>CM049427.1:153300475-158300475 GCA_026929855.1 Poa annua
GAGAATCGAGACATCTTTGCATGGTCGCCATCCGACATGCCTGGTGTACCAAGGGAACTTGTCGAGCACTCGCTCAATATTATCAAGGGATCCAATGCGGTGAAGCAAGCAACAAGACGCTTTGGTGATGAGATACAGAAGGCTATAGAGAAGGAGATAAATAGTCTTAGGGACGCTAATTTCATTAAAGAAGTTGTACACACCGATTGGGTGGCAAATCATGTACTTGTTCCAAAGAAGAATAAAGAGCTGAGGATGTGTATCGACTATACCAGTGTTAACAAGTGTTGCCCAAAGGATCCCTTTGCGCTGCCTAGAATCGACCAAGTCGTAGACTCCACAGCAGGCTCCGAGCTACTTTGTGATCTGGACTCCTACTCAGGATACCACCAAATCAAGATGAGAGAGTCGGATCAACTGAAGACATCTTCACCACTCCCTACGGAACTTTCTGCTACATAACGATGCCTTTTGGCCTGAAGAATGCAGGGGCAACATACCAGCGCTGTATGCAAAATTACCTGCATGAACAGATCGACCACAATGTTCACGTCTACATTGACGACATTGCGGTGATGTCAAAAAACATGGCGTATGTCCTAGCGGACTTGGAAGAAACTTTTCAGGATCTTCGGAAAAACCAAATGAAACTCAATCCCGCCAAATGCGTTTTCATAGTTCCAGCCGGCAAGCTACTTGGCTTTATCGTTTCCGAATGAGGGATCAAAGTCAATCCGGAGAAGATCAAGGCTATCCAAAACATATCCAGAACAACTTGTCTGAAAGACGTGCAACGCTTAGCCGACTTGGCAGCGGCCGTCAGTTGTTTCATAAGCCGACTTGGAGAAAAGGCTATGCCTCTCTACCAGCTATTGAAGAAATCCGACAACTTTGAGTGGACACCAGAAGCAGACGCCGCCTTAAAACAACTTAAGGAGGCACTCCTCTCCGGTCCCATATTGGCAGCACCTCAATCGCAGGAACCAATGCTGCTCTACATCGCGGCAACCGGCGTAGTTGTCAGCGTTGTCCTGGTTGTGCAAAGAAAGGAAAGTGAAGCCGCGGCGTCTGAGCAACGTTCGGTCTATATCATCAGTGAAGTCTTCTCCGCCTCCAAGCAGAGGTATCTATATTACCAGAAACTGGCTTATGGCGTATTCTTCGCTGCCAGAAAGCTTAGGCACTATTTGCAGGAGCACGCAGTGACATTAGTCAGCAGGGTACTGTAGGGAGACATAATCAACAACGTAGAGGTAACAGGCCGTGTCGCCAAGTGGGGCATCGAGCTTGCTTCCTTCGATATAGTCTACAAACCACAGACCGCCATCAAGACTCAAGCACTTGCCGAATTTGTTGCCGACTGGACAGAGGCCATGGAGGAAACAATACTCCCCGAGTTAGAATATTGGGTCATGCACTTTGACGGATCAAAGATGCTCAAAGGCTCGAGGGCTTGGGTTGTCTTGCGCACGCCAAAAGGCGATAAGCTCAGGTACGTTTTGCAGATTCATATCACAGCAACCAACAACGTAGCAGAATATGAAGCTTTGCTTCACGGGCTACATGTTGCAAACAATTTCGGCGTCAAAAGTATCCTCTTTTATGGTGACTCCGACTTGGTCGCAGAACAAGTAAGCGACACATGGGATGCGAAAAGCGCGACAATGGAGGCGCACAGAGCCAAGGTAGACGAATTCGCCAAAATTTCATGGGCTACGAAGTCCGACATGTTCCAAGAGCTGAAAACGAGGCGGCAGACACCCTCGCCAGACTCGGGTCAGAACGCAAAGAGGTGCCAAAGGACATTTTCCGGGAACATATGCACAAGCCGTCCATTAAGGGCGCTGACTTGGTCGACCCCGATGCAGAAGAACCGGTAGAAGTGGCAACTCAGGCCGTCTAACTAGTTCAGCCAGATTGGACTGTCCCCTATCTCGACTTTTTAGTCGACCAGAAGTAGCCGGAAGACGATGAGGTGTATCAAAGGCGAGATATACAAGCGAAGCCCATGCGGTATCTATCAGCGGTGCATATTGCTAGAAGAAGGCCGGGAAATCCTAAAGGACATACACATTGGCACCTGCGGACATCACGCCTCCGCCATGTCCATCGTGTCCAAAGCTTTCCGCCAAGATTTATATTGGCTAACCGCCAAAGAAGACGACGAGAACATCGTGAAGACATACAAAGGCTGACAATTGTATGCCCGCCAACCTCACTTGCCAGCACAAGAACTCAGGACAATCCCAATCACTAGGCCGTTCGCGGTCTGGGGCTTAGACATGGTTGGTCCCTTCAAGAAGGCATCAGGTGGATACACCCACCTATTGGTTGTTGTGGACAAGTTCACTAAATGGGTTGAAGCCAAGCCATCAGCAAACTTGACGCACGCACAACCGCCAATTTTCTCTGGGGAATAATCTCTCGATTCGGAGTTCCACACAGCATTATCACAAATAATGGAAGCAATTTGTCTCAAGGCGACATCGAAGAATACTGCAATGATCCAGGCATTCGGCTTGATTTGGCATCTGTGTCACACCCTCAGTCAAATGGGCAAGTAGAGCGTACAAACGACCTTGTCCTCTCAGGACTTAAGCCTCGTCTCGAAGCTCCATTACACAGGGCTTCCAGCGCTTGGGGAGATGAATTACAGTCCGTACTCTGGAGTTTGCATACAACGCCAAACAGATCTACATGCTACACTCCTTTCTTCTTAGTATATCGCGCAGAGGCGGTGCTACCCACAGACATGAAATACGACTCCCCACGAGTTCAAGCCTACATCGAGCAAGACGTAGAAGATGCAAGACATGATAGACTAGACTCGTTGGATGAGGAAAGAGACGTTGCTCTCCATTTCTCCGCCTTGTATCGGCAACAACTTCGCCGCTATCATAGCCGGAGAGTGCGGAAGCGAAGCTTCAGAATATGTGACCTGGTTCTCCACCAAATTCAAGACAGAAAAGGCTTGCATAAGTTATCCCCGCCATGGGAAGGACCTTTTATAGTCACAAAGGTGTTGCTCAATGGTTCCTACTACCTGTCCGACATCCGAGACAGAGAAGACAAGAAAAGGCGCAAGAAGCAGGCAGACATGAGAGGAACCAAGCGAAAACGAGGCATTGGCCATCCGTTCAACCAAACAAGACGACCTTGGAACAATGAGCAGCTACGTCCCTTCTACACTTAGCAATTTATGATTGTAATAAGTTATATATGATGATGAAAGCAAAGTCTTTGGTTCCTCATCTGTGTTGAGAAGCATGCCATATTTTGTCTTTTCTTGCAATCATATACCCTTATGTATCTAAGTTACCTATTTTTAGCTCCGTGCAAAGGTTCAAACTGGTATATGCTTGCAGCTTTCGAGCCAAATCAAAAAAAAAATCAACTTTTTGCACCGCCTAATTCTTTTACTTTTGATTACTTATATGTGGTTCGCCTAGTAGTATGTCTTAGGCGCCAACATGTTGGCTTTGGTTTATGATTCTAAACATATGGTACTAGCCCTGATTGTTTCAGCTACAGTTTCTGGCTGAGGTTTGCCTACATACAAAAAGTCAAGCATATAAGTCAAAAGAAAATTAAGGCGGGCAATATAAACAACAAGACTACTTAAGTAGCAAAAATAAAGTTAGCTGCCTCCCGCCTAGCATTACATCTCCAAAAGTTATTTACATATAATACAAGTTGAGATCAAATGTTTTCAGGGGTAGGAGAAGGCTGGCCGCCAAGGAGCACTAAGGACGACGCCGCCAAACTAAGGCATTGGCTCGGGGGCTGCCAACATTTGGAATGGGGGCTGCCAACTCTAGCCCCAGAGCTATCGCTCCCCTCCTCTTTTGTCGTGGCAGAAACTTCGACATCTTCCCCGGCGCACGGCACTGGATGGCGATTGTAGAAGACAGTCGTATCCACCATGTCGGCAACCAACATAGTATAGCCGGCAACACTGTTCAGCACAGCTGCCGGCCGGACTCGCTAACGTCTTCATAAGTAGACGTCATGCCCTCGGTGACGATGTAAATCTCTGCCTCGGGGTAGTGGGCCATGAACAGGCCAAGTGCAGTCTTTGCACCACCCCGTGCCGCCGACTTCAACGAGCTCTTGTGTAACTTCGTTGCTTGATCTAGCATGTTGGACACATCGCTGAAGTCGGCAGGCTCGTGGCTGTCCGAGGAATGAAGAACTTGGCGGCAAACCGCTTGGACGCCGCCAATGTCTCGGTGATAAGCTCTCCCAGACGCGTGAGGCAATCTTGGCGGGGGTTGACAACCTTGTCGTCGCCTAAGCCGGCAGCAACTTCATCAAATAAACTGTCACAGTTAGCCAAAATTACAAAGGCTTTGTGATGACAACATGAAGATTGAGGAAAGCTTACCAAGGACGGAGTAATGGAAGGCCGACAACTCAAGTACGTGAGTTGACAACGCCTCCTCTGTGGTTTTGGCGTGACATGTTGTAGCGTACCTGCACTTTAAATAAGTCAGATACCTGTGTATAGTGCAAATCCCTGGATCGTTCGTTTGCACACACAGTTTACGATGTAATATCACAACAAAGTATCATTTTTATTACACCGATGATCCAGACTTACAAAATATTCATTACAAGTTGCATAGCATAAAGCTAGCTTTGAAACAGTACACATCGGAAATACAATAGCAGTGGGTCTCCAACAACTTCATGTTGCCACAGGCGAAAACATGTTGGTTGCAGACTCGAAACCTTTAAACAAAACCTCACTCGTCATCTGATCAATCTGCAATAAGAAAAATATTGCAACAACGTGGGTCAGATTCCATTGAAAATGGAGTCTGGTAAGTGACACTATGGTGGACACTTAGTGGCAAAACTCTAATAACCTATATGCTTATTTGGCTGGTGGAGTTCAAGGCTATTTTGCCTAAAGCCAATTTTTCCTATCTCTTTGGAAAACACTTTCTTCAAATTAATACAAGTATGGCATGAAAACCATAAATCTCATCTTCCCTTGTTCACCCATCAAGTTTTATTTCTGAAGTTGGAATGATGGAATCCTCCGTTGACGTCCGTGATCAGCTGCTCAAATTGTCCGTACCGGGGACACGGCTAAGTACTTAGTTTTACACTCTGTAGAGGTTGTGCATGTTCACCATTGTACCCATTCAACCCAAACTATACTTTACACACTTGTAGTAATAAGGAAAAGGAGAAGAATGAGACGAGATCTTTCAGAAGCATTTTCCCTCCCACTCTGGCTTGACCCGTTCCACCTAACACCCTCTACATCTGCTTGTCAAGCCGGAGAGAGTCCACGCAACATAATTGATCAAGCCAGAGCTCATATGGCAATGGTTGCACTGGAAGAAATCGTCACTTGGAGTTCTTCAGATTCCTCTGTTCCTGGGTGGCCATTCACAAGTGTACATACTCCATGAACCATAGACATGGCCTGAGTAGCCACTCAACATAAACCATACAACCACTAACCACCCAGGTGTTTCATTAACTTAGTAGATGTACACTCAGGTGAAAATCACCATGCTCACGGCCCTAAGTAGAATAGACATTCATCCTAGGCGACGACAACCACGAGCACAGCCCTGAGTAGTCACTTATTATTTTGTAAAACTTTTCATCAATTGCATAGCATCAATATTTCTGCTAAGTATGATATAGGAACCTAGACACAAGAGTAAGGGTATTCAACACAGGTTTAGCATAGCAATACTATCCTACACATGCATATAAAAATACACTAAGTAATGCATATAGAAATAATAGGAAGTTTATGAGGTGTGCCACTTGCCTTTGAATGTTTTCGTTGTTCACAAACTCTTTTCAACGATACTCGGAACTCTCCGTTCAGTCTAAACAATATAAACAAACAACAATACAACAATCATAATACAAAACAACACAACACATACAAGCATACATAATGAACAAAAAAGTTTCATAACTTCTAAGGAAAACATGTCATGCATGATATGCAAATTATTTTTCTAAGGACTAGAGATGCATGTCATGCCATGAAATTCTTTTAAGTTAATGCAAGGCAATTAGGTTGGTCAAAATGACTAAGGACTAAAGTAATAGGTTGGACAAAATACTTTGTTATAAATCATCTTGAATAAGCACTCAATGACTTAGTCTTGATGTGCATAACTACTTAGAGAAAATACTAACTCTATTCTTCAAGGTGATCAAAAATTATTAACAACTCTTGGTAAATTGGATATTCACTATAGTGAGAGAGACACACACTCGGCCAGCCACTTAAATTGTGGAACAGGTCTCATGTACGTGGACATGTAAGGTTAGTTTCCAGGCCGCTTCATCTCACTATGCCACTAGGATCCAACAAACTTCAAGATGGTAATAACATGATCAAAAATCATTTATGTCTAAAGTGAAAGATAAGATTAGGAAAGAGGTAAAAGATAGTAAGAATGATGTAGTTGGTCTTCCAGGCTTCATCTCCAGACTTGTAGTAGTCTCCTTGGTGATGTCTTGATTGAATTGTTGGTAGACTTGAATAATGTTCAGACTTGATGATGTTTGTATCACCTAGGCTGGTCTTGGATTTAACTTAGTCTTCAAGAGGTCTAAGAGAAGAAAGGAGAAATGAAAGAGAGAGGGAGCAAGACTTAGAAAATATTTCTGGTTGGTCTTCATGAACTTCCTCTTGATTTTTCTTCTCAGTGCTTCTACTCCTTGGATATACTTCTGAAATCTTGTTTTGGCTAAGTTCTTCATTGGCCTTCTAGCTTCATGTTGAAATACTAAGTGTCTAGTGCATAGTACTTTTACCAAAATACTAAGTTTGGAAATATTCCAAACTTAGAGAAAATAATGAAGAGATTTCCTATGGGAAATATATCTATATGTGAAAATAAATTATGCATGCAATGCACTTTTAAATCCTAAGAAATATCATTCAAAAATTATGATATTTATAAAGTATGCATTAGGCTATAGATGCAATTTAATTAATTTCTATTTTTGGAAAATATAATAAAAGGAAACATATACATTAAAGTTTTATGTGAATTAATTTTCATAGCACAATTTTCTTATAAATGGTGTTAATAGATGGAAGGGTTTTAAATAAATTTATAGCAATTGGATTTAGTCAAAATAAAGTTTCTATTAATAGTTATGTCAAATTTACTAAATATCATATTTTAAATTTGAATAAATCTAAATTTCTCAAGGTTGGAAAATAACATAACTAGCACAATCTATAGGTCATGGGCTCTTCAAAGAAATTTTATTTACAAATTTTGACCTTACAGAATTAAAACTATAATTAAAATAATGTTTTACATGTTTCTGTAAATACCAAGTTAGTGCATGACTAAAATACAAGTTTTTATTATACCACTATTTTCTACACGTTCATACGATTCGATATACTACAAAAACATCAAAAACGGAGTTACGGTTGATTTAATATGAATTTTGGAAGTTATGTCTATTCAGAAAAACGAAAATATTGAATAGGTGACCTATGACGTTTTTCTAATGGCTGCTACCCTTCATCAAGTGATATGTACGTAACAATATAGAAGGAAGCACAACAGCAGCTCACCGGCGAGAGGAGATGACGGCGGCGGTGGATCGGCCGGGCGGACGCGGACGGTCGACGTGATGTGGTCGTCGGCGACGGGTGTGGACAGCGATGACGTTTCGGATGCTCCCGGACGCGAGGAAGACGACGACGACGCGCGTATGGACACGGCGGAGCGGAAGACGGTGTCGGAGTTGAGCGGTGATTCCCGGAGCTGCGTGGAGAGGCATACGGAGTGGCGACGGCGACGATGACCTTCCGGTCGAGTTCGGCCTCCACGATTTGGTTGTGGAAATGAAGCAAGGAGGGTGTTTAAAGGAGGGCACGGACGTGGGAAAGAGGAAGGGCCAAGAATCGGCGGCGGGGACTCACTCTGCTTGCCGAAACACGGTGGCGCAAAACTCTGGCGAAGAAATTCGTCGGCCTTGGTGCGTATTGGAGAGGGCTTTTGGGGGGAATGGAGGAGTAGGTCGAGGGCTTTATATAGATTCCGACGGTGCTTGATTTGGTACAATAATTTGCACGCAATCAACCGGACATTAATTTCGACCAAAAACGTCCATGTTTAAAGGCGGACGAAATTAGAGCAATTTAGTGCATTTAAGAGAGGGCTTTTATGGGGGAATGAAAGAGGAGATCAAGAGGTTAAATTAGAAACAAACGGTGCGTCATTTGGGGCTCTAAATCAACGGAAATCAATTCGGGAATGAGGCACGGTGAGCAGTTTACGCGTGCGTGCTTGCTGGAGCTTGAAGACGTTGCTGACGTCATCATGACGTCAGCATTTTTTCTTTTTTTTTTCTGATTTTTCTTATTTCTTTCATAACTTTTGAAAATAATGACACAATGGAAATTTTGAAATAATAGACTTTTTCAAATTGGTTGAAGTCTTTTATAGTTGGTTTCCTTAAGCATTTAAATTTTTATTTTATTCAAAAACAAAAGTTTTAAATTTTTAGTGATTTTTAAACATTCCAAAGTATTGGGATGTTACAGACTACCACCCTTAAAAGGAATCTCGTCCCCGAGATTCGGAGAGGCTAGGAAGACAAAGCAAATGCTTGAATGATTCTGATAACTCGGGATGTTTTGAGAAATGAAAAATCTGACATGGAAACTGGAAACTAGCAGGGGATGAATTTTCTGATTGGGGAGGCTCGAAAGAAAGATGGTTTGGGATCTCTGGGTGTAAGGCAGCTGGGTTAGAATTATCTGGGTGGCTACCACCCTTAAAAGAAATTTTTGTGGTCAGTCTAGAAACTTTGTTTAATCTTGTTTATTTCTCTGATGTAGAGCGTACAAGTATTAGAAATACAATGGCCTGTGGTGGATACGAAAAGTTTTAGCACTCACGTTTTCCACTCGGTCCTTGAAGAGATTTATCCTTCTTCCACTCAGGGCAGCCACTGGCATAGTGTCACTTATCTTTGCACTTGTAGCATATTATGTGGCAAAGATCTTTCTTGGATTTAACCTTTCTTGTTCTTCCAGGATCTTCATGAGAGACTGTCGCATTCCTTCCTTGGTTTGTTGGTTAGCTTGTTGCACCAAGGGATAAAGTTGACACTGAATTGGGACATGGTTTGTTCCTTCACACAGGAAGCAAGTAACCCGTCTTGTGCGGCATCCTTTAACTAGGCGTCTGGTATGACCATGGGGCCACTCATCAGAACAATATTTGGATGTATGTCCTATCTCGCCACAAGTTTTGCATGCCTTTAGTTTGGTCATAAGGTTCTCTTCAAAATCACTATGGTGTTGATCAATCTTAGGCAGTTGGTCATTGATCAACTTCCACAACTGACTCTGGTTCACTAATAGTAGTCGCATAGTTGTATGCAAATCATCTGTGTTGGTATTGGGGTGAGACATCTGTTTGGTTTAGAAAGCAATGAGTTGAATTATTTGTACTATGGAGGAATCCTAGTTCAATAAAACAAAACAAGGCAATCAATCTATAACATAATCAATCAACATCTAACAAACATCAAGCAACATGGTTCACAACAAACAAACAATCTAGTATTGTCATATAGCCAAGTTGATATGATCAATACACTAACACGATATCATCATTCTATTTAGGTGGTGGTCAAATCTACCTCCTTCGTGAGTGCTTCAAGTTCTTGTTTAACTTTCTTGGATATCTTAGAAGTGTTGGCCGAATCCTGTTTCTTCAGTGGTCTTCCATGCATGTAGAACTTCATGTTGAATTGAAACTATTCTATATGAAGCAGTAGAATCAGACTTAGACTACAAGAACATGGTCATCTAGAAAAAGATAAGATGTTTTTAGAAGGTTGATAGTAGATGAGAGTATGAGGAAGATAAAATGAAAAGTTTTGTTTTTAGAAAAGTGAATAAAATAGATTTTCAATCCTATGGCCAAATGCTATTTCTATCCAAACCTAGGGTTTCGAACCTACAGGCAACACAGTGCTCTGATACCATCTGTAGCGTACCTGCACTTTAAATAAGGCAGATACATGTGTATAGTGCAAATCACTCGATCGGTTCGTTTGCACACACAGTTTACGATGTAATATCACAACAAAGTATCATTTTTATTACATCGATGATCCAGACTTACAAAATATTCATTACAAGTTGCATAGCATAAAGCTAGCTTTGAAATAATACACAGCGGAAATACAATAGCAGTGGGTCTCCAACAACTCCATGTTGCCACAGGCGAAAACATGTTGGTTGCAGACTCAAAACCTTTAAACGAAACCTCACTCGTCATCTGATCAAGCTGCAATAGGAAAAAGTATTGCAACAACGTGGGTCAGATTCCATTAAAAATGGAGTCTGGCAAGTGACACTATGGTGGACACTTAATGGAATAACTCTATAGCCTATATGCATATTTGGCTGGTGGAGTTCAAGGCTATTTTGCATAAAGCCAATTTTTCCTATCTCTTTGGAAAACACTTTCTTCAAATCAAGACAAGTATGGCATGAAAACCATAAATCTCATCTTCCCTTGTTCACCCATCAAGTTTTATTTCTGAAGTTGGAATGATGGAATCCTCCGTTGACGCTCAAATTGTCCGTACCGGGGACACGGCTAAGTACTTAGTTTTACACTCTGCAGAGGTTGTGCACGTTCACCATTTTACTCATTCAACCCAACTATCCTTTACACACCATTTGTGATTAGGAAAGGAGAAGAATGAGACGAGATCTTTCAGAAGCATTTTCCCCCCACTCTGGCTTGACCCGTTCCACCTAACACCCTCTACATCTGCTTGTCAAGCCGGAGAGAGTCCATGCAACATAGTTGATCAAGCCAGAGACCATATGGCAATGGTCTTCCAGGCTTCATCTCCAGACTTGTAATATTCTCCTTGGTGATGTCTTGATTGAATTCTTGGTAGACTTGAATAATCTTCAGGCTTGATGATGTTTGTATCACCTAGGCTGGTCTTGAATTTAACTTAGTCTTCAAGAGGTCTAAGAGAAGAAAGGAGAAATGAAAGAGAGAGGGAGCAAGACTTAGAAAATATTTGTGGATGGTTTCATGAACTTCCTCTTGATTTTTCTTTTAAGTGCTTCTACTCCTTGGAGATACTTCTGAAATCTTGTTTTGTCTAAGTTCTTCATTGGCCTTCTAGCTCCATGTTGAAATACTAAGTGTCTAGTGCATAGTACTTTTACCAAAATACTAAGTTTGGAAATATTCCAAACTTAGAGAAAATAATGAAGAGATTTCCTATGGGAAATATATCTATATGTGAAAATAAATTATGCATGCAATGCACTTTTAAATCCTAAGAAATATCATTCAAAATTTGTGATATTTATAAAGTATGCATTAGGCTATAGATGCAATTTAATTAATTTCTATTTTTGGAAAATATAATAAAAGGATACATAAAAATTAAAGTCTTATGTGAATTAATTTTCATAGCACAATTTTCTTATAAATGTGCTAATAGATGGAAGGGTTTTAAATAAATTTATAGCAATTGGATTTAGTCAAAATAAAGTTTCTATTAATAGTTATGTCAAATTTACTAAATATCATATTTTAAATTTGAATAAATCTAAATTTCTCAAGGTTGGAAAATAACAGAACTAGCACAATTTATAGGTCATGGGCTTTTCAAAGATATTTTATTTACAAAATTTGACCTTACAGAATTAAAACTATAATTAAAATAATGTTTTACATGTTTCTGTAAATACCAAGTTAGTGCACGACTAAAATACAAATTTTTATTATACCACTATTTTCTACACGTTAATACGATTCCATAGACTATAAAAACATCAAAAACGGAGTTACGGTTGATTTAATATGAATTTTCGAAGTTATGTCTATTCATAAATACGAAAATATTGAATATGTGACCTATGATGTTTTCTAATGGCTGCTACCCTTCATCAAGTGATATGTACGTAACAATATAGAAGGAAGCACAGCAGCAGCTCACCGGCGAGAGGAGATGACGGCGGCGGTGGATCAGCCGGGCGGACGCGGACGGTCGGCGTGCTGTGGTCGTCGGCGACGGGTGTGGACGGCGACGACGTTTCGGATGCTCCCGGACGCGAGGGAGAGGACGACGACGCGCGTATGGACACGGTGGAGCGGGAGACGGTGTCGGAGTTGAGCGGCGATTCCCGGAGCTGCGTGGAGAGGCAGACGGAGTGGCGACGGCGACGATGACCTTCGGGTCGAGTTCGGCCTCCACGATTTTGTTGTGGAAATGAAGCAAGGAGGGTGTTTAAAGGAGGGCACGGACGTGGGAAAGAGGAAGGACCAAGAATCGGCGGCGGGGACTCACTATGCTTGCCGGAATCAAAAAAACACGGTGGCGGTCGAGCGAAACTCCGGCGAAGAAATTCGTCGGCCTTGGGGCGTATTGGAGAGGGCTTTTGGGGGGGAATGGAGGAGGAGGTCGAGGGCTTTATATAGAATCCGACGGTGCTTGATTTGGTGCAGTAATTTGCCCGCAATCAACCAGACATTAATTTCGACCAAAAACGTCCATGTTTATTGCGGACGAAATTAGAGCAATTTAGTGCATTTAAGAGAGAGCTTTTATGGGGGAATGAAAGAGGAGATAAAGGTTTTTAATTAGAAACAAACGGTGCGTCATTTGGGGTTCTAAATCAACGGGAATCAATTCGGGAAGGAGGCACGGTGAGCAATTTTCGCGTGCGTGCGTGAGATTGAATACGATGCTGACGTCATCATGATGTCAGCATTTTGTTCCTTTTCTTTTTCTGATTTTTCTTATTTCTTTCATAACTTTTGATTTAAGACTACAAATCAAGTCAAATAAATTTCTAAAAATTTGTAAAAATAATATCTTTGTGTTAAACCAGTTGTGGCCATGTTTTGAACACTTTTCAAAAACCAAAATTTTGAATTATTGATTAATTACAAATTTGCCACTTAATGTCAAATTTGAAAACATGGCTTAAATAATTTCTTTTTTGGCTAAATAAAATTTAGAAAAATACAGCACCTATATAAGTTTAAAATTAAGTTATTTAAACTCATTTTCCAGCATTAAATCATTTTTGTCTTTAGTACAATATTAAATAACATCACACATTTATTTGAAATGAAAAGTGAAATTATAATGTATTCATTTTTTTAATTCAAAATATTTTGTGCACCATGAAGTTTTATATTAAGATAACTAAATTGAAATTTCATAACAACTTTGGAAAAGATTTTAGTTTTACTTCGTTTCTTATATACAAAATATATTCATGAAAGTCATTTTATGTTTTGAAAATAAATGAAAATCGTTTTAGCTAATGAAATGTTTATTTGGGTTGTAAAGTAATTATAAAATCTGTGAGGTTTTAAGTTATAAACTATAGACTTATAATATCCAAATTATGTTTTGAACTCAGGTAAATGAATAATAATCTTTTGGCAAATCGACAATGTTTTCAATAGTTTAAAATAACACTTGTAATTATTATTTTAATTTATTTATAGCTTAGGCTAAGTGGTTGAAATAAATTACTTATAAGTAAGCTATTTACTTAAAATAAAATAGTTTGTACTTTATAAAACATTTGTCAAATTACATATTAAGGTTTTTGAAATACAATGGATAATTTAATGTTTAATTGGAAATAACTTTTGAAAATAATGACACAATGGAAATTTTGAAATAATAGACTTTTTCAAATTGGTTGAAGTCTTTTATAGTTGGTTTCCTTAAGCATTTAAAGTTTTATTTTATTCAAAAACAAAAGTTTTAAATTTTTAGTGATTTTTAAACATTCCAAAGTATTGGGATGTTACAGACTACCACCCTTAAAAGGAATCTCGTCCCCGAGATTCAGAGAGGCTAGGAAGACAAAGCAAATGCTTGAATGATTCTGATAACTCGGGATGTTTTGAGAAATGAAATTTCTTACATGGAAACTGGAAACTCGCAGGGGATGAATTTTCTGATTGCGGAGGCTCGAAAGAAAGATGGTTTGGGATCTCTGGGTTTAAGGCAGCTGGGTTAGAATTATCTGGGTGGCTACCACCCTTAAAAGAAATTTTTGTGGTCAGTCTAGGAACTTTGTTTAATCTTGTATATTTCTCTGATGTAGAGCGTACAAGTATTCAAAATACATTGGCCTGTGGTGGATACGAAAAGTTTTAGCACTCACGTTTTCCACTCGGTCCTTGAAGAGATTTATCCTTCTTCCACTCAGGGCAGCCACTGGCATAGTGTCACTTATCTTTGCACTTGTAGCATCTTATGTGGCTAAGCTCTTTCTTGGATTTAACCTTTCTTGTTCTTCCAGGATCTTCATGAGAGACTGTCGCATTCCTTCCTTGGTTTGCTCGTTAGCTTGTTGCACCAAGGGATAAAGTTGACACTGAATTGGGACATGGTTTGTTCCTTCACACAGGAAGCAAGTAACCCGTCTTGTGCGACATCCTTTAACTAGGCGTCTGGTATGACCATGGGGCCACTCATCAGAACAATCTTTGGATGTATGTCCTATCTCGCCACAAGTTTTGCATGCCTTTAGTTTGGTCATAAGGTTCTCTTCAAAATCACTATGGTGTTGATCAATCTTAGGCAGTTGGTCATTGATCAACTTCCAAAACTGACTCTGGTTCTCTAATAGTAGTCGCATAGTTGTATGCAAATAATTGGTGTTGGTATTGGGGTGAGACATCTGTTTGTTTTAGAAAGCAATGAGTTGAATTATTTGTACTATGGAGGAATCCTAGTTCAATAAAACAAAACAAGGCAATCAATCTATAACATAATCAATCAACATCTAACAAACATCAGGCAACAAGGTTCACAACAAACAAACAATCTAGTATTGTCATATAGCCAAGTTGATATGATCAATACACTAACACGATATCGTCATTCTATTTAGGTGGTGGTCAAATCTACCTCTTTCGTGAGCGCTTCAAGTTCTTGTTCAACTTTCTTGGATATCTGAGAAGTGTTGGCCGAATCCTGTTTCTTCAGTGGTCTTCCAAGCATGTAGAACTTCATGTTGAATTGAAACTATTCTATATGAAGTAGTAGAATCAGACTTAGACTACAAGAACATGGTCATCTAGAAAAAGATAAGATGTTTTTAGAATGTTGATAGTAGATGAGTGTGACGCCGGAAAATCGGTACTATGTAGATTTAGGCGCTCCCGCCGAAATCCGCATAATAACGATTTTAGGTCGCCCACCAGACATAATGTGCACGCCGAAACATGCGCATTATGTGGGTGGAATTGTGATAACATTACAACAGTTCCGATGCATCCACAAATACAACAGAAGATATAATTACAACAACGACTCGAACGAGTCAAGATACAAATGTTACAAGACAAAGATTCAAATGACAGCGGAAGCAAAATAGTATCCAACTACGGATAAGATACAAATTGGACTAAGAGTCCTGAAGATAAGCAATGGCGCCATATCCCTGCCCAGCCAAGCCGGAGGGATTCCCAAGCTAACGTCGTCAGACTTCAAACCTGTTGACTGCACATAAAGCACATCCCAAAAGAGGGCCAGGGCACTCCCTGGCAAACAAAACCGACTTGCCTACTTTCTACACCATCTCCCAAAATATAGGGGAGGTGGACTTAGCGGCAGCAGCACTAGCAACCTAAAGAGACACGCTACAACTTCCGTCTTATCAGAGAGGGATAAGAGAGCGCATAAGATAAACATATACAGCTAACACCAAACATAACCCATTCTCGGATTAACCCCCTCAACCAAGTATGAGGAAGCAATTCGGGAATACTCACACATGGAACAATTTTAGTTACAAGTTATTGTGAAAGTAATTCTATATTACTAGTCAGGTTAATTAACAATGCTTAGGTGTAAGTTGTCTATGATCTTGTTAGCCAGCATCATCACCAAGTCGTCCATAACCGTGGACACGGCTCATCGATAAGATTATACCCTACAGGGGTGCACTACTGGACCCGTACTCGTTCGATCAACCCCAAAAGCAAGCCAGAAGGTAGGGCATCTCAACACGGAAAATCTCTTCTCTACAACCCATCCAGCGAACCACATGATTGTGTGCAGGGCTAATCAGGTCCAGTGCCCGCGGGATACGACCTTCATAGCACTCTAAGAACGTGCCACCCTATATGAGAATCGACTACTCCATCATCATGAGATCGTTAGGTAACCATATGCATGCATCAAATGGAAAGCCCGAACTACTTGCGGCGCCCTGGATAAGAGGCGGATTAGATCGAAGCCGCGGGGGGCTCCATAGGGCCTCCCACAAGCGGTAAGTGCGCTCAAAATTGGATCCGAGGACAAGAACTGAGTTCCTAGGTCGACACTTAGCAGAACAAAGCACCTCGCAAGGCCTTCCGCCGGTGCCTTATCTTTTAATTATAATACCCCAATATAAGACAACATTTTATTAAGGTAGAATAATCTATCATACTAAGCATATGAAATAAACGACCAACAGACGACTCGCACAAACAACTCTAAGCATGCGCTACGACTCGCAAGGCTAACAGATAAACATGCAACAGGTATTAGGATGTGGGGATAAAGCTGTATGGGCTGCAGGATAAACATGTGATGGGATCGCAGTTCAAGAATCGATAACTAGGGTAGCAGAGATCAACGGCAGGAATGAAACACAATGTATAGGTAAACAAGCAAATTTTGCTTGCCTGGAATCTCGCATGGAAGCAGATCTTGTCGTTGCTCACACATCTCAACGTCTTATCCGCGAAGAAGCAATAAACACTGGAAAGCGTAAAAGATGCATTTTACAACTACGGCAAAAGATTCAGCATGATCATACGAGAATGATGCAAGGCATGGCAAGTTGCAATACAATGCAGGTAATCCAAATTAAGCGGGAAAGCAACGCCGGCAATTAAGATTTAGGAGCAAGTTATTTATTTACCAGCAATATTAAATGTTGGTTAACATGGAAACACATGGCATGGGTGATCTAATTAAATTAAATGGAATAGGCATTATATTTATTACCCCTAACATTCCATGTTTAATTATTTAGTTGCAATTAACAAATTATACTAAGCAATTAAAATAACAGATGCAAAATGGCATACAAATGGCATATTAATGTTTATTGCATTTTTCTGATATAAAAACATATAAAGATTATTTAATTTGGAGTTATAGAATAAAAGTTATTAGCCATACAAGTTTTAGGGGTGTTTCTGTAAAGTTCAGGGACTTATCGTGACTGAAAGAGTGTCAGTGAGGTTCTCTGTGCAAAAACAGAACAGCAGGGGTTCGGTGCACGATTCCAGCGAGGATTTTTGTCACCGAGCCTGGAACTACACCAGAGCCTGACGCGCGGGACCCAGCGCCACGCTGGCGGGTGTGTGTGAGGTGCGGTACCCGCGGTCACTGACGCGCGGGCCATGTATGTCAGGCAAAAGGGAAAAAAGGGGTGGGTTTTACTCGCGAGTCGGGGATTCGAAACCGTGGGGCGCGGGTCAGCAGAGATCGGTGGTGTTAACCACTTGGCTGGGTTCGTGTTGGTGTTAGGTTAGTGACAGTTTTCTTTTTATCAGCAGAAAAACGTTGTCTTTTAACTGACGAAACTGAAGAATCAACACGACAGCGAGCACGGCGGACGGAATCGGCCGGCGGAGACCGCAACCGGGCGGCGCCGCTCGCGTGCGTGTGCGTGCGTGTGGGTGTCGTGGAGTGGAGGTTTCGTTTTTGCTCCCGGAACGGAGAACAGCGTATGCTTTTGACAGGCTCGTGCTTGACGCCGGACATGTGCGTGCGGCCGTGGCGGAACAGGCTCCGGCAGCGTCCCAATTCCGGCGGTAGAGGGGGGTAATCGGAGGGGATAGAGGGGGAACCGGTGAGGCTCACCGAGAGGGGCGCGATGGTGAGGCGGGGAGGCTCGGGAACGTCGGGGGCGACCCGTTGGTGTCGGAGAAGAAGGTCGCGGCCGCGCGGCATCGGGCAGCAGGTTGCGGCGGCGTCGTCGGGGACCCACGGCTCCTGTGCTCTGTCGACCAAGAAGGAGGGGGCGCGGCGCATCTGCTGGCGGTCTGGGCACGGAGGAGGAGGAGGTTCCACGCCGGATACGGAGAAAAAATGGTGCGGCGCTCCGGTGGCTTGCGGTGGAGTACGGAGAGGAGAAGAAGGGGGCGGCGGCGCGATGGGAGAGAGAGGGGTTAGGGTTTCGGGTAGGAGGAGGGGGAGGCTAAGTAGAGGGGAGGGGGAGTGGTTGGAGTGAGCACATGGTGGGGAACACCATGGCCACGGTGGAAAGGAAGTTCGCGCCCTCGTCCTCTGGCCGTACAGAGAAGAAAGCGAGGAGATGGGCTGGGGATGGTTGGCTTTGGGCCTGGAGAGGGGAAATAGGCCCAGGTAAGTATTTTTTTATTTTTTTTTCTTCTCTGCCATTTTTATTTCTTTTAATTAATTCATTACTGTTTTATGGTTTTAAAATAAAATAGAAGAAGAAAAGATATATAACTTTTGGACAAATAATTATTATTTCAAAATACACCATTTAATATATTAGTTTGAATATTTGAAAAGAATTTAAATACCACATTTAAATTAATTTGATTTGCAATTAGATTTAAAAGTGGAAAAGAATTTAAATGGAGTTGAATTTAAATGCAATAATTTAGAATAAGATTGACAAATGCAAATGATGCATGATGATGTCATGTTGATGCAAAAGAGAAACAAACAATTTTCTAATTGGGAAAATTCCCGGGGCGTTACAATGAGAGTATGAGGAAGATAAAATGAAAAGTTTTGTTTTTAGAAAAGTGAATAAAATAGATTTTCAATCCTATGGCCAAATGCTATTTCTATCCAAACCTAGGGTTTCGAACCTAAAGGCAACACAGTGCTCTGATACCATCTGTAGCGTACCTGCACTTTAAATAAGGCAGATACATGTGTATAGTGCAAATCCCTCGATCGATCCGTTTGCACACACAGTTTACGATGTAATATCACAACAAAGTATCATTTTTATTACAACGATGATCCAGACTTACAAAATATTCATTACAACTTGCATAGCATAAAGCTAGCTTTGAAATAATACACAGCGGAAATACAATAGCAGTGGTTCTCCAACAACTCCATGTTGCCACAGGCGAAAACATGTTGGTTGCAGACTGAAAACCTTTAAACGAAACCTCACTCGTCCTCTGATCAAGCTGCAATAGGAAAAAGTATTGCAATAACGTGGGTCAGATTCCATTAAAAATGGAGTCTGGCAAGTGACACTATGGTGGACACTTAATGGAATAACTCTATAGCCTATATGCATATTTGGCTGGTGGAGTTCAAGGCTATTTTGCATAAAGCCAATTTTTCCTATCTCTTTGGAAAACACTTTCTTCAAATCAAGAGAAGTATAGCATGAAAACCATAAATCTCATCTTCCCTTGTTCACCCATCAACTTTTATTTCTGAAGTTGGAATCATGGAATCCTCTGTTGACTTCGTGATCAGCTGCTCAAATTGTCCGTACCGGGGACATGGCTAAGTACTTAGTTTTACACTCTGCAGAGGTTGTGCACGTTCACCATTGTACCCATTCAGCCCAACTATCCTTTACACACCATTTGTGATAAGGAAAGGAGAAGAATGAGACGAGATCTTTCAGAAGCATTTTCCCTCCCACTCTGGCTTGACCCGTTCCACCTAACACCCTCTACATCTGCTTGTCAAGCCGGAGAGAGTCCATGCAACATAGTTGATCAAGCCAGAGCCCATATGGCAATGGCTGCACTGGAAGCAATCGTCACTCGGAGTTCTTCAGATTCCTCTGTTCCTGGGTGGCCATTCACAAGTGTACATACTCCATGAACCATAGACATGGCCTGAGTAGCCACTCAACATAAACCATACAACCACTAACCACCCAGGTGTTTCATTAACTTAGTGGATGTACTCTCAGGTGAAAATCACCATGCTCACGGCCCTAAGTAGAATAGACATTCATCCTAGGCGACGACAACCATGAGCACAGCCCTGAGTAGTCACTTAATATTTTGTAAAACTTTTCATCAATTGCATAGCATAAATATTTCTGCTAAGTATGATATAGGAACCTAGACACAGGAGTAAGGGTATTCTACACAGGTTTAGCATAGCAAAATTATCCTACACATGCATATAAAAATACACTAAGTAATGGATATAGAAATAATAGGAAGTTTATGAGGTGTGCCAATTGCCTTTGAATTTTGTCGTTGTTCACAAACTCTTTTCAACGATACTCGGAACTCTCCGTTCAGTCTAAACAATATAAACAAACAACAATACAACAATCATAAAACAAAACAACACAACACATACAAGCATACATAATGAACAAAAAAGTTTCATAACTTCTAAGGAAAACATGTCATGCATGATATGCAAATTATTTCTAAGGAATAGAGATGCATGTCATGCCATGAAATTCTTTTAAGTTAATGCAAGGCAATTAGGTTGGTCAAAATGACTAAGGACTAAAGTAATAGGTTGGACAAAATACTTTGTTATAAATCATCTTGAATAAGCACTCAATGACTTAGTCTTGATGTGCATAACTACTTAGAGAAAATACTAACTCTATTCTTCAAGGTGATCAACAATTATTAACAACTCTTGGTAAATTGGATATTCACTATAGTGAGAGAGACAGACACCCGGCCAGCCACTTAAATTGTGGAACAGGTCTCATGTACGTGGACATGTAAGGTTAGTTTCCAGGCCGCTTCATCTCACTATGCCGCTAGGATCCAACAAACTTCAAGATGGTAATAACATGATCAAAAATCATTTATGTCTAAAGTGAAAGATAAGATTAGGAAAGAGGGAAAAGATAGTAAGAATGATTTAGTTGGTCTTCCAGGCTTCATCTCCAGACTTGTAATAGTCTCCTTGGTGATGTCTTGATTGAATTCTTGGTAGACTTGAATAATGTTCAGACTTGATGATGTTTGTATCACCTAGGCTGGTCTTGGATTTAACTTAGTCTTCAAGAGGTCTAAGAGAAGAAAGGAGAAATGAAAGAGAGAGGGAGCAAGACTTAGAAAATATTTCTGGTTGGTCTTCATGAACTTCCTCTTGATTTTTCTTCTCAGTGCTTCTACTCCTTGGAGATACTTCTGAAATCTTGTTTTGGCTAAGTTCTTCATTGGCCTTCTAGCTTCATGTTGAAATACTAAGTGTCTAGTGCATAGTACTTTTACCAAAATACTAAGTTTGGAAATATTCCAAACTTAGAGAAAATAATGAAGAGATTTCCTATGGGAAACATATCTATATGTGAAAATAAATTATGCATGCAATGCACTTTTAAATCCTAAGAAATATCATTCAAAAATTGTGATATTTATAAAGTATGCATTAGGCTATAGATGCAATTTAATTAATTTCTATTTTTGGAAAATATAATAAAAGGAAACATATACATTGAAGTCTTATGTGAATTAATTTTCGTAGCACAATTTTCTTATAAATGGTGTTAATAGATGGAAGGGTTTTAAATAAATTTATAGCAATTGGATTTAGTGAAAATAAAGTTTCTATTAATAGTTATGTCAAATTTACTAAATATCATATTTTAAATTTGAATAAATCTAAATTTCTCAAGGTTGGAAAATAATATAACTAGCACAATCTATAGGTCATGGGCTCTTCAAAGAAATTTTATTTACAAATTTTGACCTTACAGAATTAAAACAATAATTAAAATAATGTTTTACATGTTTCTGTAAATACCAAGTTAGTGCATGACTAAAATACAAGTTTTTATTATACCACTATTTTCTACACGTTCATACGATTCGATATACTACAAAAACATCAAAAACGGAGTTACGGTTGATTTAATATGAATTTTGGAAGTTATGTCTATTCAGAAAAACGAAAATATTGAATAGGTGACCTATGACGTTTTTTAATGGCTGCTACCCTTCATCAAGTGATATGTACGTAACAACATAGAAGGAAGCACAACAGCAGCTCACCGGCGAGAGGAGATGACGGCGGCGGTGGATCGGCCGGGCGGACGCGGACGGTCGGCGTGCTGTGGTCGTCGGCGACGGGTGTGGACGGCGATGACGTTTCGGATGCTCCCGGACGCGAGGAAGATGACGACGACGGGCGTATGGACACGGCTGAGTGGAAGACGGTGTCGGAGTTGAGCGGTGATTCCCGGAGCTGCGTGGAGAGGCAGACGGAGTGGCGACGGCGACGATGACCTTCGGGTCGAGTTCGGCCTCCACGATTTGGCTGTGGAAATGAAGCAAGGAGGGTGTTTAAAGGAGGGCACGGATGTGGGAAAGAGGAAGGGCCAAGAATCGACGGCGGGGACTCACTCTGCTTGCCGGAATCAAAGAAACACGGTGGCGGTCGAGCGAAACTCTGGCGAAGAAATTCGTCGGCCTTGGTGCGTATTGGAGAGGGCTTTTGGGAGGAATGGAGGAGTAGGTCGAGGGCTTTATATAGATTCCGACGGTGCTTGATTTGGTACAATAATTTGCCCGCAATCAACCGGACATTAATTTCGACCAAAAACGTCCATGTTCAATGGCGGACGAAATTAGAGCAATTTAGTGCATTTAAGAGAGGGCTTTTATGGGGGAATGAAAGAGGAGATCAAGAGGTTTAATTAGAAACAAACGGTGCGTCATTTGGGGCTCTAAATCAACGGAAATCAATTCGGGAATGAGGCACGGTGAGCAGTTTTCGCGTGCGTGCGTGCTGGAGCTTGAAGACGATGCTGACGTCATCATGACGTCAGTATTTTTTCTTTTTCTTTTTCTGATTTTTCTTATTTCTTTCATAACTTTTGATTTAAGACTCCAAATCAATTCAAATAAATTTCTAAAAATTTGTAAAAATAATATCTTTGTGTTAAACCAGTTGTGGGCATGTTTTGAACGCTTTTCAAAAATCAAAATTTTGAATTATTGATTAATTACAAATTTGCCACTTAATGTCAAATTTGAAAACATGGCTTAAATAATTTCGTTTTTGGCTAAATAAAATTTATAAAAATACAACACATATATAAGTTTAAAATTAAGTTATTTAAAATCATTTTCCAACATTAAATAATTTTTGGCTTTAGTACAATATTAAATAACATCACACATTTATTTGAAATGAAAAGGGAAATATAATGTATTCATTTTTTTAATTCAAAATATTTTGTGCACCATGAAGTTTTATATTAAGATAACTCAATTGAAATTTCATAACTACTTTGGAAAATATTTTAGTTTTACTTCATTTCTTATATAGAAAATATATTCATGAAAGTCATTTTATGTTTTGATAAATGAAAATCATTTAAGCTAATGAAATGTTTATTTGGGTTGTTAAGTAATTATAAAATCTATGAGGTTTTAAGTTATAAACTATAGACTTGTAATATACAAATTATGTTTTGAACTCAGGTAAATGAATAATAATCTTTTGGCAAATAGACAATGTTTTCAATAGTTTAAAATAACACTTGTAATTATTATTTTAATTTATTTATAGCTAAGGCTAAGTGGTTGAAATCAATTACTTATAAGTAAGCTATTTACTTAAAATAAAATAGTTTGTACTTTATAAAACATTTGTCAAATTACATATTAAGGTTTTTGAAATACAATGGATAATTTAATGTTTAATTGGAAATAACTTTTGAAAATAATGACACAATGGAAATTTTGAAATAATAGACTTTTTCAAATTGGTTGAAGTCTTTTATAGTTGGTTTCCTTAAGAATTTAAAGTTTTATTTTAATAAAAAACAAAAGTTTTAAATTATTAGTGATTTTTAAACATCCAAAGTATTGGGATGTTACACATGTCTTCTTGGAAATTTCCTCAGGAGCCGCCTTCTCAGCCTCCTCCATTTTTTGCGCAGGCTATCCAGCTCGCCAGTTAGCTGGCTAGTTTCCTAGTCAAATTTAAGTTGTTAGGCCTCCATCGCTTTCTGGTGGTCCTCCTTCATCGCCAAGTTGGCGGCCGCCAAGTCAGAGGCTTCATTCATAATAGCTTGCATGTCAGTAGACGCCTTCAAAATATCTTGGGCGTGATCTAGAAGTTCTACAATATGAATAAGTCTGTTAAATCATTGGCGGAAGCAAATATAACATGGCGGAAGCAAATAACTCAGTGTTTTTACCTTCATCTTTTTGGCGGGCCGCCTCCAGCTCGGCAATCCGCGCGTCCTTGGCCTCGTTGTCTTTCTTCAAGACACGATATCGCCTGTTCATCTCCGCCTTGGCAAAGATGAGCTCGACATTGGCGGTGAGGACACCCTGCGAAAATAGCCAGCAGTATACCACTCAACCAGCAATAATTTTATTATATTGCCACCTAAGTGCTCGGGGGGGGGGGGGGGGGGGGGGAATGACTATGTATATACTAGCACCGCTAAAATAAGAACTCCCCGCGATATCCCCTTCCAGACTGGCTAAGGACGTGGCGGCAAAATCGGCGAAGGACAGTGTTGCCTCCTTGTCGTCCTTCAAAGACTCCCAGGGGTCTCTGACCTTCCTTCCTTTTGAAGTCGGGGCTGCCCGCGGCAGGCCACCGGTGACTACCTCAACCAGCTCTTCCTTGGCGACGCGCGATTGGCCGGCATCATTGGCGGAGGCTTGAAGCCGGAGCCTGGGGCTCGGGCCGCTTACGAGTGTCCTTCATAAACATAAGAAGGGAAACCGGTGGCGCGGCCAGACGAGGAGGTCATTGGCGGAGGGCATGAAGCCGGAGCCTGGGGCTCGGGCCTCTAACGACTGTCCCTCATAAACCCGGCGACCTGGGGCTGCGGAGTTGGCGGCACAGTAGCAGGAGAAGTGCGAAGGGGCCGCTTTCCCCTTGCCAGCAAGGACTTGGCCGGCAACTTGGAGGTCGTGACCCGATCCCTGACAGTAAGATCAATACGAAGGTTAGCCAGATGAACATCAGCAATGAGTAAGGACCAACAAGCAAATAAGGCGGAGACAATTACCTTTGGGGGATCTTAATCCCCACATTCTCGTCATCGTCGACGAGCACCGGCCCAGTTGCCGGTGCGGCCCGTTTCTTCCTCTCAGCAATGGTCGTAGAGGAAGGAGCGCTGGACGCCTTGCGCTTCTTGGTTTTCCCGGCTCCCGGTTCGTAAAAGGTGGGAGCAAGGTGATTCTCCCCTAAAGCGGAGAGCTGCATAAACCAAAAAGTACAAGTGTTAAGGAAGCCTAAAACAAGCCTAACAAAGCCCTCATAGAAGGGCAAAAGAAAAATGCTTACCTCAAGGGGGGGGGTGGGGGTTGTCATGGGTGTGCATCAACACACCCTCCACCGCCTTCACAAACCCTGTTTTGACAAGGCTGCGAAGTCTGGCCGCCAATTCAGCAGTTAGTAACTCCCCCTCGCTCACGCAAAGAGGAGCCGTGTCAGTAGGTGAATACTGACACATCTTGTACGAGCTGTACCGCAGAGGCAGAATCTGTCTGGACAGCCAGCATATCACTGTATCTACCCCGTCCAACAACGGGGCGTCCATCGTCTTGGTAAGGAACTCGATCCACCTTTTCACAAGGCGGAGCTCCTCCGTCAACTTGGGAACCGCCTCGTCACAGCATGGCTTGGGCGTTGGTGGCATTGACGAACTCCGGGATGCCGAACTCACGGCCGGTAGCCGCCATATCCCGGCAATAAAAGAAGGTGGAGGTCCAACCTTTGACGGACTCAATGTAAGGTATCTTGGGATACCATAGACGTCCTTGGCGGCAGTTGAAAGTACTACTGCCGCACGTTGCCAGACCTCCATCCGGCAGGGTTTGCCGCCGGCAACGAAAACAAAATCTAAAGAATTCTAAACTAGGCTTAATACCTAGTTAGCCATCGAATAGAGCTGTGAAGCCGGCGAGAACTAAGATGTTGTTAGGCGCTATGTTGTGGGGCTTGAGGCCGTAATGATCTAACACCTCGCTATAGAAGGCGTAAGGAGGCAAAGCCATTCCCCTAACAAGGTGGTATGTGAGGATTACCCGCTCGCCGGAATTCAGAGCCGGGACGATGTCGCCAATGGCGGATCGCCAACTGCAGTCGTCGTGAGTTGGCAAGTAGCCGACCTCCTCCAGCTCTTTGAGAACTTCGTCGTCGACCACGGAGAGCAGACAATAGAGAGACCCAAGGTCCGCATGCTCCTCCTCCTCGTCGACGGCCGTGCCGCCGGTGTGGTTGAAGACGAAGGCGCGGTGGTCGCAGCCGCATGGCCGGGCGCGACCGGGGTGGATGAAGAAGGTGCGGAAGAGTAACTGCTCATGTGCGCCTCCTCGGAACGCGATACGGAGCCAACCATCGCAGCCGCTGTGGTAGGCTACGCCTCGGGATCGCTCGACGCCGTCGCCGCCGTGGTCGTCTTCGGGTCCGAGGCCATCGCCGTGCGAATGGTCACCGAAGTCGAGGTCGTCGCCGGAGTTTGTCTCGGGAGTAGCGGAGAGCTCGAGAAGAGCAAGAGGCAGGAGCAAGAAAGAGGGAGTGAGTGCAGAGGAAGGAAATGAACATCTCGCCTTGCTATTTATAGGCCAGGCATTATGATCCGTGCAATGGTCTGGAAGTCGGACACGTGGCGTCCATCCAAGTAACAGCAAGGCAACGCACGATCACACGATCCCCACGGCTCCTCTTTTCCCGCGATTTGCAATCATGGCATGATTTCATTCCGTTTGGTTTCAAACTGTCGTGGACCAAGTGACGACATATGTCAGCTATAAGTTTGACTGGTCGTCAAGGATCAGGCTTTCACAAGAAGTTATCCGGCCAGTTAAGCTAAAGCCGTCTTTCCCATCTAGGATAAAGGCGGCCGTGTGCCAAGGTTCTCTTTGGTACACGTTCCCCGTTATGTTCAGAATGGTTCAAGTCCTGTAGCCGCCAACATTGAAGAATGAAGATCAAGAAGATGCAGAAGCCGACGCCTGGAGAACTTCAACCTTTTGGGGGGCTGATGTTGGGGATATACCAACCAGGAGTATCTGTAACATGGATCAATCCGGCTAGTCCAGGGTGGCCCAAGGGTGGTTAAGGCTGAAGCCTGCCGGGCGGCCCAGATAGCAGACGTAAAAGGAAGTAGGCGGACGGTCCAAGGAAGGCAGAAGGCCAAAGCCCATCAAGCCACCAAGCCCAAGACGGAAGGCAGTAACTAAGTCGGCTAGGTCTAGGACTCTGTTTACTTGCCGGACAAGTACATACCTTGTATCCCGGGGCTTGGCCGCCTATATAAGACGGCCACCGGGAAGCCATTAGGGTACGCTACATACAATCTTATACACATTGTAATATGGTCACGGCTATTGCCTTATAGTGAATTATAGCAGCACGTAGGGTCTTGCCACTGCTGCGAGATTGAAGCTGGGTAACCTTGCCTTGTTCAATCCCGACGTCGATGACTCCAGCCTTCTTCCCCACATCCATCCATAGGCTAGAGGACCCCCGTCTCCTATCAACTACGTCGATACTCCAACACTAGGCGCCTACCGTGGGGCATAAGGTTTCTGGCGTCACATTCCAGGAGGGAAGACTTGGCGGCATGGGCAAGGATATCTCTTTCGGCCACGTCACAAGATGTGGCGGCTACAACTACGTAAACTCAGATGAGTCCTGGCTCCAGGCGGACGACTACCTCATCGGGTGCGCAATCGTGCCGATCGGAAGGATCGACGTCTTTATCGGGTACACGCCGGAGGCTTACGGCTTACCGTGTTTCTACAGACCCACCCACTAACCCTTCGACCGAACAGTCGACCGACAAGATGGATCTGAATCCGCCTTCTCTCAGGAGCCGGCTGGATCTGACTTACAGTTCGTCGGTGTTGTCAGACTGGGATCTGACTCCCAGCCGGAAAACAACGATCCTGAATCAATCCTTCCTGCTCTTCAGGAGGATGCGATATCAGATGCCGGATCCAGATCTACCGTTCAAGTCAACATGGATTCTGACTCCGATGATGATGCTAGTCTCTTGAAAGAGAGTGTGAAAAGCTGCTTTGCCGGTGCTAATCCCGTTTCTTCAGAGAACACAATGGATACAAACATGCCTGACAAGCTTGCTATGATGGTTGTTATCGGCAACGAGACAACCCCAGTCCCTGCTGATCTGCAAGACAAGCCGGAGGAGATAGCCGGCAACACCAATGTCGGTCAAATCGTTGACGGTTCCGACAAGGTGCATGCGAAAAAGAAGACACGTCTCGAAATAGGAGGTAGCAGCAAGCCCAACACGGATTTGCTCTCCGTCATCAAGGAGGTTGACGAAATCATGAACACTCCGGTCACCAAAGATACCCCACTCGAAGAAGTGGAGGAGCTTAGGCGAAACATGCTTTTGCACTCTGATTTTCTACGCAAAAGAGAGGAGCACGTTGAGGGTCTTGCGAAGAAGATCGAGAAGGAGAAGGAAAATATATTGGCAAAGACAAACAAGAAGCTCTTTGAAGAAAACAAGAGGTCAACACAAAACTGCCGTGATAAAGAGCCGCCAATCTACGCGCTCATAGAAGCTCAACATTTGTGTTTCGACAGGCGCACAACACCACAGCGCACAGACAGAAGGGGCGATGCTATTTTTTGCACCCCGATCCTGAACGCTGCTGCTACGCTTGACACCCTTGATGACAAGGCTAACAAAGCGGAAGAGAAGGTGGCCAACACAAGACACTTCATGAACAAGGCCCTAGAACAACAAGCGCGCGCCGACTCCAACGACCACATGGCGGATGCGCGCGGGGGAGCTCTGGAATCCAAGTCGGAAAAGTGCAGAGCAGCATCCGGTGCTGACCCTGAAGGCCCGTCCGGCTCCAGCAGCCATGGCGACAAAAGGAAGGAGACGCCAACTCCAAATAAGATGCCACCGCCAAAACCAAGACGGGACGAACACTCACGCACAGGAGGAAGAGGCGACTTGCCACCCCCCAACTCCGTCATAGACTCGTCCACGAGCAAGTTACGGACATTGGCGTAATGCTCAACCTTGCTGCCCAGTACACAGCAGCAGACGATGACGTCTGCGACGATGATCTGGATGTCAGCATCGTGCCAAGGGGAAGCAAGAAGCGCAAGCAAGCAACAGAAGAGAAAACCGGACCGTCTAACGAGGTTGTCGTCGCGTACCCAGGAAACGCTGGCAAAAACAAGTGAAAAAACAAGAACCGCGACGCGGCTCAGTCCCTAAGGCGGCGCGCATAACTTACGAGCATGCAAAAATTCTGCCATGCCCATCCACACCTCACTCGGCAAGGTCAACCATATGCTTAAGAGTGCTGCTTCATGGACTACTTCAAAAAGGATCCCACTGTTGGCTGCACAAATATCATTTTTTAAGTAAATCATATATACACATGCTCTGTTGCTCACTAGCAGCAGCCAGGAACTACTAACACCTAAGAAAATCATGCACAATTATTTGTGTATTGTTGGGTTATACCAACCAGGGGTATCTCGGAAATGGATCAATCTGGCTAGTCCATGGTGGACCAAGGGTGGTTAAGGCTGAAGCCTGTCGGGCATCCCAGATAGTGTATGTACAAGGAAGTAGGCGGACGGTCCAAGTAAGGCGGAAGGAAGAAGCCATCAATCCACCAAGCCCAAGACGGAAGGCGGCAACTAAGCCGGCTAGGTCTAGGACTCTGTTTACTTGTCGGACAAGTACTTACCTTGTATCCCGGGGCTTGGCCGCCTATATAAGCCGGCCACCGGGAAGCCTTTAGGGCACGCCACATACAATATTATACACATTGTAATCTTTTCACCGCTATTGCCTTATAGTGAATTATTGCAGCCTGTAGGGTCTCGCCATCGCTGCGAGATATGAAGATGGGCAACCTCGCCGTGTTCAATCCCGACCTCAACGACTCCAGCCTTCTTTCCCACATCCATCCAGAGCCTAGAGGACCCCCGTCTCCTATCAACTATGCCGATACTCCGACATGTATCTGTTCTCAATTATTCACACAGACAAGTGAACCAGTTTCACAGGATTCATTGATCCCAACACATCTATACATTAGTAGAAGCACATGGAAGCATCAGAAAATATACACAAAAGATTCACTCACACTTAATTAATGTGTCACTCCTAATATAGAGGCATCACCATTAAATCATGTGGTAAAATTGTGTTTTATTGATTACACATCATTGCTTGAACTCTAGAGAGTATAGCTCAGTAGGATATGCATAAATCCTAGCTGGATTAATTCGATGCTGAAGGATTGGCTTGACAGAGGAGAAGAAGAGGAGAAGTTGTTGCTAAGCTCAACTGCTAACATAGTAGCAGGAGCAAGAGGAGTGGAATAGCTAGCTTATTGGAGGCCTACAAATGCATCAGTGGTGTGTTGGACATAGCATAGCATCTCAAATGGATGCTAATGCAATTCCAGGGAAATACACTTATGTGGATATATGTAACACTGGCATGTCCAGGAGGAAGTATTACTCAGTGCATCCACTGCACTAGGAAGCAATAAGCTTCAGTAGCAGTGATAGGAACAAGAACACATATTGGCAGTGCACAAAAACAGCATCACAAGAAGCATTAGAAGCACAAGCATAGCACCAGTGCACAAGTGAGTGCAATTTATACTCATATTATGCATTTGGTGAAACAATAGTAGCACTGTGAGCCCTAGTTCGTGGCATTAGAACAGTAGAACACTAGAACACTAGAACAAAAGGAAACCATAATTACTCCCTATTTTAAACAAATGATGCTCAAGCAGATGAACAGGAGGAGAGAAACTTACCCGCAGCCATTGCCGTAGATCCGAGGCGACAAGGCAGTGCTCGTGCAACCTCTGGAGGGGGCAGTTGGCAGTAGAGGTACACACATAGCACCACGACGACAGCGTCACAAGTAGCAGACCAGCCGAGCGGCGCTGAGGTCCAAGTGGAGGCTGAGGCGACGTGCTCAAGCTGGAACCAGAGAGGCGACAAAGGTCCGGTGAGGCGGCGCAGCAGAGGGCGTGGAAGCGTAGGAGCCCGCAGAAGAGAACCGGCGACCCGAGCCATGGAGGCTAGGGTTAGGGTTGCTTGGGAAATTGGTAGAGGCGCGGTTGGGCACCGCGGCATTGGGGAATCAGAAGAGAAGAACGCGGTGGAGAAGCACCAGGGCACGGTGGCGCCAGAGACAGTTGACAATGGCCGGAGCAGAGGGTGGCGGCAGCGAAACGCACGGGACAGAAAGAGAGCGGAAGGGGATCGAGGGAATGAGAGCTCGGTGGAGAGATGGTGAGAGCGGGCCGGTCGGAGTTGACCGACCGAGTCAGGTTTGAGTGGGTTGGGTTCAACCCAATAGAACCAGGGGTATTTTGGTAATTTACCAAATTAAAATTGTTCCAACTCAAATGAATTTGTCCAACCAATCTAAAGGCCCTAATAATCAAATTAAAAGTATCTATATTTCCTCTACTCGCTAAAAGTGATTTTCAATAAAAAAATGATGATTTTACCTGTGGGTAAAAATTTGATTGATTGTTATTTCAATGTAAAGAAATTAAGTTTATAATTAACATTATATTTTACAAACTTAATAAAAGTGAACAACACTTAAGTTTGGAAATTTTAACAGATCAATATTATGTAACAAATCAATATCATAAATCATAAATAATCTTTAAACTTTAAGGAAAATAAGTTATCAAGTATCACGTAAGACGAAGCTTACACTTGTAAGCATGGGATACTTTTGAGGTAATCACGATGCATCTCCTATATATGCATAATAACATCTTGCCAGAGTTTTTTGCAATCCTTATTGAGATTACTTTGCTATTTTTAGATCTCGGGATTTTATCGCAGACACTAGAATCCCGAAGTATTAAATTGCCACTTCTATCATAGGCAAGTTCATTCTTGCATATCGTCGTTAAAATATTTTTTAAAAAGCTATTTCCAAAACCTATTATCATTGCATTTTAAAAAGAAAAACTATTTTCGAATGATGTGAATTGCTATATATATTGTTTGGTGGGCGATGGAACCATGGTATTATGGTGGAGGTTCCATCGTATGAAAAGTATATATCTAGGATTAGTTACAAAAGTTTCAGTGATCCTAGCGTCGTATTGAAGCGTTTACCATGAGATCTGCGATGGACGATAAAGTCAGCTGCTATCTTCTCTCGGACATATATCCTCGGCAGAATATTACAAGGTTGTGTCTGTTGCGAACGGTCCAACAGCATGGAAGCGCATAAGCTTCCCACCTGACCGGGTGTCTAGAATATAGCTCGGGAGGGGTGATGAGTGGCTATGTTTTGTACCGGCTCGATCATAAATGAGCGGATATGTGTTGTGCGGAGAGGGGCAGTGATTGGCTTGGACTCAGATCTAGCCCCGTACCATGGAAGTATGGACGGGAAGGTACAACCGGAAAGGCATAAAGGCTGGGGCACTCTCATGGGTAAAGTTATGCAGCTCTATAGAGTCAAGAACAAGAAACTTTGACTGTCACATACGTGTTCCCGGAAGGAACTATAGACTGCAGTGGCAAAGACATCCCAAGTGTTGGCTATGAACCCATGGAGACTGGGAGCTTAGTTTTCTAAAATAAAACTTGACATTTGAAGAAAGGTTTTCCAAAACATGCATTATGCCTACAACCGTTGGTCATGGCAGTAGTTAGTGCATGAAAATCAAAAACTCTTTCCTATAATATCTAAACTTGCTGAGTAACGCTAGTGTTGCTCACCCTTTTCTCATTGCTCCCCCTCTTAGATATTTGGAGCCAATAAAGGAGGTGCCAGTTAGCCATCATGACGTCAAGGAGGTCTTCAACAAGGAGTCAAATGCTACCACTTCAACGGAGGAGTGACGACAACCATGCCAATGGAGCCATGACATCATTAGCGCAATGGTGCCTCAACGACCCGTCGCCGAAGGAGGAGACAATACCTATTGGAAGGAGGTGGATGATGTCTACGCACATTTCTATTCTCGCAGACAGTGTTGGGCCTCCAAGAGCAGAGGTTTGTCGACCAGCAGCAAGTTTCCCTTGAGTGGATCACCGAAGGTATATCGAACTCAGTAAGGTAGAGGTCAAAGATAACCCTCTCGAACAACCCTGCAATTAAGATACGAGAAGTCACTTGTGTCCCCAACATACCCAATACACTTGTCAGATGTATAGGGGCACTAGTTATGTGAAGAGATAGTGAAATATAAGTAATATGGTTGATTATAAGTAGTAATTGCAATCTGTAATAAAAATGGCAGCAAGCAAATATGTAGCAGAACTTGTTGGAAACGGTGTTTCAATGCTTAGAAACAAGGCCTAGGGATCCTACTTTCACCTGTGGACATTCTCAACAATGACATAGAAGTTAAATAAATAAACACTACTCTCAAAGACTCTCATGTTGGATAACAAACACCATTCATTGTGTAGGGCTACAAGAGCACCCTCAAAGTCAGAGTAAACTGACACCAACAATGTCATATAGGAATCACATACGGTGCACACACTGTCGCCGTTACATCCGTTAATAATCCTGAAGTTCATATTAAAGTAACCTCTAGAGTGCATAATAGATAAAGAGTAGCATCACATATTCAACTAGATTACAAAGCTCATGATCACATAAAAGATCACATCATGGGAGAGAGAGATAAACCACATGGCTACCGTAGATCCCGCAGCCCCGGGGGAGAACTACTCACTCCTCATCGTAGGAGCCAGCAACAGCGATGGAGATGGTGGTGAAGTCGATGGAGATGGCTCCGGGAGTAATTCCCCGTCCCGGCAGGGTGCCGGAACAGAGACTTATGTCCCCTGAATCTTGTCTTCGATGGCGGCTGCGCTCTGGACCCGTGGAGGAAATATCGAGCACCGTGCTACCACATGGTGGCGGCGCCTGGTGCTCGCGCGGCCCCACCTGGTGCTCGCGCGGCCCCACTTCTAGCCGCGCTACCACATGGTGGCGGCGCCTCGGTGCCCCACTTCATGTCCTCTTCAGTCTTCTGGAACATTCCCGATGCAAAAATAATTCCAGCATGTTTTTTTGTCCAATCCCGAGAATGCAGCGGTTAAAGTTGTAATTAATTGGGTCTGGACACCCCATTTGCCAGCTCTTTGTGCAAAATCAATGGATAAGCGGTGTATATGCCACTAGTCCGGTTGGTGAAAGTTTGTCTACAAGCAAATGACAACGTTGATATCCGTAACACCACATACTTCCTTATGAGCTAATAAACATTGACACAAATAAGGGATAATAAATTTGAATAAAAGGTAGCACATGAAGTATTTTCTTGGAATGGCTGGAAATACCATGTAGTAGGTAGGTATGATGGATACAAATGGCATGGATTTTGGCTCCAGGATTTGGATGCATGAGAAGTATTCCTCTCAATACAAGGCTCTGGCTAGGAAGGTTGTTAGAAGCAAACACAAGTATAAACTATTACAAAAGGACGTATATAAAAACATATTGTAAGCATTATAAAACTCTACATTGTCTTCCTTGTTGTTCAAACACTTTAACTTTTAAAATATCTAGACCTTAGAGATACCAAATATGCAAACCAAATTTTAACAAGTTTTATGGTAGTTACTCACTAATAAGTTTTAACCACATGATGTAAAAGATTAAACATGATCTACTTGAGAGCTCAAAACAATTGTCAAGCACCACAACATACAAGATAACAATCCATAACATCATGTATATCTTTCTTTATACCATCTACAACATTTAGCATTTTCTGTTTCCAACCAAACACCAATCAATTTATTTAAAAGATAAACTATCCAAGTAATTAAACAATGAGATATGAGAGTGTGACATAATAAAGCTAACAGCTCTAGCAAGAGATGCATGAAAAACAAGAGTTAGGAAGCATAGCAATAGCTTGAGAAGAATACTCAACAAATATAAGTGAAGAATACGAGTATTCATAAAAAAAAAGCGGAGCGTGTCTCTCTCCACACAAGAATGCTAGGATCCATTTTATTCAGAGAATGAAAATAAAAAACAAAAACATAAACAAACATACGCTTCAAGCAAGCACATAAGATGTGACGGAATTAAAATATAGTTTCACTAGAAAGGACCTGATAGTTTGCTGATAAAGAACGGGATGCCCTGGGCATCCCCAATTTTTCACGCTTGAGTCTTCTTGAAATATATTGGGGGTGAACCACCGGGGTAGCCCCAAGATTTGGCGTTACTATCCTCTTGATCACATCATATCATCCTTCTCTCTTGATCCTTGAAAACTTTCTCCACATCAAACTTAGCGTAATTTCATTAGAGGGTTAGTGCACGAAAACTTATGATATTCTGTAGGAACAAAATTGCTACCAATGCTACTGTACATTAGATACAGCCACTGATACTTCATAGGATAAGAAGATCCAATCAAAATAGCAAAAGAGGCATTGCAAAATAAATGTCAGAATCTTTAAAAAACAGAACTGTCTGTAAAGACGAATTTATTCAAGGCACTTAGCTTGCTCATATCACAAAACTCAAAACTAATAAAAGTTGCATATATATCTGAGGATTACGGACAAAAAAGGACAGAATTGTATGATGTTTATGTGAAGAGTTATGAATTAAACGGTGGCCAGCAGAAAACTGTTTCTGTGTACAAATCCAAATTTAGCATCAACTTTCAACTAGAGGCTTAACTTGACACAACAATGCAATAAAATAAAGAAAAAAAGGAATTGTTACAGAGGTAGGAAAAGTCCTTGACACAAAAAAATAAAATAACAGTAAATAAAATAGTGGGTTGTCTCCCAATAGCGCTTTTCTTTAAAGCCTTTTAGCTAGACAAGGAGATTCGTATGATGCTCCCGTAAAGATGAGATTGAAAAACATAGGAGAGCATGGAAACTTAATATTGTTGAGATACATAAAACCATGTTTCCCTCTCTCATAATAACTTACAGTAGTAGGAATAAATGCAACCATATAACCACAAGAATCATCCAACTTAGATAACATAGGCACATAAAGAGGATCATTAAATTTATTTTGGTATTCATTAGCATGCTTCCCTATTTCAAAATAATTACTAAGATAAATATCAAGTTTAAGATCATGGTTGCAACAAAGCTTTGGAACTAGAGACGATTGCAAACAACATAAGTATTTCTCAACATAATAAAATTTCTCCTCCATGGAGTAATTAGGAGAATTCAAGAACAAACTAAGACTCTCATGAGTAAGAGTACCATCACAAGAAGCAATTATATCATTTTTATCCTTAACTTTTAAACACGGAGGATTATCAATAAGAATAGGACCATCATCTAAAGCATTATCATATAGCATATTTAAGCAACATTCTTCATTATCATTAATAAGTTCATTAGTAGCATCATCAATAAAATTTACAACATAACTATCACATAAAACATTCTTATCATGAGCCACATGCATAAAAGAATTAATACTCTCCACATAAGCATAGTCATTTTTATTAATTGTAGTGGGAGCAATAAAATAGCTATCATTTTTATTCTCATCACCATAATCATCAAATATAGGAGGCATATCATAATCAACATAAAATATATCGTCAACAGTAGGTGGACCAAAAATATCACAATGATTATAATTATCATATATTGGAGGCAAGGTATCATCAAATACAATTTTCTCGTTTGTGCTTGGGGGACTAAAAATATCATGCTCATCAAAACCAACTGCCCCAAGCTTAGACTTTTCCACAGCCTTAGCAATAATAGTGTCCAGAGAATTTATACTAATAACATTACTACCACTATTATGTACACAAACTTCCATAGGTTTTAAAATTTTCTCTTCAAAAGTATCATGTCCTAATGCAATATAAATTTCATAGAGATCTCTAATTTTGTTGTTGTTTTCCATTAGCCTAACTAGTGAAAGTAAAAACAAGAAAAAAAAAGATTTAACAGCAGGATCCAAAGGAGATACCTTCAAGCCCTCACCGCCCCGGCAACGGCGTCAGAAAATTGCTTCATGTCTACGCACACTTCTATTCTCGCAGTTAGTGTTGGGCCTCCAAGAGCAGAGGTTTGTCGAACAACATCAAGTTTCCCTTGAGTGGATCACCCAAGGTATATCGAACTCAGGGAGGTAGAGGTCAAAGATAACCCTCTCGAACAACCCTGCAATTAAGATACGAGAACTATCTTGTGTCCCCAACACACCCAATACACTTGTCAGATGTATAGGTGCACTAGTTATGCGAAGAGATAGTGAAATACAAGTAATATGGATGATTATCAGTAGTAATTGCAATCTGTAATAGAAATGGCAGCAAGCAAACATGTAGCAGAACTTGTTGGAAACGGTGTTTCAATGCTTAGAAACAACGCCTAGGGATCCTACTTTCACCAGTGGACATTCTTAGTACCACAGATGGTTGGTCAACATCAGTTGGAGCATCATTTTCAGCATCATTTTCAGCATCTTTTGGCTCAACATTTGCAGCATCATCAAAATAATCATTTTGAGCATCATCATCAAAATAATTATTATTTGCAGCATGATAATCAAACTCATCATTTGGAGCATCATCATCCGAATCATCATTTGGAGCAACATTTTCATCTTTTGTTGCATCCGGCTACTGATCATGATTTTCATCAGAACTCTCTCCGAACGATGCATTTATAGCATTATCACAGTACTTACCGAAATGACCAGACCCACCACACCTTTTGCACTTACGCTGCCTTGCTCCAAGTCTAGCTCCTTCGCTGCGACGTCTGAACCGACTCTTCCTCGGTCTACCTGCTGCTCTCTTCAGAACTGGAGCGCAGAGTCTGAATCCAGGGTCCACTCTGTCCCACTGTTGTTTTCCCTCCAAAGCAGGCAAGGCATGTGCATATGTGGCTCTGAACCTTGCAACAGAGTAGTACTCATGAACATACTGTTGTATGTTCACTGCTGTACCTGGGAGAGAAGTGATGAAAAACAACGCATGAATGCATGGCAACCCAGTTATCTGCCATTGACTACAACTGCAAGTTCTAGCTTATATATCCACTGGATATCTCCAGTTTTTCTTCTCTCTATCCATTATTGATACCTCTGTTGTGCTATCTGACAATAGAATCATGCTCATTACCAGGCCTACTGTTTTCTGCTTCAATTCAGTCATCACCGAAGGGATAATAATGTGGCCCATGAATTTAGTCTCAGCTATTCCATCACGAAAATGCAAATTCTGCGCGTATTCTATCGTTATCTTGTCAAGAAAATCCACCAAATAAAGATCTTTAAATTTCCGGATGGCTGCGTTGAAAGACTCTGCAATATTATTGCACATAATCAACTTTGCTCAGTTCACTAAATTTGCTTCTGGCCCATAACTTGGAGTGGTGTGTTTCCAAGTATTCCTTTATTTTGGCATTGGTGTATAAGTGCCTCATGTGGAAGTTGTGCTTCCTCACACTGCAAGTCAAAGATGCTGGCCATAAATTGTCTGTATATGTCTTTCCTTTGAATTTCATCACAAAATTTGCAGCAAGGTGACGAAAGCACTCCCTATGCTCTACTCCAGGGAACACATTGTCCACAGCCACTTCTAAACCTTTACATGCATCTGTATAAATTACCAAGCCATTGGGATGTGCAATAGCCCGGCGCAGATTCTGCAAAAACCATATCCAGCTCTCCTCGGACTCTGTCTCCAGCACACCGTATGCAAGTGGAAATACAAAATTGTGCGCATCTACTGCACAAGGTGCTATTAAGTGTCCATTAAACCTGCCTATGTGGAAAGTAGCATCAATAGCCAAGTATGGCCTGCAGCCTGCCAAAAAACACAGTTTACAAGTCTCAAAGCACACAAAAACCCTTCTAAAGCATTTCTTGGTCCTTGTCACTCCCTTCAAAGTGTACTCCACTGAGTGGTGATCAATTTCAACAATACTACCTGGGCTTGTCCTCTCGACTTCAGCTTTGAATGAATACAACAATTCAAAACTTTCGTGCCAGTTACCATAGATAGATTCCATAGCTTTTTGTTTGCCATTGAAGACCCTCATGTATGGTAGATCCATCTTGAACTTGGGTTTGATGTTTGCCTGCAATTCCTTTGTACCCACTTGATGGTTTTCTGTCACCCACTTCTTTACTGCTTCTGCCACCCATTTTGAATTGGCTCTGCTGATTGTTTCCTTTCTGAGAGTTGATTCTTGACATGTGTGGGTAAAAGGGTTCACTTTTACCTGAATATTCAAGCCTTTCCGCATTTTAGATGCGCGCATCCTCCATTGACAACGCTCAGTCACACAATGCACTGTGTAACGCGTTTATCCCTCTTATCAACAATAAAAGCACGTTCTACCTTGATGTAGTAAGATACATCTGCATTTCTACACTCACTCATGGATGCAAAAATTGTACCTTCTAGCAACAGAGGGTTTTTAGGGTCCCACTGAACAACTGGAAGGTCTTCCTCCTCATTTTCATCTTCATCTTCTTGCTCATAGTCACCATCATCTGGGATTTCAATAGCACGAGATGCCCGTCGTAAATTCTGAACAACATCAGAGTATAGCCTTGACGAGGGTGTAACTAGACAAATCCCAGGGTTGTGTACCCCGGGTTGATTGAGGGGGGGAGAGAAGAGCGTTGGTGATCACGACGGCTGACAAGCGGAGATTTTACCCAGGTTCAGGCTCCCGGAGGATAACACCCTACTCCTGCTTGTCTGTTATTGATGGAGAGTTGCGATTACAATGGCGGCAAGATTGCGATCTCGCTAGGGTTTGTGGTGGTGGCTATTGGTGTGTCCTCTAGGACGAGCAACCCTCCTGGCTTTATAGGTAGCCAGGTCTCGGGTGGTCGGTATCGATGGTAATTACAGATATGGCAAGTTACGAGACCTAACCGATTGGGACTAGGTTACACGGTACCCCGAGTGGGCCTTATGTGGGCCTTCTCCAGCTTGGCGCGGCCCAGGTAGCCTCATCGTGGGCTAGTCGAAAGGTAGCCCCACGTCAGTAGCCCCATTTGGGCAAAGGACTTCTTCCTCCTGGGCGCGCCACCGGATTTGCTTGTTCTTGAGTTTGCACTCGTTTTCTTCAGTCGAACAGGACACTCCCGATTGGAGTAATCTTCTGCAGTCGAATTACTTCTCCTTGGCCTTCGTGTGAAGCTTGCTTCTATTCGGCCCGTGGGCTTACTTCCAGATGGATTCGGCTGTTCGAGCTTACTCGATTTTCTCTGCCACCCGAATGATTGTTTCGGGTTCTCGGATTAGCAGTCTGTCCTACTTGGTTGTTTTCAGCTGAGAAGCTTACTACTCGAATCGCTAGGTCGAGTTGTCGTGTTGTTTCACTTGTTCGGAGCCGTTGGCTTGATGATGTCATCAATGACGCTCCACTGCATGTCTCTGTGCCCGATGGGACGTGACGCAGCGGGGCCCACTGGCAGAGCTGACCGCGGTCAGCAGTTGTCACGTCTCCGAACTGGGCGCGAAATTTTCGCGGCACGATGATGACCCCTTGATTCCGGTGCATAGTGGACGAAGTGGGCGGCGACGGTTGGTTTCTCCGTGCGACACGTGGACGGCTGGATGTAGCTGCTCGGAACCGTTGCTCTGTGGACGACTGAGATGAATTTATTCGAGGCATAAGTACTGCGCTGCAGCGCAAGGGCATCATCTTCTCCCATCGTCTGCGCCTCCTTTCCTCTGCTCCCTACCATTCTCGCCACCATCCTAGCTTTGTGCTTTTTGTGCTCCCACTTGTTGCTGTCCACCGGAGCCATGGGCAAGCCGAAGGCCGCCGCTGGCACCTCCTCCGTCGCCGCCGAAGCCGGGCTGATGAAGAAGCCCGACGGCGACTGGCAAAGATCATTGGTGAAGAAGGCGGAGCTTGAGCTCCTCCGCGCGCAGGGCCTCCTGCCATCATCGGACCAGGCCCAGGTACGCGCTCCTGGCAAAGAGGTGTACCCCGCACCCCGTGAGGGGGAACGCGTATGCTTCGTGGATTTCCTTCCGCGGGGCTTCGGGGTCCCTCTCCATGATTTTGTTCGCGGTCTCCTGTATGCCTATGGGGTTTCGATCCACGATCTGACTACCAATGGCGTCTTGAGCATCGTGAGCTTTATCGTGCTCTGCGAGTGCTTTTTGAGGATCGCACCCCACTGGGCGCTATGGAAGTCGCTCTTCCTCGTTCTCAAGAATGTTTGGAAGAGCGGGTTGACATTCCCCGTGGGTGGCTTCAGAATCCAGGTGCGCGGTGATACCGCGTACTTTCAGATGAAGAAGTCTGACTCCGTCCAGGGGTGGCGGAAGAAGTGGTTGCGGGCGACTATACTAGTCACCCACACCTTCGGGGGCTACTCCCATCGGGAGCGCTGATCGCGCACCCGATGAAATTGCAAGACTACAAGTACAAGCATAAAGGACTAACGTGGTCTAGGAGGTCGACATCTTCGGAAGCCGAAGGAGGAGCACGACTCGACGACGCGAGGCCAGCAGGCTGCATGCACTCCTCAATGGCCACCCGTGTCACCAGCTCCGTCGAAGGGGCGGATGTGTGCTCAGCTTCATGACGAGGGGAGCTGACACCGCCAAAACGACGGCTGGAACAAAAACAATACGATGATCAACTCGAAGACTGGAACTACAAAGTGAAAAACAAGACAGAAAGGAACTCACCTGATGGTCTCGAATTCGTCGTCGCTCCCCAGGGTGAGAGATGGCATCCGAGCGAACGCGCGTGGTGGCGCGGAGCTAACAGGAGGAGCGGCCAGAGGCTCGTTCCAGTCGCCCGGGGATCGCACACCCGAAGACGTCGCGACAGCTTCCTCCAGATCAGCATCCGCACCCCTCGCGGGCGACGAAGCAGTCGCAGAGTCACCACCACTTCGGCGCCTTTGCATCTTCGGTGCGGGTTCCTCTTGGTCGTCATCGTCATCCACCTCTTCGTGAGGAGAAGTAGCGGACGGAAGGTCGTCGTCGTCACCCTCCTCCTCCACAACCTTCGACTGGTCATCGGGGCCGTTTTCAGGAAGAGGAGGAAGACTCACCAACAGAGATCGACCCTGAAAAAGTAGATGCAAGTCGAATCAAGAAGCAGGAAATCAAGAGACAAAGCAACGAAGAGAACAAGTTGAAAACTTACCTCGGGAACAGGGTTCGCGGCTCCGTACGCAGCGATTGGCCATTTGACGTTGCAGAGGTCCGCGGCTCGGAGGTTTGTGATGCCCCTCACCTTGGTTTCCACCTCCTCGTCGTCGAGTGGCTGGTCGCCGGTGCCATCGACCGCCCACATCGGGTGAGGCCGAGCAGCGAGTGGCTGAACACGAAGCCGGAAGAAGGTGGCCATCAGGAAGACGCCACCCGTCTCGCGCCCCAGCGTCTTGGTGAGGTTGCGCAGCCGGCTCAGCAGCGGCCTTGCGGACTCCTTCTCCTCCTCGGCGAGCGGGTGCGACCACGCGTGAGTCTTCGGCAGCCTGCGCTCGCCGTCGAATTGCACAAGTCCGTCCTGGTTCCACTGGATGTATTAATTTCTTTATTGTGTTTCAGACGTACTACCGCCAGCAGCTTGACGCAGCCGCGGCTTATGTTCGCCTGGAGAAGGAGAGGGACCATCTGCGTGTTTCTCTGGACCAGGCTACTAGGCGGGTTGCTGAGTTGGAGCTGAAGCTCCAGGCTCAGGCTGAGCTTGAGAAAGCCCTGCACGAGTCCCAGGAGCATGACCGAGTGCGGGCCACCCAGGAGAAGACTCAAGTCGACCGCCTTCTCGCACTCGCCGGCACCCTTGGAGGTTAGTTTTCGGCTTTGACGCCTACTTGTACTTACTTTTTTCCTTAATTACAGTTTGTATTTTTGCGCAGAGACATGCAGTGGAGCTCCTCCGGAATGCTCGTCGAGCGACACCGCTAATTTGGCGACTGCTGTCGGCTTCCTAGACCGTGTCTGCGCGTATGCGTCTGATGCGCTGAAGAAATCGACGGCCGCGCTGCAAAAGTCGACGGGGGAGCTTACGACGGTGCACCGGAGCATCTTCCCGAGCGACCCGCCGCCGACTGCCATGGACGCCCTCGCCGCTCCGTTTGAAGATGGCGCGACCACCCTCGCCGACTTCACTCGGACGCAGACGGTACGCGACTCCGAGCTCACCTTCCAGATCCTTCTAGGCCACCAGATTCCGGGTGATTTCGAAAAGGTCGACAGCGGCTTCCCTCGGAGGCCTGATGGCCGGACCACGTCTCTGAGCGGAGTGAAGGTGCAGGCTACACAGCTAGCGATGAAGCTTGTGGCTACCTTTGAGAGGGCGCTTGCCAAGGCGACTGAGGCGGCTGCTGCCCGGAACACCCGCTCCCGGTCGGAGTCTGCTGCCTTGGAGTAGTTGTTGTGTAGGGATTCGGCAGTCGCGGTGGCCTGTACTTATAACTTTTGCTTGTAATGACTGATATTTTGTCTGGTCTTCTGGCCTTGAACAGTATTTTTTGTGCAGAAATTGAGTATCTCTTCCCACTATATTTGTTTGTGCTGAGCAGTCGCATATCTGTATTAACTCTGCGCACTCATGGCAGACTAACGTGCGCGGCGGCACTTCTTCTGCTTCTGCGGCTGGTCCGAGTGGCGAGGGATCTTCTTCGGGTGCTCGCCGTCGTCGAGCTACGCCAGCTCCTCCACGGAGCACGAACGACCAGCGGATAATCACGTATTTGAAGAATAAGGTGGCTGAGCTTGAGGCGACTCTGAAGAATACCGAGCTGTTACTGCATCGCTCCAGGTCGCATCCTACTGCAGAGTTCTCCCAGCGTGAGGATTTTTTGCTCGGGGAGATCGTTCTGATCAGTCGACAGCTTTAAGGTTTGTATCCTTTGCGGCTGCTTTGTTTGTTAAAACTTGCTGTTTCTGACTTCTAGCTTTTGTATGCAGATGTGATCCCGGATTGGCAGGCTGAGCGGGATCGCGTTGAGGAGCGTGTTACCCGGGAGGCATCTGGCGACTCCTATGAAGCTCGCCAATTCTAGGTGAATAAGTCGAGAGGGTGTACTCTTGCTCTTATGCTTGATCGGACTTGGCGTGCGGCCTTTATTCTGGAGAATTGCCGGAAGACCCTCTGGCACATCCATCGTGTGTACTTCCCGCACAATGGGCAGCCGCACGGGCTGGCCGCCTTGCTGGAGAGGTTCCGCGAGGGTGATGCGCTGAAGGAGATCGTCCATGCCCAGCTCGTCGCCGGGGCAAATGTGGCGCTGGCGTACGTCCGGCTGCACCGGCCGAACCTTCCGCTGGAGAGGTTGATGGGTGGACTGCCTGGCGACGCCGACTACGCCGATACCTTGGCGGCTGCGCGCCAGATGATCGAGCAGGTGCAGAAGCTGAGTGAGCGCCTTGTAGGCCCACTCGACGCGCCGAAGGACGAGCCTGCAGATTAAGAATAGGCTTCTTCTTATGTACAGGGTTAGCTATAGGTGGCGAGTATGCCAATGTAAATGCTAATGTATGAAGTTAAAAAAGTTCTCGAGTAATGAGTGAAATTATTTGCAGTACTGTGCGAGTATTTTCTTCGGCTTTGACTTGTGTGGTGCAGCCCCCGAGTACCTTGGGTGACATCCTAAGTCTGCGTTCCGAACCTGTGTGGCGCAGCCCCCGAGTGAATCGAGTGGCGTACTAGGATTTTTCAAGTGAGACCTGTATATCACAGTCTCCGAGTGTATCGGGTGGCGACTTAGGATTTAGGACTTGACCTGTATGGCGCAGCCCCCGAGCAGCTCGGGTGGCGGCCTAGGATTTTTTCGGTGGAGCCTGTATGGTGCAGCCCCCGAGTAGTTCGAGTGGTGGCCTAGGGATTTTCAAGTGTGACCTGTGAGGTGCAGCCCCCGAGTGCGTCGGGTGGCGACCTAGGGTTTTTTGACTTGACTTGTGCGGCGCAACTCCCGAGTAGGTCAGGTAGAGGCCTAGGATTTTTTGAGTTGTGCCTGTGCGGTGCAGCCCCCGAGTGGTTCAAGTGGCGTCCTAGGCTTTTTCAAGTGTGACCTGTGAGGTGCAGCTCCCGAGTTCGTCGGGTGGCGACCTAGGATTTCTGACTTGGTCTGTGCGGCGCAACTCCCGAGTAGATCGGGTAGAGGCCTATGATTTTGCGAGTTGTGCCTGTATGGCGCAGCCCCAGAGTGATTCGAGTAGCGGCCTAGGATTTTTCTTTCAACCTGTGTGGCGCTGCCCCCGAGTGATTCGAGTGACGGCCTAGGATTTTTGTTTGCCTTGACTGAGAAGGTAAAGTGAACAACATTTTCTTCAAATCACTTTATTGATTGCTGCGAATAGGCCGCCTCATTAAAACCCTTCCAGTCCCCTTAGGTACCCTGGTAAGGGAAAGAGTGCGTCCAAAACCTGTCGCGTTGACATGCTATCATTGGTACAATGGTTGAGTCGACTAAGCATAGAACCGTCGGAGTTGTGCGACGTTCCATGGGTTGCTGCAGGCTGCTCCTGTCTTTGAGTCCTTTAGGCGATAAGCTCCGTTGCCAATTGCCTCTATCACGATGTATGGACCTTCCCATGGGGAGGCGAGCTTGTGCACTTTCTTCTCTTTGAGGCGGAGGACCAGGTCACCTGTGACGAAAGCTCTTGGTCGCAACCTCCGTCCGTGGTAGTTGGGCAGGTCTTGCTGGTATACGGCTGATCGCGCCAGGGCGATGTCGCGTGCTTCGTCTAATATGTCCATGCTGTCTTCGAGTGCCTCTTCTGCATCTGACTCGTCGTAGGCGACCACCCGTGGTGCGTCAAACTTGATGTCGCAGGGTAGCACTGCTTCTGCACCGTACACCATGAAGAATGGAGTGTACTGGGTGGATCTGTTAGGCGTGGTCCGCAAGCTCCATAGGACTGATGGTAGTTCTTGCACCCATGCGCCTGCTGCGCGTCTCAGAGGTACCCGCAGGCGCTTTTTTATGCCGTTGCAGACTAGGCCGTTGGCTTTCTCGACTTGCCCATTGGACTGCGGGTGCGAAACAGACGCATAGTTTAGCTTGATTCCTTGTTCTGAGCAGAAGTCTTTGAATTCCTCGGCTGTGAAGTTCGAGCCGTTGTCCGTGATGATCCCGTTCGGCACTCCAAATCTGAAGATGATGGACCTGATGAAGTTGACCGCTGATGATGCAGTCGAATTTGTGATGGGCGCGGCCTCAATCCACTTGGTGAACTTATCGACTGCAACCAGGAGGTGAGTGTGTCCTCCGGGTGAGGATTTCTTCAGAGGGCCCACCATGTCCAGTCCCCATTGGGCGAAGTGCCAGGCTAGCAGTATTGTCTTCAACTCGGACGCCGGCGCGTGCGGCTTGTTGGGGAACTCCTGGCACCTGGTACAATCCTTTACTAGATCTTCTGCGTCTTGCATAGCTGTTGGCCAATAGAAACCGGCTCTCAGCGCTTTGGCCACCAGTGCTTGTGGGGACCCCGGACTAGCTGTCCGAAATACCCGATTATTCTTAACACAACGATCCCGTGATCAGTCTGTCGTTGCACATAATCCGAACTGAATACCAAAGTTTACATCCATTACAATACCGAATTAAAGTCTTACATAAATGGTCATTTAGACCAAGTCTTACATAGGTGCCTTCATAGGCCAAACCAAAATAATCAGCGGAACTAAGGCGTAGTAGACGTCACATCCTAGCGATGACCCGGCAGGCAGTCGACTTATGAAGATCCTCAGTTGGCATAGATATCGCCATACTCTTCCTGGGCGTAGGGCTCCTCGAAGTCTGGCTACGACAATAGCCAGGGACAAAACTAGTATGAGTACATTTGAATGTAGTCGCAAACTACTCCAACATGAGTGCACTAGTCTCAATTTTAGTTTCACACTTTTATTTATTTAAAACATCTCTGTATCTTTGTTGAAGAAGATAAGGAGAGTATAACTACTCTTAATATCTCAATTTTATTAGTTTTCTCCTAAAACTCCTCCTTTTCCGATCATAAACCATCATGGTAATTAATCTCCAACTACCTCATACCGATCCGTTGGTATAGGTGTATGGAACATTCCCCACCTCCTTTTCCTTTTTAGAACTCAAACCTTTTTCCAAAACTTGCACATGGTCAAAGTAGGGCCTCTCAACTGTCCATATCCGAGGACTCGGCTATTCGAATAGTTTAATTACCCTCTGCAGAGGTAGCACGCTTTTCCCACACTCATCCGATAACTCATCGTGTCAGCCACGTTTCGCCATACCAGCGGTATGCGAAGTTGAGTCACCGACCCTTGTCTTTCCTTTGCTCATGCTAGTATAGGATCCTGCCCATATGATACTTTCCATCGACACTTAACCCAGCCCGTCGGGACCTAAGTGTGAGGACTCACAGGTTTTATCTAGCGGTGTATAGGGGACATCCTTCTATCCTCCTCCTTATCTACTCATAGAGTTTGAGTGAGGACCCAGGTCATGGGTAGGTCATTAAACCATCCCCTCATGCAAAACGGAGTTATCTCCGTTGATGAGGTATCCCACAATAATATGAGCAAACTATATGACTAAGCCCATTCCCATATGTGGGTAAATGTGGTCGCACAGAGTATCGGCTGATTGACGTAAGTACCAAGACACAATGTGCGTTTTATCAAAACCACCATTTTCCTTTTTCTCCGCTTCAGCACCGACATCTCGGTATTTCATAGCCACACAGGTTTTCAAAGGGTTTTGAATAAAACAATCTTTATTTTTTCCATCCTATAATTTATCATATATTTCTAAATAAGGTGGCAAAATAATTTCCATATGCTTGTTGAAAAGATTTTATAAGAACCTTTGCTTTAAAATGATTTGGTAAAAATAGATGCATGTATTAGGGTGCAAGCTCAGAGAGTAGTTTGCCTTGCTCGGCAAAGTGATCCTGGTCTTGATCTTCAGGGTCCACAAATCCTTCCTCCTCGATATATCCGGCAACGTTCTCGTCTAGTACACAATCAAGCAAATACAAACAATCACTAACCTACTCAATCAATCACCACAACAATTCAATCTCAATTGCTCTGAATAGCCACTTCATATATCTAACAATACAATTGGGTTTCAATTTAATTGATTTAACCATTATTCAATTATATTTTAATTAGGGCAGAAACTAGTTGCACATGTTTAATTACACAACTTAAGTTCTGTTGGTCACAAAAATACAAACTAAATTTCTACAGAAAGCTAATGATGTGTAGAAGATGACGCAATTGGATTTGAGTCATTTGGAGTTACCAAACTCCCTACACAATGTTTTGAATCCAGAAGCTAATTAAAAAAGTTTTGGCCATTATTTAAATTATGTTCATCTAAAATTAAACCCTTTTAGGGGTGACTAACCATGGTTAAATTGATCTAATAAAATTAGTTTCAACTAATTTGGATTAACATAGTATCAGAAACAAACAAGTTTAGAATTTAAACCTTTTATGGTATTTTGAATAGTGCATTTTTATTATATATCCAAATGGAGTGAAACTTATTGGGTTGGATAGATAATTTCATAAGCTTTCCAGAACAGTTGGATTTGATTTATTTGGAGTTATAAATTTCAAGTTATGGAATTTCAAAATTTAATCCAATACTGATTAATTCCAAAAATCGAATTAGAATTCTGAGTGGATAATGTTGAGAATCCTGACGGGTGGGGCCTACTGGTCAGTGACAGCGTGCGCGCGCGGGGAAATGTTTAAAAACCTGACGGGTGGGGTCCACTTGTCAGTTCTTTTTATTTAAACGAGACGGTAAGGCACTGTTGGATCAAGATCCAACGGCCCACAATCGACCGCGACGCCGGCGACCTAAAACCGGCGGCGCGCCACTCCGGCGACGGCGAGGGCAACGGTTTGCTCACCTAGGGGGCTCAGGGAGATGCGCGGGTGATGCAGATCGACGACGGCGACTCGGGGAAGCTTGATGGACGAACGGCGCGTGCCGGGGCGGCTCCAATCGAGGGCGGCGAGCAGATGCTCTTCCGCGGCCGTGCTCCAACTCCGGCGAGGCTCCTGTGCCAATCATGTGCACGAACCAGAGGGGAAAAGGGGCGGGTGAGTGCGGGGCGTATGGGGAAGAGGTGGCGGCCAGAGAGGAGAGAAGGGGAGGGGCAGCACGGCCTGGCCGTGGTCGTCGTCTACCTCGGGCACAGCGAGCTCGAGGAGACCACGGGCGGCCGGGGCTTCGCGGCTACGGCTCCGCCCTCCTGGCGGTGCACGACAGGCGGTGGTGTGAGGGGGAGAGGCAGTGGGGAGGTGTGGAGAAATGGCGAGGCTCGGGCGGGGTATTTATACCGGCGGTTCGGCGCACAGTGGACATGGCGTTGGGGCGGTCCAGGGGAGGCTAGGGCTCGCCATAGGGGCGGTGGCGGGGCGGCTATGGTGTCGGGGCGCAGAGGGGCAAGGATGGTGCCGTGGAGACGAGCTGCGCGTGCTCGGGTGGGGGACGACCGTGAGGGCGCTCGGGCGGTGCACGACGTGCACGGCATGGCGCGAGGGCTGCGGGCGCGGGCTCCTGCTGGGTGCCTTGCTGCGGTGCGAGGGAGCAGAGGGGTGAGGGAGAGCGAGGGAGAGCATAGCGCGGCCGGCACGACGCGGCGTCGTCGCGGTCACAGTGCCGACCATGGCGACGTGCGCGCGGCCGCTGCTGTCGCCGACGGTTCCTCGGCGCTCCCGGGCCTGATACCTCGTGTTCTCGAGTGCGGTGAGGCTAGTGGAGTGAGGCAAATCGAGTGGGGGCAGTGGCTTGCATCAATTTGATCAAAATTGATCAATTCGTCCAAGGATTCTGGTTCGGCTTGGGAAGAACAGGGTGGTGATCATCAGGTGTTTGATGAAATGCTTGAACCAGAAGTAATTTCCAATTTTTTTGAATTTTATTTTTATAATTTGCTTCAACTAGGTTTATCAAGATTTATGGTGTTGTTTGGTTAGTTATTGGACAAGTGCAACATAGCACATTTTGTGATTTGAATAAGATAAAGAAAGAAATATAATTTCAATTTAGGTTTTGAAATTAATGGAGAGAGAAAAAGTGGTGGAAATAAAATGGGAGTGTTCATAATATCACTCCACTGAATTTGGTTTGAAAATAAATGGGTTTCTCACTTTGAGAAATAGTGTGACATTAGTCACATTGTTTGTATTGTTTCTATATTTTGTTTTGTTTATTTTCTTTTCATCAAGTAATTTAAGTAGAGCTAGCAAACAACACCTTCACAAGAATTACTTATCACAAGCAACAATAAGACATCAACACACATTAATTCCTAAAAGTTTATGTTGGCCCACATTTTTGGATATAATATTTCATAATATAAATTTGGGATGTTATAGATCCTCCCCCCTTAAAATAAATCTCGTCTCGAGATTTGCTAGGTCTGGACACTAAAGAGGTTTGGGAATTCGCTTCTAAGATAGTCTTCGCGTTCCCAAGTTGCTTCATCTTCAGAGTGGTTAGTCCACTGGACTTTGTAGAACTTGATCGTGCGCCTTCGGGTAAGACGAACATCTTCGTCGAGAATCTTGAGGGGCGTCTCACGATAAGTCAGATCTTGATTCAGGTCGATGGAATGGTGGTCGATGTTTTTGAAAACATCAGGCTGGTCGGGAATTTCAAGACATTTCCGGAGCAAGGAAATGTGGAAGACATCGTGGTAATCTGCTAACTCTTGAGGCAACTCCAGTTGATAAGACACCTCTCCTCGACGGGCAAGGATCTTGAAGGGTCCAATATACATTGGCGCTAGTTTTCCTTTGACATGGAAACGCTGCATTCCTTTAAGGGGTGTCACTCGGAGATAGACATAATCTCCGATACTGAAGGTGACATCACGACGCTTGGGATCAGCGTAACTCTTCTGACGGGATTGGGCGGTCTTGAGTCGCTCACGGATAAGCTGGACTTGCTCTTCAGCCTCACGGAGGGTATCTGGTCCAAACAGTTTGCCTTCTCCGGTGTCGGACCAATTCAGGGGTGTACGACACTTCTTGCCGTAAAGGGCTTCAAAAGGGGCCATTTGCAGACTAGACTTGTAACTATTATTATAGGAGAAATCTGCAAATGGAAGACAATCTTCCCACTTGGATCCATAGGATAGGACACATGCGCGAAGCATGTCCTCTAATATCTGGTTCACCCTCTCAGTTTGGCCTCCATTCTGGGGATGATAAGCTGTGCTAAATGCTAACTTGGTTCCGAGGGCTTCGTGTAGGGCTTTCCATAACCTTGAGGTGAATTGTGTGCCCCTATCCGACACAATCCTCTTAGGCACACCATGCAGGCTTACTATTCTGGAAATATACAGGTCTGCTAACTGATTTCCCCGATAGGTGGTGTTGACGGGAATAAAATGGGCAACCTTGGTTAGTCTATCAACGATGACCCAAATTGAGTCATGGCCTCGGTTGGATCTTGGAAGTCCGGTGATAAAATCCATTCCAATCTCATCCCACTTCCACTCGGTTATTTTCAAGGGTTGAAGCAATCCAGCGGGTCGCTGATGTTCAGCCTTGACTCGCTGACAATTATCACACTTGGCTACAAAAACACCAATTTCTCGCTTCATTCCGTGCCACCAAAATCTATCACGAAGGTCTTGGTACATTTTGGTTCCGCCGGGGTGGATTGAATAAGGGGTCTCGTGGGCTTCCTTTAGGATTAACTCCTTGAGTTCCGAGGTATTGGGGACACAGATACGACCATTGAATCTCAACACTCCTTCAGCATCCTCGGTAAAACCAGGCGCCTTACCGAGAGAAATCTTCTTCTTAATTCCTTCTATGCTCTCATGACCTTTCTGGGCCTCCTTGATTTGATCTATCGGGGTTTGGGCTAACTCTAAATGGGCGAGATAGCCGCGGCTAACAAGCTCTAGTCCAAAATCTTTGAACTCTTTGAACAGGGCTGGCTGTTCTGCTTGGATCATGGCATTCAGGGTGCAGGGTTTGCGACTAAGGCCATCGGCAACTACATTAGCCTTTCCAGGGTGATAATGGATACCGATATCATAATCCTTGATTAATTCCATCCACCTTCTCTGTCGCAAATTTAAGTCCTTCTGGGTGAAGATATACTTCAAGCTCTTATGATCCATATAGATCTCGCAACGATGTCCCGCAAGATAGGAGCGCCACGTCTTCAGAGCAAGAACAACAGCGGCTAACTCCAGGTCATGGGTTGGGTAGTTCTCTTCATGTGGTCGCAACTGCCGAGACAGATATGACACCACTTTGCCTTCTTGCATCAGAACACAACCAAGTCCGAGACGTGATGCATCACAATACACGTCGAAACTCTTGGTGACGTCTGGCATAATCAGGACAGGGGTTGAGGTCAATCTCTTCTTCAACTCCTGGAAACTCTCTTCACACTTCTGAGTCCATTCAAATTTCTTGTCCTTTTTCAGCAGTTGGGTAAGGGGTTTGGCTATACTGGAGAATCCATCAACGAACTTGCGGTAGTATCCCTCTAGTCCAAGAAAGCTTCGGATTTCAGTCACACTAGTTGGGGCTTCCCAGTTCACAATGGCTTGGATTTTCTCTGGGTCAACAGAAATTCCTCCCGCAGACACAACATGTCCGAGAAATGCTACTTCACTGAGCCAAAACTCACACTTGCTAAACTTGGCATACAACTGATGCTCTCGGAGGGTTGCTAAAACTAGACGCGGGTGTTCAGCATGCTCTTCTTCAGTTTTGGAGTAAATAAGGATGTCATCAAGGAAAACTACCACAAACTTGTCAAGATACTCCATGAAGATCTTGTTCATGAGATTCATAAAATAGGCTGGGGCATTGGTCAGACCAAAGGACATTACGGTGTATTCAAATAAACCGTAGCGGGTGGTGAAGGCGGTCTTGGGAATGTCTGTCTCTCGGATTTTTAACTGATGATACCCTGACTGAAGATCGATCTTGGAAAAGACTCGGGCTCCGTTCATTTGATCGAACAGATGTAGCGTACCTGCACTTTTAATAAGGCAGATACCTATGTATAGTGCAAATCCCTGGATCGATTCGTTTGCACACACAGTTTACGATGTAATATCACAACAAAGTATCAATTTTATTACATCGATGATCCAGACTTACAAAATATTCAATACAAGTTGCATAGCATAAAGCTAGCTTCAAAAGAGTAAACAGCGGAAATACAATGGTAGTGAGCCTCCATCAACATCGTGTTGCCACAGGCGAAAACATGTTGGTTGTAGACTCGAAACCTTTAAACGAAACCTCACTTGTCATCTGATCAATCTGCAATAAGAAATATATTGCAACAACGTGGGTCAGATTCCATTAAAAATGGAGTCTGGCAAGTGACACTATGGTGGACACTTAATGGAATAACTCTAAAGGCTATATGCATATTTGGCTGGTGGAGTTCAAGGCTTTTTTGCATAAAGCCAATTTTTCCTATCTTTTTGTAAAACACTTTCTTCAAATCAAGACAAGTATGGCATGAAAACCATAAATCTCATCTTCTCTTGTTCACCCATCAAGTTTTATTTCTGAAGTTGGAATGATGGAATCCTCCGTTGACGTCCGTGATCAGCTGCTCAAATTGTCCGTACCGGGGACACGGCTAAGTACTTAGTTTTACACTCTGCAGAGGATGCGCACGTTCACCATTGTACCCATTCTACCCAAACTATCCTTTACACACCATTTGTTAATAGGAAAGGAGAAGAATGAGACGAGATCTTTCAGGAGCATTTTCCCTCCCACTCTGGCTTGACCTGTTCCACCTAACATCCCCCTACATCTGCTTGTCAAGCCGGAGAGAGTCCACGCAACATAATTGATCAAGCTAGAGCACATATGGCAATGGCTGCACTGGAAGCAATCGTCACTCGGAGTTCTTCAGATTCCTCGGTTCCTGGGTGGCCATTCACAAGTGTACATACTCCAGGGAACCATAGACATGGACCTGACTAGCCACTCAACATAAACCATACAACCACTTACCACCCAGGTGTTTCATTCTTAACTTAGTAAAATTTAGATTTTCACAAAACAACATTTGCATAGCATCAATAATTCTACTAAGTATTGCATAGGAACCTAGACACAGGAATAAGAATTCTACACGGGTTTAGCATAGCAATACTATCCTACACATGCATATAAAAATACACTAAGTAATGCATATAGAAATAATAGGAAGTTTATGAGGTGTGCCACTTGCCTTTGAATGTTGTCGTTGTTCACAACTCTTTTCAACGATACTCGGGACTCTCCGTTCAATCTAACAGTATAGACAAGCAACAATACAATAATCAACAGCAAGCACAGCTCCACAATGCATACAAACACATACTAGATGAATCAATAAGTTTTATAAAACTTTCTAAGGAAAATATGTTTATGCATGATGTATAAAATATTCCTAAGGGCTAGAAATGCTTTTTCATGCCATGAAAATCTTTCAAGTTAATGCAAGGCAAATAGGATGGTCCAAAAGGACTAAGGGCTAAGGTCATAAGTTGAGTAAAATATTTTGTTTTATATCAACTTGAATAAGCCCTCTAATGGCTTAGTCTTGATGTGTAGTAATATTTAGAGAAAATACTAAGTCATTTCTTCAAGACGATCAACAATTATTATCAACTCTTTGTAAATTGGACATTCACTATAGTGAGAGAGACAGACACCCGGCCAGCCACTTAAATTGTGGAACAGGTCTCATGTACGTGGACATGTAAGGTTTGTCTCGAGGCCGCTTCATCTCACTATGCCGCTAGGATCCAACAAACTTCAAGTGGGTAATAACATGATCAAAAATTGTTTTAAGTCTTAAGTGAAAGACAAGATTAGGAAAGAGGGAAAAGATAGAAATATGTAGTTGTCCTCCAGGCTTCATCTCCAGATTTGTAATATTCTCCTTGGTGATGTCTTTGAATTCTTGGTAGACTTGATGGTTCTTCAGACTTGATGATTTGCATATCACCCGGGCTGGTCTTGGATATACCTTAGCCACCACGAGGTCTAAGAGAGAAGAAAAGAAAAGATAGAAAGACTTAGAGAAATAAAGGGGGATGGTCTTCTTGAAGTTCCTCTTGATTTTCTTCTTAGTGTTTTTTTGCTTCTTGGAGATGCCTTCGGAGTTTTGTTTTTCTTGGCTAAGTCTTCATTGGCCTTCTAATCTTCATGTTAAGAATCTGAAGTGTCTAAGTGCATAGCACTTTACCAAAACACTATGTTGAAAAATAGTAACTTAGAGAAAAACAATAACTATACAATAAATATGCCATGCATGCAATGCAATTTATTTCTAAGGACAACACTTAACAAAATAAAACAACTAAGTTTTCTAGATGCTAAAATTTTCTAAGGAAAAGATTTAGCATCTTTAAGATGTTGAAATTTTTCTAAGGAAGAGTGTTGTCGAAAAATAGTTATCAAATATTTTCTAAGGAAGAATTTTTTTTTAAAGAGGCAAAATATTTCTAAGTACCTTTTAATACCAAAGTGGTCATAATATGACTCAGTACTTTATAATTCAAATAGATGATGAGATTAATTTTAATATATTTTTAATAAGTTTTTTTTATTCATTAAAATATCATTTAAAGTATTAAATCAATATTATTTACAAAATCATAGAAAAATTATTCTACAAAATTAGTAGAAAAATACTACTGCCAATACTTACACATTCAAATTTATAGCAAAAGAGTATGATAAATTTTAAATTTCAAATTTGAAGTTATGTTCAAATTACCATTAATGCCACTTTTGAATTTCAACAAAATTTAATTTGAAAAAACATAAAAGTAATGATGCGAAAAGTTTCTACGTGTCATAAGCTTTCCAAAAATATTTTATTTGTAAAATTTGACCAAACCAATAAAAAGTAGTGATAGATTTAAAATTTAGGATTTTTCTGCAAAACTGCCGGTCTTCGGTTGACTGTTGCCTTTGACTGCTGACGTGGGAATTGACTTGCTGACGTGGCAGGCTGACTGGGATTTGACTACGAATTTGACCAAAAATAAAGTTGCTCGGATGGAAAAACACTCTTAACGAAAGTTGTAGAGAATTACGTGCTCTTTCTAATTATCAGAATTATAACATATGTGGATGAATAGATTGGTCACAACTTGCAAAATACCTGTCTGATCCGAAACTTCAAACGCGAATATCTCTCAGCTCGCTGAACCAAAAGAGGTGAGCCTTGGGGCATAAGAAAGGTCTTGATCAGGGGAACAACTTTCATATTGTTGTCCCAAACTTTTGAGATGGTTTGGTTACTCGAACAACATCAAACACGATCTGTATTATACAGAAAATTACGTACGTTAAAATAAAAAGTTGTCAACAGGAAAGTTGTAGATATAGAGTAGATCTACCTTTCCACCGAAGGAATTTTGATTTGACGCAACGAGCGCGAAGAGATCTGAGAAATACGACTTCAGATATGATGGATGACGATTCGAAATTCTTCCTCCACGCTTGATGAAAAGAGTTGAGCCATATTGTGATGGAAAGGTATCGACGAGATCTACAACAATGATTAAGGCCCCTTCGCGATTGGAGATGGTTTTGTTCGTCGAACGAAATATTATTTCGCTGATTAGGGTTTCGGTGGAACGAAAAGAGTAAAAGAGATGCCGGCGGCTACAGGGGTTTATATAGGCGGAGGGATGGTGGAATAGATAGGGCTCGGAGTTGTGAACGCGTAGGATCAAGCGGATCCGGATTTAGAGTTATATTTCTCGAGATAAACGTGTTTAAATGAAAGTTGGTTGGGAAAACGAATTTCACAGTTTGAGTTGGATACGATAGCAGGTCACGGTTCGATTCGGCTCAATCTGGGCCGGCCGGCTGGGCCTGATTTGTTTTTTTTCTTTTTTTCCTTAATTCCTTCATAACTTTGGTTTTAAAACTCCGAATTAAGTGAAATTAATTTCTAAAAATTTCTAAAAATCATATCTTTATTTTAAAACATTTATGGACATGTTTTGACCACTTTTTAAAAATATTAATTTTGAATATTCGATTTAATGCAAATTTGACACTTTTGTCAAATTTGGAAATAGAAATTTAATTAATTTATTTATGGCTCAATAAAATTTGGTACCACAATTGTGAACATATGAAAATAATTATTTCTAATAATTACAATTAAAATATTAAAGTAAAATAAGATAAATAGCATAATCATTATTTTGTTTTTAATATTTTCTCAGATAGATTTTCAACTGGAAATAGTATTTCAACCATTGAATTTTCAAATCTAAACAATGCAAGAAAATGATGAATGCATGCATGAATTTTGTTTTCAAATCGACATACTAATAGTTTTCAAAAAGTTTTTAATTTTTTCTGATTTTTCAGAATTTGAAAAATCCTAGGATGTTAGAGACTACCACCCTTAAAAGGAATCTCGTCCTCGAGATTCGAGAAGGCTAGCAAAAGGTTGTGAATGGATATCTGGGTAGGCTACCACCCTTAAAAGGAATCTTTGTTGGTAGTGAAAACTTGGATATGAAACTTGATTCAAAATGTACCGTTCACTTCTTTCACAGTGATATGGTTCACATATCCTTTATCAAAAGGATTTGACTTGGCAGCTTCTTCGGCCTTCTTCTTTGCTCGACACTCGTTGGCGTAATGGCCATTGCTCTTGCACTTGTAGCAAATGATCTCGTTTAAGCTCCGCTTCTTCTTTGGTGCTTCCAAGGCTAAAAATTGTTCTAAATCTTGTTCATCATATTTTATACCAATGGACGAAGTCCTGTCTCGCTTGATGGGGCAATTTCGAGCTAAGTGATGTCCCTCACATTTATAGCAGCACTTGGAGATACGTTTGGATGTCTTCGGAAGTGACCTTACTCTTATTTCATTTTTCACCTTAGTTTGATCCACAATCTCATTTTGATAATGATTTTGTTCAGTATCCTGACCAATCTTCTCTTTGCAATGATGTTCTTGTTCTCTACAGGTAACATATGTTATATGGATACTATCTCTTTTGCGTTCCTCCTTGTGTTCTTGTACTTCCACACATTTCCTGAGTTTCTGTTGCATTCCCTTTTTGACTTGCTGACGGACTTCTTGCACCATGGGATAGAGTTGACATTTAGTCGGGACGTGATTTGTTGCTTCACACAAAAAGCAAGTAACCATGGTTGTGGGGCATCCGTTGGTTGGATGGTTGGAGACACCATGGGGCCACTCATCATGACATTCCTTGGATGTGTGTCCTATTTCTCCACACGTTTTACAGGCTTGAGATTTTGTCAAACTACTTCCTTTGACATCCTTGTTACCAATGTCCATCTGGGGTGGGTTCATATTACTGTTGGTCATGTTGTGACGCATCATCTGCACAATGTGGGTCTGGTTATCCAACAGTTGTTGCATTCCCTGAGGTAACTCTCTGTTGTGATTGTGGACTTGATTCTCTACCATGAGTTGCATCAACTGACTCTGAGCTTCTAATAGTTGAATTGAAACTGTCATCTCATCGTTGGTGCTTGGGCGAGACATTTGTTTGGGTTTAGCATAGATGACTAAAAGATAGAAGGATACTAGGGAAAATTTCTACCCCAAACTCAAAAACTGAGGCAAATCATCTTACAAACAATATCTAACAAACATCGAGCAACAAGTTTCAACACAAACAAGCAATCTAGTATTGTCATACCACACTGAGTTGGCATGATCAATACACTATCACGGTGTCGTTGTTCTAATTAAATGGTGGTCTCTTGTCTATCTTCTTGTTGAGTGCTTCAAGTTCTTCTTTCTTCAAAAATCTTCTAAGTGTTTGAGCTATGAATCTGGATTCTTCAGTGTCCTTCCATGCAGGTAGTTCTTCATGCTGACTTGTGGAATTGCATATGAAGTATCGAACTCAGACATTACGAACATGGTCAACTAGAAAAAGATAAGATATTTTCAGAAGTTTGATATTAGACAAGAGTATAAGAGAGGATAAAATGAAAAGTTATGTTTTTAGATAACTGAATAGAAATAGATTTTCAATCCTATGGCCAAATCCTATTTCTATCCAGACTTAGGGGTTTCGAACCTACAGGCAACACAGTGCTCTGATACCATCTGTAGCGTACCTGCACTTTTAATAAGGCAGATACCTGTGTATAGTGCAAATCCCTAGAGATTCGTTTGCACACACAGTTTACGATGTAATATCACAACAAAGTATCAATTTTATTACATCGATGATCCAGACTTACAAAATATTCAATACAAGTTGCATAGCATTAAAGCTAGCTTCGAAAGAGTAAACATCGGAAATACAATGGCAGTGAGCCTCCATCAACATCATGTTGCCACAGGCGAAAACATGTTGGTTGTAGACTCGAAACCTTTAAACGAAACCTCACTCGTCATCTGATCAATCTGCAATAAGAAATATATTGCAACAACGTGGGTCAGATTCCATTAAAAATGGAGTCTGGCAAGTGACACTATGGTGGACACTTAATGGAATAACTCTAAAGCCTATATGCATATTTGGCTAGTGGAGTTCAAGGCTATTTTGCATAAAGCCAATTTTTCCTATCTTTTTGTAAAACACTTTCTTCAAATCAAGACAAGTATGGCATGAAAACCATGAATCTCATCTTCTCTTGTTCACCCATCAAGTTTTATTTCTGAAGTTGGAATGTTGGAATCCTCCGTTGACGTCCGTGATCAGCTGCTCAAATTGTCCATACCGGGGACACGGCTAAGTACTTAGTTTTACACTCTGCAGAGGTTGTGCACGTTCACCATTGTACCCATTCAACCCAAACTATCTTTTACACACCATTTGTGAATAGGAAAGGAGAAGAATGAGACGAGATCTTTCAGGAGCATTTTCCCTCCCACTCTGGCTTGACCCGTTCCACCTAACATACCCCTACATCTGCTTGTCAAGCCGGAGAGAGTCCACGCAACATAATTGATCAAGCTAGAGCCCATATGGCAATGGCTGCACTGGAAGCAATCGTCACTCGGAGTTCTTCAGATTCCTCGGTTCCTGGGTGGCCAGTCACAAGTGTACATACTCCAGGGAACCATAGACATGGACCTGACTAGCCACTCAACATAAACCATACAACCACTTACCACCCAGGTGTTTCATTCTTAACTTAGTAAAATTTAGATTTTCACAAAACAACATTTGCATAGCATCAATAATTCTACTAAGTATTGCATAGGAACCTAGACACAGGAATAAGAATTCTACACAGGTTTAGCATAGAAATACTATCCTACACATGCATATAAAAATACACTAAGTAATGCATATAGAAATAATAGGAAGTTTATGAGGTGTGCCACTTGCCTTTGAATGTTGTCGTTGTTCACAACTCTTTTCAACGATACTCGGGACTCTCCGTTCAATCTAACAGTATAGACAAGCAACAATACAACAGTCAACAGCAAGCACAACTCCACAATGCATACAAACACATACTAGATGAATAAATAAGTTTTATAAAACTTTCTAAGGAAAATATGTTTATGCATGATGTGCAAAATATTCCTAAGGTCTAGAAATGCTTTTTCATGCCATGAAAATCTTTTAAGTTAATGCAAGGCAAATAGGGTGGTCCCAAAGGACTAAGGGCTAAGGTCATAAGTTGAGTATAATATTTTTTTTATATCAACTTGACTCTAATGGCTTAGTCTTGATGTGTAGAAATATTTAGAGAAAATACTAAGTCATTTCTTCCAGACGATCAACAATTATTATCAACTCTTTGTAAATTGGACATTCACTATAGTGAGAGAGACAGACACCCGGCCAGCCACTTAAATTGTGGAACAGGTCTCATGTACGTGGACATGTAAGGTTTGACTCCAGGCCGCTTCATCTCACTATGCCGCTAGGATCCAACAAACTTCAAGTGGGTAATAACATGATCAAAAATTGTTTTAATCCTTAAGTGAAAGACAAGATTAGGAAAGAGGGAAAAGATAGAAATATGTAGTTGTCCTCCAGGCTTCATCTCCAGATTTGTAATATTCTCCTTGGTGATGTCTTTGAATTCTTGGTAGACTTGATGGTTCTTCAGACTTGATGATTTGCATATCACCCGGGCTGGTCTTGGATATACCTTAGCCACCACGAGGTCTAAGAGAGAAGAAAAGAAAAGATAGAAAGACTTAGAGAAATAAAGGGGGATGGTCTTCTTGCAGTTCCTCTTGATTTTCTTCTTAGTGTTTTTTTGCTTCTTGGAGATGCCTTCAGAGTTTTGTTTTTCTTGGCTAAGTCTTCATTGGCCTTCTAGTCTTCATGTTAAGAATCTCAAGTGTCTAAGTGCATAGCACTTTACCAAAACACTATGTTGAAAAATAGTAACTTAGAGAAAAACAATAACTATACAATAAATATGCCATGCATGCAATGCAATTTATTTCTAAGGACAATACTTAACAAAATAAAACAACTAAGTTTTCTAGATGCTAAAATTTTCTAAGGAAAAGATTTAGCATCTTTAAGATGTTGAAATTTTTCTAAGGAAGAGTGTTGTCGAAAAATAGTTATTAAATATTTTCTAAGGAAGAATTTATTTTGTTTAAAGAGGCAAAATATTTCTAAGTACCTTTTAATACCAAAGTGGTCATAATATGACTCAGTACTGTATAATTCGAATAGATGATGAAATTAATTTTAATATATTTTTAATAAGTTTTTTTTATTCATTAAAATATCTTTTAAAGTTTTAAATCAATATTATTTACAAAATCATAGAAAAATTATTCTACAAAATTAGTAGAAAAATACTACTCCCAATACTTAGACATTCAAATTTATAGCAAAAGAGTTTGATAAATTTTAAATTTCAAATTTGAAGATATGTTCAAATTACCATTGATGCCACTTTTGAATTTCAACAAAATTTAATTTGACAAAACATAAAAGTAATGATGCCAAAAGTTTCTACGTGTCATAAGTTTTCCAAAAATATTTTATTTGTAAAATTTGACCAAACCAATAAAAAGTAGTGATAGATTTAAAATTTAGGATTTTTCTGCAAAACTGCCGGTCTTCGGTTGACTGTTGACTTTGACTGCTGACGTGGGAATTGACTTGCTGACGTGGCAGTGGCAGGCTGACTCAGATTTGACAACGAATTTGACCAAAAATAAAGTTGCTCGGATGGAAAAACACTCTTAACGAAAGTTGTAGAGAATTACGTGCTCTTTCTAATTATCAGAATTATAACATATGTGGATGAATAGATTGGTCACAAATTACAAAATACCTGTCTGATCCGAAACTTCAAACGCGAATATCTCTCAGCTCGCTAAACCAAAAGAGGTGAGGCTTGGGGCAAAAGAAAGGTCTTGATCAGGGGAACAACTTTCATATTGTTGTCCCAAACTTTTGAGATGGTTTGGTTACTCGAACAACATCAAACACGATCTGTATTATACAGAAAATTACGTACGTTAAAATAAAAAGTTGTCAACAGGAAAGTTGTAGATATAGAGTAGATCTACCTTTTCACCGAAGGAATTTTGATTTGACGCAACGAGCGCGAAGAGATCTGAGAAATACGACTTCAGATCTGATGGATGACGATTCGAAATTCTTCCTCCACGCTTGATGAAAAGAGTTGAGACTTATTGGGATGGAAAGGTATCGACGAGATCTACAACAATGATTAAGGCCCCGTCACGATTGGAGATGGTTTTGTTCGTCGAACGAAATACTATTTCGCTGATTAGGGTTTCGGTGGAACGAAAAGAGTAAAAGAGATGCCGTCGGCTACAGGGGTTTATATAGGCGGACGGATGGTGGAATAGATAGGGCTCGGAGTTGTGAACGCGTAGGATCAAGCGGATCCGGATTTGGAGTTATATTTCTTGAGATAAACGTGTTTGAATGAAAGTTGGTTGGAAAAACGAATTTCACAGTTTGAGTTGGATAGATAGCAGGTCACGGTTCGCTTCGGCTCAATCTGGGCCAGCTGGATGGGCCTGATTTGTTTTTTTTTTCTTAATTCCTTCATAACTTTTGTTTTAGAACTCCGAATTAAGTGAAATTAATTTCTAAAAATTTCTAAAAATCATATCTTTATTTTAAAACATTTATGGACATGTTTTGACCACTTTTTAAAAATATTAATTTTGAATATTTGATTTAATGAAAATTTGACACTTTTGTCAAATTTGGAAATAGAAATTTAATTAATTTATTTATGGCTAAATAAAATTTGGTACCACAATTGTGAACATATGAAAATAATTATTTCTAATAATTAAAATATTAAAGTAAAATAAGATAAAAAGCATAATCATTATTTTGTTTTTAATATTTTCTCAGATACATTTTCAACTGGAAACAGTATTTCAACCATTGAATTTTCAAATTTAAACAATGCAAGAAAATGATGAATGCATGCATGAATTTTGTTTTCAAATCGACATACAAATAGTTTTCAAAAAGTTTTTAATTTTTTCTGATTTTCTAGAATTTGAAAAGTCCTAGGATGTTACAACAGATCCTCGATCTTTGGGAGAGGGTACTTGTTCTTAATGGTCACATCATTTAACTTGCGATAATCCACACACAGGCGTGTGGTACCATCTCTCTTATCCACAAAAATAATGGATGATCCCCAGGGTGAAGCACTTGGGCGAATAAGTCCTTTGCTGAGCATATCTGCTAACTGCTTCTTCAACTCAACCAGTTCTTCCGGATTCATCCGATAAGGTCTTTGGGATATAGGGGTTGTCCCTGGGATAAGTTCAATGATGATCTCAATATCACGGTCTGGCGGCATACCAGGCAATTCTTCAGGAAAAACATCTCGGAACAGGTGAACAACACGGATCTCATCTAGGGTGGGTCGAGCTATGCTCTCATGGCATCCTGGTTGGGGTCGACTGGTTTCTGACACATACTCCACTTCTACTTCTTTGTCGGTGGTGAGGGATACAGCTCTTCTGGCACAGTCAATTCGACCACGGTACTTGGCTAGCCAATTCATACCCAGTGTGACATCTATTCCTTGGGTTCCTAGAATGATTAAGTCGACTAGGAACTTTTCCCCTTTGATCTCAAGGGAAACGTCTGGGCAAAATGACTTGGTATCTATGGTGGATTCTGGGATTTGGATGACCATGGGTTTGGGTAAGAGGTTTCCGACTAAACCTCCCTTAGCAACAAATTCTTGGGTAAGAGGTTTCCGACTAAACGTACCCAGCACAACATCTGGTGCATCCATGGCCTCTTCGGCATTGATGTGGTGCAGGCGTCCCTTGGCAACAGCAACATTTCCGCGGGGTTCGGGGTTCTTGCCATTTCCATTACGGCCTTGGCCATTGTTCGGCGCCTGTGCATCGGGGCGTGAACCATTCTTCTTAGGATTGGGGCATTCTTTGGAGTAGTGACCTTTGGTGCCGCAATTAAAACAGACAACATTGGCATTGCGGTTGAGGTTGTTAGAGTTCCCTCCGGGATGGGTGTTGTCATTGGGACGGTTGAAGTTGTTTGGGTTGTTTGGGTGATTAGGGTAATTGGGGCGTGGGTTTGGTGGCGGTCGATAGGCTGGCTTGGGTTTTGTGGGTAGGTGCGAGGCTTCTGGCTGCTCGAACCTTCCGGGGCAATCATTCTCCTCTTACGACCTTCAAACATGGACTTGCGCTTGGTCTCCAGATGGATGGCCTTGTCCACAAGTGACTCCAAATCAACAAAGTCATGGATAACCAAAGCGCATTGCAGTTCATCATGAAGTCCGTTCATGAAACGCTCCATCTTCTTTCTCTCGGTGTTGGTGTCATCAGGAGGATACCGAGACAAGTCAGTGAACTCATCCAGGTATCCGACCACATCTCTACTTCCCTGCCGCAACTTGCGAAATTCATCCTTGTTCCGCTCAATGAGTCCGCGGGGAATGTGCTTCTTGCGGAACTTCTCCTGGAACTCAACCCAGTTGATAACATAACCAGCTTGCTGGAGAGCCTTGGTAGCTTCCCACCAAGACCGTGCAGGTCCTGCAAGATAGTGGGTCGCATACAGCACCTTCTCAGGTTCTCTCACGGCTGCAACTTCCAGGTTGTTGTTAATGGTGCGAAGCCAATCATCGGCCTCAAGTGGGTGAAGTCCCTTAGAATAGGTGGGTGGGTTGGTCTTTTGAAAGTCGCTCAAAGTGGACCGCTGATTTCTTTCACCATTGCCATTGCCATTGTTGTGGTTGTTGTTGTTGTTGTTGTTGTTGTTGTTGTTGTTGTTGTTGTTGTTGTTGTTGTTGTTGTTGTTGTTGTTGTTGTTGTTGTTGTTGTTGTTGTTGTTGTTGTTGTTGTTGTTGTTGTTGTTGTTGTGAGCGGCAGCGATCTATTGCAGGGCAGCGATATGAGCTTGACGCTCTGTCCGGGCAGCTTGGCGTTCCTCCATGATAAGCGCAAGAATTTGGGCGGTGGTTGGTTCCGGTGGGGGTGGTGGTCCTCCATCCGTGTTGGAGCGACGAGTGTCCACCATCCTGAAGCACACCGGGTATAAGGGGCAAGCAAAAGGGTTTTGACCAAGGAAAAGGTTGGTTTCGCGTAGGGATTGATTAACTAAGGATTATAGGAGAAACATTTTACACAGATTAACAAGACTAGCACACACTTATATAGCACAACCATTACATCAAGAGTTCACCATATCAAGCCTACAACATTTTCCCTTAAGCTAATGTACATAGTGAAAGTTCCAAAAGAACCACAATTTCGACTCTACTAGTGATAGGGGGTCGACCTAATCCTGCGGTAGTACTCAAGTCACTCGCCTACTGAGGTGGAACCTCAGGCTCTGCTACGTCAGCGTCGGACTGGTAGGGTGGCTCCTCTGGATCCTCCTCCTCGTCATCCTCCTGCTCATAGTTCATCTCCTCCAGATAGTCGTCATCGTCGCTGAGGAAAGCGTCGTTCTCCTTGCGGAGATCCTCACCCTCCTCCTCCATCTCGTCAGTACGGAGCTCCAAATCCTCGATCAGCTCGTCCTGCTCTGCAACCTTCTTGCGGAGCTTCGCTATGGTCTTCCTCATCTGGGTTCCCTTCTTGAGAAGAGCGACCTTCTCCTCCCTCAGTTGTGCCTCACTCTCCCGACTCTCCTTGAGCGAGAGGCGCTCAAAGTGAGACCGAAGTCTAGCGCACCTCAGATCCTCCTGGGTGCGAAAGAGCATAATCTCCATGTCCAACATATACTCTCCGAACGTCGGGTGTAGAGGGGACTGAATAGGGTGTCCATCGATGGTGCGCCTCCCGTAGAACTAGAAACGAGAGTTTGCCAACTCCGCCTTGTGCTCCTCACAAAGCCGGGATAGCATCCGCTGCATGGAACGACATAGTCTGTCGTCCCAGTGGACGTCCATGGTGGTAAAGGTGAGTGTCTTGGATCCGGGGGACTTGATGTTCCCACGAACAGACGCCTCGACCAACCAAGACAAGTTCCCGTTACCGGGAGTGTCCACCTGGGCTCCCTTAAACTCAGGAGTGGGGCGACCTAACAGCTTGGTCAATTCGAACAGGTCTTTCTCGAACATCAACTTGCCATCCTTCTCCAGCTGAACAAACTCGGTGAAATGGATCGCCATCTATAATTTTTAGTCAAATTTTTAAGTTAATGAGATGACAAGTGTATCAAAATTTTAAATGTAGTGAAGCAACAAGTGGGCAAGATTTTAAGTTTTATAGTGTGATGAGTGTGCCTAATTTTTTCAAGGATATAAGGGAAAACGTAATATTTAGTGAGAGTAGAATTTTGCATAAGTGAGAGGGTTAGAGATAAGCATTTTTTGAAAATACTTCATTCCTTTATCCCTTTAGAATTTAACTTTTGTGATTCCTACCTAGCGACCATGCTAAACTAAGGTTTCAAAAGTCGAGATGGCTCTGATACCAGGTCTGTGGGGACCCCAGACTAGCTGTCCGAAATACCCGATTATGCTTAACACAACGATCCCGTGATCAGTCTGTCGTTACACATAATCCGAACTGAATACCAAAGTTTACATCCATTACAATACCGAATTAAAGTCTTACATAAATGGTCATTTAGACCAAGTCTTACATAGGTGCCTTCATAGGCCAAAACAAAATAATCAGCGGAACTACGGCGTAGTAGACGCCACATCCTAGCGATGACCCGGCAGGCAGTCGACTTATGAAGATCCTCAGTTGGCATAGATGTCGCCATACTCTTCCTGGGCGTAGGGTTCCTCGAAGTCTGGCTACGACAATAGCCAGGGACAAAAATAGTATGAGTACATTTGAATGTACTCGCAAACTACTCCAACATGAGTGCACTAGTCTCAATTTTAGTTTCACACTTTTATTTATTTAAAACATCTATGTATCTTTGTTGAAGAAGATAAGGAGATTATAACTACTCTTAATATCTCAATCTTATTAGTTTTCTCCTAAAACTCCTCCTTTTCCGACCATAAACCATCATGGTAATTAATCTCCAACTACCTCATACCGATCCGTTGGTATAGGTGTATGGAACATTCCCCACCTCCTTTTCCTTTTTAGAACTCAAACCTTTTTCCAAAACTTGCACATGGTCAATGTAGGGCCTCTCAACTGTCCATATCCGAGGACTCGGCTATTCGAATAGTTTAATTACCCTCTGTAGAGGTAGCACGCTTTTCCCACACTCATCCAATAACTCATCGTGTCAGCCACGTTTCGCCATACCAGCGGTATGCGAAGTTGAGTCACCGACCCTAGTCTTTCCTTTGCTAATGCTAGTATAGGATCCTGCCCATATGATACTTTCCATCGACACTTAACCCAGCCCGTCGGGATCTAAGTGTGAGGACTCACAGGTTTTGTCTGGCGTTGTATAGGGGACATCCTTCTATCCTCCTCCTTATCTACTCATAGAGTTTGAGCGAGGACCCATGTCAGGGGTAGGTCATTAAACCATCCCCTCATGCAAAACGGAGTTATCTCCGTTGATGAGGTATCCCACACTAATATGAGCAATCTATATGACTAAGCCCTTTCCCATATGCGGGTAAATGTGGTCACACAGTGTATCGGCTAATTGACATAAGTACCAAGACACAATGTGCGTTTTATCAAAACCACCATTTTCGTTTTTCTCCGCTTCAGCACCGACATCTCGGTATTTCATAGCCACACAGGTTTTCAAAGGGTTTTGAATAAAACAATCTTTATTTTTTCCATCCTAGAATTTATCATATATTTCTACATAAGGTGGAAAAATAATTTCCATATGCTTGTTGAAAAGATTTTATAAGAACCTTTGCTTTAAAATGATTTGGTAAAAATAGATGCATGTATTAGGGTGCAAGCTCAAAGAGTAGCTTGCCTTGCTCGGCAAAGTGATCATGGTCTTGATCTTCAGGTTCCACAAATCCTTCCTCCTCGATATATCGGGCAACGTTCTAGTCTAATACACAATCAAGCAAATACAAACAATCACTAACCTACTCAATCAATCACCCCAACAATTCAATCTCAATTGTTCTGAATAGCCACTTCATATATCTAACAATAAAATTGGTTTCAATTTAATTTATTTAACCATTATTCAATTATATTTTAATTAGGGCAGAAACTAGTTGCACATGTTTAATTACACAACTTAAGTTCTGTTGATCACAAAAATACAAACTAAATTTCTACAGAAAGCTAATGATGTGTAGAAGATGACCCAATTGGATTTGAGTCATTTGGAGTTACCAAACTCCCTACACAATGTTTTGAATCCAGAAGCTAATTAATAAAGTTTTGGCCATTATTTAAATTATGTTCATCTAAAATTAAACCCTTTTCGGGGTGACTAACCATGGTTAAATTTGATCTAATAAAATCTTTTTCAACTAATTTGGATTAACAGGGTATCAGAAACAAACAAGTTTAGAATTTAAACCTTATAGGGTATTTTGAATAGTGTATTTTTATTATATATCCAAATGGAGTGAAACCAATTGAGTTGGATAGATAATTTCATAAGCTTTCCAGAACAGTTGGATTTGATTTATTTGGAGTTATAAATTTGAAGTTATGGAATTTCAAAGTTTAATCCAGTACTGATTAATTCCAAAAATCGAATTAGAATTCTGAGTGGATAATGTTGAGAATCCTGACGGGTGGGGCCTACTGGTCAGTGACAGCGTGCGCGCGCGGGGAAATGTTTAAACACCTTTAGAATTTAACTCCATTTGGAAATACTTCATTCCTTTATCCCTTTAGAATTTAACTTTTGTGATTCCTACCTAGCGACCATGCTAAACTAAGGTTTCTAAAGTCGAGATGGCTCTGATACCAGGTCTGTGGGGACCCCGGACTAGCTGTCCGAAATACCCGATTATGCTTAACACAACGATCCCGTGATCAGTCTGTCGTTGCACATAATCCGAACTGAATACCAAAGTTTACATCCATTACAATACCGAATTAAAGTCTTACATAAATGGTCATTTAGACCAAGTCTTACATAGGTGCCTTCATAGGCCAAAACAAAATAATCAGCGGAACTACGGCGTAGTAGACGTCACATCCTAGCGATGACCCGGCAGGCAGTCGACTTATGAAGATCCTCAGTTGGCATAGATATCGCCATACTCTTCCTGGGCGTAGGGCTCCTCGAAGTCTGGCTACGACAATAGCCAGGGACAAAACTAGTATGAGTACATTTGAATGTACTCGCAAACTACTCCAACATGAGTGCACTAGTCTCAATTTTAGTTTCACACTTTTATTTATTTAAAACATCTATGTATCTTTGTTGAAGAAGATAAGGAGATTATAACTACTCTTAATATCTCAATCTTATTAGTTTTCTCCTAAAACTCCTCCTTTTCCGACCATAAACCATCATGGTAATTAATCTCCAACTACCTCATACCGATCCGTTGGTATAGGTGTATGGAACATTCCCCACCTCCTTTTCCTTTTTAGAACTCAAACCTTTTTCCAAAACTTGCACATGGTCAATGTAGGGCCTCTCAACTGTCCATATCCGAGGACTCGGCTATTCGAATAGTTTAATTACCCTCTGTAGAGGTAGCACGCTTTTCCCACACTCATCCAATAACTCATCGTGTCAGCCACGTTTCGCCATACCAGCGGTATGCGAAGTTGAGTCACCGACCCTAGTCTTTCCTTTGCTAATGCTAGTATAGGATCCTGCCCATATGATACTTTCCATCGACACTTAACCCAGCCCGTCGGGATCTAAGTGTGAGGACTCACAGGTTTTGTCTGGCGTTGTATAGGGGACATCCTTCTATCCTCCTCCTTATCTACTCATAGAGTTTGAGCGAGGACCCATGTCAGGGGTAGGTCATTAAACCATCCCCTCATGCAAAACGGAGTTATCTCCGTTGATGAGGTATCCCACACTAATATGAGCAATCTATATGACTAAGCCCTTTCCCATATGTGGGTAAATGTGGTCGCACAGTGTATCGGCTAATTGACATAAGTACCAAGACACAATGTGCGTTTTATCAAAACCACCATTTTTGTTTTTCTCCGCTTCAGCACCGACATCTCGGTATTTCATAGCCACACAGGTTTTCAATGGGTTTTGAATAAAACAATCTTTATTTTTTGCATCCTATAATTTATCATATATTTCTACATACGGTGGCAAAATAATTTCCATATGCTTGTTGAAAAGATTTTATAAGAACCTTTGCTTTAAAATGATTTGGTAAAAATAGATGCATGTATTAGGGTGGAAGCTCAAAGAGTGGCTTGCCTTGCTCGGCAAAGTGATCCTGGTCTTGATCTTCAGGTTCCACAAATCCTTCCTCCTCGATATATCGGGCAACGTTCTAGTCTAATACACAATCAAGCAAATACAAACAATCACTAACCTACTCAATCAATCACCCCAACAATTCAATCTCAATTGCTCTCAATAGCCACTTCATATATCTAACAATACAATTGGTTTCAATTTAATCGATTTAACCATTATTCAATTATATTTTAATTAGGGCAGAAACTAGTTGCACATGTTTAATTACACAACTTAAGTTCTGTTGATCACAAAAATACAAACTAAATTTCTACAGAAAGCTAATGATGTGTAGAAGATGACCCAATTGGATTTGAGTCATTTGGAGTTACCAAACTCCCTACACAATGTTTTGAATCCAGAAGCTAATTAATAAAGTTTTGGCCATTATTTAAATTATGTTCATCTAAAATTAAACCCTTTTCGGGGTGACTAACCATGGTTAAATTTGATCTAATAAAATCTTTTTCAACTAATTTGGATTAACAGAGTATCAGAAACAAACAAGTTTAGAATTTAAACCTTTTAGGGTATTTTGAATAGTGTATTTTTATTATATATCCAAATGGAGTGAAACCAATTGAGTTGGATAGATAATTTCATAAGCTTTCCAGAACAGTTGGATTTGATTTATTTGGAGTTATAAATTTGAAGTTATGGAATTTCAAAGTTTAATCCAGTACTGATTAATTCCAAAAATCTAATTAGAATTCTGAGTGGATAATGTTGAGAATCCTGACGGGTGGGGCCTACTGGTCAGTGACAGCGTGCGCGCGCGGGGAAATGTTTAAACACCTTTAGAATTTAACTCCATTTGGAAATACTTCATTCCTTTATCCCTTTAGAATTTACCTTTTGTGATTCCTACCTAGCGACCATGCTAAACTAAGGTTTCTAAAGTCGAGATGGCTCTGATACCAGGTCTGTGGGGACCCCGGACTAGCTGTCCGAAATACCCGATTATGCTTAACACAACGATCCCGTGATCAGTTTGTCGTTGCACATAATCCGAACTGGATACCAAAGTTTACATCCATTACAATACCGAATTAAAGTCTTACATAAATGGTCATTTAGACCAAGTCTTACATAGGTGCCTTCATAGGCCAAAACAAAATAATCAGCGGAACTACGGCGTAGTAGACGTCACATCCTAGCGATGACCCGGCAGGCAGTCGACTTATGAAGATCCTCAGTTGGCATAGATATCGCCATACTCTTCCTGGGCGTAGGGCTCCTCGAAGTCTGGCTACGACAATAGCCAAGGACAAAACTAGTATGAGTACATTTGAATGTACTCGCAAACTACTCCAACATGAGTGCACTAGTCTCAATTTTAGTTTCACACTTTTATTTATTTAAAACATCTATGTATCTTTGTTGAAGAAGATAAGGAGATTATAACTACTCTTAATATCTCAATCTTATTAGTTTTCTCCTAAAACTCCTCCTTTTCCGACCATAAACCATCATGGTAATTAATCTCCAACTACCTCATACCGATCCGTTGGTATAGGTGTATGGAACATTCCCCACCTCCTTTTCCTTTTTAGAACTCAAACCTTTTTCCAAAACTTGCACATGGTCAATGTAGGGCCTCTCAACTGTCCATATCCGAGGACTCGGCTATTCGAATAGTTTAATTACCCTCTGTAGAGGTAGCACGCTTTTCCCACACTCATCCAATAACTCATCGTGTCAGCCACGTTTCGCCATACCAGCGGTATGCGAAGTTGAGTCACCGACCCTAGTCTTTCCTTTGCTAATGCTAGTATAGGATCCTGCCCATATGATACTTTCCATCGACACTTAACCCAGCCCGTCGGGATCTAAGTGTGAGGACTCACAGGTTTTGTCTGGCGTTGTATAGGGGACATCCTTCTATCCTCCTCCTTATCTACTCATAGAGTTTGAGCGAGGACCCATGTCAGGGGTAGGTCATTAAACCATCCCCTCATGCAAAACGGAGTTATCTCCGTTGATGAGGTATCCCACACTAATATGAGCAATCTATATGACTAAGCCCTTTCCCATATGTGGGTAAATGTGGTCGCACAGTGTATCGGCTAATTGACATAAGTACCAAGACACAATGTGCGTTTTATCAAAACCACCATTTTTGTTTTTCTCCGCTTCAGCACCGACATCTCGGTATTTCATAGCCACACAGGTTTTCAAAGGATTTTGAATAAAACAATCTTTATTTTTTGCATCCTATAATTTATCATATATTTCTACATAAGGTGGCAAAATAATTTCCATATGCTTGTTGAAAAGATTTTATAAGAACCTTTGCTTTAAAATGATTTGGTAAAAATAGATGCATGTATTAGGGTGCAAGCTCAAAGAGTAGCTTGCCTTGCTCGGCAAAGTGATCCTGGTCTTGATCTTCAGGTTCCACAAATCCTTCCTCCTCGATATATCGGGCAACGTTCTAGTCTAATACACAATCAAGCAAATACAAACAATCACTAACCTACTCAATCAATCACCACAACAATTCAATCTCAATTGCTCTGAATAGCCACTTCATATATCTAACAATACAATTGGTTTCAATTTAATTGATTTAACCATTATTCAATTATATTTTAATTAGGGCAGAAACTAGTTGCACATGTTTAATTACACAACTTAAGTTCTGTTGATCACAAAAATACAAACTAAATTTCTACAGAAAGCTAATGATGTGTATAAGATGACCCAATTGGATTTGAGTCATTTGGAGTTACCAAACTCCCTACACAATGTTTTGAATCCAGAAGCTAATTAATAAAGTTTTGGCCATTATTTAAATTATGTTCATCTAAAATTAAACCCTTTTCGGGGTGACTAACCATGGTTAAATTTGATCTAATAAAATGTGTTTCAACTAATTTGGATTAACAGAGTATCAGAAACAAACAAGTTTAGAATTTAAACCTTTTAGGGTATTTTGAATAGTGTATTTTTATTATATATCCAAATGGAGTGAAACCAATTGAGTTGGATAGATAATTTCATAAGCTTTCCAGAACAGTTGGATTTGATTTATTTGGAGTTATAAATTTGAAGTTATGGAATTTCAAAGTTTAATCCAGTACTGATTAATTCCAAAAATCGAATTAGAATACTGAGTGGATAATATTGAGAATCCTGACGGGTGGGGCCTACTGGTCAGTGACAGCGTGCGCGCGCGGGGAAATGTTTAAACACCTTTAGAATTTAACTCCATTTGGAAATACTTCATTCCTTTATCCCTTTAGAATTTAACTTTTGTGATTCCTACCTAGCGACCATGCTAAACTAAGGTTTCTAAAGTCGAGATGGCTCTGATACCAGGTCTGTGGGGACCCCGGACTAGCTGTCCGAAATACCCGATTATGCTTAACACAATGATCCCGTGATCAGTTTGTCGTTGCACATAATCCGAACTGGATACCAAAGTTTACATCCATTACAATACCGAATTAAAGTCTTACATAAATGGTCATTTAGACCAAGTCTTACATAGGTGCCTTCATAGGCCAAAACAAAATAATCAGCGGAACTACGGCGTAGTAGACGTCACATCCTAGCGATGACCCGGCAGGCAGTCGACTTATGAAGATCCTCAGTTGGCATAGATATCGCCATACTCTTCCTGGGCGTAGGGCTCCTCGAAGTCTGGCTACGACAATAGCCAAGGACAAAACTAGTATGAGTACATTTGAATGTACTCGCAAACTACTCCAACATGAGTGCACTAGTCTCAATTTTAGTTTCACACTTTTATTTATTTAAAACATCTATGTATCTTTGTTGAAGAAGATAAGGAGATTATAACTACTCTTAATATCTCAATCTTATTAGTTTTCTCCTAAAACTCCTCCTTTTCCGACCATAAACCATCATGGTAATTAATCTCCAACTACCTCATACCGATCCGTTGGTATAGGTGTATGGAACATTCCCCACCTCCTTTTCCTTTTTAGAACTCAAACCTTTTTCCAAAACTTGCACATGGTCAATGTAGGGCCTCTCAACTGTCCATATCCGAGGACTCGGCTATTCGAATAGTTTAATTACCCTCTGTAGAGGTAGCACGCTTTTCCCACACTCATCCAATAACTCATCGTGTCAGCCACGTTTCGCCATACCAGCGGTATGCGAAGTTGAGTCACCGACCCTAGTCTTTCCTTTGCTAATGCTAGTATAGGATCCTGCCCATATGATACTTTCCATCGACACTTAACCCAGCCCGTCGGGATCTAAGTGTGAGGACTCACAGGTTTTGTCTGGCGTTGTATAGGGGACATCCTTCTATCCTCCTCCTTATCTACTCATAGAGTTTGAGCGAGGACCCATGTCAGGGGTAGGTCATTAAACCATCCCCTCATGCAAAACGGAGTTATCTCCGTTGATGAGGTATCCCACACTAATATGAGCAATCTATATGACTAAGCCCTTTCCCATATGTGGGTAAATGTGGTCGCATAGTGTATCGGCTAATTGACATAAGTACCAAGACACAATGTGCGTTTTATCAAAACCACCATTTTTGTTTTTCTCCGCTTCAGCACCGACATCTCGGTATTTCATAGCCACACAGGTTTTCAAAGGATTTTGAATAAAACAATCTTTATTTTTTGCATCCTATAATTTATCATATATTTCTACATAAGGTGGCAAAATAATTTCCATATGCTTGTTGAAAAGATTTTATAAGAACCTTTGCTTTAAAATGATTTGGTAAAAATAGATGCATGTATTAGGGTGCAAGCTCAAAGAGTAGCTTGCCTTGCTCGGCAAAGTGATCCTGGTCTTGATCTTCAGGTTCCACAAATCCTTCCTCCTCGATATATCGGGCAACGTTCTAGTCTAATACACAATCAAGCAAATACAAACAATCACTAACCTACTCAATCAATCACCACAACAATTCAATCTCAATTGCTCTGAATAGCCACTTCATATATCTAACAATACAATTGGTTTCAATTTAATTGATTTAACCATTATTCAATTATATTTTAATTAGGGCAGAAACTAGTTGCACATGTTTAATTACACAACTTAAGTTCTGTTGATCACAAAAATACAAACTAAATTTCTACAGAAAGCTAATGATGTGTATAAGATGACCCAATTGGATTTGAGTCATTTGGAGTTACCAAACTCCCTACACAATGTTTTGAATCCAGAAGCTAATTAATAAAGTTTTGGCCATTATTTAAATTATGTTCATCTAAAATTAAACCCTTTTCGGGGTGACTAACCATGGTTAAATTTGATCTAATAAAATGTGTTTCAACTAATTTGGATTAACAGAGTATCAGAAACAAACAAGTTTAGAATTTAAACCTTTTAGGGTATTTTGAATAGTGTATTTTTATTATATATCCAAATGGAGTGAAACCAATTGAGTTGGATAGATAATTTCATAAGCTTTCCAGAACAGTTGGATTTGATTTATTTGGAGTTATAAATTTGAAGTTATGGAATTTCAAAGTTTAATCCAGTACTGATTAATTCCAAAAATCGAATTAGAATACTGAGTGGATAATATTGAGAATCGTGACGGGTGGGGCCTACTGGTCAGTGAAAGCGTGCGCGCGCGGGGAAATGTTTAAACACCTTTAGAATTTAACTCCATTTGGAAATACTTCATTCCTTTATCCCTTTAGAATTTAACTTTTGTGATTCCTACCTAGCGACCATGCTAAACTAAGGTTTCTAAAGTCGAGATGGCTCTGATACCAGGTCTGTGGGGACCCCGGACTAGCTGTCCGAAATACCCGATTATGCTTAACACAATGATCCCGTGATCAGTCTGTCGTTGCACATAATCCGAACTGAATACCAAAGTTTACATCCATTACAATACCGAATTAAAGTTTTACATAAATGGTCATTTAGACCAAGTCTTACATAGGTGCCTTCATAGGCCAAAACAAAATAATCAGCGGAACTACGGCGTAGTAGACGTCACATCCTAGCGATGACCCGGCAGGCAGTCGACTTATGAAGATCCTCAGTTGGCATAGATATCGCCATACTCTTCCTGGGCGTAGGGCTCCTCGAAGTTTGGCTACGACAATAGCCAGGGACAAAACTAGTATGAGTATATTTAAATGTACTCGCAAACTACTCCAACATGAGTGCACTAGTCTCAATTTTAGTTTCACACTTTTATTTATTTAAAACATCTCTGTATCTTTGTTGAAGAAGATAAGGAGATTATAACTACTCTTAATATCTCAATTTTATTAGTTTTCTCCTAAAACTCCTCCTTTTCCGACCATAAACCATCATGGTAATTAATCTCCAACTACCTCATACCGATCCGTTGGTATAGGTGTATGGAACATTCCCCACCTCCTTTTCCTTTTTAGAACTCAAACCTTTTTCCAAAACTTGCACATGGTCAATGTAGGGCCTCTCAACTGTCCATATCCGAGGACTCGGCTATTCGAATAGTTTAATTACCCTCTGCAGAGGTAGCACGCTTTTCCCACACTCATCCAATAACTCATCGTGTCAGCCACGTTTCGCCATACCAGCGGTATGCGAAGTTGAGTCACCGACCCTAGTCTTTCCTTTGCTCATGTTAGTATAGGATCCTGCCCATATGATACTTTCCATCGACACTTAACCCAGCCCGTCGGGATCTAAGTGTGAGGACTCACAGGTTTTGTCTGGCGGTGTATAGGGGACATCCTTCTATCCTCCTCCTTATCTACTCATAGAGTTTGAGCGAGGACCCATGTCAGGGGTAGGTCATTAAACCATCCCCTCATGCAAAACGGAGTTATCTCCGTTTATGAGGTATCCCACACTAATATGAGCAATCTATATGACTAAGCCCTTTCCCATATGTGGGTAAATGTGGTCGCACAGAGTATCGGCTGGTTGACATAAGTACCAAGACACAATGTGTGGTTTATCAAAACCACCATTTTCGTTTTTCTCCGCTTCAGCACCGACATCTCGGTATTTCATAGCCACACAGGTTTTCAAAGGGTTTTGAATAAAACAATCTTTATTTTTCCCATCCTATAATTTATCATATATTTCTACATAAGGTGGCAAAATAATTTTCATATGCTTGTTGAAAAGATTTTATAAGAACCTTTGCTTTAAAATGATTTGGTAAAAATAGATGCATGTATTAGGGTGCAAGCTCAAAGAGTAGCTTGCCTTGCTCGGCAAAGTGATCCTGGTCTTGATCTTCAGGTTCCACAAATCCTTCCTCCTCGATATATCGGGCAACGTTCTAGTCTAATACACAATCAAGCAAATACAAACAATCACTAACCTACTCAATCAATCACCACAACAATTCAATCTCAATTGCTCTGAATAGCCACTTCATATATCTAACAATACAATTGGTTTCAATTTAATTGATTTAACCATTATTCAATTATATTTAATTAGGGCAGAAACTAGTTGCACATGTTTAATTACACAACTTAAGTTCTGTTGGTCACAAAAATACAAACTAAATTTCTACAGAAAGCTAATGATGTGTAGAAGATGACCCAATTGGATTTGAGTCATTTGGAGTTACCAAACTCCCTACACAATGTTTTGAATCCAGAAGCTAATTAATAAAGTTTTGGCCATTATTTAAATTATGTTCATCTAAAATTAAACCCTTTTCGGGGTGACTAACCATGGTTAAATTTGATCTAATAATTTTTTTTTCAACTAATTTGGATTAACAGAGTATCAGAAACAAACAAGTTTAGAATTTAAACCTTTTAGGTTATTTTGAATAGTGTATTTTTATTATATATCCAAATGGAGTGAAACCAATTGGGTTGGACAGATAATTTCATAAGCTTTCCAGAACAGTTGGATTTGATTTATTTGGAGTTATAAATTTGAAGTTATGGAATTTCAAAGTTTAATCCAGTACTGATTTTTTTATTAATTCCAAAAATCGAATTAGAATTCTGAGTGGATAATGTTGAGAATCCTGACGGGTGGGGCCTACTGGTCAGTGACAGCGTGCGCGCGCGGGGAAATATTTAAAAACCTGACGGGTGGGGTCCACTCGTCAGTTCTTTTTATTTAAACGAAACGGTAAGGCACCGTTGGATCAAGATCCAATGGCCCACAATCGACCGCGACGCCGCCGACCTAAAACCGGCGGCGCCCCACTCCGGCGACGGCAAGGGCGACGGTTTGCTCACCTAGGGGGCTCGGGGAGATGCGCGGGTGATGCAGATCGACGGCGGCGATTCGGGGAAGCTTGCTGGACGAACGACGCGTGCCAGAGCGGCTCCAATCGACGGCGGCGAGCAGCTCCTCTTATGCGGCCGTGTTCCAACTCCGGCGAGGCTCCTGCGCCGATCCTGTGCACGAACCAGAGGGGAAAAGGGGCGGGTGAGTGCGGGGCGTATGGGGAAGAGGTGGCGGCCAGAGAGGAGAGAAGGGGAGAGGCAGCATGGCCTGGCCGTGGTCGTCGTCTACCTCGGGCACGGCGAGCTCGAGGAGACCACGGGCGGCCGGGGCTTCGCGGCTACGGCTCCGCCCTCCTGGCGGTTCACGAGAGTCGGTGGTGTGAGGGGGAGAGGCAGTGGGGAGGTGTGGAGAAATGGCGAGGCTCGGGCGGGGTATTTATACAGGTGGTCCGGCGCACGGTGGACATGGCGTTGGGGCGGTCCAGGGGAGGCTAGGGCTCGCCATCGGGGCGGTGGCGAGGCGGCTATGGTGTCGGGGCGCAGAGGGGCAAGGATGGTGGCGTGGAGACGAGCTGCGCGTGCTCGGGTGGGGGACGGCCGTGAGGGCGCTCGGGCGGTGCACGACGTGCACGGCATGGCGCGAGGGTTGCGGGCGTGGGCTCCTGCTGGGTGCCTTGCTGCGGTGCGAGGGAGCAGAGAGGTGAGGGAGAGCGAGGGAGGGCACAGCGCGGCCGTCACGGCGCGGCGTCGTCGCGGCCATAGTGCCGACCATGGCGACGTACGCGCGGCCGCTGCTATCGCCGGCGGTTCCTCGGCGCTCCCGGGCCCGATTCCTCGTGTTCTCGAGTGCGGTGAGGCTAGTGGAGAGAGGCAAATCGAGTGGGGGCAGTGGCTTGCATCAATTTGATCAAAATTGATCAATTCGTCCAAGGATTCTGGTTCGGCTTGGTAAGAACAGGGTGGTGATCATCAGGTGTTTGATGAAATGCTTGAACCAGAAGTAATTTCCAATTTTTTGAATTTTATTTTTATAATTTGCTTCACCTAGGTTATTCAAGATTTATGGTGCTGTTTGGTTAGTTATTGGACAAGTGCAACATAGCACATTTTGTGATTTGATTAAGATAAAGAAAGAAATATAATTTAAATATAGGTTTTTGAAATTAATATTTGGAGAGAGAAAAAGTGGTGGAAATAAAATGGGAGTGTTCATAATATCACTCCACTGAATTTGGTTTGAAAATAAATGGGTTTCTCACTTTGAGAAATAGTGTGACATTGGTCACATTGTTTGTATTGTTTCTATATTTTGTTTTGTTTATTTTCTTTTCATCAAGTAATTTAAGTAGAGCTAGCAAACAACACCTTCACAAGAATTACTTATCACAAGCAACAATAAGACATCAACACACATTAATTCCTAAAAGTTTTTGTTGGCCCACATTTTTGGATATAATATTTCATAATATAAATTTGGGATGTTACAATGCTCGACTGCTGGCGTGATGCCCGCAGATACCCGCGTGGATGTCGAGTAGGAGAGCTTGGCTGTCGACTGGGTCTATGCACCTTTGTTGGATTCCTGAGATGCTTCTCTTGTAGAGTTCTCTGTTGATGACGGTAAAACTTTTGGAGCGCCTGATGATGCGCTTTACGTCGACTGGGTCTGTTGGCAGCCTCTAGTGTAGTATGTATGTCAGGTACGGCCCTGTCCAGGTAGCTTCGACTAGCATGACTTCCATGGGCTCCTTTTCTTGGCTTGGCGGGTTCGCGGTGCTTGTTGCCGGTGTGGAAGATTTTGCTGCGGGTCGAGTCTTGATGGACCTTTGCGTGATGCACTCGAGAAAGACGCCAGGTGGTACTGGTACCCTATCTGATCCCATGTTAGCGAGGATGTCGGCTTCCTTGTTGCTGTCGCGGCCGATGTGTCGTAGCTTGCAGCCGTCGAAGGCGCCCTCTAGCTGGTTGTACAGGTCTCTGTAGGCGATCATGTTGTCGGCGATGGCGTTGCAGGACTTCATGGTTTGCTGCACAACCAGGTAGGAGTCGCTGTAGATCATGAGGTGCGTGGCGCCGCAGTTCTTGGCCATCCGCATGCCGTGGATCTGGGCTTCGTACTCGGCTTCGTTGTTGGAGGGTGTTGGGAAATCCATCTACAGAACATACTTCAACATGTCGCCTTTGGAGGAGATGAGCACAACTCCTGCCCCAGCCGCCTTGAATTTCTTGGAGCTGTCGAAATACATCGTCCATGCATTGGATAAGTCGGGGACGTTTGGTAGCTGAGCTTCTATCCACTCGGTAGTGAATTCTGGAAGGACTTGGGCCTTGATAGACTTCGGGTGAGCATATTTCAGCCCCCAGGGTCTTAGCTCGACAACCCACTTGGCGACTCATCCTGTCGCGCACTGATTTGTGAGGATGTCTGCTAGGCCGGAGGAGCTTACCACCGTGATCGGGTGCTCGGAGAAGTAGTGGACAACTTTCCTTGAAGTCATGAAGACCCCGTACGCCAGCTTTTGGTAGTGCGGATAGTTTTGCTTGGACAGTGTTAGAACTTCGCTGAGGTAGTAGACTGGCCTCTGGACAGGGTGACCGTGCCCTTGTTCTTCCCGTTCGACTACGAGTACCGTGGTCACCAACCTGTTTGTCGCTGAGGCGTATAGGTATAGTGGCTCGTTTTCTAGTGGTGCCACCAGGACTGGGGAAGTCGTCAGGGTCTTTTTGAGATGGTCGAACGCCTCTTGCGCCTCCTGTGTCTACTCAATTTGTCCGTCTTCTTCATCAGTTGGTAGAAAGGCAAGGCCTTCTCACCCAACTTACTTATGAACCGGCTGAGAGCTGCGACTCGGCCGGCTAATCGTTGCACTTTCCGGAGTTTGGTGGGTGCTGGCATCGTGAGTATGTTCTGCACCTTCTCAGGATTTGCTTCGATTCCTCTTGCGGAGACAAGGTAACCCAGTAACTCTCCGGCTGGCACGCCGAATACACACTCTTCTGGGTTGAGCTTGATCTGATATGCGTCGAGTGCTGCGAAGACCTTGCGGAGGTCGTCGACTAGGGTGTCCTCTTTCCGGGTCGTAACAACGATGTCATCGACGTAGACTTGGACAATTTACCCGATGAGTCCTTTGAGGCATGCCTGCATGGTGCGCTGATATGTGGCACCAGCGTTCTTCAATCCGAAGGGCATCGTCTGGTAGCAAAAGACATCGTCGGGTGTGATGAATGCCGTTTTCTCTTCGTCTTCGACTTTTAGCCTGATCTGCTGGTAACCTGAGTAGGCGTCCAAAAAAGATACGCGCTCGCAGCCTGCTGTCGAGTTGACGATCTGGTCTATCCGCGGGAGCGGGAAGTGATCCTTTGGACAACAATTATTGACTGCTGTAAAGTCTACACACATGCGCGGTTTCTTCGTCTTCTTCTTTTCTACCAGGACAGGGTTGGCGACCCAGTCCGAGTCGTTGATTTCTCGGATGAACTTGGCGTGCAGCAGCCGGTCGATTTCTGCGGTGATTGCGTCCCGTTTGGGACCTGAGAAGCGTCGCATGGTTTGTTTGACTGGTCTTGCGTCCTTGTGGACTTTTAAAGAGTGCTCGGCGAGTTCCCTGGTGATTCCTGGCATGTCAGAGGGTTGCCATGCAAAGATTTTCCAATTCTCACGCAGGAACTCAACGAGCGCGCTTTCCTATGCAGGGGTAAAGCTTGACGATACTTTGACTGTCTTGCTGCTGTCAGTCGGATGGACTTGGTGGGTGACGGTGTCGTCGTTCGTGTTGAAGGCAGCATCCTTGGCTGGCTTCTTGCGAGGTGGGAAAATGGTCTTGTCGTTCTCGGCTGATATGACCTTGAAGTGCTCTTCGACCCCGAAGAACTCAGAGATCCTGCTAAACTCTCGGGCGCAGTTGTTGGAGCGGTCGAAGTCGCCGCGCACAGTGATTACTCCTTTGGGTCTAGGCAGCTTGATCATCAGGTAGGCGTAATGAGGTATGGCCATGAACCTGGCAAAAGTTGGGCGCCCAAGTATGGCGTGGTACTGTGATTTCCAGTCGACAACTTCGAAGTCGATCGACTCTTTTCTAAAGTGCTCGGGTGTGCCGAGGATGACGTCGAGTGTGATTGTTCCCATGGGCGTGATTGCTTGCCCTAGTACTATGCCGTGGAAGGTGGTCTCCGACTCTGGCAACTTTTCTGTCGACTTGTTCATTCTTCTCAGGGTGTCGGCGAATATGATGTTGATGCTGCTGCCTCCGTCCATAAATACTTTCTTCAGGATGTAGTCGCCAATTAGGGCTTCGATAACCAGAGCGGCGTGACCGGGTCGCGGCACCTCTGACGGGTGGTCTGCCCTGGAGAATGTGATTGGTGTCTCTGACCCTCTCAGGTAGTATGGTACTGCGCGCGTGCTGGTGGTAGCCTGGAGTACTTGGCGGGTGATGAGCTTTTGGGCCCTGTTCGAAGGGCGTCCTTTTTGGATCATGTTGATCTGTCCTCGCGCAGTCAGGTATGCGTCGTGCGTCGCTATCTGGACGTCATGCTGCGGCTGCTGCTGGGGGAAAGTTCCAGCCGCTTGTGTTGTGTTGTTGGTTGCGGGTGCCGCCTGAATAGCGAGCTGCGGGGTCGCCGTCAGTGCTTGCACAGGAGTGATGATCTGCTGCATAGCCTGGTAAATCTTGCGCGCTTTACGGCAGTCATTCAACAGGTGGTTGGCGCCCCATTTGCCTGTCTCCGGGTTGCGGAACGAGTGATGCTTGCAAGGTTGCATCAGCTCTTCGGCCGGGGTCAACGGACGCTTCCACTCGTGTTTCTAGATTCCGTCGTTGTGGCTAATGCTGCCGCTGCTACGATTGTACTGCCCCGAGCTGGACTGTCGACTCTGATCATATTGTCGACTGTTATCTCGTGTGTCATCACGAGGGGTTTGATATCCCGCCGCTACTAGCTCGATGGTGTCTGAATTGGTGAAACGTTGCTTCTTCTTCTGGCGTCCGTCCCGCCAGTTACTTGTTTCGGCTTCCTTCTTTGGGGAGGTGTCGCGAACGTAGTCCTCTCCTTCGGCCCACTGGTTGGCTACCTTCATGAGCTCGATCGTAGTCTTCGGCTGGAGCCTACCAAATTCCTCACGGAGGTCGCGGCGAGCGACGCTGTGCATGAAAGCGTCCATCACCCTGTCTTCTGAGACAGGTTCCATGGTATTCCGGAGAAGTGTCCACCGCTGGATGTATGCGCGGAGCGACTCGTCTCTTCCTTGTTTGCAGGCTTGCAACTCGATGTAGGTAGTCGGCCTGGCGTATGTTCTAGAGAAACTTTTTATGAAAGTATCTTGGAATTCTTCCCAGGTTTTGAAGGAGTCCTTGGGCTGGCTGGTGAGCCACCCGCGCGCTGAGTCCGTGAGCATGAGCTGGATGTATTGCATTGCCGTAGTCGACGTCCCGCCTTGGCAGGTGTAGGCGATGAGGTAGTCTTCGAGCCACAGGCGCGGGTCTTGCTTTCCATCGTACTTGGGGGTTCCTGCTGTCAGCTTGAAACCCTTAGGCATGCGGGTGTCACGGATGTTGAAGCTGAAGCATGCGGCACCGCACGGCTCAAAGTTGTGATCGGCCGAATCGTCCAGGTTCATCGCGCCCGCCGAACGCTGGCTGCGGTTACGGTCCACTGTCCTTTATGTGATGACGTTGCGAAGATCTTCGCCTAGTTGGGCTTGTCTCAGTGGCTGCACTGCCGGGGCCCCTGACGTTGCTGGCTCGCGGGTTTGGCGCTCTCGTTCTTCACGTGCCCGGTTGTTTGGTGCTCCAGTCACCAGAGCTTCCTCGATTGCCTTCATGGACATGATCTGCTGTTTGTGGAGAAGGGCACGTGGATCTCCCTCCGGCGGTTGCGTGAGCCGGAGATATGTCTCGACTGACATGATGGCGGCGTTCGCCGTTTTGGGGACAGGTATCCCGTTCTCGTCCTCGGTGACGATGGATGAGTCGAGGTTGCCGGTGACCCTTGTTCGATCAGCGTCTGTCATGTGGGGAACACGAGCTCTGTGTCGCCGTCCTCCTTGGTTAACATATGTGGACGAAGTGAACGAGATGGCAGCCCGTCTGGCACTTGATGCATCCGCATCCCTCTTGCGCCTGAGCAGTTCGGCCTTTTCGGCACGAAGTCGCTCGCCTTCCTTGTGTAGCAAGTACTGGACCGCCAGGTGGTCTTCTCTAGGCGCGTCGGGTGCAGGGAAAGTGCCATCGTCGACATGCTTCAGGGCTCTGATCCCCATGTCTCGCGTGATGGTGAGTCGTGTCTGGTCAGGCATGACCACCTCCAGTGGATATGCGGGTTCCTCGTTGCCTTCTGGGGGCTCTGTGTCGGCCATGAAGACTTGCTGGGGGTAAACCTGGTAGGAGTGTTTACGCTGCCGCTGCTGCTTCCTTGATCCGAATCTTGCTCGGGATCGAAAATTGCTGCTACGTGGTGGGCAGCGCAGTCGCCGTTGCGTCTTCGCAGGATCGTCACCGTGGTCGCAGACGGAGATTTCGCAGCCGCAGGGGCGAGGGCGATTGGCTTGGGGTAGACTTGATGGTCCCACGAAGATGCGCGCGACGCGGCAGTCGACGACACGCCCTTGGTCGCACGCGTGGGTACAGTCGTAGTTGAGGTAGACCTTGACCTTGTCGGCCGTGCGACCGAGGTGGTTGGAGTAGACTCGATCTGCTCGGCCGTTGCGGAGGTCACCGATGTAGTCGAGGCAGGTACGATCTTCATAGGTGTGGCAGATGCGGCTCCCGCGGCGGGTGACGTCGACTGTGGCGCACGGGTGACCGATGCGGGTGCCGCCGGCGCGCGTGGCGCGGTTGTCGCAGACCTGAACATGCCACGATTGTCGACGAAACAGTATATGGAGCCGAAGGTGATATGTATACCTTTGCGCAGATTGGCGTACACCGAGCGGTGGGCCGGCGGGTGGAAGGCGTACTCGAAGGAGCCGAAGCCGATGGGCTCCCGGGTGATGCAGACCTCGATCTTCATTGCGGATGGAGCCGGTGCGACCATGATTCCAACGCTTGATATCTTTCCCACAGACGGCGCCAATTGACGAGGGTGTAACTCGACAAATCCCAGGGTTGTGTCCCCCGGGTTGATTGAGGGGGAGAGAGAAGAGCATTGGTGATCACGACGGCTGACAAGCGGAGATTTTACCCAGGTTCAGGCTCCCGGAGGATAACACCCTACTCCTGCTTGTCTGTTATTGATGGCGAGTTGCGATTACAATGGCGGCGAGATTGCGATCTCGCCAGGGTTTGTGGTGGTGGCTATTGGCGTGTCCTCTGGGACGAGCAACCCTCCTGGCTTTATAGGTAGCCAGGTCTCGGTTGGTCGGTATCGATGGTAATTACAGATATGGCAAGTTACGGGACCAAACCAATTTGGACTAGGTTACACGGTAACCCGAGTGGGCCTTCTGTGGGCCTTCTCCAGCTTGGCGCGGCCCAGGTAGCCTCATCGTGGGCTAGTCGAAAGGTAGCCCCACGTCAAGCCTCTCTTCATTATCCCCAGATATGTCAGCATCAACCTCCACTTCAGTAGGTACCCTTCTGTTGTTGCCCACGCTTGTCGAGCCACCACGTCGCTTTGGATGAACTGAACTATTCTGGCTAGAAATTGCTTTACGACGAGATAGTTCTGTCCGAGAAGATGAACCTGTCACGCTTGCATTACTCCTTAATGTCGGCACAACCACATTTACTTGCAGCCTCACCTTGAATCGATCTTCCTCCTTATGCTTAGCAAACATGGTAGCGAGTTCTGCATCATTGCTAATCTTGACCCAATCCATCCCCCCATCGTAGTATTTGAATTCCACTTCTTCATGCAAAGCCCAAGGATATGGGAATCAAAGAACCTCACCAAATTGCCTAAAATTCCAATTGCAATCCATTGGCAGGTCATAATCGAAACCTCCCTGAATTTTTTTATGGGTGTTGTCTTCATTCATGATGTAGCGGTTCCTTCTAACGTTCACCAAGAAAGCAAACCGCAACTCCGTCCTAACCCACGAAAAAAACAGAGACACAATCAGCACAAGCAAAAATGGAAAGCTATTGCAGAAGAAGGCTATGTCCAATTGCAGAAATAGACCACGTCCTATGTATATCGACTGTTCAAATGTACAAACAAGCATAAATTGGAAGCATTACCCCTCGGGAGCCCAGTCGTGGACGCGGCGGGTCTCCCGCCGATGCCAGAATCACCAGCTACTCCAGGGTCGCTGCCCCAATCCATTTCGCCAACAACGTCCTTGCTGGATACAACAGCCCCTCACCTATCAGCGCTCCGGACGGGCGCACGGAAGGAGCCCCGCCAAAGGTCGAGCAGGTGGCGGCCGCAGTGGCGGAACGAGCAGTCGCGGGACGGTGGCGCGAATCTGCTGGTGGTGCTCGATCTGGTGGCTAGGACGGCCGCGGCGGCGTAGGTGGTGGATTGGGCGGCGCAAATGATGGATTGGCCGTGGCAGGGAAGCACAGAACGCCGATGAAGCATAGATTGGGGATCAGGACGTTGGGCGAGGCCCACCTGTAAGAACTGCACCCAGTCGGCCCCACCTCTACGTTTTTTTGTTTTTTAAATAAGGTCTCACCTCTGCGTTGGGCGGGCCCACCTGTAAGAACTGCACCAAGTTGGTCTCACCTCTAAGTTGCGGAACCACTGTCAGTAACGCCATCATACGGAATAGATTTCAAACTTGCCGTCGAGGGCAAACCTTAGTACGTGCGAACAAACTAGGGGCAAAACTGAGGACGATTCGCGACTAGGGGCAAAACTGAGTCTGAGAAGGCTGCTAGGGGCAATCCATTAAATGACCCAAAAATATATAAGAACATTGTGCTTTATTGCTGATCAGTATATGTTTGTCTGATATAGAGGTGGCTAGACGCAGCCTTATTTGTTGCTATAACTACTGGGCCGAGATAAATAATCTACTAGGCATAGAAACGACGTAGATGCGCAACTTTCCAAGGGTTGTGAGATAGTTCTCCTGACTCGGCGTGCTTCTGTTGATAAGCTCCATTGCCGGTGACTTATGTGATGATGAAGGGTCCTTCCCATGGCGAGGCGAGCTTGTGGACCTTCTTTTGCTTCAGGTGCAATACGGACTCGCCTACCTCAAATGTGCGAGTGCCCAAACGGCGACTGTGGTAATTTCGCAGACTTTGCTGATATACGGTTGTCTTGGCAAGGGCGATGTCGCGCGCTTCGTCACGGGTGTCGATGTCGTCCTCGAGTACTTCATATGCGTCGTGCTCGTCGTAGGCGACGACTCGGGGTGCATCGAATCGCAGGTCATATGGCATGTCTGCTTCGGCTCCGTGAACTACGAAAAAGGTGTGTATGTGAAGATCTGTTGGGAGTTGTCCGTAGGCCCCAAAGCACGGCAGGTAACTCTTCTGTCCAGTCGCCTGCTGCGCGTTTCAGTGGCACGAGGAGACTCTTCTTCAAGCATTTGCATTCTAAGCCGTTGGTTTTCTTGACTTTCCGAAGGACTAGGGGTGTGCCACTGACGCATAGTTCAGCTTGATGCCTTACTCCCTGCAAAATTCGCGGAACTCTTCGGCTGTGAAGTTTGTCTCGTTGTCGGTGATGATGTTGTTGGGTACTCTGAAGCGCAAGATGATTGACTTGATGAAGTTTATCGTCGAATTTGCTGTCGAGCTTGTGATGGGCACAACTTCGATCCACTTGGTGAACTTATCGACAACGACCAGGAGGTGAGTGTGTCCACTTCGAGATGATTTCTTGAGTGGCTCTACAATGACGAGTCCCCATTGGGCGAAGGGCCAGGCTATGATGCTGGTGTGTGTGGCTTCGTTGCGAATTTCTGGCAGCCGATGCACTTCTTTACGATGTCCTTTGCGTCTTGCATAGCCGTGGGCCAGTAGAAACTGGCACGCAAGGCTTCTGCCACGAGTGATCTGCTTCTCGCATGATGTTCGCACGTCCTGACGTGGATATCCATGAGGATTGCTCTGCCGTATTCGGGTGCAATGCACCGCTGCCGTATTCCCGAGATGCTCCTCTTGTACAACTCCTTATTGATAACTATGAAAGCCTTGGAACGTCGAGTGATCCGCCTAGCTTTGGCTGGGTCTGATGGTATCTCCTGGCAAAGTAGAAACGAAAAGAAAGGCTTCGTCCCGGAGGGTTATATGAGCGATACCTCGACTGGGGGCACCTCCACCAGTGCATTTTAAAGTTTATCTTCCTCAGTTGCTTCCTTGGCGGCTTGTTTGGCCGCTGTCTCTGTTGGCTTCTTTATCTTGATAGATCTTTCTTGGATTCGCTTGAGGAAGACACGAGGTGGGACCCAAGCTTTGGTTCACCAGATATTAGCGAGGGTATCTGCTTCTTTGTTACTCCCTCATCCAACGTGCCATCAAAGCTGCCTTCCATGATATTATACAAGTCGCGGTATGCGATCATGTTTGCTGTTTTCGTGTCGCAGTCCTTCATCGTCTGCTGCACGACGAGGTTCGACTCACCCTAGATCATCAGGCGAGTGGCGCCGCATGCCTTAGCCATCTGCGTACCGTGAAGTAGAGCCTCGTACTTGGCATCGTCGCTCGAAGCCCTTGGAAAGTCCATCTGTAGCAGGTAACGTAGTTTGTCGCCTTTCAGAGATATGAGTATTACTCCGTCTCCCGCGCCATCGTTTTGCTTGTAGCCGTCGAAGTACATAGTCCATGAGTTGGATAGCTGGAACATGAGGGAGTTGTGTTTCGATCCACTCAGTCGTGATGTCTGGAAGAACTTGAGCCTTGATTGCTTCCGGGAGTCTATATGTGATGCCTAGAGGACCCAACTCGATGCTCCATTTGTCTGCTCTCCCGGTTGACATGGAGTTGTTTAGGATATCCGCAAGTGGGGCGCTGCTCACCACCACTATCGGGTGTTCTGTGCAGTAGTGCACAACTTTGCGATTCATCATGAATACACCGTACGCGAGCTTCTGGTAGTGCGGGTACAACTCTTTAGATGGAGATAATACTTCGCTGAGGTAGTATACTGACCGTTGTACATGTTGTGCTTTTTGTTCATCTGGTCTTTGGAGTACGAGGACTGTGCTGACCACCCTGTAGGTGGCTCCAATGTATAAGTATAATGGCTCCTGCTCCTGGGGTTCAACTAACACAGGTGGAGTTGAAAGCATGCGCTTCAGGTCGCTAAAGGTCGTCCGAGCTTCAACTGTCCACTCGAATTTGTCGGTCTTTTTCATCAGTTTGATAGAACGGCATAGCCTTCTCAACCATGTGGCTGATTAATCTACTGAGTGTTGCTACCATTCCGGCGAGGCCTTGCACTTCTCGGAGCTTTGTCGGCTCCGGCAATGTTAGAATCGCCTGGATCTTTTCTTGGTTTGTCTCAATGCCTCCTGCGGACACTAGATAACCCAATATTTGCCCTGCTGGCATCCCAAAGACGCACTTGATGGGGTTGAGCTTGATCTGATATCGTTTGAGTGCAGCGAATGTCTCGCACATTTATCTGATATCGTTTGAGTAGCGTCTCGGTTTTTCTGGTCTTGACCACGATGTCGTCGATGTAGACCTGGATGTTTCGCCCGATATGTTCCTTTAGGAAGTTCTGCATCATGCGTTGATAAGTTGCGCCTACGTTTTTTAGCCCAAATGTCATCTTCGTGTAGTAGTATACGCCATGAGAGGTGATAATTGTTGTCTTGTCTTCGTCTTCCTTTTTCATCTGGATCTGCTGGTATCCCGAGTAAGCGTCTAGGAATGAGAGGCGTTCATAGGCTTCAGTCGAATCGACTATCTGGTCTATCCGCGCCAAGGGAAAGTGATCCTTCGGACAACACTTGTTGAGAGAAGTGAAGTCAATGCACATGCGGAGAGCTTTGGTTCCTTTCTTTGGCACGAGCACAGGGTGTTCAACCCAGTCGGACTTCTTGATTTCTCGGATGAACCTGACATCCAATAACATGTAGACTTCCTGCATGACCGCCAGTCGCTTTGGCTCGGAGAGTCCACACATTGTCTGCTTCACTAGTTTTGCATTTGGATAAAGTTGTAAGGCGTGCTCAGCGAGTTCATTGGGTATGCCCGACATGTCAGATGGATGCCATGCAAACATCTCCCCGTGCTCTCACGAAGGAACTCGACAAGCGTGCTTTCCTATGCTTCAGTTAGGCTTGATGACACCAGGACCATCTTGGCTGCGTCAGTCGGGTGCACTTGGTGTGCCCTTCTGTCGTTCTTCGTACTGAACGAATTCTCGCGTGCAGGTTTCTTGCTTTCGGGGAAAAGGGTGTGGTCATTGTCCTTGGCGATCTCTGCAAGCTGTTCTTATGCGCCAAAGGACTCGGAGATCTTGTTGAACTCCCTGTCACAGTTGTCTGAGTGGAGGAAGTCTCCACGGACGGTGATGATTCCCTTGGGTCCGGGCAATTTGAGCACCAAGTATGCATAATGTGGAACAACCATGAAATGTGCAAACGTTGACCGGCACAGGATGACCTTGCACTGGGACCTCCAGTCGACGACCTCGAACTCGATGTTCTCCCGCGTGAAATGATCTGGTTCACCAAAAACAAACTCAAGTACCCAATGGATATACTACTTTACCTGGCACTATGCCATGGAATCTATTGTTCGATGGCTTCAGGTTGGTAATCGAGAGATTCATTCTGTGCGGTCTGTCGGTGAAGATGATGTTGATGCCGCTACCTCCATCCATGAAGACCTTGTTCATCCTGAATCCTCCGATCTACACGGGAAGTACCAGGTAGACATGGCTTGGACGTGGCACCAGTGGAGGGTGATCTTCACGCTGAAACTGATGGGTGTCTCTGACCGTTTGAAGTATTCGGGTGCACCTGGTGGCGACTTGGTAGCAAGATGAACCTGTCAACTGATTAGCTTCTGGCATCGATTGGAAGGATGCCTTTTTGTATCATGTACATCGACCCAGCGTCGCGGCTGATTAGTCCTGGCGCTGGTGCACTTGGATTGCTCCCACCATCTGCCCTACCGGTGGTGGAGGTGGTGCATCGAGTGCGGATAGGCCAGGGGCTGCGCCCAAGGTTCTAAGGTGCTCTGACTGAATGTTTCTGAAGTCGCGGCAGTCTTTAAGGAGTTGATTTGCGGTCAACTTGCCGTCTGGTCCCCAATACATATGAAGTTTGCACGGGTCGTTTAGCTGTTGAGCAGGAGTTCGGTACGGACGTTGATCGTTCCGAGCCTGTCTTGGCTGCTGATGCACACGGTGGGTGTGTTGATCGGAGACCCTAAAAGGAAGGTGTGAAGTAATGCAACAGCAAGTTTCACTCAGTTATCAAACCAAGGTTATCGAACCAGTAGGAGATGAAGATTTCCCTCAAGGTTGTTGGTGGAGATGTTCGCACGGCGCAACACCAGCGTCAACATCGAATGTGGAGCCTGCACACAAAAAATCAAGATACTTTGCCCCAACTTAACAGTGAGGTTGTCAATCTCACCGGCTTGATGTAACAAAGGATTAAACGTATGTGTGGAAGAAAGATGTATGCTTGCAGAAAGTAACAGGTTCACAGTTGTGGTTTTGTCAGATTAATGAGACGGACCGGCCTACACAGTTCACTAGTGGTTTCTCTACATAAATAATAATAACATTCATCCATGCGGGGTAAATAATATGACTCAGTACTGTATAATTCGAATAGATGATGAAATTAATTTTAATATATTTTTAATAAGTTTTTTTTATTCATTAAAATATCTTTTAAAGTTTTAAATCAATATTATTTACAAAATCATAGAAAAATTATTCTACAAAATTAGTAGAAAAATACTACTCCCAATACTTAGACATTCAAATTTATAGCAAAAGAGTTTGATAAATTTTAAATTTCAAATTTGAAGATATGTTCAAATTACCATTGATGCCACTTTTGAATTTCAACAAAATTTAATTTGACAAAACATAAAAGTAATGATGCCAAAAGTTTCTACGTGTCATAAGTTTTCCAAAAATATTTTATTTGTAAAATTTGACCAAACCAATAAAAAGTAGTGATAGATTTAAAATTTAGGATTTTTCTGCAAAACTGCCGGTCTTCGGTTGACTGTTGACTTTGACTGCTGACGTGGGAATTGACTTGCTGACGTGGCAGTGGCAGGCTGACTCAGATTTGACAACGAATTTGACCAAAAATAAAGTTGCTCGGATGGAAAAACACTCTTAACGAAAGTTGTAGAGAATTACGTGCTCTTTCTAATTATCAGAATTATAACATATGTGGATGAATAGATTGGTCACAAATTGCAAAATACCTGTCTGATCCGAAACTTCAAACGCGAATATCTCTCAGCTCGCTAAACCAAAAGAGGTGAGGCTTGGGGCAAAAGAAAGGTCTTGATCAGGGGAACAACTTTCATATTGTTGTCCCAAACTTTTGAGATGGTTTGGTTACTCGAACAACATCAAACACGATCTGTATTATACAGAAAATTACGTACGTTAAAATAAAAAGTTGTCAACAGGAAAGTTGTAGATATAGAGTAGATCTACCTTTTCACCGAAGGAATTTTGATTTGACGCAACGAGCGCGAAGAGATCTGAGAAATACGACTTCAGATCTGATGGATGACGATTCGAAATTCTTCCTCCACGCTTGATGAAAAGAGTTGAGACTTATTGGGATGGAAAGGTATCGACGAGATCTACAACAATGATTAAGGCCCCGTCACGATTGGAGATGGTTTTGTTCGTCGAACGAAATACTATTTCGCTGATTAGGGTTTCGGTGGAACGAAAAGAGTAAAAGAGATGCCGTCGGCTACAGGGGTTTATATAGGCGGACGGATGGTGGAATAGATAGGGCTCGGAGTTGTGAACGCGTAGGATCAAGCGGATCCGGATTTGGAGTTATATTTCTTGAGATAAACGTGTTTGAATGAAAGTTGGTTGGAAAAACGAATTTCACAGTTTGAGTTGGATAGATAGCAGGTCACGGTTCGCTTCGGCTCAATCTGGGCCAGCCGGATGGGCCTGATTTGTTTTTTTTTTTCTTAATTCCTTCATAACTTTTGTTTTAGAACTCCGAATTAAGTGAAATTAATTTCTAAAAATTTCTAAAAATCATATCTTTATTTTAAAACATTTATGGACATGTTTTGACCACTTTTTAAAAATATTAATTTTGAATATTTGATTTAATGAAAATTTGACACTTTTGTCAAATTTGGAAATAGAAATTTAATTAATTTATTTATGGCTAAATAAAATTTGGTACCACAATTGTGAACATATGAAAATAATTATTTCTAATAATTAAAATATTAAAGTAAAATAAGATAAAAAGCATAATCATTATTTTGTTTTTAATATTTTCTCAGATACATTTTCAACTGGAAACAGTATTTCAACCATTGAATTTTCAAATTTAAACAATGCAAGAAAATGATGAATGCATGCATGAATTTTGTTTTCAAATCGACATACAAATAGTTTTCAAAAAGTTTTTAATTTTTTCTGATTTTCTAGAATTTGAAAAGTCCTAGGATGTTACAACAGATCCTCGATCTTTGGGAGAGGGTACTTGTTCTTAATGGTCACATCATTTAACTTGCGATAATCCACACACAGGCGTGTGGTACCATCTCTCTTATCCACAAAAATAATGGATGATCCCCAGGGTGAAGCACTTGGGCGAATAAGTCCTTTGCTGAGCATATCTGCTAACTGCTTCTTCAACTCAACCAGTTCTTCCGGATTCATCCGATAAGGTCTTTGGGATATAGGGGTTGTCCCTGGGATAAGTTCAATGATGATCTCAATATCACGGTCTGGCGGCATACCAGGCAATTCTTCAGGAAAAACATCTCGGAACAGGTGAACAACACGGATCTCATCTAGGGTGGGTCGAGCTATGCTCTCATGGCATCCTGGTTGGGGTCGACTGGTTTCTGACACATACTCCACTTCTACTTCTTTGTCGGTGGTGAGGGATACAGCTCTTCTGGCACAGTCAATTCGACCACGGTACTTGGCTAGCCAATTCATACCCAGTGTGACATCTATTCCTTGGGTTCCTAGAATGATTAAGTCGACTAGGAACTTTTCCCCTTTGATCTCAAGGGAAACGTCTGGGCAAAATGACTTGGTATCTATGGTGGATTCTGGGATTTGGATGACCATGGGTTTGGGTAAGAGGTTTCCGACTAAACCTCCCTTAGCAACAAATTCTTGGGTAAGAGGTTTCCGACTAAACGTACCCAGCACAACATCTGGTGCATCCATGGCCTCTTCGGCATTGATGTGGTGCAGGCGTCCCTTGGCAACAGCAACATTTCCGCGGGGTTCGGGGTTCTTGCCATTTCCATTACGGCCTTGGCCATTGTTCGGCGCCTGTGCATCGGGGCGTGAACCATTCTTCTTAGGATTGGGGCATTCTTTGGAGTAGTGACCTTTGGTGCCGCAATTAAAACAGACAACATTGGCATTGCGGTTGAGGTTGTTAGAGTTCCCTCCGGGATGGGTGTTGTCATTGGGACGGTTGAAGTTGTTTGGGTTGTTTGGGTGATTAGGGTAATTGGGGCGTGGGTTTGGTGGCGGTCGATAGGCTGGCTTGGGTTTTGTGGGTAGGTGCGAGGCTTCTGGCTGCTCGAACCTTCCTGGGCAATCATTCTCCTCTTACGACCTTCAAACATGGACTTGCGCTTGGTCTCCAGATGGATGGCCTTGTCCACAAGTGACTCCAAATCAACAAAGTCATGGATAACCAAAGCGCATTGCAGTTCATCATGAAGTCCGTTCATGAAACGCTCCATCTTCTTTCTCTCGGTGTTGGTGTCATCAGGAGGATACCGAGACAAGTCAGTGAACTCATCCAGGTATCCGACCACATCTCTACTTCCCTGCCGCAACTTGCGAAATTCATCCTTGTTCCGCTCAATGAGTCCGCGGGGAATGTGCTTCTTGCGGAACTTCTCCTGGAACTCAACCCAGTTGATAACATAACCAGCTTGCTGGAGAGCCTTGGTAGCTTCCCACCAAGACCGTGCAGGTCCTGCAAGATAGTGGGTCGCATACAGCACCTTCTCAGGTTCTCTCACGGCTGCAACTTCCAGGTTGTTGTTAATGGTGCGAAGCCAATCATCGGCCTCAAGTGGGTGAAGTCCCTTAGAATAGGTGGGTGGGTTGGTCTTTTGAAAGTCGCTCAAAGTGGACCGCTGATTTCTTTCACCATTGCCATTGCCATTGTTGTGGTTGTTGTTGTTGTTGTTGTTGTTGTTGTTGTTGTTGTTGTTGTTGTTGTTGTTGTTGTTGTTGTTGTTGTTGTTGTTGTTGTTGTTGTTGTTGTTGTGAGCGGCAGCGATCTATTGCAGGGCAGCGATATGAGCTTGACGCTCTGTCCGGGCAGCTTGGCGTTCCTCCATGATAAGCGCAAGAATTTGGGCGGTGGTTGGTTCCGGTGGGGGTGGTGGTCCTCCATCCGTGTTGGAGCGACGAGTGTCCACCATCCTGAAGCACACCGGGTATAAGGGGCAAGCAAAAGGGTTTTGACCAAGGAAAAGGTTGGTTTCGCGTAGGGATTGATTAACTAAGGATTATAGGAGAAACATTTTACACAGATTAACAAGACTAGCACACACTTATATAGCACAACCATTACATCAAGAGTTCACCATATCAAGCCTACAACATTTTCCCTTAAGCTAATGTACATAGTGAAAGTTCCAAAAGAACCACAATTTCGACTCTACTAGTGATAGGGGGTCGACCTAATCCTGCGGTAGTACTCAAGTCACTCGCCTACTGAGGTGGAACCTCAGGCTCTGCTACGTCAGCGTCGGACTGGTAGGGTGGCTCCTCTGGATCCTCCTCCTCGTCATCCTCCTGCTCATAGTTCATCTCCTCCAGATAGTCGTCATCGTCGCTGAGGAAAGCGTCGTTCTCCTTGCGGAGATCCTCACCCTCCTCCTCCATCTCGTCAGTACGGAGCTCCAAATCCTCGATCAGCTCGTCCTGCTCTGCAACCTTCTTGCGGAGCTTCGCTATGGTCTTCCTCATCTGGGTTCCCTTCTTGAGAAGAGCGACCTTCTCCTCCCTCAGTTGTGCCTCACTCTCCCGACTCTCCTTGAGCGAGAGGCGCTCAAAGTGAGACCGAAGTCTAGCGCACCTCAGATCCTCCTGGGTGCGAAAGAGCATAATCTCCATGTCCAACATATACTCTCCGAACGTCGGGTGTAGAGGGGACTGAATAGGGTGTCCATCGATGGTGCGCCTCCCGTAGAACTAGAAACGAGAGTTTGCCAACTCCGCCTTGTGCTCCTCACAAAGCCGGGATAGCATCCGCTGCATGGAACGACATAGTCTGTCGTCCCAGTGGACGTCCATGGTGGTAAAGGTGAGTGTCTTGGATCCGGGGGACTTGATGTTCCCACGAACAGACGCCTCGACCAACCAAGACAAGTTCCCGTTACCGGGAGTGTCCACCTGGGCTCCCTTAAACTCAGGAGTGGGGCGACCTAACAGCTTGGTCAATTCGAACAGGTCTTTCTCGAACATCAACTTGCCATCCTTCTCCAGCTGAACAAACTCGGTGAAATGGATCGCCATCTATAATTTTTAGTCAAATTTTTAAGTTAATGAGATGACAAGTGTATCAAAATTTTAAATGTAGTGAAGCAACAAGTGGGCAAGATTTTAAGTTTTATAGTGTGATGAGTGTGCCTAATTTTTTCAAGGATATAAGGGAAAACGTAATATTTAGTGAGAGTAGAATTTTGCATAAGTGAGAGGGTTAGAGATAAGCATTTTTTGAAAATACTTCATTCCTTTATCCCTTTAGAATTTAACTTTTGTGATTCCTACCTAGCGACCATGCTAAACTAAGGTTTCAAAAGTCGAGATGGCTCTGATACCAGGTCTGTGGGGACCCCAGACTAGCTGTCCGAAATACCCGATTATGCTTAACACAACGATCCCGTGATCAGTCTGTCGTTACACATAATCCGAACTGAATACCAAAGTTTACATCCATTACAATACCGAATTAAAGTCTTACATAAATGGTCATTTAGACCAAGTCTTACATAGGTGCCTTCATAGGCCAAAACAAAATAATCAGCGGAACTACGGCGTAGTAGACGCCACATCCTAGCGATGACCCGGCAGGCAGTCGACTTATGAAGATCCTCAGTTGGCATAGATGTCGCCATACTCTTCCTGGGCGTAGGGTTCCTCGAAGTCTGGCTACGACAATAGCCAGGGACAAAAATAGTATGAGTACATTTGAATGTACTCGCAAACTACTCCAACATGAGTGCACTAGTCTCAATTTTAGTTTCACACTTTTATTTATTTAAAACATCTATGTATCTTTGTTGAAGAAGATAAGGAGATTATAACTACTCTTAATATCTCAATCTTATTAGTTTTCTCCTAAAACTCCTCCTTTTCCGACCATAAACCATCATGGTAATTAATCTCCAACTACCTCATACCGATCCGTTGGTATAGGTGTATGGAACATTCCCCACCTCCTTTTCCTTTTTAGAACTCAAACCTTTTTCCAAAACTTGCACATGGTCAATGTAGGGCCTCTCAACTGTCCATATCCGAGGACTCGGCTATTCGAATAGTTTAATTACCCTCTGTAGAGGTAGCACGCTTTTCCCACACTCATCCAATAACTCATCGTGTCAGCCACGTTTCGCCATACCAGCGGTATGCGAAGTTGAGTCACCGACCCTAGTCTTTCCTTTGCTAATGCTAGTATAGGATCCTGCCCATATGATACTTTCCATCGACACTTAACCCAGCCCGTCGGGATCTAAGTGTGAGGACTCACAGGTTTTGTCTGGCGTTGTATAGGGGACATCCTTCTATCCTCCTCCTTATCTACTCATAGAGTTTGAGCGAGGACCCATGTCAGGGGTAGGTCATTAAACCATCCCCTCATGCAAAACGGAGTTATCTCCGTTGATGAGGTATCCCACACTAATATGAGCAATCTATATGACTAAGCCCTTTCCCATATGCGGGTAAATGTGGTCACACAGTGTATCGGCTAATTGACATAAGTACCAAGACACAATGTGCGTTTTATCAAAACCACCATTTTCGTTTTTCTCCGCTTCAGCACCGACATCTCGGTATTTCATAGCCACACAGGTTTTCAAAGGGTTTTGAATAAAACAATCTTTATTTTTTCCATCCTAGAATTTATCATATATTTCTACATAAGGTGGAAAAATAATTTCCATATGCTTGTTGAAAAGATTTTATAAGAACCTTTGCTTTAAAATGATTTGGTAAAAATAGATGCATGTATTAGGGTGCAAGCTCAAAGAGTAGCTTGCCTTGCTCGGCAAAGTGATCATGGTCTTGATCTTCAGGTTCCACAAATCCTTCCTCCTCGATATATCGGGCAACGTTCTAGTCTAATACACAATCAAGCAAATACAAACAATCACTAACCTACTCAATCAATCACCCCAACAATTCAATCTCAATTGTTCTGAATAGCCACTTCATATATCTAACAATAAAATTGGTTTCAATTTAATTTATTTAACCATTATTCAATTATATTTTAATTAGGGCAGAAACTAGTTGCACATGTTTAATTACACAACTTAAGTTCTGTTGATCACAAAAATACAAACTAAATTTCTACAGAAAGCTAATGATGTGTAGAAGATGACCCAATTGGATTTGAGTCATTTGGAGTTACCAAACTCCCTACACAATGTTTTGAATCCAGAAGCTAATTAATAAAGTTTTGGCCATTATTTAAATTATGTTCATCTAAAATTAAACCCTTTTCGGGGTGACTAACCATGGTTAAATTTGATCTAATAAAATCTTTTTCAACTAATTTGGATTAACAGGGTATCAGAAACAAACAAGTTTAGAATTTAAACCTTATAGGGTATTTTGAATAGTGTATTTTTATTATATATCCAAATGGAGTGAAACCAATTGAGTTGGATAGATAATTTCATAAGCTTTCCAGAACAGTTGGATTTGATTTATTTGGAGTTATAAATTTGAAGTTATGGAATTTCAAAGTTTAATCCAGTACTGATTAATTCCAAAAATCGAATTAGAATTCTGAGTGGATAATGTTGAGAATCCTGACGGGTGGGGCCTACTGGTCAGTGACAGCGTGCGCGCGCGGGGAAATGTTTAAACACCTTTAGAATTTAACTCCATTTGGAAATACTTCATTCCTTTATCCCTTTAGAATTTAACTTTTGTGATTCCTACCTAGCGACCATGCTAAACTAAGGTTTCTAAAGTCGAGATGGCTCTGATACCAGGTCTGTGGGGACCCCGGACTAGCTGTCCGAAATACCCGATTATGCTTAACACAACGATCCCGTGATCAGTCTGTCGTTGCACATAATCCGAACTGAATACCAAAGTTTACATCCATTACAATACCGAATTAAAGTCTTACATAAATGGTCATTTAGACCAAGTCTTACATAGGTGCCTTCATAGGCCAAAACAAAATAATCAGCGGAACTACGGCGTAGTAGACGTCACATCCTAGCGATGACCCGGCAGGCAGTCGACTTATGAAGATCCTCAGTTGGCATAGATATCGCCATACTCTTCCTGGGCGTAGGGCTCCTCGAAGTCTGGCTACGACAATAGCCAGGGACAAAACTAGTATGAGTACATTTGAATGTACTCGCAAACTACTCCAACATGAGTGCACTAGTCTCAATTTTAGTTTCACACTTTTATTTATTTAAAACATCTATGTATCTTTGTTGAAGAAGATAAGGAGATTATAACTACTCTTAATATCTCAATCTTATTAGTTTTCTCCTAAAACTCCTCCTTTTCCGACCATAAACCATCATGGTAATTAATCTCCAACTACCTCATACCGATCCGTTGGTATAGGTGTATGGAACATTCCCCACCTCCTTTTCCTTTTTAGAACTCAAACCTTTTTCCAAAACTTGCACATGGTCAATGTAGGGCCTCTCAACTGTCCATATCCGAGGACTCGGCTATTCGAATAGTTTAATTACCCTCTGTAGAGGTAGCACGCTTTTCCCACACTCATCCAATAACTCATCGTGTCAGCCACGTTTCGCCATACCAGCGGTATGCGAAGTTGAGTCACCGACCCTAGTCTTTCCTTTGCTAATGCTAGTATAGGATCCTGCCCATATGATACTTTCCATCGACACTTAACCCAGCCCGTCGGGATCTAAGTGTGAGGACTCACAGGTTTTGTCTGGCGTTGTATAGGGGACATCCTTCTATCCTCCTCCTTATCTACTCATAGAGTTTGAGCGAGGACCCATGTCAGGGGTAGGTCATTAAACCATCCCCTCATGCAAAACGGAGTTATCTCCGTTGATGAGGTATCCCACACTAATATGAGCAATCTATATGACTAAGCCCTTTCCCATATGTGGGTAAATGTGGTCGCACAGTGTATCGGCTAATTGACATAAGTACCAAGACACAATGTGCGTTTTATCAAAACCACCATTTTTGTTTTTCTCCGCTTCAGCACCGACATCTCGGTATTTCATAGCCACACAGGTTTTCAATGGGTTTTGAATAAAACAATCTTTATTTTTTGCATCCTATAATTTATCATATATTTCTACATACGGTGGCAAAATAATTTCCATATGCTTGTTGAAAAGATTTTATAAGAACCTTTGCTTTAAAATGATTTGGTAAAAATAGATGCATGTATTAGGGTGGAAGCTCAAAGAGTGGCTTGCCTTGCTCGGCAAAGTGATCCTGGTCTTGATCTTCAGGTTCCACAAATCCTTCCTCCTCGATATATCGGGCAACGTTCTAGTCTAATACACAATCAAGCAAATACAAACAATCACTAACCTACTCAATCAATCACCCCAACAATTCAATCTCAATTGCTCTCAATAGCCACTTCATATATCTAACAATACAATTGGTTTCAATTTAATTGATTTAACCATTATTCAATTATATTTTAATTAGGGCAGAAACTAGTTGCACATGTTTAATTACACAACTTAAGTTCTGTTGATCACAAAAATACAAACTAAATTTCTACAGAAAGCTAATGATGTGTAGAAGATGACCCAATTGGATTTGAGTCATTTGGAGTTACCAAACTCCCTACACAATGTTTTGAATCCAGAAGCTAATTAATAAAGTTTTGGCCATTATTTAAATTATGTTCATCTAAAATTAAACCCTTTTCGGGGTGACTAACCATGGTTAAATTTGATCTAATAAAATCTTTTTCAACTAATTTGGATTAACAGAGTATCAGAAACAAACAAGTTTAGAATTTAAACCTTTTAGGGTATTTTGAATAGTGTATTTTTATTATATATCCAAATGGAGTGAAACCAATTGAGTTGGATAGATAATTTCATAAGCTTTCCAGAACAGTTGGATTTGATTTATTTGGAGTTATAAATTTGAAGTTATGGAATTTCAAAGTTTAATCCAGTACTGATTAATTCCAAAAATCTAATTAGAATTCTGAGTGGATAATGTTGAGAATCCTGACGGGTGGGGCCTACTGGTCAGTGACAGCGTGCGCGCGCGGGGAAATGTTTAAACACCTTTAGAATTTAACTCCATTTGGAAATACTTCATTCCTTTATCCCTTTAGAATTTAACTTTTGTGATTCCTACCTAGCGACCATGCTAAACTAAGGTTTCTAAAGTCGAGATGGCTCTGATACCAGGTCTGTGGGGACCCCGGACTAGCTGTCCGAAATACCCGATTATGCTTAACACAACGATCCCGTGATCAGTTTGTCGTTGCACATAATCCGAACTGGATACCAAAGTTTACATCCATTACAATACCGAATTAAAGTCTTACATAAATGGTCATTTAGACCAAGTCTTACATAGGTGCCTTCATAGGCCAAAACAAAATAATCAGCGGAACTACGGCGTAGTAGACGTCACATCCTAGCGATGACCCGGCAGGCAGTCGACTTATGAAGATCCTCAGTTGGCATAGATATCGCCATACTCTTCCTGGGCGTAGGGCTCCTCGAAGTCTGGCTACGACAATAGCCAAGGACAAAACTAGTATGAGTACATTTGAATGTACTCGCAAACTACTCCAACATGAGTGCACTAGTCTCAATTTTAGTTTCACACTTTTATTTATTTAAAACATCTATGTATCTTTGTTGAAGAAGATAAGGAGATTATAACTACTCTTAATATCTCAATCTTATTAGTTTTCTCCTAAAACTCCTCCTTTTCCGACCATAAACCATCATGGTAATTAATCTCCAACTACCTCATACCGATCCGTTGGTATAGGTGTATGGAACATTCCCCACCTCCTTTTCCTTTTTAGAACTCAAACCTTTTTCCAAAACTTGCACATGGTCAATGTAGGGCCTCTCAACTGTCCATATCCGAGGACTCGGCTATTCGAATAGTTTAATTACCCTCTGTAGAGGTAGCACGCTTTTCCCACACTCATCCAATAACTCATCGTGTCAGCCACGTTTCGCCATACCAGCGGTATGCGAAGTTGAGTCACCGACCCTAGTCTTTCCTTTGCTAATGCTAGTATAGGATCCTGCCCATATGATACTTTCCATCGACACTTAACCCAGCCCGTCGGGATCTAAGTGTGAGGACTCACAGGTTTTGTCTGGCGTTGTATAGGGGACATCCTTCTATCCTCCTCCTTATCTACTCATAGAGTTTGAGCGAGGACCCATGTCAGGGGTAGGTCATTAAACCATCCCCTCATGCAAAACGGAGTTATCTCCGTTGATGAGGTATCCCACACTAATATGAGCAATCTATATGACTAAGCCCTTTCCCATATGTGGGTAAATGTGGTCGCACAGTGTATCGGCTAATTGACATAAGTACCAAGACACAATGTGCGTTTTATCAAAACCACCATTTTTGTTTTTCTCCGCTTCAGCACCGACATCTCGGTATTTCATAGCCACATAGGTTTTCAAAGGATTTTGAATAAAACAATCTTTATTTTTTGCATCCTATAATTTATCATATATTTCTACATAAGGTGGCAAAATAATTTCCATATGCTTGTTGAAAAGATTTTATAAGAACCTTTGCTTTAAAATGATTTGGTAAAAATAGATGCATGTATTAGGGTGCAAGCTCAAAGAGTAGCTTGCCTTGCTCGGCAAAGTGATCCTGGTCTTGATCTTCAGGTTCCACAAATCCTTCCTCCTCGATATATCGGGCAACGTTCTAGTCTAATACACAATCAAGCAAATACAAACAATCACTAACCTACTCAATCAATCACCACAACAATTCAATCTCAATTGCTCTGAATAGCCACTTCATATATCTAACAATACAATTGGTTTCAATTTAATTGATTTAACCATTATTCAATTATATTTTAATTAGGGCAGAAACTAGTTGCACATGTTTAATTACACAACTTAAGTTCTGTTGATCACAAAAATACAAACTAAATTTCTACAGAAAGCTAATGATGTGTATAAGATGACCCAATTGGATTTGAGTCATTTGGAGTTACCAAACTCCCTACACAATGTTTTGAATCCAGAAGCTAATTAATAAAGTTTTGGCCATTATTTAAATTATGTTCATCTAAAATTAAACCCTTTTCGGGGTGACTAACCATGGTTAAATTTGATCTAATAAAATGTGTTTCAACTAATTTGGATTAACAGAGTATCAGAAACAAACAAGTTTAGAATTTAAACCTTTTAGGGTATTTTGAATAGTGTATTTTTATTATATATCCAAATGGAGTGAAACCAATTGAGTTGGATAGATAATTTCATAAGCTTTCCAGAACAGTTGGATTTGATTTATTTGGAGTTATAAATTTGAAGTTATGGAATTTCAAAGTTTAATCCAGTACTGATTAATTCCAAAAATCGAATTAGAATACTGAGTGGATAATATTGAGAATCCTGACGGGTGGGGCCTACTGGTCAGTGAAAGCGTGCGCGCGCGGGGAAATGTTTAAACACCTTTAGAATTTAACTCCATTTGGAAATACTTCATTCCTTTATCCCTTTAGAATTTAACTTTTGTGATTCCTACCTAGCGACCATGCTAAACTAAGGTTTCTAAAGTCGAGATGGCTCTGATACCAGGTCTGTGGGGACCCCGGACTAGCTGTCCGAAATACCCGATTATGCTTAACACAATGATCCCGTGATCAGTCTGTCGTTGCACATAATCCGAACTGAATACCAAAGTTTACATCCATTACAATACCGAATTAAAGTTTTACATAAATGGTCATTTAGACCAAGTCTTACATAGGTGCCTTCATAGGCCAAAACAAAATAATCAGCGGAACTACGGCGTAGTAGACGTCACATCCTAGCGATGACCCGGCAGGCAGTCGACTTATGAAGATCCTCAGTTGGCATAGATATCGCCATACTCTTCCTGGGCGTAGGGCTCCTCGAAGTCTGGCTACGACAATAGCCAGGGACAAAACTAGTATGAGTATATTTAAATGTACTCGCAAACTACTCCAACATGAGTGCACTAGTCTCAATTTTAGTTTCACACTTTTATTTATTTAAAACATCTCTGTATCTTTGTTGAAGAAGATAAGGAGATTATAACTACTCTTAATATCTCAATTTTATTAGTTTTCTCCTAAAACTCCTCCTTTTCCGACCATAAACCATCATGGTAATTAATCTCCAACTACCTCATACCGATCCGTTGGTATAGGTGTATGGAACATTCCCCACCTCCTTTTCCTTTTTAGAACTCAAACCTTTTTCCAAAACTTGCACATGGTCAATGTAGGGCCTCTCAACTGTCCATATCCGAGGACTCGGCTATTCGAATAGTTTAATTACCCTCTGCAGAGGTAGCACGCTTTTCCCACACTCATCCAATAACTCATCGTGTCAGCCACGTTTCGCCATACCAGCGGTATGCGAAGTTGAGTCACCGACCCTAGTCTTTCCTTTGCTCATGTTAGTATAGGATCCTGCCCATATGATACTTTCCATCGACACTTAACCCAGCCCGTCGGGATCTAAGTGTGAGGACTCACAGGTTTTGTCTGGCGGTGTATAGGGGACATCCTTCTATCCTCCTCCTTATCTACTCATAGAGTTTGAGCGAGGACCCATGTCAGGGGTAGGTCATTAAACCATCCCCTCATGCAAAACGGAGTTATCTCCGTTTATGAGGTATCCCACACTAATATGAGCAATCTATATGACTAAGCCCTTTCCCATATGTGGGTAAATGTGGTCGCACAGAGTATCGGCTGATTGACATAAGTACCAAGACACAATGTGTGGTTTATCAAAACCACCATTTTCGTTTTTCTCCGCTTCAGCACCGACATCTCGGTATTTCATAGCCACACAGGTTTTCAAAGGGTTTTGAATAAAACAATCTTTATTTTTCCCATCCTATAATTTATCATATATTTCTAAATAAGGTGGCAAAATAATTTTCATATGCTTGTTGAAAAGATTTTATAAGAACCTTTGCTTTAAAATGATTTGGTAAAAATAGATGCATGTATTAGGGTGCAAGCTCAAAGAGTAGCTTGCCTTGCTCGGCAAAGTGATCCTGGTCTTGATCTTCAGGTTCCACAAATCCTTCCTCCTCGATATATCGGGCAACGTTCTAGTCTAATACACAATCAAGCAAATACAAACAATCACTAACCTACTCAATCAATCACCACAACAATTCAATCTCAATTGCTCTGAATAGCCACTTCATATATCTAACAATACAATTGGTTTCAATTTAATTGATTTAACCATTATTCAATTATATTTTAATTAGGGCAGAAACTAGTTGCACATGTTTAATTACACAACTTAAGTTCTGTTGGTCACAAAAATACAAACTAAATTTCTACAGAAAGCTAATGATGTGTAGAAGATGACCCAATTGGATTTGAGTCATTTGGAGTTACCAAACTCCCTACACAATGTTTTGAATCCAGAAGCTAATTAATAAAGTTTTGGCCATTATTTAAATTATGTTCATCTAAAATTAAACCCTTTTCGGGGTGACTAACCATGGTTAAATTTGATCTAATAAAATTTGTTTCAACTAATTTGGATTAACAGAGTATCAGAAACAAACAAGTTTAGAATTTAAACCTTTTAGGGTATTTTGAATAGTGTATTTTTATTATATATCCAAATGGAGTGAAACCAATTGAGTTGGATAGATAATTTCATAAGCTTTCCAGAACAGTTGGATTTGATTTATTTGGAGTTATAAATTTGAAGTTATGGAATTTCAAAGTTTAATCCAGTACTGATTAATTCCAAAAATCGAATTAGAATACTGAGTGGATAATATTGAGAATCGTGACGGGTGGGGCCTACTGGTCAGTGAAAGCGTGCGCGCGCGGGGAAATGTTTAAACACCTTTAGAATTTAACTCCATTTGGAAATACTTCATTCCTTTATCCCTTTAGAATTTAACTTTTGTGATTCCTACCTAGCGACCATGCTAAACTAAGGTTTCTAAAGTCGAGATGGCTCTGATACCAGGTCTGTGGGGACCCCGGACTAGCTGTCCGAAATACCCGATTATGCTTAACACAATGATCCCGTGATCAGTCTGTCGTTGCACATAATCCGAACTGAATACCAAAGTTTACATCCATTACAATACCGAATTAAAGTTTTACATAAATGGTCATTTAGACCAAGTCTTACATAGGTGCCTTCATAGGCCAAAACAAAATAATCAGCGGAACTACGGCGTAGTAGACGTCACATCCTAGCGATGACCCGGCAGGCAGTCGACTTATGAAGATCCTCAGTTGGCATAGATATCGCCATACTCTTCCTGGGCGTAGGGCTCCTCGAAGTCTGGCTACGACAATAGCCAGGGACAAAACTAGTATGAGTATATTTAAATGTACTCGCAAACTACTCCAACATGAGTGCACTAGTCTCAATTTTAGTTTCACACTTTTATTTATTTAAAACATCTCTGTATCTTTGTTGAAGAAGATAAGGAGATTATAACTACTCTTAATATCTCAATTTTATTAGTTTTCTCCTAAAACTCCTCCTTTTCCGACCATAAACCATCATGGTAATTAATCTCCAACTACCTCATACCGATCCGTTGGTATAGGTGTATGGAACATTCCCCACCTCCTTTTCCTTTTTAGAACTCAAACCTTTTTCCAAAACTTGCACATGGTCAATGTAGGGCCTCTCAACTGTCCATATCCGAGGACTCGGCTATTCGAATAGTTTAATTACCCTCTGCAGAGGTAGCACGCTTTTCCCACACTCATCCAATAACTCATCGTGTCAGCCACGTTTCGCCATACCAGCGGTATGCGAAGTTGAGTCACCGACCCTAGTCTTTCCTTTGCTCATGTTAGTATAGGATCCTGCCCATATGATACTTTCCATCGACACTTAACCCAGCCCGTCGGGATCTAAGTGTGAGGACTCACAGGTTTTGTCTGGCGGTGTATAGGGGACATCCTTCTATCCTCCTCCTTATCTACTCATAGAGTTTGAGCGAGGACCCATGTCAGGGGTAGGTCATTAAACCATCCCCTCATGCAAAACGGAGTTATCTCCGTTTATGAGGTATCCCACACTAATATGAGCAATCTATATGACTAAGCCCTTTCCCATATGTGGGTAAATGTGGTCGCACAGAGTATCGGCTGGTTGACATAAGTACCAAGACACAATGTGTGGTTTATCAAAACCACCATTTTCGTTTTTCTCCGCTTCAGCACCGACATCTCGGTATTTCATAGCCACACAGGTTTTCAAAGGGTTTTGAATAAAACAATCTTTATTTTTCCCATCCTATAATTTATCATATATTTCTACATAAGGTGGCAAAATAATTTTCATATGCTTGTTGAAAAGATTTTATAAGAACCTTTGCTTTAAAATGATTTGGTAAAAATAGATGCATGTATTAGGGTGCAAGCTCAAAGAGTAGCTTGCCTTGCTCGGCAAAGTGATCCTGGTCTTGATCTTCAGGTTCCACAAATCCTTCCTCCTCGATATATCGGGCAACGTTCTAGTCTAATACACAATCAAGCAAATACAAACAATCACTAACCTACTCAATCAATCACCACAACAATTCAATCTCAATTGCTCTGAATAGCCACTTCATATATCTAACAATACAATTGGTTTCAATTTAATTGATTTAACCATTATTCAATTATATTTTAATTAGGGCAGAAACTAGTTGCACATGTTTAATTACACAACTTAAGTTCTGTTGGTCACAAAAATACAAACTAAATTTCTACAGAAAGCTAATGATGTGTAGAAGATGACCCAATTGGATTTGAGTCATTTGGAGTTACCAAACTCCCTACACAATGTTTTGAATCCAGAAGCTAATTAATAAAGTTTTGGCCATTATTTAAATTATGTTCATCTAAAATTAAACCCTTTTCGGGGTGACTAACCATGGTTAAATTTGATCTAATAATTTTTTTTTCAACTAATTTGGATTAACAGAGTATCAGAAACAAACAAGTTTAGAATTTAAACCTTTTAGGTTATTTTGAATAGTGTATTTTTATTATATATCCAAATGGAGTGAAACCAATTGGGTTGGACAGATAATTTCATAAGCTTTCCAGAACAGTTGGATTTGATTTATTTGGAGTTATAAATTTGAAGTTATGGAATTTCAAAGTTTAATCCAGTACTGATTTTTTTATTAATTCCAAAAATCGAATTAGAATTCTGAGTGGATAATGTTGAGAATCCTGACGGGTGGGGCCTACTGGTCAGTGACAGCGTGCGCGCGCGGGGAAATATTTAAAAACCTGACGGGTGGGGTCCACTCGTCAGTTCTTTTTATTTAAACGAAACGGTAAGGCACCGTTGGATCAAGATCCAATGGCCCACAATCGACCGCGACGCCGCCGACCTAAAACCGGCGGCGCCCCACTCCGGCGACGGCAAGGGCGACGGTTTGCTCACCTAGGGGGCTCGGGGAGATGCGCGGGTGATGCAGATCGACGGCGGCGATTCGGGGAAGCTTGCTGGACGAACGACGCGTGCCAGAGCGGCTCCAATCGACGGCGGCGAGCAGCTCCTCTTATGCGGCCGTGTTCCAACTCCGGCGAGGCTCCTGCGCCGATCCTGTGCACGAACCAGAGGGGAAAAGGGGCGGGTGAGTGCGGGGCGTATGGGGAAGAGGTGGCGGCCAGAGAGGAGAGAAGGGGAGAGGCAGCATGGCCTGGCCGTGGTCGTCGTCTACCTCGGGCACGGCGAGCTCGAGGAGACCACGGGCGGCCGGGGCTTCGCGGCTACGGCTCCGCCCTCCTGGCGGTTCACGAGAGTCGGTGGTGTGAGGGGGAGAGGCAGTGGGGAGGTGTGGAGAAATGGCGAGGCTCGGGCGGGGTATTTATACAGGTGGTCCGGCGCACGGTGGACATGGCGTTGGGGCGGTCCAGGGGAGGCTAGGGCTCGCCATCGGGGCGGTGGCGAGGCGGCTATGGTGTCGGGGCGCAGAGGGGCAAGGATGGTGGCGTGGAGACGAGCTGCGCGTGCTCGGGTGGGGGACGGCCGTGAGGGCGCTCGGGCGGTGCACGACGTGCACGGCATGGCGCGAGGGTTGCGGGCGTGGGCTCCTGCTGGGTGCCTTGCTGCGGTGCGAGGGAGCAGAGAGGTGAGGGAGAGCGAGGGAGGGCACAGCGCGGCCGTCACGGCGCGGCGTCGTCGCGGCCATAGTGCCGACCATGGCGACGTACGCGCGGCCGCTGCTATCGCCGGCGGTTCCTCGGCGCTCCCGGGCCCGATTCCTCGTGTTCTCGAGTGCGGTGAGGCTAGTGGAGAGAGGCAAATCGATTGGGGGCAGTGGCTTGCATCAATTTGATCAAAATTGATCAATTCGTCCAAGGATTCTGGTTCGGCTTGGTAAGAACAGGGTGGTGATCATCAGGTGTTTGATGAAATGCTTGAACCAGAAGTAATTTCCAATTTTTTGAATTTTATTTTTATAATTTGCTTCACCTAGGTTATTCAAGATTTATGGTGCTGTTTGGTTAGTTATTGGACAAGTGCAACATAGCACATTTTGTGATTTGATTAAGATAAAGAAAGAAATATAATTTAAATATAGGTTTTTGAAATTAATATTTGGAGAGAGAAAAAGTGGTGGAAATAAAATGGGAGTGTTCATAATATCACTCCACTGAATTTGGTTTGAAAATAAATGGGTTTCTCACTTTGAGAAATAGTGTGACATTGGTCACATTGTTTGTATTGTTTCTATATTTTGTTTTGTTTATTTTCTTTTCATCAAGTAATTTAAGTAGAGCTAGCAAACAACACCTTCACAAGAATTACTTATCACAAGCAACAATAAGACATCAACACACATTAATTCCTAAAAGTTTTTGTTGGCCCACATTTTTGGATATAATATTTCATAATATAAATTTGGGATGTTACAATGCTCGACTGCTGGCGTGATGCCCGCAGATACCCGCGTGGATGTCGAGTAGGAGAGCTTGGCTGTCGACTGGGTCTATGCACCTTTGTTGGATTCCTGAGATGCTTCTCTTGTAGAGTTCTCTGTTGATGACGGTAAAACTTTTGGAGCGCCTGATGATGCGCTTTACGTCGACTGGGTCTGTTGGCAGCCTCTAGTGTAGTATGTATGTCAGGTACGGCCCTGTCCAGGTAGCTTCGACTAGCATGACTTCCATGGGCTCCTTTTCTTGGCTTGGCGGGTTCGCGGTGCTTGTTGCCGGTGTGGAAGATTTTGCTGCGGGTCGAGTCTTGATGGACCTTTGCGTGATGCGCTCGAGAAAGACGCCAGGTGGTACTGGTACCCTATCTGATCCCATGTTAGCGAGGATGTCGGCTTCCTTGTTGCTGTCGCGGCCGATGTGTCGTAGCTTGCAGCCGTCGAAGGCGCCCTCTAGCTGGTTGTACAGGTCTCTGTAGGCGATCATGTTGTCGGCGATGGCGTTGCAGGACTTCATGGTTTGCTGCACAACCAGGTAGGAGTCGCTGTAGATCATGAGGTGCGTGGCGCCGCAGTTCTTGGCCATCCGCATGCCGTGGATCTGGGCTTCGTACTCGGCTTCGTTGTTGGAGGGTGTTGGGAAATCCATCTACAGAACATACTTCAACATGTCGCCTTTGGAGGAGATGAGCACAACTCCTGCCCCAGCCGCCTTGAATTTCTTGGAGCTGTCGAAATACATCGTCCATGCATTGGATAAGTCGGGGACGTTTGGTAGCTGAGCTTCTATCCACTCGGTAGTGAATTCTGGAAGGACTTGGGCCTTGATAGACTTCGGGTGAGCATATTTCAGCCCCCAGGGTCTTAGCTCGACAACCCACTTGGCGACTCATCCTGTCGCGCACTGATTTGTGAGGATGTCTGCTAGGCCGGAGGAGCTTACCACCGTGATCGGGTGCTCGGAGAAGTAGTGGACAACTTTCCTTGAAGTCATGAAGACCCCGTACGCCAGCTTTTGGTAGTGCGGATAGTTTTGCTTGGACAGTGTTAGAACTTCGCTGAGGTAGTAGACTGGCCTCTGGACAGGGTGACCGTGCCCTTGTTCTTCCCGTTCGACTACGAGTACCGTGGTCACCAACCTGTTTGTCGCTGAGGCGTATAGGTATAGTGGCTCGTTTTCTAGTGGTGCCACCAGGACTGGGGAAGTCGTCAGGGTCTTTTTGAGATGGTCGAACGCCTCTTGCGCCTCCTGTGTCTACTCAATTTGTCCGTCTTCTTCATCAGTTGGTAGAAAGGCAAGGCCTTCTCACCCAACTTACTTATGAACCGGCTGAGAGCTGCGACTCGGCCGGCTAATCGTTGCACTTTCCGGAGTTTGGTGGGTGCTGGCATCGTGAGTATGTTCTGCACCTTCTCAGGATTTGCTTCGATTCCTCTTGCGGAGACAAGGTAACCCAGTAACTCTCCGGCTGGCACGCCGAATACACACTCTTCTGGGTTGAGCTTGATCTGATATGCGTCGAGTGCTGCGAAGACCTTGCGGAGGTCGTCGACTAGGGTGTCCTCTTTCCGGGTCGTAACAACGATGTCATCGACGTAGACTTGGACAATTTACCCGATGAGTCCTTTGAGGCATGCCTGCATGGTGCGCTGATATGTGGCACCAGCGTTCTTCAATCCGAAGGGCATCGTCTGGTAGCAAAAGACATCGTCGGGTGTGATGAATGTCGTTTTCTCTTCGTCTTCGACTTTTAGCCTGATCTGCTGGTAACCTGAGTAGGCGTCCAAAAAAGATACGCGCTCGCAGCCTGCTGTCGAGTTGACGATCTGGTCTATCCGCGGGAGCGGGAAGTGATCCTTTGGACAACAATTATTGACTGCTGTAAAGTCTACACACATGCGCGGTTTCTTCGTCTTCTTCTTTTCTACCAGGACAGGGTTGGCGACCCAGTCCGAGTCGTTGATTTCTCGGATGAACTTGGCGTGCAGCAGCCGGTCGATTTCTGCGGTGATTGCGTCCCGTTTGGGACCTGAGAAGCGTCGCATGGTTTGTTTGACTGGTCTTGCGTCCTTGTGGACTTTTAAAGAGTGCTCGGCGAGTTCCCTGGTGATTCCTGGCATGTCAGAGGGTTGCCATGCAAAGATTTTCCAATTCTCACGCAGGAACTCAACGAGCGCGCTTTCCTATGCAGGGGTAAAGCTTGACGATACTTTGACTGTCTTGCTGCTGTCAGTCGGATGGACTTGGTGGGTGACGGTGTCGTCGTTCGTGTTGAAGGCAGCATCCTTGGCTGGCTTCTTGCGAGGTGGGAAAATGGTCTTGTCGTTCTCGGCTGATATGACCTTGAAGTGCTCTTCGACCCCGAAGAACTCAGAGATCCTGCTAAACTCTCGGGCGCAGTTGTTGGAGCGGTCGAAGTCGCCGCGCACAGTGATTACTCCTTTGGGTCTAGGCAGCTTGATCATCAGGTAGGCGTAATGAGGTATGGCCATGAACCTGGCAAAAGTTGGGCGCCCAAGTATGGCGTGGTACTGTGATTTCCAGTCGACAACTTCGAAGTCGATCGACTCTTTTCTAAAGTGCTCGGGTGTGCCGAGGATGACGTCGAGTGTGATTGTTCCCATGGGCGTGATTGCTTGCCCTAGTACTATGCCGTGGAAGGTGGTCTCCGACTCTGGCAACTTTTCTGTCGACTTGTTCATTCTTCTCAGGGTGTCGGCGAATATGATGTTGATGCTGCTGCCTCCGTCCATAAATACTTTCTTCAGGATGTAGTCGCCAATTAGGGCTTCGATAACCAGAGCGGCGTGACCGGGTCGCGGCACCTCTGACGGGTGGTCTGCCCTGGAGAATGTGATTGGTGTCTCTGACCCTCTCAGGTAGTATGGTACTGCGCGCGTGCTGGTGGTAGCCTGGAGTACTTGGCGGGTGATGAGCTTTTGGGCCCTGTTCGAAGGGCGTCCTTTTTGGATCATGTTGATCTGTCCTCGCGCAGTCAGGTATGCGTCGTGCGTCGCTATCTGGACGTCATGCTGCGGCTGCTGCTGGGGGAAAGTTCCAGCCGCTTGTGTTGTGTTGTTGGTTGCGGGTGCCGCCTGAATAGCGAGCTGCGGGGTCGCCGTCAGTGCTTGCACAGGAGTGATGATCTGCTGCATAGCCTGGTAAATCTTGCGCGCTTTACGGCAGTCATTCAACAGGTGGTTGGCGCCCCATTTGCCTGTCTCCGGGTTGCGGAACGAGTGATGCTTGCAAGGTTGCATCAGCTCTTCGGCCGGGGTCAACGGACGCTTCCACTCGTGTTTCTAGATTCCGTCGTTGTGGCTAATGCTGCCGCTGCTACGATTGTAGTGCCCCGAGCTGGACTGTCGACTCTGATCATATTGTCGACTGTTATCTCGTGTGTCATCACGAGGGGTTTGATATCCCGCCGCTACTAGCTCGATGGTGTCTGAATTGGTGAAACGTTGCTTCTTCTTCTGGCGTCCGTCCCGCCAGTTACTTGTTTCGGCTTCCTTCTTTGGGGAGGTGTCGCGAACGTAGTCCTCTCCTTCGGCCCACTGGTTGGCTACCTTCATGAGCTCGATCGTAGTCTTCGGCTGGAGCCTACCAAATTCCTCACGGAGGTCGCGGCGAGCGACGCTGTGCATGAAAGCGTCCATCACCCTGTCTTCTGAGACAGGTTCCATGGTATTCCGGAGAAGTGTCCACCGCCGGATGTATGCGCGGAGCGACTCGTCTCTTCCTTGTTTGCAGGCTTGCAACTCGATGTAGGTAGTCGGCCTGGCGTATGTTCTAGAGAAACTTTTTATGAAAGTATCTTGGAATTCTTCCCAGGTTTTGAAGGAGTCCTTGGGCTGGCTGGTGAGCCACCCGCGCGCTGAGTCCGTGAGCATGAGCTGGATGTATTGCATTGCCGTAGTCGACGTCCCGCCTTGGCAGGTGTAGGCGATGAGGTAGTCTTCGAGCCACAGGCGCGGGTCTTGCTTTCCATCGTACTTGGGGGTTCCTGCTGTCAGCTTGAAACCCTTAGGCATGCGGGTGTCACGGATGTTGAAGCTGAAGCATGCGGCACCGCACGGCTCAAAGTTGTGATCGGCCGGATCGTCCAGGTTCATCGCGCCCGCCGAACGCTGGCTGCGGTTACGGTCCACTGTCCTTTATGTGATGACGTTGCGAAGATCTTCGCCTAGTTGGGCTTGTCTCAGTGGCTGCACTGCCGGGGCCCCTGACGTTGCTGGCTCGCGGGTTTGGCGCTCTCGTTCTTCACGTGCCCGGTTGTTTGGTGCTCCAGTCACCAGAGCTTCCTCGATTGCCTTCATGGACATGATCTGCTGTTTGTGGAGAAGGGCACGTGGATCTCCCTCCGGCGGTTGCGTGAGCCGGAGATATGTCTCGACTGACATGATGGCGGCGTTCGCCGTTTTGGGGACAGGTATCCCGTTCTCGTCCTCGGTGACGATGGATGAGTCGAGGTTGCCGGTGACCCTTGTTCGATCAGCGTCTGTCATGTGGGGAACACGAGCTCTGTGTCGCCGTCCTCCTTGGTTAACATATGTGGACGAAGTGAACGAGATGGCAGCCCGTCTGGCACTTGATGCATCCGCATCCCTCTTGCGCCTGAGCAGTTCGGCCTTTTCGGCACGAAGTCGCTCGCCTTCCTTGTGTAGCAAGTACTGGACCGCCAGGTGGTCTTCTCTAGGCGCGTCGGGTGCAGGGAAAGTGCCATCGTCGACATGCTTCAGGGCTCTGATCCCCATGTCTCGCGTGATGGTGAGTCGTGTCTGGTCAGGCATGACCACCTCCAGTGGATATGCGGGTTCCTCGTTGCCTTCTGGGGGCTCTGTGTCGGCCATGAAGACTTGCTGGGGGTAAACCTGGTAGGAGTGTTTACGCTGCCGCTGCTGCTTCCTTGATCCGAATCTTGCTCGGGATCGAAAATTGCTGCTACGTGGTGGGCAGCGCAGTCGCCGTTGCGTCTTCGCAGGATCGTCACCGTGGTCGCAGACGGAGATTTCGCAGCCGCAGGGGCGAGGGCGATTGGCTTGGGGTAGACTTGATGGTCCCACGAAGATGCGCGCGACGCGGCAGTCGACGACACGCCCTTGGTCGCACGCGTGGGTACAGTCGTAGTTGAGGTAGACCTTGACCTTGTCGGCCGTGCGACCGAGGTGGTTGGAGTAGACTCGATCTGCTCGGCCGTTGCGGAGGTCACCGATGTAGTCGAGGCAGGTACGATCTTCATAGGTGTGGCAGATGCGGCTCCCGCGGCGGGTGACGTCGACTGTGGCGCACGGGTGACCGATGCGGGTGCCGCCGGCGCGCGTGGCGCGGTTGTCGCAGACCTGAACATGCCACGATTGTCGACGAAACAGTATATGGAGCCGAAGGTGATATGTATACCTTTGCGCAGATTGGCGTACACCGAGCGGTGGGCCGGCGGGTGGAAGGCGTACTCGAAGGAGCCGAAGCCGATGGGCTCCCGGGTGATGCAGACCTCGATCTTCATTGCGGATGGAGCCGGTGCGACCATGATTCCAACGCTTGATATCTTTCCCACAGACGGCGCCAATTGACGAGGGTGTAACTCGACAAATCCCAGGGTTGTGTCCCCCGGGTTGATTGAGGGGGAGAGAGAAGAGCATTGGTGATCACGACGGCTGACAAGCGGAGATTTTACCCAGGTTCAGGCTCCCGGAGGATAACACCCTACTCCTGCTTGTCTGTTATTGATGGCGAGTTGCGATTACAATGGCGGCGAGATTGCGATCTCGCCAGGGTTTGTGGTGGTGGCTATTGGCGTGTCCTCTGGGACGAGCAACCCTCCTGGCTTTATAGGTAGCCAGGTCTCGGTTGGTCGGTATCGATGGTAATTACAGATATGGCAAGTTACGGGACCAAACCAATTTGGACTAGGTTACACGGTAACCCGAGTGGGCCTTCTGTGGGCCTTCTCCAGCTTGGCGCGGCCCAGGTAGCCTCATCGTGGGCTAGTCGAAAGGTAGCCCCACGTCAAGCCTCTCTTCATTATCCCCAGATATGTCAGCATCAACCTCCACTTCAGTAGGTACCCTTCTGTTGTTGCCCACGCTTGTCGAGCCACCACGTCGCTTTGGATGAACTGAACTATTCTGGCTAGAAATTGCTTTACGACGAGATAGTTCTGTCCGAGAAGATGAACCTGTCACGCTTGCATTACTCCTTAATGTCGGCACAACCACATTTACTTGCAGCCTCACCTTGAATCGATCTTCCTCCTTATGCTTAGCAAACATGGTAGCGAGTTCTGCATCATTGCTAATCTTGACCCAATCCATCCCCCCATCGTAGTATTTGAATTCCACTTCTTCATGCAAAGCCCAAGGATATGGGAATCAAAGAACCTCACCAAATTGCCTAAAATTCCAATTGCAATCCATTGGCAGGTCATAATCGAAACCTCCCTGAATTTTTTTATGGGTGTTGTCTTCATTCATGATGTAGCGGTTCCTTCTAACGTTCACCAAGAAAGCAAACCGCAACTCCGTCCTAACCCACGAAAAAAACAGAGACACAATCAGCACAAGCAAAAATGGAAAGCTATTGCAGAAGAAGGCTATGTCCAATTGCAGAAATAGACCACGTCCTATGTATATCGACTGTTCAAATGTACAAACAAGCATAAATTGGAAGCATTACCCCTCGGGAGCCCAGTCGTGGACGCGGCGGGTCTCCCGCCGATGCCAGAATCACCAGCTACTCCAGGGTCGCTGCCCCAATCCATTTCGCCAACAACGTCCTTGCTGGATACAACAGCCCCTCACCTATCAGCGCTCCGGACGGGCGCACGGAAGGAGCCCCGCCAAAGGTCGAGCAGGTGGCGGCCGCAGTGGCGGAACGAGCAGTCGCGGGACGGTGGCGCGAATCTGCTGGTGGTGCTCGATCTGGTGGCTAGGACGGCCGCGGCGGCGTAGGTGGTGGATTGGGCGGCGCAAATGATGGATTGGCCGTGGCAGGGAAGCACAGAACGCCGATGAAGCATAGATTGGGGATCAGGACGTTGGGCGAGGCCCACCTGTAAGAACTGCACCCAGTCGGCCCCACCTCTACGTTTTTTTGTTTTTTAAATAAGGTCTCACCTCTGCGTTGGGCGGGCCCACCTGTAAGAACTGCACCAAGTTGGTCTCACCTCTAAGTTGCGGAACCACTGTCAGTAACGCCATCATACGGAATAGATTTCAAACTTGCCGTCGAGGGCAAACCTTAGTACGTGCGAACAAACTAGGGGCAAAACTGAGGACGATTCGCGACTAGGGGCAAAACTGAGTCTGAGAAGGCTGCTAGGGGCAATCCATTAAATGACCCAAAAATATATAAGAACATTGTGCTTTATTGCTGATCAGTATATGTTTGTCTGATATAGAGGTGGCTAGACGCAGCCTTATTTGTTGCTATAACTACTGGGCCGAGATAAATAATCTACTAGGCATAGAAACGACGTAGATGCGCAACTTTCCAAGGGTTGTGAGATAGTTCTCCTGACTCGGCGTGCTTCTGTTGATAAGCTCCATTGCCGGTGACTTATGTGATGATGAAGGGTCCTTCCCATGGCGAGGCGAGCTTGTGGACCTTCTTTTGCTTCAGGTGCAATACGGACTCGCCTACCTCAAATGTGCGAGTGCCCAAACGGCGACTGTGGTAATTTCGCAGACTTTGCTGATATACGGTTGTCTTGGCAAGGGCGATGTCGCGCGCTTCGTCACGGGTGTCGATGTCGTCCTCGAGTACTTCATATGCGTCGTGCTCGTCGTAGGCGACGACTCGGGGTGCATCGAATCGCAGGTCATATGGCATGTCTGCTTCGGCTCCGTGAACTACGAAAAAGGTGTGTATGTGAAGATCTGTTGGGAGTTGTCCGTAGGCCCCAAAGCACGGCAGGTAACTCTTCTGTCCAGTCGCCTGCTGCGCGTTTCAGTGGCACGAGGAGACTCTTCTTCAAGCATTTGCATTCTAAGCCGTTGGTTTTCTTGACTTTCCGAAGGACTAGGGGTGTGCCACTGACGCATAGTTCAGCTTGATGCCTTACTCCCTGCAAAATTCGCGGAACTCTTCGGCTGTGAAGTTTGTCTCGTTGTCGGTGATGATGTTGTTGGGTACTCTGAAGCGCAAGATGATTGACTTGATGAAGTTTATCGTCGAATTTGCTGTCGAGCTTGTGATGGGCACAACTTCGATCCACTTGGTGAACTTATCGACAACGACCAGGAGGTGAGTGTGTCCACTTCGAGATGATTTCTTGAGTGGCTCTACAATGACGAGTCCCCATTGGGCGAAGGGCCAGGCTATGATGCTGGTGTGTGTGGCTTCGTTGCGAATTTCTGGCAGCCGATGCACTTCTTTACGATGTCCTTTGCGTCTTGCATAGCCGTGGGCCAGTAGAAACTGGCACGCAAGGCTTCTGCCACGAGTGATCTGCTTCTCGCATGATGTTCGCACGTCCTGACGTGGATATCCATGAGGATTGCTCTGCCGTATTCGGGTGCAATGCACCGCTGCCGTATTCCCGAGATGCTCCTCTTGTACAACTCCTTATTGATAACTATGAAAGCCTTGGAACGTCGAGTGATCCGCCTAGCTTTGGCTGGGTCTGATGGTATCTCCTGGCAAAGTAGAAACGAAAAGAAAGGCTTCGTCCCGGAGGGTTATATGAGCGATACCTCGACTGGGGGCACCTCCACCAGTGCATTTTAAAGTTTATCTTCCTCAGTTGCTTCCTTGGCGGCTTGTTTGGCCGCTGTCTCTGTTGGCTTCTTTATCTTGATAGATCTTTCTTGGATTCGCTTGAGGAAGACACGAGGTGGGACCCAAGCTTTGGTTCACCAGATATTAGCGAGGGTATCTGCTTCTTTGTTACTCCCTCATCCAACGTGCCATCAAAGCTGCCTTCCATGATATTATACAAGTCGCGGTATGCGATCATGTTTGCTGTTTTCGTGTCGCAGTCCTTCATCGTCTGCTGCACGACGAGGTTCGACTCACCCTAGATCATCAGGCGAGTGGCGCCGCATGCCTTAGCCATCTGCGTACCGTGAAGTAGAGCCTCGTACTTGGCATCGTCGCTCGAAGCCCTTGGAAAGTCCATCTGTAGCAGGTAACGTAGTTTGTCGCCTTTCAGAGATATGAGTATTACTCCGTCTCCCGCGCCATCGTTTTGCTTGTAGCCGTCGAAGTACATAGTCCATGAGTTGGATAGCTGGAACATGAGGGAGTTGTGTTTCGATCCACTCAGTCGTGATGTCTGGAAGAACTTGAGCCTTGATTGCTTCCGGGAGTCTATATGTGATGCCTAGAGGACCCAACTCGATGCTCCATTTGTCTGCTCTCCCGGTTGACATGGAGTTGTTTAGGATATCCGCAAGTGGGGCGCTGCTCACCACCACTATCGGGTGTTCTGTGCAGTAGTGCACAACTTTGCGATTCATCATGAATACACCGTACGCGAGCTTCTGGTAGTGCGGGTACAACTCTTTAGATGGAGATAATACTTCGCTGAGGTAGTATACTGACCGTTGTACATGTTGTGCTTTTTGTTCATCTGGTCTTTGGAGTACGAGGACTGTGCTGACCACCCTGTAGGTGGCTCCAATGTATAAGTATAATGGCTCCTGCTCCTGGGGTTCAACTAACACAGGTGGAGTTGAAAGCATGCGCTTCAGGTCGCTAAAGGTCGTCCGAGCTTCAACTGTCCACTCGAATTTGTCGGTCTTTTTCATCAGTTTGATAGAACGGCATAGCCTTCTCAACCATGTGGCTGATTAATCTACTGAGTGTTGCTACCATTCCGGCGAGGCCTTGCACTTCTCGGAGCTTTGTCGGCTCCGGCAATGTTAGAATCGCCTGGATCTTTTCTTGGTTTGTCTCAATGCCTCCTGCGGACACTAGATAACCCAATATTTGCCCTGCTGGCATCCCAAAGACGCACTTGATGGGGTTGAGCTTGATCTGATATCGTTTGAGTGCAGCGAATGTCTCGCACATTTATCTGATATCGTTTGAGTAGCGTCTCGGTTTTTCTGGTCTTGACCACGATGTCGTCGATGTAGACCTGGATGTTTCGCCCGATATGTTCCTTTAGGAAGTTCTGCATCATGCGTTGATAAGTTGCGCCTACGTTTTTTAGCCCAAATGTCATCTTCGTGTAGTAGTATACGCCATGAGAGGTGATAATTGTTGTCTTGTCTTCGTCTTCCTTTTTCATCTGGATCTGCTGGTATCCCGAGTAAGCGTCTAGGAATGAGAGGCGTTCATAGGCTTCAGTCGAATCGACTATCTGGTCTATCCGCGCCAAGGGAAAGTGATCCTTCGGACAACACTTGTTGAGAGAAGTGAAGTCAATGCACATGCGGAGAGCTTTGGTTCCTTTCTTTGGCACGAGCACAGGGTGTTCAACCCAGTCGGACTTCTTGATTTCTCGGATGAACCTGACATCCAATAACATGTAGACTTCCTGCATGACCGCCAGTCGCTTTGGCTCGGAGAGTCCACACATTGTCTGCTTCACTAGTTTTGCATTTGGATAAAGTTGTAAGGCGTGCTCAGCGAGTTCATTGGGTATGCCCGACATGTCAGATGGATGCCATGCAAACATCTCCCCGTGCTCTCACGAAGGAACTCGACAAGCGTGCTTTCCTATGCTTCAGTTAGGCTTGATGACACCAGGACCATCTTGGCTGCGTCAGTCGGGTGCACTTGGTGTGCCCTTCTGTCGTTCTTCGTACTGAACGAATTCTCGCGTGCAGGTTTCTTGCTTTCGGGGAAAAGGGTGTGGTCATTGTCCTTGGCGATCTCTGCAAGCTGTTCTTATGCGCCAAAGGACTCGGAGATCTTGTTGAACTCCCTGTCACAGTTGTCTGAGTGGAGGAAGTCTCCACGGACGGTGATGATTCCCTTGGGTCCGGGCAATTTGAGCACCAAGTATGCATAATGTGGAACAACCATGAAATGTGCAAACGTTGACCGGCACAGGATGACCTTGCACTGGGACCTCCAGTCGACGACCTCGAACTCGATGTTCTCCCGCGTGAAATGATCTGGTTCACCAAAAACAAACTCAAGTACCCAATGGATATACTACTTTACCTGGCACTATGCCATGGAATCTATTGTTCGATGGCTTCAGGTTGGTAATCGAGAGATTCATTCTGTGCGGTCTGTCGGTGAAGATGATGTTGATGCCGCTACCTCCATCCATGAAGACCTTGTTCATCCTGAATCCTCCGATCTACACGGGAAGTACCAGGTAGACATGGCTTGGACGTGGCACCAGTGGAGGGTGATCTTCACGCTGAAACTGATGGGTGTCTCTGACCGTTTGAAGTATTCGGGTGCACCTGGTGGCGACTTGGTAGCAAGATGAACCTGTCAACTGATTAGCTTCTGGCATCGATTGGAAGGATGCCTTTTTGTATCATGTACATCGACCCAGCGTCGCGGCTGATTAGTCCTGGCGCTGGTGCACTTGGATTGCTCCCACCATCTGCCCTACCGGTGGTGGAGGTGGTGCATCGAGTGCGGATAGGCCAGGGGCTGCGCCCAAGGTTCTAAGGTGCTCTGACTGAATGTTTCTGAAGTCGCGGCAGTCTTTAAGGAGTTGATTTGCGGTCAACTTGCCGTCTGGTCCCCAATACATATGAAGTTTGCACGGGTCGTTTAGCTGTTGAGCAGGAGTTCGGTACGGACGTTGATCGTTCCGAGCCTGTCTTGGCTGCTGATGCACACGGTGGGTGTGTTGATCGGAGACCCTAAAAGGAAGGTGTGAAGTAATGCAACAGCAAGTTTCACTCAGTTATCAAACCAAGGTTATCGAACCAGTAGGAGATGAAGATTTCCCTCAAGGTTGTTGGTGGAGATGTTCGCACGGCGCAACACCAGCGTCAACATCGAATGTGGAGCCTGCACACAAAAAATCAAGATACTTTGCCCCAACTTAACAGTGAGGTTGTCAATCTCACCGGCTTGATGTAACAAAGGATTAAACGTATGTGTGGAAGAAAGATGTATGCTTGCAGAAAGTAACAGGTTCACAGTTGTGGTTTTGTCAGATTAATGAGACGGACCGGCCTACACAGTTCACTAGTGGTTTCTCTACATAAATAATAATAACATTCATCCATGCGGGGTAAATAAATTACAACTAGGCAATTGACATAATAATGATGAGCAACCCAATGCATATACTAATGGTATGGTGTCTAGTGTGAGATTTATTCAGGCATTACAAAATATAAATAGACCGTTCCAACCGCATCTATGACTATTAATCCACCTTTCGGTTAGCGTCCGCACTTATTTCAGTATTAAGTTGCATGCAACAGATTATCGCCTTAAGCATTGTGTGTAAACAAAGTAAGTAACATCATCCTTAGACAAAGTACTATTGTTTTATCCCTATTAGCAACAGTACATCTACAACCTTAGAGCTTTCTGTCACTGCCCCAGATTTTAATAGAGACATGAACCCACTATCGAGCATAAATACCCCCTCTTGAAATTACGAGCATCTACTTGGCCAAAGCACACACAAGTAACGGAGAGCATGCAAGATCATTAAATAGCACACACATGATATATTATGAAGCAATAACTTTAGTACTCAATATTCATCGGATCCCAGCAAACACAACATGGAGAATTACATAAAGATGATCTTGATCATGATAGGCAGCTCACAAGATCTAAACATGATAGCACAAGAGGACAAGACAACCATCTAGCTACTGCTATGGACCTATAGTCCAAGGTAGACTACTCACACATCAGTCCGGAGGCGGTCATGGCGACGTAGAGGCTTCCGGGGACGATTCCTCTCCTGGCACGGTGCCGAGGAGAAGTTCTGATCTCTCCCGAAGTGGTGTTGACAACGGCAGCGGCTCGGGACCCGTGTAGGAAAAATTGATTAACCGTCCTCTATTTTTAGGTCAAGGGGATATTTGTAGGCGAAAAACCTAGGTCGGTGGGCGCCCGAGGGCGCCACATCACCTCCTGGCGCCGCGGGAAGTGGGGCCGCACCACCAGGTCATGTGGCCGCCTCGCGGCCCCTCTTCGTCTCGTCTTCGGTTCTTTGCGACGCAAGCAATGCCACGCAATCAACGAATGTTCATGCATTGCAAGTATTCCAAAAAGAGTTTCTGGTTGATTTATTTCCAATTTGGCGGATATTTCCTTAAGTAATTTTTTGAAACAAAAAACAACATATAACAAGAAACTGGCACTGTGGCATCTTGTTAATAGGTTAGTCCCAGAAAGTGCATAAAACTATATAAAAATGCATGTAAAACATGTAATAATATGATATAACATAACATGGAACATAAGAAATTATGGATACGTTGGAGACGTATCAGCTACCACTCGCGCTTCCGGTTTCCATCATCGCGGTTTCTGTCTTCGCGATCCCTGTGATCGCGTTGACCGTCTTTGTGGGTGTCTCTCTGGTGATTATTGTTGCGGCTCCGTTTGTCTGGAAAACCGACTGCGACTTGTTCGATTCCATCTGACTTGTTGTATGGCTGATCTCGACGTCTGCTACGCCTGTCATTACGGCCACGGAGCCCCCATGTTCCCTGCTGGCCGTCTGCTTCGGGTGACATGTGCCGATCGGATCGAACGGAATCCTCCCCGTCGGCCCACTAATTGGCTATTTCCATGAGATGCGTGACTGTTTTTTCGGGTCTTTCCGACTTAGCGCTTCCTGAAGATCGTTGCGCTTGACTCCTTGGATGAACGCAAATATGGCATTGTCTTTCGATATGTTTGTGTCTGAGTTTTTTATTGTTGTCCATCGCTGGATGTACTCACGAAGCGACTCGCCAATTTTCTATTTGCAAGCCCGAAGCTATGTGAACGATGCGGGTTGCTTGAAGGTGGAGGTGAAGTTCTTGATGAAGTTTCTACAAAAGGTGTCCCAGGTTCCATAAGAACTGCGAGGCAATCTTCTGAGCCATGCTCGGGCTAATCCCGTGAGCATCAGCTGGATGTATTTCATGGTTGTTGTAGCGTTTCCTCTCGGGAAGGCGACTTCAGTTTTTTAGTCCTCGAGCCAAGCCGAGTGCTCCTGAGTGCCGTCATACTTAGGGGTCTCTGAGATTAGTTTAAACCTTTTAGGCATACAAGTATAGCGCACGGCACTAGTGAAGCACGGGGCTCCACTTGGCTCGACTTCTGAATCTGTGCAGGAGCTGCTTCGGCTAGAACTGCGGCTGCGACTACGATTCCTGCGCTGATGTCTGGGCTTGTTAACGTTCACTGAGTGATGATGTCCCGTGCATCGACACCTTCCTCCACGTAATTGTGCCAGAATTGCTCGGTGTGTCTCCTCTCGCGGCATTCCTCTCTCACGCTGTCGACGAGCCGTTATGTCCTCCTCCGGATTGTCTCTGTCGCGCTCATCGCGATGGTGGCGCCTAGATCTGCTTCTATTCGGCTCGTCTTCGCCACGATCGTTACGGTGGTGACGTCTGGATCTGCTTCTTTCTGGCTCGACCCTATTGCGTTTGTCACAATGGCAACACCTGGACCTGTTTCCCTCTGGCTCGCTTCGGTCACACGGTCTTCGCAACATCGAGTGGTGTTATGAGCGTCCTCATTGCGAGGGTCTACGGTCTCGGCTGGTCTATTGCCATTTGCGCGAGTAACGGTTTTGGCGGGTTCTGCCTGGGTTGGCCCCAGTACGATTTGTTACGTTTACATGTGGTACCAACGCGGTTCCCACTTGTCCTAAAGCTGAAATCTGCTCCCGATGGAGGGCTGCTCTTGGATCGTCAGCAGGAGGCATCGTAGAGTGCAGGTACGTGGCGACTGATTGTATTGCAGCCGCTGTTGTTTGCGGCACTGGGATGCCGTTTACATCGATCGTCATGAATTTTTGTCGCATGTTTGTAATGGGTACATCAGGTCATGGGCCATTGGGCGGCATCCGAGCCTGGTATGGCTGGTAAGGTGTTGTCTCCGGCGTTCTTCTGGTTGGACGCGATGAAGACTTAGCTGCCCTCGTGGCACACTGAATCAGCTCTCTGCTGCCGCTCGTAGAGGATTTGCTGTCTCTCGAGAGACTCTAGGCGTTTCTGGCGCAAGATATACTGATATGATAGCGTTTCTTCCATGGAGGAATTGTCTGGTATGACTACGCCGTTGTCGATGACGTTGTTGACTTTGTTCGCCATCTTCTGCGGGATGGTGAGCTCCGTGTTGTCCTGCGGGTACTGAATCGGCGGCTGGGGCGGCATGTGCTGCTGCCGCATCGGAGTCGTATGACCACCTGACGCGGGTGTTGGTCTTACCATGAAGACTTGGCTGGGCTGGCGATTGCGCATGTTGCGGTCCGCGTCATTGTTACTGCAGTCTTCGCTCGATGAAGAGTCAATGCCGCGAAGCAATGGCGAGTCCAGGAATTATTTGTAGCGGAGGCTGAAATTTGATAACGACTAGCTAAATGATTACTAAACAAATACTTCCGTAGAAAATAAATCAATATATAAGATATAAAATTATTTAAGACAAATACCACTAAAATCTGATGTCGGCTGCCGGTAGGGTTTGGTAGGGTTTGGCGGCGCGGCTGGATGTGCCTGCCGTCCACGGGTCGCCCTTTTTTGGTGAAGCCGAGTGGGTGTGGGCGTAAGGCGCTCCGCCTCGGTCGCCGGCCCACCGGTCGTGGCCAGCCGCCTCACTCTCCGCTGCTGTGTGTGAGTTGGGCGTGCGAGGTTCGTTGAAATTAACACACACTTTATTAATTCATAAATATAATGTCATTACAAAGTGCCTCTCAAATTGGAGGAAAACCACGCCACGCAGAATCAACAGAAGAGAAGCACCCACTAGCTAATTGGTCAGCGGCAATATTGAGCAGTCGACCCACACGCTGAAAAACACATGAGCTGAAAGACCTATAAATGAGTTTGATGTCCTCAATCACTGGACCACATAGCGATCTATCAGTCTCCACAGATCTTGCTCTCTGAATGACAGAAAGGCAATCCGAAGCAAGAATGATTGGGTGTGTGAGTTGGTCGTGCTGTGTTGCGTGCTGGGCTGCTGGCCTGATAGGCATTGCTCTGTCTTGTGTGAGTTGGGCTGGCCTACTCAGCTGCTAATGGGCCTAGATTAGCAGTACCAAAAAAATTTACATTTTCGCAGGGCAGGCTGAAGCCTGTTGAAGCCCTCCTGTTGGACTCGCCTTTGCCGCGAATGACGGTAGCCACGTGGTAGATGGCGCAGTCGGAGCTGTCGTAGGCGGCGTCCGTGCCTTCTACCGACGAATCAATGGCGGTCGGAGTCGATGGCAGCTGAAGTCGATGAAGACGCGGAGTCGATGGCAGCAGCGCCGGCGGCCGTGGCCGCGAGGGAGACGACTGCCAGCACGCCATCTGGGAGGCGGTGGCCAGAGCCATCCTTCAGGCAGTGTAATGTAACGTAGCTAGCTCTCCGGCCAGGACCTCCTTGCCGACACGCTGACCGTGGCATGCACGTACGTGTGTAGACGAATAAGTTGTGGTAGTTGGCACTAGCGCTCTCCGGCTGTGGAGAGCGCGCTATGTAAGTGGGGTCGGCCTGGAACTGGGAGCTAATAAGCAGTCAAACTTGGCTTATGTTGAGCCGCTATGTAAAGCTCAGGAGTGTGATAAATAAAGCGAAAATGCTTTTGAAATAGGCCGTGCATTAATCTTTGTTTTCTGTATCTATCTCATGAACCCAAAATTTGGTAGGGGTAAGGATGGCAATTTTACCCATGGTACGGGTATTCGCGGGGTACCGTATCCAAAAAGGTAAGGTATAGGTACAATTTTATACACACGGGTAGTACCCATACCCTACCCATTAATTGATGGGTAGGGCACGGATATAACCCATGGATATACCCATATCCTACTACATTTATATATCTTGCCATGTGGAGCAAGAAGGAGTGTATGCAGAAGGGCAGGCGCAAGCAAGGGAAGGACGACCTTGACGTTGACGGCGACGAGGACATCGGAAGCGGCCACGGAGGCGAGTGTGAGTCCCGCTGCAGCCAGCAGTGCCAGAAGTACCTTCCGGGACACGAGATGCAGCAATGCATGCAGGACTGCAAGCGCCGCCAGGGACAGGAGGGCCATGGATCTGCAAGCGACCGGTGCCAGAAGGAATGCCAGCGCCACATTCACGAGTACGAGAGGAAGGAATGCATCCAAGACTGCCGTAGGCGCTAACACTGTGGCGGCGGCAGCGGCGCCGGCGGCCATGGCCGCGAGGGAGACGACCGCCAGCCTGCCAGCTGGGAGACGGTGGCCGGAGCCATCCTTCAGGCAGTGTAATGTAACGTAGCTAGCTCTCCGGCTAGGACCTCCTTGCCGACACGCTGACCCTGACCGTGGCATGCACGTACGTGTGTAGAAGAATAAGTTGTGGTATTTGGCACTGGCGCTCTCCGGCTGTGGAGAGCGCGCTGTGTAAGTGGGGTCGGCCTGGAACTGGGAGCTAATAAGCAGTCAAACTTGGCTTATGTTGAGGCGCTATGTAAAGCTCAGGAGTGTGATAAATAAAGTGAGCATGCTTTCGAAATAGGCCGTGCATTAATCTTTGTTTTCTGTATCCTTATGAACCCAAAATTTGGTAGGGGTAAGGATGGCAATTTTACCGATGGTACGGGTATTCGCGGGGTACCGTACCCGTATAGGTAGGGTATAGGTACAATTTTATATCCACGGGTAGTAATCATACCCTACCCATTAATTGATAGGTAAGGCTCGGATATAATCTCATACCCATGGATATTCACATATCCTACCCATTTATATATCTTGCCATGGAGATATAATTTTTATTCTCTGAACTTATAAAACTGTGGTAAAATTTTCAACAATTATCAATTTGAGATGATATAATTATCATGTACTTAATTATAATATAATGTGTTGAGATACATATTTTTTCTTTTATCAATGTGCTATTGATCAATGTAAAATTATATATAGCATGTGCATTATTTAATCTACCGTTGGGTACAGGTACGGATAAAGTTTCATATCCATTGGTACGAGTATGTGTAGAGTTTTATACCAATTGAATATGGATATGGTATTGCTCTACCCACACCATATCCTTTCCATTACCATCCTTTGGTAGGGGTAGCTTAATTAATTTCAGACACCCGCGACATGAACACGTTTAATGGCTTGTTTCATTTAGCACTGACCGGCCGGTACCAGTGACCCAAAATTTGGTAGGGGTAGCTTAATTAATTACAGTCACCCACGACATGAGCACGTTTAATTGCTTATTTCATTTAGCACTGACCGGCCGGTACTAGTAACACAAAATTTGGTAGGGGTAGCTTAATTAATTTCAGACACCCACGACATGAGCACGTTTAATGGCTTGTTTCATTTAGCACTGACCGGCTGGTACTAGTACACGACCTATGGGAAAAACTGGTATAATTATGCCCTCATTTTCCTGTGGCAAGATGGTTAAGATGATGGTTATATCTCAGCCCAACAGAGTTTAAACCCAAATTTTTACGTTGGTGTTTCTTATTTAGCCAGAATATTTTTTCAGTGGGAGGCGACGTTCCCGTCGACAGCGAGACGCCTGTGGTGTCTTTGTTAATCTCAAGACCCACCGGTTTAGTCTCTTGGAGGTGCTCATAGGGGTAGGGTGTGCGTGCGTGCGTTCATAGTGCTGAGTGTGTGCGCGTGTATATGAGTGATTACGTTGTACTGTGTTTTTCAAAAATAAAATTTAATCTAGATAACATGTATTACACCTAAAACATCTTATATTGTGTAACGGAATGAGTATGTGCAGCAAGAAATTTTGGACGCGCAAAAAACTAGGAAGACGTCTTCCTACCAATTGACACTACAACAAAACTGTGCAGTAGAGAATTTTTTATAGAGACACTACTCATTTGTCTATGATAAACAAATCCAATTTGGTTTAGACGCATGAAGAGAGACATTTATAAGAATGTCCTAGCAGTTACTAGAGACATACTCCAAAATGACTCCAAATCTTCAGGCATTTTACGAGGCATATTTTAAATGTCTTAATAATAGAGACGTCGTCTCTTTTGAGGCACTCCTCATAATGTCACTTAACACCTATGTATAGTCATTAAAAGAGACATATTTAAAAATTCTTGAATATGTATAAAGCCTCCATCATTACACAATTCAGACACAAAATCAAAACTTCAAAATATATCTTGGTGCATCCTTGCGAAGTAAAACTATGTGAAGTCAATAAAAAAATTAAAAAACGTAACCATATAGGACAAAGCTATACAAAATAGCTGATCTCGCTGGTCTATGCACACCACACTACCGCTAGGCTAGGCTCGAACATGTAAATTTGAATGAATTTATTATTACTTACCGTACATAATTCCAGCTTGAACTATATTTCTTTAAATATGATTTATAAGTTCTTAGCAATATATGTATGTAATTATGTTAGTTTTCTACTCATACATGAATATAAATGGAAAATTCAAACTTTATCTAGAAATTATTGATTTTATTATTATAATAATGAAATGTGGTCGAATATTTCTAAGCGTGAAAAACAGAAAAAACAAATTGGGTGTTATGTGCGCTGATGCACACGGTGGATGTGTTGTTGGGAAACCCCAAGAGGAAGATATAAAATAGTGCAGCAGCAAATTTCACTCAGTTGTGAAACCAAGGTTATCGAACCAGTAGGAAATGAGAATTCTCTCGAGGTATCAACGACGTCAGAAAGTACCTTGACGTAGTTAACGTGGAGACTGCACACAAACAATCAAAATACTATGCCCCAACTTAACAGTGAGATTGTCAATCTCATCGGCTTGCCGTAACAAGGGTTAAACGTATGTGTGGAAGAAAGATGTTTGTTTGCATAAAGTAACAGGTTTGCAGTTGTGATTTTATCAGATTAAAGAAAAGGACCAGGGTCCACAGTTCACTAGTGGTGTCTCTCCATAGATAATAATAATAACATTCATGCGGGTAAACAAATTACAGCTGGACAATTGATAGAATAATGATTAGCAAACCAATACATATACTAATGTTATGATGTCTAGTGTGAGATTCATTCGGGCATTATAACAATATACATAGACCGTTCCAACCGCATCTATGACTAATAATCCACCTTCTGGTTAGCGTTCGCACCCCTTTCAGTATTAAGTTGCATGCAACAGATTATCGTCTTAAGCACTGTGTGTAAAGCAAGTAAGTAACATCATACTTAGATAAAGTACTTCTGTTTTATCCCTAATAGCAACAGTACATCTACAACCTTAAATCTTTCTGTCACTGCACCAGATTAAATATAGACATGAACCTACTATCGAGTATAAATACCCCCTCTTGGAGTTACAAGCATATACTTGGCCAGAGCATACACAAGTAACGGAGAGCATACAAGATCATAAATAACACACACATGATATATTCTGAAGCAATAACTTTAGTACTCCATATTCACCGGATCCCAGCAAACACAACATGAAGAATTACATAACGGTAATCTTGATCATGATAGGCAGCTCACAAGATCTAAACATGATAGCACAAGAGGAGAAGACAACCACTAGCTACTGCTATGGACCCGTAATCCAAGGGTAGACTACTCATGCATCAGTCTGGAGGCGCTCATGGCGACGTATAGGCCGCCGGGGACAATTCCCCCTCCCAGCAGGATGCCGGAGAGAAGTTCTGATCTCTCCTGAATTGGTGTTGACGATGGCGGCAGCTCGGGACCCGTGGAGGAAATAAAGAACACCGTATGATTTTTAGGTTTTTGGGGGGTACTTGTAGGCGAAAGGGCGAGGTCGGTGCAGGCCCGAGGGCTCCCCACCATGTGCTCGCGCGGGCCTACTCCTGGCCGCGCAAGCGACAGGTGACGGCGCCTTGCTGCCCCACTTCGTGTCGTTTTCGGTGATCTCGAACGTTCATAATCCAATACTAATTTCAGGAAAAAAATTGTCCAATTCCGAGAATATTTCCTTAAGTACTTTTCTGAAACCAAAAACAACAGAAAACAGGGAACTGGTAGTGTGGCATCTTGTTAATAGGTTAGTCCCATAAAATGCATAAAACTATATAGAATGCATATAAAACATGTAATAACATGGTATAATATAGCATGGAACATCCCCGAGTAGGCAAGAACGATAAAAGAAGAATAATTTATGAAGTGACATGCTTCAACACAATCTTGATCACGTAATAATGTAAGGCATGTAAACTGAGATTAAATGAATAAGGGATGTTGTTTATATTGATATCAAATGAGTAATAAATTAACAAGTAGGCAAAGCAAAGCAAAGCTTTCAATGATATAGTACTAGATAGCAATCAACTGTGCAAAGTAGATATTAGAGATGATTTAAGCTTCAGGCACAACAATGTAATCATCTAAGACTTTCAACAAACATGACAACTTAGTGAAAGGATCGAGTCAAGCAATATCAATATGTACGTAGAAGATCAGCTCGTTATTTGTTCAAAAGATACAAGCAAGCGTTCAACGTTGGTTTCTAGCACCATGAGGTTTTGGCTAAGAGCATGTTAACGGAGGTTTGGAAGGCCAACGGAAGAAAGGCTCGCAAAGCTGCAAGTGATCATTAGACAAGAGGAAGTCTTATAATCGAAGCTATGCAAGGAGTAGTGATTGCCACACGACGGATGCACATAAAGATATAAGTATATGAAAGCTCTCCAATGGAACTAGTGGGGGTGCATCCAACTTGCTTGCTCACGAAGACCTAGAGCACTTTTGAGGAGGCTCATCGTTGGAATATACAAGCCAAGTTCTATAGTGTAAAGTTCCCCACATAGTTATGCAACTAAGACATGAAAACTATCTCATATGGAGTACAAGTGCTAAATATGAGGACAAATGATGATCATAAATGATATGGTACTATAACATGAGCACAAGTGATGACTATAAATGATATGGTGCCATAACATGAACACAAGTGTGTGTTAAAGAATAGTAATGCTGCCCCCTTTTTATTTTTTCATTCTTTCCTTTTCTTTTCTTTTTCTCTTTCTCTTTCTCTTTCTCTTTCTCTTTTTCTTTATTTTTTTTCTTTTTCTGTTTCTCCTTTTATGGACTCCATGGCTCTTTTCACTTTTAGGGGCAAGCATACTAATATGATATATGATATATGACAACACACTAATGATGATATGACAACATAGTGATTATACAAGTAACTAATATGAATGTGACATAATATGCATATGACACCGGTGCTTCTGCCAGTGTAGCAGGTTATGCAATGATCTAGCGTAACATGAGTAAACCACACATCAGCTTTATATAATCACGCAAAGCAATATATAACTAATGATTGACAACAAGTCATGTAATGTAAGATGGATGTTGCATGGAAATATATCTCAGAACAGCTATGGAAATGCTGTAGTAGGTAGGTGTGGTGGATGTTTTGAGAAAGATATTTGGCTTATGTGTAGGAGAGCAAGATGAATATCTCCCACGAGTTTGGATGTAGCCGCGAAATATGCATCAACTCTCAATGTGAGAAAGGGCAAAGCAAAGAACCGAAGGGGCTAGCAATATGGTGGTGGAAGTACCATGAAAACCGCAGTTTTAGAACTCACAAGTAAAAATATTCCTAATAAAAATATGATCTTACAAGGCATAATGAAAATCACTCAAAGAGTGATCGTGGCAAATGACAAAGTCACTGTTGGCTTCCCCGACCGTTGTGCATAGCATAAAGTCATTACGGTTGCCTTGGGCAAATAGAAGTCATATATCATTATGCAATCAACTGGAAATTTAAGTGTGACACAGCTTCAAGTTCTTCTAGACCAACCATTAATCATTGCACTTTACTAGACCATCATGTTTACCATTAAGCAAATTAATATCTCAAAACAACAACAATGATTCAAGTGACACAATTTAATGATCTACAAGGTTATGTATCATTTAGTTATACCATCTACCACTTTTAGCATTTTCTGTTCTCAACCAAACACCAATCAACTTATTTAAAAGATAAACTCTTCAAGTAATTAAACAATAATATATGAGAGTATGATATAATAAAGCTAACAACTCTAACAAGAGATGCCTGAAAAACAAGAGCTAGAAAGCATAGCAGTAGCTAGAGAAGAATACTCAACAAATATAAGTGAAGAATACGAGTATTCATAAGAAAAAGCGGAGCGTGTCTCTCTCCCACACAAAAGAATGCACGGATCCATTTTATTCAGATAATGAAAATAACAAAAACAAAAGCAAACAGACGCTTCAAGCAAGCACATAAGATGTGACGGAATTAAAATATACTTTCACTAGAAAGGACCTGATAGTTTGTTGTTGAATAAGGGGGTGCCTTGGTGTAGCGTACCTGCACTTTAAATAAGGCAGATACCTGTGTATAGTGCAAATCACTGGATCGATTCATTTGCACACACAGTTTATGATGTAATATCACAACAAAGCATCAATTATATTACATCGATGATCCAGAATTACAAAATATTTGATACAAGTTGCATAGCGTAGAGCTAGCATTGAAAAAGTACACAGCGGAAAATACAATAGCAGTGAGCCTCTATAACTTTCATGCTGCCACAGGCGAAAACATGTTGGTTGTAGACTCGAAACCTTTCACGAAACCTCACTCGTCATCTGATCAAATCTGCAATAAGAAAAATATTGCAACAATGTGGGTCAGATTCCATTAAAAATGGAGTCTGGCAAGTGACACTATGGTGGACACTTATGGAATAACTCTAAAGCCTATATGCATATTTGGCTGGTGGAGCTCAAGGCTAATTTGCATAAAGCCAATTTTTCCTACTCTTTTGAAACCACTTTTCTTGAAATCGACGAGTATGGCATGAAAACCATAAATCTCATCTTCCCTTGTTCACCCATCAAGTTCTACTTTTGAAGTTGGAATAATGGAATCCTCCGTTGACGTCCTTGATCAGCTGCTCAAAATTGTCCGTAACCGGGGACACGGCTAAGTACTTAGTTTTACACTCTGCAGAGGTTGTGCACTTTCACCATTGTACCCATTCAACCCAAGGTATCCTTTACACACCATTTGTGATAAGGAAAGGAGAGAATGAGACGAGATCATTCAGAAGCATTTTCCCTCCCACCTGGCTTGACCCGTTCCACCTAACATCCCCCTACATCTGCTTGTCAAGCCGGAGAGAGTCCACGCAACATAATTGATCAAGCCAGAGCCCATATGGCAATGGCTGCACTGGAAGCAATCGTCACTCGGAGTTCTTCAGATTCCTCTCTTCCTGGGTGGCCATTCTCAAGTGTACATACTCCAGGAACCATAGAAATGGACCTGAGTAGCCACTCAACATAAACCATCCGACCAATTACCACCCAGGTATTTCATTTACTTAGTAGATGTGCACTCTCAGGTAAAAATCACCATGCTCACAGCCCTAAGTAGAATAGAAATTCATCCTAGGCGAAGACAGCCATGAGCACAGTCCTGAGTAGTCACTTAACATTTTGTAAAACCTTTCATCAATTGCATAGCATCAATATTTCTGCTAAGTATGATATAGGAACCTAGACACAGGAATAAGGGATTCTACACAGGTTTAGCATAGCAACACATGCATATAAAAATACACTAAGTAATGCATATAAAAATAGGAAGTTTATGAGGTGTGCCACTTGCCTTTGAATGTTGTCGTTGTTCACAACTCTTTTCAACAACGAGCGTTTGCTCTCCGTTTAATCTAAACAATAATAGCAAACAACAACACAACAATCAACAAACAACAATCATCAAACATACATGCTCATATCAAATGAACAATAAGTTTTGTAAAACTCCTAAGGAAAACATGTCATGTATGATATGCAATTTATTTCTAAGGGCTAGAGATGCATGTTATGCTATGAAAATCTCTTAGTTAATGCAAGGAAAAATAGGTTGGTCCAAAAGGACTAAGGACTAAAGTCTTAAGCTGGATAAACATACTTTGTTTTATATCTTCTTGAAACAAGCACTCTAATGGCTTAGCCATGATGTGCAAAATACTTAGAGAAAAATACTAAGTCATTTGTTCAAGATGATCAACCATTATTATCAACTCTTAGTACATTGGACATTCACTATAGTGAGAGAGACAGACACCCGGCCAGCCACTTAAATTGTGGAACAGGTCTCATGTACGTGGACATGTAAGGTTTGTTTCCAGGCCGCTTCATCTCACTATGCCGTTAGGATCCAACAACTTTAAGATGATAACATCATGATCAAATTTGTTTAAGTCTAAAAGACAAGATTAGGAAAGAGGGAAAAGATAGAAAGAAAGATGTAGTTGTCCTCCAGGCTTCATCTCCAGACTTGTAACTTTCTTCTGGATGATGTCTTGATTGAGTTCTTGGTGGTCTTGCTGAATCTTCAGACTTGATGGTTCTTGTATCCTCGAGGCTGGTCTTGGTTTACTTAGTCTTCATGAAATCTCAGAGGGGAAGAAAAGACAGAGAGAGAGACTTAGAGAATAAAAGGAAGGTTGGCCTTCTTGAACTTCTTCTCACTTTTCTTCTAAGTGCTTGACATCTTGAGGATGCTTCCAGAGTCTGTTTTCTTCTAAGTCCTTCATTGGTCTTCTAGCTCCATCTTGAAAATTACTAAGTGTCTAATTGTAGCACTTCACAAATATGCTAAGTTGAAATGATCCTAACTTAGAGAAAATGGGGAGGAGTTTTTCTTATGGAAAATATAACTATAAAATATGCTATGCATGAAATGCAATTTTAAATCAGAAGCAACATAACACTAATTTTTGTGAAGTTTATAAAATATGCATAAGTTTTAATTGCAATTTAATTAGTTTCTAATTTGCAAAACATAATAAAAGGAAACCTATAGATTAAAGTTTCCTATGACTAAATTTTTATAACAAAACTTTATACTTAGTGTTAATAGACAGAGAGCATTTAATTAAATCTATTGCAATTGGATTTAATCAAAAATAATGTTTCTATTAAAAGTTATTTAAACAAAATAGTCAAACTTATTCAAATTGAACACACAACTATGAATTCATTCAAAATTTACTCAAAAAAATTATTTTATAGCAGTGGCATTAATTTACACATATTCTAAAGTTTCTAAAACAGTTTTATTTGCAATTTTTGGATTTATAGATTTAAAGTTATTACAAATACACTCAAATTCACCATTTGAAATTTGAATATTTTATACTCAGTCAAATTTGAATTTTGTCAGATCCAAAATATTCTACATGTCGAGAGCTTTCCAAATATATAAAAATTATTAAATTTGGAGTTGTGGTTAAAACGTTATAGATGTTTTAATTCCAGGGATTATTCTGCCATTTTTCCAATTTAAATTAAAATAGAAAATTGAATTACACGCTGGCGCTGACTGTGCAGGCCACGTCAGCGCTGACTGGGATCGCTGACGTGGATAAGTTACAGATCTGGGCCGTCAGATCTGGACGATCTGACGGTCCAGATCAAATCATACCGCTTCGTCCTCGTCATCTAATCTAAACCGTAGAGATTGGATCGGACGGTGCTGGGGGTTTGAACCATACCGTGGCGGCGCAGTGGTCACCGGCGACGACGACGACGGCGGCGCGGCTCTGGCGTGGACGAACTCGCTGCTCCGGTGGTCCTCTTCGCTCAGGGAGTTGACGCCGGGGTTCCGCGCGGCGCGGCGAACTCCGTGGGGTGGTCGGCGTCGACTCGCGCGTCCTCTACTGCGTCTGGCCGTGGTCGGAGTACGGCGGGTCCGGCGAACTCCACTCACCCGCGATTCGCTGCGAAAGAGATCGAGGGAAGGGGTCAGAAGGTGCGCACGGACGCGGCGAGGCAGATGGGCGTGGTCTCGGAGACGGGGAGGATTTACCTCGCCGGGAAACGGAGGAAAACGGCGGCGGCTTCGAGCTTCTCCGGCGAGCAACCGTGGCGGCCTGGGGGCGATCTGAGCTAGGGTTCAAGAGGGAAAAGCGGCGGCGGGTTCTGGGGTTTATGTAGGGGGCTGCAGGAGATCGTATCCCGCACGAATCGGAGAGGAAATCGACTCCGATTCGATTTGATCTTCGGCGCCAGATTCGGACGGAGGTTGGGGATGATCTACTGACGTCAGCATGACGTCAGCTAGTATTTTCTTTTTCTGATTTTACTTCTTTAATTCATATCTTTTGATTTATAACTCCAAATGATGTCAAATAAATTTCTAAAAATTTGTAAAATTGTTATCTTTCTGTTAAACCAATTGTGGAAATGTTTTGAATATTTTTGAAAATTAATATTTTGAAATATTGATTAATTACAAATTTGACACTTAAAGTCAAATTTGAATTTCTATCTTATTTAGATTTTCTTTTGGCTAAATAAAATTTGTACAATACCCACATTTCAATATGTTTGACTTTAAGTTATTTAAACTTATTTTGCTGAATTCATTTATCTTTATTTTGGCATAATATTAAAGAACTAAATATAAAATGTTTAGGAAATGTGAAATATAGGGTATTCATTTTTAATTGAAAATAATTTGTGCAACATTATATTTTATATTATGATAATTCATTTGAAAACTTCATAACAACTTTGGAAAGGATTTTTGTTTTAATTCTATTCTTATTTAGAATATATTAATCATTTCATGCTTTGAAATTAGATGAAATTCATTTAAGCAAATGAAATGTTTATTTGGCTAATTCATTTATTTAGATTTTTATGAAGTTTTAAAGTTATACACTATAGGCTTATAATTTCCAAACTATATTTTGAACTTAGTTAAAGGAATGAAACCATTTAGCAATTATATAACATTTTGAATAATCTTATATTTATGAATAGATATGGCTAAGTGGTTTAATTTAAATACTTATAAAGAAACTAATTTATTTTTTAAAAAATGATTTTGTAGTTTGTAAAATATTTGTCAAATTATATTTTAAGGTTTTTGAAACACACTGAATAATAAAATGTTTAAACTGTGACATTTGAAATATTAAACTCATGTTTGAAGTCTTTCATAGTTGGTTTCCTTATGCATTTAATATTTTATTTTAATAAAAAGAAAAGTTTTAAATTTTAGTGATTTTTGAACATTCCAAAATGTTGGGATGTTACAGACTACCACCCTTAAAAGGAATCTCGTCCTCGAGATTCGGAGAAGCTAGAAAAGAAAGCAAAGGCTTGAATGATTCTGATAACTCGAGATGTTCTGAGAAATGAAACTTCTGACATGGAAACTTGAAAACTTGACAGTGAATGGTTTTTCTGATTAGAAGGATGAAAAGAAAGATAGTTTGAGGTCTCTGGGTTTAAGCGATTTTGTTTGAATTCTCTAGGTGGCTACCACCCTTAAAAGAAAAGTTTTGTTGATAATTCAACATCCTAATGCACAACCATAAATCAAGATAATCCATTACAAACATCATCTAACAAACATCAAGCAACAAGGTTCAAACACAAACAACACATACGTAAAATTTCAAACTTCTTTTGAGAAATCGAACTAATCGTTTATCGAACGAAAGGTCGGGAAATACAAAAGCAACAGTACTGCCATACCACAATTTGATAGGTCAATACACTAAATCGATACGATAAGCTAAATAAGATAAATGGTGGTCCCTCTAACATGGTTTTGATAACTGCACTTATCCTCCTAATTATTACGCTTGCGTTTTATTGTGTGGTTCTTTGCCACAGGCGTGACTTCTCCCTCAGTTGACTCTTCAAACAGCACTTCTTCGGGGTCTTCTTCCACTGGTCCTTCCTCCTTCGTAGTTGCAGATACAGTCACATTTCCAGTGCTTTGGTCACCTCCTTCTTCAGCTACTGGTGGTGGTGGAGGTGGAACGAGTTGCGCCTCAAGCATGGCAATTTGCTCATCCTTGCCAAGGTTCTCCAAATGTAGGTCATGGATGAGTTCCTCCAACTGACCAATAAGATTTTCAGAAGCCTGGAGTTCTTGGGTTTTTGCGTGTATGACGGCTTGTGCATGATTTGCGATGTCATGAGTCTGTTGGACTCTCCTGGTCAAAAAGTTGATGAGATAATCCAAGTCTTCAAACGTCTTGTTAACGAGGGGCAGGTCCAGGCGATTTCCCGTGTGAGCCATCGAGAGACCATGTGCATTCCTCTTTCCAAAGGCACGGAAGGGCGATCCTGGTGCTAGCTTGAATCGATACTTGTAACACAAACGAGCCATTAAGTCCACCATAGCTATGTTCACTCCCTCAATCCACTCTGGGTAGTAGGTGACATAGTCCACGGGCTCGAAGTCTGGCATTGTAGGATCCGGGGTCATGATGGTGCGTATTTCCCAACGTATCCCATGGGGTATGTTGGTCTCCTCCTTCCTTCCTCGGAAATAGGGTGGTGGTAGCTTCAATACACTTGTCAATCTAGACAGCTGCCTCCCAAAGATGGAACCCGACAAAATTCCAGCATAAGCAGTCTCAGTGTACTCTCCCATCTAAAATTTTGAACAGGTAAGAGTGTTAGAATTTAAAAGAAAGGGAAAGATGCAAGACAAGATACTCAATGTAAAACCATATTAAAGAAAAGTTCAAGGTTCACTCATGTTTTGGAAACCTAGTTTAGTTAACTACTTAACCTTTGGGGTCTTAGTCCAATCCTAGGGGTTTCGAACCTACAGGCAACACAGTGCTCTGATACCATCTGTAGCGTACCTGCACTTTAAATAAGGCAGATACCTGTGTATAGTGCAAATCCCTGGATCGATTCATTTGCACACATAGTTTACGATGTAATATCACAACAAAGCATCAATTATATTACATCGATGATCCAGAATTACAAAATATTTGATACAAGTTGCATAGCGTAGAGCTAGCATTGAAAAAGTACACAGCGGAAAATACAATAGCAGTGAGCCTCTATAACTTTCATGCTGCCACAGGGGAAAACATGTTGGTTGTAGACTCGAAACCTTTAACGAAACCTCACTCGTCATCTGATCAAATCTGCAATAAGAAAAATATTGCAACAACGTGGGTCAGATTCCATTAAAAATGGAGTCTGGCAAGTGACACTATGGTGGACACTTATGGAATAACTCTAAAGCCTATATGCATATTTGGCTGGTGGAGCTCAAGGCTAATTTGCATAAAGCCAATTTTTCCTACTCTTTTGAAACCACTTTTCTTGAAATCGACGAGTATGGCATGAAAACCATAAATCTCATCTTCCCTTGTTCACCCATCAAGTTTTACTTTTGAAGTTGGAATAATGGAATCCTCCGTTGACGTCCTTGATCAGCTGCTCAAAATTGTCCGTAACCGGGGACACGGCTAAGTACTTAGTTTTACACTCTGCAGAGGTTGTGCACTTTCACCATTGTACCCATTCAACCCAAGGTATCCTTTACACACCATTTGTGATAAGGAAAGGAGAGAATGAGACGAGATCTTTCAGAAGCATTTTCCCTCCCACCTGGCTTGAACCGTTCCACCTAACATCCCCCTACATCTGCTTGTCAAGCCGGAGAGAGTCCACGCAACATAATTGATCAAGCCAGAGCTCATATGGCAATGGCTGCACTGGAAGCAATCGTCACTCGGAGTTCTTCAGATTCCTCTGTTCCTGGGTGGCCATTCTCAAGTGTACATACTCCAGGAACCATAGAAATGGACCTGAGTAGCCACTGAACATAAACCATCCGACCAATTACCACCCAGGTATTTCATTTCTTAGTAGATGTGCACTCTCAGGTAAAAATCACCATGCTCACAGCCCTAAGTAGAATAGAAATTCATCCTAGGCGAAGACAGCCATGAGCACAGTCCTGAGTAGTCACTTAACATTTTGTAAAACCTTTCATCAATTGCATAGCATCAATATTTCTGCTAAGTATGATATAGGAACCTAGACACAGGAATAAGGGATTCTACACAGGTTTAGCATAGCAACACATGCATATAAAAATACACTAAGTAATGCATATAAAAATAGGAAGTTTATGAGGTGTGCCACTTGCCTTTGAATGTTGTCGTTGTTCACAACTCTTTTCAACAACGAGCGTTTGCTCTCCGTTTAATCTAAACAATAATAGCAAACAACAACACAACAATCAACAAACAACAATCATCAAACATACATGCTCATATCAAATGAACAATAATTTTTGTAAAACTCCTAAGGAAAACATGTCATGTATGATATGCAATTTATTTCTAAGGGCTAGAGATGCATGTTATGCTATGAAAATCTCTTAGTTAATGCAAGGAAAAATAGGTTGGTCCAAAAGGACTAAGGACTAAAGTCTTAAGCTGGATAAACATACTTTGTTTTATATCTTCTTGAAACAAGCACTCTAATGGCTTAGCCATGATGTGCAAAATACTTAGAGAAAAATACTAAGTCATTTGTTCAAGATGATCAACCATTATTATCAACTCTTAGTACATTGGACATTCACTATAGTGAGAGAGACAGACACCCGGCCAGCCACTTAAATTGTGGAACAGGTCTCATGTACGTGGACATGTAAGATTTGTTTCCAGGCCGCTTCATCTCACTATGCCGTTAGGATCCAACAATTTCAAGATGATAACATCATGATCAAATTTGTTTAAGTCTAAAAGACAAGATTAGGAAAGAGGGAAAAGATAGAAAGAAAGATGTAGTTGTCCTCCAGGCTTCATCTCCAGACTTGTAACTTTCTTCTGGATGATGTCTTGATTGAGTTCTTGGTGGTCTTGCTGAATCTTCAGACTTGATGGTTCTTGTATCCTCGAGGCTGGTCTTGGTTTACTTAGTCTTCATGAAATCTCAGAGGGGAAGAAAAGACAGAGAGAGAGACTTAGAGAATAAAAGGAAGGTTGGCCTTCTTGAACTTCTTCTCACTTTTCTTCTAAGTGCTTGACATCTTGAGGATGCTTCCAGAGTCTGTTTTCTTCTAAGTCCTTCATTGGTCTTCTAGCTCCATCTTGAAAATTACTAAGTGTCTAATTGTAGCACTTCACAAATATGCTAAGTTGAAATGATCCTAACTTAGAGAAAATGGGGAGGAGTTTTTCTTATGGAAAATATAACTATAAAATATGCTATGCATGAAATGCAATTTTAAATCACAAGCAACATAACACTAATTTTTGTGAAGTTTATAAAATATGCATAAGTTTTAATTGCAATTTAATTAGTTTCTAATTTGCAAAACATAATAAAAGGAAACCTATAGATTAAAGTTTCCTATGACTAAATTTTTATAACAAAACTTTATACTTAGTGTTAATAGACAGAGAGCATTTAATTAAATCTATTGCAATTGGATTTAATCAAAAATAATGTTTCTATTAAAAGTTATTTAAACAAAATAGTCAAACTTATTCAAATTGAACACACAACTATGAATTCATTCAAAATTTACTCAAAAAAATTATTTTATAGCAGTGGCATTAATTTACACATATTCTAAAGTTTCTAAAACAATTTTATTTGCAATTTTTGGATTTATAGATTTAAAGTTATTACAAATACACTCAAATTCACCATTTGAAATTTGAATATTTTATACTCAGTCAAATTTGAATTTTGTCAGATCCAAAATATTCTACATGTCGAGAGCTTTCCAAATATATAAAAATTATTAAATTTGGAGTTGTGGTTAAAAAGTTATATATGTTTTAATTCCAGGGATTATTCTGCCATTTTTCCAATTTAAATTAAAATAGAAAATTGAATTACACGCTGGCGCTGACTGTGCAGGCCACGTCAGCGCTGACTGGGATCGCTGACGTGGATAAGTTACAGATCTGGGCCGTCAGATCTGGACGATCTGACGGTCCAGATCAAATCATACCGCTTCGTCCTCGTCATCTAATCTAAACCGTAGAGATTGGATCGGACGGTGCTGGGGGTTTGAACCATACCGTGGCGGCGCAGTGGTCACCGGCGACGACGACGACGGCGGCGCGGCTCTGCCGTGGACGAACTCGCTGCTCCGGTGGTCCTCTTCGCTCAGGGAGTTGACGCCGGGGTTCCGCGCCGCGCGGCGAACTCCGTGGGGTGGTCGGCGTCGACTCGCGCGTCCTCTACTGCGTCTGGCCGTGGTCGGAGTACGACGGGTCCGGCGAACTCCACTCACCCGCGATTCGCTGCGAAAGAGATCGAGGGAAGGGGTCAGAAGGTGCGCACGGACGCGGCGAGGCAGATGGGCGTGGTCTCGGAGACGGGGAGGATTTACCTCGCCGGGAAACGGAGGAAAACGGCGGCGGCTTCGAGCTTCTCCGGCGAGCAACCGTGGCGGCCTGGGGGCGATCTGAGCTAGGGTTCAAGAGGGAAAAGCGGCGGCGGGTTCTGGGGTTTATGTAGGGGGCTGCAGGAGATCGTATCCCGCACGAATCGGAGAGGAAATCGACTCCGATTCGATTTGATCTTCGGCGCCAGATTCGGACGGAGGTTGGGGATGATCTGCTGACGTCAGCATGACGTCAGCTAGTATTTTCTTTTTCTGATTTTATTTCTTTAATTCATATCTTTTGATTTATAACTCCAAATGATTTCAAATAAATTTCTAAAAATTTGTAAAATTGTTATCTTTCTGTTAAACCAATTGTGGGCATGTTTTGAATATTTTTGAAAATTAATATTTTAAAATATTGATTAATTACAAATTTGACACTTAAAGTCAAATTTGAATTTCTATCTTATTTAGATTTTCTTTTGGCTAAATTAAATTTGTACAATACCCACATTTCAATATGTTTGACTTAAAGTTATTTAAACTTATTTTGCTGAAATCATTTATCTTTATTTTAGCATAATATTAAAGAACTAAATATAAAATGTTTAGGAAATGTGAAATATAGGGTATTCATTTTTAATTGAAAATAATTTGTGCAACATTATATTTTATATTATGATAATTCATTTGAAAACTTCATAACAACTTTGGAAAGGATTTTTGTTTTAATTCTATTCTTATTTAGAATATATTAATCATTTCATGCTTTGAAATTAGATGAAATTCATTTAAGCAAATGAAATGTTTATTTGGCTAATTCATTTATTTAAATTTTTATGAAGTTTTAAAGTTATACACTATAGGCTTATAATTTCCAAACTATATTTTGAACTTAGTTAAAGGAATGAAACCATTTAGCAATTATATAACATTTTGAATAATCTTATATTTATGAATAGATATGGCTAAGTGGTTTAATTTAAATACTTATAAAGAAACTAATTTATTTTATAAAAATGATTTTGTAGTTTGTAAAATATTTGTCAAATTATATTTTAAGGTTTTTGAAACACACTGAATAATAAAATGTTTAAACTGTGACATTTGAAATATTAAACTCATGTTTGAAGTCTTTCATAGTTGGTTTCCTTATGCATTTAATATTTTATTTTAATAAAAAGAAAAGTTTTAAATTTTAGTGATTTTTGAACATTCCAAAATGTTGGGATGTTACAGACTACTACCCTTAAAAGGAATCTCGTCCTCGAGATTCGGAGAAGCTAGAAAAGAAAGCAAAGGCTTGAATGATTCTGATAACTCGAGATGTTCTGAGAAATGAAACTTCTGACATGGAAACTTGAAAACTTGACAGTGAATGGTTTTTCTGATTAGAAGGATGAAAAGAAAGATAGTTTGAGGTCTCTGGGTTTAAGCGATTTTGTTTGAATTCTCTAGGTGGCTACCACCCTTAAAAGAAAAGTTTTGTTGATAATTCAACATCCTAATGCACAACCATAAATCAAGATAATCCATTACAAACATCATCTAACAAACATCAAGCAACAAGGTTCAAACACAAACAACACATACGTAAAATTTCAAACTTCTTTTGAGAAATCGAACTAATCGTTTATCGAACGAAAGGTCGGGAAATACAAAAGCAACAGTACTGCCATACCACAATTTGATAGGTCAATACACTAAATCGATACGATAAGCTAAATAAGATAAATGGTGGTCCCTCTAACATGGTTTTGATAACTGCACTTATCCTCCTAATTATTACGCTTGCGTTTTATTGTGTGGTTCTTTGCCACAGGCGTGACTTCTCCCTCAGTTGACTCTTCAAACAGCACTTCTTCGGGGTCTTCTTCCACTGGTCCTTCCTCCTTCGTAGTTGCAGATACAGTCACATTTCCAGTGCTTTGGTCACCTCCTTCTTCAGCTACTGGTGGTGGTGGAGGTGGAACGAGTTGCGCCTCAAGCATGGCAATTTGCTCATCCTTGCCAAGGTTCTCCAAATGTAGGTCATGGATGAGTTCCTCCAACTGACCAATAAGATTTTCAGAAGCCTGGAGTTCTTGGGTTTTTGCGTGTATGACGGCTTGTGCATGATTTGCGATGTCATGAGTCTGTTGGACTCTCCTGGTCAAAAAGTTGATGAGATAATCCAAGTCTTCAAACGTCTTGTTAACGAGGGGCAGGTCCAGGCGATTTCCCGTGTGAGCCATCGAGAGACCATGTGCATTCCTCTTTCCAAAGGCACGGAAGGGCGATCCTGGTGCTAGCTTGAATCGATACTTGTAACACAAACGAGCCATTAAGTCCACCATAGCTATGTTCACTCCCTCAATCCACTCTGGGTAGTAGGTGACATAGTCCACGGGCTCGAAGTCTGGCATTGTAGGATCCGGGGTCATGATGGTGCGTATTTCCCAACGTATCCCATGGGGTATGTTGGTCTCCTCCTTCCTTCCTCGGAAATAGGGTGGTGGTAGCTTCAATACACTTGTCAATCTAGACAGCTGCCTCCCAAAGATGGAACCCGACAAAATTCCAGCATAAGCAGTCTCAGTGTACTCTCCCATCTAAAATTTTGAACAGGTAAGAGTGTTAGAATTTAAAAGAAAGGGAAAGATGCAAGACAAGATACTCAATGTAAAACCATATTAAAGAAAAGTTCAAGGTTCACTCATGTTTTGGAAACCTAGTTTAGTTAACTACTTAACCTTTGGGGTCTTAGTCCAATCCTAGGGGTTTCGAACCTACAGGCAACACAGTGCTCTGATACCATCTGTAGCGTACCTGCACTTTAAATAAGGCAGATACCTGTGTATAGTGCAAATCCCTGGATCGATTCATTTGCACACATAGTTTACGATGTAATATCACAACAAAGCATCAATTATATTACATCGATGATCCAGAATTACAAAATATTTGATACAAGTTGCATAGCGTAGAGCTAGCATTGAAAAAGTACACAGCGGAAAATACAATAGCAGTGAGCCTCTATAACTTTCATGCTGCCACAGGGGAAAACATGTTGGTTGTAGACTCGAAACCTTTAACGAAACCTCACTCGTCATCTGATCAAATCTGCAATAAGAAAAATATTGCAACAACGTGGGTCAGATTCCATTAAAAATGGAGTCTGGCAAGTGACACTATGGTGGACACTTATGGAATAACTCTAAAGCCTATATGCATATTTGGCTGGTGGAGCTCAAGGCTAATTTGCATAAAGCCAATTTTTCCTACTCTTTTGAAACCACTTTTCTTGAAATCGACGAGTATGGCATGAAAACCATAAATCTCATCTTCCCTTGTTCACCCATCAAGTTTTACTTTTGAAGTTGGAATAATGGAATCCTCCGTTGACGTCCTTGATCAGCTGCTCAAAATTGTCCGTAACCGGGGACACGGCTAAGTACTTAGTTTTACACTCTGCAGAGGTTGTGCACTTTCACCATTGTACCCATTCAACCCAAGGTATCCTTTACACACCATTTGTGATAAGGAAAGGAGAGAATGAGACGAGATCTTTCAGAAGCATTTTCCCTCCCACCTGGCTTGAACCGTTCCACCTAACATCCCCCTACATCTGCTTGTCAAGCCGGAGAGAGTCCACGCAACATAATTGATCAAGCCAGAGCTCATATGGCAATGGCTGCACTGGAAGCAATCGTCACTCGGAGTTCTTCAGATTCCTCTGTTCCTGGGTGGCCATTCTCAAGTGTACATACTCCAGGAACCATAGAAATGGACCTGAGTAGCCACTCAACATAAACCATCCGACCAATTACCACCCAGGTATTTCATTTCTTAGTAGATGTGCACTCTCAGGTAAAAATCACCATGCTCACAGCCCTAAGTAGAATAGAAATTCATCCTAGGCGAAGACAGCCATGAGCACAGTCCTGAGTAGTCACTTAACATTTTGTAAAACCTTTCATCAATTGCATAGCATCAATATTTCTGCTAAGTATGATATAGGAACCTAGACACAGGAATAAGGGATTCTACACAGGTTTAGCATAGCAACACATGCATATAAAAATACACTAAGTAATGCATATAAAAATAGGAAGTTTATGAGGTGTGCCACTTGCCTTTGAATGTTGTCGTTGTTCACAACTCTTTTCAACAACGAGCGTTTGCTCTCCGTTTAATCTAAACAATAATAGCAAACAACAACACAACAATCAACAAACAACAATCATCAAACATACATGCTCATATCAAATGAACAATAATTTTTGTAAAACTCCTAAGGAAAACATGTCATGTATGATATGCAATTTATTTCTAAGGGCTAGAGATGCATGTTATGCTATGAAAATCTCTTAGTTAATGCAAGGAAAAATAGGTTGGTCCAAAAGGACTAAGGACTAAAGTCTTAAGCTGGATAAACATACTTTGTTTTATATCTTCTTGAAACAAGCACTCTAATGGCTTAGCCATGATGTGCAAAATACTTAGAGAAAAATACTAAGTCATTTGTTCAAGATGATCAACCATTATTATCAACTCTTAGTACATTGGACATTCACTATAGTGAGAGAGACAGACACCCGGCCAGCCACTTAAATTGTGGAACAGGTCTCATGTACGTGGACATGTAAGATTTGTTTCCAGGCCGCTTCATCTCACTATGCCGTTAGGATCCAACAATTTCAAGATGATAACATCATGATCAAATTTGTTTAAGTCTAAAAGACAAGATTAGGAAAGAGGGAAAAGATAGAAAGAAAGATGTAGTTGTCCTCCAGGCTTCATCTCCAGACTTGTAACTTTCTTCTGGATGATGTCTTGATTGAGTTCTTGGTGGTCTTGCTGAATCTTCAGACTTGATGGTTCTTGTATCCTCGAGGCTGGTCTTGGTTTACTTAGTCTTCATGAAATCTCAGAGGGGAAGAAAAGACAGAGAGAGAGACTTAGAGAATAAAAGGAAGGTTGGCCTTCTTGAACTTCTTCTCACTTTTCTTCTAAGTGCTTGACATCTTGAGGATGCTTCCAGAGTCTGTTTTCTTCTAAGTCCTTCATTGGTCTTCTAGCTCCATCTTGAAAATTACTAAGTGTCTAATTGTAGCACTTCACAAATATGCTAAGTTGAAATGATCCTAACTTAGAGAAAATGGGGAGGAGTTTTTCTTATGGAAAATATAACTATAAAATATGCTATGCATGAAATGCAATTTTAAATCACAAGCAACATAACACTAATTTTTGTGAAGTTTATAAAATATGCATAAGTTTTAATTGCAATTTAATTAGTTTCTAATTTGCAAAACATAATAAAAGGAAACCTATAGATTAAAGTTTCCTATGACTAAATTTTTATAACAAAACTTTATACTTAGTGTTAATAGACAGAGAGCATTTAATTAAATCTATTGCAATTGGATTTAATCAAAAATAATGTTTCTATTAAAAGTTATTTAAACAAAATAGTCAAACTTATTCAAATTGAACACACAACTATGAATTCATTCAAAATTTACTCAAAAAAAATATTTTATAGCAGTGGCATTAATTTACACATATTCTAAAGTTTCTAAAACAATTTTATTTGCAATTTTTGGATTTATAGATTTAAAGTTATTACAAATACACTCAAATTCACCATTTGAAATTTGAATATTTTATACTCAGTCAAATTTGAATTTTGTCAGATCCAAAATATTCTACATGTCGAGAGCTTTCCAAATATATAAAAATTATTAAATTTGGAGTTGTGGTTAAAAAGTTATATATGTTTTAATTCCAGGGATTATTCTGCCATTTTTCCAATTTAAATTAAAATAGAAAATTGAATTACACGCTGGCGCTGACTGTGCAGGCCACGTCAGCGCTGACTGGGATCGCTGACGTGGATAAGTTACAGATCTGGGCCGTCAGATCTGGACGATCTGACGGTCCAGATCAAATCATACCGCTTCGTCCTCGTCATCTAATCTAAACCGTAGAGATTGGATCGGACGGTGCTGGGGGTTTGAACCATACCGTGGCGGCGCAGTGGTCACCGGCGACGACGACGACGGCGGCGCGGCTCTGCCGTGGACGAACTCGCTGCTCCGGTGGTCCTCTTCGCTCAGGGAGTTGACGCCGGGGTTCCGCGCGGCGCGGCGAACTCCGTGGGGTGGTCGGCGTCGACTCGCGCGTCCTCTACTGCGTCTGGCCGTGGTCGGAGTACGACGGGTCCGGCGAACTCCACTCACCCGCGATTCGCTGCGAAAGAGATCGAGGGAAGGGGTCAGAAGGTGCGCACGGACGCGGCGAGGCAGATGGGCGTGGTCTCGGAGACGGGGAGGATTTACCTCGCCGGGAAACGGAGGAAAACGGCGGCGGCTTCGAGCTTCTCCGGCGAGCAACCGTGGCTGCCTGGGGGCGATCTGAGCTAGGGTTCAAGAGGGAAAAGCGGCGGCGGGTTCTGGGGTTTATGTAGGGGGCTGCAGGAGATCGTATCCCGCACGAATCGGAGAGGAAATCGACTCCGATTCGATTTGATCTTCGGCGCCAGATTCGGACGGAGGTTGGGGATGATCTGCTGACGTCAGCTAGTATTTTCTTTTTCTGATTTTATTTCTTTAATTCATATCTTTTGATTTATAACTCCAAATGATTTCAAATAAATTTCTAAAAATTTGTAAAATTGTTATCTTTCTGTTAAACCAATTGTGGGCATGTTTTGAATATTTTTTAAAATTAATATTTTAAATTGATTAATTACAAATTTGACACTTAAAGTCAAATTTGAATTTCTATCTTATTTAGATTTTCTTTTGGCTAAATTAAATTTGTACAATACCCACATTTCAATATGTTTGACTTAAAGTTATTTAAACTTATTTTGCTGAAATCATTTATCTTTATTTTAGCATAATATTAAAGAACTAAATATAAAATGTTTAGGAAATGTGAAATATAGGGTATTCATTTTTAATTGAAAATAATTTGTGCAACATTATATTTTATATTATGATAATTCATTTGAAAACTTCATAACAACTTTGGAAAGGATTTTTGTTTTAATTCTATTCTTATTTAGAATATATTAATCATTTCATGCTTTGAAATTAGATGAAATTCATTTAAGCAAATGAAATGTTTATTTGGCTAATTCATTTATTTAAATTTTTATGAAGTTTTAAAGTTATACACTATAGGCTTATAATTTCCAAACTATATTTTGAACTTAGTTAAAGGAATGAAACCATTTAGCAATTATATAACATTTTGAATAATCTTATATTTATGAATAGATATGGCTAAGTGGTTTAATTTAAATACTTATAAAGAAACTAATTTATTTTATAAAAATGATTTTGTAGTTTGTAAAATATTTGTCAAATTATATTTTAAGGTTTTTGAAACACACTGAATAATAAAATGTTTAAACTGTGACATTTGAAATATTAAACTCATGTTTGAAGTCTTTCATAGTTGGTTTCCTTATGCATTTAATATTTTATTTTAATAAAAAGAAAAGTTTTAAATTTTAGTGATTTTTGAACATTCCAAAATGTTGGGATGTTACAGACTACCACCCTTAAAAGGAATCTCGTCCTCGAGATTCGGAGAAGCTAGAAAAGAAAGCAAAGGCTTGAATGATTCTGATAACTCGAGATGTTCTGAGAAATGAAACTTCTGACATGGAAACTTGAAAACTTGACAGTGAATGGTTTTTCTGATTAGAAGGATGAAAAGAAAGATAGTTTGAGGTCTCTGGGTTTAAGCGATTTTGTTTGAATTCTCTAGGTGGCTACCACCCTTAAAAGAAAAGTTTTGTTGATAATTCAACATCCTAATGCACAACCATAAATCAAGATAATCCATTACAAACATCATCTAACAAACATCAAGCAACAAGGTTCAAACACAAACAACACATACGTAAAATTTCAAACTTCTTTTGAGAAATCGAACTAATCGTTTATCGAACGAAAGGTCGGGAAATACAAAAGCAACAGTACTGCCATACCACAATTTGATAGGTCAATACACTAAATCGATACGATAAGCTAAATAAGATAAATGGTGGTCCCTCTAACATGGTTTTGATAACTGCACTTATCCTCCTAATTATTACGCTTGCGTTTTATTGTGTGGTTCTTTGCCACAGGCGTGACTTCTCCCTCAGTTGACTCTTCAAACAGCACTTCTTCGGGGTCTTCTTCCACTGGTCCTTCCTCCTTCGTAGTTGCAGATACAGTCACATTTCCAGTGCTTTGGTCACCTCCTTCTTCAGCTACTGGTGGTGGTGGAGGTGGAACGAGTTGCGCCTCAAGCATGGCAATTTGCTCATCCTTGCCAAGGTTCTCCAAATGTAGGTCATGGATGAGTTCCTCCAACTGACCAATAAGATTTTCAGAAGCCTGGAGTTCTTGGGTTTTTGCGTGTATGACGGCTTGTGCATGATTTGCGATGTCATGAGTCTGTTGGACTCTCCTGGTCAAAAAGTTGATGAGATAATCCAAGTCTTCAAACGTCTTGTTAACGAGGGGCAGGTCCAGGCGATTTCCCGTGTGAGCCATCGAGAGACCATGTGCATTCCTCTTTCCAAAGGCACGGAAGGGCGATCCTGGTGCTAGCTTGAATCGATACTTGTAACACAAACGAGCCATTAAGTCCACCATAGCTATGTTCACTCCCTCAATCCACTCTGGGTAGTAGGTGACATAGTCCACGGGCTCGAAGTCTGGCATTGTAGGATCCGGGGTCATGATGGTGCGTATTTCCCAACGTATCCCATGGGGTATGTTGGTCTCCTCCTTCCTTCCTCGGAAATAGGGTGGTGGTAGCTTCAATACACTTGTCAATCTAGACAGCTGCCTCCCAAAGATGGAACCCGACAAAATTCCAGCATAAGCAGTCTCAGTGTACTCTCCCATCTAAAATTTTGAACAGGTAAGAGTGTTAGAATTTAAAAGAAAGGGAAAGATGCAAGACAAGATACTCAATGTAAAACCATATTAAAGAAAAGTTCAAGGTTCACTCATGTTTTGGAAACCTAGTTTAGTTAACTACTTAACCTTTGGGGTCTTAGTCCAATCCTAGGGGTTTCGAACCTACAGGCAACACAGTGCTCTGATACCATCTGTAGCGTACCTGCACTTTAAATAAGGCAGATACCTGTGTATAGTGCAAATCCCTGGATCGATTCATTTGCACACATAGTTTACGATGTAATATCACAACAAAGCATCAATTATATTACATCGATGATCCAGAATTACAAAATATTTGATACAAGTTGCATAGCGTAGAGCTAGCATTGAAAAAGTACACAGCGGAAAATACAATAGCAGTGAGCCTCTATAACTTTCATGCTGCCACAGGGGAAAACATGTTGGTTGTAGACTCGAAACCTTTAACGAAACCTCACTCGTCATCTGATCAAATCTGCAATAAGAAAAATATTGCAACAACGTGGGTCAGATTCCATTAAAAATGGAGTCTGGCAAGTGACACTATGGTGGACACTTATGGAATAACTCTAAAGCCTATATGCATATTTGGCTGGTGGAGCTCAAGGCTAATTTGCATAAAGCCAATTTTTCCTACTCTTTTGAAACCACTTTTCTTGAAATCGACGAGTATGGCATGAAAACCATAAATCTCATCTTCCCTTGTTCACCCATCAAGTTTTACTTTTGAAGTTGGAATAATGGAATCCTCCGTTGACGTCCTTGATCAGCTGCTCAAAATTGTCCGTAACCGGGGACACGGCTAAGTACTTAGTTTTACACTCTGCAGAGGTTGTGCACTTTCACCATTGTACCCATTCAACCCAAGGTATCCTTTACACACCATTTGTGATAAGGAAAGGAGAGAATGAGACGAGATCTTTCAGAAGCATTTTCCCTCCCACCTGGCTTGAACCGTTCCACCTAACATCCCCCTACATCTGCTTGTCAAGCCGGAGAGAGTCCACGCAACATAATTGATCAAGCCAGAGCTCATATGGCAATGGCTGCACTGGAAGCAATCGTCACTCGGAGTTCTTCAGATTCCTCTGTTCCTGGGTGGCCATTCTCAAGTGTACATACTCCAGGAACCATAGAAATGGACCTGAGTAGCCACTCAACATAAACCATCCGACCAATTACCACCCAGGTATTTCATTTCTTAGTAGATGTGCACTCTCAGGTAAAAATCACCATGCTCACAGCCCTAAGTAGAATAGAAATTCATCCTAGGCGAAGACAGCCATGAGCACAGTCCTGAGTAGTCACTTAACATTTTGTAAAACCTTTCATCAATTGCATAGCATCAATATTTCTGCTAAGTATGATATAGGAACCTAGACACAGGAATAAGGGATTCTACACAGGTTTAGCATAGCAACACATGCATATAAAAATACACTAAGTAATGCATATAAAAATAGGAAGTTTATGAGGTGTGCCACTTGCCTTTGAATGTTGTCGTTGTTCACAACTCTTTTCAACAACGAGCGTTTGCTCTCCGTTTAATCTAAACAATAATAGCAAACAACAACACAACAATCAACAAACAACAATCATCAAACATACATGCTCATATCAAATGAACAATAAGTTTTGTAAAACTCCTAAGGAAAACATGTCATGTATGATATGCAATTTATTTCTAAGGGCTAGAGATGCATGTTATGCTATGAAAATCTCTTAGTTAATGCAAGGAAAAATAGGTTGGTCCAAAAGGACTAAGGACTAAAGTCTTAAGCTGGATAAACATACTTTGTTTTATATCTTCTTGAAACAAGCACTCTAATGGCTTAGCCATGATGTGCAAAATACTTAGAGAAAAATACTAAGTCATTTGTTCAAGATGATCAACCATTATTATCAACTCTTAGTACATTGGACATTCACTATAGTGAGAGAGACAGACACCCGGCCAGCCACTTAAATTGTGGAACAGGTCTCATGTACGTGGACATGTAAGGTTTGTTTCCAGGCCGCTTCATCTCACTATGCCGTTAGGATCCAACAATTTCAAGATGATAACATCATGATCAAATTTGTTTAAGTCTAAAAGACAAGATTAGGAAAGAGGGAAAAGATAGAAAGAAAGATGTAGTTGTCCTCCAGGCTTCATCTCCAGACTTGTAACTTTCTTCTGGATGATGTCTTGATTGAGTTCTTGGTGGTCTTGCTGAATCTTCAGACTTGATGGTTCTTGTATCCTCGAGGCTGGTCTTGGTTTACTTAGTCTTCATGAAATCTCAGAGGGGAAGAAAAGACAGAGAGAGAGACTTAGAGAATAAAAGGAAGGTTGGCCTTCTTGAACTTCTTCTCACTTTTCTTCTAAGTGCTTGACATCTTGAGGATGCTTCCAGAGTCTGTTTTCTTCTAAATCCTTCATTGGTCTTCTAGCTCCATCTTGAAAATTACTAAGTGTCTAATTGTAGCACTTCACAAATATGCTAAGTTGAAATGATCCTAACTTAGAGAAAATGGGGAGGAGTTTTTCTTATGGAAAATATAACTATAAAATATGCTATGCATGAAATGCAATTTTAAATCACAAGCAACATAACACTAATTTTTGTGAAGTTTATAAAATATGCATAAGTTTTAATTGAAATTTAATTAGTTTCTAATTTGCAAAACATAATAAAAGGAAACCTATAGATTAAAGTTTCCTATGACTAAATTTTTATAACAAAACTTTATACTTAGTGTTAATAGACAGAGAGCATTTAATTAAATCTATTGCAATTGGATTTAATCAAAAATAATGTTTCTATTAAAAGTTATTTAAACAAAATAGTCAAACTTATTCAAATTGAACACACAACTATGAATTCATTCAAAATTTACTCAAAAAATATATTTTATAGCAGTGGCATTAATTTACACATATTCTAAAGTTTCTAAAACAATTTTATTTGCAATTTTTGGATTTATAGATTTAAAGTTATTACAAATACACTCAAATTCACCATTTGAAATTTGAATATTTTATACTCAGTCAAATTTGAATTTTGTCAGATCCAAAATATTCTACATGTCGAGAGCTTTCCAAATATATAAAAATTATTAAATTTGGAGTTGTGGTTAAAAAGTTATAGATGTTTTAATTCCAGGGATTATTCTGCCATTTTTCCAATTTAAATTAAAATAGAAAATTGAATTACACGCTGGCGCTGACTGTGCAGGCCACGTCAGCGCTGACTGGGATCGCTGACGTGGATAAGTTACAGATCTGGGCCGTCAGATCTGGACGATCTGACGGTCCAGATCAAATCATACCGCTTCGTCCTCGTCATCTAATCTAAACCGTAGAGATTGGATCGGACGGTGCTGGGGGTTTGAACCATACCGTGGCGGCGCAGTGGTCACCGGCGACGACGACGACGGCGGCGCGGCTCTGCCGTGGACGAACTCGCTGCTCCGGTGGTCCTCTTCGCTCAGGGAGTTGACGCCGGGGTTCCGCGCGGCGCGGCGAACTCCGTGGGGTGGTCGGCGTCGACTCGCGCGTCCTCTACTGCGTCTGGCCGTGGTCGAAGTACGACGGGTCCGGCGAACTCCACTCACCCGCGATTCGCTGCGAAAGAGATCGAGGGAAGGGGTCAGAAGGTGCGCACGGACGCGGCGAGGCAGATGGGCGTGGTCTCGGAGACGGGGAGGATTTACCTCGCCGGGAAACGGAGGAAAACGGCGGCGGCTTCGAGCTTCTCCGGCGAGCAACCGTGGCGGCCTGGGGGCGATCTGAGCTAGGGTTCAAGAGGGAAAAGCGGCGGCGGGTTCTGGGGTTTATGTAGGGGGCTGCAGGAGATCGTATCCCGCACGAATCGGAGAGGAAATCGACTCCGATTCGATTTGATCTTCGGCGCCAGATTCGGACGGAGGTTGGGGATGATCTGCTGACGTCAGTTAGTATTTTCTTTTTCTGATTTTATTTCTTTAATTCATATCTTTTGATTTATAACTCCAAATGATGTCAAATAAATTTCTAAAAATTTGTAAAATTGTTATATTTCTGTTAAACCAATTGTGGGCATGTTTTGAATATTTTTGAAAATTAATATTTTAAAATATTGATTAATTACAAATTTGACACTTAAAGTCAAATTTGAATTTCTATCTTATTTAGATTTTCTTTTGGCTAAATAAAATTTGTACAATACCCACATTTCAATATGTTTGACTTTTAGTTATTTAAACTTATTTTGCTGAAATCATTTATCTTTATTTTAGCATAATATTAAAGAACTAAATATAAAATGTTTAGGAAATGTGAAATATAGGGTATTCATTTTTAATTGAAAATAATTTGTGCAACATTATATTTTATATTATGATAATTCATTTGAAAACTTCATAACAACTTTGGAAAGGATTTTTGTTTTAATTCTATTCTTATTTAGAATATATTAATCATTTCATGCTTTGAAATTAGATGAAATTCATTTAAGCAAATGAAATGTTTATTTGGCTAATTCATTTATTTAAATTTTTATGAAGTTTTAAAGTTATACACTATAGGCTTATAATTTCCAAACTATATTTTGAACTTAGTTAAAGGAATGAAACCATTTAGCAATTATATAACATTTTGAATAATCTTATATTTATGAATAGATATGGCTAAGTGGTTTAATTTAAATACTTATAAAGAAACTAATTTATTTTATAAAAATGATTTTGTAGTTTGTAAAATATTTGTCAAATTATATTTTAAGGTTTTTGAAACACACTGAATAATAAAATGTTTAAACTGTGACATTTGAAATATTAAACTCATGTTTGAAGTCTTTCATAGTTGGTTTCCTTATGCATTTAATATTTTATTTTAATAAAAAGAAAAGTTTTAAATTTTAGTGATTTTTGAACATTCCAAAATGTTGGGATGTTACACTTGGGCATCCCCAAGATTTGACACTTGAGTCTTCTTGAAATATACTGTGGGTGAACCATCGGGGCATCCCCAAGCTTTGGCGTCACTATCCTCTTGATCGCATTATATAATCCTTCTCTCTTAATCCTTGAAAACTTCCTCCACACCAAACTTAGAGTAAATTTCATTAGAGGGTTAGTGCATGAAAAATTATGATATTCTACAGGAACATAATTGCTACCAATGCTACTGCACATTAGCTACAGCCACTGATACTTCATAGGATAAAAATATCAAATCAAAATGGCAAAAGAGGCATTGCAAAATAAATGGCAGAATCTGTCAAAAACAGAACAGTCCGTAAAGTAAAAAAAAAATCGTGGCACTTAACATGCTTAGATCAGAAAACTCAAAACTAATGAAAGTTGCATATATATATCTGAGGATTACGCACAACAAACGGCAGATTTTTCCGACGTTTCTGTGATGAGTTATGAATTAAACGGTGGACAGCAGAAAACTGTTTCTGCGCAGGAATCCAATTTAGCATCAACTTTCAACTAGAGGCTTAACTTGACACATCAATGCAATAAAATAAAGATACAAAGGAATTGCTACGGAGGTAGGACAAGTCCTTGACGCCAAAAAAATAAAATAACATGAAATAAAAGTGGGTTGCCTCCCATAAGCGCTTTTGTTTAACGCCTTTGAGCTAGGCACAAAGAGTAAAACTCAAGTATTATTAAGAGATGAAGCATCAAGACCATAATTTGAACAAACAATAGAATCAAAAGGTAGCCTCATTCTTTTCCTAGGGAAGTGTTCCATACCTTTCTTGAGTGGGAATAGGTACTTGATGGTATCTTCTTTCATATCAATAATAGCACTCACGGTTCTAAGAAAAGGCCTTCCCAACACAATTGGAAAAGATGGATTGCATTCAATATCCAAGACAATAAAATCAACGGGGACCAGGATATTATTAACCATAATAGGAACATCATTGATCCTCCCCCAAGGTTTCTTCAAAGCATTATCAGCAAGAAAAACATCCAAATAGCAATGTTCCAATGGCGGCAAATCAAAAATCTCATATAGCTTTTTAGGCATAACAAAAATACTTGCACCAAGGTCACACAAAGCATTGCAATCTAACTAATCTACTTTCATTTTAATGATGGTCTCCCAACCATCTTCTAACTTCTTAGGGATAGAAGCTTCAAGTTTTAATTTATCTTCCCAAGCTTTAATGAGAGCATTTATAATATGAGTAGTAAAAACCCAATTAAGAGAGCTAGCATTAGGACTTGTGGCCAACTTTTGCAAGAAATTAATAAATTCAGAGGTATTACAATTATCAAAATCAAAATTGTTATCATCAAAGCAAACCGAACCACATTCTCCCATGTTCTTAAAAATTTCAGCACTTTTATCATCACCAGTTTCTGCAGTTTTTGGCAATTTTAAATTTTTGGATGAAGTGGAGGAGATATTTCCAACACCAACTATGTTACCATTGATAGTAGGAGGCTTACTAGCATGTGAAACACCATTATTTTCAGAGGTAGTAATAGTAAAAACTTTAACAATATTAGCCTCTTTATCTAGTTCTTTCTCTCTTTCCCATCTAGCACGTAGTTGGGCCATCATCCTATCATTTTCATCTATTTGAACTTGGATGGCATTAATTTTGGCAAACTGGTTACTCTCTTTAGTTTCAGTATGCATGATTTTAGATTTTAAAAGATCAACATCGAGGACAAGACTATCAACTTTAGAAGCAAGTATATCAATTTTCCCAAGCTTCTCATCAACAGTTTTATTAAATAGAGTTTGTGTACTGATAATTTTTTTAACATAGTTTCAAGTTCAGAGGTGGTAGTCCTATTATTGTTATAAGAATTAACATAAGAATTACCATAAGAGTTACCATTATTAGGAGGAAAGGGCTTATAGTTGTTATTACCATAATTGTTCCTATAGGCATTGTTCTTCAAATTGTTGCTTTTTATAAAGTTCACACCAACATGCTCTTCTTGTGCAACTAAATAAGCTAAAGGAACATTATTTGGATCAATATGTGATTTAACACTAGCAAGCATAGACATAAGAATATCAATCTTTTCACTCAAAGAGGAGGTTTCTTCAACAAAATTTACCTTCTTACCTTGAGGTGTCCTTTCCGTATGCCATTCAGAATAATTCAACATCATATCATCCAAAAGTTTTGTTGCAACCCCAAAGTGATGGACATAAAGGTTCCTCCAGCAGCGGAATCCAATAAGTTTCTTAAAGAAACATTCAGTTCTGCATAAAAGGTTTGGATGATCATCCAAGCAGTCAGTCCATGGGTTGGGCAATTCTTTATCAAAGATTTCATTTTGTCCCAAGCTTGAGCAACATGCTCGTTATCAAGTTGTTTAAAATTCATGATGCTACTTCTTAGAGAAATAATCTTAGTAGGAGGATAGTATTTTCCAATAAAAGCATCTTTGCATTTAATCCATGAATCAATACTATTCCTAGGCAATGAAAGCAACCATTCCTTAGCTCTTCCTCTCAAGGAGAAAGGAAATAATTTCATTTTTATAATATCACCATCTATGTCTTTATATTTTTGCATTTCACATAATTCAACAAAGTTATTTAGATGGGCAGCAGCATCATCATAACTAACACCAGAGAATTGCTCTCTCATAACAAGATTCAATAAAGCAGGTTTAATTTCACAGAATTAAGCTTTATATGCAGGTGGAGCAATAGGTGTGCATATAAAATCATTTTTGTTGGTGCTAGTAAAGTCACACAACTTAGTATTCTCAGCAACACTCATTTTAGCAAATTACTTAACAAACCGAAATAACAAAATAAAAGAAATAATACTAAACCTGTGACGCCCGGAAATTGGTACTATGTAGATTTAAGCGATCCCGCCGAAATCCGCATAATAACGATTTTAGGTCGCCCACCAGACATAATGTGCACGCCGAAACATGCGCATTATGTGGGTGGAATTGTGATAACATTACAACAGTTCCGATACATTCACAAATACAACATAAGATATAATTACAACAACGACTGGAAGGAGTCAAGATACAAATATTACAATACAAAGATTCAAATGATAGTGGAAGCAAAATGGTATCCGACTACGGATAAGATGCAAATTCAACTAAGAGTCCTGAAGATAAACAATGCGCCATATCCCTGCCCAGCCTAGCTGGAGGGATTCCCAAGCTAACGTCGTCAGACTTCAAACCTAGTAGCTGCACATAAAGCACAACCAAAAAGAGGGTCAGGGCACTCTCTGGCAAGCAAAACTGACTTGCCTACTTTCTAAAATCTCCCAAAATATAGGGGAGGTGGACTTAGCAGCAGCAGCACTAGCAACCTATAGAGACACGCTACAACTTCCCTCTAATCAGAGAGGGATAAGAGAGCGCATAAATAGCCAACTACTACTAACACCAAACATAACCCATTCTCGGATTAACCCCCTCAACCAAGTATGAGGAAGCAATTCGGGAAACTCACACGTTGAACAGTTTTAGTTACCATTTATTGTGAAAGTAATTCTATATTACTAGTCAAATTAATTAACAATGATTAGGTGTAAGTTGTCTAGATCTTGTTAGCCAGCATCATCACCAAATTCGTCCATAACCGTGGACACGGCTCATCGAAAAGATTATACCCTGCATGGATGCACTACTGTACCCATACTCGCATGATCAACCCAATAAAAAACATTAGGTCCTCTCAACAAGACTCATTCCTTCACTACAGCAATTCCAAGTGCCGCCCATATGAGTTGTTAACCACGTCAAGAGTCCGGCCGATACCTCAATTGTGGACTCATTAGTTTGCGACTACGCCGCCATGCGGCTCAAACCACAGTAGGAACTGTCCGATTCGCGTCGTACCGCACCTATATGACCCCCCATATCACATAACCTCTCATCAGTCATCATCATCATGCACATGGATATGAGAAAATGGAAAACCCGAACTACTTGCGGCACATGGACAAGCTGGAGATCCGTTCAAAGTCGAGGGGGGATCCATAGGGCCACCCACAAGTGGTTAGTGCGCTCAAAATTGGATCCGAGGACAAAATCTCAGTTCCTAGGTCGACACTGAGCAGAACAAAGCATCTCGCAAGGCCTTCCGCCTGGTGCCTTATCTTTTAATTATAGTTCCCCAATAGAAGACAATAGTTTATTAAAGTAGGAAAATTTATCATGCTAAGCATATGAAAAAAAGAGCAACAAACGACTCGCACAAACAAGTCTAAGACTGCGCTCCGACTCGCAAGGCCAACAGATAAACATGCAAGGGCTTATGGGTTGTGGGGATAAAGCTGTATAGGCTGCAGGTTAAACATGTGATGGGATCGCAATTCAAGAATCGAATACTAGGGTAGCAGAGATCAACGGCAGGAATGAAAGACAATGTATATGTAAGCAAGCAAACTTTGCTTGCCTGGAATCCCGCATGGAAGCAGATCTTGTCGTTGCTCGCACATCTCAACGTCGTATCCGTGAAGAAACAACAAACACTGGAAAGCGTAAAAGATGCATTTAACAACTACGGCAAAATATCCAGCATGATCATGGGACAGATTAATGACATGGCAATATGCAATGCGAGATGCACTTAATCCAAATTAAGCGGAACCGGGAATCTGACAATTAATATTTATATTCAAGTTATTTATCTACACATTAAATTAAATGATCATTAACGTGGCAAGACATGGCAAAGATGATCTAGTCAAATTAAATGGAATAGGGCATCAATAGTAAATAAATGCTCACACATCCATAATTATTATTTAGGTGAATTGCTACACCACCAAACCCAAGAGATGCAACACATGCAACTATGATGCGATATGCACAAGATAGATGGCATTTTATAAAATAGGCATAGGGATAGAGTTTGGGTCCGTACGTCGGATCGGGTGAACTAGGGTTCGAAACCGACGTCTTCGGTTCGTAGAGGAATTAGTCGTCGTCGTGGAAGTAGTCGTCGTGGAACCGGGGCATCGTCGTTTGTCGGTGTCGTGGAAGTGGGCGGGGAAGTAGTCGTACTCGGTCATCCTCGTTGACGGGCGCGGGCACGTAGGAGCACAGCAAACAGACACCGGAAAGAAACGCGCACGGCGCGTGCACCACAACACGGACACGGTGGTCACGACAACGCGGCACCGGAAGAGGCATGCGCACGCGCACGTAGCAAAACCACGAAGGGTGGACAACTCGGACAAAATGCGACGCCGAATGTCTTTCGGGCATTTTGTCGAACACCGTGCGGGCGGCGGATGCGGGGACGCCACCGGACGGAGAAACCGGCGGAATGGAAGGAGGCCGGCGCGGGCCGTGAGCACGCGCACGCGGGAGGAGCTGGGGGTGGAGGCGCGCAGGGCGAGAGGCTGGAGGCGGGCCGATCACGGGCGAGCGGAGGCACGCGGCGCGCTGCGAGTAGGGGCGGCGCGGGATAAGGCGGCACAGCCGGAGGCGGCGGCGGGAGTGGGCGACCGGAGCAGGCCGGGGCGCTGCGTGGGCGGCGGCGCGCGCTGGCGGCGTGGGGGCGCGGCGCGGCGGCGCGGCGACTGGCGACTCGGTGCGGCGGCCGGGGAGGCGGCGCGGGCGTGCGGGGCGGCCGGCGGTGGAGCACGGCGGCGTGGGGTGGCGTGGGGGAGCGCGGGGCGAGCAGGCGGCGGTGCGGGGCGCGGCGGCGCGGAGGCCGGCGTGCGCTGGCGGAGGCGCAGGTAGGAGGCTGGCGGCGCGGGGCGCGGGGGAGCTCGGGAGGTCGGGCCGGCTCTGTTCTCCCGTGCGGGTGAAGAGGAAAGAAAGAGAAGAGAAAAAAAGGAGGAAAAGGAAAAAAAGGGAAAGAAAGAAAAGAGGGGGAAAAAGAGAAAGAAGGGGGTGCGAGGACCTGTTGCAAAAATCAGAAAAGAGAGGAGGGTGGCTGCAAAAGGCAGGGGGTGGGAAATAATTTTCCAGGGGGAAACCGTAGAGTTTGGCTTAGGTGGGCTTTGGGCTTTTATTTCTCTCCTTTTATTCTTTTTTGTTTTATATTTTTAAAACAAAATTGAAAAGGAATTTGAATACGAAAACTTTCAAAATAGTTTTAGTTTCAACTAGGCAATTTAATAAACTAGTTTTTAACATTTGCAAAAGATTTGAAATATCACAATTTTAATTAATTTGAAATGCATTTGAATTTAAATGTGGGAATTGAATTTAAATGCAACAAATTAAATTAATGAGATAAAATGCAATGTCATGTTGAAGAAAAGAAAACACACAAAACTAAATGGGGATAAATCCCGGGGCGTTACAAAACCCGAATAACAAAAGTAACAAAACTAAAGATAAAAAACAAAACCGAAATAACAAAATTAATGTAAGTAACTAATTTTTTTGTATTTTTTATATTAAGAAAACAAGACAGTAATAAAAATAAACCAGGATCAAGCCATATTCACCCGAAGTTCAGGTGATCTACTCCAATCTCAGTTCAAGATTTGTTCTTGGAGAACATAACTTTTTTGTTTATAAGGTTGGTGTGCAGGATCTAGCCGAACAGATCGCGACTGAGCCATTTCAGGAGAGATCGATGGCGATCGAATCTTCTGCAAACAAGGAGGCCATCTCACCACAGCTCGATTTGAACCGTCCACCCAGATCTCCCACGGAGTCGATGTCATCAGCGGAATTCAAAAAATTCATGGCAGATGAATTCCCTGAAGACGAAGGTCAGTCGGCTACGCCGCATAAATCAGTCGAAGATCTGGTCATACGATAGCATCAGCAGAAGACACGAGGGCTGCTGCATCACAGATCGATCCGATCTCATTATCAGCGTCCATGGTGGAATCCATGTCCACAAGGGAATTCAATGAGTTCATAACGCAAAACCAGCTAGAAGACGAAGTAAAGTCGAAACTCCAGGACGACCCGATCATATGCTGATCGACGATCCAGAAGACGCCACCCGCCTCACGCCCAAGGGTCTTGGTGAGGTCGCATAGCAGGCCCAGCAGCGGCCGCGCGGCTTCCTTCTCCTCCACGGCCAGCGGGTGCGACCAGGCATGAGTCTTCCGCAGCCCGCGCCCACTGTCGAATGGCGCCAGGCCGTCCTGGCCCGACTGGACGTAGAACCACTTCTTGCGACACCCCTGGACGGAGTCTGACTTCTTCATCTGGAAGTACGCGGTATCACCGCGCACTTGGATTCCGAAGCCGCCCACGAGGAATGGCAACCCGCTCTTCCCGACGTTCTTGCGAACGAGGAAGAGCAACTTCCACAGCGCCCAGTGGGGCGCGACACCCAGGAAGCACTCGCAGAGCACAATAAAGCCCGCGATGCTCAAGACACCATTGGGGGTCAGATCATGGATCTGAACCCCATAGTCATACAAGAGACCGCGCACAAAATCGTGCAAGGGGAACCCGAAGCCCCGCGGAAGGAAATCCACGAAGCATACGCGTTCCCCCTCGCGGGGTGTGGGATAGACTTCTTTGCCAGGAGCGCGTACCTGGACTTGATCAGCAGGAGGAAGGAGACCTTGAGCGCGGAGGAGTTCGTCCTCCGCCTTCTTCACAGACGACCTCGGCCAGTCGCCGTCGGGCTATTTCATCAGCCCGGCTTCGTTGGCGGCGGCTGAGGTGCCAGCGGCGGACTTCGGCTTGCCCATTACTTTGCAGGGCGGCGCAAAGTGCGAGGAGAAATAGCGAGGAGCTCTGGTGAGGGAGAAAATGGCAGAAGGCAGAGGAACGAAGGCGCGGACGATTGGAGAAGACGATGCCCTCGCGCTGCGGCGCAGTACTTATGCCTCAGCAAAAATCAATCTCAGCCCTCCGTCGCGCAACGGTTCCGAGCATCTTCATCCCGCCGTCCACGTGTCAAGCAAAGAGGCCAACCGTCGCCGGCCACTTCCTCCACTACGCACGAGAATCAAGGCGTCATCATCGTGCGCGGAAATTTCGCGCCTAGTTCGGAGACGTGACAACTGCTGACCGCGGTCAGCGCTGCCAGTGGCCCCCGCCACGTCACGTCCCATCGGGCGCAGAGGCGTGCAAGGAAACATCAGCAACGACGTCATCAAGCCAACGGCTCCAAGCAAGTGAAACAGCGAGATAACTCGAGCGCAAGATTCGAGTGGTAAGCTTCAAAGCTGAAACAACTGAAGACAGTATGCTGATCAGAGAACCCGAAAGATCCATTCGGGTGGCAAGGAAAGTCGAGTAAGCTCGAGCAGCCGAATCAAATCCACATGTAAGCCAACAGGCCGAATAGAAGCAAGCTTCACATGAAAAACAAGACAAAGAAGTTCGACTGAAGATATTACTCCCATCGGGAGTCTCCTCTTCGACTGAAGAAAACGAGTATAAACTCAAGATCAAGCAATCGAATGGCGCGTCCAGGAGGAAGAAGTCCTTCGCCCGACGCTGCGCTTCGACCAAGCACTCGGGGGCTACTGACGTGGGGCTACCTTTCGGCTAGCCCACGATGAGGCTACCTGGGCCGCGCCAAGCACGGAGAGGCCCACAGAAGGCCCACTCGGGGTACCACGTATCCTAGTCCAACTCGGTTAGGTTTCATAACCTTCCATATTTGTAATCGTTGCCGATACCGACCACCCGAGACCTTGCTACCTATAAAGCCAGGAGGGTTGCCCGTCCTAGAGGACACGCCAACATCCACCGCTACAAACCCTAGCGAGATCGCAATCTCGCCGCCATTGTAACCGCAACTCGCCATCAATAACAGACAAGCAGGAGTAGGGTGTTATCCTCCGGGAGCCTGAACCTGGGTAAAACCATCCTTGTCAGCCGTCGTGATCACCAACGTCCCTCTCTCTCCCCTTCAATCAACCCGGGGTGCACAACCCTGGGACTTGTCGAGTTACACCCTCGTCAACAGTGCTGGTGGGGGTTTAATCGCGAAAATAGAGAAGACAAGGGGCTCTTTGCAAGAATTCCAGCACAGATCTGTATCTGGTCTTTTCTCACTGAGCCCGGGCAAACCAGAGAGGCTGCCCCGCGGGCCCTTGCGCCTCGCTGGCGTGTGCGCACCGCGCTGGCCTCCGCGGTCGCTGACCAGCGAGGCCCGCGTGTCAGTGCCACGAAGAAAAGTAAAAAGGGGTGGCTTTTATCAGCGAGTCGGTGAATCGAACCCGCGATCTCGCGCGGGGAGGAACGAGCGAATGCGCTAGCAACTGGAGCTGGTATATGTTGTTGTTTGGATGGGGCACTGTTGTCAAATGAAGCACATCTGAAGCGTTAACTGAATTCTGATGGAATGATTCAGACTTGCAGCGGACGCGACGACGACGAACTGCAGCTAGCGGAGCTGAACCTGTCGTGTCCAGGGCGAGATGCGGGTTAGGTGTTGTGCTGGTGTGGGTGCGTGTGCGCGGGAGGACACGGACGTGCACTAGGGTTAGGAAGTGGGCAAGAGCACCAAGGCTCGAGCTTGCCCATGACGTCCATGGTGGGTGGAACCAACTAGAAGATGGAATCGACGTCTACAGCGAGGATTCGAGAAGACGAGTGGGGGAATCGGAAGGGGAGTTCACCGAGAGAGGCTCGGGGTAGTCGATTGTGCTCGGGGATGATCGTACGCTGTGAATTCCAGCGACGAAGCTCCGCCGGCCACGAAGAAGATGACGACGAACTCGATGCTCCGGGTCAACTCCGGCTCAATTCCTTGCGCTCATTCGATGCAGGAGTGGTGGCTCAGGTCCTGGTGTTCTCCTCCTGTCTCGGGTACGCACATAGCAACGGCGTTACGACGAGGTGGCTCGGGGTTGTTTCGGTGGGGGAAAAGAACATAGAGGGGGAGGAGGAATGAGAAGAGGGAGGCGGCGACGCAAGGAGAGGAAGGGGGAGGGCGATCTAGGGTTCGGAGGAGGAGGCCAGAGGGAGGCTTTAAGGTGGGGGGAAAGGGAGCAGGTGGAGGTGGGCACATGGTGGGTCACCATGGTCCCTCTCCGTGCGTGACCGTATGGAGGAAGGAGAAAAAGGAGTTAGGCTGGGCCAAAGCAAAAGGTGGGCCAAGGAGTTGGGCCGGCCAGGTAAGGATTTTTTCCCTTCAGTTTTTATTTCTTTTCTTTTTATGATTTTCTGTTTTTTGTGTTTTGAAGAAAACTATAAAAGGAAATAATATAAAAACTTGAGCAAATATAAAGGGGATCATAGGCAGAAAACAAAAAAAATTCTAGCAACGATATCCTTAAAACATGCCAAGATCTATTCTATGCAGATACAGTAGTACAAACGGAGATCGGAATACATACCCTTGTAGACCAAAAGAGGGGATTATGTTCCCGCACGAATGTTGATGATGAAAACCGACGAAGCTGACCTCAAGGTCGTGAAGAGGAAGTAGACATCCCAGCACCGCTAGCGCAGCACCTCGTAGGGCGTTACACATGTACGGTGGAGACGACGGCCTCCGAATCTCCAGTCCAGGACGAGCAGCGCGGCAGCGGGCTATGGTGGAGAGATCCCCCTCTCAAATCGGCGCAACTCCGACAAAGGGAATCACGAAATCGAGAGAGCATTGGGGAATTAATAGGTGAATTAAAAGGCCAGGGGGGGAGCCAACTTATATAGGCTCCCGGGGGGAGCCAACTTGCCAGCCAGGCAATGTGGGACTAATCCCACATGCCTGATGCAGCATGTCTGGGTGCGCCAGCCCCCTGGTGGGCCCCTTGGCCCACCTGGGTCGGCCCCCAAGCCTCCCACCGAATTCCCCTAGGGAATTTTCCCCTGTTGGGCCTTCTTTCGACCAGAAGGCCCATTTAGGGAAATCAGCCTAAATAAATTCCAAAATAAATATATAAAATCATATTTAGACATTAATTACATTAATTAATATCAAACATATTATATAAAATTTATTCTAGCTCTGAAAACTATTTCGCCGCCGCCCGATCTCCATCGGAGCTCTCCCAGGATGTTCCCGGTGATCTCTTTCCTTTCCGGTTGTATTGTCGAAACCTAGCGGTTCGATATAGTAATAGGTATGATCGAGACCCCTCTCTGATCATCGACTAACTCGTAGGTCTTGACCCCATGAATTAATCCCTGTGATATAACGAATGACTTTCATCTATCAAACCTGAACGTAAAGTCTTAAACCTTTTGCCATGGAGATACTTAGCGTGTCCGAGTATAGATCAAAGACATCTCCATACCTAGCTGACCTCGTTACCGACAATGCTATCTTCTACTCGTCTATGATTTCATGTCTCTGTGACCTAGTCACATGCTTGCAAGCTCATTAGACATAATCTCACCGACTGGGCCCTAGAGTATCTATCCTGCTATGCGGATTAGCAAATCCCGCTCTTGACCCCTGGTCTCAACTACTCCCTTCTGATACCCAAAAGTATCACCGTTATTTTTATACTATATAAGATACGACGTTTGGTGCGATCAAAGTATCTTTCAAGAATAACAATAAGAGTTGATCTCACGGTCGAAGGCGTAATGATTACGTCCTACAAATATGGGTATGTCCATCACATCGTTCTACCAACGATATGACTTTCATTGACGACTGGCGCCATGCCCTATGATCGGGAAACCTTGAGAATCAATCGCGCAACGAAATTAGTCTTAGTAGAGGCTACTTGGGACCTGGTTGTTTACGCATCACACCCGTATTAATGTTTCCGCTTAATACGGTTATAGCATGACACAAAAACGTATTATGAACAAACGAGACATGATAAAGAAATACACTTTATTAATTGCCTCTAGGGCATATCTCCTTCAAAATATTCATAGTTTCAAAATAGAAAATTTTAATACATTAGTTTGAACATTTGAAAAATATTTGTAACATAGCATTTGAGTTTATTTGAATTGCATTTGAATTTAAAAGTGGAATTTAAATTTTGATGCAACAATTTAAATAAAAGAGGTGACAATGCAATGACATGATGATGCAAAAAGAAAAACAAACAATTATCTAATTGGGGAAAATCTCGGGGCATTACAATCAACACCACTAACGAGGGATCGTGTCCCGCGATCCATGCCGAGACCACAAGAAGAGAGGGGTAACTACCGAGTCTTCAGGCTCCGAGATTACTTCTCGACACCACTAACAAGGGATTGTTGCTCCACCTTGAAATTCTCTACACCATTGTCGGAGTATCGGCATAGTTGATAGGAGACGGGGGTCCTCTAGCCTATGGATGGATGTAGGGAAGAAGGCTGGAATCTTCGAGGTCGGGATTGAACACGGCGAGGTTACCCAGCTTCATATCTCGCAGCGGTGGTAAGACCCTACGTGCTTCTACAATCCACTATAAGGCAATAGCCGTGAACAGGTTACAATGAGTATTTGAGTCTGCCCTAAAGGCTTCCCGGTGGCCAACTTATGTAGGCGGCCAAACCCCGGGATACAAGGTAAGTACTTGTCCGGCAAGTAAACAGAGTCCCAGACCTAGCCGGCTTAGTTGTATCCTTTCGTCTTGGGCTTGGTGGCTTGATGGGCTTCGACCTTCTGCCTTCCTTGGACCATCCGCCTACTTCCTTGTACATCAGCTATCTGGCCGCCCGGCAGGCATCAGCCTTACCACCCTTGGGCCACCCTGGACTTGCCGGATTGATCCATGTCAGAGATACCCCCACTTGGTATATCCCCAACATTAGCCCCCAGAAAGGTTGAAGTTCTCCAGGCGCCGGCTTCTTCTTGATCTTCATTCTTCAATGTTGGTGACTGCAGGGCTTGAACCATTCTGAAAATAACGGGGAATGTGTAACTTAATGTCGACACATGTCCGCCTTTATCTGACATGGGAAAAACGGCTTAGTTGAACTTGTCGGATAGTTTTTTATGAAAACCTGATCCTTGGCAACACGGGGAACTCATGGTTGACGGATGACGTCATTCGGTCCACGACAGATTGACACCAAAATGGAACGAAATTTTGTCATGATTGTAGATTGCGGGTAAAGAGGAGTCAAGGTGATCGTGCGAACATGCATTGCTTCGTGGCATCTAGATGATTGACACGTGTCCGGCTATTCGAGCCGTTTCACAGATTGTAACGCTTGGGCCTATAAATAGGGAGCCGAGGCGTCCATCTTCTTTCTCTGCACTCCATCTCACTCTCGTCCTTTGCTCTCCCGCGCTCTTTCCCTCCCGTGCTTCATGCCACCTCCGAGCGAATTTGGCGACCTCCGCTCCTCCGGCGACCTTGCGCACGGCGATGGTCACTGATTCCAAGACGATCGCGGCAACGGCGACGAGCGATCCCGCGATGAAGCCCATCGCGACGACGGCGATGGGCGGCGCGGTTTCGCGCTCCACGGCAGCGCGCGGGCATTCCTGCCTCCGTGTCGTCCTCTACACTAGCCGTGCACGCTCGCGCAGCGGCGACCTCGACACCCTCATCATCGACCACGCGGTGGATGAAGAAGTCCTCAAGGACTTGGAGGCAGCCAGCTACTTGCCGACCCGAGAGGACTGCAGTTGGCGGTCCGCCTTCGGGGACGTCGTCCCGGCTCCGAAACCCGGCGAACAGGTAATCCTCACCTCCCACCTAGTTAGGGGAATGGCTTTGCCGCCTTCCGCCTTTTATAGCGAGGTGTTAGATAATTATGGGCTCCAGCCCCACAACATCGCCCCCAACAGCATCTTAGTTTTAGCCGGCTTCACAGATCTGTTTGAGGGCTATCTAGGTATTAGGCCTAGTTTAGACTTCTTCAGATACTGTTTCCGTTGCCAGCGTCGAACGGTGCCGGAAGGAGGGCTGGCAACTTGCGGCAGTGTTACTTTCAACTACCGCCAAGGGCGCCAAATGTATCCTAAGATACCATACATCGAGTCCGGCAAGGGCTGGACCTCCACCTTCTTCTACTGCCAAGACATGGCAGCACCGGGGCGTCAGTTCGGCGTCCCGGACTTTGTCAACGCGCCGCCTATGCCCAAGCCGTGCTGGGACGAGGCGGTCCCCAAGTTGACGGAGGAGCTCCGCCTTATCCAAAGGAGGATCGAGTTCCTCACCAAGACGATGGAGCCCCCCTTGCTGGACGAGGTGGATATCGTCATCTGCTGGCTTAGCCGGCAAATACTGCCTTTGCGGTATAGCCCGCATAAGATGTGTCAGTATTCGCCTACTGTCACAGCTTCTCTTCAAGTAAGCGAGGAGGGGTTACCAGCTGCCGAATTGCCGGCCCGACTTCGCAGCCTTGTCAAATCAGGGTTGGTGAAGGCGGTGGAAGGTGTGCCGATGCACACCCACGACTACCCTCCCCTTGACGTAAGCATTTCCTCTTTTACTCTTTCTGAAGGCTATGTTGTCTTATTTGAATTCCCTTAACACTTGCCCTTTTGGTTGATGCAGCTCTCCACTCTGGGGAGAATGACCTGGCTCCTGACTTTTACGAGCGGGGAGCCGGGAAAACCAAGAAGCGCAAGGCGTCCGGCGCCGCTTCCTCTACGGTTAACACCGAGAGGAAGAAACGAACCGCAACGGCAACTGAGCCGGTGCTCGTCGACGACGACGAGAACGCGGGGATTAATATCCCCCGAAGGTAAACATCTCCGCCTTATTTGTTTGTCGGTTCAATTCATTGCCGGCGTTCATATGGCTAACTTTGTTTTGTGGCTAGGGAGCAGGTGGCGACCTCCAAGTTGTCGTCCAACTCCCTGTTGTCCAAGGGAAAGCGGCCTCTTGGCCATTCCCCGGCAACCGTCCCACCTACTCTACAGCCCCAGGCCGGCGGCTTTATGAGCGATGCTCATAGGCAGCACCAGCCCCAGGCTCCGGTTTCAAGCCCGCCGCCACAGACTTCCTCTACTGGTCGTGCTGCCAGCGCCCCTTCTCATTCGGTCGAGGTTGCGGCCAATGAAGCCGGCCAATTGCGCATCGCTAAGGAGGAGTTGATGGAGGAGGTTGCCGGTGGGCTGCCAACGGCAGCCCCGACTTCTGAAGGCGGGAAAGTTCGGGATCCCTAGACATTCTTGAAGGATGCCAAGGAGTCAACCTTGGCCTTTGCCGACTTTGCCGCCAAGACTTTTGCCGACTTGGAGGGCGACATTACTGTGAGTTGTCTTTTTGGCACTTGGTAGCATATACATAGTCCTTTCCCACCGAGCACTTAGATGGAAAATCGATGGAATTGATTGCCGGTTGACTTGTTTTTTGACAATATGTTGTATGCTTTTGGTTGTGTCCACAACGCGTCCTCACCGCCAATGTCGAGCTCATCTCTTCCAGGTCGGAGATAAACAAGCGGTACCGCAATCTGAAAAAATATTGCGATGCTAAGGACGCGCGGATTGCCGACTTGGAGGCGGCCCCCAAGAAAGATGAGGGTAAAACCACTAAGTTTTTCCCTTATGTTTTGTTTACGTTTGCTTCCGCCAATCATTTAGCCAGCTTATTCATATTGTAGAACTGCTAGATCACGGCCAAGATATACTGAAGGCGTCTACTGACATGCAAGCAATTATGAATGAAGCCTCTGATCTGGCGGCCGCCAACTTGGCGATGAAGGAGGAGCTTGGCGGATGAAGGAGGAGCACCTGAAGGAGATGGAGGAGCAACAAATGAAGTGTGCGTAGGAGACTAGCAAGCTAACCAGCGAGCTGGATAGCCTGCGCAAAAAACTTGCGTAGGCGGAGAAGACGACTGCTAAGGAAATATCCAAGCAGGCTTCTCGCGCCAAGACTGCGGAGGACGTGGTGGCAGCTCATATGATTGAGTTGTCCGCCTTCCATAACTCGGTCCTTGGTAAGCTTTTCCTCATTCTTCACCTTGTCGTCAATTAAATTGTTAACCTGGGCCAACTATGACGTTTTTTGTTTTGTGATGCAGTTGCTGCCGGCTTAGGCGACGACAAGGTTATCAGCCCCCGCCTAGACCGCCTTGCTCGCCAGGGTGAGCTGATCACCGAGAGTTTGGCGGCGTCCAAACATTTTGCCGCCAAGTTCTTCATCTCCTCTGACAGACAGGAGCCCACCGACTTCAACGATGTGCCCAGCATGCCGGAGCAAGCAATCAAGCTACACAAAATCTCGTTGAAGTCGGCGGCGCGGGGTGGTGCGAAGACTACGTTTGGCTTATTCATGGCGCACTACCCCGAGGCTGAGATTGGCGTCGTCACCGAGGGCATGCCGTCTACTTATGATGACGGCAGCGAGGTCCAGCCGGCCGCTGTGCTGAACAGCGTTGCCGGCTACACCACGCGGGTTGCCGACATGGTGGATATGGCGGTCTTCTATCGGCGCCATCCTGTGCCGTCTGCTGGAGAAGTCAGGGTTTCCGCCACGGCAGAGGCGGAGGGGAGCGATAGCTTTGGAGCTGAGGTTGTTGAGCTTTGTCGGCGCCACCTTCCTTTCTTCTTGACGGCTAACTTCCTCCTGCCCCTGAAACAATCATATCTCAACTTGTAATATATGTAAATAACTTTTGGAGATGTACTGCTAGGCGAGAACCAACTAACTGTTTTATTGTGCTACTTAAGTAGACTTCTTTTGTTTTATTTGGCCCGCCTTAATTTTATTTTGACTTATATGCTTGACTTTTTGTATGTTGGAAAATCTCAGCCGGAAACTTTAGCTGAAACAACCAGGGCTAGTACCATAAGTTTAGAATCAGGAACCAAAGCCAACATGTTGGCGCCAAAGACATACTACTAGGCTAACCACATATAAGTAATCAAAAGTAAAGGAATTAGGTGGCACAAAAAGTTGATTTTTGCTTTGGGTTGGCTCGAAAGCTGCAAGTATCTACCATTTTGAATCTTTGCACGGAGCTAGAAATTAGGTAACTTAGATACATAGGGGTTTATGATTGCAAGAAAAGACAAAAGATGGCATGCTTCTCAACACAGATGAGTAACCATAGACTTTTATTTCATAATCATATATAACTTATTACAATTATAAATTTCTAAGTGTAGAAAGGACGTAGCTTCTCAATGTTCCAAGGCCGTCTTGTTTGCTCGAACGGGTCGTCAAGGCCTCTTTTACGCTTGGTTCCTCATCTTCCTGCCGCCTTCTTGCGCCTTTTCTTTTCTTCTGCGTCGCGGATGTCGGATAGGTAATAGGAACCATTGAGCAGTGCCTTTGACTCTATAAACGGTCCTTCCCATGGCGGGGATAACTTGTGCAAGCCCTTTATGTTTTGAATTAGGCGGAGAACAAGTTCACCTGTTCAGAAGCCCCGCTTCCGCACTCTCCGGCTTTTATAGCGGCCAAGTTGTTGCTGGTACAAGGTGGAGCGATGGAGAGCAACGTCTCTTTCTCCATCTAACAAGTCTAGGCTATCCTGTCTCGCACCTTCTACATCTTGCTCGATGTAGGCTTGAACTCTTGGGGAATCGTATTTCATAACGGTGGGTAGCACTGCCTCTGCGCCATACACTAAGAAGAAAGGAGTGTAGCCGGTAGATATGTTTGGCGTTGAACGCAAACTCCAGAGTACGGATTGTAGCTCTTCTGCCCAAGCGCCGGCTGCCCTATGCAATGGAGCTTCGATACGGGGCTTAAGTCCGGAAAGGACTAAGCCGTTTGTACGCTCTACTTGTCCGTTTGTTTGAGGGTGTGACACGGATGCCAAGTCAAGACGGATGCCTAGATCATTGCAGTATTCTTGATGTCACCTTGAGACAAGTTGCTTCCATTATCTGCGATAATGTTGTCTCAAACTCCGAACCAGGAGATAATTCCCTAGAGGAAATTGGTGGTTGTTCGTTCGTTAAGTTTGCTGATCGACTTGGCTTCAAACCATTTAGTCAACTTGTCGACATCGACCAATAGGTGGGTGTATCCACCTCGTGCCTTCTTGAAGGGACCAACCATGTCTAAGCCCCAGACCCAAACGACCAGGTGATTGGGATTGTCCTGAGTTCTTATGCCGGCAAGTGAGGTTGACGGGCATACAACTGGCAGCCTTTGCATGTTTTCACGATGTGTTCGGCGTCTTCTTTGGCAGTTAGCCAGTAGAAATCTTGGCGAAAAGCTTTGGAAACAATGGACCTGGCGAAGGCGTGATGCCCGCGAGTGCCAATATGTATGTCTTTCAGAATTTCCCGGCCTTCTTCTGGCAATATGCACCGCTGATAGATACCGCATGTGCTTCGCTTATATAGCCCGTCTTTGATGACTGTGAATGCTTTGGCTCGCCTTATGATCTTCCTTTTCAACGCCTCATCATCTTCCGGCAACTTCTAGTTGACTAAAAATTCGAGATAGGGGACGGTCCATTCCGGCTGGGCCAAGTAGAAGGCAAGACTTGCCCCTTCTACTCGTTCTTCTACATCGGGTCCAATAAGTCGGCGTCCTTAATGGAAGGCTTGTGCAAATGTTCCAGGAAAATGTCCTTTGGCACTTTTTGCGTTCGGACCCGAGTCTGGAGAGGGTGTCTAACGCCTCGTTCTCAGCTCTGGGAACATGCCGGACTTCGTAGCCCATGAAATTTTGGGCGAATTCGTCAACTTTGGCCCTGTAAGCTGCCATTGTTGCACTCTTCGCATCTCATGTGCGCTTACTTGTTGTGCGACTAAGTCGGAGTAACCATAACAGAGGATTCTCTTGACGCCAAGGTCGTTTGCCACATGTAGCACGTGAAGCAAAGCTTCATACTCTGCGAGGTTATTAGTTGTTGTGAAATGAATCTGCAACACGTAGCTGAGCTTATCGCCTCTGGGTGTGCGCAAAACAACTCCAGCACCCGACCCTTTGAGGCTCTTTGATCCGTCGAAGTGCATGACCCAATATTATGACTCGGGGAGTACTGTGTCCTCCATGGCCTCTGTCCAGTCGGCAACAAAATCAGCAAGTGCATGATTCTTAATGGCGGTCCGCGGTTTGTAGACTATATAGAAGGCGGTGAGCTCAATGCCCCATTTGGCGACTCGGCCTATTGCCTCTACGTTGTTGATTATGTCTCCCAACGGCGCCCTGCTGACTACTGTCACTGTGTGCTCCTGAAAATAATGCCTAAGCTTTCTGGCGACGAAGAATACAATGTAAGCCAGCTTTTGGTAATGTGGGTAGCTCATCTTAGAGGTGGAGAAGAGTTCACTGATGAAGTAGACCGGACGTTGCTCAGACGTCGTGGCTTCGTTTTCCTTTCTTTCCACAGCCAAGACAACGCTGACAACTGCTCCAGTTGCCGCGATGTATAGCATCATTAGTTCCTGCGATCGAGGTGCAGCCAATATAGGAGCGGACACAAGCGCCTCCTTAAGTTGTTGTAAGGCGGCATCTGCTTCTGCTGTCCCCTCGAAATTGTCGGATTTCTTCAATAGCCGGTAGAGAGGCATTGCCTTTTCTCCAAGGCGGCTTAGGAAACGACTCACGGCTGCTGCAGATCCGGCTGAGCGTTGCACGTCCTTCAGACAAATTGGTCTGGATATGTTTTGGATAGACTTGATCTTCTCCGGGTTGACTTCGATCCCTCGTTTTGAGACGATAAAGCCAAGTAATTTGCCGGCTGGAACGCCGAAAACACACTTGGCGGGATTGAGCTTCATGTGGTATTTCCGGAGATTCTGAAAAGTTTCTCCCAAGTCCCCTAGGAGATCCGCCTTCTATTTCGATATTACCAAAATGTCGTCAACGTAGACGTGAACATTGCGGCCGATCTGTTCATGCAGGAAATTTTGCATACAACGTTGGTATGTTGCCCCTGCATTCTTCAGGCCAAAAGGCATCATGATGTAGCAGAAAGTCCCATAAGGAGTGGTGAAATATGTTTTCAGTTGATCTGACTCCCTCATCTCGATTTTGTGGTATCCTGAGTAGGCGTCCAGAAAACAAAGCAGCTCAGAGCCTGCTGTGGAGTCTACGACCTGGTCAATTCTAGGCAGCGCAACCTTTAGGCAACTGTTGTTAACACCGGTATAGTCGATACACATCCTCAACTCTTTATTCTTCTTTTGAACAAGTACATGATTTGCCACCCAATCGGTGTGTACAACTTCTTTTATGAAATTTGCGTCCCTCAGCCTCTTTATCTCCTTCCCTATAGCCTTGCGTCTCTCATCACCAAAGCGTCTTATTGCATGCTTCACCGACATCGATCCCTTTATAATATTGAGCGAGTGCTTGGCAAGTTCCCTCGGTACACCAGGCATGTCAGATGGTGACCATCCAAAGATGTCACGATTCTCACGGAGGAACTCAACGAGCTCGCCTTCCTATTTGCTGTCGAAGTTGGAACCGATGACAACTTGCTTGGATTTATCGCCAGGGATGAGGTCCGCCTTCTTTGTGTCTTCTGAAGCTTCAAAGGTCTTCTTGACATCAACTTCTAGCTTTGGCATGGAGTTGTCTGGGTCCGCCTTAAGTAGTGCGAGATCTTCTTAGTGGATGATGGCTTCTACAAAGGCGGCCATGCCACGCTCACAATCCTTAGCTTTCTTGAAGTTACCGGAAACCGTGATGGGTCCCTGTTTCCCCGGCATCTTAAGCTTCTTGTATATATAGCACGACCTTGCCATGAACTTGGCAAAAGCCGGTCGTCCGAAGATAGCATGACAGGCACTTTTGAAGGGGACAACTTCAAACCGAAGGAACTCTGAGCGGTAGTTCTCTTCTAGTCCAAAAGTTACCTTCAGCCTAATGCTTCCCATTGACTTTGCTCGCCTGCCGGGCACTATGCCATGAAAGGTGAGGTTGCTGTGGTCGAGCTGATCCCCAGACAAGTTCATGCGGCATAGTGTATCATAGTATAGGATGTTGAGGCTCCTGCCGCCATCCATGAGTACTTTGGTGAGCCTAAAGTTGTCGACAATAGGGTCGACAACAAGGGCGTATTTTCCTGGGTGGGGGACATAATCAGGGTGGTCGGACCGATCCCAAGTGATTGCCGCCTCGGACCAGTTCAAATACTGATGGACGTCTGGCATTGTCGCGTTGAGTTCGCGCATCTCCGCCTTGTACGCCTTAGCCGAAGGTGTGCCGACAAAGCACATGAGTGACTCCTTGACCTTCGGGTATGGCTTCTTTTTCTTGGCGGAGGCGTCGTCATAGCTTGAGATAGACATGTCGTCGTCCTCATCGTCCTTGCTGTCTTTCTTGTCGTACTTCTTCGAGTTTTTTGACTTCTAGCCAACAGTTGGGTCCTTTTTGAAGTCGTCCATGAAGCGGCACTCGCTGAGCATATGGTTGACTTTGCCGAGCTTTTTGTGGATTGGGCATAGCAGAATTTTTGCCTGCTCGTAAGTGATACGTGCCGCCTAAGGGACTGAGCCGGCGTCACGGTTATCTTTCTTATTTTCCCACTTCTTTTTGACGGCGTTTCCTGGGAACGCGACATCAACCTCGTTAGAAAGCCTGGCTTTTTCTTCCGTTGCTTGTTTGCGCTTGTTGTTCCGTTTTGGCACGATGCTGACGTCTGAATCATCGTCACAGACGTCGTCGTCTGCTGCCGCATATTGGGCGGCAAGGTTGAGCATTTCGCCAAGGTCCGTGACTTGCTCGCAGACAAGTCTATGACGGAGTAAGGACTTCTTCTGTAGGCCCGTGTAGAAGGCATGGATAGCCTGAGCGTCTGAAACACCATGACAGTTGGCCTTCACTGAGATCCAACGTCTGACAAAATATGTCATGGTTTCGTCAATCCGTGTGGGTGTTTGGACGCTTGTATATTGCTTGGAAGTGATGGGAGAACACCTTTTCCATGTCGTACCCGCTGTGGATAGACTTTTCTAGAAGGTTGTCGATCCAAGCCCTTGCCGTTCCTTCTAACATTAGAGGTAGGTAGCGGACGGCAATGTGATTGCTTCCGCCGTAAATATCTATGGCATGGCATAGTCGGCTAGCCATGAGTCCGGCTTAACGAGGTCGTTGTACCTAGGACAATTTTTAGACACTGATGTCATGTCGTTGGGAAACGGCTCTCTACGGTTGGCGTCGCCAAAGCACTTTGGGCCAGAGTATAGCGTCTCACTTCCTCTTGCTATGTCTTTTTGGCGGTGTCTTGCGTCTTCTCGATCGAGCTATTCTCCGCCTCTCTTGGCGTTCGGCTCGTCCTGCGCCGCCCGGCTTACGTTGAGCCTGGGCCCATCTGCCGCCTCCTTCTTTTTGCTGTCGGTGCTGCGTTACGGAGACCGGCCTCGACCTCTCCTGGGAGGGTCGTTGCTGACGTCTTTCTTAGGCGGCTGGCTGTTGTTCCGGCTACCGCCATCACCGCGCCTTGGCTGGGATGGAGGTGGTAGGTCACCTCTGCTTCCTGTCTGTGAGTTCTCGTCCCGCCTTGGTTTTGGTGGGAGCGTCTTCTTTGGAGGTGGTGTCGCATTCCTTTTGTCGCCATGGCTACTGGAGCCGGACGGGCCTTCGGGGTCAGCGCCGGGTGCTACTTTGCATTTTCCTGACTTGGATTCCAGATCTCCCCCGCGGGCATCCGCCATATGGCCGTAGGAGTCGGCGCGAGCTTGTTGCTCTAGGGCCTTGCTCATGTAGTGTCTTGCATTGGCCACTTTTTTCCTCCGCTTTGTAAGTCTTGTCGTATAGGGTGTCAAGTACGGCATCAACGTTAAGGATGGGGGTGCAGAAGACAACATCCCCCCTTCTGTCCATACGCTACGGTCCTGTGCACCAGTCAACCCTAGATCTTGAGCTGATGTGGTCGCATAGATTGGCGCCTCTTTATCACGGCGGTTTTTTTATGACCTTTTTTCTTCGAAGAGCTTCTTGTTCGGTTTGGCCGACATCTTTTCTTGCTGCTACTCGATCTTCTTCGCAAGACTCTCAACGTGCTCCTCTCTTCTGCGTAGGAAGTCAGAGTGCTTAAGCATATTAAGTCTAAGCTCTTCCACTTCGTCGAGTGGGGTACCCTTAGTCACCGGAGTGTTCATGATTTCGTCCACTTCCTTGATGAAGAAGAGCAAATCCGTGGGCTTGTTGCCACCGCCTTTTTCGAGACAGCTTTCTTCTTCGCACGCACCTTGTCGGAACCGTCAATGAGTTGACCGATGTTGGTGTTGCCGGCAGCTTCCTCCGGCTTAACTTATGGGTAAAAGCAACTGGGGTTGACTCGTTGCCGATGACAACCATCATAGCCAGCTTATCAGGCATTTCTGTATCCACTGTGTTCCCTGAAGGAACCGGGTTATCACTGGAAAAGCGGTTTTTAATTCTCTCTTCGAAGAGACTAGCATCATCATCAGAATCAGAATCTTCATTGACTTGAACGGTAGATCTGGATCTGACATCTGACATTGCATCCTTCTGAAGAGCAGGAAGAATTGATTCAGGATCGTTGTTTTCCGGCTGAGAGTCAGATACCAGTCGGACAACTCCGACGAAGTGGAAGTCAGATCTAGCCGACTCCTGAGAGAAGGCGGATTCAGATCCATCTTGCCAGTCGACCTCTTGGTCGAAGGGTTGGTGGGTGGGGTTGTAGAACGTGGTAGGCCGTACGCCTCTAGTATGTACCCGATGAACAAGTCGATCCGTCCGATCGGCACGATTGCGCACCCGATGAGGTAGTCGTCCGCCGGGATCCAGGACTCGTCTTAGTTGACGTAGTTGTGGCTGTCATATCTTGTGACGCGGACGACGGCGATTTCCTTGCCCACGCCGCCAAGTGTTCCCGCCTCGAACGTGACACCGGAAACCTTAAGCCCCACGGTGGGTGCCAACTGTCGGAGTATCGGTATAGTTGATAGGAGACAGGGGTCCTCTAGCCTATGTAAGGATGTGGGGAAGAAGACTGGAGTCGTCGAGGTCGGGATTGAACACGGCGAGGTTACCCTGTTTCAGATCTCGCAGCGGTGGCGAGACCCTACGTGCTGCTATAAGGCAATAGTCGTGAACAGGTTACAACAAGTATTCAGTCTGCCCTAAAGGCTTCTCAGTGGCCGGCTTATATAGGCGGCCGGACCCCGGGATACAAGGTAAGTACTTGTCCGGCAAGTAAACAGAGTACTAGACCTAGCCGGCTTAGTTGCCGCCTTTCGTCTTGGGCTTGGTGTATTCTGCCTTCCTTGGACCGTCCACCTACTTCCTTGTACGTCGGCTATCTGGGCAGCCCGGTAGGCATCAGCCTTACCACCCTTGGGCCAAACTGGACTAGCCGGATTGATCCATGTCAGAGATAACCCCCGCTTGGTATATCCCCAACAACCACTAACAAGAAGAGTTGCTCATGTCGATGACGATTCCCGAAGATCAAAACTAATAGAATAAAAGGCAAGAGATCGTCCACCCAAGTATCCTCAATTTTGGAGGTTGGATAAGAGAGAGACTCTAAAACAAATAAGATAAGAGGAGAAATAGAATGGAAGTAAGGAATAAAAAGAAACCTATTGAGATATTTTCAAAATAATTTTAGTCAAATAGTTTAGACACTCTAGAAACAACGACCCTTAGCGAGGTTATCCTACAGGCTTTTGCGAACCAGCTGCTTCGATAACTTATGACGCCCCAAAATCGGTACTATGTAGATTTAAGCGATCCTGCCAAAATCCGCATAATAACGATTTTAGGTCGCCCCCCCAGACATACTTGTGCACGCCGAAACATGCGCATTATGTGGGGGGAATTGTGATAACATTACAACAGTTCCGATATATCCACAACAGCAGAAGTTAAATATACAACAACGACTCGAATGAGTCAAGATACAAATGATACAATACAAAGATAGAAATTACAGCGGAAGCAAAATAGTATCCAACTACGGATAAGATGCAAATTGGACTAAGAGTGCTGAAGATAAGTGATGGCACCATATCCATGCCCAGCCCAAGCCGGAGGGATTCCCAAGCTAACGTCGTGAGACTTCAAACCAGTTGACTGCACATAAAGCTGTTAGCACCCGTTTTTGGCAGCCGGACGGTTTTAGGATCACAAAACTCGAACAAGGCGGAAGACAGATTTGGGTGTGCGAAGTTGCTTGAAGGCCCATGGAGGCAAGTCAATTCTAGCCTAGGGAAAAGCAAGGTCAGAAGAAGGTGGTAGAAAAGAAGCCAACTTTGTCAAAACAAGGTGGACAAAGTCAACTTTGTCAAAACAAGGTGGACGAAAAGAAGCCAGCTTTGTCATAACAAGGTGGTAGAAAAGAAGCCAACTTTGTCTAAACAAGGTGGACGAAGTCAACTTTGTCAAAACAAGGTGGTAGAGGAGAAGCCAACGTTGTCAAAACAAGGCGGCAGAAAGACAACTTTGTCAAGACAAGGCCGCAGAAAGGAAGCCAATGTTGCCAAAATGAGACGACAGAAGTGAAGCCAACATTGTCAAAACAAGCCGGCAAAAGAAGACAACTTTCCCTGATCAAGGCGGAAGGCAGAATGCAGCTTCCTACAATCATGGCGGAGGACAAAAGGCAACTTTCCCCGATCAAGGTGAAAGGCTAAAGAAGGCAACTTTCTCCGATCAATGCGGAAGGAAATAGGCAACTTTCCCCGATCAAAGTGGAAGGAAAAAGGTAACTTTCGCTGATCAAGGCGGAGACAAAAGACTTATTTTCTGAAGGCACTTTGCCTGTATCAAGGCGGAAGCCTAAAGGTGGCAAAGAGAAGGCAACTTTGAGATCAGGCTGGAAGAAGGAGGCAACTTTCCAAAGAAGCCAGACAGATTGAGTCCGGGTCTAGCACGAAGCCGATCAAGGATCCGCCAAGTTAGGATATAATCCAACTTAAACCATGAATTGTAATTCGCGTAGGATTCCAAAACATGTACGTGAAGTCCAACCGCCTCATATATATATGAGAGGTGATGGCCGATTGAAATCAAGCAAACAATCGACAACCTATCAATACAACCCTACTTTTGTCTCCTTCAACCTTGTTCCTGCTTCCGTTGTTCGGTGATTTCGCAGATCTTGCCGGATATCGAAAATCGAGCTGAGAGCGGCCAAGTCCGGCTTAGCTCAGCCAATCGTTGCCGGCTTTCCTCAGACGGGGCTTCCCGAGGGGCTGGGACGTCTGGTCTCAAAAGCGTCGGCTTACTGTCTTGCGTATCGTGCTGTAAGCCAGCCTCCCGCGGGGCGAGTTGCGGAGTATCTCCCCCGGCACCGCGGGTACACGAGGACGTGTTCGTGTGACGCGTTTCCAGCGCAACACACTTTTTGGCGACTCCGCTGGGGAATTTCGATCTAAAATTGGACAACAATGACCAATTCCAAGACCGACGTTACCAACATCAATGTTGACAACATCATCAATCCAACTTTGGAGAAGTTGTCAGAAGAACAACGCCAAGGCCTGGAGGCGTGGAAGAAGAAGAGAGACGAGGAGTTTGGAGCCTTGCGTGCCAAGCGGGATCAAGAAGATCAAGATGTGTACCTGTCCAGCTTCAAGGTTGATCGGCAGGGAGTGATTTCGCCGATCAAGGAACCGGAATTCATACCGTTGAACGTTGACATCGACCAACCCGCTGCTACGAAAAACACGCTCCAGGTTCAACCATCGGACAAACAGCCGATTGGTCAAGTCAGGGAAAACCAACTTGTGTCTAGTATACCCTGCTCAACTCCTGTCCAGAGTCTGCCTAACCCGGTAAGCCAGCCGGGACAAGTGGTACGACTTTTTGGACAAGAGTCATTGCCGAACCGAAGTTCAGCATGTTTGACACAACCCAACCCTGCAGCCAATTCTTCGCTTGTGTCGGCTAAATCGGCCAATATGGACGATTTGATGGCGGAATTCAAAAGAAAATTGGATCAGATAGCTTATGACAAACTCGAGGTTATGCCAAAACATAGGACTTACATTAAGCCTTACCCCGATTATTTTGATCTACAGCCTTATCCACCTGGTTATAAAGTTCCTGAATTTGTCAAATTTAATGGGGTGGACAACAAGTCAACATGGGAACATATTAGTCAGTACTTGGCTCAATTGGGCGAAGCTAATCATGACCATATCAGAGTCCGCTTGTTCTTATTGTCTTTGACAGGCATTGCGTTTTCTTGGTTTTCGGCTTTAGCTCCTAATTCTATACATACTTGGTTCCATTTAGAGCAAAAGTTCCATGAACACTTCTTTGCCGGGGAAGTAGAACAGAAGTTGTCCCACCTTACATCGGTTAGGAAGAAACATGACGAATCGGTATCCGATTATGTCAAGAGATTTAGAAACACTAGAAACCGATTTTACAGTCTGGTGATAACTGAAAGAGACATGGCTGACCTGGTTTTTAATGGGTTAAGGACTTACTTAAAAGAGAAGTTGGAAGGCCATGAATTCTTGTCTGTTAGTCAAGTTCAAGAGAGAGCTCTGGCTCAAGAAAGCCGGGTTAATGAGTCAAAAGACCCACATCGGATGAACAGAAGTTGGCTTAATGTGCTCAGCAATGATGCTGACTCCGACGATGAGGCCGATATCTATTCTGCCGAGTTTGTTTGGCCCAGCAAGGCCAAACCCTATATGTGTGATGACTTAAAGCCGATTCGCAAAAATCGGGATAATGAGATAAATTGCAGTTTTGATGTAGGCAAATGTGATAGAATATTTGATGCCTTGTTAAAAGATAAAGTGATAAGAGTTAATCATGTTATACCGTCTCCTGATGAATTAAGCCGGCGAGCTTATTGCAAGTATCACAATTCTTTCTCTCATGCTATTAATGATTGTAATGTCTTTTGTCGACAAATCCAATCGGCCCTCAATGACGGACGATTGAGCTTTGCTGGCATGGCAATTGACACAAAACCGTTCCCAATGAACGCGCTAGACTTGGAGGGAAATAAGGTTTTGCTTCGGCCAGAGACGGCCGAAGGGGCTAATAAGTCTAACATTGTTGTTGGTGTGCCCAGGGAAAAGACTGACAACAAGGCGGCCGGAAGGCAAGTTACTGTAAGCCAGCAACCCGGTGGCCACGAAGTCATCAAGATCACGATCAAGAATCCTGCGCTCGGGGGGAAAAAGCCACGCTCGGATGGTTTGCCGCCAAGATTTATAAAGCCCAAGAACCCAGAAGTTGGCAGATCGAAGACAAATCAAGCAGAATATAGGCCAAGGAAGATGAAGCCAACTTTTGACATGTTGCTGAACAAGTATGTGCGCCAAGCCGGATCAAGACCAAACCAATATCAGTATAGGAAGCGGCCGAGGTCACCATCTGCCGAAGAAGGAAGTCGGTATGAGAAGCCGGCTGACGAGTTCAAACGCAAGGCAACCCGGCAATCTGGGCAAAGTCGGCTTGTATATCCCGGAGACTCGTCATATTGGTGGGTCAAGGCGCAAGGCGCTAAGAAGCCTACTAAAGGCGGATCAGAAGTTGGCAACGTACTGATCATTGGAAGTCATGTGTTTAAGATGAAGGACCCGGTTATAGAGCCAACAAACAACAAGCCGACACCCACTGTCGTGCCAAAGGCAGCAATCCATGATCATGAAGCCAGCTCTAGTCAATCTGTGGTTCCTCCCCCTCGGGATCCAAAATATACTCTGCGAAAGTGGTGTCCGCCGGGTATAACAAAGACACAAAGGCGGAAACTGCAAAGGGCACGGAACCGAGAGAAGGCAGAAGAAGGAGTTGAGCAAGCCAGGGATGTCCAATTCAATGTGGAACGACCAATGGTGCCATCTCATGTATGGGTTCTTAGGCAAGTTCGTATGGCGGCATCGACAGCAGTCACGCCAAGTATAGCTGCAGTCAATGACACAATGTTGGCTGATGCATCGGCTGTTACTTATTCATAATGGGCCGATGAAGTAGAAGCAGCAGATTTGGCACGCGAGAACGCGACAACTGAAAAGTTGCCAGCTGAAGAGCTTGTAACTGGAGACATCACGATGGAAGAGCCGACAAGTACAACAGAAAAGTTGGCGGAAGAAAATCCGGCAACATCAGAATCAGCAATGGACAAATCGGGCAACATGACTGCTGACGAAGAGCTGCTGGATTATGAGACGACACCAAGCCGGACGAACGTGGATATCAACATGGTATATTTTCTGCCTGCCGAGTTCCGAGCTATGGAAGAAGAAGGTGAAATTGCGCAAATCAACTTTGGACCCAAAAATGCCATCTTTGAGAAGCCTGATGGACCGGTTAAACACCTAAAGCCTTTGTACGTCAGAGGGCATATTGATGGAAAGCCGGTTACCAGAATGTTGGTGGATGGCAGAGCTGTGGTAAATCTGATGCCATATTCTGTCTTCAAGAAGCTACAACTAGATGATAGTGACTTGATGAAGACAAACATGGTGTTGAATGGGTTCGAAGGAGGAGAAGGAATAGAAGCCAAAGGAGTTATAAGTTTGGAGCTCACAGTTGGCAGCAAAACTTTGGCTACTGCCTTCTTTGTTGCTGAGGTGCAGGGAAACTACAATGTACAATTGGGGAGAGATTGGCTTCATGCCAACCAATGTGTTCCATCAACTATGCACCAACAACTCGTTCAATGGGTTGACGACGAGATTGAAGTCATCCATGCTGACGAATCGACATGTATTGCATTAGCCGAGTCAGTTGTTGATTGGCAACATTCCAATGTCACATGCCTATTTGGGCGTGATTTATCCGGGTTCAATTTCCTGAGTACTACCAGGGACGGATTCGTGCCAGTATCTCTAAAGCCGATTGGTGGAAATCGGTTGCAGCTCAAGTAGATGGATAAAAACGACGAGTGGCTGCAGAAACGTCTGGAGAAGTATCGGTCCGAGAGGAACGATATGTGTGAAGCAATTGAAGAACCAGACGATATGGACAAGTTGGGACAAGGCTTTGTGTCAGCTGACTTACTTGAAGAAGCTGACATTGGGGATGGCACTATCCCTAGGCCAACATTTGTGAAGCAGAAGTTGGCAGCCGATTATAAGTCTAAGTTAATCGCGCTAGTCAGGGAATATGTAGATTGCTTTGCGTAGGAATACCACGAGATGCCTGGGTTGAGCCGAGAGTTGGTCGAACATCGGTTGCTTATCAAAGCCGGCTTTAGACAACACAAGCAGCCGGCTCGCAAGTTCAACCCAACAATCTATGACCGGATCAAGGCAGAAATAGGCCGACTTTTGGAGGCCAACTTTATTCGGCCTTGTAAGTATGCTGAGTGGATATCCAACATAGTTCCGGTCGAGAAGAAAGGATCTGGCAAGATTAGGGCATGTATTGAATTCAGAGATGTAAATCGTGCCACGCCTAAGGACGAATATCCTATGCCAATAGCCGACATGCTCATCAACAAAGCCTCATGTCACAAAGTTATCAGCTTTCTGGATGGCAACGCAGGATACAAATAGATATATATGGCCGAAGAAGATTCATCTAAGACGGCGTTTCGCTGCCCAGGCTTTGTTGGCATGTTCGAGTGGACTGTGATGACCTTTGGCTTGAAGAATGCCGGAGCCACATATCAGAGAGCAATGAACTTGATTTTTCATGATCTTCTGGGAGTAGTACTGGAGGTATATATTGACGACGTGGTGGTTAAGTCGGACGGCGAGTCAAGTCATTTGGCCGACTTACAACTTGTGTTTGAAAGAATGAGGAAGTACGGGCTAAAGATGAATCCTTTGAAGTGTGCCTTTGGCGTGTCGGCTGGAAAGTTCTTAGGCTTTATCATACATGAAGATGGCATAGAGATTGATCCGGCCAAGATTGAAGCCATCCAAAAGATGACAGCACCAAGTTGTAAAAAGGAGATGCAAAAGTTTTTGGGCAAGGTAAATTATTTAAGGAGATATATTACTAACTTGTCCGGAAAAGTTGATGCATTTACAGAAATCCTTCGGCTCAAGAATGATGATAAGTTCACCTGGGGAGCAAAGCAACAAGAGGCATTTGACAAGATCAAAATTTTCCTATCTACTCCGCCAGTTCTAAGGAAGCCTACTCGGGGGCAGCCTTTCCGGCTTTACATTGCCGCCGAAGAAAAGGTGATTGGAGCTGCCTTAACTCAGGAAGCCGAAGGGAAAGAGTATGTCGTCACGTATCTGAGCCGGCGTTTGCTGGATGCTGAATCAAGGTACAACTTTGTGGAGAGATTGTGCCTGTCTCTTTATTTCACCTGCACCAAATTGCGACATTATTTGTTGTCCAGCGAATGCCAAGTCCTTAGTCAAACCGATGTTCTCAAACACATGATTCAAAAGCCGATTCTCAGCGGACGAATCGGCAAGTGGGCATACGGATTGATCGAATAGGAGTTGGCTTATGAGCCCCTCAAATCTATGAAAGGCCAGATTGTAGCTGACTTCATTGTTGAACATCGGGTTGACCTGGGACAAGAAGCCGACTTAAATCTCGTGTCGGCTGTACCGTGGAGGCTTTATTTTGACGGCTCAGTCTGCGATGATGGGCAGGGAGTCGGTGTTGTATACATATCACCGCACGGTAATATTTTTGAGGCCTCTTGTCGTCTTGATTATTTATGCACTAACAATGAAGCCGAATATGAAGCACTTTTATTCGGGCTAGAACTTCTAGTATGTAGGGGTGACCCATATCGAGGCATATGGTGACTCGTTACTTGTTGTCCAGCAAGTATCCAAGATTTGTCAATGTCATAGCGGGACACTCAACGTGTATCTTGACAGTTGCCTGGAGGTTATCTCAAAGTTGCATTATTTCAACATATCACATGTTCCCAGGCAGGATAATTGGCTTGCCAATGAATTGGCACAACAGGCATCAGGCTATCATATCAGTCGAGGTATGTTCTTCGTTAGGCAGCTGCCGGTGACCCATTTTGCTAACTTGGAGGAAGCCAAACAGGAAGCCAGCTTGTAGGAGTCGGCTAAGGAAAAGACAAAGTTTGAACCGTCAAGCGATTGGAGAAAACCTTATGTTGACTATCTGCACGATCCGAGTCGGAAGGCGGACAGGGCAGTTCGGCGCACAGCTCTCAAGTATACGTTGGTGGATGCTGCGTTGTATCGCCGAACTGTTGACGGCCTTCTTCTAAAATGTTTGAATGAAGACGAAGCTAGAGTTGTTATGGGAGAGGTACATGATGGCATGTGCGGAACGCATCAGTCGGCTCATAAAATGAAGTGGATGCTCAGACGAACCGGATTTTATTGGCCAACAATGATCAATGACTGCTTCAGATATTACAATGGATGCGAAGCTTGCCAAAAGTTTGGAGATATTCAGTTAGTGCCAGCTTCACCTCTTAACCCAATCATAAAACCGTGGCCTTTACGAGGTTGGGCACTTGACTTTGTCGGGATGATTCATCCGGCATCTTCTAAGGGGCATCGGTTTGTTTTGGTTGCTACTGATTATTTTACCAAGTGGTCCGAAGCGGTACCTCTCAGAAACATGACTCATAAGGAGGTGATTCAATTTATCACAGAGCATATAGTTCACAGGTTCGGCATCCCGTAGACACTGACCACAGATCAAGGTACTTCCTTCATGGCTAAGGAGGTGAAACAGTTTGCCGAATCACTCGGGATCAAGATGCTCAATTCTTCTCCGTACTATGCTCAAGCCAACGGGCAAGCTAAGTCGAGCAACAAAATTTTGATCAAGTTGATCAAGAAGAAGGTGCAAGATTTTCCCAGAAGGTGGCACGAAGTGTTATCTGAAGCTTTGTGGGCTCACAGGATTTCAAGGCATGGAGCCACCAAGGTGACTCCTTTCGAGTTGGTATATGGACAGGAAGCCGTTTTGCCAATAGAGGTGAATCTGGCCGCCTTAAGGCTTGTCAGACAGAACGATTTGTCGGCTGATGATTATTGCAGTCTAATGATGGACAACATTGACGAAGTAGCCGACAAACGTGTCACTGCGCTAAGTGAAATCAAGAAAGAGAAGTTGTGGGTGGTGAGGTCTTACAACAAGAAAGTCCGGCTAAAGGATTTCCAAATTGACGACTTGGTCTGGAAGGTTATATTGCCAGTTGGCTCCAGAAGCCGAAAATTCGGCAAATGGTCCCCGAACTGGGAAGGGCCACTGAGAATCGCAGGGATAGTACCCGGCAACTCTTATTTGGTGGAGACATTAGAAGGCTACATGTTGCCTCGAGCTATCAATTGGAAATACCTGAAAAAGTTCCACCCAAGCGTTTGGCAAACTGCATGATCTGCGCATATGGCCGATATACATATATCGCCCTTAGCATATGGCCGATGAGCTTAAACATCGCCCTTAGACCAAGACTTCTACGTTGAATATTTTCTAGTACGCAAGCTATACTAGAAAACGGGGGGGCATGTGTTAGCACCCGTTTTTGGCAGCCGGCCGGTTTTAGGATCACAAAACTGGAACAAGGCGGAAGACAAATTATGGTGTGCGAAGTTGCTTGAAGACCCATTGAGGCAAGCCAATTCTAGCCTAGGGAAAAGCAAGGTCAGAAGAAGGTGGTAGAAAAGAAGCCAACTTTGTCAAAACAAGGTGGACAAAGTCAACTTTGTCAAAATAAGGTGGACGAAAAGAAGCCAGCTTTGTCAAAACAAGGTGGTAGAAAAGAAGCCAACTTTGTCAAAACAAGGTGGACAAAGTCAACTTTGTCAAAACAAGGTGGACGAAAAGAAGCCAGCTTTGTCAAAACAAGGTGGTAGAAAAGAAGCCAACTTTGTCTAAACAAGGTGGACGAAGTCAACTTTGTCAAAACAAGGTGGTAGAGGAGAAGCCAACGTTGTCAAAACAAGGCGGCAGAAAGATAACTTTGTCAAGACAAGGCAGCAGAAAGGAACCCAATGTTGTCAAAATGAGCCGACAGAAGAGAAGCCAACATTGTCAAAACAAGCCGGCAAAAGAAGACAACTTTCCCTGATCAAGGCGGAAGGCAAAATGCAGCTTCCTGCAATCATGGCGGAGGACAAAGGGCAACTTTCCCCGATCAAGGTGAAAGGCTAAAGAAGGCAACTTTCTCGATCAAGGCGGAAGGAAATAGGCAACTTTCCCCGATCAAAGTGGAAGGAAAAAGGTAAATTTCGCTGATCAAGGCGGAGACAAAAGACAACTTTTCTGAAGGCAATTTGCCAGTATCAAGGCGGAAGGCTAAAGGTGGCAAAGAGAAGGCAACTTTGAGATCAGGCTGGAAGAAGGAGGCAACTTTCCAAAGAAGCCAGGCAGATCGAGTCCGGGTCTAGCACGAAGCCGATCAAGGATCCGCCAAGATAGGATATAATCCGACTTAAACCATGAATTGTAATTCACGTAGGAGTCCAAAACTTGTACGAGAAGTCCACCCGCCTCATATATATATGAGAGGTGATGGCGGATTGAAATCAAGCAAACAATCGACAACCAATCAATACAACCCTACTTTTGTCTGCTTCAACCTTGTTCCTGCTTCCGTTGTTCGGTGATTTCGCAGATCTTGCCGGATATTGAAAACCGAGCTGAGAGCGGCCAAGTCCGGCTTAGCTCAGCCAATCGTTGCCGGCTTTCCTCAGACGGGGCTTCCCGAGGGGCTGGGACGTCTGGTCTCAAAAGCGACGGCTTACTGTCTTGCGTATCGCGCTGTAAGCCAGCCTCCCGCGGGGCGAGTTGTGTAGTATCTCCCCCGGCACCGCGGGTACACGAGGACGTGTTCGTGTGACGCGTTTCGAGCGCAACAAAAGCACAACCCAAAGAAGTGTTAGGGCACTCGCTGGCAAGCAAAGCCAACCTGACTACTTTCTACAAAATCTCTCAAAATATAGGGTAGGTGGTCTTAGCGGCAGCAGCACTAGCAACATAATAGAGACACGCTATAACTTCCATCTAATTAGAGAGGGATAAGAGAGCACATAAGTAACCAACTACAACTAACACCAATCATAACCCATTATCGGATTAACCCCCTCAACCAAGTATGAGGAATCAATTCGGGAAAACTCACACATTGAACAATTTTAGTTACCATTTATTGTGAAAGTAATTCTATATTTCAATTTAAGTTAATTAACAATGATTAGGTGTAAGTTGTTTATGATGTTATTAGCGAGCATCATCACCAAGTTGTCCATAACCGCCGACGCGGCTCATCGATAAGATTATACCCTGCAACGGTGCACTAGTGGACCCATACTCGTTCGATCAACCTTAAAAAGCAAGCCAGAAGGTAGGGTATCTTCATGTGTACGCACACTTCTATTCTCGTAGACAGTGTTGGGCCTCCGAGAGCAGAGATTTGTAGAACAACAGCAAGTTTCCCTTAAGTGAATCACCCAAGGTATATCGAACTCAGGGAGGTAGAGGTCAAAGATATTCCTCTCAAGCAACCCTGCAATTAAGATACAAAAAGTCTCTTGTGTCCCCAACACACCCAATACACTTGTCAGATGTATAGGTGCACTAGTTATGCGAAGAGGTAGTGAAATACAAGTAATATGGGTGATTATAAGTAGTAATTGCAATCTGTAATAAAAATGGCAGGAAACATGTAGCTGAACTTGTTGGAAATGGTGTTTTAATGCTTAGAAACAAGGCCTAGTGATCCTACTTTCACCGGTGGACAATCTCAAAAATAACATCAAAGTTAAATAAATAAACACTACTCTCAAACACTCTCATGTTGGATAACAAACGCCATTCATTGTTGTAGGGCTACAAGAGCACCCTCAAAGTCGGAGTAAACTAACACCAACAACTTCATAAAGGGAATCACACACGGTGCACACACTGTCACCATTACATACGTGAATAACCCCAGAGTTCATATTAAAGTAACCTCTAAAGTGCATAATAGACAAAGAGTAGCATCACATATTCAACTAGATTACAAACCTCATGATCACATACAAGATCACATCATGGGAGAGAGATAAACCACATGGCTTCCATAGATCCCGCAGCCTCGGGGGAGAACTACTCACTCCTCATCGTAGGAGTCAGAAACTGTGATGGAGATGGTGGTGGAGTCGATGGACATGGCTCCGGGGGCAATTCCCCATCCCGGCAGGTTGGCGGTACAGAGACTTCTGTACCCCGAATCTTGTCTTCGATGGCGGCGGCGCTCTGGACCTGGGGAGGAAAAAATGAACATCGTGCGATTTTTAGGTTTTTATGGGGTACTTATAGGAGAAAGGGCGAGGTCGGTGGAGGCCCGAGGACACGTCACCACATGCTCGCTTGGCTTATAAGCGAGCCACGCCACGAGGTGGTGACGGTCCCTCGGTCGTCCACTTCGTCAAGTCTTCGGTCTTCTGGAACCTTCATTTTCCAAAAATAATTCCAGGATGTTTCTTTTCGAATTCCGAGAATATTTCCTTAAGTACTTTTCTGAAACCAAAAACAGCAGAAAATAGGGAACTAGCACTTTGGCATCTTGTTAATAGGTTAGTCCCAGAAAATGCATACAACTATATAAAATGCATATAAAACATGTAATAACATGATATAACATAGCATGGAACATAACAAATTATGGATACGTTGGAGACGTATCATATCTCAACACGGCAAATTGTGTGCACGGCTAAGCAGGTCAAGTGCCCGCGGGATCAACCTTCATAGCACTCTAAGAATGTGCCACCCTATATGAAAATCGACTGCTCCATCAACATGAGATCTTTATGTAACCATATGCATGCATCAAATGGAAAGCCCAAACTACTTGCGGCGCCCTGGATAAGAAGCGATTAGATCGAAGCCGCGGGGGGCTCCATAGGGCCTCCCACAAGTGGTTAGTGCGCTCAAAATTGGATCCCAAGACAAGAACTGAGTTCCTAGGTCCACACTTAGCAGAAAAAAGCACCTCGCAAGGCCTTCCGCCGGTGCCTTATCTTTTAATTATAATACCCAACATATGACAGCATTTTATTACGGTAGAACAATCTATCATACTAAGCATGTTAAATATAAGAAATACATACGACTCGCACAACCAACTCTAAGAATGCACTACGACTCGCAAGGCCAACAGATAAACATGCAACAACAACATGCAATAGGTTGTGGGGATAAAGTTGTATGGGCTGCAGGATTAACATGTGATGGGGTCGCGACAAAGAATCGAATACTAGGATAGCAGAGATCAACACCAGGAATAAAAGACAATGTATAGGTAAACAAGAGAACTTTGCTTGCCTGGAATCCCACATGGAAGAAGATCTTGTCGTTGCTCACACATCTCAACGTCTTATCCGCGAAGATGCAACAACCACTGGAAAGCGTAAATGATGCATCTTACAACTACGGCAAATGATCCAACATGATCATGAGAATGATGAATGTCATTGCAAGATGCAATACGAGATGCACTTCATCCAAATTAAGCGGAACCGGGATTCCGACAATTAATATTTAGGTTCAAGTTATTTATCTACCCATCAAATTAAATGTTGGTTAACATGGCAAGACATGGCATAGATGATCTAGTCAACTTAAATGGAATAGGGCATTATATGTATTAGTTACCCCACATATCTCATATTTATATTTAGGTGCAACTAACCAATTATACTAAGCAATTAATTAAAATATGCAACATGGCATAAGGATGACATATTAAATGTTCATTGCATTTTTCTGATAAATATACATATAAAGAATATTTAATTTGGAGTTATAGAATAAAAGTTATTAGCATTTTAAGTTTTCGGACTAAACTAAAAAGTGTAGGGACTTGTTCGTGAGGAAAACAGTGCTGGTGGGGGTTTAATAGTGAAAACAGAGAAGATAGGTGGCTCTGTGCAAGAATTCCAGCGCATATATGGATCTGGTCTTTTCTCACCGAGCCCGAGCGAACCAGAGAGGCTGCCCCGCGGGCCTGTGCTGTAGCGTACCTGCACTTAAAATAAGGCAGATACTTGTGTATAGTGCAAATCCCTGGATAGATTCGTTTGCACACACAATTTACGATGTAATATCACAACAAAGTATCAATTTTATTACATCGAGGATCCAGACTTACAAAATATTCGATACAAGTTGCATAGCATAAAGCTAGCTTTAAAAAAAATAAACAACGGAAATACAATAGAAGTGAGTCTCCATCAACTTTATGTTGCCACAGGCGAAAAGATGTTGGTTTCAGACTCGAAACCTTTAAATGAAACCTCACTCATCATCTGAAAAATCTGTAATAAGAAAAAATATTGCAACAACGTGGGTCAGACTCCATTAAAAATGGAGTCTGGCAAGTGACACTATGGTGGACACTTAGTGGAATAACTCTAATAACCTATATGCATATTTGGCTAGTGGAGTTCAAGGCTATTTTGCATAAAGCCAATTTTTCCTATCTCTTTGGAAAACACTTTTCTTCTATTCGAGACATTCGTGGCATGAAAACCACTGTCTCGTTCTACCCTTGTTCACCCATCAAGTTTTATTTCTGAAGTTGGAATGGTGGAATCCTCCGTTGACTTCCGTGATCAGCTGCTCAAATTGTCCGTACCGGGGACACGGCTAAGTACTTAGTTTTACACTCTGCAGAGGTTGTGCACTTTCACCATTGTACCCATTCAACCCAAACTATCCTTTACACACTTATAGTGATAAGGAAAAGGAGAAGAATGAGACGAGATCTTTCCGAAGCATTTTCCCTCCCACTCTGGCTTGACCCGTTCCACCTAACACCCTCTACATCTGCTTGTCAAGCCGGAGAGAGTCCACGCAACATAATTGATCAAGCCAGAGCCCATTGGTAATGGCTGCACTGGAAGCAATCGTCACTCGGAGTTCTTCAGATTCCTCTGTTCCTGGGTGGCCGTTCACAAGTGCACGTACTCGAGAAACCACAGACATGGGCCTGAGCGGCCACTCAACTCGACTCCATAAAACCTTTTACCACCCAGGTGTTTCATTCTTAACTTAGTAGAATTTATATTTTCACAAAAAAACATTTACATAGCATCAATAATTCTACTAAGTATTGCATAGGAATCTAGACACAGGAATAAGGGATTTCTACACAGGTTTAGCATAGCAATACTATCCTACACATGCATATAAAAATACACTAAGTAATGCATATAGAAAATAGTAGGAAGTTTATGAGGTGTGCCACTTGCCTTTGAATGTTGTCATTGTTCACAGACTCTTTTCAACGATACTCGAAACTCTCCTTTCAGTCTAAACAATATAAACAAACAACAATACAACAATCATAAAAAAAAACACAACACATACAAGCATACATAATGAACAAACAAGTTTCATAAACTTCTAAGGAAAACATGTCATGCATGATATGCAAATTATTTCTAAGGACTAGAGATGCATGTCATGTCATGAAAATCTTTTAAGTTAATGCAAGGCAATTAGGTTGGTCAAAAACTGACTAAGGACTAAGGTCATAGTTGGATAAAATAACTTTGTTATAATTCACATTGAATAAGCACTCTAATGGCTTAGTCTTGATGTGTAGAAATATTTAGAGAAAATACTAAGTCTATTCTTCAAGTTGATCAACAATTATTAACAACTCTTTTTAAATTGGATATTCACTATAGTGAGAGAGACAGACACCCGGCCAGCCACTTAAGTTGTGGAACAGGTCTCATGTACGTGGACATGTAAGGTTAGTCTCCAGGCCGCTTCATCTCACTATGCCGCTAGGATCCAACAAACTTCAAGATGATAATATCATGATAAAAAATTGTTTAAGTCTAAAGTGAAAACAAGATTAGGAAAGAGGGAACAGATAGAAAGTAGAATGTAGAATCTTCTCCTTGCTTCCTTTTCTTCTTGATGTGATGACTTCATTGCAATGTTGTAGACTTGATGGCTTTGAAGACTTTATGGTGTTGATAGCCTCCAGGTTGGTCTTGAATATAACTTAGTCATCCGGAGGTCTAAGAGAAGAAGGGAGAAAAGAGAGAGATAAGAAGCAAGACTTAGAAAATATTGTTGGTTGGTCTTTATGAACTTCTTCTTGATTTTCTTCTAAGTGCTTCTACTCCTTGAAGATATTTCTGAAGTCTTGTTTTGGCTAAGTCCTTCATTGGTCTTCTAGCTCCATTCGAAAATCCTTAGTGTCTAAGTGCATAGCACTTTACCAAAATACTAAGATGAAAATAATTCTAACTTAGAGAAAATAATGAAGACGTTTCCTAAGAGGAGTATAACTATATGGTAAAATATTTTATGTATACAATGTACTTTTTAATCATAAGAAATATCATACTAATTTTTGTGATATTTATAAAGTATGCATGAAGCTATAAATGCAATTTAAATTAATTTCTATTATAGGAAAATATAATAAAGGAATAAATATAAGATTAAAGTTTTCTATGATTAAATTTTTATAATTTTTTTATAAATAGTGTTAATAGACAGGGGGATTTAAATAAATTTCTAGCAATTGGATTTAATAAAAAATAATGTTTCTATCAAAAGTTATATCAAGTTTACTCAAACATCATATTTTGAATTTGAATAAATCTTAATTTCTCAAGGTTGGAAAACAACATAACTAAAACAATCTACATGTCATGGGCTTTTCCCAGATATTTTTTTTACAAATTTTGACCATACATAATTAAAACTATAATTAAAATAATGTTTTATATGTTTCTGTAAATACCAAGTTAGTGCACGACTTAAATACAAGTTTTTATTATACCACTGTTTTCTTCACGTCCATACGATTCCATAGACTACAAAAACATCAAAAACGGAGTTACAGTTGATTTGATACGAATTTTGGAAATTCTATTTCTAAAATAGGTAGAAAAACGAAAATGGAAAATAGCTGACACAACAGTCACGCGGCGCGATGCTACTAGCCGATACCGATTCAAACAAGTCATCTAATCTACTAGCGAGATGGTATGGAGGTGGCTGCGCGGTTCGCCGGAGTTGAGGGAGACGGCGGCGCCGGCGTCGGGTGGAGGTCAGAGACGACGTTCCCGTGGTTGTCCGGACGTGTGGAGGGGCTCCCTGTATGCGGCGCGTCGCGACGGAGAGGATGGTGGCGTTGACGTTGTGGCGGGTGTCCGGGAGTGGCATGGACGTTCTACCGGAAAAGCTCTGGTCACCGGCGAGCTCGGTGAGCACGAACTACACGTCTCCGCTGTGTTAAAAGAGGTAAGACGGGGTCAGTGGATGCGCATGGGGATGGGGAGAAAGAGGAGAGGGTTCTCGGCCTCGGGGGTCGCGTCACCTCACCGGAATCAAAGAAATCGGCCGTGGATGTGAAGAAATCCCGCGAGCAAATTCTCGGGCCTGGGGGCGATTCGGAGAGGGGTTTTGGGGGCAAAGATGGAGGAGGCCAAGGGCTATCTATAGGAAGAAACGGTGCAAAGTTTGGTGGAGTAAATCTCCCGCAATCAATCGGAGATTAATTTCGACCAAAAATGGCTGTGCCTAATGGCGGACGTCAGAGCATCTTGGAGCGTTTTGGAGAGTACTTTTGTGAGGGAATGAAAGAGGAGGTCAAGGGATTTAATTAGGAAGAAACGGTGCGCGATTTGGTGAAGTAAAACACCAGGAATCAAATCGAGAAGGTACGTGAGCTGTTTGTGCGTGCGTTCCTTGTGCTGGAGCTTGAAGACGATGCTGACGTCATCGCTGACGTCAGCAATTTTTCTTTTTTCTTTTTCTGATTTTTCTTGTTTATTTCATATCTTTTATTTTAAGTGTCCAAATGAAGTCAAATAAATTTCTTAAAATTCGTAAAAACATTATCCTTGTGTTAAACCAGTTGTGGGCATGTTTTGAACACTTTTCAAAAATCGAAATTTTGAATTATGGATTAAATACAAATTTGACACTTAATGTTAAATTTGAAAACATGGCTTAAATAATTTCATTTTTTGCTAAATAAAATTTATACAAATACAAAACTTATATAAGTTTTACATTAAGTTAATTAAACTCATTTTCCAATATTTAAACATTTTGGGTTTTAGTACAATATTAAATAGCATAACACATCTATTTGAATTGAAAAGGGGAAATGTAATGTATTCTTTTTTCATTCAAATTTTTTGTGCAACGTGAAGTTTTATATTATTATAAATCATTTGAAAAATCTATAAAATACCTTTGGAAAAGATTCTAGATTTATTCCATTTCTTATATTAAATATATTCATGAAAATCTTTTTTTATGTTTTGAAAATTAATGAAATGCCTAATTGGATAAATCATTAATTATAAAATCTATGAAGTTTTATGTAACATCCCAATTTTCAGAAAAAATTAAAACTTTTGCATACATGCATCATCATCATTAAACTTGTCATAAGAATTACATAAAATTTGAATTTAATTATTTAAATATGTTTTAATTGAATTTATGTCCTTAAAATTGCTATTTTGAATTTATAATAATGTTCCTTTTATTCTATTTTTACTTTAGACAAAAATAATGTCAAAAGGATCTATTTTTCATAAGCTTTTCAAATTATATTTTTATTAATTTTTCTGAGAAGATTTAATATAGTTTTGAATTTGTTTTATAATCAAAAGATTTAAAAACAGAAAAGAATTTTCAAAAAGAAAAAAAAAAGAGTTGGGCCAGCCAGTGGGCCGAAGCCCACTAGCTATCTACCGCGCGCGCGACGCAATCCAGCCCGCCAGTGGCCCGTCCCCGCCCGCGCGCGTGCGCTCACTCGCCGGCAGGTGGGCCCCACCTGTCATCCCCGTCACGGCGACCCCTTCTTCCCCAAATCACGCCCACGACCTAGCCGAGAAACGGCCGAATCAATTCGATTGATTCCCGGCGATTTACTCACCCATTTAACTCGCCGTTGCTCCTATAAGAACCCCCTCGACCCCCTCTCCGTTTTGCCCCAAGCCCCGTACCCCGAGAGCCACCAGGCCGCCCACGAGCATCCCCGGAGCTCCGCCGTTGCCGATGGCAAGTTCAACGAACTCCGGTGAGCTGCGACCTCCTCGAGCCCTCTCTTCACTCCCAATCGTTTCACCTTGTCATTGCGCACCTTGGTGACAAGGTCTCGTGTGTTCTTACGCAGCCAAACTCCGTGTCCGTGCTCACCGACGAGAACCTCCGCCGTGCGCATCTCCGGCGAGCAACCAGAGGAGGCAGGAGGAGCTACGATCTCCACTACTTCGCCAACAACGTCGACTCGACGCCCTCTACCCGTAGGTATGACCCACATGTCTCGGAACGCAGTAGAACGTCTAGAACGTGCGATGCCGTGCGTGTCGCCGCCGCGCGCGCTGCTCAGGCGAGGTCCTCTGGCAACCTAGCGCCGCCCGTTGTTGGTCAACGCGTGTAGGCCGTACGATCTCGATCCTACGGTTAGGATTAGATCTTTTTAAACGAAACGGTACGGTTGATCTGGACCGCCAGATCCAGATCTGACGGCCCAGATCAAATCACTTAAACACGTCAGCATGCCCAGTCAGCGCACAGTCAGTGCCCCGTCAGCGCCCCGTCAGCATGCCCAGTCACTACTTTTTATCTGTTTATCCAAATTTAAATATTTTTATATATTTGAGATCCTTGGAACCTGTAGAACACTTTGGCATCATTTTTTTTCCTGTTTTGACACACACAAAATTTTCAAATATTTTTTAGAGTAGTTTAAGTGTTTTTGACATAACTTTAGTTAGAAAATTTATTTTTGAGTAAAGCAAATTGCTAACAACTTGTTTAGATGCCCTCTGCCCAAATGTCATTTTTACAAAATTTAATTTCGAAATTTTATTTAAGTAAACTAAAGTCCTTGTCATTAACCCTTTATTCATGATTAAATAATAGAAACAAATCAAAAATTTATTCATGCATATATCTTGAAAATCCAAAGGGATAGTTTCTAAACGTTGGAAATAAATTGTTGCATCTCATCCCATGCATAGCATATATCTTCTTTGTATGAACCTTTGCTTGTGTGTTTATGTGTGGCTCTTTATTTCTTTGTTAGACTATTCGGAGGGAAACGAGAATCTTTGCAACTGTAACTGCTGCAATCCCGATTGCCAAGGCAAGTGGCACACCCCCATAAAAGTCCTATTATTTCTATGCATGAGGAGAGTATTTTCTAGAAGCATGTGTAGGATAGCTTGCTATGCAAGCCATGATAGATCTCTTTATTCCTGTGTCTAGGTTCCTATGAAATTACTTAGTAGAATAGTAATGCTATGCAAAAACTATTTTGATGAAAAAGATAAGTCTACCAAGTTTTAATCAAACACCTGGGTGGGAGTTGGTTGCTTGGCTGTATGAGTTGAGTGTTGTTCCCAGGGGTTTTACCTGTGGAATATTCACTTGTGGAAGGCCACCCAGGAGCAAAGGAATCTGAAGAACTCCAAGTGAAGATTGCTTCTCGTGCAGCCATTGCCAATATGGGCTCTGGCTTGATCAACTAAGCTGCGTGGACTCTTCCCGGCCTGACAGGTGGTGGTAGAGGATTTGTAGGTGGAGCGCGTCAGGCCAGAGTGGAAGGGAAAATGCTTCTGAAAGATCTCGTCTCATTCTTTCCTTTCCTTATCACAAATGGTGTGAAAAGGGTAACCTGGGTTGAATGGGTACAATGGTGAACGTGCACAACCTCTGCAGAGTTAAAATCTAAGTATTTAGTCGTGTCCCCGGAAACGGACAATTGAGCAGCTGAACGAGGATGTCAACGGAGGATTCCACCATTCCAACTTATAAATTAAAAACTTGATGGGTGAACAAGGGTAGAATGAGACAGTGGATTTCATGTCACGGATGTCTCGAATAGAAGAAAAGTGTTTTCAAAAAAGATTAGGGAAAAACTTGCTTTCTGCAAAATGAGCATATAGGTCATAGAGTTATTCCTCTAAGTGTCCACCATAGTGTCACTTGCCAGTTCCATTTTAATGGTTCTGACCCACGTTGTTGCAATATATATCTTATTGCAGACTGTCCTGATGATGAGTGAACGTTTTACTAAGGGTTTCGAGTCTTCAACCAACATGCTCGCCTGTGGCACATGATGATGATTGGGGACTCCATGAAGACTAAATTTTCCGTTGTTTACTCTGTGTACTGCTAGCTGTATGCTATGCAAATTTGTAATGAATATTTGCTAAGTCTGGATCAGCGTTGTAATAAATTGATACTTTGTTGTGATATTTCATCGTAACTGTGTGTGCAAACGAATTGATCCAGGTATTTGCACTATACACAGGTATCAGCCATATTTTAGGTGCAGGTACACTACAGATGGTATCAGAGCACTGTGTTGCCTGTAGGTTCGAGCCCTTAGGATTGGAAAAACCTTTTGATCATAGTATTGACTACTTAAGTATTTTTGGATCCTAGCGGCATAGTGAGATGAAGCGGCCTGGAAACAAACCTTACATGTCCGCGTACATGAAACCTGTTCCACAATTAAGTGGCTGGCCGGGTGTCCGTCTCTCTCACTATAGTGAATATCCAATTTACAAAGAGTTGTTTATATTTGTTGATCACATTGAGATTTGACTTAGTTTTGACTCTAATTTAATAATACACTTATGACTAGTACCTCCTTACCTTACACATTTCTTGTTTTAAATTCTTTTCTTTCTTCCTAAAGGATGACGAGCTTCCACTTCACCACTGCGGAGGACTTCGAGGACACCCGTTTTGGCTGCTACCTTCTTGACATCGGCGAGAAGATAGGTTTACCGCTACCTCAAGTTAAGGGCTTCATCCTGAAGAAGGTTAACAAGGAAGGTTGTTGGGGAATAAAAGCAACTCAGCCAGGACGTGGAGAAGAGCCCCCGTTGGAAATCAAAATGGTTAGTGACTCCAAAGAAAAAGGACGCAATCTCGTCATGCAGGACCTGATTGGACGTCTCTGCGGACGCTATAGCGCAGAGTTGAGGGGCCACTACTCCATTTTCTTTGGAAGGAGAAATGAGGAGGGAGAACCATACCTCTTTGATGTTGGAGATAGAGGCAAAGCAAAGCCCCTTAGTCTGTATTTCAGGGAGTTGGAGGTCCTCGTCACAGAACTTTATGAGGATAGACGCACTGAACTTCTGAAGAACGATGAGTTGTGTGCCTTACTCAAGGAGAACGAGGAAAAGATAAAAGCTCAAGAGGAAGTGACTAAGGCCCAAGAAGAAAAGTTTGCTTCACAAGAGGAGAAATACAAGAGACATGAGAAAAGGGTTCAAGAGAAAAACAAGACTATCAGAGAACAGAAGGCAGAACTCGAGAGCAATGAAGTCGAGTTTGAAGCTGATAGTGACTTGATCAAGCGTCTTCGTACTGAGAAAAGGGAACTGCAAGAGAAGAACTCTGCCCTAGAGAAAGAAGTGAAGGAATTAAGGAAAGTACTCGATAATGAAGGAATCGAGATTCAGGAAATTGAAGAAGAAGAAGACGACATGGTCGAGTAGTTCGTTAGCGATACTACCATTTATTTACACCTCATCGTTATCTTAGTCTTGTATTGACCTATCAACTTGTGATAAGGCAGTACCTTCCATTGTATTCCGAGGAACCTCACGTTTTATTTTCCAAAACTCTCATGTCTGATTAATCCAAAGTTTTGAGTTGTGTGATGTTTGTTTGTTCCTTAGGTTGTTTGTTTGTTGGGGTAATCTTTCTCATTAGACCTTTCCGTCTAAAAGCTCACCTATACAAATCACAGATGCCTCCCCGTCGTACGCCCGATAACAACAACAACAACAACAACAACGACCACAACAACAATGATGCTATACAACAGTTGATGGCTGCTCAAGCTCAGCTAATGACTATGATGACCCAGTTCATTGCGGCAACCAACAACAACAACAACAACAACCACAACCCGCCTCCGCCACCACCCCCCCATGTGGATAGACTTACCAGATTTCTGAGGCTCCGACCGAACAAGTTCTCCACTGCAACTGAACCCATTGTGGCAGATGACTGGCTGCGTTCAGTGGACAGGGATCTGGTGACTTGTGAATGTACTGACGCTGAGAAGGTGAGGTTCACCACTCATCTGTTGGAAGGACCAGCAATCCAGTGGTGGGAAACCAATCAAATCACCCACCCACTAGAAACCATGACTTGGGAAAATTTCAAGGAAGGTTTTCGTAATGCTCATATCTCCTCGGGCATGATGAACTTGAAGCAGGAAGAGTTCAGAAACCTGAGACAAGGAAACAGGAGCCTTAAGGAGTACATGGCTGATTTCCATGCCCTTTCCCGTTATGCCTCTGAAGACATTAACACCGAGGCAAAGAGGAAGGCAAAATTCCTAAATGGGCTGAGTGACGAGCTGAAGATCCCTTTGACAGTGGCATACGCCCCAAATTATCAGACTCTCCTAGATCAGGCTATCATACTAGAGGATAACATCAAGAAGGCTGAAAATAGGAAGAGAAAGTTGAATGTTCACAAACCCCATTCTGAGACTTCTTTCAAGAGATCTTTCCCTCAAGATGCAAACCCGAGTTATAAACCTGGTCACTATCCTAGTGGAGGAAGCAACCATAAACATCATGGTCACAACCATAGTGGTGGTTTCAAGGGAAACAATGGGAATCACAAGGGAAATGGAAATGCTGGCCACAACAATGGACAACATCGCCCAAACCCCGAATATAAGAAAGATATCAGCCAAGTCCTATGCTTCAAGTGCAATAACAAGGGTCACTACGCCACTGACTGCCCCGAAAAGAAGGCCGCAGAAGCTGCCAAGCCCAATCCCTTCCAGAAAAGACAGGTGAACCACATCAATGTGGAAGAAGTGTACGATGAACCTGATGTTGTCATTGGTACGTTCTTGCAAAATTCATGCCCAGCATTAGTTTTATTTGATACTGGAGCATCGCATTCTTTCATTTCAAGAGCTTTTGTAAACAAACATGGGTTAGTAGTGGAAAATATAGGAAGCCCCATTAGGGTAAGCTCTCCGGGCGGAGAGATGCTAGTAACCTCTGGCTGTAGACAGTTGAGTCTGAAGATTGGAAAGCATCAGTTTCCTAAGGACTTGATCATCCTGGAAACACAAGGCCTGGATGTTATCATAGGGATGGATTGGATGACCCGCTATGCAGGAATCATAGACTGCGCAAATAGAACCATCACTCTCACCACTCCAGAAGGCTCGAAGATCAACTTTAGATCAAAGTTTGAACTAAAGAAGGTTAGGCTAAATTCTCTTAAGGGGGTTAGTCTCGGTGAGGTCCTTATAGTTAAGGAATACCCTGACGTGTTTCCGGAAGAACTACCAGGAATGCCACCCGATAGAGATGTAGAGTTCCTCATAGAACTAAAACCGGGGACAGGACCAATTGCTAAAAGGCCCTACCCAATGGCAACTGATGAACTGAAAGAACTCAAGAAACAACTGGAAGAGTTTTTACATAAAGGCTTTATCCGTCCAAGTTCATCACCCTGGGGAGCCCCGATTCTTTTTGTCAAGAAGAAGGATAGTACTCAGAGATTAGTCACCGATTACCGTGACATAAATGAACATACAATCAAGAACAAGTATCCGCTACCCAAAATCAATGAACTGTTCGATCAACTAGAAGGGGCTGTCGTCTTCTCCAAGATTGATCTCAGATCAGGGTACTTTCAGATGAAAGTCAGAGAGATGGATATACCCAAGACTGCTTTTGTTACAAGATATGGATCGTATGAGTACATGGTAATGCCTTTTGGGTTAACCAATGCTCCAGCCTATTTCATGAATATGATGAATAAGGTGTTTATGGATTTTCTGGACAAGTTTGTTGTTGTCTTCATCGATGACATCTTAGTCTACTCCAAAAGTCACAAAGAACAGGAAGAACATTTACGTCTGGTATTGCAAAGGCTCCGAGAGCATAAATTATATGTTAAGTTCAACAAGTGTGAATTCTGGTTAAAACAAGTAGGATTTCTAGGACACCTGGTGTCTACGGATGGGATTGCAGTGGACCCTGAAAAAGTTGCTGCTGTGACAAATTGGGAATCGCCCAAAAATGTGGGAGAAATCCGCAGTTTTCTAGGACTGGCAGGGTACTACTGGAGATTCATTGAAAACTTCTCCAAGATTGCCAAGGCCTTGACTGAACTACTGAAGAAGGGAAAGAAATTTGAGTGGACGGACGCTTGTGAGATCAGTTTTCAGGAATTAAAGAAGCGCTTGGTGTCGGCACCAGTATTATGCTTACCAGATCTAGAGAAAGACTTCCAGGTTTATTGCGACGCTTCATATCGCGGCCTAGGAAGCGTATTGATGCAAGAAGGCAAAGTAGTGTTTTACGCCTCAAGACAACTCAAAAATCATGAAGTAAACTACCCTACTCATGATTTAGAGTTAGCTTCTGTGGTGCATGCGCTAAAGATATGGAGGCCATATTTATGGGGAAAGAGATGTGAAGTTTTTACGGATCATAAAAGCCTCAAGTATTTCTTTACTCAAAAGGAATTAAACATGCGTCAAAGGAGATGGTTAGAATTGATCAAAGACTATGATTTAAGTCTACAGTACCACCCAGGGAAAGCCAATGTAGTGGCTGATGCCTTGAGCCGTAAGACTTATGTAAACGGACTCACGGCAGGGGAATTGCCGAAAGATCTTTGTAAGGGGTTTAAGGACCTTCGATTAGAGGTGGTACCTGAAGGATTCATAGCATCCTTAGAAGTTCAACCTCTTCTATTTAACAAAATCAAGACAGCTCAGTTAGAGGATAAAGCAGTAAAAGAAATCAACAAGAACCTAAGCGAAGGTAAGGCCAGAGATTTTAGAGAAGATGAAGAAGGAACCATGTGGTATAAAGAACGCATTTGTGTTCCTGACAATGCCGACCTCAGGAAGTTAATACTTCAAGAAGCTCATGACTCACCTTATTCCATACATCCGGGTAACACCAAGATGTATATGGATGTAAAGGAGAGGTATTGGTGGATCAACTTGAAACGTGATATTGCAGAATACATTGCAAAGTGTGACGTCTGCAGTCGTGTGAAAGCGGAACACCAAAAACCAGCAGGGTTGCTACAACCGTTACCAGTACCAGATTGGAAATGGGAACAGATTGGTATGGATTTCATCACGGGTCTACCCAGGACTAAATCAGGGTATGATTCTATATGGGTTATAGTCGATCGGCTGACGAAAGTATCCCACTTTATACCCGTAAAGACTACTTACACTAGTGCCAAACTAGCTGACATCTACATGAAGAGGATTGTGTGTCTACATGGTGTTCCCAAGAAAATTGTGTCGGATAGGGGTACTCAGTTTACTTCCCATTTCTGGAATCAATTACATGAGTCTCTGGGAACGATATTGGAGTTTAGTACAGCGTTTCACCCGCAGACGGATGGACAGACAGAAAGAGTAAATCAGATCCTAGAAGATATGCTGAGAGCATGCGCTCTAGATTATAAGTCAAGCTGGGATGATAATCTTCCATATGTCGAGTTCTCTTACAACAACAGCTATCAAGCGAGCATAGAGATGTCGCCATTTGAAGCCCTGTATGGGAGAAAGTGCACTACCCCACTACTGTGGAGTGGCGTAGGGGAACGTAGTTTGTTCGGACCAGACATAATCAAGGAGGCTGAGGAAAAAGTCAGGTTGATTAAAGACCGTTTAAGGATAGCACAATCCAGACAGAAAAGTTATGCGGACTCCAAAAGGAGAGAAGTCACGTATGAAGTGGGTGATCGAGTCTATCTCCGAGTTTCACCTATGCGGGGAGTTAAAAGATTTGGAATCAAAGGAAAGTTGGCACCTATATTTATTGGACCCTTCAAGGTATTATCCCGCAAAGGAGAGGTCGCCTATGAATTGGAACTCCCGGAAGCACTTTCCGCGGTTCACAGTGTGTTTCATGTCAGCCAGCTGAAGAAATGTCACCCAGAAATGGCAGAAACACTGCTAAGAGATACGGTGCCACTAGAGGAAGTACAACTAGAAAGTGATCTCACTTATGAAGAAAAACCAATAAAGATTTTGGAGACAGCAGAACGTGTCACCCGAACCAAGACCATCAAATTCTGTAAAGTACAGTGGAATCACCATTCAGAAGAGGAAGCAACTTGGGAAAGAGAAGATGACCTTAAAGAAGATCACCCTCACCTATTTGCTAGCCAATCCGAATCTCGAGGGCGAGATTCATCTTAAGGGGGTTAGGTTTGTAACATCCCAATTTTCAGAAAAATTTAAAACTTTTGCATCCATGCATCATCATCATTAAACTTGTCATAAGAATTACATAAAATTTGAATTTAATTATTTAAATATGTTTTAATTGAATTTATGTCCTTAAAATTGCTATTTTGAATTTATAATAATGTTCCTTTTATTCTATTTTTACTTTAGACAAAAATAATGTCAAAAGGATCTATTTTTCATAAGCTTTTCAAATTATATTTTTATGAATTTTTCTGAGAAGTTTTAATATAGTTTTGAATTTGTTTTATAATCAAAAGATTTAAAAACAGAAAAGAATTTTCAAAAAGAAAAAAAAAGTCGGGCCAGCCAGTGGGCCGAAGCCCACTAGCTATCTACCGCGCGCGCGACGCAATCCAGCCCGCCAGCGGCCCGTCCGCGCCCGCGCGCGCGCGCTCACTCGCCGACAGGTGGGCCCCACCTGTCATCCCCGTCCCGGCGGCCCCTTCTTCCCCAAATCACGCCCACGACCTAGCCGAGAAACGGCCGAATCAATTCGATTGATTCCCGGCGATTTACTCACCCATTTAACTCGCCGTTGCTCCTATAAGAACCCCCTCGACCCCCTCTCCGTTTTGCCCCAAGCCCCGTACCCCGAGAGCCACCAGGCCGCCCACGAGCATCCCCGGAGCTCCGCCGTTGCCGACGGCAAGTTCAACGAACACCGGTGAGCTGCGACCTCCTCGAGCCCTCTCTTCACTCCCAATCGTTTCACCTTGTCATTGCGCACCTTGGTGACAAGGTCTCGTGTGTTCTTACGCAGCCAAACTCAGTGTCCGTGCTCACCGACGAGAACCTCCGCCTTGCGCATCTCCGGCGAGCAACCAGAGGAGGCAGGAGGAGCTACGATCTCCACTACTTCGCCAACAACGTCGCCTCGACGCCCTCTACCCGTAGGTATGACCCACATGTCTCGGAACGCAGTAGAACGTCTAGAATGTGCGATGCTGTGCGTGTCGCCGCCGCGCGCGCTGCTCCGGCGAGGTCCTCCGGCGACCTAGCGCCGCCCGTTGTTGGTCAACGCGTGTAGGCCGTACGATCTCGATCCTACGGTTAGGATTAGATCTTTTTAAACGAAACGGTACGGTTGATCTGGACCGCCAGATCCAGATCTGACGGCCCAGATCAAATCACTTAAACACGTCAGCATGCCCAGTGAGCGCACAGTCAGCGCCCCATCAGCGCTGACGTGTAATTTCTTTTTCCTATTTTATTTAATTTGGCAGTTTTGCAGAAAACACCCTGCATACTGTTTTTATCACTACTTTTTATCTGTTTATCCAAATTTAAATATTTTTATATATTTGAGATCCTTGGAACAGTAGAACACTTTGGCATCATTTGTTTTCTGTTTTGACACACAAAAAATTTTCAAATATTTTTTAGAGTAGTTTAAGTGTTTTTGACATAACTTTAGTTAGAAAATTTATTTTTGAGTAAAGCAAATTGCTAACAACTTGTTTAGATGCCCTCTGCCCAAATGCCATTTTTACAAAATTTAATTTCGAAATTTTATTTAAGTGAACTAAAGTCCTTTATTCATGATTAAATAATAGAAACAAATCAAAAATTTGTTCATGCATATATCTTGAAAATCCAAAGGGATAGTTTCTAGACGTTGGAAATAAATTGTTGCATCTCATCCCATGCATAGCATATATCTTCTTTGTATGAACCTTTGCTTGTGTGTTTATGTGTGGCTCTTTATTTCTTTGTTAGACTATTCGGAGGGAAACGAGAATCTTTGCAACTGTAACTGCTGCAATCCCGATTGCCAAGGCAAGTGGCACACCCCCATAAAAGTCCTATTATTTCTATGCATGAGTAGAGTATTTTCTTGAAGCATGTGTAGGATAGCATTGCTATGCAAGCCATGATAGATCTCTTTATTCCTGTGTCTAGGTTCCTATGAAATTACTTAGTAGAATAGTGATGCTATGCAAAAACTATTTTGATGAAAAAGATAAGTCTACCAAGTTTTAATCAAACACCTGGGTGGGAGTTGGTTGCTTGGCTGTATGAGTTGAGTGTTGTTCCCAGGGGTTTTACCTGTGGAATATTCACTTGTGGAAGGCCACCCAGGAGCAAAGGAATCTGAAGAACTCCAAGTGAAGATTGCTTCTCGTGCAGCCATTGCCAATATGGGCTCTGGCTTGATCAACTAAGCTGCATGGACTCTTCCCGGCCTGACAGGTGGTGGTAGAGTATTTGTAGGTGGAGCGCGTCAGGCCAGAGTGGAAGAGAAAATGCTTCTGAAAGATCTGGTCTCATTCTTTACTTTCCTTATCACAAATGGTGTGAAAAGGGTAACCTGGGTTGAATGGGTACAATGGTGAACGTGCACAACCTCTGCAGAGTTAAAATCTAAGTTCTTAGCCGTGTCCCCGGAAACGGACAATTGAGCAGCTGAACGAGGATGTCAACGGAGGATTCCACCATTCCAACTTATAAATTAAAAACTTGATGGGTGAACAAGGGTAGAATGAGACAGTGGATTTCATGTCACGGATGTCTCGAATAGAAGAAAAGTGTTTTTAGAAAAGATTAGGGAAAAACTTGCTTTCTGCAAAATAGCCTTGAGCTCCACCAGCCAAATAAGCATATAGGTCATAGAGTTATTCCTAGTGTCCACCATAGTCTCACTTGCCAGTTCCATTTTAATGGTTCTGACCCACGTTGTTGCAATATATATCTTATTGCAGACTGTCCTGATGATGAGTGAAAGTTTTACTAAGGGTTTCGAGTCTTCAACCAACATGCTCGCCTGTGGCACATGATGATGATTGGGGACTCCATGAAGAATAAATTTTCCGTTGTTTACTCTGTGTACTGCTAGCTGTATGCTATGCAAATTTGTAATGAATATTTTCTAAGTCTGGATCAGCGTTGTAATAAATTGATACTTTGTTGTGATATTTCATCGTAACTGTGTGTGCAAATGAATCGATCCAGGGATTTGCACTATACACAGGTATCTGCCATATTTTAGGTGCAGGTACACTACATTTTAACGATATAAACTATAGACTTGAAATTTCCAAAAACTATGTTTTGAACTCAGGTAAAAGAATGAAAAGCATTTTACAAGTAAGGCATACTTTTAAATAACATTAAGGTACTTTTTAAAGATGGTTTTTGAGTTTAATAAATAGTCAAAAGTTAAATATTCAAAATCAACTAATGAAACATTTTTTAAGATGAAGGAGTATTTGAATAATTTTAAAATCATCTTGCCAAATATAATGGTTTCTATTATAATTCTAGTATTTTATTTTAATAAAACAAAGTTTCAAATTTTAGTTATTTTCATACATTCCAAAATATTGGGATGTTACATGTGCACCTCGCTGGCGTATGAGCACCGCGCTGGCCTCAACGGTCGCTGACCAGCGGGGCCCGCGTGTTAGTGGCGCGAAGAAAAGGAAAAAGGGGTGGCTTTTATCAGCGAGCCGGGGAATCGAACCCGCGATCTTGCGCGGGGAGGAACGACGACTGCGCTAGCCACTGGAGCTAGTTGGTGTTTGGATGGCGCACTGTGGTCAAATGAAGCACATCTGAAGCGTTAACTGAATTCTGATGGAAACATTCAGACTTGCAGCGAACACGACGATGACGAACTGCAGCTAGCACTGCTGACCCTGCGATGTCTAGGGCGTTATGCGAGTGTGGTGTGGTGCTGGTGTGGGTGAGTGTGCGCGGGAGGACACGGACGTGCACTAGGGCGAAGCAGTGGGCAAGAGCACCAAGGCTCGAGCTTGCCCATGATGTCCATGGCAGGTGGAACCCACTTGAGGACGGAATCGATGTCTACAGCGAGGATTCAAGAAGACGAGTGGGGGAATTGGAAGGGGAATTCACCAGGAGGGGCTCAGGGTAGTCGATCGTGCTCGGGGACGACCGTACGCGGCGAATTCCGGCGACGAAGCTCCGCCGACCACGAAGAAGATGAGGACAAACTCGACGCTTCGGATCATCTCCGGCTCAATTCCTTGCGCTCAGTCGATGTAGGAGAGGTGGCTCAGGTCCTAGCGTTCTCCTCCTGGATCGGGGACGCACGTAGCAACGGCGTTGCGACGAGGTGGCTCGGTGCTGTTTCGGTGGGGGAAAAGAATAGAGAGGGGGAGGAAGAAGAAGAGGGAGGTGGCGGTGCAAGGAGAGGAAGGGGGAGGGCCTTCTAGGGTTAGGAGGAGGAGGCCAGAGAGAGGCTTTAAGGTGGGGGGAAAGGGAGCAGGTGGAGGTGGGCACATGGTGGGGCACCATGGTCGCTCTCTGTGCATGACCGTACGGAGGAAGAAGAAAGAGGAGTTGGGCTGGGCCAAAGCAAAAGGTGGGCCAAGGAGTTGGGCCGGCAAGGTAAGGGGTTTTTTCCTTCAGTTTTTTTCTTTTCTTTTTATTCTTTTTCGTTTTTTGTGTTTTGAAGAAAACTTGAAAAGGAAATAATAAAAAAACTTTAGCAAATATTCATAGTTTCAAAATACACAATTTTAATACATTAGTTTGAACATTTTAAAAGATTTGTAACATCACATTTGAATTTATTTGAATTGCATTTGAATTTAAAAGTGAAATTCGAATTTTAATGCAATAATTTAAATAAAAGAGGTGACAATGCAATGACATGATGATGAAAAAATTAAAATAAACAATTATCTAACTGGGGAAAATCCCGGGCATAACACTAGGCACAATGGAGTAGGGTCTAAACATGCATAAGGAAATTAACTAAGTCATGCATGGAAAAAATACATAGGAATTTTATGAGGTGTGCCACTTGGCTTTGGAAGTTGTCGGTGCTCACGACTCTTTTCAGCGTAACTCAGGGCTCTCCGTTCAATCTAGACAATATAGGCAAACAATAATACAACAATCAACATAAAACACGACAACACAACACATACAAACACATACATAATGAACTAACAAGTTTCATAAAACTTCTAAGGAAAATATGTCATGCATGATGTGCAAAATATTTCTAAGGACTAGAGATGCATGTCATGCCATGAAATATTCTCTGTTAATGCAAGGAAAATATGTTGTAAAAATTGACTAAGGACCAAGGTCATAAGTTGGACAAAATACTTTGCTATAAATCAAGTTGAATAAGTTGTAAGGTTGCTCTAATTCTTCGCATGTTTAGTCTCATAATCTTCAACTCCCTTGTAGTTTTATTCATCTTTAGTTAGCACTCTAGGGACTTAGTAATGATATGCATAAATACTTAGAGAAAACACTAAGCCTATTCTTTAAGGTGCTCAACAATAATTAACAACCCTTTGTAAATCGGATATTCACTATAGTGAGAGAGAAAGACACCCGGCCAGCCACTTATGATTGTGGAACATGTCTCATGTACGTGGACATGTAAGGTTAGTCTCCGGGCCACGTCATCTCACTATGCCGGTAGTATACAAAATACTTCAAAGGTGGTAATATTATGATCAAAAGTGAAAGAGGGACATGAAGGGCGGAAAAAAGATAAAGAGAAAGATGTACTTCGTCTTCCAGGCTTTCTCGTAACTTTCTACTTGGTGTGATGTCTTCATTAAAATTTTGTAGACTTGATGGTTGTGCAGACTTGATGGTTTTCATATCACCAGGGCTGGTCTTGGATATAACATAGCCACCATGAAGTCTAAGAGAGAACAAAGGAAACGAGAGAAAGACATAGAGAATATAAAGGGGTTGGTCTTCTTAAGTTCTTCTCTATTTGCTTCTAAGTGCTTTTACTTCTTGGAGATTCTTCCGGAGTCTATTTTTTTGGCTAAGTCCTTCATTGGCCTTATAGCTTCATGTTGGGAATCCCAAGGATGATAGTCATGGGATGGAATTATTACATACGAGAAAACATCGTACTAACTTTTGTGATTTTTATAAAATATGCATGAAGTAATAAATGCAATTTAATTAATTTCTATTATGGCAAAATATAATAAAGAAGGTAAGATTAAAGTTTTCTGTAATTAAAATATTACAACGAAATTTTATAAACAGTGATAAAGTATTCTACAAGTCAAGGGCTTTCCAAAATATAAAATTTGTCAACTTTGGATATGTGGTTACCAAGTTATAAGGGTTCCAATAAATCGGGACGTTTCTGTAAAACTACCAATTAATATATTTAGAAAAAATAAAAGGGGCTGGGCTCAGATTCGGCTAGGCTAGGCTTAAGCTGTGTCTAGGCTCGGCTTGGCTCGGCTCCGATCTATCTGGAATGTCTGATCCAGATCTGATAAATTTTGTTGATTCGTACCGGTTCACTAACTAGTTCTAATCTTGGTCGTTTAATTCAAATCGGACGACACGGGGGCGGCGTTGACTAATACCTACCGTAGTTGCTCGTTGATACGTCTCCAACGTATCTATAATACCTGCCGTAGTTGCTCGTTGATACGTCTCCAACGTATCTATAATTTCTTATGTTCCATGCTATGTTATATCCTGTTATCACATGTTTATATGCATTTTATATAGTTTTATGCATTTTCTGGACTAACCTATTAACAAGATGGCAAGGGCGAGTTCCCTGTTTTCTGCTGTTTTTGGTTTCAGAAAAGTACTTAAGGAAATATTATCGGAATTCGAAAAGAAACATCCTCGAATTATTTTTGGAAAATGAAGGTTCCAGAAGACCGAAGACATGACGAAGTGGGGGCACCGAGGCGCCCTCACCAGGTGCTGGCGTGGACAGCCCTGGGCCCGCGCGAGCACGTGGTTACGCGGCCTCCGCCTCCACCAACCTCGCCCTTTCACCTATATGTACCCCCCAAAAATCTAAAAATCGCACGGTGTTCATTATTTCCTCCACGGGTCCCGAGCCGCCGCCGTCGTCAACACCGATTCGGGAGAGATCAGAAATGCTCCCCGGCACCCTGCCGGGAGGGGGAATCATCCCCGGAGGCCTCTACGTCGCCATGACCGCCTCCGGACTGATGCGTGGGTAGTCCACGCTTGGACTATCGGTCCATAGCAGTAGCTAGATGGTTGTCTTCTCCTCTTGTGTTATCATGTTTAGATCTTGTGAGCTGCCTATCATGATCAAGATCACTGTTATGTAATTCTCCATGTTCTGTTTGCTGCGATCCGATGAATATTGAGTACCAAAGTTACTGCTTCATATCTCATGTGTGTGCTATTTAATGATCTTGCATGCTCTCCGTTACTTGTGTGTGCTTTGGCCAAGTAGATGCTTGTACCTCCAAGAGGGGGTATTTATACTCGATAGTAGGTTCTTGTCTCTATTTAATCTGGGGCTGTGACAGAAAGCTCTAAGGTTGTAGATGTACCGTTTCTACTAGGGATAAAACAATAGTACTTTTTCTAAGGATGATGTTACTTACTTACTTTACACACAATGCTTAAGGCGATAATCTGTTGCATGCAACTTAATACTGAAAGGAGTGCGGACGCTAACCGGAAGATGGATTATTAGTCAAAGATGCGGTTGGAACGGTCTATGTATATTGTTGTAACGCCCGAATGAATCACAAACTAGACATCATAACGTTAGTATATGCATTGGTTTGCTCATCATTATTCTATCAATTGTCTAGATGCAATTTGTTTGCCACGCATGAATAAATTTATTATTATTTATGTAACGTCCCAAATTTTGGAAGCAACAAAAACTTATTTATAAATGAACCAAATTTGGGACTAGCAAAAACTTTTTGATATACATTGTTAATGGATGAGTTCTACTCATGTTTTCCCTTTGTGGCTTAAATGTGTTTGGTTGTTTGTGTCAAGACCTCAAATTAGCAACTAAGTTTTGTCATAACCCTTGTGACAAGTAAAATAGTACATGTATGTTCTCTTGTCTCATTTTTAAGAACATCTTTTTATCATGATGTTTTAATTTTAGTAAGTACCCAAAGGCCTTATTTGAAAAAATAGAAGTATCTCCAAAAAGGTCATATCTTTGCAAAACTATAAAGGACCATAACATAAGTCCTAAAATATTTTGAGTTTAATATGTTGTTAGTATTAGCAACCTCCTTTCAAAACTCCAATTTTGTTAGTCTTTGGAAAATCAATTCCCAAAGTGTGTTTAAATCACCTTTCTCCAAAATCTTGTCTTTATTGTCTTAATCACCACCTCCCAAATATTTTGCTTTTATCTTAAAGTGTGGTTGTTTATCCAATTGTATGTGTGTTTTATCTATTTTACAAGTGCTTAATTTGTATAACTTAAGTGTGTTATTCTACGAGTGTCAAATGGTTATGTTTCTATTAAGTGAATGTTTATTGTTGAGTTGGAGTAATATAATTGCTTGATGGTTATGCATGCCTGTAAACTTCTTTCCCCCTTATTAATATGCTTGGTTTAAAATATTATTAAACAAGTAAATTATATAATGATGAAAAGCTATCTTAGCCCATTTTACTTTTTAGCCTTTCCAGCACATGATAATTAAGGTTTATTTTATTCAAATTGGCAATGCATCTCACCTAACATCATCCTCACCACCTCTACTTCCACCCTATACCATTCTTGACAATTTACAAAAAAATTGATCACCAATCCTTGCTTGTTTTGAATGCTACTTTTTAAGGTGACCATATGAGTTTTACTAGTTAGCCTTTTTGCTATTTTCATGGCTAATCATTGTTTAAACTTTTGAACTGAATTCTTAAACAAAAACCTGCACCTATATCCATGCTAATCCACCCCTCTTGTCTCCAAATTTTCTAGGCAATGGAATGACTATTTCATCCTTGCATAGTTGCTTACTCAAATCAGCCCTAATGGCATCAATATCTAAAACCAACACCCTCTCTCCTCATAATCTGGCCTTAGACGAGCATTGAATCCCCACACCATCCCTGGACCCTATTGGACTGAACCCTAATGCCCCTAGCCCTTTTCTCTCTCTCTCTCTGTCCCCTTTTGTGGCATTTCAACAAACACCTCGCAGACACGAAAACATCTCGACATCTCTCCACTCCCCTCGATCGGCAAGGAGCCATTTGCTAGACTCCAAGCCTTGCTACAGTGGCAGGAGACGCTCCTCCACTGCCACCCTCGCCCAATTGCCAGCCCCTGCCCTCTCTCCCCCTTGCCATGCCCGTGGCATTGCTTAGTCGGCCACCCACTCCATTATTGGCACCGAGGCTCCCCCACCCCCGTCTCTCCATGCCATTCTGCCTCTCCTCCCTCTCCTCCACCATCCTGTGAGTCCTCGAGAGAGCTCTAGATCATACTCACCCTGGAACGGCCGTGAACCCCCGCTCGGCCCGAGCGCTTGCGTGCATGATTGCCAGCAATGCCTCCCCTCTCTTATCTATTCCTATGTCTCCTCTCGCTCCCCTAAGCTTAGGCAACCTTCTTGACATAGCCACTTGGTTTCAGTAGCCCCGAGGTCGTCGCTGCTACGTCGTGCCCGAAGCGGACGTCCTCAACACCACCGACGAACCTGAGCACGCCGGGAAGATTTGAAAACAACCACGCATGGCCCTCGACCTCCGCATCCACCTCTACTCCTCCTCTTCATCCTGCAATGCCCGAGGTGAGCTGCTCGTGCCAGGCCTCTTCCCCTAGGGTTCTGGCCCGTGTCCTTGTGTCTGGAGGTAGCAGACGAACCAGCTCCGTCGGATTTCAGATCGACGACCCTCTTTGAAAGATTTCCGATCTAATCTTGGCCGTTCGCTCCCAGTCCAGCGGCGGCGTACCCCTCACTCAAGCGCTGCGCAGATGGGCCGGCCCGGCTCGGATAGCACGACCCACACCAGTTTCAGCCTATTTTCTGTTTTTCAATTAAATATTTATCCTGTTTATGTTTCCTGCAGATCTAGCTGCTTGGATTAATTCGATTTGTGGTAGATCTAAACATGCCAATTGGTTGGAATAAATTTTACAGAGTTCATATGAGCTTTCTTAATCTTGTGGCACTGGCCTCATGCAAAATATGATTTATTTTGTGATGAAGATCAAATCTTGTAAAATGTATCTTTTCCACCATTTCCTTAATAATTTGAGTTTTACATATCCAAAATTAGCAAACTTTAGTTCTATGGCAATCCCAGAAGAATACCTACCTAGATCTATAAGCCATGCATGCAGGAGATCTGAACAACTCAAGTTCTGTTAAGTTTAAGTTTAACAACAATAGCTATTTGGTGAATTTTAACTCATTATTAAAAATGCTTTTTGGAGTAAATCTAATTTATTGTGTTAGATATGGGTGGTATCTATAATATCCGAGCTTGGTATAATTTTAAAGCTTATATTTTGTGCATATTGATTTATTTTGTAAAACAGTGGGTTTTTACACTTGAAAATGATATTTTTATTTTTTTATTAATTGTGTGTGTCTGGTTTTAATGGTTTGTGCTAAATATGTTTCTGTCAATATATTAGTAGTATTTTTTCTGGGTTATTATATGTTTTCCTAAACATGCAAAGTTGGGTTTGTCTAAAAATAATTTATATCTTATGTTGTACCCTATTAATGGTAAAATGTGTGTGTTCCACTAAAACTGAAAATATGGAGATAGGAGTGTCCAAATGGGGTGAATCCAATTTTTTCAAAAATCTTAAGGAAATAACTATCCATAGAAATTAACCTTGCATACAGGACATTCCTAAAACTGAAGCTACAATCTTTTTGCTTTTGAGACCAGTAGCATTTGTATGATTTTTAACTCATGTTCAGTATTTTGATGCAAATCCAATTCCCATAGATTCATATGGTTACTGGGTGTACTGTATTAGAATAGTTTTATTTTAGGATCTATATTCTGTGAGTAGTGATTTATTTTCCAAAACAGGACAATTACAACTAGTAAAACTACTAATTTAAATTCCTGATTTTAAACACATTGTGTGCTTTTGTTTGTTTTAAGAAAAACTAAGTCCAAAATATTATTTTATCCATTAATAACAATGATCAACCTCTAAGATACATTTTTAAGCAATCTACTTTTGTGCTAAGTCTAATTCACCTTGCCCAAGAAGTTACACATGTTAAGAAATCTTTTTGTAGATTAGTGTGTATTTATTTTGAGGTGAAGTTGTGTGATAAAATTGTGTGTTGTAAGTTAGTATGTGCTTGCTTGTTCTAATTATTGAAGTGGTCTTAATTGTGGTGTTTTGGTAAATCAGCCAACTACACCTTTTTAGTTTTAAATCAACAACTTGTGTGAGCAGTGGTGTTAACCTTGCATAACCCTAATAAGTTTCCTAATAGTATTGTTATGTCATTCACTAGTTAGTTTAACATGGTTCATCTTGTTTCCCGGGTGTTGCACTAACTTTACTTGGGTATTATGCATGTGGATGCGATTGGTGTTAAATACTTTACAATAATTGTTTGTGCTTTGTAATGATTGTGGTATGGTTTGATTACTTCAAGAGTGTTGTCAACACTTCTTTACCGCGTGATTGTTTGGTTTATTCGTTGAAGTGGTCTTAGTTGTCGTGTCTTATGAAATAGTCTAGTGCACTTTTTAGCTCTTAATCAAATACTTGGGTGAACATTAGAGTTAGCCTTTGTTGGTTGATTGATTACTTACAAGAATGTGTCTTAGAAATATTAACATGTCTGCATGAGAGTATGCTAGTGTTAATGTCAACACTTGCTTGTGTGATAACATACTATCGATTCGAGTATCTCCTAGATTAAAACATACTTTTGTCTGAAGTATTTGTTCAACTATTAAGATACTTTTGTTTGAAGCATTTCCTAAACAATTAACATCCTTTTGTTTGAAGTATTTTCTTGAATGTTAATATACTTTTGTCTGGAGTATTTCTTGTCCTAGAATAGCATTCCTTTGTTAAATGATATAATAACCCTAAGTGAAGTGTTGCTCTAGTGTTCTGTTAAAATTACCTTTTTAAAAATTAGAGTTGTTGTGTATATTCGCATAGGTATGTTTGTTGTTTGTCTTAGCTATATGGATTGGTTGCTCGTTACTGTTTAATTAAGTGAAATGCTTGCTTTTGTTTGTAGCTTAGTGTCTTGTGAAATGCTTGATGTTTGTTATGTCCTTGTGGTTTTGTGTTGTATTCTGAGTGCTGTTCGTTTTCCTGTTTACGATGTTAGATGCGATCGGGAAGGAAACTGGAAGTAAGGAGTGAACCTGAGGAACATCAAGATCAAGACGAAGGACATATTGGTGAGTCAGGCAAGCCACCTCACCACCATTATGCAATCCTATTATTTACAAAGCATGTTTTGTCTTCAAAATAAAACAATGCATGTTTTATTTCTTTTGTGGTACCTTACCACCCAAAAACTATTTTACTAAATATTGTTGGGCCAAAGCTATCTACTAGAAATACTCTAGGTGTTAACAAAAAGAGTTTTACTTGATGAGCCTTGTTGTTGAAGGCTCCATCAAAAAGATTAAGTTTCTAGTTTATCCTTATTTTCTTATCTAAAAACTATAGGATGGGAACCTGTTTGATAAAACTGTTTTCCGGAGAAAACCTGAGTTGCTGGGAGCAATCAGCGAGAAAGAAATGTTTTTTAAAAACCCGAGATGCTGAGAGCATTCAGAGAAGTTTATGAAAACCCGAGATGCTGGGAGCATTCGGAGAAGTTGTGAAAACCCGAGCTGCTTGGAGCAGTCGGAGATGGAGGTTTAATTTCGAAGTCCCTGCTGCCGCCCGAACAATTAACCCGTACAACCACACTACCTGACATGGGTACGGCTTAGCCGGAAACTTGTCTGTTTTAGTATTGGGGCTCTCATACTTTCTATGGGGGCTGGGCCCTCGAAGCCGGGTTGCCATCTGGATGAGGCAATACACATGTGATGATCGCGCCGGACGATTACGGCGGGTCTCCTGCCGTGGGGGTGTGGCGTCCCGAGGAAAGACCAAGAGGTCTAGTGGAGCACACGGTGCTGGGGAGAACAAACCCACCGGGAGGCCCCGATACTAGGGTGGACATAGTGGAAAGTTTTGATAGTGTTATCCGGACCCCCGCATGTTGTCGGATGACGGACCGTGGCATACACGGCGGAATGACCGATAGGTGTGGGTAAAGTGTGCAACCTCTACAGAGTGTAAATCTATTCGAATAGCCGAGTCCACGGTCATTAACGGTTGGAAAGGCCACACTGGACGCATTGGAGAAAGAAGTTGTTTTCAAGAAAAGTGTTTTCGGTGGAACAAGGAGGTACCTGGGAGGTACGTAATTTGGGTGAGGATGGTTGATCTTGATGAGACAACCAGTCCGATCTCAAGTCAGGAACAAGGGTTATCCCTATCCTAGTGTTTTGACAAACTTTTACAAAAGAAAGTTTTTGAACTTGGATATGTCCTTGCTATATCTAAGAGAAGATAATTCTATCTCTAAATGTTTTCTTCAACAAAGATATAGAGATGTCGTATTCTCTATGCCTAAAATCATCGTATTCGAAAACTAAACCCTATAGTCGTAGATAGCAGCTATCCAGTTTTCGAAAGGTGTTTTCTTGCATTACCATGAAAACTTAAGCCTTAGAGGTGGTCTTGCGAGTACGTAAATGTACTCATATGGCTATGTCCCTGGATATTCAAACGTCCAGGTTACAATGAGGAGTTGTACGACAAGAAGGAGGAGTACGCCGAAGACTACGCCAACTGAGTGTCACCGCTCAACTTCTCTGTGGTAATGCGTCAAGGCGTGACGAGGGCCGACGCTAGTCGCTCATATTCCGCTGTACCTTAGTTCATTTCCGTCTGGTGTGAAGATGATGGCAGACTTGGTCATGTGACCGTTATTTATGTAAGTCTTGTACTATTCGAGTTGAATGATGCTCTTTGTATACCATGTTGGTTATGTGACCGCGATGCACTGATCATTGGGATCGTGATCTGTTTACATAACATGGGCATCCCTGACGGGTAGTCAGAGGGGTCCATACAATTTATTGAGAGACACCACTGCTGAACTGTGGACCCCGATCCTTCTCTTTAATCTGATAAAACGACAACTTCAAACATGTTATTTTCTGCAAACAAACATTTTTCTTCACACATACGTTTAGTCCATTGTTACAGCAAGCCGGTGAGATTGACAATCTCACTGTTATGTTGGGGCAAAGTATCTTGATTGATTGTGTGCAGGCTCCACGTCAACCAGCAGGAAGCATTTTTCTGGCGCCATTGATACCTCGGGGAATTCTCATCTCCTACTGGTTTGATAACCTTGGTTTCACATTGAGGGAATATTGCTGCTGCACTACTTCACACCTTCATCTTGGGGTCTCCCAACAACACACTCACCGTGTGCATCAAGAATTTTTCAAGCGCTGTTGCCGGGGAGAGGAGATTTCCTTGAAGACCTTCATATTCCTCCATCAACTTGGCACCAGATTTTTCTGGCGCCGTTGCCGGGGAGATAAGCATTCTTCCGCGAGGGGATTTTTCGCACTTCCAATGTTTTTATTTCGTTAGTTTCTTGCTTAGTTTTTTTATTACTGTCTTGTTTGCTTAATATAAAAAAACAAAAAAATTTACTTACTTGCATTACTTTCTTTATTTCGGTTTGGACTTTTATTTCAGTTTTGTTGCTTTTGTTTATTTCGGTTTTAGCATTATTTATTTAATATTGTTATTTCGGTTTGATATTTAGTTTGCTAAAATGAGTTCCTCTGAAAATACTAAGTTATGTGACTTTACTAGCACCAACAATAATGATATTATATGCACACCTATTACTCCACCTGCATCTAAAGCTGAGTTCTTTGAAATTAAACCTGCTTTATTGAACCTTGTTATGAGAGAGCAATTCTCTGGTGTTAGTTCTGATGATGCTGCTGGCCATCTAAATAACTTTGTTGAATTATGTGAAATGCAAAATATAAAGACATAGATGGTGATATCATAAAACTGAAATTATTTCCTTTCTCCTTGAGAGGAAGAGCTAAGGAATGGTTGCTTTCATTGCCTAGAAATAATATTGATTCTTGGATAAAATGCAAAGATGCTTTTATAGGAAAATACTATCCTCCTGCTAAGATTATTTCTCTAAGAAGTAGTATCATGAATTTTAAACAACTAGATAACAAGCATGTTGCTCAAACTTGGGAAAGAATGAAATCTTTGATAAAGAATTGCCCAACCCATGTAATGACTGCTTGGATGATCATCCAAAACTTTTATGCAGGACTGAATTTTTTTCCAGAAACTTATTGGATTCAGCTGCTGGAGGAACCTTTATGTCCATCACTTTGGGGGCTGCAACAAAACTCTTGGATGATATGATGGTGAATTATTCTAAATGCATAAGGAGAGGACACCTCAAGGGAAGAAGGTAAATAATGTTGAAGAAACCTCCTCATTGAGTGAAACGATTGATATTATTATGTCTATGCTTGCAAGTGGTAAATCACATGTGATCCAAATAATGTTCACTTAGCTTCTTTAGTTGCACAAGAAGAACACTGTGAGGACCCCTTTGACTAACCGTCAGAGATTCCCACGTTATGTAAACAGATCACGATCCCAATGATCAGTGCATCGCGATCACATAACCATCATGGTATACAAAGTTACATCATATAACTCGGATAGAACAAGACTCACATAAATACTGGTCACATGACCAAGTCTGCAAACATCGTCGCATATGACGAAAATTAAGTAATGTACAACAGAAGTCTGCTACTAGTGTCGGCCCTCGTCATGTCCTGACGCACTGCCACAGAGCAGTTGACCGGTGACACTTAGTTGGCGTAGTCGTCGGCGTACTCCTCCTTCTTGATGTATATCTCCTCGTGGTAACCTGGACGTTTGAATATCCAAGGACATAGCCATATGAGTACATTTACGTACTCGCAAGACCATCTCGAGGGCTAAGTTTTTATGGTAATGCAAGTAAAGCATTTTCGAAAACTAGCATAGCTCCTATATACAACTAAAGGGTTTATTTTCGAATAACAGGATTTTTCCGATGTAGAGAATACAACATCTCTATATCTTTGTTGAAGAAAGCATTTAGAGATAGAATTCTCTCCTCTTAGATATAGCAAGGACATATCCAAGTACTGAAAACTTTCTTTAGTAAAACTTTGTCAACACACTAGGACGGGGATACCCCTTTTTCTTTCCTTGAGATCAGACTGATTGTCTCCCTGAGATCAACCATCTTCTCTCAAATTATGTACCTCCCAGGTACCTCCTTGTCGCCTCATTGGTTTCCTCTAAAAAACACTTTCCTTTTTAAAACTAAAATCAGCCAGCATGCCTAGTGGGACCTTTCCAACCGTCCATGAACGCGGACGCTGCTATTCAAATAGATTTACACTCTGCAGAGGTTGCACACTTTACCCAAACCAATCGGTCCTTCCGCCGTGTCTGCCACGGCCCGTCACACGAAAGTATGCGGGGTCCGGATAACACGATCAAAGCTTTCCATCATGTCCACCCTAGTATCGGGGCCTCCCGGTAGGTTTGTTCTCCCCGGCGCCGTGTGCTGCACTAGACCCCTGGTATTTTCTCGGGACGCCACACCGCCACGGCAGGAGACCCACCGTAATCGTCCGGCTGCTGATCGACAGAAGTGTATTGTCTCTTCAGGACGACAACCCGGCTTCGAGGGCCCCGCCCCTATAGAAAGTATGAGAGCCCCAATACTAAAACAGACAAGCTTCCGACTAAGCCCTACCCATGTCAGGTAGTATGGTTGCACGGGTTAATTGTTCGGGCGGTAGCTAGGGTCACACTTTGTTTTTCAAAACATCTCCTCCTCCGACTACTCCAAGCAGCTCGGGTTTTCACAAACCTCTCCGATTGCTCCCAGGAACTCGGGTCTTAATAAAACACTTGCTCGGCGACTGCTCCTAGCAGCTCGGGCTTTCTCCGAAAACATTTTTATCACACCAGGCTCCCATCCTATAGTTTTTAGGTAAGAGAATAGGAGTATACTACTAGAAAACTTAATCTTCTTGATGGAGCCTTCAACAACAAGGCCCATCAAGTAAAACTTTATTTTGTAACACCTATAATATTCTAGTAGATAACATTGGCCAAACAATATTTTGTAAAATAGTTTTCGGGTTGCAAGGTGCCACAAAAGAAGTAAAACATGCATTATTTTATTTTGAAAACAAAACATGCCTTATAAATAATAGGATTCCATAATGGTGGTGAGGTGGTTTGTCTGGCTCAGCAATATGTCATGGGTCTTGATCTTGATGTTCTTCAGGTTCATTTGTCACCTCTAATTCCTTCCCGACCGTTTCTAACGTCGTTAACAGGAAAAGGAACAACACTCAGAATACAAGACATTGCCACAAGGACATAACAAACAGCAAGCATTGCACAAGACATTAAGCTATTTAAACAGCCAAAAGCAACTAATTCACTTTGTCAAACAACAACAAACAACAAGTCCATTATAGCCAAGAAAAACAACATACATACCTAAGAAAATATACACAACAACCCTATTTGTCAAAAAGGTAGTTTTAACTGAACACTAAAGCAAGACACCTCCTATGGTGATTAGATCATTTAACAAGCGTTGTTATATTAGTTTCAGGAAATACTTCAGACAAAAGTATCTTAATAGTTTAGGAAATACTTCAGACAAAAGTATCTCAATAGTTCAGGAAATACTTCAAACAAAAGTATGTTTTAATCTAGGAGATACACCAATCAAAAGTATGTTATCACACAAGTAAGTGTTAACATTAACACTAGCACACTCTCATGAAGACATGTTAATATTTCTAAGACACATTCTAGTATGTAATCAATCAACCAACAAAGGCTAACACTAATGTTTACCCAAGTATTTGATTAAGAGCAAACAAAGGTGCACTAGACTATTTAATAATACACCACAACTAAGACCACTTCAACTATTAAACCAAACAATCACACACTAACCACGTGTGGATAACAATCTAAAATAAGTAAGTCATACATTAAGCATTACAAATCACAAGAAACTATTGGATAAAATCTAACACCAAACAATCATTCACATGCATAATACGAAAATGAAATTAGTGCAACTCTTAGGAAACAAGATGAACTATGTTAAACTCAAAAGTGAATGGCCTAAAAATACTTTTAGGAAATTCATTAAGTTCTTAAAGGTGAACCTAAGGTTCTGGACTTATGATTTATTAAACACATCCACACCTAACAATTTAGGTAAAACAGGGAAGTAAGTTAATTCAAAATTTAGTTATATACGTCATGTTTTGTGAGATTAATTACCATGCTCAGAATATAGCTCCTAAAAATATATCCTTTTATGATAGTATACCTAGTAACCAGATGAAACTAGTAAAATTGGATTTGCATCAAAATCTAGTACTAAGCAGAAACTAAAAATCACACAAATGCTACTGGTCTCAAAACCATAATGATTATAGATTCGGTTTTAGGAATCTACTACATGCAAGATTTATTGCTATCGATAGGTATTGATTTTATCTTTCTCTACAAATTGGATTCACTCAATTTAGACATTCCTAGCTGCATCTATCTCAGTTTTAAAGTAATTAACACATTTTACCATTAAAAATGTATAACACAAGATATAATATATTTTTTTACCAATCCAATTTTGCATGTTTAGGAAATCACATTAGAAAATAAATATACTCCTAAAATACTTGCGCAAACAGACCTAGAATGAGCAATTAAAACTAGACACATCCAATTAACAGAAAATAAATATATTCTTTCTCAAGTGTAATAACCTACTGTTTAAGGAAATAATTCACCATATGAAAAATATGAGCTGGAAAATTATATCAAGCTAGGATATTATAGCTACTACCCATATTAAACACAAGTCATTGGATTTACTCCAGAAAGTATTTCAAATGGTGAACTAAAAATCTTCAAAGTGCTACTGATGTCAATCTTAATCTTAATGGAACTTTAATTGAACAAATCTAATGTATGCATGGCTTATAGATCTGGGTAGGTATTCTTGTAGGCTTTCCAGAGAATTAAATTTTTAATGATTTGGATCTATAAAACTCAAATTATTAATTACATACTGAAAAAGCTACTTTTTACCATATTATACATAGAGCACGTATACAAACATATTTTTGAGAAAGGCCAGTGCCACATGGTTAAGAAAACTCATAGGTATCCTACAAAATTTATTTCCGCTCATTTGGATGCATAGATCTTCCAGAAATGAATTAAAGCTTCACTGTAACAATCAGAGGAAAATAAGCAGAAGAAAAGATTTTAAGAGAAAAACTGCCGGACGGGCCAGATCTGCTCGGAGAATGGGCCGCCAGAGGCAGGCCGGCCCAGAGCGCTGCAAGCCCGCGCCAGGAGGTAAGTGACCGCCGTATCCAGAATGGAGGACTGAGATTAGATCGAGCTGATTCAAAAGAGTGCCGTCGATCTGAAATCCGAAGAACCTGAGTCGTCTTCAACCTCCCGACGGGAAACACAAGGCAGAAACCCTAGGCTGAGCTCGAGGTGCTCACCTCGCGCCTCTTCTGGATGAAGGCGAGGTCGGAGGGGGATGCGGAGGAGCAAGGAAGGTCTAGGGAGGCCTCGGTTCGTGTTGGCAAGGCCTGGAACGGCAGCGAGGTCAACGACGCCCGCGACGGGCATGGCGTGTCCACGACGCTTCCGAGGAATCTGCAAGCAAACCAGGTTGTCATAGAGGTAGATCATGGTGAGGGGTGAGAGACGGAGTAGAAGAGGAGAGCATAGGGTGTCGGAGTCGAGGGCATTCGAGCTCGAAAGCTTCGGGCAGGAGCGACGGTCCTCTCGCGTTCCAGAGCAGGAGAGGGGGAGACCTTGCTCGGCCTTGGCAGGGGTGAGAGAGTGGAGTGAGAGGGATGCAAATGGAAAGGTGAGAGGGACAGAGGGGGGCCTCGGGGTTCTTACCCGATATGGGTTGCCGGCTCGATTGCCACGGGCATGAGAATTGGGGAGAGGGCTCAGGGCGGGGATTGGGCGAGAGGGGGCGGTGCTGCAATGATGCTCTGCATTACCAGACACCTTTGTACACTGGCAAAACGGTTGTAGTCGTTGGTGGGAGTGGAGTAAATGGAGAGGCTGAATCTACCCGCCAGGTGTTTGCAAAAATGCCCAAAAGAGATAAGCAAAAGAATTGAGAGCAGGGTTGGGCATGGTTGATGACCAATGAGGGCAGGGGGTTTGTGGGGTTTCTATGCACGCCCAAATAAGGGTTTGGAGAAGAGGGGGTCTTAGTTTTAGATATAGATAATATTTGGGCTGATTTGTTTAGGTCACTTAGCTCAGATTAATTAGCAAACTCTTTAACTATAAAACCACAAAACATATTGGATTGGGTTGAGGGGGTATAGGCTTAGCATTTGGTTGAAGATTTTAGGTCAAACGAGTTCAACAAGAACTAGATACAAAAATGGAGAAAGGCTATCTGATAAAACACATATGGTCACCTTTTCACGTAGCCCACATAACCAGCAATAATTATTGACCAAACATTTTTATAAAATGTAAATAATGATATAGGTGGAAAGTGGAGGTGGTGAGGATTATATAAGGTGAGTTGCATTTCCAAATTGAATAAAATAAACTCTAGTTGACATGTTCTATAAATACTAAAAGTTAACAGAGAAGAAGATAGTTTTTCATCATTATATAATTTACTTGCTTAAGAATATTCTTAACCAAACATCTTACGAAGAGGAGAACAAGTTACAAGCATGCAATACCATCAAACAAATATATATTACTCCAGTTCAAACAATAAACAGTCACTAATACAAACATAATCACAAGACACTCTTAGGGATACAAACTCAAGGCAAACAATTTAAGCTCATACAAAAAAGATATAACACAAATACAATAGGATAACTAACCACCCTCATAAGATAGATCAAATATATTGGTGAGGTGGTGACCAAATGGTCCAGACATGGTTCTTGGTAGAAATAGAATTGATCCAACATGTTGAGAATTGATTTCCAAAGGCTAATAAAAATGGGGTTTAGAAAAGAGAGTTGTTCATACTTGCAACATATTAATCTTCAAATATATGAGGACTTATTATATAGTTCTTGTCGGCCCAGTGAAGACTGGGGTATGAAGAGCCCACTCCCCACGGGCCTTGCACGTAGGATAATCAGACAAAACGACTAAGGACCAAGCCTCGCCGCCTCGCGGGACCCACGAGAGGCAATTCCACTCGAGGGCCTGAAGAGGAAGCGAGGGCCTCGCGGGGACCCTTCAGGAGACCCTCCCGAGGCGCCTGCGCGCCTGGAGGGAAGTCAACAGGACTCCCTCCACATGCCTTTCCAGGCCTGTGGGGAAACGTCGCGGCCAAGGAAGTACGGCTGGACGCACATGGCCTCTGCGACGCCCACATGGTGACGTAGGCACTCCCGTTGCCGCTTTGATGATAAAGGAGTCAATAAAGTTGCACCGCCTGCTCCAGGACTGCCAAGACCTTCTACTCTGTTGATAAAGCAGATTGACGGTGCAACCCTCCAAAGAGAACGTCATCGCGGGCTCCACCACAGAGACTGTCGTCCCTGCGGCAATACTGCGCGGTTGGCCGCATGTCGGCCACGGCGCCCAACTTTATCGATGATGGACCGCGTCCATGGACGATCAGGTGATGGTGGACTCCTGCTCCTCCACGCCACTGCCGTGTGGGAGCCACCCCGACGCCGAGCAGAAGAAGAGCGCCTGAGGCGCCTATAAAATGGGCAAGACCACCATCGTAGAGGAAGTCGGCCAATTGCTTTCTACAACACTTGTAAACCCTAGCGCAGCTGAGTAGGATAGCCTCTGGTTGGAGGAGGAAGAAGATCATCGCTTCCCTCCCCAGGCAAGAACTGGCTCAAGGGGGCCCTCGCCAAGCTCTGCTGTACTATAACCACCATAGTTCAATACAGACAAGCAGGAGTAGCGGTCTTACCTCCTCTCGAGGGCCATGAACCTTGGTACGGGCTGGTGTCCAACTCTGTCGTGGGTGTTTCGTCTCCAGGTCCGCGAGCAACGTCGTCGTGCCCCTCGAGGGTCTTGACCTCCGCGTTCAATCCCCTTCACGAACCATACTTCAGGAAGTGACTATCCCCGTTTCTACGGAGTCATAACCCGACAGTTCTTTATAGCTCTGCACACATTTAACTTTTGGAAACAGTTTTATTTTCTCAAATAATTGTCTCTGGGCAATTGCTAAAATCAAGGCATCATGGTAAATATGGTTTGTTGAATATAAGATAAGAGAACATATATATGGAATATTTTTACTTGTCACAAGAGTTATGGCAAAACTTGGTTGATTTAATAGGTTTCTATTCTGAGGTCAAAACACAAACAACCAAACACAATTAAGCCACATAGAGAAAGCATGTGTAAAACTCATCCACTAACAATGCATTTCAAAAAGTTTTTGTTAGTCCTAAATTTTGGTCGTTTATAAATAAGTTTTTATTGCTTCCAAAATTTGGGACGTTACAAACTTATTGATGTGAATATCATTAAAAGCAACAATTTCAACAACAATGTCTACAGGAACAATTATGGTAATTACAACTATAAGCCCTAACCTTCTAATAATGGTAACTCTTATGGTAATTCTTATAACAATAAAAGGGCTACCACCTCTGAATTTGAAACCATGTTAAACGATTTTATCACTACACAAACTTTGTTTAATAAAACTGTTGAGGAAAAGCATAGGAAAATTGATATACTTGCTTCTAAAGTTGATAGTCTTGTACTTGATGTTGATCTTTTAAAAACTAAAGGCATGCCTACTGAAACTAAAGAGAATAATCCCTATGCTAATAATAATGCCATGCAAGTTCAAATTGATGAAAATGTTAGGATGATGGCCCAATTACGTGCTAGATGGGAAAGAGAGAGAACTAGAGAAAGAGGCTAATATTGTTAAAGTTTTTACTATTACTACCTCTAAAAATAATGGTGTTTCACATGTTATAAGCCTCCTATTATCAATGGTAACACAGTTTTTTTTTGAGAGAAATGGTAGCACAGTTGGTGTAGGAAATGTCTCCTCTACTTCATCGAAAAATTTAAAATTGCTTAAAACTGCTGAAACTAGTGTCGATAAAAGTGCTGAAATTTTTAAGAACATGGGAGAATGTGGTTCGGTTTGCTTTGAAGATTATAATTTTGATAATTGTAATATCTCTAAAGTTATTAAGTTCTTGCAAAAATTGTCCACAAGTCCTAATGCTAGCTCTCTTAATTGGGCTTTTACTACTCATATTACAAATGCTCTCATTAAAGCTAGGGATGATAAATTGTAACTTGAAGCTTCTATGCCTAAGAAGTTAGAAGATGGTTGAGAGCCCATAATTAAAACAAAAGTAGATAAATTTGATTTCAATTCTTTGTGTGACCTTGGTGTAAGTATTTCTGTTATGCCTAAAAAGCTCTATGATATGTTTGATTTGCCACCATTGGAACATTGTTATTGGGATGTTTTTCTTGCTGATAATGCTTTGAAAAAACCTTTAGGGAGGATCAATGATATTCCTTTTATGGGTAATAATAACCTGGTCCCCGTTGATTTTATTGTCTTGGATATTGAACACAATCCATCTTGTCTAATTGTGTTGGGAAGACCTTTTCTTAGAAGTGTGGGTGCTATTATTTATATGAAAGGAGGTACCATCAAGTACCAATTCCCACTCAAGAAAGGTATGGAACACTTCCCTAGGAAAAGAATGAAGCTACCTTTTGATTTTATTGTTCGTTCAAATTATGGTGTTGATGCTTCATCTCTTGATAATACTTGAGTTTTGCGTTTTCTAACTTGCTCAAAGGCGTTAAACAAAAGCGCTTATGGGAGACAACCCACTTTTATTTCCTGTTATTTTATTTTTCTTGTGTCAAGGACTTGTCCTACCTCTGTAGCAATTCCTTTGTATCTTTATTTTATTGCATTATAGTGTCAAGATAAGCCTCTAGTTGAAAGTTGATGCTAAATTTCAATTCCTGCGCATAAACACATTTCTGCTGTTCACCGTTAAGTTCATAACTCTTCACTGGAACATCAGAAAGTCTGCCCTTTTTTGTGCATAATCCTCAGATATATACGCAACTTTCATTAGTTTTGAGTTTTCTGATCCGAGCAAGTTTAATGCGTCGAAAAAAATTGTATTTACGGACTGTTCTGTTTTTGACAGATTCTGCCATTTATTTTGCAGTGCCTCTTTTGTTATTTTGATTGGTTATCCTATGAAGAATCAGTGGCTGTAGCTAATGTCCAGTAGCATTGGTAGCAATTTTGTTCCTACAGAATATCATAATTTTTTGTGCACTAACCCTCTAATGAAGTTACTCTAAGTTTGGTGTGGAGGAAGTTTTCAAGGATCAAGAGAGAAGGATGATATAATGTGATCAAGAGGATAGTAAAGCCAAAGCTTGGGGATGGCCCGGTGGTTCACCCCAATATATTCAAGAAGACTCAAGCGTCAAAGCTTGGGGATGTCCAAGGCATCCCCTTCTTCATCGGCAAACTATCAGGTCCTTTCTAGTGAAACTATATTTTAATTCCGCCACATCTTATGTGCTTTTCTTGAAGCGTGTTTTTGTTTTTGTTATTTTCATTCTCTCAATAAAATGGATCATACCATTCTTTTGTGTGTGAGAGAGACACACTCCGTTTTTTCTTATGAATACTCGTATTCTTCACTTATATTCGTTGAGTATTCTTTTCATGTTATTTTTGCTTTCTAGTTCTTATTTTTCATGCATCTCTTGCTAGAGCTGTTAGCTTTATTATATCTAACTCTCATATATCATTGTTTAAATTAATTGGAGAGTTTATCTTTTAAATAAGTTGATTGGTGTTTGGTTGAGAACAGAAAATGCTAAAAGTTCTAGATGGTGTAACTAAATTATACATAATTTTGTAGATCATTAAATTGTGTCACTTGAATCATTGATTTTGTTTTAAGATATTAATTTGCTTAATGGTAAACATGATGGTCTGGTAAAGTGGAATGATTACTGGTTGGTCTAGAAAAACTTGAAGCTGTGCCACACTTAAATTTCCGGTTGATTGCATAATGGTATATGACTTCTATTTGTCCAAGGAAACCGTAATTACTTTATGTTATGAGCTACGGTCGGGGAAGCCAATGGTGACTTTGTCATTCGCCACGATCCCTCTAGGAGTAATTTTAATTATGCCTTGTAAGATCATATTTTTATTTGGAATATTTTCTCTTGTGAGTTCTAAAACTGCGGTTTTCATGGCACTTCCACCACCATATTGCTAGCCTCTTTGGTACTTTGCATTGCCCTTTCTCACATTGAGATTTGGTGCATTTTTCGCGGGTAAATCCAAACACGTCGGAGATCTTCATCTTGTTCTCCTACACATAAGACAAATATCTTCCTAAAAACATCCACCAGACCTACCTACTACAGTATTTCCACAGCTGTTCCGAGATATATTGCCATGCAACATCCATCTTACATTACATGACTTGTTGTCATTCATTACTTATATATTGCTTTGCGAGATTCTATAAAGCTGATGTGTGGTTTTACCCATGTTACGCTAGATAATTGCATAACCTGCTACACTGGCAGAGGCACCGTTGTCATATGCATTTTATGTCACATTCATATTAGTTACTTGTATCATCAGTATGTTGTCATATCATCATTAGTGTGTTGTCATATATCATATATCATATTAGGATGCTTGCCCCTAAAAGTGAAAAGAGCCATGGAGGCCATCGAAAAGAGAAACAAAAGAAATAGAAAAAAGAGAAAAAGAAAAAAAATAATGAAATTAAAAAGGGGGCAACATTACTATTCTTTATCACATACTTGTGCTCATGTTATAGCACCGTATCATTTATAGTCATCACTTGTGCTCATGATATAGCACCATGTCATTTATGATCATCATTTGTGCTCTTGTTTAACACCTTTACTCCATATGAGAGAGTTTTCATGTCTTAGTTGCATAACTATGTGGGGAACTTTACACTAGAGAACTTGGCTTGTATATTCCAATGATGTGCCTCCTCAAAAGTGCTCTAGGTCTTCGTGAGCAAGGAAGTTGGATGCACCCCCACTAGTTCCATTGGAGAGCTTTCATATACTTATAACTCCATGTGCATCCGTTGTGTGGCAATCACTACTCCTTGCATAGCTTCGATTGTAAGACTTTCTCTTGTCTAAGGATCACTTGCAGCTTTGTGAGGCTTTCTTCCGCTGGCCTTCCAACTCTCCATTAACATTCTCTTAGCCATAACCTCCTGGTGCCAGGAACCAACGTTGAACGCATGCTTGTTTCTTTTGAAAAAAATAAAGTATTGATCTTCTACGTGCATGTTGATATTGCTTGACTTGATCCTTTCATTAAATTGTCATGTTTGTTGGAAGCATTAGATGATTATATTGTTGTGTTGAAGCTTAAATCATCTCTAATATCTACTTGGCACAGTTGATTGCTAGCTAGTACTATATCATTGAAAGCTTTGCTTGCTTTACCTACTTGTTTATTTATTACTCATTTGATATCAATGTAAACTACAACCCTTATTCAGTTGATCTCAGTTTACATGCCTTACATTATTACATGATCAAGATTGTGTTTAAGCATGTCACTTCAAAAAATTATTCTTCTTTCATCATTCTTGCCTATTCGGGGTGGGTAGAACTAAGCTTGGGGAAGTTGATACGTCTCCAACGTATCTATAATTTTGTATGTTCCATGCTATGTTATATCATGTTATTACATGTTTTATATGCATTTTATATAGTTTTATGCATTTTCTGGAACTAACCTATTAACAAGATGCCAAAGTGCCAGTTCCCTGTTTACTGCTATTTTTTGTTTCAGAAATGTACTGAAGGAAATATTCTCGGAATTCGAAAAGAAACAACTTGGAATTATTGTAACATCCCAACATTTTATAATGTTCAAAAATCACTAAAATTTAAAACTTTCGTTTTGATTAAAAAAAACATTAAAATGCATAAGAAAACCAATTATGAAAGACTTCAAACATATTGAAAGAATTTAATATTTCAAATATCTCAGTTTATCATTATTTTCAAAAGTTATTTCAAGTTAAACAATTTATTTTCCATTGTAATTATTAAAACCTCAATATCTAATTTGTCAAAGAAATTACATACTTCAAACCTTGTTCATGAAATAAAAGGTTTCTTTATAAGTATTTGATTCCAACCACTTAGCCATATCTTTCTTAAACTCATAAATTCAAAATTATTAAAAAATGGTATACTTGCAAATTGGTTTCAATCTTTCACCTGAGTTCAAAACATAGTTTTATAAATTACAGGCATATAGTTCATAACCTTAAAAATTCATAGGTTTTACAATTAAGGAATTATCCAAACAAATATTTCATTAGCTTAAAGGATTTTCATTTATTTTGAAAACATAAAATGACTTTCATGAATATATTTTCTATATAAGAAATGAATTAAAATCTAAAATCTTTTCCAAAGTTGTTATAAGGTTTTCAAATGAATTATCATAATATAAAATATAATGGTGCACAAATTATTTTCAATTTAAAATGAATACCTTATATTTCCCATTTCATTAAAATTATTTATATTTAGTTCTTTAATATTATGCCAAAATAAAGATGGATGATTTCAGAAAAATAACTTTAAATAACTTAATTTCAAACATTTTGAATGTGGGTATTTCATAGAATTTATTTTAGCCAAAAATAATTTAATTAAACCCTAGTTTTAAAATTTAACATAAAGTGTCAAATTTGTATTTAAGCAATATTTCAAAATATTATTTTTCAAAAATGTTCAAAACATGCTCACTACTGGTTTAACACAAGGATAATAATTTTACAAATTTTAAGAAATTTGTTTGACATCATTTGGACAATTAAATCAAAAGATATGAATTAAAAGAAAAATCAGAAAAGAAAAATAAACCGATGACGTCATGCTGACGTCACCGTCTTCAACCTCGCCCCAAATCCCGCCCCCCGACCTCGCCCGAAACCGCCATTTTTAATTCGCATCAATTCGAGCGATTAAAGGGAGAAATCAACGTCCCCTTCGACCCCTTTTAACCCCCTCCTCCTCCGCTCGGATTCCCCTCTCATCCCACTCAAAACCATGCCCCGAGGCTGCCGGAAAAGCTCGCCGGAGCTCCTCGGTACCCGCCGCCATTTTTCCTGGTTCCCCGACGAGGTGAGCCTCCCCCGAGTCCAAGACCTCCCCCATCCTCCTCCCCTTGTCCTTGCGCTTGTCCCTGACCCCTCCTCCTTCCTTTTCCGTAGCCGAACGCCCAATCCGAGCACGGACGAAGCTCGCCGAAGTTACTGTAGCTCTGCCCGCGCCTCCACGCCGCTCCAGGACGAACGAGCAGGCGACGCCGCCTCCATCGTCTTCCTCGCGACGAGCCGCACCCAAGGGCTTCATCCGCGCGTCTAGGGGAGCACCGCAGCGCCGTCCTCGTTGTCGCCGAGTGCAGCACCGCCGTCGTCGCCATCTCCGGCGGAATCCCGCCGCCACCTTCTGGTAATCCCTTTGAGCCATCCGATCTAGATCGTGCGGTTGAGATTAGAAGTTTTTATGCGAATCGGTTTGGTGAGATTAGATCCGTTGGATCTGTATCCTACGGCCGAGATCAAATCACTTATCCACGTCAGCGCTGAGTCAGCATGCACAGTCAGCGCCACGTTGGATCCAGTCAGCGGACAGTCAACAAATCTGGCACTTTTGTAGAAAAGCCCCTGTCTATTCAAACTATCATATATTTTTCTCTGTTTATCCAAATTCAAATATTTTTATATATTTGGAAAGCCCTTGACATGTAAATTATTTTATATCTGTTAGATTTCAAATTTGACTTAGTTTAAATTATTCAAATTTCAAATGGATGATTTGAGTATATTTGTAATAACTTTAAATCTATAAATCCAAAAATTGCAAATAAAATTGTCCTGGAAACTAGTTATATATTGTAGTAACTTGATGACTCTGTTATAAAATAATTTTGAGTATTAGTTTTGAATGCTTTGATAGTTATATATTAATTTGAATAGTTTGACTATTTTTGACATAACTATTAATAGAAATATTATTTTTGATTAAAACAAATTGCTATAAATTTAATTAAATTCCCCCTTTCTATTAACACTATTTATAAAATTTTGTTATAAAAATTTAATCATAGAAAACTTTAATATTATAATTATTCCTTTTATTATATTTTCCAAAAATAGAAATTAATTAAATTGCATTTATAAATTCATGCATATTTATAAAGAAATCACAAAAGTTATTTTGATGCTTTCATGTGACTGAAAATTGCATTTCATGCATAACAAATTTTATTATATAATTATATCCCTCATAGGAAAACCTCTTCATTCTTTTTCTCTAAGTTAGAAGTATTTTTGAACTTAACATTTTGGTGAAGTGCTACACTTAGACACTTAGTAATTTTCAACATGGAGCTAGAAGACCAATGAAGGACTTAGCGAAAACAAGACTTCAAAAGTATCTCCAAGGAGTAGAAGCACTTAAAAGAAAGATCAAGAAGAAGTTCATGAAGACCAACCAGAAATATTTTCTAAGTCTTGCTCCCTCTTTCTTTCTTTTCTCCCTCCTTCTCTGAGACTTCATGAAGACTAAGTAAATCCAAGACCAGCCTAGGTGATACAAAAATCATCAAGTCTGAAGATTATTCAAGTCTACCAAGAATTCAATCAAGACATCACCAAGGAGAATATTACAAGTCTGGAGATGAAGCCTGGAAGACCAACTACATCTTTCTTTCTATCTTTCCTCTTTCCTAATCTTGTCTTTCACTTTAGACTTAAACAATTTTTTATCATGATATTATCATCTTGAAGTTGTTGGATCCTAGTATCCAATTTACGAAGAGTTGTTAATAATTGTTGATCACCTTGAAGAATAGACTTAGTATTTTCTCTAAGTAGATATGCACATCATGACTAATTCATTAGAGTGCTTATTCAAGATAAATTATAACAAAGGTATTTTATACAACTTCTAACCTTAGTCCTTAGTCATTTTTGACCAACACATTTCCTTGCATTAACTTAAAAGATTTTCATGGCATGACATGCATTTCTAGTCCTTAGAAATAAATGGCATATCATGCATGACATGTTTTCCTTAGAAGTTTTACGAAACTTGTTTGTTCACTAAATATGAGCATGTATGTTTGATGATTATTGTTTGTTGATTGTTGTATTGTTGTTTGTTTATATTGTTTAGACTGAACGGAGAGACCCGAGTTTGTTGAAAAGAGTTTGTGAGCAAAGACTTTATTCAAAGGCAAGTGGCACACCTCATAAACTTCCTATTATTTTCTATATGCATTACTGAGTGTATTTTTATATAAGCATGTGTAGGATAGTATTGCTATGCTAAACCTGTGTAGAAATTCCTTATTTCTGTGTCTAGGCTCCTATGCAATACTTAGTAGAATTATTGATGCTATGCAAATGTTGTTTTGTGAAAATCTAAATTCTACTAAGTTAAGAATGAAACACCTGGGTGGTAAGAGGTTGTATGGTTTATGTTGAGTGGCTACTCAGGCCATGTCTATGGTTCCTCGAGTATGTACACTTGTGAATGGCCACCTAGGAACAGAGGAATCTGAAGACTCCGAGTGACGATTCCTTCCAGTGCAGACATTGCCATATGGGCTCTGGCTTGATCAACTATGTTGTGTGGACTGTCTCCGGCTTGACAAGCAGATGTAGGGGGATGTTAGGTGGAACGGGTCAAGCCAGAGTGGGAGGAAAAATGCTTCTGAAAGATCTCGTCTCATTCTTGTCCTTTCCTTATCACTACAAGTGTGTAAAGGATAGTTTGGATTGAATAGGTACAATGGTGAATGTGCACAACCTCTGCAGAGTGTAAAACTAAGTACTTAGCCGTGTCCCCGGTACGGACAATTTGAGCAGCTGATCACGGACGTCAACGGAGGATTCCACCATTCCAACTTCAGAAATAAAACTTGACGGGTGAACAAGGGAAGATGAGATTTATGGTTTTCATGCCATACTTGTTTTGATTTGAAGAAAATGTTTTCCAAAGAGATAGGAAAAAATGGCTTTATGCAAAATAGCCTTGAACTCCACCAGCCAAATATGCATATAGGCTATAGAGTTATTCCATTAAGTGTCCACCATAGTGTCACTTGCCAGACTCCATTTTAATGGAATCTGACCCACTATGTTGCAAAATTTTATTTGTTACAGGTTATTCAAATGACGAGTGAGGTTTCGTTAAGGGATTTCGATTCTACAACCAACATGTTTTCGCCTGTGGCAACATGAAGTTGTTGGAGACCCACTGCTATTGTATTTCCGCTGTGTACTTTTTCAATGCAAGCTTTATGCTATGCAACTTGTACCGAATATTTTGTAAGTCTGGATCATCGATGTTATAAAATTGATACTTTGTTGTGATATTACATCGTAAACTGGGTGTGCAAACGAATCGATCCAGGGATTTGCACTATACACAGGTATCTGCCTTATTTAGAGTGCAGGTACGCTACAGATGGTATCAGAGCACTGTGTTGCCTGTAGGTTTGAAACCCTAGGTTTGGATAGAAACAGGATTTGACCATTGGATTCAAAATCTATTTTATTCAGTTTTCTGAAAACAAAACTTTTTATTTTGTCTTCCTCATACTCTCATCTACTATCAACCTTCTGAAAACATCTTATCTTTTTCTAGATGACCATGTTCTTATAGTCCAAGTCTGATTCTGCTGCTTCATATGGAAAAGCTACGATGTAACATGAAGTTCTACATACATGGAAGACCACTGAAGAACCAGGATTCGACCAACACTTGGAAGATATCCAAGAAAGTTGAACAAGAACTTGAAGCACTCAAGAAAAGGATAGATTAGACCACCTACCCATTAGAATAACGAGATCCGATGATGTATTGACCTATCAAATTGTGGTATGGTAGTACTATTAGTTTTGTCTTTCCATGACATTGGTGTGTTTCGTTGGATAAACGATTAGTTCGGTTTTTCAAAAGAAGTTTTGAAAATTTTCACGTATGTGTTTGCTTGTGTTTGAACCTTGTTGCTTGATGTTTGTTAGACGTTGATTGATTATGTTGTAAATTGGTTGCCTTGTTCTGATTTATTGAATTAGGATTTCTCCATAGTACATATAATTCAACTCATGTATTTTCTAAACCAAACAGATGTCTCACCCCAATATCAACAACAATGAATTGCACACAACAATGCGACTACTATTAGAGAACCAGAGTCAGCTGTGGAATTTGATCAATGATCCACTGCCTAAGATTGATCAAAACCATAGTGATTCTGAAGAGGACCTTATGACCAAACTAAAGGCATGCAAAACTTGTGGAGAGATAGGACATACGTCCAAAGGATGTCCTGATGAGTGGCCCCATGATCATACAAGACATCTAGTTAAAGTTTGCCCCACAAGACAGGTTACTTGCTTCCTGTGTGAAGGAACAAACCATGTCCCAATTCAGTGTCAACTTTATCCGTTGGTGCAACAAGCTATCCAGCAAACCAAGGAAGGAATGCAACAAGATCTCATGAAGTATGTGGAAGGACAAGAAAACAAGGAGGAACACAAAAGAGATACTAGCCATATAACATGTTTTACCTGTGGAGAACTAGGACATTATTCATGGGACTGCAAAGAGAAAAGGATTGGTCAGGATACTGAACAAAATCTTCATCAAAATGAGATTGTGGTTCATACTAAGGTGAAAAATGAAATAAGAGTAAGGTCACTTCCGAGGACATCCAAAAGTATCTCCAAGTGTTGCTATAAGTGTAAAGGAGATCACCTAGCTCAAAGTTGTCACATCAAACGAGATTGGACTTCTTTAATTGAGATGAAATATAGCAAACAAGACTTGGAAGAACTGTTAGCCCTGGAAACACCAAAGAAGAAGAAGAACTTAAGTGACGAAATTTTCTACAAATGTAAGGACAAGGGACATTATGCCGATAAGTGCCCAGTAAAGATGAAGGAGAACTGCTTTATCCACTCGCACAAGAAAATCATCAGTCCCGTGACATGCCGCAGATGCCCTGACTGGAAGAAGGATAAATCTCTCCAAGGACCGAGTGGAAAACGTGAGTGCTAAAACTTTTATGTATCCACCACATGCCATTGTATTTTTAATACTTGTACGCTCTACATCGGAGAAATAAACAAGATTAAACCAAGTTTGTAGACTGACCACAATTATTCCTTTTAAGGGTGGTAGCCCACCCAGGTAATTCAAACCCAGTTGCTTAAACCCAGTAATGTAAATCTAGTCGCGTAAACGCAGAGATCCCAAGCTATCTTTCTTGGGGCCTTCCCAATCAGAAAAATCATCCCCTACGAGCTTTTCAAGTTTCCATGTCAGAAATTTCATTTCTCAAAACCTCTCGAGTTATCTAAAGTACTCCAAGTATTTGCTTTTCTTTCTAGCCTCTCCGAATCTCGGGGACGAGATTCCTTTTAAGGGTGGTAGTCTGTAACATCCCAACATTTTATAAAGTTCAAAAATCACTAAAATTTAAAACTTTTGTTTTGATTAAAATAAAACATTAAAATGCATAAGAAAACCAATTATGAAAGACTTCAAACATATTGAAAGAATTTAATATTTCAAATATCTCAGTTTATCATTATTTTCAAAAGTTGTTTCAAGTTAAATAATTTATTTTCCGTTGTAATTATTAAAACCTCAATATCTAATTTGTCAAATAAATTACAAACTTCAAACCTTGTTCATGAAATAAAAGGTTTCTTTATAAGTATTTGATTCCAACCACTTAGGCATATCTTTCTTAAACTCATAAATTGAAAATTATTTAAAAATGGTATACTTGCAAATTGGTTTCAATCTTTCACCTGAGTTCAAAACATAGTTTTGTAAATTACAGGCCTATAGTTCATAACCTTAAAACTTCATAGGTTTTACAATTAAGGAATTATCCAAATAAATATTTCATTAGCTTAAAGAATTTTCATTTATTTTCAAAACATAAAATGACTTTCATGAATATATTTTCTATATAAGAAATGAATTAAAATCTAAAATCGTTTCCAAATTTGTTATAAGGTTTTCAAATGAATTATCATAATATAAAATATTATGGTGCACAAATTATTTTCAATTTAAAATGAATACCTTATATTTCCCATTTCCTTAAAATTATTTATATTTAGTTCTTTAATATTATGACAAAATAAAGATGAATGATTTCAGCAAAATAAGTTTAAATAACTTAATTTCAAACATTTTGAATGTGGGTATTTCATAGAATTTGTTTTAGCCTAAAATAAAATTAATTAAACCCTAGTTTGAAAAATTAACATAAAGTGTCAAATTTGTATTTAAGCAATATTTCAAAATATTATTTTTCAAAAATGTTCAAAACATGCTCACTACTAGTTTAACACAAAGATAATAATTTTACAAACTTTAAGAAATTTGTTTGACATCATTTGGACAATTAAATCAAAAGATATGAACTAAAAGAAAAATAAGAAAAGAAAAAGAAAAACCGATGACGTCATGCTGACGTCACCGTCTTCAACCTCGCCCCAAATCCCGCCCCCGGCCTCGCCCGAAACCGCCGTTTTTAATTCGCATCAATTCGAGCGATTAAAGGGAGAAATAAATGTCCCCTTCGACCCCTTTTAACCCCTTCCTCCTCCGCTTGGATTCCCCTCTCAACCCACTCAAAACCGTGCCCCCAGGCTGCCGGAAAAGCTCGCCGGAGCTCCTCGGTACCCGCCGCCATTTTTCCTGGTTCCCCAACGAGGTGAGCCTCCCCCGAGTCCAAGACCTCCCCATCCTCCTCCCCTTGTCCTTGCGCTTGTCCCTGACCCCTCCTCCTTCCTTTTCCGCAGCCGAACGCCCAATCCGAGCACGGACGAAGCTCGCCGAAGTTACCGTAGCTCCGCCCGCGCCTCCACGCCGCTCTAGGACGAACGAGAAGGCGACGCCGCCTCCATCATCTTCCTCGTGACGAGCCGCCCCCGAGGGCGTCATCCGCGCGTCCGGGGGAGCCTTGCAGCGCCGTCCTCGTCGTCGCCGAGCGCAGCACCGCCGTCGTCGCCATCTCCGGCGGAATCCCGCCGCCACCTTCTGGTAATCCCTTTGAGCCATCCGATCTAGATCGTGCGGTTGAGATTAGAAGTTTTTTTGCGAATCGGTACGGTGAGATTAGATCCGTTGGATCTGTATCCTACGGCCGAGATCAAATCACTTATCCACGTCAGCGCTGAGTCAGCATGCACAGTCAGCGCCACGTCGGATCCAGTCAGCGCACAGTCAACAGATCTGGCACTTTTGCAGAAAAGTCCCTGTCTATTCAAGCTATCATATATTCTTCTCTGTTTATCCAAATTCAAATATTTTTATATATTTGGAAAGCCCTTGACATGTAAATTATTTTAGATCTGTTAGATTTAAAATTTGACTTAGTATAAATTATTCAAATTTCAAATGGATGATTTGAGTATATTTGTAATAACTTTAAATTTATAAATCCAAAAATTGCAAATAAAATTGTTCTGGAAACTTTAGAATATTTGTAACTTGATGCCTCTGTTATAAAATAATTTTGAGTATTAGTTTTGAATGATTTGATAGTTATATATTAATTTGAATAGTTTGACTATTTTTGACATATCTATTAATAGAAATATTATTTTTGATTAAAACAAATTGCTATAAATTTAATTAAATGCCCCCTTTCTATTAACACTATTTATAAAATTTTATTATAAAAATTTAATCATAGAAAACTTTGATCTTATAATTATTCCTTTTATTATATTTTCCAAAAATATAAATTAATTAAATTGCATTTATAAATTCATGCATATTTATAAAGAAATCACAAAAGTTATTTTGATGCTTTCATGTGATTGAAAATTGCATTTCATGCATAACAAATTTTATTATATAATTATATCCCTCATAGGTAAACCTCTTCATTATTTTTCTCTAAGTTAGAAGTATTTTTGAACTTAACATTTTGGTAAAGTGCTACACTTAGAAACTTAGTAATTTTCAACATGGAGCTAGAAGACCAATGAAGGACTTAGCGAAAACAAGACTTCAGAAGTATCTCCAAGGAGTAGAAGCACTTAGAAGAAAGATCAAGAAGAAGTTCATGAAGACCGACCAGAAATATTTTCTAAGTCTTGCTCCCTCTTTCTTTCTTTTCTCCCTCCTTCTCTGAGACTTCATGAAGACTAAGTAAATCCAAGAACAGACTAGGTGATACAAAAATCATCAAGTCTGAAGATTATTCAAGTCTACCAAGAATTCAATGAAGACATTACCAATGAGAATATTACAAGTCTGGAGGTGAAGCTTCCAGTGCAGCCATTGCCATATGGGCTCTGGCTTGATCAATTATGTTGCGTGGACTCTCTCCGGCCTGACAAGAAGATATAGGAGGATATTAGGTGGAACGGGTCAAGACAGAGTGGGAGGAAAAATGCTACTGAAAGATCTTGTCTCATTCTTCTCCTTTCCTTATCACTACAAGTGTGTAAAGGATAGTTTGGGTTGAATGGGTACAATGGTGAACGTGCACAACCTCTGCAGAGTGTAAAACTAAGAACTTAGCCGTGTCCCCGGTACGGAAAATTTGAGCAGCTGATCACGGACATCAACGGAGGATTTCACCATTCCAACTTCAGAAATAAAACTTGATGGGTGAACAAGGGAAGATGAGATTTATGGTTTTCATGCCATACTTGTCTTGATTTGAAGAAAGTGTTTTCCAAAGAGATAGGAAAAATAGGCTTTATGCAAAATAGCCTTGAACTCCACCAGCCAAATATGCATATAGGCTATAGAGTTATTCCATTAAGTGTCCACCATAGTGTCACTTGCCAGACTCCATTTTTAATGGAATCTGACCCACTCTGTTGCAAAATTTTATTTGTTACAGGTTATTCAAATGACGAGTGAGGTTTCGTTAAGGGATTTCGAGTCTACAACCAACATGTTTTCGGCTGTGGCAACATGAAGTTGTTGGAGACCCACTGCTATTGTATTTCCGTTGTGTACTTTTTCAATGCAAGCTTTATGCTATGCAACTTGTATCGAATATTTTATAAGTCTGGATCATCGATATAATAAAATTGATACTTTTTGTGATATTACATCGTAAACTGTGTGTGCAAACGAATCGATCCAGGGATTTGCACTATACACAGGTATCTGCCTTATTTATAGTGCAGGTACGCTACAGATGGTATCAGAGCACTGTGTTGCCTGTAGGTTCGAAACCCTAGGTTTGGATAGAAATAGGATTTGACCATTGGATTCAAAATCTATTTTATTCAGTTTTCTGAAAACAAAACTTTTTATTTTGTCTTCCTCATACTCTCATCTACTATCAACCTTCTGAAGACATCTTATTTTTTTCTAGATGACCATGTTCTTATAGTCTAAGTCTGATTCTGCTGCTTCATATGGAAAAGCTACGATGCAACATGAAGTTCTACATACATGGAACACCACTGAAGAACCAGGATTCGACCAACACTTCAAAGATATCCAAGAAAGTTGAACAAGAACTTGAAGCACTCAAGAAAAGGATAGATTAGACCACCTACCCATTAGAATAACAAGATCCGATGATGTATTGACCTATCAAATTGTGGTATGGCAGTAATATCAGTTTTATCTTTCCATGACATTGGTGTGTTTCGTTCGATAAATGATTAGTTCCGTTTTTCAAAAGAAGTTTTGAAAATTTTCACGTATGTCTTTGCTTGTGTTTGAACCTTGTTGCTTGATGTTTGTTAGACGTTGATTGATTATGTTAAAAATTGGTTGCCTTGTTCTGATTTATTGAATTAGGATTTCTCCATAGTACATATAATTCAACTCATGTATTTTCTAAACCAAACAGATGTCTCACCCCAATATCAACAACAATGAATTGCACACAACAATGCGACTACTATTAGAGAACCAGAGTCAGCTGTGGAATTTGATCAATGATCAACTGCCTAAGATTGATCAAAAGCATAGTGTCACTTGCCAAATATGCATATAGGCTATAGAGTTATTCCATTAAGTGTCCACCATAGTGTCACTTGCCAGACTCCGTTTTTAATGGAATCTGACCCACTCTGTTGCAAAATTTTATTTGTTACAGGTTATTCAAATGACGAGTGAGGTTTCGTTAAGGTATTTCGAGTCTACAACCAACATGTTTTTGCCTGTGGCAACATGAAGTTGTTGGAGACCCACTGCTATTGTATTTCCGCTGTGTACTTTTTCAATGCTAGCTTTATGCTATGCAACAAAATATTCGATACAAGTTGCATAGCATAAAGCTAGCATTGAAAAAGTACACAACGGAAATACAATAGCAGTGGGTCTCCAACAACTTCATGTTGCCACAGGCAAAAACATGTTGGTTGTAGACTCGAAATTCCTTAACGAAACCTCACTCGTCATTTGAATAACCTGTAACAAATAAAATTTTGCAATAGAGTGGGTCAGATTCCATTAAAAATGGAATCTGGCAAGTGACACTATGGTGGACACTTAATGGAATAACTCTATAGCCTATATGCATATTTGGCTGGTGGAGTTCAAGGCTATTTTGCATAAAGCCAATTTTTCCTATATCTTTGGAAAACACTTTCTTCAAATCAAGACAAGTATGGCATGAAAACCATAAATCTCATCTTCCCTTGTTCACCCATCAAGTTTTATTTCTGAAGTTGGAATGATGGAATCTTCGTTGACGTCCGTGATCAGCTGCTAAAATTGTCCGTACCAGGGACACGGCTAAGTACTTAGTTTTACACTCTGCAGAGGTTGTGCACGTTCACCATTGTACCCATTCAACCCAAATTATCCTTTACACACCATTTGTGACAAGGAAAGGAGAAGAATGAGACGAGATCTTTCAGAAGCATTTTCCCTCCCACCTGCCTTGACCCGTTCCACCTAACACCCCCTACATCTTCTTGTTAAGTCGGAGAGAGTCCACGCAACATAATTGATCAAGCCAGAGCCCATATGGCAATGGCTGCACTGGAAGCAATCGTCACTCAGAGTTCTTCAGATTCCTCTGTTCCTGGGTGGCCGTTCACAAGTGCACGTACTCCAGGAACCATAGACATGGGCCTGAGTAGCCACTAAACTTCGCCACCATACAACCTTTTACCACCCAGGTGTTTCATTCTTAACTTAGTAGAATTTAGATTTTCACAAAACATCATTTGCATAGCATCAATAATTCTACTAAGTATTGCATAGGAACCTAGACACAGGAATAAGGAATTCTAGAAAGGTTTAGTATATCAATACAATCCTACACATGCTTGTATAAAAATACACTAAGTAATGCATATAGAAAATAGTAGGAAGTTTATGAGGTGTGCCACTTGCCTTTGAATGTTGTCATTGTTCACAAACTCTTTTCAACAACGAACGTGTGCTCTCCGTTCAATCTAAACAATATAAGCAAACAACAATACAACAATCAACAAACAACAACCATCACATTCTTGCACATACGAAGTGAACAAACAGGTTTCATAAAACTTCTAAGGAAAATATGTTTATGCATGATATGCAAATTATTTCTAAGGACTGGAGATGCATGTCATGCCATGAAAATCTTTTAAGTCAATGCAAGGAAATGTGCTGGTAAAAAATAACTAAGGACTATGATCCTAAGTTGGATAAAAATACTTTGTTTTATATCATCTTGAAAACAAGCACTCTAATGGCTTAGCCATGATGTGCAAAATACTTAGAGAAAAATACTAAGTTTATAAGGTGATCACCAATTACTATCAACTCTTTGTAAATTGGATATTCACTATAGTGAGAGAGGCAGACACCCGGCCAGCCACTTAAATTGTGGAACAGGTCTCATGTACGTGGACATGTAAGGTTAGTTTCCAGGCTGCTTCATCTCACTATGCCGGTAGGATCCAACAAACTTCAAGATGGTAATAACATGATCAAAAATTGTTTATGTCTAAAGTGAAAGATAATATTAGGAAAGAGGGGAAAAGATAGTAAGAATGATGTAGTTGGTCTTCTAGGCTTCATCTCCAGGCTTGTAGCTTTCCCCTTGGTGATGTCTTGAATGAATTTTTGTAGACTGAAGATTTATCAAGTCTTGGCATTAACTTAGTCTTTATGAAGTCTCAGATAAGAAGGAAGAAAAGAGAGAGAGCAAGAAAGACTTAGAGAATAAAGGAGGTTGGTCTTGTTGAACTTCTTCTTGCTTTTCTTCTAAGTGCTTCTACTCCTTGAAGATACTTCTGAAGTCTTGTTTTGGCTAAGTCCTTCAATGGCCTGCTAGCTCCATCTTGAAAATTACTAAGTGTCTAAGTGTAGCACTTTACCGAAATGCTAAGTTGAAAATACTTCTAACATAGAGAAAAATAATGAAGAGGTTTTCCTATGAGGGATATAATTATATAATAAAATATTTTATGCATCAAATGTAATTTTTAATCACAGGAAAGCATCAAAATAACTTTTGTGATTGATTTGTAAATATGCATGAATTTATAAATGCAATTCAATTAATTTCTATTTTTGGAAAATATAATAAAAGGAATAATTATAAGATTAAAGTTTTCTATTATTAAATTTTTATAATATAATTTTATAAATAGTGTTAATAGACAGGGGGCATTTTAATTAAATTTATAGCAATTTACTTTACTCAAAAATAATATTTTTATTAATAGTTATGTTGAAAATACTCAAACTATTCAAATTAAATATATAACTATAAATTCTTTCAAATGTTACTCAAAAATATTTTATAGCAGTGGCATCAATTTAAAAATATTCCAAAGTTTCTAAAACAATTTTATTTGTAATTTTTGAATTTACAGATTAAAAGTTATGACAAAAATACTCAAATTCACCATTTGAAATTTGAATATTTTAAACTAAGTCAAATTCGAATTTTGGCAGATCCATAATATTCTACATGTCGATGGCTTTCACAATATATAAAAATATTTGAATTTGGATAAACAGAGAAAAATATATGATAATTTGAATAGACAGGGGCTTTCTGCAAAACTGCCAATTAATTAAATCGTGAAAATGATTTTACACGTCAGCGCTGACTGTGCGCTGACTGGGATGCTGACTGGGATGAGTGAAATGATCTGATCCGTTGGATCTAGATCGTAGGGCTGAGATCAAATCGTACCGATTCGGTTTAGCCGTTCTAATCCTAACCACAGGATCCAGATCGGGCGGCTCACGGAGCTCGTCAATCTGGCGCGTTAAAAATCACAGGAAAAATCACACAGACGCACACGGACGTAAGAAAGGAGATGGGGCAAGAGAGAGAGCTCGGGGTTTCCGAGATTCACCGTAACCGAAGGTTTTTGCCGGCGGCAATGGCGACAATGGCGGCACGAATCCGAGCAGCCTGGGGGCTCTCGGGCTAGGGTTCGTTGGGGGTTCGAGAGAGGGGTTCACGTGGGTTTATATGGGGGCGGAGGAGGGAACCAATTCCGCAAGAATCACTTGGATTTTGAAAGGAAATCGGAGTTGATTCCGGAGAAAAATCCGGTGAGAGGTTGAAGACGACCCTCCCCGGACAGGTGGGTCCCACTGTCAGGGGTTTTTCTTTTTCCTTTTCTGATTTTCTATTTTCTTAATAACTTTTGATTTATAACTCCAAATGAAGTCAATTCAATTCCTAAAAATTTGTAAAAAACAATATCTTTGTGTTAAACCAGTTGTGGGCATGTTTTGAAAACTTTTTTAAATTAATAATTTTGAAATATTGGTTTAAGACTAATTTGATACTTAATCTCAAATTTTAAATTAAAGCCTAATTAAATTTTCTCTTGGCTAAATAAAATTGGTAAATATACCCACATTCAAATATGTTTGAATTCAAGTTATTTAAACTCATTTCTAATTTCTAAAATCATTTTGGCTTTAGTATATTATTAAATAGTATAACACAACTATATGGAAATGGAAAAGGGAAATATAATGTATTCATTTTTAGTTCAAAATAGTTTGTGCACAATTATATTTTATATTAAGATAATTCATTTGAAAAATATATAAAATACCTTTGGAAAATATTCTAGTTTTAATTCATTGCTCATACTGAATATATTCAGGAAAATCATTAAATGTTTTGAAAATACATGAAAATCATTTAAGCTAATGAAATGATTATTTGGATAATTAATTAATTATATAATCTATGAAATTTTAAAGTTAGGAATTATAAACTAATAGTTTCCCAAACTATAACTTGAATTTAGTTACATGAATGAAAACCATTTGGCAATTATACCATTTTAAATAGTCTTGAATTTATTAATAGATATGGCTAAGTTATAGAAATTAATTTCTTATAAGGAAACTATTTTATTAAATGAAATGGTTTGAAGTTTATAAAACAATTGTCAAATTTACATATTAAGGTTTTTGAAATACAATAAGAAATGTAATGTTTAACTATAAACCACTTTTGAAAATAATGTTAAACTGAGATATTTGAAATATTAAACCCTTTCAATATGTTTGAAGTCATTTATAATTGGTTTTCTTATGCATTTTAATATTTTATTTTAATCAAAAACAAAAGTTTTAAAATTTTAGTGATTTTTGAACATTATAAAATGTTGGGATGTTACAGACACTTAGGATTTTCAACATGGAGCTAGAAGGCCAATGAAGGACTTAGAAGAAATCAGACTCTGGAAGCATCTCCAAGAAGTAGAAGCACTTAGAAGAAAAATCAAGAGGAAGTACAAGAAGACCAACCCCCTTTATTCTCTAAGTCTTTCTCTCTTTTGTTCTTCTCTCTGAGACCTCATGATGACTAAGTTAAATCCAGGGCCAGTCTCGGTGATACAAGAATCATCAGGTCTGAAGAATTATCAAGTCTACCAAAAACTCAATCAAGACATCACCAAGGAGAAAGTTACAAGTCTGGAGATCAAGCCTGGAAGACCAAATACATCTTTCTTTCTATATTTTCCCTCTTTCCTAATCTTGTCTTTCACTTTAGACATATTTTTTTTGATCATGATATTACCACCTTTTAAGTATGTTGGATCTTGAGGGCATAGTGAGATGAAGCGGCCTGGAGACTAACCTTACATGTCCACGTACATGAGACATGTTCCACAACTTAAGTGGCTGGCCGGGTGTCTGTCTCTCTCACTATGAGACATGTTCCACATCTTCGAGAAACTGGTTCTTAGAGGAACCCTCTTCTGATGCTTATGCCACCCTTCGGGTTTGTGGGTGTATTTATAGTCTCCCTAGATGGCCCTTGCAGTCTCCAAGAGGCACTCTGGCCCTGACAACCACCCAAGGGTCAAGTTGCACCTTCAGCATCCTAAAGGACAACCCTTTGCACTCTACAAAGGTCATTTCATGTAGCCATATTGCTGATCGGTGCCGGGTTCTTCCCTACCCCGGAGGCAGCCCCCCGACACTAGTCCCCGAAGTTGGTTTTGTGCAGCAACACAAGATGAAGTGCAGCACCAGGTTCAAAAAAGATAAACCACAATTTCTGAGTTTAAATCTTCTGTTTCTGCCGGCGGGGTGCTCTTCCCCGGCATGCCCTATCCGAGATCGGTCGAGACGAGATGACTTATCCGGGAGGAGTCGAGTAAGTAGTCTTCGGGTAATACTCAGTAGTCCGAACAATGAAAAATAGCTCGAGTCTTCTGCCCGACATGACCCATGTGTCAGGTGGTCCCACCCGAGGTCTCTTTAGGTCAGAGGTGCACTCGAGTAGTTTTGACTTTGGGGCCACACCTCTTCAGTTCCCGCAACAGCGTCCACACCGGATCGCTGCGGTGGCCGTTGCCGCTCAGTGGCCTCTAGTGCGGTCGATTAGGTGCCCGCGGGTGTCGCCACGTCGCGCTGCCGGCACATGGTGATCCCACTCGCGAATTCGGACGCCGTGGGCGGGAAAAACGGAAACCGCCCGCCGAAATTCCCCTTAAATAGGGGATGCGGGGGGTCTCTTCGCCCTTCTTCCCCACTTCCTTTCCTTCTTCCCGAATGCGTCCCGAGTGCTCTGCCGTCGCCGTAGAGCTTCGCCGGAGCGCCCTACACCGTCGACCGCGCCTGCTCCTGCTGCCATCGGTCCCCGTCTCTCCCCTGCGATGGCCAGTTCTTCTCCTCCGGTGAGTCCTCCGACTCCTCCCCTGGATTTCCACTAGGCCGTGCCGGTTCTTGCACTTCCAGCGTTCACCACGAATCGTCGCGTATTGGGCACAGTTATGCGCGGTAGATCTTTGCCACCGCGTTTACTGTAGTATTTCTTCTAGTCGTAGGATAGACATCGCAGTTTTGGCCATGCCTCTGCATCCGCAACTCCTGCCCGTGCTCTGTTCCTCATGAACACCTTAGAACCCTATTTTTGGCCTTATTTATCTTCCGTTTGTTTTACTCCGCTAGATCCATCTGAAAGGATGCCGGTAACTAGAAGTAGTTTTTAGCCCGGGATCTTCTTTTCCTCCGACATGCTGATCTGACTATGAGGCCATTCCGACTGCAGATTAGCTCTGACATGTGTTCAGAGGCCGCCGAGATAGCCGATGAGAGTGTACGAGGATGTTGGGATGGCTCAGAGGCCTGCCAGTGGGATCTCGACTAGTTGTACGCACCGGATTCCCCCTCCCCCCAATAGGTGAGGTCGAACCCGCTCCGCAACCTGGCGAGCGAATAGTATTCCTTACTCACTTCGAGCGCGAATTCGGCCTTCCGGCCATCACGTTCTTCCGTGACTTCCTAGATACTTATAGCCTCCAACCACACCATCTCCCTGCCAATGCCATCTTGATTCTCTCCGCCTTTGTCTCCTATGCGGAGGGGTATCTCGATATTTGGCCTTTTGTAGATTTGTGGGCCAAATACTACCTCCTTCGTCGCCAGGTTATCCCAAACCACGGCCAGAAGGTTAAGGACCTTGTTGCTTGCGGTGTTGCCACCATCATCCCTCGCGGCGACTCCGGGTTCCCTAAGATCCTAGGTCTAGAGTCCTGCCGGAAATGGCAGCGCAGCTTCTTTAATGTGCGGAACCCGGCCGCCGCAGAAGGCGACGCGAGTTTGTCCGCTCCGGATTACCTCAACCTTCCGGAGTTCGTCAAGGGCCCTCCGACCGACTTCCATCTTTGGGTCAAATCTCCTGACTCCGAGGAGGTTGAGGAGATGCACAAGGTCTTCTCCGTTCTTGCGGAGGATATGATATCTGACGACCTCTTGGGGACCTTCATCAGCCGCCGGGTTTGTCCTCTCCAAACCCGGCTAGACAAGATATGCCACATCAGTGGTATATACGACCCAACCCGGACCAGCATCTTCGGGTTTGATAAACCGGCCATCTATCGCCGCGTCCGAGCTATCGCTCGGACCAAAATGAACGAGAAGTGGGCATGGGGACTTCGCCCTTGCACCCGGAAAAACCGAGCGGATGAGGTGCGCGCATGTGTTTTTACCGACATTCGTGCTATGTCGGTTGCCGTGTGATACCGACATCCTTGTCTTGTCCTAACCTTCTCCTTCCCATTGCAGCGGTTCGAGCGGCAAGTCGAAGAGGACGCGGTGCACGCCGGCAAAAACTTCGCGGCCGACCTGTTGGAACCTGAGGTCATGCCTGAGGAGGATCCTGACGGCGAGGACCACCTCTCGATAGCCCTTGCCCGTGCCCCTGCCCCGGGTAAGCCTTCAAATCAAGATGCTATCCGAGTTGACTCTAACGAGGACGACGATGACGAGTGTCGAATACTCGATGTAATTGACGCCCGTCCTATCAACTCCAATCTTCCAGTGGTTCCGGCTCCCGCCGCTTCGGCCAAGCGCGCCAAAACCCGGAAGCGTGTCGCGTCCGAGACCGCGCACACCGGGAGCTCGGGTGCTGCTGCCAAGAGTTCCAAGACTAGCAAGCGCCCGGGTGATAAGCCTGCCCGACCGAGGAGAGGCACCCCGACTGTGGCCACTTGGTAAGTTATTGTTCATCCGGCTTGAGCTATCCGGACTCTGCCCGAGATAATGCTTGACTCGACTTCCCTATCCACTATTCTTGCAGGGCGGAAGCACACGGCGCGTTCGACTTGGACCTCGGAGCGAGCACTCGGGTGCCGGGCGCCCAACCCGCGGCCACTGAGACCTCGGGCGCGCAACCTGCGGCCCCCGAGGCCACCTTCATCGTGGAAGCGCCACGATGGCCACCATCCCCTGTTCTTGTTGAGATCGTAGCAAGCCCGCCGCGTCAAGTCGTGCCCCGGGCAACGCCGCGACTTGTTGCGCGGAAGTCGCCATCGCCGAAGCAGCCAACGGCCAAGACCACCCAGCAGCCGGATTCCCAAACCGGAAAGCAGCGCAGCCAGCTTCCTAGCCAGAAGCCGATGCCGACCAAGTCCAGCGCGCACCCGAGATCCTCGACCCAGGACTTGGTCTTGGTTGAGACTCTTTCTGCTTTGGGTAAGCACTCTGGCTTGCTTCCGGCTCCTGTCGATGTCCCCACTGCTGGTCGGCAAGCTCTGCGAGCCTCTGTAAGTGCATTTGTCCCTGAGGGATCTCGGGGACCTGGCCCACTGGGCGTGACGACCGTTGCCGGCTTTAGCACGGTCGACGAGTACAACTCGGCATGGATTGCTGCCGATGCTGCCGAGATCCTGGGAGACCGACATGCTGCTGGCTCGAGCCGCAGTGCGCAGTCCATGCACACGCTTCAGGTGGCAGTTATGGACGCTACACGGGTAGTGGGTGTAAGTATTCCATCTCTGCTATCTCCAGTCCACGAGATTGGTGCTTAGTGGTGTAGACTCAACCAAATAGTAGATCACTGAGCGCGATTCTTGAAAAAATTTCAATCACCAGTTCCCGAGATCTGTCCTTGGGGATCTAAACTCCACCGAGTAGTAGATCCTCGATTGCGGATCTTGAAAAAATTTCAATCTCCAGTCCCCGAGATCCGTCCTTAGGGATCTAAACTCTACCGAGTAGTAGATCCTCGAGTGCAGATCTTGAAAAATTTTCAATCCCCACTCCCCGAGATCTGTCCTTGGGGATCTAAACGCCACCGATTAGTAGATCCTCGAGTGAGGATCTTGAAAAAAAATTAATCTCCAGTCCCTGAGACTGATGTCGGATTTACTATTTTCCAGGAGTGCACCATGAAACGCAGCAGCATCTTCCACACACTACTCGCCGACTTCGGCCAGGCCAAGAAGTCGGAGGAGCGGCTGCAGCAGGAGCGGGACTCCACGCGCAAGATCACCGTAGACCAGAAGTCTACGCTGACCGAAGCGCAGTCTGAGATTTTGCGGCTGAACGCCAAGCTAGAGAAGGACAAGTCTGCTGCTGACGACCTGAAGAAAGGCTTCGTTGAAGCCAGCAAGAAGCAGAAGCAGACCCTGGACCAGTCCGAGGGGCGTGCTCACGTCGCCGAGACCGAGCTGGCCCTTCTGCGGTCCAGACAGGATGTCTGGCTGACCGAGCTCACCGGCATCAACCGGGATATGAGCAGTACGTGCCCCGACTTCCTCTTTCCGTCTTCCTATGTTCAGACATCTCCTTATGGCTTGTACATGTGACCGTTCTTCTTTCTCAAGGGCATTTCGACCACTCCCGAGAAGCTGCCAATCTCGCAATCACGGCCGCGCGGGAAAAAAGGGCAGGGAAGGGTCCGACTTCCGATGCGTGGGATATTGACGATCATCTCATTGCGCTGAAGGCCCGGATAGTCCCACTCCGGACCATTGGGACCAGATTCCTTAGCGCAGCCGTCCATGTGCATGGAGCATTATGGCCGGGTGTTGTCGCCCCGACCTCGGTCACCGACTTGGCCGCTGCTCTGCAGGATGCCGGAAGTCGGTTGAACGCCTGGAAGAGGTCCCCTTCTCGCGCCGGCGCCGACCAAGTCCTGCAGCATGTGCTAAGCTGGTACGAGGGTCTCGAACAGGAGGTGGTCAAGACCCTTCGCACCATCTCGCTGTGGTACACTGATCCTGCCAAGATCAAGCTGCGGCAAGAGACAGCGCACAAACTTGGATATGGAGGTGATCAAGACCCTTCACACCATCTCGCTGTGGTACACTGATCCCGCCAAGATCAAGCTGCGGCAAGAGACAGCGCACCGACTTGCGAGTTGGGAAGATCCCGACTCCTTTATCACGAGTCTCATCGAGTCTGACTCGGAGTCGGACTATGCTGATGATGGTGGTGAGGGTGATGTCGGCGCAGACGGTGAGACGTCGGAAGCCGATGCTGGCGAGGAAGTCGGCGAGACTGCGGCGGCAACCGAGACCGTAATAGATGAAGGTGTTGCCGTCTCCCAGCCGCCCGTGATCAAGTCTGCCGAGAAGATCGCCTCCCCGTCTACTGTCGCTGACGAAGCTGCAAAGACCGCGGCCAAGCAAAGCGCCCCCAACAACGCCGAGAAGCCGCCATCTCCTAATGCACCCTAAGTGACTCGGGCCTTGCCCGACATCTATTCTGCCCTTAGCCTGAAAAAACTTTGTCATCTAAACATTAAATCCCCGGAATGTCGGGTGCAGATGTAATATATACAGTTAAGTAGGTTATCTTGCTATCTCGGTTGACATTTGCTTTAACGAGTAACACTTTATGTCGGTTTATCTCGCACCAACTCCCCGGGTTCCCTTTCCTGTTTACCATAGTTAGGCGATTTCTGCTCTTGTCTACCATACAGGCGTTCGACAGTCGAGTCACGAAATCCCGTTTACAGCATACAGTACTTACGAACATGCGAGTTCGAGTTCGAAATTATCCGACATAACAAATATAATAAAAAACCGGGTTAGTAAAACAGGTATGCCGAAAAAACTTCCAAATCAAGTCCCCGAGTTTGTTTTCGTGTTCACCACATTCGATGCTCTTTGCTCTTGACTACCATTTCGGCGTTCGTCAGTCGAGTCACAAGATTATTTCAAATGGCATACAGTACTTGGCTCTGAAACCGGGTTGAAAGTGTTTCCGTCATACGACAAACATAAGTAAAGAAAGACAAGGCAGTCCCCGAGTTCTTCTCTAGGTTGCCGACATGCACATAATAAGTAAATAACACAAGACAATACTGAAATGAAAAGGCAGTCCCCGGGTTCCTCCCGAGGATGCCAACATGCAATTGAACAAGTACAATCATAAATTGAGCGAGGCGGTCCCCGAGTAACTTCTCGGGGTGCTGACATTTCATTAACAAAAGACCGAGATACATACACTTCGCCCTTTATGTATAAAAGGGATGGAGTAGGGCTACATTCCATGGCCGTTTGGTCTCCTCGCCGGCTTTATCCATTACACCTTTTCAAGCCTCTTGTCCATGTAGAAGGTAATAAGAATCGTTGTGCAATGCTTTGCTTACAACAAAAGGCCCCTCCCTAGGAGGTGAAAGCTTATGCATGCCGGCGGTGCGCTATATCAGCCTCAACACCAGATCTCCTTCTCGGAATACTCGGGGATGCACCTTCCGGCTATGATAGCGTCGGAGGTTCTGCTGATAGATTGTGGACCGATACAATTCCAATTTTCTTGCTTCTTCGAGCAAATCGACATCGTTCTCTCGGGCTTCTTTTGCCTCGGTCTCGGTGAACATTGTTACTCTTGGTGCATCATATTGGATGTCGGTTGGCAGCACTGCCGCCGCACCATATACCACGAAGAATGGCGTATACCCGGTGGATCTGTTTGGTGTGGTCCGGAAACCCCATAGCACTGCCAGTATCTCCTCTATCCAACATCCCGGATTAATTAATAGTGGCTCGATCAAACGAGCTTTGATGCCGGCTAACACAAAGGCATTTGCTCTCTCGACTTGCCCATTTGCCTCTGGATGAGCCACCGAGGCCACGTCCAGCCGGATTCTCTTCACCGCACAGAACCGAGCGAATTCCCCCACAACAAAGTTGGTGCCATTATCCGTGATGATGTTGTGCGGGTAGCCATATCTCAGGATGATGTACTTCAAGAATGAAACTGGGGTATGCCCATCGCACTTCCGGATTGGTTTGACTTCTATCCATTTGGTGAACTTGTCTACCATTACTAGCATGTGAGTCATGTTGCCTCGTGCTGGTTTGAATTGCCCCACCATGTACAAGCACGATACAACAAATGGCCAAGTAATAGGAATAGTTTTCAAAGCTGATGCCGACATATGTATCTTGTGGGCAAATCTCTGGCATCCTCCACACTTCCGGACAATGTCTTCTGCTTGCTGCAAAGTTGTGAGCCAATAGAACCCATGACGGAATACTTTTGCAACCAACGCTCGTGATGAGGCATGGTGCCCACATTCTCCTTGATATATCTCCAGCAGCATCTCTTGTCCTTCTTCTGGCTAAACGCATCTCTGAAGAACTTCAGTGACACTTCTCTTGTAAAGATCTTGGTTGATGATGGTGTATGCCTTGGATCTTTGCAGCACTTGTCTGGCTTCCACCTCATTCTCTGGAAGGATGCCATCCCACATGTATGCCATGATGGGCTGCGCCCAAGCCGGTACTGGTCGTACAGGGAATACCGGGGCATCTATATCCATTTGCTCAGCCGACATCACCTCCACTTGCACACCCTGCCGAGCCCCTGAGTTCAGAAGTGCAGTCCCTGGGTTATGAGGTACTCCCGACTTCTACCTCCATAGGCACGGCTTCAGACTCGGGAACTTTCGGGATAAAGATGGACTCCGACTAGGGTGAGGGTTGAATGGATGGCTTCCTCAGGTGCTCCAAAGCGATGCCGGGTGGGATGGCGTCCTGAGATGACACCAACTTGGACAACACATCCGCTGCGTCATTCTCCCCCCTTGGTATGTTCTTGAACTCGCAGCCTTAAAAAATCCGGATATTTTCTGCACATGAAACCGATATGAGGCCATGTTGGCATGAATTGCATCCCGGTTCCCCGACACCTTCTGCACCACTAAGTCGGAATCACCAAAACACTCTATTCGGCGGATACCATGTTCCTTAACAACATTGAGCCCATGCACCAGTGCTTCGTACTCGGCCACATTGTTAGATGCCCGGAAGTGAATTTGCAGCACATACTTCAGCACATCTTGCTTTGGTGAGGTGAGGACAACTCCGGCACCCAATCTGATCTTTGCTTTGGAACCATCAAAATGCATCTTCCAAATATTGTATTCGGGAAGTGGGGGTTCATACTGCATCTCGGCCCAGTCCACCAAGAAGTCCGGCAGCGCCTGCGACTCAATGGCGTCTCGTCTCTCGTATGTCGGAGCATACGGAGATAACTGGATGGCCCATTTGGCAACTCGGCCGCTTGCATCTTTGCAGCCAATGATCTCGGCCAGAGGAGCTTTTTACACCACTGTGATTGGGTGCTCTTGGAATTAGTGCTTGAGCTTGGTAACGGCTAACTACACCCCATATGCCATCTTCTGTTAGTGTGGGTAGTTTTGCTTTCTGGTCTATATTACCTCGCTCAGATAGTATACCGGTCTCTGTATCACCTTCTCCTCTACTTCTCTGTCCACTACTATGGCTACACTTACTACCCGGTTTGTGGCTGCGATATAGAGCAACATGGGTTCCTTGGGCAACAGGGATGCCAACACTGGTGCCGCTGAGAGCATCTTCTTCAAATCATTGAACGCCGCATCAGCTCGCGGGGTCCATACAAAAGTTTTTCTCTTTTTCATCAACTGATACAAGGGCAAGACTTTCTCCCCTAATCGGCTCACAAACCGACTTAGGGATGCTAGGCAACCAGTGAATTTCTACACATCTTTGAGACGTGTCGGCAGCTTCATGCTCTCTATCGCACGTATCTTACATGGATTGACCTCAATTCCCCGACTTGATATCAGGACACCGAGTAATTTTCCCGCCGGGACACCGAATGTACACTTATCCGGGTTTAGTTTCATCCGGAATATTCTTAAGTTTTTGAATGTTTCTCTCAGATCATCGATCAGAGAAGATTTTTCTTTTGTTTTTATGACTATGTCATCGACATAGACCTCGGCATTCCGGCCTATCTGGTCATGCAAGCATTTTTGCATACATCTCTGGCATGTAGCACCAACATTTCTCAAACCAAAAGTCATGACACGATAGCAATAAGCCCCATACGGGGTAATAAAAGCAGTTTTCAATTGATCATCTGGGTTCGAAGGTATCTGGTGGAAACCAGAATAAGAATCTAAAAAAGTCAAAAGCTCACACCCGGCAGTGGAATCGATCACTTGATCTATCCGGGGGAGTGGAAATGGATCTTTGGGCACGCCTTGTTGAGGTTGGTGAAGTCGATGCACATGGGTCACACCTTGAGCAGGAGGGGATCATCTTTCTTCTTCTCAACAAGGACCAGATTCGATATCCAATCCCAATGCAGCACTTCCATCACGAACCCGGCAGCTAGCAGTACTGCGAGATGCTCCATGATGGCAGCTCTTCTCTCGTCTGAGAGGCGTCTAGTCGGTTGCTTCACCGGCTTCGCATCTGGCCTGACGAACAATGAGTGCTCAGCCAACTCCCTCGGAACACCTTGCAAGTCATCATTAGACCACGCAAAAGCATCCCGATTCTCACGGAGGAAGTCAACGAGCTCGCCTTCCTATTTGCTGTCCAGGTTGCTTCCAATGATAACTCGGCGCTCCGGGTTGGTCGGGTCGATCTCCACCTTCTTGCTCTCCCTTGGTGCCTGGAACGAGGCATTCTGCTCCGGGTTCACCATCCCGGGCATGCCAAGTTGTGATGTCTTGGCCAGCGTGACCACCTGCTGGATTCTCTTCTTCTCTTTAGCTATGACCAAGGACTCGGCTAAAGATGAGCCGGCAGATGCATACTCAATGGAGCGCTTGTGGTCACCCGAGATGGTGATCACCCCGTTTGGACCCGGCATCTTCATCTTCGGGTAGCCCATGTGAGTGGAGATCATGAACTTGGCCAGTGCAGGTTTGCCGATCAGCGCATGATACGGGCTCTCGAGATCCACAACCTCGAACTCTAAGCTCTCGGTCCGGCAGTTCTCCCGAGTTCCAAACAGCGCTTCAACCCAAATCTTGCCCATAGGAGAGGAAAAGACTCCTGGCACAATGCCATGGAAAGTTGTCTCGGTTGGCAACAGTGTGTTCATGGACACCCCCAGCTTCAGCATGGTATCCTTGTCAAACTGAACCCGGCTGAATTGGATGTTGAGGCTTGGTCCGACAAAGGTCGGGTCTACCACCAAAGCATAACCACCTGGCTTGGGCATCACCCGGGGGTGATCTTTTCGGCTCCAAGTGATCTCCATCTCGAACTGGTGCATGAACTTGGGCACCGCCGGGATCACAACATTCACCTCTAGTGCGCGCTGACGTGCACTCTTCCTGTCAGTGGGCTCGGTCACGAAGACCATGTAGCTCTGATGAGCTTCCCGGTAGTTGCCCTACTGATACCCAGCTTGGTTGCTTGGATCGGCATCATTGTCGTTTCTAACATTCACCACGTTCACCGGTCTCGGGGCGGTCTCAGAGCAGGCTAGTTCACCTGGACAGCGTTGGCTCCTGACAACGGTGCAGGAGGTCTCGGAATGTTCGGCCGAGAAGCCGGTTGGTTCGGCCAAGTAGCTCCAGCGCCACCTTCCCTCAATGTGCGCTGGTACCAGCAGCATGGCTTGTCCAACATCTCCTCATATGTCAGCGGCTTCCTCTGGTCCACCCAGGTTTTATGTACTTCTTGGCTCTGACCCCAAGCTGGGCCAGCCACTTTCTGGCGCAGGTTATTACCGGCATCCCTTGATCTCGGCCTACAGCCTCGACATGCTGTGAAGCATAGTGGAAGTCGGGCTACCTCTTCTTCTGGCCGAAATCATGGCGATCATGGTTCCTGCTCGGCCCGGAGCGGTGGTTCCCCGAGTTCCTCCAGCTCGAGTCTCCGACATCCACCACAGGTAGCATAGGATCACCGAGCGTGTATGTGCCGGCGATGCGCATGGTCTCGGCCAAAGTAGTCGGCATCTTCCTCTGCAGTTTCTGCCACAACATGGAGCCATGTCGGCATCCCTGCGCAAACCATGGTATAGCATGCGCCTCAACAACCCCTTCGCGAGAGTTGCGAATGTTGCTCCACCGAGTAAGGAACTCTCGGTCAGTTTCGTTATCCCTCTGCTTGCAAATGGCAAGATGCTGAGGTCGGTTGGGCCTCTTGTAGGTGTTGGTGAAGTTGCTGATAAAGGCTTCCTCAAAATCTAACCAACAGTCTATGTTGTCAGTTCTCAGGTTGTTCAGCCAAATCCTGGTCGAACCTTCCAACATATGGGGCACATACCTCACTGCCCAGCGCCTGTTTCCTCCGGCTATGCTTACTACAGTTACATAGTCGGTCAGCCAATCCTCCGGCTTCAAGCTGCCGTCATAGGTCTTGGCACCCCGGTTGAAAGTTTCGCACCGGAGGCTCCCTCATAATCCGAGGTCCAAAGCAAGCAGGTCCCGGAGAGCCTTGCTGCTCTATCAACTCGGACTGATGAATCCGGTCGAGTTTGTACCAGGCATCAGCTGGATCCAGCTGCCGAGTTCCTATCTGAGATCCCAGAGGGTTCTCGTTGGCTGGTATCCGAGCTGCTGCAACCTCGAGTTTCCATCATCATGTCGGTTGACCACAGGAACTACAACCTGTTTTGGCACGGAGGCGGCATCCCTCTGCCGGTTGCCTTGGTTCTGCGGCGGATTCCCAGGTGGATTACCACGGCTAGCCGGGTTGTTATTTCCTACACCCCGGTTACCACCGCCATGGCTACTCTGAACCTGACAAGCATTGTTCTGCCCGGCTTGCTGTATTCCGGGAAAGGCCGGGTCATACGTCTGCAGTTGCTTATTTTCCCGGAGCCGCGGCTTCGACTCCGGCTCTTGCTCTTGCTTGGATGGGGAGAGGAAGCCTCCCCTCCTGATATGTTGCTGTCGGCCCTAGCCGAGTACACCTGGGATCCCGCCAATCCCGGGTTCTTCTTCTTGAACGCTTTGTTCTGTCGACTAGCCTCAGTAACTAGCTTGTTAACCCGCTTCTGCTACTTGCGCAGGGCTTCTCCAGATAACCCTGCCAACTTGTCCATTGCGGCCTCTGCAGCCCTAAGTGTTTTGGCTGTCCGAGGCATGGCTTGCCGTTCTGCTATGGCTAGGTGCGGCACCCCCGGCCAACTCATCGTTCACCACCCTGCCTTTCTTGCGCAAGTCCGCAATGCGCTTGTCCCTGGACTGTATCCTAGGGAATCTGCGAGCTGCGTTGTACTGACGGAGACTAGCACTAAGTTCACGCCGAATCTCGGCGATCTCCTGAGCTTCCTCATGGAGCAAACGGCGATGTTCTTCCAAGTCCGCAGCAGTGACCTAGGTGTCAGCATCAGCTGTCAAGGGGGCAACCAGCTTGGCCACCAGACCTGAGAGTGGATCCGTTCTACGACAATGTTGGGAGGGCTAGGGATCACCATCCCGGGCGGCCTCCCTCTCCTGAGGAGGTTTCGCCGCACAGGCTCGGCCGGCATTGGTGTCGCCGTCGGCGGCATCCTCGAACACTTCCTCGTGCATTCTGGCCATCATGACCGCTACGCAGCTCGCGGGGGGATTAGTACGCTGATCACGGGCGATGCGGAAAGCAGGAGGGTCCTCCGCCTCCAGCACGACGTTCGGATAGTTGCTGACGATCTCGGTGGCGACGTAGGTGGTGAAGACGCCGAAGTCGATGAGGCAGCCGTTGATCGAGAAGGGCCGGTTCCTGAAGCAGTCGGCGTTGTCGCTGATGAAATCCATCTCGCCAAGCCTGACTATAAGGCCGAAGAGGACGCGGATGCCGGTGCGGATGTCGGAACCCGTCCGGATGTGTAAACCAGTCAGTGGATCCCACATGCCAGTTTTTGTTGGGATCCACATGTCATAATTTTATGGGTCCCATCTGGCAGAAAATACAATGCAACACAAATTTAAACTGAAATCACAGGCTATATTGCTATAAATCACCAGGACAATATTTGTGGTCCGAATTGCCAACAATGGCATCCAATTCTTAAAAGATAGCAAAGCCAGAACAGAGACAAAAATGGAGCAATGTCTCAAACATGAGATCAAATGTCAAATGACAGGCACAAAGGTTCAAAGAACAACCAGCCTAAGTAGGCTTTACACCCATGAGAGAAATCATTCACAGCAAACTGTTGTCCTTGTTCTTCCGTGTTCTTGAACAGGAGTTTATATTTCTCGTCATGGGCAGCATGTGCAGCTTCGGATTCTTCAGTCTTCTTCCGCAATGCAGAAACTTCTTCAGCATGCATTCACTTCTCTTTTCAGCTCGTGCCAGGTTCTCCTTGAGCTCTTGGACATGGGAAGATACACATGCCGCCTTGGTGCTGGATGATCTTGACTGCAGCCCAGCATTCATCAAGAATGTGCTCGAATGGGCATGTTGCAGTCAGCACTTGACCAACAACTTCCACAGCGGACACTGCATGTTGGCCTTCAGGTATCGGGGCATCCAGCTTCTCCTCCATCTTAGCTTACCTGGAACAATTAAGATTAATCAAACAACAAGTATATTAGAAGATGCAACATTCTACATCTACTGCAACTTCTACTGTTACTGCAGTAATTTTTGTACCAGGTCTACAGGAACACAATGAGATAATGTAGAACCAAGTTTGAACAAGAAGGCACAAAGTTTAGATATATTGCAGACCCAGTTAACAAGTTCAGAAATAGAGCAACAAGCAAACACAACAGCTCAAAATAGACCTTGGACTACATCAAGAAGCAAACACAACAGCTAAAATAAGATAAGCAAACACAACAACAATTAAGATTAATCAAACAACAAGGATATAAGAAGATGCAACATTCAACATCTACTGCAACTTCTACTCGTACTGCAGTAATTTGGTACTAGGTCTACAACAACACAATGAGCTAAGCTAGAGACAAGTTTGAACAAGCAAGCACAAAGTTTAGATATATTGCAGACTGAAAAAACAAGTTCAGAATTAGAGCAACAAGCAAACACAACAGCTCAAAATAGTCCTTTCACGATAGCACGAGGCAAACATAGAAGCTAAAATGACTTACAATTGCTATCTTGGCTGCCTCTGATAAGCCTTTCACTAAGCTCATGTGTGTGACCTCAAACACCCTAGTCGCATTCAGCTCCTCATCACCTTTGAGCTTCTCCCTCTGAGGTTATTCAACAAGTATGAAACCACAAGTCAACAGGACATAAGCTAATTGGGCCTAATAAAGATGAAATATGTTTGCTCTTACAGCGGCATGGATAGTTGCTTCATAGGGCCTGGAACCGGTTGTCTGCTGGAACTGAACCTTGTTTCGAATTTCCGTGTTAGAGAGACAAGTTTTCTACCAAAACAATATACAAAAAGATGATCACATACGTGAGAACAAAAGCTGAAAGTATGTACATGCAAATAGCAGCAAATACATATAAGTACATGTAATAAGACCAAGGGCACATGTACAGGCAAACCTTGTTTTTTGGTGTGTTCCACAAATTCAATAGAACGTGTCATTCATCTTAATTCAGGTCCTTCACTATAGAGTTGATGCCAAGACCCTTAACATTAACTGGATCAAAGTATTAGTTTTTGATCTTGTGCCGCCTGGTCTTTGATACTACCTTCAACTTCTTGGTACATGAACCTATATGGCCTTCGAGTTGGTGTCCATGTTAAAATTTCCCTACAAATGTAGCAAACAAGGAGCATACATTATTAGTGATCATATGAAAGGTGTAAAATAAAGAAAGAAAAAACATCCAACAAAGAATCACAAAGGGGCAAGTACCTTACAACAACTTTGCCGATGTAGTCCTTGGTCAAGTTCGCGTCTTCTTTGTAATCCTTGAAATGGGGAAGAACTGGTGTATGGGTTATGGAAGTATATCCACACTCTGATGAAAACTTGGCAGACATCACAGGCTCCTCAGGAGCCGTCTTCCCTTCAGCAATTCAAATTGTCACCTTGGAACCCGTCGTCTTAGTAATCCTTTCCAGTCCTTTGCCTTTTCTCCTACGCACAGCAGCCACGATTGCATTGCCAAAAATATCACATTCTTCATCAAACAGTACTGTAAATATTCACAGTGAATGTGGAAATGACATGGAAACATGTGGCATGTAATCAAATAGAAGCAAACAAGAGAGTAAGAGACAACAGTCAGAGATGAACTTGCCTTCATCACCAATAGGCAGCTCGGTTTCTTGCTGAGTTCCTTGATCATCACAGAAGGGTTGACTGTCATAAAAAAGGTTGCCTTTCATCCAATGGTCCAACAGGTATGATGAGTGTGCACAGTGCTTCCGTCATCCTCATCACCTTGTTGCGTGCTTTCCTGAATGTAGGGAAGCTGAGTCTTTTCATGGGTTGGCTACAACAGCCTGCGTTGCTTTGTTTCTGGTGACTCTAGCAGGAGCTGGGTCCTCAACTTTTAGCAATCTCATTGTGTTTCCAGGAGCTATCCAAACACCCTAGAAGGAGCCATTTGACTGGTTGTTTCTTCTGGGATCGCCAAACTCCTCTTCTTCTTCTTCTTCTTCTTAACATCACACCTTTTCCTCCTACAACTAAACTTTAGTGCCTTGTATAAACATCAAAGCCAGAAGCTTGAGATCAAAAGTAATAAAATGCTGCAAGAACAGAATGAAGTAAAAGAACAAGGAAACGAAATAACAAACAACTGATCCCAACCATCCAAACAAGATAGAGTTGCACCTTCACAGTCGTGTCCACTAAAAATTGATCGACTTCTTCGTCAATAACTTCCTCGTTGCAAGAATCATAGTCCGAGCTTTCAGCTTGTGTGATGACAGACATGGAGGATTTAGAGGTACTTGCACTACCCTCTCGACTAACACCATTATTGTTTGTAAGCAATGTAACTAAAGCAGGGAGACCAAGGGACCTTAACTTGATGTTGTTGCTCATCATGGTCCTAGCTCTAATCTTCTCGATTTCAGTAAGTGGTTCCACTTTACATGAACAAGAAAAGATAACCATTAGATGAATGGTTGAAATGCATAGGTAGCAAGACAACACAATCAGCCAAGGTGTTTAAATAAGATTCTAGTATAATTTACTTATGCTACATTGTCGGGTTACGACTCCCACGGACAGGGGTGGTCACTTCCTAAAGAGTAGTTCGTGGAGGGGATTGAACGCGGAGGTCAAGACCCTCGAGAGGCACGACGACGGTGCTCATCGGGCCTAGAGAGGAACACCCACGACACAGAAAGACACCCGCCCGTACCCAGGTTCACGGCCCTCGGGAGGAGGTAAGACCGCTACTCTTGCTTGTCTGTATTGCACTGTGGATGTTACAGTACAGCTGAGCTTGCCGAGGGCTCTCTTGAGGCAGTTCGTGCCTTGGGAGGAAAGCAATGGCCTTCTTGCTCCTCCAGCCGAAGGCTATTCTACTCAGCCGAGCTAGGATTTACAAGTGTTCTCTAGCAAATTTGCCAACCATCTCTACGGTGGAAGTCTTGCTCCTTTTATAGGTGCCGCAGGCGTCTTCCTTCCGCTTGGCGTCCAAGGTGGGCTCCCACACGGCAGCGGCGTGAAGGAGTTGGAGTCCACCGCTACGGGCTCGTTCCCGGACGCGGTCCATCGTCGATAAAGTTGGGCACTATGGCCGACAAGATGCAGACCGCGCAGAACAGCTCGCAGGGTCCGCAGTCTCCGGAGTGGAGCCCACGATGACGATCCTCTTGGAGTGTCGCGCCATCCAGCTGCTTTATCATCAGAGAGGAAGGTACCAGCTGTCCTGGCCCAGCCGGCGCAACTTTATTGACTCCTTTGTCACCAAAACGGCAAGGGAGCGCCTTCGTCACCCTGCGGGTACGGCTGAGGCCATGTGCGTCCTGCCGTACTTCCTTGGCCGCGAAGTTTCCCCACAGGCCTTGGGAGGCCTGTGGAGGGGTTTCTGTTGACTTCCCTCCAGGAGCGTTGCGCCTCGGGAGGGTCTCCTGAAGCGCAGGTCCTCTTCAGGCCCTTGCCTTTTCTTAAGGCCCTCGAGGGGATTCGCCTCTCGGGGGTATCTCCAACCGATGGCTTGGTCCTTAGTCGTTTCGTCTGATCAGCCCGCGTGCGGGGCCTGGGGAGAGTGGGCTCTTCATACCCCAGTCTCCACTGGGCCGACAGTAGCCCCGCCCACGATGGGCGCGAGTGAGCCCATGGGCGCAGGCGGAGCGTCATGGGCCCAAAGTGCCCGGCCAGCCCGAGCCACGCGTCACTCAGACAAGTAACGGTCACGCATGATCTGGGGCTAGCATCGTGGGGGGTCCCACCACACCCCGGTAACTGCTCCTTGAGGGGACATAAAGCCCGAGCGTCGGAGCAGAGACCATTACTGTTTCCAATTCTTCTCGCAGAAGCCTCAGGCATCTTGAGCTCTCCGCCTACGCTCTCTTCTCCTTTTGCCTCCAGCGACACACCAAACCCCAGCGATGTGTCCCGCCAAGAGCAAGGGTAAGGCTGCCGCGGGGTCTTCTTCCCAGGCGGAGGCCGCCGAGGTCACGCTCGGCGAGGCTCTGCTGGGCGTGCGCGTTAACGATAAGGCACTCGCCAAGGTCCGCTTTCTGGTAGCGGACCGGACGAACGAGCACGGCGCTACCGCGCTGAAGCCCGCGGCGCACGGGAAACGCCCGTGAGGGTATTTCCCGATATTCCAGCACTACCTCGCCGTGGGGATGGTGCCGCCATTCTCGCCGTTCCTGGAGGCGGTACTGGCGTTCTATTAGGTGCAGTTGCTGCATCTGCAACCCAACTCCGTCCTCATCCTCGCTGTCTTCGCATATCTCTGGGAGGCATACCTGGGCTTGGAGCCCACGGTGGGGCTCTTCCGGTGCTTCTACGCACTCCGGAACACGGCGAAGAACGAACGCTCCGGGTGCGTCTCATTCCGCATCGTGGATTGCATGGGGAGCGTCTATATCCCCATGTCGTGGCGTGACGGCAAGGCCGTCACCTCGGTGACGAAGAAAGTGGACGACTTCCGCCAGAAGTGGTTCTTCGTCGGGGTGGAGCATCCCTGCACCTTCCTCGAGGTTCCCGATGAGCCGCCGCTGAAGAACTCCCACTGGGCTAAGGCGTCTTTCGACGGCGCGAATAACGCGAGCCTGATGGGATGCCTGAGTTTTCTCCACGAGGAGGGCCTCACGGGCCAGACCATTGTGGACGATTTGTGACGCGCCGCATCGCTCCCCTCCAGGCACACTCGGTGCCCATGTGGATGTACTCGGGGGCAAACGACAAGATGCGGCTCCACCGTGAGGAAAACGACAAGGACATCATCGACAACGTCCTATCCGCGCTCTTCATCAACCCGATGGTGCCTGCCGCGGATCAGCTCCCCATCACGCTCCGGCCTCTCCATCAATACAACATGACGGAGCGCATGGCCATCTTGAAGGGGATGCCTCCGTTCACCCCGACAGGCTTGGCTGGGATGGAGGTGCCATTGCCAGCGGCTTGAGGAGCGGAGGGAGCGGATTCTCCCTCGGCCTCGGTAGCTGGGCCAAGTGAGGAGGAGGCCGCGGCAGGGGAGGTGTCTTCTTCGAGGGTCGGGCCATTTATGACGAGGTTTGTGACGTCTTGTCAGGCGATGACGATGCCTTCATGGTGGCACCCTCGCGCCCCGTGGAGGAGGAGAACGAGGAGGGGGGCTGCGACGCGGAGGCCACGCCGGGGCGGCGAGAGCCACGCACCAAGGCGGCCGTGGACCGCTCTGGGCGAGGCCAACTGATGTCCCCTCTAAGAGGAAAGCGGTGACGCCTTCGGAGGGGTCAGGCACACAGACCATGCCCTCCTGGCCCTAGCCAGGCCTGGCGTGGGTCGACTCCGGCGCTGCACCGTCCGGGTAAGTGTTCATGGCACTTGGTCGTTTGATTCTTGTTTCCCTTCGCTTTATCCTCTCTTGTAGATCTTTCCTTTGTTTTTGACAGTGTTCTTGTGTCTGCGAAGCGCCGTAGGCTTCGCAAGGCTGCTGATGTGAAGAGAGCCATGGCTGAGGCCGTGGCTAAAGAGGCCACGAGGCCTGTGGAGATGGCCTCCATAGGCCCCACTGAGGAGGTGCCTCAAGGGGAGGCGGTTGCGCCTCGGCCCGAGGCTGCAGAGTTTCGGGCGGAGGAGGACGCGCCTCGCCCAAAGGCCTCGAGGCTGCCCCCTATGCCCATGGTGGTGGAGGCTTCGGAGGAGAGGATCTCCACTCCACCTCGCGCTCCTACTCCCCCTCGCGCGGTCACGCCTCCGCGCGAGACGACTCCGCCGCGCGAGCCAACGTCGCCGCGCGTGATGACGCCGCCGCATGCGCCAACTCCGCCGCGCGCGCCCATGGCTCTTGTGCAGCCTGGAGCTGAGGCGAGCGAGGCGCCACAGGGCGCGGGCGAGACCGCAGCGGGAGATTCTTCTTCTTCGCCTCGTCCGGCTGCAGGGGATGAGCGCCCGGTTGACGCGGGCGCCAAGGAGGACGCTGGCGCGGGCGGGTGCGGAGCACAGCCTAGCCCCCGAGCGCACCTTGGGGCCAGGCTCTTGGGACTTGACGCCGGTGCAGGACACTCGACAAGCCAAGACCTGGTCCTCCATGGCTGGGACTGGAGCGCGGGGCGCCGCGAGGTCGCCTTTGGCCTTGTGAGGGAGCCCCTAGAAGGCCTGGAGGCGCATCTCGCCCTTGGGGACATACAGCTCGCCCATCAGCGGGAGGAGCTCGCGAGGTCGTGGGCGTCCTTCGATGCGGCTGTCGAGGCCCGCCGGCAGGAGGACTCGGGGCTGCAGGCCGCGCGCGAGGAGGCCACCTGCTTTGCCAAGGAGGTCCGCGAGGGGGCCATCCATGACGCCGCAGAGCTTCTTGCGCCTCTCCAAGAGGAACGCGACACCGCTGCTGATCTCCTGCGTGCAAAAACGGCCGAGCGCGAGGCTATGGAGGGCTCATTGGCGCAGAAACGCCGCGAGCTGAGCCAGCTGGAGGCCCAGCTTCTCTCCGCCCACCAGGCCGCGCAGGGGACCCTGGAGGAGGACCGCATGAACCTCGCCGAGCGCGAGCGGCAGCTGGCCCTCAAGGAGAGGGAGATGCGGCTGCGTGACGAGCAGCGACTTCAGGCTGAAAGCGCGCTTGCCACCCAGCGTGAGGACCTTGAGGCGCGCGAGGCGGACCTGGCCCAGGCGCTCCACCAGTACGACGAGAACGTCGCTGCCCAGAAGCGTTCTTATGAGCGCTTCAAGCAGCGATTCTCTGAGAAGAAGAAAGAGGCGGAGGACGCCCTCGTGGAGCGCGAGAAGCAGTACAGGCTGACCAAGGCCAAGGAGTACCGCGAGCTGGCCCAGAAGCAAGAGGACCTCTTCCAGGCTCGGCACGCCGCTGACGCTCAGCGGATTGCTGAGCTTGAGAAGGCCAACTCCAAGCTTGAGGCCCGCCTCAAGCGCGCCAAGGATGGTCGACGCCGGGTGGAGGAGGCCCGCGGTGAGGCCGTCCATGACCTCAACACCCTAGCCAAGGACGTGCAGGAGCATGTGGCTCCCGCGATGGAGCGGGTGACGGAGGCGGCTGACTCTGCCATGGCGGCTCGTGCGCTCACGAGGCAGTGGGAGCGCATGTTCGAAGCGTTGGTCGCCCGGGGCAATGAGCTTGCCGCCCTGCTTGGCGCGGACGAGCCGCACGCCGATGTTCGGGGCTGTGGCGATGCTGCCATGTATCTGGTCTACTTTGACCAGCTCTTCACGGTGCTTGAGGGCCCTGTCGCTGATCTCCGCGAGGTGATAGAGGACGAGAGCCGGCAGCTCCTGGGGGTGGTTGTCGATAGCATCTTCACCAACCTCAGGATCCTTACGCTGGGCTTCGACCTCTCCACCATGACGGAGACTCCCCAAAGTGAGGACACGCGTAGGGTCTCCAACTCCCTCCACGAGCAAGTCGATTCTTTCTGTAACCGCTTCAAGCGTGCGGAGGCCGCTGCTGAGGATAGCGAGGAGGAGGCCGCCTCTGCACAGTGGAGGAGGTCCATGATGATGACAGCTCCGCCTGAGCTACTTGCCATTGTGCCTGTGTGGGCTTGTATCTGACACAATTTTATGTTTAGACATTTGCGATCTTTTTGCATGTAATATATTCTTGTTTGCAATTTGCTTTTAGCTTGCTTGCCCCTCGAGAGGTCTCTTTGGACTCATCTTCATGTTTATTTGTTCTCTGCGTCGATAGGACCCATCTCTCCGTGCCATGACTCCGCCACTTCGGTATGCTAGAGCAATGACTCTACAAGGCCGGGGGGCGTTTAGGCCTAGGAGAGGTAAGAGCCCTGAGTCGCGATGCTCAAGTGCCCCCCTTAGACGTACGAGTAGCCCATGAAGCGTAAGGGAAAGCGAAGTCGCCTGAGGGGCAAACGTGTGCTAGTGGGGAAAAAGCTCTTAAGGCGTGGGTGCGATACTTAGCTTCTCGATGTTTTTGCCCTGTAGAGACTTTTTGCCCGGCGAGGAGGCCCTCTTGAGGGATCGTTCCCGGACGCCTCCTAAGGCTTGCGGGAGCATTTCTTCCCTATAGATGTTAGAGAGGCGAACCCAAACGTTGGTGCACGGTACAGGGGACTCGTGGCGCTTATAGGTCCCCTCAGGCGTTCCTCGCGAGGAGAGTAAGTACCAAGGTCCTCTGTAGAGATGGCGTGTTTGTGGGAGCTTGCCCTCCAGCCAGAGCTCGAATCCTTGGATTTTGCAGTGCTGCTGGTGTGTCGTTTGAGGCACTGGCACCGTACTCAACCCCCGCTCGTGAGGTACGCATGTGGAGAGATATAGGCGCACATTTCAAATGAATTAATGCGTAAATAAAACTCACCACCAAATATTACATAGCGGCGCCGTAGCGCTAAGTTCACTTGGGAACGAAATTGTCCCAATATGCTTGGAGTTTCCAAGTTAATGTTTTGACCATGTCGAGGCATGGGGACCACCCATTAGTGGCAGAGACTCTCAACAGCCTGAGGTGGCTCGTTACATGGAGAGGTCGGAGGGTTGACCCTGAGAGAAGCCTTTGGAGCTTGGAGGTTTAAGCCGTGAGCTTTTAACCTCTAGAGACAAAAATGTTTGTAAGTTGAGCCGTAAGCTGCCTCTTCCACCAGATGTCTTGACGTGACAATGATAACGGGCGTGACGATGATCACGTTTGCGTTTTGTTCCTTCTGGAGACAAAAAAGTTTGGGAGGTTTAAGCCGTGAGCTTTTAACCTCTAGAGACAAAAAATGCTTGGAGGTTGAGCCGTAAGCTGCCTCTTCCGCTAGATGCCTTGACGTCACAATGATCACGGGTAGAACTTGCGCAGGTGCATGATGTTCCACGGGTTTTGACGGGGATGCCATCTTTAGTCTCGAGGTGAGCCGCGCCAGGCCAGGCGATGTGGGTGACCCTGTAGGGACCTTCCCACATTGGTGACAGCTTGTGGAGGCTTTCCCTGGTGAGGATTCGCCTGAGGACGAGATTGCCTGACTCCAGGGTGCGGGAGCGCACATTGAGGCTGTGGTAGCGTCGCAGGTCCTGCTGGTATTTAGCCGCCCGGAGGGCGGTGCGGCATCGTACTCCCTCGAGGAGTAGCAGGTCGTCATTGTGGAGGTCCTCTTGTTGGTCCTCGTTAAAAGCATGGACTAGTGGGGATCCATGCTTTATCTTTGCGGGAAGGACTGCTTCGGCTACATAGACGAGGGCGAACGGTGTTTCCCACGTAGGCTTGGGTGGCGTTGTGCGGATGGACCAGAGCACTGAAGGGAGCTCGCTGACCCAGCCCTTGCCGTGGCCTTTGAGGATATCGAAGGTCCTGGTCTTTAGGCCCTTGAGGACTTCTGCGTTTGCTCGCTCAGTCTGTCTCTTGCTCTGCATATGAGCGACTGAAGCGAAGAAGAGCTTGATGCCCATCCTTTTGCAGTAAGCTCTGAAGATGCCACTTGTGAATTGCGAGCCTTTGTCAGTGATGATATGGTTAGGCACTCCGAAGCGGCAGACCAGGCCTCTGATGAATTTCACCGCCGCGTCTGCTGTAATTGTGCGCGTCGCCTCCGATTCGGGCCACTCAGTGGCCATGAAGTGGTAGCGATATCCCCCTTGCGCTGTTGGGAAATGTCCCAGGATGTCCAGCCCCTAGACCGCGAACGGTCAGGAGAGCGGAATGGTCTGTAGCCCCAGCGCAGGTTGGTGGATTTGCTTGGCGTGGAATTGGCAAGCTTCACATGCTTGAACGATGTCAACTGCATCCTGAAGTGCTTGAGGCCAGTAGAAGCCGCTCCTAAAGACTTTGCCGGCGAGGGTGCGTGCGCACGAATGGTGGCCGTATTCCCCGCTATGGATGTCCATGATCAGCATTTTCCTTCTTCAGGAGGAACGCACTTGAGCGCAATGCCGTTTGGGCGCTTGCGGTAGAGATTATCTTCGAGGATGTGGTAAGACTTCTCCTGGCGGGCGATTCGCTCCGCTTCAACATCTTCCTCGGGAAGGGTCCCTTTGTCGAGGTAGCCTTTGATCTCGTCAATCCATCCTGCTTCTTGATGCATTGCTGTGAGCAACAGACGCTCCCCTGTAGGAGGCCCACAATCTGGAGCCCCGCTTGCAGGTGGTGGCGGGAGCGCTTCGTCTGTGCTTGCGGGCATGGCCTGTTGAGGCTGTTTTATGGATGCCTTTACGAGTCTTTCTTCAAAGACGCCTGGCAGCTAAGCTTGCCTCTTTGATGCGCGTTTGGCGATGTCATCAGCCTCTTGGTTCTCCTTTCTTGGGATGTGCATGAGCTCCATTCCCCAGAAGTGCTTCTCAAGCCTACAGACTTCATCGAGGTATGCGGCCATGTGGCCGTCCTTTGGCTTATAGCTTTTGTTGGATAAGTTGACAAGCAGCTGGGAGTCGCCCTTGATGAGCAGGAGCTTGATGCCTAGAGCGATCGTGGCGCGTAGGCCAGCAAACAGGCCTTCGTACTCATCAATATTGTTGGAGATCTTGTCAATTCCAAAGCACAGCTGGACCGCGTAATATAGTTTGTCGCCTTTTGGTGAGATCAAAACCACGCCAGCCCCACCATGGCGACAAGCGAAAGCTCCGTCGAACTTCATGGTCCAGTGGCTGGGAATTTTGTGTCCAGAGGGCTCTTGTTTTTCTCCCAAAGGATCTTCCAGGGTTGGATCAGTCCATTCGGCGACGAAGTCTGCCAGCGCTCTTCCTTTGATTACCCTTGTGGTATCGAAGCGCAAATTGAATGGCTTAACTCTATATTCCATCCTGCGACATGATATGTGGCGTTAGGGTTGCGCAGGATCTGTTCCAGGGGAAAACAGGTGACCACCGTGATGGGGTGCCCCTGGAAGTAGTGTCGCAGCTTTCTTGAGGCGATGAGGAGCGCAACGAGGACCTTTTGCTGCATTGTGTACCGCTCGCGAGCATTGCGCAGTACTGAGCTGACGAAGTAGACTGGATGCTCGACAAGGGTTGTCAGTTTAGTCTTGGTGCCCTCTTCCTGAAGAGGCTCTGCTAGACCCTCAAGGGTGTTGGCCTGTGGAGGCTCTCCAGGCTCCCTGGCGGGATCATCCTGTATCGGTTGACTTGGGGCAGGCCTTGTTCACATCAGTGTAGTCGATGCAGAGGCGGCCTCCTCCGGCGGGTTTTGGGACGACCACGCCGTTGGAGAGCCAAGTGGGGTGTGCGACTTCGCGGACGACCTTTGCCGCTTTCAGCTTCTCGACCTCTTTGATGATGAATGCTTGCTTCTCTGGGGCTAGTTTTCTTGCTTTTTGCTTGACGGGGCACGCATTTGGACACACGGCTAAGTGGTGCTCGATCACCTCCCTCGATACACCGGACATATCTGACGGTGTTCACGCGAACATATCAGAGTTTGCCCGGAGGAAGGCGACGAGCGCGCTTTTCTATTTGGGTGGCAGCGCGACGCCAATGGTAACGCTAGCCCCCGAGCCCTCAGCCCCCGAGCTACCGGAGCTTAGGGAGACTTTCTTTGTAACGGCTGGATCCTGGGAGAACAACTGCTTTTTCTTCTTGGGTCTCTCGAGAGGCTCCATGTCCTCGTCTGCAGGGAACTCCATGGCGGCTGGCTTGTAGGCTGTCTCGACAGCGCGCGTGGCATCGAGGACATGTCCACGGATGGTGATTGTGCCACCGCTACCGGGGATCTTGACCATGTTGTAGGCATAATGCATGACGACAATGAATTTCGCGAGCGCGGGGTAGCCGAGGATGGCGTTGTATGGCAGGCCGATGTGCGCAACATCGAAGTCGATGTGCTCGGTGGGGTAGTTTTCCTCGCTTCCGAAGGTGACGGCGAGCCTGACCTGCCCCAGAGGCTCGATCGAGCCGCTTGTGACTCCAGTGAAAGGCCTAGAGGGCATGAGCCGCTCGTAGGGTACTTGAAGCGTTGTAAAAGTCTCAATGGAGATGACGTTCAGGCCTGCTCCACCATCAATGAGTGTCTTGGAGACGGCGATGTTGTCGATGGTGGGGCTGCAGACCAGCGGGAGGGTTCCAACAGTCTTGGTGGACTTGGGGTGGTCCTGAGCGTCGAAGGCGATGGTGTACTGCGACCACTTGAGGGGCCTGAAGGTCTCGAGGCTGGGGAGGGCGGCATTGAGTTTGTGAGCGAACTGCTTGAACTGATTGTTCGACTTTGGCGCGCCCCGCCGAGGATGCAGGCAATGGCGCCTCTTGGAGCTTGATATCCTCCATCTTCCTCGTCAGGGAGGTTGCCGTTTTTCTCCGCAGCGTTGGGCTGATTGCCAGATGGTTTCTGGTAGCCGCTCTTGCGCCCACTTCCGCGGTAGCCACGGCCACGACCGCGGCTGCCGCTTCCCTCTGCTTGTTCGCGCTCCTTGCTCAGCCTCTTGAGGTCGAAGCAAGTCTCGGTAGAGTGATCGCGCCTGTGGTGGTAGATGCAGAATGGGCAGTGGTCGTCTTTCCTCTCTCCAGGCTCGGGAGAGTCCCTGCGGGTGCCCTTCACGTCAGGCTCTGCCGCGAGGACCATGGTGGCCTTGCGCTTGGGCAACTCCTTCTTCTTCTGGCGCCTGGACCCCTCAGCATGCTCGTCCCCTCTCAAGGACATCTTAACAAAGAGGAGTCCCTCTTTAGCCTTGGCGCATTTGTCCGCCAGGTCGAACAGCTTCACCACAGAGGTGAGCTTGTCGTGGATACCCAGCTTCTCGAGCATCCTGTTGTTGGTGACGCCCTCGCGGAAGGCGGCGATGACTTGGGTGTCAGGGATGTTCGGGATCTTGTTGCGCACTTGGCTGAAGCGCTGGATGTACTTGCGGAGGGTCTCATCCTTCATCTGCACCACATCGCGCAGGTCGTTGTGGGTGAGAGCGCGCTCGTACGTCCCCTTGAAGTTGGAGACGAACTGTTTGCAGAGCTCCTCCCAAGAATTCACAGAGTCCTCGGGGAGGTTCAGGAGCCACGACAGCGCAGAGTCGCTGAGCGCGTGGGAGAACCAGTTGGCCATGACCTTGTCGTCTCCGCCTGCCGCTTGGATGGAGGTGGTGTAAAGCTGCAGGAACTCGATGGGGTTGCTGGAGCCGTTGTAGCCCTTGGGGAGAGTCGACCTGAACTGCTAGGGACAAACCACGCGGCGCAAGGAGCGGGTGAACGCCATGCAGCCGGTGGCGTACGTGGCGACTCCGTGCTGTAGCGCGCTGCGGTTCTGCTGGCCCGCCTGGCCGATTTCTTCCACGGGCCTGTTTTGGCGGTTGCGCTGGAGCTCCATCCCCACGAGAGCGTCGGGCGCGGTGCACTGCACGATCAAGCAATTGTGCGGCGAGGACGCATGCGAGGCAGCCCTCTGGGTCGCAGCCGGTGCAGGTCCTAGCGGGGGCGGAGGCGCGTCTGGCGCGACCGTGCCCGCGAGAGAGGGTGCACGATTGACTGCGACGGAGCGGGGCGCGTCGTGGCGATGCCGACGAGGCTCCAGCCACTGCTCGTGGGCCTCAGCGGTAGGCTGATAGTGCGGCGCGGGGTCCGTCCCGCCAGGACCGGAGCCGCTCAGACGCCGCGTTGGGTGTGACGACTGTGCGTCCTTTTTGTGCTCGGAGTTGTCTCAGGCTATTCCGCATGAGGGCCCGAGTTGGCGCGCTCTTGACGGCGGGGTCGCCCCCGTCGTGCGCGTGTGGCCCTGGCGCACGCTCCTTCAGGCACGCGTCTGTTAGCGCGGGCGGCACGGGTAGCGCGGGTGTTCACCATGGCGCGGAGGCGGCTCGAAGGTCGTTGACGCGCCTTAATCCCCTACCTGGCGCGCCAAATGTTGGGTTATGACTCCCACGAACAGGGGTGGTCACTTCCTGAAGAGTAGTTCGTGGAGGGGATTGAACGCGGAGGTCAAAACCCTCGAGAGGCACGACGACGGTGCTTGCCGGGCCTGGAGAGGAACAACCACGACAGAGAAAGACACCAGCCCGTACCCAGGTTCACGGCCCTCAGGAGTAGGTAAGACCGCTACACCTTCTTGTCTGTATTGCACTATGGAGGTTACAGTATAGCTGAGCTTGCCGAGGGCTCTCTTGAGGCAGTTCGTGCCCGGGGAGGGAAGCAATGGCCTTCTTCCTCCTCCAGCCGAAGGCTATTCTACTCAGCCGAGCAAGGGTTTACAAGTGTTCTCCTAGCAAATTTGCCGACCATCTCTACGGTGGAGGTCTTGCTCCTTTTATAGGCGCCGCAGGCGTCTTCCTTCCGCTTGGCGTCCAACGTGGGCTCCCACACGGCAGCGGCGCGAAGGAGTTGGAGTCCACCGTTGCGGGCTCGTTCCTGGACACGGTCCATCGTCGATAAAGTTGGGCGCGGTGGCCGACAAGATGCAGACCGCGCAGAACAGCTCGCAGGGTCCGCAGTCTCCGGAGTGGAGCCCACGATTTATCATCAGAGAGGAAGGTACCAGCTGTCCTGGCCCAGCCGGCACAACTTTATTGACTTCTTTATCACCAAAACGGCAAGGCGGCGCCTACGTCACCCTACGGGTACGACAGAGGCCATGTGCGTCATGCCGTACTTCCTTGGCTGCGAAGTTTCCCCACAGGCCTGGGGAGGCCTGTGGAGGGGTTTCAGTTGACTTCCCTCCAGGCGCGTTGTGCCTCGGGAGGGTCTCTTGAAGCGCAGGTCCTCTTCAGGCCCTTGCCTTCTCTTCAGGCCCTCGAAGGGATTCGCCTCTCGGGGGTCTCTCCAAGCGATGGCTTGGTCCTTAGTCGTTTCGTCTGATCAGCCTGCGTGCGGGGCCTGGGGAGAGTGGGCTCTTCATACCCTAGTCTCCAATGGGCCGACATACATTAATAGGCAGAAAGCTTGACACTAAAACCTACATCAAATTCTTTTCAATATGCAACAAGTATTAACAGGACATGGAAACTACCATTTCAATATGCAACATACCACCAAATCCATTCAATTTATTTCAATTTGCAAAACATAGGACACATTTGATTGTGATTGACATAGCAGATCAATACAAAAAGGCTACTGTATGCTCAAGCTAGGCATATTACTGTACAGAGCATAGACAAAAATCATTTGAAAACTTGCAGCGCATGCAAGAGTAGGAATTTACATACCAGCGGTAGACTGCTTCTTTGTTGGCTTCCTCCCCATTGCTGATCTTGACTTGGTCGGATTGGTGCCACTAGGTTGTTGATGTTCATTAGCCCTATGTTATTGGACAAAAGAATGTAGATTAACTAGATTAAGCAAGGATAAAAGCCTCATGGTTCATGCAAAATCTAATTAAGTAAGCAGTTTATTGCAAACCACCTTTGTATCTGACCAATTCCCCTTGCTTCGCTCCGTTTAACTTGTGGAATCCCTTGATAGTTTCCTACAATATCCATGTGGTTAGATTGCAGTACTAGATTGCAGAGAAGAGCATAACATGTTAAAACTACAATAAGGAACACATATGAACATATACACTTCATGGATTGAAAGAAATAGCTACCAGAAGAGTCCATGAAAAGTGAGTGAATGGCATGTAACTAAAGAAAGAATAGAAGGTATTTATACTAAATATCAATCTTGTGCAAAATACAAAAGCTGGAAACCCTATCGGCCTAGCCCTGGCATGAAACCCTAATGGACTAACCCTACCACTACTGCAGCAAGGAATGGAACGCAGATCCTAACCCTAGCCACCATATGAAACGCCAACGGCCTAACCCTAGCCCATGGGATGAAACCCTAAAGAACTAACCCTACTACTACTGAACAAGTAATGGTACGTAGAACCGAGATCCCTCGCCGTGTCATGATAGCACAATCCTGGCATGAAACCCTAACCCTAGCTCTTCAACCAGATGGAAGAGGAGCTGAGGAGCATGACTAGATCACGAGATGAACAGAGGAACTCGCCTGAACTCGTCGTCACCGTTGATTTGACCTGCCTGTGCCCGTCGTTGTCGGAGCGAGCGTGGCCGCCGTCGTCCTCCCCTGGCCGCCGCCGCTGCTCGCCTCGTGGGTGGGGATGGGTGGGTGGGGAATGGTGAAACGAGTGGAGGATAGGGCTCAGTCGTAGTAGATGGGTGGGTGTATTTTCTCTTTTGTGAGGGGCATTCCAGTCATTCCTTGTCTTGGTAGGTGGGGAATCGTCCTAATCCGAAATTTGAGAAGGAGGAGAGGGAAAAGCTGAAATTTTTCAGATTAGTAGTATTATAAACTAATTAGAAACAATTTTGATATTTCTACGTGTATATATTTTCTTACTTAGCCCATATTGTGCACACATGTGCCCCTTGGTATGACACACATATCTCGTACACATAGTTTTCTATTTTATTATGTACAAAAGTCATTTTCGATTTTCTTATCGTCAAAACACCATAGTTTTGTGAAGCAGGTACCGACAACATGTCGTCAAAACGGAACAACACAATTTATTTAAATACTTAGGACCTATGTAATGAACTATTCAACCTTTGTTCGCAACAACAACATTTTTAGGCATTGTTGGTCAAAAAGACAAAACCCTGTCGAATCAGATGGAAATGCCGGAAATTTGAACAGTAGGTGCATGCGTCGTATGTTGCTCCTATTTTTCCTCAAAAATCATTTTTAGCTTCACAACATGTGATTTCATGGGAGATACATCTTTAGTTTTGGCAGGTTCCACCCTTAGCTAAGAACGGCATCACCGACCGTTTTGACATTGTTTTGAAACCGACATAAGAAATTAAAAAAATCATAAAATAGTAAACCTTCACGTAGCGTCATTTTATGTGCCCCATTATCCAATTAAAATTATAAACATGGAAAAAGTGAACTATTTAGAAAAGGTGTTCGCATAAATGAGCTATCATGTATGAAGTTTATAGGCTATCAAGCGACATGACCAATGTTACGGTTGAAATCGTGACATAACTTTTCTAACTGAGCCCATATTGTGCACACATGTGCCCCTTGGCATGGCACACATATCTCAGACACAGTTTTCTGTCGTGGTGGTGTCACGGCATATGCCACGGGGTTGCTAAAGTTGGGGGTCGGCCGTGCGCTGGGGGATCCGGAGAGGGCTCGCATGACGTGAGACATGCACGGGTGAGCGCAAGAAATCACAATAATGAAGGTGAAACTCAAAACACCGAAGAACCAAGTACAAACCAACAAAAACAACACGATGTACCCAGGTTCGGGACCCTCGTGGGGAGGTAAAACCCCTACTCCTGCCTCTGTCTCACTCTTATATGTGTATATAAGGAGCTACAAGTGTGCTCCTGGAGTTGTTTTCCTCCAAGAACACAAGAACACTAAATGCTAGAGGGACGGAGAGAGTAGAACATACAGAAATAAGTCTCTCAATAGAATGTGGGTGTCCCCCCTCGCAGGAGGACTTATGGCGATATATATAGAGCTCTGGCCGGGTTGACCGGAAACCCTATGTTGCCTGGGTCCACTTGGCAGTGACCCCGGGTTAACGGTATCGCCGACGTGGCCTAGCCGACCTAGCCGCCGAGCTACCCGAGTAGCCTCTGTCAGGTCGTCATGACCTAGTCTTGATAGCGCCGAGCTAGTTGATGATGGTCGTCGTGTCCGAGATGAGACAGGGCTTGCCCATGCCATGTCCCCTGTCAGCACACCGGTGCTACAGTGGAATAGTCACGTCCGTACGGTACTTCGCCTTCTATTCCGCTTCCGCGTCAGCCGGGAAGTGACTTAGCTTCTTTGTCAGGGATATGATTGTCGTTGCCCTTGACCTCTTTCCCAACATAAAGTTTGTTGGGGTATTTCGTCTAACCCGGCAGGCATATGCCGGGTTATCGCTTGCAGCCCAGCACTACCGTGCCTGGCTTGTACTGTCGGGAACCTCCTCCGAGTTCGGACACTGCTATGCTGATGTGCCCAACCTACACACAACGAACAGAGAGATGATGCAGACATGGTCATGTCGGCCTGGTTATGTCGGTTTGCTCATAGCTCGATACAACATGTGGGTCGCACCCCAGATTCTCTGCCTGGGGAAGAATGTCGGACACCCCCGACATGGGTATGTCGGTCTAGTTCTCCTGAGAACCTGCCTTCCTGGCCTTATCTTTTATGTGTGTCCCGTGTCAACCAAGAGAGTAGCCCTAGGCCCAACTACTCGAAGATGTCTTAGGCTTGCTCCCGAATACATCTTTGAGAAGCTAGTTCTTAGGAGAACTCCATGCACCTGCCTGAATGAGGGGCTGGGGGTCTATTTATAGTGCATCAACCTGCCCCTTGGCTCCATCAATGGACAACTCCAACTCTTTCCCAAAGGTCACCCTCAGTACTGCCCCAAGGGCCATCTTATCACGACCCAAAGGGTCAAGTGCCTCTTGGTGCTAGCCAAAGGGCCAACCTGACTGTCAGTGGGACCAGCTTGTCCTGGTCTTTACCCTACCCGGGGGTAGCCCCCCGACACTAGTCCCCGAAGCTGGTATAGTCCGACGGCCTCGGATGGCGGGCTGAACAAGATTAAAATAAATTTATTGCGCTCTACCAAGCTCCGACATTGGTCTGTCGGACCGCGAAGTTGTCCGACTTATCCTGACTGTCTTCCATAAGTTTCATCTGATGTTATCTTGCTGAATTATTCATATTTTCGGCGAGACTCCGTGACCAAAAATCCTTCGACACAACCAAATCTTTAGATATATCTTTCCGTGCCACATGTCATCGTAATATCATATCTTGTCTCGGAATCTGCTCTCTTGCTGACGAATCGTCTCAAACAAGCTTCTAGGGGACCCACCCGATGTCAAATCCTTTAGGTACTCGAGTGTGTTTGACTTAAGTGCGATGCCTCGGTTCGTGAATGGCTCGGCACACAGGATCTCGCCGCCTAGCCGTTGGGCTTCTGTGGTTGATCGTGCGTTTCAGCCGAATATGTGGTTGATCGTGCGTTTCTCACGAATCTCGACTGTATCAGCCGCCACACACGATCCCACGATGTGTTTGAAACTGCCCACAGCGGGAAAATTGGAAACCGTTCCTCCCATCCTCCATAAATAGTGCGACGTGTGCCTCTCCTTCTTCTTCCTTCTTCCATTCCCCATTATTTCCTTCTCCTTTTCTCCGACGCCACGCCCTCGGACGAGCCCGTGCCCGCCGACGAACTTCGCCGCCGTCATCGATTGGAGGCCGAGGATCATCGCTGCCTCCTCTACCACGCGATTCCGTCACGCCTCGATCCTCACCCGTAAGATCTCCACCGCGATCTTTCCAAGTTCTAGATACTCATCCGCACTAGTTTATCACCTCCGCCGGCGTTCTTCCTCGAATCTCGATGTTTAGGAATGATAAGGGTTCACTGTCCCGTGAAATGACCGTGGGATTCATGCTGTTTGGCCCAGATTCGTATTGAACTTGAGGTGTCGATTTAGACTTGACATTAGGTGAGATTGGCCTTGCTAGGGTTGCGATTCGTATCCTCCATAGTACTTTATCCACATATTTACTGTGAATTGTTAGTGCCTTCTCAGATCTTCTTCCCCTAGTTGGCCGAACACTAGGCTATTTATATCCGACTTACCAAGTATAGCCCTTATGTCGATATGTTCCGATATATATTATGTCGATATTTAATTCGGTGTCTTTCTGCAGGCTCCCCCCGCTATGTCATCTAGCCTACAGCCAGAGTCCACCGATATGGCCGCCGAGGGAATTCAGGGCGGCTGGGAAGGTTCCGATACGAATCAGAGGGATATTGCGTGGATGTGTCGGTCACGCCAGATTCCGGATCAAGTCCTATGTCGGCTGCCGAAGGAGGAGAACGAACCTGAGCCCCGAAATGGGGAACAGGTTGTTTTTGTTGCCCATTTTGAACGCGGCTTTGGCCTTCCGGCCAACCGTTTCTTTCGCTCCTTCCTCGACACTTTCGGCCTCCAACTTCATCATCTCCCTTCCAACTCCATTATGGCCCTCTCGGCCTTTGTCTCCTTCTCCAAGGCTTACCTCGGTCTTTGGCCCATCTTGAACCTCGGGGCCAAGTACTTCCAACTCCGGAAACAGAGCATTCCAAACCTGGGAGTCAAGGAAAAGGAGATGAAAGCTTGCGGCGCGGCCACTGTCACCGTCTGGAAGTTCGTTAACTTCCCCAAGATTACCGGGTTGGAATCTTGTCAGAAATTGCAACGGAGCTTCTTCTACGTGCGCAACCCGGCGCCGGTCGGAGAGGCTACTGCTGTCGACTACATCAACCTGCTCGAGTTTCAGATCGAGCCCCCCACTTCTCAGCTCAACTGGTCGCTTGACCCGAAGGAGAATGTCGGGGAGATCAATCTGATTCACAAGTATCTCCTTACCATCTAGGAGACCATCACCGCCGACGATCTTCTGCGCACCTTGATTGTCCGTCGGGTTTTCCCGCTTCAGTCCTGGGCGCACAAGATCAGCCATATGAGTGGCCAGTACGACCCGACTCGGTTTAGTACTATTGAGTTGGACAAGGCCATCGCCCATCGGCGCGCCCGGATATTGCTTAGACCGAGATGGGTGATGAATGGGATTGGGGGATGACCCCTCACAGCCGCGCTTACCCTCCGGCTCAAGTAAGTTCCCTTTTGTATCTCCCGACATATGTTTCAGTTCGGATAATCTTATGCCAGTTTTCATCTTTACACTTGCTTGCTGATAACTCTTGCTCTTTCCTTAGCGATTCAATCGTCCAAAGGAGGAAGCGTCTAAGTATGACGAGGCTCATTGGCAGGCCCACCTCCCCTTTCCGACAACAGCCCCAACAGAAGATCCGGATGACGAGGACTATCTGTCCATCCCGGCACCTCGCGATGCTGTCGCGGGTAAGCCTCCAACTCATTCCGTCTTACAGGATTGGTCAGACGATTACGACTGTGTGTTAATACAGATTACTACTGCAGTCATCTGGCCTTTGTTTACCTGACCTCTTCGACACCAGCTGCGTCGAGTGCCGCGGGAGCCACGCGCAAGCGTGCTGCCACCGACACTTCCACCTCGTCCAACCCGGAGAGTGTCGCTCCTGCGGCCAAGAAAGCCAAGGCCACCGCCAAGAGGCCTGCGAAAAAGAAACCTCCGACCTCCAATGGGTATGTGTCATTGTTCTATTTCTATGTTGACTCTTTTCCAAGCTTGCCCGATACACTTTTTCCCCAACTTGACTTCCTTCAACCAAATGTCTTGCAGTGCTGCCCTCGAACTTGATACGGGCGTGCCTAAACGTCCCGCTGCCGACTCGGGCATCGCGCGGCGTGCTAGTCGGATCTTTGGTCACTGACTCGCCCCCACGATCTACTCCTGCAGCCGATCTGCCTCCGAGTCCCCCGGTTTTGTCCAAGTCGGGCCCAGCTACTGCGCCGACCTCCGGCTCCGACACAGTGTCTGTCGAGATTCCTGCGTAGGATTCTCAGACACAAGGGGAAGGGCCTTTCCCCTTGCCGGTACTCCAACCGGCAAAGACCCCAACACCACGGCCAACCTCTAGAGTACCACCCCCGACAGAGTAGTTGGTGGTCTAGAAGACGTGACCTCCCCAAGGAAAAGGGACGGTCCTGACCTTGGCTCGGAGCTCCACACCCCCTCCTGCACCCAAGAAACGAACGGCCAGAGCCTCTCTGCAACCGCCTCCCCCGACTGCTGCCTTGAGCCTGTTAAAAGCCACCACAGGCAAGGAGGCCGCAGCCATCGAGAGCAGCCAGCCCGGAGGTCAATTGTCAAACTCTCTACACCGCTAGTCCCTGAGATTTTTGGCGATTGACCAAAATCTATCGTGTGAAGGACACTCTGCACAAATCTTAAAAATAGCACCGAACATCTATCTCACCCACCATGCTCAACATTTATTTTGTTGCGCAGGATGTGATGCGCGCGCAGCGAGGTTTTCAGACACACGACGCATGAGTTTGAGCACCTCAAAAAAGCCCACCGGGAGCTCCTCGCCCAGCACCAACATACTGAGATGGAGCTTGCCGACAAAAATCTTGCTCTTGACAAGGAGAAGGCGAAGGTGCTCCGACTTCAGCGAGAGCTCGGCAATGCTCAGACGGAGTGGGCCACGCTTGAATCCCGACTGTCGGTTGCCGAGGAGACCCATACCCAGTTGCTAGAGGAGGTTGAGGCGCGTGCTAAGACGGCTGAGCTCTGTCTGACCACCCTGAGAACGTAGTGAACTCCTGGCTGACGGAGCTAAAGAAGCTCAATGCCCAAATGGACAGTAAGTGTTTTATTTCGTTTTTCTGTATTCTTAAGTTCTCCCTGTCGATAGTGACTCTTATGTCGGAATGTGAATTAACTCTGTCACGGCCCTTCGCTCAAAATTCTTCGAGCACTCAGAAGCCGCAACTCTGAAAGCTGTGGAGAAGACCCAGGGCAAGCGCGCCGTAGCCGGTCCGATTTCTCCGAGTGGTATGTTGACGACCACCTGATCGCTCTAAGTGCACGGGTCACTCCCCTGAGGCTTATTGGGACCGAGGTTCTAGATGCTGGCATCAAGGCGCACCGGGTTCTATGGCCGGGCTCTGTTCCCCCTACCGACGTTGCCGACTTGGCCGCTAGGCTGAAGAAAGCTGAGAGCCGGCTTCGAGAATGGCGATCTTCGGCGGTTCCCACTGGTGCGGATCAGGTGCTGGCCTTTGTGCTGTCTTGGTACGAAGGTATCAGACTGGAGCAAGTGCGGACGCAGCGGGAAGGGTCCCCTTGGATTACGGACCCCGCCAAAATTGCTCTCTTCCACGAGGCTGCCGACTATATGGCGCGCAATTCTCAACCTCATCAATTTGTCTAGGGCAACACGTATACTAACAAAGAGGACTACGAAAACAGCGCCCCCGGCGAGGAAACCGAATCTGATGAGGAGGAAACGGCCGATCAAGATGTTGAAAGCGAACTCCCTGAGACTTCCAAAAAAGTCCCCGAGGTTGTTGAGGAAGCCCCGGTGATCCTAACTCCGTCTTCGGGCGCCGAGCCGGTTGCCGACCTCACCAGGTCGAGTGCTACCGACACTCCCACTGCAGAGCCCACCAAGACTCCTACTCCTGCGCCCATTGTCGTCGTCGAGCCGAATACAGTCGACATTCCTATGTCGGCTATGACCGACACTGCTAACCCGGAAGCAACCGGCAACGTCCAGCCGGCCGCCTCCGAGACTCCGCTGGCTTTGACGTCTGCCACTGCTGCCTCGACTTCTACTTCAACCATCGAGACTCCTGCTACCGGGACTCCTGCTGCCAACATTGGTGCCTCTGGGCCTACTACATAAAATTTAAGTTCGAATTCATCAAATCCCTGGAATGCCGGGCGCAAAATATAATATATACTTTTAAGTAGATGCTTGAAACATTCATTCTTATTTTGCTAAGTTATCGAACAAGACTTGGTGTTGAACTCCTTTGCTCCAAGTCCCTGAGTTTACTTCATGTTTATCATACTTGGCGATTTTTGCTCTTCTCTACCATTTAGGTGTCCGACAGTCGAGTAAGAAAATCGCTAGTTACAGCATAGAGTACTTGTAAACTTTTGAGGTTTGGTTTTAAGTCATCCGACACGAAGAAAAATAATTTATAAACAATATTAGCGAAAAACAACATATGCCGAATATAGTCAGGACCGAGTCCCCGAGTTTCTCTTCGTGTTCACTATGATTCACAGTCTCTGCTCTTGACTACCTTTTAGGTGTTTGTAAGTCGAGTCACAAGATCTCATCATATAGCATACACTACTTGTTCTTTGGAACAAGGTCAAATTTTATCCGGCATATGGACGATATAAGTAAATTATACATGAAAATATACTAGGCAGTCCCCGAGTTTCAAGGCGGAGTGCCGACATACACAAGCTATAACAGAAAATACTGTACAAAACAACACAAGCATAGACAAACAAGGCAGTTCCCGAGTTCATCTCGAAGTGTCGGCATTTCATTCATTATAAATTGTGATACATACGATGCGCCCTTTATGAGTAAAAGGGGCGAAGTAGAGCTACATTCCACGGCCTCTTGGTTTCTTCTCCCGACCTGTCCATCACTCCTTTCTTGGCTTCATGTGCGTCTACAAGGTAGTACGAATCGTTGTGCAAGGCCCTGCTTACAATAAATGGTCGTTCCCATGGAGGTGACAACTTATGCATCCCGGCAGTCCTTTGTATCAACCTCAAAACCGAATCTCCTTCTCTGAATACCCATGGGTGCACTTTCCGGCTGTGCTACCGACGAAGATTCTGCTGGTATATCGCCGACCGAGATAGTGCTAATTCTCTTGCCTCTTCAAGTAAATCTACATCATTTTCTCTTGCCTCTTTTGCCTCAGTCTCAGTATACATAGCCACTCTTGGCGAGTCATACTGTATGTCGGTTGGGAGCACTGCCTCGGCTCCATATACAAGAAAGAAGGGTCTGTACCCGGTTTATATGTTTGGTGTTGTTGTCAATCCCCATAGTACTGCCGGTAGCTCTTCTATCCAACATCCCTGTGTTCTCACTAGTGGTTCAATCAATCTAGCCTTGATGCTGGCCAACACTAATGCATTAGCTCTCTCCACTTGTACATTTGCTTCCGGGTGTGCAACCGAGGCTATATCAAGTCGGATTCTCTTTTCCGCACAAAATCGAGCAAATTCTCCAACAGCAAAGTTGGTTCCATTGTCGGTGATGATACTGTGTGGATAGCCGAATCACAAGATGATATATTTTAGAAAGGCCACACATGTATGCCCATCACATTTCCGAATTGGTTTGACCTCTATCCATTTTGTGAACTTGTCCACCATTACTAATATATGAGTCATGTTACCTCGTGCCGCCTCAAATTGTCCTACCATATCCAGGCACCATACTGCGAAAGGCCAAGTGATGGGAATAGTCTTGAGTGCTGATGCTATAACATGTGTAAGGACCCATCTGACTACCCGTTAGAGATGTCGACGTTATGTAAACAGATCTTGATCCCAATGACCAGTGCATTGCGATCACACAACCAACATGGTATACAAAGTTACATCATTCAACTTGAACAGTACAAGACTTACATAAATAATGCTCACATGACCAAGTCTGCAAACATCGTCACACATGTCGGAAATAAACTAAGGTATAGCGGAAGTTTTGGCTAGCGTTGTCCCTCGTCACGTCCTGACGCATTCCCACTGAGCAGTTGACCGGTGACACTCAGCTGGCGTAGTCGTCGGCGTACTCCTCCTTGTGGTACATCTCCTCATTGTAACATAGACGTTTGAATATCCAGGGACATAGCCATATGAGTACATTTACGTACTCGCAAGACCACCTCTAGGGCTAGTTTCTATGGTAATGCAAGTAAAGCATTTTCGAAAACTACGATAGCTCCTACAAACAACTATAGGGTTTAGTTTTCGAATACCATGATTTTCAGTCAATAGAGAATACGACATCTATATATCTTTGTTGAAGAAAAACATTTAGAGATAGAATTCTCTTCTCTTAGATATAGCAAGGACATATTCAAGTACTGAAAACTTTCTTTAGTAAAAGCTTGTCAAAACACTAGGACGGGGATACCCCTTTTTCCTGACTTGAGATCGGACTGATTGTCTCCCCGAGATCAACCATCTTCTCCCAAATTCCTACCTCCTAGGTACCTCCTTGATGCCTCTTTGTTTCCTCCGAAAAGATTTCTCTTTTAAAACCCAATTGCCCATACGCCTAGATAAGTGGCCTTTCAAACCGTCCATGACCGCGGACGCGGCTATTCGAATAGATTTACACTCTGCAGAGGTTGCACACTTTACGCACACCAAACGGTCCTTCCGCCGTGTCTGCCATGGCCCGTCATACGACAACATGTGGGGCTCCGGATAACCTGATCAAAACTTTCCACTATGTCCACCCTAGTATCAGGTCCTCCCTGTAGGTTTGTTCTCCCATGCAGCGTGTGCTCCACTAGACCTCTGGTTTTTCATCGGGACGCCACACCGCCACGGCAGGAGACCCGCCTTAATCGTCCGGCTGCTGATCCGTAGCACTGTATGAGAGCCCCAATACTAAAACAGACAAGCTTCCGGCTAAGCCCTACCCATGTCAGATAATGTGGTTGCACAGGTTAATTGTTCGAGCGGCTGCTAGGGCAGTACTTTGTTTTTCGAAAACATCTCCACCTCCGACTGTTCCGAACAGCTCGAGTTTCGTACACATCTCCGGCTGCTCCCAGCAACTCAGGTTTTATTAAAACACTTGCTCGCCGATTGCTCCCAGCAACTCGGGTTTTCTACGGAAATCAGTTTTATCAAACGGGTTCCCATCCTATAGTTTTGAGGTAAGAAAATAAGAGTACACTATTAGAAAACTTGATCTTCTTGATGGAGCCTTCAACAACAAGGCTCACAAAGTAAAAACTTATTTTGTAACTCCTATAACAATCTCGTGGATAACTTTGGCCAAACAACATTTTGTAAAATAGTTTTCGGGTGGCAAGGTGCCACAAAAGAAGTAAAGCATGCATTATTTTATTTGGAAAACAAAACATGCTTTGTAAGTAATAGGATTTGCGTAATGGTGGTGAGGTGGGCTTGATTGGCTCAGCAATATGTCCTGGGTCTTGATCTTGATGTTCCTCAGGTTCATTTCTCACTTTCAGTTCCTTCCCGATCGTATCTAACATCGTAAACAGGAAAGGAACAACACTCAAAATACAAGACAAAGCCACAAGATCATAACAAACAACAAGCAATTGCACAAGACACTACGCTAATAATCATATACAAGCAAAACACTTAGTTAAACAGCAACAAACAACAAGTCCATATAGTTAAGAAAAACAACTGATACACCCAAGAAAAATTCACACAACAACCCTATTTGTCAAAAAGGTAGTTTTAACTGAACACTAAAGCAAACCATCGCTTATGGTGATTAGATCATTTAACAAGGGTTGTTATATTAGTTTCAGGAAATACTTCAGACAAAAGTATCTTAATAGTTCAGGAAATACTTCAGACAAAAGTATCTAATATGCAAGCATTATCACTAGCATCAGCTGAAACATCCCAATACTTTGGAATGTTTAAAAATCCCTAAAAAATTAAAACTTTTGTTTGATCAAAATAAAATATTAAAAGCATAAGAAAATCAACTATAAAAGACTTCATAGCATTTTCTAGATATTTAAAATATCCAACTAATCAATATTTAAAATTTTTGGAGTTAGTATAAATTCTTTTATACAAAGTATTTCTTAAACCTAAAATTATATTTTGGTAAATAATTTAAATCATTCCCATCAACTTTCAAAACATAAAAATGATTTTCATGAATAATTTCAACATGAGAAATATGATAAAGGTAGATTTTGTTCCAAATGCATATATGGAGTTTCAAATAATTTATCATATTAAGAAACATAATGGTGCACAAAATATTTTGAATTAAAAAAAGAATACATTACATTTCCCTTTTCATTTCAAATAGACGTGTTATGTTATTTAAATATGGTTCTAAAGCCAAAAATAATTTAGTATTACAAAATGAGTTTTAAATAACTTAATATCAACCATATAGGATTGTGGTAATTTCATAAATTTTATTTAACCCCAAATGAATTTATTAAATCCCTAATTTTCAAGGTTGACCTAAAATGGTCAAATTTGTATTAAACCAATATTTCAAAATTATTAATGTTAAAAAGTTTTCAAAATATGCCCACTCATGTTTTAAAACAAAGATATGATTTGTACAAATTTAAAGAAATAAATTTGACTTAAATTGGAGTCCTAAATCAAAAGTTATGAAAGAAATAGAAAAACAGAAAAGAAAAAGAAAAATCCCTGACAGGCGGGACCCACCTGTCAGGGGGGTCTTCTCCAACCTCCAGCGACAATCTCGGCCGAAATTCCTCTCCGGACCCCGGATCAAAACGAGGGCGTAAATCACGCGATATGTTTCTTCCAAGCGCTCCTATTTAAACTCCAGCTCCTCCTCCGAGTTTCCCCTCTCCTCCCTCTCCGTTTTACGCCGCCAGGCCGAAGAAATTGACCGCGAGAGTTGTTCGTTGCCGCCGTCGCATTTCTTAAATTCCGGCGAGCTGAGGCAGTGCCCGGACCCGAGACCTTCTCCATCTTCCTCCTCTTGTCCTTGCGCTTGTCCCTGACCGCTTCTCCAATTTTTTTCGCAGCGAAATCGTCAAACTCGAGCACGTCCAAAGCTCGCCGACGCCCGACGCACTCCGGCCACTCCTCCACAACGTTCCAGGACGGGCTCGAGCACGCCGTCTACACCATCGTCTTCCCCGTGACCCTCCGCACCTCTCCGTGCCCTCGACGTTCCCGGAGACTCCCCTAGACGCCCTCTTCGTCGACCACCGGAGCGCAGCACCGCCATCCCCTCCATCTCCGGCCACCCCGCGCCGCCCGGTGGGCGCCACTCCTCCTCGGCCGTTCGATCTGATTTCAACGCCCACGATTAAATCTATCTAATCCAACCGGTACGATTTGATACAGACCGTCAGATCCAGATCCAACGATCCAGATCTGATGACTTAACCACGTCAGCGTCGACGTGGCGTCCAGTCAGCAGCCCAGTCAGCGCACACGTGGAAAATGATTTGTTTTAATTAGATTAAATGGCAGTTTTACAGAAAAGACCCTGCCACTTAGATTTGTTATAAATTTTGAACCACTTATCCAAATTAGACAAATTTTGTATTTTTGTAAATCCCTTGACATGTATATTATTTTAGATATGTTAGAATTCAAATTTGACTAAGTGTAAAATATTCAAATTTCAATGGATGATTTGAGTATATTTGTCATAACTTTAAATCTATAAATCCAATAATTGCAAATAAAATTGTTTTTGAAAGTTTGGAATAATTGTAATATGATGCCTCTGTTATAAAATATATTTGAGTATTATTTTTGATGATTTATTAGTTATATATTTAATTTGAATAGTTTGAATAATTTTGACATAACTCTTGATAGAAAAATCATTTTTGAGTAAATCCAATTGCTATAAATTTATTTAAATCCCCTCTGTCTATTAACACCATTTATAAATTTTTGTTATAAAAATTTAATCACAGAAAACTTTAATCTTATATTTATTCTTTTTATTATATTTTGCAAAAATAGAAATTAATTAAATTGCATTTATAAGCTTTATGCATACTTTATAAATATCATAAAAATTACTGTGATGTTTCTTTTGATTAAAAAGTGCATTGCATGCGTAACATATTTTCTCATATAGATGTACTTCTCATAGGAAAATCTCTTTATTATTTTCTCTAAGTTTGAATTATTTTCAACGTAGTATTTTGGTAAAGTGCTATGCACTTGGACACTTAGGATTTTCAACATGGAGCTAGAAGGCCAACGAAGGACTTAGCCAAGAAAACAAGACTTCATAAGTATCTTCAAGGAGTAGAAGCACTTAGAAGAAAATCAAGAAGAACTCCATGAAGACCAACCAGCAATATTTTCTAAGTCTTGCTTCCTCTCTCTCTCTTCTCCCTTCTTCTCTTAGACCTCTTGATGACTAAGTTATATTCAAGACCAACTTGGATGCGATAAACACCATCAAGTCTTCATAGCCATCAAGTCTACAAAATTTCAATGAAGTCATCATATCACGAAAAAAAGGAAGCAAGGAGAAGATTCTACATCTTTCTTTCATTTCCCTCTTTCCTAATCCTGTCTTTCCCTTGAGACATAAACACTTTTTGATCATGTTATTACCATCTTTGAAGTTTGTTGGATCCTAGCGGCATAGTGAGATGAAGCGGTCTGGAGACTAACCTTACATGTCCACGTACATGAGACCTGTCCCACGATCATAAGTGGTTGGCCGGGTGTCTGTCTCTCTCATTATAGTGAATATCCAATTTACAAAGAGTTGTTAATAATTGTTGATCACCTTGAAGAATAGACTTAGTATTTTCTCTAAGTAGTTATGCACATCATGACTACGTCAATAGAGTGCTTATTCATATAACAAAGTATTTTGTCCAACCTATGACTTTAGTCTTTAGTCATTTTGACCAACCTATTTGCCTTGCAATACTTAAAATATTTTCATGGCATGACATTCATCTCTATTCTTTAGAAATATTTTGCATATCATGCATGACATATTTTCCTTAGAAGTTTATGAAATTTGTTTGTTCATTTTGTATGTGTTTGTACGTGTTGTGTTGTTGTGTTTTATGTTGATTGTTGTATTGTTGCTTGTCTATATTGTTTAGATTGAACGGAGAGACTCGAGTTACGTTGAAAAGAGTTTATGAGCAAATACATCATTCAAACGCAAGTGGCACATTCATAAAACTCCTACTATTTTCTATATGCATTACTTAGTGTATTTTTATATAAGCATCTGTAGGATAGTATTGCTATGCTAAACTGTGTAGAAATTCCTTACTCCTACGACTAGGTTCCTCTGCAATACTTAGTAGAATTATTAATGATATGCAATTGTTGTTTTGTGAAAATCTAAATTCTACAAAGTTAATTAAAGAACCTCTTGGGTGGATTGGTTGTATATGGAGTCGAGTTGAGTGGCTACTCAGGCCCATGTCTATTGTTCCTGGAGTACGTGCACTTGTGGATGGCCACCCAGGGAACAGAGAAATCTGAAGAATCTGAGTGACGATTGCTTCTAGTGCATCCATTGCCAATGGGCTCTGGCTTGATCAATTATGTTGCGTGGACTCGCCCCGGCTTGACAAGCAGATGTAGAGGGTGTTAGGTGGAACGGGTCAAGGCAGAGTGGGAGGGAAAAGTCTTCTGAAAGATCTCGTCTCATTCTTCTCTTTTTCCTTATCACTTCAGAGTGTAAAGGATAGTTTGGGTTGAATGGGTACAATGGTGAACATGCACAACCTCTGCATAGTGTAAAACTAAGTACTTAGCCGTGTCCTCGGTACGGACAATTTGAGCAGCTGATCACAGACGTCAACGGAGGATTCCACCATTACAACTTCAAAATTTAAAACATGATAGGTGAACAAGGGTAGAATGAGACAGTGGTTTTCATGCCACAAATGTCTCGAATAGAAAAAAAGTATTTTTCAAAGAGTTAGGAAAAAATGGCTTTATGCAAAATAGCCTTGAACTCCACCAGCCAAATATGCATATAGGTTATTAGAGTTATTCCACTAAGTGTCCACCATAGTGTCACTTGCCAGACTCCATTTTTAATGGAATCTGACCCACGTTGTTGCAATAGTTTTATTATTGCAGATTGATCATATGACGAGTGAGGTTACGTTTAAAGGTTTCGAGTGTGCAACCAACATGTTTTCGCCTGTGGCAACATGAAGATGATGGAGACTCACTGCTATTTATTTCCGCTGTTTACTCTTTCTGTGCTAGCTTTATGCTATGCAAGTTGTAAAAGAATATTTTCCAAGTCTAGATCATCGATGTAATAAAATTGATACTTTGTTGTGATATTATATCATAAACGGTGTGTGCAAACGAATCGATACAGGGATTTGCACTATACATAGGTACCTTACCATATTTTAAGTGCAGGTACACTAAATCAGCACACTCACATGCAAACGTGTTACTAGCTCAAGAACATCTACTCTCAAGTCACTAAGCAACTAATAATGGTAAAACCACTGTTCACACAAGTTTATGACTACGAGCTAGAAATGTGCACTAGGCTGATTTAATAAAACACCACAAAGGAGCGTGTTGACAACAATCTAAAGTAAACAAAAAATTATCAATCATTTCAAAGCATCACCACTTACTAGATAAAAATAGAACACCCAAATACAACTACCAACAAAACATCTGAAGTACTTAGTGTTATAATTCCTATAGCTGATTTAGTTTAAATACAAGATTCCTATTATTTAAAAACAGAGAATATAATTAATTCATTTAAATTGGATTTGCATCAAAAGCTATTGTTAATCTGAAACTAAAAATCACTCAAATGCTTCTGGTCTCAAAACCATAATGACTATAGTTTCAGTCTTAGGAATCTCCTACATGCAAGGTTAATTTCTATGGATAACTATTGATTTTATCTTTCTGTAGCAATTGTATTCAATCAATTTGGGCCTTCATTCCTCCATCTATTTCCGTTTTAGAGTAATTAACACATTTTATCTTAAAAAATGTACAACACAAAATATAATTTATTTTAAGATAAATCCAGCTTTGCATGTTTAGGAAAAGACCTAAGTACTTCACGAAAATACTCCTAAACCATTTACACACACATATGAAGCCTAAACAATTTAAACTAGACACAAGCAATTAACAGAAATTAAGGATCTCCATTTTAAAGTGCAATAACCCATTGTTTATGAAAATAATTCACCAAGCACAAACTATAAGCTGGAATATTCTACTAAGTTGGGATATGATAGACACTTCCCATGCCTAACACACGCAATTGGGTTTACTCCAAAAAGTATTTTAAATAATGAACTAAAAATCATCAAACTGCTACTGGTGTCAATCTTGATCTTAATAGAACTTTAGGTTTTCAAATCTCCTGCATGCAAGACCACTGGATCTGGTAGGTACTATCTCAAGCTTTTCAGAGATATAAAGTTTGCATGATTTGGATATTCGGAGCACTCACAGTTAAATAAAAGGTGGAACAGATACTTTTTACAAGAATATTTGATTACACAAACATGCAACTTATTTAGACACAAGACCAACACCATCTGATAAAGAAAACACTAAGGAACATGCAGATATTTAGATCTACCAATTTTCATGCACGAGCATTAAATGGTGGATTAAAACTAATCACCCAATTAATAGGGAAAAAAACAGAGAAACGATTTAACTGGAAAAAATTGGGAAAAAGGGCTGGCTCTGCCAATGGTCCAAGCGGGCGAGCTGGGACGGCCCGAGGCGATGCGCGCGCTGACGAGAGGTCTAGTGGCCGCCGGATCTATCATGGACATCCGAGATTAGATCGTGCAGTTTTGAATGTTGGCCATCGATCTGGCGATGAACGATCCCTGTTCGTCTTCAACCTCAGGATGAACGGGATGGAGAGGGAAACCTAGAAAATGGGCATGGCCTCGGGAGCTCACCTAGGGGACCAGAGATAAGACAAGGAAGTGCCGAGGCGGACGCGCAAGCTCGGGGAGGGCCGCGGGCGGTCGAAGTTCTTGTCGGCGAGCTTCTGGTCGAAGACGGTGTCGAGGGCGTCCGACAAGGACACGGCATGGTCCGGCACCGAACAGAGGTGTGACCGAGGTGTATCACGCCTAGGGAAACAAGATGGAACCAAGGAAGACAGAAATGAGGGACATAAATGACGGCAATCATGCTCGGAACCTCCAGTCCTGAGCGGCGAGTTCACCACGAGAACGAGCAAAGAGGAGGGAGAGCTTGCAAGGTTTCACCAGCGGAGGTAGAGTGAGGGAGTGAGAGTCTAATGGGAAAGGTGCATATAGAAGGGAGAGGCTGAGAGCTTAAGAAGCGAGTGGTGTCCGGTCCATGTGGTCGGGGTGCACGGGCACGCTTGGGGAGGGCGATGTAGAGCTATTAGACGAGGAGCGCGGTGTCTGGTGCGTGTCTCTAAAGCATGGATAGGTCACGGGCAAGGTAAGGCTGCAAGGAGCGGCGTGGTTTGGTCGGAACACGAGTGATGTGGCCGACGTGCACAGGGCAACAGGGCGGTGCTCGGTTCGGGCTGGAAAGGGCACGAGGAGACGATTGACTGCGCCAAGCGGCGGGGAAATGAGTAGATGGTCTGCTGCTGCTTTTTGGACACTCCGATGGCCTCGATTTGTTGGAGGGAGGGAAGTAAAGAGATGAGAGGTTTTCAGCCGCTAGGCGTTTGACAGAAAGTCCAAGAGAAAAGGACAAAAAAATACAGGGCTAGGGTTTGAGCTGGTTATTTTATCATTTGTATTGTATCATTTGTATCTTGACTCGTTCGAGTCATTGTTGTATTTATATCTTCTATTGTTGTTGTGGATCTTTTGGAACCGTTGTAATGTTATCACAATTCCACCCACATAATAAGCATGTTTCGGCGTACACATTATGTCTGGTGGGCGACCTAAAATCGTTATTATGCGGATTTCGACGGGATCGCTTAAATCTACATAGTACCGATTTTGGAGCGTCACATCGGGTACCCGGCAGGGTGACCTGACCAAGAGGAAGGAGAAGGACAGATCCTTGCTCGGAGGAGATCACCTTCCTTCCTTCTCTCTCTAACTCTATGTCTAGCCTAGCTTGAGCTCAACCTGAGTTCGACCTCCTCCTCGCTATGGACTTGGTCCTCCGTTTATAAGGAAAGGGGATCCCACATAGGTCATGCGAGGAGCGTGAGGGGTTTTGGCGAGAGGCAACCCCTCTCCATGGTGGAGACGTCGACGTGGCTTCTTCTCCCCCAAGTATCCGTCGCTGGGTTGGTGAGATCTCTGCCACCTTTGGGGAAAGCCGTGGGCAGGGGCTGACAGTGGGTAGGTGGTGTCCCCTGACCTTGGCTTGCTTCACAAGCCTTCTTGCGCCTTCTACTTTCTTTCGTAATGAGGTAGAAGTCTTATCATTTCCTTGTATGGTCTTGGACCCGGGAGGGAGCCAAGGCTCGCACCTCCCGGGATCTTCTCTTTGCTCTGTGATGCAGGTGACCTGGGGGCCTTCCAAACCTGTCGGGGTGCCGGTGGTGATGGTGCACCCGCCAAGCCTCACGGTGAGTCTTGGCCTTGCTTGTCTTGGGGCTGGGCCCACAGGCGGTGGACCCACTTGGGTAGCTCTAGGGGAACACCATGCTCCACTACTGCGACACTCAGATTCCCAATGGCCGCACTGGAAGCAATCTTCACTTGGAGTAACTTCCAATCCCTTTGTTCCTGGGTGGAAATCCACAAGTGTACTCTCAGGTGAAAACCACCATGCTCAAGACCCTTAGTATAGTAGAAACTGGCTTAGGTGAAGACAACCACGAGAACAGTCCTGAGTAGCCAATAAACATAAATCATTCAACCATTCCACCCAGGTGATTCATTAACGTAGTGGATGTGTACTTTCAGATGAAAACCACCATGCTCGCGGCCCTAAGTATAGTAGAAACTACCTTAGGCGAAGTCAATCATGAGCACAACACTCAGTAATCACTTAACATTTTGTAAAACTTTTGATCAATTGCATAGCATCAATATTTCTACTATGTTACTTCATAGGTACCTAGACACATGGGCATAGGGAAAATTCTAAACAGTCTTTGCATAGCAGTACTATCCAACACATGCTAATAGAAAAATACATTATGTCATGCATGTAGAAAACAGTAGGAGATTTATGAATGTGCCACTTCCCTTTGGAAGTCGTCTTGCTCACAAACTCTTTTCACTATTACTCAGAGCTCTCTGTTCAAACTATACATAGCAATCATAAACAATCACACAACAACACAGTACACAAAGAACAAACAATTTTAAAAAAACTTCTAAGGAAAAATATGGTATGCATGTTGTGAAAAATATTTCTAAGGACTAGAGATGCATGTCATGCCATGAAAATATTCTAAGTTAAGTACAAGGCATGAAAAAATGACTAAGGACCAAAGTCATAACACTTGGTGTCGAATTTTAACTAAGAACTAGATGCTAACACATCAAGTCAAAATAATCATGATGTGCATAAATTCTTAGAGAAAAATACTAAGCCTATTTTTCAAGGTGATCAACAATTATTAACAACTCTTTGTAAATTGGATATTCACTATAGTGAGAGAGATTGACATTCATCCAGCCACTTATGATTGTGGAACACTTCTCATGTACGTGGACATGTAAGTTTAGTCTCCGGGCCGGTTTATCTCACTATGCCGCTAGGATCCAGCATACTTCAAAGGTGGTAATATCATGATCAAAAGGGGGTTTATGTCCAAAGTAAAAGAGGGATGGGAAGGGTAGAAAAAGATAAACACAAAGATGTAGTTGGTCTTCCAAGAATCATCCACAGGATTATTTGTAGCTTTCTCCTTGGTGATGTATTCATTGAAATTTTGTAGACTTGATTGTTTTTGTATCACTAGGGATGGTCTTGGATATAACTTAGCCACCACGAAGTCTCAGAGAGAATGACTTAGAGAACATATGGGGTTGGTCTTCTCGAAATTCCTCTTGATTTTCCTCCAAGTGCTTTTACTTCTTGGAGATACTTCCGGAGTCTGTTTTCCTGTCTAAGTCCTTCATTGGTCTTCTAGCTTTATGTTGAAAATCCCAAGTATGTCTAAGTGCATAACACTTTACCAAAACACTATGTCGAAAATAAATCTAACTTAGAGAAGAATAAGGGAGAAGTTTTACTGTGACGAGTATAACTATATAATAACATATGCTATGCATGCAATTTACTTTTTAATCACAATAAACATCGTATTAATTTTTGTGATTTTTATAAAGTATGCATGAAGATATAAATGCAATTTAAATAATTTATATTATAGCAAAATATAATAACAACGGTAAATACAAGATTGAAGTCTTCTGGGATTAAAGTTTTATAACAAAATTTTATAAACAATGCTAATGGATAGAGGGGATTTAAACAAAGTTATAGCAATGGGATTTACTCAAAAATCATTTTTCTATCAAAAGTTATGTCAAAATTACTCAAACTACTCATTTGATAATTTGAAAATTTCGAAAGTGTAAAAATAGAAAACTAATAAAACAAAACGATTTGAATGGTCCTCACGATTCCATCTATATAAAAGTATTTGAATTTTGCTAAATAGAGAAAAAATAATGATAAAACTAATATACAAAGTGTTTTCTGCAAAAACAAGCACGATGCAAAAATAAAATTTTATCATTTCATTAAATGATTCTCATTTTTCTGAATCCATGGATATAAAGTTTGTTAAATTTGGCCAAACGGTTTAAAAGATATGAATTTTAGAAGTTCTCCAGCTAAAATCGCAGAAACACGAAAATGAATAAATAGGTGTATATATGGTGAGATTCTATTAGCTGGTACCTCTTTAGTGAGTGATTCGTTTACAGTTCTAGGGTCAAGATATTGTGTAAGAGAGGAAAAACAGCATCAGCTCACCAGCACACGTACGCACGGAAGACTCCAGTGGCCGGAAAAACATTCGTACAGCAGCGACGGCTCGGCCGGGCGTGGCGGCGGTGCACCGGCGCTCCTTCAGAGACGAATAAGACGACGGGCTACTTGTAGCTGAGATCCTCGTGTCCTTGCCTGTGTGTTTCACCAACGACGATGGAGAGCGGCCGGAGTCGTCGGCAGTGATGACCTTGGTTACGCTGCGAAAATAAATCCAAGAGGGGCTCAGAAGGTTTGCATGGGAAGGGAAGGTGGATGGGACTGGTCTAGTGCTCGGGGGCTCGCTTAACTCATCAAAATCAAGGAAAACAGTGGCAGCGATGAATAAACTTCGGCGAGTAAATTCTCCGGCCTCGGGGCGTTACAGGATGCGGGAGGAGAGGGGAATGAGGCGAGGGTCGGGGTCTTCTTATGGGCTGGCTCGGGGCGCCGTTTAATCCTCTTAGACACGAGCAATTAAGTGGAGAAGTTTCCGGCCTAAAAGTGCCACGGCGACAAAAATCTACGGCCTGGCCGCATTTCGAATAGGGAATTTAGGGGGTGGGGGAAGAAGGAGGCTGTCGAGAGCTCGTAGTAGGAGAAAACGGTGAGTTAATTGGGGCTGTAAAACATCCGAAAATGACTGCAACCGTGCGCTGTTCGGTAGCTGTTCGTGCGCTGTCGGATGTTGAAGACGATGATGACATCAGCACATATTTTCTTTTTTGATTTTTCTTATTTATTTCATATATCTTTTGTTTTAAGTGTACAAATCATTTCAAAGGTGTTTCTAAAAATTTGTAAAAATTATATCTTTGTTTTAAAACATTTGTGGGCATGTTTTGAAAAGTTTGAAAAATAATAATTTTGAATTATTGATTAAATACAAATTTGACACTTTTTGTCAATTTTGGAATTATGGCTTAAAATAAATTTATAAAAATATCACAATTACATATGTTTGAAACTAAGTTATAGTAAACTCCATTTTCCAATAAAATGCATTTTTTTGCTTTAGAAAAATAGTAAAATGAAATAACACAATTATTTGAAATGAAATAGGAAATATATTGGACTCATTTTCAAACCAAAATGTTTTGTGAAGAATTAAGTTTTAAAAATGTTATAATCATTTGGTACTCCAGGAAATATATTTGGGAAAATAATCTATCTTATTTCATTTCTTACGTTAACTTTATTGATGAAAATCATTTTATGTTCAAAACATTTTGTAATTAATATTGTAGGCTTTACTTAAAATCAAAAGATTATATAATTTTTTATATCATATAGTTTAATAAAATCATTTTTAGAAATGGATGTTTTAAATCACATAACAATTTGCAAATATGATCTCAGGGTTTAATAAATAGCCAAAAGTTAAATATCCAGAAACAACTAACTGGAATAAAATATTTTATGATATGAAGGTGTCCATGAATAATTTTAAAACACCTTGCAAAAATTAATGATTTCTATTATAATTTTAATATTTATTTTAATAAACACAAGAGTTTAATTTTTTGTAATTTTTGAACATTCCAAAATATTTGGATGTTACACGCTCGCCACCTACCGCCTGATTATTTGAGTACCGAAGTAATGGACACACGTTTTGCAAAAAGCATGTTGGCACCGAAGAAATATGTCAACTGGTGACACTGAATTTTGGTCACGAAAAGGTCACTATAAGTCATTTGTGACCTTTTTTTACCAAAACAGCAAGGTCACATACCGAGGGTCACTAATGGCAGTATGTGACCTTTTTTAAATTGGTCATAAATCCTTTTGTGACCAATCAATTTTTTTTGTCACTACCAATCCCAGCCATGCCACGTGAGATGTGACGTGGAAAAGCTGGGCTGGCATTCATCCGACGTGGCATCCGATGTGGCGTACCTGAGCTGGCATATCATGGACCAAATTAGATGGTCACTGACAGATTGAGCCCAGTCGAGTTGAGTCATCTAAATGAGCCAATCCCAACAAGCAAGCATTTTTTTCATTTGTTTTTTTATTTAATTCGACGGTTAAATGGGCCAAGCCCGTGGGCTGCATGGTCCTGCTCCTCATTCTGCCCAACTTGTCAGACGTACGGACCCAATAGTCAGACTGACCTCATCTGTCAGATTGGACCCACACCTCAGGCGGCCCCACTTGTTCGTGTGGATCCCACTTGTTAGTGTGAACCCCACCTATCAGTGCGGGTCCCATCTGTTAGTACGGGTCCCACCTATAAGTGTGGGTCCCACCTGTCAGTGACGGTCCCACATGGGTCCCACATGTCAGAGTCGGTCCTAGTTGTTAGTGGGCCCCCCTGTCAGAGTGGGTCCCACATGTTAAAAAATAATTGATCCCACATGCCAGAAATCAATTTGGTCCCACATGTCAGTTTTTGTTGGGACCCACATTTCATAATTTGTTGGGTCCCATCTGGCAGAAAATACAAGGCAACACAAATTCAAACTGGAATCGCATGCTATATTGATATAAATCATCAGGACAATATTTGTGGTCCGAATTGCCAACAATGGCATCCAAATGTTAAAAGATAGCAAAGCCAGAACAGAGACAAAAATGGAGCAATGTCTCAAACATGAGATCAAATGTCAAATGACAGGCACAAAGGTTCAAAGAACAACCAGCCTAAGTAGGCTTAGCACCCATGAGAGCAATCATCTCAGCAAACTGTTGTCCTTGTTCTTCCGTGTTCTTGAACAGAAGTTCATATTTCTCGTCGCGGGCAGCATGTGCAGCTTTGGATTCTTCAGTCTTCTTGTGGAATGTAGAAACTTCTTCCAGCATGCATTCACTTCTCTTTTCAGCTCATGCCAGCTTCTCCTTAAGCTCTTGGACATGGGAAGATACACATGCCGCCTTGGTGCTGGATGATCTTGGTTGCAGCCAGCATTCACCAAGAATGTGCTTGAAGGGCATGTTGCAGTCAGCACTTGACCAACAACTTCCACAGCGGACACTTCATGTTGACCTTCAGGTATCGGGGCATCTAGCTTCTCCTCCATCTTATCTTACCTGGAACAATTAAGTTTAATCAAACAACAAGTATATTAGAAGATGCAATATTCTACATCTACTGCAACTTCTACTGTTACTGCAGTAATTTTTGTACCAGGTCTACAGGAACACAATGAGATAATGTAGAACCAAGTTTGAACAAGCAGGCACAAAGTTTAGATATATTGCAGACCCAGTTAACAAGTTCAGAAATAGAGCAACAAGCAAACACAACAGCTTAAAATAGACCTTGCACTACAGGAGGAAGCAAACACAACAGCCAAAATAAGATAAGCAAACACAACAACAATTAAGATTGATCAAACAATAAGTATATTAGAAGATGCAACATTCCACATCTACTGCAACTTCTACTTGTACTGCAGTAATTTGGTACTAGGTCTACAGCAACACAATGAGCTAAGCTAGAGACAAGTTTGAACAAGCAAGCACAAAGTTTAAATATATTGTAGACTAAGAAAACAAGTTCAGAAATAGTGCAACAAGCAAACACAACAACTCAAAATAGACCTTTCACTATAGCAGGAAGCAAACACACCAGCTAAAATGTATTACAATTGCTATCTTGGCTGTCTCTGATAAGCCTTTCACCGAGCTCATGTTTGTGACCTCGAACACCCCAATCGCATTCAGCTCCTCACCACCTTTGAGCTTCTCCCTCTGAGGTTATTCAACAAGTATCAAACCACAAGTCACCAGGACAAAAGCTAATTGGGCCTAATAAAGATAAAATATGTTTTGCTCTTACAGCGGCATGAATAGTTGCTTCATAGGACCTGGAACCGGTTGACTACTGGAACTCAACCTTGTTTCGAATTTCTGTGTTATAGAGACAGGTTTTCTACCAAAACAATATACAAAAAGATGATCACATACATGAGAACAAAAGATGAAAGCATGTGCATGCAAATAGCAGCAAATACATATAAGTACTTGTAATAAGACCAAGTGCACATGTACAGACAAACCTTGTGTTTTCGTGTGTTCCACAAATTCAATAGAACGTGCCATTCAACATCATTCAGGTCCTTCACTATAGAGTTGATGCTAACACCCTTAACATTAAGTGGATCAAAGTATTAGTTTATATCTTGTGCCGCCTGTTCTTTGATACTACCTTCAACTTCTTGGTTCATGCCTCCTATATGGCCTTCGAGTTGGTGTCCATGTTAAAATTCCCTACGAATGTAGCAAACAAGGAACATACATTATTAGTGATCATATGAAAGGTGTAAAATAAAGAAAGAAAATACATCCGACAAAGAATCACAAAGAGGCAAGTAACTTACAGCAACTTTGCCGACGTAGTCCTTGATCAAGTTGGCGTCTTTTTTGTAATCCTTTAAATGGGGAAGAATTGGTGTATGGATTCTGGCAGTATATCCACACTCTGATGCAAACTTGGCAGATAGCACAGGCTCCTCAGGAGCGGTCTTCCCTTCAGCAATTTGAATTGTCAACTTGGAACCCGTCGTCTTAGTAATCCTTTCCAGTCCTTTGCCTTTTCTCCTACGCACAGCAGCCACGATTGCATTGCCTAAATAGGAAACAAACTTTTATTAGGACCAAAAATATCATATTCTTCATCAAACAGTACTGTAAATATTCAAAGTGAATGTGGAAATGACATGGCAACATGTGGCATGTAATCAAATAGAAGAAAACAAGAGAGTAAGAGACAACAGTCAGAGATGAACTTGTCTTCATAACCAATAGGCAGCTCGGTTTCTTGCTGAGTTCCTTGATCGGTTTCATCCAATGGTCCAACAGGGATGATGAGTGTGTGCACAGTGCTTCCGTCATCCTCATCACCTTGTTGCGTGCTTTCTTGAATGTAGGGAAGCTGAGTCTTTTCATGGTTGGCTACAACAGCCTGCGTTGCTTTGTTTCTGGTGACTCTAGCAGGAGCAGGGTCCTCAACTTCTAGGAATCTCATTGTGTTTCTACGAGCTATCCAAACACCCTAGAAGGAGCCATTTGACTAGTTGTTTCTCCTAGACTTGCCAAACTCCTATTCTTCTTCTTAACAACACACCTTTTCCTCCTACAACTAAACTTCCGTGCCTTGTATAAACAGCAAAGCCAGAAGCATGAGATCAAAAGTAATAAAATGATGCAAGAACATAATGAAGTAAAAGAACAAGGAAAGGAAATAACAAACAACTGATCCCAACCATCCAAACAAGATAGAGTTGCACCTTCACAGTCGTGTCCACTAAACAGTGATCGACTTCTTCGTCAATAACTTCCTCGTTGCAAGGATCATAGTCCGAGCTTTCAGCTTGTGTGATGACAAACATGGAGGATTAGGCTTTCTGCAAATCATTTGTCCTTTCATGTAGAGCAACCATGAAAACCCCACTGACCATAAGAATATCATGTTTCAGAAAGTCAGGCAGAACGGAAGTACTTCTAAAAAATTGCATGATAACCTCCGGCATGAGACCTTTGATGTGAAGATTCTGAATGGTGCAGAGATCGTAAGCACAATATTTACTCCCAACATTCATTTTGTTAAACTTGTGTATCAACTGAATTGCCAAAGCCTGATTGTAGCCCTAAAATTGACCAATGTCATAGGTCACACTCGTATTTATACTGCAAGATACCTGGATCCCATTGTCTAGAACAACCACCAGAAACTCCATACTGATGGTCAAAAATCTCATTGTTATTGAACCCTATAACCTTTCCAGCATACCATCCTATGTCCAACAACTTATATGCAAGTGTGTATAGCTGGGAGTTGTCAACATATATGCGCTTCCAAATAGATGCTTCCCTTAGCATAAGGTGCGGCACTGTAGGATCACCAGGTACAGAGAGAGGGTTTCTTGAAGAACCAGACCATATGTGTTCAAATTTGGCAACTATGCTTCCAGTGCTAAAACCATGACACTGCAATGCTGACGATATGCCAAGATCAAACGTTTCCCGATTATATACAGACACTGCATCAACAGACTTTGACACATCCGCGAGAAGCACTGATCCACTGACTGATCTGCTACATCTGTGACTAGTTCCAGAATAAGGAGTTGTTTCCAACATGAGTGAGCACATCATGTGAATACTCCTTGGAAGGCACAGACCCATCCGGCGGCTCCTCATTGCGCATTACATCCTTGACCGTTGATGCCATTAAGATTCCAACAGCAGACTCCATAACCAGCTCTAGGAATAGTGAGCAACAGTTGTGCAGTATATCCGCGTCATATAGCAGTATATCCGCGTCATCACACTGTCTCAGCATCCACTGCCCAACCATGTCAACGGACTTGTTACATAATGCAAATTGCTTGTTGTGCTCGTACAATTGAGCAAGATAATGAAATGAGTACCGAAGCAACCCATAATTTGCGGACGAAATCATCTCAGCTTCATAGTAGCAACTGAGGGTTTCAGAGGGTTGGGCAATACTAGCAGCCTGCTCGGACTGAATTATTTCAGTGAAGTTCAACGACTTTTTACCTTGCACAGCCTAGTCTTTCATTCCTTTCACGGTAGCGAGTAACAAGAACATCATAGCATACATTATATATTTTGTTGGCAAGCAAACTATGCTAAGCTTCATATATATAGGAACCGAGCTGCAACAAGTACCTTGGTCAGTTGTGGATAATAACCTATATAGCCATGCCCACATGTCACACCAAAAAATAGTGAACTGAGCACACAAACACTTCAAATCTTCTAAACCGAGGGATTGACTACTTGTTGTAAACTGAAAAAACTGCAGCAATTTTCCTGGTTCCCATGGGGTTATGAGTGTGGTACTGTTGGGGTCCAACTGTAGTGAGCCACCACCCGGATCCCATGACAAGGAAAATGAAACATTATTATTGACATATTGCATTCCACTTAACAGTAGCTGTTGTAGCTTGCCAGAATCACGTGACGATGATAGCTTCACATTGTTTGTAGCATAAGTCAGCAAAAATATGGGATCATGTGTTGCATCCCCTTGACTGCCTGGATCCCATGGTAATATGAGTAAATCGCTATTGTTAATCTCGTCTGATGGCAGTAGAAGGTATACCAGCTGAGCTCAACTTGCTGCATGACCCAAGCTTGTGCTAGTGTCAGTTGCATCCTTAGGCTCCTCAAGAGATTTCATAGGCTGCTGCAGGAATAGTGACGAGCCTCCAACATTAGTGAGCACACTATTGACGTCATCCTCAAACTTCATTGGACGCGGTTCAGGGAACACCACCCCTGCAGATTTAACACAAGGCTCTATGAATAATGATACACTTCCAACATGATTGAGCAAAGTGCCGGAAAGCTCCTCATACCAAAATACATTCGTGACAGGACTATCTTTGAGCACCTCATCCACATAAACCAGCTCGAGCTCTTGAAACAGGGACATACCTCCAACATGGGTCAGCACCTCAGCAGTCAGGGACGCAGATGGCGTTGCTTCCCGAGTGAGAAGCAGAGGGACAGTGGACGCAGATGCAGCCATCGCGGGACTGCTTTCCACCACTGCAGTTGCAATCTTGATGCCCAGCGTGGAGGACTTGGTGGGAGATACGGAGTGGATGTCATGGTGTGTGGCCCAGCCTGAAGTCGGGGTGGACGCCTTCACGCCCGAGATGCGTGCCACTGCTTGCGCCGTGACCTCCATTTGCAGCTCCAAGGATTCCCGGCGACGATGTGTGATTTCAGCCAGAATTTCATCGATCGAGCAGGATAGCTCGTCCATCCTCCTTGCACGCTCGAGAGACACGTCAAGGATTGCCGTCGTAGGACTGGCAGACAGCGGCGTGGTCGAGGTGGCCACCCGCGCACCGATCTCCTTGGGCTTAGACTCTCCATCGAACACCATATGGGCGCCCATGGTGGAAGTTGCTTCTCACCCGTGTGAGAGGTTGAGGTTGGCCACGGCGGGCGTCACAGAGAGCGGTGTGGCTGTGGTGGTCACCTTCACCGCATCCATCGTCGTCGCTGCAACCCTCATCGCTTCCCTAACCTCCTAACCTCACCTCACTAGAAATTAAATCGAAACAGGAATTTGGGGAAAAAAATTTGTGGGGAAATTTTTTTGTGGGAAAATTTTCGGTGGAACGAATTTGGGATCTCCAGCGACCGTGCTGGCTCTGATACCAAACCACTGTAACACCCCTTGCCAACGATAGAATCGTGGCGTGAGCTCTCTCGTTCGACGGATAATGGTGGCTTGTGCTAGCCGCCGGACCTGAGGGAGACGGGCAGGGAAGAGACGACCAAGAATGGGGAGAGGTTTAGACTTTGTCTTATGTTTTCCGATATCCTTTCCTTCTGCGGTTGCTTCCCTTTGTAGTCACAGGGACAAGTCCATAACTGATATCCAGTGGATCCAAAACATATATACTCCTGGCCCACTATAAACCCAAGTACAGATGTGACGGATTTACAGTTGCGGCGACTGAATCTTCAATCGACTATAATGGCAAACTCGTCGTATCAAAATCAGCGCACCGGGGCTTGACGACAAAACTGTCCTCGTATACGGCTGAGCAGATCCAATCTTCATCGACTACAATGACAAACTTGCCGTATCAAAATCAACACACCGGGGCTCGAGGACAACATCGTCCTTGCGCGCAACTGATCCGATCCAATCGACAACATTGACTACCTTCGATTTACAGCAACCATAACAATGCAATCAGCCCCTGAAAAGGAAGCACAAACTCGGCACAGTCCCCAATGACACCACCGTCATGCAGCAAGAGAAGATATATATCTCACGGTCAAACAAGCGACGACGCGGATGTTTAAACACACACGCAAGTTTCGAGGAGGCAAACCGATCTTACTCGCTTCTGCTGGTAGAAGACAATACAGAGTACAACTCGGAGGAGCCGCCGGCTACTCAGGCAACTCCTCTTCATGGCGCGTGGCGCGTGGAATCATGGATTGATTTTTTACCTTCTTTTTCCGGTTACAATATTAATTTTCGTCTCACTAACAATTTCATTGTCTTCCAAATATTCTATGTATGCATGTCTGACATGGGCTAACGTCGAAGACACAACGAGTCAAAGATGGATCAGCTTCAGGCATCATGGACAGCTTGGGAAAGCACCCGACAGACGAACGGCGCAAGTTCTTCGTTGACTGTGCAACGCGAGTTGAGAAGCAAAGCAGGCCACGTCAAATCTGCAGCTTCGCCTTGTTCGATTAGGCTCGTGCAAACACAGACGCACGCAGGCGTGAATCTTCCGGCCGCTGGGCTGCTAATCGCAAGAATCTCCACTCAGCAAATAGACGATTTGAGGCATATCGCAGTACTCGCGACGGAGAGACTCCAAACTAGCTGCAGCTTGCGGTCGTGGCCAGTTTCGACATCAACCACCCTGACTCGACCCCCACAGCATCCATGACTGAAAAGTTCCGGTCTGTGTGATTCAGCGGCCTCTACGAGGACTCACCGGCGCCAACGCTCACATCTTGACAACAAATTCGTCGACTATCACAACACGCCGGATCGACTCCGGTCCGCCACGTCGAACTCTTTATCGCACATTACGCCACGTCGACCCTGGTCCGCCGCGTCGACCTCTCCGTCACAGACTACGCCGCGTCGACTCCGGTCCGCCGCGTCAAACTCATCGCCGTACACTGCGCCGCGTCGACTCCGGTCCGCCGTTTCGACCTCTTCGCCGCACACTACGCTGTGTCGACTCCGGTCCGCCGCGTCGAACTCTTTGTTGCACACTACGCCGCGTCGTCCCCGGTCTGCCGCGTTGACCTCTCCATCGCAGACTACGCCGCGTCAAACTCTTCGCCGCACACTCCGCCGTGTCGACTCCGGTCCGCCACGTTGAACTCTTCGTCGTGCATTACGTCGTGTCGACCCCGGTCCGCCGCGTTGACCTCTCTGTCGCAGACTACGCAACGTCGACCTCTTCGCCACACACTACGCCGCGTCGACCCCGGTCTTCCGCGTCGACCTCTTCGCCGCAAGCGACGCCGCGTCAAACTCTCCGCCGTACACTCTGCCGCGTCGACTCTGGTCCACCGCGTCGAAATCTTCGTCATGCATTACTACGCATCGACCCCGGTCCGCCGCGTCGACCTCTCCGTTGCAGACTACGCCGCGTCGACTCCGGTCCGCCGCGTAAAACTCTTCGCCGCACGACCCTGGTATGCTGCGTCGACCTCTCCTCCGTACACTGCGCCGCGTCGACCTCTTTGCCGCACGTGACGCCGTGTCAAAATCTCCACCGCACACTACGCCGCGTCAACTCCGGTCCACCGCGTCGAACACTTCGCCGCACATGTCGTGTCAAACTCACCTTGGCCGCACTCGACGCTTGGTGACAAGGTTATACCAAATGGGTACCCTATCTTGTTGGTACCTTGTGCACGTAATGACTAAATCCCAATTAGCAATAGGCCGACGAAGCCCAACAAGCGAAGACCAAGTCCAAGACCTCTACCATAGATACCATAGTCGGTATTACTTTCCATAACTGTAGTCCTAGTCGGTTACGACCCGAGACCTGTACAACTATTTAAAGGACAGGAGGGTGGTCGATGAAGGACACACCCAATTAGAACCACCAAAACCCTAGCAAGATCGAAATCTTGCTAGAACCCTGTACTCGCCGCATATCCACAATCAATAACACACAAGCAGGACGTAAGGGTGTTACCTCACTCGAGGGCCCCGAACCTGGGTAAATCCTGCTTGTCATCCGACGAATCTACCAACACTACGCGTTCTCTACCTCATAACTCTTACCCTATGCTAGCAACCATGGGTATTGATGGGGACATCCCTCGTCAATTGGCGCTGTCTGTGGGAATAGGTAGTGTTGGATCTGCGGATTTTTTTGTCCAAATTTCAAACGGCGGCCCGCCGACTTCTTCAAAGGGATGCACATCAGCAACAGCAGATCACATCCAGCTCATAGGCAACCACTCGCTAAAAGCAGCGTCACCAGCCAGGATCAAGCCATACTCACCCGAAGCTCAGGAGATTTACTCCAATGTCGACTCAGGTTTTGGTCTACCCATTGGGGAACATAACTTTTTTGTTGATCAGTTTGGCCTGCAGGATCTAGCCGAACAGATCGCAACTAAGCCACTCCAGGATAGATCGAATGAGGTCGCGTCTTCAGCAAACAAGGAGGATACCCCTTCACAGTTCGATCTGATCCCGCCACCAAAATCCCCCCACGGATTCGATGTCATCAGCAGAATTCAACAAATTCATGGCAGATGAGTTTCCCGAATCTAAGGACAATCGGCTACCTCAGTCGACGATTTGGTTATATCAATGGCTTCGGCTGGGAGCATAGGAGCTACAACATCAAAGATCGATCCGATCTCATCCATAGCAGGATCCAAGTCCACACGAGAATTCAACGAGTTCATGATGCAAAATGAAGTAGCAGAAGAAGTACAATCAACTCTTTGTACCAGTCCAGTCAAAGATCATATGCAGATCGACAGAAAGATACCACCTCTCCGAGTATGATGAGTCTGCAGAAGATAGCATACGTCTAACAGACTTCACCAACAAAGAAATCAAGTCTCCACATCACGCTTTCGGTGACTACAATGAACATATGCAGCAAGCAGAAGGTGGCAAAAATAGCAAAAACAAAAACACAAGCATAGAACGGGATAGCAACACCGAGGTAGCATATGAAGATCACACAGATTACACATATCAAATGCCTCGACAAGTTTGTGTGGCAACCACAGCAGAAACATCAGCAAATGCAGCCAGTCGGAGACCCGTCGAGTACCCTTTCACAGTTACTTTACCAGATGGTACCACCACTCTGGATATCACGACGGAGATGGCGGCAAAAGTAGCAAAGGTCATTGAAGATGGAATCCCAACGTCTAAAACAATACAGAGCAACACTCGAGGAGCGAAGAAGGCGGGCAAGCATATCAAGTGCACGCAGACGACAGCTGTCTACCAGCTCTACAGGAGCAACCGAAGCACGACGCAGATCCAGATTCGAAAGAGTCCCTGAACACGAAAGGGCAGAAGCCACTAGAAACCTGGACAACTCGTTCCTAACAGTCGACTCTAGTGGCATACTTCTACCCAAAACTGCAGAAGGAGCCCTCATATCCATAGGAGCATATCTCCAAGCCGGAAAACCACCGGCAGGTGATCTAACCGAGTGAATATACCTCCAGCAAATGAAGGCGCTAGGAACTGGTGGATGGCTGAAGGAGAGAACGAAGCAGAAGCCACTCGAGAGGACCTCACAGCCGTAGTCCTCAGGGAAGCAGCGGTAGAAAGAGTTCCAGCCGTCGCAGATCAAGAAGTCGCTCAAGAAGCAGGTCCAGGGGATCAGGCAGTCGCGATTCACCTGACAACGCAACACAAGTCCATGCGGAGCACAATGCTTCACTCGACGAATCCAAGCACAAAGTTGCCAAAGAAATTTGGCTTGCCAGCCATGACAAAATTAAACTCAAAGCAAGATCCCTCAGGCTGGCTAGAGGACTACAAATTGGCAGTCATATGCCAACGAGGAACAACAACGACGACACTTCAATATCTACAGCTGATGCTTGAAGGTACAACCCGTGACTGGCTCAAGTCATTACCTGTAGGAGCCTACGACTCCTAGTACCACTTCAAGGAGGATTCATAAAATATTTCGACCCTCTCTGCGAAAGGTTTAAAACATTTGAGGAACTAAGAGCATGCCGGCAAAAGACAGACGAGATGCTCATGGCATACATCAGAAGATGGACCTCCATCCGTAACTCTGTGGGTACAATATAAGAGGACAAAGCTATGGACGCCTTCACAAATGGAGTGTACAGGAAAGATTTCCGGGAGGCACTAGGATGACAAAAGCCGAAAAACATGACAGAACTCATGAAGCTAGCAACTGAATGGGCAGATGGCGAAGACGCAGTTCAACGCAAAACTCTACACTCACCACAACGACATCATGACCGACGTGACAGTCGCGATCATCGAGACAATCGAGATCACCAAATGACGAAGACGCGACTATGATCGCGGAAGCAAGGACAAGGTCAAATTCGTGGCAACTGGATTCTCACATGAAGACCAAAATAAAGACATCAGAAAGCAAGATGACCGGCGAAATAGTCGACAGGACGATCGCGAGACACACGAAGTAATATCTACCGACGCGACAGACCAGTCGATCGATGAAACGACGGAAGCGCGGACCTGAACGGAGGCTATAGTAAACAAGATGGGCAGAGACGCTCTGATCCAAGAATAGAAATTCCATGCAGATTACACGTATTCAAAGACCTAGAGACTGGAAGATTAATATCAAGTCATACCATTGAAAATTGTCGTGAATTCGAGAAGTTGGCAATCGAGTATGCAAAAAGGCGTAGACGCAACACATTTAAGCATATAGTACAAACACCACAAGGCGCAACACTCCCACCACCCCCGTCGTATGGCCATAACAGTCAACCTGTTGGAGTGATACAGTACACACACCAAAACTCAACAGATCATTACTCTAATCAGGAGAGGCAAACGTACATGATTCAGAAGGGGCGACCATCCAATAGGAAACAAAAGCTGCACACCAGGCACGCCAACATGGCGTTATGGCGCCACCAGCTGTACCTGAATACCTACGAGGATCTGAGACAACAATCACATTCAGTCGCGAAGACCACCCACCATCTGTATATAGGCCAGGTCACTCTGCCCTGGTGCTAGAAGCCCAAATTGTCAGCTACAACATGACCAAGGTCTTCATGGATGGGGGAAGTGGTATCAATATCATCTTTGCGGACACGCTACGTCGAATGAATATGTCAGTTGACAATTTACTTCCATCGTCAAATACTTTTCATGGCATAGTCCCAGATAAAGCTATTGTGCCAAAAGTTACGATACAACTCAATGTCACATTTGGAGATGCAACACACTTCCGCACCGAGTCAATGGAGTTCGAGGTTGTCGACAGGAGGTCACAATACCACGCCATACTAGGGCGACCAGCGTTCGCCCGATTCATGGCAATACCACATTACGCATATCTCCAATTAAAGATACCAGGCCCAAAGGGAGTGATCACGGTCAGTGGAAATTTTCAAAAGTCAGATGCTTGCGACCACGACTTTAACAAAATTTCTGAGACATTCGGAACAGAACAGACATTGGATGAACTCTCGCTTCTCAATGACACAACATACATGTCAGAGCATAAAAAACATGCCACCGACAAAGCATTTAACACTGCAGATGACATACGCACACACCAGGTCCATCCGACTGACCCGACGAAAACAGTCAAAATATCAACAAATTTGCCTCCCGCATAGGAAGGCGCGCTCGTCGAATTGGGATATGTGTGCATGGTCAGCAGCTGACATGCCAGGCATACCCAGGGAATTCGCCGAGCACTCTCTCCAACTCAGTCCGGGAACTAGACCTGTCAAACAAACGGTACGACGCGTCTCAGGGCCTAAAAGAGAAGCTATAGAGAAGCATGTGAACAAGCTACTCAAAGCAAACTTCATTAGAGAAATCAAGAAATCAGAATGGGTGGCCAACCCCCTGATAGTCGAACAGAAGAAGACAACCGAAACCAGGATGTGCATTGACTTTACAGGGCTAAACAAGTGTTGCCTGAAGGATCATTTCCCGCTACCTCGCATCGATCAGATTCTCGACTCCACTGCAGGATGCGCTCGACTGTCATTCCTCAACGCATATTCTGGATATCACCAGATAAGGATGAAAGCAGAGGACCAGGAAAAAGACAGCTTTCACAACTCCACTCGGAGTATATTGTTACACCACAATGCCTTTCGGTCTCAAAAACGCAGGAGCCACCTATCATCGCATGATGCAAAATTGTCTGAAAACACAGATTGAAAAAACATAGAAGTCTATGTCGACAACATGGTGATCAAGTCAAAGAAAGAGGCCACACTGTTATCAGACATCAAAGAGACATTCGACAACCTCAGAAGTTACAGCCTAAAATTGAACACGGAAAATTGGGAAAAAGGGTTGGATATGCCAATGGTCCGAGCGGGCGAGCTAGGCCGGCCCGAGGCGATGCGCGTGCTGGCGAGAGGTCTAGTGGCTTCCGGATCTGTCATGGACAGCCGATATTAGATCGTGCAGTTTTGAATGCTGGCCGTCGATCTGGAGATGAACAATCCCTGTTCTTCTTCAACCTCGGGAAGAACGGGATGGAGAGGGAAACCTAGAAAATGGGCATGGCCTCAGAAGCTCACCTAGGGGACTAGAGATAAGACAAGGAGGTGCCGAGGCGGACGCGCAAGCTCGGGGAAGGCCGCGGGCGGTCGAAGTTCTTGTCGGTGAGCTTCCGGTCAAAGACGGTGTCGAGGGCGTGGTCCGGCACGGACACGGCGTGGTCCGGCACGGACACGGCGTGGTCCGGCACGGCTCCGGTGATCCTGCACCGAACGAAGGTGTCACGGAGGTGTATCACGCCAAGGGAAAAAAGATGGAACCGAGCGAGAAAGAGATGAGGGACATAAATGGCGGCAGTCATGCTCGAAACCTCCAGTCCCGAGCGGCGAGTTCACCACGAGAACGAGCAAAGAGGAGGGAAAGCTTGCTCGGTTTCGCCAGCGGAGGTAGAGTGAGGGAGTGAGAGTCTAATGGGCAAGGTGCAGATGGAACTGAGATGCTGAGAGCTTATGAAGCGAGTGGTGTCCGGTCCATGTGGTCGGAGTGCACGAGCACGCTTGGAGAAGGCGATGGAGAGCTATTAGACGAGGAGCGTGGTGCTGGTGCGTGTCTCTAGAGCATGGATAGGTCACGGGCAAGGTAAGGCAGCACGAAGCGGCGTGGTTTGGTCGGAACACGAGTGATGTGGCCGACATGCATAGGGCAACTGGGTGGTTCTCGGTTCGGGCTGAAAAGGGCATGAGGAGACGATTGACTGCGGCAAGCGGCGGGGAAATGAATAGACGGTCTGCTGCTGCTTCTTGGACACTCCGATGGCCTTGATTTGTTGGAGGGAGGGAAGTAAAGAGAGGAGAGGTTTTCGGCCCGCTAGGCGTTTGATAGAAAGTCCAAGAGAAAAGGACAAAAAAATACAGGGCTAGGGTTTGAGCTGGTTATTGTATCATTTGTATTGTATCATTTGTATCTTGACCCGTTCGAGTCATTGTTGTATTTATATCTTCTATTGTTGTTGTGGATCTTTCGGAACCGTTGTAATGTTATCACAATTCCACCCACATAATGTGCATGTTTCGGCGTACACATTATGTCTGGTGGGCGACCTAAAATCGTTAGTATGCGGATTTTGCCGGGATCGCTTAAATCTACATAGTACCAATTTTTGGGCGTCACATCGGGGTACCCGGTAGTGTGACCTGACCAAGAGGAAGGAGAAGGACAGATCCTTGCCCGGAGGAGATCACCTTCCTTCCTTCTCTCTCTAACTCTATGTCTAGCCTAGCTTGAGCTCAACCTGAGTTCGACCTCCTCCTCGCTATGGACTTGGTCCTCCTTTTATAAGGAAAGGGGATCCCACATAGGTCATGCGAGGAGCGTGAGGGGTTTTGGTGAGAGGCAACCCCTCTCCGTGGTGGAGACGTCGACGTGGCTTCTTCTCCTCCAAGTATCCGTCGCTGGGTTGGTGAGATCTCTACCACCTTTGGGGAAAGCCGCGTGCAGGGGCTGACAGTGGGTAGGTGGTGTCCCCTGGCCTCGGCTTGCTTCACAAGCCTTCTTGCGCCTTCTACTTTCTTCCGGAATGAGGTAGAAGTCTTATCCTTTCGTTGTACGGTCTTGGACCCGGGAGGGAGCCAGGGCTCGCACCTCCCGGGGTCTCCTTTTTGCTCCATGATGCAGGGGACCTGGGGGTCCTACAAACCTGTCGGGGCGCTTGTGGTGATGGTGCACCCGCCAAGCCTCACAGTGAGTCTTGGCCTTGCTTGTCTTGGGGCTGGGCCCACAGGTGGTGGACCCACTTGGGTAGCTCTGGGGGAACACCATGCTCCACTACTGCGACACTCATATTCGCAATGGCTGCACTGGAAGACATCTTCACTTGGAGTAACTTCAAATCCCTTTGTTCCTGAATGGCAATCCACAAGTGTACTCTCAGGTGAAAACCACCATGCTCACGACCCTAAGTATAGTAGAAACTAGCTTAGGTGAAGACAACCACGAGCACAGTCCTGAGTAGCCACTCAACATAAATCATTAAACCATTCCACCCAGGTGATTCATTAAGGTAGTGGATGTGTACTTTCAGATGAAAACCACCATGCTCGCGGCCCTAAGTATAGTAAAACTACCTTAGGCGAAGACAACCATGAGCACAACACTCAGTAATCACTTAACATTTTTGTAAAACTTTTGATCAATTGCATAGCATCAATATTTCTACTATGTTATTTCATAGGTACCTAGACACATGGGCATAGGGAAAATTCTAAACAGTCTTTGCATAGCAATACTATCCAACACATGCTTATAGAAAAATACACTAAGTCATGCATGTAGAAAATAGTAGGAGGTTTATGAATGTGCCACTTCCCTTTGGAAGTCGTCTTTGCTTACAAACTCTTTTCATTGTTACTCAGAGCTCTCCGTCGAAACTATACATTGCAATCATAAACAATCACATAACAACACAATACACAAAGAACAAACAAATTTCAAAAAACTTCTAAGGAAAATTATGGTATGCATGTTGTGCAAAATATTTGTAAGGACTAGAGATGCATGTCATGACATGAAAATATTCTAAGTTAAGTGCAAGGCAAGAATTTGGTCAAAAATGACTAAGGACCAAAGTCAGAACAATTTGTGACAAATTTTAACTAAGGACATGATGCTAACACATCAAGTCAAAATAATTTCTAAGGATTTGATACCCCTTTTCCTAAGGACTTAGTCATTATGTGCATAAATTCTTAGAGAAAAATACTAAGCCTATTTTTCAAGGTGATCAACAATTATTAACAACTCTTTGTAAATTGGATATTCACTATAGTGAGAGAGATAGACATTCGTCCAACCACTTATGATTGTGGAACACGTCTCATGTTCGTGGACATATAAGGTTAGTCTTTGTGCCGTTTTATCTCACTATGCCGCTAGGATCCAACATACTTCAAAGGTGGTAATATCATGATCAAAAGGGGGTTTATGTCCAAAGTGAAAGAGGGATGGGAAGGGTAGAAAAAGATAAAGAGAAAGATGGAGTTGGTCTTCCAAGAATCATCCACAGGCTTATTTGTAGCTTTCTCCTTGGTGATGTCTTCATTGAAATTTTGTAGACTTGATTGTTTTTTATCACTAGGGATGGTCTTGGATATAACTTAGCCACCACGAAGTCTCAGAGAGAATGACGTAGAGAACAGATGGGGTTGGTCTTCTCGAAATTCCTCTTGTTTTTCCTCCAAGTGCTTTTACTTCTTGGAGATACTTCCGGAGTCTGTTTTCCTATCTAAGTCCTTCATTGGTCTTCTAGCTTTATGTTGAAAATCCCAAGTATGTCTAAGTTCATAACACTTTACCAAAACACTATGTCGAAAATAAATCTAACTTAGAGAAGAATAAGGGAGAAGTTTTACTATGAGGAGTATAACTATATAATAACATATGCTATGCATGCAATTTACTTTTTAATCACAATAAACATCTTACTAATTTTTGTGATTTTTATAAAATATGCATGAAGCAATAAATGCAACTTAAATAATTTCCATTATAGCAAAATATAATAAAAGCTGTAAATACAAGATTGAAGTCTTCTGGGATTAAACTTTTATAAAAAAAAATTATAAACAATGCTAATGGATAGAGGGTATTTAAACAAAATTATAGCAATTGGATTTACTCAAAAATCATTTTTCTATCAAAAAGTTATGTCAAAATTACTCAAACTACTCATTTGATAATTTGAAAATTTCAAAAGTGTCAAAACAGAAAACTAATAAAACGAAACGATTCTAATGGTCCTCACGGTTCCATCTATATAAAAGTATCATAATTTGGCTAAGTAGAGAAAAAATAATGATAAAACTAAGATACAAAGTGTTTTCTGCAAAAACAAGTGCGATGCACGCTGCAAAAATGAAAATTTATCATTTCATTAAATGCTTCTCATTTTTCTGAATCCGTAGATATAAAGTTTGTTAAATTTGGCCAAACGGTTTAAAAGATATGAATTTTAGAAGTTCTCCACCTAAAATCGCAGAAAAACGAAAATAGATAAATAGGTGTATATGTGGTGAGATTCGATTAGGTGGTACCTCTTTAGTGAGTGATTCGTTTACAGCCCTAGGGCCAAGATATTGTGTAAGAGAGGAAAAACAGCATCAGCTCACCAGCCCACGCACGCACGGAAGACTCCAGTATCCGGAAAAACATACGTACAGCGACGGCTCGGCCGGGCGTGGTGACGGTGCAGCGGAGCTCCTCCAGAGACGAATAAGACGACGGCGGGTGTGGCTACTTGTAGCGGAGATCCTCGTGTCCTTGCCTGTGTGTTTCGGCAACGGCGATGGAGAGCGGCCGGAGTCGTCAGCAGCGATGACCTTGGTTCGATCTCGAACTCGATGTTACGCTGCGAAAATAAATCCAAGAGGGGCTCAGAAGGGTTGCATGGGAAGGGAAAGTGGATGGAACTGGTCTAGTGCTCGGGGACATCAAAATCAAGGAAAAACGGTGGCAGCGATGAATGAACTCCGGCGAGTAAATTCTCCGGCCTTAGGGCGGTAAAGGATGCGGGAGGAGAGGGGGAATGAGGTGAGGGTCAGTGTCTTCTTATGGGCTGTCTCGGGGCGCCGTTTAATCCTCTTAGACACGAGCAATTAAGCGGAGAAGTTTCCGGCCTAAAACTGCCACGGCGACAAAAATCTACGGCCTGGCCGCATTTTGGAGAGGGAATTTATGGGGTGGGGGAAGAAGGAGGCTGTCGAGAGCTCATAGTAGGAGAAAACGGTGCGTTAATTGGGGCTATAAAACGTCCGAAAATAACTCAACAAAATACAGCAACCGTGAGCTGTTCGTGCGTGAATTCAGTCTGTCGGACGATGACATCATCACATTTTTTATTTTTTATTCTTCTTATTTATTTCATATATCTTTTGTTTTAAGTGTCAATCATTTCAAAGGTGTTTCTAAAAATTTGTAAAAATCATATCTTTGTTTTAAAACATTTGTGGTCATGTTTTGAATAATTTTGAATAATAATAATTTTAAATTATTGATTAAATACAAATTTGACACTTTTTGTCAATTTTAGAATTATGTCTGAAAATAAATTTATAAAAATATCACAATTACATATGTTTGAAACTAAGTTATAGTAAACTCCATTTTCCAATAAATGCATTTTTTTGCTTTAGAAAAATAGTAAAATGAAATAACACAATTATTTGAAATGAAATAGGAAATATATTGGACTCATTTTCAAACCAAAATGTTATGTGAATAATTAAGTTTTAAAAATGTTATAAATCATTTGGTACTCCAGGAAATATATTTGGGAAAATAATCTATCTTATTTCATTTCTTACGTTAACTTTATTGATGAAAATCATTTTATGTTCAAATAAATATTGTAGGTTCTACTTAAAATCAATTGATTATATATTTTTTTATATCATATTTTAATAAAATCATTTTTAGAAATGGATGTTTTAAATCACATAACAATTTGCAAATATGGTCTGAGGGTTTGATAAATAGCCAAAAGTTAAATATCTGGAAACAACTAATTGGAATAAAATATTTTATGATATGAAGGTGTCCATGAATAATTTTAAAACACCTTGCAGAAATTAATGATTTCTATTATAATTTTAATATTTATTTTAATAAACACAAAAGTTTAATTTTATGTGATTTTTGGATATTTCAAAATATTTGGATGTTACACGCTCGCCACCTTCCGCCTGATGATTTCAGTACCGAAGTAATGGGCACACGTTTTGCAAAAAGCATGTTGTCATTCACAAGGGGCACAAGAACAGAGTACAGGGGAAAGAGAAAGCTCTCCTTCGATAAAGACAAGATCTACAACGACACCCTACACACTATAAGAAATATGTCAACTGTTGGCACTCAATTTTGGTCACAAAAAGGTCACTATAAGTCATTTGTGACCTTTTTGTGACCAAAACAGGAAGGTCGCATACCGAGGGTCACTAATGGCAGTAAGTGACCTTTTTTTAAATTGGTCATAAATCCTTTTGTGACCAATCAATTTTTTTGGTCACTACCAATCCCAGCCAGGCCACGTGAGATGTGACGTGGAAAAGCTGGGCTGGCATTCATCCGACGTGGTGCAGCTGAGTTGGCATATCATGGACCAAATTAGATGGTCACTGACAGATTGAGCCCAGTCGAGTTGAGTCATCTAATTGAGCCAATCCCAACAAGCAAGCATTTTTTCATTTCTTTTTTTATTTAATTCGACGGGTTAAATGGGCCAAGCCCGTGGGCTGCACGGTCCTGCTCCTCATTCTGGCCCCACTTGTCAGACGTATGGACCCAATAGTCAGACCGACTCCATCTGTCAGATTGGACCCACACCTCATGCGGCCCCACCTGTTAGTGTGGATCCCACTTGTTAGTGTGGACTCCACCTGTTAGTGTGGGTCCCATCTGTTAGTGCGGGTCCCACCTGTCAGTGACGGTCCCACATGGGTCCCACATGTAAGAGTGGGTCCTAGTTGTTAGTGGCCCCCCTGTCAGAGTGGGTCCCACGTGTCGTAAAATATTGGATCCCACATGCCAGAAATCAATTTGGTCCCACGTGTCAGTTTTTGTTGGGACCCACATGTCATAATTTGATGGGTCCCATCTGACAGAAAATAAAATGCAACACAAATTCAAACTGAAATCACATGCTATATTGATATAAATCATCAGGACAATATTTGTGGTCCAAATTGCCAACAATGGCATCCAAATGTTAAAAGATAGCAAAGCGAGAACAGAGACATAAATGGAGCAATGTCTCAAACATGAGATCAAATGTCAAATGACAGGCACAAAGGTTCAAGAAACAACCAGCCTAAGTAGGCTTAGCACCCATGAGAGCAATCATCTCAGCAAACAGTTGTCCTTGTTCTTCCGTGTTCTTGAACATGAGTTCATATTTCTCGTCACGGGTAGCATGTGCAGCTTCGGATTCTTCAATCTTCTTGTGGAATGCAGAAACTTCTTCCAGCATGAATTCACTTCTCTTTTCATCTCATGCCAGCTTCTCGTTAAGCTCTTGGACATGGGAAGATACACGTGCCGCCTTGGTGCTGGATGATCTTGCCTGCAGCCCAGCATTCACCAAGAATGTGCTTGAAGGGCATGTTGCAGTCAGCACTTGACCAACAACTTCCACAACGGACACTGCATGTTGGCCTTCAGGTATCGGGGCATCCAGCTTCTCCTCCATCTTAAGATTAATCAAACAACAAGTATATTAGAAGATGCAACATTCCACATCTACTGCAACTTCTACTGGTACTGCAGTAATTTTGGTACTAGGTCTACAGGTACAGAATGAGATAAGCTAGAACCAAGTTTGAACAAGCAGGCACAAAGTTTAGATATATTGCAGACTGAGTAAAGAAGTTAAGAAATAGAGCAACAAGCAAACACATAAGCTTAAACTAGGCCTTGCACTACAGCAGGAAGCAAACACAATAGCTAAAACAAGATAAGCAAACACAACAACAATTAAGATTAATCAAACAATAAGTATATTAGAAGATGCAACATTCAACATCTACTGCAACTTCTACTTGTACTGCAGTAATTTGGTACTAGGTCTACAACAACACAATGAGCTAAGCTAGAGACAAGTTTGAACAAGCAAGCACAAAGTTTAGATATATTGCAGACTGAGAAAACAAGTTCAGAAATAGTGCAACAAGCAAGCACAGCAGCTCAAAATAGACCTTTCACTATAGCAGGAACCAAACACAGCAACTAAAATGACTTACAATTTCTTTCTTGGCTGTCTCTGATAAGTCTTTCACCGAGCTCATGTGTGTGACCTCGAACACCCTAATCGCATTCAGCTCCTCATCACCTTTGAGCTTCTCCCTCTGAGGTTATTCAACATGTATCAAACCACAAGTCACCAGGGCAAAAGCTAATTGGGCCTAATAAAGATAAAATATGTTTTGCTCTTACAGCGGCATGTATAGTTGCTTCATAGGACCTGGAACCGGTTGACTGCTGGAACTCAACCTTGTTTCGAATTTCTGTGTTAGAGAGACAGGTTTTCTACCAAAAAAATATACAAAAAGATGATCACATACATGAGAACAAAAGCTCAAAGCATGTACATGCAAATAGCGGCAAATACATATAAGTACATGTAATAAGACCAAGTGCACATGCACATGTAAAGAAAGAAAAAACATCCAACAAAGAATCACAAAGAGGCAAGTAACTTACAACAACTTTGACGACGTACTCCTTGATCAAGTAGGCGTCTTTTTTGTAATCCTTGAAATGGGGAAGAACTGGTGTATGGATTCTGTCAGTATATCCACACTCTGATGCAAACTTGGCAGACAGCACAGGCTCCTCAGGAGCGGTCTTCCTTTCAGCAATTCAAATTGTCAACTTGGAACCCGTCGTCTTAGTAATCCTTTCCAGTCCTTTGCCTTTTCTCGTACGCACAGCAGCCACGATTGCATTGCCTAACTAGGAAACAAACATTTATTAGGACCAAAAATATCACATTCTTCATCAAACAGTACTGTAAATATTCACTGTGAACGTGGAAATGACATGGCAACATGTGGCATGTAATCAAATAGAAGCAAACAAGAGAGTAAGAGACAACAGTCAGAGATGAAATTGTCTTCATCACCAATAGGCAGCTCGTTTTCTTGTTGAGTTCCTTGATCGTCACACAAGGGTTGAATGTCATAAAAAAGGTTGCCTTTCATCCAATGGTCCAACAGGGATGATGAGTGTGTGCATAGTGCTTACGTCATCCTCATCACCTTGTTGCGTGCTTTCTTGAATGTAGGAAAGTTGAGTCTTTTCATGGTTGGCTATAACAGCCTGCGTTGCTTTGTTTCTGGTGACTCTAGCAGGAGCAGGATCCTCAACTTCTAGCAATCTCATTGTGTTTCTACGAGCTATCCAAACACCCTAGAAGGAGCCATTTGACTAGTTGTTTCTTCTAGACTTGCTAAACTCCTATTCTTCTTCTTAGCAGCACACCTTTTCTTCCTACAACTAAACTTCCGTGCCTTGTATAAACAGCAAAGCCAGAAGCATGAGATCAAAAGTAATAAAATGCTGCAAGAACAGAATGAAGAAAAAGAACAAGGAGAGGAAATAACAAACAACTGATCCCAACCATCCAAACAAGATAGAGTTGCACCTTCACAGTCGTGTCCACTAAACAGTGATCGACTTCTTCGTCAATAACTTCCTCGTTGCAAGGATCATAGTCCGAGCTTTCAACTTGTGTGATGACGGACATGGAGGATTAGGCTTTCTACAAATCATTTGTCCTTTCATGTAGAGCAACCATGAGAACCCCACTGACAATAAGAATATCATGTTTCAGAAAGTCAGGCAAAACATAAATACTTCTAAAAAATTGCATGATAACCTCTGGCATGAGACCTATGATGTGAAGATTCTGAATGGTGCAGAGATCCTAAGCACACAATTTACTACCAACATTTATTTTGTTGCACTTGTGTATCAACTGAATTGCCAAAGCCTGATTGTAGCCATAAAATTGAGCAATGTCATAGGTCACACTCGTATTTATACTGCACGATACCTGGATCCCATTGTCTAGTACAACCACCGGCAACTCCATACTGATGGTCAAATATCTCATTGCTGTTGAACCCTATAACCTTTCCAGCATATCATCGTATGTCCAACAGCTCATAGGCAAGTGTGTATAGCTGGGAGCTGTCAACATATATACGCTTCCAAATAGATGCTTCCCTTACCATAAGGTGCGGCACTCTAGGATCACCAGGTACAGATAGAGGGTTCCTTGAAGAACCATACCATATGTCTTCAGATTTGGCAACTATGCTTCCAGTGCTAAAACCATGACACTTCAATGCTGACGATATGCCAAGATCAAACGTTTCCCGATTATATAAAGACACTGCATCAACAGGCTTTGACACATCCGCGAGAAGCACTGATCCACTGACTGATCAGTTACATCTGTGACTAGTTCCAGAAATAAGGAGGAGTTTCGAACATGAGTGAGCACATCATGTGGATACTCCTTGGAAGGCATAGACCCATCCGGCGGCTCCTCATTGCGCATTACATCCTTGACCGTAGATGCCATTGAGATTCCAATAGCAGACTCCACAACCAGCTCTAGGAATAGTGAGCAACGGTTGTGCAGTATATCCGCGTCATCTAGCAGTATATCCGCGTCATCACACTATATCAGCATCCGCGTCATCACACTATCTCATAATGCAAATTGCTTGTTGTGCTTGTACAATTGAGCAAGATAATGAAAAGAGTACCGAAGCAACCCATAATTTGCGGACGAAATCATCTCAGCTTCATGGTAGCAACTGAGGTTTTCAGAGGGTTGGGCAATACTAGCAGCCTGCTCGGACTGAATTATTTCAGTGAAGTTCAACGACTTTTCACCTTGCACAGCCTAGGCTTTCATTCCTTTCACGATAGCTAGTAACAAAACATCATAGCATACATTATATATTTTGTTGGCAAGCAAACTGGGCTAAGCTTCATATATATAGGAACTGAGCTGCAACAAGTACCTTGGTCAGTTGTGGATAATAACCTGTATAATCATGCCCACATGTCACACCACAAAGTAGAGAACTGAGCACACCAACACTTCAAATCTTCTAAACTGAGAGATTGACTACTTGTTGTAAACTGAAATAACTGCAGCAATTTTCCTAGATTTCATGGGGTTATGAGTGTGGTACTGTTGGGGTCCAACTGTAGTGAGCCACCACCCGGATCCCATGACAAGGAAAATGAAACAATATTATTGCTATATTGCATTCCACTTAACAGTGGCTGTTGTAGCTTGCCAGAATCCCATGACGATGATAGCTTCACAATGTTTGTAGCATAAGTCAGCAAAAATATGGGATCATGTGTTGCATCCCCTTGACTGCCTGGATCCCATGGTAATGTAAGTAAATCTCTATTGTTAATCTCTTCTGATGGCAGTAGAAGGTATACCAGCTGAGCTCCACTTGCTGCATGACCCAAGATTGTGCTAGTGTCAATTGCATCCTTATGCTCCTCAAGAGATTTCATAGGCTGCTGCAGGAATAGTGACAAGCCTACAACATTAGTGAGCACACTATTGAAGTCATCCTCAAACTTCATTGGACGCGGTTCAGGGAACACCACCCCTGCAGATTTTACACAAGGCTCTAGGAATAATGATACACTTCCAACATGATTGAGCGAAGTGCCGGGAAGCTCCTCATACCAAAATACATTTGTGATAGGACTATCTTTGAGCACCTCATCCACATAAACCAGCTTGAGCTCTTGAAACAGGGACATACCTCCAACATGGGTCAGCACCTCAGCAGTCAGGGATGCAGATGGCGTTGCCTCCCGAGTGAGAAGCAGAGGGACAACGGGCGCAGATGCAGCCATCGCGGGACTGCTTTCCACTACAGCAGTTGCAATCTTGATGCCCAGCGTGGAGGACTTGGTGGGAGATACGGAGGGGATGTCATGGTGTGTGGCCCAGCCCGAAGTCGGGGTGGACGCCTTCACGCCCGAGATGCGTGCGACTTCTTGCGCCATGACCTCCATTTGCAGCTCCAATGATTCCCGGCGATGCTGCGCGATTTCAGCCAGAATTTCATCGATCGAGCGGGGTAGCTCGTCCATCCTCCTTGCACGCTCGAGAGACACGCCAATGATTGCCGTCGTAGGACTGGCATACAGCGGCGTGGTCGAGGTGGCTACCCGCGCACCGATCTCCTTGGGCTCAAACTTTCCATCGAACACCATATGGGCACCCATGGTGGAAGTTGCTTCTCACCCGTGTGAGAGGTTGAGGTTGGCCTCGGCGGGCGTCACAGAGAGCGGTGTGGCTGTGGTGGTCACCTTCACCGCATCCATCGTCGTCGCTGCAACCCTCATCGCTTCCCTAACCTCCTAACCTCACCTCAATAGAAATCAAATCGAAACAGGAATTTGGGGAAATTTGTTTGTCGGGAAATTTTCGGTGAAACGAATTTGGGATCTCCAGCGACCGTGCTGGCTCTGACACCAAACCACTGTAACACCCCTTAACAACGATAGAATCGTGGCGGTCCGACGGATAATGGTGTCTTGTGATAGCCGCCGGACCTGAGGGAGACGGGCAGGGAAGAGACGACCCAGAACGGGGAGAGGTTCAAACTTTGTCTTCTGTTCTTCGATATCCTTTCCTTCTGCGTTTGCTTCCTTTGTAGTGTCAGGGACAAGCCCATAACTGATATCCAGTGGGTCCACAACACATATACTCCTGGCCCACTATAAGCCCAAGTACAGGTGTGACGGATTTACAGTTGCGGCGGCCCAATCTTCAATCGACTACAATGGCAAACTCGTCGTATCAAAATCAGTGCACAGGGGCTCGAAGACAAAACCGTCTTCGTATACGGCTGAGCAGATCCAATCTTCATCTACCACAATGACAAACTTGCCGTATCAAAATCAGCACACCGGGGCTCGAGGACAACATCGTCCTTGCGCGCAACTGATCCGATCCAATCGACAACATCGACCACCTTCGATTTACAGCAAGGACAACAATGCAACCAGCCCCTGAAGAGGAAGCACAAACTCGGCACAGTCCCCAATGACACCACCGTCATGCAGCAAGAGAAGAAGTAGATCTCCAGGTCAAGCAAGCGACGACGCGGATGTGTAAACACACACGCAAGTTCCGAGGAGGCAAACCGATCCTTACTCGCTTCTGCTGGTAGAAGACAATACAGAGTACAACTCGGAGGCAAAGGAGTAGCGAGCCGCCGGCTACTCAGGCAACGCCTCTTCATGGCGCGTGGCGCGTGGAATCATGGATTGATTTTTTATCTTTTTTTTTCCGGTTACTATATTAATTTTCGTCTCACTAACAATTTCATTGTCTTCCAAATATTCTATGTATGCATGTCTGACATGGGCTAACCTCGAAGCCACAACGAGTCAAAGATAGATCACCTCTAGGCATCGTGGACAGCTTGGGAAAGCACCCGACAGACGAACGGCGCAAGTTCTTCGTTGAATGTGCAACGCGAGTTGAGAAACAAAGCAGGCCACGTCAAATCTGCATCTTCGCCTTGTTCGATTAGCCTCGTGCAAACACAGACGCACGCATGCGTGAATCTTCCGGCCGCTGGGCTGCTAATCGCAAGAATCTCCACTCAGCAAATAGACGATTTGAGGCATATCGCAGTACTCGCGACGGAGGCGGCACCAAACTAGCTGCAGCTTGCGGTCGTGGCCAGTTTCGACATCAACCACCCCGACTCGACCCCCACAGCATACATGACTCAAAAGTTCCGACTTGTTTGATTCAGCGGCCTCTACGACGACTCACCGGCGCGAACGCTCACGTCTTGACAACAAATTCGTCGACCATCACAACAACCGCGCCCGCGGTATCGGCGTAAATAGCCTGCTCACTAGGAGGACGACGCATGCACTCGGGGGCTGTCGTTTTGACGTTTACAACAACAAAACTTTATCACAAACTCGACTGGGTGATTCTGATGCCCTCATCGACTCTGCAACATTGACTCCATGTCGCCCACTTGACAAAAAGGACTGGGGGCTGGAAGTGCGGCTGTCGTGTCGACTTACTCTTCAATAACAAAGTGTCTACATCAGCTCCGACCGTGTATACCTGACATAATGTCGACTCGGGAATAGGATGACATAAGCACACATGTGCCCAAGGCTCGGGAGCTGGCGATTGAATAACAACAACAATAGCAACAAGTTCATCAACCCGGTTGCAAGGTGACACCCGTGAATTCCTGAACGCCACCAACCCTCCGGGCTAGCGTTTCGACATCAAGAACAAAAAGCAACTTCACAGCTGCAGCCGACAAGTGATCCGAGTGCTTTCTTCAACTCTGCTTCGCCATCTCCAGACTACCACGTCGACACCCTATGACGACATCGACTCCGCCTCCGACGCTCGGGGGCCGGCGCTTCATCATCAACACCAAACAACCTATTCGTTGCCTCAGACGATATGGCGACTCCAGCATTTTCAACAACTACGCCACGTCGACTCCGGTCCGCCGCGTCAAACTCTTCGCCGCACACTCCGTCGCGTCGACTCCGGTCCGCCACGTCGAACTCTTTGTCGCGCATTACGCCACGTCGACCATGGTCCGCCGCGTCGACCTCTCCGTCACAGACTACGCCGCGTCGACTCCGGTCCGCCGCGTCAAACTCTTCGCCGCACACTGCGCCGCGTCGACTCCGGTCCGCCGCGTCAAACTCTTCGCCGCACACTGCGCCGCGTCGACTCCGGTCCGCCGCTTCCACCTCTTCGCCGCACACTACGCCGTGTCGACTCCGGTCCGCCGTGTCGAACTCTTTGTTGCGCACTACGTCGCATCGTCCCCGGTCCGCCGCGTCGACCTCTCCATCGCAGACTACGCCGCGTCGACTCCGGTCCGCCGCGTCAAACTCTTCGCCGCACACTCCGTCGTGTCGACTCCGGTCTGCCACGTCGAACTCTTCGCCGTGCATTACGCCGCGTCGACCCCGGTCCGCCGCGTCGACCTCTTCGCCGCAAGTGACGCCGCGTCAAACTCTCTACCGCACATTCCGCCGCGTCGACTCTGATCCGCCGCGTCGAAGTCCACCGCGTCGACCTCTCCGTCGGAGACTACGGCGCGTCGACTCCGGTCCGCCGCGTCGGACTATTCGCCACACACTACGCCGCATCGACACCGGTCCGCAGCGTCAAACTCTTCGTCATGCATTACGCCGCATCGACCCCGGTCCGCCGCGTCGTCTCCGGTCCGCCGCGTCGAACTCTTCGCCGCACACTACGCCGCGTCGACTCCGGTTCGCCGCGTCGAACTCTTCGTTGCGCACTACGCCACGTCGACCCCGGTGCGCCGCGTCGACCTCTCCGTCGCAGACTACGTCGTGTCGACTCCGGTCCGCCGCGTAAAACTCTCCACCGGTCGACCCTGGTCCGCCGCGACGACCTCTCCGTCGTACACTACGCCGCGTCGACTCCGGTCCGCCACGTCAAACTCTTCGCCTGACGTGACGCCGTGTCAAACTCTCCGCCGCACACTACGCCGCGTCGACTCAGGTCCGCCGCGTCGAACTCTACGCCGTACATGTCGTGTCAAACTCACCTTGGCCGCACTCGATGCTCGGTGACGAGGTTATACCAAATGGGTACCCCATCTTGTTTGTACCTGGTGCACGTAATGACTAAATCCCAATTAGGAATAGGCTGAAGAAGCCCAACAAACGAAGCCCAAGTCGAAGACCTCTACCATAGATACCATAGTCGGTATTACTTTCCATAATTGTAGTCCTAGTCGGTTACGACCCGAGAGCTGTACCACTATTTAAAGGACAAGAGGGTGGCCGATGAAGGACACGACCAATTATAACCACCAAACCCTTGCAAGATCGACATCTTGCTAGAACCCTGTACTCGCCGCATATCCCCAATCAATAACAGACAAGCAGGACGTAAGGGTGTTACCTCACTGGAGGGCCCCGAACCTGGGTAAATCCCGCTTGTCAGCCAACGAATCTACCAACACTACGCGTTCTCTACCTCATAACTCTTACCCTAGACTAGCAACCATGGGTATTGATGGGGACATCCCTCGTCAATTGGTGTCGTCTGTGGGAGTAGGTAGTGTTGGATCGGCGGATTTGTCTGTCCAAATTTCAAACGGCGGCCCGCCGACTTCTTCACAGGGATGCACATCAGCAACAGCAGATCACATCCAGCTCTTAGGCAACCACTCGCCAAAAGCAGCGTCACCAGCCAGGATCAAACCATACTCACCCGAAGCTCAGGAGATTTACTCCAATGTCGACTCAGGTTTTGGTCTACCCATTGGGGAACATAACTTTTTTGTTGATCAGTTTGGTGTCCAGGATCTAGCCGAACAGATCGCAACTAAGCCACTCCAGGAGAGATCGATTGATGTCGCGTCTTCAGCAAACAAGGAGGATACCCCATCACATCTCGATCTGATCCCGCCACCAAAATTCCCCACGGATTCGATGTCATCAGCAGAATTCAACAAATTCATGGCAGATGAGTTTCCCGAAATCGAAGGACAATCGGCTACCTCAGTCGATGATATGGTTATATCAATGGCGTTGGCTGGAAGCATAGGAGCTACAACATCAAAGATCGATCCGATCTCATCCATAGCAGGATCCATGTCCACACGAGAATTCAGCGAGTTCATGATGCAAAACGAAGTAGCAGAAGAAGTATAATCAACTCTTTGTACCAGTCCAGTCAAATATCATATGCAGATCGACAGAAAGCTTCCACCTCTCCGAGCATGATGAGCGTGCAGAAGATAGGATGCGTCTAACTGACTTCACCAACAAAGAAATCAAGTCTCCACATCACGCTTTCGGTGACTACAATGAACATATGCAGGAAGCAGAAGGTGGCAAAAATAGCAAAAAGAAAAACACAAGCACGGAACGGGATAGCAACACCGAGGTAGCATATGAAGATCACACACATTACACATATCAAATGCCTCGGCAAGTTTGCGTGGCAACCACAGCAGAAACGTCAGCAAATGCAGCCAGTCGGAGACCCGTCGAGTATCCTTGCACAGTTAATTTACCAGATGGTACCACCACTCTGGATATCACGACGGAGATGGCGGCTAAAGTAGCAAAGGTCATTGAAGATGGAATCCCAGCGTCTAAAACAATACAGAGCAACACTCGAGGAGCGAAGAAGGCGGGCAAGCTTATCAAGTGCACGCAGACGACAACTGTCTACCAGCTCTACAGGAGCAACCGAAGCACGACGCAGATCCAGATTTGAAAGAGTCCCTAAACACGAAAGGGCAGAAGCCATTCGAAACCTGGACAACTCGTTCCTAACAGTCGACTCTAGTGGCATACTTCAACCCAAAACAGCAAAAGGAGCGCTCATATCCATAGGAGCATATCTCCAAGCCGGAAAACCACTGGCAGGTGATCCAACCGAGTGAACATACCTCCAGCAAATGAAGGCGCTAGAAATCACGACAAAGGAACTGGTGGATGGCGGAAGGAGAGAACGAAGCAGAAGTCCCTCGAGAGGACGTCACAGCCGTAGTCCTTAGGGAAGCAGCGGTAGAAAGAGTTCCAGCCGTCGTAGATCAAGAAGTCGCTCAAGGAGCAGGTCCGGGGGATCAGGCAGTCGCGATTCACCTGACAATCGCAACACAGGTCCATGCGGAGCACAATGCTTCACTCGACGAATCCATGCGCAAAGTTGCCAAACAAATTTGACTTGCCAGCCATGCCAAAATTCAACTCAAAGCAAGAGCCCTCAGGCTGGCTAGAGGACTACAAATTGGCAGTCATATGCCAACGAGGAACAACAACGACGGCACTTCAATATCTACAGCTGATGCTTGAAGCTACAGCCCGTGACTGGCTCAAGTCAATACCTGCAGGAGCCTACAACTCCTAGGACCACTTCAAGGAGGACTTCATAAAATATTTCGACCCTCTCTACGAAAGGTCGAAAACATTTGAGGAACTAAGAGCATGCCGGCAAAAGACAGACAAGATGCTCAGGGCATACATCAGAAGATGGACCTCCATCCGTAACTCTGTGCGTACAATATCAGAGGACAGAGCTATGGACGCCTACACAAATGGAGTGTACAGGAAAGATTTTCGGGAGGCACTAGGATGACAAAAGCCGAAAAACATGGCAGAACTCAGGAAGCTAGCAACTGAATGGGCATATGGCAAAGACGCAGTTCAAAGCAAAACTATGCACTCACCACAACGACATCATGTCCGACGTGACAGTCGCGATCATCGAGACAGTCGAGATCACCAAACGACGAAGACGCGACTATGATCGCGGAAGCAAGGACAAGGTCAAATTTGTGGCAACTGGATTCTCACATGAAGAACAAAATAAAGAAATCAGAAAGCAATATGACCGGCGAAATAGTCGACAGGCTGATCAGCGAAACACACAAAGTAATAAGTACCGACGTGACAGACAAGTCGATCGACGAAATGACGGAAGCGCGGACCTGAACGGAGGCTATAGTAAACAAGACGGGTAGAGACGCTCTGATCCAAGAATAGAAAATCCATGCAGATTGCACTTACTCAAAGACCCATAGACTGGAAGATTAATATCAAGTCATACCATTGAAAACTGTCGTGAATTCGAGCTGTTGGCAATCGAGTATGCAAAAAGGCGCAAAAGCAACACATTTAAGCATATGGTACCAACACCACAAGGCGCAACACTCCCACCACCCCCGTCGTATAGCCATAACAGTAAACCTGTGGGAGCGATAGAGTACACACACAAAAACTCAACAGATCATTATGAAGGGGATCGTGTGCAGAAAACAAAAAATTTCCTAGCAACGATATCCTTAAACTAGCCAAGATCTACACTATGCAGATATAGTAGTACGGCGGAGATCGGAATACATACCCTTGTAGACCGAATAGCGGGGATTACGCTCCCGCACAAGCGTTGACGACGAAGACGACGTAGCCGACCTCTAGGTCGCGAAGAACTCAGCGTGAGAAAGACGACGAACATGACCCCGAGGTCGGGTGGAGGAAGTAGGCCTCCGAGTACCGCTAGCGCAGCACCTCGCAGGGCGTTACACACATACGGTGGAGACGACGGCCTCCGAAGCTCCAGTCCAGGACGAGCAGCGGAAGACTTGGACCGGAACACCAGCAGCGCGGCAGCGTGCTATGGTGGAAGAGACACCCCTTGTCTACTCGGCGCGACTCCGACAAAGGGAATCACGAGATCGAGAGAGAATTAGGGAAATAATTGGTGAATTAAAAGGCCAGGGGTGCCCCTCTATATAAAGGCTCCCGGGGGGAGCCAACCTTGCCATCCAGGCAATGTGGGACTATCCCCACATGCCTGGTGCGGCTCAAGGAGGTGCGCCGGCCCTATTGGGCCCCTTGATGCCCACTAGGGGCTGGCCGAACCAGCCCCCCTCCCTTGGGGGGAAGCTCCCCCCCCTTCTCATGGGCCTTCTTTCCACTAGAAGGCCCATTTAGGGAAATATGCCTTTAAAAATTCAAAAATAAATATATAAAATCATATTTAAACATTAATTACACTAATTAATATCAAACATATTTTATATAATTTATTCTAGCTCCGAAAACTCTTTCCTCGCTGCCCGATCTCCATCGGACCATTCCCGGGACGTTCCCGGTGATCTCTTTCCTTTCCGGTTGTCTTGTCGAAACCCCTTAAGTGTGTTACCCTAGCGGTTCGATGTAATAACAGGTACGATCAATACTCCTCTATGATCATCGACTAACTTGTAGGCCTGGACCCCATGAATTAATCCCTGTGATATAACGAATGACTTTCATCTATCAAACCTGGACGTCTAGTCTTAAACCCTTTGTCATGGCGATACTTAGCGTGTCCAAGCATCATTCTCAGATATCTCCATACCTAGCATGATCTCGTTACCGACATTGCTATCTTCTACTCGTCTATGATATTATGTCAGCTGTGACCTAGTCACATGTTTGCAAACTCATTTGACATAATCTCACCGAGTGGGCCCTAGAGTATCTATCCGGCTATGCGGACTGACAAATCCTGCTGGTGACCCCTCGTCTCAACTACCCCCTTCCGATACCCAAAAGTATCACCGTTATTGTCACACTATATAAGATATGACGTTTGGTGCGATCAAAGTATCTTTCAGGAATAACAATAAGAGTTGATCTCACGGTCTTAAGGCGTAATGACTGTGTCCTATAAATACTGGGTATGTCCATCACATCGTTACACCTAACGATATGACTTCCATTGCCGACCGGCGCCATGCCCTATGACCGGAAAACCTCGATCATCAATCGCGTAAGGAAACTAGTCATAGTAGAGGCTACTAGGGACCTGGTTGTTTATCTACCACACATGTATTAATGTTTCCGCTTAATACAGTTATAGCATGGTATAAAACATATAATGAACAATTGGGATATTGCCAATATACTATGTTTATTAAGTTCCTCTAGGGCATATTCCCTTCTGTCTCCACTTGCACTAGAGTAACACTTAATCTAGTTTACAACTTGGTAAAAGCTCAACACCCATAGCATCTTGGTGCCTGCTCGCCTCGTGGAAGAGGAATACAGTCAATAGATCTCACACATTGAGACCTATATGTGCTTTGCAACACTTCTATGTCATCTAGTTTGACATCATCCCGTATCTTACGATGACGGTGAAATATATCCTAGTGGATCGAGTGAGACTCGAACATTCGCGCAGCATGGGCCTTAAAAGTCTAAGAGATCTATTAAGGAGACCACATACGCCCCGAAAAATGCTCAGTCCAATCACACTTGCTACTTCTGAAGTCGTGATATATTTCTATACCTATGTAGATTATGCGACAATGCATTCATATGCGGCTTCGCAAACTAACCATGTCTTTCTTCAAAATAAAGGACATCTCCTATATGAGATTTCTAGTCGTATGGGTCAGTGTCATAACTTGCATCATCGTAACCGCTTTACGGCAAGTTGTCTATCCACTCTCAGCCTTTACTAGAAAACATATCTTCAGTTCTCATAGACACTGAAGAATAAACTTAACGTTTGTTCATTGATCCACACAAGGATCACTCTAGAACCTGTTCTTCAACCAAGAACTCGGGTCACACCAAGTCGAGCTTTCAGTTTGATAGACTCTATGTCTGATACATAGAGAATTTCGAAGATCATTTTCTATCACTGAAAAAGCCAAGATGAACTTAATATTTTAGCTAGTCATACAAGCAAGAACCTCTTTCTTCGCTTGTCCTATTCTGAAACACTTCAGAATCTTGACTTAGTGAATATTCCGACCTAATGTTATTAAGCCCCTTCTGATCTATACAATTATAAATCGGATGCCTACTACTCCTAACTTCATTTCACAGAAAATTTAATCACTTAAATAATCCTATACATTCTACTAGAGGATCTGTGTCATTCAATATGTCATTACATACAGAATCAGAAATGACACCTAGCTCCCACTCAAATATGCCTTCCGCATATAAGATCAAGGAAAGCTACTTAGCTCCCACTCAAATATGCCTTCCGCATATAAGATCAAGGAAATCTACTTAGCTCCCACTCACTTCTTTGCAAATGTAGGTTTCTTCAACTATTTTGGACAACTCCAAAATCCTTTGATCACATTACCAAAGTGAAGATTCCAGCTCCGATATGCTTGCTTCAGCCCATGAATGGACCACTGAAGTTTGCATACATGTTTTGCATCCTCAGGATCACCAACTCTTTCTTAATGACACTATTAAGAAACATGGATTCCTTATCCATCTATCAATTTCTCATTCGAAATTATAGGGATTGCTAAACGACCCAGAATAGATTTAGGCTTCGCCACTTGAGACAAACTCTCATGTGGTCAACTTTTGATTATGTCGGAACTGTTTCACGACAAATCGATCCTTCTCAATGTCTATTCTCTCATAATATTCCAGATACTATTAACATCCTAGATGCCATCAAGAAGATCTCCCAAGTCATTACCTGGTAATCGTATATGGATTTTATTTCGGATCATAAATGACTCATAGCCATTTCTCGGACTTAGGTCCACCATCTCTTCTTCGTAGTTCGCAGGTCTATCATATTCTATTAATATGACCTTCATAGCAAGATTGTCGTAACACACAGTGTGGAACACAACCTCGTATGCCTACGCTCTTAGTATGAGCTCACAACATCATGATCTTGAATCATCAGCTATTTCAAGTTGTGGAGCCTGACACCGAAAATACTTTTGGTTGCGCCACTCTGATGTCTGGAGAAGAAGTGCACCAACTTCGTCTTGCTCTACTTTCTTTCTCACTTATACCCTCGGACAAGAAACTATTTCTTTCGCAAGGTATATCCCGGCAACTGTTTTGCCTATGTCGTGAGACATGTACCCAACTAACTCTTTAGGTAGGGTATACTACAAAGATTAATCCATTTTAGGTTTGATCACATCGAAACACTAAATTGCTGAATCGACAATCCAGGCTAAAAGCGATGCCATCACTCGTATGGTATTGTCTCCGTGGATTCAAATGGTTTCCCTATTTGCTAACGTGAGTGTTTACGTTTCTACCATATGACTCTAGCGATCACAATAATTCGGTAAGAGATTTATTTACCACACATTATCCGATAGAGTGTAATTACGACGTCCTAACACACCATGACACTATGGTGTTCCATGCGACGTAATTTGTGGAACTCTTCTCACAAGTCTTCTAATGATGTGCCAACATTGTAACTCAAATCTTCATTTCCTTGATCTACATCGCGGGGATTTGATTTTCTTGTTAAGTTTATTTCCTACTTCATTCTGAACTTTGTTTGATCGAATCAAAATTTCAGACTAACATTCCCCGGAGTGGATATCCATATATCTACTCGGATAATTCATGAAGTCTATGAAATAAAGACTTCCACTACACGTTAAAGTACTTCATTGATTCACATACACCCATATGCACGATTCTCAACAAGCTATACTCAAAACGTTCAGTGAAGTTCACGAAATAAAGTTCTCCACTACCCGTCAATTACTTCATTGAACCACATACATCTCTATGTATGACTATCAATAAGTTATATGCCCGCTTTCCGAAAACGGTGTCACAGTTATTTTGCAAATGTCAAAAGATCAAATCTTAGGACTTGTAGATCCATCCGGTATGGAGCTAATGCATTGACTAATACATTGACATGACTAAACGGTAGTGCCACGCATATGTGGTGTCTTTATTAAGTTTGTATCCTTTGGCATTAATATTATGAATGTGGGAGCTTCTACCATCTAAATTCAAATCGGCATATGATCATTACTTCATAAATATAGGACACCAAATTTGTCACTATCATGTATGAACAAGTGTCTCGCTAGAGGAGACACACTTGTAACGATCATACTAACAGGCGATCAGAAAGAATTTATTCAAATGGTAGATCTAGAGGGAGAGTGTCTATGACCATCACAACAACTTGACTGCCATTATCAACCCGCAATGTCGCCTCATCCTTTCAAGCTACTCAAGCAGTAAACCTGGTTTTCACAAAACATGACTAGTTCAAAACTTAGTCACTACTGCGAGTACTTGCTTAGCTAAAACATTCATAACATGTATATCATATATACACCATCATCATTGATGACTTCCGGCGATCTGTTTCATTTTCTTGATACTTCCACCGTAATCAAGAACCATGAAGGTGAACGATTCCCCTAGCATGACATAGTCTATGACAGAGGATTTGCACTTGGCAACGATGGTTGTCATCCAGTGATTGAGTTGAGCGAGGCGTCTTAGTGTTCATTAAGTATGAACATATGTCATTAAGTATGACCGCCACGTGCTCCCTCAATGTGTGTATTCTCTTCCATCTTGGTTGAGAAGACAATCAGTCAACGTACTCATAAACTTCATCAACCCAACGTTTGGGGTACCCCGAGTTTAGCGACCATATCATATGTTCGCGATCTAAAAACTCGTACCCACTGTTGGTTCTTTATGGCAGAGATCATAGCATACACTAGACTATGATGATATAATCCGCACAAAATCTGATAATCCAAATTATCTTTTGTCAGCGGAATCTCCGGGGTTATCTCCTAGCTGGTATTGTAACACAAAGAGCTAATGGTTTAAACAAGGAGTATCCTAAGGCTGAAGTATAAAACTATGAAGTTTGGACCCAACCTTTTAAGTTCTTAATCGTAGGAATGCGCCTAATTTGAAAAGATGCTATCACAATGGTTAATATCTATAAAGGTTTGCAAAACAGACTCTGTTCATTATATTCTAAGTTCTAGTATTTTAGAAAATAACTATCCGAACTCCCACTCAAACGAACATCCCTCCTGGTCGTTTAAGCGATTAAACGACCCCCATCCATTACACCACCCCTCATCATCAGAGCCGGCGGCACAACTTCAAGAGTAGACAAAAGTCCGCCACACCAATTTTGTGACTCGTGCTCGACCTTTTGGTCTCCCTGTTCCGAGGACATATTTCTGAATATGCTAGGCTCGCCACGGCTTGTGCAACATGGCTTACACCCACTGTATGCGAACGACGAGATGTCTGACACCTGATCGTCACGGCCTGCCTCATAACGTAGAACTTTATTGGTGGTGCGCGTTGGAGGGAGAACACTAGTGGTATTTTGAAGGGATCATCTTATATAGCTACCGCCGTGTAACTAATATATACTATATATACAATCACACAGTATAAGATGCACACAAAACATCAAATGTAATGCAATGTGATATAGTCCATTGCGCCATGATCTTCTTGGCGCCCGCAGTTTATAAAAAATTTAATAAACCTACCTTGACCATATCACATAGCCCCAGGAAAAAAAAGTTAGACGCTTCTACTTTATCTTTTTGCATATTTTACGTGGCTGGGGCTTTCGTAAATAGAACCGCTTCATACCTACGGACCTTATGACCACACCAACGATCCAATAATTGCATGTTTAAGCATCCCTTTCGGGCCCTCCATTGAAAATACAAGACCAACTAAAGAGAGAGAAACAGGCACCCGCCAGCCACAGATACGGTACAAGCCGTATGTCAGTAGTGGAACCAGTCTCACGTAAGCGTACGCGTAAAGTCGGTCCGGGCCGCTTCATCAGCTCGATGCCGCTGGAATCACAAGTGCACGCTAGAGGGTAGCAAATAAAAGGAACGGTGCCCCCGTGTAGAACACGGGTTCTAACAGCGTACAACTATATCTACGATAGATCGGCTCTGATACCACTGAAGGGGATCGTGTGCAGAAAACAAAAAATTTCCTAGCAACGATATCCTTAAGCTAGCCAAGATGTACACTATGCAGATATAGTAGTACGGCGGAGATCGGAATACATACCCTTGTAGACCGAATAGCGGGGATTACGCTCCCGCACAAGCGTTGACGACGAAGACGACGTAGCCGACCTCTAGGTCGCGAAGAACTCGGCGTGACAAAGACGACGAAGATGACCCCGAGGTCGGGTGGAGGAAGTAGGCCTCCGAGTACCGCTAGCGCAGCACCTCGCAGGGCGTTACACACATACGGTGGAGACGACGGCCTCCGAAGCTCCAGTCCAGGACGAGCAGCGGAAGACTTGGACCGGAACACGAGCAGCGCGACAGAGGGATATGGTGGAAGAGATCCCCCTTCTCTACTCGGCGCGACTCCGACAAAGGGAATCACGAGATCGAGAGAGAATTAGGGAATTAATTGGTGAATTAAAAGGCTAGGGGTGCCCCTCTATATAAAGGCTCCCGGGGGGAGCCAACCTTGCCAGCCAGGCAATGTGGGACTATCCCCACATGCCTGGTGCGGCTCAAGGAGGTGCGCAGGCCGTAGTGGGCCCCTTGTGGCCCACTAGGGGCTGGCCAAACCAGCCCCCCTCCCTTGGGGGGAAGCTCCCCCCCCCCCCCCTCATGGGCCTTCTTTCTACTAGAAGGCCCATTTAGGGAAATCTGCCTTTAAAAATTCGAAAATAAATATATAAAATCATATTTAAACATTAATTACACTAATTAATATCAAACATATTTTATATAATTTGTTCTAGCTCCGAAAACTCTTTCATCGCTGCTCGATCTCCATCGGACCAGTCCCGGGACGTTCCCGGTGATCTCTTTCCTTTCCGGTTGTCTTGTCGAAACCCCTTAAGTGTGTTACCCTAGCGGTTCGATATAATAACAGGTACGATCAAGACTCCTCTATGATCATCGACTAACTCGTAGGCCTGGACCCCATGAATTAATCCCTGTGATATAACGAATGACTTTCATCTATCAAACCTGAACGTCTAGTCTTAAACCCTTTGTCATGGCGATACTTAGCGTGTCCGAGCATCATTCTCATATATCTCCATACCTAGCATGATCTCGTTACCGGCATTGCTATCTTCTACTCGTCTATGATATTATGTCAGCTGGTGACCTAGTCACATGTTTGCAAACTCATTTGACATAATCTCACCGAGTGGGCCCTAGAGTATCTATCCGGCTATGCGGACTGACAAAGCCCGATGTTGACCCCTCGTCTCAACTACCCCCTTCCGATACCCAAAAGTATCACCGTTATTGTCACACTATATAAGATATGACGTTTGGTGCGATCAAAGTATCTTTCAGGGATAACAATAAGAGTTGATCTCACGGTCTTAAGGTGTAATGACTATGTCCTATAAATACTGGGTATGTCCATCACATCGTTACACCTAACGATATGACTTCCATTGCCGACCGGCGCCATGCCCTATGACCGGAAAACCTCGATCATCAATCGCGCAACGAAACTAGTCATAGTAGAGGCTACTAGGGACCTGGTTGTTTATCTACCACACCTGTATTAATGTTTCCGCTTAATACAGTTATAGCATGGTATTAAACATATAATGAACAATTGGGATATTGCCAATAAACTATCTTTATTAAGTGCCTCTAGGGCATATTCCCTTCACATTACTCTAATCAGGAGAGGCAAACGTACATGATCCAGAAGGGGCGACCATCCAACAAGAAACAAAAGCTGCACACCAGTCACGTCAACATGGCAGTCATGGCACCACCAACTGTACCAGAATACCTACAAGGATCTGAGACAACAATCACATTCAGTCGTGAAGACCACCCACCATCTGTATATAGGCCAGGTCACTCTGCCCTGGTGCTAGAAGCCCAAATTGGCAGCTACAACATGACCAAGGTCTTCATGGATGGGGGAAGTGGCATCAATATCATCTTTGCCGACACGCTACGTCGAATGAACATGTCAGTTGACAATTTACGTCCATCGTCAAATACTTTTCATGGCGTAGTCCCAGATAAAGGTATCGTGCCAAAAGGCACGATACAACTCAATGTCACATTTGGAGATGCAACACACTTCCGCACCGAGTCAATGGAGTTCGAGGTTGTCGACTGGAGGTCACAATTCCACGCCATACTAGGGCGACCAGCGTTCGCCCGATTCATGGCAATACCACATTACGCATATCTCCAATTAAAAATGCCAGACCCAAAGGGCGTGATCACGGTTGTAGCGTACCTGCACTTTAAATAAGGCAGATACCTGTGTATAGTGCAAATCCCTGGATCGATTCGTTTGCACACACAGTTTACGATGTAATATCACAACAAAGTATCCATTTTATTACATCGATGATCCAGACTTACAAAATATTCGATACATGTTGCATAGCATAAAGCTAGCATGGAAAAAGTGCACAGCGGAAATACAATAGCAGTGGGTCTCCAACAACTTCATGTTGCCACAGGCGAAAACGTGTTGGTTGTAGACTCGAAATCCCTTAACGAAACCTCACTCGTCATTTGAATAACCTATAACAAATATTTTTTTTTGCAACAGAGTGGGTCAGATTCCATTAAAAATGGAGTCTGGCAAGTGACACTATGGTGGACACTTAATGGAATAACTCTATAGCCTATATGCATATTTGGCTGGTGGAGTTTCAAGGTTATTTTGCATAAAGCCAGTTTTGCCTAACTCTTTGTAAAAAAAACTTATTAACATCATAATTGGCAACACTGGCAAGTTCCAGTGAACCAAAAGATATCACGTCCTTAGGTGTACCCTCAGGTGAAAACCCCCACATTCAATGGTCCTAAGTATAGTAGAAACTATCTCAGGTGAAAACCCCCATGAACATGGTCCTGAGTAGTCCACTATTGTCTATCAAAATTTTATTAAGAAATTAGAATGTTGGGATTCCTCCATGTTCCTTGATCAGCTGTAGTCTTTACTTGGAATACTTCTCCTTGCGTCCTTCACAAACTTCTCCCTTTATTCCTCACATCCCTTTGTTCCTGGGTGGCCTTCCACAAGTGTACTCTCAGGTGAGAACCCCCACGTTCATGATCCTAAGTATAGTAGAAACTATCTTAGGTGAAAACCCTCATGGACATGGTCCTGAGTAGCCACTCAACATAAACCAAACAACCAATCCACCCAGATGATTCATTATCTTAATGATGTGCACTCCCAGGTGAAAACTCCCACATACTATGATCCTAAGTATAGTAAAGACTATCTCATGTGAAAACACTCATAGACATGGTCCTGAGTGGCCACTTAAGATTTTGTAAAACCTTTCATCAATTGCATACGATCAAAATTCTACTAAGTCATCTCATAGGTACCTAGACACAATGGAATAGGGAATTCTAAAGTCTTGCATAGCAAATCTACTAAGTCCTAAACATGCATAGGAAAATAACTAAGTCATGCATAGAAAATACTTAGGAATTTTATGGGGGTGTGCCACTTGCCTTTGGATGATGTCTTTGCTCACAAACTTTTCAACAACGAACGTTTGCTCTCCGTTCAATCTAAACAATATAAGCAAATAACAATACAACAATCAACATAAAACACAACAAACATGGACAACAACACAAGACATATAAAAGCAAAAACAAATTTCACAAAGGTTCATCACATAATTCAATATGCAAAAAGAATTGATGTGCTGAATAATGGGTTTTAATGGGCAGGTCTTAAATAGAAATTTATCACACATTAATTTGGTCAAAAACATTTAAATCAAACTTAATGGTCTTAAAAGGCTTTTAATACCACTCAATTACCTTAAAAACATTGTTAAGACACTTTAAATGTTTTACCATTAGTTTTAATAGTTTTCTATAATTACAATTTTATTCAAAACTTATAAACAATACTACTGGTTAAAAGATAAAGTTTGTGGCATTTTGCAAAAGAAACATATTAACATTATTACTAGGATTAAAGTATAACAAAAATACTTGAATTAAGCTCTGCTTTTTAAACCATCAAAATAATGCTCAAAATTATTTTCTAACAGGGGCTAAAACTACACATATTTTAAGGTTTCTAAAACTATTTTATTTGCAAAAATTGGATTTATAGAATAAAAGATATACCAAATTTACTCAAATTTCTCATTTGCAATTTAAATAAATTTAGACTACTAAAAAAATGTAAATCAACATAACCAAATTATTCTACATGTCACGTGCTTTCCAAGGATATTTAATATATAAATTTTGAACTTATAGAATTAAATCAATACCTAAAACAATGTTTTACACGTTTCTGTAAATAACAAGTTAGTGCACGATTAAAATACAAGTTTTTATTATACCACTGTATTCTACACGTTCATACGATTCCATAGACTACAAAAATATCAAAAACGGAGTTACGGTTGATTTAATATGAATTTTGAAAGTTATGTCTAGTCAGAAAAACGAAAATATTGAATAGGTGACCTATGACGTTTTTCTAATGGCTGCTACCCTTCATCAAGTGATATGTACGTAACAAGATAGAATCAAGCCTAGCCGCAGCTCACCGGCGAGAGAAGATGATGGCAACGCTGGATCGGCCGGGCGATCGCATGCGGACGCGGACGGTCGGCGTGCTGTGGTCGTCGGCGACGGGTGTGGACGGCGACAACGTTTCGGAAGCTCCCGGAAGCGAGGGAGACAACGGCGACGCGCGGCTGGACACGGCGGAGAGGAAGACGGTGTCGGAATTGAGCGGCGATTCCCAGAGCTGCGTGGAGAGGCGGACGGAGTGGCGACGACGACGATGACCTTCGGGTCGAGCTCGGCCTCCACGATTTGGCTGTGGAAATGAAGCAAGGAGGGTGTTTAAAGGAGCACATGGGCGCGGCAAAGAGTAAGGACCAAGAATCGGCGGCGGGACTCACTCTACTCGTCGGAATCAAAGAAATACGGTGGCGGTCGAGCGAAACTCCGGCGAAGAAATTCGTCGGCCCGGGGGCGTATTGGAGAGGACTTTGGGGGGGGGGGGGGGATGGAGGAGGAGGTCGAGGGCTATTTATAGAATCCGACGGTGCTTGATTTGGTGCAGTAATTTGCTCGCAATCAATCGGACATTAAATTCGACAAAAAACGCTCATGTTTAATGGCTGACGAAATTAGAGCAATTAAGTGCGTTTAAGAGAGGGCTTTTATGGGGGAATGAAAGAGGAGATCAAGGGTTTTAATTAGAAAGAGACGGTTCGTCATTTGGTGCTCTTAATCAACGAGAATCATGTTGAGAAGTGGGCACGGGAGAGATTTTTGCGTGCGGGGCGTTGCTGGAGCTTGAAGACGACCCGGACGTCATCATGACGTCAGCATTTTTTTCTTTTTCCTTTTCTGATTTTTCTTATTTCTTTCATAACTTTTGATTTAAGACTCCAAATCAAGTCAAATAAATTTCTAAAAAAATGTAAAAATAATATCTTTGTGTTAAACCAGTTGTGGGCCTGTTTTGAACACTTTTAAAAAATCAAAATTTTGAATTATTGATTAATTACAAATTTGCCACTTAATGTCAAATTTGAAAACATGGCTTAAATAATTTCGTTTTTGGCTAAATAAAATTTATAAAAATACAACACTTATATAAGTTTAAAATTAAGTTATATAAACTCATTTTCCAATATTAAATAATTTTTGGCTTTAGTACAATATTAAATAACATCACACATTTATTTGAAATGAAAACGGAAATATAATGTATTCATTTTTAATTCAAAATATTTTGTGCACCATTAAGTTTTATATTAAGATAATTCAATTGAAACTTCATAACAACTTTGGAAAAGATTTTAGTTTTACTTCATTTCTTATATAGAAAATATATTCATGAAAGTCATTTTATGTTTTGAAAATAAATGAAAATCATTTAATCTAATGAAACGTTTATTTGGATATTCCATTAAAAATATGAAGTTATTAAAGTTATAAACTATAGACTTGTAATATCCAAACTATATTTTGAACTCAGGTAAATGAATAATAATCTTTTGGCAACTAGACAATGTTTTCAATAGTTTAAAAAATAACACTTGTAATTATTATTTTAATTTTAAGAATTGCTATTGCTAAGTGGTTGAATTCAAATACTTATAAAGAAACCTTTTATTTCATGAATATGGTTTGAAGGTTTGTGAAACATTTCTCATATTAGATATTAAGGTTTTAATAATTACAATGGATAATAAATTGTTTAACTTGAAACAACTTTTGAAAAAGTGAGATATTTGAATTATTAAACTCTTTCAATAAGTTTGAAGTCTTTCTTAGTTGGTTTTCTTATGCATTTAAATGTTTTATTTTAATCAAAAACAAAAGTTTAAAATTTTAGTGATTTCTAAACATTATAAAATGTTGGGATGTTACAACGGTCAGTAGAAATTTTCAAAGGTCAGATGCTTTCGACCGCGACTTCAACAAAATTTCTGAGACATTCGGAACAGAACAGACATTGGATGAACTCTCGTTTCTCAATGACAAAACATACATGCCAGAGCATAAAAAACATGCCACCGACAAAGAATTTAACACTGCAGATGACATACGCACACACCAGGTCCATCCGACTGACCCGGCGAAAACAGTCAAAATATCAACAAGTTTGCCTCCCGCATAGGAAGACGTGCTCGTCGAATTCCTCCGTGAGAACAGAGATATGTTTGCATGGTCAGCAGCTGACATGCCAGGCATACCCAGGGAATTGGCCGAGCACTCTCTCCAACTCAGTCCGGGAACTAGACCTGTCAAACAAACGGTACGACGCGTCTCAGGGCCTAAAAGAGAAGCTATAGAGAATCATGTGAACAAGCTACTCAAAGCAAATTTCATTAGAGAAATCAAGAAATCAGAATGGGTGGCCAACCCCGTGAGAGTCGAGAAGAAGAAGACAACCGAAACCAGGATGTGCATTGACTTTGCAAGGCTAAACAAGTGTTGCCAGAAGGATCATTTCCCGCTACCTCACATCGATCAGATTCCCGACTCCACTGCAGGATGCGCTCGACTATCGTTCCTCAACGCATATTCTGGATATCTCCAGATAAGGATGAAAGCAGAGGACCAGGAAAAGACAGCTTTCACAACTCCAACCGGAGTATATTGTTACACCACAATGCCTTTCGGCCTCAAAAACGCAGGAGCCACCTATCAGCGCATGATGTAAAATTGTCTAAAAACACAGATTGAAAGAAACATAGAAGTCTATGTTGACAACATAGTGATCAAGTCAAAGAAAGAGGGCACACTGTTATCAGACATCAAAGAGACATTCGACAACCTCAGAAGTTACAACATAAAATTGAACCCGTAAAAAAGTACCTTTGGAGTGCTAGCGGGAGAATTAGTGGGCTACCTGGTATCAGCTAGAGGAATCGACGAGGTACAACAGTTGACAGGAAGGGTAGCAGCCCTCAGTCGATTCATCAGCAAGTTAGGAGAGAAGGAACTACCATTCTATTGACTGATGAAGAAAGCAGATAAATTCAAATGGACAGAAGAAGCAGAAGCGGCTTTCATTGACCACAAGCGAACACTTACTAAACCCCCTATTCTAGCAGCACCGAAAGAAAAGGAACTGCTATACCTCTATGTGGCAGCAATAAACAGGGTGGTCAGCCAAGTTGTAACATCCCAATATTTTGGAATGTTTAAAAATCACTAAAATTTGAAACTTTTGTTTTTATAAAAAAAATACTAAATTATAATAGAAACCATTATATTTGGCAAGATGATTGTAAAATTATTCAAATACACCTTCATCTTATAAAATGTTTCATTCGTTGATTTTGAATATCTATATTTAAGTTAAATTCTTTAAAGCCAAAAATCTCCATTTCAAAGTGCTAAACTTATTAATAAGTATGCCTAATTTGTAAAATGGTTTTCATGAATAAAGTCACCATAAAGAATGAAATGTTTCCCAAATGTATTTTACAGAGTTCATATAGTGCATATCTTTTTCAAACTTAACTTTGCATAAAGTATTATTGGTATGAAAATGAGTTTTAAATAACTTATTATCAACCATATATGATTGTGGTATTTTCATAAATTTTATTTTGCCACAAATAAATTTATTTAAAGCCCTGTTTTCAAATCATATATAAAGTGTCAAATTGCATTTTATCAATAAACTGAAATTATTATTTTTGAAAAGTGTTCTAAACATACTCACAACTGTTTTAACATAAAGATATCGTTGTTACAAATTTTTAGAAATTAATTTTCGTAAATTGGAGTCTCAAAACAAAAGATATGACGAAAATAAAAAAACAGAAAAGAAAAAAAAGGAAAGGAATTACCTACGCGTGACGTCATCATCTTCAACCTCCCGTCATTTTCGCCCGACAGATTCGGCCAGATCAACCCCGCACAAATCTCGCGATTTGGTAGATTAGATGACGCCTTGCCTAGCCCTATTTAATCTCTAGCTCCTCCTCCACGTTTCCCCTCTTCCCTCTCTCGAAACCACGCCGCCAGGCCGTTCCAATAGCTCGCCGAAGCTCTATTGTTTCCAATACCATCCCCTTTCTCCTTCCCTCGCCGATGCGCATACGCTGACCCCTCGCCCGTATTTATTGCGCAGTTATTCGTCGAGTTGGTGTTCGGTCGAAACATGCTGCGTAAAACGCGCCTCGGCCCTTGCGTTCCGTCCATTCCAGGGCGCGCGCGTGGTCGACGACGCCGCCATCTTCCTCGCCTCGACGAACCGCGTCCGAAGCCGTCCTCCTCGAGTCCAGGGAAGCACTGCAGCGTCTCCGGCGTCAATGCCCGAGCGCCGGCGCCGCCATCTCCTCCATCTCCGGTGAACTCCGGCCGCCCTCTTCTGGTCAATTCTTGTAAGCCGCCCGATCTGCATCCAACGACTATGATTAGTCCTTTTAAACGAATTGGTACGGATAGATCCGGACCGTCAGATCTAGATTTGACGACCCAGATTGACTGAGGCGAGCCAAGCCGAGCCGCGGCTCAGACTCAGCCGAGCCCAGCCCAGCCAATCACAGTGCGCCACTTGGCTTGTCTATTTTGCTGTTTTTATTTCCTAATGGATTTATTTGGCAGTTTTGCAGAATAGCCCCTGTAATTCAAACCTTTAAAACTTTTTAACCATAAATCCAAATTAGAAAAATGTTATATCAAATTAAAGCCCTTGACCAGTAGAATATTTTGGTTCTGTTAGAATTCAAATATGACTTAGTTTAATATATTCAAATTTCGAATGGATCGTTTGAGTATATTTATCATAACTATAAATCTATAAATCCAAAAATTGCAAATAAAACTGTTTTATAAATTTTAGAATATTTGTAATATGATGCCTATGTTAGAAAAGAATTTTGAGCATTATTTTGATGATTTAACAATATTATGTTTAATTTGAATAGTTGACTATTTTTTACATAACTTTTGATAGAAACATTATTTTTGAGTAAATCCATTTGCTCTAAATTTATTTAAATCCCCTCTGTCTATTAGCACTATTTATAAAATTTTGTTATAAAAATTTAATCACAGAAAACTTTAATCTTATATTTATTCCTTTTATTATATTTTCCAAAAATAGAAATTAACTAAATTGCATTTCTAGCCTCATACATACTTTATAAATATCACAAAAATTAGTATGTTGTTTCTTGTAATTAAAAAGTTGCATTTCATGCATAGCATATTTTATTGTATAGATATACTCGAAAACTTCTCCCTTATTTTGCTAAGTACGTTGTTTAGGTTTATTTTCGATAGTGTTTTGAAAAGTAGTACTTAGTCACACTTGGAACTCTCAACATGGAGCTAGAAGTCCAATGAAGGACTTAGGCAAGAAAACAGAATCCAGAAGCATCTCAAAGAAGCAAAAGCACGTAGAAGAAAAGCGAAAAGTAGTTCATGAAGACCAACCAACTACGTTTTCTAACTCTTGCTTCCTCTCTCTCTCTTTTCTCCCTTCTTCTCTTAGACCTCATGATGACTAAGCATATTCAAGACCAACCTGGATGCTGTCAACACCTTCAAGTCTTCAGAACCATCAACTCTACAAATTGCAATGAAGTCATCACATCAAGGAGAAAGCTACAAGGAAGCAAGGAAAAGATTCCTGGAAGACCAACTACATCCTTCTTTCTATCATTTCCGTCTTTCCTAATCTTGTCTGTCACTTTAGACATAAACATAGTTTGATCATGTTATTACCATTTTTGAAGTATGTTGGATCCTAGCGGCATAGTGAGATGAAGCGGCCTGGAGACTAACCTTACATGTCCACGTACATGAGACCTGTTCCACAACATAAGTGGCTGGCTAGGTGTCTGTCTCTCTCACTATAGTGAATATCCAATTTACAAAGAGTTGTTAGTAATTGTTGATCACCTTGAAAAATAGACTTAGTATTTTCTCTAAGTATTTATGCACGTAATGACTAAGCCATTAGAACGCTTATTGAAGATGATTTATAGCAAAGTATTTTGTCCAACCTATGACCTTAGTCCTTAGTCATTTTTGACCAACAGTTTCACTTTGGACATAAACCCCCTTTTGATCATGATATTACCACCTTTGAAGTATGTTGGATCCTAGCGGCATAGTAAGATAAACCGGCCCGAAGACTAACCTTACATGTCCACATACATGAGACGTGTTCCACAATCATAAGTGGTTGGACGAATGTCTATCTCTCTCACTATAGTGAATATCCAATTTACAAAGAGTTGTTAATAATTGTTGATCACCTTGTAAAATAGACTTAGTATTATCTCTAAGTATTTATGCACATAATGACTAAGCCATTAGAGCGGTTATTGAAGATGATTTATAACAAAGTATTTTGTCTAACCTATGACCTTAGTCCTTAGTCATTTTTGACCAACAGTTTTGCCTTGCATTAACTTAGAAGATTTTCATGGCATGACATGCATCTCTAGTACTTAGAAATATTTTGCACATCATGCATGACATATTTTCCTTAGAAGTTTATGAAACTTGTTTGTTCATTATGTATGTGTTTGTATGCGTTGTGATGTTGTGTTTTATGTTGATTGTGGTATTGTGGTTTGTCTATATTGTTTAGATTGAACGGAGAGACCCGAGTTACGTTGAAAATATTTTGTGAGCAAAGACATCATCCAAAGGCAAGTGGCACATCTCATAAAAGTCCTACTATTTTTTTTATGCATGAGTAGTCTATTTTCCTATGCATGTGTAGGACTTAGTAGAAATGCTATGCTAGACCTGTGTAGAAATTCCTTACTCCTGTGTCTAGGTTCCTATGCAATACTTAGTAGAATTATTTGATGCTATGCAAAAGATGATTTTATGAAAAGTTAAATTCTACTAAGTCAAGAATGAAACACTTGGGTGGAATTGGTTGCTTGGCTGTATGAGTTGAGTGTTGTTGCCAGGGGTTTTGCCTGTGGGATATTCACTTGTGGATGGCCACCCAGGAACAAAGGGATCTGAAGAACTCCGAGTGAAGATTGCTTCCAGTGCAGCCATTGCCAATGGCTCTGGCTTGATCATCTAAGTTGCATGGACTCGCCCCGGCTTGACAAGCATATGTAGAGGGTGTTAGGTCGAACGGGTCAAACCCGATGGGGAGGGAAAATGCTTCCGAAAGATCTCGTCTCATTCTTCTCCTTTTCCTTATCACTACCAGGGTGTAAAGGATAGTTTGGGCTGAATGAGTATAATGGTGAACGTGCACAACCTCTGCAGAGTGTAAAACTTAGTACTTAGCCGTGTCCCCGGTACGGACAATTTTAGCAGCTTATCAAGGACGTCAACGGAGGATCCCACCATTCCAACTTCAAAACTAAAACTTGATGGGTGAACAAGGGTAGAATGAGACAGTGGATTTCATGCCACGGATGTCTCGAATAGAAGAAAAGTGTTTTCCAAAGATTTAGGAAAAAATGGCTTTATGCAAAATAGCCTTGAACTCCACCTGCCAAATATGCATATAGGTTATTGGAGTTATTACACTAAGTGTCCACCATAGTGTCACTTGCCAGATCCATTTTTAATGGAATCTGACCCTCGTTGTTGCAATATTTTTTCTTACTGCAGATTTCAGATGACGAGAGAGGTTACGTTTAAAGTTTTCGAGTCGGCAACCAACATGTTTTCGCCTGTGGCAACATGAAGATGATGGAGACTCACTTCTATTGAATTTCCGCTGTTTACTCTTTCAGTGCTAGCTTTATGCTATGCAAGTTGTAAAGAATATTTTCTAAGTATGGATCATCGATGTAATAAAATTGATACTTTCTTGTGATATTACATCGTAAATTGTGTGTGCAAGCAAATCGATACACAGATTTGCACTATACACAGGTGCCTTGCCATATTTTTAAGTGCAAGTACGCTACAGATGGTATCAGAGCACTGTGTTGCCTGTAGGTTCGAAACCCTAAGTTTGGATAGAAATAAGTTTGGCCATAGGATTGAAAATCTATTTCATTTAGTTTGCTGAAAATAAAAACTTTTCAAACATCATTCTTCTAACTATCTTAACTATTTCCTTTCTAATTATCTTCTTGTTTTTAGATGACCAGCCTCATTGAATCACTCAAGAAGGGACCAGTGATGACCATGACCTTGGAATGTGAGACGGAGTTTCCAACAACAGTTAAAGATAACATGAAGAGCTTGGGTTTTGAAGGAGAATCAGTATACCAAGGTTTTCCTTTCATGGACGAAGGCCAAGAGTATTGGTGGGTGCAAGTCCATCTATACAGGAGCAAAGAAGATGACCACAAGACTTGGGTGACTGCATGTTCACCAACCCAATACTTCACACATCATTCTTTGAATCAGCAAGAAATGCAGCATGGAAAGCCATCGAGTACCTTGCAGAAAGACTTCTTTTTATACTTCACAACACCCAGAAGCATCTTGAAGAACTCAAGGAAGTAGAGGAGGAACTCGAGGCACTCAAGAAAAAGATAGATTAGACCACCTATTTATTAGAATAACGAGATCCGATGATGTATTGACCTATCAAATTGTGGTATGTCAGTACTATCAATTTTTTCTTTCCATGACATTGGTGTGTTTCGTTCGTTAAACGATTAGTTCGGTTTCTCAAAAGAAGTTTGAAATTTTTCACGTATGTGTTTGATTGTGTTCGAACCATGTTGATATATTTTGTTAGAGATTGGTTGCCTTGTTCTGATTTATTGAATTAGGATTCCTCCATAGTACCTATAACTCAACTCATTTGTTTTCTAAACCCAATAGATGTCTCACCCCAATACCTACACCAACGATATACACACAACAATGCAACTACTATTGGAGACCCAGAGTCAGTTGTGGAATTTGATGAACAAAAATATGATCAATGACCACCCGCCTAAGATTGATCTAAACCATAGTGAGTTTCAAGAGGGTCTTATGACCAAACCGAAGGCATGCAAAACTTGTGGAGAGATAGGACATACTTTCAAAGAATGTCCTGATGAGTGGCCCCATGGTGATACAAGACATGTAGTTAAAGGATGCCCCACAACTCAGGTTACTTGCTTTTTGTGTGAAGGAACAAATCATGTCCCAATACAGTGTCAACTTTATCCCCTGGTGCAACAAGTTATCCAGCAAACAAAGGAAGGAATGCAACAGTCTCTCATGAAGACCTTGGAGGAACAAGAACAAAGGTTAAATCCAAGAAATATCTTACCACATAAATTTCTACAAGTGCAGATAAAGAAGAAGATTGGTAAGGACACTGAACCAAATCATTGTCTAAGGACGATTGTAGTTCCTACCAGGATGGAAAATGAAGTAAGAGTAAAGTCACACCAGAAGACATCCAAAAGTACCTCCAACAGTTGCTATAAGTGTGAACGAAATCACCTAGCTTGAAATTGTCACATCAAACGAGACTAGACTTCGTCAATGGAGATAAAATATGACAAACAAGATTTCAAAGAAGTTTTAGCCATGGAAACACCTAAGAAGAAGAATTTAAGTGACGTAATTTGCTACAAATATAAGGACAAGGGAAATTACGCTGATAAGTGCCCAGAAATGGTGAAGGAGAACTGCCTAATCCGCTCTCACAAGAAAATCATCACTGCCGTGACACGCCGCAGATGCAAAGTAACAGGGCACTATGTCAGTGGCTGCCCTGAGTGGAAGAAGGATAAATCTCTCCAAGGACCGAGTGGAAAATGTGAGTGCTATAACTTGCCGTATCACCACATACCATTGTATTTTGAATACTAGTACACTCTACATCAGAAAAGTAAGCAAGATTAAACAAAGTTTCTAGACTGACCATAAAAATTTCTTTTAAGGGTGATAGCCCACCCAGTTAATTCAAACCCAGTCGCCTAAACCCGGAGATCCAAACCTATCCTTCTTTCTAGCATTCCCAATCAGCGGAATCATTTTTCTACTGGTTTGCAGCTTCCGTGTCAACAGCAAGTTTTTCCCCTCTCGAGTTATCAGAATCATTCCAAGCTTTTGCTTTGTCTTTCTAGACTCTCCGAATCTCGGGGACGAGATTCATTTTAAGGGTGGTAATCCGTAACATCCCAATATTTAGGAATGTTTAAAAATCACTAAAATTGAAACTTTTGTTTTTATTAAAATAAATACGAAATTATAATAGAAACCATGATATTTGGCAAGATGATTGTAAAATTATTCAAATACACCTTCATCTTATTAAATGTTTCATTAGTTGATTTTGAATATTTATATTTAAGCTAAATTCTTTGAAGCCAAAAATTTCCATTTCATAGTTCTAAACTTATTTAAAAGTATGCCTAATTTGTAAAATGGTTTTCATGAATAAAGTCAACATAAAGAATGAAATGTTTCCCAAATGTATTTTATAGAGTTCAAATAGTGCATATTGTTTTCAAACTTAACTTTTCATAAAGTATTATTGGTATGGAAATGAGTTTTAAATAACTTAATATCAACCATATATGATTGTGGTATTTTCATAAATTACTACAAATAAATTTATTTAAAGCCCTGTTTTGAAATCTGACATAAGGTGTCAAATTGCATTTAATCAATAAATTGAAATTATTACATTTGAAAAGTGTTCAAAACATACTCACAACTGTTTTAACATAAAGATAACGTTGTTACAAATTTTTAGAAATTAATTTGACTTAAATTGGAGTCTTAAAACAAAAGATATGAAGAAAATAGAAAAACAAAAAAGGGGAAGGAATTACCTGCGCGTGAGGTCATCATCTTCAACCTCCCGTCATTTCCGTCCGACAGATTCGGCCAGATCAATCCCGCACAAATCTCCTGATTTGGTAGATAAAATGACGCCGTGCCTTGCCCAATTTAATCTCCGGCTCCTCCTCCACGTTTCCCCTCTTGCCCCTCTCGAAACCACGCCGCCAGGCCGTTCCAATAGCTCGCCAAAGCTCCATTGTTGTCGCCACCTTATGTCTTCGAATTCGGCGAGGTGAGCCTCTACGTGTGTCCAATACGATTCCCTTTCTCCTTCCCTCGCCGATGCGCATACGCTGACCCCTCGCCCATATTTGTTTCGCAGTTGTGCATCGACTTGGTGTTCGGTCGAAATATGCCGGCGTAAACCGTGACTCCGCCCTTGCGTTCTGTCCATTCCAGGGTGTGCGTGTGGTCGACGACGTCGCCATCTTCCTCGCCTGGACGAACCGCGTTCGAAGCCCTCCTCCTCGAGTCCAGGGAAGCACTGCAGCGTCTCCGGCGTCCATGCCCGAGCGCCGGCGCCGCCATCTCCTCCATCTCCGGTGAACTCTGGTCGCCCTCTTCTGGTCAATGCTTGTAAGCCGGCCTGTAACACCCCAATTTTCTTAAGCACAGTATTGTGGTGTTAGGCTAGATTTTTCAACCTTAGCTAGAACTTTTGGATGTGTAATATTTTGAGGCATGAATTGTCTTGTTGTCCTCATTAGTTTTGTTGAGTTCCACTAGCCATCTAAAAAGATAGAAACACTAAAACAACAACAACCAAAAGAAAAATTCAACACTCATGATCTTCATGCCTGTTAAAACTTAGCAAAACTAGGGGCTAGTATTAAGCAAACCTCAACTGGTTTTTGAAATGCATCTGAACCAACTTGATCTATGTCATATATACTTGCATGCCCTGTTCCAAATGATCACAAAGGAGCTTGTTAGTACATAAATATCACTTGCTTTTATGGCCATCAGAATAACATGACCTTTTGGGATATTCTTTTTCTTTTCCCTAAAAACTTTCTTTTCTTTTGTTTGCTCAATGAGATGTTTGGGTTGGGCACTAAATGGATCAGTAACTTCATCACCATCTAGTGGGTATGGGCATTGTGTTTAATTTCATTGGTGAATAAGGGTTTGAAATTTTCAAACATAAGATTTGATTTTATTTGAAAAGCTACCCAAAACCTCCACTCACCTCTCTCATCTCTTTCTACCCCACGTGCTGGAGAAGGAGGACTGCATCCCACCCCTCTGGCCCACTGTTCATGGACCTAGGTCACCCCTCCACCACTCTCCTCCTTTTCTTTCTCCCTCCACCCAACCAGAGCTCACTCCCCTCCTTCTCACTGGCCAGGCCTTGTCATCCCGACCACCTCCACTCTGTCCCTCTCTCCACCGCCCTCCCCAGCCAGTAGAAACTGAGAGCACCTCCCCTTTCTCTCTCCCTTGTCCTAACCAAAAACACTAGATCGGGTGTGGCTATAACTCTCACCCGAGCCCTCCCCTGTCTCATTTCTCCCCCTCACCAGGCACCCTCACACACTCACTCCCCTACCTCGAGAGCTCGCTCAAGATTTCCTCCCCTGCTGCCCGTGGGAGAAGGAATTTTCTCCGGCCACCGAAAGCTGCCGAGCTCCATTGTCGGCGTTCTACTCCTCTACTCTTCGCCATTCTTGGCCTGCCGAACTCCATTCTACGAGACCTAACTCCCCCACCCTCTCTTTTGCGCAGAGGAGCTCCATAGGCTTCGTGCTCATCCTCGCCGAAGCTAGGAGGAGGCGCCATGGCTGCATGCAGAGAGCTCCTCCGACGTCGCCCCGCGTAGGAGACCGCCTCTCTGCACCCTCTCCACCGAACCCAGCCCCACACTCGAACCCTGGACGTCCGAGGTGAGCGCTCCGTCGCACCCCTCTCCTTCTCTCTCTCTCGGTGTCTCGCCCGCGTTGGCGCGGCGAGGAAGACGACGCCGTCGCCGTTGATTTTGCGATCAACGGTCGATTTTGAACCACGCTCGGTCAGTTGACCGTTTTCAGCGCGCGCGCGGCCTCGCCCGGATGGGCCGGCCCAGCTACATCTGTGCGCAGATCCTCGCCATGCTGCGTTGCCTCTGGGCCGATCTGGCCCAGATCTGGTCCGCCCGACCTTTTTCTTTTTTAAGATTTTTCTGTGTTGAAAATTCCAGAGAATTAAGGGTCTAGCTTTTAATCTTTTGTGGTTATTCGGTGTTAGATAAAATAGTGAGGTTAATTTTGTAGCATAGCTACATGTTTTCTTAATCATGTGGCTTTGGATCTAGTCCAAAATATATTTTCTGTTGAGTTATATAATAGATCTAGTAGAAAGTACCACTTTCACCAATTATTTAATAACTTGGGATTTATAAGTCCAAATCATGCAAAACAAGATTACATGGAAAGCCTATAAAAATGCCTACTTAGATCTATAAGTCTTGCATGCAGGAGATTATTCTAGCAACATATCTTTTTAGTTTAAGTAGAACACCAGTAGGTATTTGGTGATTTTTAACTCTTAAATTAAAACACTTTTTGGGGTAACTCCACTTGGAGGTGGTAAATATAGGTTGGAGGTGTCTTATGCTATAAATGTACATTTTCCAGTAGATATTTTATACTTGATAAATCAATTCCTTAAAAACAGGAGGATAGTCTCATGAAATGCATATTTAGAATTTCAGAGAATGATGTATGGCTAGTTTTGGTTGGATGAGCCACCTATGTCCATGAAGTTTTGTGGGGGGTATTTTTGTGAAGTAGCCACAAGTTTTATCTAACTTACCCCACTGGTTTGGCATCAAAATAATCCATATTATTCTCTGTACTCAAATAATAGGCAGAAGTTTACTTTATTTAAAAACAGGGATAACTTGATCTAGGATTATCCAAATTAGATGAATAAAATCTCTACTTAAAGAGAAAGTTCATATCTCTCTAAAGAAATTAACTTTGCATGTAGGAGATCTATAAAACTGAAACCACATTCTTTTTGGGTTTGACATCAGTAGCTCTTAGTTGATTTTTAGTTTTTGTTTGGAAATAGATTTTCATGCACAACTAATTTTCAGAGCTTCCTATAGTAATTAGGAGTAATGTGGCAGAAGGGTATATTTTTATAAACAGTACTTTAGGAGTTATGCCTTTTCCATCTAAACAGTCCTATAATAACTATTTAAAATGCATTAGTTATATTTCTTCTTTTTGGATAAGAGCAAGCTTGTGTTTATAAGTTACCAACTTAGTAATCCAGAACCTATAAGAAACCCCTATCCTTGCTTTTAAAACAATAATAGTGTTGTGGTTATTATCCTTGTGTGTTATTAGCGTAACCTCTCTTTTTTTTGTGCCATAAGACAACCCTATGTGTCTGGTGTGTTTTGTTGTGTTTGTGTTTTACAATTGAGTGAACCCCTCCGATAGGTGGTTCTGTTTTGTGATGCTTGTCGTTTTCTATTATACTTTAGATTGTTATCAACTCGCATTTAGGATTTACACTAGTCTCGTTTGTTTTCATGTTTCGGTAGAACCGCAATCAGAGGAGGAGCAGTACGAGGTAGCTGAGCACAACTATGGAGAAGAGCAAGACCAGGGGCAGTACGCTTAACAAGGCAAGCCACCTCACCACCATTATGCAAATCCTACTATTTACAAAGCATGTTTTGTTTTAAAATAAAATAATGCATGGTTTAGTTCTTTTGTGGCACCTTGCCACCCGAAAACTATTTTTCAAATAATTGTTTGGCCAAAGATATCTACTAGAATACTATAGGTGTTACAAAAAGATTTTATCTGGTGAACCTTGTTGTTGAAGGCTCAAGCAAAAAGACTAAGTTTTCTAGTAGTCTACCTTCATCTACTTACCTAAAAACTATAGGATGGGAACCTGTTTGATAAAACTTTTTTACGGAGGAAAACCTGAGTTGCTGGGAGCAATCAGCGAGAAAGAAATGTTTAATGAAAACCCGAGATGCTGAGAGCATTCGGAGATGTTGCGAAAACCCGAGCTGCTGGGAGCAGTCGGAGATGGAGGTTTAATTTCGAAGTCCCTGCTGCCGCCCGAACAATTAACCCGTGCAACCACACTATCTTACATGGGTAGGGCTTAGCCGGAAACTTGTCTGTCTTAGTGTTGGGGCTCTCATACTTTCTATGAGGGCTAGGCCCCCGAAGCCGGGTTGTTGTCCGGAAGAGACAATACACTGCTGAGGACCAACAGCCGCACGATTACGGCGGGTCTCCTAACGTGGCGGTGTGGCGTGCCGAGGAAAGACCAAAAGGTCTAATGGAGCACACGGCGCCGAGGAGAACAAACCTACCGGGAGGCCCCGATACTAGGGTGGTTATAGTGGAAAGCTTTGATCGTCTTATCCGGACACCCGCATGCTCTAGTGTGACGGGCCGTGGAAGCCACGGCGGAATGACCGATTGGTGTGGGTAAAGTGTGCAACCTCTGGAGAGAGTGTAAATCTATTCGAATAGCCGCGTCCCCGGTCATGGACGGTTGGAAAGGCCACACTGGGCGCCTAGGGAAAGAAGTTGTTTTTAAAAAAAGAAAGTATCTCTGTGGAATAAGGAGGTACCTGGGAGGTACGGAAATTGGGAGAAGATGATTGGTCTCGGGAGACAATCAGTCCGATCTCAAGTCAGGAAAAAGGGGTATCCCCATCCTAGTGCTTTTAAAGATTTTACAAAAGAAAGTATGAACTTAGATATGTCATTGCTATATCTAAGAGAAGATAATTCTATCTCTAAATGTTTTTCTTCAACAAATATATAGAGATGCCGTAGTCTCTATGCCTAAAATCATCGTATTCGAAAACTAAGCCCTATAGTCGTATATAGTAGCTATCCTAGTTTTCGAAAAGTGTTTTCTTGCATTATCATGAACGTTTGAGCCTTAGAGGAGGTCTTGCGAGTACGTAATTGTACTCATATGGCTTTGTCCCTGGATATTCAAATGTCCAGATTTCAATGATGATACTTATGTCGAGGAGGAGGCGTATGACGACGACTTCGCCACTTAGCTGTCACCGGTCAACTGCACTTGTGGGATCAGCGCTCGGAGATGTCAAGAGCCGTCGCTAGCCACGAGCTTCCGCTATCGTAGTTTAGTTCCGTCCTGCGTGACGAGGTTTGTTGACTTGGTCGTATGACCGTCTATGTGTTGTAAGACTTCTATTCGTACGACTTGAATGATGTAACTCTTTGATATCAATGGTGGTTATGTGATTGCGATGAACTGATCATTGGGATCGTGATCTTTTACATAACGTGGACATCTCGGACTTGCTCCGAGGGGTCCTTACAGACTTGGTATCAGAGCCATCGTTGACCTTAGGAGACTTTAGCTAGGTTGGGCGTCGGAGTCAAGAAAAAATGTTTTCCTACAAATTTAGGAGAAATACTTAAAATGTGCATAATATACTACTATTCCCTCCCCTCTGTTATTACTTATTGAATAATATTATACTTGCATTAAACCTTATGTTTTTACTTGTTTAAAATTTTGCGCACCGTTCACTAATTCAACCTCCATTTAAAATTTTGTGTAGATGAGCGGAGAGTTCTCGTCGTCGATCCAGTTGGGAGCTGTGCCCGACTCGCGAGTTTCGCGTCCGTTTCAGGCAGATTTACTCCAGTTGACTCGACACTTGGGGCGCCCGCTACCTGAGCTGCTAGTAGGACGTTGTCTACCTATGGTTTGGAGACAAGATGTCCTGGACCGTGAGGTGCATCATTCGAGGACCGCTGGTGCCACCCTTCGCCGAGGAGCTGATTGAGGATGCCCTCGCATCGACTCAGATGGGGGCATTTGTTACGGTGATGTAGAGAGCTCTCGTCCGCTTGGTGTGTGCTCACAGCGCCGAGCTGGGCGGCACCCGTTTTGAGTTCTACTCTGGCCTGGACGAGCAGAGTAACCCTGTGCCGCCGCGTCCCAACCCCACCTTCGGGAACAACTTGGCCGAGCTGGGACTCCTCGTCGAGAACACCCAGTCCCAGCTGGTCACTAGTCGTTTCGAGAGTGATCTCCAACGTCTGAATCACGACGGTGTTGTGGTGCGGATTTCGGCAGCTGAGCTAAGGATCGAGGACCTGGAGGCTCAGCTCAAGGCATCTCAGGACAAGCTGAAGACCGTGGAGCTGAAGCTCAAGACCTCAGAGGAGCGTCTGGTGGAGTCCCAGACAAAGCTCAAGAAGGAGCGCATGGAGCGTCGTTCCACCTTTGCGCGTTTCCAGACTTCCCGCTACTACAAGTTCCAGCTTGACGGTATGGTTGATATGCTCAGGACGACCATCGACGCCCGCGACGAGCGGATCATCGAGCTGGATTTCGAGGTGGAGACGTTGAGAAGGAGAACGACGATCTTCTGCCAGATGATGAGGACCCTGCGGAGGATATGGACATGGAGTCTGAGAGCGGGCAGGACGACGACGACCTTTGAGGCGAGAGCGGTGAGGACTCGGGGGCTGTGATGTCCGAGGACGAGGACCCCGACGAGCCACCCTTTGACAGTGACGTTGCCGTGGACGTGGAGAAGCTATTTGCGTAGTCTATTTTGGGTTAGGACCGAACCATCGCGATAAGATGATGCGATTGTGTGGTCTAGTTAGCATGAGTGTGCGTTTGAATTATTGTAAGACTATGTCAGACCGATGTCATGTGATTGAGAACTATGTGATGATGCTTTTGGAACCCTGCTATGGAGTGGATCATGTTTTCTTATGAGTAATTCCTTCCTGAAATTTGTATGTTACTGTGTTTGATTGATGAGCTCTTTTTCCAAAGCATGTTTTAAAATTCTAATAGGAAAGTTAATGTGTATTTTATTCTGAAATCCAGAATGGGGAGGGATCCACCACCACCCCCACTACCTGAGCCATCTTGGGCTCAAGTGTTGCATCTTCTCATGGAGGATCGCGAAGCAGCTCGCACTGAGAGGAGCACCACCCCCACCACCCGAGCCATCTTGGTCAGATCGCCGTCAACCAAAATGGCGGCGAAGGAAACGAGGAGCCCCGTGTGACGCCCTAAAATCGGTACTATGTAGATTTAAGCGTTCCCGCCAAAATCCGCATAATAACGATTTTAGGTCGCCCACCAGACATAATGTGCACGCCGAAACATGCGCATTATGTGGGTGGAATTGTGATAACATTACAACAGTTCCGATACATCCACAAATACAACAGAAGATATATAATACAACAACGACTCCAACGAGTCAAGATACAAAGGATACAATACAAAGATTCAAATGACTGCGGAAGCAAAATAATATCCATCTAAGGATAAGATGCAAATTGGACTAAGAGTCCTGAAGATAAGCGATGGCGCCATATCCCTGCCCAGCCAAGCCGGAGGGATTCCCAAGCTAACGTCGTCTGACTTCAAACCTGTTGACAGCACATAAAGCACATCCCAAAAGAGGGTCAGGGCACTCCCTGGCAAGCAACTTGTCTACTTTCTACACCATCTCCCAAAATATGGGATAGGTGGACTTAGCGGCAGCAGCACTAGCAACCTAAAGAGACACGCTACAACTTCCGTCTAATTAGAGAGGGATAAGAGAGCGCATAAGATAAACATCTACCACTAACACCAAACATAACCCATTCTCGAATTAACCCCCTCAACCAAATATGAGGAAGAAATTCGGGAAACTCACACATTGAACAATTTTAGTTATAATTTATGATGAAAGTAATTCTATATTACTAGTCAATTTAATTAACATTAATTAGGTGTAAGTTGTCTAGATCTTGTTAGCCAGCATCATCACCAAAGTCGTCCATAACCGTGGACACGGCTCATCGATAAGATTATACCCTGCAGGGGTGCACTATTGTACCCATACTCGCATGATCAACCCAAGCAAGCATCAGGGCTTCTCAACACGACTCATTCCTTCACTACAGCAAGTCCAAGTGCCACCCATATGAGTTGTTACCCGCGTCAGGAGTCCGGCCGAATCTCAATTGCGGACTCATTAGTTTGTGCCTACGTGCCATGCGGCTCAAACCACAGTAGGAACTGTCCGCTACGCGCTCACCATCCCTATATGACCCCCCGTATCACACACCCTCTCATCATCATCATCAGCATCATCATCATCATGCACATGCATATGAGCAAATGGAAAACCCGAACTAGTTGCGGCACATGGACAAGCTGTAGATCCGTTCAAAGTCGAGGGGGGCTCCATAGGGCCTCCCACAAGTGGTTAGTGCGCTCAAAATTGGATCCGAGGACAAAATCTCAGTTCCTAGGTCGACACTGAGCAGAACAAAACACCTCGCAAGGCCTTCCGCCTGGTGCCTTATCTTTTAATTATAATACCCCAATATAATACAACATTTTATTAAGGTAGAAAGATCTATCATACTAAGGAGATGAAACATAAGATCAACAGACGACTCGCACAAACAACTCTAAGCATGCGCTACGACTCGCAAGGCCAACAGATAAACAAACAACAAGTGATTGGATCGCGATAAGAATCGATAACTAGGGTAGCAGAGATCAACGGCAGGAATGAAAGATAATGTATAGGTAAACAAGCAAACTTTGCTTGCCTGGAATCCCGCATGGAAGCAGATCTTGTCGTTGCTCACACATCTCAATGTCGTATCCGCGAAGAAGCAACAAACACTGGAAAGCGTAAAAGATGCACTTTTACCACTACGGCAAAAGATCCAGCTTTATCATATGAGAATGATGTATGGCATGGCAAGATGCATTGCGAGATGCACTTAATCCGAATTAAGCGGAACCGGGATTCCGACAATTAATATTTAGGTGCAAGTTATTTATTTACCAGCAATATATTAAATGTTGGTTAGCATGGCAACACATGGCATGGGTGATCTAATTAAATTAAATGGAATAGGGCATTATATATTTATTACCCCACACATTCCATATTTAATTATTTAGGTGCATTGGACAATTTAACTAAGCAATTAAAATAAAAGATGCAACATGGCATAAGAATTTCATATTAATGTTTATTTCATTTTTCTGATAATAATGGATATAAATTTTATACTATTTGGAGTTATAAAACATAAGATATGGAATGTATAAGAATACACATTTTAGTAAAAGATAAAAGACAAAGGATATAAAAAGGAGATGATTATGCTGTGATAAGATTCGAACTAGGTCTGCTGGGCGTGGAAACAGAGGCACGGCCGTTGGGATACGGCTTGGATTGGTGATACAACTGAATAAGATTTCATATGAAACAACAGGAGACGCTGGATCTGCACAAATATAGCAAAAAAAATAAGGTTTAATTTGTATCCAGAGGGTATTTGAACTCGGGACCTCCTGGGATAAGCACAGAGGAGCGAAACCACTGGACCGTGCTGCTATTACTGATTAGGTTCTGAAGAAATCGGATATGAACACAGCTTCAGCTTCGTTAACTGAATTTATGGCAGGAGATTGATAAAAGGGAAAAAGTAGAGGAAAAACGTGCAGCGTGGGAATTGAACTCGGGTCTTCTTCGTGCGGGATGGGGGTGCAACCACTGGGGAGGATGTGTGTTGGTGAAATGTTGGCATTCCGACTACAAATGAGGTTACCGAGCGGCGTTAACTGAACTTTTGGCAGGAAGTTTCAGATTTGAGGAACCTAGCGGAGACGACGAGGATGAACTGCAGGCAAGCTGCGTTGATTCCGCGCGACGGCGGTCCTTCAGAGCAAGGGGAGGAAGGGGGAAGGCATCCCGGAGGTGCGGCTCACCTAGGGGCGATCGGTGGTGGTCTCGGAGGGCTCGGGGAAGGCCGGGGATGGCGTGGGACGAAGAGGAAGTAGAGGACGACCAGCTTGGCGGCCCGAGGAAGTTGAGCTCCGCGTAGGCGACTCCGGCGATCCCGGCTTGTGCTTTTCAGCAGGTACGTCGAGGAAGCCGAGGCGATTCCATTCCCGCGCTCGGGAGGGGAGGAGGGCGCCCATGGGGACGTCTTGGTGAGCTTCAAGGTCCGGTCATGGTGGAGAGGATTTGGAAAAAAGAACAGAGAAAGGGGGAAAAGATATGGCGGCTGCGACGCTGGGGAGGGAGGAGGAGAGGCGGCTAGGGTTAGGGTTCGTGGGGAGGAGGCTTTATGGAGAGGGGAGCAGTTGTGGAGGAGGTGGGGGCCATGGGGAAAGGTTCACGCTCTCCTCGTTGACTGTCCGTACGAAGAAGAAGGGAAGGAGGGGATGGGCTGGGCCAGAGGGGAGAGGGGAGATGGGCCAGAAGAGAGAGAAAACGGTCCAGGTGAGTATTTTTCTTCTCTGGAATTTTTATTTCTTTTATTTATTTCATTTATGTTTTATGTTTTAAAATAAAATAGAAGAAGAAAAGATATATAACTTTTGGCAAATAATTATTGTTTCAAAAATTACACAATTTAATATATTAGTTTGAATATTTGAAAAGAATTTAAATATCACATTTAAATTGATTTGGTGACGAGGTTCTAACTCGGCAGGTCCCAGGGTTGTACACCCCGGATTGATTGATGGGGAGATAGGAGAGTGCAAGGTGATCACGACGGCTGACAAGCAAGGTTTACCCAGGTTCAGGCTCCCGGAGGATAACACCCTACTCCTGCTTTTCTGGTTATTGATGCGAATAGCGATTACAATGGCGAGATTGCGATCTCGCTAGGGTTTGTGGTTCTGAGCGTACGTGTGTCTCTCCCCCTCTAGGACGGGCAACCCTCCTGGCTTTATAGGCAGCCAGGTCTCGGGTTGTTGGTACAGATACGGTAGGTTAAAGTCCTAACCGAGTTGGACTAGGACACAAGGTACCCCGAGTGGGCCTTCTGCGGGCCTTTCCATCCTTGGCGCGGCCCAGGTAGCCTCACCGTGGGCTACCCGCAAGGTAGCCCCACGTCAGTAGCCCCCGAGTGCTTGATCGAGTCTCAGAGTCGGACAAAGGACTCCTTCTTCCTGGACGCGCCATTGGATTGCTTGATCTTGAGCCTGAACTCGAATTTCTTCAGTCGAACCAGCCTCTCCCGATGGGAGTAATCTTGTGCAGTCGAATTACTTTGACTTCTTCTTGTGAAGCTTGATTCTATTCAGCCTGCTTTGGCTTCTCCGTGCGACACGTGGACGGCTGGATGGCTTCGCTCGGAGCTCTTTTCGCGATGGACGGTTGAGATGCCGATCCTCGAGGAATAAGTACTGCGCCCTGGCGTTTGGGATGTCATCTTCTCCAATCCATTCTTTCCTTTTCCTCTCCTATTGCGCTCTGCCATTGCCGCCGCCGTCCCGAGCTCAAAGCGATTTCTCCCCGCACTCTCCGACCTGCGCGATGGGCAAGCCGAAGGGCACTGCTGGCTCCTCCGCCACCGCCGCCGATGCCGCCGGGCTGATGAAGAAGCCCGAGGGCGACTGCCAAAGGTCGATGACGAAGAAGGCCGACGTCGATGTACTCCGTGCGCAGGGTCTGCTGCCACCTGCGGACGAAGTCCAGGTGCGACTCCCTGGCAAAGAGGCTTTTCCTACCCCTCGCGATGGGGAGCGCATTTGCTTCGCGGACTTCGTTCCGCGTGGCTTCGGGTTCCCCATGCACGATTTCGTGCGCGGGCTCCTGTACGCATACGGGGTTCAGATCCATGATCTGACCCCCAATGGCGTCTTGAGCATCGCGGGCTTCATCGTGCTCTGCGAGTGCTTCTTGGGGGTCGCGCCCCACTGGGGACTGTGGAAGTCGCTCTTCCTCGTTCGCAAGAACGTGGGGAAGAGTGGGCTGACCTACCCAGTGGGCGGCTTCGGAATCCAGGTGCGCGGTGATACCGCGTACTTTGCGATGAAGAAGTCCGACTCCGTCCAAGGGTGGCGCCGGCGATGGTTTTACGTCCAGTCGTCCGGAGATGGCCTGGACGCATTCGACGGCAGGCGCGGGCTGAGGAAGACTGGCGCCTGGGCGCACCCGCTGTCTGCCGGGGAGAAGGAGGCAGTGCGGCCCCTGTTGGTGCTGCTGCGCGAGCTGACCGAGACCCTTGGGCGCGAAGCGGGTGGCGTCTTTCTGATGGCCACCTTCTTCCGCCTTCGGGTGCAGCCGCTGAGCGCCCGGCCCCACCCGATGTGGGCCGCCGAGGGCGTTAGCGACAAACCGCTGGACGACGAGGAGGTGGAGGCCAACGTCAGGTCCATCACCAATCTTCGAGTCGCGGACGCCTGCAACGTCAAGTGCCCCATTGCTCCTTACGGGGCTACGAACCCCGTTCCTGAGGTGAGTCTGTTCTCTCTTTCTTGTTGTACTTGTTCGACCGGAGTCTACTTTGTATTTTGATTCGACTTGCGTCTACTTTTGCTTTTAGGGTCGGGATTTATTCATCAGCCATCCTCCCCTCCCTGAGAATGGGCCCGACGATGAGTCGAAGTTCATCGAGGATGAGGGTGATGACGAAGAGATCCCCTCCGCACACTCTCCCCGCGATGATTTGGAGGAGGAAGACGAAGTGGAGGAACCCGCGAGGAAGAAGCGGAAGCTTCCGATCCGCGGCGAGTCTGCTTCTGCGTCGTCGCCTGCTAGGGATGCGGGTGTTGCTGAGGAGGAGGCCGTGGCGACGTCCCCGGGTGCGCATTCTTCGGGTGGCTGGGAGGAACCTCTCAGCGTTCCTCCCGTCGCCTCTGCTGCGCCACGGTCCTTCGCGCGAATGCCCTCGCCGTCGCTGTCGAGCTTCGACGACGCCAGCTCCCCCAGGTTGGTTTCTTTGCAACATATTCTTCGAGTATTACTTTGCGGGTTCGCCGTTTTATTGACTTTTGTGTTCTTGATATTGCTACAGCCATCGCTCTGACAACATCGGCTCCCCCATTCGGGACACAGAGCTTACTTCTGGCCCTTCGACTGGGCTGGAGACGCCTGTGGTGGGGGAGAAGGTGCACGCGGAGGCCATCGGCATGGCCTCGTCTAGCCGGGCTCCTCCTTCGACTGTCGATGACCTTGAGCTCCTGGACCACGTGAGTCTTCTTTTGTTTTCTTTGTTCTTCTGTTTTCTCATCGGGTGCGCGATCAGCGCTCCCGATGGGAGTAGCCCCCGAAGGTGTGGGTGACTAGTATAGTCGCCCGCAACTTTATAGACATCATGCATCTTTTGTTTTCAGCCATACTATCGCCAGCAGCTTGACGCAGCCGCGGCTTATGTTCGCCTGGAGAAGGAGAGGGACCAACTGCGTTCCTCGCTGGACCAGGCTACTGGCCGGGTGGATGAGCTCGAGAAGGCTCTTCGTGAGTCTCAAGAGCGGGAGCTGGCGCGGGTCGCCCAGGAGAAGACTCAGATTGGTCGTCTCCTTTCACTCGCCGCTGTTCTTGGGGGTGAGTATCAGCATTTCGCTTACTGAGTTTTTCATTCCTTTTCTCGTCCTGACTTTGAATTTTGTCGCAGAGACTTGCGGTGGAGTTCCTCCGGAAGACGCTTCGAGTGACACCGTCGACTTGGCGACCGCGGTTGGCTTCTTCGACCGCGTATGCGCCTACGCCTCGGATGCCTTGAAGAAGTCTTCCGCCGCGTTGGAGAAGTCGACCGGAGCTCTGGCCGTGGTGCATCAAAGCATTTTTCCGGGCAGCCAGCCGCCAGCGACCGTGGACGCTCTGGCCGCGCCGTTTGGGGACGCGACCACCATCGCCGACTTCACGCGGTCGCAGACGGTACGCGGCTCCGAGCTCACCTTCCAGCTCCTTTTAGGCCACCAAGTTCCAGGTGACTTTGAGAAGATCGTCAGCGGTTTTCCTCGCAAGCCTGACGGTCGGACCGCGTCGCTGAGTGGCGTGAAGGAGCGCGCCTCGCAGCTAGCTGCGCAGCTTGTGGCACTCTTCGAGAGGGCCCTTGCTAAGGCGACTGAAGCGGCTGCCCGGAAGGGCCGCTCCCGGTCGCAGTCCGCGGCCTTAGAGTAGGCATAGGTGTAGGGATGCAGCAGTCGCTGCGGCTTGTATTTTGAACTCCCTGTTTGTAATGGATATTGCCCTGTCGGGTCTTTTGCTCTTTAGTATTGATCTTGCTGACTTTCTGCCTACTGAGCTGAACTGTGCTTGGCCGTCGCACTTCTGTATTGACTCTGCGTATTTCTGACAGAGTGACATGCGCGATGATGCTTCGCCTTCTCCCCTGGCACGGCCGAGTGGCGCGGCTTCCTCTTCGGGTGCTCGCCGTCGCCGGGCGGCGCCGGCTCCTCCGCGCAGTGCAAATGACCAGCGGGTAATCACCTATCTGAAGAACAAGGTGGTGGAGCTCGAGGCGACCCTGAAGAATGCGGAGCGGCTGTTGCAGCGCTCCCAGTCGCATCCCACGGCGGAGTTCTCACGCCGTGAAGATTTTTTGCTTGGAGAGATGGACTTGATCAGTCGACAGTTGCAGGGTATGTGTCATGTTTTGGCGGCTGCCTTCGCTGTTGTTAGTCCTTCTCCTTCTGACTTGCAGTTTGTGTGCGCAGATGTTAATCCCGATTGGGAGGCCGAGCGGGCTCGCGTTGAAGAGCGAGTCACCCGAGAGGCGTCCAGCGACTCCTATGAAGCTCGCCAGTTCTGGGTGAACAAGTCGAGGGGGCGCGTCCTTGCCACGATGCTTGATCGAACGTGGCGCGCTGCCGCTCTTCTGGAGCGCTGCCGGACGACACTTTGGCACGTCAACCGCGTGTACTTCCCGCATAATGCGCAGCCGAACGGGTTGCCTGCCTTGCTGGAGAGGTTCCGTGATGGCGAAGGGCTGAAGGAAGTAGTCGACGCTCAGCTTGTGGCTGGTGCAAACGCGGCGCTGGCGTATGTTCGGATGCACCGGCCACATCTTCCGCTTGAGCGAGTGCTTGAAGGCCTGCCAGGTGACGACGACTTCGACGAGACCTTGCCGGCTGCGCGCCGGATTATACGGCAAGTTCAGGACTTGAGCGAGCGACTTGTAGGTCCTCTCGATGCGCCGAAGGCTGAGCCTGCAGTTTAAAGTAGCTGTCGTCTGATGTACAGGGTTAGCTATAGGGGGCAAATTTGCTTGTGTAAGTATAATGTGACAGGTTACAGCATTTTTTCGAGTAATGAGAATTGCTATGTTTACTCGAAAGTGAGGGTGCCTGATTCGACCTGTGTGGCGCAGCTGCCGAGTATGCCAAGCAGTGGCCTAGGTTTTGCAAGTGTTACCTGTATGCCGCGGTCCCTGGTTTTATCAGGTGGCGACTGAGGATTTGTAACTTGACCTGTGCGGCGCAGCCCCCGAGTCGTTCGGGTGGTGGCCTAGGATTTTGATTAATTCCTGTCTGGCGCAGTCCCCGAGTAGGTCGAGTGACGGCCTAGGATGACAAGTGTGACCTGTGTGGCGCGTCCCCTGAGTATGCCGGGCGGTGACCTAGGATTTGGAACTTGACCTGTGCGGCGCAGCCCCCGAGTAGGTTCGAGTGGTGGCCGAGGATTTTTCTGAGTCCTGTTTGGCGTAGCCCCCGAGTAAGTCGAGTGGTAGCCTAGGATTGCAAGTGCGACCTGTGTGGCGCAGCCCCCGAGTATGTCGGGTGGTGACCTAGGATTTTGAACTTGACCTGTGCAGCGCAGCCCCCGAGTAGGTTCGAGTGGCGGCCGAGGATTTTTCTGAGTCCTGTTTTGGCGTAGCCCCCGAGTAAGTCGAGTGGTAGCCTAGGATTGCAAGTGTGACCTGTGTGGCGCAGCCCCCGAGTATGTCGGGTGGTGACCTAGGATTTTGAACTTGACCTGTGCAGCGCAGCCCCCGAGTAGGTTCGAGTGGCGGCCGAGGATTTTTGATTCTGTGCTTGTGTGGCGCAGCCCCCGAGTGATTTGGGTGGCGGCCTAAGCTTTTATTTCAACCTGTGTGGTCAGCCCCCGAGTGGATCGAGTGGCTGCCTAGGATTTTGAGCTTCTTGAGTGACGGGAGGGAGGAGACAGTTTTTCTTCAAGTCACTTTATTGATTCATGCGAACAGGCCGCCTCATTAAAAACCCTCCAGTCCCCTCAGGTACCCTGGTAAGGAAAAGAGTGCGTCTGAAACCTGCCGCGTTGCCTTTCTTGTACAATGCTTGACGTGAACTAGGCGTAGAACCGGCGGAGTTGTGCTACGTTCCACGAGTTGCTGCAGTCTGCTCCTGTCTTCGAGTCCTTTAGGCGGTATGCTCCATTGCCTATTGCTTCTGTTACGATGTACGGGCCCTCCCATGGGGAGGCGAGCTTGTGCACCTTCTTTTGCTTGAGTCGAAGGACCAGGTCTCCTGCCACGAACGCTCTTGGCCGCAGCCTCCGAGTATGATAATTACGCAGGTCCTGCTGATACACGGCTGATCGTGCTAGGGCGATGTCTCGTGCTTCGTCGAGGGTGTCTCTGCTGTCTTCGAGTGCTTCCTCTGCTTCTGACTCGTCGTAGGCGACTACCCTTGGTGCGTCAAACTTGATGTCGCAGGGGAGGATCGCTTCTGCGCCGTACACCATGAAGAATGGCGTGTACTGGGTAGATCTATTCGGCGTTGTTCGTAGACTCCAGAGGACTGACGGCAGTTCTTCCACCCATGCGCCCGCTGCGCGTTTCAGGGGTACGCGCAGTCGCTTCTTGATGCCGTTGCAGACTAAGCCATTGGCTTTCTCCACTTGTCCGTTGGATTGCGGGTGCGAGACAGATGCGTGGTTGAGCTTGATCCCCTGTTCTGAGCAGAAGTCTTTGAATTCCTCGGCTGTGAAGTTCGAGCCGTTGTCGGTGATGATCCCATTAGGTACTCCGAATCTGAAGATGATTGACCTGATGAAGTTGACCGCTGTGGACGCAGTCGAACTTGTGATGGGCACGGCTTCGATCCACTTTGTGAATTTATCGACTGCGACCAGGAGGTGGGTATGACCTCCGGGTGAGGATTTCTTCAGCGGGCCCACCATGTCCAGGCCCCATTGGGCGAAGGGCCAGGCTAGTGGTATTGTTTTGAGCTCTGATGCTGGGGCGTGCGGCTTGTTGGTGAATTCCTGGCACCCTGTGCATTTCTTCACCAGCTCCTCAGCGTCCTGCATGGCTGTGAGCCAATAGAATCCGGCTCGCAGCGCCTTGGCCACCAGTGCTCGGCTGCTTGCGTGATGTCCGCATGTACCCGCGTGAATGTCGAGTAGGATGGCTTGGCCGTCGACTGGATGTATGCACCTTTGCAGGATTCCTGATATGCTTCTTTTGTAGAGTTCCCCGTTGATGACGGTGAAACTTTTGGAGCGTCTGATGATGCGCTTTGCTTCGACTGGGTCAGCTGGCAGCTTCTGATGCAGTATGTATGCCAGGTATGGTCCTGTCCATGTGGCTTCGACTAGCATGACTTCCATGGGGACTTTGTCTTGGCTTGGCGGGTTGACATCGCCCTTTGTGGTTGCAGTGCTGGCTGTACCCTGAGTCTTGATGGATCTTTGCGTGATGCACTCGAGGAAGACGCCGGGTGGGATTGGTACCCTGTCCGAGCCCATGTTAGCTAGGGCGTCGGCTTCCTCGTTGCTTTCACGGCCGATGTGGCGTAGCTCGCAGCCGTCGAAGTTTCCTTCCATCTGATTGTAGAGGTCTCTGTAGGCTATCATGTTGTCAGCGATGGCGTCGCAGGACTTCATGGTTTGTTGTACCACCAGGTAGGAGTCGCCGTGGATCATGAGGTGCGTAGCGCCGCAGTTCTTGGCCATCCGCATGCCGTGGATCAGGGCCTCGTACTCGGCTTCATTGTTGGACGGCTTCGGGAAGTCCATCTGCAAGACGTACTTGAGCTTGTCGCCTTTGGGGGAAACGAGCACGACTCCTGCCCCGGCTGACATGAATTTCTTGGAACCATCAAAGTACATTGTCCATGCGTTGGACAAGTCGGGGACGTTCGGTAGCTGGGCTTCTATCCACTCAGTGGTGAATTCTGGGAGGACTTGGGCCTTGATGGACTTCGGGTGAGCATACTTCAGCCCCCATGGTCCTAGTTCGACAACCCACTTGGCGACTCGTCCTGTCGCGCGCTGGTTTGTGAGGATGTCTGCTAGTCCGGAGGAGCTTACCACCGTGATCGGGTGCTCGGAGAAGTAGTGGACGACCTTTCTGGAGGTCATGAAGACTCCGTATGCCAGCTTCTGGTAATGCGGGTAATTCTGTTTGGACAAGGTGAGCACCTCGCTAAGGTAGTAGACGGGCCTCTGCACCGGGTGGCTGTGCCCTTCTTCTTCGCGTTCGACTACGAGTACCGTGCTCACCACCCTGTTTGTTGCTGAGACGTACAGGTAGAGCGGCTCGTTTTCCAGCGGTGACACGAGGATCGGAGAGGTTGTCAGTGTCTTCTTGAGATGGTCGAATGCGTCCTGCGCCTCTTGCGTCCACTCGAACTTGTCTGACTTCTTCATCAGTTGGTAGAAGGGTAAGGCCTTTTCTCCCAACTTACTAATGAACCGGCTAAGGGCTGCGACTCGGCCGGCTAATCGCTGCACCTCCCTGAGCTTCGTGGGTGCTGGCATCGTGAGTATGTTCTGCACCTTATCGGGATTTGCTTCGATTCCTCTTGCGGATACAAGGTACCCTAGCAGCTCTCCGGCTGGCACGCCGAATACGCACTTCTCTGGATTGAGTTTGATTTGGTACACGTCTAGTGCGGCGAAGACTTTGCGTAGGTCGTCGACTAGGGTATCTTCCTTCCGGGTAGTGACGACGATATCGTCGACGTAGACTTGGACGATCTGCCCGATTAGCCCCTTGAGGCATGCTTGCATTGTCCGCTGGTACGTGGCACCTGCGTTCTTTAACCCGAACGGCATCGTCTGGTAGCAGAAGACGCCGTCGGGTGTGATGAAAGCTGTCTTCTCTTCGTCCTCGACCTTCAGCCTGATCTGCTGGTAACCTGAGTAGGCGTCCAGAAAGGATAGGCGTTCGCAACCTGCAGTCGAGTCGATGATCTGATCTATCCGCGGGAGCGGGAAATGGTCTTTGGGGCAGCATTTGTTGACTGCGGTGAAGTCCACGCACATGCGTAGTTTCTTCGTCTTCTTTTTCTCGACTAGGACCGGGTTAGCGACCCAGTCTGAGTCCTTGATCTCTCGGATGAACTTGGCGTGCAATAATCTGTCGACTTCCATGGTGATGGCGTCTCGTTTGGGTCCTGAGAAGCGTCGCATGGATTGCTTGACAGGTCTTGCGTCCTTGTGTACTTTCAGAGAGTGCTCGGCGAGTTCCCTGGGTATCCCCGGCATGTCAGAAGGTTGCCATGCGAAGATTTTCCAGTTCTCACGTAGGAACTCGACGAGCGCGCTTTCCTACGCGGGTGTCAGGCTTGATGAGACCTTGACTGTCTTTCCGCTGTCAGTCGGATGGACTTGATGGGTGACGGTATCGTCGTTCGTGTTGAATGCTGCGTCTTTGGCAGGCTTCTTGCGAGCCGGGAAGATGGTCTTGTCGTTGTCGGCTGATATGGCTTTGAACCGCTCTTCGACGCCGAAGGACTCGGAGATCTTAGCAAACTCGCGGTCGCAGCTGTTGGAGAGCCCAAAGTCACCGCGGACGGTGATTACTCCTTTTGGCCTGGGTAACTTTATCATCAGGTAGGCGTAGTGGGGTACTGCCATGAACCTGGCAAAGCTTGGGCGTCCGAGGATGGCGTGGTATTGTGACTTCCAGTCGACGACCTCGAAGTCTATCGACTCCTTCCTGAATTGCTCGGGTGTTCCGAGGATGACGTCGAGCGTGATGGTTCCCATGGGTGTGATTGGCTGCCCTGGTACTATGCCGTGGAAGGTGGTCTCCGACTCCGGCAATTTCTCTGTCGACCTGTTCATTCGCCTGAGGGTGTCGGCGAATATGATGTTGATGCCGCTGCCCCCGTCTAGGAACACTTTCTTCAGGCTGTAGTCGCCGATCAAAGACTCAATCACGAGTGCGGCGTGCCCTGGTCGGACTACCTCCGCTGGGTGATCTGCCCTGGAAAATGTGATTGGTGTCTCCGACCCGCGCAGGTAGTCTGGTACCGCGCGCGGGCTGTTGATGGCCTGAAGTACTTGGCGTGTGATAATTTTCTGCCTCCTGTTCGACGGGGGTCCCTTTTGTATCATGTTCAACTGTCCCCGTGCGGCTGGGTACGCGTCGGCTGCTGCCGGCGGACCTTGTTGCTGCTGCTGCGGCTGGGGGAACGCTCCTGCCGCCTGCAGTTGATTGTTGTTTGCGGGTGCTGCCTGGATGGCTAGCTGCGGTGCCGCTTGTATGGCCTGCACCGGGGCGATGATTTGCTGCATGGCATGGTAGATCTTTCTTGCTTTGCGGCAATCTTTCAACAGGTGGTTTGAACCCCACTTACCCGTTACCGGGTTGCGGAACGAGTGATGTTTACAGGGTTGCATCAGTTCCTCTGCCGGGGTTAACGGGCGCTTCCACTCGCGCTTCTGACCTCCATCGATGTGGTCGATGCTGCTGCTGCCGCGGTTGTACTGACTTGAGCCGGGCTGTCGACTTTGCTCGTGTGGTCTTCTGCCCTCACGCATGACCTCGCGGGGGGTTTCATAACCCGCCGCTACTAGCTCGATTGAGTCGTGCGTGTATCGTGCCTTCCTCTTCTGACGCGACTCGCGCCAGCTGCTTGTTTCGCCTTCCTTTTTGGGAGAAGTCTCGCGGACGTAGTCCTCTCCTTCGGCCCATTGGTTGGCTGTCTTCATTAATTCTATTGTGGTCTTCGGCTGGAGCCTACCAAATTCCTCCCGGAGGTCGCGGCGAGCAACGCCATGCTTGAAGGCGTCCATCACCCTGTCCTCTGATACGGGTTCCATGGTGTTGCGGAGGAGTGTCCACCTTTGGATGTAAGATCGGAGCGACTCGTCTTTCCCCTGCTTGCAGGCCTGCAACTCGATGTAGGTCGTTGGTCTGGCGAATGTTCCCGAGAAACTTTTGATGAAGTTGTCCTGGAACTCTTCCCACGTTCGGAAAGAATCTTTGGGTTGGCTTGTGAGCCACCCGCGTGCAGAGTCTGTCAGCATGAGCTGGATGTACTGCATTGCCGTGGTCGATGTTCCGCCTTGGCAGGTGCAAGCAATAAGGTAATCCTCGAGCCATAACTTCGGGTCTTGCTTCCCATCGTACTTTGGTGTGCCCGCCGTCAACTTGAAGCCCTTAGGCATGCGGGTGTCGCGGATGTTGAAGGAGAAACATGCTGCGCCGCACGGCTCGAAGTCGCGGTCGGCGTGGTCGTTTGCGTGTGCCGCGCTAGCCGAACGTTCCTTGCGACTGCGGTCCACCGTCTTCTGTGTCAGGACGTCACGGAGGTCCTTGATTGGTTGTTGCTGTGCCGCCGGGATGCCCGACGTCGTTGGTTCGCGAGCTTGGCTACTTGGCCCCTTGGCCGCTAGAGCTTCTTCGATCGCCCTTATGGAGGCAATTTGTTGCTTGTGGAGGAGGGAGCGCGTGTCACCCTCCGGTGGCTGCGTGAGCCGAAGGTATGTCTCGACTGCTATTAATGCAGCGTTTGCCGTTTTTGGGACGGGTATCCCGTTTTCATCTTCGGTGACGAAGGAAGAGTCGAGGTTGCGGGTGAGCCTTGTTCGATCAGCTTCTCCCATGCGGGGGATACGGGCTCTGGTTCGCCGTGCTCCCTGATTCACCTCTGTGGAGGATGTGAAGGAAAGAGCAGCTCGCCTGGCACTCGATGCATCCGCGTCCCTCTTGCGCCTGAGAAGTTCGGCCTTTTCGGCGCGAATTCGTTCGCCTTCCTTGCGTAGCAAGTACTGGACTGCCAGGTGATCGTCTCGAGATGCGTTGGGTGGCGGGAACGTGCCCTCGTCCACATGCTTCATTGCTTGGATCGCCATATCCCGCGTGATGACAAGCTTCGTCTGGTCCGGCATGTCCACCTCTAGTGGGTATGCGGGTTCGTCGTCGTCGTCATGCGGCGCTGTGCCGGCCATGAAGACCTGCCTGGGGTAGGCATGGATTGGAGAGTTGGTGCTGCCGCTGCTACTTATGTCACCCGCTTCTTGCTCGGGGTCGAAGATTGCTGCAACGTGGCGCGCGGCGCATCCGCTGTCGCGTCTCTTCGCGATTGTCCATGCGCCCGCACTTGACGGGGTGAGTGCGAGTGGCTTGGGGTAGACATGGGACTTCCAGGAAGATGAGGGCACGCGTGATGTTGATGTCGGACGTGGGCCCCCGGTCGTACGTGCGGGTGCGATGGTGGAGGTGGGTCTTGACATGATTGACCGCGCGATCGAGGTTGGGGTAGTAGACTCGATTTGCGTGGTCGTTGTCGAGATTGTCAACGTAGATGCCCTCTTCGCGGGTACCGCTGGCGCAAACCTTGCGGGTGCGGCAGATGCGATCTTCGCGGGTCCGGCGGTCGCGATCTTTGCGGGTGCGGTAGATGCGATCTTCGCGGGTCCAGCGGTTGCGATCTCCGCGGGTGCGGCAGATGCGATCTTCGCGGGTCCAGCGGGCGCGGTGGTCGGCGATTTTGATGATGCCGCCGCGCGTAACGCCGTAGTCGTAGACCTGAGTATGCCACGACTATCGATGCAACAGAATATGGAGCCGAAGGTGATGTGTATACCTTTGTCCAAATCGGCGTACACCGATTGATGAGCTTTCGAGTGGATGACGTACTCGAAGGAGCCGAATCGGATCGACTCCCTGATGGCGGGTGCGCCGATCTTCATTGCGGATGGAGCCAGCGTGACCATGATCCTAGCACTTGTTTGAACTTCCCACATACGGCGCCAATTGACGAGGTTCTAACTCGGCAGGTCCCAGGGTTGTACACCCCGGATTGATTGATGGGGAGATAGGAGAGTGCAAGGTGATCACGACGGCTGACAAGCAAGGTTTACCCAGGTTCAGGCTCCCGGAGGATAACACCCTACTCCTGCTTGTCTGGTTATTGATGCGAATAGCGATTACAATGGCGAGATTGCGATCTCGCTAGGGTTTGTGGTTCTGAGCGTACGTGTGTCTCTCCCCCTCTAGGACGGGCAACCCTCCTGGCTTTATAGGCAGCCAGGTCTCGGGTTGTTGGTACAGATACGGTAGGTTAAAGTCCTAACCGAGTTGGACTAGGACACAAGGTACCCCGAGTGGGCCTTCTGCGGGCCTTTCCATCCTTGGCGCGGCCCAGGTAGCCTCACCGTGGGCTACCCGCAAGGTAGCCCCACGTCATTTGGTTTGCATTTAAATTTAAAAGTGGAAAAGAATTTAAATGGAGTTTGAATTTAAATGCATTAATTTAAATTAAGATTGACAAATGCAAATGATGCATGCTGATGTCATGTTGATGCAAAAAAAAAAAAAAAACATTGTTCTAATTGGGAAGATTCCCGGGGCGTTACAATCGACACCACTAACAAGGGATCGCGTCCCGCGATCCACGCCGAGACCACAAGAAGAGAGGGGTAACTACCGAATCTTCCGGCTCCGCGAAGAACTTCTCGACACCACTAACAAGAGATTGTTGCTCCACCTTGAAATTCTCGACACCACTAACAAGGGATTGTCGCTCACGACGAAGACGACTCCGAAAGATCGAACCTAATAGGGTAAAAGGCAACAAATCGTCAACCCACACGTAGGATCCTAAACTTTGAAAGTTAGATAAGAGAAGAGACTCAAAACAAGTAAGGTAAGAGGAGAAATAGAATATAGATAAGGAATAAAAAGAAACCTATTGAGATATTTTTCAAAAATAATTTAAGTCAAATAGTTTTCGACACTCTAAAAACAACGACCGTTAGCGAGGTTATCCTATAGGCTTTTGTGGACCCGCTGCTTCGATAACATTCGTATCGAAACAACAAGGAGATCGAAACCAAGGCTCTGATACCACTTTGTGACGCCCTAAAATCGGTACTATGTAGATTTAAGCGTTCCCGCCAAAATCCGCATAATAACGATTTTAAGTCGCCCACCAGACATAATGTGCACGCCGAAACATGCGCATTATGTGGGTGGAATTGTGATAACATTACAACAGTTCCGATACATCCACAAATACAACAGAAGATATATAATACAACAACGACTCCAACGAGTCAAGATACAAAGGATACAATACAAAGATTCAAATGACAGCGGAAGCAAAATAATATCCATCTAAGGATAAGATGCAAATTGGACTAAGAGTCCTGAAGATAAGCGATGGCGCCATATCCCTGCCCAGCCAAGCCGGAGGGATTTCCAAGCTAACGTCGTCTGACTTCAAACCTGTTGACAGCACATAAAGCACATCCCAAAAGAGGGTCAGGGCACTCCCTGGCAAGCAAAACTGACTTGTCTACTTTCTACACCATCTCCCAAAATATGGGATAGGTGGACTTAGCGGCAACAGCACTAGCAACATAAAGAGACACGCTACAACTTCCGTCTAATCAGAGAGGGATAAGAGAGCGCATAAGATAAACATCTACCACTAACACCAAACATAACCCATTCTCGAATTAACCCCCTCAACCAAATATGAGGAAGAAATTCGGGAAACTCACACATTGAACAATTTTAGTTATAATTTATGATGAAAGTAATTCTATATTACTAGTCAATTTAATTAACATTAATTAGGTGTAAGTTGTCTAGATCTTGTTAGCCAGCATCATCACCAAAGTCGTCCATAACCGTGGACACGGCTCATCGATAAGATTATACCCTGCAGGGGTGCACTATTGTACCCATACTCGCATGATCAACCCAAGCAAGCATCAGGGCTTCTCAACACGACTCATTCCTTCACTACAGCAAGTCCAAGTGCCACCCATATGAGTTGTTACCCGCGTCAGGAGTCCGGCCGAATCTCAATTGCGGACTCATTAGTTTGTGCCTACGCGCCATGCGGCTCAAACCACAGTAGGAACTGTCCGCTACGCGCGCACCACCCCTATATGACCCCCCGTATCACATACCCTCTCATCATCATCATCAGCATCATCATCATCATGCACATGCATATGAGCAAATGGAAAACCCGAACTAGTTGCGGCACATGGACAAGCTGTAGATCCGTTCAAAGTCGAGGGGGGCTCCATAGGGCCTCCCACAAGTGGTTAGTGCGCTCAAAATTGGATCCGAGGACAAAATCTTAGTTCCTAGGTCGACACTGAGCTGAACAAAACACCTCGGAAGGCCTTCCGCCTGGTGCCTTATCTTTTAATTATAATACCCCAATATAATACAACATTTTATTAAGGTAGAAAGATCTATCATACTAAGCAGATGAAACATAAGATCAACAGACGACTCGCACAAACAACTCTAAGCATGCGCTACGACTCGCAAGGCTAACAGATAAACAAACAACAGGTGATGGGATGTGGGGATAAAGCTGTATGGGCTGCAGGATAAACATGTGATGGGACCGCGATAAGAATCGATAACTAGGGTAGCAGAGATCAACGGCAGGAATGAAAGTTAATGTATAGGTAAACAAGCAAACTTTGCTTGCCTGGAATCCCGCATGGAAGCAGATCTTGTCGTTGCTCACACATCTCAACGTCGTATCCGCGAAGAAGCAACAAACACTGGAAAGCGTAAAAGATGCACTTTACCACTACGGCAAAAGATCCAGCTTTATCATATGAGAATGATGTATGGCATGGCAAGATGCATTGCGAGATGTACTTAATCCGAATTAAGCGGAACCGGGATTCCGACAATTAATATTTAGGTGCAAGTTATTTATTTACCAGCAATATATTAAATGTTGGTTAGCATGGCAACACATGGCATGGGTGATCTAATTAAATTAAATGGAATAGGGCATTATATATTTATTACCCCACACATTCCATATTTAATTATTTAGGTGCATTTGACAATTTAACTAAGAAATTAAAATAAAAGATGCAACATGGCATAAGAATGTCATATTAATGTTTATTTCATTTTTCTGATAATAATGGATATAAATTTTATACTATTTGGAGTTATAAAACATAAGATATGGAATGTATAAGAATACACATTTTAGTAAAAGATAAAAGACAAAGGATATAAAAAGGAGATGATTATGCTGTGATAAGATTCGAACTAGGTCTGCTGGGCGTGGAAACAGAGGCACGGCCGTTGGGATACGGCTTGGATTGGTGATATAACTGAATAAGATTTCATATGAAACAACAGGAGACGCTGGATCTGCACAAATATAGCAAAAAAAATTAGGTTTAATTTGTATCCAGAGGGTATTTGAACTCGGGACCTCCTAGGATAAGCACAAAGGAGCGAAACCACTGGACCGTGCTGCTATTGCTGATTAGGTTCTGAAGAAACCCAATATGAACACAGCTTCAGCTTCGTTAACTGAATTTATGGCAGGAGATTGATAAAAGGGAAAAAGTAGAGGGAAAACGTGCGGCGTGGGAATTGAACTCGGGTCTTCTTCGTGCGGGATGAGGGTGCAACCACGGGGGAGGATGTGTGTTGGTGAAATGTTGGCATTCCGACTACAGATGAGGTTACTGAGCGGCGTTAACTGAACTTTTGGCAGGAAGTTTCAGATTTCAGGAACCGAGCGGAGACGACGAGGATGAACTGCAGGCAAGCTGCATTGATTCCGCGCGACGGCGGTCCTTCAGAGCAAGGGGAGGAAGGGGGAAGGCATCCCGGAGGTGCGGCTCACCTAGGGGCGATCGGTGGTGGTCTCGGAGGGCTCGGGGAAGGCCGGGGATGGCGTGGGACGAAGAGGAAGTAGAGGACGACCAGCTTGGCGGCCCGAGGAAGTTGAGCTCCGCGTGGCGACTCCGGCGATCCCGGCTTGTGCTTTTCAGCAGGTACGTCGAGGAAGCCGAGGCGATTCCATTCCCGCGCTCGGGAGGGGAGGAGGGCGACCATGGGGACGTCTTGGTGAGCTTCAAGGTCCGGTCATGGTGGAGAGGATTTGGAAAAAAGAACAGAGAAAGGGGGAAAAGATATGGCGGCTGCGACGCTGGGGAGGGAGGAGGAGAGGCGGCTGGGGTTATGGTTCGTGGGGAGGAGGCTTTATGGAGAGGGGAGCAGTTGTGGAGGAGGTGGGGGCCATGGGGAAAGGTTCACGCTCTCCTCGTTGACTGTCCGTACGAAGAAGAAGGGAAGGAGGGGATGGGCTGGGCCAGAGGGGAGAGGGGAGATGGGCCAGAAGAGAGAGAAAACGGCCCAGGTGAGAATTTTTCTTCTCTGGAATTTTTATTTCTTTTATTTATTTCATTTCTGTTTTATATTTTAAAATAAAATAGAAGAAGAAAAGATATATAACTTTTGGCAAATAATTATTGTTTCAAAAATTACACAATTTAATATATTAGTTTGAATATTTGAAAAGAATTTAAATATCACATTTAAATTGATTTGGTTTGCATTTAAATTTAAAAGTGGAAAAGAATTTAAATGGAATTTGAATTTAAATGCATTAATTTAAATTAAGATTGACAAATGCAAATGTTGCATGCTGATGTCATGTTGATGCAAAAAAAAAAAAAAAAACAAACATTGTTCTAATTGGGAAAATTCCCGGGGCGTTACAATCGACACCACTAACAAGGGATCACGTCCCGCGATCCACGCCGAGACCACAAGAAGAGAGGGGTAACTACCGAATCTTCCGGCTCCGCGAAGAACTTCTCGACACCACTAACAAGAGATTGTTGCTCCACCTTGAAATTCTCGACACCACTAACAAGGGATTGTCGCTCACGACGAAGACGACTCCGAAAGATCGAACCTAATAGGGTAAAAGGCAACAAATCGTCAACCCACACGTAGGATCCTAAACTTTGAAAGTTAGATAAGAGAAGAGACTCAAAACAAGTAAGGTAAGAGGAGAAATAGAATATAGATAAGGAATAAAAAGAAACCTATTGAGATATTTTTCAAAAATAATTTAAGTCAAATAGTTTTCGACACTCTAAAAACAACGACCGTTAGCGAGGTTATCCTATAGGCTTTTGTGGACCCGCTGCTTCGATAACCATTCGTATCGAAACAACAAGGAGATCGAAACCAAGGCTCTGATACCACTTTGTGACGCCCTAAAATCGGTACTATGTAGATTTAAGCGTTCCTGCCAAAATCCGCATAATAACGATTTTAGTTCGCCCACCAGACATAATGTGCACGCTGAAACATGCGCATTATGTGGGTGGAATTGTGATAACATTACAACAGTTCCGATACATCCACAAATACAACAGAAGATATATAATACAACAACGACTCCAACGAGTCAAGATACAAAGGATACAATACAAAGATTCAAATGACAGCGGAAGCAAAATAATATCCATCTAAGGATAAGATGCAAATTGGACTAAGAGTGCTGAAGATAAGCGATGGCGCCATATCCCTGTCCAGCCAACCCGGAGGGATTCCCAAGCTAACGTCGTCTGACTTCAAACCTGTTGACAACACATAAAGCACATCCCAAAACAGGGTCAGGGCACTCCCTGGCAAGCAAAACCGACTTGTCTACTTTCTACACCATCTCCCAAAATATGGGATAGGTGGACTTAGCAGCAGCAGCACTAGCAACCTAAAGAGACACGCTACAACTTCCGTCTAATCAGAGAGGGATAAGAGAGCGCATAAGATAAACATCTACCACTAACACCAAACATAACCCATTCTCGAATTAACCCCCTCAACCAAATATGAGGAAGAAATTCGGGAAACTCACACATTGAACAATTTTAGTTATAATTTATGATGAAAGTAATTCTATATTACTAGTCAATTTAATTAACATTAATTAGGTGTAAGTTGTCTAGATCTTGTTAGCCAGCATCATCACCAAAGTCGTCCATAACCGTGGACACGGCTCATCGATAAGATTATACCCTGCAGGGGTGCACTATTGTACCCATACTCGCATGATCAACCCAAGCAAGCATCAGGGCTTCTCAACACGACTCATTCCTTCACTACAGCAAGTCCAAATGCCACCCATATGAGTTGTTACCCGCGTTAGGAGTCCGGCCAAATCTCAATTGCGGACTCATTAGTTTGTGCCTACGCGCCATGCGGCTCAAACCACAGTAGGAACTGTCCGCTACGCGCGCACCACCCCTATATGACCCCCCGTATCACATACCCTCTCATCATCATCATCAACATCATCATCATCATGCACATGCATATGAGCAAATGGAAAACCCGAACTAGTTGCGGCACATGGACAAGCTGTAGATCCGTTCAAAGTCGAGGGGGGCTCCATAGGGCCTCCCACAAGTGGTTAGTGCGCTCAAAATTGGATCCGAGGACAAAATCTTAGTTCCTAGGTCGACACTGAGCTGAATAAAACACCTCGGAAGGCCTTCCGCCTGGTGCCTTATCTTTTAATTATAATACCCCAATATAATACAACATTTTATTAAGGTAGAAAGATCTATCATACTAAGCAGATGAAACATAAGATCAACAGACGACTCGCACAAACAACTCTAAGCATGCGCTACGACTCGCAAGGCCAACAGATAAACAAACAACAGGTGATGGGATGTGGGGATAAAGCTGTATGGGCTGCAGGATAAACATGTGATGGGATCGCGATAAGAATCGATAACTAGGGTAGCAGAGATCAACGGCAGGAATGAAAGATAATGTATAGGTAAACAAGCAAACTTTGGTTGCCTGGAATCCCGCATGGAAGCAGATCTTGTCGTTGCTCACACATCTCAACGTCGTATCCGCGAAGAAGCAACAAACACTGGAAAGCGTAAAAGATGCACTTTACCACTACGGCAAAAGATCCAGCTTTATCATATGAGAATGATGTATGGCATGGCAAGATGCATTGCGAGATGCACTTAATCCGAATTAAGCGGAACCGGGATTCCGACAATTAATATTTAGGTGCAAGTTATTTATTTACCAGCAATATATTAAATGTTGGTTAGCATGGCAACACATGGCATGGGTGATCTAATTAAATTAAATGGAATAGGGCATTATATATTTATTACCCCACACATTCCATATTTAATTATTTAGGTGCATTTGACAATTTAACTAAGCAATTAAAATAAAAGATGCAACATGGCATAGAATGTCCTATTAAAATTTAATACTATTTGGAGTTATAAAACATAAGATATGGAATGTATAAGAATACACATTTTAGTAAAAGATAAAAGACAAAGGATATAAAAAGGAGATGATTATGCTGTGATAAGATTCGAACTAGGTCTGCTGGGCGTGGAAACAGAGGCACGGCCGTTGGGATACGGCTTCGATTGGTGATATAACTAAATAAGATTTCATATGAAACAACAGGAGACGCTGGATCTGCACAAATATAGCAAAAAAATAAGGTTTAATTTGTATCCAGAGGGTATTTGAACTCGGGACCTCCTGGGATAAGCACAGAGGAGCGAAACCACTGGACCGTGCTGCTATTGCTGATTAGGTTCTGAAGAAACCGTATATGAACACAGCTTCAGCTTCGTTAACTGAATTTATGGCAGGAGATTGATAAAAGGGAAAGTGTAGAGGAAAAACGTGCGGCGTGGGAATTGAACTCGGGTCTTCTTCGTGCGGGATGGGGGTGCAACCACTGGGGAGGATGTGTGTTGGTTAAATGTTGGCATTCCGACTACAGATGTGGTTACCGAGCGGCGTTAACTGAACTTTTGGCAGGAAGTTTCAGATTTCAGGAACCGAGCGGAGACGACAAGGATGAACTGCAGGCAAGCTGCGTTGATTCCGCGCGACGGCGGTCCTTCTGAGCAAGGAGAGGAAGGGGGAAGGCATCCCGGAGGTGCGGCTCACCTAGGGGCGATCGGTGGTGGTCTCGGAGGGCTCGGGGAAGGCCGGGGATGGCGTGGGACGAAGAGGAAGTAGAGGACGACCAGCTTGGCGGCCCGAGGAAGTTGAGCTCCGCGTGGGCGACTCCGGCGATCCCGTCTTGTGCTTTTCAGCAGGTACGTCGAGGAAGCCGAGGCGATTCCATTCCCGCGCTCGGGAGGGGAGGAGGGCGACCATGGGGACGTCTTGGTGAGCTTCAAGGTCCGGTCATGGTGGAGAGGATTTGGAAAAAAGAACAGAGAAAGGGGGAAAAGATATGGCGGCTGCGACGCTGGGGAGGGAGGAGGAGAGGCGGCTAGGGTTATGGTTCGTGGGGAGGAGGCTTTATGGAGAGGGGAGCAGTTGTGGAGGAGGTGGGGGCCATGGGGAAAGGTTCATGCTCTCCTCGTTGACTGTCCGTACGAAGAAGAAGGGAAGGAGGGGATGGGCTGGGCCAGAGGGGAGAGGGGAGATGGGCCAGAAGAGAGAGAAAACGGCCCACGTGAGTATTTTTCTTCTCTGGAATTTTTATTTCTTTTATTTATTTCATTTCTGCTTTATGTTTTAAAATAAAATAGAAGAAGAAAAGATATATAACTTTTGGCAAATAATTATTGTTTCAAAAATTACACAATTTAATATATTAGTTTGAATATTTGAAAAGAATTTAAATATCACATTTAAATTGATTTGGTTTGCATTTAAATTTAAAAGTGGAAAAGAATTTAAATGGAGTTTGAATTTAAATGCATTAATTTAAATTAAGATTGACAAATGAAAATGATGCATGATGATGTCATGTTGATGCAAATAAAAAATACAATGTTCTAATTGGGAAAATTCCCGGGGCGTTACACCCCGCTCCAAGCTTCGTGATTTTCAGAACACCAATCCACCAGTTTTCTCCAAGAGTGAAGTGCCACTGGATGCTGATGATTGGATCTGTACCATCGAGAACAACCTAAGGGTCGCCCAAGTTGGTGACAATGAGAAGGTGGTCTATGCAACCCACTACCTCTCAGGGCCTGCCCGAGCATGGTGGGAGGCCGTTCATGCTATGCTTCCTCAGGATGAAGTTGTGGCTTGGGAGGCGTTCAAGACCAAGTTTTTGAAGCGTTATATGCCCTCCGGACTCGTCAGTATCATGCGAGAGAAGTTCCTGCAGCTCAAGCAAGGCGGTATGTCTGTCAGTGAGTACTTGGAGAAGTTCACTACTCTGGCAAGGTATGCGCCTACCGATACCGATACTGAGAACAAGAAGAAAGAGAGGTTCATGAATGGACTTCATGATGAAATGCAGTGCATTCTGGTGGTGATGCCTTTCACCGACCTAGAGTCCCTGGCAGATGCAGCCATTATGATGCAGCACAAGCGCAAGGCTTTGTTTGACAACCGCAAACGCCGCCAACAGATGCAGCAAGGCAGTAGTAGCAGTAGCCCAGTCGGGAGTTACCCCCGTCCGCGCCCTTCACCTCCACCAAGGCCTTCCTATCCATCACCAAGGCCGTCAACTTTTGCACCAAGATCCAGCTACCCCTCTCGCCCACCTGCACCTCGTCCTGGAGGTGGTGTCAATCCCGGCCTCAACTTTAATAGGCCGCCTGCTCCTAAGCCAACTGGACGATGTTTCACTTGTGGACAGCCTGACCATTTCTCTCGGGAGTGTCCCACTAGACAGCCCGCCGGTAGTCGCCCTAATGCGACAAAGGTGAATCAAGGGCCACCCCGTGCACCTGGAGGCAAGGCCCCGTATCCAAAGAAAGCAGCCCCTGTCACCCGAGGCCATCTGAACCACATAAGTGCAGAGGAGGCTCAGGAAGCGTCAGACCTAGTTATGGGTACGTTCCCTGTCAACTCAATTCCTTCGTCAGTTTTGTTTGATTCGGAAGCTTCCCATTTTTTCGTTACGGAGCCGTTCGTTAGGAAGAGTGGTATGGTTCCAACTTTGTTGCACCGTCCGATGCGGGTACAAATTCCGGGGGCCACTACTAAAGCCATTGTGTCTTGCCAGGAGACTCCTGTGGAGATTCAGGGAGCCCGATTCCATGCAGACTTGGTGGTATTTGGAAAGCAAGGGATAGAAGTGGTTTTAGGAATGGATTGGATGGCAGTGAACCGGGGGAAAATAGACTGCACTAGCAAGTCCATCACCTTAACCACCCCGGAAGGAGAAGAGATTACACACTTCTCGACCCATCACTCCACCTCGGGTCATTGGCATACGAGGGTAGCTGAAACCATTCTGGAAGAGGTACCAGTAGTATGTGAATATCAGGATGTATTTCCCGGAGAGTTACTCGGTATGCCACCTGATCGGGATATCGAGTTCATCATTGAGTTGGTACCCGGTACTGGACCTATAGCTCAAAAACCTTACCGGATGAACCGCAAAGAGTTGGAGAAATTAAAGAAGCAGTTGGATGAACTGATTAGAAAAGGGATGATTCGCCCAAGTGCGTCACCCTCGGGTCACCAATTATTTTTGTGGATAAGAGAGACTGTACCACTCGCTTATGTGTGGATTACCGAAAGTTAAATGATGTGACTAATAAAAATAAGTACCCTCTACCCAAAATTGAAGACCTGTTTGATCAACTCAACGGAGCTCGAGTCTTCTCCAAGATCGATCTCCGCACCGGATATCATCAGCTAAAAGTGAGAGAATCGGACATCCCAAAAACAGCCTTCATCACTCGTTACGGATTGTTCGAATATATCGTGATGTCTTTTGTCCTGACCAATGCCCCTGCCTATTTCATGAATCTCATGAACAAGGTGTTCATGGAGTACTTGGATAAGTTTGTGGTAGTCTTCATCGATGACATCCTGATTTATTCCAAGTCGGAAGAAGAGCATGAAGAGCATCTCAGATTGGTTCTCGGCACCCTTCGAAAACATCAATTGTATGCTAAGTTCAGCAAGTGTCAGTTTTGGTTGAAAGAAGTAGGTTTTCTTGGTCATGTTATCTCAGCTGGAGGGATATCTGTTGACCCAACCCACATCAAGTCCATCCTTGATTTCCCAACCCCCACTAACCAGACCGAGGTGAGGTCCATCCTCGGATTGGCAGGTAATTACCGCAAGATTCTTGAGGGATTCTCGAGCATCGCAAAGCCTCTTACTCAACTACTGAAGAAGGATCAGAAGTTTGTTTGGACCGACAAGTGTGAAGCCAGTTTCCAGGAACTGAAGAAGTGCCTGACTACCGCACCTATTTTAACCATGCCCGATGTGACCAAAGATTTTGTGGTTTATTACGATGCCTCCCAACTTGGATTGGGGTGTGTCCTTATGCAAGAGGGCAAGGTGATTTCCTACTCGTCGCGACAACTCTGCAAGCATGAGCATAATTATCCAACCCATGATTTAGAGCTTGCTGCAGTGGTTCATGCACTCAAGACTTGGCGTCACTTTCTGATGGGCAACCGTTGCGAAATTTACACCGACCACAAGAGTCTGAAGTATATCTTCACCCAGAGGGATTTGAGTATGAGACAACGGAGATGGATAGAGCTCATCAAGGATTATGACTTGGACATCCACTACCACCCTGGAAAAGCTAACGTCGTAGCTGATGCCCTTAGTCGACAGCCGTGTTCGTTCAACTCCATGATCAAGTCTCGAAAGCCAGAACTCTGGGAAGAGCTAGATAAGATGTGTATAGAAGTATTCAGTTATTGAGAGGTCAATCAACTCTTATTGCAGCCCATTTTATGGGATCAGATCAGGAAAGCACAGAAGGGTCACGAAAGTATTGAGGGCATCAAACGAAGAATGGACAAAGAGGAAGTCCCTGGGTTCACCATTGATTCTGAGGGTATTCTCTGGTACAAGGGACGTATCTGCGTACCATCAGATCATGACTTGAAGCAGTTAATTATGAAGGAGGCCCACGAGACTTTGTACTCTATCCACCCTGGTGGAACCAAGATGTACCAAGATTTAAAACAGAATTTCTGGTGGCATGGCATAAAGCGTGAGATTTCACTCTTCGTCCAGAATTGCGACATCTTCCAAAGGATCAAAGCAGAACATCAGCGACCCGCTGGATTACTCCAACCCCTCAAGTTGCCCGAATGGAAATGGGATGAGATCGTCATGGATTTTATCACTGGACTACCCCGATCTACTCACGGTCATGACGCCATTTGGGTTATTGTGGATAGACTCACCGAGGTTGCACATTTCATACCTGTGCGCACCACCCACCGATCCGATCAATTGGCAGATCTTTACATATCCCGTATCTTCAGCCTTCACGAGATACCCAAGACCATTGTGTCCGATAGGTGAACCCAATTCACCTCTCGTTTCTGGTTTAAGCTTCATGAAGTCTTGGGGACAAAATTATTTTTCAGCACCGCATACCACCCTCAGACGGGAGGACAAACGGAAAGAGTCAACCAGATCTTAGAAGATATGCTTAGATCCTGTGTGTTAGCGTATGGGGCCAAATGGGAAAGTTGTTTGCCGTTTGCCGAGTTCTCGTAGAACAACAGCTATCAAGCCAGTCTGAAGATGGCACCATTCGAGGCTTTGTACGGGCGCAGGTGTCGTACCCCCTTAACTGGTCGTAGACAAGAGACAGTCAAATCATTGGGGTTGACACTGTGAAGGACGCTGAAGAACAAGTTCAACTCATTCGCGACCGTCTTAAGGCCGCCCAATCAAGGTAGAAGAGTTACGCCGATTCCAAGAGGCGAACTCAGCTTCAAGGCGGGTGATATGGTGTATTTGCGCGTTACACCACTCAAGGGAATGCAGCGTTTTCGTGTGAAGGGGAAGTTGGCACCAAGGTATATTGGTCCGTTTAGAGTAATCAGACAAAGAGGATAAGTATCTTATCAGCTAGACCTGCCACCCCATCTCTCTGAATTTCATGATGTGATTCATGTATCTCTGCTCCGGAAATGCCTGCAAGTTCCTGATGGTACCCATTCTTATCAAGAGGTAGATCATCGCACCATTGACCTTAATCATGATCTCACATATCGAGAGCGACCACTCCGTGTTCTCGCTGAAGACGACCGTTTGACTCGGAGGCGGAAGATTAGATTTCTGAAAGTTCAATGGAGCAACCATTCAGAAGAAGAAGCTACCTGGGAGCGTGAAGATTATTTGGAGCGTGAATTCCCTGGTTTCCTTTCTTCTTCAACCCTGGAATCTCGGGGACGAGATTCTCCTGGGGGGGGGGGGGGGGGGGGAGGTCTGTAACACCCCAATTTTCTTAAACACATTATTGTGGTGTTAGGCTAGATTTTTCAACCTTAGCTAGAACTTTTGGATATGTAATATTTTGAGGCATGAATTGTGTTGTTGTCCTCATTAGTTTTGTTGAGTTCCACTAGCCATCTAAAAAGATAGAAACACTAAAACAACAACAACCAAAAGAAAAATTCAACACTCATGATCTTCATGCCTATTAAAACTTAGCAAAACTAGGGGCTAGTATTAAGCAAACCTCAACTGGTTTTTGACATGCATCTGAACCAACTTGATCTATGTCATATATAGTTGCATGCCCTGTTCCAAATGATCACAAAGGAGCTTGTTAGTACATAAATCTCACTAGCTTTTATGGCCATGAGAATAACATGACCTTTTGGGATATTCTTTTTCTTTTCCCTAAAAACTTTCTTTTCTTTTGTTTGCTCAATGAGATGTTTGGGTTGGGCACTAAATAGATCAGTAACTTCATCACCATCTAGTGAGAATGGGCATTGTGTTTAATTTCATTGGTGAATAAGGGTTTGAAATTTTCAAACATAAGATTTGATTTTATTTGAAAAGCTACCCAAAACCTCCACTCACCTCTCTCATCTCTTTCTACCCCACCTGCTGGAGAAGGAGGACTGCATTCCACCCCTCTGGCCCACTGGTCAGGGACCTAGGTCACCCCTCCACCACTCTCCTCCTTTTCTTTCTCCCTCCACCCAACCGGAGCTCACTCCCCTCCTTCTCACTGGCCAGGCCTTGTCATCCCGACCACCTCCACTCTGTCCCTCTCACCACCGCCCTTCCCAGTCAGTAGAAACCGAGAGCACCTCCCCTCTCTCTCTCCCTTGTCCTAACCAAAAACCTTAGATCGGGTGTGGCTATAACTCTCACCCGAGCCCTCCCCTGTCTCATTTCTCCCCCTCACCAGGCACCCTCACACACTCACTCCCCTACCTCGAGAGCTCGCTCAAGATTTCCTCCCCTGCTGCCCGTGGGAGAAGGATTTTTCTCCGGCCACCGAAAGCTGCCGAGGTCCATTGTCGGTGTTCTACTCCTCTACTCTTCGCCATTCTTGGCCTGCCGAACTCCATTCTGTGAGACCTAACTCCCCCACCCTCTCTTTTGCGCGGAGGAGCTCCATATGCTTCGTGCTCGTCCTCGACCGAAGCTAGGAGGAGGCGCCATGGCTGCATGCAGAGAGCTCCTCCGACGTCGCCCCGCGTAGGAGACCGCCTCTCTGCACCCTCTCCACCGAACCCAGCCCTGCACTCGAACCCTGGACGTCTGAGGTGAGCGCTCCGCCGCACCCCTCTCCTTCTCTCTCTCTTGGCGTCTCGCCCGCGCTGGCGCGGCGAGGAAGACGACGCCGTCGCCGTTGATTTTGCGATCAACGGCCGGATGGGCCGGCCCAGCTACATCTCTGCGCAGATCCGCGCCGTGCTGCGTTGCCTCTGGGCCGATCTGGCCCAGATCTGGTCCGCCCGGCCTTTTTCTTTTTTAATCTTTTTCTGTGTTGAAAAATCCAGAGAATTAAGGGTAAAGATTTTATTCTTTTGTGGTTATTCGGTGTTAGATAAAATACTGAGGTTAATTTTGTAGCATAGCTACACGTTTTCTTAATCATGTGGCTTTGGATCTAGTCCAAAATATATTTTCTGTTGAGTGATATAATAGATCAAGTAGAAAGTACCACTTTCTTCAAATATTTTAATAACTTGGGATTTATAAGTCCAAATCATGCAAAACAAGATTCTATGGAAAGCCTATCAAAATGCCTACTTAGATCTATAAGTCTTGCATGCAGGAGATTATTCTAGCAAAAGATCTTTTTAGTTTAAGTAGAACACCAGTAGGTATTTGGTGATTTTTAACTCTTAAATTAAAACACTTTTTGGGGTAAATCCACTTGGAGGTGGTAAATATAGGTTGGAGGTGTCTTATGCTATAAATTTCGAATTTTCCAGTAGATATTTTATGCTTGATAAATCAATTCCTTAAAAACAGGAGGATAGTCTCATGAAATGCATATTTAGAATATCAGAGAATAATGTATGGCTAGTTTTGGTTGGATGAGCCACCTCTGTCCACGAAGTTTTGTTGGGGGTATTTTTTTGAAGTAGCCACAAGTTTTATCTAACTAACCCCACTGGTTTGGCATCAAAATAATTAATATTATTCTCTGTACTCAAATAATAGGCAGAAGTTTACTTTATTTCAAAACAGGGATAACTTGAGCTAGGATTATCTAAATTAGATGAATAAAATCTCTGCTTAAAGAGATAGCTCATATCTCTCTAAATAAATTAACTTTGCATACAGGAGATCTATAAAACTGAAACCACATTCTTTTTGGGTTTGACATCAGTAGCTCTTAGCTGATTTTTAGTTTTTGTTTGGAAATAGATTTTCATGCACAACTAATTTTCAGAGATTCCTATAGTAACTAGGAGTAATGTGGTAGAAGGTTTTATTTTTATGAACAGTACTTTAGGAGTTATGCCTTTTCCATCTAAACAGTCCTCTAATAACTATTTAAAATGCATTAGTTATATTTCTTGTTTTTGGATAAGAGCAAGCTTGTGTTTATAAGTTACCAACTTAGTAATCCATAACCTATAAGCAACCCCTATCCTTGCTTTTAAAATAATAATAGTGTTGTGGTTATTATCCTTGTGTGTTATTAGCGTAACCTTTTTTTTGTGCCATAAGGCAACCCTATGTGTCTGGTGTGTTTTGTTGTGTTTGTGTTTTACAATTGAGTGAACCCCTCCAATAGGTGGTTCTGTTTTGTGATGCTTGTCGTTTTTTATTATTGTTTAGATTGTTACCAACTCGCATTTAGGATTTACACTAGTCTCGTTTGTTTTCATGTTACGGTAGAACCACAATCAGAGGAGGAGCAGTACGAGGTAGCTGAGCACAACTACTGAGAAGAGCAATACCAGGGGCAGTACGCTGAGCAAGGCAAGCCCCCTCACCACCATTATGCAAATCCTACTATTTACAAAACATGTTTTGTTTTAAAATAAAATAATGCATGTTTTACTTCTTTTGTGGCACCTTGCCACCCAAAAACTATTTTTCAAAATATTGTTTGGCCAAAGATATCTACTAGAATACTATAGGTAATACAAAAAGAGTTTATTTGGTGAGCCTTGTTGTTGAAGGCTCCATCAAAAAGATTAAGTTTTCTAGTAGTCTACCTTCATCTACTTACCTCAAAACTATAGGATGGGAACCTGTTTGATAAAACTGTTTTACGGAGGAAAACCTGAGTTGCTGGGAGCAATCAGCGAGAAAGAAATGTTTTATGAATACCCGAGATGCTGAGAGCATTCGGAGATGTTGCGAAAACCCGAGCTGCTGGGAGCAGTCGGAGATGGAGGTTTAATTTCGAAGTCCCTGCTGCCGCCCGAACAATTAACCCGTGCAACCACACTATCTGACATGGGTAGGGCTTAGCCGGAAGCTTGTCTGTCTTAGTGTTGGGGCTCTCATACTTTTTATGAGGGCTGGGCCCTCGAAGTCGGGTTGTCGTCTGGAAGAGACAATACACTGTTGAGGACCAGCAGCCGCACGATTACGGCGGGTCTCCTGACGTGGCGGTGTGGCGTCTCGAGGAAAGACCAAGAGGTCTAGTGGAGCACACGGTGCCGAAGAAAGTGTCTCTGTGGAATAAGGAGGTACCTGGGAGGTACGGAAATTGGGAGAAGATGATTGGTCTCGGGGATACAATTAGTCCGATCTCAAGTCAGGAAAAAGGGGTATCCCCATCCTAGTGCTTTTAAATATATTACAAAAGAAAGTTTGAACTTAGATATGTCATTGCTATATCTAAGAGAAGAGAATTCTATCTCTAAATGTTTTTCTTCAACAAAGATATAGAGATGTCGTAGTCTCTATGCCTAAAATCATCGTATTCGAAAACTAAGACCTATAGTCGTATATAGTAGCTATCCTAGTTTTCAAAAAGTGTTTTCTTGCATTATCATGAAGGTTTGAGCCTTAGAGCAGGTCTTGCGAGTACGTAATTGTACTCATATGGCTTTGTCCCTGGATATTCAAATGTACAAATTTCAATGATGATACTTATGTCGAGGAGGGGGCGTATGACGACGACTTTGCCACTTAGCTGTCACCGGTCAACTGCACTGATGGGATAAGCGCTCGGAGATGTCAAGAGCCGTTGCTAGCCACAAGCTTCCGCTATCGTAGTTTAATTCCGTCATGCGTGACGAGGTTTGTTGACTTGGTCGTATGACCGTCTATGTGTTGTAAGACTTCTATTGGTACGACTTGAATGATGTAACTCTTTGATATCAATGTTGGTTATGTGATTGCGATGCACTGATCATTGGGATCTTGATCTTTTACATAACGCGGACATCTCGGACTTGCTCAGAGGGGTCCTTACACGCCCGATCTGCATCCAACGACTACGATTGGTCCTTTTAAACGAATCAGGACGGTTAGATCCGGACCGTCAGATCTAGATCTAACGATCCAGGTCGACTGAGCCGAGCCGAGTCGCGGCTCAGATTCAGCCGAGCCCAGCCCAGCCAATCACAGTAAGCCACGTGGCATGTCTATTTAGCTGTTTCTATTTCCAAATATATTTATTTGGAAGTTTTGCAGAATAGCCCCCCGTAATTCAAGCATTTATAACTTTTTAACGATAGATCCAAATTAGACAAATGTTATATCAAATTAAAGCCCTTGACCAGTAGAATATTTTAGTTATTTTAGAATTAAAATTTGACTTAGTTTAATATATTCAAATTTCAAATGGATGGTTTGAGTATATTTATCATAACTATAAATCTATAAATCCAAAAATTGCAAATAAAATTGTTTTAGAAACTTTAGAATATTTGTAATAATGCCTATGTTAGAAAATAATTTTGAGCATTATTTTGATGATTTAACAATATTATGTTTAATTTGAATAGTTAAGTATTTTTTACATAACTTTTGATAGAAATATTATTTTTGAGTAAATCCAATTGCTATAAATTTATTTAAATCCCCTCTGTCTATTAGCACTATTTATAAAATTTTGTTATAAAAATTTAATAACGGAAAACTTTAATCTTGTATTCTTTCGTTTTATTATATTTTGCAAAAATAGAAATTAATTAAATTGCATTTATAGCCTCATGCATACTTTATAAATATCACAAAAGTTAGTATGTTGTTTCTTGTAATTAAAAAGTTGCATATCATGCATAGCATATTTTATTGTACAGGTATACTCGAAAATTTCTCCCTTATTTATCTAAGTGTTGTTAAGATTTATTTTCGATAGTGTTTTGAAAAATTGTATTTAGTCACAATTGTAACTCTCAACATGGAGCTAGAAGGCCAATGAAGGACTTAGCCAAGAAAACAGAATCCATAAGCATCCCCAAGAAGCAAAAGCCCTTAGAAGAAAACCGAAAAGAAGTTCATGCAGACCAACCAGCTACCTTTTCTAACTCTTGCTTCTTCTCTCTCTTTTCTCCCTTCTTCTATTAGACATCATGATGACTAAGTATATTCAAGACCAACCTGGATGTTGTCAACACCTTCAAGTCTTCAGAACCATCAACTCTACAAATTATAATGAATCATCACATCAAGGAGAAAGCTACAAGGAAGCAAGGAGAAGATTCCTGGAAGACCAACTACATCCTTCTTTCTATCTTTCACTCTTTCCTAATCTTGTCTTTCACTTTAGACATAAGCAATTTTTTATCATGTTATTACCAACTTTGAAGTATGTTGGATCCTAGCGGCATAGTGAGATGAAGCGGCCTAGAGACTTACCTTACATGTCCACGTACATGAGACATGTTCCACAACATAAGTGGTTGGCCGGGTGTCTATCTCTTTCACTATAGTGAATATCCAATTTACAAAGAGTTGTTAATAATTGTTGATCACCTTGAAGAATAGACTTAGTATTTTCTCTAAGTATTCATGCACATCATGACTAAGCCATTAGAGCGCTTATTCAAGATGATTTATAGCAAAGTATTTTGTCCAACCTATGACCTTAGTCCTTAGTCATTTTTACCAACATTTTTGCCTTGCATTAACTTTGTATCATCATATTTCAAAAATATTTGAAAAGAAATTTAATATCATATTTAAATTAAATTGATTTGCATTTATATTTAAAAGTGGAAAAGAATTTAAATGGAGTTGAATTTAAATGCAATAATTTAAATTAAGATAGACAAATGCAAATGATGCATGATGATGTCATGTTGATGCAAAAAAAAACAATTTGCTAATTGGGGAAAAATCCCGGGGCGTTACAATCGACACCACTAACAAGGGATCGCGTCCCGCGATCCACGCCGAGACCACAAGAAGAGAGGGGTAACTATCGAGTCTTCAGGCTCCATGAAGAACTTCTCGACACCACTAACAAGGGATTGTTGCTCCACCTGGAAATTCTCGACACCACTAACAAGGGATTGTTGCTCACGGCGAAGACGACTCCGAAAGATCGAACCTAACAGGGTAAAAGGCAAGAAATCGTCCACCCAAGCGTAGGATCCTAAAACTTTGAAAGTTGTATAAGAGAAGAGACTCGAAATCAAATAAGGTAAGAGGAGAATTAGAATTGAGGTAAGGAGTAAAAAGAAACCTATTGAGATCATTTCAAAATTATTTTACTCAAATAGTTTTGACACTCTAGAAACAACGAACGTTAGCGAGGTTAGCCTACAGGCTTTTGTAGACCCGCTGCTTCGATAACCATTCGTATCAAGACAACAAGGAGATCGAAACCAAGGCTCTGATACCACTTTGTGACGCCCTAAAATTGGTACTATGTAGATTTAAGCGTTCCCGCGAAATCCGCATAATCACGATTTTAGGCCGCCCACCAGACATAATGTGCACGCCGAAACATGCGCATTATGTGGGTGGAATTGTGATAAAATTACAACAGTTCCGATAAATCCACAAATACAATAGAAGATATAATTACAGCAACGACTCGAACGAGTCAAGATACAAAAGATACAATACAAAGATACAAATGACAGCGGAAGCAAAATAGTATCCGACTACGGATAAGATGCAAATTGGACTAAGAGTCCTGAAGATAAGCGATGGCGCCATATCCCTGCCCAGCCAAGCCGGAGGGTTTTCCAAGCTAACGTCGTCGGACTTCAAACCTGTTGACTTCACATAAAGCACATCCAAAAAGAGGGTCAGGGCACTCCCTGGCAAGCAAAACCGACTTGCCTACTTTCTACACCATCTCCCAAAATATAGGGGAGGTGGACTTAGCGGCAGCAGCACCAGCAACCTAGAGAGACACGCTACAACTTCCGTCTAATTAGAGAGGGATAAGAGAGCGCATAAGATAAACATATACAACTAACACCAATCATAACCCATTCTCGAATTAACCCCCTCAACCAAATATGAGGAAGCAATTCAGGAAACTCACACGTTGAACAGTTTTAATTATAATTTATTGTGAAAGTAATTCTATATTACTAGTCAAATTAATTAACATTAATTAGGCGCAAGTTGTCTAGATCTTGTTAGCCAGCATCATCACCAAAGTCGTCCATAACCAAGGACACGGCTCATCGATAAGATTATACCCTGCAGGGGTGCACTACTGTACCCATACTCTCATGATCAACCCAAGCAAGCATAAGGGCTTCTCAACACGACTTATTCCTTCACTACAGCAAGTCCAAGTGCCACCCATATGAGTTGTTACCCGCGTCAAGAGTCCGGCCGAATCTCAATTGCGGACTCATTAGTTTGTGTCTGCGCGCCATGCGGCTCAAACCACAGTAGGAACTGTCCGCTTCGCGCGCACCACCCCTATATGACCCCCCGTATCAAGTAACCTCTCATCAATCATCATCATCATGCACATGGATATGAGCAAATGGAAAACCCGAACTAGTTGCGGCACATGGACAAGCTGAAGATCCGTTCAAAGTCGAGGGGGGGCTCCATAGGGCCTCCCACAAGTGGTTAGTGCGCTCAAAATTGGATCCGAGGACAAAATCTCAGTTCCTAGGTCGACACTGAGCAGAACAAAGCACCTCGCAAGGCCTTCCGCCTGGTGCCTTATCTTTTAATTATAATACCCCAATACAAGATATCATTTTATTAAAGTAGAACAATCTATCATACTAAGCAGATGAAACATAAGACCAACAGATGACTCGCACAATCAACTCTAAGCATGCGCTACGACTCGCAAGGCCAACAGATAAACATGCAACGGGTATTAGGTTGTGGGAATAAAGCTGTATGGGCTGCAGGATAAACATGTGATGGGATCCCGATATAGAATCGAATACTAGGGTAGCAGAGATCAACGGCAGGAATGAAAGACAATGTATAGGTAAACAAGCAAACTTTGCTTGCCTGGAATCCCGCATGGAAGCAGATCTTGTCGTTCCTCACACATCTCAACGTCGTATCCACGAAGAAGCAACAAACACTGGAAAGCGTAAAGATGCATTTTATAACTACGGCAAAGATCCAGCATGATCATGTGAGAATGATGCATGACATGGCAAGATGCATTGCGAGATGCACTTAATCCAAATTAACCGGAACCGGGATTCCGACAATTAATATTTAGGTGCAAGTTATTTATTTACCAGGAATATTAAATGTTGGTTAGCATGGCAACACATGGCATGGTGATCTAATTAAATTTAAATGGAATAGGGCATTATATATTTATTACCCCTAACATTCCATATTTATTTATTTAGTTGCAATTAACAAATTATACTAAGAAATTAAAATAACAGATGCAAAAAGGCATACAACTGGCATATTAATATTCATTGCATTTTTCGGATAAATAAACATAAAAAGTTTATTTTATTTGGAGTTGTAGAAATAAAGTTATTAACATTTTAGTTTTTGGGGTGTTTCAGCAAAAGGGCAGGGACTTGTCCGTGATAGAATATGTGTCATTGCGGGCTTAACTGCGAAAGCAGGGAGCAGAGGGGCTCGGTGCAAGAATTACAGGCCTCTCTCGCCGACAGGTGGGGCCAGGATGTCAGCGAGCTAAAAGAAATAAAAGGGTGGCCTTTTATACATCGAGGCTGGGATTCGAACCAGAGTCGCGAGCGTGTAGTGCGGAATGGCGCTGCTAGCCACTGGACTAATCAAGTGTTGGTGATACAAACAGGGAACAATTTCTTAAGAACAAACCCTGCTACGTTAACTGAATTACTAAAAGTTCAGACTTTCAGAGCAAAAGAAACAAAGACAGGAAAAGGTCTCCAGCGGGATTTGATCTTTGGATCTCTTGATTTTTGTAACAGAGCACAACCACGGGGATGAATCGTTGCTTGTGATTTGTTTCGGCAGGGAAACTACAAGACTAAAGCAACCGGTGCTAACTAATCTTCAAACGTAAGTTCAGACCTCCGGTAACAGAGATGACGGCGGCGAACTGCAGTCCATCTGCAGCGTCCCTGCGCGTTCCGGATGAGGAGGGGTGTGGGAAGGTGTCGGGGTGCTGGTAGTGCGCATCGGAGAGAGGGGAAAACAGCCCAGGAGGGGAGCATCTCGGGCAAGAGGTTGCACGGGCAGCCATGGCGGACGGTAAGAGGACCGGATGCTTCCAACGCGTACGGGATGAAATAGGTCGGGGAGAGAGAGGGAAACGGGAGACGAGCTCACAGGGAGGTTGTGGGTGTAGCCGTTCGTGCTTGGGGAAGACCGTCGGCGGCGAATTCTGGCGGCGTGGCTCGCCGGTGCCGAAGAAGACGGAGACGAGCTCGTCTGATTCCTGAGGAGCCAGCTCGATTCCTCCGGAGGACACGGAGCCGACGGCGAGGCGCAGCTCCGGGGCTACTCGGCGGGCCTCTGACCTCACCGGAGCGGCGGCGCTACGTGAGGGCCTCCGGTGGAGAAGAAATCAGAGGGAAGAAGAGGGGAGAAGAAGAGAGGGAAGTGGCGGCGGCTCGATGGGAGGGAGGAGGAAGGGCTAGGGTTTGGAGTTGGAGGGGGCCGGCTAAGTAGAGGGAAAGGGGAGTGGGTGAGGAAGCACATGGTGGGGCGCATGGAGCTTTTTCTCCTCTGTTCTTTTGACCGTACGGAGGAAGGGGATGAGGGAAGTGGGCTTCGGGTTGGTTGGTTGCTGGGCCGGGCTGGACCAGTTCGGCCAGGAGAGCCCTCCTCTGCATTTTTTTCTTTTGTTTTGTTTTCTTTTTATTTCTTTTCTGGTTTTTGCATTTAAAACAAAAAGGAAAGAAATATGAGATGACACCTTTTGACAAACTTCTATATTCATAACAAGATAATTTAATTTACTAAGTTTGAAAGTTTACAAAAACTTTGTATCATCATATTTGAAAAATATTTGAAAAGAAATTTAGTATCATATTTAAATTAAATTGATTTGCATTTAGATTTAAAAGTGGAAAAGAATTTAAATGGAGTTGAATTCAAATGCAATAATTTGAATTAAGATAGACAAATGCAAATGATGCATGATGATGTCATGTTGATGCAAAAAAAACAAACAATTTGCTAATTGGGGAAAAATCCCGGGGCGTTACATAGAATTATTTGATGTCATGCAAAATATGATTTTATGAAAAGTTAAATTCTACTAAGTCAAGAATGAAACACCTAGGTGGAATTGGTTGCTTGGCTGTATGAGTTGAGTGTTGCCCCCTGTGGGATATTCACTTGTGGATGGCCACCCAGGAACAAAGGATCTGAAGAACTCCGAGTGAAGATTGCTTCCAGTGCAGCCATTGCCAATGGGCTCTGGCTTGATCAACTAAGTTGCGTGGACTCGACCCGGCTTGACTAGCAGATGTAGAGGCTGTTAGGTGGAACGGGTCAAGTCTGATGGGGAGGGAAAATGCTTCAGAAAGATCTCGTCTCATTCTTATCCTTTTCCTTATTTCTACCAGAGTGTAAAGGATAGTTTGGGCTGAATGGGTACAATGGTGAACGTGCACAACCTCTGCATAGTGTAAAACTAAGTACTTAGCCGTGTCCCCGGTACGGAAAATTTGAGCAGCTGATCAAGGACGATAACGGAGGATCCCACCATTCCAACTTCAAAATTAAAACTTGATGGCTGAACAAGGGTAGAATGAGACAGTGGATTTCATGCCACGGATGTCTCGAATAGAAGAAATGTGTTTTCCAAAGAGTTAGGAAAACTGGCTTTATGCAAAATAGCCTTGAAATCCACCAGCGAAATATGCATATAGGTTATTAGAGTTATTCCACTAAGTGTCCACCATAGTGTCACTTGCCAGATCTATTTTTTATGGAATCTGACCCACGTTGTTGCAATATTTTTTCTTATTGCAAATTGTTCAGATGACGAGAGAGGTTACGTTTAAAGGTTTCGAGTCTGCAACCAACATGTTTTCGCGTGTGGCAACATGAAGATGATGGAGACTCACTGCTATTGTATTTCCGCTGTTTACTCTTTCAGTGCTAGCTTTAATGCTATGCAAGTTGTAAAGAATATTTTCTAAGTCTGGATCATCGATGTAATAAAATTGATACTTTGTTGTGATATTACATAATAAACTCTGTGTGCAAACGAATCGATCCAGTGATTTGCACTATACACAGGTACCTTGCCATATTTTAAGTGCAGGTACGCTACAGCAATGCTTGTAGTCGAGCGCGTGGAAGAAGGAAAAACTCAAAGTATGCAAAGACCAATATACTACATCAGCGAGGTGTTATCCCTATCTAAGCAAAGATATCCACACTTTCAGAAAATGGCTTATGCAATGTTCATAACGACAAGAAAGCTACGACACTACTTCACAGAATACCCAATAACGTGAAGGAGATATGCCCTAGAGGCAATTAATAAAGTGTATTCTTTATCATATCTCGTTTGTTCATAATATGTTTTTTGTGTCATGCTAGAACCGTATTAACCGGAAACATTAATGCGGGTGTGATACGTAAACAACCAGGTCCCTAGTAGCCTCTACTAAGACTAGTTTCGTTGCGCGATTGATGATCGAGGTTTCCCGGTCATGGGGCATGGCGCCGGTCGGCAATGAGAGTCACATCGCTGGAGAGTGATGTGATGGACATACCCAGTTTTGGAGAACATAGTCATTACACCTTTGACCGTGAGATCAACTCTTATCGATATTCCCCGAAGATACTTTGATTGCACCAAACGTCGTATCTTATTTAGTATGACAATAACGGTGATACTTTTGGGTATTGGAAAGGAGTATTGAGACGAGGGGTCAAGAGCGGGATTTGCCAGTCCGCGTAGCAGGATAGATACTCTCGGGCCCACTCGGTGAGATCATGTCTAATGAGCTTGCAAGCATGTGACTAGGTCACGGAGACATGAGATCATGAACGAGTAGAAGATAGCATCGTCGGTAACGAGGTCGGGATTAGGTATGGAGATATCTATGGAACGACACTCGGACGTGCTAAGTATCGCTATGGCAAAAGGTCTAAAACTTCACGTTCAGGTTTGATAGATGAAAGTCATTCGTTATATCTCAGGGATTAATTCAGGGGGTCCAGGCCTACGAGTTAGTCGTTGATCATTGAGGAGTCTTGATCATACCTGATATTATATCGAACCGCTAGGGTAACACACTTAAGGGGTTTCGACAAGACAACCGGAAAGGAAGGAGATCACCGGGACAGTCCCGGGAGAGGTCCGATGGAGATGGGGCAGCGCCGAAAGAGTTTTCGGAGCTAGGAAATATTATATATATTATGTTTGATATTAATTAGTGTTATTAATATGCAAATATGATTTTATATATTTATTTTCGAATTTATTACGGCAGATTTCCCTAAATGGGCCTTCCGGACGAAAGAAGGCCCAAGAGGGGAAAATTCCCTAGGGGAATTCGGTGGGGGCCAAGAGGGCCGGCCTAGGTGGGCCACAAGGGGCCCACCAGGGGGCCGGCGCACCTCTCTAGCCGAACCAGGCTGTGGGGGGTTAGTCCCATATTGCCTGGCTGGCAAGGTTGGCTCCCCTTGGGAGCCTATATAAGAAAGGGCAACCCCAGCCTTTTAATTGACCAATTAATTCCTGATTTCTCTCTCGATCTCGTGGTTCCCAAGTTGGAGCCGCGCCGAGCAAGAGGAGTCGGGGATCTCCTCCACCATAGCCCGCTGCCGCGCTGCTGGTGTTCCGGTCCAAGTCTTCCGCTGCTCGTCCTGGACTGGAGCTTCGGAGGCGTCGTCTCCACCGTACGTGTGCGACTCCCTGCGAGGTGCTGCGCTAGCGGTACTCGGAGGCCTGCTTTCTCTACACGACCTTGAGGTCGGCTTCGTCGGTCTTCATCGACAACGTTTGTGCGGGAACGTAATCCCCGCTTTCGGCCTACAAGGGTATGTATTCCGATCTCCGTTCGTACTACTATATCTGCAGAGAATAGATCTTGGCTAGTTTAAGGATATCGTTGCTAGGAAAATTATTGTTTTCTGCCCACGATCCCCTTCAGTGGTATCAGAGCCGATCTATCGTAAGATATAGCTGTACGCTGTTAGAACCCGTGCTCTGCACGGGGGCACCGTTCCTATTATTTGCTACCCTCTAGCGTGCACTTGTGTATTCCAGCGGCATTGAGTTGATGAAGCGGCCCGGATCGACTTTACGCGTACGCTTACGCGAGACTGGTTCCACTACTGACATACGGCTTGTACCGTATCTGTGGCTGGCGGGTGACAGTTTCTCTCTCTTTAGTTGGTCTTCGCATTTTCAATGGAGGGCCCGAAAGGGATGCTTAAACATGCAATTATTGGATCGTTGTTGTGGTCATAAGATTCGTAGGTATGAAGCGGTTCTATTTACGAAAGCCCCAAGCCACGTAAAATATGCAAAAGATAAAGTAGAAGCGTCTAACTTAATTTTGCAGGGGCTATGTGATATGGTCAAGGTAGGTTTATTAAATTGTTTATAAACTGCGGGCACCAAGAAGACAATGGCGCGATGGACTATATCACATTGCATTACATTTGCTGTTTTGTGTGCATCTTATTTTGTGTGTGATTGTGTTTTACACGGCGGTAGTTGAATAAGATGATCCCTTCAAAATACCACTAGTGTTCTCCCTCGAACGCGCACCACCAATAAAGTTCTACGTTATGAGGCAGGCCGTGAAGATCGGGTGTCAGACATATCTTCGTTCGCATACGGTGGGTGTAAGCAATGTTGCACAAGCGTCAGCGTGGAGGTCTTTGGTGGCGAGCCTAGCATACTCAGAAGTATGGCCTCGGAACAGGAAGGCCGAAAGGCCGAGCACGAGTCACAAAATTGGTGTGACGGACGATTTTGTCTACTCTTGAAGTTGTGCCGCCGGCTTTGATGATGAGGGGTGGTGCAATGGATGGGGGTCGTGTAATCGCTTAAACGACCAGAAGGGATGTTCGTTTGAGTGGGAGTTATGTTAGTTATTTCCTAAAATACTATAACTCAAAATTATTATGAACAAAGTCTTATGTTGTTGCAAATTCCATTGTAGATGTCTCGCCCCTCGTTTAACCTAGGTCTGTTCCTTGAGAAAGAAAAGCTTAAGACCAATGGGTCAAACTTCATGGCCTGGTTCCGCAACCTGAGGATCCTCCTCACTCCCCATAGGGTGGCCTACGTCATTGAGGCCACCATAGGTGACCCTCCTGCAGATGATGCCTCTGAGGATGAGAAGAAGGTCTTCCAGACCCGATCGGAGGATTCTGCCTTTGTCCAGAGTGGCATGCTCTACGCCATGGAAGCCGACCTGCGGAAGCGCTTTGAGAAGATGAGCGCCTTTGAGATCATCTCGGATCTTAAGGCTGTCTTTGCGCCGCAGGCTAAGGCTGAGAGATGTGAGGCTTCTGAGCTTTTCTTCTCAGCCAAGATGGAAGAGCATAGCAGTGTGAGCGAGCATGTAGTCAAGATGTCTGGCTACGTTCAACGCCTGAATGCTCTGGAGTGCAAGATTCCCGATGAGCTGGCGATTGACAGGGTGTTGCAATCGTTGCCACCAAGCTACAAAGGCTTCGTCATGAACTACAACATGCAGGGCATGGCTAAGTCCCTGGGTGAAGTGTTCGTGATGCTCAAGACTGATGAGGTAGAGATTAAGAAGGAGCACACGCTGTTGATGGTCAACAAGACCGTTGATTTCAAGAAGTCCGGTGGCAAGGGAAAGCAGAGCTGGAAGTCCCGGAGGGAGGCAAAGTTGGCTGCCAAGCCCAGGACTAACAAATCTGGTCCCAGAGCTAGCGTGGAGTGTTTCTACTGAAGGGGAAGGGTCACTGGAAGCGCAACTGCCCCAAGTACCTGGAGGATAGGAAGTCTGGCAAGACGGTCGACAAAGAGAAAGGTATATTTGATATACATGTTATAGATGTGTACCTTACATCCGCTCGGAGCAATACGTGGGTATTTGATACTGGTTCTGTTGCTCATATATGTAACTCTCAGGAGGAGTTACGGAATAGAAGGCGGCTGGCGAAGGATGAGGTGACGATGCGCGTCGGCAACGGATCGAGAGTCGACGTGGTGGCTGTCGGCACGCTCCCTCTGCATCTACCATCGGGATTAGTTTTGGTTTTAAATAAATGTTATTTTGTGCCATCCTTGAGTGTAAACATTATAAGTGGGTCTTGCCTGTTACAAGACGGTTATTCATCTAAATCAGTGTCAAGCAATTGTGCTATTTATATGAATGATATATTTTATGTTGATGCTCCCGAGAATAACGGTTTATTCTTGTTGAATCTCGATCGTAGTACTCACATCCATAACATAGAGGCTAAACGAATTAAGTGTAGTGACGATACCGCCATGTTTTTGTGGCATTGCCGTCTTGGTCATATTGGTATAAAGCGCATGAAGCGACTCCACTCCGATGGACTCTTGGACTCGTTGGATTTCGGATCCCTCGATACATGTGAACCATGCCTCATGGGCAAAATGACCAGGACACCGTTCAAAGGTTTCGTTGAACGGGCGTCGGATTTGTTGGGGATCATACATACAGATGTGTGTGGACCGATGAGCGTTTTGACACGCAATGGTTATCGTTACTTCGTCACCTTCACTGATGACTTGAGTAGATACGGTTATATCTATTTGATGAAACACAAGTCTGAAACGTTTGAAAAGTTCAAAGAATTCCAGAGTGAAGTTGAGAATCAGCTTAATAGGAAAATCAAGCATCTCCGGTCCGATCGCGGTGGAGAGTACTTGAGTTTTGAGTTTGGCACACATCTGAAGAGTTGTGGCATAGTACCCCAACTTACGCCCGCCGGAACGCCGCAGCGTAACGGTGTGTCCGAGCGACGTAATCGTACTCTACTGGATAGTGTCCGATCTATGATGTCTCTTACCGATCTGCCAGTGTCCTTCTGGGGTTATGCGTTAGAAACAGCCGCATTCATTTTAAATAGGGCTCCGTCCAAGTCCGTTGAAACGACGCCGTATGAATTATGGTATGGCCATAAGCCTAAGTTATCGTTTCTGAAGGTTTGGGGTTGTGAGGCGTACGTTAAGAAACTACAGCCCGACAAACTCGAACCGAAGTCGGAGAAAGTCGTCTTTGTAGGATATCCGCGGGAAACCGTTGGGTACACCTTCTACAACCAAGCTGAGGGCAAAACTTTTGTCGCGAAGACCGGTGCCTTTCTAGAGAAGGAGTTTCTCGCGAAAGGAGTAAGTGGGAGGAAGGTAGACCTCGATGAAATCGTTGATCCTGAACTCGAGATTCCGAGTGGCGCAACGGAAGCAATTCCGGAAACGTCCTCCGTGGAAGGAGTGGGAGAAACTGTCGAGGAAGATGTTCTACCTCGTAGGTGTGGTAGATCTCGGATCCCACCAGAATGGTATGGCAACATGGTTTGCACCGTCATGCTAGTCGAGCAAGACGAACCTACGAACTACAAGGAGGCGATGGAGAGTCTAGAGTCCGAGAAATGGCTTGAAGCCATGAAATCCGAAATAGGATCCATGTATGATAACCAAGTGTGGACCTTGGTGGATATTCCCGAAGGGCGCAAGGCCGTCGAGAATAAGTGGATCTTTAAGAAGAAGACTGATGCTGATGGTAATGTGACCGTCTATAAAGCTCGGCTTGTCGCAAAGGGTTTCCGACAAGTTCATGGAATTGACTACGATGAAACTTTTTCACCGGTAGCGATGCTTAAGTCTATTCGGATTTTGTTAGCGGTAGCTGCCTACTATGATTATGAAATCTGGCAGATGGACGTCAAAACGGCCTTCCTGAATGGAAACATTGAGAAAGAGTTGTACATGGTACAGCCGGAAGGTTTTGTCGATCCAGGAAGTGCTAACAAGGACCCCCTGGAATCTTCGCTTTGATGAGGTAATCAAAGGTTTTGGATTTATCCAGAATGTGGAAGAGACCTGTATTTACAAGAAAATGAGTGGGAGCTCGGTTGTGTTCTTAGCAGTGTATGTTGACGACATATTGCTAATAGGGAATGATGTGGAACTTCTGAATAGCGTGAAGGAATATTTAAACAGTAAGTTTTCCATGAAGGACTTAGGAGAAGCTGCGTATGTTTTAGGCATAAAGATCTACCGTGATAGATCAAGGCGCCTATTAGCACTAAGTCAGAGTACTTATCTTGATAAAATATTGAAGCATTTTCATATGGAGAAGGCAAAGAAGGGTTCTCTGCCGGTTATCAAGAATAAGGTATTGCGTAAGGCGCAGTGTCCGGTAACGGAACTGGGTAAGGCCGAAATGACGAAACATCCTTATGCTTCAGCCATAGGATCGATCATGTATGCAATGTTAAGTACTAGACCAGATGTGGCATTAGCTCTAAGTTTGACAAGCCGGTTCCAGAGTAATCCTGGAATGCCGCATTGGATAGCTGTTAAGAGCATTCTTAAGTATCTCAATAAGACAAAGGAAATGTTCCTTGTGTATGGTGGCTGCGATGAGGAGCTTGGCGTAACGGGTTACGTAGGTGCAAGTTTCTGCTCAGACCCCGATGACTGTAAGTCACAGACAGGTTACGTGTTCAAGGTGAATGGAGGCGCCGTGTGCTGGAGAAGTGGGAAGCAACCCATAGTCGTACAATCTACAATGGAGTCGGAGTACATTGTTGCCTGCGAGGCCGCGAATGAAGCTGTGTGGCTGAGGAAGTTCGTCATCGAACTTGGAGTGTTCCCGAGCGTGCAAGACCCCGTGGTCCTCTTCTGCGACAATACGGGTGCCATTGCGAACGCCAAGGAGCCAAGGACTCACTCCACCGCCAAACACATTCTCCGACGCTTCCACGTGATACGTCAGTACGTACAAGAAGGCGATGTGAAGATTTGCAAAGTGCATACGGATCTGAATGTGGCAGATCCGCTGACGAAGCCTCTCCCGCTTGATAAGCATGAACAACACCAGTTAGCTATGGGTGTTAGGCTTTTACCAAGTTGTAATCTAGATTAATTTGTACTCTAGTGCAAGTGGGAGACTGAAGGAGATATGCCCTAGAGGCAATTAATAAAGTGTATTCTTTATCATATCTCGTTTGTTCATAATATGTTTTTTGTGTCATGCTAGAACCGTATTAAGCGGAAACATTAATGCGGGTGTGATACGTAAACAACCAGGTCCCTAGTAGCCTCTACTAAAACTAGTTTCGTTGCGCGATTGATGATCGAGGTTTCCCGGTCATGGGGCATGGCGCCGGTCGGCAATGAGAGTCACATCGCTGGAGAGTGATGTGATGGACATACCCAGTTTTGGAGAACATAGTCATTACACCTTTGACCGTGAGATCAACTCTTATCGATATTCCCCGAAGATACTTTGATTGCACCAAACGTCGTATCTTATTTAGTATGACAATAACGGTGATACTTTTGGGTATTGGAAAGGAGTATTGAGACGAGGGGCCAAGAGCGGGATTTGCCAGTCCGCGTAGCAGGATAGATACTCTCGGGCCCACTCGGTGAGATCATGTCTAATGAGCTTGCAAGCATGTGACTAGGTCACGGAGACATGAGATCATGAACGAGTAGAAGATAGCATCGTCGGTAACGAGGTCGGGATTAGGTATGGAGATATCTATGGAACGACACTCGGACGTGCTAAGTATCGCTATGGCAAAAGGTCTAAAACTTCACGTTCAGGTTTGATAGATGAAAGTCATTCGTTATATCTCAGGGATTAATTCAGGGGGTCCAGGCCTACGAGTTAGTCGTTGATCATTGAGGAGTCTTGATCATACCTGATATTATATCGAACCGCTAGGGTAACACACTTAAGGGGTTTCGACAAGACAACCGGAAAGGAAGGAGATCACCGGGACAGTCCTGGGAGAGGTCCGATGGAGATCGGGCAGCGCCGAAAGAGTTTTCGGAGCTAGGAAATATTATATATATTATGTTTGATATTAATTAGTGTTATTAATATGCAAATATGATTTTATATATTTATTTTCGAATTTATTAAGGCAGATTTCCCAAAATGGGCCTTCCGGACGAAAGAAGGCCCAAGAGGGGAAAATTCCCTAGGGGAATTCGGTGGGGGCCAAGAGGGCCGGCCTAGGTGGGCCACAAGGGGCCCACCAGGGGGCCGGCGCACCTCTCTAGCCGAACCAGGCTGTGGGGGGTTAGTCCCACATTGCCTGGCTGGCAAGGTTGGCTCCCCTTGGGAGCCTATATAAGAAAGGGCAACCCCAGCCTTTTAATTGACCAATTAATTCCTGATTTCTCTCTCGATCTCGTGGTTCCCAAGTTGGAGCCGCGCCGAGCAAGAGGAGTCGGGGATCTCCTCCACCATAGCCCGCTGCCGCGCTGCTGGTGTTCCGGTCCAAGTCTTACGCTGCTCATCCTGGACTGGAGCTTCGGAGGCGTCGTCTCCACCGTACGTGTGCGACTCCCTGCGAGGTGCTGCGCTAGCGGTACTCGGAGGCCTGCTTTCTCTACACGACCTTGAGGTCGGCTTCGTCGGTCTTCATCGACAACGTTTGTGCGGGAACGTAATCCCCGCTTTCGGCCTACAAGGGTATGTATTCCGATCTTCGTTCGTACTACTATATCTGCATAGAATAGATCTTGGCTAGTTTAAGGATATCGTTGCTAGGAAAATTATTGTTTTCTGCCCACGATCCCCTTCATAACGGTGATCAGCAAATCAGCAATCAGAGACATACTCACCAATCCAGATGCAACAGGACGAGTCGCAAAATAGCTCATCGAGATGGGGCCGCTCGGAATCACGTACGATCACCCAAAAGCTATCAAAGCTCAAGTATTACCTGATTTCACCATCGAGTAAATTGAATCCCAACTACCAGGAGTATCGGATGTATCCAATTCATGGACAATGTACTTCGATGGATCCAAGAAAAACGAATGGGTAGGAGCAGGAGTAGTACTCATATCCCCAAAAGGGGACAAGCTGAAGTACGTGCTACAAATGGACTTCCCAACGCCATCCAATAATGAAGCTGAATATGAAGGTTTAATACACGGCATACGGATGGCCAAGGCGTTGGGATGCACTCGACTAATGATATATGGCGACTCGAACCTGGTGGTACAACAGACAATGAAGGCATGCGGCGCGATAGCAGATAACATGATCGCATATCACGACTTATATACGACATTAGAAGGAGACTTCGACGGATGCGAATTGCGGCACATCGGGCGAGAAAGCAAGGAAGAAGCAGACATATTAGCTAACAATTGGTCGACTAAGGCACAAGTCCCGTTAGGTGTCTTTCTGGAGACAATCACGCACAGGTCCATACATAAGAAGCGACCAGCGGCAAACTCAAAAGAAACCACAACAGGTAATACGCCTAACCCAATGGACCTAGCAGTCGAAGTCCTTTTATGTCAGGGTGATCACGTGGCTCCAGCTTGGACCGAGCCAATTCTAGCTTTCATGCTTAGGGAAGAATTACCAGATGACACAGTAGAAGCTAGGAGAATAGCCCGGCGTGCCAAAGCATACACCATTATCAACGGTGAACTCTACAAGCGAAGCGCTTCAGGCGTTTTCCAAAGGTGCGTTGAATTCGAAGATGGCAAAACTATACTTCATAACATTCATGCAGGAACTTGCGGAGATCATGCCGGAAGTCGATCGCTGGTAGCGAAGGCCTTCAGGGCAGGGTTCTACTGGCCCACCACACTCAAGGACGCAGAAGATATCGAACGGTGCATCGGGTGCCAGAAATTTGCAACCAAGCCCCATGCGCCAGCATCAGCACTCAAAACCATACCATTAACATGGCCACTCAAAAAGTCATCACCTGGAGGGCATACACACCTACTGGTGGCAGTCGACAAATTTACAAAGTGGATCGAAGCAATCCCGATCACAAGCTCAACAGCAACAACAACAGTCAAGTTCATAAAGTCCTTAGTTTATCGTTTTGGTGTTCCAAACAGTATCATCACAGATAACGGCACAAACTTCACAGCAAAAGAGTTTCAAACCTTTTGTAAAGAATGGGATATTGCACTCAACTACGCGTCAGTAGCCCACCCGCAGTCAAATGGACAAGTCGAAAAAGCAAGGATACTAGTTCCACTCAAGAGAGCTGCAGGCGCCTGGGTCGAGGAAATACTAGCAGTACTTTGGAGACTCCGTATAACTCCACATTCTTCGACTCAATTCACTCCATTTTTTATGGTTTACGGAGCAGAGGCAGTACTGCCATCCGAGATCAAGTTCAGTGCACCGAGAGTATAAGCATACGCGGAAGAAGAAACAAATATATAACAAGAAGACGCTTTGGATGTACTCGACAAAGCACGAGACACGGCTTTAGCTTGCACAGCTGTCTACCAGCAAGACCTGAGGAACTATCACAGTCGACGTCTCCGACCCAGGACACTCATGGTGGGAGACTTAGTACTACGACTAAAGCAAAAAAAAGTCCACAAACTTGCGTCACCATGGGAGGGCCCATTCATCATTACTGAAGTAATCGAAGGAGGTGCCCATCGACTAAAGCACACACAGACATGAGAACTATCACACAACCCATGGAACGTAGCAAACTTGCATCGTTTTTACGCATAGGTCTCTCGGCAAATCATTGTAAAAGACCATTAGATTTCAGACGCGTTATTTTCCTTACCAGGGTACCTAAGTGGCCTGGAAGGTTTTTAATGAGGCGGTATGCTAGACATATATCCACAATAAAAGATATTTTACTACGCACCTGATTGCTCTACATCTTATGTCACAATCACATAAACCCACCTGATGGACTCGGGGGTTGGGTCTTGCTTAGATTACACAATCACATAAACCCACTCGATGGACTCGGGGGATGGGTATTGCCAAGATTGCGTAAATACATAAACCCACTTGACGGACTCGGGGGCTGGGTCTCGCTAAGATTAACACAAACATATAAACTCACTCGATAGGTTCGAGGGCTGGGTCCTACTAAAGTCAAGAAAATTAGCAAAGCTCACTCGACAGCAAATGAAGTAGAGAGCAAGTAAACAAAGCACATATCATAAAAAGGTGTTGTCTTGCAAACAAGAATTCTGCGTGATTACAAAAGAAGCAACGACTCGCAAGATGATATCCTAGCCTTGCAATCACGAGACTAGGGCTCAGCAGATATAGCAGCCTGGCGACGCTCTCCAGTGCAAATTCTAGCCTTGGCAAGGCGGACAGCGGCATCAGAAATTCCACGGAAAGACAAAGGTTTCCCGTTTGCCTTCTTCGGGTAGTCCGACAAAGCTTCATAGTTAGCTTCGACGCCATTCCCTAGCAGCAGCTTCAATGTAACTTCCGAGCCACGGACTGTCAAGTCGCGTGCCCATGCGTTAAGGGTCATCGAACCAGGACCCAACACCTTGGCACAGTAGTCCCAGGCAAGGCCTCGGCAAAGACAACACCAAGTGTTTGGATAGACACATCCAAGGAGCGCCGAGTGCTATCCGACTCTTTGCGAGCGCGTACTTGCCGGTCATGAAGTTCCTTTTCCAGCAGGGCCAGCCGGCCTTCAAGTGAAGATTTTTCCTCTACAATGGACATAGCACATGAAGGTCATACGAATACTCGGCAAATGATTCACAAACCAGACGAAAGGTTAGAGCCTTACGACTGATCCGCTCTATATCAGAAAGCAGACGAATTCGCTCCTCCTCAGCTTGAACAAAGGCCTAGCCGATAGCGACCAATCCGCTCATAGAAGGCTGCAAAAGGAGCAGGCGACACACAATCAAGTCAAGCGAAGCAAAAAGCAAGAAGCTTACATGATCAACCCAAAAAGAGACGGAGGGTGACGACCTAGCGACCCTAGCAGGAGGAGAGGGGCTATCTTGCCTGACTAAGGAACTGTTCGAAGGGTCAAAATAAGAAACGGTGAAAACATATAGAGTATAGTCGGTTCAAAAAACTTACTTCTCCAGATCATCGTCAGCGGATGAAGCCGCGACCACCAGCGACAAGTCAGCAGCAGCAGGACAAGCATCGCCGGTCCGACGCAGACGACGACGCTTGACTATAGGCTTAGTCGCAGGGTCAACGGCTGGCGAGCAGAAAGGAGCTTCTTCAGCAGCCTCCACCTCAGATACAACAGCACTACACAGGGGACGAGAGGTCGCGACTGTGCCAACCTCATCGACGGGAGTCGCCTCCATAGATGGACCATGTTCAGGAAGAGGTGGCAAAGAAGTAACAATTAATAGTCCCTGGGTGCAACAAAAGAAAAACAGGTCAGCCACGCACACATATATACAAAGAAGATACTTGTGATCAGTAAACAAGGATTCTCAAACAAAGTGCAAAAGTACCTTGGGAATAGGAGTCCCAAGGCCGTAAGGGACTACAGAGAAGTCAAAATATGCACTATCGGTAGGAGAGATGCCGGTAATGTAGTTGATATTTCCATGAAATACACAGTCCACCATCTCAACTTCACTCATACGAGTGACATCAAGACACCCCTCATATTGCCATAAAGGATGCACCCGTTGTCGCAAGGGCCAAACTCGGCGCTTCACATAAGTGCTCACTAATTGGATCCCTGTGACGGCTTTTCGCAGTTCCTGAATTCTTAGCGTAAGGGAGGAGGCCTCCTCCTCTTCGTTAGTAGACAAGCTATGCTCCCATGATGCTAACTCTACAGGGGGTGCAGTCGAAAAAGCGGGCAGTACATCTTGGGTGACAGGCACATAAAACCATTTCTTCCTCCATTTCTAGGTAGGTTCCACTGACGTCAGATCAAAATATCGACAACCGTCACGTACTTCAATGCAGAAACCTCCAGTCGAAAGAAGGCAGCCATCACAGTAGAGCAGACGAACTCAGAAAATACATTTCCAGAGAGCCCAGCTGGGATGCACGCCAAGAAAACACTTGCACAAAACCACAAAGCATGCGATATGCAAAACGCCATGAGGATCGAGGTCGTGCATCTGAATTCCATAGAAGAACAGAAGGCCTCGGACGAAATCATGCAAAGGAAAGCAAAATCCCCGGAGAAGAAAATCTGCAAAACAAACTCGCTCTCCAGGAAGGGGCATGGGGAGTACCTCTTTGTGGACAGGAGCCCGAGCGGCAACGACCTCTACGGGAGACAGAATCCCCGCATGGCGAAAATCTGCCAGCTTCTCTTCCATAACAGTAGATTTTACCCAATCCCCGGTGACCTTCTTCGCCACAGCGGCGGGGGTAATGGCGGAATCACCGGAGATAGGTTTATCTTTCTTCAACTGGTTGATAATGGAGGAGGAGAGACCAGTTGGAGAGGAGATATTGTTCTGGGACGCCATGGCTAAAACAGGCGCAAGGGCGAGCAGAGATGCAAAGATGAGAACGAGGGAGAAGAGGAAGCAGGCAAAAAGAAAATGGCAAGTTAAAAATAAATGCAGCGGAAGATCCCGTATTTACGGCAAGGACAACTATTCATCACAGCCGTCCGAGCAAAAATCACCACAACACGTGGCACAATCGAAGGGCGATCATCACGGACCTCACAGCCCACTACGCGCGTAAAACGAGGAGATCATCATCATGTTTACAAAAATCTTGCCACGTCAGGTCAAATCAGAACTGAACCGGTGTCCACAATGGTCAATGGGGTGGGACCCACTATGTCACATCCCATCAAAACGCTATTCGCACGCCAAAGATGTCATGGGTGACATCATTCGCCTGACAGGCAAACAAACGCATAAAACAAAAAGGCGTCATACTACGACTAGGGAAAAAGAGAAACTCCCTGCACCTCGAAAGCAAATTAAATAGCATAAAGATGGTCGAGTGGAAAACTCCCATCGGGAGAGAACAAAAGTATGCGACTGACAAAACGCAAATTGAGATTATCCTCTACTACAAGCAATAAAGCACAATCTCGGGGGCTACTCCCATCGCAAGCACTGTCGTGCACCCGATAGTATCAAAAGCATTAAATACATAAGAAATCCCGAGTAGAAGTCAGTCGACGATACCTCGGATGTTGTATACGAAAAATACAAATGTAAGACCCATCGATCAATCGAGCGGGCCAGGGATCACTCCAGTAATGTTTAATCCTAGATATTTCCGTATCAACAGATACGATGAAAACCCTGGCGGACGCGCTGGGTAGCAAAATTAAACTACAGAACGATATTAGTAAGTACATCGACTAGCCTGAGATAAGTCTGTCCAGTACGTTCCAGGCTCGAGCCCAAGGACTCGAAATCTGATTGAAGGCTAGTAAGGTTTTGTCAAAGTGCAGTTAACTGGTTTCGACTTATCGAACAAATCCAGGCCTACTCAGTCGAAATCCTTTGGTATAATTCAAAAATCAAGCAAAACACAGAAATATCATATCGTCGGCATAAAACATGAGACATGCACAATGTAGTGAGTCCATGACTGATTCTCCAAATTAGCCAAGCACTCGGGGCTAATAACGAGGTTATACCAAATGGGTACCCCATCGTGTGGGTACCTGGTGCACGTAATGACTAAATCCCAATTGGCAATAGGCTGAAGAAGCCCAACTAGCGAAGCCCAAGTCGAAGACCTCTACCATAGATAGCATAGTCGGTATTACTTTCCATAACATTAGACCTAGTCGGTTACAACCCGAGACCTGTACCACTATTTAAAGGACAGGAGGGTGGCCGATCAAGGACACACCCAATTAGAACCACCAAACTCTAGCAAGATCGACATCTTGATAGAACCTTGTACTCGCCGCATATACACAATCAATAACAGACAAGCAGGACGTAAGGGTGTTACCTCACTCGAGGGCCCCGAACCTGGGTAAATCCCGCTTGTCAGCCAACGAATCTACCAACACTACGCGTTTTCTACCTCATAACTCTTATCCTAGGCTAGCAACCATGGGTATTGATGGGGACATCCCTCGTCACTCGGGAGGCTGGCGTTTTTTCAACTCTAATGCATCGCCCCCACTCCGCTTCATGAACCAACATGCCGGTATCGAAACAAATAGCCCGCTCCCTAGAAGGACATCATGTACCCTCGGGGGCTGGCACCTCGATGTTAACAGCAACAACCAGTTCATCGCTGCACTCGACGCGCAACTCGAGTGCCTTTATCGACTCCTTCCATCATAAAACTCCGCCGTGTTGACTCTGGTCCACCGCGTCGAGTCCCCCCACCGCATAATCCCATTGCGTCGACACTGGTCCACCGCATCGATTCCTTCTGGCTAAACACAACGCGCCTCTCAACCCTACACTCGGGGGCTGCGATGCACAAGCCCAAAATTTGCAAAGCCTTGGCCGTACCCGAACACTCGGGGGCTGCGCCGCGCAGGTTAAGGCAAATACACAAAAATTAGACACACCCCAATGCTCGGGGGCTGCACCGCACAAAGTCAAAACTTCACATTCACTTGAAGTACCGATGCTCGGGGGCTGCGCCGCACAGGTCGTAACAAATAAAGTCATTACCGGTCACTCGACCGACTCGTCGATTTCGAAGATGAAGATCAAACTAAGCCAAGGCTGGTCACTCGACCTCCTCGTCGACTTGAGGAAGGCAATCAAACTGATACAAAATTGGTCATTCAATCGGTTCACAGACAAAAAGTGGATAATTTCTTTTTCTATTGCATGCAAAAGATTCAAAGCTTGAGATTATCCTCAATTGGAAGCAATTAAGCACAATCTCGGGGGCTACTCCCATTGGGAGCGTTCTCACACACCCGATAAATTCAAATAGCAAAAAGGGCAGTCAATTAAGAGACTTGCCTCAGTCGAAAGAAAAAAACATAAACTAAAAAATTCCCGAGTTGCGTTAGTCGATGACGCTTCGGATGTTGCACGCGTAGTTCAAAGGTAAGACACACCGATCAGTCAAGCTGGGCTAGGGACCACTCCGGCAGTGTTAAGTCCCTGCAATTTGCCGTGTCAACAGACATGAAGAAAATCCTAGCGGACACGCTGAGTAGCAAAGTTCAAACTGCATAACGATTCAGTAAGTCCTCAACGACCTGAGTCGAATATGTCCAGTATGTTCCAGGTTCGAGTCCAGGGACTCGAACTTGATTGAAGGCTAGTAAGGTTTCGCCCTAATATGCGGTTAACTGGTCTCGACTCATCGAGTAAAACCATGCCTACTAAGTCATAATCCCTAGGCATAATCGAAGCATTCTTGACTCAAAGTACACAACAAAGTTCATGCAAAACATCTGTCGATGAAATTCCGACTCAGCAAGCACAGTCGAGGCAATCTCGACTCAAAATATACATAGCCAAATGAGCAAAGAATCAGATGGTGAAATAAACCTGCAAATGAGTCCCTACCCGATTCTTCAAATCGACCAGGCACTCGGGGGCTACTCCCATCGGGAGCGTTGGGCGCGTACCCAATATACTACTAGACAACGCATCAAGGGCTGGAAAAATAATATTTCATTAATTATACTCCCATCGGGAGGGCACTCGCTATAGGATCGACTGCTCCACGATGGAATTATCAAAGTCGAGTTATCTATAATCACAATAGATTCTTCAAAGTCAATTTATCTACAAACTCGCGATGGATTTATCAAAAGTCGGGTTCTCTATAGCTCGCATAGATTTCTCAAAGTCGGGTTCTTTATAGCCTGCGCAGATTTATCAAAGTCAGGTTCTCTATAGCTCGCACGGATTTGTCAAAGTCGGGCTCTCTATAGCCCGCGTAGATTTATCAAAGTCGGGTTCTCAATAACCTGCACCGGATTTATTACTGGATTTCTTACACATATATTGGATTTCTCGTAAATGATTCAGACTCACAAAGAATGGATAATTCAGTCATCATATGGACATTGATTACGCCTACCCGACATACTGTTATGAGTCTCTACCCGATACTTCGAATCGACCAGACACTCAGGGGCTAGTGACGTGGGTATGCCCTCAGGGCACCCCACTATTGGTATACCTGGTGCAGCCCAGACGAAGGCCCACTGGGTGGCCCAATGAAGACCAAGAAGTTATTAAGGAAATTACTTGAAGCACAAGACAAATACTCTTAGTCGTAGTCTACAAGGACTCATGTAAACCGACCCTGGCTGAAATATAAAGACATGGAGGGGTAGACAAATAGACAGACCGCCACATCATAGAACATATGCCACAACATAGATACAATTAGATATAGCATAGAGATCGCCTCTCATCATATCGCCCTTGTGGCCACTATGTAACTGAAGGGGATCGTATGCAGAAAACAAAAAAAATCCTAGGAACGATATCCTTAAACTAGACAAGATCTATATGATATGTCCATTTTGCATCACTATTTTATATTATAATTTACTGCTATTCATTGATTTATTTCTATTTAGCAATGATACTTATGTTATTTCACCTATTTTGCATGATTGATGATCATTGGGGGATGAAACTCCAGAGCCTGAATTCTGCTGGAAAAAGTACCGTCAAGATACAATATTTGCGAAGACCAGAAGAACAAAGTGGCTAACTGGGAATTATTTCTAATTATTTCACGAAGGAGGCCAAAAGAGGAGCCTGGGGTGGGCCCCAGGGGGCCCTCGGAACCTCATGGCGCGGCAGCCCTTCTAGCCGCACGATCAGGCGATGAGGCCGCCCTGGCCCACCACCTGGCGCACCCCTTCGCGTACTTGTTCCCCCCGAAGACCTAGAATTATTACGTTGGACAGAAACCATCTCCGCCGCAACCACGAGGCGGAGAAGACCGAGAGAGAAAAGCTCTCCGGCAGGCTGCGTTGCCGCGGGGGAAATTCCCTCCCGGAGGGGGGAAATCGTCGCCATCGTCACCGTCATCGAGCTGCACTCCATAACCATCGCCAACACCACCATCTCCACCACCAACGCCGTCATCTCCATCCATCTACTCGATTCGCGTTGTAACATCTAGGGCTAAACTCTGTGTATTTGATAGGGGAAACTCTCCCGGTGTAGATTACACTTGTTAGTGATGCTATTGAGTGAAACCGTTGAACTAGGGTTTATGTTCAGATTGTTATCCATCATTATATCACCTCTGATCATGTTCATTATGGTGTGTTGCGAGTAGTCCGTTGTGTTCTTGAGGACATGGGAGAAGTCTACATGTTAGTAGTGAACTATGTTGATTAATATTTGATGTTTTGATATTTAAGTTGTGGTGCCATTCTTCTAGATGTGTCATGTGAACGTCGATAACATGACACTTCGCCTTTATGGACCTAGGGGAATGCATCGTGTATTCGGTTATCATTTGTGGGGTTGCCGGAGTGACAGAAACCTAAAACCTCGTTGGTATTCCGATGCGCGAGGGATCGCAGGATCTCAGAGTTTAAGGCTATGGTTAGATTTATCTTAATTACTTTCTTGTATTTGCGGATGCTTGCAAGGGGTATAATCATAAGTATGTATTAGTCCTAGTAAGTGCGGTGCATTAGCATAGGTTCACCCACACGACACTTATCTAAACACTAAAGATTATTCATCAATATGAAGCGAAAGCACAAGACAGAAACCTCGTGTGTCCTCAAGAACGTTTGGTCATCATAAGTTAACAAACCGGCTTGTCCTTTGCTCTCAAAGGATTGGGCCACTCGCTGCAACTATAATTGCCGCGCTTTATTTACTCGCACTTTATTTCTCTGTTATCTCAAAGTCTACTGAAAACTTGTCTGCTAGTGTCTAAAGTGAAATCCTCATCAAAACCACTTGTCAACACCTTCTGCTCCTCGTTGGGTTCGACGCTCTTATTTATCGAAAGTACTGCGATACACCCCCTATACTTCTGGGTCATCAAGACTATTTTCTGGCGCCATTGCCGGGGAGTGAAGATCTATTGGTAAAAGGAATTGGTAAGGAAAACTTAAACTGTAAGTGCTTTTTTTATTTCTGTCTCCTTTTTTGCTTTATAGTGGAGAAGAGAAATATTGCTTTCCTGTTTGGGAAGTCTTCTACCACTGCTGAGGTAGAACATGAGGCGCCTCCTGATGATATTGTGCCATTTAAAATACCTATGAAAATTGTTAAACGTGTTATGAATAACCGCTACCTTGGGGATGGAACTGTCCACCCAGTGATCATTTGTTGTATTTACATGAATTATGCGAGTTGTTCAAGTGTGCAGGTATTACAATGGATGAAGTCAGGAAGAAATTATTCTCTGTATCACTTGGTGGGAGCGATGCGCATTGGTATAAACTGCTGAAGAACAGGGATTCTCTTGGATGGGAGGAAACTGTACCTCTCTTTTATTCTAAATTTTATCCTCCAAGTGAAATTCATCAAGATCTGAATTCTATATATAACTTTTGGCCTCATGATGGAGAGAGTATTGCCCAAGCGTGGGGGAGATTCAAGACATTAATGCTCAAATGTCCCATTCATGAGCTTCCAGGTAATATTATTGTTGATAACTTCTATGCAAGACTCTCGTTTGAAGATAAAACATTATTGGATACTTCATGTGTTGGATCATTCACTCGTGATAAGAAGGAGTTTAAATGGGATCTTCTTGATCGTATTGAAGAAAATACTGAAGCATGGGAGAACGACAAAGGTAGGGAGTCAGGCATAAAATATGACTTTGAATGCATTAAGACTTTTATGGACACTGATGTATTTCGAAATATGAATAATGCTTATGGTCTTGATTCTCAAGTTGTTGCAAATTATTATAAATCCTTTGCTGATTATTTCGATTTTCCCAAGAAGGAGTTTGAAAAATATCATGAACCTTATAAAGATAAATCGGTTGCTCCTTTAGCTAAAAGCATTGAAGTTAATATTGTTGATCATATCATTCCTGAGCCTTATGTTGATAAAATTCTTTTTCCTGTTCAAGTGAAAGAACATTCTATTATGGCTAGTGTGGTTAATAAAAGTGATAAGAAAGCTAAAGAACCTGATGAACAAATTAAAGTTGAACCTTCTGTTGCTATAATTAAAGAACTTGTTTCTGAAAATGTGGGAGAAGAGTATATTATATTTTGTGATGATCCATCTAATGTTGTCTCTCATCCTGCAAAGACAAGAAAGGCTAGTGTTCCTGTTAAAATTGGTGATCATTGTTATTATGGTTTATGTGATATTGGTGCAAGTTCGAGTGCTATTCCTTATGAGCTTTACAAAGAAATTATGCATGATATTGGCCCCAACCAACTTGAAGATATTGATGTGGTTATTCAACTTGCTAATGGAGAAACTATCTCTCCCATTGGTATTGTTAGAGATGTTGAAGTCCTGTGTGGTAAGCCTAAATATCCCGCTGATTTTCTTTTACTTGATTCTGCTGCTAGTAAGACTTGTCCTATTATTTTTGGTAGACCTTTTCTGAATACTTGTGGAGCTGTTATAGATTGTAGGAAACATAAAATCCTTACTTAATTTGCAGGTGATTCATATGAATTCAATTTTTCGAAATTTGCTAAAACACCTTATGATCCCGAATTGCCTAATGAAGATTTTAGAGTAGAAAAACTCGCTTCTGTCTCTCTTGCTCCTACTAATTATATTCAGAAATTTTTGGAAGATCATGAAGATGAAACTTTTATGGAAGAAAGAAATGAACTTGAGGACATATTCTTCCGTCAACCTATTCCTAAACATAATTTAAAAGTGGAAGACTTGGGTAAAACACTTCCACCTAAAGAGGATCATGTCTTTGATTTAAAACCTTTGCCTGATAATCTAAAGTATGCTCATCTAGATGAGAAGAAAATATATCTTGTTATTATTAGTGCTAACCTTTCAGATAAAGAAGAGGAACGATTATTGGAAATATTGAAGAAACACCGTGGAGCTATAGGTTATACTTTGCATGATTCGAAGGGGATTTCTTCTACTATATGTCAACATTCTATTAATATGGAGCCCGTCGCGAAGCCAGTTGTTGAACATCAACGCCGTTTAATACCTAAGATGAAGGACGTGGTAAGAAATGAGGTATTAAAACTTCTTGATGCTGGTATAATATATCCTATTGCTGATAGTAGATGGGTTAGTCTTGTGCATTGTGTCCCTAAAAAGGGTGGAATTACTGTCATACCTAATGATCATGATGAACTTATTCCTCAGAGAGTTGTTGTTGGTTATAGAATGTGCATTGATTTTAGAAAGGTTAATAAAGTTACTAAGAATTATCATTATCAATTACCCTTTATTTATCAAATGTTGGACAGATTAGCCAATAAAACTCATTTTTGCTTTCTTGATGGTTATTCTGGTTTCTCTCAAATTGTTGTTAAAACTCAAGATCAAGAGAAAACCACATTTAGTTGTCCCTATGGTACTTATGCTTATAGGCGTATGCCTTTTGGATTATGTAATGCCCTTGCTACTTTTCAAAGATGTATGTATGCTATCTTTCATGGTTTTTGTGAGGAAATTGTGGAGCTATTCATGGACGATTTCTCCGTCTATGGTACTTCATTTGATAGTTGCTTGCACAATCTTGATAAGGTTTTGCAGAGATGTGAAGAAACTAACCTTGTTCTTAATTGGGAGAAATGCCACTTTATGGTTAATGAAGGGATTGTTCTTGGACATAAAATTTCTGATAGAGGTATTGAAATTGATAGAGCTAAAGTGGAGGCAATTGAGAAAATGCCTTGCCCCCGAGATGTTAAAGGTATTATTTGTATTCTTGGTCATGTTGGTTTCTATAGAAGGTTAATCAAAGACTTTGCCAAGGTATCAAAGCCTCTTACTAATCTCTTGCAAAAAGATATACCGTTTGTTTTTTATGATGATTGTAAGGAAGCTTTTGAGACTCTTAAGAAAGCTTTAATAACTGCTCCTCTTGTTCAACCACCTGATTAGAATCTACCATTTGAAATTATGTGTGATGCTAGTGATTTTGCTTTCGGTGATGTTCTTGGACAAAGAATAGATAAGAAATTAAATGTTACTCATTATGCTAGTAAGACTCTTGATTCTGCTCAAAAGAATTATGCTACAACTGTAAAAGAATTTCTAGTTGTTGTATTTGCTTGCGGTAAATTTAGACAGTGCATTATTGATTCTAAATTTATTATTCATACTGATCATGCTGCAATTAGATACCTTATGGAAAAGAAAGATGCAGAGCCTAGGCTTATTAGATGGGTATTATTGTTGCAAGAATTCGATTTACACATTGTAGATAGGAAAGGTGTTGATAATCCTGTTGCTGATAATTTGTCTAGATTGGAAAACATTGCTTATGATCCTATACCTGTTAATGATAGTTTTCCAAATGAACAATTTTCTGCAATAAGGGTGAGATCGCGAGATAGTCCATGGTATGCAGATTATGCTAACTTTATTGTTTCGAAGTATTAGCCTCCAACCTTTTCAGCTCAACAAAGAAGAAAATTATTTTATGACTTGAGGCATTATTTCTGGGATGACCCACACTTATATAAAGAAGGAATTGATGGTATTATGCGAATATGTGTTCCGGAGTATGAACAAAAAGAGATATTGAGAAAGTGCCATGGTAGCACTTATGGAGGACATCACGCTGGAGATATAACCGCACAAAATGTTTTACAATCAGGTTTTTATTGCCCTACTCTCTTTAAAGATGCAAGAAAGTTTATTTTATCTTGCGATGAATGTCAAAGAGTTGGTAATATCTCTAGACGTCATGAAATGCCTATGAATTATTCTCTTGTTATTGAACCGTTTGATTGTTGGGGATTTGACTTTATCGGTTCGTTCCCTTCTTCAGAAGGTAATACACATATACTTGTTGATGTTGATTATGTTACTAAATGGGTAGAAGCTATTCCTACTAAAAGTGCTGATGGTGAAACTGAAGGAGATATGCCCTAGAGGCAAATAAATAAGTAGTATTTATTGCATTATCTCATAAGTTTATAATAGGTTTGTGTATTATGCTATAACTGTATTAATCGGAATTGTTAATACACGTGTGATACATAGACAACCAGGTCCCTAGCAAGCCTCTATATGAGCTAGTCCATTGGGCAACAGTTGATCGAGATTCCCGATCAAGGACAATGACGTCGGTTCACAATGGGGTCATCTTGTTAGTTGAATAAGGTGGTGGACATACGCAAAGTATTGCAATAAGATCGTATTACGATGTTTGTCATTTGCAATAGATAAGAGTATGATAACTTATTCCTTAGACCGTGAGACCGTACTTATTGTTGCTTCGTAGGAGTGCTTTGAGAGCATCAAACGTTGTGTCTTATATAGCATGACAATAACGGTGTCCATCTTGGGTATTCCGAAAGAGCATCGAGACGAAAGGATCAAGAGCGGGATTTGTTCATTCTTGTAATGGAAAGATACTCTGGGCCCACTCGGTGATATTGCATCTATATAGCTGCAGCTTATGACTAGGTCATGGAGATGTAATATCGCAGACGAGTTAATAACCTTCGTCGGTAACGGATACAGCAAAGGCATCGGTGTGTCTACGATCATATCTCGGACAAGGTAGTATCGCAGAGACAAAGGGAATGAATATCATACTTATGGTTCAACGACGATATTCGTGGAATGCACATGGGTTGTCATATATTTCCAGGTATCCCTGACGATCATTGGTGAGCGGAGTGTCTCGACCATGTCTGGAGTGTTCCCGAACCGTAGCGTAACAAACTTAAGGTCTTAGCGACGCTAGGAGATAGGTTCTGGAATTTTATAGGTTTTTGTTGTAGAGAGAGAAATGATCCGGAAAGAGTTCCGGTGGTCCGGAAGGAGTTCCGGAGAGGTCTGGAATGGTTCCAGGAATGTCCGAAAGTTGTTCGGGTGGTCCGAAAGAGTTTTCGGAGTCACGGGATATTGAATTATATATAAATATATTAATTATGAATTAATGGGATTTTTATATTAATTTAATATTAATTAAATAAAGGAAAAAGGGGGCTCCCACCTATATGGGCCCTAAGAGGGCCCAAGAGGGGGAGCCGCACCTCAAAGGGGGGTGGGCCCCATTGGCTGGTTCGGCCAGCCCATGTGGGGGCCGAACCCCCCCCCCCCCTCCCATGTCCTTTGTTTAGTCCCACATGGGGGAGCCAAGGGGTTTGCACACCCCCTTCCCCCTTTATATAGCAAGGCATATTAATTGATTTAATACACAGGAAATTCAATTAATTCCCAATTTCTCTCTCGATCTCGTGGTTCCCAAGTTGGAGCCGCGCCGAGCTGAGGAAGGGGGTCTCTCTCCACCTAAGCCATACCGCAGAGCGCCGTTGCTCTGCGGGATTCCAGATAAGATCTACTCCTGCGATTTCAGCTGGATCTGAATGACCGGGAGTTGTCGCTAGGCTCCGTATGTTTGCGAGTGCTCGGAGGCTACTCTATTGAGGAGCTTGGGCGACGTCGTCTCGCCCCCTGCAGCCGCCGCGCCTCCCCCCTCTGCTGCCGGCGCACCAACCCCGGTGCTGGCGCTCTGCCTTCTTCCGCCCGACGCCCGTCGACGCAGATCATCCTCGACACCCCGGCGTCATCGACTCCGACATCGCGGCAAGTTCTCCGCGACCTCGAGGTCGGCTACGTACGACTTCATCGTCAACGCTTGTGCGGGAGCGTAATCCCCGCTATCGGTCTACATGGAGGTAATGTAACCCGTTCCGCCACCGTTATCGCATGTACTAGATAGATAGATCCTGGCTAGTTAGGGTTTCGTTCGCTAGAAAATTATTGTTTTCTGCACCGCAAACCCCTTCAGTGGTATCAGAGCCGATCTATGCGTAGTACTGCTGGTACGGTTAGAACTCATGTTGAATGAGGGCGTCTTTCTTATATTTGCTACCCTCTAGCGTGCACTTGCGATGCCTTCGGTATTGAGTTGATGAAGCGGCCCGGACCGACTTTACGCGTACGCTTACGCGAGACTGGTTCCACTACTGACATACGGCTTGCACCGTATCTGTGGCTGGCGGGTGTCTGTTTCTCTCTCTCTAGTCGGCAAAGCATTTTCAATGGAGGGCCCGAAAGGGATGCTTAAACATGCAATTATACGATCGACGTTGTGGTACAAAGTTCGTAGGTAGGGAAGCGATTCTCTTACGAATAAGCCTATATGCCACGTAAAACTTGCAAAACTAAATAAAGCTAGAGGCGTCTAACTTTGTTTTGCAGAGGCGTTATTTTATGTGGCATGGTTACGGTAAGTTTTGATATTACTCGTACTGTCGGAGGCAATGGAGGGCTCTGTAGACTCGGAGCCATGCCGGGGCGCCGGGGGGCCAGGCACATGGCGCCATGAAGGTCCAGGCGCATCGACCATGTCACATCGCACTTCATTGCATCATTATTGTGTGCTGTTGTGTGTGCATCCTATTGATTGCTTATATGCTAGATATACAACGGTAGCATCATAAATAGGATGATCCCTAACAAATACCAAAATTGTGTTCTCCCTCGTTGCGCACCACCAAGAAAGTTCTACGTTATGAGGCAGGCCGTGATGATCGGGTGTCACACATCTCGTCGTTCGCATACAGTGGGTGTAAGCCATGTTGCACGTGCAGGTCTTCGAGGTTTGATTGGCGAGCCTAGCATACTCAGAGGTATGGCCTCGGAACACGGGAAGATCGAAAGATCGAGCACGAGTCACAGAGTTGTTGTGATCGACATGTTATGTCCACCTTTGAAGCTGTGCTGCCGGCCGTGATGATCGGGGGTAGTGTGGTGGATGAGGGTCGTGTAATCGCCATTATTATTTTTAGGGATAATAATCTTGGTGTGGTGTGTTTTTGATAATGAGATTATAGAACTAAAACTCACCTATATATTATAAACTTATCTTACCTCTTTTGCGATCACATCTGGAGACTACGGAACTACGCTTCGTTTACTTCTTCAAGAGCTCGGATTCTACCTTGGAAGCCGACGGGTCCAACTTCATCAGCTGGTGCATTGGTTTTTAGAAACATTCTCCAAACACAACAAACATCCTATATGTGCTAGAACATTAGTTAGGAGTTAGACCAGATGATTCTGATAGCAAGGAGCAAGATGATGAGTTCCGTAAGCGTCATGCCATGTTCATGGAAGTGACGATCGTCATGAGCGTATGCCTAGCACCTGAGTTGAAAGTTGTTTCAACACATGGAGCCATATGTCGTGATTGATGCGATCAGAGGTCACTTCAAAGATGAATTGAGTCTTGAGCAGTTCAGACAGCTTAGAAAGTTCCGGACCATTCACATGGGGAGCATACCTGTCTGGAGACTCAGTTGAAGAAGTTGTGTGACATCTACTTCAAGCTTACGAATATCTACGATTTCTAGATAGCGAACTCCAGTGCAATAGAGATTGTGCTTTACCTCCTAGCTGTGAATAGCATGTGCGTGAATATGCTGTAGAGACACGGTGAGCTTCTTCACGTTCGTGAACAAGTTCAAATCTCTAAAAGTTGATTCATCGAAGAAGAGTTCTTCGACGCTATGGGTATATTTGATATACGAAGATATAAATGTATTCTTCTCATACTTGATGAAAAGTGTTTGATAATTGTTCTGTTTGTGAAACAGTCCCTGATTATCACAAGTATGTGGCGGAGGGTGACGTGACAGTGCACAAGTGATGGCAAGTTTATGGCCAGTAGTGCTCACGCCCTCGAGATATCATATTAGTTATCATCAATAGTTTTTGATGAGACATTTTGTAATAGTGAGAATTTGATCTAGTTTGGTGTCTTGAATGTTACAAGACATAATTATTCATATAGAACACATCAGTTGTGTTATGTTATGAAACAAAGCAGTTGTTTCATGTTATGAGTAATTTGCATCACATCTCAATTACATTATGCGTATGATATACATTTATAATAGCGGGAATGATAAAATTATGTGTCCAAAGAACAAACACCATCGAATTTAGTCATAAAGGCAATGAAAGAAGTAATGGATATTTTTGGTCCATTTAAGTATTTCGAGTGCCAAAATTGATTAAATTTGAAATGAAGTATTGAAGTTGCAATACTAGAGGAAATTGATTGAGAGTCATTTTTAATGATTAATCAAAGGTGTTATTGCATGTTCCGAATTCTTCCATGATTTTGGTAAATAGGAGTATTTGCCCGATGAATTATGGAGTCTGAAATTAATTTGATAATAGATCAAATGGGGTTTTTCAGAAGAAAGATTAGTGAATATTGTATTCACAAGATTCGATCAAAGGACAATATTTTTGAATTATGGTTTCAACACAAAAAGACTTGTGGAAATTTGCTTCACAATATTATAATGTCATATATGGTGATATGTGGGGAATTATAATCATGCTCTATTTCAAATAAAGTGTGGTCTGTCAGAATCTGTCTTAGAATCTCCTAATACGTTCGAAACATTATAGTCGATATCCACTTTAGAAAATAGATAATTTTCTCAACAAGAATTCATAGGATCGACAGTAATGTCGACGTGTATATGATTATGCGATAATTCGGAATATACATGAGTAGTTCTTTGTAGATTGCTCGCTTTGGACGAGAGTGTATTCCAGAATCAATTAGAAACAAAGTTCAGTTTGTTGTCTATGTAATTCCGAGAAAAGATGACTTTTCGAATTATGGTTTATGGATTGAAATTAGAAGTTTGGAATAAAGTGTCAGACTTATGTTGGAAGATGTTCCAAAGAGTATATGTCTGCTAATGAAAGTTTAGTGATTAAGAGTGAGGGAGACTAGAAAATTGTTTTCTGCTTGCAATCCTCTTCATAAAGATCATAATATTTTCATGAAAGAAACTTCTAAATAAAGTGTTGTTATATTTAATATTGCTGTCAGGTCACAGCACTGTATTAAGTATTTCAGATCTTGTTGACAGATCAAGGTGCACTTTATGAATACAAAGAAAGTTGAGAAAATATCGGAATACGAACAAAGGCTTTTTGAGCCTGGAAATCCAAAGTTGCATTTGAAAGGATTAAGAGAGTAATTGTTGCTGCAATTCTTATTAGAGGAATAAGATTGTTTAATCGTCATATAAGCTGTTATATGAGAAATGTGACTATAAGAAAGACGCGGTAGCATGTCTTGTCGAGAAATGTGTCTTGGACAAGATCAAATTTGTTGACTACATTTATGTAGACATGCTTGAAGTCTGAGGGATTTGTATTAATGTAATACTGTAGTTTGTATTAAATTCGAATTGATAGTACATCAATGATTTTGGTTTAACCAAGATGTCGATTTAAGTGGGAGTCATAGTTAGTTCACTCAGGAGAAATATGTGAAGAACATATTTTTGAGTGGGAGCTTGGGAACTCAAATATGTGGATAACATGTTTTTGAGTGGGAGCTCGTGTTATCAAATATGTGGAGACATAATTTGAGTGGGAGTCGAATTCATCTTGTGTAGTTAACACATTGTGAAACTGTACCAATAGAATAGGATGAAGTTGTAAAACTATTTAAAAGTTAGTGTCTATTTTGAAATAGAACGGGAATTTTAAATAGTTAGTCGAGTTGTGTTGGATTATATCTGAGGAGTCAGAATAGAATCAAAAGGATGGTCCTTTGGAATCCAATTGGTCATTAAGAGTAATGATGCATGAAGGTAATGGTTGTATGACATGTGGGTCTATTATGTATATATTAGACATCATACAGAAACCATATTATCTGCTCGATAAAATATAACCGATGTTCTTGGAGTAAAGAACAGTTATGAAAGTAAATTTGGAATTTACTGGAAGTAGAAGTGCGTTAGTTAAGGGATTGACATTTGAATGTCAAGTTTTCTACATTGGTGTGAAAGTATGTAGATATCGCGAGTTTGTAATTGTTACAAGGGGCTCTGCATGGCTGAGTGTGTTTTTCAGGGCAGTTATCTGGTTAGTATAATCAGAGTAAGCGCTGGGAAGCAGAAGTCTCACTTAGTTACGGTATTTGCATATATGTTGTTAGACAACATGGTGATATCAAACAAGTTGATGCCAGTGAATCGCAAAAGCATGTACAATCATGGATTGTGCAGTAACACTTTTCCACGAGCAAGCATTTTCAAATGATTCTTATTTGATAAGGGATTCTGATAAAGTAAAATGCAGCTAGTTTATTTGTACTCTAGTGCAAGTGGGAGACTGAAGGAGATATGCCCTAGAGGCAAATAAATAAGTAGTATTTATTGCATTATCTCATAAGTTTATAATAGGTTTGTGTATTATGCTATAACTGTATTAATCGGAATTGTTAATACACGTGTGATACATAGACAACCAGGTCCCTAGCAAGCCTCTATATGAGCTAGTCCATTGGGCAACAGTTGATCGAGATTCCCGATCAAGGACAATGACGTCGGTTGACAATGGGGTCATCTTGTTAGTTGAATAAGGTGGTGGACATACGCAAAGTATTGCAATAAGATCGTATTACGATGTTTGTCATTTGCAATAGATAAGAGTATGATAACTTATTCCTTAGACCGTGAGACCATACTTATTGTTGCTTCGTAGGAGTGCTTTGAGAGCATCAAACGTTGTGTCTTATATAGCATGACAATAACGGTGTCCATCTTGGGTATTCCGAAAGAACATCGAGACGTAAGGATCAAGAGCGGGATTTGTTCATTCTTGTAATGGAAAGATACTCTGGGCCCACTCGGTGATATTGCATCTATATAGCTGCAGCTTATGACTAGGTCATGGAGATGTAATATCGCAGACGAGTTAATAACCTTCGTCGGTAACGAGATACAGCAAAGGCATCGGTGTGTCTACGATCATATCTCGGACAAGGTAGTATCGCAGAGACAAAGGGAATGAATATCATACTTATGGTTCAACGACGATATTCGTGGAATGCACAGGGGTCGTCATATATTTCCAGGTATCCCTGACGATCATTGGTGAGCGGAGTGTCTCGACCATGTCTGGAGTGTTCCCGAACCGTAGCGTAACAAACTTAAGGTCTTAGCGACGCTAGGAGATAGGTTCTGGAATTTTATAGGTTTTTGTTGGAGAGAGAGAAATGATCCGGAAAGAGTTCCGGTGGTCCGGAAGGAGTTCCGGAGAGGTCTGGAATGGTTCCAGGAATGTCCGAAAGTTGTTCGGGTGGTCCAAAAGAGTTTTCGGAGTCACGGGATATTGAATTATATATAAATATATTAATTATGAATTAATGGGATTTTTATATTAATTTAATATTAATTAAATAAAGGAGAAAGGGGGCTCCCACCTATATGGGCCCTAAGAGGGCCCAAGAGGGGGAGCCGCACCTCAAAGGGGGGTGGGCCCCATTGGCTGGTTCGGCCAGCCCATGTGGGGGCCGAACCCCCCCCCCCCTCCAATGTCCTTTGTTTAGTCCCACATGGGGGAGCCAAGGGGTTTGCACACCCCCTTCCCCCTTTATATAGCAAGGCATATTAATTGATTTAATACACAGGAAATTCAATTAATTCCCAATTTCTCTCTCGATCTCGTGGTTCCCAAGTTGGAGCCGCGCCGAGCTGAGGAAGGGGGTCTCTCTCCACCTAAGCCATACCGCAGAGCGCCGTTGCTCTGCGGGATTCCAGATAAGATCTACTCCTGCGATTTCAGCTGGATCTGAATGACCGGGAGTTGTCGCTAGGCTCCGTATGTTTGCGAGTGCTCGGAGGCTACTCTATTGAGGAGCTTGGGCGACGTCGTCTCGCCCCCTGCAGCCGCCGCGCCTCCCCCCTCTGCTGCCGGCGCACCAGCCCCGGTGCTGGCGCTCTGCCTTCTTCCGCCCGACGCCCGTCGACGCAGATCATCGTCGACACCCCGGCGTCATCGACTCCGACATCGCGGCAAGTTCTCCGCGACCTCGAGGTCGGCTACGTACGACTTCATCGTCAACGCTTGTGCGGGAGCGTAATCCCCGCTATCGGTCTACATGGAGGTAATGTAACCCGTTCCGCCACCGTTATCGCATGTACTAGATAGATAGATCCTGGCTAGTTAGGGTTTCGTTCGCTAGAAAATTATTGTTTTCTGCACCGCAAACCCCTTCAGAAACATAATTAAAAATGCTTTAAGAAATTATTTTTCCTAGGTTTGGTGTTCATAGATATCTTATGACTGATGGAGGTTCTCATTTTATTCATGGTGGTTTTAGAAAAGTTCTTGCTAAATATGGTGTTAATCATATAATTGCTTCAGCTTATCATCCTCAAACTAGTTGGCAAGTAGAATTATCAAATAAAGAAATTAAACTATCTTGCAAAAGACTGTTAATAGAACGAGGAAGAATTGGGCTAGTAAATTAAATGATGCATTGTGGGCTTATAGAACTGCTTATAAAAATCCCATGGGTATGTCTCCTTATAAGATGGTTTATGGAAAAGCATGTCACTTGCCCTAGCTTATTGGGCAGTGAGAGAACTAAATAGAGATTTCAAACTTGCTGGTGAGAAAAGATAGCTTAATTTGAGTTCTTTAGTTGAATGGAGAAGAGAAGCTTATGAAAATGCTAAACTATTTAAAAAGAAAGTTAAAATATGGCATGATAAGAGAATCCTCAAGAGAGAATTTCATGTTGGTGAGAACGTTCTATTGTAAAGTTCTCGTCTTAGATTCTTTGCAGGAAAATTACTCTCCAAGTGGGAAGGACCATATGTTATTGTGGAGGTGTTTCGTTCAGGTGCGATAAAAATTGTTTCGCTCAAGGATGACTCTACACAAGTGGTAAATGGACAAAGAATCAAGCATTATATTTCTGGAGATTCTTACAATGAAGATGTTGATGTTATCCAAGCAATTTCTCCGGAGAATTACATTAAAGAAAATATTTCTGAGTTCGCAGAACCTGATTTGGAAAAGGTACAGTTTCGGTAAGAAAAAGTCCGCGAATTTAATTTTTGGTTAACTGTGATTTTTTATGGAAACTATGGAAAAATATGAGACAAAAACGAACAGGACACGAGGTCCGAGGCGACGTCACCACCTCGTGGCGCGGGCCCCTCCCTGGCCGCGCCACCAGGTGATTAGGAGGCCTCGGAGCCCCTCTCCTACTCGGTTTCGTGTTGTTGCCTTCCTTTTATTTCGTAAATTTTTGCTATATAATCACCCGAGGACCCCGAGGTCCGTATATTGTGTTTTCCATGCGGGTTTTTTCGAGTTGTTGGTGTCCAGATGTCGTCTCAAGGATCTTGCTCCGAAGTCTACGCATTTCATCGCCAACGTGAACTCCTTCAAGATCTTGATCAAGGGTCTTTTGTTGGATGGGCGGACGATGAGAAAGGCGAAGGCTAGGCGCAAGGACATGGACGAGAGCATCATGAAGGAGGTGAAGAAGATGCAAGCGGCAAAGAAGGATCGTGCAAGGACGGGAACTAGCAAGCCCATCTTCGTGGGATCAATTAACCCTCAGCGTGCTTTTTCTCATAACATGCAGGGAACGATACCACCTGTTCCAGATCTTAGTTCTTTTCCATAAGCAACTGAAGCTCTTCGAGTCACGGATAAGTTTTGCGAGCAATACTGCGTCCTAAGGAGGGAGGTGGATATACTTCAAGAGGAGAATAACAGGCTCCGCAAGATTTTGAAGCGTTACCTTACTCCACTTCGAGTTGTTCCACCATCGCCACCGAGGGAGTAATTCATCATTGGTATTGGCATCTCCCTTAGCTTGTTCCAAGCTTGGGGGGAGTGTCGCGGTATCACCATTATCTTTCATCTTTTACTTTTTAGTAGTGTCATATCATGAGTAGGGAAGTTATCTTATATTATGGTTTGCAAGGAGGAAGTATCTCTCTTTTAGTTGGTTATCTATGTATCCCTTGGTGTGACTTGCCGTTATGGAATATTAATGAGAAGTGTTATCATTTATCTTCTGCACACTTTTATTTTAGGTTGCAACTTTTATCGTGTATGATTGATCCTGTCATTTAGTATAGGTGATCACTTTGGGAACATATAGTAAATCTTTTGGCTTTGGCAAACTTAGCATTGGTCCGTAGCTACAATACTTTGAGACTTAAGAGGAAAAATAATCACATGTAGAATATAGGATTCATTGATCTTTCTCACTTGTCTATGACAAGCTTAGTATTCACAACTTAAAATTGTGTGTGCTTTCAAGTAAGAATTGCATGATTGTTTTTTACTACATGTATGTTTGTTTGTATCCTTCAACTCTTATGCTTGCTACCCAACCTTGCTAGCCAAAGACCTGTATTGAGAGGGAATGCTTCTCATACATCCAAACCTTGAACTAAATCCCCTGCCATCTATGTCCACTATATCTACCTATTATGTGGTATTTTGCGCCACTCCAAGTAAATACTTCTTGTGCTAACTTTATTCAAAATTACTATCCCTTATTTGTGTCAGTGTTCACTAGCTCATGAGGAAAAAATAGTTGGGTTTTTCATCTTCCGTACTTATTAAGTAACCCATGAATTGCATGCTGCATCTGCTCATCATTAATATTGCAAAGGGGTGGTCAGACCACTGTAACACCAAAGGTTTAGTTTTTCAAAAATATAGGCACTCCTCCATGGTTTGAGATTGATTGGTGGGCATCCGTGAATTCGGCTAGCCATGGTTATGTTAGAAAGGTGAGGAGGAGTGTCATAGCTGTAAAAGTAAAGAGGAAAAGAAGATGAATATGATAAAGGCTTGTTTTAAAAAAATTATCGGAACCACCCTTAACTTTCTTAGTATGAAAGATGACAAGAACTCTGTTAAAATCGTTGACAACAACAAACACCGCTCAAAAACTTACTTTTAGGCTCTCTATATGATTTAAAAAGCTATAAAACAAAAAGCTCTAGCACATGCTTGTATCTCTGCTTAACTCTGCAAAGGGCCTATCATTTACTTTATGTTGAGTTAGTAAACCTATCTCCTTCTATCTTAAGCAAGCATTTGAGTTGATTGTGATTCAACCATTCATACATTAGTATTGTTAATCATGTCTTTCATTCTTTCTTGCTTAGCACATTGTTGGTATCTAATGAATATTATTTTTGGAGCTATCAACCTATAAAGAGGGTTGTTTAATAAACTAAGCTCAATTGCTCATTGTTCTCTGACCAAGGACTAAGTTTGCCAACACCAACTATGGTTTTCTCTATCTACTTTACTGTGGTTTACCTCTACTTGTTACAAGTTGTTTCATATATAAACGGAGTTAATATCTAAGATGACTTGTGCATTTATACACGTGATGCTTCTTGTCCATATATTTTATATCGACACTTCACTCCATAAACCTATTGTCATGTTTACTGAGTTCAGCTTTCGCTTGCGGACAAGCGAGGTCTAAGCTTGGGGGAGTTGATACGTCTATTTTGCATCACTATTTTATATTATAATTTACTGATATTCATTGATATATTTCGTATTTAGCGATCATACCTATGTTATTTCACCTCTTTTGCATGATTGATGATCATTGGGGGATGAAACTCCGGAGCCTGAATTCTGTTGGAAAAAGCACCATCAAGATACAATATTTGCAAAGACCAGAAGAACAAAGTGGCTAACTGGGAATTATTTCTGAATTATTTCACGAAGGAGGCCAAAAGAGGAGCCTGGGGTGGGCCCCAAGGGGCCCTCCTCACCTCACGGCGCGGCAGCCCTTCTAGTCGTATCCGCCGCCACCACGAGGCGGAGAAGACAAAGAGAGAAAAGCTCTCCGGCAGGCTGCGTTGCCGCCGGGGAAATTCCTTCCCGGAGGGGGGCAATCGTCTCCATCGTCACCGTCATCGAGCTGCACTCCATCACCATCGCGAACACCACCATCTCCGCCACCGACGCCGTCATCTCCATCCATACACTCCGTTCCCGCTGTAACAACAAGGGCTAAACTCTGTGTATTTAATAGGGGAAACTCTCCTGGTGTTGATTACTCTTGTTATTGATGCTATTGAGTGAAACCGTTGAACTAGGATTTATGTTCAGATTGATATCCATCATTATGTCACCTCTGATCATGTTCATTCTGGTGTGTTGTGAGTAGTTCGTTGTGTTCTTGAGGACATGGGAGAAGTCTAGATGTTAGTAGTAAACTATGTTGATTAATATTTGATGTTTTGATATTTAAGTTGTGGTGCCATTCTTCTAGTGGTGTCATGTGAACGTCGACTACATGACACTTCTCTTTTATGGAACTAGGGGAATGCATCGTGTATTCGGTTATCATTTGTGGGGTTGCCGGAGTGACAGAAACCTAAACCCCCGTAGGTATTCCGATGCGCGAGGGATCGCAGGATCTCAGAGTTTAAGGCTATGGTTAGATTTATCTTAATTACTTTCTTGTATTGGCGGATTCTTGCAAGGGGTATAATCATAAGTATGTATTAGTCCTAGGAAGGGCGGTGCATTAGCATAGGTTCACCCACACGACACTTATCTAAACACTAAAGGTTATTCATCAATATGAAGCGAAAGCACTAGACATAAATAACGTGTGTCCTCAAGAACGTTTGGTCATCATAAGTTAACAAACCGGCTTGTCCTTTTCTCTCAAAAGGATTGGGCCACTCGCTGCAACTATAATTGCCGCGCTTTATTTACTCGCACTTTATTTCTCTGCTATCTCAAAGTCTACTGAAAACTTGTCTGCTAGTGTTTACAGTGGAATCCTCATCAAAATCATTTGTCAACACCTTCTGCTCCTCGTTGGGTTCGACATTCTTATTTATCGAAAGTACTGCGATACACCCCCTATACTTGTGGGTCATCACTATATTATACAGATATAGAAGTACAACGGAGATCGGAATACATACCCTTGTAGACCGAAAGCGGGATTACGTTCCCGCATAAACGTTGACGATGAAGACCGACGAAGCCGACCTCAAGGTCGTGTAGTGGAAGTAGACCTCCCAGCACCGCTAGCGCAGCACCTCGCAGGGCGTTACACGCGTATGGTGGAGACGATGACCTCCGAAGCTCCAGTCTAGGAAGAGCAGCGGAAGACTTGGACCGGAACACCAGCTGCGCGGCAGCGGGCTATGGTGGAGAGACCCCCCTCTCTTCTCGGCGGAACTCCGACAAAGGGAATCACGAAATCGAGAGAGAAAGGAGAAATTAATTGGTGAATTAAAATCCAGGGGTGCCCCTTCTTATATAGTCTTCCGGGGGAGCCAACCTTGCCAGCCAGCCAATGTGGGACTAACCCCCACTTGCCTGGTGCGGCATGGCTGGTGCGCCGGCCCTGGTGGGCCCCATTTGGCCCACCTAGGTTGGCCAAGTCTCCCCACCGAATCCCCTTGAGGGTTTTTCCACCTCTGGGCCTTCTTTCGACCAAAAGGCCCATTTAGAGAAATCAGGCTAAATAAATTTGAAAATAAATATATAAAATCATATTTAAACATTAATTACACTAATTAATATCAAACGTATTATATATAATTTATTCTAGCTCCGAAAACTATTTCGTCGATGCCCGATCACATCGGACCATTCCCCGGACGTTCCCGGTGATCTCTTTCCTTTCCGGTTGTCTTTGTCGAAACTCCTTAAGTGTGTTACCGTAGCGGTTCGATATAATAACAGACATGATCGAGACCCCTCTCTGATCAATGATTAACTCGTAGGTCTGGACCCCATGAATTAACCCCTGTGATATAACGAATGACTTTGATCTATCAAACCTGAACGTTAAGTGTTAAACCTTTTTCCATAGCGATACTTAATGTGTCCGAGCATCGTTCATAGATATCTCCATACCTAGCTGACCTCGTTACCGACAACAATATCTTCCACTCGTCTATGATTTCATATCTCTGTGACCTAGTCACATGCTTGCAAGCTAATTAGACATAATATCACCAAGTGGGCCCTAGAGTATCTATCCTGCTATGCGGACTGGCAAATCCCACTCTTGACCCCTCGTCTCAAATACCCCCTTCTGATACCCAAAAGTATCACCGTTATTGTCATACAATATAAGATACGACGTTTGGTGCGATCAAAGTATCTTGTTGGAATAACCATAAGAGTTGATCTCACGGTCGACGGCGTAATGACTACGTCCTACAAATATGGATATGTCCATCACATCGTTCTACCAACGACATGACTTCATTGCCAACTGGCGCCATGCCACATGATCGGGAAACCTCGATCATCAATCACGCAATGAAACTAGTCTTAGTAGATGCTACTAGGGACCTGGTTGTTTATGTATCTCACGTGTATTAATGTTTCCGCTTAATACAGTTATAGCATGACACAAAACGTATTATGAACAAATGAGATATGATAAAGAAATACACTTTATTAATTGCCTCTAGGGCATATCTCCTTCAATCTCCCACTGGCACTAGAGTACAACTTAATCTAGATTACAACTTTGTAAAAGCTTAACACCCATAGCTTCTTGGTGTTTATCATGCTTGTCAAGCGGAAGAGGCTTTGTCAGGGGATCTGCCACATTCAGATCCGCATGCACTTTGCAAATCTTCACATCGCCTCTTTGTACGCATTGTCGTATCACATGGAAGCATTGGAGAATGTGTTTGATGGTGGAGTGAGACCTTGGCTCCTTCGCGTTAGCAATAGCACCCATTTTGTCGCAGAAGAGGATCACGGGGTCCTGCGCGTGTCGGGGGGCTGCCCCCCGGGTAGGGGCAGATCCCGGTATAATTCAGTAAGGTGCCAACAGTACCTGACCTTTGGCGAGAGCAAGGGACACCTCCTGCTGTACTGAAAGGGCAGCTTGACCCTTGAGCGCTGGTAGAGGACAGAGTGCCTCCTGGCAGGCGCAAGGGTCAGGTCTTGCAGCTATAAATAGACACCCCCGGCCCTCACAATCGCAGCACAGGCATGAGCGGGTGGTTCCTCTAAGAACTAGCTTCTCGAAGATGTCTTTGCTGATAGGCTAAGACATCTTCGGGAGGCTAGGCCTAGAGTTACTCATCCTGAGACGAGCTCGGACGACTCCGGAAAGGATCCCGGATCTAAGACTCCGAGGAGACTCCCGGATGGAGGTATACTCGGCTTTACCGGATAGGTAGTCCGGGTAAATATTAACCGGAATGTATGTCTCGGTCTTGATCTTATGCAGAAGAGGCTCACAGTAGCAGGCAAGGAGGTAGCCGGCGTGACGACTTCCGGCAGGCCGTCAACGGTCCGTAGCAGGCTTTCCCGTCTATTGCGGGGGGAAGTACCATTCCACTTGACACGGAAGCATGGTCACCTCCCGCCTGACACGGAAGCATGGTCACCTCCCGCCTGACACGGGAGCTCGTCAGCCGGTACGATCGTGGTACGACAAGACCTGACGTGCCTAGCCCGGCAATCCGGAAAAGGCTATCCGGGATGGGCAAAGACATGTCTTGTCTCTGACAAGGGGACAATGATGGTGCAGGACGGCGCCTGCCGTCCTTAACGAGATGATGACGAAGGGGCTACGCCGGATAGCCCGGCGACTAGGTCGCACTAGCCGGTGACGACATGCCGGCTAGGCCTGTCCGGTGGGGCCGAGCTGATTTAGGGTTTCCGGCCCTCCTGGCCGGAGCTCTATAAAAGGCGCCATAACTGCTCCTGAGGGAAAGAGACCAACTTGAGAGCCAAAGCTATAGTCGCATTTACTCTTAGAGCATTCACTCCTTCTCACCTTGAGTTCATCTAGCTCTTTGTACTCCTCCCTTTGAGAGATCTTGTAGCAAAGTTGTAGCTCTTGTACCACGAATATATAGAGAGGAAAGGCAGGAGTAGGGGTGTTACCTCCTCCCGAGGGCCCTGAACCTGGGTATATCGTGTGTGTGTTGTGTGCCTTCGTGCATTTGTTCTTGTTTGTTAGATCTTCCCCTTCGTACTTTGATCTTGTTTCTTGTTCCTGGGAGATCTCGGTTTTACCGGGATCCTCCTCGTGTGAGCTCTTCAGCTCGCTATCCCTCCCCGGATCCACCAACGTCCATCGGCCCCACAAATTAGCCATCCTATGGCATCTGCTGTGACACCACCACGACAGTTGGCGCCCACCGTGGGGCAGACAGAGGCGTTGGCTGGTGTACACATCCGGACGGGCTCCCCTGTTCACTTCAAGGTTCGGGTTCTCTCTGGCCTGGTCGTAAGGCTAGGAGAGATGGACTTCGTCTGCGACAACGCAGGGTGCTTCCGGAACAAACCGTTTCCGGTAAACGGATGTCTTATTGACTTCGGTGGTTTCACCACCTACGTCGCCACAGAGGTCATCTGTAGCTACCCGGACGTGGTCCTGGAAGCTGAGGACCCTCCCATGCTCTGCGCTGCTCGGGGTCTGCGTGCCGGTCGCCCCCCGAGTTCCGTCGCGGTGATGATGGTCGGGGCTACCGAGGAGGAGTACCAGGACGCTGACGGCGATACCGACGGACACCCCCGTTTGGCCAAACCCCCGCAGGAAAGACCTGCGGCCCGAGATGGTGATCCACAGGCGTCCCAGCCGCGGCGTCGCCCGGATCCCCTCTCGGGGCTGGTGGCCAAGTTGGCTGTACCTGTGGCTGCCGAAGCGGATACCCAGGCCACTTCGGCTGAATTGGAGGAGCAGCGGAAGTTGCTACTCGCTGAAGCACAGGAGATCGCCGAGATCCGCCGCGAGCTCAGCGCTAGCCTCCGGGAGTACAATGCAGCTCACGGATTCCTTAAGATAGACTCCCGGGAGAAGCGCATTGCGGATCTGCGCAAGAAAGGAAGAATGGTGAATGAGGAGCTTGCTGGTGGAGCCACCACCAGTAACACAGGAAGTCGGATTTCTGCGGGGAAGCCGGTGTACAGCTCACCGGCGAAAACTCTTAGGGCCGCCGAAGCCGCCATGGCCGAGTTGGCGGGGTTATCCGGTGAAGCCCTGCGCAAGCAGCAAGAGAGGGTAAACGAGTTGGTGATTGAGGCCAACCGTCAGAATCAGGCCTTCAAGAAGAGGAACCCCGGGGCAGGGTCCCAAGTGCACTCAGCCAGACCCAATAGCCAGAAGTCAGACGGGGAGGCCTCTTCCCCGCATCCGAGCAGAAGCAAGAGCGAGAGCAAGAGCCGGAGCCGGAGTCGAGGTTCTGGGAAGAACAAGCAGCTACAGACCTACGACCCGGCCTTCGCCGGTATCCAGCAAGCCGGACAGGCCGGACAACGTAACTCGGGATAGGCGGGAAGTACCCGTGGGGATGGTAACCTGGGTGTGGGAAACAATAACCCGGTTGGCCGTGGTAATCCACCCCGGAACCCTCCTCATGTTCAGGGAAACCCACAGAGAGAGGTTGCCTCTGTTCCCCAGCAGGCCGTGATCCCTGTGCAGGACAGGCTCAATGATGGCAACTCGAGGCTGCAGCAGCTCGGGTATCAGCCAGACGAGAACCCTTTGGGATCTCGGATAGGAACCAGGCAGCTGAACCCGGCAGACGCCAGATTCCGGCTCGACCGGATTCATCAATCCGAGTTGGTGGAAGAGCAAGGAACTCCGGGACCTGCATGCTTCGGACCTCGGATCATGCGGGAACCACCTGTTCGGAACTTTCAGCTCAACAGGGGTGCCAAGACCTATGACGGCAGCAAGAAGCCGGAGGACTGGCTAACCGACTATGTAACTGCAGTAAGCATAGCCGGTGGAAACAGACGATGGGCGGTACGCTATGTGCCGCAGATGTTGGAAGGACCAGCCCGGATCTGGTTAAACAACTTAAGAACTGGCAGCATAGACTGCTGGTTAGATTTCGAGGAGGCATTCATCAGCAACTTCACCAGCACATACAAAAGGCCGAACAGGCCTCAACAGCTCACCATCTGTAGGCAAAGGAGCAATGAGACTGACCGGGAGTGTAACATCCCAACATTTTGGAATGTTCAAAAATCACTAAAATTTAAAACTTTTCTTTTTATTAAAATAAAATATTAAATGCATAAGGAAACGAACTATGAAAGACTTCAAACATGAGTTTCATATTTCAAATGTCACAGTTCAAACATTTTATTATCCACTGTGTTTCAAAAACCTTAAAACATAATTTGACAAATATTTTACAAACTATAATCCATTTTATTTTAAATAAATTAGCTTCCTTATAAGCATTTAAATTAAACCACTTAGCCATATCTATTCATAAATACAAGATTATTCAAAAGGTTATATAATTACTAAATGGTTTTCATTTCTTTAACTAAGTTCAAAATATAGTTTGGAAATTATAAGCCTATAGTGTATAACTTTAAAACTTCATAGAATTTAAATTAATGAATTAGCCAAATAAACATTTCATTTGCTTAAATGAATTTCATCTATTTTTCATAACATGAAATGATTAATAGATCCTAAATAAAAATAAAATTAAAATAAAGGTCTTGTCCAAAGTTGTTATGAAGTTTCAAATGCATAAAATATAATGTTGCACAATTATTGTCAATTAAAAAGGAATACATTATCTTTTCCATTTTCAAATAGTTGTGTTATGTCATTAATAATTATACCAAAGCCAAAAATGAATTTAGAAATTGAAAATTAGTTTACATAACTTAAAAATTCAAACATATTGAAATGTGGGTATTTTACAAATTTTATTTAGCCAAAAGAAAATCTAAATAAGATAGAAATTCAAATTTGACTTTAAGTGTCAAATTTGTAATTAATCAATATTTCAAATTTTTCAAAAATATTCAAAACATGCCCACAATTGGTTTAACAGAAAGGTATTAATTTTCAAATTTTTAGAAATTAATTTGACATCATTTGGATATTTAAATCAAAAGATATGAATTAAACAAATAAAACAGAAAAAGAATTATTAGATGACGTCATCGTCTCTAACCTCCGTCCGGGAAAATCTCCCGAGATCTTCTTCTCCGATTCGATCCCAAATCCGAGCGATACGTGCGGGATTTGTTGCCGTAGATGCGTCCTTATAAAACCCCACGTCCCCGCCGTCTTTTCCCCCTCAAACCCTAAGTAAATCACGCCGCCAGGCCGCCGCACGGGCTCGCCGGGTCCACCGTGTCCGCCGCCGCCATTCTTTCGATTGCCGCTAATCGAGAGGGGAGCACGAGCGGAAGGTCGCCGGCGTCCCGTACTTCTCCGTCTGCGAGTCCACGCCGCCAGAGGATATTCCGCGAGACGCCATCGCCTCTGTAGTCTTCGCCGCGCCGCGCTGAACTCCGGCGTCAACTCCCTGAGCAAAGAGGACCACCGGAGCGTCGGGTTCGTCCACGCCAGAGCCGCGCCGCCGTCGTCGTCGTTGCCGGTGACCACTGCGCCGCCACGGTATGGTCCAAGCCCCCAGCGCCGTCCGATTAAATCTCTACGGCTTAGATTAGATGGTCGCGGACGAATCGGTACGATCCGATCTGGACCGTCAGATCCAGATCTGACGGCCCAGATCTGTAACTTATCCACGTCAGACCCAGTCATCGCTGACGTGGCTTGCACAGTCAGCTGCCACGTGGAGAACATTTTCCTTAATTAAATTTAATTGGCAATTTTACAGAAACACCCCTATCACTTAGATTTCTTACAACTTTTTAACCACAACTCCAAATTTAATAATTTTTGTATATTTGGAAAGCTCTTGACATGTAGAATATTTTGGATCTGACAAAATTCAAATTTGACTTAGTATAAAATATTCAAATTTCAAATGGTGAATTTGAGTATATTTGCAATAACTTTAAATCTATAAATCCAAAAATTGCAAATAAATATGTTTTAGAAACTTTAGAATATTTGTGAATTAATGCTACTGCTATAAAATATTGTTGAGTAATTTTTGAATGATTTCATAGTTGTGTGTTTAATTTGAATAGTTTGACTAATTTTGAAATAACTTTTAATAGAAACATTATTTTTGATTAAATCCAATTGCAATAGATTTAATTAAATGCTCTCTGTCTATTAACACTAATTATAAAATTTTGGTATAAAATTTAGTCATAGGAAAATTTAATCTTATAATTATTCCTTTTATTATATATTCCAAAATTAGAAATTTATTTAAATTGCATTTATAAATTCATGCATATTTATAAAGAAATCACAAAAGTTATTTTTATGTTTCTTGTGATTTAAAATTTTATTTCATGCATAGCATATTTTATTCTCATAGGAAAACCCCTCTTCATTAGTTTTCTCTAAGTTAGAAAATAATTTCAACTTAGTATTTTGGGAAAGTGCTATACACTTAGACACTTAGGATTTCCAAGATGGAGCTAGAAGGCCAATGAAGGACTTAGCCAAAAACAAGACTTCAGAAGTGTCTTCAAGGAGAAGAAACACTTAGAAGAAAGTCAAGAAGAAGTTCATGGAGGACTTAGAAGAAAACAAACTCTGGAAGCATCCCCAAGATGTCAAGCACTTGGAAGAAAAGCGAGAAGAAGTTCAAGAAGCCCAACCCCCTTTTATTCTCTAAGTCTTTCTCTCTGTCTTTTCTTCTTCTTCTGTTAGACTTCATGAAGACTAAGTAAATCCAAGACCCGCCTCGAGGATACAAGAATCATCAAGTCTGAAGATTCATCAAGACCACCAAGAGCTCAATCAAGACATCATCCAGAAGAAAGTTACAAGTCTGGAGATGAAGCCTGGAGGACAACTACATCTTTCTTTCTATCTTTTCCCTCTTTCCTAATCTTGTCTTTTAGACTTAAACAAATTTTGATCATGATGTTATCATGTTGAAGTTGTTGGATCCTAGCAGCATAGTGGGATGAAGCGGCCTGGAAACAAACCTTACATGTCCACGTACATGAGACCTGTTCCACAATTTAAGTGGCTGGCCGGGTGTCTGTCTCTCTCACTATAGTGAATGTCCAATTTACAAAGAGTTGATAATAATTGTTGATCATCTTGAACAAATGACTTAGTATTTTTCTCTAAGTATTTTGCACATCATGGCTAAGCCATTAGAGTGCTTGTTTCAAGAAGAATTAAAACAAAGTATTTCTATCCAATTTAAGATCTTAGTCCTTAGTCATTATTGACCCACCTATTTTTCCTGGCATTAACTTAAGAGATTTGCATAGCATGCATCTCTAGCCCTTAGAAATAATTTGCATATCATACATGACATGTTTTCCTTAGGAGTTTTACAAAACTTGTTGTTCATTTGATATGAGCATGTATGTTGATGATTGTTGTTTGTTGATTGTTGTATTGTTGTTTGCTATTAATGTTTAGATTAAACGGAGAGCAAACGTTCGTTGTTGAAAAGAGTTGTGAACAACGACAACATTCAAAGGCACTTGGCACACCTCATAAACTTCCTATTTTTATATGCATTACTTAGTGTATTTTTATATGCATGTGTTGCTATGCTAAACCTGTGTAGAATCCCTTATACCTGTGTCTAGGTTCCTATGCAATACTTAGTAGAATTATTGTTGCTATGCAAATGTTGTTTTGTGAAAATCTAAATTCTACTAAGTTAAGAATGAAACACCTGGGTGGTAATTGGTCGGATGGTTTATGTTGAGTGGCTACTCAGGTCCATTTCTATGGTTCCTGGAGTATGTACACTTGTGAATGGCCACCCAGGAATAGAGGAATCTGAAGAACTCCGAGTGACGATTGCTTCCAGTGCAGCCATTGCCATATGGGCTCTGGCTTGATCAATTATGTTGCATGGACTCTCTCCGGCTTGACAAGCAGATGTAGGGGGATGTTAGGTGGAACGGGTCAAGCCAGGTGGGAGGGAAAATGCTTCTGAAAGATCTTGTCTCATTCTCTCCTTTCCTTATCACAAATGGTGTGTAAAGGATACCTTGGGTTGAATGGGTACAATGGTGAAAGTGCACAACCTCTGCAGAGTGTAAAACTAAGTACTTAGCCGTGTCCCCGGTTACGGACAATTTTGAGCAGCTGATCAAGGACGTCAACGGAGGATTCCATCATTCCAACTTCAGAAATAAAACTTGATGGGTGAACAAGGGAAGATGAGATTTATGGTTTTCATGCCATACTCGTCGATTTCAAGAAAAGTGTTTTCAAAAGAGTAGGAAAAATTGGCTTTATGCAAATAGCCTTGAACTCCACCAGCCAAATATGCATATAGGCTTTAGAGTTATTTCCTTAAGTGTCCACCATAGTGTCACTTGCCAGACTCCATTTTTAATGGAATCTGACCCACGTTGTTGCAATATTTTTCTTATTGCAGATTTGATCAGATGACGAGTGAGGTTTCGTAAAGGTTTCGAGTCTACAACCAACATGTTTTCGCCTGTGGCAGCATGAAAGTTATAGAGACTCACTGCTATTGTGTTTCCGCTGTGTACTTTTCAATGCTAGCTCTTTGCAGTGCAACTTGTATCAAACCCTTTTGTAATTCTGGATCATCGATGTAATAAATTTGACGCCTTGTTGTGATATTACATCGTAAACTGTGTGTGCAAATGAATCGATCCAGGGATTTGCACTATACACAGGTATCTGCCCTATTTAAAGTAAAGGTACGCTACAGATGGTATCAGAGCACTGTGTTGCCTGTAGGTTCGAAACCCTAGGTTTGGATAGAAATAGGATTTGACCATAGGATTAAAAATCTATTTTATTCACTTCTCTAAAAACAAAACTTTGTCATTTTATCTTCCTCACACTCTTATCTACTATCAACCCTCTGAAAACCTCTTATCTTTTTCTAGATGACCATGTTCTTGTAGTCTAAGTCTGATTCTGCTGCCTCATGTGGAAAAGCTACGATGCAACATAAAGTTCTACATGCATGAAAGACCACTGAAGAACCAAGATTCGACCAACACTTTGAAGATATACATAAAAGTTGAACAAGAACTTGAAGCACTTGTGAAGGAGGTAGATTTGACCACCACTCAAATAGAACAACGATACCGTGTTAGTGTATTGGTCATACCAACTTTGGTTGTGTGACAATACTAGATTGTTTGCTTTGTGTTAGCACCTCGTTGCTTGATGTTTTTTAGATGTTGATTGATTATGTTATAGATTGGTTGCCTTGTTTTGTTTTATTGAACTAGGATTCCTCCATAAGTACAAATAATTCAACTCATTGCTTTTTAAACCAAACAGATGTCTCACCCCAATACCAACACCAGTGATTTGCATACAACTATGCGACTACTATTAGAGAACCAGGGTCAGCTGTTGAAGATGATCAATGAGCAACTGCCTAAGATTGATCAAAACCATAGTGATTTTGAAGAGAATCTTATGACCAAACCAAAGGCATGCAAAACTTGTGGAGAGATAGGACATACGTCCCAAGAATGCACTGATGAGTGGCCCCATGGTCACACCGAACATCCAGTTAGAGAATGCCCCACAAGTCAGAAGTCTTGCTGTTTTTGTGAAGCAACAAATCACATTCCAACTCAACATCAACTCTACCCCGTGGTGCAAGAAGTCAGTCAGCAAGCCAAAAAGGGGATACAACAAAATCTCCTGAAGCATGTGGAAGTACAAGAAAACAAGGAGGAACACAAAAGAGATACTAGCCATATAACATGTTTTACATGTGGAGAACTAGGACATTATTCATGGGGCTGCAAAGAGAAAAGGACTGGTCAGGATACTGAACCAAATCTTCATCAAAATGAGACTGTGGGTCATACTAAGGTGAAGAATGAAATAAGAGTAAGGTCACTTCCGAAGAAATCCAAAAGTACCTCCAAGTGTTGCTATAAATGTGAAGGAGATCACTTAGCTCGAAATTGTCACATCAAACGAGACTGGACTTCATTAATTGAGATGGAATATGGCAAACAAGATTTGGAAGAACTTTTAGCCCTGGAAACATCTAAGAAGAAGAAGAGGAACTTAAGTGACGTAATTTGCTACAAATATAAAGGCAAAGGACATTATGCTGACAAGTGCCCAGCAAAGATGAAGGAGAAATGCCTTACCCGCTCGCACAAGAAAATCAACAGTCCCGTGACATGTCGCAGATGCGGAGCAACAGGACACTATGTCAGTGGCTGCCCCGAGTGGAAGAAGAATAAATCTCTCCAAGGACCGAGTGGAAAGCGTGAGTGCTAAAAACTTTCTGTATCCACCACATGCCATTGTATTTTGAACACTTGTACGCTCAACATCAGAAGAATAAACGAGATTACACAAAGTTTCTAGACTGACCACAAAAATTTCTTTTAAGGGTGGTAGCCACCTAGAGAATTCAAACCCAGTCGCTTAAACATAGAGATCTCAAACTATCTTTCTTTTCATCCTTCTAATCAGAAAAACCATTCACTGTCAAGTTTTCAAGTTTCCATGTCAGAAATTTCATTTTCCAAAACATCCCGAGTAATCAGAATCAATCAAACAATTGCTTTTTCTTTCTAGCCTCTCCGAATCTCGGGGACGAGATTCCTTTTAAGGGTGGTAGTCTGTAACATCCCAACATTTTGGAATGTTCAAAAATCACTAAAATTTAAAACTTTTCTTTTTATTAAAATAAAATATTAAATGCATAAGGAAACCAACTATGAAAGACTTCAAACATGAGTTTAATATTTCAAATGTCACAGTTTAAACATTTTATTATCCACTGTGTTTCAAAAACCTTAAAACATAATTTGACAAATATTTTACAAACTATAATCCATTTTATTTTAAATAAATTAGCTTCCTTATAAGCATTTAAATTAAACCACTTAGCCATATCTATTCATAAATACAAGATTATTCAAAAGGATATATAATTACTAAATGGTTTTCATTTCTTTAACTAAGTTCAAAATATAGTTTGGAAATTATAAGCCTATAGTGTATAACTTTAAAACTTCATAGAATTTAAATTAATGAATTAGCCAAATAAACATTTCATTTGCTTAAATGAATTTCATCTATTTTTCATAACATGAAATGATTAATAGATCCTAAATAAAAATAAAATTAAAATAAAGGTCTTGTCCAAAGTTGTTATGAAGTTTCAAATGCATAAAATATAATGTTGCACAATTATTGTCAATTAAAAAGGAATACATTATCTTTTCCATTTTCAAATAGTTGTGTTATGTCATTAATAATTATACCAAAGCCAAAAATGAATTTAGAAATTTAAAATGAGTTTAAATAACTTAAAAATTCAAACATATTGAAATGTGGGTATTTTACAAATTTTATTTAGCCAAAAGAAAATCTAAATAAGATAGAAATTCAAATTTGACTTTAAGTGTCAAATTTGTAATTAATCAATATTTCAAAATATTATTTTTCAAAAATATTCAAAACATGCCCACAATTGGTTTAACAGAAAGGTATTAATTTTACAAATTTTTAGAAATTAATTTGACATCATTTGGATATTTAAATCAAAATATATGAATTAAACAAATAAAACAGAAAAAGAATTATTAGATGACGTCATCACTGACGTCATCGTCTCTAACCTCCGTCCGGGAAAATCTCACGAGATCTTCTTCTCCGATTCGATCCCAAATCCGAGCGATACGTGCGGGATTTGTTGCCGTAGATGCGTCCTTATAAAACCCCACTTCCCCGCCGTCTTTTCCCCCTCAAACCCTAAGTAAATCACGCCGCCAGGCCGCCGCACGGGCTCGCCGGAGTCCACCGTGTCCGCCGCCGCCATTCTTTCGATTGCCGCTAATCGAGAGGGGAGCACGAGCGGAAGGTCGCCAGCGTCCCGTACTTCTCCGTCTGCGAGTCCACGCCGCCAGAGGATATTCCGCGAGACGCCATCGCCTCTGTAGTCTTCGCCGCGCCGCGCTGAACTCCGGCGTCAACTCCCTGAGCAAAGAGGACCACCGGAGCGTCGGGTTCGTCCACGCCAGAGCCGCGCCACCGTCGTCGTCCTCGCCGGTGACCACTGCGCCGACACGGTATGGTCCAAGCCCCCAGCGCCGTCCGATTAAATCTCTACGGCTTAGATTAGATGGTCGCGGACGAATCGGTACGATCCGATCTGGACCGTCAGATCCAGATCTGACGGCCCAGATCTGTAACTTATCCACGTCAGACCCAGTCATCGCTGACGTGGCCTGCACAGTCAGCTGCCACGTGGAGAACATTTTTCTTAATTAAATTTAATTGGCAATTTTACAGAAACACCCCTGTCACTTAGATTTCTTACAACTTTTTAACCACAACTCCAAATTTAAATTTTTTTATATATTTGGAAAGCCCTTGACATGTAGAATATTTTGGATTTGACAAAATTCAAATTTGACTTAGTATAAAATATTCAAATTTCAAATGGTGAATTTGAGTATATTTGCAATAACTTTAAATCTATAAATCCAAAAATTGCAAATAAATATGTTTTAGAAACTTCAGAATATTTGTGAATTAATGCTACTTATATAAAATAGTGTTGAGTAATTTTTGAATGATTTCATAGTTGTGTGTTTAATTTGAATAGTTTGACTAATTTTGAAATAACTTTTAATAGAAACATTATTTTTGATTAAATCTAATTGCAATAGATTTAATTAAATGCTCTCTGTCTATTAACACTAATTATAAAATTTTGGTATAAAATTTAGTCATAGGAAAATTTAATCTTATAATTATTCCTTTTATTATATATTCCAAAATTAGAAATTTATTTAAATTGCATTTATAAATTCATGCATATTTATAAAGAAATCACAAAAGTTATTTTTATGTTTCTTGTAATTTAAAATTTCATTTCATTCATAGCATATTTTATTCTCAAAGGAAAACCCCTCTTCATTAGTTTTCTCTAAGTTAGAAAATAATTTCAACTTAGTATTTTGGGAAAGTGCTATACACTTAGACACTTAGGATTTCCAAGATGGAGCTAGCAGGCCAATGAAGGACTTAGCCAAAAACAAGACTTCAGAAGTGTCTTCAAGGAGAAGAAACACTTAGAAGAAAGTCAAGAAGAAGTTCATGGAGGACTTAGAAGAAAACAAACTCTGGAAGCATCCCCAAGATGTCAAGCACTTGGAAGAAAAGTGAGAAGAAGTTCAAGAAGGCCAACCCCCTTTTATTCTCTAAGTCTTTCTCTATGTCTTTTCTTCTTCTTCTGTTAGACTTCATGAAGACTAAGTAAATCCAAGACCAGCCTCGAGGATACAAGAATCATCAAGTCTGAAGATTCATCAAGACCACCAAGAGCTCAATCAAGACATCATCCAGAAGAAAGTTACAAGTCTGGAGATGAAGCCTGGAGGACAACTACATCTTTCTTTCTATCTTTTCCCTCTTTCCTAATCTTGTCTTTTAGACTTAAACAAATTTTGATCATGATGTTATCATCTTGAAGTTGTTGGATCCTAGCAGCATAGTGGGATGAAGCGGCCTGGAAACAAACCTTACATGTCCACGTACATGAGACCTGTTCCACAATTTAAGTGGCTGGCCGGGTGTCTGTCTCTCTCACTATAGTGAATGTCCAATTTACAAAGAGTTGATAATAATTGTTGATCATCTTGAACAAATGACTTAGTATTTTTCTCTAAGTATTTTGCACATCATGGCTAAGCCATTAGAGTGCTTGTTTCAAGAAGAATTAAAACAAAGTATTTCTATCCAATTTAAGATCTTAGTCCTTAGTCATTATTGACCCACCTATTTTTCCTGGCATTAACTTAAGAGATTTTCATAGCATGCATCTCTAGCCCTTAGAAATAATTTGCATATCATACATGACATGTTTTCCTTAGGAGTTTTACAAAACTTGTTGTTCATTTGATATGAGCATGTATGTTGATGATTGTTGTTTGTTGATTGTTGTATTGTTGTTTGCTATTAATGTTTAGATTAAACGGAGAGCAAACGTCCGTTGTTGAAAAGAGTTGTGAACAACGACAACATTCAAAGGCAAGTGGCACCCCTCATAAACTTCCTATTTTTATATGCATTACTTAGTGTATTTTTATATGCATGTGTTGCTATGCTAAACCTGTGTAGAATCCCTTATACTTGTGTCTAGGTTCCTATGCAATACTTAGTAGAATTATTGTTGCTATGCAAATGTTGTTTTGTGAAAATCTAAATTCTACTAAGTTAAGAATGAAACACCTGGGTGGTAATTGGTCGGATGGTTTATGTTGAGTGGCTACTCAGGTCCATTTCTATGGTTCCTGGAGTATGTACACTTGTGAATGGCCACCCAGGAACAGAGGAATCTGAAGAACTCCGAGTGACGATTGCTTCCAGTGCAGCCATTGCCATATGGGCTCTGGCTTGATCAATTATGTTGCATGGACTCTCTCCGGCTTGACAAGCAGATGTAGGGGGATGTTAGGTGGAACGGGTCAAGCCAGGTGGGAGGGAAAATGCTTCTGAAAGATCTCGTCTCATTCTCTCCTTTCCTTATCACAAATGGTGTGTAAAGGATACCTTGGGTTGAATGGGTACAATGGTGAAAGTGCACAACCTCTGCAGAGTGTAAAACTAAGTACTTAGCCGTGTCCCCGGTTACGGACAATTTTGAGCAGCTGATCAAGGACGTCAACGGAGGATTCCATCATTCCAACTTCAGAAATAAAACTTGATGGGTGAACAAGGGAAGATGAGATTTATGGTTTTCATGCCATACTCGTCGATTTCAAGAAAAGTGTTTTTAAAAGAGTAGGAAAAATTGGCTTTATGCAAATAGCCTTGAACTCCACCAGCCAAATATGCATATAGGCTTTAGAGTTATTTCCTTAAGTCTCCACCATAGTGTCACTTGCCAGACTCCATTTTTAATGGAATCCGACCCACGTTGTTGCAATATTTTTCTTATTGCAGATTTGATCAGATGACGAGTGAGGTTTCGTAAAGGTTTCGAGTCTACAACCAACATGTTTTCGCCTGTGGCAGCATGAAAGTTATAGAGACTCACTGCTATTGTGTTTCCGCTGTGTACTTTTCAATGCTAGCTCTTTGCTATGCAACTTGTATCAAACCCTTTTGTAATTCTGGATCATCGATGTAATAAATTTGACGCCTTGTTGTGATATTACATCGTAAACTGTGTGTGCAAATGAATCGATCCAGGGATTTGCACTATACACAGGTATCTGCCTTATTTAAAGTGCAGGTACGCTACAGGGAGTACCTTACCCGGTGGAGCAATATTCGCAACTCTTGCGAAGGAGTGGTAGAGGCACAAGCCATCTCCTGGTTTGCACAAGGATGCCGGCATGGCTCTATGCTGTGGCAGAAGTTGCAGAGAAAGATGCCAACGACCTTGGCAGAAACCATGCGCATCGCTGATACCTATACGCTTGGAGATCCCATGCAACCCCTGGTGGATGTCGGTGACTCCAACAGGAGGAATGCGGGACCTCAGCGTTCAGGACCGAGCAGGAGCCATGATCGCCAGGAGTTCGGCCACAAGAGGAATCAGCCCGAGTACCACCATGCCGCACAGCATGTCGCCGCAGTGACCCGGGAACAGGAGGATGCCGGCAACAGCCAGCGTCAAAAGACAAGTGGCCCGGCTTGGGGTCAGAGTCAGGAGGTGCAAAAGACCTGGGTGGAGCAAAAGAAGCCCCTGACGTATGAAGAGATGCTGAACAAGCCATGCTGCTACCATACTCTGGAGGCCAACAAGCCCGCAAACCACTCTACTCGGCAATGCAGCTGGTATCAGCGCACGTTACAGGAAGGTAGCTCGGGAGCTATTCGGCAGGGTGCTCCGGCATCTCGACCCAATATCCCGAGACCCCCTCCTCCGACATCGGGGGCCAATGCTGTTCGACTTCCCCCTCCTCCGAGAGGACCTCCACCTCGCCCGGTGAATGTGGTGCATACCCGGAACGACAACGGTGCAGGCACTAGTAACCAAGCCGGACACCAGCAGAGCAATTACCGGGAGGCACATCTGAGCTATGTGGTCTTCGTGACCGAACCCACTGACCGAAAGAGTGTGCGGCAACGTGCACTGGAGGTGAATGCTGTGATCCCAGCGGTGCCCAAATTTTTGCACTGGTCCGAGATGGAGATCACATGGAGCCGGAAGGATCACCCCCGAGTTATGCCTAAGCCGGGAGCGTATGCCTTGGTGGTGGACCCAACTTTTGTCGGACCCAACCTCAACGTCCGCTTCAGCCGAGTTCTGATTGACAATGGCAGTGCCATTAACATCATGTACAAGGACACGATGCTGAAGCTGGGAGTGTCCATGAACACCCTGCTACCTACCGAGACAAACTTCCACGGCATTGTGCCCGGAGTCTCGTGCTCGCCCATGGGAAAGATCTGGGTTGAGGTGCTATTCGGGACTCGGGAGAACTGCCGAACCGAGAGCTTGGAGTTCGAGGTCGTGGACCTCGAAAGTCCATACCACGCACTGATCGGCAGGCCAGCCCTGGCCAAGTTCATGATCTCAACTCACATGGGCTACCTCAAGATGAAGATGCCAGGACCTAACGGCGTAATCACCATCTCGGGAGACCACAAGCGCTCCGTGGAGTGTGCCTCGGCGGGGTCGTGCTTAGCCGAGTCCCTGGTGATCGCGGAATAGAAGAAGAGGATCCAGCAGGTGGTGGCGATGGCCAAGACCTCCCAACTCGGAATGCCCGGGATGGTGAACCCGGAGCAGGGTGCGTCATTTCAACCCCCCAAAGAGACCAAGAAGGTGGGTGTAGACCCTAGCAACCCGGAGAGCCAAGTTATCATTGGCAGCAACCTGGACAGCAAATAGGAAGGCGAGCTCGTCGACTTCCTCTGTGAGAATCGGGATGCCTTTGCGTGGTCGAGTGACGATCTGCAAGGCGTCCCGAGGGAGTTGGCTGAGCACTCTCTGTTTGTTCGACCGGATGCGAAGCCGGTGAAGCAACCAACTAGGCGCCTCTCGGATGAGAGAAGAGCTGCTGTCATGGAGCATCTGGCTATACTGCTGGCGGCTGGATTCATAATGGAGGTGCTGCACCCGGATTGGATTTCGAATCCGGTCCTGGTGGAGAAGAAGAAGGATGATCCCCTCCTGCTTAAGGTGTGGCGCATGTGCATCGACTTCACCAACCTCAACAAAGCATGCCCAAAGGACCCCTTTCCGCTGCCCCGAATAGATCAAGTGATAGATTCCACTACCGGGAGTGAGCTTTTAACTTTTTTAGATGCCTATTCTGGTTTTCACCAGATACCTTTGAATCCGGATGATCAATTGAAAACTGCTTTTATTACCCCTTACGGGGCTTACTGCTATCGTGTCATGACTTTCGGGTTGAGGAATGCTGGTGCCACATACCAGAGATGCATGCAGAAATGTTTGCATGATCGAATAGGCCGGAATGCCGAGGTCTATGTCGATGACATAGTCATAAAGACTAAAGAAAAAGCCTCACTGATAGATGATCCGAGGGAAACATTTAAGAACCTAAGAAGATTCCGGATGAAGTTGAACCCGGATAAGAGCACATTTGGGGTTCCGGCAGGGAAGTTACTCGGTTTCCTCATCTCAAGCCGGGGAATCGAGGTCAACCCGGGTAAAATTCGTGCCATCGAAAGCATGAAGTTGCCGGTACGTCTCAAAGATGTGCAGAAGTTTACCGGGTGTCTTGCATCCCTAAGTCGGTTTGTGAGTCGACTTGGGGAGAAGGCCTTGCCCCTATATCAACTAATGAAGAAGAGCAAGACATTTGTTTGGACCCCGCAGGCTGACGCGGCGTTCAACGATTTGAAGAGAATGCTCTCAACAGCACCTGTGTTGGCATCCCCGTTACCCAAAGAACCTATGCTGCTGTATATTGCCGCAACCAACCGGGTAGTCAGTGTGGCGATGGTGGTAGAAAGGGAAGAAGGGGGCAAGCTGATACAGAGGCCGGTGTATTACCTCAGTGAGGTGATCTCGGAATCCAAGCAGAACTACCCGCACTACCAGAAGATGGCATATGGGGTGTACATGGCAGTGACCAAGCTCAAGCATTACTTTCAGGAACACCCGATCACAGTGGTGTGCGAAGATCCTCTGGCCGAGATCATCGGTTGCAAGGACGCTAGCGGCCGGGTAGCCAAATGGGCCATCCAGTTGTCTCCATACGCTCCGGCGTATGAGAGACGAGATGCCATCAAGTCGCAGGCGCTGCCGGACTTTTTGGTAGACTGGGCCGAGATGCAGTATGAACCTCCGATGCCGGATTACAATTTCTGGAGGATGCATTTCGATGGCTCAAAGGCTAAGATCGGATTGGGTGCAGGAGTGGTCCTCACTTCCCCAAAACAAGATGTACTGAAGTATGTGCTGCAGATCCATTTTCGGGCATCCAACAATGTCGCAGAATATGAGGCCTTGGTTCATGGACTGAACGTCGCCAAGGAGATCGGCATCCGCCGGATAGAGTGCTTTGGTGACTCGGACCTCGTAGTACAACAGGTGTCGGGGAATTGGGATGCCCTTCATGCAAACATGGCCTTATACAGGTTTCATGTGCAGAAAATTTCCGGATTTTTTGAAGGATGCGAGTTCAAGCACATACCCAGAGGAGAAAACGAGGCAGCGGATGTCCTGTGCAAGCAAGGATCATCCCGGGATAGCTCTGGAGCATTTGAGGAAGCCATCTATTCAACCCTCACCCGAGTCGGATTCTATCTTCATCCCCAAGGAGCCTGGTTCAGATGCAGTACCCATGGAAGTAGATGTCGGGAGCATAACATCGAACCCGGGGACTGCGTCCCAGTGCTCAGAGAGGCAAAGAAAGATGATGATAGAGGTGATGTCGGCAGAGCCAATGGACATAGACGCTCCCATGTTCCCGGTTAGACCTGTCCCGGGATGGGCACATCCCATTATGGCTTACATCTTGGAGGGAACTCTCCCGGAAAATGAAGTGGAAGCCCGGCAAATACTGCGAAGATCAAAAGCATACACTGTCATCAATCAAGAGCTGTACAAGAGAAGTGTCACTGAAGTACTTCAGAGATGCGTAGAACCGGCAGAAGGGCAAGAGATGCTCCTGGAAATACATCAGGGAGAATGTGGACATCATGCATCATCCCGGGCCCTGGTGGCGAAAGTATTCCGGCATGGGTTCTACTGGCCCACTGCATTGCAGCAAGCAGAAGATATTGTCCGGAAGTGTGGGGGATGCCAGAGATTTGCTCACCGGATACATATGCCGGCATCAGAACTGAAGACGATCCCTATCACTTGGCCATTCGCAGTATGGTGTTTGGATATGGTTGGGCAGTTCAAACCGGCAAGAGGCAATATGACACACATACTTGTCATGGTGGACAAGTTCACCAAGTGGATAGAAGTTAAGCCAATCCGGAAGTGTGATGGACACACCGCTGTGCAATTCCTGAAAGACATCATCTTGAGATACGGATACCCGCACAGCATTATCACGGATAATGGCACCAACTTTGCTGTGGGGGAATTCGCTCGATTTTGTGCTGAGAAGGGAATCCGGCTGGATGTAGCATCAGTCGCACACCCGGAAGCAAATGGGCAAGTCGAAAGAGCAAATGCCTTGGTCTTAGCCGGTATCAAAGCTCGTTTGATCGAACCATTGTTGAGAACTCCGGGATGCTGGATAGAGGAGTTACCGGCGGTGTTATGGGGTCTCCGGACTACACCGAATAGATCAACCGGCTACACGCCATTCTTCATGGTATACGGTGCTGAGGCAGTACTCCCTACCGACATACAGTATGACTCCCCGATAGTGACAATGTTCACCGAGACCGAGGCAAAGGAGGCCCGAGAAGATGATGTAGATTTACTCGAGGAGGCAAGAGAGTTGGCACTATCTCGGTCGGCAATTTATCAACAGAATCTCTGTCGCTATCATAGCCGGAAAGTACACCCGAGGGTGTTCCGAGAAGGGGATTTGGTGCTGAGGCTCATCCAACGCACGGCCGGAATGCATAAGTTGTCACCTCCATGGGAGGGACCTTTCGTGATAAGTAGGGCATTGCACAATGACTCGTATTACCTTGTAGATGCACAGGAGGCTAGGAAAGGTGTAATGGACAAATCCGGTGAGGAAACCAAGCGTCCATGGAATGTAGCTCTACTTCGACCCTTTAACACATAAAGGGCTCAATGTATGATGTATCTCAATTTTCAGTATTTATGGAAGTAAGGCACCCCGGGAGGAACCCGGGGACTGCCTGGTTCTGTGCTTTTATTTACTTTTGTTTCGTCAAGTTCATTTACTGTTTTTTCACCGGCATCTCGGGAAGGAACCCGGGGACTGCCGGATAGCTATCTTTTATATTGTGTGCATGCCGGGAAAGTTCCGAGTCCGATTCTCAAAGTCAGAGTAATGTATGTCATGTGAAATCATCTTGTGACTCGACTGACGAACGCCGAAATGGTAGTCAAGAGCAAAGAGAGGGAAGGTGGGAAACACGAAAATGCTCTCGGGGACTTGGAGCAGGAACTTATCCGGCATGCTTGTTTTTTACTAACTTAGTTGTTGTTTATGTCGGGAATTCGGTTAGCCGGAACTCGGGTTGTTTTAAGTAATGTATGCCGTATGTGGAGTTTTGTGACTCGACTGTCGAACGCCGAAATGGTAGACAAGAGCAGAAATTACCTAAGTACGGTAAACACGAAAGGCAATTCGGGAACTCATAACAGAATAAATTGACATAAATTGTTCAAGTAGGTAGTTCACTGCGAAACGGAAATAATATAAGTATACGATACATCTTGCACCCGGCATACCGGGGATTTAACGAATCTACTCTTAAGTTTTTCAAGCGATAGGGGAAGTCGGCTTCTCGACGGAGACCTCGGGAGCAGCAGCCTCGGGAGCAGCAGCACCAGAAGCAGCAGGAGCAGCAGCGGGAGCAACTTCGGCTTCAGTTCCGGCAGCACTACTCGGGGCGTCGGGGTGCACCTCGGTCCGGGAGACCTCGGGTCTCGGCGAAGTCGCAGCATCCCAGGGCACCACGGTCTCGGGCGCAGCACCGGAGGCAGCATCGTCTTCTTCCGGGATCTCCTCTTCCGCATCGCCGGTTGCGCCGGTATCTTCGTCGTCCTCATAATCTGATTCGGAATCAGTAGGAACGGCGCTGGCGGTGAAGGCACGGATGCTGGCCCACGAGGCGATGCGGTGCGCCACCTCTTGTCGGCGCTGGACCTTTTCCGGATCGTTGACCCAAGGTGAAACCGTCCGCAGGCGCTGGATCGCCTCCAGATCAAGACCTTCGTACCAGCTAAGTACTTGGGTCAAGACCTGGTCGGCACCAGCCCGCGCACCGGAACGCTTCCAGGCGTGGATGCGACTCCCCGCACCCCGGAGTGCGCTCGCGAGCTCGGGAATCGAGAGCGTCCCGCGGATGCTCGGCCACAGTGCGCCGTGGACGTGGATCGCGGCGCTGAGCAGCTCCGTCCCGATAGACCGGAGAGGTACTATCCGGGCCTTCAGGGCGGTGAGGTGATCCTCGATGTCCCAGGCATCCGAAATGGGACCCTTCCCGGCGCGCTTCTCTCGGGCGGCGGCAACAGCAAGGGCGGCAGCCTCGCGGGAGTGCTCGAACTCTCCTTTAAAAAGAAGAGCTGTCAAACGACTAAGTCATAAGAGTGGCAACAAGAAAGAAAGCAAAGAGAAGACAAGAGGGATGTCGGTCCACTTACTGTTCAGATCCCGGTTCAATACAGTGAGCTCGGAGAGCCAAGTATCAGACCGGGACCGGAGAAGAGCAAGCTCGGTCTCGGCAGTATGTGCGCGCTCCTCGGACTGGTCCAAGGTTTCTCTTTGCTTCTTGCTCGCCTCGATGAAGCGCATCTTCATATCGGTCGTAGCAGCCTTGACCTTCTCTAGCTCGCCGTTGAGCCGCCCGATCTCGGCTTGCGCGGTGGCGAGTGCGGTCTTCTGATCCACCGAGACCTTGCGCGCCGCATCTCGCTCCTCCCGGAGGCGCCCCTCGGATTTCTTAGACTGACCGAGGTCAGCAAGAACCCGGTTGAAGATGTTGCAACGTTTCTGGCTGCACTCCTGAAATCAAGACAAAGAAGGAGGAATCAGTCTGGAAAAGATGTAAGGAACCCGGTTGGGAAGATCTCGGGGACTCGGTGTCCGAGTCCTGAATTTTTCTCTAAGATTGGAACCTAGTGATCTGCTATTCGGTGGAATCTAGAGCACTAAGCACCAATCTCGGGGACTAGTGGTGGTGGAAGGAACAAGTATTTTTGATAAAAGAAAGAGAACAAGCTTACCTCGGTCACCCGAGTAACATCCAACGCGGCCACCTGGAGAGCATGCAGGGCTTGAGCGTTGCGGCTTGGGCCTGCAGCGTACAAGTCTCATGCAGTCTCGGAGGCGTCGGCGGCAAGCCAGGCCTGGTTGTATTCATCAACAACCTGTATGCCGGAGCCGCCGGCAGCGCGAGTAGCAACGGCGTCCCGAGATCCTGAAGGTACAAAGGAACTGACAGTTGCTCGCAACATCCGCAAGGCAGCAGTAGGGATCTCGGCGGGAGGCGGTGGTAACGATAAAAACGTACCCGTGCGCAGCACCAAGTCGCGGGCCGAGGATGTCGGGGCAGCTGCAGGCGGGGCAGAAGGTATTTTCTGCCCAGCAATCTTGCCGCGAGACTTGGGAGGTTGATCAGCTGGCCGGGAGGAGGCTGTGGGCTTTTTCTCCGAGATGGTCTTGGTCGCGGATGGCCGAGAGGGGCCGCTTGCCGCGGGTTGCCGGTGAGGGCTAAGGATCTCTGCCTCAAGCCCGGGCACTCGGCGCGGACTCTCCGGAAGAAGAATTTCTCCCGAGGTGGTCGTGGCCTGCACCGGGGTCTCGTCGATCACCGGATGTGCATCCGGGGTCACAACGGTAGCCGGTGCGGCACCGGAGGCGGCAGGTTCACTTCCTCGAGTAGAAGGGCGAGGAGGTGAAGGAGAAGCCCGAGCCGGACTGGGAGTCCGAGTCCCGGGAGGAGGAGGAACAGCAGGTGACGGTAGCTCGAGCGCGTCCCTGAAAGGAAGTGTCTTAGTAATAGTTGTGGAGAAAACAAAGTCAGATATCATAAGGCAAGGAAAACGTACCCGGAATCCACAGTGGGAGGACCCCTTTGCCGACGCCGAGCAGGCTTCTCGGTCGTTTGCTTACTCGGCTTGCTCCTCTTGGGGGGGTTGCCGGAGTTATCGGCCCCCTCGGTGTCGGAAGCCGCGCGCTTCCGGCTCTCGGCACGTTTGGTCCCGGTTGTCGGTTTCGGAACCACTGCTGAGGCCCAATTCAGAGGGAGAGCGTCAATAACATCGAGAATCTGGCAGTCAATCTCATCCTCATCATCCGAAGAAATGGAAACTGCCTCTGAGGTTGAAGGGTTACCCGGGGCAGCGGCCTTGACGAAAGGAATGGCGAGATGGTCCTCGCCGTCGGGGTCCTCCCTCGGCATCTCGTCCGGTTTTGGGAAGTTCGGCGCGTAAGTTCCGTTGGCGTGGACAGCGTCTTCTTCGATTTGACGCTCGAACAACTGCGCAAACAAATCAGGCCGTGTCGGTGTCCAGGTGAACGCATGTACGAAGGCGAATGCACGAAAGACAGATATGAGCACTTTTTGGCATGGTTTTTTCCGGGATCCCCCAATGACACCCCAAGAGTAGTCATCCGTCATCTCCGTCCGGGCAATAGCTCGAACGCGACGGACGACCCCTGCGTGATCTAGCCCAAAGATACTGGTCCGGGTGGGGTCTAGGTTCCCGGCCATATGGCACATCTTGTGCACTCGGTTTTGAAGAGGGAAGACGCGGCGAATGATGAAGCAGCGCAGGAGATCATCGCCGGTCATCTTATCCTTTAGCACGTTCAGAACGTCGTGCATGCAATTGACCTCGTCGTTATCGGGAAGCTGCTTCCAGAGACGGAATTCGCGCGGAGGACCAATAACGAACTCCGGCAGATTGATGAAGTCCGGATTCGAGGATCCCGGACCATCTCCCGAGTGCTCCCGGTTCTTCACGTAGAAGAAGCTGCGCTGCCACTTCCGGCAGGACTCTAGTCCCTTGACTATAGGGAATCCGGAGTCCGCGCGAGGGATGATGGTGGCCGCTCCGCAATCGACTAAGTCTTTTATCTTCTTATCCGGGTTGGGGATGGCTTGGCGGCGAAGAATGAAATACTTGGCCCAGAGATCCACAAATGGCCATATGCCGAGGTATGCCTCCGCGTAGGTGGTGAAGACCGAGAGCATCATAATGGCGTTGGCGGGAACATGGTGAGGTTGGAGGTCGTAGATGTCGAGGAAGTCGCGGAAGAAGGGGCTAGCCGGAAGCCCAAACCCACGTTCGAAGTGCGCGAGGAATACCACGTATTCCCCGGGTTGGGGTTCCGGTGCAACCTCCCCCTCCGGGAGACGGCTCTCGACTTCCGGAGGGATCCGGTGAGTCCGATACAGCCAGTCCAGATCTGACTGCTTGGTCTCGGACCCATCCCAGCACCCCCGGGTACGTTCTTCGCCCATGTCGAAGAAGTTTGCAAATGTATCCGAGCTACTCTGCAGGCGCAGCGGCAGTTAGTCGGAGTTAGTCTACCGGAAACTAGGATGCCGGAGCACAAACTGCTAAACACTACCGGGTTCCTGGGAAACAAGATCTACCGTGTGCTAAATAATCAAAACAAAAGGGAGGAAAAAAGGCTCGCGCTAGGCTCGGGCGAGGCGCAATGCAAGTGAATGACCTACATCCTACCGCGACGGTACATCACCGCCGTGCGCCTCGTGCGCGCCGCCCAGGTTGTGCTCACCGGCGGCGGCTCAACCGCACTTATGCTATGGCACGGCCGGGGTCGGGCGGTTGCTCTACCGAAGAAAACCATCGAGACGGAGAGGGCAACTCACCGGTGAAAGAGGAGATCGGTGACGAGCGAGACGGACGGCAATGTTCGAGCTCCGGCGCACGGCGAGGGCGAGGGCGTTCGGGTGACGAGCGCAGCGGCGGCGGTGTGCTCGAGAGGATGAAGGAAGAGCAAAGAAGAAGAAGGGGAGGAGACCGTTCCGGTCCCCTATTTATGGGGGGGATTCCGGAGCGGTTTCCAATTTTCCCGCCCACGATCTCCACGATCGTGGGTGGGATCTGGTTTGTGCAGCAAGCCACGTGGCGCTACCCGGAGCGTCCGATCCGGCCACACCGAGGGCCACACGGGCCCAACGGTTGGATTCCGGATCGGCTGCGGCTCCCGGCGCGGGAACCCAAGCGACGGCGTGCTCGCGCACGAGCACTCGAGTGCGTTTCTGCTCAGACAGGACGTCGGGTGGGCCCTGGCTCACAGTCTCGAATTCATCAGGAGGCCAACGGTCGAGATTCACTGAGGATGTGTTATCCGGTTGCAGGCTTCGCCTCCCGGTAAACATAGTCTCGGTAAGAAGGTCTCGGAAGAACCGACTTCGGCAGAAAGGGAAAGGCTGGTGGCATGTGTTCTCAGAAGATAGTTCTTGTTTAAAGCTGATCCCGCACATCATCCGGGGTCGCTGTGCAGCACCAGCTTCGGGGACTAGTGTCGGGGGGCTGCCCCCCGGGTAGGGGCAGATCCCGGTATAATTCAGTAAGGTGCCAACAGTACCTGACCTTTGGCGAGAGCAAGGGACACCTCCTGCTGTACTGAAAGGGCAGCTTGACCCTTGAGCGCTGGTAGAGGACAGAGTGCCTCCTGGCAGGCGCAAGGGTCAGGTCTTGCAGCTATAAATAGACACCCCCGGCCCTCACAATCGCAGCACGGGCATGAGCGGGTGGTTCCTCTAAGAACTAGCTTCTCGAAGATGTCTTTGCTGATAGGCTAAGACATCTTCGGGAGGCTAGGCTTAGAGTTACTCATCCTGAGACGAGCTCGGACGCCTCCGGAAAGGATCCCGGATCTAAGACTCCGAGGAGACTCCCGGATGGAGGTATACTCGGCTTTACCGGATAGGTAGTCCGGGTAAATATTAACCGGAATGTATGTCTCGGTCTTGATCTTATGCAGAAGAGGCTCACAGTGGCAGGCAAGGAGGTAGCCGGCGTGACGACTTCCGGCGGGCCGTCAACGGTCCGTAGCAGGCTTTCCCGTCTATTGCGGGGGGAAGTACCATTCCACTTGACACGGAAGCATGGTCACCTCCCGCCTGACACGGAAGCATGGTCACCTCCCGCCTGACATGGGAGCTCGTCATCCGGTACGATCGTGGTACGACAAGACCAGACGTGCCTAGCCCGGCAATCCGGACAAGGCTATCCGGGATGGGCAAAGACATGTCTTGTCTCTGACAAGGGGACAATGATGGTGCAGGACGGCGCCTGCCGTCCTTAACGAGATGATGACGAAGGGGCTACGCCAGATAGCCCGGCGACTAGGTCGCACTAGCCGGTGACGACATGCCGGCTAGGCCTGTCCGGTGGGGCCGAGCTGATTTAGGGTTTCCGGCCCTCCTGGCCGGAGCTCTATAAAAGGCGCCATAACTGCTCCTGAGGGAAAGAGACCAACTTGAGAGCCAAAGCTATAGTCGCATTTACTCTCAGAGCATTCACTCCTTCTCACCTTGAGTTCATCTAGCTATTTGTACTCCTTCCTTTGAGAGATCTTGTAGCAAAGTTGTAGTTCTTGTACCACGAATATATAGAGAGGAAAGGCAGGAGTAGGGGTGTTACCTCCTCCCGAGGGCCCTGAACCTGGGTATATCGTGTGTGTGTTGTGTGCCTTCGTGCATTTGTTCTTGTTTGTTAGATCTTCCCCTTCGTACTTTGATCTTGTTTCTTGTTCCTGGGAGATCTCGGTTTTACCGGGATCCTCCCCGTTATAGCTCTTCAGCTCGCTATCCCTCCCCGGATCCACCAACGTCCATCGGCCCCACAAATTAGCCATCCTATGGCATCTGCCGTGACACCACCACGACAGCGCGCTTGGGAACACTCCAAGTTCAATGATGAACTTTCTCAGCCACACACCCTCATTAGCGGCTTCGCAAGCAGCAATGTACTACGACTCCATTGTAGATCGCGCGACGATGGGTTCTTCCCACTTCTCGAGCACACGGCGCCTCCATTCACCTTCATCACATAACATGTCTGTGACTTAGAGTCATCGGGGTCTGAACAGAAACTTGCATCAACGTAACCCGTTACGCCAAGTTCTTCATCACAACCACCATAGACAAGGAACGTTTCCTTTGTCTTCTTGAGATACTTAAGAATGCTCTTAACAGCAATCCAATGTTCCATTCCTAGATTACTCTGGAAACGGCTCGTCAAACTAAGAGCCATTGCTACATCAGGTCGAGTACTCAACATTGCATACATAATCGATCCTATGGCTGAAGCATAAGGACGTTTAGTCATTTCGGACTTACCCAGTTCTGTTACCGGACATTGTGTCTTTCGCAATATTTTATTCTTGATAACAGGCAGAGAACCCTTCTTTGCCGTCTCCATACCAAAACGCTTTAGTGTCTTATCAAGATAAGTACTCTGACTCAACGCTAATAGACGTCTTGATCTATCACGATAGATTTTAATGCCTAAGACATATGCAGCTTCTCCTAAGTCCTTCATGGAAAATTTAATGTTTAAATAATTCTTCACGTTATTCAGAAGTTCCACATCATTCCCAATCAGCAATATATCATCTACATATAGTGCTAAGAACACAACCGAGCTCCCACTCATTTTCTTGTAAATGCGGGTCTGTTCCAAATTTTGGACAAATCCAAAACCTTTGATCACCACATCAAAGCGAAGATTCCAGCTCCGAGATGTTTGCTTTAATCCGTAGATGGAACGTTGAAGCTTGCATACCTTGTTAGCATTTTATGGATCGACAAAACCTTCTGGTTGTACCATATACAACTCTTTCTCAATGTTGCCATTCAGAAACGTTGTTTTGACATCCATCTGCCATATTTCATAATCGTAATATGCTGCAACTACTAACAAAATTCGAATAGACTTTAGCATCGCTACTGGTGAAAAAGTTTCATCGTAGTCAATCCCATTAACATGTCGGAAACCTTTTGCAACAAGACGAGCTTTATTGACGGTCACATTACCGTCAGCATCAGTCTTCTTCTTAAAGATCCATTTATTCTCAACGGCCTTGCGCCCTTCAGGAATCTCCATCAAAGTCCATACTTTGTTATCATACATGGATCCTATTTCGGATTTCATGGCTTCTAGCCATTTCTCGGACTCTAGACACGACATTGCCTCCTTCTAGTTCGTAGGTTCGTCCTGTTCAATTAACATGACAGTGCAAACTAGGTTGACATACCATTCTGGTGCGATACGAGATCTACCAGACCTACGAGGTAGAATACTTTACTCGACAGTTGAAGGGGATCCGGTGCAGAAAACAAAAAAATTCCTAGCAACGATATCCCTAAAACATGCCAAGATCTATTCTATGCAGATATAGTAGTACGAACGGAGATCGGAATACATACCCTAGTAGACCGAAAGCGGGGATTACGTTCCCGCACAAACGTTGTCGATGAAGACCGACGAAGCCGACCTCAGGGTCGTGTAGAGGAAGCAGACCTCGGAGTATCGCTAGCGCAGCACCTCGCAGGGCGTTACACACGTACGGTGGAAACGACGGCCTCCAAAGCTCCAGTCCAGGACGAGCAGCGGAAGACTTGGACCGGAACACCAGCAGCGCGGCAGCGGGCTATGGTGGAAGAGATCCCCTCTCAACTCGGCGCAACTCCGACAAAGTGAATCACGAAATCGAGAGAGAATTGGGGAATTAATTGGTGAATTAAAAGGCCAGGGGTGCCCCTTCTTATATAGGCTCCCAGGGTGGAGCCAACCTCCTCACCAGGCAATGTGGGACTATCCCCACATAGCCTGGTGCGGCTCCTTGGTGCGCCGGCCACCTGGTGGGCCCCTTGTGGCCCACCTAGGCCGGCCACCTTGGCCCCCCACCGAATTCCCTAGGGAAATTTCCACCTCTTGGGCCTTCTTTCAACCAGAAGGCCCATTTAGGAAATCAGCCTAAATAAATTTGAAAATAAATATATAAAATCATATTTGCACATTAATTACACTAATTAATATCAAACATATTATATGTAATTTATTCTAGCTCCGAAAACTCTTTCGTCGCTGCCCGATCTCCATCGGACCTCTCCCGGGACGTTCCCGGTGATCTCTTTCCTTTCCGGTTGTCTTGTCGAAACCCCTTAAGTGTGTTACCCTAGCGTTTCGATATAATAACATGTACGATCAAGACTCCTCTATGATCAACGACTAACTCATAGGCCTAGACCCCATGAATTAATCCCTGTGATATAATGAATGACTTTCATCTATCAAACCTGAACGCAAAGTCTTAAACCTTTTGCCATGGCGATACTTAGCGTGTCCGAGCGTTGTTCCATAGATATCTCCATACCTAGCTTGACCTCGCTACCGACAACGCTATCTTCTACTCGTCTATGATTTCATGTCTCCGTGACCTAGTCACACGCTTGCAACCTCATTAGACATGATCTCACCGAGTGGGCCCTAGAGTATCTATCCTGCTATGCGGACTGGCAAATCCCGCTCTTGACCCCTCGTCTCAACTACTCCTTTCCGATACCCAAAAGTATCACCGTTATTGTCATAATAAATAAGATACGACGTTTGGTGCGATCATAGTATCTTCCAGGAATAACAATAAGAGTTGGTCTCACGGTCAAAGGCGTAACGACTACGTCCTCCAAATCTGGGTATGTCCATCACATCGTTCTCCAACGATATGACTTCCATTGCCGACCGGCGCCATGCCCGATGATCGGGACACCTCGATCATCAATCGCGCAACGAAACTAGTCTTAGTAGAGGCTACTAGGGACCTGGTTGTTTACGCATCACACCCGTATTAATGTTTCCGCTTAATACGGTTATAGCATTACACAGAAACCTATTATGAACAAACGAGATATGATAAAGAATACACTTTATTAATTGCCTCTAGGGCATATCTCCTTCAGTCTCCCACTTGCACTAGAGTACAAATTAATCTAGATTACAACTTGGTAAAAGCTTAACACCCATAGCTAACTGGTGTTTTCATGCTTGTCAAGCGAGAGAGGCTTCGTCAGCGGACCTGCCACATTCAGATTCGTATGCACTTTGCAACTCTTCACATCGACTCCTTGTACGTACTGACGTATCACATGGAAGCGTCGGAGAATGTGTTTGGCAGTGGGGTGAGACCTTGGCTCCTTGGCGTTAGCAATGGCACCCGTATTGTCACAGAAGAGGATCACGGGGTCTTGCACGCTCGGGAACACTCCAATTTTAATGACGAACTTCCTCAGCCACACAGCTTCATTCGCAGCTTCGCAAGCAGCAATGTACTCCGACTCCATTGTAGATTGTGCGACAATGGGTTGCTTCCCACTTCTCCAGCACACTGCGCCTCCATTCACCTTGAACACAGAACCTGTCTGTGACTTAGAGTCATCGGGGTCTGAGCAGAAACTTGCATCCACGTAACCTGTTACGCCAAGTTCTTCATCGCAGCCACCATAGACAAGGAACATTTCCTTTGTCTTATTGAGATACTTAAGAATGCTCTTAACAGCAATCCAATGCGCCATTCCAGGATTACTCTTGAACCGGCGTGTCAAACTTAGAGCTAATGCCACGTCAGGTCTAGTACTCAACATTTCATACATAATCGATCCTATGGCTGAAGCACAAGGATGTTTAGTCATATCGGCCTTATCCAGTTCCGTTACCGGACACTGTGCCTTCCGCAATGTTTTATTCTTGATAACTGGCAGAGAACCCTTCTTTGCGTTCTCCATACCGAAACGCTTCAGTATTTTATCAAGATAAGTACTCTGACTCAACGCTAATAGACGTCTTGATCTATCACGATAGATTTTTATGCCTAAGAAGTATGCAGCTTCTCCTAAGTCCTTCATGGAAAATTTACTGTTTAAATATTCCTTCACGCTATTCAGAAGTTCCACATCATTCCCAGTCAGCAATATGTCATCTACATATAGTGCTAAGAACACAACCGAGCTCCCACTCATTTTCTTGTAAATGCAGGTGTCTTCCAAATTTTGGAGAAATCCAAAACCTTTGATTACCTCATCAAAGCGAAGATTCCAGCTCCGAGATGCTTGCTTCAATCCATAGATGGATCGCTGAAGCTTGCATACCTTGTTAGCATTTCCTGGGTCGACAAAACCTTCCGGTTGTACCATGTACAACTCTTCCTCAATGTTTCCATTTAGGAAGGCTGTTTTTTCGTCCATCTGCCAGATTTCATAATCGTAATAGGCAGCAACTGCTAACAAAATCTGAATAGACTTAAGCATCGCTACCGGTGAAAAAGTTTCATCGTAGTCAATTCCATGAACTTGTCGGAAACCTTTTGCGACAAGCCGAGCTTTATAGACGGTCACATTACCGTCAACATCAGTCTTCTTCTTAAATATCCATTTATTCTCGACGGCCTTGCGCCCTTCGGGAATATCCATCAAAGTCCACACTTTGTTATCATACATGGATCCTATTTCGGATTTCATGGCTTCAAGCCATTTATCGGACTCTAGACTTGCCATCGCCTCCTTTTAGTTCGTAGGTTCGTCTTGTTCAATTAACATGACGGTGCAAACCATATTGCCATACCATTCTGGTGCGATCCGAGATCTAAAAGACCTACGAGGTAGAATACTTTCCTCGATACTTTCTACCACTCCATCAACGGAGGACGTTTCCGGAATTGCTTCCGTTGCGCCACTCGGAATATCGAGTTCAGGATCAACGATCTCATCGAGGTGTACCTTCCTCCCACTTACTCCTTTCGCGAGAAACTCCTTCTCTAGAAAGGTACCGGTCTTCGTGACAAAAGTTTTGCCCTCAGCTTGGTTGTAGAAGGTGTATCCAATGGTTTCCCGCGGATATCCTACAAAGACGACTTTCTCCAACTTCGGTTCGAGTTTGTCGGGCTATAGTTTCTTAACATACGCCTCACAACCCCAAACCTTCAGAAACGATAACTTAGGCTTCCAGCCATACCATAATTCATACGGTGTCGTTTCAACGGATTTGGAAGGAGCCCTATTTAAAATGAATTCGGCTGTTTCTAACGCATAACCCCAGAAGGACACGGGAAGATCGGTAAGAGACATCATAGATCGGACACTATCCAGTAGGGTACGATTACGTCGCTCGGACACGCCGTTACGCTGCGGTGTTCCGGCTGGCGTAAGTTAGGGTACAATGCCACAACTCTTCAGATGTGTGCCAAACTCAAAACTCAAATACTCGCCACCACGATCGTATTGGAGGTGCTTGATTTTCTTGTTAAGCTGATTCTCAACTTCACTTTGAAATTCTTTGAACTTTTCAAAAGTTTCAGACTAGTGTTTCATCAAGTAGATATAACCGTATCTACTCAAGTCATCAGTGAAGGTGACGAAGTAACGATAACCATTACGTGTCGAAACGCTCATTGGTCCACACACATCTGTATGTATGATCGCCAATAAATCCGACGCCTGTTCAACGAAAACTTTGAACGGTGTCTTGGTCATTTTACCCATAAGGCATGGTTTGCATGTATCGAGGGATCCGAAATCCAACGAGTCCAAAAGTCCATCGGAGTGGAGTTTCTTCATGCGCTTTACACCAATATTACCAAGACGGCAATGCCACATATACATGGCGGTATCATCACTACACTTAATCCGTTTGGCTTCTATGTTATGGATGTGAGTACTACGATCGAGATTCAACAAGAATAAACCATTATTCTCGGGAGCATCAACATAAAAGATAACATTCATATAAATAGCACAACTGCTTGATACTGATTTAAATGAATAACCGTCTTGTAACAGGCAAGACCCACTTATAATGTTTACACTCAAGATGGTACAAAATAACACTTATTTAAAACCGAAACTAATCCCGATGGTAGATGTAGAGGGAGCGTGCCGACAGCCACCACATCGACTCTCGATCCGTTTCCGACGTGCATCGTCACCTCATCCTTAGCCAGCCGCCGTTTATTCCGTAACTCCTCCTGAGAGTTACATATATGAGCAACAGAACCAGTATCAAATACCCACGTGTTGCTCCAGGCGGATGTAAGGTACACATCTATAACATGTATATCAAATATACCTTGCTCTTTGTCGACTGTCTTGCCAGACTTCCTATCCTCCAGGTACTTGGGCAGTTGCACTTCCAGTGACCTTTTCCCTTGCAGTAGAAGCACTCCACGCTAGCTCTGGGACCAGATCTGTTAGTCTTGGGCTTGGCAATCATCTTGCCCTCCCTCCTGGACTTCCAGCTCTGCTTTCCCTTGCCACCGGATTTCTTAAAATCGACGGTCTTGTTGACCATCAACAGCGTGTGCTCCTTCTTAATCTCCATCCCAGCAGTCTTGAGCATCACGAACACTTCACCCAGGGACTTAGCCTTGCCCTGCATGTTGTAGTTCATGACGAAGCCTTTATAGCTTGGGGGCAACGATTGCAACACCCTGTCAATCGCCAGCTCATCGGGAATCTTGCATTCCAGAGCATTCAGGCGTTGAACGTAGCCAGACATCTTGACCACATGCTCGCTCACACTGCTATGCTCCTCCATCTTGGCCGAGAAGAAAAGCTCAGAAGCTTCATATCTCTCAGCCTTAGCCTGCGGCGCGAAGAAAGCCTTGAGATCAGAAATAATGTCAAAGGTGCTCATCTTCCCGAAGCGCTTCTGCAGGTCGGCTTCCATGGCGTAGAGCATGCCACTCTGGACAAAGGCAGAATCCTCCGGTATGGTCTGGAAGACCTTCTTCTCATCCTCAGAGGCTTCATCGGCGGGAGGGTCACCTATGGCGGCCTCAATGACGTAGGCCACCCTATGGGGAGTAAGGAGGATCCTCAGGTTGCGGAAACCAGGCCATGAAGTTTGACCCATTGGTCTTAAGCTTTTCTTTCTCAAGGAACAGACCTAGGTTAAACGAGGGGCGAGACATCTACAATGGTTGCAACAACATAAGACTTTGTTCATAATAGTTTTGAGTTATAGTATTTTTAGAAAATAACTAACATAACTCCCAGGCAAACGAACATCCCTCCTGGTCGTTTAAGCGATTACACGACCCCCATCCATTGCACCACCCCTCATCATCAGAGCCGGCGGCACAACTTCAAGAGTAGACAACTGTCCGCCACACCAATTTTGTGACTCGTGATCGACCTTTCTACCTCCGTGTTCCGAGGCCATATCTGCATATGCTAGGCTCGCCACTATAACCTCCACGCTGACGCTTGTGCAACATGGCTTACACCCACTGTATGCGAACAACGATATGTCTGACACCCGATCGTCACGGCCTGCCTCATCTTATAAAATTAACACCGCGTAACTAATATATACTATATATATATAATCAAACAATATAAGATACACACAAAACATCAAATGTAATGCAATGTGATATAGTCCATTGCGCCATGGTCTTCTTGGCGCCCGCAGTTTATAAACAATTTAATAAACCTACCTTGACAATATCACATAGTCCCTGCAAAATAAAGTTAGACGCTTCTACTTTATCTTTTGCATATTTTAGGTGGCTTGGGGCTTTCGTAAATAGAACCACTTCATACCTACGAACCTTATGACCACAACAACGATTCAATAATTGCATGTTTAAGCATCCCTTTCGGGCCCTCCATTGAAAATGCGAAGACCATCTAAAGAGAGAGGAACTGACACCCGCCAGCCACAGATATGGTACAAGCCGTATGTCAGTAGTGGAACCAGTCTCGCGTAAGCGTACGCGTAAAGTCGGTCCGGGCCGCTTCATCAACTCGATGCCGCTGGAATCACAAGTGCACGCTAGAGGGTTGCAAATAACAGGAACGGTGCCCCCGTGCAGAACACGGGTTCTAAAAGCGTAAAGCTATATCTACGATAGATCGGTTCTGATACCACTAAAGAGGATCGGGTGGAGAAAACAAAAAGTTTCCTAGCAACGATATCCCTAAAACATGCCAAGATCTATTCTATGCAGATATAGTAGTACGAACGGAGATCGGAATACCCTTGTAGACTGCAAGCGGGGATTACGTTCCGGCACAAACGTTGTCGATGAAGACTGACGAAGACGACCTCAGGGTCGTGTAGAGGAAGCAGACCTCCGAGTACCGCTATCGCAGTACCTCGCAGGACGTTACACACGTACGGTGGAAACGACGGCCTCCGAAGCTCCAGTCCAGGACGAGCAGCGGAAGACTTGGACCGGAACACCAGCAGCGCGGCAGCGGGCTATGGTGGAAGAGATCCCCCTCTCAACTCGGCGCAACTCCGACAAAGTGGATCACGAAATCGAGAGAGAATTGGGGAATTAATTGGTGAATTAAAAGGACAGGGGTGCCCCTTCTTATATAGGCTCCCAGGGGGAGCCAACCTCCTCACCAGGCAATGTGGGACTATCCCCACATAGCCTGGTGCGGCTCCTTGGTGCTCCGGCCACCTAGTAGGACCCTTGTGACCCACCTAGGCCGGCCACCTTGTCCCCCACCGAATTCCCTAGGGAATTTTCCCCTCTTGGGCCTTCTTTCGACCAGAAGGCCCATTTAGGGAAATCAGCCTAACTAAATTCGAAAATAAATATATAAAATCATATTTGCACATTAATTACACTAATTAATATCAAACATATTATATATAATTTATTCTAGCTCCGAAAACTCTTTCGTCGCTGCCCGATCTCCATTGGACCTCTCCCGGGACATTCCCGGTGATCTCTTTCATTTCCGGTTGTCTTGTCGAAACCCCTTAAATGTTTTACCCTAGCAGTTCGATATAATAACATGTACGATCAAGACTCCTCTATGATCAATGACTAACTTGTAGTCCTGGACCCCATGAATTAATCCCTGTGATATAACGAATGACTTTCATCTATCAAACCTGAACGCAAAGTCTTAAACCTTTTGCAATGGTGATACTTAGCGTGTCCGAGCGTCGTTCCATAGATATCTCCATACCTAGCTTGACCTCGTTACCGACAACACTATCTTCTACTCGTCTATAATTTCATGTCTCCGTGACCTAGTCACACGCTTGCCAGCTCCTTAGACATGATTTCACCGAGTGGGCCCTAGAGTATCTATCCTGCTATGCCGACTGGCAAATCCGCTCTTGACCCCTCGTCTTAACTACTCCTTTCCGATACCCAAAAGTATCACCGTTATTGTCATACTAAATAAGATACGACGTTTGGTGCGATCAAAGTATCTTCCAGGAAAAACAATAAGAGTTGGTCACCGGTCAAAGGCGTAACGACTACGTCGTCCAAATCTGGGTATGTCCATCACACCGTTCTCCAATGATATGACTTCCATTGCCGACCGGCGCCATGCCCTATGGTCGGGAAACCTCGATCATCAATCGCGCAACAAAACTAGTCTTAGTAGAGGCTACTAGGGACCTGGTTGATTATGCATCACACCCGTATTAATGTTTCCGCTTCATACGGTTATAGCATGACACAAAAACCTATTATGAACAAAAGAGATATGATAAAGAATACACTTTATTAATTGTCTCTAGGGCATATCTCCTTCAACAGTTCCTCCCACTCCATCTGTGGAGGACGTTTCCGGAACAGCTTCCGTTGCGTCACTCGGAATTTCGAGTTCAGGATCAACGATCTCGTCGAGGTCTACCGTCCTCCCACTTACTCCTTTCGCGAGAAACTCCTTCTCAAGAAAAGTATTTTGTCTTCGCGACAAACATTTTTCCCTCAGCTTGGTTGTAGAAGGTGTATCTTACGGTTTCCCGTGGATATCCTACAAAGACGACTTTCTCCGATTTAGGTTCGATTTGTCGGGTTGTAGTTTCTTAACATACGCCTCACAACCCCAGACCTTCAGAAACGATAATCGAGGCTTCTTGCCCTACCATAACTCATACGGTATCGTTTCTATGGATTTGGACAGAGCCCTATTTAAAATGAATGCGGATGTTTCTAACGCATAACCCCAGAAGGATACGGGCAAATCGGTAAGAGACATCATAGACCGGACGCTATCTAATAGAGTATGATTACGTAGCTCGGACATGCCTTTACGTTGCGGTGTTCCGGCAGGCGTAAGTTGCGGTACAATGCCGCAGGACTTTAGATGTGTGCCAAACTCAAAACCCAAATACTCGCCACCACGATCGGATCGGAGGTGCTTGATTTTTCTTGTTAAGCTGATTTTCAACTTCACTTTGAAATTCTTTGAACTTTTCAAATGTTTCTGACATGTGTTTTACCAAATAGATATAACCGTATCTACTAAAGTCATCGGTGAAGGTGACAACGTAACGATAACCATTGCGTGTCGACACGCTCATTGGTCCACACACATCTGTATGTATGACTCCCAACAAGTCCGACGCCCGTTCAACGAAACCTTTTAACGGTGTCTTGGTCATTTTTCCCAGGAGGCATGGTTCACACATATCGAGGTATCCAAAATCCAACGAGTTCAAAAGTCTATTGGCATATAGTTTCTTCATGCACTTTACACCAATATGAGCGAGACGGCAATGCCACATATACATGGCGGTATCATCACTACACTTAATCCTTTTGGCAGCTATGTTATGGATGTGAGTACTACGATCGAGATTCAACAAGAATAAACCATTACTCTCGGGAGCATCAACATAAAAGATATCATTCATCGAAATAGCACAACCACTTGATACTGAATTGAATGAATATCCGTCTTGCAACAAGTAAGAACCACTGATAATGTTTACACTCAAGGACGGTACAAAATAACACTTATTTAAAACCAAAACTAATCCCGATGGTATATGTTGAGGGAGTGTGCCGACAGCCACCACGTTGACTCTCGATCCGTTGCTGAGGCGCATCGTCACCTCATACTTAGCCAGGCGCCTCTTATTCAGCAACTCCTCCTGAGAGTTACAAATATGAGCAACAGAACCAGTATCAAATACACAAGTGTTGCTACGGGTGGATGTAAGGTACACATCTATAATATGTATATCAAATATACCTTTCTCTTTTGCGACTATCTTGCCAGCTTTCTTGTCCTCCAGGTACTTGGGGCAGTTGCGCTTCCAGTGACCATCTCCCTTGCAGTAGAACCATTCTACGCCAGCTTTGGGACCAGATTTGGGAGTCTTGGACTTGGCAACAAATTTGCCCTCCCTCCTGGACTTCTAGCTCTTCCTTCCCTTGCCACCGGATTTCTTGAAATCGACGGTCTTGTTGACCATCAACAGCGTGTGCTCCTTCTTGATCTCCACCTCGGCAGTCTTGAGCATCACGAATACTTCACCCAGGAACTTAGCCATGCCCTGCATGTTGAAGTTCATGACGGAGCCTTCGTAGCTAGGGGGCAACGATTGCAGCACCCTATCAATTGCTAGCTCATTGGGAATCTTGCATTCCAGAGCGTTCAGGCGTTGAATGTAGCCAGACATCTTGACCATGTGCTCGCTCACACTGCTATGCTCCTCCATCTTGGCCGAGAAGAAAATCTCAAAAGCTTCATATCTCTCAGCCATAGCCTGCGGCGCAAAGACATCCTTGAGATCATAAATTAGGCACTCATCTTCTCAAAGCGCTTCTGCAGGTCGGCTTCCATGGCGAAGAGCATGCCACTCTGGACAAAGGCGGAATCCTCCTATTTGGTCTGGAAGACCTTCTTCTCATCATCAGAGGCGTTATCTGCGGGAGGGTCTCCTATGGTGGCTTCAATGATGTAAGCCACCCTATGGGGAGTGAGGAGGATCATCAGGTTGCGGAACCAGGCCATGAAGTTAGACCCATTGGTCTTAAGCTTTTCTTTCTCAAGGAACATACCGAGGTTAAACGAGGGGCGAGACATCTACAATGGAATTTGTAACAACATAAGACTTTGTTCATAATAATTTGAGTTATAATATTTTAGAAAATAACTATCAAAACTCCCACTCAAACGAACATCCCTCCTGGCTGTTTCACCGATTACACGACCCCCATCCATTGCACAACCCCTCATCGTCAGAGCCGGCAACACAACTTCAATGGTGGACAACGAATTGTCGATCACAACAACTCTGTGACTCATGCTCGACCTTTCAGCCTCCGTGTTCCGAGGCCATATCTGCATCTGCTAGGTTCGCCACAATAACCTTCAACGAACGCGTGTGCAACATGGCTTACACCCACTATATGCGAAAGACGATATGTGTATGTCTGACACCCAATCGTCACGGCATGCCTCATAACGTAGAACTTTCTTGGTGGTGCACGTCGAAGGAAGAAAACTAGTGGTATTTTTGAAGGGATCATCATATATAACTACCACTGTGTAACTAATATATACTAATACATAATCACACAATATAAGATTCACTGAAAACATCAAATGTAATGAGATGTGACATAGTCCATTGCGCCATGGTCTTCTTGGCGCCTGCAGTATATAAACAATTTAATAAACCTACCTTGACCATCTCACATTGCCCCTGCAAAATAAAGTTAGACGCTTTCTACTTTATCTTTTGCATATTTTACGTGGCGGGGGCTTTCGTAAAAGGAACCGCTTCTTACCAACGAACTTATGACCACAACAACGATCCAATAATTGCATGTTTAAGCATCCCTTTCGGGCCCTCCATTGAAAATGCAAAGCCAACTAAAGAGAAAGAGACGCACACCCGCCAGCCATAGATACGGTACAAGCCGTATGTCAGTAGTGGAACCAGTCTCGCGTCAGCGTACGCGTAAAGTCGGTCCGGACCGCTTCATCAACTCGATACCACTGGAATCACAAGTGCACGCTAGAGGGTAGCAAATAACAGGAACGGTGCCCCCGTGCAGAACACGGGTTCTAACAGCGTACATCTATATCTACGATAGATCGGCTCTGATACCACTGAAGGTGATCATATGCAGAAAACAAAAAAAATCCTAGCAATGATATCTTAAACTAGCCAAGATCTATACTATGCAGATATAGAAGTACAACAGAGATCGGAATACATACCTGATGACCCACAAGTATAGGGGATCGCAACAGTCTTCGAGGCAAGTAAAACCCAAATTTATTGATTCGACACAAGGGGAGCCAAAAAATATTTGTAAGCTTTAACAGATGATTTTCCAGATCAGCTGCACTTATGAATAGACTTGCTCGAGAAAGATTATCAGTAGTAACAGTTTTATAAGCAGCGACAATAGTGAAATAACAGTAGCAGGAGAATTAAGACAGCGATTGTGATTCAAGTAGACAGCAGGATTAAAATAATGTAGGCACAAGGACGGATGTACGGGTGTTGCATGGACGAGATAATTCATGGAATAACATAGCATAGGCCTTTGCAGATAAATACTATAAAGCATCAAAGTATTAACTAATCATAAGCATGTATTCCAATTTAGTTGTGCGTGCTCGCAATGAGAAACTTGCATATCATGTTTTGTCCTGCCAGACCGTTTGCAACGGGGCCTCAAGCGAAACTACTGGCAATTAAGGTACTCCTTTTAATAAAGTACCGGGGCAAAGCATTAACACTCCGTGAATACATGTGATCCTCACATCATAGCCATTCCCTCTGGTTATCCCAATTGTTGTCACTTTGGGGCCATCGGTTCGGACAATATCGTGTGTATACAACTCATAGATATGATCCAAAACAATAATTGTCATCATAATTCAATAACATGTTCAGATCTTAAATCATGGCACTCGGGGCCGAGTGTCAAGCATTAAGCATAACAAGTTGCAACAATGACGTAAAACACCGATAACGGATACCAGGCACTATGCCCTAACAATCTTACAACTATTACATGAGTGATCTCATCCAATCCCTACCATCCCCTGAAGCCTACAGCGGTGAATCACTCATGGACGGGGGAAGCATGGATGGTTGATGGAGAGGCGGTGGAGATGGCGATGATCCCCTTCGATTCCCCGTCCCGGCAGGGTGCCGGAACAGAGACATTTGGTCCCCGAACTAGGGTTCGCGATGGCGGCGGTGCATGGTGGAGTTCTCTAAAAAAAGTGTCTAACCGCCGTGGGTTTTTAGGTCTGGAGGGTTAAGTAGCCGCGAGGGGGTCGCGAGGAGGCGGCCGAGTGGGCCACATCGTCTGCTAGCGCGGCTAGGGCCCACGCGCGCCAGCAGGTGGTGTGGAGGCCTCGTGCCTCCTCTCCGCTTGGTCTTCGTAGTTCTGGGTCCTCCTCGGATAGAAATGAGTTCATGTTGGAATTTGGGGTTTTTCTCCGAAATTGATATTTCTGCACAAAAATAAGACACTAGGGTAATTCTGCTGAAAACAGCGCTAGTCCGCGTTAATTGTATCCAAAACACACAAATTAGAGGTAAAACAATAGCAAAATTATTTGGGAAAGTAGATACGTTTTGGACGTATCAACTCCCCCCAAGCTTAGCTTATTGCTTGTCCTCAAGCAATTCAGTTAACAACTGAGCGCGATAAAAGAACTCTCACGAACTCATTTACTCATGTGATGTAAATATTCTCATTATGAGGACAAATGGTTAGATTATTCATAACAAGGCATATATAAACGGTGTCACCCAATAGTTATGTAAACCATTAAAAGATGCCAACTATACCGATGATAAATAACATGAAACATATCAATTCACAGGATTGCAATGATCATAAAAAAGTATGATAAAGTGGTATCTCGCTAGCCTGAATGTAACAGCAAAACATAAATGCCCAGGCACCTCTGAGTTTCAAGGGAAGACTAGAGATAAAGATATCAAAGATAAGATCATCTAGATTACACCGCGGTTAACATATTAAGCGACAAACACATTACACTAAAAATGACAATTATGCTCTCGAGAAGGTGCTCAAAGAAGGATGGAGACTCAACATAAAGTAAAAGATATGCCCTTCAATGAGGGAAGTAGGGATTCAACATGTGCTAGAGCTTCTTATCATTTTGAAAACAGAGGTAAAATTGTTTTTGAGTGGTAGTTGTTAGGTCAATGAATGGCAATAGAGTTCTCGTTATCTTCCATACTAAGCATGTTGAGAGCGGTTCCGATTATTTTTAAAACAAGGCACTTGTAACATGCATCTTTATATTCATATATTTTGATAACTTTACACTGCTCCACACCTTTCTAACAATACCATGGCTAACGGAATCCTCGGGTGCCCACCAAACAATCTCAAACCATGGAGCAGTGCCTATTTTTGTTTTCTCAAATCCTTTTTTTCATATCACAATGGTCTAACCAGATCTTGACAAAATTAGTGACGAGCATATGTAGCGTGCAAGTCAATTACTCAAATAGTATGGAAGATAACAAGACCAGCTACCACTTCCTCATGAGCTCAAAAAAGTGGCACATATTAAGAAGTGTTTGAAGGTTTAAAGGTAGCACATGCGAATTTACTTGAATGGTTTGAAATTGCCATGTTTAGGTGTTTATGGTGGACACTTTTGAATAACTGGAGGCTGGCAAAAGATGGGAAGCGACAATTCAAGAGAGAAATAATCATAATCATGCTTGCGACGAAATAGAATTAACGGAGGCGTAATAAAGATACAAGAACTCTGAGTCAAAATATGTTATCAAGGCTGAATTGACTTTTTGTTTTCAGTCATAACATGTGTAATCATGTGCCATGTCGATTCAAATGAATTATTCAGAGGAGGATACCACCGTGTCATATATTCTATTATGAGCAAAACAATGCAAGTGAATATCCAAAGAGGCATGAAATCCAACATAAATAAATTGGAAACGATCATAAGAGAACACGAACTACTAAGCATCCACAAATCGACATATACCTTATGCGAACCATCTAAGCATGCTCACATGAATGAGTATATGTACAAAAATGAGAAACAAATAGAGTTCATTACCACCCTCTTACCCAACTCAAAATTGTCATAGATCATCATAATTATCTTATCACTTGTGTGCTTATAAGATATGAGATAATAACCAATCTCCATGGAGTAATTTAAGATAATTACCTCTGAAACAAACTATACAAAAGTAAAGAGAAACAGCAAATATTTTTGGATTTTCGGATTTAGAAACGAAAAACAAAACAGCCAGCAAAGACCAATTTTTCGAGGCCTTAACATGCCCAAATCAGAAAAATAAAAACTAATGAAAGTTTCGTACACATTTCAGGAATATGCACACCAAATTTCAGGTTATTCCGACATTCCTATAATAAGTTATGAATTTAACGGTGGACATCATAAATCTGTCCCTGCGCAAAACAGCACGCAACAAAGCAAAATATTTTTGTGTTTTTGCACATTGAACTGAAATAAATACTAAGCATACTAATACGAGATACTAAAACAAACCAGAAAGAGAAATAACAAAAATATTTTTGGTATTTTTGGGTTTATGGCAAACAAACAAAGCATAAACAAATGAGCAAAAGAAGGAAAACTAAAACGAAACATGGATATACAAAGTACCAAATGATATGATATATATAGATGAGTGTACATCGGTACACCTCCCCCCAAGCTTAGGCTTTTGGCCCAAGTGGAGCTCAAGGCCAATATGAATAATCGTCCCAACGCGATGGGTTATGCTCGGTGTAGTCGTACTCCGCATCGGCCGCGGTGGAGGAAGATCCCAAAGGTCCAGCATACCCCGGATCCGGGTACACGGGGCCGGTATCTCCGGGAGCTGAATGAAACCACCCCCGTACTCCCCGTCACGGCCGCTACTATCCGGTCCGGGCTGCTCCCCAAGTGTATCCAACTCAGCCTCTGAGAATGATAAGTTCCCCCTGCTAACAAAGTTAAGAAGAGGCACAGGCAAGATAACATTTTTCTCAATGGTAGTTACTGTGAGGTGTTTCCTCTTTGGATAAGTTATGGTTTAAGGGAGATAATGTAACTTACCACCTTCAGCGATAAATTCATGCCTCTTCATACACTCAATATCAAGTTTTTCAGCAAATCATTAGGATGAGGGTCGAAACAATGCAAAGCTAACAATCGTGAAGCAACTAGTCCTCCACAAATTCCTCCCTTTTCGCGGTTAGCCGCGAAATGGTGAGCAATTAGGGCACCCAAGTTATAAGTCCTATCACGACGCAATGGAGCAACAAGAAAAGCCAAATCAGGCAAGCCTAATTTACCAGCAGTTCTCCTAGCTAAAACACACTTGGCAATGAAGTATGCAAAATAAAGAATTGAAGGGAGGTGAATACTCCTGATTTTACCATCCTCCTTAGAGAAACTTCTCCCATAGCAGATTTCTTCATACACATCCATCAATAGCTTTGGGTTACCCTTTGGCTTCTCCACTGATCCTCTATTTGGAACCTTCATAGCTGAACAGAAACATCGAAAGGCAAGTCCACAGATGTGTTGTAAATTGGGTAATGCACGGTGGGGTTAGATGAGTTCAAATTGCAATGAAAATTGTGCACCACCGACATAGATGAGATAGCATATTGGTAAGGTAGATTCTCAAGAAAATGTTCCAATCCTGCATTGGATAGTAGAGTATAAAATTCTTGTGTAATCCCTGCAAGGTCCATGAATTGCGAGCACGGGTAGACGATAGGGTACACTCCTTCTTCTCTTCGAACTTTATACTTCCCTTTCAACACTAGCTCATGAGGATTTAGTGCAAATGAGTTCCCTTCCATGCTCTGAAATTTTCAACAAACATCATAAAAATCGATTTTTAGCCAATTAAATGAAGGGAAACCACTCTAGTGACTTGCTAGAGTTTTAAACATGCATCAAAACTAGTTTCATAAACTTATAACAAGCATTCAAACTCACTAAACAAGATATCTACAGCAGAAAAATAGTTCATATATACACCATTAAACAAAATTTCACTTGGATATTCAAAGGAGTCACATATCGGAGAGGAGATGCACCAAATTTCAGCACCAGAAATTGGCTGAATGTGGAGATCGAAAACCCAGGAGATGAGCAGCAAGAAGGCGAGTTTGAGCTATCCAAAAGTGATTTTTCGGGGAAGAGGAAGGCAGGGGAAGGAGAGAGAGCAAGTGGGGGGGGGGCTGTGGGCCCCACACCATGTGTTGGCGCGGCCACATGGCTGTCGCGCCACCAGGTGGTGTGGTGGACCAGGGAGTCCCCCTGGTGGCTCTCTGGCACTTCCAGGGCCCTCCTAAAAAATTTGATTTTTCATATACAAATTTAATTTTCTGAGAAACTTTATTTTTCATTTTCTCGTATTTTGCATTACTAAATTCAATACTGAAAAATTATTTTCTAATAACAAATTCAACTAAACATTGCAAACGAAGTAATATTACAGTAGGTATAACAAAGATGGGAGAAAGAAAATTGTTTAGCCTCTTTATGCATTTAAAATGCACTTGTTAACAAGGTTGATCAAGTCCTGCCACCAAATGAATTTTATATGACATGAAAGATTTTAAACCATATGAGACACCCATGTTACCTTATAATTAACTGGTATGGATACAATCATGAGAGTTTGAATTCTTCTTTATATGGGCAATCAATACTTCCCACTCTAATAGACCTCAAATTGGTAATTGTATTAACTCCAGGCATTCTATCAACTTTCTTGGGAAAATAAACAGTATGCTCCTTGTCATGAACATTAAAAGTAACCTTTCCTTTATTGCAATCAATAACATTAAAAGGTCTTCCAAGAATAATAGACATATTATCATCTTCAGGCATTTCAAGAACAACAAAGACAGTCATAATTAAACAATTGGTAGTTATTTGGACGGGAACATCCTCACAAATTCCAACAGGAACATCAGTAGATTTATCAGCCATTTGCAAAGACATATCAGTAGGTATCAACTTATCAAGATAAAGTCTCTTGTGAAGAGAGAAAGGCATAACACTAACTCCAGCTCCCAAATCACATAGATAAGTTTTAACATAATTATTTTTGATAGAGCAACAAATAGTAGGTATACCTGGATCACCAAGCTTCTTTGGAACATTACCATTAAAACAGTAATTAGCAAGCATAGTAGATAGTTCCTCATTAGGAATTTTCCTTTTGTTAGTCACAATATCTTTCATATATTTAGAATAAGGAGGCAACTTAATGGCATCAGTCAAGGGAATTTGCAAGAACAATGGTTTCATCCAATCACAAAATCTATTATAATGATCTTCCTCTTTAGATTTAAGTTTCTTAGCAGGAAAAGGCATTGGTTTTTGGACCCAAGGTTCTCTTTCATTACCATGTTTCTTAGCAATAAAATCTTCTTTAGAGTACTTTTTATTTTTTGCATGTTTTCATGTTCTTCTTCAATTTCTTCCTGATCTGAATTAACATTTTTATCCTTATCATTGTTATTAGCATTATCATTGTTGTGTTCATTACCACTTTCAGTTTCAGCATCAGAAACAGATATACTATTAGGATCAATAACAGGTTCAGAGGATTCTACAACTGTTTTATGTTTCTTTTTCTTTTTCCTAGATGGAATAATATTTTAATTCACTCATTGAGAATCTTGTTCAATTCTTTTATCATGTCCTTCAGGATACAAAGGATCCTGAGTTGATTTACCACCTCTAGTTGTTACTTCACAAACAAGTTTTTCTTTAGCAATAGAGTTGATTACTAGCAATTCTTTTTGCACTTTAGTGAGTTGATCTATTTGAGTTTGAATGATACGAAAGTGTTTAATTAGCACTTTAACATCATTAGCAGTTCTATCCATAATATCATGTAAATCACTAATAGCATGGGAATTTTTCATTAGGTGTTCTCTATTCTCGTATTAAAATTGCATTGCTCAACAATAAAATCATCAATTTCATCAAATCATTGAGCAGGAGGTTTAGAGTAAGGAATATCTCTATCATCAAACCTTTGGAGAGAGTGTACCTCAATAACGTTTGGAGGAGGAATAAGCTTATATAATTCTTTAATAGGAGGTAAATACTTCACATCTTCAGATTTAATACCACTTTCTTGAAGAGATCTTTTAGCTTCCCTCATCGTTTTTTCATTTAATTCAATCATACCTCTCTTCTCCGGTGTTGGTGGAGGTGTTGGAGTAGGTTCAGGAATATCCCAATCATCATTATTCTTACATATTGTAGCCAATAATTCTTCAACTTCTTCGGGAGTCTTTTTCCTGAAAACACAACTAGCAAAACTATCCACGTATGTCCTAGATTCAGCAGTTCGTCCACTATAAAATATATCAAGTAGATTATTTTTCTCCAAATCATGGTTCGGCTGCCCCCTCAAGATGCAACAAAAGCGTGTCCAAGCTTTGGGCAATTTGTCACCCTCTTCTAGATTAAAATTATAGTTTTTTAATAAGGCATCATGTTGAGCACTAGCCGGGAAATATTTTCGAAAGAAAGCATCAAGCAAAGCCTTAGGGCTAGTGATGGAACCAGGAGATAAATTATTATATCAAGTTTTAGCTTCTCCTTTTAATGAGAAAGAAAATATTTTAGTAACAAAGTAAGTGCGGATTTTAATGTCTTCAGCAAATAATCCACTTAAATCAGACATGCATTCATGTGTTCTACAACACTTTCATTTTCAGTTCCATAGAAAGGTTCTCTTTCAACTATAGCTATATGAGCCAAATCAATAGAGAAATCATAATCTTTATTTTTTATGTTTACAGGAGATGTAACAAATTTAGCATCAGGAGATAACTTATATTTAACAGCATGTTTTTAACAAGTTTTTCAAAGGCATTACCATCTTTCATAGTATTAATTTCTTGAACAAGAGCATCATCAAGATTCACATACATATCATCACACTCATCATCAGTATCACATGTAATTTTAGGTGAATTAACAGGTGTTTCAGCATTTTCATCAGACATTTCAGCATTTTCAATTTGTTTCGATTTAGCAATAGTAGCATTTAAAAAGGGACCTAATGAACCAATTTCATCAAGAACAGTAGAAGCATCATCATAAGTAACTTTAGATTCAGCAGTAGTAATAGAACGTGCAGATTGTGGTGGTGTAACAAGCTTACTCAACACAGATGGAGAGTCAAGCGCGGCAGCAGAGTTTAGAGTTGTACCTTTCCTTGTAGTGGACGACACGATGGGAAACTTCTTATCAGTATTTCTTTCAATGATGAATAAATTCCAGCGAACAATATCACACTCAGGTGGGCTTGCAAATAAAGCTATGCTCCCCGGCAATGGCGCCAGAAAATAGTCTTGATGACAAGTATAGGGGATCGCAACAGTCTTCGAGCGAAGTAAAACTCAAATTTATTCATTCGACACAAGGGGAGCCAAAAAATATTTGTAAGCTTTCACAGATGATTTGTCAGATCAGCTGCACCTGTGAATAGACTTGCTCGAGGAAGATTATCAGTAGCAACAGTTTTATAGCAGAGACAGTAGTGAAATAACAATAGCAGGAGAATTAAGACATCGATTGTGATTGAAGTAGACATCAGGATTAAAATACTGTAGGCACAGGGACAGATGTACGGGCGTTGCATGGACGAGATAATTCATGAAATAACATAGCATAGGAATTTGCAGATAAATAATATAAAGCATCCAAGTATTAACTAATCATAAGCATGTATTCCAATTTAGTTGTGTGTGCTCGCAATGAGAAACTTGCACATCCATCTTTTGTCTTGCCAGCCCGTTTGCAGCGGGGCCTCAAGGGAAACTACTGGCAATAATGGTACTCCTTTTAATAAAGAACCGGAGAAAAGCATTAATACTCCGTGAATACATGTGTTCCTCACATCATAGACATTCCCTCTGGTTATCCCAATTGCTGTCACTTTGGGGCCATCGGTTTCGGACAATAACGTGTGTATACAACTCATAGATATGATCCACAACAATAATTATCATCATAATTCAATAACATGTTCAGATCTGAAATCATGGCACTCGGTCCCTAGTGTCAAGCATTAAGCATAACAAATTGCAACAATGACGTAAAACACCGATAACAGATACCAGGCACTATGCCCTAACATTCCTACTGCTATTACATGAGTGATATCATCCAATCCCTACCATCCCCTCAAGCCTACAGCGGTGAATTACTCACTCATGGATGGGCGAAGCATGGATGGTTGATGGAGAGGCGGTGGATATGGCGATGATTCTCTTCGATTCCCCGTCCTGGCAGGGTGCCGGAACAGAGACTTCTGGTCCCCGAACTAGGGTTCACGATGGCGGCGACGCACGGTGTAGTTCTCTAGAAAAAGTGTCTAACCCCCGTGGGTTTTTAGGTCTCGAGGGTTAAGTAGCCGCGAGGGGGTCGCGAGGACGCGGACGAGTGGGCCACATCGCCTGCTGGCGTAGCTAGGGCCCACCCGCGCCAAGAGGTGGTGTGGAGGCCTCGTGCCTCCTCTCCGCTTGGTCTTCGTGGTTCTGGGTCCTCCTCGGATAGAAAATGAGTTCTGGTTGGAATTTCGGGTTTTTCTCCGAAGTTGATATTTCTGCCCAAAAATAAGATACCAGGGTAATTCTGCTGAAAACAGCGTTAGTCCGCGTTAGTTGCATCCAAAACACACAAATTAGAGGTAAAACAATAGCAAAAGTGTTCGGGAAAGTAGATACGTTTTGGACGTATCAATACCCTTGTAGACCGAAAGAGGGATTACGTTCCCGCACAAACATTGACGATGAAGACCGACGAAGCCGCCTCAAGGTCGTGTAGTGGAAGTAGACCTCCCAGCACCGCTAGCGCAGCACCTCGCAGGGCGTTACACACGTACGGTGGAGACGACGACCTCCGAAGCTCCAGTCCAGGACGAGAAGCGGAAGACTTGGACCGGAACACCAGCGCGGCAGAGGGCTATGGTGGAGAGACCCCCTCTCATCTCGGCGCAACTCCGACAAAGGGAATCACGAAATCGAGAGAGAAAGGAGAAATTAATTGGTGAATTAAAAGGCCAGCAGTGCCCCTTCTTATATAGGCTCCCAGGGGGAGCCAACCTTTCCAGCCAGGCAATGTGGGACTAACCCCCACATGCCTGGTGCGGCATGGCTGGTGCGCCGGCCCTGGTGGGCCCCATTTGGCCCACCTAGGCCGGCCAAGCCTCCCCCACCGAATCCCCTTGAGGGTTTTTCCCCCTTTGGGCCTTCTTTCGACCAGAAGGCCCATTTAGGGAAATGAGCCTAAATAAATATGAAAATAAATATATTAATCATATTTAAACATTAATTACACTAATTAATATTCAAACATATTAGATATAATTTATTCTAGCTCCAAAAACTATTCGGTCGCTGCCCGATCTCCATCGGACCATTCCCGGGACGTTCCCGGTGATCTCTTTCCTTTCCGGTTGTCTTTGTCGAAACCCCTTAAGTGTGTCACCCTAGCATTTCGATATAATAACAGACATGATCGAGACCCCTCTCCGATCTATGATTAAGTCGTAGGCCTAGACCCCATGAATTAACCCCTGTGATATAGCGAATGACTCTCATCTATCAAACCTGAACGTTAAGTCTTAAACCTTTTGCCATAGCGATACTTAGCGTGTCCGAGCATCGTTCATAGATATCTCCATACCTAGCTGACCTTGTTACCGACAAATATCTTCTAGTCGTCTATGATTTCATGTCTCTGTGACCTAGTCACATGCTTGCAAGCTCATTAGACATAATATGGGTATGTCCATCACATCGTTCTACCAACGACATGACTTCATTGTCAACTGGCGCCATGACACATGATCATGAAACCTCGATCATCAATCACGCAATGAAACTAGTCTTAGTAGAGGCTACTAGGGACCTGCTTGTTTATGTATCACACGTGTATTAATGTTTTCGCTTAATACAGTTATAGCATGACACAAAACATATTATGAACAAACGAGATATGATACACTTTATTAATTGCCTCTAGGGCATATCTCCTTCAGTAACCTCATATATCATCATAATCAGACAAGCAGGAGTAGGTCTTTACCCCACAATGAGGGGCCGGACCTGGGTAAAATCCTTGCTTGTCAGCCGTCCGAAACTACCAGCACGCATATCTTCTCCGTCAAAATATACCTAGGGTACTCGACTCTAGGATTGTCGAGGGCATACCTCGACAGGAAATATGGCTTTTTTGGGGGGATTTCAATTTCATTCAAACACAGGAAACAGAAGTGAGCCTAGAGGTTATATAAATTACATGTTCCTTTTTAATGAAGTAACTGGGCATCTTGGTCTGCTGGAATTACCAATAAAAGGTCGTGCCTACACTTGGTCGAATATGCAAGCAAATCCTCTATTAGTTCAGCTTGATTGGTTCTTTACCAGTACAAATTGGATAACCACTTATCCCAATACAAATGTTTTTCCATTAGCTAAACTAGTGTCTGACCACACTCCCTGTGGACTAAGCACAAATATACCAAAAGCAAATATTTTCCGTTTTGAGAATTATTGGACTGAGCAGCAGGGCTTCTTGGAGTGTGTGCAGAACAGTTGGAACAGCCAAAATAATATGGAGTTGACCAGATCCTCAGCAAAAATATTAGCTGCCAAGTTGAAGGCTTTGAGATTTGCACTCAAGAAGTGGCAGGCTGGTATTTATACGCTCAAGAAATTAATAGCTGCATGCAATATGGTTGTTCTTTTCTTTGATGAGTTGGAGAACAGAAGGATGCTCACTTTATATGAAGCAAATTTCAGGAAGATTGTGAAGCTTCACTATGATTAACTTGTTAATATGCAATTCATGTATTGGAAAAAGAGGTGTACAACGAGGTTGATTAAGTTGGGTGAAGAGAACACTAAGTTCTTTCATGCCATGGCCACTGAAAGATTTAGAAGAAATTCAATCTCCTCTTTAATCTTGGATGATGGTAGAGTCACCTCGGATCATGATGAGCTAGCAGCAGTGGCCCTTAATTCTTTTAAACAAAGAATGGGAACAACTAATGGTATTCAAATGAGGTTCAATCTACCTGGGATTCTTAACAGAATAGATGGACTAGATGAATTGGTAATTCCTTTCTCAGTGGAACAGATGGATTTGGTAATTAAAAAGATGCTGGCTGACAAAGCACCAGGGCCTGATGGTTTTAACGGCCATTTTCTGAAGAAGTGTTTGCATATTGTAAAGCATGAATTTCTGGCTTTGGCTAATGATTTTTACCATGGAAGAGTTGGTATTGAAAGTACAAATACTTCTTTCATCACACTGGTACCAAAAAATGAGCTCCTGAGAGGATTGGGGATTATAGACCAATTTCACTAACTAATACATGTTTAAAATTTATCTCCAAGATTGTGGCTGACAAATTGCAGCAGGTGATCTTAAAATGAATTCATAAAAATCAGTATGGTTTTATTAAAGGAAGAACCATACATGATTGTGTGGTTTGGCCTTTTGAGTATATACATCAGTGTAAAACAACAAAGACTCCTGTGGTAGTGCTTAAACTCGACTTTCAAAAGGCTTTTGATACAATTGAGCATGAGGCTCTTGAGAGAATAATGCAGGCCAAGGGTTTTCCTCCACAATTTGTTGCTTGGATAAAAGAGTTCCTCACATCTGGTACGTCCTCAGTCCTTCTGAATGGTGTTCCTGGAAATCATTTTATGTGTAGAAGGGGGTGAGACAAGGAGACCCTTTATCTCTCTGCTATTTGTGCTAGGAGGTGATCTGTTGCAATCTGCAGTGAATGATTTGAAGGAAAGAGGATTGATTAAGCTTCCTTTAGATACAGGGGTATCAGACTATTCAATTGTGCAATATGGTGATGACACTGTCATTGTGGTCCCAGCAGACATGGTGCAGCTGAGAGAGCTTAAAAAGGTACTGCAATAATTCACTTATTCAACTGGTTTACGGATAAACTATCATAAATCTTGCATCTTGCCAGTTAATGTGTCTGAGGATCAAATCACCTTACTAGCAGCTGACTTCGGATGTGAGGTTGGTTCTTTCCCTTTAACCTATTTAGGGCTGCCAATGGGAACAACTAGACCCTCAATTGCCACACCGACTCCTGTAATCTCAAGACTTGAGAAGAAGTTAAATGCAAGTTCCATTTTCCTTGCTTATGGTGGGCGCCTTAAACTGATTAGATCTTGTTTGTCTTCAATGCCAATACATTTGATGTCTTCCCTAACCTTCAATGCTAGGATGATCAGTCAGATTAACAGAGTGCTCAGGCAATGATAATGGCTTGGCAATAATACTGAATCTAATAAAAAAGCATTGGCAGCATGGACTATGATTGCAAATCCAGATCTTGTGATGGGCTTGGAATGTTGGATTTCAAAATCCAGAATGAGGCTCTGTTAATGTAGCATCTGCACAAATTCAGTAACAAGAGTGATACACCCTGGGTAAACTTGGTATGGAATGCCTGTTATCTGAATGAGGTTCCCCATGCTGCCAAAGTGTGTGGATCCTTCTGGTGGAGGGATTTGATGAAATTACAGAAGAATATAGAGGCATAACTACGGTGACAGTTGGGAAAGGAGATTCAATGTTATTATGGGCAGATAAGTGGACTGATAGTGATTTCTTGCAGGCAAAATTTCCTAGGTTGTTCTCTTTTGTGCTTGATCGAACTCTTTCAGTAGAGGAGGTTATGACAACAGATTATAGAACACAATTGTTTGCTTTGTCGTTGTCTCAGCAAGCTCATGGAGAGTTCATTGAGATGGAGGGTTTAATAAACCAAATGGAGATTGAGCCTTTCAGTCAAGATATTTGGAAGACAATCTGGAAGGGTGGAGTTTATACTTCAAGTAAATATTACCACCACTGTTTTTAAGGATGTATAGGCTGACAAATTTTATGATTGGATTTGGAAGAGCAAGTGTGTATTTAGAATAAAGATTTTTTTCTTGGCACCTAGTAAGTGACAGATTAAATACTAGAGATATGTTGCGGAGGAGAAATTGAAATATAAATAATGTATACCACTGTGTACTGTGTCCCACATATGTTACGGAGGACTGGCATCATCTTTTCTTTGGATGCAATTTCAGCAGAAGAATCTAGAGTTACTTGCAGGTAGACTGGGATGTGGGCATATTGCAAAGCATTGCTGTTTTATTTGCTGAAGCTAGGAAGAGTTTCAATAAACCTTTCTTTACTGAAGTAGTGATTTTGGCTGCCTGGAACATTTGGAAGCAGAGAAATGAGGCAATTTTTCAAAATGTGGTGCCATCCTTCAGATCTTGGAAGATTGCTTTTGTTCAGGATATCACCCAGCATGTTGTCACGGTGAAGGATAAGCATAGTTCAGACTTGTCAAGATGGATTGACAGTTTACTTTAGTTAGCATTTTGCTTTTTTGGTTGTTTTCAGTTTTTAGCCTTACACTTGTATATATTGTAAATAGGCTTGTATTTGGGTGGTTGGAAGTTTTTATAAAATACTGTGGGGCTGTTGCCCTGCAGTCTATATGGTCAAAAAAAAGTTAACACGAAACAAAACATTACATCATATAGTGTATCATGAAAAGTAAGTACATTTTTCCTTGTAGCCTAAAAAGGAATGATGTGTTTTGGCTCTCGAGTTTTAGTGATCTCGGTATTTTAATAAATAAAATAGTGACATTTTGAAGTTTCAAAATTCTAAAATAAAATTATGCAGTTACATACACATGTGATGTGCAAATATGCAAAGTTTTTTGCTAGATAGTACATTTTATTTTAGGCTGCAAAATATTCTCAAATTTTGTCTCTCACTAGAAGAAGAAGAAACTCATTATAATTCCAACAGTTTTTTTGGGTGCAGATAACATATAAAAACTCTTGACACATATATGCACTTGTATGGTTTTTCTTTGACTTTTTGGAGAACCAAAGATTGACTATTTGATTTTAAATAAGCGAATTATTTTCGACAAAAATAAAAACAATACTATCTGTAGTAGGCCCCTATGCCAGCTCTCAGCAAAAAGAAAGTTGGGCCTTTATCGCTGTGGATTCTAAATTTAGTAATGCTCAGATATTTGGATAAAGCTGAGGGGAAATTGTTAGAAAAAGATTCTCTTTGCGAAAGGAACTCAGCGAACCGTGGCATGATGACAAGTGTCAGCTTCTTTCTTCTCACGGTCCCTATGTGTGCTTAAATATGTGACAATAGGTTGCATGAGAGAGTGTTGTTGGTATTTCTGCTTCTCCGATGAAGGCTGTATGTGCATTTATTTTGAGATTAAAAAATAAAATATCTTTAGAACCGTTTATTTGAATTACAAACCGTTTTCACTTTTGAACTACTCGTGTTGAGATTTTCCAAACTAGATCCCATGTTGATAGGTTTTCAACGAACTTTTTTTAATACTTCTGAATGTGTATAGTTCGTACAACATGAATATACTTGTACGTAGAATCTGTTTTGTTATACGTACATACAACTAACAACTTGAATCTATTTAGTTTTACGTACAATCTGACCTATTTAGTTGCACATATAATCTAACTGTAGTTGTACGTACATACAATCTGAGTCAGTGTAGTTGTACGAATAACTCGATCTATATACGTACAACCTGATCTATATACGTATAACCAGGGCCGGCTGTGAGGCAGGACGGCAGGGGCGACGGGCCCGGGACTCGTCTAAATAGGGACCTATATTTTATAAGAAGTATGTATATACTATATAGAAAAAAGGAAATTCAAACGGTTGCTTTGGCCTGGTAGCACATCCCTTACTCATCTAGTAAGTCTTAGGTTCAAGACTTGTTTAACAACATTTTTTGACTGGGTTTTTTGTGTGTTTGGACCACTCGTCTCGGGGCTTTTAAAATCATAGAGCCGACCCTGCGTACTACCTAAGTCGGTGTAATTTATATTTACTATTATGTGTAGTTTGTACAACTGGCGGGGCTATCTGCGGGAGTTTTGTTTCTGTACACCACACGGCTACGTAGCACCATGGAAGTTTATTCCTGTACGCCACATGGTCTTGGTACGCTCGCATCAGGGCCGGTGGTTTTAGTCAGCTCGCGCGTACAAAGGGTTTCGGGATACTCGGCGAACGAGCTCTGGCTCCACGTGGCGACAGCTTGTACGCGCGTGCGTCGTAACCGACCCTATAAACCAGGATCTAGACAGGCAGGGCCGTCGGCACAGCGACGCCAAGCCGCCGTTGCTTGCGCGAATGCGGCAGCGGCGGGAATCCTACCGTGGCGGCGCAACCACCGACGGAGACATCCCTTTGTGCTTCTTAACTGGCGCTGGCAGCTCCAGCTTGCAAAACAGTGGCACGATGAAGCGGACATGTGCGAGATGAGACGAGGACAGAGTCAAAGAGAAAAACGGGGTTCCCTTTAAAGGCTCGCGTTGGTACACCACATGGACTCCACTGCTTCCATGGCGTGCAGCACATGGGGAAGAAGACGATCCACTAGCAATAATGCACTAGCTGCAAACACACTCAAATTTTCATTCATTCATTCATACATTTATTGGGAGGAGCTTAAAAACGCACCATTCTCATCGTCGTAATTGACGTCCACTACACCCTACTGGTAACGGTAATAATTTTACATGGGACTCACTCTTTCGACTCGACCAAAACAAACTAATAATGAAAAGAAAGTAGTACAAGAGTTAAAAGCTGCATTATTTTCCCTGTTAATAATCCTACGCTACTCTCCGAGCTCCTTTCCTTTTTCTGTCATGGGAGTGGCGAAGGTTAATCAGAACACCAGCTTCCTGCGAGGGAGCCGGAGGCGGTCAACGTCGGCAAGCTCGCGGATGGTGTCGGCCACAAGGTCCTTGAACAGCAGCCGCTCGATCTGCAGCACGGTCTCCGCAGCCTCGGCGCTCGGCGACCACCGGCGGTCCGCGGCCAGGTCGCGCAATATGACGCCGCATGTTTGGATGTTCAGGTCGTCGGCGGCGGCAGCAGACGACACGGGCTCTCGGGAGCGCTGCACCTCCGCCCACAGGTGCCGCAGGAGCTCTTCGCCGCGGAGCCACGCGACGGGCTCCGACGGGTGGGCGCTGCGCCACCGGTCAAACGCCTCCGCCGCCGCGCCGCAGAGCAGCCTCCGCTGCTGCCATGTGTCCTCGCCACCCTGGCGCCTCTTCTCGATCGTCTTGTAGACGTCATCCGGTTGATTCACACGGTCAAGTAACTGGATGACTTCTGCCACGTACGCGAAATCGGGGTCGCTCGCCTCCGGTCCCACGAGCCACGATTCGGGGACCCAATCGTCATAGTCCAGATGTGACGCCGCCGCCACCGGAAGTGAGCTCGGGGCTCTGAAGTTCATTCCACGATTTGACCCCGACGACGACGGCGAGTCCTCGTCCGCGAGGAAGGCTGCCGCGTCGAGCACCGACACCGGACTCGGCTGCTGGTCGGCGGCAGCGTCACCGGCGCTGGTGAATGCGTGGATGCTGCTCAGCAGCTTGCCGCAGCGCTCGAGCAGGCCGCGGTCTGACTTTGGGTTCTCCAGACGCGCTCGCTGCTGCATCGCAGAAGAGATGGACAGTCAAAAATCAACATGTTCTTTGACCAGAACTAATTCAGTTTGGGTGTTAATTACCTCCAAGTCCCACGGCGAGGAGACACTGACGGAGCTGCTGATCCCGCCGTCGGAGAAGGTTGTTGATGCGTCGTCTTCCGGAGATAGAACCGCGGCGCGGCGGGCAATGCGAGCGCGGACGCTGCGGAGCTCAACGTTGCTCTGCTTCTTCAGCGGCTGCTGCACCTTTGGCGACTGCGCCGGAGAGATGCGCCGCTGTGGGGACTGAGGGCCACGCCGTGCTGGCGATGCCGGGCTACGAGCCGGGGACGCGGCCCGGTCGGGCGAACGCGGGCGGCGCGCATTGTCGACGTCGACGCGTAATCGCCTTGTGGGAGACGTGCGTGCAAGCGGCGGCCGAGAGGATGGGCGCATGACGACGATTGGAGGCGGATGGTTGCGCACGGCGACAGGAGGTGCGTGGTGGAGGAGGCCTTTGAGCTGGAGGGCCTCCAAGATTTGCTTGAGCGTCTCGAGATCTCTGGCTGGCTCCGCGATGCCACGCTTGCGGAGGCGCCGCTCGATCTCGCCGTAGAGGGCGATCTCGCCCTCTCCGGCGCTCGAGTAGACACGCTTCGCCGGCTCAGGGAACACCTCGCGCGCGTCGAAGTGGCTGCTACGTCTCTGCAGAGCGGCCGCGCTGTGGTATGCTGGATCCGGTGACCGACGGAGCGACACCTCTGTGGTTGGGGACGACGGCCTCTGCTGTGGCACCGGCAGAATCAACCGCGGTGCCGGCTTCTCGAAGAATGTCGGGTCGACGAACCGGAAGCGAGCGGGGTCGCGTGGCACGCGTTCGGATGCCGACCGCCTGAGCTGGCCGCCGCGGGCAGCGTGCTGTCCGTCATCGTCGTCTGCAGCGCCGTGCGGCAGCGCGTCGAGACCCATGAGCCGCGCGACGACGCAGGGAGAGCGCCTATCGTCGCCACCCATCCCGGGCGACGGCGGCGCCGCTGCAGGCGAAGACGTCCCGATGTCCCGCGGGCGGAGCTTCCCCTTGGCGTCCACGACCGCGCGACTGTCCAGCGACAGTCGCGGCAGCCGCCACGACGCGGCTGCGCCTCCCCTGTCCTTCAAATACAGCGGAGGCAGCTGCAGCGACGGCCTCGGCGCGGCTGGTGGCGTCATGTCCGGCGACGACGGGAGCGGCGTGGCCCGCTCCGAGCCGCGGTCCAGCGGCATCGACATCTCCGACGGCGTCGCCGAGCCCTGCACGCACATACAAAGCGTACATAACAGGCGTCGTTAGAAACACTACAGTGACAGGCAGCGGCGAGAGGCAAGAAACGGAGGGACGGGGTAGCAAGCACGTACGCTGGAGGAAGATAGGAGGCGGCGTGGCTGGTGGTAGAGGCGCTTGCCGGAGAGGACCTGCGGGCGGTCGAAGAGGTGGAGGAAGCCGGCCATGCAGCCCTGGTGCACGGGCCGCTCCTCGTCCTCCAAGCCCATCGCCACCATTCCGTCTGGCTCGCTTCGTCTCCTCCTCTGTTTCTCCGTCTGTCTGGGTGCCTCGCTCGCCGAGGCCAAGCTCCGGCTTTTGGGCGCGTTTTAAAGCGGTGGCGAGGTGATGTACAAATGACAGTTCCGCCCCTAGGTGGCATTTGGTAATCACGGTTACCTGCTATCGTGTCAGCGGGCGTCCCCTTTGCGATGGATGCGCGCGGAATGACATGTGCGCTCGAGATGTCAGGGTTTTCTGATTTGTTTTGATGCTGCCTGCACTGCACGTTTATTAAAGCTGTCAGTGGAGCTCGTGCATGGAGCGGGTGACCTTTATTCGCTTTTACAGCTAAAAGTTGGCCGTCATGCTATCTTTACTTGCAAATCTTAGCCTCTCAGTGCTCGTGATTATATGGTTTTCTCTTCAAATAGAGACAAGGAAGATTTTATATACCAACACAAAATAGCCAAGCACCGGATCAATTGCATTATTCCACCTGCTCATCATGTTTCTCTTCTATCTATTCGAGATTGGATATCAACCACTTTTAACTAAAAAAAAGATGAGATTAATGTGTAAGATGTGACAAGGAACTTGATTACCATATTAATGGCCTTGGCAAATCAGTGAAATTGACTATAAGTTAGATTTCCTGTTTGGAAGAGGGTGTCTGAACTAATAGAACTTTCTTGCATATTATTTGTAATTCAAAGGGGTGAATGTGTAGAATGTGTAGAGGGATGGTGACTGTCAACGTTTGGTTGAGAATCAAGTTGTTTGGGTGGCCTCCCTCCTTCCCTATGTTTGGAATTGTTTTGCTCAAGTTGTGTCTAGTGTAGGTATTCTTATTGATTTCTACTCGAGTTTTCTCTTCAATTTATTCTATGTTTAAGTTAGGCTTTAGGTGGCATGCAAAGAATAAGTGCAAAAATTGAAGGAAAGAATTATTGAGATTAACCAAAAAAATGTATCTATCAGCTTACGTCGCGCGCCAGCCCAGCGGCCCGACTCATTTTGAACACTCGGCTCTTTTTTTATCAGATTTCTATGAAATATTTTTCAGACTATCAAAAATAGCATAGAATTGCATCCAAATAAGTGTAAATTTCCAAAATTTTATCTCAAAATTTGATCGTTCAAATAATATAATATGAGTACTACAACAATGAGAGTGAAGTGACAACATAGTTCAAATAACAAATATAGTTCAAATAAGTATAGGAGAAGATAAATAGAGTCGTCTCCTGGGATGATTCTTGCCAATTGCCATCAAATTCTTCTACAGTTGGTGAGTAGCACGATCATATATCTCCTCACATGGAGGAAGTCCTCGAGGGCGCGTTTCGTAGCCTCGAGGCTCTTTTTTGCATGGGGGAGATGAAAATCGGCCGTTTGGTTGCTTGAACTTTCTTGCGTTCTTGCATGGCACGATTCTTAAATCAGCGTCGGACCATGCCCACTAAGAACGCCCGGTTTGACCGTTTCCAGCGATGCAGGCACGTTTTCAGCTCTTTTCGTCTCCCCGCGTGCAACCTAGGTACGTGACTTTGCTTCCTCTCACCTCCCTTATTCTTCATCACAAGCTCTCTTCTACTCGATTCAACATAAGTTGAACATGAAAAGTATGGTCGTCGACGTGGTGGATCCATTCCAAGAATCGGTTTGGATAATCGTTTGCTGTATTTCGTAAATCTCGTGTTCATGTTTAGAGCGTTTTTACCAAATTTTGTCAATTCTTCGCACATGATTGAGCGTTTGAATTTTTTTTTACGAGTAGCTTCACCTCATCGTTCCTCACAACTATCGCGTTGTAAGTTTTTAGCTTTGATGAACGTAGGCCATCCTCCCCGGCGACGGTGTGATGGTATGTGAGTGCGCCGGTGTGGTATTCCGATATGGAGGACAACAACATGGTGGTATTTAGGTGCGCCTTCGTGGTATGGCGTCATGGACGGCTTCGTGGACGGCGAGAGGACAATGGAATTTAAACCGTGCACGTCGTGGTGACGGAGAAGAGCGAGGTCATCGTGCCCCAGCAGGTTTCCCCATGATGGTGATGTCCGAGAGTGCGCTCTACTTGCCGGTGGCAAGGTTGACGACGTAAATCTAGCCTCAGTTGTCTGCCGTGACGAGCCAGCCATAGGAGGAGCCGAAGATGACGTGGAGGCGAAGTGCAGGGTCCGTGGTGCGCACGGTGACGACGCGGCGGACGGCGACGGAGAAGAGCGTAGCTTGAATACGTCATCGTGGTGAAAGATAATGCGGTCACGGTTAGATAATTACACACGTCGTCGTGTCTTGCCGGCTGAACGGCGGCGACTTGGTGATGTCCGAAAAGATCATGATGTGGTAATAAAGCACGCCGTCATGACTTGCCACGTGAACAGCACATGCAGGCAACCAAACAAACATGCCTTTGTCCCCGCCCTTGCAGTGACATTCTTCGCGAGCTACCAAACGATAGGCCTTTTCTGGCCTGTGGATCGTTTGCAACGCGTAGAGCGTTTCTGCCCACCGGCGTGGAGTGAGATAAAAAAATAGGCCCATGCTACCAAACGCGCCCTAAATATAGCTTCTCCTAGATGTGGGGCAACTAACTCACTCTGAAACTCCCACCCTTGGTCATGGATGTCTTCATTGCGCTCATCCTCGACGATCATGTTATCCATGATCATGACCCCCACATCACCTCTCTGCTCCATGTACTGGCAGGGTGGCAAACAATAGCCCACCTAGATTGGAGCAGACCAAATCAATGCTCCACATCCTTCCTGCATGAATTTTTTACGCTTAGCAAACCTCCTATTTTTATCCTTTAATGGCTCGCGAATTGTCTTCATAAAAGTAGACCAGTCGGGATAGATGCCATCTACAAGGTAGTAGCACTTGTTGTACAGATGTCCATTGATCTCATACTTAAACACCGGAGCATCGCACTCTGCTAGCCTAGCAAAGACAGGAGAACCCCACAACACATTGATGTCATTGTAGAAGCCGGCTATGCCAAAAAACAGTGTCAGATCCAAATATCTTATGATGTCACGACCTCAAGAATGATAGTGCAACCCTCGGCATGCCAGCTATACTTACCTTGCAATGCAAATGGACAGTTCTTCCACTCCCAATGCACGCGCTCAATACTTCCTATCATTCACAGAAACCCTCTTTCCTTATTGATCGATAGCAGCCTAATGGTGTCCTCAATAGTGGGCTCTCTAAGGTACACATCGCCAAAACCATTATGACCGCTCTGCAGAATTTGTACATCGACTCAAGGCAGGTGGAACTCGCTCATTCGCAAGTACTCATATGTAAGATTATCGTCCACTCCATATGCAAGCATGCGAATAGCTGCAGAAAATTTCTAGTAGGAAGTGAAACCAAACTTTCCAGTGGCATCGGGCCTAACGCGGAAGTTTGTCATGCAACCTCACCCTGTTAAAAATCCTCAAGAACAACGTCCTAGATATCCGGTAGCGGCATGGAGTCCTTGTGCATCAAAGATTGGGTTGGTAGGATGAAAATAGTCGCAGTAAGATTTGGTAGTGTCCCCTCTCTCGGTTGCGCAATACTAGGGGTGTAAACGGATAGGATCGGATCAGATTTTGTCTTTATCATATCATTTACCATAATTTTTCATCGCATTCGGATCGGATCGGAGAATGACCACACTAGTGGAAAAATGCTTATAGGGGGGATGACCGTTTGTGGCGCACCAGCAGCCCATGCGCCACATAAATCATTTAGTGGCGCACCACACAAGTGTGCCACAAATATCTGTGGCGCACAAAATAAAAATGCGCCACTGAAATAGTCATTTTTGTGGCGCACCAGGAACTATGCGCCACAAAATATGGTGGAACCCGCCAGATTGGTCTTATTTCAGAAATCTGAGGCATATTCTGTGGCGCACAAAGCAAATGCGCCACATATAGTAGGCATTCTGTGGAGCACCATGTACCATGCGCCACAAAAATTTGACATTCTGTGGCGCATGGAGCGGGTGCACCACAGAATGTTAACTTTCTGTGGCGCATATGGAACTGGTGCGCCACAGAAATTTTTCCCGCCTTTTCTCCCCCTTTTCCCGGCATTTTTCTGCTCTCCTCTTCCTATAAAATCCCCCTCTGGTATGAGCTTTGAAATTATAGATTTTTAGTCTGCTAGGCGTGTAAAGATGGTTTGTGTTGGTCCTTGCAATAAGTGTGCGTCTGGCGGGTTCCACAGTCCCGCCGCCGAGTATCTCGCGCGTATTTCCCATAATTTGCATGTTGAGGGTAGGAAAGTGTATCACGACAGACTTATTGAGAGTGAGAGCCATCTCGCTTTGCTGGGAGCCAAGCTATGCAGCGCTGGGTATCCATATCGGACCCTAACCAAATTCGTCGTGAATTGATTAGGATTCGAGTCAGGTTTGATAAGAAAATTGAGAAGGGCAATTTCAAGACTTAATGGGATCTTGATTCATACGATGAGTCTTACCGTTGGGTAGATGAGAGCGATGATTCCGGTGACTTCATGCCATAATCCAAGTCCCTGAAGTCAGATGGAGCGTCGAAGGGGAAGGGCAAGAAGGTTGAATCATCGTCCAAGAAGAAGAGTGTATCATCATCAAAGGGCAAGGGCGCTGCATCAACGGATTGAGTTGTGTTGTGTATCTTCATTTCAGCTATGTTGTATCGTCATTTGAGTTGTGTTGTAATATCTTTATTTCTTCTCTGTTGTACGTATGTATCGTCATTTGAGTTGTGTGTATGTTGTATCTTCATAATTTGTCGTGTATTATATATATGTGATGTTGGTTTGAGTTGTACACTATACTATTATAGGGTAGATTTTTTATAGGGTAGACTCAATTTAATTATGTAGATTTAATTTTAATTATGTGATGTTGCTCATACCAGATTTGTAGGGTAGATTCAATTTTACATGGAAGATTTTTTTGTGGCGCATAGCACTTTTTTCTATGGCGCATCCAGGCCATGCGCCACATAAACACTCCCCAAATGAAACCCATTTTGTGGCGCATGTTGCTTCTTTCTATGGCGCATACAGGCCATGCGCCACAGAAACACTCCCCCAATAAAACCCCACCTACCCCTACCCCGCGCCAGACGCCTTATCCTCTCACCTCTCGCGCGCGCGCCTCCCCCTGCGCGCCGCACGCGCTAGCCCTCCTCCCACCACCGCCGCTGCCCGGGAGCCATGTCCCCGGCCGTCGCGTCCTCGCCTTTGTCCGCCTGGGAGCCGCGCCGGCCTCAAAGAAGAAGAGCCGCCTCCGCTCGCGCGACGCCGGCCTCTCCCTCCTCGGCACACCGGCACCGTCCTCGACCTATCCTCCATCACATCCCCGAGGTGCTGCTCTCTCTCTCCCCTCCTCCCTCCCTCTCTTACCGCACTGAAGGTGTTTGTGAAAATGCACAAGTGAAAAAGTTTGATAAATTTTAGCACTGTTTTTGTAAATGCTTCCTACTGTGAAAATGAACTTGTGAAACTATGTAAGCAACAATTTGTGCACTGTTTGTGCTTGTGCTTGTGCTTGTGCAAAATGAGATTGGTTGTTTGTGGTAGTATATATGCGTGTTGTTTGTGTTAGGTGTACGTAGTACGATAACTTTGTGAACTGATATTATATATCCTTAATTTCATGTGTGGGCTGATTATGATGTTGCTTGATATTTGCTTTTTGAACGATAACTTTGGAATTACTTTGTTAAATTTGTGTATGACAACTTTGTGAACCGAATATTTGCTTGATATTTGCTAATTGTGGGCTGACTATGATGTTTTTCAAATAAGACTGCCATTTCGAATTGCATTTGTGCTAAGTAGTTTCTTGTCCTATTAGTAGTCTTCTTGTCATCTATTGTTATTTACTTTTGGCCGATGATTAAACATATGGTTGTGCGTTGCATCTTTAGAGCGGTGTGAGTGAACCATGTTGCCAGAACATATATACAATATATACAATGTTCATTCCACTTTGTTCACTAACACCGTCTCTAAATTTCATGTGTGAGCGATCAATTATATATGAGGCCTTGGTTTTTTATTTGCATTTTACTTTTTACACTATTTACCATCTTGTGATATGCCGATGATTAAAATGTTGTGATACAGGTTTCAGGGGTAGGGCTAGTGTGCCTTGTAATATGCATGAGTGCACAGATCTTGTGCATCCTACCTGGCTCACTGGCTCCATCGTTGAAGCATGTCACTTCTAATTGTGAGGCCTTGCCTGTTTTTGTTGAGTGCTCTTTTACTTGCATTTTACCATCTTTTGTTATGCCTATGATTAAAATGATGTGACAACATGAAATCCCGAGATGGAATAAGCGAGGCCAGTGTGATGCGACCCATGATGTACAGGAATACACATTTTCTGCATCCCACTGGCTCTCGCTTACTCCGTCTCGTACCATTTGTGTGTTTTCAGTCTAAGTATGAGGCAAGATTTTCTTTGGACCGAATTTCATTTCTAAAGTTTGTTTCTAAGATGACTACTTTTGGCCGATGATTAGATGGTTTCACGTTACATCTTCAGGGAGGTGTGAGTGAACCATGTTGTCTGAACATATACATAGTGTTCATTCCACGTTGTTCGCTCACACCATATCTGAAGCAATTCCATATGAGGCCTTGTTTGTTATTTTTCTTGACTGCTTTAACTTCTTTTGATATGCCAATGATTAAACCATTGTGACACCGTGTGATTCAGAGATGGCGTCTCTGTTTTCTGCATCTCATTGGATTTCAGAAACGCCATCTCTAAATTTGTGTCCACAATATATGAGGCATGCGCTTATGTTGATATTATTTCTTTGCATGTTGTTGAGTATAAGTTTTAATTTTTTGTACTAACTCCTCACCAACAAAGATCGTCGCCGCCACCGCCAAGTGCAGCGGCGGATCGACACCGCCGAGAACGACGAGGAGCTGATGCGCCAGTGGAGGGAGGACTTCTCGGGCAATGTCGCCGCCGAGTTGGAGTTTTACAGGAACCGAAGAGAGCAAAGGAGGCCAGACCGTCGCCGCCGTCGAGAGGCCGCCGAGAATGCTAACAAGGATGACTGGGACACCGATGACTCCAGGTGGTTCGATATCTTCTATAACACTAGCTCCGACGACGAGTAGTTTACTCGTGCGACTTATTTTCTAGCTAGCTTAGCATTTATCTTGTTTAGGTTCTTACTGCTTTGTATAAGACTTCTCTTAGAACTATATATGTATGTGATAAGACTTCTCGGAATCGAATGAATGTGATATGTCTGTTCTAATTTATGTATAAATCATGTATATATACCTATATGTGTACAACATGATTTTTTTTTTTGAAAATTCCTGTTATTTATTCTGTGGCGCGTGGTTTATGTTTTTATGGCGCATATATTTCTGTGGCGCATTTAACCGCCACTGAAATATTTCGGTGGCGCAGCAGGAAGGATGTGCCACATAATTCTTAAAATTATTTCAGTGGCGTAGCAGGAAGGATGTGCCACATAATTCTTAAAATTTCTGTGGCACACTGAGCGGGTTCGTCACAGAAATATATTTTTGTGGCGAGATAACTGTGGCGCACCCCCCATTTTCCTGGCTGCGCCACAGAAAGGCTAAAGGGTGTGCCACAGGTAAGCTTTTTTCCACTAGTGCCAGATGCGGATTTAGATGCGGATATCCGTGATGGCGGATTCGGAGTCAGAAACGGGACGAATTCGGAGCGGTAACAAATTAATCGGATAGATATGTGTGCAAGTAAATTGTCAAACCATACATACAAAAATAATTGTTCGATAACCTAATAATTAACAAACTTGTAATTCATAGTCTTTACAATGACTATTTAAGTGACACGTTACTAGCTGCAAATTATGCAATATTAGACTACACATTTCGGTAGAAAATCGGATTATTCAGATTCAAACCATCGGATAATCCTATTTAAATTTCGGATAATCCATATTGTAGGTGAAGGGGATCGCAGGTAGAAAACAAAAAAATTCCTAGCAACGATATCCTTAAACTAGCCAGAATCTACACTATGCAGATATAATAGTGAAGGGAATATGCCCTAGAGGCACTTAATAAACATAGTTTATTGGCAATATCCCAATTATTCATTATATATTTTATACCATGCTATAACTGTATTAAGCGGAAACATTAATACAGGTGTGGTAGATAAACAACCAGGTCCCTAGAAGCCTCTACTAAGACTAGTTTCGTTGCGCGATTGATGATCGAGGTTTTCCGATCATAGGGCACGGCGCCGGTCGGCAATGGAAGTCATATCGTTAGGTGTAACGATGTGATGGACATACCCAGTATTTATAGGACATAGTCATTACGCCTTAAGACCGTGAGATCAACTCTTATTGTTATCCCTGGAAGATACTTTGATCGCACCAAACGTCATATCTTATATAGTGTGACAATGATAGGTGATACTTTTCGGTATCGGAAGGGGGTAGTTGAGACGAGGGGTCAACAGCGGGATTTGTCAGTCCCCATAGCCGGATAGATACTCTAGGGCCCACTCGGTGAGATTATGTCAAATAAGTTTGCAAACATGTGACTAGGTCACCAGCTGACATAATATCATAGACGAGTAGAAGATAGCGATGTCGGTAACGAGATCATGCAAGGTATGGAGATATCTGAGAATGATGCTCGGACGCGCTAAGTATCGACATGACAAAGGGTTTAAGACTAGACGTCCAGGTTTGATAGATGAAAGTCATTCGTTATATCACATGGATTAATTCATGGGTCCAGGCCTACGAGTTAGTCGATGATCATAGAGGAGTCTTGATCGTACCTGTTATTATATCGAACCGCTAGGGTAACACACTTAAGGGGTTTCGACAAGACAACCGGAAAGGAAAGAGATCACCGGGAACGTCCCGGGAATTGTCCGATGGAGATCGGGCAACGACGAAAGAGTTTTCGGAGCTAGAATAAATTATATATAATATGTCTGATATTAATTAGTGTAATTAATGTCTAAATATGATTTTATATATTTATTTTCGAATTTATTTAGGCTGATTTCCCTAAATGGGCCTTCTGGTCGAAAGAAGGCCCATGGGGGGGGGGGGGGGGGCGAACCCCTCAAGGGAATTCGGTGGGGAGCGTTGGCCGGCCTAGGTGGGCCAAATGGGGCCCACCTAGGGCCGGCGCACCATGGCTAGCCGCACCAGGCATGTGGGGATAGTGCCACATTGCCTGACTGGCAAGGTTGGCTCCCCCTTGGAGCCTATATAAGAAGGGGCACCCCTGGCCTTTTAATTCACCAATTAATTACCCAATTCTCTCTCGATCTCGTGATTCCCTTTGTCGGAGTTGCGCCGAGTTGAGAGGGGGATCGCTTCCACCATAGCCCGCTGCCGCGCTGCTGGTGTTCCGGTCAAAGTCTTCCGCTGCTCGTCCTGGACTGGAGTTTCGGAGGCCGTCGTCTCCACCGTATGTGTGTAACGCCCTGCGAGGTGCTGCGCTAGCGGTACTCAGAGGCCTACTTCCTCCACCCGACCTCGGGGTCATCTTCGTCGCGCCGAGTTCTCCACGACCTAGAGGTCGGCTACGTCGTCTTCGTCGTCAACGCTTGTGCGGGAGCGTAATCCCCGCTATTCGGTCTACGAGGGTATGTATTCCGATCTCCGCCGTACTACTATATCTGCATAGTGTAGATCTTGGCTAGTTTAAGGATATCGTTGCTAGGAAATTTTTTGTTTTCTGTACACAATCCCCTTCAGTGGTATCAGAGTCGATCTATCGTATATATAGCTGTATGCTGTTAGAACCCGTGTTCTGCACGGGGGCACCGTTCCTGTTATTTGTTACCCTCTAGCGTGCACTTGTGATTCCATCGGCATCGAGTTGATGAAGCGGCCCGGACCGACTTTACGCGTACGCTTACGCGAGACTGGTTCCACTACTGACATACGGCTTGTACCGTTGTAGTGTACCTGCACTTTAAATAAGGCAGATACCTGTGTGTAGTGCAAATCCCTGGATCGATTCGTTTGCACACACAGTTTACGATGTAATATCACAACAAAGTATCAATTTATTACATCGATGATCCAGACTTACAAAATATTTGATACAAGTTAGATAGCACAAAGCTAGCATTGAAAAAGTACACAGCGGAAATACAATAGCAGTGGGTCTCCAACAACTTCATGTTGCCACAGGCGAAAACATGTTGGTTGTAGACTCGAAATCCCTTAACGAAACCTCACTCGTCATTTGAATAACCTGTAACAAATAAAATTTTGCAACAGAGTGGGTCAGATTCCATTAAAAATGGAGTCTGGCAAGTGACACTATGGTGGACACTTAGAGGAATAACTCTATGACCTATATGCTTATTTGGCTGGTGGAGCTCAAGGCTATTTTGCAGAAAGCAAGTTTTTCCCTAACTTTTTGAAACAACTTTACCTCGTTGAGACAAATATGGTATGAAAGCCATAGTCTCATTCTACCCTTGTTCACCCATCTAGTTTTTAATTTAAAAATTGGAATGGTGGAATCCTCCGTTGACGTCCGTGATCAGCTGCTCAAATTGTCCGTACCGGGGACACGGCTAAGTACTTAGTTTTACACTCTGCAGAGGTTGTGCACGTTCACCATTGTACCCATTCAACCCAAATTACCCTTTCCACACCATTTGTGATAAGGAAAGGAGAAGAATGAGACAAGATCTTTCAGAAGCATTTTCCCTCCCACTCTGGCCTGACGCGCTCCACCTACAAACCACTACCTCCACCTGTCAGGCCGGGGCGAGTCCACGCAGCTTAGTTGATCAAGCCAGAGCCCATATTGTCAATGGCTGCACGAGAAGCAATCTTCACTCGGAGTTCTTCAGATCCCTTTGTTCCTGGGTGGCCATACACAAGTGAATATCCCACAGGTAAATCCCCTGGGGACAACACTCAACTCATACAGCCAAGCAACCAATTCCACCCAGGTGTTCGATTGTAACTTAGTAGAATTTAGCATTTCATCAAAAATAGTTTTGCATAGCATCACAATTCTACTAGATATTTTCATAGAAACCTAGACACAGGAATAAGGAAGTCTAAACATGGCTTGCATAGCAATACTATCCTACACATGCTTATAGAAAATAATCTACTCATGCATAGAAAATAATTGGAATTTTATGGGGGGTGTGCCACTTGCCTTGGCAACAAGAAGAATAGCAACAACAGCTGCAACAGTTGTCGTTTCCCTCCAAAATTTCTAACACATCAAACAAAACACACATAAACATACAAACCAAAATAACAATACAAAAAATATGCTATGCATGTTGTGCAAAATACTTAGAGAAAATACTAAGTCTATTATTTAAGGTGATCGACAATTATCAACAACTCTTTGTAAATTGGATATTCACTATAGTGAGAGAGACAGACACCCGGCCAGTCACTTAATTTGTGAGACAGGTCTCATGTACGTGGACATGTAAGGTTTGTCTCCAGGCCGCTTCATCTCACTATGCCGCTAGGATCCAACAAACTTCAAGATGGTAATATCATGATCCAAAATTGTTTAAGTTTAAAGTGAAGGGCAAGATTAGGAAAGAGAAAAAGATAGAAGTAAGGTTGCAATTGGTCTTCTAGGACGTCTTCTTGAATTCCTTCTAAGTGCTTTTGCTCCTTGAAGATACTCCTGGGGTCCTGTTTTTGCTAAGTCCTTCGTCGGTCTTCTAGCTCCATGTTGTAAATACTAAGTTTTGAAAATATTTCGTCAGGACTTACTACTCGTTCTAGTACAAAAAGAAAACTTTGTTCTATCTGTCACCAACACCACCGACCCGCAGTGGCTAGCAGCGCTATCCTCGCGCCGCGCGAGTTCGACCCCCCTGCGCGCAATGGAATAAAACCCAATTTTTTCCTTTGTCTCTCTGACAGCGGGTCCTATCCGTCAGTGAGAGCGGCGCTGGGAATTTTACCCCGAGCCCCCTGCTCTCTGTTTCACCCTTTTCAGTCCTCACAAATACTTTTGCTATCACGGTTAAGTCCCTGCCCAATTACAGAAACAACACTAGGCTTATAATTGCAATAACTTTTAAAGTATAACTCCAAATAAAATAAACTTTATATGTTTTAATATCAGAAAAATGCAATGAACATTAATACAACATTCTTATGTCATTTTGCATCTTTTATTTTAAATGCTTAGTTTAATCTAACAAATGCAACTAAATAATTAAATATGGAATGTGAGGGGTAATAAATATATAATGCCCTAATTCCATTTAATATGCTCATATCTTTTACACCATGTCTTAACTTGCTAATAAACATTTAATTAGAGTTGTAGCTAAATAATTTGCAATTAATTGCTAAATATGTAAGGTGTTGGGCAAATAATTAATTAATGTCTTTTCCATTTAAATTAAGTAGATCACCAGACCTTTTATATATGTTAAGCAACATTTAATTTGTTGGATACACAAATAACTTGCAACCTTATATTGTAACATCCCAACATTTTATAATATTCAAAAATCACAAAAATTTAAAACTTTTCTTTTTATTAAAATAAAATAGTAAATGTATAAGGAAACCAACTATGAAAGACTTCAAACTTGATTTTAATAATTCAAATGTCACAGTTGAAACATTCTATTATCCACTGTATTTCAAAAACCTAAAAGTGTAGTTGACAAATATTTTACAAACTACAATCCATTTTATTTTAAGTAAATAGTTACATATAAGAAATTGATTCCAATCACATAGCCATAGCTATTCATAAATTAAAATAATATTTATAAGTGATTTTTTTAAACTATTTAAAACATGGATTATCCAAATAAACATTTCATTAACTTAAAATGAATTCCATTTATTTGCAACACCTAAAATGATCTTCATGAATAAGTATTCTATATAAGAAAGGAATTAAATTAAAAATCTTTTCCAAGGTTGTTTATGAAGGTCAAATGATTATCTTAATATAAGACATAATGTTACTTTTGAAAAAGGATTCAAGCATTGCACTCATGCAATCATGCATAAGCATCATTTCATATTGTGGCTTAAATTAAATAAGAGTTTGAAATTTAATATTTATTTAAATGTTTGTTTTGGAAATTAATCCATAAACATGTTAATTGTGTCTTTTATAATTTCCCTTTTATTTAATTTTATTTTTGGGCAAGAATACTACCAAAAAGTTCTAAATTAAATTAGCTTTCCAAAACATATTTTTATGAATTTTTCTGAAAAGGTTTGGTTAAGTTTAAAAATAAATTGTGAATTATAAGTTGTAAAACAGAAAAGAATTTGTCAAAAAAAAAAAGGGAACAGCTCGAGCCATTGGGCCGAAGCCCATCTCCTGTATGCCGCGCGCGCAGCCGCCCGAAGCCTAGCAGCGGCCCATCTTCTTCTTCCTCTCACTGACGCGCGGGACCCACATGTCATCACCTTCCCCAAATCGTATCACGAACGAACTCTAACCGATACCAAAATCGGATCAATCCGATCCTTTTCTTGCGGAGTAATCCTTCTCCATGCGCCCCATAAATACCCCAGCATCGCCGCCCTCTTCCGCACTCAAAACCCTAGCGCATCGCCTCCAGGCTGCTCGGAAACATCCGCCGCCTCCCCGACATTGCCGCCGCCGTGTTCTTCAAAAACCGGTGAGTACAAAGCCCCTCGAACCTTTCCGCGACTCCCTCTCGACTCCCTGTCCACGTGCGCATCTTCTTGACACCATCGGGGATTTGTTTTTGTTCCAGAACGTCACGTTCTTCCTCGCCCGAAGAAAACCGCCCGCGGGAGCAACTCCCCAGCATCGTCGACTTCGCCACCGAGTCCGCCACGGTCCCCTCTTCATCTGGGTATGATCAGCCTTCCCTTTCCTCCCCTAGGGCGCGTAGGAGACGATCGCTGAGCCGGCGCCACCATCGGCAAACGTGCTCCGGTGAACTTGCGCCGCCAGGATTGGGTCAACACCCGAGATCCATCCGATCCCAATCGTGTGGTGTAGATTAGAAGTTTTAAAATCGAACCGGTACTCTGATCTGGACCGCCAGATCCAGATCGGACGGCCCAGATCAGATAGCTTAACCACGTCAGCGATCCCAGTCAGTGCCTCGTCAGACCCAGTCAGCGCCGACGTGGCCTGCACAGTCAGCGCCAGCGTGTAATTCTTTTTCTATTTTAATTTTAATTGGAAAATTTGCAGATTAGTCCCTGTAATTAAAACATCTATAACTTTTTAACCACAACTCCAAATTTAATAATTTTTATATATTTGGAAAGCTCTTGACATGTAGAATATTTTGGATCTGACAAAATTCAAATTTGACTTAGTATAAAATATTCAAAATTCAAATGGGGAATTTGAGTATATTTGTAATAACTTTAAATCTATAAATCCAAAAATTGCAAATAAATATGTTTTAGAAACTTTAGAATATTTGTAAAGTAATGCCACTGCTATAAAATAATTTTGAGTAAATTTTGAATGATTTCATAGTTGTGTGTTCAATTTGAATAAGTTTGACTATTTTGTTTAAATAACTTTTAGAAACATTAATTTTGATTAAATCCAAATTGCAATAGATTTAATTAAATACTCTCTGTCTATTAACACTAATTATAAAATTTTGTTATAAAATTTTAATCATAGGAAACTCTAATCTTATAATTATTTCTTTTATTATATTTTCCAAAACTAGAAATTACTTAAATTGCATTTATAAACTCATGCATATTTATAAAGAAATCACAAAAGTTATTTTGATGTTCTTGTGACTTAAAATTTCATTTCATTCATAGCATATGTTATATTGTAGATATAATTCTCAAAGGAAACCCCTCCTCATTAGTTTTCTCTAAGTTAGAAAATAATTTCAACTTAGCATTTTGTGAAGTGCTACAATTAGACACTTAGTAATTTTCATCATGGAGATAGAAGGCCAATGAGGGAGATAGCCAAAACAAGACTTCAGAAGGACCTTCAAGGAGTAGAAACACTTAGAAGAAAATCAAGAAGAAGTTCATGAAGACCAACCAGCAAATATTTCTCCAAGTCTTGCTCTCTCTCTCCTTATTTTCTTTGAGACTTCATGGAGGACTTAAAAGAAAACAGGCTCTGGAAGCATCCTCAAGATGTCAAGCACTTAGAAGAAAAGTGAGCAGAAGTTCCAGAAGGCCAATCCCTTTTATTCTCTAAGTCTTTCTCTCTGTCTTTCCCTCTCCTCTGAGACTTCATGAAGACTAAGTAAATCCAAGACCTGCCTCGAGGATGCAATAATCATCAAGTCTGAAGATTCATCAAGACTACCAGGAACTCAATCAAAACATCATCCAGAAGAAAGTTACAAGTCTGGAGATGAAGCCTGGAGGACAACTACATCTGTCTTTCTATCTTTTCCCTCTTTCCTAATCTGTCTTTTAGACTTAAACAAATTTTGATCATGATGTTATCACCTTGAAGTTGTTGGATCCTAGCAGTATAGTGGGATGAAGCGGCCTGGAAACAAACCTTACATGTCCACGTACATGAGACCTGTTCCACAATTTAAGTGGCTGGCCGGGTGTCTGTCTCTCTCACTATAGTGAATGTCCAATTTACAAAGAGTTGATAATAATTGTTGATCACCTTAAACAAATGACTTAGTATTTTTCTCTAAGTATTTTGCACATCATGGCTAAGCCATTAGAGTGCTTGTTTAAAGATGATATAAAACAAAGTATTTTTATCCAACTTAAGACCTTAGTCCTTAGTCATTCTTGACCCACCTATTTTCCTTGCATTAACTTAAGAGATTTTCATAACATGACATGCATCTCTAGCCTTAGAAATAATTTGCATATCATACATGACATGTTTTCCTTAGGGGTTTTACAAAACTTGTTGTTCATTGGATATGAGCATGTATGTTTGTTGATTGTTGTTTGTTGATTGTTGTATTGTTGTTTGCTATTATTGTTTAGATTAAACGGAGAGCAAACGTTCGTTGTTGAAAAGAGTTGTGAACAACGACAACATTCAAAGGCAAGTGGCACACCTCATAAACTTCCTATTATTTTGTTATGCATTACTTAGTGTATTTTTATATGCATGTGTTGCTATGCTAAACCTGCGTAGAATCCCTTATTCCTGTGTCTAGGTTCCTATATCATACTTAGCAGAGATATTGATGCTATGCAATGGATGAGAAGTTTTACAAAATGATAAGTGACTACTCAGGGCTGTGCTCATGGTTGTCGTCGCCTAGGATGAATTTCTATTCTACTTAGGGCCGTGATCATGGTGACTTTTACCTGAGAGTGCACATCCACAAAGTTAATGAAACACCTGGGTGGTAAGTGGTTGCATGGGTTATGTTGAGTGGCTACTCAGGTCCATGTCTATGGTTCCTGGAGTATGTACACTTGTGAATGGCCACCCAGGAACAGAGGAATCTGAAGAACTCCGAGTGACGATTGCTTCCAGTGCAGCCATTGCCATATGGGCTCTGGCTTGATCAATTATGTTGCGTGGACTCTCTCCGGCTTGACAAGCAGATGTAGGGGGATGTTAGGTGGAACGGGTCAAGCCAGGTGGGAGGGAAAATGCTTCTGAAAGATCTCGTCTCATTCTCTCCTTTCCTTATCACAAATGGTGTGTAAAGGATACCTTGGGTTGAATGGGTACAATGGTGAAAGTGCACAACCTCTACAGAGTGTAAAACTAAGTACTTAGCCGTGTCCCCGGTCACGGACAATTTTGAGCAGCTGATCAAGGACGTCAACGGAGGATTCCACCATTCCAACTTCAGAAGTAAAATTTGATGGGTGAACAAGGGAAGATGAGATTTATGGTTTTCATGCCATACTCGTCGATTTCAAGAAAAGTGTTTTCAAAAGAGTAGGAAAAATTGGCTTTATGCAAATTAGCCTTGAACTCCACCAGCCAAATATTCATATAGGCTTTAGAGTTATTTCCATAAGTGTCCACCATAGTGTCACTTGCCAGACTCCATTTTTAATGGAATCTGACCCACGTTGTTGCAATATTTTTCTTATTGCAGATTTGATCAGATGACGAGTGAGGTTTCGTTAAAGGTTTCGAGTCTACAACCAACATGATTTCGCCTGTGGCAGCATGAAAGTTATAGGACTCACTGCTATTGTATTTCCGCTGTGTATTTTTCAATCCTAGCTCTATGCTATGCAAATTGTATTAAATATTTTGTAATTCTGGATCATCGATGTAATAAAATTGACGCTTTGTTGTGATATTACATCGTAAACTGTGTGTGCAAATGATTCGATCCAGGGATTTGCACTATACACAGGTATCTGCCTTATTTAAAGTGCAGGTACGCTACAGATGGTATCAGAGCACTGTGTTGCCTGTAGGTTCGAAACCCCTAGGATTGGACTGAGACCCCCAAAGGTTAAATAGTTAACTTAACTAGGTTTCCAAAACATGAGTAATTTTTGAACTTCCTTTAATATTGTTTTACATTATTTATCTTGTCTTGCATCTTCCCTTTTCTTTTAAATTCTAATATTCTTACCTGTTCAAAATTTTAGATGGGAGAGTACACTGAGACTGCGTATGCTGGAGTTTTGTCGGGTTTCATCTTTGGGAGGCAGCTGTCTAGGTTGACAAGTGTATTGAAGCTACCACCACCCTATTTCTGAGGAAGGAAGGAGGAGACCGACATACCCCATGGGATACGTTGGGAAATACGCACCATCATGACCCCGGATCCTACGATGCCAGACTTCGAGCCCGTGGACTATGTCACCTACTACCCAGAGTGGATTGAGGGAGTGAACATAGCTATGGTGGACTTAATGGCTCGTTTGTGTTACAAGTATCGATTCAAGCTAGCACCAGGATCGCCCTTCCGTGCCTTTGGGAAGAGGAATGCACATGGTCTCTCAATGGCTCACACGGGAAATCGCCTGGACCTGCCCCTCGTTAACAAGACGTTTGAAGACTTGGATTATCTCATCAACTGTCTGACCAGGAGAGTCCAACAGGCTTATGACGTCGCGGATCATGCACAAGCCGTCATACACGCAAAAACCCAAGAACTCCAGGCTTCTGAAAATCTTATTGGTCAGTTGGAGGAACTCATCCATGACCTACATTCGGAGAACCTTGGCAAGGATGAGCAAATTGCCATGCTTGAGGCGCAACTCATTCCACCTCCACCACCGCCAGTAGCTGAAGAAGGAGGTGACCAAGGCACTGGAAATGTGACTGTATCTGCAGCTACGAAGGAGGAAGGACCATAGGAAGAAGACCCCGAAGAAGTGCTGTTTGAAGAGTCAACTGTGGAAGAAGTCACGCCTGTGGTAAATAACCACGCAACAAAACGCAAGCGTAGTATTTAGGAAGGATAAGTGTAGCAATCAAAACCATGTTAGAGGGACCACCATTTATCCTTTTTAGCTTATCGTATCGATTTAGAGTATTGACCTATCAAATTGTGGTATGGCAGTACTGTTGCTTTTGTATTTCCCCGACCTTTCGTTCGATAAACGATTAGTTTGATTTCTCAAAAGAAGTTTGAAAATTTCATGTATGCATTTGCTTGTGTTTGAACTTTGTTGCCTGATGTTTGTTAGATGATGTTTGTAATGGATTATCTTGATTTTTGGTTGTGCATTAGAATGTTTAATTATCAACAAAACTTTTCTCTTAAGGGTGGTAGCCACCTAGAATATTCAAACCCAACTTATTAAACCCAGAGATCCCAAACAATCTTCTAGCCTCCCCAATTAGAAAATTTATTCACTGCCAAGTTTTCAAGTTTCATGTCAGAAATTTCATTTCCCAAAACATCTCGAGTTATCAGAATCAATCAAACAATTGCTTTGTCTTTCTAGCTTCTCCGAATCTCGGGGACGAGATTCCTTTTAAGGGTGGTAGTCTGTAACATCCCAACATTTTATAATATTCAAAAATCACAAAAATTTAAAACTTTTCTTTTTATTAAAATAAAATAGTAAATGTATAAGGAAACCAACTATGAAAGACTTCAAACTTGATTTTAATAATTCAAATGTCACAGTTGAAACATTCTATTATCCACTGTATTTCAAAAACCTAAAAGTGTAGTTGACAAATATTTTACAAACTACAATCCATTTTATTTTAAGTAAATAGTTACATATAAGAAATTGATTCCAATCACATAGCCATAGCTATTCATAAATTAAAATAATATTTATAAGTGATTTTTTTAAACTATTTAAAACATGGATTATCCAAATAAACATTTCATTAACTTAAAATGAATTCCATTTATTTGCAACACCTAAAATGATTTTCATGAATAAGTATTCTATATAAGAAAGGAATTAAATTAAAAATCTTTTCCAAGGTTGTTTATGAAGGTCAAATAATTATCTTAATATAAGACATAATGTTACTTTTGAAAAAGGATTCAAGCATTGCACTCATGCAATCATGCATAAGCATCATTTCATATTGTGGCTTAAATTAAATAAGAGTTTGAAATTTAATATTTATTTAAATGTTTGTTTTGGAAATTAATCCATAAACATGTTAATTGTGTCTTTTATAATTTCCCTTTTATTTAATTTTATTTTTGGGAAAGAATACTACCAAAGAGTTCTAAATTAAATTAGCTTTCCAAAACATATTTTTATGAATTTTTCTGAAAAGGTTTGGTTAAGTTTAAAAATAAATTGTGAATTAAAAGTTGTAAAACAGAAAAGAATTTGTCAAAAAAAAAGGGAACAGCTCGAGCCATTGGGCGTTAGCCCATCTCCTGTCTTCCGCGCGCGCAGCCGCCCGAAGCCCAGCAGCGGCCCATCTTCTTCCTCCTCTCACTGACACGCGGGACCTACATGTCATCACCTTCCCCAAATCGTATCACGAACGAACTCTAACCGAAACCAAAATCGGATCAATCCGATCCTTTTCTTGCGGAGTAATCCTTCTCCATGCGCCCCATATATACCCCAGCATCGCCGCCCTCTTCCGCACTCAAAACCCTAGCGCATCGCCTCCAGGCTGCTCGGAAACATCCGCCGCCTCCCCGACATTGCCGCTGCCGTGTTCTTCAAAAACCGGTGAGTACAAAGCCCCTCGAACCTTTCCGCGACTCCCTCTCGACTCCCTGTCCACGTGCGCATCTTCTTGACACCATCGGGGATTTGTTTTTGTTCCAGAACGTCACGTTCTTCCTCGCCCGAAGAAAACCGCCCGCGGGAGCAACTCCGGCGAGCAACCTCCGGCGCATCCGTGCTCCCCAGCATCGTCGACTTCGCCACCGAGTCCGCCACGGTCCCCTCTTCATCTGGGTATGATCAGCCTTCCCTTTCCTCCCCTAGGGCGCGTAGGAGACGATCGCTGAGCCGGCGCCGCCGTCAGCAAACGTGCTCCGGTGAACTTGTGCCGCCAGGATTGGGTCAACACCCGAGATCCATCCGATCCCAATCGTGTGGTGTAGATTAGAAGTTTTAAAATCGAACCGGTACTCTGATCTGGACCGCCAGATCCAGATCGGACGGCCCAGATCAGATAACTTAACCACGTCAGCGATCCCAGTCAGTGCCTCGTCAGACCCAGTCAGCGCCGACGTGGCCTGCACAGTCAGCGCCAGCGTGTAATTCTTTTTCCTATTTAATTTTAATTGGAAAATTTGCAGATTAGTCCCTGTAATTAAAACATCTATAACTTTTTAACCACAACTCCAAATTTAATAATTTTTATATATTTGGAAAGCTCTTGACATGTAGAATATTTTGGATCTGACAAAATTCAAATTTTACTTAGTATAAAATATTCAAAATTCAAATGGGGAATTTGAGTATATTTGTAATAACTTTAAATCTATAAATCCAAAAATTGCAAATAAATATGTTTTAGAAACTTTAGAATATTTGTAAAGTAATGCCACTGCTATAAAATAATTTTGAGTAAATTTTGAATGATTTCATAGTTGTGTGTTCAATTTGAATAAGTTTGACTATTTTGTTTAAATAACTTTTAGAAACATTAATTTTGATTAAATCCAAATTGCAATAGATTTAATTAAATACTATCTGTCTATTAACACTAATTATAAAATTTTGTTATAAAAATTTAATCATAGGAAACTCTAATCTTATAATTATTTCTTTTATTATATTTTCCAAAACTAGAAATTACTTAAATTGCATTTATAAACTCATGCATATTTATAAAGAAATCACAAAAGTTATTTTGATGTTCTTGTGACTTAAAATTTCATTTCATTCATAGCATATGTTATATTGTAGATATAATTCTCATAGGAAACCCCTCCTCATTAGTTTTCTCTAAGTTAGAAAATAATTTCAACTTAGCATTTTGTGAAGTGCTACAATTAGACACTTAGTAATTTTCATCATGGAGCTAGAAGGCCAATGAGGGAGATAGCCAAAAAAAGACTTCAGAAGGACCTTCAAGGAGTAGAAACACTTAGAAGAAAATCAAGAAGAAGTTCATGAAGACCAACCAGCAAATATTTCTCCAAGTCTTGCTCTCTCTCTCCTTATTTTCTTTGAGACTTCATGGAGGACTTAAAAGAAAACAGGCTCTGGAAGCATCCTCAAGATGTCAAGCACTTAGAAGAAAAGTGAGCAGAAGTTCTAGAAGGCCAATCCCTTTTATTCTCTAAGTCTTTCTCTCTGTCTTTCCCTCTCCTCTGAGACTTCATGAAGACTAAGTAAATCCAAGACCTGCCTCGAGGATGCAAGAATCATCAAGTCTGAAGATTCATCAAGACTACCAGGAACTCAATCAAAACATCATCAAGAAGAAAGTTACAAGTCTGGAGATGAAGCCTGGAGGACAACTACATCTGTCTTTCTATCTTTTCCCTCTTTCCTAATCTGTCTTTTAGACTTAAACAAATTTTGATCATGATGTTATCACCTTGAAGTTGTTGGATCCTAGCAGTATAGTGGGATGAAGCGGCCTGGAAACAAACCTTACATGTCCACGTACATGAGACCTGTTCCACAATTTAAGTGGCTGGCCGGGTGTCTGTCTCTCTCACTATAGTGAATGTCCAATTTACAAAGAGTTGATAATAATTGTTGATCACCTTGAACAAATGACTTAGTATTTTTCTCTAAGTATTTTGCACATCATGGCTAAGCCATTAGAGTGCTTGTTTAAAGATGATATAAAACAAAGTATTTTTATCCAACTTAAGACCTTAGTCCTTAGTCATTCTTGACCCACCTATTTTCCTTGCATTAACTTAAGAGATTTTCATAACATGACATGCATCTCTAGCCTTAGAAATAATTTGCATATCATACATGACATGTTTTCTTTAGGGGTTTTACAAAACTTGTTGTTCATTGGATATGAGCATGTATGTTTGTTGATTGTTGTTTGTTGATTGTTGTATTGTTGTTTGCTATTATTGTTTAGATTAAACGGAGAGCAAACGTTCGTTGTTGAAAAGAGTTGTGAACAACGACAACATTCAAAGGCAAGTGGCACACCTCATAAACTTCCTATTATTTTGTTATGCATTACTTAGTGTATTTTTATATGCATGTGTTGCTATGCTAAACCTGCGTAGAATCCCTTATTCCTGTGTCTAGGTTCCTATATCATACTTAGCAGAGATATTGATGCTATGCAATGGATGAGAAGTTTTACAAACTGATAAGTGACTACTCAGGGCTGTGCTCATGGTTGTCCTCGCCTAGGATGAATTTCTATTCTACTTAGGGCCGTGATCATGGTGACTTTTACCTGAGAGTGCACATCCACAAAGTTAATGAAACACCTGGGTGGTAAGTGGTTGCATGGGTTATGTTGAGTGGCTACTCAGGTCCATGTCTATGGTTCCTGGAGTATGTACACTTGTGAATGGCCACCCAGGAACAGAGGAATCTGAAGAACTCCGAGTGACGATTGCTTCCAGTGCAGCCATTGCCATATGGGCTCTGGCTTGATCAATTATGTTGCGTGGACTCTCTCCGGCTTGACAAGCAGATGTAGGGGGATGTTAGGTGGAACAGGTCAAGCCAGGTGGGAGGGAAAATGCTTCTGAAAGATCTCGTCTCATTCTCTCCTTTCCTTATCACAAATGGTGTGTAAAGGATACCTTGGGTTGAATGGGTACAATGGTGAAAGTGCACAACCTCTGCAGAGTGTAAAACTAAGTACTTAGCCGTGTCCCCGGTCACGGACAATTTTGAGCAGCTGATCAAGGACGTCAACGGAGGATTCCACCATTCCAACTTCAGAAGTAAAATTTGATGGGTGAACAAGGGAAGATGAGATTTATGGTTTTCATGCCATACTCGTCGATTTCAAGAAAAGTGTTTTCAAAAGAGTAGGAAAAATTGGCTTTATGCAAATTAGCCTTGAACTCCACCAGCCAAATATTCATATAGGCTTTAGAGTTATTTCCATAAGTGTCCACCATAGTGTCACTTGCCAGACTCCATTTTTAATGGAATCTGACCCACGTTGTTGCAATATTTTTCTTATTGCAGATTTGATCAGATGACGAGTGAGGTTTCGTTAAAGGTTTCGAGTCTACAACCAACATGATTTCGCCTGTGGCAGCATGGAAGTTATAGGACTCACTGCTATTGTATTTCCGCTGTGTATTTTTCAATGCTAGCTCTATGCTTTGCAAATTGTATTAAATATTTTGTAATTCTGGATCATCGATGTAATAAAATTGACGCTTTGTTGTGATATTACATCGTAAACTGTGTGTGCAAATGATTCGATCCAGGGATATTACATCGTAAACTGTGTGTGTGTAAATTGACGCTTATTTAAAGTGCAGGTACGCTACATATATTTTTCCGGGGTTTCATCCCCGCCTTAAATATGACCTAATCTTCTCATTCCATAATGCATCATCATTTGTTTCCACATTCTTTGTATTGATTATTGCTTCCTATTGTCTGTGTTTGGCTTTCTCGGGGTAGATGACGACGTGCCTGCTACGAGTACCTACGATACTGAGGTTCCAGCTTTCGTGCCAGGCCACGAGCTGACAAGCAAGTTTCTGCTAACCGGTTACACGACTGTTTGGTTTTTATTCTTGCCTTTTGATCTATGCTATCCTAGTTGTCGATTCTTGAACTGCGATCCCATCACATGTTTATCCTGCAGCCTATACAGCTATATCCCCACAACCCATAACCCCTTGCATGTTTATCTGTTTGCCTTTTCGAGTCGTAGAGCATGCTTAGAATTGGTTGAGCGAGTCGTTCCTTTGTCCTTTATCTCATATGCTTAGTATGATAGATTGTTCTACTATAATAAACTACTGTCTTATTTTGGGGTTCTATAATTAAAAGATAAGGCGCCATGCGGAAGGCCTTGCGAGGTGCTTTGTTCTGCTCAGTGTCGACCTAGGAACTGAGATTTTGTCCCCGGATCCAATTTTGAGCGCACTAACCACTTGTGGGTGGCCCAATGGAGCCCCCCTCGACTTTGACTAGAACTTCAACTTGTCCAGGACCCGCACCAAGTTCGGGTTTTCCATTTGTATCATATGCATCGATACTAGTGTAGTATTTTACTTTGGCGGTGTGCCTTGTTACATGCATATAGGGCGCGACCTGTTGGTGCGGAGGGGTGTGTCCTTCGGGAGTCCGCACCCTTTTGGCCGGGACCAACATAGCTCCCGTGGCTCCTGGACTTGTTGCGGTGAAGGAAAAGAGTTGGGTTGAAAGGCCCTAATGTTTTTGACTGGGTTGATCATGCGAGTATGGGTCCAGTAGTGCACACCTGCAGGGTATAATCTTATCGATGAGCCGTGTCCACGGTTATGGACGACTTGGTGATGATGCTGGCTAACAAGATCTAGACAACTTACACCTAATCTCTGTTAATTAATTTGACTAGTAATATAGAATTACTTTCACCCTAAATGGTAAGTAAAATTGTTAACGTGTGAGTATTCTCGGATTGCTTCCTCATACTTGGTTGAGGGGGTTAATTCGAGATGGGGTTATGACTGGTGTTAGTTGTAGATGGCAACTTATATGCTCTCTTAACCCTCTCTAATTAGACGGAAGTTTTAGCGCGTCTCTTTAGGTTGCTAGTGCTGCTGCCGCTAAGTACACCTACCGCCATACTTTGGGAATCTTACTGTTATGTAACTTGTTAGCTTAACCTTGTTCGATACGCTTCGGTGTATTGACCCGTTCGCGGGCTGTGGTTTTTCTGCATTTGAGGATTCTTCGTACGACCAGGTTGGTGGATACTACGTGGAGTTCGATGACGAGATCTACGACGAGTAGTTAGAGTTCCCCTGGGCTTCTTCCTGGTGGACTACGTGGATGGGCCTTCTTTTTCCGTTTTGGCCTTGAGCCCTTTGCTTCTTGTCTGTACTCAGACCGGTTTGTTTTCCGATGCATGATGTGATGTTGGGACATGTGTCGTCTGATTGGTGCCATTTGCTATATTTTGCTCAGTGAGAGCTTTTGGATATTATTTCCTTTCTTTGTGTCTTAGGTTTATTCTGTGGTTTCAACTTGTTAAAAATCCGACTTGTATACCATGTGTGTATGGTTGAAGTATACGAGTTGGAAAACTTTTTGGGTTCTTGCGTGCACAATCCGGAAGCGTATGTGACGTTGAGATCGCCAAGAGCTGTCGGCTGATGAACTATTCCGAGCCAGGCCTGCATGTTCCTGGGATTGGTATTCCCCATTATGCTCCTGGTTGTGTGGCCCAACTGATGCGCTTTGTTTGTGTAGCCCGAATTCAGGGTCTGACAGCTGGTATCAGAGCTTAAACGCCCTCAGGTTCCCTTCTACTGGTCGTTGTTTGAGTCTAGAAAAATATTTTGTAGTTATCAGGAAAATCTTAAACGTGAGAGTAGGAATTCTGTTCTTTTACTTCTTTCCCCACCCACCCTCCCTGTTATTCTAATAAGGAAGTGTTACGATATTTTCCCTTCTCACCTAAATTTTAAAATTAGGAGATCACGTGTTCTGGGTTTTCCGTAGTACCATAGATGCAGGTGTCTTCAAGGTGGTGCTCTTCGCTTCAGCAGTTTCAACCTCTTCGGCTACGTTCAGTTTCATTCTTGAATCAATCAGTTGTTTCTCCTCTTTTGGTGAAGTTACGTCAAGCTCAATTGGTGTTTCCTAGTTTTAGTGCTAGTGTTCGTCCTTACCTCTCTTTAAACCTTTCTGGAAGTGAACAAAGTGGCGTACCATGATGGATAGCCATGTCTCGTTCCTTGTTGTCTTTTCTAAGCAATCTAAAGTTTTCCTTTAAGCACTTACGTTGGATTTTGTTTATCCGATTATGGTGTTAACGTTGTATCCTCCTCAGAATGGAGAGTGGCGAAGAAGATACTCCAATGCCTCCCCAAATGGGGCAAGTCTCAGATGACTCAAGTTTTGAGTCAAATTCAGCAAAAACAGAACCAGAGAACAATTGTGTGTCTATCGTGCAGTTTCTCCAGCTTAATCCCCGCACGTTTGATGTTCCCTCTGAGCCACTCGATGCTGATTTCTGGCTGCGTGAGATGAACAATGCTCTGGCTGTTTCTCATGTGTCCGATGAGGACCGTGTTCCTTATGTCACCTACCTGCTTCGCGGTGAATCCATGTCTTGGTGGGAGAACTTACTTAGAGTTACGAGCACCAGGTGTTGTGACTACTTGGGATGAGTTCAAGGAAGCTTTCAAAAGCCACCATATTCCAGATGGGGTCTTGGAAAGAAAGCGAGAAGAATTCTATGACTTGACTCAGGGTAGCATGTCTGTGTTGGACTATCAAGCTGAGTTCAATCGGTTGGCTCGCTATGCTCAGGATGAGGTATCAACTGATGTAAAAAAGAAAGCCAAATTCCGCAGAGGTCTAAACCCAGATCTTAAGTACGCACTCACTCTTATCAAGTGCGATACCTTTGAAGACCTTGTCAACACAGCTCTCCGAGAGGAATTTTTGGTGAGAAGTTTGAAGAATCTCGTAAACACTCTCTTGAAACAACTGCTTCTCCATCAGATTCTACACCTCCACAGAAACGTAGGGTTTGGGTACCCTATGCAGCTCAAACTCAACTCATCCACAGTCCAATCTTTCCAAGGTTTTCTTCCGGTCTAACCAACCCAGCTTCAGCTACAAGGAGTTTCGTCAAGCAGACAACGCCTATAGTTCCAAACTCTTCGGTCACCTGTTTCAAGTGCTGTGAGCCGGGCCACTTCTCTTACAAGTGTCCGCAAAACAAACTCCCTTCTACACCTTGTCGCCCTAAGAGTTGTGTTGTTACTCCTTAGGCCCCCAACATCGACAACAGGTCTGTTGGTAGACATGCACGGGTGAATCATGTTACAACAAAAGAAGCAGAGGAAGCTACTGATGTGGTTCTCGGAAATCTATTCGTGAACTCTATCCTCGCTAAAGTGTTGTTTGATTCTGGTGCGTCCCATTCTTTCATCTCGCAAAGTTTTGCTTCCAGCAATGATGTTTCTTTCAAAAAGATGGACAACCCTGTCTTAGTGCAGCAACCAGGATCCAAATGGCTTACAAAGGAAGTTAGCCGGAACAACGAGATCTTAATCGGAAATCTTCCATTCCAAGCGTCTCTTATTGCTCTTCGTTCTTCAGACATTGATGTCATCCTAGGGATGGATTGGCTTGTGGCTAATAAAACGGTCATTGACTGTACTGCTAAATCTATTAAGCTTACCCATTCTTCTGGCATGATAGTCTATTTCTATTCAAAAACTCCATCTGTTCAGCTGTATGCTCTCAATGTTCATCCTCTACCTACTATTGCAGATATACCGGTGGTCCGAGACTTTCCTGAAGAATTGCCAGGCATGCCGCCTGACAGAGCCGTGGAGTTCATTATTGAACTAGAACCAGGCACTGCTCCTATCTCCAAACGTCCTTACAAGATGGGCCCCAAAGAACTGGCTGAGCTTAAGAGACAGCTAGAGGAGTTGGAAAGTAAAGGTCATATTCAACCTAGTACTTCTCCTTGGTGTTGTCCTACTCTGTTTGTGAAAAAGAGGGACACGACTGAGCGACTGGTTGTTGACTACCGTCCTCTGAACAAGAAAACCATCAAGAACAAGTATCCCCTTCCTCACATCAATGACCTGTTTGATCAACTTGCTGGTGCTAAGGTTTTCTCCAAGTTGGACTTGAGGTCAGGTTATCACCAGATCAAGATCCGCAAAGAAGACATTCCAAAGACAGCTTTCACCACTCGTTATGGTCTCTATGAATACACTGTCATGTCTTTAGGTCTCACAAATGATCCGGCGACTTTCTCACGTCTCATGATCTTCGTTTTCATGGAATACCTCGATAAGTTCGTGGTAGTCTATCTCGATGACATTCTTATATAGTCCAAAACCGAAGAAGAACACGGAGAACATCTGCTTCTTATCTTGTTGAAGCTCAAAGAACACCGTCTCTACGCCAAGTTCTCCAAGTGTGAATTCTGGCTTCCTAAAGTATCCTACCTTGGTAATGTCATCTCGGCTGAAGGTATTTCTGTTGATTCAGAAAAAGTGAAGGCCATTGTTGAATGGTTGCCTCCTACATCGGTGAAACAAGTCAGGAGTTTCCTTGGCATGGCTAGCTATTGCCGTCGATTTGTTGAGAACTTCTCCAAAATCGCTAAGCCTCTCACCGATCTTACTAGGAAGGATAGAAAGTTTCTTTGGACTCCAAAGTGTGATGAGAGTTTCAACCTCTTGAAAGCTAAACTCACTTCTACTCCTATTCTAGTTGGCCCAGATACTTCCAAACCTTTCCAAATCTTCTGCGATGCATCTCTTCAAGGACTAGGCGCAGTCCTCATGCAGGAACGAAAAGTTGTGGCCTATGCATCTCGTCAGTTGCAGCCTCATGAGCTCAACTATCCTACACATGATTTTGAACTTGCAGCAATCATGTATGCCCTCAAGGCTTGGAGACCTTATTTGTTGGGGCACAGCTGTGAGATCTTCACTGATCACAAGAGTCTCAAATATCTCTTCACTCAACCAGATTTGAACCTCAGGCAAACAAGGTGGCTTGAGAAGCTCTCAGATTACGATCTTACCATCTCTTACACTCCAGGCAAAGCTAATGTAATGGCTGATGCTCTCAGTCGCAAGTCCTATTGCAATAACCTCATGGTTGAGGAAATCCAACCTCCTCTTCACGAAGAATTCAAGAAGCTCAATCTTCAAGTGGTTCCTTCTGGTTATCTTGCAAACTTGATTGCCACTCCTACACTTGAGGATAAGATCCGTGCCGCACAGTTGCGTGATTTTGGTGTCAAGAATATCAAAGCAAACATCGGCAAGGATAAGTACAAGAGCTTCTCTCTCGATGACAAGGGTAATTTGCTATTTGAAGAACGCATTGTAGTGCCCAAGCTTGACAGCTTAAGAGAGCTCATTCTCAAGGAGGCTCATGATACTCCGCTTTCTATCCACCCTGGCAGCACAAAGATGTACCAGAATCTCAAGACAATCTATTGGTGGACCAGGATGAAGCGTGAAATTGCTCGCTATGTGTCTCATTGTGATATTTGCTGTCGTGTCAAGGCAGTTCATCAGAGACTACCTGGAATTCTTCAACCACTGCAAATTCCTGAGTGGAAATGGGACAAGATCGAGATGGACTTCGTTACTGGGCTTCCAAAGTCCAAGAAAGGCAACGATGCAATCTTTGTTGTCATTGATCGTCTCTCCAAAGTGGCTCACTTCTTCCCAGTCAAAGAGACAGTATCAGCTAGTCAGTTGGCAGAACTCTATATGACAAGACTGGTTCCGTTACATGGTGTTCCTTTGGCAATAAGCTCAGATCGTGGAAGTATCTTCACTTCTCGATTTTGGGATAGCTTTCAGAAAGCCTTGGGTACCAAACTTCTGTTCAGCACAGCTTACCATCCGCAGACAAGTGGACAGGTTGAAAGAGTGAACCAAATTCTGGTGGATATGCTTAGAGCTTGTGTTATCTCCTTTGGCATGAAATGGGACGATTGCCTTCCGTATGCTGAGTATTCCTACAAAAACAGCTTCCAAGCAAGTCTAGGCATGGCTCCCTTTGAAGCTCTCTATGGCCGCAAATGCAGAACTCCTCTGAATTGGTCTCAAGCTGGTGAACGTCAATTCTTTGGCCCTGACATATTCCAGGAGGTTGAAGAGAAGGTTCGCATTATTCGTGACAATCTGAAGATTGCCCAGTCTCGGCAGAAAAGCTATTATGATAGCAAGCACAAGGACATGGTCTATGCACCTGGTGATCAAGCTTACCTTCGTGTCACTCCTCTGAGAGGCACCTAACGCTTTGGCATCAAAGGCAAGCTCGCTCCGCGTTATGTTGAGTCTTTCAACGTTCTTTCAAGGTGTGGTGAATTGGCTTACCGTCTGGAACTTCCTCCAAACCTCTCCAAAGTGCACGATGTCTTCCACGTGTCACAACTCAAGAAGTGCTTCCAAGATCCAGGACGTGTAGTTGATCATGGATCAATTGAACTTCGAGAAGATCTCTCTTATGTGGAACAACCAATTCGCATTCTTGACGAAGCTGAACGTCGCACCCGTAACAACAGTGTCAAGTTCTACAAGGTCCAATGGGCTCATCATTCTGACAAGGAAGCTACATGGGAACGTGAAGACCACCTCCGTGCCGAGTATCCCGACCTCTTCGTTGCTCCATGAAGAATCTCAGGGCGTCATTCCTTTGAGGGGGGGAGTGTTGTAACAGCCCGTTTGTAACTTTCCAAAAATATGTGTTTGGTTGTGCAATAAAATGTGTCATCATTTACATATGTGGTTGCATTAAATTAAATATGATTGCATCAACATCTTTTTCCAATTTAAGTTCTTTTTATATTCAAATGCTTTTCAAATAAAGTCAAATGAAGTTTCAAATTATTCATAAATAATTGAACCAGGTATTAAAATGACTATTTTCAAACTACTAAAAATTGTGTAAAAGTTTTTGTCATGTTTCTTTTTCTGATTTTGTTAAAAAGACAAAACCAGAAAGGAATAAAAATAAAAACAGAAAACAAGAAAAAAATTGGAGGGAGAGAGAGAGCCTGGCCGAGCTGGGCCATTTTCTGGCCCACCTAAGCCCAGTTCAGCCCGACCGGCCCACCTCCCCGTCATCGTCCTCGTACGGACGCAGGGGCGAGCTCGCTTTCCACGCTGGCCATGGAGGTGTGCCTCTACCCCCTAGCCCCCACAGCTCGCCCCCACTCTCCTCTCCTCTATTAATCGGGCCGCACACCAGGAGAAAACCTTAACCCTAGCCTCGCTCGCCCAGAGCGCCGCCGCCCCTCTCCTTCCTCTGATCCTCCACCACAAGCCACAGGAGCGCCGCGGCGATTTTCTCCGTCTCCGGTCGCCCCCTTTCCTCCATCCTCGATGCCGCGCCGGAGGACCCGGGATCACGAACGCGCCGCCGCCACAACTTCGTCCACGACGCTGGCCGCCGCGCCGCCGCGACCTCTCGACACCGTCTCCTCGCCTCCGGCCGCCCCAAGCCACCTCGCCTCGCCATCGGGTGCCCCAAGGTGAGCCTCGTCCGCTCCACTCTCTTCCCCCTTCCTTTTCGTCGCCATTCCGTCGGGTTTCGTCGACGCCGGGCGGACATGGCACGGCCGCGCTGCCGAGCACGAACGCGGCCTCCTGCGCCTTCCTTCCTCAGCCTAGGAACTAAAACGGAACCCCCGCGTGCTCACGCAGCCGACCACGCCCCCACACGTGCTGCGCCACCGCCGTTAGGTCGCCGCCGTCCGTGTTTGCTCCGTCGCGGTCGCTGTTTCTCTGAAGAAATGGGTGCTCGTCAGTTAACAGTTTCAGTTCGTCAGTTTCGTCAGGACCTACTACTCGTTCCAGTACAAAAAGTATCCTTTGTTCTATCTGTCACCAACACCATCGAGCCGTGGTGGCTAGCAGCGCCATCCTCGCGCCGCGCGAGTTCGATCCCCCTGCGCACAATGGAATAAAACCCAATTTTTTCCTTTGTCTCTCTGACAGCGGGTCCTATCCGTCAGTGAGAGCGGCGCTGGAAATTTTACCCCGAGCCCCCTGCTCTCTGTTTCACCCTTTTCAGTCCTCACAAATACTTTTGCTATCACGGTTAAGTCCCTACCCAATTTCAGAAACAACCCTAGGCTTATAATTGCAATAACTTTTAATCTATAACTCCAAATAAAATAAACTTTATATGTTTTAATATCTGAAAAATGCAATGAAAATTAATAAAACATTCTTATGTCATTTTGCATCTTTTATTTTAAATGCTTAGTTTAATCTAACAAATACAACTAAATAATTAAATATGGAATATGAGGGGTAATAAATATATAATGCCCTAATTCCCTTTAATATGCTCATATCTTTTACACCATGTCTTGCCATGCTAATAAACATTTAATTTGAGTTGTAGCTAAATAATTTGCAATTAATTGCTAAATATGTAAGGTGTTGGGAAAATAATTAATTAATGTCTTTTCCATTTAAATTAAGTAGATCACCATACCTGGTATATATGTTAAGCAACATTTAATTTGTTGGATACACAAATAACTTGCAACCTAATCTTATGCCGGGGTTTCATCCCCGCTTTAAATATGACCTAATCATCTCATACCATAATGCACCATCATTTGTTTGCGCATTGTTTGTATTGATTATTGCTTCCTATTGTCTGTGTTTGGCTTTCTCTGGGTAGAGGACAACGTGCCTGCTGCGAGAACCTATGATACTGAGGGTCCAGCTTTCGTGCCAAGCCACGAGCTGCCAGGCAAGCTTCTGCTAACCGGTTACACGACTGTTTGGTTTTCATTCTTGCCTTTTGATCTATGCTATCCTAGTTATCGATTATTGAACAGCGATCACATCACATGTTTATCCTGCAGCCTATACAGCTATATGCCCACAACCCATAACCCCTTGCAAGTTTATCTGTTGGCCTTTGCGAGTCATAGAGCATGCTTAGAATTGGTTGAGCGAGTCGTTCCTTGTCCTTTATCTCATATGCTTAGTATGATAGATTGTTCTACTTTAATAAACTATTGTCTTATTTTGGGGTTCTATAATTAAAAGATAAGGCACCAGGCGGAAGGCCTTGCGAGGTGCTTTGTTCTACTCAGTGTCGACCTAGGAACTGAGATTTTGTCCTCGGATCCAATTTTGAGCGCACTAACCACTTGTGGGTGGCCCAATGGAGCCCCCCTCGACTTTGACTGGAATTTCAACTTGTCCAGGAGCCGCACCTAGTTCGGGTTTTCCATTTGTATCATATGCACCGATACTAGTGTAGTATTTTACTTTGGCGGTGTGCCTTGTTACATGCATATAGGGAGCGGCCTGTTGGTGCGGAGGGGTGTGTCCTCCGGAAGTCCGCACCCTTTTCGCCGGGACCAGCATAGCTCCCGTGGCTCCTGGACTTGTTGTGGTGAAGGAAAAGAGTTGGGTTGAAAGGCCCTAATGTTTTTGACTGGGTTGATCATGCGAGTATGGGTCCAGTAGTGCACCCCTGCAGGGTATAATCTTATCGATGAGCCATGTCCACGGTTATGGACGACTTGGTGATGATTCTGGCTAACAAGATCTAGACAACTTACACCTAATATCTGTTAATTAATTTTACTAGTAATACAGAATTACTTTCACCCTAAATGGTAACTAAAATTTTTAACGTTTGAGTTTTCCCGGATTGCTTCCTCATACTTGGTTGAGGGGGTTAATTCGAGAAGGGGTTATGACTGGTGTTAGTTCTAGATGGCTACATATACGCTCTCTTATCCCTCTCTAATTAGACGGAAGTTTTATCGCGTCTCTTTAGGTTGCTAGTGCTGCTGCCGCTAAGTACACCTACCCCCATACTTTGGGAATCTTACTGTTTTGTAACCTGTTAGCTTAAGCTTGTTCGATACGCTTCGGTGTATTGACCCGTTCGCGGGCTGTGGTTTTTCTGCAGTTGAGGATTCTTCGTACGACCAGGTTGGTGGATACTACGTGGAGTTCGACGACGAGATCTACGGCGAGTAGTTAGAGTTCCCCTGGGCTTCTTCCGGGTGGACTGCGTGGATGGGCCTTCTTTTTCCGTTTCGGCCTTGAGCCCTTTGCTTCTTGTCTGTACTCAGACCGGTTTATTTTCCGCTGCATGATGTAATGTTGGGACATGTGTCCTCTGATTGGTGCCATTCACTATATTTTGCTCAGTGAGAGCTTTTGGATATTATTTCCTTTCATTTTGTCTTAGGTTTATTCTGTGGTTTCAACTTGTTAAAAATCCGACTCGTATACCATGTGTGTATGGTTGAAGTATACGAGTTGGAAGAGTTTTTGCGTTCTTGCCTGCACAATCTGGAAACGTATGTGACGTTGGGATCGCCAAGAGCTGTCGGCCGATGATCTATTTCGAGCCAGGCCTGCATGTTCCTGGAATTGGTATTCCCTAGTATGCTCTTGGTTGTGTGGCCCAACCGATACGCTTTGTTTGTGTAGCCTGAATTCAGGGTCTGACAATAACGTTCCCGCACGAACGTTGACGATGAAGACGATGAAGCCGACCTCAAGGTCGTGTAGTGGAAGTAGACCTCCCAGCACCGCTAGCGCAGCACCTCGCAGCGCATTACACACGTACGGTGGAGACGACGACTCCTGAAGCTCCAGTCCTGGACGAGCAGCGGAAGACTTGGACCGTAAAACCAGCAGCGCGGAAGCGGGCTATGGTTGAGAGACCTCTCTTCTCGGTGCAACTCCGATAAATGGAATCACGTAATCGAGGAGAGAAAGAGAAATTAATTGGTGAATTAAAAGGCCACGGGAGCACCTCTATATAAAGGCTCTCGGGGGAGCCAACCTTGCCAGCCAGGCAAAGTGGGACTATCCCACATGCCTGGTTTGGCCGAACCAGCATGTGCCAGCCCTAGGTGGGACCCATTTTGCCCACCTAGGCCGGCCTCCCCTCCCCCGAATCCTGAGGGGAACTCCCCCCCCCCCCCCCCCCCATCATGGGCCTTCTGGTAGAAGGCCCATTTACGGAAACCAACCTTTAAAATTCAAAAATAAATATATAAAATCATATTTAATCATTAATTACACTAATTAATATCAAACATCTATTACATAATTTATTCTTCCTTCGAAAACTATTTCGTCGCTGCCCAATCTCCATCGGACCATTCCCGGGATGTTCCCGGTGATCTCTTTCCTTTCCGATTGTCTTGTCGAAACCCCTTAAGTGTTTTACCCTAGCGGTTCGATATGATAACATACATGATCGAGACCCCTCTCCGATCAATGGTTAACTCGTAGACCTGGACAGCGTGAATCAATCCATGTGATATAACGAATGATTCTCATCTATCAAACCTGAACCTTAAGTCTTAAACCTTTTGTCATAGCTATACTTAGCGTGTCCAAGCATCTTCATAGATATCTCCATACCTAGCATGATCTCATTACCGACAACACTATCTTCTACTCGTCTATGATCTTATGTCCCCGTGACCTAGTCACACGCTTGCAAGCTCATTTGACATAATCTCACTGAGTGGGCCCTAGAGTATCTATTACCCCTCGTCTCAACTACCCCCTTCCGATACCCGATAGGGACACCTTTATTGTCACACCATATAAGATATGATGTTTGATGCAATCAAAGTATCTTCCGGGAATAACAATAAGAGTTGATCTCACGGTCGAAGGCGTAATGACAACATCCTACAAATATGGGTATGTCCATCACATCGTTCTACCAACGATATGACTTCATTGCCAACTGACGTCATGTCACATGATCAGGAAACCTTGATCATCAATCGCACAATGAAACTAGTCTTGGTAGAAACTACTAGGGACCTGGTTGTTTACGCATCACACCCGTATTAATTTTTCCGCTTAACATGGTTATAGCATGACACAAAAACGTATTATGAACAAACAAGATATGATAAAGAAATACACTTTATTAATTGCCTCTAGGGCATATCTCCTTCAGTCTCTCACTTGCACTAGAGTACAACTTAATCTTGTTTACAACTTGGTAAAAGCTTAACACCTATAGCTTCATGGTGTTTCTCATGCTTGTAAAGCGGAAGAGGCTTCGTCAGAGGATCTACCACATTCAGATCCGTATGCACTTTGCAAATCTTTACATCTCCTTCCTGTACATACTATCATATCACATGGAAGTGTCGGAGAATGTGTTTGGTGGTGGAGTGAGACCTTGATTCCTTCGCGTTAGCGATAGCACACGTATTGTCACAGTAGAGGGTCATGGGGTCTTGCACGCTCGGGAACACTCCAAGTTCAATGATGAACTTCCTTAGCCACACAGCTTCATTCGCGGCTTCGCAAGCGGTGATGTACTTCGACTCCATTGTAGGTTGCACCACGATGGGTTGCTTCCCACTTTTCCAGCACACCGTGCCTCCATTTACCTTGAACACATAACCTGTCTGTGACTTAGAGTCATCGGGGTCTGTGCAGAAATTTGCATCAACGTAACCTGTTACGCCAAGTTCTTCATCACAACCACCGTAGACAAGGAACATTTCCTTTCTCTTCTTGAGAAACTTAAGAATGCACTTAACATCAATCCAATGTTCCATTCCTGGATTACTTTGGAAACGGCTCGTCAAACTAAGAGCCAATGCTGCATCAGGTCGAGTACTCAACATTGCATACATAATCGATCCTATGGCTGAAGCATAAGGATGTTTAGTCATTTTTGCCTTACCCAGTTCCGTTACCGGACACTGTGCCCTGCGCAATGTTTTATTCTTGATAACCGGCAGATAACCCTTCTTTGCCGTCTCCATACCAAAACGCTTCAGTATCTTATCAAGATAGGTACTCTGACTCAACGCTAATAGACGTCTTGATCTATCACGATAGATTTTAATGCCTAAGACGTATGCAGCTTCTCCTAAGTCCTTCATGAAAAATTTATTGTTTAAATATTCGTTCACGCTATTCAGAAGTTCCACATCATTCCCAATCAGCAATATATCATCTTCATATAGTGCTAAGAACACAACCGAGCTCCCACACATTTTGTTGTAAATGCAGGTCTCTTCCATATTTTGGACAAATCCAAAACCATTGATCACCTCATCAAAGCGAAGATTCCAGCTCCAAGATGCTTGCTTCATCCGTAGATGGAACGTTGAAGCTTGCATACCTTGTTAGCATTTACTGGATCGACAAAACCTTCCGGTTGTACCATATACAACTCTTCCTCAATGTTGCCATTTAGGAACGTTGTTTTGACATCCATCTGCCATATTTCATAATTGTAATCTCCAGCAATTGCTACCAAAATCCGAATAGACTTTAGCATCGCTACTGGTGAAAACGTTTCATCGTAGTCAATCCCATGAACCTGTCGGAAACCTTTTGCGACAAGCCGAGCTTTATATACGGTCACGTTACCATCAGCATCAGTCTTCTGCTTAAAGATCCATTTATTCTCGACGGCCTTGCGCCCTTCGGGAATCTCCATCAAAGTCCATACTTTGTTGTCATACATGGATCCTATTTCGGATTTCATGGCTTCTAACCATTTCTCGGACTCTAGACTCGCCATAGCCTCCTTGTAGTTCGTAAGTTCGTCTTGTTCAATCAACACGATGGTGCAAACTAGGTTGCCATACCATTCTGGTGCGATACGTGACCTATGAGGTAGAACAGTGTCCTCGACAGTTTCTCCCACTCCTTCTGTGGAAGACGTTTCCGGAACAGCTTCCGTTGCATCACTCGGAATTTCGAGTTTAGGATCAACGATCTCGTCGAGGTCTACCTTCCTCCCACTTACTCCTTACGCGAGAAACTCCTTCTCTATAAAGGTACCGGTCTTCGCGACAAACTCTTTGCCCCCAGCTTGGTTGTAGAAGGTGTATCTAACGGTTTCCCGCGGATATCCTACAAAGACGACTTTCTCCGACTTCGGTTCGAGTTTGTCGGGTTGTAGTTTATTAACATACGCCTCACAACCCAGACCTTTAGAAACGATAACTTAGGCTTCTCGCCATACCACAACTCATATGGTGCCGTTTCTACGGATTTGGATGGAGCCCTATTTAAAATGAATGCGGTTGTTTCTAACGCATAACCCCAGAAGGACACGGGAAAATCGGTAAGAGACATCATAGATCGGACACTATCCAGTAGGGTACGATTAAGTCGCTCGGACACACCGTTACGTTGCGGTGTTCCAGCAGGCGTAAGTTGTGGCACGATGCCACAGGTCTTTAGATGTGTGCCAAATTCATAACTCAAATACTCGCCACCACGATCGGATCGGAGGTGCTTGATTTTCTTATTAAGATGATTTTCAACTTCACTTTGAAATTCTTTGAACATTTCAAAAGTTTCAGACTTGTGTTTCATTAAATAGATATAACAGTATTGAACGGGAATCCGGCACCTAGAGGGGGGGGGGTGAATAGGTGCTATTAAAAAAATTAGGTCTTTTCAAATTTAGGCTCAACACAAAGGTAAATTCTCTAGATATGCAACTACGGTGAATTTACCTAAATGACAATCTAAGTAATAACAAGATAAACAAGCCAACAAGACAAGTAAGTAAGGGAGCAATGATAAGGGGAACCGAGTGAAGCACGCGGAGACGAAGATGTAATCCCGAGTTCCACCCAAGGGTGTACGTCTCGTTTGGAGAGGTGTGCGCTACCACAACAGGTTAGCCGCAACGCCACAAAGGCTCACCTTCTTCTCCGATGAACTCAACCACAAAGGTTGCGAGTCCACCTTCCACTATTGATCCCCTTTTAGGGCGGAGATCGAATCCCTTACAAACGCTTGAGGCACGCACCCACAACTTAATTGGGGGCTCTCAAGATGACCACAAAAGGTCAAGGACCACAAAAGGTCAAGGCAACACCAAGATTACAACAATGGTGAGCTAGGTTTTCCCACCGGAAACCCTAGCCACGAAATCCCCAAGTGAATGGGGAGGAAATGCAAATCCCTTCGGTGAAGATGTAGATCCGGGCCTTCTCCTCCAATCCTCCAAAGATCAACGAATTTGGGTGGAGGGATTGGGAGATCTTGATGATTTGAGCTTTCAAGAATAGTAGGAGAGAGAAAATCCGAGAGCTAGCTGTTCTTGAGTGAGTGAGGGGGTATTTATACCCCCTCCCAAAATCTGGCCGTTGGCTGCCTCGGGGACCCGGAAATTCCGGTATAAGTGACACCCGGAAAATCCGGGTCACCGGGAAATTCCGAGTGAGTGAAATTTCCGAGCTGAATTTCCGGTTGAAGTCAGAACCACTTTGACATCTTGACTTAGCAAAATTTCTGAGGGTGTCTCGGAAATTCCGAGTCAGTGAAATTTCCGAGCTGAATTTTCGGTTGAAGTCAGAACCACTTTGACATCTTGACTTAGCCAAATTTCTGAGGGTGACTCGGAAATTCCGAGTCAGTGAAATTTCCGAGCTGAATTTCCGGTTGAAGTCAGAACCACTTTGACATCTTGACTTAGCCAAATTTCTGAGGGTGACTCGGAAATTCCGAGTCAGTGAAATTTCCGAGCAGAATTTCTGGTCTGAGTCAGAACCACTTCCTGACTTTTCCTTAGCCATTTTTCTGTTAGGTGAAGGAGACCCGGAATTTCCGATCCTGGAAATTTCCGGTTCCAATAATCCGATTCTGGGAAGAATTCCAGGAACTCTTTTTCTCTACATTTTGGCTTTGGGATATGTGATATGCAACTCACACAAACTGAAATACTTTGCAATAGGATTAGTACATCATTGGTATTGTTAACTAACACTCAAAACACTAGGGATTAAGAAATGTTCTTTCAACCTCCCCCTTTTTGGTGTTAGATGACAATACCAAGATTTGCATAGAAACAAAATGCAATATCATGTTTTTGATAGAAAATGGCTCCCCCTAAACAAGTGCATGAAATCAACACAATATTGACAAAGGATAGGAGCAATTTTATAATAACAAACACAAGATATCACAAATGAGTAAGGAGACAAAATGTAAGGTTATGGTAGCATTTGAGACTAGATAGATTTTCATACCTTGTGTATATAGGATATGAATAGAATACCAACACAATAAATTGGAAGACTCAACCATGGGATAATGACAGTATAACATTGCCTCAATACACATAGTCATCACACATAGAAAATAAAAGAGTTCAACAAATAACCTCAAACAAGATAAATGGGCACAAGCGCAAATAAATGGTAAACGCATATGCTTGTGCCCGAGCCCTTGCAAATCCCCAAAGTCCTACTCCCCGAAGTCCTACTAGAGCAACTTCTCCCCCTTTGGTATCTAAACGCCAAAAAGGAAGAGGAGCGATGCTACGTCCCGTGAAGGTCTTCAGTCCGAGGGGGTATCCTCATCATCATCATCATTATCATCATCCTCATCCTCCTCCTCATACTCTGCCTCCTCATCATCATCTTCCTCCTCCTCCTCATCATCATCATCATCATAATCATGTCCAGTGGTGTACGAGCTGCCGCCAAGGTCATGGTCAATCTGAGTCCACGGAGCCAAAGAACCCTGGTTCCACTGAGCAAAGGTCAGGGGAACAGAGAGTTCTGGAGGAGCAGGAGAGCCAGCCGCATGATGAAGGATCAAGTCTTGCTTGTAGGCCAGCTGACGGCGATCCTTGTAGGCAGTGTATTGCTCCTTGCGGATGTCCACATTCATGCACAGGATGTTGCGTTGGAACCAATTCAGCTTCTTCACCTTAGCATGAGTGGCTGGGACATAAGTAGGAGCAGCAGCCCTCCTAGCATCACCCATAAAGGATCCACCTTGAGCTGAGCTAGAAGTAGGCCTAGGAGGGGGCTTGACCACTGTCTTCTTCTCATAAAGTTTCTTGAAGTCATGAGCTTCCAACTCATCATTACTGAAGTTATGGTCAGGAAACTTGAACTTGATGAGTTTCATGATGTAAGGAGCATAAGGGATAGTGACCCTTGTGGTCATGGCTTCATACATCTCATTGTAGATGTAATCCATAACATCCACACTCCAGTCTTCATCAGAGCCAGGGTCCTCCACAATGCGGTTGGCATGAAGGAGCAAGTTGCACAGAGGGGTCACCACATTGTCATTATTGCCACCACTTGGTGCAATGTTCTCACGGAGGATGCGCACAAGGACATCATAGAGAGGGAGCAAGTCTCGAGAATTGCCGGGTGTGGCTCCCTCACCATATAAGTGCACGGTCTGCTTCTTGTTGAGCTTGTAAGGGTGGTGCATGCGATAGCCTTGAGGATTGTCACCATCAAACTTGTAGCCCAAAACCTTGGCAAACTCCTCAAAGTTGGACTCACAGAAAGATTCACCAGTCATCCACTTCATTGTCTTCTTTGAGTCACCCTTCATCACAAGAGTGGCAAATAACTGCATCACAAGCTGAGAGTTGTAAGGACAACGAGTGAGCACCAGCCTCTCCAAGCCCATAGTCTTGACAATATGAATAGCTTCAACAAAAGAGGCTTTCTTCTGCAGAGTTGCAAGATCAAACGGATGCATAGGCCGAATGGGCTTCGACAGAGAGAAGTAGAGGTCCACGAGTATGTGCTCTTGCTCTTGACACCAATAGCTGCGATCATCCAGAGTGTTGTCCCTTGGCCTAAGGTACCAATCCCCTTGTCTGAGCTGAGAGTATTCAACAGAGTTCATCTTTGAATAGTTCTGACGTTGAGGAATAGGAGCATTCTTCCTTTTCTTGGATGGTGGCTTGCTAGCAACAACTTTCTTCTTCCTTCGAATAGGTGGATTACTTGAGTAGGCAGGACCCTTACCCTTGTTGACAGGGTTCTTGTGAACAGGTGCCCTTGAGGTGTTCCTTGATGCCCCAGCGGACGGACTCCCACTAGAACCTGTGAGTTTAAGCATAGTGGGTAGCATAAGGTAAGTACACACAAGTCAGGAGATTATACACACATTAGGTAGGCATTTGATGAATCATATGTAGTTAAACATGAGTTAATCTTAAAACTGCAGTGTTTGGCTCGGAAATTCCGATTCAGACATAACCGGAAATTCTGGGGGACCGGAAATGAAGGAGATATGCCCTAGAGGCAAATAAATAAGTAGTATTTATTGCATTATCTCATAAGTTTATAATAGGTTTGTGTATTATGCTATAATTGTATTAATCGGAATTATTGATACACGTGTGATACATAGACAACCAGGTCCCTAGCAAGCCTCTATATGAGCTAGTCCATTGGGCAACAGTTGATCGAGATTCCCGATCAAGGACAATGACGTCGGTTGACAATGGAGTCATCTTGTTAGTTGAATAAGGTGATGGACATACGCAAAATATTGCAATAAGATCGTATTACGATGTTTGTCATTTGCAATAGATAAGATTATGATAGCTTATTCCTTAGACCGTGAGACCGTACTTATTGATGCTTCTTAGGGGTGCTTTGAGAGCATCAAACGTTGTGTCTTATATAGCATGACAATAACGGTGTCCATCTTGGGTACTCCGAAAGAGCATCGAGACGTAAGGATCAAGAGCGGGATTTGTCCATTCTTGTAATGGAAAGATACTCTGGGCCCACTCGGTGATATTGCATCTATATAGCTGCACAGCTTATGACTAGGTCATGGAGATGTAATATCGCAGACGAGTTAATAACCTTCGTTGGTAACGAGATACAACAAAGACATCGGTGTGTCTACGATCATATCTCGGACAAGGTAGTATCGCAGAGACAAAGGGAATGAATATCATATTCATGGTTCAACGACGATATTCGTAGAATGCACAGGGGCCGTCATATACATCCAGGTATCCCTGACGGTCATTGGTGAGCGGAGTGTCTCGACCATGTCTGGAGTTTTCTCGAATCGTAGCGTAACAAACTTAAGGTCTTAACGACACCGGGAGATAGGTTCTGGAATATTATAGGAATTTGTTGGAGAGAGAGAAATGATCCGGAAAGAGTTCCGGTGGTCCGGAAGGAGTTCCGGGGAGGTCTGGAATGGTTCCAGGAATGTCCGAAAGTTGTTCGGGTGGTCCGAAAGAGTTTCGGAGTCACGGGATATTAAATAGTATTTAAATATATTAATGATTAATTAATTATATTTTATATTAATTTAATATTAATTAAATAAAGGAAAAAGGGGGGCTCCCACCTACATGGGCCCTGAGAGGGCCCAAGAGGGGGAGCCGCACCACCAAGGGGGGGTGGGCCCCATGGCTGGTTCGTCCAGCCCATGTGGGGGCCGAACCCCCCCCCCTTCTTCTTTGTTTAGTCCCACATGGGGGAGCTAGGGAGTTTGCACACCCCCTCCCCCTTTATATAGCAAGGCATATTAATTGGATTAATTCATTAGAAAATACAATTAATTGTATTGCAGGCCGGCCGAGCTGTTTCTCCACCCGTTTTGCCCCCTCTCTCCACCTAAGCTATACCGCCGGCCACCGTTGCCCTGCGGGATTCCAGATATGATCTACCCCTGCGATTTCAGCTGGATCTGAATGACCGGGGTTTGTCGCTAAGCTCCGTATGTTTGTGAGTGCTCGGAGGTAACTCTTTTTGAGGAGCCTGGGCAACGTCGTCTCGCCCCTGCAGCCGCCACGCCGCTTCCCCCCTGCCGCCGGCGCACCCCCCTGGTGCCGGCGCCCCGCCTTCTTCCGCCCGACGCCTCTCGACGCAGATCACCGTCGACGCCCCGACGTCATCGTCTTCGTCATCGCGGCAAGTTCTCCGCGACCTCGAGGTCGGCTACGTACGACTTCATCGTCAACGCTTGTGCGGGAGCGTAATCCCCGCTATCGGTCTACATGGAGGTAATGTAACCCGTTCCGCCACCGTTATCACATGTACTAGATAGATAGATCCTGGCTAGTTAGGGTTTCGTTCGCTAGAAAAATTATTGTTTTCTGCACCGTAACCCCTTCAGTGGTATCAGAGCCGATCTATGCGTAGTACTGCTGGTACGGTTAGAACTCATGTTGAATGAGGGCGTCTTTCTTATATTTGCTACCCTCTAGCGTGCACTTGCGATGCCTTCGGTATTGAGTTGATGAAGCGGCCCGCACCGACTTTATGCGTACGCTTACGCGAGACTGGTTCAACTACTGACATACGGCTTGCACCGTATCTGTGGCTGGCGGGTGTCTGTTTCTCTCTCTCTAGTCGGCAAAGCATTTTCAATGGAGGGCCCGAAAGGGATGCTTAAACATGCAATTATACGATCGACGTTGTGGTACAAAGTTCGTAGGTAGGGAAGCGATTCTCTTACGAATAAGCCTATATGCCACGTAAAACTTGCAAAACTAAATAAAGATAGAGGCGTCTAACTTTGTTTTGCAGAGGCGTTATTTTATGTGACATGATATTACTCGTACTGTCGGAGGCAATGGAGGGCTCCGTAGACTCGGAGCCATGCCGGGGCCCCGGGGGCCAGGCACATGGCGCCATGAAGGTCCAGGCGCATCGACCATGTCACATCGCACTTCATTGCATCATTATTGTGTGCTGTTGTGTGTGCATCTTATTGATTACTTATAAGCTAGATATACAACGGTAGCATCATAAATAGTATGATCCCTAACAAATACCAAAATTGTGTTCTCCCTCCTTGCGCACCACCAAGAAAGTTCTACGTTATGAGGCAGGCCGTGATGATCGGGTGTCACACATCTCGTCGTTCGCATACAGTGGGTGTAAGCCATGTTGCACGCGCAGGGTCTTCGAGGTTTGATTGGCGAGCCTAGCATATCCAGAAATATGGCCTCGGAACACGGGAAGATCGAAAGATCGAGCACGAGTCACAGTGTTGTTGTGATCAACATGTTATGTCCACCTTTGAAACTGTGTTGCCGGCCGTGATGATCGGGGGTAGTGTGGTGGATGAGGGTCGTGTAATCGCCATTATTATTTCTAGGGATAATAATCTTGGTGTGGTGTGTTTTTGATAATGAGATTATAAAACTAAAACTCACCTACGTATTATAAACTTTACCTTACCTCTTTTGCGATCACATCTGGAGACTACGGAACTACACTTCGGTTGCTTCCTCAAGAGCTCGGATTCTACCTTAGAAGCCGACGGGTCCAACTTCATCAGCTGGTACATTGGTTTTAGAAACATTCTCCAAACACAACAAACATCCTATATGTCCTAGAACATTAGTTAGGAGTTAGACCAGATGATTCTGATAGCAAGGAGCAAGATGATGAGTTCCGTAAGCATCATGATATTTTCATGGAAGTGAAGGTCGTCATGAGCGTATGCCTATCACCTGAGTTGAAAGTTGTTTCAACACATGGAGCCATATGTCGTGATTGATGCGATCAGAGGTCACTTCAAAGATGAATTGAGCAGTTCAGACAGCTTAGAAAGTTCTGGACCATTCACATGGGGAGCATACCTGTCTGGAGACTCAGTTGAAGAATTTGTGTGACATCTACTTCAGGCTTACGAATATCTATGATTTCTAGATAGCGAACTCCAGTGCAATAGAGATTGTGCTTTACCTCCTAGCTGTGAATAGTATGTGCGTGAACATGCTATAGAGACTTGATGAGCTTCTTCACATTTGTGAACAAGTTCAAATCTCTAAAAGTCGATTCCATTCGAAGAAGAGTTCTTTGACGCTACGGGTATATTTGATATACGAAGATATAAATGTATTCTTCTCATACTTGGTGAAAAGTATTTAATACTTGTTCTGTTTATGAAACAGTACCTGATTATCACAAGTATGCGGCGAAGGGTGACGTGACAGTGCACAAGTGATGGCAAGTTCATGGCTAGTAGTGCTCACGCCCTCGAGATATCATATTAGTTATCATTAATAGTTTTTGATAAGACATTTTGTAATAGTGAGAGTGTGATCTAGTTTGGTGTCTTGAATGTTGCAAGACATATTTATTCATATAGAACAAATCAGTTGTTTAATGTTATGAAACAAAGCAGTTATTTCATGTTATGAGTAATTTGCATCACATCTCAATTACATTATGCGTATGATATATATTTATAATAGCGGGAATGATAAAATTATGTGTCCAAAGAACAAACACCATCGAATTTAGTCATAAAGGCAATGAAAGAAGTAATGGATAATTTTGGTCCATTTAAGTATTTCGAGTGCCAAAATTGATTAAGTTTGAAATGCAGTATTGAAGTTGCAATACTAGAGGAAATTGATTGAGAGTCATTTTTAATGATTAATCAATGGTGTTATTGCATGATCCGAATTCTTCCATTATTTTGGTAAATAGGAGTATTCGCCCGATAAATTATGGAGTCTGAAATTAATTTGATAATAGATCAAATGGGGTTTTTCAAAAGAAAGATTAGTGAATATTGTATTCACAAAATTCGATCAAAGGACAATATTTTTGAATTATGATTTCAACGCAAAAGACGTGTGGAAATTTGTTTCACAATATTATATTGTCATATATAGTGATATGTGGGGAATTATAATCATGCTCTATTTTATATAAAGTGTGGTCTGTCAGAATCTGTCTTAGAATCTCCTAATATGTTCGAGACATTATAGTCGATATCCACTTTAGAAAATGGATATTTTCCTCAACGAGAATTCGTAGGATCGACAGTAGTGTCGACTTGTATATGATTATACGATAATTCGGAATATACATGAGTAGTTCTTTGTAGATTACTCGCATTGGATGAGAGTGTATTCCAAAACCAAATAGAAACAAAACTTAGTTTGTTGTCTATGTAATTCCGAGGAAAATATGATTTTTCGAATTATGGTTTATGGATTGGAATTAGAAGCTTGAAATAAAGTGTCAGACCTATGTTGGAAGGTGTTCCAAAGAGTATATGTCTGCTAATGAAAATTTGGTGATTAAGAGTGAGGGAGACTAGAAAATTGTTTTCTGCTTGCAATCCTCTTCATAAAGATCATAATATTTTCATGAAAGAAACTTCTAAGTAAAGTGTTGTTATATTTAATATTGCTGTCAGGTCACATCACTGTATTAAGTGTTTCAGATCTTGTTGACAGATCAAGGTGCACTATATGAATATAAAGAAAGTTGAGAAAATATCAGAGTACGAACAAAGGCTTTTTGAGCCTGAAAATCCAAGTTACATTTGAAAGGATTAAGAGAGTAATTGTTATTGCAATTCTTATTAGAGGAATAAGATTGTTTAATCGTCATATAAAGTGTTATATGAGAAATGTGACTATAAGAAAGACGCGGTAGCGGACAAGATCAAATTTGTTGACTACATTTATGTAGACATGCTTGAAGTCTGAGGGATTTGTATTAATGTAATACTGTCGTTTGTATTAAACTCGAATTGATAATAGATCAATGATTTTGGTTTGACCAAAATATCGATTTAAGTGGGAGTCAATGTTAGTTTACTCAGGTGGAATATGTAAAGATCATATTTTTGAGTGGGAGCTCAGGAACTCAAATATGTGGATGACACATTTTTGAGTGGGAGCTCGGGTTCTCAAATATGTGGAGACATAATTTGAGTGGGAGCCGAGTTCATCTTGTGTAATTAACACATTGTGAAAATTGTACCAATAGAATAGGATGAAGTTGTGAAACTATTTGAAAGTTAGTGTCTATTTTGAAATAGAACGGGAATTTTAAATAGTTAGTCGAGTTGTTTTGGATTATATCTGAGGAGTCAGAATAGAATCAAAAGGATGGTCCTTTGAAATCCAATTGATCATTAAGAGTAATGATGCAAGGTAGTAACGGTTGTATGACGTGTTGGTCTATTATGTAATATTAGACATCATATAGAAACCATATTATCTGCTCGATGAAATATAACCGATGTTCTTGGAAGAAGAGCAGTTATAAAAGTAAATTTAGAATTTACTGGAAGTAGAGGTGTGTTAGTTGTTGGATTGACATTAGAATATCAAGTTTTCTACATTGGTGTGAAAGTATGTATATATCGCGAGTTTGTAATTGTTACAAGGGGCTCTCTATGGCTGAGTGTGTTTTTCAGGGCAGTTATCTGCTTAGTATAATCAGAGTAAGCGCTGGGAAACAGAAGTCTCACTTAGTTGCGGTATTTGCATATATGTTGTTGGATAACGTGGTGATATCAAGCAAGTTGATATCAGTGAATCGCAAAAGCATGTACAATCATGGATTGTGCAGTAACACTCTTCCACAAGCAAGAATTATCAAATGATTCTTATTTGATAAGGGATTCTGATAAAGTAAAACGCAGCAAGTTTATTTGTACTCTAGTGCAAGTGGGAGACTGAAGGAGATATGCCCTAGAGGCAAATAAATAAGTAGTATTTATTGCATTATCTCATAAGTTTATAATAGGTTTGTGTATTATGCTATAACTGTATTAATCGGAATTATTGATACACGTGTGATACATATACAACCAGGTCCCTAGCAAGCCTCTATATGAGCTAGTCCATTGGACAACAGTTGATCGAGATTCCCGATCAAGGACAATGACGTCGGTTGACAATGGGGTCATCTTGTTAGTTGAATAAGGTGATGGACATACGCAAAGTATTGCAATAAGATCGTATTACGATGTTTGTCATTTGCAATAGATAAGATTATGATAGCTTATTCCTTAGACCGTGAGACCGTACTTATTGATGCTTCGTAGGGGTGCTTTGAGAGCATCAAACGTTGTGTCTTATATAGCATGACAATAACGGTGTCCATCTTGGGTACTCCGAAAGAGCATCGAGACGTAAGGATCAAGAGCGGGATTTGTCCATTCTTGTAATGGAAAGATACTCTGGGCCCACTCGGTGATATTGCATCTATATAGCTGCGCAGTTTATGACTAGGTCATGGAGAGGTAATATCGCAGACGAGTTAATAACCTTCGTCGGTAACGAGATACAACAAAGACATCGGTGTGTCTACGATCATATCTCGGACAAGATAGTATCGCAGAGACAAAGGGAATGAATATCATATTCATGGTTCAACGACGATATTCGTAGAATGCACAGGGGCCGTCATATACATCCAGGTATCCCTGACGGTCATTGGTGAGCGGAGTGTCTCGACCATGTCTGGAGTGTTCTCGAACCGTAGCGTAACAAACTTAAGGTCTTAACGACACCGGGAGATAGGTTCTGGAATATTATAGGAATTTGTTGGAGAGAGAGAAATGATCCGGAAAGAGTTCCGGTGGTCCGGAAGGAGTTCCGGGGAGGTCTGGAATGGTTCCAGGAATGTCCGAAAGTTGTTCGGGTGGTCCGAAAGAGTTTTCGGAGTCACGGGATATTAAATAGTATTTAAATATATTAATGAATAATTAATTATATTTTATATTAATTTAATATTAATTAAATAAAGGAAAAAGGGGGAGCCGCACCACCAAGGGGGGGTGGGCCCCATGGCTGGTTCGGCCAGCCCATGTGGGGGCCGACCCCCCCCCTTCTCCTTTGTTTTGTCCCACATGGGGGAGCTATGGAGTTTGCACACCCCCTCCCCCCTTTATATAGCAAGGCATATTAACTGGATTAATTCATTGGAAAATACAATTAATTGTATTGCAGGCCGGCCGAGCTGTTTCTCCGCCCGTTTTGCCCCCTCTCTCCACCTAAGCTATACCGCCGGGCACCGTTGCCCTGCGGGATTCCAGATAAGATCTACCCCTGCGATTTCAGCTGGATCTGAATGACCGGGGGTTGTCGCTAAGCTCTGTATGTTTGTGAGTGCTCGGAGGTATTTCTTTTTGAGGAGCCTGGGCAACGTCGTCTCGCCCCTGCAGCCGCCGCGCCGCTTCCCCCTGCCGCCGGCGCACCCCCCTGGTGCCGGCGCCCCGCCTTCTTCCGCCCGACGCCCGTCGACGCAGATCACCGTCGACGCCCCGGCGTCATCGTCTTCGTCATCGCGGCAAGTTCTCCGCGACCTCGAGGTCGGCTACGTACGACTTCATCATCAACTCTTGTGCGGGAGCGTAATCCCTGCTATCGGTCTACATGGAGGTAATGTAACCCGTTCCGCCACCGTTATCACATGTACTAGATAGATAGATCCTGGCTAGTTAGGGTTTCGTTCGCTAGAAAAATTATTGTTTTCTGCACCGTAACCCCTTCAGGAAATTCCGAGTCAGACTGAGTCGGAAATTCCGACCCAAACAGAAACAGTGCAGATCTGAGATTGACTCGGTTTAAAACTAGATCGATCCAACACAATGCAAAACTAATGTATGTAGATGGCAGGGAATGGTGCTAGGAACAATCTCTACCAAGCAATATTGAAACAAATAACTCCACATCAAGATCCTAGTGCAAACACATAAGGAAGAGGAAAAGTGAAGTTACCCTCATCCATTGAGGCCATTGCTTGGAGGAGTGAGTTCCCGGGGCGGAGGAGGAGCAGATCCGACCGAGAAAGAGGTTCCCAGGCGGTCGGAGTGCTCCGGAGGGATCTTGGAGCAGCAGGGGCGGCGGGTGGAGGAGAGAGAGGTTGGGGGTGGAAGAAGGGTACGAATGAGCCCTTCACCCCGAGCCTGCCCTTATATTTTTGGACAAACCGCCCGATCGGAATTTCCGGGTGTAACTTACACCGGAAATTCCGAGTCACCGGATATTCCGATTCATAAATGAACCGGATATTCCGACCTGCTGAACTAAAATCCCAGTTTTCAAGAGGATGACTTGTGTGCAGTAGAGAGAAATGTTTTCAGGGGGAAGTAGGCTTGGGATAGATTTCCAAACTGTCATTGGTACACCATACTCAACTCACAACTACCAAAACGAAACATAAAGCGCCAAGTTGAGTAGGTTTCCCACATGCAAGAAGAGGAGGGCAAATAGCAACAATAAGCTCCAAATAAAATCAACTCTTCAAAGAGAAGAGGTCGGTGGCCGAGGCCACCATGTAGGAGTGTATGGCATGTTACCGCGAAGATGTATCTTGGGTACATAACCAATACTCGTCGTTTTAGCTCATTAGTCATAAGAATGAATATAGAGATAAAAGAACACTTGCTATCGACATAATGGGGGGAGGGATGGTCCAATGTATTAGGAACGCACTCCCCCTATTTCCATGCCTACATATAAACAAGATAAGATGCAATTACGCCCTAGGTGAGTGTGCAAGCGATCAAGCTAAGGACCTCGAATCAATGATATTTAGCTCATTCCTCAAAAAGCAAAACCTTCCTTCCTCAAGGGGCTTCGTGAAGATATCCACCAATTGATCCCTTGTGCCCACATATGATAAGTCAATGTCTCCTCGGGCCACATGATCTCTTATGAAATGATGGCGGATCTCAATATGCTTGGTTCTTGAATGTTGCACCGGGTTGTAAACAATCTTGATGGCACTTTCGTTGTCACATAGAAGAGGCACTTTGTCGCAATCGACTCCGTACTCCTTCAAAGTTTGCCTCATCCATAGCAACTGAGTGCAACAACTTGCGGCGACAATATACTCTGCTTCGGCGGTGGAGAGAGATATACAATTTTGCTTCTTAGAAGACCAACTTACCAAGGACCTCCCAATAAATTGACAAGCGCCGGAGGTTGACTTCCTATCATCTTGATCTGCCGCCCAATCGGAATCCGTGTACCCACATAATGAGAAATTTGCATCCTTGGGGTACCACAATCCAAAGGTTGGGGTATAAGCCAAATATCTAAAGATCCTCTTGACCGCCATATCATGGCTTTCTTTAAGAGCCGCCTGATATCTTGCACACACTCCTACGGCTAGCACTATATCCGGTCTAGATGCACAAAGGTAGAGGAGAGATCCAATCATGGAGCGGTATACCTTTTGATCCACATCCTTACCCTTAGGGTTGAGCTCAAGGTGACATTTGGTTTGCATTGGGTTAGAGTGTAGCGTACCTGCACTTTAAATAAGGCAGATACCTGTGTATAGTGCAAATCCCTGGATCGATTCATTTGCACACACAGTTTACGATGTAATATCACAACAAAGCATCAATTATATTACATCGATGATCCAGAATTACAAAATATTTGATACAAGTTGCATAGCGTAAAGCTAGCATTGAAAAGTACACAGCGGAAATACAATAGCAGTGAGTCTCTATAACTTTCATGCTGCCACAGGCGAAAACATGTTGGTTGTAGACTCGAAACCTTTAACGAAACCTCACTCGTCATCTGATCAAATCTGCAATAAGAAAAATATTGCAACAACGTGGGTCAGATTCCATTAAAAATGGAGTCTGGCAAGTGACACTATGGTGGACACTTAATGGAATAACTCTAAAGCCTATATGCATATTTGGCTGGTGGAGTTCAAGGCTAATTCGCATAAAGCCAATTTTTCCTACTCTTTTGAAAACACTTTTCTTGAAATCAAGACGAGTATGGCATGAAAACCATAAATCTCATCTTCCCTTGTTCACCCATCAAGTTTTATATTTTTGAAGTTGGAATGATGGAATCCTCCGTTGACGTCCGTGATCAGCTGCTCAAAATTGTCCGTAACCGAGGACACGGCTAAGTACTTAGTTTTACACTCTGCAGAGGTTGTGCACGTTCACCATTGTACCCATTCAACCCAAGGTATCCTTTACACACCATTTGTGATAAGGAAAGGAGAGAATGAGACGAGATCTTTCAGAAGCATTTTCCCTCCCACTCTGGCTTGACCCGTTCCACCTAACATCCCCCTACATCTGCTTGTCAAGCCGGAGAGAGTCCACGCAACATAATTGATCAAGCCAGGGCCCATATGGCAATGGCTGCACTGGAAGCAATCGTCACTCGGAGTTCTTCAGATTCCTCGGTTCCTGGGTGGCCATTCACAAGTGTACATACTCCAGGAACCATAGACATGGACCTGAGTAGCCACTCAACATAAACCATACAACCACTTACCACCCAGGTGTTTCATTCTTAACTTAGTAGAATTTAGATTTTCACAACACAACATTTGCATAGCATCAATAATTCTACTAAGTATTGCATAGGAACCTAGACACAGGAATAAGGAATTCTACACAGGTTTAGCATAGCAATACTATCCTACTCATGCATATAAAAATACTAAGTAATGCATATAGAAATAATAGGAAGTTTATGAGGTGTGCCACTTGCCTTTGAATGTTGTCGTTGTTCACAACTCTTTTCAACGATACTCAGGACTCTCCGTTCAATCTAACAGTATAGACAAGCAACAATACAACAATCAACAGCAAGCACAACTCCACAATGCATACAGACACATACTAGATGATTAAATAAGTTTTATAAAACTTTCTAAGGAAAATATGTTTATGCATGATGTGCAAAATATTCCTAAGGGTTAGAAATACTTTTTCATGCCATGAAAATCTTTTAAGTTAATGTAAGGCAAATAGGTGGGTCAAGAATGACTAAGGACTAAGGTCTTAAGTTGGATAAACATACTTTGTTTTATATCTTCTTGAAACAAGCACTCTAATGGCTTAGCCATGATGTGCAAAATACTTAGAGAAAATTACTAAGTCATTTGTTCAAGATGATCAACAATTATTATCAACTCTTTGTAAATTGGACATTCACTATAGTGAGAGAGACAAACACTCGGCCAGCCACTTAAATTGTGGAACAGGTCTCATGTACTTGGACATGTAAGGTTTGTTTCCAGGCCGCTTCATCCCACTATGCTGCTAGGATCCAACAACTTCAAGATGATAACATCATGATCAAAATTTGTTTAAGTCTAAAAGACAAGATTAGGAAAGAGGGAAAAGTTAGAAAGAAAGATGTAGTTGTCCTCCAGGCTTCATCTCCAGACTTGTAACTTTCTTCTGGATGATGTCTTGATTGAGTTCTTGGTAGTCTTGATGAATCTTCAGACTTTATGGTTCTTGTATCCTCGAGGCTGGTTTTGGATTTACTTAGTCTTCAAGAAGTCCCAGAGGAGAAAAATACAGAGAGAAAGACTTAGAGGATAGAAAGGGTGGTTGGCCTTCTTGAACTTCTTCTCACTTTTCTTCTAAGTGCTTGACATCTTGAGGATGCTTCCAGAGTCTGTTTTCTTCTAAGTCCTTCATGAACTTCTTTTTGATTTTCTTCTAAGTGTTTCTTCTCCTTGTAGATACTTCTGAAGTCTTGTTTTTGGCTAAGTCCTTCATTGGTCTTCCAGCTCCATGTTGAAAATCCTAAGTGTCTAAGTGTATAGCACTTTTCCCAAAATACTAAGTTTGAAAATAATCCTAACTTAGAGAAAATGGGGAGGAGTTTTCCTTATGGAAACTATAACCATAAAATATGCTATGCATGAATGCAATTTTAAATCACAAGCAACATAACCTAATTTTTGTGAAGTTTATAATTATACATAAAGTTATAATTGAAATTTAATTAGTTTCTAATTTGCAAAACCTAATAAAAGGAAACATTTAAAGTTTTATGTGATTTATATTTGATAACACAATTTTCTTTATAGATGGTGTTAATAGCCAGAGGTGGTTTAATTATATTTAATGCAATTTGATTTAATCAAAAATAATATTTCTATTAATAGTTATGTTGAAAATATTCAAACTATTCAACTTAAATATATAACTATGAATTCATTCAAACTTACTCAAAAATATTTTATAGCAGTAGCATTAATTTACAAATATTCTAAAGTTTCTAAAACATATTTATTTGCAATTTTTAGATTTATAGATTTAAAGTTATTACACTTATACTCAAATTCCCCATTTGAATTTTGAATATTTTATACTAAGTCAAATTTGAATTTTGTCAGATCCAAAATATTCTACATGTCAAGAGCTTTCCAAATATATAAAAATTATTAAATTTGGAGTTGTGGTTAAGAAGTTGTGACATATCTAAGTGGCAGGGGTGTTTCTGTAAAACTGCCAATTGAATTTAATTAAGGAAATCGTTTTCCACGTGGCAGCTGACTGGGCAGTGACGTGGCGCTGACGTGGCTGCCACGCGGGCGCTGACTGGATAAGTCAGCAGATCTGGGTCGTCAGATCTGGATCTGACGGTCCAGATCGGATCGTACCGATTCGTCTGCAACATCTAATCTGGGCCGAAGGATTTCAATCGGACGGTGCTGGGGGCTTGACCATACCGTGGGCGGCGCAGCTCGCCGGAGATGGCGCGGACGACGGCGCCGGCGGCTCGGCGTGGACGCTCTAGTCGTTTCAGTTCCTCCCCGGGCTTGTGGAGGTGGCGTAGAGGTGCGGCTGGGCAAGGCGGAGGCGATGGAGAGGTCGGTGTCGTGTCGTTCGTCTCGGTGAGGCGGCCTCGAGCGGATGAAGAGGTGCGGACGCCGGCGAGCTTCGGGTTGAGCACGGATTTGGCAGTCCAGCTGCGGATGACGGAAATTAGGGACATGGGAGGATGCGTAAGGGCGAGGGGGATCGAGTGGGAGGTTCGGAATTTGGGGCTTCGAAGAAGTGGCCGGCGGCAATGGGGCTTCTCCGGCGAGCTATGGGGACGGCCTGGCGGCGCGGTTAGGTTTGGAGCGAGAGGGAAAATGCGGAGGAGGGGGAGGGCTACTTGTAGACGCACATAGTTTTAAATTCTATGAAGTTTTAAAGTTATACACTATAGGCTTATAATTTCCAAACTATATTTTGAACATAGTTAAAGGAATGAAAACCATTTAGTAATTATATAACCTTTTGAATAATCTTGTAATTATGAATAGATATGGCCAAGTGGTTGAAATCAATTACTTATAATTAAACTATTTACTTAAAATAGAATGGGTTGTAGTTTGTGAAAGTGCATGGTTGCCCCCATGCGTGGTTTTGGTAATTAATGACAATCCTTATAGACTAATGTTTACATTGAGATATTCTTATAGATCTTGTCCATGGGAAATTATAGGAGTTCATGTGTTGGACTCTTCAAGATGACTTAATGACCAATGCTCTATTCAAAGGGTTTATATGAAGAATGGTCATGTGTAGAGTTGAGCTCATTGCAAGTATGGCTTGGAATAGAAGATTGAGTGAACAATCATGTTTAACCCCAAGCCATCATACATATCAAGAGAAGAAGATGAAGCTCACGTTCAATATGATGCATATCGGAAGATATCCTTTGATTGAGTCTTGCAAAGGAAACATGAAGACAAAGCCTAGCGAGTCCCTCCCATAACGGAGTATGGGGGAGCATTTGTAGAAGTCTTCATCAAGCATGTGCTAGCAAGCACAATCAAGAAAGGTGTTTCAACTTGAGAGAGTCAAGATCTTCATCATCGAGCTCAAGTGGAATGCGCAAGGCAAAGGTATGATCTTGATAGGTTTTCTCTCTTACCGGTCTCATGGTGTTAGTAGGAGACCGGGTTTTAGGATAGATGGCGTACTATCAAGAGGGGCTCTCAAGTGAGTAACTTGATCGCATTGTTGTGGAGAGCTCAAACCTTTGCATACTTGGCTTCTCATATTTCTTGGTTCTTATTTGGTTTTTCTCCGTGTTGAGTTTTGGTGCTTCTCGTGATCTTCATGACAAGACCAAGTCCTTCGAAAATGGTTTTACTTTGGAAAACGTGTTGCCTTTTATCCATGTGAGGATTTAGAGCTTGGTTTATCTCCATACTAAGCTCTAGTTCATCAAAAACAGATTTCGTATGAATATCTTGTTGCGTTTTTTATGAAAGAGTTTTTACTGGTTTGCATTGTTTAGGAAAGTTCAACCTTTCCCCATTTGGTTTTACCCTCACATGATGGACTGTGATGTTTCTATGCACATTCAAGTAGAGCTCGTTGTAACGATTCCAACGAGCCAAAAATCATCGAAAACGGAGTCCGGATGGAAAAGATATTGACGTTTTCGTTTATCAGTTTCTGCTGTTTTTTGCTGTAGCGGTAGTACCGTCGCGGTACCGCCCGAGGTACCGCCGGAGCTAACAGAGAGCTGTTTTCGGCGGTACCAGGAGCGGTAGTTCCACCGGGGCGGTAGTACCGCTACCCGGGGCGGTAGTACCGCTGCCCGGGGCGGTAGTACCGCTACGGAAGCCTGTTTTCAGCCCGTTTTGATGCCCTAACTCCCTAGGGGGGCGGTAGTACCGCTAGGGCCAGCGGTAGTACCGCTACGGCGCGAATCTGCACCCAACGGTTGGAATTTGGGTTGACCTATTTAAGGGGCCTTCTTCCCCAATGGTTCCCTAACCTTTCTAGCAAGTTTTGACCTCCATTGTTGACCTTCTTGAGCTTGCTATCTCTCCATCCCTCCAATGATTCTTGCTAATTCTTGAGGGAAAAGAGAGAGAAGATCTAGATCCACCTTTCCACCAATCAATCTCTTCTCTAAGTGAGGGGAACCTAGTGGATTTAGATCTTGGAGTTAATTTGTGGTTCTTCTCCTTTGTTCTTCCTCTCTTCTCCCCCCATTAGCATTAGTTGCCTTTGGTGGGATTTGAGAGTGAAGGATTTGACTCCTTTGTGGATCCCTTATTCTTCCTCTCTTCTCCACCCATAAGCATTAGTTGCTTTTGGTGGGATTTGAGAGTGAAGGATTTGAGCACTTGTGCTCTTGCCTTTTGCATTTGGTGCATCGGTGTGCTCTCCACGAGGATTCGTGGAAGTTGAAAGTTTGTGAGCTTGTTACTCTTGGGTCCTTGGACCCTAGACGCCTTTGTGGTGGTTGGACCCTTGTGTGGTCACTTGAAGCCGTTCGGGAGCCCCCAATCCAATTGTGGGTTGTGCCCCGGATTGTTGTTGGAGGCCGTTCGGGAGCCCCCAATCCCATTGTGGGTTGTGCCCCGGATTGTTGTTGAAAGGCTCCGGATTCCGCCTCGAAGGAATTCCGATAGTGCAAGGTGAACCAAGCCTTTGTGGTGCGGTTCATCGGAGAAGAAGGTGAAACCTTTGTGGTTGTTGAACCGTTGTGTCGGTTCACACCTCTCCAACGAGACGTACTCCCTTAACAAGGAGGAACTCGGGAATACATCCTCGTCTCCGCGTGACTCGGTTATTTCTATACCCGAGTTTTTACTTATGCACTTTGCATTGTGATAGCCTTCGTGCTTGAAGTATTCTATTGCTATCACCTTGTTGTTTATCTTGCTTAGCATAAGTTGTTGGTGCACATAGGTGAGCCTAGTTTATTTAGGTTGTCGGCTTGTTAATTTAAACACCTAGTTTTATTCCGCAATTATCAAGACTAAACCAGAAAAGTTTTAAACCGCCTATTCACCCCCCCCCCTCTAGGCGACATCATTGTCCTTTCAATTGGTATCAGAGCCTGGTCTCTCTTGTTGGGCTTTACCGCCTAGAGAGTAAAAGATGTCGTTTAGAGAATTAGTGCACGATCCCACTTTCATATTCGATGGCACAAATTATGATGTTTGGAAAATTCGCATGCTTAATCTTTTTAGGACCATGGGTCCAAATTATGTTAAGAGGATTGTAGATGTGTGTTTATCTCCTCCAAAGGATTCTCATGAATTATCTTTAGAGGATGAGATAAACTCTCATCTCGAGACTCAAGTTACTAATGGTCTTATGTGTGCTTTGACCGATGTAGTTCTTGCTTCAATCATGCCTTTTCGAAATGCACATGAGCTTTGGACCAAGCTTCAAGATATATATGAAGTGTCCAAAATTATTGAGGATGATTGTTCTTCCTCCAACTCCGGTCGTGATGAGTTCACAACTTCTTCCACTTCACCAACATGTGATTTGTCACACGGTAACGATATGGTGAGTGGCGATAGAAATTGCATTGGTGATGGTGAACTTACTATTGATTATACCTCTTCTCTATCACATTGCAATCTTCTATCTTTGGACTTAAAATATTCTAGCACTCCAAATGTCATACATGCTAGAGTTGATTGTCCTTGCATATCAAGTAATAGTTGCTTAACTAAATATAATGATGATATGCTCTCTATGTCTTGTTGTGATGAAAATTACTCTTCCATATCCTCTAGTATTTGCATGACTAACAATGTAGAGGAATCCCAACACTTGTTGGAACAAGACATGGACCTCAATGGAGCTTCAAGTATTTCTTCATCCTCCTCACCCATTAATCATGTTTGCCTTATGGCTAAGGATTCCGAGGTATCTCCCACCTCGAATCCAAATTGTGATGATGTGGATGAGGATTCTCATGAAGAAGGTTTTGACTTTGAATCCTTAACCAAGATGGGTGAGATGGTACTTGGTGCTCTACCCAAAGGTAGTAAAGCTATCCCTCCTCTTTGTGAAATCATTGATTATGTTACTAAGAGTAGGGAGTTCATTGAGGATTTGGAAAGTCAATTTGATGAGAAATGTCAAATTGAGAGAGATGACTCTATCACCATAGCTTCTTTGAAAGCTTCTCTTGAAGAGGAAGAAGAGCTTAGGGTTTCTCTTTAAGAGAAACTTGAATCCCTTGATGAGTCTAATGATCTTATTATTTCTAAAATCATTAAGGAAAGAGATCATGCTATTGCTAAATATAAAGTGCTTAAAAAGGAAAAAGTTGAATTTGATGTTGGCAATGCTAGACTAAGTGAGGACATAGAGAGACTTGACAAAGCTCACAAAACTTTAGAAAGTGAACACTCTCTCCTTATCATGTCTCATGATCAACTCCAAACTCAACTATCTAACAATGATAAGCTTTCCAAATTGTCTCCTTCCATTTCTAATGTTAATGATGCTTGTGCTACTAACTCCACTTCTCGTGAAGCATCTATTTTGAAGGAAAATGTTGAGCTAAGGGCTCAACTTGAGTTGCTATCTAGCAAGTATGGGAAATTGGAAGAAACTCATGAAAGGCTCTCTAGCTCTAATGACGATCTTCTAGCATCCCATGCTAAGCTAAAGTTAGCTAATGAGGCGATTATGTCAAAGGTAACATCTTGTAAGCCTCATGTGGACAATGGCACAACGTCTTCTCTTAATGCTATATCATCTTGTGCTAGTCCTTTTGATTCATCCACTCGTAATGTTGCTACATATTGTGATGAATCACTTTCCATACCTTGTTGCTCTAACAATGAAGTTTCTACTTCCTCTAGCATTTGTGTTGATACTAACCATGTAGAGGAATTAAAAGAGCTCAAGGCCCAAGTCACTTATTTGAATAAAGACTTGGAAAAGCGTCATGTTGGGAAGTCCACACTTGACAATATGTTGAGTGTTCAAATACGCCCCAATGACAAGAGTGGACTTGGATTCAACTCCAATAACAAGAACAAGTCCAAGATCATCAAGAAGAAAAAGGGCCAAGAACAAGTCAAAGATTCGGCCAAGATTGTTTGCTTCAAGTGCAAAGTTGAAGGGCACCATGTTAGATCTTGCCCTTTGAAGAAGAAGGCTTTTAGTGAGAAGCAACAAGGGAAGAACCCTCAAGTTCAAACTCAAGCTCCTCAAGTTGAAGAACAGTCTCTTCCCAAGAAGAATCAAGCTACCCCTCCTCAAGTCAAGACTCCAACTAAGAAGAGAGGAGGAAGTAGATGTTGCTACCTATGTCGTGAGAAGGGTCACCTTGCTTCTTCATGCACAAATGGTACCTTATCCAACCCCATTATAATTAATGATGTTTATTCTCTTCGGAAGGATAAGGTTGGCAATATGTTTGCCAAATATGTTGGTACTCAAAGTGGTGTCAAGAAAAGAACCATTTGGGTTGCCAAACCTATTGTGACTAACCTCTTAGGACCCAACTTGGTTGGGGACCAACAAGTTAAAACTTGACCAATAGGTGTTGTTGGAGGCATTGGAGACTTGGCTACATTATGAAGAATTAAGGGATCTTCATCAATTATATTCTCTCAAGTCAAGTCATATGGATCATATTGTTCTATCTCATATCCAATGTTCCTCCTTGCGGTAACTTTTATTTAAATCATATATACATTGAAAGTTGCTTGCACCCTTGCATGTGTTTGGCTTTGTACCTTGCTAGTGTTTGTATGTGTTGTGCTCTCTACTTACTTATCTTGAGAAATCAAGAATGTGTATGTTGGTTTGCACACCATTTACTAGTTTTGAGCCTTATTGTTTTTATTTGATATCTTATCTTGTTGGCTCTCTTTGAGAGATTAATGGACTATCATATTTTGGGGGAGTGATATGCTTCGTGCACTTCACAATCCTAAAATTGTGTATTCATGAGAAATACAACTTAGTGTTGATATTTTTATATTATCTACTATCTATGTGGTATGTCATTCTCATGAGAAATTATATTTCTATAATGTCCATTAATTTTTCGAGTTGGTTTTGTTTGCCTCTTGCTTTAAATAAATGGATTATCACATTATGGGGAAGTAATAAGCTATGTGCATATTACAAGCCTAGAAAATGTGAACATATGAGGTTTTGCCACCTAGAATTGATATTGCTAGTTATCTTGTTCCTATGTGGCATGTTGCTCAAACAAGTTTCCATTTACTTAAATGCTTTTTGTCTCTCACTCTTTTGGATCTTGTTTGTGGAGGATGTTCTTGGTATGGCTTTCCCAAATATGTTCTCATGTATCTTTTGGGAAGTCAATTGTTTCAAGCTACTCATTGGAGTTGCTTTGCACCTTCGCATGATTTGTGAAGCTATCAAGAATATCTATCTATCTAAGCATGGCTTTTAATTCCTATCATTTGCCATATGCTTATGTTTTGTGAATATGATCTTGAATATATCTTTGCAATCCACCCCCGAGAAATATCTCCATACATTACTTGTCTTGACAAGTGATAATCTTTTTGTGGTAAATATATTGATCATATTCGCTTTGGCTCTTGCTTTGAATTGCTTTATTTGATTGCCAAGGATTTGTTTTGATCTAACTCTCATTTGTCTTCATTGTATCTTTTGGATCCTTTATTGCTCTACTTAAAATTTATTTAGTGCTTTCTTGAGTTGGGAAAAGCAATGAACCAATTCTTGTGCATTGACATTCAAAAGTCATACTTCTTGATAATGCACTATTCTTTGGGAAGCTATCCTACTTTGAGTAAAACACCGTTCTTTAATTTGGTATTGCAATTTCTTGCCTTTCTTGAACATGACTAGTGTTTGAATAATATATATGGAGAGTGATGATCTCATTTGTGTGTATTGTGTATTCAAATGCAAAATCATAAATAATGCACACATCGTGGGGGAGCAATCCTATATGCTTTTTGAACATTAGTTGTCTTCGTTTGATATTTGATCCCGATGACGTGTCTTCTAGGAAGACAAACATTCTTCGTCTTGGTACCTTGTGCCATCATGAAAAGTGTAGAGGGTTTGGTTTATTCTTTGATGATATTTTTCATCAATTGGTCTCTTGTTTTCATTGGTATCTTTTCAAAGTGATATCTTCAATCATGTGTTGATTTGGGTATTTGATACAATTTGGATAATTTATTTTCTTGTCACACTTGTGTGTGCTTTGTTGGTTTACTTGGTGTTTTATCTAAATTATATCTCGCTTGGTTCTTGTAAGTCTTGTGCATGCATATTTATTATATGTATATATTATGGCATGCTTACTTTCGTTGATCCAATATATAGGATAAACTCCATCAAATCCTAAATGGCTAAGATGTGCATGAAATTCAATTTCATATCAATATGCACATATTTATGTGGAGTTTGTCCTATGTGTTGTAGTTGCTCTAACTACTTTGGACCCAATTAGTTTGGGTACCATGTTGTACTTAAATTTGTTTTAGGTACACTTGAGATGCATTGGAAGCTTGTCTCATCTACAAGGTGGTGTCACCATGTGTTCATTGGAGCCAAGTTTATATGATGGTTCACTCTTATCTTCTACATCACCAATGCTATCTCGGTAACACGTATCTACTTGATGCATACATTTCTAGCTGTCAACCTTGTGTAGGTTGTATCTTGGCATGAGTCTTTTTGTTGCAATTAATTTGGTTCTTGAAAAACATCCTTATTGCAAATATGAGTAAGTCGGGATGATTACATATAAGGGGACTATATATTCATTTCTATGATTCATCGATCCCAAGTATGTCAATCTAGCACTTTCTACTTAAAGTCTCTCATGTGCAATAATGATGTTTCTTCAAATCATTTGCCTTTCGTTATACTTGTTATCTTACTCGGAGCATCCATTTGTTAACCTTTATCCCTTGTGGATAATTTTTGATGCTATGATGAGTATGTGTTGGAAGTTCACTTATATTCCGTTAAGATATAATTGGGATTTGTGCTATGCGTTTAAGCAAAGATTTTATTGGTGTATTTATGACTTCCTCCTGGATATCATAATCTTTACCCGTGTATCTATCTTGTGTGTACATGTTTATTTGTAGACCCATATCTTAGTGATCAGTGTCTACTTAGAAACTTATACACATGAGATTAGTTACATCTTTTATTGATATTCCAATTCTTTAGTGACCACCTCTTTTTGCTTTTAGTTCTTTGGTGGTTTCTAAAAGGAACAAGTTTTATTTTTCATGTGTTATGCTTTTTGCATTTTACTAAGCTTGTGGAGTTATTTGCTATACCTCTTTTGGTGTGTGGGTATGGGAAAGACACGATATGCACTATGTGCAACTCTTCTTGAAAGACTATGGTGATGCTATCATCCTTGTATTAGTCTCCTATAATGTCTTTTTATCTCACACCCATTATTTGATTTACCGCTCCTTGCTCTTGTTGCAAAACATTTTATTAGGTGAAAATTGTTTTGCCTCCTTTATCATTTACATTCTCTTGCATGAGCTTGTGTTCGAATTTATCTAGGAGGGAGTGAGGATTCCATGTTGTGCACACTATATTAAAACACAAATCCTATTTGTGCACGTACCTTGGGGAGTTCCCTCATGATATTTAGAACATTTTTTGGATCCTTTTGATTGCTTGCTTCTTTCGTTGAAGTATCTTTCCATTTGAAATTCTTTTGCAATCTTTGGATCCTCTATATAGTTTGATCTCCCTCCATCTATTCGTCATTGGATATGTGCATTTGATTTCACTCATATTATGAGAAATGCACACATTATGGGGGAGCTCTCACTATATTTGCGTTCTAAGTTTTTCTTCCTATTTCGGCAATCGATGCCAATGGGGGAGAAATTTAGAGGGTTTAAGGGAATATGGGTTTATTCTCTTGCGGTTCTCTTGCATCCTTGCTCTTTGTGTTGCATGGTTGCTTAAATTCATTATATAAACCCTCGTAAAAGGATTGTCATCAATTACCAAAATGGGGGAGATTGAAAGTGCATGGTTGCCCCCATGCGTGGTTTTGGTAATTAATGACAATCCTTATAGACTAATGTTTACATTGAGATATTCTTATAGATCTTGTCCATGGGAAATTATAGGAGTTCATGTGTTGGACTCTTCAAGATGACTTAATGACCAATGCTCTATTCAAAGGGTTTATATGAAGAATGGTCATGTGTAGAGTTGAGCTCATTGCAAGTATGGCTTGAAATAGAAGATTGAGTGAACAATCATGTTTAACCCCAAGCCATCATACATATCAAGAGAAGAAGATGAAGCTCAAGTTCAATATGATGCATATCGGAAGATATCCTTTGATTGAGTCTTGCAAAGGAAACATGAAGACAAAGCCTAGCGAGTCCCTCCCATAACGGAGTATGGGGGAGCATTTGTAGAAGTCTTCATCAAGCATGTGCTAGCAAGCACAATCAAGAAAGGTGTTTCAACTTGAGAGAGTCAAGATCTTCATCATCGAGCTCAAGTGGAATGCGCAAGGCAAAGGTATGATCTTGATAGGTTTTCTCTCTTACCGGTCTCATGGTGTTAGTAGGAGACCGGGTTTTAGGATAGATGGCGTACTATCAAGAGGGGCTCTCAAGTGAGTAACTTGATCGCATTGTTGTGGAGAGCTCAAACCTTTGCATACTTGGCTTCTCATATTTCTTGGTTCTTATTTGGTTTTTCTCCGTGTTGAGTTTTGGTGCTTCTCGTGATCTTCATGACAAGACCAAGTCCTTCGAAAATGGTTTTACTTTGGAAAACGTGTTGCCTTTTATCCATGTGAGGATTTAGAGCTTGGTTTATCTCCATACTAAGCTCTAGTTCATCAAAAACAGATTTCGTATGAATATCTTGTTGCGTTTTTGATGAAGGAGTTTTTACTGGTTTGCATTGTTTAGGAAAGTTCAACCTTTCCCCATTTGGTTTTACCCTCACATGATGGACTGTGATGTTTCTATGCACATTCAAGTAGAGATCGTTGTAACGATTCCAACGAGCCAAAAATCATCGAAAACGGAGTCCGGATGGAAAAGATATTGACGTTTTCGTTTATCAGTTTCTGCTGTTTTTTGCTGTAGCGGTAGGTACCGCCCGAGGTACCGCCGGAGCTAACAGAGAGCTGTTTTCGGCGGTACCAGGAGCGGTAGTTCCGCCGGGGCGGTAGTACCGCTGCCCGGGGCGGTAGTACCGCTACGGAAGCCTGTTTTCAGCCCGTTTTGATGCCCTAACTCCCTAGGGGGCGGTAGTACCGCTAGGGCCAGCGGTAGTACCGCTACGGCGCGAATCTGCACCCAACGGTTGGAATTTGGGTTGACCTATTTAAGGGGCCTTCTTCCCCAATGGTTCCCTAACCTTTCTAGCAAGTTTTGACCTCCATTGTTGACCTTCTTGAGCTTGCTATCTCTCCATCCCTCCAATGATTCTTGCTAATTCTTGAGGGAAAAGAGAGAGAAGATCTAGATCCACCTTTCCACCAATCAATCTCTTCTCTAAGTGAGGGGAACCTAGTGGATTTAGATCTTGGAGTTACTTTGTGGTTCTTCTCCTTTGTTCTTCCTCTCTTCTCCCCCCATAAGCATTAGTTGCCTTTGGTGGGATTTGAGAGTGAAGGATTTGACTCCTTTGTGGATTCCTTATTCTTCCTCTCTTCTCCACCCATAAGCATTAGTTGTTTTTGGTGGGATTTGAGAGTGAAGGATTTGAGCACTTGTGCTCTTGCCTTTTGCATTTGGTGCATCGGTGTGCTCTCCACGAGGATTCGTGGAAGTTGAAAGTTTGTGAGCTTGTTACTCTTGGGTCCTTGGACCCTAGACGCCTTTGTGGTGGTTGGACCCTTGTGTGGTCACTTGAAGCCGTTCGGGAGCCCCCAATCCAATTGTGGGTTGTGCCCCGGATTGTTGTTGGAGGCCGTTCGGGAGCCCCCAATCCCATTGTGGGTTGTGCCCCGGATTGTTGTTGAAAGGCTCCGGATTCCGCCTCGAAGGAATTCCGATAGTGCAAGGTGAACCAAGCCTTTGTGGTGCGGTTCATCGGAGAAGAAGGTGAAACCTTTGTGGTTGTTGAACCGTTGTGTCGGTTCACACCTCTCCAACGAGACGTACTCCCTTAACAAGGAGGAACTCGGGAATACATCCTCGTCTCCGCGTGACTCGGTTATTTCTATACCCGAGTTTTTACTTATGCACTTTGCATTGTGATAGCCTTCGTGCTTGAAGTATTCTATTGCTATCACCTTGTTGTTTATCTTGCTTAGCATAAGTTGTTGGTGCACATAGGTGAGCCTAGTTTATTTAGGTTGTCGGCTTGTTAATTTAAACACCTAGTTTTATTCCGCAATTATCAAGCCTAAACCAGAAAAGTTTTAAACCGCCTATTCACCCCCCCCCCCCTCTAGGCGACATCATTGTCCTTTCAGTTTGTAAAATATTTGTCAAATTACATTTTAAGGTTTTTGCAATACAGTGGATAATAAAATGTTTAAACTGTGACATTTGAAATATTAAACTCAAGTTTGAAGTCTTTCATAGTTGGTTTCCTTATGCATTTAATATTTTATTTTAATAAAAAGAAAAGTTTTAAATTTTAGTGACTTTTGAACATTCCAAAATGTTGGGATGTTACATAGAGGCACCCTTGAGCTCAAGCAACCCGTACTTCTTGAGCATGTCTTGAATGTACTTTGCTTGGTTGATGAACGTTCCTTCCTTCAATTGTTTGATCTAAAATCCGAGAAATAACTTCATCTCACCCATCATAGACATCTCAAATCTGTCAGTCATAAGCTTAGAGAATTCTTCGTTAAATGCTTTGTTAGTCGATCCAAATATAATGTCATCCACATATAATTGACAAATGAAAAGCTCTCCATTAACTTTCTTTGTGAAAAGTGTGGGGTCGATTTCCCCAACTTGGAATCCACGGTCTACAAGTAGTTCTCTAAGGTGCTCGTACCACGCTCGTGGGGCTTGTTTAAGGCCATAGAGTGCCTTATCCAACTAGTAGACATGGTTCGGATACTTGAGGTCTTCAAACCCCGGTGGTTGCTTAACATAAACAAGTTCATTTAGTGGACCATTTAGAAAAGCGGATTTGACATCCATTTGTTGCAACTTAAAGTTATGATGAGAGGCATAAGCAAGAAGAATACGAATTGACTCAAGTCGAGCCACGGGCGCATAGGTTTCTCCAAAGTCAATTCCTTCAATTTGGGAGTAACCTTGAGCCACCAATCTTGCCTTGTTCCTCACCGCCATGCCATGTTCATCTTGCTTGTTCTTGAAAATCCACTTGGTGCAGATAACATTGCGGCAATCTTTAGGTCTTTCCACCAACTTCCACACCTTGTTGCGCTCGAAGTTGTTGAGCTCTTCATGCATAGCATCAAGCCAATCTTTATCTTCAAGAGCTTCAAAGACCTTCTTGGGTTCCACCATGGAGATGTGAGCTTGATGTTCACTAAAGCTTGCAAGTTGTCTTCGGGTAGAGACCTTGCTTCTCACATCACCAAGCACCTTGTCAAGAGATAGAGCTCTTAATTCTTGTGAGGTGCCAACCCTATTCAAACGGCGGATCTCGATTTCCCTCCGAGTGGTGGGAGGAATCGCTTGATCATCTTGATCATTCATGTCTCCGCCTTGACTGATTTGATGGCCTTGATAAACCATTGGAGTGATGTCCATCGGTAAAGGACAGGGTTGATCTTGGCCTTGCTGCGAGCTGCCACCGGGAATGTCAGCAGGAACGGATATTCCGGGTTCAGTATGGACCGGAAATTCCGAATCACCGGAATTTCCGACTCCAGTTTGAACCGGATTTTCCGGCCCTCCGGAAATTCCAGGAGCAGCTGGAGAATCTTGTGCTTCTTCTTGGCTAGGCGTATTGGGCACGGTGTTGTCTATGGGTGTTTCTTGTGTTGGGGTAGCCACCACATGTGAAGAACATGATCCTTGTTGAGCAACCTCATAATAGAGTTCAACGGGGCAGTGGACTCCCAACCCCATTCTTCGGATAGCATCTTGAGGTTGATCATCACCTACAACGGAAACACCACTTTGCTCCACAAGGGAACCGTCATTCTCCTCGAAGACCACACTACAAGTTTCTATGATTATGCGCGAGGCCTTGTCATAGACTCTATAAGTGTGGGATTCGGACCCGTAGCCCACAAATGTCCCTTCAAGAGACTTAGATTCAAACTTGCCTAAACGAACACCTTTGATGAGATAAAAACACTTACAACCAAAAACTCGGAAGTAAGAGATATTGGGCTTGTTCCCGGTAAGCACTTCATAGGGGGTCTTCATGAGTCCTTTGCGGAAGAAGAGTCGGTTGGATGAATGGCAAGCGGTGTTGACGGCTTCGGCACAAAAGTTGTGAGGGGACTTGAACTCGGCCATCATCGACCTTGCCATCTCAATAAGAGTGCGATTCTTCCTTTCGGCTACACCATTTTGTTGGGGAGTATAAGCAGCGGAATATTGATGACGAATCCCTTCTTCACTAAGGAACTCGTTTAAGGTGTAGTTCTTGAACTCGGACCCGTTGTCACTTCTTATCACCAAGATAGGGACATTGTTTTAACGTTGAGCTTCATTGGAGAAGTCGATGATAGTTTGTTGAGTCTCCATCTTCGACTTGAAGAAGAAAACCCATGTGTATCTTGAATAGTCATCAACAATCACCAAGCAATATTTCTTGCCACCAAGACTAGCTTCTGGAATGGGACCAAAGAGGTCAACATGGAGAAGCTCCAAAACCCTTTATGAAGAAATGATGGTCTTGCTTGGATGGTGAATGTCATGCATTTTCCCTTCAACACAAGCCCTACACATACGATCCTTCGAGAAAGAAACATGGTCTTTTAGTCCTAGGATATGGCCACCCTTGTGGAGACTTTGCAAAGTCCTCATATTGACATGGGCTAGTCGGCGATGCCATAGCCAACCCAAGTCCGCCTTCGCGAATAGGCACATTGTATGGGAAGTGGTGACTCCGGAGAAGTCAACCACATAGAGCCCATTCTCAATGTACCCCACGAAAGACACATTGAGAGACTTGCTCCGCATAAGGATAACCATCTCCTCTTCGAAGACAACGGTATAACCCAAACAAGTTAAAGAATGGACGGAGATCAAGTTGAAACCTAGGGACTCGACAAGCAAAACATTCACAAGTGTGATGTCCGATGCCACTACCACCTTGCCGAGCCCTATTACCTTAGACTTTGAATTGTCACCATATGTAACGGTCATTTGATCATCATTAGGCTTCAACTCCGTTACAATTTCCTTGCTTCCGGTCATATGACTAGTGGACCCACTATCAATTATCCATTTCGATCCTCCGGAAGCAAATCCCTACACACAATCAATTCTTTGGTTTAGGTACCCATTTTGCAATGGGTGCCTTTTGGTTAGCAACAAGGATCTTTGGGACCCAAATAGCATATTCAATGTAACCATCAAAAGGACCAATGTATCTAGCATAGACATCCCGATAATAATCAACATATAAAGCATAGTTGGGGTTAGATATGCCCGCAAAGTCATCACGAGTGGGAGTGCCCCTTGTGGCATTTCCACTTGCGATATCATCTTTCTTGGCTTGTGCGGGTTTGGTCTTCTTCTTGATCATCTTCTTCTTCTCCTTAGCGGCATAACCTAGACATTCCTTACCCTTGTGGGGCACTCGCTCATGAAGAGGAGTAGTGAGTGTCCCCTTGCCTTTATCAAGGGAGGTCTTGGGCTCGGTTGCCATGGAGGGAACAAACAAGATCCTAGCTTTATCCTTGACAACATTTGCATTAGTATTCAAAGGAGTAGAAGTACTAGGTTTCTCAAGAATAGATATCCGAGTTTGAAGTTGATCACGAGACTTGAGGAGACGTTCGTGATCACTTGTCAATACCTTGTGAGTATTTTCAAGTGACTCGAAGTCTTCGCAAAGTCTAGCATGAGCAACTACAAGCTCGGACTATTCATTTTGCACAATTTTACATTTAACAAAGTAGAGATCACGATCCTTAGTGATCTTAGCAAGTTGCTCCTTGAGGAGAGCATGAGCTTCTTGTTCATCTTCGAGAGAGGATTGGAGGGACACCTTAGCGTGTGCATCTTCTCTCTCAATCTCACCTTTTAATTCAAGCTCATCCTCAAGCTCACCTATACGACTCATAATTGAGCCAAAGTGTTTGTTTCCTTCTCCTTACAAGTTAGTCGAGTCCGGTGAGCTATGGGGACGGCCTGGCGGCGCGGTTAGGTTTGGAGCGAGAGGGAAAATGTGGAGGAGGGGGAGGGCTACTTGTAGACGCACCCGGGAGCAACAACCCGCGCACGGATCGCTCGGATTTGAAACGGATCGGAGACGAAAATCTCGGGAGAAATTCCCGGACGGAGGTTAGAGACGATGACGTCATCGCTGACGTCATCCCGTTATTTTCTTTTTGTTTTATTCCAATTTATTCATATCTTTTGATTTATTTGTCCAAATGAGGTCAACAAAATTTCTAAAAATTTGTAATATTATTATCTTTCTGTTAAACCAATTGTGGGAGTGTTTTGAACACTTTTCAAAAATAATAAATTCGAAATATTGATTAAATGTAAAATTGACACTTTATGTTTAATTTAAAACTAGGGTTTAATTAATTTTAATTTTGGCTAATTCATTAATTTAAATTCTATGAAGTTTTAAAGTTATACACTATAGGCTTATAATTTCCAAACTATATTTTGAACATAGTTAAAGGAATGAAAACCATTTAGTAATTATATAACCTTTTGAATAATCTTGTAATTATGAATAGATATGGCCAAGTGGTTGAAATCAATTACTTATAATTAAACTATTTACTTAAAATAGAATGGGTTGTAGTTTGTAAAATATTTGTCAAATTACATTTTAAGGTTTTTGCAATACAGGAGATAATAAAATGTTTAAACTGTGACATCTGAAATATTAAACTCAAGTTTGAAGTCTTTCATAGTTGGTTTCCTTATGCATTTAATATTTTATTTTAATAAAAAGAAAAGTTTTAAATTTTAATGATTTTTGAACATTCCAAAATGTTGGGATGTTACATAGAGGCACCCTTGAGCTCAAGCAACCCGTACTTCTTGAGCATGTCTTGAATGTACTTTGCTTGTTTGATGAACGTTCCTTCCTTCAATTGTTTGATCTAAAATCCGAGAAATAACTTCATCTCACCCATCATAGACATCTCAAATCTGTCAGTCATAAGCTTAGAGAATTCTTCGTTAAATGCTTTGTTATTCGATCCAAATATAATGTCATCCACATATAACTGACAAATGAAAATCTCTCCATTAACTTTCTTAGTGAAAAGGGTGGGGTCGATTTCCCCAACTTGGAATCCACGGTCTACAAGTAGTTCTCTAAGGTGTTCGTACCACGCTCGTGGGGCTTGTTTAAGGCCATAGAGTGCCTTATTCAACTTGTAGACATGGTTCAGATACTTGAGGTCTTCAAACCCCGGTGGTTGCTTAACATAAACAAGTTCATTTAGTGGACCATTTAGAAAAGCGGATTTGACATCCATTTGTGGCAACTTAAAGTTATGATGAGAGGCATAAGCAAGAAGAATACGAATTGACTCAAGTCGAGCCACGGGCGCATAGGTTTCTCCAAAGTCAATTCCTTCAATTTGGGAGTAACCTTGAGCCACCAATCTTGCCTTGTTCGTCACCGCCATGCCATGTTCATCTTGCTTGTTCTTGAAAATCCACTTGGTGCAGATAACATTGCGGCAATCTTTAGGTCTTTCCACCAACTTCCACACCTTGTTGCGCTCGAAGTTGTTGAGCTGTTCATGCATAGCATCAAGCCAATCTTTATCTTCAAGAGCTTCAAAGACCTTCTTGGGTTCCACCATGGAGATGTGAGCTTGATGTTCACTAAAGCTTGCAAGTTGTCTTCAGGTAGAGACCTTGCTTCTCACATCACCAAGCACCTTGTCAAGAGATAGAGCTCTTAATTCTTGTGAGGTGCCAACCCTATTCAAACGGCGGATCTCGATTTCCCTCCGAGTGGTGGGAGGAATCGCTTGATCATCTTGATCATTCATGTCTCCGCCTTGACTGATTTGATGGCCTTGATCAACCATTGGAGTGATGTCCATCGGTAAAGGACAGGGTTGATCTTGGCCTTGCTGCGAGCTGCCACCGGGAATGTCAGCAGGACCGGATATTCCGGGTTCAGTATGGACCAGAAATTCTGAATCACCGGAATTTCCGACTCCAGTTTGAACCGGATTTTCCGGCCCTCCGGAAATTCCAGGAGCAGCTGGAGAATCTTGTGCTTCTTCTTGGCTAGGCGTATTGGGCACGGTGTTGTCTATGGGTGTTTCTTGTGTTGGGGTAGCCACCACATGTGAAGAACTTGATCCTTGTTGAGCAACCTCATAATAGAGTTCAACGGGGCAGTGGACTCCCAACCCCATTCTTCGGATAGCATCTTGAGGTTGATCATCACCTACAACGGAAACACCACTTTGCTCCACAAGAGAACCGTCATTCTCCTCGAACACCACACTACAAGTTTCTGTGATTATGCGCGAGGCCTTATCATAGACTCTATAAGTGTGGGATTCGGACCCGTAGCCCACAAATGTCCCTTCAAGAGACTTAGATTCAAACTTGCCTAAACGAACACCTTTGATGAGATAAAAACACTTACAACCAAAAACTCGGAAGTAAGAGATATTGGGCTTGTTCCCGGTAAGCACTTCATAGGGGGTCTTCATGAGTCCTTTGCGGAAGAAGAGTCGGTTGGATGAATGGCAAGCGGTGTTGACGGCTTCGGCCCAAAAGTTGTGAGGGGACTTGAACTCGGCCATCATCGACCTTGCCATCTCAATAAGAGTGCGATTCTTCCTTTCGGCTACACCATTTTGTTGGGGAGTATAAGCAGCGGAATATTGATGACGAATCCCTTCTTCACTAAGGAACTCGTTTAAGGTGTAGTTCTTGAACTCGGACCCGTTGTCACTTCTTATCACCAAGATAGGGACATTGTTTTGACGTTGAGCTTCATTGGAGAAGTCGATGATAGTTTGTTGAGTCTCCATCTTCGACTTGAAGAAGAAAACCCATGTGTATCTTGAATAGTCATCAACAATCACCAAGCAATATTTCTTGCCACCAAGACTAGCTTCCGGAATGGGACAAAAGAGGTCAACATGGAGAAGCTCCAAAACCCTTTATGAAGAAATGATGGTCTTGCTTGGATGGTGAATGTCATGCATTTTCCCTTCAACACAAGCCCTACACATACGATCCTTCGAGAAAGAAACATGGTCTTTTAGTCCTAGGATATGGCCACCCTTGTGGAGACTTTGCAAAGTCCTCATGTTGACATGGGCTAGTCGGCGATGCCATAGCCAACCCAAGTCCGCCTTCGCGAATAGGCACATTGTATGGGAAGTGGTGACTCCGGAGAAGTCAACCACATAGAGCCCATTCTCAATGTACCCCACGAAAGACACATTGAGAGACTTGCTCCGCATAAGGATAACCATCTCCTCTTCGAAGACAACGGTATAACCCAAACAAGTTAAAGAATGGACGGAGATCAAGTTGAAACCTAGGGACTCGACAAGCAAAACATTCACAAGTGTGATGTCCGATGCCACTACCACCTTGCCGAGCCCTATTACCTTAGACTTTGAATTGTCACCATATGTAACGGTCATTTGATCATCATTAGGCTTCAACTCCGTTACAATTTCCTTGCTTCCGGTCATATGACTAGTGGACCCACTATCAATTATCCATTTCAATCCTCCGGAAGCAAGTCCCTACACACAATCAATTCTTTGGTTTAGGTACCCATTTTGCAATGGGTGCCTTTTGGTTAGCAACAAGGATCTTTGGGACCCAAATAGCATATTCAATGTAACCATCAAAAGGACCAATGTATCTACCATAGACATCCCGATAATAATCAACATATAAAGCATAGTTGGGGTTAGATATGCCCGCAAAGTCATCACGAGTGGGAGTGCCCCTTGTGGCATTTCCACTTGCGATATCATCTTTCTTGGCTTGTGCGGGTTTGGTCTTCTTCTTAATCATCTTCTTCTTCTCCTTAGCGGCATAACCTAGACCTTCCTTACCCTTGTGGGGCACTCGCTCATGAAGAGGAGTAGTGAGTGTCCCCTTGCCTTTATCAAGGGAGGTCTTGGGCTCGGTTGCCATGGAGGGAACAAACAAGATCCTAGCTTTATCCTTGACAACATTTGCATTAGTATTCAAAGGAGTAGAAGTACTAGGTTTCTCAAGAATAGATATCCGAGTTTGAAGTTGATCACGAGACTTGAGGAGACGTTCGTGATCACTTGTCAATACCTTGTGAGTATTTTCAAGTGACTCGAAGTCTTCGCAAAGTCTAGCATGAGCAACTACAAGCTCGGACTATTCATTTTGCACAATTTTACATTTAACAAAGTAGAGATCACGATCCTTAGTGATCTTAGCAAGTTGCTCCTTGAGGAGAGCATGAGCTTCTTGTTCATCTTCGAGAGAGGATTGGAGGGACACCTTAGCGTGTGCATCTTCTCTCTCAATCTCACCTTTTAATTCAAGCTCATCCTCAAGCTCACCTATACGACTCATAATTGAGCCAAAGTGTTTCTTTCCTTCTCCTTACAAGTTAGTGCTGAATTTATCAAACGCAATAATTTATTCCTTCACTTCTAGGCTCATATCATCATCAGTGTCATGGGATATGGAGGTGGGGGACAATTTTACCTCGGATGTCTTTTCCATAAGACATCTTGCACTCTTGATGATGGGGCTCTCGTTTGGTGAGAAGAAGAGTGACGGAGGTGTGGAAGAAATGGCTAGTGTGGCCACTTGCGTTGGAGTATCCTCCTTGTCACTATCTTCATCATCAGTGGGATATTGCTCTGGAGTTACCAAGACAATCTTTTGGTTCTTTTTGAAGTAGGGCTTCTTCATGGGCATGGGCCCCTTGCCCTTCGTCTTGGCCACGAGCCTCCCACCATGGTCCTCTCTTCTCTCCCATGGGCAATCTGCAACAAAGTGGCTTTTGTCATCACAATTATAGCAAAGCCTCACCTTGTCGAATGGCTTTCCTCCATTGGAGGGAAACTTCTTGTCAATCCTCTCTTTGGCCCTTCCGGGGTTCTTCCAAAACGTTCTTGCCGCAAGACCCATGTGTTGAGTCAGAGTACTTGAGAGGGTCTCACTAGATAGCTCGACTTGATCATCATACTCCTCTTCATCCTCTTCTTCAACGGTGGCCTTCAAGGCAATTGAGGCATGCTTGTGCATCCCTATGGCTCTAGCTCTTGCATCTTGTGCAATCTTGGAGGCCACCTTGTATGCGGTCATCTCTTGCATGACTTCATTGGATGTCATCTTTGCGAAGTCATGTCTCCCTTGGAGTGTCTTCAAATCCGTTTCCTCAAAGGGCAAGAGAGCGGTCACAAACTTCCTCTTGATCCAAGCGTCATTAATGTAGACCGCCCCGAGGTTCTTGAAGGAGTTGGCAACCAACACCAACCTCCGGTACATGTCCTCGTGGCTTTCTCCATCCAACTTGTAGAACCCTTCCACCTCATTGCATAAGGCATCATACCGGTTCTTCTTCATGCTCTCATTCCCAACGAAGATGTCGGAAAGAGCATTCCAAACTTCCTTGGCGGTGGAGAATTGTTGAATGAGCGCCATGTCCTTCTCTCTAACGGCCATTTGGAGTTGATGAAGAGCGGTGGCGTTGAGTTGGCTATCAACCACCTCTCTTCTTGTCAAGTTGGTTGGATCATGGGGCTTGTATCCTTCTTCAATGATGCGCCATAGCTCAATGGAGGCACTACATAGATGAGACTTCATTAGAAATTGCCTTTGAGAGAAATGAGTAGGTTTAAGCTTAGGAGGATCACTTCTAAAGTTTACATGAGGGTGAGGGATAGGAGGGTTAGGAGAGTAATTATGGTTGACATTATGAAATTCCTCTCCTTTGGGGGTGTTAGAGGAGCTAGGTGATTCATCCTTTTCTGCCTTACCGAGGGAAACACTTGGAGTAACATCTTTAGACCCATCCGAAGATGACTCCTTAGAGTTCTCAACATGCTCCTTAGGAGCAGGAGAGGGAGAAGTAGCCTCGGGCTCCTTAGACTTCAAGAGTGCCATGAGCATCTCATTCATCTTGAGGAGTTGGGCCTCCAAGGACGATCTCATATCAATAAGATCGGCCATGGTTGCCCCTTTGGCTAACGCCTCCTTCTCCGCCTCTAATTTCACACGGGCGGCCCTCTCTGCATCGGATTCCGTCATCGTTGCACTTAGGCGGTTAAGCCCTTAAAAGTGAACCTGGCTCTGATACCAATTGAACGGGAATCCGGCACCTAGAGGGGGGGGGGGGGTGAATAGGTGCTATTACAAATTTTAGGTCTTTTCAAATTTTGGCTCAACACAAAGGTAAATTCTCTAGATATGCAACTACGGTGAATTTACCTAAATGACAATCTAAGTAACAACAAGATAAACAAGCCAACAAGACAAGTAAGTAAGGGAGCAATGATAAGGGGAACCGAGTGAAGCACGCGGAGACGAAGATGTAATCCCGAGTTCCACCCAAGGGTGTACGTCTCGTTTGGAGAGGTGTGCGCTACCACAACAGGTTAGCCGCAACGCCACAAAGGCTCACCTTCTTCTCTGATGAACTCAACCACAAAGGTTGCGAGTCCACCTTCCACTATTGATCCCCTTTTAGGGCGGAGATCGAATCCCTTACAAATGCTTGAGGCACGCACCCACAACTTAATTGGGGGCTCTCAAGATGACCACAAAAGGTCAAGGACCACAAAAGGTCAAGGCAACACCAAGATTACAACAATGGTGAGCTAGGTTTTCCCATCGGAAACCCTAGCCACGAAATCCCCAAGTGAATGGGGAGGAAATGCAAATCCCTTCAGTGAAGATGTAGATCCGGGCCTTCTCCTCCAATCCTCCAAAGATCAACGAATTTGGGTACAGGGATTGGGAGATCTTGATGATTTGAGCTTTCAAGAATAGTAGGAGAGAGAAAATCTGAGAGCTAGCTGTTCTTGAGTGAGTGACGGGGTATTTATACCCCCTCCCAAAACCTGGCAGTTGGCTGCCTCGGGGACCCGGAAATTCCGGTATAAGTGACACCCGGAAAATCCGGGTCACCGGGAAATTCCGAGTCAGTGAAATTTCCGAGCTGAATTTCCGGTTGAAGTCAGAACCACTTTGACATCTTGGCTTAGCAAAATTTCTGAGGGTGACTCAGAAATTCCGAGTCAGTGAAATTTCCGAGCTGAATTTTTGGTTGAAGTCAGAACCACTTTGACATCTTGACTTAGCCAAATTTCTGAGGGTGACTCGGAAATTCCGAGTCAGTGAAATTTCCGAGCTGAATTTCCGGTTGAAGTCAGAACCACTTTGACATCTTGACTTAACCAAATTTCTGAGGGTGACTCGGAAATTCCGAGTCAGTGAAATTTCCGAGCTGAATTTCCGGTCTGAGTCAGAACCACTTCCTGACTTTTCCTTAGCCATTTTTCTGTTAGGTGAAGGAGACCCGGAATTTCCGATCCTGGAAATTTCCGGTTCCAATAATCCGATTCTGGGAAGAATTCCAGGAACTCCTTTTCTCTACATTTTGGCTTTGGGATATGTGATATGCAACTCACACAAACTGAAATACTTAGCAATAGGATTAGTACATCATTGGTATTGTTAACTAACACTCAAAACACTAGGGATTAAGAAATGTTCTTTCAAGTATATACTCAAGTCATCGGTGAAGGTGACAAAGTAACGATAACCATTGTGTGTCGACACGCTCATTGGTCCACACACATCTGTATGTATGACTCCCAACAAGTCCGACGCCCGTTCAACGAAACGTTTGAACGGTGTCCTGGTCATCTTGCCCATGAGGCATGGTTCGCACGTATCGAGGGATCCAAAATCCAACGATTCCAAAACTCTATCGGCATGGAGTTTCTTCATGCGCTTTACACCAATATGACCAAGACGGTAATGCCACATATACATGGCGGTATCATCAGTAACTTTAATCCTCTTGACAGCTATGTTATGGATGTGAGTATACGATCGAGATTCAACAAGAATAAACCATTACTCTCGGGAGCATTAACATAAAAGTTATCATTCATCGAAATAGTACAACCACTTGACACTGATTTAAATAAATAGCCATCTTGTAACAAGCAAGACCCACTGATAATGTTTACACTCAAGGATGGTACAAAATAACACTTTTTTAAAACCAAAACTAATCTCGATGGTAGATCTAGAGGGAGTGTGCCGACAGCCACCACGTCAACTCTTGATCTTTTGCCGACGCGCATCGTCACCTCGTCCTTAGCCAGACGCCGTTTATTCCGCAACTCCTCCTAAGAGTGACAAATATGAGCAACATAACCAGTATCAAATACCCAAGTGTTGCTACGGGCGGATGTAAGGTACACATCAATAACATGTATATCGTATATAACTTTCTCTTTGCCGACTGTCTTGCCAGATTTCTTGTCCTCCTGGTACTTGGGGCAGTTGCGCTCAGCTGATCCGATGGTCACCACCATCTTCTCCATCTTGATATCTAATTCGGCCACATTAAGCATCTTCGGAATTTCCGACAGGGAATTTGATGTCCCTTTCATGCCGTAATCCACGATGGCGTTCTTATAGCTAGGGGGCAGCGACAACATCACCCTATCAATAACCAGCTCTTCTGGAATAACATTTCCCAGATCACTCAGGAGCTTAACGCTGCCAAACATTTTGTCCAAGTGCTCACTTATATTGTTGTGCTCTTCCATCTGGGCTGAGAAGAAAAGCTTGGTGGCTTCAAACCTCTCAGCCATGATTTTTCGTGCAAAAACAACCATGAGTTCAGTGATTATCTTATAAGCACTCTTGTTCTCAAAATGGTTTTGCAGGTCATCCTCCATGGCAAACAGCATGCCACTCTGGACAAAAGAAGATATCTCCGCCTTAAACTCGTGGACATTCCTAACAGTTTCAGGGGCGGTGTTTGGCAGATCACCTAAGGGGGCTTCAAGGATGTAAGCCACCTTGTGGGTTTCAAGAAGGGATTTCAAATCACGGAACCAGGACATGAAGTTAGACCCATTGGTTTTAAGCTTTTCTTTCTCAAGAAACAGATCTAGGTTAAACGAGGGGCGAGACATCTACAATGGAATTTGGAACAACATAAGACTTTGTTCATAATTTATTGAGTTCTAGAAATTTTAGTAAATTAACTACCAGAACTCCCACTCAAACGAACATCCCTGCGAATCGTTTAGCGATTACACGACCCCCATCCATTGCGCAACCCCTGATCGTCAGAGCCGACAACACAACTTCAAGGGTGGACAACGAATTGTCGATCACAATAACTCTGTGAATAGGGCTCGACCTTTCGGCCTCCATGTTCCGAGGCCATATCTGCATATGCTAGGCTCGCCACAATAACCTCCACCGTAAACGCTTGTGCAACATGGCTTACACCCACTGTATGCGAATGATGATATCTTTGACACCCGATCTTCACGGCCTGCCTCATAACGTAGAGCTTTCTTGGTGATGCACATTACAGGAAGAACACTAGTGGTATTTTGGAGGGATCATCTTATATTTCTACCGCCCTGTAACTAATCAATCAATCACACAATATAATATGTACTAAAAAACATCAAATATAATGCGACGTGATATGGTCCATTGCGCCATGGTTTTCTTGGCGCCCGCAGTTCATAAAAAAATTAATAAACCTACCTTGACCATATCACATTTCCCCTGCAAAATAAAGTTAGATGCTTTCTACTTTATCTTTTACATATTTTACATGGTTGGGGCTGTCGTAAAAAGAACTGCTTCTTACCTACAAACTTATGACCACAACAACGATCCAATAATTGCATGTTTAAGCATCCCTTTCGGGCCCTCCATTGAAAATGCAAAGCGAGCTAAAGAAAGAGAGAGAGAGAGAGAGAGAGAGAGAGAGAGAGAGAGAGACAGACACCCGCCAGCCATAGATACGGTACAAGCCGTATGCCAGTAGGGGAACCAGTCTCGCGTAAGCGTACGCGTAAAGTCGGTCCGGGCCGCTTCATCAACTCAATACTGCTGGAATCACAAGTGCACGCTAGAGGGTAGCAAATAACAGGAACGGTGCCCCCGTGTAGAACACGGGTTCTAGCAGCGTACAACTATATCTACGCATAGATCGGCTATGATACCACTGAAGGGGATCACAGGCAGAAAACAAAAAAATTCCTAGCAACGATATCCTTAAACTAGCCAGAATCTACACTATGCAGATATAGTAGTACAACGTAGATCGGAATACATACCCTTGTAGACCGAAAGAGGGGATTACGTTCCCGCACGAACGGTGACGATGAAGACGACGAATCCGACCTCAAGGTCGTGTAGTGGAAGTACACCTCCCAGCACCGCTAGCGCAGCACCTCGCAGGGCGTTACACACGTACGGTGGAGACGACGACTCCCGAAGCTCCAGTCCAGGACGAGCAGCGGAAGACTTGGACCGTAACACCAGCAGCGCGACAGCGGGCTATGGTGGAGAGACCTCCTCTCTTCTCGGCGCAACTCCGACAAAGGGAATCACGGAATCGAGAGAGAATTGGGGAATTAATTTGTGAATTAAAAGGCCAGGGGTGCACCTCTATATAAAGGCTCCCGGGGGAGCCAACCTTGCCAGCCAGGCAATGTGGGACTATCCCACATGCCTGGTTCGGCCGAACCAGCATGCGCCGGCCCTAGGTGGACCCAATTTGGCCCACCTAGATCGGCCCCCCTCCCACCGAATCCTCAGGGGAACTCTCCCCTCTCATGGGCCTTCTTTCCACCAAAAGGCCCATTTAGGAAAATCAGCCTTTAAAAATTTGAAAATAAATATATAAATCATATTTAATCATTAATTACACTAATTAATATCAAACATATATTACATAATTTATTCTTGCTCCGAAAACTATTTCGTCGTGCCCGATCTCCATAGGACCATTCCCGTGACGTTCCCGGTGATCGCTTTCCTTTCCGGTTGTCTTGTCGAAACCCCTTAAGTGTCTTACCCTAGAGGTTAGATATAATAAGAGACACGATCGAGACCCCTCTTCGATCAATGATTAACTCGTAGGCCTGGACCCCGTAAATCAATCCCTGTGATATAACGAATGACTCTGATCTATCAAACCTGAACGTTAAGTCTTAAACCTTTTGTCATATCGATACTTAGCGAGCATCATTCATAGATATCTCCATACCTAGCATGATCTTCTCACCGACAACACTATCTTCTACTCGTCTATGATCTTATGTCCCCGTGACCTAGTCACACGCTTGCAAGCTCATTTGACATAATCTCACCGAGTGGGCCCTAGAGTATCTATCCGGCTATACGGACTGACAAATCCCGCTCTTGACCCCTCGTCTCAACTACCCCCTTACGATACCCGAGAGGGACACCTTTATTGTCACACTATATAATATATAACGTTTGATGCAATCAAAGTATCTTCCGGGAATAACAATAAGAGTTGATCTCACGGTTGAAGGCGTAATCACTACGTCCTACAAATATGGGTATGTCCATGACATCGTTCTACAAACGATATGACTTCATTGCCAACTGACACCATGTCACATGATCGGGAAACCTCAATCATCAATCACACAATGAAACTAGTCTTAGTATAGGCTACTAGGGACCTGGTTGTTTACGCATCACACCCGTATTATTGTTTCCGCTTAACACGGTTATAGCATGACACAAAAACGTACTATGAACAAACGAGATATGATAAAGAAATACACTTTATTAATTGCCTCTAGGGCATATCTCCTTAAGTAGGCTATTTTACATACCATATCCTATACCATATCCGGGTGTCAAGTTTGGAATCAGATATCCTTATCTGTTGGATTTCTTAAAATCCGATATGGATTGTTGAAAACGGTTTCGGAATCGGATATGGTACGGAAGTTATCTTATCCGTTTACACCCCTACCAATACATTGGGCTTGCGCCCCTTCACTGAGCCCCTGTACACCGCAATCAAATAAGTGTACTCATTGATCACCATTGTTGTGGCCATCATTAGCTCGTCTTGATGCCGGTCTTGTAGAACTTTTGGATCCGCTTGCTCAGCTCTATCTACAAAATAATAGTGTTAGCACCCGTTTTTGGCAGCTGTCCGGTTTTAGGATCACAAAACTGGAACAAGGCGTAAGGTAGATTTGGGTGTGTGAAGTTGCTTGAAAGCCCTTGGAGGCAAGTCAATTCTTGCCTAGGGAAAAGCAAGGTCAGAACAAGGCGGTAGAGGAGAAGCCAACGTTGTCAAAACAAGGCGGCAGAAAGACTACTTTGTCAAGACAAGGCAGCAGAAAGGAAGCCAATGTTGTCAAAATGAGCCGACAGAAGAGAAGCCAACGTTGTCAAAACAAGCCGGCAAAAGAAGAAACATTTCCTGGATCAAGGCGGAAGGAAATAGGCAACTTTCCCCGATCAAGGTGGAAGGCAAAAGGTAACTTTCGCTGATCAAGGCGGGAGACAAAAGGCAACTTTCCTAAATGCAGCTTGCCCGTATCAAGGCAGAAGGCTAAAGGTGGCAAAGAGAAGGCAACTTTGAGATCAGGATGGAAGAAGGAGGCAACTTTCCAAAGAAGCCAGACAGATCGAGTCCGGGTCTAGCACGATGCCGATCAAGGATCCGCCAAGTTAGGATAGAATCCGACTTAAACCATGAATTGTAATTCGCGTAGGAGTCCAAAACTTGTACGGGAAGTCCAACCGCCTCATATATATGTGAGAAGTGATGGCCGATTGAAATTAAGCAAACAATCGACAACCTATCAATACAACCCTACTTTGTCTACTTCAACCCTTGTTCCTGCTTCCGTTGTTCGGCGATTTCGTGTAGATCTTGTCGCATATCGAAAACCGAGCTGAGAATGGCCAAGACCGGCTTAGCTCAGCCAATCGTTACCTGCTTTCCTCAGACGGGGCTTCCCGAGGGGCTGGGGCATCTGGTCTCAAAAGCGCCGACTTACTGTCTTGCGTATCAAGCTGTAAGCCAGCCTCCCGTGGGGCGAGTTGCGTAGTATCTCCCCCGGCACCGCGGGTACACGAGGACGTGTTCATGTGACGGGTTTCAAGCGCAATACACTTTTTGGCGACTCCGCTGGGGAAAAGATCATCATGTCAAAATCTATTCCTCAGCCAGCTGATGTTACCGCGGAAAACATCATCAAGCCTAGCTTTGATGATCTTTCAGCTGAACAGCGCGAAGCCTATGAGGCATGGAAGAAGGAACGTCAAGAGAAACTCGATGCGCTAGATAAAAAGAGCAAGGGAGAATTCGAGGCTCTGAAGAAAAGGCAGGAAGAGGAGGACGTCGAGTCGATCCTCTCTGGATACAAGAAAAGCCGCCAAGGGGACGTCGTTCCACTTGGCAACAACAAGCTGCCACCCATGCTCGCTATCTCAACCGAGCCTACGGTAAGTTCCGATGTCTTCTCTAAAGATCAAATAGTTGCGATTAATCATTACGCCACCGACTCTAGTAACTTAGCTTATGCGGCCATGTTAGATATGTTAAAAGCAGAGAAAAATAAACCTGATAATTCTGCTAATGTTAGTGGCACGAGTATTCCCGCTAGACATCCTAATATGTTTCCACCTAATCCATCGGCAACTCTCCAGAGTACGCTGATGAGGCGTCTGTTTCAAGACAATCAGCTAATTAACGTGCCAACTTCTCCAGTACTATCGATAGCGTGTTATATTCGGCACCACCGCCGAATCAGGCTGTGCCACCGGTAGCTAGTTTTACGGTGCCGAATTACAATTCGGTGCCCGGTACGCAAATGAATTTTTCACCAAGTGTTGCAACTCCGGTTGCAGCTCCACCAGTAGGTACTTCGGTCATGGACGAGAACATGGTTACCCTTAGAGCCGAACTACAGAAGATGTTTTTTGACAACTTCAGCATAGAGCCGAAGCCGATCAATCGGATGTGCCAACAGCCTTACCCTGAATACTTTGATAGTATACCGTATCCCCATGGTTATAAGGTACCTGATTTTGCTAAGTTCAATGGGGTAGATAATAAGACAACATGGGAACATGTAAGTTAATATCTAGCACAGTTAGGAGAAGCTGGCAACACTCATCCTTCGAAAGTGTGTTTGTTTCCATCGTCATTATCTGGTACTGGTTTTTCATGGTTTTTCGCTTTACCTTATGGCTCTATTCATACTTGGTATCATCTAGAGAAAAAATTCCGTGAACACTTTTATACCGGAGATAATGAGTTGAAGTTATCCCACCTTACATCGGTTAGGCAAAAGTCTGACGAATCGGTCACTGATTATGTCAAGCGATTTAGAGATACCAAAAACCGGTGCTATAGTTTGGTGATAACTGAAAGAGATATGGCTGACTTAGTTCTCAATGGTTTAAAGTCTGACATAAAAGAAAGAATTGAGGGTTTCGAGTTTCTGAATATTAGCCAAGTCTTGCAAAGAGCATTGGCTCAAGAAAACCGAAACAAAGAAGTGAAAGAAACTCATAGGACTAAGTTTGATCGTCGTCATCTTCATATGGTTGAGTATAATAGTGAGAACTCTGGGGATGAAGCCGAAGTTTATTCCCTCGAGTTTATTTGGCCTAGCAAGGCTAAACCTTATGTGTGCGATGACTTAAATCCTATTCGTAAGAATCGAGATGATGAATCAAAATGCAGCTTTGACGTAGGCAAATGTGATAGAATATTTGATGCCTTGTTAAAGGACAAAGTGATAAGAGTTAATCATGTTATCCCGTCGCCTGATGAATTAAGGCGGCGAGCTTATTGCAAATATCACAATTCTTTCTCTCATGCTATTAATGATTGCAATGTCTTTCGTCGACAGATCCAATCGGCCCTCAATGACGGACGATTGAGCTTTGCTGGCATGGCAATTGACACACAGCCGTTCCCAATGAACACGCTAGACTTGGTGGGAAAGAAGGTTTTGCTTCGGCAAGAGGCGGTCGAAGGTTGTAACAGCCCAAGTTTGGAAACCTGAAAAACCTGTGTAATTTTTCCACTTTTGTGTAATTGCATCATGGCATCCATATCATTTTGCTACTGTTATGAACATTTCAACCAAGACACTTTGAATCTTGCATATTTGTCAAGGAAGTTCCAAGAGTTCAAAAGAAGATAATTGCACTTGCTAAAACCAAACTACTTTAATCTTGCATATTTTTCAAGGAAGTTCCAAGGGTTCCAAATATTATATTTGCATTGACTCCAAATTATTAAAGTGGCAACATATGGAAAATCTCAGCAAAATGCCTAATTAACACCTCTGAACAAAAATGCATCAAAACATTTATTTTGGGATGCCAATTTTTGTGGTGTCTCTACAAGGTATGGGGATGCTACCATATTTTTCTCAAAGTTTTCTAAAATGTCTAACTGCCTCAATAAAATCAAAACAGTGCACTGGATTTAAAAAGAATTGAAAAAGGACCTCTCTGTAAGGGGGGAGGACCCGTTTGTGATGGAAGAAGAAATGCGCCAGGGGGGTTTCTGCAAAAACGTCATCGTCTTTCTCTGTAGCGACCGAGCGCCTTCGTCCCCGATGAACCCCGTCGCCGTGTCGACCTGCGCTGCGCCCAGGCCCCCCCCTCTCCTCTGCTGCCCTGCGCAAGGATAAGGCCACCACGACGCCGCTCTGCTCTCTCCTCCCCCAGATCTTTCCCTCTGCTTTTCCCCCGCCATGGCCGAACCCTAGGGTAGCCCGCCGTCGAATCGCCGGCGTTGGAGACCACCTCGAGCTCAGCCCCGACCACCACGAGCACCGCCGCCTCGCCTTCTACCTCCACGCTGAAGAGATCGTGCCGGGGAGCTCGGGTTTGACCGCCACGACCTCGTCTTCTTCCTCTCCGGCCGCCGCGCCTCGGACACGCTCGCCGCCGTTCTCGACCTCCTCCCTCCCCTCCGAGCAGTCGCACGCATCGAGGGTGAGCTCGCGGTCCTAATGGACCTACCCGCTCGTCCCCTCTCCCCCTAGAACGTGTAGTCGCAGTAGCTCGCCGCCGGCCGCCGCTCGCCGTCTCTGCTCACGCGCTCCGGCGACATTTAGGTAGTGGCGCCCCCTTGTTTCGCTCATCGTGCACGCGCGCGTCGAATGCGACCGTCCGCGCGAACCCTAACGCCCTAAAACGCCGTAGCCGTGCGCCTCGCCGCCGGTGACCACCGCAGCCGTGCGCTCCGGCCGCGCTGACCGCTGGGTCCCGCGCGTCAGTGACCAGATCCCGCCCCCGCGCTTGCGTGGCTGCCAGCGTGGCGCTGGCCCCACCAGTCAGTGGCTCTGGCTAGCTGCGCTTCGGTGAAAAACGACCCGACGAATTTCTGAAAAATAAAGAAAAAGACAGAAAATGATTCAAACTTGAAAAATTCATAACTTTCAAAATAATTATCCAAATTTAGCAAATAATATACCAAAATGCTCAGAAAAATAAATGCTATCTAATGGACTGATTCACACTTCCATTACTGCTACTGTAATTTTCTGTTTTGCTAAAATGAAGAAAGGGGTATAAATAAAATGATTAGCTCAAATTCATTATAAATTCCTCCAATTGCTAAAATGGTGCCCCTTTAATTAAAAATGCTCATAAGCACCAGTGCTACATACTAAAAATCATTTCAAGCATGTTACCTAAATTAAAATTGTAGGTGCACATAAAACCAAATAGGAAAATATCATTCCTATCTCGTTGAATAATGATTCCTAGCATCCCATCTAAATGTCATATAATTATTGTAGTAATTCATTGCATTAAAATGTCATACCATCATGTGCTTGCGCATTGCATATGAATTGCTTATATTGATTGTGTGCTTTCCGGTGTTTTTATACATCGATAGATCACGGAGACGGGGTCTCGCCACATTACCCCGACGATCAGTATTACCCGCCTGCTGGCAAGGCAAGCGTGATCCCCACCCTCTAGCATATCTTATCCTACTTTATGCAAATTATTTTCTCCACTATAATATTGCATGCGGTTCCAAATGTCAATTTGATTGGATTAGAGTATCCTATAGTTGCATTAAGTTACCGATGCCATTACCTGTTTTCCCTCCTATTATCCATAGGATTGTGTTGATGGCCTGAATTAATGCACTATGCTAGGTTGTTGCTTAGCCATGCTTAGTTAACTGCTTAGTGGTCCGATGGATATTCATGTTGGGATCAGATGTGGAATTTCCGCGGATGATGGTGGATAATTGTGGTAATAATTAATAAAATGCTAAAAGGTGGGGATGAGAGGCCACATGGTATGTGGTGGGTTGTCTCGTTCTCGCCGCCTAAGTGCGAGTTCTCCCCTTCGAGCCAAGTAGAGCGTGCTACCATGCGTGGGCATATGGAACCTCATCAACCGACTAACTTGTGTCGGACTAGCCGAGGGTCCTCTAGTTTGGCTTTCCATTTGCGCGTGTGTTGAGATGGTGGCCAAGACTGAGATGAGGATTATGGTGGTAGGAAAATGAGTGGCCGCGGGGCAGGGTGTTGGAGGCACTGAACTTGTCCCCCAGTCACTGATGATCCTGGGTTAGTCCAAAGCGAGGTAAAGGTCGTAGCCGCTCCCACCTAGCCGGCTTTCCCAGGAAGAGAGCTAAATGATCAGGCAATGGGCCGGACGGTACGCATGGATAAGGAGCTGGGAGGTCCCTCGAGAACCTGGCGCCTTTCACATTGTACACCCCCTGCAGGGATAAATCTTTTCGAAAAGCCGTGTCCACGGTTAAGGACGACTTGGTGACGAATTCAGGGATCATAGAATAACTTTAACGGAATGACTAAAAACTGGGTACTAAAGGTACCACTCACGATTGTAAGGTTGACTTCCTCGATGGTGATTCGGGGAGGTGCCTTTGAAGAACATGCACAGTGGTGGATGATGAGAAAGTGAATCAAAAGAGAAAGAGTTACTTCTTACCCCTCTTCGAAAATATTCTGATAGTCGATGCCTTGGAGTCATATTTTATGAACAAAATCAGCTTTACGCAAAACAGCCATACAACCTTGGAAGCCAATCATGGAGCATTAATAGCTCAAAATCTTGTTGAGTTCGTCGAACTCACCCTTGTTTATTTTTGTTTCAGGGGAGGACTTTACCTACCCCGAAGGTGGGTTCTATATTGACATCGACGAGTAGTCTGGGGTTCCCGGGTGGCAGCCTGGGGCAACTAGGAACCAGCTGGCACGGGACTGTTTATTTGTAGGCCTCTTAGGCCATATTTGGATCTTGTTGTTTAGAACAACTTAATTTGCTTCCGCTTGATGTAATGATGGGTCTGTGACCTCTGATTGTAATATTTGCTATCTTTCTCTACTAAGAGTTGAACTATATTATCTTGAGTCGTAGGGTCTGTCATGTGCCAGGTGTTCCGGTGTCTTAGTCTCTTTATTATATTTTGAGGGCTATGCTTTGGATATGGCATGATCGAAGGGTTGTGTGGCCGATGATCCATGCCGAGCACGCCTGCCGATGTTTACTCGGCCTGGGAGTGGTAACCCAAGTAACCTTCGATTATGTAACATGACCACATAGCATCACTGTATAATTTATGGATTGGGGCATTACAACTTGGTATCAGAGCAGTACCGCATGTAGGAAACCCTTACTACTGGTCGACGTTGAGTCTAGTGTTGGTAAAAATATTTTTAACCTAAAAATGAGTTGTGAAAACCATCTTAGGATTCTTTTTACTCCTTATCTGGTTACCCTCTAATCTCGGAGCAATCTTACCTCTATTTGTTTTGGAGCCTTATCACGTGTCGCTTCCGCCGCGCATGACGTGTCGTACGCTTACTCGTTTTGGGTTTTAGGGCGTGGGGCGACCTACTTTTGGGGCTCCCGTCCCTATGTTTACTTTCAGGATCATTCTCCTCGCTGTGCCTAGTCTCTACCCGAGTTCTACTTTCATTCCTGACTCTAGAATCTCCGTACCTGACATTTGAATTATTCTTGCTACGGTACTGTTTGATTCTGGAGCATCACATTCATTCATTTCGGTAGCATTTGCACAACAAAACAATATACCGTTTGAAGAGTTGGAAACACCGTTACCGGTCACCAGCCCGGGCACTCGTTGGCAAACCAAAAGGGTGACCCCCGAAGTCCAAATTAAGATAGGCTCATTCCCCTTCCCATTTCCTCTGATAGCCTTCAAGTCAACCGGCTTTGATGCCATATTGGGCATGAACTGGCTAGGGAAATACAAGGCTAACCTCGACTGTGCTTCCAGAACCATCACCGTGACCACATCTTCCGGCGACATTGTGGAGTATTGGTCTGCACAGTCAAGACCTCCATCTTTATCCATGCCCAACTCACGAGAGCTCCTCCTTTGCTTTATGGATGGCTTATCCCCTCCTGAAATCCAAGACATCCACGTTGTGTGCGATTTTCCGGATGTGTTCCCGGAGGAATTGCCTGGCATGCCACCTGATCGAAGTGTGGAGTTTGTCATAGAGTTGCTTCCCGGTACTGCGCCGATTGCCAAGAAGCCCTACCGTATGCCAGTGGAGGAGTTGGCTCTGTTAAAGGAGCAATATGATGAACTGTTAGCGAAGGAGTTCATTCAGCCGAGCAGTTCACCTTGGGGTTGTCCCGTACTCTTTGTCAAGAAGAGGGATTCTACCGTGCCTCGTCTAGTCTCTGACTACAGGCCGTTAAATGCGGTGACAATCAAAAACAAGTACCCTATTCCTCGCATCAATGATCTATTGGATCAACTAGCTGGTGCAACGGTATTTTCCAAGATGGACCTGAGGTCAGGGTACCATCAGATCAAGATCCGAAAGCAGGATATTCCAAAGACGACCTTCGTTACTCGCTATGGCTCATATGAGTATACCGTTATGTCCTTTGGTCTCACCAATGCTCCTGCGACGTTCATGAGGCTCATGAACTCCGTCTTCATGGATTATCTCGACAAGTTTGTTGTCATTTACATCGATGACATTCTCGTCTACTCCAAAACCGATGAAGAGCATGCCAAACATCTTCGTTTGGTCCTGACACGCCTTCGAGAACACCGCCTTTATGCCAAGTTCTCCAAGTGTGAGTTTTGGTTGGATAATCTCGTCTTCCTCGGCCATGTGATTTCCGCAAGTGGAGTGGCTGTCGTTCCCGACAAGGTTCAAACTATTATGGATTGGGTAACTCCCATGTCTGTCAAGGACATCCGAAGCTTTCTGGGATTGGCGGGTTACTACCGCCGATTCATCGAAGGGTTCTCCAAAATAGCCAAGCCTCTGACCGACCTTCTCAAGAAAGATACAAGGTTCGTATGGACGGACCAAGCTGAAGAGAGCTTCAAAACCCTGAAGGCCAAACTCACTTCGGCTCCTGTGCTTGCCCTGCCAGACGCAAGCAAGGATTTCGTGGTCTTCTGTGACGCCTCTCTACAAGGCTTGGGCTGTGTGTTAATGCAAGATGGCCATGCAGTGGCATATGCCTCTCGCCAATTGAAGCCACATGAACAAAATTATCCAACTCATGATTTAGAGCTTGCCGCAGTGGTTTATGCTCTGAAGCAATGGAGACCATACCTGTTTGGTAACCGTTGCGAGATTTACTCGGATCACAAGAGTCTGAAATACCTTTTCACTCAGCCGGATCTAAACCTCAGGCAAAGACGTTGGTTGGAGTTAATTAAAGACTATGACGTGAGTCTGAATTACCAACCCGGCAAGGCGAACGTCGTGGCTGACGCGCTAAGTCGAAAAGCTTATAGCAACACCCTGATGGTTGAGAAGGCTCAACCTGCTCTCCATGAAGAGTTCGCCCGTTTGAACCTGCAAATTGTTCCTTCTGGCTACCTCGCAAATCTGGAAATCAAATCTACTATGGTAGACCAGATAAAGGAGGCGCAGAAACTAGATACTGGCATTCTTGATATCGAGAAGAACATTGCTAGTGGAAAGGCCAAATGCTTCTCGGAGAATGAAGCGGGAATCGTGTACTTTGGTGACCGTCTGGTAGTGCCAAAGGAACAGAATCTGAGGGAGTTAATCCTCAAAGAAGCGCATGATTCCCCTCTCTCTATTCATCCCGGTAGTACTAAAATGTACCAAGACCTCCGACCACTATTCTAGTGGACTCGGATGAAAAGAGAAATCGCCAAGTATGTTTCTGAATGCGACACCTGTCGTCGTGTAAAGGCTGAACATCAAAGGCCTGCTGGCACTCTTCGCCCTATTGCGATACCAGAATGGAAGTGGGATGAGATTGGTATGGACTTTATTACGGGTCTGCCGAAGTCTCCCAGGGGCAACGATGCTATCTGGGTAATCATCGATCGACTATCCAAAGTGGCTCACTTCCTCCCAGTGCGAGTCGACATCACAACTGCTAAGCTGGCTGACCTGTATGCTTCCCGGATCATCGTACTTCACGGTGTTCCCCAGAGGATAATCTCTGATCGTGGCAGCTTGTTTACCTCGAAATTCTTGACGAGTTTCCAACAAGCCATGGGAACCCGCCTCAACTTCAGCACAGCTTTCCATCCCCAAACTGATGGACAGACCGAAAGGGTGAACCAAGTTCTAGAGGACATGCTTCGAGCCTGTGTAATCTCTTTCGGAAAGGGGTGGGAAAAATACCTTCCCTTCGCTGAGTTCTCCTACAACAATAGCTATCAAGCGAGTCTGGGTATGGCCCCATTCGAGGTTCTGTATGGAAGAAAATGCCGAACTCCGCTAAATTGGTCCGAGACCGGAGAGAGGCAACTCTTAGGTCCGGATGTGATCAATGAAGCTGAGCAGACGGTGAAAATCATACGAGAGAATCTGAAGATTGCCCAATCTAGGCAGAAGAGCTACTATGACAAGCACCATCAGGAGGTCCATTATGAAATTGGTGACAAGTCCTATCTCCGCGTCTCTCCACTTCGTGGTATCCGTCGCTTCGGGATCAAGGGAAAATTGGCCCCTCGTTATGTTGGCCCTTTCACTATTCTGGCCAAACGAGGAGATCTATCCTACCAACTCGAACTCCCAACCAACTTCCCGGATGTACATGATGTGTTCCATGTATCCCAACTCCGCCGTTGTTTCAAGGATCCTATCCGTGGAGTCAATCATGAGGAGCTGGATATCCAGGCGGATCTCACCTATCGCGAGCATCCCATAAGTATCCTAGATGAAGCAGAAAGGAAGACTCGAAATAAGACTACCAAGTTCTTCAAGGTTCAGTGGTCTCACCATTCCGAAGAAGAAGCTACCTGGGAAAGAGAGTCTAGTCTTCGGGAGGAGTATCCCGACTTTCTTCCGCAACCTTAGAATCTCGGGACGAGATTCCTGTAAGGGGGGTGGATTTGTAACAGCCCAAGTTTGGAAACCTGAAAAACCTGTGTAATTTTTCCACTTTTGTGTAATTGCATCATGGCATCCATATCATTTTGCTACTGTTATGAACATTTCAACCAAGACACTTTGAATCTTGCATATTTGTCAAGGAAGTTCCAAGAGTTCAAAAGAAGATAATTGCACTTGCTAAAACCAAACTACTTTAATCTTGCATATTTGTCAAGGAAGTTCCAAGGGTTCCAAATATTATATTTGCATTGACTCCAAATAATTAAAGTGGCAACATATGGAAAATCTCACCAAAATGCCTAATTAACACCTCTGAACAAAAATGCATCAAAACATTTTATTTTGGGATGCCAATTTTTGTGGTGTCTCTACAAGGTATGGGGAAGCTACCATATTTTTCTCAAATTTTTCTAAAATGTCTAACTGCCTCAATAAAATCAAAACAGTGCACTGGATTTAAAAAGAATTGAAAAAGGACCTCTCTGTAAGGGGGGAGGACCCGTTTGTGATGGAAGAAGAAATGCGCCAGGGGGGTTTCTGCAAAAACGTCATCGTCTTCCTCTGTAGCGACCGAGCTCCTTTGTCCCCGACGAACCCCGTCGCCGTGTCGACCTGCGCTGCGCTGCGCCCAGCCCCCCCCCCCCCTCTCCTCTGCTGCCCTGCGCAAGGATAAGGCCACCACGACGCCGCTCTGCTCTCTCCTCCCCCAGATCTTTCCCTCTGCTTTTCCCCCGCCATGGCCGAACCCTAGGGTAGCTCGCCGTCGAATCGCTGGCGTTGGAGACCACCTCGAGCTCAGCCCCGACCACCACGAGCACCGCCGCCTCGCCTTCTACCTCCACGCTGAAGAGATCGTGCCGGGGAGCTCGGGTTTGACCGCCACGACCTCGTCTTCTTCCTCTCTGGCCGCCGCGCCTCGGACACGCTCGCCGCCGTTCTCGACCTCCTCCCTCCCCTCGGAGCAGTCGCACGCATCGAGGGTGAGCTCGCGGTCCTAATGGACCTACCCGCTCGTCCCCTCTCCCCCTAGAACGTGTAGTCGCAGTAGCTCGCCGCCGGCCGCCGCTCGCCGTCGCTGCTCACGCGCTCCGGCGACATTTAGGTAGTGGCGCCGCCCTTGTTTCGCTCACCGTGCACGCGCGCGTCGAATGCGACCGTCCGCGCGAACCCTAACGCCCTAAAACGCCGTAGTTGTGCGCCTCGCCGCCGGTGACCACCGCAGCCGTGCGCTCCGACCGCGCTGACCGCTGGGTCCCGCGCGTCAGTGACCAGATCCCGCCCCCGCGCTTGCGTGGCTGCCAGCGTGGCGCTGGCCCCACCAGTCAGTGGCTCTGGCTAGCTGCGCTTCGGTGAAAAACGACCCGACGAATTTCTGAAAAATAAAGAAAAAGACAGAAAATGATTCAAACTTCAAAAATTCATAACTTTCAAAATAATTATCCAAATTTAGCAAATAATATACCAAAATGCTCAGAAAAATAAATGCTATCTAATGGACTGATTCACACTTCCATTACTGCTACTGTAATTTTCTATTTTGCTAAAATGAAGAAAGGGGTATAAATAAAATGATTAGCTCAAATTCATTATAAATTCCTCCAATTGCTAAAATGGTGCCCCTTTAATTAAAAATGCTCATAAGCACCAGTGCTACATACTAAAAATCATTTCAAGCATCCTTGGAGTACTCCAGGCCAAGCACGCTTCCCGGTCAGTCACCCATCCTTGGAGTACTCCAGGCCAAGCACGCTTAACCTCGGAGTTCTTTCCAGATGAGCTTCCGGAAAAGAAGTTGCAACTTGTTGATATGAGTATTCTATCAATCCTATTAAGCCCTGAGCCAGGATCTCACATCCTTCCCCCCTTAGAAGACCGACGCCCTCGTCGGTCAGCCCCTAGTCCAGGAACTCCCCCCCTTGGCACCCGTCCATGCGTCCAGTGCCGGCACATATCACATGTCCGCCCACTGACCCGCACACGCCCGAGTAACCGCGAGGGTCGGCTCTGATACCAATTGTAACACCCCGTCCCACCCCTGGACCGAGCCTATCACGCCTGGCAGCTCTCTAGGATCTCTAGACTGGCCCCGTAGATCAACACTAGTCTTTTCTACGCACTTTGTCCTCACTCGTGCGCACCCGGGAAGGACTTCCCGGTCGGTCACCCATCCTTGGAGTACTCCAGGCCAAGCACGCTTAACCGCGGAGTTCTTTCCAGATGAGCTTCCGGAAAAGAAGTTGCAACTTGTTGATATGAGTATTCTATCAATCCTATTAAGCCCTGAGCCAGGATCTCACATAGTTGTAATGCCCCAATCCATAAATTATACCGTGATGCTATGTGTCGGTGGTCATGCTACATAATCGAAGGTTACTGGGGTTACCACTCCCAGGCCGAGTAAACATCGGCAGGCGTGCTCGGCATGGATCATCGGCAGCACAACCCTTCGATCATGCCATATCCAAAGCATAGCCCTCAAAGTATAATAAAGAGACTAAGACACCGGAACACCTGGCACATGACAGACCCTACGACTCAAGATAATATAGTTCAACTCTTAGTAGAGAAAGATAGCAAATATTACAATCCAAGGTCACAGACCCATCAGTACATCAAGCGGAAGCAAATTAAGTTGTTCTAAAAACAAGATCCAAATATGGCCTAAGAGGCCTACAGATAAACAGTTCCGTGCCAGCTGGTTCCTAGTTGCCCCAGGCTGCCACCCGGGAACCCCAGACTACTCGTCGATGTCAATATAGAACCCACCTTCGGGGTAGGTAAAGTCCTCCTCTGAAACAAAAATAAACAAGGGTGAGTTCGACGAACTCAACAAGATTTTGAGCTATTATTGCTCCATGATTGGCTTTCAAGGTTTTATGGCTGTTTTGCGTAAAGCTGATTTTGTTCATAAAATATGACTCCAAGGCATCGACTATCAGAATATTTTCGAAGAGGGGTAAGAAGTAACTCTTTCTCTTTTGATTCACTTTCTCATCATCCACCACTGTACCTGTTCTTCAAAGGCACCTCCCCGACTCACCCTCGAGGAAGTCAACCTTACAATCGTGAGTGGTACCTTTAGTACCCAGTTTTTAATCATTCCGTTAAAGTTATTCTATGATCCCTGAATTCGTCACCAAGTCGTCCTTAACCGTGGACACGGCTTTTCGAAAAGATTTATCCCTGCAGGGGGTGTACAATGTGAAAGGCGCCAGGTTCCCGAGGGACCTCCCAGCTCCTTATCCATGCGTTTTTCACCCGGACGTTTTTCACCGCGCGCGCAGCTAGCCCGAGCCACTGACGAGCGGGGCCAGGGCCACGCTGGCGTCCACGTCAGCGCCACGTCCGCTACGCGTTTGACTGGAGCGGGAAACGCAAACCGGCGCGGTGGCGCGGCGCCGGCGAGCACGGCTCCGGCGGCTGGGGGCACGCGGGGACGCGCTGGCGCGCTCGAACGACCCTACGGGGGATTTCCTAACGAACGGAGGCGGAGCCGCTAGCTATTGGTCGCCGGAGCGAGCTCCACGGCGACCCGCGGCGGCGCCCGACGGCGAGCTACTGCGCCCCGTCGATCTAGGGGGAGAGGAGACGAGCGGGGATGTCCAGGAGGACGGGTGGCTCACCCTCGACGCGTGGAGGTGCTCGTAGAGGACGGAGGAGGTCGCGGACGGCGGCAATCGTGCTCGAGGCGCGGCGTTCGGAGTTGGGGAGGAAGAGGACGGCGGCGGCGAGTTAGGGCGCTCCGGGTCGATCCCGTTGGTGGAGAGGAAGCAGGAGTCGCGGCGGAGCTCGTGGGGGTCCTGGCTGGTCGCGGGGTGCTCTCAATCGACGGCGGAGCTCGGCTAGGTTACGGCCATGGCGGCTCGGGGAAGAAAACAGGGGAGAAGATCAGGGGGAGCGAGCAGAGCACGGCTCGTGGTGGTCTTATCCACTCCAGGGCAGCAGAGGAGGAGGGGGGGTCTGGGCGCGGCGCAGCGCAGCTCGACACGGCGACGGGGTGCGGCAGCGACGGGCGCGCTCGGTCGCTACAGCGAAGAAGATGAAGTTTTTGCAGAAAACCCCCTGCCCGATTTATTACTCCTCACAAACAGGTCCTTTCTCCTTTCTTTTAAAACCAGTGCACTGTTTTGATTTAATTGAGACAGTTAAACATTTTATAAAAAATTGAGAAAATTCAGGCAGCCTCCCCATACCATGTAGAGGCACCACAAAAATTGGCTCCTCAGAATAAAATGTTTTGGTGCACTTTTGTTCAGAGGTGTCAAATAGGGCATTTTGTTGAAATTTCCATAATTTGCCACCTTAATGATTTGGAGACATTGCAATTAGGAGATTTTGATTTCTTGGAACTTCCTTGACAAATATGCCATATTCAAAGTGTTTGAGTGCAAATGACATACTAGTAGCAAAATGAGGTGAATGCCATGATGCAATTACACAAAAGTGGAAAAATTACAGAGGTTTTCAGGTTTTTAAAGCTGGGGCTGTTACAAATCTACCCCCCTTACAGGAATCTCATCCCGAGATTTTAAAGTTGCGGAAGAAAGTCGGGATATTCCTCACGAAGACTAGACTCTCTTTCCCAGGTAGCTTCCTCTTCGGAATGGTGAGACCACTGAACTTTGAAGAACTTGGTAGTCTTATTCCGAGTCTTCCTTTCTGCTTCATCTAGGATACGTATGGGATGCTCGCGATAGGTGAGATCCGCCTGGATATCCAGCTCCTCATGACTGACTCCACGGTTAGGATCCTTGAAGCAACGGCGGAGTTGGGATACATGGAACACATCATGCACATCCGGGAATTGGTTGGGAGTTCTAGCTGGTAGGATAGATCTCCTCGTTTGGCCAGAATGGTGAAAGGGCCAACACAACGAGGGGCCAATTTTCCCTTGATTCCAAAGAGACGAACACCACGAAGAGGAGAGACGCGTAGATAGGCCTTGTCACCAATCTCATAATGGACCTCCTGATGGTGCTTATCATAGTAGCTCTTCTGCCTAGACTGGGCAATCTTCAGATTCTCTCGTATGATTTTCACCTTCTCCTCAGCTTCATTGATCACATCTGGACCCAAGAGTTGCCTCTCTCCGGTCTCGGACCAATTTAGCGGAGTTCGGCATTTTCTTCCATACAGAACCTCGAATGGGGCCATACCCAGACTCGCTTGATAGCTATTGTTGTAGGAGAACTCAGCGAAGGGAAGGTATTTTTCCCACCCCTTTCCGAAAGAGATTACACAAGCTCGAAGCATGTCCTCTAGAACTTGGTTCACCCTTTCGGTCTGTCCATCAGTTTGGGGATGGAAAGCTGTGCTGAAGTTGAGGCGGGTTCCCATGGCTTGTTGGAAACTCGTCCAGAATTTCGAGGTAAACAAGCTGCCACGATCAGAGATTATCCTCTGGGGAACACCGTGAAGTACGATGATCCGGGAAGCATACAGGTCAGCCAGCTTAGCAGTTGTGATGTCGACTCGCACTGGGAGGAAGTGAGCCACTTTGGATAGTCGATCGATGATTACCCAGATAGCATCGTTGCCCCTGGGAAACTTCGGCAGACCCGTAATAAAGTCCATACCAATCTCATCCCACTTCCATTCTGGTATCGCAATAGGGCGAAGAGTGCCAGCAGGCCTTTGATGTTCAGCCTTTACACGACGACAGGTGTCGCATTCAGAAACATACTTGGCGATTTCTCTTTTCATCCGAGTCCACCAGAATAGTGGTCGGAGGTCTTGGTACATTTTAGTACTACCGGGATGAATAGAGAGAGGGGAATCATGCGCTTCTTTGAGGATTAACTCCCTCAGATTCTATTCCTTTGGCACTACCAGACAGTCACCAAAGTACACGATTCCCGCTTCATTCTCCGAGAAGCATTTGGCCTTTCCACTAGCAATGTTCTTCTTGATATTAAGAATGCCAGTATCTAGTTTCTGCGCCTCCTTTATCTGGTCTACCAGAGTAGATTTGATTTCCAGATTTGCGAGGTAGCCAGAAGGGACAATTTCTAGGTTTAAACGGGCGAACTCTTCATGGAGAGCAGGCTGAGCCTTCTCAATCATCAGGTTGTTGCTATAAGCTTTTCGACTTAGCGCGTCAGCCACGACGTTCGCCTTGCCGGGTTGGTAGTTCAGACTCACATCATAGTCTTTGATTAACTCCAACCAACGTCTTTGCCTGAGATTTAAATCCGGCTGAGTGAAAAGGTATTTCAAGCTCTTGTGATCCGAGTAAATCTCGCAACGGTTACCAAACAGGTATGGTCTCCATTGCTTCAGAGCATAAACCACTGCGGCAAGCTCCAAATCATGAGTTGGGTAGTTTTGCTCATGAGGCTTCAATTGGCGAGAGGCATATGCCACTGCATGGCCATCTTGCATTAACACACAGCCCAAGCCTTGCAGAGAGGCGTCACAGAAGACCACGAAATCCTTGCTTGCGTTTGGCAGGGCAAGCACAGGAGCAGAAGTGAGTTTGGCCTTCAGGGTTTTGAAGCTCTCTTCAGCTTGGTCCGTCCATACGAACCTTGTATCCTTCTTGAGAAGGTTGGTCAGGGGCTTGGCTATTTTGGAGAACCCTTCGATGAATCGGCGGTAGTAACCTGCCAATCCCAGAAAGCTTCGGATGTCCTTGACAGACATGGGAGTTACCCAATCCATAATAGTTTGAACCTTGTCGGGAACGACAGCCACTCCACTTGCGGAAATCACATGGCCGAGGAAGACGAGATTGTCCAACCAAAACTCACACTTGGAGAACTTGGCATAGAGGCGGTGTTATCGAAGGCGTGTCAGGATCAGACGAAGATGTTCGGCATGCTCTTCATTGGTTTTGGAGTAGACGAGAATGTCATCGATGTAAATGACAACGAACTTGTCGAGATAATCCATGAAGACGGAGTTCATGAGCCTCATGAACGTCGCAGGAGCATTGGTGAGACCAAAGGACATAACGGTATACTCATATGAGCCATAGCGAGTAACAAAGGCCGTCTTTGGAATATCCTGCTTTTGGATCTTGATCTGATGGTACCCTGACCTCAGGTCCCTCTTGGAAAATACCGTTGCACCAGCTAGTTGATCTAACAGATCATTGATGCGAGGAATCGGGTATTTGTTTTTGATTGTCACCGCATTTAACGGCCTGTAGTCAGAGACTAGACGAGGCACGGTAGAATCTCTCTTCTTGACAAAGAGCACGGGACAACCCCAAGGTGAACTGCTAGGCCGAATGAACTCTTTCGCTAACAGTTCATCAATTTGCTCCTTTAACAGCGCCAGCTCCTCAACCGGCATCCTGTAGGGCTTCTTGGCAACCGGCGCGGTACCGGGAAGCAACTCTATGACGAACTCCACACTTCGATCAGGTGGCATGCCAGGCAATTCCTCCGGGAACACATCCGGGAAGTCACACACAACGTGGATGTCTTGGATTTCAGGAGGGGATAAGCCTTCCATAAGGCAAAGGAGAAGCTCAGGTGAGTGGGGCATGGATGGAGATGGAGGTCTGGACTGTGCAGACCAATACTCCACAATTTCGCCGGAAGATGTGGTCACGGTGATGGTTCTGGCAGCACAGTCGAGGTTAGCCTTGTATTTCCCTAGCCAGTTCATGCCCAGTATGGCATCAAAGCCGGTTGAATTGAAGGCTATCAGCGGAAACGGGAAGGGGAATGAGCCTATATTAATTGAAACTTCAGGGGTCACCCTTTTGGTTTGCCAACGAGTACCAGGGCTGGTGACATATAACGGTGCTTCCAACTCTTCAAACGGTCTATTGTTTCGTTGTGCAAATGCTACCGAAATGAATGAATGTGATGCTCCAGAATCAAACAGTACTGTAGCTAGAGCTTTAGCAATTCGAAGCGTACCCATGAGAACACTGGGGTCGTCCTCCACGTCTTCAACAGTGACGTGGTTCAGGCGACCACGACTAGCCGTACCCGTCTTGGCTACTGGCGTGGCAGGGGCTGGTGGTGGCGCCTTCCTAGGGCATTCTCTGGAGTAGTGGCCGGGCTGGCCACAGCTGTAGCACGTGCTTGTCGGTGGTGCAGGGAGTTGAGGACGATAACCACTTCCGCCCGGGCCCATTTTTGGAGTAGGAGGGCGCGGCGGAGGTGGCCTGTACTCCGAGGTCCTTGGCACGAACGGAGGACGGGGCACGGAGCTATAGGGAACGAAGACCCTACGCTTCTTGCCGTCAGCAGCCGAGGAGCTCTGATGATCCCCCTGAAGTGGCCTCTTAGTGGCCTCTAGTTCCTTCCTTCCCTGTTCCAGGGTGAGAGCCTGGTTGTACAGTTCCTGGTAGCTCGTGAACTTGAAGGGCAGCAACTCGTAACGAAGCCTTGGATTGAGCCCCTTGCGGAACAACTCCTGCTTGTCCGCATCATTGGTCACATCCCGAGGGGCGTAACGGGAGAGACGGCTGAACTCATGACCATAGACTGGAACGTCCATCCGTCCCTGATGCAAGTCCAGGAACTCCCTCCTCTTCAAGTCCATGAGGGGCTTGGGAATGTAGGCAGCGCGGAAGGCAGTGCGAAACTCCTCCCAGGTGAAAACATGCCCAGCAGCGAACATCGCCTGGTGGCTTTCCCACCACGCGCCCGCTGCACCCGCCAACAGGTAAGTGGCGAAGTTGGCTTGTTCCACAGCTGGAACATGAAGGGCAGCGAACTTGCGCTCCAGTGCACGCAGCCAGTCATCTGCGTCCAAGGGCTCCTTAGCATCGGAGAAGGACGGTGGCTGGGACCGCAGGAACTCAGTGAGAGTATGACAATCGTTATTCCTCCGGTTCCCTTGGTGCACCAACTGCTCGAGGAGTCGGTCGCTGCGCACACGGCCCTCCTCCATAAGCAGGAGGACATCCGCCATGGTGGGAGGTGGCGGTAAGTCTTCGCCGCGGCGACGGCCCGTCATTCTAGATATTGACAAGGACACAGTTAGAATCCCATCGTGTCATCCTTGTACACAAAAATAGGGACAGCAAAACTGGTAGTAGCAACAGATAGAACAACATGCACATCACTAGACGCACGCATAGATGGAACTGAGTTCACAAATATTGGTTCTAGTACAAGCCACAGTTTGCTGAAAGAGAGGTACAAGCCTCATACATATTACACTGGATGGGTACTAGGAAGATAACAGTGACGAGTCTATTACATAACGAGCTCTACTGCTCCAGGCTCCAGAGATACAAACAAAGGAGTATTTGGCACAACTCGCAGGAAGGCACAATTACTCGAGCATCTCCTGGTAGCACACATGGCTAGTAGTACGCCATGACATCCTCATCAAGTGGCGCCGGGGGAGTGTGGAAGCGGCGCGCACTGGCAGGCTGGTTGCCATACGGCGACTCGAGTGCAGTAAGCCTCGGGTCTCGGTGAGGACCGGTAGGCGGGGTTACGCCACCAACTCCCGGACTGCAAACGTCGGTAGGCAACTCCTCCAACGGGGGTGGGCGAAGTAGTGTGAGAGGAAGCGTCCCATCCATGACATACGGGCGCACACTCATCAGATTATGACGGTGACTAGCGCGCTCCGAAACAGCGTAGAGGTACCACTGCCGGGCTCGACGGTCCAACGCTCGGACTTGCTCAATCAGTGCCCGGTGCCTGCTGTCCGACTCCATCTCGCCGCTGCTGTACACAGCTCGGTAAACACCCGACGTGTTGTCGTCGACAGCTGGGAAGTGGCAGAAATCCGACGCCTGGTTAGCGAGGTACGGACAGTAGCTGCGGTAAATAGAGAGGCCGTTATACGTGGCCTACTGAACCGCCTGCTCCACGGTCATACCCACGCCTCCAGCTACGTTCTCAACGCGACCCTCGTCGTTGAGCACGCGCACCTTACAGAAGAACTGCGCCTGGCTGTACGGTGCATACTCCTCATACACCGTGTACTCCGGGTACCACCTACAACCCTGGCTGGCCAAAGCTGCGGCAAACAAGGCGGGGAACCCTCGAACGCCCTCACATCGAGTGAGGCGAACAACCAAGCCCGAACCAGTCATCTGTAGCAAGGATAATTCAAATGTCAGGTACGGAGACTCTAGATTCAGGAATGAAAGTAGAACTCGGGTAGAGACTAGGCACAGCAAGGAGAATGATCCTGAAAGTAAACATAGGGACGGGAGCCCCAAAAACTGGTCGCCCCACGCCCTGAAACCCAAAGTGAGTAAGTGTATGACACGTCATGCGCGGCGGAAGCGACACGTGATAAGGCTCAAAACAAATAGAGGTAAGATTGCTCCGAGATTAGAGGGTAACCGGATAAGGAGTAAAAAGAATCCTAAGATGGTTTTCACAACTCATTTTTAGGTTAAAAATATTTTTACCAACACTAGACTCAACGTCGACCAGTAGTAAGGGTTTCCTACAGGCGGTACTGCTCTGATACCAAGTTGTAATGCCCCAATCCATAAATTATACCGTGATGCTATGTGTCGGTGGTCATGCTACATAATCGAAGGTTACTGGGGTTACCACTCCCAGGCCGAGTAAACATTGGCAGGCGTGCTCGGCATGGATCATCGGCAACACAACCCTTCGATCATGCCATATCCAAAGCATAGCCCTCAAAGTATAATAAAGAGACTAAGACACCGGAACACCTGGCACATGACAGACCCTACGACTCAAGATAATATAGTTCAACTCTTAGTAGAGAAAGATAGCAAATATTACAATCCAAGGTCACAGACCCATCATTACATCAAGCGGAAGCAAATTAAGTTGTTCTAAACAACAAGATCCAAATATGGCCTAAGAGGCCTACAGATAAACAGTTCCGTGCCAGCTGGTTCCTAGTTGCCCCAGGCTGCCACCCGGGAACCCCAGACTACTCGTCGATGTCAATATAGAACCCACCTTCGGGGTAGGTAAAGTCCTCCTCTGAAACAAAAATAAACAAGGGTGAGTTCGACGAACTCAACAAGATTTTGAGCTATTATTGCTCCATGATTGGCTTTCAAGGTTTTATGGCTGTTTTGCGTAAAGCTGATTTTGTTCATAAAATATGACTCCAAGGCATCGACTATCAGAATATTTTCGAAGAGGGGTAAGAAGTAACTCTTTCTCTTTTGATTCACTTTCTCATCATCCACCACTGTACCTGTTCTTCAAAGGCACCTCCCCGACTCACCCTCGAGGAAGTCAACCTTACAATCGTGAGTGGTACCTTTAGTACCCAGTTTTTAATCATTCTGTTAAAGTTATTCTATGATCCCTGAATTCGTCACCAAGTCGTCCTTAACCGTGGACACGGCTTTTCAAAAAGATTTATCCCTGCAGGGGGTGTACAATGTGAAAGGCGCCAGGTTCCCGAGGGACCTCCCAGCTCCTTATCCATGCGTACCGTCCGGCCCATTGCCTGATCATTTTGCTCTCTTCCTGGGAAAGCCGGCTGGATGGGAGCGGCTACGACCTTTACCTCGCTTTGGACTAACCCAGGATCATCAGTGACTGGGGGACAAGTTCAGTGCCTCCAACACCCTGCCCCGCGGCCACTCATTTTCCTACCACCATAATCCTCATCTCAGTCTTGGCCACCATCTCAACACACGCGCAAATGGAAAGCCAAACTAGAGGACCCCCGGCTAGTCCGACACAAGTTAGTCGGTCGATGAGGTTCCATATGCCCACGCATGGTAGCACGCTCAACTTGGCTCGAAGGCGAGAACTCGCACTGAGGCGGCGAGAACGAGACAACCCACCACATCCATGTGGCCTCTCATCCCCACCTTTTAGCATTTTATTAAATATTACCACCATTTCTCCACCATAATCCGCGGAATTTCCACATCTGATCCCAACATGAATATCCATCGGACCACTAAGCAGTTAACTAAGCATGGCTAAGCAACAACCTAGCAAAGTAATTAATTCAGGCCATCAACACAATCCTATGGATAATAGGAGGGGAAACAGGTAATGGCTTCGGTAACTGAATGCAACTATAGGATACTCTAATCCAATCAAATTGACATTTGGAACCGCATGCAATATTATAGTGGAGAAAATAATTTGCATAAAGTAGGATAAGATATGCTAGAGGGTAGGGATCACGCTTGCCTTGCTCAGCAGGCGGGTAATACTGATCGTCGGGGTAATGTGGCGAGACCCCGGTTCCTTGATCTATCGATGTTTAAAAAACACCGGAAAGAACACAATCAATACAAGCAATTCATATGCAATGCGCAAACACATGATGGTATGACATTTTAATGCACTGCATTATTATAACAATTATATGACATTTAAATGAGATGCTAGGAATAATTATTCAACGAGATAGGAAATTTATTTTCCTATGTGTTTTTATGTTCCCCTACCATTTTAATTTAGGTAACATGCTTGAAATGATTTTTAATATGTAGCACTGGTGCTTATGAGCATTTTTATTTAAAGGGCACCATTCTAGCAATTTGAGGAATTTATTATGAATTTAAACTACACCTTTTTATTTCTACCCCTTTCTTCATTTTAGCAAAACAGAAAAATACAGTATCAGTAATGGAAATGCAAACCATTCTATTAGATAGCATTTATTTTTCTGAGCATTTTGGTATATTATTTGCTAAATTTGGATAAGTATTTTGAAAGTTATGAATTTTTGAGGTTTTAACCATTTTCTGTCTTTTTATTAAATCGCAGGAAATTAGCCCGGACGTTTTTCACCGCGCGCGCAGCTAGCCCGAGCCACTGACGAGCGGGGCCAGGGCCACGCTGGCGTCCACGTCAGCGCCACGTCCGCTACGCGTTTGACCGGAGCGGGAAACGCAAACCGGCGCGGTGGCGCGGCGCCGGCGAGCACGGCTCCGGCGGCTGGGGGCACGCGGGGACGCGCTGGCGCGCTCGAACGACCCTACGGGGGATTTCCTAACGAACGGAGGCGGAGCCGCTAGCTATTGGTCCCCGGAGCGAGCTCCACGGCGACCCGCGGCGGCGCCCGACGGCGAGCTACTGCGCCCCGTCGATCTAGGGGGAGAGGAGACGAGCGGGGATGTCCAGGAGGACGGGTGGCTCACCCTCGACGCGTGGAGGTGCTCGTAGAGGACGGAGGAGGTCGCGGACGGCGGCAATCGTGCTCGAGGCGCGGCGGCCGGAGTTGGGGAGGAAGAGGACGGCGGCGGCGAGTTAGGGCGCTCCGGGTCGATCCCGTTGGTGGAGAGGAAGCAGGAGTCGCGGCGGAGCTCGTGGGGGTCCTGGCTGGTCGCGAGGTGCTCTCAATCGACGGCGATGCGGCGGCGGAGCTCGGCTAGGTTACGGCCATGGCGGCTCGGGGAAGAAAACAGGGGAGAAGATCGGGGGGAGCGAGCAGAGCACGGCTCGTGGTGGTCTTATCCACTCCAGGGCAGCAGAGGAGGAGGGGGGGGGGGGGGTCTGGGCGCGGCGCAGCGCAGCTCGACACGGCGACGGGGTGCGGCAGCGACGGGCGCGCTCGGTCGCTACAGAGAAGAAGATGAAGTTTTTGCAGAAAACCCCCTGCCCGATTTATTACTCCTCACAAACATGTCCTTTCTCCTTTCTTTTAAAACCAGTGCACTGTTTTGATTTAATTGAGGCAGTTAAGCATTTTATAAAAATTTGAGAAAATTCAGAGAGCCTCCCCATACCATGTAGAGGCACCAAAAAAATTGGCTCCTCAGAATAAAATGTTTTGGTGCACTTTTGTTCAGAGGTGTCAAATAGGGCATTTTGTTGAAATTTCCATAATTTGCCACCTTAATGATTTGGAGACATTGCAATTAGGAGATTTGGATTTCTTGGAACTTCCTTGACAAATATGCCATATTCAAAGTGTTTGAGTGCAAATGACATACTAGTAGCAAAATGAGGTGAATGCCATGATGCAATTACACAAAAGTGGAAAAATTACGGAGGTTTTCAGGTTTTTAAACCTGGGGCTGTTACAATATTATCTTGAGTCGTAGGGTCTGTCATGTGCTAGTTGTTCCGGTCTCTTAGTCTCTTTATTATACTTTGAGGGCTATGCTTTGGATATGGCATGATCGAAGGGTTGTGTGGCCGATGATCCATGCCGAGCACGCCTGCCGATGTTTACTCGGCCTGGGAGTGGTAACCCCAGTAACCTTCGATTATGTAGCATGACCACCGACACATAGCATCACTTTATAATTTATGGAGTGGGGCATTACAAAGGTGCTAATAAATCTAATGTTGTTGTTGGTGAGCCCAGGGAAAGGACTGACAACAAGGCGGCAGAAAGGCAGGTCACTATAAGCCGGCAGTCAAGTGGTCAGGAAGTTATCAAAGTCACCATCAACAATTCTACGCTTGGGGGGCAAGATAAACGCCTGAGTGATTTGCCACCAAGATTTATAAAGCCCAAGAACCCGGAAGTTGGCAGATGGAAGACGAACCATGCCGAATAGATCAAGGAAGATAAAGCCAACTTTTGACATGTTGGTGAATAAGTATGTGCGCCAAGCCGGATCAAGATCGAACCAATATCAGTATAGGAAGCGGCCGAGGTCAGCATCTACTAAAGAAGGAAGTCGGCATGAGAAGCCGGCTGACGAGTTCAAACGCAGGACAACCCGGCAATCGGTGCAAAGCCGGCTTGTGTATCCCGGAGACTCGTCATATTGGCGGGTCAAGGTGCAAGGTGTTGAGAAGGCTCCAGAAGGCGGAGCAAAAGCAGACAACGTGCTGATCATTGGGAGTCATGTTTTCGAGATGAAGGACCCAGTCGAAGAGCCGGCGAATGATAGGCCGATACTTGCTATCGTGCCGAAGCCGACAACCAATGATCACGAGGCTAGCTCTAGTCAATATGTGGTTCCTCCTCCTCGGGATCCAAAATATACTCAGCCGAAGTGGTGTCCGCCGGTATAACAAAGACACATAGGCGGAAATCGCAAAGGGCAAGGAACCCAGAGAAGGCAGAAGAAGGAGCAGAGAGAGCCAGGGATGCCAGATTCAATATTGAACGGCCAATGGTGCCATCTCAAGTTTGGGTTCCTAGGCCGGTTATTACGGCAGCATCAACAACGGTTACGCCAAGTCTAGCCGCGGTCAATGACACAATGTTGGTTGTTGCACCGAATGTTACTTACTCATCATGGGCCGATGAGATGGAAGCAGCAGATTTGGCAAAGGAGAAGTCGGCAAATGAAGAATTGGCAGCCGAGCCGGCAACTGTAGACATCACCATGGAAGAGCCGGCAAGTATAACAGAAAAGTTGGTGGATGAAGATCCGGCAACATGAGAATCAGCAGTAGGCGAATCGGGAAATATCACTAAGGATAAAGAGTTGCTGGATTATGAGGAAACACCGAGCCGGACGAGCATGGATATCAACATGGTGTATTATCTGCCTACCGAGTTCCGAGCTGTTGAAGAAGGCGAAATTGCACAAATCAACTTTGGACCCAAAAATGCCATCTTTGAGAAACCTAATGGACCGGTTAAACACCTAAAGACTTTGTACGTCAGAGGGCATATTGATGGAAAGTCGGTCACCAGAATGTTGATGGATGGCGGAGCTGTGGTAAATCTGATGCCATATTATGTCTTCAAGAAGCTAAAATTAGACGATGATGACTTGATTAAGACAAACATTGTGTTGAATGGGTTCGAAGGAGGAGAAGGAATATAAGCCAAAGGAGTGATAAGTTTGGAGCTCACAGTTGGCAGCAAAACTCTGGCTGCTGCTTTCTTTGTTGCTGAGGTGCAGGGAAATTACAATGTACTGTTGGGACGAGATTGGCTTCATGCCAACCAATGTGTTCCATCAACTATGCACCAACAACTGATACAATGGGTTGATAACGAGATTAAGGTCGTCCATGTTGACGAATCGACATGTATTGCATTAGCAGAGTCGGTTGTTGATTGGCAACATTTCAATGTCACATGCCTATGTGGGCGTGATTTATCCGGGCTCGATTTTCTGAATGCTACCATGGACGGATTCGTGCCAGTATCTCTAAAGCTGATTGGTGGAAATCGGCTGCAGCTCAAGTAGATGGATAAAAACGACGAGTGGCTGCAAAAAGTCTAGACAAGTATCGGTCCGCGAGGAACGATACGTGTGAAGCAATTGAAGAACCAGACGATATGGACAAGTTGGGACAAGGCTTTCCGTCAGCTGACTTACTTGAAGAAGTTGACATTGGGGATGGCACTATCCCTAGGCCAACATTTGTGAAGCAGAAGTTGGCAGCCGATTATAAGTCTAAGATAATCGCGCTAGTCAGGGAATATGTAGATTGCTTTGTGTGGGAATACCACGAGATGCCTGGGTTGAGCCGAGAGGTGGTCAAACATCAGTTGCCTATCAAAGCCGGCTTTAGACCATACAAGCAGCCGTCTCGCAAGTTCAACCCAACAATCTATGATCGGATCAAGGCGGAGATAGGCCGCCTTTTGGAGGCCAACTTTATTCGGCCTTGTAAGTATGCTGAGTGGATATCCAACATTGTTCCGGCCGAGAAGAAAGGATCTGGCAAGATCAGGGCATGTATTGACTTTAGAGATGTAAATTGTGCCACGCCTAAGGACGAATATCCTATGCCAGCAGCCGACATGCTTATCAACGAAGACTCAGGTGACAAAGTTATCAGCTTCTTAGATGGCAACACAGGATACAACCAGATATTTATGGCCGAAGAAGATTCGGCTAAGACGGCGTTTCGCTGCCCAGGCTTTGTTGGCTTGTTCGAGTGGACTGTTGTATCATCCCAACAGTTTATAATGTTCAAAAATAACTAAAAATTAAAACTTTTGTTTTTGATTAAAATAAAATATTAAAATGCATAAGAAAACCAATTATAAAAAACTTTCAAACCATTTTATTCTAATAAAATAGTTTACTTATAAGTAATTGATTTCAACCACTTAGCCATATCGACTCATAAATTCAAGACTAATTAAAATGGTATATTTGCCAAATGGTTTTCATTCTTTTAACTAAGTTCAAAATATAGTTTGGAAATTATAAGCCTATAGTTTATAACTTTAAAAACTTCATAAATTAAAATTAATGAATTATCCAAATAAACATTTCATTTGCTTAAATGAATTTCATTAACATATTCTAAATAAGAAATAATTAAAACTAAAATCTTTTCCAAAGTTGTTATGAAGTTCAATTAAATTACCTTAATATAAAATATAATGGTGAACAAATTATTTGGAAATAAAATGAATACATTATTTTCCCTTTTTATTTTCATATAGTATGTGTTATGTTATTTAGTATTATACTAAAGCCTAAAATGAATTTTGTATTTGGAAATGAGTTTAAATGACTTAAATTCAAACATATTGGAATGTGGGTATTTTACAAATTTTATTTAGCCAAGAGAAAATTTAATTAAGATATAATTTCAAATTTGACTTTAAGTGTCAAATTTGCATTTAATCAATATTTCAACATATTATTTTTCAAAAATGTTCAAAACATGCCCACAACTGGTTTAACACAAAGATAATAATTTTACAAAGTTTTAGAAATTTGTTTGATCTCATTTGGACAAATAAATCAAAATATATGAATTAAAAGAAAAATTAGAAAAACAGAAAAAGAAAAATTGATGACGTCAGCGATGACGTCATCGTCTTCTTCCTTAGACGAAAATCACGGCCGAGATTCCATCCCCGATACCGTCTCCAAATCCGGCAAGATTAGCGCGAATTTGGTTCCCTCCTCCTGCCCTATAAAACACCCAGCGCCTCCGCCACCTTTTCCTCGAAGAACCCTAGCCCAAGCGCCCCTAGGCTGCCCGCAAATCGCCGCCGCCGCCGTTTTCTTCGGTTCCGGTGAGCTAACGCAAACGCTGAGCCCTCTCTTGTGTCCCAATCTTCCTACATCATCCGTGCGATTCTCGGTGACACCTCATTCGTGTTTTTCCCGCACTAGGACGAGCTATCCGTCCATACCCGAAGCTCCTAGTCGCCATCTCAACGCCGGCGAGGTATTGCACGCGAAGGGGAGAGCCCGCGCCACCGACGACCACGCCATCTTCTCCGCCGTGACCTTCCACGCCTCTGAGTCGTCTCCCTCGCGTCCGGGAACCACCGGAGCATCACCGCGTCCACGCCCGAGGTCGCGCCGCCGCCAGCCTTTCTTCTCCAGCGAGAAGCGCCGCCACGGTATGACCAGCCCTTCCCCAGCCGTCCGATCTCATTTTTGCGGTTGAGATTAGATCTAGACGATCTGAAACAGTAACTGTTTTGATCCGTTGGATCTGGATCGTCAGATCCAGATCCAGTCACTTATCCACGTCGGATCCTAGTCAGCAGCCCAGTCAGCGCTGAAGTGGAAATTGAATTCTTTTAATTAGTTTAAATGGCACTTTTGCAGAAACAGCCATGTCACTTAGATTTGTTATAACGTTTTATTCACGTATCCAAATTCAAATATTTTTATATATTTGGAAAGCCCTTGACATGTAGAATATTTAAGATCTGTTAGATTTCAAATTTGACTTAGTTTAAAATATTCAAATTTCAAATGGTGGATTTGAGTATTTTTGTCATAACTTTAAATTTGAAAATTCGAAAATTACAAATAAAATTGTTTTAGAAACTTTGGAATATTTTTAAATTGATGCCACTGCTATAAAATATTTTTGAGTAATATTTGAATGAATTCATAGTTATATATTTAATTTGAATAGTTTGAGTATTTTCAACATAACTATTAATACAAATATTATTTTTGATTACATCAAATTGCTATAAATTTAATTAAATGCTCCCTGTCTATTAACACTATTTATAAAATTATGTTATAAAAATTTAATCATAGAAAACATTAATCTTATATTTATTCCTTTTATTATATTTTCCAAAAATAGAAATTAATTAAATTGCATTCATAAATTCATGCATATTTATAAAGAAATCACAAAAGTTATTTTGATGCTTTCTTGTGATTAAAAAGTGCATTTCATGCATAACTTATTTTATTATATAGTTATACTCCTCATAGGAAAACCTCTTCATCATTTTATCTAAGTTGAGATTATTTTCAAACTTAGTATTTTGGTAAAACTGCTATGCACTTAGACACTTAGTATTTTCAACATGGAGCTAGAAGACCAATGAAGGACTTAGCCAAAACAAGAATTCAGAAGTATCTCCAAGGAGTAGAAGCACTAAGAAGAAAAATCAAGAAGAAGTTTATGAAGACCAACCAGAAATATTTTCTAAGTCTTGCTCCCTCTCTCATTATTTTATTCCTTCTTCTCTGAGACTTCACGAAGACTAAGTTAAATCCAAGACCAGCCTAGGTGATACTAAAATCATCAAGTCTGAAGATTATTCAAGTCTACCAAGAATTCAATCAAGACATCACCAAGGAGAATATTACAAGTCTAGAGAAGAAGCCTGGAAGACCAACTACATCTTTCTTTCTTTCTTTCTTTTCCCTCTTTCCTAATCTTGTCTTCCATTTCAGACTTAAACAATTTTTGATATTGTTATTGCCATCTTGAAGTTTGTTGGATCCTAGCGGAATAGTGAGATGAAGCGGCCTGGAGACTAACCTTACATGTCCACGTACATGAGACATGTTCTACAATTTAAGTGGCTGGCCGGGTGTCTGTCTTCCTCACTATATGAATATCCAATTTACAAAGAGTTGATAATAATTGTTGATCACCTTATAGACTTAGTATTTTCTCCAAGTATTTATGCACATCATGGCTAAGCCATTTGAGTGCTTATTCAAGATAATTTATAACAAAGTTATTTTCTCAAACTTCTGACCTTAGTCCTAGTCATTAAGACCAACACATTTCCTTCCATTAACTTAAAATATTTTTCATGGCACGACATGCATTTCTAGTCCGTAGAAATAATTGTCATATCATGCATGACATGTTCCTTAGAAGTTTTATAAAATTTGTTTGTCCATTTGTATGTGTTTGTATGTGTTGTGTTGTTGTGTTATGTTGATTGTGTATTGTATTTGTCTTTATTGCTTAGATTGAACGGAGAGCTCCGAATAAAGTTGAAAAGAGTTTGTGAGTAAAGACTTCATTCAAAGGCAAGTGGCACACCTCATAAACTTCCTACAATTTTCAATATGCATTACTTAGTGTATTTTTATATAAGCATGTGTAGGATAGTATTGCTATGCTAAACCTATGTAGATATTCCTTATTTCTGTGTCTAGGCTCCTATGCAATACTTAGTAGAATTATTGATGCTATGCAAATGTTGTTTTGTGAAAACCTAAATTCTACTAAGTTAAGAATGAAACACCTGGGTGGTAAGAGGTTGTATGGTTTATGTTGAGTGGCTACTCAGGCCATGTCTATGGTTCCTGGAGTACGTACACTTGAGAATGGCCACTCAGGAACAGAGGAATCTGAAGAACTCCGAGTGACGATTGCTTCCAGTGCAGCCATTGCCAATGGGCTCTGGCTTGATCAACTATGTTGCATGGACTCTCTCCGGCTTGACAAGCAGATGTAGAGGGTGTTAGGTGGAACGGGTCAAGCCAGGTGGGAGGGAAAATGCTTCTGAAAGATCTCGTCTCATTCTTCTCCTTTTCCTTATCACTATAAGTGTGTAAAGGATAGTTTGGGTTGAATGGGTTCAATGGTGAACGTGCACAACCTCTGCAGAGTGTAAAGCTAAGTACTTACCCGTGTCCTCGGTACAGACAATTTGAGCAGCTGATCACGGACGTCAAACGAAGGATTCCACCATTCCAACTTCAGAAATAAAACTTGATGGGTGAACAAGGGTAGAATGAGACAGTGGTTTTCATGCCACGAATGTCTCGAATAGAAGAAAACTGTTTTCCAAAGAGTTAGGAAAAATTGGCTTTATGCAAAATAGCCTTGAACTCCACCAGCCAAATAAGCATACAGGTTATTAGAGTTATTCCTCTAAGTGTCCACCATAGTGTCAGTTGCCAGACTCCATTTTTAATGGAATCTGACCCACGTTGTTGCAATATTTTTCTTATTGCAGATTGTTCAGATGACGATTGAGGTTTCGTTTAAAGGTTTCGAGTCTACAACCAACATGTTTTCGCCTGTGGCAACATGAAAGTGATGGAGACTCACTGCTATTGTATTTCCGCTGTTTACTCTTTCAAAGCTAGCTTTATGCTATGCAACTTGTATTGAATATTTTGTAAGTCTGGATCATCGATGTAATAAAATTGATACTTTGTTGTGATATTACATCGTAAACTGTGTGTGAAAACGAATCGATCCAGGGATTTGCACTATACACAGGTATCTGCCTTATTTAAAGTGCAGGTACGCTACAGATGGTATCAGAGCACTGTGTTGCATGTAGATTTGAAACCCTAGGTTTGGATAGAAATAGGATTTGTCCATAGGATTGAAAATCTATTTCCTTCTGTTTGCTGAAAATAAAACTTTTCAAACATCATTCTTGTAACTATCTTAACAATTTCATTTCTAAGTTTCTTCTCTTGTTTCTTTAGATGACCGCCCTCATTGAAGCACTCAAGAAAGGACCAGTGATGACCATGACCTTGGAATGCGAGACTGAGTTTCCAAGAGCACTTAAGGATAACATGAGGAGTTTAGGTTTTGAAGGAGAAGCAATATACAAAGGCTTTCCTTTCATGGATGAAGGCCAAGAGTATTGGTGGGTACAAGTCCATCTACACAAGAGAAAAGAAGCTGACCACAAGACTGAGGGTGACTGCATAATCACCAACCCAATACTTCATACCTCATTCTTTCATTCAGCAAGGAATGCATCATGGAGAGCCATCGAGTACCTTGCAGAAAGACTTCATTTTAGACTTCACAACACCCAGAAGTATCTTGAAGAACTCAAGGAAGTTGAGGAAGAACTCGAGGCACTCAAGAAAAAGACAGATTAGACCACCTACCCACTAGAATAACGAGATCAGTTGATGTATTGACCTATCAATTGTGGTATTGCAGTACTATCAATTTAGTCTTCCATCACGTTGGTGTATTCGTTCAATAAACGATTAGTTTTATTTCTCAAAATAAGTTTGAAACTTTCACGTATGTGTTTGCTTGTCTTTGAGCCATGTTGATTGATTAAGTTAGAAATTGGTTGCCTTGTTCTGATTTATTGAATTAGGATTTCTCCATAGTACATATAATTCAAATCATTTATTATCTAAAACAAAAAGATGTCTCACCCCAATATCAACAACAATGAATTGCACACAACAATGCGACTACTATTAGAGAACCAGAGTCAGCTGTGGAATTTGATCAATGATCACCTGCCTAAGATTGATCAAAACCATAGTGAGTTTGAAGAGGTCCTTATGACCAAACCAAAGGCATGCAAAACTTGTTGAGAGATAAGACATACGTCCAAAGAATGTCCTGATGAGTGGCCCCATTGTCATACCAGACATCCAGTTAAAGGATGCCTCACAAGTCAGGTTACTTGCTTCCTGTGTGAAGGAACAAACCATGTCCCAATACAGTGTCAACTTTATCCCTTGGTGCAACAAGCTATCCAGCAAACGAAGGAAGGAATGCAACCGTCTCTCATGAAGACCCTGGAGGAACAAGGACAAAAGGTTAAATCCAAGAAAGATCTTAGCCACATAAGTTGCTACAAGTGCAAAGATAAGGGACATTACGCTGATAAGTGCCATGAGTGGAAGAAGGATAAATCCCTCCAAGGACCAACTGGAAAATGTGAGTGCTATAACTTGCCGTATCACCACATACCATTGCATTTTAAATACTAGTACACTCTACATCAGAAAAGTAAATATGAGTAAATAAAGTTTCTAGACTTACCACAAATATTTCTTTTAAGGGTGGTAGCCACTTAGATAATTCAAACCCAGTCGCTTAAACCCAGAGATTCCAAACTATCTTTCTTTCTGGCCTCCCCAGTCGGAAAAATCATCCCCTGGCAGTTTTCAAGATTTCATGTCCGAAATTACATTTCTCAAAACCTCTCGAGTTATCATAAACATTTCAAGCATTTGCTTTTCTTTCTATCCTCTACGAATCTCGGGGACGAGATTCCTTTTAAGGGTGGTAGTCTGTAACATCCCAACATTTTATAATGTTCAAAAATCACTAAAAATTAAAACTTTTGTTTTTTATTAAAATAAAATATTAAAATGCATAAGAAAACCAATTATAAAAGACTTCAGGCATATTTAAAAGGTTTATTAATTCAAATATCTCTTGTAATCACTAATTTTCAAAACTTGTTTCAAGTTAAACATTTTTATTATTCCATTGTATTTTCTTAAGCCTCATTATATAAATTGAAAAATGTGTTACAAACTTTCAAACCATTTTATTCTAATAAAATAGTTTACTTATAAGTAATTGATTTCAACCACTTAGTCATATCCACTCATAAATTCAAGACAAATTAAAATGGTATATTTGCCAAATGGTTTTCATTCTTTTAACTAAGTTCAAAATATAGTTTGGAAATTATAAGCCTATAGTTTATAACTTTAAAAACTTCATAAATTAAAATTAATGAATTATCCAAATAAACATTTCATTTGCTTAAATGAATTTCATTAACATATTCTAAATAAGAAATAAATTAAAACTAAAATCTTTTCCAAAGATGTTATGAAGTTCAATTGAATTACCTTAATATAAAATATAATGGTGCACAAATTATTTTGAAATAAAATGAATACATTATTTTTCCTTTTTATTTTCATATAGTATGTGTTATGTTATTTAGTATTATACTAAAGCCTAAAATGAATTTAGTATTTGGAAATGAGTTTAAATGACTTAAATTCAAACATATTGGAATGTGGGTATTTTACAAATTTTATTTAGCCAAAAAAAATTTATTTAAGATATAATTTTAAAATTGACTTTAAGTGTCAAATTTGCATTTAATCAATATTTCAAAATATTATTTTTCAAAAATGTTCAAAACATGCCCACAACTGGTTTAACACAAAGATAATAATTTTACAAAGTTTTAGAAATTTGTTTGACATCATTTGGACAAATAAATCAAAATATATGAATTAAAAGAAAAATCAGAAAAACAGAAAAAGAAAAATTGATGACGTCATCGATGACGTCATCGTCTTCTTCCTCAGAAGAAAATCACGGCCGAGATTCCTTCCCCGATTCCATCTCCAAATCCGGCAAGATTAGCGCGAATTTGGTTCCCTCCTCCTGCCCTATAAAACCCCCAGCGCCTCCGCCACCTTTTCCTCGAAGAACCCTAGCCCGAGCGCCCCTAGGCTTCCCGCAAATCGCCGCCGCCGTGCCGCCATCGCGGCCACCGTTTTCTTCGGTTCCGGTGAGCTAACGCAAACGCCGAGCCATCTCTTGTGTCCCAATCTTCGTACCTCATCTGTGCGATTCTCGGTGACACCTCATTCGTGTTTTTCCCGCACTAGGGCGAGCTATCCGTCCATACCCGAAGCTCCTAGTCGCCATCTCAACGCCGGCGAGGTATTGCACCCGAAGGGGAGAGCCCGCGCCACCGACGACCACGCCATCTTCTCTGCCGCGACCTTCCACGCCTCTAAGTCGTCTCCCTCGCGTCCGGGAACCACCAGAGCATCGACCGCGTCCACGCCCGAGGTCGCGCCGCCGCCAGCCTTTCTTCTCCGGCGAGAAGCGCCGCCACGGTATGACCAGCCCTTCCCCAGCCGTCCGATCTCATTTTTGCGGTTGAGATTAGATCTAGACGATCTGAAACAGTAACTGTTTTGATCCAATGGATCTGGATCTGATGATCCAGATCCAGTCACTTATCCACGTCGGATCCTAGTCAGCAGCCCAGTCAGCGCTGACGTGGAAATTGAATTCTTTTAATTAGTTTAAATGGCACTTTTGTAGAAACACCCCTGTCACTCCGATTTGTTATAACTTTTTACTCACATATCCAAATTCACATATTTTTATATATTTGGAAAGCCCTGACATGTAGAATATTTTAGATCTATTAGATTTCAAATTTGACTTAGTTTAAAATATTCAAATTTCAAATGGTGAATTTGAGTATTTTTGTCATAACTTTAAATCTGAAAATTAAAAAATAACAAATAAAATTGTTTTAGAAAGTTTGGAATATTTATAAATTGATGCCACTTCTATAAAATATTTTTGAGTAATATTTGAAAGAATTCATAGTTATATATTTATTTTGAATAGTTTGAGTCTTTTCAACATAACTATTAATAGAAATATTATTTTTGATTAAATCAAATTGCTATAAATTTAATTAAATGCTCCCTGTCTATTAACACTATTTATAAAATTATGTTATAAAAATTTAATCATAGAAAACTTTAATCTTATATTTATTCCTTTTATTATATTTTCCAAAAATAGAAATTAATTAAATTGCATTTATAAATTCATACATATTTATAAAGAAATCTCAAAAGTTATTTTGATGCTTTCTTCTGATTAAAAAGTGCATTTCATGCATAACTTATTTTATTCTATAGTTATACTCCTCATAGGAAAACCTCTTCATCATTTTATCTAAGTTGAGATTATTTTCAAACTTAGTATTTTGGTAAAAGTGCTATGCACTTGGACACTTAGTATTTTCAACATGGAGCTAGAAGACCAATGAAGGACTTAGCCAAAACAAGACTTCAGAAGTATCTCCAAGGAGTAGAAGCACTTAGAAGAAAAATCAAGAAGAAGTTCATGAAGACCAACCAGAAATATTTTCTAAGTCTTGCTACCTCTCTCATTCTTTTCTTCCTTCTTCTCTGAGACTTCATGAAGACTAAGTTAAATCCATGACCAGCCTAGGTGATACTAAAATCATCAAGTCTGAATATTATTCATGTCTACCAAGAATTCAATCAAGACATCACCAAGGAGAATATTACAAGTCTAGAGAGGAAGCCTGGAAGACCAACTACATCTTTCTTTTCCCTCTTTCCTAATCTTGTCTTCCATTTCAGACTTAAACAACTTTTGATCTTGTTATTACCATCTTGAAGTTTGTTGGATCCTAGCGGCATAGTGAGATGAAGCGGCCTGGAGACTAACCTTACATGTCCACGTACATGAGACTTGTTCCACAATTTAAGTGGCTGGCCGGGTGTCTGTCGCTCTCACTATAGTGAATATCCAATTTACAAAGAGTTGATAATAATTGTTGATCACCTTATAGACTTAGTATTTTCTCCAAGTACTTATGCACATCATGGCTTAGCCATTTGAGTGCTTATTCAAGATAATTTATAACAAATTTATTTTGTCCAACTTCTGACCTTAGTCCTAGTCATTTAAACCAACACATTTCCTTGCATTAACTTAAAAGATTTTTCATGGCATGACATGCATTTCTAGTCCTTAGAAATAATTGTCATATCATGCATGACATGTTTTCCTTAGAAGTTTTATAAAACTTGTTTGTCCATTTGTATGTGTTTGTATGTGTTGTGTTGTTGTGTTATGTTGATTGTGTATTGTGTTTGTTTTTATTGCTTAGATTGAACGGAGAGCTCCGAATAAAGTTGAAAAGAGTTTGTGAGTAAAGACTTCATTCAAAGGCAAGTGGCACACCTCATAAACTTCCTACTATTTTCTATATGCATTACTTAGTGTATTTTTATATAACCATGTATGGGATAATATTGCTATGCTAAACCTATATAGAAATTCCTTATTCCTGTGTCTAGGCTCCTATGCAGTACTTAGTATAATTATTGATGATATGCAAATGTTGTTTCGTGAAAACCTAAATTCTACTAAGTTAAGAATGAAACACCTGGGTGGTAAGAGGTTGTATGGTTTATGTTGAGTGGCTACTCAGGCCATGTCTATGGTTCCTGGAGTACGTACACTTGAGAATGGCCACCCAGGAACAGAAGAATCTGAAGAACTCCGAGTGACGATTGCTTCTAGTGCAGCCATTGCCAATGGGCTCTAGCTTGATCAACTATGTTGCGTGGACTCTCTCCGGCTTGACAAGCAGATGTAATGGGTGTTAGGTGGAACGGGTCAAGCTAGGTGGGAGGGAAAATGCTTCTGAAAGATCTCGTCTCATTCTTCTCCTTTTCCTTATCACTATAAGTGTGTAAAGGATAGTTTGGGTTGAATGGGTACAATGGTGAACGTGCACAACCTCTGCAGAGTGTAAAACTAAGTACTTAGCCGTGTCCCCGGTACGGACAATTTGAGCAGCTGATCATGGACGTCAACGGAGGATTCCACCATTCCAACTTCAGAAATAAAACTTGATGGGTGAACAAGGGTAGAATGAGACAGTGGTTTTCATGCCACGAATGTCTCGAATAGAAGAAAAGTGTTTTCCAAAGAGTTAGGAAAAAATGGCTTTATGCAAAATAGCCTTGAACTGCACCAGCCAAATAAGCATATAGGTTATTAGAGTTATTCCTCTAAGTGTCCACCATAGTGTCACTTGCCAGACTCCATTTTTAATGGAACCTGACCCACGTTGTTGCAATATTTTCCTTATTGCCGATTGTTCAGATGACGATTGAGATTTCGTTTAAAGGTTTCGAGTCTACAACCAACATGTTTTCGCGTGTGGCAACATGAAAGTGATAGAGACTCAGTGCTATTGTATTTCCGCTGTTTACTCTTTCAAAGCTAGCTTTATGCTATGCAACTTGTATTGAATATTTTGTAAGTCTGGATCATCGATGTAATAAAATTGTTACTTTGTTGTGATATTACATCGTAAACAGTGTGTGCAAACGAATCGATCCAGGGATTTGCACTATACACAGGTATCTGCCTTATTTAAAGTGCAGGTACGCTACAACTGTGATGACCTTTGGCTTGAGAATGCCGGAGTCACATATCAGAGAGCAATGAACTTGATTTTTCAAGATCTTCTGGGAGTAGTACTGGAGGTATATATTGACGATGTGGTGGTTAAGTCGGACGGCGAGTCAAGTCATTTGGCCGACTTATGACTTGCGTTTGAAAGAATGAGGAAGTACGGGCTCAAGATGAATCCTTTGTAGTGTGCCTTTGGCATGTCGGCTGGAAAGTTCTTAGGCTTTATCATACATGAAGATGGCATAGAGATTGATCCGGCCAAGATTGAAGCCATCCAAAAGATGGCTGCACCAAGCTATAAAAAGGAGATGCAGAAGTTTTTGGGCAAGGTAAATTTTTAAGGAGATTTATTACTAACATGTCCAGAAAAGTTGATGCATTTACAGATATCCTTCGGCTCAAGAACGATGATGAGTTCACCTAGGGGGCAAAGGAACAAGAGGCATTTCACAAGATCAAAATTTGCCTATCTACTCCGCCAGTTCTGAGGAAGCCTACACGGGGGCAACCTTTCTGGCTTTACATTGCGGCCAAAGAAAAGGTAATTGGAGCTGCCTTGACCCAGGAAGCCGAAGGGAAGGAATATGCCATCACATATCTGAGTGGGCGTTTGCTGGATGCCGAGTCAAGGTTCAGTTTTGTGGAAAGACTGTGCTTGTCTCTTTATTTTTCCTGCACCAAATTGTGCCATTATCTCTTGTCCAGCGAATGTCAAGTCTTTAGTCAAACCGATGTTCTCAAGCACATGATCCAAAAGCCGATTCTCAGCGGGCGAATCGCCAAATGGGCGTACGGATTGATCGAGTATGAGTTAGCTGATGAGCCCCTCAAGTCTATGAAAGGCCAGATTGTAGCTGATTTTATTGTTGAACATCGGGTTGACCTGGAGCAAGAGGCCGACTTAAATTTTGTGTCTATTGTGCCGTGGAGGCTTTATTTTGACGGCTCAAACTGCGATGATGCGCAGGGAGTCGGCGTTGTATACATATCAGCACACGGTACTATTTTCATGGCCTATTGTCGTCTTGATTATTTCTGCACTAACAATGAAGCCGAATATGAAGCACTTTTATTTGGGCTAGAGCTTCTAGTTGATGCAGGGGTGACTCCTGTCGAGGCATATGGTGATTCGTTGCTTGTTGTCCAGCAAGTGACCAAGATTTGTCAATGTCATAGCGGGACACTCAACGTGTACTTGACAGTTGTCTGGAAGTTATCTCAAAATTGGATTATTTCAACATATCACATCTGCCAGACCCTGAATTCAAGCTACACAAACGAAACATATCGGTTGGGCCACACAACCAAGAACATACTGGGGTTACCAATCCCAGGAAACAAGCAGTCCAGGCTCGGAATGGATCATCGGCCGACGGCTCTTGGCGACCCCACCGTCACATACGTTTCCAGATTGTGCACGCAAGAACCCAAAAAGTCTTGCAACTCGTATACTTCAAATATACACACATGGTATACGAGTCGGATTTTTAACAAGTTGAAACCACAAAAAAACCTAAGATACAAAGAAAGGAAATAATATCCAAAAGCTCTCACTGAGCAAAATATAGCGAATGGCACCATTTAGAGGACACATGTCCCAACATTACATCATGCAGCGGAAACAAACCGGTCTGAGTACAGACAAGAAGCAAATGGCTCAAAGCCGAAACGGAAAAGAAGGCCCATCCACGCAGTCCACCAGGAAGTAGCCCAGGGGAACTCTAACTACTCGTCGTAGATCTCGTCGTCGAACTCCACGTAGTATCCACCCACCTGGTCGAGCGAAGTATCCTCAACTGATGAAAAACCACAACCCGCGAACGGGTCAATACACCGAAGCGTATCGAACAAGCTTAACCTAACATGTTACCAAACTGTAAGATTCCCAAAGTATGGGGGTAAGTGTACTTGGCGGCAGCAGCACTAGCAACCTAAAGAGACACGCTAAAACTTCCGTCTAATTAGAGAGGGATAAGAGAGCGTCTGAGTAGCCATCTACAACTAACACCAGTCATAACCCATTCTCAAATTAATCCCCTCAACCAAGTATGAGGAAGCAATCCGGGAATACTCACACGTTAATAATTTTAGTTACAATTTATGGTGTAAGTAATTCTATATTACTAGTCACATTAATTAACAATGATTAGGTATGAGTTGTCTAGATCTTGTTAGCCAGCATCATCACCAAAGTCGTCCATAATCGTGGACACGGCTCATCGATAAGATTAGACCCTGCAGGGGTGCACTACTGTACCCATACTCGCATGATCAACCCAGTCAAAAACATCAGGGCCTCTCAACACAACTTATTCCTTCACTACAGCAAGTCCAAGTGCCACCCATATGAGTTGTTACCCGCGTCAGGAACCCGGCCGAATCTCAATTGCGGACTCATTAGTTTGTGCCTGCGCGCCATGCGGTTCAAACCACAGTAGGAACTGTCCGCTTCGCGCGCACCACCCCTATATGACCCCCCGTATCAAGTAACCTCTCATCGATCATCATCATCATGCACATGCATATGAGCAAATGGAAAACCCGAACTACTTGTGGCACATGGACGAGCTGAGCATCCGTTCAAAGTCGAGGGGGGCTCCATTGGGCCAGCCACAAGTTGTTAGTGCCCTCAAAATTGGATTCGAGGACAAAATCTCTGTTCCTAGGTCGACACTGAGCAGAAGAAAGCACCTCGCAAGGCCTTCCGCCTGGTGCCTTATCTTTTAATTATAGAACCCCAAAATAAGACAGCAGTTCATTATAGTATAACAATCTATCATACTAAGCATATGAGATAAAGACAAAGGAACGACTCGCTCAACCAATCCTAAGCATGCACTACGACTCGCAAAGGCTAACAGATAAACATGCAAGGGGTTATAGGTTGTGGGGATATAGTTGTATAGGCTGCAGGATAAACATGTGATGGGATCGTAGTTCAAGAATCGATAACTAGGATAGCATAGATCAAAAAGGCAAGAATGAAAACCAAACAATCATCTAACCGGTTAGCAGAAGCTTGCCTGACAGCTCGTGGCCTGACACGAAAGCTGGAACCTCAGTATCTTAGGTACTCGCAGCAGGTACGTCGTCGTCAACCCCGAGAAAGCCAAACACAGACAATAGGAAGTAATAATCAATACAAAGAATGCGCAAACAAATGATGGTGCATTATGGTATGAGATGATTAGGTCATTTTTGAAGCGGGGATGAAATCCCGGCAAAAGATTAGTGTGCAAGTTATTTGTGTAGCCAACGATTGAAATGTTACTTAATATATAGCAGATGTGGTGATCTAATTAATTTAAATGGAATAGGCATTAATTAATTAATTGCTCAACACATTCCATATTTAGTATTTAATTGCATATTATTTATCTTAAACTCAAATCAAATATTTATTAGCATGGCAAGACATGGTATAAAAGATATGAGCCTATTAAATGGAATTAGGGCATTATATATTTATTACCCCACACGTTCCATATTTAATTAGTTAATTGCATTTGTTAATTAAACTAAGCATTTACAATAAATGATGCAAAATGACATAAGAATGTTATAATAATGTTCATTCATTTTTTTGATATAAAAACATATAAAATTTATTTAATTTGGATTTATAAATTAAAAGTTATTGCATTTATAAGTGTAAGGGTGTTTCTGCAAACAACCAGGGACTTATCCGTGATGAAAAACGTAACTGGAAGGGTTACAGTGCAAAAACTGGGAGGCAGGGGCTCCGGTGTAAAATTTACATCGCTCCGGGATTTTCTCACCGCGGGGAAGCTCAGTCCGGGTCACTGACGCGCGGGGCCAGCGCCCGCGTGGCGCTGACTGGACGATGCTGCACGCGCTGCGGGCTCCACGTCGCTGACTAGTGGGCCCGCAATGTCAGCGCGACCGAAAAACAGGCAAAAAGGGGCTTTTCTCGCCGCGGCGGGGATTCGAACTCCGGCGCGCGCGGGTGAGGGGCACGGTGGTGCTAGCCAGTGGGACTGGATCGGGGTGTTGTGAGGATATGCGACTGATTGTTTTTAAACTGATCCCAGATTCTAACTCTGACGGACTGAACGGGAACAGGGGCGCGGCGGCGGAACTCGACGCCGTCGACGACCAATCTGTGGGCGGCGCCGCTGCGGGCTTGCGTGCCGGACGTAGCTGGACTCGTGGAGTTCTCATTTCCGTAGCCGTAGCAGAAGGGGGTTCCCGGTTCGGTGGTGTCCGTGCTCGCGTACGGGAAGGAGCGGGTGCTGCGGCCGTGTCCGGCGATGGCGTCAGCTAACTACGGCGAACGAGACCTCAAACGGAGGGGATGAAGCGGAGGGAGGCGGCTCACCGGGGGAGTTCCCCGGCGGGAGAAGGCTTCGGGGGCGACGGAGGAGCGGTGCGGCGACAGCTCCGGTGGGGTTTAAGGTGGGTGACAGGGAAAGAGAGGGGCGGCGGCGCTCCGGGCGAGCGAGGCTAGGGTTAGGGTTTGCTCCGGGGGTGCGGCCCGATTAATAGGAGAGAGGAGAGTGGGGGCGAGCTGGGGGGGCTAGGGGGCAGAGGCACACCTCCATGGATAGCGTGGAAAGCGAGCTCGCCTCTGCGTCCGTACGAGGACGATGACGGGGAGTGCGGGCTGTGGAGAGGCCGCTGGGCTGAGGTGCTGGCTGAGTTGGGCCGTGGTGGCCCAGCTCGGCCAGTCTATTTTTTTATTCTCTGTTTATTTTTCTTTTCTGTACTGTTTTCTGGTTTTGTAATTTAAACATAAACAGAAAATAAATATAATCAAAAAAATTAAACAATTCTTAATAGTTTCAAAATAGTTATATTACTATCTGGGTTGAATATTTATACATAATTTGAAACTTCATTTAAAAATATTTTGAAAGCATTTGAATTTAAACTAAGAGACTTAAATTTGGAAAAAGATTTTTAAACACATAATTAATTAAATGCGACCATATTTGGAATGATGACATGATTCAACATTTTATTGCACACAATTTTGGGAAGTTACAAACGGGCTGTTACAACACTCCCCCCCTCAAAGGAATCACGCCCCGATATTCTTCATGGAGCAACGAAAAGGTCGGGATACTCGGCACGGAGGTGGTCTTCACGCTCCCATGTAGCTTCCTTGTAAAAATGATGAGACCACTGAACCTTGTAGAACTTGACAGTGTTGTTACGAGTGCGACGTTCAGTTCGTCAAGAATGCGAATCGGTTGTTCCACATAAGAGAGATCTTCTCGAAGTTCAATTGATCCATGATCAACTGCACGTCCTGGATCTTGGAAGCACTTCTTTAGTTGTGACACGTGGAAGACATCGTGCACTTTGGAGAGGTTTGGAGGAAGTTCCAGACGGTAAGCCAATTCACCATGCCTTGAAAGAACGTTGAAAGGCCCAACATAACGCGGAGCGAGCTTGCCTTTGATGCCAAAGCGTTGCGTGCCTCTCAGAGGAGTGACACGAAGGTAAGCTTGATCACCAGGTGCATAGACCATGTCTCTGTGCTTGCTATCATAATAGCTTTTCTGCTGAGACTGGGCAATCTTCAGATTGTCACGAATGATGCGAACCTTTTCTTCAGCCTCCTGGATAATATCCGGGCCAAAGAATTGACGTTCATCAGCTTGAGACCAATTCAGAGGAGTTCTGCATTTGCGGCCATAGAGAGATTCAAAGGGAGCCATGCCTAGACTTGCTTGGAAGCTGTCGTTGTAGGAGAACTCAGCATACGGAAGGCAATCCATCCATTTCATGACAAAGGAGATAACACAAGCTCTGAGCATATCTTCCAGAATTTGGTTCACTCTTTCAACCTGTCCACTTGTCTGTGGATGGTAAGCTGTGCTGAACAGAAGTTTAGTACCCAAGGCTTTCTGAAAGCTATCCCAAAATCGAGAAGTGAAGATACTTCCACAATCCGAGCTTATTGCCAAAGGAACACCATGTAAAGGAACCAGTCTTGTCATATAGAGTTCTGCCAACTGACTAGCTGATACTGTCACTTCGACTGGGAAGAAGTGAGCCACTTTGGAGAGACGATCAATGACAACAAAGATTGCGTCGTTGCCTTTCTTGGACTTTGGAAACCCAGTATCGAAGTCCATCTCGATCTTGTCCCATTTCCACTCAGGAATTTGCAGTGGTTGAAGAAGTCCAGGTGGTCTCTGAAGAACTGCCTTGACACGACAGCAAACATCACAATGAGACACATAGCGAGTAATTTCACGCTTCATCCTGGTCCACCAATAGATTGTCTTGAGATCCTGGCACATCTTTGTGCTGCCAGGGTGGATAGAAACCGGAGTATCATGAACCTCCTTGAGAATGAGCTCTCTTAAGCTGTCAAGCTTGGGAACTACAATGCGTTCTTCAAACAGCAAGGTACCCTTGTCATCGAGAGAGAAACTCTTGTACTTATCCTTGCCAATGTTGTCTTTGATATTCTTGACACCAGAATCAAGCAACTGTGCGGCACGGATCTTATCCTCAAGTGTAGGAGTGGCAAACAAGTTTGCAAGATAACCAGAGGGAACCACTTGAAGATTGATCTTCTTGAATTCTTCGTGAAGAGGAGGTTGGATGTCCTCAACCATGAGGTTGTTGCAATAGGACTTGCGACTGAGAGCATCAGCCATTACATTAGCTTTGCCTGGAGTGTAAGAGATGGTAAGATCGTAATCTGAGAGCTTCTCAAGCCACCTTGTTTGCCTGAGGTTCAAATCTGGTTGAGTGAAGAGATATTTGAGACTCTTGTGATCCGTGAAGATCGCATAGCTGTGCCCCAACAAATAAGGTCTCCAAGCCTTGAGGGCATACATGATTGCTGCAAGTTCAAGATCATGTGTAGGATAGTTGAGCTCATGAGGCTGCAACTGGCGAGATGCATAAGCCACAACTTTGCGTTCTTGCATGAGGACTACGCCTAGTCCTTGAAGAGATGCATCGCAGAAGATTTGGAAAGGTTTGGAAGTGTCTGGGCCAACCAGAATAGGAGTAGAAGTGAGTTTAGCTTTCAAGAGATTGAAGCTCTCATCACACTTTGGAGTCCAAAGAAACTTTCTATCCTTCCTAGTAAGATCGGTGAGAGGCTTAGTGATTTTGGAGAAGTTCTCAACAAATCGACGGCAATAGCTAGCCATGCCAAGGAAACTCCTGACTTGTTTCACCGATGTAGGAGGCAACCATTCAACAATGGCCTTCACTTTTTCTGGATCAACAGAAATGCCTTCAGAAGAGATGACATGACCAAGGTAGGATACTTTAGGAAGCCAGAATTCACACTTGGAGAACTTGGCGTAGAGACGGTGTTCTCGGAGCTTCAACAAGACAAGGCGTAGATGTTCTCTGTGTTCTTCCTCGGTTTTGGAATAGATAAGACTGTCATTGAGATAGACTACCACGAACTTATCGAGGTATTCCATGAAAACGAAGTTCATGAGACGTGAGAAAGTCGTCGTAGCATTTGTGAGACCGAAAGACATGAAAGTGTATTCATAGAGACCATAACGAGTGGTGAAATTTGTCTTTCGAATGTCTTCTTTGCGGATCTTGATCTGGTGATAACCTGACCTCAAGTCCAACTTGGCGAAAACCTTAGCACCAGCGAGTTGATCAAACAGGTCATTGATGCGAGGAAGGGGATACTTGTTCTTGATTGTTTTCTTGTTCAGAGGACGGTAGTCAACAACCAGTCGCTCAGTCGTGTCCCTCTTTTTGACAAACAGAGTAGGACAACCCCAAGGAGAAGTACTAGGTTGAATATGACCTTTACTTTCCAACTCCTCTAGCTGTCTCTTAAGCTCAGCCAGTTCTTTGGGGCCCATCTTGTAAGGACGTTTGGAGATAGGAGCAGTGTCTAGTTCTAGTTCAATAACGAACTCCACGGCTCTGTCAGGTGGCATACCTGGCAATTCTTCAGGAAAGACGTCAGGAAAGTCTCGGACCACCGGAATAGCTTCTATGGAAGAAAGAGGATCAACATTGAGAGCGAAAAGCTGAGCTGAAGAGGTTTGGTTTGGAGAATAGACTATATGTCCAGAAGGATGAGAAAGAGTTACAGTCTTTGTGGAACAGTCTATCTTAGCTTGATTGGCCTACAACCAATCCATGCCCAGAATGACATCAATATCAGAATTGACGAGAATTATTAGAGATGCCAAGAAGATTTGGCCTACAATTTGGATTTCATTGTTGTGGCTTTTCTTGGAAGAAGTCATTTGCATGCCGGGAGAAGTAACCGCGATGTTTTTGGGGAGAGGATCAAGAATTAGCCCATGTAAATCCGCAAAGCTAACTGATACGAAAGAATGAGATGCTCCTGTATCAAACAACACTCTAGAAGAGATAGAGTTGACGGGTAGTGTACCAAGAACAACTTCTGGAGCTTCTTCTGCTTCCTCGGCCCTGATGTGGTTCACCCGCGCAGCACGTGCCGGAGGCCTGGTGTTGGGGACGAAAGGCCTAGTCGGAGCAGGTGCGCGGACCATCGCCTGAGTTGTAGCAGGGCGAGGTGGTTGTGGAGGAGGTCGGGTCTCCGGGCAGTTTTTGGAGTAGTGGCCCCGTTTCCCGCACTGGTAGCAGGTCACGTTGGGGCGAGCACCCGTTGGCCTTGGCGGTCCTCTGAAACCCCTCATAGCAAGAGCCGGGTTTGGTGGGCGAGGCGCGAGTCCTGGAGGTCCTGGCACGCAGGTAGCTCGTGCGAAGGCGCTGTTAGGCACCCAAATCCGACGCTTCTGAGTAGGAGCGGCGGCGATTGACGATGAAGAAGAGTTGCTCTCACGAGAGTGCTTGCGCGACACCTCGAAGGCCTTGCGCCCATGCTCCTCATTGAGCGTGATGTTTACGAGGTCCTCGAAGTTGTCGGCCTTGACGAGGTTCAGCTTGTACTTGAGCGCTGGGTTGAAACCCTTGCGGAACTTGGCCATCTTCTTGACCTCAGTGTTCACCTCATCTCCAGCGTAACTAGCAAGGCGATTGAACTCGCCATTGTACTCCATCACGTCCATCTTGCCTTGCGTCAGCAAGTTAAACTGCTCGCGCATCCTGTCCATGAGACCTTCTGGGATGTGGTGGCGCAGGAAGGCTGTCTTGAAATCCCCCCAAGTGGTAACCACCCCGGGAACTCTCATGGCCTGAAAGTTTTCCCACCATGAGGCAGACTTGCCCCTAAGCAGGTAGGACACGTAAGGCACCCTGTCGTGCTCAGCTACGTGGGCGATAGCAAGAGTCCTTTCCATCTCACGAAGCCAATCATCAGCTTCCAGCGGCTCAGTGGGTGAAGCGAAGTTCCTTGGGCCCAGACTGAGGAAGTCCTTGACGGTCACACGTGCATTGCCTTCATTGCGATGCCCGTGGTTGTTCTGGTAGGCTTGGTGTTCAGCCATTTGAGCCAGAACTTGGGTCATCTCACCAAGCAACTCAGTGATAGGAGGCGGTTGTGGTTTACCTTCCGCATTGCGGTTGTTCCTGGTGTTCGTCATCCTAGCGGCATTGGATATTAGAACAGCGACAAGATACATAAAGCCAGGAAAAACTTGGCAAGTCGAATTCTTGCTCAGAAAAACAGTTGCAAACTATAGGATAACAAGGATAAGCTTCTCATAGCAAAGGTTCATAACCATACACTTAGTTAGCCATCAGTACAACCACCAAGGTTTCAGTACTACAAGGACAGCTACTAGTACAAAGTTAACCATCCGTACAACCAACACGGTTTCGGTACAAAGGATAGCTACTACAACAAATAAAGAGATACAACTCGAAGACTAGCTCGCGCTTCCATCTGAAGACGAAACTGTGCACCCCTCTCCGGTGATGTGATGGGTGTAACGACGATCGCAGTCCACGTGGTACTCTCGCACAATGTGTCGAAACTCTGGGGAGTAGGCATCTGGCGTCTGTTTCCCGTACAGCAGTGGTCCAACGTGGTCTGGAGCAGTAGTGATAAGAGGACCACGCTCTGGAGTGTATCCACCCACAGCAGATAGACGACTCGGAAAAGCGAGTTGGAACCTCGGGAAAGCGTCTGGTGTGACGTTCCTCCTGTCGTACTGACCCAGGTGAGAGAGTGCCCGGTGCAGCTGCTGATGGACTACTGCTAGCTCCAAGCGTAGAGTCCCAGCAACTGAGTCTGAAGACTGGCCAAACTGAGCGGTCTTGTCAAGAACCTCGAGCTTGTACTGAGAGTCCGTGTAGGGGTAGTATGGAACGTAGCAGAACGGAGGGTAGTTGAAACAGTAGTAGTCCCTGCGTAGAGCCAGAGCTGCATTGTAAGCTGCTAAGTGTACTGCCATGTCCACAGTGGAAGCCTCAGCCACGTGCTTGTGCACAGTATCACCATCATCTCCCCTGATCCAAACAGAAGCTCTGTAGAAGGTCTGTCTGTAATCTCTGTGGATCTCGGACACCTGGTACTCCGGAAGGAAGCTGAAACCAACATAGTCAACCATGCTTCTGAGAAGCTTCGGGTAACCGGTAGTCTTCTCGCAGTGGGTCTTACGCACCACCTGAGAGTGCGCCATCTACATAGCAGTTTTAAATAGAAGTTAGCCTCCGGAAATAAAAGGATTGATTGCACAGAGAGAATTGTACAATGACAAGGGGATGATTCCAGTGAAAAGTAGAAGAACAACTGATTGATTCAAGATTGAAACTGAACATAGCCGAAGAAGTTGATAACTACTAAAACGACAAAAACAACCTTCAAACACCTGCAACTATGGTACTACGGAAACCCAGAACACGCGATGTCCTAAATTTAAATTAGAGATGAGAAGGGAAAAATATCGTTACACTTCCTTACCAGAAGAACATGGAGGGTGGGTGGGGAAAGAAGTAAAAGAACATAATTCCTACTCTCACGTTTAAGATTTTCCTGATAACTACAATTTTTTTTCTAGACTCAAACAACGACCAGTAGAAGGGAACCTGAGGGCGTTTAAGCTCTGATACCAACTGTCAGACCCAGAATTCAAGCTACACAAACGAAACGTATCGGTTGGGCCTCACAACCAAGAACATACTGGGGTTACCAATCCCAGGAAACAAGCTGGCCAGACTCGGAATGGATCATCGGCCGACAGCTCTTGGCGACCCCAACGTCACATACGTTTCTAGATTGTGCACACAAGAAACCAAAAATTCTTTCAACTCGTATACTTCAAACATACACACATGGTATACGAGTCGGATTTTTAACAAGTTGAAACCACAAAATAAACCTAAGACACAAAGAAAGGAAATAATATCCAAAAGCTCTCACTAAGCAAAATATAGCAAATGGCACCAATTAGAGGACACATGTCCCAACATTACATCATGCTGCGGAAACAAACCGGTCTGAGTACAGACAAGAAGCAAGGGGCTCAAAGCCGAAACGGAAAAGAAGGCCCATCCACGCAGTCCCCGAGGAAGTAGCCCAGGGGAACTCTAACTACTCGTCGTAGATCTCGGCGTCGAACTCCACGTAATATCCACCCACCTGGTCGAGCGAAGTATCCTCAACTGCAGAAAAACCACAGCCCGCGAACGGGTCAATACACCGAAGCGTATCGAACAAGCTTAATCTAACAGGTTACAAAACTGTAAGATTCCCAAAGTGTGGGGGTAAGTGTACTTGGCGGCAGCAGCACTAGCAACCTAAAGAGACGCGCTAAAACTTCCATCTAATTAGAGAGGGATAAGAAAGCGTCTGAGTAGCCATCTACAACTAACACAAGTCATAACCCATTCTTGATTAACCCCCTCAACCAAGTATGAGGAAGCAATCTGGGAATACTCACACGTTAACAATTTTAGTTACCATTTATGGTGTAAGTAATTCTATATTACTAGTCACATTAATTAACAATGATTATGTGTAAGTTGTCTAGATCTTGTTAGCCAGCATCATCACCAAAGTTGTCCATAACCGTGGACACGGCTCATCGATAAGATTATACCCTGCAGGGGTGCACTACTGTACCCATACTCGCATGATCAACCCAGTCAAAAACATTAGGGCCTCTCAACACGACTCATTCCTTCACTACAGCAAGTCCAAGTGCCACCCATATGAGTTGTTACCCGCGTCAGGAGTCCGGCCGAATCTCAATTGCGGACTCATTAGTTTGTGCCTGTGCGCCATACGGCTCAAACCACAGTAGGAACTGTCCGCTTCGCGCTCACCACCCCTATATGACCGCCCGTATCAAGTAACCTCTCATCGATCATCATCATCATGCACATGCATATGAGCAAATGGAAAACCCGATCTACTTGCGGCACATGGACGACCTGGAGGATCCGTTCAAAGTCGAGGGGGCTCCATTGGGCCACCAACAAGTGGTTAGTGCGCTCAAAATTGGATCCGAGGATAAAATCTCAGTTCCTAGGTCGACACTGAGCAGAACAAAGCACCTCGCAAGGCCTTCCGCCTGGTGCCTTATCTTTTAATTATGGAACCCCAAAATAAGACAACAGTTCATTATAGTATAACAATCTATCATACTAAGCATATGAGATAAAGACAAAGGAACGACTCGCTCAACCAATCCTAAGCATGCACTACGACTCGCAAAGGCTAATAGATAAACATGCAAGGGGTTATAGGTTGTGGGGATATAGCTGTATAGGCTGCAGGATAAACATGTGATGGGATCGCAGTTCAAGAATCGATAACTAGGATAGCATAGATCAAAAGGCAAGAATTAAAACCAAACAATCATGTAACTGGTTAGCAGAATCTTGCCTGACAGCTCGTGGCCTGGCAGGAAAGCTGGAACCTCAGTATCGTAGGTACTCGCAGCAGGTACGTCGTCTTCTACCCCAAGAAAGGCAAACACAGACAATAGGAAGCAATAATCAATACAAAGAATGCGCAAACAAATGATGGTTCATTAGGTATGAGATGATTAGGTCATATTTAAAGCGGGGATGGAATCCCGGCAAAAGATTAGGGTGCAAGTTATTTGTGTAGCCAACGATTTAAATGTTACTTAATATATAGCATATGTGGTGATCTAATTAATTTAAATGGAATAGGCATTAATTAATTAATTGCTCAACACATTCCATATTTAGTATTAAATTGCATATTATTTATCTTAAACTCAAATCAAATATTTATTAGCATGGCAAGACATGGTATAAAAGATATGAGCCTATTAAATGGAATTAGGGCATTATATATTTATTACCCCACACGTTCCATATTTAATTAGATAATTGCATTTGTTAATTAAACTAAGCATTTACAATAAATGATGCAAAATGACATAAGAATGTTATAATAATGTTCATTGCATTTTTCTGATATAAAAACATATAAAATGTATTTAATTTGGATATATAAATTAAAAGTTATTGCATTTATAAGTGTAAGGGTGTTTCTGCAAACAACCAGGGACTTATCCGTGATGAAAAACGTAACTGGAAGGGTTACAGTGCAAAAACTGGGAGGCAGGGGCTCCGGTGTAAAATCTACATCGCTCCGGGATTTTCTCACCGCAGGGAAGCTCAGTCCGGGTCACTGACGCGCGGGGCCAGCGCCCGCGTGGCGCTGACTGGACGGTGCTTTACGCGCTGCGGGCTCCACGTCGCTGATCAGTGGGCCCGCAGTGTCAGCACGACCGAAAAACAGGTAAAAAGGGGCTTTTCTCGCCGCGGCGGGGATTTGAACTCCGGCGCGCGCGGGTGCTAGGGCACGGTGGTGCTAGCCAGTGGGACTGGATCGGGTTGTTGTGAGGATATGCGACTGATTGTTTTCAAACTGATCCCCGGATTCTAACTCTGACGAAAACTGAAAACTAGTCTCTGACGGACTGACGGGAACAGGGACGCAGTGGCGGAACTCGACGCCGTCGACGACCAATCTGTGGGCGGTGCCGCTGCGGGCTTGCGTACCGGACGTAGCTGGAACCGTGGAGTTCTCATTTCCGTAGCCGAAGCAGAAGGGGGGGTCCCGGTTCGGTGGTGTCCGTGCTCGCGTACGGGAAGGAGCGGGCGCTGCGGCCGTGTCCGGAGATGGCGTCGGCTAACTCCGGCGAACGAGACCTCAAATGGAGGGGATGAAGCGGAGGGAGGCGGCTCACCGGGGGAGTTCGCCGGCGGGAGAAGGCTTCGAGGGCGACGGAGGAGCGGCGCGGCGACATCTCCGGTGGGATTTTCGATGGGTGACAGGGAAGGAGAGGGACGGTGGCGCTCCGGGCGAGCGACGCTAGGGTTAGGGTTTGCTCCGGGGGTGCGGCCCGATTAATAGGGGAGAGGAGAGTGGGGGCGAGCTGTGGGGGCTAGGGGGCAGAGGCACACCTCCATGGACAGCGTGGAAAGCGAGCTCGCCTCTGCGTCCGTACGAGGACGATGCCGGGGAGTGCAGGCCATGGAGAGGCCGCTGGGCTGAGGTGCTGGCTGAGTTGGGCCGTGGTGGCCCAGCTCGGCCAGTCTCTTTTTTTTTGGTTCTCTGTTTATTTTTCTTTTCTTTACTGTTTTCTGGCATTGTAATTTAAACATAAACAAAAAATAAATATAATCAAAACTTTTAAACAATTCTTAATAGTTTCAAAATAGTTATATTACTATCTGGGTTGAATATTTATACATAATTTGAAACTTCATTTAAAAATATTTTGAAATCATTTGAATTTAAACTAAGAGACTTAAATTTGGAGGAAGACTTTGGAACACATAATTAATTAAATGCAACCATATTTGGAATGATGACATGATTCAACATTTTATTGCACACAATTTTGGGAAGTTACAAACGGGCTGTTACAACATGTTCCCAAGCAGGATAATTGGCTTGCCAATGAGTTGGCACAACAGGCATCAGGCTATCATATCAGTCGAGGTATGTTCTTCATTAGGCAGCTACCGGTGACCCATATTGCCAACTTGGAGGAAGCCGGCTTGTTGGAGTCGGCTAAGGAAAAGCCAAAGTTTGAACCATCAAGCGATTGGAGAAAACCTTATGTTGACTATCTGCAAAATCCAAGTCGGAAGGTGGACAGGGCAGTTCGGTGCACAACTCTCAAGTATACGTTGGTGGATGCTGCCTTGTATCGCCGAACTGTTGACGTCCTTCTTCTAAAATGTTTGAATGAAGACGAAGCTAGGGTTGCTATGGGAGGGGTACATGATGGCTTGTGCGGAACGCATCAGTCGGCTCACAAAATGAAGTGGATGCTCAGACGAGCCGGATTTTATTGGCAAACAATGATCAATGACTGCTTCAGATATTACAAGGGATGCGAAGCTTGCCAGAAGTTTGTAGATATTCAGTTAGTGCCAGCTTCACCTCTTAACCCAATCATAAAATCGTGGCCTTTCCGAGGTTGGGCATCTGAATTTGTCGGGATGATTCATCCGGCTTCTTCTAAGGGGCATATGTTTGTTTTGGTTGCTACTGATTATTTTACCAAGTGGTCTGAAGCGGTACCTCTCAGAAACATGAATCATAAGAGGTGATTCAATTTATCACAGAGCATATAATTCAAAGATTCGGCATCCCGCAAACATTGACTATAGATCAGGGTACTTCCTTCATGGCTAAGGAGGTGAAACAGTTTGCCAAATCACTTGGGATCAAGATGCTCAATTCTTGTCCGTACTATGCTGAAGCGAACGGGCAAGCCGAGTCGAGCAACAAAAATTTGATCAAGTTGATCAAGAAGAAGGTGCAAGATTTTCCCAGAAGGTGGCACAAGGTGCTGTCTGAAGCTTTTTGGGCTTAGGATTTCAAGGCATGGAGCCACCAATGTGACTCCTTTCGAGTTGGTATATGGACAGGAAGCCGTTTTCCCAATAGAGGTGAATCTGGCCGCCTTAAGGCTTGTCAGACAGAACGATTTGTCGGCTGATGATTATCGCAGTCTAATGATGGACAACATTGACGAAGTAGCCGACAAACGTGTCATTGCGCTAAGTGATATCAAGAAATAGATTTTGCGGGTGGCAAGGTCTTACAACAAGAAAGTCCGGCTAAAAGATCTCCAAATTGACGACTTGGTCTGAAAGGTTATATTGCCAGTTGGCTCCAGAAGCCGGAAATTCGGCAAATGGTCCCCGAACTGGGAAGGGCCACTGACGATCGCAAGGATAGTACCAGACAACTCTTGTCTTGTGGAGACATTAGAAGGCGACATGTTGCCTCGAGCTATCAATGCGAAATACCTGAAAAAGTACCACCCAAGCGTTTGGCAAACTGCATGATCTGCGCATATGGCCGATATACATATATCGCCCTTAGCATATGGCCGATGAGCTTAAACATCGCCCTTAGACCAAGACTTCTACGTTGAATATTTTCTAGTACGCAAGCTCTACTAGAAAACATGGGGCATGTGTTAGCACGCGTTTTTGGCAGATGACCGGTTTGAGGATCACAAAACTGGAACAAGGCGGAAGGCAGATTTGGGTGTGCAAAGTTGCTTGAAAGCCCATGGAGGCAAGTCAATTCTAGCCTAGGGAAAAGCAAGGTCAGAACAAGACGGTAGAGGAGAAGCCAATGTTGTCAAAACAAGACGGCAGAAAGACAACTTTGTCAAGACAAGGCAGCTGAAAGGACGCCAATGTTGTCAAAATGAGCCGACAGAAGAGAAGCCAACGTTGTCCAAACAAGCCGGCAAAAGAAGTCAACTTTCCCCGATCAAGGCGGAAGGAAATAGGCAACTTTCCCTGATCAAGGTTGAAGGCAAAATGTAACTTTCGCTGATCAAGGTGGGAGACAAAAGGCAACTTTCCTAAAGACAACTTGCCAGTATCAAGGCGGAAGGCTAAAGGTGGCAAAGAGAAGGCAACTTTGAGATCAGGCTGGAAGAAGGAGGCAACTTTCCAAAGAATCCAGACTGATCGAGTCCGGGTTTAGCACGAAGCCGATCAAGGATCCGCCAAGTTAGGATAGAATCCGACTTAAACCATGAATTGTAATTCGCGTAGGAGTCCAAAACTTGTAAGGGAAGTCCAGCTGCCTCATATATATGTGAGAGGTGATGGCCGATTGAAATTAAGCAAACAATCGACAACCTATCAATACAACCCTTCTTTTGTCTCCTTCAACCCTTGTTCCTGCTTCCGTTCTTCGGCGATTTCGCGTAGATCTTCTTGCCGGATATCGAAATCCGAGCTGAGAGCGGCCAAGACTGGCTTAGCTCAACCAATCGTGGCCGGCTTTCCTCAGACGGGGCTTCCCGAGGGGCTGGGGCGTCTGGTCTCAAAAGACCCGGCTTACTGTCTTGCGTATCGTGCTGTAACCCAGCCTCCCGCGGGGCGAGTTGCAGAGTATCTCCCCCGATACCGCGGGTACACGAGGACGTGTTCATGTGACGCGTTTCGAGCGCAACAAATAGGCATATGATGACCATTTGCACCCCTTCCATACATACAATGGCTCAGGCGGCCGGGATCTCAACGGAAAAACAGGTCGCGCAAATGGTTGAACACCTCGTGGGCGCGGAAGCAGGTCTCCCAGAACAAAACCTACGCTAGTCAGATGCGGTGGCCTAGTTGCCGGGAAGTGCGAGCACATGTCACTGTCCGGGTGATGATATCGATCATCCAGGAAAATATTGGAGGCCCACACTGCAATAAGAATGTCCCACCTTGGATTTTTTTGCCAAATGAAACAAATAGGCGATCTATTAACAAAATTGTCATTTAATATGCATGTTTCATACGTGCATGATTCCTACTGAATTACATCACTTAGAACAACATATGTAATCAATCAATTACAAACCAAAATTATCAATTTCCTACAAAATAGATAGTAAATTGGGGCATTTGGCTATTCGGTTTGACAACCTAATTTTCTGTATACAAAATATACAGCCAAAATGCAGTCAAGGATTAAACAGTTAAGATGTATCTGAGGAGGCCGGAGGACTGGAGGAGGACCACAGTTGGCCGAGCGGAGCGACGGCCAAAAATCGGAGCAGGTGAGGGCACGATTGCGCGAGGTCGACCGTGGGGCGAGGGGGCGGACACGGTCGGCTGAGGTCGGCCATGGGACGGGACTAGAGGTCGCCCGAACAGGCGGGTCGGCAAGTCGACGAGCTAGGTCATGACCATGGCGGCTCCGTGCAATTTGGAACTAGATCGGAACGAGCGAGGCCAGTGCGAGGCCAACTTTAGCGACAGATAAAAGGCCAGCAACCAGGCCCAATATGGGGGTTTTATCTTTTTTCCAAATTTTCTGGGTGGCTGCAATGATGAGATCGAGGAGGGAAGTGATTTCGGTGTCAATAACCACGCTTAAATTGGACTGCGTTTACGTCGCGGCGGACAACGCGATCTTTCTGCTTCGGGCCGTTGATCCCAGCCCTGGTCAATCGGCTGTAATTCGTTTACGTCCGGCCGTTAGAAATGCCCTAAACCAGCCAGTTAGTTATATGTACTTACAATGAATAGCATCAGCGTCAATGTCTAGTAATCGTTTGATCCGTCTGCGTGCACGGCACGTAGGGGTAGTCTCTCGTAATCATAGCTCGCTGCTGCTTGTTCGGTGGCGCTCGATCGATCGTATGCCTCGTATAGATGGTGGTGACAACCGGACCGACTGGAGTCCAGACTCGAAAGAGAGGTTGGGGGTGGTGGCCCTTCCGCGCACAGCATTCGAGCTCGCTGGCTCCCGCGGCTTTGTCCGGAAACAGACGAAATCATGGCGATTTCGACCTCTGCGCATGTGGGAGCTGCGTGCGTGGCTCTGTATTTACAACCGCGCGCGGCAGAGGTACAAAACGAAAACTCTAAGCGGCCGCGTTTACAGTTTGGAGGCAGCGGAGCGTGGTGCCGCGCAGGGCGTGCCGGCGGCGAGGACGACATGGCCGCATGTACATCAGCAGCGGGTGTGGTGTTTGCTTGCCTATTGGTCCCCACTGGCCACTGCACAGTGCAGATGCTAGGAAACTTGATTTACCCAATCCGTTCATATTTCCATAAATCCTCCACTTAAATATACTAATACGAGAGCTACTATAATTCTTAATCTACACTTTAAAAAGGTGGTTCGTACGGGATATCTTAAAATTATCCATTACATAACCTAACCGGCTTAGTAAGACAACTCCGGAATTCTGCAGGATCCAGCATAATGCCTTATATTCCATAAAATGCACATACAATTCTATTTGACACATTCCTCGGCATCATCCCACAAAAAGAAAGTGTTAGCCCCAACCGGATTTATAAATCCGCAAAAGCCATTGAGTTCCATATTTTACAGTTTGGAATAATTAATTTTGTTATTAATGGAAAAGCAAACAAGGCCTTAGCAAAATTTTGTTTCCACACGGACCGTCAACTCACACTCACACTGGCAAGTATAGATAATATTATTGGTAAAGAGTTACCTCTAGGGGAAACCCCAAATGGAGGCTGAGCTACATGTAGTTTGGTTCTCTGAAAACTTTGAATCTATATTTTTTCCTCAAAAAGTTCCTACGTGTAATGATAATGATATCTACAACTGTGGAAAGTTTTAGCGGAAATTTCTTTATGTTTTGGGGTTAGAAATAAAGAAAATAGGTAGATCTAAAACTCACAATAGTACGGTCGGGAAATTTTGAAAGATTTATTATTTTTGTGTAGCTCATGATAATGCGAATTTTGACTTGATAATTTATGTAGTGATAGATCTAGATTGTATATACATTCATGATTTTTGCTCTATTTTTTGAAAAAAAAAGTGGATTCAATTCTTAAATCGAGCTACATATGGGTAGCTGAGCCTTCAAAACGCCGTGATCTACCTCTAGTCACGATGAGGAGGTAGCAGAGCTATCAAACATGCTTATGAGTGTTGGATACGTGTGCTGTGCTGAGCCCAACACTATTAGGAAAAGGCTTATAGCCACTAAGATAGCACGCGCGAGAAAAGAAAAAGCGATCGCCAGCATTGTTACCGCTGGCAAACGCATAACCGTAACAGCCAGCGGTAAAACTTCTACCGCTGGCGGACAACGTAACTTGTTCGTCAACGCTATCTCTGGTCTGGACGGGGCTGTCGCCGAAGAACACTGCTGGCGAATAAAAACGGTGGCCACCAGCGGTAGAATTATTACTTCTGGCAAACATGAAACTCGGTGCGGCAGCGGTAGGATCACGGCGCTAACAAAACCCGCCCGCCTCCCACAATCCCCTTTATTTTTTCCTTTGCTCTCCTCCTTCCCCGATCCCTTTCTCTCTCCAGCGCACCCGGCACCCCGCCGCGCCCTCGAACCCCTTTCCTACTCTGTCACCGCCTTAATTCGTCCACATCTTCCCCACCGACGCGGACGAATCTGAGGCCCCCGCCTCCTCCTCCAAGCTCGCCCGTGGTTCCCTCGACGCCGATGCGACTCTGCCATGTCCTTCCGTGCAACAAGTTCCCCGCCGTCAGGTCGCATCCCGCAGCAACTTCCACTCCCGCCTACCAAGGACCGAGAGGAGGCCGAGGGGAAGGAGGATGAATCGGCGGCCAGGGATGCGGCGGCATAGGAGGAGGTCGTCGCCGTGCTCAAGCAGGCCGAGGAGGGCAGGGCGGTGGAGAGCGTGCACCTCGTCGATCGGAAGCTGCGCTACCTGCCCGAGGCGTTCGGGAATATCCAGGGGATCCGCGTGCTCGACGTCTCACACAACCAGCTCTAGGTGAGAAACTCAAACTCGTCAACTCATATGATTAGATACGGGTTTTTGTTAAGGATTGTGCAAAAAACGTTATCCAGTTTGGAAAATATGATGATTTCTAGGACTGTTTAGATGATTGACAATGTGCAGATGATTTTCTAGATGTTTAGATAACCCAACGGTAAACGAAGATTGTAGCAAAATCCGTAACAACTAAGTTTCCTAATTTATGTGTAGATGATTGTGCATATTCTAGTGACAAACATGCTACGGTATTAACTATTATAAGTGACCACTTTGTAGTAAAATTGGTATAATTGATAACTTATAGGTGTCTAGTACATATGCATCAAAACATGAATGGACACATAGTGTGTTGATAGACTTATATTTTTGACAAACTGAAGGTTATAACGTAGCTTAATTATTTGTGTAATTTTCGTTTCCAGTCATATCACACCACCTTTACTGTTCCTGCTCCCGACAGTAGTATGAAAAGGTTTATAGCCACCAAAATATCATTGGCGAACAACTGGATCTACAATTTGCATGTATTTCTAATGTGAGTGTTGTGGTATGGCGATTACGTTGTGCAACCTGTTGAGATTTTATTATATTTGTGTCATCTATATATGGAATGATGCATGCTTTGGGTATTTATTTAGCAAGCAAATGCTCTCTCTTACCGATGATTAAAATTCATTTCTAGAATGCCGATGATTAAAATGTTGTCGCACACTATATGATATAGAGGTGGCGTCACTGAAACTTATGATATGCACGAATATATTCACAGTTTCTGCATCCCACTGGATTTCACTGACGCCATCTCTGAATTTGTGTGTCCAGTCTAAGGATGAGGCATTCTTTTCCATGTTATTACATTAAAATTTGTTAAAGTTGCACTATTCTTTTCCACTAGATTTTACTGTTTCACTATTCGGCCGATGATTAGAACAAATGATTTGCACGTTGCATCTTCAGGGAGGGGTGAGCGAACCATGTGGTCTGAACGCATATGCAGTGTTCATTCCACATTGTTCGCTCACTCTATTTTTGAAGCAATTCCATATGGGGCCTTGTTTATTGTATTTCTTGAGTGCCTTTTTTTGATATGCTAATGATTAAACCGTTGTGACACCGTGTGATTTAGAGGTGGGGTCTCTGAAACCTGTAATGTGCACAATACACATTTTCTGCATCTCACTGAATTTCAGAAACACCATATCTAAATTTGTGTCCAATATATGATGCATGCGCTTATGTTGATAGTATTTTGTATTCTGTAGAATGCCGATGATTAAAATGATGTCACACACTATATGATATACTGATAGTTTGTTGGACCTTGTAATATGCAGACATAATAGTTGTGTGCCTCCTACTTGGTTCACCGAGGTTATCAGGATCCATTGTGTGTTTCTAATAATTGATTAAGTATGAACCATTTTTTAATCTTGTTTATAGTATTTTTGTATTCTATAAAATGCAGATGATTAAAATAATGTCGCACACTATATGATATCCTGATAATTTGTTGAATCTTGTATGATGCACATATATAAGTTGTGTGACTCTGACTTGGTTCAACGAGGTTATCAAGATCCATTGTGTGTTTTAATAATTGATTAAGTATGAGTCATTTCTTTTGAATCTTGTTTATAGTATTTTGTATTCTGTAGATGCCGATGATTAAAATGATGCCGCACACTATATGATATCTGATTGTTTGATGAACCTTGTAATATGCACACACATAAGTTGTGTGTCGTCCTACTTGGTTCCACAAATGTCTCGGGATTGCTTGTGTGTTTCACTATATGAGGCATGCTTTACCTTGATATGCTATTTACCATCTTTTGATATGCCGATGATTAAAATGTTGTGAAATAGGTTTCAGGAGCGGGGCTAGTGAGCCTTGTGATATGCATGAGTGCATAGATCTCGTGCATCCTAACTGCCTCGCTGGCTCCATCCCTGAAGCAAGTCCATATGAGACATTGTTTATTGTATTTGTTGAGTGCTTTTTAATTATCTTGCATTTTACCTTCTTTTGATATGCCAATGATTAACCGTTGTGACACCGTGTGATTCAGAGGTGGCTTCTCAGAAACCTGTGACATGCATAAATACATATTTTCTGCATCTCACTGGATTTCTAAAACGCCATCTCTAAATTTGTGTCCAATATATGAGGCATTGGGCCTATTTTCTGAATTTCTCGTGTGTGTTCAATTCCATATGAGGCATTGGGCTTATTTACTGGAGTGCTTTTGAATTTGCACTTTACCATCTTTTTGCCATCGTTTGGATATGCTAAATATGCCGATAATTAAAATGATGATGTCGCACACTATATGATATCCTGATAGTTTTTTAAACCTTGTAATATGCACATATATAAGTTGTGTGTTGTCCTACTTGGTTCGACAAATCTATCAGAATTGGTTGTGTGTTTCACTATATGAGGCATGTTTTACCTGAACAACACCAATTTTATTTATTTCTAACTTTGTAAATCATGTTGTATAGTAGGATAAAGGAGTGGAGCAACCGAAGGAGGAGCCGGAAGCTAGAAACTTGCATGGATTCCAAAAATTGCTCGTGAACATGTTTGTAATGCATATGTGTAAACATTTTAATGCCATGAACATGTTTGTAATGCATATGTGTATATCTATATTTGGGCATTGTCAAATTGTGTACACTTTTAACTTTCTGGAATTCTGTATTAGGTAACTAACTGCAATTTATATATATATATATATATATATATAATCCTATAATGAAATATTTTAAATTAAAAAATTTAATTCGGAAATTATACCGCTGGCGAACAGGTAAGGTAGCGCTGGCGAATAGGTCCCAAAGAGACCAACGCTGGCGAGCGGATATAGAGCCGCTGGCACACATGGCTTGTCGGCAGTGTTGTGCCCTACTGCCGCTGGCGAACATAGCTGCCATTCACCAGCGATGGCCGCCTATACTTGTTCGCCGGCGGTAAGTGTTGTTCGTCAGCGCTAGGCAAAAAGATCTTACTAGCAGTGCAAATATGAAAAATGTGAGCAACAACAAATTTAGCAACTTGCGTAGTGCTACCGCATTATCACCTTTTCCTCGATGCCGGCGAGCAAACAACAAGAATTGACACTTGCACACGGATGCAGAGGCTGTACGTACGAACTGTAGTACGTACATGCATCGAAAACAATATTTACCGGAAGGAAGAAGAATATTTTACGCATATGGCGCGTTAGTGTCAGGGTTTGGCAACCCTGGACATTGAGATATTCGTTAGAGGAGGAAGGATGGGAGCTCGTGCTCAGAATATGGTAAAAGGAAGATAAATTGCTAGAAAACAGGAAATAACTAAATTACGGTTTTTGATTGCTTGATCCTCCCTGCCACCCCACCTTCCCTTTATATCGAAAGGCAAGCTCAAGCAATTACGATTTGACCGCCTCGCCGTGGAACTTCTCGGCGTTCCAGCACAGCTGTAGGCATGACCTTGATCTTTCCCGCAGGAGTGAATAAATGCAGAGAAGGATTTGGTACTGCATTTGGACCCAAATGGCGCTTCAGTTGGTTAACATGGAAGACATCATGTAATTGTGTGCCTGAAGGAAGTTGCAGCTTGTATGCTCTGTTGACCACTGTTTGTATGACCTTAAAAGGACCATACCACTTCGATGCGAGTTTCAGCGAAGGGCCTTGACCCAATGTTGCCTGTCTATGGGGACCATCTTTAGGTACACCATGTCACCCAGGCTTAATGATCGAGGTGTGTGATTGATATCCGCGTACTTGATCATTGATTTCTGAGCTTTGGCTACGTTGTACTGTAGTACTTCCAGCATATTTCGCTGAGTGGTCAGAGTTGCTGCTTTCTCTGGTAAGATGTCTGTTGGAATAGCCGCACCTGTCAGCATAGGCGGTGCATACTCATACAAGGCCTCGAAGGGTGACATCTTAATCGACGTGTGATAGCTCGAGTTGTACCACCATTCAGCTGTAGGGAGCCAGTCTGACCATTTGTTAGGTTCAGCAAAGGCCATGCATCGCAAGTACTGTTCCAGACACTGATTAACACGTTCCGTTTGGCCGTCAGTTTGTGGATGATAAGCGATGGAAAAGTGTAGCGATATCTTCAGGTATTTGAATAAATCCTGCCACAGTTTGCTGGTGAATATGCGATCTCTGCCACTGACTATGACTGCTGGCGGGCCATGTAACTTAATTATGTTGGAGATGAATAAGTTGGACACAGACTGCACTGTATATGGATGTGACATAGGTAGGAAGTGTGCATACTAAGTCAATCTGTCGACCACGACCATTATCACATCCTTGCCTCCTGATTTGGGTATCCCTTCCACGAAATCCAAGCTTATTTTTGTCCATTTCCCAGTTGGTATGTTCAAAGGATCAAGTAAGCCAGGGTATTTAACTTGTTCACCTTTTGACAATTGGCACACAGGGCATTCAGCAATTTTAGTCTGTATGTATTGTTTTAGCTTGGGCAAATAAAACAGGTGTTGTAGCCTATGTAGAGTGACCTTGTTGCCTGAATGACCACCAAATGCAGAAGAGTGGAAGGAGGTAAAGATCTTATCCCTAAGATCAGTGGTTGATCCCACATAAATCCTTCCTTTGTATCTGAGTATACCCGATTGAAGTGAGAACTTAGGGTTGCTGTTCTTGTTCACTGCCAACTCCTGTAACAAGGTAGTGCAGATTGGATCATCCAAGTAAGACTGGGTAACATCTTCAACCCAAGTTGGAACTGCCACAGTGATTGATGCACAACTAGTAGTGTCAGGTTTTTTAGGTTGATACTTCCTTGACAGAGCATCAGCTACTTTATTTTCGAGACCTTTCTTGTATTCAATTTTGAATGTGAATTCTAACAGCTTCACCATGAGCTTATGATGTATTCCCTCTAACAGTCTCTGGCTGCTCAGGAACTTTAAGCTGCATTGATCTGTTTTAATTATCAAAGAGTTACCCAAGAAGTAGTGCCTCCATTTCTTCAAAGCCTCTAGAATAGCCATTGCTTCTTTTTCATAAATGGATAGTGTGCTATTTTTAGGACCCAAACATTTGCTGAAGTAAGCAATTGGTTTGCCAACTTGCATCAGTACTGCTCGCAAGCCAGTAGCACAAGCATCAGTCTCCAGAACAAAGGGTTGCTGAAAATTTGGGAGTGCTAGCACTGGAGGTGTAGACATAATAACTTTCAGCCTGTCAAATGCCTCTTGTTGCTCGTGACCCCATTTGAAACAATTCTTTTTAAGTATCTGAAATAAAGGCTGGCATAGCAAGGCATAGAACTGTATAAACCTTCTATAGTAACCAGTCAGCCCCATAAACCCTCTGAGCTGCTTAATTGTTGTTGGAATATCCCATTTAACAATTGCTGATATTTTTGCTGGGTCAGTTTGTAATCCTGCAGCAGAGATAATGTGATCAAGATATTCCACTTGTGGCTGACCAAATGAACACTTGCAAAACCTAGCGTTCAGTTGGTGTTGTCTGAGAATGGAGAATACCAACTGTAGATGGTCTTGGTGTTCTGTTACTGAGGAGCTGTACACCAATATATCATCGAAGAAGACCAGCACACATTTCCTGAGAAGTTTGGCAAATATTGAGTTCATCAATTCCTGGAATGTTGCAGGGGCATTACACAACCCAAATGGCATTACCATGTATTCATTGTGTCCCAAATGTGTTGAAAATGCTGTCTTGGGCACATCAGGAGGGTTCATCCTGATTTGGTGATATCCTGACCTTAAATCTAGCTTGGTGAATATGGTAGCTCCATATAATTCATCCAAGAGATCTTCAATGACATGTATTGGAAATTTGTTCTTAATGGTCAGCTCATTCAACCCTCTGAAGTCCACACACAGTCGCCAGGACTTGTCCTTCTTCCTGACTAATATAGCTGGCGATGAGAATGGGATCTTGCTTGGTCGAATTTCAGCATTTGCTTGATCAAAACTTCCACCGAATTCTTCTGACAGTGAGACATTCGGTATGTCCTTATGTTTGGTGGTTTTGCATCAGGTAGTATGGGAATTTGGTGATCACACTCCCAGTGTGGTGGCAGGCCTTCCGGTTCCTTAAATAAATCCTGAAACTGTTGCAAGATATTAGCAATAGCATCTGGTATGTTTGCCTGATCTTCATTAGCCTGTGAGGAAGTACCATCAGAGTTATACAACATGTATCCTTGTGCACCTTGTGCCCATAGTTTGCTACAAGCATCTGATTCAATCAGAAAGTTCTCTTTGGGAATCAAATGGTCTAGGAATGTGTGTAAGGTTCCAGCCATGTCAAGTGTCAGGCTTCTTCCAATGAAATCAAAGGTTACTGGGTTGTGCTTCTTGAACCAATCAACTCCCAATATGACCTCGGCACCTTGTAACTCCAGTACTCTGAAATCAGCTGTGAATTTCTTGCCCTAAATTGTGAAAGCACAATTATATATTATTGCTGTTGAAGATAAGGTACCCCCTCCTGCTACTCGTACTGTTCGTTGCTTGGCTGGAGTCATGACCTACTTATGTTTTGTTGCATAACTGAAGTCCATGAAGGTGTTAGTACTTCCAGTATCGGCCAGTGCTACTACAGTAGATTGTTTGAACTTTAGCAACACAGAAATGGTAGAGTCACTTCGACAACCATGATAAGATGTTGCAGTTATGTTCATTATAATTTGGCCGTCAGCATTTACCACTGGGGGAGGTACTGGTTGTTCTTGTACGGCATTGATTGCTGCTTCTTGTTCAGGAACAATGTTCTGTTGTTCTTGTTCCTCGTCAGAATGTTCTTGCATCTCTATAGTGTTTAGAGCTCTCTGCATTACCGGACAACGATGTCCTAGTGTCCAGTTCTCTAGAAAATACCAGCACTTGCTCGGCTCCCTTGGCCTGTCACCTGGCACTCTGTTACGATTATCTCTGAGTTGTGGTTGTCTGTTGACCTGCACATTGCCCTGCCGAGGTGGCATCAGTGCTGGATTCACTCTGCGAATGTTGGAGTGGACTGCCTTTTCATAGAGGCGAGAGTACCAATATGCAGACAGGAGTGAGTTTTGCTTTTGACACTGAACGTTGTGCTTGATGTTTTCTTTGAGTCCCCTCACGATGCGATCGGCAAAGAAATCCTGTGGCAGATAAGGTCTTTCCCTCTTCATCTGTGTCATCAAGTCTCGTACGTGTCAATGTAAGCATTGACAGTCGTCATGTGCCTAAGCATTTGTAACTGATCCATTGGGTATGTTGTTGTGCTGTCAGGGAACCTGTCCAATTGTATCCTTCCCAATTCAGTCCAAGTTGTGTCGTTTGTGTCAATGCCTGCACTGTTCAACCAAGTTTTCGCCTGACCTCGAATATGTGCTACAGCCCATTTAACGCGTTGCTCTGTTGGGATCCCCACTAAAGCAAATATATCTTCGCATTCCAGCAGCCAAGCTCTCGGAGCGTTTCGTGCCATTGCTGTTGGTGTGGATGATCTAGTTGTTGTCTCGGTAGTCGCTGGGGTTGTGGTTGTTTTGGATGTTGTCTAGGTTGTGGCTGTTGTATTGGTTGTGGGTAGTAAGGTGGCTGGGGAAACAGAGGGTGAAAATATGGGTAGTATGGTGGAGGTTGGTTATAGTACTGAAATTGTTGTGGGTGTGTGTACTGCGGCAAGGGAAGAGCTTGGTAGGCAGGTTGGTACATGCTTGGGTTTGTGCTCGGGTTGGTTTGTTGTGTGTACTGTGTGTACTCAGCCGACGACAGAGTTGTGGTGATGGGAGGTGTTGTCGTATAGATCGGCGAGGAAATAGGTGGAGTGATGGACCTGGAGGTGGGTAAGGGAGGAAACACCGGATGGGGCAGCTTCCTTGGTGAAAGGTTGCCAAATTGGAGGCTTTGTTGTGGCTGAGGGGTGTTGACTGAATCTGGAGTTTGGGCTTCATGAATTGGCGAAAGGAGCGAGCTTGTGGGAGGTGGAGGAGTTGCGAAGGGTCTGTTCGGTGTTGCAGATGCTGTTGTGGCCGTACCCGCAGTGGCTTGCGTGGTAGCCTGAATGTTGCTCATCATCCAGTTCAACATCATCTCAGAAAGTTTCGATATTTCGCCCTGCAGAGGGTCGAAAGATTGTTGCGAAACTACCTGCTGATCGTCCAGGCGGTGGCTAATGTTAAGCACCTCGCGTGGGAGGTGGTCAGCAATGTCGGCCTCGAGTCGTTGTTGTTCCGCAGCGGCGGCGGCGGTGAGCGTCGTGTCCTCGTTGGCCGGAGGATCCCGTGACGACGAGCGAGATCTGCTGCTCCGAGTCATGGCGCCAGCGAACTTGAGGAGGGATTTTACTTCCTGATCTGTTGATCCGGTAACCTCAGGAGGTGGTGGCGGCGAAGGTGGGGAAAGAAGAAGAGGCGGTCCGGAGACTGCTCTGATACCACCGTGTCAGGGTTTGGCAATCCTGGACATTGAGATATTCGACAGAGGAGGAATGATGGGAGCTCGGTGCTCAGAATATGGTAAAAGGAAGATAAATTGCTGGAAAACAGGAAATAACTAAATTAGGGTTTTGGATTGCTTGATCCTCCCAGCCATCCCACCTGCCCTTTATATCGAAAGGCAAGCTCAAGCAATTACAGATTTGCCCAAGTACGGACAGAGTTTAGAATTGAAGCTAAAAGGTTACAAAGGTAAAGCTTATGGACCGTAGGATAGATCCTATTGTTGTCTCTGAATCGTTGGATGTCTCATGTAGCTCATCTGGGACAAGGGATCCTGACAGTTGGCGCGAAGGAGATAGGGGGCGGTCAAATCGGTCAGACGAGGCCGGCCAGCCTGAGCCTGACCTCCGGCGATCTCGGCAACGACGCATGCAAGCATGTGCTTCTCCATGGGGCATACCTGCGATGATGCGATGCTTGCGTAATCAGGTTACCTAGAAGGTTACAGCCGCTGTTGCCGCTTCTGATGTTACTGCAGTAGTGTTACGTATCTTTTTCACGACCTATTGATTTACGGAAAATCTACCCATCAGGCGCCTTACACCAGGCGTACCTCGACGCAGCAATCCCGCGCCGTTGACTTTGTCTGTCCGTCTTATGTCCGTGGATTTCCATCATGCTCACCTCGCTCGCGACCACGTGACGCCGTCGTGTCCCCGCCGTTCCCCGCCGCGGAAACCAACGGCGGTCGAGGCCCCTGCCTTTCCATGCTTCCACGTCTTGCGACGTCGTTGCTGGAACCATCGGTCGTCAACGCTCCTGCCTTTCTCTTCCGCCGCTGGTTCCCACCGCGCTCAGCCCCCTTACGGTTCCCGGCCGCTGACCCCCGGGCACTCCTCTGCCCAGGTGCGCGTCCGTAACACAACTCTTTGGGTCCTTATCTATACTGCCATGGCGATTTTTTTTGAACTTAATCTGCCATCGCGATTTGGTCGACCTCCATGTGCACTAAACGGAAAATCGCACTCTCGTCGCTGCCCTCAGCCAGATCAAGAGCTCGTGGCTGAATGTTGTACTAGCTGAGGCGAACGCAATTATTCCGGCTAGAGTTCAAATGGGTATCGACTTGACCCTTGATCTGTCGGTGCTAGAGCTGGACTGTGCGGCTGCAGTAACTGCTTCAAATGTCACTGATCCTAACCGTCTTCTACAATAGCGTTGCCTTTGCTAGATCCCAACTCCGTGATTGTTATGTTAATCACATCAGGAGAAAGTTCAATGTTCTTGCTCATGAACTTGCTCAATTAGCTAGCAGGTTGGAGCTATCCTGGCTGTTGTACTTAAAATATATGGCATGCCCTCTATTGACGCGACAAGTTCGTGCTCTTGTGTAGTAATTTTGTGCTTAATCAAATCTGTTATGTGCGAGCTAGTAGTGGTTGTGTGGTTAATCTATCGCTAATAGTTACGCATCACTTAATGATAAAGTTATCCACCCAGATTTGATAACATAACCCACCCACTTCTAATAAACTTACCAACTCAATACTGATAAATTTACCACCTGTTATTTATCAAACTATCCATCATGAAATCAATATAGTTACCACACTCTTTCGATAATATTACCCAATACTGATAAACTTACCCTCCAGTTATCCATCACAAAATCAATATAGTAATCAGCAACATCAGTCAAGTTCCTGAAGAAAATCATATTCAGATTCGGGTACCCTCACAGTATCATCACGGACAACGGGACCAACTTTTCACTCGGAGAGATGCAGAAATTTTGTGGGGAGAACGGGACCTGGCTTGGTTTTGCCTCAGTTTCACATCCTTAATCAAATGATCAAGTAGAAAGAACAAACCAGGAGCTACTCAGAGCTGTAAAAACAAAGGCTCCGGGTTCCACTTATCAGTGAAGCCAGAGCCTGGGAAGAGGAGCTGCCATCAGTTTTTTGCAGCATCAATACAACCCTAAACAGGTCAACATATTTCGCCCCCTTCTTCATGGTCTATGGTGCAGAAGCCGTGCTACCTAGTGACATCCTTCATGATTCTCCAAGAGTTGCAAATGGAGACAAAAAATGAGCAAGCCCAGCAAACCTCAGTGGACATTCTCGAGGAAGCAAGAGAACTAGCCCTGGCAAGATCTGCTATATATCAGCAAGACCTAAGGCGGTACCATAGTCACCGGGTTAGATCAGGAACTTTCCAGGAGGGACACTTGGTCCTAAGATTGGCTCAGAACAGAGCCGGCTTTCATAAGCTTACTCCACTATGGGAGGGACCTTTCGTGATAAACAGAAACCTACATAATGGATCCTACTACTTGGTAGACCTCAGGGAGGAAACTGAGTTGACAGGAAACAACACAGATCACACGAGATACCCAATGGAGACGGCTTTCATAAGCTGACTCCACCATGGGAGGGACCTTTCGTGATAAACACAAACCTACACAATGGATCCTACTACTTGGTAGACCTCAGGGAGGAAACTGAGTTGACAGGAAACAACACAGATCACACGAGATACCCAATGACAGAAAATGACAGGCCTTGGAATATAGCAGAGCTTAGGCCATACTACACATAGATAGAAAGAGACCCGGATGAGACAGGTTCCACCATTTTGGTATCTTTTTTCAGTTTGAAACTAGTAGGTTTCAGACGCGCTATTTTCCTTACCAGCGTACCTAAAGGGACTGGAAGGTTTTTAATGAGGCGTCTTGCTAGCTATGTACATATCTTATGATCAATAAAGGAGAAACTTCTCTGAAGAAAAGAGTTTGTTGGTTTAGATCCTTATCTTTCATTTGAAAAGGGGTCTTGGGGGCTTACTAACTAAAAGTTATAAGTTGAAAACTCAAGACTCATCAGAGACGCCACAAAATTTGGATTATCATCTTTCATTTGAAAAAGGGTCTTGGGGGCTTACTCACTAAAAGTTATAAGTTATAAACTCAAGACTCGGCAGAGACGCCACAAAGTTCAGATCCTTATCACTTATGTAAAAAGGGATCTTGGGGGCTTGTTAGCTATCAGTTGCAAGTTGAAGACTCAAGACCCGGCAGATATGACGCAATATTCTTGGTTATACTTGCCTGCTAGTTTGATGTTGTTCTAACCCGGCAAAGACGCCATCGTGACCTGATGCAAAAAATCCGGCTTTCAATCTGACTATGATGTCCATGGGGACTTAGCAGATCCTGAATGACCTAGAGTGTTTACGCAGGAAAGACGTCACGAGAAAGCCGGCTATATAGAAAGCAAAGAAAACCAAAAGGGTCATCGACACCAAATATAACCTTGCAAATCCGGCCAAAGCCGGCTATCATTAAAAAGCAAGTTTATCAGGCGCACGAAGGCGCATCAGAACAGGTATAGCCAAATAAGTGTTCAAGCTAACCTATTACACGCCGTACAGGCAAAAAAGAATATGTGTTTGGAGGAACTCCAGAAGTACTAAGTCATTACCAGCCGGTTATACTGCCGAGCCAGTTTCAGTTGGAACAGCTCGAGTCTCCGGGGCTAAGCCGGACGAGCTGGCAGCGCCAGACTTCTTCTTAGTCTTCCTCTTAGCCAAACCCTCAGCATCCTCCCAGGAAATCTCAAGACACTCGGGAAAGGACCAGAAGGATTAGCCGGACGAGCAGGAGCCGGCACATCCGGAGTCCCCGATGCAGGCGATGTCTCCGAATGATTCGGAAGAGGAGCACGATAGCTCGGATCCATCTTCGTCATCGTCGGGTCCTTGGGATACAACTTGGCCCTGTCAGCGGAAAAGCCGGTCTGGAAGTTGCTCAAGCTCAAGGTGTCCATCAGGAGCGTCATATGGTGCCGGGTTTTCTCGTCTATGGCCTTGATGTCTTCCTTGGTAAGAGGAGACCCGTCGCTCTTGGAAGGCCACCCCTGGGTCAGCAATTCAGTATCAACAGTCGGGTAATGCGCCTTGGTCAAGGCCAATATAGGCATAGCAACACGACAAGCTGCAGACGTTCTCCAGATATCAAGCCAAGCCGGCGAGACATTCAGTTGTTAGAGAAATTTAGCATGAGTCCTTGGCGGCTTTTCTCAGCTATGACAAGCCATCAAAGCTTGGACGACACCCTAATACAGCTGCTGGGTCAAAGTGGAAGCGGCCCTCAGCTTCGCGTATGGCTCAAGCTTGCATATGGGGTTCCAGGATCCCGAGTCAAACAAGATGGAAACATAAGCCGGATGAATAGATTGAGGCAAAAAGACAAAAGAGTTTAAGATAAATCGGTTTACCAAACAGCGAGGCCACTATCTCAGAGATAACCATGACAAGCTTTTCATACTTGGTAGTGGAGGCTTTAAGATCCTCCTGCAACTTGTCGCCGCTCTTCCAGCTGGTTTCGTGTTCCTCCATTTCTTGCTGGAGGTGGGAGTTTTCTTTGGCAACTTCGTCGAGCTTCTTCTCAAGCTCGGCAATTTTCTTTTCAAGCTCGGCACGGCGGCTGGCTTCCGACTTCAACTCACCCTTCACAACTTCCAGGGCATGACCCTACTGGCGAGTTTGGTCCTGAAACAGGAAGTAAAAAAGGAATGGTTAGCAACGACGGGTGCAAATTAGAAAGCCCAAATTCACTACTAGAATTCCCCATATTTCCGACGGTGAAATGTCGTCGGCTAATACAGTTATAACCGACGGTGCCATATATAGCCGACCGTGATAAGTGTCCCCTCAGGCATGACGTCTTATAACCGACGGTACACCTAATTTACCGACGGGGATAAACTAACTCTCGGTTATACTAATTTATATCCGACGGTAAATTATAATACCCGACGGTGCATATATGACGGTCGGACATTACTTTGTATAACCGACGGGTGATATGTGACCGTCGGTTATGGACCAAAATGACCGACGGGCTGAATTCGGTCATCGGTTAAAGTTTACATAGCCGACGGGAATAGTAATAGCCGACGGGCGACAGTACCCTCGGTGATATGTTTTTCGATGGTATTGAGAAATAAAAGGTGATAGTGCAAGCGCTCGCTCGATTGGCAATTTTTTATTGTTGTTACATATTATTTAAAAGCGCAATCATGCAATAGAATAAGAAAGATGCGTGTTCATTTATCGAAAATACCAAGAAAGAGATATTAAAGAACTATTACTAAAGGATTTTGTACGCAATTAATTCTAGACAACTTCAAATCACCAGTAAAGTTTAGATACATGGATGCGCATTTTATTAAATTTGACGAAGCAAGAGTAACTACTAGAACAAATACAAATATACCCTTCTCTACTCTCTTTTGTCGGTGTATTCGGGTAGGGGGACAGACATGGAGCGTGGATAAAGAGAACCCAGCGGCGGCAAGTGCTCCCGTTTTTGGGAAATTCAAAAAATAATCAAAAACAAGTTAAAAAATGTAAAATAAAAATTTCATGTACAAGATTTACTGAACATGTACCCGTGCATAAATTTTGTGCCAAAAATATTATTTATTTCGTCTCTGTAAAAAGAGAAAATTTATTTGCTATATAGCAGTCTGACCAACTGAAAATTCATTTTTCCACAAAACCTGCGACACATGCATTGTACATATGAGATGTACGTGCGCATATTTTTTACATACAGTTTTAACATTAAAAAAAATGTTTTTCCACCCGGGTGCACATGCACCCGGGAGCACCGTGGTATTTTCCGACATACATGCATATATTTAGTTTGGGTTCAGATTGTTTTTTCAGTTGGAGTAATATGTCTTTCGCCAACGTCATATGGTGGAGCTCGCTTTGACTTCACCATTTTACTCTTTACCTAGTCCATATTAAAATATCTAAATCATCTTATAATTTGATTGGAACATAGCTAGTAGCTAGAACCAGTGTCGGTTATTCAACTTGCAAAAAGGGACTAAATAAAAGAAAATCACAAAAAAAATCAGAGGGGACCAAAAACTCAAATAACACACAAGCTTGTCGCTAAGTTGCTTCAGTGTAGGAGCGCGCTGAAAAGGGAAGACGTGTCGCAACTTCATGAACAAAACCGTTTTGTCAGCCTAAAAATTAACTACGATGATGAAAGATTTAGTTTTTGCCACATCAGTCTAGGATCTTCCCCGCACCCACTGAATCTCGACATCATCTACTCACCGACCATGTCAGACGACAAGACGACCGAAGATGATTGCCATTGTCCGTCTATTTCACGGTCTCGCTCCTTTTGCCTCGATGGTCAATATTTCCACTCATTGAAGCTACAAATTAAAACCCTCCTAGTACTCTCTCCGTTTCAAAATAAGTTCTCAACTAAAGTGGATATTCGTGGACATGTTTATGTCAAATCAGAAAAGTAAAATAAGTAATATTTCAGAAGTAAATAGTACTTTTTTTGGTGAGTTGAACTCTTTTTACGAAATTGACACTTTAAAAATATCAAGCCGGATAGATAGATTTTTACCTAAAAGAATAGTACTCTCACTATCTCACCTCTTCGATCCCCAATATAGCTCACACCTTTCTCACTCACTCACGGAAGTGGCTAGATAGGCATCTTCTCTTATCTTCGATTCCCCGTCCTCAGTATAACTCATGGCGCTGGCCGGATGCATCTCCTCAGTACGCGGCCGGCCGGATGCATTCTCACTATCAATCATCGATCAGACGCTGGGGATGGCCGTACGGGGAGGAAGCTGAGCTCTCCCTGACCGATTCCGGACGGATGCATTCTCCCTAGCCGTACTGAATACAGGCTGACGAAGCTGAGCTCTCGCTGACGTTGTCCGTCTGGAGGATGAGGTGGTTCTGCGTGCACGGCCGCCCGCGGGGTCGACTAGCCTACACGACCGGTAAGCCACGATGTCACAATTTTTTTGAGCTGATTTCTTTGCGCGCGTCTCGCAAAAGGAAATTTCTTGGCGCGCCCACCAAATAATCCCACGCACCAGCGCACGCCCACCAAATAATCCCACACAATTCCTTAATTTCCGCAATATCTTGATTCTGTTGCAAACTGAACAGGTCCTCCCCTGAAACCAATCTAGGTCTCGTTGTTCTTCAACGTGTGGCTAGGCGGCGTCCTTCTGCTTCAACTCCGACGGCTAGGTGCCGAGGAGTTCCTCTACTTCCTCTGCGATGGACAGCCGAACAGCTCGAAGCAGCGATAACAGTACGGCGCCAAGGTATCCATCTTTTCTCCTCCTCCCCGTCTCTCTCTATATGTCGACCGACTCATCTTTCTAGTCAGATTGTCAATGTGGTTTTGCTGCCTGCTGGTCGTAGATTAGAGCGGGATTGATATGGATAAATATTTCCTTGAACTATTTTTAAAATTACCTACTGTAGATCCGTTTGTGGAAAACAATGACACTGAAATCAATCACTGCATATTGTTTTTCCCATGTGTCTATTATGTTGGAACTACAACTTTGATCACAATTTGTTTGGTGCAGCAGCTTATACTGATCAGATGTTACAGAGGATAGTACTCTAAGTATATGATACTGAACTATGGTCGATGCATGCATATACATATAACTGGTTTATTTCTGAAACTTCTGTAGCAATGTAGATGACAACCGTAGTTGGATGTACAAAGAAACAAAAGGAAGGTTAATCAGGAAAGACCCTAAATGTTTTCATGCAGCCTCTTATTGACGAACTTGATGATTTATGGAAAAATAGAGTACATACTTATGATAGCCACCGAAAGCAGAACTTCACCCTCAAGGCAGCTTTAATGTGGACTATTCATGACTTTCCTGCTTATGGATTAGTTGCATGTTGGAGTACACATGGAAAGCTAGCTTGTCCTATATGTGGATCTGACATAGACACATTTTCATTGAAGAATGGGAAAAAACCATGTTGGTTTGACTGTCATAGGAGGTTTCTTCCAACTAACCATGCATTTCGTAGGAGTATAAAATGTTTTCGCAAGAAAAAAAGAGTTTTAAATCCTCCACCAAAGCCCATGTCTGGAGAAGATGTATATAAAGAACTCCAAAATCTTGTCCCTGATAAAACTGGTAAGATTACGTTTGCAGGATTTGGCAAGGAGCACAATTGGATTGGTGTAAGTGGTTTGTGGCAGCTAGAGTATTTTAGATGAGATGGGGAAACAGTCTTCCATTGCAGTGGTGCGAGAAGTTCTGTCTCTACACGCCAACATCTGGTACTCTATTTTGATGAGATGTCTTTTTTATATCTTGTCAAGAAACATCTTTTTGTTATTGTTGAAGGAGAATGTTCCGTTACTATTGTATGATGTTTATCATTCTTAAACTGCAGAAACGCAGAACCGGTAAAGATCCCGGATTTAGCGGTGCTTGGCAACATATGCACAATTTGCACCGCGGGACTGAACAAGAGAAGATATGCAGCCAAAGAACTTCTGACCGTTGGGTTAGGAAAATCTTTGTAGCTTACCACATTTTCGTCATAATGAGAACAATTTTTAGAGTTAACAACATTTTTTTTTTTGGAAAAGGAAAACTTTGATGATGCAATGACCAAGGCCCACAGAGAAAATTGGGAAGAGGAGCACCCAGAATCAGACCCACAAATCATCTATGACGCAACAGGTAGAATGCCACATGGCAGGCTGGGAATTGCCGACGAGTTATTTACAAAAGACGAGAAGTCCAAGATTAAGTCTAGAAGGTCAGTTGTCTCACAGCCAGTGCCATCAGCTAGGGAGGACCGTCTAGAAAGAGAAAATGCCAAGTTGCGAAGGGAGAACAAGCGTTCTCGAGGCTTTGAGCTGGTTGTGCGGGTAATATATAATTCTCTTGTAAATTGGAGTTCATGCGTGATGGTGTAATGCTGACTTGTTGATGTTTTGTAGTCTTTGGCTGAAAAAGGAGGAGTAGATTTTGATGCCATAATGCAGTCAGTTGACTTGGTAAGTTTAATACAACTCAGTGATGGGCTTGATACAATAAAACTACAGAGTGATGCCTTATTTGTTTTATATACAGGCCACATCAGATTCTGAAGTTGGTTGTGAAAGGCGACGAAATGTTGATCATCATAATGAATCTGAAAAGGTTAGTTCAACACAGATTCTACCTTGTTAACTTGTCCAAAATCTTTTGAATACTGCTACACTTGTTTACAGTTGGTATTTTGCACTTGCTTCTTACACTTGTTTACAGTTAGTAATTTACACTTGGATGCTTCTTTGACAATTTACAGTTGGTAGTTTAGTACTGCTACACTTGTTGTTTTGGAATACTTGTGTCTTACAACAAGATGTATCATTTCTTAGGGAGTGGGAAGAAATACTCGACGAAGTCCTAGTCCTGAGAAGGATCATAGTACTAATGATGATGGGGATGACACCTATGACAACAGGGGAGATTATAATGGCTATGGTTACAGTTAGCATGATGATGATGCATATGGCGAATATAACAGTGCACATTATGGGCATTACGGTAACTATGGTGATGATGGTGAAGATTATTGATGGAAACAAAGCATAGTTCTGAAGTAGTTCGAAAATTAGCTTATACAGAATGTTTGATCCATTATAATCTCGATTGTTATTTCCTTTTACATATGACATTTCCCAGATGATTCAAACTCTTTCTGAGAGCACTAAATATAATATATGTTACTGAGTCATGATTGTGTTACTGTAAAATGGTATTATTATGTGAAAGAAATCCATGAAAGTTGATCGGTGTCAAAGAAATCTATACTGCTTGTAATAGAGCTAAACCGACGGTGTATTGTAATACCGACGGGCTCCTAAACCGTCGTGTAAACCAAAAACCGATGGGCAAAAGAAACCGTCATTTACAAAACACTCTGACGGGCCGTCGTCACCGTCATTTAGATATACAACCCGTCATTTAGATATACAACCGACGGGCTAAACTAACCGTTGGGCATGTAATACCCGACCGTAAACCGTCGGTTACAAGTAATTTTGAGTTCCCACGGATAGCCGGTGGACAAACAATGACCGACCGTTCCCCGTCGGTTAGTTACCGTAGGCTAATATATTATCCGACTGTCCCGTCGGCCATCTATGTAATGGCCGACCAAGCTTCGCCGACGGGAAATGACCGACGGTTCACCGTCGGTTATAGCTTTGGCCGACGGTAAAAGAAAATAGCCGACGATAAATTACCCCTCGGCTATATTGCAATATCTAGTAGTGATTGTCAGGTGCGTAGGCTAAGAGCCGACACTTGGGGGCTACTCAATTATGGGCTCAGAAAGAAAAGTTCAACAAGAAGACCCGGATTATTGCAAGCGATTATCCCGGCCCTTGGGGACTACTCAGTTGAAAATATAAGCAAGAAACATCTAAAGGAAGACCCAGACCATTGCAAGCAATCATTCCGACTCTTGGGGACTACTCAACAAAGATTTCATTTAACAGAAAGGAGCAAATCATACTGGAAGTCCGGAGTCATCACAAGCTGATAACCCGGAACTTGGGGACTAGGAGAGATGCATATATATACCTCAAACTTTTCCTGGAGCTCAGCCAGTATGCTGTCCTCCGCCTGACATTGCTCTCCCACGCGCCTATGAAGTTCCCCGAAGAGAGATGTTAAGTCCAAGTCCTTATAGGACTGGCAGCCGGAGACAGGCATGGGGCTTTGCCGGCTGAAGATTTGGAAGTGGTGGCACCCGGCGTGGCGGTCTTGGCGATGCGAGAATCAACAGGTTTCTCGCCCATTCCAGAGCCGGTTATCTCCACATCTGGCAAGCCAGACGTGCGAGGGGAAGCCGGATGCGTCGCCGACTTAGTAGCCCCTCCTTCGGTGCGGAGGGGTGAAGTAACAACTGTCTCGTCGACAGCCATAGAAGGAGTTGGACCAGCGCGAGCTCTGCACAAAGAAAAGACGATTACAACAGGGATGAAGTAATAACAAAGAGAACGAAAGTGGATAGAGACTCACCCCTTATTGACGGCAAAGCCGCCAAAAAGATCATCGCTCGAATCTGAAGAAATTGAGAGAGACCGAGACTAAGACCTCCGTCGAGTCCTGGCTAATGGATAAAGAATAGAAGGACGCTTTTGCGGAGGCATAACCCGGCTGGGAGTCGGGTCGTAAGGAATACCTTCAAAGAGAGGTTCGTCAGAGTCGGAGAATCGAAGCCGGCGCTTTTGGCGACGAGCTTCCCTTTCCTCCTAAGCAAACACAAGGCAAGTTCAGTAAAAGACTAGATCAAAGTGCAAAAGCAAGACACGTATCAATAAGGATCACCTCGGCAGAATCCGAGCGAAGCCTCCTCTTGCCAGCCAGAGGAGCCGGGTCTACGGACGGAAGAACCGTATCTGACACGTTTGTATCATCGTTAAGGGAAGACCGGCTTTCCCGAAGATCGGCATCCATTAAGTCAAGGAAGGTCCGGGTGATGAAGTTTAACTCACCTTCTTCTTCTTCTTCTTCTTCTTCTTCTTCTTCTTCTTCAACAAAGTCGGGCGAGGAGGGCAAAGTCGCGGACCACCAAGTGTCGTCCGCCTGAAAATCTCAAGGTTATAGCTCAAAGAGAAACTTCAGCATAGGGGAAAGACGAAAGAATCAGAAAGTACCGACTTCAAAGGGTTGGCGGCGCAAAAAGGAGAAAGGCCGCTATTCTTTAGGGCCTCCGGGGACTCGTTGACAATCCTCCGGGTGATCCTGATCAGCGCCTCCTCCGTATGCTGATTCTTGTTGGAACGTATCGGGTCATCGAGAGACCCGGTGTACTGGCACATCAAACCCGGCCGGACGCCGAGTGGCATAATGTGCCACCCCATCCAGCACTTGACCAAGTCCGCGCCAGTCAGCCCGTGGGCGATCAGGGCGTAAACCCGGCCAACAAGAGGCGTAACCGCCTCCCGTTCTTGGGGGGAGGTGAAGGAGTTCATGTTATCGTTTAGGGTTAGCCTCTCGGCGTGGAAGCCGAGAAGAGTTGACTCACCCTCAGGAGTGGGTGACTGGCAGTAGAACCAAGTCTTCTGCCAGTCCTTCGGGTGTGAGTGAAGAACCACACCTGGAAAGATGATATTGCGGCGGCGTTGGATCGTCACCCCGCCACAGGAAACGAGAGGCCCCTCCGGGTATTCCCGTTGGGGTTTGTAGTAATAGAACTTGAGAAAGAGTGGGAGACTGGGTGTGATGCCGAGATAGGCTTCGCAAAGAACAACGAAGTGAGTGATATTCAGCACCGAGTTTGGTGCTATATCTTGTGGACGGATTTGAAAGTAGTCAAGGACTTGGCGGAAGAAAAGAGAACCCGAAGGTTTGAAACCTCGGGAAATGTGGTCGGCAAAGAGGATAACCTCGCCGGGATTGGGCTGCGGCATCGTTTCCTCATCGTCGGGAAGCCGCAGTGGACTTCCGACTGTGGTTGGAGCATGCCAAGGTCAACCAGCTCTTGGAGACGGCGCTCCGGGACAATAGACTTGCCCCAGTTACACCCGGCCTTCTTTTTGATATTCTCTGCGGCGACTGTCACAGAAGACCCGGCGCCGGGTGTCTTCTTCACCTTCTTGGGGACGCGTTGGGCAACAGACTTCAAGCCCATCGTATCAATTGAAAGCCGGATGTCTACAACATGAAATAACAGAAAAGGAAATAAGTGCGGATCTAGAAAATGAAAGGCAAAGGAAAAGAAAATGAAGAGTGAGAGACCCAAGCGAGTTCGACGAAGAAATCTCAGGAGAAGTAAGAAGCTCAAGATTCAAAAGAGAAACAACGAAGAGAAGAATAGAGTGAGATGAAACGGATCTAGAAGACCTTGGAAAATCACAAACAAAGGAAAAAATACCAAGAACACGAAGAAAAGGGTGAGTTCATCCGAGGAACATGAAAACACGGAGGTTGAAAATGTAAGTGCGAGGTGCAGATTTACCAAGAAAAGGGAGGAGAAGATCGGGATCTCTCGTGCGCGACCAAAAAACTCGAAGATCCCACAGCAGATCTCGCCAACGAAGACCTCCGGAAGCTTCTTGAGCTCGGGGAAGATGAACCACACGGGGAACAGAAGGAGCGATGAGATTGAGGAGGAGGAAGAAGAAGGCGATGAGCTTGGGGGAGAGTGAGCTCTTAGCTCATCCCGGGCACCATATTTATAGGCTCCAAGAGTTTTTGACCTAGGGGCAAAATGGTAAAAGAAGAAATATAGAAAGATAATGATTAGCTCGGGGGACAAGATCTGTTAGCCAGAAGATATTCTCTGACATGATCTTTGTTTCCCCGAGGTGGTTATGGCCTCCTCGATCTCCATGCATGGATGGACATTAAATATGTCGTTGACCGAGAAGATTGACCGAAAGACAAGAGAAAGAATAAAGAAAGAAGAAAGTCAAAGGTATAAAGAAGTGAAAGCCGGCAAGTGATGGCCGGATTATGTGCAGTTGATCAGCACCAGGCCGGCTAAGTGGATAACCCGAGAGCTTGCTTGTCTAATAAGTTGTTTATTATTTTTCAGATAACCCGGACAAAAGGACTAACGGCTTCCCCAAGAATCATGCCCAAATGCACAAAGATGAAGCAAGTTCAGTCTGATGTCCAAGTTATCATGGGGGCTACTGTTGGGGGGATCATAACCCGGTAGGCCCACCGACATAGAAGATAAGCCGGCCTAACAGGAGCCTGTGCCGGATCAATCGTAAAGACATGGGCCGGGTGACACGTAAGCCGGTGCGCAACGTGTGCGTTGACCCGCAATCAAGAAGGATCCAGAAGGCTGGAGACAAAGTACAAGACGGAGTCCTGCTAAGAAAAGCGAAGGCTTAGAGGACTTAGAGTAGAGTCCGGGTATGATAGGAACCCGGACACGGCCTTGTACCTCCAGCGAGACCCGCCGCCTATATAAGGGGGTCTCCTGGTTCCTAGAGAGAGAGGTTCAGTCGACACAAGTCATAGGAGAGATACCATTGTAATCTCAAGACCAGGAAGCTAAGGCGCCGAGTCCTTGAAACCTTGATAAATAAAGCCGAAGCAGGAAGTAGGTCTTTACCTCAACACGAGGGGCCGAACCTGGATCAACCCTTGATTTCCCACGCCACGCTAGACAAGCTCCTGATGTCAGAAGTCGCCATGCCCTCATCTCAAGTTTCCACCCGGAAACATCTGTCGTGACAATCCCACAACAATAGTGAAGGCATTTCAGGATATTTTTTCCAGTTCTTCATCGGTCCATAAGTTAAGCACAATAAATTTTTCGTTTCTTTTCTCATCACACTAGAGCAAAACAAGCCACTGGTCCCGGGCCGGCAGGGCTTTTTGTCCCGGTCACGCGCCCGGGACAGCGTGTTCGGGACAAATAGCCTCCCCTATTTGTCCCGGGCACGCCACGGCCCGGGACCAATAGGGGGGCCACGTGGCCAAACAAGCCAGCCTCTGGCTGCCACTCATTTGTCCCGGTTCGTAATACGAACCGAGACAGTATATATGATTTTTTGTTTTCTTTTTTGTTTCTTTTATTTTGTTTCCTGTTTTCTATTTGTGTTTCTGTTTTTGATATTTATGTTACTGATTCTTTTGTGTTTCTGTTTTTTCATTTATGTTTCATTTCAAACAAGATCGAGTTGCATATTATACATTACTATATAATATATATCATGAATACACGATTTTTTCCTCGGGATATAGTCATGAATACTACTAGTACACGAGTTCTCCCAAACAAATATTTACAACAAATATTTACAACCGGAAGATCATGTATAAATATTTACAAACAGAGATCATTACATGACAGAGAGGCATTAGACCCTATTTTTTCCTCGGGATGGTCTTTTTCCGCGGCTGGATTATACTGCATTCTACGCCTGGCTTCATGACATAGTCAAGCAGAAAGCCCGCAATTTCCTCCGCAATAGGTAGTACGCGGTCTTTTGCATCAAGCCTGTTCCGGATCGTCTCAAACTAAAAAGGAGAGATCAACACCAATATATCAACCATTATGAAAATAATTCAATTTAAAAAGTGAACAAGTTTGAATAAATTGTTAACGTACCCTATTCCAGTCTGCACCCTCATTGAAGTGAATTCAGATGAACTCGCAGACATAGAATCCACACAAATTGGTGCCTTGTTGCTGCTTCGCGCACTTTATGATAGAATAAGATAAGAAACCAATAAAAAATAATCAAAAATATTGAAAAAATGGTATTGTGAGACTGAAATTAAGAATATGCATACGTGGAACCTAACTAGTACGGCTTACCTCTCGCCATTTAAAAGTGAGGTTCCGGACTATACCGACGTCCTTGTGGAAAGAGGTGAACTTGTCCCAAACACTGAAGTTTACGGTATGGAAAATTAGTAAAGAAGTTTACTAATTACTATATATTATTAGAAAAGACGAGGTCGATTGTGATAATGAACGAAATTACCTCTGGAGCATCTGTTTCGTGTCGTCGAACTTTTCTTCAGGTTTCGATAATGGGTCGAAGACATCAACGATTGCCTTTTCAACATCAATCTCAAATAATACTCAGTGAAATCTGCCATATGTTTATATTTGTTAATAACTAAATCATTAATTACATATACTTAACATCGAGTATGTATAAGAAAGTAAACAACTCACTCGAAGTTGAACGGGAAAAGTATGGTGTTTTTGTAATGTTGCGCCATCAAATAAGTAAGCAAAAGCTCCTCCGTACTCTCTGGGTAATGTAACAAACCATGATGATGAACTCGGTTCGGGTCAATGAATCCAATCTTGTGATTGAGTCCCAGCTTTCGAGATTGTATAATTTTCAGCCTGCATAATAGAGTACAAAAGTAATATAGTGATAACTATAATTACAAGCAATGAAAAATAAGTTGAGCTAGAGAATTACTGACATATATACATAATTTAATTACTTACACGCAAAAGGCACTGATGATAGATTTGTCGAGCGCGTCAAAATTGAATAACTGCCACAATTCGCAATACTCAATTTGAATCTCATCATCACCTGGGCCATAAAAATCCGTTGGAATTTTCCCATAGAGCCAGTCTCCTTCTTGACTTTTCGTAGTATGCATGTACCATGCATTTAGTTGGTGCAACCTAGCTGGTAGAGTGCGCACCATAGCAGGGTTGACAAGATCTTCTCCTCTCACATATTTCCGCACCACCTCATGTATGGTGACACTCTCGCCATATTGTAATGCCTTAAGCTCTGCCAGAGTTATACCCATATCTCTAGCTTGCTGCGAAAGTACATCATCGACCGGGTTCCGGTTGTAAGGCGCCAATATGAGTGGAGGGGCCGATTGTCCCGCCTGCATTCCGAGCTGTGGAACATCTCTCTTCTGGGTGGCAGCAGATTTTTGTTCTTCCCACACTCTCCTAGATGTACGCACCAGAACGCGTGTGTAGTCATCGTACATATTTAGTTCATATTGCGACGGATGCGTAAGAAATTCTATGGCCCACCGTATCGCATCCGAAGAATATACCGGAACAGGCAAAGGCCTTCTTTCTCTGGGAAGCCTGGATCTCGTTGACCCATATATCGACATCTTCGCGAGAGTTCACAAAGCGAGACTTCCCCGTTTCGCTTTTCTGAGTACTAGTCGATGCAGCGGTGCACTTCCGCTTCTTTTGCGGAGGCGGCGGAGTATGCTCACGCGGCGGAGTACGCTTACGCGACGGCGGAGATGGACTAGCGCCTTGGTTGTCGTTGTTGGGGGTGTCTGGACTAGCGCAATGGTTGTCGTTGTTGTAGTTATGTGGGCTGGCATGTGGACTGGGAGGGCCATTTTGCTGCATGTGTGGGAACACGATGTATTCTTTTTTCCATAAGCAGGTACTCTTGAGGGCAAATCTCAACTCAACCTCGTCTTCACCCATAGGGAAGTCCAGCTTAATTCCCTCATATGTCTTGATAACCTCATCAACCCCGAAAACAGCATAGCCATCTGGAATAGGGCGACAATGGTAAGTTTCATTTGGTTTAGGCGGTAGGGCAAAGCCGTGCGCCACCTTCACTGTTATGTTCAAGCATGGCACATGTAGGTCGCAAAGTTCCCGCTGCACGATATTATCCACGGGGTGACGAGGACCCGGCATATCATTGTGGCGATCGAGCTCCGTCGAAGCCACGCTGCTTCTCCGCATTGATTTTGGATCAGGAGAAGGATCTTCGGGCGTCTCAGATTCGCAGGGCATCCTTCGAGTCTGCGCTGCCTTCAGCTCTGCTATCTCCTTCTCATGCTGTAGTAATTTATTTTCCATCCACTGGGCCCGGTCGGCAAGCTCTTTCTTCTTTCTCGATCGGCTTCTGTAAGTGCCAACATCTTTGGGAAACCCAATTATCCACGGTACGGAGCCGACGGTTCCTCGTGTTCATCCACTGTGTTCAGGATTCTTAAGGGCTCGCGATAGCTCGTCCTTCTCTCTGTTAGGGTGGAACCTGCCTTCCGTGACCTCCTTCCATACCTCTCTGAGAGCTTCAATAGGGTCAGGTCCGTGCTCCTTGGTAAAAAGACAGTCACCTGTTTCAGGGTCTAACTTTCCACCATGCCCATAGAACCAAGCCTTAAGCCGGTCTGGCCAGCCAAATGTCTCGATCTCTAAACCTTTAGCCAAAAACTCATCCTCCATTTTCGTCCACTTAGGCATGGTCGTCAGGTAGCCACCTGACCCCATGTTATGGTGATATATCTTTTTCTCTGCATTTTTCTTATTTTTCGCTGAGATTTTCTTAGCGGCTTCCGATTGCTTGTACGCCTTAAATTTGGGCCACTCATCTTTTATCTTTTCATAGACTCCGACAAATTCTGGATTCTTACCTTCAGTTATGAACCTGTTTAGCCTTTTCTTCGAGCTGCGGAACAATTCACCCATCTCAATATAAGTCCAGGCCTTGCATCGATTCTCTATAACCGGCTTCTCTACATCCTCCTCTTCCGGTAAAGTGAAATTCTGCATGAGCTCGTCCCAAAGGACTTGTTTGCATCCCTTACATAAATAACCCCCTCTTTTGGCACCTTTGGCTTATACCATTCTTGAGCCCTGATGGAGAGTCTGTCCCGAACGATGACTCCGCACTGAGCTACAAATTTCCTTGCGTGGTTAGCGGGAGCAATCGGTTTGCCTTTTTCATTGATCTCCTCGATGTGGTACTTCTGTTTCCCTTGGAGCTTTTTGGTCCCGGTTCGTGGCCCGCCTCGTTTCACAGATGCTTTTTTGCTTGGTCCTGGTTCATGGCCCGCCGATGGCTAAACACAAGAAAAAGTGATAGTTAATATATGTATACACACAAATCTATTCAACGGAGACAAGAACCTGAGGGCATATATCTACCTCGGCGGCCGACTTTCCAACAGTAGAGTCGGTGAACTGTCGGTGAGCTGAACTGTCGGTGACGTCTATTCCGTCTGAATGCCCCTCCAGTCCATCACCGGACTCGTTCAGAAATTGCCCGGTGAAATCGTCTAAGTGTTCCTCTTCTTGTTGGTCCAATCCATCACTTTCGCGGATGATGCCGAACATGTCCTCTTCTTGTTCAAGGTTTCTACCGGTGTCCATAGTTTCTGCAAGGGATTTCAATTGTACAAACACATTTCAATTTCAGACTAGAGCAAAGTTATTTGAATTGTACAAATACATTAATACATTTGAATTTTACAATCATATTTGATTCGTATCGAGTATTTCAGTTTCTCTTATACATTTCTCTTTGTAGTATCTCGAACTTTGCTAGGGCTCCGAGAGGGCGTACAAGATTTTTGTGTTCATCGATATACAGGGCCACCAAGGTAGCACTTTGTAGAACTGTATAGTGTGCTTCAGTGAAAGAATGTCCATCCATACAAATTTTTGTTTTCTTTCCTAGTGTGCCTTTTCCACTAAGTCTACCCTCATGTCGTGATTGTGGAACACCTATCGGCTTAAGGTCATGAATAAGTCAACACAGAACTCAATGACCTCCTCGTTACTGTAGCCGTTGGAGATGCTTCCTTCTGTCCTAGCACGGTTATGCACATATTTCTTTAAGACTGCCATGAACCTCTCAAATGGGAACATACTGTGCAGAAATACATGACCGAGAACTTGAATCTCTTCGACTAGGTGAACCAGGAGATGCGTCATAACATCAAAGAAGGATGGAGGAAACACCAACTCAAAACTGACAAGACACTGGACCACATCATTTTGCAACCCTGGTAGAATCGCCGGATCGATTACCTTTTGAGATATTGCACTGAGGAATGCACAAAGCTTCACAATGGGTACTCGAACATTTTCCGGTAGTAGCCCCCTCAGTGCAATCGGAAGCAATTGCGTCATAATCACGTGGCAATCATGAGACTTTAGATTCTGAAATTTTTGGAGTCTCACATTTACTATCCTCTTTATATTCGACGAGAACCCAGCCGTGACCTTGATACTGCTCAGGCATTCAAAGAATATTACTTTCTCTTGTTTGGTAAGAGCGTAGCTGGCAGGACCTTCGTAGTGTTCAGGACTTAGGTCGTCTTGTTCTTTCACACGTTTCTGGTCCTCCCGTGCTTCCTCTGTATCTTTTTTCTTCTCGTACACGCCCAAGTAGCCTAGCAGGTTCACGTAAACATTCTTCGTCACGTGCATCACGTCGATAGCAGATCTAACCTCTAGGACCTTCCAATATGGTAGCTCCCAAAATATAGATTTTTTCTTCCACATGGGTGCGTGCCCGTTAGCGTCTTTCGGAACCTGTTGTCCTCCAGGACCCTTTCCAAAGATTACTTTTAGATCCTTGACCATATCAAATATTTCTTCACCAGTACGGTTGACAGGCCTCCTACTGTGATCAGGCTCACCTTTAAAATGCTTGCCTTTCTTCCTTGCGGTATGCCTGATCGGAAGAAATCGACGATGCTCCAGATACACACACTTCTACCATTTATCCAAATATAAACATTCAGTCTCACCCAAACAGTGTGTGCATGCATTGTACCCCTTGGTCGACTGCCCTGAGAGGTTAGCAAGAGCAGGCCAATCGTTAATTGTTACAAAAAGTAAAGCTCGTAGGTCAAATTCCTCATGTTTGTGCTCATCCAACACCCGTACACCTTCTTCCCGCCACAACTGTAAAAGTTGTTCAAATAATGGCCTGAGGTACACATCAAGGTCGTCGCCGGCTTGCTTCGGGCCTTGGATGAGCAATGGCATCATAATGAACTTTCGCTTCATGCACAACCAAGGAGGAAGGTTATAAATACATAGAGTCACAGGCCATGTGCTATGACTGCTGCTCTGCTCCCCAAACGGATTGAAGCCGTCTGTACTTAGATCAAACCTTAAGTTCCTTGCGTCATCTTCAAATTCCAGGAACTCTCTCTCAATTTTTCTCCACTGCGACCCATCAGCGGGGTGTCTACACATCGTGTCTTTCTTACGGTCCTCTTTGTGCCATCGCAACAACTTGGCATGCTCTTTATTCGCGAACAGGCGTTTCAACCGTGGTATTATAGGAGCATACCACATCACCTTGGCAGGAACCCTCTTCCGGGGACGCTCACCCTCAACTTCACCAGGGTCATCTCGTCTGATCTTATACCGCAATGCAGTGCATACTGGACATGCATCCAAATTCTCATACTCACCGCGGTAGAGGATGCAGTCATTAGGGCAGGCATGTATCTTATGCACGTCTAATCCTAGAGGGCACACAACCTTCTTTTCTTCGTACGTGCTGTCGGGCAACTCGTTGACCTTTGGAAGCATCTTCCTAATTATCTGCAGCAACTTTCCAAATCCCTTGTCAGTCACACCACACTCTGCCTTCCACTGCAGTAATTCCAGTGTGGTACCCAGCTTTTTCTGACCATCTTCGCAACTTGGATACAACAATTTCTTGTGATCCTCTAACATCTGGTCGAACTTCAACCTCTCCTTTTCAGTTCCGCACTCTCTCTTTGCATCAGCAATGGCCCTACCAAGATCGTCAGTGGGCTCATCTGGTGCCTCTTCAGCTTCAGCTTCCCCCGTTGCAGAATCTCCGTACTCCGGGAACATAGGATAGTTGTCATCATCTTCCTCTTCTTCATTGTCTTCCATCATAACACCTTTTTCTCCGTGCTTCGTCCAACAATTATAGCTGGGCATGAAACCATGCCGAATAAGATGACTTTGAAGGGTACTCACGTTTGGGTGATCTGTCTTATTCTGAAAGTTGACACATGGACAACACATGAAACCATTGGTACTGTGGGCCTGTGCTTTCACTAGAAATTTCCTCAAACCTAGCATGTACTCGGCAGTGCGTCGTTCACCATACATCCATTGTCGGTCCATCTGCATTATATAATGGACTACATCAATAACCATTACAGAACATCGACAAATAAACACTGAACATGCACGATATCAATTAATTACAAATGAAATGAGAGAAAAATTAACCTTGATAGAAAAGAAGAATAAACTTCTTTAAGTGTACATCAAATCATTTCGTGAACTCTCTCGGGCATTTCATCAAACACCTTTCATGCATACAAAAAAAACAGACTAGCACACACCCCCTCCTTCCATTTCAAAAAAAATGCCTCCAATGGTTTTGGGAGGGGGCTGCTGATCAGTATATATAGGCACCCCCCCATTTGTCCCGGTTTCAATCACAAACCGGGACAACAAGGAGGCCCATTTGTCCCGGTTTGTGACTGAAACCGGGACAGATGGAGGTTCTTTCATTTTTTTCCTTTTTCTGTTTTCTGTTTTAAATAACTTTTGCAAACTTTGGATTTTGGAAAAACTATGAATATGAAAAGTGTTTGAATTTGACTAACTAATACAAAACCATTTTCTGTTTTCTGTTTTAAATAACTTTTGCAAACTTTGGAATTTGAAAACACTTTTGCAAACTTTAGATATATTTCAGTCAATACAAGAGAACACGCGCACACAGAATTTTTGCGTAACGGAATACATAGATAGTCTACTCATCAACGACATTAAGATGATCATACTCTGTATTATAGCCGCGTAGACTATCCCACTTCCGTGAAATCTCGAAGCCAAGGCGAGCGTCTAAAGCAGCATATACGACTTGATCGTAGCTCAATGGAACGTTGCCCCATCCGAAAATTAGGTCTTCTTCTAACGTGTCTTCCTTGTCGTCGTCCGTGTTCTTCTTCTTCTTCTTGTATTTCTTCTTCTTCTTCTCAAGATTTGTCCCAATGACCGCATTAGCAAGAGCATATAGGCTAGGAGTAAAATTGCCGGTAGGGTTTCGGCGATCCCTCTGCAGGTCGACCGCGGACCGAATAATAATTCCGTAGTAGGCTAGCATCTTCATGTCATTATGGATTGCCATGCCGTAGAATTTGATTGTCTCATCACCTAAGAAATCCACGAGGACCTGTGGCACCCGATCAGCTTTGCAAATTTGGAAGACAAGAGTCTCGGTCGCCACCGAGAGTTGAAGGACGGCGGTGCACTGCGGAGTATCCTTCCGTCGAGGGTCGGTGAACTCGCAATCGAGTCCAACGGCTTTGATTAGAACGGCGTCGAGGAAGTAGTTCTTCACGTCGCGGATCCACTTCTCCACGCGCCATGCACGAAGGGTGACCCACACCTTGAACCGCATGCCTTCCTTCTTGTAGTCGTAAAACTCATCGGACCGAGGCACGAGTGGCTCCATAGGGACGGAGAAAAGAGAGGAGAGATGGCCGGAGAGATGGTGTGTGTGGAGGAGTCGTACTGTGTAGTGCATTTTACAGCGCCGGAGAGGAAGATGAATCGCCGGCCGGAGAGCAGAGGAATTAATCGCCGGAGGGCAGAGGAATCGCCGTGGGCGCCGTATTTCCGCTCGTCTTCCGTGCGCATCGAAAAAAGCGGCGATGGCTCGGCTTCCGCGTGCACGTAACTGAAAACATGACATTTGTACCGGTTCGTGACTGGAACCGGGACAAAAAGGGGTACGCTGGAGCGCTCGGCGGGTGATACCTCATTTGTCCCGGTTCGTGGCTGGAACCGGGACAAATGGGTGTCGCCTGGAGCGGTCGGCGGGTTTTATGCCCCATCTGTCCCGGTTTGCAGTACGGCCGGGACAAATGGGGTTTTGGAGTTTGGTCCTTTAGCCTGTTTTCTACTAGTGTCAGCAGCATTACGTCCCGTTGGCAGAATAGCAGAAAAGTGAATAAATGAATACACCTTTTTAAGGCATCAAATCTGGGCATGCTCCCTAGCTGCTCAAACCGTGGGCTGCCAAATAATCTGAACTCCTATAATGCAAATAAAAAAGAGTGGTATGAGGGATATCACCTGGGCATGCTCCCTAGCTGCTCAAATTGTGGGCTGCCAAATACATGGGGATAGATCTAGATAAGTACTTGGGGTAGAAGAGAAAGCAGCCACTGCTGCCCCACGTGCACCACGCGGCGTAATGAGGTCCGCGGTCAACCGTTACTGTGTACGGGCATGGCCATTTATTCTGACGAAGAGGGGCATGAGGAGGACCAACAAAAGCACTCATTGCGCCCGTTTTAAAATCGATTTGAAAAGGCATATGCCAAGGTTAAATGGCCCTTCCTCCAACAAGTGTTGCGCATGAATGGTGTTGCGCAACAATGGTGCAAATCGTTTATGCAATTTATCCAAGGTGGAAGTGTTGGCATTCGCGTAAATGATGACATTGGTCACTATTTTCAAATCAAAAACGGTCTTAGGCAAGGAGACCCGATGTGCAATGTTTTTCAATATTGTTGTAGATATGACTGCTATTCTTATCGCGAGGGCGAAGGAAGATGAGCAAGTAGGGGGTTTAATACCTCATCTTGTTGAGGGTGGAGTCTCTATTCTAAAATATGTGGATGATACAGTTTTATTCCTAGAGCATGATCTAGATAAGGCAGTCAATATGAAGTTAATATTATGTAGACTCGAACAATTCTTCAGGCCTAAAATTAATTTCCACAAGAGTGAAATTTTCAGTTTTGGCAAGGCAAAAGAGGTAGAAGATATATACCAACAAATCTTTGGATGCGAGTCGGGAGTATTACCTTTTAAGTACTTAGGTGTGTGTGAGGACCCCTCGAAGCAAAGTCCGAGATGTCCACGTTATGTAAAAGATCACGATCCGAATGATCAGTGCATCGCAATCACATAACCATCATTGGTATCAAAGAGTTACTTCATTCAAGTCGTACGAATAAAAAGTCTTACAAAACAAGGATGGTCATACGACCAAGTCTGCAAATCTCGTCGCGCAGGACGGAATTAACTACGATACATTGGAAACTCGTGGCTAGCGTCGACCCTTGTCGTCTCCAGACGCCAATCCCACAAGTGCAGTTGACCGGTGATAGCTAAGCGGCGAAGTCTTCGTCATTCTCCTCGTCCTCGGCGTAGGCCTCCTTGTTGTAATCTGTACATTTGAATATCCAGGGATAGAGCCATATAAGTACAGTTACGTACTTGCAAGACCACCTCTAGGGTTTTGTTTTTCATGGTAATGCAATTAAAACATTTTTGAAAACTGGGAGAGCTCCTATATTCCACTATAGGGCTGGTTTTCAAATACCATGATTTTAAGCCATAGAGAATACGACATATCTATATCTTTGTTGAAAAAAACATTTAGAGATAGAATTCTCTTCTCTTACATATAGCAAGGACATATCTAAGTACAAAAAACTTTCTTTTGTAAAAGTTTGTCAAAACACTAGGATAGGGGCAACCCTTTTTCCTGACTTGGGGTCGGACTGGTTGTCTCCCCGAGATCAACCATCCTCACCCAAAAATCCGTACCTCCAGGGTACCTCCTTGTTTCCTCCAAGAAACTTTCTTTGGAAAACTAAAACACCCATACGCCTAGATCCGGGGCCTTTCCAACCGTCCATGACCGCGGTCGCGGCTCTTCGAAAAGATTTACACTCTTCAGAGGTTGTACACTTTGCCCACACAAAACGTTCCTTCCGCCGTGTCTGCCACGGCCTGTCACACGCCGGATAACACGATCAAAGATTTCCACTATGTCCGCCCTAGTATCGGGGCCTCCCGGTAGGTTTGTTCTCTCCGGCACCGTGTGCTCCACTAGACCTCTGGTCTTTCCTCGAGACACCACACCGCCACGGCAGGAGACCCGCCGTAATCATCCGGCTGCTGGTCCGCAGCAGTGTGTTGTCTCTTCCGGACGACAACCTGACTTCGAGGGCCCAGCCCCCATAGAAAGTATGAGAGCCCCAATAGTAAAACAGACAAGCTTCCGGCTAAGCCCTACCCATGTCAGGTAGTGTGGTTGCACGGGTTAATTCTTCGAGCGGCTGCTAGGGCTGTACTTTGTTTTTGAAAAACATATTCCTATCCTCCGACTACTCCCGGCAGCTCGGGTTTTCGCAAACACCTCCGATTGCTCCCAGCAACTCGGGTTTTAATAAAACACTTGCTCGCCGATTGCTCCCAGCAACTCGGGTTTTTCCTCCGTAAAACAGTTTTATGAAATAGGTTCCCATCATATAGTTTTGAGGAAAGGATTTAAGAGTATACTACTAGAAAACTTAATATTCTTGATGGAGCCTTCAACAACAAGGCACATCAGGTGCAAACTTATTTTGGAACACCTATAATATTCTATAGGTAACTTTGACCAAACAATATTTATAAAATAGTTTTCGGGTGGCAAGGTGCCACAAAAGAAGAAAAACATGCATTATTTTATTTTGAAAACAAAACATGCTTTGTAAATAATAGGATTGCATAAAGGTGGTGAGGCGGCTTGCCTTGCTCAGTGGACTGTCCTGGGTCTTGCTCTTCGGCGTAGTTGTGCTCAGCTACCTCGTACTGCTCCTCCTCTGCTAGCGGTTCTATCGCAACATGAAAGATAACAACGAGACTAGGTTAACTCCTAAAATGCGTGTTGGCAACAATCTAAAGTTACAACAGAGTAACAAGCATTGCAAAACAGAACCTACGACAGCCGAGAGTCACACCATACAAGCATGACTACAAACAAAACATACCAAACACCTAGTGCTATACTTAGGCATAAAAATGGATTGTGCTAAACATAAACAAACAATGCCTCACAACATTATTAGTATTTTTACTACAAGTTCAAGAGTGGAGTTTAGGTACTGGTGTATAAAGTTGATTTAGTTTGGATCCAAGTTTAATATTATCTAAAAACAGGAAACAGAAATAATCCATTTAAATGACTATTTAGGGTGCTGATTCTTAGGAAATGCATAACTCTTAGGATAATGCTTAGAAAAATAAATCCGTCTATCACAGTACTCCTAGTTACACTAGGAAGCTCTGGAAATTAATTGTGCTTCAAAATCTACTTTCAAACAGAAGCTAAAAATCATCTAAAAGCTACTGATGTCAAAACCAAAAAGTATGTAGTTTCTGTTTTAGAGAGCTCCTTCATTCGAGATTATATTTTCTGGAAAGGTATGAATTTTGTCTCTGTAGAAATTTGATTCATCTGATTTGGACATTCCTAACTCAAGTTATCACAGATCTAGTGCAAAGTAGAGTTTTGACCATTATTAATATGCAGAGAAAACTATAATTATTTTTGGTGCCACACCAACTCTGCATGTTCAAGAAAACACACAACTATCCACCAAAATTTGTCTCACAACATTTTCACAACCAGATATACTACAGACTAATTAATCCAAGCACATACATTTAACAGAAACTGGAAAATAATAAAACAGAAAGCAAACTCGTCCATGGGCTGAAACTGGGCTGGATCTAGCACGGGCGAGCACGCATATGGGCCGCATATGGACCAGGCCTGCCCAACATGGCTCGGACGCGCGCGCGCATGCGGCGTTCAAACGTGGCCGTAAATCTAAAGATGTACGGCTCGTGGTCATCGTCTCCGGCGCAACGGCTGTGCATAGTGACAGAGAGGGAGAGGGAGTGGGCGACGATGTTTATCTCACCTAGGGCTCAGGAATGGACTAGGGGGTGGTCAGGGTCGAGGGAGAAGGAGACGTCGAGCACGTCGGTGGCCTCAGCTCTTGCATGCGACGCCGGAGTCCAAGGGAACGGCGGCGGCGCTCTTCTCGGGTCGAGGACGAGGGCGGCGTCTACGGCGGTCCTCTGTGCAAAAGAACCGTGGGGTGAGAGAGAGAGCTCGAGCTAGGGAGTTCAACGAGCAAAGAATGGCAAAGAACGGAGGAGGGACGCGGCATCTAAGGTCGATTTCGTCGACGGCGAGTCTCGGTTTCTTCGGATGATTGCGAGCGGCAGAGGGAAAGGTGGTGGATGGGGTTGCTCTCGGGTGTGGAGAGATGAGAGGGGAGGGCAGTGGGAGGTGAATGAGCACTGGGGGAGCTCGGGTTCGGGTTTTAGAGAAATACCTGATCTAGGGTTGCTCTCTGCGTGGGCGGTGGAGGAGTGGGTGTGCTCGCGTTCTACTGGTCAGCTAGGGTGGTGGAGACGGGGCAGAGGCGATGTGTTCGGGGTGGCTGTCCTGGCTAGTGGAGAGGGGGGCAAGTGAGCTCGGGTTGGGTGTTGGAGAGAAAGAAGATAGGTGAGTGGAGAGGGGAGGGGTGGGGTGGCTGGAAGGTAGGCCAGCTGAGGTGGAGATATTTCTCCCCTCCTGGTCAGCAAGTTCGGATAAGAGGGAGAGGGAAAAGAGGGAGAGGTTTTTTCGGATGTTTTTCTAAAAACAGTTCAAATAGTAATTTGAATTCAAATATTCAAACAAGAACATTGTTTCTATCAAACGACATGACCAATCTCAAGATGGTAAGGTAGCTACTGTCCTAATGCATGCTCACTCAAATTGTAATAATCAAAGAATCAAAATAAAGAAAGATTTAGGCAGAGATGAGAATTTTCTCCAAATGGTCATCTTATTCTGATGCTTACAAAAGCTTGTAAGATTAATGCCTTAACAAGCTAATTTATGATTAAAAGAGTTGTGAAATAAAACTGTATATGACAGAGATCAGATTGGATCAAAAGAATGCCAAAAACTATCTAATGATTTCTTAATAATAGGCTCTAGTTTTGCTAAGTTTAAACAGACATGAAGATCATACTGATTTCAGATTCTTAAATCTGTTTTTATTATAATAAGGAAAAATCTAGCTAAAACCAATTAGTGTTATCAAGCACAAATAAACAGGGCACAAAAAAAATCATGCTAACAACAAAACCACACACTAAAGTTTTTCCAATAAACCCTAAGGGCTAGATTAACACCACAATTAAGGTTTTAGGGAAATTGGGGTGTTATAGACCTTCCCCTCTTAGGAGAATCTCGTCCCGAGATTGTAGAGTTGCAGAGGAAAGGAATCCAGGGAATTCGCGTTCCAAGTAATCTTCACGCTCCCAAGTAGCTTCCTCCTCGGAATGGTTGCTCCATTGTATCTTCAAAAATTTGATCTTCCGCCTTCGCGTTAGACGGATTTCCTCGTCCAGAACACGAAGTGGTCACTCTCGGTAGGTGAGATCACAGTTGAGGTCTATGGTGTGATGATCCACCTCATGCTAAGAATGGGTGTCATTTGGGACTTTCAGGCACTTCTGGAGTAGCGACACATGGAACACATTGCGTAACTCTGACAAGTGAGGGGGCAGTTTCAATTTGTAAGACACTTCTCCGCAACAACAAAGAACCTTGAAGGGACCTATGTAACGGGGTGCAAGTTTTCCTTTGACGTGAAACCGCTGCATTCCCTTGAGCTGGGTAACATGCAGATATACCCATGTCACCTGTCTTGAAGCTCAAATTTATTCTCTTTGAATCAGCGTAATTTTTCTGTCTGGATTGGGCGGCCTTAAGACGGCCGTGGATAAGTTGGACTTGCTCTTCAGCATCCCTTAAAGTATCAACTCCAAAGTCTTGCTGTCTCCGGTCTGCGACCAGGTCAAGGGAGTACGGCATCTGCGTCCATACAAAGCCTCGAATGGCGCCATCATCAGACTGGCCGGATAACTGTTGTTGTAGGAAAACTCCGTGAACGGCAAGGAATTTTCCCACTTGACTCCATATGCTAATACGCAGGCTGTGAGCATGTCCTCGAGAATTTGATTGACTCTTTCGGTCTGGCCTCCTGTCTGGGGGTGATAAGCAATGTTGAAAAAGAGTTTGGTTCCGAGCTCCTCTTGAAGCTTGGTCCAGAATCGGGAGGTAAACTGTGTTTCCCGGTCGGACACGATAGTCTTGGGTATCCCATGAATACTGACGATGCGGGACATGTATAGGTCAGCAAGCTGATCTGAGCGGTGTCGGGTGCTTACTAGGAGAAAACGAGCAACCTTGGTAAGTCTATCCACAATGACCCAAATGGCGTCATGCCCGCGGTTGGATCGGGGTAGGCCGGTGATAAAATCCATGCCGATTTCATCCCATTTCCATTCAGGCAACTTGAGGGGTTGGAGTAATCCAGCTGGTCGTTCATGTTCTGCTTTTACTCTCTGACAGATATCACAATTTTGAACAAAGAGCGCAATCTCCCGCTTCATGCCATGCCACCAAAAATTCTCCTTGAGATCCTGATACATTTTGGTTCCACCGGGGTGAATTTGAGTATAGAGTCTCGTGGGCGTCCTTCATAGTCAGTTGCTTTAACTCACGATCTGAAGGCACGCAGATGCGACCCTCATACCAGAGTACCCTAGGAGTCAATAGTGAATCCGAGGACTTCTTCTTCGTCCATACTTCGCTTAATGCCCTCGATACTCTCGTGACCCTTCTGTGCTTTCTTGATCTGCTCCCATAAGGTGGGCTGCAATAAGAGTTGATCTACAGCTCCATAACTGACTACTTCTATGCCCATCTTGTCTAACTCTTCCTATAGTTCTGGTTGTCGGGTCTTTATCATGGCGTTGAACGAGCAGGGTTGTCGACTAAGGGCGTCGGCTACGACGTTGGCCTTCCTTGGGTGATAGTGGATGTCCAAATCATAATCCTTGATGAGATCTATCCATCTCCGTTGACTCATGTTCATACTCTCTGGGTAAAGATGTACTTCAAACTCTTGTGGTATGTGTAGATATCGCAACGGTTGCCCATCAAAAAGTGACGCCAGGTCGTGAGTGCGTGAACCACAGCAGCAAGTTCCAGGTCGTGGGTCGGGTAATTGTGCTCAAGCTTGCGAAGCTGTCGCGAGGAGTAGGAGATCACTTTGCCCTCTTGCATAAGGACACAACCTAGTCCAAGCTTGGAAGCGTTGCAATACACGACAAAATCCTTGGTCACATCGGGCATTGTCAAAATGGGTGCAGTCGTAAGACGCTTCTTTAGCTCCTGGAAATTGGCTTCCCATTTGTCGGTCCAAACAAACTTTTGATCTTTCTTAAGCAATTGGGTAAGGGGCTTGGCGATACTCGAGAACCCTTCTACAAACTTGCAATAATATCCGGCCAGTCCGAGTATAGATGTTACCTCGGTCTCGTTAGTGGGGGTTGGGAACTCGATAATGGACTTGATATGAGTTGGGTCAACAGCTATTCCTCCGGCTGAGATAACATGTCCAAGAAAAGCTACTTCCTTCAACCAAAATTGGCTGTAACATCCTAGGATTTTTCAAATTCTGAAAAATCAGAAAAATCAAAAACTTTTTGAAAACTATTTGTATGTCGATTTGAAAACAAAATTCATGCATGCATTCATCATTTTCTTATTGTTTAGATTTGAAATTACAATGGTTGAAATACTATTTCCATTTGAAAATATATCTGAGAAAATATTAAAAACAAAATAATGATTATGCTATTTATCTTATTTAATTTAATATTTTGATTGTAATTATTAGAAATAATTATTTCCATTTGTTCACAATTGTGGCACCAAATTTTAATTAGCCATAAATAAATTAATTAAATTTCTATTTTCAAATTTGACAAAAGTGTCAAATTTGCATTAAATCAAATATTCAAAATTAATATTTTTAAAAAGTGGTCAAAACATGTTCATAAATGTTTTAAAATAAAGATATGATTTTTAGAATTTTTTAGAAATTAATTTCACTTAATTCGGAGTTCTAAAACAAAAGTTATGAAGAAATTAAGAAAAAAAAAAAACGAATCGGGCCAGCCGGCCGGCACACGAACGAACCGAATCGTATCCAACTCAAATGCTGAAAATTCGTTTTTCTAACCACCTTTCATTTAAACACGTTTATCTCGAGAAATATAACTCCAAATCCGGATCCGCTTGATCCTACGCGTTCACAACTCCGAGCCCTATCTATTCCACCATCCCTCCGCCTATATAAACCCCTGTAGCCGCCGGCATCTCTTTTACTCTTTTCGTTCCACCGAAACCCTAATCAGCAAAATAGTATTTCGTTCGTTCGACGAACAAAACCATCTCCAATCGCGACGGAGCCTTAATCATTGTTGTAGATCTCGTCGATACCTTTCCATCCCAATAAGCCTCAACTCTTTTCATCAAGGGTGGAGAAAGAATTTCGAATCGTCATCCATCAGATCTGAAGTCGTATTTTTCAGATCTCTTCGCGCTCGTTGCACCAAATCGAAATTCCTTTGGTGAAAAGTTAGATCTACTCTATATCTACAACTTTTTATTTTAACGTACGTAATTTTCTGTATAATACAGATCGTGTTTGATGTTGTTCGAGTAACCAAACCATCTCAAAAGTTTGGGACAACAATACGAAAGTTGTTCCCCTGATCAAGACCTTTCTTTTGCCCCAGGCCTCACCTCTTTTGGTTCAACGAGCTGAGAGATATTCGCGTTTGAAGTTTCGGATCAGACAGTTATTTTGCGATTTGTGACCAATCTATTAATCCACTTATGTTATAATTCTGATAATTAGAAAGAGCACGTAATTCTCTACAACTTTCGTTAAGAGTGTTTTTCCATCCGAGCAACTTTATTTTTGGTCAAATTCGTAGTCAAATCCCAGTCAGCCTGCCACGTCAGCAAGTCAATTTCCACGTCAGCAGTCAAAGTCAACAGTCAACCGAAGACCGGCAGTTTTGCAGAAAAATCCTAAATTTTAAATCTATCACTACTTTTTATTGGTTTGGTCAAATTTTACAAATAAAATATTTTTGAAAATCTTATGACACGTAGAAACTTTTGGCCTCATTACTTTTATGTTTTGTCAAATTAAAATTTGTTGAAATTTAAAAGTGGCATTAATGGTAATTTGAACATAACTTCAAATTTGAAATTTAAAATTTATCAAACTCTTTTGCTATAAATTTGAATGTCTAAGTATTGGCAGTAGTATTTTTCTACTAATTTTGTAGAATAATTTTTCTATGATTTTGTAAATAATTTTGATTTAATACTTTAAATGATATTTTAATGAATAAAAAAACCTATTAAAAATATATTAAAATTAATTTCATCATCTATTCGAATTATAAAGTACTTAGTCATATTATGACCACTTTGGTATTAAAAGGTACTTAGAAATATTTTGCCTCTTTAAACAAAATACATTCTTCCTTAGAAAATATTTGATAACTATTGTTCAACAACACTCTTCCTTAGAAAAATTTCAACATCTTAAAGATGCTAAATCTTTTCCTTAGAAAATTTTAGCATCTAGAAAACTTAGTTGTTTTATTTTGTTAAGTGTTGTCCTTAGAAATAAATTGCATTGCATGCATGACATATCTATTGTATAGTTATACTCCTTATAGGAAAACTCCTTCCTTATTTTCCCTAAGTTAGGATTATTTTCAACCTAGTGTTTTGGTAAAGTGCCATGCACTTAGACACTTAGGATTTCCAAGATGGAGCTAGAAGGCCATTGAAGGACTTAGCCAAAACAAGACTTCAGAAGTATCTCCAAGAAGTAGAAGCACTTAGAAGAAAAATCAAGAGGAAGTTCATGAAGACCAACCAGAAATATTTTCCAAGTCTTGCTCTCTCTCTCTCTTTCTTTTCTCTGAGACTTCAGACTCTGGAAGCATCATCAAGATGTCAAGCACTTAGAAGAAAAGTGAGAAGAAGTTCGAGAAGGCCAACCTCCCTTTTATTCTCTAAGTCATTCTCTCTGCCTTTTCTTCTTCTCTGAGAACTCAAAATCCAAGACCAGCCTCGAGGATACAAAAATCATCAAGTCTGAAGAACCATCAAGTCTACATGATTCAATGAAGACATCGGAGAAAGTTACAAGTCTGGAGATGAAGTCTAGAAGAAAAACTACATCTTTTCTTTATCTTTTTCCGCCATCCTATTTTTCTTTCACTTTGGGCATAAACCAAGTCCTTAGTGATTATGACCAAGTCCTTAGAGTGCAAATTGAAGACGAAGAAAACTACAAAGGAATTGAAGATTTCAAGACCAAGCATGTGAAGACTTGCAGCAGCATTACAACTTATTCAAGTTGATTTATAACAAAGTTATTATGTCCAACCTATGACCTTGGTCCTTCGTAATTTTGACTAACACACTTGCCCTGCATTAACTTAGAATAATTTCATGGCATGACATGCATCTCTAGTCCTTAAGAATATTTATCAGATCATGCATGTCATATTTTTCTAAGTGTTGTATTTATGCTTGTATGTTTATTTGGGGCTTGTTTGACTTGTTAGAAAATTCGGAGAGAAACGAAGGCTTTCGCAACTGTTACTCCTGTTCTCCCTATTGCCAAGGCAAGTGGCACACCCTCATAAACTTCCTAAGTACTTTTCCATGCATTACTTAGTGTATTTCTTATATGCAAGTGTTGGATAGTATTGCTATGCTAAAACTACTATATCCCTTACACTAGTTGTGTCTAGAATCATATTGGTAACTTGGTAGAAATATTGATGCTATGCAAAAGTTGTTTTATGAAAATTAATTTCTACTAAGTTAAGAATGAAACTCCTGGGTGGAATTGGTTTTGAATGGTTTATGTTAAGTGTTGTCTCTTAGGGGTGACCTCTAAGGGATGGTCACTTGTGGACGGCCACCTAGGGAACAAAAGGATCTGAAGAACTCCAAGTGAAGATTGCTTCTAGTGCAACCATTAGTCAATGGGCTCTGGCTAGATGGATTAAGTTGTGTGGACTCGCCCCGGCCTGACAGGTGGTGGTAGAGATTTTACAGGTGGAGCGCGTCAGGCCGTTATGGGGTGGGAAGCTGCTTCTGAAAAGTCTCGTCTCAACTCTCTCCTTTTCCTTAGCACAAATGGTGTGCTTGAGGATAGTTTGGGTTTGTTGGGTCTAATGGTGAAAGTGCACAACCTCTGCAGAGTGTAAAACTAAGTACTTAGCCGTGTCCTCGGTTACGGACAATTTTGAGCAGTTGATCAAGGACGTCAACGGAGGATCCTATCATTTCAATTTCTAAGTTAAAAGTTGATGGGTGAACAAGGGAAGATGAGATTATGGTTTTTATGCCATACTCGTCTTGATTTCAAGAAAAGTGTTTTCAAAAGAGTAGGAAAATTGGCTTTATGCAAATTAGCCTTGAACTCCACCAGCCAAATATGCATATAGGTTATAGAGTTATTCCATTAAGTGTCCACCATAGTGTCACTTGCCAGACTCCATTTTTAATGGAATCTGACCCAATCTGTTGCAAAATTTTATTTGTTACAGGTTATTTAGATGACGAGTGAGGTTTTCGTTAAGGGATTTCGAGTCTGCAACCAACATATTTTTCGCCTGTGGCAACATGAAGATGGAGACTTACTGCTATTGTATTTCCGCTGTGTATTCTTTCCAAAGCTAGCCTTATGCTATGCAAATTGTAATGAAAATTTTCAAGTCTGGATTATCGATGTAATAAATTTGATACTTTGTTGTGATATTACATCGTAAACTGTGTGTGCAAACGAATCGATCCAGGGGTTTGCACTATACACAGGTACCTGCCATATTTTAAGTGCAGGTACGTTACATTGGCATTTGCTGATCTTGGAATACAACTAGTGCTCACGATGGGTACCTAGAACTAATATCAGATGCTCTTCTTCCGACTTGGAATAAATTAGGATGTCGTCGATGAAGACGACCAAAAATTTATCCAGTTAATCCATGAACACCTTATTCATGAGATTCATGAAATAGACAGGGGCATTGGTCAGGCCAAAAGACATCATGGTGTAATCAAACAATCCGTAACGTGTGATGAAAGCCGTCTTAGGGATGTCAGTTTCTCTCAGTTTCAGCTGATGATATCCAGTACAGAGATCCATCTTGGAAAACACTCGGGCTCCATTGAGTTGGTCAAACAAATCCTCTATCTTGGGTAGTGGGTACTTGTTCTTGATGGTCACATCATTAAGCTTTCGGTAGTCCACACATAAGCGAGTGGTACCGTCTCTCTTATCCACAAAGATAACTGGAGATCCCCAGGGTGATGCACCAGGGCGAATAATCCCTTTCCTAAGCATGTCATCCAGTTGTTTCTTTAATGCTTCCAGCTCTTCGGGGTTTATCCGGTAAGGCTTCTGAGCTATGGGTCTGGTACCGGGTACTAACTCGATGATGAACTCGATATCCCGATCCGGTGGCATAGAGGGCAACTCTCCAGGGAATACATCGGGGTATTCACAAACTACTGGCACCTCCAAAATGTTCTCAGCTACGCGCTTATGGAAATGACACATGGTGGAGTGATGGGTCGATGTGTGGGTGATCTCTTCTCCTTCCGGGCTGGTTAGGGTGATAGACTTGTTGCAATCTATTATTCCACGGTTCACCGCCATCTAGTCCATGCCTAACACCACTTCTATTCCTTGTTTCCCTAACACCACGAGATTTGCATGTAATCGGGCTCTCTGGATTTCCACGGGAGTCTCCTTGCAAGATAGATTGGCTCTATTAGTGGCCCACCGAATTTGCACAAGCATAGGGCGGTGCAACAAAGTCGGACTCATACACTCTTCTTAACATACGGTTCCGTGACGAACGAATGGGAAGCTCCCGAGTCAAATAAAACTGAAGCTGGTACTGAGTTGACAGAGAACGTACCCAAAACAAGATATGGAGCCTCTTGAGCTTCTTCAGCACTGATGTGGTTCAGATGCCCGCGTGTCACAGGGGTGGTCTTCTTCGGGTATGGGGCCTTGCCTCCTGGTGCACGAGACGGTCCTTGGTTCATCATAGTCGCATTGGGGCGACTACCAACGGGCTGTCTAGTGGGGCACTCCCGAGAGGAGTGTGCAGGCTGTCCACAGGCAAAGCATCCTCCTGATGGTCTCGGAGCAGGCGGCCTGCTGAGATTGAGACTGGGGTTGAATCCTCCTCCAGGGCGAGGTGCACATGGGCGACTGGGGTAGCTGGGTCTTGGTGCAAAGGACGAAGGCCTTGACTGCGGATAAGAGTGTCTTGGTGGTTGATATGCAGGCCTTGGCGGTAAAGAAGGGCGCGGGGAACTTCCAGCGGGGTTGCTGCTGCTACTGTCTTGCTGCATCTGCTGGCGACGCTTGCGGTTGTCGAATGAAGCCTTGTGCTTATGCTCCATCATGATGGCAGCATCCGCTAGAGATTCAAGGTCAGTGAAGGGCATCACCATAGGGACGCATTGCATCTCATCGTGTAGGCCGTTCAGGAACCTCTCTTTCTTCTTATCCTCGGTGTCATTGTCAGCGGGGGCATACCTTGCCAGGGTGGTAAACTTCTCTAGATATTCACTAACAGACAGACTGCCCTGCTTTAGCTGCAAAAACGTTTCTCGCATAATGCTGACGAGTCCAGTAGGCACGTAACGCTTGAGGAACTTGGTATTGAACGCTTCCCATGTGACGACTTCGTCCTCCCACAACAGAGCACAAACAACCTCCCACCATGCTCGGCAGGTCCAGAGAGATAGTGGGTGGCGTAGACCACCTTTTCATTTTCGCCAACATGGGCGACCCTTAAGTTGTTCTCGACGGTACGGATCCAGTCGTCGGCGTCCAGGGGTACTTCACTTTTGGAGAACACTGGTGGGTTGGTGTTTTGAAAATCCCGTAGCTTGAAGCGGGGCTGTTCATTCCCTTGGCCGCCATTAGGATTGACGGCGATCTGAGCAAGGTGCTGTAGGGTGGCGAGGTTGGCGTTCCTTTTGGTGCGAGCCGCCTCGCGATCCTCCACAAGAAGGCGCAACACTTGGGCTAGAGTTGGCTCAGGTGGGGGTTGGTGGATCTCTCGCCATGCTGAAGTTTAGAATAGTACAAAAAATAATTTTCCTACTCTAAACCACTAGTCAACAATCATGCATTAGGGTAACACCGGCCAAAAGTAAACTAAGTAGAGCATGAAAAAATAAAAATCACAGCATGTAAACACACAATGAGAAGCATAATCCAACTCCATAACAAGGTCTCCAAAAGCATCACACCAATGTTCACAAACGCATGGCAAAGCGCTGACATAGTCTTACATCATCAAAAAGAAACACTCACACTAACTAGACCACTCAATCGCAGCAACTTATCGCAATGGTTCATTCCTACTCAAAAGAAATACTCGAGACAGCTACTCGTCTCCGGTAGTGACGTCGGGTGAGGCGTGCGCGTCACTGATGTACGGTGGCTCCTCCGGGTCTTCCTCGGACATGCCAACCTCAGTGTCCTCGTCAACCTCTCCGCGACGGTCATCGTCCTCCTGATCACTCTCAGCGTCCATGTCCATATCCTCCAAAGGATCCTCGTCGTCTAGCAAAAGATTGTCACTCGCCTTGCGGGCCTCCTCCAACTCCTCCTCTAGCTCCTGATACAGTCGTCTCGGATAGTAACAGTGGCGTTCAGCTCGCCAACCCTCCTCGCCAAGTGGAGCTTGAGGTACTCAGCCTTCTTGAAGCGGGCCTCAAAGCTGCGGTACAACTTCCACTCTTTCCCAAAAGAGGCTCGGGCCCTCGCTAGACGCTCCTCGGAGGTCTTGAGCTTCTCCTCCGTGGCCTCGAGCTTCTCCTCGGCTGCCGCTAGCTTGTCCTCCGCCGTGTGGCGCAAAGTGACAGACTCCTCAGTGATCTGCTCGGCGTCGGTGACGCTCCTCTCGGCGTCGGTAAGACTCCTCTCAATGTCCTGCCACTGCTCAAAACGGGAGTGGCTCTCCTGGTGACTCTCCTCCACCTGAGTCTGAACGTACTCCAGAAAAAACCCCAAGTTCCCCACGTGTCGACCAAAGGTGGGCTGGGAGCTCAGTGGCACAGGGTCGTCGTGCTGGTCGATCCCCTCGAAGAACATGAAGCGGTGCCCACTAGCTCGAAACGGTGGTAATGGACCAGACGGGCAAGAGCTCGCTGCAGAACGGAAACTATCGCCCCGTTGTGCGTGGGTCCTGTAGCCTCCACAGTCAGCTCCTCCGTAAGTGGTGGCACAAGCGGGACTTGAAGGGTACACATCATCCTCCAAGACATCTCCCAGTTGACGATCAGCGGGGATCGTCCTCCTCACAACTCGAGAAGTGGGCGCTCCAAGAGTCAAGTCAGCTCTAGTAGGTCAATCTCAAACAACCGCGTGGCCCCCTTGTCGGGCAACGCTCCCAACTGGATAGCAGTCGTGAACTCTCCGTCCATTTACACAAAATTTTGTGTGGAAGTTGAATTTGTGACTGGCGTGCAAAATTTTAAACGAGCATAGATGTAACAGTTAATGCGAGTATAGTTTTTAATCAGTAATTAATAATAGAGGGGAGGGAATAGCAGTATATTCTGCACATTTTATATATCTCTCCTAACTTTTGAGGAAAAATGTTTTTGCGTGACGCCGACGCCCAACCTAGCTAAAGTCTCCTAAGGTCAAAGATGTCTCTGATACCAAGTCTGTGAGGACCCCTCGAAGCAAAGTCCGAGATGTCCATGTTATGTAAAAGATCACGATCCCAATGATCAGTTCATCGCAATAACATAACCAACATTGGTATCAAAGAGTTACATCATTCAAGTCGTACGAATAAAACGTCTTACGACACAAGGATGGTCATACGACCAAGATTGCAAACCTCGTCGCGCATGACAGAATTAACTACGATACAGCGGAAGCTCGTGGCTAGCGTTGACCCTTGTCGTCTCTAGACGCCAATCCCACAGGTGCAGTTGACCGGTGATAGCTAAGCGGCAAATTCGTCGTCATACTCCTCCTCCTCGGCGTAGGCCTCCTCGTTGTAATCTGAACATTTGAATATCCAGGGACATAGCCCTATGAGTACAGTTACGTACTCGCAAGACCACCTCTAGGGTTTAGTTTTCAAGTTAATGCAAGTAAAACATTTTCGAAAACTGGGAGAGCTCCTATATTCCACTATAGGGCTGGTTTTCGAATAAAATGATTTTAAGCCATAGACAATACGACATCTCTATATCTTTGTTGAAGAAAACATTTAGAGATAGAATTCTCTTCTCTTAGATATAGCAAGGACATATCTAAGTACATAAAACTTTCTTTTGTAAAAGGTTTTCAAAACACTAGGATAGGGGCAACCCTTTTTCCTGACTTGGGATCAGACTGATTGTCTCCCCGAGATTAACCATCCTCACCCAAAAATCCGTACCTCCAGGTACCTCCTTGTTTTCTCCAAGAAGCTTTCTTTGGAAAACTAAAACACCCATACGCCTAGATCAGAGGCCTTTCCAACCGTCCATAACCGTGAACGCGGCTATTCGAATAGATTTACACTCTGCAGAGGTTGTACACTTTGCCCACACCAAACGATCCTTCCGCCGTGTCTGCCACGGCCCGTCACACGACAGTATGGGGGGTCCGGATAACATGATCAAAACTTTCCACTATGTCCACCCTAGTATCGGGGCCTCCCGGGTGGTTAGTTCTCCTCGGCACCGTGTGCTCCACGAGACCTCTGGTCTTTCCTCGGGACACCACACCGCCACGGCAGGAGACCCTCCGTAATCGTCCGGCTGCTGGTCCGTAGCAGTGTATTGTCTCTTCAGGACGACAACCCGGCTTCGAGGGCCCAGCACCCATAGAAAGTATGAGAGCCCCAATACTAAAACAGACAAGATTCCTGCTAAGCTCTACCCATGTCAGGTAGTGTGGTTGCACGGGTTAATTGTTCGAGTGGCTGCTAGGGCTATACTTTGTTTTTCAAAAACATCTTTCAATACTCCGACTACTCCCAGCAGCTCGGGTGTTCGCAAACAACTCCGATTTCTCCCAGCAACTCGGGTGTTTCCTACGTAAAATAGTTTTATCAAATAGGTTCCCATCCTATAGTTTTGAGGTAAGGATTTAAGAGTATACTACTAGAAAACTAAATCTTCTTGATGGAGCCTTCAATAACAAGGCTCATCAAGTGAAAACTTATTTTGGAACACCTATAATATTCTAGTAGGTAACTTTGGCCAAACAATATTTTTTAAAATAGTTTTCGGGTGGCAAGGTGCCACAAAAGAAGTAAAACATGCATTATTTTATTTTAAAAACAAAACATGCTTTGTAAATAATAGGATTGCATAATAGTGGTGAGGTGGATTGCCTTGCTCAGTGGACTGTCTTGGGTCTTGCTCTTCGGTGTAGTTGTGCTCAGCTACCTCGTACTGCTCCTCCTCTGCTAGAGGTTCTATCGCTACATGAAAGATAACAACGAGACTAGTGTAAATCCTAAAATGTGTGTTGACAACAATCTAAAGTTACAACGAAACAACAAGCATTGCAAACAGAACCTACCACAGCCGAGAGTCACACCATGCAAGCATGACTACAAACAAAACACACCAAACACCTAGGGCTATACTTAGGCATAAAAATGGATTGTGCTAAACATAAACAAACAATGCCTCACAACAATATTAGTATTTTTAATACAAGTTCAAGAGTGGAGTTTAGGTACTGGTGTATAAAGTTGATTTAGTTTGGATCCAAGTTTAATATTATCTAAAAACAGGAAATAGAAATAATCCATTTAAATAACTATTTAGGGTGCTGATTCTTAGAAAATCCATAACTCTTACGATAATGCTTAGAAAAATAAATAATTATGACACAATACTCCTAGTTCCTCTAGGAAGCTCTGAAAATTAGTTGTGCATCAAAATCTACATTCAAACAGGAGATAAAAATCATCTAAAATCTACTGATGTCAAAACCAAAAAGGATGTAGTTTGTGTTTCAGAGATCTCTTGCATGCACGATTAATTTCTCTGTAAATTTATGAATTTTGTCTCTCTGTAGAAATTTGATTCATCTGATTTGGACATTCCTAGCTCAAGTTATCACAGATCTAGTGCAAAGTAGAGTTTTCACCATTATTAATTTACGGAGAAAACTATAATTATTTTTGGTGCCACACCAACTCTGCATGTTCAAGAAAAGACACAACTATCCACCAAAATTAGTCTCACAACATTTTCACAACCAGATATATCACAAACTAATTAATCCAAGCACATACATTTAACAAAAACTGGAAAATAATACACAGAGAGGAAAAATCGTCCATGGGCCGAAACTGGGCTGGATCTGGCTCGGGCGAGCATGGATCTGGGCCGCATGTGGACCAGGCCGGCCCATCATGGCTCAGACACGCGCGCGCATGCGGTGTTCAAACGTGGTCGTAGATCTGAAGATCTACGGACCGTGGTTATCGTCTCCTGCGCGACGGCCGTGCATAGTGATAGAGAGGGAGAGGGAGTGGGCGACGATGGTTAGCTCACATTAGGCTCGGGAATGGACGAGAGGGTGGTCGGGGTCGAGGGAGAAGGAGACGGCGAGCACGTCGGTGGCCTCAGCTCTTGAATGCGATGCCGGAGTCCATGGGATCAGCGGCGGCGCTCTTCTCGGGTCAAGGACGGGGGCGACGTCTACGGCGGTCCTCTGTGCAAAAGAAAGGTGGGGTGAGAGAGAGGTCGAGCAGGGGAATTCAACGAGCCATGAATGGCGAAGAATGGAGGAGGGACACGGCGGCTACAGTCGATTTCATCGGCGGCGAGTCTCGGTTTCTTCGGACGATTTCGAGCGGCAGAGGGAAAGGGGATGGATGGGGCTTCTCTGGTGTGGAGAGATGAGAGGGGAGGCCAGTGGGAGGTGAATAAGCACTGGGGGGGAGCTCAGGTCGGGTTTTAGAGCAAAACCCGATCTAGGGTTGCTCACGGCCTGGGCGGTGGAGGAGTGGGTGTGCTCGTGTTCTACTGGTCAGCTGGGGTAGTGGAGCGGGGCAGAGGAGATGTGGTCGGGGTGGCTGTCCTGGCCAGTAGGGGCAAGTGAGCTCGGGTTGGGTGTTGGAGAGAAAGAAGAGAGGTGAGTGGAGAGCAGAGGGGTGAGGTGGCTGGCAGGTGGGGCCAGCTGAGATGGAGATATTTCGCCCCTCCTGGCCAGCAAGTTCGGATAAGAGGGAGAGGGAATAGAGGGAGAGGGTTTTTCGGATCTTTTTCCAAAAAAATTCAAATAGAAATTTGAATTCAAATATTCTAACAAGAACACTGTTTCAATCAAACAACATGACCAATCTCAAGATGGTAAGGTAGCTACTGTCCTAATGCATGCTCACTCAAATTGTAATAATCATCTTATTCTGACGCTTACAAAATCTTGTGAGATTAATGCCCTAACAAGCTAATTTGTGATTAAAAGAGTTGTGAAATAAAAATATATATGACAGAGATAAAATTTGTTCAAAAGAGTGCCAAAAACTATCTAATGATTTCTTAATAATAGGCTCTAATTTTGCTAAGTTTTAACACACATGAAGATCATACTGATTTCAGATTCTTAAATCTGTTTTTATTATAATAGGGAAAATCTAGCTAAAACCAGTTAGTGTTATCAACCACAAATAAACATGGCACAAAACAAATCATGCTAACAACAAAACTACACACTAAAGTTTTTCCAATAAACCCTAAGGTCTAGATTTACACCACAATTTAGGTTCTAGGGAAATTGGGGTGTTACAGTGTGCCTATCCATTTTAGAAAATTACGCAATGCCGAATAGTACCCAATAGAATCTCATTTTGCAGGCAAACTAGGGTGTTGGAAAGGCAAGTTGCTCTCATATGGAGACATGCTTGTCTTGATCAATTCGGTATTAACAAGTTTACATATGTTTATGTTCTCATTTTTTGAAGTACCTATTGGGGTACGGAAAAGATTTGACTATCATAGATCACTCTTTTTTTTGCAAAGCGATGAGCATAAACGAAAATATAGACTCTCTAAGTGTAATATAATTTATCGACCAAAAGATCAAGGGGGTCTTGGAATTGAGGTGCTTGAATTAAAGAATAAAAGTTTACTTAGCAAATGGTTGTATACAGTATTAAATTAGGAGGGTATGTGGCAGGAGCTATTGCATAATAAAACACTTGCTCAAGTTGAAAGTGGTCCAACTGATTCACCCTTCTGGAACGGTCTCATGTGGATTAAACAAGAGTTTTTTAATAGAGGCTCTTTTAAAATAGGAAATGGTCTATCTACCCGGTTTTGGGAAGATACTTGGTTGGGAGATACCCCCTTATGCATCAGTACCCATCTCTGTATAATATAACACAACGTAAAAATGTTTCTGTACACTCTGTATTGGTGGCTGCGCCCCTTTGAACATTGGTTTTAGAAGGGCATTACTGGAGGATAAATGGGATGCTTGGTCTCACTTATGTTTTCGGTTAATGGAGGTCCATTTGTCGGATAACAATGATACTTTTGTATGGAAATTCACTGCAAACGGGAAGTTCACCGTCAAATCGATGTATGAGGACTTGATGAATAGACATACCGCTTATTTGTAAAAATATGTGTGGAACTGAAATTACCTTTGAAGATAAAGATTTTCATGTGGTTCCTAAGTAGAAAAGTATTGCTTACTAAGGATAACCTGACTAGAAGAAAATGGAAAGGATGTACTAAGTGTGTTTTTTGTGCATCGGAGGAAACAATTGAGCATCTCTTCCTTTCTTGCCCATTTGCACAACTAGTTTGGAGAGGTTGTGTGTAGAACATATAATATACCACCACCAACCAATATAAAAAATATGTTTGGAAATTGGTTGAATGGCTTTGATAACAAGACCAAGGCTAAAATTTGTATTTCCGTTTCAGCTATTTGTTGGTACATATGGAATTGTCGAAATAATCTTGTTTTTAATAGATCTTCGAACTTCCACATCAGGTAGGTTATTCATATGACATCACATTGGATTCAGCTCTGGGCATACTTGCTGCCCAGGACCAGCGAGACCTTGTGGTTACTGGTTCTACCCGGCTCCTGATGGTCGCACATGGGTTCTTCTCCCGGCCTACGTGCCAGCATACTAGATGACTACAAGCGTAGTGGTCCTATGTTATCATGTTTTAGATGGTTTATACTTGTCTCAACCTTATGCGATGATTGATTTGTAATCTTGAGACTTTTCCAAATTTTGTAATAAGTACCGCTGTGTGCATCAATGTGAGGACCCCTCTGACTAACCGTCAGAGATGACCACGTTATGTAAACAGATCACGATCCCAATGATCAGTGCATCGCGATCACATAACCAACATGGTATACAAAGTTACATCATACAACTCGAATAGTATAAGACTTACATAAATAATGGTCTCATGACCAAGTCTGCAAACATCGTCACACTTGACGAATATTAACTTAGGTTCAGCGGAAGCTTCGGCTAGCGTCGACCCTCGTCACGTCCTGACGCATTCCCACAGAGCAGTTGAGCGGGACACTCAGTTGGTGTAGTCGTCGGCGTACTCCTCCTTCTTGTCGTACATCTCCTCATTTCAACCTGGACGTTTGAATATCCAGGGATACAGCCATATGAGTACATTTACGTACTCGCAAGACCACCTCTAGTTTTAAATTCTCATGATAGTGCAAGAAAAACGCTTTTGGAAAACTGGGATGGCTGCTATATATATACGACTATAGGGCTCAGTTTTCGAATACCATGATTTTAGACCTAGAGAATACGACATCTCTATATCTTTGTTGAAGAAAACATTTAGAGATAGAATTCTCTTCTCTTAGATATAGCAAGGACATATCTAAGTTCAAAACTTTATTTTTGTAAAACCTTTAAAAACACTAGGATAGGGGTAACCCTTTTTTTTTTCTTCCTTGAGGTCGGACTGGTTGTCTCCCCGAGATCAACCATCCTTGCCCAAATTCCGTACCTCCCAGGTACCACTTTATTTCCTCCTCGTTTTCCTTCGAAAACCTTCCTTTTTTTTAAAACATAAAACATCCAGCATGCCTAGTGGGACCTTCCCAACCGTCCATGACCGCGGACGCGGCTATTCGAATAGATTTACACTCTGCAGAGGTTGTACACTTTCACCACAAGATTCGGATGGTCTGCCGTGGATCAACCACGGACTGTACAGAGACAGCATGCACACAACAGACGGCCAATCCTAATTTCCACTATGTTGATGCTGGTATCAGAATATCCTCGTCGAGTGGGTTTGTTCTCCCCGGCACCGAGTGAGCTAGCCGTATCTTTACGGTTTCCCCTAGCCTCATACCGCCATGACAGGAGACCCACCGTTGCTTCCCGGTGGCACACGAAGTCCACTCTCTGTATGCCCATTCTCTTGCAGCATTCGGTTCCGGGGCCTCGAACCCCATCTAGCCAATTGAGGAAAATTCGAATACCAACACCAACAAGCTTCCGTTAGGCCTCGTACCCATTTTGAGGTAATGTGGTTGCACGGGTTAATTGTTCAAGCGGCAGCTAGGGTCACACTTCGTTTTTCAAAACACTTTCATCTCCGACTACTCCCAGCAGCTCGGGTTTTCGCAAACACCTCTGATTGCTCCCAGCAACTCGGGTTTTAATAAAACACTTGCTCGCCGATTGCTCCCAGCAGTTCGGGTTTTCCTCCATAAAATATTTTTATCCAAATAGGTCCCCATCCTATAGTTTTGAGGTAAGATAACAGAATATACTATTTGAAAATCTTAATCTTCTTTATAGAGCCTTCAATGACAAGACTCATCATGAAAGACTCTTTTTATAATACCTACAGCTATTCTAGTAGATAACTTTGGCCAAACAATATTTTGAAAAATAGTTTTTGGGTGGCAAGGTGCCACAAAAGAAGTAAATCATGCATTATTTTATTTTAAAACAAAACATGCTTGATAAAATAATAGAAATCATTATAGTGGTGAGGTGGGCTTGCCTGGCTCAGCAATATGTCCTTGGTCTTGATCTTGATGTTCCTCAGGTTCATTCCACATTTCCCGCTCCTTCCCGATCGTATCTAACGTCGTAAAAATGAAAATGAACCTCACTCAGAACACAAGACAAAACCACAAGGACATAACAAACAACAAGCATTGTACAAGACACTGAGATACAAACAGCAGCAAACAACTCCTTTAGCTCTACAATAACAATCAACAAAGTCCATAGAGCTAAGACAACAACAGATTCTCCTAAGAAAATATACACAACAACTCTGAGTATTAAAAGGTAGTTCTTCAGAACATTATAACAACACTTTACTTAGGGTTATCATATCATTTAATAAGAGTTGTTATATTAGTTTCAGGAAATACTTCTGACAAAAGTATATTAATAGTTTAGGAAATACCCCAGACAAAAGTACCTTAACACACAAGCAAGTATTAAAATTACAACTAGCATTGAGCACACACACATGTCAAACTGTTACTAGCTCAAGAAACACCTACTACCAAGTAACTAGGCGACAAACAATGGTAACACCTCAAGCCAGTTTATGACTAAGAGCTAAAATGGTGCACTAGGCCTATTTAACAAGACACCACAATTAAGGTCACTTCAACCAATAAACAAACAATCACATGGCAACCAAGTGTTGACAACAATCTAAGATAAGAAAGTCATATATTAAGCATTGCAAAACACAAGGAACTACTGGATAACATATAACACCAAACAATCATTCACATGCATAACATACAAATGAAATTAGTGCAACTCTTAGGAAACAAGATGAACTATTGTGGAAACTCAAAAGTGAATGTGCTAGCAATACTTTTAGGAAATTCATTAAGGTTATTAAAGGACAACCTAAGTTTATGTACTTAAGAGTTACTAAGCACACCAACACATAACAAGTGAGGTAAAACAGGAATTTATCTCATCACACTTATTAGATAAATAAGATGATGTTTAAAGAGATTTAACATGACACCAACAAGCCCACAAACAAAGCATATAAACACAATTGATGTTATTATTAGGGTACAAAGTGAATAACGCTAAACATATGCAAACAAGGCACCACACATTATCAAAGTGGTTTAATCAAGTCATTATGATTGAGTTAAGGTTCTGATCTTCAAAAGTTGACTAGTAATATTAATGCAATTTTACTAACTAGAAACAGAGAATTAAAATAATACTTATAGTAGATAATATTGCTGTTTTGGGAGATAGATCATATCTCCTGGGATAATGTTCAGGACATCAAATCCTTCTACCACAGTACTCCTAGTAGCTATAGCAAGCTAGGGAAATTGAATTTGCATCAAAAGTTATTACTGAACATGAGTTAAAAATCATACAAATGCTACTGGTTTCAAAACCAAAAAGATTGTAGCTTTAGTTTTAGGAATCTCCTACATGCAAGGTTAATTTCTATGGATAGGTATTGAATTAAGCTTTCTGTAGAAAGTGGACTCACTCAATTTGGACACTCTTAGCTCCATATATTTCAGTTTTAGTGAAACAAATTTGTTTTAGCAATAATAGTGTACCTAATAATGTATAGATTATTTTTATACCAATCCAGGGTTGCATGTTAAATAAAACACAAAGCTACTCCAAAAAAATACTCCTAAACTATTTGCACAAACATATAAAGCACAAACAAGTAAAACTAGACACATGCAAATAACAGAAAATAGGAATATCCATTTCAAAGTGTAATACCCTACTATTTTAGAAACTATTCTACCAAGAGCAAAATATGAGAGGTAAAATTCTACCAAGCTAGGATATGATAGCTAATACCAATATCTACCACATGCAATTGGATTTACTCCAAAAAGAATTTTAAATAAAGATTTAAAATTCAACAAATTGCTAGTGATGTCTTTTTTAAACTTTACAGAACTTTATTTAGACACATCTCCTGCATGCAAGGCTTATAGATCTAGGTAGGTATTCTCCTAAGATTTCCATAGAACTAAAGTTGGCAGGATTTGGATTTATAAAACTCAAGTTATTAAGTAAATGGTATAAAACTCAAGATTGCACATATCACACTCATACAAATATATTTTTGAGAAGGGCCAGTGCCACATGATTGAGAAAACACATATGTATGCTACAAAATTTATTTCACAATTTTTGCATGCGTAGATCTACCAGAAATGAATTAAATCTGAGCTTGTAATTCTCTGGAAATAATCAGGGAAATTTTTTTAGAAGGAAAAACAATGGAACGGGCCCGATCCGGAGCAGGCCGTTGTGCTCGGACCCGGGCCGGCACAGCGCGGAGCGCGGGAAAGAGAAGGGTATGCAGCCGGCCGATCAGATCTGGACGCACAGGATTAAATCAAGCTGAATCAAACGACAACCGTTGATCTAAAGATCAACGACTTAGAGTCGTCTTCTTCCTCACGACAAGGAATAGAGCGCAGAAACCCTAGAATCGGAATGGTGCTTGCTCTGCTCACCTAGAGGCTCGGCGGGACGACTAGGAGGGGTGGAGGTGGATGCGGAGCTCGAGGGATGCAGGGGAGGTCGAGGTTGGGGAGGAGAAACTCCCGAACAAAGGCGCGGTCGAAGGTGTCCGTCGCGGCCACGTCACGCTCTTGACGACTCCCGAGTACCTGGAACCAAATGCTGGTGTCTCAGAGGTAGAATGCAGGGAGGGGAATGAGCTGGAGCAAAAATAAGGACAAGAGGGGGTCGAAGCCGGCGGCATTAGTGCTCGCAAGAGCTCGGGACCGAGCGGCGGTTTTCTTCGATTCCGAGCAGAAGAGAGCGAGAGCTCAAAAGATCTGGCAGGGGGTGGGTGAGTGGAAGTGTGGGAATGCAATGGGCAAGGTTTGACGTGATGTGGTGACCTCGGATGCTTTAGAGAGGAGTTGGCTGGTCCACGGTGCTCCGAGGGCACAAACAACAGAGGGAAGAGGCATGGCTCGGGATTGGAGGAGAGGGGCGGTGGAGGAGCGTCTCTGGCACTGTAGCAAGGCTTGGAGTCTAGCAAATGGCTCAGAGCCGATGGAGGGGAGTGGAGTTATGGAGAGGAGGTTTCCTGCTTGCCAAGTGCTCGATGAAAAGCCAGAAAGAAAAAGACAAAGAGTTGTTGTGCTAGGGTTCGGACAAGGTCGTGGCTAAGGGTTTACAGAGGGATGGAGGTGAAGTGCACACCAAAAACCACCTTGTTGGACAAGGTTTGAAGGATGTGTTTAGTCGTTGATGAATTTGGGCTGATTGGACTTGGCTACTTTGCAAGGATGAAGTAGTCATTCAATTGATGGGAAAATTTGGAGATAAAAGAAGTTGATTAGAGGGGGTATAGGTTCAACATTCTGATTACAAGTTTAGGTCAAAAAGGTTCAATAACAACTATAAACAAAAAAGGCAAATTGCTATGCTATAAACTAGATATGGTCACCTTAAGATTATGCACTCAACTCAAACAAGAATAAGTTATCAAACATTTTTGAAAGTAATTAAGAATGATAAAAGTGGGAAGTAGAGGTGTTGAGGATAAAGTTAGGTGAGATGCATTTCCAAATTTTAATTAATAAACACTAATTGGCTTTCTCTAGAAATGCTATAAATTAACATGAGTGAAGATAGATCTTCTACCATTTTGAAAATAGAAATTTAGGAAATATCAACACCAAACAACCTTACAAAAGGTAACACATTCCATTCATGCAAGACAAACAAATCAAACACTTATATCCCCATTTAAACCATAACATTAAATGTGAACTCATAAAACACCACATGAACTCTCATAAAATAACAAACTCATGGGAAAACAATTTAAGCACATAACATATAGCTCAACCACACATGAAAATAGATAAACATTCCCACTTTAAGTTAAACCACTATATTAGTGAGGTGGTGATCAATACAATAATGACAAGATTTTTATGGAAAGAAGGCTAAACCAGTTCCTAGTAATAATTTCCAAAGACATATTCAATTAGGAGTTTTTTTTTGAAATGGAAACTGCTAAGACTAGCAACACATTAAAATCAAAATATATCCTAGCCTCTTATATAATCTTTTGTAGTTTTGCAAACATATAACTTTGGAAATACTTTCATTTTCTCAATTAAACTGCCTTTGGGAAATTGTTAAAATCAAGACCTCATGCTGACTATAGTTTGTTAAGAATAAGATAGGAGAAGATATATGCATTGTTTGGATTGTCATAATCCTGGATTTTCATAAGTCATATGATAACTTGAGTTTTAAGGTTGATAGCTAGAGTGATCATCTACACAAAGACAAATCAAAACAATACAAGACAAACAAAGGAAACAGGAGTGAAAAACATTCATCAGTAATGCATTTCAAAAAGTTTTTGTGGCCTCAGAATTTTGGATCCTTTAAAATTTAGTTGTTGCTGCTTCCAAAATTTGGGGCGTTACAGACCTTCCCCCCTTAATAGAATCTCGTCCCGAGATTCCTAAGTGTGTATTAAGAGAGTGAATGCTAAAGAGAGTCCAAAGATTCTTCATCTTCCGAGGTGGTTGATTCCTGAATAAGGTTTCCTTGTTGATGAACCGTCTGATATCTTCTGGAAAACTTGGGTCCTTGCTGAAAGTGTTGACTTGAAGGTCGATGATGATGCAGGGTTCCTGTTGAGCTGATTTCAAAAACATCAGGGATTGGGGCACAAGGAACAATATGTCCCAACTATCAAATAAAACTAGCATGTGCCTCCCCCCCTTAAAAAGGGGCACACATGAAGGGTTAAGGTTGATTGCATAAGTTGTCGCTGACTTCGGGATGTTGTTGGTCTTGAGTATCACGATGATCTTCATCTTGTCGTAGCTTCTCGGTGCTTGGGGCTGACGTGGATACTCGTCTCGATATTGACGTCTTGAGGGTTTAGCAGTTAGACAAAAGCAAACAGTTTTCAAGACTCACAGGGCGTCAAGTCGGTGGACTTGACTCTCTTTATTTTCATAACAAGTCAGAAAGGTGCTAAGATCTGCTAAAGACGTCTAAACCTGCCTTATGTTAGGTGTTGCCAAGTGCAACAATCTTCAGTTTTCTCCTCGTTCTAGGTGTCTTGCGGGATATGATGTCTTCTATTGAGTCCATCCTTTTAGCTTAGCTGACGAGGAGTGTTGATGAAGACTTTCTTCGTTATTGGGCTTCATAAAGTTTCACACCAGTCTTCAGAGATCAGAAGGACCTATGTTAGCCCAAAAGTCATTTCTTTCTATAATACTCAAGTCAGGGTCAGTTGAGTTAATTAAGTTGACAGATAGAAGGCACTGACGACACCAGCTTCAGGGCACATCTTCATGTGGACGATCTTCCGTGCTGGTTGTCTCCGTTGTTGCTGACGTCGATCTTCTTTGCACGTCACTGCTTGAGGTTTTCATAAAATCTTCAAAAAGTAGTGGGTCTTGTCGATCTTGGAGTCCTTCGTGTTGCCATCTGTAAGAGGGACTTCCGTTGGCATCTCTTTTCTTGTCTCGGTTTGTAGGTCTTGAAGAGGTTAGTTAGTAACAAGTCATTGGTGTCAGATGTTACTCAAGGGGTAGATACGTTAAGTTTGTGATGGTATACTTGTAATTCAAAAATTAATTGAACTACACAAAGTCAGTCACATTACGGGGAGGGGCTTTCTTTGGTGCTTCGGTATCATGTGTAGTTTATAACTCTCACATGTTAAAGTTTAGATTAGAAGGAGAACATTTTAAGAGGATTTTGAGCACAAGTTTATAAGTGCATTAGGGTACATTTGTGGCAAAAAGGTAAGAAAAGTCTATGTGTTGAGAAATCAAGATGTTTAAACAAATTTTAAAGTATGTGCCTAATATGCGTTGCCTACAAAGCGTGCTTGTGAAAGATACCAGAGAACCACATGTCCACAACAAGCAAACAAACAAGGCACACACAAGCGACAATCATACCAGCAAAAGAGCACACAAGACACCTATAGAACTAGAAAAGGGCACTCAACAAACGCGTTAGTTGGAGAATCCAACCAAGGGCCATTCCCTAGAAGTCCTATGGGTCTTGGTCATTTCTACTAGCTGGTGTCTATAATTCTTCAGCTGGGTCTCCTGCTGGTAAGCTTGAGACTATAGAAGTTGCAACTGGAGTACCATTGATGTGGTTGAAATCTTGATTGAGAGACTGCTTCGGCAAGCAAGGGTTGCTTTGTAACTTGGTTCTTCATTTGACGACCACCTTGATGTCGTATGCAGAAATCTTGAGACTGAACTTTGCCTTCTCGGTAATGGTTACATAGGTCTCATTTGGGCTGATCGTCAAGTCTATACAAGTTTTTGAATAGAGCAAGATAATAGAGAAAAGTCTTTTGAAATACTTTAAATTAGAGAGGTAAGGTAGAGATGGTTTTCAGAAAAGGTGAGGAGTGGAAACCATATTTGGCTTACCCACAAGGAAATATATTCTTGTCGAAATAGGTTTTAGCAAAACATTCCCTTCGTAAGCTAACGACCATGCTAACTAAGGTCTCCTAAGGTCAACGATGGCTCTGATACCAAGTCTGTGAGGACCCCTCTGACTAACCGTCAGAGATGACCACGTTATGTAAACAGATCACGATCCTAATGATCAGTGCATCGCGATCACATAACCAACATGGTATACAAAGTTACATCATACAACTCGAATAGTATAAGACTTACATAAATAATGGTCTCATGACCAAGTCTGCAAACATCGTCACACTTGACGAATATTAACTAAGGTTCAGCGGAAGCTTCGGCTAGCGTCGACCCTCGTCACGTCCTGACGCATTCCCACAGAGCACTTGAGCGGGACACTCAGTTGGCGTAGTCGTCGGCGTACTCCTCCTTCTTGTCGTACATCTCCTCATTTCAACCTGGACGTTTGAATATCCAGGGACACAGCCATATGAGTACATTTACGTACTCGCAAGACCACCTCTAGTTTTAAATTCTCATGATAGTGCAAGAAAAACGCTTTTGGAAAACTGGGATGGCTGCTATATATATACGACTATAGGGCTCAGTTTTCGAATACCATGATTTTAGACCTAGAGAATACGACATATCTATATCTTTGTTGAAGAAAACATTTAGAGTTAGAATTCTCTTCTCTTAGATATAGCAAGGACATATCTAAGTTCAAAACTTTATTTTTGTAAAACCTTTAAAAACACTAGGATAGGGGTAACCCTTTTTTTTTTCTTCCTTGAGGTCGGACTGGTTGTCTCCCCGAGATCAACCATCCTTGCCCAAATTCCGTACCTCCCAGGTACCACTTTATTTCCTCCTCGTTTTCCTTCGAAAACCTTCCTTTTTTTTAAAACATAAAACATCCAGCATGCCTAGTGGGACCTTCCCAACCGTCCATGACCGCGGACGCGGCTATTCCAATAGATTTACACTCTGCAGAGGTTGTACACTTTCACCACAAGATTCGGATGGTCTGCCGTGGATCAACCACGGACTGTACAGAGACAGCATGCACACAACAGACGGCCAATCCTAATTTCCACTATGTTGATGCTGGTATCAGAATATCCTCGTCGAGTGGGTTTGTTCTCCCCGGCACCGAGTGAGCTAGCCGTATCTTTACGGTTTCCCCTAGCCTCATACCGCCATGACAGGAGACCCACCGTTGCTTCCCGGTGGCACACGAAGTCCACTCTCTGTATGCCCATTCTCTTGCAGCATTCGGTTCCGGGGCCTCGAACCCCATCTAGCCAATTGAGGAAAATTCGAATACCAACACCAACAAGCTTCCGTTAGGCCTCGTACCCATTTTGAGGTAATGTGGTTGCACGGGTTAATTGTTCAAGCGGCAGCTAGGGTCACACTTCGTTTTTCAAAACACTTTCATCTCCGACTACTCCCAGCAGCTCGGGTTTTCGCAAACACCTCTGATTGCTCCCAGCAACTCGGGTTTTAATAAAACACTTGCTCGCCGATTGCTCCCAGCAGTTCGGGTTTTCCTCCATAAAATATTTTTATCCAAATAGGTCCCCATCCTATAGTTTTGAGGTAAGATAACAGAATATACTATTTGAAAATCTTAATCTTCTTTATAGAGCCTTCAGTGACAAGACTCATCATGAAAGACTCTTTTTATAATACCTACAGCTATTCTAGTAGATAACTTTGGCCAAACAATATTTTGAAAAATAGTTTTCGGGTGGCAAGGTGCCACAAAAGAAGTAAATCATGCATTATTTTATTTTAAAACAAAACATGCTTGATAAAATAATAGAAATCATTATACTGGTGAGGTGGGCTTGCCTGGCTCAGCAATATGTCCTTGGTCTTGATCTTGATGTTCCTCAGGTTCATTCCACATTTCCCGCTCCTTCCCGATCGTATCTAACGTCGTAAAAATGAAAATGAACCTCACTCAGAACACAAGACAAAACCACAAGGACATAACAAACAACAAGCATTGTACAAGACACTGAGATACAAACAGCAGCAAACAACTCCTTTAGCTCTACAATAACAATCAACAAAGTCCATAGAGCTAAGACAACAACAGATTCTCCTAAGAAAATATACACAACAACTCTGAGTATTAAAAGGTAGTTCTTCAGAACATTATAACAACACTTTACTTAGGGTTATCATATCATTTAATAAGAGTTGTTATATTAGTTTCAGGAAATACTTCTGACAAAATTATATTAATAGTTTAGGAAATACTCCAGACAAAAGTACCTTAACACACAAGCAAGTATTAAAATTACAACTAGCATTGAGCACACTCACATGTCAAACTGTTACTAGCTCAAGAAACACCTACTACCAAGTAACTAGGCGACAAACAATGGTAACACCTCAAGCCAGTTTATGACTAAGAGCTAAAATGGTGCACTAGGCCTATTTAACAAGACACCACAATTAAGGTCACTTCAACCAATAAACAAACAATCACATGGCAACCAAGTGTTGACAACAATCTAAGATAAGAAAGTCATATATTAAGCATTGAAAAACACAAGGAACTACTGGATAACATATAACACCAAACAATCATTCACATGCATAACACACAAATGAAATTAGTGCAACTCTTAGGAAACAAGATGAACTATTGTGGAAACTCAAAAGTGAATGTGCTAGCAATACTTTTAGGAAATTCATTAAGGTTATTAAAGGACAACCTAAGTTTATGTACTTAAGAGTTACTAAGCACGCCAACACATAACAAGTGAGGTAAAACAGGAATTTATCTCATCACACTTATTAGATAAATAAGATGATGTTTAAAGAGATTTAACATGACACCAACAAGCCCACAAACAAAGCATATAAACACAATTGATGTTATTATTAGGGTACAAAGTGAATAACGCTAAACATATGCAAACAAGGCACCACACATTATCAAAGTGGTTTAATCAAGTCATTATGATTGAGTTAAGGTTCTGATCTTCAAAAGTTGACTAGTAATATTAATGCAATTTTACTAATTAGAAACAGAGAATTAAAATAATACTTTTAGTAGATAATATTGTTGTTTTGGGAGATAGATCATATCTCCTGGGATAATGTTCAGAACATCAAATCCTTCTACCACAGTACTCCTAGTAGCTATAGCAAGCTAGGGAAATTGAATTTGCATCAAAAGTTATTACTGAACATGAGTTAAAAATCATACAAATGCTACTGGTTTCAAAACCAAAAAGATTGTAGCTTTAGTTTTAGGAATTTCCTACATGCAAGGTTAATTTCTATGGATAGGTATTGAATTAAGCTTTCTGTAGAAAGTGGACTCACTCAATTTGGACACTCTTAGCTCCATATATTTCAGTTTTAGTGAAACAAATTTGTTTTAGCAATAATAGTGTACCTAATAATGTATAGATTATTTTTATACCAATCCAGTGTTGCATGTTAAATAAAACACAAAGCTACTCCACAAAAATACTCCTAAACTATTTGCACAAACATATAAAGCACAAACAAGTAAAACTAGACACATGCAAATAACAGAAAATAGGAATATCCATTTCAAAGTGTAATAACCTACTATTTTAGAAACTATTCTACCAAGAGCAAAATATGAGAGGTAAAATTCTACCAAGCTAGGATATGATAGCTAATACCAATATCTACCACATGCAATTGGATTTACTCCAAAAAGAATTTTAAATAAAGATTTAAAATTCAACAAATTGCTAGTGATGTCTTTTTTAAACTTTACAGAACTTTATTTAGACACATCTCCTGCATGCAAGGCTTATAGATCTAGGTAGGTATTCTCCTAAGCTTTCCATAGAACTAAAGTTGGCAGGATTTGGATTTATAAAACTCAAGTTATTAAGTAAATGGTATAAAACTCAAGATTGCACATATCACACTCATACAAATATATTTTTGAGAAGGGCCAAGGCCACATGATTGAGAAAACACATATGTATGCTACAAAATTTATTTCACAATTTTTGCATGCGTAGATCTACCAGAAATGAATTAAATCTGAGCTTATAATTCTCTGGAAATAATCAGGGAAATTTTTTTAGAAGGAAAAACAATGGAACGGGCCCGATCCGGAGCAGGCCGTTCTGCTCGGACCCGGGCCGGCACAGCGCAGAGCGCGGGAAAGAGAAGGGTATGCAGCCGGCCGATCAGATCTGGACGCACAGGATTAAATCAAGCTGAATCAAACGACAACCGTTGATCTAAAGATCAACGACTTAGAGTCGTCTTCTTCCTCACGACAAGGAATAGAGCGCAGAAACCCTAGAATCGGAATGGTGCTTGCTCTGCTCACCTAGAGGCTCGGCGGGACGACTAGGAGGGGTGGAGGTGGATGCGGAGCTCGAGGGATGCAGGGGAGGTCGAGGTTGGGGAGGAGAAACTCCCAAACAAAGGCGCGGTCGAAGGTGTCCGTCGCGGCCACGTCACGCTCTCGACGACTCCCGAGTACCTGGAACCAAATGCTGGTGTCTCAGAGGTAGAATGCAGGGAGGGGAATGAGCTGGAGCAAAAATAAGGACAAGAGGGGGTCGAAGCCGGCGGCATTAGTGCTCGCAAGAGCTCGGGACCGAGCGGCGGTTTTCTTCGATTCCGAGCAGAAGAGAGCGAGAGCTCAAAAGATCTGGCAGGGGGTGGGTGAGTGGAAGTGTGGGAATGCAATGGGCAAGGTTTGACGTGATGTGGTGACCTCGGATGCTTTAGAGAGGAGTTGGCTGGTCCACGGTGCTCCGAGGGCACAAACAACAGAGGGAAGAGGCATGGCTCGGGATTGGAGGAGAGGGGCGGTGGAGGAGCGTCTCTGGCACTGTAGCAAGGCTTGGAGTCTAGCAAATGGCTCAGAGCCGATGGAGGGGAGTGGAGTTATGGAGAGGAGGTTTCCTGCTTGCCAAGTGCTCGATGAAAAGCCAGAAAGAAAAAGACAAAGAGTTGTTGTGCTAGGGTTCGGACAAGGTCGTGGCTAAGGGTTTACAGAGGGATGGAGGTGAAGTGCACACCCCAAACCACCTTGTTGGACAAGGTTTGAAGGATGTGTTTAGTCGTTGATGAATTTGGGCTGATTGGACTTGGCTACTTTGCAAGGATGAAGTAGTCATTCAATTGATGGGAAAATTTGGAGATAAAAGAAGTTGATTAGAGGGGGTATAGGTTCAACATTCTGATTACAAGTTTAGGTCAAAAAGGTTCAATAACAACTATAAACAAAAAAGGCAAATTGCTATGCTATAAACTAGATATGGTCACCTTAAGATTATGCACTCAACTCAAACAAGAATAAGTTATCAAACATTTTTGAAAGTAATTAAGAATGATAAAAGTGGGAAGTAGAGGTGTTGAGGATAAAGTTAGGTGAGATGCATTTCCAAATTTTAATGAATAAACACTAATTGGCTTTCTCTAGAAATGCTATAAATTAACATGAGTGAAGATAGATCTTCTACCATTTTGAAAATAGAAATTTAGGAAATATCAACACCAAACAACCTTACAAAAGGTAACACATTCCATTCATGCAAGACAAACAAATCAAACACTTATATCCCCATTTAAACCATAACATTAAATGTGAACTCATAAAACACCACATGAACTCTCATAAAATAACAAACTCATGGGAAAACAATTTAAGCACATAACATATAGCTCAACCACACATGAAAATAGATAAACATTCCCACTTTAAGTTAAACCACTATATTAGTGAGGTGGTGATCAATACAATAATGACAAGATTTTTATGGAAAGAAGGCTAAACCAGTTCCTAGTAATAATTTCCAAAGACATATTCAATTAGGAGTTTTTTTTTGAAATGGAAACTGCTAAGACTAGCAACACATTAAAATCAAAATATATCCTAGCCTCTTATATAATCTTTTGTAGTTTTGCAAACATATAACTTTGGAAATACTTTCATTTTCTCAATTAAACTGCCTTTGGGAAATTGTTAAAATCAAGACCTCATGCTGACTATAGTTTGTTAAGAATAAGATAGGAGAAGATATATGCATTGTTTGGATTGTCATAATCCTGGATTTTCATAAGTCATATGATAACTTGAGTTTTAAGGTTGATAGCTAGAGTGATCATCTACACAAAGACAAATCAAAACAATACAAGACAAACAAAGGAAACAGGAGTGAAAAACATTCATCAGTAATGCATTTCAAAAAGTTTTTGTGGCCTCAGAATTTTGGATCCTTTAAAATTTAGTTGTTGCTGCTTCCAAAATTTGGGGCGTTACAGACCTTCCCCCCTTAATAGAATCTCGTCCCGAGATTCCTAAGTGTGTATTAAGAGAGTGAATGGAAAAGAGAGTCCAAAGATTCTTCATCTTCCGAGGTGGTTGATTCCTGAATAAGGTTTCCTTGTTGATGAACCGTCTGATATCTTCTGGAAAACTTGGGTCCTTGCTGAAAGTGTTGACTTGAAGGTCGATGATGATGCAGGGTTCCTGTTGAGCTGATTTCAAAAACATCAGGGATTGGGGCACAAGGAACAATATGTCCCAACTATCAAATAAAACTAGCATGTGCCTCCCCCCCTTAAAAAGGGGCACACATGAAGGGTTAAGGTTGATTGCATAAGTTGTCGCTGACTTCGGGATGTTGTTGGTCTTGAGTATCACGATGATCTTCATCTTGTCGTAGCTTCTCGGTGCTTGGGGCTGACGTGGATACTCGTCTCGATATTGACGTCTTGAGGGTTTAGCAGTTAGACAAAAGCAAACAGTTTTCAAGACTCACAGGGCGTCAAGTCGGTGGACTTGACTCTCTTTATTTTCATAACAAGTCAGAAAGGTGCTAAGATCTGCTAAAGACGTCTAAACCTGCCTTATGTTAGGTGTTGCCAAGTGCAACAATCTTCAGTTTTCTCCTCGTTCTAGGTGTCTTGCGGGATATGATGTCTTCTATTGAGTCCATCCTTTTAGCTTAGCCGACGAGGAGTGTTGATGAAGACTTTCTTCGTTATTGGGCTTCATAAAGTTTCACACCAGTCTTCAGAGATCAGAAGGACCTATGTTAGCCCAAAAGTCATTTCTTTCTATAATACTCAAGTCAGGGTCAGTTGAGTTAATTAAGTTGACATGTAGACGGCACTGACGACACCAGCTTCATGGCACATCTTCATGTGGACGATCTTCCGTGCTGGTTGTCTCCGTTGTTGCTGACGTCGATCTTCTTTGCACGTCACTGCTTGAGGTTTTCATAAAATCTTCAAAAAGTAGTGGGTCTTGTCGATCTTGGAGTCCTTCGTGTTGCCATCTGTAAGAGGGACTTCCGTTGGCATCTCTTTTCTTGTCTCGGTTTGTAGGTCTTGAAGAGGTTAGTTAGTAACAAGTCATTGGTGTCAGATGTTACTCAAGGGGTAGATACGTTAAGTTTGTGATGGTATACTTGTAATTCAAAAATTAATTGAACTACACAAAGTCAGTCACATTACGGGGAGGGGCTTTCTTTGGTGCTTCGGTATCATGTGTAGTTTATAACTCTCACATGTTAAAGTTTAGATTAGAAGGAGAACATTTTAAGAGGATTTTGAGCACAAGTTTATAAGTGCATTAGGGTACATTTGTGGCAAAAAGGTAAGAAAAGTCTATGTGTTGAGAAATCAAGATGTTTAAACAAATTTTAAAGTATGTGCCTAATATGCGTTGCCTACAAAGCGTGCTTGTGAAAGATACCAGAGAACCACATGTCCACAACAAGCAAACAAACAAGGCACACACAAGCGACAATCATACCAGCAAAAGAGCACACAAGACACCTATAGAACTAGAAAAGGGCACTCAACAAACGCGTTAGTTGGAGAATCCAACCAAGGGCCATTCCCTAGAAGTCCTATGGGTCTTGGTCATTTCTACTAGCTGGGGTCTATAATTCTTCAGCTGGGGCTCCTGCTGGTAAGCTTGAGACTATAGAAATTGCAACTGGAGTACCATTGATGTGGTTGAAATCTTGATTGAGAGACTGCTTCGGCAAGCAAGGGTTGCTTTGTAACTTGGTTCTTCATTTGACGACCACCTTGATGTCGTATGCAGAAATCTTGAGACTGAACTTTGCCTTCTCGGTAATGGTTACATAGGTCTCATTTGGGCTCATCGTCAAGTCTATACAAGTTTTTGAATAGAGCAAGATAATAGAGAAAAGTCTTTTGAAATACTTTAAATTAGAGAGGTAAGGTAGAGATGGTTTTCAGAAAAGGTGAGGAGTGGAAACCATATTTGGCTTACCCACAAGGAAATATATTCTTGTCGAAATAGGTTTTAGCAAAACATTCCCTTCGTAAGCTAACGACCATGCTAACTAAGGTCTCCTAAGGTCAACGATGGCTCTGATACCAAGTCTGTGAGGACCCCTCTGACTAACCGTCAGAGATGACCACGTTATGTAAACAGATCACGATCCTAATGATCAGTGCATCGCGATCACATAACCAACATGGTATACAAAATTACATCATACAACTCGAATAGTATAAGACTTACATAAATAATGGTCTCATGACCAAGTCTGCAAACATCGTCTCACTTGACGAATATTAACTAAGGTTCAGCGGAAGCTTCGGCTAGCGTCGACCCTCGTCACGTCCTGACGCATTCCCACAGAGCAGTTGAGCGGGACACTCAGTTGGTGTAGTCGTCGGCGTACTCCTCCTTCTTGTCGTACATCTCCTCATTTCAACCTGGACGTTTGAATATCCAGGGATACAGCCATATGAGTACATTTACGTACTCGCAAGACCACCTCTAGTTTTAAATTCTCATGATAGTGCAAGAAAAACGCTTTTGGAAAACTGGGATGGCTGCTATATATATACGACTATAGGGCTCAGTTTTCGAATACCATGATTTTAGACCTAGAGAATACGACATCTCTATATCTTTGTTGAAGAAAACATTTAGAGATAGAATTCTCTTCTCTTAGATATAGCAAGGACATATCTAAGTTCAAAACTTTATTTTTGTAAAACCTTTAAAAACACTAGGATAGGGGTAACCCTTTTTTTTTTCTTCCTTGAGGTCGGACTGGTTGTCTCCCCGAGATCAACCATCCTTGCCCAAATTCCGTACCTCCCAGGTACCACTTTATTTCCTCCTCGTTTTCCTTCGAAAACCTTCCTTTTTTTTAAAACATAAAACATCCAGCATGCCTAGTGGGACCTTCCCAACCGTCCATGACCGCGGACGCGGCTATTCGAATAGATTTACACTCTGCAGAGGTTGTACACTTTCACCACAAGATTCGGATGGTCTGCCGTGGATCAACCACGGACTGTACAGAGACAGCATGCACACAACAGACGGCCAATCCTAGTTTCCACTATGTTGATGCTGGTATCAGAATATCCTCGTCGAGTGGGTTTGTTCTCCCCGGCACCGAGTGAGCTAGCCGTATCTTTACGGTTTCCCCTAGCCTCATACCGCCATGACAGGAGACCCACCGTTGCTTCCCGGTGGCACACGAAGTCCACTCTCTGTATGCCCATTCTCTTGCAGCATTCGGTTCCGGGGCCTCGAACCCCATCTAGCCAATTGAGGAAAATTCGAATACCAACACCAACAAGCTTCCGTTAGGCCTCGTACCCATTTTGAGGTAATGTGGTTGCACGGGTTAATTGTTCAAGCGGCAGCTAGGGTCACACTTCATTTTTCAAAACACTTTCATCTCCGACTACTCCCAGCAGCTCGGGTTTTCGCAAACACCTCTGATTGCTCCCAGCAACTCGGGTTTTAATAAAACACTTGCTCGCCGATTGCTCCCAGCAGTTCGGGTTTTCCTCCATAAAATATTTTTATCCAAATAGGTCCCCATCCTATAGTTTTGAGGTAAGATAACAGAATATACTATTTGAAAATCTTAATCTTCTTTATAGAGCCTTCAATGACAAGACTCATCATGAAAGACTCTTTTTATAATACCTACAGCTATTCTAGTAGATAACTTTGGCCAAACAATATTTTGAAAAATAGTTTTCGGGTGGCAAGGTGCCACAAAAGAAGTAAATCATGCATTATTTTATTTTAAAACAAAACATGCTTGATAAAATAATAGAAATCATTATACTGGTGAGGTGGGCTTGCCTGGCTCAGCAATATGTCCTTGGTCTTGATCTTGATGTTCCTCAGGTTCATTCCACATTTCCCGCTCCTTCCCGATCGTATCTAACGTCGTAAAAATGAAAATGAACCTCACTCAGAACACAAGACAAAACCACAAGGACATAACAAACAACAAGCATTGTACAAGACACTGAGATACAAACAGCAGCAAACAACTCCTTTAGCTCTACAATAACAATCAACAAAGTCCATAGAGCTAAGACAACAACAGATTCTCCTAAGAAAATATACACAACAACTCTGAGTATTAAAAGGTAGTTCTTCAGAACATTATAACAACACTTTACTTAGGGTTATCATATCATTTAATAAGAGTTGTTATATTAGTTTCAGGAAATACTTCTGACAAAAGTATATTAATAGTTTAGGAAATACTCCAGACAAAAGTACCTGAACACACAAGCAAGTATTAAAACTACAACTAGCATTGAGCACACTCAAATGTCAAACTGTTACTAGCTCAAGAAACACCTACTACCAAGTAACTAGGCGACAAACAATGGTAACACCTCAAGCCAGTTTATGACTAAGAGCTAAAATGGTGCACTAGGCCTATTTAACAAGACACCACAATTAAGGTCACTTCAACCAATAAACAAACAATCACATGGCAACCAAGTGTTGACAACAATCTAAGATAAGAAAGTCATATATTAAGCATTGCAAAACACAAGGAACTACTGGATAACATATAACACCAAACAATCATTCACATGCATAACACACAAATGAAATTAGTGCAATTCTTAGGAAACAAGATGAACTATTGTGGAAACTCAAAAGTGAATGTGCTAGCAATACTTTTAGGAAATTCATTAAGGTTATTAAAGGACAACCTAAGTTTATGTACTTAAGAGTTACTAAGCACGCCAACACATAACAAGTGAGGTAAAACAGGAATTTATCTCATCACACTTATTAGATAAATAAGATGATGTTTAAAGAGATTTAACATGACACCAACAAGCCCACAAACAAAGCATATAAACACAATTGATGTTATTATTAGGGTACAAAGTGAATAACGCTAAACATATGCAAACAAGGCACCACACATTATCAAAGTGGTTTAATCAAGTCATTATGATTGAGTTAAGGTTCTGATCTTCAAAAGTTGACTAGTAATATTAATGCAATTTTACTAACTAGAAACAGAGAATTAAAATAATACTTTTAGTAGATAATATTGTTGTTTTGGGAGATAGATCATATCTCCTGGGATAATGTTCAGAACATCTAATCCTTCTACCACAGTACTCCTAGTATCTATAGCAAGCTAGGGAAATTGAATTTGCATCAAAAGTTATTACTGAACATGAGTTAAAAATCATACAAATGCTACTAGTTTCAAAACCAAAAATATTGTAGCTTTAGTTTTAGGAATCTCCTACATGCAAGGTTAATTTCTATGGATAGGTATTGAATTAAGCTTTCTGTAGAAAGTGGACTCACTCAATTTGGACACTCTTAGCTCCATATTTATCAGTTTTAGTGAAACAAATATGTTTTAGCAATAATAGTGTACCTAATAATGTATAGATTATTTTTATACCAATCCAGTGTTGCATGTTAAATAAAACACAAAGCTACTCCACAAAAATACTCCTAAACTATTTGCACAAACATTGAAAGCACAAACAAGTAAAACTAGACACATACAAATAACAGAAAATAGGAATATCCCTTTCAAAGTGTAATAACCTACTATTTTAGAAACTATTCTACCAAGAGCAAAATATGAGAGGTAAAATTCTACCAAGCTAGGATATGATAGCTAATACCAATATCTACCACATGCAATTGGATTTACTCCAAAAAGAATTTTAAATAAAGATTTAAAATTCAACAAATTGCTACTGTTGTCTTTTTTAAACTTTATAGAACTTTATTTAGACACATCTCCTGCATGCAAGGCTTATATATCTAGGTAGGTATTCTCCTAAGCTTTCCATAGAACTAAAGTTTGCAGGATTTGGATTTGTAAAACTCAAGTTATTAAGTAAATGGTGCAAAAACTCATACTCAAGTTATAAAGTTTTTACAAGATTGCACATATCACACTCATACAAATATATTTTTGAGAAGGGCCAGTGCCACATGATTGAGAAAACACATATGTATGCTACAAAATTTATTTGACAATTTTTGCATGCGTAGATCTACCAGAAATGAATTAAATCTGAGCTAGTAATTCTCTGGAAATAATCAGGGAAATTTTTTTAGAAGGAAAAACAATGGAACGGGCCCGATCCGGAGCAGGCCGTTCTGCTCGGACCCGGGCCGGCCCAGCGCGGAGCGCGGGAAAGAGAGGGGTATGCAGCCGCCCGATCAGATCTGGACGCACAGGATTAAATCAGGCTGAATCAAACGACAACCGTTGATCTAAAAATCAACGACTTAGAGTCGTCTTCTTCCTCACGACAAGGAACAGAGCGCAGAAACCCTAGAATCGGAATGGTGCTTGCTCTGCTCACCTAGAGGCTCGGCGGGACGACTAGGAGGGGTGGAGGTGGATGCGGAGCTCGAGGGATGCAGGGGAGGTCGAGGTTGGGGAGGAGAAACTCCCGAACGAAGGCGCGGTCGAAGGTGTCCGTCGCGGCCACGTCGCGCTCTTGACGACTCCCGAGTACCTGGAACCAAATGCTGGAGTCTCAGAGGTAGAATGCAGGGAGGGGAATGAGCTAGAGCAAAAATAAGGACAAGAGGGGGTCGGAGCCGGCGGCATTAGTGCTCGCAAGAGCTCGGGACCGAGCGGCGATTTTCTTCGATTCCGAGCAGAAGAGAGCGAGAGCTCAAAAGATCTGGCAGGGGGTGGGTGAGTGGAAGTGTGGGAATGCAATGGGCAAGGTTTGACGTGCTGTGGTGACCTCGGATGCTTTAGAGAGGAGTTGGCTGGTCCACGGTGCTCCGAGGGCACAAACAACAGAGGGAAGAGGCATGGCTCGGGATTGGAGGAGAGGGGCGGTGGAGGAGCGTCTCTGGCACTGTAGCAAGGCTTGGAGTCTAGCAAATGGCTCAGAGCCGATGGAGGGGAGTGGAGTTATGGAGAGGAGGTTTCCTGATTGCCAAGTGCTCGATGAAAAGCCAGAAAGAAAAAGACAAAGAGTTGTTGTGCTAGGGTTCGGACAAGGTCGTGGCTAAGGGTTTACAGAGGGATGGAGGTGAAGTGCACACCCCAAACCACCTTGTTGGACAAGGTTTGAAGGATGTGTTTAGTCGTTGATGAATTTGGGCTGATTGGACTTGGCTACTTTGCAAGGATAAAGTAGTCATTCAATTGATGGGAAAATTTGGAGATAAAAGAAGTTGATTAGAGGGGGTATAGGTTCAATATTCTGATTACAAGTTTAGGTCAAAAAGGTTCAATAACAACTATAAACAAAAAAGGCAAATTGCTATGCTACAAACTAGATATGGTCACCTTAAGATTATGCACTCAACTCAAACAAGAATAAGTGATCAAACATTTTTGAAAGTAATCAAGAATGATAAAAGTGGGAAGTAGAGGTGGTGAGGATAAAGTTAGGTGAGATGCATTTCCAAATTTTAATGAATAAACACTAATTGGCTTTCTCTAGAAATGCTATAAATTAACATGAGTGAAGATAGATCTTCTACCATTTTGAAAATAGAAATTTAGGAAATATCAACACCAAACAACCTTACAAAAGGTAACACATTCCATTCATGCAATACAAACAAATCAAACACTTATATCCCCATTTAAACCATAACATTTAATGTGAACTCATAAAACACCACATGAACTCTCATAAAATAACAAACTCATGGGAAAACAATTTAAGCACATAACATATAGCTCAACCACACATGCAAATAGATAAACATTCCCACTTTAAGTTAAACCACTATATTAGTGAGGTGGTGATCAATACAATAATGACAAGATTTTTATGGAAAGAAGGCTAAACCAGTTCCTAGTAATAATTTCCAAAGACATATTCAATTAGGAGTTTTTTTTTAAATGGAAACTGCTAAGACTAGCAACACATTAAAATCAAAATATATCCTAGCCTCTTATATAATCTTTTGTAGTTTTGCAAACATATAACTTTGGAAATACTTTCATTTTCTCAATTAAACTGCCTTTGGGCAATTGTTAAAATCAAGACCTCATGCTGACTATAGTTTGTTAAGAATAAGATAGGAGCAGATATATGCATTGTTTGGATTGTCATAATCCTGGATTTTCATAAGTCATATTATAACTTGAGTTTTAAGGTTGATAGCTAGAGTGATCATCTACACAAAGACAAATCAAAACAATACAAGACAAACAAAGGAAACAGGAGTGAAAAACATTCATCAGTAATGCATTTCAAAAAGTTTTTGTGGCCTCAGAATTTTGGATCCTTTAAAATTTAGTTGTTGCTGCTTCCAAAATTTGGGGCGTTACAATCAATCGATGCAGAGGCTGAGGATTTCCCCTTAAAAAAACTCATCACGCCGGTGTGTCGCCCTCACTGGCCTTTGTGAGCCTATGACCAACATGCCCTCACGTGCACCACTACAAGTAATATGTAAACTGGTGACTCTCAAGTTTGGTCACATAAAGTTCACTATAAGTCATTTGTGACCTTTTTGTGACCAAAAGAGAAAGGTCACATGCCGAGGGTCACTAATGGCACAATGTGACTTTTTATCAATTGGTCATGGTTCCATTTGTGACCAATCCAATATTTTGGTCACTACAAATCCCAGTCAGGCCACATGGGATCCAACGTGGCAAACCTGAGCTGGCAGCCATCCGACGTGGCATCTAACGTGGCGCGGTTGAGCTGGCATAGCAGTGACCAAATTAGGTCGTAGAGAGTTGATACGTCCATTTTGCATCACTATTTATATCATAATTTACTGTTGTTCATTGATATATTTCATATTTTGAGATGATACTTATGTTATTTCATCTATTTTGCACGATTGATGCTCATTGGAGGATGGAACCCCGAAGTCTGAATACATGACACTTCACCTTTTTGGGCCTAGCGGAATGCATCGTGTACTCGGTTATTAATTGTGGGGTTGACGGAGTGACAGAAACCTAAACCCCCGTTGATATTCTGATGCACGAGGGATAGCAGGATCTCAGAGTTAAAATCTATGGTTAGATTTGTCTTAATTACTTTCTTGTATTTGCGGATGCTTGCAAGGGATATAATCATAAGTATGTATTAGTACTAAGAAGGGAGGATCATTATCATAGGTTCACCCACACGACACTTATCCAAACACTAAAGATTAATCATCAATATGAAGCGAAAGCACTAGACAGGATTCCCGTATGTCCTCAAAAACGTTTGGTCATCATAAGACAACAAACCGGCTTGTCCTTTGCTCTCAAAAGGATTGGGCCACTCGCTGCAATTAGAATTGTCGCGCTCTATTTACTCACACTTTATTTATCTGTTATATCAAAGTCTACTGAAAACCTGTCTGCTAGTGTTTACAGTGAAATCCTCATCAAAACCGCTTGTCATTATCTTCAGCTCCTCGTTGGGTTCGACACTCTTATTTATCAAAAGTACTGCGATACACCCCCTATACCTGTGGGTCATCAAGACTATTTTCAGGAGCCGTTGCTGTGGAGTGAAGTGCTATTGGTAAGATGAATTGGTAAGGAAAACTTTAACTGTAAGTGATGTTTTTATTTCTGTCTCCTTACTTAATATATAATGGAGAGAGGAAATGTTGCTTTCCGGTTTGGGAAGTCTTGTACCGCTGCTGAGGTAGGACATGAGGCGCCACCTTATGATATTGTGCCTTTTAAAATACAAATGAAAATTATTGATCGTGTAATGAATAACCGCTATGTTAGGGATATAACTGTCCACCCCGGTGATCATTTACTGTATTTACATGAATTCTGCGAGGTGTCCAAGTGTGTAGGTATTACAATGGACGAAGTCAGGAAGAAATTATTATCCATATTACTTGGTGGGAGAGCTGCGCATTGGTATAAACTGCTGAGGAACATGGATTCTATTGGATGGGAGGAAATTATACCTCTCTTTTATTCTAAATTCTATCCTCCAAGTGAAATTCACCAAGATAGGAATTCTATATATAATTTTTGGCCTCATGATGGAGAAAGTATTGCCCAAGCATGGGGGAGATTGAAGGAATTAATGCTCAAATGCCCCATTCATGATCTTCCTGATAATATTATTGTTGATAACTTCTATGAAAGACTCTGCTTTGAAGATAAAACATTATTGGATACTTCTTGTGCTGGATCATTCACTCGTAGTAAGAAGGAGTTTAAATGGGATCTTCTTGATCGTATTGAAGAAAATACTAAAGCATGGGAGAATGACAAAGGTAGGGAGTCAGGTATAAAATATGACTTTTAATGCATTAAGACTTTCATGAATACTGATGCATTTCAAAATATTAATAGTGCTTATAGTCTTGACTCTCAAGTTGTTGCAAATTATTATAAATCCTTTGCTGTCTATTTCGGTTTTCCCAAGAAGGGGTTTGAATCATATCATGAACCTTATAAAGATAAATCTATTGCTCCTTTAGCTAAAAGCATTGAAGTTAATATTGTTGATCATATCATTCCTGCGCCTTATATTGATAAAATTCCTTTTCCTGTTAAAGTGAAAGAACATTCTATTATGGCGAGTGTGGTTAATAAAAGTGATAAGAAAGCTAATGAACCTGATGAACAAATTAAAGTTGAACCTTCTGTAGCTATAGTTAAAGAACTTGTTTCTGAAAATGTGGGATAAGAGTATATTATATTTTGTGATTATGTTATCTGTTAAAATTGGTGATCGTTGCTATTATGGTTTATGTGATATTGGTGCAAGTTCAAGTGCTATTCCTTATGATCTTTACAAAGAAATTATGCATGAGATTGGTCCTAGTGAACTTGAAGAGATTGATGTGGTTATTCAACTTGCTAATAGAGAAACTATCTCTCACATTGGTATTGTTAGAGATGTTGAAGTTCTGTGTGGTAAGACAAAAAAATCCCGATGATTTCCTCGTACTTGTTTCTTCTGCTAGTAAGAGTTGTCCTATTATTTTTGGTAGACCTTTTCTAAATACTTGTGATGTTGTTATAGATTGTATGAAAGAGAAAATTCTTACTAAATTTGATGGTGATTCGTATGAATTTAGTTTTTCGAAATTTTCTAAAACACCTTATGAAACCGAATCGCCCAAGAAGGATTTTAGAGTAGAACAACTTGCTTCTACTGCTCTTGCGCCTTGTAATTAAATTCAACAATTTATGGAAGATCATGAGAGTGAAGATTTTATGGAACAAAGGAATGAACTTGAGGACATATTCCTTCGTCAACATATTCTTAAACATAATTTAAAAGTGGAAGACTTAGGTAAAAACTTCCACCTAAAGAGGATCCTGTCTTGGATTTAAAACCTTTGCCTGACAATCTTAAGTATGCTCATCTTGATGATAAGAAAATATATCCTGTTATTATTAGTGCTAACCTTTCAGGTAAAGAAGAAGAAAGATTGTTGGAAATATTAAAGAAACACCATGGAGCTATGGGTTATACTTTGAATGATTTGGAGGGGATTTCTCCTACCATATGTCAACATTCTATTAATATGAAGCCTGATGCAAAGCCAGTTGTTGAACATCAATGCCGTTTAATACCTAAGATGAAGGAAGTGGTTAGAAATGAGGTATTAAAACTTCTTGATGCTGGTATTATATATCCAATTGCTGATAGTAGATGGGTTAGTCGTGTGCATTGTGTCCCTAAGAAAGGTGGAATTGCAGTTGTACCTAATGATCATGATGAGCTTATTCCTCGAAGAGTAGTTGTTGGTTATAGAATGTGCATTGATTTTAGAAAGGTTAATAAAGTTACTAAGAAAGATTATTGTCCATTACCTTTTATTGATCAAATGTTGGACATATTAGCAAATAAAACTCATTTTTGCTTTCTTGATGGTTATTCTGGTTTCTTTCAAATTGCTGTTAAAACTCAAGATCAAGAGAAAACCACGTTTACTTGTCCTTATGGTACTTATGCTTATAGACGTATGCCTTTTGGTTTATGTAATGCTCCCGCTACTTTTCAAAGATGTATGTCTGCTATCTTTCATGGTTTTTGTGAGGAAATTGTGGAGGTGTTCATGGACGATTTCTCCGTCTATGTTTCTTCCTTTGATAATTGCTTGCACAATCTTGATAAAGTTTTGCAGATATGTGAAGAAAATAATCTTGTTCTTAATTTGGAGAAATGTCACTTTATGGTTAATGAAGGGATTGTTCTTGGACATAAAATTTCCGAAAGAGGTACTGTAACATCCCAAATTTTGCAAAAATTTAAAACTTTGCATTCAAGCATCATTCATCATTAGGCATAAAACTACATCACAAAAATATTAAATAAAACTTCAAATTATAAATTTGAATAAACTATAATTTCATAAAGTGTTCACTTAAAACTCCTTAAATAAATAAAATATTATCAATTTATTTATGGGTAAGTATAATGTCAAAAAGTCCCATTTTTAATAACCTTTCCAAAACATATTTTTATGAATTTTTCTGAAATGTTTTGAATAGGTTTAAAAATCATATTTGAAATCAGTGTTTAAAAACAGGAAATAATTCTTTTAAAAAGAAAAGGAAATCGGGCCGGCCCGTTGGCTATCTGCCGCGCACGCGTAGCCTACCAGCCCGCCAGCAGCCCAGTGCCCCGCGCTCTCGCTCGTAGTCGCTGACAGGTGGGACCCACCTGTCATCACCCCCGCGGAAACGTTCGTCCCCAAATCACGCTCCCGACCCCGACAGGAAACGGCGGATTGATTCGCACGATTACGAGCGATTTACTACTCCCCTTACCTCGCCTCCTCCCCCTACTAATACCCCTCTCCGTTCTCTTCCGTTTGCCCCAAACCAATCGACCCGAGAGCTACCAGGCCGCACGCATTCGTCTCCGGAGTTCCGCGGTGGCCGCCGGCAAAAACTTCGACTTCCGGTGAGCTAAAGCAATGCCGAGCCCTCTCGTAGTTTCCCCTCGCACCCTTGCACTCACGCGACACCTTTTGACACGGCTACGGGCTTTTTGGTGTAGCGCTTCTTCGAGTTCGTCCACGACCGAGGAGATCCGCCGCCACGCAAAACTCCGGCGAGCTCTCCCGAGGGAACGAGGACGCTCCGCTCATCGCCGCCTCGCCATCGTCTCCATCTCGACGCCACGCACCCCCTGGTGAGCTCCGTTTATCTCCTAGCACCGTAGAACGCCTCGGGCGCAAACGCCGACCATGGCTCCGCCGCGCCCTGCGCGTCTCTGGCGACTCGCGCCGCCCGCGTTAGGTCAACGCGGCCTGGACCGTTGGATTTAGATCCAACGGATCTGTTTTATTTTTATTTTTCGCTTCTGTGATTAATCTGACGCGTCCAATTTCATTTAGATCTAACGGCTCTCGATCGCGATCCGCGTCGAACCGGTACGGGCGAATCAGATCGTGCCGCGTGGCCGATTCTTTTTCTATTACGAATAAAATTTAGAAATTAAAACAGAAAACTATTAAAATTGCAAAATTCATAACTTTTGATCTGTAAGTCCAAAATTGATAAACTTTATGTCATTGGAAAGCTCTGCTCATGTAGTTCATTTCTATATCATTTGTTTTTCCCTTTGACAAATTATAATTTGTATAATTATCAGAGGAGTATTTCGGCCATTAAAATAATAACTTAAATAATAAAAATGATTTAGAAATAAATGTAATTGTTTTAGGATGGTATTATTTCCCTCTGTCCAGCAATATTAATAAATTTCCAAATTGAAGATGTCATAAAAACAATAAAATTTGTAGTTATAGAAATCAAAGTTTTACTATATTATTTTAAAATTATTTAATTGATAAATAAAATAAGAAATACCTAAAAAAATTATTTCATTTATTAATGACAGAAAATAAGAATTATTAATAAGTGTGTCCTATTATCATAGCATATCATTCATGCATACATGATTATGTTTAGTGTTGTGATGGTATTGTGTTGGTATTTATTTTATTCATTGTTTGTGCTAGATTGTGAAGAAGAGGAAGGAATTGCTTGTGATTGTTATTCTTGTTGTGCTTGTTCCTCCTGTTACTAAGGCAAGTGACATTCATACAATATCCCATATTTTCTATATGCATAAGTAGTATATTTTGAGTAGTGTGCATGATAGGGATTTCTGATTTATTTTATAATGTTAAGTTAGTTTGTATTTTACAAATATCCTAGTAGTGTGTAGCCACCCTTTTCCTAAGCAGCCATGAAAATATTTTATTAGTTGCTTAGCCATGCTATAAAAATGTTTACCATGTTATGGGAATGTTTCTAAGTGTTAAAATCTAAAATATACATCTGGGTGGAATTGGTTGTTATGGTTTATGTTGAGTGGCTTTTGGGACTATGCTTGTGGTTGTCATCGCCTAGGATGAATGTCTATTCTACTTAGGGCCACGAGTATGGTGGTTGTTACCCAGAAGTACACTTGTGGATGGCCACCCAGGAACGAAGAGATTACTAACTCCCTCCAAGTTTAGAAGCTTCCCGTGCAACCTTTTGACAATGGGCTCTGTCTAGAATGATTAAGTTGTGGGAGTGCAACCTGTCAGCTTGACAAGCAGATGTAGAGATGATAGGTGGAACGGGTCTTGCTAGTATGGTTGCATTCTTCTTCTGAAAGTTCTTGTCTCAATTCTCTCCTTTCCATAATACACTCCGCGTGTATAGGATTTCTCGGACATATTGAGTCTAAAGGTGAAAGTGCACAACCTCTGCAGAGTCGACAATCTGAGTTCTCAGCCGTGTCCCCGGAAATGGACTACTTCGAGCAACTGGACAAGGATGGGCAGAAGAATCTCAACACTGTTTTCATAAAGTAAAATTTGACTAAGGAAAGAATTGTTGGTGCACTTGGGGTTTATCCCTTGGTGCCAAGTCTTCGAGAAATAAAAGTGTTTTACAAAATGATAGGAGAAAACTTGCTTTCTGCAAATAGCCTTCAACCCCACCAAGCCAAATATGCATATAGATGTTACACTTGCCAGTATATATCCACCATAGTCACTTTCCAATACATCATTGTATTGACCTCCTTCGGGGGCTGCATATTCCGATGTGCAGGTAATTCTGATGCTGAATGATTTTGGCTCGAGTCTACACCCAACATGACTGCCTGTGGCGCATGCTTGAAGATGAAGCTCAATGTTATTCCGCTTTCGCTGTGAACTTTGAACTTTAGCTAGCCTTCATGGCTTTGCAAATTGTAATAAAGCCATATTTGGCTATTATTTTTGGATCTCGTTGTAGCAATTTTAATACTTATGCAATGGTACTTTATATTTTGTACTGTGGTGCTGGCAGTGATCCAGGGACTAGCACATAACACAGGTGCTCCAACTTTAATAAAAGTTGGGGTGCTACAGGTACTGAAGTTGATAGAGCCAAAGTGGAGGCCATTGAGAAAATGCCTTGCCCTAGAGATGTTAAAGGTATTCATAGTATCCTTGGTCATGCTGGTTTTTATAGAAGGTTTATCAAAGATTTTACTAAGTTATCAAAGCATATTACTAATCTCTTGGAAAAAGATATACCATTTGTTTTTTATGATGATTGTAAGGAAGCTTTTGAAACTCTTAGGAAAGCTTTAATAACTGCTCCTATTGTTCAACCACCTGATTGGAATTTACCATTTGAAATTATGTGTGATGCTAGTGATTTTGCAGTTGGTGATGTTCTTGGACAAAGAATAGATAAGAAGTTAAATGTTATTCATTATGCTAGTAAGACTCTTGATGCTGCTCAGAAGAATTATGCTACAACTGAAACAGAATTTCTAGCGGTTGTGTTTGCTTGTGATAAATTTAGACAATACATTGTTGATTCTAAAGATATTATTCATACTGATCATGCTGCAATTAGATACCTCATGGAAAAGAAAGATGCAAAGCCTAGGCTTATTAGATTGTATTACATTTGCAAAAATTCGATTTACATATTGTGGATAGGAAGGGTGCTGAAAATCCTGTTGCTGGTAATCTATCTAGATTGGAAAATATTGCTTATGATCCTATATATGTTAATGATAGTTTTCCAAATGAACAATTGGCTGCAATAAGGGTGAGTTCACGAGATAATCCTTGGTATGCAGATTATGCTAACTCTATTGTTTCAAAGTATTTGCCTCCAACCTTTTCAGCTCAACAAAGAAGAAAATTATTTTATGACTTGAGGCATATTTTTGGGATGACCCACACTTATATGAAGAGGGAGTCGATGGTATTATGCGAAGATGTGTTCCGGAGTATGAACAAAAAGAGATATTGAGAAAGTGCCATAGTTGTGCTTATGTGTCGGGAACCCTCTGACTACCCGGCAGAGATGCCCACGTTATGTAAAAAGATCACGATCCCAATGATCAGTGCATCGTGATCACATAACCAACATGGTATACAAATAACATCATTAAACTTAAACACTAGAAGATTTACATAAATAATGGTCACATGACCAAGTCTGCAATCATCGTCACACCTGACGGAAATGAACTAAGGTGCAGCCGAACTTTTGGCTAGCGTCAGCCCTCATCACATCCTGGCGCATTCCCACATAGTAGTTGAACGGGACACTCAGTTGGCGTAGTCGTCGGCGTACTCTTTCTTCCTGTCGTATATCTCCTCATTGAAACCTCGACGTTTGAATATCCGGAAACATAGACATATGGGCACATTTACGTACTCCCAAGACCACCTCTAAGGTGAAGTTTTTATAGAAATGCATGTAAAGCATTTTCGAAAACTAGGATAACTCCTACAAACAACTATAGGGTTTAGTTTTCGAATACCATGATTTTTGGACAATAGAGAATTCGAGATCTCTATATCTTTGTTGAAGAAAACATTTAGAGATAGAAATCTCTTCTCTTAGATATAACAAGGACATATCCAAGTACTGAAAACTTTATTTAGTAAAAGTTTGTCAAAACACTAGGACGGCTTGTCTCCCCGAGATCAAACATCTTCTCCCAAATTCCGTACCTCCCAGGTACCTCATTGTTTCACCGAAACACTTTTCTTGAAAAACAACTTCTTTCTCCAAGGCGACCAGTGTGGTCTTTACAACCGTCCATGATCGAGGACTCGTCTATTCGAATAGATTTACACTCTTCAGAGGTTGCACACTTTACCCACACCAAACGGACCTTCCGCCCTGTTCGCCATGGCCCGTCATACGACATCATGCGGGGGTCCGGATAACCTAATAAAAACTTTCCACTATGTCCACCCTAGAATTGTGGCCTCCCGGTAGGTTTGTTCTCCCCGGCACCGTGTGCTCCACTAGACCTCTGATCTTTCCTCGGGACACCACACTGCCACGGCAGGAGACTGATGCACACGGTGGGTGTGTGGTTGGGAGACCCAAAGAGGAAGGTATGAAGTAGTGGAACAGCAAATTTCCCTCAATTATGAAACCAAGGTTATCGAACCATTAGGAGATGAAGAATTCTCTCGAGGTATCAACGGTGCCAGAAAAGAGCTGGTGCTAAGTTGACGTGGAGCCTGCACACAAACAATCAAGATACTTTGCCCCAACTTAACAGTGAGGTTGTCAATCTCACTGGCTTGCTGTAACAAAGGATTAAATGTATGTGTGGAACAAAGATGTATGTTTGCAGAAAGTAACAGGTTTGCGGTTGTGGTTTTATCAGATTAATGAGAAGGACCGATGTCCACAGTTCACTAGTGGTGTCTCTCCCTAAATAATAATAACATTCATCCATGCCTGGTAAACAAATTACAACTGGGCAATTGATAGAATAATGATGAGCAAATCAATTCATATACTAACGCTATGGTGTCTAGTGTGAGATTCATTCGGGCATTACAACAATATACAGAGACCGTTCCAACCGCATCTATGACTAATAGTCCACCTTCCGGCTAGCGTCCACACCCCTTTCAGTATTCAGTTGCATGCAACAGATTATCGCCTTAAGCATTGTGTGTAAAGTAAGTAAGTAACATCATCCTTAGACAAAGTACTACTATTTTATCCCTAGTAGCAACAATACATATACAATCTTAGAGCTTTCTGTCACTGCCCCAGATATAATAGAGTCATGAACCCACTATCAGCATAAATACCCCCTCTTGGAGTTACGAGCATCTACTTGGCCAAAGCACACACAAGTAACGGAGAGCATACAAGATCATTAAATAACACACATGATATATTATGAAGCAATAACTTTAATACTCAATATTCATCGGATCCCAGCAAACACAACATGGAGAATTACATAAAGATGATCTTGATCATGATGGGCAGCTCACAAGATCTAAACATGATAGCACAAGAGGAGAAGACAACCATCTAGCTACTGCTATGGACCCGTAGTCCAAGGGTAGACTACTCACGCATCAGTCTGGAGGCGGTCATGGCGACATAGAGGCCTCTGAGGACGATTCCCCCTCCCGGCAGGTTGCCGGGGAGCAGTTCCGATCTCTCCCGAATTGGTGTTGACGACGGCGGCTCGGGACCCGTGGAGGAAAATATGAACACCGTGCGATTATTTTTAGGTCAGGAGGTATTTATGAGCGAAAGGGCAAGGTCTGTGGGCGCCCAAAGGCCCCATATCACCTCCTGACGTGGCCAGCATGGGGCTCGCGCCACGAGGTGGTGGGGGCACCTCGTGGCTCTTCTCCATCTCGTCTTTGGTTCCTCGTGACGCAAATATTCAAAAAATAATTCCAGGATCTTTTATTTCCAATTTCGAGAATATTTCCTTAAGTACTTTTCTGAAACCAAAAACAGAAGACAATAGGGAACTGGCACTGTGGCACCTTGTTAATAGGTTTGTCACAGAAAATGCATAAAACTATATAAAATGCATATAAAACAGTAATAACATGATATAACATAGCATGGAACATAAGAAATAATGGATACGTTGGAGACGTATCAATATCCCCAATCTTAGTTCTACTCGTCCCGAGTGGGCAAGAACGATAAAAGAAGAATAATTTCTGAAGTGACATGCTTAAACACAATCCTGATCATATAATAATGTAAGGCATGTAAACTGAGATCAAATGAATACGGCTTGTAGTTTATATTTATATCAATTGAGTAATAAATAAACAAGTAGGTGAAGCAAGCAAAGCTTTCAATGATATAGTATTAGATAGCAATCAACCGTGCAAAGTAGATATTAAAGATGATTTAAGCTTCAAGCAAAACAATATAATCATCTAATTCTTCCAACAAACATGACAACTTAATGAAAGGATCAAGTCAAGCAATATCAATATGCACGTATAAGATCAATACATTATTTGTTCAAAAGAGACAAGCAAGCGTTCAACGTTGGTTCCTTGCACCAGGATGTTATGGCTAAGAGAATGTTAACGAAGGTTTGGATGGCCAACGGAAGAAAGGCTCGTACAGCTGTAAATGATCATTAGACAAGAGAAAGTCTTACAATCGAAGCTATGAAAGGAGTAGTGATTGCCATACAACGAATGCACAATGAGCTATAAGTATATGTAAGATCTCCAATGGATCTAGTGGGGGTGCATCCAACTTTCTTGCTCACGAAGACCTAGAGCACTTTTGAGGAGGCTCATCATTGGAATATATAAGCCAAGTTCTATAGTGTAAAGTTCCCCACATAGTTATGCAACTAAGACATCAAAACTCTCTCATATGGAGTAAAGTTGCTAAACATGACAAACGATGATCATAAATGATACAGTGCTATAACATGAGAACAAGTGATGACTAAAAAAGATATGGTGCTATAACATGAGGACAAGTGTGTGATAAAGAATAGTAATGTTGCCCCCCCCCCCCCCCCCCTTTTTTTCTTTTTTTCTTCTTTATTGTCTTTTTCTCTTTTTTTCTATTTTTTTCTTTTTTCTGTTTCTTTTTTCGATGGCCTCCATGGCTCTTTTCACTTTTAGGGGCAAGCATCCTAATATGATATATGATATATGAGATCACACTAATGATGATAAGACAACATACTGATGATACAAGTAACTAATATGAATGCGCCATAAGAATACATATGAGAACGGTGCCTCTGCCAGTGTAGCAGGTTATGCAATGATCTAGCGTAACATGGGTAAAACAAAATATCAGCTTTATAGAATCACGGAAAGCAATAAATAAGTAATGAATGATAACAAGTCATGTAATGTAAGATGGATGTTGCATGGCAATATATCTCGGAACAACAATGAATATGCTGTAGTAGGATGGTATGGTGGCGTTTTGTGGAAGATAATTGGCTTATGTGTAGGAGAACAAGATGAAGATCTCCCACGAGTTTGGATGTACCCACGAAATATGCACCGACTCTCAATGTGAGAAAGGGTAATGCAAAGTACCGAAGAGGCTAGCAATATGGTGGTGGAAGTGCCATGAAAACCGCAGCTTGAGAACTCACAAGTAAAAAGATTCCAAATAAAAATATGATCATACAAGGCATAATGAAAATTACTCCTAGAGGGATCGTGGCGAATGACAAAGTCACCGTTGTCTTCCCCGACCGTAGCGCATAATATAAAGACATTACTGTTGCCTTAGGCAAATAGAAGTCATATACCATTATGCAATCAACTAGAAATTTAAGTGTGGCACAGCTTCAAGGTATTCTAGACCAACCATTAATCATTCCACTTTACTAGACCATCATGTTTACCATTAAGCAAATTAATATCTCAAAATAACATCAATGATTCAAGTGACACAATTTAATGATCTACAAGATTATGAATCATTTAATTATACCATCTACCACATTTATCATTTTCTGTTCTCAACCAAACACCAATCGACTTATTTAAAAGATAAAGTCTCCAAGTAATTAAACAATGAGATATGAGTGTATAATAAAACAAAGCTAACAACTTTAGCAAGGGATGCATGAAAAACAAGAGCTAGAAAGCAAACAATAACATGAAAAGAATACTCAACGTATATAAGTGAAGAATACGAGTATTCATAAGAAAAAGCGGAGCGTGTCTCTCTCCCACACAAAAGAATGCTAGGATCCATTTTATTCAGAGAATGAAACTAAGAACAACAAAAACAAAAAAATAACAGACGCTTCAAGCAAGCACATAAGATGTGACGAAATTAAAATATAGTTTCACTAGAAAGGACCTGATAGTTTGTCGATGAAGAATGTGATGCCTTGGGCACCCCCAAGCTTTGACGCTTGAGTCTTCTTGAATTATATTGGGGGTGAACCACTGGGGTATCCCAAGCTTTGGCGTTACTATCCTCTTGATCAGATTATATCATCATTTTCTCTTGATCCTTGAAAACTTCCTCCACACCAAACTTAGAGTAAGTTCATTAGAGGGTTAGTGCACAAAAAATTATGATATTCTGTAGGAACACAATTGTTACCAATGATAATGGACATTAGCTACAGCCACTGATAATTCATAGGATAAGAAGATCTAATCAAAATAGCAAAAGAGACATTGCAAAATAATGACAGAATCTGTCTAAAACAGAACAGTATGTAAAGACGAATTTTTTCGAGTCACTTAACTTGCTCAGATCAGAAGAAACAAAACTAATGTAAGTTGTGTATTCATATGTGGAGTATGCACAAAAAAAGGCAGATTTTTTAAAGTTCGATTGAATTAATATGAATTTAACAGTGAACAAAAGAAATCTGTTTATGCGCAGGATTGAAATTTAGCATCAACTTTCAACTTGTGGCTTAAGTTGACACAACATTGCAATAAAATAAAGATACAAAGGAGTTTCTACAGAGGTAGGACAAGTCCTTGACACAAGCAAAATAAAAGTGGGTTGTCTCCCATAAGCGCTTTTTTAACGCCTTTGAGCTAGGCACAAAGAAAAATTCAAGTATTATCAAGAGATGAAGCATCAACACCATATTTTGAACGAACAATAGAATCAAAAGGTAGCTTCATTCTTTTCCTAGGGAAGTGTTACATACCTTTCTTGAGTGGTAATTGGTACTTGATGGTACCTTCATTCATATCAATAATTGCACCCACAGTTCTTAGAAATGGTCTTCCCAACACAATTGGTCAAGATGGATTGCATTCAATGTCCAAGACAATAAAATCAACGGGGACTAGGTTATTATTAACCATAATAAGGATATAATTGATACTCCCCAAGGGTTTCTTAAAAGCATTATGAGCAAGAAAAACATCCAAATAACAATGTTGCAATGGTGGCAAATCAAACATACCATAGAGCTTTTTAGTCATAACAGAAATACTTGCACCAAGGTCACACAAAGCATTGCAATCAAATTTATCTACTTTCATTTTAATGATGGGCTCCCAACCATCTTCTAACTTCTTAGTGATTTGTAATATGAGTCTCAATTTATCTTCCCTAGCTTTAATGAGAGCATTTGTAATATGAGTAGTAAAAACAAAATTAAGAGAGCTAGCATTAGGACTTGTGGCCAACTTTTGCAAGAACTTAATAAGTTCGTAGATATTACAATTATCAAAATAAAAGTTATTAAAAGATCAACATCAAGGACAAGACTATCAACTTTAGACACAAGTATATCAATTTTCCCAAGTTTTTCCTCAACAGTTTTGTTAAACAAAGTTTGTGTAGTGATAAAATATTTTAAAATGGTTTCAAGTTCAGAGGTGGTGGTCCTATTGTTGTTATAAGAATTACCATTATTATTCGAAGGATATGGCTTATAGTTGTTATTAACATAATTGTTCCTATAGGCATTGTTGTTGAAATTGTTGCTTTTAATAAAGTTTACATCAACATGCTCTTCTTGTGCAACTAAAAAAGCTAAGGGAACATTTTTGGGATCAATATGGGATTAACCACTAGCAAGTATAGACATGATAATATCAATCTTTTCACTCAAAGAGGAGGTTTCTTCAACAAAATTTACCTTCTTAACTTGAGGTGTCCTCTCCGTATGTCATTCAGAATAATTCACCATCATATCTTCCAACAGTTTTGTTGCAGTCCCCAAAGTGATGAACATAAAGGTACCTCCGACAGCTGAATCCAGTAAGTTTCTTGAAGACAAATTATGTCATGCATAAAAGGTTTGGATGATCATCCAAGCAGTCAGTCCATGGGTTGGACAATTCTTTATCATAGATTTCATTCTTTCCCAAGCTTGAGCAACATGTTCAGTATCTAGTTGTTTAAAATTCATGATGCTACTTCTTAGAGAAATAATCTTAGCAGGAGGATAGTATTTTCCTATAAAAGCATCTTTGCATTTTATCCAAGAATCAATACTATTCCAAGGTAGTGGAAGCAACCATTCTTTAGCTCTTCCTCTCTAGGAGAAAGGAAATAATTTCAGTTTTATGATATCACCATCTATGTCTTTATATTTTTGCATTTCACATAATTCAGCAAAATTATTTAGATGGGCCGCAACATCATCAGAACTAACACTAGAGGATTGGTCTCTCATAACAAGGTTCAATAAAGCAGGTTTAATTTCAAAGAACTCAGATTTAGATGCAGGTGGAGCAATATGTGTGCATATAAAATCATTATTGTTGATGCTTGTAAAGTCACACAACTTAGTATTTTCAACGGAACTCATTTTAGCAATTTAAATAACAAACCGAAATAACAATATTAAAGAAAATATTACCAACCCGAAATAAGAAAAGCAACAAAACTGAAAATAAATAGCAAAACCGAAATAAGAAAAGTAATGCAAGTAACTATTTTTTTTTGTATTTTTGCTATTAAGCAAACAAAACAGAAATAAAAATAATCTAAGCAAGACAATAAAAAATAAAAATACTGGAAGTGCGAAAACGCCCCTCGTGATGAAATCCACAAATCCCCGGCAACGGCGCCAGAAAAGAGCTTGATGCACACGGTGGGTGTGTTGTTGGGAGACCCCAAGAGGAAGGTATGAAATAGTGCAGCAGCAAATTTCCCGCAGTTAGGAAACCAAGGTAATCGAACCAGTAGGAGATGAAGAATTCAGTCGAGGTATCAACGGCGCCAGAAAAGAGGTGGTGCTAAGTTGTCGTGGAGCCTGCACACAAACAATCAATATACTTTGCCCCAACTTAATAATGAGGTTGTGAATCTCACTGGCTTGCTATAACAAAGGATTAAACATATGTGTGTAAGAAAAAAGTATGTTTATAGAAAGTAACATGTTTGCAGTTGTGGTTTTATCAGATTAATGAGAAGGAATGGGTTCTACAGTTCACTAGTGGTGTCTCTCCATAAATAATAATAACATTCATCCATGCGTGGTAAATAAATTACATCTGGGCAATTGACAGAATAATGATGAGCAAACCAATGCATATACTAACGCTATGGTGTCTAGTGTGAGATTAATTCGGGCATTACAACAATATACATAGACCGTTCCAACCGCATGTATGACTATTAATCCACCTTCCGGTTAGCGTCCGCACCCCTTTCAGTATTAAGTTGCATGCAACAGATTATCGCCTTAAGCACTGTGTGTAAAGTAAGTAAGTAACATAATCCTTAAACAAAGTACTACTGTTTTATCCCTACTAGCAACAGTATATCTACAACCTTAGAGCTTTATTTCACTGCCACAGATTTAATAGAGACCTGAACACACTATCGAGCATAAATAACCCCTCTTGGAGTTATGAGCATCTACTTGGCCAAAACACACACAAGTAATGGAGAGCATGCAAGATCAGTAAATAGAACACACATGGTATATTATGAAGCAATAACTTTAGTACTCAATATTCATCGGATCCCACCAAACACAACATGGAGAATTATGTAACGCCCCGGGATTTATCCCCTTTTAGATTTGTGAGTTTTCTTTTTGCATCGACATGGCATCGCATCGCATTAATTTAATTTGTTGCATTTAAATTAAATTTCATAATTAAATTCAAATGCATTTCAAATTAATTAAAATGTGTTATTTTCAAATCTTTTGCAAATGTTAATAATTAGTTTAATAAATTGTCTATTCAAAACTAAAACTATTTTGTATAGTTTTTGTATTCAAATTCCTCTTCGTTTTCGTTTTAAAAATATAATTCAGAAATAATTAAAGGGGAGAGAAATAAAGCCCAAAAGCCCACCTAAGCAAACCCTAGGGTTTCCCCCTGGAAAATTCTTTCCCACCCCCTGACTTTTTGCAGCCACCCTCCTTCTTTTTCTGGATTTTGCGAATTAATCCTCCCACCTCTCTTTCTTTCTTTTTTTCCCCTTCCTTTTTCTCTTCTTTCCTTTTTCCTTTCTTTCCTTCCTTTCCTTTTCTTTTCTTTCCTTTTTTCTCTCCTCTTTCCTTCCTTTCTCTCCCGCACCGCACGGGAGTTTCCTTTCTCTCCTTCTTCCTTCCTCCCGGATCGTCCCGCACGGGAGAGAACTCCCGAGCACGCCGGCCGCCCCACCCGCGCGCTCCCCAGCAATCGCTCGCCCGCGCCACCGCTCCCACGGCCACGCCGCCGCCCGCCTCCGGCTGCCCGCCGCGCGCCCCCGGCCGCCACCACGCCGCCTCTCTCCGTCCGCGTGCCACCGCTGCATCCCGCCAGCCGCCGCGCCGCCGTGCGCCCCGCGCGTCCTGCGCCTCGGCCACCTCCGGCCCGAGCGCGCCGCGCTCCACCGCCGGCTCCCGTGCTCTCGGCCCCGTCCGCTTTCTCCCGAGCCTGCTCCCGCCCCGCTTCCTCCGGGCCGAGCTCGCCTCCATGCCCGCGCGCTCGCCTGCGCTCTACGCCGCCAGCGCGCCCTCGCCTCCCCAACGCCGGCCGCCGCCCGCGCCGCGCGCCCCCGTCCACAGCCGCCGTCGCCCGTCCCCCCTGCTCCGGCCCGGCCTCCTCCGCGCCACCACCCACAGCCGCCCGAGCTTCTCCCGTGCGCCCCTGCCCCAGCCTCCACCGCCTCCCGAGCCGCGCAGCCGCGTCGCCGCCGCCCCGCACGCCTCCTTGCCGCGTCCGACTCCGCCGTGCCGCGCGCCTCTGCCTGCGCCGCTCGCCGCTGCCACGCGTTCCGTCCCAAACGCACGCGTCCCGCTGCCTCCTCTTTCCGGCCACGTGCACGCCGCCGCCGACGCCCGCCAGGTGTTCGACACAATGCCCGAAAGACTTTCAGCGTCGCAATTTTGTCCGAGTTGTCCACCCTTCGTGGTGTTGCTTTATGCGCGTGCGCGTCCTCTTCCGGTGTCGCGTCGCCGTGACCGCCCGTGTCCGCGTCGCGTTGCCTGCGCGTGCGTGTCTTTCCGGTGTCCGTTGCCGTGATCCTACGTGCCCGCGCCCGTCAACGGTGATGACTGAGTACGACTACTTCCCCGACCACTTCCACGACACCGACAAACGACGATGCCCTGGTTCCACGACGACTACTTCCTCTACGGACCGAAGACGTCGGTTTCGAACCCTATCTCTCCCGATCCAACGTGCGAACCCAAACCCTAACCCTACCTATTTTATTAAATGTCATCTATCTTGTGCATATCGCATCATAATTGCATGGTTTGCATCTCTTGGGTTTGCGGGTGTAGCAAATCACCTAAATGATAAATATGCAATGTGTGGGGGTAATAAATATATAATGCCCTATTCCATTTAATTTAATTAGATCATCCATGCCATGTGTTGCCATGCTAACCAAAATTTAATATTGCTGGTAAATAAATAACTTGCACCTAAATATTAATTGTCGGAATCTCGGTTCCGGTTAATTTGGATTAAGTGCATTTCGCAATGCATCTTGCCATGTCATGCATCATTCTCACATGATCATGCTGGATCTTTGCAGTAGTTATAAAATGCATCTTTACGCTTTCCAGTGTTTGTTGCTTCTTCGCGGATACGACGTTGAGATGTGTGAGCAACGACAAGATATGCTTCCATGCGGGATTCCAGGCAAGCAAAGTTTGCTTGTTTACCTATACATTATCTTACATTCCTGCCATTGATCTCTACTACCCTAGTTATCGATTCTTGAACTGCGATCCCATCACATGTTTATCCTGCAGCCCATACAACTTTATCCCCACAACCTAATACCCGTTGCATATTTATCTGTTGGCCTTGCGAGTCGTAGCGCATGCTTAGAGTTGTTTGTGCGAGTCGTCTGTTGGTCTTATGTTTCATCTGCTTAGTATGATATATTATTCTACCTTAATAAAATGTTGTATTATATTGGGGTATTATAATTAAAAGATAAGGCACCAGGCGGAAGGCCTTGCGAGGTGCTTTGTTCTGCTCAGTGTCGACCCAGGAACTGAGATTTTGTCCTCGGATCCAATTTTGAGCGCACTAACCACTTGTGGGAGGCCCTATGGAGCCCCCCTCGACTTTGAACGGATCTTCAGCTTGTCCATGTGCCGCAACTAGTTCGGGTTTTCCATTTGCGCATATGGATGTGCACGATGATGATGATTGAGGAGAGGTTACTTGATACGGGGGGTCATATAGGAGTGGTGCGCGCGAAGCGGACAGTTCCTAGTGTGGTTTGAGCCGCATGGCACGTGGACACAAACTAATGAGTCCGCAATTGAGATTCGGCCAAACTCTTGACGCGGGTAACAACTCATATGGGTGGCACTTGGACTTGCTGTAGTGAAGGAATAAGTTGTGTTGAGAAGCCCTGATGCTTGCTTGGGTTGATCATGCGAGTATGGGTACAGTAGTGCACCCCTGCAGGGTATAATCTTATCGATGAGCCGTGTCCACGGTTATGGACGACTTTGGTGATGATGCTGGCTAACAAGATCTAGACAACTTGCACCTAATTAATGTTAATTAATTTGACTAGTAATATAAAATTACTTTCACAATAAATTATAAATAAAACTGTTCAATGCGTGAGTTTCCCGAATTGCTTCCTCATATTTGGTTGAGGGGGTTAATTCGAGAATGGGTTATGTTTTGGTGTTAGTTGTAGATGTTTACTTTATGCGCTCTCTTATCCCTCTCTAATTAGACGGAAGTTGTAGCGTGTCTCTTTAGGTTGCTAGTGCTGCTGCCGCTAAGTCCACCTCCCCTATATTTTGGGAAATGGTGTAGAAAGTAGGCAAGTCGATTTTGCTTGCCAGGGAGTGCCCTGACCCTCTTTTGGGATGTGCTTTATGTGCAGTCAACAGGTTTGAAGTCTGACGACGTTAGCTTGGGAATCCCTCCGGCTTGGCTGGGCAGGGATATGGCGCCATCGCTTATCTTCAGGATTCTTAGTCCAATTTGCATCTTATCCGTAGTCGGATACTATTTTCCTTCCGCTGTCATTTGAATCTTTGTATTGTATCATTTGTATCTTGACTCGTTCGAGTCGTTGTTGTATTTATATCTTTGTTGTATTTGTGGATGTATCGGAACTATTGTAATGTTATCACAATTCCACCCACATAATGCGCATGTTTCGGCGTGCACATTATGTCTGGTGGGCGACCTAAAATCGTTATTATGCGGATTTCGGCGGGAGCGCTTAAATCTACATAGTACCGATTTTAGGGCGTCACAAATTACATAAAGATGATCTTGATCATGATGGTCAGCTCACAAGATCTAAACATGATAGCACGAGAGGAGAAGAGAACCATCTAGCTACTGATATGAACCCGTAGTCCAAGGGTAGACTACTCGCGGATCAGTCCGGAGGCGGTTATGGCGACGTAGAGGCCTCCGGGGACGATTCCCCCTCTCGGCAGGGTGTCGGGGAGCAGTTCTGATCTCTCCCGAATTGGTGTTGATGACGGCGGCGGCTCAGGACCCGTGGAGGAAAATATGAACACCGTGCGATTATTTTTAGGTCGGGAGGTATTTATGGGCGTAATGGCAAGGTCGGTGGGCGCCCGAGGGCCCCACATCACCTCCTGGTGCGGCCAGCATGGGGCCCGCGCCACGAGGTGGTGTGGGTGCCTCGTGGCTCTTTTCCGTCTCGTCTTCGGTTCCTCGTGACGCAGATATTCCAAAGATAATTCCAGGATCTTTTATTTCCAATTCCGAGAATATTTCCTTAGGACTTTTCTGAAACCAAAAACACCAAAAAACAGGGAACTGGCACTATGGCATCTTGTTAATAGGTTAGTCCCAGAAAATGCATAAAACTATATAAAATGCATATAAAACATGTAATAACATGATATAACATAGCATGAAACATAAGAAATTATGGATACGTTGGAGACGTATCAGAGACGTGCCGTAATCGTCCGGCTGCTGGTCCGCAGTAGTGTATTGTCTCGTACGGACGACAACCCGGCTTCGAGGGCCCAACCCAAATAGAAAGTATGAGAGCCCCAATACTAAAACAGACAACCTTTTGGCTAAGCCCTACCCATGTCAGGTAAAGTGGTTGCACAGTTTAATTTTTCGGGCGACAACAGGGACTTCTAAATTAAACCTCCACATTCGACTGCTCCCAGAACCCCGGGTTTTCTCAATCTTCTCCGAATGCTCCTAGCATCTCGGGTTTTCATAAAACCTTTCTTTCTTGCTGATTGCTCCCAACAACTCAGGTTTTCTCCAAAAGCATTTTTAACAAAACCATGCTCCCATCCTAAAGTTTTGAGGTAAGGAATTAAGAATACTACTGGAAAATATTATTTTCTTTATTGAGCCTTCAACAACAAGGCTCATAAAGTGAAGACTCATTTTGATAACACCTAATATAATCTAGTGTATAACTTTGGCCAAACAATATTTTCTAAAATAGTTTTCGGGTGGCAAGGCACCAGAAAAGAAGTAAAGCATGCATCATTTGCTTTTGAAAAAAAAATGCTTTGCAAAATGATAGGATTTCAAATAGTGGTGAGGTGGGCTTGCCTGGCTCTGCAATATGTCCTTGGTCTTGATATTTATGTTCCTCGTTTTCAGTCCTCACTTCCACTTCCTTCCCGATCGTATGTAACGTCGTAAACAGGAAAAGGAACAACACTCAGAATACAAGACATTGCCACGAGGACATAAGAAACAACAAGCATTGCACAAGACATCAAGCTAACAATCAAAAGCAAACAATTTACTTAGTTAAAAAACATCAGTCAACAAGTCCATATAGTTAAGACAAACAACAGATTGAACTAAGAAGATAGACACAACAACCCTAATTAATAGAAAATAGCTTTAACTGAACACTAAAGCGAACCATTTCTTATGGTGATTAGATCCTATAACAAGGGTTTGTTATATTAGTTTTAGGAAATACTTCAGACATAAGTATCTTAATATTTCAAGAAATACTCCAAACAAAAGTATCTTAATATACAAGTATTATAACTAGCATTAGCACACTCGCATTCAAACATGTTACTAGTTACTAAGAACACATACTACAAATCAGTTGATCAATCAATTAAGGTTCACACCACTTACTCACATAACTTGTTGATTAAGAACTACAAGGGTGTAGGTGAGTTACTTAATAGAACATTTTAAAATAAAGGAGAATGTTGGCAACAATTTAAAATAACAAGAACCATACATAAAGCATTTCAAACACAAACAACTTCTGGATAAATAAATCTAAGACAATCATAAACACAACCATGGCATAAAACAAAATAAGTGAAGCACTAGTTGTTAATATGAAACATGTTAGATTGAGTAGTGAGAGACACTACAATATTTTTAGAATGTTTGAACTCAATTAGTACATGGTAAGTTAAAGTTGTGATTGGAGATGATCTAATCCTATTTCACAATTTATTTCAAATAAAAATAGTAAATTAAAATAAGACTTTTAATGGAGGCATTATTGCTTTTTTGGAGAGAATGCATAACTATAAAAATAATGTTCAGAAAAATAAATCCTTCTACCTCAGTACACCTAGAAACCATATGAAGCTAAGAAAATTGTATTTGCATACAAAATATTACTAAACAGAAGCTTAAAATCACCCAAATGTTTCTGGTCTCAAAACCATAATGACTATAGTTTCAGTTTTAGGAATCTCCTACGTGCAAGGTTAATTTCTATGGATATTTATTGATTTTATAATTCAGTAGAAATTGGATTCACTTCATTTGGACACTCCTAGCTCAAGATATATCATTTTAAGTGAAGAACATACTTTCTATTAGATTTAAAGTTAAGCACATGGTATAAATAAATGTCTGACAAAACCAGTGTTGCATGATAAACAAAACACATAGGTACTTCACAAAAATACTCCTAATCCACTTGCACAAACATATCTAGCACACACAAGTGAAAGTAGACAAATGCAGTTTAATCAGAAAATAAATATATTATTTTTCAAGTGTAATAACCTACTGTTTAAGAAAATAATTCACCACATGCAAAATATAAGCTGGAAAATTCTACAAAGTTAGGAACTGAAAGATACTAAAAATATCTACCACATGCAATTGGATATGCTCCTAAATGTATTTTTAATATTGAGATAGAAATCATCAAATAGCTACTGGTGACATGTTTAAACTTTAAAGAAATTTTGTTAGAAACATCTCCTTCATGCAAGGCTTATAGATCTACGTAGGTAATCTCCTAAGCTTTGCAAAGAAATAAGGTTTGCATGATTTTGATTTGTAAAACATAAGTTATTATGTAAATGGTGAAAACTATACTTTTTACTAGATCTCCTCTAGCACACACATGGAAATATATTTTGGCAAGAGGCCAGTGCCACAGGGTGGAGAAAACACATAGCAATCCAACAAAATTTATTTCACAACTTTTGCATGCACAGATCTAGCAGAAATGAATTAATACTAGGCTACCACATTACTGGAAACAATTAAACAGAGAAAGTTTTTTTAACAGAAAAATAAAAAGGAATGGGCTGGTGGGCTGGTGATGCACACGGTGGGTGTGTTGTTGGGAGACCCCAAGAGGAAGGTATGCAGTAGTGCAGCAGCAAATTTCCCTCAGTTATGAAACCAAAGTTATCGAACCAGTAGGAGATGAATGATTCCTTCGAGGTTGTTGGTGGAGACGTTGGTGCGACGCAATACCAGCGTCAGCAACAAACGTGGAGCCTACACACAAACAATCAAGATACTTTGCCCCAACTTAACAGTGAGGTTGTCAATCTAACCAGCTTGCTGTAACAAAGGATTAAACGTATGTGTGGAACAAAGATGTATGTTTGCAGTTGTGGTTTTATCATATTAATGAGAAGGACCGGGGTCCACAATTCACTAGTGGTGTCTCTCCATAAATAATAATAACATTCATCCATGCGTGGTAAACAAATTACAGCTAGGCAATTGACAGAATAATGATAAGCAACCCAATGCATATACTAATGATATGGTGTCTAGTGTGAGATTCATTCGGGCATTACAACAATATACATAGACCGTTCAACCGCATCTATGACTAATATTCCACCTTCCGGTTAGCGTCCGCACCCCTTTCAATATTAAGTTGCATGCAACAGATTATCGCCATAAGCATTGTGTGTAAAGTAAGTAAGTAAGTAAGTAAGATCATCCTTAGACAAAGTACTACTGTTTTATCCCTAGTAGCAACAATACATCTACAACCTTAGAGCTATCTGTCACTGCCCCAGGTTTAATAGAGACATGAACCTACTATCGAGAATAAATACCCCCTCTTGGAGTTACAAGCATCTACTTGGTCAAAGAACACACAAGTAACAGAGAGCATGCAAGATCATTAAATAGCACACACATTATATATTATGAAGCAATTACTTTAGAACTCAATATTCATCGGATCCCACCAAACAAAACATGGAGAATTACATAAAGATGATCTTGATCATGATAGGCAGCAGATAAGATCGAAACATGATAGCACAAGAGGAGAAGAAAACCATCTAGCTACTGCTATGGACCCGTAGTCCAAGGTAGACTACTAACGCATCAGTCCGGAGGCGGTTATGGCGACGTAGAAGCCTCCGGGGACGATTCCCCCTCCCGGCAGAGTGCCGAGGAGCAGTTCTGATCTCTCCCGAAGTGGTGACAGCGACGGCGGCGGCTCGGGACCCGTGGAGGAAAAAGTGATTAACCATGTGGAGTTTTTAGGTCACGGGGGTTTATATGGGCGAAAGACCTAGGTCGGTTGGCGCCCGAGGGCGCCACACGACCTCCCGGCGCGGCCAGCATGGGGCCCGCGCCACAAGGCGGTGTGGGCCCCTCGGGGTCTGTCTTCATATCGTCTTCGGTTCCTCTGGTCGCAAATATTGCAAAAAGAAGTCATATACCATTATGCAATCAACTGGAAATTTAAGTGTGGCTCAACTTCAAGTTTTTCTAGACCAACCTTTAATCATTCCACTTTACTATACCATCATGTTTACCATTGAGCAAATTAATATCTCAAAGCAACATCAATGATTCAAGTGACACAGTTTAATGATGTACAAGATCAATGTATCATTTTAATTATACCATCTACCACATTTAGCATTTTCTGTTCTCAGCCAAACACCAGTCAACTTATTTAAAATATAAACTCTCCAAGTAATTAAACAATGAGATATGAGAGTATAATATAACGAATCTAACAGCTCTAACAAGAGATGCATGAAAAAGAAGAGCTAGAGAGCAAACGATAACAAAAGACGAATACTCAACGAATATAAATGAAGAATACGAGTATTCATATGAAAAAGGGGAGCACGTCTCTCTTCGAGACAAAAGAATGCTAGGATCCATATTTAAATAGAGAATGAAAATAACAAAAACAAAAACAAACATACGCTTCATGATAAGCACATAAGATGTGACGGAATTAAATATAGTTTCACAAGAAAGACCTGATAGTTTGTCGATGAAGAAGGGGGTGCCTTAGGTCTTGACGCTTGAGTCTTCTTGATTTATATTGGGGTGAACCACCGGGGTATCCCCAAGCTTTGGCTTTACTATCCTCTTGATCACTTTATATCATTCTCTTCTCTTGATCCTTGAAAAACTTTCTCCACACCAAACTTAGAGTAACTTCATTAGAGGGTTAGTGCACAAAAAGTTATGATATTCTGTAGGAACACAATTTCCACCATTGCTACTGGACATTAGCTAGAGCCACTGATACTTAAAAGGATAAAAATATCCAATCAGAATAGCAAAAGAGGCATTGCAAAAGAAAATGGCAGAATCTGTCAAAACAGAACAGTTCGTAAAAATGAATTTTTTTCGAGGCACTTAACTTGCTCAGATCAGAAAACTCAAATCTAATGAAAGTTGCGTATACATCTGAGGATTATGCACAAAGAGTATCAGATTTTTCTGACGATCCAGTGATTTTATATAATTGTTTACGGTGGACAGCAGAAATCTGTTTCAGCAGGAATTGAATTTTAACTTCAACTTTCGACTAGAGGCTTAAATTGACACAACATTGCAATAAAAATACGATAAAAAGGAATTGCTACAGATGAGTTGAATTAGGAGGATGGAAAGAAAGATAGTTTGAGATCTCTGGATTTAAGCGACTGTGTTTGAATTATCTAGGTGGCTACCACCCTTAAAAGAAATTTTTGTGGTCAGTCTAGAAACTTTGTTTAATCTCGTTTATTTCTCTGATGTAGAGCGTACAAGTATTCAAAACACAATGACATGTGGTGGATACAGAAAGTTTTTAGCACTCACGTTTTCCACTCGGTCCTCGGAGAGATTTATTCTTCTTCCACTCAGGGCAGCCACTGACATAGTGTCATATTGCTCCGCATCTGCGACATGTCACGGGACTGATGATTTTCTTGTGTGAGCGCGTAAGGCATTTCTTCTTCATCTTTACTGGGCACTTATCAACATAATGTCCTTTGCCTTTGCATTTGTAGCAAATTACGTCACTTAAGTTCCTCTTCTTCTTTGGTGTTTCCAAGGCTAACAGTTCTTTCAAGTCTTGTTTGCTATATTCTATCTCAATTAAAGAAGTCCAGTCTCGTTTGATGTGACAATTTTGAGCTAGGTGATCTCCTTCACATTTATAGCAACACTTGGAGGTACTTTTGGATATCTTCGGAAGTGACCTTACTCTTATTTCATTCTTCACCTTAGTATGACCCACAGTCTCATTTTGATGAAGATTTGGTTCAGTATCTTGACCAGTCCTTTTCTCTTTGCAGTCCCATGAATAATGTCCTAGTTCTCCACAGGTAAAACATGTTATATGGCTAGTATCTCTTTTGTGTTCCTCCTTGTTTTCTTGTACTTCCACATACTTCATGAGATTTTGTTGCATCCCCTTTTTGGCTTGCTGACTGACTTCTTGCACCACGGGGTAGAGTTGATATTGCGTTGGAACGTGATTTGTTGCTTCACACAAACAGCAAGAAATCTGACTTGTGGGGCATTCCCTAACTGGATGTCCGGTATGACCATGGGGCCACTCATCAGTGCATTCTTGGGATGTATGTCCTATCTCTCCACAGGTTTTGCATGCCTTTAGTTTGGTCATAAGGTTCTTTTCAAAATCACTATGGTTTTGATCAATCTTAGGCAGTTGCTCATTCATCATCTTCAACAGCTGACTCTGGTTCTCTAATAGTAGTCGCATAGTTGTATGCAAATCATTGGTGTTGGTATTGGGGTGAGACATCTGTTTGGTTTAGAAAGCAATGAGTTGAATTATTTGTACTATGGAGGAATCCTAGTTCAAGAAAACAAAACAAGGCAACCAATCTATAACATAATCAATCAACATCTAACAAACATCAAGCAACAAGGTTCACAACAAACAAACAATCTAGTATTGTCATATAGCCAAGTTGATATGATCAATACACTAACACGATATCGTCATTCTATTTTTGGTGGTGGTCAATCTACCTCCTTCATGACTGCTTCAAGTTCTTGGTCAACTTTCTTGGATATCCTAGAAGTGTTGGTCGAAACCTGGTTCTTCAGTGGTCTTCCATGAATGCAGAACTTCATGATTAATCGTAGCTTTTCCATATGAGCCAGCAGAATCAGACTTAGACTATAAGAACATGGTCATCTAGAAAAATATAAGAGGTTTTCAGAAGGTTGATAGTAGATGAGAATACGAGGAAGACATAGTGAAAAGATTTGTTTTTAGAAAAGTGAAGAAAAATAGATTTTCAATCCTATGGTCAAATCTATTTCTATCCAAACCTAGGGTTTCGAACCTACAGGCAACACAGTGCTCTGATACCATCTGTAGCGTACCTGCACTTTAAATAAGGCAGATACCTGTGTATAGTGGAAATCCCTGGATCGATTCATTTGCACACCTAGTTTACGATGTAATATCACAACGAAGCGTCAATTTTATTACATCGATGATCCAGAATTACAAAATATTTGATACAAGTTGCATAGCATAAAGCTAGCATTGAAAAAGTACACAGCGGAAATACAATAGCAATGGGTCTCCAACAACTTCATGTTGCCACAGGCGATAACATGTTGGTTGCAGACTCGAAATCCCTTAACGAAACCTCACTCGTCATTTGAATAACCAGTAACAAATAAAATTTTGCAACAGAGTGGGTCAGATTCCATTAAAAATGGAGTCTGACAAGTGACACTATGGTGGACACTTAATGGAATAACTCTAAAGCCTATATGCATATTTGGCTGGTGGAGTTCAAGGCTAATTTGCATAAAGCCAATTTTTTCCTACTCTTTTGAAAAACACTTTTCTTGAAATCAAGACGAGTATGGCATGAAAACCATAAATCTCATCTTCCCTTGTTCACCCATCAAGTTTTATTTCTGAAGTTGGAATGATGGAATCCTCCGTTGACGTCCGTGATCAGCTGCTCAAATTGTCCGTACCGGGGACACGGCTAAGTACTTAGTTTTACACTCTGCAGAGGTTGTGCACGTTCACCATTGTACCCACTCAACCCAAATTATCCTTTACACACCATTTGTGATAAGGAAAGGAGAAGAATGAGACGAGATCTTTCAGAAGCATTTTCCCTCCCACTCTGGCTTGACCCGTTCCACCTAACATCCCCCTACATCTGCTTGTCAAGCCGGAGAGAGTCCACGCAACATAATTGATCAAGCCAGAGCCCATATGGCAATAGCTGCACTGGAAGCAATCGTCACTCGGATGTAACAGCCCTACTGTAACTTTCCTTTTGGTGTGCATTTAAAATTGTTGAATCATGTCATCATTCCATAATTGGTTGCATTTAATTAAATATGTCTCCCAAATGTTTTCCAAATTTAAATTCTTATTTTGAATTCAAATGCGTTCAAATAATTTCTTTTGAAGTTTCAAATTATTTATAATTAACCAAACTAGATATTAATATGTCTAATTTGAAACTAGCAAAAATTGCTCAAAAGTTTTTATGAGGTTCCTTTCTGTTTTGTTTTGAAAAATACAAAAAAAGGAAAGTTTTAAAAAGGAAAAACAAAACCAGAACAAAAAAAAATGGGGAGGGAGCTCCAGGCCGAGCTGGGCCACTCCCTGGCCCAGCAAACCCCAGCCGGCCCGTTTTCCTCATCTCCCTCCTCCGTACTGAACTTTCCAGCGAGGCACGGCAATGGCAGAGGCTGCCATGCCGCCCCCACGCCCTTTGCCCGGCCCCCTCTCCTCCTATAAGCCGCGCAGCCAGGAGAACCCTAACCCTAGCCCCCAAACCTTCTCCTCCCCCGCCGCCGCACGCTCTGCTCCCCGCAACGCCGTCGCCATGGCCGTCGGGCCCGAGCTCGCATACGCCTGACGCCAGCCTCTCCTGCTTCATCGACGCGCCAGGGGCTGCGCCGCCGTCCCCTCCTTCCTCTCGACGCGAGCAGACGGACCCGGGAGCCTCCGACGTCGCTGCACCGAGCGCGTCCTTCCATGACGCCCGCACGGCCGAGCTTCTTCCCCATCACCGTTCGGTCATCTCCGACCACCTCGACTCCCCGCCGCTCGCCATCCGCCTCCTGGTGAGCTGCGCCACCGTTTCCCCTCCTTTCCCCCTGCATTCTCGCCTCCTTTCGCCGTATTTTGGCCGGCGCCGGAGTGTTGCCGTCGCGGACCGCGCGTCCCCGAGCCGTGTCGAGCAAGAACGAGAGGCGTCGAGGCACCCTCCTTCTCTGTCGAGCATGGGAACAGAAAGAGCACCCTTCGCCGCACGCACCCCGCCTCACGCACGCGCCTAGCGCCGCTGGGAATGTCGCCGCCGGCGAGTTTCTGCCGCCGCCGCGCGCTGTTGTCCGTCAGTTTCGTCAGAGAGCAGTACATCCCGCTGCCACTGTTTAAAAGCAACCCGAACCTAACCCTATCACTAATCGCTACACTAACCTACTGGCTAACAGCGCGTAAACGCCCCGCTCGCCCGCGCACGCGAGTTCGAATCCCCCGGGCGCAGTGGAAAATGCCCCATTTTTGCAGCGCCCGCTGACAGCCTGGCCCCACCGGTCAGCGACCGTGGAGCCAGCGCAGCGCCACACTCGCACGTCCGCGCCACGCTGGCGCCCGGGCCCGCGCGCCAGCCCCTCTGGGTAGCCACGCGCTCGGTGAGAAAACCCCAGGGGCGCTGCGCTTTTGCACCGAGACCCCCTGGTTTCTGTCTTTCGCACCTGAACCCCTCCAGTTACTGTTTCCATCACGAACAGGTCCCTGGAAATTTCAGAGAACACCCTACACTTATAAAAAGCATAACTTTTAATTCCTAACTCCAAATTAAATAAACTTTATATGTTTTTATATCAGAAAAATGCAATAAACATTAATATCACATTCTTATGTCATTTTGCATTAGTTATTTTAAATACTTAGTTTAAATTAACAAATGCAATTAATTAATTAAATATGGAGTATGAGGGGTAATAGTTATATAATACCCTAAATCCATTTAATATGCTCATACCTTTTATACCATACCTTGCCATGCTAATAAATATTTAATTTGAGTTAAAAATAAATTAATTGCAGTTAATTCCTAAATGTGGAATGTGTTGGTCAATTAAGTAATTAATGTCTTGTCCATTTTAAAATAATTGGATCACCACATCTGCTATATTAAGTAACATTTAAATTAATGGCTACACAAATAACTTGCACCCTAATCTTTTGCCGGGATTTCACCCCCGCTTTAATATGACCTAATCATCGCATACCATGTCGCATCATCATTTGTTTGCGCATTTCTCTGTATTGATTATTGTTTCCTATTGTTTGTGTTTGGCTCTCTTTGGGTAGACGACGACGTGTTTGCTGCGAGTACCTACGACACCGAGGTTCCAGCTATCGTGCCAGGCTACGAGCTGCCAGGCAAGCTTTTGCTAACCGGTTACACGATTGTCGGGTTTTCATTCCTGCCTTTTGATCTATGCTATCCTAGTTATCGATTCTTGAATTGCGATCCCATCACATGTTTATCCTGCGGCCTATACAGCTATATCCCCACAACCCATAACCCCTTGCATGTTTATCTGTTGGCCTTTGCGAGTCGTAGTGCATGCTTAGGATTGGTTGAGCGAGTCGCTCCTTTGTCTTTATCTCATATGCTCAGTAGGATATATCGTTCTACTATAATAACTGCTGTCTTATTTTGGGGGTTCTATAATTAAAAGATAAGGCACCATGCGGAAGGCCTTGCGAGGTGCTTTGTTCTGCTCAGTGTCGACCTAGGAACTCAGATTTTGTCCTCGGATCCAATTTTGAGCGCACTAACCACTTGTGGGAGGCCCAATGGAGCCCCCCTCGACTTTGAACGGATCTACAGCTTGTCCATGTGCCGCAACTAGTTCGGGTTTTCCATTTGCTCATATGCATGTGCATGATGATGATAATGATGATGATGAGAGGTTACTTGATACGGGGGGTCATATAGGGGTGGTGCGCGTGAAGCGGACAGTTCCCACTGTGGTTTGAGCCGCATGGCGCGTGGACACAAACTAATGAGTCCGCAATTGAGATTCGGCCGGACTCCTGACGCGGGTAACAACTCATATGGGTGGCACCTGGACTTGCTGTAGTGAAGGAATGAGTCGTGTTGAGAGGCCTTAGCGGGTTGATCATGCGAGTATGGGTACTGTAGTGCACCCCTGCAGGGTATAATCTTATCGATGAGCCGTGTCCACGGTTATGGACGACTTTGGTGATGATGCTGGCTAACAAGATCTAGACAACTTACACCTAACCATTGTTAATTAATGTGACTAGTAATATAGCATTACTTACACCCTAAATGGTAATTAAAATTGTTAAGTGTGAGTTTTTCCCGGATTGCTTCCTCATACTTGGTTGAGGGGGTTAATTCGAGAATGGGTTATGACTGGTGTCAGTTGTAGGTGGATATTTAAACGCTCTCTTACCCCTCTATAATTAGACGGAAGTATAGCGTGTCTCTTTAGTTTGCTAGTGCTGCTGCCGCTAAGTGCACTTACCCCATATTTTGGGAATCTTACAGTTTTGTAACCTGTTAGCTTAAGTTTGTTCGATACGCTTAGGTGTATTGACCCGTTCGCGGGCTGTGGTTTTTCTGCAGTTGAGGATCCTTCACTCGACCAGTTGGGTGGATACTACGTGGAGTTCGACGACGAGAACTACGACGAGTAGTTAGAGTTCCCCTGGGCTACTTCCTGGTGGGCTGCGTGGATGGGCCTTCTTTTTCGTTTCGGCCTTGAGCCCTTTGCTTCTTGTCTGTACTCAGACCGGTTTGTTTCCGCTGCTTGATGAAATGTTGGGACATGTGTCCTCTGATTGGTGCCATTTGATATATTTTTGCTCAGTGAGAGCTTTTGGATATTATTTCCTTTCTTTGTGTCTTAGGTTTATTCTGTGGTTTCGACTTGTTAAAAATCCGACCCGTATACCATGTGTGTATGGTTGAAGTATACGAGTCGGAAGACTTTTTGGATTCTTTCGTGCACAATCTGGAAACGTACGTGACGTTGGGGTCGCCAAGAACTGTCGGCCGATGATCCATTCCGAGCATGGCCTGATTCTTCCTGGGATTGGTAACCCCAGTATGTTCTTGGTTGTGTGGCCCAACCGGTACGTTTTGTTTGTGTAGCTTGAATTCAGGGTTTGACAGTTGGTATCAGAGCTTAAACGCCCTCAGGTTCCCTTCTACTGGTCGTTGTTTGAGTCTAGAAAAATATTTTGTAGTTATCAGGAAATCTTAAACGTGAGAGTAGGAATTCTGTTCTTTTACTTCTTTCCCCACCCACCCTCCCTGTTCTTCTGGTAAGGAAGTGTTACGATAATTCCCTTCTCACCTTAATTTTAAAATTTAGGACATCACGTGTTCTGGGTTTTCCGTAGTACCATAGTTGCAGGTGGTTTGTGTCGTTTTGGTGGTTATCAACTTCTTCGGCTATGTTCAGTTTCAATCTCGAATCAATCAGTTGTTGTTCTACCTTTCTCTGGTTTTCATCTCCTGGTCATTGTACAATTTGTTCTGTGCAATCAATCCTTTGGTTTCCGGAGGCTAACTTCTACTTCAAACTGCTATGTAGATGGCGCACTATCAGGTGGTGCGTAAGACCCACTGTGAGCAGACTACCGGTTACCCGAAGCTTCTCACAAGCATGGTTGACTATCTTGGTTTCAGCTACCTCCCGGAGTACCAGGTGTCCGAGATCCCCAGAGATTACGGACAGACCTTCTACAGAGCTACTGTTTGGATCAGCGGAGATGATGGTGATACTGTGCACAAGCACGTTGCTGAGGCTTCCACTGTGGACATGGCAGTACACTTGGCAGCTTACGATGCAGCTCTGGCTCTGCGCAGGGAATACTACTGCTTCAACAACCATCCATTCTGCTATGTTCCATACTACCCCTACACGGACTCTCAGTACGAGCTCGTGGCTCTGGACATGACCGCTCAGTTTGGCCAGTCTTCAGACTCAGTTGCTGGGACTCTACGCTTGGAGATAGCAGCCCTCCGTCAGCAGCTGCACCGGGCACTCTCTCACCTGGGGCAGTATGACAGGGGGAACGTCCCACCAGACGCTTTCCCGAGGTTCCAGCTCGCTTTTCCGAGTCGTCTGTCTGCTGTGGGTGGATACACTCCAGAGCGGGGTCCTCTGATCACTACTGATCCAGACCATGTTGGACCACTACTGTACGGGACACAGACGCCAGATGCCTACTCCGTTCAGTTGCGACGCATTGTGCGAGACCACCGCTTGTACTGCGATCGTCGCTACACCCATCACAGCAGCTTAGTTTCGTCTTCTGAGGGAAGCGAGAACTAGTCTTCGAGTTGTATCTTTTCCTTGTTGTAGTAGCTATCCTTTGTACGAAACCGTGTTGGTTGTACGGATGGTTAACTTTGTACTAGTAGTTGTCCTTGTAGTACTGAAACCTTGGTGGTTGTACTGATGGCTAACTAAGTATATGGTTATGAACCTTTGTTATGGAAGCTTATCCTTGTTATCCTACAGTTTGCAACTGTTTTCTGAGCAAGAATTCGACTTTCCAAGTTTTCCCTGGCTTTGTGTATCTTGTCGCTGTTCTAATATCCAATGTCTCCAGGATGACGAACACCAGGAACAACCGCAATGCGGAGGACGCACCACCACCGCCTCCAATCACGGAGTTGCTTGGTCAGATGACCCAAGTTCTGGCTCAAATGGCCGAGAACCAAGTCTACCAGAACAACAGCGGGCATCGCAGTGAAGGCAATGCACGTGTGACCATCAAGGACTTCCTCGGTCTGGGTCCAAGGAACTTCGCTTCCCCCACTGAGCCGCTGGAAGCTGATGATTGGCTTCGCGAGATGGAAAGGACCCTTGCTATCGCCCACGTGGCTGCATGACAAGGTGCCTTACGTGTCCTACCTGCTTAGGGGCAAATCGGCCTCATGGTGGGAAAACTTCCAGGCTATGAGAGCTCCCGGGGTGGTTACCACTTGGGGGGATTTCAGGGCAGCCTTCCTGCGCCACCATATCCCAGAAGGTCTCATGGACAGGATGCGCGAGCAGTTTAACTCGCTGACGCAAGGCAAAATGGACGTGATGGAGTACAATGGCGAGTTCAATCGCCTTGCTCGTTACGCTGGAGATGAGGTGAACACTGAGGCCAAGAAGATGGCCAAGTTCCGCAAGGGTTTCAACCCCGCGCTCAAGTACAAGCTGAACCTCGTCAAGGCCGACAACTTCGAGGACCTCGTCAACATCGCGCTCAATGAGGAGCATGGGCGCAAGGTCTTCGAGGAGTCGCGCAAGCACTCTCGTGAGACCAACTCTTCTTCATCGTCAATCGCCGCCACTCCTGCTCAGAAGCGTCGGCTCTGGGTGCCTAACAGCGCCTTCGCACGAGCTACCTACGTGCCAGGACCTCCAGGACTCGCGCCTCGCCCACCGAACCCGGCTCTTGCTATGAAGGGTTTCGGAGGACCGCCAAGGCCAACAGGCGCTCGCCCCAACGTGACCTGCTACCAGTGCGGGAAACCGGGCCACTACTCCAACAACTGCCCGGAGACCCGTACACTTCCTCCACCACCTCGCCCTTCTCCAACTCAGGCGATGGTCCGCGCACCTGCCCCGACTAGGCCTTTCGTCCCCAACACCAGGCCTCCGGCACGTGCTGCGCGGGTGAACCACATCAGCGCTGAGGAAGCAGAGGAAGCTCCAGAAGTTTTCCTCGGTATACTCCCTGTTAATCATATTCCTGCTAAGGTCTTATTTGACACATGCGCATCGCATTCATTTGCATCACAAGCTTTTGCACAAATGCATGATCTCTCTTTCGAGTCTATGTCCAATGGTCTTAGCGTCACTTCCCCCGGTGTTCAGATGTACTCTTCCAAGATAAGCCCCAACAACGAAATCCAAATTGGAGGCCATATCTTCTTGGCATCTCTAATAATTCTCGGCAATTCGGATATTGATGTCATTCTGGGCATGGATTGGTTGAAGGCCAATCAAGCTAAGATAGACTGTTCCACAAAGACTGTAACTCTTTCTCATCCTTCTGGACAGATAGCCTATTCTCCAAACCAAACATCTTCGGCTCGGCTTTTCGCTCTCAATGTTGATCCTCTTTCTTCCATAGAAGCTATTCCGGTGGTCCGAGACTTTCCTGACGTCTTTCCTGAAGAATTACCAGGTATGCCACCTGACAGAGCCGTTGAGTTCGTTATTGAACTAGAACCAGGCACTGCTCCTATATCCAAACGTCCTTACAAGATGGGCCCCAAAGAACTGGCTGAGCTTAAGAGACAGCTAGAGGAGTTGGAAAGGAAAGGTCATATTCAACCTAGTACTTCTCCTTGGGGTTGTCCTACTCTGTTTGTCAAAAAGAGGGACACGACGGAGCGACTGGTTGTTGACTACCGTCCTCTGAACAAGAAAACCATCAAGAACAAGTATCCTCTCCCTCGCATCAACGATCTGTTCGATCAACTGGCTGGTGCTAAGGTTTTCTCCAAGTTGGACTTGAGATCAGGTTATCACCAGATCAAGATCCGCAAAGAAGACATTCCAAAGACAGCTTTCACCACTCGTTATGGTCTCTACGAATACACTGTCATGTCTTTCGGTCTCACAAATGCTCCGGCGACTTTCTCACGTCTTATGAACTTCGTTTTCATGGAATACCTCGATAAGTTCGTGGTAGTCTATCTCGATGACATTCTTATCTATTCCAAAACCGAGGAAGAACACGGAGAACATCTACGTCTTATCTTGTCGAAACTCCGAGAACACCGTCTCTACGCCAAGTTCTCCAAGTGCGAGTTCTGGCTTCCTAAAGTATCCTACCTTGGTCATGTCATCTCTTCTGAAGGCATTTCTGTGGATCCAGAAAAAGTGAAGGCCATTGTTGAATGGTTGCCTCCTACATCGGTGAAACAAGTCAGGAGTTTCCTTGGCATGGCTAGCTATTGCCGTCGATTTGTTGAGAACTTCTCCAAAATCGCTAAGCCTCTCACCGATCTTACAAGGAAGGATAGAAAGTTTCTTTGGACTCCAAAGTGCGATGAGAGTTTCAATCTCTTGAAAGCTAAACTCACTTCTACTCCTGTTCTAGTTGGTCCAGACACTTCCAAACCTTTCCAAATATTCTGCGATGCATCTCTTCAAGGACTAGGCGCAGTCCTCATGCAAGAACGCAAAGTTGTGGCTTATGCATCTCGCCAGTTGCACCCTCATGAGCTCAACTATCCTACACATGATCTTGAACTTGCAGCAATCATGTATGCTCTCAAGGCTTGGAGACCTTACTTGTTGGGGCACAGCTGTGAGATCTTCACTGATCACAAGAGTCTCAAATATCTCTTCACTCAACCAGACTTGAACCTCAGGCAAACAAGGTGGCTTGAGAAACTCTCAGATTACGATCTTACCATCTCTTACACTCCAGGCAAAGCTAATGTAATGGCTGATGCTCTCAGTCGCAAGTCATATTGCAACAATCTCATGGTTGAGGACATCCAACCTCCTATTCATGAAGAATTCAAGAAACTCAATCTTCAAGTGGTTCCCTCTGGTTATCTTGCAAACTTGATTGCCACTCCTACACTTGAGGATAAGATCCGTGCCGCACAGTTGCGTGATTCTGGTGTCAAGAATATCAAAGACAACATTGGCAAGGACAAGTACAAGAGTTTCTCTCTCGATGACAAGGGTACCTTGCTGTTTGAAGAACGCATTGTAGTGCCCAAACTTGACAGCTTAAGAGAACTCATTCTCAAGGAGGCTCATGATACTCCGCTTTCTATTCACCCTGGCAGCACAAAGATGTACCAGGATCTCAAGTCAATCTATTGGTGGACCAGGATGAAGCGTGAAATTGCTCGCTATGTGTCTCATTGTGATGTTTGCTGTCGTGTCAAGGCAGTTCATCAGAGACCACCTGGACTTCTTCAACCACTGCAAATTCCTGAATGGAAATGGGACAAGATCGAGATGGACTTCGTTACTGGGTTTCCAAAGTCCAAGAAAGGCAACGATGCAATCTTTGTTGTCATTGACCGTCTCTCCAAAGTGGCTCACTTCTTCCCAGTCAAAGAGACAGTATCAGCTAGTCAGTTGGCATAACTCTATATGACAAGACTGGTTCCTTTACATGGTGTTCCTTTGGCAATAAGCTCAGATCGTGGAAGTATCTTCACTTCTCGATTTTGGGATAGCTTTCAGAAAGCCTTGGGTACCAAACTTCTGTTCAGCACAGCTTACCATCCGCAGACAAGTGGACAGGTTGAAAGAGTAAACCAAATTCTGGAAGATATGCTCAGAGCTTGTGTTATCTCCTTTGGCATGAAATGGGAGGATTGCCTTCCGTATGCTGAGTTCTCCTACAACAACAGCTTCCAAGCAAGCCTAGGCATGGCTCCATTTGAAGCTCTCTATGGCCGCAAATGTAGAACTCCTCTCAATTGGTCTCAAGCTGGTGAACGTCCATTCTTTGGGCCGGATATTATCCAGGAGGCTGAAGAAAAGGTTCGCATCATTCGTGACAATCTGAAGATTGCCCAGTCTCGGCAGAAAAGCTATTATGATAGCAAGCACAGGGACATGGTCTATGCACCTGGTGATCAAGCTTACCTTCGTGTCACTCCTCTGAGAGGCACGCAACGCTTTGGCATCAAAGGCAAACTCGCTCCGCGTTATGTTGGGCCTTTCAACGTTCTTTCAAGGCGTGGTGAATTGGCTTACCGTCTGGAACTTCCTCCAAACCTCTCCAAAGTGCACGATGTCTTCCACGTGTCACAACTAAAGAAGTGCTTCCAAGATCCAGGTCGTGCAGTTGATCATGGATCAATTGAACTTCGAGAAGATCTCTCTTATGTGGAACAACCGATTCGCATTCTTGACGAAGCTGAACGTCGCACCCGTAACAACACTGTCAAGTTCTACAAGGTTCAATGGTCTCATCATTCTGACGAGGAAGCCACTTGGGAACGTGAAGACCATCTCCGTGCCGAATACCCCAACCTCTTTGTTGCTCCATGAAGAATCTCGGGGCGTGATTCCTTTGAGGGGGGGACTGTTGTAACAGCCCTACTGTAACTTTCCTTTTGGTGTGCATTTAAAATTGTTGAATCATGTCATCATTCCATAATTGGTTGCATTTAATTAAATATGTCTCCCAAATGTTTTCCAAATTTAAATTCTTATTTTGAATTCAAATGCGTTCAAATAATTTCTTTTGAAGTTTCAAATTATTTATAATTAACCAAACTAGATATTAATATGTCTAATTTGAAACTAGCAAAAATTGCTCAAAAGTTTTTATGAGGTTCCTTTCTGTTTTGTTTTGAAAAATACAAAAACAGGAAAGTTTTAAAAAGGAAAAACAAAACCAGAACAAAAAAAAATGGGGAGGGAGCTCCAGGCCGAGCTGGGCCACTCCCTGGCCCAGCAAACCCCAGCCGGCCCGTTTTCCTCATCTCCCTCCTCCGTACTGAACTTTCCAGCGAGGCACGGCAATGGCAGAGGCTGCCATGCCGCCCCCACGCCCTTTGCCCGGCCCCCTCTCCTCCTATAAGCCGCGCAGCCAGGAGAACCCTAACCCTAGCCCCCAAACCTTCTCCTCCCCCGCCACCGCACGCTCTGCTCCCCGCAACGCCGTCGCCATGGCCGTCGGGCCCGAGCTCGCATACGCCTGACGCCGGCCTCTCCTGCTTCGTCGACGCGCCAGGGGCTGCGCCGCCGTCCCCTCCTTCCTCTCGACGCGAGCAGACGGACCCGGGAGCCTCCGACGTCGCTGCACCGAGCGCGTCCTTCCACGACGCCCGCACGGCCGAGCTTCTTCCCCATCACCGTTCGGTCATCTCCGACCACCTCGACTCCCCGCCGCTCGCCATCCGCCTCCTGGTGAGCTGCGCCACCGTTTCCCCTCCTTTCCCCCTGCATTCTCGCCTCCTCTCGCCGTATTTTGGCCAGCGCCGGAGTGTTGCCGTCGCGGACCGCGCGTCCCCGAGCCGTGTCGAGCAAGAACGAGAGGCGTCGAGGCACCCTCCTTCTCTGTCGAGCATGGGAACAGAAAGAGCACCCTTCGCCGCACGCACCCCGCCTCACGCACGCGCCTAGCGCCGCTGGGAATGTCGCCGCCGGCGAGTTTCTGCCGCCGCCGCGCGCTGTTGTCCGTCAGTTTTGTCAGAGAGCAGTACATCCCGCTGCCACTGTTTAAAAGCAACCTGAACCTAACCCTATCACTAATCGCTACACTAACCTACTGGCTAACAGCGCGTAAACGCCCCGCTCGCCCGCGCACGCGAGTTTGAATCCCCCGGGCGCAGTGGAAAATGCCCCATTTTTGCAACGCCCGCTGACAGCCTGGCCCCACCGGTCAGCGACCGTGGAGCCAGCGCAGCGCCATACTCGCACGTCCGCGCCACGCTGGCGCCCGGGCCCGCGCGCCAGCCCCTCTGGGTAGCCACGCGCTCGGTGAGAAAACCCCAGGGGCGCTGCGCTTTTGCACCGAGACCCCCTGGTTTCTGTCTTTCGCACCTGAACCCCTCCAGTTACTGTTTCCATCACGAACAGGTCCCTGGAAATTTCAGAGAACACCCTACACTTATAAAAAGCATAACTTTTAATTCCTAACTCCAAATTAAATAAACTTTATATGTTTTATATCAGAAAAATGCAATAAACATTAATATCACATTCTTATGTCATTTTGCATTAGTTATTTTAAATACTTAGTTTAAATTAACAAATGCAATTAATTAATTAAATATGGAGTATGAGGGGTAATAGTTATATAATACCCTAAATCCATTTAATATGCTCATACCTTTTATACCATACCTTGCCATGCTAATAAATATTTAATTTGAGTTAAAAATAAATTAATTGCAGTTAATTCCTAAATGTGGAATGTGTTGGTCAATTAAGTAATTAATGTCTTGTCCATTTTAAAATAATTGGATCACCACATCTGCTATATTAAGTAACATTTAAATTAATGGCTACACAAATAACTTGCACCCTAATCTTTTGCCGGGATTTCACCCCCGCTTTAATATGACCTAATCATCGCATACCATGTCGCATCATCATTTGTTTGCGCATTTCTCTGTATTGATTATTGTTTCCTATTGTTTGTGTTTGGCTCTCTTTGGGTAGACGACGACGTGTCTGCTGCGAGTACCTACGACACCGAGGTTCCAGCTATCGTGCCAGGCTACGAGCTGCCAGGCAAGCTTTTGCTAACCGGTTACACGATTGTCGGGTTTTCATTCCTGCCTTTTGATCTATGCTATCCTAGTTATCGATTCTTGAATTGCGATCCCATCACATGTTTATCCTGCAGCCTATACAGCTATATCCCCACAACCCATAACCCCTTGCATGTTTATCTGTTGGCCTTTGCGAGTTTTAGTGCATGCTTAGGATTGGTTGAGCGAGTCGTTCCTTTGTCTTTATCTCATATGCTCAGTAGGATATATCGTTCTACTATAATAACTGCTGTCTTATTTTGGGGGTTCTATAATTAAAAGATAAGGCACCAGGCGGAAGGCCTTGCGAGGTGCTTTGTTCTGCTCAGTGTCGACCTAGGAACTGAGATTTTGTCCTCGGATCCAATTTTGAGCGCACTAACCACTTGTGGGAGGCCCAATGGAGCCCCCCTCGACTTTGAACGGATCTACAGCTTGTCCATGTGCCGCAACTAGTTCGGGTTTTCCATTTGCTCATATGCATTTGCCCAGGTGTTTCATTCTTAACTTAGTAGAATTAAGATTTTCACAAAACAACATTTGCATAGCATCAATAATTCTACTAAGTATTGCATAGGAACCTAGACACGGGAATAAGGAATTCTACACAGGTTTAGCATAGCAATACTATCCTACACATGCATATAAAAATACACTAAGTAATGCATATAGAAATAATAGGAAGTTTATGAGGTGTGCCACTTTCCTTTGAATTTTGTCGTTGTTCACAAACTCTGTTCAACGAACTCGGGTCTCTCCGTTCAGTCTAAACAATACAAACAAACAACAATACAACAATCATAAAACAACACAAAACCTACAAACAAGTTTCTTAAACTTCTAAGGAAAACATGACATGCATGATATGCAAGTTATTTCTAAGGACTAGAGATGCATGCCATGCCATGAAAAATCTTTTAAGTTAATGCAAGGCAAATAGGTTGGTCCAAAAGGACTAAGGGCTAAGGTCATAAGTTGAATAAAATATTTTGTTTTATATCATCTTGAATAAGCACTCTAATGGCTTAGTCTTGATGTTTAAAATACTTAGAGAAAATTACTAGCTCTATTCTTTGAGGTGATCAACAATTATTATCAACTCTTTGTAAATTGGATATTCACTAAAGTGAGAGAGACAGACACCCGGCCAGCCACTTAAATTGTGGAACAGGTCATGTACGTGGACATGTAAGGTTTGTTTCCAGGCCGCTTCATCTCACTATGCCGCTAGGATCCAACCACTTCAAGATGATAATATCATGATCAAAATTGTTTAAGTCAAATGTGAAAGACAAGATTAGGAAAGAGGGAAAAGATAGAAGAAAGATGTAGTTGTCCTCCAGTCTTCATCTCCAGACTTGTAATATTCTCCTTGATGATGTCTTGATTGAAGTTTTGATAGACTTGATAAATCTTTAGACTTGGTGGTTCTTGTATCCTCGAGGCTGGTCTTGGATTTACTTAGTCATCATGAAGTCTAACAGAAGAAGAAGGGAGAAAGAAGAAAGAGGGAGAAAGACTTAGAAAATATTTCTGGTTGGTCTTCATGAACATCTTCTTGATCTTTCTTCTAAGTGCTTCCACTCCTTGGAGATTCTTCTGGAGTCTCGTTTGGCTAAGTCCTTCATTGGTCTTCCAGCTCCATGTTGAAAATTACTAAGTGTCTAAGTGTAGCACTTCACAAAAATGCTAAGTTAAAATTATTTCTAACTTAGAGAAAACTAATGAAGAGAGGTTTTCCTATGAGAATTATATCTACAAAATAAAATATGCTATGAATGAAATGAAATTTTAAATCACAAGAAACATCAAAAATAACTTTTGTGATTTCTTTATAAATATGCATGAATTTATAAATGCAATTTAATTAATTTCTATTTTTGGAAAATATAACAAAAGGAATAATTATAAGATTAAAGTTTTCTATGATTAAATTTTTATAATATAATTTAATAAAAAGTGTTAAAAGACAGGGGTATTTTAATTAAATTTATAGCAATTTACTTTAATCAAAAATAATATTTTTATTAATAGTTATGTTGAAAATACTCAAACCATTCAAATTAAATATATAACTATGAATTCATTCAAAATTACTCAAAAATATTTTATAGCAGTGGCATTAATTTACATATATTCTAAAGTTTCTAAAACAATTTTATTTGCAATTTTTGAATTTGATAGATTTAAAGTTATGACAAAATTACCCAAATTCACCATTTGAAATTTGAATATTTTAAACTATGTCAAATTTGAATTTTGGCAGATCCAAAATAATCTACATGTCGAGGGATTTCCAAAAATATAAAGTTTGTTAAATTTGGATAAGTGCTTAAAAAGTTATGACAGATCTAAGTGGCAGGGGCTTTTCTGCAAAACTGCCATTTAATTTTATTCGGAAAAATAAAATAGAAAAGGCTGGCTGACGTGGCATGCTCTGATTGGCTCGGATCTAGGGTTAACATGGACCGTAGGATTTTATGAAGATCGGACGGATCGGATCTGGAGATACCTTTTCGGGGCGATCTGATCTAGGTCGTTGATCGGAGATCGAACGGTCTCGGTCGCTTTGACCAGGATGTGGCGGCGCCGGGGTGGCCGGAGACGGGGCCGACGGCGGCGGTGGCCGGTCGTGGACGCCGGCGACGCTGCGTGGGCTCCCCGAGTGCGCGGACGACGGGCCCGGGCGCGGCGCAATACGGCGGATCTTATGGTGGTGGTGGCGACGCGGGATTCATCCAAGCGCGACGTGGAGGAGCGGTTGAGGCGGCTCGTGCGTCGGCGGACTTCCGTCGAGCTCGTCCTCGACGTTCTTCTGTAGGAAATAAGGGAGGAGGGGGTTCAAGAGTTGCGCAAGAGCACGGGGAAGGGAGAGGAGAGGTTCTCGGGCTCAGGGTTACATTTACCTCGCCGGAAACGATGGAGAGAGGCGGCGGCGGCAGTGCGGCTCCGACGAGCTATTGCAGCGGCCTGGCGGCGTGTTTTCGTGAGGGGGAAGAGGGGAAAGGTGCGGCAGGGCCTGGGGTTTATAAGGGGGCGCTCCGGGAAACAAATCGCGGAGAATCCGCACTTGATTTGATCCGATTTTGGGAGGGAGGAGTTTCGGCCGGAATTGTCGCCGGAGGTTGAAGATGAGCTGACGTCAGCGATTTTCCTTTTTCTGATTTTTTTCAATTAATTCATAACTTTTGATTTAAATGTCCAAATGATGTCAAATAAAATTCTAAAAATTTGTAAAATTAATATCTTTGTGTTAAACCAGTTGTGGGCATGTTTTGAAAACTTTTTAAAATTTATAAATTTGAAATATTGGTTTAATACAAAATTGATTCTTAATATCAATTTTGAAATTATAACTTAATTAAATTTTCTTTTCGCTAAAATTTGTAAAATACCCACATTCCAATATGTTTGTATTTAAGTTATTTAAACTTGTTTTGCTGAAATCATTCATCTTTATTTTGGCATAATATTAAAGAACTAAATATAAATAATGTTTAGGAAATGTGAAATATAAGGTATTCATTGTTAATTGGAAATAATTTGTGCATCATTATATTTTATATTATGATAATTCATTTGAAAACTTCATAACAACCTTGGAAAAGATTTTTGTTTTAATTCTATTCTTATTTAGAATATACTAATCATTTCATGCTTTGAAAATAAATGAAATTCATTTAAGCAAATGAAATGTTTATTTGGCTAATTCATTAATTTAAAATCTATGAAGTTTATAGTTATAAATTACAGAATTGAAATTTTAACACCATGTTTTGAACTTAGTTGAGAGAATGAAAACCATTTGGCAACTAACACCAATTTTAATTAATTTGAGAATTTATGAATAGATATGGCTAAGTGGTTGAAATCAATTTCTTATAAGTAAACTATTTACTTAAAATAAAATGGATTGTAGTTTGTAAAATATTTGTCAAATTACATTTTTAGGTTTTTGAAATACAGTGGATAATAAAATGTTTAAACTGTGTCATTTGAAATATTAAACTCTTTCAATAAGTTTGAAGTCTTTCATAGTTGGTTTCCTTATGCATTTAATATTTTATTTTAATAAAAACAAAAGTTTTAAATTTTAGCGATTTTTGAATATTATAAAATGTTGGGATGTTACAACAAAGTGAAACTCAAGTATTATCAAGGGATGAAGTATCAACACCATAATTTGAACGAACAATAGAATCAAAAGGTAGCTTCATTCTTCTCCTAGGGAAGTGTTCCATACCTTTCTTTAGTGGGAATTGGTACTTGATGGCACCTTCTTTGATATCAATAACTACACCCACAGTTCTCATAAATGGTCTTCCCAACACAATTGGACAAGATGGATTGCATTCAATGTCCAAGACAATAAAATCAACGGGGACCAGGTTATTATTAACCATAATAAGGATATCATTGATCCTCCCCAAGGGTTTCTTCAAAGAATTATCAGCAACAAAAACATCCAAATAACAATGTTCCAATGGTGGCAAATCAAACATATCATAGAGTTTTTTAGGCATAACAGAAATACTTGCACCAAGGTCACACAAAGCATTGCAATCAAATTTATCTATTTTCATCTTAATGATGGGCTCCCAACCATCTTCTAACTTCCTAGGGATAGAAGCTTCAAGTTTTAATTTATTTTCCCTAACTTTTATGAGAGCATTTGTAATATGAGCAGTAAAAGCCAAATTAAGAGAGCTGGCATTAAGACTTGTGGCCAATTTTTGCAAGAACTTAATAACTTTAGAGATATTAAAATTATCAAAATCAAAATTAATATCATCAAAGCAAACCGAACCACATTTTCTCACGTTCTTAATAATTTCAACACTTTCGTCAACACTAGTTTGAGCAGTTTTAGGCAATTTTAAATTTTTAGGTGAAATAGAAGAAACATTTCCAACACCAACTATGTTACCATGGATAGTAGGAGGCTTACTAACATGTGAAAAACCATTATTTTCAGAGGTAGTAATAGTAAAAACGTTAACAATATTAGCCTCTTTCTCTAGTTCTCTCTCTCTTTCCCATCTAGGACGTAATTGAGCCATTAATCTAACATTTTCATCAATTTGAACTTGGATGACATTGATTTTAGCAAAGGGATTATTCTCTTTAGTTTCAGTAGGCATAATTTTAGATATTAAAAGATCAACATCAAGGACAATACTATCAACTTTAGATGCAAGAATATCAATTTTCCCAAGCTTTTCCTCAACGATTTTATTAAAAAAGTTTGTTTAGTGATACAATATTTTAATATAGCGTCCCATCTTTTATATAAAGATGGAACACCTGTGTTAAGTGCTAGTCCCTGGATCACTGCCAGCACCGCAGTACAAAATAGAAAGTATCATTGCCGAAGTATCATAATACTACAACGAGATCCAAAAATAGCTAAGTATAGCTTTATTACAAAGTGCATAGTCATGAAGAATAGCTAAAATATTCAGAGTTCACAACAAAAGCATATAGCAATGAGCCTCGTCTTCAAGCATGCGCCATAGGCAAACATGTTGGGTGTAGACTCGAGTCCAAACTTATTCATCATCTGAAGTACCTGCACATTTGAATATGCAGCCCCCGAAGGAGGTCAATACAATGAAGTATTGTCAAGTGACTATGGTGGATATAATATGACAAGTCTATTCTATATGCATATTTGGGTTGGTGGAGTTGTAGGCTATTTTGTAGAAAGCAAGTTTTCTCCTATCTTTTGTAAAACATTTTTGTTTCTCAAAGACTTGGCACCAAGGGATGAAGTCCAAGTGCACCAACAATTCTTTCCTTAGTCAAATTTTCCTTCATAAAAACGGTGTTGAGATTCTTCCGTCAATCCTTGTCCAGCTGCTCGAAGTAGTCCATCACCGGGGACACGGCTAAGTACTCAGATTGTCGACTCGGCAGAGGTTGTGCAGTTTCACCTTTAGACTCAATTAACCCAAACATCATATACACGCGGAGTGCATTAAGGAAAGGAGAGAATTGAGATAAGAACTTTTAGAAGAAGAATGCAACCATACTAGCAAGGCCCGTTCCACCTACCACTCTACATCTGCTTGTCAAGCTGTCAGGTTGCACTCTCACAACTTAATTATTCTAGAAAGAGCCCATTGTCAAAAGGCTGCACGGGAAGCATATAAACTTGGAGGGACTTAGTAATCTCTTTGTTCCTGGGTGGCCGTCCACAAGTGCACTTTTGGGTGAAAACCACCATGCTCATGGCCCTAAGTAGAATAGACATTCATCCTAGGCGACGACAACCACAAGCATAGTCCCAAATAGCCACTCAACATAAACCATTCCAACCAAATCCACCCAGGTGTGCATTTTAAGTTTAACATTTAGAAATATTTCCATAGCATAGTATGTAAATAATTTTATAGCATTGCTAAGTATCTAATAAAACTTTCAATGGCTGGGTGGATATAGAAAATATTGGGTAATTTATGAATGTCACTTGCCTTGGTAGCAGGAGGAGCAAACACAACAAGAATAACAATCACAAGCAAGTCCTTCCTCTTCTTCACTATCTAGCAAAAGAAATACATAAAATAAATACCCCCACAATATCACACAACACCAAACATAAATATGTATGCATGCATGATATGCCATGAGTATAACAAGACACACTTATTAATAATTTAGACCTTCTGTTATTAACTGTATGAAATGCAATTTCTAGAAATTTCTTATTTTACTTATCAATTAAATAATTGAAAACAATAATGCAAAATTTTGAATTCCACAACTACAACTTTATTGTTTTATGAAAGTTTTCAAGTAAAACACAAGTTAATATTTCTGGACAGGGCAATAATGCAACACTAAAAAAATTAAATTTATTAGGAAAACATTTTTATTATTTAAGTTATGGAATTAATAGCCGAAATACTCCTCGGATAATTGCACGAATTATAATTTATCAAAAGTTAAAACAAATTATGAAGAAATAAACTACACTAGCAGGGCTATCCGTGGATATAAAATTTATGAAATTTGAACTTACAGATCAAAAGTTATGAATTTTCTAAGTTTTGCACGTTTTCTGTTTTATTTATAAAATTCCTGCGAAAATGTAACATCCCAACATTTTATAATGTTCAAAAATCACTAAAATTTAAAACTTTTCTTTTTATTAAAATAAAATATTAAATGCATAAGGAAACCAACTATGAAAGACTTCAAACATGAGTTTAATATTTCAAATGTCACAGTTTAAAATTTTTATTATGCACTGTGTTTCAAAAACCTTAAAATATAATTTGACAAATATTTTACAAACTACAATCTATTTTATTTAAATGAATTAGTTTCTTTATAAGTATTTAAATTAAACCACTTAGCCATATCTATTCATAAATATAAGATTATTCAAAATGGTATATAATTGCTAAATGGTTTTCATTCCTTTAACTAAATTCAAAATATAGTTTCGAAATTATAAGCCTATAGTGTATAACTTTAAAACTTCATAGAATTTAAATTACTGAATTAGCCAAATAAACATTTCATTTGATTAAATGAATTTCATTTATTTTCAGAGCATGAAATGATTAATACCTTCTGAATAAGAATAGAATTAAAACAAAAATCTATTCCAAACTTGTTATGAAGTTTTCAAATGAATTATCATAATATAAAATATAATGGTGCACAAAATATTTTCAATTAAAAATGAATATCTTATATTTCACATTTCTAAACATTATTTATATTTAGTTCTTTAATATTATGCCAAAATAAAGATGAGTGATTTCAGCAAAATAAGTTTAAATAACTTAAATTCAAACATATTGAAATGTGGGTATTTTTACAAATTTATTTTAGCCAAAGGAAAAATTAAATAAGATAGAAATTCAAATTTGACTTTAAGTGTCAAATTTGTAATTAATCAATATTCAAAATATTAATTTTCAAAAAAATTCAAAACATGCCCACAATTGGTTTAACAGAAAGATAATAATTTAAAATTTTTTAGAATTTTGTTTGACCTCATTTGGACAAATAAATCAAAAGATATGAATAAATTGGAATAAAATAAAAAGAAAATAACGGGATGACGTCAGCGATGACGTCATCGTCTCTAACCTCCTTCCGGGATTTTCTCCCGAGATTTCTTCTCCGATTCGTTCCCAAATCCGAGCGATCCGTGCGGGATTTGTTGCCGTAGATACGTCCATATAAAACCCCACGTCCCCGCCGTCTTTTCCCCCTCAAACCCTAAGTAAATCGTGCCCCCAGGCCGCCAGAAAAGCTCGCCGGAGTCATCACCATCCGCCGCCGTAATTCTCCCATCCCCGGCGAGGTAGGCTTCCCTAAGCCCCGAGACCCCACCCATTCTCTTCCCCGTGTCGATGCGCATTTTCTCATTCTCCCCCTTCTTCGTTTTTCGCAGCAGCACGTCGAGGAGGTATCGACCGAAGGTCGCCGGCGAAAACCGCGCCTCCACCGTGCCCTTCCTCCTCTCTCGGCTGCGCAGCTCGACGCCGACCACCCCACGGAGTTCGCCGCGCCGCGCGGAACTCCGGCGTCAACTCCCTGAGCGAAGAGAACCACCGGAGCGTCGTGTTCATCCACGCCCGACTGCAGCGCCGCCGTCGTCGCCATCTCCGGTGAACTCCGCGCCGCCACCTGCCGGTATGCAACGTGAGCCCTTCGATCTCGATCCAACGGCTTAGATTAGATGTCACGGACGAATCGGTACGATTTGATCTGGACCGTCAGATCCAGATCTGACGGCCCAGATCTGTTGACTTATCCACGTCAGCGCCTCGTCAGCGGCCACGTCAGCGCCTCGTCAGCAGCCACGTCAGCGCCAGCGTGTAAATTTTTCTATTTTAATTTTAATTGGAAATTTTGCAGATTAGTCCCTGTAATTAAAACATCTATAACTTTTTAACCCCTCATCCAAATTTAACAAACTTTATATTTTTGGAAAGCTCTTGACATGTAGATTATTTTAGATCGGCCAAAGTTCAAATTTGACTTAGTATAAAATATTCAAATTTCAAATGGTGAATTTGAGTATATTTGTAATAACTTTAAATCTATAAATCCAAAAATTGAAAATAAATATGTTTTAGAAACTTTAGAATATTTGTAAATTAATGCCACTGCTATAAAATATTTTTGAGTAATTTTTGATTGATTTCATGGTTGTGTGTTTAATTTGAATGATTTGACTAATTTTGAAATAACTTTTAATAGAAATATTATTTTTGATTAAATCCAATTGCAATAGATTTAATTAAATGCTCTCTGTCTATTAACACTAATTATAAATTTTGTTATAAAAATTTAATCATAGGAAACTTTAATATTATAATTATTCCTTTTATTATATTTTCCAAAACTAGAAATTAATTAAATTGCATTTATAAATTCAGGCATATTTACAAAGAAATCACAAAAGTTATTTTTATGTTTCTTGTGATTAAAAATTTCATTTCATTCATAGCATATTGTATTCTCATAGGAAAACCCCTGTTCAATAGTTTTCTCTAAGTTAGGATCATTTCAACTTAGCATATTTGTGAAGTGCTACACACTTAGACACTTAGGATCTTCAACATGGAGCTGGAAGACCAATGAAGGACTTAGCCAAAAACAAGACTTCAGAAGTATCGTCAGGGAGAAGAAACACTTAGAAGAAAATCAAGAAGAAGTTCATGAAGGACTTAGAAGAAAACAGACTCTGGAAGCATCCCAAAGATGTCAAGTACTTGGAAGAAAAGTGAGAAGAAGTTCAAGAAGGCCAACCCCCTTTTATTCTCTAAGTCTCTCTCTCTGTCTTTTCTTCTCCTCTGAGACTTCATGAAGACTAAGTAAATCCAAGACCAGCCTCTAGGATACAAGAACCATCAAGTCTGAAGATTCAGCAAGACTACCAAGAACTCAATCAAAACCTCATTCAGAAGAAAGTTACAAGTCTGGAGATGAAGCCTGAAGGACAACTACATCTTTCTTTCTATCTTTTCTCTCTCTCCTAATCTTGGCTCTTAGACTTACACAAATTTTGATCCTGATGTTATCATCTTGAAGTTGTTGGATCCTAGCAGCATAGTGGGATGAAGCGGCCTGGAAACAAACCTTACATGTCCACGTACATGAGACCTGTTCCACAATTTAAGTGGCTGGCCGGGTGTCTGTCTCTCTCACTATAGTGAATGTCCAATTTACAAAGAGTTGATAATAATTGTTGATCAATCTGAACAAATGACTTAGTATTTTTCTCTAAGTATTTTACACATCAAGACTAAGCCATTAGAGTGCTTATTCACGATGATATAAAACAAAATATTTTATTCAACTTATGACCTTAGCCCTTAGTCCTTTTGGACCAACCTGATTGCCTTGCATAAACTTAAAAGATTTCCATGGCATGAAAAAGCATTTCTAGCCTTAGGAATATTTTGCACACCATGCATAAACATATTTTCCTTAGAAAGTTTTATAAAACTTATTTATTTATCTAGTATGTGTTTGTGTGCATTGTGGAATTGTGCTTGCTGTTGATTGTTGTATTGTTGCTTGTCTATACTGTTAGATTGAACGGAGAGTCCCGAGTACTGTTGAAAAGAGTTGTGAACAACGACAACATTCAAAGGCAAGTGGCACACCTCATAAAACTTCCTATTTTATATGCATTACTTAGTGTATTTTTATATGCATGTGTTGCTATGCTAAACCTGTGTAGAATCCCTTATACCTGTGTCTAGGTTCCTATGCAATACTTGGTAGAATTATTGATGCTATGCAAATGTTGTTTTGTGAAAATCTAAATTCTACTAAGTTAAGAATGAAACACCTGGGTGGTAATTGGTTGTATGGTTTATGTTGAGTGGCTACTCAGGTCCAAGTCTATGGTTCCTAGGGTATGTACACTTGTGAATGGCCACCAAGGAACAGAGGAATCTGAAGAACTCCGAGTGACGATTGCTTCCAGTGCAGCCATTGCCATATGGGCTCTGGCTTGATCAATTATGTTGTGTGGACTCTCTCCGGTTTGACAAGCAGATGTAGGGGGATGTTAGGTGGAACGGGTCAAGCCAGGTGGGAGGGGAAATGCTTCTGAAAGATCTCGTCTCATTCTCTCCTTTCCTTATCACAAATGGTGTGTAAAGGATACCTTGGGTTGAATGAGTACAATGGTGAACGTGCACAACCTCTGCAGAGTGTAAAACTAAGTACTTAGCCGTGTCCCCGGTTACGGACAATTTTGAGCAGCTGATCAAGGACGTCAACGGAGGATTCCACCATTCCAATTTCTAAGTTAAAAGTTGATGATTGAACAAGGGAAGATGAGATTTATGGTTTTCATGCCATACTCGTCGATTTCAAGAAAAGTGTTTTCAAAAGAGTAGGAAAAATTGGCTTTATGCAAATTAGCCTTGAACTCCACCAGCCAAATATGCATATAGGCTTTAGAGTTATTCCATAAGTGTCCACCATAGTGTCACTTGCCAGACTCCATTTTTGATGGAATCTGACCCACGTTGTTGCAATATTTTTCTTATTGCAGATTTGATCAGATGACGAGTGAGGTTTCGTTAAAGGTTTCGAGTCTACAACCAACATGTTTTCGCCTGTGGCAGCATGAAAGTTATAGATATTCACTGCTATTGTATTTTCCGCTGTGTACTTTTCAATGCTAGCTTTATGCTATGCAACTTGTATCAAATATTTTGTAATTCTGGATCATCGATGTAATAGAATTGATGCTTTGTTGTGATATTACATCGTAAACTGTGTGTGCAAATGAATCGATCCAGGGATTTGCACTATACACAGGTATCTGCCTTATTTAAAGTGCAGGTACGCTACAGAAAATGAATAAAGGGAGGGCTACGTGGCGCGATTCTATTGGATGGTACCGTTTCGACGCGGATCGGCACCGTGGCCGTCCGATCTAACTAACGGCGAACGCCTCAGATGGATTTGATCCGGATCCGTTGGATCTCGATCCAACGATCCGAAAACAAAGGCCCAAACGCCAGCGGCGCCGTTGACGGAAAAACACCGACCGCGGCGGAGCCATTGCCGGACTAGAGCAAAGATGGGAGCGGGAGGGGTAGGGAGTTACCGCTCGGTGCAGGAGGACGGGCTGAAGACGATGGCGCGGCGGCGACTACGCAGGCTCCTCCTCCTATTCTTGGTTCCTCGCCGGAGATGAAGAAGCGGACGGCGGCGTCGGTCGAGGACGAGGGAGACGTTCGGCTGCATAAAAAGATGAGTCTCGACGTCAAGGGGTAGCGCATGATGCTAGGAAGAAGGACTAGAGGGATAAGGAGGCTCGGGGAGCTCGAACATGGACGTGGCGGCGGTTCTCACCGGCGGAAATGGCGGCGGCGAAAACCTTTCTTCCGAGCGGCCTGGGGGCGAATAGGTTATGGTTTTGGGCGCGGGGAGTGGCGGCGGGGATGGAGGTTTATATGGGGCGACTAGGGAGCAAATCCCTCGAAGAACAGAGCTAATTCGTCTCCGATCGGAGATCATCCCGTGCGGATTTCTCGCCCGAGGTTGAAGATCCACCTGACAGGTGGGTCCCACCTGTCAGCGTGAGAGGAGAGGGGGAGCGGGCTTCTGGGTTGTTGCTGGGCCGTTTCCTAGCGCGCGGTAGATAGAGAGGGCCGGCCCGTTTTCTTTTCCTATTTTCTTTTCTCAATTTAAATTATGTTTTCACAATTTATTCAAAAATGATTTTTTAAACTCAGTCAAAACATTTTAGAAAAATTCATAAAAATATGTTTTGGAAAGATTATTAAATTTAGAACTTTTTAGTATAATTCTTGCCCATTAAATAATTTGGAAAAATATATTTATTAAAGAAGTATAAATAAACAACTTTATGGAATTATAAATTATTTAAACTTATAATTGAATTTTTATTTAGTACTTATGTGTGGTAATGTTATGCCTAAATGATGAATGATGCATGAATGCAAAATTTTAAATTGCTTCAAATTTTGGGATGTTACAGACTAACCCACTTAAGAGGAAGCTCGCCCTCGAGCTTCGGAAAGGTCAGCAAATAGGTGAGGATGGTCTTCTCGGAGGTCATCTTCTCGTTCCCAAGTGGCTTTTTCCGCGGTGTGATGATTCCACTGAACTTTGCAGAACTTGATGGTTTTGGTACGGGTGACTCTTTCTGCTGTCTGCAATATCTTGATGGGCTTCTCTTCGTAGGTGAGGTCACTCTCCAATTGTACTTCCTCGAGAGGTACAGTATCCTTTAAAGGAACTCCCATCATCTCGGGATGACATTTCTTCATCTGACTGACATGGAACACATTATGGAAAACAGACAGAACTTCAGGCAGTTCTAACTCATATGCCACTTCACCCTTGCGAGAAAGGATTTTGAATGGTCCAATGAATCGAGGTGCTAACTTCCCTTTGATTCCAAACCTCTTTACACCCCGGAGTGGAGACACTCTAAGATAGGTTCTATCACCCACCTCGTAGGTGACTTCTCTACGCTTGGAATCTGCTTAGTTTTTCTAGCGTGACTGTGCTATCTTCAATCTATTCCTAATCAGTCTGACCTTCTCTTCAGCCTCCTGGATTATATCAGGTCCAAAGAAACTACGTTCTCCTACACCACTCCACAACAATGGGGTTGTGCATTTCTTCCCATATAAGGCTTCAAACGGTGCCATCTCAATGCTGGCTTGGTAACTTATATTGTAGGAGAACTCAGCGTAAGGTAGATTATCATCCCAACTAGATCCATAATCGAGCGCACAAGCTCTTAACATATCCTCTAAAATCTGATTTACTCTTTCAGTCTAACCATCTGTTTGAGGGTGGAAAGCCGTACTGAATTCCAATCTGGTTCCCAGTGATTCATGCAACTGCTTCCAGAAATGAGATGTGAACTGGGTCCCTCTATCAGAAACGATACTCTTAGGAACGCCATGAAGGCACTCAATTCTCTTCATGTAAATATCAGCTAACTTTGCACTTGTATAAGTGGTCTTCACGGGTATAAAGTGAGCTATTTTGGTTAGGCGGCAAACAATAACCCAAATAGAATCATAACCCGATTTGGTCCTTGGTAATCCGGTGAAGAAAATCCATTCCAATAGAATCCCACTTCCAGTCGGGTACTTTAAGGGTTGTAAAAGTCCCGTTGGTTTCTGATGTTCTGCCTTTACTCGACTGCATACATCACACTTAGCGATATATTCTGCTATTTCTCTTTTCAGATTGTTCCACCAAAGTCTCTCCTTCACATCACTAGTGGAAAAAGGGGCTCTAGTCCCGGTTCCAGAGGGCCTATAGTCCCGGTGTAGCAACCGGGACTGTCAGGCCGGGACTAGAGCCCCCCACCCTTTGGTCTCGGTTCAATACGAACCGGGACCGCACCACCCCCCCCCACACCAATTAGAGCTCCGCACGTGGAGGTGGCAGGGCGCGCGGGGGCGAACCCTTTAGTCCCGGTTCGTGTTACGAACCAGGACTAGGTTTTTTTTTAACATTTCAGGGTTTTGCTTTTTTCATTTCAGGGTTTACTTTTTTTTATTTCGACCGGTTTTCTGGGTAGGGGTTTCGGATGGTACCACGTCGATGCGTGACGGTAGGGGGGTTCGGATGGTACCACGTCGATGCTATAGTCGATGTGTGATGGTAGGGGGTTTCGGATGGTACCATGTCGATGCGTCGGGGGTAGGGGTTTCGGATGCTACGGCTTCGATGGGCGAAAAACACGTATAAATTATTATACGTACCTAGATGAACTTGCATCAGGCATCTATACAATTACATGAAGATCATGTGTTGATAACACATACACATTTAAGTACGCGTGGTACATGAATATCACGTTTCCTGGTTCCAGATACTTAGAATTATTTTGTTACATGGAGATCACTATTACATGTTCACACCACAAGGGGTAACATAGTGGTATTCTCCGGTCTCTGGTATGACATGGGCGAGGTAAAATCCCGTCAACTCCTCTGCAAGTGCCCTGAAGAGGGTCTTTATTGGTAACTCGTTGCGCTTTCTTGCCAACTGTACAAAAATGATATCACAATGAATACATGAGATATGAAATGAATAAAACTCATCACGATTGATGGTACAAAAATAATGTTGTGACTAGAGCTTTACGTACTTCGATACTTCTTTTGCTCTTCAAACTCTCGTTGACCACAGTGTGCATGTACTCGCAAACGCAGAATCCACATAGATCAGTCCCTATTGGCTGTTTAAGGCAAGTCTATAGAAGAATAGAATTTAATCAAATAATAATAAAGTATGATAATGGTGCATGGGACTAGTTATAGTACTACTTACATCATTACTACGCCTGCGCAGTTTCTCTGGCCATCCACTATTCGGATGTTCCGCGAGGAACATTTTCCAAACGCTGCATGACAAGAAAATGAATGAAGGAGTCATAAATTCTTTGATATTATGAAATGAACGAAAGAGGCGATAAGAAAAGAAAGTACCTTGCCACCAAATCAAAACAAGTCTTGTATTGTTTAGGGCATCTTCTTAACGAGTCAAGGACAACAATTTCTCCTTTCCGCAAGTTAATAACGATAAGAATGTAGTGGAAGCTGCGCACGTTTATAAATAGTCATGCAATAACTCATCAATTAAACTTAACATCGGGTGAGAAAAATAGAATGTGTAATAAGCAGTAAAACTCACTTGAAATTGTAAGGCCATAATATATATTTTTTGTAAGCTTATCGCTTGAAAAACATTAGCAAATTCCCCGGTGTATCCTTGTTAACTCTTGGATCAATTATGTTTTCTTCATGCATTATAGAGGGGTCAATGAACCCAATGTGGTTGATTTTCTGCTTCTTGCATTCGAGCATCTTCATTCTACGTAATAGAGCACACAAAATATTATAGAGAGGATTATCACAGACAATGAACGAGTAGAGCTAATTAAAACATTATTACAGGAATAGATCACTTACAGACAATAGGAACTCATGATAGCTTTGTCGAGGGCCCGGAGATTGTATAAATGAAAGATATCGGCGAAGTAAAGGACAACGGAGTATTCTTGGAAATAATGCTCTTCCTTAACTGCCATCATGAGAGCGTCTTTATTCGTCTCCTTTACGGTATTCTTGTACCAGGCTTGAAATTGACGCATTCTTGTGGGTAAGTCGCCGTCGACAAAATTCTCCCCGTGAACATAAGTACGAACAACATCCGCGAAGGGGATATCATCTCCCGAATATACCAGCTCCCGCACATTAATGTTTTTGTGAACTCTGTCATCAAGCACCTTGAGCGGGAGGGGGGGGGCGACTGTGCGTCTTGTTCTCCTAGTTGGGCAACTTGTTTCCCTTTTTTCGATCGATCATCCATCTCTTCGTCATATGACCTACCTATGTTGCAATCATAGTCTGTTCGCGGTGATGGTGGGGGGTTGTATAGGGCATCGATGCAACGGTCAATTTTCTCCTGAGGAATTCCGGCAGTAAATTTTGCAGGAGGCAATTATTTCGCTAACGCTTTTTGTTTCACGCCAGCAAGCCAGGCATCCGTATGTTCTTTGCAGGCGACATCGTTTTCCTCGACGCTTCTCTCCCAAGGTAACTTTGGAGTAGGCGGCGGTGTTTTCTGCTTTCTAGGTTTCTTCCTAACAGGAGAACCAGACTGGCGCCTACTCGAGAGCGACTTAACATTCTGGCGGACTGGCACAGACTGTGATGGCCTCACGCTAGGAACCCTCTTGGGGGGTGAGATGGACTCGGGCTGGGGTCCCTATCGGGGAGGTGTGGGCTTTGCTGATGAGGTGGAGATGGACTCCGTCTTTGATTCCTCTCTAGGAAGAGTGGACTTTGCTGGTGAGCTGGACTCCTAGAACGAGGTGTGGACTTTGCTTGTTCTGAAAGGACGATGTATTTCTTGGGCCATAGGGCGAAGGCATGCTTGACGTCTGCCAACGTCTTCTCCTCGTCACCTCCAGGGAACTCAAGTTCCAAGGTTTCAAATCCCGGCATAATTTCGTCCACCCCGACACGAGCGCAGCCATCTGGAATTTGACCACAACGGTAGAGTTCTCTAGGTTGAATTATTAAAGCTTGCCCCACCGCCACCTTCAAAGTTATGTTTCTCATTGCTATACGTAGCTCACAACCTGTAGGCTCTGTGATGTCATCCACTGGGTAGGGACCATCGACTTGACGCGTGGAACCAACGCTGCTTCTACGCTGAGATGGGGCGGCATCTGCTTCATGATCTAATTGGTGCCGCTCCTGAGATTCCGTTCTTTTCTCCTTCAATGCTTTTATTTCCGCCCGTTGCTCCTTCATTTCATGTTCAATTCTAATATCCGGTCGGCCTCCTTCTTCTTACCTCTGCTACGGCTTCTATAAGCGTGAACGGATTCCGGCCACGCAGTCTTAAACGTAGCACCGCCAGGAAAGCCTCGAGCTCGTCCAACATGTTCAGGATTCCCCGGGGCCCGTGTCAGCTCGTCATCCTCTCTATCGGGTTTGAACACACCATTGCGAACATCATTAATTGCTGCTTCAAGATTTATTTTATTTTATTAACGAGAGCCTTCCGTTTTTCTTTTCCAACAATATCTCCGGTTTCTGGGTCCAACATTGCCCCATGCGCGAACAACCAGAATTTTGACCTCTCGGGCCAGTCAAGTGTCTTTGGACGGACCCCCGATCGAAGAAGTTTTTCTTCATAGGCTAACCACTTAGGAAGGGCGCTCTTGTAGCCACCTGTCCCCAACGTATGGTGGTGTTCCTTCAGCCCAGCATTCAATTTATTTATCTTCGATCGGGCCACAGCCATAGGTGATTCCCTATACGCCTTAAACGCCGCCCATTCAGATTCTAACTTCTTCCCTTGTGCTCCACTGAAATCTGGCTCTTCTTTTGTTTCTTCATATTGATTCCATAACTTTTTCTTCCAGTTCCGGAATAGTTCCGCCATCTTAATAAGAGTCCACTTCTTGAGGTTGTCCTTCTTCACTATAGAGAGATCTAGCGGGAGGGTGAAATGTGACAACAGTGTGTTATAGACCAAATCCTTAAGAACTTGGTGGACATAACATGGGTCCTCCACATCTGCGGCCGCCGGCTTATTCCATTCGCGTATGCTGATTGGGATCATGTCCCTAACAATAACTCCAGCTTGACTTATAAATTTGCTGCGGTTCTGTTTTGGTTCGAGCGGTTCGCCGGAATCAGCAATTTCCTCAATCGGTAACTTTGGATCCTCGCTCGTCATTCTTTTTGCCTTGCCTCGAGGAGCACATGGTGGCTGCTTTTTGGCAGATTTGCTCGATCCGGATGGCTAAAATAAAAATAAGTCGTTAATAAATGCAACATAAATCAATTAATGCATGTAGTTAACAACAACATATCGCCATATTTATTATAAACACATATACACCTCTCTGCCGGAGTTTGTTATCACCACATCTCGTGAGTCCATTCCATCACCAAAGTCGTTCAAAAATTGTTCGAAATCATAATCATCTACATCTCCTCCGGCTCGGGCATCGTTAAAATTAAACTGTTCCATTTGGTCTTCCATCTCCTCGTCTCGTTGAAATTATGCTTCTTCTATCTGCTCGTCTCGCATTTGCTCCATAGCTCAAATGTACCTGCAATCCATAGCTCGGGCATTATAATCAAGTTTACATTTATTCATCTGAAAAACATATACAAGTACAATAATTGCAATGAGTATAGATCATATAGCACAATAAGGTGGCAGCGAAGAAAAACCGAGTGTGCTCATCTTGCATATCTAACACAAAACTATTTATATGGATCATATTTAAGAATTTTTCATATCTAACACAAAATCATCTCAATTTTCATATCTAACACAACATAATATATGAATCATATATTACAATTTCATATCTAACACATTTACAATCATCTCAATTTACAAAACAAAGATAGCCACTGGACATGGACTGAAACATCAGGAATGTAGCAAGCAATCTAGCCAAGAGTGATAATAAATGGCAATTTCATCATACAAGGTTCGTCTTGGCAGCGAGAAGCAAGACCTCCTGCAAGCCGTGGACTGTCCACCCGAGCAGCAAGACCTCCTGGAAGCCGTGGACTGTCCACCCGAGCAGCAAGACCTCCTGCAAGTTGTATAATGAATTGTATATCAATCAAAACAATTGTATAATGAATTGTATATCAGCTCTAGCAAAAAACAGTAGAGAATGTCTTGCAAACACCTAGCCCTAGCTAAAGAGTCATCCTAAAACCAAAACCAACCTATCCACCTTGGTTTCTGGAAATTTAAAATGAGTCCAATAAGGACCAACTCCAACACAAGAAAGCATAAAAAGGATGTTCAGTACATGTGTACACTTCTCTGGAATCTTCACATGTATTTGTACATCATAACTACACTAAAAAGCACATTGGAAAGTTTAGGAAATTTATTCCAGCAAGCAATAATAACTCATCCAAGAATAAATAGAAAACTTTAGTGTGTAGTTTGGTTGTTATCATGTTTGAACTTGTGCCCTGTTAATTTTTGATTGACAACACCAACTAGTTTTTAGCTTGAATTTACCTAAATTAAATTATAGAAATACATGGAAGAATCTAACAATTGTGTGATCTTCATGTCTGTTAAAACATAGCCAAACCAGAACTTGTTATTAAGCAACCTTTCAATAGTTTTTGACATTCTTTTGAACCAATCTGATCTTTGTAGTATATAGTTTCACTCCATAAAACTTTTAATGACAAATGAACTTATTTAGACCTAAATCTCACAAGCTTTTGTAAGCATCAAAATAAGATGACCATTTGGAGGAAATTCTCCTCTCTGCCTAAAACTTTAATTGTTTTTGGATTGTTTGAATGTTATATTTTGAGTGATCCTGCATTAGGACAGTAGCTACATTTCCAACCTTGAATATATCATCATTGTATGATAAACTTTTGAATTCTTGTTTGAGTGTTTGAAATTAACATGTGCTTTTGCTCAAACTACAAAAAAGGAGTCACCAACAAGCATCATGTGCTTTTGCTCAAGCATTTAGAATCTACATGAATGATTAAAAGTTTTTCTCAAGCATTTAGAATGTACATGTGCCGAAAGCTTTTGCTTCAACCCTAATAACCCTAGCTTGATCAAATCCGGCACACAACCCTAACCTTAGCTAAAGAGGAGGCCGAGAGGGAGGGATCGGAGGGGAGGAGACGCTCACCGGGGTTGAGCAGGTGGCGGGGCCGTGGGTGAGGAGGCCTCCTCGACGGTGCGGAGAGCAAGGGGACGACGCGGCGAGCGGCCTCCTCGTCGGCAGGGGATGGCGGCGCAGCGGCAGAGAGAGGCCGAGCGGCAGCGGCAGACGGCGATGGCAAGGCGCAGTGGAGGCGCGGGGGCGTCGGAGGCGGCAGTGGGGGGAGAATGAAATTTTTTCACGCGCACATCACCTAAACGCTTGGCACAAACCTTTAGTCCCGGTTCGTGTTATGAACTGAGACTAAAGAGTCTTTAGTCGCGGTTGGTAACACCAACCGGGAATAAAGGTCTGACTGGGCCGCGAATAATTGCGCGCGAAGCCCAGTGGACCTTTAGTCTCGGTTGGTGTTACCAATCGAGACAAATGCCTTTTTTTTCTTGTTTCTTTTTACTGATTTTTTCTTTTGTTTTCTTTTAAATTGTTTGAATTGTTTACTTATTTGTTTCTTATTTTGGTTTACTGATTTTTTGAATTGTTTTGGTTTCTAATTTATTTTTCTGTTTTTTTTATATTCTTTCATTTTAAGATGCCAAGGTGATTTCTTTAAAAAAAATCATAAATATCATTTTATATTTTTAAAGATTTTTTGTGAAGTAAGTACAGAAAATATGATTCCAAATGGCACTCAACTATTTTTCACTAAGAGTGGTGCACATATGATGGATGATCCCCAAGTATGAGTTTTTTCTTTGAATTCTAACTAATTTCCCCTAGTTAATTGAGTTTATGTTGATTTTTCGAAAGTAATTCAAATTTGAACTACAACTATTTGATAGTTTGGTCTGAAACTTTTGGAAAAATCATTTTCAGGTACACAACTAGTGGTTATATCACAGAAACATTGATAGTTCTAGAAAATATCACCTCTTCCGATGATTAGTCGTAGCGACCGTTTTGATCGTTTTTAAGAAAAAATGTAATAAAGTGATAAACACCTCAAAAAATCAAATCCTTTGGCATGGGCTCCTTATATGTGTAATAGTTGCTATGAAAAATGATAAACTTGAATTTTGCCAACATTTGCAAAAAAAGTATTCACAAAAAGGTCTATCATGTATGAACATCTAGAAGTTTCAAACCAAATGACCAAGTTATGGTCATTTCGATGACATAGTTTGTGATAAAGATCTCATACTCCACACATAGGTGCATATTGGTATATTAAACAATCTTGCCAAAGGGATTCTTCAAATTATTTTCATAAATATCATTTTCCTTTTTTTAAGTGCAAAAAATGAGGTTTTTTGTGAAGTAAGTACAGAAAATATGATTCCAAATGGCACCAAACTATTTTTCACTAAGAGTGGTGCACATATGATGGATGATCCCCAAGTATGAGTTTTTTCTTTGAATTCTAACTAATCTCCCCTAGTTAATTGAGTTTATGTTGATTTTTCGAAAGTAATTCAAATTTGAACTACAACTGTTTGATAGTTTGGTCTGAAACTTTTGGAAAAATAATTTTAAGGTACACAACTAGTGGTTATATCACAGAAACATTGATAGTTCTAGAAAATATCACCTCTTCCGATGATTAGTCGTAGCGACCGTTTTGATCGTTTTTAAGAAAAAGTGTAATAAAGTGATAAACACCTCAAAAAATCAAATCCTTTGGCATGGGCTCCTTATATGTGTACTAGTTGCTATGAAAAATGATAAACTTGATTTTTGCCAACATTTGCAAAAAAAAGTATTTAAAAAAAGGTCTATCATGTATGAACATCTAGAAGTTTCAAGCCAAATGACCAAGTTATGGTCATTTCAAGCCAAGCCAATTGACCGTGACAAGACATCTCTGATGATCTACAACCGTCCGAAAAGACATCTCTGATGATCTGCAACCGTTTGAAACGGTCGCAGATCATCAGAGACGTCTTGCCGTTGGTTGCCCAAAGATGCCTCTGCCGAGGGGAGGGTTCACCTTCAGCCTTCACTGAGTGCTCTCTACTACCCGTGTGCTGCCAAAATGAACTACAATGAGTAGACACTGAGTGCTGAACATGTCCGGGAGGGGGGATATATATAAGCTACGTGTGCTTATTTAGTCCCGGTTGGTAACAACAACCGAGTCATGTGGGTCACGAAGTGGTCGTGATACTGCTGATCCAACAGCTCAGAATCTCTCAAAAGAAACACACCTCAGATCCAACTTCTCACAAGCGCTAGAACGAAACACACGATCCATGTGGTTCTTTAGTCTCGGTTGGTAACACCAACTGGGACTAAAGAAGCACATGGATCGTGTGTTTCTTTAAAGCACTTGTGAGCCGTTGGATGAAGATGTGTTTCTTTTGAGGGATTCTGAGTTGTTGGATGGGCACTATCATGACCAGTTCGTGAGTCACATGACCCTATATATAGCCCCCTCTTCAACATGTTCGGCAGACATTGTCTCCTCATTCTACTTCATCTACAGAATACAAAGCATTCGGATTCCCTGCATACGCTCAACGGTGCATTTCATATGCAGGCACTCATAAGCCACCGTTTGGTTGTATGCAGGTGAAATCGTGTGTTTTGTTCCATGCATCTTCAAAATACTTCAGTTCACTTGTTCTTCTGATACAAAGCATTCGGATATTACACATCAACAATAATATCCCTCTCTAGTGTTTACTTGTTCTTCTGATTGCGTCGTAACCACGGACAATCTTCTTCATTTAACTTGATACTTGGATCAGTGTTGACTTTGAAGGGCGGAATGTCATGAAACTTATCGTAATCTTCTGACATGTCTGTCTTGTCCTCCACTCCCACAATGACTCTTTTCCCTGAAAGAACTATGTGGCGCTTTGGCTCATCGTATGATGTACTCGCTTGCTTATCTTTTCTTTTTTTCGGTAGGGTAGACATGTATTTCACATAGAAAACCTGAGCAACTTCACTGGCTAGGACGAATGGTTCGTTCTCGTACGAAAGATTGTTGAGATCCACTGTAGTCATTCCGTATCGTGGGTCTACCTCTACCCCGCCTCGTAGGTTGAACCATTTGCACTTGAACAAAGAGACCTTAAAAGTAGGTCCATAGTCAAGTTCCCATATCTCCTCTATGTAACCATAATATGTGTCCTTTGTCCCGTTGCAGTTTGTTGCATCAAAGCGTACTCCACTGTTTTGGTTGGTGCTCTTTTTATCTTGGTTGGCTGTGTAAAATATATTTTCATTTATCTCGTACCCTTGAAAAGTCAATATAGTTGAAGCTGGTGATGTGGCCAACAAGTATAGCTGTTCTTCAACATTGGTGTCATTAACGAGACGTCTTTTTAACCAACTGCTGAAAGTCTTCATGTGTTCTCCATCAATACAATCTTCAGATTTCTCCGGGTATTTGGAGCGTAAAACATTCTTGTGTTCCTCGACATGCGGACCCACCAAACTAGAATTATATAGAACGGTGTCGTGTGCTTGAGTGAAAGAATCCCCGTCTTGACATATTGTTGCTTTCTTTCCTAGGGTGCCTTTTCCATGCAGTCTCCCCTCATGACGTGATTCAGGAACACCGATCGGCTTCAGATCAGGAATAAAATCTACACAAAACTCAATGACCTTCTCTGTTCCATAACCCTTGACGATGCTTCCTTCTGGCCTAGCCCGGTTATGCACATATTTTTTTAAGACTCCCATGAACCTCTCAAAGGGGAACATTTTGTGTAGAAATACAAGACCGAGAACAGAAATCTCTTCGACTAGGTGGACTACAAGGTGCGTCATAATATTGAAGAAGGTTGGTGGGAACACCAACTCGAAGCTGACAGGACACTGGACCACATCCTTCTCTAAATTTTTTAGAGTTAGTGGATTGATGACCTTCTGAGAAATTGCATTGAGAAATGCACATAGCTTCACAATGGGTTCTCGAACATTTTCCGGTAGAAGCCCTCTCAATGCAAACGGAAGTAATTGTGTCATAATCACGTGACAGTCATGAGACTTTAGATTCTGAATTTTTTGCTCTGCCATGTTTATTATTCCTTTTAAATTTGATGAGAAGCCAGATGGAACCTTCATACTGCGAAGGCACTCAAAAAATATTTTCTTCTCTTCTTTAGTAAGAGCGTAGCGTGCAAGACCTGGCTGATTCTCTGAATGAGTATCATCTCGATGCATCTCTTCGCTCATACGTTGATGGGTCTGCCTTCCTTTCGGTGTACCTTTTTTTGACTTCCCTTTTTTTGACTTCCCATCTTTAGACTTCCCATACACGCCCAAGAAGTTTAGCAGGTTGCAGCAAATGTTCTTTGTCACGTGCATCACGTCGATTGCAGAGTGAATCTCTAGCATTATCCAATATGGAAGCTCCCAAATATAGATTTCTTCTTCCACATGGGTACATGGTTGTTTGCGTCATTCGGAACAGTGAGTCCGCCAGGACCCTTTCCAAAGATTACATTTAAATCCTTGACCATATCATGTATAGCAGAACTAGAAGGGCGGGTAGGCCTCGGCCGATGATCTGCCTCACATTTGTAATGCTTGCCTTTCTTCCTTAACGGATGCTTGGGTACAAGAAACCGACGATGACCCAGGTACACATTCTTGTTACCTAAATGTATACTATCAGTCTCAGCTAAACAGTGCGTGCATGCATTGTATCCCTTGTTTGACTGTCCTGAAATGTTGCCTAGAGCAGGCCAATCATTGATGGTTACAAAAAGCAAAGCTCGTAGATCAAATTCCTCCAGTTTGTGCTCATCCCACACACGTACACCTTCTTCACGCCACAACTGCAAAAGTTCTTCAACTAATGGCCTGAGGTACACATCAATGTCGTTGCCAGGTTGCTTCGGGCCTTGAATGAGCACTGGCATCATAATGTACTTCCGCTTCATGCACAGCCAAGGAGGAAGGTTACAGATACATAGAGTCACGGGCCAAGTGCTGTGACTGGAGCTCTGCTCTCCAAAAGGATTAAAGCCATCTGTACTTAGACCAAATCTTAAGTTCCTTGCGTCATATGAAAATATCGGGAACTCTCTGTCCATTTTTCTCCACTGGGACCCATCCGCGGGGTGTCTCAACATCAAGTCTTTTTTACGATCTTCTTTGTGCCATCGCAATAACTTGGCATGCTCTCTATTGCTGAACAAACGTTTCAACCGTGGTATTATAGGAGCATACCACATCACCTTTGCAGGAATCCTCTTCCTGGGGCACGGCTCGCCCTCAACATCACCAGGATCATCTCGCCCGATCTTATCCCGTAAAGCACTACATACATGACATGCATTCAATTTTTCATGCTCACCGCGGTAGAGGATGCAGTCATTAATGCATGCGTGTATCTTATGCACCTCTAATCCTAGAGGGCATACCACCTTCTTTGCTTCGTACGTACTAGACGGCAATTCATTATCCTTTGGAAGCATCTTCTTAACTATTTTTAACAAATTTTCAAATCCCTTGTCAGAAGTACCATTCTCTGCCTTCCATTGCAGCAATTCAAGTGTGGTACCTAGCTTTTTCTGGTCATTTTGACAAGTTGGGTACAACAATTTGTCGTGATCAGCTAACATACGCTCCAACTTCAACCTTTCGTTTTCACTTTCACAGTCCATTTGTGCATCACGAATGGCCCGACGAAGATCATCGTCGGGCTCATCAATAATGGGATCTTCTTCAGTTTCGTCTTCTCCCATTGTAGTATCACTGAACCAAGGATACTTGTCATTATCCTCCTCTTCTTCATTTTCTTCCATGATAACCCCTGTTTCTCCGTGCTTGGTCCAACAATAATAACCAGGCATAAAACCATTATGCAAGATGTGTGAGTGAATGACTTTTGAGGTAGACTGATCACTCATATTCTTGCAGGCACTACATGGACAACGATTAAAACCGTTCTTCGGCTTGTTTGCCTCAGTCACATGGAGAAAATTATGCATGCCATCAATGAACTCAGGACAACATCGGTCACCGTACATCCATTGTCGGTTCATCTGTATAACATAAAAGTATATCGAACCCCATTATTACACTACTGTCATAAATAATATGTAAGAGCAAATTAATTAATACAATGTCATCCACTAAAATAAGAGTAGAGTAGTGACAACTGGTAATACATAGTTCTCATAAAACATACATTAACTGAAACAAATATAAAAATTATCTAAAGAATTTAAATCCAACAACAAATGCGATCAAAATCGCAACTAAGGTAAATACTGAACCCACAGCATAATGATACCCAGCCTCCCGATTAATGGCATATTTTCTAATCCTTTTTATCTTCAAGCGCATTGCATCCATCTTGATCTCGTTACCATCGACCACGTCGGCAAGTTTGAGCTCTAATTTCATCTTATCTTCTAAGCATTGAAGATAAAGATCTTCACTTCTTTTCAATTTTGCTTTCAAATCATTGTTGTATTTATCCAAAAACTCCAAAATAGGGTCAGGTTCAATTTCCGGTTCAACTACCTCCTAGATAAAAATAAATCTATGTCAAGTTGGTCGCCATAATTGTCAGAAACACAAAATGAAATAAATAGTTTTGAAAATATACCACATCTGAATCATAGATCGGACGAGGACCGACGGGGACGGATATCAGAACCATGACTCTATACATATAATACAAGTTAGAAAATTATACAAGTAATAACTATGGATCTAAAAAAATAAAGCTATGTTTTTAAAAATCAAATAAAATAAAAGATAGAGGCTCACCGAGGTGGTGCCTGTGAAGGGACGGCGCGGGTGATCGACGTCGATAAGGCTCCTCAGGACACTAAAACACATAAATCATAATTTAGTTTGAGCCCAAATTGCACATATGAACAAATGAAATCCTAACTTGGGCATTTCATCAAACACCTTCCTTGCACAAGAAATTTGAAATGAGCTAAATGAGCTAGAGAAGAAACGCCGAAAAGAGGATGAAGCGACTAACCGTGTAGGTGTCTTCAATCTTTCAAATGTGGTAAAATATTATGGATTATTTAGTCTTGGGGAGAGGAAATGGAGAAGAAATGGAGAGGAAATGGTTTTGAGCTCGGGCTCGGTGGGACAAATGGACTGAGCAGGGGTGGAAGAAGCTGATAAAGTGAGTATCTTTAGTCCCGGTTCGTGTTAGGAACCGGGACTAAAGGGTTCTGGCGTTGGGATCCGCCTCTGCTGCCGTATTCAGTGGACCTTTAGTCCCGGTTCCTAACACGAACCGGGACTAAAGGTCCCTCGCAAATTCGGCGTGGTGCCTCCCACCCCTTTAGTCTCGGTTCTATTAAAATCCGGGCTAAAGGGGTGAACCAAGCCCGCTTTTCCACTAGTGCATCCATATACATCTTCGTATTTCTCGGATGAATGGAATACGGTGTCTCATGGGCTTCTTGCAGAATTAACTTCCTAAGATCATGGTCATTGGCCACACATACACGTTTTTCAAACCACATAATTCCCTACTCATCTTCATGAAATCCCTTAGATTTTCCTGCTCTCAGATTGACTCTGATTTCTTCTATTTCCCTGTCTCCTTTCTGAGCTTCACATATACAAAACCTTCTGGTACTACTTCCAATCCGAGGTCCTTGAATGCCTTGCATAAATCCTCGGGTATTTCTCCTGCTGTGAGGCCATTCACATACACTTTACGACTCAGGGCATCTGCTACTATATTAGCTTTTTCCGGATGATATTGGAGACTTAGATCATAATCTTTGATAAGTTCCAGCCATCTTCTCTGTCTCATGTTCAACCTTCTGAGTAAAAATATACTTCAAACTTTTATGGTCAGTGAAAACTTCACATCTTTTCCCCATTAGATAGGGTCTCCATGTCTTCAGGGCATGTACTACTGAGGCTAACTCGAGATCGTAAGTTGGATAATTCGCTTCATGTTTCGTGAGCTGTCTGGAGGCATAAGATGCCACTCTGCCTTCTTGCATCAACACACTTCCCAGGCCTTGGTGTGAAGCATCACAGTACACTTGGAATTCCTTCTCCAAATAAGGTAAGCATAGAACTGGGGCTGAAACTAGACGTTTCTTCAACTCCTGAAAACTGGCTTCGCATGCCTCAATCCACTCAAATTTCTTCTCCTTCTTTAATAATTCCGTCAAAGCCTTGGCAATCTTCGAGAAATGTTCGATGAATCTTCGGTAGTATCCTGCTATTTCCAGAAAACTCCGTAATTCTCCAACATTCTTCGGCGGCTCCCAATTAGTTACAGCTGAAACCTTTTCAGGATCCACCGCAATACCTTCCTTGGACACCACATGGCCTAGAAATCCGACTTGTTCTAACCAAAACTCACACTTGCTATATTTGGCATACAACTTATGTTCACTAGACGCAATACTAGACGCAAATGCTCTTCATGTTCTTTGTGACTCTTGGAGTAGATTAAAATGTCATCTATGAACACTACCACAAACTTATCCAGAAAATCGATGAACACTTTATTCATAATATTCATGAAATAGGATAGAGCATTAGTTAATCCAAAAGGCATTACGGTGTACTCGTAAGAGCCATATATCGTAACAAATGCAGTCTTGGGTATATCCATTTCTCTAACTTTCATTTGGAGGTACCCTGATCGAAGATCGATCTTTGAGAAAACACAAGCACCTTCCAATTGATCAAATAATTCATTTATCTTGGGTAACGAGTACTTGTTTTTGATAGTTTGCTCATTTATATCACTGTAGTCTGTGACTAGTCTCTGGGTTTGATCCTTCTTTTTAACAAATAAGACTGGTGCTCCCCAAGGCGATGAACTTGGACGAATAAGTCCTTCATGGAGATGTTCCTCCAGTTGCTTCTTGAGCTCTTTCAGTTCATCAACGGCCATAGGATATGGTCTTTTAGCTATTGGTCCAGTTCCCGGTTTCAGTTCGATGAGAAACTCTACATCTCTATCGGGTGGAATTCCCGGTAGTTCTTCCGGAAAAATATCTGGGTATTCCTTAACAATAAGCACATCACCAAGACTAACCCCCTTAAGAGAATTTAGCCTAACCTTCTTAAGTTCGAAAGTTGATCTGAACTTAATCTTCCTTTTCTCTGGGGTGGTGAGGGTGATTGCTCTATTTGCATAGTCTATGATTCCTTCAAAACGAGTCATCCAGTCCATTCCGATGATAACATCCAAACCTTGGGTTTCTAGGATGACTAAGTCTGTTGGAAAGGTGTGCTTACCAATCTTCAAGTCTAACTGTCTACACCCGGAATTTACTATCATCTCCCCTCCAGGTGAACTTACCCTAATAGGTTTTCCTAGACTTTCCTCAGCTAGCCCATGTTTGTTTACAAAAGCTCTTGATATGAATGAATGCGATGCTCCAGTATCAAATAAGACTAATGCTGGAAAAGAATTGAGCAAGAACGTACCAATCACATCATCAGGTTCATCATGAACATCTTCCATATTGATGTGGTTCACTTGCCTCTTTTGGAAAGGATTGGGCTTGGAATTTTCGTCAGCCTTCTTCTCTAGGCAGTCAGTTGCATAATGTCATGTCTTCTTGCACTTGAAGCAAGTCACATTAGACAAGTCTTTCTTCCCTTCATAGTTAGGACGGTGATGATCATTTCCATGATTATGGACATGGTGATGGTTTCCCCTGAATCCACCATTATTTCCGTTGTATCCTCCATTGCTTCCTTTGTATCCTCCATTGTGGTTATGACCATGATGCTTTTGGCCACTACCATTGTTGGAGTGATTCCAGGGTTTATGGCCACTGACTTCAGAGGTGTGTTGTCTCTTGTGTGTCCCTTCAGAGTGAACCTTACTTGCACTAAACTTCCTCTTCCTGTTCTCTTCCTTTCTTATGTTGTTGTCCAGAGTGATTGCTTGATCCAGCTGAGCTTGATAGTTAGGAGCATAGGCCACAGACAAGGGTATCTTCAGTTCTCCCTTAAGTCCACTGAGGAATTTTTCCTTCCTCTTAGCATCAGTGTCAATGTCTTCTGGTGCATTTTCTGATTGCATACAGAACTCATCCATATACTCCTTCAGAGTTCTACCTCCCTGCCTCAAGCTGCGAAATTCCTCTTTCTTCAGGTTCATTATGCTAGAGGAAATGTGAGCATTGCGGAAACCTTCCTTGAACGCATCCCAAGTCATGCCATGCAAATGATGAGTCACTTGATAAGTCTCCCACCACAGTGCAGCACGACCTTCCAATAGGTGTGCAGTGAACCTCACTTTTTCTGCCTCAGAACACTCACAAGTTACTAAGTCCTTGTTGACTGAACGGAGCTAGTCATCCGCCACTATTGGTTCGGTAGCGGAGGAGAACGTATTAGGCCTAAGCCTTAGGTGAAGGGGTTACGGTGCAGAAAACAATAATTTTCTAGCGAACGAAACCCTAACTAGTCAGGATCTATCTATCTAGTACAAGCGATAACGGTGGCGGAATGGGTTACATTACCTCCATGTAGACCGATAGCGGGGATGACGCTCCAAGCGTTGACGATGAAGTCGTACGTAGCCGACCTCGAGGTCGCGGAGAACTTGCCGCGATGTTGGAGTCGATGACGCCGGGGTGTCGACGATGATCTGCGTCGACGGGCGTCGGGCGGAAGAAGGCAGAGCGCCAGCACCAGGGCTGGTGCGCCGGCAGCAGAGGGGGGGAGGCGCGGCGGCTGTAGGGGGCGAGACGACGTCGCCCAAGCTCCTCAATAGAGTAGCCTCCGAGCACTCGCAAATATACGGAGCTTAGCGACAACTCCCGGTCATTCAGATCCAGCTGAAATCGCAGGAGTAGATCTTATCTGGAATCCCGCAGAGCAACGGCGCTCTGCGGTATGGCTTAGGTGGAGAGAGACCCCCTTCCTCAGCTCGGCGCGGCTCCAACTTGGGAACCACGAGATCGAGAGAGAAATTGGGAATTAATTGAATTTCCTGTGTATTAAATCAATTAATATGCCTTGCTATATAAAGGGGGAAGGGGGTGTGCAAACCCCTTGGCTCCCCCATGTGGGACTAAACAAAGGAGGAGGGGAGGGGGGTTCGGCCCCCACATGGGCTGGCCGAACCAGCCTATGGGGCCCACCCCCTTTGGTGGTGCGGTTCCCCCTCTTGGGCCCTCTTAGGGCCCATATAGGTGGGAGCCCCCTTTTTCCTTTATTTAATTAATATTAAATTAATATAAAAATCCCATTAATTCATAATTAATATATTTATATATAATTCAATATCCCGTGACTCCGAAAACTCTTTCGGACCACCCGAACAACTTTCGGACATTCCTGGAACCATTCCAGACCTCTCCGGAACTCCTTCCGGACCACCGGTACTCTTTCCGGATCATTTCTCTCTCTCCAACAAAAACCTATAAAATTCCAGAACCTATCTTAAGTTTGTTACGCTACGGTTCGGGAACACTCCAGACATGGTCGAGACACTCCGCTCACCAATGATCGTCAGGGATACCTGGAAATATATGACGACCCCTGTGCATTCCACGAATATCGTCGTTGAACCATAAGTATGATATTCATTCTCTTTGTCTCTGCGATACTACCTTGTCCGAGATATGATCGTAGACACACCGATGCCTTTGCTGTATCTCGTTACCGACGAAGGTTATTAACTCGTCTCCGATATTACATCTCCATGACCTAGTCATAAGCTGCAGCTATATAGATGCAATATCACCGAGTGGGCCCAGAGTATCTTTCCATTACAAGAATGAACAAATCCCGCTATTGATCCTTACGTCTCGATGCTCTTTCGGAATACCCAAGATGGACACCGTTATTGTCATGCTATATAAGACACAACGTTTGATGCTCTCAAAGCACTCCTACGAAGCAACAATAAGTACGGTCTCGCAGTCTAAGGAATAAGCTATCATACTCTTATCTATTGCAAATGACAAACATCGTAATACGATCTTATTGCAATACTTTGCGTATGTCCACCACCTTATTCAACTAACAAGATGACCCCATTGTCAACCGACGTCATTGTCCTTGATCGGGAATCTCGATCAACTGTTGCCCAATGGACTAGCTCATATAGAGGCTTGCTAGGGACCTGGTTGTCTATGTATCACACGTGTATTAACAATTCCGATTAATACAGTTATAGCATAATACACAAACCTATTATAAACTTATGAGATAATGCAATAAATACTACTTATTTATTTGCCTCTAGGGCATATCTCCTTCAGTCTCCCACTTGCACTAGAGTACAAATAAACTAGCTGCATTTTACTTTATCAGAATCCCTTATCAAATAAGAATCATTTGATAATGCTTGCTCGTGGAAAAGTGTTACTGCTTTTGCGATTCACTGGCATCAACTTGTTTGATATCACCATGTTGTCTAACAACATATATGCAAATACCGTAACTAAGTGAGACTTCTGCTTCCCAGCGCTTACTCTGATTATACTAACCAGATAACTGCCCTGAAAAACACACTCAGCCATGCAGAGCCCCTTGTAACAATTACAAACTCGCGATATCTACATACTTTCACACCAATGTAGAAAACTTGACATTCAAATGTCAATCCCTTAACTAACGCACTTCTACTTCCAGTAAATTCCAAATTTACTTTCATAACTGTTCTTTACTCCAAGAACATCGGTTATATTTTATCGAGCAGATAATATGGTTTCTGTATGATGTCTAATATATACATAATAGACCCACATGTCATACAACCATTACTCTTTAATGACCAATTGGATTCGAAAGGACCATCCTTTTGATTCTATTCTGACTCCTCAGATATAATCCAACACAACTCGACTAACTATTTAAAATTTCCGTTCTATTTCAAAATAGACACTAACTTTTAAATAGTTTTACAACTTCATCCTATTCTATTGGTACAGTTTCACAATGTGTTAACTACACAAGATGAATTCGACTCCCACTCAAATTATGTCTCCACATATTTGATAACACGAGCTTCCACTCAAAAACATGTTATCCACATATTTGAGTTCCCAAGCTCCCACTCAAAAATATGTTCTCCACATATTTCTCCTGAGTGAACTAACTATGACTCCCACTTAAATCGACATCTTGGTTAAACCAAAATCATTGATCTACTATCAATTCGAATTTAATACAAACTACAGTATTACATTAATACAAATCCCTCAGACTTCAAGCATGTCTACATAAATGTAGTCAACAAATTTGATCTTGTCCAAGACACATTTCTCGACAAGACATGCTACCGCGTCTTTCTTATAGTCACATTTCTCATATAACACCTTATATGACGATTAAACAATCTTATTCCTCTAATAAGAATTGCAGCAACAATTACTCTCTTAATCCTTTTAAACGTAACTTGGATTTCCAAGCTGAAAAAGCCTTTGTTCGTATTCCGATATTTTCTCAACTTTCTTTGTATTCATAAAGTGCACCTTGATCTGTCAACAAGATCTGAAATACTTAATACAGTGTTGTGACCTGACAGCAATATTAAATATAACAACACTTAATTTAGAAGTTTCTTTCATGAAAATATTATGATCTTTATGAAGAGGATTGCAAGCAGAAAACAATTTTCTAGTCTCCCTCACTCTTAATCACTAAACTTTCATTAGCAGACATATACTCTTTGGAACATCTTCCAACATAAGTCTGACACTTTATTCCAAACTTCTAATTTCAATCCATAAACCATAATTCAAAAAGTCATCTTTTCTCGGAATTACATAGACAACAAACTGAGTTTTGTTTCTATTTGGTTCTGGAATACACTCTCGTCCAATGCGAGCAATCTACAAAGAACTACTCATGTATATTCCGAATTATCGCATAATCATATACACGTCGACATTACTGTCGATCCTATGAATTTCTGTTGAGAAAAATATCTATTTTCTAAAGTGGACATCGACTATAATGTTTCGAACATATTAGGAGATTCTAAGACTGATTCTGACAGGCCACACTTTATTTAAAATAGAGCATGATTATAATTCCCCACATATCACTATATATGACATTATAATTTTGTGAAACAAATTTCCACAAGTCTTTTGTGTTGAAACCATAATTCAAAATAATTGTCCTTTGATCGAATCTTGTGAATACAATATTCACTAATCTTTCTTCTGAAAAACCCCATTTGATCTATTATCAAATTAATTTCAGACTCCATAATTTATCGGGCAAATACTCCTATTTACCAAAATCATGGAAGAATTCGGATCATGCAATAACACCATTGATTAATCATTAAAAATGACTCTCAATCAATTTCCTATAGTATTGCAACTTCAATACTGCATTTCAAACTTTAATCAATTTTGGCACTCGAAATACTTAAATGGACCAAAAATATCCATTACTTCTTTTATTGCCTTTATGACTAAATTTGATGGTGTTTGTTCTTTGGACACATAATTTTATCATTCCTGCTATTATAAATGTATATCATACGCATAATGTAATTGAGATGTGATGCAAATTACTCATAACATGAAACAACTGCTTTGTTCCATAACATAAAACAACTGATGTGTTCTATATGAATAATTATGTCTTGTAACATTCAAGACACCAAACTAGATCACATTCTCACTATTACAAAATGTCTTATAAAAAACTATTGATGATGACTAATATGATATCTCGAGGGCGTGAGCACCACTGGCCATGAACTTGCCATCACTCGTGCATTTTCACGTCACCTTTCGCCACATACTTGTGATAATCAGGGACTGTTTCACAAACAGAACAATTATCAAACACTTTTCATCAAGTATGAGAAGAATACATTTATATCTTTGTATATCAAATATACCCATAGCGTCGAAGAACTCTTCTTCGATGAATCAACTTTTAGAGATTTGAACTTGTTCACGAACGTGAAGAAGCTCACCGTGTCTCTATAGCATATTCACGCACATGCTATTCACAGCTAGGAGGTAAAGCGCAATCTCTATTGCACTGGAGTTCGCTATCTAGAAATCGTAGATATTCGTAAGCCTGAAGTAGATGTCACACAACTTCTTCAACTGAGTCTCCAGACAGGTATGCTCCCCATGTGAATGGTCCGGAACTTTCTAAGATGTCTGAACTTATCAAGACTCAATTCATCTTTGAAGTGACCTTTGATCGCATCAATCACAACATATGGCTCCAGGTGTTGAATACAACTTTCAACTCTGGTGCTAGGCATACGCTCATGACGACCTTCACTTCCATGAAAATATCATGATGCTTACGGAACTCATCATCTTTCTCCTTGCTATCAGAATCATCTGGTCTAATTCCTAACTAATGTTCTAGCACATATAGGATGTTTGTTGTGTTTGGAGAATGTTTCTAAAACCAATGCACCAGCTGATGAAGTTGGACCCGTCGGCTTCCATGGTAGAATCCGAGCTCTTGAAGAAGTAACCGAAGCGTAGTTCCGCAGTCTCCAGATGTGATCGCAAAAGAGGTAAGATAAGTTTATAATATATAGGTGAGTTTTAGTTTTATAATCTCATTATCAAAAACACACCACACCAAGATTATTATCCCTAAAATAATAATGGCGATTACACGACCCTCATCCACCACACTACCCCCGATCATCACGGCCGGCAGCACAGCTTCAAAGGTGGACATAAAATGTCGATCATAACAACTCTATGACTCGTGCTCGATCTTTCGATCTTCCCGTGTTCCGAGGCCATACCTCTGAGTATGCTAGGCTCGCCAATCAAACCTCGAAGACCCGCGCGTGCAACATGGCTTACACCCACTGTATGCGAACGACGAGATGTGTGACACCCGATCATCACGGCCTGCCTCATAACGTAGAACTTTCTTGGTGGTGCGCAACGAGGGAGAACACAATTTTGGTATTTGTTAGGGATCATCCTATTTATGATGCTACCGTTGTATATCTAGCATATAAGCAATCAATAGGATGCACACACAACAGCACACAATAATGATGCAATGAAGTGCGATGTGACATGGTCGATGCGCCTGGACCTTCATGGCGCCATGTGCCTGGCCCCCGGCGCCCCGGCATGGCTCTGAGTCTACAGAGCCCTCCATTGCCTCCGACAGTACGAGAAATATCAAAACTTACCGTAACCATGTCACATAAAATAACGCCTCTGCAAAACAAAGTTAGACGCCTCTAGCTTTATCTAGTTTTGCAAGTTTTACGTGGCATATAGGCTTATTCGTAGGAGAACCGCTTCCCTACCTACAAACTTTGTACCACAACGTCGATCGTATAATTGCATGTTTAAGCATCCCTTTCGGGCCCTCCATTGAAAATGCTTTGCCGACTAGAGAGAGAGAAACAGACACCCGCCAGCCACAGATACGGTGCAAGCCGTATGTCAGTAGTGGAACCAGTCTCGCGTAAGCGTACGCGTAAAGTCGGTCCGGGCCGCTTCATCAACTCAATACCGAAGGCATCGCAAGTGCACGCTAGAGGGTAGCAAATATAAGAAAGACGCCCTCATTCAACATGAGTTCTAACCGTACCAGCAGTACTACGCATAGATCGGCTCTGATACCACTGAAGGGGTTACGGTGCAGAAAACAATAATTTTCTAGCGAACGAAACCCTAACTAGCCAGGATCTATCTATCTAGTACAAGCGATAACGGTGGCGGAACGGGTTACATTACCTCCATGTAGACCGATAGCGGGGATTACGCTCCCGCACAAGCGTTGACGATGAAGTCGTACGTAGCCGACCTCGAGGTCGTGGAGAACTTGCCGCGATGTTGGAGTCGATGACGCCGGGGTGTCGACGATGATCTGCGTCGACGGGCGTCGGGCGGAAGAAGGCAGAGCGCCAGCACCAGGGCTGGTGCGCCGGCAGCAGAGGGGGGGAGGCGCGGCGGCTATAGGGGGCGAGACGACGTCGCCCAAGCTCCTCAATAGAGTAGCCTCCGAGCACTCGCAAACATACGGAGCTTAGCGACAACTCCCGGTCATTCAGATCCAGCTGAAATCGCAGGAGTAGATCTTATCTGGAATCCCGCAGAGCAACGGCGCTCTGCGGTATGGCTTAGGTGGAGAGAGACCCCCTTCCTCAGCTCGGCGCGGCTCCAACTTGGGAACCACGAGATCGAGAGAGAAATTTGGAATTAATTGAATTTCCTGTGTATTAAATCAATTAATATGCCTTGCTATATAAAGGGGGAAGGGGGTGTGCAAACCCCTTGGCTCCCCCATGTGGGACTAAACAAAGGAGGAGGGGAGGGGGGTTCGGCCCCCACATGGGCTGGCCGAACCAGCCTATGGGACCCACCCCCTTTGGTGGTGCGGTTCCCCCTCTTGGGCCCTCTTAGGGCCCATATAGGTGGGAGCCCCCTTTTTCCTTTATTTAATTAATATTAAATTAATATAAAAATACCATTAATTCATAATTAATATATTTATATATAATTCAATATCCCGTGACTCCGAAAACTCTTTCGGACCACCCGAACAACTTTCGGACATTCCTGGAACCATTCCAGACCTCTCCGGAACTCCTTCCGGACCACCGGAACTCTTTTCGGATCATTTCTCTCTCTCCAACAAAAACCTATAAAATTCCAGAACCTATCCCCTAGCGTCGCTAAGACCTTAAGTTTGTTACGCTACGGTTCGGGAACACTCCAGACATGGTCGAGACACTCCGCTCACCAATGATCGTCAGGGATACCTGGAAATATATGACGACCCCTGTGCATTCCACGAATATCGTCGTTGAACCATAAGTATGATATTCATTCCCTTTGTCTCTGCGATACTACCTTGTCCGAGATATGATCGTAGACACACCGATGCCTTTGCTGTATCTCGTTACCGACGAAGGTTATTAACTCGTCTCCGATATTACATCTCCATGACCTAGTCATAAGCTGCAGCTATATAGATGCAATATCACCGAGTGGGCCCAGAGTATCTTTCCATTACAAGAATGAACAAATCCCGCTATTGATCCTTACGTCTCGATGCTCTTTCGGAATACCCAAGATGGACACCGTTATTGTCATGCTATATAAGACACAACGTTTGATGCTCTCAAAGCACTCCTACGAAGCAACAATAAGTACGGTCTCACAGTCTAAGGAATAAGCTATCATACTCTTATCTATTGCAAATGACAAACATCGTAATACGATCTTATTGCAATACTTTGCGTATGTCCACCACCTTATTCAACTAACAAGATGACCCCATTGTCAACCGACGTCATTGTCCTTGATCGGGAATCTCGATCAACTGTTGCCCAATGGACTAGCTCATATAGAGGCTTGCTAGGGACCTGGTTGTCTATGTATCACACGTGTATTAACAATTCCGATTAATACAGTTATAGCATAATACACAAACCTATTATAAACTTATGAGATAATGCAATAAATACTACTTATTTATTTGCCTCTAGGGCATATCTCCTTCATTAGGAACCTAGCAAGTCTATCCACTAGGGGTGGTGGTGGTGGAGGTGGCGGGTTGTTGTTGCTGTGGTTGTTGTTGTTGTTGGTTGCGGCAATGAACTGAGTCATCATAGTCATCAACTCTGCTTGAGCGGCCATCCGTTGTTGCATAGCATCATTGTTGTCGGTATCACGACGAGGAGGCATCTATGGGGTTTTCAGCATAGATGAGTAAAAGATAGATAGAACTAAGAGAAGAAAATTCCTACCATGCACAAAACAACCAAGTCAAACAATCAACACTCAATAAACAAGTTAAAAAATTTCTTACTTAGCAATTCGAAACAGGTATTCTAGGTTGATTAAATAAAACGACAGAGTCTGCAAACCAAAACATTCTAACATTGTCACACCACAAGTTGGAGATCAATGTTGTAAAAACGACGAACTAAACGAGGAATAACATGGTGGTCCAACTACTAAGTCTAAACTTCGTCCATGACGTCTCCTTCGTCTTCTTCGACCTCCTCGAAGGTGATGCCTTGCTTCATAAGAATCTCCTTGTAGTCGTTCACCTCCTTCTCTAAGGCTTCATTCTTCTCCTGTAGCATTGTCTTCTCACGGTGCAGAGTCTCAATCGCTTCCTTCTACAGGGCTTCAATCTTCTCTTGTAGCATTCTCTTCTCACGGCGTAGATTCTTGATCAAATCTCGATCAGCTTCGAACTCGACGTTGTTGCTCAGAATTTCATCCTTCAAGGTCTTGATCTCCTTGTCCTTGTCTCTAATTCTCTTCTCTTGATTTTGGAACTTCTTCTCTTGAGCTCGTAATTTCTCCTCTTGAGCTTTGGCCACCTCTTCTTGGGCATCAATCTTCTTTTGAGTCTCCTTCACTTGGGCCATTATTTCATCATTCTTCAACAGCTCATCGCGCCTATCCTCTTCAAGTTGCCAGAGGTGAATTTCTAAGTCTTGGAGATAAGGAGGCAAAGGTTCTGGTTTGTTTTTATCTTCCTCGTTACCAAGGTAGGGTATCCCATCTTTGTCACGTTGGCCTAGGTTAGAAAAGTAGTGGTCTTTTAACTCCTCCTGGAATTGCCAGTAAAAACGTCCTATTAGCTCCCGCGTGACGAGATTCAGCCCTTTCTCCAAGGAGTCACTAATCGACTTGTACTGGATATCTTCGGTCTTGGGTTCAGTCTGGCGCCCTTGTTGGAAAAGACGAACTCCCCATAATTCTTCATTGTTGAAGTGCCTCAGCTGACTTGCCTTGATGATGGGTGTTGGAAGCGCCCGTAGTTCTACCAACTCCAAAACGCATGTTCTTGAAGTCCTCCGCGGTTTGATACATGAAGAACGACATCCTTAAGTTATAAGAGTAGAAATTGTTAAAAGAGGATACATAAGGTAAGAAAATAAGGGTTCTATTCTAAAAGGTGATCAACACTATTATCAACTCTTTGTAAGTCGGATATTCACTATAGTGAGAGAGACAGACACCCGGCCAGCCACTTATAATTGTGGAACAGGTCTCATGTACGCGAACATGTAAGGTTAGTCCCTGGCCTCTTCATCCCACTATGCCGGTAGGATCCAACATACTTCAAAGTTGGAAATATTATGATCAAAAGAGGCTTAACCAATCCTAAGGGCTGGAACCTACAGGCAACACTTTGCTCTGATACCATTTTGTAGCATCCCATCTTTTATATAAAGATGGAACACCTGTGTTAAGTGCTAGTCCCTGGATCACTGCTGGAACCACAGTACAAAATATAAAGTATCATTGCAGAAGTATCATAATACAACAACGAGATCCAAAAATAGCTAAGTATAGCTTTATTACCAAGTGCATAATCATGAAGACTAGCTAAAATATTCAGAGTTCATAACAAAAGCAAATAGCAATGAGCCTCGCTTAAAGCATGCGCCACAGGCAGACATGTTGGGTTTAGACTCGAGTCCAAACTTATTCATCATCTGAAGTACCTGCACATTTGAATATGCAGCCCCCGAAGGAGGTCAATACAATGAAGTATTGGCAAGTGACTATGGTGGATATAATATGACAAGTCTATTCTATATGCATATTTGGCTTGGTGGAGTTGTAGGCTATTTGGCAGAAAGCAACTTTTCTCCTATCTTTTGTAAAACATTTTTGTTTCTCAAAGACATGGCACCAAGGGATGAAGCCCAAGTGCACCAACAATTGTTTGCTTAGTAAAATTTTAGTTCATAAAAACGGTGTTGAGATTCTTCCGTCCATCCTTGTCCAGCTGCTCGGCTAAGTACTCAGATTGTTGACTCTGTAGAGGTTGTGCACTTTCACCTTTAGACTCAATTAACCCAAACATCCTATACACGCGGAGTGCATTAAGGAAAGGAGAGAATTGAGACAAGTACTTTCAGAAGAAGAATGCAACCATACTAGCAATACCCGTTCCACCTACCAACTCTACTTCTGCTTGTCAAGCTGACAGGTTGCAGTCTCACAACTTAATTATTCTAGATAGAGCCCATTGTCAAAAGGCTGCATGGGAAGCATCTAAACTTGCAGGGACTTAGTAATCTCTTTGTTCCTGGGTGGCCGTCCACAAGTGCACTTCTGGGTGACAACCACCATGCTCATGGCCCTAAGTAGAATAGACATTCATCCTAGGCGACGACAACCACAAGCATAGTCCCAAATAGCCACTCAACATAAACCATTCCAACCAAATCCACCCAGGTGTGCATTTTAAGTTTAACACTTGGAAATATTTACATAGCATAGTATGTAAACAATTTTATAGAATTGCTAAGCATCTAATAAAACTTTCAATGGCTGCATGGAAGAGGATGGCTACACAATACTAGGAATTTTGCAAAGTGTAAAAATAACTTAACATAATGAAATATTCCAACAATTCCTACCATGCATACTACTCAAAAGATACTTCTAATGCATATAGAAAATATTGGGTAGTTTATGAATGTCACTTGCCTTGGTTGCAGGAGGAGCAAACACAACAAGAATAACAATCACAAGCAAGTCCTTCCTCTTCTTCACAATCTAGCACAAGCAATACATAAAATAAATACCCCCACAATATCACACAACACCAAACATAAATATGTATGCATGCATGATATGCCATGAGTATAACAAGACACACTTATTAATAATTTATACCTTCTGTTATTAACTGAATGAAATGCAATTTCTAGAAATTTCTTATTTTACTTATCAATTAAATAATTGAAAACAATATAGCAAAAAATTGAATTCTTCAACTACAACTTTTATTGTTTTATGAAAGTTTTCAAATAAAACACAAGTTAATATTTCTGGACATAGGGCAATAATACAACACTAAAACAATTAAATTTATTAGAAAAGCATTTTTATTATTTAAGTTATGGATTTAATAGCCAAAATACTCCTCGGATAATTACACGAATTATAATTTATCAAAAGGAAAAACAAATGATGTAGAAATAAACTACACTAGCAGGGCTATCCGTGGATATAAAATTTATCAAATTTGAACTTACAGACCAAAAGTTATGAATTTTCTAAGTTTTGCATGTTTTCTGTTTTATTTATAAAATTCCTGCGAAAATGAATAAAGGGAGGGCTACGTGGCGCGATTCTATTGGACGGTACCGTTTCGACGCGGATCGGCACCGTGGCCGTCCGATCTAACTAACGGCGAACGCCTCAGATGGATTTGATCTGGATCCGTTGGATCTCGATCCAACGATCCTAAAACAAAGGCCCAAACGCCAGCGGCGCCGTCGACGGAAAAACACCGACCGCGGCAGAGCCATTGCCGGAGTAGCGCAAAGATGGGAGCGGGAGGGGTAGGGCGTTACCGCTCGGTGCAGGAGGACGGGCTGAAGACGATGGCGCGGCAGGGACTACGCAGGCTCCTCCTCCTCTTCTCGGTTCCTCGCCGGAGATGAAGAATCGGACGGCGGCGGCGGTCGAGGACGAGGGCGACGTTCGGCTGCATAAAAATATGAGTCTCGACTTCAAGGGGTAGCGCACGATGCTAGGAAGAAGGACTAGAGGGATATGGAGGCTCGTGGAGCTCGAACGTGGTCGTGGCGGCGGTTCTCACCGGCGGAAATGGCGGCGGCGAAAACCTTTCTTCCGAGCGGCCTGGGGGAGAATAGGTTATGGTTTTGGGCGCGGGGAGTGGCGGCGGGGATGGAGGTTTATATGGGGCGACTAGGGAGCAAATCCCCCGAAGAACGGAGGTAATTTGTCTCCGGATCGGAGATCATCCCGCGCGGATTTCTCGCTCGAGGTTGAAGATCCACCTGACAGGTGGGTCCCACCTGTCAGCGTGAGAGGAGAGGGGGACGGGCTCCTGGGTTGTTGCTGGGCCGTTTCCTAGCGCGCGCGGTAGATAGAGAGGGTCGGCCCGTTTTCTTTTCCAATTTTCTTTTCTCAATTTAAATTCTGTTTTCACAATTTATTCAAAAATGATTTTTTAAACTCAGTCAAAACATTTTAGAAAAATTCATAAAAATATGTTTTGGAAAGATTATTAAATTTAGAACTTTTTAGTATTATTCTTGCCCGTTAAATAATTTGGAAAAATATATTTATTAAAGAAGTTTAAATAAACAACTTTATGGAATTATAAATTATTTAAACTTATAATTGAATTTTTATTTAGTACTTATGTGTTGTAATGTTATGCCTAAATGATGAATGATGCATGAATGCAAAGTTTTAAATTTTTGCAAATTTTGGGATGTTACATTTAAAATGGTTTCAAGTTCAGAGGTGGTAGTTCTATTATAAGAATTAACGTAAGAGTTGCCATTATTAGAAGGATAGGGCTTACACTTGTTATTACCATAGTTGTTCCTATAGGCATTGTTGTTAATATTGTTGCTTTTAATAAAGTTTACATCAACATGCTCTTCTTGTGAAACTAAAGAAGCTAAGGGAACATTATTGTGATCAATATGGGATTTACTACTAGCAAGCATAGACATAATCATATCAATCTTTTCATTCAAAGAGGAGGTTTCTTCAACATAATTTACCTTCTTACCTTGAGGTGTCCTCTCCGTATGCCATTCATAATAATTCACCATCATATCATCCAAGAGTTTTGTTGGAGCCCCCAAAGTGATAGACATAAAGGTACCTCCCGTAGCTGAATCAAATAAGTTTCTTGAAGAAATTTTTTGTCCTGCACAAAAGGTTTGGATGATCATCCAAGCAGTCAGTCCATGGGTTGGCAATTCTTTATCAAAGATTTCATTCTTTCCCAAGCTTGAGCAACATGTTCATTATGAAGTTGTTTAAAATTCATGATGCTACTTCTGAGAGAAATAATCAAAGTAGGAGGATAGTATTTCCCAATGAAAGCATCTTTACATTTAATCCAAGAATCAATACTATTCCTAGGCCATGAAAGCAACCATTCTTTAGCTCTTCCTATCAAGGAGAAAGGAAATAATTTCAGTTTTATAATATCACCATCTATATCTTTATATTTTTGCATTTCACATAATTCAACAAAGTTATTTAGATGGGCAGCAGCACCATCAGAACTAACACCAGAGAATTGCTCTCTCATAACAAGGTTCAATAAAGTAGGTTTAATTTCAAAGAATTCAGCTCTAGGTGCAGGTGGAGCAATAAGTGTGCATATAAAATCATTATTGTTGGTGCTTGTAAAGTCACACAACTTAATTTAACAAACCGAAATAACAATAATAGGGAAATAATTAACAAACCGAAATAAGAAAAGCAACGAAACTGAAAATAAAATACAAAACCGAAATAGGAAAAGTAAAGAAAGTAACTATTTTTTTTTTGTATTTTTGATATTAAGCAAACAAAACAGTAATAAAAATAAACTAAGCATGACAATAACAACATAAATAGATTGGAAGCGCGAAAACTCCCCTCGTGAAGAACACTCAAATCTCCCCGGCAACGGTGGCAGGACAGTGCTTGATGCACACGATGGGTGTGTTGTTGGGAGACTGTCGGAGAGTGACTCCCACGAAACAGGGATAGTCACACCATGAAGAGTAGTTCGAGAAGGGGATTGAACACGGAGGTCAAGCAACCCTCGAGAGGCACGGCGATGGTGCTCGCCGGGCCTGGAGAAGAACACCCACGACAGAGATGGACACCGGCCCGAACCCAGGTTCACGGCCCTCAGGAGGAGGTAACACTGCTACTCCTGCTTGTCTGTATTGCACTGCAGAGGTTACAGTACAAGCGAGCTTAACGAGGGCTCTCTTGAGGCAGTTCATGCCTGGAGAGGGATGCAATGGTCATCTGCCTCCTCAGGCCGAAGGCTATTCTACTAGCGGGGCCAGGGTTTACAAGTGTTTTGCAAGCAATTCACCGACCCCTTCCTACGGTGGAGGTCTTGCTCCTTTTACAGGCGCCACAGGCGTCTTCCTTGCGCAGGGCGTCCTAAGTGGGCTCCCACACGGTAGTGGCGCCGAGGCCATTGGAGTCCACCGCGGCTGAATCCTCCATGGACGCGGTCCATTGGCCATAAAGTTGGGCGCGGTGGCCGACAGGTTGCAGACCGCGCAGAACGGCTCGCAGGGGTTGCAGTGATCGTGGTGGAACCAAAGATGACGATCTTCTTGGAGCGTTGCGCCGTCCAGCCGCTTTAGCACCAGAGAGGAAAGTCCTAGCTGTCCTGACGCAGGCAGCGCAACTTTATTGACTCTTTTATCACCCAAAACGGCAAAGGGAGTGCCCGCGTCACTCTGCGGCTGCTGCAGAGGCCATGTGCGCCCTGCAGTACTTCCTTGTCTGCGACGCTTCCCCACAGGCCCGAGGCGGCCTGTGGAGGGATTTCTGTTGACTTTTCTCCAGGCACACGGTGCCTCGGAGAGTCTCTTGAAGCGCTGGTCCTCTTCAGGACTTCGCTTCCTCTCCAGGCCCTCAAGAAGATTTGCCTCTCGAGGGTCTCTCCATGTGGTGGCTTGGTCCTTAGTTGTTTTGTTTGATCTGTCCGTCTGCGAGGCCTGGGGAGAGTGGGCTCTTCATACCCTATTCTCCACTGGGCCGATAGTAGCCCCCGGGCCCGCGATGGGCGTGATTGAACCCATGGGCGCAGGCGGAGCATCGTGGCCCCAAAGTGCACGGCCGGCCCGAGCCACGCGTCACTCAGACGAGTAACAGTCGCGCAGGATCTGGGGCGTGCATCATGGCGGGTCCCACCACGCCCCGGTAACTGGTCCTTGAAGAGACATAAAACCTGAGCGCCGGGGCAGGGAGCCGTTACTATTTCCATCCTTCTCGCAGAAGCTTCTGCCATGCTCAAGCTCTCCGCCTCCGCTCTCAAGCTTTCTCTTCTTCTCTCGCCTCCAGCGACATACCGAACTCCGGCGATGAGTCCCGCCAAGAACAAAGGCAAGGCTGCCGCAGGGTCCTCTTCCCAGGCGGAGGCCGCCGAGGTCGCGCATGGCACGGCACTGCTCGGCGTGCGTGTCAATGACAAGGCACTCGCCAAGGTCCGCTTCGTGGTGGCAGACCGGACCAATGAGCACGGCGCCACCGCGCTCAAGCCTGCGGCGCACAGGAAACGCCCGCGAGGGTTTTTCCCGGTCTTTCAGCACTGCGTTTCCGCCGGGCTGGTGCTGTCGTTCTCTCTGTTCCTGGAGGCGGTGCTGGTATTCTACCAGATCCAGCTGCTGCATCTCCACCCCAACTCCGTCCTCATCCTCGCCGTGTTTGCCTACCTCTGCGAGGCGTACTTGGGCCTGGAGCCCACGGTGGGGCTTTTCCGGTGCTTCTACGCGCTTCGAACACGGCGAAGAACGAGCGCTCGGGGTGCATCTCGTTCCGCATCGTGGACGGCATGGGGAGCGTGTACATCCACATATCGTGGAATGACGGCAAGGCCGTCACCTTGGTGACGAAGAAGGTGGATGACTTCCGCCTGAGGTGGTTCTTCATCGGGGTGGAGCAGCCCTGCGCCTTCCTCGAGGTCCCCGACACGCCGCCCGTGGAGAATTCCCACTGGGGCAAGGCGCCCTTCGACGGCGCACGGAACGCGAGCTTGATGGGCCGCCTGAGCTTCCTTTGCGAGGAAGGCCTCACGGGGAAATCATCATGGCTGACATCGTGAAGCGCCGCAACACTCCCCTCCAGGCGCACTCGGTGCCCATGTCGATGTACTCCGGCCCCCACGACACGATGAGGCTCCACCGCGAGGAAAACGACAAGGACGCAATCGACAACGTCCTGTCTGCGCTCTTCATTAACCCGGTGGTACCTGTCGCGGACCAGTCCCCATCGCGCTCCGGCCTCTCCATCAATACAACATGACCGAGCGCATGGCTATCTTGGATGGGATGCCCCTGTTTACCCCGGCAGGCCAGGCAGGGAAGGAGGTGCCTGTGCCGGTGGTGCAGGGAGCCGAGGAACCAGACTCGCCCTCAGCCTCGGGAGCTGGGCAAGGCGAGGAGGAGGCCGCGGCAGGGGAGGTGTCCTCTGCGAGAGCGGGGCCATTCACTGACGAGATTTGCGACATCTCGTCTAGTGATGACTACGCCTTCATGGTGGCGCCCTCGCGCCTCGTGGAGGAGGAGGAGGAGGAGAGGGAGGCCTCCGACGCGGAGGCCACTCTGGGGCGGCGCGAGGGCCGGTCTGGGGCGAGGCCGTGGGCCGGTCTGGGGCGAGGCCGTCCGATGTTCCCTCCAAGAGGAAGGCCGTGGCGCCTCCAGAGGGGTCTGGCGCGAGTATCGCGCCCTCCTGGCGCTCGCTAGGCCTGGCGTGGGTCGACACCGACGTGCAACCGTCCGGGTAAGTGTTTCTAGCACGCGGTCGTTTGACTCTTGCTCTTTTTCTCTTTATCCTCTCTTGAAGATGCTTCCTTGGTTTTTGTCAGTGATCTTGTGCCTGCGAAGTGCCGTAAGCTTCGCAAGACCGCAGATGTGAAGAGAGCCACGACTGAGGCCGTGGCTGAAGAGGGCACGAGGCCTGTGGAGACGGCCTCCACAGGCCCCATTTAGGCGGTGCATCAAGGGGAGGCGACTGCGCCTCGGGCAGAGGCTGCCGCGCCTCAGCAGAGGAGGGCGCGCCTCGCCCAGAGGCCTCTTCGCCGCCTCCTGAGCCAATGATGGTAGAGGCTCCGGAGGAGAGGATTGCCACTCCTCTCGCGCGCCTACTCCACCTTACGCGATCACGCCACCGCGCGAGCCAACTCCGCCGCACGTGTCAACGCCTCCCGCGCAGCTAAGGGCTGAGGCGGGCCAGGCGCCCAAAGGCGCTGGCGAGTCTGCAGGAGGAGCTCCTTCTTCTCCACCCAGTCCTGCTGCAGGGGACGAGCGCCAGGATGGCGAGGGCGGCGAGGACGTCTCTGGCGCAGCTGGGGATGGGGTGCAGCCTAGCCCACAAGCGCGCTCCAGGGCCAGGCTCTCAGGCTTCGACGCCGGTGCTAGTCCCTCCACAAGCCGGGACCTGGTCCTCAGCGGCTCGGACTGGAGCGTTGGGCACCGCGAGATTGCCTTCCGCCTCCTGAGGGAGTCCCTAGAAGGCTTCGAGGTGCACCTCGCCCTCGAGGACATACAGCTCGCGCAGCAGTGCGAAGAGCTTGCTATGGCCTGGGCGTCCTTCCACGCGGCGGTCGAGGCTCGTCGCCAGGAGGACCTGGCACTGCAGGCCGCGCGCGAGGAGGCCACCCGCTTCGCTAAGGAGGTCCGCGAGGGGGCCATTCGTGACGCCTCCGAGCTCCTTGTGCCCCTTCAAGAGGAGCGCGACACCGCTACCGAGCTCCTGGCCACGGCGTCGGCCGAGCGCGAAGCGATGGAGGGCTTGTTGGTGCAAAAACGCCGCGAGATCGGCCAGCTGGAGACCCAGTTGCTCTGCGCCTACAAAGCCGCGCAGGAGACCCTGGAAGAGGACCGCAAGAGCCTGGCGGACCGCAAGCGGCAGTTGGCCTCCAGGGAGAAAGACGTGCATCTGCGAGACGAGCAGCGGCTTCAGGCGGAGGGCTAGCTGGCCGCCAAGCTTGAGGAGCGTGAGGGGAACTTGGCCCAGGCGCTCCAGGAGCATGAGGAGAAGGTCGTCGCCCAGCAGCAAGCCTTGGCGCGCTTCCAGGAGCGATTCATCGAGAAGAAGAAGGAGGGGGAGGACGCCCTCGTGGAGCACGAGAAGCAATTCAAGCTGACCAAAGCCCAGGAGTACCGCGGCGCGGCCAAGAAGTAGGAGGACCGCTTCAAGGCCAAGCACGCAGCTGATGCCCAGCGGAACACGGAGCTCGAGAAGGCCAACTACAAGCTCGAGGCCGCCTCCAACGCGCCAAGGATGCTCGTCGTCTAGCGGAGGACGGCCCCAGGGCCGCCGTCCAGGACCTCAAGGCCTTCGCCAAGGATGTGGAGGAGCAGGTGGCTCCCGCGGCGGAGCAGGCAACAGAGGCTACGGACACCGCCCAAGCGGCCCGCGTGCTCACGTGGCAGCGGGAGTGCATGTTCGAGGCGCTGGTCGCCCGGGGCAATGAGCTCGCTTCGCAGCTTGGCGCGGACGCGCCGCACGCCGAGGTCCGAGGCCGTCGCGATGCTGCCATGTACCTGGTCTACTTCGACCAGCTCTTCACGGTGCTCGAGGGCCCTGTCGCTGACCTCCGCAAGATGATCGAGGACGAGAGCCGGCAGCTCCTGGGGGTGGTCGTTGACCGCATCTTCACCAACTCAGGATCCTCACGCCGGGCTTCGACCTCGCCACAGTGACGGAGGCTCGTCAGGGCGAGGACGTGTGGCGGGTCTCCAACTCCCTCCGCGAGCAAGTCGATGCCTTCTGCAACCGTTTCCAGCACGCGGAGGTCGCCGCGGAGGAGAGCGGGGAGGGGGCCGCCTGTGCCGAGACCGCGAAGGGCGATGTGGAGGATGTGCAGGACGGTGCTGATTCCGCCTGAACTTTGGTTGTTGCGCCTGTGTGTTTTTTTATCTGAAACAACTTTATGCTTAGACATTGTACTACTTTGGGCATGTAATATATTTTCGTTTGCAATTTGCTTCTAGCTTGATTGCCCCTCGAGAGGTCCCTTTGGACTTATCTTCATGTCTATGGGTTCTCTGCGTCGTTACGACCCATCTCTTCGTGCCTTGACTCCGCCACTTTGGTATGCTTGAGCAAGGACTCAGCAAGGACGGGGGGAGTTTAATCCTAGGAGAGGTAAGAGCCCTGAGTCGTTATGCTCAAGTGCCCCCCTTAGACGTACGAGTAGTCCATGAAGTATAAGGGAAAGAGAAGTTGCTTGAGGGGCAAACATGCGCTTGCGAAGGAAAAAGGCTCCCGAGGCATGGGTGCGAGACTTAGCTTCTCGAGGCTTTTGCCCTGTAGAGTTTTTTGGCCTGGCGAGGAGGTCCTATGTAGGGGTTTTTCCCTGTTGCCTCCTCAGGCTTGCAGGGACGGTTGTTCCCTGTAGATGTTAGAGTGGCAAACCCAAACGCTTGTGCACGGTACTGAGGACTCGTGCGTGCTTATTGGTCCCCACAGGCGTTCCTCGCGAGGAGAGTAAGTACCAAGGTCCTTTGTAGAGATGGCGTGTTTGTGGGAGCTTGCCCTCCAGCCAGAGATCGGATCCTTGGATTTTGCAGTGCTGCTGGTGTGTCATTTGAGGCACTGCCACCATACTCAGCCCCCGCTCGTGAGGTGCGCATGTGGAGAGATATAAGCGCGCATTTCAATGAAGTATTGCGTAAATTAATCTCACCACCAAATATTACACAGCGGCGCCGTAGAGCTAAGTTCACTTAGGAACGATATTGTCTCATTATGCTTGGAGTTGCCAAGTTAATGTTTTGACCATGTCGAGGCATGGGGACCACCCATTAGTGGCAGAGACTCTCTACGGCCTAAGGTGGCTCGTTACATAGCGAGCTCGGAGGGTTGACACTCGAGAGAAGCCTTTGGAGCTTGGGTTTAAGCCTTGAGATTTTAACCTCTAGAGACAAAAATTGCTTGGAGGTTGAGCCGTAAGCTGCCTCCTTCGCTAGATGTCTTGACGTGACAATGATCATGGGCGTGACAATGATCACGTTTTCTTTTTATCCTTCTGGAGACAAAAAATGCTTGGAGGTTGAGCCGTAAGCTGCCTCTTCCGCTAGATGCCTTGACATGACAATGATCACGGGCGTGACAATGATCACGGGCGTGACAATGATCATGGGTAGAACTAGCGTAGGTGCATGATGTACCATGGATTCTTGACGGGGATGCCGTCTTGATTTTCGTGGCGAGCCGCGCCAGGCCTAGCGATGTGGGTGACCCTGTAGGGGCCTTCCCACATCGGTGACAACTTGTGGAGGCCTTCCCTGGAGAGGATTCGCCTGAGGACGAGATCGCATGTCTCCAGTGTGCGCGAGCGCATGTTGTGGCTATGGTAGCGTCACAGGTCCTGCTGGTATTTTTCCGCCTGGTGGGCGGCACGGCGTCGTAACCCCTCGCGAATCAGCAGGTCGTCCTTGTGGATGTCCTCTTGTTGGTCCTCGTTAAAGGCAAGGACCTGTGGGGATCCATGCTTTATCTCTGTGGGGAGGACTGCTTCGGCTTCATAGACGAGCGCAAACGGTGTTTCCCCTGTAGGCTTAGGTGGCGTTGTGCGGATGGACCAGAGCACCGAAGGAAGCTCGTTGATCCAGCCCTTGTCGTGGCCTTTGAGGATGTCGAAGGTCCGGTCTTTAGGCCCTTGAGGACTTATGCGTTTGCTCGCTCGGCCTGACCATTTCTCTGTGGATGAGCGACCGAGGCGAAGCAGAGCTTGATGTCCATCTTTTCGCAGTAAGCCCTGAAAATGCCACTGGTGAATCGCGAGCCATTGTCGGTGATGATGCGGTTAGGCACTCCGAAGCGGCAGACCAGGCCTCTGATGAATTTCACCGCCACGCCAGCTGGAATTGTGCGTGTCGCCTCCACTTCGGGCCACATGGTTAACTTCTCAATGGCCACAAAGAGGTAGAGATAACCCTTGCGCTGTTGGGAATGGTCCTAGGATGTCCAGCCCCCAGACCGCGAACGGCCAGGAGAGCGGAATGGTCTGAAGTCCCATCGCAGGTTGGTGGATTTGCTTGGCGTGGAATTGTCAAGCTTCACATGCTTGGACGATGTCAAATGCATCCTGAAGTGCTTGAGGCCAGTAGAAGCCGCTCCTGAAGACTTTGCCTGCGAGGGTGCGGGCGCACAAATGGTGTCCGCATTCCCCGCTGTGGATGTCCCTGATCAGCATTTTGCCTTCTTCGGGAGGGAGGCATTTGAGCGTGATACCGTTTGGGTTCTTGCGGTAGAGATTTCCTTCGAGGATGTGGTAGGATTTTGCCTGGCGGGCGATTTGCTCCTCTTCAACATCTTCCTTGGGAAGGATCCCTTTCGCGAGGTAATCTTTGATCTCGTCAATCCAGCTTGTTTTTTGATGCGCTGCTGTGAGCTGCAGACTTTCCCCTGTAGGGGACCCGTAATCTGGAGCCCCAATTGTAGGTGGTGGCGGGAGCGCTTCGTCTGTGCTTGCGGACATGGCCTCTCGAGGCTGTTTTACGGATGCCTTGACGAGTCTTCCTTCAAAGACGCCTAGCAGCTGAGCTTGCCTCCTCGATGCGCGCTTGGCGATATCATCGGCCTCTTGATTTTCCTTTCTTGGGATGTGCATGAGCTCCATGCCCCTAAAGTGCTTCTCAAGCCTGCGGACCTCTTCAAGGTATGCGGCCATGTGGTCGTCCTTAGGCTTGTAGCTCTTGTTGGAGAAGTTGACTAGCAGCTGGGAGTCGCCCTTGATGAGTAGGTGCTTGATGCCCAGAGCGATTGCGGCACGTAGGCCGGCGAGCAAGCCTTCGTACTCAGCAATATTGTTGGAGATCTTGTCAATTCTGAAGCACAGCTGGGCCGCGTAGTAGAGCTTGTCGCCCTTAGGTGAGGTTAAGACCACGCCAGCCCCACCGTGACGACAAGCTAAAGCTCCGTCGAACTTCGTGGTCCAGTGGCTGGGCATTTTGTCTCCAGAGGGCTCTTGTTCTTCTCCTAGAGGCTCTTCAGGGGTTGGGTCAGTCCATTTGGCGACGAAGTCTGCCAGCGCTCTTCTTTTGATTACTCTCGTGGTATCGAAGAGCAAATTGAATGGCTGTAGCTCTATGTTCCTTCCCGCGACACGATCTGTGGCGTTAGGGTTGCGCAGGATCTGCTCCAGGGGAAAAGAGGTGACCACCGTGATGTGGTACCCCTGGAGGTAGTGTCGCAGCTTTCTTGAGGCGATGAGGAGCGCGATGAGGAGCTTCTGCTGCATTGTGTACCGCTCATGAGCATCGCGCAGTACTGTACTAACGAAGTAGACTGGATGCTCGACAAGGGTTGTCAGTTTAGTCTTGGCGCACTCTGCCTGAGGAGGCTCTGCAAGGCCCTCAAGGGTTCTGGCTTGTGGAGGCTCTTTAGGGCCCTCGAAGGGGTTTGCCTGTGGAGACTCTTTAGGCTCTCTGGCGAGATCATCCTGCAGCGGTTGACTCGGGGAAGGCTCCGCTTGTGGCTTTGGGTCTGGCGGTGGGTTTGTGGGGCCTGTTCCTTTGTCGAGCTCTTCGTCAGGGCGTTTTGGCTTTGGAGTGGTTGCACTATTCTAGTGGAGGACTGGCTCTTCCCATTCTACCACCAGGATGGCACTGGCAGTCTGTGGAGTGGCTGATAGATACAGCTTCAGGTGCTCGCCTGTCCTTTGGGAAACCATGACTGGTGGGCTGCCCAGGTACCTCTTTAAGTCCTCGAAGGCTTTTTCCGCTTCAGGCGTCGATTTGAAGGTGCCAGTTCTCTTCATGATCTTGAAGAACGGCAGAGATCTGTCGCCAAACTTGGAGATGAATCGGCCCAGACTAGCCATGCAGCCTGCTAGACGTTGCATATCCTTGAGCCGGCGTCAAGGTTGCATCTCCTCTATGGCCTTGATTTTTTCAGCGTTTGCCTCTATGCCTCCGTGGGACACGAGCAAACCAAGCAATTTGCCTGAGGGCACTCCGAAGACGCACTTGGCGGGATTGAGCTTGATGTTCACCTGGCGCAAGCTGGCGAATGTCTCTTCAAGGTCCCTGAGGAGAGTATCTCCCTCTCGAGACTTGACGACGATGTCATCGACGTAGGCCTCTGCATTTCTGCCCATGTGCTCGCCAAGCGCTATCCTCATGAGCCTCTAGAAAGTGGCTGCAGCGTTCTCCAGGGCGAAGGGCATGCAGACATAGCAATACACACCGTAAGGGGTGAGGCAAGCCGTCTTCTCCTCGCCTTCCTTAGCCATTTTTATTTGGTGATAACCAGAGAAGGCATCGAGGAAGCAGAGGAGGTCGTAACCTGCCGTGGAGTCCACAATCTGGTCGATTATTGGCATAGGATAAGGGTCTTTGGGGCAAGCCTTGTTCACATCAGTGTAGTCGATGCAGAGGCGGCCTCCTCCGGCGGGTTTTGGGACGACCACGCCATTGAAGGTCCAAGTGGGGTGCACGACTTCGCGGACGACATTTGCCGCTTTTCGCTTCTCGACCTCTTTGATGATGAATGCTTGCTTCTCGGGGGCTTGCGTTCTTGCTTTTTGCTTGACGGGGCGTGCGTTTGGACACACGGCTAAGTGGTGCTCGATCACCTCCCTCGGTACACCGGACATATCTTATGGAGTCCATGCGAACATGTCAGAATTTTCCCGGAGGGAGGCGACGAGCGCGCTTTCCTATTTGGGAGGCAGAGCGGCGCCAATGGTGACGCTAGCCCTCGAGCCTTCAGCCCCCGAGCTGCTTGAGCTTAGGGAGACTTTTTTTGTAGCGGCTGGCTCCTGGGAGAACAGCTGCTTCTTCTTCTTGGGTCTCTCGAGAGGCTCCACGTCCTCGTCAGCAGGGAACTCCATGGCAGCTGCCTTGTAGGCTGTCTCGACAGCGCGCGTAGCATCCAGGACATGTCTGCGGATGGTGATTGTGCCAGCGCTGCCTGGAATCTTGACCATGTTGTAGGCATGATGCGTGACGGCCATGAATTTCGCGAGGGCGGGGTAGCCGAGGATGGCGTTGTACGGCAAGCCGATGTGTGCAACGTCGAAGTCGATGTGCTCGGTAGGGTAGTTTTCCTTGCTGCCGAAGGTGACGGCAAGCCTGACCTGCCCAGTGGCTCGATCGAGCCGCTGGTGACTCCCGTGAAGGGCCTAGAGGGCATGAGCCGCTCGTAGGGCACCTGAAGTGCTTCGAACGTCTCAATGGAGATGACATTCAGGCCTACTCCACCATCAATGAGTGTCTTGGAGACAGCAATGTTGTCGATGGTGGGGTTGCAGACCAGCGGGAGGGTTCCAATAGTCTTGGTGGACTTCGGGTGGTCCTAAGCGTCAAAGGCGATGGTATACTGCGACCATTTGAGGGTCCTGGAGGTCTCGACGTTGGGGAGGGCGGCGTTGAGCTAGCGAGCGAACTGCTTGAACTGATTGTTCGATTTGGGCGCCTGTGACCCACCGAGGATGCAGGCAATGGCTCCTCTTGGAGCTTGGTAGCCTCCATCTTCCTCGTCAGGGAGGTTGCCGTTCTTCTCAGCGGCATTGGCCTGATGGCTTCTGGTAGCCGCCCTTGCGCCCGCTGCCGTGGTAGCCACGGCCTCGACCGCAGCTGCCGCTGCCCTCTGCTTGTTCGCATTCTTTGCTCAGCATCTTGAGGTCGAAACAAGTCTCTGTAGAGTGATCGCGCTTGTTGTGGTAGATGTAGAATGGGCGATGGTCGTCTTTTCTCTCCCAAGGCTCGGGGGAGTACCTGCGGGTGCCCTTAGCGTCAGGCTCTGCCGCGAGGACCGCGGTGGCCTTGCGCTTGGGCTCCTCCTTCTTCTTCTGGCTCCTGGACCCCTCCGCGTGCTCGTCCTCTCGCGAGGACATCTTGACGAAGAGGAGTCCCTCTTCAGCCTTGGCGCACTTGTCAGCCAAGTCGAACAGCTTCACCACAGAGGTGAGCTTGTAATGGATGCCCAATTTCTCGAGCATCCAGCTGTTCGTGACGCCCTCGCGGAAGGCGGCGGTGACTTGGGTACCGGGGATGTTCGGGATCTTGTTGCGAACTTGGCTGAAGCGCTGGATGTACTTGCGGAGGGTTTCATCCTTCTTCTACACGACAACGCGCAGGTCATTGTGGGTAAGTGCGCGCTCGTACGTCCCCTTGAAGTTGGAGACGAACTGCTTGCAGAGCTCCTCCCAAGAGTTCACAGAGTCCTCAGGGAGGTTCAGGAGCCACGACAGTGCAGAGTCACGAAGCCCGTGGGAGATCCAGTTGGCCATGACCTTGTCGTCTCTGCCTGCCGCTTGGATGGAGGTGGTGTAGAGCTGCAAGAACTCGATGGGGTTGCTGGAGCCGTCGTAGCCCTTGGGGAGAGCCGGCTTGAACTTTGGAGGCCATACCACGTGGCGAAGGGAGCGGGTGAACGCCATGCAGCCAGTGGCGTATGTGACGACCCCGTGCTGCAGTTCTGCTGGCCCGCCTGGCCGATTTCTTCCACGAGGCGGTTCTGGCGGTTCCGCTGGAGCTCCATCCCCACGCGCGCGTCTGGCGCGGTGCGCTGTACGATCAGGCAGTCGTGAGGCGAGGACGCATGCGAGGCTACCCTCTGTGTCGCAATCGGTGCAGGCCCTGGTGGAGGCGGAGGCGCGCCAGGCGCAGACATGCCCGCGAGGGAGGGGTGCACGACTGACTGCGACGGAGCGGGGCGAGACGTAGCGATGCCGACGAGGTGGTTGAGGCGCTCCAGCCACTGCTCATGGGCCTCAGCGGTACGCTGGTAGCGAAGAAGCTCTTGCGCCATGAACAGGGCGGTGTGCGGTGCGGGGTCCATCCTCCCTGGGCCGGAGCCACTCGGGCGCTACGTCAGGTGTGATGACTGCGCGTCCTCCTGGTGCTCGGAGTTGTGCTCGGGCTCCTCCACATGGGGGTCTGAGTTGGCGCGTTCTTCCCGGCGGGGTCGTCATCGTCGTCCGCGCGTGGCCGTGGCGCCGGGCGCGGCACGAGGTCTGTCAGGCGCGCGTCTGTTGGCGCGCGTGGAGCGAGTAGCGCATGTGTTCACCATGGCGCGGTGGCGGCTCGAAGGTTGTCGACGCGCTTCAATCCCCTACCTGGCGCGCCAAATGTCGGAGAGTGACTCCCACGGAACAGGGATAGTCATGCCCTGAAGAGTAGTTCAAAAAGGGGATTGAACACGGAGGTCAAGCGACCCTCGAGAGGCACGACGACGGTGCTCGCCAGGCCTGAGAGGAACACCCACGACAGAGATGGACACCGGCCCGTACCCAGGTTCACGGCCCTCAGGAGGAGGTAACACCGCTACTCCTGCTTGTCTGTATTGCACTGCAGAGGTTACAGTACAAGCGAGCTTGCCAAGGGCTCTCTTGAGGCAGTTTGTCCTCAGGCCGAAGGCTATTCTACCAGCGGGGCTAGGGTTTACAAGTGTTTTTCAAGCAATTCACCGACCCCTTCCTACGGTGGAGGTCTTGCTCCTTTTATAGGCGCCACGGGCGTCTTCCTTGCGCAGGGCGTCCTAGGTGGGCTCCCACAGGGCAGTGGCGCGGAGGCCATTGGAGTCCACCGCGGCTGAATCCTCCATGGACGCGGTCCATTGGCCATCAAGTTGAGTGCGGTGGCCGACAGGCTGCAGACCGCGCAGAACGGCTCGCAGGGGTTGCAGTGATCGTGGTAGAACCCACGATGACGATCTTCTAGGAGCGTTGCGCCGTCCAGCCGCTTTACCACCAGAGAGGAAAGTCCCAGCTGTCCCGACGCGGGCGGCGCAACTTTATTAACTCCTTTATCACCCAAAACGGCAAAGGGAGTGCCCGCGTCACTTTGCGGCTGCTGTAGAGGCCATGTGCGGCCTGCAGTACTTTCTTGGCCGCGAAGCTTCCCCGCAGGCCCGAGGCGGCCTGTGGACGGATTTCTGTTGACTTCTCTCCAGGCACACGGCGCCTCGGGAGAGTCTCTTGAAGCGGAGGCCCTCTTCAGGCCTTCGCTTCCTCTTCAGGCCCTCAAGAGGATTTACCTCTCGAGGGTCTCTCAAGTGGTGGCTTGGTCCTTAGTCGTTTCATATGATCTGTCCGTGCGCGAGGCCTGGGGAGAGTGGGCTCTTCATACCCCATTCTCCACGGGGCCGACAGAGACCCCAAGAGGAAGGTATCAAGTACTGCAGCAGCAAATTTCCCTCAGTTATGAAACCAAGGTTATCGAACTAGTAGGAGATGAATGATTCCTTCGAGGTTGTTGGTGGAGACGTTGGCGCGGCGCAACACCAGCGACAGCAACGAACGTGGAGCCTGCACAGAAACAATCAAGATACTTTGCCCTAACTTAAAAGTGAGGTTGTCAATCTAAACGGCTTGCTGTAACAAAGGATTAAACGCATGTGTGGAAGAAAGATGTTTGTTTGCAGAAAGTAACAGGTTTGCAGTTGTGGTTATATCAGATTAATGAGAAGGACCGGGGTCCATAGTTCACTAGTGGTGTCTCTCCATAAATAATAATAACATTCATCCATTCGTGGTAAACAAATTACAGCTAGACAATTGATAGAATAATGATAAGCAACCCAATGTATATACTAATGATATGATTTCTAGTGTGAGATTCATTCGGGCATTACAACAATATACATAGACCGTTAAAACCGCATCTATGACTAATAATCCACCTTCCGGTTAGCGTCCGCACCCCTTTTAGTATTAAGTTGCATGCAACAGATTATCGCCTTAAGCACTGTGTGTAAAGTAAGTAAGTAACAACATCCTTAGAAAAAGTACTACTGTTTTATCCCTAGTATCAATAGTACATCTACAACCTTAGAGCTTTCTGTCACTGCCCCAGGTTTAATAGAGACATGAACCTACTATCGAGCATAAATACCCCCTCCTAGAGTTACAAGCATCTACTTGGCCAAAGCACACACAAGTAACGGAGAGCAAGCAAGATCATTAAATAGCACACACATGATATATTATGAACCAATAACTTTAGTACTCAATATTCATCGGATCCCACCAATCACAACATGGAGAATTACATAAAGATGATCTTGATCATGATAGGCAGCTCAGAAGATCTAAACATGATAGCACAAGAGGAGAAGACAATCATCTAGCTACATCTATGGACTCGTAGTCCAATGTGGACTATTCACGCATCAGTCCAGAGGCGGTCATGGCGACGTAGAAGCCTCCGGGGTCGATTCCCCCTCCCGGCAGGGTGCCGGGGAGCAATTCTGATCTCTCCCGAACTGGTGACGGCGACGGCGGCGGCTCGGGACCCTTGGAGAAAAAAGTGATTAACTGTTTGGAGTTTTTAGGTCACGGGGGTTTATATGGGCGAAAGACCTAGGTCGGTGGGCGCCCGAGGGCGTCACACCACCTTCCGACGTGGCCAGCATGGGGCCCACGCCATGAGGCGGTGTGGGCCCCTCGGGGTCCGTCTTCGTCTCGTCTTCGGTTCCTCTGGTCGCAAATATTCCAAAAATAAATATTGGTTGGCTCGTTTCCAATTTGGCGGATATTTCCTTAAGAACTTTTCTGAAACCAAAAACAGCTGAAAACAGGAAACTGCCACTGTGGCATCTTGTTAATAGGTTAGTCCCAGAAAATGCATAAAACTATATAATGCATATAAAACATGTAATAACATGATATAACATAGCATGGAACACAAGAAATTTTGGATACATTGGAGACGTATCAGCTGGATCTGCCCGGATCTGGGCCGCAAGAGGCAGGCCGGCCCAGTCAGCGTGCGTCGGAAACAGAAGGGTACGTCGTTGTTGGATGAGATCCGAACGGCTGCGATTAGATAGGGCGAGATTAAACGTGGATCGTCCAGATGAGGATCGACGGACGCAACTCGTCTTCCTCCTCACAACGGTAGGTAGGAGCAGAACCGTAGGGAGAGAAACCTAATGCCGGCGCCGGGCACAAACTGCTCACCTGGAGTCTCTGTGAGGAAACGGGGAGGAGTTGAGGCGATCGCGGATTCTCAGGGAAGGCCGCAGAAGGTCGCAGCTCTCAACAGAGAGCTTCCAGATAGTGGGAATGGCGAGAGCGCCCGCGGTGGCCTCGGGCATGACGCGACGGCTACGGGATCCCAGCAAATAATCCATCGTGTGTCAGGGGTAGCCCACGTACATAGAAAATCAGGAAATGCAGAGGGAGGGAGGAGAGATGGTCGGGAGGCAGAGGGGAGCTTGTCCGAAGTTTTTCGGGCCGGAGCGGTGTTCTTCACGTTCCCCTAGGAAGAAGAGAGCAATAGAGATCGGGGTCTCGCCCAGGAAGGAAGAGTAGTGGGAGAGGGGGTGGAATGGCAAGGTGTTGGAGGGGGAGAGGGTCTCGGGGTTCCTATCCACAATAGGTGGCCGTCTCCACGTCTCAGGCATGGGCAGGGGTGGAGAGGGCTCGGGATGGGGTTTGTCGGGGATGTAAACCCCGGGACTCCTACAAAGTGTAACATTCGGCATGCAGATGTCCTGGTGGTTGTTTATTTTTTAAGTCTAAGCGCGATTCTAACAAATCCCTCGTAGACTCGGGGACTAGTGTCGGGGATGTACTTCCCCGGTACCCTGAGAGTACGGGGTTTATTGTGTTAATGTTGCAGGAATAAATAAATTCATATAAGAGGGAGATAAAGAAAAAGGAGGAGAAGGGCATCTCGGGCCAAAATGAGGAGAACTGGCCCGAGTTCTCGTCTGAACCGGTGGAAACGAGACTAATGGGCCTCGGATGGGCCGACATCCCCTCTGCTAAGTCAACCGAGAGGATCGCGTCCACCATCCCGGCTTCCCCGACTCGGCGTCACTCTCGGCTTCCCCGGCACGGCGGCACTCCCGGCTTCCCCGACTCGGCGGCACTCCCGGCTTCCCCGACATGGCGGTGCTCCCGGCTTCCCCGACTCGGCGTCACTCTCGGCTTCCCCGACATGGCGGCGCTCCCGGCTTCCCCGACTCGGCGTCACTCTCGGCTTCCCCGACATGGCGGCGCTCCCGGCTTCCCTGACTCGGCGTCACTCTCGGCTTCCCCGACATGGCGGCACTCCCGGCTTCCCCGACATGGCGGTGCTCCCGGCTTCCCCCACTCGGCGTCACTCTCGGCTTCCCCGACATGGCGGCACTCCCGGCTTCCCCGACTCGGCGCCACTCTCGGCTTCCATGATATGGCGGCACTCCCGGCTTCCCCGACATGGCGTCACACCGACTTCCCTGACCGGCACGGGTGATTCGGAAGACATGCGCAGGCAGGCAAGAGCAGGACGCAGGCGTCGCGGGTCAGGCCTGACCGCGGCAGGGGCAACCGCTGCTACAGTGTCACCGATGTGACTAGAGTACAATGCATGATGCAGTGAACAGTGCGGACGAGACCCCAGTAGTCAAATCGAGGAATAATGTAATGTACTATTGTGGGCCTCTCTTGTCCCTTGGGCTTCATTTTATAAGAGGCACCAGGGGGAGAGGGCAAGAAGCAGGAGAGCACGCACTGATCACTCGCACGCACCAAACTAGCTAGCTCCCAAGCCTTGCTCTCTCACTCACACACATCAAGCCAGGAGGTAGAAGCTAGCTTGCTCCTCTGATCCATGCTAGCCAAGAAATCAACAACTCATGGAGCAAAGTGTAAACTAATTTACTCCACCATATATGCAGACTAGATGCAAGACGTAGGGGTTTTACCTCCTCACGAGGGACCTGAACCTGGGTAAAATCGTGTGTTCGTGTGTGTTCTTGAGTTCATCCGAGCGCGATTCCGTTGCGCAATCCCTCCCCGAATCCTCTAGCGTCCATCGGCCCCACACTTTAGCAAACCCGTGGCATATGCCGTGTAGCCACCACGACAGGGTTGGCAGAGAGGGGCGGTGGAGGAGCGTCTGCACGGGCTGAAGAGCGCTTTGGACGCTAGCCCTTGGCTCACAGTCGATGGAGGGGAGTGGTCAATGGTGATGATGTTGTCTACCTGCTAGTTGTTCCACATAATGCCACAAAGAAAAATAAAAGACCAAAAGGGTTAGGGAGAGAGGTGTGTTGGTTTAGGGTGTTGAAATCTTTTTGGGCTGATTTGGTTAGGCTACAATGATAATATGGATTAGTCAATCCTTAGGTTAGAAAAATTATGAGACCAAAAGGAATGATTAGAAGGGACCTAGGTGCATCATTACTTTTAAAAGTTCGGGTCAAAAGGCTTAACCACCACTAGGAATGAAAATGGAAAAAGGCTATCCAATGACATAACAAATGGTCTCCTTATAATGTAGCACACAAAACCAGCATCACTTGCTAATCAAACATTTTTGTAAAATATAAATAATGATATAGGTGGAAATTAGAGGTGGTGAGGATAATATAAGGTGAGTTGCATTTCCAATTTGAATAAAATAAACCCTAATTATTATGTTCTAGAAAGGCTAAAAATTAACCAAACAGGGGTATTATCATTATAAAATAAACCCTAATTATCATTATAGAATTCACTTGTTTAAGAATATTTTAACCAAACAACTTAATAAGAAGAAAACAAGTTACAAGCATGCAAAACCATCAAACAAATTTATATTACTCCAATTCCAACAATTTACATACACTTGAAACAAACATAGCCACAAGTCACTAATAGGAATACAAACTCAGGGCAAACAATTTAAGAACATATCAAATAGGTCAAACACACATTGCATGTTAGGACCCATTGTATGGTCCTTTATAGTTTCTCAAACCTAAAGCTTTTGGAAATACTTTTATTTTCTGAAATTAAAGGTCTTTGGGTAGTTGCTAAATTCAGAACATCATGATAAACATAGTTTGTTTAGAATAAGATAGGACAAGATATATGTACTATTTTACTTGTCATAACCTAGATTTCAGAGGTCATATTATAACTTGTTGTAGTTTTAGTAGGTTATTATTTAGAAGTCCACAACATAAACAATAAAACACAAGATGATAAACAGAGCATACAAGAGACAACACATTCATTAACAATAAACTTCAAAAAGTTTTTGTTGGTTCAGAATTTTGGACCTTTCATAGTTAAGTATTTGTTGCTTCCAAAATTTGGGTCGTTACAGACCTTCACACCTTAAAAGAATCTCGTCCTGATATTCCTAAGCGGGTAATAAGAGAGTGCAAGAATAGAGGGTCTAATGATTCTTCATCTTCCGAGGTTGTTGATTCCTGAATGAGGTTTCCTTGTCGAGGAGACGTCTGATATCTTCTGGAAGACTTGGGTCTTAACTGAAGGTGTTGACATGTTGGTCGTTGCTGAAATAGGGTTCCTATTGAGCTGACTTCAAAAACTCCAGGGTTGGGGCGCAAAGAACCATTTGTCAAAACTATCCAATAAAAGTAATATGCTTCTTCCCCCCATTAAGAAGGGGACACTTGAAGGGTTAAAGTTGATGGTATAAGTTGTCTCCGACTCTATGACATTGTCACTCTTCGGTATGTCGACGATCTTCATCTTTGTTGTCGCTCTTCGGTGCTTGGGGGTTAATGTAGACACTTGTCCTTATATTGCTGTCTTGAGGGGTTAGCATACACACACAAGTCAACAGTTTTCAAACCGCATAGGGGTGTCAAATCCGTAGACTTGACTCTCTCCGGTGTCCGGTCTTTCCTAATAAGTCAAAGGGTGCCAAGATCTAATAAAGGCATCCAAACTTGCTTGATGTTAGATTTTGCCAAGTGCAACAGTCTTCGATCTTCTCGTCGTTCTTGTCGTCTTGTTGGATATGATGTCTCATGTTGTCTCCATCTTTAGCTTAGCCGACGAAGAGTGTTGATGAAGAATTTCATGGTTATTGGGCTTCATGATGCTTCTCAAAAGTCTTCAGAGGTCAGTCGGTTCTAATTTAGCCTAAAAGATAAGTACTATTTCTATATTACTCTAGTTGGGGTCAGTTGAGTTAATAAAGTTGGTGCACATAAGGAATTGATGACTCTTGCTTAGTGGTACATCTTCACGTAGATGATCTTCAGTGCAGGTTGCCTCCGTTGTTGCTGACGTCGATACCCTTGTATGACACGTATTGAGATCTTCAAAAATCTTCATAAAGTAGTGGTTCTTCCTGACCTTAGAGTCTTTCGTGTTGCCATCTATAAGTGAGTCTTCCGTTGGCACTTCTCTTCTGGTATCGGTTTGTATGTCTTGCAGAAGTTAGTTTGTAACAAGTCATTGGTGTTAGATGTTACTCTAATACCTTAAGTTGGTGATGGTATACGTCTAATTCAATACTTCATTAAACTAGGCAAGGCTTGCTACATTACGAGGATGGGCTTTCCTTGGGGCTTCGGTATCATGTGTAGTTAACAACTCTCGCGATTTAAAGTTTAGATCAGAGGCAAAACATTTTAGGATATTTTCGAGGACAAGTTTATAAGTGCATTAGGGTGCATCTATGACAAAACGTAAAAAAGGTTTTTGTGTGAAGATAACAAGATGTTTAAAGAAATTAAACGTATGTGCCTAATATATGCCTTGCCTACAAGGCGTGCTTGTGAAATATACCAGAGAACCACATATCCACAACAAGCAAACAAACAACGCACACACGAGCAACAAGCGTACCAACAAGAGCACACAAGACACCTATAGAACAAAAAGGGAACTAAACAATCACGTTAGTTGGAGAATCCAACCAAGGTCATTTCCTAGAAGTTCTATGGGTCTTGGTCATTCCTACTTGTTGGAGTCTACATTTCTTCGCTTGGAATCCTTTGTAGCTTGAAAGCTTGAGACTGTCGAAGTTGCAACTGGAGTAAATTATTGGGGTTGAAGTCTTGACAGTGACACTTCTTCGGCTATCAAGGGTTGTTTTGTAGCTTGTTTATTTACTTGACGATCACCTTGATGTCGTATGCTGAAATCTTGAGACTGAACTTCGCCTTCTCGGTACTAGTTACTTTGGTCTCATTTGGGTTCATCGTCAAGTCTATACAAGCTTTGAATAGGGACAAGATAGTAGAGAAAATCTCTGGTAATACCTTAAATTAGAGAGGTAAGGTCTAGATATTTTTGAGAGTATGAGAAGAGTGGAAGCCATACTAGGCTTACATAGAAGAAATTAGTTTTCTGAAGAAATAGTTTTTAGCAAAAAAAATCCTTCCTAATCTCACGACCATGCTAACTAAGGTCTTCTAAGGTCAACGATGGCTCTGATACCAAGTCTGTCGAGACCCCTCTGTCTACCCGTCAGTGCAAAAAGATCACGATCCCAATGATCAGTGCATCACGATCACATAACCAACATGGTATACAAAGAACTTCATTCAACTCGAAAAGTACAAGAATTACATAAATAATCACATGACCAAGTCTACAATCATCGTCACACCTGACGGAAATGAACTAAGGTACATCGGAAGTTTCGGCTAGCGTCAGCCCTCGTCACATCCAGTTGGCGTAGTCGTCGGTGTACTCCTCCTTCTTGCGTATATCTCCTCATTGAAACCTGGACGTTTGAATATCCAGGGACATAGCCATATGAGTACATTTACGTACTCACAAGACCACCTCTAGGGCTAAGTTTTTATGCTAATGCAAGTAAAGCATTTTCGAAAACTAGGATAGCTCCTACAAACAACTATAGGGTTTAGTTTTCGAATACCATGATTCTTGGTCAATAGAGAATTCGACATCTCTATATCTTTGTTCAAGAAAACATTAAGAGATAGAAATCTCTTCTCTTGGATATAACAAGGACATATCCAAGTACTGAAAACTTTCTTTTGTAAAAGTTTGTCAAAACACAAGGACGGGGATACAACTTTTTCTTTCCTTGAAATCGGATGGGTTGTCTCCCCGAGATCAACCATCTTCTCCCAAATTCCGTACCTCCCAGGTACCTTATCGTTTTACCGAAACACTTTTCTTGAAAAGCAACTTCTTTCTCCAAGGTGCCCAGTGTGGCCTTTACAACCGTCCATGACCGTGGACTCGGCTATTCGAATAGATTTGCACTCTAAAGAGATTGCACACTTTACCCACACCAAACGGTCCTTACGTCATGTCTGCCACGGCCCGCCATACGACACCGGATAACCATTCAAAACTTTCCACTATGTCCACCCTAGTATCGTGGCCTCCCGATAGGTTTTTCTCCCCGGCACCGTGTGCTCCACTAGACCTCTTGTCTTTTCTTGGGACGTCACACTGCCACGGCAGGAGACCTGCCGTAATCGTCTGACTGCTGGTCCGCAGCAATGTACTGACTCGTACGGACGACAACCCAGCTTCGAGGGCCCAGCCCTCATAGAAAGTATGAGAGCCCAAATACAAAAACAGACAAGCTTCCGGCTAAGCCCTACCCATGTCAGGTAATGTGGTTGCACGGGTTAATTGTTCAGGCGGCAGCAGGGACTTCGAAGTTAAACCTCCACCTCCGACTGCTCCCAGCAACTCGGGTTTTCTCAATCTTCTCCGAATGCTCCCAGCATCTCAGGTTTTCATAAAACCTTTCTTTCTCGCAGATTGCTCCAAGCAACTCAGGTTTTCTCCAAAAGCATTTTTAACAAAACCAGGCTCCCATCCTAAAGTTTTGAGGTAAGGAAATAAGAATACTACTGGAAAATATTATTTTCTTTATTAAGCCTTCAACAACAAGGCTCATAAAGTGAAGACTCATTTTGATAACACCTAATATAATCTAGTGTATAACTTTGGCCAAACAATATTTTCTAAAATAGTTTTCGGGTGGCAAGGCGCCACAAAAGAAGTAAAGCATGCATTATTTGATTTTGAAAACAAGACATGCTTTGCAAAATGATAGGATTTTAAATAGTGGTGAGGTAGGCTTGCCTGGCTCAGCAATATGTCCTTGGTCTTGATCTTGATTTTCCTCGTTTTCAGTCCTCACTTCCAGTTCCTTCCCAATCGTATCTAATGTCGTAAACAGGAAAAGGAACAACACTCAGAATACAAGACATTGCCACAAGGACATAACAAACAACAAGCATTGCACAAGACATTAAGCTAACAATCAAAAGAAAACAATTTTATTAGTTAAACAACATCAATCAACAAGTACATATAGTTAAGACAAACAACAGATTACCTAAGAAAATAGACATAACAACCCTAATTAATAGAAAATAGCTTTAACTGAACAATAAAGCCAACCATCTCTTATGGTGATTAGATCATTTAACAAGGGTCGTTATATTAGTTTCAGGAAATACTTCACACAAAAGTATCTTAATAGTTCAGGAAATACTCCAGACAAAAGTATCTTAATATGCAAGTATTATAACTAGCATTAGCACACTCTCATGCAAACATGTTGCTAGTTACTAAGAACACATACTCTTAAGCAGTTGATCAATCAACAAGGTTCACACCACTTACTCACGTAACTTGTTGATTAAGAGCTAAAAGGGTGCAGGTGAGTTACTTAATAGAACACCACAAAGGAGAATGTTGGCAACAGTTTAAAATAACAAGAACCATTCAGCACGCATTCCAAACACAAACAACTTCTAGATAAATAAATCTAAAACAATCAGAAATAGAACCATGTCATAAAACAAAATAAGTGCAAGCACTAGTTGTTAAGATGAAAATGTTAGACTGAGTAGTGAGTGACACTACCATATTTTTACAATGTTTGAACTCGGTTAGTACATGGTAAGTTAAGGTTCTTACTAGAGATGATCTAATCCTATTTCACAATTCATTTCAAATAAAAATAGTAAATTAAAATAAGACTTTTAATTTAGGCATTATTGCTGTTTTGGGAGAGAATGCATAACTATTAAAATAATGTTCAGACAAATAAATCCTTCTAACTCAATACACCTAGAAACCATATGAAGATATGAAAATTGGATTTGCATCAAAACCTATTACTAAACAGAAGCTCAAAATCACCCAAATGCTTCTGGTCTCAAAACCATAGTGATGATAGTTTCAGTTTTAGGAATCTCCTACATGCAAGGTTAATTTCTATAGATAGATATTGATTTTATCATTCTACAAAAATTGGATTCACTTTATTTTGAAACTCCTAGCTCAAGATATATCATTTCCAGTGACGAACATACTTTCTATTAGATTTAAAGTTAAGCACATGGTATAAATAAATTTCAGACAAAACCAGTGTTACATGATAAACAAAACACATAGGTACTTCACAAAAATACTCCTAATCCACTTGCACAAACAGATCTAGCACAAACAAGTGAAACTAGACACATGCAATTTAATATATATATTCTTTTTCAAGTGTAACGACCTAATGTTTAAGGAAATAATTCACCACATGCAAAATATAAGGTGAAAAATTCTCAAGCTAGGAACTGAAATATACTTCCAATATATACCACATGTAATTGGATTTTCTCCAAAATGTATTTTTAATATTGAGTTAAAATCATCAAATAGCTACTGGTGGCATGCTTAAACTTTATAGAACTTTGCTTCGAAAAATCTCCTGCATGCATGGCTTATAGATCTAGGTAGGTAATCTCCTAGGCTTTGCAGAGAAATAAGGTTTGCATGATTTGGATTTACAAAACTCAATTTATTAAGTAGAAGGTTAAAACTACACTTTTTACTAGATCTTCTCTAGCACACTCGTGGAAACATATTTTTGCAAGAGGCTAGTGCCACATGGTGGAGAAAACACATAGATATGCAACAAAAATTATTTCACAATTTTTGCATGCACAGATCGATCAGAAATGAATTAAAACTAAGCTACCACAATACTGGAAATAACTAAATAGAGAAAGTTTTTAACAGAAAAATAAAAAGGAATGGGCTGGATCTGCCCGGATCTGGCCCACAAGAGGTAGGCCGGCCCAGTCAGCGTGTGCGGGAAACATAAGGGTACATCGCTGTTGGATGAGATCCGAACGGCTGCGATTAGATAGGGCGAGACTGAACGTGGATCGTCCAGACTAGGATCGACGGCTGCAACTCGGCTTCATCATCGCGTTGGTAGGCAGGAGCAGAACCAAAGGGAGAGAAACCTAAGGCCGGCGCCGGGCACGAACTGCTCACCTAGAGTCTCTGTGAGGAAATGAGAATGAGCGGAGGCGGTCGCGGATTCTCGGGGAAGGCCGCAGAAGGTCGCGGCTCTCGGCGGTGAGCCTCCTGATAGCGGGAACGACGAGGGCGCCCGCGGTGGCCTCGGGCACGACGCGACGGCTACGGGATCCCTGCAAATAATCCACCGTGTCTCAGGGGTATCCCACAGACAAAGAAAATAAGGAAATGCAGAGGGGGGAGGAGAGATGGTCAGGAGGCAGAGGGGAGCTTGTCCGAAGTTTTGGGCCCAAACGGTGTTCTTCTCGTTCCCTGGGAAGAAGAGAGCAATAGAGCTCGGGGTCTCGCCTAGGAAGGAAGAGTAGAGGGAGAGGGGGTGGAATGGCAAGGTGTTGGAGGGGGAGAGGGTCTCGGGGTTCCTATCCACAAGAGGTGGTCGTCTCCACGTCTCGGGCATGGGCAGGGGTTGTAGTGCCCCATCTTTTATTAAAGATAGAACACCTGTGTTAAGTGCTTGTCCCTGCATCACTTCCACCACCACAGTACAAAATTTAAAGTATCATTGCAGAAGTATCAAGTTACTACAACGAGATCCAAAAATAGCTAAGTCTAGCTTTATTGCAAGGTGCATAGCCATGAAGGCTAGCAAAATATTCAGAGTTCATAACAGAAACCGAAAAAGCAATGAGCCTCATCTTCAATCATGCGCCACAGGCAAACATGTTGGCTGTAGACTCGGGTCCAAAATTATTCTTCATCTTAAGTACCTGCACATTTGAATATGCAGCCCCCGAAGGAGGTCAATACAATGAAGTATTTCCAAGTGACTATGGTGGATATAAAACGACAATTCTAAATCTATATGCATATTTGCCTTGGTGGAGTTCTAGGCTGTTTGCATAAAGCAAGTTTTCTCCTATCTTTTGTAAAACGCTTTTATTTTTCAAAGACTTGGCACCAAGGGATGAAGCCCAAGTGCACCCAAAAAAAATTGAAAGGAAAGCGGTGGGCGAAGCCCCCACTGCGAGTTATTTTCAAATAATAAGAACCCAAATTCGCGCCCGTGAGGACTTTAACCTGGGTGGCTGGGTTGTACATACACTCCACTAGCCAAGTGAGTTGGGCTCACTTCTTGTGCACCAAAAATTCTTTCCTTAGTCAAATTTTACTTCATGAAAACGGTGTTGAGATTCTTTCGTCCATCCTTGTCCAGCTGCTCGAAGTAGTCCATCACCAGGGACACAGCTAAGTACTCAGATTGTTGACTCTGTAGAGGTTGTGCACTTTCACCTTTAGACTGAATTAACCCACACATCCTGTACACACGGAGTGCATTAAGGAAAGGAGAGAATGGAGACAAGAACTTTCAGAAGAAGAATCCATTTATACTAGCAAGACCCGTTCCACCTACCAACTTTACATCTGCTTGTCAAGCTGACAGGTTGAACTCTCACAACTTAATTGTTCTAGACAGAGCCCATTGTCAAAAGGCTGCTCGGGAAGCATCTAAACTTGGAGCGACTTAGTAATCTCTTTGTTCCTGGGTGGCAATCCACAAGTGCACTTTAGGATAAAAACCACCGTGCTCATGGTCCTAAGTAGAATAAATTCACCCTAGGCCAAGACAACCACAATCACAGTCCCAAATAGCCACTCAGCATAAACCATACCAACCAATCCACCCAGGTGTGCATTTTAAGTTTAACACATAGAAAATATGTCCACAACAAAGCATGTAAACAATTTTATAGCATTGCTAAGTATCTAATAATTTTTTTAAATGGCTGCAATAAGTAGAGGATGGCTACACACTAGTAGGAATTTTGCATAGCATATAACTAACTTAGCATAATCAAAATAATAAAAGATTTCCTATCATGCATACTACTCAAAAATTCTACTAATGCACATAGGAAAATAATGGGTGGTTCATGAATGTCACTTGCCTTGGTAACAGGAGGTAGAAGCACAACAAGAATAACAATCACAAGAATATCATTTCTCCTCTTCATAGTCTAGCAACAAGCAATACACAAAACTAAATAAACACACAATACCACACTTAAAACATCAAGACATAAATATGTATGCATGCATGATATGCCATGAACATAAACAAACAAACTTTTACAATTTTATTTTCTCTGTTTATTAAATACATGAAATTCAATGAACATTATTTTATTATCTTATTTAACTATTTAATTATAGAGAACAAATATAGCTCAAATAAGTCCTACAACCAAATTATTTAAATCTTTTATGAAAAGGTTCAAATAAAACTCAAGTCGCACTTTTTGGACAGAGGGCCAAAGTACAAGTCTAAAACAATTGGATTTATTTGAAAAGCACTTTTATTACTTAAGTTATGAATTTAAATAGCCAAAATGCCAATCTATTAATTACACGAATTAAAAGATACCAAAAGGACAAACTAATTAAAAAAATAAACTACACGAGCATGGCTTTCCAATGATATAAAATTCATCAAATGTGGACTTACAGATTGAAAGTTATGAATTTAGCAAGTTTTATATGTTTTGTGTTTTAATTTCAAAATTTCAGTCGAAAAAGAAAAAGAAAAAGCCACGCGGCGCGATCTGATTCGCTTGTACCGCTTCGCGCGGATCGCGATCGTGAACCGTCCGATCTAAATAGAAATGAACGAACCAGATCTTTTCTACCTATGCACAACAACGGGCGGCGCCGGTGTACCAGAAAAAACTCCGGTTGCGGCGGAGCCATCGCCGGCATCGCGCGATCTAGCGAAAGAAGTTGGGAGAGGGACAACTGGCAGTTCGACACGTAGCAGGACGTCGAGGCGGGATTGGTGGTGAGGATACCATGGAGAACAAGATATGCAGAATATGTTGGATGTATTATTTAGCCTCGGGGCAGGTATATATAGGCGTATAATGGACCAACTTGACTTGTACTCCAAGTTGGTCCCTTATACACCTATAAATACTCACCCTCTAGGCTCAATAATACATCCAACCTATTCCGCATATCTCGTTCTACATGTATCAGATTAATTAGATCCTGCCCTAGAGCAGCCGCCGCCTAGCCCTCGCGCAGCCGCCGCCGCTCCCAAACCCTAGCGCCACCGTCCCCATGGCGTCGTGCTAGTCGTCTTCGACAGGTTTCCGCCGCGCTGCCCCCAAGTAGGTTGATCTCCATTGTCTCCGCCGGGGGCTGGCTGCCCTGTAAGTCTCTTCTCCGATCTCTTGATCGGTTTTTTCTTTTTTGGTTTACAGATCTTCGATCGGATTGAGTGGCCCACCGCCGTTGTCAACCTGCGCCTCTACTCCGACAACGACATCGACCTGCACCGGCCATCATCATCAACCGCTCGGCACAGCCGCACACGGGGCGCCCCTACGTTCGTCGCCGCGGGCTGTTTTCGTCCGCGCGGTCTCCTTCATCGGTCCGTCTTCATTGTCATCGCCCGGGACTTCACCGACAACGTTGCCATCAACTCTAATCTGCGTGCGTCGTCCATGCCATGGTGCATCATGTGTCTCCGGCGTTCTGATCAACTGATCTGCGCACATCGTCGCCATGCACGTCCCCAAGCACGCGCCTATCACCGATCAAGCAACAGCTTGCCGCAGTGCCGCCTCTTTGGGCCGCGCGCCACCGCCTGGGTCCCCTCAAGCCGCTGCACTGACTCGTGCACTGCACCTACGTTGTCCTCGCGGACCGTAGTGTCGCTACACGCGATCTACCTCGCCGTCCCCGCGCACCGACGTCCCAAGCTTCCATCGCGCCGCTCCCACAGCGCAGGTCACCACCGTCCGCGCATGGTCTTCGTCAACTGTCGGCTCTTCATCGCCAAGTTCGTGTACCGCCACCACGCCTCCCCATGTAACCTGCAGGGCCTTCACCGCCGCTGGTTTCACCGTCTACAACTTCGTCCTTGTCCAGTACAACTTTGTCGCCAACGTCATCGCCACCGTCCACCCTCACGTCTACTCCGACAACCGCGGATTGCATCGGCTCTTCCCCGTCTCCGCTGCTCTGCTCCTCGCATCCTTCCGGGAGCCTTCTCTGCTAGTCTATCACCGACACGGCACGACACCGTACTGGTCCCGCTCTACGCATGCTCGGTGTTGGCAACACTAAAGTGTGCCTTCGTCCCCGATGCGTCCCCGTGCCTGGCAAGCTCAGATCGGCTCCTCGTCTTCATCGGCATCGACAACGTCTTCTTCGGCATCGACTCCTACGACTGCCTCGACTGCGTCACCGATGATTCATCTTGCGTACTTTGTTTTGGCAAAACCGTAGTATGCCTACGCCCCCCGGCGTGTACCTAGTTCTGGCACAACTAAGGCCACATCTCGTCCTTGACGGCTCGGACTGCATCGCCTACGGCATCGACATCCTCGACGACTGCCCTCGACACGTCTCCGTCATCACTACGATGGCGCCTTCTTTGCGCTCACAGCTTCACGTGCGGCTACATCGACACCGACATCGACCACGTCATCTACTCGCAACGGCTACCTCGACCTCGGCACTGCCACACGCTCTCAGCTCCCTCGACATCAGCACAAGGGATACCACCTCGCCTGAGCACTCGTCAGCTTCCTCTACAGTCCAAGCATTCGCGCCGTGACATCGACCACGACACTCCCGCTACGATTGCGGGGGGGTGTCAGCCTTTTGAGTCTACTTCGGTTTATCTCCAGTCTGACCGTCCACGTCATTCATGTTGTTCACGACGCTCCCGCTACGACTGCGGGGGATTGTTAGAGATATATTCTGTGTACGACTACAGTAGTTTAGGATAGTTAGGATTACTCCCTTAACTTGACTTGTACTCCAAGTTGGTCCCTTATACGCCGATATATACTCACCCCCGAGGCTCAATAATACATCCAACATATTCCGCATATCTCATTGGTCTACGGAGCATTGTCGTTCGTCGGGAATCCCTCGTTGGAGTTGAAGATGCGGACGGCGTTGTCGGTCGCGGATAATGGCGAAGATTGGCTGCGCAAACGGATGCACGAACATGTCAGAAACGTGCGGAAAGTTGAATGGAAACGAGAGGAGGAGAATAAAGGGTCCGGGGTAGCCGGAGTGTCCTGTACGGCGAGCTCAACGGCCGCAGAAATGGCGAGATGCCGACTCCTATTGCGGGCAGCCCTGTGGCGTAGAGGCTAGGGTTTTGGGCAACAACGAGAGGCGGAGTCACGAGGTATAAATAATTGGCGAGGGGGGCGAGAAGATCGACTCGAAGACGGTTTGTGTCGTGTTATGACTCCCAAGAATCGGGGGTAGTCACTTCCTGAAGTGTAGTTCGTGAAGGGGATTGAACGCGGAGGTCTAGACCCTCGAGTGGCTCCGCGACGTTGCTCGCCGGACCCGAAGAAGACACGCACACGACAGAGGAAGACACCGGCCCTTATCCAGGTTCACGGCCTCGTGAGGAGTTAAGACTGCTGCTCCTGCTTGTCTGTATTAGATGATGGAGTTACAGTACAGTGGAGTTTGCCGGAGGCCCCCTTGATGCAGTTCTTGCCTGGGAGGGAAGCGATGATCATCTTCCTCCTCGGGCTCAAGGCTATCCTAACAAGAATTGCTAGGGTTTACAAGGGTTGTAGCACGCCAAGAGTTGACCCGTGCTACGATGGATGTCTTGTCCCTTTTATAGGCGCCTCTGTCCTTCTCCTTCGGCTTGGCCTTCAAGGTGGCTCCCACACGGCAGAGGCACGGTGGAGTTGGAGTCCACCGCAGTCCGTTCGTCCATGGACGCGGTCCATTGTTGATAAAGGTGGGAGCGGTGGCCGACAGGCGGCCGACCACGCTGTACTGCCCGCAGAGAGGGCAGTCTCTGAGGTGGAGCCCATGATGACGTTCTCCTTTGGAGGGTTGCGCCATCCACCTGCTTTATCGCCAGAGAAGAAGGTCCTGGCAGCTGTGCAGCAGGCGGAGCTGCTTTATTGACCCCTTTATCACCAAAATGGCAACGGGGGTGCTTGCGCAACCACGTGGGCGTGGCAGAGCCCATGTGCGCCTTGTCGTACTTCCTTGGCCACAACGGTTCCCCTCTAGCGCGGGGAGGCCTGAGGGGAGATTCCTGTGGGACTCCCCCGAGGCGAGCTGTCGCCTCGGGAGGGTCCCCTGAGGCGAGGGATCCCTTGAGGCCCTAGTTTCCTCTTCAGGCCTCGAGGGGAATTGCCTCTCGAGGGTCCCGCCAGGCGGTGATGTCTGGTCCTTAGTCGTTTCATCTGTCTGGCCTGCGTGCGAGGCCTGGAGGGAATGGGCTCTCCATACCCCAGTTCCCACTGGGCCGACAGTAGCCCCCGGGCCCATGATGGGCACGATTGAGCCCATGGGCACGATTGAGCCCATCGGCTCACGCGAAGCGTCGTGGGCCCTTAGTGCCTAGCCGGCCCGAGCCACGCGACACTTGGACGAATAACGGTCTCGCAGGATCTGGGGCGCAAGTCGTGGGTAACTGCTCCTCGAGGTGACATAAAGCCCGAGCGAGGTAGCAGGGAGCCGTTACCGTTTCCAAATCTTCTCGCAGAAATTTCCGTTCTACAGAGCTCTCCACCTCCGATCTTTCCTGCGAATCCTTGTCCTCCAACTCCTCCGAGCTTCCGCCCCCGTGACGATGAGCCCACTCAAGAGCTAGGGCAAGGCCGACGCGGGGTCTTCCTCTCAGGCAGAGGCCACTGAGACCGTTATGGGTGCGGCGTTGTTGGGCGTGCGCGTCAATGAGAAGGCGCTCGCCAAGGTCCGGTACTTGGTGGCAGACCGGACGAATGAGCACGGCGCCACGGACCTGAAGTCCGCGGCGCACGGGAAGCGCCACACGGGTTCTTCCCGGTCTTCCAGCATTGCCTGGCTGCGGGACTGGTGCCGCCCTTCTCGCCGTTCCTGGAGGCGGTGCTGGCGTTCTACCAGGTGCAGCTGCTGCACCTGCACCCCAACTGCATCCTCATCCTCGCCGTCTTTGCCTACCTCTGCGAGGTGTACCTGGTTCTGGAGCCCACGGTGGGGCTGTTCCGGTGCTTCTACGCGCTCCGGAACACGGCGAAGAACGAGCGCCCTGGGTGCGTCTCGTTCCGCATCATCGACGGCATGGGGAGTGTCTACATCCCCATGTCTTGGAACGAGGGCAAGGCCATCACTTTGGTGACGAAGAAGGTGGACGACTTTCGCCAGAAGTGGCTTTTTGTTGGGGTGGAGCGTCCCTGCGCCTTCCTCGAGGTCCCCGACGAGCCCTCGGTGAAGAACTCCCACTAGGGCAAGGCCACCTTTGACGGCGCCAGGAACGTGAGCTTGATGGGGCGCCTGAGCTTCCTCCGCGAGGAGGGCCTCACGGGGCAGATGATCGTCGCGGACTTCGTGATGCGCCGCATTGTGCCCCTCCAGGCACACTCGGTCCCCATGTGGATGTACTCGGGGCCGAAGGACAAGATGCGGCTTCACGTCGAGGACAACGACACGGACACCATCGACAACGTCCTCTCCGCGCTCTTCGTCAATCCATCGGTGCTTCCCGTGGATGAGCTCCCCGTGGCGCTCCGGCCCCTTCAACAATACAACCTGACGGAGCGCATGGAACTCCTGGAGGGGATGCCTCCGTTCACCCCGACAGGCCAGGCGAACCTTGAGGCGCCGATGCCGGTCGCGCGGGAAGCGGAGGGGGCCGATTCTCCCTCGGCTTCAGGAGCTGGCCTAGGTGAGAAGGAAGCCACGGCTGGGGAGGTTTCCTCTTCAAGAGCTGGGCCATTTACTGACGAGATTTGCAATATCTCGTCAGGTGATGAAGACGCCTTCGTGGTGGTGCCCTCGCACCCCGTGGAGGAGGAGGCTGAGAAAGATGAGGCCTCTGGCGTGGAGGCCTCTCTAGGAAGGCGCGGGCCTCGCACTAAGGCCTTCGTGGACCACTCGGGGGCGAGGTCGTCTGACTTCCCCTCCAAGAGGAAAGAGGAGGCGCCCCCTGCGAGGCCTGCTTCCAAGCCCTTCCCCTCATGGCGCTCGCCAGGCCTGGCGTGGGTCGACGCTGCCCCCCCCCCCCCCCCCCCCCCTTCAGGGTTAGTGCTCATGATCTCGGATCACGCCTTGTAGCTTTCTCTTTCGCTTTTCTTTTTTCTAAAGTCTTTTCTTGGGCTCTTGCAAGTGACCTTGTACCTGCGAAGCGCCGCCGGCTTCGCAAGGCATCTGAGGTGAAGAGCGCCACGGCAGGGGCCGCGGCCGACGAGGCCGCGAGGCCTGCGGAGGCGGCCTCCACGAGCCCCCTTGAGGAGGCGCCTCAAGCGGAGGCGGCTATGCCCCAGGCGGGGGCAGCAGGTCCTCAGGTGGAGGAGGGCATGGCACGCCCAGAGGCACCTGCACCGCCCCCCGAGCCTCTGGTGGTGGAAGGCTCGGAGGAGACAACTTCCGCAACCAAACACGATGTCACACAGGTATCTCGGGTGTTTCTGTATCTCGGTATGTCGGTATGTCGGCCACTATAGGCATATCACACAGTTTTCGGTATCTCAGCCACTCTGGGTGTATCACAGGTGATTCGGTATCTTAGGTGTTGCCTTTGGCGAACCTTGACACACCGAAATAAATGACGATTTGGAAATATTGCCCGATGCCATGATACATTGGTGAACCGAAATAAACGGGGATCTGGAGATAGGACATGATGCCATGATACAATGGCGAGCCGACATAAACGGCGATATGGAGATATTGCAGGATGCCATGATATATTGGCAATCCAAAATAAACAGCGATCTGGAAATTGTGCATGATACCTCGATATGTGGGCCAACTGATACCACAGACAATATGCAATATAACTTGAGAAAGTAATAAATATAAGCTGGAACCAAGATAACCAATAAAAGGACCGATATCCCCAGAATCTTTGACATGAATATCCTCTCGGTAAGGCGATTATCCAACATGGGTACCATCTCGGTAAAACTAACATGAGTACCATCTCGGCAAAACCGACATGGGTACCATCTCGGTAAAACCAACGTGCCCTTTCAATGTTAGTGCACACAGGTATGTATAACAAATATTTGACGGAAGTGAAAACTTTAAACGACATGCCAAAGAGAATTTAACGCGAGACACAAAAATACAACTATCCGCCGAGGCAGGCATGGGGATACCGGTTTCACCAAGTCCCCGGGTAAATTTTACAGATATAGCATGCAGACGAAGGAACACGACAGTCCCCGAGTCCAGTTTCGGGATGCCGGCACACAAACGAAGCATATAAATAAATATAAACCAAACTACTCTACTGACTAAGCATGCAAGGTACAACCGACCGGTATGCCAGTCCCCGAGTCAAGACATCTTGCCCCCGGGGAAAAAACAAACAGATGCCAAAACAGGCACAACAGGGCAGTCCCCGGGTTACGATATCTCGTTCCCGGGTAAACAATTAAACTAGGCAGGCAGTGGCGGTTCCCAAATAATTTCTAAGATAAAATAACTGCATGATAGAGATGGTGATACTCACGGAACACAGGAGCGTTTGGGGATATCGGAGCCAACATAACCCGGGCAACGGGCGTGCAACTGCCCGGGATCCGTTGACGATGAGTGCTGGGGTGGATGGCAGCGACATGACCCGCGGTGCGGGGACGTCGGTTTGGGATGTCGGTGATCGGTACTTGCGGCGCAGGGATGTCGACGACCTCTACCCGCGGCGGAGGGATGTCGGCGACCTCTACCCGCGGCGCAGGGATGTCGTTGACCTCCACCCGCGGCGCAAGGATGTCGATGACCTCCACCCGCAACGCAGGGATGTCGGAGACCTCTACCCGCAGCGCAGGGATCCCGGTTTGGGGATGCCGGCGACCTCTACCCGCGGCTCAGGATGTCAGCGACCACTGCCCGCGGTGCAGGGATCCCGGTTTTAGGATCCCGGTTTTGGGGATCCCGGTGACCGCTACCCGCGGCGTAGGGAGGTCGGTGACCACTGCCCGTAACGTAGGGATCCCGGTTTGGGGATGCCGGCGACCTCTACTCGCGGCGCAGGATGTCAGCGACCACTGCTCGTGGCGCAGGGATCCCGGTTTTAGGATCCCGGTTTTGGGGATGTCGGCGACCTCTACCCGCGGCGCAGGATGTCAGGGACCACTGCCCGCGGCGCAGGGATCCCGGTTTTGGGGGTGCCGGCGACCGCTACCCGCGGCGCAGGGATGTCGGCGACCACTGCCCGCAGTGTAGGGATCCCGGTTTGGGGATGCCGGTGACCTCTACCCACGACGCAGGATGTCAGCGACCACTGCTCGCGGCGCAGGGATCCCGGTTTTAGGATCCCGGTTTTGGGGATCCCGGTGACCGCTACCCGCGGCGCAGTGATGTCGGCAACCACTGCCCGCGGCGTAGGGATCCCGGTTCGGGGATGCCGGTTTGGGATGTCGGGTCCCGTCCGAAATTGTTCCCGCAAGCGCCACTCAGCCCCACGGTGGGCGCCAACTGTCGTCGTGGTGAACAGACAGATGCCTACGGGTAGGCTAATTTGTGGGGCCGATGGACGCTAGGGGATCTCGGGGAGGGATTGCGCGATGAACTGGCGCGCAGGTAAACTCAACCGACATGGTGACACAAGGATTTACCCTGCTTCGGGGCTCTCGTGAGGAGATAAAACCCCTACTGCAGCATCTAGCCTACTCGCTATATTTCTCCTCTTATTATCCGGGCTACAACATGCTCCGTGAGCTGCTAGACATGCCTCCATGAGGTTTTGAGAGCAAATGGAAAGGGGGGAAATGAAGTGGTGGGGGTGGTGGTCTCTTCTCCCTCTCCCCTGGTGCCCTTTATATAGGGAGAGCCTAGGGGACAAGCCGGGGACAAGGGGACAAAGAACAATGTTCACTGCGCACTGTAGCTGAGATGACTACTGGGGTCTTGTCGGCACTGTTCACTGCGTCATGCAGTTGTACTCTTGTCACATCAGGGGATGGGCTTGACATGTCTTGTCTGTCTTTTGTCCTGTAGCTCTTGGCATGGCATCCTCTCCGTGTAACCCAGCACGGTTATGCCGGGTGCCTTGGCGACTCTTCTCCAGGGCAACCCGACATGGATATGCCGGAATCCACCTCTCTACCCGGCATGAGTATGCCAGATAACCTCCTTCTCCCGAGACCCGGCATGGTTATGCCGGGTTACCCTTCCTAAACCGCTCTTCCTGCACATAAGAGAAAACGAGAAGATACCAACATACACAAGTCGGTTAGCGCATGTCGGTTAACGCAGGTGTCTCGGTCCACCCTCAGACATAGCTTTTACCACATCATGACCCTACCAAGGGGCAGTCCGCCGACACCCCGAGGCCCAGCCCGCGAGACCCGCCGCTGGGGTCGGGCTGTGACGCCCTAAAATCAGTACTATGTAGATTTAAAGCGATCCCGCCGAAATCCGCATAATAACGATTTTAGGTCGCCCACCAGACATAATGTAAACGCCGAAACACGCTCATTATGTGGGTGGAATTGTGATAACATTACAACAGTTTCGATACATCCACAAATACAACAGAAGATATAATACAACAACGAATCGAACGAGTCAAGATACAAATAAACAATACAAAGGTACAAATGACAGCGGAAGCAGAATAGTATCCGACTACGGATAAGATGCAAATTGGACTAAGAGTTCTGAAGATAAGCGATGGCGTCATATCAATGCCCAGCCAAGCCGGAGGGATTCCCAAGCTAACGTCGTCAGACTTCAAACCTGTTGACTGCACATAAAGCACATCCCAAAAGAGGGTCAGGGCACTCCCTGGCAAGCAAAACCGACTTGCCTACTTTGTACACCATCTCCCAAAATATAGGGGAGGTGGACTTAGTGGCAGCAGCACTAGCAACCTAAAGAGACACGCTACAACTTCCGTCTAAACAGAGAGGGATAAGAGAGCGCATAAAGTAAACAACTACAACTAACACCAATCATAACCCATTCTCGAATTAACCCCCTCAACCAAGACTGAGGAAGCAATTCGGGAAACTCACACATTGAACAATTTTAGTTATAATTTATGGTGAAAGTAATTCTATATTACTAGTCAATTTAATTAACATTAATTAGGTGTAAGTTGTCTAGATCTTGTTAGCCAGCATCATCACCAAAGTCGTCCATAACCGTGGACACGGCTCATCGATAAGATTATACCCTGCAGGGGTGCACTACTGTACCCATACTCGCATGATCAACCCAAGCAAGCATCAGGGTTTCTCAACACGACTTATTCCTTCATTACAGCAAGTCCAAGTGCCACCCATATGAGTTGTTACCCGCGTCAGGAGTCCGGCCGAATCTCAATTGCGGACTCATTAGTTTGTGTCTGCGCGCCATGCGGCTCAAACCACAGTAGGAATTGTTCGCTTCGCGCGCACCACCCCTATATGACCCCCCGTATCAAGTAACCTCTCATCAATCATCATCATCATGCACATGGATATGAGCAAATGGAAAACCCGAACTAGTTGCGGCACATGGACAAGCTGTAGATCCGTTCAAAGTCGAGGGGGGCTCCATAGGGCCTCCCACAAGTGGTTAGTGCGCTCAAAATTGGATCCGAGGACAAAATCTCAGTTCCTAGGTCGACACTGAGCAGAACAAAGCACCTCGCAAGGCCTTCCGCCTGGTGCCTTATCTTTTAATTATAATACCCCAATATAAGACAACATTTTATTAAAGTAGAATAATCTATCATACTAAGCAGATGAAACATAAGACCAACAGACGACTCGCACAATCAACTCTAAGCATGCGCTACGACTCGCAAGGCCAGCAGATAAACATGCAACGGGTATTAGGTTGTGGGGATAAAGCTGTATGGGCTGCAGGATAAACATGTGATGGGATCGCGATAAAGAATCGAATACTAGGGTAGCAGAGATCAACAGCAGGAATGAAAGACAATGTATAGGTAAACAAGCAAGCTTTGCTTGCCTGGAATCCCGCATGGAAGCAGATCTTGTCGTTGCTCACACATCTCAACGTCTTATCCGCGAAGAAGCAACAAACACTGAAAAGCGTAAAAGATGCATTTACAACTACGGCAAAAGATCCAGCATGATCATGGGAGAATGATGCATGACATGGCAAGATGCATTGCGAGATGCACTTAATCCGAATTAAGCGGAACCGGGATTCCGACAATTAATATTTAGGTGCAAGTTATTTATTTACCAGCAATATTAAATGTTGGTTAGCATGGCAACACATGGCATGGATGATCTAATTAAATTAAATGGAATAGGGCATTATATATTTATTACCCCACACATTCCATATTGTTATTTAGGTGATTTGCTACACCACCAAAGTCCCAGAGATGCAACACATGCAAGTATGATGCGATATGCATAAGATAGATGACATTTTATAAAATAGGTGTAGGGTTAGGGTTTGGATCCGTACGTCGGATCGGGTGAACTAGGGCTCGAAACCGACGTCTTCGGAACGTAGAGGAAGTAGTCGTCGTCGGGGAAGTAGTCGTCGCGGAATCGGGGCATCGTCGTTTGTCGGTGTCGTGGAAGTGGCAGGGAAGTAGTCGTACTCGGTCATCACCGTTGACGGGCGCGGACACGTAGGAGCACGGCAACGGACACCGGAAAGAAACGCGCACGGGCGGGCACCGCGACACGAACACGGGCGGTCACGGCGACGCGACACCGGAAGAGGCACTCGCATGTAGCAACACCACGAAGGGTGGACAACTCGGACAAAAGTGGCGACGAAGTTCTTGCGGGCATTTCACCGAACACTTGGCGTGCGACGGATGCGGGGACGTCACCGGAAGGGGGAAACGGCGAATGGAAGGCGGTCGACGCAGATGCGAGCACGCGCACGGCGGCGGTGAGCGCACGGGCGAAGGCGCGCGACATGACGGTGGTGGCACGGAGGGCGCGCGCGGGGGCGTGCGGCTCGGGGCGCGGCGCAGCGCCGGCGGCTGCGGCGGCGACGTGACGCACGCGGGGCGGAGCAGCGGACGGCGGAGGCGCGCAGCGGCATGGCGCGGAGGCGTGAGGGGCGGCGGCGCGGCGCGGAAGGCGGAGGAGGCCGGGGCGAGCGGGAGGCGCGGGAGGCGGAGCAGGGCGGAGCAGGCCGGGAGGAGGAGCTCGGGCCAGCCAGAGCAGGCGGCGCGGGCGCGCGCGGTCGGAGGCGGCAGGGACGCGACGCGGCGGCTCGGCCGACGGGCGCGGGGCGTCGGGCGCTCGAGCTGGGGAGGCCGGGGCGCAGCGGGCGGAGCGGAGCGGGCCGGGGACGCGGCGAGCGACGGCCGGGGGCGCGCGGCTCGGCCGGCACGGCGGCGAGGAGGCGGAGCTCGGGCCGGGGAGCGGGCGGCGCGGCGGTCGGCACAGGCGGCGCGCGCGGGAGGAGGCAATGGCGGCGCGGCGGCGGCGAGGCTGGGGAGGCGCGTGGAGGTCGGGAGGAGGCGCTCGGGCGGCTGGCTGGTGCGGGCTCGGGAGAGCTCGTGTTGGCTTGGTGCGATGCGGGCTGGAGGAAGAAGAAAAGAAAGAGAAGGAGTTTCTCCGGTGCGGTGCGGGAGAGGAAAGGAAGGAAAGAAGAGAGAAAAAAGGAAAGAAAAGAAGAAGAAAGGAAGGAAAGAAAGGAAAAAAGAAAAGAAGAGAAAAAGGAAGGGGAAAAAGAAGAAAAGAGAGGTGGGAGGTTTAATTCGTAAAATCCAGAAAAATGAGGAGGGTGGCTGTAAAAAGTCAGGGGGTGGCAAAGAATTTTCCAGGGGAAACCCTAGGGTTTTCTTAGGTGGGCTTTTGGGCCTTATTTCTCTCCCCTTTATTATTTTTTGTTTTATATTTTTAAAACAAAATAGAAAAAGAATTTGAACACGAAACCTTTACAAAATATTTTTAGTTTTAAATAGACAATTTAATAAACTAATTTTTAACATTTGCAAAAGATTTGAAATATCACAATTTTAATTAATTTGAAAAGCATTTGAATTTAATTGTGGAAATTAAATTTAAATGCAACAATTAAGTTAATACGATGCAATGCGATGCTATATGGATGCAAAAAGAAAAACTCACAAAAACAAAAAGGGGATAAATCCCGGGGCGTTACAATCGACACCACTAACAAGGGATCGCGTCCCGCGATCCACGCCGAGACCACAAGAAAAGAGGGGTAACTATCGAGTCTTCACGCTCCGGGATGAACTTCTCGACACCACTAACAAGGGATTGTTGCTCCACCTTGAAATTTTCGACACCACTAACAAGGGGTTGTTGCTCACGACGAAGACGACTCCGAAAGATCGAACCTAATAGGGTAAAAGGAAAGAAATCGTCCACCCACGTAGAATCCTAAACTTTGAAAGTTGGATAAGAGGAGAGACTCCAAAACAAATAAGATAGGAGGAGAAATAGAATAGAGGTAAGGAATAAAAACAAACCTAATGAGATATTTTCCAAAATATTTTTAGTCAAATAGTTTAGACACTCTAGAAACAATGACTGTTAGCGAGGTTATCCTACAGTCTTTTTCGGACCCGCTGCTTCGATAACCAATCGTATCGAAACAACAAGGAGATCGAAACCAAGGCTCTGATACCACTTTGTGAAGCCCTAAAATCGGTACTATGTAGATTTAAAGCGATCCAGCCGAAATCCGCATAATAACGATTTTAGGTCGCCCACCAGACATAATGTGCACGCCGAAACACGCGCATTATGTGGGTTGAATTGTGATAACATTACAACAGTTTCGATACATCCACAAATACAACAGAAGATATAATACAACAACTCGAACGAGTCAAGATACAAATAAACAATACAAAGGTACAAATGACAGCGGAAGCAGAATAGTATCCGACTACGGATAAGATGCAAATTGGACTAAGAGTTCTGAAGATAAGCGATGGCGTCATATCCCTGCCCAGCCAAGCTGGAGGGATTCCCAAGCTAACGTCGTCAGACTTCAAACCTGTTGACTGCACATAAAGCACATCCCAAAAGAGGGTCAGGGCACTCCCTGGCAAGCAAAACCGACTTGCCTACTTTCTACACCATCTCCCAAAATATAGGGGAGGTGGACTTAGCGGCAGCAGCACTAGCAACCTAAAGAGACACGCTACAACTTCCGTCTAAACTGAGAGGGATAAGAGAGCGCATAAAGTAAACAGCTACAACTAACACCAATCATAACCCATTCTCGAATTAACCCCCTCAACCAAGTATGAGGAAGCAATTCGGGAAACTCACACATTGAACAGTTTTAGTTATAATTTATGGTGAAAGTAATTCTATATTACTAGTCAATTTAATTAACATTAATTAGGTGTAAGTTGTCTAGATCTTGTTAGCCAGCATCATCACCAAAGTCGTCCATAACTGTGGACACGGCTCATCGATAAGATTATACCCTGCAGGGGTGCACTACTGTACCCATACTCGCATGATCAACCCAAGCAAGCATCAGGGTTTCTCAACACGACTTATTCCTTCACTACAGCAAGTCCAAGTGCCACCCATATGAGTTGTTACCCGCGTCAGGAGTCCGGCCGAATCTCAATTGCGGACTCATTAGTTTGTGTCTGCGCGCCATGCGGCTCAAACCACTGTAGGAACTGTCCGCTTCGCGCGCACCACCCCTATATGACCCCCCGTATCAAGTAACCTCTCATCAATCATCATCATCATGCACATGGATATGAGCAAATGGAAACCCCGAACTAGTTGCGGCACATGGACAAGCTGTAGATCCGTTCAAAGTCGAGGGGGGCTCCATAGGGCCTCCCACAAGTGGTTAGTGCGCTCAAAATTGGATCCGAGGACAAAATCTCAGTTCCTAGGTCGACACTGAGCAGAACAAAGCACCTCGCAAGGCCTTCCGCCTGGTGCCTTATCTTTTAATTATAATACCCCAATATAAGACAACATTTTATTAAAGTAGAATAATCTATCATACTAAGCAGATGAAACATAAGACCAACAGACGACTCGCACAATCAACTCTAAGCATGCGCTACGACTCGCAAGGCCAGCAGATAAACATGCAACGGGTATTAGGTTGTGGGGATAAAGCTGTATGGGCTGCAGGATAAACATGTGATGGGATCGCGATAAAGAATCGAATAATAGGGTAGCAGAGATCAACAGCAGGAATGAAAGACAATGTATAGGTAAACAAGCAAGCTTTGCTTGCCTGGAATCCCGCATGGAAGCAGATCTTGTCGTTGCTCACACATCTCAACGTCGTATCCGCGAAGAAGCAACAAACACTGAAAAGCGTAAAAGATGCATTTACAACTACGGCAAAAGATCCAGCATGATCATGGGAGAATGATGCATGACATGGCAAGATGCATTGCGAGATGCACTTAATCCGAATTAAGCGGAACCGGGATTCCGACAATTAATATTTAGGTGCAAGTTATTTATTTACCAGCAATATTAAATGTTGGTTAGCATGGCAACACATGGCATGGATGATCTAATTAAATTAAATGGAATAGGGCATTATATATTTATTACCCCACACATTCCATATTGTTATTTAGGTGATTTGCTACACCACCAAAGTCCCAGAGATGCAACACATGCAAGTATGATGCGATATGCACAAGATAGATGACATTTTATAAAATAGGTGTAGGGTTAGGGTTTGGATCCGTACGTCGGATCGGGTGAACTAGGGCTCGAAACCGACGTCTTCGGAACGTAGAGGAAGTAGTCGTCGTCGGGGAAGTAGTCGTCGCGGAATCGGGGCATCGTCGTTTGTCGGTGTCGTGGAAGTGGCGGGGAAGTAGTCGTACTCGATCATCACCGTTGACGGGCGCGGACACGTAGGAGCACGGCAACGGACACCGGAAAGAAGGGGGAAACGGCGAATGGAAGGCGGTCGGCGCAGATGCGAGCACGCGCACGGCGGCGGTGAGCGCACGGGCGAAGGCGCGCGACACGACGGTGGTGGCACGGACGACGCGCGCGGGGGCGTGCGGCTCGGGGCGCGGCGCAGCGCCGGCGGCTGCGGCGGCGACGCGACGGACGCGGGGCGGAGCAGCGGACGGCGGAGGCGTGCAGCACGGCATGGCGCGGAGGCGTGAGGGGCGGCGGCGCGGCGCGGAAGGTGGAGGAGGCCGGGGCGAGCGGGAGGCGCGGGAGGCGGAGCAGGGCGGAGCAGGCCGGGAGGAGGAGCTCGGGCCGGCCAGAGCAGGCGGCGCGGTCGGAGGCGGCAGGGACGCGCGGCGGCGGCTCGGCCGACGGGCGTGGAGGCGAGGGCGGCCGGGCCGGAGGCGCGGGACGTCGGGCGCTCGAGCTGGGGAGGCCGGGGCGCAGCGGGCGCAGCGGGCGGAGCGGAGCGGGCCGGGGACGCGGGGTGCGACGGCCGGGGGCGCGCGGCTCGGCCGGCACGGCGGCGGGGAGGCGGAGCTCGGGCCGGGGAGCGGGCAGCGCGGCGGCCGGCGCAGGCGGCGCGCGCGGGAGGAGGCAATGGCGCTCGGCGGCGGCGAGGCTGGGGAGGCGCGTGGAGGTCGGGAGGAGGCGCTCGGGCGGCTGGCTGGTGCGGGCTCGGGAGAGCTCGTGCTGGCTTGGTGCGATGCGGGCTGGAGGAAGAAGAAAAGAAAGAGAAGGAGTTTCTCCGGTGCGGTGCGGGAGAGGAAAGGAAGGAAAGAAGAGAGAAAAAAGGAAAGAAAAGAAGAAGAAAGGAAGGAAAGAAAGGAAAAAAGAAAAGAAGAGAAAAAGGAAGGGGAACAAGAAGAAAAGAGAGGTGGGAGGTTTAATTCGCAAAATCCAGAAAAATGAGGAGGGTGGCTGTAAAAAGTCAGGGGGTGGGAAAGAATTTTCCAGGGGAGCCCTAGGGTTTTCTTAGGTGGGCTTTTGGGCTTTATTTCTCTCCCCTTTATTATTTTTTGTTTTATATTTTTAAAACAAAATAGAAAAAGAATTTGAACACGAAACCTTTATAAAATATTTTTAGTTTTAAATAGACAATTTAATAAACTAATTTTTAACATTTGCAAAAGATTTGAAATATCACAATTTTAATTAATTTGAAAAGCATTTGAATTTAATTGTGGAAATTAAATTTAAATGCAACAATTAAGTTAATGCGATGCAATGCGATGCTATATCGATGCAAAAAGAAAAACTCACAAAAACAAAAAGGGGATAAATCCCGGGGCGTTACACGGGCCCTCCACGAGCCAGGAGTTGGTCCTCTGCGGCTGGGATTGGAGCGCGGGGCGCCGCGATGTCGCCTTCGGCCTCGTGAGGCAATCCTTGGAGGGCTTGGAGGCCCACCTCGCCCTCGGAGACATATGGCTCGCTCAGCAGCGGGAGGAGCTGGCAAAGTCGTGGATATCCTTCCACGCGGTGGTCGAAGCGTGCCGGCTGGAGGATGCGGCGCTGCAAGCCGCACGTGAGGAGGCCACCCGTTTTGCCAAGGAGGTCCGCGAGGGGGCCATTGGCGACGTTGCGGAGCTCCTTGCGCCCCTCCAATCAGAACGTGACGCCGCAGAGGAGCTCCTGCGCCAGGCCAAGGCTGAGCGCGAGGCGATGGAGGGCTCGCTGGCGCAGAAGCGCCGCGAGTTGGGCCAACTGGAGACCTAGCTGCTCTCCGCCCACCAGGCCGCGCAGGTCGCTCTGGAGGAAGACCGCAAGGATTTTTCCAAGCGGGAGCGGCGGTTGGCCCTCAAGGAGAAGGAGCTGCAACAGCGCAAGGAGCAGCGCCTTCAGGCGGAGAAGGACCTGGTCGCCCAACGCGAGGCCCTTGAGGAGTGCGAGGGAGACCTGGCCAAGGCGATCGTGAAGTACGACGAAAACGTCGCTGCCAGAAGATAGCTTACGAGCGCTTCGAGCGGCGTTTCGTCGAGAAGAAGAAGGAGCCGACGACGCCCTCGAGGAGCGCGAGAAGCAATTTCGCAAATTCACTTCTCAGAAGTACCGCGACCTGGCTTAGTCGCAGGAGGACCGCTTCAAGATCAAGCACGCCGCGGATGCTCGGCGGATCACCGAGCTCGAGAGGGCCAACTCCAAGCTGGAGGCTCGCCTCAAGCGCGCCAAGGATGGTCGTCGCCGAGCGGAGGAGGCTCGCACCGAGGCAGTCCACAACCTCAACTCCTTGGCCAAGGACGTGGAGGAGCAAGTGGCCTCGGTGATGCAGCGGGCGGTGGAGGCCTCGGACTCTGCCACTGCGGCTCGCGCGCTCTCGAAGCAGCGCGAGCGTATGTTTGAGGCATTGGTCGCCCGTGGCAACGAGCTCGCAGCGCAGCTCGGCGCAGACGCGCCGCACACCGACGTTCGAGGCCGCGGCGATGCTGCCATGTACCTGGTCTACTTCGACCAGCTCTTCAAGGCGCTCGAGGGTCCCGTCGCCGAGCTTCGCGAGATGATCGAAGACGAGAGCTGGCAGCTCCTGGGGGTGGTTGTTGATCGCATCTTCACCAACCTCAAGCTCCTCACACCAGGCTTCGACCTCTCCTCCGTCACAGAAGCTGCTCAAGGCGAGGACGTGCGGCGGGTCTCCGGTTCCCTCCGTGAGCAAGTTGACGCCTTCTGCAACCGCTTCAGGCGCGCGGAGGCTGCGGCTGAAGACAGCGAGGAGGAGGCCTGCTCTGCCGAGGCCGAAGAGGGTGCCGCGGAGGAGGTCCCATGCGGCACTGCTTCCCTCTGAGCCTTTTCTTATTGCGCCTGCGAGCGCTTGTATCTGAAACAGTTGTGTGTTTAGATTTCTTAAGACCTTTGGCCTGTAATATACTCTTTAATGTTGTTTAATTCGAGCTTGTTTGCCCCCGTGAGGTCTCTTTGGACTCATCTTCATGTCTATTTGTTCTCTGCGTCGGTAGGTCCCATCTCTTCGTGCCATGACTCCGCCACTTCGGTATGCAGGAGCAATGACTCCGCAAGGCCGGGGGGAGTTTAGGCCTAGGAGAGGTAAGAGCCCTGAGTCGCGATGCTCAAGTGCCCCCCTTAGACGTGCGAGTAGTCCATGAAGCGTAAGGGAAAGCGAAGTCGCTTGAGGGGGAAACGTACGTTAGGGGGAGAAAACGCTCTTGAGGCGTGGGCGCGAGACTTAGCTTCTCGAGGTTTCCGCCCTGCAGAGGCTATTCGCCTGGCGAGGTTGCCCACTTGAGGGGTCGCTCCTGGATGCCTCTTCAGGCTTGTGGGGGGATTTTTTCCTGCAGATGTTAGAGGGGCGAACCCAAACGCTGGAACACAGTTCAAGGGACTCGTGCGCGCTTATAGGTCCCCTCAGGCGTTCCTTGCGAGGAGAGTAATTATCAAGGTCCTCTGTAGAGATGGCGTGTTTGTGGGATCTTGCCCTCCAGCCAGAGCTCAGACTCTTGGATTTTGCAGTACTGCTGGTGTGTCATTTTAGAGACTGGCACCGTACTCAGCCCCCGCTCACAAGATACGCATGTGGAGAGATGTTAGCGCACACTTCGAGATAGTAATGCAAAAATAAAACTCACCAAATACATTTTAAAGCGGCACCGAAGCGCCAAGTTCACTTGGGAACGAAACTGAGTTATTATGCTTGGGGTTGCCAAGTTAATGTTTTGACCATGTCGAGGCATGGGGACCACCCATTAGTGGCAGAGACTCTCAACGGCCTGAGGTGGCTCGTTAAATGGTGAGCTCGGAGGGTTTGCCCTCGAGAGAAGCCTTTGGAGCTTGGAGGTTTAAGCCGTGAGCTTTTAACCTCTAGAGACAAAGACGCTTGGAGGTTGAGCCGTAGGCTGCCTCTTCCGCTAGGAGTCTCGACGTGACAATGATCACGGGCGTGGCAATGACCACGGTTGCATTTGTTCCCTTAGGAGACAAAGCATGTTTTGGAGGTTTAAGCCGTGAGCATTTTAACCTTTAGAGACGAAAACGCTTGGAGGATGAGCCGTAGGCTGCCTCTTCCGCTTGAAGTCTCGACGTGACAATGATCACGGGCGTGACTATGATCACGTTTTTAATTTGTTCCTTGTGGATACAAAGATTTGTGAGGTTTAAGCCTTGAGCTTTTAACCTTTAGGGACAAAAAGTGCTTGGAGGTTGAGCCGTGGGCTGCCTCTTTCGCTAAATGCCTTGACGTGACAATGATCACGGGTAGAACTGTAACATCCTGGGAATTGAAAAATCAGAAAAATTTTAAACTTTTAAAAATTACTTTGTATATTACTTTTAAAAGAGTATTCAAGCATTGCACTCATACATTCATTCATAAACATCATTTCATCTTGTGGCTTAAATTAAATAAGAGTTTGAAATTTAATATTTATTTATATGTTTGTTTTGAAAAAATTTCCATAAACATGTTATTTGTATCTTTTATAATTTTCTTTTTATTTAATTTTATTTTTGGGCAAGAATACTACCAAAAAGTTCTAAATTAAATTATCTTTCCAAAACATATTTTTATGAATTTTTCTGAAAAGGTTTGGTTAAGTTTAAAAATCAATTTTGAATTAAAAGTGTGAAAACAGAAAAGGTTTTGTCAAAAAAAAAGGGAGAAGAACAGCCCGAGTCATATGGGCCGAAGCCCACTTCTCTTCCTCGTGCGCGAGCGACACTTAGCAGCCCAGCAACGGCCCGTCATCGACCTCCCTCTCGTTGACGCCTGGGGCCCGCTCGTCATCCCCTCACAACCGTATCTTCTTCAACCTCTCGAACGAGATTTTCTAGCGAGGAGTTTGTCCCGATCCGGACTCGAATCCGAGCCGTGTTACGCAAGGGACACCCCCCCCCCGGTGCCCCTATATAAACCCCAGCCCCGGCCGCTTCTCCCTCCCCCCAAAACCCTAAAATTCTAGCGCCTCCAGGTGTTCTGTTTCGAGCTCGAAGCTCCGCCGTGGCCGACGACCTTCACCCTTCGATTCAAAACGACATATCCGTCCGTGACCGAAGACTACCGCCGCCGGTTGCCGCTCCGACGAGCAAATTGGAAGAACGCCGCAACGCCGAGGACCCCGAGCTCGCCATCATCACCCCCTCGTCGCCCGCAATCTCCTGGTACCCTCCTCCTTCCCCCTAGACTCGTAGAGCGTTAGGACACACGACACCGGCCATGGCGCCACCGCGGGACGAGTTCACCGGCGCTTCTCCGGCCGGCCGCGCCGCCAGTTCTAGGTCGGGCAGATCTGGACCGTTAGATCGTAATCTAACGCCTCTGTTTTAATGTTCCTTCCGAACCGGTACCGTCCAATCAGGGCAAGCCACGTGGATGCCGCGTCAGCGCCCCGTCAGCAGCACAGTCAGCGCCACGTCAGATTTGTTTTTCTGCGATTTTTCTTAAATAGATTAAAACTGGCAGTTTGCAGAAAAGCCCTTGTATCTTAAATCTATTATAACTTTTTATTGGTTTGGCCAAATTTAACAAACTTTATATTTTTGAAAAGCTCTCGACTTGTAGAATATTTTAGCACTGTTGGTTTCCTGTTTTGAGTTTGTTTAAATTTTTCAAATTTCAAATTATGAGTTTAAGTAAATTTGACTTAGATTTAAATCTATAAGATCAAAAATTGTAAATAAAATTGTTTTGGAAACCTTATAATATGTGTTATATGACTACACTTTTAGAAAATATTTTTCAGTATTATTTGGACTATTTCAAAATCATAATTTTAAATTGAATAAAGTTTGAGTAAATTTTACATAACTTTTGATAGAAATATTATTTTTGAGTAAATCCAATTACTATAAATTTGAATGACAAAGTATTTGCAGTAGGAATTTTCTACTAATATTTGTGGAATAATTTTCTGTTTATTTTGTAAATAAAATTGTTTTAATACTTTTAGATGATATTTGAATGAATAAAATTAATTAAAAATATATTAAAAGTAATTTCATCATCTTTTCGAAATAATTAAATGACTTAGTCATATTTTGACCAGTTTGGTCACAAAAAAGTACTTAGAAATATTTTGCCTTCTTAAAACAAAGTAAATTTCTCTCTTAGAAAATATTTGATAAATATTCGAGAATACTTTCCTTAGAAAAATTTCAACACTTAGAAGTGCTAAATCTTTCCTTAGAGAAATTTAGCATCTACAAACTTAGTTGTTTTTATTTTGATAAGTGTTGTCCCTAGAAATAAACGGCATTGCATGCATAGCATATTGTATTGTATAGTTATTGTTTTCTCTAAGTTAGGATTATTTTGAGCATAGTGTTTTGGTAAAGTGCTACAAAATGAAGACTAGATTGTCAACAAAGACTTAGAAGAAAACAGACTCTGGAAGCAGCTCCAAAAAGTAGAAGCACTTAGAAGAAAATCAAGAGGAACTTCAAGAAGACTATTCCCTTTTATTTCTAAGTCTCTCTCTCTCTTTTCTTTTCCTCCCTCTTGGACCTCGTGGTGGCTAAGTTATATCCAAGACATCCCTGGTGATATACAAATCCTCAAGTCTGAATCATCAAGTCTAAATGATCCAATGAAGACATCACCAAGGTGAAATTACAAGTCAGGAGATGAAGCCTGGGAAATCAACTCTATCTTCTCTGCCTTCCTACTCTTCTTCCACTTTGGACATAAACCAAATCCTTAGTGAGGTTGACCAAGTCCTTAGACTGCTAACTGAAGATGAAGGAAACTACAAAGGAATTGAGGAATTCAAGATCAAACATGATGAAAACTAGGAGCAGTATTACAACCTTGGTCCTTAGTCATATTCGACTAACACACTTGCCTTGCATTAACTTAGAATAATTTCTTGACATGACATGCATCTATAGTAGATATATTTTGCACATCATGCATAACATATTTTGTATGGTTACCTTGTTTGTATGTTTATTTGTGTCTTGTTTGATGTGTTAGAAATTTCGGAGGGAAACGACAACTGTTGCAGCTGCTGTTGCTATTCTTCTTGTTGCCAAGGCAAGTGGCACACCTTCATAAATTTCCTAAGTATCTTCTATGCATTACTTAGTGTGTTTTCTTATATGCATGTGTGGGATAGTATTGCTATGCTGAAACTACTATATCCCTTACACTAGGTGTGTCTAGTATCCTATGGGTAACTTGGTAGAAATATTGATGCTACGCTAAAGTTGTTTTGTGGAAAGTAAATTTCTACTAAGTTAAAGAAACTTCTGGGTGGATGTGGCAAGAGGATGGAGGTTAGAGTTGAGTGGCTGCTTAGGCTCATTTAGGTGGGTGCACCTGGCTAAGACCCAGGCTCATTTAGATGAGTGAACCTGAGTACGTACACTTGAGGATGGCCACCCAGGAACAAAGGGACCAAAGTTTTCTCCAAGTGAAGATGTTTCCAGTGCAGCCACGTGGTATAATGGCGCTGCCTTGACTTTTCCCCAAAGGTCTCGTCTCAGGCTTCTCCTTTCCTTTTCACTACATGAGGGTCAAGGACAGAAGGGTTGTTTGAGTCTCGTGGTGAAAGTGCACAACCTCTGCAGAGTGTAAAACTAAGTACTTAGCCGTGTCCTCAGTTACGGACAATTTTGAGCAGCTGATCAAGGACGTCAACGGAGGATCCAAACATTCAAATTTCTAAGTTAAAAGTTGATGGGTGAACAAGGGAAGATGAGATTATGGTTTTCATGCCATACTTGTCCTGATTTCAAGAAAAGTGTTTTCAAAAGAGTAGGAAAATTTGGCTTTATGCAAATTAGCCTTGAACTCCACCGGCCAAATATGCATATAGGCTATAGAGTTATTCCATTAAGTGTCCACCATAGTGTCACTTGCCAGACTCCATTTTTTATGGAATCTGACCCACTCTGTTGCAAAATTTTATTTGATACAGGTTGTTCAGATGACGAGTGAGGTCTTCGTTAAGGGATTTCGAGTCTGCACCAACATGTTTTCGCCTGTGGCGTATCATGAAGTTGGAGGCTCATTGAAGATTTATTTCCGTTGCTTTATTGTTTTGAGCTAGCTTTAAGCTATGCAAAGATGTATCGAACTATTTATTTTTGTAAGTCTGGATCATCGATGAAATAAAATTGATACTTTGTTGTGATATTACATCGTAAACTGTGTGTGCAAACGAATCGATCCAGGGGTTTGCACTATACACAGGTACCTGCCATATTTTTAAGTGCAGGTACGTTACAAGAACTTGCGTAGGTGCATGATGTTCTATGGATTCTTGACGGGGACGCCGTCTTGTGTCTCGAGGCGAGCCGCGCCAGGCCTGGCGATGTGGGTGACCCTGTAGGGACCTTCCCACATCGGGGACAGCTTGTTGAGGCATTCCCTGGAGAGGATTCGCCTGAGGACGAGATCACCTGCCTCCAGGGTGCGCGACCGCATGTTGCGGCTGTGGTAGCGTCTCAGGTCCTGCTGATATTTGGCCGCCCGGAGGGCGGCGCGGCGTTGTAACCTTTCAAGGAGCAGCAGGTCGTCGTTGTGGAGGTCCTCTTGCTGGTCCTCCTTAAAGGCAAGGACCCGTGGGGATCCATGCTTTATCCCTGTTGGGAGGACTGCTTCGGCTCCATAGACGAGGGCGAACGGTGTTTCCCCAGTGGGCTTGGGTGGTGTGGTACGGATGGACCAGAGCACCGAGGGGAGCTCGTTGATCCAGCCCTTGCCGTGGCCCTTGAGGATATCGAAGGTCCTGGTCTTTAGGCCTTTGAGAACCTCTGCGTTTGCGCGCTAAGCTTGTTCGTTGCTTTGCGGATGGGCGACTGAGGCGAAGGAGATCTTGATGCCCATTCTTTGACAGTAGGCTCTGAAGATGCCACTGGTGAATTGGGAGCCATTGTCGGTGATGATGCGGTTAGGCACTCCAAAGCGGCTGACCAGGCCTCTGATGAATTTCACCGCCGCGCCTGCTGTGATTGTGCGTGTCGCCTCCACTTCAGGCCATTTTGTGAACTTGTTAATGGCCACGAAGAGGTACCGATATCCACCTTGCGCCGTTGGGAAATGACCCAGGATGTCCAGCCCCCAGCCCGCAAACGGCCACGAGAACGGAATGGTCTGTAGTCCCAGCGCTGGTTGGTGGATTTGCTTGGCGTGGAATTGGCAGGCTTCATATGTTTGAATGATGTCCATTGCATCTTGAAGCGCTTGAGGCCAGTAGAAGCCGCTCCTGAAGATTTTGCCTGCGAGGGTGCGGGCGCACGAATGGTGGCCGCATTCCCCGCTGTGGATGTCCTTGATCAGTAGTTTGCCTTCTTCAGGAGGGACGCATTTGAGCGGGACGCCGTTTGGGCGCTTGCGATAGAGAATTCCTTCGAGGATTTGGTACGATTTTGCTTGGCGGGCGATTCGCTCCGCTTCAACGTCTTCCTCGGGAAGGACCCCTTTGCGGAGGTAATCTTTGATCTCGTCGATCCATTATGTTTCTTGGTGCACCACTGTGAGCAACAGACGCTCCCCTGTAGGGGGCCCGCAGCCTGGAGCCCCGCTTGCAGGTGGTGGCGAGAGCGCTTCGTCTGTGCTTGCGGGCAGGGCCTCTTGGGGCTGCTATATGGATGCCTTGACGAGCCTTTCTTCAAAGACACCTGGCGGCTGAGCTTGCCTTTTTGATGCGCGCTTGGCGATGTCATCAGCCTCTTAGTTTTCCTTTCTTGGGATGTGCATGAGCTCCATTCCCCTGAAGTTCTTCTCAAGCCTACGGACCTCTTCAAGGTGTGCGGCCATGTGGTCGTCCTTAGGCTTCTAGCTTTTGTTAGAGAAGTTGACGAGCAGCTGGGAGTCGCCCTTGATGAGAAGATGCTCGACGCCTAGGGCGATTGCGGCGCGTAGGCCGGCAAGCAAGCCTTCATACTCGGCGATATTGTTGCATATCTTGTCCTCGTCCTCCTTAGCCATCTTTATCTGGTGATAACCAGAGAAGGCATCAAGGAAATAGAGGAGGTCGCAGCCTGCCGTGGAGTCCACAATCTAGTCAATTCTGGGCATGGGATAAGGTCTTTGGGGCAGGCCTTGTTTACCTCAGTTTAGTCGATGCAGAGGCGGCCTCCTCCGGCGGCTTTGGGACTACCGCGCCGTTGGAGAGCCAAGTGGGATGCGCGACTTCGCGAACGACTTTTGCCGCTTTGAGCTTCTCGACCTCCTTGACGATGAATGCTTGCTTCTCAGGGGCTTGCTTTCTTGCTTTTTGCTTGACGGGGCGCGCGTTTGGGCACACGGCCAAGTGGTGCTTGATCACCTCCCTCGGTACACCAGACATATCTGACGGTGTCCATGCGAACATGTCAGAGTTTGCCTGGAGGAAGGCGACGAGCGCGCTTTCCTATTTGGGAGGCAGCGCGGCGCCACTCGTGACGCTAGCCCCCGAGCCTTCAGCCCCCGAGCCTTCTTGGTAGCAGCTGCCTCCTGGGAGAACAACTGCTTCTTCTTCTTGGGTCTCTCGAGAGGCTCTAGGTCCTCTTCTGCGGGGAAAGCCATGGCGGCGGTCTTGTAGGCCGTCTCAACGGCGCGCGTAGCGTCCAGGACATGCCCACGGATGGTGATCGTGCCAGCACTGCCGGGGATCTTAACCATGTTGTAGGCATGGTGCTTGACGGCCATGAACTTCGCGAGCGCGGGGTAGCTGAGGATGGCATTGTACGGCAGGTCTATGTGTGCTACATCGAAATCGATGTGCTCGGTGCGGTAATTTTACTTGCTCCTGAAGGTGACGGCAAGCCTGACCTGGCCTAGAGGCTCGATCGAGCCGCTGGTGACCCCCGTGAAGGGCCTCGAGGGCATGAGCCGCTCGTAAGGAACTTGAAGCGCTTCGAACGTATCTATGGAGATAACGTTCAGGCATGCTCCGCCATCGATGAGAGTCTTGGAGACAGCCACGTTGTCGATGGTGGGGGTGCAAACCAGCGGGAGGGTTCCAACAGTCTTGGTGGACTTGGGGTGGTCCAGAGCGTCGAAGGCGATGGTGTACTGCGACCACTTGAGGGGCCTGGAGGTTTCCGTGCTTGGGAGGGCGGCGTTGAGCTCGCGGGCGAACTACTTGAACTGGTTGTTCGACTTCGGCGCCTGCGCTCCCCCGAGGATGCAGGCAATGGTGCCTCTCGGGGCTTGGTAGCCGCCATCTTCCTCGTCAGGGAGGTTGCCGTTCTTTTCTGCGACGTTGGCCTGATTTCCAGATGGTTTCTGGTAGCCGCCCTTGCGTCCGCTTCCGCGGTAACCACAGCCTCAGCCACGGCTACCACTGCCCTCTGCTTGCTCGCGCTCCTTGCTCAACCTTTTGAGGTCGAAGCAGGACTCCGTAGAGTGGCCGCGCCTGTTGTGGTAGATGCAGAAAGGGCGGTGGTCGTCTCTTCTCTCTCCAGGCTCGGGGGAGTCCCTGCGGGTGCCCTTCACGTCAGGCTCTGCCGCGAGAACCGCGGTGGCCTTGCGCTTGGGCTCCTCCTTCTTCTTCAGGCTCTTGGACCCCTCAGCGTGATCGTCCCCTCTTGAGGACATCTTGACGAAGAGGAGTCCCTCTTCAGCCTTGGCGCACTTGTCAGCTAGGTCGAAAAGCTTTACCACAGAGGTGAGCTTGTCGTTGATCCCCAGCTTCTCGAGCATCCTGTTGTTAGTGACGCCCTCGCAGAACGCGGCGATGACTTGGGTGTCAGGGATGTTCGGGATCTTGTTGCGCACTTGGCTGAAGCGCTGGATGTACTTGCAGAGCGTCTCATCCTTCTTCTGCACTACGGCGCGCAGATCGTTGTGGGTGAGGGCGCGCTCGTATGTCCCTTTAAGTTGGAGACGAACTGCTTGCAGAGATCCTCTCAGGAGTTCACGGAGTCCTCAGGGAGGTTCAGGAGCCACGACAGCGCAGAATCACGAAGCGAGTGGGAGAACCAATTGGCCATGACCTTGTCATCTCCACCCGCATCTTGGATGGAGGTGGTGTAGAGCTGCAGGAACTCGATGCGGTTGTTGGAGCTGTCGTAGCCCTTGGGGAGAGCAGGCCTGAACTTCAGGGGCCAGACCAAGCGACGCAGAGAACGGGTGAACGCCATGCAGCCTGAGGCGTACGTAGCGACCACGTGTTGCAGCGCGCCGCGGTTCTGCTGACCCGCCTGGCCAATCTCCTCCACGAGCTTGTTCTGGCGGTCTCGCTGGAGCTCCATCCCCACGCGAGCGTCGGGCGCGGTGCGCTGCACGATCAAGCAATCGTGCGGCGAGGACGCGTGCGAAGCAGCCCTCTGCGCCGCAGCCGGTGCAGGCCCCGGAGGTGGCAGAGGTGCGTTTGTCGCGACCGTGCCCGCGAGAGAGGGGCGCAGGTTGGACTACGACGGAGCGGGGCGCGTCGTAGCGATGCCGACGAGGTGGTTGAGGCATTGGAGCCACTGCTCGTGGGCCTCAGCGGTGGGCTGGTAGCGAAGAAGCTCCTGCGCCATGAGCAGCACGGTGTGAGGCGCAGGGTCTGTCCTCCCCGGGCCTGAGCCGCTCGGGCGCTGCGTCGGGTACGACGACTGCGCGTTCTCCTGGTGGTCGGAGTTGTGCTCCGGCGCCTCTGCATGAGGGCCCGAAGGGACATGCTCTTCTTGGCGGGGTCAGCCCCGCCGTGCGCTGGTGCTCGCGGTGCCTGGCGGCGTGCGTGCTCCTCCAGGCGCACGTCGGTTGACGCGGGCGACGCGGGTGGCGTGGGTGTTCACCATGGCACGGAGATGAACTCGGTTGTTGACGCGCCTCAACCCCCTACCTGGCGCGCCAAATGTCGGGTTATGACTCCCGAGAATCGGGGGTAGTCACTTCTGAAGTGTAGTTCGTGAAGGGGATTGAACGCGGAGGTCTAGACCCTCGAGTGGCTCTGCGACGTTGCTCGCCGGACCCAAAGAAGACACGCACACGACAGAGGAAGACACCGGCCCTTACCTAGGTTCACGGCCCTCGTGAGGAGGTAAGACCGCTACTCCTGCTTGTCTGTATTAGATGATGGAGTTACAGTATAGTGGAGTTTGCCGGAGACCCCCTTGAGGCAGTTCTTGCCTGGGGAGGGAAGTGATGATCTTCTTCCTCCTCGGGCTCAAGGCTATCCTAACAAGAATTGCTAGGGTTTACAAGGGTTGTAGCACGCCAAGAGTCGACCCGTGCTATGATGGATGTCTTGTCCCTTTTATAGGCGCCTCTGGCCTTCTCCTTCGGCTTGGCCTTCAAGGTGGCTCCCACACGGCAAAGGCACGGTGGAGCTGGTGTCCACCGCGGTCCGTTCGTCCATGGACGCGGTCCATTGTTGATAAAGGTGGGCGCGGTGGCCGACAGGCGGCCGACCGCGCTGTACTGCCCGCAGAGAGGGCAGTCTCTGAGGTGGAGTCCACGATGACGTTGTCCTTTGGAGGGTTGCGCCGTCCACCTGCTTTATCGTCATAGAAGAAGGTCCTGGTAGCTGCGCAGCAGGCGGAGCTGCTTTATTGACCCCTTTATCACCAAAACAGCAACGGGGGTGCTTTCGTCACCACGTGGGCGTGGCAGAGCCCATGTGCGCCTTGCCGTACTTCCTTGGCCACAACGTTTCCCCTCAGGCGTGGGGAGGCCTGAGGGGAGATTCCTGTGGGACTCCCCCGAGGCGAGCTGTCGCCTCGGGAGGGTCCTCGAGGCGAGGGATCCCTTGAGGCCCTCGTTTCCTCTTCAGGCCCTCGAGGCGAATTGCCTCTCGAGGGTCCCGCCAGGCGGTGATGCCTGGTCCTTAGTCGTTTCGTCTGTCTGGCCAGCGTGCGAGGCCTGGAGGGAATGGGCTCTCCATACCCCAGTTCCCACTGGGCCGACAGTTTGGATGGATTGAATCGCCGGAGAGATACTCGGGATCGTTTTGTTGCTTTCTTCACGCAGGGGTTGAAGTCACGTCGATGGGGTGGGGTCCACCCGTCAGCGAGATCTGAGGGAAGCGTGGGCTGATCTTGGGCCGCTTTTGGGCCGTTACACTCAACTAAAATATTTCAGAAAAATTCAAAAAATATGTTTTAGAAAGGTTATTAAAATTAGAACTTTTTGATATCATTTTACCAAATATAATAATCTGAAAAAAAATTATATGGAGTACAAATAAACATCTTTATGGAATACTAATTAATTCAAACTTATATTTAAATTTTAAATTATTCCTTAAGTGATTTAAATGCCATGCCAATGTGCTAAATGATGCATGAATGCAAAGTTTTAATTTTTTTGAAATTTGGGATGTTACAGAGGTGGAGAGGGCTCGAGCTTGGGTTGGCTGAGAGGGGCGGTGGAGGAGTGTATGCACGGGCTATAGAGCGCTTTGGGACGCTAGCACTTGGCTCTCAATTGATGGAGGGGAGTGGTCAATGGTGACGATGTTGTCTGTCTGCCAGCTGTTTGACATAATGCCACAAAGTAAAATAAAAGTGATAGGGGAGCTAGGGGTTGACAGGGATAAGGCCAAGGGGTCCAGGGGGTGTGTGAGGTTCCTATGCACGACCAAAAGTAGGGTTAAGGGAGAGAGGTGTGTTGGTTAAGGAAAAAGGATATCCAATGACATAACAAATGGTCTCCTTATAATGTAGCACACAAAACCAGCATCACTTGCTGATCAAACATTTTTGTAAAATATAAATAATGATATAGGTGGAAATTAAAGGTGGCGAGGATGACATAAGGTGAGTTGCATTTCCACTTTGAATAAAATAAACCCTAATTATCATGTTCTAGAAAGGCTAAAAATTAACAGGGGTTAAGAAAGTTTTTCATCATTATAGAATTCACTTGTTTAAGAATATTTTTACCCAAACATCTTAATAAGAAGAAAACAAGTTACAAGAATGCAAAACCATCAAACAAATTTATATTACTCCAATTCCAACAATATACATACACTTAAAAAAAACATAGCCACAAGTCACTAATAGGAATATAAACTCAAGGCAAACAATTTAAGAACATATCAAATAGGTCAAACACACATACAATTAGATAAACAACCACACTTTAAGATAATACCAATATTTTTGGGAGGAGGTGATCAATACAATAATGACAAGATTTTGGAGAAAAGAGGTTAAACCACTTCCTAGCAATAGTTATCCAAAGAGATATTAAATTAGGAGTTCTTAAAATAAAAGTTGCTAGGACTAGCAACACTGTCGGCCCAGTGAGGACTAGGGTGTGTAGAGCCCACCCTCCACAGGCCTCGCGCGCGACAGATTCAACAACACGACTAAGGACCAAGCCACCGCTTGGAGAAACCCTCGAGAGGCAACTCCTCTTGAGGGCCTGAAGAAGAAGCCTGGGCCTTAAGAGGACCCCGAGCTTCAAGAGACTCCTTAAGGCTCAACACGCCTGGAGAGAAGTCAACAGAAACCCCTCCACAGGCCACCGCGGTCCTGTGGAGACACTTCGCGGCTAAGCAAGCACTGCAGGGCGCACATTACCTTTGCAGCAGCCGTAGAGTGACGCGAGCACCACAGTTGCCATTCTAGTGATAAAGAAGTCAACAAATCTGCGTTGTCCGCGCCAGGACAGCCAGGACTTTCGTATTTGGTGATAAAGCGGTTGGACGGTGCAACGCTCCAAGAAGATCGTCATCGTGGGCTCCACCACGACCCATGCAACGCCTGCGAGCCGTTCTGCGCAGTCTGCAGCTTGTCGGCCACCGCGCCCAACTTTAGCACGGATGGACCATGTCCATGGATGTTTTGGCGACGGTGGACTCCCTCTCCTTCGCGCCACTGCCCTGTGGGAGCCCACCTTCTGCGTACAGCGCAAGGAAGAGGCTCGAGGCGCCTATAAAAGGAGCAGGAGCTCCACCGTAGCAAAGGATCGGCTAATCGCATTCTGAACCCTTGGAACCCTAGCCAAGCGAGTAGGATAGCCAACTGCTGGAGGAGGAAGAAGACCATAGCTTCCCTCTGCAAGCACCGAACTGCCTCAAGAGAGCCCTCGGCAAGCTCATTGTACTGTAATCTCCGTAGTGTAATACAGACAAGTGTCAGACCCTGAATTCAAGCTACACAAACGAAACGTATCGGTTGGGCCACACAACCAAGAACATACTGGGGTTACCACTCCCAGGAAAACCATCAAGCCATGCTCAGAATGGATCATCGGCCGACAGTTCTTGGCGATCCCAACGTCACATACGTTTCCAGATTGTGCACGCAAGACCCAAAAAGTCTTCCAACTCGTATACTTCAACCATACACACATGGTATCCGAGTCGGATTTTTAACAAGTTGAAACCACAGAATAAACCTAAGACACAAAGAAAGGAAATAATATCCAAAAGCTCTCACTGAGCAAAATATATCAAATGGCACCAATCAGAGGACACATGTCCCAACATTACATCATGCAGCGGAAACACACCGGTCTGAGTACAGACAAGAAGCAAAGGGCTCAAGGCCGAAACGGAAAAGAAGGCCCATCCACGCAGTCCACCAGGAAGTAGCCCAGGGGAACTCTAACTACTCGTCGTAGCTCTCGTCGTCGAACTCCACGTAGTATCCACCCAACTGGTCGAGCGAAGGATCCTCAACTGCAGAAAAACCACAGCCCGCGAACGGGTCAATACACCGAAGCGTATCGAACAAGCTTAAGCTAACAGGTTACAAAACTGTAAGATTCCCAAAATATGGGGGGTAAGTGTATTTAGCGGCAGCAGCACTAGCAAACTAAAGAGACACGCTACAACTTCCGTCTAATTAGAGAGGGATAAGAGAGCGTTTAAATATCCACCTACAACTGACACCAGTCATAACCCATTCTCGAATTAACCCCCTCAACCAAGTATGAGGAAGCAATCCGGGAAAAACTCACACTTAACAATTTTAGTTACCATTTAGGGTGTAAGTAATGCTATATTACTAGTCACATTAATTAACAATGATTAGGTGTAAGTTGTCTAGATCTTGTTAGCCAGCATCATCACCAAAGTCGTCCATAACCGTGGACACGGCTCATCGATAAGATTATACCCTGCAGGGGTGCACTACAGTACCCATACTCGCATGATCAACCCGTGAGGGCCTCTCAACACGACTCATTCCTTCACTACAGCAAGTCCAAGTGCCACCCATATGAGTTGTTACCCGCGTCAGGAGTCCGGCCGAATCTCAATTGCGGACTCATTAGTTTGTGACTACGCCACCATGCGGCTCAAATCACAGTAGGAATTGTCCGCTACGCGACGTACCTCCCCTGTATGACCCCCCCGTATCAAGTAACCTCTCATCGAACATCATCATCATGCACATGCATATGAGCGAATGGAAAACCCGAACTACTTGCGGCACATGGACGAGCTGCGGATCCGTTCAAAGTCGAGGGGGGCTCCATTGGGCCACCCACAAGTGGTTAGTGCGCTCAAAATTGGATCCGAGGACAAAATCTCAGCTCCTAGGTCGACACTGAGCAGAACAAAGCACCTCGCAAGGCCTTCTGCCTGGTGCCTTATCTTTTAATTATAGAACCCCAAAATAAGACAGCAGTTTATTATAGTAGAACAATATATCATACTAAGCATATGAGATAAAGACAAAGGAACGACTCGCTCAACCAATCCTAAGCATGCACTACGACTCGCAAAGGCCAACAGATAAATATGCAAGGGGTTATGGGTTGTGGGGATATAGCTTTATAGGCTGCAGGATAAACATGTGATGGGATCGCAATTCAAGAATCGATAACTAGGATAGCATAGATCAAAAAGGCAGGAATGAAAACCCGACAATCGTGTAACCGGTTAGCAAAATCTTGCCTGGCAGCTCGTAGCCTGGCACGATAGCTGGAACCTCGGTGTCGTAGGTACTCGCAGCAGACACGTCGTCGTCTAACCAAAGAGAGCCAAACACAGACAATAGGAAAACAATAATCAATACAGAGATATGCGCAAACAAATGATGATGCGATATGGTATGAGATGATTATGTCATATTAAAGCGGGGATGAAATCCCGGCAACAGATTAGGGTGCAAGTTATTTGTGTAGCCAACAATTTAAATGTTACTTAATATATAGCAGATGTGGTGATCAAATTAATTTAAATGGAATAGGCATTAATTGCTCAACACCTTCCATATTTAGTATTTAATTGCAAGTTATTTATATTCAACTCAAATTAATTATTTATTAGCATGGTGAGACATGGCATAAAAGATAGGAGCATATTAAATGGAATTAGGGCATTATATAATATTACCCCTCATACTTCATACTTAATTAATTAATTGCATTTGTTAATTTAAACTAAGCATTTAAAATAAATGATGCAAAATGACATAAGAATGTGATATTAATGTTTATTGCATTTTTCTGATATGAAAACATATAAAGTTTATTTAATTTGGAGTTATAAATTAAAAGTTATGCATTTGATAAGTGTAGGGGTGTTTCTGATATGTCCAGGGACTTATCCGTGATAGAAAAGTCGCATGAGAGGTCCTCTGTGCAAAACTGGGAACCAGGGGGCTCAAGTGCAAAAATACAACGCTCCTGGAATTTTCTCACCGCGGGACACCCCAGCTCGGGTCGCTGGCGAGCGGGGCCAGCGCCAGCGTGGCGCTCACTGGACTGCGCCAGCCTGGCCGGTCGCTGACCCGTGGGCCAGGCCTGTCAGTGGCGCGGCGTATAAAGGGGGCATTTTTCCACTGCCCCGGGGAGACTCGAACGCGCGACGCACGCAGTGGTAGCGATCGGTGCTGAGCCAGTAGGTCTAGTGCGTGTTAGTGATAGAGTTAGGTTCGTTTTAATTTTAACAGGAAAAGGTGAGGTGTTGACTGACGAAACTAAATGCCACAAGTGTTATCTGACGAAAAACTGCAGAGAGCACCGACAACGGAAAACTGGCCGGCGGCGAGCATGTTTTGAAGGCGCTGGGGGTTCACTGCGCTGTGTTGGATGTCTGCCGAGGAGGAGCGACTCCGTTTTTTGTGTTCAGGTGTAGAGGGGAGGCGCGGGAGGCTCGTGTCCGTGCTCGCGCCCACGCGGCGTGACACGGCCGTGGTGGTCGTCTCCGGCTCCGGCAGAAAACACGACACGCCGAGACAGAAACGAAGTGGAAAAGAGAGGGAAGGGACACCGCTCACTGGGAGGAGCTCGATGGCGAGGCAAGGCGGCTCGGGGGCGACGGAGTGGAGCTGTCGGTGCTAGGGAAGAAGGATCCCGCGGCGGCCGGGGTCGGGGAAGGAGGTGGAGCGAGCGGTTCCCGGTTCTGCTCCGCAGCGTCGAAGAAGGAGGAGGAAGAGGCGCGGCTCCGGGGCTCCTCTGCTTGTCCTTGACGGCACCAGAGCTGCGGGGGACGGCGAGGCTTCTCGGTGGTTTTCTGTGGGGTGCAAGAGGAACAGAGGAGTGCGGCGGCGGCGCTCCGTGCGCGGTTCTAGGGTTAGGGTTCGGGCTTGGCGGCGCGGGTGCTTAAAAGAGAGAGGTAGGCAGGAGAGGGCAGTGGGGAGAGCTGTGGGGCGAGCTTGGCAGAGGGTCATCGCCATGGCCAGCTCTGCTCGCCTCGCTGGAAAGGCGTACGGAGGAAAGGGAAGGAGGAGTTGGGTCGGGCTGGGGTTTGCTGGGCCGAGCTGGCCCAGCTCGGCCAGGGGCTTATTTTTTCTCCTCCTGTTTTTATTTTTCTTTTACAAAACTTTCTGATTTTTGTATTTGTGAAACAAATAAGAGAAAGAGACAAAAAGAACTTTTGAATAATTTTTACAAGTTTCAATTTAGTCATATTAATATCTCAGTGGATTATTTATAAATAATTGGAAACTTCAAATGATTTTATTTTTAAAAGCATTTGAATTCAAAATAAGGATTTGAAATTTGTAAATTGAATTTGATGCACAAAATTAAATAAATGCAAGCACTTATGGAATGATGACATGATATAACATTTTTATTGCACACCAAAAGGAAAGTTACAGTTGGGCTGTTACAACACTCCCCCCCTCAAAGGAATCACGCCCCGAGATTCTTCATGGAGCAACAAAGAGGTTGGGGTACTCGGCACGGAGATGGTCTTCACGCTCCCATGTAGCTTCCTTGTCAGAATGATGAGACCATTGAACCTTGTAGAACTTGACAGTGTTGTTACGGGTGCGACGTTCAGCTTCGTCAAGAATGCGAATCGGTTGTTCCACATAAGAGAGATCTTCTCGAAGTTCAATTGATCCATGATCAACTGCACGACCTGGATCTTGGAAGCACTTCTTGAGTTGTGACACGTGGAAGACATCGTGCACTTTGGAGAGGTTTGGAGGAAGTTCCAGACGGTAAGCCAATTCACCACGCCTTGAAAGAACGTTGAAAGGCCCAACATAACGCGGAGCGAGTTTGCCTTTGATGCCAAAGCGTTGCGTGCCTCTCAGAGGAGTGACACGAAGGTAAGCTTGATCACCAGGTGCATAGACCATGTCCCTGTGCTTGCTATCATAATAGCTTTTCTGCCGAGACTGGGCAATCTTCAGATTGTCACGAATGATGCGAACCTTTTCTTCAGCCTCCTGGATAATATCCGGCCCAAAGAATGGACGTTCACCAGCTTGAGACCAATTGAGAGGAGTTCTACATTTGCGGCCATAGAGAGCTTCAAATGGAGCCATGCCTAGGCTTGCTTGGAAGTTGTTGTTGTAGGAGAACTCAGCATACGGAAGGCAATCCTCCCATTTCATGCCAAAGGAGATAACACAAGCTCTGAGCATATCCTCCAGAATTTGGTTCACTCTTTCAACCTGTCCACTTGTCTGCGGATGGTAAGCTGTGCTGAACAGAAGTTTGGTACCCAAGGCTTTCTGAAAGCTATCCCAAAATCGAGAAGTGAAGATACTTCCACGATCTGAGCTTATTGCCAAAGGAACACCATGTAAAGGAACCAGTCTTGTCATATAGAGTTCCGCCAACTGACTAGCTGATACTGTCTCTTTGACTGGAAAGAAGTGAGCCACTTTGGAGAGACGATCAATGACAACAAAGATTGCATCGTTGCCTTTCTTGGACTTTGGAAACCCAGTAACGAAGTCCATCTCGATCTTGTCCCATTTCCACTCAGGAATTTGCAGTGGTTGAAGAAGTCCAGGTGGTCTCTGATGAACTGCCTTGACACGACAACAAACATCACAATGAGACACATAGCGAGCAATTTCACGCTTCATCCTGGTCCACCAATAGATTGACTTGAGATCCTGGTACATCTTTGTGCTGCCAGGGTGAATAGAAAGCGGAGTATCATGAGCCTCCTTGAGAATGAGTTCTCTTAAGCTGTCAAGTTTGGGCACTACAATGCGTCCTTCAAACAGCAAGGTACCCTTGTCATCGAGAGAGAAACTCTTGTACTTATCCTTGCCAATGTTGTCTTTGATATTCTTGACACCAGAATCACGCAACTGTGCGGCACGGATCTTATCCTCAAGTGTAGGAGTGGCAATCAAGTTTGCAAGATAACCAGAGGGAACCACTTGAAGGTTGAGTTTCTTGAATTCTTCATGAATAGGAGTTTGGATGTCCTCAACCATGAGGTTGTTGCAATAGGACTTGCGACTGAGAGCATCAGCCATTACATTAGCTTTGCCTGAAGTGTAAGAGATGGTAAGATCGTAATCTGAGAGTTTCTCAAGCCACCTTGTTTGCCTGAGGTTCAAGTCTGGTTGAGTGAAGAGATATTTGAGACTCTTGTGATCAGTGAAGATCTCACAGCTGTGCCCCAACAAATAAGGTCTCCAAGCCTTGAGGGCATACATGATTGCTGCAAGTTCAAGATCATGTGTAGGATAGTTGAGCTCATGAGGCTGCAACTGGAGAGATGCATAAGACACAACTTTGCGTTCTTGCATGAGGACTGCGCCAAGTCCTTGAAGAGATGCATCGCAGAATATTTGGAAAGGTTTGGAAGTGTCTGGGCCAACTAGAACAGGAGTAGAAGTGAGTTTAGCTTTCAAGAGATTGAAACTCTCATCACACTTTGGAGTGCAAAGAAACTTTCTATCCTTCCTTGTAAGATCGGTGAGAGGCTTAGCGATTTTGGAGAAGTTCTCAACAAATCGACGGCAATAGCTAGCCATGCCAAGGAAACTCCTGACTTGTTTCACCGATGTAGGAGGCAACCATTCAACAATGGCCTTCACTTTTTCTGGATCCACAGAAATGCCTTCAGAAGATATGACATGACCAAGGTAGGATACTTTAGGAAGCCAGAATTCACACTTGGAGAACTTGGCGTAGAGACGGTGTTCTCGGAGTTTCAACAAGATAAGACGTAGATGTTCTCCGTGTTCTTCCTCGGTTTTGGAATAGATAAGAATGTCATCGAGATAGACTACCACGAACTTATCGAGGTATTCCATGAAAACGAAGTTCATGAGACGTGAGAAAGTCGCCGGAGCATTTGTGAGACCAAAAGACATGACAGTGTATTCGTAGAGACCATAACGAGTGGTGAAAGCTGTCTTTGGAATGTCTTCTTTGCGGATCTTGATCTGGTGATAACCTGACCTCAAGTCCAACTTGGAGAAAACCTTAGCACCAGCCAGTTGATCGAACAGATCGTTGATGCGAGGGAGAGGATACTTGTTCTTGATGGTTTTCTTGTTCAGAGGACGGTAGTCAACAACCAGTCGCTCAGTCGTGTCCCTCTTTTTGACAAACAGAGTAGGACAACCCCAAGGAGAAGTACTTGGTTGAATATGACCTTTCCTTTCCAACTCCTCTAGCTGTTTCTTAAGCTCAGCCAGTTCTTTCGGGCCCATCTTATAAGGACGTTTGGAGATAGGAGCAGTGCCCGGTTCTAGTTCAATAACGAACTCGACGGCTCTGTCAGGTGGCATACCTGGTAATTCTTCAGGAAAGACGTCAGGAAAGTCTCGGACCACCGGAATAGCTTCTATGGAAGGAAGAGGATCAACATTGAGAGCGAAAAGCCGAGCCGAAGATGTTTGGTTTGGAGAATAGACTATCTGTCCAGAAGGATGAGAAAGAGTTACAGTCTTTGTGGAACAGTCTATCTTAGCTTGATTGGCCTTCAACCAATCCATGCCCAGAATGACATCAATATCAGAATTGCCGAGAATTATTAGAGATGCCAAGAAGATATGGCCTCCAATTTGGATTTCATTGTCGAGGCTTATCTTGGACGAAGTCATTTGCACGCCGGGGGAAGTGACAGTGAGATTGCTCGAGAGGGGTTCGTGAGGTAAACTATGAGTTACAGCAAACTTAGTTGAAACGAAAGAATGAGATGCTCCTGTATCGAACAACACCCTAGAAGAGATAGAGTTGACGGGTAGTGTACCAAGAACAACTTATGGAGCCTCTTCTGCTTCCTCAGCCGTGATGTGGTTCACCCGCGCAGCACGTGCCGGAGGCCTGGTGTTGGGGACGAAAGGCCTAGTCGGGGCAGGTGCGCGGACCATCGCCTGAGTTGGAGCAGGGCGAGGTTGTGGAGGAAGTGTACGGGTCTCCGGGCAGTTGTTGGAGTAGTGGCCCGGTTTCCCGCACTGGTAGCAGGTCACGCTGGGGCGAGCGCCTGTTGGCCTTGGCGGTCCTCCGAAACCCCTCACAGCAAGAGCCGGGTTCGGTGGGTGAGGCGCGAGTCCTGGAGGTCCTGGCACGTAGGTAGCTCGTGCGAAGGCGCTGTTAGGCACCCAGAGCCGACGCTTCTGAGCAGGAGTGGCGGCGATTGACGATGAAGAAGAGTTGGTCTCACGAGAGTGCTTGCGCGACTCCTCGAAGACCTTGCGCCCATGCTCCTCATTGAGCGCGATGTTGACGAGGTCCTCGAAGTTGTCGGCCTTGACGAGGTTCAACTTGTACTTGAGCGCGGGGTTGAAACCCTTGCGGAACTTGGCCATCTTCTTGGCCTCAGTGTTCACCTCATCTCCAGCGTAACGAGCAAGGCGATTGAACTCGCCATTGTACTCCATCACGTCCATCTTGCCTTGCGTCAGCGAGTTAAACTGCTCGCGCATCCTGTCCATGAGACCTTCTGGGATGTGGTGGCGCAGGAAGGCTGCCCTGAAATCCCCCCAAGTGGTAACCACCCCGGGAGCTCTCATATCCTGGAAGTTTTCCCACCATGAGGCAGACTTGCCCCTAAGCAGGTAGGACACGTAAGGCACCTTGTCATGCTCAGCCACGTAGGCGATAGCAAGGGTCCTTTCCATCTCGCGAAGCCAATCATCAGCTTCCAGCGGCTCAGTGGGGGAAGCGAAGTTCCTTGGGCCCAGACCGAGGAAGTCCTTGATGGTCACACGTGCATTGCCTTCATTGCGATGCCCGTGGTTGTTCTGGTAGACTTGGTTCTCGGCCATTTGAGCCAGAACTTGGGTCATCTGACCAAGCAACTCAGTGATTGGAGGCGGTGGTGGTGCGTCTTCCGCATTGCGGTTGTTCCTGGTGTTCATCATCCTGGAGACATTGGATATTAGAACAGCGACAAGATACACAAAGCCAGTGAAAACTTGGAAAGTCGAATTCTTGCTCAGAAAAACAGTTGCCAACTGTAGGATAACAAGGATAAGCTTCTCATAACAAAGGTTCATAACCATACACTTAGTTAGCCATCAGTACAACCACCAAGGTTTCAGTACTACAAGGACAGCTACTAGTACAAAGTTAACCATCCGTACAACCAACACGGTTTCAGTACAAAGGATAGCTACTACAACAAGGAAAAGATACAACTCGAAGACTAGCTCTCGCTTCCCACAGAAGACGAAATTAAGCTGCTGCGATGGGTTTAGCGACGATCGCAGTACAAGCGGTACTCTCGCACAATGCGTCGCAACTGAACGGAGTAGGCATCTGGCGTCTGTGTCCCGTACAGTAGTGGTCCAACGTGGTCTGGATCAGTAGTGATCAGAGGACCCCGCTCTGGAGTGTATCCACCCACAGCAGACAGACGACTCGGAAAAGCGAGCTGGAAACTCGGGAAAGCGTCTGGTGGGACGTTCCCCCTGTCATACTGCCCCAGGTGAGAGAGTGCCCGGTGCAGCTGCTGACGGACTGCTGCTATCTCCAAGCGTAGAGTCCCAGCAACTGAGTCTGAAGACTGGCCAAACTGAGCGGTCATGTCCAGAACCTCGAGCTCGTACTGAGAGTCCGTGTAGGGGTAGTATGGAACGTAGCAGAATGGATGGTTGTTGAAGCAGTAGTAGTCCCTGCGCAGAGCCAGAGCTGCATCGTAAGCTGCCAAGTGTACTGCCATGTCCACAGTGGAAGCCTCAGCAACGTGCTTGTGCACAGTACCACCATCATCTCCGCTGATCCAAACAGTAGCTCTGAAGAAGGATTGTCCGTAATCTCTGGGGATCTCGGACACCTGGTACTCCGGGAGGTAGCTGAAACCGACATAGTCAACCATGCTTCTGAGAAGCTTCGGGTAACCGGTAGTCTGCTCACAGTGGGTCTTACGCACCACCTGATAGTGTGCCATCTACATAGCAGTTTGAAGTAGAAGTTAGCCTCCGGAAACAAAAAGGATTGATTGCACAGAACGAATTGTACAATGACAATGAGATGAAAAACCAGAGAAAGGTAGAACAACAACTGATTGATTCAAGATTGAAACTGAACATAGCCGAAGAAGTTGATAACCACCAAAACGACAAAAACCACCTGCAACTATGGTACTACGGAAAACCCAGAACACGTGATGTCCTAAATTTTAAAATTAAGGTGAGAAGGGAATTATCGTAACACTTCCTTACCAGAAGAACAGGGAGGGTGGGTGGGGAGGAAGTAAAAGAACAGAATTCCTACTCTCACGTTTAAGATTTCATGATAACTACAAAAATATTTTTCTAGACTCAAACAACGACCAGTAGAAGGGAACCTGAGGGCGTTTAAGCTCTGATACCAACTGTCAGACCCTGAATTCAAGCTACACAAACGAAACGTATCGGTTGGGCCACACAACCAAGAACATACTGGGGTTACCACTCCCAGGAAAACCATCATGCCATGCTCGGAATGGATCATCGGCCGACAGTTCTTGGCGATCCCAACGTCACATACGTTTCCAGATTGTGCACGCAAGACCCAAAAAGTCTTCCAACTCGTATACTTCAACCATACACACATGGTATACGAGTCGGATTTTTAAAAAGTTGAAACCACAGAATAAACCTAAGACACAAAGAAAGGAAATAATATCCAAAAGCTCTCACTGAGCAAAATATATCAAATGGCACCAATCAGAGGACACATGTCCCAACATTACATCATGCAGCGGAAACACACCGGTCTGAGTACAGACAAGAAGCAAAGGGCTCAAGGCCGAAACGGAAAAGAAGGCCCATCCACGCAGTCCACCAGGAAGTAGCCCAGGGGAACTCTAACTACTCGTCGTAGCTCTCGTCGTCGAACTCCACGTAGTATCCACCCAACTGGTCGAGCGAAGGATCCTCAACTGCAGAAAAACCACAGCCCGCGAACGGGTCAATACACCGAAGCGTATCGAACAAGCTTAAGCTAACAGGTTACAAAACTGTAAGATTCCCAAAATATGGGGGGTAAGTGTACTTAGCGGCAGCAGCACTAGCAAACTAAAGAGACACGCTACAACTTCCGTCTAATTAGAGAGGGATAAGAGAGCGTTTAAATATCCACCTACAACTGACACCAGTCATAACCCATTCTCGAATTAACCCCCTCAACCAAGTATGAGGAAGCAATCCGGGAAAAACTCACACTTAACAATTTTAGTTACCATTTAGGGTGTAAGTAATGCTATATTACTAGTCACATTAATTAACAATGATTAGGTGTAAGTTGTCTAGATCTTGTTAGCCAGCATCATCACCAAAGTCGTCCATAACCGTGGACACGGCTCATCGATAAGATTATACCCTGCAGGGGTGCACTACAGTACCCATACTCGCATGATCAACCCGTGAGGGCCTCTCAACATGACTCATTCCTTCACTACAGCAAGTCCAAGTGCCACCCATATGAGTTGTTACCCGCGTCAGGAGTCCGGCCGAATCTCAATTGCGGACTCATTAGTTTGTGACTACGCAACCATGCGGCTCAAACCACGGTAGGAACTGTCCGCTACGCGACGTACCACCCCTGTATGACCCCCCGTATCAAGTAACCTCTCATCGAACATCATCATCATGCACAAGCATATGAGCGAATGGAAAACCCGAACTACTTGCGGCACATGGACGAGCTGCGGATCCGTTCAAAGTCGAGGGGGGCTCCATTGGGCCACCCACAAGTGGTTAGTGCGCTCAAAATTGGATCCGAGGACAAAATCTCAGCTCCTAGGTCGACACTGAGCAGAACAAAGCACCTCGCAAGGCCTTCCGCCTGGTGCCTTATCTTTTAATTATAGAACCCCAAAATAAGACAGCAGTTTATTATAGTAGAACAATATATCATACTAAGCATATGAGATAAATACAAAGGAATGACTCGCTCAACCAATCCTAAGCATGCACTACGACTCGCAAAGGCCAACAGATAAACATGCAAGGGGTTATGGGTTGTGGGGATATAGCTTTATAGGCTGTAGGATAAACATGTGATGGGATCGCAATTCAAGAATCGATAACTAGGATAGCATAGATCAAAAAGGCAGGAATGAAAACCCGACAATCGTGTAACCGGTTAGCAAAAGCTTGCCTGGCAGCTCGTAGCCTGGCACGATAGCTGGAACCTCGGTGTCGTAGGTACTCGCAGCAGACACGTCGTCGTCTAACCAAAGAGAGCCAAACACAGACAATAGGAAAACAATAATCAATACAGAGATATGCGCAAACAAATGATGATGCGATATGGTATGAGATGATTATGTCATATTAAAGCGGGGATGAAATCCCGGCAACAGATTAGGGTGCAAGTTATTTGTGTAGGCAACAATTTAAATGTTACTTAATATATAGCAGATGTGGTGATCAAATTAATTTAAATCGAATAGGCATTAATTGCTCAACACCTTCCATGTTTAGTATTTAATTGCAAGTTATTTATATTCAACTCAAATTAATTATTTATTAGCATGGTGAGACATGGCAAAAAAGATAGGAGCATATTAAATGGAATTAGGGCATTATATAATATTACCCCTCATACTCCATACTTAATTAATTAATTGCATTTGTTAATTTAAACTAAGCATTTAAAATAAATGATGCAAAATGACATAAGAATGTGATATTAATGTTTATTGCATTTTCCTGATATGAAAACATATAAAGTTTATTTAATTTGGAGTTATAAATTAAAAGTTATGCATTTTATAAGTGTAGGGGTGTTTCTGATATGTCCAGGGACTTATCCGTGATAGAAAAGTCGCATGAGAGGTCCTCTGTGCAAAACTGGGAACCAGGGGGCTCAAGTGCAAAAATACAACGCTCCTGGAATTTTCTCACTGCGGGACACCCCAGCTCGGGTCGCTGGCGAGCGGGGCCAGCGCCAGCATGGCGCTCACTGGACTGCGCTGGCCTGGCCGGTCGCTGACCGGTGGGCCAGGCCTGTCAGTGGCGCGGCGTAAAAAGGGGGCATTTTTCCACTGCCCCGGGGAGACTCGAACGCACGACGCGCGCAGTGGTAGCGATCGGTGCTGAGCCAGTAGATCTAGTGCGTGTTAGTGATAGGGTTAGGTTCGTTTTAATTTTAACAGGAAAAGGTGCGGTGTTGACTGACGAAACTGGATGCCACAAGTGTTATCTGACGAAAAACTGCAGAGAGCACCGACAACGGAAAACTGGCCGGCAGCGAGCATGTTTTGAAGGCGCTGGGGGTTCACTGCGCTGCGTTGGATGTGTGCCGAGGAGGAGCGAATGTGTTTTTTGTGTTCAAGTGAAGAGGGGAGGCGCGGGAGGCTCGTGTCCGTGCTCGCGCCCACGCGGCGTGACACGGCCGTGGTGGTCGTCTCCGGCTCCGGCAGAAAACACGACACGCCGAGACAGAAACGAAGTGGAAAAGAGAGGGAAGGGACACCGCTCACCGGGAGGAGCTCGATGGCGAGGCGAGGCGGCTCGGGGGGCGACGGAGTGGAGCTGTCGGTGCTAGGGAAGAAGGATCCCGCGGCGTCCGGGGTCGGGGAAGGAGGTGGAGCGAGCGGTTCCCGGTTCTGCTCCGCAGCGTCGAAGAAGGAGGAGGAAGAGGCCCGGCTCCGGGGCTCCTCTGCTTGTCCTTGACGGCACCAGAGCTGCGGGGGACGGCGAGGCTTCTCGGTGGTTTTCTGTGGGGTGGAAGAGGAACAGAGGAGTTCGGCGGCGGCGCTCCGTGCGCGGTTCTAGGGTTAGGGTTCGGGCTTGGCGGCGCGGCTGCTTAAAAGAGAGAGGGGGGCAGGAGAGGGCAGTGGGGAGAGCTGTGGGGCGAGCTTGGCAGAGGGTCATCGCCATGGCCAGCTCTGCTCGCCTCGCTGGAAAGGCGTACGGAGGAAAGGGAAGGAGGAGTTGGGTCGGGCTGGGTTTTGCTGGGCCGAGCTGGCCCAGCTCGGCCAGTGGCTTATTTTTTCTCCTCCTGTTTTTATTTTTCTTTTACAAAACTTTCTGATTTTTTGTATTTGTGAAACAAATAAGAGAAAGAGACAAAAAGAACTTTTGAATAATTTTTACAAGTTTCAATTTAGTCATATTAATATCTCAGTGGATTATTTATAAATAATTGGAAACTTCAAATGATTTTATTTTTAAAAGCATTTGAATTCAAAATAAGGATTTGAAATTTGTAAATTGAATTTGATGCACAAAATTAAATAAATGCAAGCACTTATGGAATGATGACATGATATAACATTTTTATTGCACACCAAAAGGAAAGTTACAGTTGGGCGCAGCACCAGAGCGCCTCCTCTCAAGGATGCACGGAGCCCGGCCCGCACACGGCCCTGCTCATGGCACAAGAACTTCTCCGTTACCGGCCTACTGCAGAGGCTCACGAGCAGTGGCTGGAACGCCTCAACCACCTCGTCGGCATCGCTACCACTCGCCCTGCTCCGTTGCGGTCGATTGTGCACCACTCCGTCGTGGGCACGGCTGCGCCTGACGCACCTCCGCCACCTCCAGGACCTGCTCCGGCCGCGACACAGAGAGCCGCCCCGCACGCCTCCTTGCCATGCGACTGCCAAATCGTGCAGCGCACCGTGCCAGATGCGCGCGTGGGGGTGCAACACCAGCGGGACCGCCAGAACCGCCTCGTGGAGGAGATTGGCCAGGCGGGCCAGCAGAACTGCGCGGCTCTGCAGAACGGGGTCGCCACGTATGCCTCGGGCTGCATGGCGTTCACCTGCTCCCTGCGCCGCGTGGTCTGGCCCCAGAAGTTCAGGCCAGCCCTCCCCAAGGGCTACGACGGCTCCAACAACCCTGTTGAGTTTCTGCAGCTCTACACCACCTCCATCCAAGCTGTGAGAGGATACGACAAGGTCATGGCCAACTGGTTCTCCCACGCGCTTCGCGACTCCGCACTGTCTTGGCTCTTGTACCTCCCTGAGGACTCTGTGGGCACGTGGGAAGAGATCTGCAAGCGGTTCGTCGCCAACTTCAAGGGCACGTACGAGCGCGCGCTCACCCACAGTGAATTGCACGCGGTGGTGCAGAAGAAGGATGAGACCCTCCGCAAGTACATCCAGCGCTTCAGCCAGGTGCGGAACAAGATTCCAAACATTCCTGACACCCAGGTCATCGCCGCCTTCCGCGAGGGCGTTACGAACCGCAGGATGCTCAAGAAGCTCGACATCCACGACAAGCTCACTTCTGTAGTGAAGTTGTTCGATCTGGGGGACAAGTGCGCCAAGGCTGAAGAGGGACTTCTCTTCGTCAAGATGAGCTCGCGGGGAGACGATCCTGGCGAAGGGTCCAAGAGCCACAAGAAGAAGGAGGAGTCCAAGCGCAAGGACACAGCAGTCCTCGCGGCAGAGCCTGACGCCAAGGGCTCCGGCAAGAGCTCCCCCGAGCCTGGCGAGAAGAAGGAGGACGATCGTCCATTCTGCGTCTACCACAACAGGCGCGGCCACTCTACCGAGACCTGCTTCGACCTCAAGAGGCTAAGCAAGGAGCGCGAACAAGCTGACGGCAGCGGCGGCCGCGGTCGAGGCCATGGCTACCATGGAAGCTGGCGCAAGGGTGGCTACCAGAAGTCACCTAGCACTCAGACCAACGCCGCCGAGAAAAACGACAACCTCCCTGACGAGGAAGATGGAGGCTACCAGGCCCCGAGAGGGGCCATGGCCTGCATTCTTGGCGGGGCTCAGGCGCCCAAGTCGAACAACCAGTTCAAGCAGCTCGCTCGCGAGCTCAACGCCGCGCTCCCTAGTGTCGAGACATCCAGGCCCCTGAAGTGGTCGCAGTACACCATTGCTTTCGACGCACACGACCACCCCAAGTCTACCAAGACTATTGGAACCCTCCCACTGGTCTGCTCCCCCACCATCAACAACATCGCCGTCTCCAAGACGCTCATCGATGGAGGTGCAGGCATGAACGTCATCTCCATCGAGACTTTCGAGACGCTTCAAGTGCCCTACGAGTGGCTCATGCCCTCTAGGCCCTTCACGGGAGTCACCAGCGGCTCTATCGAGCCTCTAGGGCAGGTCCGCCTCGCTGTCACCTTTGGCACGCAGAAGAATTACCGTACCGAGCTCATCGACTTCGACGTCGCGCACATCGGCTTGCCGTACAACGCCATCCTCGGCTACCCCGCCCTCGCGAAGTTCATGGCCGTCACGCATCATGCCTACAACATGGTCAAGATCCCCGGCAGCGCTGGCACCATCTCCATCCACGGCCATGTCCTGGACGCCACGCGCGCCGTCGACACAGCCTACAAGGCAGCCGCCATGCCATTTCCGGCTGCAGAGGACACGGAGCCTCTCGAGAGGCCCAAGAAGGAGAAGCAGATGTTCTCTTAGGAGCCAGCTTCCACGAAGAAGGTCTCCCTGAGCACCAGCAGCTCGGGGGATGAGGGCTCGGGGGCTAGCGTCACCATTTGCACCGCTCTGCCTCCCAAATAGGAAGGCACGCTCGTTGCCTTCTTCCGGGCAAACTCCGACATGTTCGCGTGGACTCCGTCAGATATGTCCTATGTACCGAGGGAGGTGATCGAGCTCCACTTAGCCGTGTGTCCAAACGCACGCCCCGTCAAGCAAAAGGAAATAAAGCAAGCCTCCGAGAAGCAAGCATTCATCGTCAAAAAGGTCGAGAAGCTCAAAGGGGCAAATGTTGTCCGTGAAGTCGCGCACCCCACTTGGCTCTCCACAACGGCGTGGTTGTCCCAAAGCCCGCCGGTAGGGAGGCCGCCTCTGCATCGACTAAACTGATGTCAACAAGCCCTGCCCGAAGGACCAATATCCCATGCCAAGAATCGACCAGATCGTGGACTCCACGGCAGGCTGCGACCTCCTATGCTTTCTCGATGCCTTCTCTGGTTATCACCAGATTAAGATGGCAAAGGAAGACGAGGAAAGATGGCATTCCTCACCCCTTGTGGTGTGTATTGCTATGTCTGCATGACCTTCGGCCTAAAAACGCTGGCGCCACCTTCCAGAGGCTCATGAGGATAGCCCTTGGCGAGCAAATGGGCAGAAATGCAGAGGCTTACATTGATTACATCGTCGTCAAGTCTCGAGAGGGAGATACTCTCCTCATGTACCTTGAAGAGACCTTCGCCAGCCTGCGCAAGGTGAACATCAAGCTCAACCCCGCCAAATGCGTCTTCGGAGTGCCCTCGGGCAAATTTCTTTGTATCCTCGTGTCCCACCGCGGCATAGAGGCAAATCCTGACAAGATCAAAGCCATAGAGGAAATGCAGCCTCCCTGCCGGCTCAAGGACATGCAACGCCTAACAGGCTGCATGGCCAGCTTAGGCCGCTTCATCTCCAAGTTCGGCGAGAGTGCTCTGCCTTTCTTCAAGATCATGAAGAGATCTGGCACCTTCAAGTAGACACCTTAAGCGGAAAAAGCCTTTGAGGACTTGAAGAGGTACTTGGCCAGCCCACCAGTCATGGTTGCCCCAAGGACACGCGAGCATCTGAAGCTGTATCTATCAGCCACTCCACAGACCTCCAGCACCGTCCTGGTGGTACAAAGAGACGAGCCAGTACTCCACAAGAAGAGTGCAACCACTCCAAAGCCAAAGCCGCCTGACAATGAGCTCGACAAAGGGGCAGGCTCCACAAACCCACCGACAGGCTCAGAGCCACAAGCCGAGCCTGCCCCAAGTCCCGATCTCGCCAAGAAGCCGGAAGAGCCTCCACAGGCTGATCTCGCCAAGGAGCCTAAAGAGTCTCCACATGCCAATCCCCTCGAAGGCTCTGAAGAGCCTCCTCAGACAGACAGCGCTGCGCCTAAATTGACAACCCTTGTCGAGCATCCCGTCTACTTCGTCAGTACAGTACTGCGGGATGCTCGGGAACGGTACACAATGCAGTAGAAGCTCCTGATTGCGCTCCTCATCGCCTCAAGGAAGCTGCGACACTACTTCCAGGGACACTCCATCACGGTAGTCACCTCATTTCCCCTGGAGCAGATCCTGCGCAAATCTAACGCCATAGACCGTGCCGCGGGATGGAACATAGAGCTACAATCATTCAACTTGCGTTTTGATACCACAAGGGTCATCAAAGGGAGAGCGCTGGCAGACTTTGTCGCCAAATGGACTGATCCAAGCCCTGAAGAGCCTCTAGGAATAGAGACAGAGCCCTCTGGATAAAAAAATGCCTAGCCACTATACCATGAAGTTCGACGGAGCCTTTGCCAGTCGCAATGGTGGGGCTGGCGTCGTCCTGATCTCGCCCAAGGGTGACCAACTCTATTATGCGGTCCAGCTGTGCTTCGTGATCGACAAGATCTCCAACAACATAGCTGAGTAGGAGGGTTTGCTCGCCGGCCTACGGGCCGCCATCGCTCTAGGCGTCAAGCACCTACTCATTAAGGGCGACTCCTAGCTGCTCGTCAACTTCTCCAACAAAAGCTACAAGCCTAAGGACGACCACATGGCCGCATACGTTGAAGAGGTCCGCAGGCTTGAGAAGCACTTCAGGGGCATGGAGCTCATGGACATCCCAAGAAAGGAAAATCAAGACATCGCCAAGCGTGCATCAAGGAGGCAGGCTCAGCCGCCAGGCTTCTTTGAAGAAAGACTCGTCAAGGCATCCATAAAGCAGCCTCAAGAGGCCATGCCCGCAAGCACAGACGAAGCGCTCCCACAACCGCCTACAACTGGGGCTCCCGACTGCGGACCCCAGACAGGGGAGCGTCTGCTGCTCACAGCGGTGCATCAAGAAACATGTTGTATCGACGAGCTCAAGGACTATCTCGCCAAGGGGATACTCTCGGAGGAAGATGTCGAAGAAAAGCGAATTGCTCGCCAGGCAAAATCCTACCACATCCTAGAGGGAGACCTCTACCGCAAGCGCCCAAATGGCATCGCGCTCAAATGTGTCCCTCCTGAAGAAGGAAAGAGCTTAATCAAGGAGATCCACAGCGGGGAATGCGGCCACCATTCGTGCGCCCGCACCCTCGCAGGCAAGGTCTTCAGGAGTGGCTTCTACTGGCCGCAAGCACTTCAGGATGCAGTTGACATAGTTCAAGCTTGCGAAGCCTGCCAGTTCCACGCCAAGCAAATCCATCAGCCCGCGCTAGGACTTCAAACCATCCCGCTCTCCTGGCCGTTCACGGTCTGGGGGCTGGACATCTTGGGACCTTTCCCAACAGCGCAAGGGGGCTATCGCTACCTCTTTGTGGCCATCGACAAGTTCACCAAGTGGCCCGAGGTTGAGGCGACGCGCACAATTCCAGCAAGCGTAGCGGTGAAGTTCATCAGAGGCCTGGTATGCCGCTTCAGAGTGCCCAATCGCATAATCACCGACAACGGCTCGCAATTCACAAGCGGCATCTTCAGGGCTTACTGCGTGAAACTGGGCATCTAGCTCTGCTTTGGCTCAGTAGCTCACCCGCAGAGCAATGGCCAAGCCGAGCGCGCAAACGCATAATTCCACAAGGGCTTAAAGACCAGGACCTTCAACATCCTCAAGGGCCACGACAAGGGCTAGATCAGCGAGCTCCCTTCGGTGTTGTGGTCCATCCGCACCACGCCGCCCAAGCATACGGGCGAAACACCGTTTGCCCTCGTCTACGGAGCCGAAGCAGTCCTCCCTACAAAGATCAAGCATGGATCCCCACGGGTACTTTCCTTTAATGAGGACGAGAAAGAGGACCTCCACAACGACGACCTGCTGCTCCTCGAAGGACTACGCCGATGAGCCGCCCTCCGGGCGGAAAAATACCAGCAGGACCTGCGACACTACCACAGCCGCAACGTGCGCTCACGCACCCTGGAGACAGGAGACCTCATCCTCAGGCGGATCCTCTCCAGGGAAGGCCTCCACAAGTTGTCACTAATGTGGGAAGGCCCCTACAGGGTCACCCACATCGCCAGGCCTGGCGTGGCTCGACTCGAAACTCAAGACGACATCCCCGTAAAAAACCGTGGAACATCATGCACTTACGCAAGTTCTACCCGTGATCATTGTAACGCCCGTCATCATTGTCACGTCAAGAGATCTGGCTGAAGAAGCGGCTTACGGCTCCACCTCCAAGCATTTTTTGTCTCTAGAGGTTAAAACCTCACGGCTTAAACCTCCAAGCCCCAAAGGCTTTTCTCGAGGGTCAACCCTCCGAGGTCTCCATGTAACGAGCCACCTCAGGTCATAGGGAGTCTCTACCACTAATGGGTGGTCCCCATGTCTCGACATGGATAAATATATTAACTTGACAACTCCAAGCATAATTAGACAATTTCGTTCCTAAGTTAACTTTGCGCTACGGTGCCGCTATGTAATATTTTGGTGGTGAGTTTTTTCCCGCATTATTGTTTTTCAATGCGCGCTTATATCTTCCCCATGCGCACCTCGCCAGTGGAGGCTGAGTACTGTGCCAGTGCCTCAAATGACCCACCAGCAGCACTGCAAAACCCAAGGATCCGAGCTCTGCCTGGAGGGCAAGCTCCCACAAACATGCCGTCTCTACAAAGGACCTTGGTACTTACTCTCCTCGCGAGGAACGCCTGAGGACACCTATAAGCGTGCATGAGTTCCCACTTCCATGTACAAGCGTTTGGGTTTGCCTCTCTAACATCTACAGGGAACAAGCATCCCTGCAAGCCTGAGGAGGCAACAGGGCAAAAACCCTTGGAGAGGACCTCCTCGCCAGGCAAAAAGCCTCTACAGGGAAAAAGCCTCGAGAAGCTAAGTCTCGCACTCGTGCCTCGAGAGCCTTTTCCCACCACAAGCATACGTCTATCCCTCGAGCGATTTCATTTTCCCTTGTGTTTCATGGACTACTCGCACGTCAAAGGGGGGCACTTGAGCATCGCGACTCAGGGCTCTTACCTCTCCAAGCCTTAAACTTCCCCCGGCCTTGCTGAGTCATTGCTCTAGCATACCGCAGTGGCGGAGTCATAGCGCAAAGAGATGGGTCCTAACGACGCAGAAAAAGCACAGACATGAAAATAAGACAAAAGGGGCCTCTCGAGGGGCACACAAGCTGACATAAATTGCTCAAAGAGTATATTACATGCCCAAAATGCATAGTGTCTAAACATAAAACTGTTTCAGATACAAAGGCTCAAGGGCGCAATAATCAATGCTCAGGCGGAGTCTGCGCCGTCGTGCCCCTTCTCCGCAGCATCCTCGTCCGTTTCTGCAGGGGTGGCCTCCTCCTCGCTCTCGTCCGCCGTATCCTCTGTACGCTTGAAGCGGTTGCAGAAGGCCTCGACCTGCTCGCGGAGGGAGTTGGAGACCGACCACACCTCGTCGCCCAGGCGAGCCTCGGTCACCGTGGAGAGGTCGAAGCCCGGCGTGAGGAGCCGGAGGTTGGTGAAGATGCGGTAAACGACCACCCCCAGGAGTTGGCGGCTCTCGACCTTGATCACCCCACGGAGATCAGCGACTGGGCTCTCGAGCACCATGAAGAGTTGGTTGAAGTAGACCAGGTATATGGCAACGTCGCCACTGCCTCAAGCCTCGGCGTGCGGCGCCTCCACGCCAAGATGGGCAGCGAGCTCGTTGCCCCTGGCTACCAATGCCTGGAACTTGTGCTCCCGCTGCTTTGTGAGCACACGAGCCGCCTGCACGGTGTTTGTAGCCTCCGCCACCTGCTCAGCCACAGGGCCCGTCTGCTCCTCCACGTCCCTGACGAGGGCGTTCAGGTCCAGGAAGGCGGTCCCGCGATCATCCTCCGCCTGGCGATAGGCCTCCTTGGCGCGCTGGAGGCGGACCTCAACCTTGGAGTTGGCCTTCTCGAGCTCCGTGATCCGCTTGGCGGCAGCAGCGTGCTTGGCCTTCAAGCGGTCCTCCTGCTTCTTGTCCTTGTCACAATACGCCTGGGCAGTGGTCTGCCTGAACTCCTTCTCACGCTCTGCGAGGTCCGCCTCCGCCTCTTTTTTCTTCTCGGCAAACCGCTAATGGAAGCGCTCCGGGGCTTGCTTCTGGGCGGCGACGTTCTCGTCGTACTTCTGGAGCGCCTGAGCCAAGTTCTCCCCGCGCGCCTCGAGCTCTTCGCGCTTGGTGGCGACCTCATTCTCCGCCTGGAGCCGCTGCTCGTCGCGCAGCAGAACGTCTTTCTCCTTGGAGGCCAGCTGCCGCTCGCGAGCGGCTAGGACCTTGCGGTCCTCCTCCAGGGTTTCCTGTGCGGCCTGGTGTACGGAGAGGAGCTGGGCCTCCAGCTGGGCCAGGTCACGGCGCTTCTGCACCAGCGAGCCCTCCATGGCTTCGCGCTCAGCCTTCACCTCAGCGAGGAGTTTAGCGGCGGCATTGCTCTCGTCCTGGAGGGGAGCAAGGAGCTCGTCTGCGTCACGGATGGCCCCCTCGTGGATCTCCTTGGCGAAGCGCACGACCTCCTCGCGCGCGGCCTGAAGTGCCTGATCCACCTGGCGGTGGGCCTCGACCGTGGCATGGAAAGACGCCCATGTCCCCGCGAGATCGTCACGCTGCTGGGCAAGCTGCGCGTCCACAAGGGCAGGATACGCCTCCAGGCCCTCTAGAGACTCCCTCACGAGGCGGAAAGTGACCTCGCGGTGCCCAGTGTTCCAGTCCCAGCTGCTAAGGACTAGGTCGTGGCGAGAGGAAGACCCTGCCCCACCGTCGAGCCTGGAGAACTGGGCCTCAGGGCGTGCCTGAGGGCTAAGCCGCGCTCCATCCCCCGCGGCGCCCAAGCTGCCATCGCCGCCCTCGCCATCCTGGCGCGTCATCTCCTGCAGCTGGGAGCGGCGGAGACGAAGGAGCTCCCCCCGCAGACTCGCCAGCACCTGGCGGGCCCTGGCTCGCCTCGGCCTCTGGCTGCGCGGGAGGCGTGGCCGCGCTGGGTGGAGTAGCCACGCGGGCTGGCGTTGCCTCATGCGCTGGGGTTGCCTCGCACGCTGGAGTTGGCTTGCGCGGTGGCTTTGGCTCGCGCGAGGCGGAGTAGAAGCGCGAGGAGGGGTAGCAACCCGCTCCTCCTGCGTCTCGACCACCGTCTGTTCGGGTCGCGGCGTTGTTGCCTCCTCTTGAGGCACAACCGCCTCCGCTGGAGGCATTTATTCAGTTGTGCTCGTGGAGGCCGTCTCCACAGGCCTCGCGGCCTCCTCAGCCACGGCCTCAGCCGTGGCTCTCTTCACTTCTACGGCTTGCGAAGCTTGCGGCGCTTCGCAGGAACAAGGTCACTGGCTCGCCTCGGCCTCTGGCTGCGCGGGAGGCGTGGCCGCGCTGGGTGGAGTAGCCACGCGGGCTGGCGTTGCCTCATGCGCGTGGGTTGCCTCGCACGCTGGAGTTGGCTTGCGCGGTGGCTTTGGCTCGCGCGAGGCGGAGTAGAAGCGCGAGGAGGGGTAGCAACCCGCTCCTCCTGCGTCTCGACCACCGTCTGTTCGGGTCGCGGCGTTGTTGCCTCCTCTTGAGGCACAACCGCCTCCGCTGGAGGCATTTATTCAGTTGTGCTCGTGGAGGCCGTCTCCACAGGCCTCGCGGCCTTCTCTTCACTTCTACGGCTTGCGAAGCTTGCGGCGCTTCGCAGGAACAAGGTCACTGGCTCGCCTCGGCCTCTGGCTGCGCGGGAGGCGTGGCCGCGCTGGGTGGAGTAGCCACGCGGGCTGGCGTTGCCTCATGCGCGTGGGTTGCCTCGCACGCTGGAGTTGGCTTGCGCGGTGGCTTTGGCTCGCGCGAGGCAGAGTAGAAGCGCGAGGAGGGGTAGCAACCCGCTCCTCCTGCGTCTCGACCACCGTCTGTTCGGGTCGCGGCGTTGTTGCCTCCTCTTGAGGAACAACCGCCTCCGCTGGAGGCATTTATTCAGTTGGGCTCGTGGAGGCCGTCTCCACAGGCCTCGCAGCCTCCTCAGCCACGGCCTCAGCCGTGGCTCTCTTCACTTATGCGGCTTGCGAAGCTTGCGGCGCTTTGCAGGAACAAGGTCACTGGCAAGCACCAGGGAAAGATCTTCAGGGGTGGATGAAAAGAGAAAGAACAAGAATCGGGCAACTAAAAGCTAGAAGCACCTACCCAGACTGCTTGGCGCCGGTGTCGACCCACGCCAAGCCTAGCGAGCGCCAGGAGGGCTTGGCCTTAGAGCCAGACCCCTCCGGGGGCGCCTCAGCTTTTCTCTTGGAGGGGACATCTGACGGCCTCGCCCCAGACCGGTCCACGGCCGCCTTGGAGCGAGGCTAGCGCCACCCCGACACGGCCTCCTCGTCAGTCTCCTCCTCCTCCTCTTCCACGAGGCGCGAAGGCGCCACCACGAAGGCGTCATCGTCATCACCTGACGAGATATCACAAATCTCGTCAGTAAAGGGCCCGACCCTTGAAGAGGACACCTCCCCTGCGGAGGGATTTTCCGTGGCCTCCTCCGCGCCTCGCCCATCTCCTGAGGCAGAGGGCGATTCTGCTCCCTCCGCCTCCTGCACCACCGGCACCAGCACCTCTTTTCCCACCAGACCTGACGGGGTAAATGAGGGAATCCCCTCCAGGATAGCCAGGCGCTCGGTCATGTTGAGCTGGTGTAGAGACCGGAGCATGAGTGGGAGTGTCTCCATGGCAGGCACCACCGTGTGGAGGAATAGCGTAGACAGGACGCATTCGACTGCATCATTGTCGTTGTCTTCACGGTGGAGCCGCATCTTGTCCTGGGCGCCGGAGTACATCCACATCGGCGTCGTGTGCGCCTGGAGAGGAGCAATGCGGCGCGTCACGAAGTCTACCACGATGATCTGCCCCGTGAGGCCCTCCTCCCGGAGGTAGCTCAAGCGGCCCGACAAAATGGCGTTGTCCGCGCTGCTGAAGGGGGCTTTGCCCCAGTTCGAGTTCTTCACGGGCGGCGCGTCAGGGGCCTCAAGGAATTTTCTGGCCTTCTCCATCCCGACGTAGAACCACCGCTGGCGGAAGTCGTCGACCTTCTTCGTCGCTGCAGTGATGGCCTTGTCCTCGTTCCACGACATGGGAATGTAGACACTCCCCATGTCGTCCACGATGCGAAAGGAGACGCTCCCGGAGTGCTCGTTCTTCGCGGTGTTCTGGAGCGCGTAGAAGCATCGGAAGAGGCCCATAGTGGGCTCCATGCCCAGGTACGCCTCGCAGAGGTAGGAGAGGATGGGGACGGAGATTGGGTGGAGGTGCAGCAGCAGGATCTGGTAGAAGGCCAACACCGCCTCTAGGAACAGAAAGAACGGCGGCACCAGACCTGCGGCGACGCGGTGCTGGAAGATGGGGTAAAACCCTCGTGGGTGTTTCCCGTGCGTCGCGGTCCGGAGCGCGGTAGGGCCATGCTCGTTGGTCCGGTCTGCCACCATGAAGCGCACCATGTCGAGGGCCGCGTTCTGGACGCGCACCCCCAACAATGTTGCGTCGTGCGCGACCGCGGCAGGCGCCGACGACGTCGCGGCCGCCTTGCCCTTGTTATTGGCGGGACTCATCGCCGGACAAGGGTTGAGCGCGGCGGCAAAAGAAGCTGCATGATGGAGGAGACGAGAGCGCCAGAGAGCAGAAGTGGAGAGCTCGAGACGAACGAGGCTTCTGTAAGAAGATTGGTGAGCAGTAACGGCTCCTCGCCTCGGTGCGTAGGATTTTTGTCCCATCGAGGAGCAGTTACCGGGGCGCGGTGGGACCCCCCACGACGCACGCCCTAGATCATGTGCGGTCGTTACTCATCTGAGTGACGCGTGGCTCGGGCCGACCGAACACTTTGGGCCCACGACGCTCCGGCTACGCCCATGGCTCAGTCGCGCCCATCGTGGGCCCGGGGGTTACTATCGGCCCAGTGAGGACTAGGGTGTGCAGAGCCCACCCTCCACAGGCCTCGCGCGCTACAGATTCGACAAAACGACTAAGGACCAAGCCACCGCTTGGATAGACCCTCGAGAGGCAACTCCTCTTGAGGGCCTGAAGAGGAAGCCCGGGCCTGAAGAGGACCCTGCGCTTAAAGAGACTCCCCAAGGCTCAACACGCCTGGAGAGAAGTCAACAGAAACCCCTCCACAGGCCACCGTGGTCCTATGGAGACACTTCGCGGCTAAGCAAGCACTGCAGGGCGCGCATGGCCTCTGCAGTAGCCGCAGAGTGACGCGAGCACCACAGTTGCCATTCTGGTGATAAAGGAGTCAACAAAGTTACACCGTCCGCGCCAGGACAGCCAGGACTTTGCTCTTTGGTGATAAAGCGGTCGGACGGCGTAACGCTCCAAGAAGATCATCATCGTGGGCTCCACCACGACCCCTGCAACGCCTGCGAGCCGTTCTGCGTAGTCTGCAGCTTGTCGTCCACCGCGCCCCACTTTAGCACGGATGGACCGTGTCCATGGACGTTTCGGCGACGGTGGACTCCCTCTCCATTGCGCCACTGCCCTGTGGGAGCCCACCTTCTGCGTACAGCGCAAGGAAGAGGCCCGAGGCACCTATAAAAGGAGCAGGAGCTCCACCGTAGCAAAGGATCAGCTAATCGCATTCTGAACCGTTGGAACCCTAGCCAAGCGAGTAGGATAGCCAACTACTGGAGGAGGAAGAAGACCATAGCTTCCCTCTCCAAGCACCGAACTGCCTCAAGAGAGCCCTCGGCAAGCTCATTGTACTGTAATCTCCGCAGTGCAAAACAGACAAGCAGGAGTAGCGGTGTTAACTCCTCCTGAGGGCCTTGAACCTTGGTATGAGCTGGTGTTCGTCTCTGTCGTGTTGTCCCTCTCCAGGCACGGTGAGCACCGTCTTCGTGCCTCTCGAGGGTTGTTTGACCTCCGTGTTCAACCCCCCTTCGAACTATCTTCAGGGTGTGACTATCCCTGTTCCGCGGGAGTCACTCTCGGACAAACACATTAAACTCAAAGTATGTTAGGACCCATTGTATGGTCCTTTATAGTTTTTCAAACATAAAACTTTTTGAAATACTTTTATTTTCTGAAATTAAAGGTCTTTGGGTAGTTGCTAAATTCAGAACATCATGGTAAACATAGTTTGTTAAGAATAACATAGGACAAGATATATGTACTTTTTTAACAATCATAACCTGGATTTCAGAGGTCATATTATAACTTGCTGGAGTTTTAGTAGCTTGTTATTTAGAAGTCAACAACATAAACAATAAAACACAAGATGACAAACAGAGCATACAAGAGACAACACATCCATTAACAATAAACTTTACAAAGTTTTTGTTGGTTCAGAATTTTGACCTTTTATAGTTAAGTTTTTGTTGCTTTCAAAATTTGGGGCATTACATTATGGAGGACATCACGCTGGAGATAAAACCGCACAAAAAGTTTTACAATCAGGTTTTTATTGGCCTACTATTTTTAAAGATGCAAGAAAGTTTATTTTATCTTGCGATGAATGTCAACGAGTTGGTAATATCCCTAGCCGTAACAAAATGCCTATGAATTATTCTCTTGTTATTGAACCGTTTGATTGTTGGGGATTTGACTTTATGGGTATTTTCCCTTCTTTAGAAGGTAATACTCATATACTTGTTGTTGTTGATTATGTTACTAAATGGGTAGAAGCTATACCTACTGAAAGTGTAGATGATGAGACATTATTAGAAAGTGCTTCAAGATATTATTTTCCCTAGGTTTGGTGTTCCGAGATATCTTATGACAGATGGAGGTTCTCATTTTATTCATGCTGGTTTTAGAAAAGTTCTTGCTAAATATGGTGTTTATCATAGAATTCTTCAGCTTATTATCCTCAAACTAGTGGCCAAGTAGAATTATCAAATAGAGAAATTAAATCTATCTTGCAAAAGACTGTTAATAGAATGAGGAAGAATTTGGCTAGTAAATTAAATGATGCATGTGGGCTTATAGAACTACTTATGAAAATCCCATGGGTATGTCTCCTTATAAAATGGTTTATGGAAAAGCTTGTCACTTGCCTTAATAATTATAACACAAAGCTTATTGGACAGTAGAGAACTAAATACAGATTTTAAACTTGCTGGTGAGAAAAGATTACTTAATTTGAGTTCTCTAGATGAATGGAGAAGTGAAGCTTATGAAAATGCTAAACTATTTAAAGAGAAAGTTAAGAGATGGCATGATAGAAGAATCCTTAAAATAGAGTTTCACATTGGTGATAAGGTTCTATTGTATAGCTCTCGTCTTAAATTCTATGCAGGAAAATTACTCTCCAAGTGGGAACGACCATATGTCATTGTGGAGGTGTTTCGTTCGGGTGCGATAAAAATTGCTTCGCTCAAGGATGACTCTTCGCAAGTGGTAAATGGACAAAGACTCAAGCATTATATTTCTGGAGATTCTAATAAGGAAGATGTTGATATTATTCAAGCAGTTACTCCGGAAGATTATATTAAGAAAAATATTTCTAAGTCTGCAGAACCTGATTTCAAAAAAGTTCACGAATTTAATTTTGACCTATGTTATATTTATTGTTGGAAAATATGAAAAATACGAGACGAAAACGAGCAGGACACGAAGTCCAAGGCACCCACACCACGTGGTGGGGCGGGGCCCTTCCTGGCCGCGCGAGCACCAGGTGGGGGAGCCTCGGAGCTGCTCTCCTACTCGGTTTCACCCTGTTGCCTTCCTTTTATTTCGTAAATTTTTGCTATATATTCACCCGGAACCCCTGAGGTCTGTATATCGTGTTTTCGACATGTTCTTGTTTCGAGCTGTTTATGTCCAGATGTCGTCTCAGGGATCTTGTTCCGAAGACTACGCACTTCTTCGCCAACGCGAACTACTTCAAGATCATGATCAAGGGTCTTTTGTTGGATGGGCGAACGATGAGAAGGTGAAGGCTAGGCGCAAGGACATGGACGAAAGTGTCATTGAGGAGGTGAAGAAGGTGCAAGCGACCAAGAAAGATCGCGCAAGGACGGGGACTAGTAAGCCCACCTTTGTGGGATCAAGTAACGCCCAGCGTGCTTTTTCTCATAACATGCAGGGAGCAATACCACATATCCCGGATCTTGGCTCTTTTCCAGATGCAACCGAATCCCTCCGTGTCACGTATCAATTTTGCGAGCAGTACCGCGTCCTGAGGAGGGAAGGGGATATACTTCAAGAGGAGAACAACAGGCTTCGCAAGATATTGGAGCGTTATCTTACTCCACTTCGAGTCGTCCCACCATCACCACCGAAGGAGTAATTCATCATCGGTATTGGCATCTCCCTTAGCTTGTTCCAAGCTTGGGGGAGTGCCGCGGTATCACCATTATCTTTCATCTCTTACCTTTTAGTAGTGTCATATCATGAGTAGGGAAATTATATTATATGATGGTTTGCAATGTGGAAGTATCTCTCTTTTAGTTGGTTATGTATGTATCCCTTGGTGTGAGTTGCCGTTATGGAATATTAATGAGAAGTGTTATCATTTATGTTATGCACACTTTATTTTAGTTTGCAACTTCTATCATGTATGATTGATCTTGTCATTAGTATTATTAATCACATTGGGAACATATAGTAAATCTCTTGGCTTTGGCAAACATAGCATTGGTCAGTAGCTGCAATACTTTGAGACTTACGTGGAAAAAGAATTACATGTAGAATATAACATTCATTGACCTTTCTCACTTGTAGATGATAAGCTTAGTATTCACAACTTAAATTGTGTGTGCCTTCAAGTAAGAATTGCATGATTGTCTTTGCTACATGTGTGTTTGTTTGTATCCATCAACTCTTATGCTTGCTACCCAACCATGCTAGCCAAAGACCTGTTTCGAGAGGGAATGCTTCTCATACATCGAACCCATGAACCAATACCCTTTCCATTTGTGTCCACCATATCTACCTACTATGTGGTATTTTGCGCCACTCCAAGTAAATACTTATGTGATATCTTTATTCAAAATTATCCCTGATTTGTTTCAATGTTCACTAGCTCATGAGGAAATAATAGTTGGGTTTGTTATCTTCCATACTAATTAAGTAACCCATGACTTGCATGCTACATATGCTCGCTATTAACTTTGCAAAGGGGTGGTCAGACCACTATAATATCAAAGGTTGAGTTTTTCAAAAATATAGGCACTCCTCCATGGTTTGCGATTGATTGGTGGGCGCCCGAGGATTCGGCTAGCCATGGTTTTGTTAGAAAGGTGTGGAGGAGTGTCATGGATGTGAAAGTAAAGAGAATAAGAAGATGAATATCATAAAGGCTTGTTTTAAATAAAAAATCGTAACCACCCCTAACTTGCTTAGTATGGAAGATGACAACTACTCTATTACCATTCGTTGACAACGACAAACACCGCTCAAAACTTACTATTATGCTTTGTATGTGATTTCGAAAACCTATAAAACCAAAAGCTCTAGCATAGGCTTGTATCTCTGCTTCCCTCTGCGAAGGGCCTATCTTTTACTTTATGTTGAGTCAGTAAACCTATCTCCTTCTATCTTAAGCAAGCATTTGAGTTGATTGTGATTCAACCATTTATACATTAGTATTGTTGATCATGTCTTTTATTCTTTCTTGCTTAGCACATTGTTGGCATCTAATGAATTTGATTTTTGGAGCTATCAACTAATAAAGAGGGATGTTTTATAAACTAAGCTCAATATGTTCATTATTCTCTGACCAAGGACTAAGTTTGCCAACACCAACTAAGGTTTTCTCTATGTACCTTATTGTGATTTTCCTCTACATGTTACAAGTTGATTTATATGAACGGAGTTGATATCTAAGATGACTTGTGCATTTATACATGTGATAATTCTTGTTCGTATATTTTATATCGACACTTCACTCCATAAACATGTGGTCATGTTTACTGAGTTCAACTTTCACTTGGGGACAAGCGAGGTCTAAGATTGGGGGGAATTGATACGTCCATTTTGCATCACTATTTTATATCATAATTTACTGCTATTCATTGATATATTTCATATTTGGAGATGATACTTACGTCGTTTCATCTATTTTGCATGATTGATGATCATTGGAGGATGGAACTCCGGAGTCTGAATTCTGCTGGAAAAAGCGTCATCGAGATACAATATTTGTGAAGCTCAGAAGATCAAATAAACACCTGGGAATTATTTTCTCACCAGATCACGAAGAAGGCCAAAAGGGGAGCCTGAGGTGGGGCCCAGGGGGCCCACACCATGCCCAGGCGCGGCTCCCAAGGCTGCACTCCATCACCATCGCCAACAGCCCATCTCCATCGCCGACGCCGTCATATCCATCGGTCTACTCCGTTCCCGCTGTAACATCTAGGGATAAATCTTGTGTATTTGATAGGGAAAACTCTCCCGGTGTTGATTACTCTTGTTATTGATGCTATTGAGTGAAACCGTTGAATTAGGGTTTATGTTCACATTGTTATCCATCAATATATCATCTCTGATCATGTACCATATGATGTGTTGTGAGTAGTTCGTTAGGTTCTAGAGGACATGGGAGAAGTCTAGATGTTGTAGTGAACTATGTTGAGTAATATTTAATGTTTTGATATTTAAGTTGTGGTGTCATTATTCTAGTGGTGTCATGTGAACATCGAATACATGACACTTCATCTTTATGGGCCCAGGGAATGCATCGTGTACTCGGTTATTAATTGTGGGGTTGCCAGAGTTACAGAAACCTAAACCCCCATTGATATTCCGATGCACGAGGAATACCAGGATCTTAAAGTTTAAAGCTATGGTTAGATTTATCTTAATTACTTTCTTGTATTTGCGGATGCTTGCAAGGGGTATAATCATAAGTATGTATTAGTCCTACAAAGGGCGGTGCATTAGCATAGGTTCACCCACACGACACTTATCCAACCACTAAAGATTAATCATCAATATGAAGCGAAAGCACTAGACATGATCCCGATGTGTCCTCAAGAACGTTTGGTCATCATAAGTAAACAAATCGGCTTGTCCTTTCCTCTCAAAAGGATTGGGTCACTCGCTGCAATTGGGTTCGACACACTTATTTATCAAAAGTATTGTGATACACCTCCTACACTTGTGGGTCATCAAGAGATTGAGCCCAATCCAATTAAGCCACCTAAATGGGTCAAGCCCAACAAGCCAGCCTTTTTAACGTTCTTTCTATACAATTTTGATGTGTTATATGGGTCGAGCCCAACAATTTAGTCCAACAATTTCTGCCATTTTCGGCCATTTTATTTTTGGTCTGGTTCCACAAGTCAGATTGGTCCCACTAGTCATACAAATCACACAATTGGTCCCACACATCAGAAATTTCAAAAATTGAAAAATAATATTTCACAGGCATTCAAATTATATTTCACAGGTATTCAAATCATATACACAATCAACAATTCAAACAGACTAAATCTATCCAAAAACAAGACTAAATTGGCCTGTTACAATCTTTATACTCAACTACAACACAAATATGGGTACTACTGCCCACTACTACAATATATATACGCTACTCGTCGATGATAGGCTTCAAGGCTTTGCCCTGACTTGGTACTTCACCTGTGCAAAAATAAGAATAAGAATGTACAAACATCAAACAGTAGGAAATGACAGCAGAAACATTGTGCAGTAGCAACTGAGAGTATCAAACAGTAGCAAATGACAACAGTAGCAAATGACAGCTTCCCTTGTGCCACGACTCGGTGGAGCTCCACCATCATCCCAGAGCACTCCATGCAAAACCAAAGTGAACATCATATCAAATTGCCGAGTACTCGCTATTTAGTTACATTAACAAACTAGCAGAAAGTAAAGGTTCATATTATATGCGTTCAGGACAATATCATGAAACATGTATATGATAAAATCTCAGAACTCGAGTTTTATTCAGTTGAACCAGCAGATCATTCAAGGGCATGTAACCATTCAAGGGCATGAAACTATGAGGCAACTATGAGTGCATACAACTCGGAAATGTATGCTTAAGGAACAGGAACATTACGATGATACATAGGATAAGTCATGACACTAGCTAGAACTACGTAGATAACAAGACTGAGGCATTTATCAAGTCAACCAGTCACTATAACAGTAAGCAAACTTGACAGGAAGGTAACATGTGTGCTACAACCCAAAAAACAACTAAGCATGCTAGAGAGAAGTTTCAAGACGCTAAAGTAAAGAGTGCTATAACGAGAACACCAACCAATTCTCTATGGACAAGGTCAGCTGTGTCGTCAAGCATGAATCACACGTCCATGTCCGCTACGCCTTGCCTCTCACTGTGCCCATGAGCCGGATCAGCAAACCAAACAGCCTTGCCAACATAAGTACCCGTTTCAATCTGTATGGACAAGGTCAGCAAGTATCATACTGTAGAAAAAAATGAGCACTAGTTCAGCAGTTGAAACCACTATCCAATGATGCTAGAAAATCTCATGATGTAACATCATGCAGGCTACCCATGCACAGGTTCATGGAATGACAGTAACAAGGACACAGTGGACTCACGAAAGATAAACCTACTATATCAGAGGACACATGCTACTACTAATCTATTATATCAGAGGCACAAGTAGGTAAGCAGTGCAACACAAAAACAGGCAAGCAGCATCACAGACATAAGGCATAAGAAAAGAATAGAAACTTGTGACGGCTACACAGGCATAAGGCATAAGTAGCTGACCGTGGCATGTCTACCACAAAAGCGTTTGACCTGACGCCTACACAGACATAAGGCATAAGTAGCAGACCGTGGCATGTCAACCATAGCTGAAGTTTTTTATTTTACCTAGCCTGCAATTTGTACCTCTTATGCTACAAATTAGAAAATGAATAGTTTGGGATGCTAAATACCAATACCAGGATTACATTTGAGTATTAGGTAATCTAGCGGACATGCGCTAAAGTTCAAAGTAGGTTATTGAGAAGCAGGAAATGCATGCTATCTAGTATAATTTTTTACCGTGATAGCATAAGAGCCAACCTCCACAGACACAAAACATCAGATTCATAACTAGCACTGTAAGATAACGGCTTTGTGCATATATTTCCAGGATAGCAAACTCCGCGAGAGCTAGAACGAACAATTTCGGGTCCTCGCCTGCTTTAGCGTGGCAGACTCGACCTCCAGTGCGGCGATCCTACCCTGCTTCTCCGCCATTCCAACGCAGACATCCGCCTCGCCTTGGCAAGGTGGTCAGCCTCGTCACTCACCTGCTTCGCCTGCACCCTCACTTCCCAAACACCAACACATAGAGCATAGCACGGAATATCAGCTAACAGAATCAAGCTGAGCACAATGAAACAAAGGACATCCCAACCTAGGAAGTGTCAATGTCGTGTGTATCTATGGCCGTGCGCTGTCGCTGCTCCTCCGCTGACCGCTTTGCTGCCTCCTGTGCCAGATTTGCAACACCAGCTCTACCAGTGCGGACACAGAAGAGCAGAACAAGCAGAACCAGCAGTGTCAGATACCTACAAAATTACCATATACTTGAAGTAAACTTGCTTTGGTTTCATAGATAGGTTGATTGGAGTTTCAGGTCATGTAACGCATACACATGACAAGCAAAAAGGGGCAGATTACAACATTGCTTAAATATGACAAGCAAACAGGGGCATGTTATACCTTAAACCCATCTAGGAACTACTAGACGAATATTGACAGCTATCTAGAACACCAAAACAGAGATAACAGAGAGGGTTTGCAGATCATTACAAGCTCCAGCCATTGAAGACATCGTCGCCTGCTCGGTGCAGGCGAGGTTGACTGTCGATGTAGTGGAAGAAGATGTAGCAGGGGTCGTCGTAGATGCGAACGACCGGATCCCCTCCGGTCTCCAGCGGCACTGCCCTGGCACGGCACGGCGAGGTTCCAGCCTTCCCGTTGCTGTGCGCAAGCCACGGTCGGAGTGGAAAGGAGTTTAGGGGAGTAGCAGGCTGGAAAACTAACTAGCGTAGAAAGCCAGCTGCCGGACTCCCCTCTTATAATGTGCGCATGCAAACGGGGGGCCAGAACCATTAGTTGGTTAGGGTGCCCCCGATCAGGGCGTTTCAGTTAGATACGTGAGAGGGAAACTTTGTTTCGGTGGCCCTCCCCCTTATCTATTCGTTTTTCTGTTATTGACTTGGTTTAAGCCGTAACAGATCAACCAACATTCTCCCCCTTGATCATTCGGTTTAAACTTCTTACATCCATTCTTCATAGGAATAATATACCAAAGTGAGGCGTTACAACAACCAATGAAATGTTGTTGAACCCCAACACTTATAGTACACAGCCTATTTCGAAATGGAAAAACATTCTTCTTAATGGGAGTGGTTCTTTATTGTGGTCCTCTTATTCCATAATCATAAGGCTCCCAGTAAACCCATGCCGGCAACATGCTTTTGGAAAATACTGGGTGGTAAGCCTTTCGTTAGCGGATCCGCAAGCATACGTGTCGTACTTATATGCTTTACCTCAATTGTTTGATCCTGGATTCTATCTTTCACAACACTAAACTTAATGTCAATGTGCTTGGCAGCAGCACTTGACTTGTTGTTACTCGTATAGAAAACTGCGGGTTCATTATCGCAGTATAGCAAAAGTGGTTTTGAAATGCTGTCAACCACTTTTAGACCGGGAATGAAATTCTTTAGCCATACAGCCTGCCCAGTGGCCTCAAAACATGCTATAAATTCTGCCTGCATCGTAGACGATGCAGTTATCGTTTGTTTGGAGCTTTTCCACGATATAGCTCCTCCGGCCAGTGTGAATATATAACCTGATGTGGATTTCCTAGTATCCACACAGCCAGCATAATCAGAATCTGAATAACCTACAACTTCGAGGTTATCAGACCTTCTATACGTAAGCATGTAATCTTTCGTACCTTGCATATAACACAAGACTTTCTTTGCGGCATTCCAGTGGTCTTTTCCTGGATTTGATTGGAATCTGCCAAGCATTCCCGTTACAAAAGCTAAATCAGGGCGTGTACACACTTGTGCATACATGATGCTTCCGACAGCTGAAGCATAAGGAACCGACTTCATCTGATCAGTTTCTATTTGGTTCCTCGGACATTGAAATGTCCCAAACTTATCGCCCTTAACTATAGGAGCAGGTGTGGGAGAGCACTTATGCAAATTGTATTTCTTCAGTACTCTCTCACAGTATGACTTTTGCGATAGTCCTAACACCCCTTTAGACCTATCTCGATGAATCTCAATGCCAAGAACATACGAGGCTTCACCGAGATCCTTCATATCAAAATTGGAAGACAGAAAATTCTTGGTCTCATGCAGCATATCCTTATCGCTGCTGGCCAACAATATGTCATCCACATATAGGACTAAAATTGTGAACCTGCTGCCTTTAAACTTAACATAAATGCAGTTGTCCTTCACATTCTCTACAAAACCAAAAGCTCGAATAATTTTATCGAACTTGAGGTACCACTGTCTTGAAGCTTGCTTCAAGCCATAGATGGATTTGTTCAACCGACACGCTAAATGTTCCTTTCCTTCCACGACAAAACCTTCCGGTTGAGTCATGTAAACATTTTCATTAAGTTCACCATTTAGAAATGCCGTTTTAACGTCCATTTGGTGTAATTCTAGGTCGAATGAGCTACTAGAGCCATGACGATCCTAAAAGAATCTTTACTTGACACAGGAGAAAAGGTCTCATTATAATCGATTCCTTCTCTCTGCGTGAAGCCTTTCGCCACAAGTCTCGCTTTGAACCTTTCGATATTCCCTTTGGAATCGAATTTGGTTTTGTAGACCCATTTGCAGCCTACTCTTTTAGCACCTTTGGGAATTTCTACTAAGTCCCAAACATTGTTTGAGCCCATAGATTTTAACTCGTCTTCCATGGCAATTTGCCACTTGGACGAATTCTAACTTTTAATGGCTTCTTTATATGAGGTTGGATCCTCCACCTTTCCTACGTCATTTATATCCTCACTCATGTAAGTGACATAGTCGTCTGAAATGGCTTTCTTTTTGTCTCGCTGTGATCTTCTCACAGGAGGCGGAGGAACATCATTATTTTGATGATCTTCTCCATTCTCTTCATGATGATCCTCTTCACTTTCTGGATTTTCATCATTATTTTCAGGATCAACATTGGGTTCAGGATCTAAACCAAAAGACTCAGAACCAAAACTACGAGCCACCTTTCTGCGAGTTGGTAGAACGAGCTCAATCGGAGTTGGGAATGAAACACACACCCACTTTTCCTCAAGGTCGATCTTTCTTAATTCGGTGACTTCATTATCCTCAAAAAATACCGCTTGTCTAGTCTCCACAAACTTGGTGGTATGATTAGGACAATAAAAGCGATATCCCTTTCCCCTATGAGGGTATCCAATAAAGAAACAACTTACTGTTTTTGGATCTAATTTCTTAAGTTGTGGATTGAATATTCTAGCTTCAGCTCGACAACCCCATACACGCAAATAATTCAAGGTCGGTTTTCTTCCCGTCCACATCTCGTAAGGTGTATTCGGTGCTGACTTAGTAGGAGCAAGATTTATAATATGTGCGGCTGTCTTTAATGCCTCCATCCATAGGCTTACTGGCAAACTTGCATGACTAAGCATACTTCGCACCATGTCCATAAGTGTGCGATTTCGACGCTCAGCCACGCCATTTTGCTGAGGTTCGCCAGGCATTGAATACTGGGCAACAGTTCCATTCTCAGCTAGGAACTTCGCAAAAGGTCCTGGAATTTGCCCATAAGGAGCGTGTCTACCATAATACTCTCCTCCGCGATCAGATCGTACACCTTTTATTTTAACATTCAGTTGGTTCTCAACTTCGGCTTTGAATATTTTGAATTTTTCCAAAGCTTCCGAACGATCACGTATCGGGTAAATATACCCGTATCGGGAAAAGTCGTCTGTAAAGGTGATGAATGAATCAAAACCATCTATAGACTTAACGTTAAGGGGTCCACATATGTCAGTATGAATAAGTTCAAGGACACCCGTAGATCTTACTGCTCCTTTCTTAATCGTTTTTGCGTATTTTCCTTTAATGCAGTCAATACATTTGTCTGCATCAGAGAAGTCTAATGGAAGAAGTACGTCATTTTTTATGAGTCTTTCTATTCTCCCCCTCGAAATGTGGCCCAAACGACAGTGCCACAATTTCGAAGAAGTACTAGCACCCTTCCATTTCTTCTCATCTTTAGAAACATCACTCACATGCAGAACTGAATCATTCATTGATAACATATATAATTTGCCTCGTCTGACACCGAGGCCAACATTCTTATTACAAAAATTTAACTCAAATTGTTTGTTGCCAAACTTGCACTCAAACATGTTATCATCTAGGCAAGAAACTGAAATCAAATTCCTACTTAAAGTAGGTACATAAAGAACATTATTCAATTGAAGCCGGAAGCCGGTGTGGAGCTCCAAGATGAGTGACCCTACAGCTTCGACATCGACTTCAACTCCATTCGCGACTTTAAGTCTTCTTGCCCCCTCTCTTATAGTTTGGATCATATTTAATCCCTGCATGGAATTAGCAACATGAGAAGTTGCACCTGAATCAATCCACCATTCGGTACTAGAGAAATTAACATAAGAACTTTCATCAACAAATGTGATTTCATCTGTACCTTTCTTATTGAGCCATCTCAGAAAATCTGGACAGTCCTTCTTAAAATGCCCTTCTTTTGAACAGAAGAGACACTTGTTGTCGAAAGACTGATCATGGACCTTCTCCTTTCCTTTAACAGGCTTTGGCGCGTTGTTCTTAAAAGGCTTCTTTGCAGGCTTGGAGGAACTTGGTTCATCATGTTTTCTCTTGTAGGATCCAACATGAAAAACCTGATCCTTATTTTGCCTCTTGATTCTCTCTTCTTCCTCAACAAGCCGTGGGGATAACTCGGTGAGTGACCATTTTTCTTTAAGAGAGTTGTAATTTATCTTAAATTGCTCAAACTCTGAAGGGAGGGACTCTAGTATCATAATCAGAAGGAGGTTATCACTAAGCTCACACTGTAAAGCTTTCAGTTTGTTGGAAGCATTAACCATCCTCAGAATATGAGATCTCACATCTCCATCATTATTATATTTTACAAGGAGCTTATGAAACAACTCTTGAGCATAGACTTTTTCGGAGCCCTTGAACTGCTCCTCCAAAGCTGCCATGAACTCCTTGGCATTATCCTTCTTGGGGAGAGCCCCAATGATATCTGGAGATATTGAAGACTTCATCACGAGCATTGCAACGTGATTTGTCTTTTCCCATTTTTCCAACTTGGAATCATAGGCTTTCTTTAATTCATCATACCCCGTGGCACCGACAGATGGTGCCACAGGTTTGTCCTCCCGCAAGGCGTAATCAAATTCATTGAAAGCCAAGCAGAGTTCCATAGCATTCTTCCATTTAGGGAAGTTACTTCCTGTCAAGTGTTCGACAGTATCTGGTCTAAAAGGAGCGGAAGCTGAAAATTTAAATGGACGCTCATAAGTATGACATGAATATAAATTTACGTTGGTAAAAGAATTAAACATGCCATGATTCTGAAAAATTCTAACTCTATGTCAGAACACCGTTGGGCAGTAATGACATAAAATTGGAAAATACTTTAGGGATATGACTTGTAAAATTAAAACAACGTTGGTCAGATTTAATTTTACTATCATAAATCTTCTCAAATTAAACATCAATTTAAACTTAAAAGAAAAAACTTCATATGATGTCTAATTTGATAATTCATCATTTAAACATGCTAAATATTCTAAACAAAAAATCTCGATGGTTCATTTTCATTCAGAATAATAACATATTTAATTCATATTTTAGGCAATAATTTTAACAGTGCATTGATACTGAATTAATGAAACTAAAGGTGCACTGAAAAAAAAAATAGAAACTAAACAGGGAATTCGGACAGAAAAAGAACAGCCCAGAAAAAAAGACTGGACAACAACCCATCTCCGAAGCCCACTAAGGTGCCCGAGGCCCATTTACTACCCAGAGCCATCCGCACCATCCGACTGAATCGGACGGCCGGCATGCGCCCCAGTCTTATCAAAACGGCCTCGGGTCAAACCCTAACCCTAACTTCTTTCTCCCCGATTCTCTCCTCTCCCCCGATTCTCCCGTGCGAAAAGACGACGCTGGCGGCGACCGTGCCTCGACGGCGATTCGTGGCGGCCGAGGCCTGCCCTTGCCCTGGCGGCGTTGTGGCTCCGCTCGGCCGAGCAGCGTGCATCGGACTGATGCCCGCGCGCTGCTCGGTCGAGCGTGGCCGGTGCGTCGCGTCGGTAATGGTCTAGGGAGGTGGTGCACGCCGGCGAGGCGGCCTTCCAGCGACGGCGTAGACTGGTGGCGAGGCCACCGGTGTCGCGCGCGTCCATTCCGCGCTGGAGCGCGTGTTCTTCCGCCAACGGCGTCATTCCGCGCATCCTCTCCGTTGGGAGAGGGATGGCGTCGCGGGGCCATCGCCCTCGTGCAGTTGTGGGCTACACGGACCCGAAGGTGGAGGCGATGGTCCGAGGTCAATCTCAGTAAGAGCCAGATGCACTTTCTTATCCGAATTTTGGGGATTTTTCTAGGGTTTGGTTCGGCAGAAGGGGGTTTTCTTATTTTCGTGCCCAATTTGCCTACTCCCCTCCTTCTAATTGCTTCATGACTAACAGGAGATCAAATTTAATTAACCGAGACTAAATTTTCCAAGTTAACAGAGAGTGTTAATTAAAATTGACCATTACCATTTGTTTAAGAAGCAATTAGATTAACCGAAACTTAATGAACATCTTAATTGCCTAAGACATGAACACAATTTACTCAAATTTGATCTATAGATCATGTTTAGGGTTCTATAGCTATCAAACTTGGCTCTGATACCAATGTTATACCTTAAACCCATCTAGGAACTACTAGACGAATATTGACAGCTATCTAGAACACCAAAACAGAGATAACAGAGAGGGTTTGGAGATCATTACAAGCTCCAGCCATTGAAGACATCGTCGCCTGCTCGGTGCAGGCGAGGTTGACTGTCGATGTAGTGGAAGAAGATGTAGCAGGGGTCGTCGTAGATGCGAACGTCCGGATCCCCTCCGGTCTCCAGCGGCACTGCCCTGGCACGGCACGGCGAGGTTCCAGCCTTCCCGTTGCTGTGCGCAAGCCACGGTCGGAGTGGAAAGGAGTTTAGGGGAGTAGCAGGCTGGAAAACTAACTAGCGTAGAAAGCCAGCTGCCGGACTCCCCTCTTATAATGTGCGCATGCAAACGGGGGGCCAGAACCATTAGTTGGTTAGGGTGCCCCCGATCAGGGCGTTTCAGTTAGATACGTGAGAGGGAAACTTTGTTTCGGTGGCCCTCCCCCTTATCTATTCGTTTTTCTGTTATTGACTTGGTTTAAGCCGTAACAGATCAACCAACAGGGCATATTATAGTATTGATATATCCATTGCTTAAACATGACAACATTGCTTAAACATTACAATCTAGAATAAAATCCGGCACCACAGTGAAGAAGCACTTCAGAAGTATGAACTACTGTTTGAGCAATCGCCAGGAACTACTTCAGAAGTATGAAGCCTAGATCCCGAGCAATCAGCTAAACGGAGGAAACACTTCGAGGAAATGGTAGGCATATACCTTGAGGGAGACGACGTCGTGGACCAAGAGGCGGTAGTCTACGGCGATGGCGAGGAAGGGGACGTCGGGGGAGAAGCAGCACGGGCCCGTATGCTTGTACGCCTCCGTGAACTCGCCCGACGCCTCACCATTGTCGTTGCGGGAGGGGAGCAAGCTGGAGGCCCGTCACTTGGAGACGCGGGATGAGGAGGTAGGCTCACTGGTCGCTGCTCCGCCATCTCCGGCTGGGTCGCGATTTGGGGCTTCAAGCAACGGGGTTGCGGGTTTGCGGCAGCCACGACGACATAGATGTTGGGCGGTGCATCGAGGGAGAGGGCGTGGCGGTGGGCGAGGAGCGGCAGAGGGCGCGGCGGCGCATCACGGGAGCAGGAGCAAGGAGAGGAGCGGGCGAGGATCTGTGTGGCACAGAGGGGACGAGGGTGCCGGGGTGTTAGGGTGTGTTTGGTTTAGGGGATATCCCTCCAGTGGCAGGGGCAACCATTATTTTGGCTCAAAACAGTGGCTCCGCTTATCCGCCCAAATTGGTGGGATGGCGCTAACCACTTGTGGTTCTCGCTGCTAGCTTTGCCCCGAAAAGACTTTCCCCTCATCACGCGCTTGTCTCCCTCTCGTTCGTGTACAAGCAGGCGACGGCGGCAAGAAATTGACGAGCCGCAGTATGCTGGACGCGACAGCGGCGACGGCAGCAGGTATCACCTTCGTCTCTCATCGATTTTCCTCGGTAAAACGTACGAGGAAGCTCTCTCCTGATTCTCTCCCTCCCCCTCTTGGAACAAGGGCGGTAGGGCAAGAAATCGAGCGGCACCCGGAGACCAGAGGTGGTAGAGGCAGGAAGTGGAGCAAGAAATTGAGCCAGCGCTGGAGGCTAGAGGCCGTGGAGGCGGGCGGCAGAGCAAGAAATTGAGGGTCCGGCCACGTCCCCGTCTCCGTGCGTGCAATAGGAGGGCCCAGCCTCCTGACGGCGGTGCCTCTCGCCGGCGGCAACACCTATTGTTCCTCCTGCTCATGTCGATCCGGAACGGTGACGGTGCTAGCTAGGACTTTAAGGACTGTGCCAGATGGATACGAGTGCAAATCGATTTTTCTAATTCAGCTTTACTGCAGCGGAGCGGCTAGTACTTGATTAGATTAGTGCTGCACTGCTGCATATGCACCTACGACGGCTAGCTAGTAGAATCGATCTTCTCAATTCAGCTTTGCTTATCTCATATGTGCACTGAATCCACTGGTCTCCATTTTTGTTTGCACAACTGCGAGCGGTGACTAGGTTGAATAGTATCCCGCAATCACATTTTATTCTCTCAACCAAACATAAAACTGGCTCATCCCTCACAGTCAACCAAACAGAAAAAATGGCTATCCCTAACCACATGGTTGGGGATATCCTCATCCCCTAACCTTACCCTCTGAACCAAACACACCCTTAGGATTTGGTGCGCTGGCTTTGTGGGGCGCAGAAAGGGATCATAGGGTGGGGTATTTTGAGTCGTTGGATCCACTCGATCCAAGGCTTAGAACCATGATCCACATGAAATCCTGCTGGCCAATCAGAAAGCAAGATTTTTTTCTGTTTTCTCCACCAAGAAGAATCAACTAATATTCATGCTATTATTTTTCAAACTCAAGTTTATATATTTTTTTTTCTAGAAACTAGTAGACAGCAAATAACTCTGTGCCAAAGGATTTACTTTTTTGAGCATTTTCGCAATTTATTTATTTTTAAAGAAATGGTCAAAATGGTGATATTGCATCAAATCACCAATGTTATGTCAATAAGCATCACATAGTTTGTTAAAATGTTCCCATAGTGCACAAACAATTCATTTATCATTTTATAAGTGTGAAAATGAGTTTTTTGTGAAGCACGTATGAAACATATGTTGTAAAATGGGATCACACCAATTTTAATAACGATTATACCATATGAAAGGATAATGATGTCGCCTAGCGGTTTAAAACTTTTCCGGTTTAGACTTGATAATTGTGGAATAAAACTAGGTGTTTAAATTAACAAGCCGACAACCTAAATAAACTTGGCTCACCTATGTGCACCAACAACTTATGCTAAGCAAGATAAACAACAAGTGATAGTAATAGAATACTTCAAGCACGAAGGCTATCACAATGTAAAGTGCATAAGTAAAAGCTCGGGTATAGAAATAACCGATGCACGCGGAGACGAGGATGTATTCCCGAGTTCCTCCTTGTTAAGGGAGTACGTCTCGTTGGAGAGGTGTGAACCGACACAACGGTTCAACAACCACAAAGGTTTCACCTTCTTCTCCGGTGAACCGCACCACAAAGGCTTGGTTCACCTTCCACCATCGGAATTCATTCGAGGCGGAATCCGGAGCCTTTCAACAACAATCCGGGGCACAACCCACAATGGGATTGGGGGCTCCCGAACGGCCTCCAACAACAATCCGGGGCACAACCCACAATGGGATTGGGGGCTCCCGAACGGCTTCAAGTGACCACACAAGGGTCCAACCACCGCAAAGGCGTCTAGGGTCCAAGGACCCAAGAGTAACAAGCTCACAAACTTTCAACTTCCACGAATCCTCGTGGAGAGCACACCGATGCACCAAATGCAAAAGGCAAGAGCACAAGTGCTCAAAATCCTTCACTCTCAAATTCCAACAAAGCAACAAATGCTTATGGGGGAATAAGAGAGGAAGAACAAAGAGGAGATGCACCAAGAACTCCAAGATCAAGATCTACAAGGTTTCCCTCACTTAGAGGAGAAATCGACCGGTGAAAACGTAGATCAAGATCACCTCTCACTTTCCCTCAAATATTAGCAAGAACCATGGGAGGGATGGAGAGGAAGAGCAAGCTTTCCAAAGGGCAACAATGGAGGAGAGAGAGGAGAAAGACTTGCTAGAAGCTTAGAAAACCATTGGGGAAGAAGGCCCCTTAAATAGCTCAACCCAAAATCTAGCCGTTGGGTGCAGATTCGCGCCGTAGCGGTACTACCGCTGGCCCTAGCGGTACTACCGCCCCCTAGGGAGTTAGGGCATCAAAACGGGCTGAAAACAGGCTTCCGTAGCGGTACTACCGCCCCAGGCAGCGGTACTACCGCCCCGGCGGAACTACCGCTCCCGGTACCGCCGAAAACGGCTCTCTGTTAGCTCCGGCGGTACCTCAGGCGGTACCGCGGTGGTACTACCGCCACAGCAAAAAACAACAGAAACTGATAAACGAAAACGTCAATATCTTTTCCATCCGGACTCCGTTTTCGATGATTTTTGGCTCGTTGGAATCGTTACAACGAACTCTACTTGAATGTGCATAGAAACAACACAGTCCATCATGTGAGGATAAAACCAAATGGGGAAAGGTTGAACTTTCCTAAACAATGCAAACTAGTAAAAACTCCTTCATCAAAAACGCAACAAGATATTCATACGAAATCTGTTTTTGATAAACTAGAGCTTAGTATGGAGATAAACCAAGCTCTAAATCCTCACATGGATAAAAGGCAACAAGTTTTCCAAATTAAAACTATTTTCGAAGGACTTGGTCTTGTCATGAAGATCACGACAAGCACCAAAACTCAACACGGAGATAAACCAAATAAGAACCAAGAAAGATGATATGCCAAGCATGCAAAGGTTTGAGGTCTCCACAAAGATGCGATCAAGTTACTCACTCGAGAGCCCCTCTTGATAGTACGCCTATATATCCTATAGCCCTATCAAGATCATACCTTTGCCATGAGCATTCCACTTGAGCTAGATGATGACGATCTTGACTCTCTCAGGTAGAAACACCTTTCTTGTTTGTGCTTGCTAGCACATGCTTGATGAAGACTTCTCCAAATGCTCCCCCATACTCCATTATGGGAGGGCCTCGCTAAGCTTCGTCTTCATGTCTCCTTTGCAAGCTTCAATCAAAAGATATCTTCCGAGATACATCTTATTGAGCTTGCACTTCATCTTCTTCTCTTGATATGTATGATGGCTAAGCCATACTTGCAATGAGCTCAACTCTACACATGACCATTCTTCATATAAACACTTTGAATAGAGCATTGGTCATTAAGTCATCTTGAAGAGTCCAACACATGAACTCCTATAATTTCGCATGGACAAGATCTCTAAGAATATCTCAATGTAAACATTAGTCCATAAGGATTGTCATTAATTACCAAAACCACGCATGGGGGCAACCATGCACTTTCAATCTCTCCCATTTTGGTAATTGATGACAATCCCTTTTACGAGGGTTTATATAATAAATTTAAGCAACCATGCAACACAAAGAGCAAGGATGCAAGAGAACAAACCCATATTCCCTTAAACCCTCTAAATTTCTCCCCCATTGGCATCGATTGCCGAAATGGGAAGAAAAACTTAGAAGGCAAATATAGTGAGAGCTCCCCCATAATGTGTGCATTTCTCATAATATGAGTGAAATCAAATGCACATATCCAATGACGAATAGATGGAGGGAGATCAAACTATATAGAGGATCCAAAGATTGCAAAATAATATCAAATGGAAAGATAGTTCAACAAAATAAGCAAGCATCAGAAGGATCCGAAAAGTCTTCTAAATATCATGAGGGAACTCCCCAAGGTACGTGCACAAATAGGATTTGTATTTCAATATAGTGTGCACAACATGGAATCCTCACTCCCTGCTAGATAAATTCGAACACAAACTCATGCAAGAGAATGTAAATGATAAAGGAGGCAAAACAACTTTCACCTAATAAAATGTTTTGCAACAAGAGCAAGGAGCGGTAAATCAAGTAATGGGTGTGAGATAAAAAAGGCATTATAGGAGACTAATACAAGGACGATAGCATCAACATAGTCTTTCAAGAAGAGTTGCACATAGTGCATATCATGTATTTCCCATACCCACACGCCAAAAGAGGTATAGCAAATAGCTCCACAAGCTTAGTAAAATGCACCAAGCATAACACATGGAAAATAAAGCTTGAGCCTTTTAGAAACCACCAAGGAGTCAAAAGCAATAAGAGGTGGTAACTAAAGATTTGGAATATCAATTAAAGATGTACTATTCTCACGTGTATAAGTTTCTAAGTAGACACTAATCACTAAGATAAACATGTACACACAAGATAGATACACGGGTAAAGATTATGATATCCAGGAGGAAGTCATAAATACACCAATAAGATCTTTGCTTAAAAGCATAGCACAAATCCCAATTATATCTTAACGGAATATAAGTGAACTTCCAACACATACTCATCATAGCATCAAAAATTATCCACAAGGGATAAAGGTTAACAAATGGATGCTCCGAGTAAGATAACAAGTAACACAAAACACAAATGATTTTGAAAATTCATCAATGTTGCACCTGAGAGAATTTAAGTAGAAAGTGCTAGATTGACATAATTGGGATCGATGAATCATAGAAATGAATGTATAGTCCCTTTATATGTAATCATCCCGGCTTATTCATATTTGCAATAGAGACGTTTTGCAAGAACCAAATTAATTGCAACAAAAAGATTCATGCCAAGATACAACCTACACAAGGTTGAAAGTTTAGAAACGTAAGCATGAGGTAGATACTTGTTACCGAGATAGCATTGGTGATGTAGAAGATAAGACTGAACCATCATCCAATGGACACATGGTGACACCATCTTGTAGATGAGACAAGCTTCCAATGCATCTCAAGTGTACCTAAAACAAATTTAAGTACAACATGGTACCCAAACTAATTGGGTCCAAAGTAGTTAGAGCAACTACAACACATAGGACAAACTCCACATAAATATGTGCATATTGATATGAAATTGAATTTCATGCACATCTTAGCCATTTAGGATTTGATGGAGTTTATCCTTTATATTTGATCAACGAAAGTAAGCATGCCATAAGATATACATATAATAAATATGCATGCACAAGACTTTCAAGAACCAAGCGAGATATAATTTAGACAGAACACCAAGTAAACCAACAAAGCACACACAAGTGTGACAAGAAAACAAATTGTCCAAATTATATCAAATACCCAAATCAACACATTATTGAAGATGCCACTTTGAAAAGATACCAATGAAAACAAGAGACCAATTGATGAAAAATATCATCAAGGAATAAACCAAACCCTCTACACTTTTCATGATGGCACAAGGTACCAAGACGAAGAATGTTTGTCTTCCAAGGAGACACGTCATTGGGATCAAATATCAAACGAAGACAACTAATGTTCAAAAAGCATATAGGATTGCTCCCCCACGATGTGTGCATTATTTATGATTTTGCATTTGAATACACAATGCACACAAATGAGATCATCACTCTCCATATATATTATTCAAACACTAGTCATGTTCAAGAAAGGCAAGAAATTGCAATACCAAATTAAAGAACGGTGTTTTACTCAAAGTAGGATTACTTCCCAAAGAATAGTGCATTATCAAGAAGTATGACTTTTGAATGTCAATGCACAAGAATTGGTTCATTGGTTTTCCCAACTCAAGAAAGCACTAAATAAATTTTAAGTAGAGCAATAAAGGATCCAAAAGATACAATGAATACAAATGAGAGTTAGATCAAAACAAATCATTGGCAATCAAATAAAGCAATTCAAAGCAAGAGCCAAAGCGAATATGATCAATATATTTACCACAAAAAAATTATCACTTGTCAAGACAAGTAATGTATGGAGATATTTCTCGGGGGTGGATTGCAAAGATATATTCAAGATCATATTCACAAAACATAAGCATATGTCAAATGATAGGAATTAAAAGCCATGCTTAGATAGATAGATATTCTTGATAGCTTCACAAATCATGCGAAGGTGCAATAGCTTGAAACAATTGGCTTCCCAAAAGATACATGAGAACATATTTGGGAAAGCCATACCAAGAACATCCTCCACAAACAAGATCCAAAAGAGTGAGAGACAAAAAGCATTTAAGTAAATGGAAACTTGTTTGAGCAACATGCCACATAGGAACAAGATAACTAGCAATATCAATTCTAGGTGGCAAAACCTCACATGTTCACATTTTCTAGGCTTGTAATATGCACATAGCTTATTACTTCCCCATAATGTGATAATCCATTTATTTAAAGCAAGAGGCAAACAAAACGAACTCGAAAAATTAATGGACATTATAGAAATTGAATTTCTCATGAGAATGACATACCACATAGATAGTAGATAATATAAATATATCAACACTAAGTTGTATTTCTCATGAATACACAATTTTAGGATTGTGAAGTGCACGAAGCATATCACTCCCCCAAAATATGATAGTCCATTAATCTCTCAAAGAGAGCCAACAAGATAAGATATCAAATAAAAACAATAAGGCTCAAAACTAGTAAATGGTGTGCAAACCAACATACACATACTTGATTTCTCAAGATAAGTAAGTAGAGAGCACAACACATACAAACACTAGAAAGGTACAAAACCAAACACATGCAAGGGTGCAAGCAACTTTCAAAGTATATATGATTTAAATAAAAGTTACCGCAAGGAGGAACATTGGATATGAGATAGAACAATATGATCCATATGACTTGACTTGAGAGAATATAATTGATGAAGATCCCTTAATTCTTCATAATGTAGCCAAGTCTCCAATGCCTCCAACAACACCTATTGATCAAGTTTTAACTTGTTTGTCCCCAAACAAGTTGGGTCCTAAGAGGTTAGTCACAATAGGTTTGGCAACCCAAATGGTTCTTTTCTTGGCACCACTTTCAGTACCAACATATTTGGCAAACACATTGCCAACCTTATCCTTCCAAAGAGAATAAACATCATTAATTATAATGGGGTTCGATAAGGTACCATTTGTGCATGAAGAAGCAAGGTGACCCTTCTCACGACATAGGTAGCAACATCTACTTCCTCCTCTCTTCTTAGTTGGAGTCTTGACTTGAGGAGGGGTAGCTTGATTCTTCTTGGGAAGAGATCGTTCTTCAACTTGAGGAGCTTGAGTTTGAACTTGAGGTTTCTTCCCTTGTTGCTTCTCACTAAGAGCCTTCTTCTTCAAAGGGCAAGATCTAACATGGTGCCCTTCAACTTTGCACTTGAAGCAAACAATCTTGGATGAATCTTTGACTTGTTCTTGGCCCTTTTTCTTCTTGATGATCTTGGACTTGTTCTTGTTATTGGAGTTGAATCCAAGTCCACTCTTGTCATTGGGGCGTCTTTGAACACTCAACATATTGTCAAGTGTGGACTTCCCAACATGACGCTTTTCCAAGTCTTTATTCAAAGAAGTGACTTGGGCCTTGAGCTCTTTTAATTCCTCTACAAGGTTAGTATCAACACAAATGCTAGAGGAAGTAGAAACTTCATTGTTAGAGCAACAAGGTATGAAAAGTGATTCATCACAAGATGTAGCAACATTATGAGTGGATGAATCACAAGGACTAGCACAAGATGATATAGCATTAAGAGAAGACGTTGTGCCATTGTCCACATGAGGCTTACAATATGTTACCTTTGACATAATCGCCTCATTAGCTAACTTTAGCTTAGCATGGGATGCTCGAAGATCGTCATTAGAGCTAGAGAGCCTTTCATGAGTTTCTTCCAATTTCCCATACTTGCTAGATAGCAACTCAAGTTGAGCCCTTAGCTCAACATTTTCCTTCAAAATAGATGCTTCACGAGAAGTGGAGTTAGTAGCACAAGCATCATTAACATTAGAAATGGAAGGAGACAATTTGGAAAGCTTATCATTGTTAGATAGTTGAGTTTGGAGTTGATCATGAGACATGATAAGGAGAGAGTGTTCACTTTCTAAAGTTTTGTGAGCTTTGTCAAGTCTCTCTATGTCCTCACTTAGTCTAGCATTGCCAACATCAAATTCAACTTTTTCCTTTTTAAGCACTTTATATTTAGCAATAGCATGATCTCTTTCCTTAATGATTTTAACAATAATAAGATCATTAGACTCATCACGGGATTCAAGTTTCTCTTCAAGAGAAACCCTAAGCTCTTCTTCCTATTCAAGAGAAGCTTTCAAAGAAGCTATGGTGATAGAGTCATCTCTCTCAATTTGACATTTCTCATCAAATTGACTTTCCAAATCCTCAATGAATTCCCTACTCTTAGTAACATAATCAATGATTTCACAAAGAGGAGGGATAGCTTTACTACCTTTGGGGAGAGCACCAAGTACCATCTCACCCATCTTGGTTAAGGATTCAAAGTCAAAACCTTCTTCATGAGAATCCTCATCCACATCATCACAATTTGGATTCGAGGTGGGAGATACCTCGGAATCCTTAGCCATAAGGCAAACATGATTAATGGGTGAGGAGGATGAAGAAATACTTGAAGCTCCATTGATGTCCATGTCTTGTTCCAACAAGTGTTGGGATTCCTCTACATTGTTAGTCATGCAAATACTAGAGGATATGGAAGAGTAATTTTCATCACAACAAGACATAGAGAGCATATCATCATTATATTTATTTAAGCAACTATTACTTGATATGCAAGGACAATCAACTCTAGCATGTATGACATTTGGAGTGCTAGAAGATTTTAAGTCCAAAGATAGAAGATTGCAATGTGATAGAGAAGAGGTATAATCAATAGTAAGTTCACCATCACCAATGCAAATTCTATCGCCACTTACCATATCGTTACCGTGTGACAAATCACATGTTGGTGAAGTGGAAGAAGTTGTGAACTCATCACGGCCGGAGGTGGAGGAAGAACAATCATCCTCAATAATTTTGGACACTTCATATATATCTTGAACCTTGGTCCAAAGCTCATGTGCATTTCGAAAAGGCATGATTAAAGCAAGAACTACATCGGTCAAAGCACACATAAGACCATTAGTAACTTGAGTCTCAAGATGAGAGTTTATCTCATCCTCTAAAGATAATTCATGAGAATCCTTTGGAGGAGATAAACACACATCTACAATCCTCTTAACATAATTTGGACCCATGGCCCTAAATAGATTAAGCATGCGAATTTTCCAAACATCATAATTTGTGCCATCGAATATGAAAGTGGGATCGTGCACTAATTCTCTAAACGACATCTTTTACTCTCTAGACGGTAAAGCCCAACAAGAGAGCCCAGGCTCTGATACCAATTGAAAGGACAATGATGTCGCCTAGAGGGGGGGGGGGTGTGAATAGGCGGTTTAAAACTTTTCCGGTTTAGGCTTGATAATTGCGGAATAAAACTAGGTGTTTAAATTAACAAGCCGACAACCTAAATAAACTTGGCTCACCTATGTGCACCAACAACTTATGCTAAGCAAGATAAACAACAAGGTGATAGTAATAGAATACTTCAAGCACGAAGGCTATCACAATGTAAAGTGCATAAGTAAAAGCTCGGGTATAGAAATAACCGATGCACGCGGAGACGAGGATGTATTCCCGAGTTCCTCCTTGTTAAGGGAGTACGTCTCGTTGGAGAGGTGTGAACCGACACAACGGTTCAACAACCACAAAGGTTTCACCTTCTTCTCCGGTGAACCGCACCACAAAGGCTTGGTTCACCTTCCACCATCGGAATTCCTTCGAGGCGGAATCCGGAGCCTTTCAACAACAATCCGGGGCACGACCCACAATGGGATTGGGGGCTCCCGAACGGCCTCCAACAACAATTCGGGGCACAACCCACAATGGGATTGGGGGCTCCCGAACGGCTTCAAGTGACCACACAAGGGTCCAACCACCACAAAGGCGTCTAGGGTCCAAGGACCCAAGAGTAACAAGCTCACAAACTTTCAACTTCCACGAATCCTCGTGGAGAGCACACCGATGCACCAAATGCAAAAGGCAAGAGCACAAGTGCTCAAAATCCTTCACTCTCAAATTCCAACAAAGCAACAAATGCTTATGGGGGAATAAGAGAGGAAGAACAAAGAGGAGATGCACCAAGAACTCCAAGATCAAGATCTACAAGGTTTCCCTCACTTAGAGGAGAAATCGACCGGTGAAAACGTAGATCAAGATCACCACTCATTTTCCCTCAAATATTAGCAAGAACCATGGGAGGGATGGAGAGGAAGAGCAAGCTTTCCAAAGGGAAACAATGGAGGAGAGAGAGGAGAAAGACTTGCTAGAAGCTTAGAAAACCATTGGGGAAGAAGGCCCCTTAAATAGCTCAACCCAAAATCTAGCCGTTGGGTGCAGATTCGCGCCGTAGCGGTACTACCGCTGGCCCTAGCGGTACTACCGCCCCCCTAGCGAGTTAGGGCATCAAAACGGGCTGAAAACAGGCTTCCGTAGCGGTACTACCGCCCCAGGCAGCGGTACTACCGCCCCGGCGGAACTACCGCTCCCGGTACCGCCGAAAACGGCTCTCTGTTAACTCCGGCGGTACCTCGGGCGGTACCGCGGCGGTACTACCGCCACAGCAAAAAACAGCAGAAACTGATAAACGAAAACGTCAATATCTTTTCCATCCGGACTCCGTTTTCGATGATTTTTGGCTCGTTGGAATCGTTACAACGAGCTCTACTTGAATGTGCATAGAAACATCACAGTACATCATGTGAGGATAAAACCAAATGGGGAAAGGTTGAACTTTCCTAAACAATGCAAACCAGTAAAAACTCCTTCATAAAAAACGCAACAAGATATTCATACGAAATCTGTTTTTGATGAACTAGAGCTTAGTATGGAGATAAACCAAACTCTAAATCCTCACATGGATAAAAGGCAACAAGTTTTCCAAATTAAAACCATTTTCGAAGTACTTGGTCTTGTCATGAAGATCACGACAAGCACCAAAACTCAACACGGAGAAAAACCAAATAAGAACCAAGAAAGATGATATGCCAAGCATGCAAAGGTTTGAGCTCTCCACAAAGATGCGATCAAGTTACTCACTCGAGAGCCCCTCTTGATAGTACGCCTATCTATCCTATAGCCCTATCAAGATCATACCTTTGCCATGAGCATTCCACTTGAGCTAGATGATGACGATCTTGACTCTCTCAGGTTGAAACACCTTTCTTGTTTGTGCTTGCTAGCACATGCTCGATGAAGACTTCTCCAAATGCTCCCCCATACTCCATTATGGGAGGGCCTCGCTAAGCTTCGTCTTCATGTCTCCTTTGCAAGCTTCAATCAAAAGATATCTTCCGAGATACATCTTATTGAGCTTGCACTTCATCTTCTTCTCTTGATATGTATGATGGCTAAGCCATACTTGCAATGAGCTCAACTCTACACATTACCATTCTTCATATAAACCCTTTGAATAGAGCATTGGTCATTAAGTCATCTTGAAGAGTCCAACACATGAACTCCTATAATTTCCCATGGACAAGATCTATAGGAATATCTCAATGTAAACATTAGTCCATAAGGATTGTCATTAATTACCAAAACCACGCATGGGGGCAACCATGCACTTTCACCATATTATATGTACAAATAAACTAAAGTTTCAATCTAGAATAGTTTCCACATGTCATTTGTAAAAAAGACAAATTTCCGTCAATTCAGCTGAAAATAGGTCAAATTTGAACTACAGGTGCTTCTTACTTTGCTCATGATTTTTTGTAAAAATCATTTTTAGGAACATAAGTACCAATTTCATCATAGATACACAAAGAGTTTCACAAGATTCGATCCCTAGGTACGAACGGTCATGTCCACCGCATTGACCGTATTTTCAAATCAGTGTATAGAATCCAAAAGAAATCAAAAATACGTGAATCATTTGTAAAGTGCCATTATATGTGACCTACTTTCAAGGGAAAATAACAAACTTGGAAAATGGAAGATAATTTTAAAAAGTGTTCACAAAAATGACCTCTCATGTCCGATGATTCGTGGCTTTCAGCCCAAATGACCAATGATACGACGATAACCGTGGCATAGTTTTCTCAAATGGTCCCATATTGTCCACAAGCATGCACATTGGAATGGGGAACAGTTGCCGAACAAAGTTTTCCATTTCTTTGCATAAATAATCATTTTTCATTTTTAGAGTGTGAAAAAGGATTTTTTTTTGTGAAGCACATACAAAAATATGTAGTGGATTAGGATCACACCTTTTTTGTACTATATCAGACCACATTTTATATACAAATAACCAAAAGTTGTGTGTGTAAGACTTTTCGGCCACCTCTTGTGAAAAAGACAATTTTTTGTCGATTAAGTTGATAATAGCTGAAAATAGGTCAAATTTGAACTACAGGTGCTTCTTACTTTTCTCATGATTTTTAATAAAAATCATTTTAGGTACACAAGTACCTCTGTAATCATAGATACACAAAGAGTTTCACAAGATTCGATCCCTAGGTACGAACGGTCATGTCTACCGTTTTGACCGTATGTTGAAATCGGTGTATAGAATTCGAAAGAAATACAAAATGCGTGAATCATTTGCAAAGTATCATTGTAGGTGACCTAGTTTTAAGGAAAAATAACAAACTTGGAAAATTGAAGATAACTTTAAAAAGTGGTCACAAAAATGACCTCTCATGTATGAATATTTGTAGCTTTCAGCCCAAATGACCAATGATATGACTATAGCCGTGTCACAGTTTGTTCAAATGGTCACATATTGTGCACAAGCGTGCATATTGGAATGGGGAACAATGTTGTCGAACACAGTTTTCCATTTCTTTGCATAAATAGATCATTTTTCATTTTCCGATTGCGAGAAATGGGTTTTCTTGTGAAGCACATACAAAAAATATGTTGCGGATTGGGATCACACCATTTTTATAAAATATCAGACCATATTTTATCTGCAAATACCCAAAAGTTGGTGTGTGTAAATCTTTTCATCCAGCTCTTGTGAAAAAGACAAAATTTTGTCGATTCAGGTGAAAACTGGTCAAATTTGAACTACGGTTGCTTCTTAGTTTGCTCATTGTTTTTAGTAAAAAATCTCGTTTGGGTACACAAGTATCTGTTTCGTCATAGATACACAAATTTGTTCACAAGATTAGATCACTAGGTACGAACGGTCATGTCCACTGTTTTGACCGTGTTTTGAAATCGACGTATAGAATTTAAAAAAACATGAATCCTTTGCAAAGTGTCGTTATATGTGACCTAGTTTCAAGCAAAAATAACAAAATTGGAAAACTGAAGATAATTTTAAAAAGTGTTCACAAATATGACCTCTCATGTACGAAGATTCGTGCCTTTCAGCCCAAATGACCACTCTTTGTTCAAATGGTCACATATTGCACACAAGCGTGCATATTGGAATAGTGAACAATGTTGCCGAAGAAAGTTTTCCATTTATTTGCATAAAAAATCATTTTTTATTTTCTAAGTACAAAATATGGTTTTTTTGTAAACCACATGCAAAATATTAAAACAAATTTGGACCACATCATTTTTATAAAATATAATACCACATTTTATGTATAATTAACTAAAGGATTTTGTGTATCTAGGTTTTCATCCACCACTTGTGTAAAAGACATTTTTTGTCAATCTAGCTTAAAACGAGTCAAATTTGAACTACATATACCTCATAATTTGTTCATGATTTTTTGAAAAAAATAACTTTTGGGTAAACAAGTATCTATTTAATTATAGATAAAACTTTTGTGTGTCAAGATTCAACACCTAAATATGAATGGTCATGTCCGCCGTCTAATCGTATTTTGAAAACCCTATGTAAAACTATATATAACATTATTTGTATTTTGGCATTCTAATTTGATTAAAATTGGTCTCAAATATTATATAATTTCAGAGTACAACTTTAAAAAATTTACAAAATTTATTTTGTTGAAATTGAAGTTTGAAATCAAAAGTAATAAAAGAATCATAAAAGGGAAAAAATATAGTTGGCCGGCCCATTACTTTGGGCCCAGGCTTGTGTCCTATGCAAGCGGTGGAAGTTCCATCCTTAGCACAAGGTGTGTTATAGTCCGTTCGCGAAGGGATGTATATCCGATCTTAGGTTGTGGGTTTGATACCCCTGCACCCTATTTTTGCGAATATTAACGGTCGGGTCCGACTCGTCAGACCGAATTGTCATGTTGTGTGCGGTCGGGTCCCACCGAGGGGTTGGACCTAGTTGTGAAGCTGCGCGGGACTGGGCCCTGACGTCAGTTTACACTGGTGGGTCCCACATATCAAGCTTGGTTCGCATGCAGGTCCCACGGGTAGGCTGAGTGTGACGGGTCCCACTCGTCAGTCTAGTTGATAGGTGGGTCTCACTCGTCACGCCGTGGGGTGGGTCCCCGTGTCAGGCTTGGGTGGCAGGCAGGTCTACATGTCTCGCATGCGGGTTCCACGTGGTACGTAGAGTGTGGCGGGTCCCGCTCGTCAATCTAGTGGATAGATGGGTCCCACTCATCATGCCGTGGGGTGGGTCCCCGTGTCAGGCTTGGGGGCAGGCATGTCTACACGTCAGCCTTGGTGGAGGTGATCCCACGTGTCATATTTTTCCAGTCAACGCATCATGTTGACTCATGTAAAGAGGCCCCACATGACAGTGCAGTCACACGTAAGCCCAAATGACACATAGATAGTGACACGTAGTCGAGAGACAATGACACGTAGGCGAGTTGACTTAGGTATCAGCCCAATCACACAAATATATAAGTGATGTTAACATTTATGACCAAACGGTATCGACGTGTTATGACGTTTGTAAAATAGAAGGTCATAGAGTTTGTGGATTTCGTAGCTCTCAAATGGGTTATGACCAAAGAGTTTAAAATGGTCACAAATCTATGACCAAAAAAACATGATCGTTGAGACAAGGTCACTACTTGACATATTTCTTGTAGTGGTGGTAGATTCAGCTCCGGGCTGGTCCAAATAATTGAGCAAATCCGTTGCGCATTTTCTTTCTATAGTATTTCTATAAGGAAAAAGACAGTTCTCTTGAGAGTGAATAGAAAACTCCCGGGTGCATGTGCACCCGGTATTTTGAATTGCAAAAAAAAGTTAAAGCATGTTTAAAAAGTGTGAAACAAAAATTTCATGTATATGACTTACAAAATATGTACCTCGTGCATGAATTTCATGCCCAACATGTTATTTGTTTTGTCTCAGTAAAAAAGAGAAAACTTATTTGCTATATAGAAGTATATATATGACGTATTTTTGTCTTTTTTGAACGGGCCAAATGAAAAATAGTTTTTCCACTAAACTTGCGAGACATGACTGGTACATGCGAGATCTACGTGTGCGTATTTTTTACATACATTTTTTACATTGGGAAAATAATTTTTTCAACCGGGTGCACATGCACCCAGGAGCCATGGATGAATTCCCCAGTTCTCTTTGTTTAAAGAGTACAACTGAATTTAAATTTGAGTGATTACATTCTATATGGTTTCTATATATGAGCATCTAGTCTAGATGCTCAAAACCTAATGTTAGGGTTACGATTTGGACCGAACAAAGGGTAGAAAACATGCATGCGGATCATATCATAGAATCTGGTCATTTGATGAAGAGAGTAACAGAAAAGAAGAAAATCGGATTAGAAAAGAAGAAAGGGGAGAAGCCATGATGGCTATCTTGTGGCCGCCATGAGCGCCCTCTTCCGAGCCCTCTCGCCGGCAGCGCCGCCCCCTCGTGGCCACCCACCCACCAAAATCTCGACGACATCAGGTTCGGGGTACCCGACCGCCATGTTACCCCCTCCACAACCGTAACCCTACACTAGTGGAAAAATGACTTAACATCCAGAGAATTAGTCCTGCTTATATTTGCGGCCGGTACTAATGAGCATGAGTACCGGTTCAAACTGTCAGAGGGGAGGGAGACAACAGTACCAGTCCATTAGGGACCTTTAGTACCGGACTATAACACGGCACGGTACTAAATCTCAATGGGATGGCAACGGCCGTGAGGGGCTGGGCGAGGGGAGCTTTAGTACCGGGCCGTGTTACAGTACTAAAGGTCCTTACCGCTCGACTCCCGCCACGATTTTAGACGGGAGTGTGCAGTTTCTTCGCTCTGTCTCATATCTCTTCTTCATTTCGACACGGCCGGCTCTGTCTTCTTCTCCCCTCCGGCGACACTCTCTATCTCCCTCTCTCTTCCACTCCGGCCACCATGAATCCGGCGCCACCAATCGCTCGCTGTGGACCGGTGCTTGCACACACCGCAATCTCAAGGTCGTTTATACCAACGATAGCGCTATGGTGGCCGGTTATCTCTCCGATTTCAAGAAATGGGTTGGTGAAGCTCGGGAGCAAGAGAAGTTCATCGGTCTTGATCTCGAGTACACGGCCAATCAAGAAGAGGTTGCGGTCATCCAACTTTGTTTTAAGAAGCATGTCTTGGTCTTCCAATGGGCAAGCTATTAAATCTCTCATCCAATGTTGGGGGTAATTTTTTTCTTTAATTTGTTGATTCATATTGGATAGGAAAATTGCATAGGATAGCAATTTCTTTAATTATTGAACTAGGAAATTATTGTTGTTAGTATACATTGTTGTTTCATTGCATTCAATAGTTAAATAGTTGTTGTTATTATATACATTGTTATTATCATACATTCTTGTTATATGTTGCATAACTAGGGTGGTTGATATCGGTACCGTTCGTTTGCTTTGAGATTGGTACCGATTTATGGAAGGGGTTCCATTTCCATGGCTCACTTGAAAGGAAAATACTGAAGAGGAATGAGTGGGCAGCTTCTTTTGAACCTAGCCCAACAGAAATGGCAAAGTGCCAAACTGAGTCCATCCAAAAAATACGCATGCATGGCAGAGGCAAATGAGACGTGGTCGTTTCTATTTTCGCTAAGACTGATGTTCTCCGTTCCAACTACTGTTAACAACTGGAATCGCTCGAGACTTTTAAAAAATCAGGAGCCACTAGACGGTGCCCATAACGTTACGAGACAATGCTTCAAACGAGGCACAGAAAAGAAGTAGTTGCACAAAATTAATCCTTTATGTTTCAAATATATCTTATATCCAATCCAAATGAATTAGAACAAGTAACAGATTCGAACAACTCAAGAAATAGTGCCGAGCTCTGCATCATTCGGTGCAAATCCAAATCGAGAGACGGTGCTGGTACAACACCATACGGTGCCATGTGGAGGAATCGGCGAGGAGCACGTTGGCCGCTGCTCCGTCGACCGGGCCCAGGCGCGCGTGACAGAGGTTGACGGTGCGCGGGTAACTGGAGGAAGGCGGCGCTGGAATCGGCAAGGGGCGATGGGCTGCCAGGGACACGCTGGGCAGAGAGGATGGGGACGGCCAGGCCATGGACACGCATGGGCTCCGGTGCCGTGGGAGCCTGCGCAGCGACGCGCTACACGGATGCGGGACGGCCGGATTCGTGGAGGAAGTGGGGAGGCTGTTGGGCGGCCGGGCCGTGGAGGCGTCGGGGAGGCCATCCGGTGCCTACGCCTCCTCCATCCGGTGCCTACTGCGAGCACGTCGTGAAGACGGGCCGCCTCTGCGCGTCACGAGCATGCCATGGAGGTTGGGCGCAGCATGGTCGGGGAAGGGCGGCTCGATTCAGATCTTCTGGACGGTGAGGTCGGCCGCCGCCAGGCCATGGGGATGCTACGAAGGAGCTTCATGCGGGGAGGAGAGTGGAGCACGCCGGGTCGGTGCCGGTACATCTTTCCTCCGGTGTCTAATTTGAGAGGAGGTGGGGAGGCGTGCGTGGGTGGATGTAGGCCGGCATCTGGAATGCGGTGCGGCCGCATCGGGTAGGGGCTGGAGGCCCGAGGTCACGCCCCGGCCGGTAGCTGGAGGTGAGGCCGAGGATAGGAGAGAGACGGAGGCCAGGGCAAGGGAAGAAGGGCAAGTCCGTCGGGCCAGGATCTTGCGAGAAAAGAGGGAGGTAGGGGATCGAGCGAAGGGAGGTGGGCAGGTGGGTTATCACGGGTCTCTTTTCACGGAAGGAAGATTTATGGAGAGAGAGAGGAATGGTGGGCCGCATGAGGACCAGGAGCAGAGGGTCACGGGAGAGCCTAGTAACTACAGTAGGAAGCAGGTCTAGATATCAGGTCTAGATATCTGCCACCTCACAGGGAACCGGGACCAGTTGTCTTAAAAAGGAAATAAACAACAGTGCTCAAAACTATCTAAAAGAGAAAACGGAAAGTTTTGGCAGCTTCAAGCACGAATCTCTGAGCAGCATGTGTGGCACCGATTACAAGCTCCACGATGTTGCAACATATCTCTGTTTATGCCTGTGTGTGTGTATATATATATATATATATATATATATATATATATATATATATATGTATATATATATATATATATAGGGTAGCACTATTTGACTCACTGTGAATATAATAGTTATTCTACATCCACCCCGTATCTTTTGAACGTAAAGAATTTTTGCGTCACGTAAATTTTTCCGTACTTCGTAAATTCATAGGAACGTAAGAAAATATTAACATGACATAAAATTTATTTATATGGCATATAAAAAATATTACGTAAAATACGCATTTTACCTATTTTTACACTGTTATGACTTATATATTATATTTCTTATGTAGATTTTTAGTTATGGGTAAAATAAATGTAATTATTTGGATGGTAAACATATTTTTTAAAACAAAAATAATATAAAAACTCTCGGGTGCAAAATAATTTATTCTGCACCTGGGTGTAGAATATGATTTCCCTATATATATATTTGGCCGAAATGAGATTATTGTAGGAAAATCTTATATATAGTTCAATTGTCTTTATTGTTGTTATTATACATTGTTGTTGCATTGCATAGTTCAATAGTTAAATAGTTGTTGTTATTACATATTGTTGTTATTATACATTTGGCCGAAAATGAGATTGTTGTTTTTATTATACATAGTTCAATAGTTGGCCGAAATGAAATTGCATTGTGTATATATATTGGCTTAAATGAGATTATTGTAGGAAAATCTTATATATAGTTCAATTATCTATATTGTTGTTATTGTACATTGTTGTTGCATGTTGGCAGTATTTTTAACATGTGTTCCATTTGTTGTTGCAGAAGTGACAAGCAATGTCGCCAATACTCATGGATTTTCTTCGCATCGGCATTCATTTTGCTAGCGTTGATATAACGAATGACAAGACCAAGATGAAACGTACCTGGGGTTTTGAGATACCATCTGCCTGCCACATTGATCTCCAAGCTATCTTTACGCTTGACCATGCCAAGACTGGAATGGCTGCTATGGCAAGCGCCGTGATCGACGAGGACGCGTATAAGAACATGAAGAAAAGATTCGACAGTGAGCAGGACAAAGTTTGGGAGAAGTACCCACTTGACGGTTGCAACATTGAGTATGCAGCAATAGATGCATATGTTGCATACGAGGTGTACCGCAATATTAGAATCATCAACTATGGGCAGCGTCACCTCGTACCGCGACCAATGCGCCAGGAGCCTTCTGATTCTGATTATTCGGATGACGATATGTACTAGTGTTTGTAGTGCCTTGAGGGTCTCCTCATGTATATATGCAGTAGTGTTATTTATCTCTAATATTTTGTAGTAGTGTTATTGTTGGATGTGAGTTGTGTTATTGTTGCAAACAATATATCTCTAATATATTGTAGTAGTGTTATTGTTGGATGTGAGTTGTGTTATTTTTGCAAACAATATATCTCTAATATTTTGTACTACTGTTACTGTTGGATGTGAGTTGTGTTATTGTTGCAAACAATATATCTCTAATATTTTGTAGTACTGTTATTATTGGATGTGAGTTGTGTTATCGTCACAAAAAATATATCTCTAATATTTTGTAGTATTGTTACTGTTGGATGTGAGTTGTCTTATTGTTGTAAACTATTTATCTCTAATATTTTGTAGTATTGTTATTGTTGGATGTGAGTTGTCTTATTGTTGCAAACTATTTATCTCTAATATTTTGTAGTATTGTTATTGTTGGATGTGAGTTGTGCCATTTTGCATCATATTTTTGGTAGTTTGTACACAAAAAAAGTCAGTTTTTGCACTTAAAAAATAGAAAATGATATTTATGAAAATAATTTCAAGATTTCCTTTGACATGGTTGTTTTTTATACCAATGGTCACCTATTTGTGGAATATGAGATCTTTATCACAAACTATGACTTGAAAATGACCATAACTTGAGCATTTTCCTTAAAACTTCTAGATGCCTATACATGATACACCTTTTTTTGAAGACAATTTTTGCAAATTTTGTCAAAAACAAAGTTTATCATTTTTGATAGCAACTAGTACACATATAAGGTCCCCATGCCAAAGATTTTTTTTTTTGAAGTGTTTATCACATTATTTCATTTTTTCATAAAGAAAGCCAAAACGGCCGCGATGACAATTCATCAGAAGATGTAATGTTTTATAGAACTATCAATGTTTCTATGATATAACCACTAGTTGTGTACCTTAAATGTTTTTCCTAAAATTTCAGACCAAACTATCAAACAGTTGTAGTTCAAATTTGAATTACTCTCGAAAAATAGGCATAAACTCATTTAACTAGGGGACATTAGGTAGAAATCAAGGAAAAACCTAATACATGGGCATTATCCATCATATATGTACTAGTTTCCATAAAAATTAAATGGGTGCCATTTTGCATCATATTTTTGGTATTTGTTCACAAACAAAGTCAGTTTTTGCACTTAAAAAATAGAAAATGATATTTGTGAAAATAATTTCAAATTTTCCTCTAACATGGTTACTTTTTATACCAATTGTCACCTATTTGTGGAATATGAGATCTTTATCACAAACTATGACTTGAAAATGTCCGTAACTTGAGAATTTGCCTTGAAACTTCTAGATGTCTATACATGATAGACCTTTTGTGAAGACATTTTTTGCAAATTTTGTCAAAAAATGAAGTTTATCATTTTTCATAGCAACTAGTACACATATAAGGTCCCCATGCCAAATGATTTTTTTTTGAAGTGTTTATCTCATTATTTCATTTTTTCATAAAGAAAGTCAAAACGGTCTCGATGACAATTCATCAGAAGATGTAATGTTTATAGAAGTATCAATGTTTATGTGATATAACCGCTAGTTGTGTACCTTAAAATGATTTTTCCTAAGAAAGATTTCTTTCTTTGAAGTGTTTATCACATTATTTCATTTTTTAAAGATTCCATTTATATAATCATTTTTAAAATAAAGTAATATTTGTTTTATCATTATTTATTTCAATATTATTATATAATATAATTGTTTAATCAAGTAAAATTTTGTAATATAAGAAATGAATAAGTGTTTAATCATGACCGAGTGGTTAACATGATTGATAAGATAGAACTATCAGTAAGTTCTCAGTTCTCTCATAGTATCTAGTTTGAAAGGAATCTAAATGTTAAGCGTCCTAGTGTTATAGCAGTTTCAAGATGGGTGACCAATCGGGAAATTTGACAGTTGTCAAATAGATTAATTGTGTAGAGGTTAAATTTGTAGAGATTAAGTGTGTAGGAAAAGAGAAAATTAACTAGATTAAATATGTAGAGGTTAGACTGGAGATTAAGTGTGGGTTAGTGGATAGTTAAGTGAGAAATTTCGAAATCCTAAAAAATATTTTTTTCTAAAAGTTTCAAAAATAAAATAATTATTTTGAAAAAACTTTAGTACCGGTCGGTAACACCGACCGATACTAAAGGTCTCCAGCCGAAACCTCACTCCGCGCCCCCACGTGGAAGCCTTTTGTACCGGTCGCAACACGCCCGGTACTGATGCTGGGGGGGGGGGGGGGGGGGGGCAACAGTCCCGCTTGGGCAGTACCGGTTGCAAAATCGGTACTGATGCCCCTCCCCGACCGGTACTGCTTGTCTGTTTTCCACTAGTGCTTTCTTCCTCCCTTCCGGCGAGGAAATCCTCCAGGGTCATGAAGGTCGCACCGCCACCGTCTCCGCCAGCGGACGTCCTACTACGGGTGCGAGGCCGTTGTTTCATGACGACTAGCAGGAGGTGGAGGATAGGCGGGCTAACCCCGACGAAGAAATTGGGGGCGGCGGTGGATGCAGCACCAATAGCCGCCGGAGCAGGCGACGGCGCCCCACCGCCGTGGGCGCGGGCGTGTGGCGCGCAGGCGGCGGGGGCGCCGACGCCGGCGTCACGTGCTAAGGGTTGCCGGCGCCGCATCGTGGTGGGGGATGGGGAGAGGCGACTATGTGCAAGGACGGAGACCGGGTCAGGGGTTGATGTCTACGCGCGCTTCTATTCTTGTGGACAGTGTTTAGCCTCCAAAAGCAGAGGTTTGTAGAACAACAGCAAGTTTCTCTTAAGTGAATCACCCAAGGTATATCGAACTCACGGAGGTAGAGGTCAAAGGAATCCCTCTCAAGCAACCCTGCAATTAAGATACAAGAAGTCTCTTGTGTCCCCAACAGACTCAATACACTTGTCAGATGTATAGGTGCACTAGTTAGGGGAAGAGTTAGTGAAATACAAGTAATATGGATGATTATAAGTATTAGTTGCAATAATAAAAATGGCAGCAAGCAAACATGTAGCAGAACTTGTTGTAAACGGTGTTGCAATGCTTAGAAACAAGTCCTAGGGATCAAACTTTCACTAGTGGACATTCTCAACAATGACATCAAAGCTGAATAATAAATACTACTCTCAAACACTCTCTTGCTAGATGATAAACACCATTCACTGTGTAGGGCTACAAGAGCACCATCAAAGTACGAGTAAACACACACCACAACGTCATAAAGGAATCACACACGGTCTGCACATTGTCACCTTCACAACAATGAATAACCCCGGAGTTCATATTAAAGTAACCTCTAGAGTGCACAATGGATAAAGAGTAAGATCACAAAAATTCAACTAGATTACAAAGCTCATGATCACATAAAGATCACACCATGGGAGAGAGAGATAAACCACATAGCTACCGGTAGAGCCCGCAACCCCGGGGGACAACTACTCACTCCTCATCATAGGAGTCAGCAACAGCGATGGTGATGGCTTTGGAGTTGATGGAGATGACTCCGAGGGAAATCCCCGTCCTGGCAGGGTGCCGAAACAGAGACTTTTGTGCCCCGAATCTTGTCTTCGATGGCGGTGGTGCAGCGGAACTCTTCTCGAGAAAAGGATTATTTTTTTAAGGTTTTCACGTCGGGAGCAATATATGGGCGAAAGGGCGAAGGCGGTGGAGGGCCGAGGCTCTCTCATGAGGCGCCTGTGCGGTAGGAGGTGGGGCCTCACATGGACCTCATCTGGGGGCCTCGTGGCCTATCTCCGTGTCGTTTTCGTGTTATGAAACCTTCCGTGAAAAATAGGGACTTTGGTATTTAATTCGTCCAATTCTGAGAATATTTCCTTAAGGGGTTTTCTGAAACCAAAAACAGCAGAAAACAGGGAACTGACACTGTGGCATCTTGTTAATAGGTTAGTCCCAGAAAATGCATAAAAACCGTATAAAGTGTATATAAAACATGTAGCAGTTGATATAATATAAGCATGGGACATAAGAAAATATAGATACGTTGGAGACAAATCAACATCCCCAAGCTCAATTCTACTTGTCCCGAGTAGGTAAAACGATAACAAGAATAATTTCTGAAGTGACATGCTGTCGCAGCAGTGGAGCATGGGGTTCCCATAGAGCTGCCCAAGTGGGTCCACCGCCTGTGGGCCCAACCCCAAGACAACAAAAGCCAAGGCTCAGAGCGAGGCTAGGCGGGTGCACCCTCGCCACCAGCACGGAGAAAGGTTTACATGGACCACGGGTCCCCTGCACCTCAGATCGAAGAGAAGACCCCGGGAGGCGCGAGCCCTGGCAGGTCTGGGCTCCCTCACGGGTACAAGACCGTACAAGGAGAGGATAAGGCTTCCACCTCATTTCGTATGACACTAAAAAGCGCCAGAAGGCTTGGGAAGCAAGGCGAGGCTAGGGGAAACCACCTACCCACTGTCAGCCCCTGCTCGCGGCTTTCCCCAAAGGTGGCAGAGATCCCACCAACCCGGCGACGAATACTTGGAGGAGAAGACGCCACGTCGACTTCTCCACCATCGAGAGAGGTTGCCTCTCGCCAAAACCCCTTACGCTCCTTGCATGGCCTCTGTGGGATCCCCTTTCCCTATAAAATGAAGACCAAGGCCATGGCGAGGAGGAGGTCGAACTCAAGACGAACTCTAGAGAGGAGATAGCTTAGTAGGCATGGAAGCTCCGGCTTTCCCTAGGAGGAAGACGACCTCCAAGCTAGGCTAGACAGAGAGAGAGAGAGAGAAGGGAAGAAAGGTGATATCCTCCGGGCAAGGATCTGTCCTTCTCGTTCCTCCCAGTCGGGGTAGACCATGGTCCGATCATCTATCCAGACATGCAGGAGTAGGGCTTTTAGCCTCCGGGCGGTCTGAAACAGGGTAGATCGTTGTGTGCTTTCCTTGTTCATCCACCAAATCGAGATCTGAGTGTGAGTGAGGAACTTGTCTGGCGATCTTCCTCCGGGAGACGTTTCCATCCTCCCGCCCCTACCGAATCTACAAAGGGGGTGCCTCGCATCCCTGGTGTTTGTCCTTCGAGACACGACACATGCTTTAACACAATCTTGATCATATAATAATGTAAGGCTCATGTTATGAATGAAGTGACTCAAGGCAATGATCTATAGTTTGCTAACAAATAGACAAGGAGTAAACAACTACATCATAGAAGTAAAAAGTTTTCATGGATTGTACTTTCAAACAAGCATAAAAAAGATTTGCGTAAGAGTTAACTCATAAAGCAATAGTTTCTAAGTAAAAGAACATTGAAGCAATAGAAAGGAAGATATAAGTTTCAGCTTTGGCTTTCAACTTTTTAACATGTATATCATATAGATAGATGTCGACATAAAGAAATATAACAAGCGCAATAAGTAAACATATAAGAGTTGTTGCACATAGTTGACACACGTGTTTGCTTCTAAGATAGAAAGAAGTAGGTAAACTGACTCAACATAAACTTAAAGATAGGCCCTTCGCAGAGGGATGCAGGGATACAAGCCTGTGCTACAGCTTCTTATTATTTTAGGTTTTTGAAATCAGATAGAGAGCATAAAAGTAAGTTTTTGAGTGGTGTTTGTCGTTGTCAACGAATGGTAATGAGCACTCTACCCCCTTGTCAACCAGACTTTCTTATGAGCGGCTCCCATTGAAGGACGTTATTTCTACCCAAGGGCAGATCATCCCTCTTTTCTCTTTTGTTTACACATGTAGTTTGGATTAGTATCATTTCTTGGCTGATTCAAACACTTTAACTAGAAAATATATAGACCTTAGAGATACCAAACATGCAAACCAAGTCTCAACAAGTTTTGTGGTAGTTCTTCACTAATAGGTTTTAATTACATGATGTAAAGGCATAAACATGATCTACTTGAGAGCTCAAAACAATTGCCAAGTACCACAACATGCAAGATAACAATTCATAAGAGCATGCATATCTTTTCTTTATACCATCTACTACATTTAGCATTTTCTGTTTCCAACCAAACACCAATCAACTTATTTAAAACATAAACTCTACAAGTATTTAACAATGAATCAAGAGAGTATAACATATGAGAACTAACAGCTCTGAACAAGAGGTGCATTACTACTATAAAGGTTGAGGGAAAGCAAGCCAATCCAGAGCATTTGCCCCTCCAAATTGCTGCTGGCCGTTCGATCGTGGTAAAATGGGGTCGTGGCGCATCGTTGGCCGTTAGATGTTCGCGGCGGACTTTACCAACCGTCCATTTACTATTTCATCTCCCGCTTTCACCGAGAGCCGTCAGATGAAACACAGTCAAAACCTAACCTACCGAGGCACCGAGAGCAGCCAGTCCCTCGCATCCTCCATCCCCGCGCCGCCACAACCATCCTTCTCTCCCTCCCGCAGCCTCATCCTCTCCCCCACGCGCTCGCCTCCACCTCGCGCATCCTCGCTTCTGCTCCCGTGCCCAGGCCACGGTGCCCTCGCCTCTGCCTCGCGCCGCCCCTCCTTGCACAGGTCGGCGTCGAGGACGGCGCCACCGGTGGTGGACGAGACCAGGGCTTCCAGGAGGCACAGGTGCCTTGCGATTAGAGGTTGCAGCAGCGAGGCCGTCGACGTGCGGAGGTCGCGCTCCTCCTCTCCTCTCCCACCGTCGCCGGCGTCCTCCACCGCGCCGTCGCCGGCGTTCCCACGGAGCCGCCGTTGTCGCCGCGTCCCCCAGCGACCTCGTATTGACCTCCGCCTCGATCTGGACCGGCAGCCGGGGGTGGCACCGTGGAGGTTGCAGATCGAACCAAGCGCCTGCGCCCGTCGTGACGCCGTGCGGCCATCTCCCTCCTCTGCCTCCGCGGCCTCCTACCATCCCCGGTCACCGTGTCCGCGGCACTTGGCCGAACCAAGTTGCAGAACGGCCAGCTCCGCCTCTTCATGGTATGGTGGGTGTTGTATCCTCTTCTCCCTCTGTTCTTGTCAGTGTTGAAACATTCTTGCAGATTTGATTTAGCAGATTTACATAGAGCTGACCGACGCGGTGACAGTTGTGGCTTCTTGAGTCTTACTGGTATAGGAGGGAGTTCTTTTCTTTTTTTGCCGCCCAGTGACCCAATTTTTTGGTGTGTGGGATGAGAGAGGCAGCTCAGCTGCTAACTTTCAGAGAAATATTAGAGTCGAAATGGGTTGTTCTTAATTAGTCTGCAACATTTAGCCTTTGATTTTCTTACTCAAGTGCAACTATAATATCCAAGGTGCCTGTTTTCAGCATTTCCAGTAGTTAGTACTGTAATGAATTCAGTTTGATGTGATGTTAAGATTATGGCAGAATTTAACTAATAAAAGATTATGGCTGAATGGATATCTTCTTTATCCTGAGTTTTATGAGTGGGATTCATATGCTGATGAGTCGTGAGCCCAACAAAGTTGGAAGAGTCGATTTTATGTTCACTTATTTTGTATGGATAGCATTGGTTGGTTTTATGTTAGAGCCTGATGTCATTTTGATCTGTCTTGCAGTGTTCTCAGCGGTTTACTGGCTCGAACTGTCGCTGGACAATGAGGAGCACACGTGCAGGTCAATTGCTTGCGTTTATAATTTCTTCTTCTGGGATTTATATGCTGATGAGTCGAGAGCCCAACAAAGTTGGAAGAGCGGTTTACTGGCTCGAACTCTCGCTGGACAATGAGCAGCACAAGTGCAGGTCAATTGCTTGCGTTTATAATTTCTTCTTCTGGAAGAGTCGATTTTATGCTCACTTATTATGTATGGATTTTACTTTTATTTTTCTGATCCACCTTGTCACATAGAGCAAGTATTGCTGAGGGCTTGTGGCTCACATTTGAAAACTTAACTGTGCTACCTCTATTTACAGCTCATGAATACTATGACGAACTCATACAGTCTAAGAAACATGACGGTGTAAGAGTGGACTACAACGGTGAGCATGGGAAAGGTACTACTGCTGAATAAGTACTTACCATGTGGCCTTGGTGGACTAGGAATCCTGTTAATATGTTGTGAGTTCAAAGCCATGACACTTAAACCAATGGGTTCTTGCAGGGTTTTTTGCAAACAAGGATTTTGATGAAGGGGACCTTATTCTGAAGGACCAAATACTGGTTGGTTTGCAGCACAGTCTTAACAAGGTGCGCTTGGGATGAAACAGAAACTCTTGGTGGTTTGGGATGAAACAGAAACACTTGGTGGTTGTAGGAATAGAGTTGCTGACTCGCTTTGATTTAGGTCTTAGAGTTGAGTAGAAGTTGGGGTTGACAGTGTCATAGGATTGCAAACGCCTTAGCATAACCGAATTCTTTTGAGAGAACTAATAACCTTGCACAACCACTGGAATTTATTACTATATGCATTTCTCATCCACCGTATGAAAGGAAACTTTGATGGAGAAATTGCAGTGCCTTTCTCAGGTTTATGATAGTTGGAGAAAAAATATGTGAAGGCATTGATAATATAAGTGAAGGAGCACATCATGTGAAAATAGCTAGACTTTCCAAGCTGCTAATTTGAAGAACACTACTGCCTTCAAGCAGTGTGATGATTCTTTCGTAAACTGTCGCTCATGTGCTTTCTTACATTACTGCTATCTGGTAGCGAAAATGCTTAGTCCATCTCTGCACTACCTTTGATTAGGCGATCAGTCGTAAACAGGAATTTCTTTGGATCCAGGTCCATCTTACACTGCCTTTAAGTTTAATTATTAGACATGTGGAAATTGAGCTATTCTTTTAAGACATGCTTACTTAATGTTTAATTTATTTAGATTTTAGGTCGAGTAATCCTTGCAAATGAAGCATGCTTGGATATGTTTTAATGTTTTGAATACTTCCTCACATTTGTTTCTGATCCGTCTTTGTATTGTTGGTTGCAGAGGATGGACTACAGCTATTGCTAGCAGCGCAGAGCACAAAGATGTACATACGAAGAGACATGTAGAGGAAAGTAGTATCTGGGCTTGATAAGATGCCTGTGGAATTATAATGTGGAGTTCATACAACACTGAACATAATTCCTTTTTTTTGTTCAGCAACAAGTGCATGGGATATATTCGACAGCTTAAGAAGTGGCATTCGTTGGAAGCGCCACCTTCATCGATTAGGCACAAGGTGTGTTAGGTATTATGCTCATTTATATTTGGCGTATTAAGACTTGTTCATACTAGGCATATTAATAGTTGATGTTTACCCCTGCTACAATTTTTGAGTGTGTGCTTTCCAGGCATAGTTTATGAGGGCAGTATCAATATTATGCAGCTTTTTTTTGGTTCAGCAACAAGCACATTATTTTCTAGCATGTTATTTGGTAGCCCCTCCGACCTTTGGGGGTTATAGCTGGAATTCTGCTTGCTTTGGTAGTGCCAGGCCATTCACTTAATAATTTACATGAGACATTTTTTTAGGATCAACTGCTCTAACATCTAAATAATTGAATAGCTAGATGCCTGAAAGCCCGAAACAGATGCTATATTTTGTCACAAAAAATTTCTCTGGTGGTTTTATGGATTCTTATTAGATGTTAGTCCTCAAAGCTCTTCTTTTCTCTCCAGCTTTGTAAGTCGTCGGCCTTAATGAGTTGTCATTCGGTTCGCCTCATATGAAATAACTTGCATCTATGAACTATGCCACCTGCTTATGTTCAGTACAATGCAATGGTTTGTCTCCATTTTTTAATACAATCCATCATCTCTGGTATTGCAAGTAATGGTTCTGCTATGCCCCGGTGAATAAGGGAAGTTGGAGTTGCATGTCAGAATGCATTACTGATTTATACAGTCATAGAGTACATCTGCTGCCACAAAATGATGCTACCAGACTACTCTTTTTATGCTCCACTACTCATAAGTTCTCCACGCTGATGCTGGTTGCTCTTACTGCCCATAATAAGCAAATGCTCAATATGTGGTACACGGGACAATGGTGCTTTTCAAATCAACACATGGTTAAATAGACACCAATAGGTTGGTCTAAGATCGTTAGGAATGAGCCTGAATTAGAAGATTAAAAATGGCTCTAAATAGCTTAGGTAAAATGCTTTTAAAGACCTCTGTTAGTATGCATGCCTCTATATTTCTCCTGTAGTGTTAATGTTGCCACTAGATTGATAATACATGTGTGAATTTAGTTTATTTGGTTCATGTTATAACATCACTTACAGGTGCTGGATACAGTTTTGATCTGCTTTTGCTCTACGTTTCCTTCCTATTTAGATTTATTTGATTGATAAATTACTTGTATATGTGGAATTGGATTTGAAAATGAGCTGATCAGTTTGCTCACACCGACGTTTACTTGCTGTCGTTTAGAACTTTTTGATGGATCTATGAATTTTAATTCGAATAATCCTTGCAAATGAAGCATGCATAGATATGTTTTACTGTTCTCAATACATCCTCGCGATTGTTTTTGATCCGTCTTTGTATTATTAGTTGCAGACGATGGACTACAGTAGAGCACGAAGATGGACATAAGAAAAGACATACAGAGGAAAGTGGTATCTGAGCTTGATAAGATGCCTGCAGGGTTATAGTGTGGAGTTTGTACAACACTGAACAAAATTACGACTGTATGATGCGCTTTCATATGCTGTATGTTTCTTTCTTTTTTCGAATAGAGTGTATACATGTGCAGTGCAGCAATATGCCTGCTTTATTAATTATAGTAGTGGAGATATGGAAGGTTGAGAGTTTGTAGTGCAAATTGTTTATACCTGTACCTACTTTCCACTTTTAACACTGGCGTGATCAGACTATAATTAAACTCCTGCCATGTGATTATCAATTTGGTAAATCAGGAAACACCACAGAACAATCAGAAGGACCATATATTTATATTGTCTGGCTAAATATGCACATCGTTTCTCAAGTCTTAAAAGCATCATATTCTCTTGTTCTTAAAAGCATCATGCGCTAACCTTTCGTGGTTTTCCTTATATCCGTTACTCGTGATGATAGTGTGTTTATCTTATTCAGTTCATGCTTATGGCTGTGCAGAGGAAATGAGATGAAGCTTGTTCTGTGGGGCGATCGTGCGGTTCAGTTTGATGCAGAGGCGGTTCGTGATATGGGTTCTAAAGAGCGGTTATTGCTATTTTTGTTGGAACTTTACCTAAGATGTCTCATGGTAAGTGCGAGGATCATCTTTCATGTTTAGTTCCTATGTTGTAACTAAAGAAAGACTCCTGTGTGCTGACCTAAATGTTTTGCACGTTTAGGGTATGAAGCATGCTAAATCTTACATCTCATGTAGTTCATCATGCTTCTAACTCTCTATATATAATGAGATGGATAAGTCCATAGTTATAAAATTCTACCCATCATTTTGCTCTCAACATAATAAGTATGGCATTGAGTTCTTTAAAAATATGAAGGGTAGGAGGAGCAGCTGCAGCAATTATGTGTTAATTGCCTTGTTTCTTATTATAGGTTTATTGTTTCTCATCATATATTTTTGGTACAGGGGTTAGAACTTTGAGTGGCAGTGCTCCATGTCGCTGGTACATAGATGAAGACGTCCCGGATATAAACTCTTTCCGTGCAGGGTATATATTTGGCATCTGTTGTGTTCTTAGTTTTATTTGCTTTCCCTCTGCCTCTCCTTTCTATTTACACCTGTTCTTTTCTTATTACAGTCTTCAGGGACAGTTCATTCCTCTGGCCAACTATGTCCCCGCGGGAGCTGACGCTATCATGCCTCAGGTCCAACAGGTCCCAGTTGATAAAACTGTCTTTGAACTCAGTGAGCTGGATCCTTTTGATGATATGGTGAGCATATCATGGTTCAGTTTTTTGTTACGTTCATGTTGTTCGGAAACTCGGCGTCGCAGTTAGGCTAATCTGCATTGCTCATACAGGAGAAGAGGTTTCTCTGTACCGTTACTGTTGATAGGCTTGGCGCTGACCAGCGTTGGTGGTTTCCTTCCTGCACCACATGCCGAAAATCTGCTAAATATGATGGCTATCAGTATAGGTGCTCAGGGGATGATTGCTCTTCTGTTCATGCAGAATTGACGTAAGTCAATTAGCCGTTGTCTACTTGGTCTATCTATAGACAAATGTGTTGGTTACAATTTTTATCTAAGTTCTACTTGATTGCATGAATGGTTAGATATCGATTTAAGCTATTTCAACGTTTTTATCTATATCTGAATTACATTCTATTGAATATGTTTTACTGCAAGTCTTGTCTTCTTGTCCAGTTGATCTACCTAAAGATAGTCAGATGATACCTTGTTTTGCTGCTGCTTTGCAGGTACTGTGTCACTGTGTTTCCATCTGACGGCACAGCCGAGGCTGAATTTGTGATGTTTGACAAGGTCGCAAGGGGGGCTGTAGGAAAACCAGTGCTCGCCTTGCTGCATCAGAGGTATCCGGGGCGTAGCACCGTTGAGGAAATAGGCAATGTTGCGAGGTTTGACACAGCTGTTCCGCCAGAGATTAATCATCTCGTTGGACTGAAGTACAAGCTACTGGTCTGCATATCCAAGAAATGGAGGTTAAACAAGAGCGAGAACCTATCCTTCCAGGTCACCAGGATTAAAGAGACCTACAAGCCTGAGCTACCGCCACTTGCCGTTCGTGTTGCTGCTGAATCTGGTGGGGCATCATCATCAGGTAGCGGTTCAGGCATACCGCTGGTTCCGGTCTTATCTCCTGCTGCGTTCACGCCTCCTGCAGTGAGTTATGATCATGTTCAGACATTTGTGATGAAAATGGATATCTTGCTAGCTAGGTGTCTTCTTTGTCACAACCATCTGTTTATAGAATGCTTGAACATATTTTGTTGTTTTGTTTGCTTGGTACTGACCATTTGTTTCGATGCAGGCAACTGTTTCTCCTGCTGCCAAGCTCAGCCCTTCAACTCCGGCTAGAGGGTACTGCCCGCAAATTAGTGTCAATATGTGTACCGCCTGTTTATTTTGTTCCCCGCTCTTATCTATGTTATTCGTTGTAACAGATCATCAGCCCATAAACGTGGTGTGAGGAAATCACTCTTTGGAACTCCGGCTAAGGACAAGACAAATATTGCTGCAGAGGCTGTTGTTTCGACTGAAGAAGCACCGGACGTTTGTTTCTCGGCTTTATAGTTCTTACCATGTCACTGGTTATTTGTTGTTCCTATATTGATTTGTCTCTCTTTTCAAATTACATAGCTTTCTGTGAAGGCTACTGAGAGTGTTGATGCAGAGGCTGGTGAAGAGAAAGGTGACGATGTGCTGCCACCGAAGAAGGGAAGGTACCACCTTCCTGCCTATGTCGTTGCAGTGTCTTGCCTATGAATGACCGACCGTTTTGTAGGTTATAAAGATTGCTAATCCACTTGTCATGCGTTTTAGGTCTGGTACTGTTCCCCAGCCTAGGGGCAAGAAACATAAGCTGTAGCTGGTTTGCTGTGTGTGGTGCCATCGTCTGTATATAAGGTACCAACCAAAGACTTCTTTCTTGATTTTTGAGGTTGTTATGCTGCAATTTATATATTTTCATATCTTGCATTTGTTCAGTTCTGTCACATAGATGTTGGTGCATATTGATGATCCTTCGTTCGTTCATGACATCTTTGTTACCAGGTTCGTGGTTCCTGTTAAGGGCATAGCTCACATGGGCCAGTTAAAGAGCTTATCATTATGGTAGTACTGCCCGCTACCTCGACGTCCGCTGGAACTCGGCGGCCCTTCGTTAGTAGAAATCGTCGAGCTGATTAGATGGCCTCACGGCCTTAATGTCTGTAGTTACTCCTCAGTTCTCTGCTCCTTCAGAGACACCGCTTCTCTGCTGCAGCATTGAATTGATGTAGTACCTGTTTAAGCTACTATGTAAAACTATTTTGTGTGAGCACACGCTGTTCCATAGGCGTGCTTTCGTAGGTGTTGCCTCTGCCTATTCAGAGAGACTATCCTTTATAGACAGATCTGGTCCCAGAATGTAAGCTAAACTTATGTGCTCTTTTATGGATCTGTAGATTGATCAACAATTCATCAGAGGTTGTTTTCATAACATCGTTTAGCTAAAACGTTACATTAAGTGTACGAGGTGTTGCTCAAGAAGGTTTTGTCCTGCCCTTTCATATTAACTCATACGACTTGGTTGATTTGCTTTGTTTCCTTGCTTCGGTAGAGTTATATATAGAGCTATCTGTCTACCTGTCTCTGCTTAAGCCAGGGCTTGTGGACAATAATTTCGGAGGATCCCTTATATGCATGAAAATGCCGATTTACCAGGCCTCTCTCTCTGCTGTTTTTTTGTTTCATTTCCTTTGACTTCCTTGTTAGATAGGTACATAATATGTTTAGCCACCCGTTATTAATGTAGCTACATTTATCTTTACCCAATTAAGACCTTAAATTAATAGTTGCTGCTTGCAAATAATTTAGATATCTATTAGTTTTTGGTCTGCCAATGAGTGTATAAAAGGGTATGTGTGTTTAACATGCCTCATTGACGGAGCTATTATAGGCGAAGGGTCCAGTTAAGCGCTCTTAGCTACAGCCATACTCTCTTTGTAATCTTATGAGTTAAGCGCTCTTAGTTACACCGCATGTTAAAATGGATCACTGATCCTTATGAAAAAATTAGCTGCGTTCATATACCTAACTGGATACATTGTGTTGTAGGATTATTTTGTTCTGCTTGTCAATATAGTCCACCAGTGATATTTCCCTGGTGGTAGTGGTCGGTTCTCTTTTCGATGCTCATGCTGCTTGAAGCGGATGATGTCTGCCTGTTTGTACTCAAGCCAATGAGCCCCATCCGATCGTCCAACCCTAATGATGAAAAGTTGTAGCCTGACTTCCCTGAACCATGTTCTGTAATAGAATAAGACAATATTTAGTGCTGCAAGAACCGATGGCTACTGAATTAAACCTCATGCTTTTCTGTTTATCCTTAGACTAATCCGTAGTAAAATGTCTGTGCGACTATGTTCTGTAATAGACTAAGACAATATGGCTACTGCATTAAATATGGCAAATCTCATGCTTTTCTTTACGCCATCAAAGCAATCTTTCGATGATGAGTAGTCATGTTGTTATTTCCTAAGGATTCACCGACGGCAAAAATTTAGTCTTTGCATCTCGGCAGTTGCGCGGTAGCGCAACGGGTCATCTAGTGAAAAATAAGAGCTGAAAGCTTTGAAGTAACATAGAAGAATACTCAACAAATATAAGTGAACAATACGAGTATTCATAAGAAAAAGCGGAGCGTGTCTCTCTCCCACAAAGGATTGCTAGGATCCATTTTATTCGGAGACTGTAAATAACAAAAACAAAAACAAAAACAAACAGACGCTTCAAGCAAAGCACATAAGATGTGTCCGAATTAAAATATAGTTTCACTAGAGAGGACCTGATAGATTGTTGATGAAGAAGGGGATGCCTTGGGCATCCCCAAGCTTTGACGCTTGAGTCTTCTTGAAATATGTTGGGGGTGACCCACCGGGGCATCCCCAAGATTTGTCTCTTCCATCTTCTTGATGACATCACATCATCCTTCTCTCTTGATCCTTGAAAACTTCCTCCACACCAAACTCAAAGTAAACTTCATTAGAGGGTCAGCACATAATCAAAATTTCTTATATTCTGTATGAACACAATTTCTACCAATGCTACTGGATAATAGCTTCAACCACTGCTACTTTATGGAACAAAAGGATCCAATCAAAATAGCAGAAGAGGCATTGCAAAATAAATGGCAGAATCTGTCATAAACAGAATAGTCAGTAAAAACGAATTTTTTCGAGGTACTTAACTTGCTAAGATTGGAAAACTCAAAAATAATGAAAGTTGTATATATATATATATCTGAGGATTACGCACAAAAAACCCAGGTCGTTTTAATTTTTCTGTCAATTCTTACGAATTTAACGGTGGACAGTACAAAACTGTCCTGCGCAGGAATCCAAATCTAGCATCAACTTTCTACTAGAGGCTTAACTTGACACACCAGTGCAATAAAGTAAAGATAGAAAGGAATTTCTACAGAGGTAAGCATGCTCCTTGACACAAATAAAATGAAATAACAGAAATAAAACGTGGGTAGTCTCCCATAAGCGCTTTTCTTTAAGGCCTTTTAGCTAGGCAAGAAGATTCATATGATGCTCTGATAAAAATGAGAGTTGAAAACATAAGAGAGCATCAAGATGTAAACATAAAACACATTTAAGTCTAACCCACTTCCTATGCAAAGGAATCTTGTAATAGGATAAATTATTAAATCATAAAGCAACTATCATAAAAATATGAAACAAATGCAACTTCAAAGCTTCCAACATAAAGAGAGGTGTTTTAGTAACTTGTAAACTTTTACAACCATATTTTGCTCTCTCATAATAACTTTCAATAGCATCAGTGATAAAATCCACAATTTAACCATCACATGAAACATTCTTATCATGATCCATATGAATAAAAGTATCTTTATTTCCCTCATAAGAAAAGTTCTTCTCATTAATAACAAGGGGAGTAGGATCATCATAAAGAACTTGAACATGATAGACAAGTTGTATATTAAAAGGATGGGTTTTCTATTTCTATGCCCCTGGTTTCTTAGTAGTACTCATCCATCCCCACACTCTTAGCATTTGCTCACTTTTGCCCACTCGCTTGTCTAAGTGCTCACAACATGTCAAACTAGACGTATGCCCTCGGTCTGTTAACTTTGACCGTTGCATATATCGTTGACTGCCTGCTGACGTTTTCCCTCAGACCGTTGCGTACTGATGTGTGGGCCAGCTTGCGTATCAGATCGAGCTCGAGCAACTCCGCCGCCATGTCGCCTCCGCCGCCGTCGTGCCGCTTCCGCCGCCTTCGTGCCATGCTCCGTCTAACCCTAGTCCACCTCCGCTGTTGTCTTGCCCTCCGCCGCATCTCTACCCACACCCCCATCTGGAGGAAGCATCGATGTCGAGGGAGGGCTCACTTCTGCCCCTCGAAAGAGGAGAGGACTGGGTCGTATCGGCGGCGGATAATTCATGGATTACCCCTGGGTAAGCATCGTTTCCTCTCTAATTGAAGTTCTGATTCGTTAGGTAGGCCGTATTGGACCGGTGGTCGCGTTAATCTTTCCAGTTTTGTTGGGCTAACTCAAACCTTTATTTGCTAATCAAATAGGATTGATCCTGTGATTGCTTTCCGGTTGACTGTTAGAATGGAAGCTAGTGTGCTTGGCGGTAGAAAACCACATTTGATGTTTAGATTTTGCTATCCGAAGTTGGTAGAAACAAGCATTTCATTAAAAGCTTTGCGGGATGAATTAAGTTCTCCGCAATATGGGTGGACTCACGCCGATGCTATTGAGCTGAAATATTTCAGCAGTAGTGAACAACAATTTGTCCCACTAACTTGCGACGAGCATCTAAAATTGTTCTTCGTTACGGGTGCTGAAAGCCGCTTCGGTAAAATTCTTGTCGAGGTGCTTAGGCCACGAGGCAGTGATCGGGAGAAGGGGAAGGGTGTTCAGAAATCATCTGCATCTGCTAATAGCGAGCGCCCTGGCACTCCATGTAGGTCGAGACCAGCAGAGCTACTGGTTCAGCAAGTAACAATATGTCTGGTGACGCTTCTTCTACCGCTTCTCCTATCCCTGCTGCAGCCGATGTAGAACCATATGCAGAGCCAGACGATGAAGTGCCTCGATATGATGATGAGGATAAGAGGATGTACCCTGATCTTGTTGATACAGTTAGTCAACAAGCAATGGAAGATGTATATAAGGAGCAAGCTATCATCGGTGCAAGATTTGATGACACTGACGATGAAGAGAGGGAGGAGAACGTTGACAGCTTAGTTGTCGATGAATATGATGGTGATGACATGCCAGCAATTGAGTGGAACCGGGAAGATCCTCAGCTTGCTGTCGGCACAGTTCTACAGTCGATGGTGGACTGTCGTAATGAAGTGACTACTTATTGCATTATCACTGAAAATACATATGTGGTTGACAGGAGTGAGCCAACAAGGTTCACCGTTCATTGCCCATATGCAAGGTGCAAATGGAGGTTGCATGCATCAATAATGTTGAGGAGAACCCTTGTTTAGGTTTGTTTGTGTATTTATATTTATTCATTTTATGTGTAATTTTTTCTTAATTGTTTGAGTATTTATTTTGTTTCAGATAAAAATAAACGAACACAAGCACACTTGTCCACCTTGAGGGGGAGGGGGGAAGACTAAAACAAAGCAAAGACTAGGTGGGTGGGAGATGCAGTTTTGTATTGGTTGAGAGAAAAACCAACACTTGGTCCAGCAGCACTCCATGGTAAGCTATTTGAGAAGTACAAGATTGATATACCTTACATGAGGGTATACTATGCTAAGGAGACGGATCTTGACAGGATTAATGGTGCTTGGAATGAGAGTTTTCAATTGCTCTACACATTTAAAGTTGAAGTTGAAGCTGCCAGTCAAGGGAGTGTTGCAGAAATTGACAAGCATATAGTTAGATATAAAATAAGAGGGAAGACATTTGAGAAGGAGTGCTTCAGGAGGGCATTTGTTTGTTTCAAGGCTTGCTGGCGGGGATTTCTGGATGGTTGTAGGCCCTATTTGGCTATTGATGCAACAACTTTGAATGGAAGATGGAGGACATCTAGTGGCAGCATGTGCTGTTGATGGACACAACTGGCTATTCCCAGATGCATTTGGTGTGGTAGAGGTAGAGTGCGAAGAAAGTTGGGTACGGTTTCTGCAAAATTTGCGCAATGTTATAGGTACACCCCCAGGTTTAGCTATACGCACCGATGCATGCAAGGGGTGAGAAAGTGCATTAGGAATTGCATTCCCTAGAGTGGAGCATTGGGATGTATGTGTCACCTAGTGGAAAATTTCAGAAACAAATTCAAATGTAAAATTTATGATGATAATTTGTGGCCAGCATCATACACATGCAGTGAGAGGAAGCATGAGCACCATTTGGGTGTGTTGTATGCTCACAATTCTCAGGTGAAGGAGTACCTAGATGCACATCATGGTAAGTTGGGGTCAAGAAGTAAATTCAATACAATCTGCAAAGTGGACTATGTGACAAGTAACTTGGCAGAGTGTTGCAATGCAAAGATCACGAGTTTGAAAGGGCCTTTGTTGTGGCAATTTTTTGATAAGATTCGGCATATGCTCATGATAAAGATGGCTCTCCGGAAAAGAACTGCAGAAACAAAATATGTTGGCCAGCTTACGCTTCCATCTTCTTATTAAGGCATTGCATGCGAAGGCAACAGGTTTGAAGATGAAATGCATTCCCTCAGTACTTGTGGCATAGGTAACATATACTGACAGTAAAAATAGGGAATGGAGGTATCCAGTTAACCTAGCAACTAGGGAATGCAGTTGTAGGCAATGGCAGCTCCGAGGGAAGCCATGCATTCACACCCTTCATTTCATGACATTTATCGGTGATGAAGAAGGTGAAGTCGATCAATAAATATCTGAATTTTTTTGTTGCAAAATTTAGGGGTGCTCATGCTTCTAAGGTGCCTGCACTCTTGGGAAAGGATCAATGGATCCATGTCGATCCAGGGTTCAAACTACATTCTCCTGTACTCACTAGACCACTAGAAAGACCAAGGAAGAACAGGTTCAGAAGAGGTGAAGAGGGTCGTGTGAAAAAACAGAGGAAGTGCAAAAAATGTGGAGTTCTAGGGCACATTGCGAGGCTTTGTACCAATGGAGTGGATGCATCATTTGGGGAATAGGAACAATGGGCAGCAACAATTGCAGAGGAGGATGCATCATTAGAGCTGATTGCAGCAAAACCAGAGGAGAATGAAGAAACAAAATTAGCAGTGCATGCACCTAGCTCCAGGACAACTAGAGGCAACATAAAAAGGCCAAGAGACGAGGAGGATTTTGAAGCCATGGCTTTTGCAAGTTTTGAGGCTCTTAGAGATGAGGAAGTAATTATTCCTGTAGAGGAGGATTCTGAACCGACAGATGATCATCAACTTTTCATAACTCTCTCATCACCTCGACAGCCACCACCACAAGTGAAGAGCAAAAGGAAGAAGAAAAAGGTGGATATCCCACCTAGGGAAACCAGGAGCAAGGCGGTTAAGCCGTCGTCGAACACTCGATGCAGAAAAAATATTTGAACTTTCAAAAGCTAGTTGTAAACTTTGAATTTGTAATAAGATTTCTGTTGTCATCTGTCAAAACTTTTACTTTGATGTGAAATTTGAGATCAAATTTCAATTAGAGACAAAATTTGAATTCCAGGCAAATATTTGAATTTGAGGTCTTATTTGAACTTCTACACAACCAACCATTGAATTCCTTTGCTCTGTGATGTGATGTTACAATGATACATGATAGATGATGAATTCGATCTTTTTTGTGTAGTCATGAGAAATGTGCTACAAATGAGCTCCGAAGCTAGGGTAAACACCCCCATTTGTAAATCATGAAAAAATCGACTTTGTCTAAATGATCCATAATATTGTTTCAGAGTTACTATGTCACATATAACAACATTGTGCCCTGGTTTTATATATTTTTGACTTTTTTTGAATTACTTATGCACATTTGAATCCATCGCTCTATTCTTCAAACTCTAGACAAGTATGTACAAGATAGCTCTTTTGTGGAAAGAGTTTTCAATCAATTATCCATAAACCGTGTTTATATTTTTCTATAGTTACTATGTCACATATAACAACATTGTGCCCTGCTTTTATATTTTTTTGATTTTTTATGAATTACTTATGCTCATTTGAATCCATCGCTCTATTCTTCAAACTCTAGACAAGTATGTAAAAGATAGCTCTTTTGTGGAAAGAGTTTTCAATCTATTATGTATAAACCATGTTTATATTTTTTTATAGTTACTATGTCACATATAACAACATTCTGCCCTGGTTTTATATATTTTTGATTTTTTTGAATTACTTATGCTCATTTGAATCCATCGCTCTATTTTTCAAACTCTAGACAAGTATGTACAAGATAACTCTTTTCTGGAAAGAGTTTTCAATCAATTATCCATAAACTGTGTTTATATTTTTTTTATAATTACTATGTCACATATAACAACATTGTGCCCTGATTTTTTTTGAATTACTTATGCTCATTTGAATCTACCATGTGATAACTGATTTATTAACTCCTAGTCCTAACACAAAAGGACAACACCATCTCTACGGTACAACACACATATATAAATAAAGTTCGTACATATAAAACGACATGCGATACATAGTTCACCAAGCAACTTAACAAACCACAAACTATTCAAGTCTTTTTTTTTCTTAAAAGTGTCTTCTTGTTTATCTTACAACAACTCAAACAGGGTACCCATTCAAAAACATGCAATATGGCCACCAACAACTCTTGTTGTTTATCTTCTTTATGCTGAAATAATGGGCCTTTTAGTCTATATTCTCAACACTTTATGAACTACGTCCATCAAACCCAAGATTCAAAAACATGGAATATGTCCACCAACTTTTTGAGAAAATACATTTTTTGCATGGCTCGTTTTTTCTAGATTCATTTTGACAAATTCGACGACGCCTAATAAACAAACATTTGTAAAGCGAAAACAACAAGAAAATAACAAGCACAATATGACTATAAAGACAATAACATTGATAGATAATAGTTCTTATATAACACAACCACGATAAAGCGTTCACGATAAATACAACCAACAACAATCCATACAAATATAAAAATAAGCCCAAACACACTAGGGCTCCGGGACCTTCACTGCCATCTTCGGATCTTGGAGAGGATCTTCACGGCTCCTACTCCTCCACGCCGCCCTCGCCGAGCTAGTAGGGGACGTTGTACATGCGGTTGGGGGTGGGGAAGATTCTCTCTGTGTCGGTGAAGATGTTGTACGTAGTGAAGCAGATGAACTCGCAGCCGCACAGAACACCTGCCCAAGAAGATAGTAGGCGTTGAAGCGGTTGGTGAAGTTTGCCACCAGCGCGACTGGCGTAGTGTTAGCGGTCGGAAGCATCTCCACCAGCCGGAACATGGGAGGCGACCCCACCAAGAGGTGGTGATAGCGGCACGGAGGAAGCCACTAGCAACCTCCCTAGCACCCCTCCACCGTGAGATCGCCCACACGCGCAGCTGGGTCTCCACGACGACATCGGCGGGGAACCGCATCTCCGGCATGGTGGGTGGTAGCTGGAACGTGGGGCCGTTGAACTGCATCTTGGCCTGCGCTACGCTTCACTTCTTCTCGCTCTGGGTTCGGGAGAAGGAGGGACGGGGGCGACGCAGATGGAGGTGTGGAGAATACATGAAGGGGTGGGTGGTTTAAATAACCGGCCGTGTGCGTGTTTTGCAACGTTCAAACGATGCGGATTGATCGGTATGCCACGCATTCATTGCGAACCATTCTCACACAGGCCACTATGTATCGCCTCAACTCGACCAAAAAGGTTGAGACGATACAAAGCTCTTAAACGAGGAGACGCGTGCGAGAAGAGATGAACCAGCGGCTGCGACCGTGTCTGCGTACGTGGCTGCGCAGATCAACAGTCTTTGCGTTCACGACTGCATCGTGGCTGAGTGGCTCAGCGACTGTCTCGGCATCCATGGCTGTATCGTGGCGTGGCTGGCTGGCTGCAACCATGCAGCAAAGCTGCAAAGCTTTGTGGCGGCGTCGGCTCATGCATGCAGGCTGTCTGGATCACGTCGAGCAGCGGAAGCATGCATAATAGGCCTCGGGGTCCAGCGCTCAATGCAAAACAGCCTACGACTTAGCTAAAGACAGGCCCAACAGTCCAGCAGAATCACGACCCAATAGTCAAACCAGCATCACCTTCAAAACACGGCCCCACTTGTCAGATCTAGCGCGGCCACTAGTTAACGGGCAAACCCTTCACCCGACAGCCTCCACCGCTACGAGCGTTTCAGAGGGTTTCACACAAGGGAGTGGGGAAAAGTGAGCAAAAGCTAAGAGCGTGGGGATAAATGAGTAGTGCTAACGAACCAGGGGCACATAAATAGAAAACCCTAAAAGGATTGGTTTGAGTAATTTCTCTATAATCATGACAAGTTTCAAAAGGATAATTGTAATTATAACCCATGTCATAGTAGTCTTTATAATTATCAAAGACCGGAGGCATAGTATCATCATAAGCAATAGAATAGTTATCCTCTAAAGTGTGTTCATTTGCAAACATGTCATCGTTTTTTCTAGAAGGAGATGTATCAAATATATAATCATTAGCAAAAGGATTTTCAAACACCTGATCCCGAGGCTCAGAGCTTATATATCATCATGGAGGGGAACATGGATAGTACTAATAATGTATCAATTATTAACATCATCATTTTCAGAATTAGTGTCCCAGAGATCTTCAATATCAAATGTGGTGTGCTTTTCCCAATCATGATCACTAATATCAATAACAAGCATAGGTTCATCATCATGTTCAGAATCATCAAATTCATAACTATAAGTATTAATTGTAACATGAGCAATAAGTTTGGGAGAAGATACCGTTTCCTCTCTCCTTTTACTCCTCTTCTTCTTCCTCTTTCCCTTATTCTTCTTCTTTTGCTCTTTTGGAGGGAGAAGCTTGAAAGGAAGCTTCTCCACATAACCTGGTTTAGTTTTAGAGACAATGGAAGAAACTTGGGGAAATTCCCCTCTTTCATTAATAATATGAAAACACATATTAGTCATGTCATACTTTGGTAAAGTCCCATCCTTTATAATATTTTGTATGTAGGTGTTAGCATGGGAATTATTAACACAATACAGATAACATGCATGCAACAAATCATTCATATCAATATCACTCATATTTAACAAAGAAGTTTTTCTTGATATCTCTTCACACCCAAAAAATAATGTAAGTTCATCATGTTGATTAGGAGTGATTATGTTATCACATAAGTCTCCTGCAATGTCCTTATTAGAACCTGAGCATTGAAATTCGAAATGACCTTCTTCATAGCAAAGTTAACAAATAAAAGGATAGCTGGCACAAATTTTTTCACCAAGCTCTCTTAGAACCTTATACCAAGCTCTATGTATTCATCTTCAATTTGATTAATTCCACAAGGTCTATGTATTCCACAAAAGTTAACATGCTTATAAGAAATAGTATTTTCAGAAGCTTGAGCATGTTTATTGCAATCATTAACAACAATTCCATTTTCGTTGCAGGTGTCTTTGAAAGGTTCATGATGCACGTCCCAGTTTTATTTAGGAACATTAATATGAGAATCTAAGATTCTAGAACAATCAACAATAATATGAGAATCAACACCATATTTAGCACTAAGCTCTTGAAAACCAACAGTTTCAGCGAAAGACTTAATGCAATCATATTCATAGTTTATACCTGATTCTTTACCTTTGTCATGCATTCTCCCAATCTTCGGCATTGTTTCGAATTATTTCAAGGAGATCCAATCTAGCTTCAACCTTCTTACTTGTGAAACCATCCGAACAGGCATCTAGATAATCCTTGCAATGTCCTGAAAGCCTTGCATAAAAATTATTAACAATTATTTTAGCAGGAAGTTCATGGTTAGGACATTTGAGTATTAATGTTTTCAGCCTTCCCCAGGCTTGAGCAATGTTTTATACTTCACGAGGCCAGAAATTATATATAAAATTACGATCTTGGTGAATCTCACTTGGAGAATAAAATTTAGAATAAAAGAGAGATACAACTTCCTCCGATTCAAGAGAGTGCCTATTCTTCGACAATTTATACCAATGCACAACTTTTCCACCAAGTGACATAGAAAATAATTTTTTCTTAACTTTGTCCATTGAAATACTTGCACACTTGAACAGCTCGCATAATTCATGTAAAATAGCAAATGATCACCATGATGGACAGTTCCATCCCCTACATAGCGGTTATCCATAACACGATCAATAATTTTCATAGGTATTTTAAATGACACTATTTCTTCAGGTGGCTTTAGAATATCACAAGCATCATCAGATTTATCAGATAATGCAGGCAAAACATTATCAAGGCAAAATAATTCCTCCAAAGATGAGGAGCAAAAAATATTATTTTTGTTTAAAACTAGCTGCGCCAAGCTTAGGCTTTTCCATAGCCTTAGCAATAATAGTGTCCACATAATTTATACTAATAACATTACTACCACTATTATGCAAACTAACTTCCATAGGTTTTTTAGTGTTCTCTTCAAAAGCATCATGTCCTAATTTAATATAAATTTCATCAACATCTCTATTTTTTTTGTTGTTTTCCATTTAGCGTAACTAGTGTAATAAAAACAAGAAACAAAAAGTAATAACTGCAGAATTTAAAGGAGATACCTTCCAACGGCGCCAGAAAATAACTTGATGACTACGCATGCTTCTATTCTCGTAGACAGTGTTAGGCCTCCAAGAGCAGAGGTTTGTAGAACAGCAGCAAGTTTCTCTTAAGTGAATTACCCAAGGTATATTGAACTCAGGGAGATAGAGTCAAAGATATCCCTCTCAAGCAACCAATCAATTAAGATAAAAGAAGTCTCTTCTGTCCACAACACACCTAGTACACTTGTCAGATGTATATGTGCACTAGTTTGGTGAAGCGATAGTGAAATACAAGTAATATGTATGATTATAAATAGTAATTGCAACCTAAAATAAAAATGGCAGCAAGCAAACATCTAGCAGAACTTGTTGTAAACGGTGTTTCAATGCTTAAAAACAAGGCCTAGGGATTTTCTCTAGTGGATATTCTCAACAATGACATCAAAGCTGAATAATAAATACTACTCTCAAACACTCTCTTGCTAGATGATAAACACCCTTCACTGTGTAGGGCAACAAGAGCACCCTCAAAGTATGAGTAAACACACACCACAACGTCATAAAGGAATCATACACGGTGTGCACACTTTCACCTTCACAACCGTGAATAACCATGGATTTCATATTAAAGTAACCTCTAGAGTGCATAATGGATAAAGAGTAACATCACATAATCAACTAGATTACAGAGATCATGATCACATAAAGATCACACCATGGGAGAGAGAGATAAACCACATAGCTACCGGTAGAGCCCGAAGCCCCGGGGGAGAACTACTCACTACTCACCATAGGAGTCAGCAACGGCGATGGAGATGGCGGTGGAGTTGATGGAGATGACTCTGGGGGAAATTCCACGTCCCGGCAGGGTGCCAAAACAGAGACTTTTGTCCCCCGAATCTTGTCTTCGATGGCGGCGGCGCGACGAAACTCTTCTTGGGAAAAGGCTTATTTTTTTAGGGTTTTCACGTCGGGGGAAATATATAGGCGAAAGGACGAAGGCGGCGGAAGGCCTAGGCTCCCTCATGAGGTGCCCACGTGGCAGGAGGTGGGGACACGGTGGGACCTCATCTGGGGGCCTCGTGGCCCCTCTCCGTCTCGTCTTCGGTGTTCTGGAACCTCCCATGAAAAATAGGGACTTTGGTATTAAATTTGTCCAATTACGAGAATATTTTCTTAAGGGGTTTTCTGAAACTAAAAATAGCAGAAAATAGGGAACTAGCACTATGGCATCTTGTTAATAGGTTAGTCCCAGAAAATCCATAAAAATCGTATAAAGTGTATATAAAACATGTAGCAATTGGTATAAGATAAGCATGAAACATAAGAAATTATAGATACGTTGGAGTCGTATCAGCGGGCTGGGCGGTAAAGCTGGAGTTGGATCGTTTGTTATTTTCACAGTCTTTAAGGGGTGGAAGTAAAAGGGCGAGAACGGGACCAACCTGATAGTATCAGAGGGAGAGGGAAGAGGTGCGTGGATGCCCTCAGCAACCTCTCTCGGCACCGGCCGTAATTCTTGTAGGAATATGGATATGATAGTGTAAACACTAAACCAAACACCTCTTGTAGATCCCTCAGGAAAATGTCGGAGAGTGACTCCCGAGAGACAGGGGTGGTCACACTCTGCAGAGAATGTCCGAAGGGGACTGAACGCGGAGGTCAAACAACCCTCAACCGGCACGGTGATGGTGCTCGTCGAGTCTGAGGAGGGACATCACGAAAGAGATGGACACCAGCCCATACTCAGGTTCACGACCCTTAGGAGGAGGTAACACCGCTACTCCTGCTTGTCTGTATTGCGCTGTAGAGGGTACAGTACAATGAGCTTGCCAGAGGGCTCTCTTATGGCAGTTTGGAGCTCAAGGAGGGAAGGCTAAGGTCTTCTTCCTCCTTGAGCGAGTTCATCTATGCTATATGCTCTCATAGAGTGTTCAAGTGTTGGTTGATTGATCCATCACTTTGCTACGAAGGTGCTCCCTCTCCTTTATAGGCGCCCCGGGCCTCATCCTAGCACCCTACAAAGTGGATGGGTTCCCACATGGCAACGAAACGGAGGAGTGGGGTGCACCGCAGCTGGGTTGCCCATGGACTCGGTTCATGGGTGCAAAGCCTGCCTCGGGGGCAGGAAAGCCACCATCCACGCAGGACGGCCAGCTGGTGCCGCAGAGATCGTGGGGGTGCCCACGGTGACGTCGTCGTTGGAGCGTAGCGCCGGCCATCTACTTTATCACCAAAGGGGGAAGCTTCGTAGTCCGGCATGAAGGGCGCAGCTTTATTGACCCCTTTAATCACCAGAATGGAAACTGTGGCGCCGTCGTCATCACGTGCAGGCGTGCGCGTCACTATGCGGTCGCGGCAGAGACCACGTGCGCTCTGCGGCGGTTGCTTCACAGTGAAGTGTCTCTACAAGGCCTATGCGGCCTTGTGGAGTGATTTGCGTTGACTCCTCCCCGGGAAAGAGAACCTTGTGAATTGGCAGTCGCGGGGAGAGCCTCTTCAGGCCTTCGGAACCTCTTCAGGCCTTCGCTCCCCCTTTAGGCCCTCTCGAGGGCTTTTAGCCCCCGAGAGTCTCTCCAATCGTCTGGCTTGGTCCTTAGTCATTTATTTGATACCGCGCGTGCGAGGGCTGTGGAGAGTGGGCCCTGTACACCATGGTTTCCACTGGGCCGACAATAGCCCCCGGTCCCATGACGGGCGCGGCGAAGCCCACCAGGCTCAGGCGACGCGTCGTGGGTCCAAAGTGTCCGGCCGGCTCGAGACACGAGTTGTAACATCCCCACATTTTGGAATGTTTAAAAATCACTAAAATTTAAAACTTTTGTTTGATTAAAATAAAATATTAAAATGCATAAGGAAACCAACTATAAAAGACTTCAAACATATTGAAGAAGTTTAATATCTCAGTTATCATTATTTTCAAAAGTTGTTTCAAGTTAAACATTTTATTATCCATTGTATTTCTTAAAACCTCAATATGTAATTTGACATATGTTTTCCAAAATTTCAAACCAATTCCTTGTAATAAAAAGTTTCTTATAAGTATTTTGTTTCAACCACTTAGCCATATTTATTCATAAAAATAATATTTACAAATGTTCTTTAAAACTATTTAAAGCATGGTATATTTGCCAAATGATTTTCATCCTTTTACCTGAATTCAAAACATAGTTTTGTAAATTACAAGTCTATAGTTTATAACCTTAAAAACTTCATAGATTTTAATTAATGAATTATCCAAATAGACATTTCATTAGCTTAAATGATTTTCATTAATTTTCAAAACATAAAATGATTTTCATGTATATATTCAATATAAGAAATGAAATAAATCTAAAACCTTTTCCAAAGATATCTTGTGAAGTTTTCAAATGATTTATCTTAATATAAAATATAATGGCGCACAAAATAAAATTGAATTTAAATTTGAATCCATTAAAATTCCTATTACTTTAAAAATATTTATATTCTATTATTCTACTATTATGTTAAAATAAAGATGAATGGCTACAGCCAAATGAGTTTAAATAACTTAAATTCAAACATATTTGAATGTGGGTATTTCATAGAATTTATTTTAGCCAAAAATAAAATTAATTAAACCCTAGTTTCAAATTTAACATAAAGTGTCAAATTTGTATTTAATCAATATTTCAAAATTATTAATTTTGAAAATTGTTCAAAACATGCCCACAACTGGTTTAACACAAAGATATTAATTTTACAAATCTTTAGAAATTTATTTGAGTTCATTTGGACACAAAAATCAAAAGATATGAATTAAACAGAAAAATACGAAAAAGAAAATGGCTGGATGACGTCATCGCTGACGTCACACCTTCTTCAACCTCTGGCCGAGATTTCCGCCTCCAATCTCGTCGTCAAATTAGAGCGCAATTGGCGAGATTTATTTCCCCCGTTCGGCCTATAAAAGCCCCAGCTCCTCTGCAACGCCCCGGGATTTCCCGAATTAGAATTGTTTGTTTTTCTTTTTGCATCATCATATCATCATGCATTTGTCACTTATTTAATTTTTGCATTTTAAATTTAAATCACACCCCTCAAATTCAAATTCCACTTTTAAATTCAATTACAAACCAAATTAATTTAAATGTGATATTTAAATTCTTTTCAAATATTCAAATTAATATATGAAATTGTGTATTGGAAACAATAATTAAATTGCCTATTTAAAACAAAAACTATTCTGTAAAGTTTCTCTATACAAAATCTTTTCTATTTTATTTTAAAATACAAAAACAGAAAAGAATTAAATAAAATAAATAAAACTTCAGAGAAGAAAAATTCTACCTGGGCCGAAGTCCAACTTCCCTGGCCCCACTCCTCCCTTGGCCCATCCCTCTCTTCCTAGCCCAGCCCGTCCTCCCTTGTCTTCTTCTCCCCTTTACAGCAAGGCAGAGGAAAGCTGGCCATGGCGTCCACCACGTGCTCCCCCTCCTTCCCTTCTTAGCCGACCCCTCCTCCTCTTCCCCAAACCCTAGCCTCCTCCTTTTCTCCTGCTCTGCGCCACCGTCGCCGCCCCCTTCTTCTTCCCCCTCTTCTCTGCCCTTTCCCCCACCGAAGCCACCGAAGAACCTCGCCGTTGCAGCGCCGCCGTCGAAGGACCGGGGAGCACTACCGGAGCTCCGCATCGTCGTCACCTCCCTCTCCCCCGCAGGAATCGAGCCGGGAGCGCTCGTGGCAGTCGGCCTCGTCCTCGTCTCCACCGCGGCCGGCGAAGCGCGCCGCCGCAATTCCTCCCCTCCGGTCATCCTCGCGCCCGATACTCCACTCCGGCAACCCCCACGGTGAGCTCCGGTTCCATCCGCGCCTTCCCCCTCTCTTTTTGCTGGCGGAATCGACGAGCTCGTCCGCGACCCCCTCCGCCTCCGCCATGGATGACCGAGAGGTGCAAGGTCTTCTTTTTTCCCCTGTGCTGCGCCGCTGCGGCTCTCGCCTCTCTGGCTGCACCACGCACCCAACCGCATCCACGCACGCTCACGCTCGCCCACGCCCGCGAACACACGCAAGAGTTCCGTTCCTGTTCGTCACCGGCGCTGCGTCTGTATCGGGCGCTGTCAGTTTCGACAGTAGAACTGTAGGCGTTTTTGGTTAAAAAACAAAGACCACCCCTTGCCTAGCACCAGCACGCACCAGATCCACTGGTTAACACCTCCGATCTGTTCCATCCCCAGCAGCGCGCGCACACACGAGTTCGATACTCAACTCGGCCGATTAAACCCAGCCCCCTTTTTTCCTTTGTGCTCGCGCACTGACCGGCGGGCCCCGCTGGTCAGCGACCGCGGGAGCCCGCACAACACACACACGCGCACCAGCGTGGCGCCGGGCCCGCATGTCATCGTCCCTGGGTAGCTTTGCCTCGGTGACAAAAAACCAGATCCAGATCTGAATCTTTGCACCCAACCCCCTGCAGTCCCTGTTTTCTGCACAGAGCCCTCTTCAGTACTTTTCCATCACAGATAGGTCCCTGTAATTCACAGAAACACCCCTAATCTTAATTTGTTAATAACTTTAATTCTATAACTCCAATTAAAATAATCTTTATATGTTTTTGTATCAGAAAAATACAAGGAATATTAATATGCCATTCATATGCCATTTTGAATCTTTATTTTAATTGCTTAGTGTGATTTGTTAATTGCAACTAAATAATTAAATCAGGAATGTGTGGGGTAATAAATATATAATGCCCTATTCCATTTAATTTAATTAGATCACCCATGCCATGTGTTGCCATGTCAACCAACATTTAATATTGCTGGTAAATAAATAACTTGCACCTAAATATTAATTGCCGGGGTTGCTTTCCCGCTTAATTTGGATTACCTGCATTGTGTTGCATCTTGCCATGCCATGCATCATTCTCATATGATCATGCTGGATCTTTTGCCGTAGTTGTAAAGTGCATCTTTCACGCTTTCCAGTGTTTGTTGCTTCTTCGCGGATACGACGTTGAGATGTGTGAGCAACGACAAGATCTGCTTCCATGCGGGATTCCAGGCAAGCAAAATTTGCTTGTTTACCTATACATTGTCTTTCATTCTTGCCGTTGATCTCTGCTACCCTAGTATTCGATTCTTTATTGCGATCCCATCACATGTTCATCCTGTAGCCTATACAACTTTATCCCCACATCCCATCACCTGTTGTTTGTTTATCTGTTGGCCTTGCGAGTCGTAGCGCATGCTTAGAGTTGACTGTGCGAGTCGTCTGTTGGTTTTAAATTTCATCTGCTTAGTATGATAGATTGTTCTACTTTAATAAAATGCTATCTTGTGTTGGGGTATTATAATTAAAAGATAAGACACCAGGCGGAAGGCCTTGCGAGGTGTTTTGTTCTGCTCAGTGTCGACCTAGGAACTGAGATTTTGTCCTCGGATCCAATTTTGAGCGCACTAACCACTTGTGGGAGGCCCTATGGAGCCCCCCTCGACTTTGAACGGATCTACAGCTTGTCCATGTGCCGCAAGTAGTTCGGGTTTTCCATTTGCTCATATGCATGTGCATGATGATGATGACGATGAGAGGTTATGTGATAGGGGGGGGGGGTCATATAGGTGCGGTACGACACGAAGCGGACAGTTCCTACTGTGGTTTGAGCCGCATGGTGGCGTAGTCGCAAACTAATGAGTCCGCAATTGAGATTCGGCCGGACTCCTGACGCGGGTAACAACTCATATGGGTGGCACTTGGACTTGCTGTAGTGAAGGAATAAGTCGTGTTGAGAAGGCCTGATGCTTGCTTGGGTTGATCATGCGAGTATGGGTACAGTAGTGCACCCCTGCAGGGTATAATCTTATCGATGAGCCGTGTCCACGATTATGGACGACTTTGGTGATGATGCTGGCTAAAAAGATCTAGACAACTTGCACCTAATTAATGTTAATTAAATTGACTAGTAATATAGAATTACTTTCACGATAAATTATAATTAAAACTGTTCAACGTGTGAGTTTCCCGAATTGCTTCCTCATATTTGGTTGAGTGGGGTGATTTCGAGAATGGGTTATGTTTGGTGTTAGTTGTAGTTGTTTACTTTATGCGCTCTCTTATCCCTCTCTGATTAGACGGAAGTTGTAGCGTGTCTCTTCAGGTTGCTAGTGCTGCTGCCGCTAAGTCCACTCCCCTATATTTTGGGAGATGGTGTAGAAAGTAGGCAAGTCGGTTTTGCTTGCCAGGGAGTGCCCTGACCCTCTTTTGGGTTATGCTTTATGTGCAGTCAAAAGGTTTGAAGTCTGACGACGTTAGCTTGAGAATCCCTCCGGCTTGGCTGGGCAGGGATATGGCGCCATCGCTTATCTTCAGGACTCTTAGTCCAGTTTACTTCTCATCCATAGTCGGATACTATTCTGCTTCCGCTGTCATTTGAAATCTTTGTATTGTATCATTTGTATCTTGACTCGTTCGAGTCGTTGTTGTAATTTATCTTCTGTTGTATTTGTGGATGTATCGGAACTATTGTAATGTTATCACAATTCTACCCACATAATGCGCATGTTTCGGCGTGCACATTATGTTTGGTGGGCGACCTAAAATCGTTATTATGCGGATTTCGGCGGGATCGCTTAAATCTACATATTACCGATTTTAGGGCGTCACATCCTCCGCCACCTTTCCCCTAAAACCCTAGAACCTAAGACGCCGCCAGGCCGTCACTTTTTCTCACCGGAGTTCATCCACATCCGCCGCCGTTTTCACAAAATCCCGGCGAGGTAAACTGCCCCTGCGTCCGAGAACCACTCCCCTGTCTTCCCCGCCCCCTTGCGCAACTGCTCATGTGCGCTTTGCTTCCTCGCGCAGCCGGGCACTCCAAATTCATGCTCGACCACGTCGCCGGCGCCCGCTCCGCTCCGGCCTCATTCCTGCACGGCAGCGAGACGAGGAACACGACGACATTGCCGCCATCTGCTTCGCCGTGTTGCGCCGCGTTCGGAGCAGCCCTCCGCGCGTCCGGGGATTCACAAGAGGCACCGGCGTGTCCTCGCCCGAGATCAGCGCCGCCGTCCCCTCCATCTCCGGCCATCGGCCCCGCCACGGTATGGTCAAACGTCCCCCAGCCGTCCGATCTATTTTTCCACGGCCACGATTAGATTTTGTTAGTGAAAGGGTACAGTTAGATCTGGACCGCCAGATCCAGATCCAACGGCCCAGATCCATCCACTTATCCACGCCAGCGATCCAGTCAGCGCCTAGTCAGATCCCAGTCAGCAGCCACGTCAGAAAATGTTTTCTATTTAAATTAAAATTGGCAGTTTAACAGAAAAGACCCTACAACTTAGATCTGTTATAACTTTTTAACCACATATCCAAATTTGACAAATTTTATATTTTTGGAAAGCCTGGACATGTCGAAAATTTTAGTCCTGTTAGAATTCAAATTTGACTTAGCGTAAAATATTCAAATTTCAAAGGTGGATTTGAGTTTTTTTTCATAACTATAATTCTATAAATTAAAAAATTGCAAATAAAATTGTTTTAGAAACTTTGGAATATTTGTAATATGATGCCTCTGTTATAAAATAATTTTTAATATTATTTGGATGATTTAATACTTATATGTATAAATTAAATAGTTTGAATAATTTTGACATAACTCGTGATAGAAAAATCATTTTGAATAAATCCAATTGTTATAAATTATTTAAAATCCCCTCTGTCTGTTAACACTATTTATAAAATTTTATTATAAAATTTAATCATAGAAAACTATGATCTTGTATTTACCCTTTTATTTTATTTTCCTATAATAAAAATTAATTAAATTGCAATTATAACCTAATGCATACTTTATAAATATCACAAAAATTAGTATGATATTTCTTATGATTAAAAAGTGCATTTCATGCATAACTTATTTTATTATATAGTTATACTCCTCATAGGAAAACTCCCTCATTTTCTCTAAAGTTAGGATTATTTTCGACATAGTGGTTTTGAAAAAGTTGCACTTAGACACTTAGGATTCTCAACACGAAGTCTAGAAGGCCAATGAAGACTTAGCCAAGAAAACAAACTCCGAAGGCATCTCCAAGAAGCAAAAACACTTAGAAGAAAATCAAGAAGATTTCCATGAAGACCAACCAGCAATGTTTTCTAAGTCTTGCTTCCCCTCTCTCTTTTCTCCCTTCTTCTCTTAGACCTCTTGATGACTAAGTTATATTCAAGACCAACCTGAATGCTATCAACAAACTCAAGTCTTCAAAGTCATCAAGTTTACAAAATTGCAATGAAGTCATCACATCAAGAAGAAAAGGAAGCAAAGAGAAGATTCTACATTCTTCTTTCTATCTTTTCTCTCTTTCCTAATCTTGTCTTTCACTTTAGACATAAACAATTTTTGATCATGTTATTACCATCTTGAAGTTTGTTGGATCCTAGCGGCATAGTGAGATGAAGCGGCCTGGAGACTAACCTTACATGTCCACGTACATGAGACCTGTTCCACAGCTTAAGTGGCTGGCCGGATGTCTGTCTCTCTCACTATAGTGAATATCCAATTTACAAAGAGTTGTTAATAATCGTTGATCACCATGAAGAATAGAGTAGTATTTTTCTCTAAGAATCTATGCACATCATGACTAAGCCATTAGAGTGCTTATTCAAGATTATTTATAGCAAAGTATTTTATCAAACTTATGACCTTAGTCCTTAGTCATTTTTGACTAACATAATTGCCTTGCATAAACTTAGAAGATTTTCATGGCATGAAAAGCATTTCTAGTCCTTAGAAATACCTTACACATCATGCATGACACATTTCCTTAAAAAGTTATGAAACTTGTTTGTTCATTATGTATGTGTTTGTATGCATTGTGTAGTGATGTGTTGATTGTTGTATTGTTGCTTGTCTATATTGTTTAGATTCAATGGAGAGACTCGAATAACGTTGAAAAGAGTTTGTGAGCAAAGACATTCTCCAAAGGCAAGTGGCACCCTCATAAACTTCCTACTATTTTCTATATGCATTACTTAGTGTATTTTTATATAAGCATGTGTAGAATAGTATTGCTATGCTAAACCTGTGTAGAAATCCCTTACTCCTGTGTCTAGGTTCCTATGCAATTCTTAGTAGAATTATTGATGCTATGCAAATGTTGTTATGTGAAAATCTAAATTCTACTAAGTTAAGAATGAAACACCTGGGTGGTAAGTGGTTGTATGGTTTATGTTGAGTGGGTACTCAGGCCCATGTCTATGGTTCCTGGAGTACGTGCACTTGTGAACGGCCACCCAGGAGTAGAGGAATCTGAAGAACTCCGAGTGACGATTGCTTCCAGTGCAGCCATTGCCAATGGGCTCTGGCTTGATCAACTATGTTGCGTGGACTCTCTCCGGCTTGACAAGCAGATGTAGAGGGTGTTAGGTGGAACGGGTCAAGCCAGAGTGGGAGGGAGAATGCTTCTGAAAGATCTCGTCACATTCTTCTCCTTTTCCTTATCACTTCAGAGTGTAAAGGATAGTTTGGGTTGAATGGGTACAATGGCGAACGTGCACAACCTCTGCAGAGTGTAAAACTAAGTACTTAGCCGTGTCCCCGGTACGGACAATTTGAGCAGCTGATCAAGGACATCAACGGAGGATTCCACCATTCCAACTTCAAAAATATAAAACTTGATGGGTGAACAAGGGTAGAATGAGACAGTGGTTGTCATACCACGAATGTCTCGAATAGAAGAAAAGTATTTTCCAAAGAGTTAGGAACAAAAATTGGCTTTATGCAAAATAGCCTTGAACTCCACCAGCCAAATAAGCATATAGGTTATTAGAGTTATTCCACTAAGTGTCCACCATAGTGTCACTTGCCACACTCCATTTTTTAATGGAATCTGACCCACGTTGTTGGAATATTTTTTCTTATTGCAGATTGATCAGATGACGAGTGAGGTTTCGTTTAAAGGTTTCGAGTCTACAACCAACATGTTTCCGCCTGTGGCAACATGAATGTGATGGAGAGTCACTGCTATTGTATTTCCGTTGTTTACTCTTTCAAAGCGAGCTTTATGCTATGCAACTTGTATTGAATATTTTTTAAGTCTGGATCATCGATGTAATAAAATTGATACTTTGTTGTGATATTACATCGTAAACTGTGTGTGCAAACAAATCGATCCAGCGATTTGCACTATACGCAGGTATCTGCCTTATTTTAAGTGCAGGCACGCTACACGCATCTAGCGGTTGTGCGTTTGTCACGACACGGTTTCTCCGGCGGGGCGTGCGTCGTGGGTCGTTCCACCATGAACCGGCAACTGCACAGACAGAAGATAAAGCCTGCGTGCCAGTTAGAGTAGCCGCTACTGCTTCCATTATGCGCACCCAGCCTTTCGTTCTACTTCTCTGAGTTTCCTCACTCCGGCGATCTTCGTTCCTTCCGCGCTTCTTCGCACTTTCTCCTTTCCTGGCGATGAGTCCAGCAAAGGGCAATGTGGTGATGACGAGGCCTCCCGTGGATGCGCAAGGGGAAAGGTGCTTGGCCCCGCTCTGGTCGGGGAGCGCTTTACTGACGCGGCGCTACACAAGATACGGTACTTGGTCGCCGGGAAGACCAACGAGCACATCACCAATGCTCTCCAGGCGGCAAAGCTCGGCCGGCTACCGAAGGGGTTTTTCCCATCTTCCTCCACACTGTTTTTGCCGGGCTGGTGCCTCCTTTCTCGCCCTTCCTCAAGGCGATCTGAAGTCCTACCAGATCCATGTTCTCCATCTCCACCCCAACTCCGTCCTGATTCTCTCCATCTTCGCCTATCTGTGCGAGGCCTATCTGGGGGTGCAACCTTCAGTAGCCATCTTCCGAAGCTTCTACGCGCATCGGAGCTCCGCAAACTTCGAGCGAACGGGTGTGTCTCCTTCCGCATCGTGGATGTCATGGCGACGTCTATATCCCCATGTCGTGGAATGGAGAGAAGCCCGTCACGGTGGTGGTGAAGAAGGTGGACGACTTCCGGCGGTGGTGGTTTCTCATCGGTGTCAAGTCGCCCAGCTCCTTCCTCGACATCCCAGAGGCGCCGCCCGTGAAGAACACCCACTAGGGCAAGCTGGTTTTCCGCAGCACGTAGATCGCGGACCTGGTGGGCCGCATGAAGCTTCTGCAAGAGAACGACCTCACCGGGCAGACGATTGCGGAGGATTTCGTGAGGCGCCGCATCACTCCGCTTCAGGCGCACAAGAAGCCGATGTGGATGTACTTGGGCCTGACGGACCCGATGCGGCTCCACTGCAGCGACAACCGCCCCCAAGTCGTCTCCAGCATCATGGGCGTACTCTTCATCAAACCGGACGTGGCCGTGGCGGTTGCGGAGGTGCCGAGGCCTCTGCATCGGATCCCCATGAACAAGCGCCTGGCAATCCTGGAGTGGATGCCGACGTTCACCCCGCTTGGCTTAGCGGGGGAGGAGAAAGACGAGGTGGTTGTTCCTGTGGTGAAGGAAGCATGGGCTATGGAGTCCCCTTCCGCATTAGACGCCGAGCCTGGCGGCAGGGAGGGAAGGGCGAACCCCTCGACCGGCGAGGCGAGCTCGTCAAGGGTTGTGCCCCCTGTCGAGGAAATCTTCGAGGTCTCGTCGAGCGATGACAAGACCTTTAGGGTGGCTCCTTCGCGCCCTGTTGCGGAGGAGGAGGACAATGACGATGGCGAGACCGCGGCGGGGCGGCGAGATCCCAGGTCCAAGGCGTCCCACTATAGGCCTGCTGGGGAGCCATCAGATGCTCCCCTCAAGAGGAAAGTAGAGGCGCCTCCCGAGGGGTCTGGAGCTAGGACTTGCTTCTTTGCCGAGATCTTTGTCGGGCGTCTTTGGACTTGGAGTGGTAGCGCCTTTCTTGGGGAGGAGTGGCTCTTCTCTTTTGTCTGAGGAGTGCCTGATAGGTAGAGTTTTAGATGTTCGCCTGTCCTGGACGGTACCATGACTGGTGGGCTGGCCAAGTACCTCTTCAAGTCTTCAAAAGCTTTTCTGCTTTAGGGGTCCACTTAAATGTGCCGGACTTCTTCATGATCTTGAAAAATGGCAGGACTCTCTCGCCGAACTTGGAGATGAAACGGCCCAGGCTAGCCATACAACCTGCTAAGTGTTGTATGTCCTTTAGCCAGCGAGGAGGCTGCATTCCTTCTATGGCTTTAATCTTGTCAAGGTTTGCTTCTATGTCGCGGTGAGACACGAGGAATCCGAGGAGTTTGCCTGAGGGTACCCCGAAGACGCACTTGGATGGGTTCAGCTTGATGTTCACCTTGCGCGGGCTGGCGAAGGTTTCCTCCAGATCTTTCAAGAGAGTGTCCCCCTCGCGAGACTTGACCACAATGTCCTCGACATAAGCTTCTGCGTTTCTGCCCATCTACTCTCCCAAGGCTATCCTCATGAGCCGCTTAATGTGGCGCCGGCGTTCTTCACGCCGAAAGGCATGGAAACGTAGCAATACACACCACAAGGGGGAATGCAGTTTTCTCCTCGTTCTCTTTAGCCATTTTGATCTGGTGATAACCAGAGAAGGCGTCCAGAAAACAAAGGAGGTCGCAGCTTGCAGTGGAGTTCACGATCTGGTCTATCCTTGGCATGGGGTATGGGTCCCCGGGGCAGGCTTTATTGACGTCAGTGTAGTCGATGCAGAGTCGGCCTCCTCCAGCGGGTTTAGGGACGACCATGCTGTTGGAGAGCCAAGTGGGATGCGCGACTTCGCTGACGACGTTTGCCGCTTTTAACTTCTCTACTTCCTTGATGATGAATGCTTGCTTCTCAGGGGCTTGCTTTCGTGCTTTTTTCTTGACGGGGCATGCGTCTATCACCTCCCTTGGTACATGATCACCATCATTTATATGCATTATTCACAACCACAAAACCTTAAAACCTCACTTTTTATACAGTCAGAACTACAAATTTTTGCATGTCACATTGTTTTTCACTCATTTTTCAGATCAGTGCGTAAAGGCACATAATCTTCCTAAGATCCATCATAGAAGTGAAGCAAGATGCAACATTTACCTTATAACCAATGCAACAGACAAGATGTCCAAGATCAACAATTCTAATTCAAGCAAAAACCTGAAGTTCACTGTTGTTGTCTAAAAGTGAACAATACCCGACAGAAAGTCTGACAGCTAAACTCAAGCCCCTCTTCTGAATTCCAAGCAATGCTAAAGGCAAGAAGACAAGAGGGAATTCAAATGAATTTGAATCATAAAGAAGAAAGATATATCAACTTGGAGATCAAGGAAACCACAAAAGGCATAAAGGCAAAAATGTGCAAAAGAGGGGACATGCCATGTGCATTGTGAGCTGTGGAAAGGAAGGAAGCTTCCTCCTCTACCAACTCGCACCACACCTCCACCACATTTGGAAAAAGTTTATAAAGCCACCACCGGCTCCTCCATCCCAAGAATCGCCTCTTCCACCCATCCAATCCATTCCACCATTCACACCCACTCCACTTTTCCACTTTTCACAAACCACCACACCAAGAACACCAAAAACACCAATAACGAGAACAAGAACAAGAACAAGAGAAAGAACAAGATGAACAAGGAGAGCGGGAGAAGAAACACAAGGCCCTGGTAAACTGAAGAACAAGATCTGCAACTCTTCCTCCTCTACTCTACTTCCTCTACTTCGAGTAGATTTCAGGAGCTAAAGCCAAGGATCTCTCTCCACCTCTTGTGTAATCTTGAATGAACTTTGTAGATCACCAATCTGCAAGTAAGGCTTGTAGTACTTTGTTATTGTAGTGATTTGAGTGACACAATTCTCTGCCTTAACTGAAGATTGCATGTTTTGGTTGTTGCGTGTCTTGATCAGTGTGTGTAAGGCTAGTCCCTGCATACTTATGTGTTGCAATTATGTCCCTAATCTCTCTTTGCTTGTTAACTCACTACGATCTGGCTTGACAACCCAGAAAGCTGTGATCTTTGTGTTCTGAATTTCCTCCTACCTAAACCTGCTAAGAACCTCTGCTTGCAAGACTAGTTTCTGCAAGTTAAGAACTAAAATCTTATTCCCTGGCTAAACCCTGCTTAGATCCTTGCTAGTCTCTGGATTGACAACCTAGAGGCTGTAAGTTAAATTATGAATCTTTTCCAGTTAAACTTCTTTACCTTCGTGGTTAAAACCTGAAACCTTTAAGATTTGGTTTAGTTTCTGCCAACCCTTCGAAACATCATAAACTTTTTGATCCCTGTGGAGAAAATAACACAAAACCCCCTACCACTATTTCCTGTTTGACCAAATTGGCGCCATTGCCGGGGATTGACTTCTGATCGTTTCTTTGAAAGAATAGTAGACTAGACTTTGTGAAACCTGTGAAATTGTCAGCAAACTTGCATGCTCTTGATACGTATGAAGTTTTTTGGCAATGAAATCTGAGAACTAGAATTGTTATTAAGTGTTTTAGTACACTAACCCTTGATAAAAGTTCTTGTTTGCGACTGTGTGTAGAGAAAAATGATCTCTTTCATGCAGTGTTTGGACTCTGTTGATGTAGTCATCTGAACACTCACCTCTTGCACCTTTTAATCCAGAACCTGAAAGAACTTTTCTTTCCAGGAGAAGAGCAGCTTCTGAAGCTTCAGTGGAAAATTTAGGTTATGAGGATTCAGTCTGCAGCATGGGTGACAAGAAGTTGAGCGATATGTGGATCCCTAAGGATCAGAGATCCAATGTAGATGTCATTATGCCTGCCATTCAGGCAAATAACTCGGAAATCAAACCTGCCTTGATCAATATGGTACATCATAATCAATTTAAAGGAAGTGCTTTTGAAAGCCCTCATGAACATATGAGGAGTTTTCTGGAATATTGCAATACACTCAAGAACAATGGTGTGCCCCCTGAAGCAATAACGATGCAGCTTTTCCCTTTTTCTCTGTCAGGTGCAGCAAAGATATGGAATAATGCTCAGCCAGTCCATTGCAGAGACACTTGGCAACATTTGGTGCAAGCTTTCTTTGAAAGATATTTCCCACCCACCAAAGCAGCTGAGTGCAGAGATAAGATCACTAGATTTGTGTAGTACAATGGTGAGAGCCTTTATGATACTTGGCAAAGATATAAGGGACTTATCAGGATGTGTCATAATCATGGCCAGGAGCCATGGTTGATTCAGCAGACATTCTATAAGGGTCTGACAGAACATACCAGAGCTTTTGTTGATTCAGGTGCTGGAGGGGGAATCATGACCAAGACCTTAGATGAAGCTACAACGCTAATTAAGAGTATGGCTGCTCATAATTTTTCTTGGACCAATGAAAGGACAGTCATGCAAGTGGTCAAAGTGCTTTGGAAGCAAAGCTTGACAGCTTAACAATTTAGCGATCTCAGTTGATGCAAGAGAAGAATGGTAAAGCCATAGTGCCAGTAAATCAAGTTTTTGTCACTTGTCTAATTTGTGGCAATGAAGGGCATCTATCTTAAGATTGTACCCTGTTTGCAGCCTCTGACAATCAACTGGCAGAAGTGAATTATACTCAGAATAAAGGTCCTTTTTCTAAGAGCTACAACCCTGCTTGGAGGAATCATCCCAATTTATCTTATAAGAATGCAGCTCAGCAGTATTACCCTCATGCAAATCAACATAATTATCATCAAGCAGCTCAGCCACAGTATACTCAGCCAACTCAGCAAAATCTCAGACCTAAAGGAAACATGCAATATCAACAACCACAACAACAACAACCACAACAAAGCCTAACAAATCAACAGAATGCTTACTCTAGTAATAGCAAGTCTGAAATTAATGATGTGATGAGGATACAAAAGGAGATGTTCAGTGGTATGCAAGAAACAATGAAGATGCAGTCCGAATTATTTTACAAAACAATGCAACAACTTACTGCTGGTATCTCTAACACCCAGGGAATCCCAGAAGAAAACAAAGTGTCGGCTCTGGGAGAGAAGAACCCAAAGCAATGTGGATCCATCTCCACGACAGAAAGTATAGATGCAGTTACAACCAGAAGTGGAGTGACCAATGAATCAGTGTTGGGAACACCTCCATCTACCACATATGTAACACCACAGAGAAGGGCCCCTGCTCAGCAAACTGTTAGGCAAGAGAATATACTAGAGGAGAAGATACCAGAGTCATAAAAGACAGAACAACCTGTTGTCGAATCTGACAACATTGTAGCACAACCGGCAACAGTGAAGCCCTGTCTTCAGAAAATCCCATTTCCTGAAAGATTAGAGAAAACAAAAAATGAAGAGCAGTATGCTAAGTTCCTAGAGACTATGAAGGAAGTCGAAATTAAAATACCTATCATGGATGCAGTGTTACACATACCCTTGTACGATAAATTTTTCAAAGACCTGATCACAAAGAAGAGAAGCTTGGAAGATCCTGAAATTGTTGCTCTGACAGAGGACTCTAGTGCTATCATACTGAACTATATGCCCAAGAAGCTTGGTGACCCAGGAAGTTTTAGCATCCCTTGTATTGTAGGAAAGAGAACATTCACAACATTATGTGATTTGGGTTCATTAGTCAGTGTCTTAACCTTGGCTGTCAGCCAGATTCTGCAGTTAGGAGTTCTGAAACCTACATCAATGACTCTGCAGTTAGCTGACAGAACACTGAGAAAACCAGGTGGGATTCTAGAAGATGTTCCAGTACATGTTTGAAACTTTGCATATCTTTTGTGGTATCGGAAATGGAAGACAACTCTAAATCCATGATTCTAGATAGACCATTCTTGGCAACAACTGGAGCAATAATTGATGTAAAGGGTGGAACCTTGAAGTTGCAATTTGGCTCTGAACAGGCTGAGTTCAGCATGAAGCATACTTCTCACCTACCAAATATACTTGAACAATACCAGTCCATTGATGTGATAAACCAAAGTGTGCTGGAAACACAACATGAAACACCATCAGAAGAAGCTGAAGCACAAGTTTTTGTGACAGCAGATAGATTAAATCACCAGGAGCTATGTGGAATATCCCTGTGTGATAAAGATGCATATGTTATAGGAAGTGAAAATCATAAATCAGCCCAAAATTCATTAGTGGAGTTTAAAGAGCTACCATCTCATCTCAAGTACATGTTCTTTGAGAAAGAGAGGATACATCCCGTTATAATCAGTTTAGCCCTTGATAGAGAGCTTGTTGACAGTCATAAGGTTGTACAAGAATGTGATTGGATATTCCATTGATGATATCAGAGGAATAAATGAAAATGTTTGATCTCATAGGATACACTTAGAAGAAGGCAGTAAACCACAAGAGAGGACAGAGAAGACTGAACCCTGCATTGCAAGAAGTGGTTAAAAAGGAAATTCTGAAACTGCTTAATGTAGAAAGGATTTACCCCATCTCTGAGAGTGAATGGGTAAGTCCTATACACATTGTGCCTAAGAAAGGAGGCTACACAGTGGTAGAAAATGTGGAAGGAAGATTGATGACCAGTAGACCTATCACTGGTTGGAGAGTGGTCAATGACTTCAGAAAACTGAACAAGGCAACTAGGAAAGATCACTTCCCTTTGCCATTTATAGATCAGATGTTAGAAAGGCTGGCTGGACACAAATTCTATGCTACCTTGATGGATACTCTGGATTTCTTCAAATACCCATCCATCCATACGACCAAGACAAGACTATGTTTACATGTCCATATGGAACATTTGCTTATAAGAGATTATCATTTGGGTTATGCAATGCTCCTGGTACCTTTCAGAGATGTATGATGTATATATTCTCTGAGTACATTGAAAAGATAATGGAGGTATTCATGGATGACTTTACAATTTATGGAAAAGACTTCAACACTTGCTTGGAAAATCTGATAACAATGTTACACAAATTCTCCGAACAACATTTGATTCTAAACTTGGAGAAGTTCCATTTCTTGGTAACTGAAGCACTAGTGGAAAAATGATTTTAGGCGGCATGCCGCTTTGTGGCGCACCAGCAGCCCATGCACCACAAAAATAGTTTAGTGGCGCACCACACAAGTCCGCCACAAATATCTGTGGCGCACAAAATAAAAATGCGCCACTGAAATAGTCATTTTTGTGGCGCACCAAGGACTATGCGCCAGAGAAATATGGTGGGCCCCGCCCGATGGGTCTGAGTTCAGAAATCCGAGGCACATTCTGTGGCGCACAAAGCACATGCACCACATATAGTTGGCATTTTGTGGCGCACCCTGTACCATGCGCCAAAAAAAGTTAACTTTGTGTGGCGCATATGGAACTGGTGCGCCATAGAAAGTTTTCCCGCCTTTTCTCGCCCTTTTCCCGCCATTTTTCTGCTCTCCTCTTCCTATAAAATCCCCCTTGGGTATGAGCTTTGGAATTATAGATTTTCAGTCTAGCTAGGCAGGTAAGGATGGTTTGTGTTGGTCCTTCCAATAAGTGTGCGTCTGGCGGGTTCCATAGTCCCGCCGCCGAGTATCTCGCGCGTATTTCCTATAATTTGCATGTTGAGGGTAGGAAAGTGTATCACGACGAACTTATTGAGATTAAGAGCCATCTCGCTTTGCTGGGAGCCAAGCTATGCAGCGCTGGGTAGCCATATCGGACCCCTAACCAAATTCGTCGTGAATTGATTAGGATTCGAGTCAGGTTTGACAAGAAAGTTGAGAAGGGCAAGTTTAAGACTTAATGGGATCTTGATTCATACGTTGAGTCTTACCATTGGGTAGATGAGAGCGATGATTCTGATGACTTCATGCCGTCTTCCAAGTCCCTGAAGTCAGAAGGTGCATCGAAGGGGAAGGGCAATAAGGTTGAATCGTTGCCCAAGAAGAAGGGTGTAATATCATCAAAAGGCAAGGGCGCCGCTGCATCAACGATGCATGAGGCTGCATTGATAGGAGGTGAATTTATTAAGTTCGGTGAATTTGAGTTGTGTTGTGTATCTTCATTTCAGCTATGTTGTATCATCATTTGAGTTGTGTTGTAATATCTTTATTTCAGCTCTGTTGTACGTATCGTCATTTCAGTTGTGTTTATGTTGTATCTTCATAATTTGTCGTGTGTTATATATGTATGTGATGTTGGTTTGAGTTATATACTATTCTAGGGTAGTTTTTTTATAGGGTTGATTCAATTTAATTATGTTTAAGAATTCAATTGAAGATATGTGGCACACCCCAGATTTTTCTGTGGCGCATACTACTTTTTCTGTGGCGCATGTTATTTTGTGGCGCATGCGGCTGCTTTCTGTGGCGCATGGATTGTTCTGGCGCATGCGGCTACATTCTGTGGCGCAGCCAGACCATGCGCCACAGAAACACTACCCTACAAAACCCCCACCCTCACCTACCCCTATCCACACCTTATCCCTCGCGCCTCCTCTCACGCGCGCGCCTTCTTCCGCGTGTTGCCCCCGCTCGCAATGCTGCTCGCCGCTCCGCGCGTCGCCGCGCTAGCCTGCCCCCGAGCACGAACGCCGCCGTCCGCGATGCCGCGGCCCGCCACCCCGCGCCTCGACGCCCGCGCGCATCGATGGTTGCAGAGGAGCTCCGCCACGCTTCGGCCGCCACCGAAAGCCTGCGCACCCCCTCGTCATTGGCAACCTCCCCTGCGCCTCCCTCGACCTCCCCTCCCTCCCCTCCTCGGTCGAGGTGCTTCCCTTCTCCCTCTCCTCCCTCCCCTTCCAAAGTGCACTCAAATTGTTTGACGAAATTCCAATATGAAATCCCAAAAGCCATAATCATGTTTACTTATTGTTTTTGTGCGATTTGGTATGTGGTATCATGTTCTTGTTCAAATCATTCATGAAATCCCAGAAATTGGTGCGATTTGGTAATTTTTTGAGGAATTCCGAAGTGATGCTTACTGCTTTTGCTTGCTCAATATGTGTGTAGTGCTGGTGCTCGATGTGCTCAATGTGGTCTTGTGCGGCTGCTCGCATTGCTCTATGCCTACCCGATACAACCTTCCTAGAGCAAAATTATCATTAACTGCTTGTGGTATTGTTAGCCTCTTTGGTTATTTCTCTGATGATAAGACAATTCTTGTCCTGTTTGCTTATTACCTGTTAGTATGGTTATTTACTTTTGGCCGATGATTAAACATATGGTTGCGCGTTGCATCTTTAGAGAGGTGTGAGTGAAGCATGTTGTCTGAACATATATACAATGTTCATTCCACTTTGTTTGCTGACGCCGTCTCTAAATTTCATATGTGACTGATCAATTCCATATGAGGCCTTGCTTGTTTTTGTTCGGCGTTTTTTTATTGTATTTTACTTTTTGTACTATTTATCATCTTGTGATATGCCGATGATTAAAATATTATGATACAAGGTTCAGGGGTGGGGCTAGTGAGCCTTGTGATATGCATGAGTGCACATATCACGTGCATCCTACCTGGCTCGCTGGCTCCATCCTTAAAGCATGTCACTTCTAATTATGTGGCCTTGCTTGTTTTTGTTGAGTGTTCTTTAACTTGCATTTTACCATCTTTTTTTATGGCGATGATTATAGTGCTGTGACACCATGAGATCCAGAGCTGGAGTAAGTGATGCCAGTGTGATGCGACCCATGATATACAGGAATACACATTTTATGCATCCCACTGCTCTCACTTACTCCATCTCGGGACATTTGTGTTTCCAGTCTAAGTATCAGGCAAGATTTTCTTTGGACATAATTTCATTTCTAAAATTTGTTTCTAAGATGACTACTTTTGGCCGATGAATTGATGGTTCCACGTTACATCTCTAGGGAGGTGTGAGTGAAACATGTTGTCTGAACATATATGTAGTGTTCATTCCACGTTGTTCGCTCACACCATCTCTGAAGCAATTCCATATGAGGCCGTGTTTGTAATTTTTCTTAACTGCTTTTTAATTAACTTTCATTTTAATTTCTTTTGATATGCCAATGATTAAACCGTTGTGACACTGCATGATTCAGAGGTGGCGTCTCAGAAACCTGTGTTGTGCACAAATACAAATTTTCCGCATCTCATTGGATTTCCGAAACGCCGTCTCTAAATTTGTGTCCAATATATGAGGCATGTGCTTATGTTAATATTATTTTTTGCATCTTGTTGTGTATAAGTTTTAATTTGTTGTACTAACTTCTTAACCTCCTCTTGTGCATGTAGACGATGACGCCGTGCCGTCGCGGGTCGTCCGGCTTCCGCGGTGTTCGGGAGTGGCCCAACGGTACCTAGTATGCCGAAATCCGCGTGGACAGATTTTGGCAGACGCTCGAGACATACCCCATGACGGAGGAGGCAGCACGCACGTACGACGCGGTCGCGTGGCGTTTCCGCTCCCGCAAAGCGAGCTAAACTTCCCGGTCTGCCAGTACATCGTGGAGGCGGAGTTCCTCGCGCCATGGCCAGCCCTCCTCACCAACGAAGATCGTCAACACCACCGCCAGGTGAAGTGGCGAATCGACACCGCCAAGATTTCTCTCACGTTGCAAAGCCTCTCACACACCTACTGAATCATGTATTATTTGCTTGATCAAGCATGTATGCAAGCCTTCAAAAGACTGAAAGAAGCTCTGATTACAGCCCCAATAGTGCAGCCACCTGATTGGACAGTGCCATTTGAGCTGATGTGCGATGCAAGTGATTTTGAAGTAGGAGCAGTTCTTGGCCAGAGAATAGAAAAATATGTCCATGTGATATATTATGCAAGCAGGATACTAGATGATGCTCAGGTTAATTACACAACCATTGAGAAGGAATTACTAGCAGTAGTGTTTGCATTTGATAAGTTCAGACCTTATCTTGTTGGACACAAGTGTGTTGTCTTCACAGATCATGCAGCAATTAGATACTTGGTAAGCAAGAAGGATGCAAAGCCAAGACTCATCAGTTGGATTCTCTTTCCGCAAGAATTTAATATTGAAATAAAGGACAAAAAGGATCCGAGAACTTAGTAGCAGATCACTTATCAAGAATCATCTATATTGAAGGTAGAGAGATACAAGACAGAATGGCTGGTGAGCAGTTGATGGCAGTCAATGCCAGTTCTCCTCGGTACGCAGATACGGTGAACTATCTGGTGTGTGGAATCATACCAACTGACATGTCTTACCAGCAAAAGAAGAAGTTCATGCATGATGTCAAGAACTATTACTGGGATGAACCATTCCTTAACAAGCATGGTGCAGATGGTATTATGAGAAGATGTGTTCTAGCTGAAGAAATTAGTGATGTTATGTACCAATGCCATGTAGGCATATATGGAGGCCATGCTGGAATAATGAAGACCCAGACAAAAATTTTGCGAGCTGGATTCTATTGGCCAAATATTTTCAGAGATGTGCTTGATTACATCCAAAAGTGTGATCCTTGTCAGAGATCTGGAAAATTTCAAGAAGGAATGAAATGCCTCAGAAAGGAATTTGATGTATGGGTGGTAGATTTTGTTGGTTCTTTACCATCATCAAATGGATACAAGCATATACTTTTTGAAGTGGACTATGTGTCCAAATGGGTTGAAGCAATACCTACTGTTAATGCTGATTCCAAGGCTGTATGCAAATTCTTCAGAACAGTCATATTCCCATGATTTGGTGTGCCAAGAGTAGTAATCAGTGATGGTGGATCTCATTTCAACAATGATCAGTTTGAGAAGCTCCTAAAAGAGTATGGTGTGAGAAACCATAGAGTAACTACACCTTATCACCCTCAAGCCAATGGAAAAGTTGAGCTGTCAAATAAAGAAGTGAAACAAATTATGGAGAAAGTTGTTTCTAAGTCCAGAGGGGATTGGTCAATGAAATTGCCACATAGCTTATGGGCCTACAAAACAGGATATAAGACACCTATTGGTATGTCACCATTCAGGCTTGTCTATGGAAAAGCATGTCATTTACCTGTTGAGTTAGAGCATAGAGCATAGTGGGAAATAAGGAAGCTTAACATGGATTTAGGCAAAGCTGGAACTGCAAGAAAGCTACGGATGTGTGAGCTAGAAGAACTGAGAAATGATGCTTATGAAAGCTTAAAAATTTACAAGGACAAGACTAAGAAATGGCATGACAAGCACATTCTTAGAAAGAACTCAAAGTTGGACATACAATGTTGGTATATGACTTCAAACTGCATCTTTTCTCTCGGAAATTCAAGTCCAGATGGTTTGGCCCTTGTGTTATCAAGAGAGACCTTGGACATAGTGCTTTTGAAGTGCTGAGTGCTACAGAGGGTACTTTTAGAGTGAATGGTGAGAGATTGAAGCATTACAGAGCTGGAGAGCATTTGAACACTGGAGCAAGTGAAGAAACTAATGATGAAAAAGTTGAGGATGACCTCAATGCATCCTCTTTAGCTAAGGAGCTGTGAAGAAGCTACAGTCAGGCTCATGACTATAAACAAGCGCTCATCAGGAGGCAGCCTGGTACCTGTGTACATTATTTGCATGTTCCTTTCATTTTCTTGTTAGTTTTTGTTTGTGTTTTCTCTTTGTGTTTGTTACTTAGATTTCAAATATAAGGAAGTAGAGTGAGAGAGCTTTAGCTCGGATATCATAAAGAAGGAAGAAGAAGTAAACACCAGGTGGATACTTTCCAATCTTTTACAACCTATTCACAACATGAACAATATTGCTACTATCATATTCCTGGTAAAAGATTAAATTGTCAAATTTTGCATTTAGCAAGAAGTTAAATTTGTTGATGCTAGCTTTATTCTGATTAATTAGCTTTACATTCTGGTTGTGAATCATGTAATGTATCTGCTTATTATCTTTTACAAAGACTATGCTCAGAACCATTTATCGAAACAAAATACTTTGTTTCTTTCTTCAAGAATTATGGAATATCTGAATACTGCAATTTGATTTGAAATTGAGTTAAATGATCCCTAATAGAGCCATTTACCCTTCTTTGCATTTATTGCAATCTTTTTGCATTAGCAATCATTGTCTCTAGACTGTGATGTTTGAAGCACTAACATCCATACTGACACTAACAGTAACCATAATCAAAGAATTTTTGCAACAACAAGTACTTTTTTTTGCATTAGCAACCATTATCCTGGGATGTTGGTCTGTGAAGCACTAACTTGTGTAAAATGATTCAGTTTTATGCGTTAGCAACTATGATCTTGGGATTGTAGCTTGTGAAGCACTAACCCAAGTGTCTTGGCAGTAAAATAACCAAACTAACTAAAACCTTGCATTTTCATTAGCTTACTATGTTCCCAGGAACTGTAGTAGGTGAAGCACTGACTTTGCATCCATTTGGCATTCATTCTTGCACTATGACTTTCCTTTGGATCATTTATATTCAGTTCCCTTGCAAATGTCTTATACAGTTAATCCATTGGAACTTGAGCTTAGAAACAACTGCATCCTGCTATTTTAAACTTGTTTCCAAGATAGCACTTGTTCTAATAGTAGACAGAACTGCATTGAGTCCAATTCGAATGAACTGCTAAGTATTCAGAACTTTACACTATTCATACTCTGCTTGTTGTCATTATTCTCCAATTTCTTTACTTGAGGACAAGCAAAGGTTTAAGTCTGGGGGTTTGATCACCATCATTTATATGCATTATTGACAACTCCAAAACCTTAAAACCTCACATTTTATACAGTCAGAATTACAAATATTTGCATGTCACATTGTTTTTTACTCATTTTCCAGATCAGTGCGCAAAGACACATAATCTTCATAAGATCCATCATAGAAGTGAAGCAAGATGCAACATTCAACTTATAACCAATGCAATAGACAAGATGTCCAAGATCAACAACTAAAATTCAAGCAAAAACCTAAAGTTCAGTTCTATTGTCTGAAAGTTAACAGTAACTGGCAGAATTTCTGATAGCTAAACTCAAGACCCTCTTCTGAATTCCAAGCAATGCTAAAGGCAAGAAGATAAGAGGGAATTCAAATGATTATGAATCATAAAGAAGGAAGCGAGATTAACTTGGATATCAAGGAATCCACAAAAGGCATAAATGCAAAAATGTGCAAAAGAGGGGACATGCCATGTGCACTGTGAGCTGTGGAAAGGAAGGAAGCTTCCTCCTCTACCAACTCGCACCTCACGTCCCCCACATTTGGAAAAAGTGTATAAAGCCACCACCGGCTCCACCATCCCAAGAATCGCCTCTTCCACCCATCCATTCCATTCCACCATTCGTACCCACTCCAATTTTCCACTTTTCACAAACCACCACACCAAGAACACCAAGAACTCCAATAACGAGAACAAGAACAAGAACAAGAGAAAGAACAAGATGAAGAAGGAGAGAACGAGAAGAAACACAAGGCCCGGGTGAACTGAAGAACACGATCTGCAACTCAGACTCCTCTACTGTGCTTCCTCTACTACGAGTAGATTTCAGGAGCTAAAGCTAAGGATCTCTCTCCACCTCTTGTGTAATCTTGAATGAACTTTGTAGATCATCCATCTGCAAGTAAGGCTTGCAGTACTTTGTTATTGCAGCGATTTGAGTGACACAATTCTCTGCCTTAACTGAAGATTTGCATGTTTTGGTTGTTGCGTGTGTTGATCAGTGTGTGTAAGGCCAGTCCTTGCATACTTGTGTGTTGCAATTTTGTCCCTAATCTCTCTTTTCTTGTTAACTCACTGCGATCTGGCTTGACAACCCAGAAAGCGGTGATCTTTGTGTTCTGAATTTCCTCCTACCTAAATCTGCTAAAAACCTCTGCTTGCAAGACTAGTTTCTGCAAGTTCAGAACTTAAATCTTATTCCCTGTCTAAACCCTGCTTAGATCCTTGCTAGTCTCTGGATTGACAACCCGGAGGTTGTAAGTTAAATTCTGAATCTTTTCCAGTTAAACTTCTTTACCTTTGTGTTTAAACCTTGAAACCTTAAAGATTTGGTTTAGCTTCTGCCAACCCTTCGAAACATCATAAACTTGTTGATCCATGTGGAGACGATAACACAAACCCCCCTACCACTACTTTTCGTTTGACCAGTACACCGGACATATCTGACGGAGTCCATGCAAACATATCAGAGTTTGCCCAGAGGAAGGCAACGAGCGCACATTCCTATTTGGGAGGCAAGGCAGTGCCTATGATGACGCTAGCCCCGGAACCCTCAGCCCAAGAGCCACTGGTGCTCAGCGACACCTTCTTCGTGGAAGCTTGCTCTGGAAAGAACATCTGCTTCTTTTTCTTGGGCCTCTCGAGTGGCTCCATGTCCTCGCCAGCCGGGAACGCCCTGGCGGCTGCCTTGTAGGCGCTTTCGACTACGCACGTGGCATCCAGGATATGACCATGGATGGCGACGGTGCCCGCGCCGCCGGGGATCTTGACCACGCTGTAGGCGTGATGCGTGATGGCCATGAACTTCCAGAGGGCGGGGTAGCCTAGGATGGCGTAATATGGCAGGCCAATGTGCGCGACGTCGAAGTCGATCAGCTCAGTGCGATAGTTCTTCGATTGAACCACTGGTGACCCGTGTCTCGTAAGGCACTTGAAGCGTCTCGAAGGTCTCAACAGAGATGACGTTCAGGCCAGCGCCCCTATCAATGAGCGTCTTGGAGACATCAATGTTGTTGATGGTGGGGGAGTAAACCAGGGGGAGGGTTCCAACTATCTTGGTCGACTTGGGGTGGTCTTTGGCGTCGAAGGCGATGGTGTACCGAGACCACTTGAGGGTTCTGGAGGTCTCGACGCTTGGGAGCGCGATGTTGAGCTCGCGGGAGAACTGCTTGAACTGGTTGTTAGACTTGGGCGCCTGAGTTCCGCCGAGGATGCAGGCCATAGCCCCCCTTGGAGCCTGGTAGCCTCCAGCTTCTTGGTTGGGGAGGTTATTGTTCTTCTCGACGGCGTTGGCTTGAGTGCCCAACAATATTTGGTAGCCGCCCTTGCGTCCACCTCCACGGTAGCCTTCTTCTTGCTCGCGCTCCCTGCTCAGCCTCTTCAGGTCGAAGCAGTTCTCCGTAGCGTGGTCGCGCCTGTTGTGGTAGATGAAGAACGGACGATTGTCCTCCTTTTTGACGCCAGGCTCAGGAGAGTCTCTGCGGGTGCCCTTGGCATCTGGCTCAGCCGCTAGGACAGCGGTGGGCTTGTGCTTGGTTTCTTCCCGCTTCATGTGACTTTTGGATCCCTCGGCCTGGTCGTATACCCGTTGGCTCATCTTGACGAAGAGGAGTCCCTCTTCAGCCTTGGCGCACTTGTCAGCGAGGTCGAACAGCTTTACCACAGAGGCGAGCTTGTCGTGAATTTCCAGCTTCTCGAGCATCCTGCGGTTCATGACGCCCTCTCTGAACGCGGCAATGACTTGAGTGTCGAGCATGTTCGGGATCTTGTTACGCACTTAGCTAAAGCGCTGTATGTACTTGCGGAGGGTCTCATATTTCTTCTGCACCACAACGCGCATGTCATTGTGGGTGAGCGCGCGCTCATATGTGCCGTTGAAGTTGGCGACGAACTGCTTGCAGAGCTCCTCCCACGAGCCGACGGAGTCTTTTAAGGGGATCGTGTGCAGAAAACATTTTTTTTTCTAGCAACGATATCCTTAAACTAGCCAAGATCTACACTATGCAGATATAGAATTACGGCGGAGATCGGAATACATACCCTCGTAGACCGAATAGCGGGGATTACTCTCCCGCACAAGCCTTGACGACAAAGACGTCGTAGCCGACCTCTAGGTCGCGGAGAACTCGGCGCGACGAAGACGACGAAGATGACCCTGAGGTCGGGTGGAGGAAGTAGTCCTCCGAGTACTGCTAGCGCAGCACCTCGCAGGGCGTTACACACATACGGTGGAGACGACGGCCTCCGAAGCTCCAGTCTAGGACGAGCAGCGGAAGACTTGGACCGGAACACCAGCGGCGCGGCAGTGGGCTATGGTGGAAGAGATCCCCCTCTCAACTCGGCGCAACTCCGACAAAGGGAATCACGAGATCGAGAGAGAATTGGGGAATTAATTGGTGAATTAAAAAGCCAGGGGTGCCCCTTCTTATATAGGCTCCCGGGGGAAGCCAACCTCCCTAGCCAGGCAATGTGGTACTATCGTTCAGCCTTGGTGCGGCTAGGGAGAGTGCGCCGGCCCTAGGTGGGCCCCATTTGGCCCACCTAGGCCGGCCAAGCCTCCCCACAAAATTCCCTTGAGGGTTCCCCCCCAATGGGCCTTCTTTCCACCAGAAGGCCCATTTAGGGAAATCAGCCTAAATAAATTTGAAAATAAATATATAAAATCATATTTAAATATTAATTACACTAATTAATATCAAAAATATTATATATAATTTATTCTAGCTCCGAAAACTATTTCGTCGCTGCCCGATCTCCATCGGACCATTCCCGGGACGTTCCCGGTGATCTCTTTCCTTTCCGGTTGTCTTGTCGAAACCCCTTAAGTGTGTCACCCTAGCGGTTCGATATAATAACAGACATGATCGAGACTCCTCTCCGATCAATGACAAACTCGTAGGCCTGGACCCCATGAATTAATCCCTGTGATATAACGAATGAGTTTCATCTATCAAACCTGGACGTCTAGTCTTAAACCCTTTGTCGTGGCGATACTTAGCGTGTCCGAGCATCATTCTCAGATATCTCCATACCTAGCATGATCTCGTTACCGACAACACTATCTTCTACTCGTCCACGATATCATGTCAGCTGGTGACCTAGTCACATGTTTGCAAACTCATTTGACATAATCTCATCGAGTGGGCCCTAGAGTATCTATCCGGCTATGCGGACTGACAAATCCCGTTGTTGACCCCTCGTCTCAACTACCCCCTTCCGATACCCAAAAGTATCACCATTATTGCCACACTAAATAATATATGACGTTTGGTGCAATCAAAGTATCTTCCAGGAATAAGAATAAGAGTTGGTCTCACGGTCTTAAGGCGTAATGACTATGTCCTTTAAATACTGGGTATGTCCATCACATCGTTACACCTAACGATATGACTTCCATTGCCGACCGGCACCATGCTCTATGATCGGAATGCCTCGATCATCAATCGCGCAACGAAACTAGTCTTAGTAGAGGCTACTAGGGACCTGGTTGTTTATCTACCACACCTGTATTAATGTTTCCGGTTAATACAGTTATAGCATGGTATAAAACATATAATGAACAATTGGGATCTTGCCAATAAACTATGTTTATTAAGTGCCTCTAGGGCATATTCCCTTCAGTCTCCCACTTGCACTAGAGTAACACTTAATCTAGTTTACAACTTGGTAGAAGCTCAACACCCATAGCATCTTGGTGCCTGCTCGCCTCGTGGAAGTGGAATACAGTAAATAGATCTGACACATTGAGACCTATATGTGGTTTGCAACACTTCTATGTCACCTAGTTTGACATCATCCCGTATCTTACGATGACGGTGAAATATATCCTAGTGGATAGAGTGAGACTCGAGCATTTGCGTAGCATGGGACTTAAAAGTCTGAGAGATCTATTAAGGGGAGCACCTACGCTCGGAAAACTGCTCAGTCCAATCACACTTGCTACTTATGAAGCCGCGATATATTTCTTTACCTATGTAGATTATGCGACAGTGCATTCATATGCGACTTCGCAAACTAACCATGTCTATCTTCAAAATAAAGGACATCTCCTATATGAGATTTCTAGTTGTATGGGTCAGTGTCATAACTTGCATCATCGTAACCGCTTTACGGCAAGTTGTATTTCCACTCTTACCCTTTACTAGAAAACATATCTTCAATTCTCATAGACACTGAAAAATATACTTAACGTTTGTTCATTGATCCACACATGGATCACTCTAGAACCTGTTCTTCAACCAAGAACTTGGGTCACACTAAGTCAAGATTTCAGTCTGATAGCATCTATATCTGATACATAGAGAATGTCGAACATCATTTGCTATCACTGAAAACGCCAAGATAAACTTAATATTTTACCTAGTCATACAAGCAAGAACCTCTTTCTTCACTTGTTCTATTCTGAAACACTTCAGAATCTTAACTTAGTAAATATTACGACATAATGTTATTAAGCCCCTTACGATCTATACAATTATAAATCGGATGCCTAATACTCCTAACTTCATTTCATAGAAAATTTAATCACTTAAATAATCCTTTACACTCTACTAGAGGATATGTGTCATTCAGTATGTCGTTACATACAAAATCACAAATGACACCTAGCTCCAACTCAAATATGCCTTCCGCATATAAGATCAAAGAAAGCTACTTAGCTCCCACTCAAATATGCCTTCCGCATATAAGATCAAGAAAGCTACAAATGCAGGTTTCTTCAACTATTTTGGACAACTCCTAAATCCTTTGTTCACATTATCAAAGTGATGATTCCAGCTGCGATACGCTTGCTTCAGCCCATGAATGGACAACTGAAGTTCGCATACATGTTAGCATCCTCAGGATCACCAACTCTTTCTTAATGACACTATTAAGAAAAATGGTTTCCTTATCCATCTATCAATTTCTCATTCGAAATTATAGTGATTGCTAAACGACCCAGAATAGATTTAGTCTTCGCCACTTGAGACAAACTCTCATGTGGTCAACTTTTGAATCTGTCGGAACTGTTTCACGACAAATCGATCCTTCTCAATGTCTATTCTCTCATTAAACTCCACATTCCAATAACATCCTAGATGCCATCAAGAAGATCTCCCAAGTCATTACCTGGTAATCGTATATGGATTTTATTTCAGATCATAAATGACTCATAGCCATTTCTCAGATTTAGGTCCACCATCTCTTCTTCGTAGTTCGTAGGTCTGTCATATTCCGTTAATATGACCTTCATAACAAGATTGTCGTAACACACAGTGTGGAACACAACCTCGTACGCCTACGTTCTTAGTATGAGCTCAGAGCATCATGATCTTGTATCATCAGCTTTTTCAAGCTATGGAGCATGACACCGAAAAAACTTTCGGTTGCGCCACTCTGATGTCTGGAGAGGAAGTTCACCAACTTCGTCTTGCTCTACTTTCTTTCTCACTTATACCCTTGGACAAGAAACTATTTCTTTCGCAAGGTATATCCCGGCAACAATTTTGCCTATGTCGTGAGACATGTACCCAACTAACTCTTTAGTTACGGTACACTACAAAGATTAATCCATTTTAGGTTTGATCACATCGAAACACTAAATTGCTGAAACGACAATCCAGGCTAAAAGCCACACCATTACTCATATTTTATTGTCTCCATGGATTCAAATGGTTTCCCTATTACCTAACGTGAATGTTACGTTTCTACCATATGAGTCTAATGATCACAATAATTCGGTAAGAGATTTATTTACCACACTCTATCCTATAGGGTGCAATTACGACGTCCTAACACACCATAACACTATGGTGTTCCATGCGACGTAATTTGTGGAACTCTTCTCACAAGTCTTTGGATGATGTGCCAACATTATAACTCAAATCTTCATTTCCTCGATCTGTATCGCGGGAATTTGATTTTCTTGTTAAGTTTATTTCCTATTTCATTCTGAACTTGTTTGATCGAATCAAAATTTCCAGGCCAACATTCCCCGAGTGGATATCCATATATCTACTCGAATGTTCATGAAGTCTATGAAATAAAGACTTTGATTACACGTTAAAGTACTTCATTGATTCACATACACCATATGCACGATTCTCAACTAGCTATACTCAAAATGTTCAGTGAAGTTCACGAAATAAAGATCTCCACTACCCGTCAATTACTTCATTGAACCACATACATCTATATGCATGACTATCAATAAGTTATATGGCCGTTTCCGAAAACGGTGTCTTAGTTATTTTGCAAGTGTCAAAAGATCAAATCTAACGTTTCAAAAAAAAGATCAAATCTAAGGACTTGTAGATCCATCCGGTATGGAGCTAATGCATTGACTATAACATTGACATGAATTAAATGGTAGTGCCACACATATGTGGTGTCTTTATTAAGTTTGTATCCTTTGGCATTAATATTATGAATGTGGGAGCTTCTACCATCTAAATTCAAATCGGCATATGATCATTACTTCATAAGTATAGGACAAGGAATTTGTCACTAACATATATGAACAAGTGTCTCGCTAGCGGACACACACTTATAACGATCATACTAACACGCGATCATAAAGAATTTATTCAAGTGGTAGATCTAGAGGAAGAGTGTCTATCGCCATCACAACAATTTGTCTGCCATTATCAACACCCAATATCGCCTCATCCTTTCAATCTACTCAAGCAGTAAACCTGGTTTTCATAAAACATGACTAGTTCAAAACTTAGTCACTACTACGAGTACTTGCTTAGCTAAAACATTCATAACATGTATATCATATATACACCATCATCATCCATGACTTCCGGCGATCTGTTTCATCTTCTTGATACTTCCAACGTAATTAAGAACCATGAAGGTGAACGATTGCCCTTGCATGACATAGTCTATGACAGAGGATTTGCACTTGGCAACGATGTGTATCATCCAGTGATCGAGCTGAGCGAGGCGTCTCAATGTTCATCAAGTATGCACATATGTCATCAAGTATGAGTATCACGTGCTCCTTCAATGTGTGTATTCTCTTCCACCTTGGTTGAGAAGATAATCAGTCAATATACTGATAAACTTCATCAACCCAACTTTAGGGGTACCCCAAGTTTAGCGACCATCTCATATGTTCGCGATCTAATAACTCGTACCCACCGTTGGTTCTCTATGGCAGAGATCACAGAATACAAAGGACTATGATGATATCATCCGCACAAAACCTGATAATCCAAATTATCATTTGTTAGCGGAATCTCCGGGTTTATCTCCTAGCTGGGATTGTATCACAAAGAGCTAACGGTTTAAACAAGGGGTATCCTCAAGCTAAAGTATAAAACTATGAAGTTTGGACCCAATCTTTTAAGTTTCTCAATCGCAGGAATGCACCTAATTTTAAAAGATGCTATTACATTGGTTAATATCTATAAAGGTTTGCAAAACAGACTTTGTTCATTATATTTTGAGTTCTAGTATTTTAGAAAATAACTATCCGAACTCCCACTCAAACGAACATCCCTCCTGGTCGTTTAAGCGATTACACGACCCCCATCCATTGCACAACCCCTCATCGTCAGAGCCGGCAACACAACTTCAAGGGTAGACAATTGTCAATCACAACAACTCTGTGACTCATGCTCGACCTTTCGGCCTCCGTGTTCCGAGGCCATATCTGCATATGCTAGGCTCACCACTATAACCTCCACGCTGGCGCTTGTGCAACATGGCTTACACCCACCGTATGCGAACGACGATATGTCTGACACCCGATCGTCACGGCCTGCCTCATAACGTAGAACGTTCTTGGTGGTGCGCGTTGGAGGATGAACACTAGTGGTATTTTTGAAGGCATCATCTTATATAATTACCGCCGCGTAACTAATATATACTAATATATATAATCACACAATATAAGATGCACACAAAACATCAAATGTAATGCAATGTGATATAGTCCATTGCGCCATGGTCTTCTTGGTGCCCGTAGTTTATAAACAATTTAATAAACCTACCTTGACCATATCACATAGCCCCTGCAAAATAAATTTAGACGCTTCTACTTTATCTTTTGCATATTTTAGGTGGCTTGGGGCTGTCGTAAATAGAACCGCTTCATACCTACGAACCTTATGACCACAACAACGATCCAATATTTGCATGTTTAAGCATCCCTTTCGGGCCCTCCATTGAAAATGCAAAGCCAACTAAAGAGAGAGAAACTAACACCCGCCAGCCACAGATACGGTACATGCCGTATGTCAGTAGTGGAACCAGTCTCGCGTAAGCGTACAGGTAAAGTTGGTCCGGGCCGCTTCATCAACTCGATGCCGCTGGAATCAAAAGTGCACGCTAGAGGGTAGCAAATAACAGGAACGTTGCCCCCGTGTAGAACACGGGTTCTAACAGCGTACAACTATATCTATGATAGATCGGCTCTGACACAACTGAAGGGATCGTGTGCAGTAAACAAAAAATTTCCTAGCAACGATATCCTTAAACTAGCCAAGATCTACACTATGCAGATATAGAAGTACGGCGGAGATCGGAATACATACCCTCGTATACCGAATAGTGGGGATTACGCTCCCGCACAAGCGTTGACGACGAAGACGACGTAGCCGACCTCTAGGTCACGGAGAACTCGGCGTGACAAAGACGACGAAGATGACCCCGAGGTCCGGTGGAGGAAGTAGGCCTCCGAGTACTGCTAGCGCAGCACCTCGCAGGGCGTTACACACATACGGTGGAGACGACGGCCTCCGAAGCGCCAGTCCAGGACGAGCAGCGGAAGACTTGGACCGGAACACCAGCAGCGCGGCAGCGGGCTATGGTGGAAGAGATCCCCCTCTCAACTCGCCGCAACTCCAAGAAAGGGAATCACGAGATCGAGAGAGAATTGGGGAATTAATTGGTGAATTAAAAGGCCAGGGGTGCCCCTTCTTATATAGGCTCCCGGGGGGAGCCAACCTCCCTAGCCAGGCAATGTGGGACTATCGTACAGCCTTGGTGCGGCTAGGGAGAGTGCGCCGGCCCTAGGTGGGCCCCATTGGGCCCACCTAGGCCGGCCAAGCCTCCCCACAAAATTCCCTTGAGGGTTCCCCCCCCCCCATGGGCCTTCTTTCCACCAGAAGGTCCATTTAGGGAAATCAGCCTAAATAAATTCGAAAATAAATACATAAAATAATATTTAAATATTAATTACACTAATTAATATCAAACATATTATATATAATTTATTCTAGCTCCAAAAACTATTTCGTCGCTGCCCGATCTCCATCAGACCATTCCCGGGACGTTCCCGGTGATCTCTTTCCTTTCCGGTTGTCTTGTCGAAACCCCTTAAGTGTGTTACCCTAGCGGTTCAATATAATAACAGACATGATCAAGACTCCTCTCCGATCAATGACTAACTCTTAGGCCTGGGCCCCATGAATAAATCCCTGTGATATAACGAATGACTTTCATCTATCAAACATGGACGTCTAGTCTTAAACCCTTTGTCATGGCGATACTTAGCGTGTCCGAGCATCATTCTTAGATATCTCCATACCTAGCATGATCTCGTTACTGACAACACTATCTTCTACTCGTCCGTGATATTATGTCAGCTGGTGACCTAGTCACATGTTTGCAAACTCATTTGACATAATCTCACTGAGTGGGCCCTAGAGTATCTATCCGGCTATGCGGACTGACAAATCCCGCTGTTGACCCCTCGTCTCAACTACCCCCTTCCGATACCCAAAAGTATAACCGTTATTGTCACACTAAATAAGATATGACGTTTGGTGCAATCAAAGTATCTTCCAGGAATAACAATAAGAGTTGGTCTCACGGTCTTAAGGCGTAATGACTATGTCCTATAAATACTGGGTATGTCCATCACATCGTTACACCTAACGATATGACTTCCATTACCGACCGACACCATGCCCTATGATCGGAAAACCTCGATCATCAATCGCACAACGAAACTAATCTTAGTAGAGGCTACCAGGGACCTGGTTGTTTATCTACCACACCTGTATTAATGTTTCCGCCTAATTCAGTTATAGCATGGTATAAAATATATAATGAACAATTGGGATCTTGCCAATAAACTATGTTTATTAAGTGCCTCTAGGGCATATTCCCTTCAGTCTTCAGGCAGGTTGAGGAGCCAAGACAGCGCGGAGTCCCTAAGCACGTGGGAGAACCAGTTGGCGATGACCTTGTCGTCCCCTTCTGTTGCTTGGATAGAGGTGGTGTAGAGCTGTAGGAACTCGATGGGGTTTCTGGACCCGTCGTAGCCCTTGGGGAGGGCAGGCCTGAACTTCTGTGGCCAAGCCACGCGGCGCTGAGCGCGGGTGAAGGCCATGCAGCCGGTGGCGTATGTGGCGGTTCCACCCTTGAGAGTCCTGCTGTTCTGCTACCCTGCCTGGCCGATTTCCTCCACGAGGCGGTTCTGGAGATCCCTCTGGCGCTCCATCCCCACCCACGCGTCTGGTGCGCTGCGCTGCACGATTTGGAAGTCGCGCGGCGAGGACGCATGGGAGGCAGCCCTCTGTGTCGCGGCCGGAGGCGGTCCTAATGGTGGCGGAGGCGCATCCGGTGCGGCCGTTCCTGCACGGGAGTTGTGAACCATCGACCGCGACGGAGCGGGGCGCGTCTTTTTCACGATGTCGACGAGGTGGTGGAGACGGTTGAGCTACTGGTCGTGGGCCTCCGGGTTTGGCCGGTAGCGGAGAAGCTCCTACGCCATGAGCAGCGTGGTGTGTGGACTGGGCTCTGGACGTCCTTGAGGGGACGCGCTCGGGCGCCGAGACGGGTGCGAGGAATCAATATCCTCGTGGTGCTCGGAGAAGTTCTCGTTGCTGCGGCGGCCGCACGCCGCGGTGACCCTCACTCTCGGGTTTCTCCACCTGCGGGCCGGTATTGGCACGGTCCGCTGTGCGAGGGCAGCCACGGCGACCGCGGTTGGTGGCGGCCCCGGGCTCGGTATGAGCCCCTCCGGCTGCGCGCCTGTTGGCGCGTGTCGTCCAGGTGTCCGCCATGGCGCGGAAGCTTGTTGATGGTTGCAGACGCGCCTCAGTCCCCTACCTGGCGCGCCAAATGTCGGAGAGTGACTCCCGAGAGACAGGGGTGGTCACACTCTGTAGAGAATGTTCGAAGGGGAATTAACGCGGAGGCCAAACAACCCTCAACCGGCACGGCGACGGTGATCGTCGAGCCTGAGGAGGGACATCACGACACAGATGGACACCAGCCCGTACCCAGGTTCACAACTCTCAGGAGGAGGTAACACCGCTACTCCTACTTGTCTGTATTGCGCTGTAAAGGGTACACTTCAATGAGCTTGACGAGGGCTCTCTTATGGCAGTTTGGAGCTCAAGGAGTGAAGGCTAAAGTCTTCTTCCTCCTCGAGCGAGCTCGTCTATGCTATGCTCTCGTAGAGTGTTCAAGTGTTGGTTGATTGATCCGTCCCTTTGCTACGGAGGTGCTCCCTCTCCTTTTATAGGCGCCCCGGGCCTCATCCTAGCGCCCTGCGCAGTGGATGGGTTCCCACATGGCGACGAAACGGAGGAGCGGGGTGCACCGTACCTGGGTTGCCCATGGACTCGGTTCATGGGTGCAAAGCCTGCCTTGGGGGCAGGAAAGCCACCGTCCGCGCAGGACGGCTAGCTGGTGCTGTAGAGATCGTGGGGGTGCCCACGGTGACGTTGTCGTTGGAGCGTAGCGCCGACCATCCGCTTTATCACCAAAGGGGAAAGCTTTGTAGTCCGGCGTGGAGGGTGCAGTTTTGTTGACCCCTTTATTCACCAGAATGACAACTGCAGCACCGTCGTCATCGCTCGTAACTCTGCGGCCGCGATAGAGGCCATGTGCGCTCTGCGGCGGTTGCTTCGCTGCGCAGTGTCTCTACAAGGCCTATGCAGCCTTGTGGAGGGGTTTGCGTTGACTCCTCCCCAAGGGAGAGAACCTTGTAGGGAGACAGTTGCGGGGAGAGCCTCTTCGGGCCTTCGGTCCCCCTTTAGGCCCTCTCGAGGGCTTTTAGCCCCGAGAGTCTCTCCTAGCGTTTGGCTTGGTCCTTAGTCATTTCTTTGATACCGTGTGTGCGAGGGTTGTGGAGAGTGGGCCCTGCCGAAATCTGTGTTGTGGTATCGGCATATTAGATAGGAGACGGGGGTCCTCTAGCCTACATATGGATTGTGGGGAAGAAGGTTGGTGTCGTCGAGGACGGAATTGAACACGACCAGTTTACCCAGCTTCAGATCCCACATCGGTGGCGAGATCCTACGTGCTGCTATAATTCACTATGAGGCAAATAGCCGTGAACATGTTACAATGGGTATGATGTGTATTGAGCCTGCCCTAAAGGCTTCCTGGTGGCCGGCTTATATAGGCGGCCAGACCCCAGGATACAAGGCAAGAACTTGTCCGCAAGTAATCAGAGTCCTAGACTTAGCCGGCTTGGTTGCTGCCTTCCATCTTGGGCTTGGTGGCTTGATGGGCTTCGGCCTTCCGCCTTTCTTGGACCGTCCGCCTACTTCCTTGTACGTCAGCTATCTGGGCCGCCGGGCAGGCTTCAGCCTTACCACCCTTGGGCCACCCTGGACTAGCCGGATTGATCCATGTTGGAGATACCCCTGTATATACCCAACATTAGCCCCCAGAAAGGTTGAAGATCTCTAGGCGCTGGCTTCTTCTTGATTCTTCTTTCTTCAATGTTGACGGCTACAGGACTTGAACCATTCTGAAAATAATGGGGGGACGTGTACCTCAATGTTGGCACACGGCCGCCTTTATCCAATCATGGGAAAGACGGCTTAATGAAACATGTCAGATAGCTCCACAAGAAAGCCCGATCCTTGATGGCAAGCCAAGCATATCTTTCACGGATGACGCCAGTCGGTTCACGACAGTTTGAAACCAAACGAAGCGAAAATCACGTCATGATTGCAAATCACGTGGAAAAAGGAGTCATGGGGATGGTGCAATCGTGCGCTGCTCTATGGCAACAGATGTCTGACACGTGTCCGACTAACTGTGCCGTTGCACAGGGAGCAACGCCCGGACCTATAAATAGGGAGCCGAGCAGTTCATTTTCCTTCTCCGCTCTCGCTCTCCTCCGCCCTTTGCTCTTCCGCGCTCTTGCTTTTCCAATCTTCCTCACTCCACCGAGAAAACTCCGGCGAACCTTTCCCTCCGACGACCTCTCCGCACGGCAATGTCCACCGAGCAGTACATTACTCCGGCGGCATCCAGCGGGGCAGCGGTCGAGACCACCGTCGCAGCGGCGATGGGTGGCGCGGTGTCGCGCCTTGCGACGGCGCACACAGGTAATGTCGCCCCCGCTACATCTTCGACCTCCGCCGCGCGCGCTCGCGCGGCGGCGCCCTCGGCGCCTTCATCTTCCACCGCGCCGGCGGCGGCTGGCGGTGCGCCTGTCGACGAGGAGGAGGAGCCAACCGACCTCGGGTCGTGCTACTGGCTCCCCTCCATTGTCGACGAAGAGGCGCTCCAAGACCTGGAGGCTGTCGGCTATCTCCCGACTCGGGAGGACTGCAGCTGGAGGTCTGCCTTCGGGTACGTCATCCCGGCTCCGAAAGCCGGGGAGCGGGTAATCCTCACCTCCCACTTAGTTAGGGGAATGGCCTTGCCGCCTTCCGCCTTCTTTAGCGAGGTGTTAGATCACTACAGGCTCCAACCCCACAATATAGCGCCCAATAGCATATTAGTCTTAGCCGGCTTCACATCTCTGTTCAAGGGCTATCTAGGTATTAGGCCTAGTTTAGACTTTTTCAGATACTACTTCAGTTGACGGCGCCAGACTGTGCCGGACGGAGGACTGGCAACCTGTGGAAGTATCACTTTCAACTACCGCCAAGGACGCCAATGGTATCCCAAGGCCTCTCTTCGCGTAAGCGCAGAGGGGTTACCAGCTGCCAACCTAGCGTTCCGATTTTGCAGCCTTGTCAAATCAGGGCTGGTGAAGGCGGTGGAAGGCGTGCCCATGCACACCCACGACAACCCTCCCCTTGAGGTAGATATTTCTCTTGTTGCCCTTCTTTGCCGGATTTTGCCGGCTTAATGGAGTCCTGTTAACACTTGCTTTCTTCTCGATTGGCAGCTCTCTGCTCTGGGGGAGAATGACCTGGCTGCCGACTTTTACGAGTCGGAAGCCGGGAAAACCAAGAAGCGCAAGTCGTCCGGCGCTGCTTCCTCTATGGTGAATGCCGAGAGGAAGAAACGGACCGCAACGGCTACAGAGCCGGTGCTCGTCGACCTCGACGAGAACGTGGGGATTAACATCCCCCGAAGGTACCCATTTCCGCCTTACATAGTCGTCGAATTTCTCTATTACCGTTATTGACCTGGCTGACTTTGCTTTGTTGCCAGGGAGCGGGTGGAAACTTCCAGGTTACCGTCCAGGTCCCTTCTGTCCAAGGGAAAGCGGATCCAGGGTAGCTCGCCCGCTACCGTGCCGCCAACTCCTTAGCCCCGGGCCAGCGGCTTTATGAGCGATGCTCGCCGCCAGCCCCAGGTTCCGGCTTCAATCATACCGCCAAGGGCCTCCTCTTCTGGCCGCGCAGCCAGCACTTCTTTTCCATCGGCTGAGGCTACGGCCAATGAAGCCGTCCGATCGCGCGCCGCCAAGGAGGAGTTGCTGGTGGAGGTTGCCGGTGGAACGCGGAGGGCAGCCCCGGCTGCTGGAGGCGGCAGAGTTAGGGATCCTTGGTCCACCTTTAAGGAGGCCAAGGAATCCACCCCGGCTTTTGCCGACTTCGCCTCCCAGACCTTTGCCGACTTGGAGGGCGATATTTCTGTAAGTTATCTAACTTGGCGGCATATACATAGTCTCCCCCCCCCCCCCCCCCGAGCACTTAGATGGCAGATCAACAACATTGGTCGCCGACTTAGTGGTTTTTTGACAATATGTTATATGCCTTTGTCCTTGTCCGCAGGGCATCCTGTCCGCCAACGTGGAGCTTATCTTCTCCAGGTTGGACATAAACCAGCGGTGTCACGATCTGAAGAAAGATTGCGAAGCCAAGGATCTGCGGATTCCCGAATTGGAAGCGGCCCGCAAGAAGGATGAAGGTAAAATCATTGTTTTTTGCCTTCCGCCATGTTTTCTGTTTTGCTGCCCCCAATCATTTAGCTAGTTAATCCATATTGTAGAACTGCTAGATCACGCCCAGGATATACTAAAGGCGTCCACTGATATGCAAGTTATTATGAATAAAGCTTCTGATTTGGCGGCCGCCAACTTGGCGATGAAGGAGGAGCATCATAAGGAGATGGAGGCCCAACAGATGAAGTTTGCGCAAGAGTCTAGCCAGCTTACTAGAGAGCTGGATAGCCTGCGCAAAAAATTGGCGGAGGCGGAGAAGGTGGCTGCTGGGGAGATATCCAAGCAGGCTTCTCGTGCCCAGACTGCGGAGGATGCGGTGGCGGCTCATATGATTGAGCTGTCCGCCTTCCATAACTCGGTCCTTGGTAAGCTCTTCCTCACTCTTCATGTTTTGCCGTCAATTTGTTAGACTGAGCCAAACTGACGCTTTTTATTTTTTGATACAGTTGCTGCCGGCTTAGGCGATGACAAGGTTGTCAGCCCCCGCTTAGATCGCCTAGCGCGTCTGGGTGAGCTGATCACCGAGACTATGGCGGCGTCCAAGCGGTTTTCCGCCAAGTTCTTCATCTCCTTTGGCAGCCAGGAGCCGGCCGAGTTCAGCGATATGCCCAACATGCTGGAGCAAGCCACGAAGCTACACAAGAGCACGCTGAAGTCGGCGGCGCGGGGTGGTGCCAAGACAGCGCTTGGATTATTCATGGCGCACTACCCCGAGACGGAGATAGGAGTCGTCACCGAAGGCATGCCGTCTACTTATGAAGACGGCAGCGAGGTCCAGCCGGCTGCTGTGCTAAACAGCGTTTCCGGATATGCCACGCGGGTTGCCGACATGGTTGATACGACGGTCTTCTATCGGCGCCATCCTACGCCTGTTACTGGAGAAGCTGGAGCTGCCAACACGGCCGAGGCGGAGGGGAGCGACAGCTCTGGGGCTAAGGTTGTCAGCCCCAAAGGCTAATGTAGGCGGCCCCCGAGCCAAAGGTGCTGTTGCCGGTCTCCTTTATGTCTTGACGACTAGCCCTTTCCTGCCCCTGAAACAATCAAATCTCATTCTGTAATATTTGTAAATACTTTTACAGATGTGTTGCTAGGCGGGAAGCCAACTAACTTGTTTTATTTTGCCTTATTTATTTGGCCCGACTTAATTTTACCCTGACTTATATGCTTGACTGTTTGTATGTTGGCAAACCTCAGCCGGAAACTTTAGCTGAAACAACCAGGACTAAACCATATGTTTAGAATCAGAAACCAAAGCAACCATGTTGGCGCCAAAGACATACTACTAGGCGAACCACATATAAGTAATCAGACATAAAGGAATTAGGCGGTGCAAAAAGTTGATTTTTGCTTTGGGTTGTCTCGAAAGCTGCAAGTATCTACCAGTTTGAACCTTTGCACAGAGCTAGAAAATAGGTTACTTAGATACATAGAGGATATATGATTGCAAGAAAAGACAAAAGATGGCATGCTTCTCAACACAGATGAGGAACCATAGACTTTTATTTCATAATCATATATAACTTATTAAAATTATAAATTGCTAAGTGTAGAAAGGACTTAGCTGCTCAATGTTCCAAGGCCGTCTTGTTTATTCAAACGGGTCGTCAATGCCTCTTTTGCGCTTGGTTCCTCTCCTTCCTGCCGCCTTCTTGCGCCTTTTCTTTTCTTCTTCGTCGCGGATGTCGGCTAGGTAGTAGGAACCATTGAGCAACGCCTTTGTGACTATAAATGGTCCTTCCCATGGCGGGGATAGCTTGTGCAAGCCTTTTCTGTCTTGAATTAGGCGGAGAACCAGGTCACCTGTTCTGAAGCCTCGCTTCCGCACTCTCCGGCTATGATAGCGGCAGAGTTGTTGCTGGTACAAGGCGGAGCGATGTAGAGGAACGTCTCTTTCTTCATCTAACAGGTCTAGGCTATCATGTCTTGTACCTTCTACCTCTTGCTCGATGTAGGCTTGAACTCTTGGAGAATCGTATTTCATGTCGGTAGGTAGCACCGCCTCTGCGCCATATACTAAGAAGAAAGGAGTATAGCCGGTAGATCTGTTTGGCGTTGTGCGCAAACTCCAGAGTACGAACTGTAGCTCTTCTGCCCAAGCGCCGGCTGCCCTGTGTAACGGAGCTTTGAGATGGGGCTTAAGTCCTGAGAGGACCAAGCCGTTTGTACGCTCTACTTGTCCATTTGATTGAGGGTGTGACACGAATGCCAAATCAAGCCGGATGCCTAGTTTACTGCAGTATTCTTCTATGTCGCCTTGAGACAGGTTGCTGCCATTATCAGTGATAATGCTATGTGGAACTCCGAACCGAGAGATAATTCCCCAGAGGAAATTGGTGGTTGTTCGTGCGTCAAGTTTGCTGATCGGCTGTGCCTCGACCCATTTGGTGAACTTGCCGACAGCGACCAATAGGTGGGTGTACCCACCACGTGCCTTCTTGAAGCGACCAACCATGTCTAAGCCCCAGACCGCGAACGGCCAGGTGATGGGAATTGTCCTGAGCTCTTGTGCCGTCATGTGAGGTTGGCGGGCGTACAACTGGCAGCCTTTGCATGTTTTCACGATGTGCTCGGCATGTTCTTTGGCGGTAAGCCAGTAGAAACCTTGGCGGAAAGCTTTGGACACAATGGACCTGGCAGATGCGTGATGCCCGCAGGTGCCGATATGTATGTCCTTTAGAATTTCCCGGCCTTCTTCTGGCAGTATGCACCGCTGATAGATAGCGCACGTGCTTCGCTTATATAGCTCGCCTTTGATTATTGTGAATGCCTTGGCTCGCCTTATGATCTGCCTTTTTAACACCTCATCATCCTCCGACAACTTCTTGTCGATTAAGAAATCGAGCTATGGGACAGTCCAATCCGTCTGTATCGAGTAGACAACGAAACTTGCCGCTTCTAATGGTTCTTCTGCATCGGGGTCCAACAAGTCGACGCCCTTAATGGACGGCTTGTGAAAATGTTCCAGGAAAATATCCTTTGGCACTTTTTTGCGTTCTGACCCGAGTCTCGCGAGGGTGTCTGCCGCCTCGTTCTCAGCTCTTGGAACATGCCGGACTTCGTAGCCCATGAAATTTTTGGCGAATTTGTCAACTTTGGCTCTGTATGCCGCCATTGTTGTGCTCTTCGCATCCCATGTGCCGCTTACTTGCTGCGCAACTAAATCGGAGTTGCCATAACATAGGATTCTCTTGACGCCGAGGTCGTTTGCCACGTGTAACCCGTGAAGCAAAGCTTCATACTCTGCGACGTTATTGGTTGCTGTGAAATGAATCTGCAACACGTAGCTGAGCTTGTCGCCATTGGGTGAGTGCAGAACAACTCCGGCCCCCGAGCCTTTGAGCATCTTTGATCCGTCAAAGTGCATGACCCAATATTCTGACTCGGTGAGTACTGTTTCCTCCATGGCTTCTGTCCAATCGGCAAGAAAGTCTGCGAGTGTAGTCTTAATAGCGGTCTGTGGTTTATAGACTATATCGAAGGCGGCAAGCTTGATGCCCCATTTCGCAACTCGGCCTGTTGCCTCTGCGTTGTTGATTATGTCTCCCAACGGTGCCCTGCTGACTACTGTCACTGTGTGCTCCTGGAATTAATGCCCAAGCTTTCTGGCGGCGAAGAATACACCATAAGCCAACTTTTGGTAATGTGGATACCTCTGCTTGGAGGCGGAGAAGACTTCACTTATGAAGTAAACCGGACGTTGCTCAGACGTCATGGCTTCGTTTTCCTTTCTTTCCACAACCAAGACCACACTAACAACTGCTCCAGTTGCCGCGATGTAGAGCAGCATTGGTTCCTGTGATCGAGGTGCTGCCAATATTGGAGCGAATACGAGAGCCTCCTTAAGTTGTTGCAAGGCGGCATCTGCTTCTGCTGTCCACTCAAAGTTGTCGGATTTCTTCCATAGCCGGTAGAGGGGCATTGCCTTTTCCCCAAGGCGGCTTATGAAACGACTGACGGCTGCCGCCGATCCGGCTAAGCGCTGCACGTCCTTCAGAAAAGTGGGTCTTCTCCGGATATGTTTTGGATAGCCTTGATCTTCTCCGGATTAACTTCGATCCCTCGTTCTGAGACGATAAATCCGAGTAGTTTGCCGGCTGGAACGCCGAAAACACACTTGGCGGGATTGAGCTTCATCTGATATTTTTGGAGATTCTGAAAAGTTTCTTCCAAATCCTCTAGGAGATCCGCCTTCTTTTTCGATATCACCGCAATGTCGTCTACGTGCAGGCAATTTTGTGCAGGAAATTTTGCATACAGCGCTTGTATGTTGCCCCTGCATTCTTCAGGCCAAAAGGCATCGTGATGTAGCAGAAAGTCCCGTACGGAGTGGTGAAATATGTTTTCAGTTGATCTGACTCCCTCATCTTGATTTGGTGGTATGCTGAGTAGGCGTCCAAAAAACAAAGTAGCTCGGAGCCTGCTGTGGAGTCTACGACTTGGTCAATTCTAGGCAGCGCAAAGGGATCCTTTGGGCAACACTTGTTAACACCGGTATAGTCGATAGACATCCTCAGCTCTTTATTCTTCTTTGGGACAAGTACAGGATTTGCCACCCAATCGGTGTGTACAACTTCTTTTATGAAATTGGCGGCCTTCAACCTATTTATCTCCTTTCCTATAGCCTTGCGTCTCTCATCACCAAAGCGTCTTGTTGCTTGCTTCACCGGCTTGGATCCTTTTATGACGTTGAGTGAGTGCTCGGCAAGTTCCCTCGGTACACCAGGCATGTCGGATGTCAACCATGCAAAGATGTCGCGATTCTCACGGAGGAACTCGACGAGCGCGCCTTCCTGTTAGCTGTCAAGGTTGGAGACGATGACAACTTGCTTAGACTTGTCACCTGGGTTGAGGTCCGCCTTTTTGGTGTCTTCTGAAGCTTCAAAGGTCTTCTTGAAATCAATCTTTGGCTTGGGCATGGAGTTGTCTGGGTCCGCCTCAAGTAGTGCAAGCTCGTCCTTGTGGATGACGGCTTCTGCAAAGGCGGCCATGCCACGCTCGCACTCTTTAGCTTTCTTGAATTTGCCGGAAACCGTGATGGTTCCATTTCCCCCTGGCATTTTAAGCTTGCTGTATATGTAGCACGGCCTTGCCATGAACTTGACGAAAGCCGGTCGTCCGAAGATTGCATGGTAGGCGCTTTTAAAGGGGACAACTTCGAACTGGAGAAACTCTGAGCGATAGTTCTCCTTTGGTCCAAAAGTTACCTTTAGCCTAATGCTCCCCATTGACTTTGCTTGTCTGCCGGGCACTATGCCATGAAAAGTGAGGTTGCTGTGATCAAGCTGATCCTCTGATAAGTTCAAGCGGCTTAGTGTATCATAGTACAAGATGTTGAGGCTGCTGCCGCCATCCATGAGTACTTTTGTGAGCATGAAGTTGTCGACAATGGGGTCGACGACAAGGGCGTACTTGCCTGGGTGAGGGACGTGATCAGGGTGGTCGGACCAATCCCAAGTGATTGCCGCCTCGGACCAGTTTAAATACTGAGGGACGTCCGGCATTGTCGCGTTGAGTTCGCGCATCTCCACCTTTTCCACCTTAGCCGAAGGCGTGCCGACAAAACACACGAGTGATTCTTTGACCTTCGGGTATGGCTTCTTTTTCTTGGCGGCAACGTCGTCTTCGCTTGAGATTGACATGTCGTCGTCATCCTCGTCATCCTTGTTGTCTTTCTTGTCGTACTTCTTTGACATTTTTGACTTCCAGCCAATTGTGGGATCCTTTTTGAAGTCGTCCATAAAACGACACTCGCTGATCATATGGTTGACCTTGCCGAGTGAGGCGTGGATCGGGCATGGCAAAAGTTTTGCCTGCTCGTAAGTGATACGCGCCACCTTAGGGCCTGATCCAGCGTCACGATTATCTTTCTTGTTCTTCCACTTCTTTTTGCCGCCCTTGGAACGCGACGGCTACCTCGTCAGAAGGTCCGGCTTTGTCTTCCACTGCTTGCTTGCGTTTGTTGTTCCGTCTTGGCGCGATGCTGACGTCTGGACCATCGTCACGTGCGTCATCATCTGCATCCGCGTATTCTGCGGCTAGGTTGAGCATCTCGCCAAGGTCCGTGACTTGCTCGCGGACGAGCCGGTGACGGAGCAAGGATTTCTTCTGCAGGCCCGTGTAGAAGGCATGGATAGCCTGTGAGTCCGAAACACCATGACAGTTGGCCTTTTCGGAGATCCAACGGCTGACAAAATCTGTCATGGTTTCGTCCAGCTTCTGGGAGAAAACCTTTTCCATGTCGTATAAGCTATGTATAGACTTTTCAGGAAGGTTGTCGATCCAAGCCCTTGCCGTGCCTTCTAACATGAGAGGTAGGTAGCGGACGTCAATATGATTGCTTCCGCCGGCAATTTCTATGGCCATGGCATAATCGGCTAGCCATGAATCTGACTTAACGAGGCCGTTGTACCTAGGACAATTTTTAGACACTGATGTCATGTCCTTGGGAAACGGCTCTCTGCGGATGGTGTCGCCAAAGCACTTTGGTCCAGAATATAGCGGCTCCCTTCCTCTTGCTATGTCTTGTAGGCGATGTCGTGCATCTTTTGGACCGAGTTGCTGTCCGCCTCTGTTTGCGTTTGGCTCGTCCTACGCTGCCCGGCTTACGCTGTGCCTAGGCCCTTCTGCCGCCTCCTTCCTTTTGCTGCCGGTGCTGCGCTGCGGAGACCGGCTTCGACCTCTCCTAGGAGGATTGTTACCGACATCTTTTCTAGGCGGCTGTCCGTTGTCCCGGCCATTACCGCGCCTTGGCTGGGTTGGAGGTGGCAGGTCTCCTCTGCTTCCTGTCCGCGAATTCTCGTCCGGCCTTGGTTTTGGCGGTGGCGTCTTCTTTGGAGGTGGCGTTGCTTTCCTTTTGTCGCCATGGCTACTGGAGTCGGACGGGCCTTCGGGGTCAGCGCCAGGTGCAACTTTGCACTTTCCTGACTTGGATTCTAGATCTCCCCCGCGAGCATCCGCCATGTGGCCATAGGAGTCAGCGCGGGCTTGCTGTTCTAGGGCCTTGCCCACGAAGTGTCTTGCGTTGGCCAGCTTTTCCTACGCTGTGTAAGTCTTGTCATCTAGGGTGTCTAGCGCAGCAGCAACGTTAAGGATGGGGGTGCAGAAGACAACATCCCCCCTTCTGTCCACACGATGTGATGTTGTGCGCCAGTCAAACCAAGATCTAGAGCTGCTGTTGTTGCTCTAATTGGCGGCTCCTTATCACCGCGGTTTTTTGATGGCCTATTTTCCTCGAAGAGCTGCCAGCTCATTTTGGCCGACATCTTTTCTTGGTCTTTCTCGATCTTCTTTGCAAGGCTCTCAACATGCTTCTTTCTTTTGCGCAGGAAGTCAGAGTGCTTAAGCATATTAAGCCTAAGTTCCTCCACTTCGTCGAGTGGGGTATCCTTGTTCACCGAAGTGTGCATGATCTCCTCTAATTCTTTGATGACGGAGAGCAAATCCGTGGGTTTGCTGCTGCCGCCTTTCTCGAAACCAGTTTTCTTCTTTGCGCGCACCTTGTCGGAACCGTCAATGAGTTGATATTGGAGGCAAAACATTATCAAGGCAAAATAATTCCTCCAAAGCTGAGGAGCAAAAAAGATTATTTTTGTTTAAAACTAGCTGCGCCAAGCTTAGGCTTTTCCATAGCCTTAGCAATAATAGTGTCCACATAATTTATACTAATAACATTACTACCACTATTATGCAAACTTAGGTATTTTAGTTTTCTCTTCAAAAGCATCATGTCCTAATTTAATATAAATTTCATAAACATCTCTAATTTTTTTGTTGTTTTCCATTTAGCCTAACTAGTTTAATAAAAACAAGAAACAAAAAGTAATAACTGCAGAATTTAAAGGAGATACCTTCCAACGGCGCCAGAAAATAACTTGATGTCTACGCATGCTTCTATTCTCGTAGACAGTGTTGGGCCTCCAAGAGCAGAGGTTTGTAGAACAGCAACAAGTTTCCCTTAAGTGAATTACCCAAGGTATATTGAACTCAAGGAGATAGAGTCAAAGATATCCCTCTCAAGCAACCAATCAATTAAGATAAACGAAGTCTCTTCTGTACACAACACACCCAATAAGCTTGTCAGATGTATAGGTGCACTAGTTAGGTGAAGCGATAGTGAAATACAAGTAATATGTATGATTATAAGTAGTAATTGCAACCTAAAATAAAAATGGCAGTAAGCAAAGATCTAGCAGAACTTGTTGTAAACGGTGTTTCAATGCTTAAAACATGGCCTAGGGATTTTCTCTAGTGGATATTCTCAGCAATGACATCAAAGCTTTATAATAAATACTACTCTCAAACACTCTCTTGCTAGATGATAAACACCATTCACTGTGTAGGGCAACAAGAGCACCCTCAAAGTATGAGTAAACACACACCACAACGTCATAAAGGAATCACACAGGGTGCGAACACTTTCACCTTCACAACCGTGAATAACCACGAATTTCATATTAAAGTAACCTCTAGAGTGCATAATGGATAAAGAGTAACATCACATACTCAACTAGATTACAGAGATCATGATCACATACAGATCAAACCATGGGAGAGAGATAAACCACATAGCTAGCGGTAGAGCCCGCAGCCCCCGGGGAGAACTACTCACTCCTCACCATAGGAATCAGCAAAGGCGATGGAAATGGCGGTAGAGTTGATGGAGATGACTCCAGGGGAAATTCCCCGTCCCGGCAGGGTGCCGAAACAGAGACTTGGTCCCCCGAATCTTGTCTTCGATGGCGGCGGCGCAACGAAACTCTTCTTGGGAATAGGCTTATTTTTTCAGGGTTTTCACGTCGGGGGAAATATATGGGCGAAAGGACGAAGGCGGCGGAGGGCCTAGGCTCCCTCACGAGGGGCCCGTGTGGCAGGAGGTGGGGTCGCGGTGGGACCTCATCTAGGGGCCTCGTGGCCCCTCTCCGTTTCGTCTTTGGTGTTCTGGAACCTCCGATGAAAAATAGGGACTTTGGTATTAAATTTGTCCAATTAGGAGAATATTTCCTAAAGGGGTTTTCTGAAACTTTAAATAACAGAAAACAGGGAACTGGCACTGTGGCATCTTGTTAATAGGTTAGTCCCAGAAAATCCATAAAAACCGTATAAAGTGTATATAAAACATGTAGCAATTGGTATAATATAAGCATGAAACATAATAAATTATAGATACGTTGGAGTCGTATTAGCGCGCTCGGCGGTAGAGCTGGAGTTGGATCGTTTGTTATTTTCACAGTCTTTAAGGTGTAGAAGTAAAAGGGCGACAACGGGACCAACCTGACAGTGTCAGAGGGAGAGGGAAGTGGTGCGTGGATGCCCTCAGCAACCTCGCTCGGCTCCGACCGTTATTCTTGTAGGAATATGGATATGATAGTGTAAACCCTAAACCAAACACCTCTTGTAGATCCCTCAGGCAAATGTCAGAGAGTGACTCCCGAGAGACAGGGGTGGTCACACTCTGTAGAGAATGTCCGAAGCGGACTGAACGCGGAGGTCAAACAACCCACAACCGGCACGGCGATGGTGCTCGTCGAGTCTGAGGAGGGACATCACGAAAGAGATGGACACCAGCCCGTACCCAGGTTCACGACCCTAAGGAGGAGGTAACACCGCTACTCCTGCTTGTCTGTATTGCGCTGTAGAGGGTACAGTACAATGAGCTTTCCGAGGGCTCTCTTATGGCAGTTTGGAGCTCAAGGAGGGAAGGCTAAGGTCTTCTTCCTCCTTGAGCGAGTTCGTCTATGCTATATGCTCTCATAGAGTGTTCAAGTGTTTGTTGATTGATCCGTCCCTTTGCTATGAAGGTGCTCCCTCTCCTTTTATAGGCGCCCCGGGCCTCATCCTAGCGCCCTACAAAGTGGATGCATTCCCACATGGCAACGAAATGGAGGAGTGGGGTGCACCACAACTGGGTTGCCCATGGACTCGGTTCATGGGTGCAAAGCATGCCTCGGGGGCAGGAAAGCCACCATATGCGCAGGACGGCCAGTTGGTGCAGCAGAGATCGTGGGGGTGCCCACGGTGACGTCGTCGTTGGAGCGTAGCGCCGGCCATCTACTTTATCAACAAAGGGGGAAGCTTCGTAGTCCGGCATGGAGGGCGCAACTTTGTTGACCCCTTTAATCACAAGAATGGAAACTGCGGCGCCGTCGTCATCACGTGCAGGCGCGCGCTTCACTATGCGGCCGCAACAGAGGTCACGTGCGCTCTACGACGGTTGCTTCGCAGCAAAGTGTCTCTACAAGGCCTATGCGGCCTTGTGGAGTGATTTACGTTGACTCCTCCCCGGGGAAGAGAACCTTGTGGATTGGCAGTCGTGGGGAGAGCCTCTTCAGGCCTTCGCTCCCCCTTTAGGCCCTCTCGAGGGCTTTTAGCCCCCGAGAGTCTCTCCAATCGTCTGGCTTGGTCCTTAGTCATTTATTTGTTACCGCGCGTGCGAGGGCTATGGAGAGTGGGACCTACACACCCTGGTTTCCACTGGGCCGACAGTAGCCCCCGGCTCCATGACGGGCGCGGCGAAGCCCACCAGGCTCAGGCGACGCGTTGTGGGCCCAAAGTGTCCGGCCGGCCCGAGACACGCGTCTAGCGGTTGTGCGTTTGCAATGACACGGTTTCTCCGGCGGGGCGTGCGTCGTGGTTCGTCCCACCATGAACCGACAACTACACAGACATGAGTTAAAGCCTGCGTGCCAGTTAGAGTAGCCACTATTGCTTCCATTATGCGCACCCGGCCTTTCGTTCTCCTTCTCTGAGTTTCCTCTCTTCGGCGATCTTCGCTTCCTTCCGCGCTTCTTCGCACTTTCTCCTTCCTGGCGATGAGTCCAGCAAAGGCAAGGTGGTGATGACGAGGCCTCCCGTCGATGCGCAAGGGGAAGGGGTGCTTGGCCCCGCTCTGGTCGGGGAGCGCTTTACTAACGCGGCGCTACACAAGATACGATACTTGGTCGCCAGGAAGACCAACGCGCACAGCGCCAATGCTCTCCAGGCGGCAAAGCTCGGCCGGCTACTGAAGGGGTTTTTCCCCATCTTCCTCCACACTGTTTTTGCCGGGCTGGTGCCTCCTTACTCGCCCTTCCTCAAGGCGATCTGAAGTTCTACCAGATCCATGTTCTCCATCTCCACCCCAACTCCGTCCTGATTCTCTCCATCTTCGCCTATCTGTGCGAGGCCTATCTGGGGGTGCAGCCTTCGGTGGCCCTCTTCCAAAGCTTCTACGCGCTTCGGAGCTCCGCAAACCTCGAGCGAACGGGTGCGTCTCCTTCCGCATCATGGATGGCATGGGGGACGTCTATATCTCCATGTCGTGGAATGGAGAGAAGCCCGTCACGGTGGTGGTGAAGAAGGTGGACGACTTCCGGCGGTGGTGGTTTCTCATCGGCGTCAAGTCACCCAGCTCCTTCCTCGACATCCCAGGCGCCGCCCGTGAAGAACACCCACTAGGGCAAGCTGGTTTTCCGCAGCCCGCAGATCGCGGACCTGGTGGGCCGCATGAAGCTTCTGCAGGAGAACGGACTCACCGGGCAAACGATTGCGGAGGATTTCGTGAGGCGCCGCATTACTCCGCTTCAGGCGCACAAGAAGCTGATGTGGATGTACTCGGGCCTCACGGACCCGATGCGGCTCCACTGCAGCGACAACCGCCCCGAAGTCGTCTCCAGCATCATGGGCGTCCTCTTCATCAAACCGAACGTGGTCGTGGCGGTTGCGGAGGTGTTGACGCATCTGCATCGGATCTTCATGAACAAGCGCCTGGCAATCCTGGAGTGAATGCCGACGTTCACCCCGTTGGGCTTAGCGGGGGAGGAGAAAGACGAGGTGGTTGTTCCTATGGTGAAGGAAGCAGGTGCCACGGAGTCCCCTTCCGCATTAGACGCCGAACCTGGCGGCGGGGAGGGAAGGGCTGTAAGGACCCCTCTGACTGCCCGTCAGAGTTGCCCACGTTATGTAAACAGATCACGATCTCAATGATCAGTGCATCGCGATCACATAACCAACATGGTATACAAAGTTACATCATACAACTCGAATAGAATAAGACTTACATAAATACTGGTCACATGACCAAGTATGCAAACATCGTCGCACATGACGAAAATGAACTAAGGTACAGCGGAAGATTTCGACTAGCGTCAGACCTTGTCACGTCTTGACGCATTCTCACAGAGCAGTTGAGCGGGACACTCAGTTGGCGTAGTCGTCGGCGTACTCCTCCTTCTTGTCGTATCTCTCCTCATTGAAAACCTGGATGTTTGAATATCCAGGGACATAGCCATATGAGTACATCTACGTACTCGCAAGACCACCTCTAAGGCTTAAGTTTTCACGATAATGCAAGAAAACACTTTTCGAAAACTCGGATAGCTGCTATATACGACTATAGGGCTTAGTTTTTGAATACGATGATTTTAGGCATAGAGACTACGACATCTCTATATATTTGTTGAAGAAAAAACATTTAGAGATAGAATTCTCTTCTCTTAGATATAGCAATGACATATCTAAGTTCAAACTTTCTTTTGTAAAACCTTTAAAAACACTAGGATGGGGATACCCCTTTTCCCTGACTTGAGATCGGACTGATTGTCTCCCCGAGACCAATCATCTTCTCCAAAATTCCGTACCTCCCAGGTACCTCCTTATTCCACATAAACACTTTCCTTTTTTAAAACAACTTCTTTCCCCAGGCGCCCAGTGTGGCCTTTCCAACCGTCCATGACCGCGGACGCGGCTATTCGAATAGATTTACACCCAGCAGAGGTTGCACACTTTACCCACACCAATCGGTCCTTCCGCCGTGTCTGCCACGGCCCGTCATACAACAGCATGCGGGGGTCCGGATAACACGATCAAAGCTTTCCACTATGTCCACCCTAGTATCGGGGACTCCCGGTAGGTTTGTTCTCCTCGGCACCGTGTGCTCCACTAGACCTCTTGGTCTTTCCTCGGGACGCCACACCGCCACGTCAGGAGACCCACCGTAATCAACCGACTGCTGGTCCTCAGCAGTGTATTGTCTCTTCCGGACGACAAGACGACTTCAAGGGCCCAGCCCTCATAGAAAGTATGAGAGCCCCAACACTAAGACAGACAAGCTTCCGGCTAAGCCCTACCCATGTCAGGTAGTGTGGTTGCACCGGTTAATTGTTCGGGCGGCAGCAGGGACTTCGAAATTAAACCTCCATCTCCGACTGCTCCCAGCAGCTCGGGTTTTCGCAACATCTCCGAATGCTCTCAGCATCTCGGGTTTTCATAAAACATTTCTTTCTCGCTGATTGCTCCCAGCAACTCAGGTTTTCCTCCGTCAAACAGTTTTATCAAACAGGTTCCCATCCTATAGTTTTGAGGTAAGTAGATGAAGGTAGACTACTAGAAAACTTAATCATTTTGATGGAGCCTTCAACAACAAGGCTCACCAAATAAACTCTTTTTGTAACACCTATAGTATTCTAGTAGATAACTTTGGCCAAACAATACTTTGTAAAATAGTTTTCTGGTGGCAAGGTGCCACAAAAGAAGTAAAACATGCATTATTTTATTTTAAAACAAAACATGCTTTGTAAATATTAGGATTTGCATAATGGTGTTGGGGTGGCTTGCCTGGCTCAGCAATATGTTCTTGGTCTTGGTCTTTATGTTCCTCAGGTACACTCCTCACGTCCAGTTCCTTCCTGATCGTATCTAACATCATAAACAGGAAAAGGAACAACACTCAGAAAACAAGACATTGCCACAAGAACATAACAGCAGCAAGCGTTGCACAAGACATTAAGCCAACAATCAAAAACAAACAACTCCTTTAGCTAAACAACAACAAACAACAAAGTCCAAAGAGCTAAGATAAACAACAGATCCTCCTAAGGAAATATACGCAACAACTCTGAGTATTAAAAAGGTAGTTCTACAGAACACTAAACCAACACATCACGTAGGGTTATTATATCAATTAACAAGAGCTGTTATATTAGTTTCAGGAAATACTTCAGAAAAAGGTATCTTAGTAGTTCAGGAAATACTTCAGACAAAAGTATATTAATCGTGTAGGAAATACTTCAGACAAATGTATATTAATTGTTTAGGAAAAACTTCAGACAAAAGTATCTTAACACATAAGCAAGTATTAATATTAACACTAGCATTAAGCCTACTCACATGCAAACATGTTACTAGCTACAGAAAAACCTACTAACCAGTAACTAAGCGACAAACAATGGTAACACCACTGTCCAAACAAGTTTATGACTAAGAGCTAAAAAGGTGCATTAAGCCTATTTAATAAGACACTGCAATTAATATCACTTCAACGATTAAACCAAACATTCACACAGTAAACAAGTGTTGAAAGCAAATCTTGAAGTAAACAAACCATACAACAATCTTTACAAAACACAAACAATTACTTAACAACATTTAACACTAGTCGCATCCACATACATAATACATAAGTAAATTTAGTGCAACACCCGGGAAACAAGATGAACTAAATTAAACTAACTAGTGTATGACATCACAATACTTCTTAGGAAACTTTTTAGGGTTAAGCAAGGTTAACATCACTGCTCACACAAGTTGTTGATTTAGAACCAAAAGGTGTAGTTGGCTGATTTAGCAAAACACCAAAAAGAAGCGTGTTGACAACAATCTAAAGTAAACAAGCAAACAACAAGCATCTCAAAATATCACCCCTTACTAGATAAAAACATAACACACAAACATACCCCCAAGCAAAGCATATAAACACCATTGATGTTATTATTAGGGTACAATGTGAATAATGCTAAACACAAACAAACAGTGCACCACAACACTATTAGTGTGATTAAAACAAGTATTAATCGGGAGTTTAGGTTCTGGAATCCAAAGTTTATTTAGTTTAAACACAAGATTCGTATTATCTAAAAACATAAAATAAAATTAATTTATTTAAATAGCTATTTTGGTGTTGTTTAGTTGGAAAATGCATAACTCCTAGAATATTGTTCAGAAAATTAAATCCTTCTACCATAGTACACCTAGTAACTATAGGAAGCTATGAAAATTGGATTTGCATAAAAAGTTATTAGTGAACATGAGTTAAAAATCATACAAATGCTACTGGTCTCAAAACCAAAAAGATTGTAGATTTAGTTTTAGGAATCTCCTGTATGAAAGGTTAATTTCTATGGATATGTATTTCCTTAATATTTCTTTAGAAATTGGATTCACTCAATTTGGTCACTCCTAGCTCCATATATTTCATTTTTAGTGGAACACACACATTTTACCATTAATTGTGTACAACATAAGATATATTATTTTTACACAAACCCAACTTTTCATGCTTAGGAAAACACATAAGTCTCCAGAAAAATTACTCTTAATTTATTTGTACAAACAAATATAGCACCAAACATTAAAATCAAACACATGCAATTAACAGAAAATAAAAATATTCTTTTTCTAGTGTAATAACCTACTGTTTTAGAAAATAATCTACCAAGACAAAATATAAGATTTAAAATTGTACCAAGCTAGGATATGATAGCTAATACAAATATCTACCACATGAAATTGGATTTACTCCAAAAATAATTTAAATAAAGATTTAAAATTCATCAAATAGCCACTGATGTCATGTTTTAAAATTTATAAAACTTTATTTAGACACATCTCCTGCATGCAAGGCTTATAGATATAGGTAGGTATTATCTTAAGCTTTACAAAGAGATAAAGCTTGCAAGATTTGGATCTACAGAACTCCCACAATTAAATAAAAGGTAGAAAAGATACATTTTACAAGATTAGATCTAGCACACACCTAAAAATTTATTTTATGAAAAGGCTAGTTGCACATGGTTAAGAAAACTCATATCTACTCAAAAAAAAATAATCAACCAATTTTTATGAGTAAATCTCCCAAGAACGAATTTAAGCTAACAAGAAACTTTCTGTGAAAAAAGACAGGAAAAGGATTTAACTAAAAAAAAATGAAAAGGGCCAGAATCTAGAGCAGGCCGGCGCGTACGGAGATGGGCCGGCCCAGGCAGTGCGCGGGAGCTCCAGGGAGGTAAGTCACCGCCGGATCGGGAGCGAACGACCGAGATTAGATAGCCAGGGATTCAAAGGAGATCGTTGATGCCAAGATCTACGGTTCCCAGTCATCTTCCTCCTCCAGACACGTAGGACATGGGCAGAAACCCTAAAGAGAGCGGAGAGCACACGTGGCTCACCTTGGGGGACTGAGGGGTGACGAGGAGGAGCGGAGATGAACTAGGAGGGTCAGGGGCGGCCTCAAGTGGTCGCAGAACCTGTCTTCGAGCTCCGGGTCGTCCACGACGTCGAGGTGGGCCGCGGCGGACACGGGTGTGCTGGGACGGCTCCGGTGTACCTAAGCCAAAACCAGTGTGTCAGAGAGGTGTCCCAGGAAGAGGGGAGCATCACGGTGCTAAGAGATAGAGAAGAGGGGGTCGGTGTCGACGACTAGCTTGCTCGCAACCCTCGGGTCCAAGAACAGGTCACTGAGCTCCCCAGTCCGTGCTCGAGTAAGAGATCTCTCTGGATCACGCGGGGTGGTGGAGAAGGGTGAGGGGAGGTAGAATGGCAAGGTGTAGAGGGAAGAGAGAGGTTGCGCTCTTAAGAAATGAGAGGTGCCCGGTCCATGAGGTCTGGGTGCACGGGCACGCGTGGGGAGGGCGATGGAGAGCTATTGGGCGAGCAGGGCGGTGTCGGGGAGGTAGGAAACGGTGCAGAGGGGAGCTGGCTGTGCACTACCTTGTCTCCATGCACGGATTAAAGAAGAGCGAGGATAGGACAGCTCTGCACTGGATGTGCTCGAAAAAATGCCAAAAGGAAAAAGACAAGAGAGTGGAGAGTCTAGGGTTATCCAGGGGCAAGGCCATGGGGTTTAGGAGGTGTGGGAGGGTTCATAACACGTCCAAAACAAGAGTTGGGGGAGAGGAATGAAGGTTAGGGTGTTGAATTAATTTGGAGAAGAATGAACTAGGTCACAAAGCTAGGATGGATTAGTCAATCCTTTAGTTTGAAAAATTATAAAACAAGATGACTTGGTTAGAGGGGATATAGGTTTAGCATTTAGGGTTAAGAGTTTAAGAAAAATGGTCATTCAACAACTAGATACAAAAATGGCAAGTTGCAATTCTATAACACATCAAATGGTCACCTTACAATGAAGCACTCAAAACAAGCATGAATTAACTATCAAACATTTTTGAATATTTTAAATAAGGTTATGGGTGGATAGTAGAGATGATAAGGATGAGGTTAGGTGAGTGGCATTTCAAAATTGAATGAAATAAACTCTAGTAGTCATGCTCTAAAAATGCTAAAAATTAATTGAAATGAAGATAGCTATTTCCTATTTGAAAAAAGATAATCTTTGAGTTTCTCCTAAAATCAAACATAATAATCAAAAGTGAAACACACCACAAACATATGGCACAACATTAAAGCATGAATGATCTCAATTAAATTAGATAAATAAAATGTTGTCTCATACACCACCACATGACCACACATAAAATAACACATTTAGGGGAAACAATTTAAGCACATAACATATAGGTCAACCACACATACAAATAGACAGAACACACACACAATTGGTTCACTAAACATCTTTTTAATATAAATCAAAAATATTTGTGAGGTGGTGACCATAATGATCCAGACATGGTTCTTGGTAGAATTAGTATTACTACAACATGTTGAGCATTGATTTTCCAGAGGCTAATTAACTTCGTGCTTTTGGAAAAGAGAGTTAGTAATGCTTGCAACATATTAACATGCAATATAAATTAGGACTTATTATATGGTCCTATATAGTTTTGCAAACATATAGTTTTGTTGGAATACTATGAGCTCCCAAATGATATCTATATTTTGGGTGGTTGCTAAAATCAAAACATCGGGGTAAACAACAGAGTTTATTAAAAAGAGAATGGGAGAAGATGTGCGGACTATTTCACTTGATAAAACATTGACCTCAGAGGTCATATAATAACTTGTTTTGATTTTTAGATGGTTGTTATTTAGAAGTCATCAACACAAACACCAAAACACAACTCGACAAACAGAGCATACAAGGGAAAGCACATCCATTAACAAGACATTTCAAAAAGTTTTTGTTCCCTCAGAAATTTGGGTCTTTATTAGTTAAGTTTTTGTTGCTTCCAAAATTTGGGGTGTTACAAGGGCGAAACCCTCGACCGGCGAGGCGAGGTCGTCAAGGGTTGTGCGCCCTGTCGAGGAAATCTTCGAGGTCTCGTCTAGCGATGACGAGACCTTCAGGGTGGCTCCTTCACGCCATGTTGCGGAGGAGGAGGACAATAACGATGGTGAGACCGCGGCGGGGCGGCGAGATCCCAGGTTCAAGGCGGCCCACGACAGGCCTGATGGGGAGCCATCAGATGCTCCTCTCTAGAGGAAAGTAGAGGCGCCTCCCGAGGGGTCTGGAGCTAGGACTTGGTTCTTTGCCGAGATCTTTGTCGGGCGGCTTTGGACTTGGAGTGGTAGCGCTTTTCTTGGGGAGGAGTGGCTCTTCTCTTTTGGCCACAAGGACGGCGCTAGCTGTCGGAGGAGTGGCTAATAGGTACCATTTTAGATGTTCGCCTGTCCTGGACGGTACCATGACTAGTGGGCTGGCCAAGTAACTCTTCAAGTCTTCAAAAGCTTTGTCTGCTTTAGGGGTCCACTTAAATGTGCCGGACTTCTTCATAACTTGAAAAATGGCAGGACTCTCTCGCCGAACTTGGAGATGAAACGGCCCAGGCTGGCCATACAGCCTGCTAAGCGGTGTATGTCCTTTAGCCGGCGAGGAGGCTGCATTCCTTCTATGGCTTTAAACTTGTCAAGGTTTGCTTCTATGTCGTGGTGAGACACGAGGAATCCGAGGAGTTTCCCTGAGGGTACCCCGAAGACGCACTTGGAGGGGTTTAGCTTGATGTTCACCTTGTGTGGGCTGGCGAAGGTTTCCTCGAGATCTTTCAAGAGAGTGTCCCCCTCACGAGACTTGACCACAATGTCCTCGACATAAGCTTCTGCGTTTCTGCCCATCTACTCTCCCAAGGATATCCTCATGAGCCTCTAGAAAGTGGCGCTGGCGTTCTTCAAGCCGAAAGGCATGTAAACGTAGAAATACACACCATAAGGGAGAATGCAGTTTTCTACTTGTTCTCTTTAGCCATTTTGATCTGGTGATAACCAGAGAAGGCGTCCAGAAAACAAAGGAGGTCGCGCCTTGCAGTGGAGTCCACGATCTGGTCTATCCTTGGCATGGGGTATGGGTCCCAGGGGCAGGATTTATTGACGTCTGTGTAGTCGATGTAGAGTCGGCCTTCTCCAGCGGGTTTAGGGACGACCATGTCGTTGGAGAGCCAAGTGGGGTGCGCGACTTTGCTGATGACATTTGCCTCTTTTAACTTCTCTTCTTCCTTGACGATGAACGCTTGCTTCTCAGGGACTTGCTTTCGTGCTTTTTGCTTGATGGGGCGTGCGTCTGGACACACGGCTAAGTGGTGCTCGATCACGTCCCTTGGTACATGATCACCGGCATTTATATGCATTTATATGCATTTATATACATGATCACCGGCTAAGTGGTGCCTTTTATACAGTCAGAACTACAAATTTTTGCATGTCACATTGTTTTTCATTCATTTTTAAAATCAGTGCGTAAAGGCACATAATCTTAATAAGATCCATCATAGAAGTGAAGCAAGATGCAACATTAACCTTATAACCAATGCAACATACAAGATGTCCAAGATGAACAAATCAAATTCAAGCAAAAACCTGAAGTTCACTGTTGTTGTCTGAAAGTGAACAATAACTGACAGAAAGTCTGACAGCTAAACTCAAGCCCCTCTTCTGAATTCCAAGCAATGCTAAAGGCAAGAAGACAAGAGGGAATTCAAATGAATTTGAATCATAAAGAAGAAAGATATATCAACTTGGAGATCAAGGAAACCACAAAAGGCATAAACGCAAAAAGGTGCAAAAGAGGGTACATGCCATGTGCACTGTGAGCTGTGGAAAGGAAGGAAGCTTCCTCCTCTACAAAATTGCACCTCATCTCCATCACATTTGGAAAAAGTGTATAAGGCCACCACCGGCTCCTCCATCCCAAGAATCGCCTCTTCCACCCATCCAATCCATTCCACCATTCACACCCACTCACTTTTCCACTTTTCACAAACCACCACACCAAGAACACAAAGAACTCCAATAACGAGAACAAGAACAAGAACAAGATGAACAAGGAGAGCAGGAGAAGAAACACAAGGCCCTGGTGAACTGAAGAATAAGATCTGCAACTCTTCCTCCTCAACTCTACTTCCTCTACTTCGAGTAGATTTCAGGAGCTGAAGCCAAGTATCTCTCTGCACCTCTTGTTTAATCTTGAATGAACTTTGTAGATCACCCATCTGCAAGTAAGGCTTGTAATACTTTGTTATTGTAGTGATTTGAGTGACACAATTCTCTGCCTTAACTGAAGATTTGCATGTTTTGGTTGTTGCGTGTCTTGATCAGTGTGTGTAAGGCTAGTCCCTGCATACTTGTGTGTTGCAACCCTAATCTCTCTTTGCTTGTTAACTCACTGCGATCTGGCTTGACAACCCAGAAAGTTGTGATCTTTGTGTTCTGAATTTCCTCCTACCTAAACCTGCGAAGAACCTCTGCTTGCAAGACTAGTTTCTGCAAGTTAAGAACTAAAATCTTATTCCCTGTCTAAACCCTGCATAGATCCTTGCTAGTATTTGGATTGACAACCTGGAGGCTGTAAGTTAAATTCTGAATCTTTTTCAGTTAAACTTCTTTACCTTCGTGGTTAAAACCTGAAACCTTTAAGATTTGGTGCAGCTTCTGCCAACCCTTCGAAACATCATAAACTTGTTGATCCCTATGGAGACGATAACACAAAACCCCCCTACCACTACTTCCTGTTTGACCAAATTGGCGCCGATGCCGGGGATTGACTTCTGATCGTTTCTTTGAAAGAATAGTAGACTAGACTTTGTGAAACCTGTGAAATTGTCAGCAAACTTGCGTGCTCTTGATACGTATGAAGTTTTTTGGCAATGAAATCTGAGAACTATAATTGTTATTAAGTGTTTTAGTACACTAACCCTTGATAAAAGTTCTTCTCTGTGACTGTGTGTAGAGAAAAATGATCTCTTTCATGCAGTGTTTGGACTCTGTTGATGCAGTCATCTAAACACTCACCTCTTGCACCTTTTGACCCAGAACCTGAAAGAACATTTCTTTCCAGGAGAAGAGCAGCTTCTGAAGCTTCAGTGGAAAATTTAGGTTCTGAGGATTCAGTCTGCATCATGGGTGACAAGAAGTTGAGACATAAGTGGATCCCTAAGGATCATAGATCCAATGCAGATGTCATTATGCCTGCCATTCAGGCAAATAACTCGGAAATCAAACCTGCCTTGATCAATATGGTACATCATAATCAATTCAAAGGAAGTGCTTTTGAAATCCCTCATGAACATATGAGCAGTTTTCTGGAATATTGCAATACACTCAAGAGCAATGGTGTGCCCCCTGAAGCAATAAGGATGCAACTTTCTGCAGCGTACCTGCACTTTAAATAAGGCAGATACCTGTGTATAGTGCAAATCCCTGGATCGATTCGTTTGCACACACAGTTTACGATGTAATATCACAACACAGTATCAATTTTATTACATCGATGATCCAGACTTACAAAATATTCATTACAAGTTGCATAGCATAAAGCTAGCATTGAAAAAGTACACAGCGGAAATACAATAGCAGTGAGTCTCTATAACTTTCATGCTGCCACAGGCGAAAACATGTTGGTTGTAGACTCGAAACCTTTACGAAACCTCACTCGTCATCTGATCGAATCTGCAATAAAAAAAATATTGCAACAACGTGGGTCAGATTCCATTAAAAATGGAGTCTGGCAAGTGACACTATGGTGGACACTTATGGAAATAACTCTAAAGCCTATATGCATATTTTCCATAAAGCCAATTTTTCCTACTCTTTTGAAAACATTTTTCTTGAAATCGACGAGTATGACATGAAAACCATAAATCTCATCTTCCCTTGTTCACCAATCAAGTTTTACTTTTGAAGTTGGAATGGTGGAATCCTCCGTTGACGTCCTTGATCAGCTGCTCAAAATTGTCCGTAACCGGGGACACGACTAAGTACTTAGTTTTACACTCTGCAGAGGTTGTGCACTTTCACCATTGTACCCATTCAACCCAAGGTATCCTTTACACACCATTTGTGATAAGGAAAGGAGAGAATGAGACGAGATCTTTCAGAAGCATTTTCCCTCCCACCTGGCTTGACCCGTTCCACCTAACATCCCCCTACATCTTCTTGTCAAGCCGGAGAGAGTCCACGCAACATAATTGATCAAGCCAGAGCCCATATGGCAATGGCTGCACTGGAAGCAATCGTCACTCGTAGTTCTTCAGATTCCTCTGTTCCTGGGTGGCCATTCACAAGTGTACATACTCCAGGAACCATAGACATGGACCTGAGTAGCCACTCAACATAAACCATACAACCAATTACCACCCAGGTGTTTCATTCTTAACTTAGTAGAATTAAGATTTTCACAAAACAACATTTGCATAGCATCAATAATTCTACTAAGTATTGCATAGGAACCTAGACACAGGAATAAGGGATTCTACACAGGTTTAGCATAGCAACACATGCATATAAAAATTACACTAAGTAATGCATATAAAAATAGGAAGTTTATGAGGTGTGCCACTTGCCTTTGAATGTTGTCGTTGTTCACAACTCTTTTCAACAATGAACGTTTGCTCTCCGTTTAATCTAAACAATAATAGCAAACAACAATACAACAATCAACAAACAACAATCATCAAACATACATGCTCATATCAAATGAACAACAAGTTTTGTAAAACTCCTAAGGAAAACATGTCATGTATGATATGCAAATTATTTCTAAGGGCTAGAGATACATGTTATGCTATGAAAATCTCTTAAGTTAATGCAAGGAAAAATAGGTCGGTCAAGAATGACTAAGGACTAAGGTCTTGAGTTGGATAAAAATACTTTGTTTTATATCATCTTTAAACTAGCACTCTAATGGCTTAGCCATGATGTGCCAAATACTTAGAGAAAAATACTAAGTCTATAAGGTGATCAACAATTTCTATCAACTCTTTGTAAATTGGATATTCGCTAAAGTGAGAGAGACAGACACCCGGCCAGCCACTTAAATTGTGGAACAGGTCTCATGTACGTGGACATGTAAGGTTTGTTTCCAGGCCGCTTCATCTCACTATGCCGCTAGGATCCAACAACTTCAAGATGATAACATCATGATCCAAATTTGTTTAAGTCTAAGAGACAAGATTAGGAAAGACGGAAAAGACAGAAAGAAAGACTTAGAGAATAAAAGGGAGGTTGGCCTTCTTGAACTTCTTCTCACTTTTCTTCTAAGTGCTTGACATCTTGAGGATGCTTCCAGAGTCTGTTTTCTTCTAAGTACTTCATGAACTTCTTCTTGATTTTTCTTCTAAGTACTTCTTCTCCTTGAAGATACTTCTGAAGTCTTGTTTTTGGCTAAGTCCTTCATTGATCTTCCAGCTCCATGTTGAAAATCCTAAGTGTCTAGTGCATAGCACTTTTCCTAAAATACTAAGTTTGAAAATAATCCTAACTTAGAGAAAACTAATGAAAAGGGGTTTTCCTATGAGAATAAAATATGCTATGAATGAAATGAAATTTTCAATCACAAGAAACACAAAAATAACTTTTGTGATTTCTTTATAAATATGCATGAATTTATAAATGCAATTTCATTAATTTATAGTTTTGGAAAATATAATAAAAGGAATAATTATAAGATTAAAGTTTCCTATGATTAAATTTTTATAACAAAATTTTATTATTAGTGTTAATAGACAGAGAGCATTTAATTAAATCTATTGCAATTGGATTTAATCAAAAATAATGTTTCTATTAAAAGTTAATTACACGAAATAGTCAACTTATTCAAATTGAACACTCAACTATGAAATCATTCAAAAATTACTCAAAAATATTTTATAGCAGTGGCATTAATTTACAAATACTCTAAAGTTTTTAAAACAATTTTATTTGCAATTTTTGGATTTATAGATTTAAAGTTATTACAAATATACTCCAATTTCCATTTGAATTTTGAATAATTTATACTAAGTCAAATTTGAATTTTGTCAGATCCAAACTATTCTACATGTCAAGAGCTTTCCAAATATATAAAAATTATTAAATTTGGAGTTGTGGTTAAAAAGTTATAGATGTTTTAATTACAGGGACTAATCTGCAAATTTTCCAATTAAAATTAAAAAAAAATGTTTACACGCTGGCGCTGACGTGGCTGCCACGCGGCGCTGACTGGATCTGACGAGGCACTGACGTGTATAAGTCACAGATCTGGGCCGTCAGATCTGGATCTGACGGTCCAGATCAGATCGTACCGTTTCATCCGATACTTCTAATCTTAGCCGTAAAAATTAGATCTGACGGTCCAGATCGAAGGCCTTACCGCGGCGGCGCACTCCTCGCCGGAGATGGTGCGGACGACGGCGCCGGCGGCTCGGCGTGGACGCTCCAGTCGTTTCAGTTCCTCCCCGGGCTTGTGGAGGTGGCGTAGAGGTGCGGCTGGGCAAGGCGGAGGCGATGGAGAGGTCGGGGGTGAGTCTCTCTTCTTGGAACGCCGTGGAGGAGTGGATGGAGGCGCGGCGGCTCCGGCGATTCGGTCCGAGCACGAGACGCTCCGTTCGGCTGCGAAGGGAGACGAGGGAAGTAGTCAGGGGATGCGCACGGACGCGAGGGAGAGTTAGGAGGGCTCACGGGTTCCGGAAAAGGTCTCCGCTCACCGGAGATCGAAGAAACACGGCGGCGGATGGTGCAGACTCCGGCGAGCTTCTCCGGCGGCCTGGGGGCGCGATTTAATTAGGGTTTGAGGGGGAAAGGACGGCGGGGACGTGGGGTTTTATATGGACGCATCTTCGGCAACCAATCCCGCACGGATCGCTCGGATTTGGGAACGAATCGGAGAAGATATCTCGGGAGAAAATCCCGGACGGAGGTTAGGGACGATGACGTCATCGCTGACGTCATCCCTTTATTTTCTTTTTGTTTTATTCCAATTTATTCATATCTTTTGATTTATTTGTCCAAATGAGGTCAAACAAATTTCTAAAAATTTGTAAAAATAATATCTTGCTGTCAAAACAGTTGTGGGTATGCTTTGAACACTTTTCAAAAATAATAATTTAGAAATATTGATTAAATGGGAAATTGACACTTTATGTTTAATTTTAAAACTAGGGTTTGATTAATTTTAATTTTGGCTAAAATAAATTCTATGGAATACCCATTTCAAATATGTTTGAATTTAAGTTATTTAAACTCATATTCTAATATTAAATAATTTTTAGCTTTAGCAGATTATTAAATATCATTTTACAACTATTTGAAATGAAAAGAGAAAAGGTAATGTAATCATTTTAATTTAATTTATTTTGTGCACCATTAAGTTTCATATTAAGATAATACAATTGAAACTTCATAACAACTTTGGAAAAGCTTTTAGTTTTAATTCATTTCTTACTTAGAATATATTAATCCTTGCATGCTTTGAAAATAATGAAATTCACATATGCAAATGAAATGCTTATTTGGATAATTCATTAATTTTAATTTATGAAGTTTTAAAGTTATACACTATAGGCTTAAAATTTCCAAACTATATTTTGAACTTAGTTAAAGGAATGAAAACCATTTGGTAATTATATACCATTTTGAATAATCTTGAATTTATGAATAGATATGGCTAAGTTGTTGAAAACAATTATTTATAAGTAAATTATTTTATTGGAATAAAATGGTTTGAAGTTTAATAAGCCTTTGTCAAATTACATATTAAGGTTTTTGAAATACAATGGATCATGAAATGTTTAATTGGAAATAACTTTTGAAAATTATGACACATTGGGAATTTTGAAATAATAGACCTTTTCTAATTGGTTGAAGTCTTTTATTGTTAGTTTTCCTATGCATTTCAATATATTATTTTAATCAAAACAAAAGTTTTAAATTTCAGTGATTTTTGAACATTCCAAAATGTTGGGATGTTACAGACTACCACCCTTAAAAGGAATCTCGTCCCCGAGATTCGGAGAGGCTGGAAAGAAAAACAAATGCTTGAATGATTATGATAACTCGAGATGTTTTGAGAAACGAAATTTCCGATATGGAAACTTGAAAACTTGACAGTGAATGGTTTTTCTGATTAGAAGGATGAAAAGAAAGATAGTTTGAGATCTCTGTGTTTAAGCGACTGGGTTTGAATTCTCTAGGTGGCTACCACCCTTAAAAGAAATTTTTGTGGTCAGTCTAGAAACTTTGGGTAATCTTGTTTATTCCTCTGATGTAGAGCGTACAAGTGTTCAAAATACAATGGCATGTGGTGGATACAGAAAGTTTTTAGCACTCACGCTTTCCACTCGGTCCTTGGAGAGATTTATTCTTCTTCCACTCGGGGCAGCCACTGACATAGTGTCATGTTGCTCCGCATCTGCGACATGTCACGGGACTGTTGATTTTCTTGTGCGAGCGGGTAAGGCATTTCTCCTTCATATTTGCTGGGCACTTGTCAGCATAATGTCCTTTGCCTTTACATTTGTAGCAAATTACGTCACTTAAGTTCCTCTTCTTCTTCTTAGATGTTTCCAGGGCTAAAAGTTCTTCCAAATCTTGTTTGCCATATTCTATCTCAATTAAATAAGTCCAGTCTCGTTTGATGGGACAATTTCGAGCTAGGTGATCTCCTTCACATTTATAGCAACACTTGGAGGTACTTTTGGATTTCTTCGGAAGTGACCTTACTCTTATTTCATTCTTCACCTTAGTATGACCCACAGTCTCATTTTGATGAAGATTTGGTTCAGTATCCTGACCAGTCTTTTTTTCTTTGCAGTCCCATGAATAATGTCCTAGTTCTCCACAGGTAAAACATCTTATGTGGCTAGTATCTCTTTTGTGTTCCTCCTTGTTTTCTTGTACTTCCACATACTTCATGAGATTTTGTTGCATCCCCTTTTTGGCTTGCTGACTGACTTCTTGCACCACGGGGTAGAGTTGATGTTGAGTTGGAACGTGATTTATTGCTTCACAGAAACAACAAGACATCTGACTTGTGGGGCATTCCCTAACTGGATGTTTGGTATGACCATGGGGCCACTCATCAGTGCATTCTTGGGACGTATGTCCTATCTCTCCAAGAGTTTTGCATGCCTTTGGTTTGGTCATAAGGTTCTCTTCAAAATCACTATGGTTTTGATCAATCTTAGGCAGTTGCTCATTGATCATCTTCAACAGCTGACTCTGGTTCTCTAATAGTAGTCGCATAGTTGTATGCAAATCACTGGTGTTGGTGTTGGGGTGAGACATCTGTTTATTTTAGAAAGCAATGAGTTGAATTATTTGTACTATGGAGGAATCCTAGTTCAAGAAAACAAAACAAGGCAACTAATCTATAACATAATCAATCAACATCTAACAAACATCAAGCAACAAGGTTCACAACTAACAATCAATCTAGTATTGTCATATAGCCAAGTTGATATGATCAATACACTAACACGATATCGTCATTCTATTTTTGGTGGTGGTCAAATCTACCTCCTTCATGACTGCTTCAAGTTCTTGTTCAACTTTCTTGGATACCTTAGAAGTGTTGGTCGAAACCTGGTTCTTCAGTGGTCTTCCATGCATGCAGAACTTCATGATTAATCGTAGCTTTTCCATATGAGGCAGCAGAATCAGACTTAGACTATAAGAACATGGTCATCTAGAAAAAGATAGGAGGTTTTCAGAAGGTTGATAGTAGATGAGAATACGAGGAAGACATAGGGAAAAGATTTGTTTTTAGAAAAGTGAAGAAAAATTGATTTTCAATCCTATGGTCAAACCTATTTCTATCCAAACCTAGGGTTTCGAACCTACAGGCAACACAGTGCTCTGATACCATCTGTAGCGTACCTGCACTTTAAATAAGGCACATACCTGTGTATAGTGCAAATCCCTGGATCGATTCGTTTGCACATACAGTTTACGATGTAATATCACAACACAGTATCAATTTTATTACATTGATGATCCAGACTTACAAAATATTCATTACAAGTTGCATAGCATAAAGCTAGCATTGAAAAAGTACACAGCGGAAATACAATAGCAGTGAGTCTCTATAACTTTCATGCTGCCACAGGCGAAAACATGTTGGTTGTAGACTCGAAACCTTTACGAAACCTCACTCGTCATCTGATCGAATCTGCAATAAGAAAAATATTGCAACAACGTGGGTCAGATTCCATTAAAAATGGAGTCTGGCAAGTGACACTATGGTGGACACTTATGGAAATAACTCTAAAGCCTATATGCATATTTGGCTGGTGGAGTTCAAGGCTAATTTGCATAAAGCCAATTTTTCCTACTCTTTTGAAAACATTTTTCTTGAAATCGACGAGTATGGCATGAAAACCATAAATCTCATCTTCCCTTGTTCGCCCATCAAGTTTTACTTTTGAAGTTGGAATGGTGGAATCCTCCGTTGACGTCCTTGATCAGCTGCTCAAAATTGTCCGTAACCGGGGACACGGCTAAGTACTTAGTTTTACACTCTGCAGAGGTTGTGCACTTTCACCATTGTACCCATTCAACCCAAGGTATCCTTTACACACCATTTGTGATAAGGAAAGGAGAGAATGAGACGAGATCTTTCAGAAGCATTTTCCCTCCCACCTGGCTTGACCCGTTCCACCTAACATCCCCCTACATCTGCTTGTCAAGCCGGAGAGAGTCCACGCAACATAATTGATCAAACCAGAGCCCATATGGCAATGGCTGCACTGGAAGCAATCGTCACTCGGAGTTCTTCAGATTCCTCTGTTCCTAGGTGGCCATTCACAAGTGTACATACTCCAGGAACCATAGACATGGACCTGAGTAGCCACTCAACATAAACCATACAACCAATTACCACCCAGGTGTTTCATTCTTAACTTAGTAGAATTTAGATTTTCACAAAACAACATTTGCATAGCATCAATAATTCTACTAAGTATTGCATAGGAACCTAGACACAGGAATAAGGGATTCTACACAGGTTTAGCATAGCAACACATGCATATAAAAATTACACTAAGTAATGCATATAAAAATAGGAAGTTTATGAGGTGTGCCACTTGCCTTTGAATGTTGTCGTTGTTCACAACTCTTTTCAACAACGAACGTTTGCTCTCCGTTTAATCTAAACAATAATAGCAAACAACAATACAACAATCAACAAACAACAATCATCAAACATACATGCTCATATCAAATGAACAACAAGTTTTGTAAAACTCCTAAGGAAAACATGTCATGTATGATATGCAAATTATTTCTAAGGGCTAGAGATACATGTTATGCTATGAAAATCTCTTAAGTTAATGCAAGGAAAAATAGGTGGGTCAAGAATGACTAAGGACTAAGGTCTTGAGTTGGATAAATATACTTTGTTTTATATCATCTTTAAACTATCACTCTAATGGCTTAGACATGATGTGCCAAATACTTAGAGAAAAATACTAAGTCTATAAGGTGATCAACAATTTCTATCAACTCTTTGTAAATTGGATATTCCCTAAAGTGAGAGAGACAGACACCCGACCAGCCACTTAAATTGTGGAACAGGTCTCATGTACGTGGACATGTAAGGTTTGTTTCCAGGCCGCTTCATCTCACTATGCCGCTAGGATCCAACAACTTCAAGATGATAACATCATGATCCAAATTTGTTTAAGTCTAAGAGACAAGATTAGGAAAGAGGGAAAAGACAGAAAGAAAGACTTAGAGAATAAAAGGGAGGTGGGCCTTCTTGAACTTCTTCTCACTTTTCTTCTAAGTGCTTGACATCTTGAGGATGCTTCCAGAGTCTGTTTTCTTCTAAGTACTTCATGAACTTCTTCTTGATTTTTCTTCTAAGTACTTCTTCTCCTTGAAGATACTTCTGAAGTCTTGTTTTTGGCTAAGTCCTTCATTGATCTTCCAGCTCCATGTTGAAAATCCTAAGTGTCTAGTGCATAGCACTTTTCCTAAAATACTAAGTTTGAAAATAATCCTAACTTAGAGAAAACTAATGAAAAGGGGTTTTCCTATGAGAATAAAATATGCTATGAATGAAATGAAATTTTAAATCACAAGAAACACAAAAATAACTTTTGTGATTTCTTTATAAATATGCATGAATTTATAAATGCAATTTAATTAATTTCTAGTTTTGGAAAATATAATAAAAGGAATAATTATAAGATTAATGTTTCCTATGATTAAATTTTTATAACAAAATTTTATAATTAGTGTTAATAGACAGAGAGCATTTAATTAAATCTATTGCAATTGGATTTAATCAAAAATAATATTTCTATTAAAAGTTAATTACACAAAATAGTCAACTTATTCAAATTGAACACTCAACTATGAAATCATTAAAAAATTACTCAAAAATATTTTATAGCAGTGGCATTAATTTACAAATACTATAAAGTTTCTAAAACAATTTTATTTGCAATTTTTGGATTTATAGATTTAAAGTTATTACAAATATACTCCAATTTCCATTTGAATTTCGAATAATTTATACTAAGTCAAATTTGAATTTTGTCAGATCCAAACTATTCTACATGTCAAGAGCTTTCCAAATATATAAAAATTATTAAATTTTGAGTTGTGGTTAAAAAGTTATAGATGTTTTAATTACAGGGACTAATCTGCAAATTTTCCAATTAAAATTTTAAAAAAAGGTTTACACGCTGGCGCTGACGTGGCTGCCACGCGGCGCTGACTGGATCTGACGAGGCACTGACGTGTATAAGTCACAGATCTGGGCCGTCAGATCTGGATCTGACGGTCCAGATAAGATCGTACCGTTTCATCCGATACTTCTAATCTTAGCCGTAAAAATTAGATCTGACGGTCCAGATCGAAGGCCTTACCGCGGCGGCGCACTCCTCGCCGGAGATGGTGCGGACGACGGCGCCGGCGGCTCGGCGTGGACGCTCCAGTCGTTTCAGTTCCTCCCCGGGCTTGTGGAGGTGGTGTAGAGGTGCGGCTGGGCAAGGCGGAGGCGATGGAGAGGTCGGGGGTGAGTCTCTCTTCTTGGAACGCCGTGGAGGAGTGGATGGAGGCGCGGCGGCTCCGGCGATTCGGTCCGAGCACGAGACGCTCCGTTCGGCTGCGAAGGGAGACGAGGGAAGTAGTCAGGGGATGCGCACGGATGCGAGGGAGAGTTAGGAGGGCTCACGGGCTCCGGAAAAGGTCTCCGCTCACTAGAGATCGAAGAAACACGGCGGCGGATGGTGCGGACTCCGGCGAGCTTCTCCGGCGGCCTGAGGGCGCGATTTAATTAGGGTTTGAGGGGGAAAGGACGGCGGGGACGTGGGGTTTTATATGGACGCATCTTCGGCAACCAATCCCGCACGGATCGCTCGGATTTGGGAACGAATCGGAGAAGATATCTCGGAAGAAAATCCCGGACGGAGGTTAGGGACGATGACGTCATCGCTGACGTCATCCCTTTATTTTCTTTTTGTTTTATTCCAATTTATTCATATCTTTTGATTTATTTGTCCTAATGAGGTCAAACAAATTTCTAAAAATTTGTAAAAATAATATCTTGCTGTTAAACCAGTTGTGGTTATGTTTTGAACACTTTTCAAAAATAATAATTTAGAAATATTGATTAAATGGGAAATTGACACTTTATGTTTAATTTTAAAACTAGGGTTTGATTAATTTTAATTTTGGCTAAAATAAATTCTATGGAATACCCATTTCAAATATGTTTGAATTTAAGTTATTTAAACTCATATTCCAATATTAAATAATTTTTAGCTTTAGCAGATTATTAAATATCATTTTACAACTATTTGAAATGAAAAGAGAAAAGGTAATGTAATCATTTTAATTTAATTTATTTTGTGCACCATTAAGTTTCATATTAAGATAATACAATTGAAACTTCATAACAACTCTGGAAAAGCTTTTAGTTTTAATTCATTTCTTACTTAGAATATATTAATCCTTGATGCTTTGAAAATAATGAAATTCACATATGCAAATGAAATGCTTATTTGGATAATTCATTAATTTTAATTTATGAAGTTTTAAAGTTATACACTATAGGCTTAAAATTTCCAAACTATATTTTGAACTTAGTTAAAGGAATGAAAACCATTTGGTAATTATATACCATTTTGAATAATCTTGAATTTATGAATAGATATGGCTAAGTTGTTGAAAACAATTATTTATAAGTAAATTTTTTATTGGAATAAAATGGTTTGAAGTTTAATAAGCCTTTGTCAAATTACATATTAAGGTTTTTGAAATACAATGGATCATGAAATGTTTAATTGGAAATAACTTTTGAAAATTATGACACATTGGGAATTTTGAAATAATAGACCTTTTCTAATTGGTTGAAGTCTTTTATTGTTAGTTTTCCTATGCATTTCAATATATTATTTTAATCAAAACAAAAGTTTTAAATTTTAGTGATTTTGGAACATTCCAAAATGTTGGGATGTTACACTTTCCCCTTTTTCTCTGTCAGTTGCAGCAAAGATATGGTATAATGCTCAGCCAGTCCATTGCAGAGACACTTGGGAACATTTGGTGCAAGCTTTCTTTGAAAGATATTTCCCACCCACCAAAGTAGCTGAGTGCAGAGATAAGATCACTACATTTGTGCAGTACCATGGTGAGAGACTTTATGATACTTGGCAAAGATATAAGGGACTTATCAGGATGTGTCATAATCATGGCCATGAGCCATGGTTGATTCTGCAGACATTCTATAAGGGTCTGACAGAACATACCAGAGCTTTTGTTGATTCAGGTGCTGGAGGGGGAATCATGAACAATACCTTAGATGAAGCTACAACGCTAATTAAGAGTATGGCTGCTCATAATTTTTCGTGGACCAATGAAAGGACAATTCATGCAAGTGGTCAAAGTGCTTTGGAAGCAAACCTTGACAGCTTAACCAATCAAATATGTCAGTTGATGCAAGAGAAGAATGGTATAGCCATAGGGCCAATAAATAAATTTTTTGTCACTTGTCCTATTTATGGAAATGAAGGGAATCTATCTCAAGATTGTACCCTGTTTGCAGCCTCTTACAATCAACTGGTAGAAGTGAATTATACTCAGAATAAAGGTCCTTTTTCTCAGAGCTACAACCTTGCTTGGAGGAATCATCCCAATTTATCTTATAAGAATGCAGCTCAACAGTATTACGCTCATGCAAATCAACATAATTATCATCAAGCAGCTCAGCCACAGTATACTCAACCAGCTCAGCAAAATCTCAGACCTCAAGGAAACATGCAATATCAACAACCACAACAACAACAACCACAACAAAGCCTAGCAAATCAGCATAACGCTTACTCTAGTTATAGCAAGTCTGAAATTAATGAGGTGATGAGGCTACAAAAGGAGATTTTCAATGGTATGCAAGAAACAATGAAGATGCAGTCCTAATTATTTTACAAAACAATGCAGCAACTTACTCCTGGTATCTCTAACACCCTGGGAAACCCAGCAGAAAACAAATTGCTAGCTCAGGGAGAGAAGAACCCAAAGCAATGTGGATCCATCTCCACCAACGAAAGTATAGATGCACTTACAACCAGAAGTGGAGTGAACACTGAATCAGTGTTGGGAACACCTCCATCTACCACATATGTAACACCACAAAGAAGGGCCCTGCTCAGCAAACTGTTAGGCAAGAGAATATACTAGAGCAGAAGACACCAGAGTCATAAAAGACAGAACAACCTGTTGTCGAATCTTACAACACTGTAGCAAAACCGGCAACAGTGAAGCCCTGTCTTCAGAAAATCCCATTTCCTGAAAGATTAGAGAAAACAAAAAAAGAAGAGTGGCATGCTAAGTTCCTAGAGACTATGAAGGAAGTCGAAATCACAATACCTATCCTGGGTGTAGTGTTACACATACCCTTGTACGATAAATTTTTCAAAGACCTGATCACAAAGAAGAGAAGCTTGGAAGATCCGGAAATTGTTGCTCTGACAGAGGACTCTAGTGCTGTCATACTGAACTATATGCCCAAGAAGCTTGGTGACCCAGCAAGTTTTAGCATACCCTGTATTGTAGGAAAGAGAACATTCACAACATTATGCTATTTGGGTTCATCAGTCAGTGTCTTAACCTTGGCTATCAGTCAAATTCTACAGTTAGGAGTTCTGAAACCTACATCAACGACTCTGCAGTTAGCTGACAGAACACTGAGAAAACCTGGTGGGATTCTAGAAGATGTTCCAGTACAAGTTGGAAACTTTACATATCTTTTGTGGTATTGGAAATGGAATACAACTCTAAATCCCTGATTCTAGATAGACCATTCTTGGCAACAGCTGGAGCAATAATTGATGTAAAGGGTGGAACCTTGAAGTTGCAATTTGGCTCTGAATAGGCTGAGTTCAGCATGAGCATACTTCTCACCTACCAAATATACTTGAACAATGCCAGTCCATTGATGTGATAAACCAAAGTGTGCTGGAAACACAACATGAAACACCATCAGAAGAAGCTGAAGCACAAGTTTTTGTGACAGCAGATAGTTTAAATCACCAGGAGCTATGTGGAATATCCCAGTGTGATAAAGATGCAGATGTTATAGGAAGTGAAAATCATAAATCAGACCACAATTCATTAGTGGAGTTGACAGAGCTACCATCTCATCTCAAGTACATGTTCTTGGAGAAAGAGAGGATACATCCCGTTATAACCAGTTCAACCCTTTATAGAGAGCTTGTTGACAGTCATAAGGTTGTACAAGAATGTGATTGGATATTCCATTGATGATATCAGAGGAATAAATGAAAAGGTTTGCTCTCATAGGATACACTTAGAAGAAGCCAGTAAACCAACAAGAGAGGACAGAGAAGACTGAACCCTGCATTGCAAGAAGTGGTTAAAAAGGAAATTCTGAAACTTCTTAAGGTAGAAATGATTTACCCCATCTCTGACAGTGAATGGGTAAGTCCTATACACATTGTGCCTAGGAAAGGAGGCTACACAGTGGTAGAAAATGTGGAAGGAAGATTGATGACCACTAGACCTGTCACTGGTTGGACAGTGGTCAATGACTTCAGAAAACTGAACAAGGCAACTAGGAAAGATCACTTCCCTTTGCCATCTATAGATCAGATGTTAGAAAGGTTGGCTGGACACAAATTCTATTGCTACCTTGATGGATACTCTGGATTTCTTCAAATACCCATCCATCCAGACGACCAAGACAAGATTATATTCACACGTCCATATGGAACATTTGCTTATAAGAGATTATCATTTGGGTTATGCAATGCTCCTGGTACCTTTCAGAGATGTATGATGTATATATTCTCTGAGCACATTGAAAAGATAATGGAGGTATTCATGGATGACTTTACAGTTTATGGAAAAGACTTCAACACTTGCTTGGAAAATCTGATAACAATGTTACATAGATGCTCCGAACAAAATTTGATTCTAAACTGGGAGAAGTGCCATTTCTTGGTAACTGAAGCACTTGTGGAAAAAGGATTATAGGTGGGATGCCCCTTTGTGGCGCAACAACAGCCCATGCACCACAAAAATAGTATAGTAGCGCACCACACAAGTGCGCCACAAATATCCGTGGCGCACAAAATAAAAAATGCGCCACTGAAATAGTCATTTTTGTGGCGCACCAAGGACTATGCGCCACAGAAATATGGTGGGCCCCGGCAGATGGGTCTGAGTTCAGAAATCCGAGGCACATTCTGTGGCGCACAAAGCACATGCACCACAGACAGTTGGCATTTTTTGGCGCACCCTGTACCATGCGCCAAAAAAAGTTAACTTTGTGTGGCGCATATGGAACTGGTGCGCCATAGAAAGTTTTCCCGCCTTTTCTCGCCCTTTTCGCGCCATTTTTCTGCTCTCCTCTTCCTATAAAATCCCCCTTGGGTATGAGCTTTGGAATTATAGATTTTAAGTCTAGCTAGGCTGGTAAGGATGGTTTGTGGTGGTCCTTGCAATAAGTGTGCATCTGGCGGGTTCCACAGTCCCGCCGCTGAGTATCTCGCGCGTATTTCCTATAATTTGCATGTTGAGGGTAGGAAAGTGTATCACGACGAACTTATTGAGAGTGAGAGCCATCTCGCTTTGCTGGGAGCCAAGCTATGCAGCGCTGGATAGCCATATCGGACCCCTAACCAATTTCGTCGTGAATTGATTTGGATTCGAGTCAGGTTTGACAAGAAAGTTGAGAAGGGCAAGTTCAAGACTCAATGGGATCTTGATTCATACGTTGAGTCTTACCGTTGGGTAGATGAGAGCGATGATTCTGATGACTTCATGTCGTCTTCCAAGTCCTTGAAGTCAGAAGGTGCATCGAAGGGGAAGGGCAAGAAGGTTGAATCGTTGTCTAAGAAGAAGGGTGTATTATCATCAAAAGGCAAGGGCGCCGCTGCATCAACGGATGCAGGAGGCTGCATTGATGGGAGGTGAATTTATTAAGTTCGGTGAATTTGAGTTGTGTTGTGTATCTTCATTTCAGCTATGTTGTATCATCATTTGAGTTGTGTTGTAATATCTTTATTTCAGCTCTGTTGTACGTATCGTCATTTCAGTTGTGTGTATGTTGTATCTTCATAATTTGTCGTGTGTTATATATGTACGTGATGTTGGTTTGAGTTATATACTATTCTAGGGTAGTTTTTTATAGGGTTGATTCAATTTAATTATGTATAAGAGTTCAATTGAAGATATGTGGCGCACCCCAGATTTTTCTGTGGCGCATACTACTTTTTCTGTGGCGCATGTTATTTCGTAGCGCATGCGGCTGCTTTATGTGGCGCATGGAATGTTGTGGCGCATGCGGCAGCATTCTGTGACGCAGCCAGACCATGCGCCACAGAAACACTACCCTAAAAAACCCCCACCCTCACCTACCCCTATTCACACCTTAATCCTCGCGCCTCCTCTCACACGCGCGCCTCCTTCCGCGTGCCGCCGCCGCTCGCAACGCTGCTCGCCGCTCCGCGCGCCACCGCGCTAGCCTGCCCCCGAGCATGAACGCCGTCGTCCGCAACGTCGCGCCCAGCCACCCTGCACCTCGAAGCCCGCGCGCATCGATGGTTGTAGAGGAGCTCCGCCATGCTTCGGCCGCCACCGAAAGCCTGCACGCCCCCTCGTCATTTCAACCTCCCCTACGCCCCCTCGACCTCCCCTCCCTTCCCTCCTCGACCGAGGTGCTTCCCTTCTCCCTCCCCTACCGAAGTGCACTCAAAGTGTTTGACGAAATTCCAATATGAAATACCAGAAGCCGTAATCATGTTTACTTATTGTTTTTGTGTGATTTGGTATGTGGTATCATGTTCTTGTCCAAAGCACTCATGAAATCCCAGAAATTGGTGCGATTTGGTAATTTCTTGAGGAATTCTGAAGTGATGCTTACTGCTTTTGCTTGCTCAATATGTGTGTAGTGCTGCTGCTCGATGTGCTCAATGTGGTCTTGTGCGGCTGCTCGCATTGCTCTATGCCTACCCGATACAACCTTCCTAGCGCAAAATTATCATTAACTGCTTGTGGTATTGTTAGCCTCTTTGGTTGTTTCTCTGATGATAAGAAAATTCTTTTCCTGTTTTCTTATTACCTGTTAGTATGCTTATTTACTTTTGGCCGACGATTAAACATATGGTTGCGCGTTGCATCTCTAGTGAGGTGTGAGTGAACCATGTAGTCTGAACATATATACAATGTTCATTCCACTTTGTTCGCTGACGCACGTCTCTAAATTTCATATGTGACTGATCAATTCCATATGAGGCCTTGCTTGTTTTTTTCGGCGTTTTTTAATTGCATTTCACTTTTTGTACTATTTATCATCTTGTGATATGTCGATGATTAAAATATTGTGATACAAGTTTCAGGGTGGGGCTAGTGATACTTGTGATATGCATGAGTGCACCTATCCAGTGCATCGTACCTGGCTCGCTGGCTCCATCCTTCAAGCATGTCACTTCTAATTATGTGGCCTTGCTTGTTTTTGTTGAGTGTTCTTTAACTTGCATTTTACCATCTTTTTTTCATGGCGATGATTATAATGTTGTGACACCATGAGATCCAGAGCTGGAGTAAGTGAGGCCAATGTGATGCGACCCATGATGTACAGGAATACACATTTTATGCATCCCACTGGCTCTCACTTACTCCATCGCGGATCATTTGTGTTTCCAGTCTAAGTATGAGGCAAGATTTTCTTTAGACCGAATTTCATTTCTAAAATTTGTTTCTAACATGACTACTTTTGGCCGATGATTTGATGGTTCCACGTTACATCTTCAGCGAGGTGTGAGTGAAACATGTTGTCTGAACATATATGTAGTGTTCATTCCACGTTGTTCGCTCACACCATCTCTGAAGCAATTCCATATGAGGCCTTGTTTGTTATTTTTCTTAACTGCTTTTTAATTAACTTGCATTTTACCTTCTTTTGATATGGCAATGATTAAACCGTTGTGACACTGTGTGATTCAGATGTGGCGTCTCAGAAACCCGTGCTGTGCACAAATACAAATTTTCCGCATCTAAATTTGTGATTCAGAGGTGGATTTCTGAAACGCCGTCTCTAAATTTGCGTCCAGTATATGAGGCATGTGCTTATGTTAATATTATTTTTTGCATCTTGTTGTGTATAAGTTTTAATTTGTTGTACTAACTGCTTAACCTCCTCTTGTGCATGTAGACGGTGACGTCGCGCCGTCATGGGTCATCCCGCTTCCGCGGTGTTCGGGAGCGGCCCAACGGTACCTAGTATGCCGAAATCCATGTGGGCAGCATGCACGTACGACGCGGTCGCGTGGCGTTTTCGGCGACTGCAAAGCGAGCTAAACTTCCCAGACTGCCAGTACATCGTGGAGGCGGAGTTCCTCGCGCCACGGCCAGCCCTCCTCACCAACGAAGATCGTCTCCACCACCGCCAGGTGAAGTGGCGGATCGACACCGCCAAGCACGACGAGGAGCTGATGCGCCGGTGAAGGGAGGACTTCCCGGGCGAAGTTGCCGACAAGTTGGAATTTTACTGGAACCGAAAAGAGCAAAGGAGGGCAGACCGTCGCCACCGCGGGAGGTCGTCGAGAATTCTGAAAAGGATTACTAGGACACCGATGACTCCAGGTGTTCCAACATCTTCTATAAGGTGTTCCAACATCTTCTATAACACCAGCTCCGACCACGAGTAGTTTAGTCGTGCGACTTGTTTGCTAGCTTAGCATTTATCTTGTTCAGGTTCTAACTACTTTGTATAAGACTTGTCCTATTACTATATATATATATATGTATATCTCGGACTCGAATGAATGTGATGTGTCTGTTCTAATTCATGTACTGGTTTAATATATATGTATCAACTTATAATATATCTGTATAAATCTTGTATATATACCTATATTTGTACAGCATAAAAAATTATCAAAATTCCTGTTATTTATTCTGTGGCGCATGGTTTATTTTTTGTGGCGCATATAATTCTGTAGCGCACTAAAAGTCCATGCGCCACTGAAATATTTTTGTGGCGCAGCAGGAAGGATGCGCCACGTAATTCTATAAATTTCTATGGCGCATCGAGGGGGTGCGCTATAAAAATATATTTTAGTGGCGAGATAACTGTGGTGCACCCCCCATTTTCCTGGGGGCGTCATAGAAAGGCTAAAGGGTGCGCCACAGGTAAGCATTTTTCAACTAGTGAAGGCATTGTGCTAGGTCATTTGGTATCTGCCAGAGAAATAGAAGTGGACAAAGCAAACGTTGATGTAATTGCTAAGTTACCTCTCCCTGAAAATATTAAGAGAATACATCCTAGGACATGTTGGTTTTTACAGAAGACTCATCAAAGATTTCTCTCACATTGCAAAGCCTCTCACACACCTACTGAATCACAATGTACTATTTGATTTTGATCAAGCATGTAGGCAAGCCTTCAAAAGACTGAAAGAAGCTCTGATTACAGTCCCAATAGTGCAGCCACCTGATTGGACAGTGCCATTTGAGCTGATGTGTGATGCAAGTGATTTTGAAGAAGGAGTAGTACTTGGTCAGAGAATAGAAAAAGATGTCCATGTGATATATTATGCAAGCAGGATACTAGATGATGCTCAGGTTCATTACACAACCACTGAGAAGGAAGTATTGGCAGTTTTGTTTGCATTTGATAAGTTCAGACCTTATCTTGTTGGACACAAGTGTGTTGTCTACACAGATCATGCATCAATTAGATACTTGGTAAGCAAGAAGGATGCAAAGCCAAGGATCATCAGATGGATTCTCTTTCTGCAAGAATTTAATATTGAAATAAAGGACAAAAAGGATCCGAGGACTCAGTAGCAGATCAGTTATCAAGAATCATCTACATTGAAGGTAGAGAGATACAAGACAGAATGGCTGGTGAGCAGTTGATGGCAGTCAATGCCAGTTCTCCTCGGTACGCAGATACGGTGAACTATCTGGCGTGTGGAATCATACCAACTGACATGTCTTACTAGCAAAAGAAGAAGTTCATGCATAATGTCAAGAACTATTACTGGGATGAACCATTCCTGTACAAGCATGGTGCAGATGGTATTATGAGAAGATGTGTGCCAGCTGAAGAAATTAGTGATGTTATGTACCAATGTCATGCAGGCATATATGGTGGCCATGCTGGAATAATGCTAGGCAAAAAATTTGCGAGTTGGATTCTATTGGCCAAATATTTTCAGAGATGTGCATGATTACATCCAAAAGTGTGATCCTTGTCAGAGATCTGGAAAATTTCAAGAAGGCATGAAATGCCTCAGAAAGGAATTTGATGTATGGGGGGTAGATTTTGTTGGTTCTTTACCATCATCAAATGGATACACGCATATACTTGTTGAAGTGGACTATGTGTCCAATTGGGTTGAAGCAATACCTACTGTTAATGCTGATTCCAAGGCTGTATGCAAATTCTTTAGAACAGTCATATTCCCTTGATTTGGTGTGCTAATAGTAGTAATCAGTGATGGTGGAGCTCATTTCAACAATGATCAGTTTGAGAATCTCCTAAACAAGTATGGTGTGAGAAACCATAGAGTAACTACACCTAATCACCCTCAAGCCAATGGACAAGTTGAGCTGTCAAACAGAGAAGTGAAACAAATTATGGAGAAAGTTGTTGCTAAGTCCAGGGGGGATTGGTCAATGAAATTGCCAGATAGCTTATGAGCCTACAGAACAGGATATAAGACACCTATTGGTATGTCACCATTCAAGCTTGTCTATGGAAAAGCATGTCATTTACCTTTTGAGTTACAACATAGAGCACAGTGGGAAATAAGGAAGCTTAACATGGATTTAGGCAAAGCTGGAACTGCAAGAAAGCTACAGATGTGTGAGCTAGAGGAACTGAGAAATGATGCTTATGAAAGCTTAAAATTTTACAAGGACAAGACTAAGAAATGGCATGACAAGCACATTCTTAGAAAGAACTCAAAGTTGGACAAACAGTGTTGGTATATGACTTCAAAGTGCATCTTTTCTCTCGGAAATTCAAGTCCAGATGGTTTGGCCCTTGTGTTATCAAGAGTGACCTTAGACATGGTGCTTTTGAAGTGCAGAGTGCTACAGAGGGTACTTTTAAAGTGAATGGCCAGAGATTGAAGCATTACAGAGCTGGAGAGCATTTGAACACTGGAGCAAGTGAAGAAACTAATGATCAAAAGTTGAGGATGACCTCCATGCATCCTCTTCAGCTAAGGAGCTGTGAAGAAGCTACAGTCAGGCTCATGACTATAAACAAGCGCTCATCAGGAGGAAGCCTGGTACCTGTGTACATTATTTGCATGTTCCTTTCATTTTCTTGTTAATTGTTGTTTGTGTTGTCTCTTTGTGTTTGTTTCTTAGATTTCAAATATAAGGAAGTAGAGAGAGAGAGAGCTTTAGCTGGATATCATGAAGAAGGAAGAAGAAGTAAACACCAGGTGGATACTTTCCAATCTTTTACAACCTATTCACAACATGAACAATATTGCTAATATAATATTCCTGGTAAAAGTTTAAATTGTCAAATTTTGCATTTAGCAAGAAGTTAAATTTGTTGATGCTAGCTTTATTCTGATTAATTAGCTTTACATTCTGGTTTTGAATCATGTAATGTGTCTTCTTAATATCTTTTACAAAGACTATGCTCAGAACCATTTATCAAAACAGAATACTTTTGTTTCTCTCTTCAAGAACTATGGAATACCTGAATAATGCAATTTGATTTAAAACTGAGTTAAATGATCCCTAATAGAGCCATTTACCCTTCTTTGCATTTTTTGCAATTTTTTTGCATTAGCAATCATTGTCTCTGGACGTTAGCAAATATGATCTTGGGATTGTAGCTTGTGAAGCACTAACCCAAGTGTCTTGGCTGTAAAATAACCAAACTAACTAAAAACTTGCATATTAGCTTACTATGTTCCCAGGAACTGTAGTAGGTGAAGCACTGACTTTGCATCCATTTGGCATTCATTCTTGCACTATGACTTTGCTTTGGATCATTTATATTCAGTTCCCTTGCAAATGTCTTATACAGTTAATCCATTGGAACTTGAGATTAGAAACAAATGCATCATTCTATTTGAAACTTGTTTCCAAGATAGCACTTGTTCTAATAGTAGACATAACTGCATTGAGTCCAATTTGAATGAACTGCTAAGTATTCAGAACTTTACACTATTCATACTCTGCTTGTTGTCATTATTCTCAAATTTCTATACTTGAGGACAAGTATAGAAATAAGTTTGGGGGTTTGATCACTATCATTTATATGCATTATTGACAACCCCAAAACCTTAAAACCTCACTTTTTATACAGTCAGAATTACAAAAATTTGCATGCCACATTGTTTTTACTCATTTTTCAGATCAGTGCGCAAAGACACATAATCTTCATAAGATCCATCATAGAAGGGAAGCAAGATGCAACATTCAACTTATAACCAATGCAATAGACAAGAGGTCCAAGATCAACAATTCAAATTCAAGGAAAAACCTAAAGTTCAGTTCTGTTGTGTGAAAGTGAACAATAACTGGCACAATGTCTGATAGCTAAACTCAAGCCCCTCTTCTGAATTCCAAGCAATGCTAAAGGCAAGAAGATAAGAGGGAATTCAAATGATTATGAATCATAAAGAAGGAAAAGAGATCAACTTGGAGATCAAGGAAACCACAAAAGGCAAAAAGGCAAAAATGTGCAAAAGAGGGGACATGCCATGTGCACCATGAGCTGTGGAAAGGAAGGAAGCTTCCTCCTCTACCAACTCGCACCTCACCTCCACCACATTTGGAAAAAGTGTATAAAGCCAGCACCGGCTCCTCCATCCCAAGAATCGCCTCTTCCAGCCATCCATTCCATTCCACCATTCGTACCCACTCCACTTTTCCACTTTTCACAAAACACCACACCAAGAACACCAAGAACTCCAATAACGAGAACAAGAACAAGAACAAGAGAAAGAACAAGATGAACAAGGAGAGCAGGAGAAGAAACACAAGGCCCTGGTGAACTGAAGAACAAGATCTGCAACTCTTCCTCCTCTACTCTGTTTCCTCTACTTCGAGTAGATTTCAGGAGCTAAAGCCAAGGATCTCTCTCCACCTCTTGTGTAATCTTGAATGAACTTTGTAGATCATCCATCTGCAAGTAAGGCTTGTAGTACTTTGTTATTGCAGTGATTTGGGTGACACCATTATCTGCCTTAACTGAAGATTTGCATGTTTTGGTTGTTGCGTGTCTTGATCAGTGTGTGTAAGGCTAGTCCTTGCAACTTGTGTGTTGCAATTTTGTCCATAATATCTCTTTGCTTGTTAACTCACTGCGATCTGGCTTGACAACCCAGAAAGCGGTGATCCTTGTGTTCAGAATTTCCTCCTACCTAAACCTGCTAAAAACCTCTGCTTGCAATACTAGTTTCTGCAAGTTAAGCATTAAAATCTTATTCCCTGTCTAAACCCTTCTTAGATCCTTGCTAGTCTCTGGATTGACAACCTGAAGGCTGTAAGTTAAATTCTGAATCTTTTCGAGTTAAAATTCTTTACCTTTGTGTTTAAAACTTGAAACCTTAAAGATTTGGTTAACTTTCCGCCAACCCTTCGAAACATCATAAACTTGTTGATCCCTGTGGAGACGATAACACAAACCCCCCTACCAATACTTCCCGTTTGACTAATTCACCCGACATATCTGACGGAGTCCATGCAAACATATCAGAGTTTGCCCAGAGGAAGACAACGAGCGCGCTTTTCTAGTTGGGAGGCAAGGCAGCGCCTATGATGACGCTAGCCCCGGAACCTTCAGCCCACGAGCCACTCGTGCTCAGCGACACCTTCTTCGTGGAAGCTTGCTCTTGAAATAACGTTTGCTTCTTATTCTTGGGTCTCTCGAGAGGCTCCATGTCCTTGCCAGCCGGAACGCCCTGGCGGCTGCCTTGTAGGCGCTTTCGACTACACGCGTGGCATCCAGGATATGACCATGGATGGCGATGGTGCCCGCGCTGGCGGGTATCTTAACCATGTTGTAGGTGTGATGCGTGACGGCCATGAACTTCGTGAGGGCGGGGTACCCTAGGATGTCGTTATATGGCAGACCAATGTGCGCGACGTCGAAGTCGATCAGCTCAGTGCGGTCGTTCTTCTGCGTGCCGAAGGTGACGGCTAGCCGGACCTGCCCCAGAGGTTTGATTGAACCACTGGTGAGCCCTGTCTCGTAAGGCACTTGAAGCGTCTCGAAGGTCTCAACAAAGATGACGTTCAGGCCAGCGCCCCTATCAATGAGCGTCTTGGATACATCAATGTTGTTAATGGTGGGGGAGCAGACCAGGGAGAGGGTTCCAACTGTCTTGGTCGACTTGGGGTGGTCCTTGGCGTCAAAGGCGATGGTGTACCGAGACCACTTGAGAGTTCTGGAGGTCTCGACGCTTGGGAGCGCGACGTTGAGCTCGCGGGCGAACTGCTTGAACTGGTTGTTAGACTTGGGAGCCTGAGCTACTACGAGGATGCAGGCCATAGCCTCGCTTGGGGCCTGGTAGCCTCCAGCTTCCTTGTTGGGGAGGTTATTGTTCTTCTCGACGGCTTGGGCTTGAGTGCCCAACAGTCTTTGGTAGCCGCCCTTGCGTCCACCTCCGCGGTAGCCCTCTTCTTGCTCGCGCTCCCTACTCAGCCTCTTCAGGTCGAAGCAGTTCTCCGTAGCATGGTCGCGCCTGTTGTGGTAGATGAAGAACCTAAGATTGTCCTCCTTTTTGTCGCCAGGATCACGAGAGTCTCTACGGGCGCCCTTGGCATTTGGCTCAGCCGCTAGGACAACTGTGGGCTTGCGCTTGGTTTCTTCCCGCTTCTTGTGACTCATTGATCCCTCTGCCTGGTCGTATACCCGTTGGCTCATATTGATGAAGAGGAGTCCCTCTTCAGCCTTGGCGCACTTGTCAGCGAAGTCGAACAGCTTTACCACAGAGGTGAGCTTGTCGTGAATGCCCAGCTTCTCGAGCATCCTGCGGTTTGTGCCGCCCTCTCTGAAGGCGGCGATGACTTGAGTGTCGAGGATGTTCGGGATCTTGTCACACACTTAGCTAAAGCGTTGTATGTACTTGAAGAGGGTCTCATATTTCTTCTGCACCACAACGCGCATGTCATTGTGGGTGAGCGCGCGCTATTATGTGCCGTTGAAGTTGGTGACGAACTGCTTGCAGAGCTCCTCCCACGAGCCGTCAGAGTCTTCAGGCAAGTTGAGTAGCCACGACAACACGGAGTCCCTAAGCGCGTGGGAGAACCAGTTGGCCATGACCTTGTCGTCCGCTTCTGTAGCTTGGATAGAGGTGGTGTAGAGCTGTAGGAACTCGATGGGGTTGCTGGACCCGTCGTAGCCCTTGGGGAGGGCAGGCCTGAACTTATGTGGCCAGACCACGCGGCGCTGAGCGCGGGTGAAGGCCATGCAGCCGGTGGCATACGTGGCGGTTCCGCCCTTGAGAGCCCTGCGGTTCTGCTACCCCGCCTGGCCGATTTCCTCCACGAGGCGGTTTTGGAGATCCCTCTAGCGCTCCATCCCCACCCGCGCATCTGGTGCACCGCGCTGGACGATTTGGAAGTCGTGCGGCGACGACGCATGGGAGGCAACCCTCTGTGTCGCGGCCTGAGGCGGTCCTAATGGTGGCGGAGGCGCATACGGTGCGGCCGTTCCTGCGTGGGAGTTGTGAACCATCGACCGCGACGGAGCGGGGCGCGTCTTCGCGATGTCGACGAGGTGGTGGAGACGGTCGAGCCACTGGTCGTGGGCCTCCGGGTTGGGCCGGTAGCAGAGAAGCTCCTACGCCATGAGCCGCGTGGTGTGTGGACCAGGCTCTGGACGTCCTTGAGGGGACGCGCTCGGGCGCCGAGACGGGTGCGAGGAATCAATATCCTCGTGGTGCTCGGAGAAGTCCTCGTTGCTGCGGCGGCCGCCGCCGCGGTGACCCTCACTCTCGGGATTCTCCACATGCGGGCCGGTATGGCACGGTCCGCTGTGCGAGGGCAGCCACGGCGACCACGGTTGGTGCCGGCCCCAAGCTCGGTATGAGCCCCTTCGGCTGCGCGCCTGTTGGCTTGTGTCGTGCAGGTGTCCGCCATGGCGTTGAAGCTGGTTGATGGTTGCAGACGCGCCTCAGTCCCCTACCTGGCGCGCCAAATGTCGGAGAGTGACTCCCGAGAGACAGGGGTGGTCACACTCTGCTGAGAATGTTCAATGGGGAGTTAACACGGAGGTCAAACAACCCTCAACCGGCACGACGACGGTGCTCGTCGAGCCTGAGGAGGGACATAAGGACAGATATGGACACCAGCCCATACACAGGTTTATAGCTCTCAGGAGGAGGTAACACCGCTACTCCTGCTTGTCTGTATTGCGCCGTACAGGGTACAATACAATGAGCTTGCCGAGGGCTCTATTACGGCAGTTTGGAGCTCAAGGAGTAAAGGCTAAGGTCTTCTTCCTCCTCGAGCGAGCTCGTCTATGCTATGCTTTCGTAGAGTGTTCAAGTGTTGGTTGATTGATCCGTCCCTTTGCTACGGAGGTGCTCCCTCTCCTTTTATAGGCGCCCCGGGCCTCATCCCAGCGCCCTGCGTAGTGGATGGGGTCCCACATGGCGACAAAACGGAGGAGTTGGGTGCACCGCACCTGGGTTGCCCATGGACTCGGTTCATGGGCTCAAAGCCTGCCTCAGGGGCAGGAAAGCCACCGTCCGCACAGGATGGCCAGCTCGTGCCGTAGAGATCGTGGGGGTGCCCACGGTTACGTTGTCGTTGGCGCGTAGCGCCGACCATCCGCTTTATCACCAAAGGGGAAAGCTTCGTAGTCCGGTGTGGAGGGTGCAGCTTTGTTGACCCCTTTAATCACCAGAATGACAACTGCGGCGCCGTCGTCATCGCGCGCAGGCGCGCTCGTCACTATGCGGCCACGACATAGGCCATGTGCGCTCTGCGGCGGTTGCTTCGCAACGAAGTGTCTCTACAAGGCCTATGTAGCCTTGTGGAGGGATTTGCGTTGACTCCTCCCCAAGGGAGAGAACCTTGTAGAGAGGCAGTCGCGGGGAGAGTCTCTTCATGCCTTCGATCCCCCTTTAGGCCCTCTCAAGGGCATTTAGCCCCGAGAGTCTCTCCTAGCGTTTAGCTTGGTCCTTAGTCATTTCTTTGATACCGCATGTGAGAGCGCTGTGGGGAGTGGGCCCTGCCGAAATCTTCATAATAACTATGTAGGTTTAAGCAATCCCACCGAAATCCGCATAATAATGATTTAAGGTCGTCCACCAGACATAATGTGCACGCCGAAACATGCACATTATGTGGGTGGAATTGTGATAACATTACAAAGGTTCCAAAAGATCCACAACAACAACACAAGATATATTATACAACACGACTCAAACGAGTCAACATACAAAAGATACATTACAAAGATACAAATGACAGCGGAAGAAAAATAGTATCCGACTACGGATAAGATGCAAATTGGACAAAGAGTCTGTTACGTCTCCAACGTATCTATAATTTCTTATCTTCCATGCTATATTATACCATGTTATTACGTATTTATATGCATTTTATATACTTTTATGCATTTTCTGGGACTAACCTATTAACAAGATGTCACAGTGCCAGTTCCCTATTTTCTGCTGTTTTTGGTTTTAGAAAAGTACTTAAGAAAATATTCTCGGCATTGAACAATTTTCATCCTGTAACTATTTTTGCATCAGGAACGTTCCAAAAGACCGAAGACGACACACATTGGGGCCACAAGGCGCCGCCACCACGTGCTCGCGTGCCCAGAAGTGGGGTCGCGCAAACACCAGGTGTGGGGCCCTCGGCCCTCCACCGCCTTCGCCCTTTCTCCTACTTAAATCCCCCAAAAACCTAAAAATCGCACGGTTTTTGATATTTGCTCCACGGGTCCAGAGTGCCGCCGCCATCGAAGACAAGATTCGGGGGACATAAGTCTTTGTTCCGGCACCCTGCCGGCCTGCCGGGATGGGGAATTGCCCCCGGAGCCATCTTTATCGACTCCACCACCATCTCCATCATCGTTGCTGACTCCTATGATGAGGAGTGAGTAGTTCTCCCCCGGGGCTGCGGGATCTACGGTAGCCATGTGGTCTATCTCTCTCTCCCATGTGATCTTTATGTGATCATGAGCGTTGTAATCTAGTTGAATATGTGATGCTACTGTTTATCTATTATGCACTCTAGAGGTTACTTTAATATGAACTCTGGGGTTATTCATGGGTGTAATGGTGACATTGTGTGCACCGTGTGTGATTCCTTTATGACATTGTTGGTGTTAGTTTACTCTGACTTTGAGGGTGCTCTTGTTGTCCTACACAATGAATGGTGTTTGTTATCCAACATGAGAGTGTTTGAGAGTAGTGTTTATTTATTTAACTTTGATGTCATTGTTGAGAATGTCCACTGGTGAAAGTAGAATCCTAGGCCTTGTTTCTAAGCATTAAAACACCGTTTCCAACAAGTTATGCTACATGTTTGCTTGCTGCCATTATTATTACAGATTGCAATTACTACTTATAATCATCCATATTACTTGTATTTCACTATCTCTTCGCATAACTAGTGCATCTATACATCTGACAGGTGTATTGGGTGTGTTGGGGACACAAGAGACTTCTCGTATCTTAATTGTAGGGTTCCTTGAGAGGAATATCTTTGACCTCTACCTTACTGAGTTCGATATACCTTGGGTAATTCACTTAAGGAAAACTTGCTGCTGTCCAACAAACCTCTTCTCTTAGAGGCCCAACACTGTCTACAAGAATAGAAGCGTGCGTAGACATCAAGCTATTTTCTGGCGCTGTTGCCGGGGAGGTGAGCACTTGAAGGTATCTCCTTTAGATTCTGGTAACATAATTTGTGCCACCTATCCTTTTATTTGTGAACTTTGCTATGAAAAGGGACATTTTGAATTTCAGTGCTCAGGTTCTCATAAAGATATTGCAGGAAACTTTTGTGATAACATGATCACCCCTAATCAATATGATGAACTTACATTATTTTTGGGGTCTGAAGAGATATCAAGAAAAGCTTCTTTGGTAAATATGAGTGGTATCGACATGAATGATTTGTTGCATGGATGTTATCTCTACTGTGTTAATAATTGCCATGCTAACACCTACATACAATATATTATAAAGGATGAGACTTTACCGAAGTATGATAGGACTAATATGTGTTTTCATCTTATTAATCAAAGAGATGAATTCTCCCAAGTTTCTTCCATTGTTTCTAATACTTACCCAGATTATGTGTATACGCTTCCTTTCAAGCCTCTCCCTCCTAAATAGGAAAATAATAAGAAAAGGGAAAGAGTAAGAAGAAGAGGAGTAAAAGGAGAGAGGAAACGGTATCTTCTCCCAAACTTGTTGCTCGTGCTACTATTTATACTTATAATTTTGAATTCGATGATTCTGAACTTGATGATGTACCTATGCATGTTATTTATATTAGTGCTCATGATTGGGATAAGCACACTTCTTTTGATATTGAAGATCTTTGGGATAATAATTCTGAAAATGATGATGTTAATAATTGATGCACTAGTAATACTATCCATGTTCCTTCCCATGATGATATAGAGAGCTATGAGCTCGCGGATGAGGTGTTTGAAAATCCTTTCGCTACTAATAATTATATAGTTGGTACATCTCCCTCTAGCAAAAATGATTACATGTTTGCAAATGAACACACTTTAGAGGATAATTATTCTATTGCATATGATGATACTATGCCTCCGGTTTTTGATAATTATAAAGAATACTATGACATGGGTTATAATTACAATTATCTTTTTGAAACTTGTCATAATTATATAGAAATTACTCAAACCAATCCTTTTAATATACAACTTGTCTATCATGTTCAAGTTCTTTATGATGATCCTACTCCTCTTGTTTTTAATGAGAAGAACTTTTCTTATGAGGGAGATAATGATACTTTTATGCATATGGATCATGATAGGAATGTTTCATGTGATGGTTATATTGTGTATTTTATCAATGATGCTACTGAAAGTTATTATGAGAGAGGAAAACACGGTTGTAAAAGTTTTCAAGTTACTAAAACACCTCTCTTTATGTTGAAAGTTTTGAATTTGCATTTGCTTCATGTTGCTATGATAGTTGCTTTATGTTTCAATAATTTATCCTATTACAAGATTCCTTTGCATAGGAAGTGGGTTAGACTTAAATGCGTTTTATGTTTACCTCTTGATGCTCTCTTATGTTTTTTCAACTCTCATTTTTATGAGAGCATCATACGAATCTCCTTCCCTAGCTAAAAGGCTATAAAGAAAGAGCTTTTGGGAGACAGCTCAATATTTTATTTCCTGTTATTTTATTGTGTCAAGGACTTGTACTACCTCTGTAGCAATTCCTTTGTATATTTTTATTGCATTCGTGTCAAGTTAAGCCTCTAGTTGAAAGTTGATGCTAAATTTGGATTCCTACGTAGAAACAGTTTTCTGCTATCCACGTTTAATCCGCAACTCTTCACAGAAAAATTATAAAATTCTGCCTTTTTTGTGTGTGATCCTCATATATATATGCAACTTTCATTAGTTTTAAGATTTCTGATCTGAGCTAGTTAAGTGCCTCGAAAACATTCGTGTTTACAGACTGTTCTGTTTTTGACAGATTCTGCCATTTATTTTGCAATGCCTGTTTTGCTATATTTGATTGGATCTTTTTATCCTACGAAGTATCAGTGGCTCTAGCTAATGTCCAGTAGCATTGGTAGAAATTGTGTTCCTACAGAATATCATAATTTTTTGTGCACTAACCCTCTAATGAAGTTTACTCTATGTTTGGTGTGGAGGAAGTTTTCAAAGATCAAGAGAGAAGGATGATATGATGTGATCAAGAGGATAGTAAAGACAAATCTTGGGGATGCCACGGTGGTTCACCCCCAACATATTTCAAGAAGACTCAAGCGTCAAAGTTTGGGGATGACCAAGGCATCCCTTTTTTCATCAACAAACTATCAGGTCCTTTCTAGCGAAACTATATTTTAATTCCGCCACATCTTATGTGCTTGCTTGAAGCGTCTGTTTGTTACTTTTTGTTTTTTTCATTCTCTGATTAAAATGGATCCTAGCATTCTTTTGTGTGGGAGAGAGACACGCTCCGCTTTTTCTTATGAATACACGTATTCTTCACTTATATTCGTTGAGTATTCTTCTCATGTTATTGTTTGCTTCCTAGCTCTTGTCTTTCATGCATCTCTTGCAAGAGTTGTTAGCTTTGAGGAAAAATAACAAACTTGGAAAACGGACGATATTTACAAAAAAGTGTTCACAGAAATGACCTCTTATGTACGAAGATTCGTGGCTTTCAGGCCAAATGACCAATGTTATGGCGATAACTGTGACATAGTTTGTTCAAATGATCTCATATTGCGCACAAACATGCATCTTGGAATGGAGAACAATGTTGCCGAAGAAAGTTTTCATTTTCTTTGCACAAAAAAACCATATATCATTTTTTGAGTGTAAAAACATGGTTTTTTGTGAAGTATCTACCAACAATATGTTGCAAAATGGGAGATCTAAATTTTTAAAAAATATTAGACCACATTTAACGTACAAATAACCAAATGGTTGTGTCTGAAAAGCTTTCCATCCACCACTTTACAAAAAATAAATTCCCACCGATTCAGTTGAAAAACTCATTGCTAGGTACACAAGTAGATGTTTCATCATAGATGCACAAAGAGTTTCACAAAATTCCACCTCTAGATACGAACAGTCACGCCCCCCGTTTTGACCGTATTTTGAAATTGGCGCATAGAATTAAAAAAAAATAAAAAAGGTGTGAATCCACGTTTTTTTGTGAAAGCCTTTTCATCTACCTCTCGTAAAAATGACAAATTTTCGCCGATTCAGCTAGAAACAGGTCAAATTTTAACTACGGGTGCTTCTTACTTTGCTCATGATGTTTTGAAAAAATCATTTTTGCATACAAAAGTATGTACTTTATCATAGATATAACATTTCTTTGTCAATATTCGACACCTAAATAGCGACGGAAATATCCGCCGTCTTAATCGTATTTTCAAAACCCATGTAAAGCAATATATAAGGTTACTTGAATTTTAGAATTTCAATTTCATTAAATTTAGTCTCTAATAGTATATAATTACAGAGTACAATTTTATAATTTTTACAAAATTTATTTGGTTGAAATTGAAGTTAAAGATCGAAAGTAATAAAAGAATAATAAAAGGAAAAAAAAGTTGGCCGGCTCATTAGTTTGGTCCCAGGCCTTTGTCCGGTGGCGTGTGGATAAGAATGCTTAAGTTCCTTCTCTCATCACCAGTTCAATTGTAGTCCAGTGGTTCGGATTCCTCTGTCCCAATAGGAGGTCGCGGGTTCGAGTCCCATCACCCCAATTTTTGCAAATATTAGCACTTTGAGCGTGAAAGCTTTGTGGTGGGACCCGGTTGTCAGTCCGTCGGGTCGGGGCGGGATCCACTTGTCTGAGCGTGGTGTGGCGGGACCCGCTTGTCAGTCCTGGGGGGGGGACCCACTTGTCTGTCCGGTAGGGCGGATCCTATTTGTTAGCCTGGTGCTGGACCCGCTTGTTAGTCCGACGGGTCGGGGCGGGACTCTCTTGTCTTAACGCGGTGTGGCGGGACCCGCTTGTCTGTTCGGCGGGGCGGGACCCACTTGTCTGTCCGGTGGGGCGGGTCCCATTTGTCAATGTGGTGTGGGACCCGCTTGTCAGTTCGTTGGGGTTGGACCCACTTGTCATATCTTACATTTGTCAACGGTCAACACCTTCTGAAAACAGGCCCCACATATAAGTATGGTGAAACGTAGGAGAGATATAGGGACATGGTCGGACACGTAGGCGATAGATAGTGACACGTAGGCGAGTTTGCTTAGGTGTCAGCTAACTCACACAAATATATCAGTGGTGTTAGCATTTATGACCAAACGGTGCCGTCGTGATATGACCTTTGTAAAATAGAAGGTCATAATATTTGGGGATTTAGTCCCTCTCAAGTGGGTTATTACCAACCAATTTAAAATGGTCACAAATATATAACCAAAAAAACTTTGTCGTTACGACAAGGTGACGAGTTCACATATTTATTGTAGTGGAAACTGAGCTTGACCGGCGACACAGAGCACGGCGGAGGAGAAACGGTGCCGACCACGACGACGCCGCGCAAAGGCGGGAGTCCAGAGCAACGGGGAGGAGGGCAGAGGGGTGCGGCTCACTTTCGGGAGGTCGTCGGAGGGCTCGCAAGGCCGGAATCGAAGATGGGAAGGAGGTGAAGGAGAGCTCGACGGCGGTGTGAGCATGGAAGGAGAAAGGAGACGGTCTCGGAGATCCCTCCTGCGTCAGTTTCTGGGTTCTGCAGCGATCTTGATGCGGTGGACGACCCAGGTCCATTCCCGGTCTCAGAGGTGCCTGACGGCGAGCATGGCGTCCGGTTGGTGTACCTCAAGGTGCGGTCATGGAGGTTACTTAGGGAGAGAGAAAAAAAAGAGAGGGAGAAGGGGAAGGTGGCGGCGGCGCCGGAGGGAGGGAGGAGGAACGTTAGGGTTTCAGGCTTGGAGGAGGGGCGGGGGGGCTAAAAGGAGACGGGAAAGGGGAGTGGGTGGATGTGGGGGCTCCATGGCAGCGAGGTGAGAGTCACACTCGTGCCTGTTCCTCCTCTGTCTCCGTACGAAGAAGAAATGGACAGGAGGAGGTGGGCTGGGCCCAAAACAAGGAGGAGTTGGGTTGGTGCTGGGCCAAACTGGGCCACTTCGGCCAGGAGGTTTTTCTCTTCCTCTCTGTTTTTATTTCTTTTCTTTTTTCTTTTGTGATTTTGTGTTTTGAAGGAAAATAGAAAAGGAAAAATAATACAGAATCTTTTGCAAGCATTTATAATATCAAATAGACAGTTTGATACAATAGTTTTAAATATTTGTAAATGATTTGAAACATCACATTGTAAAATTTATTTGAATTGCATTTGAATTGAAAAGTGTGAATTGAATTTGAATGCAACAAATTAAAAAGGAGGTGAAAATGCAATGTCATGATGATGCAAAAGAAAAACTAACAAAATCTAATTGGGGAAAAATTCCGGGGCGTTACAATCGACACCACTAACAAGGGATCGCGTCCTGCGGTCCACGCCGAGACCACAAGAAGAGAGGGGTAACTGCGGAGTCTTCATTCTGCAAGATGAAATTTCACGACACCACTAACAAGGGATTGTTGCTCGACCTTGAAATTCTCGACACCGCTAACAAGGGATTGTTGCTCCACCTTGAAATTCTCGACACAAGTAACAAGGGATTGTTGCTCCACCTTAAAATTCTCGACACCACTAACAAGAAGAGTTGCTCATGTCGATGACGATGTCCGAAGATTGAACCTAATAGAATAAAAGGCAAGAGATCGTCCACCTACACGTAGGATCCTAAAACTTTGAAAGTTGGATAAGAGAAGAGACTCCAAAACAATTAAGATAAGAGGGGAAGTAGAATCAAGGTAAGGAATAAAGAAGAATCCTATTGAGATCATTTCAAAATAAATTTAGTCAAACAATTTAGACAGTCTAGAAACAACGACCGTTAACGAGGTTATCCTGCAGTCTTTTGCGGACCGCTGCTTCGATAACCAATCATATCAAAACAACAAGGAGATCGAAACCAAGGATCAGATACCATTTAGTGACGCCCCAAAATCGACACTATGTAGATTTAAGCGATCCCGCCGAAATCCGCATAATAACGATTTTAGTTCACCCACCAGACATAATGTGCACGTCGAAACATGCTCATTTTGTGGGTGGAATTGTGATAACATTACAACGGTTCCAAAAGATACACAACAACAACACAAGATATAATATACAACACGACTCGAACTAGTCAAGATACAAAAGATACATTACAAAGATACACATTACAACGGAAGCAAAATAGTATCCGACTACGAATATGATGCAAATTGGACTAAGAGTCCTGAAGATAAACGATGGCGCCATATCCCTGCCCAGCCCAAGCCAGAGGGATTCCCAAGCTAACGTCGTCAGACTTCAAACCTGTTAACTGCACATCAAAGCGCAACCCAAAGATGGGTAGGGCACTCCCTGGCAAGGAAAATCAACCTGCCGACTTTCTACAAGATCTCCCAAAATATAGGGTAGGAGGACTTAGCGGCAGCAGCACTAGCAACCTAATAGAGACACGCTACAACTTCCGTCTAATTAGAGAGTGATAAGAGAGCGCATAAGTAACCAACTATAGCTAACACCAATCATAACCCATTCTCGGATTAACCCCCTCAACCAAGTATGAGGAAGCAATTCGGGAAACTCACACATTGAACAGTTTTAGTTACGATTTATTGTGAAAGTAATTCTATATTACTAGTCAAGTTAATTAACATTAGTTAGGTGCAAGTTGTCTAGATCTTGTTAGCCAGTATCGTCACCAAGTCGTCCATAACCGCGGACGCCGCTCATCGATAAGATTATACCCTGCAGGGGTGCACTACTGGACCCATACTTGTTCGATCAACCCCAAAAGCAAGACAGATGGTAGGGTATCTCAACACGGCAAATCTCTTATCTACAACCCATTCAGGGAACCACATGATTGCGTGCATGGCTAATCAGGTCAAGTGCCCGCGCGGTCAACCTTCATAGCACTCTAAGAACGTGCCGCCCTATATGAGAATCGACTACTCCATCATAATGAGATTGTTATGTAACCATATGCATGCATCAAATGGAAAGCCCGAACTACTTGCGGGGCCCTGGATAAGAAGCGGATAAGATCAAAGTCGCGGGGGGCTCCATAGGGCCTCCCGCAAGTGGTTAGTGCGCTCGTACTTGGATTTGAGGACAAAATCTCAGTTCCTGGGTCGACACTTAGCAGAACAAAGCACCTCGCAAGGCGTCCCGTCGGTGCCTTATCTTTTGATTATAATACCCAACATATGACATCATTTTATTAAGGTAGAACAATCTATCATACTAAGCATGTGAAAATATAAGACCAACTGACAACTCGCACAAACAACTCTAAGCATGCGGTACAACTCGCACGCCAAAAAGTAAACAAACAAAATTTAATAGGATCTGGAGGTGGGGGCTATATCATGGCTGCACTGTAAGCTTGGAATAGGAACGAGACACTGTCGGAGAGTGACTCCCACGGAACAGGGGTAGTCACACCCTGAAGTGTAGTACGAGAAGGGGATTGAACACGGAGGTCAAGCGACCCTCGAGAGACACGACGACGGTGCTCGTCGAGCCTGGAGAGGAACACCCACGATAGAGATAGACACCGGCCCATACCCAGGTTCATGGCCCTCAGGAGGAGGTAACACCGCTACTCCTGCTTGTCCGTATTGCACTGCATAAGTTACAGTACAATTGAGCTTGCCGAGGGCTCTCTTGAGGCAGTTCGTGCTTGGAGAGGGACGCAATGGTCGTCTTCCTCCTCAAGCCGAAGGCTATCCTACTAGCTGGACTAGGGTTTACAAGTGTTTAGCAAGCAATTGGCCGACCCCTCTCTACGGTGGAGCTCTCCCTCCTTTTATAGGCAGCACGGGCGTCTTCCTTGCGCGGGGCGCCCGAGGTGGGCTCCCAGACGTCAGTGGTGGGGAAAAGTTGGAGTCCACCGATGCCGAATCCTCCTTGGACGCGGTCCATCAGCATGAAGTTGGGCGCGGTGGCCGACAGGCTGCAGACCGCGCAGAACGACTCGTAGGGGCTGCAGTGATTGTGGTGGAGCCCACGATGACGATCTTTTTGGAGCGTTGCGCCGTCAAGCCGCTTTATCACCAGAGAGGAAAGTCCCAGCTGTCCTGGCGCAGGCGGGGCAACTTTATTGACTCCTTTATCACCAGAATGGCAATTCGAGTGCTCGCGTCACCTCTGCGGCCGCTGCAGAGGCCATGTGCGCCCTGCAACACTTCCTTGGCCATGAAGCTTCCCCACATGGCCGAATTAGCCCGTGGAGGAATTCATGTTGACTTCTCTCCAGGCAGGAGGACTCTCGCGAGAGTCTCTTGAAGCGCAGGTCCTCTCCAGGCCTTCGCTTCCTCTTCAGGCCCTCAAGAGGAGTTGCCTCTTGAGGGTCTCTCCAAGCGGTGGCTTGGTCCTTAGTCGTTTTGTCTGATCTGCCCGGGTGTGAGGCCTTGGGAGAGTGGGCTCTGCACACCCAGTCCTTACTGGGCCGACAGTCGCCCCCGGGCCCGCGATGGCGCGGCTGAGCCCATGGGCGCAGGTGGAGCGTCGTGGGCCCAAAATGTTCGACCGGGCCGAGCCACGCGTCGCTCAGATGAGTAACGGCCGCGCACGATCTGGGGCGTGCGTAGTGGGGGGTCCCACCACGCCCCGGTAACTGCTCCTTGAAGGGACATAAAGCCTGGGCGCCGGAGCAGGGAGCCGTTACTATTTCTGATCCTTCTCGCAGAAGCCTCCGCCATTCTCGAGCTCTCCGTTCCCGCTCTCTAGCGTTCTCTTCTCCTTTCGCCTCCAGCGACACACCGAACTCCGGCGATGAGTCCTACCAAGAACAAGGGCAAGGCTGCCGCGGGATCCTCCTCCCAGGCTGTGCCAGACGAGGTTGCGCACGGCGCTGCACTGCTCGGGGTGCGCGTCAATGACAAGACGCTCTCCAAGGTCCGCTACCTGGTGGCAGACCGGACCAACGAGCATGGCGCCAGCGCGCTCAAGCCGGCTGCGCACGGGAAACGCCCGTTAGGGTTTTTCCCGGTCTTTCAGCACTTCGTCTCTGCTGGGCAGGTGTCGTCATTCTCTCCATTCCTGGAGGCGGTGCTGGCCTTCTACAAGATTTAGCTGCTGCATCTCCACCCTAACTCCGTCCTCATCCTCGCCGTGTTCGCCTACCTCTGGCAGGCGTACTTGGGCCTGGAGCCTACGGTGGGGCTCTTCCGGTGCTTCTACGCGCTCCGGAACACGGCGAAGAACGAGCGCTCAGGGTGCGTCTCGTTCCGCATCGTGGATGGCATGGGCAGTGTCTACATCCCCATGTCATGGATTGACGGCAAGGCCGTCACTTCGGTGACGAAGAAGGTTGACGACTTCCGCCAGCGGTGGTCCTTCGTGCGGGTGGAGCAGCCATGCGCCTTCCTCGAGGTCCCCGACACGCCTTCTTCAGTTCCGCCTCGCTCCCCTCCAGGCGCACTCAGTGCCCATGTGGATGTACTCCGGCCCTCACGACAAGATGCGGCTCCACCGCGAGGACAACGACAAGGACGCCATCGGCAACGTCCTGTCTGCGTTCTTCATCAACCCGGTGGTGCCTGCCGTGGACCGGCTCCCCATCACGCTCCGGTCTCTCCACCAATTCAACATGCCGGAGCGCATGGCCATCTTTGATGGGATGCCCCTGTTTACACCGGCGGGCCAGGCGGGGAAGGAGGTGCCTGTGCCGGTGGTGCAGGAAGCGGAGCGAGCAGACTCTCCCTCTGCCTCGGGAGCCAGGCGAGGCGAGGAGCAGGCCGCGGCAGGGGAGGTGTCCTCTTCGAAGCATGGGCCCTTCACTGACGAGATTTGCGACATCTCGTCAGGTGATGACGATGCCTTCGTGGTGGCGCCCTCGCGCCTCGTGGATGAGGAGGCTACTCCGGGGCGGCGCGAGCCACGGACCAAGGCGGACGTGGATCGGTCTGGGGCGAGCTCGTCCGACGTCCCCTCGTTTGAAAGTTATGATCTGTTGAAGTTTGGTTTAATTTCTGTCTTTTTGAATAATTCTCAGAAAATGCGATTATTCTCAGCCGTCCGATCTAACTTACGTTGACACACCGGATTAATCGATACCGATTCAAAAATAGGATAAATTGGAGCCGTTAGATCGTGACCTAACGGTCCAGATTCTTGAGCAGAAACGGGCGGCGGTACCTCGCCGGAAAATGGCAGAGATGGCGGCCGGCGGCTCGGGCGTAGACAAGGATGATGCTGCGGCGGTCCTCCGGGCTACAGGAGCCGACGGCGAGGAGCAGCACGTCACGGCGGAGAAGATGGAAGTGTTGACGGCGTCGATTCCTTCCCGGACGCGCGTGGCGGCCTGGCCGGGGACGTTCGGTCGCCGACGAACTCCTATCGCGTATGAACCCGATGATTTGTTGCGGTAAAGAAACAGGTAAGAAGGTGAGGGAATGCGCACGGATGCGGCAAAACGTCAGGGTACCGTCTCGGGCTGGGGAAAGGGATCACCTCGCTGGATTTGAGTGAAAGGCGGCGGCGGCAAGCTTGCTCTGGCAAGCTCAAACGACGGCCTGGCGGCGTGATTCCAACGAGTGAGAGAGGGGAATGGAGACCGGGGTCGCGGACATTTAAGAAGGGTGAAGAACGCATCGTGGGGGGGGGGGGGGGGGGGGCTCGAGTGAGTGGGGAGAGTGGAGGGAGTGGGCAACGTGGGCACGGGCGTGGCTTCGTGGCGTGGACAGAGGTTAGGCTTTTTTCTGTTCTTTTTCTTGTTTTCCTTTTCTGTTTTTCTTATTTCTTTTGTATCTTTTATTTTATTTATCCAAATGATATCAAACAAACTTCTATAAATATTTAAAATTAAGATCTTTCCTTTAAACATTCAAATTCATGTTTTCAATATATTTCAAATATAAATTTTTAGATAACATGATTTGACACTTTTTGTAGAATTTCAAATAGTGTCTCAATTATGAAATTTGTGTCCCAATAAAATTAAGTAAAATTTCACAAATGCATATGTTTAAAATAAATCTTTCCAAACCCATTTTCAAAATCAAACACTTAAATCAAAACCATATTTTTAAAGTAGACGATGTTTCAAAAGTTTTGCGACTATAAACATACACTTAGGGTTTGATTAAGAACCCAAATATATTGTTTAGAAATAGGCATAACTTGAATAACCAGAAGCACTTTGCAAATATGTTTTAGAGTTTAATAAATATTTAGAAAATGTATTTATAGTTCCTTACTTAGGTTTGAAAATAAAGTTTACTTAATTAACATCATAATACTTTTGAACACATTCTAGTAACATTTTTAGTTGATCTTCTTAGACATTGTTGATTTTATTTTACTATCAAGGAAAAGTTTTAAATTTTAGTGATTTTTAAACATTCCTAAATTTTGGGATGTTACAGACTACCACTCTTAAAATGTATCTCGTCCCCGAGATTCGGAGAGGCTAGAAAGAAAGATGGGTTTGGATATCTTGGTTTAGAAGAGTTGGGTGGGCTACCACCCTTAAAAGAAACTTTTGTTGGTTGTCCAAGACTATTGTTTCCACCGTCGAAGTAACTCAGGTGAGATGGCTAGATCTTTAGTTTTTCAGGTGAGCTTCGTCATTATTGATTCCAGATATATAACATGTACTAGTATTTGAGAAATATTTACGCTGAAATTAACTGATTAAGTACTTACTGTTTACCGCTTCACGCGCCTCGAACACTTCTTCCACATTGACATGATTCACATATCCTTTCTGGAATGGGTTGGGCTTGGCTGCTACAATATCCTTCTTCTCGGGGCAACCACTAGAATAATGCCCCATGTTCTTACACTTATCGCATTTTATATGACTCAGGTCCTTCTTTCCTTGGTGGCTATGCTGTCCATTGCCATCTCCATTGCGATTGTGTTGGTCATCCTTGTTGTCGCCATTGCTTCCCTTTTGGTCTTCATTATGGTTGTGGCCATTTCCACCAATTTAATTATTTCCATGGTTGTGGAATTTATTGCCACTGCTTCACTCATAATGATTGGGCCTCTTGTGTGAAGTTTCAGAGTGATACTTGCTTGAGCTATGCTTCTTCTTTCTATTTTCAGCTTGTGTCTTTTTGTTCTCCAAGATAGTGGCCTTGTCGAGAAGTGACTGATAGTTAGGGGTGTAGACAACTGATAACTGAATGGCTAACTCATCATTCAGACCATCTAAGAATTTATCCTTCCTCTTTTCATCTCTGTCCACATCGTCTGGCGCTTAGCGTGCTAGATTGTTGAAATCCTCTATATATCGCGCAACTGTGCGGTTTCCTTGACGTAGATTGCGGAATTCTCTTTTCTTCAAGCTCATCACACCAGTTGATATGTATGCAGTACGGAAACCTTCTTGGAACATCTCCCATGTGGCCTCCTCAATTGGGTGAGTGATCTGATAGTTGTCCCACCAGCTGGTTGCAGGTCCTTCTAGAAGATATGCCGCGAACCTGACCTTCTATGCGTCTGTGCACCCAATGGTTACCAGATTCTTATTCACTGAGCGTAACCAGTCATCTGCTACAACTGGCTTTGAGGCGCTAGTAAATGTTGCTGGTCCCAACCTCAGAAATCGGGTGAGCGTGTCCAATTGAAGGGGTGGTGGTGGAAGTGGATTTTTGTTGTTGTTGTTGTTGTTGTTGTTGTTGTTGTTGTTTGCTAGGAACTGAGTCATCACTTGCATGAGTTGGGTCAACACTTGTTGCATCCCATTGTTGTCGTTACCATTGTTGTCTTCATTGTTGTTGTTGTGGGTCTCTCGACGAGGAGGCATCTGTTGGTTTAGCATAGATAAGCAGAGATAAGAGAGGCCAAAGAAGAGAAAATCCTACCCTCACAACCAAACATGATAAAAGAAACACACAAACATTCATAAAACAACAACCTAATTCTTTAACCATTCAACAAGATTCAACCACAAACAAGAAAATCAATCTAGTATCGACATACAACCTAAGTTGGTATGTACAATACACTAACACGATATCGTGGTTCTAATCAAATGCTGGTCTATTTTCTAACTCCTAGTTGAGTACTTCAGGTTCTTCCACTTATTGAATATCTTTGAAGTGTTTACCGAATACTGGTCCTCCAATAGTCTTCAGGGTAGTGATTCGTATTGATATTGAGAAATCCATATGAAGTATCAGACTCAGACTTCAAGAACATGGTGTTCTAGAGTAAGCACATATATTTTCAGAAGGTTTATAGTAGACGAGAGTATAAGAAAAAGGTAAAATAAAATATATATTTATTTTAGAAATCTGAATAAAAATAGATTTTAAATCCTATGGTAAAAACCTATTTCTATCCAAATCTTGGGTCAAGAACCTACAGGCAACACAGTGATCTGATACCATCTGTAAATGCCCTCCTTATTATAAGCCAGCGGCCTACTGTGTAAAGTGCTAGTCCCTGGATCGACTTGCTAGCACAGACAGTTTAAGATGAAATAGCATAACATTGCATCAATATTCATTACACGATGATCCAGAAATAAAAGGGTTCGATACAAGGTACATAGCCCATGGCTAGCTCAAACCGAAATAAACACACAGCGGAAAGCAAATGGATAAGTGAGCTCCATCTTCATCATGTGCCACATGCAAGGCATGTTGGTTGGAGACTCGCGACCCTATCAATCCTTACTTCTCGTTAGAGGGTCCTGCAATGGTGAGTTGCAGACCAAGCTATATTGGGTCAGCAAAATATAATTGTGGTGGCAAGTGATACTAGTGGATACTAGCAAAAATACCCGTGCGTTGCTATGGGTTGGTTATATAATTTAATAACTGTGTTTATATACATGGAACGCATTATCCGAATTATAAGAAATCTTTACTCTAATGTTCTCTCTAATGTTCTCTCTTCGGGAGTTGGAAGCCAGAGCAACACATACACCTTGAGTCCTTAAAATTCTCTACTAATCGATTGACTTAACTATTTAGACTGGAAAAATGAAGGCAGTATAATGAAAATATTACCGAACATTTTTTTAGGAGTATACATGACAACCATGGAAAAAATGCAAAACTACAATCATGCAAGGCTAGGTTTGCAATGTTGTGCGTAAATACTTAGCAGTGACACTTTGCTTCATTACCTTACACAATAATCCAATAATGCAAGAATTCTGACGCCGGTTTATATCGAATTAATATGCCCATATTGAATTATATATGAAAGTACATAAAATATGGTGCAAAATGGCACTCATCCAATTTTCACACAAAATGTTCCATATTTGATGATATAATACATAAATATTAGAAATCTTCTCGATTTTATCTAATTTTACATATTTAAATGGCTTTATATTAAAAAACCAAAAACATCTTTACCGTATGTTGACACACGACAAAGAAACAGAGTGTGCTGATTTGCCAGAGCAGTTTCAAGGGGATCACTATCCAACGGCTCACAACATGTCTAAGGAAGCACAAAATCCGTGTGTCTCTACTCTTATTGGTCGAGGGTAGGTGGCAGACTCACGTATCCCTCTCTTTTTTAGATGCAGGTACGCATCCATCCGGGTCGTCTTTTGCACAGCTAGCACCTGGTCGGCCAGCCTCCATGCCTCTGCTCAGTCCTTCTCCAGTCTTCTCGACGGCGCTGGCCGCGACGCCGAGGCCGGGATCCATCCGCGACGCCGTGGACGGACGCCACGCTCGACGGCCTCGGAGACCTGGCCCCACGAGCCGCTGGCCATCCCTGCAAGAGCAGGACCCCGGGAGCAGTGCATCTTCTCGATCCTCCGTCGCCGCCATTGGCACCGTCTTCGCCTCCGGCTCTGCTCCGCGCCATCCGGCTCTATCCCCTCCACCGAGGCTGCCGACTCCGGCGCCCTGGTCGCGTTCCAGCTGATGCGCTGACCGCCGGCATGACGGCAGACCACACGGCCGTGGACGGCCTCGCAGTGCTGCGGGATGTTGCCATCCACCACACTAACACGGACAGCCTCGCGGCGCTCGAATTCGTCAAATCTGGGCGACCACCGCGAGGGACGACCTCAGCGCCTCCGCGCTCCAGGCCGAGGCCGCCACCGCCTCGTCCATGTTCGTCGCGCTCTAGCCCAAGCCGTCGTCTTCAACGCGCAGCCTGCCGTCAACGGTCAACCCCCGCCTCGTTCTCCTCACCAACGACGACTTCCGAGCCGCACCGGCTCAGCTCGTGCCGGAGTCCAGCCTCGGCGTTCTCGGCCACATCACCTTACGTGCGGCGCCTGCACCGGCGTGTGGGTCCCAGCTCCCTGCTCGTCGACGATGTCGGCGTCAGGAGCGAGCGTAGACGATACAGCCGAACCGGTAGGTCACTTAACAAAGGACAGCGGGTTGATTTCGGAATTTCTTAGGGGCTAAAGTGCCTGGACGTACGGGACACCTTAGGCCGTATTATATTAGAGATATTTAAGGCATCCTATCATCTACATGCATATTTGGCTTGGTGGACTTTGAGCCTGATTTGCATAAAGCTAGTTTTATCCTATGTTTTTCAACAAATATTTTATCTTTCAATTAATATCATGTGGGTTTCCTGTGCCATATTGGTTGGCATCACCACTTTATGTGTAACCATTCATTTGTGGGTTTCTTGTGCAACCTTATAGTTTAGCATCACCACTAATTATTTAACTAACCATTTGTGGGTTTCCTGTGCAACCTTATAGGTTAACATCACCACTTAATATGATCTTGTGGGTTTCCTGTGTCACCTTGTCGGTTAGCATCACCACAACTGTCATATTTACCCTTGTTCAACCCATCAAATTTTATTTAGAAATTGGAATGATAAGATCCTCCGTCAATTCCTTGTCCAGCTCAAATTGTCTGTAATCGGGGACACGGTTAAGTACTTAGTTTTTGACTCTCAAGAGTTTGTGCACTTTCACCACAAGACCCAATCATTCCCTCGTCCATGTCACCCAATTATGAAATGGAAAAGAGAAGACCGAGACGAGACCTTTCAGAAGTAATTCCCCAAAATCATACCGCGGACCCATCCCCTCTTGTCATCCCTACATCTGCGGGTCACGCGGATTTCGGGGTTTCACAACTTATATGGTCAAGACAGATCCCATATGACTTGTGGCTGCACTGGAAGCAATCTAAACACGGAGTAACTTCGAATCTCTTTGATCCTAGGTGGCTTTTCACACTTACAATCCATCCTCCCATCCTGGGGTTACCCCGGGGGATCACCGTTTCCAACTTTCCACCAACACCCAGGTAGTTCATTAAACTTAATTGTTTTCCTTACTCAACTACTAAAAACATTTTCCATAGGATATCCAAGTATCCACTAAGTTCAGTGGCTCACTAAGCCTAGAGGGGGTGTGAGTGGATGGCTATTCTAAATAGGATTCCCATAGCATAGCATATTATACCAAATCTGGTAATAGGCCTATCATGCATACCACTGAAAACAATAAATGCAATAAATTAAAAATAGTAGGACATTTATGAGTGAGCATCATTTTCCTTGGTCACAGGGGGAACACGCGTAACTACCATAACAACGGGAACACTCCGCACAATCTAAATAAATAAATAACACTCAATCGACATACCAATCAATCATATACACAATACAAAAACAATTTTATGCAATTATGATTGAAAACCACATTATTAAAAGTGTAGAACACTTTAATAGTTCTCTGGTTGTTAAATGTATGTATGATGGCATAAGCCAAATTTTAAATGAATTTGTATTTGAAAATCATTTGATTCAACTAAGTTTTACACAAAACAATTGCACTTGTGTAAATAAGTAATCATAAAAATTATGTTTTAGTTCCTCTGGACAGAGGGTGCAAATTAGCAACATTTATCAGAAGGTTTCACTTTAAAAATATTTTTGGAAAACAAGATATGAATAATATGGCCGAAAAGTCTCTCTGTATTTTGATCCAATTTAACTTATGAAAAATGGAAAACTAATGATGTCAAAATAAACTACATGACAAGACTTTTCCAGGGACATAAAATTTGCTAAATTTGGATATGTGGTTTGAAAGTTATGATCTGTTGAAGTTTGGTTTAATTTCTATCTTTTTAAATAATTCTCAGAAAATGCGATTAATCTCAGCCGTCCGACCTAACTTACGCAGACGCACTGGATTAATCAGTACTGATTTGAAAATAGGATAAATTGGAGCCGTTAGATCGCGATCTAACAATCCTGATTTTTGAGCAGAAACGGGCGGCGGTACCTCGCCGGAAAATGGCGGAGACGGCGGCCGGCGGCTCGGGCGCAGACGGGGACGATGTTGCGGCGGTCCTCCGGCCTCCAGGAGGCGACGGCGAGGAGCAGCTCGTCACGGGGGAGAAGATGGAAGTGTTGACGGCGTCGATTCCTTCCCGGACGCGCGTGGCGGCGTGGTTGGGGACGTTCGGTCGCCGAAGAACTCCGGTCGCGTATGAACCCGATGATTTGATGTGGTAAAGAAACATGTAAGGAGATGAGGGCATGCGCACAGATGCGGCGAAACATCGGGGTACCGTCTCGGGCTGGGGAATAGGATCACCTCACCGGATTCGAGTGAAAGGCGGCGGCGGCAAGCTTCCTCCGGCGAGCTCAAACGGCGGCCTGGCGGCGTGATTCCAACGAGAGAGAGAGAGCGAATGGAGGCCGGGGTCACGGACATTTAAGGAGGGTGAAGAACGCATCGTGGGGGGGGGGGGGGGGGGGGCTCGAGTGAGTGCGGAGTGGAGGGAGTGGGCAACGTGGGCATGGCCGTGGCTTCCTGGCGTGGACGGAGGTTAGGGATAACCTGCCCTGACGGGTGGGTCCCAGCGGCCAGTGAGAGAGAGTGGAGAGAGGGCCGCGGTTGGGCTGGTGTTGGGCTCGGCCCAGTTAGGCTTTTTTTTGTTCTGTTCTTTTTCTTGTTTTCCTTTTCTGTTTTTCTTATTTCTTTTGTATCTTTTATTTTATTATCCAAATGATATCAAACAAACTTCTATAAATTTGTAAAATTAAGATCTTTCCTTTAAAACATTCAAATTCTTGTTTTCAATATATTTCAAATATAAATTTTCAAATAACATGATTTGACATTTTTTGTAGAATTTAAAATAGAGTCTCAATTATGAAATTTGTGTCTTAATAAAATTAAGTAAAATTTCACAAATGTATATGTTTAAAATAAATCTTTCCCAACCCATTTTTAAAATCAAACACTTGAATCAAAACCATATTTTAAAAGTAGAGGATGTTTCAAAAGTTTTGTGACTATAAACATTGACCTAGGGTTTGATTAAGAACCCAAATATAATGTTTAGAAATAGGCATAACTTGAATAGCCTGAAGTACTTTGCAAATATGTTTTAGGGTTTAATAAATGTTCAGAAAATGTATTTATAGTTCCTTACTCACGTTTGAAAATAAAGTTTACTTAATTATTATCATAATACTTTTGAATACATTATAATAACCTTTTTAGTTGATCTTCTTGGACATTGTTGATTTTATTTTACTATGAAGTAAAAGTTTTAAATTTTAGTAATTTTTAAACATTTCAAAATTTTGGGATGTTACAGCAAGCGAGGCAGGGAAGGGTCGTTTGATGTGAATATGTGCGTATAAGTGTAGAATGTGCGAGAAAGAGACAAGAAGAGTAGGCGGTTGGCTCATATTACAAATTACAAAGAATGAATGTCTCAGATGAGGTTAGCAGACAAGGGTTATCTAATGAGACTTATTAGGCTAACTTTGTAGGAACAAAGCAAAACGTGAGAGAAGGAGTCTCCCACGCCCTTATTACGCTAATGGATCTTATCAATGCTTAAGTAGTCGCTTATGATCTAAGCGAAGCATTTTTCCATCGCACATCGCTTAAGTGCGCTTAAACGTACGCTTAATTAAGATTTCTTTAACCTTTGTAAATAATGGTGTCTGAAACTCTCTATCGTCGGAAAAAGTGGCCCTTGCACGTGTCCTAGTTTGGCGCATGCCGTTGATCTCAAACTTTGATCGGTTCTGGATCATGTCAAATCTTCTTTTTTTCCCTTCAAATGGGAACGAAGTCCGGGCTACGCACTGGATAATTTAGAATGATACAAAGTAGATACATCGTTGACCAGATGCCATCGAAGGAGAATTAAGAAGTCAACGACGTCTCATACCGAACCTCTAACATGCATGACTTGATACTGCAGAAGAGACGTCGTGCGTAGCTGGCCTACTTTATATGGAATCAAACCCGATCTTGAAGTGGAGGGCCGTCCATATTGGCGTTGGATTTTAAAATTTTGCGGTAAAAAATATACGTTCCTTCCCACCATCGACCGCAACACATAAAAGTTTTGACCATCACCATATGGAAGATCCGACTACCGCGTAAACCACATGAGTATAATGCTCGCCGGCCGTCATCGTCGAAAGATCAGGACCACCGTCTTTGAAAGATCAGATCCAGCTGACGGCGGAGTGAAGAGTATCCATTGTCGGTGTATGATCACGCTATACAGTTACTACATCTGTTACAAAATGTAAGCTTTTTTAGTAAGCCAAGTTAAACTTGCTAGCTAAAAAGGTTTAAAATATAGAACTGAGGGAGTAAGTCGTGTTAGTGTGAAAATCTTGATGAAAATCTTGGAATTTCTAATGTGAGAATGCCTACTCATCACTGTATCCACGTTAATTTCTTGGTGCTGATTTGATTTACTGTATACTGAACGGGCACCTAGGTGGTTGATACTCCTCTTGCAAGTCAGTGTCGAAATCCAAATGATGGCAAGGGATGAGTGATGACCCTGTCCCAGATCTCGATAAAGCGGTGTGCAGTGCATGACCTTGAATTCTTGGCATTGCCCTCACTCCTGCAAAAAGAAAAGTAAAAATCAATGAAAAAAGCGCGCTATATCGGTGTTTATAGCGCGTTATAGCATTTCTGAGTAGGCTACACTATATTTAGCCGAAAATGCTCGCTACGGCGCTACGCACGCTATACCACGCTAAATAATAAAGCGTATAGCACGCTACAAAAAAAACTGGAAAACTGGATCTGAAGCCTATTGGCCCAAGCCCAGCTCCCATCGGCCCAAACATGTAACAAAACTACAAACGTCTAGCTCCCGAGCTCCTAGGAAGAACATCACAAGGAAATAGAGTTCCTACTTCCTACGAAGAGCTCCCAAGCTCCTATGAACCTGGTGATTACAAGTTGAAGGATCAACATCAAAAGAAAAGAGAGTTACTAGAAAGAAGATGTTTCCTTTCTTCGGTAATGATGATGATGTGCAATCTGATTGTTCGTCTAGTGAAGAAGATGAGGCCAATAATTCTGTTTAATGTTGTACACTATAATCTGGTGGTTATGTTTTAAACCTTGTTATGTTGTTCATGTATATGTATCTCCTATTTTAAGTTTGTGCCATGGATCTGCTTAAGTGGACTGGTTCTACAAGTATTACTGATTATTTATGTTAAAGAAATCCTTAATATTCACTTATTTAGACTATATATTACAGTTTTTTTGGTCAAACGCTATATCAAAAATAGCACGATATAACACGTTATAGCGTTTGTAGCATTTTGAAAAGGAGCACGCTATATTTTGTTGCGTGCTATTTTTTTCATTGGTAAAAATGCTATGAGTCATGCATGCACAAAGAAAGCAAAAGGCCTGGCTAGCTTTTCGCAAAGCCACCGTGCATCAGCATGGCCACAGATCTCATTCTCAGACTAGTCATAGTGGGAGTAACATTGGTAGTAACATAAGTGTCACATAAGTAAAAAAATTATGTGTAAGTATTTAATGAATAGAAAGGTGGTGATGGTAGTATCATAGATAGATACCGTAACGTAGCGGATTTCAAAACAAGATGAGTCTATAACCTAATAATGAATGATTATATGATACTACTCTTACGATACTCCCCACTATTAAGATAATAACATAGACTATTATCAAATTCATGATACGAGCGCACACACGCATGCACACGCAGACCCCAAATCTGGCGTGAAAAGCTGAAAGAATCGCAAGGCATCACTAACGTCTGGCTGGTAGCATGCTGGCCGTCTGATGGCGCGTCAACGGCGTTAATTATTCCATTTGTGTGACGGCACTGTTTCCTTTTTTTAAGCGAAACAGTGGGAGAGAATCCCACTGCAATTTTCCATTTTCTATGAGCCGCACGTATTTACAAAGTTATATACACGGCTAACCAGCCAAGGGTTTGAAAACTCTCGAAAAGCTAAACTAGTATTGAGCCTTCAACCAACTATCAAATTGAACACTATATTTACTCTTCATTCTATAAGAAATGAATTGAAGTTCTTGAAGGAGAATCGCTTTCCAGGCAGCAAAGGAAGGACTTTGATCATTAAAGAACTTGTAGTTTCTCACAATCCAAATGCTCCAGGTGACCATGACCATGATTTCCATACTAAAGGGAAGAACGATTTTCTTTCTAGCAAGAAGGTTTCTGGTGTTCAGTCTGTCATGGAGAAGTAACCAAAAGAAGAACTTGTGCTTCGCTTGGCAAGACGATTTCCAAATCCAACCAAACTGTGGAGGGGTTGGGCAGTGACCAATCAAGACTTTCTAGGCTCTGTGTGAAGTGAAATTCTCATTCCCCCAAATGTAGCTCCAGTGGTCCATCTGACCTTCTACGATCTTAGTCCTTGTGTCCCGGCAGATATCTTCCAACGTGCAGAACTCCTCGTAGGCATGTTCAGATAATGGTAAATGAAACAAGTCTTCTAAAAACACAAACTTGTTTGACAGTCATCTCTGTTTCTCGAGTAGGTCACCAAATGAGGCAGTTTGTTTTCCAGGCAAAGGTCTGACCAAAAAAGAAAGCTGTTACCCAAACCCACTTGTCCACAAGCCATTGACTTGAAGTTATCGGTCAACTTGAGATGAGCTTTCCACCAGAAAGAACCAAAAATCTGTGTGCCTGGTACAGTTCCATTTGAATAGTAAGTTTCCCAAACAGGATTCACCCAAGGTATGTACAGATGATTATAGAACTTGTGCATATTTTTAAGAAGAAGTGCTTTATTCTGGACAGCCAGGTTTAGCACACCTAGGCCAGCTTGATCATTAGGCTTACAGATTTTTTTTTCCATTCAATCAAAGAAGATCCTGTAACACGCCGATTTTCTTAAGCATAGTATTGTGGTGTTGGGCTAGATTTTTCAACCTTAGCAAAAACTTTTGGGTGTGTAAAATTTTGAGGCATGAATTATCTTATTGTTCTCATTAGTGTTGTTGAGTTCCAACTAGCCATCTAAGATGTTAGAACCACTAAAAACAACAACAACTAGAAGGAAAGTTCAACTATTGTGATCTTCATGTCTGTTAAAACTTAGCAAAACTAGGGTCTAATATTAAGCAAACCTCAATTGGGTTTTGACATGCATTTGAACCAAGTTGGTCTATGTCATATATAGTTTCATACCCTGTTCCAGATAATCACAAAGGAACTTTTTAGGACATAAATCTCACTAGCTTTTGTGGTCATCAAAATAACATGACCATTTGAGTCATTCTTTTTCTTTTCCCTAAAACTCTTCCTTTCTTTTGTATTCTTAATGATGTGCTTAGTTTGTACACTAATTAAATCAGTAATTTCATATGTTAGTATGGCCAAGTTGTTTGATTTCTTTTGTGAGCATGTTGTTTTGAATTTTCAGACATGTGTTTGAATTTAGTTGAAAACAAACCAAAACTTCCACTCCTCTCTCTCATCTCTCTCTACCCTACCTGCTGGAGAAGAAGAGCTGCATCTCACCCCTCTGGCCCCACATGTCATGGACTAGGGGCATTCCTCCATCACTCCCCTCTTTCTCTTTTTCTCTCCCCCCAACAGGAGCTCTTCTCCTCCCTCCCTATTGGCCCAAGCTCGTCACACCCCGACCAAATCTCTCTTATCTCTCTCCCACCGCCCATCCAGCCAGTAGAACGAGAGGAAACCGCTCCCCTCTCTCTCCCTGTCCGAAGAAACCCTAGATCGGGTGGCAGCGTTAAAACCACCCCGAGACCTCCCCCTAATCATTTCTCCCCCTCTCGGTCCACTCACCATCCCACTCCTCCCTCCCCTTGAGAAAAACCTCAAGCTCTCATCCCCATTTGCTCTGGAGACGAAGAAAACCTCCTCGGTAGCCGACGGAAGAAAATCGTCGTAGCCATCGCTTCTCTCCACCATCCTTCACCATTTTTGGCCCCTCGAGCACGTCTCGACGAGACCTAACTCTCCCTACCCTCCCTTTCTTGTTTAGGTGCCCGTAGGCGTCGCGTTTGTCCACGACCCGAGAACATCGCCGCCGCCGTCGCCATGAACTCTGGCGCCGCCCGAGGAAGCTGAGGACACCGCCGTGCACGCCGTCGTCTCCTCCGTCGAGCCCTTCCTCTCCCTTGGCCACGTGAGGCCCCTGGTGAGCCCGCCGTCACCTCCCTCTTTCCTCTCCTTCTCTGGTTCGCGCCGGCGCAGTCGCGTCGGAGACGACGACCAGGGACCGTAGATCCTTAGATCTACGACCACTTTTAAATCCCCTTTCGCGAGCGGCCTCGCCCGGATGGGCCGGCCCAGCTCCGCCCCTCGCGCTGTCCCGCGTTGCTCCTGGGACGATCTGGCCCAGATCTGGCCCGCCCAGCCTTTTTCGTTTTAATCTTTTCTGTTTTGAAATTCCAGAGAAATATGAACGTAGCTTTTATTCATTTGTGATTAATCTGTATAAGATAAAATAGTTAGGTTAATTTTGTAGCAAAGCTACGCATTTTCTTAATCGTGTGACTTTGAATTTATTCCAAAATATATTCTCTGTCGTGTGTTATAATAGATCTAGTAAAAAGTATCATTTTCACCAATTGTTTAATAACTTGAGATTTATAAGTCCAAATAATGCAAACCAAGATTCTCTGGAAAGCCAATCAAAATGCCTACTTAGATCTATAAGTCTTGCATGCAGGAGATTATTACGGGAAAAGATCTTTTCAGTTTAAGTAAAACACCAGTAGGTATTTGGTGATTTTTAATTCTTAAATTAAAACACTTTTTGGGTTAAATCCACTTGGAGATGGTAAATATAAGTGGAAGGTGTCATATGCTATAAGACTAGATTTTTCCAGTAGATATTTTATGCTTGATGAATCAATTCCTTAAAACAGGAGGATTTTCCTCATGAAATGAATATCTAGAATTTCAGAATAAGGTTTGTCTAGTTTTGGTTGTCTGAGCCACCTCTGTCCATGGAGTTTTGTTGGGGGCATTTTTGTGGAGTAGCCACAAGTTTTATCTAACTTACCCCACTGGTTTGGCACCAAAATAATCCATATCAGTCTCTGAAATTAAATGATGGTCAGAAGTTTACTTTATTATAAAACAGGGTTAACTGGAGCTAGGATTATCCAAATTAATTGAATAATTTTTTTACTTAAAGATAAAACTCATATCTCGCCAAAGAAATTAAATTTGCATACAGGAGATCTATGAAACAGAAACCACATTCTTTTTGGGGTTGACATCAGTAGCTCTTAGTGATTTTTAGTTGTTGTTTGAAATAGATTTTCATGCACAACTAATTTTCAGAGGTTCCTATAGTAATTAGGAGTATTGGGGTAGAAGGGTTTATTTTTTTGAACAGTACTTTAGGAGTTATGCCTTTTCCATCAAAACAGTCCCATAATAACTATTTAAATGCATAAGTTATATTTTCTGTATTTTTTTTGGATAAGAGCAAGCTTGTGTTTAAAAATTACCAACTTAGTAATCCAGAACCTATAAGAAACCCTTACTTTTGCCTTTAAAACAATAATAGTGTTGTGGTTATTATCCTTGTGTGTGATTAGCATAACCCCTTTTTGTGCCGTAAGGCAACCCTTTATGTCTGGTGTGTTTTGTGGTGTTTGTGGTCACAATTGGGTGAATCCCTCCGATAGGTGGTTTTGTTTTGTGGTGCTTGTTGTTTGTTATTATACTTTAGATTGTTGTCAACTCGCATTTTAGGATTTACACTAGTCTCGTTTGTTTTCATGTTACGGTAGAACCGCAATCAGAGGAGGAGCAGTACGAGGTAGCTGAGCACAACTACGGAGAAGAACAAGACCAGGGGCAGTACGCTGAGCAAGGCCAGCCACCTCACCACCATTATGCAATTCTACTATTTACAAAGCATGTTTCGTTTTAAAATAAAAAAATGCATGTTTTACTTCTTTTGTGGTACCTTGCCACCCGAAAACTATTTTATAAAATATTGTTTGGCCAAAGTTATCTACTAGAATACTATAGGTGTTACAAAAAGAGTTTATTTGGTGAACCTTGTTGTTGAAGGCTCCATCAAAAAGAATAAGTTTTCTAGTAATCTACCTTCATCTACTTACGTCAAAACTATAGGATGGGAACCTGTTTGATAAAAATGTTTTACGGAGGAAAACCTGAGTTGCTGGGAGCAATCAGCGAGAAAGAAATGTTTTATGAAAACCCGAGATGCTGAGAGCATTCGGAGATGTTGCGAAAACCCGAGCTGCTGGGAGCAGTCGGAGATGGAGGTTTAATTTCGAAGTCCCTGCTGCCGCATGAACAATTAACCCGTGCAACCACACTACCTGACATTGGTAGGGCTTAGCCGGAAGCTTGTCTGTCTTAGTGTTGGGGCTCTCATACTTTCTATGAGGGTTGGGCCCTCGAAGCCGGATTGTCGTCCGGAAGAGACAATACACTGCTGAGGACCAGCAGCCGGACGATTACGGCGGGTCCCCTGACGTGGCGGTGTGGCGTCCGGAGGAAAGACCAAGAGGTCTAGTGGAGCACACGGTGCCGAGGAAAACAAACCTACCGGGAGGCCCCGATACAAGGGTCGACATAGTGGAAATCTTTGATCGTGTTATCCGGACCCCCGCATACTATCGTATGATGGTCGTGGTAGACACGGCGGAATGTCCGATAGGCGTGGGAAAAGTGTGCAACCTCTGCAGAGTGTAAATCTATTCGAATAGCCGCGTCCGCGGTCATGGACGGTTGGAAAGGCCACATTGGGCGCCTGGGAAAAGAAGTTGTTTTAAAAAAGGAAAGTGTTGTGGAATAAGGAGGTACCTGGGAGGTACGGAATTTGGGAGAAAATGATTGGTCTCGGGGAGAAAATCAGTCCGATCTCAAGTCAGGGAAAAGGGGTATCTTAGTTCATTTTCGTCATGTGGGGCCGACGCTAGTCGAAATCTTCCGCTGTACCTTAGTTCATTTTCGTCATGTGCGACGATGTTTGCATACTTGGTCATGTGACCACTTTTTATGTAAGTCTTATTCTATTTGAGTTGTATGATGTAACTTTGTATACCATGTTGGTTATGTGATCGCGATGCACTGATCATTGGGATCGTGATCTGTTTACATAACGTGGGCAACTCTGACGGGCAGTCAGAGGGGTCCTTGGAGACTTGGTATCAGAGCCATCGTTGACCTTAGGAGACCTTAGTTAGCATGGTCGTTAGCTTAGTAAGGAAATGTTTTGCTAAAACCTATTTCGATAGAAATCTATTTTCTTCTAGGTAAGCTTAGTATGGTTTCCACTCCTCACCTATTCTCAAAATTATCTTGATCTTACCTCTCTAACTAAAAGTATTTACAAAAGGTTTTCTCTACTATCTTGTCCCTATTCAAAGCTTGAATAAACTTGACGATGAACCCAAATGAGACCTAAATAACCTGTACCGAGAAGGCGAAGTTTAGTCTCAATACTTCATCATATGACATCAAGGTGGTCGTCAAGTGAAGAAACAAGCTACAAAGAAACTCTTGATTGCCAAAGCAGTGTCACTGTCAAGACCTCAACCCAATAATTTAATCCAAGTCGTATCTTCGACAGTCTCAAGCTTTTTCCAGCAGGAGCCTCAGCTGAAGAAGTGTAGGCTCCAGCAAGTAGGAACGACCAAGAACCATAGGACTCTTAGGATATGACCCTTGGTTGGATAGGATCATCAGCCGGACGATTATTGCGGGTCTCCTGACATGGCGGTGTGGCGTCCCGAGGAAAGACCAAGAGGTCTAGTGGAGCACACGTTGCCGATGAGAACAAACCTACCTGGAGGCCCCGATACTAGGGTGGTCATAGTGGAAAGTTTTTATCGTGTTATCCGGACCCCCGCATACTATCGTATGATGGTCGTGGTAGACACGGCGGAATGACCGATAGGTGTGGGTAAAGTGTGCAACCTCTGCAGAGTGTAAATCTATTCGAATAGCCGCGTCCGCGGTCATGGACTGTAGCGCCCCATCTTTTATAAAAAGATGGAACACCTGTGTTATGTGCTAGTCCCTTCAGAATGAACCTTACTTGCACTGAACTTCCTCTTCCTATTCTCTTCCTTTCTTATGTTGTTGTCCAGGGTGATAGCTTGATCCAGCAGAGCTTGATAGTTTGGAGCATATGCCACAAACAAGGGTATCTTCAGTTCTCCCCTAAGTACATTGAGGAACTTTTCCTTCCTCTTTGCATGAGTCATCCATATACTCCTTCAGAGTTCTACCTCCCTGCCTCAAGCTGCGGAATTCCTCTTTCTTCAGGTTCATTATACCAGAGGAAATGTGAGCATTGCGGAAACCTTCCTTGAACGCATCCCAAGTCATGCCATCCAAAGGATGAGTCACTTGATAAGTCTCCCACCACAATGCAGCGGGTCCTTCCAACAGGTGTGCAGTGAACCTCACTTTTTCTGCCTCAGAACACTCACAAGTTACTAAGTCCTTGTTGACTGAACGGAGCCAATCATCCGCCACTATTGGTTCAGTAGCAGAGGAGAACTTATTAGGCCTAAGCCTTATGAATCTAGCAAGTCTGTCCACTGGAGGTGGTGGTGGTGGAGGTGTCGGGTTGTTGTTGTTGTGATTGTTGTTGTTGGTTACTGCAATGAATTGAGTCATCATATTCATCAACTGAGCTTGAGCGGCCATCAGTTGTTTCATGGCATCATTGTTGTCGGTATCACGACGAGGAGGCATCTGTAGGGTTTTCAGCATAGATGAGTGAAAGATAGATAGAACTAAGAGAAGAAAAATCCTACCCATGCACAAGCAACCAAGTCAACACAATCAACACTCAAAAGACAACTTAAAAATAATATTTACTTAGCAATTCGAAACAGGTTTCTAAGTTGATTTAATAAAACGACAGAGTCTGCAAACCCATCATTCTAACATTGACACACCACAAGTTGGAGATCAATGTTTTAAAAACGACGAACTAAACGAGGAAGAACATGGTGGTCTAACTACTAAGTCTAAACTTTGTCCATGACGTCTCCTTCATCTTCTTCGACCTCCTCGATGGTGATGCCTTCCTTCATGAGAATCTCCTTGTAGTCGTTCACCTCCTTCTCTAAGGCCTCGTTCTTCTCCTGTAACTTTGTCTTCTCACGGTGCAGAGTCTCGATCGCTTCCTTCTCCAGGACTTCAATCTTCTCTTGTAGCATTCTCTTCTCACGACGTAGAGTCTCGATTAGATCTCGATCAGCTTCAAACTCGACGTCGTTGCTCAGAATTTCATCCTTCAAGGTCTTGATCTCCTTGTTCTTGTCTCTAATTCTCTTTTCTTGATTTTGGAACTTCTTCTCTTGAGCTCGGAATTTTTCTTCTTGCGCGTTGGCCACCTCTTTTTGGGCTTCAATCTTCTTTTGAGTCTCCTTGACTTGGGCCATTATTTCATCATTCTTCAGTAGCTCGTTGCGCCTATCCTCTCCTAGTTGCTAGAGGTGAACTTCTAAGTCTTGGAGATAAGGGTACAAAGGTTCTGGTTTGTTTTTGTCTTCCTCATCAACAAGGTAGGGTATCCCATGTTCGTCACGTTGACCAAGGTTAGAAAAGTAGTGGTCCTTTAACTCCTCCTGGAATTGCCAGCAAAGACGTCCTATTAACTCCTGCGTGACGAGATTAAGCCCTTTCTCCAAGGAGTCACTAATCGACTTGTACTGGATGTCTTCAGTCTTGGGTTCACTCTGACGCCCTTGTTGAAAAAGACGAACTCCCCATAAGTCTTGTTTGTTGAAGTGCTTCAGCTGGCTTGCCTTGATGATGGGTGTTGGAAGCGCCAGTAGTTCTACCAACTCCAGAAGATATCTTCCAAAGCGCATGTTCTTGAAGTCCTCCGCGGTTTGATACAAGAAGAAAGACATCCTTAAGCTATAAAAGTAGAAAATGTTAAAATGGAAAACTTAAGGTAAGAAGTACTAGTCATAGTTTTAATTAAGTACTTAGAGGAAATAAGGGTTCTATTCATAAAGGGTGATCAACTTTATTATCAACTCTTTGTAAGTCGGATATTCACTATAGTGAGAGAGACAGACACCCGACCAGCCACTTATAATTGTGGAACAGGTCTCATGTACGCGGACATGTAAGGTTTGTCCCGGGCCGCTTCATCCCACTATGCCGCTAGGATCCAACATACTTCAAAGATGGTAATATTATGATCAAAAGAGGCTTAACCAATCCTAAGGGCTCGAACCTACAGGCAACACTTTGCTCTGATACCATTTTGTAGCGCCCCATCTTTTATATAAAGATGGAACACCTGTGTTATGTGCTAGTCGCTGGATCACTGCCAGCACCACAGTACAAAATATATAGTATCATTGCATAAGTATCAAATTACTACAGCGAGATCCAAAAATAGTTAAAAGTATAGCTTTATTACAAAGTGCATAGTCATGAAGACTAGCTAGAATATTCAGAGTTCACAACGAAAGCAATAGCAAAGAGCCTCTTCTTCAAGCATGCGCCACAGGCAGACCTATTGGGCGTAGACTCGAGTCCAAACTCATTCCTCATCAGAATTACCTGCACATTTGAATATGCAACCCCCGAAGGAGGTCAATACAATGAAGTATTGGCAAGTGACTATGGTGGATAATTTATGACAAGTCTAATTCTATATGCATATTTGGCTTGGTGGAGTTGTAGGCTATTTTGCAGAATGCCAGTTTTCTCCTATCTTTTGTAAAACCATTTTGTTTCTCAAAGACTTGGCACCAAGGGATGAAGCCCAAGTGCACCAACAATTATTTCCTTAGTCAAATTTTACTTTATGAACACTATGATGAGATTCTTCCGTCCATCCTTGTCCAGTTGCTCGAAGTAGTCCATCACCGGGGACACGGCTGAGTACTCAGATTGTCGACTCTGCAGAGGTTTTCCACTTTCACCTTCAGACTCAATTAACCCAAACATCCTATACACGCGGAGTGCATTAAGGAAAGGAGAGAATTGAGATAAGAACTTTCAGAAGAAGAATGCAACCATACTAGCAAGACCCGTTCCACCTACCAACTCTACATCGGCTTGTCAAGCTGACAGGTTGCACTCCCACAACTTAATCATTCTAGACAGAGCCCATTGTCAAAATGTTGCACGAGAAGCTCCTAAACTTGGAGGGACTTAGAAATCTCTTTGTTCCTGGGTGGCCGTCCACAAGTGCGCTTCTGGGTGACAACCACCATGCTCATGGCCCTAAGTAGAATAGACATTCGTCCTAGGCAGTGACAACCACAAGCATAGTCCCAAAAGCCACTCAACATAAACCATACAACCAATTCCCCCCAGGTATGCATTTAAAGTTTAACATGGTATGTAAACACTTTTTATAGCATAGCTAAGCATCTAATAAAACTTTTGATGGCTGCATGGGAAGGGATGGCTACACACTACTAGGATAGTTTCAAAGTGTAAACTAACTTAGCATTATAAGATGGTTCAAAAATCCCTATCATGCATACTACTCAAAATATACTACTAATGCATATAGAAAATATTGGGTAGATTATGAATGTCACTTGCCTTGGTAACAAGAGGAACAAGCACAGCAAGAATAACAATCACAAGATAATCCTTCCCCCTCTTCACAATCTAGCAACAAACAATTCATAAAAATAAATAAACACTCAAATACAACACTTAGAATATCCAAAGACAAAAACATGTATGCATGCATGATATACAATGATATTTGGACACACTTATTATTAATTATTCCTCTATTATTAAATGAATGAATTATAATTTCTAGCTATTTCTTATTTTATTTATCAATTAAATAATTGAAAAATATATAGCACAAATTTGAATTCTACCATTACAACGTTTATTGTTTTATGTAATTCTTCAAATAAAACCCACGTTAATATTTCTGGACAGAGGACAATAATACAACACTATAACAATTAAATTTATTAGAAAAGCATTTTTATTATTTAAGTTATAGATTTAATAGCCGAAATACTCCTCGGATAATTACACAAATTATAATTTATCAAAAGGAAAAAACAAATGATGTAGAAATAATCTACACTAGCAGGGCTATCCGTAGATATATAGTTTATCCAATTTGGACTTACAGATCAAAAGATATGAATTTTTCAAGTTTTAACATATTTTCTGTTTTTATTTACTAATTCTGCCGAAAATAGAAAAAAAAAGGGGCTACGTGTCGCAATCTGAATAGTCGATACCGTTTCGACGCGGATCGGCTCCGAGACCGTCCTATCTAACTAATCTTGGACGCTCCAGATTAAACGAGAGTAACGAACGGGAAATTAAACGAAGCCCGTACGATCTGGATCCAATGGTCCAGATCGCACTGGCCTGACGCGAGCGGCGCGGATCGCCGGAGCTGCTCCACCCGCGGCATAGCCATTGCCGGCGTCGCGCTCTACCGAAAATAAAAGGGAAGCAGAGACGGGTTCCGTTACCAAATGATGCCGGACGTCGAGGCGATACTCATGGCGAGGTATTCGGCGTTGTGTTGCCCTGCTCCTTCCTAGTTTGTTCGCCGGAGTTGGAGAAGCGGACGGCGGCGGCGGGTCGTGGACGAACGTGATGATCTGGTGCACAAAACAGGGTGGAAACTCGTCTATTAGATGCGCACGAGAACAAGAGGGAGCAGAGGGAGGGTAGGGAGGCACGGGACACTTGGAGATCACCGAAACCTCGAGGTTTGCGGCGGCGGAAACGACGAGATGCCGAGCTCGAAACGGGGCAGCCTAGGGGCGATGGAGTTAGGGTTTTGGGGTGCTAGAAATGGCGGCGGGGTGGGGTTTATAGAGGGCAACACGGGGACGAGTTTGTGCCCCGCACGGGTTCGATTCGAAGTCGGGATCGGATATGCCTCGCCGACGGAAAAATCGCGCTGGAGGTTGAAGACGCGGGGTGGGGTCCACCCGTCAGCGAGGTGAGAGATGAGCGCGGGCTGTTCTTGGGCTGCTCCTGGGCCGAGGCTTAGCGCGCGCGTGGTAGATAGGGGGTTGGCCAGCCCGACTCTTCTTTTTCCTATTTTCTTTTCATTTAATTTATTTCTGTTTTCAAAACATTATTTCAAAAATAAAATTTAAACTTAACACAATCATTTCAGAAAAAACTATAAAAATATGTTTTAGAAGGCTTATTAAAATTAGAACCTTTTGATATCATTTTGCCAAATAAATAATCTAATAAAATAAAAATTAGTATAAGGAGTTCAAATAAATTCTTTATGGAATATAAATTTATTTAAACTTATAATTATAATTTTAAATTATTCTTTATGTGATTTAAATGCCATGCCTATATGATAAATGATGCATGAATGCAAGGTTTTAAATTTTTGCAAATTTTTGGAATGTTACATGGACGGTTGGAAAGGCCACACTGGGCGCCTTGGAGAAAGAAGTTGTTTTCAAGAAAAGTTTTTTCTGGTGAACAAGGAGGTACCTGGGAGGTACGGATTTTTGGGTAAGGATGGTTGATCTCGGGGAGACACCCAGTCCGATCTCAAGTCAGGAAAAAGGGTTCTCCCTATCCTAGTGTTTGATAAAATTTTACAAAGAAAGTTTTGAACTTGAATATGTCCTTGCTATATCTAATAGAAGAGAATTATATATCTAAATGTTTTTTCCACAAAGATACAGAGATGTCGTATTCTCTGTGTATAAAATCATGGTATTCGAAAATGAGACCTATAGTTGTATTTAGGAGCCATCCTAGTTTTTGAAAATGCTTTACATGCATGTCCATGAAAAACTGTAAACCTAGAGGTGGTCTTGCGAGTACGTAATTGTACTCATATGGCTCTGTCCCTGGATATTCAAATGTCCAGATTTCAATGATGAGACTTACGTCGAGGAGGAGGTGTATGACGACGACTTCGCCACTTAGTTGTCACCGGTCAACTGCACTTGTGGGATCAGCGCTCGGAGATGTCAAGAGCCGTCGCTAGCCACGAGCTTCCGCTATCTTAGTTTATTCCGTCCTGCGTGACGACGTTTGTTGACTTGGTCATATGACCGTCTATTTGTTGTAAGACTTTTATTCGTACGACTTGAATGATCTAACTCTTTGATACCAATGTTGGTTATGTGATTGCGATGCACTGATCATTGGCATCGTGATCTTTTACATAACGTGGACATCTCGGACTTGTTTCGAGGGGTCCTTGCAGACTTGGTATTAGAGCCATCATTGACCTTAGGAGACTTTAGCTAGGTTGGACGTTGACGTCACGCAAAAATGTTTTCCTAAAAATTTAGGAGAAATACTTAAAATGTGCATAATATACTGCTATTCCCTCCCCTCTGTTATTACTTATTGACTAATATTATACTTGCATTAAACCTTATGTTTTTACTTGTTTAAAATTTTGCACACCGTTCACTAATTCAACCTCCATTTAAAATTTTGTGTAGATGAGCGGAGAGTTCTCGTCGTCGATCCAGTTGGGAGTTGTGCCCGACTCAGGAGTTTCGCGTCTGTTTCAGGCGGATTTGCTCCAGTTGACTCGGCACTTGGGGCGCCCGCTACCTGAGCTGCTGGTAGGACGCTGTCTACCTATGGTTGGAGACGAGATGTCCTGAACCGTGAGGTGCATCCTTCGAGGACCGCTGGTGCCACCCTTCGTTGAGGAGCTGATTGAGGATGCCCTTGCATCGACGCAGATGGGGGCGTTTGTCACAGTGTTGCAGAGAGCTCTCTTCCGCTTGGTGTGGGCCCACGGCGCCGATCTGGTCGGCACCCGTTTCGAGTTCTACTCCGGCCTGGACGAGCAGAGTAACCCTGTGTCGCCGCGTCCCCACCCCACTTTCGGGAACCACTTGGCCGAGCTGGTACTTCTCGTCGAGTACACCCAGTCCCAGCTGGTCACAAGTCGTTTCGAGGGTGATCTTCACGGTCTGAACCCCGACGGTGCAGAGGTACGGATTTCGGCAGATGAGCTGAGGACCGAGGATTTGGAGGCTCCGCTCAGGCATCTCAGGACAAGATGAAGACCATGGACCTGAAGCTCAAGACCTCAAAGGAGCGTCTGGTTGAGTCCCAGACAGAGCTCAAGAAGGAGCGCAAGGAGCGCCGCTCCATCTCCGCGTGTTTCCAGACTACCCGCTTCTACAAGTTCCGGCTTGACGGTATGGTCGATATGCTCAGGACTACAGTCGACGCCCGTGACGAGCAGATCAGCGAGCTGGAGAGGGAGGTGGAGGCGTTGAGCAAGCAGAACGACGAACTCCTGCCCGACGATGAAGACCCTATGGAGGATATGGACATGGAGCCTGAGAGCGAGCACGACGGCGACGACTTTCGAGGCGAGGGCGGTGAGGACTCGGGGGTTGTGCTGAGGACGAGGACCCCGACGAGCCACCATTTGACAGTGATGCTGCCGTGGACGTGGAGTAGTTATTTGCGTAGTCTCTTTTGAGTTAGGAGCGAACCATCACGATAAGATGATGCGATTGTGTGGTCTAGTTAGCATGAGTGTATGTTTGAAGGATTTTAAGACTATGTTAGTCCGGTGTCATGTGATTGAGAACTATGTGATGATGCTTTTGGAACCTTGCTATGGAGTGGATCATGTTTTATTATGAGTATTTCCTTGCTGAAATTTGTATGCTACTGAGTATGAATGACGAGCTCTTTTCCAAAGCATGTTTAAAAAAATGTTTCTGATAGGAAAGTTAATGTGTGTTTTATTCTGAAATTCAGAATGGCGAGGGATCCACCACCACCCCCACCACCCGAGCCATCTTTGGCTCAAGTGTTGCATCTTCTCATGGAGGATCGTGAAGCAGCTTGCACTGAGAGGAATGTGTAACGCCCCGGGATTTATCCCCTTTTAGTTTGGTGACTTTTCTTTTTGCATCGACATGGCATCGCATTGCATCGCATTAAATTAATTTGTTGCGTTTAAATTAAATTTTCATAATTAACTTCAAACGCATTTCAAATTAATTAAAATTGTGTTATTATTAAAATCTTTTGCAAATGTTGAAAACTAGTTTATTAAATTGTCTATTTAAAACTAAAAATATTTTGTATAAGATTCGTGTTCAAATTCATTTTCGATTTTGTTCTAAAAATATAAACTGAAAAAGATAAACGGTGACAAATAAGGCCCAAAGCCCATCTAACACCAAACGCTAGGTTTTCTCCCATGAAAACTTTTCCCACCCCCTGGAATTTTCGCAGCCGCCCCCTCCATCTTTTTCCTTTTCCCTTTTCTGTTTTCCCCCTCCTTCTCTTTTCATTTCTTCCTTTTCTTTTCTTTTTCTTTTTCTTTTCCTTCCTTTCTTTCCTTCTTCTCCTTCCCGCAACGTGCTCGCACGGGAGGAAGAAAAATTCCCCAGCCGCACGAGCCCGTGCGCTCCTTCCCTCCCAGCGCCCGACGCCTGCGCCCGCAGCCGCGCCAGCCGGCCCGCCGCCGCCGCCACCGGCGTCGCCCCCGGCCCGAGCGCGCCTCCCACTCACGCGTCCCCGGCCGCCGCCCGTTCCCCGCCGCCGCGCCCTGCTCCGCCGCCGGCCGGCCTCCTCGCGCCTGTGCCGCCCCGGATACTCCGAGCCGCGCCGCCTCCGGCCACCTCCACCGCGGCCCGAGCTACTCGACTCTCGCGCGCGTCGCCCGTGCTCCTCCGCCTCTCCCCTGCTCGCACAGCCACCTTTGGCCAGAGCACGCCGCCGCTCTCCACCGCCGCGCCGCCGCCCGCGCTTACCTGGCCCCGCGCGGACACGCCGCCCCGCCGCCCGGCGCCGCGCCGCGCCGTGCTCCGCGCCCACGTCCCAGGCCGACTCTGCCGGCCGCTGCGTCGCGCCTCCGGCCCGAGCTCCTCCGTCGCCGCGCCTCCACCCCGCTGCGCTCCCGCACGTGACCACGCACCCCCTCGGCCCCACGCCGCCACCGCGTCCGCCCGTGCTCGCGCGCTCGCATGCGCACGTCCGCATCCGCCCTCGCCGTCCGCGCGTCCGCACCGCCGCCACCCGACGCCCCGCGTCCCCGTGCGCTCGCCGCCGCCGTGCGTTTGCCGCGCCGCGTCTCCGTCCCCGCTGCTTCTTCCGGCGTTGTGCACGTCATCTCCGTCCGGTGTTCCCCCGCGTCCGCCGCGCGCCAGGTGTTCGACAAAATGTCCGCAAGAACTTCGTCGCCACTTTTGTCCGAGTTGACCACCCTTCGTGGTGTTGCTTCGTGCGAGTGCTCCTTTCGGCGCCGCGTTGCCGCGACTGCCCATGTTCGTGTTTCGGTGCCCGCCCGTGCGCGCTTTCTTTCCAGTGTCCGATTGCCGCGCTCCTACGTGCCACGACTACCCGACCACTTCCACGACACCGACAAACGACGATGCCCCGGTTCCGCGACGACTACTTCCACGATGACGACTACTTCCTCTACGGACCGAAGACTTCGGTTTCGAACCCTATCTCTCCCGATCCGACGTACGGACCCAAACCCTAACCCTAAACCTATTTTATTCAATGTCATCTATCTTGTGCATATCGCATCATAATTGCATGTGTTGCCTTTCTTGGGTTTGCGGGTGTAGCAAATCACCTAAATAATAAATATGGAATGTGTGGGGTAATAAATATATAATGCCCTATTCCATTTAATTTAATTAGATCACCCATGCCATGTGTTACCATGCTAACCAACATTTAATATTGCTGGTAAATAAATAACTTGCACCTAAATATTAATTGTCGGGGTTGCTTTCCCGCTTAATTTGGATTACCTGCATTGTAATTCATCTTGCCATGCCATGCATCATTCTCATATGATCATGCTGGATATTTTGCCGTAGTTATAAAATGCATCTTCTACGCTTTCCAGTGTTTGTTGCTTCTTCGCGGATAAGACGTTGAGATGTGTGAGCAACGACAAGATCTGCTTCCTTGCGGGATTCCAGGCAAGCAAAGTTTTCTTGTTTACCTATACATTGTCTTTCATTCCTGCCGTTGATCTCTGCTACCCTAGTATTCGATTCTTATCACGATCCCATCACATGTTTATCCTGCAGCCCATACAGCTTTATCCCCACATCCCATCATCTGTTGTTTGTTTATCTGTTGGCCTTGCGAGTCGTAGCGCATGCTTAGAGTTGATTGTGTGAGTCGTCTGTTGGTCTTATGTTTCATCTGCTTAGTATGATAGATTCTTCTACCTTAATAAAATGTTGTCTTATATTGGGGTATTATAATTAAAAGATAAGGCACCAGGCGGAAGGCCTTGCGAGGTGCTTTGTTCTGCTCAGTGTCGACCTAGGAACTGAGATTTTGTCCTCGGATCCAATTTTGAGCGCACTAACCACTTGTGGGAGGCCCTATGGAGCCCCCTCGACTTTGAATGGATCTACATCTTGTCCATGTGCCGCAAGTAGTTCGGGTTTTCCATTTGCTCATATGCATGCGCATGATGATGATGATGATGATGATGAGAGGGTATGTGATACGGGGGGTCATATAGGTGCGGTACGACACGAAGCGGACAGTTCCTACTGTGGTTTGAGCCGCATGGTGGCGTAGTCGCAAACTAATGAGTCCGCAATTGAGATTCGGCCGGATTCCTGACGCGGGTAACAACTCCTATGGGTGGCACTTGGACTTGTTGTAGTGAAGGAATAAGTCGTGTTGAGAAGCCCTGATGCTTGCTTGGGTTGATCATGCGAGTATGGGTACAGTAGTGCACCCCTGCAGGGTATAATCTTATCGATGAGCCGTGTCCACGGTTATGGACGACTTTGGTGATGATGCTGGCTAACAAGATCTAGACAACTTGCACCTAATTAATATTAATTAATTTGACTTGTAATATAGAATTATTTTCACAATAAATTATAATTAAAACTGTTCAATCTGTGAGTTTCCCGAATTGCTTCCTCATATTTGGTTGAGGGGGTTAATTCGAGAATGGGTTATGTTTGGTGTTAGTGGTAGATGTTTATCTTATGCGCTCTCTTATCCCTCTCTGATTACACGGAAGTTGTAGCGTGTCTCTTTAGGTTGCTAGTGCCGCTGCCGCTAAGTCCACCTACCCCATATTTTGGGAGATGGTGTAGAAAGTAGGCAAGTCGGTTTTGCTTGCCAGGGAGTGCCCTGACCCTCTTTTGGGATGTGCTTTATGTGCAGTCAACAGGTTTGAAGTCTGACGACGTTAGCTTGGGAATCCCTCCGGCTTGGCTGGGCAGGGATATGGCGCCATCGCTTATCTTCAGGACTCTTAGTCCAATTTGCATCTTATCCGTAGTCGGATACTATTTTTGCTTCCGCTGTCATTTGAATCTTTGTATTGTATCATTTATATCTTGACTCGTTCGAGTCGTTGTTGTAATTTAACTTCTGTTGTATTTGTGGATGTATCGGAACTGTTGTAATGTTATCACAATTCCACCCACATAATGCGCATGTTTTGGCATGCACATTATGACTGGTGGGTGACTTAAAATCGTTATTATGCGGATTTTGGCGGGAACGCTTAAAACTACATAGTACCGATTTTAGGGCGTCACAGAATGCCAATCTCGCCACCCTGCAGCACCTCGCTAAGATCGCCGTCAACCAGAATGGCGGCCAAGGAAATGAGGAGCCCCGCTCCAAGCTTCGTGACTTTCAGAACACCAATCCACCAGTTTTCTCCAAGAGTGAAGTGCCGCTGGATGCTGATGACTGGATCCGTACCATCGAGAACAATCTGAGGGTCGCCCAAGTTTGTGACAATGAGAAGGTGGTCTACGCCACCCACTACCTCGCAGGGCCTGCCCGAGCATGGTGGGAGGTCATTCGTGCTATGCTGCCTCAAGATGAGGTTGTGGCTTGGGAGGCGTTCAAGACCAAGTTCTTGAAGTGTTATGTGCCCTCCGGACTCGTCAGTATCATGCGAGAGAAATTCCTGCAGCTCAAACAAGGTGGTATGTCTGTCAGTGAGTACTTGGAGAAGTTCACTACTCTGGCAAGGTATGCGCCTACCGATACCGATATTGAAGAAAAGAAGAAAGAGAGGTTCATGAATGGACTTCATGATGAAATGCAGTGCATTCTGGTGGTGATGCCTTTCACCGACCTGGAGTCCTTGGCAGATGCCGCCATTATGATGGAGCACAAGCGCAAGGCTTCGTTTCACAACCGTAAACAACGCCGACAGATGCAACAAGGCAGTAGCAGCAGCCCAGCCGGGAGTTACCCCCGCCCGCGCCCTTCACCTCCATCAAGGCCTGCATATCAGCCACCAAGGCCTTCCTATAAATCATCAAGGCCGTCAACTTTTGCACCAAGATCCATCTACCCTACTCGTCCACCTGCACCTCGTTCTGGAAGTGGTTTCAACCCCGGCCTCAACTTTAATAGGTCGCCTGCTCATAAGCCAACTGGAGGATGTTTCACTTGTGGGCAGCCTGGCCATTTCTCTCGGGAGTGCCCCACTAGAAAACCCGCAGGTGGTCTCCCTAATGCGATAAAGATGAATCAAAGGCCACCCCGTGCACTTGGAGGCAAGGCCCCGTATCCGAAGAAAGCATCCCCTGTCACCTGAGGCCATTTGAACCACATCAGTGCAGAAGTAGCTCAGAAGGCGCCAGACCTGGTTATGGGTACGTTCCCTGTCAACTCAGTACCCGCTTCAGTTTCTCCGATTCGGGAGCTTCCCATTCCTTTGTTACGGAGCCGTTCGTTAGGAAGAGTGGTATGGTTCCAACTTTGTTGCACCGTCCTATGCGGGTGCAAATTCCGGGGGCCACTACTAAAGCCATTGTGTCTTGCAAGGAGACTCCTGTGGAGATTCAGGGAGCCCGATTCCATGCAGACTTTGTGGTATTAGGAAAGCAAGGGATAGAAGTGGTTTTAGGAATGGATTGGATGGCAGTGAACCGGGGAATAGTAGACTGCACTAGCAAGTCCATCACCCTAACCACCTCGGAAGGAGAAGAGATTACACATTTCTCCACCCATCTCTCTAACTCGGGTCATTGCCATAAAAGTGTAGCTGAAACCATTCTGGAAGTGGTACCGGTAGTATGTGAATACGCGAATGTATTTCCCGGAGAATTACCCGGTATGCCACCTGATCGGGATATCGAGTTCATCATTGAGTTGGTACCCAGTACTGGACCTATAGCTCAAAAACCTTACCGGATGAACCCCGAAGAGTTGGAGGAATTAAAGAAGCAGTTGGATGACATGCTTAGGAAAGGGATGATTCGCCCAAGTGCGTCGCCCTGGGGATCACCAATTATTTTTGTGGATAAGAGAGACGGTACCACTCGCTTATGTGTGGATTACCGAAAGTTAAATGATGTGACTATCAAGAATAAGTACCCTCTACCCAAAATTAAAGACCTGTTTGATCAACTCAACAGAGCTCGAGTCTTCTCCAAGATCGATCTCTGCACGGTTATCATCAGCTGAAAGTGAGAGAATCGGACATCCCTAAAACAGCCTTCATCACTCGTTATGGATTGTTCGAATATACCATGATGTCTTTTGGCCTGACCAATGCCCCCGCCTATTTCATGAACCTCGTGAACAAGGTGTTCATGGAGTACTTGGATAAATTTGTGGTAGTCTTCATCGATGACATCCTGATTTATTCCAAGTCGGAAGAAGAGCATGAAGAGCATCTGAGATTGGTTCTCCGTACCCTTAGAGAGCATCAGTTGTATGCTAAATTCAGCAAGTGCCAGTTTTGGTTGAAAGAAGTAGGTTTTCTTGGTCATGTTATCTCAGCTGGAGGGATATCTGTTGACCCAACCCATATCAAATCCATTCTTGAATTCCCAACCCCTACTAACCAAACTGAGGTAAGATCTATCCTCGGACTGGCCGGTTACTATCGCAAGTTTGTGGAGGGATTCTCAAGTATCGCAAAGCCTCTGACTCAATTGCTAAAGAAAGACCAGAAGTTTGTTTGGACCGACAAGTGTGAAGCTAGTTTCCAAGAACTGAAGAAGCGTCTTACTACTGCACCTATTTTAACCATGCCAGACGTGACCAAGGATTTTGTTGTTTATTGTGATGCCTCCAAACTTGGACTTGGGTGTGTCCTTATGCAAGAGGGCAAGGTGATTTCCTTTTCGTCGCGACAACTCCGCAAGCATGAGAAGAATTACCCAACCCATGATCTTGAGCTTGCTGCAGTGGTTCATGCACTCAAGACTTGGCGTCATTTTCTGATGGGCAACCGTTACGAAATTTACACCGACCACAAGAGTCTGAAGTATATCTTCACTCAGAGGGATTTGAATATGAGGCAGCGAAGATGGATAGAACTCATCAAGGATTATGACTTGGACATCCACTATCACCCTGGAAAAGCTAACGTCGTAGCTGACGCCCTTAGCCGACAGCCGTGTTCGTTCAACTCCATGATCAAAACTCGACAGCCAGAACTCTAGGAAGAGCTGGATAAGATGGGTATAGAAGTAGTTAGTTATAGAGCTGTAAGTCAATTTCTATTACAGCCCACTTTATGGGATCAGATCAAGAAGGCACAGAAGGGTCATGATAGTATTGAAGGCATCAAACGAAGGATGGGTGAAGAGGAAGTCCCTGGTTTCACCATTGATGCTGAGGGTACGCTCTGGTACGACGGACGCATCTGCGTACCATCAGATCATAAAATGAAGCAGTTAATTATGAAGGAAGCCCACGAGACATTGTACTCCATACACCCCGGTGGAACCAAGATGTACCAGGATTTAAAGCAGAATTTCTTGTGTTATGGCATGAAGCGTGAGATTGCACTCTTCGTCCAGAATTGTGACATCTGCCAAGTAGTCAAAGCAGAACATCAACGACCCGCTGGATTACTCCAACCCCTCAAGTTGCCTGAGTGGAAATGGGATGAGATCGGCATGGATTTTATCACTGGACTACCCCGATCCAATCGCGGTCATGACGCCATTTGGGTTATTGTGGATAGACTCACCAAAGTTGCACACTTCTTACCTGTGCGGACCACCCGTCGATCTGATCAACTTGCAGACCTTTACATGTCCCGTATCTTCAGCCTTCACGGGATACCCAAGGCCATTGTGTCCGACAGGGGAACCCAATTCACCTCTCGTTTCTGGTTTAAGCTTCATGAAGCCTTGGGGACAAAACTATTTTTCAGCACCGCATACCACCCTCAGACGGGAGGACAAACGGAAAGAGTCAACCAGATTTTAGAGGATATGCTCACATCATGTGTGTTAGCTTATGGAGCCAAGTGGGAAGACTGTCTACCGTTTGCCGAGTTCTCCTATAACAACAGCTATCAGGCCATTCTGAAGATGGCACCCTTCGAGGCCCTATACGGGCGTAGGTGTCGTACTCCTTTGAGCTGGTCGCAGACTGGAGACAGTCAAGTCTTTGGAGTTGACACGTTGAGGGAAGCTGAAGAACAAGTCCAACAGATTCGCGACCGTCTTAAGGCCGCCTAATCAATGTAGAAAAGTTACGCAGATTCAAGAAGGCGTGATTTGAGTTTTAAAATGGGTGACATGGTATATCTCCGTGTTACTCCACTCAAGGGGATGCAACATTATGGGGTCAAAGGGAAATTGGCACCGTGCTTCATCAGACCATTCAAGATCATAAGCCGAAGCGGAGAAGTTTCCTATAAACTGGAGCTGCCAACTATTTTTCTGAGTTTCATGATGTGTTCCATGTATCTCTGCTCCGGAAGTGCTTGCAAGTTCCCAATGGTACCCATTCTTAGCAGGAAGTAGATCATCGCACCATTGACCTTAATCATGATCTCACCTACTAAGAGCGACCACTCCGTGTTCTCGCCGAAGCTTTCCGTCTGACACGAAGACGGAAGATTATATTTCTGAAAGTTCAATGGAGCAACCACTCGGAAGAAGAAGCCACCTGCGAGCGTGAAGATTATTTGGAGGATGAATTCCCTGATTTTCTTTCTTCTTCAACTCTGGAATCTCGGGGACGAGATTATCCTAAGGGGGGAAGGTCTGTAACACCCCAATTTTCTTAAGCATAGTATTGTGGTGTTAGGCTAGATTTTTTAACCTTAGCAAAAACTTTTGGGTGTGTAAAATATTGAGGCATGAATTATCTTGTTGTTCTCATTAGTCTTGTTGAGTTCCAACTAGCCATCTAAGATGTTAGAACCACTAAAAACAACAACAACTAGAAGGAAAGTTCAACTATTGTGATCTTCATGTATGTTAAAACTTAGCAAAACTAGGGCCTAATATTAAGCAAACCTCAATTGGTTTTTGACATGCATTTGAACCAAGTTGGTCTATGTCATATATAGTTTCATACCCTGTTCCGGATAATCACAAAGGAACTTGTTAGGACATAAATCTCACTAGCTTTTGTGGTCATCAAAATAACATGACCATTTGAGTTATTCTTTTTCTTTTCCCTAAAACCCTTCCTTTCTTTTGTATTCGTAATGATGTGCTTAGTTTGTACACTAATTAAATCAGTAGTTTCATCACCCACTAGTTAGTATGGGCAAGTTGTTTGATTTCTTTTGTGAGCATGGTGTTTTGAATTTTCAGACATGTGTTTGAATTTAGTTGAAAACAAACCAAAACTTCCACTCCTCTGTCTCTACCCTACCTGCTGGAGAAGGAGAGCTGCATCTCACCCCTCTGGCCCCACATATCATGGACTAGGGGCATTCCTCCACCACTCCCTCTTTCTCTTTTTCTCTCCCCCCAATCGGAGCTCTTCTCCTCCCTCCCTACTGGCCCAAGCTCGTCACACCGCGACCAAATCCCTCATGTCTCTCTCCCACCGCCCATCCAGCCAGTAGAACGAGAGGAAACCGCACCCCTCTCTCTCCCTGTCCGAAGAAACCCTAGATCGGGTGGCAGCGTTAAAACCACCCCGAGACCTCCCCCTGATCATTTCTCCGCCTCTCGGTCCAATCACCATCCCACTCCTCCCTCCCCTCGAGGAGAACCTCAAGCTCTCATCCCCATTTGCTCTGGAGACGAAGAAAACCTCCTCGGTAGCCGACGGAAGAAAATTGCCGTAGCCGTCGCTTCTCTCCACCATCCTTCACCATTTTTGGCCCCTCGAGCACGTATCGAGGAGACCTAACTCCCCCTACCCTACCTTTCTTGTTTAGGTGCCCGTAGGCGTCGTGTTCATCCACGACCCGAGAAGATCGCCGCCGCCGTCGCCATAAACTCCGGCGCCCCCCGAGGAAGCTGAGGACACCGCCGTGCACGCCGTCGTCTCCTCCGTCGAGCCCTTCCTCTCCCTTGGCCACGCAAGGCCCATGGTGAGCCCTCCATCGCCTCCCTCTTTCCTCTCCTTCTCTGGTTCGCGCCGGCGCAGTCGCGTCGGAGACGACGACCAGGGACAGTAGATCCTTAGATCTACGGCCTTGTTTAAACGCCCCTTTCGCGCGCGGCCTCGCCCGGATGGGCCGGCCCAGTGTCACATCCCAAATTTTGAAACTAAGAAAAACTTAGTTTTACCCGACCCAAAAATTCAGAACCAACAAAAACTTTTGAAATGTTTTACTGACGATTGTATTTCCTTCCCATTGTTGTGTTTGAATTGTGTGGACTTGGAAGTGATGTGGATCTTGTGGTGATTAATTGCTTGTTGGACTTTGGATTGTATTGATTGTTAATTCTTATTTTATTGTTTCTTCGGTGAATAATTACACCAATGTACTTGAAGTGTTAAATTGAAGACACAGTTGACAACAAATTTGTAATGTGGCCTAAATAGAAAACCAACTCCTCAAATTAATCAACAAATGGAAATTTAGATCATGAGCTAAAGAAATGATCTAAATAAATTAGTTTCCCTATTTAACTATCTATTTTCTTCAAACAAATACTTTCTTATGAAAATAAAACCTATTTGAAGTTAATATATTTGTCAAGGAAGTTCCAAGAGTTCAAAATAATATTTGAACTTGTTTAAAAAATGTCTAAAAGATTATACAAATGTATTTGAGAAAAATGCTATATTTAAAACTCTATGAAAAACATTTGTGCAAAACATTTTATTTTGAAGCCCCAGTTTTTGTGCGGCTTCTACATGTATATAGGAGGCCTCATGAATAATTTCAAATTTTTCTAAAATGTTTTAGTGCCTCAAATAAATCTTTGAAATGCTACTGGATTTAAATAAATTAATAGAAACATAGAAAAGGACTGTTTTATGAAAGTGGAAGAATATTCTGCGAGGGGTTTTTTGAAAAATCGCCATCTCCCTGTAGAGAGGCATGGCGACAGTGGCCATGTCGCCGTGCTCTCCCCTTGCGCCGTCGCCGCCCCCCCCCCCCCCCCTCGCTGCAGTGCTCGCCGCCCGGATCCCTCCCTCTCCCCCTCGCTCCTCTGCCCCCTCCCCGGACATACACATCCGCGCCACGCCCCCCTTTTTGCACGCGCCTGTGCCACCGCTCGACATGTCCGCGGGCGCCACGACGACGTGCATCGCACCGCCCAGGCCCCCCCCCCCCCCCCCGTCCACTCTCCTCTACCGCTTCAAGGGCGGGCATAAGGCCTCCCCTCGAGCCGCTCCTCTGCTCCCCGACTTCCTCCCCCCTCTCCTCTTTCCCTCCCCTTTTCTTCCTCCGAGCCTGAGACGGAGCCGAGCGGGGCATCGCACCTCGCCGGCGATAGGAGCCACCCCGAGCCAAATGGAGACTACCCCCAGCTCCTCCACGACCTCCTCTCCCTCCCCGTAGAAGCAATCGACCCGGGAGGCCGTGAATCGCTGACACGCCGCGTTTCCCTCCATTCCTCGCCATTTCTTCACCCCCGTTCTCCCCTTCCTCTTCTCTAGCGCGTGGTACTCATGGTTGCGTCGCAGGTTCACCGGAGCGCCGCCCCCGACCTCCCCGGACTTCCGGCCATCCCCTTCCACCGAGCCCCTGTTAAGTCGAAGAAGAAGATGCCCGTACCGTTTCGCTCATGCGTGGGCCGTGGGCTGGGCTACCTCCCGCGTCGCACGGCCAGGTCTGGGCCAGATCCGGCCCAACCTCATTTTTTCCCGGTAAATGCATTATGTGATTTCATTTCTGTTAAAAATTGCAGTGTAGCTTTAAATCTTTTGTAGTAAATCTAAGATAGATATTGGAGTGCTTCAAATTTTTTAGTATTCCTGTGTGTTTTTTTAAACAGGCCACACTGGTTGTTTGCAAAAATATGACTTTAAGTGCTGTCTAGATTCAATCTTGTAAAAGTATCTTTTTCACTAAATAGTTAATATCTAGAGTTTTATAAATCCAAATATTTCAAACTAAAATTCTATGGATAGCCTGAAGTGATAACTTTCTAGATTTCAAGCCTTGCTTGCAAATAAGATCTAAAACAGAAGTTCTATCCATTCTTGTAAACCCAACTGTGGCACTTTGGTCATTTTTGTAGACTTTTAGGAGATGAATTTTTTAATGAATCCAGTTGGTTTGTCTTCTATATGTATAGGAGAGCTTATACATAGATTGGTTTTAATTTAGGAGTCATTGATTGACTGTGGTGACAATTAGAAGGTTTGGGTCTTTTCTGGCCTTTTTCTGTAAATACTACAAATAACAGAAATAGGGTTAAGTTTGTAAATTCAATATCTTGATATTTATAACTCCAAATGAATCAAATTAAAATGTTCTGGAAATCTTATGAAGTTTTCTAACCAACCCAAGTGGTTTCACCTCATTTAGATAAATATTGAAAATGTATTATTCAAAATACCATAAATAATTTAAAAACTAAACTTGTTCGTTCCTGATACTCTGTTAGTCCAAATTAGTTGAGACCAATTTTATTGAGTCACATTTAGTCATGGTTAGTCACCCCTAAAAGGATTTAATTTTTAGAACAACATAATGTAATTGATAGCTAAAACTTGATTAGTATGCTTCTGGATTAAGACCATTGTGTAGGGAGTTTGGTAACTCCAATTGACCCAAATCCAATTGTGTTGTCTTCTACACATCAGTAGCTTTCTGTAGAAATTTAGTTTGTATTTTTGTGATAAACAGAACTTAAGATATGTAATTAAACATGTTCAACTAGTTTCTGCCATAATTAAGACATAATCAAATAATGGCTAATTCAATTAAATTGAAACCAAATTGTGTTGCTTGATATATGAAGTGACTATTTAGAGCATTTAAGATTATATTGCTGTAATGATTGTTGTGCTGCTGTTGCTTGCTAGTTGTTGTTGTTTAGCATGTTATAATATGTTAGTACTGTTAGTGTTAGTTGTTAGACACATTGGTGAGTAATATGTTTGCATGGCTTGATGGACTTGATAGTCTTGGAGTGGAATACTAGCTTAAGTATCCTGTTAGTGTATCCACCTTAGCTTGGTGAGATATTTTGAATTACCGAGACCAACTGGTAGTTTAACTTTTGTCTGAAGTATTTCCTGATCAGAGGAAAGTGGTTGATTAATTACCTCTAATCGAGGATGTCCTGGTGCTCTATGTTTTTAGCATGTGTTTGGTGTTATACTCCTGTAAGTATAATGCCCTAGTAAATATAGATTTAGTTTGTTGCTTGATTAAACTAGTGCTATGTTTGTGGCTTGAGTGATTAGTTTGATACTTGTGGTTTGTTCCTTGTTTGTATGCCACTTGGGGTTTGGTTTGCTTATTGAGTGTTGTTTTATTTTCATGTTGCGACGCTAGAGATAAATGCTACCTGAGTGGTATTTGGAAAGGATTTATCGAAGAAGAATCGGAGTTTATTTATTTGATCAGTGAGAAGAAGCCCAGGAGCATTATGCGGAAATCAGGCAAGCTATCCCCTGAGCTTGCATCTTTATACATCTATTTTGGTTCACATGTTTTACTTATAAAGAGCATATGTGATTTATGTGGTGGTTGCCACTAAAGCTGTGATTTTGAAAACCCTTTTCCAAAATACAAGTATATGATTTTGACACCCTACATGGTGGTATTAGATGGAAATTATTTTTCAAACTATAGGATGGGAAAAATATCGTTTACTTAAAACTCCTTTGAAAATACTTGTGTGGATATGGAATACCGAGATGTGGTGTTGAAATGGAGAAATGGTGAATGGTGATGTTTATGAAAATGCACATTGTGACTTTGTACTTACGTCGACCAGCCGATAACCTGTGCGACCACATCTACCCACATATGGGAAAGGGCTTGGTCATATAGTTTGCTCTTATTAGTATGGGATACCTCATCGACGGAGACAACTCCGTCATGCATGGAGGGATGGTCTGAGGACCTACCTTGACCTGGGTCCTCGCTCAAACTCTATGAAAAGATAAGGAGGAGGATAGAAGGATGTCCCCTATACACCGCCAGATAAAACTATGAGTCCTCACACTTAGTTCCCGACGGGCTGGGTTAAGTGTTGATGGAAAGTATCATATGGGCAGGTTCCTATACTAGCATGAGCAAAGGACATACTAGGATCGGTGTCTCAACTTTGCATACACCTTTTATGGCGAGACGTGGCTGACACGATGAGTTGCCGGATGGATGTAGAAAAAGCGTGCTACCTCTGCAGAGGGTAATAAAACTATTCGAATAGCCGAGTCCTCAGATATGGACAGTTGGGAGGCCCTACTCTGACCTATGAGCAAGTTTTGAGAAAAGAATTGAGTTTTAAAAAGCAAAGGAAGTGGAGAATGTTCCGTACACCTATACCAATGGATCGGTATGAGGTTGGTGGGGACTATGAACCATGAAAGGTTATAGTCAGAAAAAGGAGGAGTTTTGGAGAAACAGATCAAATGGTGATTTTCCGAGAAAATGTTTATTAAAGAGACTTCTTACCCTTTTCAACAAAGATGTCTTTTTGGGAAAAAGTTTTAAAGGGACTTCTTACAAAGGCAGATTTATGGGAAAGTTCTAAAAACCTTCTTTCCGTTTTCAATAAAGATACAGAGGTTTCAAAGCAAAGTTTTATTAAACAAAGGTCTATCCTTCCCTTTTTGACAAGGAAGTAGAGTTTTCAAAGCAAACAAATTCTTATTTAAACAAATAAAAGAGTAGTGCATGCTCATGTTGGGGTAGTTTGTGAGTACGTAAATGTACTCATGGCTGTGTCCCTGGATATTCCCATGTCCAGAGTTCAAGAAGACATATGTTGAAGACCGAGAGACCGATGACGTCTTTGCGAACTAGGCCGTCTTCCCAGTCAGCTGCCTGTAGGTGTCTTGGCAAATGACTCGGCCCCCACGTTGATGGGTGTTTTCCGTTGCAAGAACTTATTGGAGATTATTACTTCAATCAAGTAAGTATTTTGATTCGGTATTTATGGATGTTCTTTTGATACCGGTTTGATTGTGCTCAGCGACAGACTGATCACGGGATCGCTGATGTTGTAGGCACAAGGGTATTTCGGACAGCTAGTCCGGGGTCCAAACAGACTTGGTATCAGAGCCATCCTGACTGTAACAGACCTTAGTTAGCATGGCCGTTAGTAAGGAAAGAAATATTTTGTTAAAAATATATTGTTACCAATAATATAATTTTTATCTAAGGAAGTCCAAAAATGACTTCCACTCTTCTCACCTTCTCAAATATTTCCGAGTCTCATCCCTCTATTTTAAGATTTTTCAAGGATTCTTCTGTTATCTCTTACATGTTCAAAATACTTGACTATGCACCCAAGTGAGACCTAATTAGCTAGCACCTACAAGAAGAAGCTTCCATTACAAGTACTCAACATTCCACATCGAGGTGATGGATCCGCAAATACCAAGATTGTCGAAGTCAACCAAGCAGGAGACCTTCGAAGACCTCAACTCAATATCAGCAATTCCACTCAGTTACTCCTTCGACAATCTCAATTTCTCCAGCTGAAGACTAAGGCGACAAAGTGAAGACTTCACCAACCATATTTAACCAAGGCCCATATGAAAAACATATGATAGGAACCTCGGTTGTACTACCCGACTACCACGAGTATCAGACATCCTTTGGTACTAAATGTACCTTGTGTGCTCTTTGCTTATGTGCAGTCTGCTTCTCTGTTGTTGTTTTAGACTTCTCTGTTAGTGTGTTGTTTTTCTTGTGCGTTCACAGTCACGCCTTGATGGCAACACAAATTAATCCAAAATTCTCTTTTTTATAAAACTCCTTTTCGTCACCCAACAAAAACTATTTTTGACCTCTTCGCCATAGTTGCACCTTGTTGCAGATATATACTCTCTTAGGAAAATATTTTTCGGATACTTCCTCTCATCTCAACCGTCTCCCGATAAGAGCTGACAGTTTCGAAAGATACAAAAGACACCCACATTCTTATATAACTAACTAATTGGAAGCCGGTTTTCCCAAGATATGATCTCTGAGACAAGAAGAATGATGCCTCCAAGTCAACCCCAGCTGCAACTATAAACAAGACCGGTTAAAAGACCTTTTTTAGGGGGAAATACCTGCAATAGGTATACAAGAAAATGTTAATAATTAGTTCCTTGTGCCTTAGCCTTGTAGAATCTGGAAATAAACCAACCAGGACTCTCCCTCAGCGTCGATCGTCAAGTCAACCCCATCAGCGAGGATCTGAAATCAGCACAGAAGATCATCGGCAAAGAAGGCCTCGCAACATTAATTATCAAGATCTCACATGGTGACCTTACTGAAGAAGTACCAACTTCGGAAGTATAACCAGCCTAAAACTCGTGCCCTCGTACTCCCCTGTTACCCCACCTAGCAAATTTCGGGACGAGATTTATTTTAAGGGGGGAAGTGCTGTCACATCCCAAATTTTGAAACTAAGAAAAACATAGTTTTACCCGACCCAAAAATTCAGAACCAACCAAAACTTTTGAAATGTTTTAATGAAGATTGTATTTCCTTCCCATTGTTGTGTTTGAATTGTGTGGACTTGGAAGTGATGTGGATCTTGTGGTGATTAATTGCTTGTTGGACTTCGGATTGTATTGATTGTTAATTCTTATTTTATTGTTGCTTGGGTGAATAATTACACCAATGTACTTGAAGTGTTAAATTGAAGACACAGTTGACAACAAATTTGGTATGTGACCTAAATTGAAAACAAACTCCTCAAATTAATCAACAAATGGAAATTTAGATCATGAGCTAAAGAAATGATCTAACTAAATTAGTTTCACTATTTAACTATCTATTTTCTTCAAACAAATACTTTCTTATGAAAATAAAACCTATTTGAAGTTAATATATTTTTCAAGGAAGTTCCAAGAGTTCAAAATAATATTTGAACTTGTTTAAAAAAATGTCTAAAAGATTATAAAAATGTATTTGAGAAAAAGAGCTATATTTAAAACTCTATGAAAAAAAATTGTGTAAAACATTTAATTTTGAAGCCCCAATTTTTGTGCGGCTTCTACATGTATATAGGAGGCCTCATGAATAATTTCAATTTTTTCTAAATTTTTTTTGTGCCTCAAATAAATCCTTGAAAAGCTACTGGATTTAAATAAATTAACAGAAAAATAAAAAAGGACTGGTTTGTGAAAGTGGAAGAATATTCTGCGAGGTTTTTTTTGCAAAATCGTCATCTCCCTGTAGAGAGGCATGGCGACAGTGGCCATGTCGCCGTGCTCTCCCCTTGCGTCGTCGCCGCCCCCCCCCCCCCCCCCTCGCTGCAGTGCTCGCCGCCCGGACCCCTCCCTCTCCCCCTCGCTCCTCTGCCCACCCCCCCACCCCCCGGACATACACATCCGCGCCACGCCCCCCCCCTTTTTGCACGCGCCCGTGCCACCGCTCGACATGTCCGCAGGCGCCACGACGACGTGCGTCGCACAGGCCCCCCCCCCCCCCCCCCGTCCACTCTCCTCTACCGCTTCAAGGGCGGGCATAAGGCCTCCCCTCGAGCCGCTCCTCTGCTCCCCGGCTTCCTCCCCCCTCTCCTCTTTCCCTCCCCTTTTCTTCCTCCGAGCCTGAGACGGAGCCGAGCGGGGCATCGCACCTCGCCGGCGATAGGAGCCACCCCGAGCCAAATGTAGACCACCCCCAGCTCCTCCATGACCTCCTCTCCCTCCCCGTAGAAGCAATCGACCCGGGAGGCCGTGAATCGCCGCCGCGCCGCGTTTCCTTCCTCTCCGGCCGCCGCCCGTTTCTTCAAGCCCGCGAGAAGCTCCGACCTCCATTCCCCGCCATTTCTTCACCCCCGTGCTCCCTTCCTCTTCTCTAGCGCGTGGTACTCATGGTTGCATCGCAGGTTCACCGGAGCGCCGCTTCCGACCTCGCCGGACTTCCGGCCATCCCCTTCCACCGAGCCCCTGTTAAGTCGAAGAAGAAGATGCCCGTACCGTTCGCTCGTGCGTGGGCCACGGGCTGGGCTACCTCCCGCGTCGCACGGCCAGGTCTGGGCCAGATCCGGCCCAACCTCATTTTTTTTCCCGGTAATGCATTATGTGATTTCATTTCTGTTAAACATTGCAGTGTAGCTTTAAATCTTTTGTGGTAAATCTAAGATAGATATTGGAGTGCTTCAAATTTTGTAGTATTCCTGTGTGTTTTCTTAAACATGCCACACTGGTTGTTTGCAAAAATATGACTTTAAGTGCTGTCTAGATTCAATCTTGTAAAAAGTATCTTTTTCACTAAATAGTTAATATCTAGAGTTTTATAAATCCAAATATTGCAAACTAAAATTCTATGGATAGCCTGAAGTGATAACTTTCTAGATATGCAAGCCTTGCTTGCAAATAACATCTAAAACAGAAGTTCTATCCATTCTTGTAAACCCACCAGTGGCACTTTGGTGATTTGTGTAGACTTTTAGGAGATGAATTATTGAATGAATCCAATTGTTTTGTCTTCTATATGTATAGGAGAGCTTATACATAGCTTGGTTTGAATTTAGGAGTCATTTATTGACTGTGGTGACAATTAGAAGCTTTGGGTCTTTTCTGGCCTTTTTCTGTAAATACTACAAATAACAGAAATAGGGTTAAGTGTGTAAATTCAATATCTTGATATTAATAACTCCAAATGAATAAAATTAAAATGTTCTGGAAATCTTATGAAGTTTTATAACCAACCCAAGTGGTTTCACCTCATTTAGATAAATAATGAAAATGTATTATTCAAAATTCCATAAAGGATTTAAAATCTTAACTTGTTTGTTCCTGATACTCTGTTAGTCCAAATTAGTTGAGACCAATTTTATTGAGTCACATCTAGTCATGGTTAGTCACCCCTAAAAGGATTTAATTTTTAGAACAACAGAATGTAATTGATAGCTAAAACTTGATTAGTATGCTTCTGGATTGAGACCATTGTGTAGTAAGTTTGGTAACTCCAATTGACCCAAATCGAATTGTTTTGTCTTCTACACATCAGTAGCTTTCTGTAGAAATTTAGTTTGTATTTTTGTGATCAACAGAACTTAAGATATGTAATTATACATGTTCAACTAGTTTCTGCCATAATTAAGACATAATCAAATAATGGCTAATTCAATTAAATTGAAACCAAATTGTGTTGCTTGATATATGAAGTGACTATTTAGAGCATTTAAGATTATATTGCTGTAATGATTGTTGTTCTGCTGTTGCTTGCTAGTTGTTGTTGTTTAGCATGTTATAATATGTTAGTACTGTTAGTGTTAGTTGTTAGACACATTGGTGAGTAATATGTTTGCATGGCTTGATGGACTTGATAGTCTTGGAGTGGAATACTAGATTAAGTATCCTGTTAGTGTATCCACCTTAGCTTGGTGAGATATTTTGAATTACCGAGATCAACTGGTAGTTTAACTTTTGTCTGAAGTATTTCCTGATCAGAGGAAAGTGGTTGATTAATTACCTCTAATCGAGGATGTCCTGGTGCTCTATGTTTTTTGCATGTGTTTGGTGTTATACTCCTTTAAGTATAATGCCCTAGTAAATATAGATTTAGTTCGTTGCTTGATTAAACTAGTGCTATGTTTGTGGCTTGAGTGATTAGTTTGATACTTGTGGTTTGTTCCTTGGTTGTATGCCACTTGGGGTTTGGTTTGCTTACTGAGTGTTGTTTTATTTTCATGTTGCGACGCTAGAGATAAACGCTACCTGAGTGGTATTTGGAAAGGATTTATCGAAGAAGAATCGTAGTTTATTTATTTGATCCATGAGAAGAAGCCCATGAGCATTATGCGGAAATCAGGCAAGCTATCCCCTGAGCTTGCATCTTTATACATCTATTTTGGTTCACATGTTTTACTTAAAAAGAGCATATGTGATTTATGTGGTGGTTGCCACTAAAGCTGTGATTTTGAAAACCCTTTTCCATAATACAAGTATATTATTTTGACACCCTACATGGTGATATTAGATGGAAATTCTTTTTCAAACTTTAGGATGGGAAAAATATCGTTTACTCAAAACACCTTTGAAAATACTTGCGTGGACATGGAATACCGAGATGTGGTGTTGAAATGGAGAAATGGTGAATGGTGATGTTTATGAAAATGCACATTGTGTCTTTGTACTTACGTCGACCAGCCGATAACCTGTGCGACCACATCTACCCACACATGGGAAAGGGCTTGGTCATATAGTTCGCTCTTATTAGTATGGGATACCTCATCGACGGAGACAACTCCGTCATGCATGGAGGGATGGTCTGAGGACCTACCTTGACCTGGGTCCTAGCTCAAACTCTATGAAAAGATAAGGAGGAGGATAGAAGGATGTCCCCTATACACCGCCAGATAAAACTATGAGTCCTCACACTTAATTCCTGACGGGCTGGGTTAAGTGTTGATGGGAAATATCATATGGGCAGGTTCCTATACTAGCATGAGCAAAGGACAGACTAGGATCGGTGTCTCAACTTCGCATACACCTTGTATGGCGAGATGTGGCTGACACGATGAGTTACCGGATGGATGTGGGAAAAGCGTGCTACCTCTGCAGAGGGTAATAAAACTATTCGAATAGCCGAGTCCTCGGATATGGACTGTTGGGAGGCCCTACTCTGACCTATGTGCAAGTTTTGAGAAAAGAATTGAGTTTTAAAAAGCAAAGGAAGTGGAGAATGTTCCGTACACCTATACCAATGGATCGGTATGAGGTTGGTGGGGATTATGAACCATGAAAGGTTATAGTCAGAAAAAGGAGGAGTTTTGGAGAAACAGATCAAATGGTGATTTTCCGAGAAAATGTTTATTAAAGAGACTTCTTACCCTTTTCAACAAAGATGTCTTTTTGGGAAAAAGTTTTAAAGAGACTTCTTACAAAGGCAGATTTATGGGAAAAGTTCTAAAAACCTTCTTTCCGTTTTCAATAAAGATATAGAGGTTTCAAAGAAAAGTTTTATTAAACAAAGGTCTATCCTTCCCTTTTTGACAAGGAAGTAGAGTTTTCAAAGCAAACGAAGTTTTATTTAAACAAATAAAAGAGTAGTGCATGCTCATGTTGGGGTAGTTTGCGAGTACGTAAATGTACTCATGGCTGTGTCCCTGGATATTCCCATGTCCAGAGTTCAAGAAGACATATGTTGAAGACCGAGAGACCGATGACGTCTTTGCGAACTAGGCCGTCTTCCTAGTCAGCTGCCTGTAGGTGTCTTGGCAAATGACTCGGGCCCCACGTTGATGGGTGTTTTCCGCTGCAAGAACTTATTGGAGATTATTACTTCAATCAAGTAAGTATTTTGATTCGGTATTTATGGATGTTCTTTTGATACCGGTTTGATTGTGCTCAGCGACAGACTGATCACGGGATCGCTGATGTTGTAGGCACAAGGGTATTTCGGACAGCTAGTCCGGTGTCCACACAGACTTGGTATCAGAGCCATCCTGACTATAACAGACCTTAGTTAGCATGGACGTTAGTTAGGATAGAAATATTTTGTTAAAAATATATTGTTACCAAAAATATAATATTTATCTAAGGAAGTCCAAAAATGACTTCCACTCTTCTCACCTTCTCAAATATTTCCGAGTCTCATCCCTCTATTTTAAGATTTTTCAAGGATTCTTCTGTTATCTCTTACCTGTTCAAAATACTTGACTATGCACCCAAGTGAGACCTAATTAGTTAGCACCTACAAGAAGAAGCTTCCATTACAAGTACTCAATATTCCACATCGAGGTGATGGATCCGCAAATACCAAGATTGTCGAAGTCAACCAAGCAGGAGACCTTCGAAGACCTCAACTCAATATCAGCAATTCCACTCAGTTACTCCTTCGACAATCTCAATTTCTCGAGCTGAAGACTAAGGCGACAAAGTGAAGACTTCACCAACCATATTTAACCAAGGCCCATAGGAAAAACATATGATAGGAACCTCGGTTGTACGACCCGACTACCACGAGTATCAGACATCCTTTGGTACTAAATGTACCTTGTGTGCTCTTTGCTTGTGTGCAGTGTGCTTCTATGTTGTTGTTTTAGACTTCTCTGTTAGTGTGTTGTTTTTCTTGTGCGTTCACAGTCACGCCTTGATGGCAACACAAAGTAATCCAAAATTCTCTTTTTTATAAACCTCCTTTTCGTCACCCAACAAAAACTATTTTTGACCTCTTCGCCATAGTTGCACCTTGTTGCAGATATAAACTCTCTTGGGAAAAAATTTTCCGGATACTTCCTCTCATCTCAACCGTCTCCCGATAAGAATTGACAGTTTCGAAAGATACAAAAGACACCCACATTCTTATATAACTAACTAATTGGAAGCCGGTTTTCCCAAGATATGATCTCCGAGACAAGAAGAATGATGCCTCCAAGTCAACCCCAGCTGCAACTTTCAACAAGACCGGTTAAAAGACCTTTTTTTAGGGGGAAATACCTGCTATAGGTATACAAGAAAATGTTAATAATTAGTTCCTTGTGCCTTAGCCTTGTAGAATCTGGAAATAAACCAACCAGGACTCTCCCTCAGCGTCGATCGTCAAGTCAACCCCATCAGCGAGGATCTGAAATCAGCACAGAAGATCACCGGCAAAGAAGGCCTCGCAACATTAATTATCAAGATCTCACATGGTGACCTTACTGAAGAAGCAACAACTTCGGAAGTATAACCAGCCTAAAACCCGTGCCCTCGTACTCCCCTGTTACCCCACCTAGCAAATCTAGGGACGAGATTTATTTTAAGGGGGGAATTGATGTCACATCCCAAATTTTGAAACTAAGAAAAACTTAGTTTTACCCGACCCAAAAATTCAGAACCAACCAAAACTTTTGAAATGTTTTACTGACGATTGTATTTCCTTCCCGTTGTTGTGTTTGAATTGTGTGGACTTGGAAGTGATGTGGATCTTGTGGTGATTAATTGCTTGTTGGACTTCGGATTGTATTGATTGTTAATTCTTATTTTATTGTTGCTTGGGTGAATAATTACACCAATGTACTTGAAGTGTTAAATTGAAGACACAGTTGACAACAAATTTGGTATGTGACCTAAATTGAAAACAAACTCCTCAAATTAACCAACAAATGGAAATTTAGATCATGAGCTAAAGAAATGATCTAACTAAATTAGTTGCCCTATTTAACTATCTATTTTCTTCAAACAAATACTTTCTTATGAAAATAAAACCTATTTGAAGTTAATATATTTGTCAAGGAAGTTCCAAGAGTTCAAAATAATATTTGAACTTGTTTAAAAAAATGTCTAAAAGATTATAAAAATGTATTTGAGAAAAAGGCTATATTTAAAACTCTATGAAAAACATTTGTGTAAAACATTTTATTTTGAAGCCCCAATTTTTGTGCGGCTTCTACATGTATATAGGAGGCCTCATGAATAATTTCACATTTTTCTAAAATGTTTTTGTGCCTCAAATAAATCCTTGAAAAGCTACTGGATTTAAATAAATTAAGAGAAAAATAGAAAAGAACTGGTTTGTGAAAGTGGAAGAATATTCTGCGAGGGGTTTTTTGTAAAATCGTCATCTCCCTGTAGAGAGGCATGGCGACAGTGGCCATGTCGCCGTGCTCTCCCCTTGCGCCGTCGCCTCCCGCCCCCCCCCCCCCCCCCCCCTCGCTGCAGTGCTCGCCGCCCGGACCCCTCCCTCTCCCCCTCGCTCCTCTGCCCACCCCCCCACCCCCCGGACATACACATCCGCGCCACGCCCCCCCCCCTTTTTGCACGCGCCCGTGCCACCGCTCGACATGTCCGCAGGCGCCACGACGACATGCGTCGCACCGCCCAGCCCCCCCCCCCCCCCCCCCCGTCCACTCTCCTCTACCGCTTCAAGGGCGGGCATAAGGCCTCACCTCGAGCCGCTCCTCTGCTCCCCGGCTTCCTCCCCCCCTCTCCTCTTTCCCTCCCCTTTTCTTCCTCCGAGACTGAGACGGAGCCGAGCGGGGCATCGCACCTCGCCGGCGATAGGAGCCACCCCGAGCCAAATGTAGACCACCCCCAGCTCCTCCATGACCTCCTCTCCCTCCCCGTAGAAGCAATCGACCCGGGAGGCCGTGAATCGCCGTCGCGCCGCGTTTCCTTCCTCTCCGGCCGCCGCCCGTTTCTTCAAGCCCGCGAGAAGCTCCGACCTCCATTCCCCGCCATTTCTTCACCCCCGTGCTCCCCTTCCTCTTCTCTAGCGCGTGGTACTCATGGTTGCGTCGCAGGTTCACCGGAGCGCCGCTTCCGACCTCGCCGGACTTCCGGCCATCCCCTTCCACCGAGCCCCTGTTAAGTCAAAGAAGAAGATGCCCGTACCGTTTCGCTCGCGCGTGGGCCGCGGGCTGGGCTACCTCCCGCGTCGCACGGCCAGGTCTGGGCCAGATCCGGCCCAACCTCATTTTTTTTCCGGGAATGCATTATGTGATTTCATTTCTGTTAAACATTGCAGTGTAGCTTTAAATCTTTTGTGGTAAATCTAAGATAGATATTGGAGTGCTTCAAATTTTGTAGTATTCCTGTGTGTTTTCTTAAACATGCCACACTGGTTGTTTGCAAAAATATGACTTTAAGTGCTGTCTAGATTCAATCTTGTAAAAAGTATCTTTTTCACTTAATAGTTAATATCTAGAGTTTTATAAATCCAAATATTGAAAACTAAAATTCTATGGATAGCCTGAAGTGATAACTTTCTAGATATGCAAGCCTTGCTTGCAAATAACATCTAAAACAGAAGTTCTATCCATTCTTGTAAACCCACCAGTGGCACTTTGGTGATTTTTGTAGACTTTTAGGAGATGAAGTTTTGAATGAATCCAATTGTTTTGTCTCTATATGTATAGGAGAGCTTATACATAGCTTGGTTTGAATTTAGGAGTCATTTATTGACTGTGGTGACAATTAGAAGCTTTGGGTCTTTTCTGGCCTTTTTCTGTAAATACTACAAATAACAGAAATAGGGTTAAGTGTGTAAATTCAATATCTTGATATTAATAACTCCAAATGAATAAAATTAAAATGTTCTGGAAAGCTTATGAAGTTTTCTAACCAACCCAAGTGGTTTCACCTCATTTAGATAAATAATGAAAATGTATTATTCAAAATTCCTTAAAGGATTTAAAATCTAAACTTGTTTGTTCCTGATACTCTGTTAGTCCAAATTAGTTGAGACCAATTTTATTGAGTCTCATTTAGTCATGGTTAGTCACCCCTAAAAGGATTTAATTTTTAGAACAAAGAATGTAATTGATAGCTAAAACTTGATTAGTATGCTTCTGGATTGAGACCATTGTGTAGGAAGTTTGGTATCTCCAATTGACCCAAATCCAATTGTGTTGTCTTCTACACATCAGTAGCTTTCTGCAGAAATTAATTTGTATTTTTTTGATCAACAGAACTTAAGATATGTAATTATACATGTTCAACTAGTTTCTGCCATAATTAAGACATAATCAAATAATGGCTAATTCAATTAAATTGAAACCAAATTGTGTTGCTTGATATATGAAGTGACTATTTAGAGCATTTTAGATTATATGCTGTAATGATTGTTGTGCTGCTGTTGCTTGCTAGTTGTTGTTGTTTAGCATGTTATAATATGTTAGTACTGTTAGTGTTAGTTGTTAGACACATTGGTGAGTAATATGTTTGCATGGCTTGATGGACTTGATAGTCTTGGAGTGGAATACTAGATTAAGTATCCTGTTAGTGTATCCACCTTAGCTTGGTGAGATATTTTGAATTACCGAGATCAACTGGTAGTTTGTAACATCCCAAATTTCTCAAAAATTTAAAACTTTGCATTCATGCATCATGCATCATAAAAGTATGGCATTGAGAACACATAAGGAGTAAATTGAATTTTAATTATAAGGTTAAATAAAATTGTTTTCATTAAAGAGGTCTATTTGAACTCCTTATACAAATCTGTATTTTATTATTTTATTTAATTAGCAAAATGATATCAAAAAGTTATAAATTAAATTAGCTTTTCAAAACATATTTTTATGAATTTTTCTGAAAAGTTTTGACTAAGTTTTAAAATCAAATTTGAATTAAATATTTGAAATCAGAAAATGTTTTGGTTAAAAAAAAAGGAGAGAAGAACGGCCCGACCCAATCTGGGCCGAAGCCCACTCGTTCCCTCCCGTGCGCGCAGCGCAGCGGCCCAACAGCAGCCCACCTCCCTCCTTCAGTCGCTGACAGCCGGGGCCCACACGTCATCTCCCTCCCCAACTCGTGACGAACACGAACACGACTCCACCGAAACCTAGATTCTTGCGGATCGAAATCCGTTGGGAAAATCGCCAGGAAATCGCTCCCCTACGTCCCCATATAAACCCCCCCCCCCCCCTCTGCCGCCTCCTCCCGAACTCCAAAACCCTATAAAATATCCTCCAGGCCGCTCAGAAACTGCCCGCCGCCGTCCGCCATTGCCGCCGTCAAAACCTTCAATCTCCGGTGAGTGCAGAGCTCCTCGAGTCCTCCCGTGTCCCTCTTCCGACTCCCAGTTAGCGCGCGCACGTCCTTGACATCTCCCCTGCTGTTCTTCTGCTCCAGATCGCCGCGTCCGTGATCAACCGAAGCAAACCGCCGCCGTCTCCATCTCCGGCGAGCTTTAGGAGGAGAAGGGAAGCACACCGAAGACCCCTGTCGCGCCAACAGCTCTGCCTCAACCTCCTCTTCGTAGAGGTATGTGCCTTTCTTGCTCTCACGTCGTAGATCGCCGGAAACGACTATGCCGACGATGGCGCCGCCGCGGACACGAGTGCGCCGGCGAACCGCGCCGCCCGATTCGCCCCCTTTTTATTTCAGCCGTCGGATCTAGATCCAATGGATCTAGATCGGGCGAATCTGGAGCGTTAGATTTAAAACAGATCGGACGGTTCGCGTTCGCGATCCGCGCCGAACCGGTATCGGCCAATCAGCGAGCGCCGCGTGGCATATTGATTTTCTATTTTCGCAGAGAAATTGTTTTAAAAACAGAAAACAACACAAACTTATAAAATTCATAACTTTTGTTCTGTTCATCCAAATTTGATGAATTTTATATCCACGTGAAGCTCTGCTCGTGTAGTTTAATATGGTTTCATTAGTTTATCCTTTTAGTGTATATTAAATTGCGGAATTTAATTGTTTAGCTTTCGGATATTAAATCTATAATTTAATTAATAAAATCTCTTTCCAAATAAATCCAATTGTTTTGGAGATTTATTAATGCCCTCTGTCCAGAGAGTGTAACATGAGTTTTAATTTGAAACTTCTCCTAATAGACTTAAAGAAATTGGTTTTAGAACTTAAAACTACTAATATGCTCAATATTTTAAATGATTAAATAAAATATTAAAATATTGATCATTGCATTTTTATGCATTAATAACAGAGAAATTAAAATGGTAATTATAAGGTCTTATTAAGTTCATTGCATATTAAGCATGCATACATATTTTTGTCTTGATATTTTAAGTGTTATGCTTGTGTGTTTATTTAGTGTTATTGTTTGTCTCTAGATTGTGAAGAGGAGGAAGGTCCTTGTGATTGTTATTCTTGCTGTGCTTGTTCCTCGTGTTACCAAGGCAAGTGACATTCATAATCTATCCCATGTTTTCTATATGCATTATTAGTAGATTTTGAGTAGTATGCATGATAGGGAAATTTTGATACTACCTTATAATGTTAAGTTAGTTTACACTTTGAAAATATCCTAGTAGTGTGTAGCCATCCCTCCCCATGCAGCCACCAAAAGTTTTACTAGACGCTTAGCTATGCTATAAAAGTGTTTACATATCATGTTATAGAAATATTGCTAAGTGTTAAAACTTTAAATACACTTCTGGGTGGAATTGGTTGCTTGGTTTATGTTGACTGGCTTTTGGGACCATGCTTGTGGTTGTCTTTGCCTAGGATGAATTTCTATTCTACTTAGGGCCATGAGTATGGTGGTTGTCACCCAGAAGCGCACTTGTGGACGGCCACCCAGGAACAAAGAGATTACTAAGTCCCTCCAAGTTTAGAAGCTTTCCGTGCAGCCTTCTGACAATGGGCTCTGTCTAGAACTACTAAGTTGTGAGAGTGCAACCTGTCAGCTTGACAAGCAGATGTAGAGTTGATAGGTGGAACGGGTCTTGCTAGTATGGTTGCATTCTTCTTCTGAAAGTTCTTGTCTCAATTCTCTCCTTTCCATAATACACTCCGCGTGTATAGGATTTCTCGGACAAATTGAGTCTTAAGGTGAAAGTGCACAACCTCTGCAGAGTCGACAAACTGAGTACTCAGCCGTGTCCCCGGTGATGGACAACTTCGAGCAACTGGATAAGGATGGACGGAAGAATCTCAACATGGTTTTCGTAAAGTAAAATTTGACTAAGGAAAGTATTTATTGGTGCACTTGGGCTTCATCCCTTGGTGCCAAGTCTTTGAGATACAAAAGTGTTTTACAAAAGATAGGAGAAAACTGGCTTTCTGCAAAATAGCCTACAAACTCCACCAAGCCAAATATGCATATAGAATTAGACTTGTCATAATTTTATCCACCATAGTCACTTGCCAATACTTCATTGTATTGACCTCCTACGGGGGCTGCATATTCAAATGTGCAGGTAATTCTGATGAGGAGTAAGTTTGGACTCGATTCTACACCCAACATGTCTGCTTGTGGCGTATGCTAGAAGAGGAGGCCCATTGCTTTTATTTTCGTTGTGAACTCTGAATATTTTAGATAGTCTTCATGACTATGCACTTAGTAATAAAGCTATACTTGGCTATTTTTGGATCTCGATGTAGTATTTTTGATACTTATGCAATGATACTATATATTTTGTACTGTGGTGCTGGCAGTGATCCAGGGACTAGCACATAACACAGGTGTTCCATCTTTATTTAAAAGATGGGGCGCTACAAAATGGTATCAGAGCAAAGTATTGCCTGTAGGTTCGAGCCCTTAGGATTGGTTAAGCCTCCTTTTTATCATAATATTTCCATCTTTGAAGTATGTTGGATCCTAACGGCATAGTGGGATGAAGCGGCCCGGGACTAACCTTACATGTCCGCGTACATGAGACCTGTTCCACAATTATAAGTGGTTGGCCGGGTGTCTGTCTCTCTCACTATAGTGAATATCCGACTTACAAAAGAGTTGATAATAGTGTTGATCACCTGTTAGAAAAGAACTTCTTTTTCTCTAAGTACTTAAGTACACCACGATTAGTATATCTTACCTTGTCTTGTTTTAATAAACTCTACCTTTATCACTTAAGGATGTCGTTCTTCATGTATCAAACCGCGGAGGACTTCAAGGACATGCGCTTTGGAAGATATCTTCTAGAGTTAGTAGAATTGTTGGCACTTCCAATACCCATCATCAAGGCTAGCCAGCTGAAGCACTTCAACAAAGAAGACTTATGGGGAATTCTCCTTTACCAACAAGGGCGCCAGACTGAACCCAAGACCGAAGACATCCAGTACAAGTCGATTAGTGACTCCTTGGAGAAAGGGCTGAATCTCGTCACGCAGGAGCTAATAGGACGTCTTTGCTTGCAATACCAAGAGGGGTTAAAAGACCACTACTTTGCTCACCTTGGCAAACGTGACGAACATGGGATTCCTTACTGTGTTAGCGAGGAAGACAAAAACAAACCAGAACCTTTGTACCCATATCTCCAAGACTTAGAACTTCACCTCTGGCATCTAGAAGAGGATAGACGCAATGAGTTGTTGAAGAATGATGAAATAATGGCACAAGTCAAGGAGACTCAAAAGAAGATTGAAGCCCAAGAAGAGGTGGCCAACACTCAAGAGGAGAAGTTCCGAGCTCAAGAGAAGAAGTTCCAAAATCAAGAAAAGAGAATTAGAGACAAGAACAAGGAGATCAAGACCTTGAAGGATGAAATTCTGAGCAACGACGTCGAGTTCGAAGCTGATCGAGATTTGATCGAGACTCTACGCCGTGAGAAGAGAATGCTACAAGAGAAGATTGAAGTCCTGGAGAAGGAAGCAATCGAGACTCTACACCGTGAGACGACAATGTTAGAGGAGAAGAATGAAGCCTTGGAGAAGGAGGTGAATGACTACAAGGAGATCCTTACGAAGGAAGGCATCATCATCGAGGAAATCGAAGAAGATGAAGGAGACGTCATGGACGAAGTTTAGACTTAGTAGTTGGACCACCATATTCCCCCTCGTTTAGTTCGTTGTTCTTTTTAAAAACATTGATCTCCAACTTGTGGTGTGACAATGATAGAATGTTTGGTTTGCAGACTCTGTTGTTTTATTAAATCAACTTAGAATACTTGTTTTGTTTTGCTAAGTAGACTTTTTCTTTTTAAGTTGTCTTATGAGTGTTGATTGTGTTGACTTGGTTGCTTTGTGCATGGGTAGGATTTTTCTTCTCTTAGTTATGTCTATCTTTCACTCATCTATGCTGAAAAACCCTACAGATGCCTCCTCGTCGTGATACCGACAACTGATGGCCGCTCAAGCTCAGTAAATGAATATGATGACTCAGTTCATTGCAGCAACCAACAACAACAACAACAACAACAACAACAACAACAACAACAACAACAACAACAACCACAACAATAACAACCCGCCACCTCCACCACCACCCCCAGTGGACAGACTTGCTAGATTCCTCAGGCTTAGGCCTAATAAGTTCTCCTCTGCTACTGAACCAATAGTGGCGGATGATTGGCTCCGTTCAGTCAACAAGGACTTAGTAACTTGTGAATGTTCCGAGGCAGAAAAAGTGAGGTTCACTGCACACCTGTTGGAAGGACCCGCAGCATTGTGGTGGGAGAATTATCAAGTGACTCATCCTTTGGATGGCATGACTTGGGATGCGTTCAAGGAAGGCTTCCGGAATGCTCACATCTCCTCAGGTATAATGAACCTGAAGAAAGACGAATTTCGCAGCTTGAGGCAAGGAGGTAGAACTCTGAAGGAGTATATGGATGACTTCTGTATGCTATCGAGGTATGCACCAGAGGACATTGATACTGATGCAAAGAGGAAGGAAAAGTTCCTCAATGGACTTAAGGGAGAACTGAAGATACCTTTGTCTGTGGCATATACTCCAAACTATCAAGCTCTGCTGGATCAAGCTATCACCTTGGACAACAACATAAAAAAGGAAGAGAATAAGAAGAGGAAGTTCAGTGCAAGTAAGGTTCATTCTGAAGGGACATATAAGAAACACACTTCTGAAGTCAGTAGCCATAAACCCTGGAATCACTCCAACACTGGTAGTGGCCAAAAACATCATGGTCATAACCACAATGGAGGGAACAAAGGAAGCAATGGAGGATACAATGGAAATAATGGTGGATCCAGGGGAAACCATCATCATGGCCATAATCATGGGAATGGTAATCACCGTCCTAACCATGAAGGGAAGAAAGACTTGTCTCATGTGACCTGCTACAAATGCAAGAAGACAGGACATTATGCAACTGATTGCCCAGAGAAGAAAGCTGATGAAAATTCCAAGCCCAATCCTTTCCAGAAGGGACAAGTGAACCACATCAATGTGGAAGAAGTTCATGATGAACCTGATGTTGTGACTGATACGTTCTTGCTCAACTCCTTTCCAGCATTAGTTTTATTTGACACAGGAGCATCTCATTCATTCATATCAAGAGCTTTTGTTAACAAACATGGGTTAGCTGAGGAAAGTCTAGGAAAACCTATTAGGGTAAGTTCACCTGGAGGAGAGATGCTAGTAAATTCCGGGTGTAGGCAGTTAGACTTGCAAATTGGAAAACACACCTTCCCAACAGACTTAGTCATCCTAGAGACCCAAGGATTGGATGTTATCATCGGAATGGATTGGATGACTCGTTTTGAAGGAATCATAATTGTGCAAATAGAGCAATCACCCTCACCACCCCAGAGAAAAGGAAGATTATGTTCCGATCAACTTTCGAACTTAAGAAGGTTAGGCTAAATTCTCTTAAGGGGGTTAGCCTTGGTGATGTGCTTATCGTCAAGGAATACCCAGATATTTTCCCGGAGGAACTACCGGGAATGCCACCCGATAGAGATGTAGAGTTTCTCATCGAACTGAAGCCGGGAACAGGGCCAATAGCTAAAAGATCTTATCCTATGGCCGTCGATGAATTGAAAGAGCTCAAGAAGCAATTAGAGGAACATATCCAGAAAGGATTCATTCGTCCAAGTTCATCGCCGTGGGGAGCACCAGTCTTATTTGTTAAGAAGAAGGATCAAACCCAGAGGCTAGTCACGGATTACAGAGATATAAACAAGCAAACTATCAAAAACAAGTACCCGTTACCCAAGATAAATGAACTATTTGATCAACTGGAAGGTGCTTGTGTTTTCTCAAAGATCGATCTTCGATCGGGGTACCTCCAAATGAAAGTTAGAGAAATGGATATACCCAAAACTGCATTTGTTACGAGATATGGCTCTTATGAGTACACAGTAATGCCTTTTGGATTAACCAATGCACCAGCCTATTTCATGAATATGATGAATAAAGTGTTCATGGATTTTCTGGATAAGTTTGTGGTAGTATTCATAGATGATATTCTAATCTACTCCAAGAGTCACAAAGAACATGAAGGGCACTTGCGTCTGGTATTGCAGAGACTACGTGAACATAATTTGTATGCCAAGTACAGCAAGTGTGAGTTTTGGTTAGAACAAGTCGGATTTTTAGGCCATGTGGTGTCCAAGGAAGGTATAGCCCCAGTTCTATGTTTACCTGATTTGGAAAAGGAATTCCAAGTATACTGTGATGCTTCACGCCAAGGCTTGGGAAGTGTGTTGATGCAGGAGGCAGAGTGGCATCTTATGCCTCTAGACAACTCAAGAAACATGAAGCAAATTATCCAACTCATGATCTTGAGTTAGCATCAGTAGTGCATGCCCTGAAAACTTGGAGACCCTACCTGATGGGAAAAAGATGTGAGGTATTCACGGACCACAAAAGTTTTAAGTACATATTTACACAGATGGAATTGAATATGAAACAAAGAAGATGGCTGGAACTTATTAAAGATTATGATCTGAGCCTTCAATACCATCCGGGAAAAGCTAATGTGGTAGCAGATGCTCAGAGTCGTAAGGTGTATGTGAATGGCCTTACAGCAGGAGAATTACCTGAGAATTTATGTAAAGCATTCAAGGACCTCAGATTGGAAGTAGTACCTGAAGGGTTTGTAACCTCATTAGTTGTACAACCCACCTTGATGGACAAGATACGTGAAGCTCAGAAAGGAGACAAGGAAATAGAAGAGATCAAAGTCAATTTAAGAGCTGAAAAAGCTAAAGGATTTCATGAGGATGAGCAGGGGATTTTGTGGTTTGAAAAACGTGTATGTGTGGCCAATGACCCTGATATTAGGAAGTTAATTCTGCAAGAAGCTCATGAAACACCTTATTCAATTCATCCGGGAAATACCAAGATGTATATGGATGTGAAAGAGAGATTTTGGTGGAATAATCTGAAGAGAGAAATAGCAGAATACATCGCTAAGTGTGATGTGTGTAGTCGAGTAAAGGCAGAACATCAGAAACCAGCAGGACTATTACAACCTTTGAAAGTACCAGATTGGAAGTGGGATTCCATTGGGATGGACTTCATCACTGGATTACCAAGGACCATATAGGGTTATGATTCTATTTGGGTTATTGTTTGTCGTCTAACCAAAATAGCTCACTTCATACCCGTGAAGACCACTTATACTAGTGCAAAGCTAGCTGATATTTACATGAAGAGAATTGTGTGCCTTCATGGCGTTCCTAAGAGTATCGTCTCTGATAGGGGGACCCAGTTCACTTCCCATTTCTGGAAGCAGTTGCACGAATCTCTGGGAACCAGATTGGAATTCAGTACGGCTTTCCACCCGCAAACAGATGGTCAGACTGAAAGAGTGAATGAGATTTTAGAAGATATGTTAAGAGCTTGTGCACTCGACTATGGATCTAGTTGGGATGATAATTTGCCATACGCTGAGTTCTCCTACAACAATAGTTACCAAGTCAGCATTGAGATGGCACCGTTTGAAGCCTTATATGGAAAGAAATGCACAACCCCACTGTTGTGGAGTGGTGTAGGAGAACGGAGTTTCTTTGGGCCTGATATAATACAGGATGCTGAAGAGAAAGTCAGGCTGATTAAGGACAGATTGAAAATAGCACAGTCACGCCAGAAAAGCTATGCAGATTCCAAGCGTAGAGAAGTCACCTATGAAGTGGGTGATAGAACCTATTTAAGGGTGTCACCACTTCTGGGAGTGAAAAGGTTTGGAATCAAAGGAAAGTTATCACCTCGATTCATTGGACCATTCAAAATTCTGTCTCGCAAAGGTGAAGTGGCATATGAGTTAGAACTACCTGAAGTACTGTCTGCTGTTCATAATGTGTTCCATGTCAGTCAGTTGAAGAAATGTCATCCCGAAATGATGGGAGTTCCTTTAAAGGATACTGTACCCCTCGAGGAGGTGCAGTTGGAAAGTGACCTGACATACGAAGAGAAGCCCATCAAGATATTACAGACAGCAGAAAGAGTCACTCGTACCAAAACCATCAAGTTTTGCAAGGTCCAGTGGAATCATCACACCGAAGACGAAGCCACCTGGGAACGATAGGATGACCTCCGAGAAGACCACCCACACCTATTTGCTGACCTTTCTGAAGCTCGAGGGCGAGCTTCTTCTTAAGGGGGTTAGTATGTAACATCCCAAATTTCTCAAAAATTTAAAACTTTGCATTCATGCATCATAAAAGTATGGCATTGAGAACACATAAGGAGTAAATTGAATTTTAATTATAAGGTTAAATAAAATTGTTTTCATTAAAGAGGTCTATTTGAACTCCTTATACAAATCTGTATTTTATTATTTTATTTAATTAGCAAAATGATATCAAAAAGTTATAAATTAAATTAGCTTTTCAAAACATATTTTTATGAATTTTTCTGAAAAGTTTTGACTAAGTTTTAAAATCAAATTTGAATTAAATATTTGAAATCAGAAAATGTTTTGCTTAAAAAAAAAAGGAGAGAAGAACGGCCCGACCCAATCTGGGCCGAAGCCCACTCGTTCCCTCCCGTGCGCGCAGCGCAGGCGAAGCGCAGCGGCCCAACAGCAGCCCACCTCCCTCCTTCAGTCGCTGACAGCCGGGGCCCACACGTCATCTCCCTCCCCAACTCGTGACGAACACGAACACGACTCCACCAAAACCTAGATTCTTGCGGATCGAAATCCGTTGGGAAAATCGCGAGGAAATCGCTCCCCTACGTCCCCATATAAACCCCCCCCCCTCTGCCGCCTCCTCCCGAACCCCAAAACCCTAGAAAATAGCCTCCAGGCCGCTCAGAAACTGCCCGCCGCCGTCCGCCATTGCCGCCGCCAAAACCTTCAATCTCCGGTGAGTGCAGAGCTCCTCAAGTCCTCTCGTGTCCCTCTTCCGACTCCCAGTTAGCGCGCGCACGTCCTTGACATCTCCCCTGCTGTTCTTCTGCTCCAGATCGCCGCGTCCGTGATCAACCGAAGCAAACCGCCGCCGTCTCCATCTCCGGCGAGCTTTAGGAGGAGAAGGGAAGCACACCGAAGACCCCTGTCGCGCCAACAGCTCCGCCTCAACCTCCTCTTCGTAGCGGTATGTGCCTTTATTGCTCTCACGTTGTAGATCGCCGGAAACGACTATGCCGACGATGGCGCCGCCGCGGACACGAGTGCGCCGGCGAACCGCGCCGCCCGATTCGCCCCCTTTTTATTTCAGCCGTCGGATCTAGATCCAATGGATCTAGATCGGGCGAATCTGGAGCGTTAGATTTAAAACAGATCGTACGGTTCGCGTTCACGATCCGCGCCGAACCGGTATCGGCCAATCAGCGAGCGCCGCGTGGCATATTGATTTTCTATTTTTGCAGAGAAATTGTTTTAAAAACAGAAAACAACACAAACTTACAAAATTCATAACTTTTGTTCTGTTCATCCAAATTTGATGAATTTTATATCCACGTGAAGCTCTGCTCGTGTAGTTTAATATGGTTTAATTAGTTGATCCTTTTAGTGTATATTAAATTGCGGAATTTAATTGTTTAGCTTTCGGATATTAAATCTATAATTTAATTAATAAAATCTCTTTCCAAATAAATTCAATTGTTTTGGAGATTTATTAATGCCCTCTGTCCAGAGAGTGTAACACGAGTTTTAATTTGAAACTTCTCCTAATAGACTTAAAGAAATTGGTTTTAGAACTTAAAACTACTAATATGCTCAATATTTTAAATGATTAAATAAAATATTAAAATATTGATCATTACATTTTTATGCATTAATAACAGAGAAATTAAAATGGTAATTATAAGGTCTTATTAAGTTCATTGCATATTAAGCATGCATACATATTTTTGTCTTGATATTTTAAGTGTTATGCTTGTGTGTTTATTTAGTGTTATTGTTTGTCTCTAGATTGTGAAGAGGAGGAAGGTCCTTGTGATTGTTATTCTTGCTGTGCTTGTTCCTCGTGTTACCAAGGCAAGTGACATTCATAATCTATCCCATGTTTTCTATATGCATTATTAGTAGATTTTGAGTAGTATGCATGATAGGGAAATTTTGATACTACCTTATAATGTTAAGTTAGTTTACACTTTGAAAATATCCTAGTAGTGTGTAGCCATCCCTCCCCATGCAGCCACCAAAAGTTTACTAGACGCTTAGCTATGCTATAAAAGTGTTTACATATCATGTTATAGAAATATTGCTAAGTGTTAAAACTTTAAATACACTTCTGGGTGGAATTGGTTGCTTGGTTTATGTTGACTGGCTTTTGGGACCATGCTTGTGGTTGTCTTTGCCTAGGATGAATTTCTATTCTACTTAGGGCCATGAGTATGGTGGTTGTCACCCAGAAGCGCACTTGTGGACGGCCACCCAGGAACAAAGAGATTACTAAGTCCCTCCAAGTTTAGAAGCTTTCCGTGCAGCCTTCTGACAATGGGCTCTGTCTAGAACTACTAAGTTGTGAGAGTGCAACCTGTCAGCTTGACAAGCAGATGTAGAGTTGATAGGTGGAACGGGTCTTGCTAGTATGGTTGCATTCTTCTTCTGAAAGTTCTTGTCTCAATTCTCTCCTTTCCATAATACACTCCGCGTGTATAGGATTTCTCGGACAAATTGAGTCTTAAGGTGAAAGTGCACAACCTCTGCAGAGTCGACAAACTGAGTACTCAGCCGTGTCCCCGGTGATGGACAACTTCGAGCAACTGGACAAGGATGGACGGAAGAATCTCAACATGGTTTTCGTAAAGTAAAATTTGACTAAGGAAAGTATTTATTGGTGCACTTGGGCTTCATCCCTTGGTGCCAAGTCTTTGAGATACAAAAGTGTTTTACAAAAGATAGGAGAAAACTGGCTTTCTGCAAAATAGCCTACAAACTCCACCAAGCCAAATATGCATATAGAATTAGACTTGTCATAATTTTATCCACCATAGTCACTTGCCAATACTTCATTGTATTGACCTCCTACGGGGGCTGCATATTCAAATGTGCAGGTAATTCTGATGAGGAGTAAGTTTGGACTCGATTCTACACCCAACATGTCTGCTTGTGGCGTATGCTAGAAGAGGAGACCCATTGCTTTTATTTTCGTTGTGAACTCTGAATATTTTAGCTAGTCTTCATGACTATGCACTTTGTAATAAATCTATACTTCGCTATTTTTGGATCTTGATGTAGTATTTTTGATACTTATGCAATGATACTATATATTTTGTACTGTGGTGCTGGCAGTGATCCAGGGACTAGCACATAACACAGGTGTTCCATCTTTATTTAAAAGATGGGGCGCTACATAGTTTAACTTTTGTCTGAAGTATTTCCTGATCAGAGGAAAGTGGTTGATTAATTACCTCTAATCGAGGATGTCCTGGTGCTCTATGTTTTTAGCATGTGTTTGGTGTTATACTCCTGTAAGTATAATGCCCTAGTAAATATAGATTTAGTTCGTTGCTTGATTAAACTAGTGCTATGTTTGTGGCTTGAGTGATTAGTTTGATACTTGTGGTTTGTTCCTTGGTTGTATGCCACTTGGGGTTTGGTTTGCTTATTGAGTGTTGTTTTATTTTCATGTTGCGACGCTAGAGATAAACGCTACCTGAGTGGTATTTGGAAAGGATTTATCGAAGAAGAATCGGAGTTTATTTATTTGATCAGTGAGAAGAAGCCCAGGAGCATTATGCGGAAATCAGGCAAGCTATCCCCTGAGCTTGCATCTTTATACATCTATTTTGGTTCACATGTTTTACTTATAAAGAGCATATGTGATTTATGTGGTGGTTGCCACTAAAGCTGTGATTTTGAAAACCCTTTTCCAAAATACAAGTATATGATTTTGACACCCTACATGGTGGTATTAGATGGAAATTATTTTTCAAACTATAGGATGGGAAAAATATCGTTTACTTAAAACTCCTTTGAAAATACTTGTGTGGATATGGAATACCGAGATGTGGTGTTGAAATGGAGAAATGGTGAATGGTGATGTTTATGAAAATGCACATTGTGACTTTAACCTGTGCGACCACATCTACCCACATATGGGAAAGGGCTTGGTCATATAGTTTGCTCTTATTAGTATGGGATACCTCATCGACGGAGACAACTCCGTCATGCATGGAGGGATGGTCTGACGACCTACCTTGACCTGGGTCCTCGCTCAAACTCTATGAAAAGATAAGGAGGAGGATAGAAGGATGTCCCCTATACACCGCCAGATAAAACTATGAGTCCTCACACTTAGTTCCCGACGGGCTGGGTTAAGTGTTGATGGAAAGTATCATATGGGCAGGTTCCTATACTACATGAGCAAAGGACAGACTAGGATCGGTGTCTCAACTTTGCATACACCTTTTATGGCGAGACGTGGCTGACACGATGAGTTACCGGATGGATGTAGAAAAAGCGTGCTACCTCTGCAGAGGGTAATAAAACTATTAGAATAGCCGAGTCCTCAGATATGGACAGTTGGGAGGCCCTACTCTGACCTATGAGCAAGTTTTGAGAAAAGAATTGAGTTTTAAAAAGCAAAGGAAGTGGAGAATGTTCCGTACACCTATACCAATGGATCGGTATGAGGTTGGTGGGGACTATGAACCATGAAAGGTTATAGTCAGAAAAAGGAGGAGTTTTGGAGAAACAGATCAAATGGTGATTTTCCGAGAAAATGTTTATTAAAGAGACTTCTTACCCTTTTCAACAAAGATGTCTTTTTGGGAAAAAGTTTTATGGGACTTCTTACAAAGGCAGATTTATGGGAGAAGTTCTAAAAACCTTCTTTCCGTTTTCAATAAAGATACAGAGGTTTCAAAGCAAAGTTTTATTAAACAAAGGTCTATCCTTCCCTTTTTGACAAGGAAGTAGAGTTTTCAAAGCAAACAAAGTCTTATTTAAACAAATAAAAGAGTAGTGCATGCTCATGTTGGGGTAGTTTGCGAGTACGTAAATGTACTCATGGCTGTGTCCCTGGATATTCCCATGTCCAGAGTTCAAGAAGACATATGTTGAAGACCGAGAGACCGATGACGTCTTTGCGAACTAGGCCGTCTTCCCAGTCAGCTGCCTGTAGGTGTCTTGGCAAATGACTCGGGCCCCACGTTGATGGGTGTTTTCCGCTGCAAAAACTTATTGGAGATTATTACTTCAATGAAGTAAGTATTTTGATTCGGTATTTATGGATGTTCTTTTGAAACCGGTTTGATTGTGCTCAGCGACAGACTGATCACGGGATCGCTGATGTTGTAGGCACAAGGGTATTTCGGACAGCTAGTCCGAGGTCCCCACACCCAGCTCTGTCCCCTCCGCTGTCCCGCGTTGCTCCTGGGCCGATCTGACCCAGATCTGGCCCGCCCAGCCTTTTTTGTTTTAATCTTTTCTGTTTTGAAATTCCAGAGAAATATGAACGTAGCTGTCGGGTTATGACTCCCAAGAATCAGGGGTAGTCACTTCCTGAAGAGTAGTTCGTAAAGGGGGTTGAACACGGAGGTCAAGACCCTCGAGGGGCTCCGTGACGTTGCTCGCCGGACCCTAAGACGACACGCCCACGACAGAGATAGACACTAGCCTTTACCCAGGTTCACGGCCCTCGTGAGGAGGTAAGACCGCTACTCCTGCTTGTCTGTATGAGATGATGGAGTTTACAGTACAGTGGAGTTTGCCGGAGGTCCCCTTGAGGCGGTTCTTGCATGGGGAGGGAAGCGATGGTCTTCTTCCTCCTCCGACTCAAGGCTATCCTAACAAGAGTTGCTAGGGTTTACAAGGGTGTTAGCACGCAAAGAGCCGGCCTGTGCTACGATGGACGTCTTGTCCCTTTTATAGGCCCCTCGGGCGCTCTCCTTCAGCTTGGCCTTCCAGGTGGCTCCCACTCGGCAGAGGCATGGTGGAGTAGGAGTCCACCGCGGTTCGTTCGTCCATGGATGCGGTCCATTGTTGGTAAAGGTGGGCGCGGTGGCCGACAGGCGGCGGACCGCGCTGTACTGCCCACAGAGAGGGCAGTCTCTAAGGTGGAGCCCGCGATGACGGTCTCTGTTGGAGGGTTGCGCCGTCCACCTGCTTTATCGTCAGAGTAGAAGGTCCTGGCAGTTGCGCAGCAGGCGGAGGCGTTTTATTGACCCCTTTATCACCAATACGGCAACGGGGGTGCTTGCGTCACCACGTGGGCGTGGCAGGGGCCATGTGTGTCTTGCCGTACTTCCTTGGCTGTGACGTTTCCCTTCAGGCGCGGGGAGGCCTGAGGGGAGTTTCCTGCGGGACTCCCTCGAGGCGTGTTGTCGCCTCGGGAGGGTCCCTTGAGGCGAGCGATCCCTCGAGGGCAACGCTTCCACTTTAGGCCCTCGAGGGGAGTTGCCTCTCGAGGGTCCCGTCAGGCGGTGAAGCCTGGTCCTTAGATGTTTCGTCTGACTGGCCAGTGTGCGAGGCCTAAGGGGGAATGGGCTCTCTCCATACCCCAGTTCCCACTGGACCGACAGTAGCCCCCGGGCCTATGGGCTCAGGCGAAGCGTCGTGGGCCCTTAGTGCCCAGCCGGCCCGAGCCACGCGGCACTTGGACGAATAACGGCCTCGCACAATCCGGGGCGCGAGTCGTGGGGGGTCCCACCACGCCCCGGTAACTGCTCCTTGAGGTGACATAAAGCCCGAGCAGGGCCACAGGGAGCCGTTACCGTTTCCAATTCTTCCCGCAGAAGTTTCCGCTTCCCAGAGCTCTCTGCCTCCGTCCTCTCCTGTGACTCTCTCTTCTCCGCCTCCTTCAACCTTTCGCGCCCCCAACAATGAGCCCACTCAAGAGCAAGGGCAAGGCCGTCGTGGGGTCTTCCTCCCAGGCGGAGGCCCCTGAGACCATTGTGGGTGCGGCGCTGCTGGGCGTGGGCGTCAACGAGAAAGCGCTCGGCAAGGTCCGGTACCTGGTGGCGGACCGGACGAACGAGCATGGCGCCACTGCCCTGAAGCCTGCGGCGCACGGGAAGCGTCCGCGCGGGTTCTTCCCGATCTTCCAGCATTGTCTCGCTGCGGGACTGATGCCGCCCTTCTCGCCGTTCCAGGTGGCGGTGCTGGCATTCTACAAGGTGCAGCTGCTGCACCTGCACCCCAACTCCGTCCTCATCCTCGCCGTCTTCGCCTACCTCTGCGAGGCGTACCTAGGCCTGGAGCCCACAGTGGGGCTATTCCGGTGCTTCTACGCGCTCCGGAACACGAAGAACGAGCGCTCCGGGTGCGTCTCGTTCCGCATCGTCGACGGCATGGGGAGCGTATACATCCCCATGTCTTGGAGCCAGGGAAAGGCCATCACTTCCGGGACGAAGAAGGTAGACGAATTCCGTCAGAAGTGGTTTTTTGTTGGGGTGGAGCTTCCCAGCGCCTTCCTCGAGGTCCCCGACGAGCCCCCGGTGAAGAACTCCCACTGGGGTAAGGCCACCTTCGACGGTTCCAGGAACGTGAGCTTGATGGGGCGCCTGAGCTTCCTCCGTGAGGAGGGCCTCACGGGACAGATGGTTGTGGCGGACTTCGTGACGCGCCACATCGCGCCCCTCCAGGCACACTCGGTCCCCATGTGGATGTACTCGGGGCCGAGCGATAAGATGCGGCTCCACGTCGAGGACAACGACAAGGATACCATCGACAACATTCTCTCCGCGCTCTTCGTTGATCCATCGGTGCTTGCCGTGGATGAGCTCCCCGCGGTGCTCCGGCCCCTTCACCAATACAACTTGACGAAGCCTTTGGACCTCCTGGAGGGGATGCCTCCATTCGTCCCGACAGGCCAGCGGACTTCGAGGTGCCGACGCTGGCCACGCGGAGAGCGGAGGGGGCCGATTCTCCTTCGGCCTCAGGAGCCTCAGGAGCTGGCCCAGGTGAGGAGGAGCCGCTGCAGGGGAGGTTTCCTCCTCAAGGGCCGGGCCATTTACTTACAAGATTTGTGATATCTCGTCAGGCGATCAAGACGCCTTCATGGTGGCGCCCTCGCGCCTCGTGGAGGATGAGGCTGAGGAGGAGGAGGCCTCCGACGCGGAGGCTTCTCCAGGAGGGCACGGGCCCCATACCAAAGCCGTCGTGGACCGCTCGGGGGCGAGGCCGTCTGACGTTCCTTCCAAAAGGAAAGCTGAAGCGCCCCCAGCAAGGCCTGATTCCAAGCCCTTCCCCTCATGGCGCTCGCCAGGCTTGGCGTGGGTCGATGCTGGCGGCCCCCCTTCATGGTGAGTTTTCCCGATGTTGGATCGTTTGCCTTTTAGCTTTCTCCTTCACTTTGCCCTTTGCTGAAGGTCTATTCTTGGACTCTTGTCAGTGATCTAGTGCCTGCGAAGCACCGCCGACTTCGCAAGGCGGCTGACGTGAAGAGCGCCACGGCCGGGGTCGTGGCTGAAGAGGGCGCGAGGCCTATGGAGACGGCCTCCACGGGCCCCCTTGAGGGGGCGCCTCAAGCGGAGGTGGTTGTGCCCCAGGCGGGGGTAGCAGGGCCTCAGGTGGCACGCCCAGAGGCACCTGCACCGCCCTCCGAGCCTCTGGTGGTGGAAGGCTCAGAAGAGACAACTTCCGCGCCGTCTCGCGCTCCTAATCCTCCTCGCGCGGCTACGCCTCAGCGTGAGGCTACTCCACCGCGCAAACCGACACCGCCGCGCGTGTTGACGCCTCCGCGCGCGCCTAGCCCGCTGCCTGCGGCCACTGCTCCCGTGCAGCCTGCAGGGGAAGCGCGCGAGGCAGCAGCAGGCATGGGGCGGACCTGCAGGGGGAGATGCTTCCTCGCCTCCTCGTCAAGCTGTGACCGAGGAACGCCCTGCAGCTGCAGGGCCAGAGGAGGATGCCGGCGCGGGCACAAGCGAGTCCCAGGCTAGCCCCCGTACTTTCCCCGAGGCCGGGCCTGCGAGGCTTGGCGCCGGCGCCGGACCCTCCTCGAGCCAGGAGCTGGTCCTCCGCGGCTGGGACTGGAGCGCGGGGCGCCGCGAGGTCGCCTTCAGCCTCGTGAGGGAATCCTTGGAGGGCTTGGAGGCGCACCTCGCCCTCGGGGACATATGGCTTGCTCGGCAGCAGCAGGAGCTGACAAGGTCGTGGACATCCTTCCACGCGGCGGTCGAAGCGCGCCGGCTGGAGGATGCGGCGCTGCAAGCCGCGCGTGAGGAGGCCACCCGCTTTGCCAAGGAGGTCCGCGAGGGGGCCATCCGTGACGCAGCAGAGCTCCTCGAGCCCCTCCAAGCGGAACGTGACGCCGCAGCGGAGCTTCTGCGCTAGGCCAAGGCGAAGCGCGAGGCGATGGAGGGCTCGCTGGCGCAGAAGCGCCGCGAGTTGGGCCAGCTGGAGACCCATCTGCTCTCCGCCCATCAGGCCACGCAGGTCGCTCTGGAGGACGACCGCAAGGGCTTTGCCGAGCGTGAGCGGCAGCTGGCCCTCAAGGAGAAGGAGCTGCAGCAGCGTAAGGAGCAGCGCCTTCAGGCGGAGAAGGACCTGGTCGCCCAACACGAGGCCCTTGAGGAGCGCGAAGGAGACCTGGCCAAGGCGACCTTGAAGTACGACAAAAACGTCCCTGCCCAGAAGGTAGCTTACGAGCGCTTCGAGCGGCGTTTCGCTGAGAAGAAGAAGGAGGCCGACGACGCCCTCGTGGAGCGCGAGAAGCAATTCTGCAAGTCCACCTCTCAGAAGTACCACGACCTGGCCCAGACCGCTTCAAGGTCAAGCACGCCGCGGATGCTCGGCGGATTGCCGAGCTCGAGAGGGCCAACTCCAAGCTAGAGGCTCGCGACAAGTGCGCCAAGGATGGCCTTCACCGAGCGGAGGAGGCTCGCACCGAGGCAGTCCACAGCCTCAACTCCTTGGCCAAGGATGTGGAGGAGCAGGTGGCCCCGGCGATGGAGCGGGCGGCGGAGGCCTCGGACTCTGCCCAGGTGGCTCGCGCGCTCACGAAGCAGTGTGAGCGTATGTTCGAGGCGCTGGTCACTCGTGGCAACGAGCTTGCCGCGCAGCTCTGCGCGGACGCCTCGCATACTGACGTCCGAGGCGGTGGCGACGCTGCCATGTACCTGGTCTACTTCGGCCAGCTCTTCGAGGCGCTCGAGGGTCCCGTTGCCGAGCTTCGCGAGATGATTGAGGACGAGAGCCGGCAGATTCTGGGGGTGGTGGTTGACCGCATCTTCACCAACCTCCAGCTCCTCACGCTAGGCTTCGACCTCTCCTCCGTGACAGAAGCTGTTCAGGGCGAGGATGCGCAATGGGTCTCCAGCTCCCTCCGCGAGCAAGTTGACGCCTTCTGCAACCGCTTCAGGCGCGCGGAAGCTGCGGCTGAGGACAGCGAGGAGGAGGTCTGCTCTGCCGAGGCTGAGGAGGGTGCCGCGGATGAGGTCCAAGGCGGCGCTGCTGACCCCTGAGCCTCTTTTTATTGCGCCTGCGTGCGCTTGTACCTGAAACAATCGTGTGTTTAGATTTCTTAAGACCTTTTGGCCTGTAATATACTCTTTATTGCTGTTTAATTCGAGCTTGTTTGCCCCCCCCCCCCCGTGAGGTCTCTTTGGACTCATCTTCATGTCTATTTGTTCTCTGCGTTGGTAGGTCCCATCTCCTCGGGCCATGACTCCGCCACTTCGGTATGCAGGAGCAATGACTCCGCAAGGCCGGGGGGGTTTAGGCCTAGGAGGGGTAAGAGCCCTGAGTCGCGATGCTCAAGTGCCCCCCTTAGACGTGCGACTAGTCCATGAAGCGTAAGGGAAAGCGAAGTCGCTTGAGGGGCGAACATGCGCTAGGGAGAGGAAACGCTCTTAAGGCATGGGTGCGAGACTTAGCTTCTTGAGGTTTTCGCCTAGCAGAGGCTTTTCGTTTGGCGAGGTTGCCCACTTGAGGGTCGCTCCCGGGTGCCCCTTCAGGCTTGTGGGGGATTATTTCCTGCAGATATCAGAGGGGCGAACCCAAACGCTCGAACACGGTTCACGGAACTCGTGCGCGCTTATAGGTCCCCTCAGGCGTTCCTTGCGAGGAGAGTAAGTACCAAGGTCCTCTGTAGAGATGGCGTTTTTGTGGGATCTTGCCCTCCAGCCAGAGCTCGGACTCTTGGATTTTGCAGTGCTGCTGGTGTGTCATTTGAGGCACTGGCACCGTACTCAGCCCCCGCTCGCGAGGTACGCGTGTGGAGAGATATAAGCGCACACTTCAACAGGGTAATGCGAAAATAAAACTCACCAAATAAATTTTAAAGCGGCGCCTAGACGCTAAGTTCACTTGGGAACGAAATTGAGTCATTATGCTTGGGGTTGCCAAGTTAATGTTTTGACCATGTCGAGGCATGGGGACCACCCTTTAGTGGCAGAGACTCTCAACGGCCTGAGGTGGCTCGTTAGATGGAGAGCTCGGAGGGTTTCCCCTCGAGAGAAGCCTTTGGAGCTTGGAGGTATAAGTCGTGAGCTTTTAACCTCTAGAGACAAAGATGCTTGGAGGTTTAGCCGTAGGCTGCCTCTTCCGCTAGAAGTCTCGACGTGAAAATGATCACGGGCGTGACAATGATCACGGTTGCATTTGTTCCCTTAGGAGACAAAAAATTCTTGGGAGGTTTAAGCCGTGAACTTTTAACCTCTAGAGACAAAAATGCTTGGAGGTTGAGCTGTAGGCTGCCTCTTCCGCTAGAAGTCTCGACGTGACAATGATCACGGGCGTGATAATGATCACGTTTTGCGTTTGTTCCCTTAGGAGACAAAAATGCTTTGGAGGTTTAAGCCGTGAGCTTTTAACCTCTAGAGACAAAAATGCTTGGAGGTTGAGCCGTAGGCTGCCTCTTCTGCTAGAAGTCTCGACGTGACAATGATCACGGGCGTGACAATGATCACGTTTTGCATTTGTTCCCTTAGGAGACAAAAATGCTTTGGAGGTTTAAGCCGTGAGCTTTTAACCTCTAGAGACAAAAATGCTTGGAGGTTGAGCCGTAGGCTGCCTCTTCCGCTAGAAGTCTCGACGTGACAATGATCACGGGTGTGACAATGATCACGTTTTTAATTTGTTCCTTGTGGATACAAAGATTTTGAGGTTTAAGCCTTCAGCTTTTAACCTTTAGAGACAAAAAGTGCTTGGAGGTTGAGCCGTGGGCTGCCTCTTTCGTTAAATGCCTTGACGTGACAATGATCACGGGTAGAACTTGCGTAGGTGCATGATGTTCCATGGATTCTTGACAGGGACGCCGTCTTGCGTCTCGAGGCGAGCCGCGCCAGGCCTGGCGATGTGGGTGACCCTGTAGGGGCCTTCCCACATCGGGGACAGCTTGTGGAGGCCTTCCCTGGAGAGGACTCGCTTGAGGACAAGATCGCCTGCCTCCAGGGTGCGCGAGCGCAAGTTGCGGCTGTGGTAGCGTCTCAGGTCCTGCTGGTGTTTGGCTGCCCGTAGGGCGGCGCGGCGTCGTAGCCCTTCAAGGAGCAGCAGGTCGTCGTTGTGGAGGTCCTCTTGCTGGTCCTCGTTAAAGGCAAGGACCTGTGGGGATCCATGCTTTATCTCTGTGGGGAGGACTGCTTCGGCTCCATAGATGAGGGTGAACGGTGTTTCCCCGATGGGCTTAGGTGGCGTGGGACGGATGGACCAGAGCACCGAGGGGAGCTCGTTGATCCATCCCTTGTCGTGGCCCTTGAGGATATCGAAGGTCCTGGTCTTTAGGCCTTTGAGGACCTCTGCGTTTGCGTGCTCCGCCTGTTCGTTGCTTTGCGGATGGGCGACTGAGGCGAAGCAGAGCTTGATGCCCATTCTTTCACAGTAGGCTCTGAAGATGCCACTATTGAATTGTGAGCCATTGTCGGTGATGATGCCGTTAGGCACTCCGAAGCGGCATACGAGGCCTCTGATGAATTTTACCGCCGCGCCTGCTGTGATTGTGCGCGTCGCCTCCACTTCAGGCCATCTTGTGAACTTGTCAATGGCCACGAAGAGGTAGCGATATCCACCTTGTGCCGTTGGGAAATGTCCCAGGATGTCCAGCCCCCAGACCACAAACGGCCACGAGAGCGGAATGGTTTGTAGTCCCAGCTCTGGTTGGTGGATTTGCTTGGCGTGGAATTGGCAGGCTTCACATGCTTGAATGATGTCCATTGCATCTTGAAGTGCTTGAGGCTAGTAGAAGCTGCTCCTGAAGACTTTGCCTGCGAGGGTGCGGGCGCACGAATGGTGGCCGCATTCCCCGCTGTGGATATCCTTGATCAGCAGTTTGCCTTCTTCAGGAGGGACGCATTTGAGCGCGACGCTGTTTTGGCGCTTGCGATAGAGAATTCCTTCGAGGATTTGGTACGATTTTGCTTGGCGGGCAATTCGTTCCGCTTCAACGTCTTCCTGGGGAAGGACCCCTTTGTGGAGGTAATCTTTGATCTCGTCGATCCATCCTGTTTCTTGGTGCACCGCCGTGAGCAACAGACGTTCCCCTGTAGGGGGCCCGCAGCCTGGAGCCTCGGTTGCAGGTGGCGGTGGGAGCGCTTCGTCTGTGCTTGCGGGCAGGGCCTCTTGGGGCTGCTTTATGGATGCCTTGACGAGCCTTTCTTCAAAGACACCTGGCGGCTGAGCTTGCCTCTTTGATGCGCGCTTGGCGATGTCATCAGCCGCTTGGTTTTCCTTTCTTGTGATGTGCATGAGCTCCATTCCCCTGAAGTGCTTCTCAAGCCTACGGACCTCTTCAAGGTATGCGGCCATGTGGTCGTCCTTAGGCTTGTAGCTTTTGTTAGAGAAGTTGACGAGCAACTGGGAGTCGCCCTTGATGAGTATATGCTTGACGCCTACGGCGATTGCGGCGCGTAGGCCGGCAAGTCCATTCTTGCTCTTCTCCCAAAGGCTCTTCAGGGGTTGGGTCAGTCCATTCGGCGACGAAGTCAGCCAGGGCTCTTCCTTTGATTACCCTTGTGGTATCGAAGCGCAAATTGAATGGTTTTAGCTCTATGTTCCATCCTGCGACACGATCAGTTGCGTTTGGGTTGCGCAGTATTTGCTCCAGGGGAAAAGAGGTGACCACTGTGATGGGGTGCCCCTGGAAGTAGTGTCGCAGCTTTCTTGAGGCGATGATGAGTATGAGGAGAAGTTCTGTTGCATTGTATACCGCTCGCGAGCATCACGCAGTACAGTGCTGACGAAGTAGACTGGATGCTCGACGATGGTAGTTCCTGTAGGCTCGGCGTCTTTTGCCTGAGGTGGCTCAGCTTGGCCCTCGAGGGGGTTGGCCTGGGCCTTGAGAGTGTTTGCCTCGAGGGGGTTGGCCTCCCTCGGTACACCAGACATATCTGACGGTGTCCAGGCGAACATGTCAGAGTTTGCCTGGAGGAAGGCGACGAGCGCGCTTTCCTATTTGGGAGCCAGGGCGGCGCTAATGGTGACGCTAGCCCCCGAGCCTTCAGCCCCCGAGCTGCTGGAGCTCAGAGAGATCTTCTTTGTAGCAGCTGCCTCCTGGGAGAACAACTGCTTCTTCTTCTTGGGTCTCTCGAGAGGCTCTAGGTCCTCCTCTGCGGGGAAAGCCATGGCGGCGGTCTTGTAGGCCGTCTCAACGGCGCGCGTAGCATCCAGAACATGCCCACGGATGGTGATCGTGTCAGCGCTGCCAGGGATCTTGACCATGTTGTAGGCATGGTGCGTGACGGCCATGAACTTCGCGAGCGCGGGGTAGCCGAGGATGGCATTGTACGGCGGGCCGATGTGTGCAACATCAAAATCGATGTCCTCGGTGCGGTAATTTTCCTTGCTCCCAAAGGTGACGGCAAGCCTGACCTGGCCTAGAGGCTTGATCGAGCCGCTGGTGACCCTCGTGAAAGGCCTCGAGGGCATGAGCCGCTCGTAGGGCACTTGAAGCGCTTCGAACGTATCTTTGGAGATAATGTTCAAGCCTGCTCTGCCATCGATGAGAGTCTTTGAGACAGCCACGTTATCGATGGTGGGGCTGCAGACCAGCGGGAGGGTTCCAACAGTCTTGGTGGACTTGGGGGTGTCCTGAGCGTCAAAGGTGATGGTGTACTGCGACCACTTGAGGGGCGTGGAGGTTTCCGTGCTTGGGAGGGCGGCGTTGAGCTCGCGGGCGAACTGCTTGAACTGGTTGTTCGACTTTGGCGCCTGTGCCCCCCCCCCCCCCCCCCCCCGAGGATGCTGTCAATGGCGCCTCTCGGGGCTTGGTAGCCATCATCTTCCTCGTCAGAGAGGATGCCGTTCTTTTCCGTAGCGTTGGCTTGATTTCCAGATGGTTTCTGGTAGCCGCTCTTGCGTCCGCTCCTGCGGTAGCCACGGCCTCGGCCGCGGCTAACAATGCCCTCTGCTTGCTCGCGCTCCTTGCTCAACCTTTTGAGGTCGAAGCAGGACTCTATAGAGTGGTCGCGCCTGTTGTGGTAGATGCAGAAAGGGCAGTGGTCATCTCTTCTCTCTCCAGGCTCGGGGGAGTCCCTGCGGGTGCCCTTCGCGTCAGGCTCTGCCGCGAGAACCGCGGTGGCCTTGCGCTTGGGCTCCTCTTTCTTCTTTTGGCTCTTGGACCCCTCGGCGTGATCGTCCCCTCTCGGGGACATCTTGACGAAGAGGAGTCCCTCTTCAGCCTTGGCGCACTTGTCCGCCAGGTCGAACAGCTTTACCACAGAGGTGAGCTTGTCGTGGATGCCCATATTTTCGAGCATCCTGCTGTTAGTGACGCCCTCGCGGAACGCGGCGATGACTTGGGTGTCAGGGATGTTTGGAATCTTCTTGCGCACTTGGCTGAAGCGCTGGATGTACTTGCGGAGCGTCTCATCCTTCTTCTGCACTACAGCGCGCAGGTCGTTGTGGGTGAGGGCGCGCTCGTATGTCCCCTTGAAGTTGGAGACGAACTGCTTGCAGAGCTCCTCCCAGGAGTTCACGGAGTTTTCAGGGAGGTTCAGGAGCCACGATAGCGCAGAATCACGAAGCGCGTTGGAGAACCAATTGGCCATGACCTTGTCATCTCCACCCGCAGCTTGGATGGAGGTGGTGTAGAGCTGCAGGAACTCGATGGGGTTGCTGGAGCCGTCGTAGCCCTTGGGGAGAACCGGCCTGATCTTTGGGGGCCAGACCACGCGACGCGGAGAACGGGTGAACGCCATGCAGCCTGAGGCGTACGTGGCGACCCCGTGCTGCAGCGCGCTGCGGTTCTGCTGACCCGCCTGGCCGATCTCCTCCACGAGCATGTTCTGGTGGTTTCGCTGGAGCTCCATCCCCACGCGAGCGTCGGGCGTAGTGCGCTGCACGATCAAGCAATCGTGCGGCAAGGACGCGTGCGAAGCAGCCCTCTGCGCCGCAGCCGGTGCAGGCCCCGGAGGTGGCGGAGGCGCGTTTGTCGTGACCGTGCCTACGAGAGAGGGGTGCATGTTGGACTGCGACGGAGCAGGGTGCGTCGTGGCGATGCCGACGAGGTGGTTGAGGCGTTGGAGCCCTTGGCCTCTGCGGTCGGCAGGTAGCGGAGTAGCTCCTGCGCCATGAGTAGCGCGGTGTGGGGCGCAACGTCTGTCCTCCCCGGGCCCGAACCGCTCGGGTGCTGCGTCAGGTGCGACGAATGCGCGTCCTCGTGATGCTCGGAGTCGCGTTCCGGTGCCTCTGCCTGAGGGCCGGAAGGGACGCGCTCTTCGTGACGGGGTCATCCACGCCGTGCGCGGGTGTCCGTGGTGCCCGGCGGCGTTGACGCGGGCGACGCGGGCGGCGCGGGTGTTCACCATGGCGCGGAGACGAACTCAAAGATTGTTGACGCGCCTCAACCCCCTACCTGGCGCGCCAAATGTTGGGTTATGACTCCCAAGAATCGGGGGTAGTCACTTCCTGAAGAGTAGTTCGTTAAGGGGGTTGAACACGAAGGTCAAGACCCTCGAGGGGCTCCGCGACGTTGCTCGCTGGACCCGAAGACGACACGCCCACGACAGAGATAGACACCACCCTTTACCCATGTTCACGGCCCTCGTGAGGAGGTAAGACCGCTACTCCTGCTTGTCTGTATTAGATGATGGAGTTTACAGTACAGTGGAGTTTGCCGTAGGTCCCCTTGAGGCGGTTCTTGCCTGGGGAGGGAAGCGATGGTCTTCTTCCTCCTCCGGCTCAAGGCTATCCTAACAAGAGTTGCTAGGGTTTACAAGGGTTGTAGCACGCAAAGAGCCAGTGCTACGATTGACGTCTTGTCCCTTTTATAGGCCCCTCGGGCGCTCTCCTTCGGCTTGGCCTTCCAGGTGGCTCCCACTCGGCAGAGGCATGGTGGAGTAGGAGTCCACCGCGGTTCGTTCGTCCATGGACGCGGTCCATTGTTGGTAAAGGTGAGCGCGGTGGCCGACAAGCGGCCGACCGCGCTGTACTACCCGCAGAGAGGGCAGTCTCTGAGGTGGAGCCCGCGATGACGGTCTCCGTTGGAGGGTTGCGCCGTAAACCTACTTTATCGTCAGAGTAGAAGGTCCTGGCAGGCGGAGGCGTTTTATTGACCCCTTTATCACCAAAACGGCAATGGGGGTGCTTGCGTCACCACGTCGGCGTGGCAGGGGCCATGTGCGTCTTGCCGTACTTCCTTGGCTGCGACGTTTCCCTTCAGGCGCGGGGAGGCCTGAGGGAAGTTTCCTGCGGGACTCCCTCGAGGCGCGTTGTCGCCTCGGGAGGGTCCCCTGAGGCGAGGGATCCCTTGAGGGCAACGCTTCCACTTTAGGCCCTCGAGGGGAGTTGCCTCTCGAGGGTCCCGTCAGGCGGTGACGCCTGGTCCTTAGCCGTTTCGTCTGACTGGCCAGTGTGCGAGGCCTGAGGGGGAATGGGCTCTCGCCATACCCCAGTTCCCACTGGGCCGACAGTATCTTTTATTCATTTGTGGTTAATCTGTATAAGCTAAAATAGTGAGGTTAATTTTGTAGCAAATCTACGTATTTTCCTAGTCGTGTGGCTTTGGATTTATTCCAAAATATATTCTCTGTCATGTGTTATAATAGATCTAGTCAAAAGTATCATTTTCACCAATTGTTTACTAACTTGAGATTTATAAGTCCAAATCATGCAAATCAAGATTCTCTCGAAATCCTATCAAAATGCCTACTTAGATCTATAAGTATTGCATGCAGGAGATTATTCCAGCAAAAGATATTTTAAGTTTAAGTAAAACACTAGTAGGTATTTGGTGATTTTTAATTCTTAAATAAAATCACTTTTTGGGGTAAATCCACTTGGAGGTGGTAAATATAAGTGGAAGGTGTCATATGCTATAAGAGAAGATTTTTCCAGTAGATATTTTATGCTTGATGAATCAATTCCTTAAAACAGGAGGATTTTCCTCATGAAATGAATATCTAGAATTTCATAGAATAAGGTTTGTCTAGTTTTGGTTGTATGAGCCACCTCTGTCCATGGAGTTTTGGTGCGGGTATTTTTTTGGAGTAGCCACAAGTTTTATCTAACTTACCCCACTGGTTTGGCACCAAAATAATCCATATCATTCTCTGTACTTAAATAATGGTCAGAAGTTTACTTTATTATAAAACATGGATAACTTGAGCTAGGATTATCCAAATAAAATGAATAAAATTTATACTTAAAGATAAAACTCATATCTCGCCAAAAGAAATTAAATTTGCATACAGGAGATCTATAAAACAGAAACCACATTCTTTTTGGGTTTGACATCAGTAGCTCTTAGCTGATTTTTAGTTGTTGTTTGAAATAGATTTTTATGCACAACTAATTTTTAGAGCTTCCTATAGTAATTAGGAGTATTGGGGTAGAAGGGTTTATTTTTATAGACAGTACTTTAGGAGTTATGCCTTTTCCATCTAAACAGTCCCATAATAACTATTTAAATGCATAAGTTATATTTTCTGTATTTTTTTTTGGATAAGAGCAAGCTTGTGTTTAAAAATTACCAACTTAGTAATCCAGAACCTATAAAAAACCCTTACTTTTGCCTTTAAAACAATAATAGTGTTGTGGTTATTATCCTTGTGTGTGATTAGCATAACCCCTTTTTGTGCCATAAGGCAACCCTTTATGTCTGGTGTGTTTTGTGGTGTTTGTGGTCACAATTGAGTGAATCCCTCCGATAGGTGGTTCTGTTTTGTGGTGCTTGTTGTTTGTTATTATACTTTAGATTGTTATCAACTCGCATTTTAGGATTTACACTAGTCTCGTTTGTTTTCATGTTACGGTAGACCGCAATCAGAGGAGGAGCAGTACGAGGTAGCTGAGCACAACTACGGAGAAGAACAAGACCAGGGGAAGTACGCTGAGCAAGGCAAGCCACCTCACCACCATTAGGCAATCCTACTATTTACAAAGCATGTTTTGTTTTACAATAAAATAATGCATGTTTTACTTCTTTTGTGGTACCTTGCCACCTGAAAACTATTTTATAAAATATTGTTTGGCCAAAGTTATCTACTAGAATACTATAGGTGTTACAAAAAGAGTTTATTTGGTGAGCCTTGTTGTTGAAGGCTCCATCAAAAAGATTAAATTTTCTAGTAATCTACCTTCATGTACTTACCTCAAAACTATAGGATGAGAACTTGTTTGATAAAACTGTTTTACGGAGGAAAACCTGAGTTGCTGGGAGCAATCAGCAAGAAAGCAATGTTTTATGAAAACCCGAAATGCTGAGAGCATTCGGAGATGTTGCGAAAACCCGAGCTGCTAGGAGCAGTCGGAGATGGAGGTTTAATTTCGAAGTCTCTGCTGCCGCCCGAACAACTAACCCGTGCAACCACACTACCTGACATGGGTAGGGCTTAGCCGGAAGCTTGTTTGTCTTAGTGTTGGGGCTCTCATACTTTCTATGAGGGTTGGGCCCTCGAAGCCGGGTTGTCGTCCGAAAGAGACAATACACTGCTGAGGATCAGCAGCCGGACAATTACGGCAGGTCTCCTGACGTGGCGGTGTGGCGTCCCGAGGAAAGACCAATAGGTCTAGTGGAGCACACGGTGCCGAGGAGAACAAACCTACTGGGAGGCCCCCATACTAGGGTGGTCATAGTGGAAAGTTTTGATCGTGTCATCCGGACCCCCGCATACTATCGTATGATGGGCCGTGGCAGACACGGCGGAATGACCGATAGGTGTGGGTAAAGTGTGCAACCTCTACAGAGTGTAAATCTATTCGAATAGCCGCGTCCACGATCATGGACGGTTGGAAAGGCCACACTGGGCGCCTTGGAGAAAGAAGTTGTTTTCAAGAAAAGTGTTTCCAGTGAACAAGGAGGTACCTGGGAGGTACGGATTTTTGGGTAAGGATGGTTGATCTCGGGGAGACACCCAGTCCGATCTCAAGTCAGGAAAAAGGGTTCTCCCTATCCTAGTGTTTAATAAACTTTTACAAAGAAATTTTAGAACTTGAATATGTCCTTGCTATATCTAAGAGAAGAGAGTTCTATCCCTAAATGTTTTCTTCAACAAAGATACAGAGATGTCGTATTCTCTGTGTCTAAAATCAGGGTATTCGAAAATGAGCCCTATAATTGTATATAGAAGCCATCCTAGTTTTCGAAAATGCTTTGCATGCTATTCCATGAAAAACTGTAAACCTAGAGGTGGTCTTGCGAGTACGTAATTGTACCCATATGGCTTTGTCCCTGGATATTCAAATGTCCAGATTTCAATGATGAGACTTACGTCGAGGAGGAGGTGTATGACGACGACTTCGTCACTTTGTTGTCACCGGTCAACTGCACTTGTGGGATCAGCGCTCGGAGATGTCAAGAGCCGTCGCTAGCCACGAACTTCCGCTATCTTAGTTTATTCTGTCCTGCGTGACGAGGTATGTTGACTTGGTCGTATGACCGTCTATGTGTTGTAAGACTTTCATTCGTACGACTTGAATGATGTAACTCTTTGATACCAATGTTGGTTATGTGATTGCGATGCACTGATCATTGGGATCGTGATCTTTTACATAATGTGGACATCTTGGACATGTTTCGAGGGGTCCTTACAGATCCTTTACCGTGAACATCAGCAGTTTTCTTTCTCCAAAGGCAGTGTCTGAAGTATTTTTCTACCTGCTTGAGAATAGTCATATGCACATCAAAGCAGCTGAGGAAGAATAATTGTACAGATGACAACACTGATTTAACCATTTGGAGTTTTCCCCCATAGTCTAGGAAGTCAGCAGTGGAACACAACCTTCGCTGAACTGTGATTACCAAGGGCAGGAAGAATTCAATTGTTGGTTTAGTGGTTCCCAACGGCAGGCCTAAGTAAGTGAAGGTCAAGGACTCTTTTTTACAATGCAGAGTATTTGCAAAGTGCGTCAACCTGTCTTCATCCATATTGATGGGAATAAGACATGACTTATTATAGTTGACAGTCAGTCCAGTGGATTCAGCAAAAAGTGTGTAACAAGGCCTTCAGACACAACAACTGAGCAGCATCAGCCTTGATCACAATTAGGGTATCATCTGCATACTGAATAACAGGGTAGTCTAGGTTTGCACGTTCAGAGGTTTGGTGAGAAGACCTTGTTGCAATGCCTTATTCAAAACTGATTGGAGCAGATCAGCAGCCAAGACAAATAGAAGTGGTGAAAGAGGATCACCTTGTCTAACCCCCGTTCTACAATAGAACTTTTTACCAGGAACACCATTCAATAATACAGAGGAGGTAATAGAGTTAAGGATCAGCTCCACCCATTTAATCCACCTGCAACCAAACCCTTTGGCCTTTAGGATCCTCATGATGGCAGAGTGCTCAATTCTGTCGAAATCCTTTTCAAAGTCAAGTTTCAGAAGTAAAGTTTCTTCTTTAGATTGGTGGCATTGGTGGATGTATTCAAAAGCCCAACCTAGACAGTCTTGGATTGATCTCTTTTTCAGAAATCCATAATGATTCTTATACACTAGCTTGAGGATAATTGTTTCCAATCTATTTGCCAACAACTTGGTCACCAGTTTTAAAACACCATTGAGCAAGAAAATAAGCCTGAAGTCACCTGGTTTTAGAGGGCAGTCAACCTTAGGGGTCAAGGTGATGTAAGAAGCATTAATGCTTTCCAAGGAAATATTGCCTAGGTAGAAATCATGTATCAGACTTTTAATATTAGGTGCAATAATGCTCCAGCAATTCTTCATGAATTCATTGTTGAAGCCATCAGGATCAGGACTCTTGTTATTGGTCAAATTGTTGACCACATCTTCAATTTCTTTGTCAGTGAAAGGAACCTCTAATTCCTGAAGCAGAGCTTGGTTACTATTATCTAGGGTGGATTCAATGTCAAAATGCATAACTGGGTTGTCTGATTTGCCCATTCTTTCTCTGAAGGCATTCCAAAGAAGAGAAGCTTTGCCTTCATGATCTGCAATCTCTGCCTCATCATTACTCTGAAGCATGGCAATATAATTATGCCTATAGCTAATTGTAGCTCTTGAGTGGAAAAATCTTGTGTTTTCGTTTCCCAGCTTGACATATTTTATTTTTCCCCTTTGTTTCCAGTAAGCATTTTGGTTTTGTAAGAGTGCTAGCACATGTTCCTTTAAAATTAATCAGAGGAAGCTCTCATCCTCAACCAGGCACCTCGACTCCTCTAGAACATCTAGCAGATTTATTACCTCATTAACCTTGTTGATCTGGACTTTCAGGCAAGGCAGATTTTAACCCAAATTTTTAAGCCCCTTCTGACATTCTTGAATTTGGCATTAATTCTTCTTGCCGGGTCAGTAAACCCCACAGTAATATTCCAGGCATTTCCAACAATCTTTTTGAAGTCACTGTGCTGCATCCAATAATTTTTCAATCTGCAAACCTTTGACTTGGGAATTTCAGTGTTGATAGAGATCACACAAGGCACATGATCAGAGATTGGTTTTACCAGAGAATAGACCAAAGTGTTAGGGTAGGAAATGGTCCAAGCATTCGAGGTAAAAAACCAGTCAAACCTCTCCAACAGGGGGTCTTGGTGCATATTACTCTAGGTGAATTTTCTGCCTTTCAGAGGCAATTCCACAAGACCCAAGTTACTAATTGCTTCGTTAAACTGAAACATATCATTGACATCTCCTCCAGGTTTATTTATGTCAGTTATGTTTCTGATGAAGGTGAAATGCCCCATGATAATCCAATTAGTGTCCTCAGGCATGTCGATGTTGGCAAGCCAATCAATGAATAAAGCCTTTTTCTCAGCCACACAAGGGCCATAAATATTTGTAAGAACCCAGGACTGGTTGGACAAGTTTGAGGTAAAGTTCACAGAGATAGAGAATTCATTTGTAAAGGCTACCTCCCCTTTGTACAAAGCATCATTCAAAATAATAATGATACCTCCAGAGGCCCCCATAGAAGGAAGGAACGCAAATTTATTAAAAAAAATTGCTGAAGAACTTTTTAATGTAAGCAAGATCAAAATGTTCCCTTTTTGTTTCCTGGAGATAGATAATGTCACAACCACACTCCTCAATCTTATTAAATAAGGCAATCCATTTTATTTCTGAGTTGATGCCTCTGATATTCCAGTTCAGGATATTTAGTTGTGTGTTGTGATTCATTGGGAAACTAGGCTGCAGACAATTATAATAGGACAAAGAGAGCAACCCCGGGCCAACCCACCACAGACAATCACACAGTAAATAAGTGGGGTATTAACATCAAAAGATGCATAGCTCCAAGCAGTACATAAGGGTTTGTGCCCACTGTGTAACATCCCAATATTTTGGAATGCTTAAAAATCACTAAAATTTAAAACTTTTGTTTTTATTAAAATAAAATATTAAAATGCATAAGAAAACCAACTATAAAAGACTTCAAGCATATTGAAAGAGTTTAATATTTCAAATATCTCAGTTATCATTATTTCCAAAAGTTGTTTCAAATTAAACATTTTATTATCCACTGTATTTCTTTAGACCTCAATATGTAATTTGACCAATGTTTTACAAAACTTCAAACCATTTCCTTGTAATCAAAAATTTCTTTATAAGTATTTGATTTCAACCACTTAGCCATAGCTATTCATAAATTAAAATAATATATACAAGTGTTCTTTTAAACTATTTAAAAACCCGCCGGCGGAGGCCGCCTTTGCATCGACTACACTTATGTAAACAAGGCCTGCCCCAAAGACCCTTATCCCATGCCCAGAATCGACCAGATCATGATCTATTTGCCAAATGGTTTTCATTTTCTTTAACTAAGGTCCAAACATAGTTTTGGAAATTACAAGTCTATAGTTTATAACTTTAAAACTTCATAGATTTAAATTAATGAATTATCCAAATAGGCATTTCATTAATTCTCAAACATAAATTGATCTTCATGAATATATATCCAATATAAGAAATGAATTAAATTTAAATCTTTTCCAAAGTTGTTTTATGGAGTTTCAAATGATTTATCTTAATATAAATATAATGGTGTACAAAATAAAATTGAATTGAATCCATTATTTTTCCTATTACTTTAAAAATATTTATATTCTATTATTTTACTATTATACCAAAATAAAGGTGAATGGTTACTAAAAATGAATTTTAAATAACTTAATATCAGCCATCTATGATTGTGGTGATTTCATAAATTTTATTTAAACCCAAATGAATTTATTAAATTACTTATTTCAAAGTTGACCTAAATGGGCAAATTTGCATTTTATGAATATTTCAAAATTATTAATTTAAAAAAGTTTTCAAAACATGCCCACTAATGTTTTAAAACATAGATAAGAATATTACAAAATTTTAGAAATTTATTTGACTTGATTTGGAGTCTTAAATCAAAAGTTATAAAAGAAATAGAAAAACAGGAAAGAAAAAGAAAAATCCCTGACAGGCGGGACCCACCTCTGGCCGGATTTCACGCCCGAGACCGCCGGAGTTTCCTTTCTTCATTCGCGCAATGAAGGCCGAAATCAACGACCCGACCCTCTCCATATAATACCCCGGCTCCGTCGCTTCTTCCCGCACGCAAAACCCTAGAAATCCCGCCACCAGGCTGCTCGCACGCCGCCCCGAAGCTCCTCGGTTGCCACCGTCGTATTTCTTCCCTTCCGGCCAAGTTAGCACGCCCCCGAGCCCGAGAACCTCTCCATCCTCTTCCTCAAGTTCGTGCGCACCTCCTGATGTCCTCCCTTATTCGTTTTCCCAGCTGTTTCGTCGAGGACGAACCCAACCGGAGCTCGCCGGAGCAAATCACGCGTCCGCCCTCGACCCCACGCCTCCGCGAGACGCAATCGAGACCGCCACCTCGCCCATCCACTTCGCCGTGGCCTCACGCGTCCCACCGTCGTCTCCCTGGAGCGAGGCGACCACCGGAGGAAGAGAACGGTCCTCGCCCGACGCTGGCGCCGCCGTCTTCGTCAAGTCCGGCGACTGGAGCGCCGCCACCCTTTGGTCAACCACTGTGAGCCCTCCGATCTCCTTCCAACAGCTGAGATTAGAATTTTATTTCGAACCAGTACAGTTAGATCTGGACCATAGATCTAGATCTGGACGGCCCAGATCCAATCACTTAATCCAGTCAGCAGCCACGTCAGCTCCGCGTCAGCAGCCCAGTCAGCGCTGACGTGGAAAATGAATTTCTCGATTTAGTTAATTGGCAGTTTTGCAGAAAAGCCCCTGCATATTCAAACCTTCATAACTTTTTAACCACTTATCCAAATTTGATAAATTTTATATTTTGAAAAGCCCTCGACTTGTAGAATATTTTAGTTCTTTAGAATTCAAATTTGACTTAGTTTAAAATATTCAAATTTCAAATGGATGATTTGAGTATATTTATCATAACTTTAAATCTATAAATTCAAAAATTGCAAATAAAATTGTTTTATAAACTTTATAATATTTGTAATTTTATGCCTCTGTTATAAAATATTTTTGAGTAGTATTTGGATGATTTCATAGTTACATATTTAATTGGAATAGTTTGACTATATTGATATAACTTTTGATAGAAATATTATTTTTGAGTAAATTCAATTGCAATAAATTTAGTTAAATCACCTCTGTCTATTAACACCATTTATAAAAATTGTGTTATACAAAAATTAAATCACATAAAACTTTAATCTATATGTTTTCCTTTTATTATGTTTTGCAAAATTAGAAACTAATTAAATTGCAATTATAACTCTATGCATACTTTATAAATATCACAAAAATTAGTATGATGTTTCTTGCGATTTAAAATTGCATTTCGTGCATAACATATTTTATTATATAGTTATACCCCTCATAGGAAAACTCCTCCCTCATTTTCTCTAAGTTAGGATTATTTTCAACTTAGTATTTTGGTAAAATGCTATGTACTTAGACACTTAGTATTTTCAACATGGAGCTAGAAGGCCATTGAAGGACTTAGCCAAAACAAGACTTCGGAAGTATCTTCAAGGAATAGACGCACTTAGAAGAAAATCAAGAAGAAGGTCATGAGGACCAACCAACAAATATTTTCTAAGTCTTGCTTCCTCTCTCTCTTTTCTCCCTTTTTCTCATAGCCCTTATGATGACTAAGTTATATTCAAGACCAACCTGGAGGCTATGAACACCATCAAGTCTTCAAAGCCATCAAGTCTAGAAAATTGCAATGAAGTCATCACATCAAGAATAAAATGAAGCAAGGAGAAGATTCTACATTCTTCATTCTATCTTTTCCCTCTTTCCTAATCTTGTCTTTCACTTAAGACGTAAACAATTTTTTATCATATTATTACCATCTTGAAGTTTGTTGGATCCTAGCGGCATAGTGAGATGAAGCGGCCTGGAGACAAACCTTACATGTCCACGTACATGAGACCTGTTCCACAACTTAAGTGGCTGGCCGGGTGTCTGTCTCTCTCACTATAGTGAATATCCAATTTACAAAGAGTTGATAATATTGTTGATCACCTTGAAGTATAAACTTAGTATTTTCTCTAAATATTTTTGCACATTATGACTTAGCCATTTGAGTGCTTATTCAAGATGTTTTATAACGAAGTTATTTTGTCCAACCTATGACTTATGACCTTAGTCCTTGGTAATTTTTGACCAACCTAATTGCCTTGCAATAACTTAAAATATTTTCATAGCACGACATGCATATCTAGTTCTTAGAAATATTTTGCACATCATGCATAAACATATTAAGTTTTATGAAACTTGTTTGTTCATTATGTATGTGTTTGTATGCGTTGTGTAGTTGTGTTTTATGTTGATTGTTGTATTGTTGCTTGTCTATATTGTTTAGATTGAACGGAGAGTTCTGACTTACGTTGAAAAGAGTTTGTGAGCAAAGACATCATTCAAAGGCAAGTGGCACACCTCATAAACCTCCTACTATTTTCTATATGCATTACTTAGTGTATTTTTACATAAGCATGTGTAGGATAGTACTGCTATGCTTAACCTGTGTAGAAATCCCTTACTCCTGTATCTAGGTTCCTATGCAATACTTAGTAGAATTATTGATGCTATGCAAATGTTGTTTTGTGAATATCTAAATTCTACTAAGTTAAGAATGAAACACCTGGGTGGTAAGAGGTTGAATGGTTTATGTTGAGTGGCTACTCAGGTCATGTCTATGGTTCCTGGAGTACGTACACTTGTGAACGGCCACCCAGGAACAGAGGAATGTGAAGAACTCCGAGTGACGATTGCTTCCAGTGCAGCCATTGCCAATGGGCTCTGGCTTGATCAACTAAGTTGCGTGGACTCTCTCCGGCTTGACAAGCAGATGTAGATGGTGTTAGGGGGAACGGGTCAAACCAGGTGGGAGGGAAAATGCTTCTGAAAGATCTCGTCTCATTTTTCTCCTTTTCCTTATCATTATAAGTGTGTAAAGGATAGTTTGGGTTGAATGGGTACAATGGTGAACGTGCACAACCTCTGCAGAGTGTAAAACTAAGTACTTAGCCGTGTCCCCGGTACGGACAATTTGAGTATCTGATCACGAACGTCAACGGAGGATTCCAACATTCCAACTTCAGAAATAAAACTTGATGGGTGAACAAGGGTAGAATGAGATCGTGGTTGTCATACCACGAATGTCTCGAATAGAAGAAAATTGTTTCCAAAGAGTTAGGAAAAATTGGCTTTATGCAAAATAGCCTTGAACTCCACCAGCCAAATAAGCATATAGGTTATAAGAGTTATTCCTCTAAGTGTCCACCATAGTGTCACTTGCCATACTACATTTTTAATGGAATCTGACCCACATTGTTGCGATATTTTTCTTATTGGAGATTGATCAGATGACGAGTGAGGTTTCGTTTAAAGGTTTCGAGTCTACAACCAACATGTTTTCGCCCGTGGCAATATGAATGTGATGGAAACTCACTTCTATTGTATTTCCGCTGTTTAAGCTTTCGAAGCTAGCTTTATGCTATGCAACTTGTATTGAATATTTTGTAAGTCTGGGTCATCAATGTAATAAAATTGATACTTTGTTGTGATATTACATCGTAAACTGTGTGTGCAAACGAATCAATCCAGGGATTTGCACTATACACAGATATTTGCCTTATTTTAAGTGCAGGTACGCTACACACTGGCACCAATCCACCATCTTACATAGCCTTTCAACATATTACTGAATCCATACAGAGAAGCTAGGGGCCTGACTGCCCTGTGTATACCAACAGTGGTAATACACATAAAATACTGGAGTTGTACTATCATTTAAAACTCAGTTTTTCTTCTTCTTCTGATTCCTTCGAGAGGCATCAGATGGATCCTTGCTAGCATCAACTTTCTTTTTCATGGCCATGGATTTCTCAAGCTCCTTTTCTTCCACCTTGCAAAAAGAAATTGCCAGGTTTTTAACTTTTTTTTATTTCAGCATAGGAGGAGCAGCAGTACAAGCAAGGCACTATCTATTAGAGCAAGCAACATTTTGTTTGAAGCATTTTCTTAAGTCTTTGAGCCTAGGGCTTCTCCTTACCTCTGAATCAACTAGAGGAGAATTGCCATTCCTCCTTTTTGAGCCAGCCTTAGGAGTGGTCTCCCCCAAATCCAGGTGGACTTGTTCCAGATCAGAATCAATGATCACAGTAATTGTGCAAGAAGGGGCATCATCCAGAATGCATTTATCAGGGATGTGAAAGGTGAAAGTTTGTTCATAAACATCAGATGCACTCACAATATCCCAAATACGAGATTTAAGGAATGATCTTGCCCAATCAAACTTCTCAGGAGTTAACAACATCATAATAATGTAGTTAAACCAACTTACAGGGATATAAGCATTGATCTGGGGAACCAATGTCAAGCTGTTCATCTAGCTAACTGTCATCAGAGTTATCCTGGTAAGCAGAGAGCAGGCTTAGCAGGCCAGATTCCCGCTGCAAGTGGTCCAAAACCAAATTGGCAGGTAGCTTCTCACTGGTAGTAGGAAGGTGAAAGTTGCTTGGCCCAGCCCCATCAAGTCCAGGCCCACCTGTCACCAGACCCAGCCTTGGGCCCAAGAAGTGGGCAGAAGAGCTGACCACATTCTCTCCTTCAGAGCTAACATCATCCAGAACCAAACTGCTATTTAAGGGATGTCCAGATTGTTGTTGACCAAGAAGCTCCTCTGGCAGCACATTGTCCAAAACATATTCACCCTCAGGTTGAGCATCAGCAAGAGGCACAACCCATTGTTCCCAACCTTCATCGACAACCTCTACATCTTCGGGATCTACCACTGCCTCTGCAATTGGCAGGTCAGGGAACACTGGTAGGGGGTGGGGGTCAACCCCTGGAGGGGGAATGGGGTCTTCATCACGGGGCCCAACCCCAAGTAGGGTTTCATGAATCTGACTCTGCACTTTCTCCTTCAATATCGAAGGCTTTTTGGGATATCCGAGAGTTTTGTAACTCTGAGCTTAGCAAGAATCCTGCTCCTATGTGTCCCAACACATTTCCCAACCTCCTATGTGCTCTTTCCGCTCATCTCATCTCCTTGTCACCGATCATTCACTTTCTATTCTAAAACACTTTCCTTGTTTTGTGTGATCTACTCATTTGGAGCATCTCTACCGGGCCTCTAAATATATGTACGGTACCCCTAACTGGGGCTACTTTGTGGGGTGCCAGACATATGTCCGATCAACATTTAGAGGCCACCCACAGTGGCACTCCCCAAACGCCCACCCCCAATCGCGAGCACACTGTCGAACATCTCGTGGGCGTTGTAAACTAATACTCCCTCCGTTTCTTAATATAAGGTGTATAGTTTTTTGAAAAAATCCAAAATATAAGGTGAATTTGTTATTTATGGACAATTGAGCCATCAAAAAATGAAATCTAATCTCAAAAGAGAAATTTAGTACACTATGTACAAAATAGTTTGTCTTAATATTGGAGCAGAAAACTTATACACCCTACATTCAGGAAGGAATGAGTATAAAACGTTCAAATTTCATTCCTTTTTGTTATGTATTACAAAAAATTTAAATGAAATTGAACCCTAACTAACCCTAATCTAAACTCCGTCGAGGCCGCCCTGACCTGCCTCGCCGTCCTGGCCTACCGGAGCATCCTGTGCAGCTCTGAGTCGTGAGTGGACACGCCTCTCCCGCCGAAGCGTGCTCTCCGCCGGGCGCAGGTTGGCCCTCTTGTCAGCCACCCTCGCCACACGCACCCGGCGCAGATCTACGACAACCCCAGCTGGGCGGCCTCCATCAAGGACAGGTTCGCCTCCCGCTCCGCCGCCACACCGTTGAGGTTGACGTACGTCGCGCGCTCGACGGCCATGAAGATGCGACAGCCATCTTCTCGCTCCACGCTCTCGATGGAGGCCTACGTGAGCCTGGACGGCATCGGCAATCGCCTCGTAGCTGGCCCTAAACTGGTCTGCCGCCTGCTCGGCGCGCTAGATGTCGATAGAGTTCACTGCGACCACCGAGTCGGGCCTTAGCGGCGGTGGCAGCGCCTGCTCTTGCGGAGGCTCCTCCTCCTCCGGCGCTGCCTCCTTGTCCTTCTGGTCCTCCACGTCGACGTTTGCCAGTCGAGGGGCAAGACGTCGCTGATAGGCTTCAGCGCTAGCTCCGACGCCTTTTCCGGAGCCTGCTCTGACTGGTCCTCCTGCCCACGAGGGTGGGTGCGGCGTGCATCCTGGGTGAGCGTGGCCCAGGTGATCTGGAGGCGGCAAGGCATGGTGTGTGCTTGGAGGCTACAGAGGATGCGGGCACACCAGAGGAGTTGTTGTGGTGAGGCTGCGGGCACAACGGAGAAGGTTATATAGGCGGGGAGGGAAACGGAGGGGCGGGAAGCGGTGGCAATGGGCAGGAAGCGGCGGGTGGGTGAGCACGCGTCGCGTCAGAGTAATTGTGGCGACGACGCGATTCGCCGCGCCGACGCATGGGAAGCTGGGAAAGCCTGGGCGCCGGCATAATTGTGAGGCGTACCGCAGACGCCTCGCCGTCCCGTCGTTTCGTCGGCTCCATAAACACATTGTCATTAACGCGGGCTGAGCGGCCTCCTGCACCGGCGCAATTTAGAGCACAACCTTACGCCGCATGTGTATGAAGGGTGGGCAACACCTGTCTGAGGCCATGTCCGGACGATGTCCGGCACCCTAGAAGGGCCTCCAAGTATAGAAGCCCGATAGGGGGTGCCGGACACAAAATCGTTTGGGGCAAGGGTTTGGGGTTGCCGCTGGTGACGGTTTTTTGTGTCCGGGCCCCTAAAGACCCCCTTTAGAGGCCCCCAGTGGAGATGCTCTTACAAGCTACTCCCTGTGTCACGGTAATGCATGTAATTTAACAACACCCTTTGATTAATAATTTAATAAACAACATTTACGGTACTTTTATAGATATAAAATGTATCATTAAATTGATATAAATCTAATGATATAATTTTCTGACATATAATTATTTTTTTGCTTACCAAATTTAATACTCCCTCCATCCATTAACTGTCGCAACTCGTGATTTTGTGAAAAAACCCTCAAATGTTTCTGAACATCAAGCCGCAGCCCCATCCATCCACCACTCCGCGTCCTCGCCCATTCTCTCGATCCCCCTAACCCCTTCCGTCGCCGAACGATTCTAGACGGCTCCGGTAACTCCTCATGCCACCAACCATCGCCCGGGCACCACCTCATCGTCCTCTCTTGATCCCATGGCGGGGGAACCGGAGATCCACACCCCTACCGCAAACCCTAGCCTAGTCTCCGGCAAGCTTCAATCTTTGGCAACCATGTCGGCGTCGGCGCGGCAGCGGGCGGTATTGATGCGCTACTGATGGGCATCACCTGGACTGTACCCGACTGCACATGGAGTTTGCGGCGAGCTGGCTGCGCTGCGTCCCTCAGCGTAGGAACCTTTTGAGAGTGGTGGCGCCCGTCAGTCGAAGCGGCGGCAGCAGTGGGCAAAGGGCGCGGAGAGACCGGTGGGCTGTGGCCACCGGCTGCCGGAGTGGCGGGGGGCGGGGCGCCCGCGTCGCCTAGCAAGTGACTTCTTCGGCCTGGGATTGGTAATTTGAATGCGGACGGTAGAGGGAGCTCGTGTAGGGGCGCTGGCGAGCAAGAAGTCGTGCAGGTGCGCTGGTGACTCGGTGAGCAGGAGCAAAGACGTCGGTGAGGGAGGACATCATGCATGTGTGCCATTGAGGGAGGAGCTCGTGCAGGTGCACCGGTGAGCGGGAAATCGTGCAGGCGCACCGGCGAGCAGGAGCAAGGCTGTCAGCGAGCGGGAGCAAGGCGTCGGTGAGAGAGCGTGTCGGCAAACAGGAGTAGTGCACCGACGAGCGGGAGCAAGGGTGTTTGTGAGAGAGAGTGCCGGCGAGCAGGAGCAGGGACACCGGCATGGGAGGAGCTCGTGTAGGTGCGCTGACGAGCACGAACACGAGTGAAGAGCTCCGGCGGTAGGCCGGGAGGAGGGGGACCTGGAGTAGGCAGGCATAATGGATCTGCTCGAGCTCATCGCAAGCTTTGCGGAATCGCAATGCTGATGGCTCCGGTTCAAAATCAAAAATATGAAGGGTGTAACTGTTAAATGGTCGACAGTTGAAAAAAATCCCCCTGCGACAATTAATTTCGGGACGAAGAGAGTAATCATTTTTTTGAAAACAGGGTGCTTGTCCTTTAAACTGCTACGGAGGGAGTATATTGGAGAGATGGGGTGATTAGTACAACTCGAACTTCCTCAAAATTAGACACTGAATCTGTTTTTTTTTTTTTTGACAACAATCTGTTTGTTTTGCTCTATGTGGGATGGTCCGCCGACGGTGAAGAAGCCTACGTCTATCTTGATTCGTTTGGAGTGAGGCGTATCCAACTGCCTCCAACTGCTGAAACATTAAAGGTCCAGGCTTGGGCTTAATCAACTCTCATTGAATTTCGTATCCTTGACGGTAGATGGTGTCAATCATTTTGCACCACTCAATCCCAGATCTACAGGGTGTGTGTTGCTGCCATGCACAGCCAGCGTCCGGACTCCGTGCAATGCCCTAACCTCCACGAGGGCGATGGCACAATGCTGAACGCCTCGATGCCAGCTACGACTGCGTCAGAAGTATCGATGATCGTCATCGAGTCCGATGAAGACTAGCTTCGATCAGAATCCCTAATTATTAGGTTTATTTATCTAATGTTTGAGTACGTTTCTGTTTCGATGAAAGCTTATGTAAAGTTTGCGTTTTAATTTATCTTAAGTTCAAATGAAATATGATCGGTTTCGTTGTGTTCTCTTAGTTTTATTTATTTCATAAAAAAAAACTGTCGTCAACGCTCTAGGGACTAGGGGTCAGGTGGCTCCGGTATGTCAAAAAAAATCTTATTCAAAACAAAATAGTTAATTTTCCGTGATCGACTTCTCAAATATGATAGTTTTATGCTATCAACTCGATACCGACGTTCCTAGTAACGGCCATCCGACCCTGTTGTTGGACCAGCTATTTGGAGCTCCAAGAAGTAAGAAGACCAGAACAAGAGTCAAAAGTATACGCTTTATACTTGGTAGATGTTATGACGTGGAAAATAGTAGGTAATACAAAGTATTGCAGACACGGTGTTTCGGCTCGTTGGTCTAGATACACCTGTTATGTAAAATCTTTTTATAAAATATTAAAAAAAACCATCAACTTTTTTTGATAGACACCAACATATTCTATATATGCACAAAATGTTTTGTTAAAACATGACATTATTTGGTTTCTGGGTAAAAAAGAAATAAAAACTTCTTTTTTGTGCCACCGCAATTTGTCGTTTGTACACATGTCACAAACAATGGCATTTTTTCCGGCTACTTCTTGTACGAACATAGAACATGCAGACGCATATCAAAAAAATGAAATTTAAGTTTTTTTTGAAATTTTAAATTGTATTTTTTGGATAGTAGGTGTATCTACACCTATTAGCCAAAGATAATCTCCCTGTACTATTCATTTTCAAGTTATTATTGAAGTATATGAATGCAACAATACAGAGTACACAAAAAAAGTTTACAAGACGCCGTGAAGTTTTCCATTCATGCCCAATTAGATGGACATTTGAAGATAAATCTCAATTTCAATTTTGATCCCGTTTGTGATATGTAAAATCTAGTAGAAAGGTTAAAGTCCATTATGCGAATTTCAGTCAAGAGGGATCGACGTATTTTAATAAAAATGATCAAAAGGTGAAAATATACCCTCTAAAACCCTTTTTTTTTTAAGTCTAGGTTTGAATTTCGTCAAATCTCATCCTTACCTGTCTCACCGTTAGTGTGGTTCCCATAGAGTAGTAAATGTTGACGATGTAATGAAAAAGTTAAATGTATTTTGCAACATGTTACAAAGGTTTACATGTAGGCTTTCTTTTTTCCTTGGTCTTCTTTAACTCTTAAGTCCTGCTTTCTCGTACTCCATCTTTGATTGCTACGAGTAGGTTGTATTGGACTACCACCGTAGACGAGAGTGGATAAATGGAACCCGGCGGCCTGTGCTCCTACCTATCCGGCCGTTGGTTTGGTCTGTCGTGACGTAAGCGTCGGTCAGAACATGATCTTTAAAAGGAAATCCCTTTACAAAGTTCTATTTTCATCCACATTGAGGTTCCGACATGTGTTGCAATTTCGTTCGTTTTCAATTCTCACCTTTGCTCCCCGTGTGACAAGTGACGGCTTCCTGGTGGTACGCAGAGGACTGGACATGCATTTATTTTGAGATTCGTTTTTTTATGAAATATCTGGAGAACCGTTTATCCGAATTACGAATCATTTTCACTTTTGAACTTCTCGCGTCGAGATTTTCAAAACTAGATCCATTCTTGATAGGTTTCGACGAACTTTTTTTTTGAACTTCGGATTATGTATACTCCCTCTCTCTCGGTTTATTGAGCGCGGTTCCAATATCATGCATTTTCACATCGTTAAGGCGTCTTTGCATTAATTGCGTGATAATTAGGGGCACTAAACCACAGCTAGGCCGGCACTCTGTTCTTTTTTTTCCTTCTCGCTAGTGTGTACGCTGTTTTAGATTCCTACATGCAGCTGCCAACATGAAGTCTGCCAATGCATGCACGAGATTAATTAGCCAACAGAATAATTGTATAGTTAATTGCCTACAATTAGGTGCATACGTTAAGGTATATTAGAGCTAATCACCTACAACCTTGGTCCGAGTGAATTCTCAAGCGCCCTCAGTAAACCGAGAAGGAGGGAGTAGTTCGTACAACCCGTATGTGTAGTTGTACATCCAACTAAATCTATGTGTAGTTATACGTACAACCTAATCTGTACAACCTGATCTGTTTAGTTGTACGTTCACTCTGTTCTGTACAAACTGATCTGTATACTTGTATAACCTGAGTCCGTGTAGTTGTATGTCTGAGTATGTGTAGTTATATGTACGAACTGATTTTATGTAGTTGTACGTTTGAGTTTGTATAGTTGTACGTCTAAATCTATATTGTTTTACGATTTGAATTTATATCGATGTATAGCTGAATCTGTATGCAGTAGAAGTTCTTTTTGTACAGAACCCCTAAGCAGCACGTATGTCCGGGCATCTTAACGTACCTAGCGGGACGCGCTGATCACCCAGGCCTCGTAAGCGCAGCGGCTTCGAACGATCAGGACGCGCAGACAGGCCGACACGCAGCGATCAGGACACCCAGGCCTCGTATTTCTACGCAGGGGCTGTACGAGCCGCACGCTCGGGGACACGTGTCTTCGGGCAGCTGCGCCCGATTCACCCTTCGCGAAGGCCGCCCTTCAGCTAGTTGTACCCTCTCTAAAACCATTTGTTCTCCGTGTGGAACGGGCTTTATACAGCCTATTTTTCTGCCCCTGCGTAGAAATACGCTATAGGTTCACTGTGCGGGGTCCAACGCATGTGGGCTAATTAATGACTGCTTCGTCCACCCGCAGCCATGGCGTGAACTCGTTCCTTCTGAAAACAGCATCTCATCGTGTTCGCACCTACTCCTCTAAGTAGTACATGGCTACATCTCTCGTCTTCCTCCGCTCAACCTCGGCTCTGGATCATCGGACGACGTCGTGCTAATCAAGGTCTCCAGCAGCGCGTCCTCGTGGCTATGGCACCCGGCGAAGGCGGACACAGGCAGCAGAGGAACGCGCTAACGTCGAGGTTACGTCACAGAGGCGTGTAGCCACATGATGGAACGGTGGTGGTGCTGGGCGGACATGCAATGGCAGGAACATTGGGGGCGACGGCGGCGACCAACGCCGGAGCTCGAGGAACCTTGCTGCGTCGCGCACACCACTAGTAGAAAACATGCTAAAGGACTAAATAAAATACCCCATTTATCCCGGTCGTACTGTAAACCAGGACAGATGGGGCCTAAATCCCGTCGAGCGCTCCAGGCGACTGTAACGCCACGGGATTTATCCCCTTTTAGTTTTGTGTGTTTTTCTTTTTTGCATCGACATGGCATCGCATCTCATCGCATTAATTTAATTTGTTGCATTTAAATTCTCACAATTAAATTCAAATGCATTTTAAATTAATTAAAAATGTGTTATTTTCAAATGTTTTAAAAATGTTAAAAACTAGTTTATTAAAATGTCTATGCAAAACTAAAAATATTTTGTAAAGGTTTCGTATTCAAATTCCTTCTCATTTGTGTTTTAAAAATATTAAACAGAAAAGTTTAAACGGGAGAGAAATAAGGCCCAAAGCCCATCTAACTCAAACCCTAGGTTTTCCCATAGAAAATTCCTTCCCACCCCCTACAATTTTGCAGCCACCCACCTCCTTTTTCTGGGAATTTGCAAAAGCCCTTCCACCCCCTTTTCTTTTCTTTTTCCTCCTTTCTTTTTTTTTCTCTCTCTTCTCTTTCTTCTTTCTCCAACCCGTACGGGAGAAACTCCCGCATCCGGCCTCCTCCCGAGCACCGGCCAGCGCGCCGCCACTCCCCGGCCTCCCGCTCGCCCTGCTCCGCCCCCCGCCACGCCCCCGGCGCCCCGTCCTCCCAACCTCGCCGCGCCGGCCCCCTCCCGCGCGCCTCCTCCGGCGCCTCGCCCCGGCCCGAGCTCCCCCAGCGCCACGCCGCCCCCGGCCGCCGCGCCCTGCGCTCGCCGCCGCACGCCGCGTCCCCAGCTCGAGCGTCCCGCCGCCACCGGCCGCGTGCTGCCTGCGGCCACCGCCGCCCCTTGCGCCGCCGCGCCGGCCGCCCGAGCCGCGCCGCCGTGCGCCGGCCCCTCGCCCCAAGCTCCTCCGCCCCGCGCAACCCCGTGCCTCCGCTCCGCTCCGCTTCGCCGTCTCCGTCCGTTGGCCTCCCCGCGTCCGCCGCACGCCGGGTGTTCGACGAAATGTCCGCAACACCCCGGCGGCACTTTTTCGTCCGTGTTTGTCCACCCTTCGTGGTGCTGCCCCGTACGCGTGCGCGCGCCCCTTCCAGTGTCCGTTGTCGTGGCCCCGAAGACCAGATACGACAAGTGCGCCACCGACCCCGATGCTGGGGATCCGAACAACGACCACCCGGACTACTTCCCCGACCACTTCCACGACACCGACAAACGACGATGCCCCGGTTCCGCGACGACTACTTCCACGACGACGACTACCTCCTCTACGCTCCGAAGACGTCGGTTTCGAACCCTAGTTCACCCGATCCGACGTACGGACCCAAACCCTAACCCTAAACCTATTTTATTAAATGTCATCTATCGTGTGCATACCGCATCATACTTGCATGTGTTGCATCTCTTGGGTTTGGTGGTGTAGCGATTCACCTAAATAATAATTATGGAATGTGTGGGCATTTAATTACTATTGATGCCTATTCCATTTAATTTGACTAGATCATCTTTGCCATGCCTTACCATCTTAATGGACATTTAATTTGTGGGGTAGATAAATAACTTCAACATTAATATTAATTGTCGGAATCCGGTTCCACTCAATTTGGATTGAGTGTGTCTCGCATTACATCTTTCCATGCCATTCATCATTCTTATATGATCATGATGGATCTTTTACCGTAGTTGTAAAATGCATCTGTTACGCTTTCCAGTGTTTGTTGCTTCTTCGCGGATACGACGTTGAGATGCGTGAGTAACGACAAGATCTGCTTCCATGCGGGATTCCAGGCAAGCAAAGTTTTCTTGTTTACCTATACATTGTCTTTCATTCCTGCCGTTGATCTCTGCTACCCTAGTTATCGATTCTTGAACTGCGATCCCATCACATGTTTATCCTGCAGCCCATACAGCTTTATCCCCACAACCTAATACCTGTTGCATGTTTATCAGTTGGCCTTGCGAGTCGTAGCGCATGCTTAGAGTTGTTTGTGCGAGTCGTCTATTGGTCTTATGTTTCATCTGCTTAGTTTGATAGATTGTTCTACCTTAATAAAATGTTGTCTTGTGTTGGGGTATTATAATTAAATGATAAGGCACCAGGCGGAAGGCCTTGCGAGGTGCTTTGTTCTGCTCAGTGTCGACCTAGGAACTGAGATTTTGTCCTCGGATCCAATTTTGAGCGCACTAACCACTTGTGGGTGGCCCTATGGAGCCCCGCTCGACTTTGAACGGATCTACAGCTTGTCCATGTGCCGCAAGTAGTTCGGGTTTTCCATTTGCTCATATGCATGTGCATGATGATGACGATGATGATGATGAGAGGTTATGTGATACGGGGGGTCATATAGGTGCGGTACGACACGAAGCGGACAGTTCCTACTGTGGTTTGAGCCGCATGGTGGCGTAGTCGCAAACTAATGAGTCCACAATTGAGATTCGGCCGGACTCCTGACGCGGGTAACAACTCATATGGGTGGCACTTGGACTTGCTGTAGTGAGGGAATAAGTCGTGTTGAGAAGCCCTGATGCTTGCTTGGGTTGATCATGCGAGTATGGGTACAGTAGTGCACCCCTGCAGGGTATAATCTTATCGATGAGCCGTGTCCACGGTTATGGACGACTTTGGTGATGATGCTGGCTAACAAGATCTAGACAACCTGCACCTATTTAATGTTAATTAAATGGACTAGTAATATAGAATCACTTTCACAATAAATTATAATTAAAACTGTTCAATGTGTGAGTTTCGCGAATTGCTTCCTCATACTTGGTTGAGGGGGTTAATTCGAGAATGGGTTATGTTTGGTGTTAGTAGTAGTTGGCTACTTTATCCGCTCTCTTATCCCTCTCTGATTAGACGGAAGTTGTAGCGTGTCTCTTTAGGTTGCTAGTGTTGCTGCCGCTAAGTCCACCTCCCCTATATTTTGGGAGATGGTGTAGAAAGTAGGCAAGTCGGTTTTGCTTGCCAGGGAGTGCCCTGACCCTCTTTTGGGATGTGCTTTATGTGCAGTCAACAGGTTTGAAGTCTGACGACGTTAGCTTGGGAATCCCTCCGGCTTGGCTGGGCAGGGATACGGCGCCATTGCTTATCTTCAGGACTCTTAGTCCAATTTGCATCTTATCCGTAACCGGATACTTTTTTTTGCTTCCGCTGTCATTTGTATCTCTGTATTGTAACATTTGTATCTTGACTCGTTCGAGTCGTTGTTGTAATTTATCTTCTGTTGTATTTGTGGATGTATCGGAATTGTTGTAATGTTATCACAATTCCACCCACATAATGCGCATGTTTCGGTGTGCACATTATGTCTGGTGGGCGACCTAAAATCGTTATTATGCGGATTTCGGCGGGATCGCTTAAATCTACATAGTACCGATTTTAGGGCGTCACAGCGACACCCATTTGTCCCGGTTCCAGCCACGAACCGGGACAAATTAGGTAGCACCCGCCCAGCGCACTAGGCGTCACTCATTTGTCCTGGTTCGGGACAGGAACCGGGACAAATGTGCTGGTTTCAGTTACGCGCGCGGAAGCCGAGCCATCGCCGCGTTTTTTCGACGCGCACGGAATACGAGCAGAAGTGCGCGCCGCCGGCGATTCCTCTGCTCTCCGGCGATTAATTCCTCTGCTCCGGCCGGCGATTCCTCTGCCTCTCTGGCGCTATAAAATGCACATTACGGCTCCTCCACACAACATATTTCCGGCTCCTCCACACACATCTCTCCTCTCTTTCTCCGGTCCTATGGAGCCACTCGCGCGTCAGCCTCGGTCCGAGTTGTACTACTACAACAAAGAAGGCATGCGGTTCAAGGTCTGGGTCACCCTTCGTGCATGGCGCGTGGAGAAGTGGATCCGCGACGTGAAGAACTACTTCCTCGACGTCGCTCCGATCAAAGTCGTTGGGCTCGATTGCGAGTTCACCGGCCCTCGACGGAAGGATACTCCGCAGCGCGCCGCCGTCCTTCAACTCTCGGTGGCGACCGAGACTCTTGTCTTCCAAATTTGCGAAACTGACTGGGTTCCTGCCAAGGTGATGTGGTATGCTCCTATAATACCACGGTTGAAACGCCTGTTCGCGAACAAAGAGCATGCCAAGTTGTTGCGATGGCACAAAGAGGATCGTAAGAAAGACGCGATGTGCAGACACCCCGCTGATGGGTCGCAGTGGAGAAAAATTGAGAGAGAGTTCCCGGAATTTGAAGATGACGCAAGGAACTTAAGGTTTGGTCTAAGTACAGACGGCTTCAATCCGTTTGGGGAGCAGAGCAGCAGTCATAGCACATGGCATGTGACTCTATGTATTTATAATCTTCCTCCTTGGTTGTGCATGAAGCGAAAGTTCATTATGATGCCATTGCTCATCCAAGGCCCGAAGCAACCTGGCGACGACCTTGATGTGTACCTCAGGCCATTAGTTGAAGAACTTTTACAGTTGTGGCGGGAAGAAGGTGTACGGGTGTGGGATGAGCACAAACATGAGGAATTTGACCTACGAGCTTTACTTTTTGTAACAATTAACGATTGGCCTGCTCTTGCTAACCTCTCAGGGCAGTCGACCAAGGGGTACAATGCATGCACACACTGTTTGGGTGAGACTGAATGTTTATATTTGGATAAATGTAAGAAGTGTGTGTATCTGGGGCATTGTCGATTTCTTCCGATCAGGCATACCGCAAGGAAGAAAGGCAAGCATTTTAAAGGTGAGGCGGATCATAGTAGGAGGCCTGTCAACCGTACTGGTAAAGAAATATTTGATATGGTAAAGGATCTAAAAGTAATCTTTGGAAAGGGTCCTAGAGGACAACAGGTTCCGAAAGACGCTAACGGGCACGCACCCATGTGGAAGAAAAATCTATATTTTGGGAGCTACCATATTGGAAGGTCCTAGAGGTTAGATCTGCTATCGACGTGATGCACGTGACGAAGAATGTTTGTGTGAACCTGCTAGGCTACTTGGGCGTGTACGGGAAGAAAAAAGATACAGAGGAAGCACGGGAGGACCAGAAACGTGTGAAAGAACGAGACGGCCTAAGTCCCGAACACTACGAAGGTCCTGTCAGCTACGCTCTTACCAAACAAGAGAAAGTAATATTCTTTGAATGCCTGAGCAGTATCCAGGTCACGGCTGGGTTCTCGTCGAATATAAAGAGGATAGTAAATGTGAGACTCCAAAAATTTCAGAATCTAAAGTCTCATGATTGCCACGTGATTATGACGCAATTGCTTCCGATTGCACTAAGGGGGCTACTACCGAAAAATGTTCGAGTACCCATTGTGAAGCTTTGTGCATTCCTCAATGCAATATCTCAGAAGGTAATCGATCCGGCGATTCTACCAGGGTTGCAAAATGATGTGGTCCAGTGTCTTGTCAGTTTTGAGTTGGTGTTCCCTCCATCCTTCTTTGATGTTATGACGCATCTCCTGGTTCACCTAGTCGAAGAAATTCAAGTTCTCGGTCCTGTATTTCTGCACAATATGTTCCCATTTGAGAGGTTCATGGCAGTCTTAAAGAAATATGTGCATAACCGTGCTAGGCCAAAAGGAAGCATCTCCAATGGCTACGGTAACGAGGAGGTCATTGAGTTATGTGTTGACTTTATTCATGACCTTAAGACGATAGGTGTTCCACAATCACGACATGAGGGTAGACTTAGTGGAAAAGGCACACTAGGAAAGAAAACAAAAATTTGTATGGATGGACATTCTTTCACTGAAGCACACTATACAGTTCTATAAAGTTCTACCTTGGTGGCCCCGTATATCGATGAACACAAGAATCTTATACGCTCTCTACACGCGGGGAGGTCTGACAACTGGATTGTACGTACACATATGGCGACTTTCGGCGGTTGGTTGCGAGCACATCTTGAAAATAAAGACAAGGTTGATGAACAGTTACACTTGTTGGCCAGGGCACCATCTACAACTATATGTACTTTCCAAGGGTACGAGATAAATGGGAATACATTTTACACGAGTGTCCAAGATAAAAAGAGCACGAATCAAAACAGTGGTGTTCGCATTGATGCAACAAACAACAATGGGCAGAAGAACACATATTATGGTTGCATAGAGGAGATATGGGAACTTTACTATGGACCTTCTTTTAAGATCCCTTTGTTTCGGTGTAAATGGGTCAATCTGAAAGGCGGGGTTGAGGTAGTCAAGATGTACGGAATGACAATAGTGGGTCTAAACAATCTTGCGTATAGAGACGAACCATCCGTGCTAGCCAATGATGTGGCTCAGGTTTTCTATGTGAAAGACATGTCTAGCAGACCCAAAAAAAGAAACATACTGGGAGTGGAGGAGCCAAGGCGTCACATAGTTCTTTCAGGAAAAATAAACATCACGGGAGTGGAGGACAAGACAGACATATCAGATGATTATAATAATTTTGATGAAATTCCGCCATTCGTAGTGAACATTGACCCAATCATCAAGTTGATTGAAGAAGATGCTCCATGGTTCCGACCCAGAAGAACTGGCGGTGTTGTGTGATGGAGATATTGGTGCGATGTGTAATAATTAATATATTATACTTTTTATATGAAGAAGATGCTCCATTTTTACCTGCATATCAAATGGATCCGTCGGCGTTGATAGAACAAAACACACGATTTCACCTGCATACAGCCCCACGGTGGCTCCTGATGAGTGCCTGCATATCAAATGCACCGTGGGGCGTATGCAGGGAATCCGAGTGATTTGTATATATTCCTTAGTATATGAATTGAACTAGTCTTTTGATAGAACAAAACACACGATTTCACCTGCATACAGCCCCACGGTGGCTCCTGATGAGTGCCTGCATATCCAATGCACCGTGGGGCGTATGCAGGGAATCCGAGTGATTTGTATACCACACCACCCGCCCGGGCACTAGAAGGAGGAAACACTGGGTGCTCGCCTCGTCCGAGAGGGGGCTATATATAGGGTCACGGGCTCAACTAGTGGTACTGATAGTGTTGATCCAACAACTCTGAAGTGCTCAAAAGAAGCACACCCCTGATCCAACGGCTAACAAGTGTTTCAAAGAAACACACGATCCGTGTGCTTCTTTAGTCCCGGTTTGGAACTGAAAGCGTTAATCGAACAGCTCAGAAGCAATCAAAAGAAACACACACCTGATCAAACGTCTAACAAGTGCTTGAAAGAAACACACGATCCGTGTGCTTCTTTAGTCCCGGTTTGCAAAAGTTATACAAATTCACATTCAAACTAGTTTTAAACTAATTAAAATAATTATTAAAGAAAACAGAAAATGTTTTTGTATTAGTTAGTCAAATTCAAACACTTTTCATATTGAAAGTTTTTTCAAATTCCAAAGTTTGCAAAAGTTATACAAATTCACATTCAAACTAGTTTTAAACTAATTAAAATAATTATTATAGAAAATAGAAAATGTTTTTGTATAAGTTAGTCAAATTCAAACACTTCTCATATTGAATGTTTTTTTCAAATTCCAAAGTTTGCAAAAGTTATTTAAAACAGAAAAAGAAAAGAAAAAGAAAAAGAAAAAACCCCTTCTAGGGTGCTATCTGTCCCGGGTGGTGGCTTAGCCCGGGACAAATAGGGGGCTATCTGTCCTGGGTGCAGCCACGGCCCGGGACAGATGACCCCTATTTGTCCCGGGCTGAGCCACCACCCGAGACAAATAGGTGGCGGTTATATATACAACACTTAGCGCTCCGGGTCGAGCCACAACCCGGAGCAATTCCCCAACCATGCCATCAGGCTGCCGAATTTTTTCGTCGCGCCTCCGTCGTCGACTCTGGCCACGGCGAACTCCATCCTCAACTCTGGTCTCCGTCCTCGCTTCTTCCTCGACTCCGGCGACTTGGTGAGCCTCGCGGGCTTCTCCTCCCTCTCTCTGATGTCCTCTCTCCTTCCTCAACCCTAACCCTTGCTTTTCGGCCACCGCCCTACGCCGGAAAAACCTCTGATTCCGGTATGCTCCGCGACCTCTGGTGTGCTCCGCGACCACCGTACTCCCCGCCGTGACGCCTGATTCCACCCCGGTGTGCTCCGCGTCGAAGGAGAGCTCGGATTTGAGCCCGCACTGACGCACCATCTCCGGCCACCACGCGAACTCGTCTCCGGCGAGCTTAGATGAAGTTTGAAGAGCGGCGCCGCCTCCAAATGGTCTGCCGTGTCCCCCTCGATCGTTCGCCGCGGCCAATTTTGAGTCAAGTCGACGGAATCGTCGAGTTCTTCCGGCCGTGGAGATGAACTCCATTGCTGACGTCAGTTGTGACGTTAGCGGTCATTATTTTAATTTTTTTAGTATTTGTAGCATGCAAATTAGTATGCAAATAAATACTTGTGTATGCAAATTAGTATGCGAATTAGTTTCTAATGTTAGTCGTATTTAGTAATTAGTATTAGTTAGTTGTAGTTTGCAAAATTTAGTAATTAGTATTAGTTAGTTGTATTTGCAAAATTTAGTTGCAAATATTAGTAATTATTTAGATGTTGAGTTATTAAAATTATGTAGATGTGATAGGTAAAGTTTTATGACATGTGGGTCCACTTACAAAATTATTGCAATGCAATTTTATTAACATAATGTTATTACAAATGTGATAGGTAAAGTTGTATGACATGTTGTCGTGTCATTATTATGGTTGGTTGAATTAGTTTGAATAATTTTATTTACATAATGTTATTTGAATAAACATAAAAAATATATACAAAATGTGAAAATACATACAAAATGTTAGTTAAATTGAAAATATATACAAAATGTGTTAATTGTTGCAATGTGAAAATACAAAATGTGTTAATTGATTTGCCACTGATTTTACAATGTAGTTAATTGTAGGTTTAGTTAGTTGAAGTTACTTGTAGGTTTATTTAGTTATGTTTTTAGCTAGTTAAATATCAATGCTATGCGATAAATATCATTTACATTGTAATATGTTTAGTTGTTCAAGTCTAGGTCAAATTATTGTAATGTGTTGAAATTATTGCTTGTTAAATAATACTCAGTTTTGATGATGCAGATACTCGGATTTGTCACGGTGTCGAAGCCGCCGCCGTCAGGGAGCCCCAGCTTTGTTGGACTACTCCGCCACCGTAAGAGACGAGAAAGAAAATGTAATAGCTTTGTTGCTTCAAATGGATTATTCGAGATGTATATTAGTGATATTTAACCTTCTTTGCTATAATCGAGATACTACAAAAGAGCAATGTAAACGAGAAATTGAAATACACTGGTAGAAATTGAAATGTGTTTGTGCAATTGAAATCTTGCAGAAACTATGGACACTGGTAGAAACCTTGAACAAGAAGAGGACATGTTCGGCATCATCCGCGAAGGTGATGAATTGGACCCCGGTAGAAACCATGAACAAGAAGAGGAACACTTAGACGATTTCACCGGACAATTTCTGAACGAGTCCGGTGATGGACTGGAGGGGCATTCAGACGGAATACACGTCACTGACAGTTCAGCTCACCGACAGTTCACCGACTCTACTGTTGGAAAGTCGTCCGCCGAGGTCGATATATGCCCTCAGGTTATTGTCTCCGTTGAATAGATTTGTGGGTATACATATATTAACTATCACTTTTTCTTGTGTTTAGCCGTCGGCGGGCCATGAACCGGGACCAAGCAAAAAAGCATCCATGAAACGAGGCGTGCCATGAACCGGGACCAAAAAGCTCCAAGGGAAACAGAAATACCACATCGACGCAATCAATGAAAAAGGAAAACCGATTGCTCCCGCTAACCACGCAAGGAAATTTGTAGCTCAGTGCGGAGTCATCTTTCGGGACAGACTCTCTATCAGGGCTCAAGAATGGTATAAGCCAAAGGTGCCAAAAGAGGGGGTTATTTATGTCTCGGATGAAGACAGACAACTCCTTTGGGACGAGCTCATGCAGAATTTCACTTTAACGGAAGAGGAGGATGTAGAGAAGCCGGTTATAGAGAATCGATGCAAGGCCTGGACTTATATTGAGATGGGTGAACTGTTCCGCAGCTGGAAGAAAAGGATTAACAGGTTCATAACTGAAGGTAAGACTCCAGAATTTGTCGGAGTCTATGAAAAGATAAAAGATGAGTGGCCCGAATTTAAGGCGTACAAGCAATCGGAAGCCGCTAAGAAAATCTCAGCGAGAAATAAGAAAATGCACATAAAAAGATATATCACCATAACATGGGGTCAGGTGGCTACCTGACGGCCATGACTAAGTGGACGAAAATGGAGGATGAGTTTTTGGCTAAAGGTATAGAGATCGAGACATTTGGCTGGCGAGACCGGCTTAAGGCTTGGTTCTATGGGCATGGTGGAAAGTTAGACCCTGAAACATGTGACTGTCTTTTTACCAAGGAGCACGGAGCTGACCCTATTAAAGCTCTCAGAGAGGTATGGAAGGAGGTCACAGAAGGCATGTTCCACCCTAACAGAGAGAAGGATGAGCTATCGCGAGCCCTTGGGAATCCTGAACACAGTGGACGAACACGAGGAACCGTTGGCTCCGTACCGTGGATAATTGGGTTTCCCAAAGATGTTGGCACTTACAGAAGCCGATCGAGAAAGAAGAAAGAGCATGCCGACCGGGCCCAGTGGATGGAAAATAAAATACTAGAGCATGAGAAGGAGATAGCAGAGCTGAAGGCAGACAAGCAGACTCGACGGATGCCCTGCGAATCTGAGACGCCCGAAGATCCTTCTCCTGATCCAAAATCAATGCGGAGAAGCAGCGTGGCTTCGACGGAGCTCGATCGCCACAATGATATGCCAGGTCCTCGTCACCCCGTGGATAATATCGTGTAGCGGGAACTTTGCAACCTACATGTGCCATGCTTGAACATAACCGTGAAGGTGGCGTACGGCTTTGCCCTACCGCCTAGACCAAATGGAACTTATCATTGCCGCCTTATTCCAGATGGCTATGCTGTTCTCGGGGTTGATGAGGTTATCAAGACATATGAGGGAATTAAGCTGGACTTCCATACGGGTGAAGACGAGGTTGAGTTGAGATTTGCCCTCAAGAGTACCTGCTTATGGAAAAAGGAATACATCGTGTTCCCACACATGCAACAAAATCGCCCTCCCAGTCCACATGCCAGTCCACATAACTACAACAACGACAACCAATGCGCTAGTCCAGACACCCCCCACAACGACAACCAAGGCGCTAGTCCATCGCCGCGTGAGCGTACTCCGCCGCCGCGTGAGCGTACTCCGCCACCGCGTCAACGGACTCCGTCGCCTCCTCAAAAGAAGCGGAAGTGCACCGCTGCGTCGACTAGTACTCAGAAAAGCGAAACAGGGAAGTCTCGCTTTGTGAACTCTCGCAAAGATGTCGATATATGGGTCAACGAGATCCAGGCTGCCCAGAGAAAGATGGCAAAAAAGATGACTTTGCCTTTTCCGGTATATTCTTCGGACGCGATACGGTGGGCCATAGAATTTCTTACGCATCCGTCGCAATATGAACTAAATATGGACGATGACTACACACGCGTTCTGGTGCGTACATCTAGGAGAGTGCGGGAAGAACAAAAATTTGCTGCCACCCAGAACAGAGATGTTCCACAGCTCGGAATGCAGGCGGGACAATCGGCCCCTCCACTCATATTGGCGCCTTACAACCGGAACCCGGTCGATTATGTACTTTCGCAGCAAGCTAGAGATATGGGTATAACTCTGGCAGAGCTTAAGGCATTACAATCTGGCGAGAGTGTCACCATACATGAGGTGGTGCGGAAATATGTGAGAGGAGAAGATCTTGTCGAGCCTGCTATGGTGCGCACTCTACCAGCTAGGTTGCACCAACTAAATGCATCGTACATGCGTACTACAGAAAGTCAAGAAGGAGACTGGCTCTATGGGAAAATTCCAATGGACTTTTATGGCCCAGGTAATGATGAGATCCAAATTCAGTATTGCGAATTATGGCAGTTATTCAATTTTGACGCGCTCAACAAATCTATCATCGGTGCCTTTTGCATGTAAGTAATTAAATTATGTATATATGTCATTAATTCTCTAGCTCAACTTATTTTCCATTGCTTGTAATTATCCTTATCATTATATTCCTTTTGTACTCTATTATGCAGGCTGACAATTATACAATCTCGAAAGTTGGGACTCAGTCACAAGATTGGATTCATTGACCCTAATCGAGTTCATCATCATGGTTTGTTACATTACCCAGAGAATACGGAGGAGCTTTTGCTTACTTATTTGATGGCGCAACATTACAAAAACACCATAATTTTCCCGTACAACTTCGAGTGAGTTGTTTACTTTCTTATACATACTCGATGTTAAGTATATGTAACTGATGATTTAGTTATTAACAAATATAAACATATGGCAGATTTCACTGGGTATTATTTGAGATTGATGTTGAAAAGGCAATCGTTGATGTCTTGGACCCATTATCGAAACCTGAAGAAAAGTTCGACGGCACGAAACAGATGCTCTAGAGGTAATTTCGTTCATTATCACAATCGACCTCGTATTTTCTAATAATATATCGTAATTAGTAAACTTCTTTACTAATTTTCCATACCGTAAACTTCAGGGTTTGGGACAAGTTCACCGATTTCCACAAGGACGTCGGTATAGCCCGGAACCTCACTTTTAAATTGCGAGAGGTAAGTCGTACTAGCTAGGTTCCACGTATGCATATTTTTAATTTTAGTCTCACAATACCATTTTCCCAATATTTTTGATTATTTTTTGATTGGTTTCTTATCTTATTCTCTCATAAAGTGCGCGAAGCAGCAACAAGACACCAATTTGTGTGGATTCTATGTCTGCGAGTTCATCCGAATTCACTTCAATGAGGGGGCAGATTTGAACGGCTATTCCGTACGTTAACAATTTATTCAAACTTGTTCACTTTTCGAATTGAATTATTTTCAAATTGGTTGATATATTGGTGTTGATCTCTCCTTTTTAGTTTGAGACGATATGGAACAGGTTTAATGCAAAAGACCGCCTACTATCAATTGCGGAGGAAATTGCGGGCTTTCTGCTTGACTATGTGATAAAACCAGGCGCAGAATGCAGTATAATCCAGCCGCCGAAAAAGACCATCCGGAGGAGAAAATAGGGTCTAATGCCTCTCTGTCATGTAATTATCTCTGTTTGTAAATATTTAGACATGATCTTCCGGTTGTTAATATTTGTTGTAAATTTTTGTTTCGGAGAACTCGTGTATTAGTAGTATTCCGAGTAAAAAATCGTGTATTCATGATATATATTATATATATAGTAGCGTATAATATGCAACTCGATCTTGTTTAAAATGAAACATAAATATCAAAAACAGAAACACAAAAGAATAAGTAAAATAGAAAATAGGAAACAAAATAAAAGAAACAAAAAATCATAAAAAAATCATATATACTGTACTGGTTCGTATTACGAACCGGGACAAATGAGTGGCAGCTAGAGGCTGGCTTGTTTGGCCACGTGCCCCACCTAATGGTCCCGGGTCGTGGCATGCCCGGGACAAATAGGGGTGGCTATTTGTCCCGAGCACGTTGTCCCGGGAACATGCCCGGGACAAATAGCCCTCCCGACCCGGCACCATTGGCCTGTTCTGCTCTAGTGCACGCCGGAGGTCAGAGGATGTCCAGCTTCACTGTCGCTTCTCCCGTTGGCCCAAACCCTGCTCGACCTCCATCAGGAACAGCAAACACGTACATGAACACGTACAAACGGCCGCCACGACGTCGGCAACAGAACGGCCGAGGTTCAAGCGCCGCAAGCGAGGTACATGCGGAGATGACGACGAAGATGGTTGCGAGTGTGCACGAGGCGCTTACGGATACTAAGCCGACGATGGCTGCCCTGGTGCGCGTGGCGCATGCCGACGACGCCGTGCGCGACGACGCTGATGCTGTGGCTGCGCTGGCCTGCAAAACTTCACGTCATGGCTGCGCGGACCAGCACGTGCACCTGCCTGCCGTGACTATAGGTAGAGCGTAGGGTCGGGCGCATACGGGCACGCGCCGGAGGCGGAGGTCGAGCTCGAGCCCGGCGGTCACTGGAGCTCGAATCGGAGCAGCAGGGAAGGCCCACCGTGGCGACCGAGGGTGACGAGCAGGCGATGGCTGGGGTCCTCGTGGACGCCGGATGTGCAATCGAGGCATTCGCGTCCGCGGTCTCCTATAGGGACACGAATAAGAGTTAGGAGAAGAAGAGAGAGGAAGGAGAGAGACTCATTTATTATTGGGCCCGCATGTATTTTCGATCGTATCTTTCTTTCTATCAAAAAATTGCCTGCTGATGTGGAGCCCACGTCGGATTTGGACCAATGAAAACGGGACTTGTGCCGGGAGCATGTGCCGCTCGGAGCACCAGACAATTTTTCTACTAGTGTACTTCATCTTTGATTGCATCTTCGCTATTGCATATTGCCTATAGTGATATGAGCATGTGGGATGTTCTTGTGGTGAGATGCTGAGTATAGCATAATTACTCAAACTACTAGGGACACACAATTCCAAGGCCAGATGTAAAAACACTAGCATGAGCTCACCAACGTAGCAAGAGATGTACTGGTAACCTAACAACAACTGTTTGATTAAAACTAGTAGAGATTTAACATAACATTCCTTGCATCACATCCTAAACCACCAATGAACAACCCTATTGCTCTACCTAGTATTAATTTTGTAACTAGATACACTAGGTTACCTCTCATGCAAGAAGCCAACTTATTATTAATTAGCATCATAAGAGTAATAAGCTAATAATATAAGTAGATGTCAGTGGAACTACATAGCTACATCTAAATGTAAATTATATGCTCATACATAGTACTGATAGGAACATCCCCAGAGACCAATTAGTGGTTACCTACTTATTCTTCGCTAGGCTACATATAGGATCCATCACTATTGCAAGGACCGTACTGTAAAATGCTGAAGGGTATAATGCAATGGTTACTAGAGCGAAAAGTTTTTTGGAGTGCAGTAACACTTTTTGGTTTATGTGACTCAAGAGCTACATCTTGGAACAACATAATATCGAAACACCTTTGGAACCGTTTTTATTACCCTTCACCGACACCGACTACTATCTTGTACTGATTTTATTCACTCTTAGACAAGTAACAAAAGTAATTATTCCCTTATATTCCAATGAAGAAAATTAATGTACCAAAATTAGTAGTAAAAATAGGCAGAGTGAACTCAAGTTACAAGCAAAGTTAATTTTCCACTTGAGCATATATTCACCAAATGCCAGGTAGGACCACATCACCACCTCTTCCAGCCCTTGTGATGTCCAATGGGAAACAGCCATGGGCTATACACTGCTAGTTTAGAGGCTCATGACATCACAAATCTCTCATGCGCGGACCAATTCCCCATTACTCAAATACTATGTGCCATGACAGCTCGGCTTACCTGCCCTTGGTATCCAGCTAGAGCATGTGGTTTGCACCAGAGCAGCAATAGTTAGTTAATAATATATCTTTCTTTCTATCGAAAAATTGCATGCTGCTGTGGGCCCATGTCGGATTTGGACCAATGAAAACGGGACTTGTGCCGGGAGCATGTGCCGCCTGGAGCACCAGAATATTTTCCTTCTACTGTACTTCATCTTTGATTTCATCTTCGCTATTGCTTATTGCCTCTAGTGATATGAGCATGTGGGATGTTCTTGTGGTGAGATGCAGAGTATAGCATTATTGCTCAAACAACTAGGGACACACAATTCCATGCCAGATGTAAAAACACTAGCTGACCGAGCGGAGAAGCTGACCGAGGGACAATACACGCTCTGCTCCATGGGCTCCGACAACCTACTCAACAGCAATACCAGAGCGGAGAAGCTGACCGAGTCGCCACCCATCCCCTGGGACTTCATTCAGCATGGGGGGATCGTCGGCGAAGCCGGCGCAGCTGACTCCTGGTCCGCAAACATCCTTCCAGAGTTCGGCGATTACGGGAAGCTGGAGGACACGCAAGCGGTGATGCAGACAATCATGTCACAAGAGGTGCAAGGACAGATGTGGGGATTTGGCTCAAACGAGCAGTTCGGCGACCACGTCCCAACGTACGACAATGTGCTAAGCTGGAATGCAGCGTGGGGTGACAACCCAATGCAACCACGTCAGGAACTGATGCAATACCAGGTGCATGCTGCTGAGGCGTCCGGAATGCTCTTCGGGCCGGGCGCACAGGACCTAGCCGCGCAAGAGATGAGCCACCTCAAAACGCCTGGTGCGGCCACGCGCTCTCTACATGACGGATCGAGCTATGCACCTGGCTTCTTCTCGCCCGAGGGCGGGTGGCAGCTCCAAGACATATTCGCCTCGCCACGACCACCGGCAAACTCGGGCCTGTCCTCTGATGACATTGACGACGACGCCCTCTACGACATCACCATCCGCTCAAACACGATCCAAGCATTAAGGGACGCCAGGCTGTGCGGGCCAGGCCTGGAGAACGTCACCTCCCACGTCGCCACACTGCAGATGGAGGAACCCAAGGGATCCATGATGAGCAAGATAATGGGCAAGCTGCCCAAGTCGCTGCTTGGCTTCCCTGCCAGCAGTGCCCATAAGGTGAAGGGAGGGATGAGCAAGCTGCTGCAATCCACGGCCAACTCTGCCCGTCGCAGCGAAAGGCCGGCCACCCGGGCCTCGACCCAGATGACAGCAAGAAAGGCCCAGGCTGCTCTGTGCAAGCAGTGGGGCCTGATCCAGCATGAGAATCAGTTCAACGAGGAGGTGTTGCAGCAGTACTTAGCATTGTACGACAACAACCTCACAACACAGCATGTCCAGGACGCGGTCGAGCTCACGGAGGTTGACAGCGGTCCACGCTTCGTTCTTCCAGACGCGGACCTGCAAGCGATGCTAAGGGAGGCCCCTTACGCGGACTGATTGTCTGTGTCCGCCCCCAAGTCGGATTGTTTTCATGGATAGCTACGACTTTCTTTTAGCTAGCTTGCCGTCGGGAACGTTTCAAGCCTTTACTTGTAGTCGGCTCGGCGAGTCCATGACGGCATGTATCTCTGCGGGTTGGTCGCCATTCCTCAGCTCCGATGCTAGCAGCATCATCGCTTCAAGGATTGGCAATCCTCCTCAGTTTGAGTCTTCGCTTGTGTCTGTTGTGGGGTGTCGTACCCACCCGTGTCGTGCCCTTCTTCATGTTAGCACAACTTAAGCTGTTAAACTGGAATGTTAGAGGTCTTAATGATCGTGCGCGGCGCGCAGTCGTTAGAGAGCTGGCCTCGGACACTAGATGCAACTTCCTGTGCATACAGGAGTCCAAGCTAGACCAGCTCTCTGACGAGGCAAAGAAGGATATCGCCGGGAACATTCTACAAGGCCATGCGCAGCTCCCAGCGGATGGAACAAGAGGGGGTGTCCTTCTCTTCTGGCGTACAAATGTAGTCACAGCAACCAACATCTCCATAGGCCAATTCTCCATCACAGCCACCTTCCACCAAACGGTAGAAAACTTTTCTTGGACACTCACCACGGTGTATGGGCCATCTGATGATGCTAGAAAACAAGAGTTCCTCAACGAGATAAGTAATATCCATGGAACGATACAAGTACCATGGTTGATCATCGGGGACTTCAACCTCATTCTGCACAACTGTGACAAAAACAAACCAAGAGTCAACCGAAGATGGATGACAAGATTCAAAAACGCACTCAACAAAAGTTTCCTTCGGGAAATCAAGTTGGTGGGAAGGCGTTACACTTGGAGCAACGAGCAAGTAGACCCCACCCTAAGCCGCCTAGACAGGGCCTTCTGGAACCTGGACTGGGATGAGTTGTTTCCCGGCGCAAAGTTGCTACCGCAAGCATCGTCAATGTCCGACCATTGCCCACTTCTGCTTGTACAAGATGCTGTTGTCCATACTAAGAGAAGATTTCACTTCGAGTGTTTTTGGCCCCTGCTACAAGGATACACGGAGACGGTCACCCAGTCGTGGTCGTCACCATGCAACCTAACCAATCCATTTGCCATACTTGATCACAAACTTAAGAGGCTTAGCGAGCACCTAAGAATATGGGCAAAAAATTATGTCGGCGACATAAGGAAGCAAATGCTAATCAGTCAGGAAGTTACGCTAAGGCTAGATACTGCACAAGAAACAAGGCAACTGTCCGTTCAAGAAGCGCAGCTCAGGACAAGACTAAAAGCTAGGGCCGTTGGTCTGGCGGTGATTAACAGAGTTAAAGCAAGACAACGTGCCAAAATCCAATGGTTAAAACTTGGGGATGCCAATACTAGATTCTTCCACTTGCGTGCCTCCCACCGCCGCCAGAAAAAGAAAATACAATCCCTGCATTCGCCAGAAGGGATCGCCACATCGCATCAGGAAATAGAAGAAGTGGTACACAATTACCTCAAGGCCATTGTGGGGTCCAACGCGAATTGCACCCAGCGTTTCGACTGGAACGCTCTTGATCTGCCCAGACCGGATCTGTCAAGTCTGGACTGCCCATTCACCTTGGAGGAAGTCAGAGCGGCAGTGTTTGATACAGCTTCTGATAAGGCGCCTGGACCTGACGGGTTCTCCGGAGGATTCTTCAAATCAGCAAGGAGCATAATTCAGAATGATGTCATCTCCGCCATGCAAAAGTTCTACCACATACAAGATCAATCCTTCAACTGCCTCAACACGGCCTTCTACATCTTCCTGCCTAAGATTGAGCAGCCCACTGAGATAGGGCAGTACAGACCAATCAGCCTCATTCACTCGTTTGCCAAGTTGATTTCCAAGATACTGGCTAATAGGTTAAAGCCACAACTTGATGGCCTAATCTCACCATGCCAAAGCGCCTTCCTGGCAGGAAGAAACATTCAGGACAACTTCTTATACGTCCAGAACCTTGCTAAGCACTTCCACAAGAACAAAACACCATCGCTGTTGGTGAAACTGGATATTGCGAAAGCATTTGACACGGTGTCTTGGTCTTACCTGCTGGACATGATGGAGGCAAGAGGGTTTCCGCTAAGATGGAGGAACTGGCTAGCACTGCTGTTCCGGACGGCCTCCTCCAAGCCTATTATCAACGGAGCCACGGGACGTCCGGTAAACCACCGAAGGGGACTTCGACAAGGCGACTCCATTTCACCGTTCCTATTTGACCTAGCAATGGAACCACTGCACCGCCTGATGGAGATTGCCACTGAAGCTGGAATCCTCACCAAGCTACGAGGGAACATGGCAATCTTTCGCACTTCACTATACGCGGACGATGTGGCTATGTTCATCAACCCAACTCAACGCGACATCAACGGTCTGAGGCAGATCCTGAATACGTTTGGCAAAGCAACAGGACTGGTAACAAATCTTTCCAAAAGCTCAATCACCACGATTAGATGCGAAGGGATGGACATTCCGGCTATTACTCAAACGAGTCGTATTCCGATTGTTCAATTCCCCTGCAAATACCTGGGAATGCCACTCTCCATTAGGAAACTCACAAAGGCAGAATGGCAACAATTGCTGGACAAAATGGACAGATACCTTGCAACATGGAAAGCAAAATTGATGAGCAAGGCGGGTAGACTAGAGATGTTAAATTCGATTCTTACTTCTTTGGCCGTTTACATGATGACCATCAATGAGATGCCAGCTTGGGTAAGACAAGAGTTCGACAAGCGCAGGCGTGCTTGGTTGTGGGCGGGCGAGGGAAGTTGCAACGGAGGACAGTGCAGAGTGGCTTGGAAAACTGTTTGCAGGCCAAAATCTCTAGGAGGTCTGGGGGTGCACTGTATCTCGTCTTTTGGCAAGGCGCTAAGGCTAAGATGGCTGTGGCACAGCTGGAAGAGCCCAACGAAGCCATGGGTTCATCTACCCACACCCTGCAACCTAGAGGAAAAGAAAATATTCAAAGCAGCAACAAAAATCACCATTGGAAATGGGAAGAAGGCTAACTTTTGGACTGACAAATGGCTACTCGAGCAGGCACCAATGGACATCGCGCCGGCCCTCTATCGAATCTCGGTGCGGAAAAATAGATGTGTCAACGACGCGTTAGCACATGGAAAATGGATGCAAGACCTGCGCCTCAAGCTCACTTTCGAGCACCTTCCGCAGCTGATACAGTTAGCAGAGTTAGTTGACCAGGTCCTCCTGACTGAACAGGATGACGACATCTGTTGGGCAGTGGGAAAACACCCGTACTACACAACGAAGTCGGCATATCTACTGCAATTCCTGGGATCACACAGTTCTGACAACATGAATACGATCTGGAAGGGTTGGGCACCAGCTAGGTGCAAATTCTTCATTTGGACGCTACTACTCGGGAAGGTTCTAACAGCCGATAGGTTACTTCAGAGGCAGTGGCCGAACGAGTACTTCTGTCAACTTTGCAGAAGGAACTTGGAGACAGCGGAGCACTTGTTCACCGAGTGCCCCTACAGTAAGGAAGTATGGGTCAATTTGGCCCAACACTTGAGGCTGGATACGCTACGACCTCAAAACTGGGAAGAACGACATGACAGCTTGGGACACTGGTTCAAAAAATTGCACACACCAAACTCCAAGGAAAACAAGAAAAAAGCGTTCGCCGCAGCAAATCTTATTTGTTGGGAGATTTGGAAAGAACGAAATCGGAGAATCTTCAATAATAGAGAGCTGACGGCGATAAAGTTAATCGCCATGATCAAAGACGAGGCGATTAGTTGGAATGCTGCAGGAGCACCTCTGCCGCTACCGGCGCTGTACGCAGGTGCTCCATTCGACCCGGGTTGATTGTAAATTCTTTTTTCCTCTCACTCCGGTTCGGGGAGTTGTAATTCCGAACTTTGTAGCTCTCCTTCTATCGCTATCAATATAGCAGCTCTCCTGCTTTTATTTCAATAAAAACACTAGCATGAGCCTACCAACGTAGCTAGAGATGTACTGGTAACATAACACCAACTGTTTGATTAAAACTAGTAGAGATTTGACATAACATTCCTTACATCACATCCTAAACCACCAATAAACAGCCCTATTGCTCTACCTAGTATTAATTTTGTAACTAGATACACTAGGTTACCTCTCATGCAAGGAGCCAACTTATTATTAATTAGCATCATAAGAGTAATAAGCTAATAATATAGGTAGTGTAAGTGGAACTACATAGCTACATCTGAATGTAAATTATATGCTCATACATAGTACTGATAGGAACATCCCCAGAGACCAATTAGTGGTTACCTATTTATTCTTCGCTAGGCTACATATAGGATCCACCACTAATGCAAGGACCGCACTGTAAAATGATGAAGGTGTATAATCAGCGGCGGACACAGGAAAAAACTCAAGACTGGGCACACTCCAGAAAATGTTGGGCCAAGAGTCCTAATTGAGCCAAACCTGCTTTATATTTGGGGGGTCCATTTTTTTCTCAAAATTCTAGGTGGACCGCTCTGCGCACCCTCTGTGTCCACCAATGATGGGTATAATGCAATAGTTACTAGAGCGAAAAGTTTTTTTGGAGTGCAATTACACTTTTTGGTTTATGTGACTCAAGAGCTACATCTTGAAACAACAGAACATCCAAACACCTTTGGAACCATTTTCATTACCCTTCACCGACACCGACTACTATCTTGTACTGGTTTTATTCACTCTTAGACAAGTAACACAAGTAAATATTCCCTTATATTCCAATCAAGAAAATTAATGTACCCAAATTAGTAAGTAAAATAGGCAGAGTGAACTCAAGTTACAAGCAAAGTTAATTTTCTACTTGAGCATATATGCACCAAATGCAAGGTAGGACCACATCACCACCTCTTCCCGCCCTTGTGATGTTCAATGTGAAACAGCCATGGGCTATACACTGCTAGTTTAGAGGCTCATGACATCACAAATCTCTCATGAGCAGATCATTTGCCCATTACTCAAATACTATGTGCCATGGCAGCTCGGCTCACAGGCCTTTGGTATCCAGCAAGAGCATGTGGTTTGCAGCAGAGAAGCAATAGTTAGTTATTAACTAGGGGGAATCTTTTATAGAAACAGTGCATCTGCTGCTGGGGAAGGAACCTCTAAAAAGATGAATGAAATTCATGGTCCTTGGACCAGGCAGCCATGGACACGGAAAATCCTCTGGTGCTTCCGGTTGGAAAAAAACACTTTTCCAAAGTTTAAAATGTATGTAAAAAAGTTGCGCACATAGATCTTGCATATACCAGGTATGCGTCGAAAGTTTTACAGAGAAATGACTTTTTAGTTGGCCTGTGTAAAAAAGACAAAAATACATCACATATATACTGCTATATAGCACATAAATTTTCTCCTTTTTACCGAGACAAAATAAATTATAATTTCGTCACATAACTCATGCACGAGGTACATGTTTTGTATGGCATGTACATGAATTGTTTTTCATATTTTTTGTACATGCTTTGTCTTTTTTTTTGTAGTGCACTTGTATTCGACTGATGCGTCCTTCCGTTAATCCTCAGTATGCTTATCAGCTATAGCCAGATGAAATGCACATAAATATACTGGAAACAATGGCACAAAAGATTCTCTGGTATTTAATATCTATCTACATCTTATATACACCGATGTTATTTCTACACTGGAGATGCTGTAGTGAACAAGATCCCCGTCCAAAGGGTTTGATTGGGTGTTGTGTGAGAGCTATGTAGCAGCCAAACAGAGCTAGCCTTGCATTACAGCACCGTATGCAGTGTTAACAATGGAGGCCAGGGGGCTCCCAAATCACATGGGAAAACTGTATCTGTGCATGCTTGCTCGCTCTTGAGACAATGCTTTTGACTGCCCATGATGTGATAAGCATTGCAATAATTTCTCTGCCATTGCAGCATGAGATGTGCATTTGGTCTCAAATTATAGATCAGATGCAGACCTGAGCTGAGCTGCTGCCGGTGGTCCATGGCAGGATTGGTCTACACTCGCATTCTTTACTTTCTTATTCATAGGGAGCAGGAAATTAGCACCGTGGTTGACTAGTTAATTAGAGGATGGTAAGTTTAACTAAAGAGATAGTATATCTGAGTCATGTGGAACCCAGTGTGGCTGTGATGTAAGCTAACCTAATGATGGGGTATAACCAATGCAGGGTGAATAAGTAATTGGGTATATTACCGTTCAAATATGAGGTAAGTTATAATGTGGATTGCCTAGGTCGACGAGGATAATGCATATATCGGCCTGCCACTTTCCTATATAATATCATCCACCCCTAATACGCAGTTAGATGAATGATGCAGATAAGTTATCTGCTTATTCCTCTTGTACAACTACGATTTTTTTTTTAGATAAAAGGCTAGTGCCCGACTTTGAATTAACGAAGCCAGCGAGTCTACCAGAAAATACATGATGCGGCATACAGCTTAGTCAAAAGAAAAATAACAATGCTGCGGCCTACAACTTCGCCATGGAAAAACTAAGAGCTAGCATTAGAGACTAGCGAACAAGGAAAAACCAACACGACACAACAAGCTAGGGGAGAAAGCGCCTCAGGTTTGACGGGGCAGCAGCTCGGCGTGGATCCTTTTGAGCTCAACCACCAGAGGCTCCAAAGCCAGGCGATCATCACTTCTGAGAGCAGGGGCCCAAGCCTGCATGAAGAGCGCAGTTTTTAAGATAATATCAGCTGGATGTTTCACAAACTTGGCTTCAATGGCACCCTTGCTGCGGATTTGCCACAGGGCCCAAGACTAAGCCGCAAAGAACACCCAAATCACGCGTCTCGTCGACGACGCGATGGATGAAAGCAGGGCAAAAAGCTGAGCAACATTAGCGGGGCACCATGTCCTACCTAGGGCACGGCGGAACACGCTTCACGAAAAAAACCCAAGAGAGCAAGAGAAAAAATGAGACGCATCTTCATTTTCCCCACACAAGGCACATTTGCTATTTGAGGAGCCATGCCTCTTGAGCAGTTGAAGGCCCGACGGAAGGTGGTCAAGACTTTACTGCCACGAGAAGATTATGATTTTTAGCGGCACCTTGGCTTTCCACAGCTGCTTGAAAGGTGCAATGGACGCCGCTTGCGACAATTGCCAGTACATCGAATTGACAGAGTATCTGCCGAAGGCTCTAGAGACCATGACACCTTGTCATTATTTGAGCTAAAAACAACGAGATGGAAATTTTTGCACGCGCACCACTTCTGTTTTTCAAGTATATATTGTGAAGTATCATGGGTGACAATATAAAGTTTAAGAAAAGGAAACGGCCCCGACGCCCGCGTCGCCCTACCCGAGCGGTATCGGGGGAAACTGCCAACACCGCCACTCCACCCCACCTCTCACCCTTCCCTGCCGCCACTGCCGCTGACCTCTCTGCCGCGGTGGTGGCGGCCCCCCGCTTCCGAAGTCAAAGTTCGTTTGGGGAGAGCAGCAGTGGTGCGGCGATGGTGTCCGGTGGCGTGCCGGCGGCTGGCGTCGCGCTGAGGCTCAAGGAAGAGACGAATGAGGCGAGGACGGAGCTGGCGGCGTCCGGCGGCGCTCCTGGCTTCTTTGGCGGTGCGGGCCCATCTGTGCCCGATCTGGGATTCCAGGGCCGAGGAGTTTGGCGTGGCGGCTGCCTCCGGGCGCGCTGCAGGTGGCATTTCTACAGACGCTGCTCTGCGGGCGGGCGTGGTGCTGGCAGAGCGGGTGGCGGACAAGGTGGTGGTGATGTGTTGTCGGCCGGCTTGGCAGCATGGTGAGATGCAGGTGCTGCGCTAAGTGCTGCGCCGGCGTCTTCGGCCTGGTGGTGCGGGGCTTTCTCGGCAGGGTGTGTTGGCCGGTGGTTTGGCGCGTTTTGTGGTGGTTTGTGGGCGGCAGGTTCATGGTGGAGTGTGTGTTGAGCATCATCGGAAGAAATTCTTGCTCTGATTCCTGCCGGAGCTGACGGTGGTGACGCCTGCGGGTGTCACATACTTCCTTGGAAGCATTGTCATGTGTGGTGCTCTCTCCTCCTCCTACGACCTTAACTCCGGAGGGAAACATCTGGATCAGGAGATGGAGGCGCTTTTGCGTCTCTTACCCTCTTGGGGGCATCGACTCGGAGTTGCCTGGGGTTCGATGAAGGTGGCTGGTTGTCGGACAGTTATGCAAAGTCCAACTGTGCAGTTTGGCAAAAAGGATGCTTTGAGCGGAAGATGGGTCGCAACTGGACCTTGGTAGTCGAGTCTCTCGGCGTGTCTGATGGGTTCTTCTGCTCCGTTGTGTTGCTGTGGAGTCGGAGCTGCGGTGGAGAGTGTCTAGGCGGCGACGATGACCAGCCACCGGTGGCTTCGCAGAGTTTTTGGTCGGCACCAAGTTCAGCATAATTCCCTTGTGAAGTTCGTCGTCAGATTCGGAACTGTATGTCCTTGGCGTGTGTGGCCAATTGGAGGCATAGGCCGGCATGGGCTCCGACGCTTATGTGAGGCTCCGTTTTGGAAGCTGCTGGTGAAGTCGGAGTCGGTGGCTCGCGGAGGAGTGATGATGATGGATCTTCGTGGCAACCTCAACGTGGTCTCCTTGTGTGTTTGTGCTTCGTGTGGGTAGCCGGGTTGGCTGCAGTGGTGTGCCCAGTTTGATCATGTTCAATGACGATATTGGTGCATTATACGGGTGTTCGACCGGTTCCCCTGCACATGAACCGGTCAATTCTCTTAAACTTTTTAAATAAAATGAGGCAATGTTACCCGTTTTGCTTAAAAAATATATCAGGGAGGAGACACTCATCAGAGATGAAACTTGGAAACTAGGTGTCTTCGAAGAACTGAAAGCTACTAGATTGTGTTATGCAACTGGTGCAATGAAGTAGAAGTGTAAGTCAGTACTTGCATGTTTTGTTTCTATCTCCAAAGCCAATGTTGCACACAGTCATGAGAGGACAGTGACAAATGGGCACTGAAGCAACCTCGCATTCGTGCCGCGTTCGAGGGTGGGCACGCACACTGGAACTGCAATCTTGGTCTCTGATTCATTCATCATAGATTGTCTGTTGAAAAGTTCTCTAGCCGGCATGTGACAGGCAGCAACCTTATCTTGTACTGCGCCACTGTTCTTAGACGTATAGTATATGTATGTAACCATTCTGCCCAACCATCAGAGAGGGGCCATGGGTGTTTCAGAAATTATTTCTTTCAAAAATCTAGTAATTCTTTGGTGCAGAGCAACACTTTGGTGATTTGATGGGGATTGCCTTGTGGTATTGATTAAACAAGTCAGTAACATCAAGAATCTTCGAAGTGAGTTGCCTTGTGGTATTGTGTGAGCGAAGAGTGAGGTCATCCTACACATACTGTTGTAGAGTTTATGTACTCCCTCCGTCTCAAAATAAGAGTCACAACTTTGATAGAAAGTGGATATATGTAGTCATTCGAAGTGAGTTGCCTTGTGGTATTGTGTGAGCGAAGAGTAAGGTCATCCTACAATACTATTGCAGAGTCCATGTACTCCCTCCGTCCCAAAATAAGTGTCAAAACTTTAATAGAAAGTGGATGTATGTAGATCGTCTATGTACATCGACTTTCTATCAAAGTTGTGACACTTATTTTGGTGCACTGCAGAGTGCAGACATTTTCTTGAAAGCCATGTACTGCAGACATTGGAGTAACCACACCTCAGCTGTTAGTGGACTATCTGTCGGCAACCTTGTCACCTCACTGCCTCGCTGTGTTGATGTCTTGGCTGTAGATTCCATTTCTCTAACGAAAAATGGCGGTTGTGCAATCTGTTTTGGCGCCACACAACTGCTCTCCTCTTGGCCATGCATTTGTTCGGCCCCTAACTTGAAACCTTGTTGCATGTGCTTAATTTGTGTCCTAATTGTTTGTGTGACATCTCACATTCACCGCCGCAGCATACATTTCATCCGAAAATTCTAAACCGGTAAAGAAACAATACGTGCGATTACCTAAATACTCCATTTCTACCAGAAAACTATAGGGACCAACAAGCCTTTAAGGCTAGAATGTTGGCGGGGTCAAGCATTCATCCGGGTTTTATTAGCATCACCTGATCTTGAATGAAATGCAGTGGGGGACTGGAGGAGAGCGTGGGGGCACCTAGCTGCATATGTTTGTATTGGGACCCGGTCGATACTGAGAGTGACTTGAGATAGGGGCAAGGTGCCGATTCAGTTATGAAGCTGAAACCATCTGATAAGATTATTGGTGAGAGAGATGCCTTTCCCCATCTCCGTCAGAACGTTGTATCATCAACCCAACCCAGGAAGCAAACCTCACATCCATAAAGCATATGGACATCGATAGAGTGCAAGTGCAGCGATCGTCCATATGGTCGTGTCTTGCTACGCCTTCCGCTCTGTTTCCGAGCCATGGATGGAGGAGGAAACATGCTGCTTGTGGCATGTGGCGGAACGTGACGCTGACAGTTTACACGGCGCGACGATATGTTCCCAAAAGGTATCCCATGGAGTTGACGCTTACACGTTGCTTGTCCAACACCAATGGTAACATGTGCAAACTGTCCATGGCCTACTGAAAAATCCTTGGCCTAGATCTCTAACATCTATTCTTTGGAGGAGACAAGCTGTGTTCTTCCTCTCCTGATTGAGTGGGGCAGGGAGCATGGAAAGAGAAGGCATGCCATACTATCAGAATAATGAGATCAATAAACAGAAAAGCTTTGTTATAGCATCGTAAAGCCTTTTCCTGTGTTGTCTTCTTTTCCTTTTTCATCTCGGATGATTCCACTCGATGTGGTATTGTAGGTCAAACTGGACTAAAAAATGATGTGACTAGTGCTCAAGTTGCTAAAACTAACATTGGATATGCTCATTTTCTTTAGAGAAGGAAATCTATATCTATATCTATCTATTACCTGATAAAAGCAGTAAGACTTCTGTCTAAATTTTCGTCTGACTCTTTTTTCATCGGTTTTGCCCCTCCCATCAAATAACATATTACGCACCAGTGTCACCGACCTGTTTTTCATATTATTGTCTTTTCTTATTCTCGTCCGACCGAGCGAGCGGAGGAAGAGAGATCCCACGTGGGGAGGCGACACTGGCGTTGACCGTCGAGCCTCGAGATCTCGCCCTGCGGAAACTCGGCATCAGAACCGCCGCCCGGGCCCCCGTCCTCACCACCAGCTGCGTCACCTACGTCGTCACCGTCGTGTCCCACACTGCCGTCAACATGCCCTGGATCATGGGCAAGACTGCGTCGGGCCAGTTCCCGCTCAGGTCCGCCGTCCTCTTCGATGCATTCGTCGTGCTGGCCCGCACGTACGCCAAGGTGAACAGATTCCTCAGGAAGGAGAATGTGTACGACCACCAGACCAAGCAGGTCAAGATCGTGCACCAGCAGGCCAAGATCGAGGTCAATGCGCAGGGGCTCACCATCACGCCGATGCACGTCCACCCGCGGGCGTCAGGGGATGGCCCTCGTGCTCAGCGGGAGCGTGTATGTGGGGTTCACTCAGGGAAGGGCGAGTGAATTGAAAACACTTGCTCCGCGCCCCCGCCGCCGGCCAGGTCTACCCGCGCTTCCCGGCGCTCCTCCTCCTCCGCCATCACCAGCTAACCGTGAGGAGAACTGAGGATTGATCTCTGCCTTGGCCTTCGACCAGGTAGCTGCTCCGGTAAGGACACAAACGGCCAATGCATTCATCTCTTTGTTCTGACCTGCATGATTTATGCACATCATCGATTGATTCTAGCTTGTCTTCCTGACTGGTTGCTGGTGTCACTGCCCGCAGGGTTGCTACTCTCTGCGGTGGCGGTGGTGCTCTCAGGCGCAAAAGACCGTGGGTAGCATCAACGAGAAATTCTTAATATTGAATCTTGCATCGTTTCCTTCATTTCCAGTAGCATGGCTTGACCTGTTCCCTCGCCGTAGTCTGTCCTCCTGGCAGTAGCAGTGATACATGTACCGACGTATTTTTGTTCAAATCTGGCCGTTTTCGCAGACTATCTCCGGAACTGGCTGCTCCGGAGAACTAATTACAAATCTGGCCCCTCGGGTCGGCGCCCGAGGGAATGGCGCCGAAGTCGTTCTTGTCGGGGTCACGCTCTGGAGTCGCCGACGTGCTTTGTGGGTCCCACAAAAAAGCGGACGTGGCGAGGCGTTAACTGAATATTGCTGTAAGTATTCGCCGACCACCTAGGTCAATTATCGCGCGCGTGGTAACCTCTTCGCATCGAGATTCATTCACACCCTGCCCTTCCAGACCCGCCACACTCTGTGACCCGCTGTCGCCGCCGCTGTCGTGAAGGTCTGCTCGCCTTGCCGCCCCCCACAGCCCGCAACGCCCACCCCACCCACCGCCTGCATCCGCGTTCCGGCCGCCGTCGCCTCCATGCTCTTCTCCGGCCTCCTGTCGCGCCGTTCCCCGTCACCGGCGGCCGCATAGAGGCCGTAGGAGGCCTAGCACACCGGGTCCAGCCCCTTTTTCTTGCTATTTGACCTTGTGTTACCGAAGATTGTCATATTTGCTACTTAGCTGTAAAAATGAGAATTCTCCTTCAATGGACATTTGCATATGGAAAATTGCATACTGCCCTGATTTATGCAAATGCTTATTTTTAGTATAGATGGTTTTCATGATAATTGTATGCTACATATTTTTGTAGTGAATTAATTAATTTACCGTCTTATAAGTTATCTAATTTTAGCGGTATTTATTTATGTTTTGGTTCCGATTATATATGGCTTACTCAAAGGTTTTGCATGTCCATCACGGAGGCTGTGTTGTACCATGTGTTGTACCATCTAGCTGCGGTGTTGAGTTTGTGGATATGACTACTAAAGTTCTGTTCTTTCCGCATGCTCCTAGTCTTAATGATGTTGTTGCAAAGGTCTCAACGACGCGGGTTGGTCAGGCTGCGGTGTTAGTTTGGAAGGAAGAAACGATGCCGGTGTTTCTAGGTCTTTTAATCAGATGATACCTATCCGAGGCAACGAAGGGTGGGAGTAGTACAAAGAGCTTGTTGACAGCTCTGAAATCAAGTCGCTTGTCGTCTTTGCCTTCAAGGTCAACATAACCGGGAAATCCCTTGTAGGAGTTGTTCCGGGTTTGAACAATGATCTATCGGTTTATAACATAAACACTGATAACCGTAGTGAGTATGACACTTGTTGACGAGGGGTGTTCCGATTAATACCCATTGTTGCTAGCCTATGGTGAGAGTTATGAGGTAGAGAACGCGTAGTGTTGGTACACTCGTCGGCTGACAAACGGGATTACCCAGGTTTAGGGCACTCGACTGAGGTAACACCCCTACTTCATGCTTGTCAGTTATCGATTGTGAATATGCGGCGAATAAGGTTGTAGCAAGATGTCGATCTTGCTAGGGTTTGTTGGTTCTGATTGGACGCGTCCTTGATCGACCACCCTTATGTACTTTATATAGAGGTTCAGCTCTCGGGTAGTAACCGACTAGTATTACAGATATGGAAAGTATAACCGACTATGTCTATCTATGGTAGAAGTCTTTGACTTGGGCTTCTCTTGTTGGGCTTCTTCAGTCTATTGACAATTAGGTTTTAGTCATTACGTGCACCAGGTACCCACACGAAGGGGTACCCGTTTAGTATAACCTTGTCATTAGCCCCTGAGTGTTTGGCTAATTCGGAGAATCAGTCATGGACTCACTACATAGTGTAAGTCTCATGTTTATGCTTTTGATAAGAGATCTCTGTGTTTTGTCTTTCGACTATGAGTTATGCCAAAGGATTTCGATTGAGTAGGCCTAGATTTAGTCGATGAGTCGAAACGAGTTAACTGCGCAAACAAATGATGTAGAAATAAACTACATGAGGAGAGCTTTCCAATGACATAAAGTTTATCAATTTTGGACTTACAGATCAAAAGTTATGAATTTTGCAAGTTTTAATAGTTTTCTGTTTTAATTTCTAAATTTTATTCGTAATAGAAAAAAGAATCGGCCACGCGGCGCGATCTGATTCGCCCGTACCGGTTCGACGCGGATCTCGATCGAGAGCCGTTAGATCTAAATGAAATCGGTCGCCCCAGATTAATCACAGAAGCGAAAAATATAAAATAAAACAAATCCGTTGGATCTAAATCCAACGGTCCAGGACGGGTTGACCTAACGCGGGCGGCGCGAGTCGCCGGAGACGCGCGGGGCGTGGCGGAGCCATGGCCGGCGTTTGCGCCCGAGGCGTTCTACGGTGCTAGGAGATAAACGGAGCTCACCAGGGGGTGCGTGGCGTCGAGATGGAGACGATGGCGAGGCGGCGATGAGCGGAGCGTCCTCGTTCCCTCGGGAGAGCTCGCCGGAGTTGTGCGTGGCGGCGGATCTCCTCGGTCGTGGATGAACTCGAAAAAGCGCTGCACCAAAAAGCCCGTAACCGTGTCAAAAGGTGTCGCGTGAGTGCAAGGGTGCGAGGGGAAACTACGAGAGGGCTTGGCATTGCTTTAGCTCACCGGAAGTCGAAGTTTTTGCCGGCGGCCACCGCGGAACTCCGGAGACGAATGCGTGCGGCCTGGTGGCTCTCGGGTCGATTGGTTTGGGGCAAACGGAAGAGAACGGAGAGGGGTATTAGTAGGGGGAGGAGGCGAGGTAAGGGGAGTAGTAAATCGCTCGTAATCGTGCGAATCAATCCGCCGTTTCCTGTCGGGGTCGGGAGCGTGATTTGGAGACGAACGTTTCCGCGAGGGTGATGACAGGTGGGTCCCACCTGTCAGCGACTGCGAGCGAGAGCGCGGGGCGCTGGGCTGCTGGCGGGCTGGTAGGATACACGTGCGCGGCAGATAGCCAACGGGCCGGCCCGATTTCCTTTTCTTTTTAAAAGAATTATTTCCTGTTTTTTAAACACTGATTTCAAATATGATTTTTAAACCTATTCAAAACATTTCAGAAAAATTCATATAAATATGTTTTGGAAAGGTTATTAAAAATGGGACTTTTTGACATTATACTTACCCATAAATAAAATGATAATATTTTATTTATTTAAGGAGTTTTAAGTGAACACTTTATGGAATTATAGTTTATTCAAATTTATAATTTGAAGTTTTATTTAATATTTTTGTGATGTAGTTTTATGCCTAATGATGAATGATGCTTGAATGCAAAGTTTTAATTTTTTGCAAAATTTGGGATGTTACAGACTAACCCCCTTAAGAGGAAGCTCGCCCTCGAGCTTCGGAAAGATCAGCAAATAGGTGTGGATGGTCTTCTCGGAGGTCATCCTCTCGTTCCCAGGTGGCTTCTTCCTCGGTGTGATGGTTCCATTGGACTTTACAAAACTTGATGGTTTTGGTACGGGTGACTCTTTCTGCGGTCTGCAATATCTTGATGAGTTTCTCTTGGTAGGTCAGGTCACTCTCCAACTGTACTTCTTCAAGGGGTACAGTATCCTTTAAAGGAACTCCTATCATTTCGGGTGACACTTCTTCAGCTGACTGACATGGAACACATTATGAACCGCAGACAGAGCTTCTGGTAGTTCTAACTCATATGCCACCTCACCCTTACGAGACAGAATTTTAAAAGGTCCAATAAACCGAGGTGCTAATTTTCCTTTAATTCCAAACCTCTTTACACCCCTGAGTGGCGACACTCTAAGATAGGTTCTATCGCCCACCTCGTAGGCGACTTCTCTATGTTTAGAATCCGTGTAGCTTTTCTGGCGTGATAGTGCTATCTTCAATCTATCTTTAATTAGTCTGACCTTATCTTCAGCTTCCTGGATTATATCAGGTCCAAAGAAACTTCGTTCTCCTACACCACTCCACAACAATGGGGTTGTGCATTTCTTCCCATATAAAGTCTCAAATGGTGCCATCTCAATGCTAGCTTGGTAACTGTTATTGTAGGAGAACTCGGCATAGGGTAGATTGTCATCCCAACTAGACCCATAATCAAGCGCACAAGCTCTTAACATATCTTCTAAAATCTGGTTTACTCTTTCAGTCTGACCATCCGTTTGCGGGTGAAATGCCGTACTGAATTCCAATCTAGTTCCCAGTGATTCATGCAACTGCTTCCAAAAATGGGATGTGAACTGGGTCCCTCTATCGGACACGATACTCTTGGGAACGCCGTGTAGGCACACAATCCTCTTCATGTAAATATCAGCTAGCTTTCCGCTGGTATAGGTGGTCTTCACGGGTATAAAGTGAGCTATTTTGGTTAAGCGACAAACAATAACCCAAATAGAATCATACCCTGATCTGGTCCTTCGTAACCCGGTGATGAAATCCATCCCAATAGAATCCCACTTCCAGTCCGGTACCTTCAAAGGTTGCAAAAGTCCTGCTGGTTTCTGAAGCTCAGCCTTTACTCGACTGCATACATCGCACTTAGCTATATATTCTGCTATTTCTCTTTTCAGATTGTTCCACCAAAATCTCTCCTTCACATCCATATACATTTTGGTATTTCCTGGATGAATGGAGTAAGGTGTTTCATGGGCTTCTTGCAGAATTAACTTCTAAGATCAGGATCATTTGCCACACATACACTTTTTTCAAACCACAAGGTTCCTTGCTCATCTTCATGAAATCCCTTAGCTTTTCCTGCTCTCAAATTGGCTTTGATTTCTTCAATATCCTTGTCTCCCTTCTGAGCTTCACGTATATTGTCCATCAAATTGGTTGTACTACCAACGAGGCTACAAAACCATCTGGTACCACTTCCAATCGGAGGTCCTTGAATGCCTTGCATAAATCCTCAGGTATTTCTCCTGCCGTGAGGCCATTCAAATAAACCTTACGGCTCAGGGCATCAGCTACTACATTAGCCTTTCCAGGATGGTATTGAAGACTTAGGTCATAATCCTTGATAAGTTCTAACCATCTTCTCTGCCTCATGTTCAATTCTTTCTGAGTGAAAATATACTTCAAACTTTTGTGGTCAGTGAAAACTTCACATCTTTTTCCCATTAGGTAGGGTCTCCAAGTTTTTATGGCATGTACTACTGAGGCTAACTCGAGATCATGAGTGGGATAATTTGTTTCATGCTTCTTGAGTTGTCTAGAGGCATAAGATGCTACTCTGCCTTCTTGCATCAGCACACTTCCCAGGCCTTGGTGTGAAGCATCACAGTATACTTGGAATTCTTCCTCTAAATCAGGTAAGCATAGAACTGGGGCTGAAACTAGTCGTTTCTTTAACTCCTGAAAACTGGCTTCGCATGCGTCAGTCCACTCAAATTTCTTCTCCTTCTTTAATAATTCCGTCAGTGCCTTGGCGATTTTGGAAAAGTTTTCTATAAATCTTCGGTAGTATCCTGCTAGACCAAGAAAACTTCGTAATTCTCCAACATTCTTTGGTGGTTCCCAATTGGTTACAGCTGAAACCTTTTCAGGATCCACTGCTATACCCTCCTTGGATACTATGTGTCCTAGGAATGCGACTTGTTCCAACCAAAATTCACACTTGCTGAATTTGGCATATAACTTATGTTCACGTAGTCTCTGCAATACTAGGCGCAAATGCTCTTCATGTTCTTTGTGACTCTCGGAGTAGATCAGAATGTCATCTATGAACACTACCACAAACTTGTCCAGAAAATCCATGAACACTTAATTCATCATATTCATGAAATAAGCTGGAGCATTGGTTAATCCAAATGGCATTACTGTATACTCATAAGAGCCATATCTTGTAACAAACGCTGTTTTTGGTATATCCATCTCTCTAACCTTCATTTGGAGATATCCTGATCGAAGATCAATCTTGGAGAACACACATGCACCTTTCAATTGATCAAATAATTCATTTATCTTGGGTAACGGATACTTGTTCTTGATGGTGTGTTCATTTATATCTCTGTAGTCCGTGACTAGTCTCTGGGTTTGATCTTTCTTTTTGACAAAAAGAACTGGCGCTCCCCAGGGCGAAGAACTTGGACGGATAAATCCTTTCAGAAGGTGTTCCTCTAGTTGCTTCTTGAGTTCATTCAGTTCATCGACGGCCATTGGGTAAGGTCTCTTGGCTATTGGTCCGGTACCCGGTTTTAGTTCAATGAGAAATTCCACATCTCTATCAGGTGGCATTCCCGGTAATTCTTCTGGGAATACATCTGGGTACTCTTGGACAATCAGCACATCACCAAGGCTAACCCCCTTAAGAGAATTTAGCCTAACTTTCTTAAGTTCGAAAGTTGATCTGAATTTAATCTTTTGTTTTTCTGGGGTGGTGAGGGTGATAGCTCTGTTTGCACAGTCTATGATTCCTTCAAACGGGTCATCCAATCCATTCCGATGATAACATCCAAACCTTGGGTTTCTAGGATGACTAAGTCTGCTGGAAAAAGATATTTTCCAATCCTTAATTCTAACTGCCTACAGCCTGAATTTACTATCATCTCACCCCAGGTGAACTCACTCTAATAGGTTTTCCTAAGCTTTCCTCGGCTAGCCCATGTTTGTTTACAAAAGCTCTTGATATGAATGAATGCGATGCTCCAGTATCAAATAAGACCAATGCTGGAAAAGAATTGAGCAGGAACTTACCAATCACAGCGTCAGGTTCATCATGAACTTCTTCCACGTTGAGGTGATTTACTTGTCCCTTCTGGAAAGGATTGGGCTTGGAATTTTCATCGGCCTTTCTCTCTGGGCAGTCAGTAGCATAGTGTCCTGTCTTCTTGCACTTGAAGCAAGTCACATTAGACAGGTCTTTCTTCCCTTCAGTGTTAGGACGGGGATAACCATTTCCATGATTATGGCCATGGTGATGGTTTCCCTTGAATCCACCATTATTTCCTTTGTACCCTCCATTGTGGTTATGACCATGATGCTTTTGGCCACTACCATTGTTGGAGTAGTTCCAGGGTTTATGGCCACTGACTTCTGAGGTGTGTGGTTTCTTGTGAGTCCCTTCAGTGTTACCTTTACTTGCACCAAACTTCCTCTTCCTATTCTCTTCCTTTCTGATGTTATTGTCCAGGGTGATTGCCTGATCCAGCAGAATCTGATAGTTAGGAGCATATGCCACAGACAAAGGTATCTTTAGCTCTCCCCGAAGTCCATTAAGGAATTTGTCCTTCCTCTTAGCATCAGTGTCGATGTCTTCTGGTGCGTACCTTGATAGCGTACAGAAGTCATCCATATACTCCTTCAGGGTTCTACCTCCCTGCCTCAAGCTACGAAACTCCTCCTTCTTCAGATTCATTATGCCAGAGGAGATGTGAGCATTGCGGAAACCATCCTTGAACGCATCCCAAGTCATGCCATCCAAGGGATGGGTCACTTGATAGGTCTCCCACCACATGGCAGCAGGTCCTTCCAATAGGTGAGCAGTGAACCTCACCTTTTCTGCCTCAGAACACTCACATGTTACTAAGTCCTTGTTGACTGAACGGAGCCAGTCATCCGCCACTATGGGTTCAGTAGCAGAGGAGAACTTATTAGGTCTAAGCCTGAGAAATCTTGCAAGTCTGTCCACAGGAGGTGGGGGTGGTGGTGGTTGGTTGTTATTGTTGTTGTTGTTGTTGTTGTTGTTGTTGTTGTGGTTGTTGTTGGTTGCTGCAATGAACTGGGTCATCATAGTCATCAGTTGGGCTTGAGCTGCCATCAGCTGTTGCATAGCTTCGCTGTTGTCGGTATCACGACGTGGAGGCATCTGTGGGGTTTTTGCAGGGATGAGTAAAAGATAGATAGAACTATAAGGAGGAATCCTACCCATGCACAAAACAATCCAGTCAAGCACACCATCAACAACACACCACTTATAAAAACAATCAGCAAACAAATCAAAACTTTGGTTTAAGGAAAGCGATATAAAAGTTTGGAAAATAAACTCGCGAGGTTCCGAGGATACAAGGGAATGTACTGCCTTACCACAATTTGGTAGGTCAATACAAGACCAAGACAATGAGGTGTATGATAAATGGTAGTCTCACTAACTAACTACTCGACCATGTCCTCTTCCTCCTCTTCAATTTCCTGAATCTCGATTCATTCATTGGCGAGTACATCCTTGAGTTCCTTTACTTCTTTATCCAGGGCAAGGTTCTTCTCTTGCAGCTCTCTCTTCTCAGTACGAAGCCTTTTGATCAAGTCACTATCAGCCTCGAACTCGACTTCATTGCTCTCGAGTTCTGCCTTTTGTTCCCTGATAGTCTTGTTCTTCTCTTGAACTCTTTTCTCTTGTCTCCTGTACTTCTCCTCTTGTGCAGCGAATCTCTCTTCCTGTGCCTTAGTCACTTCCTCTTGAACCTTCACCTTCTCTTCGTTTTCCTTAAGTAAGGCACATAACTCATCGTTCTTCAGGAGCTCGGTGCGTCGATCTTCATATAGTTCGGTGACAAGGATTTCGAGCTCCTGGAAATAAAGGCTAAGGGGTTTTGCCTTGCCTCTTTCTCCGACATCATACAGGTAAGGTTCTCCATCCTCGTTTCTCCTTCCAAAGAAAATGGAGTAGTGGCCCCTCAACTCTGTGTTGTAGCGTCCGCAGAGGCGCCCAATCAAATCTTGCATGACTAGATTGAGCCCTTTGTCTTTGGAGTCACTAACCATTTTGATCTCCAGTGGGGGCTCCTCTCCATGTCCTGGCTGTGTTGCTTTTATTCCCCAGCAACCCTCTTTGTTAAACTTCTTCAAAATGACTCGCCGATGTCGAGAAGGTAACAGCCAAAACAGGTGTTCTCGAAGTCCTCCGCAGTGGTGAAGTGAAAGCTCGTCATCCTTTAGGTAGGAAAGAAAGGAAATTAAAACCAGAATTGCATAAGATAAGGAAGTACTAGTCATGGTGTGTATATTTAATTTGTAAGGATACAATGTCAAAAATCCTAAGGTGGTCAACAGATATTAACAACTCTTCGTAAATTGGATTTTTCACTATAGTGAGAGAGACAGACACCCGACCAGCCACTTATATTGTGGGACATGTCTCATGTACGTGGACATGTAAAGTTTGTCCCGGGCCGCTTCATCCCACCATGCCGTTAGAATCCAACATACTTCAAAGATGGTAACATTATGACCAAAAATGGCTTAACCAATCCTAGGGGCTCGAACCTACAGGCAACACTTTGCTCTGATACCATTTTGTAGCACCCCAACTTTTATTAAAGTTGGAACACCTGTGTTATGTGCTAGTCTCTGGATCACTGCCAGCACCACAGTACAAAATATAAAGTACCATTGCATAAGTATTAAAATTGCTACAACGAGATCCAAAAATAATAGCCAAATATGGCTTTATTACAATTTGCATATCCATGAAGGCTAGCTAAAGTTCAAAGTTCACAGCGAAAGCGAAATAACATTGAGCCTCATCTTCAAGCATGCGCCACAGGCAGTCATGTTGGGTGTAGACTCGAGCCAAAATCATTCAGCATCAGAATTACCTGCACATTGGAATATGCAGCCCCCGAAGGAGGTCAATACAATGATGTATTGGCAAGTGACTATGGTGGATATATACTAGCAAGTCTAACATCTAAATGCATATTTGGCTTGGTGGGGTTGAAGGCTATTTGCAGAAAGCAAGTTTTCTCCTATCATTTTGGTAAAACACTTTTATTTCTCGAAGACTTGGCACCGAGGGATAAAGTCCAAGTGCACCAACAATTCTTTCCTTAGTCAAATTTTACTTTATGAAAACAGTGTTGAGATTCTTCTGCCCATCCTTGTCCAGTTGCTCGAAGTAGTCCATTTCCGGGGACACGGCTGAGAACTCAGATTGTCGACTCTGCAGAGGTTGTCCACTTTCACCTTTAGACTCAATTTGTCCGAGAAATCCTATATACGCGGAGTGTATTATGGAAAGGAGAGAATTGAGACAAGAACTTTCAGAAGAAGAATGCAACCATACTAGCAAGACCCGTTCCACCTATCATCTCTACATCTGCTTGTCAAGCTGACAGGTTGCACTCCCACAACTTAATCATTCTAGACAGAGCCCATTGTCAAAAGGTTGCACGGGAAGCTTCTAAACTTGGAGGGACTTAGTAATCTCTTTGTTCCTGGGTGGTCATCCACAAGTGTACTTCTGGGTAACAACCACCATACTCGTGGCCCTAAGTAGAATAGACATTCATCCTAGGCGATGACAACCACAAGCATAGTCCCAAAAGCCACTCAACATAAACCATAACAACCAATTCCACCCAGATGTATATTTTAGATTTTAACACTTAGAAACATTCCCATAACATGGTAAACATTTTTATAGCATGGCTAAGCAACTAATAAAATCTTTTCATGGCTGCTTAGGAAAAGGGGTGGCTACACACTACTAGGATATTTGTAAAATACAAACTAACTTAACATTATAAAATAAATCAAAAATCCCTATCATGCACACTACTCAAAATATACTACTTATGCATATGGAAAATATGGGATATTGTATGAATGTCACTTGCCTTGGTAACAGGAGGAACAAGCACAGCAAGAATAACAATCACAAGCAATCCCTTCCTCTTCTTCACAATCTAGCACAAACAATGAATAAAATAAATACCAACACAATACCATCACAACACTAAACATAATCATGTATGCATGAATGATATGTTATGATAATAGGACACACTTATTAATAATTCTTATTTTCTGTCATTAATAAATGAAATATAATTTTTAGGTATTTCTTATTTTATTTATCAATTAAATAATTTTAAAATAATATAGTAAAACTTTGATCTCTATAATTACAACTTTTATTGTTTTTATGACATCTTCAATTTGGACATTTACTAATATTGCTGGACAGAGGGAAATAATACCATCCTAAAACAATTACATTTATTTCTAAATCATTTTTATTATTTAAGTTATTATTTTAATGGCCGAAATACTCCTCTGATAATTATACAAATTATAATTTGTCAAAGGGAAAAACAAATGATGTAGAAATAAACTACATGAGCAGAGCTTTCCAATGACATAAAGTTTATCAATTTTGGACTTACAGATCAAAAGTTATGAATTTTGCAAGTTTTAATAGTTTTCTGTTTTAATTTCTAAATTTTATTCGTAATAGAAAAAAGAATCGGCCACGCGGCGTGATCTGATTCGCCCGTACCGGTTCGACGCGGATCGCGATCGAGAGCCGTTAGATCTAAATGAAATCGGACGCGCCAGATTAATCACAGAAGCGAAAAATAAAAATAAAACAAACCCGTTGGATCTAAATCCAACGGTCCAGGACGCGTTGACCTAACGCGGGCGGCGCAAGTCGCCGGAGAAGCGCGGGGCGCGGCGGAGCCATGGCAGGCGTTTGCGCCCGAGGCGTTCTACGGTGCTAGGAGATAAACGGAGCTCACCAGGGGGTGCGTGGCGTCGAGATGGATACGATGGCGAGGTGGCGATGAGCGGAGCGTCCTCGTTCCCTCGGGAGAGCCTGCCGGAGTTGTGCGTGGCGGCGGATCTCCTCGGTCGTGGACGAACTCGACAAAGCGCTGCACCAAAAAGCCCGTAACAGTGTCAAAAGGTGTCGCGTGAGTGCAAGGGTGCGAGGGGAAACTACGAGAGGGCTCGGCATTGCTTTAGCTCACCGGAAGTCGAAGTTTTTGCCGGCGGCCACTGCGGAACGCCGTAGACGAATGCGTACGGCCTGGTGGCTCTCGGGTCGATTGGTTTGGGGCAAACGGAAGAGAACGGAGAGGGGTATTAGTAGGGGGAGGAGGCGAGGTAAGGGGAGTAGTAAATCGCTCGTAATCGTGCGAATCAATCCGCCGTTTCCTGTCGGGGTCGGGAGCGTGATTTGGGGACGAACGTTTCCGCGGGGGTGATGACAGGTGGGTCCCACCTGTCAGCGACTGCGAGCGAGAGCGCGGGGCGCTGGGCTTCTGGCGGGCTGGTAGGCTACGCGTGCGCGGCAGATAGCCAACGGGCCGGCCCGATTTCCTTTTCTTTTTAAAAGAATTATTTCCTGTTTTTTTAAACACTGATTTCAAATATGATTTTTAAACCTATTCAAAACATTTCAGAAAAATTCATAAAAATATGTTTTGGAAAGGTTATAAAAAATGGGACTTTTTGACATTATACTTACCCATAAATAAATTGATCATATTTTATTTATTTAAGGAGTTTTAAGTGAACACTTTATGGAATTATAGTTTATTCAAATTTATAATTTGAAGTTTTATTTAATATTTTTGTGATGTAGTTTTATGCCTAATGATGAATGATGCTTGAATGCAAAGTTTTAAATTTTTGCAAAATTTGGGATGCTACAATAACCAAGTCTTCTGCCAGTCCTTCGGGTGCGAATGAAGAATCACACCCGGAAAGAGAAGATTGCGGCGGCGATGGATTGTGACCCCGCCACAGGAGATCAAAGGGCCCTCCGGGTATTCGCGTTGCGGTTTGCAGCAGTAGAATTTGAGGAAGAGTGGGAGACTGGGCGCTATGCCGAGATAGGCCTCGCAGAGAACGACAAAGTGGCCGATATTGAGCACCGAGTTTGGTGCAATCTCTTGCGGCCGAATTTGGAAATAATCAAGTACTTGGAGGAAGAAAAGGGAACCCGGGGTTTTGAAACCCCGAGATATGTGATCCGTGAAGACAATGACCTCGCCAGGGCCGGGTTCCGGCAGCGTCTCCTCTTCATCGGGAAGCCGCCAGTGGATTTCCGACTGGCCTTGGAGCATTCTGAGTTCAACAAGGTCCAAGACCCTGTGGCTCCCGGACGTTAGATTTCCCCAAGTTGCAGCCGGCCTTCCGCTTGGACTTACCGCGGCGACTCTGGCAGATGACACAACACCGACTGTCTTCTTAACCTTCTTGGGCACATGATGGGCGGCTGATTTGAGACCCATGGTGTCAAGTGAAAGCCGGAGATCTACAAACAAGATATAGCGTAAAATAGAGATAAGTATGGATATGGGAAATCAGAGAAAATAAGAAGAAATGGAAAGAAAAGAGAAGAGCAGAGGTAGCAGCTTTTAAAACGGGTCTCCAAAGAGGGAGAAATAGCAAAACAACCAATGGATCATTTTGAGATGGATCCGATGAGTTTGAAAAAATAAAGCGGAAATAAAGATTCCGAAGCCGAGGAGAACACGAGTGGTACGGCCCAGTCCATCGAGTTCATCTCAGAGAGAAAAGTGGAGGAAGGATACGCACAGAGTATTTGGAGTATCAACAAAACAGATCTTAGGAGCCTTGGAAAACCAAGGAAAAGGGGAGAATATCAAGAACTCTAAGAACATCGGGGATTAATCCGACGAGCATGAAGATCACGGGATTAGAAATTCAAGTTCAGGGTGCAGATTTACCCTGAAAAGGAGGAAGGAGGATCAGGATCTCTCACGCACACTGAAAGCTTGGGAATCCTCTTGCAGATCTTACTGACGGGGACCTCTAGAAGTTCTTGAGTTGGGGAAGACGAACAACACGGGGAGCAGAGGCGTTGAGCTTGAGGAGTAAGATGAAGGGAGTGTGCGCGGGGGAGAGTGAGCTGCCTTTCCACCCCGGCCTTCTATTTATAAGATCCTAAAGTTTTACCTAGGGGTGAAAGTGCAAAAGGGGAAAAGATAATCATTATCCTGGGAAGGACAAGATCCGACGTACAGAAGATATTCCTGACAAGATCTTCCCTTCCCCGAGGTGGTTATTATCTCCTCGATTCCCTCGCATGGATGGACATTAAATATGTCGTTGACCAAGAAGGTTGACCGAAAGACAAGGGAAAGAATAAAGAAAGAAGAAAGTCAAAGGGTAAGAGAAACAAAAGCCGGCAAGCGGTGGCCGGGTTATGAGCAATCAGCCAGCGAGAGTCGGCTAATCTGATACCCGAGAGCTTGCTTGTTTAATGAGTTGTTTATTGTTTTTCGGATAACCCGGACAAAAGGATTGGTGGCTTCCGCCAGAATATGCCTAAGAATGCAAATGTGAAGCAAGTCCAGTGTGATGTCCAAATTATTGTGCGGGCTACTGTTGGGGGGATCATAACCCGGTAAGCCCACCGACATAGAAGATAAGCCGTCCTGGCAAGAGCCTAGGCCGGATCAAGCATAAAGACATGGGGCGGGTGACACATAAGCCAGTGCGCAACGTGTGCCTTGGCCCGCAAGCAAGAAGGATCCAGAAGGCTGGAGACCAAGTACAAGACAGAGTTCTGCTAAGGAAGGAGAAGTCTTAGAGGACTTAGAGTAGAGTCCGGGTATGATAGGAACCCGGATACTGGCTTGTACCTCCAGCGAAACCCACCGCCTATATAAGGGGGTCTCCTGGTTCCTAGAGCTCTAAGTTCTAATTTCACCATTGTAACCTCAAGACCCGGAAGCTAATTAAGGCGCCGAGTCCTCGAAACCTAGATCAATAAAGCAGAGGCAGGAAGTAGGTCTTTACCTCAAGACGAGGGCCCGAACCTGGGTAAACCCTTGTTTCCCCATGCCACGCTAGACAGCTCTAGATGTCGGAAGCCACCATGCCCCTCATCTCAAGTTTCCACCCGGAAACATCTGTCGTGACAATCCCACGACACGTTTCATCCTCCTCTTCTAAGAAAGACGTTGACCTCAAAGCTGGAAGTTCTTCTTCAGCGCTTGTGGCGTCAAATCTGCAAATTGCCACGATCCTTCTTCATCTTCAAGTCTTGCCGGCAAGGCCACAACACATCGTCCCTCTCGGCTAGCTAGACATGTTCTTGGCACCCTCCATGTTTGACGCCACCAACCTGATTGAGACACACAACTTTCGGACTACAACGCAAACGCACCATACAAATTATCTGAAACATAACAGGACAATTCCTGCACACCAAGAGTTGAAATCAGCTGAATACACATGCGGAGGCTATCCGGCTGTATTGGTGCTACTGCAGCGAGATGCTGCGCTTCATATCTGTACTCTGGTTCTCTTCTCTTCACACCGAAGTTCTCCTACCGACGAGGTGGTCCGGTTCTGTTGTTGCCCTGATACCTCCTGCTTGACTCTCCCGAGTTAAGCAGGGGTTGCATTGGGTCTCCTAGTGCATAGCTATCCGCAATGCAGATTGTCTCGGCCAGAGTCTCCGGCATTTCTCTCTGCAACTTCTGCCATAACATGGAGCCATGTCGACATCCCTGCGCAAACCATAAAATTGTTGATAACAAACTTGGCACATCATTCAAATAAACAGCACAAATTGTTGCACGCCAAGGATCCAGATGATTCAATTCCACACCATTTCAAATTAAAACCAGTGTCTTCTTCTCTTTTTTTCCTTCGTTTTTCACTTCCTGTGTTATGTACCGATCTGAGTAGTCACGTGTAACAACACAAAAAAATCAATCGGTACCATGTTTAAACACCACGGCCACTTACGGATCAGATTTCTTATTTCCTTTTCTATTCTTTTTTTCACGTAGCAATCAGGTCTCCACACGGGAATATTCCTTTGCTTAGCCTCCTAAGGAAACTTACGTACTGTCGTGGTGGTGTCACGGCATATGCCACAGGGTGGCTAAAGTTGGGGGCCGGACATGCGCTGGAGGATCCGGGGAGGGCTTGCATGCCGGAAGACATGCGGGCGCAAGCTCAAGAACTCGTAAGAACATGAAGAAAACACTAAGAACCGAAGAACTCAAGATAACACACACGTAAACACACGATATACCTAGGTTCGGGTCCCTCGTGAGGAGGTAAGACCCCTACTCCTGCCTCGGTCCCTCTCTTATATGTGTATACCATGGGCTACAAGATGCTCCTTGAGCTGCTTTCCTCCAAAAACACAAGAACAATGAAGTCTAGATAGAGAAAGAGAGCAAAGCTTAGAGCAATAAGTTTCACCCAAGTCTAGGGCGTCCCTCTCGCAGTTCCGGCCAGGTTGACCGGAAACCCTAGCTGCCCAGGTCCACTTGGCAGTGTCTCCGGGTTAATGGTTAAGCCGACGTGGCCTACCAACCTATCCGCCGAGCTACCTGAGCAGGCATGGTAAGACCATCATGGCCTAGTCCTGGCGGCGCCGATATAATTAATGATGGTCTTTGTGTCAGAGACAAGGCAGGGCTTGCGTCCCCTATCAGGATGTCGGTGCTATAGTGGAATAGTCACGTCCGTGCGGTACCTCGCCTTCTATTCCACTTCCATGTCAGTCGGGAAGTTACTTGGCTTTGGTGTCAAAGAAATCATTTTCCTTGCCCTGAACATCTCGTCCAAACAAGGTATGTCGGAATACCTTGCCAATCCCGGCATGACTATGCCGGACAGTAATCTTTAGTGCGGCATGGATGTGCCTGGCCGGCACTGTCGGGTACTCCACCCGAGTTCCACTTTGGCCTTATTTCCATCCTGCACATAATATACAACGAAGAACTGCCGACACAATAGTGACGGACGGTTATGTCCGCTTACCCTTAACTCGGCACAACCTTTAAGTCGTGTCCCGGGCCCTCTGCCCTGATGTGACTGTCGGTCACTCCCGACATAGGCTTATGTCGGTTTATTCTTTCCCAGAGCTCATCTCACTTGTTTCACGTATCTCTATTCCCGGTATCCTCTAAGAGAGTGTCCCTAGGCCCAGCTGCTCGAAGATGTCTTAGGCTTGCTCCCGAAGACATCGTCGAGAAGCTGGTTCTTACGACAATTCTCAGCTCCTGGCTGAGTGAGGAAGCGGGGCTGGGGGTCTATTTATAGTGCTCCCACCTGCCCCTTGCCTCCTCTAAAGGCAGCTCTTACTCTTTCCCATAGGTCACCCTCTAAAAACTCCAACGGCCAACTCTCCACAACCCGAAGGGTCAAACGACCCTTCATGTTAGCGGAAGGGCCAATCTCACTGACAATTGGACCTACCTTTACCCTACCCATGGTTAGCCCCTCGACACTAGTCCCCGAAGCTGGTGTAGTCCGGCAGCCTTGGATGTCGGGCTGGACCAGATTAAAACAAACTTACTAACTGACACCAAGCTCCGACATTACCATGTCGGTTCCAAAAGTTATCCGTCTTATGCTTGTTACTTTTCTCAATGTTCTCCGAGGTAGCCATGTCGGATGACTCATGCCTCTTCCGACATGCACTTGATCGTCAAAGCCGACACAACTCATTCCAACGATCATTTCCAACATACCCAAATATTTTTGTAGATCTCTCCGTGCCACATGTCATTGTAACATTATTTCCTCTCTTGGTATTTGTTTTCTCCACTGACAAACTGTCCTCAACATGCCTCAAGGGGACCCACCGGATGTCAAATCTCTCAAGCACTCGAGTATACTTGACTTAGGTGTGCCGCCTCGGTTCCCGGGTTGCCCGGCATAGGCGATCCCGCCGCCTAGCCGTTAACACTTTGTGGCCTGCTACGTGACCGATCGTGCGGCTTCACGAATCTCAACCGCACCAACCGCCACACACGATCCCACCATCATTTTGAAACTGCCCACGGCGAGAAAATCAAAAACTGTCGTTCCCTCTCCCCCATAAATATTGCCACGAACCCTTTTCTTTTCCCTTCCTTCACTACTTCTCCTCCCTTGCGTTCTCGCCTTCTTCGCCGCCGCGTTTGTGCCCCCGTGCAAGCACGAGCACGAGCTGGCCGGAGAACATGGCCGGTGTCCCCGATTGGAGGTCGCGGATCGTCTCTGCCTCCACCGTCGCGCGATCCCATCACGCTCAACACCTCTCCGCTAACACCTTTATCCAAAGATATCAAAGTATATGGCGGTTCGTCCGCGGTTGTTCATCTCCGCCGCCTGTGTTTTTGCTTGGATCTTACTATTAGAGGAGATTAGGGTTCATAGCACGGTGCATTGATAGCGGGATCCATGTTCTTCTGCCTAGATTCATATTAGTTCATCGTGTGACTATAGATTTCATCTATTGAGGAGATTCACATCGCTAGGGTTACGGTTCCTCTCCCACAAATCATCTTATTTCCCACCTTTACTGTGATTATTATTGCTTCTCTAGATCTTCTCCTCGTGTTATATCCGACAGTAAGGTGTTTATGTCCGAAAGTAAGGTGTTTGTGTCCGACACATCAGTCTTAGGTCTTGTTACGATTTCCTCTGACTTAACTCTTATGTACGTGCTTAACTCGGTTCCTCCTTACAGGTTTCCCCCGGCATGTTCTCAAGCCATCAACTCTACCAAACCGACATGGCCACCGGCATAACTCGGGGCGGCTGGGAAGGACCAGACGCCAACAAACATGAGATTTCCTGGTTGCAGCGATCCCGTCGGATTCCGGATCAATTAATCTATTGGCGGCCGAAAAATGAGAATGAATCCCAGCCCCGATCTGAGGAGCGGGTTGTCTTTGTTTCTCACTTTTAGCGCGGCTTTGTCCTTCCGGCCAGCCGCTTCTTCCGTTCCTTTCTCGACACTTTCGATCTTCAGCCGTATCATCTCCCGGCTAATTCTATCACGGCCCTCTCGGCCTTTGTTTCCTTTTCCGAGGCTTACCTCGGTCTCTGGCCCATAATGAACCTCTGGGCGAAGTACTTCCAACTCCGGAGGCAAAGTGTTCCCAATCGAGGAGTCAAGGCGAAGAATATGACCGCCTGCGGAGTCGCCAACGTCACTGTCCGCAAGTTTGTCCAGTTCACCAAAATCACGGGCTCGAGTCCTTCCGAAAATGGCAGAGAAGTTTCTTCTACGTGCGGGACCCGGACCCGGTGGGTGAGGCCTCCACCGGAGAATATATCAATCTCCCCGAGTTCCGCATCGAGCCCCCGACTCTTCAAACCAACTATTCACCTGACCCGAAGAAAACTTCCGGGGAGATCAACCTGACCACAAGTACCTCCTGACCATCCACGAGACCCTCACGGCTGATGACCTGCTACGTACCTTCATCATCCACCGGGTTTGCCCCCTCCAAGACCGAGCTCACAAGATCTGGCACATGAGTGGCCAGTACGACCCAACTTGGGTCAGTACTTTTGAGCTGGCCAAGGCTGCCGTTCATCCGCACGTCCGGGCCATTGCCCAGAACAAAATGGATGATGACTGGGAGTGGGGGATGCGCCCTCACAGTCGCTCCAGCCCTCCGGCACAAGTATGTTTTTGAGTAAACCTTCCGACATATCTTATTGTTCGGGTGACCTTAAGTCGGTTCCACCTTCACTGTCTTTACTGAAGATTTGATTCTGCTTTGCTTGTTCCTTAGCGATTCGATCGTCAATCCGAGGAGGGTGCGCAGTTGGGCGAGGGGCAGTGGCAGCCGAATCTCGTTGTCCCGGCTATTCCTCCCACCGAAGGCCCGGATGATTAGGACCACTTGTCCATCCCGGCACCCCGTGCCGCTGTCGCGGGTAAGCGCCCGTCTCGCTCTTCTTTGCAAGATTGGTCCGACGACGATGACTGCGTGGTGCTAGAGACCACCAACACTACACCACTGCCGTTTGCTTGCCCGACCACTTTGCAACCATCTTCATTGAATGCCGCAGGAGCCACGTGCAAGCGTGTCGACACTTCCACCTCGCGTAACCCAGACGCTACTGCTCCTGCGGCCAAGAAGGCCAAGACCGACACCAAGGCCATTTTCAAGAGGCCTTCCCAGCGGAAGCCTCCGACCTCTACCGGGTATGTGTTTTTGCACTTACTTTGTGTTGTTTATCTTCCATCTTTGCCCGACACGTTTGCTTACCGACTTAACTTCCATCTGTTTTCTTTATTGCAGTGCCGCCCTTGAACTGGACTCGGGCGCCCCAAAACGCACAGCCGCCTACACGGGCGATACTGAACGCGCGAGTACGAGCTGGGTTGCGGCCTCGCCACCACGCGCTACTCCCGCGGCAAACCCGCCTCCGACTCCTAAGGCTCCGGATAAGTCGGCACCAACTGAGGCGATGACCTCTTCCTCCGATGTGGAGTCCACTGAGATCCCGACAAAGGATTCTTAGTCACTAGGACAAGGACCTCCGCTTTCGCCAGTACTCCAACTGGCACAAGTTCCGACACCACTACCAACCTCGGCAGTGCCATCGCTCACTAAGAAGTCGGTGGTCGAGAAGTCCGCAACTCCACAAGGGAAGGGAGCGAGCTTGACCTTGGCCCAGAGTTCTGACTATGTGCCCAAAAAGTGCGCGACACTAACTTCTCTGCAGCCTTCTCCCCAAATAGCTGCTCTGGCGTTGCTAAAAGCGTCCGCGGGCAAGGAGGTCGCGGTTATTGAGAGCGGGCAACACGGAGCCTCTGCTGCGCCTGGCCCTCGCCCTATTAGCCAAGTGGATCAGTTGATCCTTGACTGGAATAACGCCGACATGGGCCCTGCCACGACTGAGCTTTCCTCTATTATACATCCCGCCGGGTCGGGCCAGCCGGCGCAGGTTATGCATGCGATGCAGGTCGCCGTGCTCCAAGCCACTCAAACGAACGAGGTAAACTATTATACACTCCACGCCACAAGTCCCCAAGATTCATGTTGAGTGACCGAGCTGGGCCGAGTAAAGGACACTCGGCACCAATCTTCAAAAAACTCCGAAACTCCTAACAGTTTACCTTGTCCCAAAAATCCGATATAAGGCGCCCGCCACTTACACTATTCTTCCTCTCTTGCAGGATATCATGCGTGTGCGGAGCCAGATCTTCAAGCGTGCGCCGCATGATTTTGGGCATCTCAAAAAATCGCACCGGGAGCTCCGCGTGAAGCATGAACAAATCGAGAAAGAGCTTGCCGAGCAAAAGACTGCCTTCGAACAAGAGCAGGCCAAAGTGCTCCGTCTTCAGCGCGACCTTGAGAAGGCCCGAACTGAGAAGGCCGCCGAGTTGGAGTCCCAACTGTCAGCTGCCATTGAGAACCAGACTTAGCTGCTGGAGGAGACTGAGGCTCGCGCTAACTCGGTGGACCAACAACTGTATTCTCTGATGGTCCAGTGCAACACTTGGCTGGTGGAGCTGAAGAAGCTCAACGCCCAGATGGACAGTAAGTTTCTTATCCAATCCCTATGTTTCTTCAAACTCTTTTTGCCGAAACCGACTCATTAGTCGGAATGTAAATTAACTCTGCCACGGCTCTTCGCTCAGAGTTTTTTGATCACTCGCAAGCTGCCGCGTTGAAAGCCAGTGACAAGTCTCGTGGCAAGCGGGCTGCAGTTGGTCCCATCTCCTCGGAATGGGATGTCGAGGACCACTTGACGACACTAAACGCGCGGCTTGTCCCTCTCAAGCTTATTGGCACTGAGCTGCTTGATGCCGGCATAAAGGCGCACCGGGTTCTCTGGCCGGGATGTATCCCGCCGAATTATGTCGCCGATTTGGCTGAGGGCTGAAAAAAGCTGAGAGCAGACTCAGGGAATGGAGATCTTCCGCGGCTCGCGCTCGAGCTGACCAAGCTTTGTCCTTTGTGCTATCTTGGTACAAAGGCATAAACTTCGAGCAAGTGCGCACGTAGAGGGAGGGATCCTGCTAGATCACTGAGCCGCCCAAGATTGCTCTTCGCCAAGACGGCGCCGACTATACGGCCCGCTACTCTGAGCCTTATCAGTTTGTCACTGACGACACATACTTTGATGATGAGGACTATGAGAACAGAGAACTTGGCAACAAGGCCGGGTATGACAGCGAGGAACCAGCCGACCAAGACGGCGAGGGGGAAGTCCCGAGATATCCGAAGAAGTCCCCGTGACTGCTGATGAAGTTCCGGTGGCCAAGACTCCGACTTCGGGCTCCGAGCAAGGTGCCGACCTTCCGAAGTCGGTTGCTACTGACACTGCAAAGTGGGCTGCGACCGGTCCTTCCACCGAGGAGCCCGCCCAGACCTCCACGCCTGCCTCCGTTGTCATCGCCGAGCCGACGGCAGCCGACATCTCCATGTTGGCTGCGACTGACACTGCAAACCCGGGAGCGATCAGACCCTCCCAGCCGGCAGCCATCGAGACTCTGCTGGCCCCGACATCTGCCATTTCCGCTTCGACTGCCGAGACACCTGCTGTCGACACAAATGCCTCTGCCCCAACTGCATAAACTTCAAGTAGGAGAATTATCGAATCCCCGGAATGGTGGGTGCAGATGTAATATATATTCTTAAGTATATGTTTAGGACAACCATGTTATTTTGCTAAGTTATGGAACAAGACTTGGTGTTGAACTACTTTGCATCAAGTCCCCAAGTTTACTTCATGTTTACCACATTTGGCCATTTTTTTGCTCTTGTCTACCATTTCGGAGCTGAGTCACAAAATCACCATTCACGGCATACAGTACTTGTAAACTTTTGAGGTTTAGTTTAAAGTTATCCGAACAAAGGAAATTAATTGTAAAAACAGGGTTAGTGAAACAACATATGCCGAATAGAGTCTGGACCGAGTCCTCGAGTTCGTTTTCGTGTTCACTATGTTTCAAAGTCTCTGCTCTTGACTACCTTTTAGGTGTTTGTCAATCGAGTCACTGGATCTCCTCATATAGCATACATTACTTGTTCTTTGAAACGAGGTAAAATTTTATTCGACATATAGATAACATAAGTAAAGCATGCATACAAACAGACAAGGCAGTCCCCGAGTTTCAAGTCGGGGTGCCGGCATATAAACAACATAACAGAAAAAAAAACTTGTAAGAAAAACAAAGGCATAGACACACGAGGCAGTCCCGAGTTCAAATCGAAGTGCTAACATTTCATTCATTATAAACTTAGATACATACGATGCGCCTTTATATGTAAAAGGGGCGGAGTAGAGGTACATTCCATGGCCTCTTGGTTTCTTCTCGGACCTGTCCATCACTCATTTCTTGGCTTCATGTGCATCTACTATGTAGTACAAATCATTGAACAAGGCCATGCTTACAACAAATGGTCCCTCCCATGGAGGCGACAATTTGTGCATGCCGGCAGTCCTCTTTATCAACCTCAGGACCAAGTCTCCTTCTTTGAACACCTGTGGGTGGATCTTCCGACTATGATAGCGACGAGATTCTGTTGGTATATTACCGATCGGGATAAAGCTAGCTCTTTTGCCTCTTCAAGTAAGTCCACATCATTTTCTCTTGCCTCTTTTGCCTCGGTCTCAGTATACTAGCCACTCTCGGCGAGTCATACTGTATGTCGGTTGGGAGCACTGCCTCAGCTCCATATACAAGAAAAAAGAGTGTATACCCGGTTGACCTATCTGGTGTTGTTCTCAATCCCCACAGTACTGCCGGTAATTCTTCTATCCAACACCCCGGTGCCCTTATCAGTGGTTCGATTAATCTAGCCATGATCCCGGCCAACACTAAAGCATTAGCTCTCTCCACTTGTCCATTTGCCTCCAGGTGTGCCACCGAGGCTATATCAAGTCGGATTCTCTTTTCAGCACAAAACCGAGCAAACTCCCCGACAGCGAAGCTGGTGCCATTGTCAGTGATGATACTGTGTGGGTAGCCGTATCTCAAGATGATATCTTTCAGGAAAGCAACGGCAGTATGCCCATCACACTTCCGAATTGCTTGACATCATTTGGTAAACTTGTCTACCATCACCAACATGTGAGTCGTGTAACCTCTTGCCGGCTTAAACTGTCCCACCATATCCAGGCACCATACTGCGAAAGGCCAAGTGATAGGAATGGTCTTGAGTGTCGACGCTGGAACATGTATCTTGTGAGCGAACTCGTGGCATCCCTCACATTTTCTGACTATATCCTCCGCCTGCTGCAGTGCACTGGGCCAATAGACTCCATGTCGGAAAGCCTTTGCCACCAATGCCATTGAGGAAGCATAATGGCCAAATTCTCCTTGATGTATTTCCAAGAGCATTTCACCTCCTTCTTCCGGCTGCACACAGCGTTGCAACACCTCCGTTACACTTCTCTTGTACAACTCCTTGTTGATCACCGTGTATGCCTTAGATCTTCGCAGAACTTGACAGGCTTCAACTTCATCGTCGGGTAAGGTTCCATTTGACAGATAAGTCATTATCGGTTGAGCCCATCCCGGCACAGGTCGCACGGGGAAAAATGGTTCATCTATGTCCATGGGTTGAACCAACATTCCAAAAGGTAGGAGTTCCCTATTTACTGGGAAAGAGTTCCACATGAAATTGACATACGCATTAGGAGCATTTGATGATGAATTACCATTGTTTGCCGGGGCCTATTCAGTTTGAGCCGGCAAATGGAAGTTCACATTGAAGAATCTAAATTGCAAGAGCAAGTAAAAAAGTAGGAAGAAACTGTAACTGAAACTTAAAAACATCTGTCTTCCATTACCTGAAGCCCCATGAAAGCAGTCGGCATACTAGCTTCAAAAGTCTGTACATGGTAATTAGACGGAAAAGGTGGTGGTCCATCCCTAGCACTGTAAGATGACCGTCTTTGACTTGAATCAGGACTTTGTATAGGCATGGAAGAGGTTGGTAGTGGCATTGGTGGCAGAGGTGGTTGGTTTTTTGAAAGCCTATGCTCATGTCTATGAGATCCAGATGAAACAGAACTCTAGGACAACTTATATAGACTTCTCTTTTGATAATTATTAGGACGCAACTGTCGGAGAGGTGCTTCTGCAGGACGCTTCTTATGAGATGAAATATAAGCAGGTACGTCATTCTCTGGGCTAGAAACTGAATCTTTTCGCTCCAAAGGAACATTAGCTTCTCGAAGCATAACTGTCCGGGAAGATATGTCACCAGCAAGACTCTCACCGTTTTTCATTCTTTGAAAAGAGACTTTTTTCATTCTTGTTTTCTGTCTCCTCAACAACTGGGCTGGAGAATTTTCCCTAACAACTACAGGAGGTGGAAAATTATCCTCTAAAAGGAAGTTTGTCATCTGACTCTGATTCCTCATCAAAGACTATATCAATTTCTTGATCATCATCCAGATCAGCCTTGGGTTGCTGCAGTTTCTCCGCCTTAGCGCAGACATTGTCATCCAGACTCGTCTGACTTTTTACTTGAGATGCGTCCCCAGAGGGGGCTGGGACAAGATTTTGGCGCTGCCTCTGCCTTGCCATAAATTCATCTACATAATATTTGATGCACTACTTCCACCATCTATGTTCTTCTCTCTTGCAACATAATCATCTACCTGCATTGAAGGTGGTCTACTTGTGTTTGGTTTCCGATGATGGAAAGTGTCTCTACGTGCATGACCTATAGAGGCACTAGCTGTACTTAAACCTTGAGCAAACTGTCCAGTAAGTTCAGGTGCTTGATTTTCTTTTATACCTCTACCTGCAGCCTCTCGTAATGCCAGTTTTCTAGTAGAAGATTGGCCAGGAATTAGTTGCCTCTCAAGAGAAGAATCACTCAACTTCCACACCAGCCTCTTTGAAAATTCACCCTCAACAGGTTCTTATGAATCAGCAATAACCTTCCAGGCATTGGAAAAGAAGAGAACAAATTCATGATTTATGGAGGCTCAGGATGGCAGTAGACGAGATGTCATAACAACAGAGCGAACCACTCCAAATGGCAAGTCAGTGTCTTCAAGAACAATCTGCACTGGCCCTCCTGACCTCGGCCGCCATGCCTGTTACCACGAGCAAGATTCGTTGTTCTCTGCTCTGCCTGGCCCTGCTAGATTTGGCTAACTGGACAGTTCGGGAGTCTTCTGTTCTATTGTTTGTTGATCGATGCTATATTTATGTGGATGCAATGAGCATTCAGTCTACAACGTTTCCTGTACTTATTACCAAGTTGCATAGTTTCTATATTCATTATTTGGTTAATTCACTTTCTATGGTTTTCTCTTTTTTGTAGACGGATTCATTTATTGATGTAATGGTCACCCGTTGCTGGGATTTGTATTACAAGAAGGATATACCTCCAAAGACATGACAAAGCAATGTCTTTGATGCCCATTATATTCACAGTGGGACCCATAATCTTTTTTCAAAGGCTCAAAATCTTTGCCTCAGGATATGACAATGCCTTTTTAATATTTCAGGATGAGTGGTCTATTCGAATAGTGAAGACTGAAGAGTGGAACCCAAATTTAGACCCGAGAATCAAAAAAGAGCAAAATAGGAGTGAAATCCGATTATGAAAACTGAATTACAATGACAATTTAGTCAATTCGGTCAATTAGCATTACGGCTCCTCCCTAAAGATTTATATGCCTTCCTCTTGTCCTAGACAACAAGTAAGGCGAAGACCATTCTGGAGTGAGTCGTGGCATTCCATGGCTATGCTCGGACTAGCGCACAGGTACTATGACGTAGAGGCCAACCCACTTAATGGTGCAGTGTGATTGAACATGTTCGTATTGCGGCTATACCAATATGAAATATTTTTTGCACCAACTCATATTTTATGCGTCGTTACAAAACACACATGCATATTTACTATTAATAATAAATGTAGTAAGGGTTCTGTCAAAATTATTGTGCTGACTTTATTTTATGAAAAAATAATTTGTATGCTCGTAGGAACGCACGGGTATTATACTAGTAGGAAATATAATGGATTCAATTTTAATTCAATTTTATTTTGTGCACCATTATATTTTATATTAAGATAAATCATTTGAAAACTCCATAACATACCTTTCGAGAAGATTTTGAATATATTCCATTTCTCATATTGAATATATTCATGAAAATCATGTTATGTTTTATAAATTAATGAAAATAATTTAAGTCAATGAAATGCTTATTTGGATACTTAATTAACTATAAAATCTATGAAGTTTTATAGTTATAAACTATAGATTTGTAATTTCCAAGACTATGTTTTGAACTCATGGAATAAAAACCATTTTATAAAGTTGTCATACTTTAGTTAACTTTTGGGTACTTTGCAAAATTGTTTTAAGGTTTAATAAATAGTCAAAAGTTAAATATCCAAAATCAGCTATTTGGGAATAAAACATTTTATGGTGTAGGTGTCTTGAAAAGTTTTAAAATACCTTGGAAATTATATTGGTTTTTATATAATTTTAATATTTCATTTTAATAAAACAAAAGATTCAAATTTTAGTGATTTTCAAACATTACAAAATGTTGGGATGTTACAGAACCTGGTACTAGCGGCTCATACTGCATCTCAGCCCAATCCTTAAGGAAATCCGGCAGGACCTGCGACTTGATGGCATCTCTCCTTTCGTAAGTCGGGGTATAAGGTGACAACTCTATAGCCCATTTGGCTATCCGACCGCTAGCATCTTTACAGCCGAGGATCTCCGAGAGAGGAGCCTCGCATACCACAGTAATTGGATGTTCTTGAAAGTAATGCTTCAGTTTTTTGACGGGAAGATATACACCATATGACATGTTTTGGTAGTCAGGGTAATTCTGCTTGGATGTTGATATCACCTCACTCAGGTAGTATACTGGCTTCTACACGGTCTTGCCTCCTTGTTCTCTTTGCACCACCATCACTACGCTGACAACTCGGTTGGTTGCCGCGATGTACAGCAACATTGGCTCTTTGGGAAAGGGTGAGGCAAATATCGGAGCAGTTGCCAATATTTTCTTCAAGTCATTAAAAGAAGAGTTTGCCTGCGGAGTCCTGTAACACCCCAATTTTCTTAAGCACAGTATTGTGGTGTTAGGCTAGATTTTTCAAACTTAGATAGAACTTTTGGATGTGTAATATTTTGAGGCATGAATTGTCTTGTTGTCCTCATTAGTTTTGTTGAGTTCCACTAGCCATCTAAAAAGATAGAAAAACTAAAACAACAACAACCAAAAGAAAAATTCAACACTCATGATCTTCATGCCTGTTAAAACTTAGCAAAACTAGGGGCTAGTATTAAGAAAACCTCAACTGGTTTTTGACATGCATCTGAACCAACTTGATCTATGTCATATATAGTTGCATGCCCTGTTCCAAATGATCACAAAGGAGGTTGTAAGTACATAAATCTCACTAGCTTTTATGGCCATCAGAATAACATGACCTTTTGGGATATTCTTTTTCTTTTCCCTAAAAACTTTCTTTTCTTTTGTTTGCTCAATGAGATGTTTGGGTTGGGCACTAAATAGATCAGTGACTTCAGCACCATCTAGTGAGTATGGGAATTGTGTTTAATTTCATTAGTGAATAAGGGTTTGAAATTTTCAAACATAAGATTTGATTTTATTTGAAAAGCTACCCAAAACCTCCACTCACCTCTCTCATCTCTTTCTACCCCACCTGCTGGAGAAGGAGGACTGCATCCCACCCCTCTGGCCTACTAGTCATGGACCTAGGTCACCCCTCCACCACTCTCCTCATTTTCTTTTTCCCTCCACCCAACCGGAGCTCACTCCCCTCCTTCACACTGGCCAGGCCTTGTCATCCCGACCACCTTCACTCCGTCCCTCTCTCCACCGCCCTCCCCAGCCAGTAGAAACCGAGAGCACCCCCCCTCTCTCTCTCCCTTGTCCTAACCGAAAACCCTAGATCGGGTGTGGCTATAACTCTCACCCGAGCCCTCCCCTATCTCATTTCTCCCCCTCAACAGGCACCCTCACACACTCACTCCCCTACCTCGAGAGCTCGCTCAAGATTTCCTCCCCTGCTGCCTGTGAGAGAAGGTTTTTGCTCCGGCCACCGAAAGCTGCCGAGCTCCATAACCGGCGTTCTACTCCTCTACTCTTCGCCATTCTTGGCCTGTCGAACTCCATTCTGCGAGACCTAACTCCCCCACCCTCTCTTTTGCGTAGAGGAGCTCCATAGGCTTCGTGCTCGTCCTTGACCGAAGCTAGGAGGAGGCGCCATGGATGCATGCAGAGAGCTCCTCCGACGTCGCCCTGCGTAGGAGACCGCCTCTCTGTACCCTCTCCACCGAACCCATCCCTGCACTCGAACCCTGGACGTCCGAGGTGAGCGCTCCGTCGCAACGCTCTCCTTCTATCTCTCGGCGTCTCGCCCGCGCTGGCGCGGCGAGGAAGACGACGCCGTCGCTGTTGATTTTGCGATCAACGGTCGAGTTCGAACCACGCTCGGTCTGTTGACCGTTTTCAACGCGCGCACGGCCTCGCCCAGATGGGCCGGCCCAGCTACATCTCCGCGTAAATCTGCGCCGTGCTGCGTTGCCTCTGGGCCGATCTGGCCCAGCTCTGGCCCGCCCGACATTTTTCTTTTTTAATCTTTTTCTGTGTTGAAAAATCCAGAGAATTAAGGGTCTAGATTTTATTCATTTTAGGTTATTCGGTGTTGGCTAAAATAGTGAGATTAATTTTGTAGCATAGCTACAAGTTTTCTTAATCATGTGGCTTTGGATCTAGTCCAAAATATATTTTCTGTTGAGTGATATAATAGATCTAGTAGAAAGTACCACTTTCACCAATTATTTAATAACTTGGGATTTATAAGTCCAAATCATGTAAAACAAGATTCTATGGAAAGCCTATCAAAATGCCTACTTAGATCTATAAGTCTTGCATGCAGGAGAATAGTCTAGAAAAATTTCTTTTTAGTTTAATTAGAACACCAGTAGGTATTTGGTGATTTTTAACTCCTAAATTAAAAAAAATTTCGGGGTAAATCCACTTGGAGGTGGCAAATATAGGTTGGAGGTGTCTTATGATATAAATGTATATTTTTTGCAGTAGATATTTTATACTTGATAAATCAATTCCTTAAAAACAGGAGGATAGTCCCATGAAATGCATATTTAGAATTTCAGAGAATGATGTATGGATAGTTTTGGTTGGATGAGCCACCTCTGTCCATGAATTTTTGTTGGGGGTATTTTTGTGAAGTAGCCACAAATTTTATCTAACTTACCCCACTAGTTTGGCATCAAAATAATCCATATTATTCTCTGTACTCAAATAATAGGCAGAAGTTTACTTTATTTCAAAACAGGGATAACTTGAGATAGGATTATCTAAATTAGATGAATAAAATCTCTACTTAAAGAGAAAGCTCACATCTCTCTAAAGAAATTAACTTTGCATACAGCAGATCTATAAAACTGAAACCACATTCTTTTTGGTTTTGACATCAGTAGGTCTTAGCTGATTTTTAGTTTTTGTTTGGAAATAGATTTGCATGCACAACTAATTTTCAGAGCTTCCTATAGTAATTAGGAGTAATGTGGTAGAAGGGTTTATTTTTATGAACAGTACTTTAGGAGTTATGCCTTTTCCATCTAAAGAGTCCTATAATAACTATTTAAAATGCATTAGTTATATTTCTTGTTTTTGGATAAGAGCAAGCTTGTGTTTATAAGTTGCCAACTTAGTAATCCAGAACCTATAAGAAACCCTATACTTGCTTTTAAAACAATAATAGTGTTGTGGTTATTATCCTTATGTGTTATTAGCGTAACCTCCTTTTTTTGTGCCATAAGGCAACCCTATGTGTCTGGTGTGTTTTGTTATGTTTGTGTTTTACAATTGAGTGAACCCCTCCGATAGGTGGTTCTGTTTTGTGAAGCTTGTTTTTTGCTATTATACTTTAGATTGTTATCAACTCGCATTTAGGATTTACACTAGTCTCGTTTGTTTTCATGTTACGGTAGAACCACAATTAGAGGAGGAGCAGTACGAGATAGCTGAGCACAACTACGAAGAAGAGCAAGAACAGGGGCAGTACGCTGAACAAGGCAAGCCACCTCACCACCATTATGCAAATCCTACTATTTACAAAGCATGTTTTGTTTTAAAATAAAATAATGCATGTTTTACTTCTTTTGTGGCACCTTGCCACCCGAAACCTATTTTTCAAAATATTGTTTGGCAAAGATATCTACTAGAATACTATAGGTGTTACCAAAAGAGTTTATTTGGTGAGCCTTGTTGTTGAAGGCTCCATAAAAAACATTAAGTTTTCTAGTAGTCTACCTTCATCTACTTACCTCAAAACTATAGGAAGGGAACCTGATTGATAAAACTATTTACGGAGGAAAACCTGAGTTGCTGGGAGCAATCAGCGAGAAAGAAATGTTTATGAAAACCCGAGATGCTGAGAGCATTCGGAGATGTTGCAAAAACCCGAGCTGCTGGGAGAAGTCGGAGATGGAGATTTAATTTCGAAGTCCCTGCTGCCGCCCGAACAATTAACCCGTGCAACCACACTATCTGACATGGGTAGGGCTTAGCCGGAAACTTGTCTGTCTTAGTGTTGGGGCTCTCATACTTTCTATGAGGGTTGGGCCCTCGAAGCCGGGTTGTCGTCCGGAAGAGACAATACATTGCTGAGGACCAGCAGCCGCACGATTACGTCGGGTCTCCTGATGTGGCGGTGTGGCGTCCCGAGGAAAGACCAATAGGTCTAGTGGAGCACACGGTGCCGAGGAGAACAAACCTACCGGGAGGCCCCGATACCAGGGTGGTCATAGTGAAAAGCTTTGATCGTGTTATCCTGACCCCCGCATGCTGTCGTGTGATGGGTCGTGGCAGACACGGCGGAATGACCGATTGGTGTGGGTAAAGTGTGCAACCTCTGCAGAGTGTAAATCTATTCGAATATTCGCGTCCGCGGTCATGGACGGTTGGAAAGGCCACACTGGGCGCCTGGGGAAAGAAGTTGTTTTAAAAAAAGAAAGTGTCTCTGTGGAATAAGGAGGTACCTAGGAGATACGGAAATTGGGAGAAGATGATTGGTCTCGGGGAGACAATCAGTCCGATCTCAAGTCAGGAAAAAGGGGTATCCCCATCCTAGTGCTTTTAAAGATTTTACAAAAGAAAGTTTGAACTTAGATATGTCATTGCTATATCTAAGAGAAGAGAATTCTATCTCTAAATGTTTTTCTTCAACAAAGATATAGAGATGTCGTAGTCTCTATGCCTAAAATCATCGTATTCGAAAACTAGTCCCTATAGTCGTATATAGTAGCTATCCTAGTTTTCGAAAAGTGTTTTCTTGCATTATCATGAAGGTTTGAGCCTTAGAGGAGGTCTTGCGAGTACGTAATTGTACTCATATGGCTTTGTCCCTGGATATTCAAATGTCCAGATTTCAATGATGATACTTATGTCGAGGAGGATGCGTATGACGACGACTTCGCCACTTAGCTGTCACCGGTCAACTGCACTTGTGGGATCAGCGCTCGGAGATGTCAAGAGCCGTCGCTAGCCACGAGCTTCCGCTATCGTAGTTTAATTCCGTCCTGCGTGACGAGGTTTGTTGACTTGGTCGTATGACCGTCTATGTGTTGTAAGACTTCTATTCGTACGACTTGAATTATGTAACTCTCTGATATCAATGTTGGTTATGTGATTGCGATGCACTGATCATTGGGATCGTGATCTTTTACATAATGTGGACATCTCGGACTTGCTCCGAGGGGTCCTTACAGACTTGGTATCAGAGCCATCGTTGACCTTAGGAGACTTTAGCTAGGTTGGGCGTCGGAGTCACGCAAAAATGTTTTCCTACAAATTTGGAGAAATACTTAAAATGTGCAGAACATACTGCTATTCCCTCCCCTCTGTTATTACTTATTGAATAATATTATACTTGCATTAAACCTTATGTCTTTACTTGTTTAAAATTTTGCACACCGTTCACTAATTCAACCTCCATTAAAAAAATTGTGTAGATGAGCGGATGTCCTCGCATCGACTCAGATGGGGGCATTTGTTACGGTGCTGCAGAGAGCTCTCGCCCGCTTGGTGTGTGCTCACAGCACCAAGTTGGGCGGCACCCGTTTCGAGTTCTACTCTGGTCTGGACGAGCAGAGTAACCCTGTGCCGCCGCGTCCCCACCCCACCTTCAGGAACCACTTGGCCGAGCTGGGACTCCTCGTCGAGTACACCCAGTCCCAGCTGGTCACTAGTCGTTTCGAGAGTGATCTCCACCGTCTGAATCACGACGGTGCTGAGGTGCGGAATTCGGCAGCTGAGCTAAGGATCGAGGACCTGGAGGCTCAGCTCAAGGCATCTCAGGACAAGCTGAAGACCGTGGAGCTGAAGCTCAAGACCTCAGAGGAGCGTCTGGTGGAGTCCCAAACAGAGCTCAAGAAGGAGCGCAAGGAGCGCCGTTCCACCTTTGCGCGTTTCCAGACTACCCGCTACTACAAGTTCCAGCTTGACGGTGTGGTCGATATGCTCAGGACGACCATCGACGCCCGCGACGAGCGGATCAGCGAGCTGGAGAGCGAGGTGGAGGCGTTGAGAAAGGAGAACGACTATCTTCTGCCAGATGATGAGGACCCTGCGGAGGATATGGACATGGAGTTTGAGAGTAGGCAGGACGACGACGACCTTCGAAGCGAGAGCGGTGAGGACTCGGGGGCTGTGATGTCCGAGGACGAGGACCCCGACAAGCCACCCTTTGACAGTGACGCTGCCGTGGACGTGGAGTAGCTATTTGTGTAGTCTCTTTTGGGTTTGGGCCGAACCATCGCGATATGATGATGCGATTGTGTGGTCTAGTAAGCATGAGTGTGTGTTTGAATTATTGTAAGACTATGTCAGACCGATGTCATGTGATTGAGAACTATGTGATGATTCTTTTGCAACCCTGCTATGGAGTGGATCATGTTTTCTTATGAGTAATTCCTTGCTGAAATTTGTATGTTACTGTGTTTGATTGACGAGCTCTTTTTCCAAAGCATGTTTTAAAATTATAATAGGAAAGTTAATGTGTATTTTATTCTGAAATTCAGAATGGCGAGGGATCCACCACCACCCCCACCACCTGATCCATCTTGGGCTCAAGTGTTGCATCTTCTCATGGAGGATCGCGAAGCAGCTCGCACTGAGAGGAATGCCAATATCGCCACCCTGCGGCATCTTGCTCAGATCGCCGTCAACCAAAATGGCGGCCAAGGAAATGAGGAGCCCCGCTCCAAGCTTCGTGATATTCAGAACACCAATCCACCAGTTTTCTCCAAGAGTGAAGTGCCACTGGATGCTGATGATTGGATCCGTACCATCGAGAACAACCTAAGGGTCGCCCAAGTTTAAACACCACGGCCACTTACGGATCAGATTTCTTATTTCCTTTTCTATTCTTTTTTTCACATAGCAATCATGTCTCCACCCGGAATATTCCTTTGCTTAGCCTCCTAAGGAAACTTACGTACTATCGTGGTGGTGTCACGGCATATGCCACAGGGTGGCTAAAGTTGGGGGCCGGACATGCGCTGGGGGATCCGGGGAGGGCTTGCATGCCGGAAGACATGCGGGCGCAAGCTCAAGAACTCGTAAGAACATGAATAAAACACTAAGAACCGAAGAACTCAAGACAACACACACGTAAACACACGATATACCCAGGTTCGGGGCCCTCGTGAGGAGGTAAGACCCCTACTCCTGCCTCAGTCCCTCTGTTATATGTGTATACCACGGGCTACAAGATGCTCCTTGAGCTGTTTTCCTCCAAAAACACAAGAACAATGAAGTCTAGAGAGAGAAAGAGAGCAAAGCTTAGAGCAATAAGTTTCACTCAAGTCTGGGGCGTCCCTCTCGCAGTTCCGGCCAGGTTGACCGGAAACCCTAGCTGCCAAGGTCCACTTGGCAGTGTCTCCGGGTTAACGGTTAAGCCGACGTGGCCTAACAACCTATCCGCCGAGCTACCTGAGCAGGCATGGTAAGACCATCATGTCCTAGTCCTGGCGGCGCCGATATAATTGATGATGGTCTTCGTGTCAGAGACAAGGCAGGGCTTGCGTCCCCTATCAGGATGTCAGTGCTATAGTGGAATAGTCACGTCCGTGCGGTACCTCGCCTTCTATTCCACTTCCATGTCAGTCGGGAAGTTACTTGGCTTTGGTGTCAAAGACATCATTTTCCTTGCCCTGGACATCTCGTCCAGACAAGTTATGTCGGAATACCTTTCCAATCCCGGCATGACTATGCCGGACAGTCATCTTTAGTGCGGCACGGATGTGCCTGGCCAGCACTGTCGGGAACTCCACCCGAGTTCCACTTTGGCCTTATTTCCATCCTGCACATAATAGACGACAAAGAACTGCCGACACAATAGTGACGGACGGTTATGTCCGCTTACCCTTAACTCGGCACAACCTTTAAGTCGTGTCCCGGGCCCTCTGCCCTGATGTGACTGTCGGTCACTTCCGACATAGGCTTATATCGGTTTATTCTTTCCCAGAGCTCATCTCACTTGTTTCACGTATCTATATTCCCGGTATCCTCTAAGAGTGTGTCCCTAGGCCCAGCTGCTCGAAGATGTCTTAGGCTTGCTCCCGAAGACATCGTCGAGAAGCTGGTTCTTACGACAATTCTCAGCTCCTGCCTGAGTGAGGAAGCGGGGCTGGGGGTCTATTTATAGTGCTCCCACCTGCCCCTTGCCTCCTCTAAAGGCAGCTCTTACTCTTTCCCATAGGTAACCTTCTGAAAAACTCCAAGGGCCAACTCTCCACAACCCGAAGGGTCAAACGACCCTTCGTGTTAGCGAAAGGGCCAATCTTACTGACAATGGGACCTACCTTTACCCTACCCGTGGTTAGCCCCTCGACACTAGTCCCCGAAGCTGGTGTAGTCCGGCAGCCTTGGATGTCGGGCTGGACCAGATTAAAACAAACTTACTAACTCACACCAAGCTCCGACATTACCATGTCGGTTCCAAAAGTTATCCGTCTTATGCTTGTTACTTTTCTCAATGTTCTCCGAGGTAGCCATGTCGGATGACTCATGCCTCTTCCGACATGCACTTGATCGTCAAAGCCGACACGACTCATTCCAACGATCATTTCCAACATACCCAAATATTTTTGTAGATCTCTCCGTGCCACATGTCATTGTAACATTATTTCCTCTCTTGGTATTTGTTTTCTCCACTGACAAACTGTCCTCAACATGCCTCAAGGGGACCCACCGGATGTCAAATCTCTCAAGCACTCGAGTATACTTGACTTAGGTGTGCCGCCTCGATTCCCGGGTTGCCCGGCACAGGCGATCCCGCCGCCTAGCCGTTAACACTTTGTGGCCTGCTACGTGACTGATCGTGCGGCTTCACGAATCTCAACCGCACCAACCGCCACACACGATCCCACCATCATTTTGAAACGGCCCACGGCGATAAAATCGAAAACTGTCGTTCCCTTTTCTTTTCCCTTCCTTCACTACTTCTCCTCCCTTGCGTTCTCGCCTTTTTCGCCGCCGCATCCGTGCCCCCGTGCAAGCACGAGCACGAGCTGGCCGGAGAACATGGCCGGTGTCCCCGATTGGAGGTCGCGGATCGTCTCTGCCTCCACCGTCGCGCGATCCCATCACGCTCAACACCTCTCCGCTAACACCTTTATCCAAAGATATCAAAGTATATGGCGGTTCGTCCGCGGTTGTTCATCTCCGCTACCTTTGTTCTTGCTTGGATCTTACTATTAGAGGAGATTAGGGTTCATAGCACGGTGCATTGATAGCGGGATCCATGTTCTTCTGCCTAGATTCATATTAGTTCATCGTGTGACTATAGATTTATCTATTGAGGAGATTCACATCGCTAGGGTTACGGTTCCTCTCCTACAAATCATCTTATTTCCCACCTTTACTCTGATTATTATTGCTTCTCTAGATCTTCTCCTCGTGTTATATCCGACAGTAAGTTGTTTATGTCCGAAAGTAAGGTGTTTGTGTCCGACACATCAGTCTTAGGTCTTGTTGCGATTTCCTCCGACTTAACTCTTATGTCGGTGCTTAACTCGGTTCCTCCTTACAGGTTTCCCCCGGCATGTTCTCAAGCCATCAACTCGACCAAACCGACATGGCCACCGGCAGAACTCGGGGCGGCTGGGAAGAATCAGACGCCAACAAACATGACATTTCCTGGTTGCAGCGATCCCGTCGGATTCCGGAACAATTAATCTGTTGGCTGCCGACAAATGAGAATGAATCCCAGCCCCGATCTGAGGAGCGGATTGTCTTTGTTTCTCACTTTGAGCGTGGCTTTGTCCTTCCGGCCAGCCGCTTCTTCCGTTCCTTTGTCGACACTTTCGATCTTCAGCCGCATCGTCTGCCGGCTAATTCTATCTGGGCCCTCTCGGCCTTTGTTTCCTTTTTCGAGGCTTACCTCGGTCTCTGGCCCATAATGAACCTCTGGGCGAATTACTTCCAACTCCGGAGGCAAAGTGTTCCCAATCCGGGAGTCAAGGCGAAGAAGATGACCGCCCGCGGAGCCGCCACCGTCATTGTCTGCAAGTTTGTCCTGTTCCCCAAAATCACGGGGCTCGAGTCCTGCCGAAAATGGCAGAGAAGTTTCTTCTACGTGCGGTACCCGGACCCGGTCGGTGAGGCCACCGCCAGAGATTATATCAATCTCCCCGAGTTCCACATCGAGCCCCCGACTCTTCAAAACAACTATTCACTTGACCCGAAGAAAACTACCGGGGAGATCCACCTGATCCACAAGTACCTCCTGACCATCCACGAGACCCTCACGGCTGATGACCTGCTATGTACCTTCATCATCCACCGGGTTTGCCCCCTCCAAGCCCGAGCTCACAAGATCTGCCACATGAGTGGCCAGTACGACACAACTCAGGTCAGTACTTTTGAGCTGGACAAGACTGCTTTTCATCCGCACGTCCAGGCCATTGCCCAGACCAAAATGGACGATGACCGGGAATGGGGGATGCGCCCTCACAGTCACTCTAGCCCTCTAGCACAAGTATGTTTTTGAGTAAACCTTCCGATATATCTTATTGTTCGGTTGACCTTAAGTCGGTTCCACCTTCACTGTGTTTACTGAGGATTTGATTCTGCTTTGCTTGTTCCTTAGCGATTCGATCGTCAATCCGACAAGGGTGCGCAGTTTGACGAGGGGTAGTGGCAGCCGGATCTCGCTGTCCCGACTATTCCTCCCACCGAGGCCCGGATGATGAGGACCACTTGTCCATCCCGGCACCCCGTGCCGCTGTCGCGGTTAAGCGCCCGTATCGCTCTTCTTTGCAAGATTGGTCCGACGACGATGACTGCGTGGTGCTAGAGACCACCAACACTACACCACTGCCGTTTGCTTACCCGACCACTTTGCAACCATCTTCATTGAATGCCGCAGGAGCCACGTGCAAGCGTGTCGACACTTCCACCTCGCGTAACTCAGACGCTATTGCTCCTGCGGCCAAGAAGGCCAAGACCGACACCAAGGCCATTTTCAAGAGGCCTGCCCAGCGGAAGCCTCCGACCTCTACCGGGTATTTGTTTTTGCACTTACTTTGTGTTTTTTATCTTCCATCTTTGCCCGACACATTTGCTTACCGACTTAACTTCCATCTGTTTTCTTTATTGCAGTGCCGCCCTTGAACTGGACTCGGGCGCCCCAAAACGCACAGCCGCCGACACGGGCGACACTGAACGCGCGAGTACGAGCTGGGTTGCGGCCTCGCCACCACGCGCTACTCCAGCGGCAAACCCGCCTCCGACTCCTAAGGCTCCGGATAAGTCGGCACCAACTGAGGCGATGACCTCTTCCTCCGATGTGGAGTCCACTGAGATCCCGGAAAAGGATTCTTAGTCACTAGGACAAGGACCTCCGCTTTCGCCGGTACTCCAACTGGCACAAGTTCCGACGCCACTGCCAACCTCGGCAGTGCCAGCGCTGACTCAGAAGTCGGTGGTCGAGAAGTCCGCAACTCCACAAGGGAAGGGAGCGAGCTTGACCTTGGCCCAGAGTTCTGACTATGTGCCCAAGAAGTGCGCGACACTAACTTCTCTGCAGCCTTCTCCCCAAATAGGTGCTCTGGCGTGGCTAAAAGCGTCCGCGGGCAAGGAGGTCGCGGTTATTGAGAGCGGGCAACACGGAGCCTCTGCTGCGCCTGGCCCTCACCCTATTAGCCAAGTAGATCAGTTGATCCTTGACTGGAATAACGCCGACATGGGCCTTGCCACGACTGAGCTTTCCTCTATGATCCATCCCGCCGGGTCGGGCCAGCCGGCGCAGGTTATGCATGTGATGCACGTCGCCGTGCTCCAAGCCACTCAAACGACCGAGGTAAACTATTATACACTCCACGCCACAAGTCCCCAAGATTCGTGTTGAGTGACCGAGCTGGGCCGAGTAAAGGACACTCGGCACCAATCTTCAAAAAACTCCGGAACTCCTAACAGTTTACCTTGTCCCGAAAATCCGATATAAGGCGCCCGACAATTACACTATTCTTGCTCTCTTGCAGGATATCATGCGTGTGCGGAACTAGATCTTCAATCGTGCGCCGCATGATTTTGGGCATCTCAAAAAATCGCACCGGGAGCTCCGCGTGAAGCATGAACAAATCGAGAAAGAGCTTGTCGAGCAAAAGACTGCCTTCGAACAAGAGCAGGCCAAAGTGCTCCGTCTTCAGCGCGACCTTGAGAAGGCCCGAACTGAGAAGGCCGAGTTGGAGTCCCAACTGTCAGCTGCCATTAAGAACCATACTTAGCTGCTGGAGGAGACTGAGGCTCGCGCTAACTCGGTGGAGCAACAACTGTATGCTCTGAAGGTCCAGTGCAACACTTGGCTGGTGGAGCTGAAGAAGCTCAACGCGCAGATGGACAGTAAGTTTCTTATCCAATCCATATGTTTCTTCAAACTCTTTTTGCCGAAACCGACTCATTAGTCGGAATGTGAATTAACTCTGCCACGGATCTTCGCTCAGAGTTCTTTGATCACTCGCAAACTGCCGCGTTGAAAGCCATTGACAAGTCTCGTGGAAAGCGGGCTGCAGTTGGTCCCATCTCCTCGGAATGGGATGTCGAGGACCACTTGACGACACTAAACGCGCGGCTTGTCCCTCTCAAGCTTATTGGCACTGAGCTTCTTGATGCCGGCATAAAGGCGCACCGGGTTCTCTGCCCGGGATGTATCCCGCCGAATTATGTCGCCGATTTGGCCGAGGGCTGAAAAAAGCGGAGAGCAGACTCCGGGAATAGAGATCTTCCGCGGCTCGCGCTCGAGCTGACCAAGCTTTGTCCTTTGTGCTATTTTGGTACAAAGGCATAAACTTGGAGCAAGTGCGCACGTAGAGGGAGGGATCCTGCTAGATCACTGAGCCGTCCAAGATTGCTCTTCGCCAAGACGGCGTCGACTATATGGCCCGCTACTCTAAGCCTTATCAGTTTGTCACTGGCGACACATACTTTGATGATGAGGACTATGAGAACAGAGAACTTGGCAACGAGGCCGGGTATGACAGCGAGGAACCAGCCGACCAAGATGGCGAGGGGGAAGTCCCCGAGATATCCGAAGAAGTCCCCGCGACTGCTAATGAAGTTCCGGTGGCCAAGACTCCGACTTCGGGCTCCGAGCAAGGTGCCGACCTTCCGAAGTCGGTTGCTACTGACACTGCAAAATCGGCTGCGACCGGTACTTCCACCGAGGAGCCCGCCCAGACCTCCACGCCTGCCTCCGTTGTCATCGTCGAGCCGGCGGCAGCCGACATCTCCATGTTGGCTGCGACTGACACTGCAAACCCAGGAGCGATCAACACCTCCCAACCGGCAGCCATCGAGACTCTCCTGGCCCCGACATCTGCCATTTCTGCCTCGACTGCCGAGACACCTGTTGTCGACACAAATGCCTCTGGCCCAACTGCATAAACTTCAAGTAGGAGAAATATCGAATCCCCGGAATGGTGGGTGCAGATGTAATATATATTCTTAAGTATATGTTTAGGACAACCATGTTATTTTGCTAAGTTATTGAACAAGACTTGGTGTTGAACTACTTTGCATCAAGTCCCCAAGTTTACTTCATGTTTACCACATTTGGCCATTTTTTTGCTCTTCTCTAACATTTCGGAGCTGAGTCACAAAATCGCCATTCACGGCATACAGTACTTGTAAACTTTTGAGGTTTAGTTTAAAGTTATCCAAACAAAGGAAATTAATTGTAAAAACAGGGTTAGTGAAACAACATATGCCGAATAGAGTCTGGACCGAGTCCTCGAGTTCGTTTTCGTGTTCACTATGTTTCAAAGTCTCTGCTCTTGACTACCTTTTAGGTGTTTGTCAATCGAGTCACTGGATCTCCTCATATAGCATACATTACTTGTTCTTTGAAACGAGGTAAAATTTTATTCGACATATAGATAACATAAGTAAAGCATGCATGCAAACAGACAAGGCAGTCCCCGAGTTTCAAGTCGGGGTGCCGGCATATAAACAACATAACAGAAAAAAAAACTTGTAAGAAAAACAAAGGCATGGACAAACGAGGCAGTCCCGAGTTCAAATCGAAGTGCTAACATTTCATTCATTATAAACTTAGATACATACGATGCGCCTTTATGTGTAAAAGGGGCGGAGTAGAGGTACATTCCATGGCCTCTTGGTTTCTTCTCCGGACCTATCAATCACTCATTTCTTGGCTTCCTATGCATCTACTAGGTAGTACAAATCATTGAGCAAGGCCCTGTGTCGTGGGATTGTCACAGCAGATGTTACCCGGAGGTAAGATGTGGGGCATGGCGGCTTCCGACATCAGGAGCTTGTCTAGCGTAGCGTGGGGAAACAAGGGTTTACCCAGGTTCGGCCCCTCGTCTTGAGGTAAAGACCTACTTCCTGCTTCGGCTTTACTGATTAGGGTTTCGGGAGTCGGCGCCTTAGCTTCCGGGTCTCAAGATTACAACGTGTCTTTCCTATGACTTGTGTCGATTGAACCTGTCCCTCTAGGAACCAGGAGACCCCCTTATATAGGTGGCGGGTCTCGCTGGAGGTACAAGGCCGGGTCCCGGTTCCTATCATACCCGGACTCTACTCTAAGTCATCTAAGCCTCTTCTTTCCTTAGCAGGACTCCGTCTTGTACTTGGTCTCCAGCCTTCTGGATCCTTCTTGCGTGCGGGCCAAGGCATACGTCGTGCACCGGCTTACGTATCACCCGGCTCATGTTTTTATACTTGATCCGGCCCAGCCTCCTGTCAGGCCGGCTTATCTTCTCTGTCGGTGGGCCTACCGGGTTACGATCCCCCCAACAGTAGCCCCCAGGATAACTTGGACATCAGACTCGACTTGCTTCACCTTTGCGCTTTGGAGCAGGTTTCTGGGGGAAGCCGTCGGTCCTTTTGTCCGGGTTATCTGAAAAACAATAAACAACTCTTTAAGCAAGCAGGGTCTCGGGTTACTTACTCAGCCGGCCCGATGCTTGGTCAACGGCTCGTAACCCGGCCACCACTTGCCGGCTTCCACTCTCTTTGCCCTTGACTTTCTCCCTTCTTTGATCCTTTCCTTGCGATTTGGTCAAACTTCCGAGTCAACGACATATTTAATGTCTATCCGGGCGCGGGAATCGAGGAGACAATAACCACCTCGGGGAAGCCAATATTCTGTCATAGAATATCTCGCCTGACAGATTTTTGTCCCCCGGGATAATCATTATCCTTTTATCCTTCCCATTTTGCCCCCAGGTCAAACCCTAGAGGGCTATAAATATGGCGCCCGGGGTGAGCCAGGAGCTCACTCTCCCCCGAGCCCATCGCCTTCTTCTTCCTCCTCGCGCCAGCATCACCTTCCCGAGCTCTTGAGCTGTTCATCTTCCCGCACCGTTCGGACTTCAACACCTCGGGCGACAACTCCACACGCACACACGCTCGCGTGCGTGCCAGATCTTCTTCTCCTTGACTGGTAAACTTTTCTATCCTTCATGATCTCAAAGCTCTTCGGGTGGCGATGCGTTCTTCGTGTTCTTGACGCACTTTCTTCGTCTGCACTGTTCATGCAGATGAACTGCTCTGTCGCTTGATATCCCCTTTCTTCTTATTTTTCTCGATCGCATAGATCCGTCTTGACTCTTTATTTCTGCCATTTCTTGTTTGTAGATCTCCGGCTTTCAATCATCAAGATGTCGGTTAAGTCGGCTGCTCAACACGGCCCCAAGAAGGTCAAGGGCACACCCGGCGCCGGGTCTTCCGGCACAATCGCCGCTGAGAAATCCAAACGCCGGGCCGGGTGTAACTGGGGCAAATCCAATGTCCGGGATAGCCGGCTTGAAGCGCCGGTGAAACTCGGCATGCTTCCGCCTCAGTCGGAGGCCCACTGGCGCGCCCCGGACGAAGAAGAGACCCTGCCGCAACCAGGACCCGGCGAGGTAGTTCTCTTTGCCGATCATATCCCCCGGGGTTTCAAGACCCCGGGTTCCCTTTTCTTCCGCCAGATCCTCGATTACTTCCACATCCGTCCACAAGACATAGCACCAAACTCGGTGCTAAACATCACTCATTTTGTCGTCCTCTGCGAAGCCTATCTCGGCATCGCTCCCAGTCTTCCTCTTTTCCTCGAGTTCTACTACTGCAAGCCCCAACGGGAACACCCGCGGGGGCCTCTTGTCTCCTGCGGTGGCGTTACCATCCAGCGCCGCCGCAACATCATTTTTCCGGTTGTGGTTCTCCACTCACACCTGAAGGACTGGCAGAAGACTTGGTTCTACTGCCAGTCACTTACTCCTGAGGGTGAGCCGGCCCTTCCCGGCTTTCGTGCTGATAGGCTCACCCTCCACGAGAATATGAACTCCTTTGCCTCCCCGGCTGATCGGGAGGCTATCAAGCCACTGGTTGGCCGGATTTGCGCCCTGCTGGCCCACGGCCTGACTGGCGCGGACTTGGTCCGTTGCTGGGTTGGGTGGCGCATCATGCCACTCGGCATTCGGCCGGGCCTCATCTGCCAATATTCCGGGTCTCCGGACGACCCGATGCTCTTCAACCGAAGCGGTCAATCGGAGGAAGCGCTGGTCCGGGTTATCCGGAAAATCGTCAATGAATCAGCGGATTCTCTGGCGAGCGCCGGCCTTCCTCCCTTCTGCGCCGCCAATCCGCTGAAGCCGGTACTTTCTGTTTCCTTTGTCATTTTCTTCATGCTTCAGAACTTTCTCCAAGTTGCTAATCTTTAATTCTTTAGGCGGACGATACCTGGTGGTCCGCCGCACTGCCTTCTTCGCCCGACTCTGCCGATGAGTCGGGTAACGACGTTGAAGAGGCCGGCTCCGAGGCCGGCGTGGAGGAAGAAGCAGAAGGTGAGTTAAACTCCATCATCCGACTTTTCCTTGAATTAATGGACGCCGACATTTGGGAAACCCGGTCTCCTTCTATTGATGAGGCCAATATGTCAGATACGGTTCTTCCGTCTTCAGACCCGGCCCTGCCGGCTTCCAAAAGGAGGCTTCGTTCAGACTCCGCCAAGGTAACTTCGCCGTGCCTGGGCTTATCTTGCTTTGCTTATTCTTACTTTGGCCTTACTGGACTTGTCTTGTTTCAGGAGGAAAAGGAAGCTCGTCGCCAAAAGCGTCGGCTTCGATCCTCCGACTCTGACGAGCCACTTTTTGAAGGTATTTCCCGTAACCCGACTCCTCGCCGGGTCAGGCCTCTGCAGACACGCCCTTCCGTTCTTTATCCATTAGCCGGGACTGAGCGGCGGTCTCTCTCAGTGTCTTCAGATTCGAGCGATGATCTCTTTGGCGGCTTTGCTGTCACTGAGGGGTATGCCGCCTTTCTCTCACCCTTTTCTTTTACTTCTCTGTCTTTATTGTAACCCTCTTTCTTTTGCACAGAGTTCGCACTATGCCCACGCCTTCTCCGGCTGTGGATGATGATGTTGTTACTTCGCTCCTCCGTGCTGAGGGAGAGGCCGATAAGTCGCCCCCGCACCCGGCTTCTCCTCAGAAATCTGGCTTGCCGGATGTGGAGATCACCGGCTCTGCCAAGGGTGACAAGCCTCTCGACTCCCGCATCACCAAGACCGCTGCGCCGGGTGCCGCCACCTCCAAATCTTCAACCGGCAAGGCCTCCGGCTTCCAGTCCTATAAGGACTTGGACTTGACAGCTCTCTTCGGGGAGCTTCATAGGCGTGTTGGGGAGTCGCGCCAGGCGGAGGACAGCGTCTTGGCTGAGCTCCAGGAAAAATTTGAGGTATGCATGTATATCTCTCCTAGTCCCCAAGTGCCGAGTTATCAGCCTGCGATGACCCGGGACTTCCAATTTGTCTTGTTTTGGTCTATTATGTTCTTTGTTGAGTAGTCCCCAAGAGTCGGAATGACTGCTTGCAGTGTTCCGGGTCTTTACTTGCTCTGTTTGTCTTTTGGTTTCAACTGAGTAGTCCCCAAGAGTCGTAATGACTGCTTGCAGTGTTCCGAGTCTTCGCTTACCTGGGACTTATAACAATTTGGGCTTTACTTTTGTTCGCCGCATCATGACCATGTGTTTTTGTTTCTTGTTTCAGGACCAGACCCGCCAGCAGGACCATGCCCTTGACGTTGTCAAGGGGGAGTTGAAGACAGAAGCCGGCCTCCGTGCCGGTCTTGAAGATAAGATTGCCGAGCTTGTGAAGAAGCTTGGCGAGGCTGCTGAAGAGAACTCCCTCCTCCGTCGAGAGATGGAGGAGCATGAGGCCAACTGGACGGAGCAGCGTGTCAAGCTTCAAGAGGACCTGAATGCCTCCAATGCTAAATATGCAAAGCTTGTTGCGTTTCTTGCTGAGATGACCGCCGCACTCTTTGGTAAGCCGGCTCTAATTTTGACTTTCATGCATCTTGGCTTGTACTGCCGCCTGACGCTTCTTGCTTTCTCTTTCCAGGGTCTTGGAACCCTATCTGCAAGCTTGAGCCGGAGGGAAAGCTCAAGGCCGTCTACACACTTGTGCAGCAGCTCGACTATGGAGCTGGCAAGGCGTTGATGGCCTGTCACGGATGGGAGAAGCCGCCCACGACACAGGCCAAATTCCTCCAACAACTGAATGTTCTGCCGGCTTGGCTGGATAACTGGAGGAGGTCTGCAGCCCGGCGTGTCTCGATGCGCATCTTGGCCTTGACCAAGGCGCATTACCCGGTCGTTGACACGGAGCTTCTCACCAAGGGGTGGCCCTGCAAGAGTGACGGTACTCCTCTCACCAAGGAGGACATCAAGGCCATAGATGTGAAGACCCGGCACCATGCGACAGTGCTGACTGGTAACCTCAGTCTTAGCACTTTCCAGGTGGGGTACACGGCTGAGGGAGCCAAGCTTTCTCCCAAAGAGCCGGCCTTGACGGGTCTTGATCCGAGCTACCACTCTCCTCTGCCGACTCAGCCGGAAGTGGCTCCTGTGTCCGGGCCAGTCGACGTGCCGACTCCTCCTCGCCCGGTCTCTGGCCCCTTCTCGAGCGTCTTCGAGATTTCCTGGGAAGATGCTGAGGGCTTGGCGAAGAGGAAGTCCAAGAAGAAGTCTACCGCCTCTGGCTCGTCCGGCTTAGCTCCCGAGACCCCAGCCGTACCAACTGAATCTGGCCCGACAGCATAATCCGGCTTGTAATTTTTTATCTGTCTTTGCGCTTGGGAAACTCATTCTTTTGGCCTGTACAGCCTGTAATAGGTTAGTTTTAACTCTGAGGCTATACCTGTGCTGATGCGCCTTCGTTCGCCTGATACACTTGCTTTTAAATTTTATACCTGGCCTCAACCGTACTTTGCCAGCATATGTTTGGTGTTGATGACCCTTTCGGTTTCCTTTGCATCTGCATAGCCGGCTTTCTTTTTGACTTCTTGTGTTAGAAACTCGAGGTCAATCAGGGTCTGCTAAGTCCCCAAGGGCATCATAGTCAGATTGAAAGCCGGGTTTTGCAACATCTGGTCGCTGTGGCTTCTTTGTCGGGTTTAGATTAACATCGAGCTAGCAGGCAAGTATAACCAAGAAATTGTGGCGTCTATGCCGGGTTTTGGGTTTTCAACTTGCAACTGATAGTTGTCAAGCCCCCAAGACCTGTTTGGGAAAATGTGGCGTCTATGCCGAGTCTTGAGTTTTCAACTTCTAACTTTTAGTTAGTGTAACGTACCTGCACTTAAAATATGGCAGGTACCTGTGTATAGTGCAAACCCCTGGATCGATTCGTTTGCACACACAGTTTACGATGTAATATCACAACAAAGTATCAAATTTATTACATCGATGATCCAGACTTACAAAATATTCTTTACAAATTGCATAGCATAAAGCTAGCTTTGAAAGACTAAACAACGGAAATACAATAGCAGTAAGTCTCCATCTTCATGTTGCCACAGGCGAAAAACATGTTGGTTGCAGACTCGAAATCCCTTAACGACAACCTCACTCGTCATCTAAATAAACTGTAACAAATAAAATTTTGCAACAGAGTGGGTCAGATTCCATTAAAAATGGAGTCTGGCAAGTGACACTATGGTGGACACTTAATGGAATAACTCTATAACCTATATGCATATTTGGCTCGTGGAGTTCAAGGCTAATTTGCATAAAGCCAATTTTTCCTACTCTTTTGAAAACACTTTTCTTGAAATCAAGACTAGTATGGCATAAAAACCATAATCCCATCTTTCCTTGTTCACCCATCAACTTTTAACTTAGAAATTGGAATGATAGGATCCTCCGTTGACATCCTTGATCAACTGCTCAAAATTGTCCGTAACCGAGGACACGGCTAAGTACTTAGTTTTACACTCTACAGAGGTTGTGCACTTTCACCATTAGACCCAACAAACCCAAACTATCCTCAAGCACACCATTTGTGCTAAGGAAAAGGAGAGAGTTGAGACGAGACTTTTCAGAAGTATTTTCCCACCCCATAACGGCCTGACGCGCTCCACCTACAAAACCTCTACCACCACCTGTCAGGCCGGGGCGAGTCCACGCAACTTAATCCATCTAGCCAGAGCCCATTGACTAATGGTTGCACTAGAAGCAATCTTCACTTGGAGTTCTTCAGATCCTTTTGTTCCCTGGGTGGCCGTCCACAAGTGACCATCCCTTAGAGGTCACCCTTAAGAGACAACACTTAACATAAACCATTCAAAACCAATTCCACCCAGAAGTTTCATTCTTAACTTAGTAGAAATTAATTTTCATAAAACAACTTTTGCATAGCATCAATATTTCTACCAAGTTACCAATAGGATTCTAGACACAACTAGTGTAAGGGATATAGTAGTTTTAGCATAGCAATACTATCCAACACATGCATATAAGAAATACACTAATTAATGCATAGAAAAATACTTAGGAAGTTTATGAGGGTGTGCCACTTGCCTTGGCAACAGGGAGAGCAGGAGTAACAGTTGCAAAAGCCTTCATTTCTCTCCGAAATTTCTAACAAGTCAAACAAGCCCCAAATAAACATACAAGCATAAATTCAACACTTAGAAAAATATGACATGCATGATATGAAAAAATATTCTTAAGGACTAGAGATGCATGTCATGCCATTAAATTATTCTAAGTTAATGCGGGGCAAGTGTGTTAGTCAAAATTACTAAGTACCAAGGTCATAGGTTGGACAGAAATACTTGGCTATAAATCAACTTGAATAAGTTGTAATGCTGCTGCAAATCTTCACATGCTTGGTCTTGAAATCTTCAACTCCCTTGTAATTTTCTTCATCTTCAACTAGCATTCTGACTTGGTCATAATCACTATGGACTTGGTCATAATCACTAAGGACTTGGTTTCTGCCCAAAGTGAAAGAAGAATAGGATGACGGAAAAAGATAAAGAAAAGATGTAGTTTTTCTTCTAGGCTTCATCTCCAGACTTGTAACTTTCTCCGATGTCTTCATTGAATCATGTAGACTTGATGGTTCTTCAGACTTGATGATTTGTCTATCACCCGGGCTGGTCTTGGATATACCTTAGCCACCACGAAGTCTAAGAGAAAGAGAATAAGAGAGAAAGACTTAGAGAAATAAAGGGGGATGGTCTTCTTGCAGTTCCTCTTGATTTTCTTCTAAATGTTTTTTTGCTTCTTAGAGATGCCTTCGGAGTTTTGTTTTTCTTGGCTAAGTCTTCGTTGGCCTTCTAGTCTTCATGTTAAGAATCTCAAGTGTCTAAGTGCATAGCACTTTACCAAAACACTATGCTCAAAATAATCCTAACTTAGAGAAAATAAGGAAGAAGTTTTCCTCAGAGGAGTATAACTATACAATACAATATGCTATGCATGCAATGCAATTTATTTCTAAGGACAACACTTAACAAAATAAAACAACTAAGTCTTCTAGATGCTAAAATTTTCTAAGGAAAAGATTTAGCATCTTTAAGCTGTTGAAATTTTTCTAAGGAAGAGTGTTGTCGAAAAAAATAGTTATCAAATATTTACTAAGGAAGAATTTATTTTGTTTAAAGAGGCAAAATATTTCTAAGTACATTTTAATACCAAAGTGGTCATAATATGACTAAGTACTTTATAATTCGAATAGATGATGAAAATAATTTTTAATAAATTTTTAATCAATTTTAATCCTTAAAACAACACTTAAAAGTATTTAATCAATATTAATTATAAAATCACAGAAAATTATTCTACAAAAATTAGTAGAAAAATACTACTGCCAATACTTAGACATTAAAATTTATAGCAAAAGAGTTTGATAAATTTTAAATTTCAAATTGGAAGTTGTGTTCAAATTACCATTAATGGCAATTTTGAATTTCAACAAATTTTAATTTAACAAAACATAAAAGTAATGATGCCAAAAGTTTCTACGTGTAATAAGCTTTCCAAAACTATTTTATTTGTAAAATTTAACCAAACCAATAAAAAGTAGTGATAGATTTAAAATTTAGTATTTTTCTGCAAAACTGCCGGGTCTTTGGTTGACTGTTGAATTTGACCGCTGACGTGGGAATTGACTCGCTGACGTGGCAGGCTGACTGGGATTTAACTACGAATTTGACCAAAAGTAAAGTTGCTCGGATGGAAAAATACTCTGAACGAAAATTGTAGAGAATTACGTGCTCTTTCTAATTATCACAATTATAACATAAGTGGATGAATAGATTGATCACAAATCTCAAAATACCTTTCTGGTCCGAAACTTCAAACGCGAATATCTCTCAGGTCGCTGAACCAAAAGAGGTGAGGCTTGGGGCAAAAGAAAGGTCTTGATCAGGGGAACAACTTTCGTATTGTCGTCCCAAACTTTTGAGATGGTTTGGTTACTCGAACAACATCAAACACGATCTATATTATACAGAAAATTACGTACGTTAAAATAAAAAGTTGTCAACAGACAAGTTGTAGATATAGAGTAGATCTACCTTTTCACCGGAGGAATTTCGATTTGGCGCAACGAGCGCGAAGAGATCTGAGAAATACCACTTCAGATCTGATGGATGACGATTCAAAATTCTTCCTCCACGCTTGATGAAAAGAGTTGAGCCTTATTGGGATGGAAAGATATCGACGATATCTACAACAATGATTAAGGCCCCGTCGCGATTGGAGATGGTTTTGTTCGTCAAACGAACGAAATACAATTTCGCTGATCAGGGTTTCGGTGGAACGAAAAGAGTAAAAGAGATACCGGCGGCTACAGTGGTTTATATAGGCGGAGGGATGGTGGAATAGATAGGGCTCGGAGTTGTGAACGCTTAGTATCAAGCGGATCCGGATTTTGAGTAATATTTCTCGAGATAAACGTGTTTTAATGAAAGGTGGTTGGAAAAACGAATTTTCAGAGTTTGAGTTGGATACGATGCAAACACGGTTCGGTTCCGCCCAGTTTGGGCCGGCCGGCTGGGCCCGATTCGTTTTTTTCTTTTCTTAATTCTTTCATAACTTTTGTTTTAGAACTCCGAATTAAGTGAAATTAATTTCTAAAAATTTCTAAAAATCATATCTTTATTTGAAAACATTTATGGACATGTTTTGACCACTTTTTTAAAATATTAATTTTGAATATTTGATTTAATGCAAATTTGACACTTTTGTCAAATTTGGAAATAGAAATATGATTAATTTATTTATGGCTAAATAAAATTTGGTACCACAATTGTGAACATATGAAAATAATTATTTCTAATAATTACAATCAAAATATTAAAGTAAAATAAGATAAATAGCATAATCATTATTTTGTTTTTAATATTTTCTCAGATAGATTTTCAACTGGAAATAGTATTTCAATCATTGTAATTTCAAATCTAAACAATGCAAGAAAATGATGAATGCATGCATGAATTTTGTTTTCAAATCGACATACAAATAGTTTTCAAAAAGTTTTTAATTTTTCTGATTTTTCAGAATTTGAAAAATCCTAGGATGTTACAGACTACCACCCTTAAAAGGAATCTCGTCCTTGAGATTCGAGAAGGCTAGCAAAAGGTTGTGACTGGATATCTGGGTGGGCTACCACCCTTAAAAGGAATCTTTGTTGGTAGTGAAAACTTGATTCAAAATGTACCGTTCACTTCTTCCACAGTGATATGGTTCACATATCCTTCATCAAAAGGATTTGACTTGGCAGCTTCTTCGGCCTTCTTCTTTGCTCGGCACTCGTTGGCGTAACGGCCATTGCTCTTGCACTTGTAGCAAATGATCTCGTTTAAGCTCCGCTTCTTCTTTGGTGCTTCCAAGGCTAAAAATTGTTCTAAATCTTGTTCATCATATTTTATCCCAATGGACGAAGTCCTGTCTCGCTTGATGGGGCAATTTCGAGCTAAGTGATGTCCCTCACATTTATAGCAGCACTTGGAGTTACGTTTGGATGTCTTCGGAAGTGACCTTACTCTTATTTCATTTTTCACCTTAGTTTGATCCACAGTCTCATTTTGATAATGATTTTGTTCAGTATCCTGACCAATCTTCTTCTGTTTGCGGCCCCATGAATAATGTTCTCGTACTCTACGAGTAACATATGTTATACGGCTAGTATCTCTTTTGCGTTCCTCCTTGTGTTCTTGTACTTCCATATATTTCCTGAGTTTCTGTTGCATTCCCTCTTTGACTTGCTGACTGACTTCTTCCACCATGGGATAGAGTTGACATTGAGTCGGGGCGTGATTTGTTGCTTCACACAAAAAGCAAGTAACCATGGTTGTGGGGCATCCGTCGGTTGAATAGCTGGAGACACCATGGGGCCACTTATCATGACATTCCTTGGATGTGTGTCCTATTTCTCCACACGTTTTACAGGTTTGAGGTTTTGTCAAACTACTTCCTTTGACATCCTTGTTACCAATGTCCATCTGGGGTGGGTTCATATTACTGTTGGTCATGTTGTGACGCATCATCTGCACAATGTGGGTCTGGTTATCCAACAGTTGTTGCATTCCCTGAGGTAACTCTCTGTTGTGATTGTGGACTTGATTCTCTACCATGAGTTGCATCAACTGACTCTGAGCTTCTAATAGTTGAATTGCAACTGTCATCTCATCGTTGGTGCTTGGGCGAGACATCTGTTTGGGTTTAGCATAGATGAGTAAAAGATAGAAGGATACTAGGGAAAATTTCTACCCCAAACTCAACAAACCGAGGCAAATCATCTTACAAACAATATCTAACAAACATCGAGCAACAAGTTTCAACACAAACAAGCAATCTACTATTGTCATACCACACTGAGTTGGCATGATCAATACACTATCACGGTGTCGTTGTTCTAATTAAATGGTGGTCTCTTGTCTATCTTCTTGTTGAGTGCTTCAAGTTCTTCTTTCTTCAAAAATCTTCTAAGTGTTTGAGCTATGAATCTAGATTCTTCAGTGTTCTTCCATGTAGGTAGTTCTTCATGTTGACTTGTGGAATTGCATATGAAGTATCGAACTCAGAAATTATGAACATGATCAACTAGAAAAAGATAAGATATTTTCAGAAGTTTGATATTAGACGAGAGTATAAGAGAGGATAAAATGAAAAGTTTTGTTTTTAGATAACTGAATAAAAATAGATTTTCAATCCTATGGCCAAATCCTATTTCTATCCAGACTTAGGGGTTTCGAACCTACGGGCAACACAGTGTTCTGATACCATCTGTAACGTACCTGCACTTAAAATATGGCAGGTACCTGTGTATAGTGCAAACCGCTGGATCGATTCGTTTGCACACACAGTTTACGATGTAATATCACAACAAAGTATCAAATTTATTACATCGATGATCCAGACTTACAAAATATTCTTGACAAATTGCATAGCATAAAGCTAGCTTTGAAAGACTAAACAACAGAAATACAATAGCAGTAAGTCTCCATCTTCATGTTGCCACAGGCGAAAAACATGTTGGTTGCAGAATCGAAATCCCTTAACGAAAACCTCACTCGTCATCTAAATAACCCGTAACAAATAAAATTTTGCAACAGAGTGGGTCAGATTCCATTAAAAATGGAGTCTGGCAAGTGACACTATGGTGGACACTTAATGGAATAACTCTATAACCTATATGCATATTTGGCTGGTGGAGTTCAAGGCTAATTTGCATAAAGCCAATTTTTCCTACTCTTTTGAAAACACTTTTCTTGAAATCAAGACGAGTATGGCATAAAAACCATAATCCCATCTTTCCTTGTTCACCCATCAACTTTTAACTTAGAAATTGGAATGATAGGATCCTCCGTTGACGTCCTTGATCAACTGCTCAAAATTGTCCGTAACCGAGGACACGGCTAAGTACTTAGTTTTACACTCTACAGAGGTTGTGCACTTTCACCATTAGACCCAACAAACCCAAACTATCCTCAAGCACACCATTTGTGCTAAGGAAAAGGAGAGAGTTGAGACGAGACTTTTCAGAAGCATTTTCCCACCCCATAACGGCCTGACGCGCTCCACCTACAAAACCTCTACCACCACCTTTCAGGCCGGGGCGAGTCCACACAACATAATCCATCTAGCCAGAGCCCATCGACTAATGGTTGCACTAGAAGCAATCTTCACTTGGAGTTCTTCATATCCTTTTGTTCCCTGGGTGGTCGTCCACAAGTGACCATCCCTTAGAGGTCACCCCTAAGAGACAACACTTAACATAAACCATTCAAAACCAATTCCACCCAGGAGTTTCATTCTTAACTTAGTAGAAATTAATTTTCATAAAACAACTTTTGCATAGCATCAATATTTCTACCAAGTTACCAATAGGATTCTAGACACAACTAGTGTAAGGGATATAGTAGTTTTAGCATAGCAATACTATCCAACAGATGCATATAAGAAATACACTAATTAATGCATAGAAAAATACTTAGGAAGTTTATGAGGGTGTGCCACTTGCCTTGGCAACAGGGAGAGCAGGATTAATAGTTGCAAAAGCCTTCGTTTCTCTCCGAAATTTCTAACAAGTCAAACAAGCCCCAAATAAACATACAAGCATAAATGCAACACTTAGAAAAATATGACATGCATGATATGAAAAAATATTATTAAAGACTAGAGATGCATGTCATGCCATTAAATTATTCTAAGTTAATGCGGGGCAAGTGTGTTAGTCAAAATTACTAAGTACCAAGGTCATAGGTTGGACAGAAAAACTTGGCTATAAATCAACTTGAATAAGTTGTAATGCTGCTGCAAGTCTTCACATGCTTGGTCTTGAAATCTTCAACTCCCTTGTAATTTTCTTCATCTTCAACTAGCATTCTGACTTGGTCATAATCACTTTGGACTTGGTCATAATCACTAAGGACTTGGTTTATGACCAAAGTGAAAGAAGAATAGGATGGCGGAAAAAGATAAAGAAAAGATGTAGTTTTTCTTCTAGGCTTCATCTCCAGACTTGTAACTTTCTCCGATGTCTTCATTGAATCATGTAGACTTGATGGTTCTTCAGACTTGATGATTTGTATATCACCCGGGCTGGTCTTGGATATACCTTAGCCACCACGAAGTCTAAGAGAAAGAGAAGAAGAGAGAAAGACTTAGAGAAATAAAGGGGGATGGTCTTCTTGCAGTTCCTCTTGATTTTCTCTAAATGTTTTTTTGCTTCTTAGAGATGCCTTCGGAGTTTTGTTTTTCTTGGCTAAGTCTTCATTGGCCTTCTAGTCTTCATGTTAAGAATCTCAAGTGTCTAAGTGCATAGCACTTTACCAAAACACTATGCTCAAAATAATCCTAACTTAGAGAAAATAAGGAAGAAGTTTTCCTCAGAGGAGTATAACTATACAATACAATATGCTATGCATGCAATGCAATTTATTTCTAAGGACAACACTTAACAAAATAAAACAACTAAGTCTTTCTTGATGCTAAAATTTTCTAAGGAAAAGATTTAGCATCTTTAAGATGTTGAAATTTTTCTAAGGAAGAGTGTTGTCGAAGAAAATAGTTATCAAATATTTACTAAGGAAGAATTTACTTTGTTTAAAGAGGCAAAATATTTCTAAGTACATTTTAATACCAAAGTGGTCATAATATGACTAAGTACTTTATAATTCGAATAGATGATGAAAATATTTTTTTATAAATTTTTAATCAATTTTAATCATTAAAACAACACTTAAAAGTATTTAATCAATATTAATTATAAAATCATAGAAAATTATTCTACAAAATTAGTAGAAAAATACTACTGCCAATACTTAGACATTAAAATTTATAGCAAAAGAGTTTCATAAATTTCAAATTTCAAATTTGAAGTTATGTTCAAATTACCATTAATGCCACTTTTGAATTTCAACAAATTTTAATTTGACAAAACATAAAAGTAATGATGCCAAAAGTTTATACGTGTCATAAGCTTTCCAAAAATATTTTATTTGTAAAATTTGACCAAACCAATAAAAAGTAGTGATAGATTTATAATTTAGTATTTTTCTGCAAAACTGCCGGATCTTTGGTTGACTGTTGACTTTGACCGCTGACGTGGGAATTGACTCGCTGACGTGGCAGGCTGACTGGGATTTGACTACGAATTTAACCAAAAATAAAGTTGCTCGGATGGAAAAATACTCTTAACGAAAGTTGTAGAGAATTACGTGCCATTTCTAATTATCACAATTATAACATAAGTGGATGAATAGATTGGTCACAAATCTCAAAATACTTTTCTGGTCCGAAACTTCAAACGCGAATATCTCTCAGCTCGCTGAACCAAAAGAGGTGAGGCTTGGGGCAAAAGAAAGGTCTTGATCAGGGGAATAACTTTTGTATTGTGGTCCCAAACTTTTCAGATGGTTTGTTTACTCGAACAATATCAAACACGATCTGTATTATACAGAAAATTAGGTAGGTTAAAATAAAAAGTTGTCAACAGGAAAGTTGTAGATATAGAGTAGATCTACCTTTTCACTGGAGGAATTTAGATTTGGCGCAACGAGCGCGAAGAGATCTCAGAAATACGACTTCAGATCTGATGGATGACGATTCGAAATTCTACCTCCACGCTTGATGAAAAGAGTTGAGCCTTATTGGGATGGAAAGGTATCGACGAGATCTACAACAATGATTAAGGCCCCGTCGCGATTGGAGATGGTTTTGTTCGTCAAACGAACGAAATACTATTTCGTTGAGTGGTTTATATAGGCGGAGGGATGTTGGAATAGATAGGGCTCGCAGTTGTGAAAGCGTAGGATCAAGCAGATCCGGATATGGAGTTATATTTCTCGAGATAAACGTGTTTGAATGAAAGGTGGTTGGAAAAACGAATTTTCAGAGTTTGAGTTGGATACGATGCAAACACGGTTCGGTTCCGCCCAGTTTGGACCGGCAGGCTGGGCCCGATTCGTTTTTTTTTCTTAATTTTTTCATAACTTTTGTTTTAGAATTCCGAATTAAGTGAAATTTCTAAAAATTTCTAAAAATCATATCTTTATTTTAAAACATTTATGGACATGTTTTGACCACTTTTTTAAAATATTAATTTTGAATATTTGATTTAATGCAAATTTGACACTTTTGTCAAATTTGGAAATAGAAATTTAATTAATTTATTTATGGCTAAATAAAATTTGGTACCACAATTGTGAACATATGAAAATAATTATTTCTAATAATTACAATAAAAATATTAAAGTAAAATAAGATAAATAGCATAATCATTATTTTGTTTTTAATATTTTCTCAGATAGATTTTCAACTGCAAAAAGTATTTGAACCATTGTAATTTCAAATCTAAACAATGCAAGAAAATGATGAATGCATGCATGAATTTTGTTTTCAAATCGACATACAAATAGTTTTCAAAAAGTTTTTAATTTTTCTGATTTTTCAGAATTTGAAAAATCCTAGGATGTTACAGTTAGTAAGCCCCCAAGACCCTTGAAAGGAGTAAGAGTATAATCTTGGTCCCGTCTCTGCCGAGTCTTGAGTTTTCAACTTCTAACTTGTAGTTAATAAGCCCCCAAGACCCTTAAAAGGAGTAAGAATATGAACTTGGTGGCGTCTCTGCCGAGTCTTGAGTTTTCAACTACTAACTTGTAGTTAGTAAGCCCCCAAGACCCATTATTGTGTGATATCTGGGCCCTTTTGCCAACAAACTCTTTTCTTCAGAGAAGTTCTCTTTATTTAGCGCAAGATATGTACATAGCTACCAAGCCGCCTCATTAAAAACCTTCCAGTCCCCTTAGGTACCCTGGTAAGGAAAAGAGCGCGTCTGAAACCTGGTGCTTTCTCAGTAATAAAAACAAAAAACTGTAGGAAACCGGACTTGCCGGGTTTCCTCTGCCTATGTGTAGTATGGTCTAAGCTCTGCTATGTTCCATGGCCTGTCATTCTCTGTCATTGGGTATCTTGTGTGATCTGTGTTTGGTCCTGTTACGGTGTTTTCTTCCCTTAGGTCCACCAGATAGTAGGATCCATTGTGTAGATTTCTGCTTATCACGAAAGGTCATTCCCATGGGGGAGTAAGCTTATGAAAGCCGGCTCTGTTCTGAGCCAATCTGAGGACCAAATCTCCTTCCTGGAAAGTCCTTGATCTAACCCGGCGGCTGTGATACCTTCTCAAGTCTTGCTGATATATAGTTGATCTTTCCAGGGCTAGCTCTCTTGCCTCTTCCACTAAATATACTGATGTGAGCCGGGCTTTCTCATTTTCGGTCTCCATGTAATTTGCAACCCTTGGCGAGTCATGGATGATATCACTGGGCAGGACCGCTTCAGCTCCATATACCATGAAGAAAGGAGTGAAATCTGTTCAGTGGAACCCGGAGCCTTGGTTTTAACCCCCTTAGTAGCTCCTGGTTTGTTCTTTCGACTTGGCCATTTGACTGAGGATGTGACACCGAAGGCAGGTCGAGCCGGATTCCATTGTCTCCACAGAATTTCTGCATCTCTCCGAGTGAGAAGTTTGTCCTATTGTCTGTGATGATGCTGTGGGGATACCCGAATCTGAATATGATTCTCTTCAGAAATTTGACTGTTGTAGCCGCTGAGCAACTGCTGACGGCTTGTACCTCGACCCACTTTGTGAATTTATCCACTGCTACTAGGAGGTGAGTTTTCTTGCCGGATGATGGCTGGAAAGGTCCCACCATGTCCATACCCCAAACTGCAAAAGGCCATGTGATTGGTATTGTCCTCAGGTCTTGAGCCGGTACGTGAATCTGCCTTGCATATCTTTGGCATCCATCGCAAACCCGGGCTATGCTCTCTGCGTCAGCCAAAGCCGTTAGCCAAAAGAATCCATGTCTAAATGCCTTGGCTACCATTGATCTTGTTGATGCGTGGTGTCCACAATCTCCTGTAGGATTTTCCGGCCTTCCTCTGGTGAGACACATCGCAGAAAAACTCCTGACGTGCTCTTCTTGTGTAACTCGCCGTGGATGATGACGTAGGCCTTAGCTCGGCGTACAATTTGTCTTGCCAGAACTTCATTCTGCAGTAACTCCTTTCTGAGTAGATAAGCTAGGTACGGCTCTGTCCATGACGGTGTTTCATGTAGGGCGGCGACTAGCTGGGACTCCGGGTCATCAGGAATTGCAAGTTCTTCCTCAGTCGGCAGCTTGACGGATGGGTTATATAACTCGGCCTTGAATACATTGGGTGGTATCGGGTCTCTCCTGGAGCCAATTCTTGATAGAGCGTCTGCCGCCTCATTCTTTCTCCTGTCAATGTGTTCCACTTGATACCCGGAAAAGAACCCGGCTGCCCTGTCAACCTCTCTTCTGTAAGCTGCCATATTGGTGTCCTTTCGATCCCAGGTCCCTGATACTTGCTGTGCCACTAAATCTGAGTCCCCTTAGCACATGATACTCTTGATGCCCATCTCCTTGGAGACTTTCAGGCCGTGTAACAGAGCCTCGTACTCGGCAATGTTGTTCGTGCAGGGCTCGAAGTGTATCTGTAAGACATAACTCAGCTTGTCTCCTTTTGGTGAGGTTAAGACCACGCCGGCTCCAGATCCTCCGAATAGTTTAGACCCGTCAAAGTGCATGACCCAATGTTTGACACTCGGTGCTGGAGGAAGGGGGTCAAACTCGGTCCGGTCATTGATGAAGTCGGCTAAGTCTTGAGATTTGGTTGCTGTTCCTGGCTCATAGTTTATGTGATAGGGACCCATCTCGATGGCCCACTTTGCTACTCTTCCTGTCGCCTCCCTGTTTCTGATTATTTCTGCTAGGGGAGCTGAGCTCACCACTGTTATGGGATGTTCCTGGAAGTAGTGTGGCATTTTCCGGCTTGCCATGAAGACTCCAAAGACCAGCTTCTGCCATTGTGGGTATCTCTGTTTTGACTCGGTAAGGGCCTCGCTGACGTAGTAGACTGGCCGCTGAACCGGGTATTCTTTACCTTCTTCTTTCCTCTCTACGACAACCACGGCGCTGACGGCTCGTGAGTTGGCGGAGACGTATAGCAACATTGGCTCCTTACTTGTAGGAGCTGCCAATACCGGTGCTGTGGACAGTGTTTTCTTCAAATCTTCAAAGGCATCATCTGCTTCTTGGTCCCATATGAACTTGTCTAATTTTATCAATAACTTGTACAATGGGAGTGCTTTCTCTCCCATCCTTGCTATGAACCGGCTTAGGGCTGTGATGCAGCCCGTCAACTTCTGGACATCATTTACGCACTCTGGCTTCTTGGTTCATGATTGCCTTGATTTTTGCCGGGTTTGCCTCAATTCCTCTTTCTGAAACTATGAAGCCGAGTAACATGCCTGCTGGGACCCCGAATACGCACTTGGTCGGGTTAAGCTTGATCTCATACTTGCGAAGGTTGGTAAAGGTCTCTTTTAGGTCATCGAGTAGTGACCCGGCTTTCTGGGACTTGATCACGACATCATCAACATAAGCATGGACGTTGCGTCCAATGTGATCTTAAAAGCACTTCTGGATACATCTCTGGTACGTTGCCCTTGCGTTCTTGAGGCCAAAGGACATTGTTTTGTAGCAAAAAGCTCCAAATGGTGTGATAAATGATGTCTTCTCTTGGTCTTCTTCTTTGAGCTTGATCTGGTGATACTCGGAGTAGGCATCCAGAAAACACAGTAGCTCACTGCCGGCTGTGGCGTCAATTATCTGGTCTATCCGAGGTAGCGCAAAAGGATCCTTTGGACAGGCTTTGTTCAAGCTTGTGTAATCGACACACATTCTCCACTCTCCGTTCTTCTTTAGCACAAGGACCGGGTTAGCCAGCCACTTCGGGTGATACACCTCCATGATAAAGCCGGCCGCTAGAAGGCGGGCTATCTCTTCTCCAATGACTTTTTTCCTGTCTGCACTGAAGCGACGCAGACCTTGCTTTACTGGTTTTGCTGCTGGATCAACATGCAAGCTATGCTCGGCGAGTTCTCTCGGGACACCCGGCATGTCCGAAGGGGACCATGCAAAAATGTCACGATGCTCACGGATGATCTCGACGAGCGCGCTTTCCTATTTTGGGTCCATATGAGACCTGATCAAGAACTGCTTGGAGGAATCTCCTTCCACAAAGTCGACCATCTTGGTTTCTTGGGCGGATTTGAATTTCTTCTTTTCTTCCTCGTAGGTCGGCTTATCCGGCACACGCTTGTCAGCCGGGTCTACCTGAGACTTGTAGTACTTCAATTCTTCTTCCGAGCAGGCCTGATATGCCATGATGGCGTCGCCTCGGTCACACTCAATTGCCATGTCTTTGCTTCCCTCAATGGTGATGATCCCCTGGGGACCCGGTATCTTCAACTTGAGATAAACATAACATGGTCCCGCCATGAACTTGGCATAAGCCAACCTTCCGAATAAGGCGTGGTACGGGCTCTTAAGGTCAACCACCTCGAATGTCAAGTATTCTGCCCTGTACTGCGTCTTGCTTACTCCGAAAGCTACCTCCAGTCTAATCTTGCCGATTGGGTGAGCCGACTTTCCAGGTACTATTCCATGGAAGATTGTTGATGTTGGCGTTAGCCGGCTTTCAGACAAACCCATCCTTTGAAAAGTGTCCAGATATAAGATATTGATGCTGCTCCCTCCGTCCATTAGGACCTTGTTCAGACGAAAACCGTCCACTTGTGGTGCTACCACCAATTCTAGGAGGCCCGGGTGTTCGACTCTGTCCGGGTGATCTTCTCTTCTCCAAGTTACTTGTTGTTCTGACCACTTCAGGTACTTTGGTAAAGCTGTTGCTACTGTATTGACCTCTCTGTCTTTCAACTTTTGCTCTCTCCTCCATGTGTTGGTGGTAAACACATGATATTCGCCTTGACTGTGTAGTTCTTTTGGTGTTTGTTGATAACCTCCGCCTTGGTGCTGACCTGACCCGGTGTTGTTATTTGGGGGTGCCTGAGACCCGGCTCCTGTACCCTGGTTGGCCTGGTAAACGTTGTTGCCAAGATTTCCTTGATTACCACTGTTCCCATTGTTTCCATTGAAGTTCCCTTGGTTCTGTTCCAAAGATTGCTCGTGTTTTCTCCATGCCCTCATGTCAGCGCATTGTGCCAATGTGTGACTGGCTGGTTTACCGTTCCTGGCATGCCTAGGACACGGCATGTTGTAGATTTCGCTGATGTTTGGCCCTCTTGGGGGACCGGCTCTGAAATTTTCGCCGGGTCTTGGTCCTCTGTAACTAGAGGCTTGGGTGGTTCCAACAAACTCTGAGTTTCCTCCCTCATAGGGTCTTTTATTGTTTTGATTTCCATTGTTCTGGCTTGGCGCCGGGTTACGTGCTGCGCTAACCCGGTTGCTCTTCTGTTGCTCTTCTGTCTCGCCTGCTCTTTTGTCTGTGGCAGCATATTTGTAAGCAATTGAGACCACCTCTCCGATGGTGATGTCTTGGCGAGCCGGGTCTTCTCTCATACGTCCCAACTTGTGTGTTAAAGAATCGAAAGCACAATTTTTCTCCATCGTGGTTATTGCCGTGTGAGCTGAAATATTGATTGAGGATTGCAGAATCTCTGTGATCCGTGCTACCCACTGTCTTGCTGACTTGGTTTTTCTTATGACACACCGGTCTAGGTCCGCCTCGGTATATTGCTTCTTGCATGTCCCGACAAAATTTGAGATAAATGCCGTCTTAAGTTCCTCCCATGACTGGATGCTGTTTGGTGGAAGCCGGTCCAGCCAAATTTTGGGTGCCCCTTCCGCCATCATCAGATACAGGAATCTTGCACAGAGGTTTTGTGTAGCGTTCTTCATGTCCATGGCCATGCTGTACCTACTAACCCATGTCTCTGGGTTCATGTTCGGCTCATAGTTGACAACCTTACTCGGCTCTTTGAATTTTTCTGGGAAAGGTTCTGATCTGATCGCGTCTGACAAACACTTGGGTCCTGTTAAGTTTGCAGACGAGCCTCCTCCTTGACCCGGCGCAGGCGAATTTACGGCGGGTCTGGATTGGGTCGTGGCTCCGACTCTTGCTCCGGCTTCAGGTATGGCTACCACAACCGCCGCGCGTCTTGCTCTTAAATTGTCTACTATGGATTGGGCAGCGGAAACAGCAGGTGTGGCCATCCTTCGTGGTCCATGCACCTGCTGCTGCTGAACTGGTTGCGGGGCTGGCCGGTTTACCGGTCCTAGCCTGTTTTGGACTGATCTTGCTACCACCGGCTCTGGTGCCGAGTTCTGGTACGGGTCCTTTCCGGCTCTGAGTTGAAAGCTTGTGAACCTCGTGGGTTGTTGTTCTGTTGGACCACGACCGTCTATAACAAATCCACGGCTCTCCTTGCTTCTAAGCCGGCTGGTGAATTATCGAATGGTATCCGCTCTAGGGCGTGCGTCGCTGCAAAAATATTGTCAACTGGGTTATTGTATTGACCCGGAGGAGGATCAAACCTGGGTGGAGGTGGTGGTAGTTGCTCGACGATTGCTGCTCCGGCTTCTGCCACGTTTCTTGCTGGTGCTCCTGGCGCCGGGTTAGTTATCGCTACCGGTGTTGCTACTGGCACCGGGTTTGGTGTTTGAAACTCCAAGACCACGGGTGCTATGGAGTTTGTTCCGGTTGGGAGATGAAGCCGGTTTCCGCGCCTTCTGCTCTGGACAGCGGTTAACTCGTCCCTTCTTCTCTGGGGGGTGCTTCTCTCTTCCAACAGGTTTTGCTCTCGCTGGATCACAAGTTGTTGCCTTTCCTGGATACGCCGGTGCTCGGCCGCACGCTCTTGGCTTGCCCTTGCCACCGCCTGTCTCAGTTCTTATAACTCTCTCATCATGGTCGTGCTTGTTATTTGTTACTTCACCTTGCGCCGGGCTTGCTGAAGTTCCTGCGAGCGCTTGCTGCTGACCCGGAGGTCTGGCCAAGTTGGTCGGGCTTGCAGCGAGTATCGGGTTTCCAAGGGGGATTCCCGCGGCTGGAGTCTGCATATGACCTAACGAACTGAAAGTTAGTAAGATTCCTCCCACTGCTGGATTAGGGGGTGCGTAGTTTGCTGCAGGTGGAGCTTGATGTTGATCCCAGTTTTCTCTGTTCTGCCTTGCTAACGCCTCAGCACTTGTTTCGTCACTTAAGGAAACTGATGCTCCGTCAACCGGGGGTGCCCGGGTTACCACGTGAACCGTCATGTGACGCGTAGGTCCCAGGGGTGCCGGGTAATCTTCATCTGCAAAACCGTCTCCAAAACGATCGTCGAACAAAGGTAAAATTGACTCCGTGTCTGTATCCAGATCTGACATGTTAACTGGGGTGACGATGGGACCCTCGCTGACCCGGCTCATCGACTCTCCCTCTTCTGGTGATCCGACTGATTCCTCCCCGTCTGTCTGGGTCATGGTGGCAAACCCGGACTCGGACTCGAACTCCGGCTCATACAGCTCCGTGTCGGTTCCCTCGGACCGGATCACGCCTACGAAAACATCGATCTGCCAAAAGATGAACATAGATCCAGTTTCCAAGAAATCCGCCTCTTCTGTCCAGCCGGAGTCGTCCACGATCCGCTCTCCTCCTGGGAGCGTGTGGATCTGGCCGATAGCTAGGTTTTCCATACCTCTCCGCGCTTCTCCTGAAAAAGTGATGCTCTTGGCCGCAGGCCCCACGGTGGGCGCCAACTGTCGTGGGATTGTCACGGCAGATGTTACCCGGAGGTAACTTGATATGTGGGGCATGGCGGCTTCCGACATCAGGAGCTTGTCTAGCGTAGCGCGGAGAAAACAAGGGTTTATCCAGGTTCGGCCCCTCGTCTTGAGGTAAAGACCTACTTCCTGCTTCGGCTTTACTGATTAGGGTTTCGGGACTCGGCGCCTTAGCTTCCGGGTCTCGAGATTACAATGTGTCTTTCCTATGACTTGTGTCGATTGAACCCCCCTATCTAGGAACCAGGAGACCCCTTATATAGGTGGCAGGTCTCGCTGAAGGTACAAGGCCGGGTCCGGGTTCCTATCATACCCGGACTCTACTCTAAGTCCTATAAGCCTCTTCTTTCCTTAGCAGGACTCTGTCTTGTACTTGGTCTCCAGCCTTCTGGATCCTTCTTGCGTGCGGGCCAAGGCATATGTCGCGCACCGGCTTACGTATCACCCGGCCCATGTCTTTATACCTTATGCGGCCCAGCCTCCTGCCAGGCCGGTTTATCTTCCATGTCGGTGGGCCTACTGGGTTACGGTCCCCCCAACAGTAATTGTACTCATATGGCTTTGTCCCTGGATATTCAAATGTCTAGATTTCAATGATGATACTTATGTCGAGGAGGATGCGTATGACGACGACTTCGCCACTTAGCTGTCACCGGTCAACTGCACTTGTGGGATCAGCGCTCGGAGATGTCAAGAGCCGTCGCTATCCACGAGCTTCCGCTATCGTAGTTTAATTCCGTCCTGCGTGACGAGGTTTGTTGACTTGGTCGTATGACCGTCTATGTGTTGTAAGACTTCTATTTGTACGACTTGAATTATGTAACTCTTTGATATCAATGTTGGTTATGTGATTGCGATGCACTGATCATTGGGATCGTGATCTTTTACATAATGTGGATATCTCGGACTTGCTCCGAGGGGTCCTTACAGACTTGGTATCAGAGCCATCGTTGACCTTAGGAGACTTTAGCTAGGTTGAGCATCGGAGTAACGCAAAAATGTTTTCCTACAAATTTAGGAGAAATACTTAAAATGCGCAGAATATACTGCTATTCCCTCCCCTCTGTTATTACTTATTGAATAATATTATACTTGCATTAAACCTTATGTTTTTACTTGTTTAAAATTTTGCACACCGTTCACTAATTCAACCTCCATTTAAAATTTTGTGTAGATGAGCGGAGAGTTCTCGTCGTCGATCCAGTTGGGAGTTGTGCCCGACTCGGGAGTTTCGCGTCTGTTTCAGGCAGATTTACTCCAGTGGACTCGGCACTTGGGGCGCCCGCTACCTGAGCTGCTGGTAGGACGCTGTCTACCTATGGTTGGAGACGAGATGTCCTGGACCGTGAGGTGCATCCTTCGAGGACCGCTGGTGCCACCCTTCGCCAAGGAGCTGATTGAGGATGTCCTCGCATCGACTCAGATGGGGGCATTTGTTACGGTGCTGCAGAGAGCTCTCGCCCGCTTGGTGTGTGCTCACAGCACCAAGTTGGGCGGCACCCGTTTCGAGTTCTACTCTGGTCTGGACGAGCAGAGTAACCCTGTGCCGCCGCGTCCCCACCCCACCTTCAGGAACCACTTGGCCGAGCTGGGACTCCTCATTGAGTACACCCAGTCCCAGCTGGTCACTAGTCGTTTCGAGAGTGATCTCCACCGTCTGAATCACGACGGTGCTGAGGTGCGGAATTCGGCAGCTGAGCTAAGGATCGAGGACCTAGAGGCTCAGCTCAAGGCATCTCAGGACAAGCTGAAGACCGTGGAGCTGAAGCTCAAGACCTTAGAGGAGCGTCTGTTGGAGTCCCAGACAGAGCTCAAGAAGGAGCGCAAGGAGCGCCGTTCCACCTTTGCGCGTTTCCAGACTACCCACTACTACAAGTTCCAGCTTGACGGTGTGGTCGATATGCTCAGGACGACCATCGACGCCCGCGACAAGCGGATCAGCGAGCTGGAGAGCGAGGTGGAGGCGTTGAGCAAGGAGAATGGCTATCTTCTGCAAGATGATGAGGACCCTGCGGAGGATATGGATATGGAGTCTGCGAGCGGGCAGGACGACGACGACCTTCGAGGCGAGAGCGGTGAGGACTCGGGGGCTGTGATGTCCGAGGACGAGGACCCCGACGAGCCACCCTTTGACAGTGACGCTGCCGTGAACGTGGAGTAGCTATTTGCGTAGTCTCTTTTGGGTTAGGACCGAACCATCGCGATAAGATGATGTGATTGTGTGGTCTAGTAAGCATGAGTGTGTGTTTGAATTATTGTAAGACTATGTCAGACCGATGTCATGTGATTGAGAACTATGTGATGATGCTTTTGGAACCCTGCTATGGAGTGGATCATGTTTTCTTATGAGTAATTCCTTGCTGAAATTTGTATGTTACTATGTTTGATTGCCGAGCTCTTTTTCCAAAGCATGTTTTAAAATTATAATAGGAAAGTTAATGTGTATTTTATTCTGAAATTCAGAATGGCGAGGGATCCACCACCACCCCCACCACCCGAGCCATCTTGGGCTTAAGTGTTGCATCTTCTCATGGAGGATCGCGAAGCAGCTCGCACTGAGAGGAATGCCAATCTCGCCACCCTGCAGCATCTTGCTCAAATCGCCGTCAACCAAAATGGCGGCCTAGGAAATGAGGAGCCCCGCTCCAAGCTTCGTGATATTCAGAACACCAATCCACCAGTTTTCTCCAAGAGTGAAGTGCCACTGGATGCTGATGATTGGATCCGTACCATCGAGAACAACCTAAGGGTCGCCCAAGTTGGTGACAATGAGAATGTGCTCTATGCCACCCACTACCTCTCATGGCCTGCCCGAGCATGGTGGGAGGCTGTTCGTGCTATGCTGCCTCAGGATGAAGTTGTGGCTTGGGAGGCGTTCAAGACCAAGTTTTTGAAGCGTTATGTGCCCTCCGGACTCGTCAGTATCATGCGAGAGAAGTTCCTGCAGCTCAAGCAAGGCGGTATGTCTGTCAGTGAGTACTTGGAGAAGTTCACTACTCTGGCAAGGTATGCGCCTACCGATACCGATACTGAGGACAAGAAGAAAGAGAGGTTCATGAATGGACTTCATGAGGAAATGCAGTGCATTCTGGTGGTGATGCCTTTCACCGACCTAGAGTCCCTGGCAGATGCAGCCATTATGATGGAGCACAAGCGCAAGGCTTCGTTTGACAACCGCAAACGCCGCCAACAGATGCAGCAAGGCAGTAGTAGCAGCAGCCCAGCCGGGAGTTACCCCCGTCCGCGCCCTTCACCTCCAGCAAGGCCTTCCTATCCATCACCAAGGCCGTCAACTTTTGCACCAAGATCCAGCTACCCCTCTCGCCCACCTGCACCTCGTCCTGGAGGTAGTGTCAATCCCAACCTCAACTTTAATAGGTTGCCTGCTCCTAAGCCAACTGGAGGATGTTTCACTTGTGGACAGCCTGGCCATTTCTCTCGGGAGTGTCCCACTAGACAGCCCGCTGGTAGTTGCCCTAATGCGACAAAGGTGAATCAAGGGCCACCCCGTGCACTTGGAGGCAAGGCCCCGTATCCAAAAAAAGCAGCCCCTGTCACTCGAGGCCATCTGAACCACATCAGAGCAGAGGAAGCTCAGGAAGCGCCAGACCTAGTTATGGGTACGTTCCCTGTCAACTCAATTCCTGCATCAGTTTTGTTTGATTCGGGAGCTTCCCATTCTTTCGTTATGGAGCCGTTCGTTAGGAAGAGTGGTATGGTTCCAACTTTGTTGCACCGTCCGATGCGGGTACAAATTCCGGGGGCCACTACTAAAGCCATTGTGTCTTGCAAGGAGACTCATGTGGAGATTCACGGAGCCCGATTCCATGCAGACTTGGTGGTATTAGGAAAGCAAGGGATAGAAGTGGTTTTAGGAATGGATTGGATGGCAGTGAACCGGGGGAAAATAGACTGCACTAGCAAGTCCATCACCTTAACCACCCCGGAAGGAGAAGAGATTACACACTTCTCGACCCATCACTCCACCTCGGGTCATTGCCATACGAGGGTAGCTGAAACCATTCTGGAAGAGGTACCAGTAGTATGTGAATATCCGGATGTATTTCCCGGAGAGTTACCCGGTATGCCACCTGATCGGGATATCGAGTTCATCATTGAGTTGGTACCCGGTACTGGACTATAGCTCAAAAACCTTACCGGATGAACCCCGAAGAGTTGGAGGAATTAAAGAAACAGTTGGATGAACTGCTTAGAAAAGGGATGATTCTCCCAAGTGCGTCACCCTGGGGTTCACCAATTATTTTTGTGGATAAGAGAGACGGTACCACTCGCTTATGTGTGGATTACCGAAAGTTAAATGATGTGACTATCAAAAATAAGTACCCTCTACCCAAAATTGAATACTTTTTTGATCAACTCAACGGAGCTCGAGTCTTCTCCAAGATCGATCTCCGCACCGGCTATCATCAGCTAAAGGTGAGAGAATCGGACATCCCAAAAACAGCCTTCATCACTCGTTACGGATTGTTCGAATATACCGCGATGTCTTTTGGCCTGACCAATGCCCCTGCCTATTTCATGAATCTCATGAACAAGGTGTTCATGGAGTACTTGGATAAGTTTGTGGTAGTCTTCATCGATGACATCCTGATTTATTCCAAGTCAGAAGAAGAGCATGAAGAGCATCTCAGATTGGTTCTCGGTACCGTTCGAAAATATCAATTGTATGCTAAGTTCAGCAAGTGTCAGTTTTGGTTGAAAGAAGTAGGTTTTCTTTGTCATGTTATCTCAGCTGGAGGGATATCTGTTGACCCAACCCACATCAAGTCCATCCTTGAATTCCCAACCCCCACTAACCAGACCGAGGTGAGGTCCATCCTCGGATTGGCAGGTTATTACCGCAAGTTTGTTGAGGGATTCTCGAGCATCGCAAAGCCTCTTACTCAACTACTGAATAAGGATCAGCAGTTTGTTTGGACCGACAAGTGTGAAGCCAGTTTCCAGGAACTGAAGAAGCGCCTGACTACCGCACCTATTTTAACCATGCCCGATGTGACCAAAGATTTTGTGGTTTATTGCGATGCCTCCCAACTTGGACTGGGGTGTGTCCTTATGCAAGAGGGCAAGGTGATTTCCTACTCGTTGCGACAACTCCGCAAGCATGAGCAGAATTATCCAACCCATGATCTAGAGCTTGCTGTAGTGGTTCATGCACTCAAGACTTGGCGTAACTTTCTGATGGGCAACCGTTGCGAAATTTACACCGACCACAAGAGTCTGAAGTATATCTTCACCCAGAGGGATTTGAATATGAGGCAGCGGAGATGGATAGAGCTCATCAAGGATTATGACTTGGACATCCACTACCACCCTAGAAAAGCTAACGTCGTAGCTGATGCCCTTAGCCGACAGCCGTGTTCGTTCAACTCCATGATCAAGGCTCGACAGCCAAAATTCTGGGAAGAGCTAGATAAGATGGGTATAGAAGTAACCAGTTATGGAGCGGTCGATCAACTCTTATTGCAGCCCATTTTATGGGATCAGATCAAGAAAGCACAGAAGGGTCACGAAAGTATTGAGGGCATCAAACGAAGAATGGACAAAGAGGAAGTCCCTGGGTTCACCATTGATTCTGAGGGTATTCTCTGGTACAAGGGACGTATCTGCGTACCATCAGATCATGACTTGAAGCAGTTAATTATGAATGAGGCCCACGAGACTTTGTACTCTATCCACCCTGGTGGAACCAAGATGTACCAAGATTGAAAACATAATTTCTGGTGGCATGGCATGAAGCATGAGATTGCACTCTTCGTCCAGAATTGCGACATCTGCCAAAGGATCAAAGCTGAACATCAGCGACCCGTTGGATTACTCCAACCCCTCTAGTTGCCCGAATGGAAATGGGATGATATCGGCATGGATTTTATCACGCCATTTGGGTTATTGTGGATAGACTCACCAAGGTTGCACATTTCTTACCTATGCGCACCACCCAGCGATCCGATCAACTGGCAGATCTTTACATGTCCCGTATCATCAGCCTTCACAGGATACCCAAGACCATTGTGTCTAATAGGGGAACCCAATTCACCTCTCGTTTCTGGTTTAAGCTTCATGAAGCCTTGGGGACAAAACTATTTTTCAGCACCGCATACCACCCTCAGACGGGAGGACAAACAGAAAGAGTCAACCAGATCTTAGAAGATATGCTTAGATCTTGTGTGTTAGCGTATGGGGCCAAATGGGAAAGTTGTTTGCCGTTTGCCAAGTTCTCGTACAACAACAGCTATCAAGCCAGTCTGAAGATTGCACCATTCGAGGCTTTGTACGGCCGCAGGTGTTGTACCTCCTTGAACTGGTCGCAGACTGGAGACAGTCAAATCTTTGGGGTTGACACTCTGAAGGACGCTGAAGAACAAGTTCAACTCATTCGCGACCGTCTTAAGGCCGCCCAATCAAGGCAGAAGAGTTACGCCGATTCTAAGAGGCGTGAACTCAGCTTCAAGGCGGAGATATGGTATATTTGAGCGTTACACCACTCAAGGGAATGCAGCGTTTTCATGTGAAGGGGAAGTTGGCACCAAGGTATATTGGTCCGTTTAGAGTAATCAGTCGAAGAGGAGAAGTATCTTACCAGCTAGACCTGCCACCCCATCTGTCTGAATTTCATGATGTGTTTCATGTATCTCTGCTCCGGAAATGCCTGCAAGTTCCTGATGGTACCCATTCTTATCAAGAGGTAGATCATCGCACCATTGACCTTAATCATGATCTCACATATCGAGAGCGACCACTCCGTTCTCGCTGAAGACGTCTGTTTGACTCGGAGGCGGAAGATTAGATTTCTAAAAGTTCAATGGAGCAACCATTCGGAAGAAGAAGCTACCTGGGAGCGTGAAGATTATTTGGAGCGTGAATTCCCTGGTTTCCTTTCTTCTTCAACCCTGGAATCTCGTGGGACGAGATTCTCCTAAGGGGGCAAGGTCTGTAACACCCCAATTTTCTTAAGCACATTATTGTGGTGTTAGGCCAGATTTTTCAACCTTAGCTAGAACTTTTGGATGTGTAATATTTTAAGGCATGAATTGTCTTGTTGTCCTCATTAGTTTTGTTGAGTTACACTAGCCATCTAAAAAGATAGAAACACTAAAACAACAACAACCAAAAGAAAAATTCAACACTCATGATCTTCATGCCTGTTAAAACTTAGCAAAACTAGGGGCTAGTATTAAGCAAACCTCAACTGGTTTTTGACATGCATCTGAACCAACTTGATCTATGTCATATATAGTTGCATGCCTTGTTCCAAATGATCACAAAGGAGCTTGTTAGTACATAAATCTCACTAGCTTTTATGGCCATTATAACAAAATGACCTTTTGGGATATTCTTTTTTTTTTCCTAAAAACTTTCTTTTCTTTTGTTTGCTCAATGAGATGTTTGGGTTGGGCACTAAATAGATCGGTAACTTCATCACCATCTAGTGACTATGGGAATTGTGTTTAATTTCATTGGTGAATAAGGGTTTGAAATTTTTAAACATAAGATTTGATTTTATTTGAAAAGCTACCCAGAACCTCCACTAACCTCTCTCATCTCTTTCTACCCCACCTGCTGGAGAAGGAGGACTGCATCGCACCCCTCTAGCCCACTGGCCATGGACCTAGATCACCCCTCCACCACTCTCCTCCTTTTATTTTTCCCTCCACCAAACCAGAGCTCACTCCCCTATTTCTCACTGGCCAGGCCTTGTCATCCCGACCACCTCCACTCTGTCCTCTCTCCACCGCCCTCCCCAGCCAGTAGAAACATAGAGCACCTCCCCTCTCTCTCTCCCTTGTCCTAACCGAAAACCCTAGATCGGGTGTGGCGATAACTCTCACCCGAGCCCTCCCCTGTCTCATTTCTCCCCCTCACCAGGCACCCACACACACTCACTCCCCTACCTCGAGAGCTCGCTCAAGATTTCCTCCCCTGCTGCCCGTGAGAGAAGGTTTTTGCTCCGGCCACCGAAAGCTGCCGAGCTCCATCGCCGGCGTTCTACTCCTCTACTCTTCGCCATTCTTGGCCTGCCGAGCTCCCCCACCCTCTCTTTTGCGCAAAGGAGCTCCATAGGCTTCGTGCTCGTCCTCGACCGAAGACAGGAGGAGGCGCCATGGCTGCATGTAGAGAGCTCCTCCGACGTCGCCCCGCGTAGGAGACCGCCTCTCTCCACCCTCTCCACCGAACCCAGCCCGGCACTCGAACCCTGGACGTCCGAGGTGAGCGCTCCGTCGCACCCCTCTCCTTCTCTCTCTCGGCGTCTCGCCCGCGCTGGCGCAGCGAGGAAGACGACGCCGTCACCGTTGATTTTGCGATCAACGGTCGAGTTTGAACCACGCTCGGTCCATTGACCGTTTTCAGCGCGCGCGGCCTCGCCCGGATGGGCCGGCCCAGCTACATCTCCGCGCAGATCCGCGCCGTGCTAAGTTGCCTCTGGGCCGATCTGGCCCTGATCTGGCCCGCCCGGCCTTTTTTCTTTTTTAATCTTTTTCTGTGTTGAAAAATCCAGAGAATTAAGGGTCTAGCTTTTATTCTTTTGTGGTTATTCGGTGTTAGCTAAAATAGTGAGGTTAATTTTTTAGCATAGCTACACGTTTTCTTAATCATGTGGCTTTGGATCTAGTCCAAAATATATTTTCTGTTGAGTGATATAATAGATCTAGTAGAAAGTACCACTTTCACCAATTATTTAATAACTTGGGATTTATAAGTCCAAATCATGCAAAACAAGATTCTTTGGAAAGCCTATCGAAATGCCTACTTAGATCTATAAGTCTTGCATGCAGGAGATTATTCTAGCAAAATAACGTTTTAGTTTAAATAGAACACCAGTAGGTATTTGGTGATTTTTAACTCTTAAATTAAAACACTTTTTGGGGTAAATCCACTTGGAGGTGGTAAATATAGGTTGGAGGTGTCTTATGCTATAAACGTAGATTTTTCCAGTAGATATTTTATGCTTGATAAATCAATTCCTTAAAAACAGGAGGATAGTCTCATGAAATGCATATTTAGAATTTCAGAGAATGATGTATGGCTAGTTTTGGTTGGATGAGTCACCTCTGTCCATGAAGTTTTGTTGCGGGTATTTTTGTGAAGTAGCCACAAGTTTTATCTAACTTACCCCACTGGTTTGGCATCAAAATAATCCATATTATTATCTGTACTCAAATAATAGGCAGAAGTTTACTTTATTTAAAAACAGGGATAACTTGAGCTAGGATTATCCAAATTAGATGAATAAAATCTCTACTTAAAGAGAAAGCTCATATCTCTCTAGAAAAATTAACTTTGCATACAGGAGATCTATAAAAATGAAAGCACATTCTTTTTGGGTTTGACATCAGTAGCTCTTAGCTGATTTTTAGTTTTTTTTTTGGAAATAGTTTTTCATGCACAACTAATTTTCAGAGCTTCCTATAGTAATTAGGAGTAATGTGGTAGAAGGGTTTATTTTATGAACAATACTTTAGGAGTTATGCATTTTCCATCTAAATAGTCCTATAATAACTATTTAAAATGCATTAGTTATATTTCTTGTTTTTGGATAAGAGCAAGCTTGTGTTTATAAGTTATCAACTTAGTAATCCAGAACCTATAAGAAACCCCTATCCTTGATTTTAAAACAATAATAGTGTTGTGGTTATTATCCTTGTGTGTTATTAGCGTAACCTCTCTTTTTTTGTGCCATAAGGCAACCCTACGTGTCTGGTGTGTTTTGTTGTGTTTGTGTTTTACAATTGAGTGAACCCCTCCGATAGGTGGTTCTGTTTTGTGATGCTTGTCGTTTTCTATTATACTTTAGATTGTTATCAACTAGCATTTAGGATTTACACTAGTCTCGTTTGTTTTCAAGTTACGGTAGAACCGCAATCAGAGGAGGAGCAGTACGAGGTAGCTGAGCACAACTATGGAGAAGAGCAAGACCAGGGGCAGTACGCTGAACAAGGCAAGCCACCTCACCACCATTATGCAAATCCTACCATTTACAAAGCATGTTTTATTTTAAAATTAAATAATGCATGTTTTACTTCTTTTGTGGCACCTTGCCACCCGAAAACTATTTTTCATAATATTGTTTGGCCAAAGATATCTACTAGAATACTATAGGTGTTACAAAAAGAGTTTATTTGGTGAGCCTTGTTGTTGAAGGCTCCATCAATAAGATTAAGTTTTCTAGTAGTCTACCTTCATCTACTTACCTCAAAACTATAGGATGGGAACCTATTTGATAAAACTTTTTTACGGAGGAAAACCTGAGATGCTGGGAGCAATCAGCGAGAAAGAAATGTTTTATGAAAACCCGAGATGCTGAGAGCATTCGGAGATGTTGCAAAAACCCGAGCTGCTGGGAGCAGTCGGAGATGGAGGTTTAATTTCGAAGTCCCTGCTGCCGCCCGAACAATTAACCCATGCAACCACACTATCTGACATGGGTAGGGCTTAGCCGGAAGCTTGTCTGTCTTAGTGTTGGGGCTCTCATACTTTCTTTGAGGGCTGGGCCTTCGAAGCCGGGTTGTCGTCCGGAAGAGACAATACACTGCTGAGGACCAGCAGCCGCACGATTACGGCGGGTCTCCTGACGTGGCGGTGTGGCGTCCCGAGGAAAGACCAAGAGGTCTAGTGGAGCACACGGTGCCGAGGAGAACAAACTTACCAGGAGGCCCCTATACTAGGGTGGTCATAGTGGAAAGCTTTGATCGTGTTATCCGGACCCCGCATGCTGTCGTGTGACGGGCCGTGGCAGACACGGCGGAATGACCAATTGGTGTGGGTAAAGTGTGCAACCTCCGCATAGTGTAAATCTATTCGAATAGCCGCGTCCACGGTCATGGACGGTTGGAAAGGCCACACTGGGCGCCTGGGGAAAGAAGTTGGTTTAAAAAAAGAAAGTGTCTCTGTGGAATAAGGAGGTACCTGGGAGGTACGGAAATTGGGAGAAGATGATTGGTCTCGGGGAGACAATCAGTCCGATCTCAAGTCAGGAAAAAGGGGTATCCCCATCCTAGTGCTTTTAAAGATTTTACAAAAGAAAGTTTGAACTTAGATATGTCATTGCTATATCTAAGAGAAGAGAATTCTATCTCGAAATGTTTTTCTTCAACAAAGATATAGAGATGTCGTAGTCTCTATGCCTAAAATCATCGTAATCGAAAACTAAGCCCTATAGTCGTTTATAGTAGCTATCCTAGTTTTCGAAAAGTGTTTTCTTGCATTATCATGAAGGTTTGAGCCTTAGAGGAGGTCTTGCGAGTACGTAATTGTACTCATATGGCTTTGTCCATGGATATCCAAATGTCCAGATTTCAATGATGATACTTATGTTGAGGAGGAGGCGTATGACGACGACTTCGCCACTTAGCTGTCACCGGTCAACTGTACTTATGGGATCAGTGCTCGGAGATGTCAAGAGCCGTCGCTAGCCACGAGCTTCCGCTATCGTAGTTTAATTCCGTCCTGCATGACGAGGTTTGTTGACTTGGTCGTATGACCGTCTATGTGTTGTAAGACTTCTATACGTACGACTTGAATGATGTAACTCTTTGATATCAATGTTGGTTATGTGATTGCGATGCACTGATCATTGGGATCATGATCTTTTACATAACGTGGACATCGCGGACTTGATCCGAGGGGTCCTTACAAGTCTAGGCAAACGTGTTGCTCTTTTTCATGAGTTGGTATAGAGGAAAAACCTTTTCTCCCAACCGACTTACGAATCGGCTTAAGGATTCCAAACATCTGGTGAACTTCTGCACATCTTTAAGCGATCTTGGCAACCTCATATTCTCGATAGCTCATATCTTAGTCAGATTAGCTTCGATACCTCAGCTAGACACGAAGGAACCGAGTAATTTTCCGGCCGGCACACCAAAGGTGCATTTATCCGGGTTAAGTTTCATCCGGAATCTTCTTAAGTTTGTTAATGTTTCTCGCAAGTCCTCAATGAGGGTGGATTTCTATTTTGTTTTTATCACAATGTCATCGACATACACTTCCACATTCTTGCCTATTTGTCTACGTAGACACTTCTGCATACACTTTTTATAAGTCGCACTGGCATTTCTCAAACCGTGAGTCATGACATGATAGCAATACGCCCCATACGGGGTAATAAAAGCAGTTTTCAATTGATCATCAGGGTTCAGACGAATCTGGTGAAAACCAGAATAAGCATCCACAAAAGACAAGAGTTCACATCCGGTAGTGGAGTCGATCACTTGATCTATCCGAGGTAGCGAGAATGGCTTCTTGGGGCATACTTTGTTCAGGTTGGTGAAGTCGATGCACATCCGCCACACCTTGTCCACTACGGGCACGTCCTTCTTCTTCTCTACCAGGACCGGGTTAGACAACCAGTACGGGTGCAGTACTTCTATGATAAATCCAGCCGTTAGCAGTACGGCTAGATGATCCAGTATCACCGATCTCCTTTCATCCGAGAGTCACCGTGTCGGTTGCTTCACCGGCTTTGCATCCGGCCTGACAAATAAAGAGTGCTCAACCAACTCCCTAGGAACACCTTGCAGGTCCTGATTCGACCACGCAAAGACATCCCGATTCTCACGGAGGAATTGAGTGAGCTAGCCTTCCTATTTCTCGGTCAGGCATGTGCCGACAATGGCCTTGCGCTCTAGGCAGTCCGGGTCAATGTTCACTTTCTTGGTCTCCATTGGTGGTTCGAACGATGCATTCTGCCCTGGGTTCGACATACCCGACATGCCGAGTTGTGCAGCTTGGGCCATGGCCACCACTTGGTGCATCTTAGTCTTCTTAGCAGCAATGATCAACGACTCCGCCAGACATGAGCCAGCCGATGCACACTCTATGGAACGCTTGTCGTCACTCGAAATGGAAATAATACCATTAGGCCTTGGCATCTTCATTTTCAGATAGGCCATGTCAGTCGACACCATGAACTTGGCAAAAGGCGGCCAACCGATCAAAGCATGATATAGACTTTCCAAGTCTACAACCTCGAATTGTATGCTCTTAGTCCAGCAGTTCTCTTTTGTGCCGAACAGCACATCAACCCAAAGTTTGCGCAAGTGTGCACAAGAGACAGCCGATACTATGCCTTGGAAGGTCGTGTTACTCGGCTGGAGCATGTTCATATTGATTCCCAACTTCACCATTGTATCCTGGTACATGATGTTAATGGCATTGCCATTGTCATTCAGGACCTTGCGGAACTTCACGTTTAATGTCGGGCCGATGAATGTTGGGTCCACGACCAAAGCATATCCTCCCGGGTTTGGCATAAACCGGGGAGTGTCCTTCTCGCTCCTAACGATCTCCTGCTCGGACCAGTGCATAAATTTCAGCACAACCGGCATAACCGCATTCACCTCCATAGAGCGTATGTACAAACTTCTCTTGTCTGTTGGCTTGGTCACAAAGACCACATAAGAATGATGGGCCTCCTTGAAATCGCCTTGGGGGTACTGCTCTAGTTGTCTCGGTGAACGACTGTTGCCTTGGACATTCACCCCATTTACCGGCCTAGGAGGAGGTGCTCTTGGTGCTAGTGGCGGCATCCGAGTCACATTTGCCCAGGTAAGTGGTGGCAGCTGTCTCGGAGCTGGCGGTCTTGGTGCTCCTCTTGGCTGATATCCACCTGCTCCGGCTCCTTTCCTCTGTGCACGCTGGTACCAGTGCAGTTGTCGGGGATGTAATCCCCGGGAACCCTAAGAGCATGAAATTCCGGATGAATATTTCTTGGTCGCAACTTGTTCTTGTAAGTTTATGCGCGATTCTACGAATCCCCCATAAACTCGGGGACTAGTGTCGGGGATGTAATCCCGGGTACCCTGAAGGTACGGGGATATTGTGTTGATATTGCAGGTAAAGGTACGTTTCAATAATAAAAGGAATAAAGAAAAAAGAGGAAGGAGGAGTGTTGGGCCGGATTCGGTGGTCTCGGGGTGGGATTGGACTGGCCCATCCCCTACTCGGTGCAACCGAGATGCTTGGATCGGTGGGCCGGGAATGTTCTCGTTTTGGTCAACCCCCTCGCACACGATCGCATCCACCAACTGCTCCACCACGACGCCCACGCCTTCCCCGACATCGACCTCGTCCCGGATCCCCTCCCGACGGAACTTCCAACCGCATCGCGCCGCCCGGCTCGCCCGACCTCGGCCGCCCGAGCTCCTCCACGCCGGACCGCTCCCCTCCTCGACCGCATCCCGCCCCCGACGTCCTCCCATCCGACTCGCGTCGTCCGCCTTTGCCTCGTCGACCTCGTCCTCAACCCGTCCGCGCCCGGCACCGCGTCGCCCCGTCGAGCTCGCCTCTGACCATCCGCCCGACCTCAACGGCCTCCTCGACTTCGGTGTCCCCGGCACTCCCACACCGGCGTCCCCGCGCCCGAGCTCGGTCCCCAGCACCTCCCGAGTACGTCGCCTCCACTCCGGCAGCGCAGCGCCTACCCGACATCGGCCGGCGACAACATCCTCGACCTCCATCGTGGCCTCGCCCTCCATCGTTACTCCGGCCAGATGCGACCCGGCCTCACCGCCTCGCCCCGAACCTCGGCGCCTGGCAGTACTCCTCGACCTCGACGGGGTCTCCTACGGCATCCGCAGCTCTGGCACGCGCCCCCGTCTTCGCCCGACATCGCCCGCACCTCCCCGGCATCCGGCCGCCAGCGCCCGGCCACCCGCACCTCGGGTTCCCGCGCAGGACCGCGCCCCCGCCCTCGCCGGAATCCGGCGACCCCTGTCTTGGTCGCCCCCGTGCCAACTCAGGTGCGTCCTCCTGCACCGATCCGCCGCCCGGCAGAGAGCTCCCGGGTCCAACTCCTACCAGCATACCGAGACCTCGGTTGCAAGTTAGCTTAGAAAGATCGAAGAAAAGGAGAAGGCCAGGCTACTTCCTCAACCGACACGGTATCCTTCATCGACAAGTACAGATACTCTACCGCAGCACCCACTACACCGGCATCACCCATCTCGGTAGCAAGATCAGCAATGAGGATAAGAAGAGGACGTGGAGATTTGGAAGACAGGCGCTAGAAGACGAAATCCAGTACATGTCCAGTAGGGCTACAGTAACGCTATAGTGTCCGGGATGTGACAATAGTATAGTGCGCGGTGATACAGTGAACAAATAGCGATTAGACCCTAGAAGTCACCTCGGGTACAGTGCGCGGTTAACAGTGTTACCTGTCCCCTTGTCTCCGTCTTGACCCATGGGCTCTCCTATATAAAGGGTACCAGGGGAGAGGGAGAGAAGGGACAAAACACCCCCACCACTTCATTTCCACCCATTACATTTGCTCTCAAGACCTCATAGAGGCATGTCTAGCAGCTCATGGAGCATGTTGTAGCCCAGATAATAATAGGAGAAATACACAGAGTAGGCTAGATGTTGTAGTAGGGGTTTTATCTCCTCACGAGAGCCCCGAAGCGGGGTAAATCCTTGTGTCACCATGTCGGTCGAGTTTATCTACGCGCGAGTTCATCGCGCAATCCCTCCCCGAGATCCCCTAGCGTCCATCGGCCCCACAAATTAGCCTACTCGTAGGCATATGTCTATTTGCCACGACGACAGTTGGCGCCCACCATGGGGCCACGCGGAGCTTGCGGGAACAATTTCGGATGGGACCCTCTTCATCAACCCTGGGACTCCGGCATCCCAAAACCAGCATCCCAAAACCGGCATCCCTGCACCGCGGGTCATGTCGGCTCCGACATCCCAAAACCGGCATCCCTGCGCCGCGGGTCATGTCGGCTCCGACATCCCAAAACCGGCATCCCTGCGCCGCGGGTCATGTCGGCTTCGACATCCCAAACCCGGCATCCCTGCACCACGGATACCGGACGCCGACATCCCCAACCGACATCCCTACACCGCAAATACCGGTCGCCGACATCCCCAACCAACATCCCTGCGTCGTGGGCAACAGTCGCCGACATCCCAAAACCGGCATCCCTGCACCGCGGATACCGGTCGCCGACATCCCCAACCGACATCCCTATGCCGCGGGAAGTGGAAGTGGTCGCCAACATCCCTGCGCCGCGGGTAGTGGTCGCCGGCATCCCAAATCGGCATCCCTGTACCTCGGGCAGCGGTCGCCGACATTTCTGCTCATCGGGTAGAGGTCACCGGCATCCCTGCTCCGCGGGTAGTGTTTGCCGGCATCCCTACACCGCAAATACCGGTCGCCGACATCTACCCCTACACCTATAATCAAAGGATCACGAGCAGTTGCACGCCAGTTGCCAGGGTTATGTCGGCTCCGACATCCCCAACCGCTCCTGTGCTCCGTGAGTATCATCATCTCTATCCTGCAATTATGTTATCCTAGAAATTATTCGGGAACCGCCCCTGCGTGCCTAGTTTAACTGTTTACCCAGTGACGAGGTGGTAACTCGACAAGTCCAAGGGTTGTGCACCCCGGGTTGATTGATGGGGAGAGAGATGAGTGCAGGTGGTCACGACGGCTGACAAGCAAGGATTTACCCAGGTTCAGGCTCCCAGAGGATAACACCCTACTCCTGCTTGTCTGGTTATTGATGCGAGTTGTGGTTACAATGGCGAGACTGCGATCTCGCTAGGGTTTGTGCCGTAGCTATCAGTGTGTCCTCTGGGACGAGCAGCCCTCCTGGCTTTATAGGCAGCCAGGTCTCGGGTGGTTGGTGCCGATGGCAACTACAGATATGGCAGGTTATGCTTCCTAACCGACTTGGACTAGGTTATATGGTACCCCGCGTGGGCCTTCTGTGGGCCTTCCTGTCCTTGGCGCGGCCCAGGTAGCCTTATCGTGGGCTACCCGAAAGGCAGCCCCACGTCAGTAGCCCCCGAGTGCTTGGTCGAAGCGTAGAGTCGAGCAAAGGACTCCTTCCTCCTGGACGCGCCATTGGATTGCTTGATCTTGAGCTTGAACTTGATTTCTTCAGCCAAACCGGCCACTCCCGATGGGAGTAACGTTTGCAGTCGAATTACTTTGCCTTCATCTTCTTGCAAAGCTTGCTTCTACTCAGCCTGTTTGGCTTACTTGTGGATGGATTCGGCTGCTCGAGCTTACTCTGTTGCCACCCGAATGGTTTCTTCGGGTTCTCGGATCATCTGCCGATCCTACCTTGTTGATTTCAGCTTTGAAGCCTACTACTCGAATTACTCTGTCGAGTTGCTTCAGTTGATTTTGGAGCCGTTGGCTTGATGACGTCACTGGTGACGATCTGCTGTACGCCTCTGCGCTCGATGGGACGTGACTTGGTGGGCCCTGCTGTCAGAGCTGACCGCGGTCAACAGTTGAGACGTCTCCGAAGTGGGCGCGAAATTTGCGCGGCATGATGATGACGCCTCGGTTTTCGTGCGTAGTGGACGAAGTGGGCGGTGACGGTTGGTTTCCTCGTGCGACACGTGGACGGCCGGATGTGTCTACTCGGAGCCCTTGTTCTGTGGACGGTTGAGATGAGACTTTTCGAGGCATAAGTACTGTGTTTTGACGCTTGGGATTTCATCTTCTCCAATCGCTCTGTGCTCCCTTTCCTCTGCGCTCTACCATTTTCGCCGCCATCCAGAGCTCCGCGCAATCTGTCCGTACACCTTGCGATGCCTAACGGCACCATGGGCAAGCCGAAGAGCGCCGCTGGCTCCTCTGCCGCCGCCGACGAAGTCGGGCTGATGAAGAAGCCCGACGGCGACTGGCAGAGATCGTCGGTGAAGAAGGCCGAGGTGGAGCTCTTCCGCGCGCAGGGTCTGCTTCCACCTGCTGACCAAGTCCAGGTACGCGTTCCTGGCAAGGAGGTTTTCCCCACTCCCCGCGATGGGGAACGTGTTTGCTTCGCGGATTTCCTTCCGCGGGGCTTCGGGTTCCCCATGCACGATTTCGTGCGCGGTCTCCTGTATGCCTATGGGGTTCAGATCCACGATCTGACCCCCAATGGCGTCTTGAGCATCGCGGGCTTCATCGTGCTCTGCGAGTGCTTCCTGGGTGTCGCGCCCCATTGGGCGTTGTGGAAGTCGCTCTTCCTCGTTCGCAAGAACGTTGGGAAGTGCGGGTTTACCTTCCCCGTGGGCGGCTTCGAAATCCAAGTGCGCGGTGACACCGCGTACTTCCAGATGAAGAAGTGCGACTCCGTCCAGGGATGGCGCAAGAGATGGTTCTACGTCCAGTCGAACCAGGACGGCCTGTATGCATTCGACAGCGGACGTGGATTGCGGAAGACCGGCGCCTGGGCGCACCCGCTGACTTCCGTAGAGAAGGAGGCCGTGCGGCCCTTGCTGAGCCTGCTGCGTTATCTGACCAAGACCCTTGGGCGCGAGGCGGGTGGCGTCTTCCTGATGGCCACCTTCTTCCGTCTTCGGGTGTAGCCGCTCAGCACTCGGCCTCACCCGATGTTGGCCGCCGAGGGCGTCAGCACCGAGCCGCTTGACGATGAGGAGGTGGAAACCAAAGTAAGATCCATCACTAACCTCCGAGTCGCGGACACGTGCAACGTCAAGTGCCCGATTGCTGCTTACGGGGCCTCGAACCCCTTTCTGAGGTAAGTCTTGGCTTGTTTTCCTTTTGTCTTTGCTCGACCTGCGTCTACTTTCTTTTTGATTTGACTTGTGTCTACTTGCTTCAGGGTCGGGCTCTGTTGATCAGCCTTCCTCCTCTTCCCGAGAACGGACCCGACGACGAGTCAAAGTTTGTCGAGGAGGAAGACGACGACGAAGAGATTCCCTCCGCACACTCTCCCCACGAAGAGGTGGAGGAAGAGGATGAAGTGGAGGAACCCGTGCGGAAGAAGCGGAAGCTCCCGAGTCGTGGCGACTCTGCCACTGCGTCGTCACCTGCTAAGGATGCCGACGTTACCCTGGAGGAGGTCGTCGTGACGTCGTCGGGTGCGCGGTCCTCGGGTGGCTGGGATGATCCCCTGAATGTTCCCCCAGTCAGCTCTGCAGCTCCTCGTTCTTTTGCGCGGATGCCTTCTCCCTCCCTGGAGAGTTACGATGACCTTGGTACCCCCAGGTGAGCTTCTTTATAATGTGTGTCCTTCGAGTTGTGTTTTGTAGTTGCAACGTTTAAGTTGACAGGTGTGCTCGTTTTCGCTGCAGCCACCGTTCTGGCGATGTTAGCTCCCCCCTTCGGGACGTGGAGCATACATCCGCCCCTTCGACTGGAGTGGGGACTCAGGCGGCAGTGGAGAAGGTGCTTGCTGAGCCTGCTGGCGTTGCATCGTCTAGCCGCGTTCCTCCTTCGGCTTCAGAGGACCTTGACCTCCTGGACCACGTAAGTCCTTTATGCTTGTGCTTGCATTCTTGATTTTTCATCGGGTGCGCGATCAGCGCTCCTGATGGGAGTAGCCGTCGAAGGTGTGGGTGACTAGTATAGTCGCCCGCAACTTTATTAACATCTTTCTTTTGCTTCAGCCGTACAGCAGCTTGACGCAGCCGCGGCTTACGTTCGCCTGGAGAAGGAGAGGGACTAGCTGCGTGCTTCTTTGGACCAGGCTACTGGGCGGGTTGATGAGCTTGAGAAGGCTCTACATGAGTCTCGAGAGCGGGAGCTGGCGCGGGTCGCCCAGGAAAAGACTCAAGTCGGTCGTCTCCTTTCACTCGCCGGTGTACTTGGGGGTAAGTTTCGGCTTGATGCCTACTGTGTCTTGATCTTTTTCTTTTGTCTGACCTTGAATCCTTTGCGCAGAGACTTGCGGTGGAGCTCCTCCAGAAGACGCGTCTAGTGACACGGTTGACTTGGCGACTGCTGTTGGCTTCCTCGACCGGGTCTGTGCCTATGCCTCCGACGCGCTGAAGAAGTCCGCAGCCGCGTTGAAGAAATCGACTGGAGCCCTCACTGTGGTGCACCAGAGTATCTTCCCGGGCGACCAGCCGCCGGCAGCCGTGGACGCCCTTGCTGCGCCGTTTGAGGACGCGACCACCATCGCCGATTTTACGCGGTCGCATACGGTACGCGGCTCCGAGCTCACCTTCCAGCTCCTCTTAGGGCATCAGGTTCCAGGTGATTTTGAGAAGGTCGTCAGCGGCTTTCCCCGCAAACCTGATGGCCGAATTGCGTCGCTGAGTGGCGTGAAGGAGCGTGCTTCGCAGCTGGCCGTGCAGCTTGTGGCACTCTTCGAGAGGGCCCTTGCTAAGGCGACTGAGGCGGCTGCCGCTCGGAAGGGTCGTTCCCGGCGCAGTCCGCAGCCTTAGAGTAGGCGTAGCTTTAGGAATTCGGCAGTCGCCGTGGTCTGTATTTTGAACTTCTTGCTCTGTAATGAATATTGTCCTGCCAGGTCTTTTGGCCTTCAATATTGCTTATGCTGACTTTCTTTGTGCCGAGTTTAACTGTGCTTCGCAGTCGTATGATTGTATTGACTCTGCGTATTCATGGCAGAATGTTGTGCGCGGTGATGCTTCGCCTTCTCCTGTGGCTGAGCCGAGTGGCGCGGCTTCTTCTTCGGGTGCTCGCCGTCGTCGGGCGGCGCCGGCTCCTCCACGTAGTGTAAATGATTAGCGGATAATCACATACCTGAAGAACAAGGTGGTTGAGCTTGAGGCGACCCTGAAGAATACTGAGCGGCTGCTGCACCGCTCCCGGTCGCATCCTACGGCGGAGTTCTCGCGACGTGAGGATTTCTTGCTTGGGGAGATCGATCTGATCAGTCGGCAGTTGCAAGGTTTGTATCCCTTTGGCGGCTGCTATCTTTGCTGAAGCTTGCTTGTTCTGACTTGCAGTTTATGCGTTCAGATGTTAATCCTGATTGGGAGGCCGAGCGGGCTCGCGTTGAAGAGCGAGTTACCCGAGAGGCGTCCGACGACTCCTACGAAGCTCGGCAGTTCTGGGTGAACAAGTCGAGAGGGCGCGTCCTTGCCACCATGCTTGATCGTACGTGGCGCGCTGCTTTTCTTCTGGAGAACTGCCGGAAGACACTCTGGCACATCAATCGTGTGTACTTCCCGCATAACGCGCAGCCGAACGGGCTGTCCGCCTTGCTGGAGAGGTTTCGCGATGGTGAAGGGCTGAAGGAGGTTGTCGACGCCCAACTTGTGGCTGGGGCGAACGCGGCGTTGGCATACGTCCGGATGCATCGGCCGCATCTTCCGCTCGACAGGGTGCTTGATGGCCTGCCTGGTGATGACGACTTCGACGAGACCTTGGCGGCTGCGCGTCGAATTATCAGGCAGGTTCAGGACCTGAGTGAGCGCCTTGTAGGTCCCCTCGATGCGCCGAAGGCCGAGCCTGCAGTTTAAAGTCGCTGTCGTCTGATGTACAGGGTTAGCTATAGAGGGCAAATGTGCCTGTGCAAGTCGTAATGTAATAGATTAAAGTACTTGCGAGTCATGAGAATTGATCTGCTTGCTCGAAAGTGTAAATGCGTGTTTTGATTTTCGACCTGTTTGGCGCAGTCGCCTAGTATGTTGGTCGACGGCCTAGGTTTTCCCAAGTGTGACCTGTATGTCGCAGCCTCTGACTTTATCAGGTGGCGACTTAGGATTTTTGTAACTTGACCTGTATGGCGCAGCCCCCGAGTTGTTCGAGTGGCGGCCTAGGATTTTTGCGAAGGCCTGCATGGCGTAGCCCCCCGAGTGGATTGAGTGGCAGCCTAGGATTACAAGTGTCACCTGTTTGGCGCAGCCCCCGAGTATGTCAGGTGGCGACCTAGGATTTTGAACTTGACCTGTACAGCGCAGCCCCCGAGTGAGTTCGAGTGGCGGCTGAGGATTTTCTGAGAAGGCCTGTATGGCGTAGCCCCCGAGTAGGTCGAGTGGTAGCCTAGGATTACAAGTGTTACCTGTTTGGCGCAGCCCCCGAGTATGTCGAGTGGCGACCTAGGATTTTGAACTTGACCTGTATGGCGCAGCCCCCGAGTATGTCGAGTGGTGGCCTAGGATTTTTGATTTATGCTTGTATGGCGCAGCCCCCGAGTGGTTCGGGTGGCGACCTAAGCTTTTCTTTCAACCTGTGTGGCGCAGCCCCCGAGTCGTTCGGGTGGCGGCCTAGGATTTTAGCTTCCTCTGTATGAAAGGTAAAGGAGACAGATTTTCTTCAAATCAATTTATTGATTCTTGCGAACAGGCCGCCTCATTAAAACCCTTCCAGTCCCCTCAGGTACCCTGGTAAGGGAAAGAGTGCGTCTGAAACCTGCCGCGCTGATTTTCTTGTACAATGATTGGGTTGAACTAGGCGTAGAACCGGCGGAGTTGTGCCACGTTCCACGGATTGCTGTAGTCTGCTCCCGTCTTCGAGTCTTTCAGGCGGTAAGCTTCGTTGCCGATTGCTTCTGTCACGATGTACGGGCCCTCCCATGGGGAAGCGAGCTTGTGCACCTTCTTTTGCTTGAGTCGAAGAACCAGATCGCCTGCAACGAACGCTCTTGGTCGTAGCCTCCGTGTGTGATAGTTGCGCAGGTCCTGTTGATACACGGCTGATCGTGCCAGGGCGATGTCGCGTGCTTCATCCAGGGTGTCCCTGCTGTCTTCGAGTGCCTCCTCTGCATCCGACTCGTCGTAGGCGACTACTCTCGATGCGTCGAACTTGATGTCGCAAGGGAGGACCGCTTCTGCACCATACACCATAAAGAATGGAGTGTATTAGGTGGATCTGTTTGGCGTTGTTCGCAGACTCCAAAGGACCGACGGCAGTTCTTCCACCCATGGGCCCGCTGCGCGTTTTAGGGGCACGCGCAGTCGCTTCTTGATGCCGTTGCAGACGATGCCATTGGCTTTCTCCACTTGCCCATTGGATTGCGGGTGCGAGACAGACGCATAGCTGAGCTTGATCCCCTGCTCTGAGCAGAAGTCCTTGAATTCTTCGGCTGTGAAGTTCGAGCCGTTGTCGGTGATGATCCCATTCGGTACTCCAAATCTGAAGATGATTGACCTGATGAAGTTGACTGCTGTGGATGCAGTCGAACTTGTGATGGGCACGGCTTCGATCCACTTTGTGAACTTATCGACTGCAACCAGGAGGTGAGTGTGACCTCCGGGTGAGAATTTCTTCAGCGGGCCCACCATGTCCAGACCCCATTGGGCGAAGGGCCAGGCTAATGGTATTGTCTTGAGTTCCGATGCTGGCGCGTGTGGCTTGTTGGCAAATTCCTGGCACCCTGTGCATTTCTTTACTAGTTCCTCGGCGTCCTGCATGGCTGTCAGCCAGTAGAACCCGGCTCGTAGCGCTTTGGCCACCAGTGCCCGACTGCTGTCGTGATGCCCGCAGATACCCGCGTGGATGTCGAGTAAGATGGCTTGGCCGTCGACTGGATCTATGCACCTTTGCAGGATTCCTGAGATGCTTCTTTTGTATAGTTCTCCGTTAATGACGGTGAAACTTTTGGAGCGCCTGATGATGCGCTTCGCTTCGACTGGATCAGCTGGCAGCTTCTGATGTAGTATGAACGCCAGGTACGGTCCTGTCCATGTGGCTTCGACTAGCATGACCTCCATGGGGACCTTGTCTTGGCTTGGCGGGTTGGCATCGCCTTTTGTTGTTGCAGTGCTTGCTGTATTCTGAGTCTTGATGGACCTCCGCGTGATGCACTCGAGGAAGGCGCCGGGTGGGACTGGCACCCTGTCTGAGCCCATGTTAGCGAGGACGTCGGCTTCCTCGTTGCTTTCACGGCCAATATGGCGCGGCTCGCAACCGTCGAAGTTGCCTTCCAATTGATTGTAGAGGTCTCTGTAGGCGATCATGTTGTCGGCGATGGCGTCGCAGGACTTCATGGTTTGCTGTACCACCAGGTAGGAGTCGCCGTATATCATGAGGTGCGTGGCGCCGCAGTTCTTGGCCATCCGCATGCCGTGGATCAGGGCCTCGTACTCGGCTTCGTTGTTGGACGGCGTCGGAAAGTCTATCTGCAGGACATACTTGAGCTTGTCGCCTTTGGGGGAGATGAGTACGACTCCTGCCCCGGCTGACATGAATTTCTTGGAGCCATCAAAGTACATTGTCCATGCGTTGGACAAGTCGGGGATATTTGGTAGCTGGGCTTCTATCCACTCGGTGGTGAATTCCGGGAGGACTTGGGCCTTGATGGACTTCGGGTGAGCATACTTCAGCCCCCATGGTCCTAGCTCGACAACCCACTTGGTGACTCGTCCTGTCGCGCGTTGGTTTGTGAGAATGTCTGCTAGTCCAGAGGAGCTTACCACCGTGATCGGGTGCTCGGAGAAGTAGTGGACGAACTTTCTGGAGGTCATGAAGACTCCGTATGCCAGCTTCTGGTAATGAGGGTAGTTCTGCTTGGACAAGGTGAGTACTTCGCTAAGGTAGTAGACGGGCCTCTGCACCGGGTGACTGTGCCCTTCTTCTTCGCGTTCGACTTCGAGCACCGTGCTCACCACCCTGTTTGTTGCTGAGACGTATAAGTACAGCGGCTCGTTTTCCAGTGGTGCCACGAGGACTGGAGAGGTTATCAGGGTTTTCTTGAGATGGTCGAATGCGTCCTGCGCCTCTTGTGTCCACTCGAACTTGTCCGTCTTCTTCATCAGTTGGTAGAAAGGTAAGTCTTTCTCCCCCAACTTACTAATGAACCGGCTGAGAGCTGCGACTCGGCCGGCTAATCGTTGCACCTCCCGGAGCTTGGTTGGTGCTGGCATTGTGAGTATGTTCTGCACCTTCTCGGGGTTTGCTTCGATTCCTCTTGCGGATACGAGGTATCCTAGTAACTCTCCGGCTGGCACGCCGAACACGCACTTCTCTGGGTTGAGCTTGATCTGGTACACATCGAGTGCGGCGAAGACCTTGCGGAGGTCGTCGACTAGGGTATCCTCCTTTCGGGTCGTGACAACGATGTCATCGACGTAGACTTGGACGATCTGCCCGATTAGCACCTTGAGACATGCTTGCATTGTCCGCTGGTACGTGGCACGTGCGTTTTTGAACCCGAACGGCATCGTCTGGTAGCAAAAGACGCCGTCGGGTGTGATGAAGGCCGTTTTTTCTTCGTCCTTGACTTTCAGCCTGATCTGCTGGTAACCTGAGTAGGCGTCCAGGAAGGACAGGCGCTCGCAACCTGCTGTCGAGTCGATGATCTGGTCTATCCGCGGGAGCGAGAAGTGGTCCTTGGGGCAGCACTTGTTGACTGTGGTGAAGTCAACGCACATGCGTAGTTTCTTCGTCTTCTTTTTCTCCACTAGAACCGGGTTGGCGACCCAGTACGAATCCTTGATCTCTCGGATGAATTTGGCGTGCAGTAGTCTGTCGACTTCCATGGTGATCGCGTCTCGTTTGGGTCCTGAGAAGCGTCGCATGGATTGTTTGACTGGTCTTGCGTCCTTGTGGACTTTCAGAGAGTGCTCGGCGAGTTCCCTGGGTATCCCTGGCATGTCAGAAGGTTGCCATGCAAAGATCGTCCAGTTCTCACGTAGGAACTCGACGAGCGCGCTTTCCTATGCGGGGGTCAGACTCGATGAGACCTTGACCGTCTTTCTGCTGTCAGTCGGATGGACTTGGTGGGTGACGGTGTTGTCGTTCGTGTTGAACGCTGCGTCCTTGGCGGGCTTCTTGCGAGCCGGAAGACGGTCTTGTCGTTGTCGGCTGATATTGCTTTGAAGTGCTCTTCGACTCCTAAGAACTCAGAAATCTTGGCGAACTCGCGGTCGCAGCTGTTGGAGAGCCCGAAGTCGCCACGGACGGTGATTACTCCTTTTGGCCCGGGCACCTTTATCATTAGGTAGGCGTAGTGGGGTACTGCCATGAACCTGGCAAAGGTCGGGCGTCCGAGGATGGCGTGGTATTGTGACTTCCAGTCGACGACCTCAAAGTCTATCGACTCCTTCCTGAAGTGCTCGGGTGTACCGAGGATGACGTCGAGTGTGATTGTTCCCATGGGCGTGATTGCTTGCCCTGGTACTATGCCGTGGAAGGTGGTTTCCGATTCCGGCAATTTCTCCGTCGACCTGTTCATTCTTCTCAGGGTGTCGGCGAATATGATGTTGATGCCGCGGCCTCCATCCAGGAACACCTTCTTCAAGCTGTAGTCGCCGATCAAGGCCTCAATCACGAGTGCGGCGTGCCCGGGTCGGGTTACCTCTGATGGGTGATCTGCCCTGGAGAATGTGATTGGTGTCTCCGACCCGCGCAGGTAGTCTGGTACCGTGCGCGGGCTGTTGATGGCTTGAAGTACTTGGCGTGTGATAATTTTCTGGCACCTGTTCGACGGGGATCCCCTCTGGATCATGTTCAGCTGTCCCCGTGCGGCTGGGTACGTGTCGGCTGCTGCCGACTGACCTTGTTGCTGTTGCTGTTGCTACGGCTGGGGGAACGCTCCTGCCGCCTGCACCTGGTTGTTGTTTGCGGGTGCTGCCTGGATGGCTAGCTGCGGTGCCGCCTGTATGGCCTGTACCGGGGCGATGATTTGCTGCATGGCATGGTATATCTTTCTTGCTTTGCGACAATCCTTCAACAGGTGGTTGGAACTCCATTTGCCTGTTTCTGGGTTGCGGAATGAGTGATGCTTACAGGGTTGCATCAGCTCCTCTGCTGGGGTCAACGGGCGCTTCCACTCGCGTTTCTGACTTCCATCATTGTGGCCGATGCTGCTGCTGCCACGGTAGTACTGACTCGAGCTGGGCTGCCGACTTTGGTCGTACTGTCGGCTGCTGTCACGTTTGTCCTCACGGGGGGTTTCATAGCCCGCCGCTACTAATTCGATTGAATCGTGGGTGTAACGTAGCTTCTTCTTTTGGCGTGCCTCACGCCAATTGCTTGTTTCGCCCTCTTTTTGGGGGGGAGTTTCGCGGACATAGTCTTCTCTTTTGGCCCATTGGTTGGCTGTCTTCATGAGCTCTATTGTGGTCTTCGGCTGGAGCCTACCGAATTCCTCCCGGAGGTCGCGGCGAGCGACGCCGTGCATGAAGGCGTCCATCACTCGATCTTCTGATACGGGTTCCATGGTATTGCAGAGGAGTGTCCACCGCTGGATGTAAGAGCGGAGCGACTCATCCTTTCCTTGCTTGCAGGCCTGCAACTCGATGTAGGTCGTTGTCCTTGCAAATGTTCCCGAGAAACTCTTGATGAAGTTATCCTGGAATTCTTCCCATGTTCGGAAGAGTCTTTGGGTTGGCTTGTGAGCCACCCGCGTGCCGAGTCTGTCAACATGAGCTGGATGTACTGCATTGCCGTAGTCGACGTTCCGCCTTGGCAGGTGCAAGCGATGAGGTAGTCTTCGATCCACAGTTTTGGGTCTTGCTTCCCGTCATACTTTGGTGTGCCAGCCGCCAACTTGAAGCCTTTAGGCATGCGGGTGTCGCGGATGTTGAATCTAAAGCATGCCGCACCACACGGCTCGAAGTCGCGGTCAGCATGGTCATCCGCGTTTGCCACACTAGCCGAGCGCTCCTTGCGGTTGCGGTCCACCATCTTCTGTGTCAGGACGTCGCGAAGGTCCTTGACTGGCTGTCGCTGCGCCGATTGGATGCCCGAGGTCGTTGGTTCGTGCGCTCGGTTGCTTGGCCCCTTGGCCGCCAGAGCTTCTTCGATTGCCCTTATGGAGGCAATTTGTTGCTTGTGGAGAAGGGAGCCTGCGTCTCCCTCGGGTGGCTGCGTGAGCCGGAGGTATGTCTCGACTGAGATCAGGGCGGCGTTTCCCGTCTTTGGGACGGGTATCCCGTTCTCATCTTCGGTGACGAAGGACGAGTCGAGGTTGTGGGTGAGCCTTGTTCGATCGGCTTCTGCCATGTGGGGAACGCGGGCTCTGGTTCGCCGTGCTCCTTGGTTAACCTCTGTAGAAGATGTGAAGGAGAGGGCGGCTCGCCTAGCACTCGATGCATCCGCGTCCCTTTTGCGCCTGAGCAGGTCGGCTTTTTCGGCGCGGATTCGTTCGCCTTCCTTGCGTAGCAAATACTGGACCGCCAGGTGGTCTTCTCGAGGTGCGTTGGGTGGGGGGAACGTGCCCTCGTCCACATGCTTCATGGCTTGGATCGCCATGTCCCGCGTGATGACAAGTTTAGTCTGGTCCGGCATGTCCACCTCTAGCGGATATGCGGGTTCTTCTTCGTCGTCATGCGGTGCTGTTCCGGCCATGAAGACTTGCTAGGGGTAGACTTGAGTCGGAGAGTTGCTGCTGCCGCTGCTGCTTATGTCGCCCGCTTCTTGCTCGGGGTCGAAAATAGCTGCAACGTGGCGCGCGGCGCAGTCGCTGTCGCGTCTTCTCGCGATTGTCCATGTGCTCACGCTCGCCGGGGCGAGTGCGATTGGCTTGGGGTAGACTTGGGATTTCCACGAAGATGAGGGCGCGCGCGACATGGCTGTCGGGCGCGGGCTCCTGGTTGCCCGTGCAGGTGCGACAGTCGAGGTGGATCATGACTTGGTCGACCGCACGACCGAAGTTGGGGTAGTAGACTCGATTCGCGCGGCCGTTGCCGAAATTGTCGATGTAGTCGATGTAGATGCCCTCTTCACAGGTGCAGCGGGCGCGGCCCCCACGGGTGCGGCAGATGCGATCTTCGCGGGTTCGGCGGGCGCGGCCTCCGCGGGTGCGGCAGATGCGATCTTCGCGGGTTCGGCGGGCGCGGGGGTTGCCGATTTAGGTGACGCCGTCGCGCGTAGCGCGGTAGTCGTAGACCTGAGTATACCACGACTATCGATGCAGCAGAATATGGAGCCGAAGGTGATGTGTATACCTTTGTCCAGATTGGCGTACACTGACTGGTGGGCTGGCGGGTGGATGACGTACTCGAAGGAGCCGAATCGGATCGACTCTCTGACGGCAGACACGCCGATCTTCATTGCGGATGGAGCCGGAGCGACCATGATCCTAGCACTTATTTCACCTTCCCACAGACAGCGCCAATTGACGAGGTGGTAACTCGACAAGTCCCAGGGATGTGCACCCCGGGTTGATTGATGGGGAGAGAGATGAGTGCAGGTGGTCACGACGGCTGACAAGCAAGGATTTACCCAGGTTCAGGCTCCCGGAGGATAACACCCTGCTCCTGCTTGTCTGGTTATTGATGCGAGTTGTGGTTACAATGGCGAGACTGCGATCTCGCTAGGGTTTGTGTCGTAGCTATCAGCGTGTCCTCTGGGACGAGCAGCCCTCCTGGCTTTATAGGCAGCCAGGTCTCGGGTGGTTGGTGCCGATGGCAACTACAGATATGGCAGGTTATGCTTCCTAACCGACTTGGACTAGGTTACATGGTACCCCGCGTGGGCCTTCTGTGGGCCTTCCTGTCCTTGGCGCGGCCCAGGTAGCCTTATCGTGGGCTACCCGAAAGGCAGCCCCACGTCACCCAGTAACGAGATGTCGTAAACCGGGGACTGCCCTGTTGTGCCTGCTTTGTCGTATGTTTGTTTTTTCCCCGCGAGCAAGATGTCTTGACCCAGGCACTGGCTTACCGGCCGGTTGTACCTTGCATGCTTAGTCCGTAGAGTAACTCAGTTTAAATTTATTTATATGCATGTCGTATCTTCGTTTTGTTGTGTCGTTTATCTATCGGCATCCCGAACCTGGACTCGGGGACTGCCGCGTTCCTTCGTCTGCCTGGTTTATCTGTAAATTTACCCATGGACTCAGTGAAACCGAAGCTATGTTCATGTGCCTAGCTGGGCGGGTAGTCGTTTTTTACGTCTCATAATAAATTCTTTTTGGCATATCGTTCAGATCTATCGCTTCCATTAAATATTTATTATGCATACCTGTCTACACTTTCACTGAAAGGGGATGTCGGTTTTACCGACGTGGTACCCATGTTGGTTTTACCCGAGTTGGTACCCATGTTGGTTTTACCGAGTTAGTATCCATGTCGGATAATCTCCTTACCAAGAGGATGGTCATGTCAAAGATCTCGGTTATGTCGGTCATTAAATTGGTTATCTTGGATCCATCTTATATTTATTATTTTCTCAAGATATATTGCATATGGTCTTTGATGTCGGTTTGCCGAGTTCTAAATGGCGTATCTCATCTCAGTTGTTACCCATGTATCGTGACATCATGCAAAATTTCCAGATCGCCGTTTATGTCGGTTCGCCAATGTGTCGTGGCATCATGCAATATCTCCAGATCGCCGTTTATGTCGGTTCACCAATATATCACGACATCATGCCATAGCTCCAGATCCCCGTTTATTTTGGTTCGCCAATGTATCATGGCATCGGGCAATATTTCCAAATCGTCATTTGTTTCAGTGTGTCAAAGTTCGGCAAAGGCAACACCCGAGATACCGAAACGAGTATAAATGCCAGAGTGGCTGAGATACAGAGATATCCGTGATATGCCTAGAGTGGCCGAGATACCGAAAACATGTGTGATATGCCTAGAGTGGCCGAGACAACGAGATATCGAGACACCTGAGATCCCCCGGTGTGACATTGTGTGTTTGGTTGGAGGCGTCTGTGTCGGTATATGCCCAGAGTGGCTAAACGCCGTCACATGAGACTCTGTGTTGGTATATGCCCAGAGTGGCTAAAGGCCGGCACATGAGGCGTATGTGTCGGTATACGCCCAGAGTGGCTAAAAGCCGGCATGTGTTGTATGTTTATGTAAGCCGGTAGTGGCCGAAGACATCTATGTCGGTAAAAAACGCCTAGAGTGGCTAAGGAACCGGCATATGATTGTATTTTTGCAGGTACACGATGGAATAGGTAAAGACGGTGGTATTGTGATTCTTTCTAAGCCTGCGCGCGACTCTGCGAGTACCCCGCAGCCTCGGGGACTAGTGTCGGGGATGTAATCCCCGGGACCCCTAAGAGCATGACATTCCAGATGGATATTTCTTGGTCGCAACTTGTTCTTGTAAGTTTATGCGCGATTCTACGAATCCCCCATAAACTCGGGGACTAGTGTCGGGGATGTAATCCCCGGTACCCTGAAGGTACGGGGTTATTGTGTTGATATTGCAGGTAAAGGTACGTTTAAATAATAAAAGGTGTAAAGAAAAAAGAGGAAGGAGGAGTCCTGGCCCGGATTCGGTGGTCTCAGGGTGGGATTGGACTGGCCCAACCCCTACTCGGTGCAACCGAGATGCTTGGATCGGAGGGCCGGCAATGTTCTCGTTTTGGTCAACCCCCTCGCACACGACCGCATCCACCAACTGCTCCACCACGATGCCCACGCCTTCCCCGACATCGACCTCGTCCCGGATCCCCTCCCGATGGAACCTCCAACCGCATCGCGTCGACCGGCTCCCCTGACCTCGGCCGCCTGAGCTCCTCCACGCCGGACCGCTCCCCTCCTCGACCGCATCCCGCCCCCGGCGTCCTCCCCTCCGACTCGCGCCGTCCGCCTTCGCCTCGTCGACCTCGTCCTCAACACGGCCGCGCCCGGCACCGCCACGCCCCCTCGGGCTTGCCACCGACCATCCGCCCGACCTCCACGGCCTCATCCCGGCGCCCGACCTCCTCTGCATCCCCGGCCGTGGCTCAGCGCCCTCGCTCGCATCCGCGCCTGACCACCTTAGGCAGCTCTGCGCCCGGCGTCCCGGCCTCGTCGACTTTGGCATCCGGCACTCCCACACTGACGCCCCCGCGCCCGAGCTCGGTCCCCAGCACCTCCTGAGTTTTCGCCTCAACTCCCGCAGCGCTGCGCCTCCCCGACAACGGCCGGCCACGACATCCTCGACCTCCACCGGGGCCTCGCCCTCCGTCGTTACTCCGGCCAGATGCGCCCCGGCCTCACCGCCTCGCCCCGAACCTCGGCGCCCGACAGCGCTCCTCGACCTCGACGGGGTCTCCTGCGGCATCCGCAGCTTCGGCACGCGCCCCGGCCACCCCCGTCTTCGCCCGGCGTCGCCCGCACATCCCAGGCATCTGACCGCAAGCGCCCGGCCACCCGCACCTCGGGTACCCGCGTAGGACCGCGCCCCCACCCTCGCCCGAGTCCTGCGATCCCTGTCTTTGTCGCCCCCGTCCCAACTTGGGTTGTCCTGCTGCACCGAGCCGCCGCCAGGCAGAGAGCTCCCGGGTCCAACTCCTACCAGCGTACCGAGACCTTGGTTTCAAGATAGCTTAGACAAATCGAAGAAAAGGAGAAGGCCATGCTACTTCCTCAACCGACACGGTATCCTTCATCGACAAGTACATATACTCTGCCCCAGCACCCACTGCACCGGCATCACCCATCTCGGTAACAACATCAGCAATGAGGATAAGAAGAGAACGTGGAGATGTGGAAGACTGGCGCTAGAAGACGAAATACAGTACATGTCCAGCAGGGCTACAGTGATGCTACAGTGCCCGGGATGTGACAATAGTACAGTGCGCGGTGACACAGTGAACAATAGCGATTAGACCCAGTAGTCACCTCCGCTACAGTGCGCGGTGAACAGTGTTACCTGTCCCCTTGTCCCCGGCTTGTCCCCTGGGCTCTCCTATATAAAGGGTACGAGTGGGAGAGGGAGAGAAGGGCCAAAATACCCCCACCACTTCATTTCCCCCCTTTACATTTGCTCTCAAGACCTCATAGAGGCATGTCTAGCAGCTCATGGAGCATGTTGTAGCCTGGATAATAAGAGGAGAAATACACAAAGTAGGCTAGATGCCGCAGTAGGGGTTTTATCTCCTCAGGAGAGCCCCGAAGCAGGGTAAATCCTTGTGTCACCATGTCGGTCGAGTTTATCTGCGTGCGAGTTTATCATGCAATCCCTCCCCGAGATACCCTAGCGTCTATCGGCCCCACAAATTAGCCTACCCGTAGGCATCTGTCGGTTCGCCATGACGACAGCAGTTCCGGGTTGGGTGATTCGCCGGCTTGCGAACATCCATCGTATGGAATCTGCAAGGTCCGTCTAGCATTGCCTCATAAGTTGATGGCTTACTCGGGCTTGTCCATGCCGGCTTCACCTCTTGATTCTGGGTCCAAGTCGGACCATCCGTCTTCCGGCGCTGCGTCGCGCTAGTTTCCGGCTGTACTGGTGCTACTGCAGCGACATGTTACGCTTCATATCTGTACTCTGGTTCTCTTCTCTTCACACCGAAGTTCTCCTACCGACGAGGTGGTCCGATTTTGTTGTTGCCCTGCTACCTCCTGCTTGACTCTCCCTAGTTAAGCAGGGGTTGCATTGGGTCTCCTAGTGCATAGCTATCTGCAATGCGGATTGTCTCGGCCAGAGTCTCCGGCATTTCTCTCTGCAACTTCTGCCATAACATGGAGCCATGTCGACATCCCTGCGCAAACCATGAAATGGCCTGCGACTCCACAACTCCCTCACTGGAATTGCGGACATTACTCCATCGAGTCAGGTGATCTCGGTCGTTCTCGTCTCTGCATGCACATTGCAAGCTGCGGTGGTCTGTTGGATCTCTTGTATGTGCTTGAATAATTGCTGACAAAAGCATCTTCAAAGTCCAGCCAGCAGTCCACACTTCCTTCTCTTAAGTTGTTGAGCCAGATCCGAGCTGGCCCTTCCAACATCTGCGGGATATACCTCACCACCCATCGCCGGTTACCACCAGCAATGTTCACAGCCGACAGATAGTCTATCATCCAGCCCTCTGGCTTCGTGCTGCCATCATACGTGTTGGCACCTCTATTGAGCTGGAGTTTTGGATAGGCGTCTCATTCATGATCCGGGGTCCGAAACACTTAGGACCAGGTGGGCATTGCTCTTCCAATGCCTCCGACTTAAAAATTATGTCCAGCCGGTGCCGGGCATCTCCCGGGGCAAGCTGCCGAGATCCCAAGCGAGAGCCCAATGGGTTGTTCTGAGCTTGGTACCCGACCTGCGCCATTACCGAGTTGCCATCATTATGCCTGTTTATCACAGGGTTGGCATTTGGTGGCTGTTGGACATTGATTACGTCTGGCTGCCTGTGTGCCGTGTCCTGCACTAGGTATCTGGGTTGCTGACCTCGGCCAGCCGATTCGCCTGTCGACCATGCGGGTTACCCGACACGGGATTGCTTCTTGCTCTACAGGCACCATCTTGCCCAGCCAACTGCATGTTGGCGTACTCCGGATCATAAGTCTGCAATTGTCTGTTTCTGCCGGAGGTTACACTCTGGGCCCGGTCTCTTCCAACATGCGGAGAAGAGGCTTGTCTGTTGGAGCCACTGGGCTGCCCAACCAAGTGAACCACCTGCGATCCGCCAACATCCGGGTTTGCCCTCTGCAAAGCCTCATTTTGCCGCGTTGCCATACCGACTAACTCATTGACCCGGTCTTGCTGTTTCTTCCGAACATCTCCGGTTAACCCGGACAACTCGGCCCTCACCACGGACCAAAATTGGGGGCAAAGAAGAGCCGGCAAAAAATCGATTTTAGAAGGCAATGCCACTGCCGGGAAAAGTAAAGGGCAGCACTGCAGCCGGCAAATATCTATCCCGGCAGTTGAAACTGCCGGCACTACTGTAGCGAAATTTTCGGCGCGTGAGACGAAAATATTGCAGACTTCGCGTGGGGCGTGGACGAAAATTATAGACTTGGCGCGCGGCTCGTGGCGTGTAACCCTAAATACCAAATCGCAAATCCCACACCCCATCTTCCTCACCAGCCCATCTCCATCGATACGGCCGCCGCTCTCCCTCCGCCACTCGCTCCACGGCACCCCCGCCCTCCGCCACTCGCTCCATGCTGCAGCACCCGTCTCCGCGCCGCCGCACAGAAGGGCTCCCGAACCGTGCCGCGAACTCCTCCGTCTGCTCCGTGCTGCCGCTGTTGCAATCCATCGGTCCGCTCTATGCTACCGTTGCTACACTCTATAGGTGAGCATATATCTTCTCTTTCCTTCCCCTTCTTCTTCCCATGCCCTTACCTCGCCCTCTCAACCGTGGCCCTTTGTGGTGACCGGGGCCATTGCCGCCACCTCCCTTTCACACTGTGTCGTGCCATGTTAGGAGTTCAGCGAGGCTTGTGGTTTCCAATGAAGTAAACCTCTGTGCTGAAACTGAATTTTGGACAAAGACTGTATTTTTGGCGTTGTGTTCAACTGAACTATATTTTTCTTCTTTTCTATTTAATGCAGGTTAGACCGAGTTCAACTGAATCCATCGAGGCTCACACTTTTAGGTGCACGGCTTTGTCAAAACACATTTTTTTATTCCAATTATGACTGTTGTAAATTTCTTGCATGATAATAGCTTCACTTATGGCTTAGTGTTAGGTTTTTCTGTGTATTCCGAATATTGCCAGGCTTATTGATTCACTTCATAGGTTAATTGTTGAGTACCAAGGGAACTTAGTGGATAAGGGATAAATTGGACTGAACATTGTAGGCTTGGTCTTCTGCTGCTCATTGTAAGACACTTCTGATAATAGCTCTCTGATTGCTTCGTTGTATGCACTTCTACTTGATCATGTGCAAATTCATGTGTCTTATGACAATTGTAATATCTTGGTTCCATGCACTTGAGTATTTTCTGATTGTTGTTGTGTGGTTACTTGAAGTAATTAATATTTTGTTTGACTTAGGGTTATTTTACTAACTGTTCGAAAAATGGATAAGAGCTGGATGGATCAAGATAGGCACACTGAAACATTAATTAATGGGGTTAAAGGATTTACTCAGTTTGCCTTTACCCATTCGGCAAGAGGGAACACTATCTTATGCCCTTGTAGGAAGTGTGTGAATTGTTCTTGGCTTGAAGCTAGTGAGGTCCAGGAGCACTTAGTATGCCACGGGTTTACGTCTGACTATAGACGCGGGAATATCACTGTAACACCCCAATCTTCTTAGCCTAGAATTGTGGTGTTATGCTTGAAGGTTTAGCCTTAGTTAAAAACTCTTTGTGTGTGAAAAATAATTATGACACAATTTTATCTTTGATTCTTCTTACTAATCTTGTTTGAATGTTCCCTAGCCATCTAAGTTGTTAGAAGCACTAAAGTAAAAATAGATATAACCAAAAATTCAACTCCTATGATCTTCATGTAAATTAAAACATAGCAAAACTATAACCTATTAATAAGCAAACCTTACACAATTTTGGTCATGCAAAAGAACCAACTTGGTCTAGTTAAAATATATTTTGGTTTGCTGACTTTAAAAATAATTTTTGGATTTGTTTCAATGTAAAACCAAGGGGTTTAAGTATGAATCAAAAATCAATGACCATTAGCTCTCACTTTCTTTTCTGATTTTATTTTTCCATCCGTTATTAAGGGAATTAGTTAGTATACTCTAAATTGATCAAATTCTTCCATTAGCTAGTGTTTGGGTATCTTTTGTTTTTCGTTTCAAATTCAAATATTCCTTTGGGTTTTTCAAAAGAGGAGAAAAAGAAGAAAATGGAGAAGAAGAAGAAAAACTAATCTACCCGAACCCTATCTACCCCTCTCCTCTCTCTCTCGACCATCTTTGTTGGAGTCAAGTAGGGGGACAACACCCCCAGGTCCTGCCCCACCTGCATGCCTCCCTCTTCTCTCCCTCCTCCACTCATTTCCTTTGCTTTATCACCCCGGCCAACGCGAGCTCCCCTCCCTCGTTTCTACTGGCCCAAACACGTCACTCCCGACCACCCTCCCTTCTGCCTCTCTCTTGCCGCCCAAGCCAGCCAGTAGCAGCAGAGAACAATCCTCCTCTCTCCCCCGTGTCCGAAGGAACCCTAAAACGGGCAGCAGCTACAAAGCCACCCCCAGCCACTCCCCTGCCCATTTCTTCACTCCTCGAGCCTCTCACACATCTCCACTCCCCTCCCTCCAAAGCTCATTCGAGCTCTCTTCTTCTGTTGGCCACACCGAGAAGATTTGCATCTTCTCACCGACGGCAAGAAACGGCCGTAGCCGGCGCCCCTCTGCTCGTTTCTTCGCCATTCTTGGCCCTCTGAGATCCTCTCTGCATAATCTAACCCTCCCCCTCTCCCTTTTGCTCAGAGGTTAACCGTGGACGTCGCACTCATCCACGACCCGAAGAGCTCGTCGCCAGTGGTGCCATGAACCCCAACGGTGCATGCGTGTTGTGAGGAGACCCCCGGACGCGCCTTCGTCTCCTCCTTCTTCTCCACCCCTCACCTGCCCGCTCGACACCCGAGGTGAGAGAACCGTCCGCGCTCTCCTCTCTCCTTGTCTGTTTTGTTTCCCCGTCGGCGAGGTAGGAGACGACGCCCACACAGTCGATCTGAATATCAACAGGTGCTTTTGAATCGCGCTCGGTCAATGACCGTTTCGGCCGCGCACGCGCTGCGCCCAGTTGGGCCGGCCTAGCTTCCTTCGCTCGCGCAGATCCGCGCTATCCCGTGCAGATTTGGCCCAGATCCAGCCCACCCCCTCCGTTTTCTTTTAATCTTTTATCTGTTTAGAAATTCCCGTGAAATAAGAGTCTAGTTTTTATTCATTTGTGGTATATATGTGTATGCTAAATTAGTGAGTTTAATTTTATAGCATAGCCACACATTTTCCTAATCATGTGGCATTGGATTTAATCCAAAATATGTTCTCTGTTGTGTGCTATAATTGATCTAGTAAAAAGTATCACTTTCACCATTTTATTAATAACTTGAGATTTATAAGGCCAAATCATGCAAAACAAGATTCTCTGGAAAACCTATCAAAATGCCTACCTAGATCTATAAGTCTTGCATGCAGGAGATTATTCTAGCAAAAGATCTTTTAAGTTTAAATAAATCACCAGTACGTATTTGGTGATTTTTAATTCTTACATTAAAATACTTTTTGGGGTAAATCCAATTGGATGTGGTAGATATAAGTGGTAGGTGTAATATACTATAAGGGTAGATTTTTACAGCTGATATCTTATGCTTGATAAATCAATTCCTTAAAACAGGAGGTTATTCCTCATAAAAATGTATATTTAGATTCTCAGAAAATGATGTTTGTCTAGTTTTGGTTGTGTGAGCTACCTCTGCCCATGAAAATGTGTTTGGTGTATTTTTATGGAGTAGCCGCAAGTTTTACCTAACTTACCCTACTGGCTTGGCATCAAAACAATCTACATTTTTCTCTGTACCTAAATAATGGTCAAAAGTTTACTTTATTTTAAAATAGGGATAACTTGAGTTAATATTGTCCAAATTAGGTAAACAAAATTTCTTTTGAAAGATAAAATTCATATCTTTCCAAGGAAATTAACTTTGCATACAGGAGACCTATAAAACTGAAACAACAACCTTTTTGGTTTTGACATCACTAGCTATTAGATGATTTTTAGCTTCTCCTTGGAAGTAGTTTTTAATGCACAACCAATTTTCAGGATTTCCTTTAGTAACCAGGAGTACTGTGGTAGAAGGGTTTCTCTTTTGGGACAATACTCCAAAACTTATGCCTTTTTTCTTTGAACAGCACCATAATGACTATTTAAATGTAATACTTGTATTTCCTGTTTTTAGATAAAAGCAAGCTTCAGTATAAATCTTGTCAACCTTGTAATTCAGGAATTAAACTAAACCCTTACTATGGCCTCTTAAAACATTAATAGCTTTGTGAGGTTCCTTGTGTATTGTTAGCATACTCTATTTCATGCAATAGTGTAGCACTATGTGATTGGTGTGTTCTGTTTGTAATTGTGCTGTTGATTAGGTGAATCCCTCTTATGGATGATTCTGTTTTATGATGCTTGTTACCTGCTTCTTTACTTTAGATTGTTGTCAACTTGCATTTTAGGATTCACACTTGTCTTGTTTATTTTCATGTTACGGTAGAATCGCAAGCAGAGGAGGAGCTGAACGTGGTACCTGAGCACACCTACAAAGAAGAGCAAGTCCAGGAGCAATACTTTGAGCAAGGCAAGCCACGTCACCACTCTAATGAGTCCTATTATTTTTATCAAGCATCTTTTGTTTTCAAAATAAAATAATGCATGTTTTACTTCTTTTGTGGCACCTTGTCACCCGAAAACTATTTATCAAAATATTGTTTGGCCAAAGTTATCTACTAGAATATCATAGGTGTTACAAGATAAGTTTTTACTTGATAAGCCTTGTTGTTGAAGGCTCCATCAAGAAGATTAAGTTTTCTAGTAATATCCTCTTATTCTCTTACCTCAAAACCTTAGGATGGAAACCTATTTGATAAAATTGTTTTACGGAGGAAAAACCGAGTTGCTGGGAGCAATCGGCGAGCAAGTGTTTTATTAAAACCCGAGTTGCTGAGAGCAATCGAAGATGTTTGCAAAAACCCGAGCTGCTAAGAGTAGTCGGAGGAGAAAGTGTTTTGAAAAACAAAGTGTGACCCTAGCTGCCGCCCAAACAATTAACCCGTGCAACCACACTACCTGAAATGGGTAGGGCTAAGCCGGAAGATTGTCTATTTTAGTATTGGGGTTCTCATACTTTCTATGAGGGTTGGGCCCTCGAAGCCGGGTTGTCGTCCGGATGAGACAATACACTGCTGAGCACCAGCAGCCGGACGATTACGGCGGGTCTCCTGACGTGGCGGTGTGGCGTGCCGAGGAAAGTCCAGGAGGTCTAGTGGAGCACACGGTGCCGAGGAGAACAAACCCATCGGGAGGCCCCGATACTAGGGTGGACATTGTGAAAAGCTTTGATCGTGTTATCCGGACGCCCGCATGCCGTCGTATGACGGGCCATGGCAGACACGGCGGAATGACCGATAGGTGTGGGTAAAGTGTGCAACATCTGTAGAGTGTAAATCTATTCGAATAGCCGCGTCCGCGGTCATGGACGGTTGGAAAGGTCCCACTAGGCATGCTGGATGATTTTAGTTTTAAAAAGGAAGGTGCTTTTCTGGAAGAAACAAGGAGGCATTAAGGAGGTACCCGGGAGGTACGGATTTTGGGTGAGGATGGTTGATCTCGGAGAGACAACAAGTCCGATCTCAAGTCAGGAAAGAGGGGTATCCCTATCATAGTGTTTTGATAAACTGTTACAAAAGAAAGTTTTGAACTTAGATATGTCCTTGGTATATCTAAGAGAAGAGAATTCTATCTCTAAATGTTTTCTTCAACAAAGATACAGAGATGTCGTATTCTCTATGTCTAAAAGCATGGTATTCGAAAATGAGCCCTATAGTTATATATAGGAGCCACCCTAGTTTTCAAAAATGCTTTATCTGCATATCCATGAAAAACTGTAAACCTAGAGGTGGTCTTGCGAGTACGTAATTGTACTCATATGGCTTTGTCCTTGGATATTCAAATGTCCAGATTACAATGAGGAGGCTTATGTCGAGGAAGAGGTGTATGACGATGACTTCGCCGCTTAGATGTCACCGGTCAACTGCACTTGTGGGATAAGCGTCCGGAGATGACAAGGGCCGACGCTAGCCACGAGCTTCCGCTATCTTAGTTAAATTCCGTCCTGCGTGACGAGGTTTGTAGACTTGGTCGCATGACCATCTATGTGTTGTAAGACTTTTATTCGTACGACTTGAATGATGTAACTCTTTGATACCATGTTGGTTATGTGATTGCGATGCCTGGATCGTGATCTTTTACATTACGTGGCCATCCCGGACTTGTTTCGAGGGGTCCTTACAATCACGGGGAGGCATCATACTCGTATCCACCAAATAGTGAAACTGATGTGGAATGTGATGACGTGGAGGAGATGGATGAGTTAGAAGATTTAGATGACATGGCCGAACTGATTAGAGATATGAGACATGGGTTCTGCGATTTGAGTGATAGTGATAATGAGGCTGATCCTAGTGACCAGGACAATGCAAATAATCCTTTTAAGCAGTTATTAGGTGTTGCAGCTAAAGAACTCTATCCCTGAAGCAAAATTACCTAAAAACTTCCATGAAGCTAAGAAAATGATAAAATGTCTTAGCCTAAATTATGTTTGCATCCATGCATGTTTCAGTGACTGCATTTAGTATTGGAAGCAGTATGAAACTGCTAATAGCTGCCCAAAATGCAAAACCTCACACTGGAAATCTGAAAAGAAGAAACATGATGGGAGACATGAACACAAAGTCCCTAGGAAAGTTCTTCGCTATTTCCCCATAGCAAAGAGGCTGCAGCGGCTGTTCATATCGCCAAAGAGTGCAACAGACTGTCGGTGGCATGACGAAGGGCGTATAAAAGATGGATTTCTAAGGCATCCTGCAGATTCTTCGTCTTGGAAGCATTTTGACAATGCACATCCTGATTTTTCAGAAGATTCTCTCTACATTAGATTAATTATAGTAACAGATGGCTTCAATCCTTTTAGATCAATGAATTGTTCCTATAGCGTTTGTCCTGTTATTGCTATTCCGTTGAATCTGCCTCCTTGGTTGTGCATGAAGCAACCCAATTTCATCCTCTCGTTATTAATTCCTGGCCCGAAGTCACCTGGGAGAGATATAGATGTTTTCCTTGAGCCACTTATTGATGACCTTCATTCACTTTTTGAGGATGGAATTACAACCTATGAGACCTCCAAATCTAAGTACTTCCATTTGCGGGCTGCTGTTCATTCCACTATTAGTGATCTCCCGGGCATGGCTACTATAGTTGGCTGTGTCACCTCGGGCGAATATGGTTGTCCAAAGTGCCATTCTATCACTTGCTCCATTTGGTTGAAGGAAGGCAAGAAAAAATGCTTCATTAGTCACCGTAGGTTCCTAGATGAAAATCATCGAGTTAGAACATTAGATAAGGACTTCTTTGATGGCAAGGAGGAAACTACGAGTGCTCATGTACCACTTACCGGAGAAGAAGTGGATGCTCTTACAGAAAATATGCAAACTGTATTTGGAAAGGACCCTTCCGGAAGACCCCCCACCAACAAACGAAAGCGTGGTGATCCACCACAAGTTTTCAAAAGGAGATCCATATGGTTTAGGTTGAGAAATTGGAGAGACTTACTGCAACCTCATAATCTGGATACGATGCACATTGAAAAGAACGTTTGTGATAACATCATTCACACACTTCTAGCTATTGACCGGAACACCAAAGATAATATAAACTCTCGTCGAGACCTTGAGGAACTTAACATAAGACGTGCTCTCCACCCCGTTCCAGTAGGAAATGAAATTGTACATTTGCCTTCTGCCCCATACACATTGAGTCCTGAGCTGAAGATATTGTTTGCCAAATTCTAAAAAACATCAGGTTCCCAGATGGTCTTGCGTCTGACATACGAAGGAATGTACAGGTTAAGGAGAAAAACGATTATTGGGCTTAAAAGCCATGGTGGTCACATTCTCTTGCAACAGTTGCTCCCACTACCTGTTAGAAAAACCTTGCCGAAGGGAGTCATTGCTGCATTGATCCGTGTGAGTGACTTTTTCAAGAAAATATATTCTCTAGTTGTTTCCATAAGTGATATGGAGTAGTTAGAGCTAAAATAGCTGAGACGTTGAGCATTCTTGAGGTCATATTTCTACCATTATTTTTTGATATGATGGTTCACCTGATGGTTCATCTTCCACTCCAAGTGAGGCTTGGTGGGCCAGTGAAGTACGGCAACATGTATCCAATAGAAAGGTCATTTCTAAAACTGAAACATGTACACCATGTAATTTTTATATAAAAAGTAAACTAATATACTTTTTGTACATCTTATATAGGTATTTGAGCACTGTAAAGGGATATGTTCGCACCATGAGCCATCCTGAGGGGTCAATTGTAGAGGGCTATATTTTTTATGAGTTCTTACATTCTGCTCTCGGTATTTAGAAGGATGTGAAACTCAATTTGAAAGAAAAGGAAAAAATGATGTTGTTGAGCTGGAGTGTAGTGTTAAGCCTTTCTTCAACAACAAGAGGCGGTTTTTGGCTGGCAAGTGTGTTGTGACATTAGATCACAAAGCATGGCTACAAGCACATAGATATGTTTTGTTCAATTATGATCACATATCCCCATACTTGAGGTATGTTGTCCATGTGTTTCATTTTTACAAGTCTAGCTGTAAGTATGCATGTTGTTGAATGTTCAATATTCCTTATAAATTTCTACAAAAAGCATAAAGAATATTTGTCCTCAAGTGGTAATCGAAATGCCATGCAAATCGGCAAACTTCATCATGCCACTTTCCCTGAGTGGTTTAAGTTGTATGTGGCACAACTTGTTGATAATGGTGAAGAAGTTTCTCAAGAGATCCAAACATTAGCAGAGGGGCCCTTATTGGTTGCAATGTCGTATGGTAGTTATACTATTAATGGCTACAATTTTCATACAAAGTCTTATGATGAGGGTAGGCCTACCCAAAGCAGCGAGGTGGCTTTAGTTTCAGAAGTATTTGAAAATGAGAAAAAAATATTATGGTGTGATCGGTCAAATCATAGAGTTAGATTACAACCACAAAGGAAACATGATACTATTTAAATGTGGATGGTTTGACAACCGTGTGGAAGATAAATGGATAAAGGTTGATCAATTTGGCATCACAGATGTTAACCACAAGCATCTAATCCACACAGGGGATAAGTTGGGCGATGAACCATTTATTTTGGCCTCCCAAGCAAAGCAAGTGTACTATGTTGAAGACTCTGTTGCTACAGATTAGTGGGCTGTTAGACAATCACCAAACCAGCGAGACCTGTATGATATATTTGGTGTGGGGAATGGAAATGTTCAGGAAGGAAATGAATCTGCAGTGCATAATTTTGATGCTAATGTATGCCTCAACATTAACTTGAGAGATATACCCCAAACCAGGATTGAAGTAGATGGTGTTCTTGTTTCTGCAAAGGAGAAACCAAAGTGTGTGATGTTTAGTTTATTATTTCTTCAGTTGCTTCAAGTTGAATATATTTGTAATAATGTTTTGGTCTTGTATTGTAGAACCCTTGCTTAGGAAAGCAATGGTGCGTCTGGATCATGCAGAAGACTTGGATGAAATAAGTTTCGCATTCTCCAATAAGATAAAATATCACAGTAAAATGTCAAATTTATTACAACCGAGAACGAATGATCCAAAAACAATATTCCTTACAACTTTGCATAGCTGAAGCGCTAGCTAGATAAATAAATAGTTCACAATTTATTTCAGAGTTCATACGGAAATTTAAAGATAACATGGAGCTATATCATCTCCATGAAGCCACTGGCAATAATTTTGCTTGTAGCTCAAAGACGAACCCCTTACTCCTCATCTGAACAATCTGCAAGGTTTAGTTGCAGCCCAGCTATAAAGGGTCAGCACAATTGAATTGTGGTGGCAAGTGACTTTAATTACTAATATTCTACTAAGCTATATCTATATGCTTATTTGTCTGGTGGAGGTCAAGGCTATTGCACAAAGCAAGTTTTCTCCTACTTTTGATAAACAATTTTTGAAACAATAACTTCTCTTTACAAGACATCCCGGACGAATCCGTGTCTCCTACCCATGTTCACCCATCAATTTTTTATTAAGAAATTGGAATGAAGAGATTTTCAGAAAACAACCTTGTGAAGTCACTCAAATTGTCCGATGCCGGGGACACGGCTAAGATCTTAGGTTTTAAATCTCGAGAGTGTGTGCACTTTCACCATTAGACCCAATCAACCCAAACTATCCTCTACACTCATTTAGTGAGGAGGAAAAGGAGAAGATCAAGATGAGACTTTTCAGAAGTTGCTTTCCCATGATCATACTAAGAGATTACCACCGTCCTATCACCCCTACCACCATCAATCTCTTGACCCAGGTCCACATCAACTTACTCCGTCAAGACAGAGCCCATATTGACCAATGGTTGCATGATAAGCAACTATACTCAGTGTAAACTTAAATCTCATAGCCCTGGGTGGCCTTCCACAAGTGAGCAAACTCAGGCCGCCGTAGAACTGCCCCCTGAGTAGCCACTCAACTTGAAACCTCCTCAATCGAACCAATCCACCATGGCGGTAAATTAATTTAGTGGAATTTTCACTTATCACATCTACTAGAAAACAATCATGTTTGCAGCAATTACTACCACTAAATTATAAATAGGTAACTAATAGGATAGTCTAAGGGATACGGTTTGCATAGCACACTATAATTCTAATTAAAAACATGTCATGCATACTACATGAAAATACTACTTGAAAATACTAGTAGTGCAATAGGATAAAAATAGTGGGTATTTTATGAAGTCACTTGCCTTATGAAAGTCGTCGCTTCTCACACACTCTTCAAGTCCAACGTTGCTCTCCATTTTCAAACTATACAAAAAAGGGCATCCAATAAACAAGCAATTCAACAAGCACAAAAACATATAGAAACAAACAAGCGTAACAAGTATTCTCAAAGGGTCTTGGTCAAAGGTGTCACACAATTCAATATGCAAAAATAATTAATGTGATTGAAATTGAAGTTTTGCCAATTTGTGAAGGGATGGTCTGGAGTCAAATTGAACATTTTAAATTGAAAAGATTGCAAGGTGTTCTAAATGTTCTAATGAATTAGTCTTATAACGTTTAACCGAAGAGATGCTAAGATGGTTTAATCACAATTTAAAAGCAAGGTTCAAGATTTTACAACAACCATCAATATTTAATTACTTTTACCTAAGGTTATGTTTTTAGAATTTAAATTTAAGCAAATTCATATTCAAGAATTTCTTAATTTATCATATCTAAACATTTTTAATTCCCAACTTAAAAGTTCATAGTATTAATAATAATAACCTAGTTATTTGAAATGGAGTAACATTTTAAACCACATTTTTAGTAACACCTAATTAACCAATAACATTTATAAACACTTATAAATGAACTAAAATCATTTAAAAGGTTTTAAACAAAACTTACATGTTAATGTTATGAAATATAATAATAAACAGGAATTTGAGTTTTCTCTGGACAAGGACAATTATGAAGGGGTTACGGTGCAGAAAACAATAATTTTCTAGCGAACGAAACCCTAACTAGCCAGGATCTATCTATCTAGTACATGCGAAAACGGTGGCGGAACGGGTTACATTACCTCCATGTAGACCGATAGCGGGGATTACGCTCCCGCACAAGCGTTGACGATGAAGTCGTACGTAGCCGACCTCGAGGTCGCGGAGAACTTGCCACGATGTCGGAGTCGATGACGCCGGGGTGTCGACGATGATCTGCTTCGACAGGCGTCGGGCGGAAGAAGGCAGAGCGCCAGCACCAGGGCTGGTGCGCCGGCAAAAGAGGGGGGAGGCGCGGCGGCTGCAGGGGGCGAGACGACGTCGCCCAAGCTCCTCAAAAGAGTAGCCTCCGAGCACTCGCAAACATACGGAGCCTAGCGACAACTCCCGGTCATTCAGATCCAGCTGAAATCGCAGGAGTAGATCTTATCTGGAATCCCGCAGAGCAACGGCGCTCTGCGGTATGGCTTAGGTGGAGAGAGACCCCTTTCCTCAGCTCGGCGCGGCTCCGACTTGGGAACCACGAGATCGAGAGAGAAATCGGGAATTAATTGGATTTTCCTATCAATTAAATCAATTAATATGCCTTGCTATATAAAGGGGGAAGGGGGTGTACCAACCCCCTTGGCTCCCCCATGTGGGACTAAAGGACGAGAGGGGAGGGGGGGGGGGGGTTCGGCCGAACCCCCCATGGGCTCTCCCACTCCTAGTCCGAGTTGGACTATGAGGCCCAAGCCTTCCCCTTCCTTGTGGGGTGCGGTTTCCCCTTCTTGGGCCCTCTTAGGGCCCATTTAGGTGGGAGCCCCCTTTTTCCTTTATTTAATTAATATTAAATTAATATAAAAATCCCATTAATTCATAATTAATATATTTCTATATAATTCAATATCCCATGACTCCGAAACTATTTCGGAACCACCCGAACAACTTTCGGACATTCCCGGAACCATTCCACATCTCCCCGGAACTCCTTCCGGACCACCGGAACTCTTTCCGGATCATTTCTCTCTCTCCAACAAAAACCTATAAAATTCCAGAACCTATCTCCTAGCGTCGCTAAGACCTTAAGTTTGTTACGCTGCGGTTTGGGAACACTCCAGACATGGTCGAGACACTCCGCTCACCAATGATCGTCAGGGATACCTGGAAATATATGACGACCCCTGTGCATTCACGAATATAGTCGTTGAACCATAAATATGATATTCATTCCCTTTGTCTCTGCGATACTACCTTGTCCGAGATATGATCGTAGACACACCGATGCCTCTGCTGTATCTCGTTACCGACGAAGGTTATTAACTCGTCTGCGATATTACATCTCCATGACCTAGTCATAAGCTGCGCAGCTATATAGATGCAATATCACCGAGTGGGCCCAGAGTATCTTTCCATTACAAGAATGAACAAATCCCGCTCTTGATCCTTATGTCTTGATGCTCTTTCGGAATACCCAAGATGGACACCGTTATTGTCATGCTATATAAGACACAACGTTTGATGCTCTCAAAGCACTCCTACGAAGCAACAATAAGTACGGTCTCACGGTCTAAGGAATAAGCTATCATACTCTTATCTATTGCAAATGACAAACATCGTAATACGATCTTATTGCAATACTTTGCGTATGTCCACCACCTTATTCAACTAACAAGATGACCCCATTGTCAACCGACGTCATTGTCCTTGATCGGGAATCTCGATCAACTGTTGCCCAATGGACTAGCTCAAATAGAGGCTTGCTAGGGACCTGGTTGTCTATGTATCACACGTGTATTAATAATTCCGATTAATACAGTTATAGCATAATACACAAACCTATTATAAACTTATGAGATAATGCAATAAATACTACTTATTTATTTGCCTCTAGGGCATATCTCCTTCAGTCTCCCACTTGCACTAGAGTACAAATAAACTAGCTGCATTTCACTTTATCAGAATCCCTTATCAAATAAGAATCATTTGGTAATGCTTGCTCGTGGAAAAGTGTTACTGCACAATCCATGATTGTACATGCTTTTTGCGATTCACTGGCATCAACTTGCTTGATATCACCATGTTGTCCAACAACATATATGCAAATACCGTAACTAAGTGAGACTTCTGCTTCCCAGCGCTTACTCTGATTATACTAACCAGATAACTGCCCTGAAAAACACACTCAGCCATGCAGAGCCCCTTGTAACAATTACAAACTCGCGATATCTACATACTTTCACACCAATGTAGAAAACTTGACATTCAAATGTCAATCCCTTAACTAACGCACTTCTACTTCGAGTAAATTCCAATTTTACTTTCATAACTGTTCTTTACTCCAAGAACAGCGGTTATATTTTATCGAGCAGATATTATGGTTTCTGTATGATGTCTAATATATACATAATAGACCCACATGCCATACAACCATTACCTTCATGCATCATTACTCTTAATGACCAATTGGATTCCAAAGGACCATCCTTTTTATTCTATTCTGACTCCTCAGATATAATCCAACATAACTCGACTAACTATTTAAAATTCCCGTTCTATTTTAAAATAGACACTAACTTTCAAATAGTTCCACAACTTCATCCTATTCTATTGGTACAGTTTCACAATGTGTTAACTACACAAGATGAATTCGACTCCCACTCAAACTATGTCTCCACATATTTGACAACACACGCTCCCACTCAAAAACGTGTTATCCACATATTTGAGTTCCTGAGCTCCCACTCAAAAATATGTTCCATACATATTCCACCTGAGTAAACTAACTCTGACTCCCACTTAAATCGACACTTTTGGTCAAACCAAAATCATTGATCTACTATCAATTCGAATTTAATACAAACTCCAGTATTACATTAATACAAATCCCTCAGACTTCAAGCATGTCTACAAAATGTAGTCAACAAATTTGATCTTGTCCAAGACACATTTCTTGACAAGACATGCTCCCGCGTCTTTCTCATAGTTACATTTTCATATAACACTTTATATGACGATTAAACAATCGTATTCCTCTAATAAGAATTGCAGCAACAATTACTCTCTTAATCCTTTAAACGCAACTCGGATTTCCAGGCTGAAAAGCCTTTGTTCGTATTCCGATACTTTCTCAACTTTCTTTGTATTCATAAAGTGCACCTTGATCTGTCAACAAGATCCGAAACATTTAATACAGTGCTGTGACCTGACAGCAATATTAAGCATAATAGCACTTTATTTAGAAGTTTCTTTCATGAAATTATTATGATCTTTATGAAGAGGATTGCAAGCAGAAAACAATTTTCTAGTCTCCCTCACTCTTAATCACTGAACTTTCATTAGCAGACATATACTCTTTGGAACATCTTCCAACATAAGTCTGACACTTTATTCCAAACTTCTAATTTCAATCCATAAAACATAATTCGAAAAGTCATCTTTTCTCGGAATTACATAGACAACAAACTGAACTTTGTTTCTAATTGATTCTGGAATACACTCTCGTCCAAAGCGAGCAATCTACAAAGAACCACTCATCTATATTCCGAATTATCAAATAATCATATACATGTCGACACTACTGTCGATCCTACGAATTCTCGTTGAGAAAAATATCTATTTTCTAAAGTGGACATCGACTATAATGTTTCGAACATATTAGGAGATTCTAAGACTGATTCTGACGACCACACTTTATTTAAAATAGAGCATGATTATAATTCCCCACATATCACTATATATGACATTATAATTCTGTGAAGCAAATTTCCACGAGTCTCTTGCGCTGAAATCATAATTCAAAAATACTGTCTTTTGATCGAATTCTGTGAATACAATTTTCACTAATCTTTCTTCTGAAAAACCCCATTTGATCTATTATCAAATTAATCTCAGACTCCATAGTTTATCGGGCAAATACTCCTATTTACCAAAGTCATGGAGGAATTCGGATCAAGTAGTAAACACCATCAATTAATCATTAAAAATGACACTCAATTAATTTCCGCTAGTATTGCAACTTCAATACTTGATTTCAAGCTTAATCAACTCAGCACTCGAAATACTCAAATGGACCAAAAACATCCATTACTTCTTTCATTGCTTTTATGACTAAACTCAATGGTGTTTGTTCTAGCAATAGAACCTTTGTTCATGGGACAAGCTATTTTATCATATCTACAATTATGAATACTTATCATACAATCAATGTAACTGAGATGTGGAAACTATATTCATAAGATAAAACAACTGACTTGTTCCATAACATAAAACAACTGAACTTGTCTTATTACATGAATAACTTTGTCTTGCAACAATCAAGACACACACACTCGCTCACTATCACAAAAGATTGTATCAAAAACTATTAATGATAACTATGATAACTTGAGGACGTGCACACCAAAAGGCCATCAACTCCTTGACTACCAGCTTCAGCGCCAGGTCACATCAAACTGCGCCGCATATATGTGATAATCAGGACCTGTTTCACAAACAGAACAATTATCAAACATTTCATCATATACCATGGGCGAATTCATAATTCTGCATATATCAAATATATACCTGTAGCATCGAAGATTTCTCCTTCGATGGAATAAACCTTCAGAGACTGGAACTCACGTACGAACTTGTAGAAGTTCATATCGTCGGCTTTCAAAATGTACTTGCGCACATGCTTCTCATAGCTAGGAGGTAGAGATATCAGGACAGTCCGAATGGCACAAGAATCTGCCATCCAGTAATCGAAGACCATCGTCAGCTGGAAGTAGATGTCATACAATCTCTTCAAATGTGTCTTCAGACAGGTATGCTCCTCCATGTGAATGGTCTGGAACATTCTAAGCTGCCTGAATTGCTCACGCTTTAATTCATCCCCGAAGTGTGTCTTTATCCCATCCATCATGACGCTTGGCTCCTTGCGTCGAAACAACTCTTTCAACTCGGGTGCCAGGCATACGGTCATGGTGATCTCCACTTCAATTAATATGTCTCGACGCCTACGGAAATCATCTTCCTGTTCCTCGCTAGCAGAATCTCCTGGTCCTTCTCCTAACGGTTCATCGAGAACATATAGAATGTTGTTGTGTTCGACAATGTTTCTAAAACCCCTGTACCATCTGATGAAGTTGGACCCGTCGGCTTCTAATGTAGCATCCGGGCTCTTGAGGAAGTAACCGAAGTATAGTTGCGTAGTCTACAGATGTGATCGCAAAAGAGGTAAGGTAAAGTTTATAATATGTAGGTGAGTTTTAGTTCTATAATCTCATTATCAAAAACGCACCACACCAAGATTATTATCCCTAAAAATAATAATGGCGATTACGCGACCCTCATCCACCAAACTACCCCCGATCATCACGGCCGGCAGCACGGCTTCAAAGGTGGACATAAAATGTCGATCATAACAACTCTATGACTCGTGCTCGATCTTTCGATCTTCCCGTGTTCCGAGGCCATACCTCTGAGTATGCTAGGCTCGCCAATCAAACCTCGAAGACCTGCGCGTGCAACATGGCTTACACCCACTGTATGCGAACGACGAGATGTGTGACACCCGATCATCACGGCCTGCCTCATAACGTAGAACTTTCTTGGTGGAGCGCAACGAGGGAGAACACAATTTTGGTATTCGTTAGGGATCATCCTATTTATGATGCTACCGTTGTATATCTAGCATATAAGCAATCAATAGGATGCACACACAACAGCACACAATAATGATGCAATGAAGTGCGATGTGACATGGTCGATGCGCCTGGACCTTCATGGCGCCATGTGCCTGGCCCCCGGCGCCCCGGCATGGCTCCGAGTCTACAGAGCCCTCCTTTGCCTCCGACAGTACGAGTAATATCAAAACTTACCGTAACCATGTCACATAAAATAACGCCTCTGCAAAACAAAGTTAGACGCCTCTAGCTTTATTTAGTTTTGCAAGTTTTACGTGGCAAATAGACTTATTCGTAAGAGAATCGCTTCCCTACCTACGAACTTTGTACCACAACGTCGATCGAATAATTGCATGTTTAAGCATCCCTTTCGGGCCCTCCATTGAAAATGCTTTGCCGACTAGAGAGAGAGAAACAGACACCCGCCAGCCACAGATACAGTGCAAGCCGTATGTCAGTAGTGGAACCAGTCTCGCGTAAGCGTACGCGTAAAGTCAGTCCGGGCCGCTTCATCAACTCAATACCGAAGGCATTGCAAGTGCACGCTAGAGGGTAGCAAATATAAGAAAGACGCCCTCATTCAACATAAGTTCTAAACGTACCAGCAGTACTACGCATAGATCGGCTCTGATACCACTGAAGGGGTTACGGTGCAGAAAACAATAATTTTCTAGCGAACGAAACCCTAACTAGCCAGGATCTATCTATCTAGTACATGCGATAACGGTGGCGGAACGGGTTACATTACCTCCATGTAGACCGATAGTGGGGATTACGCTCCCGCACAAGCGTTGACGATGAAGTCGTACGTAGCCGACCTCGAGGTCGCGGAGAACTTGCCGCGATGTCGGAGTCGATGACGCCGGGGTGTCGACGATGATCTGCGTCGACGGGCGTCGGGCGGAAGAAGGTAGAGCGCCAGCACCAGGGATGGTGCGCCGGCAGCAGAGGGGGGAGGCGCGGCGGCTGCAGGGGGCGAGACGACGTCGCCCAAGCTCCTCAAAAGAGTAGCCTCCGAGCACTCGCAAACATACGGAGCCTAGCGACAACTCCCGGTCATTCAGATCCAGCTGAAATCGCAGGAGTAGATCTTATCTGGAATCCCGCAGAGCAACGGCGCTCTGCGGTATGGCTTAGGTGTAGAGAGACCCCTTTCCTCAGCTCGGCGCGGCTCCGACTTGGGAACCACGAGATCGAGAGAGAAATCGGGAATTAATTGGATTTTCCTATCAATTAAATCAATTAATATGCCTTGCTATATAAAGGGGGAAGGGGTGTGCCAACCCCCTTGGCTCCCCCATGTGGGACTAAAGGAGGAGAGGGGAGGGGGGGGTTCGGCCGAACCCCCCATGGGCTCTCCCACTCCTAGTCCGAGTTGGACTAGGAGGCCCAAGCCTTCCCCTTCCTTGTGGGGTGCGGTTTCCCCTTCTTGGGCCCTCTTAGGGCCCATTTAGGTGGGAGCCCCCTTTTTCCTTTATTTAATTAATATTAAATTAATATAAAAATCCCATTAATTCATAATTAATATATTTATATATAATTCAATATCCCATGACTCCGAAACTATTTCGGAACCACCCGAACAACTTTCGGACATTCCCGGAACCATTCCACATCTCCCCGGAACTCTTTCCGGATCATTTCTCTCTCACCAACAAAAACCTATAAAATTCCAGAACCTATCTCCTAGCGTCGCTAAGACCTTAAGTTTGTTACGCTACGGTTCGGGAACACTCCAGACATGGTCGAGACACTCCGCTCACCAATGATCGTCAGGGATACCTGGAAATATATGACGACCCCTGTGCATTCACGAATATCGTCATTGAACCATAAATATGATATTCATTCCCTTTGTCTCTGCGATACTACCTTGTCCGAGATATGATCGTAGACACACCGATGCCTCTGCTGTATCTCGTTACCGACGAAGGTTATTAACTCGTCTGCGATATTACATCTCCATGACCTAGTCATAAGCTGCGCAGCTATATAGATGCAATATTACCGAGTGGGCCCAGAGTATCTTTCCATTACAAGAATGAACAAATCCCGCTCTTGATCCTTACGTCTTGATGCTCTTTCGGAATACCCAAGATGGACACCGTTATTGTCATGCTATATAAGACACAACGTTTGATGCTCTCAAAGCACTCCTACGAATCAACAATAAGTACGGTCTCACGGTCTAAGGAATAAGCTATCATACTCTTATCTATTGCAAATGAGAAACGTCGTAATACGATCTTATTGCAATACTTTGCGTATGTCCACCACCTTATTCAACTAACAAGATGACCCCATTTGTCAACCGACGTCATTGTCCTTGATCGGGAATCTCGATCAACTGTTGCCCAATGGACTAGCTCAAATAGAGGCTTGCTAGGGACCTGGTTGTCTATGTATCACACGTGTATTAATAATTCCGATTAATACAGTTATAGCATAATACACAAACCTATTATAAACTTATGAGATAATGCAATAAATACTACTTATTTATTTGCCTCTAGGGCATATCTCCTTCAAATTATTTATGTCATTCGTGCAAAGAAATTAATTTGAAATACATAAATAAACCTTATAATGTGCTAAAATAAATCAAAATAAGTCTCTGATCATTAAATTCATTTTAAATTGTTCAAACATTATTTATAATAGTGGAGAATTATTCTTTATATCTTAAGCTTTTCAAAAATATTTTATTTGCAATTTTTGGACAGGTGAATTTGAATTTATGCCAAATATACTCAAACTCCAAATTTGAAATTTGAATCTATTTAAACTAGTCAAATTTGAATTCTAACAGGACCAAAAGAATCTAATGTTCAAGGGCTTTAATTTGATATAAAATTTGTCAAATTTGGATGAGGGTTAAAAAGATATGATAATTCTATGTGGCAGGGACTTTTTGTAAAAGTATCAATTAATTTTATTCGGAGTTATAACAGAAAAAAGCTGGGCCACATGGTGGGCTGCGATTGGCTGGGCTCGGCTCAGTCGATCTTGATCGTTAGATCCAGATCCGACGGATCACAACGACTCGTACTGCTTCGATCTAAGGATCTAATCCTACGCGTAGAAAATAGATTGAACGTACATGGAGCGTTGACCTTACCGTGGCGGCGCTCCGGTGGCCGGAGTTGAGGAGGACGACGACGCGCGGCTCGGTCGAGGACGCCGGCAACGCTCCGGTTGCTCCCTGGACTCGGCTAGGCGACGAGGAGATGCAGTGCGCGACGAGGAGCTCGATGGTGCAAGCGGCGCGGTCGATTTCCTCCCGTACGCACGTGACGGTGTGGACGGAGGTGTTCGGTTGCCGGCGAACTACGGCGACGCACGCGATGTCTCGCTTCTACTGCTGAAGAGAGGCGAGGAAGGGGTGAGGAGTTGCGCGCGGCTGGGGCGAAAAATCTAGACACGGTCTCGGACAGGGAGGTGGGCTCACCTCGCCGGGAAACGGAGAAACGCGCAGCGGCGGCCGAGCGACTCCGGCGAGCGGCAACGGCGGCCTGGCGACGCTCCGGTTAGGTTTTTCGGGGGCAAATGGACGGCGCCATTGAGGGCTTTTAAAGGGTGCACGCGGGGATACAAATCGCCCAAACATCGCACCGGATTTGAGTCGAATTTAGGAAAGGGATTTTCAGGAGCAAAATCTGGCTGGAGGTTAGGGACGATGAAGTCATCGTTGACGTCATCTCGATTTTTCCTTTTCTGTTTTAATTCATTTTATTTAGATCTTTTAATTTAGGGGTCCAAATCAAGTCAAATTAATTTCAAAAAATTTCTAAAATCATGTCTTAGTTTTAAACCAGTTGTGGGCATGTTTTTTTACATTTTAATTTTTTTTCTATTTTGGAATATTGTTTAAATACTAATTGGCACTTTGTATCAAATTTTAAAATATGGCTTTTATAAGTTTATTTGTAACCATATAAATATTTGGATAACAACACAATATTTATTTATGAAAATAAGTTTTTTGAAAATCATTTTTCAAACTAAAACATTTTGGTTTTAGTAAAAATAGTAAATTATCTCATAGTGGTATTTGAAATGAAATGAGAATTAAATTGAGCTCATTTTCAAACCAGGATGTTTTATGCAAATTTTAGTATTAGTTGTGTTAAATCATTTGAAACTTCATAAGATACATTTAGGAAGTATTTATCTTTTATATCATTTCTTATGTTGAATTTATTATGGAAATCTTTCAAGTTTTCAATGGTTGATTAAAATCAATGAAATTTATATTTGGAATCATCAGAACATTTATAAAATAAATATAGTTTTAAGATATAAATTCCAAGGTGGTGAGTCACTGAACTTTGTTTTAAACTAAGATAATTGCACGAACAACTGTTTTAGTAAATAGACCTTGATTTAAAAACGTTATAGCATTTTTTAATGTGGTAAACCTTAGATTGTGTTCAAACGGCTTCACAAATATGGTTTTGGGTTTATCAAGACCATCCTAAGTGTTTTGAAATCAACTACTATTAATGAAGCCTTTTTATTACAAGGAAGAATTTTCCAGGTTTGTAAATCATTTGTCAATTTCATATATTGAGTCCTCATAAATATTTTGAAAATAAAAGGTTTTCCAGTTAATCAAAATTTCAAGGTTGGATATTTTGTATTTGTAAAAATATTTGGAAGACACTATGCATTCTTTTATTGTTGACTTTCATTAAATGTTTTATTTTAATCAATAACAAAAGTTTAAATTTTTTGTGATTTTTAAACATTCCAAAGTTTTGTGATGTTACAGACTACCACCCTTGTAATGAATCTCGTCCCCGAGATCCGAGAAAGCTAGAAAGATAATTGGGTTTGGACAAACAGGTTAAGAGCATCTAGGTGGCTACCACCCTTAAAATAACTTCAAGTCATACAAACAACACATCAAGCAATCAAACGCATTCACAACTCAAAGTTCAAAACCACTCAATTTTAAAAATCCTGAAACTCGATGTTTTAATTCTCAAATCTGAAAACGATTTAGATTTCAAAATAAACACGCTAGTACTGCCATATCACATTTTGATAGGGCAATACACTAAATTGATACGATAATCTAATAAGATAAATGGTGGTCCTTCTAACGTTGCTTGAATTGCTTCACTTATTCATCTTTGGTCTCACGCTTGCGCTTCATAGCGTGGTTATTCACCACATGTGTGGCTTCTTCCTCACTTGACTCTTCAAACAGCACCTCTTCGGGGTCTTGTTCCTTTTGTTCTTCCTCCTTTACGGCTATGGGTACAGCCTCATCTCCAATGCCATTGTCACCTCCTTCTTCAACTACTGCCGGTGGTGGTGGAGGTGGGTTGAGTTGTGCCTGAAGTGTGGCATTATGCTCATCTTTGTCAAGGTTCTCAACCGTTGGTCATGGATGTGTTCCTCCATATGGCCAATAAGAGTTTCAGAAGTCTGGAGTTCTTGGGTTTGTGCGTTTATGACGGTCCGGGCATGATCCGCGATGTCATAAGCTTGTTAAACCTTCCTGGTCAGGCAGTTGATGATATATTCTAAGTCTTCAAACATTTTTTTGATGATGGACAGGTCCAAACGAGCCAACGAGTGGCCATGTGCATCTCTCTTCCCAAAGGCACGGAAGCGCGATTCCAGTGGTAGATTGTTGCGATACTTGTAACACATATGGGACATTAAGTCCACCATAGCTATGTTCACTCCTTCAATCCACTCTAGGTAGTAGGTGACATAGTCCACGGGCTCAGAGTCTGGCATCGTGGAATCTGGTGTCATGATTGTGCGGATTTCCCAGCGTGTCACATTAGGTATGTCGGTATCCTCCTTCCTTCCTCGGAAATAGGGCGGTGGAAGCTTTAATTGACTTGTTAACATGGACAACTGTTTTCCAAAGATGAACTCCGACAAAACACCAGCATACGCGGTCTCAGTGTACTCTCCCATCTAAATTTTTGAAGGCGTAAGAATACTAGAATTAAAGTGAAAAAGTAAAAAGATACAGGACAAGAAAAATAATGTAAAAATAGAAAAGAAACTTTAAAACTTTCTCAAATTCGAAGTTAATATATTTAAAATGTTTGACTTTTGGGTTTCTGTCCAATCCTAGGGGTTTTCGAGCCTACAGGCAACATTAGGCTCTGATACCATATGTAGCACCCTTGCTTGGGAAAGCAATGGTGCGTATGAATCATGCAGAAGACTTGGGTCAAATAAGTCTCGCATTCTCCAATAAGATGAAATATCACAGTAGAATGGCAAATTTATTAAAACCGAGAACGAATGATCCAAAAACAATATTCCTTACAACTTTGCATAGCTGAAGTGCTAGCTAGATAAATAAATAGTTCACAATTTATTTCAGAGTTCATACGCAAATTAAAAGATAACATGGAGCTACATCATCTCCATGAAGCCATTGGCAATCATGTTGGTTGTAGCTCGAAGACGAACCCCTTACTCCTCATCTGAATAATCTGCAAGGTTTAGTTGCAACCCAGCTATAAAGGGTCAGCACAATTGATTTGTGGTGGCATGTGACTTTAATTACTAATGTTCTACTAAGATATATCTATATGCTTATTTGGCTGGTGGAGCTCAAGGCTATTGCGCAAAGCAAGTTTTCTCCTACTTTTGATAAACAATTTTTGTAACAATAACTTCTCTTTACAAGACACCCCGGACGAATCCGTGTCTCCTACCCATGTTCGCCCATCAAATTTTTATTAAGAAATTGGAATGAAGAGATTTTCAGAAGACAGCCTTGTGAAGTCACTCAAATTGTCCGATGCCGGGGACACGGCTAAGATCTTAGGTTTTAACTCTCGAGAGTGTGTGCACTTTCACCCTTAGACCCAATCAACCCAAACTATCCTCTACACTCATTTAGTGAGGAGGAAAAGGAGAAGATCAAGATGAGACTTTTCAGAAGTTGCTTTCCCATGATCAAACTAATAGATTACCACCGTCCTATCACCCCTACCACCATCAATCTCTTGACCCAGGTCCACATCAACTTACTCCGTCAAGACAGAGCCCATATTGACCAATTGTTGCACGATAAGCAACTATACTCAGTGTAAACCTAAATCTCATTGCCCTGGCTGGCTTTCCACAAGTGAGCAAACTCAGGCCGCCGCAGAACTGGCCCCTGAGTAGCCACTCAACTTGAAACCTCCTCAATCGAACAAATCCACCCAGTCGGTAAGCTAATTTAGTGGAATTTTCACTTATCACATCCACTAGAAAACAATCATGTTTGCAGCAATTACTACCACTAAATTATAAAAGGTAACTAATAGGATAGTCTAAGGGATATACTACGGTTTGCATAGCACATTATAATTCTAATTAAAACCTGGCATGCATACTACTTGAAAATACTAGTCATTGCCTTATGAAAGTTGTCGCTTCTCACACACTCTTGTCCAAGTCCAACGTTGCTCCCTGTTTTCAAACTATACAAAAAAAGGGCATCCAATAAACAAGCAATTCAACAAGCACAAAAACATATAGAAACAAACAAGCGTAACAAATCTCTACAAAAGGGTTTGGGTCAAAGGTGTCACATTATTCAATATGCAAAAATAATTAATGTGATTGAAATTAAGGTTTTGCCAATTTGGTGAAGGGATGGTCTGGAGTCAAATTGAACATTTTAAATTGAAAAGATTCTAAGGTGTTCTAAATGTTCTAATGATTGGTCTTTTAACGTTTACACAAAGAGATGCTAAGATGGTTTAATCACAATTTAAAAGCAAGGTTCAAGATTTTACAACAACTATCAATATTTAATTACTTTTACCTAAGGTTATTTTTCAGAATTTAAATTTAAGCAAATTCATAATCAAGAATTTCTTAATTTATCATATCTAAACATTTTTAACTCCCAACATAAAAGTTCATAGTATTAATAATAATAACCTAGTTATTTGAAATGGCATAACGTTTTAAACCACATTTTTAGTAACACCTAATTAACCAATAACATTTATAAACACTTATAAATGAACTAAAATCAATTAAAAGGTTTTAAACAAAACTTACATATTAATGTTATGAAATATATTAATAAACAGGATTTTGAGTTTTCTCTGGACAAGGACAATTATTTATGTCATTGGTGCAAATAAATTATTTTAAATACATTAATAAACCTTATAATGTGCTAAAATAAATCAAAATAATTCTCAGATCTTTAAATTCATTTTAAAGTGTTCAAACATTATTTATAATAGTGGAGAATTATACTATATATCTTAAGCTCTTCAAAATATTTTATTTGCACTATTTGGACAGGTGAATTTGAATTCATGCAAAATATACTCAAACTCTAAATTTGAAATTTGAATCTATTTAAACTAGTAAAATTTGAATTCTAACAGGACCATAAGAATCCACTGTTCAGGGGCTTTAATTTGATATAAGTTTTGTCAAATTTGGATGAGGGGTTAAAAAGATATGATAATACTAAGTGGCAGGGACTTTTTGTAAGGACCCCTCGAAGCAAGTCCGAGATGTGCACGTTATGTAAAAGATCACGATCTCAATGATCAGTGCATCGCAATCACATAACCAACATTGGTATCAAAGAGTTACATCACACAAGTAGTACGAATAAAAGTCTTACAACACATAGACGGTCATACGACCAAAGTCAACAAACCTCGTCACGCAGGACGGAATTAAACTACGATAGCGGAAGCTCGTGGCTAGCGACGGCCCTTAACATCTCCGAGCGCTGATCCCACAAGTGCAGTTGACCGGTGACAGCTAAGTGGCGAGGTTGTCGTCAAACACCTCCTCCTCGACGTAAGCCTCCTCGTTGTAATCTGGACATTTGAATATCCAGGGACAAAGCCATATGAGTACAATTACGTACTCGCAAGACCACCTCTAAGTTTACGGTTTTCCATGTGCAAGTAAAGTATTTTCGAAAACTAGGATGGCTCCTATATATGACTATAAGTCTTAGTTTTCGAACACCATGATTTTAGACAGAGAGAGTATGACATCTCTGTATCTTTGTTGAAGAAAACATTTAGAGATAGAATTCTCTTCTCTTTGATATAACAATGACATATCTAAGTTCAAACTTTCTTTTGAAAGAAGTTAATCAAAACTCTAGGAGAGGGGTAACCCTTTTTCCTGATTGAGATCGGACTGGTTGTCTCCCCGAGATCAACCATCTTCACCCAAAATCCGTACCTCCCAGGTACCACTTTATGCCTCCTTGTTTTCCCTCGAAAAATCATTTCTTTCTCTTTTTAAAACTCAAATTGCCCATACGCCTAGATCAGTGGCCTTTCCAACCGTCCATGACCACGGACGCGGCTATTCGAATAGATTTACACTTTGCAGAGGTTGCACACTTTACCCACACCTATCGGTCATTCCGCGGTGTCTGCCACGGCCCGTCATATGAAAACATGTGTCGTGGTATCGGCATAATTGATAGGAGACGGGGGTCCTCTAGCCTACGTATGGATTGTGGGAAGAAGGTTGGTGTCGTCGAGGACGGGATTGAACACGGCGAGTTTACCCAGCTTCAGATCCCGCAGCGGTGGCGAGATCCTACGTGCTGCTATAATTCACTATGAGGCATTAGCCGTGAACAGGTTACAATGTGTATGATGCGTATTGGAGCGTGCCCTAAAGGCTTCCTGTTGGCCGGCTTATATAGGCGGCCAAACCCCAGGATACAAGGCAAGTACTTGTCCGGCAAGTAATTAGAGTCCTAGAGCTAGCCGGCTTAGTTGCCGCCTTCCGTCTTGGGCTTAGTGGCTTGATGGGCTTCGGCCTTCCGCCTTCCTTAGACCGTCCGCATACTTCATTGTATGTCAGCTATCTGGGCCGCCCGGCAGGCTTCAGCCTTACCACCCTTGGGCCACCCTGGACTAGCCGGATTGATCCATGTTGGTGATACCCCTATTTGATATATCCCCAACATTAGCCCCCAGAAAGGCTGGAGTTCTCCAGGCACCGACTTCTTCTTGATACTTCATTCGTCAATATTGGCGGCTGCAAGACTTGAACCATTCTGAAAATCAACGGGGCATGTGTGTCCCGATATTGACACACGGCCGCCTTTATCCAACATGGGAAAAGACGGCTAATTCGCAATTTCACCGAGCATATTTCTTGACGGACATCGCTAGCCGGCTCACGACAGTTTGAAACCGGCCTAGGCGAGAATCTCGCCATGATCACAAATCGCGGGAAAAGAGGAAGCGTGGAGATCGTGCGATCATGCGCCGTAGCGGATGCTGGACACGTGTCCGACTAAAAGCGCCATTTGCACAGGAAGCAACGCCCGGACCTATAAATAGGGAACCGAACGGTTCATTTTTGCACCTCTGCCCTTGCTCTTCTCGGCCCCTTGCTCTCCCACTTTCCCGCTTCTTGCTCCGAGCGAACTCCGGCGAGCGTTCTCCTCCGACGACCTTAGCACACGGCGATGTCCACCGGCCAGGACATCCCTTCCGCGGCATCCGGTGGTCCGGCGACCGAAGCCATCCCTGTGGCAGCGATGGGCGGCGCGACATCACGCCTCGCGGCGGCGGCGACGGGCAATGTCGCCACCGTCGCCTCTCAAACTCCCACCGCGCGCGTGCCGCCGGCGGTCTCCTCATCTCCTCCATCTTCCACCGCGGCGACGGCGGCGAGAGGCGCTCCCGTCGACGAGGAGGAGGAAGTAGCTGACCTCGGGTCACGCTACTGGCTTCCCTCCATAGTCGATGAAGACGCACTCCAAGACCTGGAGGCCGTCGGCTACCTCCCCACCCGGGAGGACTGCCAATGGAGATCCCTTAGGAGACGTCATCCTGGCTCCGAAAGCCGGGGAACGGGTAATCCTCACCTCCCACCTAGTTAGGGGAATGGCGCTACCGCCTTCCGCCTTCTTTAGCGAGGTGTTAGATCACTATGGGCTCCAGCCCCATAACATAGCACCCAACAGCATTCTAGTCTTAGCCGGCTTCACCGCTCTGTTTGGGGTCTATCTAGGTATTAGGCCTAGTTTAGACTTCTTCAGATATTGTTTTCGTTGCCGGCGCCAGACTGTACCGGACGGCGGACTGGCGACCTGCGGCAGTGTCACATTCAACTGCCGCCAAGGACGCCAATGGTATCCCAAGATACCATACCTCGAGTCCGTCAAGGGCTGGACGTTCACCTTCTTCTACTGCCAAGACATGGCAGCGCCGAGGCGCCAATTTGGCGTCCCGGACTTTGTCAACGCGCCGCCTATGCCCAGACCATGCTGGGACGAGGCGGTGCCCAAGCTGACGGAGGAGCTCCGCCTTATTCAAAGGTGGATCGAGTTCCTCACCCGCATGATGTCTCCTCCCTTGCTGGATGGGGTGGACACCGTCATCTGTTGGCTTAGCCGGCATATACTGCCCCTGCAGTACAGCCCGCACAAAATGTGTCAGTATTCGCCTGCTGCCACAGCCTCTCTTCGCGTAAGCGAAGAGGGGTTACCAGCTGCCGACCTGGCGTTCCGACTTTGCAGCCTTGTCAAAGCGGGGCTGGTGAAGGCGGCGGAAGGCGTGCCCATGCACACCCACGACAACCCTCCCCATGAGGTAAAATGTCCTGCTCGTTGCCCTTCTTTGACAGCTTTTGCCGGCTAACTAGAGCCCTATTAACACTTGCCTTTTTTCTCAGCTCTCTGCCCTGAGGGAGGATGACCTGGCTCCTGACTTCTACGAGTCGGAAGCCGGGAAAACCAAGAAGCGCAAAGCGTCCGGCCCTGCTTCCTCTATGGTCAATGCCGAGAGGAAGAAACGGACCGCATCGGCTACAACGCCGGTGCTCGTCGATCTCGACGAGAACGCGGGGATTAACATCCCCCGAAGGTACTCATTTCCGCCTTATATAGTTGTCGAATTCCTCTATTACCGGCATTCATCTGACTGTGCTTGCTTTATTGACAGGGAGCGCGTGGCAACTTCCAGGTTGCCGACCAGACTCCTTTCCAAGGGAAAGCGGCCCCAAGGCAGCTCGCCCGCTACCATGCCGCCAACTCCCCAGCCCCAGGCCGGCGGCTTTATGAGCAATGCTCGCCGCCAGCCCCAGGCTCCGGCTTCCTGTCCGCCGCCAACGACTTCCTCCGTGGGCCGCGCCACCAGTACTCCCCTTCTATCGACTGAGGCTACGACCAATGAAGCCGTCCAATCTTGTGCCGCCAAGGAGGAGCTGCTGGAGGTGGTTGCCGGCAGGACGCAGAGGGCAGCCCCGGCTGCGGGAGGCGGCCGAGTCAGGGACCCCTGGTCCACTTTTAAGGCGGCCAAGGAGTCTACCCTGGCTTTTGCCAACTTTGCCTCCCAGGCATTTGCCGACTTGGAGGGCGACATGTCTGTAAGTTTTTCTAACTTTGTGACATATACATAGTCTCCCCCCCCCCCCCCCCCGAGCATTTATATGGCAAGTCGAGTACATTGACTGCCGGCTTAGTGGTTTTTTGACGATATGCTATATGCCTTTGTCTTTGCCTGCAGGGCCTCCTGTCTGCCAACGTTGAGCTTATCTCCTCTCAATTTGAGATAAACCAGCGTTGCCGTGACCTGAAGAAGGATTGCGAGGCCAAGGACTGGCGGATTGCCGAGTTGGAGGCGGCCCGCAAAAAAGACGAAGGTAGAATTATTCCTTCTGCCTTTTCGTCAACTTCCAATTTGTGTTGCCGCCAATTTTTTAGCTAGTGAATCCATATGGTAGAACTGCTAGATCATGCCCAGGATATACTGGTGCCCACTGACATGCAAACTGTTATGAATGAAGCTTCCGATTTGGCGGCCGCCAACTTGGTAATGAAGGAGAAGCACCAGAAGGAGATGGAGGCCCAACAGCTCAAATTTGGGCAGGAATCTAGCCAGCTTACTGGAGAGCTGGATAGCCTGCGCAAGAGGTTGGCGGAGGCGGAGAAGGCGGCTGCCGAGGAGATATCCAATCAGACTTCTCGCGCCCAAACTGCTGAGGACGCGGTGGCAACTCATATGATTGAGCTGTCCGCCTTCCATAACTCGGCCCTTGGTAATTTCTCACTCCTCATTTGCTTTCGTCATTTTGCTTAGCCTAGAACAAACTGACGCTTTTATTTTTGATACAGTTCCTGCCGGTTTAGGCGACGACAAGGATGTCAGCCCCCGTCTAGATCGCCTTGCGCGTCTGGGTGAGCTGATCACCGAGACATTGGCGGCGTCCAAGCGGTTTGCCGCCAAGTTCTTCATCTCTTCCGGCAGCCAGGAGCCGTCCGAATTCAGCGATGTGCCCAATATGTTGGAGCAAGCTACGAAGCTTCACAAGAGCTCGCTGAAATCGGCGGCGCGGGGTGGTGCCAAGACTGTGCTGGGACTCTTCATGGCGCACTACCCCGAGGCGGAGATAGAAGCTATCACCGAAGGCATGCCGTCTGCTTATGAAGACGGCAGCGAGGTCGATCCGACCGCTGTGCTTAACAGCGTTGCCGGCTACGCCACGCGTGTTGCCGACATGGTTGACACTTCGATATTCTACCGGCGCCATCATGTGCATGCCGCTGGAGAAGTTGGAGCTGCCGGTACGGCCGAGGCGGAGGGGAGTGACAGTTTTGGGGCTGAAGTTGTCAGCCCCCCAAGCCTGATGTAGGCACCCCCCCCCCCCCCCCCGAGCTGTAGTTTCCTTTTCTTGTCTCCCTTCCGACATGATTGTCAGCCCTTTCCTGCCCCTGAAACAGTACAAACTCAACTTGTAATATTTGTTTATATTTTTGGAGATGTTCTGCTAGGCGGGAAGCTAGCCGACAAGTTTTATTTTGCCTTATTTTACATGGCCCGCCTTAATTTTACCCTGACTTATATGCTTGACTGTTTGTATGTTGGCGAACCTCAGCCGGAAACTTTAGCTGAAACAACCAGGGCTAAACCATGTGTTTAGGATCAGAAACCAAAGCCAACATGTTGGTGCCAAGGACATACTACTAGGCGAACCACATATAAGTAATAAGTGGTAAAGAAATTAGGCGGCGCAAAAAGTTGATTTTTTGCTGTGGGTTGGCTCGAAAGCTGCAAGTATCTACCAGTTTGAACCTTTGCACGGAGCAAGAAAAAAGGTAACTTAGATACATAGGTGGTATATGACTGTAAGAAAAGACAAAAGATGGCATGCTTCTCAACACAGATGAGGAACCATAGACTTTTATTTCATAATCATATATAACTTATTACAATAATAAATTGCTAAGTGTAAAAAGGACGTAGCTGCTCAATGTCCCAAGGCCATCTTGTTTGTTCGAACGGATCGTCAATGCCTCTTTTGCGCTTGGTTCCCCTTCTTCCTGCCGCCTTCTTGCGCCTTTTCTTTTCCTCTTCGTCGCGGATGTCGGCTAGGTAGTAGGAACCATTGAGCAACGCCTTTGTGACTATAAACGGTCCTTCCCATGGCGGGGATAACTTGTGCAAGCCTTTTCTGTCTTAAATTAGGCGGAGAACCAGGTCACATGTTCTGAAGCTTCGCTTCCGCACTCTCCGGCTATGATAGCGACGGAGTTGTTGCTGGTACATGGCGAAGCGATGTAAAGCAACGTCTCTTTCTTCGTCTAGCAGGTCTAGACTATCATGTCTTGCACCTTCTACGTCTTGCTCGATGTAGGCTTGAACTCTTGGGGAATCGTATTTCATGTCGGTAGGTAGCACCGCCTCCGCGCCATATACTAAGAAGAAAGGAGTGTAGCCGGTAGATCTGTTTGGCGTTGTGTGCAAACTCCAGAGTACGGACTGTAGCTCTTCTGCCCAGGCGCCGGCTGCCCTATGAAACGGAGCTTCGAGACGAGGCCTAAGTCCTGAGAGGACTAGGCCGTTTGTACGCTCTACTTATCCATTAGATTGTGGGTGTGACACGGATGCCAAATCAAGCCGGATACCTAGATCGCTGCAGTATTCTTCTATGTCGTCTTGAGACAGGTTGCTGCCATTATCAGTGATCATGCTGTGTGGAACTCCAAACCGGGAGATAATTCCCCAGAGAAAATTGGTGGCTGTTCGCGGGCCAAATTTGCTGATCGGCTTGGCTTCGACCCATTTGGTGAACTTTTCGACAGCGACCAATAGGTGGGTATACCCACCACGTGCCTTCTTGAAGGGACCAACCATGTCTAAGCCCCAGACCGCGAACGGCCAGGTGATTGGAATTGTCCTAAGCTCTTGTGCCGGCATGTGAGGTTGGCGGGCGTACAATTGGCAGCCTTTGCATGTTTTGACGATGTTCTCGGCGTCTTCTTTGGCGGTAAGCCAGTAGAAGCCTTGGCGAAAAGCTTTGGACACGATTGCCCTTGCGGAAGCGTGATGCCCGCAGGTACCAACATGTATGTCTTTCAGAATTTCCTGGCCTTCTTCTGGCTGCATGCACCGTTGATAGATACCACACGTGCTTCGCTTATATAGCTCGCCTTTTATTATTATGAATGCCTTGGCTCGCCTTATGATCTGCCTTTTTAGCACCTCATCGTCCTCCGGCAACTTGTTGTTGATTAGAAAATCGAGGTATGGGACAGTCCAATCCGGCTGTATCGAGTAGACAGCGAGACTTGTCGCTTCTACTGGTTCATCTGCATTGGGGTCCAACAAGTCGGCGCCCTTAATGGACGGCTTGTGCAAGTGTTCCAGGAAAATATCCTTTGGTACTTTTTTGCGTTCTGACCCTAGTCTGGCAAGTGTGTCCGCCGCCTCGTTCTCGGCTCTTGGAACATGCCGGACTTCATAGCCCGCGAAGTTTTTGGCGAATTCATCAACTTTGGCCCTGTATGCCGCCATTGTTGCGCTTTTCGTGTCCCATGTTCCGCTTACTTGTTGTGCGACCAAATCTGAGTCACCATAACAGAGGATTCTCTTGACGTCGAGGTCGTTTGCCACGTGCAACCCGTGAAGCAAAGCTTCATACTCTGTGACGTTATTGGTTGCTGTAAAATGAATTTGCAACACGTAGCTGAGCTTGTCGCCTTTGGGTGTGCGTAGAACGACTCCAGCCCCCGAGCCTTTGAGCATCTTTGATCCGTCAAAGTGCATTACCCAATATTCGGACTCGGGGAGTATCGTTTCCTCCATGGCTTCTGTCCAGTCGGCAACAAAGTCTGCCAATGCTTGAGACTTAATGGCGGTCCGTGGTTTGTAGACTATATCAAAGGCGGCAAGTTCGATGCACCATTTGGCAACTCGACCTGTTGCCTCTGAATTGTTGATTATGTCTCCGAACGGTGCCTTGCTGACTACTGTCACTATGTGCTCCTGGAAATAATGCCTAAGCTTTCTGGCGGCGAAGAATACACCATAAGCCAGCTTTTGGTAATGTGGATACCTCTGCTTGGAGGCGGAGAAGACTTCACTGATGAAGTAAACCGGTCGTTTCTCAGACGTCGCGGCTTCGTTCTCTTTTCTTTCCACAGCACAGACAACGCTGACAACTGCTCCCGTTGCCGCGATGTAGAGCAGCATTGGTTCCTGCGATCGAGGTGCTGCCAATATTGGAGCGGATATGAGGGCCTCCTTAAGTTGCTGTAAGGCGGCATCTGCCTCTGCTGTCCACTCAAAGTTGTCGGATTTCATCAATAGCCGGTAGAGAGGCATTGTCTTTTCCCCTAGGCGGCTTATGAAACGACTGACGGCCCCTGCCGATCCGGCTAGGCGTTGCACGTCCTTCAGAAAAGTAGGTCTGGATATGTTTTGGATGGCCTTGATCTTCTCCGGATTAAACTCGATCCCTCGTTCTGAGACGATAAACCCGAGCAGCTTGCCGGCTGGAACGCCGAAAACACACTTGGCGGGATTGAGTTTCATCTGGTACCTCCGGAGATTATGAAAAGTTTCTTCCAAATCCTCTAGGAGATCTGCCTTCTTTTTCGACATCACCGCGATGTCGTCTACGTAGACGTGAACATTGCGGCCGATCTGTTCGTGCAGGCAATTCTGCATACAGCGCTGGTATGTTGCCCCTGCATTCTTCAGGCCAAAAGGCATCGTGATGTAGCAGAAAGTCCCGTATGGAGTGGTGAAAGATGTTTTCAGCTGATCCGACTTTCTCATCTTGATTTCATGGTATCCTGAGTAGGCATCCAAAAAACAAAGCAGCTCGGAGCCTGCTGTGGAGTCTACGACTTGGTCAATTCTAGGCAGCGCAAAGGGATCCTTTGGGCAGCACTTGTTAACACCGGTATAGTCGATACACATCCTCAGCTCTTTATTCTTCTTTGGAACTAGTACAGGATTTGCCACCCAATCAGTGTGTACAACTTCTTTTATGAAATTGGCGGCATTCAGCCTATTTATCTCCTTTCCTATTTGCGGAGGAACTCGACGAGCGCGCCTTCCTATTTGCTGTCAAGGTTGGAGCCGGTGACGACTTGCTTAGACTTATCGCCTGGGATGAGGTCCGCCTTTTTGGTGTCTTCTGAAGCTTCAAATGTCTTCTTGACATCAATCTTTGACTTGGGCATGGAGTTGTCTGGGTCCGCCTCAAGTAGTGCGAGTTCTTCCTTGTGGATGACGGCTTCTGCGAAGGCGGCCATGCCACGCTCACACTCCTTGGCTTTCTTGAAGTTGCCGGAAATTGTGATGGTTCCGTTTTCCCCCGGCATTTTGAGCTTGCTGTATATGTAGCACGGCCTTGCCATGAATTTGGCGAAAGCCGGTCGTCCGAAGATTGCATGATAGGCGCTCTTGAAGGGGACAACTTCGAACCGGAGGAACTCTGAGCGGTAGTTGTCCTTTGGTCCAAAAGTTACCTTCAGCCTAATGCTCCCCATTGACTTTGCTTGCCTGACGGGTACTATGCCGTGAAAAGTGAGGTTGATATGGTCAAGCTGATCCTCTGACAGGTTCATACGGCTTAGTGTGTCGTAGTACATGATGTTGAGGCTGCTGCCGCCATCCATGAGTACCTTTGTGAGCCTGAAGTTGTCGACAATAGGATCGACGACAAGGGTGTACTTGCCTAGGTGAGGAACGTGATCAGGGTGGTCGGACCGGTCCCAGGTGATCGCCGCCTCTGAACAGTTCAAATACTGAGGGACGTCCGGCATTTTCGCGTTGAGTTCGCGCATCTCCGCCTTATCCGCCTTAGCCGAAGGTGTGCCGACGAAGCACACGAGAGATTCTTTGACCTTCGGATATGGTTTCTTTTTCTTGGCGGCCGCGTCATCTTCGCTTGAGATAGACATGTCGTCGTCGTCCTTGTTGTCTTTCTTGTCGTACTTCTTTGACTTCCAGCCAACTGTGGGGTCCTTTTTGAAGTCGTCCATGAAACGACACTCGCTGAGCATATGGTTGACCTTGCCAAGTGAGGCGTGGATAGGGCATGGCAGAAGTTTTGCATGTTCGTAAGTGATACGCGCCGCCTTAGGCCCTGAGCCGGCGTCGCGATTATCCTTCTTATTCTTCCACTTCTTTTTGCCGGCATTCCCTTGGAATGCGACAGCTACCTCGTTGGAAGGTCCGGCTTTGTCATCCGCCGCCTGCTTGCGTTTGTTGCTTCGTTTTGGCACGATGCTGACGTCTCGATCATCATCGCGGGCGTCGTCATCCGCTGCCGCGTATTGGGCGGCTAGGTTGAGCATCTCGCCAAGGTCCGTGATTTGCTCGTGGACGAGCCGATGACGGAGCAAGGACTTCTTCTGCAGGATCGTGTAGAAGGCATGGATAGCCTGTGCGTCCGAAACACCATGACAGTTGGCCTTTTCGGAGATCCAACGACTGACAAAGTCTGTCATGGTTTCGGTCGGCTTTTGAATACAGCGTTGTAAATCCGTGTAGGTATTTGGACGCTTGTATGTTCCTTGGAAGTGCTGGGAGAAAACCTTTTCCATGTCGTACCAGCTATGGATAGACTTTTCTGGAAGGTTGTCGATCCAAGCCCTTGCCGTGCCTTCTAACATGAGAGGTAGGTAACGGACGGCAATATAACTGCTTCCGCCGGCAATTTCTATGTCCATGGCATAGTCGGCTAGCCATGAATCCGGCTTAACGAGGCCGTTGTACCTATGACAATTTTTTGACACTGATGTCATGTCCTTAGGGAACGGCTCTCTGCGGATGGCGTCACCAAAGCACTTTGGACCAGAATATAGCGGCTCCTTTCCTCTTGGTATGTCTTGCAGGCGGTGCCGCGCGTCTTTTGGATCGAGCTGTTGTGCGCCTCTGTTTGCGTCTGGCTCGTCCTGTGCTGCCCGGCTTATGCTGCGCGTGGGCCCTTTTGCCGCCTCTTTCCTCTTGCTGCCGGTGCTACGCTGCGGATACCGACTTCGACCCCTCCTGGGAGGGTCGTTACCGGCATCCTTCCTAGGCGGCAGTCCATTGCCCCGGCTACCGCCATTGTCGCGTCTTGGCTGGGCTGGAGGTGACAGGTCTCCTCTGCTTCCTGTCCTTGAATTCTCGTCCTGCCTTGGTTTTGGCGGTGGCGTCTTCTTTGGAGGTGGCGTTGCCTTCCTTTTGTCGCCATGGCTACTGGCGCGCCAGGTGCGGCTTTGCACTTTCCTAACTTGGACTCTAGGTCTCCCCCGCGAGCATCCGCCATGTGGCCGTAGGAGTCAGCGCGAGCTTGTTGTTCGAGGGCCTTGCTCACGAAGTGTCTTGCATTGGCCAGCTTTTCCTCCCCCGTGTAAGTGTTGTCGTCTAAGGTGTCTAGCCCGGCGGCGGAGTTAAGGATGGGGGTGCAGAAGACGACATCTCCCCTTCTGTCCACGCGCTGTGGTGCCGTGCGCCAGTCGAACCCGAGATCTTGAGCCGCTGTTGTTGCACGCGTTGGCGGCTCCTTGTCACGGCGGTTTTTTATGACCTTTTTTCCTCGAAGAGCTGCCGGCTTGTTTTAGCCGACATCTTCTCTTGTTCTTTCTCGATCTTCTTTGCAGGCTCTCAACGTGCTCCTCTCTTTTTCGCAGGAAGTCAGAGTGCTTAAGCATGTTAATCCTAAGCTCTTCCACTTCGTCGAGTGGGGTGTCTTTATTCACCGGAGTGTTCATGATTTCGTCTACTTCCTTGATGACGGAGAGCAAATCCATGGGTTTGCTGCCGCCGCCTTTCTCGAGGCCAGTTTTCTTCTTTGCGCGCACCTTGTCGGAACTTTCAATGAGTTGACCGGCAGTGGTGTCGCCGGCATCTTCCACCGGCTTGTTTTGCGTTTCAGAAGCAACTGGGTTGACTCGTGACCGACGACAACCATCATAGCCAGCTTGTCAGGCATGTCAGTATCCGTTGTGCCCTCTAAAGGAGCCGGATTATCACTGGAAAAGCGGCTTTTTATCTTCTCTTCGAAGAGACTAGCATCATCATCAGAGTCAGATTCCACGTTGATTGCATCTGACATCGCATCCTCCTGGAGAGCAGGGAGGATTGACTCAAGATCGTTGTTTTCCGGCTAGGAGTCGGATCCCAGTCCGACAACTCCGACGAAGTGGAAATCAGATTCGGCCGACTCCTGGGAGAAGGCGGATTCAGATCCATCTTGTCGGTCGACTGCTTGGTCGAAGGGTTGGTGGTGGGGTTGTAGAAACGAGGTAGGCCGTACGCCTCTGGCGTGTATCCGATGAAGAAGTCGATCCCTCCGATCGGTACGATTGCGCATCCGATAAGGTAGTCGTCCGCCGGGAGCCAGGACTCATCCGAGTTGACGTAGCTGTGGATGCCATACCTTGTGACGCGGCCGACGGCGATCTGCTTTCCCACGCCGCCAAGTATTCCCGCCTGGAACGTGACGCCAGAAATCCTATGCCCCACGGTGGGCGCCAACTGTCGTGGTATCGGCATAATTGATAAGAGATGGGGGTCCTCTAGCCTACGTATGGATTATGGGGATGAAGGTTGGTGTCGTCGTGGACGGGATTGAACACGGCGACTTTACCCAGCTTCAGATCCCGCAGTGGTGGCGAGATCCTACGGGCTGCTATAATTCACTATGAGGCAATAGCCGTGAACAGGTTACAATGTGTATGATGCGTACTGGAGCGTGCCCTAAAGGCTTCCTGGTGGCCGGCTTATATAGGCGGCCAAACCCCAGGATACAAGGCAAGTACTTGTCCGGCAAGTAATTAGAGTCCTAGACCTAGCCGGCTTAGTTGCCGCCTTCCGTCTTGGGCTTGGTGGCTTGATGGGCTTCGGCCTTCCGCCTTCCTTGGACCGTTCGCCTACTTCCTTGTACGTCAGCTATCTGGGCCGCCCGGCAGGCTTCAGCCTTACCACCCTTGGGCCACACTAGACTAGCCAGATTGATCCATGTTGGTGATACCCCTAGTTGATATATCCCCAACAACATGCGGGGGTCCGGATAACACGATCAAAGCTTTCCACTATGACAAACCTAGTATCGGGGCCTCCCGATAGGTTTGCTCTCCTCGGCACTGTGTGCTCCACTAGACCTCTTCGTATTTTCTCGGGACGCCACACCGCCACGTCAGGAGACCCGCCGTAATCGTTCGGCGCGATTCAACACATGTGTGTTGCCTCATCCAGACGACAACCCGGCTTCGAGGGACCAGCCCTCATAGAAAGTATGAGAGCCCCAACACTAAAACAGACAAGCTTCCGGCTAAACCCTACCCATGTCCGGTAGTGTGGTTGCACGGGTTAATTGTTCGAGCGGCTGCTAGGGCAGTACTTTGTTTTTCAAAAACAACTCCAAACCTCCGACTACTCCCAGCAGCTCGGGTTTTCGCAAACATCTCCGATTGCTCCCAGCAACTCGGGTTTTAATAAGACACCTGCTCTCCGATTGCTCCCAGCAACTCGGTTTTTCCTCCGTAAAACCAGTTTTACCAAATAGGTTCCCATCCTATAGTTTTGAGGTAAGACAACAAGAGTATACTACTAGAAAACTTGATTTTCTTGATGGAGCCTTCAACAACAAGGCTCACCAAGTGAAAACTCACTTTGTAACACTATAAATAATCTGGTAGATAACTTTGGCCAAACAATATTTTGTAAAATAGTTTTCGGGTGGCAAGGTGCCACAAAGGAAGTAAAACATGCATTATTTTATTTTGAAAACAAAACATGCTTGATAAAATAATAGGATTGCATAATGGTGGTGAGGTGGCTTGCCTTGCTCAGAGTACTGTCCCTGATCTTGTTCTTCTCCGTAGTTGTGCTCAGCTACCTCGTACTGCTCCTCCTCGGATTGCGGTTCTACCGTAACATGCAACAAACGAAGCTAATGTAAAACCTAAAATGCGAGTTGATAACAAGCTAAAGTATAATAACAAGCAAGAAGCATCACAAAAAAGAACCACCTATCGGAGGGATTCGCTCTATGGTAAACACAAGCACAACACAACACACCAGACACATAGAGTTGCCTTATGGCACAAAAAGGGTTATGCTAATTACACACAAGGATAATAACCACAACACTAATGTTGTTTTAAAAGCTAAAGCAAGGGTTTCTTATAGGTTCTGGATTACTAAGTTGGTAGCTTTTAAACACAAGCTTGTTCTTATTTCAAACCGAAAATACACCTAATACATTTAAATAGTTATTATGGGACTGTTTAGATGGAAAAGGAATAACTCTTAAATTACTGTTATTACAAATAAACCTTTGTACCACATTACTCCTAGTTACTATATGAAGCTCTGAAAATTGGTTATGCATAAAAATCTATTACCGGGCAAAAATTAAAAATCAGCTAAGAGCTACTGATGTCAAACTCAAACAGAAGGTCATTTCAGTTTTATAGAATCCCTGTGCGCAAGGTTAATTTCCCTGGAAAGATATGAGTTTTCTATTTAAGTGGGCAGTTTATTCACCTAATTTGGATACTCCTATCTCAAGTTATCCTTGTTTCAAAATACGGTAAACTTCTGACTATTATTTAGGTACAGAGAATAATATAGATTATTTTGATGCCAATCCAGTGGGCTAAGTTAGAGAAAACTTGTGGCTATTCCACAAAAATACTCCCAACACAACTCCATGGACAGGGGTGGCTCATCCAACCATAACTAGACATACATTACTCTCTGAAATTCCAAATATGCATTGCAAGAAACCTAACTTCCTGTTTTTAAGGAATTGATTCATCAAGCATAAGATATCTACTGGAAAAATCTACATTTATAGCATATGATACCTCCAACTTATATTTACCACCTCCAAAAGGATTTACACCAAAAAGGGTTTTAATTAAAGAGTTAAAAATCACCAAATACCCATTGGTGTTATTCTTAAACTTAAAACATCTTTTGCTAGAATAATCTCTTGCATGCAAGACTTACCAATCTAGGTAGAAATTTTTACAGGCTTTCCAAAGGATCTAATTTTGCATGATTTAGACTTATAAATCCCAAGCTATTAAACAAATGGTAAAATGGATACTTTTTACTAGATCTGCTGTACAACACAACAGGAAATAAATTTTGGACTGAATCCAAAGCCACATGATTAAGCAAACGTGTGTGTATGTTACAAAATTAACCTCACCATTTTAGCTCATATAAATTAACCACAAATGAATAAAATCTAGGCTAGTGATTATCTGGATTTTTCAACACAGAAAAGATTAAAAAGAAAAACAAAGGCCGAACGGGCCAGATCTGGGCCAGATAGGCCCAGAGGCGACGCAGAGCAGCGCGGAGGCTGAGCTTGGCCGGCCCATCCGGGGCGAGGCCGCGTGCGCGGAAAACGGTCAACCGACCGGGAGCGATTCAAACCCGACCGTTGATCGCAAGATCAACGGCGACGACGCCGTCTTCCTCGTTGCGCCAGCGCGGGCGAGACACCGAGAGAGAGGAGGAGAGGGGAGCGATGGGGGGCTCACCTCGGGCGTCCAGGGCTCGAGTGAGGGGCGAGGTTCGGTGGAGAGAGAGCAGAGCGGCGGTCCCCTACGCAAAGCGATGCCGGAGGGGCTCTCTGCATGCAGCCATGGCGTCACCCCCGAGCTCCGATCGAGGACGATCACGACGTTCTCGAGATGCTACATAGCCAAAAGAAGAGGAGGGGGATTAGGTCAAGCAGAGAGGAGTTCAGAGAACCAAAAATGGTGAAGAATGGTGGAGGGTAACGAGGGCTATGGCGATTTTCCGCCGTCGGCTACCGAGGAGATTTCCTTCTTCTCTAGGGCAAATGGGGGGGGGGGGGAGCTCGATGATCTGCGCCAGAGGAGGGAGGATTGGGATGGGGATGGGACTGAGAGGGGGAGAAAGGACCAGGGGAGGGCTCGGGGTGGTTATAACGATGCCACGCGATCTAGGGTTTGGCTCGGACATGAGAGAGAGAGGGGGATATGTTCTCGGTTTCTACTGGCTAGGGAGGGCGGTGGAGAGGGGCAGAGTGGAGCTGGTCGGGATGACAAGGCCTGGCCAGTAGGGAGAGAGGAGGAGAGCTCCGGTTGGGTGGAGAGAAAGAAGAAAAGAGGAGAGTGGAGGAGAGATGACCCAGGTCCATGACAGGTGGGACAGGGGGTGTGGTGCTGCTCTCCTTGTCCAGCAGGTAGGGTAGAGATGGGTGTGGGAGATGGGTGGAGGTTTTGAGAAGTTTTTCTTCAACCAAATTCAAATCCTAAGTTTGAAAAAAAATTCAAACATTTATCACTAAAGAAAATAAACTATTTGCCCAAACTCACAAGTTTGTGGTGAACTTACTGAATTTGTAATTCCCCAAACAAAACACCTCCTTCAGCACACAAAAGAAAATAAAGTTGCTAGGAAAAAGAAAGAAAATAACCCAAATGGTCATGTTATTCTCATGGCTACAAAAGCTAGTGAGATTTATGTGCAAACAAGCTCTTTTGTGATAACTTGGAACAGGGTATGAAACTATACATGACCTAGATAAAAATGGTTCAAATGCATGCCAAAAACCATTTGAGGTTTGCTTAATAATAGCCCCTAGTTTGGCAAGTTTTAATAGACATGAAGATCCTAATAGTTGATGTTTTCTTTTTGTTGTTGTGGTTTTAGTGTTTCTATCATCTTAGAAGGCTAGTGGAACTCAACAAAAAAAATAAGGAGTGCAACAAGATATTTCATGTTTAAAATTTTACACACCTGAAAATCTAGGATAACACCATAATACTAATGCTAGGAGAATTGGGGTGTTACACTTTTCTGTAAAAGTATCAATTAATTTTATTCGGAGTTAAAATAGAAAAACAGCTGGGCCACGTGACGGGCTGCGATTGGCTGGGCTCGGCTCAGCTCAGCTCGACTGAGTCTGAGCCACGGCTCGGCTAGGCTCGGCTCAGTCGATCTGGATCGTCAGATCCAGTCCGACGGATCACAACGACTTGTAGCGTTTCGATCTAAGGATCTAATCCTACATGTAGAAAATAGATCGAACAGAGAGGGAGCGTTGACCTTACCTTGGCGGCGCTCCATTGGCCGGAGTTGAGGAGGACGGCGGTGCGCGGCTCGATCGAGGACGCCGGCGACGCTCCGGTTGCTTCCTGGACTCGACGAGGTGTAGCGTACCTGCACTTTAAATAAGGCAGATACCTGTGTATAGTGCAAATCCCTGGATCAATTCGTTTGCACACACAGTTTACGAAGTAATATCACAACAAGGTATTCATTTTATTACATCGATGATCCATACTTACAAAATATTCAATACAAGTTGCATAGCATAAAGCTAGCTTTTAAAGAGTAAACAACGGAAATACGAAAGCAGTGAGTCTCCATCATCTTCATGTTGCCACAAGCGAAAACATGTTGGTTGCAGACTCGAAACCTTTAAACGAAACCTCACTCGTCATCTGAACAATCTGCAATAAGAAAAATATTGCAACAACGTGGGTCAGATTCCATTAAAAATGGAGTCTGGCAAGTGACACTATGGTGGACACTTAGTGGAAAATCTCTAATAACCTATATGCTTATTTGGCTTGTGGAGTTCAAGGCTATTTTGCATAAAGCCAATTTTTCCTACCTCTTTGGAAAACACTTTTCATCTATTTGAGACATTCGTGGTATGACAACCACGATCTCATTCTACCCTTGTTCACCCATCAAGTTTTATTTCTCAAGTTGGAATGATGGAATCCTCCGTTGATGTCCGTGATCAGCTACTCAAATTGTCCGTACCGGGGACACGGCTAAGTACTTAGTTTTACACTCTGCAGAGGTTGTGCACGTTCACCATTGTACCCATTCAACCCAAACTATCATTTACACACTTATAGTGATAAAGAAAAGGAGAAGAATGAGACGAGATCATTTAGAAGCATTTTTTCTCCCACCTGGCTTGACCCGTTCCACCTAACACCCTCTACATCTGCTTGTCAAGCCGGAGAGAGTCCACGCAACATAGTTGATCAAGCCAGAGCCCATATGGCAATGGCTGCACTGGAAGCAATCGTCACTCGGAGTTCTTCAGATTCCTCTGTTCCCTGGGTGGCCATCCACAAGTGCACATACTCAGGTATACACCATAGAAATGGTCATGAGTAGCCACTCAACTTCGCCTCCGTATACAACCAATCCACCCAGGAGGTTCTTTCTTAACTTAGTAGAATTTAGATTTTCACAAAACAACATTTGCGTAGCATCAATAATTCTACTAAGAATTGCATAGGAGTCTAGTCACAGGAATAAGGGATTCTACACAGGTTTAGCATAGCAATACTATCCAACACATGCTTATATAAAAAAATACACTAAGTAATGCATATAGAAAATAATAGGAAGTTTATGAGGTGTGCCACTTGCCTTTGAATGTTGTCGTTGTTCACAAACTCTTTTCAACGTTACTCGAGACTCTCCGTTCAGTCTAAACAATATAAACAAACAACAATACAACAATCATAAAACAAAACAACACAACACATACAAGCATATATAATGAACAAACAAGTTTCATAAACTTTTAAGGAAAACATGTTTATGCATGAAGTGCAAAATATTTCTAAGGACTAGAGATGCATGTCATGACATGAAAATCCTTTAAGTTAATGCAAGGAAATGTGTTGGTCAAAAATGACTAAGAACTAAGGTCAGAAGTTGGACAAAATAACTTTGTTATAAATTATCTTGAAAAAGCACTCAAATGGCTTAGCCATGATGTGCATAAATACTTGGAGAAAATACTAAGTTTATACTTCAAGGTGATCAATAATTATTATCAACTCTTTGTAAATTGGATATTCACTATAGTGAGAGAGACAGACACCCGGCCAGCCACTTAAATTGTGGAACATGTCTCATGTACGTGGACATGTAAGGTTAGTTTCTCCATGCCGCTTCATCTCACTATGCCGCTAGGATCCAACAAACTTCAAAGATGATAACATCATGATCAAAATTTGTTTAAGTCTAAAAAGACAAGATTAGGAAAGAGGGAAAAGAAAGAAAGAAAGAAAGATGTAGTGTGTCTTCCAGGCTTCATCTCCATACTTGTAACTTTCTCCTTGGTGATGTCTTGCTTGAATTCTTGGTAGACTTGATGAATCTTCAGACTTGATGATTATTGTACCACCGAGGCTGGTCTTGGATTTAACTTAGTCATCATGAAGTCTTAGAGAGAACAAAGAAGGAGAGAAAGGAAGCAAGACTTAGAAAATATTGCTGGTTGGTCTTCATGGCCTTCTTCTTGATTTTCTTCTAACTGCTTGTACTCCTTGAAGATACTTCTGAAGTCTTGTTTTGGCTAAGTTCTTCATTGGCCTTCTAGCTCCAGGTTGAAAATCCTAAGTTTCTAAGTGTATAACACTTTCCCAAAATGCTAAGTTGAAAATAATCCTAACTTTAGAGAAAATGAGGGAGGAGTTTACCTATAAGGAGTATAACTAAAAAATAAAATATATTATGCATGCAATGCACTTTTTAATCATAAGAAACAAAATACTATTTTTTGTGATATTTATAAAATATGCATGAGACTATAAATGCAATTTAATTAATTTCCATTTTTGCAAAATATAAATAAAGGAATAAATATAAGCTTAAAGTTATCTATGATTAAATTTTTATAACAAAATTTAATAAATAGTGTTAATAGACAGAGGGCATTTAATTAAATTTATTGCAATTGGATTTAATCAAAATAAAGTTTCTATTAATAGTTATGTAAAAAATAGTCAAACTATTCAAATTAAATATATAACTATCAACTCATTCAAATACTCCTCAAAAATATTTTATAACAGAGGCATCATATTACAAATATTCCAAAGTTTCTAAAACATTTTTTATTTGCAATTTTTGGATTTATAAATTTAAAGTTATGGCAAAAATACTCAAATTCACCATTTGAAATTTGAATATTTTAAACTAAGTCAAATTTGAATTTTGGCAGATCTGCAATATTCTACATGTCAAGGGATTTTCAAATATATAAATTTATCAAATTTGTATAAGTGTTAAAAAGTTATAAGGGTTTGAATTTACAGGGACTAATCTGTAAACTGCCGATTTAATTTAATTCGGAAAACAATTTCTGACGCGGACGCTGACTAGATCCGACGTGTCGTCCACGTGGACACTGACTGTACCGCTGACTGGATTAAGTCAACAGATCTGGATCGTCAGATCTAGATCTGACGGTTCAGATTAGATCGTACCGCTTCGGTCCAGAACAGATCGCGGTGCTCTCGGGCAAGGATGGCGCCGACGTTGTGCCTCCTCCCCGGATGAACGGAAGGAAGCTCCGGACACGGCGCGTCGCGGGGAGGGTGATAGAGGCAACGGCGTCGAGCGGCGCGGAGGAGCGGCCGGAGTGCGACGGGCGTCGGCGAGCTTCGGCGTGCTTGCCCCACGCGATTTGGTCGTGGAGGAGAGGCGAGGACGGGTCGAGGGGGTGCGCACGGGCATGACGGAAAGGATGGAGGTGGTCTCGGTGCTCGGGGTGGTTTATCTCGGCGGGGAACAAGAAAAAATGGTGGCGGCTACCGAGGAGCTCTGGCGAGAAAATGCACGAGCCTGGCGGCGCTATTTCGAGAAGAAGGAGAGGGGAAACGCGGCGGAGGAGGTGGTGGTTCTTATAGGACGAACACGGGAACCGAATCGCGATAACTTCGCTCATCTTTGGAAAGAGATCGAAAGCGGGAATCTCGGCCGTGATTTTCGCCGTAGGAGGAAGACGAAGTGACGTCAGCGATGACGTCACAAATGCATTTTTTCCATTTTTTTTGTAACTTTTGATTTATTTGTTCAAATGAGGTCAAAAAAATTTCTAAAAATTTGTAAAATTATTATCTTTGAGTTAAAGCAGTTGTGGGCATGTTTTGAACATTTTGAAAATTTATATTTTGAAATATTCATAAAATGCAAAATTGCCCATTTAGGTCAACTTTGAAATTAGTAATTTAATAAATTCATTTTAGGTTAATAAAATTTATGAAATTACCCACATTCAAATATGTTTGAATTGAAGTTATTTTAACTCATTTTAAAAAACTAAATTCATTTTAGGCTTTAGTATAATACTAAATAGTAAAACACTACTCTATGAAAATAAAAGGGGAAATAGTGTATTCATTTTTAATTTAAAATATTTTGTGCACCATTATATTTTAATATTGAGAAAATCATTTTAAAATTTCATAACATACCTTTCGAAAAGATTTTAAATTTAATTCATTTCTTATATTGAATATATTCGTGAAAATCATTTAATGTTTTGAAAATAAATGAAAATCATTTAAGCTATTCAAATTTTTATTTGGATAATTTATTAATTATGTAATCTATGAATATTTAAAGTTATAAACTATAGATTTGTAATTTCCAAAACTATGTTTTGAACTCAGGTAAAATAATGAAACCATTTGGCAAATAGATTATGTTTTAAATAGTTTAAAAGAATACTTGTAAATATTATTTAATTTATGAATAGCTATGGCTAAGTGGTTGAATTCAAATACTTATAAAGAACCTATTTTATTACAATAAAATGGTTTGAAGTTAGAAAAACATTTGTCAATTTACATATTGAGGTTTTAAGAAATACAATGGATAATAAATTGTTTAACTTGAAACAACTTTTGAAAATAATGATAAACTGAGATATTTGAAATATTAAATCTTTTCAATATGTTTGAAGTCTTTTATATTTGGTTTTCTTATGCATTTTAATATTTTATTTTAATCAAAACAAAAGTTTTAAATTTTAGTGATTTTTGAACATTAAAAAATGTTGGGATGTTACACGAGGCGACGAGGAGATGCAGCGCGCGACGAGGAGCTCGATGGTGCAGCTGGCGCCGTCAATTTCTTCCCGTATGCAAGTGACGGTGTGGGCGGAGGTGTTCGATTTCCTGCGAACTCCGGCGACGCACGCGATGGCTCGCTTCTATTTCTGAAGAGAGTCGGGGAAGGGGTGAGGAGTTGTGCGCATCTGCGGCGAAAAATCTGGGGACGGTCTCGGACAGGGAGGTGGGCTCACCTCGCAGGGAAACGGAGAAACGCGCGGCGGCGGCCGAGCGACTCCTGCGAGCGGCCTGGCGGCGCTCTGGTTAGGTTTTTCGGGGGCAAACGGATGGCGGCATCGAGGGCTTTTAAAGGGTGCACGGGGGGAAACAAATCACGCAAACATCGCACCAGATTTGAGTCAAATTAAGAAAGGGATTTTCGGGAGCAAAATCCGGTTGGAGGTTAGGGACGATGACATCATCGCTGACCTCATCCCGATATTTCCTTTTCGGTTTTAATTAATTTTATTTAGATCTTTTTATTTAGGGGTCCAAATCAAGTGAAATTAATTTCTAAAAATTTCTAAAATCATGTCTTTGTTTTAAACTAGTTGTGGGAATGTTTTTAACATTTTTCAAAAATTTATATTTTGGAATTTTGTTTAAATACAAATTTGGCACTTTTTGCCAAATTTGAAAATATGGCTTTTATAAGTTTATTTGTAACCATATAAAATTTTGGATAACAAAAAAATACTTATATATGAAAATAAGTTATTTGAAAATCATTTTTAAAACTAAAACATTTTGGTTTTAGTAAAAATAGTAAATCATCTCATAGTGGTATTTGAATTGAAATGGGAATTAAATTGTGCTCATTTTGAAACCAGGATGTTTTATGCAAATTTTAGTCTTAATTGTGTTAAATCATTTGAAACTTCATAAAATACATTTAGGAAGTATTTATCTTTTATATCATTTCTTATGTTGAATTTATTATGGAAATCTTTCAAGTTTTCAATGGTTGATTAAAATCAATGAAATTTATATTTGGATCATCAGAACATTTATAAAATAAATATAGTTTTAATATATGAATTCCAAGGTGGTGAGTCACTGAACTTTGTTTTAAACTAAGATAATTCCATGAACAACTGTTTTAGTAAATAGACCTTGCTTTGAAAACGTTACAACATTTTGTAATGTGGTAAACCTTAGATTGCGTTCAAATGCTTTATAAATATGGTTTTGGGTTTATCAAGACCATCCTAAGTGTTTTAAAATCAACTACTATTAATGAAGCCTTTTTATTACATGGAAGGATTTTTCAGGTTTGTAAATCATTTGTCAATTTCATATATTGAGTCTTCATAAATATTTTGAAAATAAAAGGTTTTCCAGTTAATCAAAATTTCTTTAAGGTTGGATATTTTGTATTTGTAAAATATTTGGAAGACACTATGCATTCTTTTATTGTTGACTTTCTTTAAATGTTTTATTTTAATCAATAACAAAAGTTTTAAATTTTTGTGATTTTTAAACATTCCAAAGTTTTGGGATGTTACATGTATTTTTCAGGAAAAACAATGGAAAAAGAACTAGAATATAGGATTGTTGCTTACAATGATGTACGTGAGCAAGAAATCATAAAAAAGGGTGAGAGACTGAAGATCCTTGGGCTTCGTCGTCTTGCTGCTGACATAGTTGCACGGAATCAGACCATGCCTGTAGAAAAACAAAAGTAAAAGGTGATGTAGAAATTCATGACTTTTGGCCTCTAGTAGTTTCTTATATAGTTGGTTAATATATAGTTGGACATTTGTAGATATCCCTAGCTGAAAAAATTCCAGAATCGAACCGAGAGCTGAGATCTCACACAAGTGTTATACATGAGTTAGATGGTGAAGATAATGATGAAAATATGGTTGTTGATCGAGAGCACGAAGGTATCTTCACAACACACCAGATTTGTACATTTTCATTTGTCCTTCACTTAAGTTTTTAGCATTGCCTTATCCTTTTTTCATGAGCTAGGACACGGTTTTGATGATCAACAAGACAAAAGAAATGGCCGAAAGCGTACTAGAATGCACTGTGTCTATGATAGAAAAGGAAAGCCACCAGTTCATGTTTCATTTAATGGTAAAGGACAGCCAAATGGCGACAATGCTTCAGAATTTAAAAACTTCATAGCAATACATGTAAAAAGTCATATCCCACTGGACATTCTTATTGGAGGCAAGTAGATGTTCAAAAAAAGAATGAGTTAATGACAACCTTAAGGGTATGATGTAGTTGTTATATAATATGTGTCTTTCTTCATTGTTATAAATAGCACACTAATACAAAACATGGTTTTGTGCAACCAGAATTACTATGTGGTGGATGATAAACTGAAGGACTTTGTGATGGGAAGTGCTCACAATAAATGGAAAGACTTCAAGGCAGATTTGAAAGAGAGGATTTACAAGGAAGAAAGAACTGATGAGGAACTCAATGCTCTTCTCACAAAGGATAAGAGAATAACTCCTACTGATTGTGTTTGGCTTATCGAGTTTTGGAGAAGTGAAGAATGCAAGGTACCATTTTGTTCACTTGTTGCAGTCTGTTCATGCATAGAAACTAGGCACAAAGAGTTTACTTGTTTTCATCGAAGCGGAGCGAACAAGGAAAGAAAAACCGGAGTATGCAGAAGGTGTTGCATACATCGGGAAGCAAGAGCCATGCCAGCGTTGCAACTGATATGGTAGAAAATGTCTTACTTTTTAAGCATAGTCTGCATACTAATGGTGACTCTTTCTACTATAATGGATGCAACACAAGGAGAATGGATATGATCCATGTAGAGATGAATTATTTGTAAAAACACACCAAAGGAAGAATAAATCTCTACCCAAGGAAACAATCGACGTAATAGTAAGTTCTTCTACAAGAATTCATTTTTGTCTAAAATTTCATGTGGTATAGTATATTAGCAGTAAAATATGTTCACTATTGTGACCCACTTATTGTAGGAAAAAATAGACAAGGCAATGGATGAACATCCTGAACTTTTGGAAATATCCATTCAACAAGGAGATATACTGGCACATGTACTTGGGAAAGAGAAGAATGGCTAAGTCAGGGGCTTAGGCTTAGGTGCAAATGCTGCTGCTCTAGGTATGCCTGGAGCTCGAGGGCTGAAATCGACGAGGCTGCAGATGGCTGAGCTAGAGGCTGATAAAGCTTGGTGGGCTAATGAACTTCTATAAGAGCATGTAGATGAAATTAGGAATGATACAAAAGCTCAGATTGAGGCGCTTATGGAAGAAGTGGGCCAACTGAGGACAATGGTGTCACAGTCCAATGTTGGCCACAATAATAGTGTGCTCAACACTGAGCATGTTGATAGTATAGGAGAATCGGCTGCTTGTGAGGAAGACCATTATTTACTTTATGATGAGGAGAAAGCACGTCTAGAGCAGGAGTTGAGGGAAGCAACTATGCGATTAGAAAGTAAGAAAGCACAAGCAGAACTACTTCGTAAGAAGAAGGAAGCAACCCAGAATCAGAAGAGGGAAGCGGAAATCCTTGAGAAAAGGAGGAAGGCTGAAGAACTTCAAAGGAATGAGGCTGCATAACTTAGAAAGAAGAAGGAAGTGGAACAATTGTGAAAGAAAAAGCAACAAAGTCTGCAAAAGAAGGCGCAAGTACCCCAACAGCTACCAAAGAAGTTGGGAGCAGCAGTAACACAAAAGATTCCTCAGGTCTTGATTTATTAACTAATTTAGTTTCTAACTTTTTTGTATGAGTGCAAAGTCCTACTATTAGTTCTTACTCCTGCCTTGTTTAATACTTCTTTTCAAGAAGGGAAGGAGGTAATATTGTAAAATGTTTTCAGGGATCATCTTTCCGCTGTTGCAAAAGGTACAGTTTTGTCAACCGACCGAAAGAAGATAGTAGGTGGTCGGGAGCTTCGCACTGAATGTTGTGAAGTGGCCATTGACTATATAATGAAAAAAGACACCATATTACCTCGCGTTGTTGGGAATGTTACCACCATTGGACAAGCTCAAGGAAGAAGTATTGCATGGTTGTATAAGCATGTAGGCCTTCTTTAGTTCCTTTTTTTATGCAAGTGTTAAATCAATTTTCTTATGAACCATTCATGTATGTGCAGCTGGAGTTTCAGAAACAAATGACAAAGCAAGCCCCGCCTCGACAAGAAGAATGAGCGATATGTATTCTCTTTTGTTAAATATAGCTAGCCGTTAGCTATTTGTGAATTTCTACTTGTAGCTAGTTGTTAACTATTTTCAGAACAATTTTGCAGTCTTGAAAACAACTACTTGTTAGTTATTTTCTAATTTCCACTTGTTAAATTTATCTAGCGGTTTAGAAATTCCATGAACAGATCAAAGTGATCCATCTTGTGCATATGTTATCTTCTGGAATAGCTCAAACTGATTCATAATTTAGCTAGCTGTTTCGAATTTCCATGAATAGCAAGTTGATCCTTATGTACTACTACTTGGATGTGTAGTGATCGGGTTCAGGGCTATGCACTGCTGTTTTCAGTTGTTCAGCCGAGGAATCGTAATTTCTATCGCTCGTTTTTTTTGTTGAAAATATAACAAGTGTAATTATGATGCTCCAAGTGTCTGTTGTTGCTCAACTGTTCAGATTGCATCGTTTGTGAAATCAGTGTGTTTAAGTATTCGGTTCTAACCAGTAATCTTATTCTCTGTCCACCCAAAGACTTTACTACATGGCAAGGATCATCAAAGAAATCTATGCTGGAGGAACTAGAGGGGGATGCGATGCTGAAGATCGTGGACCTCTGCCACCACTTGTTAGATATATATGCTCTTTTGTTCACTTCGATCTGCTAATTTAGGAACATGCAAACTGCAGACTACTACTTTAGAAACATATTCAAGCTGCATATATGTATGCTTAAATATGCTCTTTTGTTCGCTTGGATATTTGCATCTTGGATATGTGCCACGTACTGTGTTAATACTATGTTAATTATATCACTTATGGGAGAACTGAACGAATCCTGTAAGTGATCATTTCTATATGAGTTGGTTGCATTGTTTGTACGTGTGCTACATTGAATAGCAAATGCTGAAAAACCGTAAGCAAATTTCACACTACTTGAATAGCCAGTAGTAGTAAACCGAAAATGGGCTAAACTGACGGTAAGAGCAAAAAGATACAGCCGGCGGAACTAAATATGTTATATCGCTGCCCATTTGCCGGGAAAAGACTGAACAGCCGGCACAACTATTTTCCAGCTGACAAAGGTCTCTGCAAGGGAAAAAAAGGACTGCCGGGAAAGATTCAGCTGGATGGCAGTCAAACTACTGGCAAAAACTTTGTCGTCAGGGTTATAGCGGGCAAATACATCTGCCGGGAAAAAAAACTTTGCCGGCAGTTTTACTGCCCGTAAATTGACTTTTCCTGACAGCAAATGTGCCCCCAGTTTTGGTACGTGGTGTAGTGCTCGCGGCTTCCGCGACTCTAAGTGGCAGGTGAACTATATATCGGCTTTGTAACATCCCAACATTTTGTAATGTTTCAAAATCACTAAAAATTTAAACTTTTATTTTTAATTAAGATGAAACTATAAAAGCATAAGAAAATCAACTTTGAAAGACTTCATAGCATTTTCTAGATATTTAAAATTTAAAATATCCAACTAATCACTATTTAAAATTTTGGAGTTTAGTTTAATTTCTTTATACAAAGTATTTCTTAAACCTAAAATTAAAATTAGGTAAATAATTTAAATCATTTCCATCCACCTTCAAAAAAAAATCATGAGTAATTTCAATATGAAAGGCAGAGCTCGTTAAATCAAGGACGAAGCCTCGAGTTAGAGCTCGTCCGACGGCGACCGAAGACGCCACAGCTTTGACCGCTTCTCCCCGCTGCTACCGGACAAACGCGAGGACTCCACGGGCTCCATCGTCTCCTTCGTCCCGTGGTGAACGTCTTCATCGCCTCCACGAGTCTGGTGGTGCACTGGAGCCACCGGAGCGTCCACGCCCGGCGTCGGCGCCGCCGTCTTCATCGACTCCGGCGAGTCAGCGCCGCCAGGTAATGACCATCGCCTCCGATCCGTCCGATCTAAGTTTAACGGCCAAGATTAGATCCAGCCCGAAACGAACCGGTACTCAAATTTGATCCTTTGGATCTGGATCTAACGATCCGGATTTAATGGAGCCGAGCCGAGCCGAGACTCAGCCAAGCCGAGCTGCGCCGAACCCAGCCAATCGTAGCATGCCATTTGGCCCTCTCTATTTTTTGTTTTATTTCCAAATAGAATTAATGTCTATTTTACAGAAAAGCCCCTCCCATTTAGATTTGTTATAACTTTTTAACCACATATGCAAATTTGACAAATTTTATATATTTGGAAAGCTCTTAACATGTAGAATATTTTAGATCTGTTAGAATTCAAATTTGACTTTGTTTAAAATATTCAAATTACAAATGGTGGATTTGAGTATTTTTGTCATAACTTTAAATCTATAAAATCAAAAATTGCAAATAAAATTGTTTTAGAAACTTTATTATATGTGTATTATGATGCCTCTGTTATAAAATATTTTTGAGTATTATTTTGATGATTTAATAGTTGTATGTTTAATTTAAATAGTTTGACTATTTTTGACATAACTTTTAATAGAAACATTATTTTTGAGTAAATTCAATTGCTATAAGTTTATTTAAATCCCCTCTGTCTATTAACACCATTTATATGTGTTATGAAAATTAAATCACATAAAACTTTAATATATATGTTTTCCTTTTATTATGTTTTGCAAAAATATAACTAATTAAATTGCATGTATAGCATCATGCATATTTTATAAATATCACAAAAATTAGTAAGATGTTCTTATGATTTAAAAGTGCTTTTCATGCATAACTTATTTTATTATATAGTTCTACTCCTCATAGGAAAAACTTCTCACTTATTTTCTCTAAGTTAGGATTATTTTCAATTTAGTATTTTGGTAAAGTGCAATCAACATGGAGCTAGAAGGCAAATGAAGGACATAGCCAAAACAAGACTTCAGAAGTATCTTCAAGGAGTAGAAGCACTTAGAAGAAAATCAAGAAGAAGTTCATGAAGATCAACCAACAATATTTTCTAAATCTTGCTTCCTCTCTCTATCCTTTCTCCCTTCTTCTCTTAGACCTCATGATGAATAAGTTAAATCCAAGACCAGCCTCGGTGATACAAGAATCCTCAAGTCTGAAGATTTATCAAGTCTACCAAAAATTCAATCAAGACTTCACCAAGGATAAAGTTACAAGTCTGGAGATGAAGACTGGAAGACCAACTACAACTTTATTTTTATCTTTTCCCTCTTTCCTAATCTTGTCTGTCATTTTAGAGAAACAATTTTCGATCATGTTATTACCATCTTGAAGTTTGTTGGATCCTAGCAGCATAGTGAGATGAAGCGGCCTGGAGACTAACCTTACATGTCCACGTACATGAGACCTGTTCCACAACCTAAGTGGCTGGCCGGGTGTCTGTCTCTCTCACTATAGTGAATATCCAATTTATGTAAGGACCCCTCTGACTACCCGTCAGAGTTGCCCACGTTATGTAAACAGATCACGATCCCAAGGATCAGTGCATCGCGATCACATAACCAGCATGGTATACAAAGTTACATCATACAACTCGAATAGAAAAAGACTTACATAAATACTGGTCACATGACCAAGTATGCAAACATCGTCGCACATGACGAAAATGAACTAAGGTACAGCGAAAGATTTCGACTAGCGTCGCCCTCGTCAAGTCTTGACGCATTCCCACATAGCAGTTGAGCGGGACACTCAGTTGGCGTAGTCGTCGGCATACTTCTCCTTCTTGTCGTATCTTTCCTCATTGAAAACCTGGACGTTTGAATATCCAGGGACATAGCCATATGAGTACATTTACGTACTCGCAAGACCACCTCTAAGGATTAGGTTTTCATGATAATGCAAGAAAACACTTTTCGAAAACTGGTGTAGCTGCTATATATGACTATAGGGCTTAGTTTTCGAATACGATGATTTTAGGCATAGAGACTACGACATCTCTATATCTTTGTTGAAGAAAAACATTTAGAGATAGAATTCTCTTCTCTTAGATATAGCAATGACCTATCTAAGTTCAAACTTTCTTTATAGTGAATATCCAATTTACAAAGAGTTGTTAATAATTGTTGACCACCTTGAAGAATAGACTTAGTATTTTCTCTAAATAGTTATGCACATCATGACTAAGTCATTAAAGTGCTTATTCAAGATGATTTATAGCAAAGTATTTTATGCAACTTATGACCTTAGTCCTTAGTCATTTTTACTAACATACTTGCCTTGCGTAAACTTAAAAGATTTTCATGGCATGTCATGCATCTCTAGTCCTTAGAAATACTTTGCACATCATGCATAAACATATTTTCCTTAGAAGTTTTATAAAACTTGTTTGTTCATTAGGTATGCATTTGTATGCATTGTGTAGTTGTGTTTTATGTTGATTGTTGTATTCTTGATTGTCTATATTGTTTAGATTGAACGGAGAGACTCGAGTTACGTTGAAAACAGTTTGTTAACAAGACATTATCCAAAGGCAAGTGGCACACCTCATAAACTTCCTACTATTTTCTATATGCATTACTTAGTATACTTTTATATAAGCATGTGTAGGATAGTACTGCTATGCTAGACCTCTGTAGAAATTCCTTACTCCTGTGTCTAGGTTCCTATATAATACTTAGTAGAAATATTGATGCTATGCAAATGTGGTTTTGTGAAAATCTAAATTCTACTAAGTTAAGAATGAAACACCTGGGTGGAAAGTGGTTGTATGGTTTATGCTGAGTGGCTACTCAGGTCCATGTCTATGGTTTCTGGAGTACGTGCACTTGTGGACGGCCACCCAGGAACAGAGGAATATGAAGATCTCCGAGTGACGATTTCTTCCAGTGCAGCCATTGCCATATGGGCTCTGGATTGATCAACTATGTTGCGTGGACTCTCCCCGGCTTGACAAGCAGATGTAGAGGGTGTTAGGTGGAACGGGTCAAGCCAGAGTGGGAGGGGAAATGCCTCTGAAAGATCTGTTCTCATTCTTCTCCTTTTCCTTATCACTATAAGTGTGTAAAGGATAGTTTGGATTGAATGGGTACAATGGTGAACGTGCACAACCTCTGCAGAGTATAAAACTAAGTACTTAGCCGTGTCGCAGGTACGGACAATTTGATCAGCTGATCACAGACGTCAACGGAGGATTCCACCATTCCAACTTCAAAATTAAAACTTGATGGGTGAACACACGTAGAATGAGACCGTGGATTTCATGCCACGGATGTCTCGAATAGAAGAAAAGTGGTTTCCAAAGAGTTAGGAAAAATTGGCTTTATGCAAAATAGCCTTGAACTCGACCAGCCAAATATGCATATACGTTATTAGAGTTATTCCTCTAAGTGTCCACCATAGTGTCACTTGCCAGACTCCATTTTTAATGGAATCTGACCCAGGTTGTTGCAATATTTTTCTTATTGCAGATTGATCACATGATGAGTGAGGTTTCGTTTAAAGGTTTCGAGTCTACAACCAACATGTTTTCGCCTGTGGCAACATGAATGTGATGGAGACTCACTGCTATTGTATTTCCGTTGTTTACTCTTTCAAAGCTAGCTTTATGCTATGCAACTTGTATTGAATATTTTGTAAGTCTGGATCATCGATGTAATAAAATTGATACTTTGTTGTGATATTACATCGTAAACTGTGTGTGCAAACGAATCGATCCAGGGATTTGCACTATACACAGGTATCTGCCTTATTTTAAGTGCAGGTACGCTACAGATGGTATCAGAGCACTGTGTTGCATGTGAGTTTGAAACCCTAGGTTTGGATAGAAATAGGATTTGGCCATAGGATTAAAAATCTATTTCATTCAGCCTGCTGAAAGTAAAACTTTTCAAACATCATTCTTGTAACTATCTTAACTATTTCCTTTCTAATTTTGTTCTCTTGTTTCTTAGATGACCGCCCTCATTGAATCACTCAAGAAGGGACCAGTGATGACCATGACATTGGAATGTGAGACCGAATTTCCAAGAGCACTTAAGGATAACATGAAGAGTTTAGGTTTTGAAGGAGAAGCAGTATACAAAGGTTTTCCTTTCATGGATGAAGGACAAGAGTATTGGTGGGTGCAAGTCCATCTATACAGGAGTAAAGAAGATGACAACAAGACTGAGGGTTACTGCATGTTCACTAACCCAATAATTCACACATCATTCTTTGATTCAGCAAGAAATGCAGCATGGACAACCATCGAGTACCTTGCAGAAAGACTTCGTTTTAGACTTCACAACACCCAGAAGCATCTCGAAGAACTCAAGGAAGTAGAAGAGGAACTCGAGGCACTCAGGAAAAAGATAGATTAAACCACCTATCCATTAGAATAACGAGATCCGATGATGTATTGACCTATCAAATTGTGGTATGGCAGTACTGTCACTTTTGTATTTCAATAAAGTTGGTGTATTTCGTTCGATAAACGATTAGTTCGATTTCTCAAAAGAAGTTTGAAAAATTTCATGTATGTGTTTGCTTGTGTTTGAACCATGTTGATTGATTATGTTAGAGATTGGTTGCCTTGTTTGATTTATTGAACTAGAATTCCTCCATAGTACCTTTAATTCAACTCATTTATTTTCTAAACCAAATTGATGTCTCACGCCAATACCAACACCAATGATTTGCACACAACAATGCGACTACTATTAGAGAACCAGAGTCAGTTGTGGAATTCGATCAATGACCACCTGGCTAAGATTGATCAAAACCATAGTGAGTATCATGAGGGTCTTATAACCAAACTGAAGGCATGCAAAACTATGTGGAGTATAATAAGTCCTTAATCATTCCTTCCACCACATACCATTGTATTTTTAGTATTAGTACACTATACATCAGAAAAATAAGCAAGATTAAACAAAGTTTCTAGACTGACCACAAAAAATTCTTTAAGGGTGGTAGCCCACCTAGTTAATTCAAACCCAGAGATCGCAAACTATCTTTATTTCTGGCCTCCCCAATCAGAAAAATCATTCCCTACCAGTTTTCATGTTTCCATGTCAGAAATTACATTCCCAAAACCTCTCGAGCTATCAGAATCATTCCAAGCATTTGCTTTTCTTTCTAGCCTCTCCGAATCTCGGGGACGAGATTCCTTTTAAGGGTGGTAGTTTGTAACATCCCAACATTTTGTAATGTTTAAAAATCACAAAATATTTAAACTTTTTTTTTGATTAAGATGAAACCCCAACACTTTTTTTTGACTATAGTGAGAGAGACAAACTCCGGCGCGATCCATCCGATCTGTCCGATCCGTCCGATCTAAGTTTAACGACCAAGATTAGATGCAGCCCCAAACAAACCGGTACTCAGATTTGATCCTTTGGATCTGGATCTAACGATCCAGATTTAATGGAGCCGAGCCGAGCCGCGGCTCAGACTCAGCCAAGCCGAGCTGAGCCCAGCCCAGCCAATCGTAGCATGCCATGTGGCCCTCTCTATTTTCTGTTTTATTTCCGAATAGAATTAAATGTCTGTTGTACACAAAATCCCCTGCCATTTAGATTTGTTATAACTTTTTAACCACATATCCAAATTTGATAAATTTTATATATTTGGAAAGCTCTTGACATGTAGAATATTTTAGATTTGTTAGAATTCAAATTTGACTTTGTTTAAAATATTCAAATTTCAAATGGTGGATTTGAGTATTTTTGTCATAACTTTAAGTCTATAAATTCAAAAATTGCAAATAAAATTGTTTTAGAAACTTTATAATATGTGTATTATGATGCCTCTGTTATAAAATATTTTTTAGTATTATTTTGATGGTTTAATAATTGTATGTTTAATTTGAATAGGTTGACTATTTTTGACATAACTTTTAATAGAAACATTATTTTTGAGTAAATTCAATTGCTATAAGTTTATTTAAATTCCCTCTGTCTATTAACACCATTTATAAAAATTGTGTTATGAAAATTAAATCACATAAAAATTTAGTCTATATGTTTTCCCTTTATTATGTTCGGCAAAAATAGAACTAATTAAATTGCATGTACAGCCTCATGCATATTTTATAAATATCTCAAAAAATAGTAGGATGTTCTTATGATTTTAAAGTGCTTTTCATGCATAACTTATTTTATTATATAGTTATACTCCTCATAGGAAAAACTTCTCACTTATTTTCTCTAAGTCAGGATTATTTTCAGTTTAGTATTTTGGTAAAGTGCTATGCACTTAGACACTTAGTATTTTCAACATGGAGCTACAAGGCCAATGAAGGACTTAGCCAAAACAAGACTTCAGAAGTATCTTCAAGGAGTAGAAGCACTTAGAAGGAAATCAAGAAGAAGTTCATGAAGACCAACCAGCAATATTTTCTAAATCTTGCTTCCTCTCTCTCTCATTTCTCCCTTCTTCTCTTAGACCTCATGATGACTAAGTTAAATCCAAGACCAGCCTCGGTGATACAAGAATCATTAAGTCAGAAGATTTATCAAGTCTACCAAAAATTCAATCAAGACTTCACCAATGAGAAAGTTACAAGTCTGGAGATGAAGACTGGAAGACCAATTACAACTTTCTTTCTATCTTTTCCCTCTTTCCTAATCTTGTCTTTCATTTTAGAGAAACAATTTTCGATACTGTTATTACCATCTTGAAGTTTGTTGGATCCTAGCAGCATAGTGAGATGAAGCGGCCTGGAGACTAACCTTACATGTCCACATACATGAGACATGTTCCACAACCTAAGTGGCTGGCCGGGTGTCTGTCTCTCTCATTACAGTGAATATCCAATTTATGTAAGGACCCCTCTGACTGCCACTCAGAGTTGCCCACGTTATGTAAACATATCACGATCCCGAGGATCAGTGCATCGCGATCACATAACCAACATGGTATACAAAGTTACATCATACAACTCGAATAGAAAAAGACTTACGTAAATACTGGTCACATGACCAAGTATGCAAACATCGTCGCACATGACGAAAATGAACTAAGGTACAGCGGAAGATTTCGACTAGCGTCGGCCCTCGTCAAGTCTTGACGCATTCCCACAGAGCAGTTGCGCGGGACACTCAGTTGTCGTAGTCGTCGGCGTACTCCTCCTTCTTGTCGTATCTCTCCTCATTGAAACCTGGACGTTTGAATATCCAGGGACATAGCCATATGAGTACATTTATGTACTCGCAAGACCACCTCTAAGGCTTAGGTTTTCATGATAATGCAAGAAAACACTTTTCGAAAACTGGTATAGCTGCTATATATGACTATAGGGCTTAGATTTCGAATACGATGATTTTAGGCATAGAGACTACGACATCTCTATATCTTTGTTGAAGAAAAACATTTAGAGATAGAATTGTCTTCTCTTAGATATAGCAATGACCTATCTAAGTTCAAACTTTCTTTTGTAAAACCTTTAAAAACACGAGGATGGGGATACCCCTTTTCCCTGACTTGAGATCGGACTGATTGTCTCCCCAAGACCAATCAGCTTCTCCCAAATTCCGTACCTCCCAGGTACCTCCTTATTCCACATAAACACTTTCCTTTTTTAAAACAACTTCTTTCCCCTGGCGCCCAGTGTGGCCTTTCCAACCGTCCATGACCGCGGACGTGGCTATTCGAATAGATTTACACTCTGCAGAGGTTGCACACTATACCCACACCTATCGGTCATTCTGCCGTGTCTGCCACGGCACGGGCATACGACAGCATGCGGGGGTCCGGATAACACGATCAAAGCTTTCCACTATGTCCACCCTAGTATCGGGGCCTCCCGGTAGGTTTGTTCTCCTCGGCACCGTGTGCTCCGCTAGACCTCTTGGTCTTTCCTCGGGACGCCACACCGCCACGTCAGGAGACCCGCCATAATCGTCCAGCTGCTGGTCCTCAGCAGTGTATTGTCTCTTCCGGACGACAACCCGGCTTCGAGGGCCCAGCCCTCATAGAAAGTATGAGAGCCCCAACACTAAAACAAACAAGATTCCGGCTAAGCCCTACCCATGTCAGGTAGTGTGGTTGCACGGGTTAATTGTTCGGGCGGCAGCAGGGACTTCAAAATTAAACCTCCACCTCCGACTGCTCCCAGCAGCTCGGGTTTTCGCAACATCTCTGAATGCTCTCAGCATCTCGGGTTTTCATATAAACATTCTTTTCTCTCTGATTGCTCGCAGCTGAACGGCAGTTGACAACCTAGAGGAGGGGGGGGTGAATAGGTGGTGACCAATTTTTATGTGTTTTTCAGTTTTAGGCTAGTGGAAAGTAAGTTGTCTAAATGTGCAACTAGGTGATGCAAGTGAACAACAACAAAGAAACTAAATAAGTACAGGAATGCAGTAAAGGAGAGTGGAACAAGACAACCGTAGGAACTCGTAGATACCGATTTTATCCCACGTTCCACCACATAGGTGTACGTCTTGTTGGAGGGGTGTGAGCTACCACAAAGGTTTGCTCAATGCCACAAAGGCCTCACCCTATTCTCCTGTGAATTCGACCACAAAGGTGTGAATCCACTCTTCCACTAAGGACTCCTTTAAGGGCGGAGAAGACCCCGTACAAACACGTGAGACACACACCCACAACTGAATTGGGGGCTCCCACAAAGACCACAACAGGCCAAATCCACAAAGGAATCCACAAAGGATCAAGAACAAACAAAGTTGAACCTAGCTATCCACAAAGGAACCCTAGATTCGTTGCCCCTCAAGAAATAGAGGGGGAAAACAAAACGCTTTGGTGGAGTTGTGAATCGGTGGCTTTTTCCTCAGATCCCCAAGTATCAAAGGATTTGAGTGCCTAGATTGGGAGATCCGGAAGAAACAAGCTTCAGCACCAATGGAGGAGAGAGAAAATCTGGAAGCTTAGTATGCTGGAGGTAGGTGGAGGGGTATTTATACCCCTCTCCAAAATCTGCCCGTTGTACAGCTGCCAGCCCGGAAATCTCCGGGTTGAGGACCGGAGATCTCCGGACTCCGGAAATTTCCGGTAGGAATTCCGGTTGATCTTGACTCTGGATCAGTACTGGTTGGGCTTCTTGACTTGGTAGAAAAATCTCTGACGCTCGGATATCTCCGGACTGGGGCCCGGAGATCTCCGGGCGCTGGAAATCTCCGAAGGCAATTCCGGCTAAAATTGTGTTGGAGTCAGTACGCATAAGAGTTCTGGACTTGGTTGAAATTCCTCTGTCACTCGGAGATCTCCGGACTGGGGCTCGGAAATCTCCGGGAGCATTTCCGGCTTAGCTTGAGTTGGAGTCAGTACGCTTTTGATTTGAGACTTATCGAAAAACTTGATTGGCTCGGAGATCTCCGGTCTGTGGACCGGAAATCTCCGAAGCCCGGAAATCTCCTGACTGAAATCCTGATGAAAGACCAAGTGAAGTAGAATTGAAACTTAGGCCAAGTAAGTGTTCCTCTTTATTAAACGACCTGTAAAAGAACCTGCAAGCTTCATCACAAACATTAGAATACCTTTTGTGTTGTCATTAGTCACCAAAATCTGGGAGTGCATAGAATGCACTTTCAATCTCCCCCTTTTTGGCGAATGATGACAACACGAAAGGAGAACGGATTTGCAAAATATAGACGGAGCTCCCCCTAAGTGAGTGCACTATTTTAGGATGTTTTTGGAATACAAGTGCACGTTCCTTAGGATCAACACTCCCCCCTAGATTTTACAAAACACACAAATACACAATACATACAAGAAGCAACAAACTTAGACAATAGGGTTATTACAGTAGAGAATTTAACAGTACTCATGTCTCACAGACATGAAGAAAATAAACCGTCACGAAAATAGGGAGCACTTTTAAAACAAAGCGAAAAGAAAGAAGTGCTCCCAACCCATGCAAATCCCGAGAGTCCTAGAGATACTTCTCCCCCTTTGGCATCAAAATACCAAAAAGGGAGGAGGTTCCACTAACGTCCCATGACTCAAGAGTCGGAACCCCGCTCGGCATCATCATCCTCCTCCTCCTCAGCATCATCATCATCATACTCAAGATCGCTGTCCTCTGGCACTGCATCATCCCAATCAAAAGTGAGTCCATCTGCATTCCGATCCTTGAAAGGAATCACAGGCTTCAAAGGGTGCTTCGGAGCAGGCATCTTCATATGAGCCATCATCTCTTCTTGGCGCTTCATAATGCGATGGTTCTGAGAGTAGATGGAGTAGTTCTCACTGTGAATGCAACAGTTCATGTTCATGATTTTCCCAATAGCTCGAACTACCCATGGGCGACTCTTCTTGGCAGCTCTCTTGATGTTGGGATTGGAGGGAACCCGAGATGGACCACCAAAAATCTCATCCTCATTGATATCTTGCATGGTGGCTTGTTGTTGAACAAGGTGAGCAGATTTCTGGATAAGCAGGGCTGCCTTGTGGGGCTGAGTACCAAAGGCTGCATCAAAATCATCTCCGTCTTGCTCAGAAAGCTTGTAGAGCCTCTTGATGAGTAACATCACATAGGGAGCATACGGAGGAACTTTCCTCTCGAAAACTGCTAGAGATATCTCCTGGAAAATGAAATCCATGACATCCACTTTGTAGACCTCCTGCTCAACCTCATACTCACCAAGATAGGCCGCATGAGCCTTGGCCATCAAGTTGACTAGAGCCCCAGCAATATTGTCCGCATTGCCTACAATGGGAGCAATAGTCCAACGGAACATGCGAAGCAGAATATCATAAGTAGGGAGGAGACCATTCTGAGAGCCAATCCTTCCTCCAGGCTGATAAAGATCAGACATGACATGCTTGTTGTAAGCAATGCCATGGACATGCATGCGGGCGCCAGCTGGAACAGACAAACCACTTAAGGGACAACCAAGAATCCGAGCAAACTCTCGGAAAGAGGAAGTCAAGCGCTGCCTGCCAGACATCCAGGTCATCCCAAAATCCTCTGAGGAGTCAAACACCACAGTAGCATAGAACTTCTGATAACTTCATGGGGCAGATGTGCTTGTCAATTGAGAACTTCTGATAAACTTCCCTGTAGAGCCATGCCATCTCAGTGCAAAAGTACTTAGGATCATCAGACTCCACATTGTAGGAGAGCTCACTTCGCCACTTGCGAAAACTGCCTTTGTTGAAGTCTTCAAGACGGAGCTCGGGCCTCTTCTTCTTGCTAGGCCCAGTGGGTTTCTTGAGCAGAGCTGCAGACTCAGCATGTGTGCTATCTTCACTTGAGTACCCACTGGGACGGCGAGAATGAACTAGTTTGCCTTTTCCACGAGTAGAGATTTTCTTGAAACGGCCTCGAGGGTTGGAGCCTGCAAACAAACATCAAAGATAAGATGGAAAGCATATGGGGTAAGCACTCATGTCCGAGAAGGAAAATGGAACGTACTAGAGAAGTTTTTGCAAACATAGTTTCTGTCCTTGGCTGATTTGATTCTGAGTAGGCCGGAGATTTCCGGGTCTGACTCGAGATCTCCGGGGTCCGGAGATTTCCGAGTCTGACTCGGAGATTTCCGGTCTGCATGAAATTTTGCCAGATCTGAACAAAAACTTTGAACGAAAAATAGATCTGTGCACGTGGAGTGTAGAGCATGCCAAGGGGAGCAATTCTACCAAAGGAAACAAGCAACAACCTCCTAAATCGGCTAGGTTAAACGAAAACTAGTTTCGTCCTAGATTTGAAAAACGAGGAGTTACCGGAAGACATCGCGGAAAGCGTGCGGATGAAATCGAAGCCCTCAAGGAGGAGAAGAAGATCCCCGAAGCACGCGAGAAACCCTCGAACGATCCACCCGCAGCAAGGAACGGAAGATTTGGAGATTTTCGGAGGAGAGAGAGGAATAGGGCACAGGGTGGATGAACTGACCGAACCGGTCGGTCCACCCGGGCCCTTATATAGGCAGAAAAATTTGAACCGGAAATCTCCGGACTGAGTCTCGGAGATCTCCGGGTGCCGGAGATTTCCGAGGCTATTTCCGGATTTGGACTTAGCCTTGGAAAACATTCGCACGCTCGGAGATTTCCGGACATCGGACCGGAGATTTCCGGACCCCGGAGATTTCCGGCTCTAATTCCGATTCAGCTTCGCCTGAGGTCAGTGCCGAAATTGAAAAGGACTTAGGTGCCGAAAAATCGCAGGGGCCGGAGATTTCCGAGTCTCAGCCCGGAAATGTCCGGACACCGGAAATTTCCGGGACTATTTCCGGTCAATAATCATCACAGGTCAGTGCTGATTTTTGAATGGACTTAGTCTCGAAATTCTCTGGTGGACCGGAGATTTCCGAGTAAGGCTCGGAGATTTCCGTTCAAACCCAAAAAACTCCACGAACAAGAAAACAAAAGGGGACATGAGTGGGGAAAAACATGTTTAAAGATAGTGAAAGGCTTAGGATAGACACTCAAACTAAAAATGAAGACACACTCAGGTTGCAAGAAACATAAAAGCACAAGAGAAGACCAACCAAGAGTGTGTTTTCCCAAAAGAGCCAAAGACAATGCAAGGAGAATCAAAAATAAAACCAAAAAGAATCCAAAGGAAAAGAGAGTTGGTGGCCGAGGCCACCGTGTATGAGTTGTAGCATGGTACCGCGAAGATATATCTTGGGTCCATAATTACATCTCAACATTGAAGCTCACAAATTAGATTTAATTTGAATTTTTAGCAATGATATGTCACTTTATGCATATTAGGGGGAGGAAGAGTCCAATGTATTAGGAAAACACTCCCCCTAAGTCAATGCGTACCTCTAGGTCTAATAAAGCCTTAAACGTTGGAGTGAGTGTACGGAGTTCAAGCCAAGGCCCGAGAATCTATGCTATTGAGCTCATTCCTGAAGTAGCAAAAACGGGCTTCATCAAGGGGCTTCGTGAAGATATCCGCCAATTGATCCCTTGTACCAACATATGATAGATCAATATATCCTCGTGCCCCGTGATCGCGGATGAAGTGATGACGAATCTCGATGTGCTTGGTCCTTGAATGTTGCACCGGATTGTATACAATTTTGATGGCACTCTCATTATCACATAAAAGCGGCACTTTGTCCAAGAGGACACCGTAATCCTTTAAAGTTTGCCGCATCCAAAGAAGTTGAGTACATCCGCTTGCGGCGGCAACGCACTCGGCCTCCGCCGTGGATAATGAGATGCAATTTTGTTTCTTCGAGGACCAACTCACCAAAGATCTTCCAAGAAATTGACACGTCCCGGATGTGGACTTCCTATCATCAATGTCGCCCGCCCAATCGTAGTCGGTGTATCCACAAAGATACAAGGTGCCATCTTTGGGATACCACAACCCAAAGCAAGGGGTATGAACCAAATATCTGAAGATTCTCTTCACGGCCATCAAATTACTTTCCTTAGGCACGGCTTGATAACGAGCACACACTCCAACGCTTAAAACGATATCGGGCCTAGACGCACACAAATAAAGAAGAGACCCAATCATAGAACGATACTCCTTTTGGTCTACCTCTTTACCGTCGGGGTTGAGTTGGAGGTGGCACTTGGTTTTCATAGGAGTAGTCACACCATTAAGTCCAAGCAATTTGAATTTCTTGATCATATCTTGAATGTACTTGGCTTGACATATGAAGCTCCCTTCCCTCAATTGCTTTATCTCAAAGCCAAGAAAGAACTTGAGTTCACCCATCATGGACATCTCGAACTTGTCGGTCATTAACTTGGAAAACTCATCATTGAACACACGGTTAGTAGAACCAAAGATAATGTCAATGACATAAAGTTGACAAATGAAGAGTTCACCATTAACCTTTTTAGTGAAAAGAGTGGGATCGATTACCCCAACCTCAAATCTACGGTCTACCAAGAACTCTCTCAAGTGCTTGTACCATGCTTGTTTAAGGCCATAGAGAGCTTTGTCCAAGACATAGACGTGGTGAGGATGGTTGGGGTTTTCAAAACCCGGGGGTTGTTTAACATACACAAGTTCTTTCAAGGGACCATTAAGAAAGGCGCTTTTAATGTCCATTTGCTGCAATTTGAAACCATGGTGAGAAGCATAAGCGATGAGAATACGTATCGATTCGAGTCTTGCAACCGGTGCAAAAGTTTCTCCAAAATCGATGCCTTCGACTTGAGAAAATCCTTGGGCCACCAACCGTGCCTTGTTCCTTACAACGATACCATTTTCATCTTGCTTGTTCTTGAAGATCCACTTAGATGCAATAACGTTGCGGCAATCTTTAGGCTTCTCAACTAGGCGCCACACTTTGTTGCGCTCGAAGTTGTTAAGTTCTTCATGCATAGCCCCTAGCCAATTCGGATCTTCAAGAGCATCGAAAACTTTCTTGGGCTCGACCATGGAAATATGTGCTTGATGCTCACTAAAATGAGCTAATTGACTTCGTGTGGAGACCTTTGCTCGTATATCACCAATGACCTTGTCGAGAGATAATGCCCTAAGTTCCAAAGACATAGTGACGAGGTGGTAACTCGACAAGTCCCAGGGTTGTTTGCACCCCGGGTTGATTGATGGGGAGAGAGATGAGTGCAGGTGGTCACGACGGCTGACAAGCAAGGATTTACCCAGGTTCAGGCTCCTGGAGGATAACACCCTACTCCTTCTTGTCTGGCTATTGATGCGAGTTGTGGTTACAATGGCGAGACTGCGATCTCGCTAGGGTTTGTGCCGTAGCTATCAGCGTGTCCTTTGGGACGAGCAGCCCTCCTGGCTTTATAGGCAGCTAGGTCTCGGGTGGTTGGTGCCGATGGCAACTACAGATATGGCAGGTTATGCTTCCTAACCGACTTGGACTAGGTTACATGGTACCCCGCGTGGGCCTTCTGTGGGCCTTCCTGTCCTTGGCGCGGCCCAGGTAGCCTTATCGTGGGCTACCCGAAAGGCAGCCCCACGTCAGTAGCCCCCGAGTGCTTGGTCGAAGCGTAGAGTCGAGCAAAGGACTCCTTCCTCCTGGACGCGCCATTGGATTGCTTGATCTTGAGCTTGAACTCGATTTCTTCAGCCGAACCGGCCACTCCCGATGGGAGTAACGTTTGCAGTCGAATTACTTTGCCTTCATCTTCTTGCGAAGCTTGCTTCTACTCAGCCTGTTTGGCTTACTTGTGGATGGATTCGGCTGCTCGAGCTTACTCTGTTGCCACCCGAATGGTTTCTTCGGGTTCTCGGATCATCTGCCGATCCTACCTTGTTGATTTCAGCTTTGAAGCCTACTACTCGAATTACTCTGTCGAGTTGCTTCAATTGATTTTGGAGTCGTTGTCTTGATGACGTCACTGGTGACGATCTGATGCACGCCTCTGCGCTCGATGGGACGTGACTTGGCGGGCCCCGCTGTCAGAGCTGACCGCGGTCAACAGTTGTCACGTCTCCGAAGTGGGCGCGAAATTTGCGCGGCATGATGATGACGCCTCGGTTTTCGTGCGGAGTGGACAAAGTGGGCGGTGACGGTTGGTTTCCTCGTGCGACACGTGGACGGCCGGATGTGTCTGCTCGGAGCCCTTGTTCTGTGGACGGTTGAGATGAGACTTTTCGAGGCATAAGTACTGTGTTTTGACGCTTGGGATTTCATCTTCTCCAATCGCTCTGTGCTCCCTTTCCTCTGCGCTCTACCATTTTCGCCGCCATCCAGAGCTCCGTGCAATCTGTCCGTACACCTTGCGCTGCCTTGCGGCACCATGGGCAAGCCGAAGAGCGCTGCTGGCTCCTCCGCCGACGTCGACGAAGCCGGGCTGATGAAGAAGCCCGACGGCGACTGGCAGAGATCGTCGGTGAAGAAGGCCGAGGTGGAGCTCTTCCGTGCGCAGGGTCTGCTTCCACCTGCTGACCAAGTCCAGGTACGCGTTCCTGGCAAGGAGGTTTTCCCCACTCCCCGCGATGGGGAACGTGTTTGCTTCGCGGATTTCCTTCCGCGGGGCTTCGGGTTCCCCATGCACGATTTCGTGCGCGGTCTCCTGTATGCCTATGGGGTTCAGATCCACGATCTGACCCCCAATGGCGTCTTGAGCATCGCGGGCTTCATCGTGCTTCCTGGGTGTCGCGCCCCATTGGGCGTTGTGGAAGTCGCTCTTCCTCGTCCGCAAGAACGTTGGGAAGAGCGGGTTGACCTTCCCCATGGGCGGCTTCGGAATCCAAGTGCGTGGTGACACCGCGTACGTCCAGATGAAGAAGTGCGACTCCGTCCAGGGATGGCGCAAGAGATGGTTCTACGTCTAGTCGAACCAGGACGGCCTGGATGCACTCGACAGCGGACGTGGACTGCGGAAGACCGGCGCCTGGCCGCACCCGCTGACTGCCGTAGAGAAGGAGGCCGTGCGGCCCTTGCTGAGCCTGCTGCGCGATCTGACCAAGACCCTTGGGCGCGAGGCGGGTGGCGTCTTCCTGATGGCCACCTTCTTCCGTCTTTGGGTGCAGCCGCTCAGTGCTGGGCCTCACCCGATGTGGGCCGCCGCGGGCGTCAGCACCGAGCCGCTTGACGATGAGGAGGTGGAAACCAAAGTAAGATCCATCACCAACCTCCGAGTCACGGACACGTGCAACGTCAAGTGCCCGATTGCTGCTTACAGGGCCTCGAACCCCGTTCCTGAGGTAAGTCTTGGCTTGTTTTCCTTTTGTCTTTGCTCGACTTGCGTCTACTTTCTTTTTGATTCGACTTGTGTCTACTTGCTTCAGGGTCGGGCTCTATTGATCAGCCTTCCTCCTCTTCCCGAGAACGGACCCGACGACGAGTCGAAGTTTGTCGAGGAGGAAGACGACGACGAAGAGATTCCCTCCGCACACTCTCCCCACGAAGAGGTGGAGGAAGAGGATGAAGTGGAGGAACCCGTGCGGAAGAAGCGGAAGCTCCCGAGTCGTGGCGACTCTGCCACTGCGTCGTCACCTGCTAAGATGCCGACGTTACCCTGGTGGAGGTCGTCCCGACGTCGTCGGGTGCGCGGTCCTCGGGTGGCAGGGATGAACCCCTGAATGTTCCTCCAGTCAGCTCCGCAGCTCCTCATTCTTTTGCGCGGATGCCTTCGCCCTCCCTGGAGAGTTATGATGACCTTGGTACCCCCAGGTGAGCTTCTTTATGATGTGTGTCCTTCGAGTTGTGTTTTGTAGTTGCAACGTTTAAGTTGACAGGTGTGCTCATTTTCGCTGCGATGTTAGCTCCCCCCTTTGGGACGTGGAGCATACATCCGCCCCTTCGACTGGACTGGGGACTCAGGCAGCAGTGGAGAAGGTGCTTGCTGAGCCTGCTGGCGTTGCATCGTCTAGCCGCGTTCCTCCTTCGGCTTCAGAGGACCTTGACCTCCTGGACCACGTAAGTCCTTTATGCTTGTGCTTGCATTCTTGATTTTTCATCGGGTGCGCGATCAGCGCTCCTGATGGGAGTAGCCCTCGAAGGTGTGGGTGACTAGTATAGTCGCCCGCAACTTTATTAACATCTTGCTTTTGCTTCAGCCGTACTACCGTCAGCAGCTTGACGCAGCCGCGGCTTACGTTCGCCTGGAGAAGGAGAGGGACCAGCTGCGTGCTTCTCTGGACCAGGCTACTGGGTGGGTTGATGAGCTTGAGAAGGCTCTACATGAGTCTCGAGAGCGGGAGCTGGCGCGGGTCGCCAGGAAAAGTCTCAAGTCGGTCGTCTCCTTTCACTCGCCGGTGTTCTTGGGGGTAAGTTTCGGCTTGATGCCTACTGTGTCTTGATCTTATTCTTTTGTCTGACCTTGAATCCTTTGCGCAGAGACTTGCGGTGGAGCTCCTCCGGAAGACGCGTCTAGTGACACGGTTGACTTGGCGACTGTTGTTGGCTTCCTCGACCGGGTCTGTGCCTATGCCTCCGACGCGCTGAAGAAGTCCGCAGCCGCGTTGAAGAAATCGACTGGAGCCCTCACTGTGGTGCACCAGAGTATCTTCCCGGGCGACCAGCCGCCGGCAGCCGTGGACGCCCTTGCTGCGCCGTTTGAGGACGTGACCACCATCGCCGATTTTACGCGGTCGCAGACGGTACGCGGCTCCGAGCTCACCTTCCAGCTCCTCTTAGGGCATCAGGTTCCAGGTGATTTTGAGAAGGTCGTCAGCGGCTTTCCCCGCAAACCTGATGGCCGAACCGCGTCGCTGAGTGGCGTGAAGGAGCGTGCTTCGCAGCTGGCCGTGCAGCTTGTGGCACTCTTCGAGAGGGCCCTTGCTAAGGCGACTGAGGCGGCTGCCGCTCGGAAGGGTCGTCCCCGGTCGCAGTCCGCAGCCTTAGAGTAGGCGTAGCTTTAGGAATTCGGCAGTCGCCGTGGTCTGTATTTTGAACTTCTTGCTCTGTAATGAATTTTGTCCTGCCAGGTCTTTTGGCCTTCAATATTGCTTTTGCTGACTTTCTGTCTGCCGAGTTTAACTGTGCTTCGCAGTCGTATGATTGTATTGACTCTGCGTATTCATGGCAGAATGTTGTGCGCGGTGATGCTTCGCCTTCTCCTGTGGCTGAGCCGAGTGGCGCGGCTTCTTCTTCGGGTGCTCGCCGTCGTCGGGCGGCGCCGGCTCCTCCACGTAGTGTAAATGATCAGCGGATAATCACATACCTGAAGAACAAGGTGGTTGAGCTTGAGGCGACCCTGAAGAATACTGAGCGGCTGCTGCACCGCTCCAGGTCGCATCCTATGGCGGAGTTCTCGCGACGTGAGGATTTCTTGCTTGGGTAGATCGATCTGATCAGTCGGCAGTTGCAAGGTTTGTATCCCTTTGGCGGCTGCTATCTTTGCTGAAGCTTGCTTGATCTGACTTGCAGTTTATGCGTGCAGATGTTAATCCTGATTGGGAGGCCGAGCGGGCTCGCGTTGAAGAGCGAGTTACCCGAGAGGCGTCCGGCGACTCCTACGAAGCTCGGCAGTTCTAGGTGAACAAGTCGAGAGGGCGCGTCCTTGCCACCATGCTTGATCGTACGTGGCGCGCTGCTTTTCTTCTGGAGAACTGCCAGAAGACACTCCGGCATATCAATCGTGTGTACTTCCCGCATAACGCGCAGCCGAACGGGCTGTCCGCCTTGCTGGAGAGGTTTCGCGGTGGTGAAGGGCTGAAGGAGGTTGTCGACACCCAACTTGTGGCTGGGGCGAACGCGGCGTTGGCATACGTCCGGATGCATCGGCCGCATCTTCCGCTCGAAAGGGTGCTTGATGGCCTGCCTGGTGATGACGACTTCGACGAGACCTTGGCAGCTGCGCGCCGAATTATCAGGCAGGTTCAGGACCTGAGTGAGCGCCTTGTAGGTCCCCTCGATGCGCCGAAGGCCGAGCCTGCAGTTTAAAGTCGCCGTCGTCTGATGTACAGGGTTAGCTATAGAGGGCAAATGTGCCTGTGCAAGTCGTAATGTAATAGATTAAAATACTTGCGAGTCATGAGAATTGATCTGCTTGCTCGAAAGTGTAAATGCCTGTTTTGATTTTCGACCTGTTTGGCGCAATCGCCTAGTATGTTGGTCGACGGCCTAGGTTTTCCCAAGTGTGACCTGTATGTCGCAGCCTCTGACTTTATCAGGTGGCGACTTAGGATTTTTGTAACTTGACCTGTATGGTGCAGCCCCCGAGTTGTTCGAGTGGCGGCCTAGGATTTTTGCGAAGGCCTGCATGGCGTAGCCCCCGAGTGGGTTGAGTGGCAGCCTAGGATTACAAGTGTCACCTGTTTGGCGCAGCCCCCGAGTATGTCAGGTGGCGACCTAGGATTTTGAACTTGACCTGTACAGCGCAGCCCCCCAGTGAGTTCGAGTGGCGGCTGAGGATTTTCTGAGAAGGCCTGTATGGCATAGCCCCCGAGTAGGTCGAGTGGTAGCCTAAGATTACAAGTGTTACCTGTTTGGCGCAGCCCCCGAGTATGTCGAGTGGCGACCTAGGATTTTGAACTTGACCTGTATGGCGCAGCCCCCGAGTATGTCGGGTGGTGGCCTAGGATTTTTTATTTATGCTTGTATGGCGCAGCCCCCGAGTGGCTCGGGTGGCGACCTAAGCTTTTCTTTCAACCTGTGTGGCGCAGCCCCCGAGTCGTCCGGGTGGCGGCCTAGGATTTTAGCTTCCTCTGTATGAAAGGTAAAGGAGACAGATTTTCTTCAAATCAATTTATTGATTCTTGCGAACAGGCCGCCTCATTAAAACCCTTCCAGTCCCCTCAGGTAGCCTGGTAAGAGAAAGAGTGCGTCTGAAACCTGCCGCGCTGATTTTCTTATACAATGATTGGGTTGAACTAGGCGTAGAACCGGCGGAGTTGTGCCACGTTCCACGGGTTGCTGCAGTCTGCTCCCGTCTTCGAGTCTTTCAGGCAGTAAGCTCCGTTGCCGATTGCTTCTGTCACGATGTACGGGCCCTCCCATGGGGAAGCGAGCTTGTGCACCTTCTTTTGCTTGAGTCGAAGAACCAGGTCGCCTGCAACGAACGCTCTTGGTAATAGCCTCCATGTGTGATAGTTGCGCAGGTCCTGTTGATACACGGCTGATCATGCCAGGGCGATGTCGCGTGCTTCATCCAGGGTGTCCTTGCTGTCTTCGAGTGCCTCCTCTGCATCCGACTCGTCGTAGGCGACTAATCTCGGTGCGTCGAACTTGATGTCGCAAGGGAGGACCGCTTCTGCACCATACACCATAAAGAATGGAGTGTACTGGGTGGATATGTTTGGCGTTGTTCGCAGACTCCAAAGGACCGACGGCGGTTCTTCCACCCATGCGCCCGCTGCGCGTTTTAGGGGCACGCGCAGTCGCTTCTTGATGCCGTTGCAGACGAGGCCATTGGCTTTCTCCACTTGCCCATTGGATTGCGGGTGCGAGACAGACGCATAGCTGAGCTTGATCCCCTGCTCTGAGCAGAAGTCCTTGAATTCTTTGGCTGTGAAGTTCGAGCCATTGTCGGTGATGATCCCATTCGGTAATCCAAATCTGAAGATGATTGACCTGATGAAGTTGACTGATGTGGATGCAGTCGAACTTGTGATGGGCACGGCTTCGATCCACTTTGTGAACTTATCGACTGCAACCAGGAGGTGAGTGTGACCTCCGGGTGAGGATTTCTTCAGCGGGCCCACCATGTCGAGACCCCATTGGGTGAAGGGCCAGGCTAATGGTATTGTCTTGAGTTCCGATGCTGGCGCGTGTGGCTTGTTGGCAAATTCCTGGCACCCTGTGCATTTCTTTACTAGTTCCTCGGCGTCCTGCATGGCTGTCAGCAAGTAGAACCCGACTCGTAGCGCTTTGGCCACCAGTGCCCGACTGCTGGCGTGATGCCCGCAGATACCCGCGTGGATGTCGAGTAAGATGGCTTGGCCGTCGACTGGATCTATGCACCTTTGCAGGATTCCTGAGATGCTACTTTTGTATAGTTCTCCGTTAATGACGGTGAAACTTTTGGAGCGCCTGATGATGCGCTTCGCTTCGACTGGATCAGCTGGCAGCATCTGATGTAGTATGTACGCCAGGTACGGTCCTGTCCATGTGGCTTCGACTAGCATGACCTCCATGGGGACCTTGTCTTGGCTTGGCGGGTTGGCATCGCCTTTTGTTGTTGCAGTGCTTGATGTATTCTGAGTCTTGATGGACCTCTGCGTGATGCACTCGAGAAAGACGCCGGGTGGGACTGGCACCCTGTCTGAGCCCATGTTAGCGAGGTCGTCGGCTTCCTCGTTGCTTTCACGGCCAATATGGCGAAGCTCGCAACCGTCGAAGTTGCCTTCCAATTGATTGTAGAGGTCTTTGTAGGCGATCATGTTGTCGGCGATGGCGTCGCAGGACTTCATGGTTTGCTGTACCACCAGGTAGGAGTCGCCGTATATCATGAGGTGCGTGGCGCCGCAGTTCTTGGCCATCCGCATGCCGTGGATCAGGGCCTCGTACTCGGCTTCGTTGTTGGACGGCGTCGGAAAGTACATCTGCAGGACATACTTGAGCTTGTCGCCTTTGGGGGAGATGAGTACGACTCCTGCCCCGGCTGACATGAATTTCTTGGAGCCATCAAAGTACATTGTCCATGGGTTGGACAAGTCGGGGATATTTGGTAGTTGGGCTTCTATCCACTCGGTGGTGAATTCCGGGAGGACTTGGGCCTTGATGGACTTCGGGTGAGCATACTTCAGCCCCCATGGTCCTAGCTCGACATCCCACTTGGCGACTCGTCCTGTCGCGCGTTGGTTTGTGAGAATGTCTGCTACTCCAGAGGAGCTTACCACCGTGATCGGGTGCTCGGAGAAGTAGTGGACGACCTTTCTGGAGGTCATGAAGACTCCGTATGCCAGCTTCTGGTAATGAGGGTAGTTCTGCTTGGACAAGGTGAGTACTTTGCTAAGGTAGTAGACGGGCCTCTGCACCGGGTGACTGTGCCCTTCTTCTTCGCGTTCGACTACGAGCACCGTGCTCACCACCCTGTTTGTTGCTGAGACGTATAAGTACAGCGGCTCGTTTTCCAGTGGTGCCACGAGGACTGGAGAGGTTGTCAGGGTTTTCTTGAGATGGTCGAATGCGTCCTGCGCCTCTTGTGTCCACTCGAACTTGTCCGTCTTCTTCATCAGTTGGTAGAAAGGTAAGGCTTTCTCCCCCAACTTACTAATGAACCGGCTGAGAGCTGCGACTCGGCCGGCTAATCGTTGCACCTCCCGGAGCTTGGTTGGTGCTGGCATTGTGAGTATGTTCTGCACCTTCTTGGGGTTTGCTTCGATTCCTCTTGCGGATACGAGGTATCCTAGTAACTCTCCGGCTGGCACGCCGAACACGCACTTCTCTGGGTTGAGCTTGATCTGGTACACATCGAGTGCGGCGAAGACCTTGCGGAGGTCGTCGACTAGGGTATCCTCCTTTCGGGTCGTGACAACGAGTCATCGACGTAGACTTGGACGATCTGCCCGATTAGCTCCTTGAGACATGCTTGCATTGTCCGCTGGTACGAGGCACCTGCGTTTTTTAACCCGAACGGCATCGTCTGGTAGCAAAAGACGTCGTCGGGTGTGATGAAGGCCGTTTTTTCTTCGTCCTCGACTTTCAGCCTGATCTGCTGGTAACCTGAGTAGGCGTCCAGGAAGGACAGGCGCTCGCAACCTGCTGTCGAGTCGATGATCTGGTCTATCCGCGGGAGCGGGAAGTGGTCCTTGGGGCAGCACTTGTTGACTGCGGTGAAGTCAACGCACATGCGTAGTTTCTTCGTCTTCTTTTTCTCCACTAGAACCGGGTTGGCGACCCAGTCCGAATCCTTGATCTCTCGGATGAATTTGGCGTGCAGTAGTCTGTCGACTTCCATGGTGCTGTCCGGCCATGAAGACTTGCTTGGGGTAGACGTGGCGCGCGGCGCAGTCGCTGTCGCGTCTTCTCGTGATTGTCCATGTGCTCACGCTCGCCGGGGCGAGTGCGATTGGCTTGGGGTAGACTTGGGATTTCCACGAAGATGAGGGCGCGCGTGACATGGCTGTCGGGCGCGGGCTCCTGGTTGCCCGTGCAGGTGCGACAGTCGAGGTGGATCTTGACTTGGTCGACCGCACGACCGAGGTTGGGGTAGTAGACTCGATTCGCGCGGCCGTTGCCGAAATTGTCGATGTAGTCGATGTAGATGCCCTCTTCACGGGTGCAGCGGGCGTGGACCCCGCGGGTGCGGCAGATGCGATCTTCGTGGGTTCGGCGGGCGCGGCCTCCGCGGGTGCGGCAGATGCGATCTTCGCGGGTTCGGCGGGCGCAGGGTTGCCGATTTAGGTGACGCCGTCGCGCGTAGCGCGGTAGTCGTAGACCTGAGTATACCACGACTAACGATGCAGCAGAATATGGAGCCGAAGGTGATGTGTATACCTTTGTCCAGATCGGCGTACACTGACTGGTGGGCTGGCGGGTGGATGACGTACTCGAAGGAGCCGAATTGGATCGACTCCCTGACGGCGGACACGCCGATCTTCATTGCGGATGGAGCCGGAGCGACCATGATCCTAGCACTTGTTTGACCTTCCCACAGACGGCTCCTTCGAGTACGTCATCCACCCGCGATCACCATGGAAGTCGACATACTACTGCACGCCAAATTCATCCGAGAGATCAAGGATTCGGACTGGGTCGCCAACCCGGTTCTAGTGGAGAAAAAGAAGACGAAGAAACTACGCATGTGCGTTGACTTCACCGCAGTCAACAAGTGCTGCCCCAAGGATCACTTCCCGCTCTCGCGGATAGACCAGATCATCGACTCGACAGCAGGTTGCGAGCGCCTGTCCTTCCTGGACGCCTACTCATGTTACCAGCAGATCAGGCGGAAAGTCGAGGACGAAGAAAAAACGGCCTTCATCACACCCGACGACGTCTTTTGCTACCAGACGATGCCGTTCGGGTTAAAAAACGCAGGTGCCACGTACCAGCGGACAATGCAAGCATGTCTCAAGGGGCTAATCGGGCAGATCGTCCAAGTCTACGTCGATGACATCGTTGTCACGACCCGAAAGGAGGATACCCTAGTCGACGACCTCCGCAAGGTCTTCGCCGCACTCGATGTGTACCAGATCAAGCTCAACCCAGAGAAGTGCGTGTTCGGCGTGCCAGCCGGAGAGTTACTAGGATACCTCGTATCCGCAAGAGGAATCGAAGCAAACCCCGAGAAGGTGCAGAACATACTCACAACGCCAGCACCAACCAAGCTCCGGGAGGTGCAACGATTAGCCGGCCGAGTCGCAGCTCTCAGCCGGTTCATTAGTAAGTTGGGGGAGAAAACCTTACCTTTCTACCAACTGATGAAGAAGACGGACAAGTTCGAGTGGACACAAGAGGCGCAGGACGCATTCAAACATCTCAAGAAAACCCTGAGAACCTCTCCAGTCCTCGTGGCACCACTGGAAAACGAGCTGCTGTACTTATACGTCTCAGCAACAAACAGGGTGGTGAGCACGGTGCTCGTAGTCGAACGCGAAGAAGAAGGGCACAGTCAACCGGTGCAGAGGCCCGTCTACTACCTTAGCGAAGTACTCACCTTGTCCAAGCAGAACTACCCTCATTACCAGAAGCTGGCATACGGAGTCTTCATGACCTCCAGAAAGGTCGTCCACTACTTCTCCGAGCACCCGATCACGGTGGTAAGCTCCTCTGGACTAGCAGACATTCTCACAAACAACCGCGCGACAGGACGAGTCGCCAAGTGGGTTGTCGAGCTAGGACCATGGGGGCTGAAGTATGCTCACCCGAAGTCCATCAAGGCCCAAGTCCTCCCGGAATTCACCACCGAGTGGATAGAAGCCAAGCTACCAAATATCCCCGACTTGTCCAACGCATGGACAATGTACTTTGATGCCTCCAAGAAATTCATGTCAGCCGGGGCAGGAGGAGTCGTACTCATCTCCCCCAAAGGCGACAAGCTCAAGTATGTCCTGCAGATGGACTTTCCGACGCCGTCCAACAACGAAGCCGAGTACGAGGCCCTGATCCACGGCATGCGGATGGCCAAGAACTGCGGCGCCACACACCTCATGATATACGGCGACTCCTACCTGGTGGTACAGCAAACCATGAAGTCCTGCGACGCCATCGCCGACAACATGATCGCCTACAAAGACCTCTACAATCAATTGGAAGGCAACTTCGACGGCTGCCAGCTGCGCCATATTGGCCGTGAAAGCAACGAGGAAGCCGACGTCCTCGCTAACATGGGCTCAGACAGGGTGCCAGTCCCACCCGGCGTCTTCCTCGAGTGCATCACGCAGAGGTCCATCGAGACTCAGAATACAGCAAGCACTGCAACAACAAAAGGCGATGCCAACCCGCCAAGCCAAGACAAGGTCCCCATGGAGGTCATGCTAGTCGAAGCCACATGGACAGGACCGTACCTGGCGTACATACTACATCAGAAGCTGCCAGCTGATCCAGTCGAAGCGAAGCGCATCATCAGGCGCTCCAAAAGTTTCACCGTCATTAACGGAGAACTATACAAAAGAAGCATCTCAGGAATCCTGCAAAGGTGCATAGATCCAGTCGACGGCCAAGCCATCTTACTCGACATCCACGCGGGTATCTGCGGGCATCACGCCAGCAGTCGGGCACTGGTGGCCAAAGCGCTACGAGCCGGGTTCTACTGGCTGACAGCCATGCAGGACGCCGAGGAACTAGTAAAGAAATGCACAGGGTGCCAGCAATTTGCCAACAAGCCACACGCGCCAGCATCGGAACTCAAGACAGTACCATGTAACCTAGTCCAAGTCGGTTAGGAAGCATAACCTGCCATATCTGTAGTTGCCATCGGCACCAACCACCCGAGACCTGGCTGCCTATAAAGCCAGGAGGGCTGCTCGTCCCAGAGGACACGCTGATAGCTACGGCACAAACCCTAGCGAGATCGCGGTCTCGCCATTGTAACCACAACTCGCATCAATAACCAGACAAGCAGGAGTAGGGTGTTATCCTCCGGGAGCCTGAACCTGGGTAAATCCTTGCTTGTCAGCCGTCGTGACCACCTGCACTCATCTCTCTCCCCATCAATCAACCCGGGGTGCACAAACCTGGGACTTGTCGAGTTACCACCTCATCAATTGGCGCCGTCTGTGGGAACACCTTAGATGGGAAGATCGACATGATACGGGTTCCATGGTATTGCGCTCGGCTAGTGCGGCAAACGCGGATGACCATGCTGACCGCGACTTCGAGCCGTGTGGTGCGGCATGCTTTAGCTTCAACATCCGCGACACCCGCATGCCTAAAGGCTTCAAGTTGGCGGCTGGCACACCAAAGTATGACGGGAAGCAAGACCCAAAACTGTGGCTCGAAGACTACCTCATCGCTTACACCTGCCAAGGCGGAACGTCGACTACGGCAATGCAGTACATCCAGCTCATGTTGACAGACTCGGCACGCGGGTGGCTCACAAGCCAACCCAAAGACTCTTTCCGAACATGGGAAGAATTCCAGGATAACTTCATCAAGAGTTTCTCGGGAACATTCGCAAGGCCAACGACCTACATCGAGTTGCAGGCCTGCAAGCAAGGAAAGGATGAGTCGCTCCGCTCCTACATCCAGCGGTGGACACTCCTCCGCAATACCATGGAACCCGTATCAGAAGATCGAGTGATGGACGCCTTCATGCACGGCGTCGCTCGCCGCGACCTCCGGGAGGAATTCGGTAGGCTCCAGCCGAAGACCACAATAGAGCTCATGAAGACAGCCAACCAATGGGCCGAAGGAGAAGACTATGTCCGCGAAACTTCCCCCAAAAAAGAGGGCGAAACAAGCAATTGGCGTGAGGCACGCCAAAAGAAGAAGCCACGTTACACCCACGATTCAATCGTATTAGTAACGGAGGGCTATGAAACCCCGCGTGAGGACAAACGTGACAGCAGCCGACAGTACGACCAAAGTCGGCAGCCCAGCTCGAGTCAGTACAACCGTGGCAGCAGCAGCATCGGCAACAATGGTGGAAGTCAGAAACGCGAGTGGAAGCGCCCGTTGACCCCAGCAGAGGAGCTGATGCAACCCTGTAAGCATCACTCGTTCCGCAACACGGAAACAGGCAAATGGAGTTCCAACCACCTGTTGAAGGATTGTCGCAAAGCAAGAAAGATATACCATGCCATGCAGCAAATCATCGCCCCGGTACAGGCCATACAGGCGGCACCGCAGCTAGCCATCCAAGCAGCACCCGCAAACAACAACCAGGTGCAGGCGGCAGGAGCGTTCCCCCAGCCGCAGCAACAGCAACAGCAACAGCAACAAGGTCAGTCGGCAGCAGCCGACACGTACCCAGCCGCACGGGGACAGCTGAACATGATCCAGAGGGCACCCCCGTCGAACAGGCGCCAGAAAATTATCACACGCCAAGTACTTCAAGCCATCAACAGCCCGCGCGCGGTACCAAACTACCTGCGCGGGTCGGAGACACCAATCACATTCTCCAGGGAAGATCACCCATCAGAGGTAACCCGACCCGGGCACGCCGCACTCGTGATTGAGGCCTTGATCGGCGACTACAGCTTGAAGAAGGTGTTCCTGGACGGAGGCAGCGGCATCAACATCATATTCGCCGACACCCTGAGAAGAATGAACAGGTCGACGGAGAAATTGCCGGAATCGGAAACCACCTTCCACGGCATAGTACCAGGGCAAGCAATCACACCCATGGGAACAATCACACTCGACGTCATCCTCGGTACACCCGAGCACTTCAGGAAGGAGTCGATAGACTTTGAGGTCGTCCACTGGAAGTCACAATACCACGCCATCCTCGGACGCCCGACCTTTGCTAGGTTCATGGCAGTACCCCACTACGCCTACCTGATGATAAAGCTGCCCGGGCCGAAAGGAGTAATCACTGTCCGCGGCGACTTCGGGCTCTCCAACAGCTGCGACCGCGAGTTCGCCAAGGTTTCTGAGTTCTTCGGAGTCGAAGAGCACTTCAAAGCCATATCAGCCGACAACGACAAGACCATCTTCCCGGCTCGCAAGAAGCCCGCCAAGGACGCAGCGTTCAACACGAACGACGACACCGTCACCCACCAAGTCCATCCGACTGACAGCAGAAAGACGGTCAAGGTCTCATCGAGTCTGACCCTCGCATAGGAAAGCGGGCTCGTCGAGTTCCTACGTGAGAACTGGACGATCTTTGCATGGCAACCTTCTGACATGCCAAGGATACCCAGGGAACTCGCCGAGCACTCTCTGAAAGTCCACAAAGACGCAAGACCAGTCAAACAATCCATGCGACGCTTCTCAGGACCCAAACGAGACGCGATCACCATGGAAGTCGACAGACTACTGCACGCCAAATTCATCCGAGAGATCAAGGATTCGGACTGGGTCGCCAACCCGGTTCTAGTGGAGAAAAATAAGACGAATAAACTACGCATGTGCGTTGACTTCACCGCAGTCAACAAGTGCTGCCCCAAGGACCACTTCCCGCTCCCGCGGATAGACCAGATCATCGACTCGACAGCAGGTTGCGAGCGCCTGTCCTTCCTGGACGCCTACTCAGGTTACCCGCAGATCAGGCTGAAAGTCGAGGACGAAAAAAAAACAGCCTTCATCACACCCGACGGCGTCTTTTGCTACCAGACGATGCCGTTCGGGTTAAAAAAACGCAGGTGCCACGTACCAGCGGACAATGCAAGCATGTCTCAAGGGGCTAATCGGGCAGATCGTCCAAGTCTACGTCGATGACATCGTTGTCACGACCCGAAAGGAGGATACCCTAGTCGACGACCTCCGCAAGGTCTTCGCCGCACTCGATGTGTACCAGATCAAGCTCAACCTAGAGAAGTACGTGTTCGGCGTGCCAGCCGGAGAGTTACTAGGATACCTCGTATCCGCAAGAGGAATCGAAGCAAACCCCGAGATGGTGCAGAACATACTCACAATGCCAGCACCAACCAAGCTCCGGGAGGTGCAATGATTAGCCGGCCGAGTCGCAGCTCTCAGCCGGTTCATTAGTAAGTTGGGGGAGTGTCGTGGTATCGGCATAATTGATAGAAGACGGGGGTCCTCTAGCCTACGTATGGAATGTGGGGAAGAAGGTTGGAGTCGTCGAGGTCGAGATTGAACACGGCGAGTTTACCCAGCTTCGGATCCCACAGCGGTGGCGGGATCCTACGTGCTGCTATAATTCACTATGAGGCAATAGCCGTGAACAGGTTACAATGAGTATGATGCCTATGAGATTGTCTCTGCCCTAAAGGCTCCCTGGTGGCCGGCTTATATAGGCGGCCAGACCCCAGGGTACAAGGTAAGTACTTGTCCGGCAAGTAAACAGAGTCCTAGACCTAGCCGGCTTAGTTACCGCCTTCCGTCTTGGGATCGGTGGCTTGGTGGGCTTAGGCCTTCCGCCTTCCTTGGACCGTCCGCCTACTTCCTTGCACGTCAGCTATCTGGGCCGCCCGGGGATGTTGTCTTCTGCACCCATATCCTCAATGCGGCTGCCGCGCTAGATACCCTGGATGACAACACTTACACGGCGGAAGAGAAGTTGGCCAACGCAAGACACTTCGTAAGCAAGGCCCTAGAACAACAAGCTCGCGCTGATTCCTACGGCCACATGGCGGATGCCCGCGGGGGAGACCGAGAGTCTAAGTCAGGCAAGTGCAAAGCTGCACCAGATGCCGACCCCGAAGGCCCGTCTGGCTCCAGTAGCCATGGCGACAAAAGGAAGGCAACGCCACCTCCAAAGAAGGCACCACCGCCAAAACAAAGGCGGGACGAGAATTCAAGGTCGGGAAGCAGAGGAGACCTACCACCTCCGCCTCAGCCAAGGCGCGACAATGGCGGTAGCCGGAACAACAGGCAGCCGCCTAGAAAAAATGCCGGCAACGACCCTCCAAGGAGAGGCCGCAGCCGGTCTCCGCAGCATAGCACTGGCAGCAAGAGGAGAGAGGAGGTAGAAGGGCCCAGGCGCAGCATAAGCCGGGCAGCGCAGGACGAGCCGGACGCAAACAGAGGCGCACGGCAGCTCGATCCAAAAGACGCACGACACCGCCTACAAGACATAGCAAGAGGAAAGGAGCCGCTATACTCTGGACCAAAGTGTTTCGGTGACGCCATCCGCAGAGAGCCGTTTCCCAAGGACATGACATCAGTGTCAAAAAACTGTTCTCGATACAACGGCCTCGTTAAGCCGGACTCGTGGCTATCCGACTACGCCATGGCCATAGAGATTGCCGGCGGGAGCAACCACATTGTCGTCCGCTACTTACCTCTCATGTTGGAAGGCACGGCAAGAGCTTGGATCGACAACCTTCCTGAAAAGTCCATCCATAGCTGGTACGACATGGAAAAGGTTTTCTCCCAGCACTTCCAAGGAACGTACAAGCGTCCAAATACCTACACGGATTTGCAGCGCTGTGTCCAAAAGCCGGACGAAACCATGACAGATTTTGTCAGCCGTTGGATATCCGAAAAGGCCAACTGTCATGGTGTTTCGGACGCGCAGGCTATCCATACCTTCTACACGGGCCTGCAGAAGAAGTCCTTGCTCCGTCATAGGCTCGTCCGCGAGCAAATCACGGACCTTGGTGAGATGCTCAACCTAGCCGCCCAATACGCGGCGGCGGATGACGATGCCAGGGACGATGACCCAGACGTCAACATCATACCAAAGCGGAACAACAAGCGCAAGCAGGCGGCGGATGACAAAGCCGGGCCTTCCAATGAGGTTGCCGCAGCGTTCCAAGGGAACGCCGGCAAAAAGAAGTGGAAGAATAAGAAAGATAGTCGCGAAGCCGGCTCAGGGCCTAAGGCGGCGCGAATCACTTATGAACAGGCAAAACTTTTGCCATGTCCCATCCACGCCTCATTGGGCAAGGTCAACCATATGCTTGGCGAATGTCGTTTCATGGACGACTTTAAAAAGGATCCCACAGTCGGCTGGAAGTCAAAGAAGTCAAAGAAGAACGACAAGAAAGAAGGCAAGGAGGATGAGGACGACGACGACATGTCTATCTCAAGCGAAGATGACGCAGCCGCCAAGAAAAAGAAGCCATATCCGAAGGTCAAAGAATCTCTGGTGTGCTTTGTCGGCACGCCTTCGGCTAAGGCGGATAAGGCGGAGATGCGCGAACTCAACGCGACAATGCCGGACGTCCCTCAGTACTTGAACTGGTCGGAGGCAACAATCACTTGGGACCGGTCCGACCACCCTGATCACGTCCCTCACCCAGGCAAGTACGCCCTTGTCGTCGACCCCATTGTCGACAACTTCAGACTCACAAAGGTACTCATGGATGGCGGCAGCAGCCTCAACATCCTGTACTACGACACGCTAAGCCGCATGAACCTGTCAGAGGATCAGCTGGATCACAGCAACCTCACATTTCATGGCATAGTGCCCGGCAGGCAAGCAAAGTCAATGGGGAGCATCAGGCTGAAGGTAACTTTCGGACCAAAAGAGAACTACCGCTCAGAGTTCCTTAGGTTTGAGGTTGTCCCCTTCAAAAGCGCCTATCATGCAATCTTCGGACGACCGGCTTTCGCCAAGTTCATGGCAAGGCCGTGCTACATATACACCAAGCTTAAAATGCCGGGAGAAAACGGAACCATCACGATTTCCGGCAACTTCAAGAAAGCCAAGGAGTGCGAGCGTGGCATGGCCGCCTTCGCAGAAGCCGTCATCCACAAGGAAGAACTCGCGCTGCTCGGGGCGGATTCAGACAACTCCATGCCAAAGCCAAAGATGGATGTCAAGAAGACTTTCGAAGCTTCAGAAGACACCAAAAAGGCGGACCTCATCCCAGGTGACAAGTCCAAGCAAGTTGTCATCGGCTCAAACCTTGACAGCAAATAGGAACGCGCGCTCGTCGAGTTCCTCCGTGAGAATCGTGACATCTTTGCATGGTCGCCTTCCGACATGCCTGTTGTACCGAGGGAACTTGCCGAGCACTCGCTCAACGTCATAAAAGGATCCAGGCCGGTGAAGCAAGCAACAAGACGCTTTGGAGATGAGAGACGCAAGGCTATAGGCAAGGAGATAAATAGGCTGAAGGCCGCCAATTTCATAAAAGAAGTTGTACACACCGATTGGGTGGCAAATCCTGTACTTGTCCCAAAGAAGAATAAAGAGCTGAGGATGTGTATTGACTATACCGGTGTTAACAAGTGTTGCCCAAAGGATCCCTTTGCGCTGTCTAGAATTGAACAAGTCGTAGACTCCACAGCAGGCTCCGAGATGCTTTGTTTTCTGGACGCCTACTCAGGATACCACCAAATCAAGATGAGAGAGTCAGATCAGCTGAAAACATCTTTCACAACTCCGTATGGGACTTTCTGCTACATTACAATGCCTTTCGGTCTGAAGAACGCAGGGGCAACATACTAGCGCTGTATGCAAAATTGCCTGCGCGAACAGATCGGCCGCAATGTTCACGTCTATGTAGACGACATCGCGGTAATGTCAAAAAAGAAGGCAGATCTCCTAGAGGACTTGGAAGAAACTTTTCAGAATCTCCGAAGGTATCAAATGAAGCTCAATCCCGCCAAGTGCGTTTTCGGCGTCCCAGCCGGCAAACTCCTCGGATTCATCGTCTCAGAACGAGGGATTGAGGTTAACCCGGAGAAGATCAAGGCCATCCAAAATATATCCAGACCTACTTGTCTGAAGGACGTGCAGCGCCTGGCCGGATCGGCGGCGGCCGTCAGTCGTTTCATAAGCCGCCTAGGGGAAAAGGCAATGCCCCTCTACCGGCTACTGAAGAAATCCGACAACTTCGAGTGGACTCTTGTGAAGTTTGGTCGCCTGCTCCAGGATGGCGGGCACGTCGCTGAACTCGGTCGGCTCCTGGCTGCCAGAGGAAGTGAAGAACTTGGCGGCAAACCGCTTGGACGCCGCCAAAGTCTCGGCGATCAGCTCACCCAGACGCGCAAGGCGATCCTGGCGGGGGCTGACAACCTTGTCATCGCCTAAACCGGCGGGAACTGCATCAAAAATAAAGTCATAAGTTTGGCTCAGGCTAAAAACAACATGGCAGTATCAAAAAAGAAGCGAGAAGTTACCAAGGACCGAGTTACGGAAAGCCGACAACTCAATCATATGAGTTGCCAGCGCGTCCTCTGCAGTTTGGGCGCGAGAAGTCTGCTTGGATATCTCTTCCGCAGCCATCTTCTCCGCCTCCGCCAACTTGTTGCGCAGGCTTTCCAGCTCACCAGTGAGCTGGCTGGATTCCTGCGCAAACTTGAGTTGCTGGGCCTCCATCTCCTTCTGATGAGCCGCCTTCAACTCCAAGTTGGCGGCCGCCAAGTCTGAAGCTTCATTCATAAGAGCTTGCATATCAGTGGACGCCTTCAGGATATCCTGGGCGTGGTCTAGCAGTTCTACAAATATGGATTCGCTAAGCTAAATGATTGACGGAAACATAAGTCAAAAGCATAGTTGGAGAAAAGGGATCAACTCTACCTTCATCTTTTTTGCGGGCCGCCTCCAGCTCGGCGATCCGCTTGTCCTTGGCCTCGCATTCTTTCTTCAGGTCGCGATGGCGCCGGATTATCTCGACTCGCAAGGAGACAAGCTCGACGTTGGCGGACACAAGGCCCTGTAACAAAAACCAAAAGCATATGACATATTGTCGAAAAACCACTAAGCCGGCAGTCAAAGTTTCTTTTGACTAAGCCATCTAAGTGCTCGGGGGGAAAGACTATGTATATGCCGGAGAAACTTACAGATAGGTCGCCCTCCAAGTCGTCGAAGGCCTGCGAGGCAAAGGCGGCAAAAGCCAAGGTTGACTCCTTGGCCTCCTTAAAGGTAGACCAAGGGAATCTGACTTTGCCGCCCCCCGTAGTCGGAGCTGCCCTCCGAGACCCGCCGGCAGTCGTCTCCAGCAACCCTTCATTGGCGGCGCGCGATTGAGCGGCATCATCGGCCGTAGCCTCAGCCAGTAATAGAGGAGTTGTCGGCGCGCGATCGGTGGAGGGGATCTTTGGCGGAGCACCCGAAGCCGGGGCTGGAGGTTGGCGCCGAGCGTCAGCCATGAAGCTGCCGGCGTGGGGCGGGGGAGTTGGCGGCACGGTGGCCGGCGAGCCGCCTTGCGGCCGCTTTCCTTTGCCAAGGAGCCTGGTTGGCAACCGGGAGGTTGCGACCCTTTCCCTGTCAAAATACAAAGCAAGCACAACAAGTCAGCCAATATTCAAGAAGTTCGCCATCTGGAAAAGGCAAAGTTGAGTACCTTCGGGGGATGTTAATCCCCGCATTCTCGCCAATGTTGGCGAGAGTCGGCTCGGTAGCCGGCACAGGAGCTAAGGACGATCCCAATCACTTGGCCGTTCGCGGTCTAGGGCTTGGATATGGTGGGTCCCTTCAAAAAGGCGAGCGGTGGGTACACTCACCTATTGGTCGCTGTCGACAAGTTCACCAAATGGGTCGATGCAGGACTTGAACCATTCTGAAAATCAACGAGGCACGCGTGCCTTGATGTTGACACGCGGCCGCCTTTATCCATCATGGGAAAAGACGGCTACTCGGCAATCTTTGCCGAGCATTCTTCTTGACGGTAACCGCCTAGCCGGCTTCACGACAGTTTGAAAACAGACTAAGCGGGAATCTCGCCACGATCACAAATTGCGGGAAAAGAGGAGGCGTGGAGATCGTGTAATCATGGGCTGCAACGGATGTTGGACACGTGTCCGACTAAAAACGCCGTTGCACAGGGAGCAACGCCTGGCCCTATAAATAGGTAGCCAAACGGTCCATTTCTTTACCCTGCCTTTTGCTCTCCTCGCGTCCTTGCCTCTTCCGCTTCTTCGCTCCCAGCCTCCGAACGAGCTCCGGCGAACTTCTCTCCTCCGGCGACCTTTTCTGACGGCGATGTCCACCGGTCCAGCTCACTCGACGGCGTCGAGCGGTCCGGCGACCGAAGCCGCACTCGCAGCGTCGATGGGCGGCACCATTACTCGCCCCGCTCCGGCGGCGACGGCGGGCAATGTCTCCGTCGTCCCCCCTCGGGCTTCTGCCACGCGCGTCCCGGCGGCGGGCCCTTTCTCTCCTCCACCAAATACCGCGGCGACGGAGGCGACGAGCGCCCCCGGCGACGAGGAAGAAGAAACGCCGGAAAGGGTCGCAACCTCCCGGTTGCCAACCAGGCTCCTTGGCAAAGGAAAGCGGCCGCAAGGCGGCTCGCCGGCCACCGTGCCGCAACCTCCCCCGCCCCACGCCAGCAGCTTCATGGCTGACGCTCGGCGCCAACCTCCAGCCCCGGCTTCGGGTGCTCCGCCAAAGATCCCCTCCACCGATCGCGCGCCGACAACTCCTCTATTACTGGCTGAGGCTACGGCCGATGATGCCGCTCAATCGCGCGCCGCCAATGAAGGGTTGCTGGAGACGACTGCCGGCGGGTCTCGGAGGGCAGCTCCGACTGCGGGAGGCGGCAAAGTCAGAGACCCTTGGTCTACCTTTAAGGAGGCCAAGGAGTCAACCTTGGCTTTTGCCGCCTTTGCCTCGCAGGCCTTCGACGACTTGGAGGGCGACCTATCTGTAAGTTTCTCCGGCATATACATAGTCTTTCCCCCCGAGCACTTAGATGGTTAGTCAAAAGAAACTTTGACTGCCGGCTTAGTGGTTTTTCGACAATATGTCATATGCTTTTGGTTTTTGTTACAGGGCCTTGTGTCCGCCAACGTCGAGCTTGTCTCCTCGCGAGTCGAGATAATCCGGCGCCATCGCGACCTAAAGAAATACTGCGAGGCGAAGGACAAGCGGATCGCCGAGCTGGAGGCGGCCCGCAAAAAAGATGAAGGTAGAGTTGATCCCTTTTCTCCAACTATGCTTTTGACTTATGTTTCCGTCAATCATTTAGCTTAGCGAATCCATATTTGTAGAACTGCTAGACCACGCCCAGGATATCCTGAAGGCGTCCACTGATATGCAAGCTCTTATGAATGAAGCTTCAGACTTGGCGGCCGCCAACTTGGAGTTGAAGGCGGCTCATCAGAAGGAGATGGAGGCCCAGCAACTCAAGTTTGCGCAGGAATCCAGCCAGCTCACTGGTGAGCTGGAAAGCCTGCGCAACAAGTTGGCGGAGGCGGAGAAGATGGCTGCGGAAGAGATATCCAAGCAGGCTTCTCGCGCCCAAACTGCAGAGGACACGCTGGCAACTCATATGATTGAGTTGTCGGCTTTCCATAACTCGGTCCTTGGTAACTTCTCGCTTCTTTTTTGATACTGCCATGTTGTTTTTAGCCTGAGCCAAACTTATGACTTTATTTTTGATGCAGTTCCCGCCGGTTTAGGCGATGACAAGGTTGTCAGCCCCCGCCAGGATCGCCTTGCGCGTCTGGGTGAGCTGATCGCCGAGACTTTGGCGGCGTCCAAGCGGTTTGCCGCCAAGTTCTTCACTTCCTCTGGCAGCCAGGAGCCGACCGAGTTCAGCGACGTGCCCGCCATCCTGGTGCAGGCGACCAAACTTCACAAGAGCTCGCTCAAGTCGGCGGCGCGGGGTGGAGCCAAGACTGCCCTTGGGTTGTTCATGGCGCACTACCCCGAGGCGGAGATTGAAGCCGTCACCGAAGGCATGCCGTCAACGTATGAAGACGGTAGCGAGGTCGAGTCGGCCGCTATTCTGGACAGCGTTGCCGGCTACGCCACGCGAGTCGCCGACATGGTGGATACTTCCATCTTCTACCGGCGTCATCCTGTGCCTGGCGGAGAGGGAGCTGGAGCTGCCGGCGCGGCTGAGGCGGAGGGGAGCGATAGTTCTGGGGCTGAAGTTGTCAGCCCCCAAGTCTGATGTAGACGCTCCCCCGAGCCATATCTTTTTCATGTCCTTGCCTTCCACCAGCCTCATTTTGTCGGCCCCTGAAACAATGCAACATTTGTAATATTTTGTATATACTTTTGCCGTTGCCTTGTTAGGCGGAAACTAGCTGACAAGTTTTACTTTGTCTTTATTTATATGGCCCGCCTTAATTTTACCCTGACTTATATGCTTGACTTTTTGTATGTTGACGAAACCTCAGCCGGTAACTTTGGCTGAAACAACCAGGGCTAGACCATTTGTTTAGAATCATAGACCAAAGCCAACATGTTGGTGTCAAAGACATACTACTAGGCGAACCACATATAAGTAATCAGAGGTAAAGGAATTAGGCGGCGCAAAAAGTTCGTTTTTGCTTTGGGTTGGCTCGAAAGCTGCAAGTATCTACCAGTTTGAACCTTTGCACGGGGCTAAAAAACAGGTAACTTAGATACATAGGGAAATATGATTGTAAGAAAAGGCAAAAGATGGCATGCATCTCAACACAGATGAGGAACCATAGACTTTTATTTCATAACCATATTTAACTTATCACAATTATAAATTGCTAAGTGTAGAAAGGACGTAGCTGCTCAATATTCCAAGGCCGTTTTGTTTGCTCAAACGGGTCGTCAATGCCTCTCTTGCGCTTGGTTCCCCTTTTTCCTGCCGCCTTCTTGCGCATTTTCTTTTCGTCTTCGTCGCGGATGTCGGCTAGGTAGTAGGAACCATTGAGCAGCGCCTTTGTGACTATAAACGGTCCTTCCCATGGCGGGGATAACTTGTGCAAGCCTTTTCTGTCTTGAATTAGGCGGAGAACCAGGTCGCCTGTTCTGAAGCTTCGCTTCCGCACTCTCCGGCTATGATAGCGGCGGAGTTGTTGCTGGTACAAGGCGGAGCGATGGAGAGCTACGTCTCTTTCTTCGTCTAGCAGGTCTAGGCTATCCTGTCTTGCACCTTCTACGTCTTGCTCGATGTAGGCTTGAACTCTTGGGGAATCGTACTTCATGTCGGTAGGTAGCACTGCCTCTGCGCCATATATTAAGAAGAAAGGAGTGTAGCCGGTAGATCTGTTTGGCGTTGTGCGCAAACTCCACAATACCGACTGCAACTCATCTGCCCAGGCGCCGGCTGCCCTGTGTAATGGAGCTTCGAGACGAGGCTTAAGTCCTGATAAGACTAGGCCGTTTGTACACTCTACTTGTCCATTGGATTGAGGGTGTGACACGGATGCCAAATCAAGCCGGATGCCCAGATCGCTGCAGTATTCTTCTATGTCGCCTTGGGACAGATTGCTGCCATTATCGGTGATAATGCTGTGTGGAACTCCAAACCGAGAGATAATTCCCCAGAGAAAATTGGTGGCTGTTCGTGCGTCAAGTTTGCTGATCGGTTTGGCCTCGACCCATTTGGTGAACTTGTCGACAGCGACCAATAGGTGAGTGTACCCACCGCGCGCCTTTTTGAAGGGACCCACCATATCCAAGCCCCAGACCGCGAACGGCCAGGTGATTGGGATCGTCCTTAGCTCCTGTGCCGGCAAGTGAGGTTGACGGGCGTACAACTGGCAACCTTTGCATGTTTTGACGATGTTCTCGGCATCTTCTTTGGCGGTGAGCCAGTAGAAACCTTGGCGGAAAGCTTTGGATACAATGGACCTAGCGGAAGCATGATGCCCGCAGGTGCCAATATGTATGTCTTTTAGAATTTCCCGGCCTTCTTCCGGCTGTATACACCGCTGATAGATGCCGCAAGTGCTTCGCTTGTACAGCTCGCCTTTTATTATCGTGAATGCCTTGGCTCGCCTTATGATCTGCCTTTTTAGCACCTCATCGTCTTCCGGCAACTTTTGGTCGATTAGAAAATCGAGGTACGGGAATGTCCAATCCGGCTGTGTTAAGTAGACAGCGAGACTTGCCGCTTCTACCGGTTCTTCTGAGTCGGGGTCCATCAAATCGGCGCCTTTAATGGATGGCTTGTGCAATTGCTCCAGGAAGATATCTTTTGGTACCTTTTTGCGTTCCGATCCCAGTCTTGCAAGTGTGTCTGCCGCCTCATTCTCAGCTCTTGGAACATGTCGGACTTCGTATCCTACGAAGTTTTTTGCAAATTCGTCAACTTTGGCTCTGTAAGCCGCCATTGTTGCGCTTTTCGCATCCCATGTTCCGCTTACTTGCTGTGCGACCAAATCCGAGTCGCCGTAACAGAGGATTCTTTTGACGCCTAGGTCGTTTGCCACGTGTAACCCATGAAGCAAAGCTTCGTACTCGGCAACATTGTTGGTTGCTGTGAAGTGGATTTGTAACACGTAGCTAAGTTTGTCGCCTTTAGGCGTACGTAGAACGACTCCAGCCCCCGAGCCTTTGAGCATCTTTGATCCGTCAAAGTGCATGACCCAATATTCTGACTCGGGGAGTGCTGTTTCCTCCATAGCCTCTGTCCAGTCGGCGACAAAGTCTGCAAGTGCTTGAGATTTGATGGCGGTCCGTGGTTTATAGACTATATCAAAAGCGGCAAGTTCGATGCCCCATTTGGCGACTCGACCTGTTGCCTCTGCATTATTGATTATGTCTCCCAACGGAGCCTTGCTGACTACTGTCACTGTGTGTTCCTGGAAGTAATGCCTAAGCTTTCTGGCGGCGAAGAATACACCATAAGCCAGCTTTTGGTAATGCGGATACCTCTGCTTGGAGGCGGAGAACACTTCACTGATGAAGTAGACCGGTCGCTGCTCACACGCCGCGGCTTCGCTCTCCTTTCTTTCCACAGCCAAGACAACGCTGACAACAGCTCCTGTTGCCGCGATGTATAGCAGCATTGGTTCCTGTGACCGAGGTGCTGCTAATATCGGAGCGGATGAGAGGGCCTCCTTAAGTTGCTGCAAGGCGGCGTCTGCCTCTGCTGTCCACTCGAAGTTGTCGGATTTCTTCAGTAGCCGGTAGAGGGGCATTGCCTTTTCCCCTAGGCGGCTTATGAAACGACTGACGGCCGCCGCCGATCCGGCCAGGCGCTGCACGTCCTTCAGACAAGTAGGTCTGGATATATTTTGGATGGCCTTGATCTTCTCCGGGTTAACCTCAATCCCTCGTTCTGAGACGATGAATCCGAGGAGTTTGCCGGCTGGGACGCCGAAAACGCACTTGGCGGGATTGAGTTTCATTTGATACCTTCGGAGATTCTGAAAAGTTTCTTCCAAGTCCTCTAGGAGATCTGCCTTCTTTTTTGACATTACCGCAATGTCGTCTACATAGACGTGAACATTGCGGCCGATCTGTTCGCGCAGGCAATTTTGCATACAGCGCTGGTATGTTGCCCCTGCGTTCTTCAGACCGAAAGGCATTGTAATGTAGCAGAAAGTCCCATACGGAGTTGTGAAAGATGTTTTCAGCTGATCTGACTCTCTCATCTTGATTTGGTGGTATCCTGAGTAGGCGTCCAGAAAACAAAGCAGCTCGGAGCCTGCTGTGGAGTCTACGACTTGGTCAATTCTAGGCAGCGCAAAGGGATCCTTTGGGCAACACTTGTTAACACCGGTATAGTCAATACACACTCTCAGCTCTTTATTCTTCTTTGGGACAAGTACAGGATTTGCCACCCAATCGGTGTGTACAACTTCTTTTATGAAATTGGCGGCCTTCAGCCTATTTATCTCCTTGCCTATAGCCTTGCGTCTCTCATCTCCAAAGAGTCTTGTTGCTTGCTTCACCGGCCTGGATCCTTTTATGACGTTGAGCGAGTGCTCGGCAAGTTCCCTCGGTACACCAGGCATGTCGGAAGGCGACCATGCAAAGATGTCACGATTCTCACGGAGGAACTCGACGAGCGCGCGTTCCTATTTGCTGTCAAGGTTTGAGCCGATGACAACTTGCTTGGACTTGTCACCTGGGATGAGGTCCGCCTTTTTGGTGTCTTCTGAAGCTTCGAAAGTCTTCTTGACATCCATCTTTGGCTTTGGCATGGAGTTGTCTGAATCCGCCCCGAGCAGCGCGAGTTCTTCCTTGTGGATGACGGCTTCTGCGAAGGCGGCCATGCCACGCTCGCACTCCTTGGCTTTCTTGAAGTTGCCGGAAATCGTGATGGTTCCGTTTTCTCCCGGCATTTTAAGCTTGCTGTATATGTAGCACGGCCTTGCCATGAACTTGGCGAAAGCCGGTCGTCCGAAGATTGCATGATAGGCGCTTTTGAAGGGGACAACCTCAAACCTAAGGAACTCTGAGCGGTAGTTCTCTTTTGGTCCGAAAGTTACCTTCAGCCTGATGCTCCCCATTGACTTTGCTTGCCTGCCGGGCACTATGCCATGAAATGTGAGGTTGCTGTGATCCAGCTGATCCTCTGACAGGTTCATGCGGCTTAGCGTGTCGTAGTATAGGATGTTGAGGCTGCTGCCGCCATCCATGAGTACCTTTGTGAGTCTGAAGTTGTCGACAATGGGGTCGACGACAAGGGCGTACTTGCCTGGGTGAGGGACGTGATCAGGGTGGTCGGACCGGTCCCAAGTGATTGTTGCCTCCGACCAGTTCAAGTACTGAGGGACGTCCGGCATTGTCGCGTTGAGTTCGCGCATCTCCGCCTTATCCGCCTTAGCCGAAGGCGTGCCGACAAAGCACACCAGAGATTCTTTGACCTTCGGATATGGCTTCTTTTTCTTGGCGGCTGCGTCATCTTCGCTTGAGATAGACATGTCGTCGTCGTCCTCATCCTCCTTGCCGTCTTTCTTGTCGTTCTTCTTTGACTTCTTTGACTTCCAGCCGACTGTGGGATCCTTTTTGAAGTCGTCCATGAAACGACATTCGCCAAGCATATGGTTGACCTTGCCCAATGAGGCGTGGATGGGACATGGCAAAAGTTTTGCCTGTTCATAAGTGATTCGCGCCGCCTTAGGCCCTGAGCCGGCTTCGCGACTATCTTTCTTATTCTTCCACTTCTTTTTGCCGGCGTTCCCTTGGAATGCTGCGGCAACCTCATTGGAAGGCCCGGCTTTGTCATCCGCCGCCTGCTTGCGCTTGTTGTTCCGCTTTGGTATGATGTTGACGTCTGGGTCATCGTCCCTGGCATCGTCATCCGCCGCCGCGTATTGGGCGGCTAGGTTGAGCATCTCACCAAGGTCCGTGATTTGCTCACGGACGAGCCTATGACGGAGCAAGGACTTCTTCTGCAGGCCCGTGTAGAAGGCATGGATAGCCTGCACGTCCGAAACACCATGACAGTTGGCCTTTTTGGATATCCAACGCTTGACAAAATCTGTCATGGTTTCGTCCGGCTTTTGGACACAGCGCTGCAAATCCGTGTAGGTATTTGGACGCTTGTACGTTCCTTGGAAGTGCTGGGAGAAAACCTTTTCCATGTCGTACTAGCTATGGATGGACTTTTCAGGAAGGTTGTCGATCCAAGCTCTTGCCGTGCCTTCCAACATGAGAGGTAAGTAGCGGACGGCAATGTGGTTGCTCCCGCCGGCAATCTCTATGGCCATGGCATAGTCGGATAGCCACGAGTCCGGCTTAACGAGGCCGTTATACCGAGAACAGTTTTTTGACACTGATGTCATGTCCTTGGGAAATGGCTCTCTGCGGATGGCGTCACCGAAACACTTTGGTCCAGAGTATAGCGGCTCCTTTCCTCTTGCTATGTCTTGTAGGCGGTGTCGTGCGTCTTTTGGATCGAGCTGCCGTGCGCCTCTGTTTGCGTCCGGCTCGTCCTGCGCTGCCCGGCTTATGCTGCGCCTGGGCCCTTCTACCTCCTCTCTCCTCTTGCTGCCAGTGCTATGCTGCGGAGACCGGCTGCGGCCTCTCCTTGGAGGGTCGTTGCCGGCATTTTTTCTAGGCGGCTGCCTGTTGTTCCGGCTACCGCCATTGTCGCGCCTTGGCTGAGGCGGAGGTGGTAGGTCTCCTCTGCTTCCCGACCTTGAATTCTCGTCCCGCCTTTGTTTTGGCGGTGGTGCCTTCTTTGGAGGTGGCGTTGCCTTCCTTTTGTCGCCATGGCTACTGGAGCCAGACGGGCCTTCGGGGTCGGCATCTGGTGCAGCTTTGCACTTGCCTGACTTAGACTCTAGGTCTCCCCCGCGGGCATCCGCCATGTGGCCGTCCCGCTCTCCTGGCCGTTCACGGTCTGGGGGCTGGACATCTTGGGACCTTTCCCAACAGCGCAAGGGGGCTATCGCTACCTCTTTGTGGCCATCGACAAGTTCACCAAGTGGCCCGAGGTTGAGGCGACGCGCACAATTCCAGCAAGCGTAGCGGTGAAGTTCATCAGAGGCCTGGTATGCCGCTTCAGAGTGCCCAATCGCATAATCACCGACAACGGCTCGCAATTCACAAGCGGCATCTTCAGGGCTTACTGCGTGAAACTGGGCATCTAGCTCTGCTTTGGCTCAGTAGCTCACCCGCAGAGCAATGGCCAAGCCGAGCGCGCAAACGCATAATTCCACAAGGGCTTAAAGACCAGGACCTTCAACATCCTCAAGGGCCACGACAAGGGCTAGATCAGCGAGCTCCCTTCGGTGTTGTGGTCCATCCGCACCACGCCGCCCAAGCATACGGGCGAAACACCGTTTGCCCTCGTCTACGGAGCCGAAGCAGTCCTCCCTACAAAGATCAAGCATGGATCCCCACGGGTACTTTCCTTTAATGAGGACGAGAAAGAGGACCTCCACAACGACGACCTGCTGCTCCTCGAAGGACTACGCCGATGAGCCGCCCTCCGGGCGGAAAAATACCAGCAGGACCTGCGACACTACCACAGCCGCAACGTGCGCTCACGCACCCTGGAGACAGGAGACCTCATCCTCAGGCGGATCCTCTCCAGGGAAGGCCTCCACAAGTTGTCACTAATGTGGGAAGGCCCCTACAGGGTCACCCACATCGCCAGGCCTGGCGTGGCTCGACTCGAAACTCAAGACGACATCCCCGTAAAAAACCGTGGAACATCATGCACTTACGCAAGTTCTACCCGTGATCATTGTAACGCCCGTCATCATTGTCACGTCAAGAGATCTGGCTGAAGAAGCGGCTTACGGCTCCACCTCCAAGCATTTTTTGTCTCTAGAGGTTAAAACCTCACGGCTTAAACCTCCAAGCCCCAAAGGCTTTTCTCGAGGGTCAACCCTCCGAGGTCTCCATGTAACGAGCCACCTCAGGTCATAGGGAGTCTCTACCACTAATGGGTGGTCCCCATGTCTCGACATGGATAAATATATTAACTTGACAACTCCAAGCATAATTAGACAATTTCGTTCCTAAGTTAACTTTGCGCTACGGTGCCGCTATGTAATATTTTGGTGGTGAGTTTTTTCCCGCATTATTGTTTTTCAATGCGCGCTTATATCTTCCCCATGCGCACCTCGCCAGTGGAGGCTGAGTACTGTGCCAGTGCCTCAAATGACCCACCAGCAGCACTGCAAAACCCAAGGATCCGAGCTCTGCCTGGAGGGCAAGCTCCCACTAACATGCCGTCTCTACAAAGGACCTTGGTACTTACTCTCCTCGCGAGGAACGCCTGAGGACACCTATAAGCGTGCATGAGTTCCCACTTCCATGTACAAGCGTTTGGGTTTGCCTCTCTAACATCTACAGGGAACAAGCATCCCTGCAAGCCTGAGGAGGCAACAGGGCAAAAACCCTTGGAGAGGACCTCCTCGCCAGGCAAAAAGCCTCTACAGGGAAAAAGCCTCGAGAAGCTAAGTCTCGCACTCGTGCCTCGAGAGCCTTTTCCCACCACAAGCATACGTCTATCCCTCGAGCGATTTCATTTTCCCTTGTGTTTCATGGACTACTCGCACGTCAAAGGGGGGCACTTGAGCATCGCGACTCAGGGCTCTTACCTCTCCAAGCCTTAAACTTCCCCCGGCCTTGCTGAGTCATTGCTCTAGCATACCGCAGTGGCGGAGTCATAGCGCAAAGAGATGGGTCCTAACGACGCAGAAAAAGCACAGACATGAAAATAAGACAAAAGGGGCCTCTCGAGGGGCACACAAGCTGACATAAATTGCTCAAAGAGTATATTACATGCCCAAAATGCATAGTGTCTAAACATAAAACTGTTTCAGATACAAAGGCTCAAGGGCGCAATAATCAATGCTCAGGCGGAGTCTGCGCCGTCGTGCCCCTTCTCCGCAGCATCCTCGTCCGTTTCTGCAGGGGTGGCCTCCTCCTCGCTCTCGTCCGCCGTATCCTCTGTACGCTTGAAGCGGTTGCAGAAGGCCTCGACCTGCTCGCGGAGGGAGTTGGAGACCGACCACACCTCGTCGCCCAGGCGAGCCTCGGTCACCGTGGAGAGGTCGAAGCCCGGCGTGAGGAGCCGGAGGTTGGTGAAGATGCGGTAAACGACCACCCCCAGGAGTTGGCGGCTCTCGACCTTGATCACCCCACGGAGATCAGCGACTGGGCTCTCGAGCACCATGAAGAGTTGGTTGAAGTAGACCAGGTATATGGCAACGTCGCCACTGCCTCAAGCCTCGGCGTGCGGCGCCTCCACGCCAAGATGGGCAGCGAGCTCGTTGCCCCTGGCTACCAATGCCTGGAACTTGTGCTCCCGCTGCTTTGTGAGCACACGAGCCGCCTGCACGGTGTTTGTAGCCTCCGCCACCTGCTCAGCCACAGGGCCCGTCTGCTCCTCCACGTCCCTGACGAGGGCGTTCAGGTCCAGGAAGGCGGTCCCGCGATCATCCTCCGCCTGGCGATAGGCCTCCTTGGCGCGCTGGAGGCGGACCTCAACCTTGGAGTTGGCCTTCTCGAGCTCCGTGATCCGCTTGGCGGCAGCAGCGTGCTTGGCCTTCAAGCGGTCCTCCTGCTTCTTGTCCTTGTCACAATACGCCTGGGCAGTGGTCTGCCTGAACTCCTTCTCACGCTCTGCGAGGTCCGCCTCCGCCTCTTTTTTCTTCTCGGCAAACCGCTAATGGAAGCGCTCCGGGGCTTGCTTCTGGGCGGCGACGTTCTCGTCGTACTTCTGGAGCGCCTGAGCCAAGTTCTCCCCGCGCGCCTCGAGCTCTTCGCGCTTGGTGGCGACCTCATTCTCCGCCTGGAGCCGCTGCTCGTCGCGCAGCAGAACGTCTTTCTCCTTGGAGGCCAGCTGCCGCTCGCGAGCGGCTAGGACCTTGCGGTCCTCCTCCAGGGTTTCCTGTGCGGCCTGGTGTACGGAGAGGAGCTGGGCCTCCAGCTGGGCCAGGTCACGGCGCTTCTGCACCAGCGAGCCCTCCATGGCTTCGCGCTCAGCCTTCACCTCAGCGAGGAGTTTAGCGGCGGCATTGCTCTCGTCCTGGAGGGGAGCAAGGAGCTCGTCTGCGTCACGGATGGCCCCCTCGTGGATCTCCTTGGCGAAGCGCACGACCTCCTCGCGCGCGGCCTGAAGTGCCTGATCCACCTGGCGGTGGGCCTCGACCGTGGCATGGAAAGACGCCCATGTCCCCGCGAGATCGTCACGCTGCTGGGCAAGCTGCGCGTCCACAAGGGCAGGATACGCCTCCAGGCCCTCTAGAGACTCCCTCACGAGGCGGAAAGTGACCTCGCGGTGCCCAGTGTTCCAGTCCCAGCTGCTAAGGACTAGGTCGTGGCGAGAGGAAGACCCTGCCCCACCGTCGAGCCTGGAGAACTGGGCCTCAGGGCGTGCCTGAGGGCTAAGCCGCGCTCCATCCCCCGCGGCGCCCAAGCTGCCATCGCCGCCCTCGCCATCCTGGCGCGTCATCTCCTGCAGCTGGGAGCGGCGGAGACGAAGGAGCTCCCCCCGCAGACTCGCCAGCACCTGGCGGGCCCTGGCTCGCCTCGGCCTCTGGCTGCGCGGGAGGCGTGGCCGCGCTGGGTGGAGTAGCCACGCGGGCTGGCGTTGCCTCATGCGCTGGGGTTGCCTCGCACGCTGGAGTTGGCTTGCGCGGTGGCTTTGGCTCGCGCGAGGCGGAGTAGAAGCGCGAGGAGGGGTAGCAACCCGCTCCTCCTGCGTCTCGACCACCGTCTGTTCGGGTCGCGGCGTTGTTGCCTCCTCTTGAGGCACAACCGCCTCCGCTGGAGGCATTTATTCAGTTGTGCTCGTGGAGGCCGTCTCCACAGGCCTCGCGGCCTCCTCAGCCACGGCCTCAGCCGTGGCTCTCTTCACTTCTACGGCTTGCGAAGCTTGCGGCGCTTCGCAGGAACAAGGTCACTGGCTCGCCTCGGCCTCTGGCTGCGCGGGAGGCGTGGCCGCGCTGGGTGGAGTAGCCACGCGGGCTGGCGTTGCCTCATGCGCGTGGGTTGCCTCGCACGCTGGAGTTGGCTTGCGCGGTGGCTTTGGCTCGCGCGAGGCGGAGTAGAAGCGCGAGGAGGGGTAGCAACCCGCTCCTCCTGCGTCTCGACCACCGTCTGTTCGGGTCGCGGCGTTGTTGCCTCCTCTTGAGGCACAACCGCCTCCGCTGGAGGCATTTATTCAGTTGTGCTCGTGGAGGCCGTCTCCACAGGCCTCGCGGCCTTCTCTTCACTTCTACGGCTTGCGAAGCTTGCGGCGCTTCGCAGGAACAAGGTCACTGGCTCGCCTCGGCCTCTGGCTGCGCGGGAGGCGTGGCCGCGCTGGGTGGAGTAGCCACGCGGGCTGGCGTTGCCTCATGCGCGTGGGTTGCCTCGCACGCTGGAGTTGGCTTGCGCGGTGGCTTTGGCTCGCGCGAGGCAGAGTAGAAGCGCGAGGAGGGGTAGCAACCCGCTCCTCCTGCGTCTCGACCACCGTCTGTTCGGGTCGCGGCGTTGTTGCCTCCTCTTGAGGAACAACCGCCTCCGCTGGAGGCATTTATTCAGTTGGGCTCGTGGAGGCCGTCTCCACAGGCCTCGCAGCCTCCTCAGCCACGGCCTCAGCCGTGGCTCTCTTCACTTATGCGGCTTGCGAAGCTTGCGGCGCTTTGCAGGAACAAGGTCACTGGCAAGCACCAGGGAAAGATCTTCAGGGGTGGATGAAAAGAGAAAGAACAAGAATCGGGCAACTAAAAGCTAGAAGCACCTACCCAGACTGCTTGGCGCCGGTGTCGACCCACGCCAAGCCTAGCGAGCGCCAGGAGGGCTTGGCCTTAGAGCCAGACCCCTCCGGGGGCGCCTCAGCTTTTCTCTTGGAGGGGACATCTGACGGCCTCGCCCCAGACCGGTCCACGGCCGCCTTGGAGCGAGGCTAGCGCCACCCCGACACGGCCTCCTCGTCAGTCTCCTCCTCCTCCTCTTCCACGAGGCGCGAAGGCGCCACCACGAAGGCGTCATCGTCATCACCTGACGAGATATCACAAATCTCGTCAGTAAAGGGCCCGACCCTTGAAGAGGACACCTCCCCTGCGGAGGGATTTTCCGTGGCCTCCTCCGCGCCTCGCCCATCTCCTGAGGCAGAGGGCGATTCTGCTCCCTCCGCCTCCTGCACCACCGGCACCAGCACCTCTTTTCCCACCAGACCTGACGGGGTAAATGAGGGAATCCCCTCCAGGATAGCCAGGCGCTCGGTCATGTTGAGCTGGTGTAGAGACCGGAGCATGAGTGGGAGTGTCTCCATGGCAGGCACCACCGTGTGGATGAATAGCGTAGACAGGACGCATTCGACTGCATCATTGTCGTTGTCTTCACGGTGGAGCCGCATCTTGTCCTGGGCGCCGGAGTACATCCACATCGGCGTCGTGTGCGCCTGGAGAGGAGCAATGCGGCGCGTCACGAAGTCTGCCACGATGATCTGCCCCGTGAGGCCCTCCTCCCGGAGGTAGCTCAAGCGGCCCGACAAAATGGCGTTGTCCGCGCTGCTGAAGGGGGCTTTGCCCCAGTTCGAGTTCTTCACGGGCGGCGCGTCAGGGGCCTCAAGGAATTTTCTGGCCTTCTCCATCCCGACGTAGAACCACCGCTGGCGGAAGTCGTCGACCTTCTTCGTCGCTGCAGTGATGGCCTTGTCCTCGTTCCACGACATGGGAATGTAGACACTCCCCATGTCGTCCACGATGCGAAAGGAGACGCTCCCGGAGTGCTCGTTCTTCGCGGTGTTCTGGAGCGCGTAGAAGCATCGGAAGAGGCCCATAGTGGGCTCCATGCCCAGGTACGCCTCGCAGAGGTAGGAGAGGATGGGGACGGAGATTGGGTGGAGGTGCAGCAGCAGGATCTGGTAGAAGGCCAACACCGCCTCTAGGAACAGAAAGAACGGCGGCACCAGACCTGCGGCGACGCGGTGCTGGAAGATGGGGTAAAACCCTCGTGGGTGTTTCCCGTGCGTCGCGGTCCGGAGCGCGGTAGGGCCATGCTCGTTGGTCCGGTCTGCCACCATGAAGCGCACCATGTCGAGGGCCGCGTTCTGGACGCGCACCCCCAACAATGTTGCGTCGTGCGCGACCGCGGCAGGCGCCGACGACGTCGCGGCCGCCTTGCCCTTGTTATTGGCGGGACTCATCGCCGGACAAGGGTTGAGCGCGGCGGCAAAAGAAGCTGCATGATGGAGGAGACGAGAGCGCCAGAGAGCAGAAGTGGAGAGCTCGAGACGAACGAGGCTTCTGTAAGAAGATTGGTGAGCAGTAACGGCTCCTCGCCTCGGTGCGTAGGATTTTTGTCCCATCGAGGAGCAGTTACCGGGGCGCGGTGGGACCCCCCACGACGCACGCCCTAGATCATGTGCGGTCGTTACTCATCTGAGTGACGCGTGGCTCGGGCCGACCGAACACTTTGGGCCCACGACGCTCCGGCTACGCCCATGGCTCAGTCGCGCCCATCGTGGGCCCGGGGGTTACTATCGGCCCAGTGAGGACTAGGGTGTGCAGAGCCCACCCTCCACAGGCCTCGCGCGCTACAGATTCGACAAAACAACTAAGGACCAAGCCACCGCTTGGATAGACCCTCGAGAGGCAACTCCTCTTGAGGGCCTGAAGAGGAAGCCCGGGCCTGAAGAGGACCCTGCGCTTAAAGAGACTCCCCAAGGCTCAACACGCCTGGAGAGAAGTCAACAGAAACCCCTCCACAGGCCACCGTGGTCCTATGGAGACACTTCGCGGCTAAGCAAGCACTGCAGGGCGCGCATGGCCTCTGCAGTAGCCGCAGAGTGACGCGAGCACCACAGTTGCCATTCTGGTGATAAAGGAGTCAACAAAGTTACACCGTCCGCGCCAGGACAGCCAGGACTTTGCTCTTTGGTGATAAAGCGGTCGGACGGCGTAACGCTCCAAGAAGATCATCATCGTGGGCTCCACCACGACCCCTGCAACGCCTGCGAGCCGTTCTGCGTAGTCTGCAGCTTGTCGTCCACCGCGCCCCACTTTAGCACGGATGGACCGTGTCCATGGACGTTTCGGCGACGGTGGACTCCCTCTCCATTGCGCCACTGCCCTGTGGGAGCCCACCTTCTGCGTACAGCGCAAGGAAGAGGCCCGAGGCACCTATAAAAGGAGCAGGAGCTCCACCGTAGCAAAGGATCAGCTAATCGCATTCTGAACCGTTGGAACCCTAGCCAAGCGAGTAGGATAGCCAACTACTGGAGGAGGAAGAAGACCATAGCTTCCCTCTCCAAGCACCGAACTGCCTCAAGAGAGCCCTCGGCAAGCTCATTGTACTGTAATCTCCGCAGTGCAAAACAGACAAGCAGGAGTAGCGGTGTTAACTCCTCCTGAGGGCCTTGAACCTTGGTATGAGCTGGTGTTCGTCTCTGTCGTGTTGTCCCTCTCCAGGCACGGTGAGCACCGTCTTCGTGCCTCTCGAGGGTTGTTTGACCTCCGTGTTCAACCCCCCTTCGAACTATCTTCAGGGTGTGACTATCCCTGTTCCGCGGGAGTCACTCTCGGACAAACACATTAAACTCAAAGTATGTTAGGACCCATTGTATGGTCCTTTATAGTTTTTCAAACATAAAACTTTTTGAAATACTTTTATTTTCTGAAATTAAAGGTCTTTGGGTAGTTGCTAAATTCAGAACATCATGGTAAACATAGTTTGTTAAGAATAACATAGGACAAGATATATGTACTTTTTTAACAATCATAACCTGGATTTCAGAGGTCATATTATAACTTGCTGGAGTTTTAGTAGCTTGTTATTTAGAAGTCAACAACATAAACAATAAAACACAAGATGACAAACAGAGCATACAAGAGACAACACATCCATTAACAATAAACTTTACAAAGTTTTTGTTGGTTCAGAATTTTGACCTTTTATAGTTAAGTTTTTGTTGCTTTCAAAATTTGGGGCATTACATTATGGAGGACATCACGCTGGAGATAAAACCGCACAAAAAGTTTTACAATCAGGTTTTTATTGGCCTACTATTTTTAAAGATGCAAGAAAGTTTATTTTATCTTGCGATGAATGTCAACGAGTTGGTAATATCCCTAGCCGTAACAAAATGCCTATGAATTATTCTCTTGTTATTGAACCGTTTGATTGTTGGGGATTTGACTTTATGGGTATTTTCCCTTCTTTAGAAGGTAATACTCATATACTTGTTGTTGTTGATTATGTTACTAAATGGGTAGAAGCTATACCTACTGAAAGTGTAGATGATGAGACATTATTAGAAAGTGCTTCAAGATATTATTTTCCCTAGGTTTGGTGTTCCGAGATATCTTATGACAGATGGAGGTTCTCATTTTATTCATGCTGGTTTTAGAAAAGTTCTTGCTAAATATGGTGTTTATCATAGAATTCTTCAGCTTATTATCCTCAAACTAGTGGCCAAGTAGAATTATCAAATAGAGAAATTAAATCTATCTTGCAAAAGACTGTTAATAGAATGAGGAAGAATTTGGCTAGTAAATTAAATGATGCATGTGGGCTTATAGAACTACTTATGAAAATCCCATGGGTATGTCTCCTTATAAAATGGTTTATGGAAAAGCTTGTCACTTGCCTTAATAATTATAACACAAAGCTTATTGGACAGTAGAGAACTAAATACAGATTTTAAACTTGCTGGTGAGAAAAGATTACTTAATTTGAGTTCTCTAGATGAATGGAGAAGTGAAGCTTATGAAAATGCTAAACTATTTAAAGAGAAAGTTAAGAGATGGCATGATAGAAGAATCCTTAAAATAGAGTTTCACATTGGTGATAAGGTTCTATTGTATAGCTCTCGTCTTAAATTCTATGCAGGAAAATTACTCTCCAAGTGGGAACGACCATATGTCATTGTGGAGGTGTTTCGTTCGGGTGCGATAAAAATTGCTTCGCTCAAGGATGACTCTTCGCAAGTGGTAAATGGACAAAGACTCAAGCATTATATTTCTGGAGATTCTAATAAGGAAGATGTTGATATTATTCAAGCAGTTACTCCGGAAGATTATATTAAGAAAAATATTTCTAAGTCTGCAGAACCTGATTTCAAAAAAGTTCACGAATTTAATTTTGACCTATGTTATATTTATTGTTGGAAAATATGAAAAATACGAGACGAAAACGAGCAGGACACGAAGTCCAAGGCACCCACACCACGTGGTGGGGCGGGGCCCTTCCTGGCCGCGCGAGCACCAGGTGGGGGAGCCTCGGAGCTGCTCTCCTACTCGGTTTCACCCTGTTGCCTTCCTTTTATTTCGTAAATTTTTGCTATATATTCACCCGGAACCCCTGAGGTCTGTATATCGTGTTTTCGACATGTTCTTGTTTCGAGCTGTTTATGTCCAGATGTCGTCTCAGGGATCTTGTTCCGAAGACTACGCACTTCTTCGCCAACGCGAACTACTTCAAGATCATGATCAAGGGTCTTTTGTTGGATGGGCGAACGATGAGAAGGTGAAGGCTAGGCGCAAGGACATGGACGAAAGTGTCATTGAGGAGGTGAAGAAGGTGCAAGCGACCAAGAAAGATCGCGCAAGGACGGGGACTAGTAAGCCCACCTTTGTGGGATCAAGTAACGCCCAGCGTGCTTTTTCTCATAACATGCAGGGAGCAATACCACATATCCCGGATCTTGGCTCTTTTCCAGATGCAACCGAATCCCTCCGTGTCACGTATCAATTTTGCGAGCAGTACCGCGTCCTGAGGAGGGAAGGGGATATACTTCAAGAGGAGAACAACAGGCTTCGCAAGATATTGGAGCGTTATCTTACTCCACTTCGAGTCGTCCCACCATCACCACCGAAGGAGTAATTCATCATCGGTATTGGCATCTCCCTTAGCTTGTTCCAAGCTTGGGGGAGTGCCGCGGTATCACCATTATCTTTCATCTCTTACCTTTTAGTAGTGTCATATCATGAGTAGGGAAATTATATTATATGATGGTTTGCAATGTGGAAGTATCTCTCTTTTAGTTGGTTATGTATGTATCCCTTGGTGTGAGTTGCCGTTATGGAATATTAATGAGAAGTGTTATCATTTATGTTATGCACACTTTATTTTAGTTTGCAACTTCTATCATGTATGATTGATCTTGTCATTAGTATTATTAATCACATTGGGAACATATAGTAAATCTCTTGGCTTTGGCAAACATAGCATTGGTCAGTAGCTGCAATACTTTGAGACTTACGTGGAAAAAGAATTACATGTAGAATATAACATTCATTGACCTTTCTCACTTGTAGATGATAAGCTTAGTATTCACAACTTAAATTGTGTGTGCCTTCAAGTAAGAATTGCATGATTGTCTTTGCTACATGTGTGTTTGTTTGTATCCATCAACTCTTATGCTTGCTACCCAACCATGCTAGCCAAAGACCTGTTTCGAGAGGGAATGCTTCTCATACATCGAACCCATGAACCAATACCCTTTCCATTTGTGTCCACCATATCTACCTACTATGTGGTATTTTGCGCCACTCCAAGTAAATACTTATGTGATATCTTTATTCAAAATTATCCCTGATTTGTTTCAATGTTCACTAGCTCATGAGGAAATAATAGTTGGGTTTGTTATCTTCCATACTAATTAAGTAACCCATGACTTGCATGCTACATATGCTCGCTATTAACTTTGCAAAGGGGTGGTCAGACCACTATAATATCAAAGGTTGAGTTTTTCAAAAATATAGGCACTCCTCCATGGTTTGCGATTGATTGGTGGGCGCCCGAGGATTCGGCTAGCCATGGTTTTGTTAGAAAGGTGTGGAGGAGTGTCATGGATGTGAAAGTAAAGAGAATAAGAAGATGAATATCATAAAGGCTTGTTTTAAATAAAAAATCGTAACCACCCCTAACTTGCTTAGTATGGAAGATGACAACTACTCTATTACCATTCGTTGACAACGACAAACACCGCTCAAAACTTACTATTATGCTTTGTATGTGATTTCGAAAACCTATAAAACCAAAAGCTCTAGCATAGGCTTGTATCTCTGCTTCCCTCTGCGAAGGGCCTATCTTTTACTTTATGTTGAGTCAGTAAACCTATCTCCTTCTATCTTAAGCAAGCATTTGAGTTGATTGTGATTCAACCATTTATACATTAGTATTGTTGATCATGTCTTTTATTCTTTCTTGCTTAGCACATTGTTGGCATCTAATGAATTTGATTTTTGGAGCTATCAACTAATAAAGAGGGATGTTTTATAAACTAAGCTCAATATGTTCATTATTCTCTGACCAAGGACTAAGTTTGCCAACACCAACTAAGGTTTTCTCTATGTACCTTATTGTGATTTTCCTCTACATGTTACAAGTTGATTTATATGAACGGAGTTGATATCTAAGATGACTTGTGCATTTATACATGTGATAATTCTTGTTCGTATATTTTATATCGACACTTCACTCCATAAACATGTGGTCATGTTTACTGAGTTCAACTTTCACTTGGGGACAAGCGAGGTCTAAGATTGGGGGGAATTGATACGTCCATTTTGCATCACTATTTTATATCATAATTTACTGCTATTCATTGATATATTTCATATTTGGAGATGATACTTACGTCGTTTCATCTATTTTGCATGATTGATGATCATTGGAGGATGGAACTCCGGAGTCTGAATTCTGCTGGAAAAAGCGTCATCGAGATACAATATTTGTGAAGCTCAGAAGATCAAATAAACACCTGGGAATTATTTTCTCACCAGATCACGAAGAAGGCCAAAAGGGGAGCCTGAGGTGGGGCCCAGGGGGCCCACACCATGCCCAGGCGCGGCTCCCAAGGCTGCACTCCATCACCATCGCCAACAGCCCATCTCCATCGCCGACGCCGTCATATCCATCGGTCTACTCCGTTCCCGCTGTAACATCTAGGGATAAATCTTGTGTATTTGATAGGGAAAACTCTCCCGGTGTTGATTACTCTTGTTATTGATGCTATTGAGTGAAACCGTTGAATTAGGGTTTATGTTCACATTGTTATCCATCAATATATCATCTCTGATCATGTACCATATGATGTGTTGTGAGTAGTTCGTTAGGTTCTAGAGGACATGGGAGAAGTCTAGATGTTGTAGTGAACTATGTTGAGTAATATTTAATGTTTTGATATTTAAGTTGTGGTGTCATTATTCTAGTGGTGTCATGTGAACATCGAATACATGACACTTCATCTTTATGGGCCCAGGGAATGCATCGTGTACTCGGTTATTAATTGTGGGGTTGCCAGAGTTACAGAAACCTAAACCCCCATTGATATTCCGATGCACGAGGAATACCAGGATCTTAAAGTTTAAAGCTATGGTTAGATTTATCTTAATTACTTTCTTGTATTTGCGGATGCTTGCAAGGGGTATAATCATAAGTATGTATTAGTCCTACAAAGGGCGGTGCATTAGCATAGGTTCACCCACACGACACTTATCCAACCACTAAAGATTAATCATCAATATGAAGCGAAAGCACTAGACATGATCCCGATGTGTCCTCAAGAACGTTTGGTCATCATAAGTAAACAAATCGGCTTGTCCTTTCCTCTCAAAAGGATTGGGTCACTCGCTGCAATTGGGTTCGACACACTTATTTATCAAAAGTATTGTGATACACCTCCTACACTTGTGGGTCATCAAGAGATTGAGCCCAATCCAATTAAGCCACCTAAATGGGTCAAGCCCAACAAGCCAGCCTTTTTAACGTTCTTTCTATACAATTTTGATGTGTTATATGGGTCGAGCCCAACAATTTAGTCCAACAATTTCTGCCATTTTCGGCCATTTTATTTTTGGTCTGGTTCCACAAGTCAGATTGGTCCCACTAGTCATACAAATCACACAATTGGTCCCACACATCAGAAATTTCAAAAATTGAAAAATAATATTTCACAGGCATTCAAATTATATTTCACAGGTATTCAAATCATATACACAATCAACAATTCAAACAGACTAAATCTATCCAAAAACAAGACTAAATTGGCCTGTTACAATCTTTATACTCAACTACAACACAAATATGGGTACTACTGCCCACTACTACAATATATATACGCTACTCGTCGATGATAGGCTTCAAGGCTTTGCCCTGACTTGGTACTTCACCTGTGCAAAAATAAGAATAAGAATGTACAAACATCAAACAGTAGGAAATGACAGCAGAAACATTGTGCAGTAGCAACTGAGAGTATCAAACAGTAGCAAATGACAACAGTAGCAAATGACAGCTTCCCTTGTGCCACGACTCGGTGGAGCTCCACCATCATCCCAGAGCACTCCATGCAAAACCAAAGTGAACATCATATCAAATTGCCGAGTACTCGCTATTTAGTTACATTAACAAACTAGCAGAAAGTAAAGGTTCATATTATATGCGTTCAGGACAATATCATGAAACATGTATATGATAAAATCTCAGAACTCGAGTTTTATTCAGTTGAACCAGCAGATCATTCAAGGGCATGTAACCATTCAAGGGCATGAAACTATGAGGCAACTATGAGTGCATACAACTCGGAAATGTATGCTTAAGGAACAGGAACATTACGATGATACATAGGATAAGTCATGACACTAGCTAGAACTACGTAGATAACAAGACTGAGGCATTTATCAAGTCAACCAGTCACTATAACAGTAAGCAAACTTGACAGGAAGGTAACATGTGTGCTACAACCCAAAAAACAACTAAGCATGCTAGAGAGAAGTTTCAAGACGCTAAAGTAAAGAGTGCTATAACGAGAACACCAACCAATTCTCTATGGACAAGGTCAGCTGTGTCGTCAAGCATGAATCACACGTCCATGTCCGCTACGCCTTGCCTCTCACTGTGCCCATGAGCCGGATCAGCAAACCAAACAGCCTTGCCAACATAAGTACCCGTTTCAATCTGTATGGACAAGGTCAGCAAGTATCATACTGTAGAAAAAAATGAGCACTAGTTCAGCAGTTGAAACCACTATCCAATGATGCTAGAAAATCTCATGATGTAACATCATGCAGGCTACCCATGCACAGGTTCATGGAATGACAGTAACAAGGACACAGTGGACTCACGAAAGATAAACCTACTATATCAGAGGACACATGCTACTACTAATCTATTATATCAGAGGCACAAGTAGGTAAGCAGTGCAACACAAAAACAGGCAAGCAGCATCACAGACATAAGGCATAAGAAAAGAATAGAAACTTGTGACGGCTACACAGGCATAAGGCATAAGTAGCTGACCGTGGCATGTCTACCACAAAAGCGTTTGACCTGACGCCTACACAGACATAAGGCATAAGTAGCAGACCGTGGCATGTCAACCATAGCTGAAGTTTTTTATTTTACCTAGCCTGCAATTTGTACCTCTTATGCTACAAATTAGAAAATGAATAGTTTGGGATGCTAAATACCAATACCAGGATTACATTTGAGTATTAGGTAATCTAGCGGACATGCGCTAAAGTTCAAAGTAGGTTATTGAGAAGCAGGAAATGCATGCTATCTAGTATAATTTTTTACCGTGATAGCATAAGAGCCAACCTCCACAGACACAAAACATCAGATTCATAACTAGCACTGTAAGATAACGGCTTTGTGCATATATTTCCAGGATAGCAAACTCCGCGAGAGCTAGAACGAACAATTTCGGGTCCTCGCCTGCTTTAGCGTGGCAGACTCGACCTCCAGTGCGGCGATCCTACCCTGCTTCTCCGCCATTCCAACGCAGACATCCGCCTCGCCTTGGCAAGGTGGTCAGCCTCGTCACTCACCTGCTTCGCCTGCACCCTCACTTCCCAAACACCAACACATAGAGCATAGCACGGAATATCAGCTAACAGAATCAAGCTGAGCACAATGAAACAAAGGACATCCCAACCTAGGAAGTGTCAATGTCGTGTGTATCTATGGCCGTGCGCTGTCGCTGCTCCTCCGCTGACCGCTTTGCTGCCTCCTGTGCCAGATTTGCAACACCAGCTCTACCAGTGCGGACACAGAAGAGCAGAACAAGCAGAACCAGCAGTGTCAGATACCTACAAAATTACCATATACTTGAAGTAAACTTGCTTTGGTTTCATAGATAGGTTGATTGGAGTTTCAGGTCATGTAACGCATACACATGACAAGCAAAAAGGGGCAGATTACAACATTGCTTAAATATGACAAGCAAACAGGGGCATGTTATACCTTAAACCCATCTAGGAACTACTAGACGAATATTGACAGCTATCTAGAACACCAAAACAGAGATAACAGAGAGGGTTTGCAGATCATTACAAGCTCCAGCCATTGAAGACATCGTCGCCTGCTCGGTGCAGGCGAGGTTGACTGTCGATGTAGTGGAAGAAGATGTAGCAGGGGTCGTCGTAGATGCGAACGACCGGATCCCCTCCGGTCTCCAGCGGCACTGCCCTGGCACGGCACGGCGAGGTTCCAGCCTTCCCGTTGCTGTGCGCAAGCCACGGTCGGAGTGGAAAGGAGTTTAGGGGAGTAGCAGGCTGGAAAACTAACTAGCGTAGAAAGCCAGCTGCCGGACTCCCCTCTTATAATGTGCGCATGCAAACGGGGGGCCAGAACCATTAGTTGGTTAGGGTGCCCCCGATCAGGGCGTTTCAGTTAGATACGTGAGAGGGAAACTTTGTTTCGGTGGCCCTCCCCCTTATCTATTCGTTTTTCTGTTATTGACTTGGTTTAAGCCGTAACAGATCAACCAACATTCTCCCCCTTGATCATTCGGTTTAAACTTCTTACATCCATTCTTCATAGGAATAATATACCAAAGTGAGGCGTTACAACAACCAATGAAATGTTGTTGAACCCCAACACTTATAGTACACAGCCTATTTCGAAATGGAAAAACATTCTTCTTAATGGGAGTGGTTCTTTATTGTGGTCCTCTTATTCCATAATCATAAGGCTCCCAGTGAACCCATGCCGGCAACATGCTTTTGGAAAATACTGGGTGGTAAGCCTTTCGTTAGCGGATCCGCAAGCATACGTGTCGTACTTATATGCTTTACCTCAATTGTTTGATCCTGGATTCTATCTTTCACAACACTAAACTTAATGTCAATGTGCTTGGCAGCAGCACTTGACTTGTTGTTACTCGTATAGAAAACTGCGGGTTCATTATCGCAGTATAGCAAAAGTGGTTTTGAAATGCTGTCAACCACTTTTAGACCGGGAATGAAATTCTTTAGCCATACAGCCTGCCCAGTGGCCTCAAAACATGCTATAAATTCTGCCTGCATCGTAGACGATGCAGTTATCGTTTGTTTGGAGCTTTTCCACGATATAGCTCCTCCGGCCAGTGTGAATATATAACCTGATGTGGATTTCCTAGTATCCACACAGCCAGCATAATCAGAATCTGAATAACCTACAACTTCGAGGTTATCAGACCTTCTATACGTAAGCATGTAATCTTTCGTACCTTGCATATAACACAAGACTTTCTTTGCGGCATTCCAGTGGTCTTTTCCTGGATTTGATTGGAATCTGCCAAGCATTCCCGTTACAAAAGCTAAATCAGGGCGTGTACACACTTGTGCATACATGATGCTTCCGACAGCTGAAGCATAAGGAACCGACTTCATCTGATCAGTTTCTATTTGGTTCCTCGGACATTGAAATGTCCCAAACTTATCGCCCTTAACTATAGGAGCAGGTGTGGGAGAGCACTTATGCAAATTGTATTTCTTCAGTACTCTCTCACAGTATGACTTTTGCGATAGTCCTAACACCCCTTTAGACCTATCTCGATGAATCTCAATGCCAAGAACATACGAGGCTTCACCGAGATCCTTCATATCAAAATTGGAAGACAGAAAATTCTTGGTCTCATGCAGCATATCCTTATCGCTGCTGGCCAACAATATGTCATCCACATATAGGACTAAAATTGTGAACCTGCTGCCTTTAAACTTAACATAAATGCAGTTGTCCTTCACATTCTCTACAAAACCAAAAGCTCGAATAATTTTATCGAACTTGAGGTACCACTGTCTTGAAGCTTGCTTCAAGCCATAGATGGATTTGTTCAACCGACACGCTAAATGTTCCTTTCCTTCCACGACAAAACCTTCCGGTTGAGTCATGTAAACATTTTCATTAAGTTCACCATTTAGAAATGCCGTTTTAACGTCCATTTGGTGTAATTCTAGGTCGAATGAGCTACTAGAGCCATGACGATCCTAAAAGAATCTTTACTTGACACAGGAGAAAAGGTCTCATTATAATCGATTCCTTCTCTCTGCGTGAAGCCTTTCGCCACAAGTCTCGCTTTGAACCTTTCGATATTCCCTTTGGAATCGAATTTGGTTTTGTAGACCCATTTGCAGCCTACTCTTTTAGCACCTTTGGGAATTTCTACTAAGTCCCAAACATTGTTTGAGCCCATAGATTTTAACTCGTCTTCCATGGCAATTTGCCACTTGGACGAATTCTAACTTTTAATGGCTTCTTTATATGAGGTTGGATCCTCCACCTTTCCTACGTCATTTATATCCTCACTCATGTAAGTGACATAGTCGTCTGAAATGGCTTTCTTTTTGTCTCGCTGTGATCTTCTCACAGGAGGCGGAGGAACATCATTATTTTGATGATCTTCTCCATTCTCTTCATGATGATCCTCTTCACTTTCTGGATTTTCATCATTATTTTCAGGATCAACATTGGGTTCAGGATCTAAACCAAAAGACTCAGAACCAAAACTACGAGCCACCTTTCTGCGAGTTGGTAGAACGAGCTCAATCGGAGTTGGGAATGAAACACACACCCACTTTTCCTCAAGGTCGATCTTTCTTAATTCGGTGACTTCATTATCCTCAAAAAATACCGCTTGTCTAGTCTCCACAAACTTGGTGGTATGATTAGGACAATAAAAGCGATATCCCTTTCCCCTATGAGGGTATCCAATAAAGAAACAACTTACTGTTTTTGGATCTAATTTCTTAAGTTGTGGATTGAATATTCTAGCTTCAGCTCGACAACCCCATACACGCAAATAATTCAAGCTCGGTTTTCTTCCCGTCCACATCTCGTAAGGTGTATTCGGTGCTGACTTAGTAGGAGCAAGATTTATAATATGTGCGGCTGTCTTTAATGCCTCCATCCATAGGCTTACTGGCAAACTTGCATGACTAAGCATACTTCGCACCATGTCCATAAGTGTGCGATTTCGACGCTCAGCCACGCCATTTTGCTGAGGTTCGCCAGGCATTGAATACTGGGCAACAGTTCCATTCTCAGCTAGGAACTTCGCAAAAGGTCCTGGAATTTGCCCATAAGGAGCGTGTCTACCATAATACTCTCCTCCGCGATCAGATCGTACACCTTTTATTTTAACATTCAGTTGGTTCTCAACTTCGGCTTTGAATATTTTGAATTTTTCCAAAGCTTCCGAACGATCACGTATCGGGTAAATATACCCGTATCGGGAAAAGTCGTCTGTAAAGGTGATGAATGAATCAAAACCATCTATAGACTTAACGTTAAGGGGTCCACATATGTCAGTATGAATAAGTTCAAGGACACCCGTAGATCTTACTGCTCCTTTCTTAATCGTTTTTGCGTATTTTCCTTTAATGCAGTCAATACATTTGTCTGCATCAGAGAAGTCTAATGGAAGAAGTACGTCATTTTTTATGAGTCTTTCTATTCTCCCCCTCGAAATGTGGCCCAAACGACAGTGCCACAATTTCGAAGAAGTACTAGCACCCTTCCATTTCTTCTCATCTTTAGAAACATCACTCACATGCAGAACTGAATCATTCATTGATAACATATATAATTTGCCTCGTCTGACACCGAGGCCAACATTCTTATTACAAAAATTTAACTCAAATTGTTTGTTGCCAAACTTGCACTCAAACATGTTATCATCTAGGCAAGAAACTGAAATCAAATTCCTACTTAAAGTAGGTACATAAAGAACATTATTCAATTGAAGCCGGAAGCCGGTGTGGAGCTCCAAGATGAGTGACCCTACAGCTTCGACATCGACTTCAACTCCATTCGCGACTTTAAGTCTTCTTGCCCCCTCTCTTATAGTTTGGATCATATTTAATCCCTGCATGGAATTAGCAACATGAGAAGTTGCACCTGAATCAATCCACCATTCGGTACTAGAGAAATTAACATAAGAACTTTCATCAACAAATGTGATTTCATCTGTACCTTTCTTATTGAGCCATCTCAGAAAATCTGGACAGTCCTTCTTAAAATGCCCTTCTTTTGAACAGAAGAGACACTTGTTGTCGAAAGACTGATCATGGACCTTCTCCTTTCCTTTAACAGGCTTTGGCGCGTTGTTCTTAAAAGGCTTCTTTGCAGGCTTGGAGGAACTTGGTTCATCATGTTTTCTCTTGTAGGATCCAACATGAAAAACCTGATCCTTATTTTGCCTCTTGATTCTCTCTTCTTCCTCAACAAGCCGTGGGGATAACTCGGTGAGTGACCATTTTTCTTTAAGAGAGTTGTAATTTATCTTAAATTGCTCAAACTCTGAAGGGAGGGACTCTAGTATCATAATCAGAAGGAGGTTATCACTAAGCTCACACTGTAAAGCTTTCAGTTTGTTGGAAGCATTAACCATCCTCAGAATATGAGATCTCACATCTCCATCATTATTATATTTTACAAGGAGCTTATGAAACAACTCTTGAGCATAGACTTTTTCGGAGCCCTTGAACTGCTCCTCCAAAGCTGCCATGAACTCCTTGGCATTATCCTTCTTGGGGAGAGCCCCAATGATATCTGGAGATATTGAAGACTTCATCACGAGCATTGCAACGTGATTTGTCTTTTCCTATTTTTCCAACTTGGAATCATAGGCTTTCTTTAATTCATCATACCCCGTGGCACCGACAGATGGTGCCACAGGTTTGTCCTCCCGCAAGGCGTAATCAAATTCATTGAAAGCCAAGCAGAGTTCCATAGCATTCTTCCATTTAGGGAAGTTACTTCCTGTCAAGTGTTCGACAGTATCTGGTCTAAAAGGAGCGGAAGCTGAAAATTTAAATGGACGCTCATAAGTATGACATGAATATAAATTTACGTTGGTAAAAGAATTAAACATGCCATGATTCTGAAAAATTCTAACTCTATGTCAGAACACCGTTGGGCAGTAATGACATAAAATTGGAAAATACTTTAGGGATATGACTTGTAAAATTAAAACAACGTTGGTCAGATTTAATTTTACTATCATAAATCTTCTCAAATTAAACATCAATTTAAACTTAAAAGAAAAAACTTCATATGATGTCTAATTTGATAATTCATCATTTAAACATGCTAAATATTCTAAACAAAAAATCTCGATGGTTCATTTTCATTCAGAATAATAACATATTTAATTCATATTTTAGGCAATAATTTTCTGTATTCAAAACAGTGCATTGATACTGAATTAATGAAACTAAAGGTGCACTGAAAAAAAAAATAGAAACTAAACAGGGAATTCGGACAGAAAAAGAACAGCCCAGAAAAAAAGACTGGACAACAACCCATCTCCGAAGCCCACTAAGGTGCCCGAGGCCCATTTACTACCCAGAGCCATCCGCACCATCCGACTGAATCGGACGGCCGACATGCGCCCCAGTCTTATCAAAACGGCCTCGGGTCAAACCCTAACCCTAACTTCTTTCTCCCCGATTCTCTCCTCTCCCCCGATTCTCCCGTGCGAAAAGACGACGCTGGCGGCGACCGTGCCTCGACGGCGATTCGTGGCGGCCGAGGCCTGCCCTTGCCCTGGCGGCGTTGTGGCTCCGCTCGGCCGAGCAGCGTGCATCGGACTGATGCCCGCGCGCTGCTCGGTCGAGCGTGGCCGGTGCGTCGCGTCGGTAATGGTCTAGGGAGGTGGTGCACGCCGGCGAGGCGGCCTTCCAGCGACGGCGTAGACTGGTGGCGAGGCCACCGGTGTCGCGCGCGTCCATTCCGCGCTGGAGCGCGTGTTCTTCCGCCAACGGCGTCATTCCGCGCATCCTCTCCGTTGGGAGAGGGATGGCGTCGCGGGGCCATCGCCCTCGTGCAGTTGTGGGCTACACGGACCCGAAGGTGGAGGCGATGGTCCGAGGTCAATCTCAGTAAGAGCCAGATGCACTTTCTTATCCGAATTTTGGGGATTTTTCTAGGGTTTGGTTCGGCAGAAGGGGGTTTTCTTATTTTCGTGCCCAATTTGCCTACTCCCCTCCTTCTAATTGCTTCATGACTAACAGGAGATCAAATTTAATTAACCGAGACTAAATTTTCCAAGTTAACAGAGAGTGTTAATTAAAATTGACCATTACCATTTGTTTAAGAAGCAATTAGATTAACCGAAACTTAATGAACATCTTAATTGCCTAAGACATGAACACAATTTACTCAAATTTGATCTATAGATCATGTTTAGGGTTCTATAGCTATCAAACTTGGCTCTGATACCAATGTTATACCTTAAACCCATCTAGGAACTACTAGACGAATATTGACAGCTATCTAGAACACCAAAACAGAGATAACAGAGAGGGTTTGGAGATCATTACAAGCTCCAGCCATTGAAGACATCGTCGCCTGCTCGGTGCAGGCGAGGTTGACTGTCGATGTAGTGGAAGAAGATGTAGCAGGGGTCGTCGTAGATGCGAACGTCCGGATCCCCTCCGGTCTCCAGCGGCACTGCCCTGGCACGGCACGGCGAGGTTCCAGCCTTCCCGTTGCTGTGCGCAAGCCACGGTCGGAGTGGAAAGGAGTTTAGGGGAGTAGCAGGCTGGAAAACTAACTAGCGTAGAAAGCCAGCTGCCGGACTCCCCTCTTATAATGTGCGCATGCAAACGGGGGGCCAGAACCATTAGTTGGTTAGGGTGCCCCCGATCAGGGCGTTTCAGTTAGATACGTGAGAGGGAAACTTTGTTTCGGTGGCCCTCCCCCTTATCTATTCGTTTTTCTGTTATTGACTTGGTTTAAGCCGTAACAGATCAACCAACAGGGCATATTATAGTATTGATATATCCATTGCTTAAACATGACAACATTGCTTAAACATTACAATCTAGAATAAAATCCGGCACCACAGTGAAGAAGCACTTCAGAAGTATGAACTACTGTTTGAGCAATCGCCAGGAACTACTTCAGAAGTATGAAGCCTAGATCCCGAGCAATCAGCTAAACGGAGGAAACACTTCGAGGAAATGGTAGGCATATACCTTGAGGGAGACGACGTCGTGGACCAAGAGGCGGTAGTCTACGGCGATGGCGAGGAAGGGGACGTCGGGGGAGAAGCAGCACGGGCCCGTATGCTTGTACGCCTCCGTGAACTCGCCCGACGCCTCACCATTGTCGTTGCGGGAGGGGAGCAAGCTGGAGGCCCGTCACTTGGAGACGCGGGATGAGGAGGTAGGCTCACTGGTCGCTGCTCCGCCATCTCCGGCTGGGTCGCGATTTGGGGCTTCAAGCAACGGGGTTGCGGGTTTGCGGCAGCCACGACGACATAGATGTTGGGCGGTGCATCGAGGGAGAGGGCGTGGCGGTGGGCGAGGAGCGGCAGAGGGCGCGGCGGCGCATCACGGGAGCAGGAGCAAGGAGAGGAGCGGGCGAGGATCTGTGTGGCACAGAGGGGACGAGGGTGCCGGGGTGTTAGGGTGTGTTTGGTTTAGGGGATATCCCTCCAGTGGCAGGGGCAACCATTATTTTGGCTCAAAACAGTGGCTCCGCTTATCCGCCCAAATTGGTGGGATGGCGCTAACCACTTGTGGTTCTCGCTGCTAGCTTTGCCCCGAAAAGACTTTCCCCTCATCACGCGCTTGTCTCCCTCTCGTTCGTGTACAAGCAGGCGACGGCGGCAAGAAATTGACGAGCCGCAGTATGCTGGACGCGACAGCGGCGACGGCAGCAGGTATCACCTTCGTCTCTCATCGATTTTCCTCGGTAAAACGTACGAGGAAGCTCTCTCCTGATTCTCTCCCTCCCCCTCTTGGAACAAGGGCGGTAGGGCAAGAAATCGAGCGGCACCCGGAGACCAGAGGTGGTAGAGGCAGGAAGTGGAGCAAGAAATTGAGCCAGCGCTGGAGGCTAGAGGCCGTGGAGGCGGGCGGCAGAGCAAGAAATTGAGGGTCCGGCCACGTCCCCGTCTCCGTGCGTGCAATAGGAGGGCCCAGCCTCCTGACGGCGGTGCCTCTCGCCGGCGGCAACACCTATTGTTCCTCCTGCTCATGTCGATCCGGAACGGTGACGGTGCTAGCTAGGACTTTAAGGACTGTGCCAGATGGATACGAGTGCAAATCGATTTTTCTAATTCAGCTTTACTGCAGCGGAGCGGCTAGTACTTGATTAGATTAGTGCTGCACTGCTGCATATGCACCTACGACGGCTAGCTAGTAGAATCGATCTTCTCAATTCAGCTTTGCTTATCTCATATGTGCACTGAATCCACTGGTCTCCATTTTTGTTTGCACAACTGCGAGCGGTGACTAGGTTGAATAGTATCCCGCAATCACATTTTATTCTCTCAACCAAACATAAAACTGGCTCATCCCTCACAGTCAACCAAACAGAAAAAATGGCTATCCCTAACCACATGGTTGGGGATATCCTCATCCCCTAACCTTACCCTCTGAACCAAACACACCCTTAGGATTTGGTGCGCTGGCTTTGTGGGGCGCAGAAAGGGATCATAGGGTGGGGTATTTTGAGTCGTTGGATCCACTCGATCCAAGGCTTAGAACCATGATCCACATGAAATCCTGCTGGCCAATCAGAAAGCAAGATTTTTTTCTGTTTTCTCCACCAAGAAGAATCAACTAATATTCATGCTATTATTTTTCAAACTCAAGTTTATATATTTTTTTTTCTAGAAACTAGTAGACAGCAAATAACTCTGTGCCAAAGGATTTACTTTTTTGAGCATTTTCGCAATTTATTTATTTTTAAAGAAATGGTCAAAATGGTGATATTGCATCAAATCACCAATGTTATGTCAATAAGCATCACATAGTTTGTTAAAATGTTCCCATAGTGCACAAACAATTCATTTATCATTTTATAAGTGTGAAAATGAGTTTTTTGTGAAGCACGTATGAAACATATGTTGTAAAATGGGATCACACCAATTTTAATAACGATTATACCATATGAAAGGATAATGATGTCGCCTAGCGGTTTAAAACTTTTCCGGTTTAGACTTGATAATTGTGGAATAAAACTAGGTGTTTAAATTAACAAGCCGACAACCTAAATAAACTTGGCTCACCTATGTGCACCAACAACTTATGCTAAGCAAGATAAACAACAAGTGATAGTAATAGAATACTTCAAGCACGAAGGCTATCACAATGTAAAGTGCATAAGTAAAAGCTCGGGTATAGAAATAACCGATGCACGCGGAGACGAGGATGTATTCCCGAGTTCCTCCTTGTTAAGGGAGTACGTCTCGTTGGAGAGGTGTGAACCGACACAACGGTTCAACAACCACAAAGGTTTCACCTTCTTCTCCGGTGAACCGCACCACAAAGGCTTGGTTCACCTTCCACCATCGGAATTCATTCGAGGCGGAATCCGGAGCCTTTCAACAACAATCCGGGGCACAACCCACAATGGGATTGGGGGCTCCCGAACGGCCTCCAACAACAATCCGGGGCACAACCCACAATGGGATTGGGGGCTCCCGAACGGCTTCAAGTGACCACACAAGGGTCCAACCACCGCAAAGGCGTCTAGGGTCCAAGGACCCAAGAGTAACAAGCTCACAAACTTTCAACTTCCACGAATCCTCGTGGAGAGCACACCGATGCACCAAATGCAAAAGGCAAGAGCACAAGTGCTCAAAATCCTTCACTCTCAAATTCCAACAAAGCAACAAATGCTTATGGGGGAATAAGAGAGGAAGAACAAAGAGGAGATGCACCAAGAACTCCAAGATCAAGATCTACAAGGTTTCCCTCACTTAGAGGAGAAATCGACCGGTGAAAACGTAGATCAAGATCACCTCTCACTTTCCCTCAAATATTAGCAAGAACCATGGGAGGGATGGAGAGGAAGAGCAAGCTTTCCAAAGGGCAACAATGGAGGAGAGAGAGGAGAAAGACTTGCTAGAAGCTTAGAAAACCATTGGGGAAGAAGGCCCCTTAAATAGCTCAACCCAAAATCTAGCCGTTGGGTGCAGATTCGCGCCGTAGCGGTACTACCGCTGGCCCTAGCGGTACTACCGCCCCCTAGGGAGTTAGGGCATCAAAACGGGCTGAAAACAGGCTTCCGTAGCGGTACTACCGCCCCAGGCAGCGGTACTACCGCCCCGGCGGAACTACCGCTCCCGGTACCGCCGAAAACGGCTCTCTGTTAGCTCCGGCGGTACCTCAGGCGGTACCGCGGTGGTACTACCGCCACAGCAAAAAACAACAGAAACTGATAAACGAAAACGTCAATATCTTTTCCATCCGGACTCCGTTTTCGATGATTTTTGGCTCGTTGGAATCGTTACAACGAACTCTACTTGAATGTGCATAGAAACAACACAGTCCATCATGTGAGGATAAAACCAAATGGGGAAAGGTTGAACTTTCCTAAACAATGCAAACTAGTAAAAACTCCTTCATCAAAAACGCAACAAGATATTCATACGAAATCTGTTTTTGATAAACTAGAGCTTAGTATGGAGATAAACCAAGCTCTAAATCCTCACATGGATAAAAGGCAACAAGTTTTCCAAATTAAAACTATTTTCGAAGGACTTGGTCTTGTCATGAAGATCACGACAAGCACCAAAACTCAACACGGAGATAAACCAAATAAGAACCAAGAAAGATGATATGCCAAGCATGCAAAGGTTTGAGGTCTCCACAAAGATGCGATCAAGTTACTCACTCGAGAGCCCCTCTTGATAGTACGCCTATATATCCTATAGCCCTATCAAGATCATACCTTTGCCATGAGCATTCCACTTGAGCTAGATGATGACGATCTTGACTCTCTCAGGTAGAAACACCTTTCTTGTTTGTGCTTGCTAGCACATGCTTGATGAAGACTTCTCCAAATGCTCCCCCATACTCCATTATGGGAGGGCCTCGCTAAGCTTCGTCTTCATGTCTCCTTTGCAAGCTTCAATCAAAAGATATCTTCCGAGATACATCTTATTGAGCTTGCACTTCATCTTCTTCTCTTGATATGTATGATGGCTAAGCCATACTTGCAATGAGCTCAACTCTACACATGACCATTCTTCATATAAACACTTTGAATAGAGCATTGGTCATTAAGTCATCTTGAAGAGTCCAACACATGAACTCCTATAATTTCGCATGGACAAGATCTCTAAGAATATCTCAATGTAAACATTAGTCCATAAGGATTGTCATTAATTACCAAAACCACGCATGGGGGCAACCATGCACTTTCAATCTCTCCCATTTTGGTAATTGATGACAATCCCTTTTACGAGGGTTTATATAATAAATTTAAGCAACCATGCAACACAAAGAGCAAGGATGCAAGAGAACAAACCCATATTCCCTTAAACCCTCTAAATTTCTCCCCCATTGGCATCGATTGCCGAAATGGGAAGAAAAACTTAGAAGGCAAATATAGTGAGAGCTCCCCCATAATGTGTGCATTTCTCATAATATGAGTGAAATCAAATGCACATATCCAATGACGAATAGATGGAGGGAGATCAAACTATATAGAGGATCCAAAGATTGCAAAATAATATCAAATGGAAAGATAGTTCAACAAAATAAGCAAGCATCAGAAGGATCCGAAAAGTCTTCTAAATATCATGAGGGAACTCCCCAAGGTACGTGCACAAATAGGATTTGTATTTCAATATAGTGTGCACAACATGGAATCCTCACTCCCTGCTAGATAAATTCGAACACAAACTCATGCAAGAGAATGTAAATGATAAAGGAGGCAAAACAACTTTCACCTAATAAAATGTTTTGCAACAAGAGCAAGGAGCGGTAAATCAAGTAATGGGTGTGAGATAAAAAAGGCATTATAGGAGACTAATACAAGGACGATAGCATCAACATAGTCTTTCAAGAAGAGTTGCACATAGTGCATATCATGTATTTCCCATACCCACACGCCAAAAGAGGTATAGCAAATAGCTCCACAAGCTTAGTAAAATGCACCAAGCATAACACATGGAAAATAAAGCTTGAGCCTTTTAGAAACCACCAAGGAGTCAAAAGCAATAAGAGGTGGTAACTAAAGATTTGGAATATCAATTAAAGATGTACTATTCTCACGTGTATAAGTTTCTAAGTAGACACTAATCACTAAGATAAACATGTACACACAAGATAGATACACGGGTAAAGATTATGATATCCAGGAGGAAGTCATAAATACACCAATAAGATCTTTGCTTAAAAGCATAGCACAAATCCCAATTATATCTTAACGGAATATAAGTGAACTTCCAACACATACTCATCATAGCATCAAAAATTATCCACAAGGGATAAAGGTTAACAAATGGATGCTCCGAGTAAGATAACAAGTAACACAAAACACAAATGATTTTGAAAATTCATCAATGTTGCACCTGAGAGAATTTAAGTAGAAAGTGCTAGATTGACATAATTGGGATCGATGAATCATAGAAATGAATGTATAGTCCCTTTATATGTAATCATCCCGGCTTATTCATATTTGCAATAGAGACGTTTTGCAAGAACCAAATTAATTGCAACAAAAAGATTCATGCCAAGATACAACCTACACAAGGTTGAAAGTTTAGAAACGTAAGCATGAGGTAGATACTTGTTACCGAGATAGCATTGGTGATGTAGAAGATAAGACTGAACCATCATCCAATGGACACATGGTGACACCATCTTGTAGATGAGACAAGCTTCCAATGCATCTCAAGTGTACCTAAAACAAATTTAAGTACAACATGGTACCCAAACTAATTGGGTCCAAAGTAGTTAGAGCAACTACAACACATAGGACAAACTCCACATAAATATGTGCATATTGATATGAAATTGAATTTCATGCACATCTTAGCCATTTAGGATTTGATGGAGTTTATCCTTTATATTTGATCAACGAAAGTAAGCATGCCATAAGATATACATATAATAAATATGCATGCACAAGACTTTCAAGAACCAAGCGAGATATAATTTAGACAGAACACCAAGTAAACCAACAAAGCACACACAAGTGTGACAAGAAAACAAATTGTCCAAATTATATCAAATACCCAAATCAACACATTATTGAAGATGCCACTTTGAAAAGATACCAATGAAAACAAGAGACCAATTGATGAAAAATATCATCAAGGAATAAACCAAACCCTCTACACTTTTCATGATGGCACAAGGTACCAAGACGAAGAATGTTTGTCTTCCAAGGAGACACGTCATTGGGATCAAATATCAAACGAAGACAACTAATGTTCAAAAAGCATATAGGATTGCTCCCCCACGATGTGTGCATTATTTATGATTTTGCATTTGAATACACAATGCACACAAATGAGATCATCACTCTCCATATATATTATTCAAACACTAGTCATGTTCAAGAAAGGCAAGAAATTGCAATACCAAATTAAAGAACGGTGTTTTACTCAAAGTAGGATTACTTCCCAAAGAATAGTGCATTATCAAGAAGTATGACTTTTGAATGTCAATGCACAAGAATTGGTTCATTGGTTTTCCCAACTCAAGAAAGCACTAAATAAATTTTAAGTAGAGCAATAAAGGATCCAAAAGATACAATGAATACAAATGAGAGTTAGATCAAAACAAATCATTGGCAATCAAATAAAGCAATTCAAAGCAAGAGCCAAAGCGAATATGATCAATATATTTACCACAAAAAAATTATCACTTGTCAAGACAAGTAATGTATGGAGATATTTCTCGGGGGTGGATTGCAAAGATATATTCAAGATCATATTCACAAAACATAAGCATATGTCAAATGATAGGAATTAAAAGCCATGCTTAGATAGATAGATATTCTTGATAGCTTCACAAATCATGCGAAGGTGCAATAGCTTGAAACAATTGGCTTCCCAAAAGATACATGAGAACATATTTGGGAAAGCCATACCAAGAACATCCTCCACAAACAAGATCCAAAAGAGTGAGAGACAAAAAGCATTTAAGTAAATGGAAACTTGTTTGAGCAACATGCCACATAGGAACAAGATAACTAGCAATATCAATTCTAGGTGGCAAAACCTCACATGTTCACATTTTCTAGGCTTGTAATATGCACATAGCTTATTACTTCCCCATAATGTGATAATCCATTTATTTAAAGCAAGAGGCAAACAAAACGAACTCGAAAAATTAATGGACATTATAGAAATTGAATTTCTCATGAGAATGACATACCACATAGATAGTAGATAATATAAATATATCAACACTAAGTTGTATTTCTCATGAATACACAATTTTAGGATTGTGAAGTGCACGAAGCATATCACTCCCCCAAAATATGATAGTCCATTAATCTCTCAAAGAGAGCCAACAAGATAAGATATCAAATAAAAACAATAAGGCTCAAAACTAGTAAATGGTGTGCAAACCAACATACACATACTTGATTTCTCAAGATAAGTAAGTAGAGAGCACAACACATACAAACACTAGAAAGGTACAAAACCAAACACATGCAAGGGTGCAAGCAACTTTCAAAGTATATATGATTTAAATAAAAGTTACCGCAAGGAGGAACATTGGATATGAGATAGAACAATATGATCCATATGACTTGACTTGAGAGAATATAATTGATGAAGATCCCTTAATTCTTCATAATGTAGCCAAGTCTCCAATGCCTCCAACAACACCTATTGATCAAGTTTTAACTTGTTTGTCCCCAAACAAGTTGGGTCCTAAGAGGTTAGTCACAATAGGTTTGGCAACCCAAATGGTTCTTTTCTTGGCACCACTTTCAGTACCAACATATTTGGCAAACACATTGCCAACCTTATCCTTCCAAAGAGAATAAACATCATTAATTATAATGGGGTTCGATAAGGTACCATTTGTGCATGAAGAAGCAAGGTGACCCTTCTCACGACATAGGTAGCAACATCTACTTCCTCCTCTCTTCTTAGTTGGAGTCTTGACTTGAGGAGGGGTAGCTTGATTCTTCTTGGGAAGAGATCGTTCTTCAACTTGAGGAGCTTGAGTTTGAACTTGAGGTTTCTTCCATGTTGCTTCTCACTAAGAGCCTTCTTCTTCAAAGGGCAAGATCTAACATGGTGCCCTTCAACTTTGCACTTGAAGCAAACAATCTTGGATGAATCTTTGACTTGTTCTTGGCCCTTTTTCTTCTTGATGATCTTGGACTTGTTCTTGTTATTGGAGTTGAATCCAAGTCCACTCTTGTCATTGGGGCGTCTTTGAACACTCAACATATTGTCAAGTGTGGACTTCCCAACATGACGCTTTTCCAAGTCTTTATTCAAAGAAGTGACTTGGGCCTTGAGCTCTTTTAATTCCTCTACAAGGTTAGTATCAACACAAATGCTAGAGGAAGTAGAAACTTCATTGTTAGAGCAACAAGGTATGAAAAGTGATTCATCACAAGATGTAGCAACATTATGAGTGGATGAATCACAAGGACTAGCACAAGATGATATAGCATTAAGAGAAGACGTTGTGCCATTGTCCACATGAGGCTTACAATATGTTACCTTTGACATAATCGCCTCATTAGCTAACTTTAGCTTAGCATGGGATGCTCGAAGATCGTCATTAGAGCTAGAGAGCCTTTCATGAGTTTCTTCCAATTTCCCATACTTGCTAGATAGCAACTCAAGTTGAGCCCTTAGCTCAACATTTTCCTTCAAAATAGATGCTTCACGAGAAGTGGAGTTAGTAGCACAAGCATCATTAACATTAGAATGGAAGGAGACAATTTGGAAAGCTTATCATTGTTAGATAGTTGAGTTTGGAGTTGATCATGAGACATGATAAGGAGAGAGTGTTCACTTTCTAAAGTTTTGTGAGCTTTGTCAAGTCTCTCTATGTCCTCACTTAGTCTAGCATTGCCAACATCAAATTCAACTTTTTCCTTTTTAAGCACTTTATATTTAGCAATAGCATGATCTCTTTCCTTAATGATTTTAACAATAATAAGATCATTAGACTCATCACGGGATTCAAGTTTCTCTTCAAGAGAACCCTAAGCTCTTCTTCCTATTCAAGAGAAGCTTTCAAAGAAGCTATGGTGATAGAGTCATCTCTCTCAATTTGACATTTCTCATCAAATTGACTTTCCAAATCCTCAATGAATTCCCTACTCTTAGTAACATAATCAATGATTTCACAAAGAGGAGGGATAGCTTTACTACCTTTGGGGAGAGCACCAAGTACCATCTCACCCATCTTGGTTAAGGATTCAAAGTCAAAACCTTCTTCATGAGAATCCTCATCCACATCATCACAATTTGGATTCGAGGTGGGAGATACCTCGGAATCCTTAGCCATAAGGCAAACATGATTAATGGGTGAGGAGGATGAAGAAATACTTGAAGCTCCATTGATGTCCATGTCTTGTTCCAACAAGTGTTGGGATTCCTCTACATTGTTAGTCATGCAAATACTAGAGGATATGGAAGAGTAATTTTCATCACAACAAGACATAGAGAGCATATCATCATTATATTTATTTAAGCAACTATTACTTGATATGCAAGGACAATCAACTCTAGCATGTATGACATTTGGAGTGCTAGAAGATTTTAAGTCCAAAGATAGAAGATTGCAATGTGATAGAGAAGAGGTATAATCAATAGTAAGTTCACCATCACCAATGCAAATTCTATCGCCACTTACCATATCGTTACCGTGTGACAAATCACATGTTGGTGAAGTGGAAGAAGTTGTGAACTCATCACGGCCGGAGGTGGAGGAAGAACAATCGTCCTCAATAATTTTGGACACTTCATATATATCTTGAACCTTGGTCCAAAGCTCATGTGCATTTCGAAAAGGCATGATTAAAGCAAGAACTACATCGGTCAAAGCACACATAAGACCATTAGTAACTTGAGTCTCAAGATGAGAGTTTATCTCATCCTCTAAAGATAATTCATGAGAATCCTTTGGAGGAGATAAACACACATCTACAATCCTCTTAACATAATTTGGACCCATGGCCCTAAATAGATTAAGCATGCGAATTTTCCAAACATCATAATTTGTGCCATCGAATATGAAAGTGGGATCGTGCACTAATTCTCTAAACGACATCTTTTACTCTCTAGACGGTAAAGCCCAACAAGAGAGCCCAGGCTCTGATACCAATTGAAAGGACAATGATGTCGCCTAGAGGGGGGGGGGTGTGAATAGGCGGTTTAAAACTTTTCCGGTTTAGGCTTGATAATTGCGGAATAAAACTAGGTGTTTAAATTAACAAGCCGACAACCTAAATAAACTTGGCTCACCTATGTGCACCAACAACTTATGCTAAGCAAGATAAACAACAAGGTGATAGTAATAGAATACTTCAAGCACGAAGGCTATCACAATGTAAAGTGCATAAGTAAAAGCTCGGGTATAGAAATAACCGATGCACGCGGAGACGAGGATGTATTCCCGAGTTCCTCCTTGTTAAGGGAGTACGTCTCGTTGGAGAGGTGTGAACCGACACAACGGTTCAACAACCACAAAGGTTTCACCTTCTTCTCCGGTGAACCGCACCACAAAGGCTTGGTTCACCTTCCACCATCGGAATTCCTTCGAGGCGGAATCCGGAGCCTTTCAACAACAATCCGGGGCACGACCCACAATGGGATTGGGGGCTCCCGAACGGCCTCCAACAACAATTCGGGGCACAACCCACAATGGGATTGGGGGCTCCCGAACGGCTTCAAGTGACCACACAAGGGTCAAACCACCACAAAGGCGTCTAGGGTCCAAGGACCCAAGAGTAACAAGCTCACAAACTTTCAACTTCCACGAATCCTCGTGGAGAGCACACCGATGCACCAAATGCAAAAGGCAAGAGCACAAGTGCTCAAAATCCTTCACTCTCAAATTCCAACAAAGCAACAAATGCTTATGGGGGAATAAGAGAGGAAGAACAAAGAGGAGATGCACCAAGAACTCCAAGATCAAGATCTACAAGGTTTCCCTCACTTAGAGGAGAAATCGACCGGTGAAAACGTAGATCAAGATCACCACTCATTTTCCCTCAAATATTAGCAAGAACCATGGGAGGGATGGAGAGGAAGAGCAAGCTTTCCAAAGGGCAACAATGGAGGAGAGAGAGGAGAAAGACTTGCTAGAAGCTTAGAAAACCATTGGGGAAGAAGGCCCCTTAAATAGCTCAACCCAAAATCTAGCCGTTGGGTGCAGATTCGCGCCGTAGCGGTACTACCGCTGGCCCTAGCGGTACTACCGCCCCCCTAGCGAGTTAGGGCATCAAAACGGGCTGAAAACAGGCTTCCGTAGCGGTACTACCGCCCCAGGCAGCGGTACTACCGCCCCGGCGGAACTACCGCTCCCGGTACCGCCGAAAACGGCTCTCTGTTAACTCCGGCGGTACCTCGGGCGGTACCGCGGCGGTACTACCGCCACAGCAAAAAACAGCAGAAACTGATAAACGAAAACGTCAATATCTTTTCCATCCGGACTCCGTTTTCGATGATTTTTGGCTCGTTGGAATCGTTACAACGAGCTCTACTTGAATGTGCATAGAAACATCACAGTACATCATGTGAGGATAAAACCAAATGGGGAAAGGTTGAACTTTCCTAAACAATGCAAACCAGTAAAAACTCCTTCATAAAAAACGCAACAAGATATTCATACGAAATCTGTTTTTGATGAACTAGAGCTTAGTATGGAGATAAACCAAACTCTAAATCCTCACATGGATAAAAGGCAACAAGTTTTCCAAATTAAAACCATTTTCGAAGTACTTGGTCTTGTCATGAAGATCACGACAAGCACCAAAACTCAACACGGAGAAAAACCAAATAAGAACCAAGAAAGATGATATGCCAAGCATGCAAAGGTTTGAGCTCTCCACAAAGATGCGATCAAGTTACTCACTCGAGAGCCCCTCTTGATAGTACGCCTATCTATCCTATAGCCCTATCAAGATCATACCTTTGCCATGAGCATTCCACTTGAGCTAGATGATGACGATCTTGACTCTCTCAGGTTGAAACACCTTTCTTGTTTGTGCTTGCTAGCACATGCTCGATGAAGACTTCTCCAAATGCTCCCCCATACTCCATTATGGGAGGGCCTCGCTAAGCTTCGTCTTCATGTCTCCTTTGCAAGCTTCAATCAAAAGATATCTTCCGAGATACATCTTATTGAGCTTGCACTTCATCTTCTTCTCTTGATATGTATGATGGCTAAGCCATACTTGCAATGAGCTCAACTCTACACATTACCATTCTTCATATAAACCCTTTGAATAGAGCATTGGTCATTAAGTCATCTTGAAGAGTCCAACACATGAACTCCTATAATTTCCCATGGACAAGATCTATAGGAATATCTCAATGTAAACATTAGTCCATAAGGATTGTCATTAATTACCAAAACCACGCATGGGGGCAACCATGCACTTTCACCATATTATATGTACAAATAAACTAAAGTTTCAATCTAGAATAGTTTCCACATGTCATTTGTAAAAAAGACAAATTTCCGTCAATTCAGCTGAAAATAGGTCAAATTTGAACTACAGGTGCTTCTTACTTTGCTCATGATTTTTTGTAAAAATCATTTTTAGGAACATAAGTACCAATTTCATCATAGATACACAAAGAGTTTCACAAGATTCGATCCCTAGGTACGAACGGTCATGTCCACCGCATTGACCGTATTTTCAAATCAGTGTATAGAATCCAAAAGAAATCAAAAATACGTGAATCATTTGTAAAGTGCCATTATATGTGACCTACTTTCAAGGGAAAATAACAAACTTGGAAAATGGAAGATAATTTTAAAAAGTGTTCACAAAAATGACCTCTCATGTCCGATGATTCGTGGCTTTCAGCCCAAATGACCAATGATACGACGATAACCGTGGCATAGTTTTCTCAAATGGTCCCATATTGTCCACAAGCATGCACATTGGAATGGGGAACAGTTGCCGAACAAAGTTTTCCATTTCTTTGCATAAATAATCATTTTTCATTTTTAGAGTGTGAAAAAGGATTTTTTTTTGTGAAGCACATACAAAAATATGTAGTGGATTAGGATCACACCTTTTTTGTACTATATCAGACCACATTTTATATACAAATAACCAAAAGTTGTGTGTGTAAGACTTTTCGGCCACCTCTTGTGAAAAAGACAATTTTTTGTCGATTAAGTTGATAATAGCTGAAAATAGGTCAAATTTGAACTACAGGTGCTTCTTACTTTTCTCATGATTTTTAATAAAAATCATTTTAGGTACACAAGTACCTCTGTAATCATAGATACACAAAGAGTTTCACAAGATTCGATCCCTAGGTACGAACGGTCATGTCTACCGTTTTGACCGTATGTTGAAATCGGTGTATAGAATTCGAAAGAAATACAAAATGCGTGAATCATTTGCAAAGTATCATTGTAGGTGACCTAGTTTTAAGGAAAAATAACAAACTTGGAAAATTGAAGATAACTTTAAAAAGTGGTCACAAAAATGACCTCTCATGTATGAATATTTGTAGCTTTCAGCCCAAATGACCAATGATATGACTATAGCCGTGTCACAGTTTGTTCAAATGGTCACATATTGTGCACAAGCGTGCATATTGGAATGGGGAACAATGTTGTCGAACACAGTTTTCCATTTCTTTGCATAAATAGATCATTTTTCATTTTCCGATTGCGAGAAATGGGTTTTCTTGTGAAGCACATACAAAAAATATGTTGCGGATTGGGATCACACCATTTTTATAAAATATCAGACCATATTTTATCTGCAAATACCCAAAAGTTGGTGTGTGTAAATCTTTTCATCCAGCTCTTGTGAAAAAGACAAAATTTTGTCGATTCAGGTGAAAACTGGTCAAATTTGAACTACGGTTGCTTCTTAGTTTGCTCATTGTTTTTAGTAAAAAATCTCGTTTGGGTACACAAGTATCTGTTTCGTCATAGATACACAAATTTGTTCACAAGATTAGATCACTAGGTACGAACGGTCATGTCCACTGTTTTGACCGTGTTTTGAAATCGACGTATAGAATTTAAAAAAACATGAATCCTTTGCAAAGTGTCGTTATATGTGACCTAGTTTCAAGCAAAAATAACAAAATTGGAAAACTGAAGATAATTTTAAAAAGTGTTCACAAATATGACCTCTCATGTACGAAGATTCGTGCCTTTCAGCCCAAATGACCACTCTTTGTTCAAATGGTCACATATTGCACACAAGCGTGCATATTGGAATAGTGAACAATGTTGCCGAAGAAAGTTTTCCATTTATTTGCATAAAAATCATTTTTTATTTTCTAAGTACAAAATATGGTTTTTTTGTAAACCACATGCAAAATATTAAAACAAATTTGGACCACATCATTTTTATAAAATATAATACCACATTTTATGTATAATTAACTAAAGGATTTTGTGTATCTAGGTTTTCATCCACCACTTGTGTAAAAGACATTTTTTGTCAATCTAGCTTAAAACGAGTCAAATTTGAACTACATATACCTCATAATTTGTTCATGATTTTTTGAAAAAAATAACTTTTGGGTAAACAAGTATCTATTTAATTATAGATAAAACTTTTGTGTGTCAAGATTCAACACCTAAATATGAATGGTCATGTCCGCCGTCTAATCGTATTTTGAAAACCCTATGTAAAACTATATATAACATTATTTGTATTTTGGCATTCTAATTTGATTAAAATTGGTCTCAAATATTATATAATTTCAGAGTACAACTTTAAAAAATTTACAAAATTTATTTTGTTGAAATTGAAGTTTGAAATCAAAAGTAATAAAAGAATCATAAAAGGGAAAAAATATAGTTGGCCGGCCCATTACTTTGGGCCCAGGCTTGTGTCCTATGCAAGCGGTGGAAGTTCCATCCTTAGCACAAGGTGTGTTATAGTCCGTTCGCGAAGGGATGTATATCCGATCTTAGGTTGTGGGTTTGATACCCCTGCACCCTATTTTTGCGAATATTAACGGTCGGGTCCGACTCGTCAGACCGAATTGTCATGTTGTGTGCGGTCGGGTCCCACCGAGGGGTTGGACCTAGTTGTGAAGCTGCGCGGGACTGGGCCCTGACGTCAGTTTACACTGGTGGGTCCCACATATCAAGCTTGGTTCGCATGCAGGTCCCACGGGTAGGCTGAGTGTGACGGGTCCCACTCGTCAGTCTAGTTGATAGGTGGGTCTCACTCGTCACGCCGTGGGGTGGGTCCCCGTGTCAGGCTTGGGTGGCAGGCAGGTCTACATGTCTCGCATGCGGGTTCCACGTGGTACGTAGAGTGTGGCGGGTCCCGCTCGTCAATCTAGTGGATAGATGGGTCCCACTCATCATGCCGTGGGGTGGGTCCCCGTGTCAGGCTTGGGGGCAGGCATGTCTACACGTCAGCCTTGGTGGAGGTGATCCCACGTGTCATATTTTTCCAGTCAACGCATCATGTTGACTCATGTAAAGAGGCCCCACATGACAGTGCAGTCACACGTAAGCCCAAATGACACATAGATAGTGACACGTAGTCGAGAGACAATGACACGTAGGCGAGTTGACTTAGGTATCAGCCCAATCACACAAATATATAAGTGATGTTAACATTTATGACCAAACGGTATCGACGTGTTATGACGTTTGTAAAATAGAAGGTCATAGAGTTTGTGGATTTCGTAGCTCTCAAATGGGTTATGACCAAAGAGTTTAAAATGGTCACAAATCTATGACCAAAAAAACATGATCGTTGAGACAAGGTCACTACTTGACATATTTCTTGTAGTGGTGGTAGATTCAGCTCCGGGCTGGTCCAAATAATTGAGCAAATCCGTTGCGCATTTTCTTTCTATAGTATTTCTATAAGGAAAAAGACAGTTCTCTTGAGAGTGAATAGAAAACTCCCGGGTGCATGTGCACCCGGTATTTTGAATTGCAAAAAAAAGTTAAAGCATGTTTAAAAAGTGTGAAACAAAAATTTCATGTATATGACTTACAAAATATGTACCTCGTGCATGAATTTCATGCCCAACATGTTATTTGTTTTGTCTCAGTAAAAAAGAGAAAACTTATTTGCTATATAGAAGTATATATATGACGTATTTTTGTCTTTTTTGAACGGGCCAAATGAAAAATAGTTTTTCCACTAAACTTGCGAGACATGACTGGTACATGCGAGATCTACGTGCGCGTATTTTTTACATACATTTTTTACATTGGGAAAATAATTTTTTCAACCGGGTGCACATGCACCCAGGAGCCATGGATGAATTCCCCAGTTCTCTTTGTTTAAAGAGTACAACTGAATTTAAATTTGAGTGATTACATTCTATATGGTTTCTATATATGAGCATCTAGTCTAGATGCTCAAAACCTAATGTTAGGGTTACGATTTGGACCGAACAAAGGGTAGAAAACATGCATGCGGATCATATCATAGAATCTGGTCATTTGATGAAGAGAGTAACAGAAAAGAAGAAAATCGGATTAGAAAAGAAGAAAGGGGAGAAGCCATGATGGCTATCTTGTGGCCGCCATGAGCGCCCTCTTCCGAGCCCTCTCGCCGGCAGCGCCGCCCCCTCGTGGCCACCCACCCACCAAAATCTCGACGACATCAGGTTCGGGGTACCCGACCGCCATGTTACCCCCTCCACAACCGTAACCCTACACTAGTGGAAAAATGACTTAACATCCAGAGAATTAGTCCTGCTTATATTTGCGGCCGGTACTAATGAGCATGAGTACCGGTTCAAACTGTCAGAGGGGAGGGAGACAACAGTACCAGTCCATTAGGGACCTTTAGTACCGGACTATAACACGGCACGGTACTAAATCTCAATGGGATGGCAACGGCCGTGAGGGGCTGGGCGAGGGGAGCTTTAGTACCGGGCCGTGTTACAGTACTAAAGGTCCTTACCGCTCGACTCCCGCCACGATTTTAGACGGGAGTGTGCAGTTTCTTCGCTCTGTCTCATATCTCTTCTTCATTTCGACACGGCCGGCTCTGTCTTCTTCTCCCCTCCGGCGACACTCTCTATCTCCCTCTCTCTTCCACTCCGGCCACCATGAATCCGGCGCCACCAATCGCTCGCTGTGGACCGGTGCTTGCACACACCGCAATCTCAAGGTCGTTTATACCAACGATAGCGCTATGGTGGCCGGTTATCTCTCCGATTTCAAGAAATGGGTTGGTGAAGCTCGGGAGCAAGAGAAGTTCATCGGTCTTGATCTCGAGTACACGGCCAATCAAGAAGAGGTTGCGGTCATCCAACTTTGTTTTAAGAAGCATGTCTTGGTCTTCCAATGGGCAAGCTATTAAATCTCTCATCCAATGTTGGGGGTAATTTTTTTCTTTAATTTGTTGATTCATATTGGATAGGAAAATTGCATAGGATAGCAATTTCTTTAATTATTGAACTAGGAAATTATTGTTGTTAGTATACATTGTTGTTTCATTGCATTCAATAGTTAAATAGTTGTTGTTATTATATACATTGTTATTATCATACATTCTTGTTATATGTTGCATAACTAGGGTGGTTGATATCGGTACCGTTCGTTTGCTTTGAGATTGGTACCGATTTATGGAAGGGGTTCCATTTCCATGGCTCACTTGAAAGGAAAATACTGAAGAGGAATGAGTGGGCAGCTTCTTTTGAACCTAGCCCAACAGAAATGGCAAAGTGCCAAACTGAGTCCATCCAAAAAATACGCATGCATGGCAGAGGCAAATGAGACGTGGTCGTTTCTATTTTCGCTAAGACTGATGTTCTCCGTTCCAACTACTGTTAACAACTGGAATCGCTCGAGACTTTTAAAAAATCAGGAGCCACTAGACGGTGCCCATAACGTTACGAGACAATGCTTCAAACGAGGCACAGAAAAGAAGTAGTTGCACAAAATTAATCCTTTATGTTTCAAATATATCTTATATCCAATCCAAATGAATTAGAACAAGTAACAGATTCGAACAACTCAAGAAATAGTGCCGAGCTCTGCATCATTCGGTGCAAATCCAAATCGAGAGACGGTGCTGGTACAACACCATACGGTGCCATGTGGAGGAATCGGCGAGGAGCACGTTGGCCGCTGCTCCGTCGACCGGGCCCAGGCGCGCGTGACAGAGGTTGACGGTGCGCGGGTAACTGGAGGAAGGCGGCGCTGGAATCGGCAAGGGGCGATGGGCTGCCAGGGACACGCTGGGCAGAGAGGATGGGGACGGCCAGGCCATGGACACGCATGGGCTCCGGTGCCGTGGGAGCCTGCGCAGCGACGCGCTACACGGATGCGGGACGGCCGGATTCGTGGAGGAAGTGGGGAGGCTGTTGGGCGGCCGGGCCGTGGAGGCGTCGGGGAGGCCATCCGGTGCCTACGCCTCCTCCATCCGGTGCCTACTGCGAGCACGTCGTGAAGACGGGCCGCCTCTGCGCGTCACGAGCATGCCATGGAGGTTGGGCGCAGCATGGTCGGGGAAGGGCGGCTCGATTCAGATCTTCTGGACGGTGAGGTCGGCCGCCGCCAGGCCATGGGGATGCTACGAAGGAGCTTCATGCGGGGAGGAGAGTGGAGCACGCCGGGTCGGTGCCGGTACATCTTTCCTCCGGTGTCTAATTTGAGAGGAGGTGGGGAGGCGTGCGTGGGTGGATGTAGGCCGGCATCTGGAATGCGGTGCGGCCGCATCGGGTAGGGGCTGGAGGCCCGAGGTCACGCCCCGGCCGGTAGCTGGAGGTGAGGCCGAGGATAGGAGAGAGACGGAGGCCAGGGCAAGGGAAGAAGGGCAAGTCCGTCGGGCCAGGATCTTGCGAGAAAAGAGGGAGGTAGGGGATCGAGCGAAGGGAGGTGGGCAGGTGGGTTATCACGGGTCTCTTTTCACGGAAGGAAGATTTATGGAGAGAGAGAGGAATGGTGGGCCGCATGAGGACCAGGAGCAGAGGGTCACGGGAGAGCCTAGTAACTACAGTAGGAAGCAGGTCTAGATATCAGGTCTAGATATCTGCCACCTCACAGGGAACCGGGACCAGTTGTCTTAAAAAGGAAATAAACAACAGTGCTCAAAACTATCTAAAAGAGAAAACGGAAAGTTTTGGCAGCTTCAAGCACGAATCTCTGAGCAGCATGTGTGGCACCGATTACAAGCTCCACGATGTTGCAACATATCTCTGTTTATGCCTGTGTGTGTATATATATATATATATATATATATATATGTATATATATATATATATATAGGGTAGCACTATTTGACTCACTGTGAATATAATAGTTATTCTACATCCACCCCGTATCTTTTGAACGTAAAGAATTTTTGCGTCACGTAAATTTTTCCGTACTTCGTAAATTCATAGGAACGTAAGAAAATATTAACATGACATAAAATTTATTTATATGGCATATAAAAAATATTACGTAAAATACGCATTTTACCTATTTTTACACTGTTATGACTTATATATTATATTTCTTATGTAGATTTTTAGTTATGGGTAAAATAAATGTAATTATTTGGATGGTAAACATATTTTTTAAAACAAAAATAATATAAAAACTCTCGGGTGCAAAATAATTTATTCTGCACCTGGGTGTAGAATATGATTTCCCTATATATATATTTGGCCGAAATGAGATTATTGTAGGAAAATCTTATATATAGTTCAATTGTCTTTATTGTTGTTATTATACATTGTTGTTGCATTGCATAGTTCAATAGTTAAATAGTTGTTGTTATTACATATTGTTGTTATTATACATTTGGCCGAAAATGAGATTGTTGTTTTTATTATACATAGTTCAATAGTTGGCCGAAATGAAATTGCATTGTGTATATATATTGGCTTAAATGAGATTATTGTAGGAAAATCTTATATATAGTTCAATTATCTATATTGTTGTTATTGTACATTGTTGTTGCATGTTGGCAGTATTTTTAACATGTGTTCCATTTGTTGTTGCAGAAGTGACAAGCAATGTCGCCAATACTCATGGATTTTCTTCGCATCGGCATTCATTTTGCTAGCGTTGATATAACGAATGACAAGACCAAGATGAAACGTACCTGGGGTTTTGAGATACCATCTGCCTGCCACATTGATCTCCAAGCTATCTTTACGCTTGACCATGCCAAGACTGGAATGGCTGCTATGGCAAGCGCCGTGATCGACGAGGACGCGTATAAGAACATGAAGAAAAGATTCGACAGTGAGCAGGACAAAGTTTGGGAGAAGTACCCACTTGACGGTTGCAACATTGAGTATGCAGCAATAGATGCATATGTTGCATACGAGGTGTACCGCAATATTAGAATCATCAACTATGGGCAGCGTCACCTCGTACCGCGACCAATGCGCCAGGAGCCTTCTGATTCTGATTATTCGGATGACGATATGTACTAGTGTTTGTAGTGCCTTGAGGGTCTCCTCATGTATATATGCAGTAGTGTTATTTATCTCTAATATTTTGTAGTAGTGTTATTGTTGGATGTGAGTTGTGTTATTGTTGCAAACAATATATCTCTAATATATTGTAGTAGTGTTATTGTTGGATGTGAGTTGTGTTATTTTTGCAAACAATATATCTCTAATATTTTGTACTACTGTTATTGTTGGATGTGAGTTGTGTTATTGTTGCAAACAATATATCTCTAATATTTTGTAGTACTGTTATTATTGGATGTGAGTTGTGTTATCGTCACAAAAAATATATCTCTAATATTTTGTAGTATTGTTACTGTTGGATGTGAGTTGTCTTATTGTTGTAAACTATTTATCTCTAATATTTTGTAGTATTGTTATTGTTGGATGTGAGTTGTCTTATTGTTGCAAACTATTTATCTCTAATATTTTGTAGTATTGTTATTGTTGGATGTGAGTTGTGCCATTTTGCATCATATTTTTGGTAGTTTGTACACAAAAAAAGTCAGTTTTTGCACTTAAAAAATAGAAAATGATATTTATGAAAATAATTTCAAGATTTCCTTTGACATGGTTGTTTTTTATACCAATGGTCACCTATTTGTGGAATATGAGATCTTTATCACAAACTATGACTTGAAAATGACCATAACTTGAGCATTTTCCTTAAAACTTCTAGATGCCTATACATGATACACCTTTTTTTGAAGACAATTTTTGCAAATTTTGTCAAAAACAAAGTTTATCATTTTTGATAGCAACTAGTACACATATAAGGTCCCCATGCCAAAGATTTTTTTTTTTGAAGTGTTTATCACATTATTTCATTTTTTCATAAAGAAAGCCAAAACGGCCGCGATGACAATTCATCAGAAGATGTAATGTTTTATAGAACTATCAATGTTTCTATGATATAACCACTAGTTGTGTACCTTAAATGTTTTTCCTAAAATTTCAGACCAAACTATCAAACAGTTGTAGTTCAAATTTGAATTACTCTCGAAAAATAGGCATAAACTCATTTAACTAGGGGACATTAGGTAGAAATCAAGGAAAAACCTAATACATGGGCATTATCCATCATATATGTACTAGTTTCCATAAAAATTAAATGGGTGCCATTTTGCATCATATTTTTGGTATTTGTTCACAAACAAAGTCAGTTTTTGCACTTAAAAAATAGAAAATGATATTTGTGAAAATAATTTCAAATTTTCCTCTAACATGGTTACTTTTTATACCAATTGTCACCTATTTGTGGAATATGAGATCTTTATCACAAACTATGACTTGAAAATGTCCGTAACTTGAGAATTTGCCTTGAAACTTCTAGATGTCTATACATGATAGACCTTTTGTGAAGACATTTTTTGCAAATTTTGTCAAAAAATGAAGTTTATCATTTTTCATAGCAACTAGTACACATATAAGGTCCCCATGCCAAATGATTTTTTTTTGAAGTGTTTATCTCATTATTTCATTTTTTCATAAAGAAAGTCAAAACGGTCTCGATGACAATTCATCAGAAGATGTAATGTTTATAGAAGTATCAATGTTTATGTGATATAACCGCTAGTTGTGTACCTTAAAATGATTTTTCCTAAGAAAGATTTCTTTCTTTGAAGTGTTTATCACATTATTTCATTTTTTAAAGATTCCATTTATATAATCATTTTTAAAATAAAGTAATATTTGTTTTATCATTATTTATTTCAATATTATTATATAATATAATTGTTTAATCAAGTAAAATTTTGTAATATAAGAAATGAATAAGTGTTTAATCATGACCGAGTGGTTAACATGATTGATAAGATAGAACTATCAGTAAGTTCTCAGTTCTCTCATAGTATCTAGTTTGAAAGGAATCTAAATGTTAAGCGTCCTAGTGTTATAGCAGTTTCAAGATGGGTGACCAATCGGGAAATTTGACAGTTGTCAAATAGATTAATTGTGTAGAGGTTAAATTTGTAGAGATTAAGTGTGTAGGAAAAGAGAAAATTAACTAGATTAAATATGTAGAGGTTAGACTGGAGATTAAGTGTGGGTTAGTGGATAGTTAAGTGAGAAATTTCGAAATCCTAAAAAATATTTTTTTCTAAAAGTTTCAAAAATAAAATAATTAGTTTGAAAAAACTTTAGTACCGGTCGGTAACACCGACCGATACTAAAGGTCTCCAGCCGAAACCTCACTCCGCGCCCCCACGTGGAAGCCTTTTGTACCGGTCGCAACACGCCCGGTACTGATGCTGGGGGGGGGGGGGGGGGGGGGGGGCAACAGTCCCGCTTGGGCAGTACCGGTTGCAAAATCGGTACTGATGCCCCTCCCCGACCGGTACTGCTTGTCTGTTTTCCACTAGTGCTTTCTTCCTCCCTTCCGGCGAGGAAATCCTCCAGGGTCATGAAGGTCGCACCGCCACCGTCTCCGCCAGCGGACGTCCTACTACGGGTGCGAGGCCGTTGTTTCATGACGACTAGCAGGAGGTGGAGGATAGGCGGGCTAACCCCGACGAAGAAATTGGGGGCGGCGGTGGATGCAGCACCAATAGCCGCCGGAGCAGGCGACGGCGCCCCACCGCCGTGGGCGCGGGCGTGTGGCGCGCAGGCGGCGGGGGCGCCGACGCCGGCGTCACGTGCTAAGGGTTGCCGGCGCCGCATCGTGGTGGGGGATGGGGAGAGGCGACTATGTGCAAGGACGGAGACCGGGTCAGGGGTTGATGTCTACGCGCGCTTCTATTCTTGTGGACAGTGTTTAGCCTCCAAAAGCAGAGGTTTGTAGAACAACAGCAAGTTTCTCTTAAGTGAATCACCCAAGGTATATCGAACTCACGGAGGTAGAGGTCAAAGGAATCCCTCTCAAGCAACCCTGCAATTAAGATACAAGAAGTCTCTTGTGTCCCCAACAGACTCAATACACTTGTCAGATGTATAGGTGCACTAGTTAGGGGAAGAGTTAGTGAAATACAAGTAATATGGATGATTATAAGTATTAGTTGCAATAATAAAAATGGCAGCAAGCAAACATGTAGCAGAACTTGTTGTAAACGGTGTTGCAATGCTTAGAAACAAGTCCTAGGGATCAAACTTTCACTAGTGGACATTCTCAACAATGACATCAAAGCTGAATAATAAATACTACTCTCAAACACTCTCTTGCTAGATGATAAACACCATTCACTGTGTAGGGCTACAAGAGCACCATCAAAGTACGAGTAAACACACACCACAACGTCATAAAGGAATCACACACGGTCTGCACATTGTCACCTTCACAACAATGAATAACCCCGGAGTTCATATTAAAGTAACCTCTAGAGTGCACAATGGATAAAGAGTAACATCACAAAAATTCAACTAGATTACAAAGCTCATGATCACATAAAGATCACACCATGGGAGAGAGAGATAAACCACATAGCTACCGGTAGAGCCCGCAACCCCGGGGGACAACTACTCACTCCTCATCATAGGAGTCAGCAACAGCGATGGTGATGGCTTTGGAGTTGATGGAGATGACTCCGAGGGAAATCCCCGTCCTGGCAGGGTGCCGAAACAGAGACTTTTGTGCCCCGAATCTTGTCTTCGATGGCGGTGGTGCAGCGGAACTCTTCTCGAGAAAAGGATTATTTTTTTAAGGTTTTCACGTCGGGAGCAATATATGGGCGAAAGGGCGAAGGCGGTGGAGGGCCGAGGCTCTCTCATGAGGCGCCTGTGCGGTAGGAGGTGGGGCCTCACATGGACCTCATCTGGGGGCCTCGTGGCCTATCTCCGTGTCGTTTTCGTGTTATGAAACCTTCCGTGAAAAATAGGGACTTTGGTATTTAATTCGTCCAATTCTGAGAATATTTCCTTAAGGGGTTTTCTGAAACCAAAAACAGCAGAAAACAGGGAACTGACACTGTGGCATCTTGTTAATAGGTTAGTCCCAGAAAATGCATAAAAACCGTATAAAGTGTATATAAAACATGTAGCAGTTGATATAATATAAGCATGGGACATAAGAAAATATAGATACGTTGGAGACAAATCAACATCCCCAAGCTCAATTCTACTTGTCCCGAGTAGGTAAAACGATAACAAGAATAATTTCTGAAGTGACATGCTGTCGCAGCAGTGGAGCATGGGGTTCCCATAGAGCTGCCCAAGTGGGTCCACCGCCTGTGGGCCCAACCCCAAGACAACAAAAGCCAAGGCTCAGAGCGAGGCTAGGCGGGTGCACCCTCGCCACCAGCACGGAGAAAGGTTTACATGGACCACGGGTCCCCTGCACCTCAGATCGAAGAGAAGACCCCGGGAGGCGCGAGCCCTGGCAGGTCTGGGCTCCCTCACGGGTACAAGACCGTACAAGGAGAGGATAAGGCTTCCACCTCATTTCGTATGACACTAAAAAGCGCCAGAAGGCTTGGGAAGCAAGGCGAGGCTAGGGGAAACCACCTACCCACTGTCAGCCCCTGCTCGCGGCTTTCCCCAAAGGTGGCAGAGATCCCACCAACCCGGCGACGAATACTTGGAGGAGAAGACGCCACGTCGACTTCTCCACCATCGAGAGAGGTTGCCTCTCGCCAAAACCCCTTACGCTCCTTGCATGGCCTCTGTGGGATCCCCTTTCCCTATAAAATGAAGACCAAGGCCATGGCGAGGAGGAGGTCGAACTCAAGACGAACTCTAGAGAGGAGATAGCTTAGTAGGCATGGAAGCTCCGGCTTTCCCTAGGAGGAAGACGACCTCCAAGCTAGGCTAGACAGAGAGAGAGAGAGAGAAGGGAAGAAAGGTGATATCCTCCGGGCAAGGATCTGTCCTTCTCGTTCCTCCCAGTCGGGGTAGACCATGGTCCGATCATCTATCCAGACATGCAGGAGTAGGGCTTTTAGCCTCCGGGCGGTCTGAAACAGGGTAGATCGTTGTGTGCTTTCCTTGTTCATCCACCAAATCGAGATCTGAGTGTGAGTGAGGAACTTGTCTGGCGATCTTCCTCCGGGAGACGTTTCCATCCTCCCGCCCCTACCGAATCTACAAAGGGGGTGCCTCGCATCCCTGGTGTTTGTCCTTCGAGACACGACACATGCTTTAACACAATCTTGATCATATAATAATGTAAGGCTCATGTTATGAATGAAGTGACTCAAGGCAATGATCTATAGTTTGCTAACAAATAGACAAGGAGTAAACAACTACATCATAGAAGTAAAAAGTTTTCATGGATTGTACTTTCAAACAAGCATAAAAAAGATTTGCGTAAGAGTTAACTCATAAAGCAATAGTTTCTAAGTAAAAGAACATTGAAGCAATAGAAAGGAAGATATAAGTTTCAGCTTTGGCTTTCAACTTTTTAACATGTATATCATATAGATAGATGTCGACATAAAGAAATATAACAAGCGCAATAAGTAAACATATAAGAGTTGTTGCACATAGTTGACACACGTGTTTGCTTCTAAGATAGAAAGAAGTAGGTAAACTGACTCAACATAAACTTAAAGATAGGCCCTTCGCAGAGGGATGCAGGGATACAAGCCTGTGCTACAGCTTCTTATTATTTTAGGTTTTTGAAATCAGATAGAGAGCATAAAAGTAAGTTTTTGAGTGGTGTTTGTCGTTGTCAACGAATGGTAATGAGCACTCTACCCCCTTGTCAACCAGACTTTCTTATGAGCGGCTCCCATTGAAGGACGTTATTTCTACCCAAGGGCAGATCATCCCTCTTTTCTCTTTTGTTTACACATGTAGTTTGGATTAGTATCATTTCTTGGCTGATTCAAACACTTTAACTAGAAAATATATAGACCTTAGAGATACCAAACATGCAAACCAAGTCTCAACAAGTTTTGTGGTAGTTCTTCACTAATAGGTTTTAATTACATGATGTAAAGGCATAAACATGATCTACTTGAGAGCTCAAAACAATTGCCAAGTACCACAACATGCAAGATAACAATTCATAAGAGCATGCATATCTTTTCTTTATACCATCTACTACATTTAGCATTTTCTGTTTCCAACCAAACACCAATCAACTTATTTAAAACATAAACTCTACAAGTATTTAACAATGAATCAAGAGAGTATAACATATGAGAACTAACAGCTCTGAACAAGAGGTGCATTACTACTATAAAGGTTGAGGGAAAGCAAGCCAATCCAGAGCATTTGCCCCTCCAAATTGCTGCTGGCCGTTCGATCGTGGTAAAATGGGGTCGTGGCGCATCGTTGGCCGTTAGATGTTCGCGGCGGACTTTACCAACCGTCCATTTACTATTTCATCTCCCGCTTTCACCGAGAGCCGTCAGATGAAACACAGTCAAAACCTAACCTACCGAGGCACCGAGAGCAGCCAGTCCCTCGCATCCTCCATCCCCGCGCCGCCACAACCATCCTTCTCTCCCTCCCGCAGCCTCATCCTCTCCCCCACGCGCTCGCCTCCACCTCGCGCATCCTCGCTTCTGCTCCCGTGCCCAGGCCACGGTGCCCTCGCCTCTGCCTCGCGCCGCCCCTCCTTGCACAGGTCGGCGTCGAGGACGGCGCCACCGGTGGTGGACGAGACCAGGGCTTCCAGGAGGCACAGGTGCCTTGCGATTAGAGGTTGCAGCAGCGAGGCCGTCGACGTGCGGAGGTCGCGCTCCTCCTCTCCTCTCCCACCGTCGCCGGCGTCCTCCACCGCGCCGTCGCCGGCGTTCCCACGGAGCCGCCGTTGTCGCCGCGTCCCCCAGCGACCTCGTATTGACCTCCGCCTCGATCTGGACCGGCAGCCGGGGGTGGCACCGTGGAGGTTGCAGATCGAACCAAGCGCCTGCGCCCGTCGTGACGCCGTGCGGCCATCTCCCTCCTCTGCCTCCGCGGCCTCCTACCATCCCCGGTCACCGTGTCCGCGGCACTTGGCCGAACCAAGTTGCAGAACGGCCAGCTCCGCCTCTTCATGGTATGGTGGGTGTTGTATCCTCTTCTCCCTCTGTTCTTGTCAGTGTTGAAACATTCTTGCAGATTTGATTTAGCAGATTTACATAGAGCTGACCGACGCGGTGACAGTTGTGGCTTCTTGAGTCTTACTGGTATAGGAGGGAGTTCTTTTCTTTTTTTGCCGCCCAGTGACCCAATTTTTTGGTGTGTGGGATGAGAGAGGCAGCTCAGCTGCTAACTTTCAGAGAAATATTAGAGTCGAAATGGGTTGTTCTTAATTAGTCTGCAACATTTAGCCTTTGATTTTCTTACTCAAGTGCAACTATAATATCCAAGGTGCCTGTTTTCAGCATTTCCAGTAGTTAGTACTGTAATGAATTCAGTTTGATGTGATGTTAAGATTATGGCAGAATTTAACTAATAAAAGATTATGGCTGAATGGATATCTTCTTTATCCTGAGTTTTATGAGTGGGATTCATATGCTGATGAGTCGTGAGCCCAACAAAGTTGGAAGAGTCGATTTTATGTTCACTTATTTTGTATGGATAGCATTGGTTGGTTTTATGTTAGAGCCTGATGTCATTTTGATCTGTCTTGCAGTGTTCTCAGCGGTTTACTGGCTCGAACTGTCGCTGGACAATGAGGAGCACACGTGCAGGTCAATTGCTTGCGTTTATAATTTCTTCTTCTGGGATTTATATGCTGATGAGTCGAGAGCCCAACAAAGTTGGAAGAGCGGTTTACTGGCTCGAACTCTCGCTGGACAATGAGCAGCACAAGTGCAGGTCAATTGCTTGCGTTTATAATTTCTTCTTCTGGAAGAGTCGATTTTATGCTCACTTATTATGTATGGATTTTACTTTTATTTTTCTGATCCACCTTGTCACATAGAGCAAGTATTGCTGAGGGCTTGTGGCTCACATTTGAAAACTTAACTGTGCTACCTCTATTTACAGCTCATGAATACTATGACGAACTCATACAGTCTAAGAAACATGACGGTGTAAGAGTGGACTACAACGGTGAGCATGGGAAAGGTACTACTGCTGAATAAGTACTTACCATGTGGCCTTGGTGGACTAGGAATCCTGTTAATATGTTGTGAGTTCAAAGCCATGACACTTAAACCAATGGGTTCTTGCAGGGTTTTTTGCAAACAAGGATTTTGATGAAGGGGACCTTATTCTGAAGGACCAAATACTGGTTGGTTTGTAGCACAGTCTTAACAAGGTGCGCTTGGGATGAAACAGAAACTCTTGGTGGTTTGGGATGAAACAGAAACACTTGGTGGTTGTAGGAATAGAGTTGCTGACTCGCTTTGATTTAGGTCTTAGAGTTGAGTAGAAGTTGGGGTTGACAGTGTCATAGGATTGCAAACGCCTTAGCATAACCGAATTCTTTTGAGAGAACTAATAACCTTGAACAACCACTGGAATTTATTACTATATGCATTTCTCATCCACCGTATGAAAGGAAACTTTGATGGAGAAATTGCAGTGCCTTTCTCAGGTTTATGATAGTTGGAGAAAAAATATGTGAAGGCATTGATAATATAAGTGAAGGAGCACATCATGTGAAAATAGCTAGACTTTCCAAGCTGCTAATTTGAAGAACACTACTGCCTTCAAGCAGTGTGATGATTCTTTCGTAAACTGTCGCTCATGTGCTTTCTTACATTACTGCTATCTGGTAGCGAAAATGCTTAGTCCATCTCTGCACTACCTTTGATTAGGCGATCAGTCGTAAACAGGAATTTCTTTGGATCCAGGTCCATCTTACACTGCCTTTAAGTTTAATTATTAGACATGTGGAAATTGAGCTATTCTTTTAAGACATGCTTACTTAATGTTTAATTTATTTAGATTTTAGGTCGAGTAATCCTTGCAAATGAAGCATGCTTGGATATGTTTTAATGTTTTGAATACTTCCTCACATTTGTTTCTGATCCGTCTTTGTATTGTTGGTTGCAGAGGATGGACTACAGCTATTGCTAGCAGCGCAGAGCACAAAGATGTACATACGAAGAGACATGTAGAGGAAAGTAGTATCTGGGCTTGATAAGATGCCTGTGGAATTATAATGTGGAGTTCATACAACACTGAACATAATTCCTTTTTTTTGTTCAGCAACAAGTGCATGGGATATATTCGACAGCTTAAGAAGTGGCATTCGTTGGAAGCGCCACCTTCATCGATTAGGCACAAGGTGTGTTAGGTATTATGCTCATTTATATTTGGCGTATTAAGACTTGTTCATACTAGGCATATTAATAGTTGATGTTTACCCCTGCTACAATTTTTGAGTGTGTGCTTTCCAGGCATAGTTTATGAGGGCAGTATCAATATTATGCAGCTTTTTTTTGGTTCAGCAACAAGCGCATTATTTTCTAGCATGTTATTTGGTAGCCCCTCCGACCTTTGGGGGTTATAGCTGGAATTCTGCTTGCTTTGGTAGTGCCAGGCCATTCACTTAATAATTTACATGAGACATTTTTTTAGGATCAACTGCTCTAACATCTAAATAATTGAATAGCTAGATGCCTGAAAGCCCGAAACAGATGCTATATTTTGTCACAAAAAATTTCTCTGGTGGTTTTATGGATTCTTATTAGATGTTAGTCCTCAAAGCTCTTCTTTTCTCTCCAGCTTTGTAAGTCGTCGGCCTTAATGAGTTGTCATTCGGTTCGCCTCATATGAAATAACTTGCATCTATGAACTATGCCACCTGCTTATGTTCAGTACAATGCAATGGTTTGTCTCCATTTTTTAATACAATCCATCATCTCTGGTATTGCAAGTAATGGTTCTGCTATGCCCCGGTGAATAAGGGAAGTTGGAGTTGCATGTCAGAATGCATTACTGATTTATACAGTCATAGAGTACATCTGCTGCCACAAAATGATGCTACCAGACTACTCTTTTTATGCTCCACTACTCATAAGTTCTCCACGCTGATGCTGGTTGCTCTTACTGCCCATAATAAGCAAATGCTCAATATGTGGTACACGGGACAATGGTGCTTTTCAAATCAACACATGGTTAAATAGACACCAATAGGTTGGTCTAAGATCGTTAGGAATGAGCCTGAATTAGAAGATTAAAAATGGCTCTAAATAGCTTAGGTAAAATGCTTTTAAAGACCTCTGTTAGTATGCATGCCTCTATATTTCTCCTGTAGTGTTAATGTTGCCACTAGATTGATAATACATGTGTGAATTTAGTTTATTTGGTTCATGTTATAACATCACTTACAGGTGCTGGATACAGTTTTGATCTGCTTTTGCTCTACGTTTCCTTCCTATTTAGATTTATTTGATTGATAAATTACTTGTATATGTGGAATTGGATTTGAAAATGAGCTGATCAGTTTGCTCACACCGACGTTTACTTGCTGTCGTTTAGAACTTTTTGATGGATCTATGAATTTTAATTCGAATAATCCTTGCAAATGAAGCATGCATAGATATGTTTTACTGTTCTCAATACATCCTCGCGATTGTTTTTGATCCGTCTTTGTATTATTAGTTGCAGACGATGGACTACAGTAGAGCACGAAGATGGACATAAGAAAAGACATACAGAGGAAAATGGTATCTGAGCTTGATAAGATGCCTGCAGGGTTATAGTGTGGAGTTTGTACAACACTGAACAAAATTACGACTGTATGATGCGCTTTCATATGCTGTATGTTTCTTTCTTTTTTCGAATAGAGTGTATACATGTGCAGTGCAGCAATATGCCTGCTTTATTAATTATAGTAGTGGAGATATGGAAGGTTGAGAGTTTGTAGTGCAAATTGTTTATACCTGTACCTACTTTCCACTTTTAACACTGGCGTGATCAGACTATAATTAAACTCCTGCCATGTGATTATCAATTTGGTAAATCAGGAAACACCACAGAACAATCAGAAGGACCATATATTTATATTGTCTGGCTAAATATGCACATCGTTTCTCAAGTCTTAAAAGCATCATATTCTCTTGTTCTTAAAAGCATCATGCGCTAACCTTTCGTGGTTTTCCTTATATCCGTTACTCGTGATGATAGTGTGTTTATCTTATTCAGTTCATGCTTATGGCTGTGCAGAGGAAATGAGATGAAGCTTGTTCTGTGGGGCGATCGTGCGGTTCAGTTTGATGCAGAGGCGGTTCGTGATATGGGTTCTAAAGAGCGGTTATTGCTATTTTTGTTGGAACTTTACCTAAGATGTCTCATGGTAAGTGCGAGGATCATCTTTCATGTTTAGTTCCTATGTTGTAACTAAAGAAAGACTCCTGTGTGCTGACCTAAATGTTTTGCACGTTTAGGGTATGAAGCATGCTAAATCTTACATCTCATGTAGTTCATCATGCTTCTAACTCTCTATATATAATGAGATGGATAAGTCCATAGTTATAAAATTCTACCCATCATTTTGCTCTCAACATAATAAGTATGGCATTGAGTTCTTTAAAAATATGAAGGGTAGGAGGAGCAGCTGCAGCAATTATGTGTTAATTGCCTTGTTTCTTATTATAGGTTTATTGTTTCTCATCATATATTTTTGGTACAGGGGTTAGAACTTTGAGTGGCAGTGCTCCATGTCGCTGGTACATAGATGAAGACGTCCCGGATATAAACTCTTTCCGTGCAGGGTATATATTTGGCATCTGTTGTGTTCTTAGTTTTATTTGCTTTCCCTCTGCCTCTCCTTTCTATTTACACCTGTTCTTTTCTTATTACAGTCTTCAGGGACAGTTCATTCCTCTGGCCAACTATGTCCCCGCGGGAGCTGACGCTATCATGCCTCAGGTCCAACAGGTCCCAGTTGATAAAACTGTCTTTGAACTCAGTGAGCTGGATCCTTTTGATGATATGGTGAGCATATCATGGTTCAGTTTTTTGTTACGTTCATGTTGTTCGGAAACTCGGCGTCGCAGTTAGGCTAATCTGCATTGCTCATACAGGAGAAGAGGTTTCTCTGTACCGTTACTGTTGATAGGCTTGGCGCTGACCAGCGTTGGTGGTTTCCTTCCTGCACCACATGCCGAAAATCTGCTAAATATGATGGCTATCAGTATAGGTGCTCAGGGGATGATTGCTCTTCTGTTCATGCAGAATTGACGTAAGTCAATTAGCCGTTGTCTACTTGGTCTATCTATAGACAAATGTGTTGGTTACAATTTTTATCTAAGTTCTACTTGATTGCATGAATGGTTAGATATCGATTTAAGCTATTTCAACGTTTTTATCTATATCTGAATTACATTCTATTGAATATGTTTTACTGCAAGTCTTGTCTTCTTGTCCAGTTGATCTACCTAAAGATAGTCAGATGATACCTTGTTTTGCTGCTGCTTTGCAGGTACTGTGTCACTGTGTTTCCATCTGACGGCACAGCCGAGGCTGAATTTGTGATGTTTGACAAGGTCGCAAGGGGGGCTGTAGGAAAACCAGTGCTCGCCTTGCTGCATCAGAGGTATCCGGGGCGTAGCACCGTTGAGGAAATAGGCAATGTTGCGAGGTTTGACACAGCTGTTCCGCCAGAGATTAATCATCTCGTTGGACTGAAGTACAAGCTACTGGTCTGCATATCCAAGAAATGGAGGTTAAACAAGAGCGAGAACCTATCCTTCCAGGTCACCAGGATTAAAGAGACCTACAAGCCTGAGCTACCGCCACTTGCCGTTCGTGTTGCTGCTGAATCTGGTGGGGCATCATCATCAGGTAGCGGTTCAGGCATACCGCTGGTTCCGGTCTTATCTCCTGCTGCGTTCACGCCTCCTGCAGTGAGTTATGATCATGTTCAGACATTTGTGATGAAAATGGATATCTTGCTAGCTAGGTGTCTTCTTTGTCACAACCATCTGTTTATAGAATGCTTGAACATATTTTGTTGTTTTGTTTGCTTGGTACTGACCATTTGTTTCGATGCAGGCAACTGTTTCTCCTGCTGCCAAGCTCAGCCCTTCAACTCCGGCTAGAGGGTACTGCCCGCAAATTAGTGTCAATATGTGTACCGCCTGTTTATTTTGTTCCCCGCTCTTATCTATGTTATTCGTTGTAACAGATCATCAGCCCATAAACGTGGTGTGAGGAAATCACTCTTTGGAACTCCGGCTAAGGACAAGACAAATATTGCTGCAGAGGCTGTTGTTTCGACTGAAGAAGCACCGGACGTTTGTTTCTCGGCTTTATAGTTCTTACCATGTCACTGGTTATTTGTTGTTCCTATATTGATTTGTCTCTCTTTTCAAATTACATAGCTTTCTGTGAAGGCTACTGAGAGTGTTGATGCAGAGGCTGGTGAAGAGAAAGGTGACGATGTGCTGCCACCGAAGAAGGGAAGGTACCACCTTCCTGCCTATGTCGTTGCAGTGTCTTGCCTATGAATGACCGACCGTTTTGTAGGTTATAAAGATTGCTAATCCACTTGTCATGCGTTTTAGGTCTGGTACTGTTCCCCAGCCTAGGGGCAAGAAACATAAGCTGTAGCTGGTTTGCTGTGTGTGGTGCCATCGTCTGTATATAAGGTACCAACCAAAGACTTCTTTCTTGATTTTTGAGGTTGTTATGCTGCAATTTATATATTTTCATATCTTGCATTTGTTCAGTTCTGTCACATAGATGTTGGTGCATATTGATGATCCTTCGTTCGTTCATGACATCTTTGTTACCAGGTTCGTGGTTCCTGTTAAGGGCATAGCTCACATGGGCCAGTTAAAGAGCTTATCATTATGGTAGTACTGCCCGCTACCTCGACGTCCGCTGGAACTCGGCGGCCCTTCGTTAGTAGAAATCGTCGAGCTGATTAGATGGCCTCACGGCCTTAATGTCTGTAGTTACTCCTCAGTTCTCTGCTCCTTCAGAGACACCGCTTCTCTGCTGCAGCATTGAATTGATGTAGTACCTGTTTAAGCTACTATGTAAAACTATTTTGTGTGAGCACACGCTGTTCCATAGGCGTGCTTTCGTAGGTGTTGCCTCTGCCTATTCAGAGAGACTATCCTTTATAGACAGATCTGGTCCCAGAATGTAAGCTAAACTTATGTGCTCTTTTATGGATCTGTAGATTGATCAACAATTCATCAGAGGTTGTTTTCATAACATCGTTTAGCTAAAACGTTACATTAAGTGTACGAGGTGTTGCTCAAGAAGGTTTTGTCCTGCCCTTTCATATTAACTCATACGACTTGGTTGATTTGCTTTGTTTCCTTGCTTCGGTAGAGTTATATATAGAGCTATCTGTCTACCTGTCTCTGCTTAAGCCAGGGCTTGTGGACAATAATTTCGGAGGATCCCTTATATGCATGAAAATGCCGATTTACCAGGCCTCTCTCTCTGCTGTTTTTTTGTTTCATTTCCTTTGACTTCCTTGTTAGATAGGTACATAATATGTTTAGCCACCCGTTATTAATGTAGCTACATTTATCTTTACCCAATTAAGACCTTAAATTAATAGTTGCTGCTTGCAAATAATTTAGATATCTATTAGTTTTTGGTCTGCCAATGAGTGTATAAAAGGGTATGTGTGTTTAACATGCCTCATTGACGGAGCTATTATAGGCGAAGGGTCCAGTTAAGCGCTCTTAGCTACAGCCATACTCTCTTTGTAATCTTATGAGTTAAGCGCTCTTAGTTACACCGCATGTTAAAATGGATCACTGATCCTTATGAAAAAATTAGCTGCGTTCATATACCTAACTGGATACATTGTGTTGTAGGATTATTTTGTTCTGCTTGTCAATATAGTCCACCAGTGATATTTCCCTGGTGGTAGTGGTCGGTTCTCTTTTCGATGCTCATGCTGCTTGAAGCGGATGATGTCTGCCTGTTTGTACTCAAGCCAATGAGCCCCATCCGATCGTCCAACCCTAATGATGAAAAGTTGTAGCCTGACTTCCCTGAACCATGTTCTGTAATAGAATAAGACAATATTTAGTGCTGCAAGAACCGATGGCTACTGAATTAAACCTCATGCTTTTCTGTTTATCCTTAGACTAATCCGTAGTAAAATGTCTGTGCGACTATGTTCTGTAATAGACTAAGACAATATGGCTACTGCATTAAATATGGCAAATCTCATGCTTTTCTTTACGCCATCAAAGCAATCTTTCGATGATGAGTAGTCATGTTGTTATTTCCTAAGGATTCACCGACGGCAACAATTTAGTCTTTGCATCTCGGCAGTTGCGCGGTAGCGCAACGGGTCATCTAGTGAAAAATAAGAGCTGAAAGCTTTGAAGTAACATAGAAGAATACTCAACAAATATAAGTGAACAATACGAGTATTCATAAGAAAAAGCGGAGCGTGTCTCTCTCCCACAAAGGATTGCTAGGATCCATTTTATTCGGAGACTGTAAATAACAAAAACAAAAACAAACAGACGCTTCAAGCAAAGCACATAAGATGTGTCCGAATTAAAATATAGTTTCACTAGAGAGGACCTGATAGATTGTTGATGAAGAAGGGGATGCCTTGGGCATCCCCAAGCTTTGACGCTTGAGTCTTCTTGAAATATGTTGGGGGTGACCCACCGGGGCATCCCCAAGATTTGTCTCTTCCATCTTCTTGATGACATCACATCATCCTTCTCTCTTGATCCTTGAAAACTTCCTCCACACCAAACTCAAAGTAAACTTCATTAGAGGGTCAGCACATAATCAAAATTTCTTATATTCTGTATGAACACAATTTCTACCAATGCTACTGGATAATAGCTTCAACCACTGCTACTTTATGGAACAAAAGGATCCAATCAAAATAGCAGAAGAGGCATTGCAAAATAAATGGCAGAATCTGTCATAAACAGAATAGTCAGTAAAAACGAATTTTTTCGAGGTACTTAACTTGCTAAGATTGGAAAACTCAAAAATAATGAAAGTTGTATATATATATATATCTGAGGATTACGCACAAAAAACCCAGGTCGTTTTAATTTTTCTGTCAATTCTTACGAATTTAACGGTGGACAGTACAAAACTGTCCTGCGCAGGAATCCAAATCTAGCATCAACTTTCTACTAGAGGCTTAACTTGACACACCAGTGCAATAAAGTAAAGATAGAAAGGAATTTCTACAGAGGTAAGCATGCTCCTTGACACAAATAAAATGAAATAACAGAAATAAAACGTGGGTAGTCTCCCATAAGCGCTTTTCTTTAAGGCCTTTTAGCTAGGCAAGAAGATTCATATGATGCTCTGATAAAAATGAGAGTTGAAAACATAAGAGAGCATCAAGATGTAAACATAAAACACATTTAAGTCTAACCCACTTCCTATGCAAAGGAATCTTGTAATAGGATAAATTATTAAATCATAAAGCAACTATCATAAAAATATGAAACAAATGCAACTTCAAAGCTTCCAACATAAAGAGAGGTGTTTTAGTAACTTGTAAACTTTTACAACCATATTTTGCTCTCTCATAATAACTTTCAATAGCATCAGTGATAAAATCCACAATTTAACCATCACATGAAACATTCTTATCATGATCCATATGAATAAAAGTATCTTTATTTCCCTCATAAGAAAAGTTCTTCTCATTAATAACAAGGGGAGTAGGATCATCATAAAGAACTTGAACATGATAGACAAGTTGTATATTAAAAGGATGGGTTTTCTATTTCTATGCCCCTGGTTTCTTAGTAGTACTCATCCATCCCCACACTCTTAGCATTTGCTCACTTTTGCCCACTCGCTTGTCTAAGTGCTCACAACATGTCAAACTAGACGTATGCCCTCGGTCTGTTAACTTTGACCGTTGCATATATCGTTGACTGCCTGCTGACGTTTTCCCTCAGACCGTTGCGTACTGATGTGTGGGCCAGCTTGCGTATCAGATCGAGCTCGAGCAACTCCGCCGCCATGTCGCCTCCGCCGCCGTCGTGCCGCTTCCGCCGCCTTCGTGCCATGCTCCGTCTAACCCTAGTCCACCTCCGCTGTTGTCTTGCCCTCCGCCGCATCTCTACCCACACCCCCATCTGGAGGAAGCATCGATGTCGAGGGAGGGCTCACTTCTGCCCCTCGAAAGAGGAGAGGACTGGGTCGTATCGGCGGCGGATAATTCATGGATTACCCCTGGGTAAGCATCGTTTCCTCTCTAATTGAAGTTCTGATTCGTTAGGTAGGCCGTATTGGACCGGTGGTCGCGTTAATCTTTCCAGTTTTGTTGGGCTAACTCAAACCTTTATTTGCTAATCAAATAGGATTGATCCTGTGATTGCTTTCCGGTTGACTGTTAGAATGGAAGCTAGTGTGCTTGGCGGTAGAAAACCACATTTGATGTTTAGATTTTGCTATCCGAAGTTGGTAGAAACAAGCATTTCATTAAAAGCTTTGCGGGATGAATTAAGTTCTCCGCAATATGGGTGGACTCACGCCGATGCTATTGAGCTGAAATATTTCAGCAGTAGTGAACAACAATTTGTCCCACTAACTTGCGACGAGCATCTAAAATTGTTCTTCGTTACGGGTGCTGAAAGCCGCTTCGGTAAAATTCTTGTCGAGGTGCTTAGGCCACGAGGCAGTGATCGGGAGAAGGGGAAGGGTGTTCAGAAATCATCTGCATCTGCTAATAGCGAGCGCCCTGGCACTCCATGTAGGTCGAGACCAGCAGAGCTACTGGTTCAGCAAGTAACAATATGTCTGGTGACGCTTCTTCTACCGCTTCTCCTATCCCTGCTGCAGCCGATGTAGAACCATATGCAGAGCCAGACGATGAAGTGCCTCGATATGATGATGAGGATAAGAGGATGTACCCTGATCTTGTTGATACAGTTAGTCAACAAGCAATGGAAGATGTATATAAGGAGCAAGCTATCATCGGTGCAAGATTTGATGACACTGACGATGAAGAGAGGGAGGAGAACGTTGACAGCTTAGTTGTCGATGAATATGATGGTGATGACATGCCAGCAATTGAGTGGAACCGGGAAGATCCTCAGCTTGCTGTCGGCACAGTTCTACAGTCGATGGTGGACTGTCGTAATGAAGTGACTACTTATTGCATTATCACTGAAAATACATATGTGGTTGACAGGAGTGAGCCAACAAGGTTCACCGTTCATTGCCCATATGCAAGGTGCAAATGGAGGTTGCATGCATCAATAATGTTGAGGAGAACCCTTGTTTAGGTTTGTTTGTGTATTTATATTTATTCATTTTATGTGTAATTTTTTCTTAATTGTTTGAGTATTTATTTTGTTTCAGATAAAAATAAACGAACACAAGCACACTTGTCCACCTTGAGGGGGAGGGGGGAAGACTAAAACAAAGCAAAGACTAGGTGGGTGGGAGATGCAGTTTTGTATTGGTTGAGAGAAAAACCAACACTTGGTCCAGCAGCACTCCATGGTAAGCTATTTGAGAAGTACAAGATTGATATACCTTACATGAGGGTATACTATGCTAAGGAGACGGATCTTGACAGGATTAATGGTGCTTGGAATGAGAGTTTTCAATTGCTCTACACATTTAAAGTTGAAGTTGAAGCTGCCAGTCAAGGGAGTGTTGCAGAAATTGACAAGCATATAGTTAGATATAAAATAAGAGGGAAGACATTTGAGAAGGAGTGCTTCAGGAGGGCATTTGTTTGTTTCAAGGCTTGCTGGCGGGGATTTCTGGATGGTTGTAGGCCCTATTTGGCTATTGATGCAACAACTTTGAATGGAAGATGGAGGACATCTAGTGGCAGCATGTGCTGTTGATGGACACAACTGGCTATTCCCAGATGCATTTGGTGTGGTAGAGGTAGAGTGCGAAGAAAGTTGGGTACGGTTTCTGCAAAATTTGCGCAATGTTATAGGTACACCCCCAGGTTTAGCTATACGCACCGATGCATGCAAGGGGTGAGAAAGTGCATTAGGAATTGCATTCCCTAGAGTGGAGCATTGGGATGTATGTGTCACCTAGTGGAAAATTTCAGAAACAAATTCAAATGTAAAATTTATGATGATAATTTGTGGCCAGCATCATACACATGCAGTGAGAGGAAGCATGAGCACCATTTGGGTGTGTTGTATGCTCACAATTCTCAGGTGAAGGAGTACCTAGATGCACATCATGGTAAGTTGGGGTCAAGAAGTAAATTCAATACAATCTGCAAAGTGGACTATGTGACAAGTAACTTGGCAGAGTGTTGCAATGCAAAGATCACGAGTTTGAAAGGGCCTTTGTTGTGGCAATTTTTTGATAAGATTCGGCATATGCTCATGATAAAGATGGCTCTCCGGAAAAGAACTGCAGAAACAAAATATGTTGGCCAGCTTACGCTTCCATCTTCTTATTAAGGCATTGCATGCGAAGGCAACAGGTTTGAAGATGAAATGCATTCCCTCAGTACTTGTGGCATAGGTAACATATACTGACAGTAAAAATAGGGAATGGAGGTATCCAGTTAACCTAGCAACTAGGGAATGCAGTTGTAGGCAATGGCAGCTCCGAGGGAAGCCATGCATTCACACCCTTCATTTCATGACATTTATCGGTGATGAAGAAGGTGAAGTCGATCAATAAATATCTGAATTTTTTTGTTGCAAAATTTAGGGGTGCTCATGCTTCTAAGGTGCCTGCACTCTTGGGAAAGGATCAATGGATCCATGTCGATCCAGGGTTCAAACTACATTCTCCTGTACTCACTAGACCACTAGAAAGACCAAGGAAGAACAGGTTCAGAAGAGGTGAAGAGGGTCGTGTGAAAAAACAGAGGAAGTGCAAAAAATGTGGAGTTCTAGGGCACATTGCGAGGCTTTGTACCAATGGAGTGGATGCATCATTTGGGGAATAGGAACAATGGGCAGCAACAATTGCAGAGGAGGATGCATCATTAGAGCTGATTGCAGCAAAACCAGAGGAGAATGAAGAAACAAAATTAGCAGTGCATGCACCTAGCTCCAGGACAACTAGAGGCAACATAAAAAGGCCAAGAGACGAGGAGGATTTTGAAGCCATGGCTTTTGCAAGTTTTGAGGCTCTTAGAGATGAGGAAGTAATTATTCCTGTAGAGGAGGATTCTGAACCGACAGATGATCATCAACTTTTCATAACTCTCTCATCACCTCGACAGCCACCACCACAAGTGAAGAGCAAAAGGAAGAAGAAAAAGGTGGATATCCCACCTAGGGAAACCAGGAGCAAGGCGGTTAAGCCGTCGTCGAACACTCGATGCAGAAAAAATATTTGAACTTTCAAAAGCTAGTTGTAAACTTTGAATTTGTAATAAGATTTCTGTTGTCATCTGTCAAAACTTTTACTTTGATGTGAAATTTGAGATCAAATTTCAATTAGAGACAAAATTTGAATTCCAGGCAAATATTTGAATTTGAGGTCTTATTTGAACTTCTACACAACCAACCATTGAATTCCTTTGCTCTGTGATGTGATGTTACAATGATACATGATAGATGATGAATTCGATCTTTTTTGTGTAGTCATGAGAAATGTGCTACAAATGAGCTCCGAAGCTAGGGTAAACACCCCCATTTGTAAATCATGAAAAAATCGACTTTGTCTAAATGATCCATAATATTGTTTCAGAGTTACTATGTCACATATAACAACATTGTGCCCTGGTTTTATATATTTTTGACTTTTTTTGAATTACTTATGCACATTTGAATCCATCGCTCTATTCTTCAAACTCTAGACAAGTATGTACAAGATAGCTCTTTTGTGGAAAGAGTTTTCAATCAATTATCCATAAACCGTGTTTATATTTTTCTATAGTTACTATGTCACATATAACAACATTGTGCCCTGCTTTTATATTTTTTTGATTTTTTATGAATTACTTATGCTCATTTGAATCCATCGCTCTATTCTTCAAACTCTAGACAAGTATGTAAAAGATAGCTCTTTTGTGGAAAGAGTTTTCAATCTATTATGTATAAACCATGTTTATATTTTTTTATAGTTACTATGTCACATATAACAACATTCTGCCCTGGTTTTATATATTTTTGATTTTTTTGAATTACTTATGCTCATTTGAATCCATCGCTCTATTTTTCAAACTCTAGACAAGTATGTACAAGATAACTCTTTTCTGGAAAGAGTTTTCAATCAATTATCCATAAACTGTGTTTATATTTTTTTTATAATTACTATGTCACATATAACAACATTGTGCCCTGATTTTTTTTGAATTACTTATGCTCATTTGAATCTACCATGTGATAACTGATTTATTAACTCCTAGTCCTAACACAAAAGGACAACACCATCTCTACGGTACAACACACATATATAAATAAAGTTCGTACATATAAAACGACATGCGATACATAGTTCACCAAGCAACTTAACAAACCACAAACTATTCAAGTCTTTTTTTTTCTTAAAAGTGTCTTCTTGTTTATCTTACAACAACTCAAACAGGGTACCCATTCAAAAACATGCAATATGGCCACCAACAACTCTTGTTGTTTATCTTCTTTATGCTGAAATAATGGGCCTTTTAGTCTATATTCTCAACACTTTATGAACTACGTCCATCAAACCCAAGATTCAAAAACATGGAATATGTCCACCAACTTTTTGAGAAAATACATTTTTTGCATGGCTCGTTTTTTCTAGATTCATTTTGACAAATTCGACGACGCCTAATAAACAAACATTTGTAAAGCGAAAACAACAAGAAAATAACAAGCACAATATGACTATAAAGACAATAACATTGATAGATAATAGTTCTTATATAACACAACCACGATAAAGCGTTCACGATAAATACAACCAACAACAATCCATACAAATATAAAAATAAGCCCAAACACACTAGGGCTCCGGGACCTTCACTGCCATCTTCGGATCTTGGAGAGGATCTTCACGGCTCCTACTCCTCCACGCCGCCCTCGCCGAGCTAGTAGGGGACGTTGTACATGCGGTTGGGGGTGGGGAAGATTCTCTCTGTGTCAGTGAAGATGTTGTACGTAGTGAAGCAGATGAACTCGCAGCCGCACAGAACACCTGCCCAAGAAGATAGTAGGCGTTGAAGCGGTTGGTGAAGTTTGCCACCAGCGCGACTGGCGTAGTGTTAGCGGTCGGAAGCATCTCCACCAGCCGGAACATGGGAGGCGACCCCACCAAGAGGTGGTGATAGCGGCACGGAGGAAGCCACTAGCAACCTCCCTAGCACCCCTCCACCGTGAGATCGCCCACACGCGCAGCTGGGTCTCCACGACGACATCGGCGGGGAACCGCATCTCCGGCATGGTGGGTGGTAGCTGGAACGTGGGGCCGTTGAACTGCATCTTGGCCTGCGCTACGCTTCACTTCTTCTCGCTCTGGGTTCGGGAGAAGGAGGGACGGGGGCGACGCAGATGGAGGTGTGGAGAATACATGAAGGGGTGGGTGGTTTAAATAACCGGCCGTGTGCGTGTTTTGCAACGTTCAAACGATGCGGATTGATCGGTATGCCACGCATTCATTGCGAACCATTCTCACACAGGCCACTATGTATCGCCTCAACTCGACCAAAAAGGTTGAGACGATACAAAGCTCTTAAACGAGGAGACGCGTGCGAGAAGAGATGAACCAGCGGCTGCGACCGTGTCTGCGTACGTGGCTGCGCAGATCAACAGTCTTTGCGTTCACGACTGCATCGTGGCTGAGTGGCTCAGCGACTGTCTCGGCATCCATGGCTGTATCGTGGCGTGGCTGGCTGGCTGCAACCATGCAGCAAAGCTGCAAAGCTTTGTGGCGGCGTCGGCTCATGCATGCAGGCTGTCTGGATCACGTCGAGCAGCGGAAGCATGCATAATAGGCCTCGGGGTCCAGCGCTCAATGCAAAACAGCCTACGACTTAGCTAAAGACAGGCCCAACAGTCCAGCAGAATCACGACCCAATAGTCAAACCAGCATCACCTTCAAAACACGGCCCCACTTGTCAGATCTAGCGCGGCCACTAGTTAACGGGCAAACCCTTCACCCGACAGCCTCCACCGCTACGAGCGTTTCAGAGGGTTTCACACAAGGGAGTGGGGAAAAGTGAGCAAAAGCTAAGAGCGTGGGGATAAATGAGTAGTGCTAACGAACCAGGGGCACATAAATAGAAAACCCTAAAAGGATTGGTTTGAGTAATTTCTCTATAATCATGACAAGTTTCAAAAGGATAATTGTAATTATAACCCATGTCATAGTAGTCTTTATAATTATCAAAGACCGGAGGCATAGTATCATCATAAGCAATAGAATAGTTATCCTCTAAAGTGTGTTCATTTGCAAACATGTCATCGTTTTTTCTAGAAGGAGATGTATCAAATATATAATCATTAGCAAAAGGATTTTCAAACACCTGATCCCGAGGCTCAGAGCTTATATATCATCATGGAGGGGAACATGGATAGTACTAATAATGTATCAATTATTAACATCATCATTTTCAGAATTAGTGTCCCAGAGATCTTCAATATCAAATGTGGTGTGCTTTTCCCAATCATGATCACTAATATCAATAACAAGCATAGGTTCATCATCATGTTCAGAATCATCAAATTCATAACTATAAGTATTAATTGTAACATGAGCAATAAGTTTGGGAGAAGATACCGTTTCCTCTCTCCTTTTACTCCTCTTCTTCTTCCTCTTTCCCTTATTCTTCTTCTTTTGCTCTTTTGGAGGGAGAAGCTTGAAAGGAAGCTTCTCCACATAACCTGGTTTAGTTTTAGAGACAATGGAAGAAACTTGGGGAAATTCCCCTCTTTCATTAATAATATGAAAACACATATTAGTCATGTCATACTTTGGTAAAGTCCCATCCTTTATAATATTTTGTATGTAGGTGTTAGCATGGGAATTATTAACACAATACAGATAACATGCATGCAACAAATCATTCATATCAATATCACTCATATTTAACAAAGAAGTTTTTCTTGATATCTCTTCACACCCAAAAAATAATGTAAGTTCATCATGTTGATTAGGAGTGATTATGTTATCACATAAGTCTCCTGCAATGTCCTTATTAGAACCTGAGCATTGAAATTCGAAATGACCTTCTTCATAGCAAAGTTAACAAATAAAAGGATAGCTGGCACAAAATTTTTCACCAAGCTCTCTTAGAACCTTATACCAAGCTCTATGTATTCATCTTCAATTTGATTAATTCCACAAGGTCTATGTATTCCACAAAAGTTAACATGCTTATAAGAAATAGTATTTTCAGAAGCTTGAGCATGTTTATTGCAATCATTAACAACAATTCCATTTTCGTTGCAGGTGTCTTTGAAAGGTTCATGATGCACGTCCCAGTTTTATTTAGGAACATTAATATGAGAATCTAAGATTCTAGAACAATCAACAATAATATGAGAATCAACACCATATTTAGCACTAAGCTCTTGAAAACCAACAGTTTCAGCGAAAGACTTAATGCAATCATATTCATAGTTTATACCTGATTCTTTACCTTTGTCATGCATTCTCCCAATCTTCGGCATTGTTTCGAATTATTTCAAGGAGATCCAATCTAGCTTCAACCTTCTTACTTGTGAAACCATCCGAACAGGCATCTAGATAATCCTTGCAATGTCCTGAAAGCCTTGCATAAAAATTATTAACAATTATTTTAGCAGGAAGTTCATGGTTAGGACATTTGAGTATTAATGTTTTCAGCCTTCCCCAGGCTTGAGCAATGTTTTATACTTCACGAGGCCAGAAATTATATATAAAATTACGATCTTGGTGAATCTCACTTGGAGAATAAAATTTAGAATAAAAGAGAGATACAACTTCCTCCGATTCAAGAGAGTGCCTATTCTTCGACAATTTATACCAATGCACAACTTTTCCACCAAGTGACATAGAAAATAATTTTTTCTTAACTTTGTCCATTGAAATACTTGCACACTTGAACAGCTCGCATAATTCATGTAAAATAGCAAATGATCACCATGATGGACAGTTCCATCCCCTACATAGCGGTTATCCATAACACGATCAATAATTTTCATAGGTATTTTAAATGACACTATTTCTTCAGGTGGCTTTAGAATATCACAAGCATCATCAGATTTATCAGATAATGCAGGCAAAACATTATCAAGGCAAAATAATTCCTCCAAAGATGAGGAGCAAAAAATATTATTTTTGTTTAAAACTAGCTGCGCCAAGCTTAGGCTTTTCCATAGCCTTAGCAATAATAGTGTCCACATAATTTATACTAATAACATTACTACCACTATTATGCAAACTAACTTCCATAGGTTTTTTAGTGTTCTCTTCAAAAGCATCATGTCCTAATTTAATATAAATTTCATCAACATCTCTATTTTTTTTGTTGTTTTCCATTTAGCGTAACTAGTGTAATAAAAACAAGAAACAAAAAGTAATAACTGCAGAATTTAAAGGAGATACCTTCCAACGGCGCCAGAAAATAACTTGATGACTACGCATGCTTCTATTCTCGTAGACAGTGTTAGGCCTCCAAGAGCAGAGGTTTGTAGAACAGCAGCAAGTTTCTCTTAAGTGAATTACCCAAGGTATATTGAACTCAGGGAGATAGAGTCAAAGATATCCCTCTCAAGCAACCAATCAATTAAGATAAAAGAAGTCTCTTCTGTCCACAACACACCTAGTACACTTGTCAGATGTATATGTGCACTAGTTTGGTGAAGCGATAGTGAAATACAAGTAATATGTATGATTATAAATAGTAATTGCAACCTAAAATAAAAATGGCAGCAAGCAAACATCTAGCAGAACTTGTTGTAAACGGTGTTTCAATGCTTAAAAACAAGGCCTAGGGATTTTCTCTAGTGGATATTCTCAACAATGACATCAAAGCTGAATAATAAATACTACTCTCAAACACTCTCTTGCTAGATGATAAACACCCTTCACTGTGTAGGGCAACAAGAGCACCCTCAAAGTATGAGTAAACACACACCACAACGTCATAAAGGAATCATACACGGTGTGCACACTTTCACCTTCACAACCGTGAATAACCATGGATTTCATATTAAAGTAACCTCTAGAGTGCATAATGGATAAAGAGTAACATCACATAATCAACTAGATTACAGAGATCATGATCACATAAAGATCACACCATGGGAGAGAGAGATAAACCACATAGCTACCGGTAGAGCCCGAAGCCCCGGGGGAGAACTACTCACTACTCACCATAGGAGTCAGCAACGGCGATGGAGATGGCGGTGGAGTTGATGGAGATGACTCTGGGGGAAATTCCACGTCCCGGCAGGGTGCCAAAACAGAGACTTTTGTCCCCCGAATCTTGTCTTCGATGGCGGCGGCGCGACGAAACTCTTCTTGGGAAAAGGCTTATTTTTTTAGGGTTTTCACGTCGGGGGAAATATATAGGCGAAAGGACGAAGGCGGCGGAAGGCCTAGGCTCCCTCATGAGGTGCCCACGTGGCAGGAGGTGGGGACACGGTGGGACCTCATCTGGGGGCCTCGTGGCCCCTCTCCGTCTCGTCTTCGGTGTTCTGGAACCTCCCATGAAAAATAGGGACTTTGGTATTAAATTTGTCCAATTACGAGAATATTTTCTTAAGGGGTTTTCTGAAACTAAAAATAGCAGAAAATAGGGAACTAGCACTATGGCATCTTGTTAATAGGTTAGTCCCAGAAAATCCATAAAAATCGTATAAAGTGTATATAAAACATGTAGCAATTGGTATAAGATAAGCATGAAACATAAGAAATTATAGATACGTTGGAGTCGTATCAGCGGGCTGGGCGGTAAAGCTGGAGTTGGATCGTTTGTTATTTTCACAGTCTTTAAGGGGTGGAAGTAAAAGGGCGAGAACGGGACCAACCTGATAGTATCAGAGGGAGAGGGAAGAGGTGCGTGGATGCCCTCAGCAACCTCTCTCGGCACCGGCCGTAATTCTTGTAGGAATATGGATATGATAGTGTAAACACTAAACCAAACACCTCTTGTAGATCCCTCAGGAAAATGTCGGAGAGTGACTCCCGAGAGACAGGGGTGGTCACACTCTGCAGAGAATGTCCGAAGGGGACTGAACGCGGAGGTCAAACAACCCTCAACCGGCACGGTGATGGTGCTCGTCGAGTCTGAGGAGGGACATCACGAAAGAGATGGACACCAGCCCATACTCAGGTTCACGACCCTTAGGAGGAGGTAACACCGCTACTCCTGCTTGTCTGTATTGCGCTGTAGAGGGTACAGTACAATGAGCTTGCCAGAGGGCTCTCTTATGGCAGTTTGGAGCTCAAGGAGGGAAGGCTAAGGTCTTCTTCCTCCTTGAGCGAGTTCATCTATGCTATATGCTCTCATAGAGTGTTCAAGTGTTGGTTGATTGATCCATCACTTTGCTACGAAGGTGCTCCCTCTCCTTTATAGGCGCCCCGGGCCTCATCCTAGCACCCTACAAAGTGGATGGGTTCCCACATGGCAACGAAACGGAGGAGTGGGGTGCACCGCAGCTGGGTTGCCCATGGACTCGGTTCATGGGTGCAAAGCCTGCCTCGGGGGCAGGAAAGCCACCATCCACGCAGGACGGCCAGCTGGTGCCGCAGAGATCGTGGGGGTGCCCACGGTGACGTCGTCGTTGGAGCGTAGCGCCGGCCATCTACTTTATCACCAAAGGGGGAAGCTTCGTAGTCCGGCATGAAGGGCGCAGCTTTATTGACCCCTTTAATCACCAGAATGGAAACTGTGGCGCCGTCGTCATCACGTGCAGGCGTGCGCGTCACTATGCGGTCGCGGCAGAGACCACGTGCGCTCTGCGGCGGTTGCTTCACAGTGAAGTGTCTCTACAAGGCCTATGCGGCCTTGTGGAGTGATTTGCGTTGACTCCTCCCCGGGAAAGAGAACCTTGTGAATTGGCAGTCGCGGGGAGAGCCTCTTCAGGCCTTCGGAACCTCTTCAGGCCTTCGCTCCCCCTTTAGGCCCTCTCGAGGGCTTTTAGCCCCCGAGAGTCTCTCCAATCGTCTGGCTTGGTCCTTAGTCATTTATTTGATACCGCGCGTGCGAGGGCTGTGGAGAGTGGGCCCTGTACACCATGGTTTCCACTGGGCCGACAATAGCCCCCGGTCCCATGACGGGCGCGGCGAAGCCCACCAGGCTCAGGCGACGCGTCGTGGGTCCAAAGTGTCCGGCCGGCTCGAGACACGAGTTGTAACATCCCCACATTTTGGAATGTTTAAAAATCACTAAAATTTAAAACTTTTGTTTGATTAAAATAAAATATTAAAATGCATAAGGAAACCAACTATAAAAGACTTCAAACATATTGAAGAAGTTTAATATCTCAGTTATCATTATTTTCAAAAGTTGTTTCAAGTTAAACATTTTATTATCCATTGTATTTCTTAAAACCTCAATATGTAATTTGACATATGTTTTCCAAAATTTCAAACCAATTCCTTGTAATAAAAAGTTTCTTATAAGTATTTTGTTTCAACCACTTAGCCATATTTATTCATAAAAATAATATTTACAAATGTTCTTTAAAACTATTTAAAGCATGGTATATTTGCCAAATGATTTTCATCCTTTTACCTGAATTCAAAACATAGTTTTGTAAATTACAAGTCTATAGTTTATAACCTTAAAAACTTCATAGATTTTAATTAATGAATTATCCAAATAGACATTTCATTAGCTTAAATGATTTTCATTAATTTTCAAAACATAAAATGATTTTCATGTATATATTCAATATAAGAAATGAAATAAATCTAAAACCTTTTCCAAAGATATCTTGTGAAGTTTTCAAATGATTTATCTTAATATAAAATATAATGGCGCACAAAATAAAATTGAATTTAAATTTGAATCCATTAAAATTCCTATTACTTTAAAAATATTTATATTCTATTATTCTACTATTATGTTAAAATAAAGATGAATGGCTACAGCCAAATGAGTTTAAATAACTTAAATTCAAACATATTTGAATGTGGGTATTTCATAGAATTTATTTTAGCCAAAAATAAAATTAATTAAACCCTAGTTTCAAATTTAACATAAAGTGTCAAATTTGTATTTAATCAATATTTCAAAATTATTAATTTTGAAAATTGTTCAAAACATGCCCACAACTGGTTTAACACAAAGATATTAATTTTACAAATCTTTAGAAATTTATTTGAGTTCATTTGGACACAAAAATCAAAAGATATGAATTAAACAGAAAAATACGAAAAAGAAAATGGCTGGATGACGTCATCGCTGACGTCACACCTTCTTCAACCTCTGGCCGAGATTTCCGCCTCCAATCTCGTCGTCAAATTAGAGCGCAATTGGCGAGATTTATTTCCCCCGTTCGGCCTATAAAAGCCCCAGCTCCTCTGCAACGCCCCGGGATTTCCCGAATTAGAATTGTTTGTTTTTCTTTTTGCATCATCATATCATCATGCATTTGTCACTTATTTAATTTTTGCATTTTAAATTTAAATCACACCCCTCAAATTCAAATTCCACTTTTAAATTCAATTACAAACCAAATTAATTTAAATGTGATATTTAAATTCTTTTCAAATATTCAAATTAATATATGAAATTGTGTATTGGAAACAATAATTAAATTGCCTATTTAAAACAAAAACTATTCTGTAAAGTTTCTCTATACAAAATCTTTTCTATTTTATTTTAAAATACAAAAACAGAAAAGAATTAAATAAAATAAATAAAACTTCAGAGAAGAAAAATTCTACCTGGGCCGAAGTCCAACTTCCCTGGCCCCACTCCTCCCTTGGCCCATCCCTCTCTTCCTAGCCCAGCCCGTCCTCCCTTGTCTTCTTCTCCCCTTTACAGCAAGGCAGAGGAAAGCTGGCCATGGCGTCCACCACGTGCTCCCCCTCCTTCCCTTCTTAGCCGACCCCTCCTCCTCTTCCCCAAACCCTAGCCTCCTCCTTTTCTCCTGCTCTGCGCCACCGTCGCCGCCCCCTTCTTCTTCCCCCTCTTCTCTGCCCTTTCCCCCACCGAAGCCACCGAAGAACCTCGCCGTTGCAGCGCCGCCGTCGAAGGACCGGGGAGCACTACCGGAGCTCCGCATCGTCGTCACCTCCCTCTCCCCCGCAGGAATCGAGCCGGGAGCGCTCGTGGCAGTCGGCCTCGTCCTCGTCTCCACCGCGGCCGGCGAAGCGCGCCGCCGCAATTCCTCCCCTCCGGTCATCCTCGCGCCCGATACTCCACTCCGGCAACCCCCACGGTGAGCTCCGGTTCCATCCGCGCCTTCCCCCTCTCTTTTTGCTGGCGGAATCGACGAGCTCGTCCGCGACCCCCTCCGCCTCCGCCATGGATGACCGAGAGGTGCAAGGTCTTCTTTTTTCCCCTGTGCTGCGCCGCTGCGGCTCTCGCCTCTCTGGCTGCACCACGCACCCAACCGCATCCACGCACGCTCACGCTCGCCCACGCCCGCGAACACACGCAAGAGTTCCGTTCCTGTTCGTCACCGGCGCTGCGTCTGTATCGGGCGCTGTCAGTTTCGACAGTAGAACTGTAGGCGTTTTTGGTTAAAAAACAAAGACCACCCCTTGCCTAGCACCAGCACGCACCAGATCCACTGGTTAACACCTCCGATCTGTTCCATCCCCAGCAGCGCGCGCACGCACGAGTTCGATACTCAACTCGGCCGATTAAACCCAGCCCCCTTTTTTCCTTTGTGCTCGCGCACTGACCGGCGGGCCCCGCTGGTCAGCGACCGCGGGAGCCCGCACAACACACACACGCGCACCAGCGTGGCGCCGGGCCCGCATGTCATCGTCCCTGGGTAGCTTTGCCTCGGTGACAAAAAACCAGATCCAGATCTGAATCTTTGCACCCAACCCCCTGCAGTCCCTGTTTTCTGCACAGAGCCCTCTTCAGTACTTTTCCATCACAGATAGGTCCCTGTAATTCACAGAAACACCCCTAATCTTAATTTGTTAATAACTTTAATTCTATAACTCCAATTAAAATAATCTTTATATGTTTTTGTATCAGAAAAATACAAGGAATATTAATATGCCATTCATATGCCATTTTGAATCTTTATTTTAATTGCTTAGTGTGATTTGTTAATTGCAACTAAATAATTAAATCAGGAATGTGTGGGGTAATAAATATATAATGCCCTATTCCATTTAATTTAATTAGATCACCCATGCCATGTGTTGCCATGTCAACCAACATTTAATATTGCTGGTAAATAAATAACTTGCACCTAAATATTAATTGCCGGGGTTGCTTTCCCGCTTAATTTGGATTACCTGCATTGTGTTGCATCTTGCCATGCCATGCATCATTCTCATATGATCATGCTGGATCTTTTGCCGTAGTTGTAAAGTGCATCTTTCACGCTTTCCAGTGTTTGTTGCTTCTTCGCGGATACGACGTTGAGATGTGTGAGCAACGACAAGATCTGCTTCCATGCGGGATTCCAGGCAAGCAAAATTTGCTTGTTTACCTATACATTGTCTTTCATTCTTGCCGTTGATCTCTGCTACCCTAGTATTCGATTCTTTATTGCGATCCCATCACATGTTCATCCTGTAGCCTATACAACTTTATCCCCACATCCCATCACCTGTTGTTTGTTTATCTGTTGGCCTTGCGAGTCGTAGCGCATGCTTAGAGTTGACTGTGCGAGTCGTCTGTTGGTTTTAAATTTCATCTGCTTAGTATGATAGATTGTTCTACTTTAATAAAATGCTATCTTGTGTTGGGGTATTATAATTAAAAGATAAGACACCAGGCGGAAGGCCTTGCGAGGTGTTTTGTTCTGCTCAGTGTCGACCTAGGAACTGAGATTTTGTCCTCGGATCCAATTTTGAGCGCACTAACCACTTGTGGGAGGCCCTATGGAGCCCCCCTCGACTTTGAACGGATCTACAGCTTGTCCATGTGCCGCAAGTAGTTCGGGTTTTCCATTTGCTCATATGCATGTGCATGATGATGATGACGATGAGAGGTTATGTGATAGGGGGGGGGGGGGGGTCATATAGGTGCGGTACGACACGAAGCGGACAGTTCCTACTGTGGTTTGAGCCGCATGGTGGCGTAGTCGCAAACTAATGAGTCCGCAATTGAGATTCGGCCGGACTCCTGACGCGGGTAACAACTCATATGGGTGGCACTTGGACTTGCTGTAGTGAAGGAATAAGTCGTGTTGAGAAGGCCTGATGCTTGCTTGGGTTGATCATGCGAGTATGGGTACAGTAGTGCACCCCTGCAGGGTATAATCTTATCGATGAGCCGTGTCCACGATTATGGACGACTTTGGTGATGATGCTGGCTAAAAAGATCTAGACAACTTGCACCTAATTAATGTTAATTAAATTGACTAGTAATATAGAATTACTTTCACGATAAATTATAATTAAAACTGTTCAACGTGTGAGTTTCCCGAATTGCTTCCTCATATTTGGTTGAGTGGGGTGATTTCGAGAATGGGTTATGTTTGGTGTTAGTTGTAGTTGTTTACTTTATGCGCTCTCTTATCCCTCTCTGATTAGACGGAAGTTGTAGCGTGTCTCTTCAGGTTGCTAGTGCTGCTGCCGCTAAGTCCACTCCCCTATATTTTGGGAGATGGTGTAGAAAGTAGGCAAGTCGGTTTTGCTTGCCAGGGAGTGCCCTGACCCTCTTTTGGGTTATGCTTTATGTGCAGTCAAAAGGTTTGAAGTCTGACGACGTTAGCTTGAGAATCCCTCCGGCTTGGCTGGGCAGGGATATGGCGCCATCGCTTATCTTCAGGACTCTTAGTCCAGTTTACTTCTCATCCATAGTCGGATACTATTCTGCTTCCGCTGTCATTTGAAATCTTTGTATTGTATCATTTGTATCTTGACTCGTTCGAGTCGTTGTTGTAATTTATCTTCTGTTGTATTTGTGGATGTATCGGAACTATTGTAATGTTATCACAATTCTACCCACATAATGCGCATGTTTCGGCGTGCACATTATGTTTGGTGGGCGACCTAAAATCGTTATTATGCGGATTTCGGCGGGATCGCTTAAATCTACATATTACCGATTTTAGGGCGTCACATCCTCCGCCACCTTTCCCCTAAAACCCTAGAACCTAAGACGCCGCCAGGCCGTCACTTTTTCTCACCGGAGTTCATCCACATCCGCCGCCGTTTTCACAAAATCCCGGCGAGGTAAACTGCCCCTGCGTCCGAGAACCACTCCCCTGTCTTCCCCGCCCCCTTGCGCAACTGCTCATGTGCGCTTTGCTTCCTCGCGCAGCCGGGCACTCCAAATTCATGCTCGACCACGTCGCCGGCGCCCGCTCCGCTCCGGCCTCATTCCTGCACGGCAGCGAGACGAGGAACACGACGACATTGCCGCCATCTGCTTCGCCGTGTTGCGCCGCGTTCGGAGCAGCCCTCCGCGCGTCCGGGGATTCACAAGAGGCACCGGCGTGTCCTCGCCCGAGATCAGCGCCGCCGTCCCCTCCATCTCCGGCCATCGGCCCCGCCACGGTATGGTCAAACGTCCCCCAGCCGTCCGATCTATTTTTCCACGGCCACGATTAGATTTTGTTAGTGAAAGGGTACAGTTAGATCTGGACCGCCAGATCCAGATCCAACGGCCCAGATCCATCCACTTATCCACGCCAGCGATCCAGTCAGCGCCTAGTCAGATCCCAGTCAGCAGCCACGTCAGAAAATGTTTTCTATTTAAATTAAAATTGGCAGTTTAACAGAAAAGACCCTACAACTTAGATCTGTTATAACTTTTTAACCACATATCCAAATTTGACAAATTTTATATTTTTGGAAAGCCTGGACATGTCGAAAATTTTAGTCCTGTTAGAATTCAAATTTGACTTAGCGTAAAATATTCAAATTTCAAAGGTGGATTTGAGTTTTTTTTCATAACTATAATTCTATAAATTAAAAAATTGCAAATAAAATTGTTTTAGAAACTTTGGAATATTTGTAATATGATGCCTCTGTTATAAAATAATTTTTAATATTATTTGGATGATTTAATACTTATATGTATAAATTAAATAGTTTGAATAATTTTGACATAACTCGTGATAGAAAAATCATTTTGAATAAATCCAATTGTTATAAATTATTTAAAATCCCCTCTGTCTGTTAACACTATTTATAAAATTTTATTATAAAATTTAATCATAGAAAACTATGATCTTGTATTTACCCTTTTATTTTATTTTCCTATAATAAAAATTAATTAAATTGCAATTATAACCTAATGCATACTTTATAAATATCACAAAAATTAGTATGATATTTCTTATGATTAAAAAGTGCATTTCATGCATAACTTATTTTATTATATAGTTATACTCCTCATAGGAAAACTCCCTCATTTTCTCTAAAGTTAGGATTATTTTCGACATAGTGGTTTTGAAAAAGTTGCACTTAGACACTTAGGATTCTCAACACGAAGTCTAGAAGGCCAATGAAGACTTAGCCAAGAAAACAAACTCCGAAGGCATCTCCAAGAAGCAAAAACACTTAGAAGAAAATCAAGAAGATTTCCATGAAGACCAACCAGCAATGTTTTCTAAGTCTTGCTTCCCCTCTCTCTTTTCTCCCTTCTTCTCTTAGACCTCTTGATGACTAAGTTATATTCAAGACCAACCTGAATGCTATCAACAAACTCAAGTCTTCAAAGTCATCAAGTTTACAAAATTGCAATGAAGTCATCACATCAAGAAGAAAAGGAAGCAAAGAGAAGATTCTACATTCTTCTTTCTATCTTTTCTCTCTTTCCTAATCTTGTCTTTCACTTTAGACATAAACAATTTTTGATCATGTTATTACCATCTTGAAGTTTGTTGGATCCTAGCGGCATAGTGAGATGAAGCGGCCTGGAGACTAACCTTACATGTCCACGTACATGAGACCTGTTCCACAGCTTAAGTGGCTGGCCGGATGTCTGTCTCTCTCACTATAGTGAATATCCAATTTACAAAGAGTTGTTAATAATCGTTGATCACCATGAAGAATAGAGTAGTATTTTTCTCTAAGAATCTATGCACATCATGACTAAGCCATTAGAGTGCTTATTCAAGATTATTTATAGCAAAGTATTTTATCAAACTTATGACCTTAGTCCTTAGTCATTTTTGACTAACATAATTGCCTTGCATAAACTTAGAAGATTTTCATGGCATGAAAAGCATTTCTAGTCCTTAGAAATACCTTACACATCATGCATGACACATTTCCTTAAAAAGTTATGAAACTTGTTTGTTCATTATGTATGTGTTTGTATGCATTGTGTAGTGATGTGTTGATTGTTGTATTGTTGCTTGTCTATATTGTTTAGATTCAATGGAGAGACTCGAATAACGTTGAAAAGAGTTTGTGAGCAAAGACATTCTCCAAAGGCAAGTGGCACCCTCATAAACTTCCTACTATTTTCTATATGCATTACTTAGTGTATTTTTATATAAGCATGTGTAGAATAGTATTGCTATGCTAAACCTGTGTAGAAATCCCTTACTCCTGTGTCTAGGTTCCTATGCAATTCTTAGTAGAATTATTGATGCTATGCAAATGTTGTTATGTGAAAATCTAAATTCTACTAAGTTAAGAATGAAACACCTGGGTGGTAAGTGGTTGTATGGTTTATGTTGAGTGGGTACTCAGGCCCATGTCTATGGTTCCTGGAGTACGTGCACTTGTGAACGGCCACCCAGGAGTAGAGGAATCTGAAGAACTCCGAGTGACGATTGCTTCCAGTGCAGCCATTGCCAATGGGCTCTGGCTTGATCAACTATGTTGCGTGGACTCTCTCCGGCTTGACAAGCAGATGTAGAGGGTGTTAGGTGGAACGGGTCAAGCCAGAGTGGGAGGGAGAATGCTTCTGAAAGATCTCGTCACATTCTTCTCCTTTTCCTTATCACTTCAGAGTGTAAAGGATAGTTTGGGTTGAATGGGTACAATGGCGAACGTGCACAACCTCTGCAGAGTGTAAAACTAAGTACTTAGCCGTGTCCCCGGTACGGACAATTTGAGCAGCTGATCAAGGACATCAACGGAGGATTCCACCATTCCAACTTCAAAAATATAAAACTTGATGGGTGAACAAGGGTAGAATGAGACAGTGGTTGTCATACCACGAATGTCTCGAATAGAAGAAAAGTATTTTCCAAAGAGTTAGGAACAAAAATTGGCTTTATGCAAAATAGCCTTGAACTCCACCAGCCAAATAAGCATATAGGTTATTAGAGTTATTCCACTAAGTGTCCACCATAGTGTCACTTGCCACACTCCATTTTTTAATGGAATCTGACCCACGTTGTTGGAATATTTTTTCTTATTGCAGATTGATCAGATGACGAGTGAGGTTTCGTTTAAAGGTTTCGAGTCTACAACCAACATGTTTCCGCCTGTGGCAACATGAATGTGATGGAGAGTCACTGCTATTGTATTTCCGTTGTTTACTCTTTCAAAGCGAGCTTTATGCTATGCAACTTGTATTGAATATTTTTTAAGTCTGGATCATCGATGTAATAAAATTGATACTTTGTTGTGATATTACATCGTAAACTGTGTGTGCAAACAAATCGATCCAGCGATTTGCACTATACGCAGGTATCTGCCTTATTTTAAGTGCAGGCACGCTACACGCATCTAGCGGTTGTGCGTTTGTCACGACACGGTTTCTCCGGCGGGGCGTGCGTCGTGGGTCGTTCCACCATGAACCGGCAACTGCACAGACAGAAGATAAAGCCTGCGTGCCAGTTAGAGTAGCCGCTACTGCTTCCATTATGCGCACCCAGCCTTTCGTTCTACTTCTCTGAGTTTCCTCACTCCGGCGATCTTCGTTCCTTCCGCGCTTCTTCGCACTTTCTCCTTTCCTGGCGATGAGTCCAGCAAAGGGCAATGTGGTGATGACGAGGCCTCCCGTGGATGCGCAAGGGGAAAGGTGCTTGGCCCCGCTCTGGTCGGGGAGCGCTTTACTGACGCGGCGCTACACAAGATACGGTACTTGGTCGCCGGGAAGACCAACGAGCACATCACCAATGCTCTCCAGGCGGCAAAGCTCGGCCGGCTACCGAAGGGGTTTTTCCCATCTTCCTCCACACTGTTTTTGCCGGGCTGGTGCCTCCTTTCTCGCCCTTCCTCAAGGCGATCTGAAGTCCTACCAGATCCATGTTCTCCATCTCCACCCCAACTCCGTCCTGATTCTCTCCATCTTCGCCTATCTGTGCGAGGCCTATCTGGGGGTGCAACCTTCAGTAGCCATCTTCCGAAGCTTCTACGCGCATCGGAGCTCCGCAAACTTCGAGCGAACGGGTGTGTCTCCTTCCGCATCGTGGATGTCATGGCGACGTCTATATCCCCATGTCGTGGAATGGAGAGAAGCCCGTCACGGTGGTGGTGAAGAAGGTGGACGACTTCCGGCGGTGGTGGTTTCTCATCGGTGTCAAGTCGCCCAGCTCCTTCCTCGACATCCCAGAGGCGCCGCCCGTGAAGAACACCCACTAGGGCAAGCTGGTTTTCCGCAGCACGTAGATCGCGGACCTGGTGGGCCGCATGAAGCTTCTGCAAGAGAACGACCTCACCGGGCAGACGATTGCGGAGGATTTCGTGAGGCGCCGCATCACTCCGCTTCAGGCGCACAAGAAGCCGATGTGGATGTACTTGGGCCTGACGGACCCGATGCGGCTCCACTGCAGCGACAACCGCCCCCAAGTCGTCTCCAGCATCATGGGCGTACTCTTCATCAAACCGGACGTGGCCGTGGAGGTTGCGGAGGTGCCGAGGCCTCTGCATCGGATCCCCATGAACAAGCGCCTGGCAATCCTGGAGTGGATGCCGACGTTCACCCCGCTTGGCTTAGCGGGGGAGGAGAAAGACGAGGTGGTTGTTCCTGTGGTGAAGGAAGCATGGGCTATGGAGTCCCCTTCCGCATTAGACGCCGAGCCTGGCGGCAGGGAGGGAAGGGCGAACCCCTCGACCGGCGAGGCGAGCTCGTCAAGGGTTGTGCCCCCTGTCGAGGAAATCTTCGAGGTCTCGTCGAGCGATGACAAGACCTTTAGGGTGGCTCCTTCGCGCCCTGTTGCGGAGGAGGAGGACAATGACGATGGCGAGACCGCGGCGGGGCGGCGAGATCCCAGGTCCAAGGCGTCCCACTATAGGCCTGCTGGGGAGCCATCAGATGCTCCCCTCAAGAGGAAAGTAGAGGCGCCTCCCGAGGGGTCTGGAGCTAGGACTTGCTTCTTTGCCGAGATCTTTGTCGGGCGTCTTTGGACTTGGAGTGGTAGCGCCTTTCTTGGGGAGGAGTGGCTCTTCTCTTTTGTCTGAGGAGTGCCTGATAGGTACAGTTTTAGATGTTCGCCTGTCCTGGACGGTACCATGACTGGTGGGCTGGCCAAGTACCTCTTCAAGTCTTCAAAAGCTTTTCTGCTTTAGGGGTCCACTTAAATGTGCCGGACTTCTTCATGATCTTGAAAAATGGCAGGACTCTCTCGCCGAACTTGGAGATGAAACGGCCCAGGCTAGCCATACAACCTGCTAAGTGTTGTATGTCCTTTAGCCAGCGAGGAGGCTGCATTCCTTCTATGGCTTTAATCTTGTCAAGGTTTGCTTCTATGTCGCGGTGAGACACGAGGAATCCGAGGAGTTTGCCTGAGGGTACCCCGAAGACGCACTTGGATGGGTTCAGCTTGATGTTCACCTTGCGCGGGCTGGCGAAGGTTTCCTCCAGATCTTTCAAGAGAGTGTCCCCCTCGCGAGACTTGACCACAATGTCCTCGACATAAGCTTCTGCGTTTCTGCCCATCTACTCTCCCAAGGCTATCCTCATGAGCCGCTTAATGTGGCGCCGGCGTTCTTCACGCCGAAAGGCATGGAAACGTAGCAATACACACCACAAGGGGGAATGCAGTTTTCTCCTCGTTCTCTTTAGCCATTTTGATCTGGTGATAACCAGAGAAGGCGTCCAGAAAACAAAGGAGGTCGCAGCTTGCAGTGGAGTTCACGATCTGGTCTATCCTTGGCATGGGGTATGGGTCCCCGGGGCAGGCTTTATTGACGTCAGTGTAGTCGATGCAGAGTCGGCCTCCTCCAGCGGGTTTAGGGACGACCATGCTGTTGGAGAGCCAAGTGGGATGCGCGACTTCGCTGACGACGTTTGCCGCTTTTAACTTCTCTACTTCCTTGATGATGAATGCTTGCTTCTCAGGGGCTTGCTTTCGTGCTTTTTTCTTGACGGGGCATGCGTCTATCACCTCCCTTGGTACATGATCACCATCATTTATATGCATTATTCACAACCACAAAACCTTAAAACCTCACTTTTTATACAGTCAGAACTACAAATTTTTGCATGTCACATTGTTTTTCACTCATTTTTCAGATCAGTGCGTAAAGGCACATAATCTTCCTAAGATCCATCATAGAAGTGAAGCAAGATGCAACATTTACCTTATAACCAATGCAACAGACAAGATGTCCAAGATCAACAATTCTAATTCAAGCAAAAACCTGAAGTTCACTGTTGTTGTCTAAAAGTGAACAATACCCGACAGAAAGTCTGACAGCTAAACTCAAGCCCCTCTTCTGAATTCCAAGCAATGCTAAAGGCAAGAAGACAAGAGGGAATTCAAATGAATTTGAATCATAAAGAAGAAAGATATATCAACTTGGAGATCAAGGAAACCACAAAAGGCATAAAGGCAAAAATGTGCAAAAGAGGGGACATGCCATGTGCATTGTGAGCTGTGGAAAGGAAGGAAGCTTCCTCCTCTACCAACTCGCACCACACCTCCACCACATTTGGAAAAAGTTTATAAAGCCACCACCGGCTCCTCCATCCCAAGAATCGCCTCTTCCACCCATCCAATCCATTCCACCATTCACACCCACTCCACTTTTCCACTTTTCACAAACCACCACACCAAGAACACCAAAAACACCAATAACGAGAACAAGAACAAGAACAAGAGAAAGAACAAGATGAACAAGGAGAGCGGGAGAAGAAACACAAGGCCCTGGTAAACTGAAGAACAAGATCTGCAACTCTTCCTCCTCTACTCTACTTCCTCTACTTCGAGTAGATTTCAGGAGCTAAAGCCAAGGATCTCTCTCCACCTCTTGTGTAATCTTGAATGAACTTTGTAGATCACCAATCTGCAAGTAAGGCTTGTAGTACTTTGTTATTGTAGTGATTTGAGTGACACAATTCTCTGCCTTAACTGAAGATTGCATGTTTTGGTTGTTGCGTGTCTTGATCAGTGTGTGTAAGGCTAGTCCCTGCATACTTATGTGTTGCAATTATGTCCCTAATCTCTCTTTGCTTGTTAACTCACTACGATCTGGCTTGACAACCCAGAAAGCTGTGATCTTTGTGTTCTGAATTTCCTCCTACCTAAACCTGCTAAGAACCTCTGCTTGCAAGACTAGTTTCTGCAAGTTAAGAACTAAAATCTTATTCCCTGGCTAAACCCTGCTTAGATCCTTGCTAGTCTCTGGATTGACAACCTAGAGGCTGTAAGTTAAATTATGAATCTTTTCCAGTTAAACTTCTTTACCTTCGTGGTTAAAACCTGAAACCTTTAAGATTTGGTTTAGTTTCTGCCAACCCTTCGAAACATCATAAACTTTTTGATCCCTGTGGAGACAATAACACAAAACCCCCTACCACTATTTCCTGTTTGACCAAATTGGCGCCATTGCCGGGGATTGACTTCTGATCGTTTCTTTGAAAGAATAGTAGACTAGACTTTGTGAAACCTGTGAAATTGTCAGCAAACTTGCATGCTCTTGATACGTATGAAGTTTTTTGGCAATGAAATCTGAGAACTAGAATTGTTATTAAGTGTTTTAGTACACTAACCCTTGATAAAAGTTCTTGTTTGCGACTGTGTGTAGAGAAAAATGATCTCTTTCATGCAGTGTTTGGACTCTGTTGATGTAGTCATCTGAACACTCACCTCTTGCACCTTTTAATCCAGAACCTGAAAGAACTTTTCTTTCCAGGAGAAGAGCAGCTTCTGAAGCTTCAGTGGAAAATTTAGGTTATGAGGATTCAGTCTGCAGCATGGGTGACAAGAAGTTGAGCGATATGTGGATCCCTAAGGATCAGAGATCCAATGTAGATGTCATTATGCCTGCCATTCAGGCAAATAACTCGGAAATCAAACCTGCCTTGATCAATATGGTACATCATAATCAATTTAAAGGAAGTGCTTTTGAAAGCCCTCATGAACATATGAGGAGTTTTCTGGAATATTGCAATACACTCAAGAACAATGGTGTGCCCCCTGAAGCAATAACGATGCAGCTTTTCCCTTTTTCTCTGTCAGGTGCAGCAAAGATATGGAATAATGCTCAGCCAGTCCATTGCAGAGACACTTGGGAACATTTGGTGCAAGCTTTCTTTGAAAGATATTTCCCACCCACCAAAGCAGCTGAGTGCAGAGATAAGATCACTAGATTTGTGTAGTACAATGGTGAGAGCCTTTATGATACTTGGCAAAGATATAAGGGACTTATCAGGATGTGTCATAATCATGGCCAGGAGCCATGGTTGATTCAGCAGACATTCTATAAGGGTCTGACAGAACATACCAGAGCTTTTGTTGATTCAGGTGCTGGAGGGGGAATCATGACCAAGACCTTAGATGAAGCTACAACGCTAATTAAGAGTATGGCTGCTCATAATTTTTCTTGGACCAATGAAAGGACAGTCATGCAAGTGGTCAAAGTGCTTTGGAAGCAAAGCTTGACAGCTTAACAATTTAGCGATCTCAGTTGATGCAAGAGAAGAATGGTAAAGCCATAGTGCCAGTAAATCAAGTTTTTGTCACTTGTCTAATTTGTGGCAATGAAGGGCATCTATCTTAAGATTGTACCCTGTTTGCAGCCTCTGACAATCAACTGGCAGAAGTGAATTATACTCAGAATAAAGGTCCTTTTTCTAAGAGCTACAACCCTGCTTGGAGGAATCATCCCAATTTATCTTATAAGAATGCAGCTCAGCAGTATTACCCTCATGCAAATCAACATAATTATCATCAAGCAGCTCAGCCACAGTATACTCAGCCAACTCAGCAAAATCTCAGACCTAAAGGAAACATGCAATATCAACAACCACAACAACAACAACCACAACAAAGCCTAACAAATCAACAGAATGCTTACTCTAGTAATAGCAAGTCTGAAATTAATGATGTGATGAGGATACAAAAGGAGATGTTCAGTGGTATGCAAGAAACAATGAAGATGCAGTCCGAATTATTTTACAAAACAATGCAACAACTTACTGCTGGTATCTCTAACACCCAGGGAATCCCAGAAGAAAACAAAGTGTCGGCTCTGGGAGAGAAGAACCCAAAGCAATGTGGATCCATCTCCACGACAGAAAGTATAGATGCAGTTACAACCAGAAGTGGAGTGACCAATGAATCAGTGTTGGGAACACCTCCATCTACCACATATGTAACACCACAGAGAAGGGCCCCTGCTCAGCAAACTGTTAGGCAAGAGAATATACTAGAGGAGAAGATACCAGAGTCATAAAAGACAGAACAACCTGTTGTCGAATCTGACAACATTGTAGCACAACCGGCAACAGTGAAGCCCTGTCTTCAGAAAATCCCATTTCCTGAAAGATTAGAGAAAACAAAAAATGAAGAGCAGTATGCTAAGTTCCTAGAGACTATGAAGGAAGTCGAAATTAAAATACCTATCATGGATGCAGTGTTACACATACCCTTGTACGATAAATTTTTCAAAGACCTGATCACAAAGAAGAGAAGCTTGGAAGATCCTGAAATTGTTGCTCTGACAGAGGACTCTAGTGCTATCATACTGAACTATATGCCCAAGAAGCTTGGTGACCCAGGAAGTTTTAGCATCCCTTGTATTGTAGGAAAGAGAACATTCACAACATTATGTGATTTGGGTTCATTAGTCAGTGTCTTAACCTTGGCTGTCAGCCAGATTCTGCAGTTAGGAGTTCTGAAACCTACATCAATGACTCTGCAGTTAGCTGACAGAACACTGAGAAAACCAGGTGGGATTCTAGAAGATGTTCCAGTACATGTTTGAAACTTTGCATATCTTTTGTGGTATCGGAAATGGAAGACAACTCTAAATCCATGATTCTAGATAGACCATTCTTGGCAACAACTGGAGCAATAATTGATGTAAAGGGTGGAACCTTGAAGTTGCAATTTGGCTCTGAACAGGCTGAGTTCAGCATGAAGCATACTTCTCACCTACCAAATATACTTGAACAATACCAGTCCATTGATGTGATAAACCAAAGTGTGCTGGAAACACAACATGAAACACCATCAGAAGAAGCTGAAGCACAAGTTTTTGTGACAGCAGATAGATTAAATCACCAGGAGCTATGTGGAATATCCCTGTGTGATAAAGATGCATATGTTATAGGAAGTGAAAATCATAAATCAGCCCAAAATTCATTAGTGGAGTTTAAAGAGCTACCATCTCATCTCAAGTACATGTTCTTTGAGAAAGAGAGGATACATCCCGTTATAATCAGTTTAGCCCTTGATAGAGAGCTTGTTGACAGTCATAAGGTTGTACAAGAATGTGATTGGATATTCCATTGATGATATCAGAGGAATAAATGAAAATGTTTGATCTCATAGGATACACTTAGAAGAAGGCAGTAAACCACAAGAGAGGACAGAGAAGACTGAACCCTGCATTGCAAGAAGTGGTTAAAAAGGAAATTCTGAAACTGCTTAATGTAGAAAGGATTTACCCCATCTCTGAGAGTGAATGGGTAAGTCCTATACACATTGTGCCTAAGAAAGGAGGCTACACAGTGGTAGAAAATGTGGAAGGAAGATTGATGACCAGTAGACCTATCACTGGTTGGAGAGTGGTCAATGACTTCAGAAAACTGAACAAGGCAACTAGGAAAGATCACTTCCCTTTGCCATTTATAGATCAGATGTTAGAAAGGCTGGCTGGACACAAATTCTATGCTACCTTGATGGATACTCTGGATTTCTTCAAATACCCATCCATCCATACGACCAAGACAAGACTATGTTTACATGTCCATATGGAACATTTGCTTATAAGAGATTATCATTTGGGTTATGCAATGCTCCTGGTACCTTTCAGAGATGTATGATGTATATATTCTCTGAGTACATTGAAAAGATAATGGAGGTATTCATGGATGACTTTACAATTTATGGAAAAGACTTCAACACTTGCTTGGAAAATCTGATAACAATGTTACACAAATTCTCCGAACAACATTTGATTCTAAACTTGGAGAAGTTCCATTTCTTGGTAACTGAAGCACTAGTGGAAAAATGATTTTAGGCGGCATGCCGCTTTGTGGCGCACCAGCAGCCCATGCACCACAAAAATAGTTTAGTGGCGCACCACACAAGTCCGCCACAAATATCTGTGGCGCACAAAATAAAAATGCGCCACTGAAATAGTCATTTTTGTGGCGCACCAAGGACTATGCGCCAGAGAAATATGGTGGGCCCCGCCCGATGGGTCTGAGTTCAGAAATCCGAGGCACATTCTGTGGCGCACAAAGCACATGCACCACATATAGTTGGCATTTTGTGGCGCACCCTGTACCATGCGCCAAAAAAAGTTAACTTTGTGTGGCGCATATGGAACTGGTGCGCCATAGAAAGTTTTCCCGCCTTTTCTCGCCCTTTTCCCGCCATTTTTCTGCTCTCCTCTTCCTATAAAATCCCCCTTGGGTATGAGCTTTGGAATTATAGATTTTCAGTCTAGCTAGGCAGGTAAGGATGGTTTGTGTTGGTCCTTCCAATAAGTGTGCGTCTGGCGGGTTCCATAGTCCCGCCGCCGAGTATCTCGCGCGTATTTCCTATAATTTGCATGTTGAGGGTAGGAAAGTGTATCACGACGAACTTATTGAGATTAAGAGCCATCTCGCTTTGCTGGGAGCCAAGCTATGCAGCGCTGGGTAGCCATATCGGACCCCTAACCAAATTCGTCGTGAATTGATTAGGATTCGAGTCAGGTTTGACAAGAAAGTTGAGAAGGGCAAGTTCAAGACTTAATGGGATCTTGATTCATACGTTGAGTCTTACCATTGGGTAGATGAGAGCGATGATTCTGATGACTTCATGCCGTCTTCCAAGTCCCTGAAGTCAGAAGGTGCATCGAAGGGGAAGGGCAATAAGGTTGAATCGTTGCCCAAGAAGAAGGGTGTAATATCATCAAAAGGCAAGGGCGCCGCTGCATCAACGATGCATGAGGCTGCATTGATAGGAGGTGAATTTATTAAGTTCGGTGAATTTGAGTTGTGTTGTGTATCTTCATTTCAGCTATGTTGTATCATCATTTGAGTTGTGTTGTAATATCTTTATTTCAGCTCTGTTGTACGTATCGTCATTTCAGTTGTGTTTATGTTGTATCTTCATAATTTGTCGTGTGTTATATATGTATGTGATGTTGGTTTGAGTTATATACTATTCTAGGGTAGTTTTTTTATAGGGTTGATTCAATTTAATTATGTTTAAGAATTCAATTGAAGATATGTGGCACACCCCAGATTTTTCTGTGGCGCATACTACTTTTTCTGTGGCGCATGTTATTTTGTGGCGCATGCGGCTGCTTTCTGTGGCGCATGGATTGTTCTGGCGCATGCGGCTACATTCTGTGGCGCAGCCAGACCATGCGCCACAGAAACACTACCCTACAAAACCCCCACCCTCACCTACCCCTATCCACACCTTATCCCTCGCGCCTCCTCTCACGCGCGCGCCTTCTTCCGCGTGTTGCCCCCGCTCGCAATGCTGCTCGCCGCTCCGCGCGTCGCCGCGCTAGCCTGCCCCCGAGCACGAACGCCGCCGTCCGCGATGCCGCGGCCCGCCACCCCGCGCCTCGACGCCCGCGCGCATCGATGGTTGCAGAGGAGCTCCGCCACGCTTCGGCCGCCACCGAAAGCCTGCGCACCCCCTCGTCATTGGCAACCTCCCCTGCGCCTCCCTCGACCTCCCCTCCCTCCCCTCCTCGGTCGAGGTGCTTCCCTTCTCCCTCTCCTCCCTCCCCTTCCAAAGTGCACTCAAATTGTTTGACGAAATTCCAATATGAAATCCCAAAAGCCATAATCATGTTTACTTATTGTTTTTGTGCGATTTGGTATGTGGTATCATGTTCTTGTTCAAATCATTCATGAAATCCCAGAAATTGGTGCGATTTGGTAATTTTTTGAGGAATTCCGAAGTGATGCTTACTGCTTTTGCTTGCTCAATATGTGTGTAGTGCTGGTGCTCGATGTGCTCAATGTGGTCTTGTGCGGCTGCTCGCATTGCTCTATGCCTACCCGATACAACCTTCCTAGAGCAAAATTATCATTAACTGCTTGTGGTATTGTTAGCCTCTTTGGTTATTTCTCTGATGATAAGACAATTCTTGTCCTGTTTGCTTATTACCTGTTAGTATGGTTATTTACTTTTGGCCGATGATTAAACATATGGTTGCGCGTTGCATCTTTAGAGAGGTGTGAGTGAAGCATGTTGTCTGAACATATATACAATGTTCATTCCACTTTGTTTGCTGACGCCGTCTCTAAATTTCATATGTGACTGATCAATTCCATATGAGGCCTTGCTTGTTTTTGTTCGGCGTTTTTTTATTGTATTTTACTTTTTGTACTATTTATCATCTTGTGATATGCCGATGATTAAAATATTATGATACAAGGTTCAGGGGTGGGGCTAGTGAGCCTTGTGATATGCATGAGTGCACATATCACGTGCATCCTACCTGGCTCGCTGGCTCCATCCTTAAAGCATGTCACTTCTAATTATGTGGCCTTGCTTGTTTTTGTTGAGTGTTCTTTAACTTGCATTTTACCATCTTTTTTTATGGCGATGATTATAGTGCTGTGACACCATGAGATCCAGAGCTGGAGTAAGTGATGCCAGTGTGATGCGACCCATGATATACAGGAATACACATTTTATGCATCCCACTGCTCTCACTTACTCCATCTCGGGACATTTGTGTTTCCAGTCTAAGTATCAGGCAAGATTTTCTTTGGACATAATTTCATTTCTAAAATTTGTTTCTAAGATGACTACTTTTGGCCGATGAATTGATGGTTCCACGTTACATCTCTAGGGAGGTGTGAGTGAAACATGTTGTCTGAACATATATGTAGTGTTCATTCCACGTTGTTCGCTCACACCATCTCTGAAGCAATTCCATATGAGGCCGTGTTTGTAATTTTTCTTAACTGCTTTTTAATTAACTTTCATTTTAATTTCTTTTGATATGCCAATGATTAAACCGTTGTGACACTGCATGATTCAGAGGTGGCGTCTCAGAAACCTGTGTTGTGCACAAATACAAATTTTCCGCATCTCATTGGATTTCCGAAACGCCGTCTCTAAATTTGTGTCCAATATATGAGGCATGTGCTTATGTTAATATTATTTTTTGCATCTTGTTGTGTATAAGTTTTAATTTGTTGTACTAACTTCTTAACCTCCTCTTGTGCATGTAGACGATGACGCCGTGCCGTCGCGGGTCGTCCGGCTTCCGCGGTGTTCGGGAGTGGCCCAACGGTACCTAGTATGCCGAAATCCGCGTGGACAGATTTTGGCAGACGCTCGAGACATACCCCATGACGGAGGAGGCAGCACGCACGTACGACGCGGTCGCGTGGCGTTTCCGCTCCCGCAAAGCGAGCTAAACTTCCCGGTCTGCCAGTACATCGTGGAGGCGGAGTTCCTCGCGCCATGGCCAGCCCTCCTCACCAACGAAGATCGTCAACACCACCGCCAGGTGAAGTGGCGAATTGACACCGCCAAGATTTCTCTCACGTTGCAAAGCCTCTCACACACCTACTGAATCATGTATTATTTGCTTGATCAAGCATGTATGCAAGCCTTCAAAAGACTGAAAGAAGCTCTGATTACAGCCCCAATAGTGCAGCCACCTGATTGGACAGTGCCATTTGAGCTGATGTGCGATGCAAGTGATTTTGAAGTAGGAGCAGTTCTTGGCCAGAGAATAGAAAAATATGTCCATGTGATATATTATGCAAGCAGGATACTAGATGATGCTCAGGTTAATTACACAACCATTGAGAAGGAATTACTAGCAGTAGTGTTTGCATTTGATAAGTTCAGACCTTATCTTGTTGGACACAAGTGTGTTGTCTTCACAGATCATGCAGCAATTAGATACTTGGTAAGCAAGAAGGATGCAAAGCCAAGACTCATCAGTTGGATTCTCTTTCCGCAAGAATTTAATATTGAAATAAAGGACAAAAAGGATCCGAGAACTTAGTAGCAGATCACTTATCAAGAATCATCTATATTGAAGGTAGAGAGATACAAGACAGAATGGCTGGTGAGCAGTTGATGGCAGTCAATGCCAGTTCTCCTCGGTACGCAGATACGGTGAACTATCTGGTGTGTGGAATCATACCAACTGACATGTCTTACCAGCAAAAGAAGAAGTTCATGCATGATGTCAAGAACTATTACTGGGATGAACCATTCCTTAACAAGCATGGTGCAGATGGTATTATGAGAAGATGTGTTCTAGCTGAAGAAATTAGTGATGTTATGTACCAATGCCATGTAGGCATATATGGAGGCCATGCTGGAATAATGAAGACCCAGACAAAAATTTTGCGAGCTGGATTCTATTGGCCAAATATTTTCAGAGATGTGCTTGATTACATCCAAAAGTGTGATCCTTGTCAGAGATCTGGAAAATTTCAAGAAGGAATGAAATGCCTCAGAAAGGAATTTGATGTATGGGTGGTAGATTTTGTTGGTTCTTTACCATCATCAAATGGATACAAGCATATACTTTTTGAAGTGGACTATGTGTCCAAATGGGTTGAAGCAATACCTACTGTTAATGCTGATTCCAAGGCTGTATGCAAATTCTTCAGAACAGTCATATTCCCATGATTTGGTGTGCCAAGAGTAGTAATCAGTGATGGTGGATCTCATTTCAACAATGATCAGTTTGAGAAGCTCCTAAAAGAGTATGGTGTGAGAAACCATAGAGTAACTACACCTTATCACCCTCAAGCCAATGGAAAAGTTGAGCTGTCAAATAAAGAAGTGAAACAAATTATGGAGAAAGTTGTTTCTAAGTCCAGGGGGGATTGGTCAATGAAATTGCCACATAGCTTATGGGCCTACAAAACAGGATATAAGACACCTATTGGTATGTCACCATTCAGGCTTGTCTATGGAAAAGCATGTCATTTACCTGTTGAGTTAGAGCATAGAGCATAGTGGGAAATAAGGAAGCTTAACATGGATTTAGGCAAAGCTGGAACTGCAAGAAAGCTACGGATGTGTGAGCTAGAAGAACTGAGAAATGATGCTTATGAAAGCTTAAAAATTTACAAGGACAAGACTAAGAAATGGCATGACAAGCACATTCTTAGAAAGAACTCAAAGTTGGACATACAATGTTGGTATATGACTTCAAACTGCATCTTTTCTCTCGGAAATTCAAGTCCAGATGGTTTGGCCCTTGTGTTATCAAGAGAGACCTTGGACATAGTGCTTTTGAAGTGCTGAGTGCTACAGAGGGTACTTTTAGAGTGAATGGTGAGAGATTGAAGCATTACAGAGCTGGAGAGCATTTGAACACTGGAGCAAGTGAAGAAACTAATGATGAAAAAGTTGAGGATGACCTCAATGCATCCTCTTTAGCTAAGGAGCTGTGAAGAAGCTACAGTCAGGCTCATGACTATAAACAAGCGCTCATCAGGAGGCAGCCTGGTACCTGTGTACATTATTTGCATGTTCCTTTCATTTTCTTGTTAGTTTTTGTTTGTGTTTTCTCTTTGTGTTTGTTACTTAGATTTCAAATATAAGGAAGTAGAGTGAGAGAGCTTTAGCTCGGATATCATAAAGAAGGAAGAAGAAGTAAACACCAGGTGGATACTTTCCAATCTTTTACAACCTATTCACAACATGAACAATATTGCTACTATCATATTCCTGGTAAAAGATTAAATTGTCAAATTTTGCATTTAGCAAGAAGTTAAATTTGTTGATGCTAGCTTTATTCTGATTAATTAGCTTTACATTCTGGTTGTGAATCATGTAATGTATCTGCTTATTATCTTTTACAAAGACTATGCTCAGAACCATTTATCGAAACAAAATACTTTGTTTCTTTCTTCAAGAATTATGGAATATCTGAATACTGCAATTTGATTTGAAATTGAGTTAAATGATCCCTAATAGAGCCATTTACCCTTCTTTGCATTTATTGCAATCTTTTTGCATTAGCAATCATTGTCTCTAGACTGTGATGTTTGAAGCACTAACATCCATACTGACACTAACAGTAACCATAATCAAAGAATTTTTGCAACAACAAGTACTTTTTTTTGCATTAGCAACCATTATCCTGGGATGTTGGTCTGTGAAGCACTAACTTGTGTAAAATGATTCAGTTTTATGCGTTAGCAACTATGATCTTGGGATTGTAGCTTGTGAAGCACTAACCCAAGTGTCTTGGCAGTAAAATAACCAAACTAACTAAAACCTTGCATTTTCATTAGCTTACTATGTTCCCAGGAACTGTAGTAGGTGAAGCACTGACTTTGCATCCATTTGGCATTCATTCTTGCACTATGACTTTCCTTTGGATCATTTATATTCAGTTCCCTTGCAAATGTCTTATACAGTTAATCCATTGGAACTTGAGCTTAGAAACAACTGCATCCTGCTATTTTAAACTTGTTTCCAAGATAGCACTTGTTCTAATAGTAGACAGAACTGCATTGAGTCCAATTCGAATGAACTGCTAAGTATTCAGAACTTTACACTATTCATACTCTGCTTGTTGTCATTATTCTCCAATTTCTTTACTTGAGGACAAGCAAAGGTTTAAGTCTGGGGGTTTGATCACCATCATTTGTATGCATTATTGACAACTCCAAAACCTTAAAACCTCACATTTTATACAGTCAGAATTACAAATATTTGCATGTCACATTGTTTTTTACTCATTTTCCAGATCAGTGCGCAAAGACACATAATCTTCATAAGATCCATCATAGAAGTGAAGCAAGATGCAACATTCAACTTATAACCAATGCAATAGACAAGATGTCCAAGATCAACAACTAAAATTCAAGCAAAAACCTAAAGTTCAGTTCTATTGTCTGAAAGTTAACAGTAACTGGCAGAATTTCTGATAGCTAAACTCAAGACCCTCTTCTGAATTCCAAGCAATGCTAAAGGCAAGAAGATAAGAGGGAATTCAAATGATTATGAATCATAAAGAAGGAAGCGAGATTAACTTGGATATCAAGGAATCCACAAAAGGCATAAATGCAAAAATGTGCAAAAGAGGGGACATGCCATGTGCACTGTGAGCTGTGGAAAGGAAGGAAGCTTCCTCCTCTACCAACTCGCACCTCACGTCCCCCACATTTGGAAAAAGTGTATAAAGCCACCACCGGCTCCACCATCCCAAGAATCGCCTCTTCCACCCATCCATTCCATTCCACCATTCGTACCCACTCCAATTTTCCACTTTTCACAAACCACCACACCAAGAACACCAAGAACTCCAATAACGAGAACAAGAACAAGAACAAGAGAAAGAACAAGATGAAGAAGGAGAGAACGAGAAGAAACACAAGGCCCGGGTGAACTGAAGAACACGATCTGCAACTCAGACTCCTCTACTGTGCTTCCTCTACTACGAGTAGATTTCAGGAGCTAAAGCTAAGGATCTCTCTCCACCTCTTGTGTAATCTTGAATGAACTTTGTAGATCATCCATCTGCAAGTAAGGCTTGCAGTACTTTGTTATTGCAGCGATTTGAGTGACACAATTCTCTGCCTTAACTGAAGATTTGCATGTTTTGGTTGTTGCGTGTGTTGATCAGTGTGTGTAAGGCCAGTCCTTGCATACTTGTGTGTTGCAATTTTGTCCCTAATCTCTCTTTTCTTGTTAACTCACTGCGATCTGGCTTGACAACCCAGAAAGCGGTGATCTTTGTGTTCTGAATTTCCTCCTACCTAAATCTGCTAAAAACCTCTGCTTGCAAGACTAGTTTCTGCAAGTTCAGAACTTAAATCTTATTCCCTGTCTAAACCCTGCTTAGATCCTTGCTAGTCTCTGGATTGACAACCCGGAGGTTGTAAGTTAAATTCTGAATCTTTTCCAGTTAAACTTCTTTACCTTTGTGTTTAAACCTTGAAACCTTAAAGATTTGGTTTAGCTTCTGCCAACCCTTCGAAACATCATAAACTTGTTGATCCATGTGGAGACGATAACACAAACCCCCCTACCACTACTTTTCGTTTGACCAGTACACCGGACATATCTGACGGAGTCCATGCAAACATATCAGAGTTTGCCCAGAGGAAGGCAACGAGCGCACATTCCTATTTGGGAGGCAAGGCAGTGCCTATGATGACGCTAGCCCCGGAACCCTCAGCCCAAGAGCCACTGGTGCTCAGCGACACCTTCTTCGTGGAAGCTTGCTCTGGAAAGAACATCTGCTTCTTTTTCTTGGGCCTCTCGAGTGGCTCCATGTCCTCGCCAGCCGGGAACGCCCTGGCGGCTGCCTTGTAGGCGCTTTCGACTACGCACGTGGCATCCAGGATATGACCATGGATGGCGACGGTGCCCGCGCCGCCGGGGATCTTGACCACGCTGTAGGCGTGATGCGTGATGGCCATGAACTTCCAGAGGGCGGGGTAGCCTAGGATGGCGTAATATGGCAGGCCAATGTGCGCGACGTCGAAGTCGATCAGCTCAGTGCGATAGTTCTTCGATTGAACCACTGGTGACCCGTGTCTCGTAAGGCACTTGAAGCGTCTCGAAGGTCTCAACAGAGATGACGTTCAGGCCAGCGCCCCTATCAATGAGCGTCTTGGAGACATCAATGTTGTTGATGGTGGGGGAGTAAACCAGGGGGAGGGTTCCAACTATCTTGGTCGACTTGGGGTGGTCTTTGGCGTCGAAGGCGATGGTGTACCGAGACCACTTGAGGGTTCTGGAGGTCTCGACGCTTGGGAGCGCGATGTTGAGCTCGCGGGAGAACTGCTTGAACTGGTTGTTAGACTTGGGCGCCTGAGTTCCGCCGAGGATGCAGGCCATAGCCCCCCTTGGAGCCTGGTAGCCTCCAGCTTCTTGGTTGGGGAGGTTATTGTTCTTCTCGACGGCGTTGGCTTGAGTGCCCAACAATATTTGGTAGCCGCCCTTGCGTCCACCTCCACGGTAGCCTTCTTCTTGCTCGCGCTCCCTGCTCAGCCTCTTCAGGTCGAAGCAGTTCTCCGTAGCGTGGTCGCGCCTGTTGTGGTAGATGAAGAACGGACGATTGTCCTCCTTTTTGACGCCAGGCTCAGGAGAGTCTCTGCGGGTGCCCTTGGCATCTGGCTCAGCCGCTAGGACAGCGGTGGGCTTGTGCTTGGTTTCTTCCCGCTTCATGTGACTTTTGGATCCCTCGGCCTGGTCGTATACCCGTTGGCTCATCTTGACGAAGAGGAGTCCCTCTTCAGCCTTGGCGCACTTGTCAGCGAGGTCGAACAGCTTTACCACAGAGGCGAGCTTGTCGTGAATTTCCAGCTTCTCGAGCATCCTGCGGTTCATGACGCCCTCTCTGAACGCGGCAATGACTTGAGTGTCGAGCATGTTCGGGATCTTGTTACGCACTTAGCTAAAGCGCTGTATGTACTTGCGGAGGGTCTCATATTTCTTCTGCACCACAACGCGCATGTCATTGTGGGTGAGCGCGCGCTCATATGTGCCGTTGAAGTTGGCGACGAACTGCTTGCAGAGCTCCTCCCACGAGCCGACGGAGTCTTTTAAGGGGATCGTGTGCAGAAAACATTTTTTTTTCTAGCAACGATATCCTTAAACTAGCCAAGATCTACACTATGCAGATATAGAATTACGGCGGAGATCGGAATACATACCCTCGTAGACCGAATAGCGGGGATTACTCTCCCGCACAAGCCTTGACGACAAAGACGTCGTAGCCGACCTCTAGGTCGCGGAGAACTCGGCGCGACGAAGACGACGAAGATGACCCTGAGGTCGGGTGGAGGAAGTAGTCCTCCGAGTACTGCTAGCGCAGCACCTCGCAGGGCGTTACACACATACGGTGGAGACGACGGCCTCCGAAGCTCCAGTCTAGGACGAGCAGCGGAAGACTTGGACCGGAACACCAGCGGCGCGGCAGTGGGCTATGGTGGAAGAGATCCCCCTCTCAACTCGGCGCAACTCCGACAAAGGGAATCACGAGATCGAGAGAGAATTGGGGAATTAATTGGTGAATTAAAAAGCCAGGGGTGCCCCTTCTTATATAGGCTCCCGGGGGAAGCCAACCTCCCTAGCCAGGCAATGTGGTACTATCGTTCAGCCTTGGTGCGGCTAGGGAGAGTGCGCCGGCCCTAGGTGGGCCCCATTTGGCCCACCTAGGCCGGCCAAGCCTCCCCACAAAATTCCCTTGAGGGTTCCCCCCCAATGGGCCTTCTTTCCACTAGAAGGCCCATTTAGGGAAATCAGCCTAAATAAATTTGAAAATAAATATATAAAATCATATTTAAATATTAATTACACTAATTAATATAAAAAATATTATATATAATTTATTCTAGCTCCGAAAACTATTTCGTCGCTGCCCGATCTCCATCGGACCATTCCCGGGACGTTCCCGGTGATCTCTTTCCTTTCCGGTTGTCTTGTCGAAACCCCTTAAGTGTGTCACCCTAGCGGTTCGATATAATAACAGACATGATCGAGACTCCTCTCCGATCAATGACAAACTCGTAGGCCTGGACCCCATGAATTAATCCCTGTGATATAACGAATGAGTTTCATCTATCAAACCTGGACGTCTAGTCTTAAACCCTTTGTCGTGGCGATACTTAGCGTGTCCGAGCATCATTCTCAGATATCTCCATACCTAGCATGATCTCGTTACCGACAACACTATCTTCTACTCGTCCACGATATCATGTCAGCTGGTGACCTAGTCACATGTTTGCAAACTCATTTGACATAATCTCATCGAGTGGGCCCTAGAGTATCTATCCGGCTATGCGGACTGACAAATCCCGTTGTTGACCCCTCGTCTCAACTACCCCCTTCCGATACCCAAAAGTATCACCATTATTGCCACACTAAATAATATATGACGTTTGGTGCAATCAAAGTATCTTCCAGGAATAAGAATAAGAGTTGGTCTCACGGTCTTAAGGCGTAATGACTATGTCCTTTAAATACTGGGTATGTCCATCACATCGTTACACCTAACGATATGACTTCCATTGCCGACCGGCACCATGCTCAATGATCGGAATGCCTCGATCATCAATCGCGCAACGAAACTAGTCTTAGTAGAGGCTACTAGGGACCTGGTTGTTTATCTACCACACCTGTATTAATGTTTCCGGTTAATACAGTTATAGCATGGTATAAAACATATAATGAACAATTGGGATCTTGCCAATAAACTATGTTTATTAAGTGCCTCTAGGGCATATTCCCTTCAGTCTCCCACTTGCACTAGAGTAACACTTAATCTAGTTTACAACTTGGTAGAAGCTCAACACCCATAGCATCTTGGTGCCTGCTCGCCTCGTGGAAGTGGAATACAGTAAATAGATCTGACACATTGAGACCTATATGTGGTTTGCAACACTTCTATGTCACCTAGTTTGACATCATCCCGTATCTTACGATGACGGTGAAATATATCCTAGTGGATAGAGTGAGACTCGAGCATTTGCGTAGCATGGGACTTAAAAGTCTGAGAGATCTATTAAGGGGAGCACCTACGCTCGGAAAACTGCTCAGTCCAATCACACTTGCTACTTATGAAGCCGCGATATATTTCTTTACCTATGTAGATTATGCGACAGTGCATTCATATGCGACTTCGCAAACTAACCATGTCTATCTTCAAAATAAAGGACATCTCCTATATGAGATTTCTAGTTGTATGGGTCAGTGTCATAACTTGCATCATCGTAACCGCTTTACGGCAAGTTGTATTTCCACTCTTACCCTTTACTAGAAAACATATCTTCAATTCTCATAGACACTGAAAAATATACTTAACGTTTGTTCATTGATCCACACATGGATCACTCTAGAACCTGTTCTTCAACCAAGAACTTGGGTCACACTAAGTCAAGATTTCAGTCTGATAGCATCTATATCTGATACATAGAGAATGTCGAACATCATTTGCTATCACTGAAAACGCCAAGATAAACTTAATATTTTACCTAGTCATACAAGCAAGAACCTCTTTCTTCACTTGTTCTATTCTGAAACACTTCAGAATCTTAACTTAGTAAATATTACGACATAATGTTATTAAGCCCCTTACGATCTATACAATTATAAATCGGATGCCTAATACTCCTAACTTCATTTCATAGAAAATTTAATCACTTAAATAATCCTTTACACTCTACTAGAGGATATGTGTCATTCAGTATGTCGTTACATACAAAATCACAAATGACACCTAGCTCCAACTCAAATATGCCTTCCGCATATAAGATCAAAGAAAGCTACTTAGCTCCCACTCAAATATGCCTTCCGCATATAAGATCAAGAAAGCTACAAATGCAGGTTTCTTCAACTATTTTGGACAACTCCTAAATCCTTTGTTCACATTATCAAAGTGATGATTCCAGCTGCGATACGCTTGCTTCAGCCCATGAATGGACAACTGAAGTTCGCATACATGTTAGCATCCTCAGGATCACCAACTCTTTCTTAATGACACTATTAAGAAAAATGGTTTCCTTATCCATCTATCAATTTCTCATTCGAAATTATAGTGATTGCTAAACGACCCAGAATAGATTTAGTCTTCGCCACTTGAGACAAACTCTCATGTGGTCAACTTTTGAATCTGTCGGAACTGTTTCACGACAAATCGATCCTTCTCAATGTCTATTCTCTCATTAAACTCCACATTCCAATAACATCCTAGATGCCATCAAGAAGATCTCCCAAGTCATTACCTGGTAATCGTATATGGATTTTATTTCAGATCATAAATGACTCATAGCCATTTCTCAGATTTAGGTCCACCATCTCTTCTTCGTAGTTCGTAGGTCTGTCATATTCCGTTAATATGACCTTCATAACAAGATTGTCGTAACACACAGTGTGGAACACAACCTCGTACGCCTACGTTCTTAGTATGAGCTCAGAGCATCATGATCTTGTATCATCAGCTTTTTCAAGCTATGGAGCATGACACCGAAAAAACTTTCGGTTGCGCCACTCTGATGTCTGGAGAGGAAGTTCACCAACTTCGTCTTGCTCTACTTTCTTTCTCACTTATACCCTTGGACAAGAAACTATTTCTTTCGCAAGGTATATCCCGGCAACAATTTTGCCTATGTCGTGAGACATGTACCCAACTAACTCTTTAGTTACGGTACACTACAAAGATTAATCCATTTTAGGTTTGATCACATCGAAACACTAAATTGCTGAAACGACAATCCAGGCTAAAAGCCACACCATTACTCATATTTTATTGTCTCCATGGATTCAAATGGTTTCCCTATTACCTAACGTGAATGTTACGTTTCTACCATATGAGTCTAATGATCACAATAATTCGGTAAGAGATTTATTTACCACACTCTATCCTATAGGGTGCAATTACGACGTCCTAACACACCATAACACTATGGTGTTCCATGCGACGTAATTTGTGGAACTCTTCTCACAAGTCTTTGGATGATGTGCCAACATTATAACTCAAATCTTCATTTCCTCGATCTGTATCGCGGGAATTTGATTTTCTTGTTAAGTTTATTTCCTATTTCATTCTGAACTTGTTTGATCGAATCAAAATTTCCAGGCCAACATTCCCCGAGTGGATATCCATATATCTACTCGAATGTTCATGAAGTCTATGAAATAAAGACTTTGATTACACGTTAAAGTACTTCATTGATTCACATACACCATATGCACGATTCTCAACTAGCTATACTCAAAATGTTCAGTGAAGTTCACGAAATAAAGATCTCCACTACCCGTCAATTACTTCATTGAACCACATACATCTATATGCATGACTATCAATAAGTTATATGGCCGTTTCCGAAAACGGTGTCTTAGTTATTTTGCAAGTGTCAAAAGATCAAATCTAACGTTTCAAAAAAAAGATCAAATCTAAGGACTTGTAGATCCATCCGGTATGGAGCTAATGCATTGACTATAACATTGACATGAATTAAATGGTAGTGCCACACATATGTGGTGTCTTTATTAAGTTTGTATCCTTTGGCATTAATATTATGAATGTGGGAGCTTCTACCATCTAAATTCAAATCGGCATATGATCATTACTTCATAAGTATAGGACAAGGAATTTGTCACTAACATATATGAACAAGTGTCTCGCTAGCGGACACACACTTATAACGATCATACTAACACGCGATCATAAAGAATTTATTCAAGTGGTAGATCTAGAGGAAGAGTGTCTATCGCCATCACAACAATTTGTCTGCCATTATCAACACCCAATATCGCCTCATCCTTTCAATCTACTCAAGCAGTAAACCTGGTTTTCATAAAACATGACTAGTTCAAAACTTAGTCACTACTACGAGTACTTGCTTAGCTAAAACATTCATAACATGTATATCATATATACACCATCATCATCCATGACTTCCGGCGATCTGTTTCATCTTCTTGATACTTCCAACGTAATTAAGAACCATGAAGGTGAACGATTGCCCTTGCATGACATAGTCTATGACAGAGGATTTGCACTTGGCAACGATGTGTATCATCCAGTGATCGAGCTGAGCGAGGCGTCTCAATGTTCATCAAGTATGCACATATGTCATCAAGTATGAGTATCACGTGCTCCTTCAATGTGTGTATTCTCTTCCACCTTGGTTGAGAAGATAATCAGTCAATATACTGATAAACTTCATCAACCCAACTTTAGGGGTACCCCAAGTTTAGCGACCATCTCATATGTTCGCGATCTAATAACTCGTACCCACCGTTGGTTCTCTATGGCAGAGATCACAGAATACAAAGGACTATGATGATATCATCCGCACAAAACCTGATAATCCAAATTATCATTTGTTAGCGGAATCTCCGGGTTTATCTCCTAGCTGGGATTGTATCACAAAGAGCTAACGGTTTAAACAAGGGGTATCCTCAAGCTAAAGTATAAAACTATGAAGTTTGGACCCAATCTTTTAAGTTTCTCAATCGCAGGAATGCACCTAATTTTAAAAGATGCTATTACATTGGTTAATATCTATAAAGGTTTGCAAAACAGACTTTGTTCATTATATTTTGAGTTCTAGTATTTTAGAAAATAACTATCCGAACTCCCACTCAAACGAACATCCCTCCTGGTCGTTTAAGCGATTACACGACCCCCATCCATTGCACAACCCCTCATCGTCAGAGCCGGCAACACAACTTCAAGGGTAGACAATTGTCAATCACAACAACTCTGTGACTCATGCTCGACCTTTCGGCCTCCGTGTTCCGAGGCCATATCTGCATATGCTAGGCTCACCACTATAACCTCCACGCTGACGCTTGTGCAACATGGCTTACACCCACCGTATGCGAACGACGATATGTCTGACACCCGATCGTCACGGCCTGCCTCATAACGTAGAACGTTCTTGGTGGTGCGCGTTGGAGGATGAACACTAGTGGTATTTTTGAAGGCATCATCTTATATAATTACCGCCGCGTAACTAATATATACTAATATATATAATCACACAATATAAGATGCACACAAAACATCAAATGTAATGCAATGTGATATAGTCCATTGCGCCATGGTCTTCTTGGTGCCCGTAGTTTATAAACAATTTAATAAACCTACCTTGACCATATCACATAGCCCCTGCAAAATAAATTTAGACGCTTCTACTTTATCTTTTGCATATTTTAGGTGGCTTGGGGCTGTCGTAAATAGAACCGCTTCATACCTACGAACCTTATGACCACAACAACGATCCAATATTTGCATGTTTAAGCATCCCTTTCGGGCCCTCCATTGAAAATGCAAAGCCAACTAAAGAGAGAGAAACTAACACCCGCCAGCCACAGATACGGTACATGCCGTATGTCAGTAGTGGAACCAGTCTCGCGTAAGCGTACAGGTAAAGTTGGTCCGGGCCGCTTCATCAACTCGATGCCGCTGGAATCAAAAGTGCACGCTAGAGGGTAGCAAATAACAGGAACGTTGCCCCCGTGTAGAACACGGGTTCTAACAGCGTACAACTATATCTATGATAGATCGGCTCTGACACAACTGAAGGGATCGTGTGCAGTAAACAAAAAATTTCCTAGCAACGATATCCTTAAACTAGCCAAGATCTACACTATGCAGATATAGAAGTACGGCGGAGATCGGAATACATACCCTCGTATACCGAATAGTGGGGATTACGCTCCCGCACAAGCGTTGACGACGAAGACGACGTAGCCGACCTCTAGGTCACGGAGAACTCGGCGTGACAAAGACGACGAAGATGACCCCGAGGTCCGGTGGAGGAAGTAGGCCTCCGAGTACTGCTAGCGCAGCACCTCGCAGGGCGTTACACACATACGGTGGAGACGACGGCCTCCGAAGCGCCAGTCCAGGACGAGCAGCGGAAGACTTGGACCGGAACACCAGCAGCGCGGCAGCGGGCTATGGTGGAAGAGATCCCCCTCTCAACTCGCCGCAACTCCAAGAAAGGGAATCACGAGATCGAGAGAGAATTGGGGAATTAATTGGTGAATTAAAAGGCCAGGGGTGCCCCTTCTTATATAGGCTCCCGGGGGGAGCCAACCTCCCTAGCCAGGCAATGTGGGACTATCGTACAGCCTTGGTGCGGCTAGGGAGAGTGCGCCGGCCCTAGGTGGGCCCCATTGGGCCCACCTAGGCCGGCCAAGCCTCCCCACAAAATTCCCTTGAGGGTTCCCCCCCCCCCCCCCATGGGCCTTCTTTCCACCAGAAGGTCCATTTAGGGAAATCAGCCTAAATAAATTCGAAAATAAATACATAAAATAATATTTAAATATTAATTACACTAATTAATATCAAACATATTATATATAATTTATTCTAGCTCCAAAAACTATTTCGTCGCTGCCCGATCTCCATCAGACCATTCCCGGGACGTTCCCGGTGATCTCTTTCCTTTCCGGTTGTCTTGTCGAAACCCCTTAAGTGTGTTACCCTAGCGGTTCAATATAATAACAGACATGATCAAGACTCCTCTCCGATCAATGACTAACTCTTAGGCCTGGGCCCCATGAATAAATCCCTGTGATATAACGAATGACTTTCATCTATCAAACATGGACGTCTAGTCTTAAACCCTTTGTCATGGCGATACTTAGCGTGTCCGAGCATCATTCTTAGATATCTCCATACCTAGCATGATCTCGTTACTGACAACACTATCTTCTACTCGTCCGTGATATTATGTCAGCTGGTGACCTAGTCACATGTTTGCAAACTCATTTGACATAATCTCACTGAGTGGGCCCTAGAGTATCTATCCGGCTATGCGGACTGACAAATCCCGCTGTTGACCCCTCGTCTCAACTACCCCCTTCCGATACCCAAAAGTATAACCGTTATTGTCACACTAAATAAGATATGACGTTTGGTGCAATCAAAGTATCTTCCAGGAATAACAATAAGAGTTGGTCTCACGGTCTTAAGGCGTAATGACTATGTCCTATAAATACTGGGTATGTCCATCACATCGTTACACCTAACGATATGACTTCCATTACCGACCGACACCATGCCCTATGATCGGAAAACCTCGATCATCAATCGCACAACGAAACTAATCTTAGTAGAGGCTACCAGGGACCTGGTTGTTTATCTACCACACCTGTATTAATGTTTCCGCCTAATTCAGTTATAGCATGGTATAAAATATATAATGAACAATTGGGATCTTGCCAATAAACTATGTTTATTAAGTGCCTCTAGGGCATATTCCCTTCAGTCTTCAGGCAGGTTGAGGAGCCAAGACAGCGCGGAGTCCCTAAGCACGTGGGAGAACCAGTTGGCGATGACCTTGTCGTCCCCTTCTGTTGCTTGGATAGAGGTGGTGTAGAGCTGTAGGAACTCGATGGGGTTTCTGGACCCGTCGTAGCCCTTGGGGAGGGCAGGCCTGAACTTCTGTGGCCAAGCCACGCGGCGCTGAGCGCGGGTGAAGGCCATGCAGCCGGTGGCGTATGTGGCGGTTCCACCCTTGAGAGTCCTGCTGTTCTGCTACCCTGCCTGGCCGATTTCCTCCACGAGGCGGTTCTGGAGATCCCTCTGGCGCTCCATCCCCACCCACGCGTCTGGTGCGCTGCGCTGCACGATTTGGAAGTCGCGCGGCGAGGACGCATGGGAGGCAGCCCTCTGTGTCGCGGCCGGAGGCGGTCCTAATGGTGGCGGAGGCGCATCCGGTGCGGCCGTTCCTGCACGGGAGTTGTGAACCATCGACCGCGACGGAGCGGGGCGCGTCTTTTTCACGATGTCGACGAGGTGGTGGAGACGGTTGAGCTACTGGTCGTGGGCCTCCGGGTTTGGCCGGTAGCGGAGAAGCTCCTACGCCATGAGCAGCGTGGTGTGTGGACTGGGCTCTGGACGTCCTTGAGGGGACGCGCTCGGGCGCCGAGACGGGTGCGAGGAATCAATATCCTCGTGGTGCTCGGAGAAGTTCTCGTTGCTGCGGCGGCCGCACGCCGCGGTGACCCTCACTCTCGGGTTTCTCCACCTGCGGGCCGGTATTGGCACGGTCCGCTGTGCGAGGGCAGCCACGGCGACCGCGGTTGGTGGCGGCCCCGGGCTCGGTATGAGCCCCTCCGGCTGCGCGCCTGTTGGCGCGTGTCGTCCAGGTGTCCGCCATGGCGCGGAAGCTTGTTGATGGTTGCAGACGCGCCTCAGTCCCCTACCTGGCGCGCCAAATGTCGGAGAGTGACTCCCGAGAGACAGGGGTGGTCACACTCTGTAGAGAATGTTCGAAGGGGAATTAACGCGGAGGCCAAACAACCCTCAACCGGCACGGCGACGGTGATCGTCGAGCCTGAGGAGGGACATCACGACACAGATGGACACCAGCCCGTACCCAGGTTCACAACTCTCAGGAGGAGGTAACACCGCTACTCCTACTTGTCTGTATTGCGCTGTAAAGGGTACACTTCAATGAGCTTGACGAGGGCTCTCTTATGGCAGTTTGGAGCTCAAGGAGTGAAGGCTAAAGTCTTCTTCCTCCTCGAGCGAGCTCGTCTATGCTATGGTCTCGTAGAGTGTTCAAGTGTTGGTTGATTGATCCGTCCCTTTGCTACGGAGGTGCTCCCTCTCCTTTTATAGGCGCCCCGGGCCTCATCCTAGCGCCCTGCGCAGTGGATGGGTTCCCACATGGCGACGAAACGGAGGAGCGGGGTGCACCGTACCTGGGTTGCCCATGGACTCGGTTCATGGGTGCAAAGCCTGCCTTGGGGGCAGGAAAGCCACCGTCCGCGCAGGACGGCTAGCTGGTGCTGTAGAGATCGTGGGGGTGCCCACGGTGACGTTGTCGTTGGAGCGTAGCGCCGACCATCCGCTTTATCACCAAAGGGGAAAGCTTTGTAGTCCGGCGTGGAGGGTGCAGTTTTGTTGACCCCTTTATTCACCAGAATGACAACTGCAGCACCGTCGTCATCGCTCGTAACTCTGCGGCCGCGATAGAGGCCATGTGCGCTCTGCGGCGGTTGCTTCGCTGCGCAGTGTCTCTACAAGGCCTATGCAGCCTTGTGGAGGGGTTTGCGTTGACTCCTCCCCAAGGGAGAGAACCTTGTAGGGAGACAGTTGCGGGGAGAGCCTCTTCGGGCCTTCGGTCCCCCTTTAGGCCCTCTCGAGGGCTTTTAGCCCCGAGAGTCTCTCCTAGCGTTTGGCTTGGTCCTTAGTCATTTCTTTGATACCGTGTGTGCGAGGGTTGTGGAGAGTGGGCCCTGCCGAAATCTGTGTTGTGGTATCGGCATATTAGATAGGAGACGGGGGTCCTCTAGCCTACATATGGATTGTGGGGAAGAAGGTTGGTGTCGTCGAGGACGGAATTGAACACGACCAGTTTACCCAGCTTCAGATCCCACATCGGTGGCGAGATCCTACGTGCTGCTATAATTCACTATGAGGCAAATAGCCGTGAACATGTTACAATGGGTATGATGTGTATTGAGCCTGCCCTAAAGGCTTCCTGGTGGCCGGCTTATATAGGCGGCCAGACCCCAGGATACAAGGCAAGAACTTGTCCGCAAGTAATCAGAGTCCTAGACTTAGCCGGCTTGGTTGCTGCCTTCCATCTTGGGCTTGGTGGCTTGATGGGCTTCGGCCTTCCGCCTTTCTTGGACCGTCCGCCTACTTCCTTGTACGTCAGCTATCTGGGCCGCCGGGCAGGCTTCAGCCTTACCACCCTTGGGCCACCCTGGACTAGCCGGATTGATCCATGTTGGAGATACCCCTGTATATACCCAACATTAGCCCCCAGAAAGGTTGAAGATCTCTAGGCGCTGGCTTCTTCTTGATTCTTCTTTCTTCAATGTTGACGGCTACAGGACTTGAACCATTCTGAAAATAATGGGGGGACGTGTACCTCAATGTTGGCACACGGCCGCCTTTATCCAATCATGGGAAAGACGGCTTAATGAAACATGTCAGATAGCTCCACAAGAAAGCCCGATCCTTGATGGCAAGCCAAGCATATCTTTCACGGATGACGCCAGTCGGTTCACGACAGTTTGAAACCAAACGAAGCGAAAATCACGTCATGATTGCAAATCACGTGGAAAAAGGAGTCATGGGGATGGTGCAATCGTGCGCTGCTCTATGGCAACAGATGTCTGACACGTGTCCGACTAACTGTGCCGTTGCACAGGGAGCAACGCCCGGACCTATAAATAGGGAGCCGAGCAGTTCATTTTCCTTCTCCGCTCTCGCTCTCCTCCGCCCTTTGCTCTTCCGCGCTCTTGCTTTTCCAATCTTCCTCACTCCACCGAGAAAACTCCGGCGAACCTTTCCCTCCGACGACCTCTCCGCACGGCAATGTCCACCGAGCAGTACATTACTCCGGCGGCGTCCAGCGGGGCAGCGGTCGAGACCACCGTCGCAGCGGCGATGGGTGGCGCGGTGTCGCGCCTTGCGACGGCGCACACAGGTAATGTCGCCCCCGCTACATCTTCGACCTCCGCCGCGCGCGCTCGCGCGGCGGCGCCCTCGGCGCCTTCATCTTCCACCGCGCCGGCGGCGGCTGGCGGTGCGCCTGTCGACGAGGAGGAGGAGCCAACCGACCTCGGGTCGTGCTACTGGCTCCCCTCCATTGTCGACGAAGAGGCGCTCCAAGACCTGGAGGCTGTCGGCTATCTCCCGACTCGGGAGGACTGCAGCTGGAGGTCTGCCTTCGGGTACGTCATCCCGGCTCCGAAAGCCGGGGAGCGGGTAATCCTCACCTCCCACTTAGTTAGGGGAATGGCCTTGCCGCCTTCCGCCTTCTTTAGCGAGGTGTTAGATCACTACAGGCTCCAACCCCACAATATAGCGCCCAATAGCATATTAGTCTTAGCCGGCTTCACATCTCTGTTCAAGGGCTATCTAGGTATTAGGCCTAGTTTAGACTTTTTCAGATACTACTTCAGTTGACGGCGCCAGACTGTGCCGGACGGAGGACTGGCAACCTGTGGAAGTATCACTTTCAACTACCGCCAAGGACGCCAATGGTATCCCAAGGCCTCTCTTCGCGTAAGCGCAGAGGGGTTACCAGCTGCCAACCTAGCGTTCCGATTTTGCAGCCTTGTCAAATCAGGGCTGGTGAAGGCGGTGGAAGGCGTGCCCATGCACACCCACGACAACCCTCCCCTTGAGGTAGATATTTCTCTTGTTGCCCTTCTTTGCCGGATTTTGCCGGCTTAATGGAGTCCTGTTAACACTTGCTTTCTTCTCGATTGGCAGCTCTCTGCTCTGGGGGAGAATGACCTGGCTGCCGACTTTTACGAGTCGGAAGCCGGGAAAACCAAGAAGCGCAAGTCGTCCGGCGCTGCTTCCTCTATGGTGAATGCCGAGAGGAAGAAACGGACCGCAACGGCTACAGAGCCGGTGCTCGTCGACCTCGACGAGAACGTGGGGATTAACATCCCCCGAAGGTACCCATTTCCGCCTTACATAGTCGTCGAATTTCTCTATTACCGTTATTGACCTGGCTGACTTTGCTTTGTTGCCAGGGAGCGGGTGGAAACTTCCAGGTTACCGTCCAGGTCCCTTCTGTCCAAGGGAAAGCGGATCCAGGGTAGCTCGCCCGCTACCGTGCCGCCAACTCCTTAGCCCCGGGCCAGCGGCTTTATGAGCGATGCTCGCCGCCAGCCCCAGGTTCCGGCTTCAATCATACCGCCAAGGGCCTCCTCTTCTGGCCGCGCAGCCAGCACTTCTTTTCCATCGGCTGAGGCTACGGCCAATGAAGCCGTCCGATCGCGCGCCGCCAAGGAGGAGTTGCTGGTGGAGGTTGCCGGTGGAACGCGGAGGGCAGCCCCGGCTGCTGGAGGCGGCAGAGTTAGGGATCCTTGGTCCACCTTTAAGGAGGCCAAGGAATCCACCCCGGCTTTTGCCGACTTCGCCTCCCAGACCTTTGCCGACTTGGAGGGCGATATTTCTGTAAGTTATCTAACTTGGCGGCATATACATAGTCTCCCCCCCCCCCCCCCCCCCCCCCGAGCACTTAGATGGCAGATCAACAACATTGGTCGCCGACTTAGTGGTTTTTTGACAATATGTTATATGCCTTTGTCCTTGTCCGCAGGGCATCCTGTCCGCCAACGTGGAGCTTATCTTCTCCAGGTTGGACATAAACCAGCGGTGTCACGATCTGAAGAAAGATTGCGAAGCCAAGGATCTGCGGATTCCCGAATTGGAAGCGGCCCGCAAGAAGGATGAAGGTAAAATCATTGTTTTTTGCCTTCCGCCATGTTTTCTGTTTTGCTGCCCCCAATCATTTAGCTAGTTAATCCATATTGTAGAACTGCTAGATCACGCCCAGGATATACTAAAGGCGTCCACTGATATGCAAGTTATTATGAATAAAGCTTCTGATTTGGCGGCCGCCAACTTGGCGATGAAGGAGGAGCATCATAAGGAGATGGAGGCCCAACAGATGAAGTTTGCGCAAGAGTCTAGCCAGCTTACTAGAGAGCTGGATAGCCTGCGCAAAAAATTGGCGGAGGCGGAGAAGGTGGCTGCTGGGGAGATATCCAAGCAGGCTTCTCGTGCCCAGACTGCGGAGGATGCGGTGGCGGCTCATATGATTGAGCTGTCCGCCTTCCATAACTCGGTCCTTGGTAAGCTCTTCCTCACTCTTCATGTTTTGCCGTCAATTTGTTAGACTGAGCCAAACTGACGCTTTTTATTTTTTGATACAGTTGCTGCCGGCTTAGGCGATGACAAGGTTGTCAGCCCCCGCTTAGATCGCCTAGCGCGTCTGGGTGAGCTGATCACCGAGACTATGGCGGCGTCCAAGCGGTTTTCCGCCAAGTTCTTCATCTCCTTTGGCAGCCAGGAGCCGGCCGAGTTCAGCGATATGCCCAACATGCTGGAGCAAGCCACGAAGCTACACAAGAGCACGCTGAAGTCGGCGGCGCGGGGTGGTGCCAAGACAGCGCTTGGATTATTCATGGCGCACTACCCCGAGACGGAGATAGGAGTCGTCACCGAAGGCATGCCGTCTACTTATGAAGACGGCAGCGAGGTCCAGCCGGCTGCTGTGCTGAACAGCGTTTCCGGATATGCCACGCGGGTTGCCGACATGGTTGATACGACGGTCTTCTATCGGCGCCATCCTACGCCTGTTACTGGAGAAGCTGGAGCTGCCAACACGGCCGAGGCGGAGGGGAGCGACAGCTCTGGGGCTAAGGTTGTCAGCCCCAAAGGCTAATGTAGGCGGCCCCCGAGCCAAAGGTGCTGTTGCCGGTCTCCTTTATGTCTTGACGACTAGCCCTTTCCTGCCCCTGAAACAATCAAATCTCATTCTGTAATATTTGTAAATACTTTTACAGATGTGTTGCTAGGCGGGAAGCCAACTAACTTGTTTTATTTTGCCTTATTTATTTGGCCCGACTTAATTTTACCCTGACTTATATGCTTGACTGTTTGTATGTTGGCAAACCTCAGCCGGAAACTTTAGCTGAAACAACCAGGACTAAACCATATGTTTAGAATCAGAAACCAAAGCAACCATGTTGGCGCCAAAGACATACTACTAGGCGAACCACATATAAGTAATCAGACATAAAGGAATTAGGCGGTGCAAAAAGTTGATTTTTGCTTTGGGTTGTCTCGAAAGCTGCAAGTATCTACCAGTTTGAACCTTTGCACAGAGCTAGAAAATAGGTTACTTAGATACATAGAGGATATATGATTGCAAGAAAAGACAAAAGATGGCATGCTTCTCAACACAGATGAGGAACCATAGACTTTTATTTCATAATCATATATAACTTATTAAAATTATAAATTGCTAAGTGTAGAAAGGACTTAGCTGCTCAATGTTCCAAGGCCGTCTTGTTTATTCAAACGGGTCGTCAATGCCTCTTTTGCGCTTGGTTCCTCTCCTTCCTGCCGCCTTCTTGCGCCTTTTCTTTTCTTCTTCGTCGCGGATGTCGGCTAGGTAGTAGGAACCATTGAGCAACGCCTTTGTGACTATAAATGGTCCTTCCCATGGCGGGGATAGCTTGTGCAAGCCTTTTCTGTCTTGAATTAGGCGGAGAACCAGGTCACCTGTTCTGAAGCCTCGCTTCCGCACTCTCCGGCTATGATAGCGGCAGAGTTGTTGCTGGTACAAGGCGGAGCGATGTAGAGGAACGTCTCTTTCTTCATCTAACAGGTCTAGGCTATCATGTCTTGTACCTTCTACCTCTTGCTCGATGTAGGCTTGAACTCTTGGAGAATCGTATTTCATGTCGGTAGGTAGCACCGCCTCTGCGCCATATACTAAGAAGAAAGGAGTATAGCCGGTAGATCTGTTTGGCGTTGTGCGCAAACTCCAGAGTACGAACTGTAGCTCTTCTGCCCAAGCGCCGGCTGCCCTGTGTAACGGAGCTTTGAGATGGGGCTTAAGTCCTGAGAGGACCAAGCCGTTTGTACGCTCTACTTGTCCATTTGATTGAGGGTGTGACACGAATGCCAAATCAAGCCGGATGCCTAGTTTACTGCAGTATTCTTCTATGTCGCCTTGAGACAGGTTGCTGCCATTATCAGTGATAATGCTATGTGGAACTCCGAACCGAGAGATAATTCCCCAGAGGAAATTGGTGGTTGTTCGTGCGTCAAGTTTGCTGATCGGCTGTGCCTCGACCCATTTGGTGAACTTGCCGACAGCGACCAATAGGTGGGTGTACCCACCACGTGCCTTCTTGAAGCGACCAACCATGTCTAAGCCCCAGACCGCGAACGGCCAGGTGATGGGAATTGTCCTGAGCTCTTGTGCCGTCATGTGAGGTTGGCGGGCGTACAACTGGCAGCCTTTGCATGTTTTCACGATGTGCTCGGCATGTTCTTTGGCGGTAAGCCAGTAGAAACCTTGGCGGAAAGCTTTGGACACAATGGACCTGGCAGATGTGTGATGCCCGCAGGTGCCGATATGTATGTCCTTTAGAATTTCCCGGCCTTCTTCTGGCAGTATGCACCGCTGATAGATAGCGCACGTGCTTCGCTTATATAGCTCGCCTTTGATTATTGTGAATGCCTTGGCTCGCCTTATGATCTGCCTTTTTAACACCTCATCATCCTCCGACAACTTCTTGTCGATTAAGAAATCGAGCTATGGGACAGTCCAATCCGTCTGTATCGAGTAGACAACGAAACTTGCCGCTTCTAATGGTTCTTCTGCATCGGGGTCCAACAAGTCGACGCCCTTAATGGACGGCTTGTGAAAATGTTCCAGGAAAATATCCTTTGGCACTTTTTTGCGTTCTGACCCGAGTCTCGCGAGGGTGTCTGCCGCCTCGTTCTCAGCTCTTGGAACATGCCGGACTTCGTAGCCCATGAAATTTTTGGCAAATTTGTCAACTTTGGCTCTGTATGCCGCCATTGTTGTGCTCTTCGCATCCCATGTGCCGCTTACTTGCTGCGCAACTAAATCGGAGTTGCCATAACATAGGATTCTCTTGACGCCGAGGTCGTTTGCCACGTGTAACCCGTGAAGCAAAGCTTCATACTCTGCGACGTTATTGGTTGCTGTGAAATGAATCTGCAACACGTAGCTGAGCTTGTCGCCATTGGGTGAGTGCAGAACAACTCCGGCCCCCGAGCCTTTGAGCATCTTTGATCCGTCAAAGTGCATGACCCAATATTCTGACTCGGTGAGTACTGTTTCCTCCATGGCTTCTGTCCAATCGGCAAGAAAGTCTGCGAGTGTAGTCTTAATAGCGGTCTGTGGTTTATAGACTATATCGAAGGCGGCAAGCTTGATGCCCCATTTCGCAACTCGGCCTGTTGCCTCTGCGTTGTTGATTATGTCTCCCAACGGTGCCCTGCTGACTACTGTCACTGTGTGCTCCTGGAATTAATGCCCAAGCTTTCTGGCGGCGAAGAATACACCATAAGCCAACTTTTGGTAATGTGGATACCTCTGCTTGGAGGCGGAGAAGACTTCACTTATGAAGTAAACCGGACGTTGCTCAGACGTCATGGCTTCGTTTTCCTTTCTTTCCACAACCAAGACCACACTGACAACTGCTCCAGTTGCCGCGATGTAGAGCAGCATTGGTTCCTGTGATCGAGGTGCTGCCAATATTGGAGCGAATACGAGAGCCTCCTTAAGTTGTTGCAAGGCGGCATCTGCTTCTGCTGTCCACTCAAAGTTGTCGGATTTCTTCCATAGCCGGTAGAGGGGCATTGCCTTTTCCCCAAGGCGGCTTATGAAACGACTGACGGCTGCCGCCGATCCGGCTAAGCGCTGCACGTCCTTCAGAAAAGTGGGTCTTCTCCGGATATGTTTTGGATAGCCTTGATCTTCTCCGGATTAACTTCGATCCCTCGTTCTGAGACGATAAATCCGAGTAGTTTGCCGGCTGGAACGCCGAAAACACACTTGGCGGGATTGAGCTTCATCTGATATTTTTGGAGATTCTGAAAAGTTTCTTCCAAATCCTCTAGGAGATCCGCCTTCTTTTTCGATATCACCGCAATGTCGTCTACGTGCAGGCAATTTTGTGCAGGAAATTTTGCATACAGCGCTTGTATGTTGCCCCTGCATTCTTCAGGCCAAAAGGCATCGTGATGTAGCAGAAAGTCCCGTACGGAGTGGTGAAATATGTTTTCAGTTGATCTGACTCCCTCATCTTGATTTGGTGGTATGCTGAGTAGGCGTCCAAAAAACAAAGTAGCTCGGAGCCTGCTGTGGAGTCTACGACTTGGTCAATTCTAGGCAGCGCAAAGGGATCCTTTGGGCAACACTTGTTAACACCGGTATAGTCGATAGACATCCTCAGCTCTTTATTCTTCTTTGGGACAAGTACAGGATTTGCCACCCAATCGGTGTGTACAACTTCTTTTATGAAATTGGCGGCCTTCAACCTATTTATCTCCTTTCCTATAGCCTTGCGTCTCTCATCACCAAAGCGTCTTGTTGCTTGCTTCACCGGCTTGGATCCTTTTATGACGTTGAGTGAGTGCTCGGCAAGTTCCCTCGGTACACCAGGCATGTCGGATGTCAACCATGCAAAGATGTCGCGATTCTCACGGAGGAACTCGACGAGCGCGCCTTCCTGTTAGCTGTCAAGGTTGGAGACGATGACAACTTGCTTAGACTTGTCACCTGGGTTGAGGTCCGCCTTTTTGGTGTCTTCTGAAGCTTCAAAGGTCTTCTTGAAATCAATCTTTGGCTTGGGCATGGAGTTGTCTGGGTCCGCCTCAAGTAGTGCAAGCTCGTCCTTGTGGATGACGGCTTCTGCAAAGGCGGCCATGCCACGCTCGCACTCTTTAGCTTTCTTGAATTTGCCGGAAACCGTGATGGTTCCATTTCCCCCTGGCATTTTAAGCTTGCTGTATATGTAGCACGGCCTTGCCATGAACTTGACGAAAGCCGGTCGTCCGAAGATTGCATGGTAGGCGCTTTTAAAGGGGACAACTTCGAACTGGAGAAACTCTGAGCGATAGTTCTCCTTTGGTCCAAAAGTTACCTTTAGCCTAATGCTCCCCATTGACTTTGCTTGTCTGCCGGGCACTATGCCATGAAAAGTGAGGTTGCTGTGATCAAGCTGATCCTCTGATAAGTTCAAGCGGCTTAGTGTATCATAGTACAAGATGTTGAGGCTGCTGCCGCCATCCATGAGTACTTTTGTGAGCATGAAGTTGTCGACAATGGGGTCGACGACAAGGGCGTACTTGCCTGGGTGAGGGACGTGATCAGGGTGGTCGGACCAATCCCAAGTGATTGCCGCCTCGGACCAGTTTAAATACTGAGGGACGTCCGGCATTGTCGCGTTGAGTTCGCGCATCTCCACCTTTTCCACCTTAGCCGAAGGCGTGCCGACAAAACACACGAGTGATTCTTTGACCTTCGGGTATGGCTTCTTTTTCTTGGCGGCAACGTCGTCTTCGCTTGAGATTGACATGTCGTCGTCATCCTCGTCATCCTTGTTGTCTTTCTTGTCGTACTTCTTTGACATTTTTGACTTCCAGCCAATTGTGGGATCCTTTTTGAAGTCGTCCATAAAACGACACTCGCTGATCATATGGTTGACCTTGCCGAGTGAGGCGTGGATCGGGCATGGCAAAAGTTTTGCCTGCTCGTAAGTGATACGCGCCACCTTAGGGCCTGATCCAGCGTCACGATTATCTTTCTTGTTCTTCCACTTCTTTTTGCCGCCCTTGGAACGCGACGGCTACCTCGTCAGAAGGTCCGGCTTTGTCTTCCACTGCTTGCTTGCGTTTGTTGTTCCGTCTTGGCGCGATGCTGACGTCTGGACCATCGTCACGTGCGTCATCATCTGCATCCGCGTATTCTGCGGCTAGGTTGAGCATCTCGCCAAGGTCCGTGACTTGCTCGCGGACGAGCCGGTGACGGAGCAAGGATTTCTTCTGCAGGCCCGTGTAGAAGGCATGGATAGCCTGTGAGTCCGAAACACCATGACAGTTGGCCTTTTCGGAGATCCAACGGCTGACAAAATCTGTCATGGTTTCGTCCAGCTTCTGGGAGAAAACCTTTTCCATGTCGTATAAGCTATGTATAGACTTTTCAGGAAGGTTGTCGATCCAAGCCCTTGCCGTGCCTTCTAACATGAGAGGTAGGTAGCGGACGTCAATATGATTGCTTCCGCCGGCAATTTCTATGGCCATGGCATAATCGGCTAGCCATGAATCTGACTTAACGAGGCCGTTGTACCTAGGATAATTTTTAGACACTGATGTCATGTCCTTGGGAAACGGCTCTCTGCGGATGGTGTCGCCAAAGCACTTTGGTCCAGAATATAGCGGCTCCCTTCCTCTTGCTATGTCTTGTAGGCGATGTCGTGCATCTTTTGGACCGAGTTGCTGTCCGCCTCTGTTTGCGTTTGGCTCGTCCTACGCTGCCCGGCTTACGCTGTGCCTAGGCCCTTCTGCCGCCTCCTTCCTTTTGCTGCCGGTGCTGCGCTGCGGAGACCGGCTTCGACCTCTCCTGGGAGGATCGTTACCGACATCTTTTCTAGGCGGCTGTCCGTTGTCCCGGCCATTACCGCGCCTTGGCTGGGTTGGAGGTGGCAGGTCTCCTCTGCTTCCTGTCCGCGAATTCTCGTCCGGCCTTGGTTTTGGCGGTGGCGTCTTCTTTGGAGGTGGCGTTGCTTTCCTTTTGTCGCCATGGCTACTGGAGTCGGACGGGCCTTCGGGGTCAGCGCCAGGTGCAACTTTGCACTTTCCTGACTTGGATTCTAGATCTCCCCCGCGAGCATCCGCCATGTGGCCATAGGAGTCAGCGCGGGCTTGCTGTTCTAGGGCCTTGCCCACGAAGTGTCTTGCGTTGGCCAGCTTTTCCTACGCTGTGTAAGTCTTGTCATCTAGGGTGTCTAGCACAGCAGCAACGTTAAGGATGGGGGTGCAGAAGACAACATCCCCCCTTCTGTCCACACGATGTGATGTTGTGCGCCAGTCAAACCAAGATCTAGAGCTGCTGTTGTTGCTCTAATTGGCGGCTCCTTATCACCGCGGTTTTTTGATGGCCTATTTTCCTCGAAGAGCTGCCAGCTCATTTTGGCCGACATCTTTTCTTGGTCTTTCTCGATCTTCTTTGCAAGGCTCTCAACATGCTTCTCTCTTTTGCGCAGGAAGTCAGAGTGCTTAAGCATATTAAGCCTAAGTTCCTCCACTTCGTCGAGTGGGGTATCCTTGTTCACCGAAGTGTGCATGATCTCCTCTAATTCTTTGATGACGGAGAGCAAATCCGTGGGTTTGCTGCTGCCGCCTTTCTCGAAACCAGTTTTCTTCTTTGCGCGCACCTTGTCGGAACCGTCAATGAGTTGATATTGGAGGCAAAACATTATCAAGGCAAAATAATTCCTCCAAAGCTGAGGAGCAAAAAAGATTATTTTTGTTTAAAACTAGCTGCGCCAAGCTTAGGCTTTTCCATAGCCTTAGCAATAATAGTGTCCACATAATTTATACTAATAACATTACTACCACTATTATGCAAACTTAGGTATTTTAGTTTTCTCTTCAAAAGCATCATGTCCTAATTTAATATAAATTTCATAAACATCTCTAATTTTTTTGTTGTTTTCCATTTAGCCTAACTAGTTTAATAAAAACAAGAAACAAAAAGTAATAACTGCAGAATTTAAAGGAGATACCTTCCAACGGCGCCAGAAAATAACTTGATGTCTACGCATGCTTCTATTCTCGTAGACAGTGTTGGGCCTCCAAGAGCAGAGGTTTGTAGAACAGCAACAAGTTTCCCTTAAGTGAATTACCCAAGGTATATTGAACTCAAGGAGATAGAGTCAAAGATATCCCTCTCAAGCAACCAATCAATTAAGATAAACGAAGTCTCTTCTGTACACAACACACCCAATAAGCTTGTCAGATGTATAGGTGCACTAGTTAGGTGAAGCGATAGTGAAATACAAGTAATATGTATGATTATAAGTAGTAATTGCAACCTAAAATAAAAATGGCAGTAAGCAAAGATCTAGCAGAACTTGTTGTAAACGGTGTTTCAATGCTTAAAACATGGCCTAGGGATTTTCTCTAGTGGATATTCTCAGCAATGACATCAAAGCTTTATAATAAATACTACTCTCAAACACTCTCTTGCTAGATGATAAACACCATTCACTGTGTAGGGCAACAAGAGCACCCTCAAAGTATGAGTAAACACACACCACAACGTCATAAAGGAATCACACAGGGTGCGAACACTTTCACCTTCACAACCGTGAATAACCACGAATTTCATATTAAAGTAACCTCTAGAGTGCATAATGGATAAAGAGTAACATCACATACTCAACTAGATTACAGAGATCATGATCACATACAGATCAAACCATGGGAGAGAGATAAACCACATAGCTAGCGGTAGAGCCCGCAGCCCCCGGGGAGAACTACTCACTCCTCACCATAGGAATCAGCAAAGGCGATGGAAATGGCGGTAGAGTTGATGGAGATGACTCCAGGGGAAATTCCCCGTCCCGGCAGGGTGCCGAAACAGAGACTTGGTCCCCCGAATCTTGTCTTCGATGGCGGCGGCGCAACGAAACTCTTCTTGGGAATAGGCTTATTTTTTCAGGGTTTTCACGTCGGGGGAAATATATGGGCGAAAGGACGAAGGCGGCGGAGGGCCTAGGCTCCCTCACGAGGGGCCCGTGTGGCAGGAGGTGGGGTCGCGGTGGGACCTCATCTAGGGGCCTCGTGGCCCCTCTCCGTTTCGTCTTTGGTGTTCTGGAACCTCCGATGAAAAATAGGGACTTTGGTATTAAATTTGTCCAATTAGGAGAATATTTCCTAAAGGGGTTTTCTGAAACTTTAAATAACAGAAAACAGGGAACTGGCACTGTGGCATCTTGTTAATAGGTTAGTCCCAGAAAATCCATAAAAACCGTATAAAGTGTATATAAAACATGTAGCAATTGGTATAATATAAGCATGAAACATAATAAATTATAGATACGTTGGAGTCGTATTAGCGCGCTCGGCGGTAGAGCTGGAGTTGGATCGTTTGTTATTTTCACAGTCTTTAAGGTGTAGAAGTAAAAGGGCGACAACGGGACCAACCTGACAGTGTCGGAGGGAGAGGGAAGTGGTGCGTGGATGCCCTCAGCAACCTCGCTCGGCTCCGACCGTTATTCTTGTAGGAATATGGATATGATAGTGTAAACCCTAAACCAAACACCTCTTGTAGATCCCTCAGGCAAATGTCAGAGAGTGACTCCCGAGAGACAGGGGTGGTCACACTCTGTAGAGAATGTCCGAAGCGGACTGAACGCGGAGGTCAAACAACCCACAACCGGCACGGCGATGGTGCTCGTCGAGTCTGAGGAGGGACATCACGAAAGAGATGGACACCAGCCCGTACCCAGGTTCACGACCCTAAGGAGGAGGTAACACCGCTACTCCTGCTTGTCTGTATTGCGCTGTAGAGGGTACAGTACAATGAGCTTTCCGAGGGCTCTCTTATGGCAGTTTGGAGCTCAAGGAGGGAAGGCTAAGGTCTTCTTCCTCCTTGAGCGAGTTCGTCTATGCTATATGCTCTCATAGAGTGTTCAAGTGTTTGTTGATTGATCCGTCCCTTTGCTATGAAGGTGCTCCCTCTCCTTTTATAGGCGCCCCGGGCCTCATCCTAGCGCCCTACAAAGTGGATGCATTCCCACATGGCAACGAAATGGAGGAGTGGGGTGCACCACAACTGGGTTGCCCATGGACTCGGTTCATGGGTGCAAAGCATGCCTCGGGGGCAGGAAAGCCACCATATGCGCAGGACGGCCAGTTGGTGCAGCAGAGATCGTGGGGGTGCCCACGGTGACGTCGTCGTTGGAGCGTAGCGCCGGCCATCTACTTTATCAACAAAGGGGGAAGCTTCGTAGTCCGGCATGGAGGGCGCAACTTTGTTGACCCCTTTAATCACAAGAATGGAAACTGCGGCGCCGTCGTCATCACGTGCAGGCGCGCGCTTCACTATGCGGCCGCAACAGAGGTCACGTGCGCTCTACGACGGTTGCTTCGCAGCAAAGTGTCTCTACAAGGCCTATGCGGCCTTGTGGAGTGATTTACGTTGACTCCTCCCCGGGGAAGAGAACCTTGTGGATTGGCAGTCGTGGGGAGAGCCTCTTCAGGCCTTCGCTCCCCCTTTAGGCCCTCTCGAGGGCTTTTAGCCCCCGAGAGTCTCTCCAATCGTCTGGCTTGGTCCTTAGTCATTTATTTGTTACCGCGCGTGCGAGGGCTATGGAGAGTGGGACCTACACACCCTGGTTTCCACTGGGCCGACAGTAGCCCCCGGCTCCATGACGGGCGCGGCGAAGCCCACCAGGCTCAGGCGACGCGTTGTGGGCCCAAAGTGTCCGGCCGGCCCGAGACACGCGTCTAGCGGTTGTGCGTTTGCAATGACACGGTTTCTCCGGCGGGGCGTGCGTCGTGGTTCGTCCCACCATGAACCGACAACTACACAGACATGAGTTAAAGCCTGCGTGCCAGTTAGAGTAGCCACTATTGCTTCCATTATGCGCACCCGGCCTTTCGTTCTCCTTCTCTGAGTTTCCTCTCTTCGGCGATCTTCGCTTCCTTCCGCGCTTCTTCGCACTTTCTCCTTCCTGGCGATGAGTCCAGCAAAGGCAAGGTGGTGATGACGAGGCCTCCCGTCGATGCGCAAGGGGAAGGGGTGCTTGGCCCCGCTCTGGTCGGGGAGCGCTTTACTAACGCGGCGCTACACAAGATACGATACTTGGTCGCCAGGAAGACCAACGCGCACAGCGCCAATGCTCTCCAGGCGGCAAAGCTCGGCCGGCTACTGAAGGGGTTTTTCCCCATCTTCCTCCACACTGTTTTTGCCGGGCTGGTGCCTCCTTACTCGCCCTTCCTCAAGGCGATCTGAAGTTCTACCAGATCCATGTTCTCCATCTCCACCCCAACTCCGTCCTGATTCTCTCCATCTTCGCCTATCTGTGCGAGGCCTATCTGGGGGTGCAGCCTTCGGTGGCCCTCTTCCAAAGCTTCTACGCGCTTCGGAGCTCCGCAAACCTCGAGCGAACGGGTGCGTCTCCTTCCGCATCATGGATGGCATGGGGGACGTCTATATCTCCATGTCGTGGAATGGAGAGAAGCCCGTCACGGTGGTGGTGAAGAAGGTGGACGACTTCCGGCGGTGGTGGTTTCTCATCGGCGTCAAGTCACCCAGCTCCTTCCTCGACATCCCAGGCGCCGCCCGTGAAGAACACCCACTAGGGCAAGCTGGTTTTCCGCAGCCCGCAGATCGCGGACCTGGTGGGCCGCATGAAGCTTCTGCAGGAGAACGGACTCACCGGGCAAACGATTGCGGAGGATTTCGTGAGGCGCCGCATTACTCCGCTTCAGGCGCACAAGAAGCTGATGTGGATGTACTCGGGCCTCACGGACCCGATGCGGCTCCACTGCAGCGACAACCGCCCCGAAGTCGTCTCCAGCATCATGGGCGTCCTCTTCATCAAACCGAACGTGGTCGTGGCGGTTGCGGAGGTGTTGACGCATCTGCATCGGATCTTCATGAACAAGCGCCTGGCAATCCTGGAGTGAATGCCGACGTTCACCCCGTTGGGCTTAGCGGGGGAGGAGAAAGACGAGGTGGTTGTTCCTATGGTGAAGGAAGCAGGTGCCACGGAGTCCCCTTCCGCATTAGACGCCGAACCTGGCGGCGGGGAGGGAAGGGCTGTAAGGACCCCTCTGACTGCCCGTCAGAGTTGCCCACGTTATGTAAACAGATCACGATCTCAATGATCAGTGCATCGCGATCACATAACCAACATGGTATACAAAGTTACATCATACAACTCGAATAGAATAAGACTTACATAAATACTGGTCACATGACCAAGTATGCAAACATCGTCGCACATGACGAAAATGAACTAAGGTACAGCGGAAGATTTCGACTAGCGTCAGACCTTGTCACGTCTTGACGCATTCTCACAGAGCAGTTGAGCGGGACACTCAGTTGGCGTAGTCGTCGGCGTACTCCTCCTTCTTGTCGTATCTCTCCTCATTGAAAACCTGGATGTTTGAATATCCAGGGACATAGCCATATGAGTACATCTACGTACTCGCAAGACCACCTCTAAGGCTTAAGTTTTCACGATAATGCAAGAAAACACTTTTCGAAAACTCGGATAGCTGCTATATACGACTATAGGGCTTAGTTTTTGAATACGATGATTTTAGGCATAGAGACTACGACATCTCTATATATTTGTTGAAGAAAAAACATTTAGAGATAGAATTCTCTTCTCTTAGATATAGCAATGACATATCTAAGTTCAAACTTTCTTTTGTAAAACCTTTAAAAACACTAGGATGGGGATACCCCTTTTCCCTGACTTGAGATCGGACTGATTGTCTCCCCGAGACCAATCATCTTCTCCAAAATTCCGTACCTCCCAGGTACCTCCTTATTCCACATAAACACTTTCCTTTTTTAAAACAACTTCTTTCCCCAGGCGCCCAGTGTGGCCTTTCCAACCGTCCATGACCGCGGACGCGGCTATTCGAATAGATTTACACCCAGCAGAGGTTGCACACTTTACCCACACCAATCGGTCCTTCCGCCGTGTCTGCCACGGCCCGTCATACAACAGCATGCGGGGGTCCGGATAACACGATCAAAGCTTTCCACTATGTCCACCCTAGTATCGGGGACTCCCGGTAGGTTTGTTCTCCTCGGCACCGTGTGCTCCACTAGACCTCTTGGTCTTTCCTCGGGACGCCACACCGCCACGTCAGGAGACCCACCGTAATCAACCGACTGCTGGTCCTCAGCAGTGTATTGTCTCTTCCGGACGACAAGACGACTTCAAGGGCCCAGCCCTCATAGAAAGTATGAGAGCCCCAACACTAAGACAGACAAGCTTCCGGCTAAGCCCTACCCATGTCAGGTAGTGTGGTTGCACCGGTTAATTGTTCGGGCGGCAGCAGGGACTTCGAAATTAAACCTCCATCTCCGACTGCTCCCAGCAGCTCGGGTTTTCGCAACATCTCCGAATGCTCTCAGCATCTCGGGTTTTCATAAAACATTTCTTTCTCGCTGATTGCTCCCAGCAACTCAGGTTTTCCTCCGTCAAACAGTTTTATCAAACAGGTTCCCATCCTATAGTTTTGAGGTAAGTAGATGAAGGTAGACTACTAGAAAACTTAATCATTTTGATGGAGCCTTCAACAACAAGGCTCACCAAATAAACTCTTTTTGTAACACCTATAGTATTCTAGTAGATAACTTTGGCCAAACAATACTTTGTAAAATAGTTTTCTGGTGGCAAGGTGCCACAAAAGAAGTAAAACATGCATTATTTTATTTTAAAACAAAACATGCTTTGTAAATATTAGGATTTGCATAATGGTGTTGGGGTGGCTTGCCTGGCTCAGCAATATGTTCTTGGTCTTGGTCTTTATGTTCCTCAGGTACACTCCTCACGTCCAGTTCCTTCCTGATCGTATCTAACATCATAAACAGGAAAAGGAACAACACTCAGAAAACAAGACATTGCCACAAGAACATAACAGCAGCAAGCGTTGCACAAGACATTAAGCCAACAATCAAAAACAAACAACTCCTTTAGCTAAACAACAACAAACAACAAAGTCCAAAGAGCTAAGATAAACAACAGATCCTCCTAAGGAAATATACGCAACAACTCTGAGTATTAAAAAGGTAGTTCTACAGAACACTAAACCAACACATCACGTAGGGTTATTATATCAATTAACAAGAGCTGTTATATTAGTTTCAGGAAATACTTCAGAAAAAGGTATCTTAGTAGTTCAGGAAATACTTCAGACAAAAGTATATTAATCGTGTAGGAAATACTTCAGACAAATGTATATTAATTGTTTAGGAAAAACTTCAGACAAAAGTATCTTAACACATAAGCAAGTATTAATATTAACACTAGCATTAAGCCTACTCACATGCAAACATGTTACTAGCTACAGAAAAACCTACTAACCAGTAACTAAGCGACAAACAATGGTAACACCACTGTCCAAACAAGTTTATGACTAAGAGCTAAAAAGGTGCATTAAGCCTATTTAATAAGACACTGCAATTAATATCACTTCAACGATTAAACCAAACATTCACACAGTAAACAAGTGTTGAAAGCAAATCTTGAAGTAAACAAACCATACAACAATCTTTACAAAACACAAACAATTACTTAACAACATTTAACACTAGTCGCATCCACATACATAATACATAAGTAAATTTAGTGCAACACCCGGGAAACAAGATGAACTAAATTAAACTAACTAGTGTATGACATCACAATACTTCTTAGGAAACTTTTTAGGGTTAAGCAAGGTTAACATCACTGCTCACACAAGTTGTTGATTTAGAACCAAAAGGTGTAGTTGGCTGATTTAGCAAAACACCAAAAAGAAGCGTGTTGACAACAATCTAAAGTAAACAAGCAAACAACAAGCATCTCAAAATATCACCCCTTACTAGATAAAAACATAACACACAAACATACCCCCAAGCAAAGCATATAAACACCATTGATGTTATTATTAGGGTACAATGTGAATAATGCTAAACACAAACAAACAGTGCACCACAACACTATTAGTGTGATTAAAACAAGTATTAATCGGGAGTTTAGGTTCTGGAATCCAAAGTTTATTTAGTTTAAACACAAGATTCGTATTATCTAAAAACATAAAATAAAATTAATTTATTTAAATAGCTATTTTGGTGTTGTTTAGTTGGAAAATGCATAACTCCTAGAATATTGTTCAGAAAATTAAATCCTTCTACCATAGTACACCTAGTAACTATAGGAAGCTATGAAAATTGGATTTGCATAAAAAGTTATTAGTGAACATGAGTTAAAAATCATACAAATGCTACTGGTCTCAAAACCAAAAAGATTGTAGATTTAGTTTTAGGAATCTCCTGTATGAAAGGTTAATTTCTATGGATATGTATTTCCTTAATATTTCTTTAGAAATTGGATTCACTCAATTTGGTCACTCCTAGCTCCATATATTTCATTTTTAGTGGAACACACACATTTTACCATTAATTGTGTACAACATAAGATATATTATTTTTACACAAACCCAACTTTTCATGCTTAGGAAAACACATAAGTCTCCAGAAAAATTACTCTTAATTTATTTGTACAAACAAATATAGCACCAAACATTAAAATCAAACACATGCAATTAACAGAAAATAAAAATATTCTTTTTCTAGTGTAATAACCTACTGTTTTAGAAAATAATCTACCAAGACAAAATATAAGATTTAAAATTGTACCAAGCTAGGATATGATAGCTAATACAAATATCTACCACATGAAATTGGATTTACTCCAAAAATAATTTAAATAAAGATTTAAAATTCATCAAATAGCCACTGATGTCATGTTTTAAAATTTATAAAACTTTATTTAGACACATCTCCTGCATGCAAGGCTTATAGATATAGGTAGGTATTATCTTAAGCTTTACAAAGAGATAAAGCTTGCAAGATTTGGATCTACAGAACTCCCACAATTAAATAAAAGGTAGAAAAGATACATTTTACAAGATTAGATCTAGCACACACCTAAAAATTTATTTTATGAAAAGGCTAGTTGCACATGGTTAAGAAAACTCATATCTACTCAAAAAAAAATAATCAACCAATTTTTATGAGTAAATCTCCCAAGAACGAATTTAAGCTAACAAGAAACTTTCTGTGAAAAAAGACAGGAAAAGGATTTAACTAAAAAAAAATGAAAAGGGCCAGAATCTAGAGCAGGCCGGCGCGTACGGAGATGGGCCGGCCCAGGCAGTGCGCGGGAGCTCCAGGGAGGTAAGTCACCGCCGGATCGGGAGCGAACGACCGAGATTAGATAGCCAGGGATTCAAAGGAGATCGTTGATGCCAAGATCTACGGTTCCCAGTCATCTTCCTCCTCCAGACACGTAGGACATGGGCAGAAACCCTAAAGAGAGCGGAGAGCACACGTGGCTCACCTTGGGGGACTGAGGGGTGACGAGGAGGAGCGGAGATGAACTAGGAGGGTCAGGGGCGGCCTCAAGTGGTCGCAGAACCTGTCTTCGAGCTCCGGGTCGTCCACGACGTCGAGGTGGGCCGCGGCGGACACGGGTGTGCTGGGACGGCTCCGGTGTACCTAAGCCAAAACCAGTGTGTCAGAGAGGTGTCCCAGGAAGAGGGGAGCATCACGGTGCTAAGAGATAGAGAAGAGGGGGTCGGTGTCGACGACTAGCTTGCTCGCAACCCTCGGGTCCAAGAACAGGTCACTGAGCTCCCCAGTCCGTGCTCGAGTAAGAGATCTCTCTGGATCACGCGGGGTGGTGGAGAAGGGTGAGGGGAGGTAGAATGGCAAGGTGTAGAGGGAAGAGAGAGGTTGCGCTCTTAAGAAATGAGAGGTGCCCGGTCCATGAGGTCTGGGTGCACGGGCACGCGTGGGGAGGGCGATGGAGAGCTATTGGGCGAGCAGGGCGGTGTCGGGGAGGTAGGAAACGGTGCAGAGGGGAGCTGGCTGTGCACTACCTTGTCTCCATGCACGGATTAAAGAAGAGCGAGGATAGGACAGCTCTGCACTGGATGTGCTCGAAAAAATGCCAAAAGGAAAAAGACAAGAGAGTGGAGAGTCTAGGGTTATCCAGGGGCAAGGCCATGGGGTTTAGGAGGTGTGGGAGGGTTCATAACACGTCCAAAACAAGAGTTGGGGGAGAGGAATGAAGGTTAGGGTGTTGAATTAATTTGGAGAAGAATGAACTAGGTCACAAAGCTAGGATGGATTAGTCAATCCTTTAGTTTGAAAATATAAAACAAGATGACTTGGTTAGAGGGGATATAGGTTTAGCATTTAGGGTTAAGAGTTTAAGAAAAATGGTCATTCAACAACTAGATACAAAAATGGCAAGTTGCAATTCTATAACACATCAAATGGTCACCTTACAATGAAGCACTCAAAACAAGCATGAATTAACTATCAAACATTTTTGAATATTTTAAATAAGGTTATGGGTGGATAGTAGAGATGATAAGGATGAGGTTAGGTGAGTGGCATTTCAAAATTGAATGAAATAAACTCTAGTAGTCATGCTCTAAAAATGCTAAAAATTAATTGAAATGAAGATAGCTATTTCCTATTTGAAAAAAGATAATCTTTGAGTTTCTCCTAAAATCAAACATAATAATCAAAAGTGAAACACACCACAAACATATGGCACAACATTAAAGCATGAATGATCTCAATTAAATTAGATAAATAAAATGTTGTCTCATACACCACCACATGACCACACATAAAATAACACATTTAGGGGAAACAATTTAAGCACATAACATATAGGTCAACCACACATACAAATAGACAGAACACACACACAATTGGTTCACTAAACATTTTTTTAATATAAATCAAAAATATTTGTGAGGTGGTGACCATAATGATCCAGACATGGTTCTTGGTAGAATTAGTATTACTACAACATGTTGAGCATTGATTTTCCAGAGGCTAATTAACTTCGTGCTTTTGGAAAAGAGAGTTAGTAATGCTTGCAACATATTAACATGCAATATAAATTAGGACTTATTATATGGTCCTATATAGTTTTGCAAACATATAGTTTTGTTGGAATACTATGAGCTCCCAAATGATATCTATATTTTGGGTGGTTGCTAAAATCAAAACATCGGGGTAAACAACAGAGTTTATTAAAAAGAGAATGGGAGAAGATGTGCGGACTATTTCACTTGATAAAACATTGACCTCAGAGGTCATATAATAACTTGTTTTGATTTTTAGATGGTTGTTATTTAGAAGTCATCAACACAAACACCAAAACACAACTCGACAAACAGAGCATACAAGGGAAAGCACATCCATTAACAAGACATTTCAAAAAGTTTTTGTTCCCTCAGAAATTTGGGTCTTTATTAGTTAAGTTTTTGTTGCTTCCAAAATTTGGGGTGTTACAAGGGCGAAACCCTCGACCGGCGAGGCGAGGTCGTCAAGGGTTGTGCGCCCTGTCGAGGAAATCTTCGAGGTCTCGTCTAGCGATGACGAGACCTTCAGGGTGGCTCCTTCACGCCATGTTGCGGAGGAGGAGGACAATAACGATGGTGAGACCGCGGCGGGGCGGCGAGATCCCAGGTTCAAGGCGGCCCACGACAGGCCTGATGGGGAGCCATCAGATGCTCCTCTCTAGAGGAAAGTAGAGGCGCCTCCCGAGGGGTCTGGAGCTAGGACTTGGTTCTTTGCCGAGATCTTTGTCGGGCGGCTTTGGACTTGGAGTGGTAGCGCTTTTCTTGGGGAGGAGTGGCTCTTCTCTTTTGGCCACAAGGACGGCGCTAGCTGTCGGAGGAGTGGCTAATAGGTACCATTTTAGATGTTCGCCTGTCCTGGACGGTACCATGACTAGTGGGCTGGCCAAGTAACTCTTCAAGTCTTCAAAAGCTTTGTCTGCTTTAGGGGTCCACTTAAATGTGCCGGACTTCTTCATAACTTGAAAAATGGCAGGACTCTCTCGCCGAACTTGGAGATGAAACGGCCCAGGCTGGCCATACAGCCTGCTAAGCGGTGTATGTCCTTTAGCCGGCGAGGAGGCTGCATTCCTTCTATGGCTTTAAACTTGTCAAGGTTTGCTTCTATGTCGTGGTGAGACACGAGGAATCCGAGGAGTTTCCCTGAGGGTACCCCGAAGACGCACTTGGAGGGGTTTAGCTTGATGTTCACCTTGTGTGGGCTGGCGAAGGTTTCCTCGAGATCTTTCAAGAGAGTGTCCCCCTCACGAGACTTGACCACAATGTCCTCGACATAAGCTTCTGCGTTTCTGCCCATCTACTCTCCCAAGGATATCCTCATGAGCCTCTAGAAAGTGGCGCTGGCGTTCTTCAAGCCGAAAGGCATGTAAACGTAGAAATACACACCATAAGGGAGAATGCAGTTTTCTACTTGTTCTCTTTAGCCATTTTGATCTGGTGATAACCAGAGAAGGCGTCCAGAAAACAAAGGAGGTCGCGCCTTGCAGTGGAGTCCACGATCTGGTCTATCCTTGGCATGGGGTATGGGTCCCAGGGGCAGGATTTATTGACGTCTGTGTAGTCGATGTAGAGTCGGCCTTCTCCAGCGGGTTTAGGGACGACCATGTCGTTGGAGAGCCAAGTGGGGTGCGCGACTTTGCTGATGACATTTGCCTCTTTTAACTTCTCTTCTTCCTTGACGATGAACGCTTGCTTCTCAGGGACTTGCTTTCGTGCTTTTTGCTTGATGGGGCGTGCGTCTGGACACACGGCTAAGTGGTGCTCGATCACGTCCCTTGGTACATGATCACCGGCATTTATATGCATTTATATGCATTTATATACATGATCACCGGCTAAGTGGTGCCTTTTATACAGTCAGAACTACAAATTTTTGCATGTCACATTGTTTTTCATTCATTTTTAAAATCAGTGCGTAAAGGCACATAATCTTAATAAGATCCATCATAGAAGTGAAGCAAGATGCAACATTAACCTTATAACCAATGCAACATACAAGATGTCCAAGATGAACAAATCAAATTCAAGCAAAAACCTGAAGTTCACTGTTGTTGTCTGAAAGTGAACAATAACTGACAGAAAGTCTGACAGCTAAACTCAAGCCCCTCTTCTGAATTCCAAGCAATGCTAAAGGCAAGAAGACAAGAGGGAATTCAAATGAATTTGAATCATAAAGAAGAAAGATATATCAACTTGGAGATCAAGGAAACCACAAAAGGCATAAACGCAAAAAGGTGCAAAAGAGGGTACATGCCATGTGCACTGTGAGCTGTGGAAAGGAAGGAAGCTTCCTCCTCTACAAAATTGCACCTCATCTCCATCACATTTGGAAAAAGTGTATAAGGCCACCACCGGCTCCTCCATCCCAAGAATCGCCTCTTCCACCCATCCAATCCATTCCACCATTCACACCCACTCACTTTTCCACTTTTCACAAACCACCACACCAAGAACACAAAGAACTCCAATAACGAGAACAAGAACAAGAACAAGATGAACAAGGAGAGCAGGAGAAGAAACACAAGGCCCTGGTGAACTGAAGAATAAGATCTGCAACTCTTCCTCCTCAACTCTACTTCCTCTACTTCGAGTAGATTTCAGGAGCTGAAGCCAAGTATCTCTCTGCACCTCTTGTTTAATCTTGAATGAACTTTGTAGATCACCCATCTGCAAGTAAGGCTTGTAATACTTTGTTATTGTAGTGATTTGAGTGACACAATTCTCTGCCTTAACTGAAGATTTGCATGTTTTGGTTGTTGCGTGTCTTGATCAGTGTGTGTAAGGCTAGTCCCTGCATACTTGTGTGTTGCAACCCTAATCTCTCTTTGCTTGTTAACTCACTGCGATCTGGCTTGACAACCCAGAAAGTTGTGATCTTTGTGTTCTGAATTTCCTCCTACCTAAACCTGCGAAGAACCTCTGCTTGCAAGACTAGTTTCTGCAAGTTAAGAACTAAAATCTTATTCCCTGTCTAAACCCTGCATAGATCCTTGCTAGTATTTGGATTGACAACCTGGAGGCTGTAAGTTAAATTCTGAATCTTTTTCAGTTAAACTTCTTTACCTTCGTGGTTAAAACCTGAAACCTTTAAGATTTGGTGCAGCTTCTGCCAACCCTTCGAAACATCATAAACTTGTTGATCCCTATGGAGACGATAACACAAAACCCCCCTACCACTACTTCCTGTTTGACCAAATTGGCGCCGATGCCGGGGATTGACTTCTGATCGTTTCTTTGAAAGAATAGTAGACTAGACTTTGTGAAACCTGTGAAATTGTCAGCAAACTTGCGTGCTCTTGATACGTATGAAGTTTTTTGGCAATGAAATCTGAGAACTATAATTGTTATTAAGTGTTTTAGTACACTAACCCTTGATAAAAGTTCTTCTCTGTGACTGTGTGTAGAGAAAAATGATCTCTTTCATGCAGTGTTTGGACTCTGTTGATGCAGTCATCTAAACACTCACCTCTTGCACCTTTTGACCCAGAACCTGAAAGAACATTTCTTTCCAGGAGAAGAGCAGCTTCTGAAGCTTCAGTGGAAAATTTAGGTTCTGAGGATTCAGTCTGCATCATGGGTGACAAGAAGTTGAGACATAAGTGGATCCCTAAGGATCATAGATCCAATGCAGATGTCATTATGCCTGCCATTCAGGCAAATAACTCGGAAATCAAACCTGCCTTGATCAATATGGTACATCATAATCAATTCAAAGGAAGTGCTTTTGAAATCCCTCATGAACATATGAGCAGTTTTCTGGAATATTGCAATACACTCAAGAGCAATGGTGTGCCCCCTGAAGCAATAAGGATGCAACTTTCTGCAGCGTACCTGCACTTTAAATAAGGCAGATACCTGTGTATAGTGCAAATCCCTGGATCGATTCGTTTGCACACACAGTTTACGATGTAATATCACAACACAGTATCAATTTTATTACATCGATGATCCAGACTTACAAAATATTCATTACAAGTTGCATAGCATAAAGCTAGCATTGAAAAAGTACACAGCGGAAATACAATAGCAGTGAGTCTCTATAACTTTCATGCTGCCACAGGCGAAAACATGTTGGTTGTAGACTCGAAACCTTTACGAAACCTCACTCGTCATCTGATCGAATCTGCAATAAAAAAAATATTGCAACAACGTGGGTCAGATTCCATTAAAAATGGAGTCTGGCAAGTGACACTATGGTGGACACTTATGGAAATAACTCTAAAGCCTATATGCATATTTTCCATAAAGCCAATTTTTCCTACTCTTTTGAAAACATTTTTCTTGAAATCGACGAGTATGACATGAAAACCATAAATCTCATCTTCCCTTGTTCACCAATCAAGTTTTACTTTTGAAGTTGGAATGGTGGAATCCTCCGTTGACGTCCTTGATCAGCTGCTCAAAATTGTCCGTAACCGGGGACACGACTAAGTACTTAGTTTTACACTCTGCAGAGGTTGTGCACTTTCACCATTGTACCCATTCAACCCAAGGTATCCTTTACACACCATTTGTGATAAGGAAAGGAGAGAATGAGACGAGATCTTTCAGAAGCATTTTCCCTCCCACCTGGCTTGACCCGTTCCACCTAACATCCCCCTACATCTTCTTGTCAAGCCGGAGAGAGTCCACGCAACATAATTGATCAAGCCAGAGCCCATATGGCAATGGCTGCACTGGAAGCAATCGTCACTCGTAGTTCTTCAGATTCCTCTGTTCCTGGGTGGCCATTCACAAGTGTACATACTCCAGGAACCATAGACATGGACCTGAGTAGCCACTCAACATAAACCATACAACCAATTACCACCCAGGTGTTTCATTCTTAACTTAGTAGAATTAAGATTTTCACAAAACAACATTTGCATAGCATCAATAATTCTACTAAGTATTGCATAGGAACCTAGACACAGGAATAAGGGATTCAACACAGGTTTAGCATAGCAACACATGCATATAAAAATTACACTAAGTAATGCATATAAAAATAGGAAGTTTATGAGGTGTGCCACTTGCCTTTGAATGTTGTCGTTGTTCACAACTCTTTTCAACAATGAACGTTTGCTCTCCGTTTAATCTAAACAATAATAGCAAACAACAATACAACAATCAACAAACAACAATCATCAAACATACATGCTCATATCAAATGAACAACAAGTTTTGTAAAACTCCTAAGGAAAACATGTCATGTATGATATGCAAATTATTTCTAAGGGCTAGAGATACATGTTATGCTATGAAAATCTCTTAAGTTAATGCAAGGAAAAATAGGTCGGTCAAGAATGACTAAGGACTAAGGTCTTGAGTTGGATAAAAATACTTTGTTTTATATCATCTTTAAACTAGCACTCTAATGGCTTAGCCATGATGTGCCAAATACTTAGAGAAAAATACTAAGTCTATAAGGTGATCAACAATTTCTATCAACTCTTTGTAAATTGGATATTCGCTAAAGTGAGAGAGACAGACACCCGGCCAGCCACTTAAATTGTGGAACAGGTCTCATGTACGTGGACATGTAAGGTTTGTTTCCAGGCCGCTTCATCTCACTATGCCGCTAGGATCCAACAACTTCAAGATGATAACATCATGATCCAAATTTGTTTAAGTCTAAGAGACAAGATTAGGAAAGACGGAAAAGACAGAAAGAAAGACTTAGAGAATAAAAGGGAGGTTGGCCTTCTTGAACTTCTTCTCACTTTTCTTCTAAGTGCTTGACATCTTGAGGATGCTTCCAGAGTCTGTTTTCTTCTAAGTACTTCATGAACTTCTTCTTGATTTTTCTTCTAAGTACTTCTTCTCCTTGAAGATACTTCTGAAGTCTTGTTTTTGGCTAAGTCCTTCATTGATCTTCCAGCTCCATGTTGAAAATCCTAAGTGTCTAGTGCATAGCACTTTTCCTAAAATACTAAGTTTGAAAATAATCCTAACTTAGAGAAAACTAATGAAAAGGGGTTTTCCTATGAGAATAAAATATGCTATGAATGAAATGAAATTTTCAATCACAAGAAACACAAAAATAACTTTTGTGATTTCTTTATAAATATGCATGAATTTATAAATGCAATTTAATTAATTTATAGTTTTGGAAAATATAATAAAAGGAATAATTATAAGATTAAAGTTTCCTATGATTAAATTTTTATAACAAAATTTTATTATTAGTGTTAATAGACAGAGAGCATTTAATTAAATCTATTGCAATTGGATTTAATCAAAAATAATGTTTCTATTAAAAGTTAATTACACGAAATAGTCAACTTATTCAAATTGAACACTCAACTATGAAATCATTCAAAAATTACTCAAAAATATTTTATAGCAGTGGCATTAATTTACAAATACTCTAAAGTTTTTAAAACAATTTTATTTGCAATTTTTGGATTTATAGATTTAAAGTTATTACAAATATACTCCAATTTCCATTTGAATTTTGAATAATTTATACTAAGTCAAATTTGAATTTTGTCAGATCCAAACTATTCTACATGTCAAGAGCTTTCCAAATATATAAAAATTATTAAATTTGGAGTTGTGGTTAAAAAGTTATAGATGTTTTAATTACAGGGACTAATCTGCAAATTTTCCAATTAAAATTAAAAAAAAATGTTTACACGCTGGCGCTGACGTGGCTGCCACGCGGCGCTGACTGGATCTGACGAGGCACTGACGTGTATAAGTCACAGATCTGGGCCGTCAGATCTGGATCTGACGGTCCAGATCAGATCGTACCGTTTCATCCGATACTTCTAATCTTAGCCGTAAAAATTAGATCTGACGGTCCAGATCGAAGGCCTTACCGCGGCGGCGCACTCCTCGCCGGAGATGGTGCGGACGACGGCGCCGGCGGCTCGGCGTGGACGCTCCAGTCGTTTCAGTTCCTCCCCGGGCTTGTGGAGGTGGCGTAGAGGTGCGGCTGGGCAAGGCGGAGGCGATGGAGAGGTCGGGGGTGAGTCTCTCTTCTTGGAACGCCGTGGAGGAGTGGATGGAGGCGCGGCGGCTCCGGCGATTCGGTCCGAGCACGAGACGCTCCGTTCGGCTGCGAAGGGAGACGAGGGAAGTAGTCAGGGGATGCGCACGGACGCGAGGGAGAGTTAGGAGGGCTCACGGGTTCCGGAAAAGGTCTCCGCTCACCGGAGATCGAAGAAACACGGCGGCGGATGGTGCAGACTCCGGCGAGCTTCTCCGGCGGCCTGGGGGCGCGATTTAATTAGGGTTTGAGGGGGAAAGGACGGCGGGGACGTGGGGTTTTATATGGACGCATCTTCGGCAACCAATCCCGCACGGATCGCTCGGATTTGGGAACGAATCGGAGAAGATATCTCGGGAGAAAATCCCGGACGGAGGTTAGGGACGATGACGTCATCGCTGACGTCATCCCTTTATTTTCTTTTTGTTTTATTCCAATTTATTCATATCTTTTGATTTATTTGTCCAAATGAGGTCAAACAAATTTCTAAAAATTTGTAAAAATAATATCTTGCTGTCAAAACAGTTGTGGGTATGCTTTGAACACTTTTCAAAAATAATAATTTAGAAATATTGATTAAATGGGAAATTGACACTTTATGTTTAATTTTAAAACTAGGGTTTGATTAATTTTAATTTTGGCTAAAATAAATTCTATGGAATACCCATTTCAAATATGTTTGAATTTAAGTTATTTAAACTCATATTCTAATATTAAATAATTTTTAGCTTTAGCAGATTATTAAATATCATTTTACAACTATTTGAAATGAAAAGAGAAAAGGTAATGTAATCATTTTAATTTAATTTATTTTGTGCACCATTAAGTTTCATATTAAGATAATACAATTGAAACTTCATAACAACTTTGGAAAAGCTTTTAGTTTTAATTCATTTCTTACTTAGAATATATTAATCCTTGCATGCTTTGAAAATAATGAAATTCACATATGCAAATGAAATGCTTATTTGGATAATTCATTAATTTTAATTTATGAAGTTTTAAAGTTATACACTATAGGCTTAAAATTTCCAAACTATATTTTGAACTTAGTTAAAGGAATGAAAACCATTTGGTAATTATATACCATTTTGAATAATCTTGAATTTATGAATAGATATGGCTAAGTTGTTGAAAACAATTATTTATAAGTAAATTATTTTATTGGAATAAAATGGTTTGAAGTTTAATAAGCCTTTGTCAAATTACATATTAAGGTTTTTGAAATACAATGGATCATGAAATGTTTAATTGGAAATAACTTTTGAAAATTATGACACATTGGGAATTTTGAAATAATAGACCTTTTCTAATTGGTTGAAGTCTTTTATTGTTAGTTTTCCTATGCATTTCAATATATTATTTTAATCAAAACAAAAGTTTTAAATTTCAGTGATTTTTGAACATTCCAAAATGTTGGGATGTTACAGACTACCACCCTTAAAAGGAATCTCGTCCCCGAGATTCGGAGAGGCTGGAAAGAAAAACAAATGCTTGAATGATTATGATAACTCGAGATGTTTTGAGAAACGAAATTTCCGATATGGAAACTTGAAAACTTGACAGTGAATGGTTTTTCTGATTAGAAGGATGAAAAGAAAGATAGTTTGAGATCTCTGTGTTTAAGCGACTGGGTTTGAATTCTCTAGGTGGCTACCACCCTTAAAAGAAATTTTTGTGGTCAGTCTAGAAACTTTGGGTAATCTTGTTTATTCCTCTGATGTAGAGCGTACAAGTGTTCAAAATACAATGGCATGTGGTGGATACAGAAAGTTTTTAGCACTCACGCTTTCCACTCGGTCCTTGGAGAGATTTATTCTTCTTCCACTCGGGGCAGCCACTGACATAGTGTCATGTTGCTCCGCATCTGCGACATGTCACGGGACTGTTGATTTTCTTGTGCGAGCGGGTAAGGCATTTCTCCTTCATATTTGCTGGGCACTTGTCAGCATAATGTCCTTTGCCTTTACATTTGTAGCAAATTACGTCACTTAAGTTCCTCTTCTTCTTCTTAGATGTTTCCAGGGCTAAAAGTTCTTCCAAATCTTGTTTGCCATATTCTATCTCAATTAAATAAGTCCAGTCTCGTTTGATGGGACAATTTCGAGCTAGGTGATCTCCTTCACATTTATAGCAACACTTGGAGGTACTTTTGGATTTCTTCGGAAGTGACCTTACTCTTATTTCATTCTTCACCTTAGTATGACCCACAGTCTCATTTTGATGAAGATTTGGTTCAGTATCCTGACCAGTCTTTTTTTCTTTGCAGTCCCATGAATAATGTCCTAGTTCTCCACAGGTAAAACATCTTATGTGGCTAGTATCTCTTTTGTGTTCCTCCTTGTTTTCTTGTACTTCCACATACTTCATGAGATTTTGTTGCATCCCCTTTTTGGCTTGCTGACTGACTTCTTGCACCACGGGGTAGAGTTGATGTTGAGTTGGAACGTGATTTATTGCTTCACAGAAACAACAAGACATCTGACTTGTGGGGCATTCCCTAACTGGATGTTTGGTATGACCATGGGGCCACTCATCAGTGCATTCTTGGGACGTATGTCCTATCTCTCCAAGAGTTTTGCATGCCTTTGGTTTGGTCATAAGGTTCTCTTCAAAATCACTATGGTTTTGATCAATCTTAGGCAGTTGCTCATTGATCATCTTCAACAGCTGACTCTGGTTCTCTAATAGTAGTCGCATAGTTGTATGCAAATCACTGGTGTTGGTGTTGGGGTGAGACATCTGTTTATTTTAGAAAGCAATGAGTTGAATTATTTGTACTATGGAGGAATCCTAGTTCAAGAAAACAAAACAAGGCAACTAATCTATAACATAATCAATCAACATCTAACAAACATCAAGCAACAAGGTTCACAACTAACAATCAATCTAGTATTGTCATATAGCCAAGTTGATATGATCAATACACTAACACGATATCGTCATTCTATTTTTGGTGGTGGTCAAATCTACCTCCTTCATGACTGCTTCAAGTTCTTGTTCAACTTTCTTGGATACCTTAGAAGTGTTGGTCGAAACCTGGTTCTTCAGTGGTCTTCCATGCATGCAGAACTTCATGATTAATCGTAGCTTTTCCATATGAGGCAGCAGAATCAGACTTAGACTATAAGAACATGGTCATCTAGAAAAAGATAGGAGGTTTTCAGAAGGTTGATAGTAGATGAGAATACGAGGAAGACATAGGGAAAAGATTTGTTTTTAGAAAAGTGAAGAAAAATTGATTTTCAATCCTATGGTCAAACCTATTTCTATCCAAACCTAGGGTTTCGAACCTACAGGCAACACAGTGCTCTGATACCATCTGTAGCGTACCTGCACTTTAAATAAGGCACATACCTGTGTATAGTGCAAATCCCTGGATCGATTCGTTTGCACATACAGTTTACGATGTAATATCACAACACAGTATCAATTTTATTACATTGATGATCCAGACTTACAAAATATTCATTACAAGTTGCATAGCATAAAGCTAGCATTGAAAAAGTACACAGCGGAAATACAATAGCAGTGAGTCTCTATAACTTTCATGCTGCCACAGGCGAAAACATGTTGGTTGTAGACTCGAAACCTTTACGAAACCTCACTCGTCATCTGATCGAATCTGCAATAAGAAAAATATTGCAACAACGTGGGTCAGATTCCATTAAAAATGGAGTCTGGCAAGTGACACTATGGTGGACACTTATGGAAATAACTCTAAAGCCTATATGCATATTTGGCTGGTGGAGTTCAAGGCTAATTTGCATAAAGCCAATTTTTCCTACTCTTTTGAAAACATTTTTCTTGAAATCGACGAGTATGGCATGAAAACCATAAATCTCATCTTCCCTTGTTCGCCCATCAAGTTTTACTTTTGAAGTTGGAATGGTGGAATCCTCCGTTGACGTCCTTGATCAGCTGCTCAAAATTGTCCGTAACCGGGGACACGGCTAAGTACTTAGTTTTACACTCTGCAGAGGTTGTGCACTTTCACCATTGTACCCATTCAACCCAAGGTATCCTTTACACACCATTTGTGATAAGGAAAGGAGAGAATGAGACGAGATCTTTCAGAAGCATTTTCCCTCCCACCTGGCTTGACCCGTTCCACCTAACATCCCCCTACATCTGCTTGTCAAGCCGGAGAGAGTCCACGCAACATAATTGATCAAACCAGAGCCCATATGGCAATGGCTGCACTGGAAGCAATCGTCACTCGGAGTTCTTCAGATTCCTCTGTTCCTAGGTGGCCATTCACAAGTGTACATACTCCAGGAACCATAGACATGGACCTGAGTAGCCACTCAACATAAACCATACAACCAATTACCACCCAGGTGTTTCATTCTTAACTTAGTAGAATTTAGATTTTCACAAAACAACATTTGCATAGCATCAATAATTCTACTAAGTATTGCATAGGAACCTAGACACAGGAATAAGGGATTCTACACAGGTTTAGCATAGCAACACATGCATATAAAAATTACACTAAGTAATGCATATAAAAATAGGAAGTTTATGAGGTGTGCCACTTGCCTTTGAATGTTGTCGTTGTTCACAACTCTTTTCAACAACGAACGTTTGCTCTCCGTTTAATCTAAACAATAATAGCAAACAACAATACAACAATCAACAAACAACAATCATCAAACATACATGCTCATATCAAATGAACAACAAGTTTTGTAAAACTCCTAAGGAAAACATGTCATGTATGATATGCAAATTATTTCTAAGGGCTAGAGATACATGTTATGCTATGAAAATCTCTTAAGTTAATGCAAGGAAAAATAGGTGGGTCAAGAATGACTAAGGACTAAGGTCTTGAGTTGGATAAATATACTTTGTTTTATATCATCTTTAAACTATCACTCTAATGGCTTAGACATGATGTGCCAAATACTTAGAGAAAAATACTAAGTCTATAAGGTGATCAACAATTTCTATCAACTCTTTGTAAATTGGATATTCCCTAAAGTGAGAGAGACAGACACCCGACCAGCCACTTAAATTGTGGAACAGGTCTCATGTACGTGGACATGTAAGGTTTGTTTCCAGGCCGCTTCATCTCACTATGCCGCTAGGATCCAACAACTTCAAGATGATAACATCATGATCCAAATTTGTTTAAGTCTAAGAGACAAGATTAGGAAAGAGGGAAAAGACAGAAAGAAAGACTTAGAGAATAAAAGGGAGGTGGGCCTTCTTGAACTTCTTCTCACTTTTCTTCTAAGTGCTTGACATCTTGAGGATGCTTCCAGAGTCTGTTTTCTTCTAAGTACTTCATGAACTTCTTCTTGATTTTTCTTCTAAGTACTTCTTCTCCTTGAAGATACTTCTGAAGTCTTGTTTTTGGCTAAGTCCTTCATTGATCTTCCAGCTCCATGTTGAAAATCCTAAGTGTCTAGTGCATAGCACTTTTCCTAAAATACTAAGTTTGAAAATAATCCTAACTTAGAGAAAACTAATGAAAAGGGGTTTTCCTATGAGAATAAAATATGCTATGAATGAAATGAAATTTTAAATCACAAGAAACACAAAAATAACTTTTGTGATTTCTTTATAAATATGCATGAATTTATAAATGCAATTTAATTAATTTCTAGTTTTGGAAAATATAATAAAAGGAATAATTATAAGATTAATGTTTCCTATGATTAAATTTTTATAACAAAATTTTATAATTAGTGTTAATAGACAGAGAGCATTTAATTAAATCTATTGCAATTGGATTTAATCAAAAATAATATTTCTATTAAAAGTTAATTACACAAAATAGTCAACTTATTCAAATTGAACACTCAACTATGAAATCATTAAAAAATTACTCAAAAATATTTTATAGCAGTGGCATTAATTTACAAATACTATAAAGTTTCTAAAACAATTTTATTTGCAATTTTTGGATTTATAGATTTAAAGTTATTACAAATATACTCCAATTTCCATTTGAATTTCGAATAATTTATACTAAGTCAAATTTGAATTTTGTCAGATCCAAACTATTCTACATGTCAAGAGCTTTCCAAATATATAAAAATTATTAAATTTTGAGTTGTGGTTAAAAAGTTATAGATGTTTTAATTACAGGGACTAATCTGCAAATTTTCCAATTAAAATTTTAAAAAAAGGTTTACACGCTGGCGCTGACGTGGCTGCCACGCGGCGCTGACTGGATCTGACGAGGCACTGACGTGTATAAGTCACAGATCTGGGCCGTCAGATCTGGATCTGACGGTCCAGATAAGATCGTACCGTTTCATCCGATACTTCTAATCTTAGCCGTAAAAATTAGATCTGACGGTCCAGATCGAAGGCCTTACCGCGGCGGCGCACTCCTCGCCGGAGATGGTGCGGACGACGGCGCCGGCGGCTCGGCGTGGACGCTCCAGTCGTTTCAGTTCCTCCCCGGGCTTGTGGAGGTGGTGTAGAGGTGCGGCTGGGCAAGGCGGAGGCGATGGAGAGGTCGGGGGTGAGTCTCTCTTCTTGGAACGCCGTGGAGGAGTGGATGGAGGCGCGGCGGCTCCGGCGATTCGGTCCGAGCACGAGACGCTCCGTTCGGCTGCGAAGGGAGACGAGGGAAGTAGTCAGGGGATGCGCACGGATGCGAGGGAGAGTTAGGAGGGCTCACGGGCTCCGGAAAAGGTCTCCGCTCACTAGAGATCGAAGAAACACGGCGGCGGATGGTGCGGACTCCGGCGAGCTTCTCCGGCGGCCTGAGGGCGCGATTTAATTAGGGTTTGAGGGGGAAAGGACGGCGGGGACGTGGGGTTTTATATGGACGCATCTTCGGCAACCAATCCCGCACGGATCGCTCGGATTTGGGAACGAATCGGAGAAGATATCTCGGAAGAAAATCCCGGACGGAGGTTAGGGACGATGACGTCATCGCTGACGTCATCCCTTTATTTTCTTTTTGTTTTATTCCAATTTATTCATATCTTTTGATTTATTTGTCCTAATGAGGTCAAACAAATTTCTAAAAATTTGTAAAAATAATATCTTGCTGTTAAACCAGTTGTGGTTATGTTTTGAACACTTTTCAAAAATAATAATTTAGAAATATTGATTAAATGGGAAATTGACACTTTATGTTTAATTTTAAAACTAGGGTTTGATTAATTTTAATTTTGGCTAAAATAAATTCTATGGAATACCCATTTCAAATATGTTTGAATTTAAGTTATTTAAACTCATATTCCAATATTAAATAATTTTTAGCTTTAGCAGATTATTAAATATCATTTTACAACTATTTGAAATGAAAAGAGAAAAGGTAATGTAATCATTTTAATTTAATTTATTTTGTGCACCATTAAGTTTCATATTAAGATAATACAATTGAAACTTCATAACAACTCTGGAAAAGCTTTTAGTTTTAATTCATTTCTTACTTAGAATATATTAATCCTTGATGCTTTGAAAATAATGAAATTCACATATGCAAATGAAATGCTTATTTGGATAATTCATTAATTTTAATTTATGAAGTTTTAAAGTTATACACTATAGGCTTAAAATTTCCAAACTATATTTTGAACTTAGTTAAAGGAATGAAAACCATTTGGTAATTATATACCATTTTGAATAATCTTGAATTTATGAATAGATATGGCTAAGTTGTTGAAAACAATTATTTATAAGTAAATTTTTTATTGGAATAAAATGGTTTGAAGTTTAATAAGCCTTTGTCAAATTACATATTAAGGTTTTTGAAATACAATGGATCATGAAATGTTTAATTGGAAATAACTTTTGAAAATTATGACACATTGGGAATTTTGAAATAATAGACCTTTTCTAATTGGTTGAAGTCTTTTATTGTTAGTTTTCCTATGCATTTCAATATATTATTTTAATCAAAACAAAAGTTTTAAATTTTAGTGATTTTGGAACATTCCAAAATGTTGGGATGTTACACTTTCCCCTTTTTCTCTGTCAGTTGCAGCAAAGATATGGTATAATGCTCAGCCAGTCCATTGCAGAGACACTTGGGAACATTTGGTGCAAGCTTTCTTTGAAAGATATTTCCCACCCACCAAAGTAGCTGAGTGCAGAGATAAGATCACTACATTTGTGCAGTACCATGGTGAGAGACTTTATGATACTTGGCAAAGATATAAGGGACTTATCAGGATGTGTCATAATCATGGCCATGAGCCATGGTTGATTCTGCAGACATTCTATAAGGGTCTGACAGAACATACCAGAGCTTTTGTTGATTCAGGTGCTGGAGGGGGAATCATGAACAATACCTTAGATGAAGCTACAACGCTAATTAAGAGTATGGCTGCTCATAATTTTTCGTGGACCAATGAAAGGACAATTCATGCAAGTGGTCAAAGTGCTTTGGAAGCAAACCTTGACAGCTTAACCAATCAAATATGTCAGTTGATGCAAGAGAAGAATGGTATAGCCATAGGGCCAATAAATAAATTTTTTGTCACTTGTCCTATTTATGGAAATGAAGGGAATCTATCTCAAGATTGTACCCTGTTTGCAGCCTCTTACAATCAACTGGTAGAAGTGAATTATACTCAGAATAAAGGTCCTTTTTCTCAGAGCTACAACCTTGCTTGGAGGAATCATCCCAATTTATCTTATAAGAATGCAGCTCAACAGTATTACGCTCATGCAAATCAACATAATTATCATCAAGCAGCTCAGCCACAGTATACTCAACCAGCTCAGCAAAATCTCAGACCTCAAGGAAACATGCAATATCAACAACCACAACAACAACAACCACAACAAAGCCTAGCAAATCAGCATAACGCTTACTCTAGTTATAGCAAGTCTGAAATTAATGAGGTGATGAGGCTACAAAAGGAGATTTTCAATGGTATGCAAGAAACAATGAAGATGCAGTCCTAATTATTTTACAAAACAATGCAGCAACTTACTCCTGGTATCTCTAACACCCTGGGAAACCCAGCAGAAAACAAATTGCTAGCTCAGGGAGAGAAGAACCCAAAGCAATGTGGATCCATCTCCACCAACGAAAGTATAGATGCACTTACAACCAGAAGTGGAGTGAACACTGAATCAGTGTTGGGAACACCTCCATCTACCACATATGTAACACCACAAAGAAGGGCCCTGCTCAGCAAACTGTTAGGCAAGAGAATATACTAGAGCAGAAGACACCAGAGTCATAAAAGACAGAACAACCTGTTGTCGAATCTTACAACACTGTAGCAAAACCGGCAACAGTGAAGCCCTGTCTTCAGAAAATCCCATTTCCTGAAAGATTAGAGAAAACAAAAAAAGAAGAGTGGCATGCTAAGTTCCTAGAGACTATGAAGGAAGTCGAAATCACAATACCTATCCTGGGTGTAGTGTTACACATACCCTTGTACGATAAATTTTTCAAAGACCTGATCACAAAGAAGAGAAGCTTGGAAGATCCGGAAATTGTTGCTCTGACAGAGGACTCTAGTGCTGTCATACTGAACTATATGCCCAAGAAGCTTGGTGACCCAGCAAGTTTTAGCATACCCTGTATTGTAGGAAAGAGAACATTCACAACATTATGTGATTTGGGTTCATCAGTCAGTGTCTTAACCTTGGCTATCAGTCAAATTCTACAGTTAGGAGTTCTGAAACCTACATCAACGACTCTGCAGTTAGCTGACAGAACACTGAGAAAACCTGGTGGGATTCTAGAAGATGTTCCAGTACAAGTTGGAAACTTTACATATCTTTTGTGGTATTGGAAATGGAATACAACTCTAAATCCCTGATTCTAGATAGACCATTCTTGGCAACAGCTGGAGCAATAATTGATGTAAAGGGTGGAACCTTGAAGTTGCAATTTGGCTCTGAATAGGCTGAGTTCAGCATGAGCATACTTCTCACCTACCAAATATACTTGAACAATGCCAGTCCATTGATGTGATAAACCAAAGTGTGCTGGAAACACAACATGAAACACCATCAGAAGAAGCTGAAGCACAAGTTTTTGTGACAGCAGATAGTTTAAATCACCAGGAGCTATGTGGAATATCCCAGTGTGATAAAGATGCAGATGTTATAGGAAGTGAAAATCATAAATCAGACCACAATTCATTAGTGGAGTTGACAGAGCTACCATCTCATCTCAAGTACATGTTCTTGGAGAAAGAGAGGATACATCCCGTTATAACCAGTTCAACCCTTTATAGAGAGCTTGTTGACAGTCATAAGGTTGTACAAGAATGTGATTGGATATTCCATTGATGATATCAGAGGAATAAATGAAAAGGTTTGCTCTCATAGGATACACTTAGAAGAAGCCAGTAAACCAACAAGAGAGGACAGAGAAGACTGAACCCTGCATTGCAAGAAGTGGTTAAAAAGGAAATTCTGAAACTTCTTAAGGTAGAAATGATTTACCCCATCTCTGACAGTGAATGGGTAAGTCCTATACACATTGTGCCTAGGAAAGGAGGCTACACAGTGGTAGAAAATGTGGAAGGAAGATTGATGACCACTAGACCTGTCACTGGTTGGACAGTGGTCAATGACTTCAGAAAACTGAACAAGGCAACTAGGAAAGATCACTTCCCTTTGCCATCTATAGATCAGATGTTAGAAAGGTTGGCTGGACACAAATTCTATTGCTACCTTGATGGATACTCTGGATTTCTTCAAATACCCATCCATCCAGACGACCAAGACAAGATTATATTCACACGTCCATATGGAACATTTGCTTATAAGAGATTATCATTTGGGTTATGCAATGCTCCTGGTACCTTTCAGAGATGTATGATGTATATATTCTCTGAGCACATTGAAAAGATAATGGAGGTATTCATGGATGACTTTACAGTTTATGGAAAAGACTTCAACACTTGCTTGGAAAATCTGATAACAATGTTACATAGATGCTCCGAACAAAATTTGATTCTAAACTGGGAGAAGTGCCATTTCTTGGTAACTGAAGCACTTGTGGAAAAAGGATTATAGGTGGGATGCCCCTTTGTGGCGCAACAACAGCCCATGCACCACAAAAATAGTATAGTAGCGCACCACACAAGTGCGCCACAAATATCCGTGGCGCACAAAATAAAAAATGCGCCACTGAAATAGTCATTTTTGTGGCGCACCAAGGACTATGCGCCACAGAAATATGGTGGGCCCCGGCAGATGGGTCTGAGTTCAGAAATCCGAGGCACATTCTGTGGCGCACAAAGCACATGCACCACAGACAGTTGGCATTTTTTGGCGCACCCTGTACCATGCGCCAAAAAAAGTTAACTTTGTGTGGCGCATATGGAACTGGTGCGCCATAGAAAGTTTTCCCGCCTTTTCTCGCCCTTTTCGCGCCATTTTTCTGCTCTCCTCTTCCTATAAAATCCCCCTTGGGTATGAGCTTTGGAATTATAGATTTTAAGTCTAGCTAGGCTGGTAAGGATGGTTTGTGGTGGTCCTTGCAATAAGTGTGCATCTGGCGGGTTCCACAGTCCCGCCGCTGAGTATCTCGCGCGTATTTCCTATAATTTGCATGTTGAGGGTAGGAAAGTGTATCACGACGAACTTATTGAGAGTGAGAGCCATCTCGCTTTGCTGGGAGCCAAGCTATGCAGCGCTGGATAGCCATATCGGACCCCTAAGCAATTTCGTCGTGAATTGATTTGGATTCGAGTCAGGTTTGACAAGAAAGTTGAGAAGGGCAAGTTCAAGACTCAATGGGATCTTGATTCATACGTTGAGTCTTACCGTTGGGTAGATGAGAGCGATGATTCTGATGACTTCATGTCGTCTTCCAAGTCCTTGAAGTCAGAAGGTGCATCGAAGGGGAAGGGCAAGAAGGTTGAATCGTTGTCTAAGAAGAAGGGTGTATTATCATCAAAAGGCAAGGGCGCCGCTGCATCAACGGATGCAGGAGGCTGCATTGATGGGAGGTGAATTTATTAAGTTCGGTGAATTTGAGTTGTGTTGTGTATCTTCATTTCAGCTATGTTGTATCATCATTTGAGTTGTGTTGTAATATCTTTATTTCAGCTCTGTTGTACGTATCGTCATTTCAGTTGTGTGTATGTTGTATCTTCATAATTTGTCGTGTGTTATATATGTACGTGATGTTGGTTTGAGTTATATACTATTCTAGGGTAGTTTTTTATAGGGTTGATTCAATTTAATTATGTATAAGAGTTCAATTGAAGATATGTGGCGCACCCCAGATTTTTCTGTGGCGCATACTACTTTTTCTGTGGCGCATGTTATTTCGTAGCGCATGCGGCTGCTTTATGTGGCGCATGGAATGTTGTGGCGCATGCGGCAGCATTCTGTGACGCAGCCAGACCATGCGCCACAGAAACACTACCCTAAAAAACCCCCACCCTCACCTACCCCTATTCACACCTTAATCCTCGCGCCTCCTCTCACACGCGCGCCTCCTTCCGCGTGCCGCCGCCGCTCGCAACGCTGCTCGCCGCTCCGCGCGCCACCGCGCTAGCCTGCCCCCGAGCATGAACGCCGTCGTCCGCAATGTCGCGCCCAGCCACCCTGCACCTCGAAGCCCGCGCGCATCGATGGTTGTAGAGGAGCTCCGCCATGCTTCGGCCGCCACCGAAAGCCTGCACGCCCCCTCGTCATCTCAACCTCCCCTACGCCCCCTCGACCTCCCCTCCCTTCCCTCCTCGACCGAGGTGCTTCCCTTCTCCCTCTCCTCCCTCCCCTACCGAAGTGCACTCAAAGTGTTTGACGAAATTCCAATATGAAATACCAGAAGCCGTAATCATGTTTACTTATTGTTTTTGTGTGATTTGGTATGTGGTATCATGTTCTTGTCCAAAGCACTCATGAAATCCCAGAAATTGGTGCGATTTGGTAATTTCTTGAGGAATTCTGAAGTGATGCTTACTGCTTTTGCTTGCTCAATATGTGTGTAGTGCTGCTGCTCGATGTGCTCAATGTGGTCTTGTGCGGCTGCTCGCATTGCTCTATGCCTACCCGATACAACCTTCCTAGCGCAAAATTATCATTAACTGCTTGTGGTATTGTTAGCCTCTTTGGTTGTTTCTCTGATGATAAGAAAATTCTTTTCCTGTTTTCTTATTACCTGTTAGTATGCTTATTTACTTTTGGCCGACGATTAAACATATGGTTGCGCGTTGCATCTCTAGTGAGGTGTGAGTGAACCATGTAGTCTGAACATATATACAATGTTCATTCCACTTTGTTCGCTGACGCACGTCTCTAAATTTCATATGTGACTGATCAATTCCATATGAGGCCTTGCTTGTTTTTTTCGGCGTTTTTTAATTGCATTTCACTTTTTGTACTATTTATCATCTTGTGATATGTCGATGATTAAAATATTGTGATACAAGTTTCAGGGTGGGGCTAGTGATACTTGTGATATGCATGAGTGCACCTATCCAGTGCATCGTACCTGGCTCGCTGGCTCCATCCTTCAAGCATGTCACTTCTAATTATGTGGCCTTGCTTGTTTTTGTTGAGTGTTCTTTAACTTGCATTTTACCATCTTTTTTTCATGGCGATGATTATAATGTTGTGACACCATGAGATCCAGAGCTGGAGTAAGTGAGGCCAATGTGATGCGACCCATGATGTACAGGAATACACATTTTATGCATCCCACTGGCTCTCACTTACTCCATCGCGGATCATTTGTGTTTCCAGTCTAAGTATGAGGCAAGATTTTCTTTAGACCGAATTTCATTTCTAAAATTTGTTTCTAACATGACTACTTTTGGCCGATGATTTGATGGTTCCACGTTACATCTTCAGCGAGGTGTGAGTGAAACATGTTGTCTGAACATATATGTAGTGTTCATTCCACGTTGTTCGCTCACACCATCTCTGAAGCAATTCCATATGAGGCCTTGTTTGTTATTTTTCTTAACTGCTTTTTAATTAACTTGCATTTTACCTTCTTTTGATATGGCAATGATTAAACCGTTGTGACACTGTGTGATTCAGATGTGGCGTCTCAGAAACCCGTGCTGTGCACAAATACAAATTTTCCGCATCTAAATTTGTGATTCAGAGGTGGATTTCTGAAACGCCGTCTCTAAATTTGCGTCCAGTATATGAGGCATGTGCTTATGTTAATATTATTTTTTGCATCTTGTTGTGTATAAGTTTTAATTTGTTGTACTAACTGCTTAACCTCCTCTTGTGCATGTAGACGGTGACGTCGCGCCGTCATGGGTCATCCCGCTTCCGCGGTGTTCGGGAGCGGCCCAACGGTACCTAGTATGCCGAAATCCATGTGGGCAGCATGCACGTACGACGCGGTCGCGTGGCGTTTTCGGCGACTGCAAAGCGAGCTAAACTTCCCAGACTGCCAGTACATCGTGGAGGCGGAGTTCCTCGCGCCACGGCCAGCCCTCCTCACCAACGAAGATCGTCTCCACCACCGCCAGGTGAAGTGGCGGATCGACACCGCCAAGCACGACGAGGAGCTGATGCGCCGGTGAAGGGAGGACTTCCCGGGCGAAGTTGCCGACAAGTTGGAATTTTACTGGAACCGAAAAGAGCAAAGGAGGGCAGACCGTCGCCACCGCGGGAGGTCGTCGAGAATTCTGAAAAGGATTACTAGGACACCGATGACTCCAGGTGTTCCAACATCTTCTATAAGGTGTTCCAACATCTTCTATAACACCAGCTCCGACCACGAGTAGTTTAGTCGTGCGACTTGTTTGCTAGCTTAGCATTTATCTTGTTCAGGTTCTAACTACTTTGTATAAGACTTGTCCTATTACTATATATATATATATGTATATCTCGGACTCGAATGAATGTGATGTGTCTGTTCTAATTCATGTACTGGTTTAATATATATGTATCAACTTATAATATATCTGTATAAATCTTGTATATATACCTATATTTGTACAGCATAAAAAATTATCAAAATTCCTGTTATTTATTCTGTGGCGCATGGTTTATTTTTTGTGGCGCATATAATTCTGTAGCGCACTAAAAGTCCATGCGCCACTGAAATATTTTTGTGGCGCAGCAGGAAGGATGCGCCACGTAATTCTATAAATTTCTATGGCGCATCGAGGGGGTGCGCTATAAAAATATATTTTAGTGGCGAGATAACTGTGGTGCACCCCCCATTTTCCTGGGGGCGTCATAGAAAGGCTAAAGGGTGCGCCACAGGTAAGCATTTTTCAACTAGTGAAGGCATTGTGCTAGGTCATTTGGTATCTGCCAGAGAAATAGAAGTGGACAAAGCAAACGTTGATGTAATTGCTAAGTTACCTCTCCCTGAAAATATTAAGAGAATACATCCTAGGACATGTTGGTTTTTACAGAAGACTCATCAAAGATTTCTCTCACATTGCAAAGCCTCTCACACACCTACTGAATCACAATGTACTATTTGATTTTGATCAAGCATGTAGGCAAGCCTTCAAAAGACTGAAAGAAGCTCTGATTACAGTCCCAATAGTGCAGCCACCTGATTGGACAGTGCCATTTGAGCTGATGTGTGATGCAAGTGATTTTGAAGAAGGAGTAGTACTTGGTCAGAGAATAGAAAAAGATGTCCATGTGATATATTATGCAAGCAGGATACTAGATGATGCTCAGGTTCATTACACAACCACTGAGAAGGAAGTATTGGCAGTTTTGTTTGCATTTGATAAGTTCAGACCTTATCTTGTTGGACACAAGTGTGTTGTCTACACAGATCATGCATCAATTAGATACTTGGTAAGCAAGAAGGATGCAAAGCCAAGGATCATCAGATGGATTCTCTTTCTGCAAGAATTTAATATTGAAATAAAGGACAAAAAGGATCCGAGGACTCAGTAGCAGATCAGTTATCAAGAATCATCTACATTGAAGGTAGAGAGATACAAGACAGAATGGCTGGTGAGCAGTTGATGGCAGTCAATGCCAGTTCTCCTCGGTACGCAGATACGGTGAACTATCTGGCGTGTGGAATCATACCAACTGACATGTCTTACTAGCAAAAGAAGAAGTTCATGCATAATGTCAAGAACTATTACTGGGATGAACCATTCCTGTACAAGCATGGTGCAGATGGTATTATGAGAAGATGTGTGCCAGCTGAAGAAATTAGTGATGTTATGTACCAATGTCATGCAGGCATATATGGTGGCCATGCTGGAATAATGCTAGGCAAAAAATTTGCGAGTTGGATTCTATTGGCCAAATATTTTCAGAGATGTGCATGATTACATCCAAAAGTGTGATCCTTGTCAGAGATCTGGAAAATTTCAAGAAGGCATGAAATGCCTCAGAAAGGAATTTGATGTATGGGGGGTAGATTTTGTTGGTTCTTTACCATCATCAAATGGATACACGCATATACTTGTTGAAGTGGACTATGTGTCCAATTGGGTTGAAGCAATACCTACTGTTAATGCTGATTCCAAGGCTGTATGCAAATTCTTTAGAACAGTCATATTCCCTTGATTTGGTGTGCTAATAGTAGTAATCAGTGATGGTGGAGCTCATTTCAACAATGATCAGTTTGAGAATCTCCTAAACAAGTATGGTGTGAGAAACCATAGAGTAACTACACCTAATCACCCTCAAGCCAATGGACAAGTTGAGCTGTCAAACAGAGAAGTGAAACAAATTATGGAGAAAGTTGTTGCTAAGTCCAGGGGGGATTGGTCAATGAAATTGCCAGATAGCTTATGAGCCTACAGAACAGGATATAAGACACCTATTGGTATGTCACCATTCAAGCTTGTCTATGGAAAAGCATGTCATTTACCTTTTGAGTTACAACATAGAGCACAGTGGGAAATAAGGAAGCTTAACATGGATTTAGGCAAAGCTGGAACTGCAAGAAAGCTACAGATGTGTGAGCTAGAGGAACTGAGAAATGATGCTTATGAAAGCTTAAAATTTTACAAGGACAAGACTAAGAAATGGCATGACAAGCACATTCTTAGAAAGAACTCAAAGTTGGACAAACAGTGTTGGTATATGACTTCAAAGTGCATCTTTTCTCTCGGAAATTCAAGTCCAGATGGTTTGGCCCTTGTGTTATCAAGAGTGACCTTAGACATGGTGCTTTTGAAGTGCAGAGTGCTACAGAGGGTACTTTTAAAGTGAATGGCCAGAGATTGAAGCATTACAGAGCTGGAGAGCATTTGAACACTGGAGCAAGTGAAGAAACTAATGATCAAAAGTTGAGGATGACCTCCATGCATCCTCTTCAGCTAAGGAGCTGTGAAGAAGCTACAGTCAGGCTCATGACTATAAACAAGCGCTCATCAGGAGGAAGCCTGGTACCTGTGTACATTATTTGCATGTTCCTTTCATTTTCTTGTTAATTGTTGTTTGTGTTGTCTCTTTGTGTTTGTTTCTTAGATTTCAAATATAAGGAAGTAGAGAGAGAGAGAGCTTTAGCTGGATATCATGAAGAAGGAAGAAGAAGTAAACACCAGGTGGATACTTTCCAATCTTTTACAACCTATTCACAACATGAACAATATTGCTAATATAATATTCCTGGTAAAAGTTTAAATTGTCAAATTTTGCATTTAGCAAGAAGTTAAATTTGTTGATGCTAGCTTTATTCTGATTAATTAGCTTTACATTCTGGTTTTGAATCATGTAATGTGTCTTCTTAATATCTTTTACAAAGACTATGCTCAGAACCATTTATCAAAACAGAATACTTTTGTTTCTCTCTTCAAGAACTATGGAATACCTGAATAATGCAATTTGATTTAAAACTGAGTTAAATGATCCCTAATAGAGCCATTTACCCTTCTTTGCATTTTTTGCAATTTTTTTGCATTAGCAATCATTGTCTCTGGACGTTAGCAAATATGATCTTGGGATTGTAGCTTGTGAAGCACTAACCCAAGTGTCTTGGCCGTAAAATAACCAAACTAACTAAAAACTTGCATATTAGCTTACTATGTTCCCAGGAACTGTAGTAGGTGAAGCACTGACTTTGCATCCATTTGGCATTCATTCTTGCACTATGACTTTGCTTTGGATCATTTATATTCAGTTCCCTTGCAAATGTCTTATACAGTTAATCCATTGGAACTTGAGATTAGAAACAAATGCATCATTCTATTTGAAACTTGTTTCCAAGATAGCACTTGTTCTAATAGTAGACATAACTGCATTGAGTCCAATTTGAATGAACTGCTAAGTATTCAGAACTTTACACTATTCATACTCTGCTTGTTGTCATTATTCTCAAATTTCTATACTTGAGGACAAGTATAGAAATAAGTTTGGGGGTTTGATCACTATCATTTATATGCATTATTGACAACCCCAAAACCTTAAAACCTCACTTTTTATACAGTCAGAATTACAAAAATTTGCATGCCACATTGTTTTTACTCATTTTTCAGATCAGTGCGCAAAGACACATAATCTTCATAAGATCCATCATAGAAGGGAAGCAAGATGCAACATTCAACTTATAACCAATGCAATAGACAAGAGGTCCAAGATCAACAATTCAAATTCAAGCAAAAACCTAAAGTTCAGTTCTGTTGTGTGAAAGTGAACAATAACTGGCACAATGTCTGATAGCTAAACTCAAGCCCCTCTTCTGAATTCCAAGCAATGCTAAAGGCAAGAAGATAAGAGGGAATTCAAATGATTATGAATCATAAAGAAGGAAAAGAGATCAACTTGGAGATCAAGGAAACCACAAAAGGCAAAAAGGCAAAAATGTGCAAAAGAGGGGACATGCCATGTGCACCATGAGCTGTGGAAAGGAAGGAAGCTTCCTCCTCTACCAACTCGCACCTCACCTCCACCACATTTGGAAAAAGTGTATAAAGCCAGCACCGGCTCCTCCATCCCAAGAATCGCCTCTTCCAGCCATCCATTCCATTCCACCATTCGTACCCACTCCACTTTTCCACTTTTCACAAAACACCACACCAAGAACACCAAGAACTCCAATAACGAGAACAAGAACAAGAACAAGAGAAAGAACAAGATGAACAAGGAGAGCAGGAGAAGAAACACAAGGCCCTGGTGAACTGAAGAACAAGATCTGCAACTCTTCCTCCTCTACTCTGTTTCCTCTACTTCGAGTAGATTTCAGGAGCTAAAGCCAAGGATCTCTCTCCACCTCTTGTGTAATCTTGAATGAACTTTGTAGATCATCCATCTGCAAGTAAGGCTTGTAGTACTTTGTTATTGCAGTGATTTGGGTGACACCATTATCTGCCTTAACTGAAGATTTGCATGTTTTGGTTGTTGCGTGTCTTGATCAGTGTGTGTAAGGCTAGTCCTTGCAACTTGTGTGTTGCAATTTTGTCCATAATATCTCTTTGCTTGTTAACTCACTGCGATCTGGCTTGACAACCCAGAAAGCGGTGATCCTTGTGTTCAGAATTTCCTCCTACCTAAACCTGCTAAAAACCTCTGCTTGCAATACTAGTTTCTGCAAGTTAAGCATTAAAATCTTATTCCCTGTCTAAACCCTTCTTAGATCCTTGCTAGTCTCTGGATTGACAACCTGAAGGCTGTAAGTTAAATTCTGAATCTTTTCGAGTTAAAACTCTTTACCTTTGTGTTTAAAACTTGAAACCTTAAAGATTTGGTTAACTTTCCGCCAACCCTTCGAAACATCATAAACTTGTTGATCCCTGTGGAGACGATAACACAAACCCCCCTACCAATACTTCCCGTTTGACTAATTCACCCGACATATCTGACGGAGTCCATGCAAACATATCAGAGTTTGCCCAGAGGAAGACAACGAGCGCGCTTTTCTAGTTGGGAGGCAAGGCAGCGCCTATGATGACGCTAGCCCCGGAACCTTCAGCCCACGAGCCACTCGTGCTCAGCGACACCTTCTTCGTGGAAGCTTGCTCTTGAAATAACGTTTGCTTCTTATTCTTGGGTCTCTCGAGAGGCTCCATGTCCTTGCCAGCCGGAACGCCCTGGCGGCTGCCTTGTAGGCGCTTTCGACTACACGCGTGGCATCCAGGATATGACCATGGATGGCGATGGTGCCCGCGCTGGCGGGTATCTTAACCATGTTGTAGGTGTGATGCGTGACGGCCATGAACTTCGTGAGGGCGGGGTACCCTAGGATGTCGTTATATGGCAGACCAATGTGCGCGACGTCGAAGTCGATCAGCTCAGTGCGGTCGTTCTTCTGCGTGCCGAAGGTGACGGCTAGCCGGACCTGCCCCAGAGGTTTGATTGAACCACTGGTGAGCCCTGTCTCGTAAGGCACTTGAAGCGTCTCGAAGGTCTCAACAAAGATGACGTTCAGGCCAGCGCCCCTATCAATGAGCGTCTTGGATACATCAATGTTGTTAATGGTGGGGGAGCAGACCAGGGAGAGGGTTCCAACTGTCTTGGTCGACTTGGGGTGGTCCTTGGCGTCAAAGGCGATGGTGTACCGAGACCACTTGAGAGTTCTGGAGGTCTCGACGCTTGGGAGCGCGACGTTGAGCTCGCGGGCGAACTGCTTGAACTGGTTGTTAGACTTGGGAGCCTGAGCTACTACGAGGATGCAGGCCATAGCCTCGCTTGGGGCCTGGTAGCCTCCAGCTTCCTTGTTGGGGAGGTTATTGTTCTTCTCGACGGCTTGGGCTTGAGTGCCCAACAGTCTTTGGTAGCCGCCCTTGCGTCCACCTCCGCGGTAGCCCTCTTCTTGCTCGCGCTCCCTACTCAGCCTCTTCAGGTCGAAGCAGTTCTCCGTAGCATGGTCGCACCTGTTGTGGTAGATGAAGAACCTAAGATTGTCCTCCTTTTTGTCGCCAGGATCACGAGAGTCTCTACGGGCGCCCTTGGCATTTGGCTCAGCCGCTAGGACAACTGTGGGCTTGCGCTTGGTTTCTTCCCGCTTCTTGTGACTCATTGATCCCTCTGCCTGGTCGTATACCCGTTGGCTCATATTGATGAAGAGGAGTCCCTCTTCAGCCTTGGCGCACTTGTCAGCGAAGTCGAACAGCTTTACCACAGAGGTGAGCTTGTCGTGAATGCCCAGCTTCTCGAGCATCCTGCGGTTTGTGCCGCCCTCTCTGAAGGCGGCGATGACTTGAGTGTCGAGGATGTTCGGGATCTTGTCACACACTTAGCTAAAGCGTTGTATGTACTTGAAGAGGGTCTCATATTTCTTCTGCACCACAACGCGCATGTCATTGTGGGTGAGCGCGCGCTATTATGTGCCGTTGAAGTTGGTGACGAACTGCTTGCAGAGCTCCTCCCACGAGCCGTCAGAGTCTTCAGGCAAGTTGAGTAGCCACGACAACACGGAGTCCCTAAGCGCGTGGGAGAACCAGTTGGCCATGACCTTGTCGTCCGCTTCTGTAGCTTGGATAGAGGTGGTGTAGAGCTGTAGGAACTCGATGGGGTTGCTGGACCCGTCGTAGCCCTTGGGGAGGGCAGGCCTGAACTTATGTGGCCAGACCACGCGGCGCTGAGCGCGGGTGAAGGCCATGCAGCCGGTGGCATACGTGGCGGTTCCGCCCTTGAGAGCCCTGCGGTTCTGCTACCCCGCCTGGCCGATTTCCTCCACGAGGCGGTTTTGGAGATCCCTCTAGCGCTCCATCCCCACCCGCGCATCTGGTGCACCGCGCTGGACGATTTGGAAGTCGTGCGGCGACGACGCATGGGAGGCAACCCTCTGTGTCGCGGCCTGAGGCGGTCCTAATGGTGGCGGAGGCGCATACGGTGCGGCCGTTCCTGCGTGGGAGTTGTGAACCATCGACCGCGACGGAGCGGGGCGCGTCTTCGCGATGTCGACGAGGTGGTGGAGACGGTCGAGCCACTGGTCGTGGGCCTCCGGGTTGGGCCGGTAGCAGAGAAGCTCCTACGCCATGAGCCGCGTGGTGTGTGGACCAGGCTCTGGACGTCCTTGAGGGGACGCGCTCGGGCGCCGAGACGGGTGCGAGGAATCAATATCCTCGTGGTGCTCGGAGAAGTCCTCGTTGCTGCGGCGGCCGCCGCCGCGGTGACCCTCACTCTCGGGATTCTCCACATGCGGGCCGGTATGGCACGGTCCGCTGTGCGAGGGCAGCCACGGCGACCACGGTTGGTGCCGGCCCCAAGCTCGGTATGAGCCCCTTCGGCTGCGCGCCTGTTGGCTTGTGTCGTGCAGGTGTCCGCCATGGCGTTGAAGCTGGTTGATGGTTGCAGACGCGCCTCAGTCCCCTACCTGGCGCGCCAAATGTCGGAGAGTGACTCCCGAGAGACAGGGGTGGTCACACTCTGCTGAGAATGTTCAATGGGGAGTTAACACGGAGGTCAAACAACCCTCAACCGGCACGACGACGGTGCTCGTCGAGCCTGAGGAGGGACATAAGGACAGATATGGACACCAGCCCATACACAGGTTTATAGCTCTCAGGAGGAGGTAACACCGCTACTCCTGCTTGTCTGTATTGCGCCGTACAGGGTACAATACAATGAGCTTGCCGAGGGCTCTATTACGGCAGTTTGGAGCTCAAGGAGTAAAGGCTAAGGTCTTCTTCCTCCTCGAGCGAGCTCGTCTATGCTATGCTTTCGTAGAGTGTTCAAGTGTTGGTTGATTGATCCGTCCCTTTGCTACGGAGGTGCTCCCTCTCCTTTTATAGGCGCCCCGGGCCTCATCCCAGCGCCCTGCGTAGTGGATGGGGTCCCACATGGCGACAAAACGGAGGAGTTGGGTGCACCGCACCTGGGTTGCCCATGGACTCGGTTCATGGGCTCAAAGCCTGCCTCAGGGGCAGGAAAGCCACCGTCCGCACAGGATGGCCAGCTCGTGCCGTAGAGATCGTGGGGGTGCCCACGGTTACGTTGTCGTTGGCGCGTAGCGCCGACCATCCGCTTTATCACCAAAGGGGAAAGCTTCGTAGTCCGGTGTGGAGGGTGCAGCTTTGTTGACCCCTTTAATCACCAGAATGACAACTGCGGCGCCGTCGTCATCGCGCGCAGGCGCGCTCGTCACTATGCGGCCACGACATAGGCCATGTGCGCTCTGCGGCGGTTGCTTCGCAACGAAGTGTCTCTACAAGGCCTATGTAGCCTTGTGGAGGGATTTGCGTTGACTCCTCCCCAAGGGAGAGAACCTTGTAGAGAGGCAGTCGCGGGGAGAGTCTCTTCATGCCTTCGATCCCCCTTTAGGCCCTCTCAAGGGCATTTAGCCCCGAGAGTCTCTCCTAGCGTTTAGCTTGGTCCTTAGTCATTTCTTTGATACCGCATGTGAGAGCGCTGTGGGGAGTGGGCCCTGCCGAAATCTTCATAATAACTATGTAGGTTTAAGCAATCCCACCGAAATCCGCATAATAATGATTTAAGGTCGTCCACCAGACATAATGTGCACGCCGAAACATGCACATTATGTGGGTGGAATTGTGATAACATTACAAAGGTTCCAAAAGATCCACAACAACAACACAAGATATATTATACAACACGACTCAAACGAGTCAACATACAAAAGATACATTACAAAGATACAAATGACAGCGGAAGAAAAATAGTATCCGACTACGGATAAGATGCAAATTGGACAAAGAGTCTGTTACGTCTCCAACGTATCTATAATTTCTTATCTTCCATGCTATATTATACCATGTTATTACGTATTTATATGCATTTTATATACTTTTATGCATTTTCTGGGACTAACCTATTAACAAGATGTCACAGTGCCAGTTCCCTATTTTCTGCTGTTTTTGGTTTTAGAAAAGTACTTAAGAAAATATTCTCGGCATTGAACAATTTTCATCTTGTAACTATTTTTGCATCAGGAACGTTCCAAAAGACCGAAGACGACACACATTGGGGCCACAAGGCGCCGCCACCACGTGCTCGCGTGCCCAGAAGTGGGGTCGCGCAAACACCAGGTGTGGGGCCCTCGGCCCTCCACCGCCTTCGCCCTTTCTCCTACTTAAATCCCCCAAAAACCTAAAAATCGCACGGTTTTTGATATTTGCTCCACGGGTCCAGAGTGCCGCCGCCATCGAAGACAAGATTCGGGGGACATAAGTCTTTGTTCCGGCACCCTGCCGGGATGGGGAATTGCCCCCGGAGCCATCTTTATCGACTCCACCACCATCTCCATCATCGTTGCTGACTCCTATGATGAGGAGTGAGTAGTTCTCCCCCGGGGCTGCGGGATCTACGGTAGCCATGTGGTCTATCTCTCTCTCCCATGTGATCTTTATGTGATCATGAGCGTTGTAATCTAGTTGAATATGTGATGCTACTGTTTATCTATTATGCACTCTAGAGGTTACTTTAATATGAACTCTGGGGTTATTCATGGGTGTAATGGTGACATTGTGTGCACCGTGTGTGATTCCTTTATGACATTGTTGGTGTTAGTTTACTCTGACTTTGAGGGTGCTCTTGTTGTCCTACACAATGAATGGTGTTTGTTATCCAACATGAGAGTGTTTGAGAGTAGTGTTTATTTATTTAACTTTGATGTCATTGTTGAGAATGTCCACTGGTGAAAGTAGAATCCTAGGCCTTGTTTCTAAGCATTAAAACACCGTTTCCAACAAGTTATGCTACATGTTTGCTTGCTGCCATTATTATTACAGATTGCAATTACTACTTATAATCATCCATATTACTTGTATTTCACTATCTCTTCGCATAACTAGTGCATCTATACATCTGACAGGTGTATTGGGTGTGTTGGGGACACAAGAGACTTCTCGTATCTTAATTGTAGGGTTCCTTGAGAGGAATATCTTTGACCTCTACCTTACTGAGTTCGATATACCTTGGGTAATTCACTTAAGGAAAACTTGCTGCTGTCCAACAAACCTCTTCTCTTAGAGGCCCAACACTGTCTACAAGAATAGAAGCGTGCGTAGACATCAAGCTATTTTCTGGCGCTGTTGCCGGGGAGGTGAGCACTTGAAGGTATCTCCTTTAGATTCTGGTAACATAATTTGTGCCACCTATCCTTTTATTTGTGAACTTTGCTATGAAAAGGGACATTTTGAATTTCAGTGCTCAGGTTCTCATAAAGATATTGCAGGAAACTTTTGTGATAACATGATCACCCCTAATCAATATGATGAACTTACATTATTTTTGGGGTCTGAAGAGATATCAAGAAAAGCTTCTTTGGTAAATATGAGTGGTATCGACATGAATGATTTGTTGCATGGATGTTATCTCTACTGTGTTAATAATTGCCATGCTAACACCTACATACAATATATTATAAAGGATGAGACTTTACCGAAGTATGATAGGACTAATATGTGTTTTCATCTTATTAATCAAAGAGATGAATTCTCCCAAGTTTCTTCCATTGTTTCTAATACTTACCCAGATTATGTGTATACGCTTCCTTTCAAGCCTCTCCCTCCTAAATAGGAAAATAATAAGAAAAGGGAAAGAGTAAGAATAAGAGGAGTAAAAGGAGAGAGGAAACGGTATCTTCTCCCAAACTTGTTGCTCGTGCTACTATTTATACTTATAATTTTGAATTCGATGATTCTGAACTTGATGATGTACCTATGCATGTTATTTATATTAGTGCTCATGATTGGGATAAGCACACTTCTTTTGATATTGAAGATCTTTGGGATAATAATTCTGAAAATGATGATGTTAATAATTGATGCACTAGTAATACTATCCATGTTCCTTCCCATGATGATATAGAGAGCTATGAGCTCGCGGATAAGGTGTTTGAAAATCCTTTCGCTACTAATAATTATATAGTTGGTACATCTCCCTCTAGCAAAAATGATTACATGTTTGCAAATGAACACACTTTAGAGGATAATTATTCTATTGCATATGATGATACTATGCCTCCGGTTTTTGATAATTATAAAGAATACTATGACATGGGTTATAATTACAATTATCTTTTTGAAACTTGTCATAATTATATAGAAATTACTCAAACCAATCCTTTTAATATACAACTTGTCTATCATGTTCAAGTTCTTTATGATGATCCTACTCCTCTTGTTTTTAATGAGAAGAACTTTTCTTATGAGGGAGATAATGATACTTTTATGCATATGGATCATGATAGGAATGTTTCATGTGATGGTTATATTGTGTATTTTATCAATGATGCTACTGAAAGTTATTATGAGAGAGGAAAACACGGTTGTAAAAGTTTTCAAGTTACTAAAACACCTCTCTTTATGTTGAAAGTTTTGAATTTGCATTTGCTTCATGTTGCTATGATAGTTGCTTTATGTTTCAATAATTTATCCTATTACAAGATTCCTTTGCATAGGAAGTGGGTTAGACTTAAATGCGTTTTATGTTTACCTCTTGATGCTCTCTTATGTTTTTTCAACTCTCATTTTTATGAGAGCATCATACGAATCTCCTTCCCTAGCTAAAAGGCTATAAAGAAAGAGCTTTTGGGAGACAGCTCAATATTTTATTTCCTGTTATTTTATTGTGTCAAGGACTTGTACTACCTCTGTAGCAATTCCTTTGTATATTTTTATTGCATTCGTGTCAAGTTAAGCCTCTAGTTGAAAGTTGATGCTAAATTTGGATTCCTACGTAGAAACAGTTTTCTGCTATCCACGTTTAATCCGCAACTCTTCACAGAAAAATTATAAAATTCTGCCTTTTTTGTGTGTGATCCTCATATATATATGCAACTTTCATTAGTTTTAAGATTTCTGATCTGAGCTAGTTAAGTGCCTCGAAAACATTCGTGTTTACAGACTGTTCTGTTTTTGACAGATTCTGCCATTTATTTTGCAATGCCTGTTTTGCTATATTTGATTGGATCTTTTTATCCTACGAAGTATCAGTGGCTCTAGCTAATGTCCAGTAGCATTGGTAGAAATTGTGTTCCTACAGAATATCATAATTTTTTGTGCACTAACCCTCTAATGAAGTTTACTCTATGTTTGGTGTGGAGGAAGTTTTCAAAGATCAAGAGAGAAGGATGATATGATGTGATCAAGAGGATAGTAAAGACAAATCTTGGGGATGCCACGGTGGTTCACCCCCAACATATTTCAAGAAGACTCAAGCGTCAAAGTTTGGGGATGACCAAGACTCTAGCGAAACTATATTTTAATTCCGCCACATCTTATGTGCTTGCTTGAAGCGTCTGTTTGTTACTTTTTGTTTTTTTCATTCTCTGATTAAAATGGATCCTAGCATTCTTTTGTGTGGGAGAGAGACACGCTCCGCTTTTTCTTATGAATACACGTATTCTTCACTTATATTCGTTGAGTATTCTTCTCATGTTATTGTTTGCTTCCTAGCTCTTGTCTTTCATGCATCTCTTGCAAGAGTTGTTAGCTTTGAGGAAAAATAACAAACTTGGAAAACGGACGATATTTACAAAAAAGTGTTCACAGAAATGACCTCTTATGTACGAAGATTCGTGGCTTTCAGGCCAAATGACCAATGTTATGGCGATAACTGTGACATAGTTTGTTCAAATGATCTCATATTGCGCACAAACATGCATCTTGGAATGGAGAACAATGTTGCCGAAGAAAGTTTTCATTTTCTTTGCACAAAAAAACCATATATCATTTTTTGAGTGTAAAAACATGGTTTTTTGTGAAGTATCTACCAACAATATGTTGCAAAATGGGAGATCTAAATTTTTAAAAAATATTAGACCACATTTAACGTACAAATAACCAAATGGTTGTGTCTGAAAAGCTTTCCATCCACCACTTTACAAAAAATAAATTCCCACCGATTCAGTTGAAAAACTCATTGCTAGGTACACAAGTAGATGTTTCATCATAGATGCACAAAGAGTTTCACAAAATTCCACCTCTAGATACGAACAGTCACGCCCCCCGTTTTGACCGTATTTTGAAATTGGCGCATAGAATTAAAAAAAAATAAAAAAGGTGTGAATCCACGTTTTTTTGTGAAAGCCTTTTCATCTACCTCTCGTAAAAATGACAAATTTTCGCCGATTCAGCTAGAAACAGGTCAAATTTTAACTACGGGTGCTTCTTACTTTGCTCATGATGTTTTGAAAAAATCATTTTTGCATACAAAAGTATGTACTTTATCATAGATATAACATTTCTTTGTCAATATTCGACACCTAAATAGCGACGGAAATATCCGCCGTCTTAATCGTATTTTCAAAACCCATGTAAAGCAATATATAAGGTTACTTGAATTTTAGAATTTCAATTTCATTAAATTTAGTCTCTAATAGTATATAATTACAGAGTACAATTTTATAATTTTTACAAAATTTATTTGGTTGAAATTGAAGTTAAAGATCGAAAGTAATAAAAGAATAATAAAAGGAAAAAAAAGTTGGCCGGCTCATTAGTTTGGTCCCAGGCCTTTGTCCGGTGGCGTGTGGATAAGAATGCTTAAGTTCCTTCTCTCATCACAAGTTCAATTGTAGTCCAGTGGTTCGGATTCCTCTGTCCCAATAGGAGGTCGCGGGTTCGAGTCCCATCACCCCAATTTTTGCAAATATTAGCACTTTGAGCGTGAAAGCTTTGTGGTGGGACCCGGTTGTCAGTCCGTCGGGTCGGGGCGGGATCCACTTGTCTGAGCGTGGTGTGGCGGGACCCGCTTGTCAGTCCTGGGGGGGGGGGACCCACTTGTCTGTCCGGTAGGGCGGATCCTATTTGTTAGCCTGGTGCTGGACCCGCTTGTTAGTCCGACGGGTCGGGGCGGGACTCTCTTGTCTTAACGCGGTGTGGCGGGACCCGCTTGTCTGTTCGGCGGGGCGGGACCCACTTGTCTGTCCGGTGGGGCGGGTCCCATTTGTCAATGTGGTGTGGGACCCGCTTGTCAGTTCGTTGGGGTTGGACCCACTTGTCATATCTTACATTTGTCAACGGTCAACACCTTCTGAAAACAGGCCCCACATATAAGTATGGTGAAACGTAGGAGAGATATAGGGACATGGTCGGACACGTAGGCGATAGATAGTGACACGTAGGCGAGTTTGCTTAGGTGTCAGCTAACTCACACAAATATATCAGTGGTGTTAGCATTTATGACCAAACGGTGCCGTCGTGATATGACCTTTGTAAAATAGAAGGTCATAATATTTGGGGATTTAGTCCCTCTCAAGTGGGTTATTACCAACCAATTTAAAATGGTCACAAATATATAACCAAAAAAACTTTGTCGTTACGACAAGGTGACGAGTTCACATATTTATTGTAGTGGAAACTGAGCTTGACCGGCGACACAGAGCACGGCGGAGGAGAAACGGTGCCGACCACGACGACGCCGCGCAAAGGCGGGAGTCCAGAGCAACGGGGAGGAGGGCAGAGGGGTGCGGCTCACTTTCGGGAGGTCGTCGGAGGGCTCGCAAGGCCGGAATCGAAGATGGGAAGGAGGTGAAGGAGAGCTCGACGGCGGTGTGCGCATGGAAGGAGAAAGGAGACGGTCTCGGAGATCCCTCCTGCGTCAGTTTCTGGGTTCTGCAGCGATCTTGATGCGGTGGACGACCCAGGTCCATTCCCGGTCTCAGAGGTGCCTGACGGCGAGCATGGCGTCCGGTTGGTGTACCTCAAGGTGCGGTCATGGAGGTTACTTAGGGAGAGAGAAAAAAAAGAGAGGGAGAAGGGGAAGGTGGCGGCGGCGCCGGAGGGAGGGAGGAGGAACGTTAGGGTTTCAGGCTTGGAGGAGGGGCGGGGGGGCTAAAAGGAGACGGGAAAGGGGAGTGGGTGGATGTGGGGGCTCCATGGCAGCGAGGTGAGAGTCACACTCGTGCCTGTTCCTCCTCTGTCTCCGTACGAAGAAGAAATGGACAGGAGGAGGTGGGCTGGGCCCAAAACAAGGAGGAGTTGGGTTGGTGCTGGGCCAAACTGGGCCACTTCGGCCAGGAGGTTTTTCTCTTCCTCTCTGTTTTTATTTCTTTTCTTTTTTCTTTTGTGATTTTGTGTTTTGAAGGAAAATAGAAAAGGAAAAATAATACAGAATCTTTTGCAAGCATTTATAATATCAAATAGACAGTTTGATACAATAGTTTTAAATATTTGTAAATGATTTGAAACATCACATTGTAAAATTTATTTGAATTGCATTTGAATTGAAAAGTGTGAATTGAATTTGAATGCAACAAATTAAAAAGGAGGTGAAAATGCAATGTCATGATGATGCAAAAGAAAAACTAACAAAATCTAATTGGGGAAAAATTCCGGGGCGTTACAATCGACACCACTAACAAGGGATCGCGTCTTGCGGTCCACGCCGAGACCACAAGAAGAGAGGGGTAACTGCGGAGTCTTCATTCTGCAAGATGAAATTTCACGACACCACTAACAAGGGATTGTTGCTCGACCTTGAAATTCTCGACACCGCTAACAAGGGATTGTTGCTCCACCTTGAAATTCTCGACACAAGTAACAAGGGATTGTTGCTCCACCTTAAAATTCTCGACACCACTAACAAGAAGAGTTGCTCATGTCGATGACGATGTCCGAAGATTGAACCTAATAGAATAAAAGGCAAGAGATCGTCCACCTACACGTAGGATCCTAAAACTTTGAAAGTTGGATAAGAGAAGAGACTCCAAAACAATTAAGATAAGAGGGGAAGTAGAATCAAGGTAAGGAATAAAGAAGAATCCTATTGAGATCATTTCAAAATAAATTTAGTCAAACAATTTAGACAGTCTAGAAACAACGACCGTTAACGAGGTTATCCTGCAGTCTTTTGCGGACCGCTGCTTCGATAACCAATCATATCAAAACAACAAGGAGATCGAAACCAAGGATCAGATACCATTTAGTGACGCCCCAAAATCGACACTATGTAGATTTAAGCGATCCCGCCGAAATCCGCATAATAACGATTTTAGTTCACCCACCAGACATAATGTGCACGTCGAAACATGCTCATTTTGTGGGTGGAATTGTGATAACATTACAACGGTTCCAAAAGATACACAACAACAACACAAGATATAATATACAACACGACTCGAACTAGTCAAGATACAAAAGATACATTACAAAGATACACATTACAACGGAAGCAAAATAGTATCCGACTACGAATATGATGCAAATTGGACTAAGAGTCCTGAAGATAAACGATGGCGCCATATCCCTGCCCAGCCCAAGCCAGAGGGATTCCCAAGCTAACGTCGTCAGACTTCAAACCTGTTAACTGCACATCAAAGCGCAACCCAAAGATGGGTAGGGCACTCCCTGGCAAGGAAAATCAACCTGCCGACTTTCTATAAGATCTCCCAAAATATAGGGTAGGAGGACTTAGCGGCAGCAGCACTAGCAACCTAATAGAGACACGCTACAACTTCCGTCTAATTAGAGAGTGATAAGAGAGCGCATAAGTAACCAACTATAGCTAACACCAATCATAACCCATTCTCGGATTAACCCCCTCAACCAAGTATGAGGAAGCAATTCGGGAAACTCACACATTGAACAGTTTTAGTTACGATTTATTGTGAAAGTAATTCTATATTACTAGTCAAGTTAATTAACATTAGTTAGGTGCAAGTTGTCTAGATCTTGTTAGCCAGTATCGTCACCAAGTCGTCCATAACCGCGGACGCCGCTCATCGATAAGATTATACCCTGCAGGGGTGCACTACTGGACCCATACTTGTTCGATCAACCCCAAAAGCAAGACAGATGGTAGGGTATCTCAACACGGCAAATCTCTTATCTACAACCCATTCAGGGAACCACATGATTGCGTGCATGGCTAATCAGGTCAAGTGCCCGCGCGGTCAACCTTCATAGCACTCTAAGAACGTGCCGCCCTATATGAGAATCGACTACTCCATCATAATGAGATTGTTATGTAACCATATGCATGCATCAAATGGAAAGCCCGAACTACTTGCGGGGCCCTGGATAAGAAGCGGATAAGATCAAAGTCGCGGGGGGCTCCATAGGGCCTCCCGCAAGTGGTTAGTGCGCTCGTACTTGGATTTGAGGACAAAATCTCAGTTCCTGGGTCGACACTTAGCAGAACAAAGCACCTCGCAAGGCGTCCCGTCGGTGCCTTATCTTTTGATTATAATACCCAACATATGACATCATTTTATTAAGGTAGAACAATCTATCATACTAAGCATGTGAAAATATAAGACCAACTGACAACTCGCACAAACAACTCTAAGCATGCGGTACAACTCGCACGCCAAAAAGTAAACAAACAAAATTTAATAGGATCTGGAGGTGGGGGCTATATCATGGCTGCACTGTAAGCTTGGAATAGGAACGAGACACTGTCGGAGAGTGACTCCCACGGAACAGGGGTAGTCACACCCTGAAGTGTAGTACGAGAAGGGGATTGAACACGGAGGTCAAGCGACCCTCGAGAGACACGACGACGGTGCTCGTCGAGCCTGGAGAGGAACACCCACGATAGAGATAGACACCGGCCCATACCCAGGTTCATGGCCCTCAGGAGGAGGTAACACCGCTACTCCTGCTTGTCCGTATTGCACTGCATAAGTTACAGTACAATTGAGCTTGCCGAGGGCTCTCTTGAGGCAGTTCGTGCTTGGAGAGGGACGCAATGGTCGTCTTCCTCCTCAAGCCGAAGGCTATCCTACTAGCTGGACTAGGGTTTACAAGTGTTTAGCAAGCAATTGGCCGACCCCTCTCTACGGTGGAGCTCTCCCTCCTTTTATAGGCAGCACGGGCGTCTTCCTTGCGCGGGGCGCCCGAGGTGGGCTCCCAGACGTCAGTGGTGGGGAAAAGTTGGAGTCCACCGATGCCGAATCCTCCTTGGACGCGGTCCATCAGCATGAAGTTGGGCGCGGTGGCCGACAGGCTGCAGACCGCGCAGAACGACTCGTAGGGGCTGCAGTGATTGTGGTGGAGCCCACGATGACGATCTTTTTGGAGCGTTGCGCCGTCAAGCCGCTTTATCACCAGAGAGGAAAGTCCCAGCTGTCCTGGCGCAGGCGGGGCAACTTTATTGACTCCTTTATCACCAGAATGGCAATTCGAGTGCTCGCGTCACCTCTGCGGCCGCTGCAGAGGCCATGTGCGCCCTGCAACACTTCCTTGGCCATGAAGCTTCCCCACATGGCCGAATTAGCCCGTGGAGGAATTCATGTTGACTTCTCTCCAGGCAGGAGGACTCTCGCGAGAGTCTCTTGAAGCGCAGGTCCTCTCCAGGCCTTCGCTTCCTCTTCAGGCCCTCAAGAGGAGTTGCCTCTTGAGGGTCTCTCCAAGCGGTGGCTTGGTCCTTAGTCGTTTTGTCTGATCTGCCCGGGTGTGAGGCCTTGGGAGAGTGGGCTCTGCACACCCAGTCCTTACTGGGCCGACAGTCGCCCCCGGGCCCGCGATGGCGCGGCTGAGCCCATGGGCGCAGGTGGAGCGTCGTGGGCCCAAAATGTTCGACCGGGCCGAGCCACGCGTCGCTCAGATGAGTAACGGCCGCGCACGATCTGGGGCGTGCGTAGTGGGGGGTCCCACCACGCCCCGGTAACTGCTCCTTGAAGGGACATAAAGCCTGGGCGCCGGAGCAGGGAGCCGTTACTATTTCTGATCCTTCTCGCAGAAGCCTCCGCCATTCTCGAGCTCTCCGTTCCCGCTCTCTAGCGTTCTCTTCTCCTTTCGCCTCCAGCGACACACCGAACTCCGGCGATGAGTCCTACCAAGAACAAGGGCAAGGCTGCCGCGGGATCCTCCTCCCAGGCTGTGCCAGACGAGGTTGCGCACGGCGCTGCACTGCTCGGGGTGCGCGTCAATGACAAGACGCTCTCCAAGGTCCGCTACCTGGTGGCAGACCGGACCAACGAGCATGGCGCCAGCGCGCTCAAGCCGGCTGCGCACGGGAAACGCCCGTTAGGGTTTTTCCCGGTCTTTCAGCACTTCGTCTCTGCTGGGCAGGTGTCGTCATTCTCTCCATTCCTGGAGGCGGTGCTGGCCTTCTACAAGATTTAGCTGCTGCATCTCCACCCTAACTCCGTCCTCATCCTCGCCGTGTTCGCCTACCTCTGGCAGGCGTACTTGGGCCTGGAGCCTACGGTGGGGCTCTTCCGGTGCTTCTACGCGCTCCGGAACACGGCGAAGAACGAGCGCTCAGGGTGCGTCTCGTTCCGCATCGTGGATGGCATGGGGAGTGTCTACATCCCCATGTCATGGATTGACGGCAAGGCCGTCACTTCGGTGACGAAGAAGGTTGACGACTTCCGCCAGCGGTGGTCCTTCGTGGGGGTGGAGCAGCCATGCGCCTTCCTCGAGGTCCCCGACACGCCTTCTTCAGTTCCGCCTCGCTCCCCTCCAGGCGCACTCAGTGCCCATGTGGATGTACTCCGGCCCTCACGACAAGATGCGGCTCCACCGCGAGGACAACGACAAGGACGCCATCGGCAACGTCCTGTCTGCGTTCTTCATCAACCCGGTGGTGCCTGCCGTGGACCGGCTCCCCATCACGCTCCGGTCTCTCCACCAATTCAACATGCCGGAGCGCATGGCCATCTTTGATGGGATGCCCCTGTTTACACCGGCGGGCCAGGCGGGGAAGGAGGTGCCTGTGCCGGTGGTGCAGGAAGCGGAGCGAGCAGACTCTCCCTCTGCCTCGGGAGCCAGGCGAGGCGAGGAGCAGGCCGCGGCAGGGGAGGTGTCCTCTTCGAAGCATGGGCCCTTCACTGACGAGATTTGCGACATCTCGTCAGGTGATGACGATGCCTTCGTGGTGGCGCCCTCGCGCCTCGTGGATGAGGAGGCTACTCCGGGGCGGCGTGAGCCACGGACCAAGGCGGACGTGGATCGGTCTGGGGCGAGCTCGTCCGACGTCCCCTCGTTTGAAAGTTATGATCTGTTGAAGTTTGGTTTAATTTCTGTCTTTTTGAATAATTCTCAGAAAATGCGATTATTCTCAGCCGTCCGATCTAACTTACGTTGACACACCGGATTAATCGATACCGATTCAAAAATAGGATAAATTGGAGCCGTTAGATCGTGACCTAACGGTCCAGATTCTTGAGCAGAAACGGGCGGCGGTACCTCGCCGGAAAATGGCAGAGATGGCGGCCGGCGGCTCGGGCGTAGACAAGGATGATGCTGCGGCGGTCCTCCGGGCTACAGGAGCCGACGGCGAGGAGCAGCACGTCACGGCGGAGAAGATGGAAGTGTTGACGGCGTCGATTCCTTCCCGGACGCGCGTGGCGGCCTGGCCGGGGACGTTCGGTCGCCGACGAACTCCTATCGCGTATGAACCCGATGATTTGTTGCGGTAAAGAAACAGGTAAGAAGGTGAGGGAATGCGCACGGATGCGGCAAAACGTCAGGGTACCGTCTCGGGCTGGGGAAAGGGATCACCTCGCTGGATTTGAGTGAAAGGCGGCGGCGGCAAGCTTGCTCTGGCAAGCTCAAACGACGGCCTGGCGGCGTGATTCCAACGAGTGAGAGAGGGGAATGGAGACCGGGGTCGCGGACATTTAAGAAGGGTGAAGAACGCATCGTGGGGGGGGGGGGGGGGGGCTCGAGTGAGTGGGGAGAGTGGAGGGAGTGGGCAACGTGGGCACGGGCGTGTCTTCGTGGCGTGGACAGAGGTTAGGCTTTTTTCTGTTCTTTTTCTTGTTTTCCTTTTCTGTTTTTCTTATTTCTTTTGTATCTTTTATTTTATTTATCCAAATGATATCAAACAAACTTCTATAAATATTTAAAATTAAGATCTTTCCTTTAAACATTCAAATTCATGTTTTCAATATATTTCAAATATAAATTTTTAGATAACATGATTTGACACTTTTTGTAGAATTTCAAATAGTGTCTCAATTATGAAATTTGTGTCCCAATAAAATTAAGTAAAATTTCACAAATGCATATGTTTAAAATAAATCTTTCCAAACCCATTTTCAAAATCAAACACTTAAATCAAAACCATATTTTTAAAGTAGACGATGTTTCAAAAGTTTTGCGACTATAAACATACACTTAGGGTTTGATTAAGAACCCAAATATATTGTTTAGAAATAGGCATAACTTGAATAACCAGAAGCACTTTGCAAATATGTTTTAGAGTTTAATAAATATTTAGAAAATGTATTTATAGTTCCTTACTTAGGTTTGAAAATAAAGTTTACTTAATTAACATCATAATACTTTTGAACACATTCTAGTAACATTTTTAGTTGATCTTCTTAGACATTGTTGATTTTATTTTACTATCAAGGAAAAGTTTTAAATTTTAGTGATTTTTAAACATTCCTAAATTTTGGGATGTTACAGACTACCACTCTTAAAATGTATCTCGTCCCCGAGATTCGGAGAGGCTAGAAAGAAAGATGGGTTTGGATATCTTGGTTTAGAAGAGTTGGGTGGGCTACCACCCTTAAAAGAAACTTTTGTTGGTTGTCCAAGACTATTGTTTCCACCGTCGAAGTAACTCAGGTGAGATGGCTAGATCTTTAGTTTTTCAGGTGAGCTTCGTCATTATTGATTCCAGATATATAACATGTACTAGTATTTGAGAAATATTTACGCTGAAATTAACTGATTAAGTACTTACTGTTTACCGCTTCACGCGCCTCGAACACTTCTTCCACATTGACATGATTCACATATCCTTTCTGGAATGGGTTGGGCTTGGCTGCTACAATATCCTTCTTCTCGGGGCAACCACTAGAATAATGCCCCATGTTCTTACACTTATCGCATTTTATATGACTCAGGTCCTTCTTTCCTTGGTGGCTATGCTGTCCATTGCCATCTCCATTGCGATTGTGTTGGTCATCCTTGTTGTCGCCATTGCTTCCCTTTTGGTCTTCATTATGGTTGTGGCCATTTCCACCAATTTAATTATTTCCATGGTTGTGGAATTTATTGCCACTGCTTCACTCATAATGATTGGGCCTCTTGTGTGAAGTTTCAGAGTGATACTTGCTTGAGCTATGCTTCTTCTTTCTATTTTCAGCTTGTGTCTTTTTGTTCTCCAAGATAGTGGCCTTGTCGAGAAGTGACTGATAGTTAGGGGTGTAGACAACTGATAACTGAATGGCTAACTCATCATTCAGACCATCTAAGAATTTATCCTTCCTCTTTTCATCTCTGTCCACATCGTCTGGCGCTTAGCGTGCTAGATTGTTGAAATCCTCTATATATCGCGCAACTGTGCGGTTTCCTTGACGTAGATTGCGGAATTCTCTTTTCTTCAAGCTCATCACACCAGTTGATATGTATGCAGTACGGAAACCTTCTTGGAACATCTCCCATGTGGCCTCCTCAATTGGGTGAGTGATCTGATAGTTGTCCCACCAGCTGGTTGCAGGTCCTTCTAGAAGATATGCCGCGAACCTGACCTTCTATGCGTCTGTGCACCCAATGGTTACCAGATTCTTATTCACTGAGCGTAACCAGTCATCTGCTACAACTGGCTTTGAGGCGCTAGTAAATGTTGCTGGTCCCAACCTCAGAAATCGGGTGAGCGTGTCCAATTGAAGGGGTGGTGGTGGAAGTGGATTTTTGTTGTTGTTGTTGTTGTTGTTGTTGTTGTTGTTTGCTAGGAACTGAGTCATCACTTGCATGAGTTGGGTCAACACTTGTTGCATCCCATTGTTGTCGTTACCATTGTTGTCTTCATTGTTGTTGTTGTGGGTCTCTCGACGAGGAGGCATCTGTTGGTTTAGCATAGATAAGCAGAGATAAGAGAGGCCAAAGAAGAGAAAATCCTACCCTCACAACCAAACATGATAAAAGAAACACACAAACATTCATAAAACAACAACCTAATTCTTTAACCATTCAACAAGATTCAACCACAAACAAGAAAATCAATCTAGTATCGACATACAACCTAAGTTGGTATGTACAATACACTAACACGATATCGTGGTTCTAATCAAATGCTGGTCTATTTTCTAACTCCTAGTTGAGTACTTCAGGTTCTTCCACTTATTGAATATCTTTGAAGTGTTTACCGAATACTGGTCCTCCAATAGTCTTCAGGGTAGTGATTCGTATTGATATTGAGAAATCCATATGAAGTATCAGACTCAGACTTCAAGAACATGGTGTTCTAGAGTAAGCACATATATTTTCAGAAGGTTTATAGTAGACGAGAGTATAAGAAAAAGGTAAAATAAAATATATATTTATTTTAGAAATCTGAATAAAAATAGATTTTAAATCCTATGGTAAAAACCTATTTCTATCCAAATCTTGGGTCAAGAACCTACAGGCAACACAGTGATCTGATACCATCTGTAAATGCCCTCCTTATTATAAGCCAGCGGCCTACTGTGTAAAGTGCTAGTCCCTGGATCGACTTGCTAGCACAGACAGTTTAAGATGAAATAGCATAACATTGCATCAATATTCATTACACGATGATCCAGAAATAAAAGGGTTCGATACAAGGTACATAGCCCATGGCTAGCTCAAACCGAAATAAACACACAGCGGAAAGCAAATGGATAAGTGAGCTCCATCTTCATCATGTGCCACATGCAAGGCATGTTGGTTGGAGACTCGCGACCCTATCAATCCTTACTTCTCGTTAGAGGGTCCTGCAATGGTGAGTTGCAGACCAAGCTATATTGGGTCAGCAAAATATAATTGTGGTGGCAAGTGATACTAGTGGATACTAGCAAAAATACCCGTGCGTTGCTATGGGTTGGTTATATAATTTAATAACTGTGTTTATATACATGGAACGCATTATCCGAATTATAAGAAATCTTTACTCTAATGTTCTCTCTAATGTTCTCTCTTCGGGAGTTGGAAGCCAGAGCAACACATACACCTTGAGTCCTTAAAATTCTCTACTAATCGATTGACTTAACTATTTAGACTGGAAAAATGAAGGCAGTATAATGAAAATATTACCGAACATTTTTTTAGGAGTATACATGACAACCATGGAAAAAATGCAAAACTACAATCATGCAAGGCTAGGTTTGCAATGTTGTGCGTAAATACTTAGCAGTGACACTTTGCTTCATTACCTTACACAATAATCCAATAATGCAAGAATTCTGACGCCGGTTTATATCGAATTAATATGCCCATATTGAATTATATATGAAAGTACATAAAATATGGTGCAAAATGGCACTCATCCAATTTTCACACAAAATGTTCCATATTTGATGATATAATACATAAATATTAGAAATCTTCTCGATTTTATCTAATTTTACATATTTAAATGGCTTTATATTAAAAAACCAAAAACATCTTTACCGTATGTTGACACACGACAAAGAAACAGAGTGTGCTGATTTGCCAGAGCAGTTTCAAGGGGATCACTATCCAACGGCTCACAACATGTCTAAGGAAGCACAAAATCCGTGTGTCTCTACTCTTATTGGTCGAGGGTAGGTGGCAGACTCACGTATCCCTCTCTTTTTTAGATGCAGGTACGCATCCATCCGGGTCGTCTTTTGCACAGCTAGCACCTGGTCGGCCAGCCTCCATGCCTCTGCTCAGTCCTTCTCCAGTCTTCTCGACGGCGCTGGCCGCGACGCCGAGGCCGGGATCCATCCGCGACGCCGTGGACGGACGCCACGCTCGACGGCCTCGGAGACCTGGCCCCACGAGCCGCTGGCCATCCCTGCAAGAGCAGGACCCCGGGAGCAGTGCATCTTCTCGATCCTCCGTCGCCGCCATTGGCACCGTCTTCGCCTCCGGCTCTGCTCCGCGCCATCCGGCTCTATCCCCTCCACCGAGGCTGCCGACTCCGGCGCCCTGGTCGCGTTCCAGCTGATGCGCTGACCGCCGGCATGACGGCAGACCACACGGCCGTGGACGGCCTCGCAGTGCTGCGGGATGTTGCCATCCACCACACTAACACGGACAGCCTCGCGGCGCTCGAATTCGTCAAATCTGGGCGACCACCGCGAGGGACGACCTCAGCGCCTCCGCGCTCCAGGCCGAGGCCGCCACCGCCTCGTCCATGTTCGTCGCGCTCTAGCCCAAGCCGTCGTCTTCAACGCGCAGCCTGCCGTCAACGGTCAACCCCCGCCTCGTTCTCCTCACCAACGACGACTTCCGAGCCGCACCGGCTCAGCTCGTGCCGGAGTCCAGCCTCGGCGTTCTCGGCCACATCACCTTACGTGCGGCGCCTGCACCGGCGTGTGGGTCCCAGCTCCCTGCTCGTCGACGATGTCGGCGTCAGGAGCGAGCGTAGACGATACAGCCGAACCGGTAGGTCACTTAACAAAGGACAGCGGGTTGATTTCGGAATTTCTTAGGGGCTAAAGTGCCTGGACGTACGGGACACCTTAGGCCGTATTATATTAGAGATATTTAAGGCATCCTATCATCTACATGCATATTTGGCTTGGTGGACTTTGAGCCTGATTTGCATAAAGCTAGTTTTATCCTATGTTTTTCAACAAATATTTTATCTTTCAATTAATATCATGTGGGTTTCCTGTGCCATATTGGTTGGCATCACCACTTTATGTGTAACCATTCATTTGTGGGTTTCTTGTGCAACCTTATAGTTTAGCATCACCACTAATTATTTAACTAACCATTTGTGGGTTTCCTGTGCAACCTTATAGGTTAACATCACCACTTAATATGATCTTGTGGGTTTCCTGTGTCACCTTGTCGGTTAGCATCACCACAACTGTCATATTTACCCTTGTTCAACCCATCAAATTTTATTTAGAAATTGGAATGATAAGATCCTCCGTCAATTCCTTGTCCAGCTCAAATTGTCTGTAATCGGGGACACGGTTAAGTACTTAGTTTTTGACTCTCAAGAGTTTGTGCACTTTCACCACAAGACCCAATCATTCCCTCGTCCATGTCACCCAATTATGAAATGGAAAAGAGAAGACCGAGACGAGACCTTTCAGAAGTAATTCCCCAAAATCATACCGCGGACCCATCCCCTCTTGTCATCCCTACATCTGCGGGTCACGCGGATTTCGGGGTTTCACAACTTATATGGTCAAGACAGATCCCATATGACTTGTGGCTGCACTGGAAGCAATCTAAACACGGAGTAACTTCGAATCTCTTTGATCCTAGGTGGCTTTTCACACTTACAATCCATCCTCCCATCCTGGGGTTACCCCGGGGGATCACCGTTTCCAACTTTCCACCAACACCCAGGTAGTTCATTAAACTTAATTGTTTTCCTTACTCAACTACTAAAAACATTTTCCATAGGATATCCAAGTATCCACTAAGTTCAGTGGCTCACTAAGCCTAGAGGGGGTGTGAGTGGATGGCTATTCTAAATAGGATTCCCATAGCATAGCATATTATACCAAATCTGGTAATAGGCCTATCATGCATACCACTGAAAACAATAAATGCAATAAATTAAAAATAGTAGGACATTTATGAGTGAGCATCATTTTCCTTGGTCACAGGGGGAACACGCGTAACTACCATAACAACGGGAACACTCCGCACAATCTAAATAAATAAATAACACTCAATCGACATACCAATCAATCATATACACAATACAAAAACAATTTTATGCAATTATGATTGAAAACCACATTATTAAAAGTGTAGAACACTTTAATAGTTCTCTGGTTGTTAAATGTATGTATGATGGCATAAGCCAAATTTTAAATGAATTTGTATTTGAAAATCATTTGATTCAACTAAGTTTTACACAAAACAATTGCACTTGTGTAAATAAGTAATCATAAAAATTATGTTTTAGTTCCTCTGGACAGAGGGTGCAAATTAGCAACATTTATCAGAAGGTTTCACTTTAAAAATATTTTTGGAAAACAAGATATGAATAATATGGCCGAAAAGTCTCTCTGTATTTTGATCCAATTTAACTTATGAAAAATGGAAAACTAATGATGTCAAAATAAACTACATGACAAGACTTTTCCAGGGACATAAAATTTGCTAAATTTGGATATGTGGTTTGAAAGTTATGATCTGTTGAAGTTTGGTTTAATTTCTATCTTTTTAAATAATTCTCAGAAAATGCGATTAATCTCAGCCGTCCGACCTAACTTACGCAGACGCACTGGATTAATCAGTACTGATTTGAAAATAGGATAAATTGGAGCCGTTAGATCGCGATCTAACAATCCTGATTTTTGAGCAGAAACGGGCGGCGGTACCTCGCCGGAAAATGGCGGAGACGGCGGCCGGCGGCTCGGGCGCAGACGGGGACGATGTTGCGGCGGTCCTCCGGCCTCCAGGAGGCGACGGCGAGGAGCAGCTCGTCACGGGGGAGAAGATGGAAGTGTTGACGGCGTCGATTCCTTCCCGGACGCGCGTGGCGGCGTGGTTGGGGACGTTCGGTCGCCGAAGAACTCCGGTCGCGTATGAACCCGATGATTTGATGTGGTAAAGAAACAGGTAAGGAGATGAGGGCATGCGCACAGATGCGGCGAAACATCGGGGTACCGTCTCGGGCTGGGGAATAGGATCACCTCACCGGATTCGAGTGAAAGGCGGCGGCGGCAAGCTTCCTCCGGCGAGCTCAAACGGCGGCCTGGCGGCGTGATTCCAACGAGAGAGAGAGAGCGAATGGAGGCCGGGGTCACGGACATTTAAGGAGGGTGAAGAACGCATCGTGGGGGGGGGGGGCTCGAGTGAGTGCGGAGTGGAGGGAGTGGGCAACGTGGGCATGGCCGTGGCTTCCTGGCGTGGACGGAGGTTAGGGATAACCTGCCCTGACGGGTGGGTCCCAGCGGCCAGTGAGAGAGAGTGGAGAGAGGGCCGCGGTTGGGCTGGTGTTGGGCTCGGCCCAGTTAGGCTTTTTTTTGTTCTGTTCTTTTTCTTGTTTTCCTTTTCTGTTTTTCTTATTTCTTTTGTATCTTTTATTTTATTATCCAAATGATATCAAACAAACTTCTATAAATTTGTAAAATTAAGATCTTTCCTTTAAAACATTCAAATTCTTGTTTTCAATATATTTCAAATATAAATTTTCAAATAACATGATTTGACATTTTTTGTAGAATTTAAAATAGAGTCTCAATTATGAAATTTGTGTCTTAATAAAATTAAGTAAAATTTCACAAATGTATATGTTTAAAATAAATCTTTCCCAACCCATTTTTAAAATCAAACACTTGAATCAAAACCATATTTTAAAAGTAGAGGATGTTTCAAAAGTTTTGTGACTATAAACATTGACCTAGGGTTTGATTAAGAACCCAAATATAATGTTTAGAAATAGGCATAACTTGAATAGCCTGAAGTACTTTGCAAATATGTTTTAGGGTTTAATAAATGTTCAGAAAATGTATTTATAGTTCCTTACTCACGTTTGAAAATAAAGTTTACTTAATTATTATCATAATACTTTTGAATACATTATAATAACCTTTTTAGTTGATCTTCTTGGACATTGTTGATTTTATTTTACTATGAAGTAAAAGTTTTAAATTTTAGTAATTTTTAAACATTTCAAAATTTTGGGATGTTACAGCAAGCGAGGCAGGGAAGGGTCGTTTGATGTGAATATGTGCGTATAAGTGTAGAATGTGCGAGAAAGAGACAAGAAGAGTAGGCGGTTGGCTCATATTACAAATTACAAAGAATGAATGTCTCAGATGAGGTTAGCAGACAAGGGTTATCTAATGAGACTTATTAGGCTAACTTTGTAGGAACAAAGCAAAACGTGAGAGAAGGAGTCTCCCACGCCCTTATTACGCTAATGGATCTTATCAATGCTTAAGTAGTCGCTTATGATCTAAGCGAAGCATTTTTCCATCGCACATCGCTTAAGTGCGCTTAAACGTACGCTTAATTAAGATTTCTTTAACCTTTGTAAATAATGGTGTCTGAAACTCTCTATCGTCGGAAAAAGTGGCCCTTGCACGTGTCCTAGTTTGGCGCATGCCGTTGATCTCAAACTTTGATCGGTTCTGGATCATGTCAAATCTTCTTTTTTTCCCTTCAAATGGGAACGAAGTCCGGGCTACGCACTGGATAATTTAGAATGATACAAAGTAGATACATCGTTGACCAGATGCCATCGAAGGAGAATTAAGAAGTCAACGACGTCTCATACCGAACCTCTAACATGCATGACTTGATACTGCAGAAGAGACGTCGTGCGTAGCTGGCCTACTTTATATGGAATCAAACCCGATCTTGAAGTGGAGGGCCGTCCATATTGGCGTTGGATTTTAAAATTTTGCGGTAAAAAATATACGTTCCTTCCCACCATCGACCGCAACACATAAAAGTTTTGACCATCACCATATGGAAGATCCGACTACCGCGTAAACCACATGAGTATAATGCTCGCCGGCCGTCATCGTCGAAAGATCAGGACCACCGTCTTTGAAAGATCAGATCCAGCTGACGGCGGAGTGAAGAGTATCCATTGTCGGTGTATGATCACGCTATACAGTTACTACATCTGTTACAAAATGTAAGCTTTTTTAGTAAGCCAAGTTAAACTTGCTAGCTAAAAAGGTTTAAAATATAGAACTGAGGGAGTAAGTCGTGTTAGTGTGAAAATCTTGATGAAAATCTTGGAATTTCTAATGTGAGAATGCCTACTCATCACTGTATCCACGTTAATTTCTTGGTGCTGATTTGATTTACTGTATACTGAACGGGCACCTAGGTGGTTGATACTCCTCTTGCAAGTCAGTGTCGAAATCCAAATGATGGCAAGGGATGAGTGATGACCCTGTCCCAGATCTCGATAAAGCGGTGTGCAGTGCATGACCTTGAATTCTTGGCATTGCCCTCACTCCTGCAAAAAGAAAAGTAAAAATCAATGAAAAAAGCGCGCTATATCGGTGTTTATAGCGCGTTATAGCATTTCTGAGTAGGCTACACTATATTTAGCCGAAAATGCTCGCTACGGCGCTACGCACGCTATACCACGCTAAATAATAAAGCGTATAGCACGCTACAAAAAAAACTGGAAAACTGGATCTGAAGCCTATTGGCCCAAGCCCAGCTCCCATCGGCCCAAACATGTAACAAAACTACAAACGTCTAGCTCCCGAGCTCCTAGGAAGAACATCACAAGGAAATAGAGTTCCTACTTCCTACGAAGAGCTCCCAAGCTCCTATGAACCTGGTGATTACAAGTTGAAGGATCAACATCAAAAGAAAAGAGAGTTACTAGAAAGAAGATGTTTCCTTTCTTCGGTAATGATGATGATGTGCAATCTGATTGTTCGTCTAGTGAAGAAGATGAGGCCAATAATTCTGTTTAATGTTGTACACTATAATCTGGTGGTTATGTTTTAAACCTTGTTATGTTGTTCATGTATATGTATCTCCTATTTTAAGTTTGTGCCATGGATCTGCTTAAGTGGACTGGTTCTACAAGTATTACTGATTATTTATGTTAAAGAAATCCTTAATATTCACTTATTTAGACTATATATTACAGTTTTTTTGGTCAAACGCTATATCAAAAATAGCACGATATAACACGTTATAGCGTTTGTAGCATTTTGAAAAGGAGCACGCTATATTTTGTTGCGTGCTATTTTTTTCATTGGTAAAAATGCTATGAGTCATGCATGCACAAAGAAAGCAAAAGGCCTGGCTAGCTTTTCGCAAAGCCACCGTGCATCAGCATGGCCACAGATCTCATTCTCAGACTAGTCATAGTGGGAGTAACATTGGTAGTAACATAAGTGTCACATAAGTAAAAAAATTATGTGTAAGTATTTAATGAATAGAAAGGTGGTGATGGTAGTATCATAGATAGATACCGTAACGTAGCGGATTTCAAAACAAGATGAGTCTATAACCTAATAATGAATGATTATATGATACTACTCTTACGATACTCCCCACTATTAAGATAATAACATAGACTATTATCAAATTCATGATACGAGCGCACACACGCATGCACACGCAGACCCCAAATCTGGCGTGAAAAGCTGAAAGAATCGCAAGGCATCACTAACGTCTGGCTGGTAGCATGCTGGCCGTCTGATGGCGCGTCAACGGCGTTAATTATTCCATTTGTGTGACGGCACTGTTTCCTTTTTTTAAGCGAAACAGTGGGAGAGAATCCCACTGCAATTTTCCATTTTCTATGAGCCGCACGTATTTACAAAGTTATATACACGGCTAACCAGCCAAGGGTTTGAAAACTCTCGAAAAGCTAAACTAGTATTGAGCCTTCAACCAACTATCAAATTGAACACTATATTTACTCTTCATTCTATAAGAAATGAATTGAAGTTCTTGAAGGAGAATCGCTTTCCAGGCAGCAAAGGAAGGACTTTGATCATTAAAGAACTTGTAGTTTCTCACAATCCAAATGCTCCAGGTGACCATGACCATGATTTCCATACTAAAGGGAAGAACGATTTTCTTTCTAGCAAGAAGGTTTCTGGTGTTCAGTCTGTCATGGAGAAGTAACCAAAAGAAGAACTTGTGCTTCGCTTGGCAAGACGATTTCCAAATCCAACCAAACTGTGGAGGGGTTGGGCAGTGACCAATCAAGACTTTCTAGGCTCTGTGTGAAGTGAAATTCTCATTCCCCCAAATGTAGCTCCAGTGGTCCATCTGACCTTCTACGATCTTAGTCCTTGTGTCCCGGCAGATATCTTCCAACGTGCAGAACTCCTCGTAGGCATGTTCAGATAATGGTAAATGAAACAAGTCTTCTAAAAACACAAACTTGTTTGACAGTCATCTCTGTTTCTCGAGTAGGTCACCAAATGAGGCAGTTTGTTTTCCAGGCAAAGGTCTGACCAAAAAAGAAAGCTGTTACCCAAACCCACTTGTCCACAAGCCATTGACTTGAAGTTATCGGTCAACTTGAGATGAGCTTTCCACCAGAAAGAACCAAAAATCTGTGTGCCTGGTACAGTTCCATTTGAATAGTAAGTTTCCCAAACAGGATTCACCCAAGGTATGTACAGATGATTATAGAACTTGTGCATATTTTTAAGAAGAAGTGCTTTATTCTGGACAGCCAGGTTTAGCACACCTAGGCCAGCTTGATCATTAGGCTTACAGATTTTTTTTTCCATTCAATCAAAGAAGATCCTGTAACACGCCGATTTTCTTAAGCATAGTATTGTGGTGTTGGGCTAGATTTTTCAACCTTAGCAAAAACTTTTGGGTGTGTAAAATTTTGAGGCATGAATTATCTTATTGTTCTCATTAGTGTTGTTGAGTTCCAACTAGCCATCTAAGATGTTAGAACCACTAAAAACAACAACAACTAGAAGGAAAGTTCAACTATTGTGATCTTCATGTCTGTTAAAACTTAGCAAAACTAGGGTCTAATATTAAGCAAACCTCAATTGGGTTTTGACATGCATTTGAACCAAGTTGGTCTATGTCATATATAGTTTCATACCCTGTTCCAGATAATCACAAAGGAACTTTTTAGGACATAAATCTCACTAGCTTTTGTGGTCATCAAAATAACATGACCATTTGAGTCATTCTTTTTCTTTTCCCTAAAACTCTTCCTTTCTTTTGTATTCTTAATGATGTGCTTAGTTTGTACACTAATTAAATCAGTAATTTCATATGTTAGTATGGCCAAGTTGTTTGATTTCTTTTGTGAGCATGTTGTTTTGAATTTTCAGACATGTGTTTGAATTTAGTTGAAAACAAACCAAAACTTCCACTCCTCTCTCTCATCTCTCTCTACCCTACCTGCTGGAGAAGAAGAGCTGCATCTCACCCCTCTGGCCCCACATGTCATGGACTAGGGGCATTCCTCCATCACTCCCCTCTTTCTCTTTTTCTCTCCCCCCAACAGGAGCTCTTCTCCTCCCTCCCTATTGGCCCAAGCTCGTCACACCCCGACCAAATCTCTCTTATCTCTCTCCCACCGCCCATCCAGCCAGTAGAACGAGAGGAAACCGCTCCCCTCTCTCTCCCTGTCCGAAGAAACCCTAGATCGGGTGGCAGCGTTAAAACCACCCCGAGACCTCCCCCTAATCATTTCTCCCCCTCTCGGTCCACTCACCATCCCACTCCTCCCTCCCCTTGAGAAAAACCTCAAGCTCTCATCCCCATTTGCTCTGGAGACGAAGAAAACCTCCTCGGTAGCCGACGGAAGAAAATCGTCGTAGCCATCGCTTCTCTCCACCATCCTTCACCATTTTTGGCCCCTCGAGCACGTCTCGACGAGACCTAACTCTCCCTACCCTCCCTTTCTTGTTTAGGTGCCCGTAGGCGTCGCGTTTGTCCACGACCCGAGAACATCGCCGCCGCCGTCGCCATGAACTCTGGCGCCGCCCGAGGAAGCTGAGGACACCGCCGTGCACGCCGTCGTCTCCTCCGTCGAGCCCTTCCTCTCCCTTGGCCACGTGAGGCCCCTGGTGAGCCCGCCGTCACCTCCCTCTTTCCTCTCCTTCTCTGGTTCGCGCCGGCGCAGTCGCGTCGGAGACGACGACCAGGGACCGTAGATCCTTAGATCTACGACCACTTTTAAATCCCCTTTCGCGAGCGGCCTCGCCCGGATGGGCCGGCCCAGCTCCGCCCCTCGCGCTGTCCCGCGTTGCTCCTGGGACGATCTGGCCCAGATCTGGCCCGCCCAGCCTTTTTCGTTTTAATCTTTTCTGTTTTGAAATTCCAGAGAAATATGAACGTAGCTTTTATTCATTTGTGATTAATCTGTATAAGATAAAATAGTTAGGTTAATTTTGTAGCAAAGCTACGCATTTTCTTAATCGTGTGACTTTGAATTTATTCCAAAATATATTCTCTGTCGTGTGTTATAATAGATCTAGTAAAAAGTATCATTTTCACCAATTGTTTAATAACTTGAGATTTATAAGTCCAAATAATGCAAACCAAGATTCTCTGGAAAGCCAATCAAAATGCCTACTCAGATCTATAAGTCTTGCATGCAGGAGATTATTACGGGAAAAGATCTTTTCAGTTTAAGTAAAACACCAGTAGGTATTTGGTGATTTTTAATTCTTAAATTAAAACACTTTTTGGGTTAAATCCACTTGGAGATGGTAAATATAAGTGGAAGGTGTCATATGCTATAAGACTAGATTTTTCCAGTAGATATTTTATGCTTGATGAATCAATTCCTTAAAACAGGAGGATTTTCCTCATGAAATGAATATCTAGAATTTCAGAATAAGGTTTGTCTAGTTTTGGTTGTCTGAGCCACCTCTGTCCATGGAGTTTTGTTGGGGGCATTTTTGTGGAGTAGCCACAAGTTTTATCTAACTTACCCCACTGGTTTGGCACCAAAATAATCCATATCAGTCTCTGAAATTAAATGATGGTCAGAAGTTTACTTTATTATAAAACAGGGTTAACTGGAGCTAGGATTATCCAAATTAATTGAATAATTTTTTTACTTAAAGATAAAACTCATATCTCGCCAAAGAAATTAAATTTGCATACAGGAGATCTATGAAACAGAAACCACATTCTTTTTGGGGTTGACATCAGTAGCTCTTAGTGATTTTTAGTTGTTGTTTGAAATAGATTTTCATGCACAACTAATTTTCAGAGGTTCCTATAGTAATTAGGAGTATTGGGGTAGAAGGGTTTATTTTTTTGAACAGTACTTTAGGAGTTATGCCTTTTCCATCAAAACAGTCCCATAATAACTATTTAAATGCATAAGTTATATTTTCTGTATTTTTTTTGGATAAGAGCAAGCTTGTGTTTAAAAATTACCAACTTAGTAATCCAGAACCTATAAGAAACCCTTACTTTTGCCTTTAAAACAATAATAGTGTTGTGGTTATTATCCTTGTGTGTGATTAGCATAACCCCTTTTTGTGCCGTAAGGCAACCCTTTATGTCTGGTGTGTTTTGTGGTGTTTGTGGTCACAATTGGGTGAATCCCTCCGATAGGTGGTTTTGTTTTGTGGTGCTTGTTGTTTGTTATTATACTTTAGATTGTTGTCAACTCGCATTTTAGGATTTACACTAGTCTCGTTTGTTTTCATGTTACGGTAGAACCGCAATCAGAGGAGGAGCAGTACGAGGTAGCTGAGCACAACTACGGAGAAGAACAAGACCAGGGGCAGTACGCTGAGCAAGGCCAGCCACCTCACCACCATTATGCAATTCTACTATTTACAAAGCATGTTTCGTTTTAAAATAAAAAAATGCATGTTTTACTTCTTTTGTGGTACCTTGCCACCCGAAAACTATTTTATAAAATATTGTTTGGCCAAAGTTATCTACTAGAATACTATAGGTGTTACAAAAAGAGTTTATTTGGTGAACCTTGTTGTTGAAGGCTCCATCAAAAAGAATAAGTTTTCTAGTAATCTACCTTCATCTACTTACGTCAAAACTATAGGATGGGAACCTGTTTGATAAAAATGTTTTACGGAGGAAAACCTGAGTTGCTGGGAGCAATCAGCGAGAAAGAAATGTTTTATGAAAACCCGAGATGCTGAGAGCATTCGGAGATGTTGCGAAAACCCGAGCTGCTGGGAGCAGTCGGAGATGGAGGTTTAATTTCGAAGTCCCTGCTGCCGCATGAACAATTAACCCGTGCAACCACACTACCTGACATTGGTAGGGCTTAGCCGGAAGCTTGTCTGTCTTAGTGTTGGGGCTCTCATACTTTCTATGAGGGTTGGGCCCTCGAAGCCGGATTGTCGTCCGGAAGAGACAATACACTGCTGAGGACCAGCAGCCGGACGATTACGGCGGGTCCCCTGACGTGGCGGTGTGGCGTCCGGAGGAAAGACCAAGAGGTCTAGTGGAGCACACGGTGCCGAGGAAAACAAACCTACCGGGAGGCCCCGATACAAGGGTCGACATAGTGGAAATCTTTGATCGTGTTATCCGGACCCCCGCATACTATCGTATGATGGTCGTGGTAGACACGGCGGAATGTCCGATAGGCGTGGGAAAAGTGTGCAACCTCTGCAGAGTGTAAATCTATTCGAATAGCCGCGTCCGCGGTCATGGACGGTTGGAAAGGCCACATTGGGCGCCTGGGAAAAGAAGTTGTTTTAAAAAAGGAAAGTGTTGTGGAATAAGGAGGTACCTGGGAGGTACGGAATTTGGGAGAAAATGATTGGTCTCGGGGAGAAAATCAGTCCGATCTCAAGTCAGGGAAAAGGGGTATCTTAGTTCATTTTCGTCATGTGGGGCCGACGCTAGTCGAAATCTTCCGAAATCTTCCGCTGTACCTTAGTTCATTTTCGTCATGTGCGACGATGTTTGCATACTTGGTCATGTGACCAGTATTTATGTAAGTCTTATTCTATTTGAGTTGTATGATGTAACTTTGTATACCATGTTGGTTATGTGATCGCGATGCACTGATCATTGGGATCGTGATCTGTTTACATAACGTGGGCAACTCTGACGGGCAGTCAGAGGGGTCCTTGGAGACTTGGTATCAGAGCCATCGTTGACCTTAGGAGACCTTAGTTAGCATGGTCGTTAGCTTAGTAAGGAAATGTTTTGCTAAAACCTATTTCGATAGAAATCTATTTTCTTCCAGGTAAGCTTAGTATGGTTTCCACTCCTCACCTATTCTCAAAATTATCTTGATCTTACCTCTCTAACTAAAAGTATTTACAAAAGGTTTTCTCTACTATCTTGTCCCTATTCAAAGCTTGAATAAACTTGACGATGAACCCAAATGAGACCTAAATAACCTGTACCGAGAAGGCGAAGTTTAGTCTCAATACTTCATCATATGACATCAAGGTGGTCGTCAAGTGAAGAAACAAGCTACAAAGAAACTCTTGATTGCCAAAGCAGTGTCACTGTCAAGACCTCAACCCAATAATTTAATCCAAGTCGTATCTTCGACAGTCTCAAGCTTTTTCCAGCAGGAGCCTCAGCTGAAGAAGTGTAGGCTCCAGCAAGTAGGAACGACCAAGAACCATAGGACTCTTAGGATATGACCCTTGGTTGGATAGGATCATCAGCCGGACGATTATTGCGGGTCTCCTGACATGGCGGTGTGGCGTCCCGAGGAAAGACCAAGAGGTCTAGTGGAGCACACGTTGCCGATGAGAACAAACCTACCTGGAGGCCCCGATACTAGGGTGGTCATAGTGGAAAGTTTTTATCGTGTTATCCGGACCCCCGCATACTATCGTATGATGGTCGTGGTAGACACGGCGGAATGACCGATAGGTGTGGGTAAAGTGTGCAACCTCTGCAGAGTGTAAATCTATTCGAATAGCCGCGTCCGCGGTCATGGACTGTAGCGCCCCATCTTTTATAAAAAGATGGAACACCTGTGTTATGTGCTAGTCCCTTCAGAATGAACCTTACTTGCACTGAACTTCCTCTTCCTATTCTCTTCCTTTCTTATGTTGTTGTCCAGGGTGATAGCTTGATCCAGCAGAGCTTGATAGTTTGGAGCATATGCCACAAACAAGGGTATCTTCAGTTCTCCCCTAAGTACATTGAGGAACTTTTCCTTCCTCTTTGCATGAGTCATCCATATACTCCTTCAGAGTTCTACCTCCCTGCCTCAAGCTGCGGAATTCCTCTTTCTTCAGGTTCATTATACCAGAGGAAATGTGAGCATTGCGGAAACCTTCCTTGAACGCATCCCAAGTCATGCCATCCAAAGGATGAGTCACTTGATAAGTCTCCCACCACAATGCAGCGGGTCCTTCCAACAGGTGTGCAGTGAACCTCACTTTTTCTGCCTCAGAACACTCACAAGTTACTAAGTCCTTGTTGACTGAACGGAGCCAATCATCCGCCACTATTGGTTCAGTAGCAGAGGAGAACTTATTAGGCCTAAGCCTTATGAATCTAGCAAGTCTGTCCACTGGAGGTGGTGGTGGTGGAGGTGTCGGGTTGTTGTTGTTGTGATTGTTGTTGTTGGTTACTGCAATGAATTGAGTCATCATATTCATCAACTGAGCTTGAGCGGCCATCAGTTGTTTCATGGCATCATTGTTGTCGGTATCACGACGAGGAGGCATCTGTAGGGTTTTCAGCATAGATGAGTGAAAGATAGATAGAACTAAGAGAAGAAAAATCCTACCCATGCACAAGCAACCAAGTCAACACAATCAACACTCAAAAGACAACTTAAAAATAATATTTACTTAGCAATTCGAAACAGGTTTCTAAGTTGATTTAATAAAACGACAGAGTCTGCAAACCCATCATTCTAACATTGACACACCACAAGTTGGAGATCAATGTTTTAAAAACGACGAACTAAACGAGGAAGAACATGGTGGTCTAACTACTAAGTCTAAACTTTGTCCATGACGTCTCCTTCATCTTCTTCGACCTCCTCGATGGTGATGCCTTCCTTCATGAGAATCTCCTTGTAGTCGTTCACCTCCTTCTCTAAGGCCTCGTTCTTCTCCTGTAACTTTGTCTTCTCACGGTGCAGAGTCTCGATCGCTTCCTTCTCCAGGACTTCAATCTTCTCTTGTAGCATTCTCTTCTCACGACGTAGAGTCTCGATTAGATCTCGATCAGCTTCAAACTCGACGTCGTTGCTCAGAATTTCATCCTTCAAGGTCTTGATCTCCTTGTTCTTGTCTCTAATTCTCTTTTCTTGATTTTGGAACTTCTTCTCTTGAGCTCGGAATTTTTCTTCTTGCGCGTTGGCCACCTCTTTTTGGGCTTCAATCTTCTTTTGAGTCTCCTTGACTTGGGCCATTATTTCATCATTCTTCAGTAGCTCGTTGCGCCTATCCTCTCCTAGTTGCTAGAGGTGAACTTCTAAGTCTTGGAGATAAGGGTACAAAGGTTCTGGTTTGTTTTTGTCTTCCTCATCAACAAGGTAGGGTATCCCATGTTCGTCACGTTGACCAAGGTTAGAAAAGTAGTGGTCCTTTAACTCCTCCTGGAATTGCCAGCAAAGACGTCCTATTAACTCCTGCGTGACGAGATTAAGCCCTTTCTCCAAGGAGTCACTAATCGACTTGTACTGGATGTCTTCAGTCTTGGGTTCACTCTGACGCCCTTGTTGAAAAAGACGAACTCCCCATAAGTCTTGTTTGTTGAAGTGCTTCAGCTGGCTTGCCTTGATGATGGGTGTTGGAAGCGCCAGTAGTTCTACCAACTCCAGAAGATATCTTCCAAAGCGCATGTTCTTGAAGTCCTCCGCGGTTTGATACAAGAAGAAAGACATCCTTAAGCTATAAAAGTAGAAAATGTTAAAATGGAAAACTTAAGGTAAGAAGTACTAGTCATAGTTTTAATTAAGTACTTAGAGGAAATAAGGGTTCTATTCATAAAGGGTGATCAACTTTATTATCAACTCTTTGTAAGTCGGATATTCACTATAGTGAGAGAGACAGACACCCGACCAGCCACTTATAATTGTGGAACAGGTCTCATGTACGCGGACATGTAAGGTTTGTCCCGGGCCGCTTCATCCCACTATGCCGCTAGGATCCAACATACTTCAAAGATGGTAATATTATGATCAAAAGAGGCTTAACCAATCCTAAGGGCTCGAACCTACAGGCAACACTTTGCTCTGATACCATTTTGTAGCGCCCCATCTTTTATATAAAGATGGAACACCTGTGTTATGTGCTAGTCGCTGGATCACTGCCAGCACCACAGTACAAAATATATAGTATCATTGCATAAGTATCAAATTACTACAGCGAGATCCAAAAATAGTTAAAAGTATAGCTTTATTACAAAGTGCATAGTCATGAAGACTAGCTAGAATATTCAGAGTTCACAACGAAAGCAATAGCAAAGAGCCTCTTCTTCAAGCATGCGCCACAGGCAGACCTATTGGGCGTAGACTCGAGTCCAAACTCATTCCTCATCAGAATTACCTGCACATTTGAATATGCAACCCCCGAAGGAGGTCAATACAATGAAGTATTGGCAAGTGACTATGGTGGATAATTTATGACAAGTCTAATTCTATATGCATATTTGGCTTGGTGGAGTTGTAGGCTATTTTGCAGAATGCCAGTTTTCTCCTATCTTTTGTAAAACCATTTTGTTTCTCAAAGACTTGGCACCAAGGGATGAAGCCCAAGTGCACCAACAATTATTTCCTTAGTCAAATTTTACTTTATGAACACTATGATGAGATTCTTCCGTCCATCCTTGTCCAGTTGCTCGAAGTAGTCCATCACCGGGGACACGGCTGAGTACTCAGATTGTCGACTCTGCAGAGGTTTTCCACTTTCACCTTCAGACTCAATTAACCCAAACATCCTATACACGCGGAGTGCATTAAGGAAAGGAGAGAATTGAGATAAGAACTTTCAGAAGAAGAATGCAACCATACTAGCAAGACCCGTTCCACCTACCAACTCTACATCGGCTTGTCAAGCTGACAGGTTGCACTCCCACAACTTAATCATTCTAGACAGAGCCCATTGTCAAAATGTTGCACGGGAAGCTCCTAAACTTGGAGGGACTTAGAAATCTCTTTGTTCCTGGGTGGCCGTCCACAAGTGCGCTTCTGGGTGACAACCACCATGCTCATGGCCCTAAGTAGAATAGACATTCGTCCTAGGCAGTGACAACCACAAGCATAGTCCCAAAAGCCACTCAACATAAACCATACAACCAATTCCCCCCAGGTATGCATTTAAAGTTTAACATGGTATGTAAACACTTTTTATAGCATAGCTAAGCATCTAATAAAACTTTTGATGGCTGCATGGGAAGGGATGGCTACACACTACTAGGATAGTTTCAAAGTGTAAACTAACTTAGCATTATAAGATGGTTCAAAAATCCCTATCATGCATACTACTCAAAATATACTACTAATGCATATAGAAAATATTGGGTAGATTATGAATGTCACTTGCCTTGGTAACAAGAGGAACAAGCACAGCAAGAATAACAATCACAAGATAATCCTTCCCCCTCTTCACAATCTAGCAACAAACAATTCATAAAAATAAATAAACACTCAAATACAACACTTAGAATATCCAAAGACAAAAACATGTATGCATGCATGATATACAATGATATTTGGACACACTTATTATTAATTATTCCTCTATTATTAAATGAATGAATTATAATTTCTAGCTATTTCTTATTTTATTTATCAATTAAATAATTGAAAAATATATAGCACAAATTTGAATTCTACCATTACAACGTTTATTGTTTTATGTAATTCTTCAAATAAAACCCACGTTAATATTTCTGGACAGAGGACAATAATACAACACTATAACAATTAAATTTATTAGAAAAGCATTTTTATTATTTAAGTTATAGATTTAATAGCCGAAATACTCCTCGGATAATTACACAAATTATAATTTATCAAAAGGAAAAAACAAATGATGTAGAAATAATCTACACTAGCAGGGCTATCCGTAGATATATAGTTTATCCAATTTGGACTTACAGATCAAAAGATATGAATTTTTCAAGTTTTAACATATTTTCTGTTTTTATTTACTAATTCTGCCGAAAATAGAAAAAAAAAGGGGCTACGTGTCGCAATCTGAATAGTCGATACCGTTTCGACGCGGATCGGCTCCGAGACCGTCCTATCTAACTAATCTTGGACGCTCCAGATTAAACGAGAGTAACGAACGGGAAATTAAACGAAGCCCGTACGATCTGGATCCAATGGTCCAGATCGCACTGGCCTGACGCGAGCGGCGCGGATCGCCGGAGCTGCTCCACCCGCGGCATAGCCATTGCCGGCGTCGCGCTCTACCGAAAATAAAAGGGAAGCAGAGACGGGTTCCGTTACCAAATGATGCCGGACGTCGAGGCGATACTCATGGCGAGGTATTCGGCGTTGTGTTGCCCTGCTCCTTCCTAGTTTGTTCGCCGGAGTTGGAGAAGCGGACGGCGGCGGCGGGTCGTGGACGAACGTGATGATCTGGTGCACAAAACAGGGTGGAAACTCGTCTATTAGATGCACACGAGAACAAGAGGGAGCAGAGGGAGGGTAGGGAGGCACGGGACACTTGGAGATCACCGAAACCTCGAGGTTTGCGGCGGCGGAAACGACGAGATGCCGAGCTCGAAACGGGGCAGCCTAGGGGCGATGGAGTTAGGGTTTTGGGGTGCTAGAAATGGCGGCGGGGTGGGGTTTATAGAGGGCAACACGGGGACGAGTTTGTGCCCCGCACGGGTTCGATTCGAAGTCGGGATCGGATATGCCTCGCCGACGGAAAAATCGCGCTGGAGGTTGAAGACGCGGGGTGGGGTCCACCCGTCAGCGAGGTGAGAGATGAGCGCGGGCTGTTCTTGGGCTGCTCCTGGGCCGAGGCTTAGCGCGCGCGTGGTAGATAGGGGGTTGGCCAGCCCGACTCTTCTTTTTCCTATTTTCTTTTCATTTAATTTATTTCTGTTTTCAAAACATTATTTCAAAAATAAAATTTAAACTTAACACAATCATTTCAGAAAAAACTATAAAAATATGTTTTAGAAGGCTTATTAAAATTAGAACCTTTTGATATCATTTTGCCAAATAAATAATCTAATAAAATAAAAATTAGTATAAGGAGTTCAAATAAATTCTTTATGGAATATAAATTTATTTAAACTTATAATTATAATTTTAAATTATTCTTTATGTGATTTAAATGCCATGCCTATATGATAAATGATGCATGAATGCAAGGTTTTAAATTTTTGCAAATTTTTGGAATGTTACATGGACGGTTGGAAAGGCCACACTGGGCGCCTTGGAGAAAGAAGTTGTTTTCAAGAAAAGTTTTTTCTGGTGAACAAGGAGGTACCTGGGAGGTACGGATTTTTGGGTAAGGATGGTTGATCTCGGGGAGACACCCAGTCCGATCTCAAGTCAGGAAAAAGGGTTCTCCCTATCCTAGTGTTTGATAAAATTTTACAAAGAAAGTTTTGAACTTGAATATGTCCTTGCTATATCTAATAGAAGAGAATTATATATCTAAATGTTTTTTCCACAAAGATACAGAGATGTCGTATTCTCTGTGTATAAAATCATGGTATTCGAAAATGAGACCTATAGTTGTATTTAGGAGCCATCCTAGTTTTTGAAAATGCTTTACATGCATGTCCATGAAAAACTGTAAACCTAGAGGTGGTCTTGCGAGTACGTAATTGTACTCATATGGCTCTGTCCCTGGATATTCAAATGTCCAGATTTCAATGATGAGACTTACGTCGAGGAGGAGGTGTATGACGACGACTTCGCCACTTAGTTGTCACCGGTCAACTGCACTTGTGGGATCAGCGCTCGGAGATGTCAAGAGCCGTCGCTAGCCACGAGCTTCCGCTATCTTAGTTTATTCCGTCCTGCGTGACGACGTTTGTTGACTTGGTCATATGACCGTCTATTTGTTGTAAGACTTTTATTCGTACGACTTGAATGATCTAACTCTTTGATACCAATGTTGGTTATGTGATTGCGATGCACTGATCATTGGCATCGTGATCTTTTACATAACGTGGACATCTCGGACTTGTTTCGAGGGGTCCTTGCAGACTTGGTATTAGAGCCATCATTGACCTTAGGAGACTTTAGCTAGGTTGGACGTTGACGTCACGCAAAAATGTTTTCCTAAAAATTTAGGAGAAATACTTAAAATGTGCATAATATACTGCTATTCCCTCCCCTCTGTTATTACTTATTGACTAATATTATACTTGCATTAAACCTTATGTTTTTACTTGTTTAAAATTTTGCACACCGTTCACTAATTCAACCTCCATTTAAAATTTTGTGTAGATGAGCGGAGAGTTCTCGTCGTCGATCCAGTTGGGAGTTGTGCCCGACTCAGGAGTTTCGCGTCTGTTTCAGGCGGATTTGCTCCAGTTGACTCGGCACTTGGGGCGCCCGCTACCTGAGCTGCTGGTAGGACGCTGTCTACCTATGGTTGGAGACGAGATGTCCTGAACCGTGAGGTGCATCCTTCGAGGACCGCTGGTGCCACCCTTCGTTGAGGAGCTGATTGAGGATGCCCTTGCATCGACGCAGATGGGGGCGTTTGTCACAGTGTTGCAGAGAGCTCTCTTCCGCTTGGTGTGGGCCCACGGCGCCGATCTGGTCGGCACCCGTTTCGAGTTCTACTCCGGCCTGGACGAGCAGAGTAACCCTGTGTCGCCGCGTCCCCACCCCACTTTCGGGAACCACTTGGCCGAGCTGGGACTTCTCGTCGAGTACACCCAGTCCCAGCTGGTCACAAGTCGTTTCGAGGGTGATCTTCACGGTCTGAACCCCGACGGTGCAGAGGTACGGATTTCGGCAGATGAGCTGAGGACCGAGGATTTGGAGGCTCCGCTCAGGCATCTCAGGACAAGATGAAGACCATGGACCTGAAGCTCAAGACCTCAAAGGAGCGTCTGGTTGAGTCCCAGACAGAGCTCAAGAAGGAGCGCAAGGAGCGCCGCTCCATCTCCGCGTGTTTCCAGACTACCCGCTTCTACAAGTTCCGGCTTGACGGTATGGTCGATATGCTCAGGACTACAGTCGACGCCCGTGACGAGCAGATCAGCGAGCTGGAGAGGGAGGTGGAGGCGTTGAGCAAGCAGAACGACGAACTCCTGCCCGACGATGAAGACCCTATGGAGGATATGGACATGGAGCCTGAGAGCGAGCACGACGGCGACGACTTTCGAGGCGAGGGCGGTGAGGACTCGGGGGTTGTGCTGAGGACGAGGACCCCGACGAGCCACCATTTGACAGTGATGCTGCCGTGGACGTGGAGTAGTTATTTGCGTAGTCTCTTTTGAGTTAGGAGCGAACCATCACGATAAGATGATGCGATTGTGTGGTCTAGTTAGCATGAGTGTATGTTTGAAGGATTTTAAGACTATGTTAGTCCGGTGTCATGTGATTGAGAACTATGTGATGATGCTTTTGGAACCTTGCTATGGAGTGGATCATGTTTTATTATGAGTATTTCCTTGCTGAAATTTGTATGCTACTGAGTATGAATGACGAGCTCTTTTCCAAAGCATGTTTAAAAAAATGTTTCTGATAGGAAAGTTAATGTGTGTTTTATTCTGAAATTCAGAATGGCGAGGGATCCACCACCACCCCCACCACCCGAGCCATCTTTGGCTCAAGTGTTGCATCTTCTCATGGAGGATCGTGAAGCAGCTTGCACTGAGAGGAATGTGTAACGCCCCGGGATTTATCCCCTTTTAGTTTGGTGACTTTTCTTTTTGCATCGACATGGCATCGCATTGCATCGCATTAAATTAATTTGTTGCGTTTAAATTAAATTTTCATAATTAACTTCAAACGCATTTCAAATTAATTAAAATTGTGTTATTATTAAAATCTTTTGCAAATGTTGAAAACTAGTTTATTAAATTGTCTATTTAAAACTAAAAATATTTTGTATAAGATTCGTGTTCAAATTCATTTTCGATTTTGTTCTAAAAATATAAACTGAAAAAGATAAACGGTGACAAATAAGGCCCAAAGCCCATCTAACACCAAACGCTAGGTTTTCTCCCATGAAAACTTTTCCCACCCCCTGGAATTTTCGCAGCCGCCCCCTCCATCTTTTTCCTTTTCCCTTTTCTGTTTTCCCCCTCCTTCTCTTTTCATTTCTTCCTTTTCTTTTCTTTTTCTTTTTCTTTTCCTTCCTTTCTTTCCTTCTTCTCCTTCCCGCAACGTGCTCGCACGGGAGGAAGAAAAATTCCCCAGCCGCACGAGCCCGTGCGCTCCTTCCCTCCCAGCGCCCGACGCCTGCGCCCGCAGCCGCGCCAGCCGGCCCGCCGCCGCCGCCACCGGCGTCGCCCCCGGCCCGAGCGCGCCTCCCACTCACGCGTCCCCGGCCGCCGCCCGTTCCCCGCCGCCGCGCCCTGCTCCGCCGCCGGCCGGCCTCCTCGCGCCTGTGCCGCCCCGGATACTCCGAGCCGCGCCGCCTCCGGCCACCTCCACCGCGGCCCGAGCTACTCGACTCTCGCGCGCGTCGCCCGTGCTCCTCCGCCTCTCCCCTGCTCGCACAGCCACCTTTGGCCAGAGCACGCCGCCGCTCTCCACCGCCGCGCCGCCGCCCGCGCTTACCTGGCCCCGCGCGGACACGCCGCCCCGCCGCCCGGCGCCGCGCCGCGCCGTGCTCCGCGCCCACGTCCCAGGCCGATTCTGCCGGCCGCTGCGTCGCGCCTCCGGCCCGAGCTCCTCCGTCGCCGCGCCTCCACCCCGCTGCGCTCCCGCACGTGACCACGCACCCCCTCGGCCCCACGCCGCCACCGCGTCCGCCCGTGCTCGCGCGCTCGCATGCGCACGTCCGCATCCGCCCTCGCCGTCCGCGCGTCCGCACCGCCGCCACCCGACGCCCCGCGTCCCCGTGCGCTCGCCGCCGCCGTGCGTTTGCCGCGCCGCGTCTCCGTCCCCGCTGCTTCTTCCGGCGTTGTGCACGTCATCTCCGTCCGGTGTTCCCCCGCGTCCGCCGCGCGCCAGGTGTTCGACAAAATGTCCGCAAGAACTTCGTCGCCACTTTTGTCCGAGTTGTCCACCCTTCGTGGTGTTGCTTCGTGCGAGTGCTCCTTTCGGCGCCGCGTTGCCGCGACTGCCCATGTTCGTGTTTCGGTGCCCGCCCGTGCGCGCTTTCTTTCCAGTGTCCGATTGCCGCGCTCCTACGTGCCACGACTACCCGACCACTTCCACGACACCGACAAACGACGATGCCCCGGTTCCGCGACGACTACTTCCACGATGACGACTACTTCCTCTACGGACCGAAGACTTCGGTTTCGAACCCTATCTCTCCCGATCCGACGTACGGACCCAAACCCTAACCCTAAACCTATTTTATTCAATGTCATCTATCTTGTGCATATCGCATCATAATTGCATGTGTTGCCTTTCTTGGGTTTGCGGGTGTAGCAAATCACCTAAATAATAAATATGGAATGTGTGGGGTAATAAATATATAATGCCCTATTCCATTTAATTTAATTAGATCACCCATGCCATGTGTTACCATGCTAACCAACATTTAATATTGCTGGTAAATAAATAACTTGCACCTAAATATTAATTGTCGGGGTTGCTTTCCCGCTTAATTTGGATTACCTGCATTGTAATTCATCTTGCCATGCCATGCATCATTCTCATATGATCATGCTGGATATTTTGCCGTAGTTATAAAATGCATCTTCTACGCTTTCCAGTGTTTGTTGCTTCTTCGCGGATAAGACGTTGAGATGTGTGAGCAACGACAAGATCTGCTTCCTTGCGGGATTCCAGGCAAGCAAAGTTTTCTTGTTTACCTATACATTGTCTTTCATTCCTGCCGTTGATCTCTGCTACCCTAGTATTCGATTCTTATCACGATCCCATCACATGTTTATCCTGCAGCCCATACAGCTTTATCCCCACATCCCATCATCTGTTGTTTGTTTATCTGTTGGCCTTGCGAGTCGTAGCGCATGCTTAGAGTTGATTGTGTGAGTCGTCTGTTGGTCTTATGTTTCATCTGCTTAGTATGATAGATTCTTCTACCTTAATAAAATGTTGTCTTATATTGGGGTATTATAATTAAAAGATAAGGCACCAGGCGGAAGGCCTTGCGAGGTGCTTTGTTCTGCTCAGTGTCGACCTAGGAACTGAGATTTTGTCCTCGGATCGAATTTTGAGCGCACTAACCACTTGTGGGAGGCCCTATGGAGCCCCCTCGACTTTGAATGGATCTACATCTTGTCCATGTGCCGCAAGTAGTTCGGGTTTTCCATTTGCTCATATGCATGCGCATGATGATGATGATGATGATGATGAGAGGGTATGTGATACGGGGGGTCATATAGGTGCGGTACGACACGAAGCGGACAGTTCCTACTGTGGTTTGAGCCGCATGGTGGCGTAGTCGCAAACTAATGAGTCCGCAATTGAGATTCGGCCGGATTCCTGACGCGGGTAACAACTCCTATGGGTGGCACTTGGACTTGTTGTAGTGAAGGAATAAGTCGTGTTGAGAAGCCCTGATGCTTGCTTGGGTTGATCATGCGAGTATGGGTACAGTAGTGCACCCCTGCAGGGTATAATCTTATCGATGAGCCGTGTCCACGGTTATGGACGACTTTGGTGATGATGCTGGCTAACAAGATCTAGACAACTTGCACCTAATTAATATTAATTAATTTGACTTGTAATATAGAATTATTTTCACAATAAATTATAATTAAAACTGTTCAATCTGTGAGTTTCCCGAATTGCTTCCTCATATTTGGTTGAGGGGGTTAATTCGAGAATGGGTTATGTTTGGTGTTAGTGGTAGATGTTTATCTTATGCGCTCTCTTATCCCTCTCTGATTACACGGAAGTTGTAGCGTGTCTCTTTAGGTTGCTAGTGCCGCTGCCGCTAAGTCCACCTACCCCATATTTTGGGAGATGGTGTAGAAAGTAGGCAAGTCGGTTTTGCTTGCCAGGGAGTGCCCTGACCCTCTTTTGGGATGTGCTTTATGTGCAGTCAACAGGTTTGAAGTCTGACGACGTTAGCTTGGGAATCCCTCCGGCTTGGCTGGGCAGGGATATGGCGCCATCGCTTATCTTCAGGACTCTTAGTCCAATTTGCATCTTATCCGTAGTCGGATACTATTTTTGCTTCCGCTGTCATTTGAATCTTTGTATTGTATCATTTATATCTTGACTCGTTCGAGTCGTTGTTGTAATTTAACTTCTGTTGTATTTGTGGATGTATCGGAACTGTTGTAATGTTATCACAATTCCACCCACATAATGCGCATGTTTTGGCATGCACATTATGACTGGTGGGTGACTTAAAATCGTTATTATGCGGATTTTGGCGGGAACGCTTAAAACTACATAGTACCGATTTTAGGGCGTCACAGAATGCCAATCTCGCCACCCTGCAGCACCTCGCTAAGATCGCCGTCAACCAGAATGGCGGCCAAGGAAATGAGGAGCCCCGCTCCAAGCTTCGTGACTTTCAGAACACCAATCCACCAGTTTTCTCCAAGAGTGAAGTGCCGCTGGATGCTGATGACTGGATCCGTACCATCGAGAACAATCTGAGGGTCGCCCAAGTTTGTGACAATGAGAAGGTGGTCTACGCCACCCACTACCTCGCAGGGCCTGCCCGAGCATGGTGGGAGGTCATTCGTGCTATGCTGCCTCAAGATGAGGTTGTGGCTTGGGAGGCGTTCAAGACCAAGTTCTTGAAGTGTTATGTGCCCTCCGGACTCGTCAGTATCATGCGAGAGAAATTCCTGCAGCTCAAACAAGGTGGTATGTCTGTCAGTGAGTACTTGGAGAAGTTCACTACTCTGGCAAGGTATGCGCCTACCGATACCGATATTGAAGAAAAGAAGAAAGAGAGGTTCATGAATGGACTTCATGATGAAATGCAGTGCATTCTGGTGGTGATGCCTTTCACCGACCTGGAGTCCTTGGCAGATGCCGCCATTATGATGGAGCACAAGCGCAAGGCTTCGTTTCACAACCGTAAACAACGCCGACAGATGCAACAAGGCAGTAGCAGCAGCCCAGCCGGGAGTTACCCCCGCCCGCGCCCTTCACCTCCATCAAGGCCTGCATATCAGCCACCAAGGCCTTCCTATAAATCATCAAGGCCGTCAACTTTTGCACCAAGATCCATCTACCCTACTCGTCCACCTGCACCTCGTTCTGGAAGTGGTTTCAACCCCGGCCTCAACTTTAATAGGTCGCCTGCTCATAAGCCAACTGGAGGATGTTTCACTTGTGGGCAGCCTGGCCATTTCTCTCGGGAGTGCCCCACTAGAAAACCCGCAGGTGGTCTCCCTAATGCGATAAAGATGAATCAAAGGCCACCCCGTGCACTTGGAGGCAAGGCCCCGTATCCGAAGAAAGCATCCCCTGTCACCTGAGGCCATTTGAACCACATCAGTGCAGAAGTAGCTCAGAAGGCGCCAGACCTGGTTATGGGTACGTTCCCTGTCAACTCAGTACCCGCTTCAGTTTCTCCGATTCGGGAGCTTCCCATTCCTTTGTTACGGAGCCGTTCGTTAGGAAGAGTGGTATGGTTCCAACTTTGTTGCACCGTCCTATGCGGGTGCAAATTCCGGGGGCCACTACTAAAGCCATTGTGTCTTGCAAGGAGACTCCTGTGGAGATTCAGGGAGCCCGATTCCATGCAGACTTTGTGGTATTAGGAAAGCAAGGGATAGAAGTGGTTTTAGGAATGGATTGGATGGCAGTGAACCGGGGAATAGTAGACTGCACTAGCAAGTCCATCACCCTAACCACCTCGGAAGGAGAAGAGATTACACATTTCTCCACCCATCTCTCTAACTCGGGTCATTGCCATAAAAGTGTAGCTGAAACCATTCTGGAAGTGGTACCGGTAGTATGTGAATACGCGAATGTATTTCCCGGAGAATTACCCGGTATGCCACCTGATCGGGATATCGAGTTCATCATTGAGTTGGTACCCAGTACTGGACCTATAGCTCAAAAACCTTACCGGATGAACCCCGAAGAGTTGGAGGAATTAAAGAAGCAGTTGGATGACATGCTTAGGAAAGGGATGATTCGCCCAAGTGCGTCGCCCTGGGGATCACCAATTATTTTTGTGGATAAGAGAGACGGTACCACTCGCTTATGTGTGGATTACCGAAAGTTAAATGATGTGACTATCAAGAATAAGTACCCTCTACCCAAAATTAAAGACCTGTTTGATCAACTCAACAGAGCTCGAGTCTTCTCCAAGATCGATCTCTGCACGGTTATCATCAGCTGAAAGTGAGAGAATCGGACATCCCTAAAACAGCCTTCATCACTCGTTATGGATTGTTCGAATATACCATGATGTCTTTTGGCCTGACCAATGCCCCCGCCTATTTCATGAACCTCGTGAACAAGGTGTTCATGGAGTACTTGGATAAATTTGTGGTAGTCTTCATCGATGACATCCTGATTTATTCCAAGTCGGAAGAAGAGCATGAAGAGCATCTGAGATTGGTTCTCCGTACCCTTAGAGAGCATCAGTTGTATGCTAAATTCAGCAAGTGCCAGTTTTGGTTGAAAGAAGTAGGTTTTCTTGGTCATGTTATCTCAGCTGGAGGGATATCTGTTGACCCAACCCATATCAAATCCATTCTTGAATTCCCAACCCCTACTAACCAAACTGAGGTAAGATCTATCCTCGGACTGGCCGGTTACTATCGCAAGTTTGTGGAGGGATTCTCAAGTATCGCAAAGCCTCTGACTCAATTGCTAAAGAAAGACCAGAAGTTTGTTTGGACCGACAAGTGTGAAGCTAGTTTCCAAGAACTGAAGAAGCGTCTTACTACTGCACCTATTTTAACCATGCCAGACGTGACCAAGGATTTTGTTGTTTATTGTGATGCCTCCAAACTTGGACTTGGGTGTGTCCTTATGCAAGAGGGCAAGGTGATTTCCTTTTCGTCGCGACAACTCCGCAAGCATGAGAAGAATTACCCAACCCATGATCTTGAGCTTGCTGCAGTGGTTCATGCACTCAAGACTTGGCGTCATTTTCTGATGGGCAACCGTTACGAAATTTACACCGACCACAAGAGTCTGAAGTATATCTTCACTCAGAGGGATTTGAATATGAGGCAGCGAAGATGGATAGAACTCATCAAGGATTATGACTTGGACATCCACTATCACCCTGGAAAAGCTAACGTCGTAGCTGACGCCCTTAGCCGACAGCCGTGTTCGTTCAACTCCATGATCAAAACTCGACAGCCAGAACTCTAGGAAGAGCTGGATAAGATGGGTATAGAAGTAGTTAGTTATAGAGCTGTAAGTCAATTTCTATTACAGCCCACTTTATGGGATCAGATCAAGAAGGCACAGAAGGGTCATGATAGTATTGAAGGCATCAAACGAAGGATGGGTGAAGAGGAAGTCCCTGGTTTCACCATTGATGCTGAGGGTACGCTCTGGTACGACGGACGCATCTGCGTACCATCAGATCATAAAATGAAGCAGTTAATTATGAAGGAAGCCCACGAGACATTGTACTCCATACACCCCGGTGGAACCAAGATGTACCAGGATTTAAAGCAGAATTTCTTGTGTTATGGCATGAAGCGTGAGATTGCACTCTTCGTCCAGAATTGTGACATCTGCCAAGTAGTCAAAGCAGAACATCAACGACCCGCTGGATTACTCCAACCCCTCAAGTTGCCTGAGTGGAAATGGGATGAGATCGGCATGGATTTTATCACTGGACTACCCCGATCCAATCGCGGTCATGACGCCATTTGGGTTATTGTGGATAGACTCACCAAAGTTGCACACTTCTTACCTGTGCGGACCACCCGTCGATCTGATCAACTTGCAGACCTTTACATGTCCCGTATCTTCAGCCTTCACGGGATACCCAAGGCCATTGTGTCCGACAGGGGAACCCAATTCACCTCTCGTTTCTGGTTTAAGCTTCATGAAGCCTTGGGGACAAAACTATTTTTCAGCACCGCATACCACCCTCAGACGGGAGGACAAACGGAAAGAGTCAACCAGATTTTAGAGGATATGCTCACATCATGTGTGTTAGCTTATGGAGCCAAGTGGGAAGACTGTCTACCGTTTGCCGAGTTCTCCTATAACAACAGCTATCAGGCCATTCTGAAGATGGCACCCTTCGAGGCCCTATACGGGCGTAGGTGTCGTACTCCTTTGAGCTGGTCGCAGACTGGAGACAGTCAAGTCTTTGGAGTTGACACGTTGAGGGAAGCTGAAGAACAAGTCCAACAGATTCGCGACCGTCTTAAGGCCGCCTAATCAATGTAGAAAAGTTACGCAGATTCAAGAAGGCGTGATTTGAGTTTTAAAATGGGTGACATGGTATATCTCCGTGTTACTCCACTCAAGGGGATGCAACATTATGGGGTCAAAGGGAAATTGGCACCGTGCTTCATCAGACCATTCAAGATCATAAGCCGAAGCGGAGAAGTTTCCTATAAACTGGAGCTGCCAACTATTTTTCTGAGTTTCATGATGTGTTCCATGTATCTCTGCTCCGGAAGTGCTTGCAAGTTCCCAATGGTACCCATTCTTAGCAGGAAGTAGATCATCGCACCATTGACCTTAATCATGATCTCACCTACTAAGAGCGACCACTCCGTGTTCTCGCCGAAGCTTTCCGTCTGACACGAAGACGGAAGATTATATTTCTGAAAGTTCAATGGAGCAACCACTCGGAAGAAGAAGCCACCTGCGAGCGTGAAGATTATTTGGAGGATGAATTCCCTGATTTTCTTTCTTCTTCAACTCTGGAATCTCGGGGACGAGATTATCCTAAGGGGGGAAGGTCTGTAACACCCCAATTTTCTTAAGCATAGTATTGTGGTGTTAGGCTAGATTTTTTAACCTTAGCAAAAACTTTTGGGTGTGTAAAATATTGAGGCATGAATTATCTTGTTGTTCTCATTAGTCTTGTTGAGTTCCAACTAGCCATCTAAGATGTTAGAACCACTAAAAACAACAACAACTAGAAGGAAAGTTCAACTATTGTGATCTTCATGTATGTTAAAACTTAGCAAAACTAGGGCCTAATATTAAGCAAACCTCAATTGGTTTTTGACATGCATTTGAACCAAGTTGGTCTATGTCATATATAGTTTCATACCCTGTTCCGGATAATCACAAAGGAACTTGTTAGGACATAAATCTCACTAGCTTTTGTGGTCATCAAAATAACATGACCATTTGAGTTATTCTTTTTCTTTTCCCTAAAACCCTTCCTTTCTTTTGTATTCGTAATGATGTGCTTAGTTTGTACACTAATTAAATCAGTAGTTTCATCACCCACTAGTTAGTATGGGCAAGTTGTTTGATTTCTTTTGTGAGCATGGTGTTTTGAATTTTCAGACATGTGTTTGAATTTAGTTGAAAACAAACCAAAACTTCCACTCCTCTGTCTCTACCCTACCTGCTGGAGAAGGAGAGCTGCATCTCACCCCTCTGGCCCCACATATCATGGACTAGGGGCATTCCTCCACCACTCCCTCTTTCTCTTTTTCTCTCCCCCCAATCGGAGCTCTTCTCCTCCCTCCCTACTGGCCCAAGCTCGTCACACCGCGACCAAATCCCTCATGTCTCTCTCCCACCGCCCATCCAGCCAGTAGAACGAGAGGAAACCGCACCCCTCTCTCTCCCTGTCCGAAGAAACCCTAGATCAGGTGGCAGCGTTAAAACCACCCCGAGACCTCCCCCTGATCATTTCTCCGCCTCTCGGTCCAATCACCATCCCACTCCTCCCTCCCCTCGAGGAGAACCTCAAGCTCTCATCCCCATTTGCTCTGGAGACGAAGAAAACCTCCTCGGTAGCCGACGGAAGAAAATTGCCGTAGCCGTCGCTTCTCTCCACCATCCTTCACCATTTTTGGCCCCTCGAGCACGTATCGAGGAGACCTAACTCCCCCTACCCTACCTTTCTTGTTTAGGTGCCCGTAGGCGTCGTGTTCATCCACGACCCGAGAAGATCGCCGCCGCCGTCGCCATAAACTCCGGCGCCCCCCGAGGAAGCTGAGGACACCGCCGTGCACGCCGTCGTCTCCTCCGTCGAGCCCTTCCTCTCCCTTGGCCACGCAAGGCCCATGGTGAGCCCTCCATCGCCTCCCTCTTTCCTCTCCTTCTCTGGTTCGCGCCGGCGCAGTCGCGTCGGAGACGACGACCAGGGACAGTAGATCCTTAGATCTACGGCCTTGTTTAAACGCCCCTTTCGCGCGCGGCCTCGCCCGGATGGGCCGGCCCAGTGTCACATCCCAAATTTTGAAACTAAGAAAAACTTAGTTTTACCCGACCCAAAAATTCAGAACCAACAAAAACTTTTGAAATGTTTTACTGACGATTGTATTTCCTTCCCATTGTTGTGTTTGAATTGTGTGGACTTGGAAGTGATGTGGATCTTGTGGTGATTAATTGCTTGTTGGACTTTGGATTGTATTGATTGTTAATTCTTATTTTATTGTTTCTTCGGTGAATAATTACACCAATGTACTTGAAGTGTTAAATTGAAGACACAGTTGACAACAAATTTGTAATGTGGCCTAAATAGAAAACCAACTCCTCAAATTAATCAACAAATGGAAATTTAGATCATGAGCTAAAGAAATGATCTAAATAAATTAGTTTCCCTATTTAACTATCTATTTTCTTCAAACAAATACTTTCTTATGAAAATAAAACCTATTTGAAGTTAATATATTTGTCAAGGAAGTTCCAAGAGTTCAAAATAATATTTGAACTTGTTTAAAAAATGTCTAAAAGATTATACAAATGTATTTGAGAAAAATGCTATATTTAAAACTCTATGAAAAACATTTGTGCAAAACATTTTATTTTGAAGCCCCAGTTTTTGTGCGGCTTCTACATGTATATAGGAGGCCTCATGAATAATTTCAAATTTTTCTAAAATGTTTTAGTGCCTCAAATAAATCTTTGAAATGCTACTGGATTTAAATAAATTAATAGAAACATAGAAAAGGACTGTTTTATGAAAGTGGAAGAATATTCTGCGAGGGGTTTTTTGAAAAATCGCCATCTCCCTGTAGAGAGGCATGGCGACAGTGGCCATGTCGCCGTGCTCTCCCCTTGCGCCGTCGCCGCCCCCCCCCCCCCCCCCCCTCGCTGCAGTGCTCGCCGCCCGGATCCCTCCCTCTCCCCCTCGCTCCTCTGCCCCCTCCCCGGACATACACATCCGCGCCACGCCCCCCCTTTTTGCACGCGCCTGTGCCACCGCTCGACATGTCCGCGGGCGCCACGACGACGTGCGTCGCACCGCCCAGGCCCCCCCCCCCCCCCCCGTCCACTCTCCTCTACCGCTTCAAGGGCGGGCATAAGGCCTCCCCTCGAGCCGCTCCTCTGCTCCCCGACTTCCTCCCCCCTCTCCTCTTTCCCTCCCCTTTTCTTCCTCCGAGCCTGAGACGGAGCCGAGCGGGGCATCGCACCTCGCCGGCGATAGGAGCCACCCCGAGCCAAATGGAGACTACCCCCAGCTCCTCCACGACCTCCTCTCCCTCCCCGTAGAAGCAATCGACCCGGGAGGCCGTGAATCGCTGACACGCCGCGTTTCCCTCCATTCCTCGCCATTTCTTCACCCCCGTTCTCCCCTTCCTCTTCTCTAGCGCGTGGTACTCATGGTTGCGTCGCAGGTTCACCGGAGCGCCGCCCCCGACCTCCCCGGACTTCCGGCCATCCCCTTCCACCGAGCCCCTGTTAAGTCGAAGAAGAAGATGCCCGTACCGTTTCGCTCATGCGTGGGCCGTGGGCTGGGCTACCTCCCGCGTCGCACGGCCAGGTCTGGGCCAGATCCGGCCCAACCTCATTTTTTCCCGGTAAATGCATTATGTGATTTCATTTCTGTTAAAAATTGCAGTGTAGCTTTAAATCTTTTGTAGTAAATCTAAGATAGATATTGGAGTGCTTCAAATTTTTTAGTATTCCTGTGTGTTTTTTTAAACAGGCCACACTGGTTGTTTGCAAAAATATGACTTTAAGTGCTGTCTAGATTCAATCTTGTAAAAGTATCTTTTTCACTAAATAGTTAATATCTAGAGTTTTATAAATCCAAATATTTCAAACTAAAATTCTATGGATAGCCTGAAGTGATAACTTTCTAGATTTCAAGCCTTGCTTGCAAATAAGATCTAAAACAGAAGTTCTATCCATTCTTGTAAACCCAACTGTGGCACTTTGGTCATTTTTGTAGACTTTTAGGAGATGAATTTTTTAATGAATCCAGTTGGTTTGTCTTCTATATGTATAGGAGAGCTTATACATAGATTGGTTTTAATTTAGGAGTCATTGATTGACTGTGGTGACAATTAGAAGGTTTGGGTCTTTTCTGGCCTTTTTCTGTAAATACTACAAATAACAGAAATAGGGTTAAGTTTGTAAATTCAATATCTTGATATTTATAACTCCAAATGAATCAAATTAAAATGTTCTGGAAATCTTATGAAGTTTTCTAACCAACCCAAGTGGTTTCACCTCATTTAGATAAATATTGAAAATGTATTATTCAAAATACCATAAATAATTTAAAAACTAAACTTGTTCGTTCCTGATACTCTGTTAGTCCAAATTAGTTGAGACCAATTTTATTGAGTCACATTTAGTCATGGTTAGTCACCCCTAAAAGGATTTAATTTTTAGAACAACATAATGTAATTGATAGCTAAAACTTGATTAGTATGCTTCTGGATTAAGACCATTGTGTAGGGAGTTTGGTAACTCCAATTGACCCAAATCCAATTGTGTTGTCTTCTACACATCAGTAGCTTTCTGTAGAAATTTAGTTTGTATTTTTGTGATAAACAGAACTTAAGATATGTAATTAAACATGTTCAACTAGTTTCTGCCATAATTAAGACATAATCAAATAATGGCTAATTCAATTAAATTGAAACCAAATTGTGTTGCTTGATATATGAAGTGACTATTTAGAGCATTTAAGATTATATTGCTGTAATGATTGTTGTGCTGCTGTTGCTTGCTAGTTGTTGTTGTTGTTTAGCATGTTATAATATGTTAGTACTGTTAGTGTTAGTTGTTAGACACATTGGTGAGTAATATGTTTGCATGGCTTGATGGACTTGATAGTCTTGGAGTGGAATACTAGCTTAAGTATCCTGTTAGTGTATCCACCTTAGCTTGGTGAGATATTTTGAATTACCGAGACCAACTGGTAGTTTAACTTTTGTCTGAAGTATTTCCTGATCAGAGGAAAGTGGTTGATTAATTACCTCTAATCGAGGATGTCCTGGTGCTCTATGTTTTTAGCATGTGTTTGGTGTTATACTCCTGTAAGTATAATGCCCTAGTAAATATAGATTTAGTTTGTTGCTTGATTAAACTAGTGCTATGTTTGTGGCTTGAGTGATTAGTTTGATACTTGTGGTTTGTTCCTTGTTTGTATGCCACTTGGGGTTTGGTTTGCTTATTGAGTGTTGTTTTATTTTCATGTTGCGACGCTAGAGATAAATGCTACCTGAGTGGTATTTGGAAAGGATTTATCGAAGAAGAATCGGAGTTTATTTATTTGATCAGTGAGAAGAAGCCCAGGAGCATTATGCGGAAATCAGGCAAGCTATCCCCTGAGCTTGCATCTTTATACATCTATTTTGGTTCACATGTTTTACTTATAAAGAGCATATGTGATTTATGTGGTGGTTGCCACTAAAGCTGTGATTTTGAAAACCCTTTTCCAAAATACAAGTATATGATTTTGACACCCTACATGGTGGTATTAGATGGAAATTATTTTTCAAACTATAGGATGGGAAAAATATCGTTTACTTAAAACTCCTTTGAAAATACTTGTGTGGATATGGAATACCGAGATGTGGTGTTGAAATGGAGAAATGGTGAATGGTGATGTTTATGAAAATGCACATTGTGACTTTGTACTTACGTCGACCAGCCGATAACCTGTGCGACCACATCTACCCACATATGGGAAAGGGCTTGGTCATATAGTTTGCTCTTATTAGTATGGGATACCTCATCGACGGAGACAACTCCGTCATGCATGGAGGGATGGTCTGAGGACCTACCTTGACCTGGGTCCTCGCTCAAACTCTATGAAAAGATAAGGAGGAGGATAGAAGGATGTCCCCTATACACCGCCAGATAAAACTATGAGTCCTCACACTTAGTTCCCGACGGGCTGGGTTAAGTGTTGATGGAAAGTATCATATGGGCAGGTTCCTATACTAGCATGAGCAAAGGACATACTAGGATCGGTGTCTCAACTTTGCATACACCTTTTATGGCGAGACGTGGCTGACACGATGAGTTGCCGGATGGATGTAGAAAAAGCGTGCTACCTCTGCAGAGGGTAATAAAACTATTCGAATAGCCGAGTCCTCAGATATGGACAGTTGGGAGGCCCTACTCTGACCTATGAGCAAGTTTTGAGAAAAGAATTGAGTTTTAAAAAGCAAAGGAAGTGGAGAATGTTCCGTACACCTATACCAATGGATCGGTATGAGGTTGGTGGGGACTATGAACCATGAAAGGTTATAGTCAGAAAAAGGAGGAGTTTTGGAGAAACAGATCAAATGGTGATTTTCCGAGAAAATGTTTATTAAAGAGACTTCTTACCCTTTTCAACAAAGATGTCTTTTTGGCAAAAAGTTTTAAAGGGACTTCTTACAAAGGCAGATTTATGGGAAAGTTCTAAAAACCTTCTTTCCGTTTTCAATAAAGATACAGAGGTTTCAAAGCAAAGTTTTATTAAACAAAGGTCTATCCTTCCCTTTTTGACAAGGAAGTAGAGTTTTCAAAGCAAACAAAGTCTTATTTAAACAAATAAAAGAGTAGTGCATGCTCATGTTGGGGTAGTTTGTGAGTACGTAAATGTACTCATGGCTGTGTCCCTGGATATTCCCATGTCCAGAGTTCAAGAAGACATATGTTGAAGACCGAGAGACCGATGACGTCTTTGCGAACTAGGCCGTCTTCCCAGTCAGCTGCCTGTAGGTGTCTTGGCAAATGACTCGGCCCCCACGTTGATGGGTGTTTTCCGTTGCAAGAACTTATTGGAGATTATTACTTCAATCAAGTAAGTATTTTGATTCGGTATTTATGGATGTTCTTTTGATACCGGTTTGATTGTGCTCAGCGACAGACTGATCACGGGATCGCTGATGTTGTAGGCACAAGGGTATTTCGGACAGCTAGTCCGGGGTCCAAACAGACTTGGTATCAGAGCCATCCTGACTGTAACAGACCTTAGTTAGCATGGCCGTTAGTAAGGAAAGAAATATTTTGTTAAAAATATATTGTTACCAATAATATAATTTTTATCTAAGGAAGTCCAAAAATGACTTCCACTCTTCTCACCTTCTCAAATATTTCCGAGTCTCATCCCTCTATTTTAAGATTTTTCAAGGATTCTTCTGTTATCTCTTACATGTTCAAAATACTTGACTATGCACCCAAGTGAGACCTAATTAGCTAGCACCTACAAGAAGAAGCTTCCATTACAAGTACTCAACATTCCACATCGAGGTGATGGATCCGCAAATACCAAGATTGTCGAAGTCAACCAAGCAGGAGACCTTCGAAGACCTCAACTCAATATCAGCAATTCCACTCAGTTACTCCTTCGACAATCTCAATTTCTCCAGCTGAAGACTAAGGCGACAAAGTGAAGACTTCACCAACCATATTTAACCAAGGCCCATATGAAAAACATATGATAGGAACCTCGGTTGTACTACCCGACTACCACGAGTATCAGACATCCTTTGGTACTAAATGTACCTTGTGTGCTCTTTGCTTATGTGCAGTCTGCTTCTCTGTTGTTGTTTTAGACTTCTCTGTTAGTGTGTTGTTTTTCTTGTGCGTTCACAGTCACGCCTTGATGGCAACACAAATTAATCCAAAATTCTCTTTTTTATAAAACTCCTTTTCGTCACCCAACAAAAACTATTTTTGACCTCTTCGCCATAGTTGCACCTTGTTGCAGATATATACTCTCTTAGGAAAATATTTTTCGGATACTTCCTCTCATCTCAACCGTCTCCCGATAAGAGCTGACAGTTTCGAAAGATACAAAAGACACCCACATTCTTATATAACTAACTAATTGGAAGCCGGTTTTCCCAAGATATGATCTCTGAGACAAGAAGAATGATGCCTCCAAGTCAACCCCAGCTGCAACTATAAACAAGACCGGTTAAAAGACCTTTTTTAGGGGGAAATACCTGCAATAGGTATACAAGAAAATGTTAATAATTAGTTCCTTGTGCCTTAGCCTTGTAGAATCTGGAAATAAACCAACCAGGACTCTCCCTCAGCGTCGATCGTCAAGTCAACCCCATCAGCGAGGATCTGAAATCAGCACAGAAGATCATCGGCAAAGAAGGCCTCGCAACATTAATTATCAAGATCTCACATGGTGACCTTACTGAAGAAGTACCAACTTCGGAAGTATAACCAGCCTAAAACTCGTGCCCTCGTACTCCCCTGTTACCCCACCTAGCAAATTTCGGGACGAGATTTATTTTAAGGGGGGAAGTGCTGTCACATCCCAAATTTTGAAACTAAGAAAAACATAGTTTTACCCGACCCAAAAATTCAGAACCAACCAAAACTTTTGAAATGTTTTAATGAAGATTGTATTTCCTTCCCATTGTTGTGTTTGAATTGTGTGGACTTGGAAGTGATGTGGATCTTGTGGTGATTAATTGCTTGTTGGACTTCGGATTGTATTGATTGTTAATTCTTATTTTATTGTTGCTTGGGTGAATAATTACACCAATGTACTTGAAGTGTTAAATTGAAGACACAGTTGACAACAAATTTGGTATGTGACCTAAATTGAAAACAAACTCCTCAAATTAATCAACAAATGGAAATTTAGATCATGAGCTAAAGAAATGATCTAACTAAATTAGTTTCACTATTTAACTATCTATTTTCTTCAAACAAATACTTTCTTATGAAAATAAAACCTATTTGAAGTTAATATATTTTTCAAGGAAGTTCCAAGAGTTCAAAATAATATTTGAACTTGTTTAAAAAAATGTCTAAAAGATTATAAAAATGTATTTGAGAAAAAGAGCTATATTTAAAACTCTATGAAAAAAAATTGTGTAAAACATTTAATTTTGAAGCCCCAATTTTTGTGCGGCTTCTACATGTATATAGGAGGCCTCATGAATAATTTCAATTTTTTCTAAATTTTTTTTGTGCCTCAAATAAATCCTTGAAAAGCTACTGGATTTAAATAAATTAACAGAAAAATAAAAAAGGACTGGTTTGTGAAAGTGGAAGAATATTCTGCGAGGTTTTTTTTGCAAAATCGTCATCTCCCTGTAGAGAGGCATGGCGACAGTGGCCATGTCGCCGTGCTCTCCCCTTGCGTCGTCGCCGCCCCCCCCCCCCCCCCCCTCGCTGCAGTGCTCGCCGCCCGGACCCCTCCCTCTCCCCCTCGCTCCTCTGCCCACCCCCCCACCCCCCGGACATACACATCCGCGCCACGCCCCCCCCCCCTTTTTGCACGCGCCCGTGCCACCGCTCGACATGTCCGCAGGCGCCACGACGACGTGCGTCGCACAGGCCCCCCCCCCCCCCCCCCGTCCACTCTCCTCTACCGCTTCAAGGGCGGGCATAAGGCCTCCCCTCGAGCCGCTCCTCTGCTCCCCGGCTTCCTCCCCCCTCTCCTCTTTCCCTCCCCTTTTCTTCCTCCGAGCCTGAGACGGAGCCGAGCGGGGCATCGCACCTCGCCGGCGATAGGAGCCACCCCGAGCCAAATGTAGACCACCCCCAGCTCCTCCATGACCTCCTCTCCCTCCCCGTAGAAGCAATCGACCCGGGAGGCCGTGAATCGCCGCCGCGCCGCGTTTCCTTCCTCTCCGGCCGCCGCCCGTTTCTTCAAGCCCGCGAGAAGCTCCGACCTCCATTCCCCGCCATTTCTTCACCCCCGTGCTCCCTTCCTCTTCTCTAGCGCGTGGTACTCATGGTTGCATCGCAGGTTCACCGGAGCGCCGCTTCCGACCTCGCCGGACTTCCGGCCATCCCCTTCCACCGAGCCCCTGTTAAGTCGAAGAAGAAGATGCCCGTACCGTTCGCTCGTGCGTGGGCCACGGGCTGGGCTACCTCCCGCGTCGCACGGCCAGGTCTGGGCCAGATCCGGCCCAACCTCATTTTTTTTCCCGGTAATGCATTATGTGATTTCATTTCTGTTAAACATTGCAGTGTAGCTTTAAATCTTTTGTGGTAAATCTAAGATAGATATTGGAGTGCTTCAAATTTTGTAGTATTCCTGTGTGTTTTCTTAAACATGCCACACTGGTTGTTTGCAAAAATATGACTTTAAGTGCTGTCTAGATTCAATCTTGTAAAAAGTATCTTTTTCACTAAATAGTTAATATCTAGAGTTTTATAAATCCAAATATTGCAAACTAAAATTCTATGGATAGCCTGAAGTGATAACTTTCTAGATATGCAAGCCTTGCTTGCAAATAACATCTAAAACAGAAGTTCTATCCATTCTTGTAAACCCACCAGTGGCACTTTGGTGATTTGTGTAGACTTTTAGGAGATGAATTATTGAATGAATCCAATTGTTTTGTCTTCTATATGTATAGGAGAGCTTATACATAGCTTGGTTTGAATTTAGGAGTCATTTATTGACTGTGGTGACAATTAGAAGCTTTGGGTCTTTTCTGGCCTTTTTCTGTAAATACTACAAATAACAGAAATAGGGTTAAGTGTGTAAATTCAATATCTTGATATTAATAACTCCAAATGAATAAAATTAAAATGTTCTGGAAATCTTATGAAGTTTTATAACCAACCCAAGTGGTTTCACCTCATTTAGATAAATAATGAAAATGTATTATTCAAAATTCCATAAAGGATTTAAAATCTTAACTTGTTTGTTCCTGATACTCTGTTAGTCCAAATTAGTTGAGACCAATTTTATTGAGTCACATCTAGTCATGGTTAGTCACCCCTAAAAGGATTTAATTTTTAGAACAACAGAATGTAATTGATAGCTAAAACTTGATTAGTATGCTTCTGGATTGAGACCATTGTGTAGTAAGTTTGGTAACTCCAATTGACCCAAATCGAATTGTTTTGTCTTCTACACATCAGTAGCTTTCTGTAGAAATTTAGTTTGTATTTTTGTGATCAACAGAACTTAAGATATGTAATTATACATGTTCAACTAGTTTCTGCCATAATTAAGACATAATCAAATAATGGCTAATTCAATTAAATTGAAACCAAATTGTGTTGCTTGATATATGAAGTGACTATTTAGAGCATTTAAGATTATATTGCTGTAATGATTGTTGTTCTGCTGTTGCTTGCTAGTTGTTGTTGTTTAGCATGTTATAATATGTTAGTACTGTTAGTGTTAGTTGTTAGACACATTGGTGAGTAATATGTTTGCATGGCTTGATGGACTTGATAGTCTTGGAGTGGAATACTAGATTAAGTATCCTGTTAGTGTATCCACCTTAGCTTGGTGAGATATTTTGAATTACCGAGATCAACTGGTAGTTTAACTTTTGTCTGAAGTATTTCCTGATCAGAGGAAAGTGGTTGATTAATTACCTCTAATCGAGGATGTCCTGGTGCTCTATGTTTTTTGCATGTGTTTGGTGTTATACTCCTTTAAGTATAATGCCCTAGTAAATATAGATTTAGTTCGTTGCTTGATTAAACTAGTGCTATGTTTGTGGCTTGAGTGATTAGTTTGATACTTGTGGTTTGTTCCTTGGTTGTATGCCACTTGGGGTTTGGTTTGCTTACTGAGTGTTGTTTTATTTTCATGTTGCGACGCTAGAGATAAACGCTACCTGAGTGGTATTTGGAAAGGATTTATCGAAGAAGAATCGTAGTTTATTTATTTGATCCATGAGAAGAAGCCCAGGAGCATTATGCGGAAATCAGGCAAGCTATCCCCTGAGCTTGCATCTTTATACATCTATTTTGGTTCACATGTTTTACTTAAAAAGAGCATATGTGATTTATGTGGTGGTTGCCACTAAAGCTGTGATTTTGAAAACCCTTTTCCATAATACAAGTATATTATTTTGACACCCTACATGGTGATATTAGATGGAAATTCTTTTTCAAACTTTAGGATGGGAAAAATATCGTTTACTCAAAACACCTTTGAAAATACTTGCGTGGACATGGAATACCGAGATGTGGTGTTGAAATGGAGAAATGGTGAATGGTGATGTTTATGAAAATGCACATTGTGTCTTTGTACTTACGTCGACCAGCCGATAACCTGTGCGACCACATCTACCCACATATGGGAAAGGGCTTGGTCATATAGTTCGCTCTTATTAGTATGGGATACCTCATCGACGGAGACAACTCCGTCATGCATGGAGGGATGGTCTGAGGACCTACCTTGACCTGGGTCCTAGCTCAAACTCTATAAAAAGATAAGGAGGAGGATAGAAGGATGTCCCCTATACACCGCCAGATAAAACTATGAGTCCTCACACTTAATTCCTGACGGGCTGGGTTAAGTGTTGATGGGAAATATCATATGGGCAGGTTCCTATACTAGCATGAGCAAAGGACAGACTAGGATCGGTGTCTCAACTTCGCATACACCTTGTATGGCGAGATGTGGCTGACACGATGAGTTACCGGATGGATGTGGGAAAAGCGTGCTACCTCTGCAGAGGGTAATAAAACTATTCGAATAGCCGAGTCCTCGGATATGGACTGTTGGGAGGCCCTACTCTGACCTATGTGCAAGTTTTGAGAAAAGAATTGAGTTTTAAAAAGCAAAGGAAGTGGAGAATGTTCCGTACACCTATACCAATGGATCGGTATGAGGTTGGTGGGGATTATGAACCATGAAAGGTTATAGTCAGAAAAAGGAGGAGTTTTGGAGAAACAGATCAAATGGTGATTTTCCGAGAAAATGTTTATTAAAGAGACTTCTTACCCTTTTCAACAAAGATGTCTTTTTGGGAAAAAGTTTTAAAGAGACTTCTTACAAAGGCAGATTTATGGGAAAAGTTCTAAAAACCTTCTTTCCGTTTTCAATAAAGATATAGAGGTTTCAAAGAAAAGTTTTATTAAACAAAGGTCTATCCTTCCCTTTTTGACAAGGAAGTAGAGTTTTCAAAGCAAACGAAGTTTTATTTAAACAAATAAAAGAGTAGTGCATGCTCATGTTGGGGTAGTTTGCGAGTACGTAAATGTACTCATGGCTGTGTCCCTGGATATTCCCATGTCCAGAGTTCAAGAAGACATATGTTGAAGACCGAGAGACCGATGACGTCTTTGCGAACTAGGCCGTCTTCCTAGTCAGCTGCCTGTAGGTGTCTTGGCAAATGACTCGGGCCCCACGTTGATGGGTGTTTTCCGCTGCAAGAACTTATTGGAGATTATTACTTCAATCAAGTAAGTATTTTGATTCGGTATTTATGGATGTTCTTTTGATACCGGTTTGATTGTGCTCAGCGACAGACTGATCACGGGATCGCTGATGTTGTAGGCACAAGGGTATTTCGGACAGCTAGTCCGGTGTCCACACAGACTTGGTATCAGAGCCATCCTGACTATAACAGACCTTAGTTAGCATGGACGTTAGTTAGGATAGAAATATTTTGTTAAAAATATATTGTTACCAAAAATATAATATTTATCTAAGGAAGTCCAAAAATGACTTCCACTCTTCTCACCTTCTCAAATATTTCCGAGTCTCATCCCTCTATTTTAAGATTTTTCAAGGATTCTTCTGTTATCTCTTACCTGTTCAAAATACTTGACTATGCACCCAAGTGAGACCTAATTAGTTAGCACCTACAAGAAGAAGCTTCCATTACAAGTACTCAATATTCCACATCGAGGTGATGGATCCGCAAATACCAAGATTGTCGAAGTCAACCAAGCAGGAGACCTTCGAAGACCTCAACTCAATATCAGCAATTCCACTCAGTTACTCCTTCGACAATCTCAATTTCTCCAGCTGAAGACTAAGGCGACAAAGTGAAGACTTCACCAACCATATTTAACCAAGGCCCATAGGAAAAACATATGATAGGAACCTCGGTTGTACGACCCGACTACCACGAGTATCAGACATCCTTTGGTACTAAATGTACCTTGTGTGCTCTTTGCTTGTGTGCAGTGTGCTTCTATGTTGTTGTTTTAGACTTCTCTGTTAGTGTGTTGTTTTTCTTGTGCGTTCACAGTCACGCCTTGATGGCAACACAAAGTAATCCAAAATTCTCTTTTTTATAAACCTCCTTTTCGTCACCCAACAAAAACTATTTTTGACCTCTTCGCCATAGTTGCACCTTGTTGCAGATATAAACTCTCTTGGGAAAAAATTTTCCGGATACTTCCTCTCATCTCAACCGTCTCCCGATAAGAATTGACAGTTTCGAAAGATACAAAAGACACCCACATTCTTATATAACTAACTAATTGGAAGCCGGTTTTCCCAAGATATGATCTCCGAGACAAGAAGAATGATGCCTCCAAGTCAACCCCAGCTGCAACTTTCAACAAGACCGGTTAAAAGACCTTTTTTTAGGGGGAAATACCTGCTATAGGTATACAAGAAAATGTTAATAATTAGTTCCTTGTGCCTTAGCCTTGTAGAATCTGGAAATAAACCAACCAGGACTCTCCCTCAGCGTCGATCGTCAAGTCAACCCCATCAGCGAGGATCTGAAATCAGCACAGAAGATCACCGGCAAAGAAGGCCTCGCAACATTAATTATCAAGATCTCACATGGTGACCTTACTGAAGAAGCAACAACTTCGGAAGTATAACCAGCCTAAAACCCGTGCCCTCGTACTCCCCTGTTACCCCACCTAGCAAATCTAGGGACGAGATTTATTTTAAGGGGGGAATTGATGTCACATCCCAAATTTTGAAACTAAGAAAAACTTAGTTTTACCCGACCCAAAAATTCAGAACCAACCAAAACTTTTGAAATGTTTTACTGACGATTGTATTTCCTTCCCGTTGTTGTGTTTGAATTGTGTGGACTTGGAAGTGATGTGGATCTTGTGGTGATTAATTGCTTGTTGGACTTCGGATTGTATTGATTGTTAATTCTTATTTTATTGTTGCTTGGGTGAATAATTACACCAATGTACTTGAAGTGTTAAATTGAAGACACAGTTGACAACAAATTTGGTATGTGACCTAAATTGAAAACAAACTCCTCAAATTAACCAACAAATGGAAATTTAGATCATGAGCTAAAGAAATGATCTAACTAAATTAGTTGCCCTATTTAACTATCTATTTTCTTCAAACAAATACTTTCTTATGAAAATAAAACCTATTTGAAGTTAATATATTTGTCAAGGAAGTTCCAAGAGTTCAAAATAATATTTGAACTTGTTTAAAAAAATGTCTAAAAGATTATAAAAATGTATTTGAGAAAAAGGCTATATTTAAAACTCTATGAAAAACATTTGTGTAAAACATTTTATTTTGAAGCCCCAATTTTTGTGCGGCTTCTACATGTATATAGGAGGCCTCATGAATAATTTCACATTTTTCTAAAATGTTTTTGTGCCTCAAATAAATCCTTGAAAAGCTACTGGATTTAAATAAATTAAGAGAAAAATAGAAAAGAACTGGTTTGTGAAAGTGGAAGAATATTCTGCGAGGGGTTTTTTGCAAAATCGTCATCTCCCTGTAGAGAGGCATGGCGACAGTGGCCATGTCGCCGTGCTCTCCCCTTGCGCCGTCGCCTCCCGCCCCCCCCCCCCCTCGCTGCAGTGCTCGCCGCCCGGACCCCTCCCTCTCCCCCTCGCTCCTCTGCCCACCCCCCCACCCCCCGGACATACACATCCGCGCCACGCCCCCCCCCTTTTTGCACGCGCCCGTGCCACCGCTCGACATGTCCGCAGGCGCCACGACGACATGCGTCGCACCGCCCAGCCCCCCCCCCCCCCCCCCCGTCCACTCTCCTCTACCGCTTCAAGGGCGGGCATAAGGCCTCACCTCGAGCCGCTCCTCTGCTCCCCGGCTTCCTCCCCCCCTCTCCTCTTTCCCTCCCCTTTTCTTCCTCCGAGACTGAGACGGAGCCGAGCGGGGCATCGCACCTCGCCGGCGATAGGAGCCACCCCGAGCCAAATGTAGACCACCCCCAGCTCCTCCATGACCTCCTCTCCCTCCCCGTAGAAGCAATCGACCCGGGAGGCCGTGAATCGCCGTCGCGCCGCGTTTCCTTCCTCTCCGGCCGCCGCCCGTTTCTTCAAGCCCGCGAGAAGCTCCGACCTCCATTCCCCGCCATTTCTTCACCCCCGTGCTCCCCTTCCTCTTCTCTAGCGCGTGGTACTCATGGTTGCGTCGCAGGTTCACCGGAGCGCCGCTTCCGACCTCGCCGGACTTCCGGCCATCCCCTTCCACCGAGCCCCTGTTAAGTCAAAGAAGAAGATGCCCGTACCGTTTCGCTCGCGCGTGGGCCGCGGGCTGGGCTACCTCCCGCGTCGCACGGCCAGGTCTGGGCCAGATCCGGCCCAACCTCATTTTTTTTCCGGGAATGCATTATGTGATTTCATTTCTGTTAAACATTGCAGTGTAGCTTTAAATCTTTTGTGGTAAATCTAAGATAGATATTGGAGTGCTTCAAATTTTGTAGTATTCCTGTGTGTTTTCTTAAACATGCCACACTGGTTGTTTGCAAAAATATGACTTTAAGTGCTGTCTAGATTCAATCTTGTAAAAAGTATCTTTTTCACTTAATAGTTAATATCTAGAGTTTTATAAATCCAAATATTGAAAACTAAAATTCTATGGATAGCCTGAAGTGATAACTTTCTAGATATGCAAGCCTTGCTTGCAAATAACATCTAAAACAGAAGTTCTATCCATTCTTGTAAACCCACCAGTGGCACTTTGGTGATTTTTGTAGACTTTTAGGAGATGAAGTTTTGAATGAATCCAATTGTTTTGTCTCTATATGTATAGGAGAGCTTATACATAGCTTGGTTTGAATTTAGGAGTCATTTATTGACTGTGGTGACAATTAGAAGCTTTGGGTCTTTTCTGGCCTTTTTCTGTAAATACTACAAATAACAGAAATAGGGTTAAGTGTGTAAATTCAATATCTTGATATTAATAACTCCAAATGAATAAAATTAAAATGTTCTGGAAAGCTTATGAAGTTTTCTAACCAACCCAAGTGGTTTCACCTCATTTAGATAAATAATGAAAATGTATTATTCAAAATTCCTTAAAGGATTTAAAATCTAAACTTGTTTGTTCCTGATACTCTGTTAGTCCAAATTAGTTGAGACCAATTTTATTGAGTCTCATTTAGTCATGGTTAGTCACCCCTAAAAGGATTTAATTTTTAGAACAAAGAATGTAATTGATAGCTAAAACTTGATTAGTATGCTTCTGGATTGAGACCATTGTGTAGGAAGTTTGGTATCTCCAATTGACCCAAATCCAATTGTGTTGTCTTCTACACATCAGTAGCTTTCTGCAGAAATTAATTTGTATTTTTTTGATCAACAGAACTTAAGATATGTAATTATACATGTTCAACTAGTTTCTGCCATAATTAAGACATAATCAAATAATGGCTAATTCAATTAAATTGAAACCAAATTGTGTTGCTTGATATATGAAGTGACTATTTAGAGCATTTTAGATTATATGCTGTAATGATTGTTGTGCTGCTGTTGCTTGCTAGTTGTTGTTGTTTAGCATGTTATAATATGTTAGTACTGTTAGTGTTAGTTGTTAGACACATTGGTGAGTAATATGTTTGCATGGCTTGATGGACTTGATAGTCTTGGAGTGGAATACTAGATTAAGTATCCTGTTAGTGTATCCACCTTAGCTTGGTGAGATATTTTGAATTACCGAGATCAACTGGTAGTTTGTAACATCCCAAATTTCTCAAAAATTTAAAACTTTGCATTCATGCATCATGCATCATAAAAGTATGGCATTGAGAACACATAAGGAGTAAATTGAATTTTAATTATAAGGTTAAATAAAATTGTTTTCATTAAAGAGGTCTATTTGAACTCCTTATACAAATCTGTATTTTATTATTTTATTTAATTAGCAAAATGATATCAAAAAGTTATAAATTAAATTAGCTTTTCAAAACATATTTTTATGAATTTTTCTGAAAAGTTTTGACTAAGTTTTAAAATCAAATTTGAATTAAATATTTGAAATCAGAAAATGTTTTGGTTAAAAAAAAAGGAGAGAAGAACGGCCCGACCCAATCTGGGCCGAAGCCCACTCGTTCCCTCCCGTGCGCGCAGCGCAGCGGCCCAACAGCAGCCCACCTCCCTCCTTCAGTCGCTGACAGCCGGGGCCCACACGTCATCTCCCTCCCCAACTCGTGACGAACACGAACACGACTCCACCGAAACCTAGATTCTTGCGGATCGAAATCCGTTGGGAAAATCGCCAGGAAATCGCTCCCCTACGTCCCCATATAAACCCCCCCCCCCCCCCTCTGCCGCCTCCTCCCGAACTCCAAAACCCTATAAAATATCCTCCAGGCCGCTCAGAAACTGCCCGCCGCCGTCCGCCATTGCCGCCGTCAAAACCTTCAATCTCCGGTGAGTGCAGAGCTCCTCGAGTCCTCCCGTGTCCCTCTTCCGACTCCAAGTTAGCGCGCGCACGTCCTTGACATCTCCCCTGCTGTTCTTCTGCTCCAGATCGCCGCGTCCGTGATCAACCGAAGCAAACCGCCGCCGTCTCCATCTCCGGCGAGCTTTAGGAGGAGAAGGGAAGCACACCGAAGACCCCTGTCGCGCCAACAGCTCTGCCTCAACCTCCTCTTCGTAGAGGTATGTGCCTTTCTTGCTCTCACGTCGTAGATCGCCGGAAACGACTATGCCGACGATGGCGCCGCCGCGGACACGAGTGCGCCGGCGAACCGCGCCGCCCGATTCGCCCCCTTTTTATTTCAGCCGTCGGATCTAGATCCAATGGATCTAGATCGGGCGAATCTGGAGCGTTAGATTTAAAACAGATCGGACGGTTCGCGTTCGCGATCCGCGCCGAACCGGTATCGGCCAATCAGCGAGCGCCGCGTGGCATATTGATTTTCTATTTTCGCAGAGAAATTGTTTTAAAAACAGAAAACAACACAAACTTATAAAATTCATAACTTTTGTTCTGTTCATCCAAATTTGATGAATTTTATATCCACGTGAAGCTCTGCTCGTGTAGTTTAATATGGTTTCATTAGTTTATCCTTTTAGTGTATATTAAATTGCGGAATTTAATTGTTTAGCTTTCGGATATTAAATCTATAATTTAATTAATAAAATCTCTTTCCAAATAAATCCAATTGTTTTGGAGATTTATTAATGCCCTCTGTCCAGAGAGTGTAACATGAGTTTTAATTTGAAACTTCTCCTAATAGACTTAAAGAAATTGGTTTTAGAACTTAAAACTACTAATATGCTCAATATTTTAAATGATTAAATAAAATATTAAAATATTGATCATTGCATTTTTATGCATTAATAACAGAGAAATTAAAATGGTAATTATAAGGTCTTATTAAGTTCATTGCATATTAAGCATGCATACATATTTTTGTCTTGATATTTTAAGTGTTATGCTTGTGTGTTTATTTAGTGTTATTGTTTGTCTCTAGATTGTGAAGAGGAGGAAGGTCCTTGTGATTGTTATTCTTGCTGTGCTTGTTCCTCGTGTTACCAAGGCAAGTGACATTCATAATCTATCCCATGTTTTCTATATGCATTATTAGTAGATTTTGAGTAGTATGCATGATAGGGAAATTTTGATACTACCTTATAATGTTAAGTTAGTTTACACTTTGAAAATATCCTAGTAGTGTGTAGCCATCCCTCCCCATGCAGCCACCAAAAGTTTTACTAGACGCTTAGCTATGCTATAAAAGTGTTTACATATCATGTTATAGAAATATTGCTAAGTGTTAAAACTTTAAATACACTTCTGGGTGGAATTGGTTGCTTGGTTTATGTTGACTGGCTTTTGGGACCATGCTTGTGGTTGTCTTTGCCTAGGATGAATTTCTATTCTACTTAGGGCCATGAGTATGGTGGTTGTCACCCAGAAGCGCACTTGTGGACGGCCACCCAGGAACAAAGAGATTACTAAGTCCCTCCAAGTTTAGAAGCTTTCCGTGCAGCCTTCTGACAATGGGCTCTGTCTAGAACTACTAAGTTGTGAGAGTGCAACCTGTCAGCTTGACAAGCAGATGTAGAGTTGATAGGTGGAACGGGTCTTGCTAGTATGGTTGCATTCTTCTTCTGAAAGTTCTTGTCTCAATTCTCTCCTTTCCATAATACACTCCGCGTGTATAGGATTTCTCGGACAAATTGAGTCTTAAGGTGAAAGTGCACAACCTCTGCAGAGTCGACAAACTGAGTACTCAGCCGTGTCCCCGGTGATGGACAACTTCGAGCAACTGGATAAGGATGGACGGAAGAATCTCAACATGGTTTTCGTAAAGTAAAATTTGACTAAGGAAAGTATTTATTGGTGCACTTGGGCTTCATCCCTTGGTGCCAAGTCTTTGAGATACAAAAGTGTTTTACAAAAGATAGGAGAAAACTGGCTTTCTGCAAAATAGCCTACAAACTCCACCAAGCCAAATATGCATATAGAATTAGACTTGTCATAATTTTATCCACCATAGTCACTTGCCAATACTTCATTGTATTGACCTCCTACGGGGGCTGCATATTCAAATGTGCAGGTAATTCTGATGAGGAGTAAGTTTGGACTCGATTCTACACCCAACATGTCTGCTTGTGGCGTATGCTAGAAGAGGAGGCCCATTGCTTTTATTTTCGTTGTGAACTCTGAATATTTTAGATAGTCTTCATGACTATGCACTTAGTAATAAAGCTATACTTGGCTATTTTTGGATCTCGATGTAGTATTTTTGATACTTATGCAATGATACTATATATTTTGTACTGTGGTGCTGGCAGTGATCCAGGGACTAGCACATAACACAGGTGTTCCATCTTTATTTAAAAGATGGGGCGCTACAAAATGGTATCAGAGCAAAGTATTGCCTGTAGGTTCGAGCCCTTAGGATTGGTTAAGCCTCCTTTTTATCATAATATTTCCATCTTTGAAGTATGTTGGATCCTAACGGCATAGTGGGATGAAGCGGCCCGGGACTAACCTTACATGTCCGCGTACATGAGACCTGTTCCACAATTATAAGTGGTTGGCCGGGTGTCTGTCTCTCTCACTATAGTGAATATCCGACTTACAAAAGAGTTGATAATAGTGTTGATCACCTGTTAGAAAAGAACTTCTTTTTCTCTAAGTACTTAAGTACACCACGATTAGTATATCTTACCTTGTCTTGTTTTAATAAACTCTACCTTTATCACTTAAGGATGTCGTTCTTCATGTATCAAACCGCGGAGGACTTCAAGGACATGCGCTTTGGAAGATATCTTCTAGAGTTAGTAGAATTGTTGGCACTTCCAATACCCATCATCAAGGCTAGCCAGCTGAAGCACTTCAACAAAGAAGACTTATGGGGAATTCTCCTTTACCAACAAGGGCGCCAGACTGAACCCAAGACCGAAGACATCCAGTACAAGTCGATTAGTGACTCCTTGGAGAAAGGGCTGAATCTCGTCACGCAGGAGCTAATAGGACGTCTTTGCTTGCAATACCAAGAGGGGTTAAAAGACCACTACTTTGCTCACCTTGGCAAACGTGACGAACATGGGATTCCTTACTGTGTTAGCGAGGAAGACAAAAACAAACCAGAACCTTTGTACCCATATCTCCAAGACTTAGAACTTCACCTCTGGCATCTAGAAGAGGATAGACGCAATGAGTTGTTGAAGAATGATGAAATAATGGCACAAGTCAAGGAGACTCAAAAGAAGATTGAAGCCCAAGAAGAGGTGGCCAACACTCAAGAGGAGAAGTTCCGAGCTCAAGAGAAGAAGTTCCAAAATCAAGAAAAGAGAATTAGAGACAAGAACAAGGAGATCAAGACCTTGAAGGATGAAATTCTGAGCAACGACGTCGAGTTCGAAGCTGATCGAGATTTGATCGAGACTCTACGCCGTGAGAAGAGAATGCTACAAGAGAAGATTGAAGTCCTGGAGAAGGAAGCAATCGAGACTCTACACCGTGAGACGACAATGTTAGAGGAGAAGAATGAAGCCTTGGAGAAGGAGGTGAATGACTACAAGGAGATCCTTACGAAGGAAGGCATCATCATCGAGGAAATCGAAGAAGATGAAGGAGACGTCATGGACGAAGTTTAGACTTAGTAGTTGGACCACCATATTCCCCCTCGTTTAGTTCGTTGTTCTTTTTAAAAACATTGATCTCCAACTTGTGGTGTGACAATGATAGAATGTTTGGTTTGCAGACTCTGTTGTTTTATTAAATCAACTTAGAATACTTGTTTTGTTTTGCTAAGTAGACTTTTTCTTTTTAAGTTGTCTTATGAGTGTTGATTGTGTTGACTTGGTTGCTTTGTGCATGGGTAGGATTTTTCTTCTCTTAGTTATGTCTATCTTTCACTCATCTATGCTGAAAAACCCTACAGATGCCTCCTCGTCGTGATACCGACAACTGATGGCCGCTCAAGCTCAGTAAATGAATATGATGACTCAGTTCATTGCAGCAACCAACAACAACAACAACAACAACAACAACAACAACAACAACAACAACAACAACAACAACAACAACAACAACAACCACAACAATAACAACCCGCCACCTCCACCACCACCCCCAGTGGACAGACTTGCTAGATTCCTCAGGCTTAGGCCTAATAAGTTCTCCTCTGCTACTGAACCAATAGTGGCGGATGATTGGCTCCGTTCAGTCAACAAGGACTTAGTAACTTGTGAATGTTCCGAGGCAGAAAAAGTGAGGTTCACTGCACACCTGTTGGAAGGACCCGCAGCATTGTGGTGGGAGAATTATCAAGTGACTCATCCTTTGGATGGCATGACTTGGGATGCGTTCAAGGAAGGCTTCCGGAATGCTCACATCTCCTCAGGTATAATGAACCTGAAGAAAGACGAATTTCGCAGCTTGAGGCAAGGAGGTAGAACTCTGAAGGAGTATATGGATGACTTCTGTATGCTATCGAGGTATGCACCAGAGGACATTGATACTGATGCAAAGAGGAAGGAAAAGTTCCTCAATGGACTTAAGGGAGAACTGAAGATACCTTTGTCTGTGGCATATACTCCAAACTATCAAGCTCTGCTGGATCAAGCTATCACCTTGGACAACAACATAAAAAAGGAAGAGAATAAGAAGAGGAAGTTCAGTGCAAGTAAGGTTCATTCTGAAGGGACATATAAGAAACACACTTCTGAAGTCAGTAGCCATAAACCCTGGAATCACTCCAACACTGGTAGTGGCCAAAAACATCATGGTCATAACCACAATGGAGGGAACAAAGGAAGCAATGGAGGATACAATGGAAATAATGGTGGATCCAGGGGAAACCATCATCATGGCCATAATCATGGGAATGGTAATCACCGTCCTAACCATGAAGGGAAGAAAGACTTGTCTCATGTGACCTGCTACAAATGCAAGAAGACAGGACATTATGCAACTGATTGCCCAGAGAAGAAAGCTGATGAAAATTCCAAGCCCAATCCTTTCCAGAAGGGACAAGTGAACCACATCAATGTGGAAGAAGTTCATGATGAACCTGATGTTGTGACTGATACGTTCTTGCTCAACTCCTTTCCAGCATTAGTTTTATTTGACACAGGAGCATCTCATTCATTCATATCAAGAGCTTTTGTTAACAAACATGGGTTAGCTGAGGAAAGTCTAGGAAAACCTATTAGGGTAAGTTCACCTGGAGGAGAGATGCTAGTAAATTCCGGGTGTAGGCAGTTAGACTTGCAAATTGGAAAACACACCTTCCCTACAGACTTAGTCATCCTAGAGACCCAAGGATTGGATGTTATCATCGGAATGGATTGGATGACTCGTTTTGAAGGAATCATAATTGTGCAAATAGAGCAATCACCCTCACCACCCCAGAGAAAAGGAAGATTATGTTCCGATCAACTTTCGAACTTAAGAAGGTTAGGCTAAATTCTCTTAAGGGGGTTAGCCTTGGTGATGTGCTTATCGTCAAGGAATACCCAGATATTTTCCCGGAGGAACTACCGGGAATGCCACCCGATAGAGATGTAGAGTTTCTCATCGAACTGAAGCCGGGAACAGGGCCAATAGCTAAAAGATCTTATCCTATGGCCGTCGATGAATTGAAAGAGCTCAAGAAGCAATTAGAGGAACATATCCAGAAAGGATTCATTCGTCCAAGTTCATCGCCGTGGGGAGCACCAGTCTTATTTGTTAAGAAGAAGGATCAAACCCAGAGGCTAGTCACGGATTACAGAGATATAAACGAGCAAACTATCAAAAACAAGTACCCGTTACCCAAGATAAATGAACTATTTGATCAACTGGAAGGTGCTTGTGTTTTCTCAAAGATCGATCTTCGATCGGGGTACCTCCAAATGAAAGTTAGAGAAATGGATATACCCAAAACTGCATTTGTTACGAGATATGGCTCTTATGAGTACACAGTAATGCCTTTTGGATTAACCAATGCACCAGCCTATTTCATGAATATGATGAATAAAGTGTTCATGGATTTTCTGGATAAGTTTGTGGTAGTATTCATAGATGATATTCTAATCTACTCCAAGAGTCACAAAGAACATGAAGGGCACTTGCGTCTGGTATTGCAGAGACTACGTGAACATAATTTGTATGCCAAGTACAGCAAGTGTGAGTTTTGGTTAGAACAAGTCGGATTTTTAGGCCATGTGGTGTCCAAGGAAGGTATAGCCCCAGTTCTATGTTTACCTGATTTGGAAAAGGAATTCCAAGTATACTGTGATGCTTCACGCCAAGGCTTGGGAAGTGTGTTGATGCAGGAGGCAGAGTGGCATCTTATGCCTCTAGACAACTCAAGAAACATGAAGCAAATTATCCAACTCATGATCTTGAGTTAGCATCAGTAGTGCATGCCCTGAAAACTTGGAGACCCTACCTGATGGGAAAAAGATGTGAGGTATTCACGGACCACAAAAGTTTTAAGTACATATTTACACAGATGGAATTGAATATGAAACAAAGAAGATGGCTGGAACTTATTAAAGATTATGATCTGAGCCTTCAATACCATCCGGGAAAAGCTAATGTGGTAGCAGATGCTCAGAGTCGTAAGGTGTATGTGAATGGCCTTACAGCAGGAGAATTACCTGAGAATTTATGTAAAGCATTCAAGGACCTCAGATTGGAAGTAGTACCTGAAGGGTTTGTAACCTCATTAGTTGTACAACCCACCTTGATGGACAAGATACGTGAAGCTCAGAAAGGAGACAAGGAAATAGAAGAGATCAAAGTCAATTTAAGAGCTGAAAAAGCTAAAGGATTTCATGAGGATGAGCAGGGGATTTTGTGGTTTGAAAAACGTGTATGTGTGGCCAATGACCCTGATATTAGGAAGTTAATTCTGCAAGAAGCTCATGAAACACCTTATTCAATTCATCCGGGAAATACCAAGATGTATATGGATGTGAAAGAGAGATTTTGGTGGAATAATCTGAAGAGAGAAATAGCAGAATACATCGCTAAGTGTGATGTGTGTAGTCGAGTAAAGGCAGAACATCAGAAACCAGCAGGACTATTACAACCTTTGAAAGTACCAGATTGGAAGTGGGATTCCATTGGGATGGACTTCATCACTGGATTACCAAGGACCATATAGGGTTGTGATTCTATTTGGGTTATTGTTTGTCGTCTAACCAAAATAGCTCACTTCATACCCGTGAAGACCACTTATACTAGTGCAAAGCTAGCTGATATTTACATGAAGAGAATTGTGTGCCTTCATGGCGTTCCTAAGAGTATCGTCTCTGATAGGGGGACCCAGTTCACTTCCCATTTCTGGAAGCAGTTGCACGAATCTCTGGGAACCAGATTGGAATTCAGTACGGCTTTCCACCCGCAAACAGATGGTCAGACTGAAAGAGTGAATGAGATTTTAGAAGATATGTTAAGAGCTTGTGCACTCGACTATGGATCTAGTTGGGATGATAATTTGCCATACGCTGAGTTCTCCTACAACAATAGTTACCAAGTCAGCATTGAGATGGCACCGTTTGAAGCCTTATATGGAAAGAAATGCACAACCCCACTGTTGTGGAGTGGTGTAGGAGAACGGAGTTTCTTTGGGCCTGATATAATACAGGATGCTGAAGAGAAAGTCAGGCTGATTAAGGACAGATTGAAAATAGCACAGTCACGCCAGAAAAGCTATGCAGATTCCAAGCGTAGAGAAGTCACCTATGAAGTGGGTGATAGAACCTATTTAAGGGTGTCACCACTTCTGGGAGTGAAAAGGTTTGGAATCAAAGGAAAGTTATCACCTCGATTCATTGGACCATTCAAAATTCTGTCTCGCAAAGGTGAAGTGGCATATGAGTTAGAACTACCTGAAGTACTGTCTGCTGTTCATAATGTGTTCCATGTCAGTCAGTTGAAGAAATGTCATCCCGAAATGATGGGAGTTCCTTTAAAGGATACTGTACCCCTCGAGGAGGTGCAGTTGGAAAGTGACCTGACATACGAAGAGAAGCCCATCAAGATATTACAGACAGCAGAAAGAGTCACTCGTACCAAAACCATCAAGTTTTGCAAGGTCCAGTGGAATCATCACACCGAAGACGAAGCCACCTGGGAACGATAGGATGACCTCCGAGAAGACCACCCACACCTATTTGCTGACCTTTCTGAAGCTCGAGGGCGAGCTTCTTCTTAAGGGGGTTAGTATGTAACATCCCAAATTTCTCAAAAATTTAAAACTTTGCATTCATGCATCATAAAAGTATGGCATTGAGAACACATAAGGAGTAAATTGAATTTTAATTATAAGGTTAAATAAAATTGTTTTCATTAAAGAGGTCTATTTGAACTCCTTATACAAATCTGTATTTTATTATTTTATTTAATTAGCAAAATGATATCAAAAAGTTATAAATTAAATTAGCTTTTCAAAACATATTTTTATGAATTTTTCTGAAAAGTTTTGACTAAGTTTTAAAATCAAATTTGAATTAAATATTTGAAATCAGAAAATGTTTTGGTTAAAAAAAAAAGGAGAGAAGAACGGCCCGACCCAATCTGGGCCGAAGCCCACTCGTTCCCTCCCGTGCGCGCAGCGCAGGCGAAGCGCAGCGGCCCAACAGCAGCCCACCTCCCTCCTTCAGTCGCTGACAGCCGGGGCCCACACGTCATCTCCCTCCCCAACTCGTGACGAACACGAACACGACTCCACCAAAACCTAGATTCTTGCGGATCGAAATCCGTTGGGAAAATCGCGAGGAAATCGCTCCCCTACGTCCCCATATAAACCCCCCCCCTCTGCCGCCTCCTCCCGAACCCCAAAACCCTAGAAAATAGCCTCCAGGCCGCTCAGAAACTGCCCGCCGCCGTCCGCCATTGCCGCCGCCAAAACCTTCAATCTCCGGTGAGTGCAGAGCTCCTCAAGTCCTCTCGTGTCCCTCTTCCGACTCCCAGTTAGCGCGCGCACGTCCTTGACATCTCCCCTGCTGTTCTTCTGCTCCAGATCGCCGCGTCCGTGATCAACCGAAGCAAACCGCCGCCGTCTCCATCTCCGGCGAGCTTTAGGAGGAGAAGGGAAGCACACCGAAGACCCCTGTCGCGCCAACAGCTCCGCCTCAACCTCCTCTTCGTAGCGGTATGTGCCTTTATTGCTCTCACGTCGTAGATCGCCGGAAACGACTATGCCGACGATGGCGCCGCCGCGGACACGAGTGCGCCGGCGAACCGCGCCGCCCGATTCGCCCCCTTTTTATTTCAGCCGTCGGATCTAGATCCAATGGATCTAGATCGGGCGAATCTGGAGCGTTAGATTTAAAACAGATCGTACGGTTCGCGTTCACGATCCGCGCCGAACCGGTATCGGCCAATCAGCGAGCGCCGCGTGGCATATTGATTTTCTATTTTTGCAGAGAAATTGTTTTAAAAACAGAAAACAACACAAACTTACAAAATTCATAACTTTTGTTCTGTTCATCCAAATTTGATGAATTTTATATCCACGTGAAGCTCTGCTCGTGTAGTTTAATATGGTTTAATTAGTTGATCCTTTTAGTGTATATTAAATTGCGGAATTTAATTGTTTAGCTTTCGGATATTAAATCTATAATTTAATTAATAAAATCTCTTTCCAAATAAATTCAATTGTTTTGGAGATTTATTAATGCCCTCTGTCCAGAGAGTGTAACACGAGTTTTAATTTGAAACTTCTCCTAATAGACTTAAAGAAATTGGTTTTAGAACTTAAAACTACTAATATGCTCAATATTTTAAATGATTAAATAAAATATTAAAATATTGATCATTACATTTTTATGCATTAATAACAGAGAAATTAAAATGGTAATTATAAGGTCTTATTAAGTTCATTGCATATTAAGCATGCATACATATTTTTGTCTTGATATTTTAAGTGTTATGCTTGTGTGTTTATTTAGTGTTATTGTTTGTCTCTAGATTGTGAAGAGGAGGAAGGTCCTTGTGATTGTTATTCTTGCTGTGCTTGTTCCTCGTGTTACCAAGGCAAGTGACATTCATAATCTATCCCATGTTTTCTATATGCATTATTAGTAGATTTTGAGTAGTATGCATGATAGGGAAATTTTGATACTACCTTATAATGTTAAGTTAGTTTACACTTTGAAAATATCCTAGTAGTGTGTAGCCATCCCTCCCCATGCAGCCACCAAAAGTTTTACTAGACGCTTAGCTATGCTATAAAAGTGTTTACATATCATGTTATAGAAATATTGCTAAGTGTTAAAACTTTAAATACACTTCTGGGTGGAATTGGTTGCTTGGTTTATGTTGACTGGCTTTTGGGACCATGCTTGTGGTTGTCTTTGCCTAGGATGAATTTCTATTCTACTTAGGGCCATGAGTATGGTGGTTGTCACCCAGAAGCGCACTTGTGGACGGCCACCCAGGAACAAAGAGATTACTAAGTCCCTCCAAGTTTAGAAGCTTTCCGTGCAGCCTTCTGACAATGGGCTCTGTCTAGAACTACTAAGTTGTGAGAGTGCAACCTGTCAGCTTGACAAGCAGATGTAGAGTTGATAGGTGGAACGGGTCTTGCTAGTATGGTTGCATTCTTCTTCTGAAAGTTCTTGTCTCAATTCTCTCCTTTCCATAATACACTCCGCGTGTATAGGATTTCTCGGACAAATTGAGTCTTAAGGTGAAAGTGCACAACCTCTGCAGAGTCGACAAACTGAGTACTCAGCCGTGTCCCCGGTGATGGACAACTTCGAGCAACTGGACAAGGATGGACGGAAGAATCTCAACATGGTTTTCGTAAAGTAAAATTTGACTAAGGAAAGTATTTATTGGTGCACTTGGGCTTCATCCCTTGGTGCCAAGTCTTTGAGATACAAAAGTGTTTTACAAAAGATAGGAGAAAACTGGCTTTCTGCAAAATAGCCTACAAACTCCACCAAGCCAAATATGCATATAGAATTAGACTTGTCATAATTTTATCCACCATAGTCACTTGCCAATACTTCATTGTATTGACCTCCTACGGGGGCTGCATATTCAAATGTGCAGGTAATTCTGATGAGGAGTAAGTTTGGACTCGATTCTACACCCAACATGTCTGCTTGTGGCGTATGCTAGAAGAGGAGACCCATTGCTTTTATTTTCGTTGTGAACTCTGAATATTTTAGCTAGTCTTCATGACTATGCACTTTGTAATAAATCTATACTTCGCTATTTTTGGATCTTGATGTAGTATTTTTGATACTTATGCAATGATACTATATATTTTGTACTGTGGTGCTGGCAGTGATCCAGGGACTAGCACATAACACAGGTGTTCCATCTTTATTTAAAAGATGGGGCGCTACATAGTTTAACTTTTGTCTGAAGTATTTCCTGATCAGAGGAAAGTGGTTGATTAATTACCTCTAATCGAGGATGTCCTGGTGCTCTATGTTTTTAGCATGTGTTTGGTGTTATACTCCTGTAAGTATAATGCCCTAGTAAATATAGATTTAGTTCGTTGCTTGATTAAACTAGTGCTATGTTTGTGGCTTGAGTGATTAGTTTGATACTTGTGGTTTGTTCCTTGGTTGTATGCCACTTGGGGTTTGGTTTGCTTATTGAGTGTTGTTTTATTTTCATGTTGCGACGCTAGAGATAAACGCTACCTGAGTGGTATTTGGAAAGGATTTATCGAAGAAGAATCGGAGTTTATTTATTTGATCAGTGAGAAGAAGCCCAGGAGCATTATGCGGAAATCAGGCAAGCTATCCCCTGAGCTTGCATCTTTATACATCTATTTTGGTTCACATGTTTTACTTATAAAGAGCATATGTGATTTATGTGGTGGTTGCCACTAAAGCTGTGATTTTGAAAACCCTTTTCCAAAATACAAGTATATGATTTTGACACCCTACATGGTGGTATTAGATGGAAATTATTTTTCAAACTATAGGATGGGAAAAATATCGTTTACTTAAAACTCCTTTGAAAATACTTGTGTGGATATGGAATACCGAGATGTGGTGTTGAAATGGAGAAATGGTGAATGGTGATGTTTATGAAAATGCACATTGTGACTTTAACCTGTGCGACCACATCTACCCACATATGGGAAAGGGCTTGGTCATATAGTTTGCTCTTATTAGTATGGGATACCTCATCGACGGAGACAACTCCGTCATGCATGGAGGGATGGTCTGAGGACCTACCTTGACCTGGGTCCTCGCTCAAACTCTATGAAAAGATAAGGAGGAGGATAGAAGGATGTCCCCTATACACCGCCAGATAAAACTATGAGTCCTCACACTTAGTTCCCGACGGGCTGGGTTAAGTGTTGATGGAAAGTATCATATGGGCAGGTTCCTATACTACATGAGCAAAGGACAGACTAGGATCGGTGTCTCAACTTTGCATACACCTTTTATGGCGAGACGTGGCTGACACGATGAGTTACCGGATGGATGTAGAAAAAGCGTGCTACCTCTGCAGAGGGTAATAAAACTATTAGAATAGCCGAGTCCTCAGATATGGACAGTTGGGAGGCCCTACTCTGACCTATGAGCAAGTTTTGAGAAAAGAATTGAGTTTTAAAAAGCAAAGGAAGTGGAGAATGTTCCGTACACCTATACCAATGGATCGGTATGAGGTTGGTGGGGACTATGAACCATGAAAGGTTATAGTCAGAAAAAGGAGGAGTTTTGGAGAAACAGATCAAATGGTGATTTTCCGAGAAAATGTTTATTAAAGAGACTTCTTACCCTTTTCAACAAAGATGTCTTTTTGGGAAAAAGTTTTATGGGACTTCTTACAAAGGCAGATTTATGGGAGAAGTTCTAAAAACCTTCTTTCCGTTTTCAATAAAGATACAGAGGTTTCAAAGCAAAGTTTTATTAAACAAAGGTCTATCCTTCCCTTTTTGACAAGGAAGTAGAGTTTTCAAAGCAAACAAAGTCTTATTTAAACAAATAAAAGAGTAGTGCATGCTCATGTTGGGGTAGTTTGCGAGTACGTAAATGTACTCATGGCTGTGTCCCTGGATATTCCCATGTCCAGAGTTCAAGAAGACATATGTTGAAGACCGAGAGACCGATGACGTCTTTGCGAACTAGGCCGTCTTCCCAGTCAGCTGCCTGTAGGTGTCTTGGCAAATGACTCGGGCCCCACGTTGATGGGTGTTTTCCGCTGCAAAAACTTATTGGAGATTATTACTTCAATGAAGTAAGTATTTTGATTCGGTATTTATGGATGTTCTTTTGAAACCGGTTTGATTGTGCTCAGCGACAGACTGATCACGGGATCGCTGATGTTGTAGGCACAAGGGTATTTCGGACAGCTAGTCCGAGGTCCCCACACCCAGCTCTGTCCCCTCCGCTGTCCCGCGTTGCTCCTGGGCCGATCTGACCCAGATCTGGCCCGCCCAGCCTTTTTTGTTTTAATCTTTTCTGTTTTGAAATTCCAGAGAAATATGAACGTAGCTGTCGGGTTATGACTCCCAAGAATCAGGGGTAGTCACTTCCTGAAGAGTAGTTCGTAAAGGGGGTTGAACACGGAGGTCAAGACCCTCGAGGGGCTCCGTGACGTTGCTCGCCGGACCCTAAGACGACACGCCCACGACAGAGATAGACACTAGCCTTTACCCAGGTTCACGGCCCTCGTGAGGAGGTAAGACCGCTACTCCTGCTTGTCTGTATGAGATGATGGAGTTTACAGTACAGTGGAGTTTGCCGGAGGTCCCCTTGAGGCGGTTCTTGCATGGGGAGGGAAGCGATGGTCTTCTTCCTCCTCCGACTCAAGGCTATCCTAACAAGAGTTGCTAGGGTTTACAAGGGTGTTAGCACGCAAAGAGCCGGCCTGTGCTACGATGGACGTCTTGTCCCTTTTATAGGCCCCTCGGGCGCTCTCCTTCGGCTTGGCCTTCCAGGTGGCTCCCACTCGGCAGAGGCATGGTGGAGTAGGAGTCCACCGCGGTTCGTTCGTCCATGGATGCGGTCCATTGTTGGTAAAGGTGGGCGCGGTGGCCGACAGGCGGCGGACCGCGCTGTACTGCCCACAGAGAGGGCAGTCTCTAAGGTGGAGCCCGCGATGACGGTCTCTGTTGGAGGGTTGCGCCGTCCACCTGCTTTATCGTCAGAGTAGAAGGTCCTGGCAGTTGCGCAGCAGGCGGAGGCGTTTTATTGACCCCTTTATCACCAATACGGCAACGGGGGTGCTTGCGTCACCACGTGGGCGTGGCAGGGGCCATGTGTGTCTTGCCGTACTTCCTTGGCTGTGACGTTTCCCTTCAGGCGCGGGGAGGCCTGAGGGGAGTTTCCTGCGGGACTCCCTCGAGGCGTGTTGTCGCCTCGGGAGGGTCCCTTGAGGCGAGCGATCCCTCGAGGGCAACGCTTCCACTTTAGGCCCTCGAGGGGAGTTGCCTCTCGAGGGTCCCGTCAGGCGGTGAAGCCTGGTCCTTAGATGTTTCGTCTGACTGGCCAGTGTGCGAGGCCTAAGGGGGAATGGGCTCTCTCCATACCCCAGTTCCCACTGGACCGACAGTAGCCCCCGGGCCTATGGGCTCAGGCGAAGCGTCGTGGGCCCTTAGTGCCCAGCCGGCCCGAGCCACGCGGCACTTGGACGAATAACGGCCTCGCACAATCCGGGGCGCGAGTCGTGGGGGGTCCCACCACGCCCCGGTAACTGCTCCTTGAGGTGACATAAAGCCCGAGCAGGGCCACAGGGAGCCGTTACCGTTTCCAATTCTTCCCGCAGAAGTTTCCGCTTCCCAGAGCTCTCTGCCTCCGTCCTCTCCTGTGACTCTCTCTTCTCCGCCTCCTTCAACCTTTCGCGCCCCCAACAATGAGCCCACTCAAGAGCAAGGGCAAGGCCGTCGTGGGGTCTTCCTCCCAGGCGGAGGCCCCTGAGACCATTGTGGGTGCGGCGCTGCTGGGCGTGGGCGTCAACGAGAAAGCGCTCGGCAAGGTCCGGTACCTGGTGGCGGACCGGACGAACGAGCATGGCGCCACTGCCCTGAAGCCTGCGGCGCACGGGAAGCGTCCGCGCGGGTTCTTCCCGATCTTCCAGCATTGTCTCGCTGCGGGACTGATGCCGCCCTTCTCGCCGTTCCAGGTGGGGGTGCTGGCATTCTACAAGGTGCAGCTGCTGCACCTGCACCCCAACTCCGTCCTCATCCTCGCCGTCTTCGCCTACCTCTGCGAGGCGTACCTAGGCCTGGAGCCCACAGTGGGGCTATTCCGGTGCTTCTACGCGCTCCGGAACACGAAGAACGAGCGCTCCGGGTGCGTCTCGTTCCGCATCGTCGACGGCATGGGGAGCGTATACATCCCCATGTCTTGGAGCCAGGGAAAGGCCATCACTTCCGGGACGAAGAAGGTAGACGAATTCCGTCAGAAGTGGTTTTTTGTTGGGGTGGAGCTTCCCAGCGCCTTCCTCGAGGTCCCCGACGAGCCCCCGGTGAAGAACTCCCACTGGGGTAAGGCCACCTTCGACGGTTCCAGGAACGTGAGCTTGATGGGGCGCCTGAGCTTCCTCCGTGAGGAGGGCCTCACGGGACAGATGGTTGTGGCGGACTTCGTGACGCGCCACATCGCGCCCCTCCAGGCACACTCGGTCCCCATGTGGATGTACTCGGGGCCGAGCGATAAGATGCGGCTCCACGTCGAGGACAACGACAAGGATACCATCGACAACATTCTCTCCGCGCTCTTCGTTGATCCATCGGTGCTTGCCGTGGATGAGCTCCCCGCGGTGCTCCGGCCCCTTCACCAATACAACTTGACGAAGCCTTTGGACCTCCTGGAGGGGATGCCTCCATTCGTCCCGACAGGCCAGCGGACTTCGAGGTGCCGACGCTGGCCACGCGGAGAGCGGAGGGGGCCGATTCTCCTTCGACCTCAGGAGCCTCAGGAGCTGGCCCAGGTGAGGAGGAGCCGCTGCAGGGGAGGTTTCCTCCTCAAGGGCCGGGCCATTTACTTACAAGATTTGTGATATCTCGTCAGGCGATCAAGACGCCTTCATGGTGGCGCCCTCGCGCCTCGTGGAGGATGAGGCTGAGGAGGAGGAGGCCTCCGACGCGGAGGCTTCTCCAGGAGGGCACGGGCCCCATACCAAAGCCGTCGTGGACCGCTCGGGGGCGAGGCCGTCTGACGTTCCTTCCAAAAGGAAAGCTGAAGCGCCCCCAGCAAGGCCTGATTCCAAGCCCTTCCCCTCATGGCGCTCGCCAGGCTTGGCGTGGGTCGATGCTGGCGGCCCCCCTTCATGGTGAGTTTTCCCGATGTTGGATCGTTTGCCTTTTAGCTTTCTCCTTCACTTTGCCCTTTGCTGAAGGTCTATTCTTGGACTCTTGTCAGTGATCTAGTGCCTGCGAAGCACCGCCGACTTCGCAAGGCGGCTGACGTGAAGAGCGCCACGGCCGGGGTCGTGGCTGAAGAGGGCGCGAGGCCTATGGAGACGGCCTCCACGGGCCCCCTTGAGGGGGCGCCTCAAGCGGAGGTGGTTGTGCCCCAGGCGGGGGTAGCAGGGCCTCAGGTGGCACGCCCAGAGGCACCTGCACCGCCCTCCGAGCCTCTGGTGGTGGAAGGCTCAGAAGAGACAACTTCCGCGCCGTCTCGCGCTCCTAATCCTCCTCGCGCGGCTACGCCTCAGCGTGAGGCTACTCCACCGCGCAAACCGACACCGCCGCGCGTGTTGACGCCTCCGCGCGCGCCTAGCCCGCTGCCTGCGGCCACTGCTCCCGTGCAGCCTGCAGGGGAAGCGCGCGAGGCAGCAGCAGGCATGGGGCGGACCTGCAGGGGGAGATGCTTCCTCGCCTCCTCGTCAAGCTGTGACCGAGGAACGCCCTGCAGCTGCAGGGCCAGAGGAGGATGCCGGCGCGGGCACAAGCGAGTCCCAGGCTAGCCCCCGTACTTTCCCCGAGGCCGGGCCTGCGAGGCTTGGCGCCGGCGCCGGACCCTCCTCGAGCCAGGAGCTGGTCCTCCGCGGCTGGGACTGGAGCGCGGGGCGCCGCGAGGTCGCCTTCAGCCTCGTGAGGGAATCCTTGGAGGGCTTGGAGGCGCACCTCGCCCTCGGGGACATATGGCTTGCTCGGCAGCAGCAGGAGCTGACAAGGTCGTGGACATCCTTCCACGCGGCGGTCGAAGCGCGCCGGCTGGAGGATGCGGCGCTGCAAGCCGCGCGTGAGGAGGCCACCCGCTTTGCCAAGGAGGTCCGCGAGGGGGCCATCCGTGACGCAGCAGAGCTCCTCGAGCCCCTCCAAGCGGAACGTGACGCCGCAGCGGAGCTTCTGCGCTAGGCCAAGGCGAAGCGCGAGGCGATGGAGGGCTCGCTGGCGCAGAAGCGCCGCGAGTTGGGCCAGCTGGAGACCCAGCTGCTCTCCGCCCATCAGGCCACGCAGGTCGCTCTGGAGGACGACCGCAAGGGCTTTGCCGAGCGTGAGCGGCAGCTGGCCCTCAAGGAGAAGGAGCTGCAGCAGCGTAAGGAGCAGCGCCTTCAGGCGGAGAAGGACCTGGTCGCCCAACACGAGGCCCTTGAGGAGCGCGAAGGAGACCTGGCCAAGGCGACCTTGAAGTACGACAAAAACGTCCCTGCCCAGAAGGTAGCTTACGAGCGCTTCGAGCGGCGTTTCGCTGAGAAGAAGAAGGAGGCCGACGACGCCCTCGTGGAGCGCGAGAAGCAATTCTGCAAGTCCACCTCTCAGAAGTACCACGACCTGGCCCAGACCGCTTCAAGGTCAAGCACGCCGCGGATGCTCGGCGGATTGCCGAGCTCGAGAGGGCCAACTCCAAGCTAGAGGCTCGCGACAAGTGCGCCAAGGATGGCCTTCACCGAGCGGAGGAGGCTCGCACCGAGGCAGTCCACAGCCTCAACTCCTTGGCCAAGGATGTGGAGGAGCAGGTGGCCCCGGCGATGGAGCGGGCGGCGGAGGCCTCGGACTCTGCCCAGGTGGCTCGCGCGCTCACGAAGCAGTGTGAGCGTATGTTCGAGGCGCTGGTCACTCGTGGCAACGAGCTTGCCGCGCAGCTCTGCGCGGACGCCTCGCATACTGACGTCCGAGGCCGTGGCGACGCTGCCATGTACCTGGTCTACTTCGGCCAGCTCTTCGAGGCGCTCGAGGGTCCCGTTGCCGAGCTTCGCGAGATGATTGAGGACGAGAGCCGGCAGATTCTGGGGGTGGTGGTTGACCGCATCTTCACCAACCTCCAGCTCCTCACGCTAGGCTTCGACCTCTCCTCCGTGACAGAAGCTGTTCAGGGCGAGGATGCGCAATGGGTCTCCAGCTCCCTCCGCGAGCAAGTTGACGCCTTCTGCAACCGCTTCAGGCGCGCGGAAGCTGCGGCTGAGGACAGCGAGGAGGAGGTCTGCTCTGCCGAGGCTGAGGAGGGTGCCGCGGATGAGGTCCAAGGCGGCGCTGCTGACCCCTGAGCCTCTTTTTATTGCGCCTGCGTGCGCTTGTACCTGAAACAATCGTGTGTTTAGATTTCTTAAGACCTTTTGGCCTGTAATATACTCTTTATTGCTGTTTAATTCGAGCTTGTTTGCCCCCCCCCCCCCCGTGAGGTCTCTTTGGACTCATCTTCATGTCTATTTGTTCTCTGCGTTGGTAGGTCCCATCTCCTCGGGCCATGACTCCGCCACTTCGGTATGCAGGAGCAATGACTCCGCAAGGCCGGGGGGGTTTAGGCCTAGGAGGGGTAAGAGCCCTGAGTCGCGATGCTCAAGTGCCCCCCTTAGACGTGCGACTAGTCCATGAAGCGTAAGGGAAAGCGAAGTCGCTTGAGGGGCGAACATGCGCTAGGGAGAGGAAACGCTCTTAAGGCATGGGTGCGAGACTTAGCTTCTTGAGGTTTTCGCCTAGCAGAGGCTTTTCGTTTGGCGAGGTTGCCCACTTGAGGGTCGCTCCCGGGTGCCCCTTCAGGCTTGTGGGGGATTATTTCCTGCAGATATCAGAGGGGCGAACCCAAACGCTCGAACACGGTTCACGGAACTCGTGCGCGCTTATAGGTCCCCTCAGGCGTTCCTTGCGAGGAGAGTAAGTACCAAGGTCCTCTGTAGAGATGGCGTTTTTGTGGGATCTTGCCCTCCAGCCAGAGCTCGGACTCTTGGATTTTGCAGTGCTGCTGGTGTGTCATTTGAGGCACTGGCACCGTACTCAGCCCCCGCTCGCGAGGTACGCGTGTGGAGAGATATAAGCGCACACTTCAACAGGGTAATGCGAAAATAAAACTCACCAAATAAATTTTAAAGCGGCGCCTAGACGCTAAGTTCACTTGGGAACGAAATTGAGTCATTATGCTTGGGGTTGCCAAGTTAATGTTTTGACCATGTCGAGGCATGGGGACCACCCTTTAGTGGCAGAGACTCTCAACGGCCTGAGGTGGCTCGTTAGATGGAGAGCTCGGAGGGTTTCCCCTCGAGAGAAGCCTTTGGAGCTTGGAGGTATAAGTCGTGAGCTTTTAACCTCTAGAGACAAAGATGCTTGGAGGTTTAGCCGTAGGCTGCCTCTTCCGCTAGAAGTCTCGACGTGAAAATGATCACGGGCGTGACAATGATCACGGTTGCATTTGTTCCCTTAGGAGACAAAAAATTCTTGGGAGGTTTAAGCCGTGAACTTTTAACCTCTAGAGACAAAAATGCTTGGAGGTTGAGCTGTAGGCTGCCTCTTCCGCTAGAAGTCTCGACGTGACAATGATCACGGGCGTGATAATGATCACGTTTTGCGTTTGTTCCCTTAGGAGACAAAAATGCTTTGGAGGTTTAAGCCGTGAGCTTTTAACCTCTAGAGACAAAAATGCTTGGAGGTTGAGCCGTAGGCTGCCTCTTCTGCTAGAAGTCTCGACGTGACAATGATCACGGGCGTGACAATGATCACGTTTTGCATTTGTTCCCTTAGGAGACAAAAATGCTTTGGAGGTTTAAGCCGTGAGCTTTTAACCTCTAGAGACAAAAATGCTTGGAGGTTGAGCCGTAGGCTGCCTCTTCCGCTAGAAGTCTCGACGTGACAATGATCACGGGTGTGACAATGATCACGTTTTTAATTTGTTCCTTGTGGATACAAAGATTTTGAGGTTTAAGCCTTCAGCTTTTAACCTTTAGAGACAAAAAGTGCTTGGAGGTTGAGCCGTGGGCTGCCTCTTTCGTTAAATGCCTTGACGTGACAATGATCACGGGTAGAACTTGCGTAGGTGCATGATGTTCCATGGATTCTTGACAGGGACGCCGTCTTGCGTCTCGAGGCGAGCCGCGCCAGGCCTGGCGATGTGGGTGACCCTGTAGGGGCCTTCCCACATCGGGGACAGCTTGTGGAGGCCTTCCCTGGAGAGGACTCGCTTGAGGACAAGATCGCCTGCCTCCAGGGTGCGCGAGCGCAAGTTGCGGCTGTGGTAGCGTCTCAGGTCCTGCTGGTGTTTGGCTGCCCGTAGGGCGGCGCGGCGTCGTAGCCCTTCAAGGAGCAGCAGGTCGTCGTTGTGGAGGTCCTCTTGCTGGTCCTCGTTAAAGGCAAGGACCTGTGGGGATCCATGCTTTATCTCTGTGGGGAGGACTGCTTCGGCTCCATAGATGAGGGTGAACGGTGTTTCCCCGATGGGCTTAGGTGGCGTGGGACGGATGGACCAGAGCACCGAGGGGAGCTCGTTGATCCATCCCTTGTCGTGGCCCTTGAGGATATCGAAGGTCCTGGTCTTTAGGCCTTTGAGGACCTCTGCGTTTGCGTGCTCCGCCTGTTCGTTGCTTTGCGGATGGGCGACTGAGGCGAAGCAGAGCTTGATGCCCATTCTTTCACAGTAGGCTCTGAAGATGCCACTATTGAATTGTGAGCCATTGTCGGTGATGATGCCGTTAGGCACTCCGAAGCGGCATACGAGGCCTCTGATGAATTTTACCGCCGCGCCTGCTGTGATTGTGCGCGTCGCCTCCACTTCAGGCCATCTTGTGAACTTGTCAATGGCCACGAAGAGGTAGCGATATCCACCTTGTGCCGTTGGGAAATGTCCCAGGATGTCCAGCCCCCAGACCACAAACGGCCACGAGAGCGGAATGGTTTGTAGTCCCAGCTCTGGTTGGTGGATTTGCTTGGCGTGGAATTGGCAGGCTTCACATGCTTGAATGATGTCCATTGCATCTTGAAGTGCTTGAGGCTAGTAGAAGCTGCTCCTGAAGACTTTGCCTGCGAGGGTGCGGGCGCACGAATGGTGGCCGCATTCCCCGCTGTGGATATCCTTGATCAGCAGTTTGCCTTCTTCAGGAGGGACGCATTTGAGCGCGACGCTGTTTTGGCGCTTGCGATAGAGAATTCCTTCGAGGATTTGGTACGATTTTGCTTGGCGGGCAATTCGTTCCGCTTCAACGTCTTCCTGGGGAAGGACCCCTTTGTGGAGGTAATCTTTGATCTCGTCGATCCATCCTGTTTCTTGGTGCACCGCCGTGAGCAACAGACGTTCCCCTGTAGGGGGCCCGCAGCCTGGAGCCTCGGTTGCAGGTGGCGGTGGGAGCGCTTCGTCTGTGCTTGCGGGCAGGGCCTCTTGGGGCTGCTTTATGGATGCCTTGACGAGCCTTTCTTCAAAGACACCTGGCGGCTGAGCTTGCCTCTTTGATGCGCGCTTGGCGATGTCATCAGCCGCTTGGTTTTCCTTTCTTGTGATGTGCATGAGCTCCATTCCCCTGAAGTGCTTCTCAAGCCTACGGACCTCTTCAAGGTATGCGGCCATGTGGTCGTCCTTAGGCTTGTAGCTTTTGTTAGAGAAGTTGACGAGCAACTGGGAGTCGCCCTTGATGAGTATATGCTTGACGCCTACGGCGATTGCGGCGCGTAGGCCGGCAAGTCCATTCTTGCTCTTCTCCCAAAGGCTCTTCAGGGGTTGGGTCAGTCCATTCGGCGACGAAGTCAGCCAGGGCTCTTCCTTTGATTACCCTTGTGGTATCGAAGCGCAAATTGAATGGTTTTAGCTCTATGTTCCATCCTGCGACACGATCAGTTGCGTTTGGGTTGCGCAGTATTTGCTCCAGGGGAAAAGAGGTGACCACTGTGATGGGGTGCCCCTGGAAGTAGTGTCGCAGCTTTCTTGAGGCGATGATGAGTATGAGGAGAAGTTCTGTTGCATTGTATACCGCTCGCGAGCATCACGCAGTACAGTGCTGACGAAGTAGACTGGATGCTCGACGATGGTAGTTCCTGTAGGCTCGGCGTCTTTTGCCTGAGGTGGCTCAGCTTGGCCCTCGAGGGGGTTGGCCTGGGCCTTGAGAGTGTTTGCCTCGAGGGGGTTGGCCTCCCTCGGTACACCAGACATATCTGACGGTGTCCAGGCGAACATGTCAGAGTTTGCCTGGAGGAAGGCGACGAGCGCGCTTTCCTATTTGGGAGCCAGGGCGGCGCTAATGGTGACGCTAGCCCCCGAGCCTTCAGCCCCCGAGCTGCTGGAGCTCAGAGAGATCTTCTTTGTAGCAGCTGCCTCCTGGGAGAACAACTGCTTCTTCTTCTTGGGTCTCTCGAGAGGCTCTAGGTCCTCCTCTGCGGGGAAAGCCATGGCGGCGGTCTTGTAGGCCGTCTCAACGGCGCGCGTAGCATCCAGAACATGCCCACGGATGGTGATCGTGTCAGCGCTGCCAGGGATCTTGACCATGTTGTAGGCATGGTGCGTGACGGCCATGAACTTCGCGAGCGCGGGGTAGCCGAGGATGGCATTGTACGGCGGGCCGATGTGTGCAACATCAAAATCGATGTCCTCGGTGCGGTAATTTTCCTTGCTCCCAAAGGTGACGGCAAGCCTGACCTGGCCTAGAGGCTTGATCGAGCCGCTGGTGACCCTCGTGAAAGGCCTCGAGGGCATGAGCCGCTCGTAGGGCACTTGAAGCGCTTCGAACGTATCTTTGGAGATAATGTTCAAGCCTGCTCTGCCATCGATGAGAGTCTTTGAGACAGCCACGTTATCGATGGTGGGGCTGCAGACCAGCGGGAGGGTTCCAACAGTCTTGGTGGACTTGGGGGTGTCCTGAGCGTCAAAGGTGATGGTGTACTGCGACCACTTGAGGGGCGTGGAGGTTTCCGTGCTTGGGAGGGCGGCGTTGAGCTCGCGGGCGAACTGCTTGAACTGGTTGTTCGACTTTGGCGCCTGTGCCCCCCCCCCCCCCCCGAGGATGCTGTCAATGGCGCCTCTCGGGGCTTGGTAGCCATCATCTTCCTCGTCAGGGAGGATGCCGTTCTTTTCCGTAGCGTTGGCTTGATTTCCAGATGGTTTCTGGTAGCCGCTCTTGCGTCCGCTCCTGCGGTAGCCACGGCCTCGGCCGCGGCTAACAATGCCCTCTGCTTGCTCGCGCTCCTTGCTCAACCTTTTGAGGTCGAAGCAGGACTCTATAGAGTGGTCGCGCCTGTTGTGGTAGATGCAGAAAGGGCAGTGGTCATCTCTTCTCTCTCCAGGCTCGGGGGAGTCCCTGCGGGTGCCCTTCGCGTCAGGCTCTGCCGCGAGAACCGCGGTGGCCTTGCGCTTGGGCTCCTCTTTCTTCTTTTGGCTCTTGGACCCCTCGGCGTGATCGTCCCCTCTCGGGGACATCTTGACGAAGAGGAGTCCCTCTTCAGCCTTGGCGCACTTGTCCGCCAGGTCGAACAGCTTTACCACAGAGGTGAGCTTGTCGTGGATGCCCATATTTTCGAGCATCCTGCTGTTAGTGACGCCCTCGCGGAACGCGGCGATGACTTGGGTGTCAGGGATGTTTGGAATCTTCTTGCGCACTTGGCTGAAGCGCTGGATGTACTTGCGGAGCGTCTCATCCTTCTTCTGCACTACAGCGCGCAGGTCGTTGTGGGTGAGGGCGCGCTCGTATGTCCCCTTGAAGTTGGAGACGAACTGCTTGCAGAGCTCCTCCCAGGAGTTCACGGAGTTTTCAGGGAGGTTCAGGAGCCACGATAGCGCAGAATCACGAAGCGCGTTGGAGAACCAATTGGCCATGACCTTGTCATCTCCACCCGCAGCTTGGATGGAGGTGGTGTAGAGCTGCAGGAACTCGATGGGGTTGCTGGAGCCGTCGTAGCCCTTGGGGAGAACCGGCCTGATCTTTGGGGGCCAGACCACGCGACGCGGAGAACGGGTGAACGCCATGCAGCCTGAGGCGTACGTGGCGACCCCGTGCTGCAGCGCGCTGCGGTTCTGCTGACCCGCCTGGCCGATCTCCTCCACGAGCATGTTCTGGTGGTTTCGCTGGAGCTCCATCCCCACGCGAGCGTCGGGCGTAGTGCGCTGCACGATCAAGCAATCGTGCGGCAAGGACGCGTGCGAAGCAGCCCTCTGCGCCGCAGCCGGTGCAGGCCCCGGAGGTGGCGGAGGCGCGTTTGTCGTGACCGTGCCTACGAGAGAGGGGTGCATGTTGGACTGCGACGGAGCAGGGTGCGTCGTGGCGATGCCGACGAGGTGGTTGAGGCGTTGGAGCCCTTGGCCTCTGCGGTCGGCAGGTAGCGGAGTAGCTCCTGCGCCATGAGTAGCGCGGTGTGGGGCGCAACGTCTGTCCTCCCCGGGCCCGAACCGCTCGGGTGCTGCGTCAGGTGCGACGAATGCGCGTCCTCGTGATGCTCGGAGTCGCGTTCCGGTGCCTCTGCCTGAGGGCCGGAAGGGACGCGCTCTTCGTGACGGGGTCATCCACGCCGTGCGCGGGTGTCCGTGGTGCCCGGCGGCGTTGACGCGGGCGACGCGGGCGGCGCGGGTGTTCACCATGGCGCGGAGACGAACTCAAAGATTGTTGACGCGCCTCAACCCCCTACCTGGCGCGCCAAATGTTGGGTTATGACTCCCAAGAATCGGGGGTAGTCACTTCCTGAAGAGTAGTTCGTTAAGGGGGTTGAACACGAAGGTCAAGACCCTCGAGGGGCTCCGCGACGTTGCTCGCTGGACCCGAAGACGACACGCCCACGACAGAGATAGACACCACCCTTTACCCATGTTCACGGCCCTCGTGAGGAGGTAAGACCGCTACTCCTGCTTGTCTGTATTAGATGATGGAGTTTACAGTACAGTGGAGTTTGCCGTAGGTCCCCTTGAGGCGGTTCTTGCCTGGGGAGGGAAGCGATGGTCTTCTTCCTCCTCCGGCTCAAGGCTATCCTAACAAGAGTTGCTAGGGTTTACAAGGGTTGTAGCACGCAAAGAGCCAGTGCTACGATTGACGTCTTGTCCCTTTTATAGGCCCCTCGGGCGCTCTCCTTCGGCTTGGCCTTCCAGGTGGCTCCCACTCGGCAGAGGCATGGTGGAGTAGGAGTCCACCGCGGTTCGTTCGTCCATGGACGCGGTCCATTGTTGGTAAAGGTGAGCGCGGTGGCCGACAAGCGGCCGACCGCGCTGTACTACCCGCAGAGAGGGCAGTCTCTGAGGTGGAGCCCGCGATGACGGTCTCCGTTGGAGGGTTGCGCCGTAAACCTACTTTATCGTCAGAGTAGAAGGTCCTGGCAGGCGGAGGCGTTTTATTGACCCCTTTATCACCAAAACGGCAATGGGGGTGCTTGCGTCACCACGTCGGCGTGGCAGGGGCCATGTGCGTCTTGCCGTACTTCCTTGGCTGCGACGTTTCCCTTCAGGCGCGGGGAGGCCTGAGGGAAGTTTCCTGCGGGACTCCCTCGAGGCGCGTTGTCGCCTCGGGAGGGTCCCCTGAGGCGAGGGATCCCTTGAGGGCAACGCTTCCACTTTAGGCCCTCGAGGGGAGTTGCCTCTCGAGGGTCCCGTCAGGCGGTGACGCCTGGTCCTTAGCCGTTTCGTCTGACTGGCCAGTGTGCGAGGCCTGAGGGGGAATGGGCTCTCGCCATACCCCAGTTCCCACTGGGCCGACAGTATCTTTTATTCATTTGTGGTTAATCTGTATAAGCTAAAATAGTGAGGTTAATTTTGTAGCAAATCTACGTATTTTCCTAGTCGTGTGGCTTTGGATTTATTCCAAAATATATTCTCTGTCATGTGTTATAATAGATCTAGTCAAAAGTATCATTTTCACCAATTGTTTACTAACTTGAGATTTATAAGTCCAAATCATGCAAATCAATATTCTCTCGAAATCCTATCAAAATGCCTACTTAGATCTATAAGTATTGCATGCAGGAGATTATTCCAGCAAAAGATATTTTAAGTTTAAGTAAAACACTAGTAGGTATTTGGTGATTTTTAATTCTTAAATAAAATCACTTTTTGGGGTAAATCCACTTGGAGGTGGTAAATATAAGTGGAAGGTGTCATATGCTATAAGAGAAGATTTTTCCAGTAGATATTTTATGCTTGATGAATCAATTCCTTAAAACAGGAGGATTTTCCTCATGAAATGAATATCTAGAATTTCATAGAATAAGGTTTGTCTAGTTTTGGTTGTATGAGCCACCTCTGTCCATGGAGTTTTGGTGCGGGTATTTTTTTGGAGTAGCCACAAGTTTTATCTAACTTACCCCACTGGTTTGGCACCAAAATAATCCATATCATTCTCTGTACTTAAATAATGGTCAGAAGTTTACTTTATTATAAAACATGGATAACTTGAGCTAGGATTATCCAAATAAAATGAATAAAATTTATACTTAAAGATAAAACTCATATCTCGCCAAAAGAAATTAAATTTGCATACAGGAGATCTATAAAACAGAAACCACATTCTTTTTGGGTTTGACATCAGTAGCTCTTAGCTGATTTTTAGTTGTTGTTTGAAATAGATTTTTATGCACAACTAATTTTTAGAGCTTCCTATAGTAATTAGGAGTATTGGGGTAGAAGGGTTTATTTTTATAGACAGTACTTTAGGAGTTATGCCTTTTCCATCTAAACAGTCCCATAATAACTATTTAAATGCATAAGTTATATTTTCTGTATTTTTTTTTGGATAAGAGCAAGCTTGTGTTTAAAAATTACCAACTTAGTAATCCAGAACCTATAAAAAACCCTTACTTTTGCCTTTAAAACAATAATAGTGTTGTGGTTATTATCCTTGTGTGTGATTAGCATAACCCCTTTTTGTGCCATAAGGCAACCCTTTATGTCTGGTGTGTTTTGTGGTGTTTGTGGTCACAATTGAGTGAATCCCTCCGATAGGTGGTTCTGTTTTGTGGTGCTTGTTGTTTGTTATTATACTTTAGATTGTTATCAACTCGCATTTTAGGATTTACACTAGTCTCGTTTGTTTTCATGTTACGGTAGACCGCAATCAGAGGAGGAGCAGTACGAGGTAGCTGAGCACAACTACGGAGAAGAACAAGACCAGGGGAAGTACGCTGAGCAAGGCAAGCCACCTCACCACCATTAGGCAATCCTACTATTTACAAAGCATGTTTTGTTTTACAATAAAATAATGCATGTTTTACTTCTTTTGTGGTACCTTGCCACCTGAAAACTATTTTATAAAATATTGTTTGGCCAAAGTTATCTACTAGAATACTATAGGTGTTACAAAAAGAGTTTATTTGGTGAGCCTTGTTGTTGAAGGCTCCATCAAAAAGATTAAATTTTCTAGTAATCTACCTTCATGTACTTACCTCAAAACTATAGGATGAGAACTTGTTTGATAAAACTGTTTTACGGAGGAAAACCTGAGTTGCTGGGAGCAATCAGCAAGAAAGCAATGTTTTATGAAAACCCGAAATGCTGAGAGCATTCGGAGATGTTGCGAAAACCCGAGCTGCTAGGAGCAGTCGGAGATGGAGGTTTAATTTCGAAGTCTCTGCTGCCGCCCGAACAACTAACCCGTGCAACCACACTACCTGACATGGGTAGGGCTTAGCCGGAAGCTTGTTTGTCTTAGTGTTGGGGCTCTCATACTTTCTATGAGGGTTGGGCCCTCGAAGCCGGGTTGTCGTCCGAAAGAGACAATACACTGCTGAGGATCAGCAGCCGGACAATTACGGCAGGTCTCCTGACGTGGCGGTGTGGCGTCCCGAGGAAAGACCAATAGGTCTAGTGGAGCACACGTTGCCGAGGATAACAAACCTACTGGGAGGCCTCCATACTAGGGTGGTCATAGTGGAAAGTTTTGATCGTGTCATCCGGACCCCCGCATACTATCGTATGATGGGCCGTGGCAGACACGGCGGAATGACCGATAGGTGTGGGTAAAGTGTGCAACCTCTACAGAGTGTAAATCTATTCGAATAGCCGCGTCCACGATCATGGACGGTTGGAAAGGCCACACTGGGCGCCTTGGAGAAAGAAGTTGTTTTCAAGAAAAGTGTTTCCAGTGAACAAGGAGGTACCTGGGAGGTACGGATTTTTGGGTAAGGATGGTTGATCTCGGGGAGACACCCAGTCCGATCTCAAGTCAGGAAAAAGGGTTCTCCCTATCCTAGTGTTTAATAAACTTTTACAAAGAAATTTTAGAACTTGAATATGTCCTTGCTATATCTAAGAGAAGAGAGTTCTATCCCTAAATGTTTTCTTCAACAAAGATACAGAGATGTCGTATTCTCTGTGTCTAAAATCAGGGTATTCGAAAATGAGCCCTATAATTGTATATAGAAGCCATCCTAGTTTTCGAAAATGCTTTGCATGCTATTCCATGAAAAACTGTAAACCTAGAGGTGGTCTTGCGAGTACGTAATTGTACCCATATGGCTTTGTCCCTGGATATTCAAATGTCCAGATTTCAATGATGAGACTTACGTCGAGGAGGAGGTGTATGACGACGACTTCGTCACTTTGTTGTCACCGGTCAACTGCACTTGTGGGATCAGCGCTCGGAGATGTCAAGAGCCGTCGCTAGCCACGAACTTCCGCTATCTTAGTTTATTCTGTCCTGCGTGACGAGGTATGTTGACTTGGTCGTATGACCGTCTATGTGTTGTAAGACTTTCATTCGTACGACTTGAATGATGTAACTCTTTGATACCAATGTTGGTTATGTGATTGCGATGCACTGATCATTGGGATCGTGATCTTTTACATAATGTGGACATCTTGGACATGTTTCGAGGGGTCCTTACAGATCCTTTACCGTGAACATCAGCAGTTTTCTTTCTCCAAAGGCAGTGTCTGAAGTATTTTTCTACCTGCTTGAGAATAGTCATATGCACATCAAAGCAGCTGAGGAAGAATAATTGTACAGATGACAACACTGATTTAACCATTTGGAGTTTTCCCCCATAGTCTAGGAAGTCAGCAGTGGAACACAACCTTCGCTGAACTGTGATTACCAAGGGCAGGAAGAATTCAATTGTTGGTTTAGTGGTTCCCAACGGCAGGCCTAAGTAAGTGAAGGTCAAGGACTCTTTTTTACAATGCAGAGTATTTGCAAAGTGCGTCAACCTGTCTTCATCCATATTGATGGGAATAAGACATGACTTATTATAGTTGACAGTCAGTCCAGTGGATTCAGCAAAAAGTGTGTAACAAGGCCTTCAGACACAACAACTGAGCAGCATCAGCCTTGATCACAATTAGGGTATCATCTGCATACTGAATAACAGGGTAGTCTAGGTTTGCACGTTCAGAGGTTTGGTGAGAAGACCTTGTTGCAATGCCTTATTCAAAACTGATTGGAGCAGATCAGCAGCCAAGACAAATAGAAGTGGTGAAAGAGGATCACCTTGTCTAACCCCCGTTCTACAATAGAACTTTTTACCAGGAACACCATTCAATAATACAGAGGAGGTAATAGAGTTAAGGATCAGCTCCACCCATTTAATCCACCTGCAACCAAACCCTTTGGCCTTTAGGATCCTCATGATGGCAGAGTGCTCAATTCTGTCGAAATCCTTTTCAAAGTCAAGTTTCAGAAGTAAAGTTTCTTCTTTAGATTGGTGGCATTGGTGGATGTATTCAAAAGCCCAACCTAGACAGTCTTGGATTGATCTCTTTTTCAGAAATCCATAATGATTCTTATACACTAGCTTGAGGATAATTGTTTCCAATCTATTTGCCAACAACTTGGTCACCAGTTTTAAAACACCATTGAGCAAGAAAATAAGCCTGAAGTCACCTGGTTTTAGAGGGCAGTCAACCTTAGGGGTCAAGGTGATGTAAGAAGCATTAATGCTTTCCAAGGAAATATTGCCTAGGTAGAAATCATGTATCAGACTTTTAATATTAGGTGCAATAATGCTCCAGCAATTCTTCATGAATTCATTGTTGAAGCCATCAGGATCAGGACTCTTGTTATTGGTCAAATTGTTGACCACATCTTCAATTTCTTTGTCAGTGAAAGGAACCTCTAATTCCTGAAGCAGAGCTTGGTTACTATTATCTAGGGTGGATTCAATGTCAAAATGCATAACTGGGTTGTCTGATTTGCCCATTCTTTCTCTGAAGGCATTCCAAAGAAGAGAAGCTTTGCCTTCATGATCTGCAATCTCTGCCTCATCATTACTCTGAAGCATGGCAATATAATTATGCCTATAGCTAATTGTAGCTCTTGAGTGGAAAAATCTTGTGTTTTCGTTTCCCAGCTTGACATATTTTATTTTTCCCCTTTGTTTCCAGTAAGCATTTTGGTTTTGTAAGAGTGCTAGCACATGTTCCTTTAAAATTAATCAGAGGAAGCTCTCATCCTCAACCAGGCACCTCGACTCCTCTAGAACATCTAGCAGATTTATTACCTCATTAACCTTGTTGATCTGGACTTTCAGGCAAGGCAGATTTTAACCCAAATTTTTAAGCCCCTTCTGACATTCTTGAATTTGGCATTAATTCTTCTTGCCGGGTCAGTAAACCCCACAGTAATATTCCAGGCATTTCCAACAATCTTTTTGAAGTCACTGTGCTGCATCCAATAATTTTTCAATCTGCAAACCTTTGACTTGGGAATTTCAGTGTTGATAGAGATCACACAAGGCACATGATCAGAGATTGGTTTTACCAGAGAATAGACCAAAGTGTTAGGGTAGGAAATGGTCCAAGCATTCGAGGTAAAAAACCAGTCAAACCTCTCCAACAGGGGGTCTTGGTGCATATTACTCTAGGTGAATTTTCTGCCTTTCAGAGGCAATTCCACAAGACCCAAGTTACTAATTGCTTCGTTAAACTGAAACATATCATTGACATCTCCTCCAGGTTTATTTATGTCAGTTATGTTTCTGATGAAGGTGAAATGCCCCATGATAATCCAATTAGTGTCCTCAGGCATGTCGATGTTGGCAAGCCAATCAATGAATAAAGCCTTTTTCTCAGCCACACAAGGGCCATAAATATTTGTAAGAACCCAGGACTGGTTGGACAAGTTTGAGGTAAAGTTCACAGAGATAGAGAATTCATTTGTAAAGGCTACCTCCCCTTTGTACAAAGCATCATTCAAAATAATAATGATACCTCCAGAGGCCCCCATAGAAGGAAGGAACGCAAATTTATTAAAAAAAATTGCTGAAGAACTTTTTAATGTAAGCAAGATCAAAATGTTCCCTTTTTGTTTCCTGGAGATAGATAATGTCACAACCACACTCCTCAATCTTATTAAATAAGGCAATCCATTTTATTTCTGAGTTGATGCCTCTGATATTCCAGTTCAGGATATTTAGTTGTGTGTTGTGATTCATTGGGAAACTAGGCTGCAGACAATTATAATAGGACAAAGAGAGCAACCCCGGGCCAACCCACCACAGACAATCACACAGTAAATAAGTGGGGTATTAACATCAAAAGATGCATAGCTCCAAGCAGTACATAAGGGTTTGTGCCCACTGTGTAACATCCCAATATTTTGGAATGCTTAAAAATCACTAAAATTTAAAACTTTTGTTTTTATTAAAATAAAATATTAAAATGCATAAGAAAACCAACTATAAAAGACTTCAAGCATATTGAAAGAGTTTAATATTTCAAATATCTCAGTTATCATTATTTCCAAAAGTTGTTTCAAATTAAACATTTTATTATCCACTGTATTTCTTTAGACCTCAATATGTAATTTGACCAATGTTTTACAAAACTTCAAACCATTTCCTTGTAATCAAAAATTTCTTTATAAGTATTTGATTTCAACCACTTAGCCATAGCTATTCATAAATTAAAATAATATATACAAGTGTTCTTTTAAACTATTTAAAAACCCGCCGGCGGAGGCCGCCTTTGCATCGACTACACTTATGTAAACAAGGCCTGCCCCAAAGACCCTTATCCCATGCCCAGAATCGACCAGATCATGATCTATTTGCCAAATGGTTTTCATTTTCTTTAACTAAGGTCCAAACATAGTTTTGGAAATTACAAGTCTATAGTTTATAACTTTAAAACTTCATAGATTTAAATTAATGAATTATCCAAATAGGCATTTCATTAATTCTCAAACATAAATTGATCTTCATGAATATATATCCAATATAAGAAATGAATTAAATTTAAATCTTTTCCAAAGTTGTTTTATGGAGTTTCAAATGATTTATCTTAATATAAATATAATGGTGTACAAAATAAAATTGAATTGAATCCATTATTTTTCCTATTACTTTAAAAATATTTATATTCTATTATTTTACTATTATACCAAAATAAAGGTGAATGGTTACTAAAAATGAATTTTAAATAACTTAATATCAGCCATCTATGATTGTGGTGATTTCATAAATTTTATTTAAACCCAAATGAATTTATTAAATTACTTATTTCAAAGTTGACCTAAATGGGCAAATTTGCATTTTATGAATATTTCAAAATTATTAATTTAAAAAAGTTTTCAAAACATGCCCACTAATGTTTTAAAACATAGATAAGAATATTACAAAATTTTAGAAATTTATTTGACTTGATTTGGAGTCTTAAATCAAAAGTTATAAAAGAAATAGAAAAACAGGAAAGAAAAAGAAAAATCCCTGACAGGCGGGACCCACCTCTGGCCGGATTTCACGCCCGAGACCGCCGGAGTTTCCTTTCTTCATTCGCGCAATGAAGGCCGAAATCAACGACCCGACCCTCTCCATATAATACCCCGGCTCCGTCGCTTCTTCCCGCACGCAAAACCCTAGAAATCCCGCCACCAGGCTGCTCGCACGCCGCCCCGAAGCTCCTCGGTTGCCACCGTCGTATTTCTTCCCTTCCGGCCAAGTTAGCACGCCCCCGAGCCCGAGAACCTCTCCATCCTCTTCCTCAAGTTCGTGCGCACCTCCTGATGTCCTCCCTTATTCGTTTTCCCAGCTGTTTCGTCGAGGACGAACCCAACCGGAGCTCGCCGGAGCAAATCACGCGTCCGCCCTCGACCCCACGCCTCCGCGAGACGCAATCGAGACCGCCACCTCGCCCATCCACTTCGCCGTGGCCTCACGCGTCCCACCGTCGTCTCCCTGGAGCGAGGCGACCACCGGAGGAAGAGAACGGTCCTCGCCCGACGCTGGCGCCGCCGTCTTCGTCAAGTCCGGCGACTGGAGCGCCGCCACCCTTTGGTCAACCACTGTGAGCCCTCCGATCTCCTTCCAACAGCTGAGATTAGAATTTTATTTCGAACCAGTACAGTTAGATCTGGACCATAGATCTAGATCTGGACGGCCCAGATCCAATCACTTAATCCAGTCAGCAGCCACGTCAGCTCCGCGTCAGCAGCCCAGTCAGCGCTGACGTGGAAAATGAATTTCTCGATTTAGTTAATTGGCAGTTTTGCAGAAAAGCCCCTGCATATTCAAACCTTCATAACTTTTTAACCACTTATCCAAATTTGATAAATTTTATATTTTGAAAAGCCCTCGACTTGTAGAATATTTTAGTTCTTTAGAATTCAAATTTGACTTAGTTTAAAATATTCAAATTTCAAATGGATGATTTGAGTATATTTATCATAACTTTAAATCTATAAATTCAAAAATTGCAAATAAAATTGTTTTATAAACTTTATAATATTTGTAATTTTATGCCTCTGTTATAAAATATTTTTGAGTAGTATTTGGATGATTTCATAGTTACATATTTAATTGGAATAGTTTGACTATATTGATATAACTTTTGATAGAAATATTATTTTTGAGTAAATTCAATTGCAATAAATTTAGTTAAATCACCTCTGTCTATTAACACCATTTATAAAAATTGTGTTATACAAAAATTAAATCACATAAAACTTTAATCTATATGTTTTCCTTTTATTATGTTTTGCAAAATTAGAAACTAATTAAATTGCAATTATAACTCTATGCATACTTTATAAATATCACAAAAATTAGTATGATGTTTCTTGCGATTTAAAATTGCATTTCGTGCATAACATATTTTATTATATAGTTATACCCCTCATAGGAAAACTCCTCCCTCATTTTCTCTAAGTTAGGATTATTTTCAACTTAGTATTTTGGTAAAATGCTATGTACTTAGACACTTAGTATTTTCAACATGGAGCTAGAAGGCCATTGAAGGACTTAGCCAAAACAAGACTTCGGAAGTATCTTCAAGGAATAGACGCACTTAGAAGAAAATCAAGAAGAAGGTCATGAGGACCAACCAACAAATATTTTCTAAGTCTTGCTTCCTCTCTCTCTTTTCTCCCTTTTTCTCATAGCCCTTATGATGACTAAGTTATATTCAAGACCAACCTGGAGGCTATGAACACCATCAAGTCTTCAAAGCCATCAAGTCTAGAAAATTGCAATGAAGTCATCACATCAAGAATAAAATGAAGCAAGGAGAAGATTCTACATTCTTCATTCTATCTTTTCCCTCTTTCCTAATCTTGTCTTTCACTTAAGACGTAAACAATTTTTTATCATATTATTACCATCTTGAAGTTTGTTGGATCCTAGCGGCATAGTGAGATGAAGCGGCCTGGAGACAAACCTTACATGTCCACGTACATGAGACCTGTTCCACAACTTAAGTGGCTGGCCGGGTGTCTGTCTCTCTCACTATAGTGAATATCCAATTTACAAAGAGTTGATAATATTGTTGATCACCTTGAAGTATAAACTTAGTATTTTCTCTAAATATTTTTGCACATTATGACTTAGCCATTTGAGTGCTTATTCAAGATGTTTTATAACGAAGTTATTTTGTCCAACCTATGACTTATGACCTTAGTCCTTGGTAATTTTTGACCAACCTAATTGCCTTGCAATAACTTAAAATATTTTCATAGCACGACATGCATATCTAGTTCTTAGAAATATTTTGCACATCATGCATAAACATATTAAGTTTTATGAAACTTGTTTGTTCATTATGTATGTGTTTGTATGCGTTGTGTAGTTGTGTTTTATGTTGATTGTTGTATTGTTGCTTGTCTATATTGTTTAGATTGAACGGAGAGTTCTGACTTACGTTGAAAAGAGTTTGTGAGCAAAGACATCATTCAAAGGCAAGTGGCACACCTCATAAACCTCCTACTATTTTCTATATGCATTACTTAGTGTATTTTTACATAAGCATGTGTAGGATAGTACTGCTATGCTTAACCTGTGTAGAAATCCCTTACTCCTGTATCTAGGTTCCTATGCAATACTTAGTAGAATTATTGATGCTATGCAAATGTTGTTTTGTGAATATCTAAATTCTACTAAGTTAAGAATGAAACACCTGGGTGGTAAGAGGTTGAATGGTTTATGTTGAGTGGCTACTCAGGTCATGTCTATGGTTCCTGGAGTACGTACACTTGTGAACGGCCACCCAGGAACAGAGGAATCTGAAGAACTCCGAGTGACGATTGCTTCCAGTGCAGCCATTGCCAATGGGCTCTGGCTTGATCAACTAAGTTGCGTGGACTCTCTCCGGCTTGACAAGCAGATGTAGATGGTGTTAGGGGGAACGGGTCAAACCAGGTGGGAGGGAAAATGCTTCTGAAAGATCTCGTCTCATTTTTCTCCTTTTCCTTATCATTATAAGTGTGTAAAGGATAGTTTGGGTTGAATGGGTACAATGGTGAACGTGCACAACCTCTGCAGAGTGTAAAACTAAGTACTTAGCCGTGTCCCCGGTACGGACAATTTGAGTATCTGATCACGAACGTCAACGGAGGATTCCAACATTCCAACTTCAGAAATAAAACTTGATGGGTGAACAAGGGTAGAATGAGATCGTGGTTGTCATACCACGAATGTCTCGAATAGAAGAAAATTGTTTCCAAAGAGTTAGGAAAAATTGGCTTTATGCAAAATAGCCTTGAACTCCACCAGCCAAATAAGCATATAGGTTATAAGAGTTATTCCTCTAAGTGTCCACCATAGTGTCACTTGCCATACTACATTTTTAATGGAATCTGACCCACATTGTTGCGATATTTTTCTTATTGGAGATTGATCAGATGACGAGTGAGGTTTCGTTTAAAGGTTTCGAGTCTACAACCAACATGTTTTCGCCCGTGGCAATATGAATGTGATGGAAACTCACTTCTATTGTATTTCCGCTGTTTAAGCTTTCGAAGCTAGCTTTATGCTATGCAACTTGTATTGAATATTTTGTAAGTCTGGGTCATCAATGTAATAAAATTGATACTTTGTTGTGATATTACATCGTAAACTGTGTGTGCAAACGAATCAATCCAGGGATTTGCACTATACACAGATATTTGCCTTATTTTAAGTGCAGGTACGCTACACACTGGCACCAATCCACCATCTTACATAGCCTTTCAACATATTACTGAATCCATACAGAGAAGCTAGGGGCCTGACTGCCCTGTGTATACCAACAGTGGTAATACACATAAAATACTGGAGTTGTACTATCATTTAAAACTCAGTTTTTCTTCTTCTTCTGATTCCTTCGAGAGGCATCAGATGGATCCTTGCTAGCATCAACTTTCTTTTTCATGGCCATGGATTTCTCAAGCTCCTTTTCTTCCACCTTGCAAAAAGAAATTGCCAGGTTTTTAACTTTTTTTTATTTCAGCATAGGAGGAGCAGCAGTACAAGCAAGGCACTATCTATTAGAGCAAGCAACATTTTGTTTGAAGCATTTGCTTAAGTCTTTGAGCCTAGGGCTTCTCCTTACCTCTGAATCAACTAGAGGAGAATTGCCATTCCTCCTTTTTGAGCCAGCCTTAGGAGTGGTCTCCCCCAAATCCAGGTGGACTTGTTCCAGATCAGAATCAATGATCACAGTAATTGTGCAAGAAGGGGCATCATCCAGAATGCATTTATCAGGGATGTGAAAGGTGAAAGTTTGTTCATAAACATCAGATGCACTCACAATATCCCAAATACGAGATTTAAGGAATGATCTTGCCCAATCAAACTTCTCAGGAGTTAACAACATCATAATAATGTAGTTAAACCAACTTACAGGGATATAAGCATTGATCTGGGGAACCAATGTCAAGCTGTTCATCTAGCTAACTGTCATCAGAGTTATCCTGGTAAGCAGAGAGCAGGCTTAGCAGGCCAGATTCCCGCTGCAAGTGGTCCAAAACCAAATTGGCAGGTAGCTTCTCACTGGTAGTAGGAAGGTGAAAGTTGCTTGGCCCAGCCCCATCAAGTCCAGGCCCACCTGTCACCAGACCCAGCCTTGGGCCCAAGAAGTGGGCAGAAGAGCTGACCACATTCTCTCCTTCAGAGCTAACATCATCCAGAACCAAACTGCTATTTAAGGGATGTCCAGATTGTTGTTGACCAAGAAGCTCCTCTGGCAGCACATTGTCCAAAACATATTCACCCTCAGGTTGAGCATCAGCAAGAGGCACAACCCATTGTTCCCAACCTTCATCGACAACCTCTACATCTTCGGGATCTACCACTGCCTCTGCAATTGGCAGGTCAGGGAACACTGGTAGGGGGTGGGGGTCAACCCCTGGAGGGGGAATGGGGTCTTCATCACGGGGCCCAACCCCAAGTAGGGTTTCATGAATCTGACTCTGCACTTTCTCCTTCAATATCGAAGGCTTTTTGGGATATCCGAGAGTTTTGTAACTCTGAGCTTAGCAAGAATCCTGCTCCTATGTGTCCCAACACATTTCCCAACCTCCTATGTGCTCTTTCCGCTCATCTCATCTCCTTGTCACCGATCATTCACTTTCTATTCTAAAACACTTTCCTTGTTTTGTGTGATCTACTCATTTGGAGCATCTCTACCGGGCCTCTAAATATATGTACGGTACCCCTAACTGGGGCTACTTTGTGGGGTGCCAGACATATGTCCGATCAACATTTAGAGGCCACCCACAGTGGCACTCCCCAAACGCCCACCCCCAATCGCGAGCACACTGTCGAACATCTCGTGGGCGTTGTAAACTAATACTCCCTCCGTTTCTTAATATAAGGTGTATAGTTTTTTGAAAAAATCCAAAATATAAGGTGAATTTGTTATTTATGGACAATTGAGCCATCAAAAAATGAAATCTAATCTCAAAAGAGAAATTTAGTACACTATGTACAAAATAGTTTGTCTTAATATTGGAGCAGAAAACTTATACACCCTACATTCAGGAAGGAATGAGTATAAAACGTTCAAATTTCATTCCTTTTTGTTATGTATTACAAAAAATTTAAATGAAATTGAACCCTAACTAACCCTAATCTAAACTCCGTCGAGGCCGCCCTGACCTGCCTCGCCGTCCTGGCCTACCGGAGCATCCTGTGCAGCTCTGAGTCGTGAGTGGACACGCCTCTCCCGCCGAAGCGTGCTCTCCGCCGGGCGCAGGTTGGCCCTCTTGTCAGCCACCCTCGCCACACGCACCCGGCGCAGATCTACGACAACCCCAGCTGGGCGGCCTCCATCAAGGACAGGTTCGCCTCCCGCTCCGCCGCCACACCGTTGAGGTTGACGTACGTCGTGCGCTCGACGGCCATGAAGATGCGACAGCCATCTTCTCGCTCCACGCTCTCGATGGAGGCCTACGTGAGCCTGGACGGCATCGGCAATCGCCTCGTAGCTGGCCCTAAACTGGTCTGCCGCCTGCTCGGCGCGCTAGATGTCGATAGAGTTCACTGCGACCACCGAGTCGGGCCTTAGCGGCGGTGGCAGCGCCTGCTCTTGCGGAGGCTCCTCCTCCTCCGGCGCTGCCTCCTTGTCCTTCTGGTCCTCCACGTCGACGTTTGCCAGTCGAGGGGCAAGACGTCGCTGATAGGCTTCAGCGCTAGCTCCGACGCCTTTTCCGGAGCCTGCTCTGACTGGTCCTCCTGCCCACGAGGGTGGGTGCGGCGTGCATCCTGGGTGAGCGTGGCCCAGGTGATCTGGAGGCGGCAAGGCATGGTGTGTGCTTGGAGGCTACAGAGGATGCGGGCACACCAGAGGAGTTGTTGTGGTGAGGCTGCGGGCACAACGGAGAAGGTTATATAGGCGGGGAGGGAAACAGAGGGGCGGGAAGCGGTGGCAATGGGCAGGAAGCGGCGGGTGGGTGAGCACGCGTCGCGTCAGAGTAATTGTGGCGACGACGCGATTCGCCGCGCCGACGCATGGGAAGCTGGGAAAGCCTGGGCGCCGGCATAATTGTGAGGCGTACCGCAGACGCCTCGCCGTCCCGTCGTTTCGTCGGCTCCATAAACACATTGTCATTAACGCGGGCTGAGCGGCCTCCTGCACCGGCGCAATTTAGAGCACAACCTTACGCCGCATGTGTATGAAGGGTGGGCAACACCTGTCTGAGGCCATGTCCGGACGATGTCCGGCACCCTAGAAGGGCCTCCAAGTATAGAAGCCCGATAGGGGGTGCCGGACACAAAATCGTTTGGGGCAAGGGTTTGGGGTTGCCGCTGGTGACGGTTTTTTGTGTCCGGGCCCCTAAAGACCCCCTTTAGAGGCCCCCAGTGGAGATGCTCTTACAAGCTACTCCCTGTGTCACGGTAATGCATGTAATTTAACAACACCCTTTGATTAATAATTTAATAAACAACATTTACGGTACTTTTATAGATATAAAATGTATCATTAAATTGATATAAATCTAATGATATAATTTTCTGACATATAATTATTTTTTTGCTTACCAAATTTAATACTCCCTCCATCCATTAACTGTCGCAACTCGTGATTTTGTGAAAAAACCCTCAAATGTTTCTGAACATCAAGCCGCAGCCCCATCCATCCACCACTCCGCGTCCTCGCCCATTCTCTCGATCCCCCTAACCCCTTCCGTCGCCGAACGATTCTAGACGGCTCCGGTAACTCCTCATGCCACCAACCATCGCCCGGGCACCACCTCATCGTCCTCTCTTGATCCCATGGCGGGGGAACCGGAGATCCACACCCCTACCGCAAACCCTAGCCTAGTCTCCGGCAAGCTTCAATCTTTGGCAACCATGTCGGCGTCGGCGCGGCAGCGGGCGGTATTGATGCGCTACTGATGGGCATCACCTGGACTGTACCCGACTGCACATGGAGTTTGCGGCGAGCTGGCTGCGCTGCGTCCCTCAGCGTAGGAACCTTTTGAGAGTGGTGGCGCCCGTCAGTCGAAGCGGCGGCAGCAGTGGGCAAAGGGCGCGGAGAGACCGGTGGGCTGTGGCCACCGGCTGCCGGAGTGGCGGGGGGCGGGGCGCCCGCGTCGCCTAGCAAGTGACTTCTTCGGCCTGGGATTGGTAATTTGAATGCGGACGGTAGAGGGAGCTCGTGTAGGGGCGCTGGCGAGCAAGAAGTCGTGCAGGTGCGCTGGTGACTCGGTGAGCAGGAGCAAAGACGTCGGTGAGGGAGGACATCATGCATGTGTGCCATTGAGGGAGGAGCTCGTGCAGGTGCACCGGTGAGCGGGAAATCGTGCAGGCGCACCGGCGAGCAGGAGCAAGGCTGTCAGCGAGCGGGAGCAAGGCGTCGGTGAGAGAGCGTGTCGGCAAACAGGAGTAGTGCACCGACGAGCGGGAGCAAGGGTGTTTGTGAGAGAGAGTGCCGGCGAGCAGGAGCAGGGACACCGGCATGGGAGGAGCTCGTGTAGGTGCGCTGACGAGCACGAACACGAGTGAAGAGCTCCGGCGGTAGGCCGGGAGGAGGGGGACCTGGAGTAGGCAGGCATAATGGATCTGCTCGAGCTCATCGCAAGCTTTGCGGAATCGCAATGCTGATGGCTCCGGTTCAAAATCAAAAATATGAAGGGTGTAACTGTTAAATGGTCGACAGTTGAAAAAAATCCCCCTGCGACAATTAATTTCGGGACGAAGAGAGTAATCATTTTTTTGAAAACAGGGTGCTTGTCCTTTAAACTGCTACGGAGGGAGTATATTGGAGAGATGGGGTGATTAGTACAACTCGAACTTCCTCAAAATTAGACACTGAATCTGTTTTTTTTTTTTTTGACAACAATCTGTTTGTTTTGCTCTATGTGGGATGGTCCGCCGACGGTGAAGAAGCCTACGTCTATCTTGATTCGTTTGGAGTGAGGCGTATCCAACTGCCTCCAACTGCTGAAACATTAAAGGTCCAGGCTTGGGCTTAATCAACTCTCATTGAATTTCGTATCCTTGACGGTAGATGGTGTCAATCATTTTGCACCACTCAATCCCAGATCTACAGGGTGTGTGTTGCTGCCATGCACAGCCAGCGTCCGGACTCCGTGCAATGCCCTAACCTCCACGAGGGCGATGGCACAATGCTGAACGCCTCGATGCCAGCTACGACTGCGTCAGAAGTATCGATGATCGTCATCGAGTCCGATGAAGACTAGCTTCGATCAGAATCCCTAATTATTAGGTTTATTTATCTAATGTTTGAGTACGTTTCTGTTTCGATGAAAGCTTATGTAAAGTTTGCGTTTTAATTTATCTTAAGTTCAAATGAAATATGATCGGTTTCGTTGTGTTCTCTTAGTTTTATTTATTTCATAAAAAAAAACTGTCGTCAACGCTCTAGGGACTAGGGGTCAGGTGGCTCCGGTATGTCAAAAAAAATCTTATTCAAAACAAAATAGTTAATTTTCCGTGATCGACTTCTCAAATATGATAGTTTTATGCTATCAACTCGATACCGACGTTCCTAGTAACGGCCATCCGACCCTGTTGTTGGACCGGCTATTTGGAGCTCCAAGAAGTAAGAAGACCAGAACAAGAGTCAAAAGTATACGCTTTATACTTGGTAGATGTTATGACGTGGAAAATAGTAGGTAATACAAAGTATTGCAGACACGGTGTTTCGGCTCGTTGGTCTAGATACACCTGTTATGTAAAATCTTTTTATAAAATATTAAAAAAAACCATCAACTTTTTTTGATAGACACCAACATATTCTATATATGCACAAAATGTTTTGTTAAAACATGACATTATTTGGTTTCTGGGTAAAAAAGAAATAAAAACTTCTTTTTTGTGCCACCGCAATTTGTCGTTTGTACACATGTCACAAACAATGGCATTTTTTCCGGCTACTTCTTGTACGAACATAGAACATGCAGACGCATATCAAAAAAATGAAATTTAAGTTTTTTTTGAAATTTTAAATTGTATTTTTTGGATAGTAGGTGTATCTACACCTATTAGCCAAAGATAATCTCCCTGTACTATTCATTTTCAAGTTATTATTGAAGTATATGAATGCAACAATACAGAGTACACAAAAAAAGTTTACAAGACGCCGTGAAGTTTTCCATTCATGCCCAATTAGATGGACATTTGAAGATAAATCTCAATTTCAATTTTGATCCCGTTTGTGATATGTAAAATCTAGTAGAAAGGTTAAAGTCCATTATGCGAATTTCAGTCAAGAGGGATCGACGTATTTTAATAAAAATGATCAAAAGGTGAAAATATACCCTCTAAAACCCTTTTTTTTTTAAGTCTAGGTTTGAATTTCGTCAAATCTCATCCTTACCTGTCTCACCGTTAGTGTGGTTCCCATAGAGTAGTAAATGTTGACGATGTAATGAAAAAGTTAAATGTATTTTGCAACATGTTACAAAGGTTTACATGTAGGCTTTCTTTTTTCCTTGGTCTTCTTTAACTCTTAAGTCCTGCTTTCTCGTACTCCATCTTTGATTGCTACGAGTAGGTTGTATTGGACTACCACCGTAGACGAGAGTGGATAAATGGAACCCGGCGGCCTGTGCTCCTACCTATCCGGCCGTTGGTTTGGTCTGTCGTGACGTAAGCGTCGGTCAGAACATGATCTTTAAAAGGAAATCCCTTTACAAAGTTCTATTTTCATCCACATTGAGGTTCCGACATGTGTTGCAATTTCGTTCGTTTTCAATTCTCACCTTTGCTCCCCGTGTGACAAGTGACGGCTTCCTGGTGGTACGCAGAGGACTGGACATGCATTTATTTTGAGATTCGTTTTTTTATGAAATATCTGGAGAACCGTTTATCCGAATTACGAATCATTTTCACTTTTGAACTTCTCGCGTCGAGATTTTCAAAACTAGATCCATTCTTGATAGGTTTCGACGAACTTTTTTTTTGAACTTCGGATTATGTATACTCCCTCTCTCTCGGTTTATTGAGCGCGGTTCCAATATCATGCATTTTCACATCGTTAAGGCGTCTTTGCATTAATTGCGTGATAATTAGGGGCACTAAACCACAGCTAGGCCGGCACTCTGTTCTTTTTTTTCCTTCTCGCTAGTGTGTACGCTGTTTGAGATTCCTACATGCAGCTGCCAACATGAAGTCTGCCAATGCATGCACGAGATTAATTAGCCAACAGAATAATTGTATAGTTAATTGCCTACAATTAGGTGCATACGTTAAGGTATATTAGAGCTAATCACCTACAACCTTGGTCCCAGTGAATTCTCAAGCGCCCTCAGTAAACAGAGAAGGAGGGAGTAGTTCGTACAACCCGTATGTGTAGTTGTACATCCAACTAAATCTATGTGTAGTTATACGTACAACCTAATCTGTACAACCTGATCTGTTTAGTTGTACGTTCACTCTGTTCTGTACAAACTGATCTGTATACTTGTATAACCTGAGTCCGTGTAGTTGTATGTCTGAGTATGTGTAGTTATATGTACGAACTGATTTTATGTAGTTGTACGTTTGAGTTTGTATAGTTGTACGTCTAAATCTATATTGTTTTACGATTTGAATTTATATCGATGTATAGCTGAATCTGTATGCAGTAGAAGTTCTTTTTGTACAGAACCCCTAAGCAGCACGTATGTCCGGGCATCTTAACGTACCTAGCGGGACGCGCTGATCACCCAGGCCTCGTAAGCGCAGCGGCTTCGAACGATCAGGACGCGCAGACAGGCCGACACGCAGCGATCAGGACACCCAGGCCTCGTATTTCTACGCAGGGGCTGTACGAGCCGCACGCTCGGGGACACGTGTCTTCGGGCAGCTGCGCCCGATTCACCCTTCGCGAAGGCCGCCCTTCAGCTAGTTGTACCCTCTCTAAAACCATTTGTTCTCCGTGTGGAACGGGCTTTATACAGCCTATTTTTCTGCCCCTGCGTAGAAATACGCTATAGGTTCACTGTGCGGGGTCCAACGCATGTGGGCTAATTAATGACTGCTTCGTCCACCCGCAGCCATGGCGTGAACTCGTTCCTTCTGAAAACAGCATCTCATCGTGTTCGCACCTACTCCTCTAAGTAGTACATGGCTACATCTCTCGTCTTCCTCCGCTCAACCTCGGCTCTGGATCATCGGACGACGTCGTGCTAATCAAGGTCTCCAGCAGCGCGTCCTCGTGGCTATGGCACCCGGCGAAGGCGGACACAGGCAGCAGAGGAACGCGCTAACGTCGAGGTTACGTCACAGAGGCGTGTAGCCACATGATGGAACGGTGGTGGTGCTGGGCGGACATGCAATGGCAGGAACATTGGGGGCGACGGCGGCGACCAACGCCGGAGCTCGAGGAACCTTGCTGCGTCGCGCACACCACTAGTAGAAAACATGCTAAAGGACTAAATAAAATACCCCATTTATCCCGGTCGTACTGTAAACCAGGACAGATGGGGCCTAAATCCCGTCGAGCGCTCCAGGCGACTGTAACGCCACGGGATTTATCCCCTTTTAGTTTTGTGTGTTTTTCTTTTTTGCATCGACATGGCATCGCATCTCATCGCATTAATTTAATTTGTTGCATTTAAATTCTCACAATTAAATTCAAATGCATTTTAAATTAATTAAAAATGTGTTATTTTCAAATGTTTTAAAAATGTTAAAAACTAGTTTATTAAAATGTCTATGCAAAACTAAAAATATTTTGTAAAGGTTTCGTATTCAAATTCCTTCTCATTTGTGTTTTAAAAATATTAAACAGAAAAGTTTAAATGGGAGAGAAATAAGGCCCAAAGCCCATCTAACTCAAACCCTAGGTTTTCCCATAGAAAATTCCTTCCCACCCCCTACAATTTTGCAGCCACCCACCTCCTTTTTCTGGGAATTTGCAAAAGCCCTTCCACCCCCTTTTCTTTTCTTTTTCCTCCTTTCTTTTTTTTTCTCTCTCTTCTCTTTCTTCTTTCTCCAACCCGTACGGGAGAAACTCCCGCATCCGGCCTCCTCCCGAGCACCGGCCAGCGCGCCGCCACTCCCCGGCCTCCCGCTCGCCCTGCTCCGCCCCCCGCCACGCCCCCGGCGCCCCGTCCTCCCAACCTCGCCGCGCCGGCCCCCTCCCGCGCGCCTCCTCCGGCGCCTCGCCCCGGCCCGAGCTCCCCCAGCGCCACGCCGCCCCCGGCCGCCGCGCCCTGCGCTCGCCGCCGCACGCCGCGTCCCCAGCTCGAGCGTCCCGCCGCCACCGGCCGCGTGCTGCCTGCGGCCACCGCCGCCCCTTGCGCCGCCGCGCCGGCCGCCCGAGCCGCGCCGCCGTGCGCCGGCCCCTCGCCCCAAGCTCCTCCGCCCCGCGCAACCCCGTGCCTCCGCTCCGCTCCGCTTCGCCGTCTCCGTCCGTTGGCCTCCCCGCGTCCGCCGCACGCCGGGTGTTCGACGAAATGTCCGCAACACCCCGGCGGCACTTTTTCGTCCGTGTTTGTCCACCCTTCGTGGTGCTGCCCCGTACGCGTGCGCGCGCCCCTTCCAGTGTCCGTTGTCGTGGCCCCGAAGACCAGATACGACAAGTGCGCCACCGACCCCGATGCTGGGGATCCGAACAACGACCACCCGGACTACTTCCCCGACCACTTCCACGACACCGACAAACGACGATGCCCCGGTTCCGCGACGACTACTTCCACGACGACGACTACCTCCTCTACGCTCCGAAGACGTCGGTTTCGAACCCTAGTTCACCCGATCCGACGTACGGACCCAAACCCTAACCCTAAACCTATTTTATTAAATGTCATCTATCGTGTGCATACCGCATCATACTTGCATGTGTTGCATCTCTTGGGTTTGGTGGTGTAGTGATTCACCTAAATAATAATTATGGAATGTGTGGGCATTTAATTACTATTGATGCCTATTCCATTTAATTTGACTAGATCATCTTTGCCATGCCTTACCATCTTAATGGACATTTAATTTGTGGGGTAGATAAATAACTTCAACATTAATATTAATTGTCGGAATCCGGTTCCACTCAATTTGGATTGAGTGTGTCTCGCATTACATCTTTCCATGCCATTCATCATTCTTATATGATCATGATGGATCTTTTACCGTAGTTGTAAAATGCATCTGTTACGCTTTCCAGTGTTTGTTGCTTCTTCGCGGATACGACGTTGAGATGCGTGAGTAACGACAAGATCTGCTTCCATGCGGGATTCCAGGCAAGCAAAGTTTTCTTGTTTACCTATACATTGTCTTTCATTCCTGCCGTTGATCTCTGCTACCCTAGTTATCGATTCTTGAACTGCGATCCCATCACATGTTTATCCTGCAGCCCATACAGCTTTATCCCCACAACCTAATACCTGTTGCATGTTTATCAGTTGGCCTTGCGAGTCGTAGCGCATGCTTAGAGTTGTTTGTGCGAGTCGTCTATTGGTCTTATGTTTCATCTGCTTAGTTTGATAGATTGTTCTACCTTAATAAAATGTTGTCTTGTGTTGGGGTATTATAATTAAATGATAAGGCACCAGGCGGAAGGCCTTGCGAGGTGCTTTGTTCTGCTCAGTGTCGACCTAGGAACTGAGATTTTGTCCTCGGATCCAATTTTGAGCGCACTAACCACTTGTGGGTGGCCCTATGGAGCCCCGCTCGACTTTGAACGGATCTACAGCTTGTCCATGTGCCGCAAGTAGTTCGGGTTTTCCATTTGCTCATATGCATGTGCATGATGATGACGATGATGATGATGAGAGGTTATGTGATACGGGGGGTCATATAGGTGCGGTACGACACGAAGCGGACAGTTCCTACTGTGGTTTGAGCCGCATGGTGGCGTAGTCGCAAACTAATGAGTCCACAATTGAGATTCGGCCGGACTCCTGACGCGGGTAACAACTCATATGGGTGGCACTTGGACTTGCTGTAGTGAGGGAATAAGTCGTGTTGAGAAGCCCTGATGCTTGCTTGGGTTGATCATGCGAGTATGGGTACAGTAGTGCACCCCTGCAGGGTATAATCTTATCGATGAGCCGTGTCCACGGTTATGGACGACTTTGGTGATGATGCTGGCTAACAAGATCTAGACAACCTGCACCTATTTAATGTTAATTAAATGGACTAGTAATATAGAATCACTTTCACAATAAATTATAATTAAAACTGTTCAATGTGTGAGTTTCGCGAATTGCTTCCTCATACTTGGTTGAGGGGGTTAATTCGAGAATGGGTTATGTTTGGTGTTAGTAGTAGTTGGCTACTTTATCCGCTCTCTTATCCCTCTCTGATTAGACGGAAGTTGTAGCGTGTCTCTTTAGGTTGCTAGTGTTGCTGCCGCTAAGTCCACCTCCCCTATATTTTGGGAGATGGTGTAGAAAGTAGGCAAGTCGGTTTTGCTTGCCAGGGAGTGCCCTGACCCTCTTTTGGGATGTGCTTTATGTGCAGTCAACAGGTTTGAAGTCTGACGACGTTAGCTTGGGAATCCCTCCGGCTTGGCTGGGCAGGGATACGGCGCCATTGCTTATCTTCAGGACTCTTAGTCCAATTTGCATCTTATCCGTAACCGGATACTTTTTTTTGCTTCCGCTGTCATTTGTATCTCTGTATTGTAACATTTGTATCTTGACTCGTTCGAGTCGTTGTTGTAATTTATCTTCTGTTGTATTTGTGGATGTATCGGAATTGTTGTAATGTTATCACAATTCCACCCACATAATGCGCATGTTTCGGTGTGCACATTATGTCTGGTGGGCGACCTAAAATCGTTATTATGCGGATTTCGGCGGGATCGCTTAAATCTACATAGTACCGATTTTAGGGCGTCACAGCGACACCCATTTGTCCCGGTTCCAGCCACGAACCGGGACAAATTAGGTAGCACCCGCCCAGCGCACTAGGCGTCACTCATTTGTCCTGGTTCGGGACAGGAACCGGGACAAATGTGCTGGTTTCAGTTACGCGCGCGGAAGCCGAGCCATCGCCGCGTTTTTTCGACGCGCACGGAATACGAGCAGAAGTGCGCGCCGCCGGCGATTCCTCTGCTCTCCGGCGATTAATTCCTCTGCTCCGGCCGGCGATTCCTCTGCCTCTCTGGCGCTATAAAATGCACATTACGGCTCCTCCACACAACATATTTCCGGCTCCTCCACACACATCTCTCCTCTCTTTCTCCGGTCCTATGGAGCCACTCGCGCGTCAGCCTCGGTCCGAGTTGTACTACTACAACAAAGAAGGCATGCGGTTCAAGGTCTGGGTCACCCTTCGTGCATGGCGCGTGGAGAAGTGGATCCGCGACGTGAAGAACTACTTCCTCGACGTCGCTCCGATCAAAGTCGTTGGGCTCGATTGCGAGTTCACCGGCCCTCGACGGAAGGATACTCCGCAGCGCGCCGCCGTCCTTCAACTCTCGGTGGCGACCGAGACTCTTGTCTTCCAAATTTGCGAAACTGACTGGGTTCCTGCCAAGGTGATGTGGTATGCTCCTATAATACCACGGTTGAAACGCCTGTTCGCGAACAAAGAGCATGCCAAGTTGTTGCGATGGCACAAAGAGGATCGTAAGAAAGACGCGATGTGCAGACACCCCGCTGATGGGTCGCAGTGGAGAAAAATTGAGAGAGAGTTCCCGGAATTTGAAGATGACGCAAGGAACTTAAGGTTTGGTCTAAGTACAGACGGCTTCAATCCGTTTGGGGAGCAGAGCAGCAGTCATAGCACATGGCATGTGACTCTATGTATTTATAATCTTCCTCCTTGGTTGTGCATGAAGCGAAAGTTCATTATGATGCCATTGCTCATCCAAGGCCCGAAGCAACCTGGCGACGACCTTGATGTGTACCTCAGGCCATTAGTTGAAGAACTTTTACAGTTGTGGCGGGAAGAAGGTGTACGGGTGTGGGATGAGCACAAACATGAGGAATTTGACCTACGAGCTTTACTTTTTGTAACAATTAACGATTGGCCTGCTCTTGCTAACCTCTCAGGGCAGTCGACCAAGGGGTACAATGCATGCACACACTGTTTGGGTGAGACTGAATGTTTATATTTGGATAAATGTAAGAAGTGTGTGTATCTGGGGCATTGTCGATTTCTTCCGATCAGGCATACCGCAAGGAAGAAAGGCAAGCATTTTAAAGGTGAGGCGGATCATAGTAGGAGGCCTGTCAACCGTACTGGTAAAGAAATATTTGATATGGTAAAGGATCTAAAAGTAATCTTTGGAAAGGGTCCTAGAGGACAACAGGTTCCGAAAGACGCTAACGGGCACGCACCCATGTGGAAGAAAAATCTATATTTTGGGAGCTACCATATTGGAAGGTCCTAGAGGTTAGATCTGCTATCGACGTGATGCACGTGACGAAGAATGTTTGTGTGAACCTGCTAGGCTACTTGGGCGTGTACGGGAAGAAAAAAGATACAGAGGAAGCACGGGAGGACCAGAAACGTGTGAAAGAACGAGACGGCCTAAGTCCCGAACACTACGAAGGTCCTGTCAGCTACGCTCTTACCAAACAAGAGAAAGTAATATTCTTTGAATGCCTGAGCAGTATCCAGGTCACGGCTGGGTTCTCGTCGAATATAAAGAGGATAGTAAATGTGAGACTCCAAAAATTTCAGAATCTAAAGTCTCATGATTGCCACGTGATTATGACGCAATTGCTTCCGATTGCACTAAGGGGGCTACTACCGAAAAATGTTCGAGTACCCATTGTGAAGCTTTGTGCATTCCTCAATGCAATATCTCAGAAGGTAATCGATCCGGCGATTCTACCAGGGTTGCAAAATGATGTGGTCCAGTGTCTTGTCAGTTTTGAGTTGGTGTTCCCTCCATCCTTCTTTGATGTTATGACGCATCTCCTGGTTCACCTAGTCGAAGAAATTCAAGTTCTCGGTCCTGTATTTCTGCACAATATGTTCCCATTTGAGAGGTTCATGGCAGTCTTAAAGAAATATGTGCATAACCGTGCTAGGCCAAAAGGAAGCATCTCCAATGGCTACGGTAACGAGGAGGTCATTGAGTTATGTGTTGACTTTATTCATGACCTTAAGACGATAGGTGTTCCACAATCACGACATGAGGGTAGACTTAGTGGAAAAGGCACACTAGGAAAGAAAACAAAAATTTGTATGGATGGACATTCTTTCACTGAAGCACACTATACAGTTCTATAAAGTTCTACCTTGGTGGCCCCGTATATCGATGAACACAAGAATCTTATACGCTCTCTACACGCGGGGAGGTCTGACAACTGGATTGTACGTACACATATGGCGACTTTCGGCGGTTGGTTGCGAGCACATCTTGAAAATAAAGACAAGGTTGATGAACAGTTACACTTGTTGGCCAGGGCACCATCTACAACTATATGTACTTTCCAAGGGTACGAGATAAATGGGAATACATTTTACACGAGTGTCCAAGATAAAAAGAGCACGAATCAAAACAGTGGTGTTCGCATTGATGCAACAAACAACAATGGGCAGAAGAACACATATTATGGTTGCATAGAGGAGATATGGGAACTTTACTATGGACCTTCTTTTAAGATCCCTTTGTTTCGGTGTAAATGGGTCAATCTGAAAGGCGGGGTTGAGGTAGTCAAGATGTACGGAATGACAATAGTGGGTCTAAACAATCTTGCGTATAGAGACGAACCATCCGTGCTAGCCAATGATGTGGCTCAGGTTTTCTATGTGAAAGACATGTCTAGCAGACCCAAAAAAAGAAACATACTGGGAGTGGAGGAGCCAAGGCGTCACATAGTTCTTTCAGGAAAAATAAACATCACGGGAGTGGAGGACAAGACAGACATATCAGATGATTATAATAATTTTGATGAAATTCCGCCATTCGTAGTGAACATTGACCCAATCATCAAGTTGATTGAAGAAGATGCTCCATGGTTCCGACCCAGAAGAACTGGCGGTGTTGTGTGATGGAGATATTGGTGCGATGTGTAATAATTAATATATTATACTTTTTATATGAAGAAGATGCTCCATTTTTACCTGCATATCAAATGGATCCGTCGGCGTTGATAGAACAAAACACACGATTTCACCTGCATACAGCCCCACGGTGGCTCCTGATGAGTGCCTGCATATCAAATGCACCGTGGGGCGTATGCAGGGAATCCGAGTGATTTGTATATATTCCTTAGTATATGAATTGAACTAGTCTTTTGATAGAACAAAACACACGATTTCACCTGCATACAGCCCCACGGTGGCTCCTGATGAGTGCCTGCATATCCAATGCACCGTGGGGCGTATGCAGGGAATCCGAGTGATTTGTATACCACACCACCCGCCCGGGCACTAGAAGGAGGAAACACTGGGTGCTCGCCTCGTCCGAGAGGGGGCTATATATAGGGTCACGGGCTCAACTAGTGGTACTGATAGTGTTGATCCAACAACTCTGAAGTGCTCAAAAGAAGCACACCCCTGATCCAACGGCTAACAAGTGTTTCAAAGAAACACACGATCCGTGTGCTTCTTTAGTCCCGGTTTGGAACTGAAAGCGTTAATCGAACAGCTCAGAAGCAATCAAAAGAAACACACACCTGATCAAACGTCTAACAAGTGCTTGAAAGAAACACACGATCCGTGTGCTTCTTTAGTCCCGGTTTGCAAAAGTTATACAAATTCACATTCAAACTAGTTTTAAACTAATTAAAATAATTATTAAAGAAAACAGAAAATGTTTTTGTATTAGTTAGTCAAATTCAAACACTTTTCATATTGAAAGTTTTTTCAAATTCCAAAGTTTGCAAAAGTTATACAAATTCACATTCAAACTAGTTTTAAACTAATTAAAATAATTATTATAGAAAATAGAAAATGTTTTTGTATAAGTTAGTCAAATTCAAACACTTCTCATATTGAATGTTTTTTTCAAATTCCAAAGTTTGCAAAAGTTATTTAAAACAGAAAAAGAAAAGAAAAAGAAAAAGAAAAAACCCCTTCTAGGGTGCTATCTGTCCCGGGTGGTGGCTTAGCCCGGGACAAATAGGGGGCTATCTGTCCTGGGTGCAGCCACGGCCCGGGACAGATGACCCCTATTTGTCCCGGGCTGAGCCACCACCCGAGACAAATAGGTGGCGGTTATATATACAACACTTAGCGCTCCGGGTCGAGCCACAACCCGGAGCAATTCCCCAACCATGCCATCAGGCTGCCGAATTTTTTCGTCGCGCCTCCGTCGTCGACTCTGGCCACGGCGAACTCCATCCTCAACTCTGGTCTCCGTCCTCGCTTCTTCCTCGACTCCGGCGACTTGGTGAGCCTCGCGGGCTTCTCCTCCCTCTCTCTGATGTCCTCTCTCCTTCCTCAACCCTAACCCTTGCTTTTCGGCCACCGCCCTACGCCGGAAAAACCTCTGATTCCGGTATGCTCCGCGACCTCTGGTGTGCTCCGCGACCACCGTACTCCCCGCCGTGACGCCTGATTCCACCCCGGTGTGCTCCGCGTCGAAGGAGAGCTCGGATTTGAGCCCGCACTGACGCACCATCTCCGGCCACCACGCGAACTCGTCTCCGGCGAGCTTAGATGAAGTTTGAAGAGCGGCGCCGCCTCCAAATGGTCTGCCGTGTCCCCCTCGATCGTTCGCCGCGGCCAATTTTGAGTCAAGTCGACGGAATCGTCGAGTTCTTCCGGCCGTGGAGATGAACTCCATTGCTGACGTCAGTTGTGACGTTAGCGGTCATTATTTTAATTTTTTTAGTATTTGTAGCATGCAAATTAGTATGCAAATAAATACTTGTGTATGCAAATTAGTATGCGAATTAGTTTCTAATGTTAGTCGTATTTAGTAATTAGTATTAGTTAGTTGTAGTTTGCAAAATTTAGTAATTAGTATTAGTTAGTTGTATTTGCAAAATTTAGTTGCAAATATTAGTAATTATTTAGATGTTGAGTTATTAAAATTATGTAGATGTGATAGGTAAAGTTTTATGACATGTGGGTCCACTTACAAAATTATTGCAATGCAATTTTATTAACATAATGTTATTACAAATGTGATAGGTAAAGTTGTATGACATGTTGTCGTGTCATTATTATGGTTGGTTGAATTAGTTTGAATAATTTTATTTACATAATGTTATTTGAATAAACATAAAAAATATATACAAAATGTGAAAATACATACAAAATGTTAGTTAAATTGAAAATATATACAAAATGTGTTAATTGTTGCAATGTGAAAATACAAAATGTGTTAATTGATTTGCCACTGATTTTACAATGTAGTTAATTGTAGGTTTAGTTAGTTGAAGTTACTTGTAGGTTTATTTAGTTATGTTTTTAGCTAGTTAAATATCAATGCTATGCGATAAATATCATTTACATTGTAATATGTTTAGTTGTTCAAGTCTAGGTCAAATTATTGTAATGTGTTGAAATTATTGCTTGTTAAATAATACTCAGTTTTGATGATGCAGATACTCGGATTTGTCACGGTGTCGAAGCCGCCGCCGTCAGGGAGCCCCAGCTTTGTTGGACTACTCCGCCACCGTAAGAGACGAGAAAGAAAATGTAATAGCTTTGTTGCTTCAAATGGATTATTCGAGATGTATATTAGTGATATTTAACCTTCTTTGCTATAATCGAGATACTACAAAAGAGCAATGTAAACGAGAAATTGAAATACACTGGTAGAAATTGAAATGTGTTTGTGCAATTGAAATCTTGCAGAAACTATGGACACTGGTAGAAACCTTGAACAAGAAGAGGACATGTTCGGCATCATCCGCGAAGGTGATGAATTGGACCCCGGTAGAAACCATGAACAAGAAGAGGAACACTTAGACGATTTCACCGGACAATTTCTGAACGAGTCCGGTGATGGACTGGAGGGGCATTCAGACGGAATACACGTCACTGACAGTTCAGCTCACCGACAGTTCACCGACTCTACTGTTGGAAAGTCGTCCGCCGAGGTAGATATATGCCCTCAGGTTATTGTCTCCGTTGAATAGATTTGTGGGTATACATATATTAACTATCACTTTTTCTTGTGTTTAGCCGTCGGCGGGCCATGAACCGGGACCAAGCAAAAAAGCATCCATGAAACGAGGCGTGCCATGAACCGGGACCAAAAAGCTCCAAGGGAAACAGAAATACCACATCGACGCAATCAATGAAAAAGGAAAACCGATTGCTCCCGCTAACCACGCAAGGAAATTTGTAGCTCAGTGCGGAGTCATCTTTCGGGACAGACTCTCTATCAGGGCTCAAGAATGGTATAAGCCAAAGGTGCCAAAAGAGGGGGTTATTTATGTCTCGGATGAAGACAGACAACTCCTTTGGGACGAGCTCATGCAGAATTTCACTTTAACGGAAGAGGAGGATGTAGAGAAGCCGGTTATAGAGAATCGATGCAAGGCCTGGACTTATATTGAGATGGGTGAACTGTTCCGCAGCTGGAAGAAAAGGATTAACAGGTTCATAACTGAAGGTAAGACTCCAGAATTTGTCGGAGTCTATGAAAAGATAAAAGATGAGTGGCCCGAATTTAAGGCGTACAAGCAATCGGAAGCCGCTAAGAAAATCTCAGCGAGAAATAAGAAAATGCACATAAAAAGATATATCACCATAACATGGGGTCAGGTGGCTACCTGACGGCCATGACTAAGTGGACGAAAATGGAGGATGAGTTTTTGGCTAAAGGTATAGAGATCGAGACATTTGGCTGGCGAGACCGGCTTAAGGCTTGGTTCTATGGGCATGGTGGAAAGTTAGACCCTGAAACATGTGACTGTCTTTTTACCAAGGAGCACGGAGCTGACCCTATTAAAGCTCTCAGAGAGGTATGGAAGGAGGTCACAGAAGGCATGTTCCACCCTAACAGAGAGAAGGATGAGCTATCGCGAGCCCTTGGGAATCCTGAACACAGTGGACGAACACGAGGAACCGTTGGCTCCGTACCGTGGATAATTGGGTTTCCCAAAGATGTTGGCACTTACAGAAGCCGATCGAGAAAGAAGAAAGAGCATGCCGACCGGGCCCAGTGGATGGAAAATAAAATACTAGAGCATGAGAAGGAGATAGCAGAGCTGAAGGCAGACAAGCAGACTCGACGGATGCCCTGCGAATCTGAGACGCCCGAAGATCCTTCTCCTGATCCAAAATCAATGCGGAGAAGCAGCGTGGCTTCGACGGAGCTCGATCGCCACAATGATATGCCAGGTCCTCGTCACCCCGTGGATAATATCGTGTAGCGGGAACTTTGCAACCTACATGTGCCATGCTTGAACATAACCGTGAAGGTGGCGTACGGCTTTGCCCTACCGCCTAGACCAAATGGAACTTATCATTGCCGCCTTATTCCAGATGGCTATGCTGTTCTCGGGGTTGATGAGGTTATCAAGACATATGAGGGAATTAAGCTGGACTTCCATACGGGTGAAGACGAGGTTGAGTTGAGATTTGCCCTCAAGAGTACCTGCTTATGGAAAAAGGAATACATCGTGTTCCCACACATGCAACAAAATCGCCCTCCCAGTCCACATGCCAGTCCACATAACTACAACAACGACAACCAATGCGCTAGTCCAGACACCCCCCACAACGACAACCAAGGCGCTAGTCCATCGCCGCGTGAGCGTACTCCGCCGCCGCGTGAGCGTACTCCGCCACCGCGTCAACGGACTCCGTCGCCTCCTCAAAAGAAGCGGAAGTGCACCGCTGCGTCGACTAGTACTCAGAAAAGCGAAACAGGGAAGTCTCGCTTTGTGAACTCTCGCAAAGATGTCGATATATGGGTCAACGAGATCCAGGCTGCCCAGAGAAAGATGGCAAAAAAGATGACTTTGCCTTTTCCGGTATATTCTTCGGACGCGATACGGTGGGCCATAGAATTTCTTACGCATCCGTCGCAATATGAACTAAATATGGACGATGACTACACACGCGTTCTGGTGCGTACATCTAGGAGAGTGCGGGAAGAACAAAAATTTGCTGCCACCCAGAACAGAGATGTTCCACAGCTCGGAATGCAGGCGGGACAATCGGCCCCTCCACTCATATTGGCGCCTTACAACCGGAACCCGGTCGATTATGTACTTTCGCAGCAAGCTAGAGATATGGGTATAACTCTGGCAGAGCTTAAGGCATTACAATCTGGCGAGAGTGTCACCATACATGAGGTGGTGCGGAAATATGTGAGAGGAGAAGATCTTGTCGAGCCTGCTATGGTGCGCACTCTACCAGCTAGATTGCACCAACTAAATGCATCGTACATGCGTACTACAGAAAGTCAAGAAGGAGACTGGCTCTATGGGAAAATTCCAATGGACTTTTATGGCCCAGGTAATGATGAGATCCAAATTCAGTATTGCGAATTATGGCAGTTATTCAATTTTGACGCGCTCAACAAATCTATCATCGGTGCCTTTTGCATGTAAGTAATTAAATTATGTATATATGTCATTAATTCTCTAGCTCAACTTATTTTCCATTGCTTGTAATTATCCTTATCATTATATTCCTTTTGTACTCTATTATGCAGGCTGACAATTATACAATCTCGAAAGTTGGGACTCAGTCACAAGATTGGATTCATTGACCCTAATCGAGTTCATCATCATGGTTTGTTACATTACCCAGAGAATACGGAGGAGCTTTTGCTTACTTATTTGATGGCGCAACATTACAAAAACACCATAATTTTCCCGTACAACTTCGAGTGAGTTGTTTACTTTCTTATACATACTCGATGTTAAGTATATGTAACTGATGATTTAGTTATTAACAAATATAAACATATGGCAGATTTCACTGGGTATTATTTGAGATTGATGTTGAAAAGGCAATCGTTGATGTCTTGGACCCATTATCGAAACCTGAAGAAAAGTTCGACGGCACGAAACAGATGCTCTAGAGGTAATTTCGTTCATTATCACAATCGACCTCGTATTTTCTAATAATATATCGTAATTAGTAAACTTCTTTACTAATTTTCCATACCGTAAACTTCAGGGTTTGGGACAAGTTCACCGATTTCCACAAGGACGTCGGTATAGCCCGGAACCTCACTTTTAAATTGCGAGAGGTAAGTCGTACTAGCTAGGTTCCACGTATGCATATTTTTAATTTTAGTCTCACAATACCATTTTCCCAATATTTTTGATTATTTTTTGATTGGTTTCTTATCTTATTCTCTCATAAAGTGCGCGAAGCAGCAACAAGACACCAATTTGTGTGGATTCTATGTCTGCGAGTTCATCCGAATTCACTTCAATGAGGGGGCAGATTTGAACGGCTATTCCGTACGTTAACAATTTATTCAAACTTGTTCACTTTTCGAATTGAATTATTTTCAAATTGGTTGATATATTGGTGTTGATCTCTCCTTTTTAGTTTGAGACGATATGGAACAGGTTTAATGCAAAAGACCGCCTACTACCAATTGCGGAGGAAATTGCGGGCTTTCTGCTTGACTATGTGATAAAACCAGGCGCAGAATGCAGTATAATCCAGCCGCCGAAAAAGACCATCCGGAGGAGAAAATAGGGTCTAATGCCTCTCTGTCATGTAATTATCTCTGTTTGTAAATATTTAGACATGATCTTCCGGTTGTTAATATTTGTTGTAAATTTTTGTTTCGGAGAACTCGTGTATTAGTAGTATTCCGAGTAAAAAATCGTGTATTCATGATATATATTATATATATAGTAGCGTATAATATGCAACTCGATCTTGTTTAAAATGAAACATAAATATCAAAAACAGAAACACAAAAGAATAAGTAAAATAGAAAATAGGAAACAAAATAAAAGAAACAAAAAATCATATATACTGTACTGGTTCGTATTACGAACCGGGACAAATGAGTGGCAGCTAGAGGCTGGCTTGTTTGGCCACGTGCCCCACCTAATGGTCCCGGGTCGTGGCATGCCCGGGACAAATAGGGGTGGCTATTTGTCCCGAGCACGTTGTCCCGGGAACATGCCCGGGACAAATAGCCCTCCCGACCCGGCACCATTGGCCTGTTCTGCTCTAGTGCACGCCGGAGGTCAGAGGATGTCCAGCTTCACTGTCGCTTCTCCCGTTGGCCCAAACCCTGCTCGACCTCCATCAGGAACAGCAAACACGTACATGAACACGTACAAACGGCCGCCACGACGTCGGCAACAGAACGGCCGAGGTTCAAGCGCCGCAAGCGAGGTACATGCGGAGATGACGACGAAGATGGTTGCGAGTGTGCACGAGGCGCTTACGGATACTAAGCCGACGATGGCTGCCCTGGTGCGCGTGGCGCATGCCGACGACGCCGTGCGCGACGACGCTGATGCTGTGGCTGCGCTGGCCTGCAAAACTTCACGTCATGGCTGCGCGGACCAGCACGTGCACCTGCCTGCCGTGACTATAGGTAGAGCGTAGGGTCGGGCGCATACGGGCACGCGCCGGAGGCGGAGGTCGAGCTCGAGCCCGGCGGTCACTGGAGCTCGAATCGGAGCAGCAGGGAAGGCCCACCGTGGCGACCGAGGGTGACGAGCAGGCGATGGCTGGGGTCCTCGTGGACGCCGGATGTGCAATCGAGGCATTCGCGTCCGCGGTCTCCTATAGGGACACGAATAAGAGTTAGGAGAAGAAGAGAGAGGAAGGAGAGAGACTCATTTATTATTGGGCCCGCATGTATTTTCGATCGTATCTTTCTTTCTATCAAAAAATTGCCTGCTGATGTGGAGCCCACGTCGGATTTGGACCAATGAAAACGGGACTTGTGCCGGGAGCATGTGCCGCTCGGAGCACCAGACAATTTTTCTACTAGTGTACTTCATCTTTGATTGCATCTTCGCTATTGCATATTGCCTATAGTGATATGAGCATGTGGGATGTTCTTGTGGTGAGATGCTGAGTATAGCATAATTACTCAAACTACTAGGGACACACAATTCCAAGGCCAGATGTAAAAACACTAGCATGAGCTCACCAACGTAGCAAGAGATGTACTGGTAACCTAACAACAACTGTTTGATTAAAACTAGTAGAGATTTAACATAACATTCCTTGCATCACATCCTAAACCACCAATGAACAACCCTATTGCTCTACCTAGTATTAATTTTGTAACTAGATACACTAGGTTACCTCTCATGCAAGAAGCCAACTTATTATTCATTAGCATCATAAGAGTAATAAGCTAATAATATAAGTAGATGTCAGTGGAACTACATAGCTACATCTAAATGTAAATTATATGCTCATACATAGTACTGATAGGAACATCCCCAGAGACCAATTAGTGGTTACCTACTTATTCTTCGCTAGGCTACATATAGGATCCATCACTATTGCAAGGACCGTACTGTAAAATGCTGAAGGGTATAATGCAATGGTTACTAGAGCGAAAAGTTTTTTGGAGTGCAGTAACACTTTTTGGTTTATGTGACTCAAGAGCTACATCTTGGAACAACATAATATCCAAACACCTTTGGAACCGTTTTTATTACCCTTCACCGACACCGACTACTATCTTGTACTGATTTTATTCACTCTTAGACAAGTAACAAAAGTAATTATTCCCTTATATTCCAATGAAGAAAATTAATGTACCAAAATTAGTAGTAAAAATAGGCAGAGTGAACTCAAGTTACAAGCAAAGTTAATTTTCCACTTGAGCATATATTCACCAAATGCCAGGTAGGACCACATCACCACCTCTTCCAGCCCTTGTGATGTCCAATGGGAAACAGCCATGGGCTATACACTGCTAGTTTAGAGGCTCATGACATCACAAATCTCTCATGCGCGGACCAATTCCCCATTACTCAAATACTATGTGCCATGACAGCTCGGCTTACCTGCCCTTGGTATCCAGCTAGAGCATGTGGTTTGCACCAGAGCAGCAATAGTTAGTTAATAATATATCTTTCTTTCTATCGAAAAATTGCATGCTGCTGTGGGCCCATGTCGGATTTGGACCAATGAAAACGGGACTTGTGCCGGGAGCATGTGCCGCCTGGAGCACCAGAATATTTTCCTTCTACTGTACTTCATCTTTGATTTCATCTTCGCTATTGCTTATTGCCTCTAGTGATATGAGCATGTGGGATGTTCTTGTGGTGAGATGCAGAGTATAGCATTATTGCTCAAACAACTAGGGACACACAATTCCATGCCAGATGTAAAAACACTAGCTGACCGAGCGGAGAAGCTGACCGAGGGACAATACACGCTCTGCTCCATGGGCTCCGACAACCTACTCAACAGCAATACCAGAGCGGAGAAGCTGACCGAGTCGCCACCCATCCCCTGGGACTTCATTCAGCATGGGGGGATCGTCGGCGAAGCCGGCGCAGCTGACTCCTGGTCCGCAAACATCCTTCCAGAGTTCGGCGATTACGGGAAGCTGGAGGACACGCAAGCGGTGATGCAGACAATCATGTCACAAGAGGTGCAAGGACAGATGTGGGGATTTGGCTCAAACGAGCAGTTCGGCGACCACGTCCCAACGTACGACAATGTGCTAAGCTGGAATGCAGCGTGGGGTGACAACCCAATGCAACCACGTCAGGAACTGATGCAATACCAGGTGCATGCTGCTGAGGCGTCCGGAATGCTCTTCGGGCCGGGCGCACAGGACCTAGCCGCGCAAGAGATGAGCCACCTCAAAACGCCTGGTGCGGCCACGCGCTCTCTACATGACGGATCGAGCTATGCACCTGGCTTCTTCTCGCCCGAGGGCGGGTGGCAGCTCCAAGACATATTCGCCTCGCCACGACCACCGGCAAACTCGGGCCTGTCCTCTGATGACATTGACGACGACGCCCTCTACGACATCACCATCCGCTCAAACACGATCCAAGCATTAAGGGACGCCAGGCTGTGCGGGCCAGGCCTGGAGAACGTCACCTCCCACGTCGCCACACTGCAGATGGAGGAACCCAAGGGATCCATGATGAGCAAGATAATGGGCAAGCTGCCCAAGTCGCTGCTTGGCTTCCCTGCCAGCAGTGCCCATAAGGTGAAGGGAGGGATGAGCAAGCTGCTGCAATCCACGGCCAACTCTGCCCGTCGCAGCGAAAGGCCGGCCACCCGGGCCTCGACCCAGATGACAGCAAGAAAGGCCCAGGCTGCTCTGTGCAAGCAGTGGGGCCTGATCCAGCATGAGAATCAGTTCAACGAGGAGGTGTTGCAGCAGTACTTAGCATTGTACGACAACAACCTCACAACACAGCATGTCCAGGACGCGGTCGAGCTCACGGAGGTTGACAGCGGTCCACGCTTCGTTCTTCCAGACGCGGACCTGCAAGCGATGCTAAGGGAGGCCCCTTACGCGGACTGATTGTCTGTGTCCGCCCCCAAGTCGGATTGTTTTCATGGATAGCTACGACTTTCTTTTAGCTAGCTTGCCGTCGGGAACGTTTCAAGCCTTTACTTGTAGTCGGCTCGGCGAGTCCATGACGGCATGTATCTCTGCGGGTTGGTCGCCATTCCTCAGCTCCGATGCTAGCAGCATCATCGCTTCAAGGATTGGCAATCCTCCTCAGTTTGAGTCTTCGCTTGTGTCTGTTGTGGGGTGTCGTACCCACCCGTGTCGTGCCCTTCTTCATGTTAGCACAACTTAAGCTGTTAAACTGGAATGTTAGAGGTCTTAATGATCGTGCGCGGCGCGCAGTCGTTAGAGAGCTGGCCTCGGACACTAGATGCAACTTCCTGTGCATACAGGAGTCCAAGCTAGACCAGCTCTCTGACGAGGCAAAGAAGGATATCGCCGGGAACATTCTACAAGGCCATGCGCAGCTCCCAGCGGATGGAACAAGAGGGGGTGTCCTTCTCTTCTGGCGTACAAATGTAGTCACAGCAACCAACATCTCCATAGGCCAATTCTCCATCACAGCCACCTTCCACCAAACGGTAGAAAACTTCTCTTGGACACTCACCACGGTGTATGGGCCATCTGATGATGCTAGAAAACAAGAGTTCCTCAACGAGATAAGTAATATCCATGGAACGATACAAGTACCATGGTTGATCATCGGGGACTTCAACCTCATTCTGCACAACTGTGACAAAAACAAACCAAGAGTCAACCGAAGATGGATGACAAGATTCAAAAACGCACTCAACAAAAGTTTCCTTCGGGAAATCAAGTTGGTGGGAAGGCGTTACACTTGGAGCAACGAGCAAGTAGACCCCACCCTAAGCCGCCTAGACAGGGCCTTCTGGAACCTGGACTGGGATGAGTTGTTTCCCGGCGCAAAGTTGCTACCGCAAGCATCGTCAATGTCCGACCATTGCCCACTTCTGCTTGTACAAGATGCTGTTGTCCATACTAAGAGAAGATTTCACTTCGAGTGTTTTTGGCCCCTGCTACAAGGATACACGGAGACGGTCACCCAGTCGTGGTCGTCACCATGCAACCTAACCAATCCATTTGCCATACTTGATCACAAACTTAAGAGGCTTAGCGAGCACCTAAGAATATGGGCAAAAAATTATGTCGGCGACATAAGGAAGCAAATGCTAATCAGTCAGGAAGTTACGCTAAGGCTAGATACTGCACAAGAAACAAGGCAACTGTCCGTTCAAGAAGCGCAGCTCAGGACAAGACTAAAAGCTAGGGCCGTTGGTCTGGCGGTGATTAACAGAGTTAAAGCAAGACAACGTGCCAAAATCCAATGGTTAAAACTTGGGGATGCCAATACTAGATTCTTCCACTTGCGTGCCTCCCACCGCCGCCAGAAAAAGAAAATACAATCCCTGCATTCGCCAGAAGGGATCGCCACATCGCATCAGGAAATAGAAGAAGTGGTACACAATTACCTCAAGGCCATTGTGGGGTCCAACGCGAATTGCACCCAGCGTTTCGACTGGAACGCTCTTGATCTGCCCAGACCGGATCTGTCAAGTCTGGACTGCCCATTCACCTTGGAGGAAGTCAGAGCGGCAGTGTTTGATACAGCTTCTGATAAGGCGCCTGGACCTGACGGGTTCTCCGGAGGATTCTTCAAATCAGCAAGGAGCATAATTCAGAATGATGTCATCTCCGCCATGCAAAAGTTCTACCACATACAAGATCAATCCTTCAACTGCCTCAACACGGCCTTCTACATCTTCCTGCCTAAGATTGAGCAGCCCACTGAGATAGGGCAGTACAGACCAATCAGCCTCATTCACTCGTTTGCCAAGTTGATTTCCAAGATACTGGCTAATAGGTTAAAGCCACAACTTGATGGCCTAATCTCACCATGCCAAAGCGCCTTCCTGGCAGGAAGAAACATTCAGGACAACTTCTTATACGTCCAGAACCTTGCTAAGCACTTCCACAAGAACAAAACACCATCGCTGTTGGTGAAACTGGATATTGCGAAAGCATTTGACACGGTGTCTTGGTCTTACCTGCTGGACATGATGGAGGCAAGAGGGTTTCCGCTAAGATGGAGGAACTGGCTAGCACTGCTGTTCCGGACGGCCTCCTCCAAGCCTATTATCAACGGAGCCACGGGACGTCCGGTAAACCACCGAAGGGGACTTCGACAAGGCGACTCCATTTCACCGTTCCTATTTGACCTAGCAATGGAACCACTGCACCGCCTGATGGAGATTGCCACTGAAGCTGGAATCCTCACCAAGCTACGAGGGAACATGGCAATCTTTCGCACTTCACTATACGCGGACGATGTGGCTATGTTCATCAACCCAACTCAACGCGACATCAACGGTCTGAGGCAGATCCTGAATACGTTTGGCAAAGCAACAGGACTGGTAACAAATCTTTCCAAAAGCTCAATCACCACGATTAGATGCGAAGGGATGGACATTCCGGCTATTACTCAAACGAGTCGTATTCCGATTGTTCAATTCCCCTGCAAATACCTGGGAATGCCACTCTCCATTAGGAAACTCACAAAGGCAGAATGGCAACAATTGCTGGACAAAATGGACAGATACCTTGCAACATGGAAAGCAAAATTGATGAGCAAGGCGGGTAGACTAGAGATGTTAAATTCGATTCTTACTTCTTTGGCCGTTTACATGATGACCATCAATGAGATGCCAGCTTGGGTAAGACAAGAGTTCGACAAGCGCAGGCGTGCTTGGTTGTGGGCGGGCGAGGGAAGTTGCAACGGAGGACAGTGCAGAGTGGCTTGGAAAACTGTTTGCAGGCCAAAATCTCTAGGAGGTCTGGGGGTGCACTGTATCTCGTCTTTTGGCAAGGCGCTAAGGCTAAGATGGCTGTGGCACAGCTGGAAGAGCCCAACGAAGCCATGGGTTCATCTACCCACACCCTGCAACCTAGAGGAAAAGAAAATATTCAAAGCAGCAACAAAAATCACCATTGGAAATGGGAAGAAGGCTAACTTTTGGACTGACAAATGGCTACTCGAGCAGGCACCAATGGACATCGCGCCGGCCCTCTATCGAATCTCGGTGCGGAAAAATAGATGTGTCAACGACGCGTTAGCACATGGAAAATGGATGCAAGACCTGCGCCTCAAGCTCACTTTCGAGCACCTTCCGCAGCTGATACAGTTAGCAGAGTTAGTTGACCAGGTCCTCCTGACTGAACAGGATGACGACATCTGTTGGGCAGTGGGAAAACACCCGTACTACACAACGAAGTCGGCATATCTACTGCAATTCCTGGGATCACACAGTTCTGACAACATGAATACGATCTGGAAGGGTTGGGCACCAGCTAGGTGCAAATTCTTCATTTGGACGCTACTACTCGGGAAGGTTCTAACAGCCGATAGGTTACTTCAGAGGCAGTGGCCGAACGAGTACTTCTGTCAACTTTGCAGAAGGAACTTGGAGACAGCGGAGCACTTGTTCACCGAGTGCCCCTACAGTAAGGAAGTATGGGTCAATTTGGCCCAACACTTGAGGCTGGATACGCTACGACCTCAAAACTGGGAAGAACGACATGACAGCTTGGGACACTGGTTCAAAAAATTGCACACACCAAACTCCAAGGAAAACAAGAAAAAAGCGTTCGCCGCAGCAAATCTTATTTGTTGGGAGATTTGGAAAGAACGAAATCGGAGAATCTTCAATAATAGAGAGCTGACGGCGATAAAGTTAATCGCCATGATCAAAGACGAGGCGATTAGTTGGAATGCTGCAGGAGCACCTCTGCCGCTACCGGCGCTGTACGCAGGTGCTCCATTCGACCCGGGTTGATTGTAAATTCTTTTTTCCTCTCACTCCGGTTCGGGGAGTTGTAATTCCGAACTTTGTAGCTCTCCTTCTATCGCTATCAATATAGCAGCTCTCCTGCTTTTATTTCAATAAAAACACTAGCATGAGCCTACCAACGTAGCTAGAGATGTACTGGTAACATAACACCAACTGTTTGATTAAAACTAGTAGAGATTTGACATAACATTCCTTACATCACATCCTAAACCACCAATAAACAGCCCTATTGCTCTACCTAGTATTAATTTTGTAACTAGATACACTAGGTTACCTCTCATGCAAGGAGCCAACTTATTATTAATTAGCATCATAAGAGTAATAAGCTAATAATATAGGTAGTGTAAGTGGAACTACATAGCTACATCTGAATGTAAATTATATGCTCATACATAGTACTGATAGGAACATCCCCAGAGACCAATTAGTGGTTACCTATTTATTCTTCGCTAGGCTACATATAGGATCCACCACTAATGCAAGGACCGCACTGTAAAATGATGAAGGTGTATAATCAGCGGCGGACACAGGAAAAAACTCAAGACTGGGCACACTCCAGAAAATGTTGGGCCAAGAGTCCTAATTGAGCCAAACCTGCTTTATATTTGGGGGGTCCATTTTTTTCTCAAAATTCTAGGTGGACCGCTCTGCGCACCCTCTGTGTCCACCAATGATGGGTATAATGCAATAGTTACTAGAGCGAAAAGTTTTTTTGGAGTGCAATTACACTTTTTGGTTTATGTGACTCAAGAGCTACATCTTGAAACAACAGAACATCCAAACACCTTTGGAACCATTTTCATTACCCTTCACCGACACCGACTACTATCTTGTACTGGTTTTATTCACTCTTAGACAAGTAACACAAGTAAATATTCCCTTATATTCCAATCAAGAAAATTAATGTACCCAAATTAGTAAGTAAAATAGGCAGAGTGAACTCAAGTTACAAGCAAAGTTAATTTTCTACTTGAGCATATATGCACCAAATGCAAGGTAGGACCACATCACCACCTCTTCCCGCCCTTGTGATGTTCAATGTGAAACAGCCATGGGCTATACACTGCTAGTTTAGAGGCTCATGACATCACAAATCTCTCATGAGCAGATCATTTGCCCATTACTCAAATACTATGTGCCATGGCAGCTCGGCTCACAGGCCTTTGGTATCCAGCAAGAGCATGTGGTTTGCAGCAGAGAAGCAATAGTTAGTTATTAACTAGGGGGAATCTTTTATAGAAACAGTGCATCTGCTGCTGGGGAAGGAACCTCTAAAAAGATGAATGAAATTCATGGTCCTTGGACCAGGCAGCCATGGACACGGAAAATCCTCTGGTGCTTCCGGTTGGAAAAAAACACTTTTCCAAAGTTTAAAATGTATGTAAAAAAGTTGCGCACATAGATCTTGCATATACCAGGTATGCGTCGAAAGTTTTACAGAGAAATGACTTTTTAGTTGGCCTGTGTAAAAAAGACAAAAATACATCACATATATACTGCTATATAGCACATAAATTTTCTCCTTTTTACCGAGACAAAATAAATTATAATTTCGTCACATAACTCATGCACGAGGTACATGTTTTGTATGGCATGTACATGAATTGTTTTTCATATTTTTTGTACATGCTTTGTCTTTTTTTTTGTAGTGCACTTGTATTCGACTGATGCGTCCTTCCGTTAATCCTCAGTATGCTTATCAGCTATAGCCAGATGAAATGCACATAAATATACTGGAAACAATGGCACAAAAGATTCTCTGGTATTTAATATCTATCTACATCTTATATACACCGATGTTATTTCTACACTGGAGATGCTGTAGTGAACAAGATCCCCGTCCAAAGGGTTTGATTGGGTGTTGTGTGAGAGCTATGTAGCAGCCAAACAGAGCTAGCCTTGCATTACAGCACCGTATGCAGTGTTAACAATGGAGGCCAGGGGGCTCCCAAATCACATGGGAAAACTGTATCTGTGCATGCTTGCTCGCTCTTGAGACAATGCTTTTGACTGCCCATGATGTGATAAGCATTGCAATAATTTCTCTGCCATTGCAGCATGAGATGTGCATTTGGTCTCAAATTATAGATCAGATGCAGACCTGAGCTGAGCTGCTGCCGGTGGTCCATGGCAGGATTGGTCTACACTCGCATTCTTTACTTTCTTATTCATAGGGAGCAGGAAATTAGCACCGTGGTTGACTAGTTAATTAGAGGATGGTAAGTTTAACTAAAGAGATAGTATATCTGAGTCATGTGGAACCCAGTGTGGCTGTGATGTAAGCTAACCTAATGATGGGGTATAACCAATGCAGGGTGAATAAGTAATTGGGTATATTACCGTTCAAATATGAGGTAAGTTATAATGTGGATTGCCTAGGTCGACGAGGATAATGCATATATCGGCCTGCCACTTTCCTATATAATATCATCCACCCCTAATACGCAGTTAGATGAATGATGCAGATAAGTTATCTGCTTATTCCTCTTGTACAACTACGATTTTTTTTTTAGATAAAAGGCTAGTGCCCGACTTTGAATTAACGAAGCCAGCGAGTCTACCAGAAAATACATGATGCGGCATACAGCTTAGTCAAAAGAAAAATAACAATGCTGCGGCCTACAACTTCGCCATGGAAAAACTAAGAGCTAGCATTAGAGACTAGCGAACAAGGAAAAACCAACACGACACAACAAGCTAGGGGAGAAAGCGCCTCAGGTTTGACGGGGCAGCAGCTCGGCGTGGATCCTTTTGAGCTCAACCACCAGAGGCTCCAAAGCCAGGCGATCATCACTTCTGAGAGCAGGGGCCCAAGCCTGCATGAAGAGCGCAGTTTTTAAGATAATATCAGCTGGATGTTTCACAAACTTGGCTTCAATGGCACCCTTGCTGCGGATTTGCCACAGGGCCCAAGACTAAGCCGCAAAGAACACCCAAATCACGCGTCTCGTCGACGACGCGATGGATGAAAGCAGGGCAAAAAGCTGAGCAACATTAGCGGGGCACCATGTCCTACCTAGGGCACGGCGGAACACGCTTCACGAAAAAAACCCAAGAGAGCAAGAGAAAAAATGAGACGCATCTTCATTTTCCCCACACAAGGCACATTTGCTATTTGAGGAGCCATGCCTCTTGAGCAGTTGAAGGCCCGACGGAAGGTGGTCAAGACTTTACTGCCACGAGAAGATTATGATTTTTAGCGGCACCTTGGCTTTCCACAGCTGCTTGAAAGGTGCAATGGACGCCGCTTGCGACAATTGCCAGTACATCGAATTGACAGAGTATCTGCCGAAGGCTCTAGAGACCATGACACCTTGTCATTATTTGAGCTAAAAACAACGAGATGGAAATTTTTGCACGCGCACCACTTCTGTTTTTCAAGTATATATTGTGAAGTATCATGGGTGACAATATAAAGTTTAAGAAAAGGAAACGGCCCCGACGCCCGCGTCGCCCTACCCGAGCGGTATCGGGGGAAACTGCCAACACCGCCACTCCACCCCACCTCTCACCCTTCCCTGCCGCCACTGCCGCTGACCTCTCTGCCGCGGTGGTGGCGGCCCCCCGCTTCCGAAGTCAAAGTTCGTTTGGGGAGAGCAGCAGTGGTGCGGCGATGGTGTCCGGTGGCGTGCCGGCGGCTGGCGTCGCGCTGAGGCTCAAGGAAGAGACGAATGAGGCGAGGACGGAGCTGGCGGCGTCCGGCGGCGCTCCTGGCTTCTTTGGCGGTGCGGGCCCATCTGTGCCCGATCTGGGATTCCAGGGCCGAGGAGTTTGGCGTGGCGGCTGCCTCCGGGCGCGCTGCAGGTGGCATTTCTACAGACGCTGCTCTGCGGGCGGGCGTGGTGCTGGCAGAGCGGGTGGCGGACAAGGTGGTGGTGATGTGTTGTCGGCCGGCTTGGCAGCATGGTGAGATGCAGGTGCTGCGCTAAGTGCTGCGCCGGCGTCTTCGGCCTGGTGGTGCGGGGCTTTCTCGGCAGGGTGTGTTGGCCGGTGGTTTGGCGCGTTTTGTGGTGGTTTGTGGGCGGCAGGTTCATGGTGGAGTGTGTGTTGAGCATCATCGGAAGAAATTCTTGCTCTGATTCCTGCCGGAGCTGACGGTGGTGACGCCTGCGGGTGTCACATACTTCCTTGGAAGCATTGTCATGTGTGGTGCTCTCTCCTCCTCCTACGACCTTAACTCCGGAGGGAAACATCTGGATCAGGAGATGGAGGCGCTTTTGCGTCTCTTACCCTCTTGGGGGCATCGACTCGGAGTTGCCTGGGGTTCGATGAAGGTGGCTGGTTGTCGGACAGTTATGCAAAGTCCAACTGTGCAGTTTGGCAAAAAGGATGCTTTGAGCGGAAGATGGGTCGCAACTGGACCTTGGTAGTCGAGTCTCTCGGCGTGTCTGATGGGTTCTTCTGCTCCGTTGTGTTGCTGTGGAGTCGGAGCTGCGGTGGAGAGTGTCTAGGCGGCGACGATGACCAGCCACCGGTGGCTTCGCAGAGTTTTTGGTCGGCACCAAGTTCAGCATAATTCCCTTGTGAAGTTCGTCGTCAGATTCGGAACTGTATGTCCTTGGCGTGTGTGGCCAATTGGAGGCATAGGCCGGCATGGGCTCCGACGCTTATGTGAGGCTCCGTTTTGGAAGCTGCTGGTGAAGTCGGAGTCGGTGGCTCGCGGAGGAGTGATGATGATGGATCTTCGTGGCAACCTCAACGTGGTCTCCTTGTGTGTTTGTGCTTCGTGTGGGTAGCCGGGTTGGCTGCAGTGGTGTGCCCAGTTTGATCATGTTCAATGACGATATTGGTGCATTATACGGGTGTTCGACCGGTTCCCCTGCACATGAACCGGTCAATTCTCTTAAACTTTTTAAATAAAATGAGGCAATGTTACCCGTTTTGCTTAAAAAATATATCAGGGAGGAGACACTCATCAGAGATGAAACTTGGAAACTAGGTGTCTTCGAAGAACTGAAAGCTACTAGATTGTGTTATGCAACTGGTGCAATGAAGTAGAAGTGTAAGTCAGTACTTGCATGTTTTGTTTCTATCTCCAAAGCCAATGTTGCACACAGTCATGAGAGGACAGTGACAAATGGGCACTGAAGCAACCTCGCATTCGTGCCGCGTTCGAGGGTGGGCACGCACACTGGAACTGCAATCTTGGTCTCTGATTCATTCATCATAGATTGTCTGTTGAAAAGTTCTCTAGCCGGCATGTGACAGGCAGCAACCTTATCTTGTACTGCGCCACTGTTCTTAGACGTATAGTATATGTATGTAACCATTCTGCCCAACCATCAGAGAGGGGCCATGGGTGTTTCAGAAATTATTTCTTTCAAAAATCTAGTAATTCTTTGGTGCAGAGCAACACTTTGGTGATTTGATGGGGATTGCCTTGTGGTATTGATTAAACAAGTCAGTAACATCAAGAATCTTCGAAGTGAGTTGCCTTGTGGTATTGTGTGAGCGAAGAGTGAGGTCATCCTACACATACTGTTGTAGAGTTTATGTACTCCCTCCGTCTCAAAATAAGAGTCACAACTTTGATAGAAAGTGGATATATGTAGTCATTCGAAGTGAGTTGCCTTGTGGTATTGTGTGAGCGAAGAGTAAGGTCATCCTACAATACTATTGCAGAGTCCATGTACTCCCTCCGTCCCAAAATAAGTGTCAAAACTTTAATAGAAAGTGGATGTATGTAGATCGTCTATGTACATCGACTTTCTATCAAAGTTGTGACACTTATTTTGGTGCACTGCAGAGTGCAGACATTTTCTTGAAAGCCATGTACTGCAGACATTGGAGTAACCACACCTCAGCTGTTAGTGGACTATCTGTCGGCAACCTTGTCACCTCACTGCCTCGCTGTGTTGATGTCTTGGCTGTAGATTCCATTTCTCTAACGAAAAATGGCGGTTGTGCAATCTGTTTTGGCGCCACACAACTGCTCTCCTCTTGGCCATGCATTTGTTCGGCCCCTAACTTGAAACCTTGTTGCATGTGCTTAATTTGTGTCCTAATTGTTTGTGTGACATCTCACATTCACCGCCGCAGCATACATTTCATCCGAAAATTCTAAACCGGTAAAGAAACAATACGTGCGATTACCTAAATACTCCATTTCTACCAGAAAACTATAGGGACCAACAAGCCTTTAAGGCTAGAATGTTGGCGGGGTCAAGCATTCATCCGGGTTTTATTAGCATCACCTGATCTTGAATGAAATGCAGTGGGGGACTGGAGGAGAGCGTGGGGGCACCTAGCTGCATATGTTTGTATTGGGACCCGGTCGATACTGAGAGTGACTTGAGATAGGGGCAAGGTGCCGATTCAGTTATGAAGCTGAAACCATCTGATAAGATTATTGGTGAGAGAGATGCCTTTCCCCATCTCCGTCAGAACGTTGTATCATCAACCCAACCCAGGAAGCAAACCTCACATCCATAAAGCATATGGACATCGATAGAGTGCAAGTGCAGCGATCGTCCATATGGTCGTGTCTTGCTACGCCTTCCGCTCTGTTTCCGAGCCATGGATGGAGGAGGAAACATGCTGCTTGTGACCTTTTGGAGAGAAAAGAATGGCATCCATCCATATCTTCTTTTTCTGGTTGTATGGTGGGACAGGCATGTGGCGGAACGTGACGCTGACAGTTTACACGGCGCGACGATATGTTCCCAAAAGGTATCCCATGGAGTTGACGCTTACACGTTGCTTGTCCAACACCAATGGTAACATGTGCAAACTGTCCATGGCCTACTGAAAAATCCTTGGCCTAGATCTCTAACATCTATTCTTTGGAGGAGACAAGCTGTGTTCTTCCTCTCCTGATTGAGTGGGGCAGGGAGCATGGAAAGAGAAGGCATGCCATACTATCAGAATAATGAGATCAATAAACAGAAAAGCTTTGTTATAGCATCGTAAAGCCTTTTCCTGTGTTGTCTTCTTTTCCTTTTTCATCTCGGATGATTCCACTCGATGTGGTATTGTAGGTCAAACTGGACTAAAAAATGATGTGACTAGTCCTCAAGTTGCTAAAACTAACATTGGATATGCTCATTTTCTTTAGAGAAGGAAATCTATATCTATATCTATCTATTACCTGATAAAAGCAGTAAGACTTCTGTCTAAATTTTCGTCTGACTCTTTTTTCATCGGTTTTGCCCCTCCCATCAAATAACATATTACGCACCAGTGTCACCGACCTGTTTTTCATATTATTGTCTTTTCTTATTCTCGTCCGACCGAGCGAGCGGAGGAAGAGAGATCCCACGTGGGGAGGCGACACTGGCGTTGACCGTCGAGCCTCGAGATCTCGCCCTGCGGAAACTCGGCATCAGAACCGCCGCCCGGGCCCCCGTCCTCACCACCAGCTGCGTCACCTACGTCGTCACCGTCGTGTCCCACACTGCCGTCAACATGCCCTGGATCATGGGCAAGACTGCGTCGGGCCAGTTCCCGCTCAGGTCCGCCGTCCTCTTCGATGCATTCGTCGTGCTGGCCCGCACGTACGCCAAGGTGAACAGATTCCTCAGGAAGGAGAATGTGTACGACCACCAGACCAAGCAGGTCAAGATCGTGCACCAGCAGGCCAAGATCGAGGTCAATGCGCAGGGGCTCACCATCACGCCGATGCACGTCCACCCGCGGGCGTCAGGGGATGGCCCTCGTGCTCAGCGGGAGCGTGTATGTGGGGTTCACTCAGGGAAGGGCGAGTGAATTGAAAACACTTGCTCCGCGCCCCCGCCGCCGGCCAGGTCTACCCGCGCTTCCCGGCGCTCCTCCTCCTCCGCCATCACCAGCTAACCGTGAGGAGAACTGAGGATTGATCTCTGCCTTGGCCTTCGACCAGGTAGCTGCTCCGGTAAGGACACAAACGGCCAATGCATTCATCTCTTTGTTCTGACCTGCATGATTTATGCACATCATCGATTGATTCTAGCTTGTCTTCCTGACTGGTTGCTGGTGTCACTGCCCGCAGGGTTGCTACTCTCTGCGGTGGCGGTGGTGCTCTCAGGCGCAAAAGACCGTGGGTAGCATCAACGAGAAATTCTTAATATTGAATCTTGCATCGTTTCCTTCATTTCCAGTAGCATGGCTTGACCTGTTCCCTCGCCGTAGTCTGTCCTCCTGGCAGTAGCAGTGATACATGTACCGACGTATTTTTGTTCAAATCTGGCCGTTTTCGCAGACTATCTCCGGAACTGGCTGCTCCGGAGAACTAATTACAAATCTGGCCCCTCGGGTCGGCGCCCGAGGGAATGGCGCCGAAGTCGTTCTTGTCGGGGTCACGCTCTGGAGTCGCCGACGTGCTTTGTGGGTCCCACAAAAAAGCGGACGTGGCGAGGCGTTAACTGAATATTGCTGTAAGTATTCGCCGACCACCTAGGTCAATTATCGCGTGCGTGGTAACCTCTTCGCATCGAGATTCATTCACACCCTGCCCTTCCAGACCCGCCACACTCTGTGACCCGCTGTCGCCGCCGCTGTCGTGAAGGTCTGCTCGCCTTGCCGCCCCCCACAGCCCGCAACGCCCACCCCACCCACCGCCTGCATCCGCGTTCCGGCCGCCGTCGCCTCCATGCTCTTCTCCGGCCTCCTGTCGCGCCGTTCCCCGTCACCGGCGGCCGCATAGAGGCCGTAGGAGGCCTAGCACACCGGGTCCAGCCCCTTTTTCTTGCTATTTGACCTTGTGTTACCGAAGATTGTCATATTTGCTACTTAGCTGTAAAAATGAGAATTCTCCTTCAATGGACATTTGCATATGGAAAATTGCATACTGCCCTGATTTATGCAAATGCTTATTTTTAGTATAGATGGTTTTCATGATAATTGTATGCTACATATTTTTATAGTGAATTAATTAATTTACCGTCTTATAAGTTATCTAATTTTAGCGGTATTTATTTATGTTTTGGTTCCGATTATATATGGCTTACTCAAAGGTTTTGCATGTCCATCACGGAGGCTGTGTTGTACCATGTGTTGTACCATCTAGCTGCGGTGTTGAGTTTGTGGATATGACTACTAAAGTTCTGTTCTTTCCGCATGCTCCTAGTCTTAATGATGTTGTTGCAAAGGTCTCAACGACGCGGGTTGGTCAGGCTGCGGTGTTAGTTTGGAAGGAAGAAACGATGCCGGTGTTTCTAGGTCTTTTAATCAGATGATACCTATCCGAGGCAACGAAGGGTGGGAGTAGTACAAAGAGCTTGTTGACAGCTCTGAAATCAAGTCGCTTGTCGTCTTTGCCTTCAAGGTCAACATAACCGGGAAATCCCTTGTAGGAGTTGTTCCGGGTTTGAACAATGATCTATCGGTTTATAACATAAACACTGATAACCGTAGTGAGTATGACACTTGTTGACGAGGGGTGTTCCGATTAATACCCATTGTTGCTAGCCTATGGTGAGAGTTATGAGGTAGAGAACGCGTAGTGTTGGTACACTCGTCGGCTGACAAACGGGATTACCCAGGTTTAGGGCACTCGACTGAGGTAACACCCCTACTTCATGCTTGTCAGTTATCGATTGTGAATATGCGGCGAATAAGGTTGTAGCAAGATGTCGATCTTGCTAGGGTTTGTTGGTTCTGATTGGACGCGTCCTTGATCGACCACCCTTATGTACTTTATATAGAGGTTCAGCTCTCGGGTAGTAACCGACTAGTATTACAGATATGGAAAGTATAACCGACTATGTCTATCTATGGTAGAAGTCTTTGACTTGGGCTTCTCTTGTTGGGCTTCTTCAGTCTATTGACAATTAGGTTTTAGTCATTACGTGCACCAGGTACCCACACGAAGGGGTACCCGTTTAGTATAACCTTGTCATTAGCCCCTGAGTGTTTGGCTAATTCGGAGAATCAGTCATGGACTCACTACATAGTGTAAGTCTCATGTTTATGCTTTTGATAAGAGATCTCTGTGTTTTGTCTTTCGACTATGAGTTATGCCAAAGGATTTCGATTGAGTAGGCCTAGATTTAGTCGATGAGTCGAAACGAGTTAACTGCGCAAACAAATGATGTAGAAATAAACTACATGAGGAGAGCTTTCCAATGACATAAAGTTTATCAATTTTGGACTTACAGATCAAAAGTTATGAATTTTGCAAGTTTTAATAGTTTTCTGTTTTAATTTCTAAATTTTATTCGTAATAGAAAAAAGAATCGGCCACGCGGCGCGATCTGATTCGCCCGTACCGGTTCGACGCGGATCTCGATCGAGAGCCGTTAGATCTAAATGAAATCGGTCGCCCCAGATTAATCACAGAAGCGAAAAATATAAAATAAAACAAATCCGTTGGATCTAAATCCAACGGTCCAGGACGGGTTGACCTAACGCGGGCGGCGCGAGTCGCCGGAGACGCGCGGGGCGTGGCGGAGCCATGGCCGGCGTTTGCGCCCGAGGCGTTCTACGGTGCTAGGAGATAAACGGAGCTCACCAGGGGGTGCGTGGCGTCGAGATGGAGACGATGGCGAGGCGGCGATGAGCGGAGCGTCCTCGTTCCCTCGGGAGAGCTCGCCGGAGTTGTGCGTGGCGGCGGATCTCCTCGGTCGTGGATGAACTCGAAAAAGCGCTGCACCAAAAAGCCCGTAACCGTGTCAAAAGGTGTCGCGTGAGTGCAAGGGTGCGAGGGGAAACTACGAGAGGGCTTGGCATTGCTTTAGCTCACCGGAAGTCGAAGTTTTTGCCGGCGGCCACCGCGGAACTCCGGAGACGAATGCGTGCGGCCTGGTGGCTCTCGGGTCGATTGGTTTGGGGCAAACGGAAGAGAACGGAGAGGGGTATTAGTAGGGGGAGGAGGCGAGGTAAGGGGAGTAGTAAATCGCTCGTAATCGTGCGAATCAATCCGCCGTTTCCTGTCGGGGTCGGGAGCGTGATTTGGAGACGAACGTTTCCGCGAGGGTGATGACAGGTGGGTCCCACCTGTCAGCGACTGCGAGCGAGAGCGCGGGGCGCTGGGCTGCTGGCGGGCTGGTAGGATACACGTGCGCGGCAGATAGCCAACGGGCCGGCCCGATTTCCTTTTCTTTTTAAAAGAATTATTTCCTGTTTTTTAAACACTGATTTCAAATATGATTTTTAAACCTATTCAAAACATTTCAGAAAAATTCATATAAATATGTTTTGGAAAGGTTATTAAAAATGGGACTTTTTGACATTATACTTACCCATAAATAAAATGATAATATTTTATTTATTTAAGGAGTTTTAAGTGAACACTTTATGGAATTATAGTTTATTCAAATTTATAATTTGAAGTTTTATTTAATATTTTTGTGATGTAGTTTTATGCCTAATGATGAATGATGCTTGAATGCAAAGTTTTAATTTTTTGCAAAATTTGGGATGTTACAGACTAACCCCCTTAAGAGGAAGCTCGCCCTCGAGCTTCGGAAAGATCAGCAAATAGGTGTGGATGGTCTTCTCGGAGGTCATCCTCTCGTTCCCAGGTGGCTTCTTCCTCGGTGTGATGGTTCCATTGGACTTTACAAAACTTGATGGTTTTGGTACGGGTGACTCTTTCTGCGGTCTGCAATATCTTGATGAGTTTCTCTTGGTAGGTCAGGTCACTCTCCAACTGTACTTCTTCAAGGGGTACAGTATCCTTTAAAGGAACTCCTATCATTTCGGGTGACACTTCTTCAGCTGACTGACATGGAACACATTATGAACCGCAGACAGAGCTTCTGGTAGTTCTAACTCATATGCCACCTCACCCTTACGAGACAGAATTTTAAAAGGTCCAATAAACCGAGGTGCTAATTTTCCTTTAATTCCAAACCTCTTTACACCCCTGAGTGGCGACACTCTAAGATAGGTTCTATCGCCCACCTCGTAGGCGACTTCTCTATGTTTAGAATCCGTGTAGCTTTTCTGGCGTGATAGTGCTATCTTCAATCTATCTTTAATTAGTCTGACCTTATCTTCAGCTTCCTGGATTATATCAGGTCCAAAGAAACTTCGTTCTCCTACACCACTCCACAACAATGGGGTTGTGCATTTCTTCCCATATAAAGTCTCAAATGGTGCCATCTCAATGCTAGCTTGGTAACTGTTATTGTAGGAGAACTCGGCATAGGGTAGATTGTCATCCCAACTAGACCCATAATCAAGCGCACAAGCTCTTAACATATCTTCTAAAATCTGGTTTACTCTTTCAGTCTGACCATCCGTTTGCGGGTGAAATGCCGTACTGAATTCCAATCTAGTTCCCAGTGATTCATGCAACTGCTTCCAAAAATGGGATGTGAACTGGGTCCCTCTATCGGACACGATACTCTTGGGAACGCCGTGTAGGCACACAATCCTCTTCATGTAAATATCAGCTAGCTTTCCGCTGGTATAGGTGGTCTTCACGGGTATAAAGTGAGCTATTTTGGTTAAGCGACAAACAATAACCCAAATAGAATCATACCCTGATCTGGTCCTTCGTAACCCGGTGATGAAATCCATCCCAATAGAATCCCACTTCCAGTCCGGTACCTTCAAAGGTTGCAAAAGTCCTGCTGGTTTCTGAAGCTCAGCCTTTACTCGACTGCATACATCGCACTTAGCTATATATTCTGCTATTTCTCTTTTCAGATTGTTCCACCAAAATCTCTCCTTCACATCCATATACATTTTGGTATTTCCTGGATGAATGGAGTAAGGTGTTTCATGGGCTTCTTGCAGAATTAACTTCTAAGATCAGGATCATTTGCCACACATACACTTTTTTCAAACCACAAGGTTCCTTGCTCATCTTCATGAAATCCCTTAGCTTTTCCTGCTCTCAAATTGGCTTTGATTTCTTCAATATCCTTGTCTCCCTTCTGAGCTTCACGTATATTGTCCATCAAATTGGTTGTACTACCAACGAGGCTACAAAACCATCTGGTACCACTTCCAATCGGAGGTCCTTGAATGCCTTGCATAAATCCTCAGGTATTTCTCCTGCCGTGAGGCCATTCAAATAAACCTTACGGCTCAGGGCATCAGCTACTACATTAGCCTTTCCAGGATGGTATTGAAGACTTAGGTCATAATCCTTGATAAGTTCTAACCATCTTCTCTGCCTCATGTTCAATTCTTTCTGAGTGAAAATATACTTCAAACTTTTGTGGTCAGTGAAAACTTCACATCTTTTTCCCATTAGGTAGGGTCTCCAAGTTTTTATGGCATGTACTACTGAGGCTAACTCGAGATCATGAGTGGGATAATTTGTTTCATGCTTCTTGAGTTGTCTAGAGGCATAAGATGCTACTCTGCCTTCTTGCATCAGCACACTTCCCAGGCCTTGGTGTGAAGCATCACAGTATACTTGGAATTCTTCCTCTAAATCAGGTAAGCATAGAACTGGGGCTGAAACTAGTCGTTTCTTTAACTCCTGAAAACTGGCTTCGCATGCGTCAGTCCACTCAAATTTCTTCTCCTTCTTTAATAATTCCGTCAGTGCCTTGGCGATTTTGGAAAAGTTTTCTATAAATCTTCGGTAGTATCCTGCTAGACCAAGAAAACTTCGTAATTCTCCAACATTCTTTGGTGGTTCCCAATTGGTTACAGCTGAAACCTTTTCAGGATCCACTGCTATACCCTCCTTGGATACTATGTGTCCTAGGAATGCGACTTGTTCCAACCAAAATTCACACTTGCTGAATTTGGCATATAACTTATGTTCACGTAGTCTCTGCAATACTAGGCGCAAATGCTCTTCATGTTCTTTGTGACTCTCGGAGTAGATCAGAATGTCATCTATGAACACTACCACAAACTTGTCCAGAAAATCCATGAACACTTAATTCATCATATTCATGAAATAAGCTGGAGCATTGGTTAATCCAAATGGCATTACTGTATACTCATAAGAGCCATATCTTGTAACAAACGCTGTTTTTGGTATATCCATCTCTCTAACCTTCATTTGGAGATATCCTGATCGAAGATCAATCTTGGAGAACACACATGCACCTTTCAATTGATCAAATAATTCATTTATCTTGGGTAACGGATACTTGTTCTTGATGGTGTGTTCATTTATATCTCTGTAGTCCGTGACTAGTCTCTGGGTTTGATCTTTCTTTTTGACAAAAAGAACTGGCGCTCCCCAGGGCGAAGAACTTGGACGGATAAATCCTTTCAGAAGGTGTTCCTCTAGTTGCTTCTTGAGTTCATTCAGTTCATCGACGGCCATTGGGTAAGGTCTCTTGGCTATTGGTCCGGTACCCGGTTTTAGTTCAATGAGAAATTCCACATCTCTATCAGGTGGCATTCCCGGTAATTCTTCTGGGAATACATCTGGGTACTCTTGGACAATCAGCACATCACCAAGGCTAACCCCCTTAAGAGAATTTAGCCTAACTTTCTTAAGTTCGAAAGTTGATCTGAATTTAATCTTTTGTTTTTCTGGGGTGGTGAGGGTGATAGCTCTGTTTGCACAGTCTATGATTCCTTCAAACGGGTCATCCAATCCATTCCGATGATAACATCCAAACCTTGGGTTTCTAGGATGACTAAGTCTGCTGGAAAAAGATATTTTCCAATCCTTAATTCTAACTGCCTACAGCCTGAATTTACTATCATCTCACCCCAGGTGAACTCACTCTAATAGGTTTTCCTAAGCTTTCCTCGGCTAGCCCATGTTTGTTTACAAAAGCTCTTGATATGAATGAATGCGATGCTCCAGTATCAAATAAGACCAATGCTGGAAAAGAATTGAGCAGGAACTTACCAATCACAGCGTCAGGTTCATCATGAACTTCTTCCACGTTGAGGTGATTTACTTGTCCCTTCTGGAAAGGATTGGGCTTGGAATTTTCATCGGCCTTTCTCTCTGGGCAGTCAGTAGCATAGTGTCCTGTCTTCTTGCACTTGAAGCAAGTCACATTAGACAGGTCTTTCTTCCCTTCAGTGTTAGGACGGGGATAACCATTTCCATGATTATGGCCATGGTGATGGTTTCCCTTGAATCCACCATTATTTCCTTTGTACCCTCCATTGTGGTTATGACCATGATGCTTTTGGCCACTACCATTGTTGGAGTAGTTCCAGGGTTTATGGCCACTGACTTCTGAGGTGTGTGGTTTCTTGTGAGTCCCTTCAGTGTTACCTTTACTTGCACCAAACTTCCTCTTCCTATTCTCTTCCTTTCTGATGTTATTGTCCAGGGTGATTGCCTGATCCAGCAGAATCTGATAGTTAGGAGCATATGCCACAGACAAAGGTATCTTTAGCTCTCCCCGAAGTCCATTAAGGAATTTGTCCTTCCTCTTAGCATCAGTGTCGATGTCTTCTGGTGCGTACCTTGATAGCGTACAGAAGTCATCCATATACTCCTTCAGGGTTCTACCTCCCTGCCTCAAGCTACGAAACTCCTCCTTCTTCAGATTCATTATGCCAGAGGAGATGTGAGCATTGCGGAAACCATCCTTGAACGCATCCCAAGTCATGCCATCCAAGGGATGGGTCACTTGATAGGTCTCCCACCACATGGCAGCAGGTCCTTCCAATAGGTGAGCAGTGAACCTCACCTTTTCTGCCTCAGAACACTCACATGTTACTAAGTCCTTGTTGACTGAACGGAGCCAGTCATCCGCCACTATGGGTTCAGTAGCAGAGGAGAACTTATTAGGTCTAAGCCTGAGAAATCTTGCAAGTCTGTCCACAGGAGGTGGGGGTGGTGGTGGTTGGTTGTTATTGTTGTTGTTGTTGTTGTTGTTGTTGTTGTTGTGGTTGTTGTTGGTTGCTGCAATGAACTGGGTCATCATAGTCATCAGTTGGGCTTGAGCTGCCATCAGCTGTTGCATAGCTTCGCTGTTGTCGGTATCACGACGTGGAGGCATCTGTGGGGTTTTTGCAGGGATGAGTAAAAGATAGATAGAACTATAAGGAGGAATCCTACCCATGCACAAAACAATCCAGTCAAGCACACCATCAACAACACACCACTTATAAAAACAATCAGCAAACAAATCAAAACTTTGGTTTAAGGAAAGCGATATAAAAGTTTGGAAAATAAACTCGCGAGGTTCCGAGGATACAAGGGAATGTACTGCCTTACCACAATTTGGTAGGTCAATACAAGACCAAGACAATGAGGTGTATGATAAATGGTAGTCTCACTAACTAACTACTCGACCATGTCCTCTTCCTCCTCTTCAATTTCCTGAATCTCGATTCATTCATTGGCGAGTACATCCTTGAGTTCCTTTACTTCTTTATCCAGGGCAAGGTTCTTCTCTTGCAGCTCTCTCTTCTCAGTACGAAGCCTTTTGATCAAGTCACTATCAGCCTCGAACTCGACTTCATTGCTCTCGAGTTCTGCCTTTTGTTCCCTGATAGTCTTGTTCTTCTCTTGAACTCTTTTCTCTTGTCTCCTGTACTTCTCCTCTTGTGCAGCGAATCTCTCTTCCTGTGCCTTAGTCACTTCCTCTTGAACCTTCACCTTCTCTTCGTTTTCCTTAAGTAAGGCACATAACTCATCGTTCTTCAGGAGCTCGGTGCGTCGATCTTCATATAGTTCGGTGACAAGGATTTCGAGCTCCTGGAAATAAAGGCTAAGGGGTTTTGCCTTGCCTCTTTCTCCGACATCATACAGGTAAGGTTCTCCATCCTCGTTTCTCCTTCCAAAGAAAATGGAGTAGTGGCCCCTCAACTCTGTGTTGTAGCGTCCGCAGAGGCGCCCAATCAAATCTTGCATGACTAGATTGAGCCCTTTGTCTTTGGAGTCACTAACCATTTTGATCTCCAGTGGGGGCTCCTCTCCACGTCCTGGCTGTGTTGCTTTTATTCCCCAGCAACCCTCTTTGTTAAACTTCTTCAAAATGACTCGCCGATGTCGAGAAGGTAACAGCCAAAACAGGTGTTCTCGAAGTCCTCCGCAGTGGTGAAGTGAAAGCTCGTCATCCTTTAGGTAGGAAAGAAAGGAAATTAAAACCAGAATTGCATAAGATAAGGAAGTACTAGTCATGGTGTGTATATTTAATTTGTAAGGATACAATGTCAAAAATCCTAAGGTGGTCAACAGATATTAACAACTCTTCGTAAATTGGATTTTTCACTATAGTGAGAGAGACAGACACCCGACCAGCCACTTATATTGTGGGACATGTCTCATGTACGTGGACATGTAAAGTTTGTCCCGGGCCGCTTCATCCCACCATGCCGTTAGAATCCAACATACTTCAAAGATGGTAACATTATGACCAAAAATGGCTTAACCAATCCTAGGGGCTCGAACCTACAGGCAACACTTTGCTCTGATACCATTTTGTAGCACCCCAACTTTTATTAAAGTTGGAACACCTGTGTTATGTGCTAGTCTCTGGATCACTGCCAGCACCACAGTACAAAATATAAAGTACCATTGCATAAGTATTAAAATTGCTACAACGAGATCCAAAAATAATAGCCAAATATGGCTTTATTACAATTTGCATATCCATGAAGGCTAGCTAAAGTTCAAAGTTCACAGCGAAAGCGAAATAACATTGAGCCTCATCTTCAAGCATGCGCCACAGGCAGTCATGTTGGGTGTAGACTCGAGCCAAAATCATTCAGCATCAGAATTACCTGCACATTGGAATATGCAGCCCCCGAAGGAGGTCAATACAATGATGTATTGGCAAGTGACTATGGTGGATATATACTAGCAAGTCTAACATCTAAATGCATATTTGGCTTGGTGGGGTTGAAGGCTATTTGCAGAAAGCAAGTTTTCTCCTATCATTTTGGTAAAACACTTTTATTTCTCGAAGACTTGGCACCGAGGGATAAAGTCCAAGTGCACCAACAATTCTTTCCTTAGTCAAATTTTACTTTATGAAAACAGTGTTGAGATTCTTCTGCCCATCCTTGTCCAGTTGCTCGAAGTAGTCCATTTCCGGGGACACGGCTGAGAACTCAGATTGTCGACTCTGCAGAGGTTGTCCACTTTCACCTTTAGACTCAATTTGTCCGAGAAATCCTATATACGCGGAGTGTATTATGGAAAGGAGAGAATTGAGACAAGAACTTTCAGAAGAAGAATGCAACCATACTAGCAAGACCCGTTCCACCTATCATCTCTACATCTGCTTGTCAAGCTGACAGGTTGCACTCCCACAACTTAATCATTCTAGACAGAGCCCATTGTCAAAAGGTTGCACGGGAAGCTTCTAAACTTGGAGGGACTTAGTAATCTCTTTGTTCCTGGGTGGTCATCCACAAGTGTACTTCTGGGTAACAACCACCATACTCGTGGCCCTAAGTAGAATAGACATTCATCCTAGGCGATGACAACCACAAGCATAGTCCCAAAAGCCACTCAACATAAACCATAACAACCAATTCCACCCAGATGTATATTTTAGATTTTAACACTTAGAAACATTCCCATAACATGGTAAACATTTTTATAGCATGGCTAAGCAACTAATAAAATCTTTTCATGGCTGCTTAGGAAAAGGGGTGGCTACACACTACTAGGATATTTGTAAAATACAAACTAACTTAACATTATAAAATAAATCAAAAATCCCTATCATGCACACTACTCAAAATATACTACTTATGCATATGGAAAATATGGGATATTGTATGAATGTCACTTGCCTTGGTAACAGGAGGAACAAGCACAGCAAGAATAACAATCACAAGCAATCCCTTCCTCTTCTTCACAATCTAGCACAAACAATGAATAAAATAAATACCAACACAATACCATCACAACACTAAACATAATCATGTATGCATGAATGATATGTTATGATAATAGGACACACTTATTAATAATTCTTATTTTCTGTCATTAATAAATGAAATATAATTTTTAGGTATTTCTTATTTTATTTATCAATTAAATAATTTTAAAATAATATAGTAAAACTTTGATCTCTATAATTACAACTTTTATTGTTTTTATGACATCTTCAATTTGGACATTTACTAATATTGCTGGACAGAGGGAAATAATACCATCCTAAAACAATTACATTTATTTCTAAATCATTTTTATTATTTAAGTTATTATTTTAATGGCCGAAATACTCCTCTGATAATTATACAAATTATAATTTGTCAAAGGGAAAAACAAATGATGTAGAAATAAACTACATGAGCAGAGCTTTCCAATGACATAAAGTTTATCAATTTTGGACTTACAGATCAAAAGTTATGAATTTTGCAAGTTTTAATAGTTTTCTGTTTTAATTTCTAAATTTTATTCGTAATAGAAAAAAGAATCGGCCACGCGGCGTGATCTGATTCGCCCGTACCGGTTCGACGCGGATCGCGATCGAGAGCCGTTAGATCTAAATGAAATCGGACGCGCCAGATTAATCACAAAAGCGAAAAATAAAAATAAAACAAACCCGTTGGATCTAAATCCAACGGTCCAGGACGCGTTGACCTAACGCGGGCGGCGCAAGTCGCCGGAGAAGCGCGGGGCGCGGCGGAGCCATGGCAGGCGTTTGCGCCCGAGGCGTTCTACGGTGCTAGGAGATAAACGGAGCTCACCAGGGGGTGCGTGGCGTCGAGATGGATACGATGGCGAGGTGGCGATGAGCGGAGCGTCCTCGTTCCCTCGGGAGAGCCTGCCGGAGTTGTGCGTGGCGGCGGATCTCCTCGGTCGTGGACGAACTCGACAAAGCGCTGCACCAAAAAGCCCGTAACAGTGTCAAAAGGTGTCGCGTGAGTGCAAGGGTGCGAGGGGAAACTACGAGAGGGCTCGGCATTGCTTTAGCTCACCGGAAGTCGAAGTTTTTGCCGGCGGCCACTGCGGAACGCCGTAGACGAATGCGTACGGCCTGGTGGCTCTCGGGTCGATTGGTTTGGGGCAAACGGAAGAGAACGGAGAGGGGTATTAGTAGGGGGAGGAGGCGAGGTAAGGGGAGTAGTAAATCGCTCGTAATCGTGCGAATCAATCCGCCGTTTCCTGTCGGGGTCGGGAGCGTGATTTGGGGACGAACGTTTCCGCGGGGGTGATGACAGGTGGGTCCCACCTGTCAGCGACTGCGAGCGAGAGCGCGGGGCGCTGGGCTTCTGGCGGGCTGGTAGGCTACGCGTGCGCGGCAGATAGCCAACGGGCCGGCCCGATTTCCTTTTCTTTTTAAAAGAATTATTTCCTGTTTTTTTAAACACTGATTTCAAATATGATTTTTAAACCTATTCAAAACATTTCAGAAAAATTCATAAAAATATGTTTTGGAAAGGTTATAAAAAATGGGACTTTTTGACATTATACTTACCCATAAATAAATTGATCATATTTTATTTATTTAAGGAGTTTTAAGTGAACACTTTATGGAATTATAGTTTATTCAAATTTATAATTTGAAGTTTTATTTAATATTTTTGTGATGTAGTTTTATGCCTAATGATGAATGATGCTTGAATGCAAAGTTTTAAATTTTTGCAAAATTTGGGATGCTACAATAACCAAGTCTTCTGCCAGTCCTTCGGGTGCGAATGAAGAATCACACCCGGAAAGAGAAGATTGCGGCGGCGATGGATTGTGACCCCGCCACAGGAGATCAAAGGGCCCTCCGGGTATTCGCGTTGCGGTTTGCAGCAGTAGAATTTGAGGAAGAGTGGGAGACTGGGCGCTATGCCGAGATAGGCCTCGCAGAGAACGACAAAGTGGCCGATATTGAGCACCGAGTTTGGTGCAATCTCTTGCGGCCGAATTTGGAAATAATCAAGTACTTGGAGGAAGAAAAGGGAACCCGGGGTTTTGAAACCCCGAGATATGTGATCCGTGAAGACAATGACCTCGCCAGGGCCGGGTTCCGGCAGCGTCTCCTCTTCATCGGGAAGCCGCCAGTGGATTTCCGACTGGCCTTGGAGCATTCTGAGTTCAACAAGGTCCAAGACCCTGTGGCTCCCGGACGTTAGATTTCCCCAAGTTGCAGCCGGCCTTCCGCTTGGACTTACCGCGGCGACTCTGGCAGATGACACAACACCGACTGTCTTCTTAACCTTCTTGGGCACATGATGGGCGGCTGATTTGAGACCCATGGTGTCAAGTGAAAGCCGGAGATCTACAAACAAGATATAGCGTAAAATAGAGATAAGTATGGATATGGGAAATCAGAGAAAATAAGAAGAAATGGAAAGAAAAGAGAAGAGCAGAGGTAGCAGCTTTTAAAACGGGTCTCCAAAGAGGGAGAAATAGCAAAACAACCAATGGATCATTTTGAGATGGATCCGATGAGTTTGAAAAAATAAAGCGGAAATAAAGATTCCGAAGCCGAGGAGAACACGAGTGGTACGGCCCAGTCCATCGAGTTCATCTCAGAGAGAAAAGTGGAGGAAGGATACGCACAGAGTATTTGGAGTATCAACAAAACAGATCTTAGGAGCCTTGGAAAACCAAGGAAAAGGGGAGAATATCAAGAACTCTAAGAACATCGGGGATTAATCCGACGAGCATGAAGATCACGGGATTAGAAATTCAAGTTCAGGGTGCAGATTTACCCTGAAAAGGAGGAAGGAGGATCAGGATCTCTCACGCACACTGAAAGCTTGGGAATCCTCTTGCAGATCTTACTGACGGGGACCTCTAGAAGTTCTTGAGTTGGGGAAGACGAACAACACGGGGAGCAGAGGCGTTGAGCTTGAGGAGTAAGATGAAGGGAGTGTGCGCGGGGGAGAGTGAGCTGCCTTTCCACCCCGGCCTTCTATTTATAAGATCCTAAAGTTTTACCTAGGGGTGAAAGTGCAAAAGGGGAAAAGATAATCATTATCCTGGGAAGGACAAGATCCGACGTACAGAAGATATTCCTGACAAGATCTTCCCTTCCCCGAGGTGGTTATTATCTCCTCGATTCCCTCGCATGGATGGACATTAAATATGTCGTTGACCAAGAAGGTTGACCGAAAGACAAGGGAAAGAATAAAGAAAGAAGAAAGTCAAAGGGTAAGAGAAACAAAAGCCGGCAAGCGGTGGCCGGGTTATGAGCAATCAGCCAGCGAGAGTCGGCTAATCTGATACCCGAGAGCTTGCTTGTTTAATGAGTTGTTTATTGTTTTTCGGATAACCCGGACAAAAGGATTGGTGGCTTCCGCCAGAATATGCCTAAGAATGCAAATGTGAAGCAAGTCCAGTGTGATGTCCAAATTATTGTGCGGGCTACTGTTGGGGGGATCATAACCCGGTAAGCCCACCGACATAGAAGATAAGCCGTCCTGGCAAGAGCCTAGGCCGGATCAAGCATAAAGACATGGGGCGGGTGACACATAAGCCAGTGCGCAACGTGTGCCTTGGCCCGCAAGCAAGAAGGATCCAGAAGGCTGGAGACCAAGTACAAGACAGAGTTCTGCTAAGGAAGGAGAAGTCTTAGAGGACTTAGAGTAGAGTCCGGGTATGATAGGAACCCGGATACTGGCTTGTACCTCCAGCGAAACCCACCGCCTATATAAGGGGGTCTCCTGGTTCCTAGAGCTCTAAGTTCTAATTTCACCATTGTAACCTCAAGACCCGGAAGCTAATTAAGGCGCCGAGTCCTCGAAACCTAGATCAATAAAGCAGAGGCAGGAAGTAGGTCTTTACCTCAAGACGAGGGCCCGAACCTGGGTAAACCCTTGTTTCCCCATGCCACGCTAGACAGCTCTAGATGTCGGAAGCCACCATGCCCCTCATCTCAAGTTTCCACCCGGAAACATCTGTCGTGACAATCCCACGACACGTTTCATCCTCCTCTTCTAAGAAAGACGTTGACCTCAAAGCTGGAAGTTCTTCTTCAGCGCTTGTGGCGTCAAATCTGCAAATTGCCACGATCCTTCTTCATCTTCAAGTCTTGCCGGCAAGGCCACAACACATCGTCCCTCTCGGCTAGCTAGACATGTTCTTGGCACCCTCCATGTTTGACGCCACCAACCTGATTGAGACACACAACTTTCGGACTACAACGCAAACGCACCATACAAATTATCTGAAACATAACAGGACAATTCCTGCACACCAAGAGTTGAAATCAGCTGAATACACATGCGGAGGCTATCCGGCTGTATTGGTGCTACTGCAGCGAGATGCTGCGCTTCATATCTGTACTCTGGTTCTCTTCTCTTCACACCGAAGTTCTCCTACCGACGAGGTGGTCCGGTTCTGTTGTTGCCCTGATACCTCCTGCTTGACTCTCCCGAGTTAAGCAGGGGTTGCATTGGGTCTCCTAGTGCATAGCTATCCGCAATGCAGATTGTCTCGGCCAGAGTCTCCGGCATTTCTCTCTGCAACTTCTGCCATAACATGGAGCCATGTCGACATCCCTGCGCAAACCATAAAATTGTTGATAACAAACTTGGCACATCATTCAAATAAACAGCACAAATTGTTGCACGCCAAGGATCCAGATGATTCAATTCCACACCATTTCAAATTAAAACCAGTGTCTTCTTCTCTTTTTTTCCTTCGTTTTTCACTTCCTGTGTTATGTACCGATCTGAGTAGTCACGTGTAACAACACAAAAAAATCAATCGGTACCATGTTTAAACACCACGGCCACTTACGGATCAGATTTCTTATTTCCTTTTCTATTCTTTTTTTCACGTAGCAATCAGGTCTCCACACGGGAATATTCCTTTGCTTAGCCTCCTAAGGAAACTTACGTACTGTCGTGGTGGTGTCACGGCATATGCCACAGGGTGGCTAAAGTTGGGGGCCGGACATGCGCTGGAGGATCCGGGGAGGGCTTGCATGCCGGAAGACATGCGGGCGCAAGCTCAAGAACTCGTAAGAACATGAAGAAAACACTAAGAACCGAAGAACTCAAGATAACACACACGTAAACACACGATATACCTAGGTTCGGGTCCCTCGTGAGGAGGTAAGACCCCTACTCCTGCCTCGGTCCCTCTCTTATATGTGTATACCATGGGCTACAAGATGCTCCTTGAGCTGCTTTCCTCCAAAAACACAAGAACAATGAAGTCTAGATAGAGAAAGAGAGCAAAGCTTAGAGCAATAAGTTTCACCCAAGTCTAGGGCGTCCCTCTCGCAGTTCCGGCCAGGTTGACCGGAAACCCTAGCTGCCCAGGTCCACTTGGCAGTGTCTCCGGGTTAATGGTTAAGCCGACGTGGCCTACCAACCTATCCGCCGAGCTACCTGAGCAGGCATGGTAAGACCATCATGGCCTAGTCCTGGCGGCGCCGATATAATTAATGATGGTCTTTGTGTCAGAGACAAGGCAGGGCTTGCGTCCCCTATCAGGATGTCGGTGCTATAGTGGAATAGTCACGTCCGTGCGGTACCTCGCCTTCTATTCCACTTCCATGTCAGTCGGGAAGTTACTTGGCTTTGGTGTCAAAGAAATCATTTTCCTTGCCCTGAACATCTCGTCCAAACAAGGTATGTCGGAATACCTTGCCAATCCCGGCATGACTATGCCGGACAGTAATCTTTAGTGCGGCATGGATGTGCCTGGCCGGCACTGTCGGGTACTCCACCCGAGTTCCACTTTGGCCTTATTTCCATCCTGCACATAATATACAACGAAGAACTGCCGACACAATAGTGACGGACGGTTATGTCCGCTTACCCTTAACTCGGCACAACCTTTAAGTCGTGTCCCGGGCCCTCTGCCCTGATGTGACTGTCGGTCACTCCCGACATAGGCTTATGTCGGTTTATTCTTTCCCAGAGCTCATCTCACTTGTTTCACGTATCTCTATTCCCGGTATCCTCTAAGAGAGTGTCCCTAGGCCCAGCTGCTCGAAGATGTCTTAGGCTTGCTCCCGAAGACATCGTCGAGAAGCTGGTTCTTACGACAATTCTCAGCTCCTGGCTGAGTGAGGAAGCGGGGCTGGGGGTCTATTTATAGTGCTCCCACCTGCCCCTTGCCTCCTCTAAAGGCAGCTCTTACTCTTTCCCATAGGTCACCCTCTAAAAACTCCAACGGCCAACTCTCCACAACCCGAAGGGTCAAACGACCCTTCATGTTAGCGGAAGGGCCAATCTCACTGACAATTGGACCTACCTTTACCCTACCCATGGTTAGCCCCTCGACACTAGTCCCCGAAGCTGGTGTAGTCCGGCAGCCTTGGATGTCGGGCTGGACCAGATTAAAACAAACTTACTAACTGACACCAAGCTCCGACATTACCATGTCGGTTCCAAAAGTTATCCGTCTTATGCTTGTTACTTTTCTCAATGTTCTCCGAGGTAGCCATGTCGGATGACTCATGCCTCTTCCGACATGCACTTGATCGTCAAAGCCGACACAACTCATTCCAACGATCATTTCCAACATACCCAAATATTTTTGTAGATCTCTCCGTGCCACATGTCATTGTAACATTATTTCCTCTCTTGGTATTTGTTTTCTCCACTGACAAACTGTCCTCAACATGCCTCAAGGGGACCCACCGGATGTCAAATCTCTCAAGCACTCGAGTATACTTGACTTAGGTGTGCCGCCTCGGTTCCCGGGTTGCCCGGCATAGGCGATCCCGCCGCCTAGCCGTTAACACTTTGTGGCCTGCTACGTGACCGATCGTGCGGCTTCACGAATCTCAACCGCACCAACCGCCACACACGATCCCACCATCATTTTGAAACTGCCCACGGCGAGAAAATCAAAAACTGTCGTTCCCTCTCCCCCATAAATATTGCCACGAACCCTTTTCTTTTCCCTTCCTTCACTACTTCTCCTCCCTTGCGTTCTCGCCTTCTTCGCCGCCGCGTTTGTGCCCCCGTGCAAGCACGAGCACGAGCTGGCCGGAGAACATGGCCGGTGTCCCCGATTGGAGGTCGCGGATCGTCTCTGCCTCCACCGTCGCGCGATCCCATCACGCTCAACACCTCTCCGCTAACACCTTTATCCAAAGATATCAAAGTATATGGCGGTTCGTCCGCGGTTGTTCATCTCCGCCGCCTGTGTTTTTGCTTGGATCTTACTATTAGAGGAGATTAGGGTTCATAGCACGGTGCATTGATAGCGGGATCCATGTTCTTCTGCCTAGATTCATATTAGTTCATCGTGTGACTATAGATTTCATCTATTGAGGAGATTCACATCGCTAGGGTTACGGTTCCTCTCCCACAAATCATCTTATTTCCCACCTTTACTGTGATTATTATTGCTTCTCTAGATCTTCTCCTCGTGTTATATCCGACAGTAAGGTGTTTATGTCCGAAAGTAAGGTGTTTGTGTCCGACACATCAGTCTTAGGTCTTGTTACGATTTCCTCCGACTTAACTCTTATGTACGTGCTTAACTCGGTTCCTCCTTACAGGTTTCCCCCGGCATGTTCTCAAGCCATCAACTCTACCAAACCGACATGGCCACCGGCAGAACTCGGGGCGGCTGGGAAGGACCAGACGCCAACAAACATGAGATTTCCTGGTTGCAGCGATCCCGTCGGATTCCGGATCAATTAATCTATTGGCGGCCGAAAAATGAGAATGAATCCCAGCCCCGATCTGAGGAGCGGGTTGTCTTTGTTTCTCACTTTTAGCGCGGCTTTGTCCTTCCGGCCAGCCGCTTCTTCCGTTCCTTTCTCGACACTTTCGATCTTCAGCCGTATCATCTCCCGGCTAATTCTATCACGGCCCTCTCGGCCTTTGTTTCCTTTTCCGAGGCTTACCTCGGTCTCTGGCCCATAATGAACCTCTGGGCGAAGTACTTCCAACTCCGGAGGCAAAGTGTTCCCAATCGAGGAGTCAAGGCGAAGAATATGACCGCCTGCGGAGTCGCCAACGTCACTGTCCGCAAGTTTGTCCAGTTCACCAAAATCACGGGCTCGAGTCCTTCCGAAAATGGCAGAGAAGTTTCTTCTACGTGCGGGACCCGGACCCGGTGGGTGAGGCCTCCACCGGAGAATATATCAATCTCCCCGAGTTCCGCATCGAGCCCCCGACTCTTCAAACCAACTATTCACCTGACCCGAAGAAAACTTCCGGGGAGATCAACCTGACCACAAGTACCTCCTGACCATCCACGAGACCCTCACGGCTGATGACCTGCTACGTACCTTCATCATCCACCGGGTTTGCCCCCTCCAAGACCGAGCTCACAAGATCTGGCACATGAGTGGCCAGTACGACCCAACTTGGGTCAGTACTTTTGAGCTGGCCAAGGCTGCCGTTCATCCGCACGTCCGGGCCATTGCCCAGAACAAAATGGATGATGACTGGGAGTGGGGGATGCGCCCTCACAGTCGCTCCAGCCCTCCGGCACAAGTATGTTTTTGAGTAAACCTTCCGACATATCTTATTGTTCGGGTGACCTTAAGTCGGTTCCACCTTCACTGTCTTTACTGAAGATTTGATTCTGCTTTGCTTGTTCCTTAGCGATTCGATCGTCAATCCGAGGAGGGTGCGCAGTTGGGCGAGGGGCAGTGGCAGCCGAATCTCGTTGTCCCGGCTATTCCTCCCACCGAAGGCCCGGATGATTAGGACCACTTGTCCATCCCGGCACCCCGTGCCGCTGTCGCGGGTAAGCGCCCGTCTCGCTCTTCTTTGCAAGATTGGTCCGACGACGATGACTGCGTGGTGCTAGAGACCACCAACACTACACCACTGCCGTTTGCTTGCCCGACCACTTTGCAACCATCTTCATTGAATGCCGCAGGAGCCACGTGCAAGCGTGTCGACACTTCCACCTCGCGTAACCCAGACGCTACTGCTCCTGCGGCCAAGAAGGCCAAGACCGACACCAAGGCCATTTTCAAGAGGCCTTCCCAGCGGAAGCCTCCGACCTCTACCGGGTATGTGTTTTTGCACTTACTTTGTGTTGTTTATCTTCCATCTTTGCCCGACACGTTTGCTTACCGACTTAACTTCCATCTGTTTTCTTTATTGCAGTGCCGCCCTTGAACTGGACTCGGGCGCCCCAAAACGCACAGCCGCCTACACGGGCGATACTGAACGCGCGAGTACGAGCTGGGTTGCGGCCTCGCCACCACGCGCTACTCCCGCGGCAAACCCGCCTCCGACTCCTAAGGCTCCGGATAAGTCGGCACCAACTGAGGCGATGACCTCTTCCTCCGATGTGGAGTCCACTGAGATCCCGACAAAGGATTCTTAGTCACTAGGACAAGGACCTCCGCTTTCGCCAGTACTCCAACTGGCACAAGTTCCGACACCACTACCAACCTCGGCAGTGCCATCGCTCACTAAGAAGTCGGTGGTCGAGAAGTCCGCAACTCCACAAGGGAAGGGAGCGAGCTTGACCTTGGCCCAGAGTTCTGACTATGTGCCCAAAAAGTGCGCGACACTAACTTCTCTGCAGCCTTCTCCCCAAATAGCTGCTCTGGCGTTGCTAAAAGCGTCCGCGGGCAAGGAGGTCGCGGTTATTGAGAGCGGGCAACACGGAGCCTCTGCTGCGCCTGGCCCTCGCCCTATTAGCCAAGTGGATCAGTTGATCCTTGACTGGAATAACGCCGACATGGGCCCTGCCACGACTGAGCTTTCCTCTATTATACATCCCGCCGGGTCGGGCCAGCCGGCGCAGGTTATGCATGCGATGCAGGTCGCCGTGCTCCAAGCCACTCAAACGAACGAGGTAAACTATTATACACTCCACGCCACAAGTCCCCAAGATTCATGTTGAGTGACCGAGCTGGGCCGAGTAAAGGACACTCGGCACCAATCTTCAAAAAACTCCGAAACTCCTAACAGTTTACCTTGTCCCAAAAATCCGATATAAGGCGCCCGCCACTTACACTATTCTTCCTCTCTTGCAGGATATCATGCGTGTGCGGAGCCAGATCTTCAAGCGTGCGCCGCATGATTTTGGGCATCTCAAAAAATCGCACCGGGAGCTCCGCGTGAAGCATGAACAAATCGAGAAAGAGCTTGCCGAGCAAAAGACTGCCTTCGAACAAGAGCAGGCCAAAGTGCTCCGTCTTCAGCGCGACCTTGAGAAGGCCCGAACTGAGAAGGCCGCCGAGTTGGAGTCCCAACTGTCAGCTGCCATTGAGAACCAGACTTAGCTGCTGGAGGAGACTGAGGCTCGCGCTAACTCGGTGGACCAACAACTGTATTCTCTGATGGTCCAGTGCAACACTTGGCTGGTGGAGCTGAAGAAGCTCAACGCCCAGATGGACAGTAAGTTTCTTATCCAATCCCTATGTTTCTTCAAACTCTTTTTGCCGAAACCGACTCATTAGTCGGAATGTAAATTAACTCTGCCACGGCTCTTCGCTCAGAGTTTTTTGATCACTCGCAAGCTGCCGCGTTGAAAGCCAGTGACAAGTCTCGTGGCAAGCGGGCTGCAGTTGGTCCCATCTCCTCGGAATGGGATGTCGAGGACCACTTGACGACACTAAACGCGCGGCTTGTCCCTCTCAAGCTTATTGGCACTGAGCTGCTTGATGCCGGCATAAAGGCGCACCGGGTTCTCTGGCCGGGATGTATCCCGCCGAATTATGTCGCCGATTTGGCTGAGGGCTGAAAAAAGCTGAGAGCAGACTCAGGGAATGGAGATCTTCCGCGGCTCGCGCTCGAGCTGACCAAGCTTTGTCCTTTGTGCTATCTTGGTACAAAGGCATAAACTTCGAGCAAGTGCGCACGTAGAGGGAGGGATCCTGCTAGATCACTGAGCCGCCCAAGATTGCTCTTCGCCAAGACGGCGCCGACTATACGGCCCGCTACTCTGAGCCTTATCAGTTTGTCACTGACGACACATACTTTGATGATGAGGACTATGAGAACAGAGAACTTGGCAACAAGGCCGGGTATGACAGCGAGGAACCAGCCGACCAAGACGGCGAGGGGGAAGTCCCGAGATATCCGAAGAAGTCCCCGTGACTGCTGATGAAGTTCCGGTGGCCAAGACTCCGACTTCGGGCTCCGAGCAAGGTGCCGACCTTCCGAAGTCGGTTGCTACTGACACTGCAAAGTGGGCTGCGACCGGTCCTTCCACCGAGGAGCCCGCCCAGACCTCCACGCCTGCCTCCGTTGTCATCGCCGAGCCGACGGCAGCCGACATCTCCATGTTGGCTGCGACTGACACTGCAAACCCGGGAGCGATCAGACCCTCCCAGCCGGCAGCCATCGAGACTCTGCTGGCCCCGACATCTGCCATTTCCGCTTCGACTGCCGAGACACCTGCTGTCGACACAAATGCCTCTGCCCCAACTGCATAAACTTCAAGTAGGAGAATTATCGAATCCCCGGAATGGTGGGTGCAGATGTAATATATATTCTTAAGTATATGTTTAGGACAACCATGTTATTTTGCTAAGTTATGGAACAAGACTTGGTGTTGAACTACTTTGCATCAAGTCCCCAAGTTTACTTCATGTTTACCACATTTGGCCATTTTTTTGCTCTTGTCTACCATTTCGGAGCTGAGTCACAAAATCACCATTCACGGCATACAGTACTTGTAAACTTTTGAGGTTTAGTTTAAAGTTATCCGAACAAAGGAAATTAATTGTAAAAACAGGGTTAGTGAAACAACATATGCCGAATAGAGTCTGGACCGAGTCCTCGAGTTCGTTTTCGTGTTCACTATGTTTCAAAGTCTCTGCTCTTGACTACCTTTTAGGTGTTTGTCAATCGAGTCACTGGATCTCCTCATATAGCATACATTACTTGTTCTTTGAAACGAGGTAAAATTTTATTCGACATATAGATAACATAAGTAAAGCATGCATACAAACAGACAAGGCAGTCCCCGAGTTTCAAGTCGGGGTGCCGGCATATAAACAACATAACAGAAAAAAAAACTTGTAAGAAAAACAAAGGCATAGACACACGAGGCAGTCCCGAGTTCAAATCGAAGTGCTAACATTTCATTCATTATAAACTTAGATACATACGATGCGCCTTTATATGTAAAAGGGGCGGAGTAGAGGTACATTCCATGGCCTCTTGGTTTCTTCTCGGACCTGTCCATCACTCATTTCTTGGCTTCATGTGCATCTACTATGTAGTACAAATCATTGAACAAGGCCATGCTTACAACAAATGGTCCCTCCCATGGAGGCGACAATTTGTGCATGCCGGCAGTCCTCTTTATCAACCTCAGGACCAAGTCTCCTTCTTTGAACACCTGTGGGTGGATCTTCCGACTATGATAGCGACGAGATTCTGTTGGTATATTACCGATCGGGATAAAGCTAGCTCTTTTGCCTCTTCAAGTAAGTCCACATCATTTTCTCTTGCCTCTTTTGCCTCGGTCTCAGTATACTAGCCACTCTCGGCGAGTCATACTGTATGTCGGTTGGGAGCACTGCCTCAGCTCCATATACAAGAAAAAAGAGTGTATACCCGGTTGACCTATCTGGTGTTGTTCTCAATCCCCACAGTACTGCCGGTAATTCTTCTATCCAACACCCCGGTGCCCTTATCAGTGGTTCGATTAATCTAGCCATGATCCCGGCCAACACTAAAGCATTAGCTCTCTCCACTTGTCCATTTGCCTCCAGGTGTGCCACCGAGGCTATATCAAGTCGGATTCTCTTTTCAGCACAAAACCGAGCAAACTCCCCGACAGCGAAGCTGGTGCCATTGTCAGTGATGATACTGTGTGGGTAGCCGTATCTCAAGATGATATCTTTCAGGAAAGCAACGGCAGTATGCCCATCACACTTCCGAATTGCTTGACATCATTTGGTAAACTTGTCTACCATCACCAACATGTGAGTCGTGTAACCTCTTGCCGGCTTAAACTGTCCCACCATATCCAGGCACCATACTGCGAAAGGCCAAGTGATAGGAATGGTCTTGAGTGTCGACGCTGGAACATGTATCTTGTGAGCGAACTCGTGGCATCCCTCACATTTTCTGACTATATCCTCCGCCTGCTGCAGTGCACTGGGCCAATAGACTCCATGTCGGAAAGCCTTTGCCACCAATGCCATTGAGGAAGCATAATGGCCAAATTCTCCTTGATGTATTTCCAAGAGCATTTCACCTCCTTCTTCCGGCTGCACACAGCGTTGCAACACCTCCGTTACACTTCTCTTGTACAACTCCTTGTTGATCACCGTGTATGCCTTAGATCTTCGCAGAACTTGACAGGCTTCAACTTCATCGTCGGGTAAGGTTCCATTTGACAGATAAGTCATTATCGGTTGAGCCCATCCCGGCACAGGTCGCACGGGGAAAAATGGTTCATCTATGTCCATGGGTTGAACCGACATTCCAAAAGGTAGGAGTTCCCTATTTACTGGGAAAGAGTTCCACATGAAATTGACATACGCATTAGGAGCATTTGATGATGAATTACCATTGTTTGCCGGGGCCTATTCAGTTTGAGCCGGCAAATGGAAGTTCACATTGAAGAATCTAAATTGCAAGAGCAAGTAAAAAAGTAGGAAGAAACTGTAACTGAAACTTAAAAACATCTGTCTTCCATTACCTGAAGCCCCATGAAAGCAGTCGGCATACTAGCTTCAAAAGTCTGTACATGGTAATTAGACGGAAAAGGTGGTGGTCCATCCCTAGCACTGTAAGATGACCGTCTTTGACTTGAATCAGGACTTTGTATAGGCATGGAAGAGGTTGGTAGTGGCATTGGTGGCAGAGGTGGTTGGTTTTTTGAAAGCCTATGCTCATGTCTATGAGATCCAGATGAAACAGAACTCTAGGACAACTTATATAGACTTCTCTTTTGATAATTATTAGGACGCAACTGTCGGAGAGGTGCTTCTGCAGGACGCTTCTTATGAGATGAAATATAAGCAGGTACGTCATTCTCTGGGCTAGAAACTGAATCTTTTCGCTCCAAAGGAACATTAGCTTCTCGAAGCATAACTGTCCGGGAAGATATGTCACCAGCAAGACTCTCACCGTTTTTCATTCTTTGAAAAGAGACTTTTTTCATTCTTGTTTTCTGTCTCCTCAACAACTGGGCTGGAGAATTTTCCCTAACAACTACAGGAGGTGGAAAATTATCCTCTAAAAGGAAGTTTGTCATCTGACTCTGATTCCTCATCAAAGACTATATCAATTTCTTGATCATCATCCAGATCAGCCTTGGGTTGCTGCAGTTTCTCCGCCTTAGCGCAGACATTGTCATCCAGACTCGTCTGACTTTTTACTTGAGATGCGTCCCCAGAGGGGGCTGGGACAAGATTTTGGCGCTGCCTCTGCCTTGCCATAAATTCATCTACATAATATTTGATGCACTACTTCCACCATCTATGTTCTTCTCTCTTGCAACATAATCATCTACCTGCATTGAAGGTGGTCTACTTGTGTTTGGTTTCCGATGATGGAAAGTGTCTCTACGTGCATGACCTATAGAGGCACTAGCTGTACTTAAACCTTGAGCAAACTGTCCAGTAAGTTCAGGTGCTTGATTTTCTTTTATACCTCTACCTGCAGCCTCTCGTAATGCCAGTTTTCTAGTAGAAGATTGGCCAGGAATTAGTTGCCTCTCAAGAGAAGAATCACTCAACTTCCACACCAGCCTCTTTGAAAATTCACCCTCAACAGGTTCTTATGAATCAGCAATAACCTTCCAGGCATTGGAAAAGAAGAGAACAAATTCATGATTTATGGAGGCTCAGGATGGCAGTAGACGAGATGTCATAACAACAGAGCGAACCACTCCAAATGGCAAGTCAGTGTCTTCAAGAACAATCTGCACTGGCCCTCCTGACCTCGGCCGCCATGCCTGTTACCACGAGCAAGATTCGTTGTTCTCTGCTCTGCCTGGCCCTGCTAGATTTGGCTAACTGGACAGTTCGGGAGTCTTCTGTTCTATTGTTTGTTGATCGATGCTATATTTATGTGGATGCAATGAGCATTCAGTCTACAACGTTTCCTGTACTTATTACCAAGTTGCATAGTTTCTATATTCATTATTTGGTTAATTCACTTTCTATGGTTTTCTCTTTTTTGTAGACGGATTCATTTATTGATGTAATGGTCACCCGTTGCTGGGATTTGTATTACAAGAAGGATATACCTCCAAAGACATGACAAAGCAATGTCTTTGATGCCCATTATATTCACAGTGGGACCCATAATCTTTTTTCAAAGGCTCAAAATCTTTGCCTCAGGATATGACAATGCCTTTTTAATATTTCAGGATGAGTGGTCTATTCGAATAGTGAAGACTGAAGAGTGGAACCCAAATTTAGACCCGAGAATCAAAAAAGAGCAAAATAGGAGTGAAATCCGATTATGAAAACTGAATTACAATGACAATTTAGTCAATTCGGTCAATTAGCATTACGGCTCCTCCCTAAAGATTTATATGCCTTCCTCTTGTCCTAGACAACAAGTAAGGCGAAGACCATTCTGGAGTGAGTCGTGGCATTCCATGGCTATGCTCGGACTAGCGCACAGGTACTATGACGTAGAGGCCAACCCACTTAATGGTGCAGTGTGATTGAACATGTTCGTATTGCGGCTATACCAATATGAAATATTTTTTGCACCAACTCATATTTTATGCGTCGTTACAAAACACACATGCATATTTACTATTAATAATAAATGTAGTAAGGGTTCTGTCAAAATTATTGTGCTGACTTTATTTTATGAAAAAATAATTTGTATGCTCGTAGGAACGCACGGGTATTATACTAGTAGGAAATATAATGGATTCAATTTTAATTCAATTTTATTTTGTGCACCATTATATTTTATATTAAGATAAATCATTTGAAAACTCCATAACATACCTTTCGAGAAGATTTTGAATATATTCCATTTCTCATATTGAATATATTCATGAAAATCATGTTATGTTTTATAAATTAATGAAAATAATTTAAGTCAATGAAATGCTTATTTGGATACTTAATTAACTATAAAATCTATGAAGTTTTATAGTTATAAACTATAGATTTGTAATTTCCAAGACTATGTTTTGAACTCATGGAATAAAAACCATTTTATAAAGTTGTCATACTTTAGTTAACTTTTGGGTACTTTGCAAAATTGTTTTAAGGTTTAATAAATAGTCAAAAGTTAAATATCCAAAATCAGCTATTTGGGAATAAAACATTTTATGGTGTAGGTGTCTTGAAAAGTTTTAAAATACCTTGGAAATTATATTGGTTTTTATATAATTTTAATATTTCATTTTAATAAAACAAAAGATTCAAATTTTAGTGATTTTCAAACATTACAAAATGTTGGGATGTTACAGAACCTGGTACTAGCGGCTCATACTGCATCTCAGCCCAATCCTTAAGGAAATCCGGCAGGACCTGCGACTTGATGGCATCTCTCCTTTCGTAAGTCGGGGTATAAGGTGACAACTCTATAGCCCATTTGGCTATCCGACCGCTAGCATCTTTACAGCCGAGGATCTCCGAGAGAGGAGCCTCGCATACCACAGTAATTGGATGTTCTTGAAAGTAATGCTTCAGTTTTTTGACGGGAAGATATACACCATATGACATGTTTTGGTAGTCAGGGTAATTCTGCTTGGATGTTGATATCACCTCACTCAGGTAGTATACTGGCTTCTACACGGTCTTGCCTCCTTGTTCTCTTTGCACCACCATCACTACGCTGACAACTCGGTTGGTTGCCGCGATGTACAGCAACATTGGCTCTTTGGGAAAGGGTGAGGCAAATATCGGAGCAGTTGCCAATATTTTCTTCAAGTCATTAAAAGAAGAGTTTGCCTGCGGAGTCGTGTAACACCCCAATTTTCTTAAGCACAGTATTGTGGTGTTAGGCTAGATTTTTCAAACTTAGATAGAACTTTTGGATGTGTAATATTTTGAGGCATGAATTGTCTTGTTGTCCTCATTAGTTTTGTTGAGTTCCACTAGCCATCTAAAAAGATAGAAAAACTAAAACAACAACAACCAAAAGAAAAATTCAACACTCATGATCTTCATGCCTGTTAAAACTTAGCAAAACTAGGGGCTAGTATTAAGAAAACCTCAACTGGTTTTTGACATGCATCTGAACCAACTTGATCTATGTCATATATAGTTGCATGCCCTGTTCCAAATGATCACAAAGGAGGTTGTAAGTACATAAATCTCACTAGCTTTTATGGCCATCAGAATAACATGACCTTTTGGGATATTCTTTTTCTTTTCCCTAAAAACTTTCTTTTCTTTTGTTTGCTCAATGAGATGTTTGGGTTGGGCACTAAATAGATCAGTGACTTCAGCACCATCTAGTGAGTATGGGAATTGTGTTTAATTTCATTAGTGAATAAGGGTTTGAAATTTTCAAACATAAGATTTGATTTTATTTGAAAAGCTACCCAAAACCTCCACTCACCTCTCTCATCTCTTTCTACCCCACCTGCTGGAGAAGGAGGACTGCATCCCACCCCTCTGGCCTACTAGTCATGGACCTAGGTCACCCCTCCACCACTCTCCTCATTTTCTTTTTCCCTCCACCCAACCGGAGCTCACTCCCCTCCTTCACACTGGCCAGGCCTTGTCATCCCGACCACCTTCACTCCGTCCCTCTCTCCACCGCCCTCCCCAGCCAGTAGAAACCGAGAGCACCCCCCCTCTCTCTCTCCCTTGTCCTAACCGAAAACCCTAGATCGGGTGTGGCTATAACTCTCACCCGAGCCCTCCCCTATCTCATTTCTCCCCCTCAACAGGCACCCTCACACACTCACTCCCCTACCTCGAGAGCTCGCTCAAGATTTCCTCCCCTGCTGCCTGTGAGAGAAGGTTTTTGCTCCGGCCACCGAAAGCTGCCGAGCTCCATAACCGGCGTTCTACTCCTCTACTCTTCGCCATTCTTGGCCTGTCGAACTCCATTCTGCGAGACCTAACTCCCCCACCCTCTCTTTTGCGTAGAGGAGCTCCATAGGCTTCGTGCTCGTCCTTGACCGAAGCTAGGAGGAGGCGCCATGGATGCATGCAGAGAGCTCCTCCGACGTCGCCCTGCGTAGGAGACCGCCTCTCTGTACCCTCTCCACCGAACCCATCCCTGCACTCGAACCCTGGACGTCCGAGGTGAGCGCTCCGTCGCAACGCTCTCCTTCTATCTCTCGGCGTCTCGCCCGCGCTGGCGCGGCGAGGAAGACGACGCCGTCGCTGTTGATTTTGCGATCAACGGTCGAGTTCGAACCACGCTCGGTCTGTTGACCGTTTTCAACGCGCGCACGGCCTCGCCCAGATGGGCCGGCCCAGCTACATCTCCGCGTAAATCTGCGCCGTGCTGCGTTGCCTCTGGGCCGATCTGGCCCAGCTCTGGCCCGCCCGACATTTTTCTTTTTTAATCTTTTTCTGTGTTGAAAAATCCAGAGAATTAAGGGTCTAGATTTTATTCATTTTAGGTTATTCGGTGTTGGCTAAAATAGTGAGATTAATTTTGTAGCATAGCTACAAGTTTTCTTAATCATGTGGCTTTGGATCTAGTCCAAAATATATTTTCTGTTGAGTGATATAATAGATCTAGTAGAAAGTACCACTTTCACCAATTATTTAATAACTTGGGATTTATAAGTCCAAATCATGTAAAACAAGATTCTATGGAAAGCCTATCAAAATGCCTACTTAGATCTATAAGTCTTGCATGCAGGAGAATAGTCTAGAAAAATTTCTTTTTAGTTTAATTAGAACACCAGTAGGTATTTGGTGATTTTTAACTCCTAAATTAAAAAAAATTTCGGGGTAAATCCACTTGGAGGTGGCAAATATAGGTTGGAGGTGTCTTATGATATAAATGTATATTTTTTGCAGTAGATATTTTATACTTGATAAATCAATTCCTTAAAAACAGGAGGATAGTCTCATGAAATGCATATTTAGAATTTCAGAGAATGATGTATGGATAGTTTTGGTTGGATGAGCCACCTCTGTCCATGAATTTTTGTTGGGGGTATTTTTGTGAAGTAGCCACAAATTTTATCTAACTTACCCCACTAGTTTGGCATCAAAATAATCCATATTATTCTCTGTACTCAAATAATAGGCAGAAGTTTACTTTATTTCAAAACAGGGATAACTTGAGATAGGATTATCTAAATTAGATGAATAAAATCTCTACTTAAAGAGAAAGCTCACATCTCTCTAAAGAAATTAACTTTGCATACAGCAGATCTATAAAACTGAAACCACATTCTTTTTGGTTTTGACATCAGTAGGTCTTAGCTGATTTTTAGTTTTTGTTTGGAAATAGATTTGCATGCACAACTAATTTTCAGAGCTTCCTATAGTAATTAGGAGTAATGTGGTAGAAGGGTTTATTTTTATGAACAGTACTTTAGGAGTTATGCCTTTTCCATCTAAAGAGTCCTATAATAACTATTTAAAATGCATTAGTTATATTTCTTGTTTTTGGATAAGAGCAAGCTTGTGTTTATAAGTTGCCAACTTAGTAATCCAGAACCTATAAGAAACCCTATACTTGCTTTTAAAACAATAATAGTGTTGTGGTTATTATCCTTATGTGTTATTAGCGTAACCTCCTTTTTTTGTGCCATAAGGCAACCCTATGTGTCTGGTGTGTTTTGTTATGTTTGTGTTTTACAATTGAGTGAACCCCTCCGATAGGTGGTTCTGTTTTGTGAAGCTTGTTTTTTGCTATTATACTTTAGATTGTTATCAACTCGCATTTAGGATTTACACTAGTCTCGTTTGTTTTCATGTTACGGTAGAACCACAATTAGAGGAGGAGCAGTACGAGATAGCTGAGCACAACTACGAAGAAGAGCAAGAACAGGGGCAGTACGCTGAACAAGGCAAGCCACCTCACCACCATTATGCAAATCCTACTATTTACAAAGCATGTTTTGTTTTAAAATAAAATAATGCATGTTTTACTTCTTTTGTGGCACCTTGCCACCCGAAACCTATTTTTCAAAATATTGTTTGGCAAAGATATCTACTAGAATACTATAGGTGTTACCAAAAGAGTTTATTTGGTGAGCCTTGTTGTTGAAGGCTCCATAAAAAACATTAAGTTTTCTAGTAGTCTACCTTCATCTACTTACCTCAAAACTATAGGATGGGAACCTGATTGATAAAACTATTTACGGAGGAAAACCTGAGTTGCTGGGAGCAATCAGCGAGAAAGAAATGTTTATGAAAACCCGAGATGCTGAGAGCATTCGGAGATGTTGCAAAAACCCGAGCTGCTGGGAGAAGTCGGAGATGGAGATTTAATTTCGAAGTCCCTGCTGCCGCCCGAACAATTAACCCGTGCAACCACACTATCTGACATGGGTAGGGCTTAGCCGGAAACTTGTCTGTCTTAGTGTTGGGGCTCTCATACTTTCTATGAGGGTTGGGCCCTCGAAGCCGGGTTGTCGTCCGGAAGAGACAATACATTGCTGAGGACCAGCAGCCGCACGATTACGTCGGGTCTCCTGATGTGGCGGTGTGGCGTCCCGAGGAAAGACCAATAGGTCTAGTGGAGCACACGGTGCCGAGGAGAACAAACCTACCGGGAGGCCCCGATACCAGGGTGGTCATAGTGAAAAGCTTTGATCGTGTTATCCTGACCCCCGCATGCTGTCGTGTGATGGGTCGTGGCAGACACGGCGGAATGACCGATTGGTGTGGGTAAAGTGTGCAACCTCTGCAGAGTGTAAATCTATTCGAATATTCGCGTCCGCGGTCATGGACGGTTGGAAAGGCCACACTGGGCGCCTGGGGAAAGAAGTTGTTTTAAAAAAAGAAAGTGTCTCTGTGGAATAAGGAGGTACCTAGGAGATACGGAAATTGGGAGAAGATGATTGGTCTCGGGGAGACAATCAGTCCGATCTCAAGTCAGGAAAAAGGGGTATCCCCATCCTAGTGCTTTTAAAGATTTTACAAAAGAAAGTTTGAACTTAGATATGTCATTGCTATATCTAAGAGAAGAGAATTCTATCTCTAAATGTTTTTCTTCAACAAAGATATAGAGATGTCGTAGTCTCTATGCCTAAAATCATCGTATTCGAAAACTAGTCCCTATAGTCGTATATAGTAGCTATCCTAGTTTTCGAAAAGTGTTTTCTTGCATTATCATGAAGGTTTGAGCCTTAGAGGAGGTCTTGCGAGTACGTAATTGTACTCATATGGCTTTGTCCCTGGATATTCAAATGTCCAGATTTCAATGATGATACTTATGTCGAGGAGGATGCGTATGACGACGACTTCGCCACTTAGCTGTCACCGGTCAACTGCACTTGTGGGATCAGCGCTCGGAGATGTCAAGAGCCGTCGCTAGCCACGAGCTTCCGCTATTGTAGTTTAATTCCGTCCTGCGTGACGAGGTTTGTTGACTTGGTCGTATGACCGTCTATGTGTTGTAAGACTTCTATTCGTACGACTTGAATTATGTAACTCTCTGATATCAATGTTGGTTATGTGATTGCGATGCACTGATCATTGGGATCGTGATCTTTTACATAATGTGGACATCTCGGACTTGCTCCGAGGGGTCCTTACAGACTTGGTATCAGAGCCATCGTTGACCTTAGGAGACTTTAGCTAGGTTGGGCGTCGGAGTCACGCAAAAATGTTTTCCTACAAATTTGGAGAAATACTTAAAATGTGCAGAACATACTGCTATTCCCTCCCCTCTGTTATTACTTATTGAATAATATTATACTTGCATTAAACCTTATGTCTTTACTTGTTTAAAATTTTGCACACCGTTCACTAATTCAACCTCCATTAAAAAAATTGTGTAGATGAGCGGATGTCCTCGCATCGACTCAGATGGGGGCATTTGTTACGGTGCTGCAGAGAGCTCTCGCCCGCTTGGTGTGTGCTCACAGCACCAAGTTGGGCGGCACCCGTTTCGAGTTCTACTCTGGTCTGGACGAGCAGAGTAACCCTGTGCCGCCGCGTCCCCACCCCACCTTCAGGAACCACTTGGCCGAGCTGGGACTCCTCGTCGAGTACACCCAGTCCCAGCTGGTCACTAGTCGTTTCGAGAGTGATCTCCACCGTCTGAATCACGACGGTGCTGAGGTGCGGAATTCGGCAGCTGAGCTAAGGATCGAGGACCTGGAGGCTCAGCTCAAGGCATCTCAGGACAAGCTGAAGACCGTGGAGCTGAAGCTCAAGACCTCAGAGGAGCGTCTGGTGGAGTCCCAAACAGAGCTCAAGAAGGAGCGCAAGGAGCGCCGTTCCACCTTTGCGCGTTTCCAGACTACCCGCTACTACAAGTTCCAGCTTGACGGTGTGGTCGATATGCTCAGGACGACCATCGACGCCCGCGACGAGCGGATCAGCGAGCTGGAGAGCGAGGTGGAGGCGTTGAGAAAGGAGAACGACTATCTTCTGCCAGATGATGAGGACCCTGCGGAGGATATGGACATGGAGTTTGAGAGTAGGCAGGACGACGACGACCTTCGAAGCGAGAGCGGTGAGGACTCGGGGGCTGTGATGTCCGAGGACGAGGACCCCGACAAGCCACCCTTTGACAGTGACGCTGCCGTGGACGTGGAGTAGCTATTTGTGTAGTCTCTTTTGGGTTTGGGCCGAACCATCGCGATATGATGATGCGATTGTGTGGTCTAGTAAGCATGAGTGTGTGTTTGAATTATTGTAAGACTATGTCAGACCGATGTCATGTGATTGAGAACTATGTGATGATTCTTTTGCAACCCTGCTATGGAGTGGATCATGTTTTCTTATGAGTAATTCCTTGCTGAAATTTGTATGTTACTGTGTTTGATTGACGAGCTCTTTTTCCAAAGCATGTTTTAAAATTATAATAGGAAAGTTAATGTGTATTTTATTCTGAAATTCAGAATGGCGAGGGATCCACCACCACCCCCACCACCTGATCCATCTTGGGCTCAAGTGTTGCATCTTCTCATGGAGGATCGCGAAGCAGCTCGCACTGAGAGGAATGCCAATATCGCCACCCTGCGGCATCTTGCTCAGATCGCCGTCAACCAAAATGGCGGCCAAGGAAATGAGGAGCCCCGCTCCAAGCTTCGTGATATTCAGAACACCAATCCACCAGTTTTCTCCAAGAGTGAAGTGCCACTGGATGCTGATGATTGGATCCGTACCATCGAGAACAACCTAAGGGTCGCCCAAGTTTAAACACCACGGCCACTTACGGATCAGATTTCTTATTTCCTTTTCTATTCTTTTTTTCACATAGCAATCATGTCTCCACCCGGAATATTCCTTTGCTTAGCCTCCTAAGGAAACTTACGTACTATCGTGGTGGTGTCACGGCATATGCCACAGGGTGGCTAAAGTTGGGGGCCGGACATGCGCTGGGGGATCCGGGGAGGGCTTGCATGCCGGAAGACATGCGGGCGCAAGCTCAAGAACTCGTAAGAACATGAATAAAACACTAAGAACCGAAGAACTCAAGACAACACACACGTAAACACACGATATACCCAGGTTCGGGGCCCTCGTGAGGAGGTAAGACCCCTACTCCTGCCTCAGTCCCTCTGTTATATGTGTATACCACGGGCTACAAGATGCTCCTTGAGCTGTTTTCCTCCAAAAACACAAGAACAATGAAGTCTAGAGAGAGAAAGAGAGCAAAGCTTAGAGCAATAAGTTTCACTCAAGTCTGGGGCGTCCCTCTCGCAGTTCCGGCCAGGTTGACCGGAAACCCTAGCTGCCAAGGTCCACTTGGCAGTGTCTCCGGGTTAACGGTTAAGCCGACGTGGCCTAACAACCTATCCGCCGAGCTACCTGAGCAGGCATGGTAAGACCATCATGTCCTAGTCCTGGCGGCGCCGATATAATTGATGATGGTCTTCGTGTCAGAGACAAGGCAGGGCTTGCGTCCCCTATCAGGATGTCAGTGCTATAGTGGAATAGTCACGTCCGTGCGGTACCTCGCCTTCTATTCCACTTCCATGTCAGTCGGGAAGTTACTTGGCTTTGGTGTCAAAGACATCATTTTCCTTGCCCTGGACATCTCGTCCAGACAAGTTATGTCGGAATACCTTTCCAATCCCGGCATGACTATGCCGGACAGTCATCTTTAGTGCGGCACGGATGTGCCTGGCCAGCACTGTCGGGAACTCCACCCGAGTTCCACTTTGGCCTTATTTCCATCCTGCACATAATAGACGACAAAGAACTGCCGACACAATAGTGACGGACGGTTATGTCCGCTTACCCTTAACTCGGCACAACCTTTAAGTCGTGTCCCGGGCCCTCTGCCCTGATGTGACTGTCGGTCACTTCCGACATAGGCTTATATCGGTTTATTCTTTCCCAGAGCTCATCTCACTTGTTTCACGTATCTATATTCCCGGTATCCTCTAAGAGTGTGTCCCTAGGCCCAGCTGCTCGAAGATGTCTTAGGCTTGCTCCCGAAGACATCGTCGAGAAGCTGGTTCTTACGACAATTCTCAGCTCCTGCCTGAGTGAGGAAGCGGGGCTGGGGGTCTATTTATAGTGCTCCCACCTGCCCCTTGCCTCCTCTAAAGGCAGCTCTTACTCTTTCCCATAGGTAACCTTCTGAAAAACTCCAAGGGCCAACTCTCCACAACCCGAAGGGTCAAACGACCCTTCGTGTTAGCGAAAGGGCCAATCTTACTGACAATGGGACCTACCTTTACCCTACCCGTGGTTAGCCCCTCGACACTAGTCCCCGAAGCTGGTGTAGTCCGGCAGCCTTGGATGTCGGGCTGGACCAGATTAAAACAAACTTACTAACTCACACCAAGCTCCGACATTACCATGTCGGTTCCAAAAGTTATCCGTCTTATGCTTGTTACTTTTCTCAATGTTCTCCGAGGTAGCCATGTCGGATGACTCATGCCTCTTCCGACATGCACTTGATCGTCAAAGCCGACACGACTCATTCCAACGATCATTTCCAACATACCCAAATATTTTTGTAGATCTCTCCGTGCCACATGTCATTGTAACATTATTTCCTCTCTTGGTATTTGTTTTCTCCACTGACAAACTGTCCTCAACATGCCTCAAGGGGACCCACCGGATGTCAAATCTCTCAAGCACTCGAGTATACTTGACTTAGGTGTGCCGCCTCGATTCCCGGGTTGCCCGGCACAGGCGATCCCGCCGCCTAGCCGTTAACACTTTGTGGCCTGCTACGTGACTGATCGTGCGGCTTCACGAATCTCAACCGCACCAACCGCCACACACGATCCCACCATCATTTTGAAACGGCCCACGGCGATAAAATCGAAAACTGTCGTTCCCTTTTCTTTTCCCTTCCTTCACTACTTCTCCTCCCTTGCGTTCTCGCCTTTTTCGCCGCCGCATCCGTGCCCCCGTGCAAGCACGAGCACGAGCTGGCCGGAGAACATGGCCGGTGTCCCCGATTGGAGGTCGCGGATCGTCTCTGCCTCCACCGTCGCGCGATCCCATCACGCTCAACACCTCTCCGCTAACACCTTTATCCAAAGATATCAAAGTATATGGCGGTTCGTCCGCGGTTGTTCATCTCCGCTACCTTTGTTCTTGCTTGGATCTTACTATTAGAGGAGATTAGGGTTCATAGCACGGTGCATTGATAGCGGGATCCATGTTCTTCTGCCTAGATTCATATTAGTTCATCGTGTGACTATAGATTTATCTATTGAGGAGATTCACATCGCTAGGGTTACGGTTCCTCTCCTACAAATCATCTTATTTCCCACCTTTACTCTGATTATTATTGCTTCTCTAGATCTTCTCCTCGTGTTATATCCGACAGTAAGTTGTTTATGTCCGAAAGTAAGGTGTTTGTGTCCGACACATCAGTCTTAGGTCTTGTTGCGATTTCCTCCGACTTAACTCTTATGTCGGTGCTTAACTCGGTTCCTCCTTACAGGTTTCCCCCGGCATGTTCTCAAGCCATCAACTCGACCAAACCGACATGGCCACCGGCAGAACTCGGGGCGGCTGGGAAGAATCAGACGCCAACAAACATGACATTTCCTGGTTGCAGCGATCCCGTCGGATTCCGGAACAATTAATCTGTTGGCTGCCGACAAATGAGAATGAATCCCAGCCCCGATCTGAGGAGCGGATTGTCTTTGTTTCTCACTTTGAGCGTGGCTTTGTCCTTCCGGCCAGCCGCTTCTTCCGTTCCTTTGTCGACACTTTCGATCTTCAGCCGCATCGTCTGCCGGCTAATTCTATCTGGGCCCTCTCGGCCTTTGTTTCCTTTTTCGAGGCTTACCTCGGTCTCTGGCCCATAATGAACCTCTGGGCGAATTACTTCCAACTCCGGAGGCAAAGTGTTCCCAATCCGGGAGTCAAGGCGAAGAAGATGACCGCCCGCGGAGCCGCCACCGTCATTGTCTGCAAGTTTGTCCTGTTCCCCAAAATCACGGGGCTCGAGTCCTGCCGAAAATGGCAGAGAAGTTTCTTCTACGTGCGGTACCCGGACCCGGTCGGTGAGGCCACCGCCAGAGATTATATCAATCTCCCCGAGTTCCACATCGAGCCCCCGACTCTTCAAAACAACTATTCACTTGACCCGAAGAAAACTACCGGGGAGATCCACCTGATCCACAAGTACCTCCTGACCATCCACGAGACCCTCACGGCTGATGACCTGCTATGTACCTTCATCATCCACCGGGTTTGCCCCCTCCAAGCCCGAGCTCACAAGATCTGCCACATGAGTGGCCAGTACGACACAACTCGGGTCAGTACTTTTGAGCTGGACAAGACTGCTTTTCATCCGCACGTCCAGGCCATTGCCCAGACCAAAATGGACGATGACCGGGAATGGGGGATGCGCCCTCACAGTCACTCTAGCCCTCTAGCACAAGTATGTTTTTGAGTAAACCTTCCGATATATCTTATTGTTCGGTTGACCTTAAGTCGGTTCCACCTTCACTGTGTTTACTGAGGATTTGATTCTGCTTTGCTTGTTCCTTAGCGATTCGATCGTCAATCCGACAAGGGTGCGCAGTTTGACGAGGGGTAGTGGCAGCCGGATCTCGCTGTCCCGACTATTCCTCCCACCGAGGCCCGGATGATGAGGACCACTTGTCCATCCCGGCACCCCGTGCCGCTGTCGCGGTTAAGCGCCCGTATCGCTCTTCTTTGCAAGATTGGTCCGACGACGATGACTGCGTGGTGCTAGAGACCACCAACACTACACCACTGCCGTTTGCTTACCCGACCACTTTGCAACCATCTTCATTGAATGCCGCAGGAGCCACGTGCAAGCGTGTCGACACTTCCACCTCGCGTAACTCAGACGCTATTGCTCCTGCGGCCAAGAAGGCCAAGACCGACACCAAGGCCATTTTCAAGAGGCCTGCCCAGCGGAAGCCTCCGACCTCTACCGGGTATTTGTTTTTGCACTTACTTTGTGTTTTTTATCTTCCATCTTTGCCCGACACATTTGCTTACCGACTTAACTTCCATCTGTTTTCTTTATTGCAGTGCCGCCCTTGAACTGGACTCGGGCGCCCCAAAACGCACAGCCGCCGACACGGGCGACACTGAACGCGCGAGTACGAGCTGGGTTGCGGCCTCGCCACCACGCGCTACTCCAGCGGCAAACCCGCCTCCGACTCCTAAGGCTCCGGATAAGTCGGCACCAACTGAGGCGATGACCTCTTCCTCCGATGTGGAGTCCACTGAGATCCCGGAAAAGGATTCTTAGTCACTAGGACAAGGACCTCCGCTTTCGCCGGTACTCCAACTGGCACAAGTTCCGACGCCACTGCCAACCTCGGCAGTGCCAGCGCTGACTCAGAAGTCGGTGGTCGAGAAGTCCGCAACTCCACAAGGGAAGGGAGCGAGCTTGACCTTGGCCCAGAGTTCTGACTATGTGCCCAAGAAGTGCGCGACACTAACTTCTCTGCAGCCTTCTCCCCAAATAGGTGCTCTGGCGTGGCTAAAAGCGTCCGCGGGCAAGGAGGTCGCGGTTATTGAGAGCGGGCAACACGGAGCCTCTGCTGCGCCTGGCCCTCACCCTATTAGCCAAGTAGATCAGTTGATCCTTGACTGGAATAACGCCGACATGGGCCTTGCCACGACTGAGCTTTCCTCTATGATCCATCCCGCCGGGTCGGGCCAGCCGGCGCAGGTTATGCATGTGATGCACGTCGCCGTGCTCCAAGCCACTCAAACGACCGAGGTAAACTATTATACACTCCACGCCACAAGTCCCCAAGATTCGTGTTGAGTGACCGAGCTGGGCCGAGTAAAGGACACTCGGCACCAATCTTCAAAAAACTCCGGAACTCCTAACAGTTTACCTTGTCCCGAAAATCCGATATAAGGCGCCCGACAATTACACTATTCTTGCTCTCTTGCAGGATATCATGCGTGTGCGGAACTAGATCTTCAATCGTGCGCCGCATGATTTTGGGCATCTCAAAAAATCGCACCGGGAGCTCCGCGTGAAGCATGAACAAATCGAGAAAGAGCTTGTCGAGCAAAAGACTGCCTTCGAACAAGAGCAGGCCAAAGTGCTCCGTCTTCAGCGCGACCTTGAGAAGGCCCGAACTGAGAAGGCCGAGTTGGAGTCCCAACTGTCAGCTGCCATTAAGAACCATACTTAGCTGCTGGAGGAGACTGAGGCTCGCGCTAACTCGGTGGAGCAACAACTGTATGCTCTGAAGGTCCAGTGCAACACTTGGCTGGTGGAGCTGAAGAAGCTCAACGCGCAGATGGACAGTAAGTTTCTTATCCAATCCATATGTTTCTTCAAACTCTTTTTGCCGAAACCGACTCATTAGTCGGAATGTGAATTAACTCTGCCACGGATCTTCGCTCAGAGTTCTTTGATCACTCGCAAACTGCCGCGTTGAAAGCCATTGACAAGTCTCGTGGAAAGCGGGCTGCAGTTGGTCCCATCTCCTCGGAATGGGATGTCGAGGACCACTTGACGACACTAAACGCGCGGCTTGTCCCTCTCAAGCTTATTGGCACTGAGCTTCTTGATGCCGGCATAAAGGCGCACCGGGTTCTCTGCCCGGGATGTATCCCGCCGAATTATGTCGCCGATTTGGCCGAGGGCTGAAAAAAGCGGAGAGCAGACTCCGGGAATAGAGATCTTCCGCGGCTCGCGCTCGAGCTGACCAAGCTTTGTCCTTTGTGCTATTTTGGTACAAAGGCATAAACTTGGAGCAAGTGCGCACGTAGAGGGAGGGATCCTGCTAGATCACTGAGCCGTCCAAGATTGCTCTTCGCCAAGACGGCGTCGACTATATGGCCCGCTACTCTAAGCCTTATCAGTTTGTCACTGGCGACACATACTTTGATGATGAGGACTATGAGAACAGAGAACTTGGCAACGAGGCCGGGTATGACAGCGAGGAACCAGCCGACCAAGATGGCGAGGGGGAAGTCCCCGAGATATCCGAAGAAGTCCCCGCGACTGCTAATGAAGTTCCGGTGGCCAAGACTCCGACTTCGGGCTCCGAGCAAGGTGCCGACCTTCCGAAGTCGGTTGCTACTGACACTGCAAAATCGGCTGCGACCGGTACTTCCACCGAGGAGCCCGCCCAGACCTCCACGCCTGCCTCCGTTGTCATCGTCGAGCCGGCGGCAGCCGACATCTCCATGTTGGCTGCGACTGACACTGCAAACCCAGGAGCGATCAACACCTCCCAACCGGCAGCCATCGAGACTCTCCTGGCCCCGACATCTGCCATTTCTGCCTCGACTGCCGAGACACCTGTTGTCGACACAAATGCCTCTGGCCCAACTGCATAAACTTCAAGTAGGAGAAATATCGAATCCCCGGAATGGTGGGTGCAGATGTAATATATATTCTTAAGTATATGTTTAGGACAACCATGTTATTTTGCTAAGTTATTGAACAAGACTTGGTGTTGAACTACTTTGCATCAAGTCCCCAAGTTTACTTCATGTTTACCACATTTGGCCATTTTTTTGCTCTTCTCTAACATTTCGGAGCTGAGTCACAAAATCGCCATTCACGGCATACAGTACTTGTAAACTTTTGAGGTTTAGTTTAAAGTTATCCAAACAAAGGAAATTAATTGTAAAAACAGGGTTAGTGAAACAACATATGCCGAATAGAGTCTGGACCGAGTCCTCGAGTTCGTTTTCGTGTTCACTATGTTTCAAAGTCTCTGCTCTTGACTACCTTTTAGGTGTTTGTCAATCGAGTCACTGGATCTCCTCATATAGCATACATTACTTGTTCTTTGAAACGAGGTAAAATTTTATTCGACATATAGATAACATAAGTAAAGCATGCATGCAAACAGACAAGGCAGTCCCCGAGTTTCAAGTCGGGGTGCCGGCATATAAACAACATAACAGAAAAAAAAACTTGTAAGAAAAACAAAGGCATGGACAAACGAGGCAGTCCCGAGTTCAAATCGAAGTGCTAACATTTCATTCATTATAAACTTAGATACATACGATGCGCCTTTATGTGTAAAAGGGGCGGAGTAGAGGTACATTCCATGGCCTCTTGGTTTCTTCTCCGGACCTATCAATCACTCATTTCTTGGCTTCCTATGCATCTACTAGGTAGTACAAATCATTGAGCAAGGCCCTGTGTCGTGGGATTGTCACAGCAGATGTTACCCGGAGGTAAGATGTGGGGCATGGCGGCTTCCGACATCAGGAGCTTGTCTAGCGTAGCGTGGGGAAACAAGGGTTTACCCAGGTTCGGCCCCTCGTCTTGAGGTAAAGACCTACTTCCTGCTTCGGCTTTACTGATTAGGGTTTCGGGAGTCGGCGCCTTAGCTTCCGGGTCTCAAGATTACAACGTGTCTTTCCTATGACTTGTGTCGATTGAACCTGTCCCTCTAGGAACCAGGAGACCCCCTTATATAGGTGGCGGGTCTCGCTGGAGGTACAAGGCCGGGTCCCGGTTCCTATCATACCCGGACTCTACTCTAAGTCATCTAAGCCTCTTCTTTCCTTAGCAGGACTCCGTCTTGTACTTGGTCTCCAGCCTTCTGGATCCTTCTTGCGTGCGGGCCAAGGCATACGTCGTGCACCGGCTTACGTATCACCCGGCTCATGTTTTTATACTTGATCCGGCCCAGCCTCCTGTCAGGCCGGCTTATCTTCTCTGTCGGTGGGCCTACCGGGTTACGATCCCCCCAACAGTAGCCCCCAGGATAACTTGGACATCAGACTCGACTTGCTTCACCTTTGCGCTTTGGAGCAGGTTTCTGGGGGAAGCCGTCGGTCCTTTTGTCCGGGTTATCTGAAAAACAATAAACAACTCTTTAAGCAAGCAGGGTCTCGGGTTACTTACTCAGCCGGCCCGATGCTTGGTCAACGGCTCGTAACCCGGCCACCACTTGCCGGCTTCCACTCTCTTTGCCCTTGACTTTCTCCCTTCTTTGATCCTTTCCTTGCGATTTGGTCAAACTTCCGAGTCAACGACATATTTAATGTCTATCCGGGCGCGGGAATCGAGGAGACAATAACCACCTCGGGGAAGCCAATATTCTGTCATAGAATATCTCGCCTGACAGATTTTTGTCCCCCGGGATAATCATTATCCTTTTATCCTTCCCATTTTGCCCCCAGGTCAAACCCTAGAGGGCTATAAATATGGCGCCCGGGGTGAGCCAGGAGCTCACTCTCCCCCGAGCCCATCGCCTTCTTCTTCCTCCTCGCGCCAGCATCACCTTCCCGAGCTCTTGAGCTGTTCATCTTCCCGCACCGTTCGGACTTCAACACCTCGGGCGACAACTCCACACGCACACACGCTCGCGTGCGTGCCAGATCTTCTTCTCCTTGACTGGTAAACTTTTCTATCCTTCATGATCTCAAAGCTCTTCGGGTGGCGATGCGTTCTTCGTGTTCTTGACGCACTTTCTTCGTCTGCACTGTTCATGCAGATGAACTGCTCTGTCGCTTGATATCCCCTTTCTTCTTATTTTTCTCGATCGCATAGATCCGTCTTGACTCTTTATTTCTGCCATTTCTTGTTTGTAGATCTCCGGCTTTCAATCATCAAGATGTCGGTTAAGTCGGCTGCTCAACACGGCCCCAAGAAGGTCAAGGGCACACCCGGCGCCGGGTCTTCCGGCACAATCGCCGCTGAGAAATCCAAACGCCGGGCCGGGTGTAACTGGGGCAAATCCAATGTCCGGGATAGCCGGCTTGAAGCGCCGGTGAAACTCGGCATGCTTCCGCCTCAGTCGGAGGCCCACTGGCGCGCCCCGGACGAAGAAGAGACCCTGCCGCAACCAGGACCCGGCGAGGTAGTTCTCTTTGCCGATCATATCCCCCGGGGTTTCAAGACCCCGGGTTCCCTTTTCTTCCGCCAGATCCTCGATTACTTCCACATCCGTCCACAAGACATAGCACCAAACTCGGTGCTAAACATCACTCATTTTGTCGTCCTCTGCGAAGCCTATCTCGGCATCGCTCCCAGTCTTCCTCTTTTCCTCGAGTTCTACTACTGCAAGCCCCAACGGGAACACCCGCGGGGGCCTCTTGTCTCCTGCGGTGGCGTTACCATCCAGCGCCGCCGCAACATCATTTTTCCGGTTGTGGTTCTCCACTCACACCTGAAGGACTGGCAGAAGACTTGGTTCTACTGCCAGTCACTTACTCCTGAGGGTGAGCCGGCCCTTCCCGGCTTTCGTGCTGATAGGCTCACCCTCCACGAGAATATGAACTCCTTTGCCTCCCCGGCTGATCGGGAGGCTATCAAGCCACTGGTTGGCCGGATTTGCGCCCTGCTGGCCCACGGCCTGACTGGCGCGGACTTGGTCCGTTGCTGGGTTGGGTGGCGCATCATGCCACTCGGCATTCGGCCGGGCCTCATCTGCCAATATTCCGGGTCTCCGGACGACCCGATGCTCTTCAACCGAAGCGGTCCATCGGAGGAAGCGCTGGTCCGGGTTATCCGGAAAATCGTCAATGAATCAGCGGATTCTCTGGCGAGCGCCGGCCTTCCTCCCTTCTGCGCCGCCAATCCGCTGAAGCCGGTACTTTCTGTTTCCTTTGTCATTTTCTTCATGCTTCAGAACTTTCTCCAAGTTGCTAATCTTTAATTCTTTAGGCGGACGATACCTGGTGGTCCGCCGCACTGCCTTCTTCGCCCGACTCTGCCGATGAGTCGGGTAACGACGTTGAAGAGGCCGGCTCCGAGGCCGGCGTGGAGGAAGAAGCAGAAGGTGAGTTAAACTCCATCATCCGACTTTTCCTTGAATTAATGGACGCCGACATTTGGGAAACCCGGTCTCCTTCTATTGATGAGGCCAATATGTCAGATACGGTTCTTCCGTCTTCAGACCCGGCCCTGCCGGCTTCCAAAAGGAGGCTTCGTTCAGACTCCGCCAAGGTAACTTCGCCGTGCCTGGGCTTATCTTGCTTTGCTTATTCTTACTTTGGCCTTACTGGACTTGTCTTGTTTCAGGAGGAAAAGGAAGCTCGTCGCCAAAAGCGTCGGCTTCGATCCTCCGACTCTGACGAGCCACTTTTTGAAGGTATTTCCCGTAACCCGACTCCTCGCCGGGTCAGGCCTCTGCAGACACGCCCTTCCGTTCTTTATCCATTAGCCGGGACTGAGCGGCGGTCTCTCTCAGTGTCTTCAGATTCGAGCGATGATCTCTTTGGCGGCTTTGCTGTCACTGAGGGGTATGCCGCCTTTCTCTCACCCTTTTCTTTTACTTCTCTGTCTTTATTGTAACCCTCTTTCTTTTGCACAGAGTTCGCACTATGCCCACGCCTTCTCCGGCTGTGGATGATGATGTTGTTACTTCGCTCCTCCGTGCTGAGGGAGAGGCCGATAAGTCGCCCCCGCACCCGGCTTCTCCTCAGAAATCTGGCTTGCCGGATGTGGAGATCACCGGCTCTGCCAAGGGTGACAAGCCTCTCGACTCCCGCATCACCAAGACCGCTGCGCCGGGTGCCGCCACCTCCAAATCTTCAACCGGCAAGGCCTCCGGCTTCCAGTCCTATAAGGACTTGGACTTGACAGCTCTCTTCGGGGAGCTTCATAGGCGTGTTGGGGAGTCGCGCCAGGCGGAGGACAGCGTCTTGGCTGAGCTCCAGGAAAAATTTGAGGTATGCATGTATATCTCTCCTAGTCCCCAAGTGCCGAGTTATCAGCCTGCGATGACCCGGGACTTCCAATTTGTCTTGTTTTGGTCTATTATGTTCTTTGTTGAGTAGTCCCCAAGAGTCGGAATGACTGCTTGCAGTGTTCCGGGTCTTTACTTGCTCTGTTTGTCTTTTGGTTTCAACTGAGTAGTCCCCAAGAGTCGTAATGACTGCTTGCAGTGTTCCGAGTCTTCGCTTACCTGGGACTTATAACAATTTGGGCTTTACTTTTGTTCGCCGCATCATGACCATGTGTTTTTGTTTCTTGTTTCAGGACCAGACCCGCCAGCAGGACCATGCCCTTGACGTTGTCAAGGGGGAGTTGAAGACAGAAGCCGGCCTCCGTGCCGGTCTTGAAGATAAGATTGCCGAGCTTGTGAAGAAGCTTGGCGAGGCTGCTGAAGAGAACTCCCTCCTCCGTCGAGAGATGGAGGAGCATGAGGCCAACTGGACGGAGCAGCGTGTCAAGCTTCAAGAGGACCTGAATGCCTCCAATGCTAAATATGCAAAGCTTGTTGCGTTTCTTGCTGAGATGACCGCCGCACTCTTTGGTAAGCCGGCTCTAATTTTGACTTTCATGCATCTTGGCTTGTACTGCCGCCTGACGCTTCTTGCTTTCTCTTTCCAGGGTCTTGGAACCCTATCTGCAAGCTTGAGCCGGAGGGAAAGCTCAAGGCCGTCTACACACTTGTGCAGCAGCTCGACTATGGAGCTGGCAAGGCGTTGATGGCCTGTCACGGATGGGAGAAGCCGCCCACGACACAGGCCAAATTCCTCCAACAACTGAATGTTCTGCCGGCTTGGCTGGATAACTGGAGGAGGTCTGCAGCCCGGCGTGTCTCGATGCGCATCTTGGCCTTGACCAAGGCGCATTACCCGGTCGTTGACACGGAGCTTCTCACCAAGGGGTGGCCCTGCAAGAGTGACGGTACTCCTCTCACCAAGGAGGACATCAAGGCCATAGATGTGAAGACCCGGCACCATGCGACAGTGCTGACTGGTAACCTCAGTCTTAGCACTTTCCAGGTGGGGTACACGGCTGAGGGAGCCAAGCTTTCTCCCAAAGAGCCGGCCTTGACGGGTCTTGATCCGAGCTACCACTCTCCTCTGCCGACTCAGCCGGAAGTGGCTCCTGTGTCCGGGCCAGTCGACGTGCCGACTCCTCCTCGCCCGGTCTCTGGCCCCTTCTCGAGCGTCTTCGAGATTTCCTGGGAAGATGCTGAGGGCTTGGCGAAGAGGAAGTCCAAGAAGAAGTCTACCGCCTCTGGCTCGTCCGGCTTAGCTCCCGAGACCCCAGCCGTACCAACTGAATCTGGCCCGACAGCATAATCCGGCTTGTAATTTTTTATCTGTCTTTGCGCTTGGGAAACTCATTCTTTTGGCCTGTACAGCCTGTAATAGGTTAGTTTTAACTCTGAGGCTATACCTGTGCTGATGCGCCTTCGTGCGCCTGATACACTTGCTTTTAAATTTTATACCTGGCCTCAACCGTACTTTGCCAGCATATGTTTGGTGTTGATGACCCTTTCGGTTTCCTTTGCATCTGCATAGCCGGCTTTCTTTTTGACTTCTTGTGTTAGAAACTCGAGGTCAATCAGGGTCTGCTAAGTCCCCAAGGGCATCATAGTCAGATTGAAAGCCGGGTTTTGCAACATCTGGTCGCTGTGGCTTCTTTGTCGGGTTTAGATTAACATCGAGCTAGCAGGCAAGTATAACCAAGAAATTGTGGCGTCTATGCCGGGTTTTGGGTTTTCAACTTGCAACTGATAGTTGTCAAGCCCCCAAGACCTGTTTGGGAAAATGTGGCGTCTATGCCGAGTCTTGAGTTTTCAACTTCTAACTTTTAGTTAGTGTAACGTACCTGCACTTAAAATATGGCAGGTACCTGTGTATAGTGCAAACCCCTGGATCGATTCGTTTGCACACACAGTTTACGATGTAATATCACAACAAAGTATCAAATTTATTACATCGATGATCCAGACTTACAAAATATTCTTTACAAATTGCATAGCATAAAGCTAGCTTTGAAAGACTAAACAACGGAAATACAATAGCAGTAAGTCTCCATCTTCATGTTGCCACAGGCGAAAAACATGTTGGTTGCAGACTCGAAATCCCTTAACGACAACCTCACTCGTCATCTAAATAAACTGTAACAAATAAAATTTTGCAACAGAGTGGGTCAGATTCCATTAAAAATGGAGTCTGGCAAGTGACACTATGGTGGACACTTAATGGAATAACTCTATAACCTATATGCATATTTGGCTCGTGGAGTTCAAGGCTAATTTGCATAAAGCCAATTTTTCCTACTCTTTTGAAAACACTTTTCTTGAAATCAAGACTAGTATGGCATAAAAACCATAATCCCATCTTTCCTTGTTCACCCATCAACTTTTAACTTAGAAATTGGAATGATAGGATCCTCCGTTGACATCCTTGATCAACTGCTCAAAATTGTCCGTAACCGAGGACACGGCTAAGTACTTAGTTTTACACTCTACAGAGGTTGTGCACTTTCACCATTAGACCCAACAAACCCAAACTATCCTCAAGCACACCATTTGTGCTAAGGAAAAGGAGAGAGTTGAGACGAGACTTTTCAGAAGTATTTTCCCACCCCATAACGGCCTGACGCGCTCCACCTACAAAACCTCTACCACCACCTGTCAGGCCGGGGCGAGTCCACGCAACTTAATCCATCTAGCCAGAGCCCATTGACTAATGGTTGCACTAGAAGCAATCTTCACTTGGAGTTCTTCAGATCCTTTTGTTCCCTGGGTGGCCGTCCACAAGTGACCATCCCTTAGAGGTCACCCTTAAGAGACAACACTTAACATAAACCATTCAAAACCAATTCCACCCAGAAGTTTCATTCTTAACTTAGTAGAAATTAATTTTCATAAAACAACTTTTGCATAGCATCAATATTTCTACCAAGTTACCAATAGGATTCTAGACACAACTAGTGTAAGGGATATAGTAGTTTTAGCATAGCAATACTATCCAACACATGCATATAAGAAATACACTAATTAATGCATAGAAAAATACTTAGGAAGTTTATGAGGGTGTGCCACTTGCCTTGGCAACAGGGAGAGCAGGAGTAACAGTTGCAAAAGCCTTCATTTCTCTCCGAAATTTCTAACAAGTCAAACAAGCCCCAAATAAACATACAAGCATAAATTCAACACTTAGAAAAATATGACATGCATGATATGAAAAAATATTCTTAAGGACTAGAGATGCATGTCATGCCATTAAATTATTCTAAGTTAATGCGGGGCAAGTGTGTTAGTCAAAATTACTAAGTACCAAGGTCATAGGTTGGACAGAAATACTTGGCTATAAATCAACTTGAATAAGTTGTAATGCTGCTGCAAATCTTCACATGCTTGGTCTTGAAATCTTCAACTCCCTTGTAATTTTCTTCATCTTCAACTAGCATTCTGACTTGGTCATAATCACTATGGACTTGGTCATAATCACTAAGGACTTGGTTTCTGCCCAAAGTGAAAGAAGAATAGGATGACGGAAAAAGATAAAGAAAAGATGTAGTTTTTCTTCTAGGCTTCATCTCCAGACTTGTAACTTTCTCCGATGTCTTCATTGAATCATGTAGACTTGATGGTTCTTCAGACTTGATGATTTGTCTATCACCCGGGCTGGTCTTGGATATACCTTAGCCACCACGAAGTCTAAGAGAAAGAGAATAAGAGAGAAAGACTTAGAGAAATAAAGGGGGATGGTCTTCTTGCAGTTCCTCTTGATTTTCTTCTAAATGTTTTTTTGCTTCTTAGAGATGCCTTCGGAGTTTTGTTTTTCTTGGCTAAGTCTTCGTTGGCCTTCTAGTCTTCATGTTAAGAATCTCAAGTGTCTAAGTGCATAGCACTTTACCAAAACACTATGCTCAAAATAATCCTAACTTAGAGAAAATAAGGAAGAAGTTTTCCTCAGAGGAGTATAACTATACAATACAATATGCTATGCATGCAATGCAATTTATTTCTAAGGACAACACTTAACAAAATAAAACAACTAAGTCTTCTAGATGCTAAAATTTTCTAAGGAAAAGATTTAGCATCTTTAAGCTGTTGAAATTTTTCTAAGGAAGAGTGTTGTCGAAAAAAATAGTTATCAAATATTTACTAAGGAAGAATTTATTTTGTTTAAAGAGGCAAAATATTTCTAAGTACATTTTAATACCAAAGTGGTCATAATATGACTAAGTACTTTATAATTCGAATAGATGATGAAAATAATTTTTAATAAATTTTTAATCAATTTTAATCCTTAAAACAACACTTAAAAGTATTTAATCAATATTAATTATAAAATCACAGAAAATTATTCTACAAAAATTAGTAGAAAAATACTACTGCCAATACTTAGACATTAAAATTTATAGCAAAAGAGTTTGATAAATTTTAAATTTCAAATTTGAAGTTGTGTTCAAATTACCATTAATGGCAATTTTGAATTTCAACAAATTTTAATTTAACAAAACATAAAAGTAATGATGCCAAAAGTTTCTACGTGTAATAAGCTTTCCAAAACTATTTTATTTGTAAAATTTAACCAAACCAATAAAAAGTAGTGATAGATTTAAAATTTAGTATTTTTCTGCAAAACTGCCGGGTCTTTGGTTGACTGTTGAATTTGACCGCTGACGTGGGAATTGACTCGCTGACGTGGCAGGCTGACTGGGATTTAACTACGAATTTGACCAAAAGTAAAGTTGCTCGGATGGAAAAATACTCTGAACGAAAATTGTAGAGAATTACGTGCTCTTTCTAATTATCACAATTATAACATAAGTGGATGAATAGATTGATCACAAATCTCAAAATACCTTTCTGGTCCGAAACTTCAAACGCGAATATCTCTCAGGTCGCTGAACCAAAAGAGGTGAGGCTTGGGGCAAAAGAAAGGTCTTGATCAGGGGAACAACTTTCGTATTGTCGTCCCAAACTTTTGAGATGGTTTGGTTACTCGAACAACATCAAACACGATCTATATTATACAGAAAATTACGTACGTTAAAATAAAAAGTTGTCGACAGACAAGTTGTAGATATAGAGTAGATCTACCTTTTCACCGGAGGAATTTCGATTTGGCGCAACGAGCGCGAAGAGATCTGAGAAATACCACTTCAGATCTGATGGATGACGATTCAAAATTCTTCCTCCACGCTTGATGAAAAGAGTTGAGCCTTATTGGGATGGAAAGATATCGACGATATCTACAACAATGATTAAGGCCCCGTCGCGATTGGAGATGGTTTTGTTCGTCAAACGAACGAAATACAATTTCGCTGATCAGGGTTTCGGTGGAACGAAAAGAGTAAAAGAGATACCGGCGGCTACAGTGGTTTATATAGGCGGAGGGATGGTGGAATAGATAGGGCTCGGAGTTGTGAACGCTTAGTATCAAGCGGATCCGGATTTTGAGTAATATTTCTCGAGATAAACGTGTTTTAATGAAAGGTGGTTGGAAAAACGAATTTTCAGAGTTTGAGTTGGATACGATGCAAACACGGTTCGGTTCCGCCCAGTTTGTGCCGGCCGGCTGGGCCCGATTCGTTTTTTTCTTTTCTTAATTCTTTCATAACTTTTGTTTTAGAACTCCGAATTAAGTGAAATTAATTTCTAAAAATTTCTAAAAATCATATCTTTATTTGAAAACATTTATGGACATGTTTTGACCACTTTTTTAAAATATTAATTTTGAATATTTGATTTAATGCAAATTTGACACTTTTGTCAAATTTGGAAATAGAAATATGATTAATTTATTTATGGCTAAATAAAATTTGGTACCACAATTGTGAACATATGAAAATAATTATTTCTAATAATTACAATCAAAATATTAAAGTAAAATAAGATAAATAGCATAATCATTATTTTGTTTTTAATATTTTCTCAGATAGATTTTCAACTGGAAATAGTATTTCAATCATTGTAATTTCAAATCTAAACAATGCAAGAAAATGATGAATGCATGCATGAATTTTGTTTTCAAATCGACATACAAATAGTTTTCAAAAAGTTTTTAATTTTTCTGATTTTTCAGAATTTGAAAAATCCTAGGATGTTACAGACTACCACCCTTAAAAGGAATCTCGTCCTCGAGATTCGAGAAGGCTAGCAAAAGGTTGTGACTGGATATCTGGGTGGGCTACCACCCTTAAAAGGAATCTTTGTTGGTAGTGAAAACTTGGATATGAAAACTTGATTCAAAATGTACCGTTCACTTCTTCCACAGTGATATGGTTCACATATCCTTCATCAAAAGGATTTGACTTGGCAGCTTCTTCGGCCTTCTTCTTTGCTCGGCACTCGTTGGCGTAACGGCCATTGCTCTTGCACTTGTAGCAAATGATCTCGTTTAAGCTCCGCTTCTTCTTTGGTGCTTCCAAGGCTAAAAATTGTTCTAAATCTTGTTCATCATATTTTATCCCAATGGACGAAGTCCTGTCTCGCTTGATGGGGCAATTTCGAGCTAAGTGATGTCCCTCACATTTATAGCAGCACTTGGAGTTACGTTTGGATGTCTTCGGAAGTGACCTTACTCTTATTTCATTTTTCACCTTAGTTTGATCCACAGTCTCATTTTGATAATGATTTTGTTCAGTATCCTGACCAATCTTCTTCTGTTTGCGGCCCCATGAATAATGTTCTCGTACTCTACGAGTAACATATGTTATACGGCTAGTATCTCTTTTGCGTTCCTCCTTGTGTTCTTGTACTTCCATATATTTCCTGAGTTTCTGTTGCATTCCCTCTTTGACTTGCTGACTGACTTCTTCCACCATGGGATAGAGTTGACATTGAGTCGGGGCGTGATTTGTTGCTTCACACAAAAAGCAAGTAACCATGGTTGTGGGGCATCCGTCGGTTGAATAGCTGGAGACACCATGGGGCCACTTATCATGACATTCCTTGGATGTGTGTCCTATTTCTCCACACGTTTTACAGGTTTGAGGTTTTGTCAAACTACTTCCTTTGACATCCTTGTTACCAATGTCCATCTGGGGTGGGTTCATATTACTGTTGGTCATGTTGTGACGCATCATCTGCACAATGTGGGTCTGGTTATCCAACAGTTGTTGCATTCCCTGAGGTAACTCTCTGTTGTGATTGTGGACTTGATTCTCTACCATGAGTTGCATCAACTGACTCTGAGCTTCTAATAGTTGAATTGCAACTGTCATCTCATCGTTGGTGCTTGGGCGAGACATCTGTTTGGGTTTAGCATAGATGAGTAAAAGATAGAAGGATACTAGGGAAAATTTCTACCCCAAACTGAACAAACCGAGGCAAATCATCTTACAAACAATATCTAACAAACATCGAGCAACAAGTTTCAACACAAACAAGCAATCTACTATTGTCATACCACACTGAGTTGGCATGATCAATACACTATCACGGTGTCGTTGTTCTAATTAAATGGTGGTCTCTTGTCTATCTTCTTGTTGAGTGCTTCAAGTTCTTCTTTCTTCAAAAATCTTCTAAGTGTTTGAGCTATGAATCTAGATTCTTCAGTGTTCTTCCATGTAGGTAGTTCTTCATGTTGACTTGTGGAATTGCATATGAAGTATCGAACTCAGAAATTATGAACATGATCAACTAGAAAAAGATAAGATATTTTCAGAAGTTTGATATTAGACGAGAGTATAAGAGAGGATAAAATGAAAAGTTTTGTTTTTAGATAACTGAATAAAAATAGATTTTCAATCCTATGGCCAAATCCTATTTCTATCCAGACTTAGGGGTTTCGAACCTACGGGCAACACAGTGTTCTGATACCATCTGTAACGTACCTGCACTTAAAATATGGCAGGTACCTGTGTATAGTGCAAACCGCTGGATCGATTCGTTTGCACACACAGTTTACGATGTAATATCACAACAAAGTATCAAATTTATTACATCGATGATCCAGACTTACAAAATATTCTTGACAAATTGCATAGCATAAAGCTAGCTTTGAAAGACTAAACAACAGAAATACAATAGCAGTAAGTCTCCATCTTCATGTTGCCACAGGCGAAAAACATGTTGGTTGCAGAATCGAAATCCCTTAACGAAAACCTCACTCGTCATCTAAATAACCCGTAACAAATAAAATTTTGCAACAGAGTGGGTCAGATTCCATTAAAAATGGAGTCTGGCAAGTGACACTATGGTGGACACTTAATGGAATAACTCTATAACCTATATGCATATTTGGCTGGTGGAGTTCAAGGCTAATTTGCATAAAGCCAATTTTTCCTACTCTTTTGAAAACACTTTTCTTGAAATCAAGACGAGTATGGCATAAAAACCATAATCCCATCTTTCCTTGTTCACCCATCAACTTTTAACTTAGAAATTGGAATGATAGGATCCTCCGTTGACGTCCTTGATCAACTGCTCAAAATTGTCCGTAACCGAGGACACGGCTAAGTACTTAGTTTTACACTCTACAGAGGTTGTGCACTTTCACCATTAGACCCAACAAACCCAAACTATCCTCAAGCACACCATTTGTGCTAAGGAAAAGGAGAGAGTTGAGACGAGACTTTTCAGAAGCATTTTCCCACCCCATAACGGCCTGACGCGCTCCACCTACAAAACCTCTACCACCACCTTTCAGGCCGGGGCGAGTCCACACAACTTAATCCATCTAGCCAGAGCCCATCGACTAATGGTTGCACTAGAAGCAATCTTCACTTGGAGTTCTTCATATCCTTTTGTTCCCTGGGTGGTCGTCCACAAGTGACCATCCCTTAGAGGTCACCCCTAAGAGACAACACTTAACATAAACCATTCAAAACCAATTCCACCCAGGAGTTTCATTCTTAACTTAGTAGAAATTAATTTTCATAAAACAACTTTTGCATAGCATCAATATTTCTACCAAGTTACCAATAGGATTCTAGACACAACTAGTGTAAGGGATATAGTAGTTTTAGCATAGCAATACTATCCAACAGATGCATATAAGAAATACACTAATTAATGCATAGAAAAATACTTAGGAAGTTTATGAGGGTGTGCCACTTGCCTTGGCAACAGGGAGAGCAGGATTAATAGTTGCAAAAGCCTTCGTTTCTCTCCGAAATTTCTAACAAGTCAAACAAGCCCCAAATAAACATACAAGCATAAATGCAACACTTAGAAAAATATGACATGCATGATATGAAAAAATATTATTAAAGACTAGAGATGCATGTCATGCCATTAAATTATTCTAAGTTAATGCGGGGCAAGTGTGTTAGTCAAAATTACTAAGTACCAAGGTCATAGGTTGGACAGAAAAACTTGGCTATAAATCAACTTGAATAAGTTGTAATGCTGCTGCAAGTCTTCACATGCTTGGTCTTGAAATCTTCAACTCCCTTGTAATTTTCTTCATCTTCAACTAGCATTCTGACTTGGTCATAATCACTTTGGACTTGGTCATAATCACTAAGGACTTGGTTTATGACCAAAGTGAAAGAAGAATAGGATGGCGGAAAAAGATAAAGAAAAGATGTAGTTTTTCTTCTAGGCTTCATCTCCAGACTTGTAACTTTCTCCGATGTCTTCATTGAATCATGTAGACTTGATGGTTCTTCAGACTTGATGATTTGTATATCACCCGGGCTGGTCTTGGATATACCTTAGCCACCACGAAGTCTAAGAGAAAGAGAAGAAGAGAGAAAGACTTAGAGAAATAAAGGGGGATGGTCTTCTTGCAGTTCCTCTTGATTTTCTCTAAATGTTTTTTTGCTTCTTAGAGATGCCTTCGGAGTTTTGTTTTTCTTGGCTAAGTCTTCATTGGCCTTCTAGTCTTCATGTTAAGAATCTCAAGTGTCTAAGTGCATAGCACTTTACCAAAACACTATGCTCAAAATAATCCTAACTTAGAGAAAATAAGGAAGAAGTTTTCCTCAGAGGAGTATAACTATACAATACAATATGCTATGCATGCAATGCAATTTATTTCTAAGGACAACACTTAACAAAATAAAACAACTAAGTCTTTCTTGATGCTAAAATTTTCTAAGGAAAAGATTTAGCATCTTTAAGATGTTGAAATTTTTCTAAGGAAGAGTGTTGTCGAAGAAAATAGTTATCAAATATTTACTAAGGAAGAATTTACTTTGTTTAAAGAGGCAAAATATTTCTAAGTACATTTTAATACCAAAGTGGTCATAATATGACTAAGTACTTTATAATTCGAATAGATGATGAAAATATTTTTTTATAAATTTTTAATCAATTTTAATCATTAAAACAACACTTAAAAGTATTTAATCAATATTAATTATAAAATCATAGAAAATTATTCTACAAAATTAGTAGAAAAATACTACTGCCAATACTTAGACATTAAAATTTATAGCAAAAGAGTTTCATAAATTTCAAATTTCAAATTTGAAGTTATGTTCAAATTACCATTAATGCCACTTTTGAATTTCAACAAATTTTAATTTGACAAAACATAAAAGTAATGATGCCAAAAGTTTATACGTGTCATAAGCTTTCCAAAAATATTTTATTTGTAAAATTTGACCAAACCAATAAAAAGTAGTGATAGATTTATAATTTAGTATTTTTCTGCAAAACTGCCGGATCTTTGGTTGACTGTTGACTTTGACCGCTGACGTGGGAATTGACTCGCTGACGTGGCAGGCTGACTGGGATTTGACTACGAATTTAACCAAAAATAAAGTTGCTCGGATGGAAAAATACTCTTAACGAAAGTTGTAGAGAATTACGTGCCATTTCTAATTATCACAATTATAACATAAGTGGATGAATAGATTGGTCACAAATCTCAAAATACTTTTCTGGTCCGAAACTTCAAACGCGAATATCTCTCAGCTCGCTGAACCAAAAGAGGTGAGGCTTGGGGCAAAAGAAAGGTCTTGATCAGGGGAATAACTTTTGTATTGTGGTCCCAAACTTTTCAGATGGTTTGTTTACTCGAACAATATCAAACACGATCTGTATTATACAGAAAATTAGGTAGGTTAAAATAAAAAGTTGTCAACAGGAAAGTTGTAGATATAGAGTAGATCTACCTTTTCACTGGAGGAATTTAGATTTGGCGCAACGAGCGCGAAGAGATCTCAGAAATACGACTTCAGATCTGATGGATGACGATTCGAAATTCTACCTCCACGCTTGATGAAAAGAGTTGAGCCTTATTGGGATGGAAAGGTATCGACGAGATCTACAACAATGATTAAGGCCCCGTCGCGATTGGAGATGGTTTTGTTCGTCAAACGAACGAAATACTATTTCGTTGAGTGGTTTATATAGGCGGAGGGATGTTGGAATAGATAGGGCTCGCAGTTGTGAAAGCGTAGGATCAAGCAGATCCGGATATGGAGTTATATTTCTCGAGATAAACGTGTTTGAATGAAAGGTGGTTGGAAAAACGAATTTTCAGAGTTTGAGTTGGATACGATGCAAACACGGTTCGGTTCCGCCCAGTTTGGACCGGCAGGCTGGGCCCGATTCGTTTTTTTTTCTTAATTTTTTCATAACTTTTGTTTTAGAATTCCGAATTAAGTGAAATTTCTAAAAATTTCTAAAAATCATATCTTTATTTTAAAACATTTATGGACATGTTTTGACCACTTTTTTAAAATATTAATTTTGAATATTTGATTTAATGCAAATTTGACACTTTTGTCAAATTTGGAAATAGAAATTTAATTAATTTATTTATGGCTAAATAAAATTTGGTACCACAATTGTGAACATATGAAAATAATTATTTCTAATAATTACAATAAAAATATTAAAGTAAAATAAGATAAATAGCATAATCATTATTTTGTTTTTAATATTTTCTCAGATAGATTTTCAACTGCAAAAAGTATTTGAACCATTGTAATTTCAAATCTAAACAATGCAAGAAAATGATGAATGCATGCATGAATTTTGTTTTCAAATCGACATACAAATAGTTTTCAAAAAGTTTTTAATTTTTCTGATTTTTCAGAATTTGAAAAATCCTAGGATGTTACAGTTAGTAAGCCCCCAAGACCCTTGAAAGGAGTAAGAGTATAATCTTGGTCCCGTCTCTGCCGAGTCTTGAGTTTTCAACTTCTAACTTGTAGTTAATAAGCCCCCAAGACCCTTAAAAGGAGTAAGAATATGAACTTGGTGGCGTCTCTGCCGAGTCTTGAGTTTTCAACTACTAACTTGTAGTTAGTAAGCCCCCAAGACCCATTATTGTGTGATATCTGGGCCCTTTTGCCAACAAACTCTTTTCTTCAGAGAAGTTCTCTTTATTTAGCGCAAGATATGTACATAGCTACCAAGCCGCCTCATTAAAAAATTTCCAGTCCCCTTAGGTACCCTGGTAAGGAAAAGAGCGCGTCTGAAACCTGGTGCTTTCTCAGTAATAAAAACAAAAAACTGTAGGAAACCGGACTTGCCGGGTTTCCTCTGCCTATGTGTAGTATGGTCTAAGCTCTGCTATGTTCCATGGCCTGTCATTCTCTGTCATTGGGTATCTTGTGTGATCTGTGTTTGGTCCTGTTACGGTGTTTTCTTCCCTTAGGTCCACCAGATAGTAGGATCCATTGTGTAGATTTCTGCTTATCACGAAAGGTCATTCCCATGGGGGAGTAAGCTTATGAAAGCCGGCTCTGTTCTGAGCCAATCTGAGGACCAAATCTCCTTCCTGGAAAGTCCTTGATCTAACCCGGCGGCTGTGATACCTTCTCAAGTCTTGCTGATATATAGTTGATCTTTCCAGGGCTAGCTCTCTTGCCTCTTCCACTAAATATACTGATGTGAGCCGGGCTTTCTCATTTTCGGTCTCCATGTAATTTGCAACCCTTGGCGAGTCATGGATGATATCACTGGGCAGGACCGCTTCAGCTCCATATACCATGAAGAAAGGAGTGAAATCTGTTCAGTGGAACCCGGAGCCTTGGTTTTAACCCCCTTAGTAGCTCCTGGTTTGTTCTTTCGACTTGGCCATTTGACTGAGGATGTGACACCGAAGGCAGGTCGAGCCGGATTCCATTGTCTCCACAGAATTTCTGCATCTCTCCGAGTGAGAAGTTTGTCCTATTGTCTGTGATGATGCTGTGGGGATACCCGAATCTGAATATGATTCTCTTCAGAAATTTGACTGTTGTAGCCGCTGAGCAACTGCTGACGGCTTGTACCTCGACCCACTTTGTGAATTTATCCACTGCTACTAGGAGGTGAGTTTTCTTGCCGGATGATGGCTGGAAAGGTCCCACCATGTCCATACCCCAAACTGCAAAAGGCCATGTGATTGGTATTGTCCTCAGGTCTTGAGCCGGTACGTGAATCTGCCTTGCATATCTTTGGCATCCATCGCAAACCCGGGCTATGCTCTCTGCGTCAGCCAAAGCCGTTAGCCAAAAGAATCCATGTCTAAATGCCTTGGCTACCATTGATCTTGTTGATGCGTGGTGTCCACAATCTCCTGTAGGATTTTCCGGCCTTCCTCTGGTGAGACACATCGCAGAAAAACTCCTGACGTGCTCTTCTTGTGTAACTCGCCGTGGATGATGACGTAGGCCTTAGCTCGGCGTACAATTTGTCTTGCCAGAACTTCATTCTGCAGTAACTCCTTTCTGAGTAGATAAGCTAGGTACGGCTCTGTCCATGACGGTGTTTCATGTAGGGCGGCGACTAGCTGGGACTCCGGGTCATCAGGAATTGCAAGTTCTTCCTCAGTCGGCAGCTTGACGGATGGGTTATATAACTCGGCCTTGAATACATTGGGTGGTATCGGGTCTCTCCTGGAGCCAATTCTTGATAGAGCGTCTGCCGCCTCATTCTTTCTCCTGTCAATGTGTTCCACTTGATACCCGGAAAAGAACCCGGCTGCCCTGTCAACCTCTCTTCTGTAAGCTGCCATATTGGTGTCCTTTCGATCCCAGGTCCCTGATACTTGCTGTGCCACTAAATCTGAGTCCCCTTAGCACATGATACTCTTGATGCCCATCTCCTTGGAGACTTTCAGGCCGTGTAACAGAGCCTCGTACTCGGCAATGTTGTTCGTGCAGGGCTCGAAGTGTATCTGTAAGACATAACTCAGCTTGTCTCCTTTTGGTGAGGTTAAGACCACGCCGGCTCCAGATCCTCCGAATAGTTTAGACCCGTCAAAGTGCATGACCCAATGTTTGACACTCGGTGCTGGAGGAAGGGGGTCAAACTCGGTCCGGTCATTGATGAAGTCGGCTAAGTCTTGAGATTTGCTTGCTGTTCCTGGCTCATAGTTTATGTGATAGGGACCCATCTCGATGGCCCACTTTGCTACTCTTCCTGTCGCCTCCCTGTTTCTGATTATTTCTGCTAGGGGAGCTGAGCTCACCACTGTTATGGGATGTTCCTGGAAGTAGTGTGGCATTTTCCGGCTTGCCATGAAGACTCCAAAGACCAGCTTCTGCCATTGTGGGTATCTCTGTTTTGACTCGGTAAGGGCCTCGCTGACGTAGTAGACTGGCCGCTGAACCGGGTATTCTTTACCTTCTTCTTTCCTCTCTACGACAACCACGGCGCTGACGGCTCGTGAGTTGGCGGAGACGTATAGCAACATTGGCTCCTTACTTGTAGGAGCTGCCAATACCGGTGCTGTGGACAGTGTTTTCTTCAAATCTTCAAAGGCATCATCTGCTTCTTGGTCCCATATGAACTTGTCTAATTTTATCAATAACTTGTACAATGGGAGTGCTTTCTCTCCCATCCTTGCTATGAACCGGCTTAGGGCTGTGATGCAGCCCGTCAACTTCTGGACATCATTTACGCACTCTGGCTTCTTGGTTCATGATTGCCTTGATTTTTGCCGGGTTTGCCTCAATTCCTCTTTCTGAAACTATGAAGCCGAGTAACATGCCTGCTGGGACCCCGAATACGCACTTGGTCGGGTTAAGCTTGATCTCATACTTGCGAAGGTTGGTAAAGGTCTCTTTTAGGTCATCGAGTAGTGACCCGGCTTTCTGGGACTTGATCACGACATCATCAACATAAGCATGGACGTTGCGTCCAATGTGATCTTAAAAGCACTTCTGGATACATCTCTGGTACGTTGCCCTTGCGTTCTTGAGGCCAAAGGACATTGTTTTGTAGCAAAAAGCTCCAAATGGTGTGATAAATGATGTCTTCTCTTGGTCTTCTTCTTTGAGCTTGATCTGGTGATACTCGGAGTAGGCATCCAGAAAACACAGTAGCTCACTGCCGGCTGTGGCGTCAATTATCTGGTCTATCCGAGGTAGCGCAAAAGGATCCTTTGGACAGGCTTTGTTCAAGCTTGTGTAATCGACACACATTCTCCACTCTCCGTTCTTCTTTAGCACAAGGACCGGGTTAGCCAGCCACTTCGGGTGATACACCTCCATGATAAAGCCGGCCGCTAGAAGGCGGGCTATCTCTTCTCCAATGACTTTTTTCCTGTCTGCACTGAAGCGACGCAGACCTTGCTTTACTGGTTTTGCTGCTGGATCAACATGCAAGCTATGCTCGGCGAGTTCTCTCGGGACACCCGGCATGTCCGAAGGGGACCATGCAAAAATGTCACGATGCTCACGGATGATCTCGACGAGTGCGCTTTCCTATTTTGGGTCCATATGAGACCTGATCAAGAACTGCTTGGAGGAATCTCCTTCCACAAAGTCGACCATCTTGGTTTCTTGGGCGGATTTGAATTTCTTCTTTTCTTCCTCGTAGGTCGGCTTATCCGGCACACGCTTGTCAGCCGGGTCTACCTGAGACTTGTAGTACTTCAATTCTTCTTCCGAGCAGGCCTGATATGCCATGATGGCGTCGCCTCGGTCACACTCAATTGCCATGTCTTTGCTTCCCTCAATGGTGATGATCCCCTGGGGACCCGGTATCTTCAACTTGAGATAAACATACCATGGTCCCGCCATGAACTTGGCATAAGCCAACCTTCCGAATAAGGCGTGGTACGGGCTCTTAAGGTCAACCACCTCGAATGTCAAGTATTCTGCCCTGTACTGCGTCTTGCTTACTCCGAAAGCTACCTCCAGTCTAATCTTGCCGATTGGGTGAGCCGACTTTCCAGGTACTATTCCATGGAAGATTGTTGATGTTGGCGTTAGCCGGCTTTCAGACAAACCCATCCTTTGAAAAGTGTCCAGATATAAGATATTGATGCTGCTCCCTCCGTCCATTAGGACCTTGTTCAGACGAAAACCGTCCACTTGTGGTGCTACCACCAATTCTAGGAGGCCCGGGTGTTCGACTCTGTCCGGGTGATCTTCTCTTCTCCAAGTTACTTGTTGTTCTGACCACTTCAGGTACTTTGGTAAAGCTGTTGCTACTGTATTGACCTCTCTGTCTTTCAACTTTTGCTCTCTCCTCCATGTGTTGGTGGTAAACACATGATATTCGCCTTGACTGTGTAGTTCTTTTGGTGTTTGTTGATAACCTCCGCCTTGGTGCTGACCTGACCCGGTGTTGTTATTTGGGGGTGCCTGAGACCCGGCTCCTGTACCCTGGTTGGCCTGGTAAACGTTGTTGCCAAGATTTCCTTGATTACCACTGTTCCCATTGTTTCCATTGAAGTTCCCTTGGTTCTGTTCCAAAGATTGCTCGTGTTTTCTCCATGCCCTCATGTCAGCGCATTGTGCCAATGTGTGACTGGCTGGTTTACCGTTCCTGGCATGCCTAGGACACGGCATGTTGTAGATTTCGCTGATGTTTGGCCCTCTTGGGGGACCGGCTCTGAAATTTTCGCCGGGTCTTGGTCCTCTGTAACTAGAGGCTTGGGTGGTTCCAACAAACTCTGAGTTTCCTCCCTCATAGGGTCTTTTATTGTTTTGATTTCCATTGTTCTGGCTTGGCGCCGGGTTACGTGCTGCGCTAACCCGGTTGCTCTTCTGTTGCTCTTCTGTCTCGCCTGCTCTTTTGTCTGTGGCAGCATATTTGTAAGCAATTGAGACCACCTCTCCGATGGTGATGTCTTGGCGAGCCGGGTCTTCTCTCATACGTCCCAACTTGTGTGTTAAAGAATCGAAAGCACAATTTTTCTCCATCGTGGTTATTGCCGTGTGAGCTGAAATATTGATTGAGGATTGCAGAATCTCTGTGATCCGTGCTACCCACTGTCTTGCTGACTTGGTTTTTCTTATGACACACCGGTCTAGGTCCGCCTCGGTATATTGCTTCTTGCATGTCCCGACAAAATTTGAGATAAATGCCGTCTTAAGTTCCTCCCATGACTGGATGCTGTTTGGTGGAAGCCGGTCCAGCCAAATTTTGGGTGCCCCTTCCGCCATCATCAGATACAGGAATCTTGCACAGAGGTTTTGTGTAGCGTTCTTCATGTCCATGGCCATGCTGTACCTACTAACCCATGTCTCTGGGTTCATGTTCGGCTCATAGTTGACAACCTTACTCGGCTCTTTGAATTTTTCTGGGAAAGGTTCTGATCTGATCGCGTCTGACAAACACTTGGGTCCTGTTAAGTTTGCAGACGAGCCTCCTCCTTGACCCGGCGCAGGCGAATTTACGGCGGGTCTGGATTGGGTCGTGGCTCCGACTCTTGCTCCGGCTTCAGGTATGGCTACCACAACCGCCGCGCGTCTTGCTCTTAAATTGTCTACTATGGATTGGGCAGCGGAAACAGCAGGTGTGGCCATCCTTCGTGGTCCATGCAACTGCTGCTGCTGAACTGGTTGCGGGGCTGGCCGGTTTACCGGTCCTAGCCTGTTTTGGACTGATCTTGCTACCACCGGCTCTGGTGCCGAGTTCTGGTACGGGTCCTTTCCGGCTCTGAGTTGAAAGCTTGTGAACCTCGTGGGTTGTTGTTCTGTTGGACCACGACCGTCTATAACAAATCCACGGCTCTCCTTGCTTCTAAGCCGGCTGGTGAATTATCGAATGGTATCCGCTCTAGGGCGTGCGTCGCTGCAAAAATATTGTCAACTGGGTTATTGTATTGACCCGGAGGAGGATCAAACCTGGGTGGAGGTGGTGGTAGTTGCTCGACGATTGCTGCTCCGGCTTCTGCCACGTTTCTTGCTGGTGCTCCTGGCGCCGGGTTAGTTATCGCTACCGGTGTTGCTACTGGCACCGGGTTTGGTGTTTGAAACTCCAAGACCACGGGTGCTATGGAGTTTGTTCCGGTTGGGAGATGAAGCCGGTTTCCGCGCCTTCTGCTCTGGACAGCGGTTAACTCGTCCCTTCTTCTCTGGGGGGTGCTTCTCTCTTCCAACAGGTTTTGCTCTCGCTGGATCACAAGTTGTTGCCTTTCCTGGATACGCCGGTGCTCGGCCGCACGCTCTTGGCTTGCCCTTGCCACCGCCTGTCTCAGTTCTTATAACTCTCTCATCATGGTCGTGCTTGTTATTTGTTACTTCACCTTGCGCCGGGCTTGCTGAAGTTCCTGCGAGCGCTTGCTGCTGACCCGGAGGTCTGGCCAAGTTGGTCGGGCTTGCAGCGAGTATCGGGTTTCCAAGGGGGATTCCCGCGGCTGGAGTCTGCATATGACCTAACGAACTGAAAGTTAGTAAGATTCCTCCCACTGCTGGATTAGGGGGTGCGTAGTTTGCTGCAGGTGGAGCTTGATGTTGATCCCAGTTTTCTCTGTTCTTCCTTGCTAACGCCTCAGCACTTGTTTCGTCACTTAAGGAAACTGATGCTCCGTCAACCGGGGGTGCCCGGGTTACCACGTGAACCGTCATGTGACGCGTAGGTCCCAGGGGTGCCGGGTAATCTTCATCTGCAAAACCGTCTCCAAAACGATCGTCGAACAAAGGTAAAATTGACTCCGTGTCTGTATCCAGATCTGACATGTTAACTGGGGTGACGATGGGACCCTCGCTGACCCGGCTCATCGACTCTCCCTCTTCTGGTGATCCGACTGATTCCTCCCCGTCTGTCTGGGTCATGGTGGCAAACCCGGACTCGGACTCGAACTCCGGCTCATACAGCTCCGTGTCGGTTCCCTCGGACCGGATCACGCCTACGAAAACATCGATCTGCCAAAAGATGAACATAGATCCAGTTTCCAAGAAATCCGCCTCTTCTGTCCAGCCGGAGTCGTCCACGATCCGCTCTCCTCCTGGGAGCGTGTGGATCTGGCCGATAGCTAGGTTTTCCATACCTCTCCGCGCTTCTCCTGAAAAAGTGATGCTCTTGGCCGCAGGCCCCACGGTGGGCGCCAACTGTCGTGGGATTGTCACGGCAGATGTTACCCGGAGGTAACTTGATATGTGGGGCATGGCGGCTTCCGACATCAGGAGCTTGTCTAGCGTAGCGCGGAGAAAACAAGGGTTTATCCAGGTTCGGCCCCTCGTCTTGAGGTAAAGACCTACTTCCTGCTTCGGCTTTACTGATTAGGGTTTCGGGACTCGGCGCCTTAGCTTCCGGGTCTCGAGATTACAATGTGTCTTTCCTATGACTTGTGTCGATTGAACCCCCCTATCTAGGAACCAGGAGACCCCTTATATAGGTGGCAGGTCTCGCTGAAGGTACAAGGCCGGGTCCGGGTTCCTATCATACCCGGACTCTACTCTAAGTCCTATAAGCCTCTTCTTTCCTTAGCAGGACTCTGTCTTGTACTTGGTCTCCAGCCTTCTGGATCCTTCTTGCGTGCGGGCCAAGGCATATGTCGCGCACCGGCTTACGTATCACCCGGCCCATGTCTTTATACCTTATGCGGCCCAGCCTCCTGCCAGGCCGGTTTATCTTCCATGTCGGTGGGCCTACTGGGTTACGGTCCCCCCAACAGTAATTGTACTCATATGGCTTTGTCCCTGGATATTCAAATGTCTAGATTTCAATGATGATACTTATGTCGAGGAGGATGCGTATGACGACGACTTCGCCACTTAGCTGTCACCGGTCAACTGCACTTGTGGGATCAGCGCTCGGAGATGTCAAGAGCCGTCGCTATCCACGAGCTTCCGCTATCGTAGTTTAATTCCGTCCTGCGTGACGAGGTTTGTTGACTTGGTCGTATGACCGTCTATGTGTTGTAAGACTTCTATTTGTACGACTTGAATTATGTAACTCTTTGATATCAATGTTGGTTATGTGATTGCGATGCACTGATCATTGGGATCGTGATCTTTTACATAATGTGGATATCTCGGACTTGCTCCGAGGGGTCCTTACAGACTTGGTATCAGAGCCATCGTTGACCTTAGGAGACTTTAGCTAGGTTGAGCATCGGAGTAACGCAAAAATGTTTTCCTACAAATTTAGGAGAAATACTTAAAATGCGCAGAATATACTGCTATTCCCTCCCCTCTGTTATTACTTATTGAATAATATTATACTTGCATTAAACCTTATGTTTTTACTTGTTTAAAATTTTGCACACCGTTCACTAATTCAACCTCCATTTAAAATTTTGTGTAGATGAGCGGAGAGTTCTCGTCGTCGATCCAGTTGGGAGTTGTGCCCGACTCGGGAGTTTCGCGTCTGTTTCAGGCAGATTTACTCCAGTGGACTCGGCACTTGGGGCGCCCGCTACCTGAGCTGCTGGTAGGACGCTGTCTACCTATGGTTGGAGACGAGATTTCCTGGACCGTGAGGTGCATCCTTCGAGGACCGCTGGTGCCACCCTTCGCCAAGGAGCTGATTGAGGATGTCCTCGCATCGACTCAGATGGGGGCATTTGTTACGGTGCTGCAGAGAGCTCTCGCCCGCTTGGTGTGTGCTCACAGCACCAAGTTGGGCGGCACCCGTTTCGAGTTCTACTCTGGTCTGGACGAGCAGAGTAACCCTGTGCCGCCGCGTCCCCACCCCACCTTCAGGAACCACTTGGCCGAGCTGGGACTCCTCATCGAGTACACCCAGTCCCAGCTGGTCACTAGTCGTTTCGAGAGTGATCTCCACCGTCTGAATCACGACGGTGCTGAGGTGCGGAATTCGGCAGCTGAGCTAAGGATCGAGGACCTAGAGGCTCAGCTCAAGGCATCTCAGGACAAGCTGAAGACCGTGGAGCTGAAGCTCAAGACCTTAGAGGAGCGTCTGTTGGAGTCCCAGACAGAGCTCAAGAAGGAGCGCAAGGAGCGCCGTTCCACCTTTGCGCGTTTCCAGACTACCCACTACTACAAGTTCCAGCTTGACGGTGTGGTCGATATGCTCAGGACGACCATCGACGCCCGCGACAAGCGGATCAGCGAGCTGGAGAGCGAGGTGGAGGCGTTGAGCAAGGAGAATGGCTATCTTCTGCAAGATGATGAGGACCCTGCGGAGGATATGGATATGGAGTCTGCGAGCGGGCAGGACGACGACGACCTTCGAGGCGAGAGCGGTGAGGACTCGGGGGCTGTGATGTCCGAGGACGAGGACCCCGACGAGCCACCCTTTGACAGTGACGCTGCCGTGAACGTGGAGTAGCTATTTGCGTAGTCTCTTTTGGGTTAGGACCGAACCATCGCGATAAGATGATGTGATTGTGTGGTCTAGTAAGCATGAGTGTGTGTTTGAATTATTGTAAGACTATGTCAGACCGATGTCATGTGATTGAGAACTATGTGATGATGCTTTTGGAACCCTGCTATGGAGTGGATCATGTTTTCTTATGAGTAATTCCTTGCTGAAATTTGTATGTTACTATGTTTGATTGCCGAGCTCTTTTTCCAAAGCATGTTTTAAAATTATAATAGGAAAGTTAATGTGTATTTTATTCTGAAATTCAGAATGGCGAGGGATCCACCACCACCCCCACCACCCGAGCCATCTTGGGCTTAAGTGTTGCATCTTCTCATGGAGGATCGCGAAGCAGCTCGCACTGAGAGGAATGCCAATCTCGCCACCCTGCAGCATCTTGCTCAAATCGCCGTCAACCAAAATGGCGGCCTAGGAAATGAGGAGCCCCGCTCCAAGCTTCGTGATATTCAGAACACCAATCCACCAGTTTTCTCCAAGAGTGAAGTGCCACTGGATGCTGATGATTGGATCCGTACCATCGAGAACAACCTAAGGGTCGCCCAAGTTGGTGACAATGAGAATGTGCTCTATGCCACCCACTACCTCTCATGGCCTGCCCGAGCATGGTGGGAGGCTGTTCGTGCTATGCTGCCTCAGGATGAAGTTGTGGCTTGGGAGGCGTTCAAGACCAAGTTTTTGAAGCGTTATGTGCCCTCCGGACTCGTCAGTATCATGCGAGAGAAGTTCCTGCAGCTCAAGCAAGGCGGTATGTCTGTCAGTGAGTACTTGGAGAAGTTCACTACTCTGGCAAGGTATGCGCCTACCGATACCGATACTGAGGACAAGAAGAAAGAGAGGTTCATGAATGGACTTCATGAGGAAATGCAGTGCATTCTGGTGGTGATGCCTTTCACCGACCTAGAGTCCCTGGCAGATGCAGCCATTATGATGGAGCACAAGCGCAAGGCTTCGTTTGACAACCGCAAACGCCGCCAACAGATGCAGCAAGGCAGTAGTAGCAGCAGCCCAGCCGGGAGTTACCCCCGTCCGCGCCCTTCACCTCCAGCAAGGCCTTCCTATCCATCACCAAGGCCGTCAACTTTTGCACCAAGATCCAGCTACCCCTCTCGCCCACCTGCACCTCGTCCTGGAGGTAGTGTCAATCCCAACCTCAACTTTAATAGGTTGCCTGCTCCTAAGCCAACTGGAGGATGTTTCACTTGTGGACAGCCTGGCCATTTCTCTCGGGAGTGTCCCACTAGACAGCCCGCTGGTAGTTGCCCTAATGCGACAAAGGTGAATCAAGGGCCACCCCGTGCACTTGGAGGCAAGGCCCCGTATCCAAAAAAAGCAGCCCCTGTCACTCGAGGCCATCTGAACCACATCAGAGCAGAGGAAGCTCAGGAAGCGCCAGACCTAGTTATGGGTACGTTCCCTGTCAACTCAATTCCTGCATCAGTTTTGTTTGATTCGGGAGCTTCCCATTCTTTCGTTATGGAGCCGTTCGTTAGGAAGAGTGGTATGGTTCCAACTTTGTTGCACCGTCCGATGCGGGTACAAATTCCGGGGGCCACTACTAAAGCCATTGTGTCTTGCAAGGAGACTCATGTGGAGATTCACGGAGCCCGATTCCATGCAGACTTGGTGGTATTAGGAAAGCAAGGGATAGAAGTGGTTTTAGGAATGGATTGGATGGCAGTGAACCGGGGGAAAATAGACTGCACTAGCAAGTCCATCACCTTAACCACCCCGGAAGGAGAAGAGATTACACACTTCTCGACCCATCACTCCACCTCGGGTCATTGCCATACGAGGGTAGCTGAAACCATTCTGGAAGAGGTACCAGTAGTATGTGAATATCCGGATGTATTTCCCGGAGAGTTACCCGGTATGCCACCTGATCGGGATATCGAGTTCATCATTGAGTTGGTACCCGATACTGGACTATAGCTCAAAAACCTTACCGGATGAACCCCGAAGAGTTGGAGGAATTAAAGAAACAGTTGGATGAACTGCTTAGAAAAGGGATGATTCTCCCAAGTGCGTCACCCTGGGGTTCACCAATTATTTTTGTGGATAAGAGAGACGGTACCACTCGCTTATGTGTGGATTACCGAAAGTTAAATGATGTGACTATCAAAAATAAGTACCCTCTACCCAAAATTGAATACTTTTTTGATCAACTCAACGGAGCTCGAGTCTTCTCCAAGATCGATCTCCGCACCGGCTATCATCAGCTAAAGGTGAGAGAATCGGACATCCCAAAAACAGCCTTCATCACTCGTTACGGATTGTTCGAATATACCGCGATGTCTTTTGGCCTGACCAATGCCCCTGCCTATTTCATGAATCTCATGAACAAGGTGTTCATGGAGTACTTGGATAAGTTTGTGGTAGTCTTCATCGATGACATCCTGATTTATTCCAAGTCAGAAGAAGAGCATGAAGAGCATCTCAGATTGGTTCTCGGTACCGTTCGAAAATATCAATTGTATGCTAAGTTCAGCAAGTGTCAGTTTTGGTTGAAAGAAGTAGGTTTTCTTTGTCATGTTATCTCAGCTGGAGGGATATCTGTTGACCCAACCCACATCAAGTCCATCCTTGAATTCCCAACCCCCACTAACCAGACCGAGGTGAGGTCCATCCTCGGATTGGCAGGTTATTACCGCAAGTTTGTTGAGGGATTCTCGAGCATCGCAAAGCCTCTTACTCAACTACTGAATAAGGATCAGCAGTTTGTTTGGACCGACAAGTGTGAAGCCAGTTTCCAGGAACTGAAGAAGCGCCTGACTACCGCACCTATTTTAACCATGCCCGATGTGACCAAAGATTTTGTGGTTTATTGCGATGCCTCCCAACTTGGACTGGGGTGTGTCCTTATGCAAGAGGGCAAGGTGATTTCCTACTCGTTGCGACAACTCCGCAAGCATGAGCAGAATTATCCAACCCATGATCTAGAGCTTGCTGTAGTGGTTCATGCACTCAAGACTTGGCGTAACTTTCTGATGGGCAACCGTTGCGAAATTTACACCGACCACAAGAGTCTGAAGTATATCTTCACCCAGAGGGATTTGAATATGAGGCAGCGGAGATGGATAGAGCTCATCAAGGATTATGACTTGGACATCCACTACCACCCTAGAAAAGCTAACGTCGTAGCTGATGCCCTTAGCCGACAGCCGTGTTCGTTCAACTCCATGATCAAGGCTCGACAGCCAAAATTCTGGGAAGAGCTAGATAAGATGGGTATAGAAGTAACCAGTTATGGAGCGGTTGATCAACTCTTATTGCAGCCCATTTTATGGGATCAGATCAAGAAAGCACAGAAGGGTCACGAAAGTATTGAGGGCATCAAACGAAGAATGGACAAAGAGGAAGTCCCTGGGTTCACCATTGATTCTGAGGGTATTCTCTGGTACAAGGGACGTATCTGCGTACCATCAGATCATGACTTGAAGCAGTTAATTATGAATGAGGCCCACGAGACTTTGTACTCTATCCACCCTGGTGGAACCAAGATGTACCAAGATTGAAAACATAATTTCTGGTGGCATGGCATGAAGCATGAGATTGCACTCTTCGTCCAGAATTGCGACATCTGCCAAAGGATCAAAGCTGAACATCAGCGACCCGTTGGATTACTCCAACCCCTCTAGTTGCCCGAATGGAAATGGGATGATATCGGCATGGATTTTATCACGCCATTTGGGTTATTGTGGATAGACTCACCAAGGTTGCACATTTCTTACCTATGCGCACCACCCAGCGATCCGATCAACTGGCAGATCTTTACATGTCCCGTATCATCAGCCTTCACAGGATACCCAAGACCATTGTGTCTAATAGGGGAACCCAATTCACCTCTCGTTTCTGGTTTAAGCTTCATGAAGCCTTGGGGACAAAACTATTTTTCAGCACCGCATACCACCCTCAGACGGGAGGACAAACAGAAAGAGTCAACCAGATCTTAGAAGATATGCTTAGATCTTGTGTGTTAGCGTATGGGGCCAAATGGGAAAGTTGTTTGCCGTTTGCCAAGTTCTCGTACAACAACAGCTATCAAGCCAGTCTGAAGATTGCACCATTCGAGGCTTTGTACGGCCGCAGGTGTTGTACCTCCTTGAACTGGTCGCAGACTGGAGACAGTCAAATCTTTGGGGTTGACACTCTGAAGGACGCTGAAGAACAAGTTCAACTCATTCGCGACCGTCTTAAGGCCGCCCAATCAAGGCAGAAGAGTTACGCCGATTCTAAGAGGCGTGAACTCAGCTTCAAGGCGGAGATATGGTATATTTGAGCGTTACACCACTCAAGGGAATGCAGCGTTTTCATGTGAAGGGGAAGTTGGCACCAAGGTATATTGGTCCGTTTAGAGTAATCAGTCGAAGAGGAGAAGTATCTTACCAGCTAGACCTGCCACCCCATCTGTCTGAATTTCATGATGTGTTTCATGTATCTCTGCTCCGGAAATGCCTGCAAGTTCCTGATGGTACCCATTCTTATCAAGAGGTAGATCATCGCACCATTGACCTTAATCATGATCTCACATATCGAGAGCGACCACTCCGTTCTCGCTGAAGACGTCTGTTTGACTCGGAGGCGGAAGATTAGATTTCTAAAAGTTCAATGGAGCAACCATTCGGAAGAAGAAGCTACCTGGGAGCGTGAAGATTATTTGGAGCGTGAATTCCCTGGTTTCCTTTCTTCTTCAACCCTGGAATCTCGTGGGACGAGATTCTCCTAAGGGGGCAAGGTCTGTAACACCCCAATTTTCTTAAGCACATTATTGTGGTGTTAGGCCAGATTTTTCAACCTTAGCTAGAACTTTTGGATGTGTAATATTTTAAGGCATGAATTGTCTTGTTGTCCTCATTAGTTTTGTTGAGTTACACTAGCCATCTAAAAAGATAGAAACACTAAAACAACAACAACCAAAAGAAAAATTCAACACTCATGATCTTCATGCCTGTTAAAACTTAGCAAAACTAGGGGCTAGTATTAAGCAAACCTCAACTGGTTTTTGACATGCATCTGAACCAACTTGATCTATGTCATATATAGTTGCATGCCTTGTTCCAAATGATCACAAAGGAGCTTGTTAGTACATAAATCTCACTAGCTTTTATGGCCATTATAACAAAATGACCTTTTGGGATATTCTTTTTTTTTTCCTAAAAACTTTCTTTTCTTTTGTTTGCTCAATGAGATGTTTGGGTTGGGCACTAAATAGATCGGTAACTTCATCACCATCTAGTGACTATGGGAATTGTGTTTAATTTCATTGGTGAATAAGGGTTTGAAATTTTTAAACATAAGATTTGATTTTATTTGAAAAGCTACCCAAAACCTCCACTAACCTCTCTCATCTCTTTCTACCCCACCTGCTGGAGAAGGAGGACTGCATCGCACCCCTCTAGCCCACTGGTCATGGACCTAGATCACCCCTCCACCACTCTCCTCCTTTTATTTTTCCCTCCACCAAACCAGAGCTCACTCCCCTATTTCTCACTGGCCAGGCCTTGTCATCCCGACCACCTCCACTCTGTCCTCTCTCCACCGCCCTCCCCAGCCAGTAGAAACATAGAGCACCTCCCCTCTCTCTCTCCCTTGTCCTAACCGAAAACCCTAGATCGGGTGTGGCGATAACTCTCACCCGAGCCCTCCCCTGTCTCATTTCTCCCCCTCACCAGGCACCCACACACACTCACTCCCCTACCTCGAGAGCTCGCTCAAGATTTCCTCCCCTGCTGCCCGTGAGAGAAGGTTTTTGCTCCGGCCACCGAAAGCTGCCGAGCTCCATCGCCGGCGTTCTACTCCTCTACTCTTCGCCATTCTTGGCCTGCCGAGCTCCCCCACCCTCTCTTTTGCGCAAAGGAGCTCCATAGGCTTCGTGCTCGTCCTCGACCGAAGACAGGAGGAGGCGCCATGGCTGCATGTAGAGAGCTCCTCCGACGTCGCCCCGCGTAGGAGACCGCCTCTCTCCACCCTCTCCACCGAACCCAGCCCGGCACTCGAACCCTGGACGTCCGAGGTGAGCGCTCCGTCGCACCCCTCTCCTTCTCTCTCTCGGCGTCTCGCCCGCGCTGGCGCGGCGAGGAAGACGACGCCGTCACCGTTGATTTTGCGATCAACGGTCGAGTTTGAACCACGCTCGGTCCATTGACCGTTTTCAGCGCGCGCGGCCTCGCCCGGATGGGCCGGCCCAGCTACATCTCCGCGCAGATCCGCGCCGTGCTAAGTTGCCTCTGGGCCGATCTGGCCCTGATCTGGCCCGCCCGGCCTTTTTTCTTTTTTAATCTTTTTCTGTGTTGAAAAATCCAGAGAATTAAGGGTCTAGCTTTTATTCTTTTGTGGTTATTCGGTGTTAGCTAAAATAGTGAGGTTAATTTTTTAGCATAGCTACACGTTTTCTTAATCATGTGGCTTTGGATCTAGTCCAAAATATATTTTCTGTTGAGTGATATAATAGATCTAGTAGAAAGTACCACTTTCACCAATTATTTAATAACTTGGGATTTATAAGTCCAAATCATGCAAAACAAGATTCTTTGGAAAGCCTATCGAAATGCCTACTTAGATCTATAAGTCTTGCATGCAGGAGATTATTCTAGCAAAATAACGTTTTAGTTTAAATAGAACACCAGTAGGTATTTGGTGATTTTTAACTCTTAAATTAAAACACTTTTTGGGGTAAATCCACTTGGAGGTGGTAAATATAGGTTGGAGGTGTCTTATGCTATAAACGTAGATTTTTCCAGTAGATATTTTATGCTTGATAAATCAATTCCTTAAAAACAGGAGGATAGTCTCATGAAATGCATATTTAGAATTTCAGAGAATGATGTATGGCTAGTTTTGGTTGGATGAGCCACCTCTGTCCATGAAGTTTTGTTGCGGGTATTTTTGTGAAGTAGCCACAAGTTTTATCTAACTTACCCCACTGGTTTGGCATCAAAATAATCCATATTATTATCTGTACTCAAATAATAGGCAGAAGTTTACTTTATTTAAAAACAGGGATAACTTGAGCTAGGATTATCCAAATTAGATGAATAAAATCTCTACTTAAAGAGAAAGCTCATATCTCTCTAGAAAAATTAACTTTGCATACAGGAGATCTATAAAAATGAAAGCACATTCTTTTTGGGTTTGACATCAGTAGCTCTTAGCTGATTTTTAGTTTTTTTTTTGGAAATAGTTTTTCATGCACAACTAATTTTCAGAGCTTCCTATAGTAATTAGGAGTAATGTGGTAGAAGGGTTTATTTTATGAACAATACTTTAGGAGTTATGCATTTTCCATCTAAATAGTCCTATAATAACTATTTAAAATGCATTAGTTATATTTCTTGTTTTTGGATAAGAGCAAGCTTGTGTTTATAAGTTATCAACTTAGTAATCCAGAACCTATAAGAAACCCCTATCCTTGATTTTAAAACAATAATAGTGTTGTGGTTATTATCCTTGTGTGTTATTAGCGTAACCTCTCTTTTTTTGTGCCATAAGGCAACCCTACGTGTCTGGTGTGTTTTGTTGTGTTTGTGTTTTACAATTGAGTGAACCCCTCCGATAGGTGGTTCTGTTTTGTGATGCTTGTCGTTTTCTATTATACTTTAGATTGTTATCAACTAGCATTTAGGATTTACACTAGTCTCGTTTGTTTTCAAGTTACGGTAGAACCGCAATCAGAGGAGGAGCAGTACGAGGTAGCTGAGCACAACTATGGAGAAGAGCAAGACCAGGGGCAGTACGCTGAACAAGGCAAGCCACCTCACCACCATTATGCAAATCCTACCATTTACAAAGCATGTTTTATTTTAAAATTAAATAATGCATGTTTTACTTCTTTTGTGGCACCTTGCCACCCGAAAACTATTTTTCATAATATTGTTTGGCCAAAGATATCTACTAGAATACTATAGGTGTTACAAAAAGAGTTTATTTGGTGAGCCTTGTTGTTGAAGGCTCCATCAATAAGATTAAGTTTTCTAGTAGTCTACCTTCATCTACTTACCTCAAAACTATAGGATGGGAACCTATTTGATAAAACTTTTTTACGGAGGAAAACCTGAGATGCTGGGAGCAATCAGCGAGAAAGAAATGTTTTATGAAAACCCGAGATGCTGAGAGCATTCGGAGATGTTGCAAAAACCCGAGCTGCTGGGAGCAGTCGGAGATGGAGGTTTAATTTCGAAGTCCCTGCTGCCGCCCGAACAATTAACCCATGCAACCACACTATCTGACATGGGTAGGGCTTAGCCGGAAGCTTGTCTGTCTTAGTGTTGGGGCTCTCATACTTTCTTTGAGGGCTGGGCCTTCGAAGCCGGGTTGTCGTCCGGAAGAGACAATACACTGCTGAGGACCAGCAGCCGCACGATTACGGCGGGTCTCCTGACGTGGCGGTGTGGCGTCCCGAGGAAAGACCAAGAGGTCTAGTGGAGCACACGGTGCCGAGGAGAACAAACTTACCAGGAGGCCCCTATACTAGGGTGGTCATAGTGGAAAGCTTTGATCGTGTTATCCGGACCCCGCATGCTGTCGTGTGACGGGCCGTGGCAGACACGGCGGAATGACCAATTGGTGTGGGTAAAGTGTGCAACCTCCGCATAGTGTAAATCTATTCGAATAGCCGCGTCCACGGTCATGGACGGTTGGAAAGGCCACACTGGGCGCCTGGGGAAAGAAGTTGGTTTAAAAAAAGAAAGTGTCTCTGTGGAATAAGGAGGTACCTGGGAGGTACGGAAATTGGGAGAAGATGATTGGTCTCGGGGAGACAATCAGTCCGATCTCAAGTCAGGAAAAAGGGGTATCCCCATCCTAGTGCTCTTAAAGATTTTACAAAAGAAAGTTTGAACTTAGATATGTCATTGCTATATCTAAGAGAAGAGAATTCTATCTCGAAATGTTTTTCTTCAACAAAGATATAGAGATGTCGTAGTCTCTATGCCTAAAATCATCGTAATCGAAAACTAAGCCCTATAGTCGTTTATAGTAGCTATCCTAGTTTTCGAAAAGTGTTTTCTTGCATTATCATGAAGGTTTGAGCCTTAGAGGAGGTCTTGCGAGTACGTAATTGTACTCATATGGCTTTGTCCATGGATATCCAAATGTCCAGATTTCAATGATGATACTTATGTTGAGGAGGAGGCGTATGACGACGACTTCGCCACTTAGCTGTCACCGGTCAACTGTACTTATGGGATCAGTGCTCGGAGATGTCAAGAGCCGTCGCTAGCCACGAGCTTCCGCTATCGTAGTTTAATTCCGTCCTGCATGACGAGGTTTGTTGACTTGGTCGTATGACCGTCTATGTGTTGTAAGACTTCTATACGTACGACTTGAATGATGTAACTCTTTGATATCAATGTTGGTTATGTGATTGCGATGCACTGATCATTGGGATCATGATCTTTTACATAACGTGGACATCGCGGACTTGATCCGAGGGGTCCTTACAAGTCTAGGCAAACGTGTTGCTCTTTTTCATGAGTTGGTATAGAGGAAAAACCTTTTCTCCCAACCGACTTACGAATCGGCTTAAGGATTCCAAACATCTGGTGAACTTCTGCACATCTTTAAGCGATCTTGGCAACCTCATATTCTCGATAGCTCATATCTTAGTCAGATTAGCTTCGATACCTCAGCTAGACACGAAGGAACCGAGTAATTTTCCGGCCGGCACACCAAAGGTGCATTTATCCGGGTTAAGTTTCATCCGGAATCTTCTTAAGTTTGTTAATGTTTCTCGCAAGTCCTCAATGAGGGTGGATTTCTATTTTGTTTTTATCACAATGTCATCGACATACACTTCCACATTCTTGCCTATTTGTCTACGTAGACACTTCTGCATACACTTTTTATAAGTCGCACTGGCATTTCTCAAACCGTGAGTCATGACATGATAGCAATACGCCCCATACGGGGTAATAAAAGCAGTTTTCAATTGATCATCAGGGTTCAGACGAATCTGGTGAAAACCAGAATAAGCATCCACAAAAGACAAGAGTTCACATCCGGTAGTGGAGTCGATCACTTGATCTATCCGAGGTAGCGAGAATGGCTTCTTGGGGCATACTTTGTTCAGGTTGGTGAAGTCGATGCACATCCGCCACACCTTGTCCACTACGGGCACGTCCTTCTTCTTCTCTACCAGGACCGGGTTAGACAACCAGTACGGGTGCAGTACTTCTATGATAAATCCAGCCGTTAGCAGTACGGCTAGATGATCCAGTATCACCGATCTCCTTTCATCCGAGAGTCACCGTGTCGGTTGCTTCACCGGCTTTGCATCCGGCCTGACAAATAAAGAGTGCTCAACCAACTCCCTAGGAACACCTTGCAGGTCCTGATTCGACCACGCAAAGACATCCCGATTCTCACGGAGGAATTGAGTGAGCTAGCCTTCCTATTTCTCGGTCAGGCATGTGCCGACAATGGCCTTGCGCTCTAGGCAGTCCGGGTCAATGTTCACTTTCTTGGTCTCCATTGGTGGTTCGAACGATGCATTCTGCCCTGGGTTCGACATACCCGACATGCCGAGTTGTGCAGCTTGGGCCATGGCCACCACTTGGTGCATCTTAGTCTTCTTAGCAGCAATGATCAACGACTCCGCCAGACATGAGCCAGCCGATGCACACTCTATGGAACGCTTGTCGTCAATCGAAATGGAAATAATACCATTAGGCCTTGGCATCTTCATTTTCAGATAGGCCATGTCAGTCGACACCATGAACTTGGCAAAAGGCGGCCAACCGATCAAAGCATGATATAGACTTTCCAAGTCTACAACCTCGAATTGTATGCTCTTAGTCCAGCAGTTCTCTTTTGTGCCGAACAGCACATCAACCCAAAGTTTGCGCAAGTGTGCACAAGAGACAGCCGATACTATGCCTTGGAAGGTCGTGTTACTCGGCTGGAGCATGTTCATATTGATTCCCAACTTCACCATTGTATCCTGGTACATGATGTTAATGGCATTGCCATTGTCATTCAGGACCTTGCGGAACTTCACGTTTAATGTCGGGCCGATGAATGTTGGGTCCACGACCAAAGCATATCCTCCCGGGTTTGGCATAAACCGGGGAGTGTCCTTCTCGCTCCTAACGATCTCCTGCTCGGACCAGTGCATAAATTTCAGCACAACCGGCATAACCGCATTCACCTCCATAGAGCGTATGTACAAACTTCTCTTGTCTGTTGGCTTGGTCACAAAGACCACATAAGAATGATGGGCCTCCTTGAAATCGCCTTGGGGGTACTGCTCTAGTTGTCTCGGTGAACGACTGTTGCCTTGGACATTCACCCCATTTACCGGCCTAGGAGGAGGTGCTCTTGGTGCTAGTGGCGGCATCCGAGTCACATTTGCCCAGGTAAGTGGTGGCAGCTGTCTCGGAGCTGGCGGTCTTGGTGCTCCTCTTGGCTGATATCCACCTGCTCCGGCTCCTTTCCTCTGTGCACGCTGGTACCAGTGCAGTTGTCGGGGATGTAATCCCCGGGAACCCTAAGAGCATGAAATTCCGGATGAATATTTCTTGGTCGCAACTTGTTCTTGTAAGTTTATGCGCGATTCTACGAATCCCCCATAAACTCGGGGACTAGTGTCGGGGATGTAATCCCGGGTACCCTGAAGGTACGGGGATATTGTGTTGATATTGCAGGTAAAGGTACGTTTCAATAATAAAAGGAATAAAGAAAAAAGAGGAAGGAGGAGTGTTGGGCCGGATTCGGTGGTCTCGGGGTGGGATTGGACTGGCCCATCCCCTACTCGGTGCAACCGAGATGCTTGGATCGGTGGGCCGGGAATGTTCTCGTTTTGGTCAACCCCCTCGCACACGATCGCATCCACCAACTGCTCCACCACGACGCCCACGCCTTCCCCGACATCGACCTCGTCCCGGATCCCCTCCCGACGGAACTTCCAACCGCATCGCGCCGCCCGGCTCGCCCGACCTCGGCCGCCCGAGCTCCTCCACGCCGGACCGCTCCCCTCCTCGACCGCATCCCGCCCCCGACGTCCTCCCATCCGACTCGCGTCGTCCGCCTTTGCCTCGTCGACCTCGTCCTCAACCCGTCCGCGCCCGGCACCGCGTCGCCCCGTCGAGCTCGCCTCTGACCATCCGCCCGACCTCAACGGCCTCCTCGACTTCGGTGTCCCCGGCACTCCCACACCGGCGTCCCCGCGCCCGAGCTCGGTCCCCAGCACCTCCCGAGTACGTCGCCTCCACTCCGGCAGCGCAGCGCCTACCCGACATCGGCCGGCGACAACATCCTCGACCTCCATCGTGGCCTCGCCCTCCATCGTTACTCCGGCCAGATGCGACCCGGCCTCACCGCCTCGCCCCGAACCTCGGCGCCTGGCAGTACTCCTCGACCTCGACGGGGTCTCCTACGGCATCCGCAGCTCTGGCACGCGCCCCCGTCTTCGCCCGACATCGCCCGCACCTCCCCGGCATCCGGCCGCCAGCGCCCGGCCACCCGCACCTCGGGTTCCCGCGCAGGACCGCGCCCCCGCCCTCGCCGGAATCCGGCGACCCCTGTCTTGGTCGCCCCCGTGCCAACTCAGGTGCGTCCTCCTGCACCGATCCGCCGCCCGGCAGAGAGCTCCCGGGTCCAACTCCTACCAGCATACCGAGACCTCGGTTGCAAGTTAGCTTAGAAAGATCGAAGAAAAGGAGAAGGCCAGGCTACTTCCTCAACCGACACGGTATCCTTCATCGACAAGTACAGATACTCTACCGCAGCACCCACTACACCGGCATCACCCATCTCGGTAGCAAGATCAGCAATGAGGATAAGAAGAGGACGTGGAGATTTGGAAGACAGGCGCTAGAAGACGAAATCCAGTACATGTCCAGTAGGGCTACAGTAACGCTATAGTGTCCGGGATGTGACAATAGTATAGTGCGCGGTGATACAGTGAACAAATAGCGATTAGACCCTAGAAGTCACCTCGGGTACAGTGCGCGGTTAACAGTGTTACCTGTCCCCTTGTCTCCGTCTTGACCCATGGGCTCTCCTATATAAAGGGTACCAGGGGAGAGGGAGAGAAGGGACAAAACACCCCCACCACTTCATTTCCACCCATTACATTTGCTCTCAAGACCTCATAGAGGCATGTCTAGCAGCTCATGGAGCATGTTGTAGCCCAGATAATAATAGGAGAAATACACAGAGTAGGCTAGATGTTGTAGTAGGGGTTTTATCTCCTCACGAGAGCCCCGAAGCGGGGTAAATCCTTGTGTCACCATGTCGGTCGAGTTTATCTACGCGCGAGTTCATCGCGCAATCCCTCCCCGAGATCCCCTAGCGTCCATCGGCCCCACAAATTAGCCTACTCGTAGGCATATGTCTATTTGCCACGACGACAGTTGGCGCCCACCATGGGGCCACGCGGAGCTTGCGGGAACAATTTCGGATGGGACCCTCTTCATCAACCCTGGGACTCCGGCATCCCAAAACCAGCATCCCAAAACCGGCATCCCTGCACCGCGGGTCATGTCGGCTCCGACATCCCAAAACCGGCATCCCTGCGCCGCGGGTCATGTCGGCTCCGACATCCCAAAACCGGCATCCCTGCGCCGCGGGTCATGTCGGCTTCGACATCCCAAACCCGGCATCCCTGCACCACGGATACCGGACGCCGACATCCCCAACCGACATCCCTACACCGCAAATACCGGTCGCCGACATCCCCAACCAACATCCCTGCGTCGTGGGCAACAGTCGCCGACATCCCAAAACCGGCATCCCTGCACCGCGGATACCGGTCGCCGACATCCCCAACCGACATCCCTATGCCGCGGGAAGTGGAAGTGGTCGCCAACATCCCTGCGCCGCGGGTAGTGGTCGCCGGCATCCCAAATCGGCATCCCTGTACCTCGGGCAGCGGTCGCCGACATTTCTGCTCATCGGGTAGAGGTCACCGGCATCCCTGCTCCGCGGGTAGTGTTTGCCGGCATCCCTACACCGCAAATACCGGTCGCCGACATCTACCCCTACACCTATAATCAAAGGATCACGAGCAGTTGCACGCCAGTTGCCAGGGTTATGTCGGCTCCGACATCCCCAACCGCTCCTGTGCTCCGTGAGTATCATCATCTCTATCCTGCAATTATGTTATCCTAGAAATTATTCGGGAACCGCCCCTGCGTGCCTAGTTTAACTGTTTACCCAGTGACGAGGTGGTAACTCGACAAGTCCAAGGGTTGTGCACCCCGGGTTGATTGATGGGGAGAGAGATGAGTGCAGGTGGTCACGACGGCTGACAAGCAAGGATTTACCCAGGTTCAGGCTCCCAGAGGATAACACCCTACTCCTGCTTGTCTGGTTATTGATGCGAGTTGTGGTTACAATGGCGAGACTGCGATCTCGCTAGGGTTTGTGCCGTAGCTATCAGTGTGTCCTCTGGGACGAGCAGCCCTCCTGGCTTTATAGGCAGCCAGGTCTCGGGTGGTTGGTGCCGATGGCAACTACAGATATGGCAGGTTATGCTTCCTAACCGACTTGGACTAGGTTATATGGTACCCCGCGTGGGCCTTCTGTGGGCCTTCCTGTCCTTGGCGCGGCCCAGGTAGCCTTATCGTGGGCTACCCGAAAGGCAGCCCCACGTCAGTAGCCCCCGAGTGCTTGGTCGAAGCGTAGAGTCGAGCAAAGGACTCCTTCCTCCTGGACGCGCCATTGGATTGCTTGATCTTGAGCTTGAACTTGATTTCTTCAGCCAAACCGGCCACTCCCGATGGGAGTAACGTTTGCAGTCGAATTACTTTGCCTTCATCTTCTTGCAAAGCTTGCTTCTACTCAGCCTGTTTGGCTTACTTGTGGATGGATTCGGCTGCTCGAGCTTACTCTGTTGCCACCCGAATGGTTTCTTCGGGTTCTCGGATCATCTGCCGATCCTACCTTGTTGATTTCAGCTTTGAAGCCTACTACTCGAATTACTCTGTCGAGTTGCTTCAGTTGATTTTGGAGCCGTTGGCTTGATGACGTCACTGGTGACGATCTGCTGTACGCCTCTGCGCTCGATGGGACGTGACTTGGTGGGCCCTGCTGTCAGAGCTGACCGCGGTCAACAGTTGAGACGTCTCCGAAGTGGGCGCGAAATTTGCGCGGCATGATGATGACGCCTCGGTTTTCGTGCGTAGTGGACGAAGTGGGCGGTGACGGTTGGTTTCCTCGTGCGACACGTGGACGGCCGGATGTGTCTACTCGGAGCCCTTGTTCTGTGGACGGTTGAGATGAGACTTTTCGAGGCATAAGTACTGTGTTTTGACGCTTGGGATTTCATCTTCTCCAATCGCTCTGTGCTCCCTTTCCTCTGCGCTCTACCATTTTCGCCGCCATCCAGAGCTCCGCGCAATCTGTCCGTACACCTTGCGATGCCTAACGGCACCATGGGCAAGCCGAAGAGCGCCGCTGGCTCCTCTGCCGCCGCCGACGAAGTCGGGCTGATGAAGAAGCCCGACGGCGACTGGCAGAGATCGTCGGTGAAGAAGGCCGAGGTGGAGCTCTTCCGCGCGCAGGGTCTGCTTCCACCTGCTGACCAAGTCCAGGTACGCGTTCCTGGCAAGGAGGTTTTCCCCACTCCCCGCGATGGGGAACGTGTTTGCTTCGCGGATTTCCTTCCGCGGGGCTTCGGGTTCCCCATGCACGATTTCGTGCGCGATCTCCTGTATGCCTATGGGGTTCAGATCCACGATCTGACCCCCAATGGCGTCTTGAGCATCGCGGGCTTCATCGTGCTCTGCGAGTGCTTCCTGGGTGTCGCGCCCCATTGGGCGTTGTGGAAGTCGCTCTTCCTCGTTCGCAAGAACGTTGGGAAGTGCGGGTTTACCTTCCCCGTGGGCGGCTTCGAAATCCAAGTGCGCGGTGACACCGCGTACTTCCAGATGAAGAAGTGCGACTCCGTCCAGGGATGGCGCAAGAGATGGTTCTACGTCCAGTCGAACCAGGACGGCCTGTATGCATTCGACAGCGGACGTGGATTGCGGAAGACCGGCGCCTGGGCGCACCCGCTGACTTCCGTAGAGAAGGAGGCCGTGCGGCCCTTGCTGAGCCTGCTGCGTTATCTGACCAAGACCCTTGGGCGCGAGGCGGGTGGCGTCTTCCTGATGGCCACCTTCTTCCGTCTTCGGGTGTAGCCGCTCAGCACTCGGCCTCACCCGATGTTGGCCGCCGAGGGCGTCAGCACCGAGCCGCTTGACGATGAGGAGGTGGAAACCAAAGTAAGATCCATCACTAACCTCCGAGTCGCGGACACGTGCAACGTCAAGTGCCCGATTGCTGCTTACGGGGCCTCGAACCCCTTTCTGAGGTAAGTCTTGGCTTGTTTTCCTTTTGTCTTTGCTCGACCTGCGTCTACTTTCTTTTTGATTTGACTTGTGTCTACTTGCTTCAGGGTCGGGCTCTGTTGATCAGCCTTCCTCCTCTTCCCGAGAACGGACCCGACGACGAGTCGAAGTTTGTCGAGGAGGAAGACGACGACGAAGAGATTCCCTCCGCACACTCTCCCCACGAAGAGGTGGAGGAAGAGGATGAAGTGGAGGAACCCGTGCGGAAGAAGCGGAAGCTCCCGAGTCGTGGCGACTCTGCCACTGCGTCGTCACCTGCTAAGGATGCCGACGTTACCCTGGAGGAGGTCGTCGTGACGTCGTCGGGTGCGCGGTCCTCGGGTGGCTGGGATGATCCCCTGAATGTTCCCCCAGTCAGCTCTGCAGCTCCTCGTTCTTTTGCGCGGATGCCTTCGCCCTCCCTGGAGAGTTACGATGACCTTGGTACCCCCAGGTGAGCTTCTTTATAATGTGTGTCCTTCGAGTTGTGTTTTGTAGTTGCAACGTTTAAGTTGACAGGTGTGCTCGTTTTCGCTGCAGCCACCGTTCTGGCGATGTTAGCTCCCCCCTTCGGGACGTGGAGCATACATCCGCCCCTTCGACTGGAGTGGGGACTCAGGCGGCAGTGGAGAAGGTGCTTGCTGAGCCTGCTGGCGTTGCATCGTCTAGCCGCGTTCCTCCTTCGGCTTCAGAGGACCTTGACCTCCTGGACCACGTAAGTCCTTTATGCTTGTGCTTGCATTCTTGATTTTTCATCGGGTGCGCGATCAGCGCTCCCGATGGGAGTAGCCGTCGAAGGTGTGGGTGACTAGTATAGTCGCCCGCAACTTTATTAACATCTTTCTTTTGCTTCAGCCGTACAGCAGCTTGACGCAGCCGCGGCTTACGTTCGCCTGGAGAAGGAGAGGGACTAGCTGCGTGCTTCTTTGGACCAGGCTACTGGGCGGGTTGATGAGCTTGAGAAGGCTCTACATGAGTCTCGAGAGCGGGAGCTGGCGCGGGTCGCCCAGGAAAAGACTCAAGTCGGTCGTCTCCTTTCACTCGCCGGTGTACTTGGGGGTAAGTTTCGGCTTGATGCCTACTGTGTCTTGATCTTTTTCTTTTGTCTGACCTTGAATCCTTTGCGCAGAGACTTGCGGTGGAGCTCCTCCAGAAGACGCGTCTAGTGACACGGTTGACTTGGCGACTGCTGTTGGCTTCCTCGACCGGGTCTGTGCCTATGCCTCCGACGCGCTGAAGAAGTCCGCAGCCGCGTTGAAGAAATCGACTGGAGCCCTCACTGTGGTGCACCAGAGTATCTTCCCGGGCGACCAGCCGCCGGCAGCCGTGGACGCCCTTGCTGCGCCGTTTGAGGACGCGACCACCATCGCCGATTTTACGCGGTCGCATACGGTACGCGGCTCCGAGCTCACCTTCCAGCTCCTCTTAGGGCATCAGGTTCCAGGTGATTTTGAGAAGGTCGTCAGCGGCTTTCCCCGCAAACCTGATGGCCGAATTGCGTCGCTGAGTGGCGTGAAGGAGCGTGCTTCGCAGCTGGCCGTGCAGCTTGTGGCACTCTTCGAGAGGGCCCTTGCTAAGGCGACTGAGGCGGCTGCCGCTCGGAAGGGTCGTTCCCGGCGCAGTCCGCAGCCTTAGAGTAGGCGTAGCTTTAGGAATTCGGCAGTCGCCGTGGTCTGTATTTTGAACTTCTTGCTCTGTAATGAATATTGTCCTGCCAGGTCTTTTGGCCTTCAATATTGCTTATGCTGACTTTCTTTGTGCCGAGTTTAACTGTGCTTCGCAGTCGTATGATTGTATTGACTCTGCGTATTCATGGCAGAATGTTGTGCGCGGTGATGCTTCGCCTTCTCCTGTGGCTGAGCCGAGTGGCGCGGCTTCTTCTTCGGGTGCTCGCCGTCGTCGGGCGGCGCCGGCTCCTCCACGTAGTGTAAATGATTAGCGGATAATCACATACCTGAAGAACAAGGTGGTTGAGCTTGAGGCGACCCTGAAGAATACTGAGCGGCTGCTGCACCGCTCCCGGTCGCATCCTACGGCGGAGTTCTCGCGACGTGAGGATTTCTTGCTTGGGGAGATCGATCTGATCAGTCGGCAGTTGCAAGGTTTGTATCCCTTTGGCGGCTGCTATCTTTGCTGAAGCTTGCTTGTTCTGACTTGCAGTTTATGCGTTCAGATGTTAATCCTGATTGGGAGGCCGAGCGGGCTCGCGTTGAAGAGCGAGTTACCCGAGAGGCGTCCGACGACTCCTACGAAGCTCGGCAGTTCTGGGTGAACAAGTCGAGAGGGCGCGTCCTTGCCACCATGCTTGATCGTACGTGGCGCGCTGCTTTTCTTCTGGAGAACTGCCGGAAGACACTCTGGCACATCAATCGTGTGTACTTCCCGCATAACGCGCAGCCGAACGGGCTGTCCGCCTTGCTGGAGAGGTTTCGCGATGGTGAAGGGCTGAAGGAGGTTGTCGACGCCCAACTTGTGGCTGGGGCGAACGCGGCGTTGGCATACGTCCGGATGCATCGGCCGCATCTTCCGCTCGACAGGGTGCTTGATGGCCTGCCTGGTGATGACGACTTCGACGAGACCTTGGCGGCTGCGCGTCGAATTATCAGGCAGGTTCAGGACCTGAGTGAGCGCCTTGTAGGTCCCCTCGATGCGCCGAAGGCCGAGCCTGCAGTTTAAAGTCGCTGTCGTCTGATGTACAGGGTTAGCTATAGAGGGCAAATGTGCCTGTGCAAGTCGTAATGTAATAGATTAAAGTACTTGCGAGTCATGAGAATTGATCTGCTTGCTCGAAAGTGTAAATGCGTGTTTTGATTTTCGACCTGTTTGGCGCAGTCGCCTAGTATGTTGGTCGACGGCCTAGGTTTTCCCAAGTGTGACCTGTATGTCGCAGCCTCTGACTTTATCAGGTGGCGACTTAGGATTTTTGTAACTTGACCTGTATGGCGCAGCCCCCGAGTTGTTCGAGTGGCGGCCTAGGATTTTTGCGAAGGCCTGCATGGCGTAGCCCCCCGAGTGGATTGAGTGGCAGCCTAGGATTACAAGTGTCACCTGTTTGGCGCAGCCCCCGAGTATGTCAGGTGGCGACCTAGGATTTTGAACTTGACCTGTACAGCGCAGCCCCCGAGTGAGTTCGAGTGGCGGCTGAGGATTTTCTGAGAAGGCCTGTATGGCGTAGCCCCCGAGTAGGTCGAGTGGTAGCCTAGGATTACAAGTGTTACCTGTTTGGCGCAGCCCCCGAGTATGTCGAGTGGCGACCTAGGATTTTGAACTTGACCTGTATGGCGCAGCCCCCGAGTATGTCGAGTGGTGGCCTAGGATTTTTGATTTATGCTTGTATGGCGCAGCCCCCGAGTGGTTCGGGTGGCGACCTAAGCTTTTCTTTCAACCTGTGTGGCGCAGCCCCCGAGTCGTTCGGGTGGCGGCCTAGGATTTTAGCTTCCTCTGTATGAAAGGTAAAGGAGACAGATTTTCTTCAAATCAATTTATTGATTCTTGCGAACAGGCCGCCTCATTAAAACCCTTCCAGTCCCCTCAGGTACCCTGGTAAGGGAAAGAGTGCGTCTGAAACCTGCCGCGCTGATTTTCTTGTACAATGATTGGGTTGAACTAGGCGTAGAACCGGCGGAGTTGTGCCACGTTCCACGGATTGCTGTAGTCTGCTCCCGTCTTCGAGTCTTTCAGGCGGTAAGCTTCGTTGCCGATTGCTTCTGTCACGATGTACGGGCCCTCCCATGGGGAAGCGAGCTTGTGCACCTTCTTTTGCTTGAGTCGAAGAACCAGATCGCCTGCAACGAACGCTCTTGGTCGTAGCCTCCGTGTGTGATAGTTGCGCAGGTCCTGTTGATACACGGCTGATCGTGCCAGGGCGATGTCGCGTGCTTCATCCAGGGTGTCCCTGCTGTCTTCGAGTGCCTCCTCTGCATCCGACTCGTCGTAGGCGACTACTCTCGATGCGTCGAACTTGATGTCGCAAGGGAGGACCGCTTCTGCACCATACACCATAAAGAATGGAGTGTATTAGGTGGATCTGTTTGGCGTTGTTCGCAGACTCCAAAGGACCGACGGCAGTTCTTCCACCCATGGGCCCGCTGCGCGTTTTAGGGGCACGCGCAGTCGCTTCTTGATGCCGTTGCAGACGATGCCATTGGCTTTCTCCACTTGCCCATTGGATTGCGGGTGCGAGACAGACGCATAGCTGAGCTTGATCCCCTGCTCTGAGCAGAAGTCCTTGAATTCTTCGGCTGTGAAGTTCGAGCCGTTGTCGGTGATGATCCCATTCGGTACTCCAAATCTGAAGATGATTGACCTGATGAAGTTGACTGCTGTGGATGCAGTCGAACTTGTGATGGGCACGGCTTCGATCCACTTTGTGAACTTATCGACTGCAACCAGGAGGTGAGTGTGACCTCCGGGTGAGAATTTCTTCAGCGGGCCCACCATGTCCAGACCCCATTGGGCGAAGGGCCAGGCTAATGGTATTGTCTTGAGTTCCGATGCTGGCGCGTGTGGCCTGTTGGCAAATTCCTGGCACCCTGTGCATTTCTTTACTAGTTCCTCGGCGTCCTGCATGGCTGTCAGCCAGTAGAACCCGGCTCGTAGCGCTTTGGCCACCAGTGCCCGACTGCTGTCGTGATGCCCGCAGATACCCGCGTGGATGTCGAGTAAGATGGCTTGGCCGTCGACTGGATCTATGCACCTTTGCAGGATTCCTGAGATGCTTCTTTTGTATAGTTCTCCGTTAATGACGGTGAAACTTTTGGAGCGCCTGATGATGCGCTTCGCTTCGACTGGATCAGCTGGCAGCTTCTGATGTAGTATGAACGCCAGGTACGGTCCTGTCCATGTGGCTTCGACTAGCATGACCTCCATGGGGACCTTGTCTTGGCTTGGCGGGTTGGCATCGCCTTTTGTTGTTGCAGTGCTTGCTGTATTCTGAGTCTTGATGGACCTCCGCGTGATGCACTCGAGGAAGGCGCCGGGTGGGACTGGCACCCTGTCTGAGCCCATGTTAGCGAGGACGTCGGCTTCCTCGTTGCTTTCACGGCCAATATGGCGCGGCTCGCAACCGTCGAAGTTGCCTTCCAATTGATTGTAGAGGTCTCTGTAGGCGATCATGTTGTCGGCGATGGCGTCGCAGGACTTCATGGTTTGCTGTACCACCAGGTAGGAGTCGCCGTATATCATGAGGTGCGTGGCGCCGCAGTTCTTGGCCATCCGCATGCCGTGGATCAGGGCCTCGTACTCGGCTTCGTTGTTGGACGGCGTCGGAAAGTCTATCTGCAGGACATACTTGAGCTTGTCGCCTTTGGGGGAGATGAGTACGACTCCTGCCCCGGCTGACATGAATTTCTTGGAGCCATCAAAGTACATTGTCCATGCGTTGGACAAGTCGGGGATATTTGGTAGCTGGGCTTCTATCCACTCGGTGGTGAATTCCGGGAGGACTTGGGCCTTGATGGACTTCGGGTGAGCATACTTCAGCCCCCATGGTCCTAGCTCGACAACCCACTTGGTGACTCGTCCTGTCGCGCGTTGGTTTGTGAGAATGTCTGCTAGTCCAGAGGAGCTTACCACCGTGATCGGGTGCTCGGAGAAGTAGTGGACGAACTTTCTGGAGGTCATGAAGACTCCGTATGCCAGCTTCTGGTAATGAGGGTAGTTCTGCTTGGACAAGGTGAGTACTTCGCTAAGGTAGTAGACGGGCCTCTGCACCGGGTGACTGTGCCCTTCTTCTTCGCGTTCGACTTCGAGCACCGTGCTCACCACCCTGTTTGTTGCTGAGACGTATAAGTACAGCGGCTCGTTTTCCAGTGGTGCCACGAGGACTGGAGAGGTTATCAGGGTTTTCTTGAGATGGTCGAATGCGTCCTGCGCCTCTTGTGTCCACTCGAACTTGTCCGTCTTCTTCATCAGTTGGTAGAAAGGTAAGTCTTTCTCCCCCAACTTACTAATGAACCGGCTGAGAGCTGCGACTCGGCCGGCTAATCGTTGCACCTCCCGGAGCTTGGTTGGTGCTGGCATTGTGAGTATGTTCTGCACCTTCTCGGGGTTTGCTTCGATTCCTCTTGCGGATACGAGGTATCCTAGTAACTCTCCGGCTGGCACGCCGAACACGCACTTCTCTGGGTTGAGCTTGATCTGGTACACATCGAGTGCGGCGAAGACCTTGCGGAGGTCGTCGACTAGGGTATCCTCCTTTCGGGTCGTGACAACGATGTCATCGACGTAGACTTGGACGATCTGCCCGATTAGCACCTTGAGACATGCTTGCATTGTCCGCTGGTACGTGGCACGTGCGTTTTTGAACCCGAACGGCATCGTCTGGTAGCAAAAGACGCCGTCGGGTGTGATGAAGGCCGTTTTTTCTTCGTCCTTGACTTTCAGCCTGATCTGCTGGTAACCTGAGTAGGCGTCCAGGAAGGACAGGCGCTCGCAACCTGCTGTCGAGTCGATGATCTGGTCTATCCGCGGGAGCGAGAAGTGGTCCTTGGGGCAGCACTTGTTGACTGTGGTGAAGTCAACGCACATGCGTAGTTTCTTCGTCTTCTTTTTCTCCACTAGAACCGGGTTGGCGACCCAGTACGAATCCTTGATCTCTCGGATGAATTTGGCGTGCAGTAGTCTGTCGACTTCCATGGTGATCGCGTCTCGTTTGGGTCCTGAGAAGCGTCGCATGGATTGTTTGACTGGTCTTGCGTCCTTGTGGACTTTCAGAGAGTGCTCGGCGAGTTCCCTGGGTATCCCTGGCATGTCAGAAGGTTGCCATGCAAAGATCGTCCAGTTCTCACGTAGGAACTCGACGAGCGCGCTTTCCTATGCGGGGGTCAGACTCGATGAGACCTTGACCGTCTTTCTGCTGTCAGTCGGATGGACTTGGTGGGTGACGGTGTTGTCGTTCGTGTTGAACGCTGCGTCCTTGGCGGGCTTCTTGCGAGCCGGGAAGACGGTCTTGTCGTTGTCGGCTGATATTGCTTTGAAGTGCTCTTCGACTCCTAAGAACTCAGAAATCTTGGCGAACTCGCGGTCGCAGCTGTTGGAGAGCCCGAAGTCGCCACGGACGGTGATTACTCCTTTTGGCCCGGGCACCTTTATCATTAGGTAGGCGTAGTGGGGTACTGCCATGAACCTGGCAAAGGTCGGGCGTCCGAGGATGGCGTGGTATTGTGACTTCCAGTCGACGACCTCAAAGTCTATCGACTCCTTCCTGAAGTGCTCGGGTGTACCGAGGATGACGTCGAGTGTGATTGTTCCCATGGGCGTGATTGCTTGCCCTGGTACTATGCCGTGGAAGGTGGTTTCCGATTCCGGCAATTTCTCCGTCGACCTGTTCATTCTTCTCAGGGTGTCGGCGAATATGATGTTGATGCCGCGGCCTCCATCCAGGAACACCTTCTTCAAGCTGTAGTCGCCGATCAAGGCCTCAATCACGAGTGCGGCGTGCCCGGGTCGGGTTACCTCTGATGGGTGATCTGCCCTGGAGAATGTGATTGGTGTCTCCGACCCGCGCAGGTAGTCTGGTACCGTGCGCGGGCTGTTGATGGCTTGAAGTACTTGGCGTGTGATAATTATCTGGCACCTGTTCGACGGGGATCCCCTCTGGATCATGTTCAGCTGTCCCCGTGCGGCTGGGTACGTGTCGGCTGCTGCCGACTGACCTTGTTGCTGTTGCTGTTGCTACGGCTGGGGGAACGCTCCTGCCGCCTGCACCTGGTTGTTGTTTGCGGGTGCTGCCTGGATGGCTAGCTGCGGTGCCGCCTGTATGGCCTGTACCGGGGCGATGATTTGCTGCATGGCATGGTATATCTTTCTTGCTTTGCGACAATCCTTCAACAGGTGGTTGGAACTCCATTTGCCTGTTTCTGGGTTGCGGAATGAGTGATGCTTACAGGGTTGCATCAGCTCCTCTGCTGGGGTCAACGGGCGCTTCCACTCGCGTTTCTGACTTCCATCATTGTGGCCGATGCTGCTGCTGCCACGGTAGTACTGACTCGAGCTGGGCTGCCGACTTTGGTCGTACTGTCGGCTGCTGTCACGTTTGTCCTCACGGGGGGTTTCATAGCCCGCCGCTACTAATTCGATTGAATCGTGGGTGTAACGTAGCTTCTTCTTTTGGCGTGCCTCACGCCAATTGCTTGTTTCGCCCTCTTTTTGGGGGGGAGTTTCGCGGACATAGTCTTCTCTTTTGGCCCATTGGTTGGCTGTCTTCATGAGCTCTATTGTGGTCTTCGGCTGGAGCCTACCGAATTCCTCCCGGAGGTCGCGGCGAGCGACGCCGTGCATGAAGGCGTCCATCACTCGATCTTCTGATACGGGTTCCATGGTATTGCAGAGGAGTGTCCACCGCTGGATGTAAGAGCGGAGCGACTCATCCTTTCCTTGCTTGCAGGCCTGCAACTCGATGTAGGTCGTTGTCCTTGCAAATGTTCCCGAGAAACTCTTGATGAAGTTATCCTGGAATTCTTCCCATGTTCGGAAGAGTCTTTGGGTTGGCTTGTGAGCCACCCGCGTGCCGAGTCTGTCAACATGAGCTGGATGTACTGCATTGCCGTAGTCGACGTTCCGCCTTGGCAGGTGCAAGCGATGAGGTAGTCTTCGATCCACAGTTTTGGGTCTTGCTTCCCGTCATACTTTGGTGTGCCAGCCGCCAACTTGAAGCCTTTAGGCATGCGGGTGTCGCGGATGTTGAATCTAAAGCATGCCGCACCACACGGCTCGAAGTCGCGGTCAGCATGGTCATCCGCGTTTGCCACACTAGCCGAGCGCTCCTTGCGGTTGCGGTCCACCATCTTCTGTGTCAGGACGTCGCGAAGGTCCTTGACTGGCTGTCGCTGCGCCGATTGGATGCCCGAGGTCGTTGGTTCGTGCGCTCGGTTGCTTGGCCCCTTGGCCGCCAGAGCTTCTTCGATTGCCCTTATGGAGGCAATTTGTTGCTTGTGGAGAAGGGAGCCTGCGTCTCCCTCGGGTGGCTGCGTGAGCCGGAGGTATGTCTCGACTGAGATCAGGGCGGCGTTTCCCGTCTTTGGGACGGGTATCCCGTTCTCATCTTCGGTGACGAAGGACGAGTCGAGGTTGTGGGTGAGCCTTGTTCGATCGGCTTCTGCCATGTGGGGAACGCGGGCTCTGGTTCGCCGTGCTCCTTGGTTAACCTCTGTAGAAGATGTGAAGGAGAGGGCGGCTCGCCTAGCACTCGATGCATCCGCGTCCCTTTTGCGCCTGAGCAGGTCGGCTTTTTCGGCGCGGATTCGTTCGCCTTCCTTGCGTAGCAAATACTGGACCGCCAGGTGGTCTTCTCGAGGTGCGTTGGGTGGGGGGAACGTGCCCTCGTCCACATGCTTCATGGCTTGGATCGCCATGTCCCGCGTGATGACAAGTTTAGTCTGGTCCGGCATGTCCACCTCTAGCGGATATGCGGGTTCTTCTTCGTCGTCATGCGGTGCTGTTCCGGCCATGAAGACTTGCTAGGGGTAGACTTGAGTCGGAGAGTTGCTGCTGCCGCTGCTGCTTATGTCGCCCGCTTCTTGCTCGGGGTCGAAAATAGCTGCAACGTGGCGCGCGGCGCAGTCGCTGTCGCGTCTTCTCGCGATTGTCCATGTGCTCACGCTCGCCGCGGCGAGTGCGATTGGCTTGGGGTAGACTTGGGATTTCCACGAAGATGAGGGCGCGCGCGACATGGCTGTCGGGCGCGGGCTCCTGGTTGCCCGTGCAGGTGCGACAGTCGAGGTGGATCTTGACTTGGTCGACCGCACGACCGAAGTTGGGGTAGTAGACTCGATTCGCGCGGCCGTTGCCGAAATTGTCGATGTAGTCGATGTAGATGCCCTCTTCACAGGTGCAGCGGGCGCGGCCCCCACGGGTGCGGCAGATGCGATCTTCGCGGGTTCGGCGGGCGCGGCCTCCGCGGGTGCGGCAGATGCGATCTTCGCGGGTTCGGCGGGCGCGGGGGTTGCCGATTTAGGTGACGCCGTCGCGCGTAGCGCGGTAGTCGTAGACCTGAGTATACCACGACTATCGATGCAGCAGAATATGGAGCCGAAGGTGATGTGTATACCTTTGTCCAGATTGGCGTACACTGACTGGTGGGCTGGCGGGTGGATGACGTACTCGAAGGAGCCGAATCGGATCGACTCTCTGACGGCAGACACGCCGATCTTCATTGCGGATGGAGCCGGAGCGACCATGATCCTAGCACTTGTTTCACCTTCCCACAGACAGCGCCAATTGACGAGGTGGTAACTCGACAAGTCCCAGGGATGTGCACCCCGGGTTGATTGATGGGGAGAGAGATGAGTGCAGGTGGTCACGACGGCTGACAAGCAAGGATTTACCCAGGTTCAGGCTCCCGGAGGATAACACCCTGCTCCTGCTTGTCTGGTTATTGATGCGAGTTGTGGTTACAATGGCGAGACTGCGATCTCGCTAGGGTTTGTGTCGTAGCTATCAGCGTGTCCTCTGGGACGAGCAGCCCTCCTGGCTTTATAGGCAGCCAGGTCTCGGGTGGTTGGTGCCGATGGCAACTACAGATATGGCAGGTTATGCTTCCTAACCGACTTGGACTAGGTTACATGGTACCCCGCGTGGGCCTTCTGTGGGCCTTCCTGTCCTTGGCGCGGCCCAGGTAGCCTTATCGTGGGCTACCCGAAAGGCAGCCCCACGTCACCCAGTAACGAGATGTCGTAAACCGGGGACTGCTCTGTTGTGCCTGCTTTGTCGTATGTTTGTTTTTTCCCCGCGAGCAAGATGTCTTGACCCAGGCACTGGCTTACCGGCCGGTTGTACCTTGCATGCTTAGTCCGTAGAGTAACTCAGTTTAAATTTATTTATATGCATGTCGTATCTTCGTTTTGTTGTGTCGTTTATCTATCGGCATCCCGAACCTGGACTCGGGGACTGCCGCGTTCCTTCGTCTGCCTGGTTTATCTGTAAATTTACCCATGGACTCAGTGAAACCGAAGCTATGTTCATGTGCCTAGCTGGGCGGGTAGTCGTTTTTTACGTCTCATAATAAATTCTTTTTGGCATATCGTTCAGATCTATCGCTTCCATTAAATATTTATTATGCATACCTGTCTACACTTTCACTGAAAGGGGATGTCGGTTTTACCGACGTGGTACCCATGTTGGTTTTACCCGAGTTGGTACCCATGTTGGTTTTACCGAGTTAGTATCCATGTCGGATAATCTCCTTACCAAGAGGATGGTCATGTCAAAGATCTCGGTTATGTCGGTCATTAAATTGGTTATCTTGGATCCATCTTATATTTATTATTTTCTCAAGATATATTGCATATGGTCTTTGATGTCGGTTTGCCGAGTTCTAAATGGCGTATCTCATCTCAGTTGTTACCCATGTATCGTGACATCATGCAAAATTTCCAGATCGCCGTTTATGTCGGTTCGCCAATGTGTCGTGGCATCATGCAATATCTCCAGATCGCCGTTTATGTCGGTTCACCAATATATCACGACATCATGCCATAGCTCCAGATCCCCGTTTATTTTGGTTCGCCAATGTATCATGGCATCGGGCAATATTTCCAAATCGTCATTTGTTTCAGTGTGTCAAAGTTCGGCAAAGGCAACACCCGAGATACCGAAACGAGTATAAATGCCAGAGTGGCTGAGATACAGAGATATCCGTGATATGCCTAGAGTGGCCGAGATACCGAAAACATGTGTGATATGCCTAGAGTGGCCGAGACAACGAGATATCGAGACACCTGAGATCCCCCGGTGTGACATTGTGTGTTTGGTTGGAGGCGTCTGTGTCGGTATATGCCCAGAGTGGCTAAACGCCGTCACATGAGACTCTGTGTTGGTATATGCCCAGAGTGGCTAAAGGCCGGCACATGAGGCGTATGTGTCGGTATACGCCCAGAGTGGCTAAAAGCCGGCATGTGTTGTATGTTTATGTAAGCCGGTAGTGGCCGAAGACATCTATGTCGGTAAAAAACGCCTAGAGTGGCTAAGGAACCGGCATATGATTGTATTTTTGCAGGTACACGATGGAATAGGTAAAGACGGTGGTATTGTGATTCTTTCTAAGCCTGCGCGCGACTCTGCGAGTACCCCGCAGCCTCGGGGACTAGTGTCGGGGATGTAATCCCCGGGACCCCTAAGAGCATGACATTCCAGATGGATATTTCTTGGTCGCAACTTGTTCTTGTAAGTTTATGCGCGATTCTACGAATCCCCCATAAACTCGGGGACTAGTGTCGGGGATGTAATCCCCGGTACCCTGAAGGTACGGGGTTATTGTGTTGATATTGCAGGTAAAGGTACGTTTAAATAATAAAAGGTGTAAAGAAAAAAGAGGAAGGAGGAGTCCTGGCCCGGATTCGGTGGTCTCAGGGTGGGATTGGACTGGCCCAACCCCTACTCGGTGCAACCGAGATGCTTGGATCGGAGGGCCGGCAATGTTCTCGTTTTGGTCAACCCCCTCGCACACGACCGCATCCACCAACTGCTCCACCACGATGCCCACGCCTTCCCCGACATCGACCTCGTCCCGGATCCCCTCCCGATGGAACCTCCAACCGCATCGCGTCGACCGGCTCCCCTGACCTCGGCCGCCTGAGCTCCTCCACGCCGGACCGCTCCCCTCCTCGACCGCATCCCGCCCCCGGCGTCCTCCCCTCCGACTCGCGCCGTCCGCCTTCGCCTCGTCGACCTCGTCCTCAACACGGCCGCGCCCGGCACCGCCACGCCCCCTCGGGCTTGCCACCGACCATCCGCCCGACCTCCACGGCCTCATCCCGGCGCCCGACCTCCTCTGCATCCCCGGCCGTGGCTCAGCGCCCTCGCTCGCATCCGCGCCTGACCACCTTAGGCAGCTCTGCGCCCGGCGTCCCGGCCTCGTCGACTTTGGCATCCGGCACTCCCACACTGACGCCCCCGCGCCCGAGCTCGGTCCCCAGCACCTCCTGAGTTTGTCGCCTCAACTCCCGCAGCGCTGCGCCTCCCCGACAACGGCCGGCCACGACATCCTCGACCTCCACCGGGGCCTCGCCCTCCGTCGTTACTCCGGCCAGATGCGCCCCGGCCTCACCGCCTCGCCCCGAACCTCGGCGCCCGACAGCGCTCCTCGACCTCGACGGGGTCTCCTGCGGCATCCGCAGCTTCGGCACGCGCCCCGGCCACCCCCGTCTTCGCCCGGCGTCGCCCGCACATCCCAGGCATCTGACCGCAAGCGCCCGGCCACCCGCACCTCGGGTACCCGCGTAGGACCGCGCCCCCACCCTCGCCCGAGTCCTGCGATCCCTGTCTTTGTCGCCCCCGTCCCAACTTGGGTTGTCCTGCTGCACCGAGCCGCCGCCAGGCAGAGAGCTCCCGGGTCCAACTCCTACCAGCATACCGAGACCTTGGTTTCAAGATAGCTTAGACAAATCGAAGAAAAGGAGAAGGCCATGCTACTTCCTCAACCGACACGGTATCCTTCATCGACAAGTACATATACTCTGCCCCAGCACCCACTGCACCGGCATCACCCATCTCGGTAACAAGATCAGCAATGAGGATAAGAAGAGAACGTGGAGATGTGGAAGACTGGCGCTAGAAGACGAAATACAGTACATGTCCAGCAGGGCTACAGTGATGCTACAGTGCCCGGGATGTGACAATAGTACAGTGCGCGGTGACACAGTGAACAATAGCGATTAGACCCAGTAGTCACCTCCGCTACAGTGCGCGGTGAACAGTGTTACCTGTCCCCTTGTCCCCGGCTTGTCCCCTGGGCTCTCCTATATAAAGGGTACGAGTGGGAGAGGGAGAGAAGGGCCAAAATACCCCCACCACTTCATTTCCCCCCTTTACATTTGCTCTCAAGACCTCATAGAGGCATGTCTAGCAGCTCATGGAGCATGTTGTAGCCTGGATAATAAGAGGAGAAATACACAAAGTAGGCTAGATGCCGCAGTAGGGGTTTTATCTCCTCAGGAGAGCCCCGAAGCAGGGTAAATCCTTGTGTCACCATGTCGGTCGAGTTTATCTGCGTGCGAGTTTATCATGCAATCCCTCCCCGAGATACCCTAGCGTCTATCGGCCCCACAAATTAGCCTACCCGTAGGCATCTGTCGGTTCGCCATGACGACAGCAGTTCCGGGTTGGGTGATTCGCCGGCTTGCGAACATCCATCGTATGGAATCTGCAAGGTCCGTCTAGCATTGCCTCATAAGTTGATGGCTTACTCGGGCTTGTCCATGCCGGCTTCACCTCTTGATTCTGGGTCCAAGTCGGACCATCCGTCTTCCGGCGCTGCGTCGCGCTAGTTTCCGGCTGTACTGGTGCTACTGCAGCGACATGTTACGCTTCATATCTGTACTCTGGTTCTCTTCTCTTCACACCGAAGTTCTCCTACCGACGAGGTGGTCCGATTTTGTTGTTGCCCTGCTACCTCCTGCTTGACTCTCCCTAGTTAAGCAGGGGTTGCATTGGGTCTCCTAGTGCATAGCTATCTGCAATGCGGATTGTCTCGGCCAGAGTCTCCGGCATTTCTCTCTGCAACTTCTGCCATAACATGGAGCCATGTCGACATCCCTGCGCAAACCATGAAATGGCCTGCGACTCCACAACTCCCTCACTGGAATTGCGGACATTACTCCATCGAGTCAGGTGATCTCGGTCGTTCTCGTCTCTGCATGCACATTGCAAGCTGCGGTGGTCTGTTGGATCTCTTGTATGTGCTTGAATAATTGCTGACAAAAGCATCTTCAAAGTCCAGCCAGCAGTCCACACTTCCTTCTCTTAAGTTGTTGAGCCAGATCCGAGCTGGCCCTTCCAACATCTGCGGGATATACCTCACCACCCATCGCCGGTTACCACCAGCAATGTTCACAGCCGACAGATAGTCTATCATCCAGCCCTCTGGCTTCGTGCTGCCATCATACGTGTTGGCACCTCTATTGAGCTGGAGTTTTGGATAGGCGTCTCATTCATGATCCGGGGTCCGAAACACTTAGGACCAGGTGGGCATTGCTCTTCCAATGCCTCCGACTTAAAAATTATGTCCAGCCGGTGCCGGGCATCTCCCGGGGCAAGCTGCCGAGATCCCAAGCGAGAGCCCAATGGGTTGTTCTGAGCTTGGTACCCGACCTGCGCCATTACCGAGTTGCCATCATTATGCCTGTTTATCACAGGGTTGGCATTTGGTGGCTGTTGGACATTGATTACGTCTGGCTGCCTGTGTGCCGTGTCCTGCACTAGGTATCTGGGTTGCTGACCTCGGCCAGCCGATTCGCCTGTCGACCATGCGGGTTACCCGACACGGGATTGCTTCTTGCTCTACAGGCACCATCTTGCCCAGCCAACTGCATGTTGGCGTACTCCGGATCATAAGTCTGCAATTGTCTGTTTCTGCCGGAGGTTACACTCTGGGCCCGGTCTCTTCCAACATGCGGAGAAGAGGCTTGTCTGTTGGAGCCACTGGGCTGCCCAACCAAGTGAACCACCTGCGATCCGCCAACATCCGGGTTTGCCCTCTGCAAAGCCTCATTTTGCCGCGTTGCCATACCGACTAACTCATTGACCCGGTCTTGCTGTTTCTTCCGAACATCTCCGGTTAACCCGGACAACTCGGCCCTCACCACGGACCAAAATTGGGGGCAAAGAAGAGCCGGCAAAAAATCGATTTTAGAAGGCAATGCCACTGCCGGGAAAAGTAAAGGGCAGCACTGCAGCCGGCAAATATCTATCCCGGCAGTTGAAACTGCCGGCACTACTGTAGCGAAATTTTCGGCGCGTGAGACGAAAATATTGCAGACTTCGCGTGGGGCGTGGACGAAAATTATAGACTTGGCGCGCGGCTCGTGGCGTGTAACCCTAAATACCAAATCGCAAATCCCACACCCCATCTTCCTCACCAGCCCATCTCCATCGATACGGCCGCCGCTCTCCCTCCGCCACTCGCTCCACGGCACCCCCGCCCTCCGCCACTCGCTCCATGCTGCAGCACCCGTCTCCGCGCCGCCGCACAGAAGGGCTCCCGAACCGTGCCGCGAACTCCTCCGTCTGCTCCGTGCTGCCGCTGTTGCAATCCATCGGTCCGCTCTATGCTACCGTTGCTACACTTTATAGGTGAGCATATATCTTCTCTTTCCTTCCCCTTCTTCTTCCCATGCCCTTACCTCGCCCTCTCAACCGTGGCCCTTTGTGGTGACCGGGGCCATTGCCGCCACCTCCCTTTCACACTGTGTCGTGCCATGTTAGGAGTTCAGCGAGGCTTGTGGTTTCCAATGAAGTAAACCTCTGTGCTGAAACTGAATTTTGGACAAAGACTGTATTTTTGGCGTTGTGTTCAACTGAACTATATTTTTCTTCTTTTCTATTTAATGCAGGTTAGACCGAGTTCAACTGAATCCATCGAGGCTCACACTTTTAGGTGCACGGCTTTGTCAAAACACATTTTTTTATTCCAATTATGACTGTTGTAAATTTCTTGCATGATAATAGCTTCACTTATGGCTTAGTGTTAGGTTTTTCTGTGTATTCCGAATATTGCCAGGCTTATTGATTCACTTCATAGGTTAATTGTTGAGTACCAAGGGAACTTAGTGGATAAGGGATAAATTGGACTGAACATTGTAGGCTTGGTCTTCTGCTGCTCATTGTAAGACACTTCTGATAATAGCTCTCTGATTGCTTCGTTGTATGCACTTCTACTTGATCATGTGCAAATTCATGTGTCTTATGACAATTGTAATATCTTGGTTCCATGCACTTGAGTATTTTCTGATTGTTGTTGTGTGGTTACTTGAAGTAATTAATATTTTGTTTGACTTAGGGTTATTTTACTAACTGTTCGAAAAATGGATAAGAGCTGGATGGATCAAGATAGGCACACTGAAACATTAATTAATGGGGTTAAAGGATTTACTCAGTTTGCCTTTACCCATTCGGCAAGAGGGAACACTATCTTATGCCCTTGTAGGAAGTGTGTGAATTGTTCTTGGCTTGAAGCTAGTGAGGTCCAGGAGCACTTAGTATGCCACGGGTTTACGTCTGACTATAGACGCGGGAATATCACTGTAACACCCCAATCTTCTTAGCCTAGAATTGTGGTGTTATGCTTGAAGGTTTAGCCTTAGTTAAAAACTCTTTGTGTGTGAAAAATAATTATGACACAATTTTATCTTTGATTCTTCTTACTAATCTTGTTTGAATGTTCCCTAGCCATCTAAGTTGTTAGAAGCACTAAAGTAAAAATAGATATAACCAAAAATTCAACTCCTATGATCTTCATGTAAATTAAAACATAGCAAAACTATAACCTATTAATAAGCAAACCTTACACAATTTTGGTCATGCAAAAGAACCAACTTGGTCTAGTTAAAATATATTTTGGTTTGCTGACTTTAAAAATAATTTTTGGATTTGTTTCAATGTAAAACCAAGGGGTTTAAGTATGAATCAAAAATCAATGACCATTAGCTCTCACTTTCTTTTCTGATTTTATTTTTCCATCCGTTATTAAGGGAATTAGTTAGTATACTCTAAATTGATCAAATTCTTCCATTAGCTAGTGTTTGGGTATCTTTTGTTTTTCGTTTCAAATTCAAATATTCCTTTGGGTTTTTCAAAAGAGGAGAAAAAGAAGAAAATGGAGAAGAAGAAGAAAAACTAATCTACCCGAACCCTATCTACCCCTCTCCTCTCTCTCTCGACCATCTTTGTTGGAGTCAAGTAGGGGGACAACACCCCCAGGTCCTGCCCCACCTGCATGCCTCCCTCTTCTCTCCCTCCTCCACTCATTTCCTTTGCTTTATCACCCCGGCCAACGCGAGCTCCCCTCCCTCGTTTCTACTGGCCCAAACACGTCACTCCCGACCACCCTCCCTTCTGCCTCTCTCTTGCCGCCCAAGCCAGCCAGTAGCAGCAGAGAACAATCCTCCTCTCTCCCCCGTGTCCGAAGGAACCCTAAAACGGGCAGCAGCTACAAAGCCACCCCCAGCCACTCCCCTGCCCATTTCTTCACTCCTCGAGCCTCTCACACATCTCCACTCCCCTCCCTCCAAAGCTCATTCGAGCTCTCTTCTTCTGTTGGCCACACCGAGAAGATTTGCATCTTCTCACCGACGGCAAGAAACGGCCGTAGCCGGCGCCCCTCTGCTCGTTTCTTCGCCATTCTTGGCCCTCTGAGATCCTCTCTGCATAATCTAACCCTCCCCCTCTCCCTTTTGCTCAGAGGTTAACCGTGGACGTCGCACTCATCCACGACCCGAAGAGCTCGTCGCCAGTGGTGCCATGAACCCCAACGGTGCATGCGTGTTGTGAGGAGACCCCCGGACGCGCCTTCGTCTCCTCCTTCTTCTCCACCCCTCACCTGCCCGCTCGACACCCGAGGTGAGAGAACCGTCCGCGCTCTCCTCTCTCCTTGTCTGTTTCGTTTCCCCGTCGGCGAGGTAGGAGACGACGCCCACACAGTCGATCTGAATATCAACAGGTGCTTTTGAATCGCGCTCGGTCAATGACCGTTTCGGCCGCGCACGCGCTGCGCCCAGTTGGGCCGGCCTAGCTTCCTTCGCTCGCGCAGATCCGCGCTATCCCGTGCAGATTTGGCCCAGATCCAGCCCACCCCCTCCGTTTTCTTTTAATCTTTTATCTGTTTAGAAATTCCCGTGAAATAAGAGTCTAGTTTTTATTCATTTGTGGTATATATGTGTATGCTAAATTAGTGAGTTTAATTTTATAGCATAGCCACACATTTTCCTAATCATGTGGCATTGGATTTAATCCAAAATATGTTCTCTGTTGTGTGCTATAATTGATCTAGTAAAAAGTATCACTTTCACCATTTTATTAATAACTTGAGATTTATAAGGCCAAATCATGCAAAACAAGATTCTCTGGAAAACCTATCAAAATGCCTACCTAGATCTATAAGTCTTGCATGGAGGAGATTATTCTAGCAAAAGATCTTTTAAGTTTAAATAAATCACCAGTACGTATTTGGTGATTTTTAATTCTTACATTAAAATACTTTTTGGGGTAAATCCAATTGGATGTGGTAGATATAAGTGGTAGGTGTAATATACTATAAGGGTAGATTTTTACAGCTGATATCTTATGCTTGATAAATCAATTCCTTAAAACAGGAGGTTATTCCTCATAAAAATGTATATTTAGATTCTCAGAAAATGATGTTTGTCTAGTTTTGGTTGTGTGAGCTACCTCTGCCCATGAAAATGTGTTTGGTGTATTTTTATGGAGTAGCCGCAAGTTTTACCTAACTTACCCTACTGGCTTGGCATCAAAACAATCTACATTTTTCTCTGTACCTAAATAATGGTCAAAAGTTTACTTTATTTTAAAATAGGGATAACTTGAGTTAATATTGTCCAAATTAGGTAAACAAAATTTCTTTTGAAAGATAAAATTCATATCTTTCCAAGGAAATTAACTTTGCATACAGGAGACTTATAAAACTGAAACAACAACCTTTTTGGTTTTGACATCACTAGCTATTAGATGATTTTTAGCTTCTCCTTGGAAGTAGTTTTTAATGCACAACCAATTTTCAGGATTTCCTTTAGTAACCAGGAGTACTGTGGTAGAAGGGTTTCTCTTTTGGGACAATACTCCAAAACTTATGCCTTTTTTCTTTGAACAGCACCATAATGACTATTTAAATGTAATACTTGTATTTCCTGTTTTTAGATAAAAGCAAGCTTCAGTATAAATCTTGTCAACCTTGTAATTCAGGAATTAAACTAAACCCTTACTATGGCCTCTTAAAACATTAATAGCTTTGTGAGGTTCCTTGTGTATTGTTAGCATACTCTATTTCATGCAATAGTGTAGCACTATGTGATTGGTGTGTTCTGTTTGTAATTGTGCTGTTGATTAGGTGAATCCCTCTTATGGATGATTCTGTTTTATGATGCTTGTTACCTGCTTCTTTACTTTAGATTGTTGTCAACTTGCATTTTAGGATTCACACTTGTCTTGTTTATTTTCATGTTACGGTAGAATCGCAAGCAGAGGAGGAGCTGAACGTGGTACCTGAGCACACCTACAAAGAAGAGCAAGTCCAGGAGCAATACTTTGAGCAAGGCAAGCCACGTCACCACTCTAATGAGTCCTATTATTTTTATCAAGCATCTTTTGTTTTCAAAATAAAATAATGCATGTTTTACTTCTTTTGTGGCACCTTGTCACCCGAAAACTATTTATCAAAATATTGTTTGGCCAAAGTTATCTACTAGAATATCATAGGTGTTACAAGATAAGTTTTTACTTGATAAGCCTTGTTGTTGAAGGCTCCATCAAGAAGATTAAGTTTTCTAGTAATATCCTCTTATTCTCTTACCTCAAAACCTTAGGATGGAAACCTATTTGATAAAATTGTTTTACGGAGGAAAAACCGAGTTGCTGGGAGCAATCGGCGAGCAAGTGTTTTATTAAAACCCGAGTTGCTGAGAGCAATCGAAGATGTTTGCAAAAACCCGAGCTGCTAAGAGTAGTCGGAGGAGAAAGTGTTTTGAAAAACAAAGTGTGACCCTAGCTGCCGCCCAAACAATTAACCCGTGCAACCACACTACCTGAAATGGGTAGGGCTAAGCCGGAAGATTGTCTATTTTAGTATTGGGGTTCTCATACTTTCTATGAGGGTTGGGCCCTCGAAGCCGGGTTGTCGTCCGGATGAGACAATACACTGCTGAGCACCAGCAGCCGGACGATTACGGCGGGTCTCCTGACGTGGCGGTGTGGCGTGCCGAGGAAAGTCCAGGAGGTCTAGTGGAGCACACGGTGCCGAGGAGAACAAACCCATCGGGAGGCCCCGATACTAGGGTGGACATTGTGAAAAGCTTTGATCGTGTTATCCGGACGCCCGCATGCCGTCGTATGACGGGCCATGGCAGACACGGCGGAATGACCGATAGGTGTGGGTAAAGTGTGCAACATCTGTAGAGTGTAAATCTATTCGAATAGCCGCGTCCGCGGTCATGGACGGTTGGAAAGGTCCCACTAGGCATGCTGGATGATTTTAGTTTTAAAAAGGAAGGTGCTTTTCTGGAAGAAACAAGGAGGCATTAAGGAGGTACCCGGGAGGTACGGATTTTGGGTGAGGATGGTTGATCTCGGAGAGACAACAAGTCCGATCTCAAGTCAGGAAAGAGGGGTATCCCTATCATAGTGTTTTGATAAACTGTTACAAAAGAAAGTTTTGAACTTAGATATGTCCTTGGTATATCTAAGAGAAGAGAATTCTATCTCTAAATGTTTTCTTCAACAAAGATACAGAGATGTCGTATTCTCTATGTCTAAAAGCATGGTATTCGAAAATGAGCCCTATAGTTATATATAGGAGCCACCCTAGTTTTCAAAAATGCTTTATCTGCATATCCATGAAAAACTGTAAACCTAGAGGTGGTCTTGCGAGTACGTAATTGTACTCATATGGCTTTGTCCTTGGATATTCAAATGTCCAGATTACAATGAGGAGGCTTATGTCGAGGAAGAGGTGTATGACGATGACTTCGCCGCTTAGATGTCACCGGTCAACTGCACTTGTGGGATAAGCGTCCGGAGATGACAAGGGCCGACGCTAGCCACGAGCTTCCGCTATCTTAGTTAAATTCCGTCCTGCGTGACGAGGTTTGTAGACTTGGTCGCATGACCATCTATGTGTTGTAAGACTTTTATTCGTACGACTTGAATGATGTAACTCTTTGATACCATGTTGGTTATGTGATTGCGATGCCTGGATCGTGATCTTTTACATTACGTGGCCATCCCGGACTTGTTTCGAGGGGTCCTTACAATCACGGGGAGGCATCATACTCGTATCCACCAAATAGTGAAACTGATGTGGAATGTGATGACGTGGAGGAGATGGATGAGTTAGAAGATTTAGATGACATGGCCGAACTGATTAGAGATATGAGACATGGGTTCTGCGATTTGAGTGATAGTGATAATGAGGCTGATCCTAGTGACCAGGACAATGCAAATAATCCTTTTAAGCAGTTATTAGGTGTTGCAGCTAAAGAACTCTATCCCTGAAGCAAAATTACCTAAAAACTTCCATGAAGCTAAGAAAATGATAAAATGTCTTAGCCTAAATTATGTTTGCATCCATGCATGTTTCAGTGACTGCATTTAGTATTGGAAGCAGTATGAAACTGCTAATAGCTGCCCAAAATGCAAAACCTCACACTGGAAATCTGAAAAGAAGAAACATGATGGGAGACATGAACACAAAGTCCCTAGGAAAGTTCTTCGCTATTTCCCCATAGCAAAGAGGCTGCAGCGGCTGTTCATATCGCCAAAGAGTGCAACAGACTGTCGGTGGCATGACGAAGGGCGTATAAAAGATGGATTTCTAAGGCATCCTGCAGATTCTTCGTCTTGGAAGCATTTTGACAATGCACATCCTGATTTTTCAGAAGATTCTCTCTACATTAGATTAATTATAGTAACAGATGGCTTCAATCCTTTTAGATCAATGAATTGTTCCTATAGCGTTTGTCCTGTTATTGCTATTCCGTTGAATCTGCCTCCTTGGTTGTGCATGAAGCAACCCAATTTCATCCTCTCGTTATTAATTCCTGGCCCGAAGTCACCTGGGAGAGATATAGATGTTTTCCTTGAGCCACTTATTGATGACCTTCATTCACTTTTTGAGGATGGAATTACAACCTATGAGACCTCCAAATCTAAGTACTTCCATTTGCGGGCTGCTGTTCATTCCACTATTAGTGATCTCCCGGGCATGGCTACTATAGTTGGCTGTGTCACCTCGGGCGAATATGGTTGTCCAAAGTGCCATTCTATCACTTGCTCCATTTGGTTGAAGGAAGGCAAGAAAAAATGCTTCATTAGTCACCGTAGGTTCCTAGATGAAAATCATCGAGTTAGAACATTAGATAAGGACTTCTTTGATGGCAAGGAGGAAACTACGAGTGCTCATGTACCACTTACCGGAGAAGAAGTGGATGCTCTTACAGAAAATATGCAAACTGTATTTGGAAAGGACCCTTCCGGAAGACCCCCCACCAACAAACGAAAGCGTGGTGATCCACCACAAGTTTTCAAAAGGAGATCCATATGGTTTAGGTTGAGAAATTGGAGAGACTTACTGCAACCTCATAATCTGGATACGATGCACATTGAAAAGAACGTTTGTGATAACATCATTCACACACTTCTAGCTATTGACCGGAACACCAAAGATAATATAAACTCTCGTCGAGACCTTGAGGAACTTAACATAAGACGTGCTCTCCACCCCGTTCCAGTAGGAAATGAAATTGTACATTTGCCTTCTACCCCATACACATTGAGTCCTGAGCTGAAGATATTGTTTGCCAAATTCTAAAAAACATCAGGTTCCCAGATGGTCTTGCGTCTGACATACGAAGGAATGTACAGGTTAAGGAGAAAAACGATTATTGGGCTTAAAAGCCATGGTGGTCACATTCTCTTGCAACAGTTGCTCCCACTACCTGTTAGAAAAACCTTGCCGAAGGGAGTCATTGCTGCATTGATCCGTGTGAGTGACTTTTTCAAGAAAATATATTCTCTAGTTGTTTCCATAAGTGATATGGAGTAGTTAGAGCTAAAATAGCTGAGACGTTGAGCATTCTTGAGGTCATATTTCTACCATTATTTTTTGATATGATGGTTCACCTGATGGTTCATCTTCCACTCCAAGTGAGGCTTGGTGGGCCAGTGAAGTACGGCAACATGTATCCAATAGAAAGGTCATTTCTAAAACTGAAACATGTACACCATGTAATTTTTATATAAAAAGTAAACTAATATACTTTTTGTACATCTTATATAGGTATTTGAGCACTGTAAAGGGATATGTTCGCACCATGAGCCATCCTGAGGGGTCAATTGTAGAGGGCTATATTTTTTATGAGTTCTTACATTCTGCTCTCGGTATTTAGAAGGATGTGAAACTCAATTTGAAAGAAAAGGAAAAAATGATGTTGTTGAGCTGGAGTGTAGTGTTAAGCCTTTCTTCAACAACAAGAGGCGGTTTTTGGCTGGCAAGTGTGTTGTGACATTAGATCACAAAGCATGGCTACAAGCACATAGATATGTTTTGTTCAATTATGATCACATATCCCCATACTTGAGGTATGTTGTCCATGTGTTTCATTTTTACAAGTCTAGCTGTAAGTATGCATGTTGTTGAATGTTCAATATTCCTTATAAATTTCTACAAAAAGCATAAAGAATATTTGTCCTCAAGTGGTAATCGAAATGCCATGCAAATCGGCAAACTTCATCATGCCACTTTCCCTGAGTGGTTTAAGTTGTATGTGGCACAACTTGTTGATAATGGTGAAGAAGTTTCTCAAGAGATCCAAACATTAGCAGAGGGGCCCTTATTGGTTGCAATGTCGTATGGTAGTTATACTATTAATGGCTACAATTTTCATACAAAGTCTTATGATGAGGGTAGGCCTACCCAAAGCAGCGAGGTGGCTTTAGTTTCAGAAGTATTTGAAAATGAGAAAAAAATATTATGGTGTGATCGGTCAAATCATAGAGTTAGATTACAACCACAAAGGAAACATGATACTATTTAAATGTGGATGGTTTGACAACCGTGTGGAAGATAAATGGATAAAGGTTGATCAATTTGGCATCACAGATGTTAACCACAAGCATCTAATCCACACAGGGGATAAGTTGGGCGATGAACCATTTATTTTGGCCTCCCAAGCAAAGCAAGTGTACTATGTTGAAGACTCTGTTGCTACAGATTAGTGGGCTGTTAGACAATCACCAAACCAGCGAGACCTGTATGATATATTTGGTGTGGGGAATGGAAATGTTCAGGAAGGAAATGAATCTACAGTGCATAATTTTGATGCTAATGTATGCCTCAACATTAACTTGAGAGATATACCCCAAACCAGGATTGAAGTAGATGGTGTTCTTGTTTCTGCAAAGGAGAAACCAAAGTGTGTGATGTTTAGTTTATTATTTCTTCAGTTGCTTCAAGTTGAATATATTTGTAATAATGTTTTGGTCTTGTATTGTAGAACCCTTGCTTAGGAAAGCAATGGTGCGTCTGGATCATGCAGAAGACTTGGATGAAATAAGTTTCGCATTCTCCAATAAGATAAAATATCACAGTAAAATGTCAAATTTATTACAACCGAGAACGAATGATCCAAAAACAATATTCCTTACAACTTTGCATAGCTGAAGCGCTAGCTAGATAAATAAATAGTTCACAATTTATTTCAGAGTTCATACGGAAATTTAAAGATAACATGGAGCTATATCATCTCCATGAAGCCACTGGCAATAATTTTGCTTGTAGCTCAAAGACGAACCCCTTACTCCTCATCTGAACAATCTGCAAGGTTTAGTTGCAGCCCAGCTATAAAGGGTCAGCACAATTGAATTGTGGTGGCAAGTGACTTTAATTACTAATATTCTACTAAGCTATATCTATATGCTTATTTGTCTGGTGGAGGTCAAGGCTATTGCACAAAGCAAGTTTTCTCCTACTTTTGATAAACAATTTTTGAAACAATAACTTCTCTTTACAAGACATCCCGGACGAATCCGTGTCTCCTACCCATGTTCACCCATCAATTTTTTATTAAGAAATTGGAATGAAGAGATTTTCAGAAAACAACCTTGTGAAGTCACTCAAATTGTCCGATGCCGGGGACACGGCTAAGATCTTAGGTTTTAAATCTCGAGAGTGTGTGCACTTTCACCATTAGACCCAATCAACCCAAACTATCCTCTACACTCATTTAGTGAGGAGGAAAAGGAGAAGATCAAGATGAGACTTTTCAGAAGTTGCTTTCCCATGATCATACTAAGAGATTACCACCGTCCTATCACCCCTACCACCATCAATCTCTTGACCCAGGTCCACATCAACTTACTCCGTCAAGACAGAGCCCATATTGACCAATGGTTGCATGATAAGCAACTATACTCAGTGTAAACTTAAATCTCATAGCCCTGGGTGGCCTTCCACAAGTGAGCAAACTCAGGCCGCCGTAGAACTGCCCCCTGAGTAGCCACTCAACTTGAAACCTCCTCAATCGAACCAATCCACCATGGCGGTAAATTAATTTAGTGGAATTTTCACTTATCACATCTACTAGAAAACAATCATGTTTGCAGCAATTACTACCACTAAATTATAAATAGGTAACTAATAGGATAGTCTAAGGGATACGGTTTGCATAGCACACTATAATTCTAATTAAAAACATGTCATGCATACTACATGAAAATACTACTTGAAAATACTAGTAGTGCAATAGGATAAAAATAGTGGGTATTTTATGAAGTCACTTGCCTTATGAAAGTCGTCGCTTCTCACACACTCTTCAAGTCCAACGTTGCTCTCCATTTTCAAACTATACAAAAAAGGGCATCCAATAAACAAGCAATTCAACAAGCACAAAAACATATAGAAACAAACAAGCGTAACAAGTATTCTCAAAGGGTCTTGGTCAAAGGTGTCACACAATTCAATATGCAAAAATAATTAATGTGATTGAAATTGAAGTTTTGCCAATTTGTGAAGGGATGGTCTGGAGTCAAATTGAACATTTTAAATTGAAAAGATTGCAAGGTGTTCTAAATGTTCTAATGAATTAGTCTTATAACGTTTAACCGAAGAGATGCTAAGATGGTTTAATCACAATTTAAAAGCAAGGTTCAAGATTTTACAACAACCATCAATATTTAATTACTTTTACCTAAGGTTATGTTTTTAGAATTTAAATTTAAGCAAATTCATATTCAAGAATTTCTTAATTTATCATATCTAAACATTTTTAATTCCCAACTTAAAAGTTCATAGTATTAATAATAATAACCTAGTTATTTGAAATGGAGTAACATTTTAAACCACATTTTTAGTAACACCTAATTAACCAATAACATTTATAAACACTTATAAATGAACTAAAATCATTTAAAAGGTTTTAAACAAAACTTACATGTTAATGTTATGAAATATAATAATAAACAGGAATTTGAGTTTTCTCTGGACAAGGACAATTATGAAGGGGTTACGGTGCAGAAAACAATAATTTTCTAGCGAACGAAACCCTAACTAGCCAGGATCTATCTATCTAGTACATGCGAAAACGGTGGCGGAACGGGTTACATTACCTCCATGTAGACCGATAGCGGGGATTACGCTCCCGCACAAGCGTTGACGATGAAGTCGTACGTAGCCGACCTCGAGGTCGCGGAGAACTTGCCACGATGTCGGAGTCGATGACGCCGGGGTGTCGACGATGATCTGCTTCGACAGGCGTCGGGCGGAAGAAGGCAGAGCGCCAGCACCAGGGCTGGTGCGCCGGCAAAAGAGGGGGGAGGCGCGGCGGCTGCAGGGGGCGAGACGACGTCGCCCAAGCTCCTCAAAAGAGTAGCCTCCGAGCACTCGCAAACATACGGAGCCTAGCGACAACTCCCGGTCATTCAGATCCAGCTGAAATCGCAGGAGTAGATCTTATCTGGAATCCCGCAGAGCAACGGCGCTCTGCGGTATGGCTTAGGTGGAGAGAGACCCCTTTCCTCAGCTCGGCGCGGCTCCGACTTGGGAACCACGAGATCGAGAGAGAAATCGGGAATTAATTGGATTTTCCTATCAATTAAATCAATTAATATGCCTTGCTATATAAAGGGGGAAGGGGGTGTACCAACCCCCTTGGCTCCCCCATGTGGGACTAAAGGACGAGAGGGGAGGGGGGGGGGGGTTCGGCCGAACCCCCCATGGGCTCTCCCACTCCTAGTCCGAGTTGGACTATGAGGCCCAAGCCTTCCCCTTCCTTGTGGGGTGCGGTTTCCCCTTCTTGGGCCCTCTTAGGGCCCATTTAGGTGGGAGCCCCCTTTTTCCTTTATTTAATTAATATTAAATTAATATAAAAATCCCATTAATTCATAATTAATATATTTCTATATAATTCAATATCCCATGACTCCGAAACTATTTCGGAACCACCCGAACAACTTTCGGACATTCCCGGAACCATTCCACATCTCCCCGGAACTCCTTCCGGACCACCGGAACTCTTTCCGGATCATTTCTCTCTCTCCAACAAAAACCTATAAAATTCCAGAACCTATCTCCTAGCGTCGCTAAGACCTTAAGTTTGTTACGCTGCGGTTTGGGAACACTCCAGACATGGTCGAGACACTCCGCTCACCAATGATCGTCAGGGATACCTGGAAATATATGACGACCCCTGTGCATTCACGAATATAGTCGTTGAACCATAAATATGATATTCATTCCCTTTGTCTCTGCGATACTACCTTGTCCGAGATATGATCGTAGACACACCGATGCCTCTGCTGTATCTCGTTACCGACGAAGGTTATTAACTCGTCTGCGATATTACATCTCCATGACCTAGTCATAAGCTGCGCAGCTATATAGATGCAATATCACCGAGTGGGCCCAGAGTATCTTTCCATTACAAGAATGAACAAATCCCGCTCTTGATCCTTATGTCTTGATGCTCTTTCGGAATACCCAAGATGGACACCGTTATTGTCATGCTATATAAGACACAACGTTTGATGCTCTCAAAGCACTCCTACGAAGCAACAATAAGTACGGTCTCACGGTCTAAGGAATAAGCTATCATACTCTTATCTATTGCAAATGACAAACATCGTAATACGATCTTATTGCAATACTTTGCGTATGTCCACCACCTTATTCAACTAACAAGATGACCCCATTGTCAACCGACGTCATTGTCCTTGATCGGGAATCTCGATCAACTGTTGCCCAATGGACTAGCTCAAATAGAGGCTTGCTAGGGACCTGGTTGTCTATGTATCACACGTGTATTAATAATTCCGATTAATACAGTTATAGCATAATACACAAACCTATTATAAACTTATGAGATAATGCAATAAATACTACTTATTTATTTGCCTCTAGGGCATATCTCCTTCAGTCTCCCACTTGCACTAGAGTACAAATAAACTAGCTGCATTTCACTTTATCAGAATCCCTTATCAAATAAGAATCATTTGGTAATGCTTGCTCGTGGAAAAGTGTTACTGCACAATCCATGATTGTACATGCTTTTTGCGATTCACTGGCATCAACTTGCTTGATATCACCATGTTGTCCAACAACATATATGCAAATACCGTAACTAAGTGAGACTTCTGCTTCCCAGCGCTTACTCTGATTATACTAACCAGATAACTGCCCTGAAAAACACACTCAGCCATGCAGAGCCCCTTGTAACAATTACAAACTCGCGATATCTACATACTTTCACACCAATGTAGAAAACTTGACATTCAAATGTCAATCCCTTAACTAACGCACTTCTACTTCGAGTAAATTCCAATTTTACTTTCATAACTGTTCTTTACTCCAAGAACAGCGGTTATATTTTATCGAGCAGATATTATGGTTTCTGTATGATGTCTAATATATACATAATAGACCCACATGCCATACAACCATTACCTTCATGCATCATTACTCTTAATGACCAATTGGATTCCAAAGGACCATCCTTTTTATTCTATTCTGACTCCTCAGATATAATCCAACATAACTCGACTAACTATTTAAAATTCCCGTTCTATTTTAAAATAGACACTAACTTTCAAATAGTTCCACAACTTCATCCTATTCTATTGGTACAGTTTCACAATGTGTTAACTACACAAGATGAATTCGACTCCCACTCAAACTATGTCTCCACATATTTGACAACACACGCTCCCACTCAAAAACGTGTTATCCACATATTTGAGTTCCTGAGCTCCCACTCAAAAATATGTTCCATACATATTCCACCTGAGTAAACTAACTCTGACTCCCACTTAAATCGACACTTTTGGTCAAACCAAAATCATTGATCTACTATCAATTCGAATTTAATACAAACTCCAGTATTACATTAATACAAATCCCTCAGACTTCAAGCATGTCTACAAAATGTAGTCAACAAATTTGATCTTGTCCAAGACACATTTCTTGACAAGACATGCTCCCGCGTCTTTCTCATAGTTACATTTTCATATAACACTTTATATGACGATTAAACAATCGTATTCCTCTAATAAGAATTGCAGCAACAATTACTCTCTTAATCCTTTAAACGCAACTCGGATTTCCAGGCTGAAAAGCCTTTGTTCGTATTCCGATACTTTCTCAACTTTCTTTGTATTCATAAAGTGCACCTTGATCTGTCAACAAGATCCGAAACATTTAATACAGTGCTGTGACCTGACAGCAATATTAAGCATAATAGCACTTTATTTAGAAGTTTCTTTCATGAAATTATTATGATCTTTATGAAGAGGATTGCAAGCAGAAAACAATTTTCTAGTCTCCCTCACTCTTAATCACTGAACTTTCATTAGCAGACATATACTCTTTGGAACATCTTCCAACATAAGTCTGACACTTTATTCCAAACTTCTAATTTCAATCCATAAAACATAATTCGAAAAGTCATCTTTTCTCGGAATTACATAGACAACAAACTGAACTTTGTTTCTAATTGATTCTGGAATACACTCTCGTCCAAAGCGAGCAATCTACAAAGAACCACTCATCTATATTCCGAATTATCAAATAATCATATACATGTCGACACTACTGTCGATCCTACGAATTCTCGTTGAGAAAAATATCTATTTTCTAAAGTGGACATCGACTATAATGTTTCGAACATATTAGGAGATTCTAAGACTGATTCTGACGACCACACTTTATTTAAAATAGAGCATGATTATAATTCCCCACATATCACTATATATGACATTATAATTCTGTGAAGCAAATTTCCACGAGTCTCTTGCGCTGAAATCATAATTCAAAAATACTGTCTTTTGATCGAATTCTGTGAATACAATTTTCACTAATCTTTCTTCTGAAAAACCCCATTTGATCTATTATCAAATTAATCTCAGACTCCATAGTTTATCGGGCAAATACTCCTATTTACCAAAGTCATGGAGGAATTCGGATCAAGTAGTAAACACCATCAATTAATCATTAAAAATGACACTCAATTAATTTCCGCTAGTATTGCAACTTCAATACTTGATTTCAAGCTTAATCAACTCAGCACTCGAAATACTCAAATGGACCAAAAACATCCATTACTTCTTTCATTGCTTTTATGACTAAACTCAATGGTGTTTGTTCTAGCAATAGAACCTTTGTTCATGGGACAAGCTATTTTATCATATCTACAATTATGAATACTTATCATACAATCAATGTAACTGAGATGTGGAAACTATATTCATAAGATAAAACAACTGACTTGTTCCATAACATAAAACAACTGAACTTGTCTTATTACATGAATAACTTTGTCTTGCAACAATCAAGACACACACACTCGCTCACTATCACAAAAGATTGTATCAAAAACTATTAATGATAACTATGATAACTTGAGGACGTGCACACCAAAAGGCCATCAACTCCTTGACTACCAGCTTCAGCGCCAGGTCACATCAAACTGCGCCGCATATATGTGATAATCAGGACCTGTTTCACAAACAGAACAATTATCAAACATTTCATCATATACCATGGGCGAATTCATAATTCTGCATATATCAAATATATACCTGTAGCATCGAAGATTTCTCCTTCGATGGAATAAACCTTCAGAGACTGGAACTCACGTACGAACTTGTAGAAGTTCATATCGTCGGCTTTCAAAATGTACTTGCGCACATGCTTCTCATAGCTAGGAGGTAGAGATATCAGGACAGTCCGAATGGCACAAGAATCTGCCATCCAGTAATCGAAGACCATCGTCAGCTGGAAGTAGATGTCATACAATCTCTTCAAATGTGTCTTCAGACAGGTATGCTCCTCCATGTGAATGGTCTGGAACATTCTAAGCTGCCTGAATTGCTCACGCTTTAATTCATCCCCGAAGTGTGTCTTTATCCCATCCATCATGACGCTTGGCTCCTTGCGTCGAAACAACTCTTTCAACTCGGGTGCCAGGCATACGGTCATGGTGATCTCCACTTCAATTAATATGTCTCGACGCCTACGGAAATCATCTTCCTGTTCCTCGCTAGCAGAATCTCCTGGTCCTTCTCCTAACGGTTCATCGAGAACATATAGAATGTTGTTGTGTTCGACAATGTTTCTAAAACCCCTGTACCATCTGATGAAGTTGGACCCGTCGGCTTCTAATGTAGCATCCGGGCTCTTGAGGAAGTAACCGAAGTATAGTTGCGTAGTCTACAGATGTGATCGCAAAAGAGGTAAGGTAAAGTTTATAATATGTAGGTGAGTTTTAGTTCTATAATCTCATTATCAAAAACGCACCACACCAAGATTATTATCCCTAAAAATAATAATGGCGATTACGCGACCCTCATCCACCAAACTACCCCCGATCATCACGGCCGGCAGCACGGCTTCAAAGGTGGACATAAAATGTCGATCATAACAACTCTATGACTCGTGCTCGATCTTTCGATCTTCCCGTGTTCCGAGGCCATACCTCTGAGTATGCTAGGCTCGCCAATCAAACCTCGAAGACCTGCGCGTGCAACATGGCTTACACCCACTGTATGCGAACGACGAGATGTGTGACACCCGATCATCACGGCCTGCCTCATAACGTAGAACTTTCTTGGTGGAGCGCAACGAGGGAGAACACAATTTTGGTATTCGTTAGGGATCATCCTATTTATGATGCTACCGTTGTATATCTAGCATATAAGCAATCAATAGGATGCACACACAACAGCACACAATAATGATGCAATGAAGTGCGATGTGACATGGTCGATGCGCCTGGACCTTCATGGCGCCATGTGCCTGGCCCCCGGCGCCCCGGCATGGCTCCGAGTCTACAGAGCCCTCCTTTGCCTCCGACGGTACGAGTAATATCAAAACTTACCGTAACCATGTCACATAAAATAACGCCTCTGCAAAACAAAGTTAGACGCCTCTAGCTTTATTTAGTTTTGCAAGTTTTACGTGGCAAATAGACTTATTCGTAAGAGAATCGCTTCCCTACCTACGAACTTTGTACCACAACGTCGATCGAATAATTGCATGTTTAAGCATCCCTTTCGGGCCCTCCATTGAAAATGCTTTGCCGACTAGAGAGAGAGAAACAGACACCCGCCAGCCACAGATACAGTGCAAGCCGTATGTCAGTAGTGGAACCAGTCTCGCGTAAGCGTACGCGTAAAGTCAGTCCGGGCCGCTTCATCAACTCAATACCGAAGGCATTGCAAGTGCACGCTAGAGGGTAGCAAATATAAGAAAGACGCCCTCATTCAACATAAGTTCTAAACGTACCAGCAGTACTACGCATAGATCGGCTCTGATACCACTGAAGGGGTTACGGTGCAGAAAACAATAATTTTCTAGCGAACGAAACCCTAACTAGCCAGGATCTATCTATCTAGTACATGCGATAACGGTGGCGGAACGGGTTACATTACCTCCATGTAGACCGATAGTGGGGATTACGCTCCCGCACAAGCGTTGACGATGAAGTCGTACGTAGCCGACCTCGAGGTCGCGGAGAACTTGCCGCGATGTCGGAGTCGATGACGCCGGGGTGTCGACGATGATCTGCGTCGACGGGCGTCGGGCGGAAGAAGGTAGAGCGCCAGCACCAGGGATGGTGCGCCGGCAGCAGAGGGGGGAGGCGCGGCGGCTGCAGGGGGCGAGACGACGTCGCCCAAGCTCCTCAAAAGAGTAGCCTCCGAGCACTCGCAAACATACGGAGCCTAGCGACAACTCCCGGTCATTCAGATCCAGCTGAAATCGCAGGAGTAGATCTTATCTGGAATCCCGCAGAGCAACGGCGCTCTGCGGTATGGCTTAGGTGTAGAGAGACCCCTTTCCTCAGCTCGGCGCGGCTCCGACTTGGGAACCACGAGATCGAGAGAGAAATCGGGAATTAATTGGATTTTCCTATCAATTAAATCAATTAATATGCCTTGCTATATAAAGGGGGAAGGGGTGTGCCAACCCCCTTGGCTCCCCCATGTGGGACTAAAGGAGGAGAGGGGAGGGGGGGGTTCGGCCGAACCCCCCATGGGCTCTCCCACTCCTAGTCCGAGTTGGACTAGGAGGCCCAAGCCTTCCCCTTCCTTGTGGGGTGCGGTTTCCCCTTCTTGGGCCCTCTTAGGGCCCATTTAGGTGGGAGCCCCCTTTTTCCTTTATTTAATTAATATTAAATTAATATAAAAATCCCATTAATTCATAATTAATATATTTATATATAATTCAATATCCCATGACTCCGAAACTATTTCGGAACCACCCGAACAACTTTCGGACATTCCCGGAACCATTCCACATCTCCCCGGAACTCTTTCCGGATCATTTCTCTCTCACCAACAAAAACCTATAAAATTCCAGAACCTATCTCCTAGCGTCGCTAAGACCTTAAGTTTGTTACGCTACGGTTCGGGAACACTCCAGACATGGTCGAGACACTCCGCTCACCAATGATCGTCAGGGATACCTGGAAATATATGACGACCCCTGTGCATTCACGAATATCGTCATTGAACCATAAATATGATATTCATTCCCTTTGTCTCTGCGATACTACCTTGTCCGAGATATGATCGTAGACACACCGATGCCTCTGCTGTATCTCGTTACCGACGAAGGTTATTAACTCGTCTGCGATATTACATCTCCATGACCTAGTCATAAGCTGCGCAGCTATATAGATGCAATATTACCGAGTGGGCCCAGAGTATCTTTCCATTACAAGAATGAACAAATCCCGCTCTTGATCCTTACGTCTTGATGCTCTTTCGGAATACCCAAGATGGACACCGTTATTGTCATGCTATATAAGACACAACGTTTGATGCTCTCAAAGCACTCCTACGAATCAACAATAAGTACGGTCTCACGGTCTAAGGAATAAGCTATCATACTCTTATCTATTGCAAATGAGAAACGTCGTAATACGATCTTATTGCAATACTTTGCGTATGTCCACCACCTTATTCAACTAACAAGATGACCCCATTTGTCAACCGACGTCATTGTCCTTGATCGGGAATCTCGATCAACTGTTGCCCAATGGACTAGCTCAAATAGAGGCTTGCTAGGGACCTGGTTGTCTATGTATCACACGTGTATTAATAATTCCGATTAATACAGTTATAGCATAATACAAAAACCTATTATAAACTTATGAGATAATGCAATAAATACTACTTATTTATTTGCCTCTAGGGCATATCTCCTTCAAATTATTTATGTCATTCGTGCAAAGAAATTAATTTGAAATACATAAATAAACCTTATAATGTGCTAAAATAAATCAAAATAAGTCTCTGATCATTAAATTCATTTTAAATTGTTCAAACATTATTTATAATAGTGGAGAATTATTCTTTATATCTTAAGCTTTTCAAAAATATTTTATTTGCAATTTTTGGACAGGTGAATTTGAATTTATGCCAAATATACTCAAACTCCAAATTTGAAATTTGAATCTATTTAAACTAGTCAAATTTGAATTCTAACAGGACCAAAAGAATCTAATGTTCAAGGGCTTTAATTTGATATAAAATTTGTCAAATTTGGATGAGGGTTAAAAAGATATGATAATTCTATGTGGCAGGGACTTTTTGTAAAAGTATCAATTAATTTTATTCGGAGTTATAACAGAAAAAAGCTGGGCCACATGGTGGGCTGCGATTGGCTGGGCTCGGCTCAGTCGATCTTGATCGTTAGATCCAGATCCGACGGATCACAACGACTCGTACTGCTTCGATCTAAGGATCTAATCCTACGCGTAGAAAATAGATTGAACGTACATGGAGCGTTGACCTTACCGTGGCGGCGCTCCGGTGGCCGGAGTTGAGGAGGACGACGACGCGCGGCTCGGTCGAGGACGCCGGCAACGCTCCGGTTGCTCCCTGGACTCGGCTAGGCGACGAGGAGATGCAGTGCGCGACGAGGAGCTCGATGGTGCAAGCGGCGCGGTCGATTTCCTCCCGTACGCACGTGACGGTGTGGACGGAGGTGTTCGGTTGCCGGCGAACTACGGCGACGCACGCGATGGCTCGCTTCTACTGCTGAAGAGAGGCGAGGAAGGGGTGAGGAGTTGCGCGCGGCTGGGGCGAAAAATCTAGACACGGTCTCGGACAGGGAGGTGGGCTCACCTCGCCGGGAAACGGAGAAACGCGCAGCGGCGGCCGAGCGACTCCGGCGAGCGGCAACGGCGGCCTGGCGACGCTCCGGTTAGGTTTTTCGGGGGCAAATGGACGGCGCCATTGAGGGCTTTTAAAGGGTGCACGCGGGGATACAAATCGCCCAAACATCGCACCGGATTTGAGTCGAATTTAGGAAAGGGATTTTCAGGAGCAAAATCTGGCTGGAGGTTAGGGACGATGAAGTCATCGTTGACGTCATCTCGATTTTTCCTTTTCTGTTTTAATTCATTTTATTTAGATCTTTTAATTTAGGGGTCCAAATCAAGTCAAATTAATTTCAAAAAATTTCTAAAATCATGTCTTAGTTTTAAACCAGTTGTGGGCATGTTTTTTTACATTTTAATTTTTTTTCTATTTTGGAATATTGTTTAAATACTAATTGGCACTTTGTATCAAATTTTAAAATATGGCTTTTATAAGTTTATTTGTAACCATATAAATATTTGGATAACAACACAATATTTATTTATGAAAATAAGTTTTTTGAAAATCATTTTTCAAACTAAAACATTTTGGTTTTAGTAAAAATAGTAAATTATCTCATAGTGGTATTTGAAATGAAATGAGAATTAAATTGAGCTCATTTTCAAACCAGGATGTTTTATGCAAATTTTAGTATTAGTTGTGTTAAATCATTTGAAACTTCATAAGATACATTTAGGAAGTATTTATCTTTTATATCATTTCTTATGTTGAATTTATTATGGAAATCTTTCAAGTTTTCAATGGTTGATTAAAATCAATGAAATTTATATTTGGAATCATCAGAACATTTATAAAATAAATATAGTTTTAAGATATAAATTCCAAGGTGGTGAGTCACTGAACTTTGTTTTAAACTAAGATAATTGCACGAACAACTGTTTTAGTAAATAGACCTTGATTTAAAAACGTTATAGCATTTTTTAATGTGGTAAACCTTAGATTGTGTTCAAACGGCTTCACAAATATGGTTTTGGGTTTATCAAGACCATCCTAAGTGTTTTGAAATCAACTACTATTAATGAAGCCTTTTTATTACAAGGAAGAATTTTCCAGGTTTGTAAATCATTTGTCAATTTCATATATTGAGTCCTCATAAATATTTTGAAAATAAAAGGTTTTCCAGTTAATCAAAATTTCAAGGTTGGATATTTTGTATTTGTAAAAATATTTGGAAGACACTATGCATTCTTTTATTGTTGACTTTCATTAAATGTTTTATTTTAATCAATAACAAAAGTTTAAATTTTTTGTGATTTTTAAACATTCCAAAGTTTTGTGATGTTACAGACTACCACCCTTGTAATGAATCTCGTCCCCGAGATCCGAGAAAGCTAGAAAGATAATTGGGTTTGGACAAACAGGTTAAGAGCATCTGGGTGGCTACCACCCTTAAAATAACTTCAAGTCATACAAACAACACATCAAGCAATCAAACGCATTCACAACTCAAAGTTCAAAACCACTCAATTTTAAAAATCCTGAAACTCGATGTTTTAATTCTCAAATCTGAAAACGATTTAGATTTCAAAATAAACACGCTAGTACTGCCATATCACATTTTGATAGGGCAATACACTAAATTGATACGATAATCTAATAAGATAAATGGTGGTCCTTCTAACGTTGCTTGAATTGCTTCACTTATTCATCTTTGGTCTCACGCTTGCGCTTCATAGCGTGGTTATTCACCACATGTGTGGCTTCTTCCTCACTTGACTCTTCAAACAGCACCTCTTCGGGGTCTTGTTCCTTTTGTTCTTCCTCCTTTACGGCTATGGGTACAGCCTCATCTCCAATGCCATTGTCACCTCCTTCTTCAACTACTGCCGGTGGTGGTGGAGGTGGGTTGAGTTGTGCCTGAAGTGTGGCATTATGCTCATCTTTGTCAAGGTTCTCAACCGTTGGTCATGGATGTGTTCCTCCATATGGCCAATAAGAGTTTCAGAAGTCTGGAGTTCTTGGGTTTGTGCGTTTATGACGGTCCGGGCATGATCCGCGATGTCATAAGCTTGTTAAACCTTCCTGGTCAGGCAGTTGATGATATATTCTAAGTCTTCAAACATTTTTTTGATGATGGACAGGTCCAAACGAGCCAACGAGTGGCCATGTGCATCTCTCTTCCCAAAGGCACGGAAGCGCGATTCCAGTGGTAGATTGTTGCGATACTTGTAACACATATGGGACATTAAGTCCACCATAGCTATGTTCACTCCTTCAATCCACTCTAGGTAGTAGGTGACATAGTCCACGGGCTCAGAGTCTGGCATCGTGGAATCTGGTGTCATGATTGTGCGGATTTCCCAGCGTGTCACATTAGGTATGTCGGTATCCTCCTTCCTTCCTCGGAAATAGGGCGGTGGAAGCTTTAATTGACTTGTTAACATGGACAACTGTTTTCCAAAGATGAACTCCGACAAAACACCAGCATACGCGGTCTCAGTGTACTCTCCCATCTAAATTTTTGAAGGCGTAAGAATACTAGAATTAAAGTGAAAAAGTAAAAAGATACAGGACAAGAAAAATAATGTAAAAATAGAAAAGAAACTTTAAAACTTTCTCAAATTCGAAGTTAATATATTTAAAATGTTTGACTTTTGGGTTTCTGTCCAATCCTAGGGGTTTTCGAGCCTACAGGCAACATTAGGCTCTGATACCATATGTAGCACCCTTGCTTGGGAAAGCAATGGTGCGTATGAATCATGCAGAAGACTTGGGTCAAATAAGTCTCGCATTCTCCAATAAGATGAAATATCACAGTAGAATGGCAAATTTATTAAAACCGAGAACGAATGATCCAAAAACAATATTCCTTACAACTTTGCATAGCTGAAGTGCTAGCTAGATAAATAAATAGTTCACAATTTATTTCAGAGTTCATACGCAAATTAAAAGATAACATGGAGCTACATCATCTCCATGAAGCCATTGGCAATCATGTTGGTTGTAGCTCGAAGACGAACCCCTTACTCCTCATCTGAATAATCTGCAAGGTTTAGTTGCAACCCAGCTATAAAGGGTCAGCACAATTGATTTGTGGTGGCATGTGACTTTAATTACTAATGTTCTACTAAGATATATCTATATGCTTATTTGGCTGGTGGAGCTCAAGGCTATTGCGCAAAGCAAGTTTTCTCCTACTTTTGATAAACAATTTTTGTAACAATAACTTCTCTTTACAAGACACCCCGGACGAATCCGTGTCTCCTACCCATGTTCGCCCATCAAATTTTTATTAAGAAATTGGAATGAAGAGATTTTCAGAAGACAGCCTTGTGAAGTCACTCAAATTGTCCGATGCCGGGGACACGGCTAAGATCTTAGGTTTTAACTCTCGAGAGTGTGTGCACTTTCACCCTTAGACCCAATCAACCCAAACTATCCTCTACACTCATTTAGTGAGGAGGAAAAGGAGAAGATCAAGATGAGACTTTTCAGAAGTTGCTTTCCCATGATCAAACTAATAGATTACCACCGTCCTATCACCCCTACCACCATCAATCTCTTGACCCAGGTCCACATCAACTTACTCCGTCAAGACAGAGCCCATATTGACCAATTGTTGCACGATAAGCAACTATACTCAGTGTAAACCTAAATCTCATTGCCCTGGCTGGCTTTCCACAAGTGAGCAAACTCAGGCCGCCGCAGAACTGGCCCCTGAGTAGCCACTCAACTTGAAACCTCCTCAATCGAACAAATCCACCCAGTCGGTAAGCTAATTTAGTGGAATTTTCACTTATCACATCCACTAGAAAACAATCATGTTTGCAGCAATTACTACCACTAAATTATAAAAGGTAACTAATAGGATAGTCTAAGGGATATACTACGGTTTGCATAGCACATTATAATTCTAATTAAAACCTGGCATGCATACTACTTGAAAATACTAGTCATTGCCTTATGAAAGTTGTCGCTTCTCACACACTCTTGTCCAAGTCCAACGTTGCTCCCTGTTTTCAAACTATACAAAAAAAGGGCATCCAATAAACAAGCAATTCAACAAGCACAAAAACATATAGAAACAAACAAGCGTAACAAATCTCTACAAAAGGGTTTGGGTCAAAGGTGTCACATTATTCAATATGCAAAAATAATTAATGTGATTGAAATTAAGGTTTTGCCAATTTGGTGAAGGGATGGTCTGGAGTCAAATTGAACATTTTAAATTGAAAAGATTCTAAGGTGTTCTAAATGTTCTAATGATTGGTCTTTTAACGTTTACACAAAGAGATGCTAAGATGGTTTAATCACAATTTAAAAGCAAGGTTCAAGATTTTACAACAACTATCAATATTTAATTACTTTTACCTAAGGTTATTTTTCAGAATTTAAATTTAAGCAAATTCATAATCAAGAATTTCTTAATTTATCATATCTAAACATTTTTAACTCCCAACATAAAAGTTCATAGTATTAATAATAATAACCTAGTTATTTGAAATGGCATAACGTTTTAAACCACATTTTTAGTAACACCTAATTAACCAATAACATTTATAAACACTTATAAATGAACTAAAATCAATTAAAAGGTTTTAAACAAAACTTACATATTAATGTTATGAAATATATTAATAAACAGGATTTTGAGTTTTCTCTGGACAAGGACAATTATTTATGTCATTGGTGCAAATAAATTATTTTAAATACATTAATAAACCTTATAATGTGCTAAAATAAATCAAAATAATTCTCAGATCTTTAAATTCATTTTAAAGTGTTCAAACATTATTTATAATAGTGGAGAATTATACTATATATCTTAAGCTCTTCAAAATATTTTATTTGCACTATTTGGACAGGTGAATTTGAATTCATGCAAAATATACTCAAACTCTAAATTTGAAATTTGAATCTATTTAAACTAGTAAAATTTGAATTCTAACAGGACCATAAGAATCCACTGTTCAGGGGCTTTAATTTGATATAAGTTTTGTCAAATTTGGATGAGGGGTTAAAAAGATATGATAATACTAAGTGGCAGGGACTTTTTGTAAGGACCCCTCGAAGCAAGTCCGAGATGTGCACGTTATGTAAAAGATCACGATCTCAATGATCAGTGCATCGCAATCACATAACCAACATTGGTATCAAAGAGTTACATCACACAAGTAGTACGAATAAAAGTCTTACAACACATAGACGGTCATACGACCAAAGTCAACAAACCTCGTCACGCAGGACGGAATTAAACTACGATAGCGGAAGCTCGTGGCTAGCGACGGCCCTTAACATCTCCGAGCGCTGATCCCACAAGTGCAGTTGACCGGTGACAGCTAAGTGGCGAGGTTGTCGTCAAACACCTCCTCCTCGACGTAAGCCTCCTCGTTGTAATCTGGACATTTGAATATCCAGGGACAAAGCCATATGAGTACAATTACGTACTCGCAAGACCACCTCTAAGTTTACGGTTTTCCATGTGCAAGTAAAGTATTTTCGAAAACTAGGATGGCTCCTATATATGACTATAAGTCTTAGTTTTCGAACACCATGATTTTAGACAGAGAGAGTATGACATCTCTGTATCTTTGTTGAAGAAAACATTTAGAGATAGAATTCTCTTCTCTTTGATATAACAATGACATATCTAAGTTCAAACTTTCTTTTGAAAGAAGTTAATCAAAACTCTAGGAGAGGGGTAACCCTTTTTCCTGATTGAGATCGGACTGGTTGTCTCCCCGAGATCAACCATCTTCACCCAAAATCCGTACCTCCCAGGTACCACTTTATGCCTCCTTGTTTTCCCTCGAAAAATCATTTCTTTCTCTTTTTAAAACTCAAATTGCCCATACGCCTAGATCAGTGGCCTTTCCAACCGTCCATGACCACGGACGCGGCTATTCGAATAGATTTACACTTTGCAGAGGTTGCACACTTTACCCACACCTATCGGTCATTCCGCGGTGTCTGCCACGGCCCGTCATATGAAAACATGTGTCGTGGTATCGGCATAATTGATAGGAGACGGGGGTCCTCTAGCCTACGTATGGATTGTGGGAAGAAGGTTGGTGTCGTCGAGGACGGGATTGAACACGGCGAGTTTACCCAGCTTCAGATCCCGCAGCGGTGGCGAGATCCTACGTGCTGCTATAATTCACTATGAGGCATTAGCCGTGAACAGGTTACAATGTGTATGATGCGTATTGGAGCGTGCCCTAAAGGCTTCCTGTTGGCCGGCTTATATAGGCGGCCAAACCCCAGGATACAAGGCAAGTACTTGTCCGGCAAGTAATTAGAGTCCTAGACCTAGCCGGCTTAGTTGCCGCCTTCCGTCTTGGGCTTAGTGGCTTGATGGGCTTCGGCCTTCCGCCTTCCTTAGACCGTCCGCATACTTCATTGTATGTCAGCTATCTGGGCCGCCCGGCAGGCTTCAGCCTTACCACCCTTGGGCCACCCTGGACTAGCCGGATTGATCCATGTTGGTGATACCCCTATTTGATATATCCCCAACATTAGCCCCCAGAAAGGCTGGAGTTCTCCAGGCACCGACTTCTTCTTGATACTTCATTCGTCAATATTGGCGGCTGCAAGACTTGAACCATTCTGAAAATCAACGGGGCATGTGTGTCCCGATATTGACACACGGCCGCCTTTATCCAACATGGGAAAAGACGGCTAATTCGCAATTTCACCGAGCATATTTCTTGACGGACATCGCTAGCCGGCTCACGACAGTTTGAAACCGGCCTAGGCGAGAATCTCGCCATGATCACAAATCGCGGGAAAAGAGGAAGCGTGGAGATCGTGCGATCATGCGCCGTAGCGGATGCTGGACACGTGTCCGACTAAAAGCGCCATTTGCACAGGAAGCAACGCCCGGACCTATAAATAGGGAACCGAACGGTTCATTTTTGCACCTCTGCCCTTGCTCTTCTCGGCCCCTTGCTCTCCCACTTTCCCGCTTCTTGCTCCGAGCGAACTCCGGCGAGCGTTCTCCTCCGACGACCTTAGCACACGGCGATGTCCACCGGCCAGGACATCCCTTCCGCGGCATCCGGTGGTCCGGCGACCGAAGCCATCCCTGTGGCAGCGATGGGCGGCGCGACATCACGCCTCGCGGCGGCGGCGACGGGCAATGTCGCCACCGTCGCCTCTCAAACTCCCACCGCGCGCGTGCCGCCGGCGGTCTCCTCATCTCCTCCATCTTCCACCGCGGCGACGGCGGCGAGAGGCGCTCCCGTCGACGAGGAGGAGGAAGTAGCTGACCTCGGGTCACGCTACTGGCTTCCCTCCATAGTCGATGAAGACGCACTCCAAGACCTGGAGGCCGTCGGCTACCTCCCCACCCGGGAGGACTGCCAATGGAGATCCCTTAGGAGACGTCATCCTGGCTCCGAAAGCCGGGGAACGGGTAATCCTCACCTCCCACCTAGTTAGGGGAATGGCGCTACCGCCTTCCGCCTTCTTTAGCGAGGTGTTAGATCACTATGGGCTCCAGCCCCATAACATAGCACCCAACAGCATTCTAGTCTTAGCCGGCTTCACCGCTCTGTTTGGGGTCTATCTAGGTATTAGGCCTAGTTTAGACTTCTTCAGATATTGTTTTCGTTGCCGGCGCCAGACTGTACCGGACGGCGGACTGGCGACCTGCGGCAGTGTCACATTCAACTGCCTCCAAGGACGCCAATGGTATCCCAAGATACCATACCTCGAGTCCGTCAAGGGCTGGACGTTCACCTTCTTCTACTGCCAAGACATGGCAGCGCCGAGGCGCCAATTTGGCGTCCCGGACTTTGTCAACGCGCCGCCTATGCCCAGACCATGCTGGGACGAGGCGGTGCCCAAGCTGACGGAGGAGCTCCGCCTTATTCAAAGGTGGATCGAGTTCCTCACCCGCATGATGTCTCCTCCCTTGCTGGATGGGGTGGACACCGTCATCTGTTGGCTTAGCCGGCATATACTGCCCCTGCAGTACAGCCCGCACAAAATGTGTCAGTATTCGCCTGCTGCCACAGCCTCTCTTCGCGTAAGCGAAGAGGGGTTACCAGCTGCCGACCTGGCGTTCCGACTTTGCAGCCTTGTCAAAGCGGGGCTGGTGAAGGCGGCGGAAGGCGTGCCCATGCACACCCACGACAACCCTCCCCATGAGGTAAAATGTCCTGCTCGTTGCCCTTCTTTGACAGCTTTTGCCGGCTAACTAGAGCCCTATTAACACTTGCCTTTTTTCTCAGCTCTCTGCCCTGAGGGAGGATGACCTGGCTCCTGACTTCTACGAGTCGGAAGCCGGGAAAACCAAGAAGCGCAAAGCGTCCGGCCCTGCTTCCTCTATGGTCAATGCCGAGAGGAAGAAACGGACCGCATCGGCTACAACGCCGGTGCTCGTCGATCTCGACGAGAACGCGGGGATTAACATCCCCCGAAGGTACTCATTTCCGCCTTATATAGTTGTCGAATTCCTCTATTACCGGCATTCATCTGACTGTGCTTGCTTTATTGACAGGGAGCGCGTGGCAACTTCCAGGTTGCCGACCAGACTCCTTTCCAAGGGAAAGCGGCCCCAAGGCAGCTCGCCCGCTACCATGCCGCCAACTCCCCAGCCCCAGGCCGGCGGCTTTATGAGCAATGCTCGCCGCCAGCCCCAGGCTCCGGCTTCCTGTCCGCCGCCAACGACTTCCTCCGTGGGCCGCGCCACCAGTACTCCCCTTCTATCGACTGAGGCTACGACCAATGAAGCCGTCCAATCTTGTGCCGCCAAGGAGGAGCTGCTGGAGGTGGTTGCCGGCAGGACGCAGAGGGCAGCCCCGGCTGCGGGAGGCGGCCGAGTCAGGGACCCCTGGTCCACTTTTAAGGCGGCCAAGGAGTCTACCCTGGCTTTTGCCAACTTTGCCTCCCAGGCATTTGCCGACTTGGAGGGCGACATGTCTGTAAGTTTTTCTAACTTTGTGACATATACATAGTCTCCCCCCCCCCCCCCCCCCCCGAGCATTTATATGGCAAGTCGAGTACATTGACTGCCGGCTTAGTGGTTTTTTGACGATATGCTATATGCCTTTGTCTTTGCCTGCAGGGCCTCCTGTCTGCCAACGTTGAGCTTATCTCCTCTCAATTTGAGATAAACCAGCGTTGCCGTGACCTGAAGAAGGATTGCGAGGCCAAGGACTGGCGGATTGCCGAGTTGGAGGCGGCCCGCAAAAAAGACGAAGGTAGAATTATTCCTTCTGCCTTTTCGTCAACTTCCAATTTGTGTTGCCGCCAATTTTTTAGCTAGTGAATCCATATGGTAGAACTGCTAGATCATGCCCAGGATATACTGGTGCCCACTGACATGCAAACTGTTATGAATGAAGCTTCCGATTTGGCGGCCGCCAACTTGGTAATGAAGGAGAAGCACCAGAAGGAGATGGAGGCCCAACAGCTCAAATTTGGGCAGGAATCTAGCCAGCTTACTGGAGAGCTGGATAGCCTGCGCAAGAGGTTGGCGGAGGCGGAGAAGGCGGCTGCCGAGGAGATATCCAATCAGACTTCTCGCGCCCAAACTGCTGAGGACGCGGTGGCAACTCATATGATTGAGCTGTCCGCCTTCCATAACTCGGCCCTTGGTAATTTCTCACTCCTCATTTGCTTTCGTCATTTTGCTTAGCCTAGAACAAACTGACGCTTTTATTTTTGATACAGTTCCTGCCGGTTTAGGCGACGACAAGGATGTCAGCCCCCGTCTAGATCGCCTTGCGCGTCTGGGTGAGCTGATCACCGAGACATTGGCGGCGTCCAAGCGGTTTGCCGCCAAGTTCTTCATCTCTTCCGGCAGCCAGGAGCCGTCCGAATTCAGCGATGTGCCCAATATGTTGGAGCAAGCTACGAAGCTTCACAAGAGCTCGCTGAAATCGGCGGCGCGGGGTGGTGCCAAGACTGTGCTGGGACTCTTCATGGCGCACTACCCCGAGGCGGAGATAGAAGCTATCACCGAAGGCATGCCGTCTGCTTATGAAGACGGCAGCGAGGTCGATCCGACCGCTGTGCTTAACAGCGTTGCCGGCTACGCCACGCGTGTTGCCGACATGGTTGACACTTCGATATTCTACCGGCGCCATCATGTGCATGCCGCTGGAGAAGTTGGAGCTGCCGGTACGGCCGAGGCGGAGGGGAGTGACAGTTTTGGGGCTGAAGTTGTCAGCCCCCCAAGCCTGATGTAGGCACCCCCCCCCCCCCCCCGAGCTGTAGTTTCCTTTTCTTGTCTCCCTTCCGACATGATTGTCAGCCCTTTCCTGCCCCTGAAACAGTACAAACTCAACTTGTAATATTTGTTTATATTTTTGGAGATGTTCTGCTAGGCGGGAAGCTAGCCGACAAGTTTTATTTTGCCTTATTTTACATGGCCCGCCTTAATTTTACCCTGACTTATATGCTTGACTGTTTGTATGTTGGCGAACCTCAGCCGGAAACTTTAGCTGAAACAACCAGGGCTAAACCATGTGTTTAGGATCAGAAACCAAAGCCAACATGTTGGTGCCAAGGACATACTACTAGGCGAACCACATATAAGTAATAAGTGGTAAAGAAATTAGGCGGCGCAAAAAGTTGATTTTTTGCTGTGGGTTGGCTCGAAAGCTGCAAGTATCTACCAGTTTGAACCTTTGCACGGAGCAAGAAAAAAGGTAACTTAGATACATAGGTGGTATATGACTGTAAGAAAAGACAAAAGATGGCATGCTTCTCAACACAGATGAGGAACCATAGACTTTTATTTCATAATCATATATAACTTATTACAATAATAAATTGCTAAGTGTAAAAAGGACGTAGCTGCTCAATGTCCCAAGGCCATCTTGTTTGTTCGAACGGATCGTCAATGCCTCTTTTGCGCTTGGTTCCCCTTCTTCCTGCCGCCTTCTTGCGCCTTTTCTTTTCCTCTTCGTCGCGGATGTCGGCTAGGTAGTAGGAACCATTGAGCAACGCCTTTGTGACTATAAACGGTCCTTCCCATGGCGGGGATAACTTGTGCAAGCCTTTTCTGTCTTAAATTAGGCGGAGAACCAGGTCACATGTTCTGAAGCTTCGCTTCCGCACTCTCCGGCTATGATAGCGACGGAGTTGTTGCTGGTACATGGCGAAGCGATGTAAAGCAACGTCTCTTTCTTCGTCTAGCAGGTCTAGACTATCATGTCTTGCACCTTCTACGTCTTGCTCGATGTAGGCTTGAACTCTTGGGGAATCGTATTTCATGTCGGTAGGTAGCACCGCCTCCGCGCCATATACTAAGAAGAAAGGAGTGTAGCCGGTAGATCTGTTTGGCGTTGTGTGCAAACTCCAGAGTACGGACTGTAGCTCTTCTGCCCAGGCGCCGGCTGCCCTATGAAACGGAGCTTCGAGACGAGGCCTAAGTCCTGAGAGGACTAGGCCGTTTGTACGCTCTACTTATCCATTAGATTGTGGGTGTGACACGGATGCCAAATCAAGCCGGATACCTAGATCGCTGCAGTATTCTTCTATGTCGTCTTGAGACAGGTTGCTGCCATTATCAGTGATCATGCTGTGTGGAACTCCAAACCGGGAGATAATTCCCCAGAGAAAATTGGTGGCTGTTCGCGGGCCAAATTTGCTGATCGGCTTGGCTTCGACCCATTTGGTGAACTTTTCGACAGCGACCAATAGGTGGGTATACCCACCACGTGCCTTCTTGAAGGGACCAACCATGTCTAAGCCCCAGACCGCGAACGGCCAGGTGATTGGAATTGTCCTAAGCTCTTGTGCCGGCATGTGAGGTTGGCGGGCGTACAATTGGCAGCCTTTGCATGTTTTGACGATGTTCTCGGCGTCTTCTTTGGCGGTAAGCCAGTAGAAGCCTTGGCGAAAAGCTTTGGACACGATTGCCCTTGCGGAAGCGTGATGCCCGCAGGTACCAACATGTATGTCTTTCAGAATTTCCTGGCCTTCTTCTGGCTGCATGCACCGTTGATAGATACCACACGTGCTTCGCTTATATAGCTCGCCTTTTATTATTATGAATGCCTTGGCTCGCCTTATGATCTGCCTTTTTAGCACCTCATCGTCCTCCGGCAACTTGTTGTTGATTAGAAAATCGAGGTATGGGACAGTCCAATCCGGCTGTATCGAGTAGACAGCGAGACTTGTCGCTTCTACTGGTTCATCTGCATTGGGGTCCAACAAGTCGGCGCCCTTAATGGACGGCTTGTGCAAGTGTTCCAGGAAAATATCCTTTGGTACTTTTTTGCGTTCTGACCCTAGTCTGGCAAGTGTGTCCGCCGCCTCGTTCTCGGCTCTTGGAACATGCCGGACTTCATAGCCCGCGAAGTTTTTGGCGAATTCATCAACTTTGGCCCTGTATGCCGCCATTGTTGCGCTTTTCGTGTCCCATGTTCCGCTTACTTGTTGTGCGACCAAATCTGAGTCACCATAACAGAGGATTCTCTTGACGTCGAGGTCGTTTGCCACGTGCAACCCGTGAAGCAAAGCTTCATACTCTGTGACGTTATTGGTTGCTGTAAAATGAATTTGCAACACGTAGCTGAGCTTGTCGCCTTTGGGTGTGCGTAGAACGACTCCAGCCCCCGAGCCTTTGAGCATCTTTGATCCGTCAAAGTGCATTACCCAATATTCGGACTCGGGGAGTATCGTTTCCTCCATGGCTTCTGTCCAGTCGGCAACAAAGTCTGCCAATGCTTGAGACTTAATGGCGGTCCGTGGTTTGTAGACTATATCAAAGGCGGCAAGTTCGATGCACCATTTGGCAACTCGACCTGTTGCCTCTGAATTGTTGATTATGTCTCCGAACGGTGCCTTGCTGACTACTGTCACTATGTGCTCCTGGAAATAATGCCTAAGCTTTCTGGCGGCGAAGAATACACCATAAGCCAGCTTTTGGTAATGTGGATACCTCTGCTTGGAGGCGGAGAAGACTTCACTGATGAAGTAAACCGGTCGTTTCTCAGACGTCGCGGCTTCGTTCTCTTTTCTTTCCACAGCACAGACAACGCTGACAACTGCTCCCGTTGCCGCGATGTAGAGCGGCATTGGTTCCTGCGATCGAGGTGCTGCCAATATTGGAGCGGATATGAGGGCCTCCTTAAGTTGCTGTAAGGCGGCATCTGCCTCTGCTGTCCACTCAAAGTTGTCGGATTTCATCAATAGCCGGTAGAGAGGCATTGTCTTTTCCCCTAGGCGGCTTATGAAACGACTGACGGCCCCTGCCGATCCGGCTAGGCGTTGCACGTCCTTCAGAAAAGTAGGTCTGGATATGTTTTGGATGGCCTTGATCTTCTCCGGATTAAACTCGATCCCTCGTTCTGAGACGATAAACCCGAGCAGCTTGCCGGCTGGAACGCCGAAAACACACTTGGCGGGATTGAGTTTCATCTGGTACCTCCGGAGATTATGAAAAGTTTCTTCCAAATCCTCTAGGAGATCTGCCTTCTTTTTCGACATCACCGCGATGTCGTCTACGTAGACGTGAACATTGCGGCCGATCTGTTCGTGCAGGCAATTCTGCATACAGCGCTGGTATGTTGCCCCTGCATTCTTCAGGCCAAAAGGCATCGTGATGTAGCAGAAAGTCCCGTATGGAGTGGTGAAAGATGTTTTCAGCTGATCCGACTTTCTCATCTTGATTTCATGGTATCCTGAGTAGGCATCCAAAAAACAAAGCAGCTCGGAGCCTGCTGTGGAGTCTACGACTTGGTCAATTCTAGGCAGCGCAAAGGGATCCTTTGGGCAGCACTTGTTAACACCGGTATAGTCGATACACATCCTCAGCTCTTTATTCTTCTTTGGAACTAGTACAGGATTTGCCACCCAATCAGTGTGTACAACTTCTTTTATGAAATTGGCGGCATTCAGCCTATTTATCTCCTTTCCTATTTGCGGAGGAACTCGACGAGCGCGCCTTCCTATTTGCTGTCAAGGTTGGAGCCGGTGACGACTTGCTTAGACTTATCGCCTGGGATGAGGTCCGCCTTTTTGGTGTCTTCTGAAGCTTCAAATGTCTTCTTGACATCAATCTTTGACTTGGGCATGGAGTTGTCTGGGTCCGCCTCAAGTAGTGCGAGTTCTTCCTTGTGGATGACGGCTTCTGCGAAGGCGGCCATGCCACGCTCACACTCCTTGGCTTTCTTGAAGTTGCCGGAAATTGTGATGGTTCCGTTTTCCCCCGGCATTTTGAGCTTGCTGTATATGTAGCACGGCCTTGCCATGAATTTGGCGAAAGCCGGTCGTCCGAAGATTGCATGATAGGCGCTCTTGAAGGGGACAACTTCGAACCGGAGGAACTCTGAGCGGTAGTTGTCCTTTGGTCCAAAAGTTACCTTCAGCCTAATGCTCCCCATTGACTTTGCTTGCCTGACGGGTACTATGCCGTGAAAAGTGAGGTTGATATGGTCAAGCTGATCCTCTGACAGGTTCATACGGCTTAGTGTGTCGTAGTACATGATGTTGAGGCTGCTGCCGCCATCCATGAGTACCTTTGTGAGCCTGAAGTTGTCGACAATAGGATCGACGACAAGGGTGTACTTGCCTAGGTGAGGAACGTGATCAGGGTGGTCGGACCGGTCCCAGGTGATCGCCGCCTCTGAACAGTTCAAATACTGAGGGACGTCCGGCATTTTCGCGTTGAGTTCGCGCATCTCCGCCTTATCCGCCTTAGCCGAAGGTGTGCCGACGAAGCACACGAGAGATTCTTTGACCTTCGGATATGGTTTCTTTTTCTTGGCGGCCGCGTCATCTTCGCTTGAGATAGACATGTCGTCGTCGTCCTTGTTGTCTTTCTTGTCGTACTTCTTTGACTTCCAGCCAACTGTGGGGTCCTTTTTGAAGTCGTCCATGAAACGACACTCGCTGAGCATATGGTTGACCTTGCCAAGTGAGGCGTGGATAGGGCATGGCAGAAGTTTTGCATGTTCGTAAGTGATACGCGCCGCCTTAGGCCCTGAGCCGGCGTCGCGATTATCCTTCTTATTCTTCCACTTCTTTTTGCCGGCATTCCCTTGGAATGCGACAGCTACCTCGTTGGAAGGTCCGGCTTTGTCATCCGCCGCCTGCTTGCGTTTGTTGCTTCGTTTTGGCACGATGCTGACGTCTCGATCATCATCGCGGGCGTCGTCATCCGCTGCCGCGTATTGGGCGGCTAGGTTGAGCATCTCGCCAAGGTCCGTGATTTGCTCGTGGACGAGCCGATGACGGAGCAAGGACTTCTTCTGCAGGATCGTGTAGAAGGCATGGATAGCCTGTGCGTCCGAAACACCATGACAGTTGGCCTTTTCGGAGATCCAACGACTGACAAAGTCTGTCATGGTTTCGGTCGGCTTTTGAATACAGCGTTGTAAATCCGTGTAGGTATTTGGACGCTTGTATGTTCCTTGGAAGTGCTGGGAGAAAACCTTTTCCATGTCGTACCAGCTATGGATAGACTTTTCTGGAAGGTTGTCGATCCAAGCCCTTGCCGTGCCTTCTAACATGAGAGGTAGGTAACGGACGGCAATATAACTGCTTCCGCCGGCAATTTCTATGTCCATGGCATAGTCGGCTAGCCATGAATCCGGCTTAACGAGGCCGTTGTACCTATGACAATTTTTTGACACTGATGTCATGTCCTTAGGGAACGGCTCTCTGCGGATGGCGTCACCAAAGCACTTTGGACCAGAATATAGCGGCTCCTTTCCTCTTGGTATGTCTTGCAGGCGGTGCCGCGCGTCTTTTGGATCGAGCTGTTGTGCGCCTCTGTTTGCGTCTGGCTCGTCCTGTGCTGCCCGGCTTATGCTGCGCGTGGGCCCTTTTGCCGCCTCTTTCCTCTTGCTGCCGGTGCTACGCTGCGGATACCGACTTCGACCCCTCCTGGGAGGGTCGTTACCGGCATCCTTCCTAGGCGGCAGTCCATTGCCCCGGCTACCGCCATTGTCGCGTCTTGGCTGGGCTGGAGGTGACAGGTCTCCTCTGCTTCCTGTCCTTGAATTCTCGTCCTGCCTTGGTTTTGGCGGTGGCGTCTTCTTTGGAGGTGGCGTTGCCTTCCTTTTGTCGCCATGGCTACTGGCGCGCCAGGTGCGGCTTTGCACTTTCCTAACTTGGACTCTAGGTCTCCCCCGCGAGCATCCGCCATGTGGCCGTAGGAGTCAGCGCGAGCTTGTTGTTCGAGGGCCTTGCTCACGAAGTGTCTTGCATTGGCCAGCTTTTCCTCCCCCGTGTAAGTGTTGTCGTCTAAGGTGTCTAGCCCGGCGGCGGAGTTAAGGATGGGGGTGCAGAAGACGACATCTCCCCTTCTGTCCACGCGCTGTGGTGCCGTGCGCCAGTCGAACCCGAGATCTTGAGCCGCTGTTGTTGCACGCGTTGGCGGCTCCTTGTCACGGCGGTTTTTTATGACCTTTTTTCCTCGAAGAGCTGCCGGCTTGTTTTAGCCGACATCTTCTCTTGTTCTTTCTCGATCTTCTTTGCAGGCTCTCAACGTGCTCCTCTCTTTTTCGCAGGAAGTCAGAGTGCTTAAGCATGTTAATCCTAAGCTCTTCCACTTCGTCGAGTGGGGTGTCTTTATTCACCGGAGTGTTCATGATTTCGTCTACTTCCTTGATGACGGAGAGCAAATCCATGGGTTTGCTGCCGCCGCCTTTCTCGAGGCCAGTTTTCTTCTTTGCGCGCACCTTGTCGGAACTTTCAATGAGTTGACCGGCAGTGGTGTCGCCGGCATCTTCCACCGGCTTGTTTTGCGTTTCAGAAGCAACTGGGTTGACTCGTGACCGACGACAACCATCATAGCCAGCTTGTCAGGCATGTCAGTATCCGTTGTGCCCTCTAAAGGAGCCGGATTATCACTGGAAAAGCGGCTTTTTATCTTCTCTTCGAAGAGACTAGCATCATCATCAGAGTCAGATTCCACGTTGATTGCATCTGACATCGCATCCTCCTGGAGAGCAGGGAGGATTGACTCAAGATCGTTGTTTTCCGGCTAGGAGTCGGATCCCAGTCCGACAACTCCGACGAAGTGGAAATCAGATTCGGCCGACTCCTGGGAGAAGGCGGATTCAGATCCATCTTGTCGGTCGACTGCTTGGTCGAAGGGTTGGTGGTGGGGTTGTAGAAACGAGGTAGGCCGTACGCCTCTGGCGTGTATCCGATGAAGAAGTCGATCCCTCCGATCGGTACGATTGCGCATCCGATAAGGTAGTCGTCCGCCGGGAGCCAGGACTCATCCGAGTTGACGTAGCTGTGGATGCCATACCTTGTGACGCGGCCGACGGCGATCTGCTTTCCCACGCCGCCAAGTATTCCCGCCTGGAACGTGACGCCAGAAATCCTATGCCCCACGGTGGGCGCCAACTGTCGTGGTATCGGCATAATTGATAAGAGATGGGGGTCCTCTAGCCTACGTATGGATTATGGGGATGAAGGTTGGTGTCGTCGTGGACGGGATTGAACACGGCGACTTTACCCAGCTTCAGATCCCGCAGTGGTGGCGAGATCCTACGGGCTGCTATAATTCACTATGAGGCAATAGCCGTGAACAGGTTACAATGTGTATGATGCGTACTGGAGCGTGCCCTAAAGGCTTCCTGGTGGCCGGCTTATATAGGCGGCCAAACCCCAGGATACAAGGCAAGTACTTGTCCGGCAAGTAATTAGAGTCCTAGACCTAGCCGGCTTAGTTGCCGCCTTCCGTCTTGGGCTTGGTGGCTTGATGGGCTTCGGCCTTCCGCCTTCCTTGGACCGTTCGCCTACTTCCTTGTACGTCAGCTATCTGGGCCGCCCGGCAGGCTTCAGCCTTACCACCCTTGGGCCACACTAGACTAGCCAGATTGATCCATGTTGGTGATACCCCTAGTTGATATATCCCCAACAACATGCGGGGGTCCGGATAACACGATCAAAGCTTTCCACTATGACAAACCTAGTATCGGGGCCTCCCGATAGGTTTGCTCTCCTCGGCACTGTGTGCTCCACTAGACCTCTTCGTATTTTCTCGGGACGCCACACCGCCACGTCAGGAGACCCGCCGTAATCGTTCGGCGCGATTCAACACATGTGTGTTGCCTCATCCAGACGACAACCCGGCTTCGAGGGACCAGCCCTCATAGAAAGTATGAGAGCCCCAACACTAAAACAGACAAGCTTCCGGCTAAACCCTACCCATGTCCGGTAGTGTGGTTGCACGGGTTAATTGTTCGAGCGGCTGCTAGGGCAGTACTTTGTTTTTCAAAAACAACTCCAAACCTCCGACTACTCCCAGCAGCTCGGGTTTTCGCAAACATCTCCGATTGCTCCCAGCAACTCGGGTTTTAATAAGACACCTGCTCTCCGATTGCTCCCAGCAACTCGGTTTTTCCTCCGTAAAACCAGTTTTACCAAATAGGTTCCCATCCTATAGTTTTGAGGTAAGACAACAAGAGTATACTACTAGAAAACTTGATTTTCTTGATGGAGCCTTCAACAACAAGGCTCACCAAGTGAAAACTCACTTTGTAACACTATAAATAATCTGGTAGATAACTTTGGCCAAACAATATTTTGTAAAATAGTTTTCGGGTGGCAAGGTGCCACAAAGGAAGTAAAACATGCATTATTTTATTTTGAAAACAAAACATGCTTGATAAAATAATAGGATTGCATAATGGTGGTGAGGTGGCTTGCCTTGCTCAGAGTACTGTCCCTGATCTTGTTCTTCTCCGTAGTTGTGCTCAGCTACCTCGTACTGCTCCTCCTCGGATTGCGGTTCTACCGTAACATGCAACAAACGAAGCTAATGTAAAACCTAAAATGCGAGTTGATAACAAGCTAAAGTATAATAACAAGCAAGAAGCATCACAAAAAAGAACCACCTATCGGAGGGATTCGCTCTATGGTAAACACAAGCACAACACAACACACCAGACACATAGAGTTGCCTTATGGCACAAAAAGGGTTATGCTAATTACACACAAGGATAATAACCACAACACTAATGTTGTTTTAAAAGCTAAAGCAAGGGTTTCTTATAGGTTCTGGATTACTAAGTTGGTAGCTTTTAAACACAAGCTTGTTCTTATTTCAAACCGAAAATACACCTAATACATTTAAATAGTTATTATGGGACTGTTTAGATGGAAAAGGAATAACTCTTAAATTACTGTTATTACAAATAAACCTTTGTACCACATTACTCCTAGTTACTATATGAAGCTCTGAAAATTGGTTATGCATAAAAATCTATTACCGGGCAAAAATTAAAAATCAGCTAAGAGCTACTGATGTCAAACTCAAACAGAAGGTCATTTCAGTTTTATAGAATCCCTGTGCGCAAGGTTAATTTCCCTGGAAAGATATGAGTTTTCTATTTAAGTGGGCAGTTTATTCACCTAATTTGGATACTCCTATCTCAAGTTATCCTTGTTTCAAAATACGGTAAACTTCTGACTATTATTTAGGTACAGAGAATAATATAGATTATTTTGATGCCAATCCAGTGGGCTAAGTTAGAGAAAACTTGTGGCTATTCCACAAAAATACTCCCAACACAACTCCATGGACAGGGGTGGCTCATCCAACCATAACTAGACATACATTACTCTCTGAAATTCCAAATATGCATTGCAAGAAACCTAACTTCCTGTTTTTAAGGAATTGATTCATCAAGCATAAGATATCTACTGGAAAAATCTACATTTATAGCATATGATACCTCCAACTTATATTTACCACCTCCAAAAGGATTTACACCAAAAAGGGTTTTAATTAAAGAGTTAAAAATCACCAAATACCCATTGGTGTTATTCTTAAACTTAAAACATCTTTTGCTAGAATAATCTCTTGCATGCAAGACTTACCAATCTAGGTAGAAATTTTTACAGGCTTTCCAAAGGATCTAATTTTGCATGATTTAGACTTATAAATCCCAAGCTATTAAACAAATGGTAAAATGGATACTTTTTACTAGATCTGCTGTACAACACAACAGGAAATAAATTTTGGACTGAATCCAAAGCCACATGATTAAGCAAACGTGTGTGTATGTTACAAAATTAACCTCACCATTTTAGCTCATATAAATTAACCACAAATGAATAAAATCTAGGCTAGTGATTATCTGGATTTTTCAACACAGAAAAGATTAAAAAGAAAAACAAAGGCCGAACGGGCCAGATCTGGGCCAGATAGGCCCAGAGGCGACGCAGAGCAGCGCGGAGGCTGAGCTTGGCCGGCCCATCCGGGGCGAGGCCGCGTGCGCGGAAAACGGTCAACCGACCGGGAGCGATTCAAACCCGACCGTTGATCGCAAGATCAACGGCGACGACGTCGTCTTCCTCGTTGCGCCAGCGCGGGCGAGACACCGAGAGAGAGGAGGAGAGGGGAGCGATGGGGGGCTCACCTCGGGCGTCCAGGGCTCGAGTGAGGGGCGAGGTTCGGTGGAGAGAGAGCAGAGCGGCGGTCCCCTACGCAAAGCGATGCCGGAGGGGCTCTCTGCATGCAGCCATGGCGTCACCCCCGAGCTCCGATCGAGGACGATCACGACGTTCTCGAGATGCTACATAGCCAAAAGAAGAGGAGGGGGATTAGGTCAAGCAGAGAGGAGTTCAGAGAACCAAAAATGGTGAAGAATGGTGGAGGGTAACGAGGGCTATGGCGATTTTCCGCCGTCGGCTACCGAGGAGATTTCCTTCTTCTCTAGGGCAAATGGGGGGGGGGGAGCTCGATGATCTGCGCCAGAGGAGGGAGGATTGGGATGGGGATGGGACTGAGAGGGGGAGAAAGGACCAGGGGAGGGCTCGGGGTGGTTATAACGATGCCACGCGATCTAGGGTTTGGCTCGGACATGAGAGAGAGAGGGGGATATGTTCTCGGTTTCTACTGGCTAGGGAGGGCGGTGGAGAGGGGCAGAGTGGAGCTGGTCGGGATGACAAGGCCTGGCCAGTAGGGAGAGAGGAGGAGAGCTCCGGTTGGGTGGAGAGAAAGAAGAAAAGAGGAGAGTGGAGGAGAGATGACCCAGGTCCATGACAGGTGGGACAGGGGGTGTGGTGCTGCTCTCCTTGTCCAGCAGGTAGGGTAGAGATGGGTGTGGGAGATGGGTGGAGGTTTTGAGAAGTTTTTCTTCAACCAAATTCAAATCCTAAGTTTGAAAAAAAATTCAAACATTTATCACTAAAGAAAATAAACTATTTGCCCAAACTCACAAGTTTGTGGTGAACTTACTGAATTTGTAATTCCCCAAACAAAACACCTCCTTCAGCACACAAAAGAAAATAAAGTTGCTAGGAAAAAGAAAGAAAATAACCCAAATGGTCATGTTATTCTCATGGCTACAAAAGCTAGTGAGATTTATGTGCAAACAAGCTCTTTTGTGATAACTTGGAACAGGGTATGAAACTATACATGACCTAGATAAAAATGGTTCAAATGCATGCCAAAAACCATTTGAGGTTTGCTTAATAATAGCCCCTAGTTTGGCAAGTTTTAATAGACATGAAGATCCTAATAGTTGATGTTTTCTTTTTGTTGTTGTGGTTTTAGTGTTTCTATCATCTTAGAAGGCTAGTGGAACTCAACAAAAAAAATAAGGAGTGCAACAAGATATTTCATGTTTAAAATTTTACACACCTGAAAATCTAGGATAACACCATAATACTAATGCTAGGAGAATTGGGGTGTTACACTTTTCTGTAAAAGTATCAATTAATTTTATTCGGAGTTAAAATAGAAAAACAGCTGGGCCACGTGACGGGCTGCGATTGGCTGGGCTCGGCTCAGCTCAGCTCGACTGAGTCTGAGCCACGGCTCGGCTAGGCTCGGCTCAGTCGATCTGGATCGTCAGATCCAGTCCGACGGATCACAACGACTTGTAGCGTTTCTATCTAAGGATCTAATCCTACATGTAGAAAATAGATCGAACAGAGAGGGAGCGTTGACCTTACCTTGGCGGCGCTCCATTGGCCGGAGTTGAGGAGGACGGCGGTGCGCGGCTCGATCGAGGACGCCGGCGACGCTCCGGTTGCTTCCTGGACTCGACGAGGTGTAGCGTACCTGCACTTTAAATAAGGCAGATACCTGTGTATAGTGCAAATCCCTGGATCAATTCGTTTGCACACACAGTTTACGAAGTAATATCACAACAAGGTATTCATTTTATTACATCGATGATCCATACTTACAAAATATTCAATACAAGTTGCATAGCATAAAGCTAGCTTTTAAAGAGTAAACAACGGAAATACGAAAGCAGTGAGTCTCCATCATCTTCATGTTGCCACAAGCGAAAACATGTTGGTTGCAGACTCGAAACCTTTAAACGAAACCTCACTCGTCATCTGAACAATCTGCAATAAGAAAAATATTGCAACAACGTGGGTCAGATTCCATTAAAAATGGAGTCTGGCAAGTGACACTATGGTGGACACTTAGTGGAAAATCTCTAATAACCTATATGCTTATTTGGCTTGTGGAGTTCAAGGCTATTTTGCATAAAGCCAATTTTTCCTACCTCTTTGGAAAACACTTTTCATCTATTTGAGACATTCGTGGTATGACAACCACGATCTCATTCTACCCTTGTTCACCCATCAAGTTTTATTTCTCAAGTTGGAATGATGGAATCCTCCGTTGATGTCCGTGATCAGCTACTCAAATTGTCCGTACCGGGGACACGGCTAAGTACTTAGTTTTACACTCTGCAGAGGTTGTGCACGTTCACCATTGTACCCATTCAACCCAAACTATCATTTACACACTTATAGTGATAAAGAAAAGGAGAAGAATGAGACGAGATCATTTAGAAGCATTTTTTCTCCCACCTGGCTTGACCCGTTCCACCTAACACCCTCTACATCTGCTTGTCAAGCCGGAGAGAGTCCACGCAACATAGTTGATCAAGCCAGAGCCCATATGGCAATGGCTGCACTGGAAGCAATCGTCACTCGGAGTTCTTCAGATTCCTCTGTTCCCTGGGTGGCCATCCACAAGTGCACATACTCAGGTATACACCATAGAAATGGTCATGAGTAGCCACTCAACTTCGCCTCCGTATACAACCAATCCACCCAGGAGGTTCTTTCTTAACTTAGTAGAATTTAGATTTTCACAAAACAACATTTGCGTAGCATCAATAATTCTACTAAGAATTGCATAGGAGTCTAGTCACAGGAATAAGGGATTCTACACAGGTTTAGCATAGCAATACTATCCAACACATGCTTATATAAAAAAATACACTAAGTAATGCATATAGAAAATAATAGGAAGTTTATGAGGTGTGCCACTTGCCTTTGAATGTTGTCGTTGTTCACAAACTCTTTTCAACGTTACTCGAGACTCTCCGTTCAGTCTAAACAATATAAACAAACAACAATACAACAATCATAAAACAAAACAACACAACACATACAAGCATATATAATGAACAAACAAGTTTCATAAACTTTTAAGGAAAACATGTTTATGCATGAAGTGCAAAATATTTCTAAGGACTAGAGATGCATGTCATGACATGAAAATCCTTTAAGTTAATGCAAGGAAATGTGTTGGTCAAAAATGACTAAGAACTAAGGTCAGAAGTTGGACAAAATAACTTTGTTATAAATTATCTTGAAAAAGCACTCAAATGGCTTAGCCATGATGTGCATAAATACTTGGAGAAAATACTAAGTTTATACTTCAAGGTGATCAATAATTATTATCAACTCTTTGTAAATTGGATATTCACTATAGTGAGAGAGACAGACACCCGGCCAGCCACTTAAATTGTGGAACATGTCTCATGTACGTGGACATGTAAGGTTAGTTTCTCCATGCCGCTTCATCTCACTATGCCGCTAGGATCCAACAAACTTCAAAGATGATAACATCATGATCAAAATTTGTTTAAGTCTAAAAAGACAAGATTAGGAAAGAGGGAAAAGAAAGAAAGAAAGAAAGATGTAGTGTGTCTTCCAGGCTTCATCTCCATACTTGTAACTTTCTCCTTGGTGATGTCTTGCTTGAATTCTTGGTAGACTTGATGAATCTTCAGACTTGATGATTATTGTACCACCGAGGCTGGTCTTGGATTTAACTTAGTCATCATGAAGTCTTAGAGAGAACAAAGAAGGAGAGAAAGGAAGCAAGACTTAGAAAATATTGCTGGTTGGTCTTCATGGCCTTCTTCTTGATTTTCTTCTAACTGCTTGTACTCCTTGAAGATACTTCTGAAGTCTTGTTTTGGCTAAGTTCTTCATTGGCCTTCTAGCTCCAGGTTGAAAATCCTAAGTTTCTAAGTGTATAACACTTTCCCAAAATGCTAAGTTGAAAATAATCCTAACTTTAGAGAAAATGAGGGAGGAGTTTACCTATAAGGAGTATAACTAAAAAATAAAATATATTATGCATGCAATGCACTTTTTAATCATAAGAAACAAAATACTATTTTTTGTGATATTTATAAAATATGCATGAGACTATAAATGCAATTTAATTAATTTCCATTTTTGCAAAATATAAATAAAGGAATAAATATAAGCTTAAAGTTATCTATGATTAAATTTTTATAACAAAATTTAATAAATAGTGTTAATAGACAGAGGGCATTTAATTAAATTTATTGCAATTGGATTTAATCAAAATAAAGTTTCTATTAATAGTTATGTAAAAAATAGTCAAACTATTCAAATTAAATATATAACTATCAACTCATTCAAATACTCCTCAAAAATATTTTATAACAGAGGCATCATATTACAAATATTCCAAAGTTTCTAAAACATTTTTTATTTGCAATTTTTGGATTTATAAATTTAAAGTTATGGCAAAAATACTCAAATTCACCATTTGAAATTTGAATATTTTAAACTAAGTCAAATTTGAATTTTGGCAGATCTGCAATATTCTACATGTCAAGGGATTTTCAAATATATAAATTTATCAAATTTGTATAAGTGTTAAAAAGTTATAAGGGTTTGAATTTACAGGGACTAATCTGTAAACTGCCGATTTAATTTAATTCGGAAAACAATTTCTGACGCGGACGCTGACTAGATCCGACGTGTCGTCCACGTGGACACTGACTGTACCGCTGACTGGATTAAGTCAACAGATCTGGATCGTCAGATCTAGATCTGACGGTTCAGATTAGATCGTACCGCTTCGGTCCAGAACAGATCGCGGTGCTCTCGGGCAAGGATGGCGCCGACGTTGTGCCTCCTCCCCGGATGAACGGAAGGAAGCTCCGGACACGGCGCGTCGCGGGGAGGGTGATAGAGGCAACGGCGTCGAGCGGCGCGGAGGAGCGGCCGGAGTGCGTCGGGCGTCGGCGAGCTTCGGCGTGCTTGCCCCACGCGATTTGGTCGTGGAGGAGAGGCGAGGACGGGTCGAGGGGGTGCGCACGGGCATGACGGAAAGGATGGAGGTGGTCTCGGTGCTCGGGGTGGTTTATCTCGGCGGGGAACAAGAAAAAATGGTGGCGGCTACCGAGGAGCTCTGGCGAGAAAATGCACGAGCCTGGCGGCGCTATTTCGAGAAGAAGGAGAGGGGAAACGCGGCGGAGGAGGTGGTGGTTCTTATAGGACGAACACGGGAACCGAATCGCGATAACTTCGCTCATCTTTGGAAAGAGATCGAAAGCGGGAATCTCGGCCGTGATTTTCGCCGTAGGAGGAAGACGAAGTGACGTCAGCGATGACGTCACAAATGCATTTTTTCCATTTTTTTTGTAACTTTTGATTTATTTGTTCAAATGAGGTCAAAAAAATTTCTAAAAATTTGTAAAATTATTATCTTTGAGTTAAAGCAGTTGTGGGCATGTTTTGAACATTTTGAAAATTTATATTTTGAAATATTCATAAAATGCAAAATTGCCCATTTAGGTCAACTTTGAAATTAGTAATTTAATAAATTCATTTTAGGTTAATAAAATTTATGAAATTACCCACATTCAAATATGTTTGAATTGAAGTTATTTTAACTCATTTTAAAAAACTAAATTCATTTTAGGCTTTAGTATAATACTAAATAGTAAAACACTACTCTATGAAAATAAAAGGGGAAATAGTGTATTCATTTTTAATTTAAAATATTTTGTGCACCATTATATTTTAATATTGAGAAAATCATTTTAAAATTTCATAACATACCTTTCGAAAAGATTTTAAATTTAATTCATTTCTTATATTGAATATATTCGTGAAAATCATTTAATGTTTTGAAAATAAATGAAAATCATTTAAGCTATTCAAATTTTTATTTGGATAATTTATTAATTATGTAATCTATGAATATTTAAAGTTATAAACTATAGATTTGTAATTTCCAAAACTATGTTTTGAACTCAGGTAAAATAATGAAACCATTTGGCAAATAGATTATGTTTTAAATAGTTTAAAAGAATACTTGTAAATATTATTTAATTTATGAATAGCTATGGCTAAGTGGTTGAATTCAAATACTTATAAAGAACCTATTTTATTACAATAAAATGGTTTGAAGTTAGAAAAACATTTGTCAATTTACATATTGAGGTTTTAAGAAATACAATGGATAATAAATTGTTTAACTTGAAACAACTTTTGAAAATAATGATAAACTGAGATATTTGAAATATTAAATCTTTTCAATATGTTTGAAGTCTTTTATATTTGGTTTTCTTATGCATTTTAATATTTTATTTTAATCAAAACAAAAGTTTTAAATTTTAGTGATTTTTGAACATTAAAAAATGTTGGGATGTTACACGAGGCGACGAGGAGATGCAGCGCGCGACGAGGAGCTCGATGGTGCAGCTGGCGCCGTCAATTTCTTCCCGTATGCAAGTGACGGTGTGGGCGGAGGTGTTCGATTTCCTGCGAACTCCGGCGACGCACGCGATGGCTCGCTTCTATTTCTGAAGAGAGTCGGGGAAGGGGTGAGGAGTTGTGCGCATCTGCGGCGAAAAATCTGGGGACGGTCTCGGACAGGGAGGTGGGCTCACCTCGCAGGGAAACGGAGAAACGCGCGGCGGCGGCCGAGCGACTCCTGCGAGCGGCCTGGCGGCGCTCTGGTTAGGTTTTTCGGGGGCAAACGGATGGCGGCATCGAGGGCTTTTAAAGGGTGCACGGGGGGAAACAAATCACGCAAACATCGCACCAGATTTGAGTCAAATTAAGAAAGGGATTTTCGGGAGCAAAATCCGGTTGGAGGTTAGGGACGATGACATCATCGCTGACCTCATCCCGATATTTCCTTTTCGGTTTTAATTAATTTTATTTAGATCTTTTTATTTAGGGGTCCAAATCAAGTGAAATTAATTTCTAAAAATTTCTAAAATCATGTCTTTGTTTTAAACTAGTTGTGGGAATGTTTTTAACATTTTTCAAAAATTTATATTTTGGAATTTTGTTTAAATACAAATTTGGCACTTTTTGCCAAATTTGAAAATATGGCTTTTATAAGTTTATTTGTAACCATATAAAATTTTGGATAACAAAAAAATACTTATATATGAAAATAAGTTATTTGAAAATCATTTTTAAAACTAAAACATTTTGGTTTTAGTAAAAATAGTAAATCATCTCATAGTGGTATTTGAATTGAAATGGGAATTAAATTGTGCTCATTTTGAAACCAGGATGTTTTATGCAAATTTTAGTCTTAATTGTGTTAAATCATTTGAAACTTCATAAAATACATTTAGGAAGTATTTATCTTTTATATCATTTCTTATGTTGAATTTATTATGGAAATCTTTCAAGTTTTCAATGGTTGATTAAAATCAATGAAATTTATATTTGGATCATCAGAACATTTATAAAATAAATATAGTTTTAATATATGAATTCCAAGGTGGTGAGTCACTGAACTTTGTTTTAAACTAAGATAATTCCATGAACAACTGTTTTAGTAAATAGACCTTGCTTTGAAAACGTTACAACATTTTGTAATGTGGTAAACCTTAGATTGCGTTCAAATGCTTTATAAATATGGTTTTGGGTTTATCAAGACCATCCTAAGTGTTTTAAAATCAACTACTATTAATGAAGCCTTTTTATTACATGGAAGGATTTTTCAGGTTTGTAAATCATTTGTCAATTTCATATATTGAGTCTTCATAAATATTTTGAAAATAAAAGGTTTTCCAGTTAATCAAAATTTCTTTAAGGTTGGATATTTTGTATTTGTAAAATATTTGGAAGACACTATGCATTCTTTTATTGTTGACTTTCTTTAAATGTTTTATTTTAATCAATAACAAAAGTTTTAAATTTTTGTGATTTTTAAACATTCCAAAGTTTTGGGATGTTACATGTATTTTTCAGGAAAAACAATGGAAAAAGAACTAGAATATAGGATTGTTGCTTACAATGATGTACGTGAGCAAGAAATCATAAAAAAGGGTGAGAGACTGAAGATCCTTGGGCTTCGTCGTCTTGCTGCTGACATAGTTGCACGGAATCAGACCATGCCTGTAGAAAAACAAAAGTAAAAGGTGATGTAGAAATTCATGACTTTTGGCCTCTAGTAGTTTCTTATATAGTTGGTTAATATATAGTTGGACATTTGTAGATATCCCTAGCTGAAAAAATTCCAGAATCGAACCGAGAGCTGAGATCTCACACAAGTGTTATACATGAGTTAGATGGTGAAGATAATGATGAAAATATGGTTGTTGATCGAGAGCACGAAGGTATCTTCACAACACACCAGATTTGTACATTTTCATTTGTCCTTCACTTAAGTTTTTAGCATTGCCTTATCCTTTTTTCATGAGCTAGGACACGGTTTTGATGATCAACAAGACAAAAGAAATGGCCGAAAGCGTACTAGAATGCACTGTGTCTATGATAGAAAAGGAAAGCCACCAGTTCATGTTTCATTTAATGGTAAAGGACAGCCAAATGGCGACAATGCTTCAGAATTTAAAAACTTCATAGCAATACATGTAAAAAGTCATATCCCACTGGACATTCTTATTGGAGGCAAGTAGATGTTCAAAAAAAGAATGAGTTAATGACAACCTTAAGGGTATGATGTAGTTGTTATATAATATGTGTCTTTCTTCATTGTTATAAATAGCACCTTAATACAAAACATGGTTTTGTGCAACCAGAATTACTATGTGGTGGATGATAAACTGAAGGACTTTGTGATGGGAAGTGCTCACAATAAATGGAAAGACTTCAAGGCAGATTTGAAAGAGAGGATTTACAAGGAAGAAAGAACTGATGAGGAACTCAATGCTCTTCTCACAAAGGATAAGAGAATAACTCCTACTGATTGTGTTTGGCTTATCGAGTTTTGGAGAAGTGAAGAATGCAAGGTACCATTTTGTTCACTTGTTGCAGTCTGTTCATGCATAGAAACTAGGCACAAAGAGTTTACTTGTTTTCATCGAAGCGGAGCGAACAAGGAAAGAAAAACCGGAGTATGCAGAAGGTGTTGCATACATCGGGAAGCAAGAGCCATGCCAGCGTTGCAACTGATATGGTAGAAAATGTCTTACTTTTTAAGCATAGTCTGCATACTAATGGTGACTCTTTCTACTATAATGGATGCAACACAAGGAGAATGGATATGATCCATGTAGAGATGAATTATTTGTAAAAACACACCAAAGGAAGAATAAATCTCTACCCAAGGAAACAATCGACGTAATAGTAAGTTCTTCTACAAGAATTCATTTTTGTCTAAAATTTCATGTGGTATAGTATATTAGCAGTAAAATATGTTCACTATTGTGACCCACTTATTGTAGGAAAAAATAGACAAGGCAATGGATGAACATCCTGAACTTTTGGAAATATCCATTCAACAAGGAGATATACTGGCACATGTACTTGGGAAAGAGAAGAATGGCTAAGTCAGGGGCTTAGGCTTAGGTGCAAATGCTGCTGCTCTAGGTATGCCTGGAGCTCGAGGGCTGAAATCGACGAGGCTGCAGATGGCTGAGCTAGAGGCTGATAAAGCTTGGTGGGCTAATGAACTTCTATAAGAGCATGTAGATGAAATTAGGAATGATACAAAAGCTCAGATTGAGGCGCTTATGGAAGAAGTGGGCCAACTGAGGACAATGGTGTCACAGTCCAATGTTGGCCACAATAATAGTGTGCTCAACACTGAGCATGTTGATAGTATAGGAGAATCGGCTGCTTGTGAGGAAGACCATTATTTACTTTATGATGAGGAGAAAGCACGTCTAGAGCAGGAGTTGAGGGAAGCAACTATGCGATTAGAAAGTAAGAAAGCACAAGCAGAACTACTTCGTAAGAAGAAGGAAGCAACCCAGAATCAGAAGAGGGAAGCGGAAATCCTTGAGAAAAGGAGGAAGGCTGAAGAACTTCAAAGGAATGAGGCTGCATAACTTAGAAAGAAGAAGGAAGTGGAACAATTGTGAAAGAAAAAGCAACAAAGTCTGCAAAAGAAGGCGCAAGTACCCCAACAGCTACCAAAGAAGTTGGGAGCAGCAGTAACACAAAAGATTCCTCAGGTCTTGATTTATTAACTAATTTAGTTTCTAACTTTTTTGTATGAGTGCAAAGTCCTACTATTAGTTCTTACTCCTGCCTTGTTTAATACTTCTTTTCAAGAAGGGAAGGAGGTAATATTGTAAAATGTTTTCAGGGATCATCTTTCCGCTGTTGCAAAAGGTACAGTTTTGTCAACCGACCGAAAGAAGATAGTAGGTGGTCGGGAGCTTCGCACTGAATGTTGTGAAGTGGCCATTGACTATATAATGAAAAAAGACACCATATTACCTCGCGTTGTTGGGAATGTTACCACCATTGGACAAGCTCAAGGAAGAAGTATTGCATGGTTGTATAAGCATGTAGGCCTTCTTTAGTTCCTTTTTTTATGCAAGTGTTAAATCAATTTTCTTATGAACCATTCATGTATGTGCAGCTGGAGTTTCAGAAACAAATGACAAAGCAAGCCCCGCCTCGACAAGAAGAATGAGCGATATGTATTCTCTTTTGTTAAATATAGCTAGCCGTTAGCTATTTGTGAATTTCTACTTGTAGCTAGTTGTTAACTATTTTCAGAACAATTTTGCAGTCTTGAAAACAACTACTTGTTAGTTATTTTCTAATTTCCACTTGTTAAATTTATCTAGCGGTTTAGAAATTCCATGAACAGATCAAAGTGATCCATCTTGTGCATATGTTATCTTCTGGAATAGCTCAAACTGATTCATAATTTAGCTAGTTGTTTCGAATTTCCATGAATAGCAAGTTGATCCTTATGTACTACTACTTGGATGTGTAGTGATCGGGTTCAGGGCTATGCACTGCTGTTTTCAGTTGTTCAGCCGAGGAATCGTAATTTCTATCGCTCGTTTTTTTTGTTGAAAATATAACAAGTGTAATTATGATGCTCCAAGTGTCTGTTGTTGCTCAACTGTTCAGATTGCATCGTTTGTGAAATCAGTGTGTTTAAGTATTCGGTTCTAACCAGTAATCTTATTCTCTGTCCACCCAAAGACTTTACTACATGGCAAGGATCATCAAAGAAATCTATGCTGGAGGAACTAGAGGGGGATGCGATGCTGAAGATCGTGGACCTCTGCCACCACTTGTTAGATATATATGCTCTTTTGTTCACTTCGATCTGCTAATTTAGGAACATGCAAACTGCAGACTACTACTTTAGAAACATATTCAAGCTGCATATATGTATGCTTAAATATGCTCTTTTGTTCGCTTGGATATTTGCATCTTGGATATGTGCCACGTACTGTGTTAATACTATGTTAATTATATCACTTATGGGAGAACTGAACGAATCCTGTAAGTGATCATTTCTATATGAGTTGGTTGCATTGTTTGTACGTGTGCTACATTGAATAGCAAATGCTGAAAAACCGTAAGCAAATTTCACACTACTTGAATAGCCAGTAGTAGTAAACCGAAAATGGGCTAAACTGACGGTAAGAGCAAAAAGATACAGCCGGCGGAACTAAATATGTTATATCGCTGCCCATTTGCCGGGAAAAGACTGAACAGCCGGCACAACTATTTTCCAGCTGACAAAGGTCTCTGCAAGGGAAAAAAAGGACTGCCGGGAAAGATTCAGCTGGATGGCAGTCAAACTACTGGCAAAAACTTTGTCGTCAGGGTTATAGCGGGCAAATACATCTGCCGGGAAAAAAAACTTTGCCGGCAGTTTTACTGCCCGTAAATTGACTTTTCCTGACAGCAAATGTGCCCCCAGTTTTGGTACGTGGTGTAGTGCTCGCGGCTTCCGCGACTCTAAGTGGCAGGTGAACTATATATCGGCTTTGTAACATCCCAACATTTTGTAATGTTTCAAAATCACTAAAAATTTAAACTTTTATTTTTAATTAAGATGAAACTATAAAAGCATAAGAAAATCAACTTTGAAAGACTTCATAGCATTTTCTAGATATTTAAAATTTAAAATATCCAACTAATCACTATTTAAAATTTTGGAGTTTAGTTTAATTTCTTTATACAAAGTATTTCTTAAACCTAAAATTAAAATTAGGTAAATAATTTAAATCATTTCCATCCACCTTCAAAAAAAAATCATGAGTAATTTCAATATGAAAGGCAGAGCTCGTTAAATCAAGGACGAAGCCTCGAGTTAGAGCTCGTCCGACGGCGACCGAAGACGCCACAGCTTTGACCGCTTCTCCCCGCTGCTACCGGACAAACGCGAGGACTCCACGGGCTCCATCGTCTCCTTCGTCCCGTGGTGAACGTCTTCATCGCCTCCACGAGTCTGGTGGTGCACTGGAGCCACCGGAGCGTCCACGCCCGGCGTCGGCGCCGCCGTCTTCATCGACTCCGGCGAGTCAGCGCCGCCAGGTAATGACCATCGCCTCCGATCCGTCCGATCTAAGTTTAACGGCCAAGATTAGATCCAGCCCGAAACGAACCGGTACTCAAATTTGATCCTTTGGATCTGGATCTAACGATCCGGATTTAATGGAGCCGAGCCGAGCCGAGACTCAGCCAAGCCGAGCTGCGCCGAACCCAGCCAATCGTAGCATGCCATTTGGCCCTCTCTATTTTTTGTTTTATTTCCAAATAGAATTAATGTCTATTTTTTGTTTTTCCCATTTAGATTTGTTATAACTTTTTAACCACATATGCAAATTTGACAAATTTTATATATTTGGAAAGCTCTTAACATGTAGAATATTTTAGATCTGTTAGAATTCAAATTTGACTTTGTTTAAAATATTCAAATTACAAATGGTGGATTTGAGTATTTTTGTCATAACTTTAAATCTATAAAATCAAAAATTGCAAATAAAATTGTTTTAGAAACTTTATTATATGTGTATTATGATGCCTCTGTTATAAAATATTTTTGAGTATTATTTTGATGATTTAATAGTTGTATGTTTAATTTAAATAGTTTGACTATTTTTGACATAACTTTTAATAGAAACATTATTTTTGAGTAAATTCAATTGCTATAAGTTTATTTAAATCCCCTCTGTCTATTAACACCATTTATATGTGTTATGAAAATTAAATCACATAAAACTTTAATATATATGTTTTCCTTTTATTATGTTTTGCAAAAATATAACTAATTAAATTGCATGTATAGCATCATGCATATTTTATAAATATCACAAAAATTAGTAAGATGTTCTTATGATTTAAAAGTGCTTTTCATGCATAACTTATTTTATTATATAGTTCTACTCCTCATAGGAAAAACTTCTCACTTATTTTCTCTAAGTTAGGATTATTTTCAATTTAGTATTTTGGTAAAGTGCAATCAACATGGAGCTAGAAGGCAAATGAAGGACATAGCCAAAACAAGACTTCAGAAGTATCTTCAAGGAGTAGAAGCACTTAGAAGAAAATCAAGAAGAAGTTCATGAAGATCAACCAACAATATTTTCTAAATCTTGCTTCCTCTCTCTATCCTTTCTCCCTTCTTCTCTTAGACCTCATGATGAATAAGTTAAATCCAAGACCAGCCTCGGTGATACAAGAATCCTCAAGTCTGAAGATTTATCAAGTCTACCAAAAATTCAATCAAGACTTCACCAAGGATAAAGTTACAAGTCTGGAGATGAAGACTGGAAGACCAACTACAACTTTATTTTTATCTTTTCCCTCTTTCCTAATCTTGTCTGTCATTTTAGAGAAACAATTTTCGATCATGTTATTACCATCTTGAAGTTTGTTGGATCCTAGCAGCATAGTGAGATGAAGCGGCCTGGAGACTAACCTTACATGTCCACGTACATGAGACCTGTTCCACAACCTAAGTGGCTGGCCGGGTGTCTGTCTCTCTCACTATAGTGAATATCCAATTTATGTAAGGACCCCTCTGACTACCCGTCAGAGTTGCCCACGTTATGTAAACAGATCACGATCCCAAGGATCAGTGCATCGCGATCACATAACCAGCATGGTATACAAAGTTACATCATACAACTCGAATAGAAAAAGACTTACATAAATACTGGTCACATGACCAAGTATGCAAACATCGTCGCACATGACGAAAATGAACTAAGGTACAGCGAAAGATTTCGACTAGCGTCGCCCTCGTCAAGTCTTGACGCATTCCCACATAGCAGTTGAGCGGGACACTCAGTTGGCGTAGTCGTCGGCATACTTCTCCTTCTTGTCGTATCTTTCCTCATTGAAAACCTGGACGTTTGAATATCCAGGTACATAGCCATATGAGTACATTTACGTACTCGCAAGACCACCTCTAAGGATTAGGTTTTCATGATAATGCAAGAAAACACTTTTCGAAAACTGGTGTAGCTGCTATATATGACTATAGGGCTTAGTTTTCGAATACGATGATTTTAGGCATAGAGACTACGACATCTCTATATCTTTGTTGAAGAAAAACATTTAGAGATAGAATTCTCTTCTCTTAGATATAGCAATGACCTATCTAAGTTCAAACTTTCTTTATAGTGAATATCCAATTTACAAAGAGTTGTTAATAATTGTTGACCACCTTGAAGAATAGACTTAGTATTTTCTCTAAATAGTTATGCACATCATGACTAAGTCATTAAAGTGCTTATTCAAGATGATTTATAGCAAAGTATTTTATGCAACTTATGACCTTAGTCCTTAGTCATTTTTACTAACATACTTGCCTTGCGTAAACTTAAAAGATTTTCATGGCATGTCATGCATCTCTAGTCCTTAGAAATACTTTGCACATCATGCATAAACATATTTTCCTTAGAAGTTTTATAAAACTTGTTTGTTCATTAGGTATGCATTTGTATGCATTGTGTAGTTGTGTTTTATGTTGATTGTTGTATTCTTGATTGTCTATATTGTTTAGATTGAACGGAGAGACTCGAGTTACGTTGAAAACAGTTTGTTAACAAGACATTATCCAAAGGCAAGTGGCACACCTCATAAACTTCCTACTATTTTCTATATGCATTACTTAGTATACTTTTATATAAGCATGTGTAGGATAGTACTGCTATGCTAGACCTCTGTAGAAATTCCTTACTCCTGTGTCTAGGTTCCTATATAATACTTAGTAGAAATATTGATGCTATGCAAATGTGGTTTTGTGAAAATCTAAATTCTACTAAGTTAAGAATGAAACACCTGGGTGGAAAGTGGTTGTATGGTTTATGCTGAGTGGCTACTCAGGTCCATGTCTATGGTTTCTGGAGTACGTGCACTTGTGGACGGCCACCCAGGAACAGAGGAATATGAAGATCTCCGAGTGACGATTTCTTCCAGTGCAGCCATTGCCATATGGGCTCTGGATTGATCAACTATGTTGCGTGGACTCTCCCCGGCTTGACAAGCAGATGTAGAGGGTGTTAGGTGGAACGGGTCAAGCCAGAGTGGGAGGGGAAATGCCTCTGAAAGATCTGTTCTCATTCTTCTCCTTTTCCTTATCACTATAAGTGTGTAAAGGATAGTTTGGATTGAATGGGTACAATGGTGAACGTGCACAACCTCTGCAGAGTATAAAACTAAGTACTTAGCCGTGTCGCAGGTACGGACAATTTGATCAGCTGATCACAGACGTCAACGGAGGATTCCACCATTCCAACTTCAAAATTAAAACTTGATGGGTGAACACACGTAGAATGAGACCGTGGATTTCATGCCACGGATGTCTCGAATAGAAGAAAAGTGGTTTCCAAAGAGTTAGGAAAAATTGGCTTTATGCAAAATAGCCTTGAACTCGACCAGCCAAATATGCATATACGTTATTAGAGTTATTCCTCTAAGTGTCCACCATAGTGTCACTTGCCAGACTCCATTTTTAATGGAATCTGACCCAGGTTGTTGCAATATTTTTCTTATTGCAGATTGATCACATGATGAGTGAGGTTTCGTTTAAAGGTTTCGAGTCTACAACCAACATGTTTTCGCCTGTGGCAACATGAATGTGATGGAGACTCACTGCTATTGTATTTCCGTTGTTTACTCTTTCAAAGCTAGCTTTATGCTATGCAACTTGTATTGAATATTTTGTAAGTCTGGATCATCGATGTAATAAAATTGATACTTTGTTGTGATATTACATCGTAAACTGTGTGTGCAAACGAATCGATCCAGGGATTTGCACTATACACAGGTATCTGCCTTATTTTAAGTGCAGGTACGCTACAGATGGTATCAGAGCACTGTGTTGCATGTGAGTTTGAAACCCTACGTTTGGATAGAAATAGGATTTGGCCATAGGATTAAAAATCTATTTCATTCAGCCTGCTGAAAGTAAAACTTTTCAAACATCATTCTTGTAACTATCTTAACTATTTCCTTTCTAATTTTGTTCTCTTGTTTCTTAGATGACCGCCCTCATTGAATCACTCAAGAAGGGACCAGTGATGACCATGACATTGGAATGTGAGACCGAATTTCCAAGAGCACTTAAGGATAACATGAAGAGTTTAGGTTTTGAAGGAGAAGCAGTATACAAAGGTTTTCCTTTCATGGATGAAGGACAAGAGTATTGGTGGGTGCAAGTCCATCTATACAGGAGTAAAGAAGATGACAACAAGACTGAGGGTTACTGCATGTTCACTAACCCAATAATTCACACATCATTCTTTGATTCAGCAAGAAATGCAGCATGGACAACCATCGAGTACCTTGCAGAAAGACTTCGTTTTAGACTTCACAACACCCAGAAGCATCTCGAAGAACTCAAGGAAGTAGAAGAGGAACTCGAGGCACTCAGGAAAAAGATAGATTAAACCACCTATCCATTAGAATAACGAGATCCGATGATGTATTGACCTATCAAATTGTGGTATGGCAGTACTGTCACTTTTGTATTTCAATAAAGTTGGTGTATTTCGTTCGATAAACGATTAGTTCGATTTCTCAAAAGAAGTTTGAAAAATTTCATGTATGTGTTTGCTTGTGTTTGAACCATGTTGATTGATTATGTTAGAGATTGGTTGCCTTGTTTGATTTATTGAACTAGAATTCCTCCATAGTACCTTTAATTCAACTCATTTATTTTCTAAACCAAATTGATGTCTCACGCCAATACCAACACCAATGATTTGCACACAACAATGCGACTACTATTAGAGAACCAGAGTCAGTTGTGGAATTCGATCAATGACCACCTGGCTAAGATTGATCAAAACCATAGTGAGTATCATGAGGGTCTTATAACCAAACTGAAGGCATGCAAAACTATGTGGAGTATAATAAGTCCTTAATCATTCCTTCCACCACATACCATTGTATTTTTAGTATTAGTACACTATACATCAGAAAAATAAGCAAGATTAAACAAAGTTTCTAGACTGACCACAAAAAATTCTTTAAGGGTGGTAGCCCACCTAGTTAATTCAAACCCAGAGATCGCAAACTATCTTTATTTCTGGCCTCCCCAATCAGAAAAATCATTCCCTACCAGTTTTCATGTTTCCATGTCAGAAATTACATTCCCAAAACCTCTCGAGCTATCAGAATCATTCCAAGCATTTGCTTTTCTTTCTAGCCTCTCCGAATCTCGGGGACGAGATTCCTTTTAAGGGTGGTAGTTTGTAACATCCCAACATTTTGTAATGTTTAAAAATCACAAAATATTTAAACTTTTTTTTTGATTAAGATGAAACCCCAACACTTTTTTTTGACTATAGTGAGAGAGACAAACTCCGGCGCGATCCATCCGATCTGTCCGATCCGTCCGATCTAAGTTTAACGACCAAGATTAGATGCAGCCCCAAACAAACCGGTACTCAGATTTGATCCTTTGGATCTGGATCTAACGATCCAGATTTAATGGAGCCGAGCCGAGCCGCGGCTCAGACTCAGCCAAGCCGAGCTGAGCCCAGCCCAGCCAATCGTAGCATGCCATGTGGCCCTCTCTATTTTCTGTTTTATTTCCGAATAGAATTAAATGTCTGTTGTACACAAAATCCCCTGCCATTTAGATTTGTTATAACTTTTTAACCACATATCCAAATTTGATAAATTTTATATATTTGGAAAGCTCTTGACATGTAGAATATTTTAGATTTGTTAGAATTCAAATTTGACTTTGTTTAAAATATTCAAATTTCAAATGGTGGATTTGAGTATTTTTGTCATAACTTTAAGTCTATAAATTCAAAAATTGCAAATAAAATTGTTTTAGAAACTTTATAATATGTGTATTATGATGCCTCTGTTATAAAATATTTTTTAGTATTATTTTGATGGTTTAATAATTGTATGTTTAATTTGAATAGGTTGACTATTTTTGACATAACTTTTAATAGAAACATTATTTTTGAGTAAATTCAATTGCTATAAGTTTATTTAAATTCCCTCTGTCTATTAACACCATTTATAAAAATTGTGTTATGAAAATTAAATCACATAAAAATTTAGTCTATATGTTTTCCCTTTATTATGTTCGGCAAAAATAGAACTAATTAAATTGCATGTACAGCCTCATGCATATTTTATAAATATCTCAAAAAATAGTAGGATGTTCTTATGATTTTAAAGTGCTTTTCATGCATAACTTATTTTATTATATAGTTATACTCCTCATAGGAAAAACTTCTCACTTATTTTCTCTAAGTCAGGATTATTTTCAGTTTAGTATTTTGGTAAAGTGCTATGCACTTAGACACTTAGTATTTTCAACATGGAGCTACAAGGCCAATGAAGGACTTAGCCAAAACAAGACTTCAGAAGTATCTTCAAGGAGTAGAAGCACTTAGAAGGAAATCAAGAAGAAGTTCATGAAGACCAACCAGCAATATTTTCTAAATCTTGCTTCCTCTCTCTCTCATTTCTCCCTTCTTCTCTTAGACCTCATGATGACTAAGTTAAATCCAAGACCAGCCTCGGTGATACAAGAATCATTAAGTCAGAAGATTTATCAAGTCTACCAAAAATTCAATCAAGACTTCACCAATGAGAAAGTTACAAGTCTGGAGATGAAGACTGGAAGACCAATTACAACTTTCTTTCTATCTTTTCCCTCTTTCCTAATCTTGTCTTTCATTTTAGAGAAACAATTTTCGATACTGTTATTACCATCTTGAAGTTTGTTGGATCCTAGCAGCATAGTGAGATGAAGCGGCCTGGAGACTAACCTTACATGTCCACATACATGAGACATGTTCCACAACCTAAGTGGCTGGCCGGGTGTCTGTCTCTCTCATTACAGTGAATATCCAATTTATGTAAGGACCCCTCTGACTGCCACTCAGAGTTGCCCACGTTATGTAAACATATCACGATCCCGAGGATCAGTGCATCGCGATCACATAACCAACATGGTATACAAAGTTACATCATACAACTCGAATAGAAAAAGACTTACGTAAATACTGGTCACATGACCAAGTATGCAAACATCGTCGCACATGACGAAAATGAACTAAGGTACAGCGGAAGATTTCGACTAGCGTCGGCCCTCGTCAAGTCTTGACGCATTCCCACAGAGCAGTTGCGCGGGACACTCAGTTGTCGTAGTCGTCGGCGTACTCCTCCTTCTTGTCGTATCTCTCCTCATTGAAACCTGGACGTTTGAATATCCAGGGACATAGCCATATGAGTACATTTATGTACTCGCAAGACCACCTCTAAGGCTTAGGTTTTCATGATAATGCAAGAAAACACTTTTCGAAAACTGGTATAGCTGCTATATATGACTATAGGGCTTAGATTTCGAATACGATGATTTTAGGCATAGAGACTACGACATCTCTATATCTTTGTTGAAGAAAAACATTTAGAGATAGAATTGTCTTCTCTTAGATATAGCAATGACCTATCTAAGTTCAAACTTTCTTTTGTAAAACCTTTAAAAACACGAGGATGGGGATACCCCTTTTCCCTGACTTGAGATCGGACTGATTGTCTCCCCAAGACCAATCAGCTTCTCCCAAATTCCGTACCTCCCAGGTACCTCCTTATTCCACATAAACACTTTCCTTTTTTAAAACAACTTCTTTCCCCTGGCGCCCAGTGTGGCCTTTCCAACCGTCCATGACCGCGGACGTGGCTATTCGAATAGATTTACACTCTGCAGAGGTTGCACACTATACCCACACCTATCGGTCATTCTGCCGTGTCTGCCACGGCACGGGCATACGACAGCATGCGGGGGTCCGGATAACACGATCAAAGCTTTCCACTATGTCCACCCTAGTATCGGGGCCTCCCGGTAGGTTTGTTCTCCTCGGCACCGTGTGCTCCGCTAGACCTCTTGGTCTTTCCTCGGGACGCCACACCGCCACGTCAGGAGACCCGCCATAATCGTCCAGCTGCTGGTCCTCAGCAGTGTATTGTCTCTTCCGGACGACAACCCGGCTTCGAGGGCCCAGCCCTCATAGAAAGTATGAGAGCCCCAACACTAAAACAAACAAGATTCCGGCTAAGCCCTACCCATGTCAGGTAGTGTGGTTGCACGGGTTAATTGTTCGGGCGGCAGCAGGGACTTCAAAATTAAACCTCCACCTCCGACTGCTCCCAGCAGCTCGGGTTTTCGCAACATCTCTGAATGCTCTCAGCATCTCGGGTTTTCATATAAACATTCTTTTCTCTCTGATTGCTCGCAGCTGAACGGCAGTTGACAACCTAGAGGAGGGGGGGGTGAATAGGTGGTGACCAATTTTTATGTGTTTTTCAGTTTTAGGCTAGTGGAAAGTAAGTTGTCTAAATGTGCAACTAGGTGATGCAAGTGAACAACAACAAAGAAACTAAATAAGTACAGGAATGCAGTAAAGGAGAGTGGAACAAGACAACCGTAGGAACTCGTAGATACCGATTTTATCCCACGTTCCACCACATAGGTGTACGTCTTGTTGGAGGGGTGTGAGCTACCACAAAGGTTTGCTCAACGCCACAAAGGCCTCACCCTATTCTCCTGTGAATTCGACCACAAAGGTGTGAATCCACTCTTCCACTAAGGACTCCTTTAAGGGCGGAGAAGACCCCGTACAAACACGTGAGACACACACCCACAACTGAATTGGGGGCTCCCACAAAGACCACAACAGGCCAAATCCACAAAGGAATCCACAAAGGATCAAGAACAAACAAAGTTGAACCTAGCTATCCACAAAGGAACCCTAGATTCGTTGCCCCTCAAGAAATAGAGGGGGAAAACAAAACGCTTTGGTGGAGTTGTGAATCGGTGGCTTTTTCCTCAGATCCCCAAGTATCAAAGGATTTGAGTGCCTAGATTGGGAGATCCGGAAGAAACAAGCTTCAGCACCAATGGAGGAGAGAGAAAATCTGGAAGCTTAGTATGCTGGAGGTAGGTGGAGGGGTATTTATACCCCTCTCCAAAATCTGCCCGTTGTACAGCTGCCAGCCCGGAAATCTCCGGGTTGAGGACCGGAGATCTCCGGACTCCGGAAATTTCCGGTAGGAATTCCGGTTGATCTTGACTCTGGATCAGTACTGGTTGGGCTTCTTGACTTGGTAGAAAAATCTCTGACGCTCGGATATCTCCGGACTGGGGCCCGGAGATCTCCGGGCGCTGGAAATCTCCGAAGGCAATTCCGGCTAAAATTGTGTTGGAGTCAGTACGCATAAGAGTTCTGGACTTGGTTGAAATTCCTCTGTCACTCGGAGATCTCCGGACTGGGGCTCGGAAATCTCCGGGAGCATTTCCGGCTTAGCTTGAGTTGGAGTCAGTACGCTTTTGATTTGAGACTTATCGAAAAACTTGATTGGCTCGGAGATCTCCGGTCTGTGGACCGGAAATCTCCGAAGCCCGGAAATCTCCTGACTGAAATCCTGATGAAAGACCAAGTGAAGTAGAATTGAAACTTAGGCCAAGTAAGTGTTCCTCTTTATTAAACGACCTGTAAAAGAACCTGCAAGCTTCATCACAAACATTAGAATACCTTTTGTGTTGTCATTAGTCACCAAAATCTGGGAGTGCATAGAATGCACTTTCAATCTCCCCCTTTTTGGCGAATGATGACAACACGAAAGGAGAACGGATTTGCAAAATATAGACGGAGCTCCCCCTAAGTGAGTGCACTATTTTAGGATGTTTTTGGAATACAAGTGCACGTTCCTTAGGATCAACACTCCCCCCTAGATTTTACAAAACACACAAATACACAATACATACAAGAAGCAACAAACTTAGACAATAGGGTTATTACAGTAGAGAATTTAACAGTACTCATGTCTCACAGACATGAAGAAAATAAACCGTCACGAAAATAGGGAGCACTTTTAAAACAAAGCGAAAAGAAAGAAGTGCTCCCAACCCATGCAAATCCCGAGAGTCCTAGAGATACTTCTCCCCCTTTGGCATCAAAATACCAAAAAGGGAGGAGGTTCCACTAACGTCCCATGACTCAAGAGTCGGAACCCCGCTCGGCATCATCATCCTCCTCCTCCTCAGCATCATCATCATCATACTCAAGATCGCTGTCCTCTGGCACTGCATCATCCCAATCAAAAGTGAGTCCATCTGCATTCCGATCCTTGAAAGGAATCACAGGCTTCAAAGGGTGCTTCGGAGCAGGCATCTTCATATGAGCCATCATCTCTTCTTGGCGCTTCATAATGCGATGGTTCTGAGAGTAGATGGAGTAGTTCTCACTGTGAATGCAACAGTTCATGTTCATGATTTTCCCAATAGCTCGAACTACCCATGGGCGACTCTTCTTGGCAGCTCTCTTGATGTTGGGATTGGAGGGAACCCGAGATGGACCACCAAAAATCTCATCCTCATTGATATCTTGCATGGTGGCTTGTTGTTGAACAAGGTGAGCAGATTTCTGGATAAGCAGGGCTGCCTTGTGGGGCTGAGTACCAAAGGCTGCATCAAAATCATCTCCGTCTTGCTCAGAAAGCTTGTAGAGCCTCTTGATGAGTAACATCACATAGGGAGCATACGGAGGAACTTTCCTCTCGAAAACTGCTAGAGATATCTCCTGGAAAATGAAATCCATGACATCCACTTTGTAGACCTCCTGCTCAACCTCATACTCACCAAGATAGGCCGCATGAGCCTTGGCCATCAAGTTGACTAGAGCCCCAGCAATATTGTCCGCATTGCCTACAATGGGAGCAATAGTCCAACGGAACATGCGAAGCAGAATATCATAAGTAGGGAGGAGACCATTCTGAGAGCCAATCCTTCCTCCAGGCTGATAAAGATCAGACATGACATGCTTGTTGTAAGCAATGCCATGGACATGCATGCGGGCGCCAGCTGGAACAGACAAACCACTTAAGGGACAACCAAGAATCCGAGCAAACTCTCGGAAAGAGGAAGTCAAGCGCTGCCTGCCAGACATCCAGGTCATCCCAAAATCCTCTGAGGAGTCAAACACCACAGTAGCATAGAACTTCTGATAACTTCATGGGGCAGATGTGCTTGTCAATTGAGAACTTCTGATAAACTTCCCTGTAGAGCCATGCCATCTCAGTGCAAAAGTACTTAGGATCATCAGACTCCACATTGTAGGAGAGCTCACTTCGCCACTTGCGAAAACTGCCTTTGTTGAAGTCTTCAAGACGGAGCTCGGGCCTCTTCTTCTTGCTAGGCCCAGTGGGTTTCTTGAGCAGAGCTGCAGACTCAGCATGTGTGCTATCTTCACTTGAGTACCCACTGGGACGGCGAGAATGAACTAGTTTGCCTTTTCCACGAGTAGAGATTTTCTTGAAACGGCCTCGAGGGTTGGAGCCTGCAAACAAACATCAAAGATAAGATGGAAAGCATATGGGGTAAGCACTCATGTCCGAGAAGGAAAATGGAACGTACTAGAGAAGTTTTTGCAAACATAGTTTCTGTCCTTGGCTGATTTGATTCTGAGTAGGCCGGAGATTTCCGGGTCTGACTCGAGATCTCCGGGGTCCGGAGATTTCCGAGTCTGACTCGGAGATTTCCGGTCTGCATGAAATTTTGCCAGATCTGAACAAAAACTTTGAACGAAAAACAGATCTGTGCACGTGGAGTGTAGAGCATGCCAAGGGGAGCAATTCTACCAAAGGAAACAAGCAACAACCTCCTAAATCGGCTAGGTTAAACGAAAACTAGTTTCGTCCTAGATTTGAAAAACGAGGAGTTACCGGAAGACATCGCGGAAAGCGTGCGGATGAAATCGAAGCCCTCAAGGAGGAGAAGAAGATCCCCGAAGCACGCGAGAAACCCTCGAACGATCCACCCGCAGCAAGGAACGGAAGATTTGGAGATTTTCGGAGGAGAGAGAGGAATAGGGCACAGGGTGGATGAACTGACCGAACCGGTCGGTCCACCCGGGCCCTTATATAGGCAGAAAAATTTGAACCGGAAATCTCCGGACTGAGTCTCGGAGATCTCCGGGTGCCGGAGATTTCCGAGGCTATTTCCGGATTTGGACTTAGCCTTGGAAAACATTCGCACGCTCGGAGATTTCCGGACATCGGACCGGAGATTTCCGGACCCCGGAGATTTCCGGCTCTAATTCCGATTCAGCTTCGCCTGAGGTCAGTGCCGAAATTGAAAAGGACTTAGGTGCCGAAAAATCGCAGGGGCCGGAGATTTCCGAGTCTCAGCCCGGAAATGTCCGGACACCGGAAATTTCCGGGACTATTTCCGGTCAATAATCATCACAGGTCAGTGCTGATTTTTGAATGGACTTAGTCTCGAAATTCTCTGGTGGACCGGAGATTTCCGAGTAAGGCTCGGAGATTTCCGTTCAAACCCAAAAAACTCCACGAACAAGAAAACAAAAGGGGACATGAGTGGGGAAAAACATGTTTAAAGATAGTGAAAGGCTTAGGATAGACACTCAAACTAAAAATGAAGACACACTCAGGTTGCAAGAAACATAAAAGCACAAGAGAAGACCAACCAAGAGTGTGTTTTCCCAAAAGAGCCAAAGACAATGCAAGGAGAATCAAAAATAAAACCAAAAAGAATCCAAAGGAAAAGAGAGTTGGTGGCCGAGGCCACCGTGTATGAGTTGTAGCATGGTACCGCGAAGATATATCTTGGGTCCATAATTACATCTCAACATTGAAGCTCACAAATTAGATTTAATTTGAATTTTTAGCAATGATATGTCACTTTATGCATATTAGGGGGAGGAAGAGTCCAATGTATTAGGAAAACACTCCCCCTAAGTCAATGCGTACCTCTAGGTCTAATAAAGCCTTAAACGTTGGAGTGAGTGTACGGAGTTCAAGCCAAGGCCCGAGAATCTATGCTATTGAGCTCATTCCTGAAGTAGCAAAAACGGGCTTCATCAAGGGGCTTCGTGAAGATATCCGCCAATTGATCCCTTGTACCAACATATGATAGATCAATATATCCTCGTGCCCCGTGATCGCGGATGAAGTGATGACGAATCTCGATGTGCTTGGTCCTTGAATGTTGCACCGGATTGTATACAATTTTGATGGCACTCTCATTATCACATAAAAGCGGCACTTTGTCCAAGAGGACACCGTAATCCTTTAAAGTTTGCCGCATCCAAAGAAGTTGAGTACATCCGCTTGCGGCGGCAACGCACTCGGCCTCCGCCGTGGATAATGAGATGCAATTTTGTTTCTTCGAGGACCAACTCACCAAAGATCTTCCAAGAAATTGACACGTCCCGGATGTGGACTTCCTATCATCAATGTCGCCCGCCCAATCGTAGTCGGTGTATCCACAAAGATACAAGGTGCCATCTTTGGGATACCACAACCCAAAGCAAGGGGTATGAACCAAATATCTGAAGATTCTCTTCACGGCCATCAAATTACTTTCCTTAGGCACGGCTTGATAACGAGCACACACTCCAACGCTTAAAACGATATCGGGCCTAGACGCACACAAATAAAGAAGAGACCCAATCATAGAACGATACTCCTTTTGGTCTACCTCTTTACCGTCGGGGTTGAGTTGGAGGTGGCACTTGGTTTTCATAGGAGTAGTCACACCATTAAGTCCAAGCAATTTGAATTTCTTGATCATATCTTGAATGTACTTGGCTTGACATATGAAGCTCCCTTCCCTCAATTGCTTTATCTCAAAGCCAAGAAAGAACTTGAGTTCACCCATCATGGACATCTCGAACTTGTCGGTCATTAACTTGGAAAACTCATCATTGAACACACGGTTAGTAGAACCAAAGATAATGTCAATGACATAAAGTTGACAAATGAAGAGTTCACCATTAACCTTTTTAGTGAAAAGAGTGGGATCGATTACCCCAACCTCAAATCTACGGTCTACCAAGAACTCTCTCAAGTGCTTGTACCATGCTTGTTTAAGGCCATAGAGAGCTTTGTCCAAGACATAGACGTGGTGAGGATGGTTGGGGTTTTCAAAACCCGGGGGTTGTTTAACATACACAAGTTCTTTCAAGGGACCATTAAGAAAGGCGCTTTTAATGTCCATTTGCTGCAATTTGAAACCATGGTGAGAAGCATAAGCGATGAGAATACGTATCGATTCGAGTCTTGCAACCGGTGCAAAAGTTTCTCCAAAATCGATGCCTTCGACTTGAGAAAATCCTTGGGCCACCAACCGTGCCTTGTTCCTTACAACGATACCATTTTCATCTTGCTTGTTCTTGAAGATCCACTTAGATGCAATAACGTTGCGGCAATCTTTAGGCTTCTCAACTAGGCGCCACACTTTGTTGCGCTCGAAGTTGTTAAGTTCTTCATGCATAGCCCCTAGCCAATTCGGATCTTCAAGAGCATCGAAAACTTTCTTGGGCTCGACCATGGAAATATGTGCTTGATGCTCACTAAAATGAGCTAATTGACTTCGTGTGGAGACCTTTGCTCGTATATCACCAATGACCTTGTCGAGAGATAATGCCCTAAGTTCCAAAGACATAGTGACGAGGTGGTAACTCGACAAGTCCCAGGGTTGTTTGCACCCCGGGTTGATTGATGGGGAGAGAGATGAGTGCAGGTGGTCACGACGGCTGACAAGCAAGGATTTACCCAGGTTCAGGCTCCTGGAGGATAACACCCTACTCCTTCTTGTCTGGTTATTGATGCGAGTTGTGGTTACAATGGCGAGACTGCGATCTCGCTAGGGTTTGTGCCGTAGCTATCAGCGTGTCCTTTGGGACGAGCAGCCCTCCTGGCTTTATAGGCAGCTAGGTCTCGGGTGGTTGGTGCCGATGGCAACTACAGATATGGCAGGTTATGCTTCCTAACCGACTTGGACTAGGTTACATGGTACCCCGCGTGGGCCTTCTGTGGGCCTTCCTGTCCTTGGCGCGGCCCAGGTAGCCTTATCGTGGGCTACCCGAAAGGCAGCCCCACGTCAGTAGCCCCCGAGTGCTTGGTCGAAGCGTAGAGTCGAGCAAAGGACTCCTTCCTCCTGGACGCGCCATTGGATTGCTTGATCTTGAGCTTGAACTCGATTTCTTCAGCCGAACCGGCCACTCCCGATGGGAGTAACGTTTGCAGTCGAATTACTTTGCCTTCATCTTCTTGCGAAGCTTGCTTCTACTCAGCCTGTTTGGCTTACTTGTGGATGGATTCGGCTGCTCGAGCTTACTCTGTTGCCACCCGAATGGTTTCTTCGGGTTCTCGGATCATCTGCCGATCCTACCTTGTTGATTTCAGCTTTGAAGCCTACTACTCGAATTACTCTGTCGAGTTGCTTCAATTGATTTTGGAGTCGTTGTCTTGATGACGTCACTGGTGACGATCTGATGCACGCCTCTGCGCTCGATGGGACGTGACTTGGCGGGCCCCGCTGTCAGAGCTGACCGCGGTCAACAGTTGTCACGTCTCCGAAGTGGGCGCGAAATTTGCGCGGCATGATGATGACGCCTCGGTTTTCGTGCGGAGTGGACAAAGTGGGCGGTGACGGTTGGTTTCCTCGTGCGACACGTGGACGGCCGGATGTGTCTGCTCGGAGCCCTTGTTCTGTGGACGGTTGAGATGAGACTTTTCGAGGCATAAGTACTGTGTTTTGACGCTTGGGATTTCATCTTCTCCAATCGCTCTGTGCTCCCTTTCCTCTGCGCTCTACCATTTTCGCCGCCATCCAGAGCTCCGTGCAATCTGTCCGTACACCTTGCGCTGCCTTGCGGCACCATGGGCAAGCCGAAGAGCGCTGCTGGCTCCTCCGCCGACGTCGACGAAGCCGGGCTGATGAAGAAGCCCGACGGCGACTGGCAGAGATCGTCGGTGAAGAAGGCCGAGGTGGAGCTCTTCCGTGCGCAGGGTCTGCTTCCACCTGCTGACCAAGTCCAGGTACGCGTTCCTGGCAAGGAGGTTTTCCCCACTCCCCGCGATGGGGAACGTGTTTGCTTCGCGGATTTCCTTCCGCGGGGCTTCGGGTTCCCCATGCACGATTTCGTGCGCGGTCTCCTGTATGCCTATGGGGTTCAGATCCACGATCTGACCCCCAATGGCGTCTTGAGCATCGCGGGCTTCATCGTGCTTCCTGGGTGTCGCGCCCCATTGGGCGTTGTGGAAGTCGCTCTTCCTCGTCCGCAAGAACGTTGGGAAGAGCGGGTTGACCTTCCCCATGGGCGGCTTCGGAATCCAAGTGCGTGGTGACACCGCGTACGTCCAGATGAAGAAGTGCGACTCCGTCCAGGGATGGCGCAAGAGATGGTTCTACGTCTAGTCGAACCAGGACGGCCTGGATGCACTCGACAGCGGACGTGGACTGCGGAAGACCGGCGCCTGGCCGCACCCGCTGACTGCCGTAGAGAAGGAGGCCGTGCGGCCCTTGCTGAGCCTGCTGCGCGATCTGACCAAGACCCTTGGGCGCGAGGCGGGTGGCGTCTTCCTGATGGCCACCTTCTTCCGTCTTTGGGTGCAGCCGCTCAGTGCTGGGCCTCACCCGATGTGGGCCGCCGCGGGCGTCAGCACCGAGCCGCTTGACGATGAGGAGGTGGAAACCAAAGTAAGATCCATCACCAACCTCCGAGTCACGGACACGTGCAACGTCAAGTGCCCGATTGCTGCTTACAGGGCCTCGAACCCCGTTCCTGAGGTAAGTCTTGGCTTGTTTTCCTTTTGTCTTTGCTCGACTTGCGTCTACTTTCTTTTTGATTCGACTTGTGTCTACTTGCTTCAGGGTCGGGCTCTATTGATCAGCCTTCCTCCTCTTCCCGAGAACGGACCCGACGACGAGTCGAAGTTTGTCGAGGAGGAAGACGACGACGAAGAGATTCCCTCCGCACACTCTCCCCACGAAGAGGTGGAGGAAGAGGATGAAGTGGAGGAACCCGTGCGGAAGAAGCGGAAGCTCCCGAGTCGTGGCGACTCTGCCACTGCGTCGTCACCTGCTAAGATGCCGACGTTACCCTGGTGGAGGTCGTCCCGACGTCGTCGGGTGCGCGGTCCTCGGGTGGCAGGGATGAACCCCTGAATGTTCCTCCAGTCAGCTCCGCAGCTCCTCATTCTTTTGCGCGGATGCCTTCGCCCTCCCTGGAGAGTTATGATGACCTTGGTACCCCCAGGTGAGCTTCTTTATGATGTGTGTCCTTCGAGTTGTGTTTTGTAGTTGCAACGTTTAAGTTGACAGGTGTGCTCATTTTCGCTGCGATGTTAGCTCCCCCCTTTGGGACGTGGAGCATACATCCGCCCCTTCGACTGGACTGGGGACTCAGGCAGCAGTGGAGAAGGTGCTTGCTGAGCCTGCTGGCGTTGCATCGTCTAGCCGCGTTCCTCCTTCGGCTTCAGAGGACCTTGACCTCCTGGACCACGTAAGTCCTTTATGCTTGTGCTTGCATTCTTGATTTTTCATCGGGTGCGCGATCAGCGCTCCTGATGGGAGTAGCCCTCGAAGGTGTGGGTGACTAGTATAGTCGCCCGCAACTTTATTAACATCTTGCTTTTGCTTCAGCCGTACTACCGTCAGCAGCTTGACGCAGCCGCGGCTTACGTTCGCCTGGAGAAGGAGAGGGACCAGCTGCGTGCTTCTCTGGACCAGGCTACTGGGTGGGTTGATGAGCTTGAGAAGGCTCTACATGAGTCTCGAGAGCGGGAGCTGGCGCGGGTCGCCAGGAAAAGTCTCAAGTCGGTCGTCTCCTTTCACTCGCCGGTGTTCTTGGGGGTAAGTTTCGGCTTGATGCCTACTGTGTCTTGATCTTATTCTTTTGTCTGACCTTGAATCCTTTGCGCAGAGACTTGCGGTGGAGCTCCTCCGGAAGACGCGTCTAGTGACACGGTTGACTTGGCGACTGTTGTTGGCTTCCTCGACCGGGTCTGTGCCTATGCCTCCGACGCGCTGAAGAAGTCCGCAGCCGCGTTGAAGAAATCGACTGGAGCCCTCACTGTGGTGCACCAGAGTATCTTCCCGGGCGACCAGCCGCCGGCAGCCGTGGACGCCCTTGCTGCGCCGTTTGAGGACGTGACCACCATCGCCGATTTTACGCGGTCGCAGACGGTACGCGGCTCCGAGCTCACCTTCCAGCTCCTCTTAGGGCATCAGGTTCCAGGTGATTTTGAGAAGGTCGTCAGCGGCTTTCCCCGCAAACCTGATGGCCGAACCGCGTCGCTGAGTGGCGTGAAGGAGCGTGCTTCGCAGCTGGCCGTGCAGCTTGTGGCACTCTTCGAGAGGGCCCTTGCTAAGGCGACTGAGGCGGCTGCCGCTCGGAAGGGTCGTCCCCGGTCGCAGTCCGCAGCCTTAGAGTAGGCGTAGCTTTAGGAATTCGGCAGTCGCCGTGGTCTGTATTTTGAACTTCTTGCTCTGTAATGAATTTTGTCCTGCCAGGTCTTTTGGCCTTCAATATTGCTTTTGCTGACTTTCTGTCTGCCGAGTTTAACTGTGCTTCGCAGTCGTATGATTGTATTGACTCTGCGTATTCATGGCAGAATGTTGTGCGCGGTGATGCTTCGCCTTCTCCTGTGGCTGAGCCGAGTGGCGCGGCTTCTTCTTCGGGTGCTCGCCGTCGTCGGGCGGCGCCGGCTCCTCCACGTAGTGTAAATGATCAGCGGATAATCACATACCTGAAGAACAAGGTGGTTGAGCTTGAGGCGACCCTGAAGAATACTGAGCGGCTGCTGCACCGCTCCAGGTCGCATCCTATGGCGGAGTTCTCGCGACGTGAGGATTTCTTGCTTGGGTAGATCGATCTGATCAGTCGGCAGTTGCAAGGTTTGTATCCCTTTGGCGGCTGCTATCTTTGCTGAAGCTTGCTTGATCTGACTTGCAGTTTATGCGTGCAGATGTTAATCCTGATTGGGAGGCCGAGCGGGCTCGCGTTGAAGAGCGAGTTACCCGAGAGGCGTCCGGCGACTCCTACGAAGCTCGGCAGTTCTAGGTGAACAAGTCGAGAGGGCGCGTCCTTGCCACCATGCTTGATCGTACGTGGCGCGCTGCTTTTCTTCTGGAGAACTGCCAGAAGACACTCCGGCACATCAATCGTGTGTACTTCCCGCATAACGCGCAGCCGAACGGGCTGTCCGCCTTGCTGGAGAGGTTTCGCGGTGGTGAAGGGCTGAAGGAGGTTGTCGACACCCAACTTGTGGCTGGGGCGAACGCGGCGTTGGCATACGTCCGGATGCATCGGCCGCATCTTCCGCTCGAAAGGGTGCTTGATGGCCTGCCTGGTGATGACGACTTCGACGAGACCTTGGCAGCTGCGCGCCGAATTATCAGGCAGGTTCAGGACCTGAGTGAGCGCCTTGTAGGTCCCCTCGATGCGCCGAAGGCCGAGCCTGCAGTTTAAAGTCGCCGTCGTCTGATGTACAGGGTTAGCTATAGAGGGCAAATGTGCCTGTGCAAGTCGTAATGTAATAGATTAAAATACTTGCGAGTCATGAGAATTGATCTGCTTGCTCGAAAGTGTAAATGCCTGTTTTGATTTTCGACCTGTTTGGCGCAATCGCCTAGTATGTTGGTCGACGGCCTAGGTTTTCCCAAGTGTGACCTGTATGTCGCAGCCTCTGACTTTATCAGGTGGCGACTTAGGATTTTTGTAACTTGACCTGTATGGTGCAGCCCCCGAGTTGTTCGAGTGGCGGCCTAGGATTTTTGCGAAGGCCTGCATGGCGTAGCCCCCGAGTGGGTTGAGTGGCAGCCTAGGATTACAAGTGTCACCTGTTTGGCGCAGCCCCCGAGTATGTCAGGTGGCGACCTAGGATTTTGAACTTGACCTGTACAGCGCAGCCCCCCAGTGAGTTCGAGTGGCGGCTGAGGATTTTCTGAGAAGGCCTGTATGGCATAGCCCCCGAGTAGGTCGAGTGGTAGCCTAAGATTACAAGTGTTACCTGTTTGGCGCAGCCCCCGAGTATGTCGAGTGGCGACCTAGGATTTTGAACTTGACCTGTATGGCGCAGCCCCCGAGTATGTCGGGTGGTGGCCTAGGATTTTTTATTTATGCTTGTATGGCGCAGCCCCCGAGTGGCTCGGGTGGCGACCTAAGCTTTTCTTTCAACCTGTGTGGCGCAGCCCCCGAGTCGTCCGGGTGGCGGCCTAGGATTTTAGCTTCCTCTGTATGAAAGGTAAAGGAGACAGATTTTCTTCAAATCAATTTATTGATTCTTGCGAACAGGCCGCCTCATTAAAACCCTTCCAGTCCCCTCAGGTAGCCTGGTAAGAGAAAGAGTGCGTCTGAAACCTGCCGCGCTGATTTTCTTATACAATGATTGGGTTGAACTAGGCGTAGAACCGGCGGAGTTGTGCCACGTTCCACGGGTTGCTGCAGTCTGCTCCCGTCTTCGAGTCTTTCAGGCAGTAAGCTCCGTTGCCGATTGCTTCTGTCACGATGTACGGGCCCTCCCATGGGGAAGCGAGCTTGTGCACCTTCTTTTGCTTGAGTCGAAGAACCAGGTCGCCTGCAACGAACGCTCTTGGTAATAGCCTCCGTGTGTGATAGTTGCGCAGGTCCTGTTGATACACGGCTGATCATGCCAGGGCGATGTCGCGTGCTTCATCCAGGGTGTCCTTGCTATCTTCGAGTGCCTCCTCTGCATCCGACTCGTCGTAGGCGACTAATCTCGGTGCGTCGAACTTGATGTCGCAAGGGAGGACCGCTTCTGCACCATACACCATAAAGAATGGAGTGTACTGGGTGGATATGTTTGGCGTTGTTCGCAGACTCCAAAGGACCGACGGCGGTTCTTCCACCCATGCGCCCGCTGCGCGTTTTAGGGGCACGCGGAGTCGCTTCTTGATGCCGTTGCAGACGAGGCCATTGGCTTTCTCCACTTGCCCATTGGATTGCGGGTGCGAGACAGACGCATAGCTGAGCTTGATCCCCTGCTCTGAGCAGAAGTCCTTGAATTCTTTGGCTGTGAAGTTCGAGCCATTGTCGGTGATGATCCCATTCGGTAATCCAAATCTGAAGATGATTGACCTGATGAAGTTGACTGATGTGGATGCAGTCGAACTTGTGATGGGCACGGCTTCGATCCACTTTGTGAACTTATCGACTGCAACCAGGAGGTGAGTGTGACCTCCGGGTGAGGATTTCTTCAGCGGGCCCACCATGTCGAGACCCCATTGGGTGAAGGGCCAGGCTAATGGTATTGTCTTGAGTTCCGATGCTGGCGCGTGTGGCTTGTTGGCAAATTCCTGGCACCCTGTGCATTTCTTTACTAGTTCCTCGGCGTCCTGCATGGCTGTCAGCAAGTAGAACCCGACTCGTAGCGCTTTGGCCACCAGTGCCCGACTGCTGGCGTGATGCCCGCAGATACCCGCGTGGATGTCGAGTAAGATGGCTTGGCCGTCGACTGGATCTATGCACCTTTGCAGGATTCCTGAGATGCTACTTTTGTATAGTTCTCCGTTAATGACGGTGAAACTTTTGGAGCGCCTGATGATGCGCTTCGCTTCGACTGGATCAGCTGGCAGCATCTGATGTAGTATGTACGCCAGGTACGGTCCTGTCCATGTGGCTTCGACTAGCATGACCTCCATGGGGACCTTGTCTTGGCTTGGCGGGTTGGCATCGCCTTTTGTTGTTGCAGTGCTTGATGTATTCTGAGTCTTGATGGACCTCTGCGTGATGCACTCGAGAAAGACGCCGGGTGGGACTGGCACCCTGTCTGAGCCCATGTTAGCGAGGTCGTCGGCTTCCTCGTTGCTTTCACGGCCAATATGGCGCAGCTCGCAACCGTCGAAGTTGCCTTCCAATTGATTGTAGAGGTCTTTGTAGGCGATCATGTTGTCGGCGATGGCGTCGCAGGACTTCATGGTTTGCTGTACCACCAGGTAGGAGTCGCCGTATATCATGAGGTGCGTGGCGCCGCAGTTCTTGGCCATCCGCATGCCGTGGATCAGGGCCTCGTACTCGGCTTCGTTGTTGGACGGCGTCGGAAAGTACATCTGCAGGACATACTTGAGCTTGTCGCCTTTGGGGGAGATGAGTACGACTCCTGCCCCGGCTGACATGAATTTCTTGGAGCCATCAAAGTACATTGTCCATGGGTTGGACAAGTCGGGGATATTTGGTAGTTGGGCTTCTATCCACTCGGTGGTGAATTCCGGGAGGACTTGGGCCTTGATGGACTTCGGGTGAGCATACTTCAGCCCCCATGGTCCTAGCTCGACATCCCACTTGGCGACTCGTCCTGTCGCGCGTTGGTTTGTGAGAATGTCTGCTACTCCAGAGGAGCTTACCACCGTGATCGGGTGCTCGGAGAAGTAGTGGACGACCTTTCTGGAGGTCATGAAGACTCCGTATGCCAGCTTCTGGTAATGAGGGTAGTTCTGCTTGGACAAGGTGAGTACTTTGCTAAGGTAGTAGACGGGCCTCTGCACCGGGTGACTGTGCCCTTCTTCTTCGCGTTCGACTACGAGCACCGTGCTCACCACCCTGTTTGTTGCTGAGACGTATAAGTACAGCGGCTCGTTTTCCAGTGGTGCCACGAGGACTGGAGAGGTTGTCAGGGTTTTCTTGAGATGGTCGAATGCGTCCTGCGCCTCTTGTGTCCACTCGAACTTGTCCGTCTTCTTCATCAGTTGGTAGAAAGGTAAGGCTTTCTCCCCCAACTTACTAATGAACCGGCTGAGAGCTGCGACTCGGCCGGCTAATCGTTGCACCTCCCGGAGCTTGGTTGGTGCTGGCATTGTGAGTATGTTCTGCACCTTCTTGGGGTTTGCTTCGATTCCTCTTGCGGATACGAGGTATCCTAGTAACTCTCCGGCTGGCACGCCGAACACGCACTTCTCTGGGTTGAGCTTGATCTGGTACACATCGAGTGCGGCGAAGACCTTGCGGAGGTCGTCGACTAGGGTATCCTCCTTTCGGGTCGTGACAACGAGTCATCGACGTAGACTTGGACGATCTGCCCGATTAGCTCCTTGAGACATGCTTGCATTGTCCGCTGGTACGAGGCACCTGCGTTTTTTAACCCGAACGGCATCGTCTGGTAGCAAAAGACGTCGTCGGGTGTGATGAAGGCCGTTTTTTCTTCGTCCTCGACTTTCAGCCTGATCTGCTGGTAACCTGAGTAGGCGTCCAGGAAGGACAGGCGCTCGCAACCTGCTGTCGAGTCGATGATCTGGTCTATCCGCGGGAGCGGGAAGTGGTCCTTGGGGCAGCACTTGTTGACTGCGGTGAAGTCAACGCACATGCGTAGTTTCTTCGTCTTCTTTTTCTCCACTAGAACCGGGTTGGCGACCCAGTCCGAATCCTTGATCTCTCGGATGAATTTGGCGTGCAGTAGTCTGTCGACTTCCATGGTGCTGTCCGGCCATGAAGACTTGCTTGGGGTAGACGTGGCGCGCGGCGCAGTCGCTGTCGCGTCTTCTCGTGATTGTCCATGTGCTCACGCTCGCCGGGGCGAGTGCGATTGGCTTGGGGTAGACTTGGGATTTCCACGAAGATGAGGGCGCGCGTGACATGGCTGTCGGGCGCGGGCTCCTGGTTGCCCGTGCAGGTGCGACAGTCGAGGTGGATCTTGACTTGGTCGACCGCACGACCGAGGTTGGGGTAGTAGACTCGATTCGCGCGGCCGTTGCCGAAATTGTCGATGTAGTCGATGTAGATGCCCTCTTCACGGGTGCAGCGGGCGTGGACCCCGCGGGTGCGGCAGATGCGATCTTCGTGGGTTCGGCGGGCGCGGCCTCCGCGGGTGCGGCAGATGCGATCTTCGCGGGTTCGGCGGGCGCAGGGTTGCCGATTTAGGTGACGCCGTCGCGCGTAGCGCGGTAGTCGTAGACCTGAGTATACCACGACTAACGATGCAGCAGAATATGGAGCCGAAGGTGATGTGTATACCTTTGTCCAGATCGGCGTACACTGACTGGTGGGCTGGCGGGTGGATGACGTACTCGAAGGAGCCGAATTGGATCGACTCCCTGACGGCGGACACGCCGATCTTCATTGCGGATGGAGCCGGAGCGACCATGATCCTAGCACTTGTTTGACCTTCCCACAGACGGCTCCTTCGAGTACGTCATCCACCCGCGATCACCATGGAAGTCGACATACTACTGCACGCCAAATTCATCCGAGAGATCAAGGATTCGGACTGGGTCGCCAACCCGGTTCTAGTGGAGAAAAAGAAGACGAAGAAACTACGCATGTGCGTTGACTTCACCGCAGTCAACAAGTGCTGCCCCAAGGATCACTTCCCGCTCTCGCGGATAGACCAGATCATCGACTCGACAGCAGGTTGCGAGCGCCTGTCCTTCCTGGACGCCTACTCATGTTACCAGCAGATCAGGCGGAAAGTCGAGGACGAAGAAAAAACGGCCTTCATCACACCCGACGACGTCTTTTGCTACCAGACGATGCCGTTCGGGTTAAAAAACGCAGGTGCCACGTACCAGCGGACAATGCAAGCATGTCTCAAGGGGCTAATCGGGCAGATCGTCCAAGTCTACGTCGATGACATCGTTGTCACGACCCGAAAGGAGGATACCCTAGTCGACGACCTCCGCAAGGTCTTCGCCGCACTCGATGTGTACCAGATCAAGCTCAACCCAGAGAAGTGCGTGTTCGGCGTGCCAGCCGGAGAGTTACTAGGATACCTCGTATCCGCAAGAGGAATCGAAGCAAACCCCGAGAAGGTGCAGAACATACTCACAACGCCAGCACCAACCAAGCTCCGGGAGGTGCAACGATTAGCCGGCCGAGTCGCAGCTCTCAGCCGGTTCATTAGTAAGTTGGGGGAGAAAACCTTACCTTTCTACCAACTGATGAAGAAGACGGACAAGTTCGAGTGGACACAAGAGGCGCAGGACGCATTCAAACATCTCAAGAAAACCCTGAGAACCTCTCCAGTCCTCGTGGCACCACTGGAAAACGAGCTGCTGTACTTATACGTCTCAGCAACAAACAGGGTGGTGAGCACGGTGCTCGTAGTCGAACGCGAAGAAGAAGGGCACAGTCAACCGGTGCAGAGGCCCGTCTACTACCTTAGCGAAGTACTCACCTTGTCCAAGCAGAACTACCCTCATTACCAGAAGCTGGCATACGGAGTCTTCATGACCTCCAGAAAGGTCGTCCACTACTTCTCCGAGCACCCGATCACGGTGGTAAGCTCCTCTGGACTAGCAGACATTCTCACAAACAACCGCGCGACAGGACGAGTCGCCAAGTGGGTTGTCGAGCTAGGACCATGGGGGCTGAAGTATGCTCACCCGAAGTCCATCAAGGCCCAAGTCCTCCCGGAATTCACCACCGAGTGGATAGAAGCCAAGCTACCAAATATCCCCGACTTGTCCAACGCATGGACAATGTACTTTGATGCCTCCAAGAAATTCATGTCAGCCGGGGCAGGAGGAGTCGTACTCATCTCCCCCAAAGGCGACAAGCTCAAGTATGTCCTGCAGATGGACTTTCCGACGCCGTCCAACAACGAAGCCGAGTACGAGGCCCTGATCCACGGCATGCGGATGGCCAAGAACTGCGGCGCCACACACCTCATGATATACGGCGACTCCTACCTGGTGGTACAGCAAACCATGAAGTCCTGCGACGCCATCGCCGACAACATGATCGCCTACAAAGACCTCTACAATCAATTGGAAGGCAACTTCGACGGCTGCCAGCTGCGCCATATTGGCCGTGAAAGCAACGAGGAAGCCGACGTCCTCGCTAACATGGGCTCAGACAGGGTGCCAGTCCCACCCGGCGTCTTCCTCGAGTGCATCACGCAGAGGTCCATCGAGACTCAGAATACAGCAAGCACTGCAACAACAAAAGGCGATGCCAACCCGCCAAGCCAAGACAAGGTCCCCATGGAGGTCATGCTAGTCGAAGCCACATGGACAGGACCGTACCTGGCGTACATACTACATCAGAAGCTGCCAGCTGATCCAGTCGAAGCGAAGCGCATCATCAGGCGCTCCAAAAGTTTCACCGTCATTAACGGAGAACTATACAAAAGAAGCATCTCAGGAATCCTGCAAAGGTGCATAGATCCAGTCGACGGCCAAGCCATCTTACTCGACATCCACGCGGGTATCTGCGGGCATCACGCCAGCAGTCGGGCACTGGTGGCCAAAGCGCTACGAGCCGGGTTCTACTGGCTGACAGCCATGCAGGACGCCGAGGAACTAGTAAAGAAATGCACAGGGTGCCAGCAATTTGCCAACAAGCCACACGCGCCAGCATCGGAACTCAAGACAGTACCATGTAACCTAGTCCAAGTCGGTTAGGAAGCATAACCTGCCATATCTGTAGTTGCCATCGGCACCAACCACCCGAGACCTGGCTGCCTATAAAGCCAGGAGGGCTGCTCGTCCCAGAGGACACGCTGATAGCTACGGCACAAACCCTAGCGAGATCGCGGTCTCGCCATTGTAACCACAACTCGCATCAATAACCAGACAAGCAGGAGTAGGGTGTTATCCTCCGGGAGCCTGAACCTGGGTAAATCCTTGCTTGTCAGCCGTCGTGACCACCTGCACTCATCTCTCTCCCCATCAATCAACCCGGGGTGCACAAACCTGGGACTTGTCGAGTTACCACCTCATCAATTGGCGCCGTCTGTGGGAACACCTTAGATGGGAAGATCGACATGATACGGGTTCCATGGTATTGCGCTCGGCTAGTGCGGCAAACGCGGATGACCATGCTGACCGCGACTTCGAGCCGTGTGGTGCGGCATGCTTTAGCTTCAACATCCGCGACACCCGCATGCCTAAAGGCTTCAAGTTGGCGGCTGGCACACCAAAGTATGACGGGAAGCAAGACCCAAAACTGTGGCTCGAAGACTACCTCATCGCTTACACCTGCCAAGGCGGAACGTCGACTACGGCAATGCAGTACATCCAGCTCATGTTGACAGACTCGGCACGCGGGTGGCTCACAAGCCAACCCAAAGACTCTTTCCGAACATGGGAAGAATTCCAGGATAACTTCATCAAGAGTTTCTCGGGAACATTCGCAAGGCCAACGACCTACATCGAGTTGCAGGCCTGCAAGCAAGGAAAGGATGAGTCGCTCCGCTCCTACATCCAGCGGTGGACACTCCTCCGCAATACCATGGAACCCGTATCAGAAGATCGAGTGATGGACGCCTTCATGCACGGCGTCGCTCGCCGCGACCTCCGGGAGGAATTCGGTAGGCTCCAGCCGAAGACCACAATAGAGCTCATGAAGACAGCCAACCAATGGGCCGAAGGAGAAGACTATGTCCGCGAAACTTCCCCCAAAAAAGAGGGCGAAACAAGCAATTGGCGTGAGGCACGCCAAAAGAAGAAGCCACGTTACACCCACGATTCAATCGTATTAGTAACGGAGGGCTATGAAACCCCGCGTGAGGACAAACGTGACAGCAGCCGACAGTACGACCAAAGTCGGCAGCCCAGCTCGAGTCAGTACAACCGTGGCAGCAGCAGCATCGGCAACAATGGTGGAAGTCAGAAACGCGAGTGGAAGCGCCCGTTGACCCCAGCAGAGGAGCTGATGCAACCCTGTAAGCATCACTCGTTCCGCAACACGGAAACAGGCAAATGGAGTTCCAACCACCTGTTGAAGGATTGTCGCAAAGCAAGAAAGATATACCATGCCATGCAGCAAATCATCGCCCCGGTACAGGCCATACAGGCGGCACCGCAGCTAGCCATCCAAGCAGCACCCGCAAACAACAACCAGGTGCAGGCGGCAGGAGCGTTCCCCCAGCCGCAGCAACAGCAACAGCAACAGCAACAAGGTCAGTCGGCAGCAGCCGACACGTACCCAGCCGCACGGGGACAGCTGAACATGATCCAGAGGGCACCCCCGTCGAACAGGCGCCAGAAAATTATCACACGCCAAGTACTTCAAGCCATCAACAGCCCGCGCGCGGTACCAAACTACCTGCGCGGGTCGGAGACACCAATCACATTCTCCAGGGAAGATCACCCATCAGAGGTAACCCGACCCGGGCACGCCGCACTCGTGATTGAGGCCTTGATCGGCGACTACAGCTTGAAGAAGGTGTTCCTGGACGGAGGCAGCGGCATCAACATCATATTCGCCGACACCCTGAGAAGAATGAACAGGTCGACGGAGAAATTGCCGGAATCGGAAACCACCTTCCACGGCATAGTACCAGGGCAAGCAATCACACCCATGGGAACAATCACACTCGACGTCATCCTCGGTACACCCGAGCACTTCAGGAAGGAGTCGATAGACTTTGAGGTCGTCCACTGGAAGTCACAATACCACGCCATCCTCGGACGCCCGACCTTTGCCAGGTTCATGGCAGTACCCCACTACGCCTACCTGATGATAAAGCTGCCCGGGCCGAAAGGAGTAATCACTGTCCGCGGCGACTTCGGGCTCTCCAACAGCTGCGACCGCGAGTTCGCCAAGGTTTCTGAGTTCTTCGGAGTCGAAGAGCACTTCAAAGCCATATCAGCCGACAACGACAAGACCATCTTCCCGGCTCGCAAGAAGCCCGCCAAGGACGCAGCGTTCAACACGAACGACGACACCGTCACCCACCAAGTCCATCCGACTGACAGCAGAAAGACGGTCAAGGTCTCATCGAGTCTGACCCTCGCATAGGAAAGCGGGCTCGTCGAGTTCCTACGTGAGAACTGGACGATCTTTGCATGGCAACCTTCTGACATGCCAAGGATACCCAGGGAACTCGCCGAGCACTCTCTGAAAGTCCACAAAGACGCAAGACCAGTCAAACAATCCATGCGACGCTTCTCAGGACCCAAACGAGACGCGATCACCATGGAAGTCGACAGACTACTGCACGCCAAATTCATCCGAGAGATCAAGGATTCGGACTGGGTCGCCAACCCGGTTCTAGTGGAGAAAAATAAGACGAATAAACTACGCATGTGCGTTGACTTCACCGCAGTCAACAAGTGCTGCCCCAAGGACCACTTCCCGCTCCCGCGGATAGACCAGATCATCGACTCGACAGCAGGTTGCGAGCGCCTGTCCTTCTGGACGCCTACTCAGGTTACCCGCAGATCAGGCTGAAAGTCGAGGACGAAAAAAAAACAGCCTTCATCACACCCGACGGCGTCTTTTGCTACCAGACGATGCCGTTCGGGTTAAAAAAACGCAGGTGCCACGTACCAGCGGACAATGCAAGCATGTCTCAAGGGGCTAATCGGGCAGATCGTCCAAGTCTACGTCGATGACATCGTTGTCACGACCCGAAAGGAGGATACCCTAGTCGACGACCTCCGCAAGGTCTTCGCCGCACTCGATGTGTACCAGATCAAGCTCAACCTAGAGAAGTACGTGTTCGGCGTGCCAGCCGGAGAGTTACTAGGATACCTCGTATCCGCAAGAGGAATCGAAGCAAACCCCGAGATGGTGCAGAACATACTCACAATGCCAGCACCAACCAAGCTCCGGGAGGTGCAATGATTAGCCGGCCGAGTCGCAGCTCTCAGCCGGTTCATTAGTAAGTTGGGGGAGTGTCGTGGTATCGGCATAATTGATAGAAGACGGGGGTCCTCTAGCCTACGTATGGAATGTGGGGAAGAAGGTTGGAGTCGTCGAGGTCGAGATTGAACACGGCGAGTTTACCCAGCTTCGGATCCCACAGCGGTGGCGGGATCCTACGTGCTGCTATAATTCACTATGAGGCAATAGCCGTGAACAGGTTACAATGAGTATGATGCCTATGAGATTGTCTCTGCCCTAAAGGCTCCCTGGTGGCCGGCTTATATAGGCGGCCAGACCCCAGGGTACAAGGTAAGTACTTGTCCGGCAAGTAAACAGAGTCCTAGACCTAGCCGGCTTAGTTACCGCCTTCCGTCTTGGGATCGGTGGCTTGGTGGGCTTAGGCCTTCCGCCTTCCTTGGACCGTCCGCCTACTTCCTTGCACGTCAGCTATCTGGGCCGCCCGGGGATGTTGTCTTCTGCACCCATATCCTCAATGCGGCTGCCGCGCTAGATACCCTGGATGACAACACTTACACGGCGGAAGAGAAGTTGGCCAACGCAAGACACTTCGTAAGCAAGGCCCTAGAACAACAAGCTCGCGCTGATTCCTACGGCCACATGGCGGATGCCCGCGGGGGAGACCGAGAGTCTAAGTCAGGCAAGTGCAAAGCTGCACCAGATGCCGACCCCGAAGGCCCGTCTGGCTCCAGTAGCCATGGCGACAAAAGGAAGGCAACGCCACCTCCAAAGAAGGCACCACCGCCAAAACAAAGGCGGGACGAGAATTCAAGGTCGGGAAGCAGAGGAGACCTACCACCTCCGCCTCAACCAAGGCGCGACAATGGCGGTAGCCGCAACAACAGGCAGCCGCCTAGAAAAAATGCCGGCAACGACCCTCCAAGGAGAGGCCGCAGCCGGTCTCCGCAGCATAGCACTGGCAGCAAGAGGAGAGAGGAGGTAGAAGGGCCCAGGCGCAGCATAAGCCGGGCAGCGCAGGACGAGCCGGACGCAAACAGAGGCGCACGGCAGCTCGATCCAAAAGACGCACGACACCGCCTACAAGACATAGCAAGAGGAAAGGAGCCGCTATACTCTGGACCAAAGTGTTTCGGTGACGCCATCCGCAGAGAGCCGTTTCCCAAGGACATGACATCAGTGTCAAAAAACTGTTCTCGATACAACGGCCTCGTTAAGCCGGACTCGTGGCTATCCGACTACGCCATGGCCATAGAGATTGCCGGCGGGAGCAACCACATTGTCGTCCGCTACTTACCTCTCATGTTGGAAGGCACGGCAAGAGCTTGGATCGACAACCTTCCTGAAAAGTCCATCCATAGCTGGTACGACATGGAAAAGGTTTTCTCCCAGCACTTCCAAGGAACGTACAAGCGTCCAAATACCTACACGGATTTGCAGCGCTGTGTCCAAAAGCCGGACGAAACCATGACAGATTTTGTCAGCCGTTGGATATCCGAAAAGGCCAACTGTCATGGTGTTTCGGACGCGCAGGCTATCCATACCTTCTACACGGGCCTGCAGAAGAAGTCCTTGCTCCGTCATAGGCTCGTCCGCGAGCAAATCACGGACCTTGGTGAGATGCTCAACCTAGCCGCCCAATACGCGGCGGCGGATGACGATGCCAGGGACGATGACCCAGACGTCAACATCATACCAAAGCGGAACAACAAGCGCAAGCAGGCGGCGGATGACAAAGCCGGGCCTTCCAATGAGGTTGCCGCAGCGTTCCAAGGGAACGCCGGCAAAAAGAAGTGGAAGAATAAGAAAGATAGTCGCGAAGCCGGCTCAGGGCCTAAGGCGGCGCGAATCACTTATGAACAGGCAAAACTTTTGCCATGTCCCATCCACGCCTCATTGGGCAAGGTCAACCATATGCTTGGCGAATGTCGTTTCATGGACGACTTTAAAAAGGATCCCACAGTCGGCTGGAAGTCAAAGAAGTCAAAGAAGAACGACAAGAAAGAAGGCAAGGAGGATGAGGACGACGACGACATGTCTATCTCAAGCGAAGATGACGCAGCCGCCAAGAAAAAGAAGCCATATCCGAAGGTCAAAGAATCTCTGGTGTGCTTTGTCGGCACGCCTTCGGCTAAGGCGGATAAGGCGGAGATGCGCGAACTCAACGCGACAATGCCGGACGTCCCTCAGTACTTGAACTGGTCGGAGGCAACAATCACTTGGGACCGGTCCGACCACCCTGATCACGTCCCTCACCCAGGCAAGTACGCCCTTGTCGTCGACCCCATTGTCGACAACTTCAGACTCACAAAGGTACTCATGGATGGCGGCAGCAGCCTCAACATCCTGTACTACGACACGCTAAGCCGCATGAACCTGTCAGAGGATCAGCTGGATCACAGCAACCTCACATTTCATGGCATAGTGCCCGGCAGGCAAGCAAAGTCAATGGGGAGCATCAGGCTGAAGGTAACTTTCGGACCAAAAGAGAACTACCGCTCAGAGTTCCTTAGGTTTGAGGTTGTCCCCTTCAAAAGCGCCTATCATGCAATCTTCGGACGACCGGCTTTCGCCAAGTTCATGGCAAGGCCGTGCTACATATACACCAAGCTTAAAATGCCGGGAGAAAACGGAACCATCACGATTTCCGGCAACTTCAAGAAAGCCAAGGAGTGCGAGCGTGGCATGGCCGCCTTCGCAGAAGCCGTCATCCACAAGGAAGAACTCGCGCTGCTCGGGGCGGATTCAGACAACTCCATGCCAAAGCCAAAGATGGATGTCAAGAAGACTTTCGAAGCTTCAGAAGACACCAAAAAGGCGGACCTCATCCCAGGTGACAAGTCCAAGCAAGTTGTCATCGGCTCAAACCTTGACAGCAAATAGGAACGCGCGCTCGTCGAGTTCCTCCGTGAGAATCGTGACATCTTTGCATGGTCGCCTTCCGACATGCCTGTTGTACCGAGGGAACTTGCCGAGCACTCGCTCAACGTCATAAAAGGATCCAGGCCGGTGAAGCAAGCAACAAGACGCTTTGGAGATGAGAGACGCAAGGCTATAGGCAAGGAGATAAATAGGCTGAAGGCCGCCAATTTCATAAAAGAAGTTGTACACACCGATTGGGTGGCAAATCCTGTACTTGTCCCAAAGAAGAATAAAGAGCTGAGGATGTGTATTGACTATACCGGTGTTAACAAGTGTTGCCCAAAGGATCCCTTTGCGCTGTCTAGAATTGAACAAGTCGTAGACTCCACAGCAGGCTCCGAGATGCTTTGTTTTCTGGACGCCTACTCAGGATACCACCAAATCAAGATGAGAGAGTCAGATCAGCTGAAAACATCTTTCACAACTCCGTATGGGACTTTCTGCTACATTACAATGCCTTTCGGTCTGAAGAACGCAGGGGCAACATACTAGCGCTGTATGCAAAATTGCCTGCGCGAACAGATCGGCCGCAATGTTCACGTCTATGTAGACGACATCGCGGTAATGTCAAAAAAGAAGGCAGATCTCCTAGAGGACTTGGAAGAAACTTTTCAGAATCTCCGAAGGTATCAAATGAAGCTCAATCCCGCCAAGTGCGTTTTCGGCGTCCCAGCCGGCAAACTCCTCGGATTCATCGTCTCAGAACGAGGGATTGAGGTTAACCCGGAGAAGATCAAGGCCATCCAAAATATATCCAGACCTACTTGTCTGAAGGACGTGCAGCGCCTGGCCGGATCGGCGGCGGCCGTCAGTCGTTTCATAAGCCGCCTAGGGGAAAAGGCAATGCCCCTCTACCGGCTACTGAAGAAATCCGACAACTTCGAGTGGACTCTTGTGAAGTTTGGTCGCCTGCTCCAGGATGGCGGGCACGTCGCTGAACTCGGTCGGCTCCTGGCTGCCAGAGGAAGTGAAGAACTTGGCGGCAAACCGCTTGGACGCCGCCAAAGTCTCGGCGATCAGCTCACCCAGACGCGCAAGGCGATCCTGGCGGGGGCTGACAACCTTGTCATCGCCTAAACCGGCGGGAACTGCATCAAAAATAAAGTCATAAGTTTGGCTCAGGCTAAAAACAACATGGCAGTATCAAAAAAGAAGCGAGAAGTTACCAAGGACCGAGTTACGGAAAGCCGACAACTCAATCATATGAGTTGCCAGCGCGTCCTCTGCAGTTTGGGCGCGAGAAGTCTGCTTGGATATCTCTTCCGCAGCCATCTTCTCCGCCTCCGCCAACTTGTTGCGCAGGCTTTCCAGCTCACCAGTGAGCTGGCTGGATTCCTGCGCAAACTTGAGTTGCTGGGCCTCCATCTCCTTCTGATGAGCCGCCTTCAACTCCAAGTTGGCGGCCGCCAAGTCTGAAGCTTCATTCATAAGAGCTTGCATATCAGTGGACGCCTTCAGGATATCCTGGGCGTGGTCTAGCAGTTCTACAAATATGGATTCGCTAAGCTAAATGATTGACGGAAACATAAGTCAAAAGCATAGTTGGAGAAAAGGGATCAACTCTACCTTCATCTTTTTTGCGGGCCGCCTCCAGCTCGGCGATCCGCTTGTCCTTGGCCTCGCATTCTTTCTTCAGGTCGCGATGGCGCCGGATTATCTCGACTCGCAAGGAGACAAGCTCGACGTTGGCGGACACAAGGCCCTGTAACAAAAACCAAAAGCATATGACATATTGTCGAAAAACCACTAAGCCGGCAGTCAAAGTTTCTTTTGACTAAGCCATCTAAGTGCTCGGGGGGAAAGACTATGTATATGCCGGAGAAACTTACAGATAGGTCGCCCTCCAAGTCGTCGAAGGCCTGCGAGGCAAAGGCGGCAAAAGCCAAGGTTGACTCCTTGGCCTCCTTAAAGGTAGACCAAGGGAATCTGACTTTGCCGCCCCCCGTAGTCGGAGCTGCCCTCCGAGACCCGCCGGCAGTCGTCTCCAGCAACCCTTCATTGGCGGCGCGCGATTGAGCGGCATCATCGGCCGTAGCCTCAGCCAGTAATAGAGGAGTTGTCGGCGCGCGATCGGTGGAGGGGATCTTTGGCGGAGCACCCGAAGCCGGGGCTGGAGGTTGGCGCCGAGCGTCAGCCATGAAGCTGCCGGCGTGGGGCGGGGGAGTTGGCGGCACGGTGGCCGGCGAGCCGCCTTGCGGCCGCTTTCCTTTGCCAAGGAGCCTGGTTGGCAACCGGGAGGTTGCGACCCTTTCCCTGTCAAAATACAAAGCAAGCACAACAAGTCAGCCAATATTCAAGAAGTTCGCCATCTGGAAAAGGCAAAGTTGAGTACCTTCGGGGGATGTTAATCCCCGCATTCTCGCCAATGTTGGCGAGAGTCGGCTCGGTAGCCGGCACAGGAGCTAAGGACGATCCCAATCACTTGGCCGTTCGCGGTCTAGGGCTTGGATATGGTGGGTCCCTTCAAAAAGGCGAGCGGTGGGTACACTCACCTATTGGTCGCTGTCGACAAGTTCACCAAATGGGTCGATGCAGGACTTGAACCATTCTGAAAATCAACGAGGCACGCGTGCCTTGATGTTGACACGCGGCCGCCTTTATCCATCATGGGAAAAGACGGCTACTCGGCAATCTTTGCCGAGCATTCTTCTTGACGGTAACCGCCTAGCCGGCTTCACGACAGTTTGAAAACAGACTAAGCGGGAATCTCGCCACGATCACAAATTGCGGGAAAAGAGGAGGCGTGGAGATCGTGTAATCATGGGCTGCAACGGATGTTGGACACGTGTCCGACTAAAAACGCCGTTGCACAGGGAGCAACGCCTGGCCCTATAAATAGGTAGCCAAACGGTCCATTTCTTTACCCTGCCTTTTGCTCTCCTCGCGTCCTTGCCTCTTCCGCTTCTTCGCTCCCAGCCTCCGAACGAGCTCCGGCGAACTTCTCTCCTCCGGCGACCTTTTCTGACGGCGATGTCCACCGGTCCAGCTCACTCGACGGCGTCGAGCGGTCCGGCGACCGAAGCCGCACTCGCAGCGTCGATGGGCGGCACCATTACTCGCCCCGCTCCGGCGGCGACGGCGGGCAATGTCTCCGTCGTCCCCCCTCGGGCTTCTGCCACGCGCGTCCCGGCGGCGGGCCCTTTCTCTCCTCCACCAAATACCGCGGCGACGGAGGCGACGAGCGCCCCCGGCGACGAGGAAGAAGAAACGCCGGAAAGGGTCGCAACCTCCCGGTTGCCAACCAGGCTCCTTGGCAAAGGAAAGCGGCCGCAAGGCGGCTCGCCGGCCACCGTGCCGCAACCTCCCCCGCCCCACGCCAGCAGCTTCATGGCTGACGCTCGGCGCCAACCTCCAGCCCCGGCTTCGGGTGCTCCGCCAAAGATCCCCTCCACCGATCGCGCGCCGACAACTCCTCTATTACTGGCTGAGGCTACGGCCGATGATGCCGCTCAATCGCGCGCCGCCAATGAAGGGTTGCTCGAGACGACTGCCGGCGGGTCTCGGAGGGCAGCTCCGACTGCGGGAGGCGGCAAAGTCAGAGACCCTTGGTCTACCTTTAAGGAGGCCAAGGAGTCAACCTTGGCTTTTGCCGCCTTTGCCTCGCAGGCCTTCGACGACTTGGAGGGCGACCTATCTGTAAGTTTCTCCGGCATATACATAGTCTTTCCCCCCGAGCACTTAGATGGTTAGTCAAAAGAAACTTTGACTGCCGGCTTAGTGGTTTTTCGACAATATGTCATATGCTTTTGGTTTTTGTTACAGGGCCTTGTGTCCGCCAACGTCGAGCTTGTCTCCTCGCGAGTCGAGATAATCCGGCGCCATCGCGACCTGAAGAAATACTGCGAGGCGAAGGAAAAGCGGATCGCCGAGCTGGAGGCGGCCCGCAAAAAAGATGAAGGTAGAGTTGATCCCTTTTCTCCAACTATGCTTTTGACTTATGTTTCCGTCAATCATTTAGCTTAGCGAATCCATATTTGTAGAACTGCTAGACCACGCCCAGGATATCCTGAAGGCGTCCACTGATATGCAAGCTCTTATGAATGAAGCTTCAGACTTGGCGGCCGCCAACTTGGAGTTGAAGGCGGCTCATCAGAAGGAGATGGAGGCCCAGCAACTCAAGTTTGCGCAGGAATCCAGCCAGCTCACTGGTGAGCTGGAAAGCCTGCGCAACAAGTTGGCGGAGGCGGAGAAGATGGCTGCGGAAGAGATATCCAAGCAGACTTCTCGCGCCCAAACTGCAGAGGACACGCTGGCAACTCATATGATTGAGTTGTCGGCTTTCCATAACTCGGTCCTTGGTAACTTCTCGCTTCTTTTTTGATACTGCCATGTTGTTTTTAGCCTGAGCCAAACTTATGACTTTATTTTTGATGCAGTTCCCGCCGGTTTAGGCGATGACAAGGTTGTCAGCCCCCGCCAGGATCGCCTTGCGCGTCTGGGTGAGCTGATCGCCGAGACTTTGGCGGCGTCCAAGCGGTTTGCCGCCAAGTTCTTCACTTCCTCTGGCAGCCAGGAGCCGACCGAGTTCAGCGACGTGCCCGCCATCCTGGTGCAGGCGACCAAACTTCACAAGAGCTCGCTCAAGTCGGCGGCGCGGGGTGGAGCCAAGACTGCCCTTGGGTTGTTCATGGCGCACTACCCCGAGGCGGAGATTGAAGCCGTCACCGAAGGCATGCCGTCAACGTATGAAGACGGTAGCGAGGTCGAGTCGGCCGCTATTCTGGACAGCGTTGCCGGCTACGCCACGCGAGTCGCCGACATGGTGGATACTTCCATCTTCTACCGGCGTCATCCTGTGCCTGGCGGAGAGGGAGCTGGAGCTGCCGGCGCGGCTGAGGCGGAGGGGAGCGATAGTTCTGGGGCTGAAGTTGTCAGCCCCCAAGTCTGATGTAGACGCTCCCCCGAGCCATATCTTTTTCATGTCCTTGCCTTCCACCAGCCTCATTTTGTCGGCCCCTGAAACAATGCAACATTTGTAATATTTTGTATATACTTTTGCCGTTGCCTTGTTAGGCGGAAACTAGCTGACAAGTTTTACTTTGTCTTTATTTATATGGCCCGCCTTAATTTTACCCTGACTTATATGCTTGACTTTTTGTATGTTGACGAAACCTCAGCCGGTAACTTTGGCTGAAACAACCAGGGCTAGACCATTTGTTTAGAATCATAGACCAAAGCCAACATGTTGGTGTCAAAGACATACTACTAGGCGAACCACATATAAGTAATCAGAGGTAAAGGAATTAGGCGGCGCAAAAAGTTCGTTTTTGCTTTGGGTTGGCTCGAAAGCTGCAAGTATCTACCAGTTTGAACCTTTGCACGGGGCTAAAAAACAGGTAACTTAGATACATAGGGAAATATGATTGTAAGAAAAGGCAAAAGATGGCATGCATCTCAACACAGATGAGGAACCATAGACTTTTATTTCATAACCATATTTAACTTATCACAATTATAAATTGCTAAGTGTAGAAAGGACGTAGCTGCTCAATATTCCAAGGCCGTTTTGTTTGCTCAAACGGGTCGTCAATGCCTCTCTTGCGCTTGGTTCCCCTTTTTCCTGCCGCCTTCTTGCGCATTTTCTTTTCGTCTTCGTCGCGGATGTCGGCTAGGTAGTAGGAACCATTGAGCAGCGCCTTTGTGACTATAAACGGTCCTTCCCATGGCGGGGATAACTTGTGCAAGCCTTTTCTGTCTTGAATTAGGCGGAGAACCAGGTCGCCTGTTCTGAAGCTTCGCTTCCGCACTCTCCGGCTATGATAGCGGCGGAGTTGTTGCTGGTACAAGGCGGAGCGATGGAGAGCTACGTCTCTTTCTTCGTCTAGCAGGTCTAGGCTATCCTGTCTTGCACCTTCTACGTCTTGCTCGATGTAGGCTTGAACTCTTGGGGAATCGTACTTCATGTCGGTAGGTAGCACTACCTCTGCGCCATATATTAAGAAGAAAGGAGTGTAGCCGGTAGATCTGTTTGGCGTTGTGCGCAAACTCCACAATACCGACTGCAACTCATCTGCCCAGGCGCCGGCTGCCCTGTGTAATGGAGCTTCGAGACGAGGCTTAAGTCCTGATAAGACTAGGCCGTTTGTACACTCTACTTGTCCATTGGATTGAGGGTGTGACACGGATGCCAAATCAAGCCGGATGCCCAGATCGCTGCAGTATTCTTCTATGTCGCCTTGGGACAGATTGCTGCCATTATCGGTGATAATGCTGTGTGGAACTCCAAACCGAGAGATAATTCCCCAGAGAAAATTGGTGGCTGTTCGTGCGTCAAGTTTGCTGATCGGTTTGGCCTCGACCCATTTGGTGAACTTGTCGACAGCGACCAATAGGTGAGTGTACCCACCGCGCGCCTTTTTGAAGGGACCCACCATATCCAAGCCCCAGACCGCGAACGGCCAGGTGATTGGGATCGTCCTTAGCTCCTGTGCCGGCAAGTGAGGTTGACGGGCGTACAACTGGCAACCTTTGCATGTTTTGACGATGTTCTCGGCATCTTCTTTGGCGGTGAGCCAGTAGAAACCTTGGCGGAAAGCTTTGGATACAATGGACCTAGCGGAAGCATGATGCCCGCAGGTGCCAATATGTATGTCTTTTAGAATTTCCCGGCCTTCTTCCGGCTGTATACACCGCTGATAGATGCCGCAAGTGCTTCGCTTGTACAGCTCGCCTTTTATTATCGTGAATGCCTTGGCTCGCCTTATGATCTGCCTTTTTAGCACCTCATCGTCTTCCGGCAACTTTTGGTCGATTAGAAAATCGAGGTACGGGAATGTCCAATCCGGCTGTGTTAAGTAGACAGCGAGACTTGCCGCTTCTACCGGTTCTTCTGAGTCGGGGTCCATCAAATCGGCGCCTTTAATGGATGGCTTGTGCAATTGCTCCAGGAAGATATCTTTTGGTACCTTTTTGCGTTCCGATCCCAGTCTTGCAAGTGTGTCTGCCGCCTCATTCTCAGCTCTTGGAACATGTCGGACTTCGTATCCTACGAAGTTTTTTGCAAATTCGTCAACTTTGGCTCTGTAAGCCGCCATTGTTGCGCTTTTCGCATCCCATGTTCCGCTTACTTGCTGTGCGACCAAATCCGAGTCGCCGTAACAGAGGATTCTTTTGACGCCTAGGTCGTTTGCCACGTGTAACCCATGAAGCAAAGCTTCGTACTCGGCAACATTGTTGGTTGCTGTGAAGTGGATTTGTAACACGTAGCTAAGTTTGTCGCCTTTAGGCGTACGTAGAACGACTCCAGCCCCCGAGCCTTTGAGCATCTTTGATCCGTCAAAGTGCATGACCCAATATTCTGACTCGGGGAGTGCTGTTTCCTCCATAGCCTCTGTCCAGTCGGCGACAAAGTCTGCAAGTGCTTGAGATTTGATGGCGGTCCGTGGTTTATAGACTATATCAAAAGCGGCAAGTTCGATGCCCCATTTGGCGACTCGACCTGTTGCCTCTGCATTATTGATTATGTCTCCCAACGGAGCCTTGCTGACTACTGTCACTGTGTGTTCCTGGAAGTAATGCCTAAGCTTTCTGGCGGCGAAGAATACACCATAAGCCAGCTTTTGGTAATGCGGATACCTCTGCTTGGAGGCGGAGAACACTTCACTGATGAAGTAGACCGGTCGCTGCTCACACGCCGCGGCTTCGCTCTCCTTTCTTTCCACAGCCAAGACAACGCTGACAACAGCTCCTGTTGCCGCGATGTATAGCAGCATTGGTTCCTGTGACCGAGGTGCTGCTAATATCGGAGCGGATGAGAGGGCCTCCTTAAGTTGCTGCAAGGCGGCGTCTGCCTCTGCTGTCCACTCGAAGTTGTCGGATTTCTTCAGTAGCCGGTAGAGGGGCATTGCCTTTTCCCCTAGGCGGCTTATGAAACGACTGACGGCCGCCGCCGATCCGGCCAGGCGCTGCACGTCCTTCAGACAAGTAGGTCTGGATATATTTTGGATGGCCTTGATCTTCTCCGGGTTAACCTCAATCCCTCGTTCTGAGACGATGAATCCGAGGAGTTTGCCGGCTGGGACGCCGAAAACGCACTTGGCGGGATTGAGTTTCATTTGATACCTTCGGAGATTCTGAAAAGTTTCTTCCAAGTCCTCTAGGAGATCTGCCTTCTTTTTTGACATTACCGCAATGTCGTCTACATAGACGTGAACATTGCGGCCGATCTGTTCGCGCAGGCAATTTTGCATACAGCGCTGGTATGTTGCCCCTGCGTTCTTCAGACCGAAAGGCATTGTAATGTAGCAGAAAGTCCCATACGGAGTTGTGAAAGATGTTTTCAGCTGATCTGACTCTCTCATCTTGATTTGGTGGTATCCTGAGTAGGCGTCCAGAAAACAAAGCAGCTCGGAGCCTGCTGTGGAGTCTACGACTTGGTCAATTCTAGGCAGCGCAAAGGGATCCTTTGGGCAACACTTGTTAACACCGGTATAGTCAATACACACTCTCAGCTCTTTATTCTTCTTTGGGACAAGTACATGATTTGCCACCCAATCGGTGTGTACAACTTCTTTTATGAAATTGGCGGCCTTCAGCCTATTTATCTCCTTGCCTATAGCCTTGCGTCTCTCATCTCCAAAGAGTCTTGTTGCTTGCTTCACCGGCCTGGATCCTTTTATGACGTTGAGCGAGTGCTCGGCAAGTTCCCTCGGTACACCAGGCATGTCGGAAGGCGACCATGCAAAGATGTCACGATTCTCACGGAGGAACTCGACGAGCGCGCGTTCCTATTTGCTGTCAAGGTTTGAGCCGATGACAACTTGCTTGGACTTGTCACCTGGGATGAGGTCCGCCTTTTTGGTGTCTTCTGAAGCTTCGAAAGTCTTCTTGACATCCATCTTTGGCTTTGGCATGGAGTTGTCTGAATCCGCCCCGAGCAGCGTGAGTTCTTCCTTGTGGATGACGGCTTCTGCGAAGGCGGCCATGCCACGCTCGCACTCCTTGGCTTTCTTGAAGTTGCCGGAAATCGTGATGGTTCCGTTTTCTCCCGGCATTTTAAGCTTGCTGTATATGTAGCACGGCCTTGCCATGAACTTGGCGAAAGCCGGTCGTCCGAAGATTGCATGATAGGCGCTTTTGAAGGGGACAACCTCAAACCTAAGGAACTCTGAGCGGTAGTTCTCTTTTGGTCCGAAAGTTACCTTCAGCCTGATGCTCCCCATTGACTTTGCTTGCCTGCCGGGCACTATGCCATGAAATGTGAGGTTGCTGTGATCCAGCTGATCCTCTGACAGGTTCATGCGGCTTAGCGTGTCGTAGTATAGGATGTTGAGGCTGCTGCCGCCATCCATGAGTACCTTTGTGAGTCTGAAGTTGTCGACAATGGGGTCGACGACAAGGGCGTACTTGCCTGGGTGAGGGACGTGATCAGGGTGGTCGGACCGGTCCCAAGTGATTGTTGCCTCCGACCAGTTCAAGTACTGAGGGACGTCCGGCATTGTCGCGTTGAGTTCGCGCATCTCCGCCTTATCCGCCTTAGCCGAAGGCGTGCCGACAAAGCACACCAGAGATTCTTTGACCTTCGGATATGGCTTCTTTTTCTTGGCGGCTGCGTCATCTTCGCTTGAGATAGACATGTCGTCGTCGTCCTCATCCTCCTTGCCGTCTTTCTTGTCGTTCTTCTTTGACTTCTTTGACTTCCAGCCGACTGTGGGATCCTTTTTGAAGTCGTCCATGAAACGACATTCGCCAAGCATATGGTTGACCTTGCCCAATGAGGCGTGGATGGGACATGGCAAAAGTTTTGCCTGTTCATAAGTGATTCGCGCCGCCTTAGGCCCTGAGCCGGCTTCGCGACTATCTTTCTTATTCTTCCACTTCTTTTTGCCGGCGTTCCCTTGGAATGCTGCGGCAACCTCATTGGAAGGCCCGGCTTTGTCATCCGCCGCCTGCTTGCGCTTGTTGTTCCGCTTTGGTATGATGTTGACGTCTGGGTCATCGTCCCTGGCATCGTCATCCGCCGCCGCGTATTGGGCGGCTAGGTTGAGCATCTCACCAAGGTCCGTGATTTGCTCACGGACGAGCCTATGACGGAGCAAGGACTTCTTCTGCAGGCCCGTGTAGAAGGCATGGATAGCCTGCACGTCCGAAACACCATGACAGTTGGCCTTTTTGGATATCCAACGCTTGACAAAATCTGTCATGGTTTCGTCCGGCTTTTGGACACAGCGCTGCAAATCCGTGTAGGTATTTGGACGCTTGTACGTTCCTTGGAAGTGCTGGGAGAAAACCTTTTCCATGTCGTACTAGCTATGGATGGACTTTTCAGGAAGGTTGTCGATCCAAGCTCTTGCCGTGCCTTCCAACATGAGAGGTAAGTAGCGGACGGCAATGTGGTTGCTCCCGCCGGCAATCTCTATGGCCATGGCATAGTCGGATAGCCACGAGTCCGGCTTAACGAGGCCGTTGTACCGAGAACAGTTTTTTGACACTGATGTCATGTCCTTGGGAAATGGCTCTCTGCGGATGGCGTCACCGAAACACTTTGGTCCAGAGTATAGCGGCTCCTTTCCTCTTGCTATGTCTTGTAGGCGGTGTCGTGCGTCTTTTGGATCGAGCTGCCGTGCGCCTCTGTTTGCGTCCGGCTCGTCCTGCGCTGCCCGGCTTATGCTGCGCCTGGGCCCTTCTACCTCCTCTCTCCTCTTGCTGCCAGTGCTATGCTGCGGAGACCGGCTGCGGCCTCTCCTTGGAGGGTCGTTGCCGGCATTTTTTCTAGGCGGCTGCCTGTTGTTCCGGCTACCGCCATTGTCGCGCCTTGGCTGAGGCGGAGGTGGTAGGTCTCCTCTGCTTCCCGACCTTGAATTCTCGTCCCGCCTTTGTTTTGGCGGTGGTGCCTTCTTTGGAGGTGGCGTTGCCTTCCTTTTGTCGCCATGGCTACTGGAGCCAGACGGGCCTTCGGGGTCGGCATCTGGTGCAGCTTTGCACTTGCCTGACTTAGACTCTAGGTCTCCCCCGCGGGCATCCGCCATGTGGCCGTAGGAATCAGCGCGAGCTTGTTGTTCTAGGGCCTTGCTTACGAAGTGTCTTGCGTTGGCCAACTTCTCTTCCGCCGTGTAAGTGTTGTCATCCAGGGTATCTAGCGCGGCAGCCGCATTGAGGATAGGGGTGCAGAAGACAACATCCCCCTTTCTATCCACTCGCTGTGGTGCCGTACGCCAATCGAACCCTAGGTCTTGAGCCGCTGTCGTCGCTTGCGTAGGCGGCTCTTTTCCACGGCGGTTTTTTGATGACCTTTTTTCCTCGAAGAGTTGCCGGTTTGTTTTGGCCGACATCCTCTCCTGTTCTTTCTTGATCTTCTTCGCAAGGCTCTCAACGTGCTCCTCTCTTTTTCGTAGGAAGTCAGAGTGCTTAAGCATGTTAAGCCTAAGTTCTTCCACTTCGTCGAGTGGGGTATCTTTGCTCACCAGAGTGTTCATGATCTCGTCTACTTCTTTGATGACGGAGAGAAAATCCGTGGGTTTGCTGCCGCCGCCTTTCTCGAGACCAGCTTTCTTCTTCGCGCGCACCTTGTCGGAACTTTCGATGAGTTGGCCGGCAGTGGTGTCGCCGGCTTCTTCCGCCGGCTTGTTTTGCGCCTCCGAAGTAACTGGGGTTGTTTCGTTACCGACAACAACCATCATAGCCAGCTTGTCAGGCATGTCTGTATCCGCTGTACCCTCTGAGGGAGCCGGATTACCACTGGAAAAGCGGGTTTTGATCTTCTCTTCGAAGAGACTAGCATCATCATCGGAGTCAGAGTCTATGTTGACTTGAACGGTAGATCTGGATCCGGCATCTGATGTCGCATCCTCCTGTAGAGCCGGGAGGATTGACTCAGGATCGTTGTTTTCCGGCTGGGAGTCGGATCCCAGTCCGACAACTCCGACAAAGTGGAAGTCAGATCCCGCCGACTCCTGGGAGAAGGCGGATTTAGATCCATCTTGCCGGTCGACTGCTTGGTCGAAGGGTTGGTGGGTGGGGTTGTAGAAACGCGGTAGGCCGTACGCCTCTGGCGTGTACCCGATGAAGACGTCGATCCCTCCAAGTTGACGTAGCTATGGCCGCCATACCTTGTGACGCGACCGACGGCGATCTGCTTGCCCACGCCGCCAAGTGTTCCCGCCTGGAACGTGACGCCAGGAACCTTATGCCCCACGGTGGGCGCCAACTGTCATGGTATCGGCATAATTGATAGAAGACGGGGGTCCTCTAGCCTACGTATGGATTGTGGGGAAGAAGGTTGGAGTCGTCGAGGTCGAGATTGAACACGGCGAGTTTACCCAGCTTCGGATCCCACAGCGGTGGCGGGATCCTACGTGCTGCTATAATTCACTATGAGGCAATAGCCGTGAACAGGTTACAATGAGTATGATGCCTATGAGATTGTCTCTGCCCTAAAGGCTCCCTGGTGGCCGGCTTATATAGGCGGCCAGACCCCAGGGTACAAGGTAAGTACTTGTCCGGCAAGTAAACAGAGTCCTAGACCTAGCCGGCTTAGTTACCGCCTTCCGTCTTGGGCTCGGTGGCTTGGTGGGCTTAGGCCTTCGGCCTTCCTTGGACCGTCCGCCTACTTCCTTGCACGTCAGCTATCTGGGCCGCCCGGCAGGCCTTGGCCTTACCACCCTTGGGCCACCCTGGACTAGCCGGATTGATCCATGCTGGTTATACCCCTAGTTGATATATCCCCAACAGGGAGAAAGCCTTACCTTTCTACCAACTGATGAAGAAGACGGACAAGTTCGAGTGGACACAAGAGGCGTAGGACGCATTCGACCATCTCAAGAAAACCCTGACAACCTCTCCAGTCCTCGTGGCACCACTGGAAAACGAGCCGCTGTACTTATACGTCTCAGCAACAAACAGGGTGGTGAGCACGGTGCTCGTAGTCGAACGCGAAGAAGAAGGGCACAGTCACCGGTGCAGAGGCCCGTCTACTACCTTAGCGAAGTACTCACCTTGTCCAAGCAGAACTACCCTCATTAACAGAAGCTGGCATACGGAGTCTTCATGACCTCCAGAAAGGTCGTCCACTACTTCTCCGAGCACCCGATCACGGTGGTAAGCTCCTCTGGAGTAGCAGACATTCTCACAAACCAACGCGCGACAGGACGAGTCGCCAAGTGGGTTGTCGAGCTAGGACCATGGGGGATGAAGTATGCTCACCCGAAGTCCATCAAGGCCCAAGTCCTCCCGGAATTCACCACCGAGTGGATAGAAGCCCAGCTACCAAATATCCCCGACTTGTCCAACACATGGACAATGTACTTTGATGGCTCCAAGAAATTCATGTCAGCCGGGGCAGGAGTCGTACTCATCTCCCCCAAAGGCGACAAGCTCAAGTATGTCCTGCAGATGGACTTTCCGACGCCGTCCAACAACGAAGCCGAGTACGAGGCCCTGATCCACAGCATGCGGATGGCCAAGAACTGCGGCGCTACGCACCTCATGATATACGGCGACTCCTACCTGGTGGTACAGCAAACCATGAAGTCCTGCGACGCCATCGCCGACAACATGATCGCCTTCAAAGACCTCTACAATCAATTGGAAGGCAACTTCGACGGCTGCGAGCTGCGCCATATTGGCCGTGAAAGCAATGAGGAAGCCGACGTCCTCGCTAACATGGGCTCAGACAGGGTGCCAGTCCCACCCGGCGTCTTCCTCGAGTGCATCACGCAGAGGTCCATCGAGACTCAGAATACAGCAAGCACTGCAACAACAAAAGGCGATGCCAACCCGCCAAGCCAAGACAAGGTCCCCATGGAGGTCATGCTAGTCGAAGCCACATGGACAGAACCGTACCTGGCGTACATACTACATCAGAAGCTGCCAGCTGATCCAGTCGAAGCGAAGCGCATCATCAGGCGCTCCAAAAGTTTCACCGTCATTAACGGAGAACTATACAAAAGAAGCATCTCAGGAATCCTGCAAAGGTGCATAGATCCAGTCGACGGCCAAGCCATCTTACTCGACATCCACGCGGGTATCTGCGGGCATCACGCCAGCAGTCGGGCACTGGTGGCCAAAGCGCTACGAGCCGGGTTCTACTGGCTGACAGCCATGCAGGACGCCGAGGAACTAGTAAAGAAATGCACAGGGTGCCAGGAATTTGCCAACAAGCCACACGCGCCAGCATCGGAACTCAAGACAATACCATTAGCCTGCCCTTCGCCCAATGGGGTCTGGACATGGTGGGCCCGCTGAAGAAATCCTCACCCGGAGGTCACACTCACCTCCTGGTTGCAGTTGATAAGTTCACAAAGTGGATCGAAGCCGTGCCCATCACAAGTTCGACTGCATCCACAACAGTCAACTTCATCAGGTCAATCATCTTCAGATTTGGAGTACCGAATGGGATCATCACCGACAACGGCTCGAACTTCACAGCCGAAGAATTCAAGGACTTCTGCTCAGAGCAGTGGATCAAGCTCAGCTATGCGTCTGTCTCGCACCCGCAATCCAATGGGCAAGTAGAGAAAGCCAATGGCCTCGTCTGCAAACGGCATCAAGAGGCGACTGTGCGTGCCCCTAAAACGCGCAGCGGGCGCATGGGTGGAAGAACTGCCGTCGGTCCTTTGGAGTCTGCGAACAACGCCAAACAGATCCACCCAGTACACTCCATTCTTTATGGTGTATGGTGCAGAAGCGGTCCTCCCTTGCGACATCAAGTTCGACGCACCGAGAGTAGTCGCCTACGACGAGTCGGATGCAGAGGAGGCACTCGAAGAAAGCAGGGACACCCTGGATGAGGCACGCGACATCGCCCTGGCACGATCAGCCGTGTATCAACAGGACCTGCGCAACTATCACACACGGAGGCTACGACCAAGAGCGTTCGTTGCAGGCGACCTGGTTCTTCGACTCAAGCAAAAGAAGGTGCACCAGCTCGCTTCTCCATGGGAGGGCCCGTACATCGTGACAGAAGCAATCGGCAACGGAGCTTACCGCCTGAAAGACTCGAAGACGGGAGCAGACTGCAGCAACCCGTGGAACATGGCACAACTCCGCCGGTTCTACGCCTAGTTCAACCCAATCATTGTACAAGAAAATCAGCGCGGCAGGTTTCAGACGCACTCTTTCCCTTACCAGGGTACCTGAGGGGACTGGAAGGGTTTTAATGAGGCGGCCTGTTCGCAAGAATCAATAAATTGATTTGAAGAAAATCTGTCTCCTTTACCTTTCATACAGAGGAAGCTAAAATCCTAAGCCGCCACCCGGACGACTCGGGGGCTGCGCCACACAGGTTGAAAGAAAAGCTTAGGTCGCCACTCGAACCACTCGGGGGTTGCGCCATACAAGCATAAATCAAAAATCCTAGGCCACCACCCGACATACTCGGGGGCTGCGCCATACAGGTCAAGTTCAAAATCCTAGGTCGCCACTCGACATACTCGGGGGCTGCGCCAAACAGGTAACACTTGTAATCCTAGGCTACCACTCGACCTACTCGGGGGCTACGCCATATAGGCCTTCTCAGAAAATCCTCAGCCGCCACTCGAACTCACTAGGGGGCTGCGCTGTACAGGTCAAGTTCAAAATCCTAGGTCGCCACCTGACATACTCGGGGGCTGCGCCAAACAGGTGACACTTGTAATCCTAGGCTGCCACTCAACCCACTCGGGGGCTACGCCATGCAGGCCTTCGCAAAAATCCTAGGCCGCCACTCGAACAACTCGGGGGCTGCGCCATACAGGTCAAGTTACAAAAATCCTAAGTCGCCACCTGATAAAGTCAGAGGCTGCGACATACAGGTCACACTTGGGAAAACCTAGGCCGTCGACCAACATACTAGGCGACTGCGCCAAACAGGTCAAAAATCAAAACAGGCATTTACACTTTCGAGCAAGCAGATCAATTCTCATGACTCGCAAGTATTTTAATCTATTACATTACGACTTGCACAGGCACATTTGCCCTCTATAGCTAACCCTGTACATCAGACGACAACGACTTTAAACTGCAGGCTCGGCCTTCGGCGCATCGAGGGGACCTACAAGGCGCTCACTCAAGTCCTGAACCTGCCTGATAATTCGGCGCGCAGCCGCCAAGGTCTCGTCGAATTCGTCATCACCAGGCAGGCCATCAAGCACCCTGTCGAGCGGGAGATGCGGCCGATGCATCCGGACGTATGCCAACGCCGCGTTCGCCCCAGCCACAAGTTGGGCGTCGACAACCTCCTTCAGCCCTTCACCATCGCGAAACCTTTCCAGCAAGGCGGACAGCCCGTTCGGCTGCGCGTTATGCGGGAAGTACACACGATTGATGTGCCAGAGTGTCTTCCGGCACTTCTCCAGAAGAAAAGCAGCACGCCACGTACGATCAAGCATGGTGGCCAGGACGTGCCCTCTCGACTTGTTCACCCAGAACTGCCGAGCTTCGCAGGAGTCGCCGGACGCCTCTCCGGTAACTCACTCTTCAACGCGAGCCCGCTCGGCCTCCCAATCAGGATTAACATCTGCACGCATAAACTGCAAGTCAGAACAAGCAAGCTTCAGCAAAGATAGCAGCCGCCAAAGGGATACAAACCTTGCAACTGCCGACTGATCAGATCGATCTCCCCAAGCAAGAAATCCTCACGTCGCGAGAACTCCGCCGTAGGATGCGACCGGGAGCGGTGCAGCAGCCGCTCAGTATTCTTCAGGGTCGCCTCAAGCTCAACCACGTTGTTCTTCAGGTATGTGATTATCCGCTGATCATTTACACTACGTGGAGGAGCCGGTGCCGCCCGACGACGGCGAGCACCCGAAGAAGAAGCCGCGCCACTCGGCTCAGCCACAGGAGAAGGCGAAGCATCACCGCGCACAACATTCTGCCATGAATACGCAGAGTCAATACAATCATACGACTGCGAAGCACAGTTAAACTCGGCAGAAAGAAAGTCAGCAAAAGCAATATTGAAGGCCAAAAGACCTGGCAGGACAATATTCATTACAGAGCAAGAAGTTCAAAATACAGACCACGGCGACTGCCGAATTCCTAAAGCTACGCCTACTCTAAGGCTGCGGACTGCGACCGGGGACGACCCTTCCGAGCGGCAGCCGCCTCAGTCGCCTTAGCAAGGGCCCTCTCGAAGAGTGCCACAAGCTGCACGGCCAGCTGCGAAGCACGCTCCTTCACGCCACTCAGCGACGCGGTTCGGCCATCAGGTTTGCGGGGAAAGCCGCTGACGACCTTCTCAAAATCACCTGGAACCTGATGCCCTAAGAGGAGCTGGAAGGTGAGCTCGGAGCCGCGTACCGTCTACGACCGCGTAAAATCGGCGATGGTGGTCGCGTCCTCAAACGGCGCAGCAAGGGCGTCCACGGCTGCCGGCGGCTGGTCGCCCGGGAAGATACCCTGGTGCACCACAGTGAGGGCTCCAGTCGATTTCTTCAACGCGGCTGCGGACTTCTTCAGCGCGTCGGAGGCATAGGCACAGACCCGGTCAAGGAAGCCAACAGCAGTCGCCAAGTCAACCGTGTCACTATACGCGTCTTCCGGAGGAGCTCCACCGCAAGTCTCTGCGCAAAGGATTCAAGGTCAGACAAAATAAAAAGATCAAGACACAGTAGGCATCAAGCCGAAACTTACCCCCAAGAACACCGGCGATTGAAAGGAGACGACTGACTTGAGTCTTTTCCTGGGCGACCCGCGCCAGCTCCCGCTATCGAGACTCATGTAGAGCCTTCTCAAGCTCATCAACCCGCCCAGTAGCCTGGTCCAGAGAAGCACGCAGCTGGTCCCTCTCCTTCTCCAGGCGAACGTAAGCCGCAGCTGCGTCAAGCTGCTGACGGTAGTACGGCTGAAGCAAAAGTAAGATGTTAATAAAGTTGCGGGCGACTATACTAGTCACCCACACATTCGAGGGCTACTCCCATCGGGAGCGCTGATCGCGCACCCGATGAAAAATCAAGAATGCAAGGACAAGGATAAAGGACTTACGTGGTCCAGGAGGTCAAGGTCCTCTGAAGCCGAAGGAGGAACGCGGCTAGACGATGCAACGCTAGCAGGCTCAGCAAGCACCTTCTCCACTGCCGCCTGAGTCCCCAGTCCAGTCGAAGGGGCGGATGTATGCTCCACGTCCCAAAGGGGGGAGCTAACATCGCCAGAACGGTGGCTGCAGCGAAAACGAGCACACCTGTCAACTTAAACGTTGCAACTACAAAACACAACTCGAAGGACACACATCATAAAGAAGCTCACCTGGGGGTACCAAGGTCATCGTAACTCTCCAGGGAGGGCGAAGGCATCCGCGCAAAAGAACGAGGAGCTGCGGGGGTTCATCCCAGCCACCCGAGGACCGCGCACCCGACGACGTCGCGACGACCTCCTCCAGGGTAACGTCGGCATCCTTAGCAGGTGACGACGCAGTGGCAGAGTCACCACGACTCGGGAGCTTCCGCTTCTTCCGCACGGGTTCCTCCACTTCATCCTCTTCCTCCACCTCTTCGTGGGGAGAGTGTGCGGAGGGAATCTCTTCGTCGTCGTCTTCCTCCTCGACAAACTTCGACTCGTCGTCGGGTCCGTTCTTGGGAAGAGGAGGAAGGCTGATCAACAGAGCCCGACCCTGAAGCAAGTAGACACAAGTCGAATCAAAAAGAAAGTAGACGCAAGTCGAGCAAAGACAAAAGGAAAACAAGCCAAGACTTACCTTAGGAACGGGGTTCGAGGCCCCGTAAGCAGCAATCGGGCACTTGACGTTGCACGTGTCCGCGACTCGGAGGTTGGTGATGGATCTTACTTTGGTTTCCACCTCCTCATCGTCAAGCGGCTCGGTGCTGACGCCCTCGGCGGCCCACATCGGGTGAGGCCGAGCGCTGAGCGGCTGCACCCGAAGACGGAATAAGGTGGCCATCAGGAAGACGCCACCCGCCTCGCGCCCAAGGGTCTTGGTCAGATCGCGCAGCAGGCTCAGCAAGGGCCGCACGGCCTCCTTCTCTACGGCAGTCAGCGGGTGCGCCCAGGCGCCGGTCTTCCGCAGTCCACGTCCGCTGTCGAATGCATCCAGGTCGTCCTGGTTCGACTGGACGTAGAACAATCTCTTGCGCCATCCCTGGACGGAGTCGCACTTCTTCATCTGGAAGTACGCGGTGTCACTGCGCACTTGGATTCTGAAGCCGCCCACGGGGAAGGTCAACCCGCTCTTCCCAACGTTCTTGCGAACGAGGAAGAGCGACTTCCACAACGCCCAATGGGGCGCGACACCCAGGAAGCACTCGCAGAGCACGATGAAGCCCGCGATGCTCAAGACGCCATTGGGGGTCAGATCGTGGATCTGAACCCCATAGGCATACAGGAGACCGCGCACGAAATCGTGCATGGGGAAGCCGAAGCCCCGCGGAAGGAAATCCGCGAAGCAAACACGTTCCCCATCGCGGGGAGTGGGGAAAACCTCCTTGCCAGGAACGCGTACCTGGACTTGGTCAGCAGGTGGAAGCAGACCCTGCGCGCGGAAGAGCTCCACCTCGGCCTTCTTCACCGACGATCTCTGCCAGTCGCCGTCGGGCTTCTTCATCAGCCCGGCTTCGTCGGCGGCGGCGGAGGAGCCAGCGGTGCTCTTCGGCTTGCCCATGGTGCCGCAAGGCAGCGCAAGGTGTACGGACAGATTGCACGGAGCTCTGGATAGCGGCGAAAATGGTAGAGCGCAGAGGAAAGTGAGCACAGAGCGAGTGGAGAAGATGAAATCCCAAGCGTCAAAACACAGTACTTATGCCTCGAAAAGTCTCATCTCAACCGTCCACAGAACAAGGGCTCCGACCAGACACATCCGGCCGTCCACGTGTCGCACGAGGAAACCAACCGTCACCACCCACTTCGTCCACTACGCACGAAAACCGAGGCGTCATCATCATGCCGCGCAAATTTCGCGCCCACTTCGGAGGCGTGACAACTGTTGACCGCGGTCAGCTCTGACAGCGGGGCCCGCCAAGTCACGTCCCATCGAGCGCAGAGGCGTGCAGCAGATCGTCACCAGTGACGTCATCAAGACAACGGCTCCAAAATCAATTGAAGCAACTCGACAGAGTAATTCGAGTAGTAGGCTTCAAAGCTGAAATCAACAAGGTAGGATCGGCAGATGATCCGAGAACCCGAAGAAACCATTCGGGTGGCAACAGAGTAAGCTCGAGCAGCCGAATCCATCCACAAGTAAGCCAAACAGGCTGAGTAGAAGCAAGCTTCGCAAGAAGATGAAGACAAAGTAATTTGACTGCAAACGTTACTCCCATCGGGAGTGGCCGGTTTGGCTGAAGAAATCGAGTTCAAGCTCAAGATCAAGCAATCCAATGGCGCGTCCAGGAGGAAGGAGTCCTTTGCTCGACTCTACGCTTCGACCAAGCACTCGGGGGCTACTGACGTGGGGCTGCCTTTCGGGTAGTCCACGATAAGGCTACCTGGGCCGCGCCAAGGACAGGAAGGCCCACAGAAGGCCCACGCGGGGTACCATGTAACTTAGTCCAAGTCGGTTAGGAAGCATAACCTGCCATATCTGTAGTTGCCATCGGCACCAACCACCCGAGACCTGGCTGCCTATAAAGCCAGGAGGGCTGCTCGTCCCAGAGGACACGCCAATTGACGAGGTGGTAACTCGACAAGTCCCAGGGTTGTGCACACCGGGTTGATTGATGGGGAGAGAGATGAGTGCAGGTGGTCACGACGGCTGACAAGCAAGGATTTACCCAGGTTCAGGCTCCCGGAGGATAACACCCTACTCCTGCTTGTCTGGTTATTGATGCGAGTTGTGGTTACAATGGCGAGACTGCGATCTCGCTAGGGTTTGTGCCGTAGCTATCAGCGTGTCCTCTGGGACGAGCAGCCCTCCTGGCTTATAGGCAGCCAGGTCTCGGGTGGTTGGTGCCGACGGCAAATACAGATATGGAAGGTTATGCTTCCTAACCGACTTGGATTAGGTTACATGGTACCCCGCGTGGGCCTTTTGTGGGCCTTCCTGTCCTTGGCACGGCCCAGGTAGCCTTATCGTGGGCTACCGAAATGCAGCCCCACGTCACATAGCAAAGCGAGCTTGACGACGAGTTTCAATTGCCGCCCTTGTTGTGGGGACAATCTCTTGACCATATTGATCCTTTGGATCCTCGTCTTGACCTTCTAGAGGGCCTTGATCATCATGAGAAGTCTCTTCGTGTGGTGGAGAAGGATGATCTTGCCCTAGAGTATAACTTGGAGAAGTGGAGTTGTCTTTAATAATCTTGGTGGAGGAGACATGATCTTGTTGTTGATGAAGTTCTTGTTGAGAATCCTCATGAGTTTCATCTTGAGAAGAAATAGTATGCTCTTGTTGAGGAGGATCTTGAAATTGTTCTTGAGGGGATTCATCATTTGCTATGGATGAGCCACCTTGTGGTTCTTGTGATGGTGAGGTCTCCTTGATGAGAATACTTGAGTCTTCTTGAACAACTTCTTGATGGACTTCAATGGGGCGAAGAAAGCCCACCCCCATCTTCTTAATGGCATCAAAAGGTTGTTCATCACCTACATCACAAACACCAACTTGCTCCACTTGGGAGCCATTATTTTCATCGAATTCCACACTACAAGACTCTATGATAATCCGGGAGGATTTATCAAAGACTCTATAAGTGTGGGACTCGCTACCACATCCGACAAAAATTCCCTCAATAGATTTAGAGTGGAACTTACCCAACCGGACACCCTTGACGAGATAATAGCACTTACATCCAAACTCTCGGAAGTAGCCAATGTTGGGTTTATTGCCGGTAAGGATCTCATATGGAGTCTTCTTCAAGCCGTTGCGGAAGTAGAGGCGATTTGATGAGTGACAAGCGGTGGAAATAGCCTCCGCCCAAAATTTGATGGGAGACTTGAACTCCGCCAACATAGACCTCGCCATATCAATGAGAGTTCGGTTCTTTCTTTCGGCAACGCCATTTTGTTGAGGAGTGTAAGCAGCGGAATATTGATGACGAATGCCTTCTTCACTAAGAAAGTCGTTAAGAGTGTAATTCTTGAATTCCGACCCATTGTCACTTCGAACAACCAATATGGGAAGGTCATGTTGGCGTTGAACTTCCTTTGAGAAGTCGATGAAGACTTGTTGAGTTTCATCCTTGGTCTTGAAGAAATAGGCCCATGTATACCTTGAGTAGTCATCAACAATCACGAGACAACATTTCTTGCCACCAAGACTTATCTCCGGAATTGGTCCAAATAGATCAACATGGAGGAGCTCCAAAATCCGGGAAGAAGATATGATGGTCTTGCTAGGATGAGGAATATCATGCATCTTGCCTTCCACACAAGCTATACAAATTCGATCCCTTGAAAATAAAACATCATCTTTTAGTCCAAGGATGTGGCCACCCTTGTGGAGACTTTCCAAAGTACGCATGTTTACGTGGGCTAGTCGGCGATGCCAAAGCCAACCCACGTCGGCTTTTTCGAAGAGACACATGGCTTGAGAAGTGGTGGCTCCGGAGAAGTCCACCACATAGAGCTCATGCTCCACGTATCCCACAAAAGCCACTCTTAGCGACTTGCTCCACAACAGGACCACAATGTCCTTATCAAAGAAGGGAGAGATCCCCATCTTTGTTAAGGCACGAACCGATAACAAATTATAGCCAAGAGATTGAACAAGCATAACATTGACTAGAGTAATGTCGGGGGCAACTACCACTTTGCCAAGCCCGGTTACCTTAGACCTTGATAAGTCACCAAACGTCACGGTTACTTGATTTTCATTAGATTTCAACTCCGTGACGAGCTCTTTGCTCCCGGTCATATGACTTGTACATCCACTATCAATTATCCATTTTGAACCACCGGGAGCAAGATCCTACAATAGATCACTTCTTGCATTTAGCAACCCATTGCTTCACAATGGGCGCTTTATGGTTAGCGATAAGAGACTTAGGAACCCAAATAGCATATGAAATAAAGCCATAGTAGGGTCCAATGTAACGAGCACAAACATTCCCATAATAATCGACATATAAAGCATAGTTAGGGTTGTTGTCCCCGGCATGATCTTTACGAGTAGGCTTGCCCCTTGTGACATTCCTACTCGCAAGACCTTCCTTGGATTGAATGGAGTCGGCCTTCTTGGCTTGGATGGGGTTGACGCTCTTGGGAATACCCTTCTTGGCATTCATCTTCATGGGAGGCACATATCCAAGACCTTCCTTTCCTGCGCCATGATGGGAGTCTCAACAACTTGCTTACCCTTGAGAAGGATGATCTTGGATGTGGAGGCCTTAGTCATCTCACTCTTCATCCTAGCATTCTCCTTCACAAGATTAGCATTATCACACGAACACTTAGAGGTAGAGATGCTAAGAGAATCAAGGTTAGTTAGCCGAGTTTGGAGTTGAGCAAACGACTCCTTTAGAAGAGCATGTTCACTCTCCAAAGCCTTGTGAGCTATGACGAGCTTCTCCATGTCCTCAATGAGTCTAACATGCCCAACCGCAAATTCGGCTTTATCTTGTTGAGCCACCTTGAATTTAGCAAAGTACATATCACGATCCTTAATGAGCTTAGTATGTGAGGAATTATGAGTTTCCTCAATAGTTTTAAGTTGCTCCTCAAGACGAGCATGATACTCTTCAACCTCCTCAAGAGAGGATTTCAATTAAGATAGAGAACTAGCGTCTTCTCTTTCTATCTTACCCTTCTCTTCATTGAGATGCTCTAGCTCACCAATCCGAGCCATGAGGGCACCAACATGTTTCTTGCTATCACCTTGCAAGTTAGTGATAAAAGAGTCGAAAGCCACAAGCTCTTGCTTGATATGAAGGCTAGAGGCATCATCAAGTTCATTCATTTCATTCATGATAGAGGAAGAGGATGAAGGTACCTCCGATGCCTTTGCCATAAGACACTATGAGCTCTTGGTGACGGAGTTCTCATTTGGCGATGTGAATAGTGATGATGAACAGCTTGTCGTAGTTGAAGGAGGTCTTGTTGTTGATGGAGAAACGGTAGTTGTCGATGTGGTGGCAAGATCCGCCACTTCATTTGGCGTTTCTTCCACCGATTCTTCATCATCGGTAGGATACTCCTCTTGAGTCAACAACACGATGCGAGGCTTCTTGTTAAAAGGCCTCTTCTTTCTATAGGCCTTCTTGTGAGGCATCTTGGTTTTGTCCTTGAGCACTAGACGTCCACCATGCTCTTCTCTTTTCTCATATGGGCACTCGGCAACAAAATGGAACTTGTCTTGACAATTGTAACATGTTCTTGACTTGGAGGGTGAGACCCTATCGGCTTGAGGTGCACTCTTGTCAAAACGCAGCTTGCCTCTTGAGGGGTTGTTCCAAAAGGTGCGAGCCGCAAGAGCGAGATGATCATTGTAAGAAATCTTGAGTGCTTCCTCGGACATGGCGGCAAAGCTTCCAAGATCATCATCATCGTTGTCTTCCTCAATGGTAGCCTTCAAGGCAAGGTTGGTTGTGCCTCTTTGCATTCCAAGAGCCCTTGCCCTTGCGTCTTGAGCATTCTTAGTGGCTACCTTATATGCGGCCATCTCTTGCATAACCTCATTAGACGTCATGAGATGGTAGTTGTGTCTTCCTTGAAGACTGTTGACATCGGTTGGCTCACATGCCATCATAGAACTAACATACTTCCTCTTGATCCAAGCATCATCAATATGAGAGGCACCAACTTCACGAAAGTTTGTGGCTATTGTCACCAATCTTCTATACATCATCTCATTGTAACATCCCAAATTTTGCAAATAATTAAAACTTGCATTCAAGCATCATGCATCATTGGGCATAAAACTACATCACAAAAATATTAAATAAAACTTCAAATTATAAATATAAAATAACCTATAAATCCATAAAGTGCTTATCTAAAACTCCTTTAATAAATAAAAATTTACCAATTTATATATGGGCAAGTATAATGTTAAAAAGTTCCATTTTTAATAATCTTTCCAAAACATATTTTTATGAATTTTTCTGAAATGTTTTGAATAGGTTTAAAAATCATATTTGAAAAATAGAAAAGGTTTTAAATAAAAATAATTGGATTTCTGAGTCGAGTGGGCCGTGGCCCGTAGCTATCTGCCACGCGCGCGTAGCCGATCAGCCCGCCAGCGGCCCAGCGCCCCGCGCGCTCGCTCGCAGTCGCTGACAGGTGGGACCCACCTGTCATCTCCCCCGTGGAGCCGTTCGTCCCCAAATCACGCCCACGTCTCCGACCGAAACGCCCGATTTGATTTCGTTTGAATGCGGCGATTTACTACTCCATTTACCTCGTTGTTTTCCCCTACTAAAAGCCCCCGAGCTCCTCCGTGTTTTTCCCCAAACACCTCCTCCAAAGAGCCCCTGGGCTGGCCGCTAGAGACCCCGCTTTTCCGCCGTCGCCGTCGGTGAGAACCTCGCCGTGCGCGCAACCCTAACCACCCCGTGCCGTATCGTTGCTCCCTCTCGCTTTAACTTTTCCTTGCGGAGCTTTTTGACACGGTTTCGAACTCATTCCCGCAGTGCAACGCCGTGTCCGTGCTCGCCCGAGGAGAACCGCCGCCTCGTGCTACTCCGGCGAGCGATTACGCGAGGAGGAGTTCACGCCGGAGACCGCCACCTCGCCACCGTCCCCGCATCGACCTTCTCCACGTCTCGGTAAGACCCATCCATCCCGTAGGTCCCTAGGATGAGAGCGCGTGCAATGCCGGCCGTGGCGCCGCCGCGGTCAGGAGTTTTTCCGGCGAACCGCGCCGCCCGCGCGTGGTCTCCGTTTTCGGACCGTTGGATCTAGATCCAACGGATCTAGATCCGTTTAATCCCGAGCGCTCATTATTAAGGAGATCGGACAGCCACGCTGCCGATCCGCGTCGAATCGGTACGGACGAATCAGATCGCGCCGCGTGGCCGATTCTTTTTATATTTCGAATAAAATTTAGAAATTAAAACAGAAAACTATTAAAACTTGCAAAATTCATAACTTTTGATCTGTAAGTCCAAAATTGATAAACTTTATGTCATTGGAAAGCTCTGCTCATGTAGTTTATTTCTACATCATTTTTTTTCCCTTTGACAAATTATAATTTGTATAATTATCAGAGGAGTATTTCGGCCATTAAAATAATAACTTAAATAATAAAAATGATTTTAGAAATAAATGTAATTGTTTTAAGATTGTATAATTTCCCTCTGTCCAGCAATATTAATAAATGTCCAAATTGAAGATGTCATAAAAAAAATAAAAGTTGTAATTATAGAAATCAAAGTTTTACTATATTATTTTAAAATTATTTAATTGATAAATAAAATAAGAAATACCTAAAAATTATATTTCATTTATTAATGACAAAAAATAAGAATTATTAATAAGTGTGTCTTATCATCATAGCATATCATTCATGCATACATGATTATGTTTAGTGTTGTGATGGTATTGTGTTGGTATTCATTTTATTCATTGTTTGTGCTAGATTGTGAAGAAGAGGAAGGACTTGCTTGTAATTGTTATTCTTGCTGTGCTTGTTCCTCCTGTTACCAAGGCAAGTGACATTCATACTAAATCCCATATTTCTATATGCATAAGTAGTATATTTTGAGTAGTGTGCATGATAGGGATTTTTTATTTATTTTATAATGCTAAGCTAGTTTGTGTTTCAGAAATATCCTAGTAGTGTGTAGCCACCCTTTTTCCCAAGCAGCCATGAAAAGATTTTATTAGTTGCTTAGCCATGCTATAAAAATGTTTACCATGTTATGGAAATGTTTCTAAGTGTTAAAAATCTAAAATACACATCTGGGTGGAATTGGTTGATATGGTTTATGTTGAGTGGCTTTTGGGACTATGCTTGTGGGTGTCATCGCCTAGGATGAATGTCTATTCTACTTAGTGCCATGAGTATGGTGGTTGTTACCCAGAAGTACACTTGTGGATGGCCACCCAGGAACGAAGAGATTACCAAGTCCCTCCAAGTTTAGAAGCTTCCCGTGCAACCTTTTGACAATGGGCTCTGTCTAGAATGATTAAGTTGTGGGAGTGCAACCTGTCAGCTTGACAAGCAGATGTAGAGATGATAGGTGGAACGGGTCTTGCTAGTATGGTTGCATTCTTCTTCTGAAAATTCTTGTCTCAATTCTCTCCTTTCCATAATACACTCCGTGTGTATAGGATTTCTCGGACAAATTGAGTCTAAAGGTGAAAGTGCACAACCTCTGCAGAGTCGACAATCTGAGTTCTCAGCCCTGTCCCTGGAAATGGACTACTTGAGCAACTGGACAAGGATGGGCAGAAGAATCTCAACACTGTTTTCATAAAGTAAAATTTGACTAAGGAAAGAATTGTTGGTGCACTTGGGCTTTATCCCTCGGTGCCAAGTCTTCGAGAAATAAAAGTGTTTTACAAAATGATAGGAGAAAACTTGCTTTCTGCAAATAGCCTTCAACCCCACCAAGCCAAATATGCATATAGATGTTAGACTTGCCAGAATATATCCACCATAGTCACTTGCCAATACATCATTGTATTGACCTCCTTCGGGGGCTGCATATTCCAATGTGCAGGTAATTCTGATGCTGAATGATTTTGGCTCGAGTCTACACCCAACATGACTGCCTGTGGCGCATGCTTGAAGATGAGGCTCAATGTTATTTCGCTTTCGTTGTGAACTTTGAAATTTAGCTAGCCTTCATGGCTATGAAAATTGTAATAAAGCCATATTGGCTATTATTTTTGGATCTCGTTGTAGCAATTTAATACTTATGCAATTGTACTCTATATTTTGTACTGTGGTGCTGGCAGTGATCCAGGGACTAGCACATAACACAGGTGTTCCAACTTTAATAAAAGTTGGGGTGCTACAAAATGGTATCAGAGCAAAGTGTTGCCTGTAGGTTCGAGCCCCTAGGATTGGTTAAGCCCTTTTTGGTCATAATGTTACCATCTTTGAAATATGTTGGATTCTAACGGCATGGTGGGATGAAGCGGCCCGGGACAAACTTTACATGTCCACGTACATGAGACCTGTTCCACAATATAAGTGGCTGGCCGGGTGTCTGTCTCTCTCACTATAGTGAAAAATCCAATTTACGAAGAGTTGTTAATATCTGTTGATCACCTTAGGATTTTGACTTAGTATTCCCCCTAAATTAATAATACACTCCATAACTAGTACTTCCTTATCTTATGCAATTCTTGTTTTAATTTCCTTTCTTTCCTACCTAAAGGATGACGAGCTTTCACTTCACCACAGCGGAGGACTTCGAGAACACCCGTTTTGGCTGTTACCTCCTCGACATCGGCGAGAAGATAGGGTTACCACTACCCCAAGTAAAGGGCTTCATTCTGAAGAAGTTTAACAAAGAGGGTTGCTGGGGAATAAAAGCAACACAGCCAGGACGTGCAGAGGAGCCCCCACTGGAGATCAAAATGGTTAGTGACTCCAAAGACAAAGGGCTCAATCTAGTCATGCATGATTTGATTGGGCGCCTCTACGGACGCTACAACATAGAGTTGAGGGGCCACTACTCCATTTTCTTTGGACGAAGAAACGAGGATGGAGAACCTTACCTGTATGATGTCGGAGAAAGAGGCAAGGCAAAACCCCTTAGCCTTTATTTCCAGGAGCTGGAAATCCTTGTCACCGAACTATATGAAGATCGACGCACCGAGCTCCTGAAGAACGATGAGTTATGTGCCTTACTTAAGGAGAACGAAGAGAAGGTGAAGGTTCAAGAGGAAGTGACTAAGGCACAGGAAGAGAGATTCGCTGCACAAGAGGAGAAGTACAGGAGACAAGAGAAAAGAGTTCAAGAGAAGAACAAGATCATCAGGGAACAAAAGGCAGAACTCGAGAGCAATGAAGTCGAGTTCAAGGCTGATAGTGACTTGATCAAAAGGCTTCGTACTGAGAAGAGAGAGCTGCAAGAGAAGAATCTTGCCCTGGAGAAAGAAGTAAAGGAACTCAAGGATGTACTCGCCAATGAAGGAATCGAGATACAGGAAATTGAAGAGGAGGAAGAGGATATGGTCGAGTAGTTAGTTAGTGAGACTACCATTTATCATACACCACATTGTCTTGATCTTGTATTGACCTACCAACTTGTGGTAAGGCAGTACATTCCCTTGTATCCTCGGAACCTCGCGAGTTTATTTTCCAAACTTTTATATCGTTTTCCTTAAACCAAAGGTTTTGAATTGTTTGCTGATTGTTTTATAAGTGGTGTGTTGATTGATGGTGTGCTTGACTGGATTGTTTTGTGCATGGGTAAGGTTCCTCCTTATCGATATATCTATCTTTTACTCATCCCTGCAAAAACCCCACAGATGCCTCCACGTCGTGATACCGACAACAGCGAAGCTATGCAACAGATGATGGCAGCTCAAGCCCAACTGATGACTATGATGACCCAGTTCATTGCAGCAACCAACAACAACAACAACAACAACAACAATAACAACCATCCACCACCACCCCCACCTCCTGTGGACAGACTTGCAAGATTTCTCAGGCTTAGACCTAATAAGTTCTCCTCTGCTACTGAACCCATAGTGGCGGATGACTGGCTCCGTTCAGTCAACAAGGACTTAGTAACCTGTGAGTGTTCTGAGGCAGAAAAGGTGAGGTTCACTGCTCACCTATTGGAAGGACCTGCTGCCATGTGGTGGGAGACCTATCAAGTGACCCATCCCTTGGATGGCATGACTTGGGATGCGTTCAAGGATGGTTTCTGCAATGCTCACATCTCCTCTGGCATAATGAATCTGAAGAAGGAGGAGTTTTGTAGCTTGAGACAGGGAGGTAGAACTCTGAAGGAGTATATAGATGACTTCTGTGCGCTATCAAGGTACGCACCAGAAGACATCGACACTGATGCTAAAAGGAAGGACAAATTCCAAAATGGACTTCGGGGAGAACTAAAGATACCTTTGTCTGTGGCATATGCTCCTAACTATCAGATTCTGCTAGATCAGGCAATCACCCTGGACAATAACATCAGAAAGGAAGAGAATAGGAAGAGGAAGTTTGGTGCAAGTAAAGGTAACACTGAAGTGGCTCACAAGAAACCACACACCTCAGAAGTCAGTGGCCATAAACCCTGGAACTACTCCAACAATGGTAGTGGCCAAAAGCATCATGGTCATAACCACAATGGAGGGTATAAAGGAAATAATGGTGGGTTCAAGGGAAACCATCACCATGGCCATAATCATGGAAATGGTAATCCCCGTCCTAACACTGAAGGGAAGAAAGACCTGTCTAATGTGACTTGCTTCAAGTGCAAGAAGACGGGACACTATGCTACTGATTGCCCAGAGAGAAAGGCCGATGAAAATTCCAAGCCCAATCCTTTCCAGAAGGGACAAGTAAATCACCTCAACGTGGAAGAAGTTCATGATGAACCTGACGCTGTGATTGGTAAGTTCCTGCTCAATTCTTTTCCAGCATTGGTCTTATTTGATACTGGAGCATCGCATTCATTCATATCAAGAGCTTTTGTAAACAAACATGGGCTAGCCGAGGAAAGCTTAGGAAAACCTATTAGAGTGAGTTCACCTGGGGGTGAGATGATAGTAAATTCAGGCTGTAGGCAGTTAGAATTAAGGATTGGAAAATATCTTTTTCCAGCAGACTTAGTCATCCTAGAAACCCAAGGTTTGGATGTTATTATCGGAATGGATTGGATGACCCGTTTTGAAGGAATCATAGACTGTGCAAACAGAGCTATCACCCTCACCACCCCAGAAAAACAAAAGATTAAATTCAGATCAACTTTCAAACTTAAGAAAGTTAGCCTAAATTCTCTTAAGGGGGTTAGCCTTGGTGATGTGCTGATTGTCCAAGAGTACCCAGATGTATTCCCAGAAGAATTACCGGGAATGCCACCTGATAGAGATGTGGAATTTCTCATTGAACTAAAACCGGGTACCGGACCAATAGCCAAGAGACCTTACCCAATGGCCGTCGATGAACTGAAAGAACTCAAGAAGCAACTGGAGGAACACCTTCTGAAAGGATTTATCCGTCCAAGTTCTTCGCCTTGGGGAGCGCCAGTTCTTTTTGTCAAAAAGAAAGATCAAACCCAGAGACTAGTCACGGACTACAGAGATATAAATGAACACACCATCAAGAACAAGTATCCGTTACCCAAGATAAATGAATTATTTGATCAACTGAAAGGTGCATGTGTGTTCTCCAAGATTGATCTTCGATCAGGATATCTCCAAATGAAGGTTAGAGAGATGGATATACCAAAAACATCGTTTGTTACAAGATATGGCTCTTATGAGTATACAGTAATGCCATTTGGATTAACCAATGCTCCAGATTATTTCATGAATATGATGAATAAAGTGTTCATGGATTTTCTAGACAAGTTTGTGGTAGTGTTCATAGATGACATTGTGATCTACTCCGAGAGTCACAAAGAACATGAAGAGCATTTGCGCCTAGTATTGCAGAGACTACGTGAACATAAGTTATATGCCAAATTCAGCAAGTGTGAATTTTGGTTGGAACAAGTCGCATTCCTAGGACACATAGTATCCAAGGAGGGTATAGCAGTGGATCCTGAAAAGGTTTCAGCTGTAACCAATTGGGAACCACCAAAGAATGTTGGAGAATTACGAAGTTTTCTTGGTCTAGCAGGATACTACCGAAGATTTATAGAAAACTTTTCCAAAATCGCCAAGGCACTGACGGAATTATTAAAGAAGGAGAAGAAATTTGAGTGGACTGACGCATGCGAAGCCAGTTTTCAGGAATTAAAGAAACGACTAGTTTCAGCCCCAGTTCTATGCTTACCCGATTTAGAGAAAGAATTCCAAGTATACTGTGATGCTTCACGCCAAGGCCTGGGAAGTGTGCTGATGCAAGAAGGCAGAGTGGCATCTTATGCCTCTAGACAGCTCAAGAAACATGAAACAAATTATCCCACCCATGATCTCGTGTTAGCCTCAGTAGTACATGCCCTAAAAACTTGGAGACCCTACCTAATGGGAAAAAGATGTGAAGTGTTCACTGACCACCAAAGTTTGAAGTATATTTTCACACAGAAAGAATTGAACATGAGGCAGAGAAGATGGTTAGAACTTATCAAGGATTATGACCTAAGTCTCCAATACCATCCTGAAAAGGCTAATGTAGTAGCTGATGCCCTGAGTCGTAAGGTGTATTTGAATGGCCTCACGACAGGAGAAATACCTAAGGATTTATGCAAGGCATTCAAGGACCTCCGATTGGAAGTGGTACCAGATGGTTTTGTAGCCTCGATGGTAGTACAACCAAATTTGATGGATAATATACGTGAAGCTCAGAAGGGAGACAAAGATATTGAAGAAATCAAAGCCAATTTGAGAGCAGGAAAAGCCAAGGGATTTCATGAAGATGAGCAAGGAACCTTGTGGTTTGAAAAACGTGTATGTGTGGCAAATGATCCTGGTCTCAGGAAGTTAATTCTGCAAGAAGCCCATGAAACACCTTACTCCATTCATCCATGAAATACCAAAATGTATATGGATGTGAAGGAGAGATTTTGGTGGAACAATCTGAAAAGAGAAATAGCAGAATATATAGCTAAGTGCGATGTATGCAGTCGAGTAAAGGCTGAGCATCAGAAAGCAGCAGGACTTTTGCAACCTTTGAAGGTACCGGACTGGAAGTGGGATTCTATTGGGATGGATTTCATCACCGGGTTACCAAGGACCAGATCAGGGTATGATTCTATTTGGGTTATTGTTTGTCGCTTAACCAAAATAGCTCACTTTATACCCGTGAAGACCACCTATACCAGCGCAAAGCTAGCTGATATTTACATGAAGAGGATTGTGTGCTTACACGGCGTCCCCAAGAGTATCGTGTCCGATAGAGGGGCCCAGTTCACCTCCCTTTTTTGGAAGCAGTTGCATGAGTCACTGGGAACTAGATTGGAGTTCAGTACGGCATTTCATCCGCAAACGGATGGTCAGACCGAAAGAGTAAACTAGATTTTAGAAGATATGTTAAGAGCTTGTGCGCTTGATTATGGGTCTAGTTGGGATGACAATCTACCCTATGCCGAGTTCTCCTACAATAACAGTTATCAAGCTAGCATTGAGATGGCACCAGTTGAGGCTTTATATGGGAAGAAATGCACAACCCCATTATTGTGGAGTGGTGTAGGAGAACGAAGTTTCTTTGGACCTGATATAATCCAAGAAGCTGAAGAGAAGGTCAGATTAATTAAAGATAGGTTGAAGGTAGCACAGTCACGCCAGAAAAGCTACACGGATTCTAAACGTAGGGAAGTCGCCTACGAGGTGGGCGATAGAACCTATCTTAGAGTGTCGCCACTCAGGGGTGTGAAGAGGTTTGGAATTAAAGGAAAATTAGCACCTCGGTTTATTGGACCTTTTAAAATTCTGTCTCGTAAGGGTGAGGTGGCATATGAGTTAGAACTACCAGAAGCTCTGTCTGCGGTTCATAATGTGTTCCATATCAGTCAGCTGAAGAAATGTCACCCCGAAATAATGGGAGTTCCTTTAAAAGATACTGTACCCCTCGAAGAAGTACAATTGGAGAGTGACCTGACCTACGAAGAGAAACCCATCAAGATATTGCAGACCGCAGAAAGAGTCACCCGTACCAAAACCATCAAGTTTTGTAAAGTCCAATGGAACCATCACACTGAGGAAGAAGCCACCTGGGAACGAGAGGACGACCTCCGAGAAGACCATCCACACCTATTTGCTGATCCTTCCGAAGCTCGAGGGCGAGCTTCCTCTTAAGGGGGTTAGTCTGTCACATCCCAAATTTTGCAAAAATTTAAAACTTGCATTCAAGCATCATGCATCATTGGGCATAAAACTACATCACAAAAATATTAAATAAAACTTCAAATTATAAATATAAAATAACCTATAAATCCATAAAGTGCTTATTTAAAACTCCTTTAATAAATAAAAATTTACCAATTTATATATGGGCAAGTATAATGTTAAAAAGTTCCATTTTTAATAACCTTTCCAAAACATATTTTTATGAATTTTTCTGAAATGTTTTGAATAGGTTTAAAAATCATATTTGAAATCAGTATTTAAAAACAGAAAAGGTTTTAAATAAAAATAATTGGATTTCTGAGTCGAGTGGGCCGTGGCCCGTAGCTATCTGCCGCGCGCGCGTAGCCGATCAGCCCGCCAGTGGCCCAGCGCCCCGCGCGCTCGCTCGCAGTCGCTGACAGGTGGGACCCACCTATCATCTCCCCCGCGGAGCCGTTCGTCCCCAAATCACGCCCACGTCTCCGACCGAAACGCCCGATTTGATTTCGTTTGAATGCGGCGATTTACTACTCCATTTACCTCGCTGTTTTCCCCTACTAAAAGCCCCCTAGCTCCTCCGTGTTTTGCCCCAAACACCTCCTCCAAAGAGCCCCTGGGCTGGCGGCTAGAGACCCCGCTTTTCCGCCGTCGCCGTCGGTGAGAACCTCGCCGTGCGCGCAACCCTAACCACCCCGTGCCGTATCGTTGCTCCCTCTCGCTTTAACTTTTCCTTGCGGAGCTTTTTGACACGGTTTTGAACTCATTCCCGCAGTGCAACGCCATGTCCGTGCTCGCCCGAGGAGAACCGCCGCCTCGTGCTACTCCGGCGAGCGATTACGTGAGGAGGAGTTCACGCCGGAGACCGCCACCTCGCCACCGTCCCCGCATCGACCTTCTCCACGTCTCGGTAAGACCCATCCATCCCGTAGGTCCCTAGGATGCGAGCGCGTGCAATGCCGGCCGGGGCGCCGCCGCGGTCGGGAGTTTTTCCGGCGAACCGCGCCGCCCGCGCGTGGTCTCCGTTTTCGGACCGTTGGATCTAGATCCAACGGATCTAGATCCATTTAATCCCGAGCGCTCGTTATTAAGGAGATCGGACGGCCCACGCTGCCGATCCGCGTCGAATCGGTACGGACGAATCAGATCGCGCCGCGTGGCCGATTCTTTTTCTATTTCGAATCAAATTTAGAAATTAAAACAGAAAACTATTAAAACTTGCAAAATTCATAACTTTTGATCTGTAAGTCCAAAATTGATAAACTTTATGTCATTGGAAAGCTCTGCTCATGTAGTTTATTTCTACATCATTTGTTTTTCCATTTGACAAATTATAATTTGTATAATTATCAGAGGAGTATTTCGGCCATTAAAAAAATATCTTAAATAATAAAAATGGTTTTAGAAATAAATGTAATTGTTTTAAGATTGTATAATTTCCCTCTGTCCAGCTGTCCAAATTGAAGATGTCATAAAAACAATAAAAGTTGTAATTATAGAAATCAAAGTTTTACTATATTATTTTAAAATTATTTAATTGATAAATAAAATAAGAAATACCTAAAAATTATATTTCATTTATTAATGACAGAAAATAAGAATTATTAATAAGTGTGTCTTATCATCATAGCATATCATTCATGCATACATGATTATGTTTAGTGTTGTGATGGTATTGTGTTAGTATTTTTTTATTCATTGTTTGTGCTAGATTGTGAAGAAGAGGAAGGACTTGCTTGTGATTTTTATTCTTGCTGTGCTTGTTCCTCCTGTTACCAAGGCAAGTGACATTCATACTAAATCCCATATTTCTATATGCATAAGTAGTATATTTTGAGTAGTGTGCATGATAGGGATTTTTGATTTATTTTTTAATGCTAAGCTAGTTTGTGTTTCACAAATATCCTAGTAGTGTGTAGCCACCCTTTTTCCTAAGCAGCCATGAAAAGATTTTATTAGTTGCTTAGCCATGCTATAAAAATGTTTACCATGTTATGGAAATGTTTCTAAGTGTTAAAAATCTAAAATACACATCTGGGTGGAATTGGTTGATATGGTTTATGTTGAGTGGCTTTTGGGACTATGCTTGTGGGTGTCATCGCCTAGGACGAATGTCTATTCTACTTAGGGCCATGAGTATGGTGGTTGTTACCCAGAAGTACACTTGTGGATGGCCACCCAGGAACGAAGATATTACCAAGTCCCTCCAAGTTTAGAAGCTTCCCGTGCAACCTTTTGACAATGGGCTCTGTCTAGAATGATTAAGTTGTGGGAGTGCAACCTGTCAGCTTGACAAGCAGATGTAGAGATGATAGGTGGAACGGGTCTTGCTAGTATGGTTGCATTCTTCTTCTGAAAATTCTTGTCTCAATTCTCTCCTTTCCATAATACACTCCGTGTGTATTGGATTTCTCGGACAAATTGAGTCTAAAGGTGAAAGTGCACAACCTCTGCAGAGTCGACAATCTGAGTTCTCAGCCGTGTCCCTGGAAATGGACTACTTGAGCAACTGGACAAGGATGGGCAGAAGAATCTCAACACTGTTTTCATAAAGTAAAATTTGACTAAGGAAAGAATTGTTGGTGCACTTGGGCTTTATCCCTCGGTGCCAAGTCTTCGAGAAATAAAAGTGTTTTACAAAATGATAGGAGAAAACTTGCTTTCTGCAAATAGCCTTCAACCCCACCAAGCCAAATATGCATATAGATGTTAGACTTGCCAGAATATATCCACCATAGTCACTTGCCAATACATCATTGTATTGACCTCCTTCGGGGGCTGCATATTCCAATGTGCAGGTAATTCTGATGCTGAATGATTTTGGCTCGAGTCTACACCCAACATGACTGCCTGTGGCGCATGCTTGAAGATGAGGCTCAATGTTATTTCGCTTTCGCTGTGAACTTTGAACTTTAGCTAGCCTTCATGGCTATGCAAATTGTAATAAAGCCATATTGGCTATTATTTTTGGATCTCGTTGTAGCAATTTAATACTTATGCAATGGTACTCTATATTTTGTACTGTGGTGCTGGCAGTGATCCAGGGACTAGCACATAACACAGGTGTTCCAACTTTCATGATCTTAACCATCAAGCTTGAAGAAGCCTTCGGCTTCATTGCTCAAGGAGTCATAGCGGTTCCTCCTCAAGCTATCATTTCCAACGAACTACTCGGATAGAGCATCCCATGTATCCTTGGCTTTGGTGAGGTGTTGGATGAGAGACATGTCCTTGTTGCCAACCGCTTTTTGGATCATGTAGAGAGCGGTGGCATCAAGTTGAGCCTCCACCACTTCTCTTCTTGTTAAGTTGGTCGGATCATGCGGCTTGTATCCAACTTGAATGATGCGCCACAACTCGATTGAAGAGCTGCACACATGAGACTTCATCACATATTTCCATTGAGATAATGTATAATCTTTAAGCAATGGGGGATCACCCCTATGAGAAACTTGCGGATGAGGAATAATGGGATCGGGGGTATGGTATTGGGATGGGGGAGGAGTGGCGTTGTAGCCTTTAGGCACTTCATCTTGGGAAGATGAAGTGTTTTGATGGTTTGAGGAACTGGTAGCATCACCCTTCCCATCCAAAGGCAATTGCTTTCCCTTCAACAATTCGGGGACCACATCTTGAGTAATGCCCGGAAGCACCGGAGACTTTGAGGGCAAAGCCAGAGAGGTTTCCTTAGATGTCTTGAGAGACTCAAGCATATCATGAAACTTCTTGAACTCGGTTTGTATGGACGATGTCAACTTTGTTTCCAAAGAGTTGATATCGCCATAGTGGCACCTTTCTCTTGCATTGCCGCCAAAGTCGCGGCGTCCGCTTCGGAACCCTCTTTCGGGTCAACTTGCATTGTCCAAGGTTGGTCTCAAGCGGTGAAGCTTATAAGAGACAACCGGGCTCTGATACCAATTGAACGGCAGTTCACCACCTAGAGGGGGGGGTGAATAGGTGGTGACCAATTTTTATGTGTTTTTCAGTTTTAGGCTAGCGGAAAGTAAGTTGTCTAAATGTGCAACTAGGTGATGCAAGTGAACAACAACAAAGAAACTAAACAAGTACAGGAATGCAGTAAAGGAGAGTGGAACAAGACAACCGTAGGAACTCGTAGACACCGATTTTATCCCGAGTTCCACCACATAGGTGTACGTCTCGTTGGAGGGGTGTGAGCTACCACAAAGGTTTGCTCAACGCCACAAAGGCCTCACCCTATTCTCCTGTGAATTCGACCACAAAGGTGCGAATCCACTCTTCCACTAAGGACTCCTTTAAGGGCGGAGAAGATCCCGTACAAACACGTGAGGCACACACCCACAACTGAATTGGGGGCTCCTACAAAGACCACAACATGTCAAATCCACAAAGGAATCCACAAAGGATCAAGAACACACAAAGTTGAACCTAGCTATCCACAAACGGACCCTAGAATCGTTGCCCCTCAAGAAATAGAGGGGGGAAAACAAAACGCTTCGGTGGAGTTGTAGATCGGTGGCTTCTTCCTCAGATCCCCAAGTATCAAAGGATTTGAGTGGCTAGATTGGGAGATCCGGAAGAAACAAGCTTCAGGACCAATGGAGGAGAGAGAAAATCTGGAAGCTTAGTCTACTGGAGGTAGGTGGAGGGGTATTTATACCCCTCTCCAAAATCTGCCCGTTGTACAGCCACCAACCCGGAAATCTCCGGGTTGAGGACCGGAGATCTCCTGACTCCGGAAATTTCCGGTAGGAATTCCGGTTGATCTTGACTCTGGATCACTACTGGTTGGGCTTCTTGACTTGGTAGAAAAATCTCTGATGCTCGGATATCTCCGGACTGGGGCCCGAAGATCTCTGGGCGCCGGAAATCTCCGAAGCCAATTCCGGCTAAAATTGTGTTGGAGTCAGTACGCATAAGAGTTCTGGACTTGGTTGAAATTCCTCTGTCACTCGGAGATCTCCGGACTGGGGCTCGGAAATCTCCGAGCGCCGGAAATCTCCGGGAGCATTTCCGGCTTAGCTTGAGTTGGAGTCAGTACGCTTTTTGATTTGAGACTTATCGAAAAACTTGATTGGCTCGGAGATCTCCGGTCTGTGGACCAGAAATCTCCGAACCCCGGAAATCTCCTGACTGAAATCCTGATGAAAGACCAAGTGAAGTAGAATTGAAACTTAGGCCAAGTAAGTGTTCCTCTTTATTAAACGACCTGTAAAAGAACCTGCAAGCTTCATCACAAACATTAGAATACCTTTTGTGTTGTCATTAGTCACCAAAATCTGGGATTGCATAGAATGCACTTTCACCAGCAACTCAGGTTTTCCTCCGTAAAACAGTTTTATCAAACAGGCTCCCATCCTATAGTTTTGAGGTAAGTAGATGAAGGTAGACTACTAGAAAACTTAATCTTTTTGATGGAGCCTTCAACAACAAGGCTCGCCAAATAAACCCTTTTTGTAACACCTATAGTATTCTAGTAGACATGTTCGGCCAAACAATATTTTGTAAAATAGTTTTCGGGTGGCAAGGTGCCACAAAAGAAGTAAAACTTGCATTATTTTATTTTGAAAACAAAACATGCTTGATAAAATAGTAGGATTGATTATAATGGTGAGGTGGCTTGCCTGGCTCAGCAATATGTCCTTGGTCTTGATCTTGATGTTCCTCAGGTTCATTCCTCACTTCCCGTTCCTTCCCGATCGTATCTAACATCGTGAAAAGGAAAATGAACCACACTCAGAACACCAGACAAAACCACAAGGACATAACAAACAGCAAGCATTGTACAAGACACTGAGATACAAACAGCAGCAAACAAGTCCTTTAGCTATACAACAACAATCAACAAGGTCCATAGAGCTAAGACAATAACAGATTCTCCTAAAAATATACACAACAACTCTGAGTATTAAAAAGGTAGTTCTTCAGAACATTATAACAACACATTACTTAGGGTTATTATATCATTTAATAAGAGTTGTTATATTAGTTTCAGGAAATAATTCAGACAAAAGTATCTTAGTAGATTAGGAAATACTTCAGACAAAAGTATATTAATTGTTTAGGAAATACTCCAAACAAAAGTATCTTAATCACACCATCAAGTATTAATATTAACACGAGCATTGAGCACCCTCACATGCAACCATGTTACTAGCTCAAGAAACACCTACTAACAAGTAACTAAGCGACAAACAATAGTAACATCACTGTCCAAACAAGTTTATGACTAAGAGCTAAAAAGGTGCATTAAGCCTATTTAATAAGACACTGCAATTAATACCACTTCAACAATTAAACCAAACAATCACACAGTAAACAAGTGTTGACAGCAAATCTTGAAGAGAACAAACCATACAACAATCATTACAAAGCACAAACAATTATTGTATAGCATTTAACACCAAACAATCATTCACATGCATGACACACAAATGAAATTTAGTGCAACTCCTAGGAAACAAGATGAACTATGGGAAACTCAAAAGTGAATGGGCTAGCAATACTTTTAGGAAATTCCTTAAGGTTATTAAAGGATAACCTAAGTTTTTGGACTTATGAGATACTAAGCACCTCAACACATAAGAATTGAGGTAAAACAGGAATTTATCTCATTACATTTATTAGATAAATAAGATGATGCTTAAAGAGATAACACATGACACACAAACATACCCACAAGCAAAGCATATAAACACAATTGATGTTATTATTAGGGTACAACGTGAATAATGCTAAACATAAGTAAACAATGCACCACACATTATCATAGTGGTTTAATCAAGTAATTAGTATTGGGTTATGGTTCTGACCTTCAAAAGTTTATTAGTAATATTTCTACAATTCACAATTGCTAAGAACAGATGATTAAAAGCTAATACTTCTATTAGTCAAATGTTGTTGTTTTGGTAGATAAATCATAACTCCTAAGATAATGTTCATAAAGCAAAATCCTTCTACCACAATACACCTAGCAACCATATGAAGTGTTCAAAATTGTATTTGCATCAAAATTTATTACTCAACAGGAGTTAAAAATCATATATTTCAGTTTTAGTGGAACACACACATTTTACCATTAATGGTGTACAACATAAGATATAAATTATTTTTACACAAACCCAACTTTTCATGCTTAGGAAAACACATAAGTATCCAACAAAATTACTCTTAATTTATTTTTCCAAACATATATAGCACCAAACATTAAAATCAAACACATGCAATTAACAGAAAATAAAAATATTCTGTTTCTAGTGTAATAACCTACTGTTTTAGAAAATAATCTACCAAGAGCAAAATATAAGATGTAAAATTCTACCAAACTACGATATAATAGCTACTAGTAATATCTACCACATACAATTAGATTTTCTCAAAAAAGTATTTTTAATAATGAACTAAAAATCCCCAAAGTGGTACTGGTGTCAAACTTAAACATGATAGAACTATAGTTATGAACATCTCCTGCATGCAAGGCTTATAGATCTAGGTAGGTATTCTAACTGGCTTTCCATAGAACTAAAGTTTTCTAATTTTGGATCTATAAAACTCAAGTTATTAAGTAAACGGTGCAAATTCCACAATTTACAAGATTGAACATAGAGCACACATACAAACATATTTTTGAGGAAGGCTAGTGCCAAATGGTTAAGAAAACTCATAGCTACTCAAAACAATTTGAATTAACCAATTTGGATAAGTAGATCTCCCACAAATGAATTAAAACTAACAAGAAACTTTCTGGGGGAAAAGACAGGAAAAGGATTTAACTGAAAAAACCGAAAAGGGCCAGATCTAGAGCAGGTCGGCGCGTACGGAGATGGGCCGGCCCAGGCGGCGCGCGGGAGATCCGGGGAGGTAAGTCACCGCTGGATCGGGAGCGAATGATCGAGATTAGATAGCCAGGGATTCAAAGGAGACCGTTGATGCGAAGATCTACGGTTCCCAGTCATCTTCCTCTTCCAGACACATAGGACATGGGCAGAAACCCTAAAGAAGGACGCGAGCTCGAGCTGCTCACCTAGGGCGCACGCCGGACGACGGCGAGGGGTGGAGGAGGACACTGAGGGCTCGGGGAGGTCGCGGGTGTCCGCAGAACTCGTCGGCGAGCTCCAGGCCGATGGCGGCGTCGAGGACGTCCGGCACAGACATGGCGTGGCCGCGGCGTTTCCGGTGCACCTGAAACCAAACGATGATGTCTAAGTGGTAGCCAGAAGAGAGGGGAGTGAGCCAGGGCAAGGAGTAGGAGAAGAGGGGGCCGGAATCCATGGCATTTGTGCTCGAGAGCTTCGGGTCCGAGCTGGGGTTCTGTGCACGTTCTTGGCAAGGGGGAGAAGAGAGCTCGTGATATTTTGCGGGGGGGTGAGGGAGTGGAGGTTTTGTGGTCTCTTACCCGAGAGGGTGACCTAAAAACACACACACGGGCATGACAAGGGAGAGAGAAGGCAGGGGGTGGGTGATTGGAGGAGTCAGGCGGTGGAGGAGCGTCTGCTCGCACTGTTACAAGGTTTGGAGGCTAGCCACTGTCCCTAAGTCCTTGGAGGAGTTGAAATAATGGATGATGGGTTTTCTGCCCGCCAGGTGCTCGACACAATGCCAGAGAGAAAAGGACAAGGAGTTGATGTGCTAGGGTTTGGCAGGGGCGAGTCCAAGGGGTCTAGGGGGTGTGTGGGTATCCAATGCTTGCCTACGACCAGGGTTTGGGAGGAGGGGAGTGGAGGTTTTTATATGTAGAAGATATTTGGGCTGATTAGATTAGGCCACTAAACATAGATGCATTGGTCAACTTCTTGACAGTAAAATTATAACACAGACTGGGTTGGCTAGAGGACAAATAGATTTAACATTTTGCTTAAAAGTTTGGGTCACAGGGGTTCAATAACATCTAGATACAAAATTGTCAAAATGCTACTCTATAACACATCCTAAGGCCACCTTATGTTTAAGCACTCAAAACAAGCAAGAGTTAGTGATTAAACATTTTTGTAAAATTTAAAGGAGGCTATAAATGGAAAGTAGAGGTGATGTAGATAGTGCTAGAGGTTTTGTATTTCCAAGATGAACAAACTAAACCCTAATTGTCATGCTCTAGGAATCTTGAAAATTAATGGAAATGAAGATAGTTGTTTCTTATTTAAAAAAAGGATAATCTTTGAGTTTCTCCTAAATTCAACATAATAATCAAAGGTTAAACACACCACAACCATATGACACAACATTTAAAGCATGAATGATCTCAATTAAATTATATAAATAAAATGTTGTCTCATACACCCCACATGACACACATAAAATATCACACTTATGGGAAACAATTGGGGCACATAACATCTAGGTCAACCACACATACAAATAGATAAACACCCACACAATTGTATCACTAACCAAACTTTTAATATAAATCAACAATATTTGTGAGGAGGTGATCAACAAAATCAAGAAAGGGTATTTTTCGTGGGAATAGAATTAAACAAACATTTTTTTTGAAATGATTTCCAAGACCAAAAGAAATGGGGTTCTGAAAGAGAGTTGCTAATATTAGCTACACATAAAACTCGAAATATATTAGGACTTCTCATATAGTCCTTTATAGTTTGCAATCATATAGGTTTTGCAAATAATTTTATTTTCTGAAATAAAAGGTCTTTGGGTATCTACTAACTTCAGAACCTCATGGTAAATACAGTTAGGTTAAACATAAGATAGCAGAAGATATATGGACTGTTTTATTTATCAAAACATTTTTATCAGATGTCATATTATAACTAGGTCGAGTTTTAGTGTTGATAGCTAGAGAGGTTATCAACACGAACACAAAACACAACATGCCCAATAGAGAAATCAGAGGATAAACATATCCATTAACAAGACATTTCAGAAAGTTTTTGTTGCCTCAGAAATTTGGATCTTTTTTAGTCAAGTTGTTGTTGCTTCCAAAATTTGGGGCGTTACAATTTACAAAGAGTTGTTAATAATTGTTGACCACCTTGAAGAATAGACTTGGTATTTTCTCTAAATAGTTATGCACATCATGACTAAGTCATTAAAGTGCTTATTCAAGATGATTTATAGCAAAGTATTTTATCCAACTTATGACCTTAGTCCTTAGTCATTTTGACTAACATACTTGCCTTGCGTAAACTTAAAATATTTTCATGGCATGACATGCATCTCTAGTCCTTGGAAATACTTTGCACATCATGCATAAACATATTTTCCTTAGAAGTTTTACAAAACTTGTTTGTTCATTAGGTATGCATTTGATGCATTGTGTAGTTGTGTTTTATATTGATTGTTGTATTCTTGCTTGTCTATATTGTTTAGATTTAACGGAGAGACTCGAGTTACGTTGAAAAGATTTTGTGAACAAGACATTATCCAAAGGAAAGTGGCACACCTCATAAACTTCCTACTATTTTCTGTATGCATTACTTAGTGTATTTTTATATAAGCATGTGTAGGATAGTATTGCTATGCTAGACCTCTGTAGAAATTCCTTACTCATGTGTCTAGGTTCCTATATAATACTTAGTAGAAATATTGATGCTATATTTTGTGAAAATATAAATTCTACTAAGTTAAGAATGAAACACCTGGGTGGAAAGTGGTTGTATGGTTTATGTTGAGTGGTTACTCAGGTCCATGTCTATGGTTCCTGGAGTACGTGCACTTGTGGACGGCCAACCAGGAACAGAGGAATCTGAAGAACTCCGAGTGATAATTGCTTCCAGTGCAGCCATTGCCATATGGGCTCTGGCTTGATCAACTATGTTATGTGGACTCTCCCCGGCTTGACAAGCAGATGTACAGGGTGTGAGGTGGATCGGGTCAAGCCAGAGTGGGAGGGAAAATGGTTCTGAAAGATCTCGTCTCATTCTTCTCCTTTTCCTTATCACTATAAGTGTGTAAAGGATAGTTTGGATTGAATGGCTACAATGGTGAACGTGCACAACCTTTACAGAGTGTAAAACTAAGTACTTAGCCGTGTCCCCGGTACGGACAATTTGAGCAGCTGATCACGGACGTCAACGGAGGATTCCACCATTCCAACTTCAAAATTAAAACTTGATGGGTGAACACGGGTAGAATGAGACCGTGGATTTCATGCCACAGATGTCTCGAATAGAAGAAAAGTGTTTTCCAAAGAGTTAGGAAAAATTGGCTTTATGCAAAATAGCCTTGAACTCCACCAGCCAAATATGCATATAGGTTATTAGAGTTATTCCTCTAAGTGTCCACCATAGTGTCACTTGCCAGACTCCATTTTTAATGGAATCTAACCCACGTTGTTGCAATATTTTTCTTATTACAGATTTATCAGATTACGAGTGAGGTTTCGTTTAAAGGTTTCGAGTCTACAACCAACATGTTTTCGCCTGTGGCAACATGAATGCGATGGAGACTCACTGCTATTGTATTTTCGTTCTTTACTCTTTCAAAGCTAGCTTTATGCTATGCAACTTGTATTGAATATTTTATAAGTCTGGATCATCGATGTAATAAAATTGATACTTTATTTTGATATTACATCGTAAACTGTGTGTGCAAACGAATAGATCCAGTGATTTGCACTATACACAGGTATTTGCCTTATTTTAAGTGCAGGTACGCTACAGGCTTTCCAGCCGACACTTCAGTGGGAGCAGTACTGGAACTGGTGATGCCATCTCTATCCTCTCCTCCTAACTCGGCATTGAGGGCTCTACCTATTCTGCGCAAGTTGTTTATCCGAGCTCTATTATCTAGGAGTGGGGTAAATCCATATGCAGCATTGTACTCTCGAAGAGTTCTATCTAGCTGAAATTTTAACTCGGCCATAGTGGTGGCCTCTTTAAGCAGAAATTGCCTCTGAGACCCTAACTCTGCTATGGCCTGTGCCGCATCGGATACTTCCGCTACTGGCAATGTTAACTTCTGCACTATGTCACAACTATTACGTCCCTTAAAATAGAAAATCGTCGGTCAATGGCTCGGGTCTTACTGGCCTGTGAGATATCTCGGGAGCCTCGCGCTCCAGTCTCTACTTTGTCGTCCGCGCAGTTCGGGCGTGCGGAGGCGCAGCATCTTCGGCGGCGGGGACGTCGGTCGCCCCTGCCATAACCCCTCAGCTCTCGGGGCGAGTGGTACGCCGGCCGCGAGCCGCAGCGATCGCGGATGGATACGCGACCACAAGCACCTACGTCGGGTACTCGCAGACCACCTCAGTGGTGATGTAGGTGACGAAGGTGCCGAACATGACGAGGCAGTCGTTCCTCGGGAACGGTCTGTCGGAGATTAAGTGCAAGGAGCTGTTGTTGCAGACGAGGCCGCATAGCACCCTCTCCCCCGAGACGGTGACGAAACACGTCCGGATGGAAACCCAGCCAGCGCTTCTGGCCCCACGGGGGGCGCCAAATGTCTTGGTGGTGTCACGGCATATGCCTCGGGGTTGCTAGAGTTGGGGGCCGGACGTGCGCTGGGGGATCCGGGGAGGGCTTGCATGCCGGAAGACATGCAGGCGCAAGCTCAAGAACACGAAGAAAACACCAAGAACCGAAGAACTCAAAACAACACACACGCAAACACACGATATACCCAGGTTCGGGTCCCCCGTGAGGAGGTAAGACCCCTACTCCTGCCTCGGTCCCTCTCTTATATGTGAATACCACGGGCTACAAGATGCTCCTTGAGCTGTTTTCCTCCAAGAACACAAGAACAATGAAGTCTAGAGGGAGGGAGAGAGCAAAGCTCAGAGCAATAAGTTTCACTCAAGTCTAGGGTGTCCCTCTCCCAGGAGGAGTTATGGCGGTATTTATAGAGTTCCGGCCGGGTTGACAGGAAATTCTAGCTGCCCGGGTCAACTTGGCAGTGTCTCCGGGTTAACGGTTAAGCCGACGTGGCCTACCGTCCTATCTGCCGAGCTACCCGTGTAGGCATGGTTAGACCATCATGGCCTAGTCCTGGCGGCGCCGAGCTAATTGATGATGGTCTTCCGGTCAGAGACGAGACAGGGCTTGCGTCCCCTGTCAGGATGTCAGTGCTACAGTGGAATAGTCACGTCCGTGCGGTACCTCGCCTTCTATTCCACTTCCATGTCAGCCGGGAAGTTACTTGGCTTTGGTGTCAAAGAAATCATTGTCCTTGCCCTGGACTTCTCGTCCAGACAAGGTATGTCGGAATACCTTGCCTATCCCGGCATGACTATGCCGGACAGTCATCTTTAGCCCGGCACGGATGTGCCTGGCCAGCAATGTTGGGAACTCCACCCCAGTTCCCCTTTGGCCTTATCTCCATCCTGCTCGAAGATGTCTTAGGCTTGCTCCCGAAGACATCTTCGAGAAGCTGGTTCTTAGGAGAACTCTCAGCTCATGCCTGAGTGAGGAAGAGGGGCTGGGGGTCTATTTATAGTGCTCCCACCTGCCTCTTGCCTCCTCCAAAGGGTAGCTCTTACTCTTTCCCAAAGGTCACCCTCTCAACAACTCCAAGGGCCAACTCTCCACAACCCGAAGGGTCAAACAACCCTTTGTGCTAGCGAAAGGGCCAATCTAACTGACAATGAGACCAAGTTGGCCCTACCCTTACCCTACCCGGGGTTAGCCCCCCGGCACGTACGGATGTCAATCAAATTGCGAGGAGGTTTGTACTCGTGTTATCTATCCCGGCTACGACATTTTCGGCAATAGTGATTCGTTCTCTCGGCTCCCAGCGTCATCGACAAAATGGCTCGGTTTTTTGTCCCGAAAATATCAGTGGTGGTGCTCTTGCCGATGTTGTTTGATTAAATTAATGGTTGCGTGCATGCACAAAGCCTTGGCATTGCGGCTCAAAATTAAAAAGGGAGAACCTTCGGTGGTATACGTAGGTGTGTGTACCAAACGGGTGCCCCTTCGTGTGGGTACCTGGTGCACGTAATGACTAAACCCCAATTGTCAATAGACTGAACAAGCCCAGCAAGTGAAGCCCAAGTCGTGGACTTTTACCATAGATAGCATAGTCGGTAGTACTTTCCATATCTGTAGTCCTAGTCGGTTACTACCTGAGACCTGTACCACTATATAAAGGACAGGAGGGTGGCCAATTAGGGGCATGCCCAATCAGAATCCTCAAACCCTAGCAAGATCGATATCTTGCTAGATCCTTGTACTCACCACATATTCACAATCAATAACAGACAAGCAGGACGTAAGGGTGTTACCTCACTCGAGGGCCCCGAACCAGGGTAAAATCTCGCTTGTTAGCCGACGAATCTACCAACACTACGTGTTCTCTACCTCATAACTCTTACCCTAGACTAGCAACCATGGGTATTAATGGGGGCATCCCTCGTTAATTGGCGCCGTCTGTGGGAGCAGGTCGTGTTGGATCTACGGATTTTTCGGTCCAGATCGCAAACGGCAACTTGCCGACTTCTTCAAAGGGATGCACATCAGCAACTTCAGCTCACAACCAGCTCATAGGTGACCACTCGCCGAATCCAACATCACCAGTCAGGATCAAGCCATACTCACCCCGAAGCTCAGGAGATCTGCTCCAATCTCAGTTCAGGTTTTGATTTAACCATTGGGGAACATAACTTTTGTGTTGATCAGTTTGGTGTGCAGGATCTAGCCGAATAGATCGCGACTGAGCCACTCCAGGAGAGATCGACAGTGATCGCATCTTCAGCAGATAAGGAGGACACCCGTCACAGCTCGATCTGATCCCGCCACAAAATCTCCCACGGAGTCAATGTCATCAGCAGAATTCAACAAATTCATGGCCGATGAATTCGCTGAAGACGAAGGACAGTCGGCTATCTCAGTCTTGTCAATAGCGTCAGCAGGAGGCACGGGGGCTACAACATCACAGATCGATCCGATCTCATTATCAGGATCCATAGCAGAATCCATGTGCACACGTGAATTCAACGAGTTCATGACACAGAACCAGCTAGAAGAACAAGTGTAGTCGAATCTCCAGATTAACCCAGTCGAGGATCATATGCAGATCAACGATCCAGAAGAGAGCTTTCACCTCTCCGAGTATGATGAACCTATAGAAGATAGCATACGTCTGACCAACTTCGCCGATCCAGAAATCGAATCTCCACATAATATTGTCGTCGACTACGGCGAACATACAATACAAACAGGGGATGGCAAAAATAAAAACGAAGACACAGATCGGGATGACGACACTGAAACAACGCCTGATGTCCGCACATCTTACACATATCCTTCTCACATACCCTGACAGGTTTGCGTTGCAACCACCGTAGAAACATCAGCAACAACAGCCAGTCGGAGGCCGGTCGAGTACCCATGCACAGTCACCTTGACAGATGGCACGACTACTCTGGTCATCACAGCAGAGATGGCTGCAAAGATAACAAAGGTCATCGATGACGGCATAATGATGCCAGCAGACGCAACTCCAGATGAGTTAACAACATACAACTACTTCAACTGCTAAGAATCACAACCCGTAAAGCAATACATGGCAACACTCAAAGAAAGGAGGAAGCAGGCAAGCATATCAAGTGCTCGCAGACGACAGCTGTCTATCAGCTCTACGGGAGCAACAGAAGGACGAGGCAGATCCAGGTTCCAAAGAATCCCCGAGGAGGAAAGGGAAAGAGTAAGTAGAAATCTAGACCACTCTTTCCTGACACTCGACTCAGGAGGCATACTTTTACCGAAGACAGCTGAAGGTGCGTTCATATCTTAGGAGCATACCTCCAGGAAGGAAAACCACTGGCAGGTGACCCAGTGGAGGGGATGTACCTCCAGCAGATGAATGCTCTGGAAATCGCAGCAAAGGAACTAATAGATGGAGGAAGACGAGGACGCAGCAGAAGTCACTTGCAAGGGCATCACAGTCGCAGCCCTCCTCGAAGCAGTGCTAGAAAAAGTTCTGGCCTCCGTAGATCAAGAAGTCGTTTGAGGAGCAGATCCAGAAGATCGGATAGTCACGATTCACCTGATAGTCGTGGCATAGGTTCGTGTGGAGCGCAATGTTTCACTCGACGGATCCAAGAAGCAAAGCTCCCAAAGAAGTTTGTCCTGCCCACCATGCCAAAATTCAATTCCAAACAAGAGCCCTCAGGTTGGCTCGAGGACTACAAGCTGGCAGTCATATGCCAACGAGGAACAACCACAACAGCACTGCAATATCTACAACTAATCCTTGAAGGCACAGCCCGCAACTGGCTCAAATCACTACCCGAAGGAACCTACGACTCCTGGGACCACTTCAAGGAAGACTTCATAAAATACTTCGATCCTCTCTGCGAAAGGCCAAAGACATTCGAGAAATTACGAGCATGCAACCAAAGGTCAGACGAAGCACTCAGGGCGTATATTAGAAGATGGACCGCCATTCGAAACTCTGTCAGTGCAATATCAGAAGACAGAGCTATGTACGCCTTCACAAATGGAGTCTATAGAAAAGATTTCAGAGCAGCACTCGGATGACAAAAGCCAAAAAAAATGGTAGAGCTCATGAAACTGGCAACCGAGTGGGCAGATGGTGAGGATGCAGTCCAAACCAAAACTCCGCAATCACCGCAACGACATCACGACCGGCGAGATAGTCGCGACCACCGAGACAGTCGAGATCGCCGAGACAGAGACGACAAACGAAGAAGGCGCTACTACGATCGCGGAAGTAAAGACAAGGTCAAATTTGTAGCTGCCGGATTCTCACATGATGATCGCAATCAAGATGATAGAGAACAAGATGACCGGCGTAACAGTCGACAAGATGATCATCGAGACACGCAAAGTAGCAACTACCGACATGACAGACCAGTCGACCGACGTAACAACGGAGATCATGACCAACATGAAAGCTACAAAAAACAAGACTGGCAGAAACGCTCAGATCCAAGAATAGAAAATCCATGCAGATTGCACTTATTCAAAGATCCAGAAACTGGAAAATTAACATCCAGCACACCATTGATAACTGTCGCGAATACGAGCAGTTGGCCGTTGAGTACGCAAAAAGACTCAGAAGGAGTGCATCCGGGCATACGGTACCTACACAACAAGTCGGAGCGCTACCACCACCTCCACCATACGACCCCGGCAGCCAGTTCACAGAAGCAACGCAATACGAACCTCAGAACCCGACGGATCAGTACTCCAACCATCAGAGACAAACGTATATGATCCAGAAAGGATGGCCATCCAACAGGCAGCAAAAACTTCACACTAGGCATGTCAACATGGCGGTCATGGCACCACCAGCTGTACCAGAGTACCTACGAGGGCCCAAGACTGCAATCACTTTAAGTCAAGAAGACCACCCACCATATGTATATCGACCAGGCCAATCCGCGCTGGTACTAGAAGCACAAATCGGTGGCTACACCATGACTAAAGTCTTTATGGATGGAGGAAGCGGCATCAGCATCATCTTCGCTGACACACTGCGTCGGATGAACAGGTCAGTCGACAATTTACTTCCATCATCAAATAATTTTCATGGTATAGTTCCAGGAAAAGCTATCGTACCAAAAGGTACGATACAGCTCGATGTCACATTCGGAGACGAACCACATTTTTGAATCGAGTCGATGGAATTCGAAGTCGTCGACTGGAGATCACAATACCACGCTGATGCGTCTCCAATGTATCCATAATTTCTTATGTTCCATGCTATGTTATATCATATTATTACATGTTTATACGCATTTTATAAAGTTTTATGCATTTTCTGGGACTAACCTATTAACAAAATGGCACAGTGTCAGTTCCCTGTTTCTGCTGTTTTTGGTTTCAGAAAAGCTCTTAAGGAAATATCCGCCAAATTGGAAAAGAGTCAACCAGGAATTATTTTTGGAATATTTGCATCCAGGAAAACCGGAGACGGGACAAAGAGGGGCCGCGAGGCGGCCACATCGCCGAGTGGCGCGGCCCCACTGCCAGCCGCGCCAGGAGGTGAGGAGGCCCCCTCGGGCGGCCACCGACCTAGCTCTTTCGCCCATATAAACCTCCCTGACCTAAAACAGAGCACGGTTGAACACTGTTTCCTCCACGAGTTCCGAGCCTCCGCCGTCGTCAACACCACTTCGGGAGAGATCAAAACTGCTCCCCGGCACCCTGCCGGGAGGGGGAATCGTCCCCGGAAGCCTCAACGACGCCATGACCGCCTCCGGACTGATGCGTGAGTAGTCTACCTTGGACTACGGGTCCATAGCAGTTGCTAGATGGTTGTCTTCTCCTCTTGTGCTATCATGTTTAGATAATGTGAGCTGCCTATCATGATCAAGATCGTCTTTATGTAATTATCTATGTTGTATTTGCTGGGATCCGATGAATATTGAGTGCTAGAGTTATTGCTTCATAATATATCATGTGTGTCCTATTTAATGATCTTGCATGCTCTATGTTACTTGTGTATGCTCTGGGCAAATAGATGCTCGTAACTCTAAGAGGGGGTATTTATGCTTGATAGTAGGTTCATGTCTCTATTTAATCTGGGGCAGTCACAGAAAACTCTAAGGCTGTAGATGTGCTATTGCTACTAGGGATAAAACGGTAGTACTTTATCTAAGGATGATGTTACTTACTTACTTTACACACAGTGCTTAAGGTGATAATCTGTTGCATGCAACTTAATACTGAAAGGGGTGCGGACGCTAACGGGAAGGTGGATTATTAGTCATAGATGCGGTTGGAACGGTCTACGTATATTGTTGTAATGCCCGAATGAATCTCACACTAGACACCATATCATTAGTATATGCATTGTGTTGCTCATCATTATTCTGTCGATTGACTAGCTGTAATTTGTTTACCACGCATGGATGAATGTTATTATTATTTATGGAGAGACACCACTAGTGAACTGTGGACCCCGGTCCTTGTCATTAATCTGATAAAACCATAACTCCAGACCTGTTACTTTCTGCAAACTAACATCTTTCTTCCACACATATGTTTAATCTTTTGTTACAGCAATCCGGTGGGATTGACACCCTCACCGTTGAGTTGGGGCAAAATACTTTGATTGTGTTGTGTGCAGATTCCACGTCTCCGACGTCACACCAAGAGGTTCTGGCGCCATTGACACCTCGAGGGGAACGTTCATCTCCTACTGGTTCGATAACATTGGTTTCATAACTGAGGGAAATCTTGCTGCTCTGCTACTTCACACCCTCCTCTTGGTGTTTCACCAACCACACGCTTAGCAACCATCAACTACCATTGATCTTGTTGATGAGTGATGTCCGCAATCTCCAGAGTGGATTTCATGTAGGTTTTCCGGCATTCTTCTAGCGAGACACATCGTACAAAAACTCCTGACGTGCTCCTCTTGTGTAACTCTCCATTGATGATGACATATGACTTAGCCCTGCATACGATCTGTCTTGCTAGTACTTCATCTTGCGGTAGCTCTTCTCTCAGTAAAGAAGCCAAATACGGCTCTGTCCATGACGGGATTTGGTGTAAGGCGGCAACCAACTGAGACTCCGGGTCATGTAGAACTGCTAGCTCTTCGTTACTCGTGTATGCTCTGGCCAAGTAGATGCTTGTAACTCCAGGAGGGGGTATTTATGCTCGATAGTAGGTTCATGTCTCTATTTAATCTGGGGCAGTGACAAAAAGCTCTAAGTTTGTAGATGTGTTGTTGCTACTAGGGATAAAACAGTAGTACTTTATCTAAGGATGATGTTACTTAGTTACTTACTTTACACACAGTGCTTAAGGCGATAATCTGTTGCATGCAACTTAATACTGAAAGGGGTGCGGGCGCTAACCGGAAGGTGGATTATTAGTCAAAGATGCGGTTGGAACGGTCTATGTATATTGTTGTAATGCCCGAATGAATATCACACTAGACACCATATCATTAGTATATGCATTGGGTTGCTCATCATTATTCTGTCAATTGCCTAGCTGTAATTTGTTTACCACGCATGGATGAATGTTATTATTTATGAGAGACACCACTAGTGAACTGTGGACCCCGGTCCTTCTCATTAATCTGATAAACCACAACTGTAAACATGTTACTTTCTGCAAACATACATCTTTCTTCCACACATATGTTTAATCCTTTGTTACTGCAAGCAGGTGAGATTGACAACCTCACCATTGAGTTGGGGCAAAATACTTTGATTGTGTTGTGTGTAGATTCCACGTCTCTTTTGCCACACCAAGTTTCTGGAGCCGTTGACACCTCGAGGGGAACGTTCATCTCCTACTAGTTCGATAACCTTGGTTTCATAACTGAGTGAAATCTTGCTGCTCTGCTACTTCACACCTTCCTCTTGGTTTCATAACTGAGTCTTTTCTGGCGCCGTTGCCGGGGACATAAAGAAACGACACCGCATTCATCTCCCTCGTCAACTTCGCGCCCGTGTAGTGAATCAAGAATTTCTGGTGCCGTTGTCCGGGAGACGAGATTTCCTTGAAGACCTGCAAATTCCTCCGTCAACTACACGCCATCAATATTTTTTTGCGCTGTTGCCGGGGAGATTTGTGCATTCTTCACGAGGAGAATTCTCGCACTTCCAATATTTTTATTTTGTTATTGTCTTGCTTAGTTTATTTTTATTACTGTTTTGTTTGCTTAATATCAAAAACACAAAAAAATAGTTACTTGCATTACTTTTGTTATTTCGGTTTCTACTTTATTTTCATATTTATTGTTTAGCTTATTTCGGTTTAGTCATTAGTTTTCCTTGCTTTGTTTATTTTGATTTGTCTTTATTTACTTTAATATTGCTATTTCGGTTGTTCATTAATTTGCTGAAAATGGGTAGTCCTGAAGTTGAAGTTCGTTCGTTTAAACAACAAGGAGGAGAAAGTTTAAAAGATGCTTGGTATAGGATAAATGATGCTCATCAAAAATGCTCTAAGAAACACTCCACTTTAATCCTCCTTAGGAATTTTTATGTTGGTATCTCTAGTTGGTATAGGTATGTTCTTGACACTCTTACAGGGGTAATTTTCTTGGAACACCTGCTTTTGAAGCCTGTAATTAAATTAAAAGTTTGGTAGGATCACCACCCCTAGCTAAAGAAGTTAAAACTGAGATCACTTTGGAAGATATAATTAAAAGGTTGGATTCTATGGAGAAAACTTTTCTTGATAATGGTAGCAAGGGTAATGAATCAATGAATGATATTAATGGAAGAATAAATGCTTTAGAAACTAGCAACACCCTTGATACTCATAATCATAGAATTGATGAACTAGAAAATGTTATGGAAACTTTAGGTTCAACATTTGCTTCTATTAAAACTAAGAGAGATAAGGCTTTTGTAGAAAAAGGGCAAAAGTTCATTTATATTCCCAAACCCAAACCTTCCAATATGCCTAAAAGTGATGGTTTACATAATAGGACATACTCATGGATACCAAAAACACCTATTTCAACCAACCGTGTTTTGGAGGAAGTTATTGATGTTGATGCTTCATCTCTTGATAATACTTGAGTTTTACTTTGTGCCTAGCTCAAAGGCGTTAAACAAAAGCGTTTATGGGAGACAACCCACTTTTATTTCCTGTTACTAGTAACAGTGCACGTGCAATGCACGTATTACAAAAAATTTAAGTGTAGATATTGACAAATATTTCTCATTCCAATTCATTTGTTTGTTAAAGGATGCAAATTTTCATTGCCCATTCATAAAAGTTGGTAATAATTAAATAGGATTATATGTGAGCCCTCTTAACCTGACGTCTGGAGCATCAATATTTTGTCCAAGCTGATGCCTTCAAACTTCTTGAAAACTGAAATCGTATGAAAATTCCTTGGCAGTCAAAGAGACTCTTAACCGGTACAGAGCTTACAAAATTTGGTGGGAAGCATGTTGTGGCACTTGACTTCTCTGAACCTTGCACTCGTCATGCAGAAAAAAATCATCACAAAGTTATTGCAAGGAAAACATTAGTTAACGCCAAAATATCACCAATCTTACATCACATTTGCTATTAACTATGCATCAGTCTTTCTCAAAGCTAACATATGAATATAAATACCAAACTTCACCTTGGATTCAGTATGGACACTACTCGAGGTGACCAACAATAACTAAAACATGCATGATTCTCAACGAAATAAGATGCGACCGTGATCAGAAAATAACCAACAAGGTGTTTAAACTTATAACCACAAAAAAGTATTGGCAGACAATCAAAATAAAAAATAATTGTGATATCTAATTTGCACTAGGTCTCTCTAATCCAACAATATATAGGGCTAGAAAGATAAATCGGTTCTTATCAATAAATTGAACAACATCAACCATGATAACTAAACTACAAGGGGGATGTATTATGAAATGTATTGTAAGAAAAATCCACTTACATCTTCAATGCTATCCCGACAATGAAAAACGGCCTTGGTAATTGTATTCATCGGTGCATGAGATATCATGTTAATGTAATTCTCTTTAAGTGTGCAAACGATGAACACAATTGGTGAAAGAGTTCCCATTTCTGCTCCTATGGACTTCACGTGGATACTTGAGGAAGAACTCCACCATCAAATATGTGGCTCTAGCTTAAGTGTAGTAGTTTGTTTAGTTGATAGTGATCAAATAACATCCCAGCAAGTATATACATGGGAATAATATAAAAGTGATGATTTGGTACAGAAATTCCTGATTGACCGAGTGTCCCTAATTAATTTCCCCACCATCTTCTACGAAGCATAATGCACCTACACTGCAGATAATTAGACTCATAAACAGAAACATGCCAATACGTCTTACAACCATATGAACACTTACAACATTTTAAAAAGCTTCAGCCAATCCTTTAAAATAATTAAGGCGAGATTCAAGTTTACCAGTCACCGCTAACCTCTGGAGAATCTACAATGTAGCAAGTTTCTCCCGATCCACTGGAAGGGCTTTCCTGATTGAGAACTTTCCTGATTGAGAAGGTTAGAAATCAGTGAGTAGCAAATTTCCAATATACTTAAGCCTGTATACAACTATACATACTGAACTTTGGCAACTCCTTGTTTCAAATCAAAATATCTAGGATCATATATGGTACTAGCAGTACGTAAATGCAAACTCCATAGATGTTGGGCGTCCTCTTTGGCAGAATCTCAAATCTCACATCCTTTTCTGCATGGCACATGTGGTTCTTTCTTGACATCAAAATCACTGGTAGAAGGAGGTTTAGTTGTGACTGCTCCTGAATCACATCAGCACAGACTTGGCCAGAATTGTATTGTATTATTAGCTCCAAATAAAAATCACAAAATGATTACGCAATAATGATAGAGATATATCAAAGTGGAGCATGGAATCAAACCAGAACTCATATATGGTTTATGAAAGCAAAAACAAAATAAATAGATACGAAAGAAAGAGCAACAGGAGGTCGTGAGAACTGTTACCCTTGTCGATACCCTCAGAAAAATTCAGATACGGTCCCTTGTTGCGTCCTCAGAAAAATTCAGATACGGTCCCTTGTTGCGTCTGCTCACGCCTCCGCGTACATGACTGGTCGCGAGCGGCCGAGCGCGCCGCCGGGTCGTCTCCTCGTCCCCCTACTCGTGCATGGCTGGTAGAGAGAGCCCCGCCGGGCGCCGGAGGAAGACTCGCGTGCAGGTCAGCGGAGGCGGGCATGCTCGACTGCCAGGTTCGCCCGGGGCGACCAGAAGGAGGCGCTCGCGGCGGCGGCGGGCAGACTCGCAACGGCGACATGCAGTGGTGCGTGATGGAGTTGGGGAAAGAAAAAGACGGTTGCCGGACGGACCTCGAGCGGCTCTTTGACGGTAGGGATCTGTAGTGTCGGTCTGCAGGACGGCTGTACGATGACGGTTGCCGGACTGCGTCTGCAGTGCGTCGAGGCCGGCAACATTGCGACTAGATTCGGCGACGATAGGAAGGAATGAGAAGTGCAAGATGGAAGTTGCGAGCGTCGCCCAAAGGCCAAAGCCAATTTCACTCATTGGGCTGGCCTGCCCTCCGTGTCGCTCCCCAGGCGGCACCGGGGGAGATACCACCGCACCGCCGCCGAGCCCCCTCCCCTGCGCCCCTCGCCGCCGCTGCCGCCGGCGCCTGCCGCGGTGGCGGCGGGCCCCCGCTGCCCAAAGGGCTGCCGGGGGAGGTTCCTTTCCCGTGCTCTCGTCGTCGTCGCGCCGACGGCCGGCCGCCTCTGCTGGGGAGCGGAGGTCGCGCTGTCGGCGCATGGAGGCTAGGGCGGCGGCCCTGGACAAGGCGGTTGCTGGTCGCCGCGGTGGCCACGCGGGCGGCGCCATGGCTGCGCATTCCCAGTCCCTGCGGGCCGGATGCGGGCCGGATCTGGGCCTGGGAGGGCTCGATCTGGGCGTCGTAGGCCCGAGCTGCCGTCTGTTCGTCTTCAAGGTGTCTCTGTCGCCTGCTTCTCCTTCGCGCCGTCGCCAGCTTCTGCAACAACGCGCCATCGTCTGCATCTCCTCCACCTCGCCGTCGTCAGCATCGGTGCGGGCCGCTGGCGTTGCTCTCACGGCGGCGGGCTCCGGATCGCTTGGGGTGGAGGGCTGCTGCCATGGCGTCCATGGTCTTGGCCTGGCTCGGGATCCAGACCCGGGTCGGCAGGGTGAGCTGTGGGTGAGACCAGATCCCAATTGGTCGCCGGCTTCGCCTTCTAGGTAGTGCTGCAGGTGGTCGACGGCAGGGCCATGCCACTTGGCTTGCTGCTCCCTAGCCCAAATCCTTTGGGTTTGGCGGTCGAAATCGTTTCTCCGGGTGAAAACCTTGCACTTCGGTGTCAACGGCGGCGTCGCCCATGGGTGTCGTTTTCCTTCTTGATTGCGCTGTTCGGGAGCTACGATTCTCCACCGACGCGAGGTGACACAAGTCTCTCAAGGTGAAAACCAAAGCTCCCCTGGAGCGGGCGGCGGCGGCGCAAACGTCGCTACCTCCTTGGAGGCGCCGCCTTGGAGTGTCTAATTCCCTCGTCGTGCTTCAGGCTTGCAGCGGTTGCATGGGATGTCCTTGAGGTCTGGGCGGTGGATGCTGGGACGGCGGTCTCGGACGGCGGATGTGCGCCGAGGCGACGGCCTCGGGTGGCTTTGCTACCATGTCTCGACGAGGCAAAGTCATGGTTCTGCATCGTCGGGGTGTCGAAAGAGTCACGAGGGTGGCTGGATCGTCGCCCTGTGTTTTTTCTTTTGTTTTCTTTTTCTGCTCGCCTTCGGACGTAATTTCGTCCGGGGCGACACCCGTGTACTATGTGTACGGTTTCCCTCTGCTAATATACTGGAAGCCAGCAATTGCTGGACCTTTCAAAAAAAAAAGTTGCGAGCGTCGTGGGTGGGCGATGGTTCGGGGAATGGCAGCGACGTTGTGGAAGGCGGCGCGTGGGTGTGATTCTGTGTTAAACATTTGCGTTAAACATCAGAAGGTTGTGGACCGTACGATCGTTGCGCTGAACGGTCCAGATGTTCTATGTCTTCGCCCTCTGGGTCTTTTTATATTAGTCTAGATTTTATTTTGTTTTTATTGTGTCGAGGAACATTCCTACCTATGTAAAAATTCCATTGTATCTTATTTTGTTACAATGTTGTGTCAAGTTAAGCTTCTAGTTGAAAATTGATACTTAAATTCAATTCCTGTGTGAAACAGATTTCTGCTATCCACCGTAAAATTCATATCTCCCTACTGGAACGTCAGAAAAATCTTTCCCTTTTCTGTGCGCAACCTCAGATTATACGCAACTTTCATTAGTTTTGAGTTTTCTTATCTGAGCAAGTTAAGTGCCTCGAAAAAATTCATCTTTACGGACTGTTCTGTTTTTGATAGATTCCGTCATTTTCTTTTCCAATGTCTCTTTTGCTATTTTGATTGGATCTTTTTATCCTTTTAAATATCATTGGCTGTAGCTAATGTCCAGTAGAAATGGTTGTAATTGTGTTCCTACAGAATATCATAAATTTTTTGTGCACTAACCCTCTAATGAAGTTACTCTAAGTTTGGTGTGGAGAAAGTTTTCAAGGATCAAAAGAGAAGGATGATATAATGTGATCAAGAGGATAGTAACGTTCAAATCTTGGGCATGGCCCGGTGGTTCACCCCAATATAATTCAAGAAGACTCAAGCGTCAAAGCTTGGGGATGCCTAAGGCGTTCCCTTCTTCATCGACAAACTATCAAGTCCTTTCTAGTGAAACTATATTTTAATTCCGTCACATCTTATGTGCTTATCTTGAAGAGTTCGTTTGTTTTTGTTTTTCTTATTTTCATTCTCTGAATAAATATGGATCCTAGCATTCTTTTGTGTGTGAGAGAGACACACTCCACTTTTTCATATGAATACTCATATTTTTCACTTATATTTGTTGAGTATTCGGCTATTTTTTATTGTATGCTCTCTAGCTCTTGTTTTTCATGCATCTCTTGTTAGAGCTGTTAGCTTTGTTATGTCATACTCTCATATCTCATTGTTTAATTACTTGGAGAGTTTATCTTTTAAATAACTTGATTGGTGTTTGGTTGAGAACAGAAAATACTAAATGTGGTAGATGGTATAATTAAATGATACATTAATCTTGTAGATCATTAAATTGTGTCACTTGAATCATTGATGTTGTTTTAAGATATTAATTTGCTTAATGGTAAACATGATGGTCTAGTAGAGTGGAATGATTAAATGGTTGGTGTAGAGAAACTTGAAAACTGTGCCACACTTAAATTTCCAGTTGATTGCATAATGGTATATGACTTCTTTTGCCTAAAGCAACTGTAATGACTTTATGTTATGCGCTACGGTCGGGTCCCCAACAATGACTTATTCATTTGCCACAGCACCCCTAGGAGTAATTTTAATTATGCCTTGCATTATCATATTTTTATTTGAAATCTTTTTACTTGTGAGTTCTTAAAGTGCAGTTTTCATGGTACTTCCAACACCATATTGCTAGCCTCTTCGGTACTTTGTTTTGCCCTATCTCACATTGAGAGTTGGTGCATTTTTCACGGGTACATCCAAACTCTGTGAGATGTTCATCTTGTTCTCCTACACATAAGCCAAATATCATCCTCAAAACAGTCACCATACCTACCTACTACAGCATTTTCATAGCTGTTCCGAGATATATTGCCATGCAACATCCATCTAACATTATATGACTTGTTGTCATTCATTACTTATTTATTTCTTTATGTGTTTCTATAAAGCTGACGTGTGGTTTTACCCATGTTACGCTAGAGCACTGCATAACCTGCTACACTAGCAGAGGCACCGTTGTCATATGTATTCTTATGGCACATTCATATTAGTTACTTGTATCATCAGTATGTTGTTTTATCATCATTAGTGTGTTGTCATATATCATATATCATATTAGGATGTTTGCCCCTAAAAGTGAAAAGAGCCATGGAGGCCATCGAAAAGAGAAACAGAAAAAGAAAAAAAATTGATAAAAAAAGAAAAAAAGAAAGAAATATAAAAGGGGGCAGCATTACTATTCTTTATCACACACTTGTGCTTATGTTACAGCACCATATCATCTATAGTCATAACTTGTGCTCATGTTATAGCACCATATCATTTGTGATCATCATTTGTGCTCATGTTTAGCACCTTTACTCCATATGAGAGAGTTTTCATGTCTTAGTTGCATAACTATGTGGGGAACTTTACACTATAGAACTTGGCTTGTATATTCCAATGATGAGGCTCCTCAAATGTGCTCTAGGTCTTCGTGAGCAAGCAAGTTGGATGCACTCTCACTAGTTTCATTGGAGAGCTTTCATATACTTATAGCTCATTGTGCATCCGTTATATGACAATCACTACTCCTTGCATAGCTTTGATTGTATGACTTTCTATTGTCTAATGATCATCTACGGCTTTGTGAGCCTTTCTTCCGTTGGCCTTCCAAAAATCCGTTAACATTCTCTTAGCCATAACATCTTGGTGCCAGGAACCAATGTTGAACGCTTGCTTGTTTCTTTTGAACAAATAATATACTGATCTTCTACGTGCATATTGATATTGCTTTACTTGATCCTTTCATTAAGTTGTCATGTTTGTTGGAAGCATTAGATGATTATATTGTTGTGCTTGAAGCTTAAATCATCTTTAATATCTAATTTGCCCAGTTGATTGCTATCTAGTACTATATCATTGAAAGCTTTGCTTGCTTCACCTACTTGTGAATTCATTACTCGTTTGATATCAATATAATTTACAGCCCTTATTCATTTTATCTCAGTTTACATGCCTTACATTATTACATGATCAAGATTGTGTTTAAGCATGTCACTTCAGAAATTATTCTTGTTTTATCATTCTTGCCTACTCGGCACGAGTAGAACTAAGTTTGGGGATATTAATACGTCTCCAACGTATCCATAATTTCTTATGTTCCATGCTATGTTATATCATATTATTACATGTTTTATATGCATTTTATATAGTTTTATGCATTTTCTAGGACTAACCTATTAACAAGATGCCACAGTGCCAGTTCCCGGTTTTCTGCTGTTTTTGGTTTCTGGAAAAGCTCTTAAGGAAATAACCGCCAAATTGGAAACGAGTCAACCAGGAATTAATTTTGGAATATTTGCGTCCAAGAAAACCGAAGACGAGACGAAGAGGGGCCGCGAGGCGGCCACATCGCCTGGTGGCGCGGCCCCAGTGCCAGCCGCGCCAGGAGGTGAGGAGGCCCCCTCGGGCGCCCACCAACCTAGGTCTTTCGCCCATATAAACCCCCCTGACCTAAAACCAGAGCACAATTGAACACTTTTTCCTCCACGCGTCCCGAGCCGCCACCATCGTCAACACCACTTCGGGAGAGATCAGAGCTGCTCTCTAGCACCCTGGCAGGAGGGGGAATCGTCCCCGGAGGCCTCTATGTCGCCATGACCACCTCCGGACTGATGCGTGAGTAGTCTACCTTGGACAACGGGTCCATAGCAGTAGCTAGATGGTTGTCTTATCCTCTTGTGCTATAATGTTTAGGTCTTGTGAGCTGCCTATCACGATCAATATTATCTTTATTTAATTCTCCATGTTTTGTTTGCTGGGATCCATGAATATTGAGTACTAAAGTTATTGCTTCATAATATATCATGTGTGTGATATTTAATGATCTTGCATGCTCTCCGTTACTTGTGTATGCTCTGGCCAAGTAGATGCTCGTAACTCCAAGAGGGGGTATTTATACTCGATAGTAGATTCATGTCTCTATTAAATCTGGGGCATTGACAGAAAGCTTTAAGGTTGTAGATGTACTTTTTCTACTAGGGATAAAATAGTAGTAATTTATCTAACGATGATGTTACTTACTTACTTTACACACAGTGCTTAAGGCGATAATCTGTTGCATGCAACTTAATACTGAAAGGGGTGCGGAAGCTAACCGGAAGGTGGATTATTAGTCATAGATGCGGTTGGAACGGTCTATGTATATTGTTGTAATGCCCGAATGAATCTCACACTAGACACCATATCATTAGTATATGCATTGAGTTGCTCATCATTATTCTGTCAATTGCCTAGTTGTAATTTGTTTACCACGCATGGATGAATGTTATTATTTATGGAGAGACACCACTAGTGAACTGTGTACCCCGGTCCTTCTCATTAATCTGATAAAACCACAACTTCAAACATGTTACTTTATGCAAACATAAATCTTTCTTCCACACATACGTTTAATCCTTTGTAACAGCAAGCCGGTGAGATTGACAACCTCACCGTTGAGTTGGGGCAAAATAATTTGATTGTGTTGTGTGCAGATTCCACGTCTCCTTCGCCACACCAAGTTTCTGGCGCCGTTGACACCTCGAGGGGAACGTTCATCTCCTACTGGTTCGATAACCTTGGTTTCATAATTGAGGGAAATCTTGCTGCTCTGCTACTTCACACCTTCCTCTTGGGGTTTTCCCAACCACAGCTTGCGAGCATCAAGAATTTCTGGCGCCGTTGCCGGGGACATAAAGAAACAACATTGCATCCATCTCCCTCGTCAACTTCGCACCCGTGTAGTGCATCACACGCCATACTGGGGCGACCAGTGTTTGCTCGATTCATGGCAATACCACATTACGCATATCTCCAGCTAAAGATGCCAGGCCCAAAGGGAGTGATTATGATTAATGGAAACTTCCAAAGGTCAGACGCTTGCGACCGTGACTTCAACAAGATCTCTGAAACATTCGGAGCAGAACAAACGTTGGAGGAACTCTTGCTTATCAACGACACAACATACATGCCAGAACACAAAAAGCAGGCCACTGACAAAACATTCAACACCGTACATGACACATGGACACACCAGGTCCATCCGACTGACCCGGCAAAAACAGACAAGATATCAACAAGTTTGCCTCCCGCATAGGAAGGTGCCCTCGTCGAATTCCTCCGTGAGAACTGGGATATGTTTGCATGGTCAGCAGCTGACATGCCAGGACTACCCAGGTAATTCGCCGAGCACTCTCTCCAACTCGGTCTAGGAACTAGGCCAGTCAAACAAACGGTACGCCGTGTCTCAGGGCCTAAAAGAGAAGCCATAGAGAAGCATGTGGACAAACTACTCAAAGCAAACTTCATTCAATAAATCAAGAAATCAGAATGGGTAGCTAACCCTATGATAGTCGAGATGAAGAAAACAACCGAAACCAGGATGTGCATGACTTCACAGGACTAAACAAATGTTGCCCAAAAGATCACTTCCCGCTACCTCGCATCGACCAGATCGTCGACTCCACTGCAGGATGCGCTCAATTGTCATTCCTCGACGCATACTCCGGATATCATCATATAAGAATGAAAGCAGAAGAGGAGGAAAAGACAGCTTTCACGGAGTATATTGCTACACCACCATGCCTTTCAACCTCAAACGAACACTCACCAAACCACCTATCTTAGCAGCGCCAAAAGAAAAAGAGCCACTATACCTCTACGTGGCAGCAACAAACAGGGTGGTGAGCACAATCCTAGTAGTCAAACGCATGGAAGAAGGAAGTGCTCAAAGTATGCAAAAGGCCAGTCTACTATATTAGCGAAGTTCTATCTCTGTCCAAGCGAAGATACCCGCACAACCAGAAACTAGCCTACGCAGTGTTCATAACAACAAGAAAGCTAAGACACTACTTCACGGAGCACCCAGTAATAGTAATCAGCAAGTCCGCAATCGGAGATATACTCACCAACCCAGATGCAATAGGGCGAGTAGCAAAGTGGCTCATCGAGCTAGGACCACTCGGAATCGCATACGATCATCCGAAAGCCATCAAATCTCAAGTGCTACCTGACTTCACCACTGAGTGGATTGAATCCCAACTACCAGGAATCCCAGACATATCCAACTCATGGACGATGTATTTCGATGGATCCAAGAAAAACGAAGGGGCAGGAGCAGATGTCGTACTCATATCACCAAAAGGAGACAAGCTGAAGTACGTTCTCCAAATGGATTTCGAAACATCATCCAACAATGAAGCCGAATATGAAGGATTAATACATGGCATCTGAATGGCCAAAGCTTTGGGGTGCACCCAACTGATTATTTATGGAGATTCAAACATATTCGTACAGCAAACAATGAAGGTGTGCGACGCCGTAGCAGATAATATGATTGCATATCGTGACCTCTACAACACACTTGAGGGAGGCTTTGATGGATGCGAGTTACGACACATTGGACGAGAGAGCAATGAAGAAGCAAACATGTTAGCCAATATTGGCTCGACTAAAGCAGAGGTTCCACCAGAAGTTTTCTCTGAACGCATCACGCACAGGTCTATTCCTAAACAACGACTAACGGTAAGCTCCAATGAAGCTACAAAATATAGTACATCTACCACGGTGGACGAATTAAACCACATGCTCCACCGCTTGTGCGGACCCATCAGTCGAAGTACTTCTGTGTCAAGGTGACCACATAACTCCAGCCTAGACGGAACCGATAATGGCATTCATGTTTAAAGAAGAACTACCAGACGACACAAGAGAAGCTAGAAGAATAACCCGACGTGCCAAGGCATAGACCATCATCAACGGTAAACTCTACAAACAAAGCATCTCAGGCGTCTTCCAAAGGTGCGTAGAATTCAAAGATGGCAAAAATATACTTCGTGACATTCATGCCGGAACCTGCGGACACCATGCCGGCAGTCGATCGCTAGTAGCTAAAGCCTTCAGAGAGGGTACTAGCCTTCCGCACTCAAAGACGTGGAGGATATCGTCAAAAGATGCATCGGATGCCAGAAGTTTTCAACCAAACCTCATGTGCCAGCATCAACACTCAAAACCATACCACTGACATGGCCCTTCGCCCAATGGGGACTCGACATGGTAGGCCCGCTCAAGAAATCATCGCCTGGCGGGCATACACACCTGCTGGTGGCAGTCAACAAATTTACGAAGTGGATCGAGGCAATCCCAATCACAAACTCAACGGCAACAACGACGGTTAAATTCGTAAAATCAATAGTCTATGGTTTTGGCGTCCCAAACAACATCATTACGGATAACGACACATATTTCATAGCAGAAGAATTCCAAGTTTTCTGCAAAGAGTGGGATATTACATTCAATTACGCATCAATGGCGCACCAACAGTCGAACAGACAAGTCGAAAAAGCCCACGGCCTCGTATGCACAGGTATCAAGAAAAGACTACTAGTACCACTCAAGAGGGCTGCAGTTGTCTGGGTCGAGGAACTACCAGCAGTACTTTGGAGCCTCCGAACAACTCCAAACTCGTCAAATCAGGTCACCCCATTTTTTATGGTTTATGGAGCAAAGGTAGTTCTGCCACCGGAGATCAAATTTAACGCGCCAAGGGTGGAGTTGTACAACGAAGATGAAGCAAATGAGTCACAAGAAGATGCATTGCACGTACTCGACGAAGCACGCGACACAGCTTTAGCCCGCACAGCTGTCTACCAGCAAGATCTTAGGAACCACTAGAGCAGAACATGCCAATGGTCCCGGGCCGTGTGGGCTATTTGTCCCAGGCACGCTCCCGGGACAACGTGCTCGGGACAAATAGCGTGGCTTTTTGTCCCGGGCACGCCACGACCCAGAGCCAATTGGGGGGCACGTGGCCACGGCAGCCAGCCTTTTTGCTGGTTGCTATTTGTCCCGGTTTGTATTACGACCTGGGACAATAGTGTTTTTCGTTTATTTTTCCTATTTTCTGTTTTTGATTCCCATTTAATTTTTTGTTTTTCTTTTTCTTTCGTGTTTTCTGTTTTAATTTTCTTGTTTCTCACTAAGCCACACACTTAATTACCCACTAACTCACACACTAACAACTCGGTCATCATGATATACTTTTTCATTACTTGTATTATAAAAATTTAGTTGAATGAACAACAATGACTATAAAATAATAATAATATTGTAATAAATAATGATAAAATAAATATTACTTTATTTTTGCCTTTTTCATTTAGTATGGAATAATTTGTATCTTTAAAACCTTAAATCAGAATTCAACAAATAAAATTTCTAAATTGATCAAAAAACTTAGAGGATTTCAAATATGACATCCAAATCATCTTTTGCATTACAGAAACATAGATAGCCATGGTTACCATTTTGATCGGTTTTACGAAAAAATAAAATGATAAACACCTCAAAAAATATTATCCTTTGGCATGGGGTCCTTATACGTGTACTAGTTGCTACGAAAAATGATAAACTTTATTTTCACAAAATTTCCAAAAAAAATCTTCACAAAAAGGTCTTTCATCTATAGACATCTAGAAGTTTCAAGTCAAATGATCAAGTTATGATCATTTCCACCACATAATTTGTGATAAAGATCTCGTATTGCACAAATAGGTGCATATTTGAATAAGAAACTATCATGCTAAAAGGATTCTTCAAATATTTCATAAATATCATTTTCATTTTTTAAATGCAGAAAATTACTTTTTTGTGAACAAAGTACAAAAAATATGATGTGAAATGGCACCCATTTAATTTTCATGTAAACTAGTACACATATGATGGACAATCCTCAAGTATTAGGCTTTTGCTTGATTTCTAGCTAATTTTGCCTAGTTAAATGAGTTTATGTCGATTATTTGAAACTAATTAAAATTTGAACTATAACTCTTTGATAGTTTGGTTTTAATCTTTTGGAAAAATCATTTTAAGGTACACAACTATTGGTTATATCACAGAAACATTGATAATGCTAGAAAATCTTACCTCTTTTGATGAATAGTCATCGCGACTATTTTGATTGTTTTAAGGAAAACAAATGAAATAAAACGATAAACATCTCAAAAAAGGATATCATTTGGCATGGGGTCCTTATATATGTACATGAAAAATGATAAACTTGATTTTTGATAAACTTTGCAACGAAAGTCTTCACAAAAAGGTCTATCATCTATAAACATCTAGAAGTTTCAAACCAAATGAACAGTTATGGTCATTTCCACGACATAGTTTGTGATACAGATCTCATATTCCACAAATAGGTGCATATTTCTATAAGAAACAATTAAGCCAAAGGGATTCTTCAAATTATTTTCATAAATATCATTTTCCCTTTTTTAAATGCGAAAAATGACGTTTTTTGTGAACAAAGTACAAACAATATGATGACAAATGGCACCCATTTCATTTTAATGGAAACTAGTACACATATGATGGATAATTCCCAAGTATTAGGTTTTTCCTTGATTTCTACCTAATTTCGCCTAGTTAAATGAGTTTTGTCGATTATTCGAAACTAATTCAAATTTGAGCTACAACTATTTGATAGTTAGGTCTTAATATTTTGGAAAAATCATTTTAAGGTACACAACTATTGGTTATATCACAGAAACATTGATAATGATAAAAAATATCTTACCTCTTTTGATGAATAGTCATCGCGACTATTTTGATCATTTTAACGACAAAATGAAATAAAATGATAAACATCTCAAAAAGGATATAATTTGGCACGGGGTTCGTATATGTGTACTAGTTGCCATGAAAAATGATAAACTTGATTTTTGAAAAAAATTACAACGAAAGTCTTCACAAAAAGGTCTATCATCTATAAACATTTAGAAGTTTCAAGCCAAATGATCAAGTTACGGTAATTTTCACGGTATAGTTTGTGAAACAGATCTCATATTCCACAAATAGGTGCACATTGGTATAAGAAACAATCAAGCCAAAGGGATTCTTCAAATTATTTTCATAAATACCATTTTCCATTTTAAGTGCAAAAAAATGACTTTTTTTGTGAACAAAGTACAAAAAATATGATGAAAAATGACACCCATTTAGTGCTACGGTTAAAAGAGAAGAAAGTACACAAGCTCGCGTCACCATGGGAAGGCCCATTCATCATCACTGAAGTCATTAAAGGAGGCGTCTATCGAGTAAAGCACTCGCAGACAGGAGAACTATCACACAACCCATGGAACGTAGCACACCTACGTTGTTTTTACTCTCGACAAATCATTGTAAAAGGCAGTCTAGAATGTCAAAAGGCCAGTAGATTTCAGACGCGCTCTTTTCCTTACCAGGGTACCTAAGGGGGATAGAATGTTTTTAATGAGGCGGTCTACTGTACATATATCTTCAATGAATATGATTTACTTCATGATTGTTGCATTACATCTTATGTTCCAAACACATAAACCCACTCGATCGACTCGGGGGCTGGGTCTTGCTAAATTAAAGCAAACACATAAACCCACTCGATCCCGACTCGGGGGCTGGATCTTGCTAAAACAAAGCAAAATCATAAACCCACTCGATCATGCAAAAAACGCATAACATGCTAAAAACATCATAAACATATATGCAATAATACAAAACGAGCCAATAATACAAATTTTAACATTCTAGTACAAATTTAACAAAAATGCTAGTTTGGGCATTTCCACAAACACCTAGAGTGCAGGGAGGGAGGAGGAGGAGACCTGCGCGCCGGGTTGGAGCCGAGGAGGGCAGCGGCAGCGCTCACGCGCGGCGTCCAGAGACGCGCGGCCTTGAGCGGCGACGCTCGCGCGCGCCGGCCGGATTGGCGCCACCGAGGAGGTGCGCGGCGGCCGGATTGGCGCCGACGAGGAGGCGCGCTGCGGAGGGAGGAGGGACGAGGGCGGCCGATGAGGAAGCGCGCGACGGCGGGAGGAGGAGGCGCGCGGCGGTGTCGCGCGGCGGTGGGCGGCCGGCGAGCGGAGGCGGCGCGTGGGAGAGGAGGAGGCGAGCGGCATCGGTGCGCCGAATGAGGCACGCACGAGATAGGGTTAGGTCGCGCGCGGGTCGGGGTTTTTATTAAAACAGATTTTCTATGGCGCATGGGCTGGCTGCGCCACAGAATAAGCCCCATGCGCCTCAAAAAGCCATTCGCGCATGCGGCTTCTTTCTGTGGTGCAGCCAGCCCATGCGCCACAGAAAAGGCATGCATGCGCCACAGAAAACACCTGGGATGCGCCAAAAAAATCTAACCTATATATAAAAAACCCCTATTCAATTGTTAAACTTCAAATAAGTTGGTACCGTACAATAGTATACAACTCACACCAACATCACATATAACACACAACAAATTATGAAGATATATACAACACACAACTCAACTCAAATATTCAGTTCACAAACATATTACAACACAACTCAAATGACGATACAACATAGCTGAAATAAAGATACACAACACAACTCAATCCGTTGATGCAGCGCTCTTGCCCTTTGACGATAATACACTCTTCTTCTTGGACGACGATTCAACCTTCTTGCCCTTCCCCTTCGACGCTCCTTCTTACTTCAGGGCCTTGGATGACGGCATGAAGTCATCGGAATCATCGCTCTCATCTACCCAACGGTAGGACTCGGCGTATGAATCAAGATCCCATTGAGTCTTGAACTTGCTCTTTTCAACTTTCTTGTCAAATCTGACTTGAATTCTAATCAATTCACGATGAATTTGGTTAGGGGTTCGATATGGATACCCAGCGCTGCATAACTTGACTCCCAGCAAAGCGAGATGGCTCTCACTCTCAATAAGTTCGTCGTGATACACTTACCTACCCTCAACATGCAAATTACGGGAAATACGCGCGAGATACTCGGCGGCGGGACTGTGGAACCTGCCTAAACGCACACTTATTACAAGGACCAACACAAACCATCCTTACCCGCCTAGATAGACTGAAAATCTATAATTCCAAAGCTCATACCAGAGGGGGATTTTATAGTAAGAGGAGAGCAGAAAAATGGCGGAAAAAGGGGGAGAAAAGGCGGGAAAACTTTCTGTGGCGCAGTTCCATATGCGCCACAGAAAGTTAACATTCAGTGGCGCACCAGTTCCATGCGCCACAGAATGTTAACTTTTTTTTGTCGCATGGTACAGGGTACACCACAGAATGCTTACTATCTGTGGCGCATGTGGTTTGTGCGCCACAGAATATGCCCTGGTGCGCTACAAAATGTTTACTATCTGTGACGTATGTGTTTTGTGCGCCACAGAATATGTCTCGGATTTCTGAACTCAGACCCATTTGGCGGGACCCACCATATTTTAGTGGCGCATAGTCTTTGGTGCACCATAAAAAGGAATATTTCAGTAGCGCATTTTTATTTTGTGCGCAATAGATATTTGTGTCGCACTTGTGTGGTGCGCCACTAAACTATTTTTGTGGCACATAATCTGCTGGTGCGCCACAAACTAGTGTACTCTCTCATCAACCCAAGCATTCAAATTCTTCACGTGCCTACATATCCATCACCATCTTAAATTTTATCTCTCTAATGCACTTGGATTATTCAATCAATGGGGATTTCTCATGGAACGCTTGGCGCTGGATGTTATTTCGTATTGTACTAATTAAGATAGGTTCCATCGATGTTGATTACTGTGATATAGTTAAGCATGTAGCGGCTGGGTGTTCTTTCTATCCCATGTTAAATGCTTAAATCCTTCTCTGTCGTCCATGCTGCAGGTGCTCCAGGCCTCCAGCTCAGATTATTTCTTATGTTCTTCTCAAGTTGAAGGTTGACACACAAGGTACAGTTGTTATGTGCATCCTCGAGCTGTGGTCCTTGCCTGAGGTTTGTTCTTTTGACAGATTACTCAGTGATACTCATGTATTTTCTTTTGCTTCATCTTTGCTTATTCAGCTCTTTTTTCCTTTTCCCAGGGACCTGGTTGATCATTTTTTGTTGGAGGTTTTTTGGTTACCTCTCCCGTTATTCATTGCAAAAAACACATGGGCCATTTTGGGCCTGAAAAGTACTTGGATTTTCTGAAGAGGTTAGCTTTTAACTGATGTAGATTATATCGTTATTTGTTAATTTATAGGGTCAGAAATTAATGTGTTTTTTAGGAACAGAAATTAATATGTTGTCCTTCATTTCAGAAGGTTTAAATCTGAATCACTTTGTTGTACAATCTCAGATTTCTAGCTTGAACACTGGAACGATCGGTTCTCTTTCCGCACTAGACGACCATATTGGAAATTTGCATTCTATCTTCCTACGAGTGTCAGAATTATAAATGAAGTGAAATAACCTTGCATAGTTATCATTTTGATTGTGGTAAAACTTATAAACTAAGGGAAAATTACGACACCCTAATACATATGATTTTCGGGTACTGCACATTACATTAGTACATCACATTCTTATAGGTTCAGTTTCTTCAAATATCTGGGCTTTAGTAATGCATGTTGCTACATGTTTTGCTTTTCAAGTATTAAAAGGATTTGATATTATTGCTTTCAATTTTAACAAATTAATATTATCAGAGGGAGGTTCCCTTTGTTTCATTTTTTTATAAGAGGTTATAACTCCCAGATCTGACTTGGATTATAAAATTTAAAAAGTTCATGTTCTCATGGAGTTGTCTTTCTTTGGTTCGTTGATGATTGCAATGTATCTGCACTTAAAAATATGTTAGGTACGTGTGTATAGTGCAAACCACTGGATCGAATCATTTGCACACATAGTTTACGATGAATATCACAATATTGTATCAATATTACACGAGTAATCCAGACTTGGTAAAATAAATAGTTCGATACATCTTTGCATAGCTTAAACCTAGCTCAAACAGTAAATCAGCGAAAATAAATCTTCAATTAGCCTCCATCTTCATGACGCGCCACAGGCAAAAACATGTTGGTACAGACTCAAAACTCAAACGTAGTCCTTACTCCTCATCAGAAACTTCTGCAACAAGTAATAATTTGCAACAGAGTGGGTCAGATTCCATATAAAATGGAGTCTGGCAAGTGACACTATGGTGGACACTTAAGGGAAAACTTTATAACCTATATGCTTATTTGGCTGGTGGAGTTTCAAGTCTATTTTGCATAGAGCCAGTTTGTGCCTATCTTTTTGTAAAAACTTTTCATCAAAGTAAGAGACAATATGGCTTGAAAACCATAGTCTTTCTACCCTTGTTTACCCATCAAGTTTTAACTTAGGAAATTGGAATGTTGGGAGCCTCCGTTGAATCCTTGATCAGCTGCTCAAATTGTCCGTAACCGGGGACACGGCTAAGTACTTAGTTTTAACTCTGCAGAGGTTGTGCACTTTCACCATTAGACCCAACTAACCCAAACTATCCTCAAGCACTCAAATTGTGCTAAGGAAAATGAGAGAGTTGAGACGAGACTTTTCAGAAACATCTTACCGTCCCTTGCAGACTTGACGCGCTCCAAGTTAACCATCTACCACCACCTGTCAAGTCGGGCCGAGTCCACGCAGATTACTCCATCTAGCCAGAGCCCATTGACTAATGGTTGCACGAGAAGCAATCTTCACTTAGAGAAAACATTGGTCCCTTTATTACCCTGGGTGGCCATCCACAAGTGACCATCCCTTAGAGATCACCCCTAAGGAATAACACTCAACATAAACCATTCAAAACCAATTCCACCCAGGTGTTACATTAACATAGTAGAATTTAAGTTTTCCAATAAACACTTTTTCATAACATTAATAATTCTACTAAGTTATTATATAGGTTCCTAGAATCAAAGGAGTAGGGAGTTCTAAAGTTTTGCATAGCACTCTACTAAGTCCTACACATGCATATAGAAAATATACTAAGTAATGCATAGAAAATACTTAGAAATTTTATGGGGTGTGCCACTTGCCTTGGCAACTAGCAGAACATCAACAGCAATTGTAGTCCTCGTTCCTCTCCGAAAATTCTAACATAACAAACAATACGACATAAACAAACAAGTTTCATGAAAATTACTAAGGGAAATATGCCATGTATGATGCGCAAAAAAATATTTCTAAGGACTAGATGCATGCCATGCTATGGAATATGTTAATTAATGCGAGGCAAGTTTTGTTTGTCCAAAAATTACTAAGGACCGAGGTCACACACTTGTGGTTAAATTTTTACTAAGGACTTAGAAACAAAGAAAATTCAATTATTTTATAAGGACAACACTTAGCAATTTTTCTAAGGAAGGTTTTAGCACTTTTAGTTAAATAAATCTCCTCAAATATTTTCTAAGTACTTTTCTGTGGCAGAAGTGCTATAATATGCTAAGTACTCTTATAATTCGAATTCATGAAGAAAATCAATTTTAATAATTTTCTAATTAATTTTATTCATTATATAATGTCTAAAAAGCTTTTAATCAAAATAACTGTACAAAAACACATAAATAATCTAAACAAAAATAGTGGAGTATTCCTATAGCCATTACCTAGCCATACAAGTTCATAGAAAAAGAGTTTGATGAAGAATATAATTTTAGTTTATAGTTATACTTAAATTACTATTAATGCCACTTCTGTTATTAAACAAAATTAATTCGAAAAAATATAAATATAATGATGCCAAAAGTTTCTATACTTCATAAGATTTCCAAAACATTTTTTTTATAATTTTTGGATAAAGGGGTGAAAATTAATGATAGATTCAATTTGTAGGGACTGATCTGTGAGAAACAGAAAAATAATCTTCACGCAGAGGTCCTCGGGTGACGTGGCATGTTCTCATTGGTGCGGAGCGTCTGTTGACCGGTTCTCTGGGCATTGCGGGATAAGTGGACGCGGGCGTTGGCGGCGCGGCGCGAACGAATGCGGTCTTCGGCGACGTGGCGGCTTCCGGTTGGTCCATACCCTTTCAAGAGGAGATTAATCTAGCACGTCCGTAGCAGATCTAACGGCGTAGGATTAAGAAAAAAAGGTGGCGGCGCCAGCGCCGGAGTTCGGCCGGAAAAGTTCCCTACGGTGGCTCCATGGCCGGAGTACGACGAATCTACGCTACGGTGATCGGAAACAGTACCCGGAGAAGCGCGACGTCGAGACAAAGTCAATGGCGTAGCGCTCGGTGTCGGGGCGCTTTGCTCCTCCCTTGCTTCCTCGCCGGAGACGAAGACAGCGGCGGTGGTCCTCGGGTGGAGACGAGCGGCTCGATCTGCTGCAGAAAATTTGGGGGAAGGATGTCATGATCGATCGCACGGACGCGGTAAACCGTTTGAGAGGAACGAGAGGCTTCGAGGATGCTTTTTCTCACCGGAATTCGAAGAACACGGCGGCGGCAATGGCGACGGCGTCGAGCTTGATTTCGCATAGCCTGGAGGCGATCTGAGCTTGGGTTTGGGGTGCGGAGAGAGGCGGCGGGGCTGGGTATTTATGGGGTGCTCGGGCACGGGATAAAGATCGTTTAAACGACCGAATCGATCTCGAGTTTGAGTTCAGTTCGGAGCCGAGAAATCTTCTACCGGAGGTTGGGGATGATACGACTTGTTAGAGGTGGGGCCCGCGTGTCGGCGAGAGAGGGAAGAGCGATCTGGCGTTGGGCTGTTGTTGGGCCTTATGCGCAGCGCGCGAGGGGGAGGGAAAATGGGACGAGGCAGGCCGGCTCGGTGAGATCCTTTTTTTCTCTTTTCTTTTCTTTTTCTTTTCTGAAATTACACAACTTTTGATTTACAACTCCAAAATGATTCAAACCAATTTGTAAAATTTTGTAAAACTTATCTTTACCAAACTAAACCTTTTGAAAGTATTTTATAACATTTTTATAAATAATACTTTTTATTCTTTCAACATTTATAAATAATGATGCAAATGCAAAATGCAATGACATGATGCATGCAATGGTATGTAATTTGGAAGTTTTAAATTTTTGTGAAATTTGGGATGTTAAAACGATCAAAACCATGTTATCAATAGTTTCACTTTAGCATTACAAATCTTAGGTCTAGTCGTTATACTGGATGCTAAATTTGTCAGGCTAGAAGGTTTCTGCTATTTATCTTTGTAGGCTTAGTTTATTTATTTATTGTGCAAAGTCAGCTGTGCTCCCTACTGTCACATTTGTATTTGTTGTTCAACAAGTGCTCAAAACTGCTATTTTTATTAGGTACACAATTCATATATTGGTGAATATGATGTTTCACTATCCAAAAATGTGTTGTCTTTATTTGCTGCTTTACAAATGCTAGCAATAACTCATTTCCTTTCAGTCGAGCAAAATGTAGGTGGCATTTTTTGGACTTTGAAGCTTAACTTCCTGCCACAGATAATCCAATTTGCTTGTTTTTTTCTCTACAACATTGACCTTTCCTTTTGTATCTAAACAAGGCTCCAGTTCGTGTTTCACACTGCAATACAGTGAGGTGGTCACTACACACACCCATCTCAGCGGCTCTTACGCGAAGCAAGTTGTTTCGGTATTGTGCCATACTTTCATTGTGTCCTCGTGTTATCTTTGGTATTCTAGAATTAATCTTCCATGTTTAGACAGTCAAGTTTGTTGGTTGGTGTAGGGTATCTTCTGCATTTAGTATCTTGCTATCTAGAATTCATAGACTTGGTATTTTCTGGGGTTTTTGCGCTAATAGCAAATATTTGGATATTGAATGTGTTTCTTGCTTCGGTTTTTTAAATGTTTCTCCCATATTATTGAACCAATAATCTTCATGCTAATATTTATCCCATAATTTACAGGACACAACTAAGGATTCTGTACTTTTTTGCCACATCCACATAAGCAAACATTTTCTAGACAATTGCCTGGTTTAAATTACCCTATTAGGATCGTACATGTCCTCCATTTTTCCTTTAAGAATGTATTGGGATGGTTGACTATAAATTTGGCTGTAAGGTATTCTAAATCCCTCTCAGGCTTAAACCATAAATATAACCATTCATCCCCATTGTAAATTAGTGTATATATTATCCTACTTATCTAATATTTATATCTTCTAAAATAGATAGCTTAAGATTTTTGTGGAATCATTCTACTGAGTTAGGACATGATGCCTTAGTTGACACAATCCCTACTACGTAATCCTCAGTTCATATAATAGCTAACGAAGTACATTAGTGAGGAGGTTAAAAACAGAGTACTATAAAAACATAGAATTCATCGGAGAAGTTGTATGCCCTCATAAAAACATGTAATGCTCATTCATTTCCCACCGGATTAATCTTCATGTTGAAGTAACCTCCAATATGAATTATGAGTATGTTTACTTTCTTAAATATTGGTATTTTTGTTACCATGTTTCCAGTGGCTTTTGAGTTTTGCTTGACATGGTTGCTCATTTTTTCCTTTTCTTAGTGCAGCTGGTCGTCTTTCTGGAGATCGTTGTAGGGTGCTACAGCGGGTGGTAATTAAACACTTTCCTGTTGGTTTTACGATCATGCTCTATTGTTGGTAATCTTTAGGATTTGATGTAGGCTTATACTAGGTTGGGAACTTATGCTCTGTAACTTAATGTAGTTAGGTCTAGAGCATGGATTATGGAGGTCTATATTTAAGTTCTTATCCATGGTTTGAGCAAATATTCATGTACGTATTGTTTAAAGATACATTGTCCATTGCTAGATAGATAAAACAGTTCATATTATCCTTCAGTTATTCACTTGTGTGTCCGCATAACATTTTGTTATTTCTTTTATTGGAATGGTTAGTAATTACAGTACTCCCTCCGATCCATATTAGTGGGCATAGCTTTGTCTAAACTCATATGTATCTAGTTAAGTATTTAGACTAGATACATGTGTATCTAGACAAAGTTATACCCACTAATATGGATCGGAGGAAGTACTAATTTCTTCTTGCATTCTATAGAGCACTCCAGTATGGTTACTTTCTGATCTTTTCCATGCCATGGACCGAGGAATCTTATTTCTTGCTGCCCCATAAAAGTAGGAACATGGTTAATATCAGGTTTTATTTTTGTAGCACAATGGGACTGGTTGGGGGGATTATTATTTTATAACTAGCTAATGCAGTGTTGTATTGCATCACACTGAGTCAGTCAGATTCATTTATAGCTTAAAATTGAGATTTATGCTGCTTCATTCTTTTATGATTGCATTTTCCCTCGTGCTCTTATTCATGGCGATTACTACAGGTGTCAAACTGAATGCTAAATACACAACAACGAAGGTTCATGGTCCGAGGCCTATCTATGTCCATACAGTCACATTGCTGCATCTCGGTCTGCCTGTTGTACCTGCTGTTGGGTTTGGATAGGCCTCCCTAATAGTATATGTATGATGGTATGTATTTAATATACCGTACAGCGGATAACACTATACTTCCATGCCTTCACCATCAATTTTGCTGATGCAATATAGTTGGTTACCTTCGTTGATGCCAACTGAAGGATTTGTGGCTATTTGAAAGGCTGTAGCTATCTACCCAAAAGATCGACCTCATGAATGTAAACCTTATGTGTGGGAGGAATGTGCTATAAGATTTAAGCAACCACTACTATGTCTACTATTTTTTTTTGGTTCTCTATCATTTTAATCGTTTTATATTGAGAGTTATCTCCCTTCTATTGTTTAAATGAAAGTATTCCTTAACGTTGGTCAATGTGTTGTCGTCTATATGTATTGACTTATTTTTCAAACTACTTTACTTCAAAGTTGTCATAATTAAACTATGTCAATATGCACGTGGTTATGAATAATATTTGCTTGGCTTTTCATCACAATAATGTCAATATTTATGCTTTACGAATAATCTTTTCTTGGCTTCTCATCACAATGATATGGTTGCTTTGTCTTATAAACTGTTGAGATCATATTTAACCAATGTCAATCCTCTCTTACCAACATGCTATAGCGGTTTTAAAGGAATAGCCTATCGATGCGGTGCTCATCACTCCGTCAATTTATTCTTTGATATAGTTGTGTTATAGACTAAGTATGCTAAGGCAAAAATCTAACTCTACATGTCTCTTATCTCTTTACATTAAAATATTTTTACCGGTTTGTCCAACGTTGCCATCGATCTCTATTGGCTTATTCTTTCTGACTTTTTTTTATGTTGTCAGAATTTACAATAACAAAATCAATATTTTAACAAATAATATTTCCTACCTTTTAACAGTGGCATGACGGTGTTCATGTAATAAACGATGAAAATGTTATCCATGAGCTAATTTACTATTTCAAAACCAGGGTTAAAGTACCTGAGTGGATGTAATGGCTCTCAAGATTGTTATGATGTGCCTGTAAATATAATCCGTTGGTGATATTTCCCTGATGATAATGATCAGATCGCCTTTTTTATTTTCATGCTGATTGAAGCGAGTGGTGTCTACCTGATTGTGCTCAAGCAATTGAACCACATCCAGTCAGGCCCTTATGATGAAACATTGTTTGGTGCAAGAGCCCGTTGATTCTTAGACTAGGTTGTTGTAGAATGTGTGTCTGATTTCCGTCAACTATGTTCTTTAATAGAACACAAATTTTACTGTAACATGAGTTGTTACCAATCCATGTTAAACTCTTTACGAAGGTATGCATATAACTTATCTTTTTTTTCGGTTATATGAAAAACTTTTTGCTATTGGTCCATGTTGCCATGAATATCTATTGTTTTAGGTTTTCAAACTACTTTACTTCGATGCTGTCATAACTTACAACGTCAAGGTAAGGTATATGCTATTACTAATGATCTTCTGTCGGCTTTCATTAAGATGATCATTTTGACTATTGACATGATATTTTACCAATGTCGATTCCATCCTATGAATGTTTCTATGATGGTGTACGAGTAATAGCCTATAGCACGTCTGCAATATTTACAATGCCTACCTATATGTTGGAGCTTAAAATCTATTTTGCCTAATTTTTTTATAATTACCCCTTTCATTGTTTTCATGATGTTGTACAAATATCCAGAACCAACCCCCTCTTTCTAATCAACATTGGTGTGTCGTGTTAACAGGGTGTTTCATCCTTTGCTAATTTACTCTTTAGAAAGAAGGTAACGCGCGGTAGGCGGCCGCGCCTCAAATCTAGTTTAATAGACTTCTCATGATATAGACACGTGGAAGAAGCAGGGAACATCAATCCTAGGCAGCTTTATTATTTAGAAAGATTTTCCAAAACTGTTCGCTGATCTTTTCTTTCTGATCCCTCCGATCTCATTCCACCGTGAGTAGCCATGTATGGAAATTTAAAACAAATCTAGACACGGCCGGGGTTGCAAATCACGCAACGTGGCCTGACCAATCCGGTCTCTTCTTTCCTGGTTCCGCTTTTTCTCTGTTGGCCCACGCTCGACGGACTCCGTGCACAGCGGAAACACCAGGAAACAAACGAAACCAGCCTTCTCCTAGTGACGGAAACAATCTCACCGACTCGACGATATCCTTCGTCCAACCAATTCTTAGCAAACAATAAATCTGCCATTTTGCAAACCTGAAGACCGATTTTCAACTAGACGAACTCGCGGTGATCAACCTGGCTCTGATACCACATGATCTGTTGAATTTTGCCCGATCTTTCACCGCAAAAAGCACAGAGATAACTATTCTCCCAACCACGTGGCAATCCACGCAATCTGAAGAATCTGGATAGATTTAGACGAGCAACATGATGATGAACACCACGCCTCACGCCAAGCACGACAACTCCTGACAGATCCAAGACCATCACACACACACGTTAGCAATTCACGAACACTCATGCCTCTATTTTAAAGATAATCGATGAACGTGCGAGACACCGTCTACACGCCGGTCCTTAGGACGGAGGCGACCTTGAACATAATGTTCTACATGATTTTTCAATTCTCTTAATATTGTGGCAATCCCTCTGGTTATAAAGGCCAAATGGGTAGGAGCTACTTGAAACCTAACCTGGTTCGACTCAGACACCTAAAGCTAATTGGACACAAACTGATATAAATCGACCCATGGTTAGGTTCGGCCATGTTTGACACGTAGCCCCTAATTAATAACACCTTAAACTTATATTACTATAACATATGTCCTAGCGTGTTAACGGACCAACATAATGCCAACGATGCCCTGCCCGTATCAGCAATTGAACTTTGGCGATGTTGGTAACCCAAACCTTTTGGCATCCTGGCCTCACACGGATTCGTCGAAGCATCGAGGTCCGCAGGGCCCTCCGTCACGATTGCCATATGAACTGTTGCTTCTGGATCTACTCCACGATCGACATCGGTTTGAATTTCTCCTTGCACCACTCCTATGGGGACTGCGATTGCGGTGGTCTCGCGATGTGTGCTGAGAACGACTCCTGCTACGCCCTCTATTTTTCTGGGACTAGAGTGCTTTTGCTGCGAGTGAGAGTGCCTTTAACTGCTGGAGATGTAACTCTTCGGCTGGACTGCCAGCTGGGGGTGTTGTTGCTTTTAGGTATAATCTGAGTGATATCAATGTACCTTTGGCTGTTTTGGGTATCAGCATGCGTTCCGTATCCAGCGTCATAAACGAGTTCTAAGTTGTGAGTAACTCCTGACCTCTTTCCTTCTGAGATGTTTGCGAATATGGATCTATGTCTGGCCTCCGTTGCTCCTGTAGAACTGAGGGGTAGCTTCCTCCTATGAACACTTGAGATGCTGGCTTGCTTCTTGCGTTCTTCGAGTGTCGCTCTGTATTGCTTTAAACGTAGTGTTTCTTGCCAGTTGAAGAAGTTGTACGTCATCACACTAGTAGAAAACAGGCTAAAGGACCAAACTCCAAATCCCCATTTGTCCCGGTCAACTCATATGAGGTTGCATCTGTTGGCATGATTGTGCAATCTTCAATGATTTTGCTGACTTTTGCTGCCATCTCGACTTTGATGACCAAAGTTGTCACGCCATCTGGTAATGTTACCGTGCATGGGAATTCCGTAGGCCTAGCAGTTGCCGCCGAGGTTTCTGCGCTGAACGCGAGGTAAACCTGCCGGGGTATGACCGGAGGGCATGTGTATATGATGCCAATGCATGTCATGGGCTCGAACTCATATGCTCAAGAGTTGCCACTTTGTTGACCTGGGCGTCGTTATTGACGTATGATTTGAGTATCTTCTCAAGATTATCTACATTGCCGGAGAAGAACTCGTAATCCGCTTAGATCTCTTGTCCGATGAAATCAGCGAGGTAGATGCTATCGTCTGTCTCATCGGATTGCATACGGTCGAGATCCATGTCGAGTGAATCACTGTGCTCGACTGTACTAACCTGAAAGTTAGATTGTGCCTCGTCGTCTGGGAACTCTTGCTCCAGGAACTGGTTGAGTTCACGAGTTGACATGGATGAGACTGGAGATCCCGGCAGCGAGATCGAGTCAACCTGCGACGTGACACCTCCCATGCCCGCTGGTGATGCAGTCGACATCTCCTGGTGTGCCTCCGTCGCGATTGGATTGGTCAAGTCCTACACACCAAATTTGTCGACGAAAAAATTGAGTTTTCCGACGGTTAGATTCAAACCTTAGTTGAGGCTAGCAAAATCATCCTAAGCTTTTGGCGAGTACATTTGGATCCTCCTTGGGTGAGGCAACTTTTGGAGCTGGCGAGTGATCGCTTGATGCTGCGATCTCAGTTGAGATTGTCAGCGAGTGGCCGTTTGCAGATGTGGTTGGCGAGTTGCCATTTGAAGATGGAACCGATGAATCTGCGACTCCAACACTACCGCTTCCCACAGACAACGCCAATTGATGAGGGGCATCCTCATCAATACCCATGACATAGGGTTAGAGTTTAGAGGTAGAGAACGCATACTGTTAATAGATCCGTCGGCTGACAAGATGGAGTTACCCAGGTTCAGGGCCCTCGAGTGAGGTAACACCCCTACTTTGTGCCAGTATGTATTGATTGTGGTATATGTTGTGGTTCCAATGGTCTAGCGAGGGCTTGATCTCGCTACGGTTTGGTGGCTATGATTTTGTGTGTTATTGATCGGTCGCCCTCCTGGGCCTTATATGGGGGGCCAGGTCTCGGTTACCTAACCGACCAGAATTATAGATATGGAAACTACAACCGACTATGCCTAACTTGGAAAGGACTATTCGTCTTGGGTCTTTGACGAGGTTATACCAAACAGGTACCCTATCGTGTGGGTACCTGGTGCACGTGATGACTATAACCCAATTGTCAATAGACTGATGAAGCCCAACAAGCGAAGCCCAAGACCAAGATTTTTACCATAGATAGACATAGTCGGTTATACTTTCCTTACTTGTAGTACTAGTCGGTTACATACCCGAGACCTGTACCTCTATATAAATGACAGGAGGGTGGCCGATCAAGGACATGCCTAATCAGAACCACCAAACCCTAGCAAGATCAACATCTTGCTAGACCCTTGTACTCGCCACATATTCATAATCAATACAGACAGGCAGGAAGTAGGGGTGTTACCTCAGTCAAGGGCCCTGAACCTAGGTAATTCCCGCTTGTCAGTCGTCGAATCTACCAACACTACACGTTCTCTACCTCATAACTCTCACCTAGGCTAGTAACCATGGGTATTGATGGGGACACCCCTCGTCAGTCTTCCTTCGTGGGCTTCGTCAGTTTATTGAAAAGTGGGCTTTAGTCATCGCGTGCACTAGGTACCCACACGATAGGGTACCCATTTGGTATATCCTCGTCACCCGGTGAAACGTCTAAAACGTATTTATAAATTCTTATGTTCCATGCTTATATTGTACCAAATATTATATGTTTTATTTACACTTTATATAGTTTTTATGCATTTTTGGGGACTAACCTGTTAACAAGATGCCAAACTCCTATTTTTCTCGGAAGGATACATAAGACCGAAGAGCAAACGAAGAGGGGCCACATGGCGCCCACACCTGGTGGAGGCACGGCTCCCCGCTTTTCCGCCATATGGTGTGGGGCCCATGGCCCTCCGCCGACGTTGCCCTTTCGCCTATTTAATACCTTCAACGGAAAAACTCTAAGACCCGAGGAATTTTCCATGAAAAGTTCCACCGCCATCGTCAACCCTAGTTCGGGAGGGTTCAGAAGCTCTCCCCGGCACCCTGCCGGAGAGGGGAATCATCACCGGAGGGCTCTACATCACCATGCCCGCCTCTAGACTGATGCGTCAGTAGTCCATCCTTACACTACGGGTCCATAGCAGTAGCTAGATGGTTGTCTTCTCCTTATGTGCTACCATGTTTAGATCTTGTGAGCTGCATATCATGATCAAGCTCATCTTATTATAATGCTATTTGTTGTGTTTGTTGGAATCCGATGAATATTCAGTACTATGTCATTTGCTTCATAATATATTATGTATGTGTTATTTATGCACGCTCTCTGTTGCTAGTAGATGCTCTGGCCATGTAGATGCTTGTGACTCCAAGAGGGAGTATTTATACTCGATAGTGGGTTCATGTCTTCATTTAATCTTGGGGGGAGTGACAGCAACCTCTACGATTGTGAATGTACTGTTGCTACTAGGGATAAAACAACAGTGCTTTGTCTGAGGATAATTGTATTACTTACATTACACACTTTGCCTAATGCAGTAATATGTTGCTTGCAACTTAATACTGAAAGGGGTGTGAATACTTATCGGAAGGTGGATTATTAGTCATAGATGCGGTTGTAATGGTCTATGTATATTGTTGTAATGCCCAAAAGAATCTCATACTGGACATCATGATTATAGTATATGCATCATTATGCAGTTCTGTATTTTTTCAACTGCCCAGTTGTAATTTATTTACCAGCATGTATGCTATTATTTATTTATGGAGAGACACAACTAGTAAACTGTGGACCCCTGTGCCTTTTTTACATTGATAATACAACCGAATGCAAACTTTTATTTTCATTCTCTGCAAACAAACTTCATCTTCCACACTATACGTCTAATCATTTGTCACAACAAACTAGTGAGATTGACACCCTCATTGTTTCGTTGGGAAACGTATCTTGGTTCCGTTGTGTGCAGGTTCCACGTTAACTACACGCCAAGATCTTCTAGCGCCGTTGCCACCTTCAGAAGTGTCTCCAGTTCCTACTGGTTCGATAACCTTGGTTTGATAAACTGAGGGAAAACTTGCTGCTACTGCATCATCACATCTTCCTCTTGGGGTTTCCCAACGCTCAGTAGACATCACCCGGCAACGGTGCCAGAAAATCTTGATGGTGTCTAGTATGAGATTCATTTGGGCATTACAACAATATAAATAGACCGTTCGAACCGCATCTATGACTAATAATCCACCTTCCGGTTAGCGTCCGCACGGCTTTCAGTATTAAGTAGCAAGCAACAGATTATTGCATTAGGCAAAGTGTGTAATGTAAGTAATGCAATTATCCTTAGACAAAGCTCCACTGTTTTATCCCTAGTAGCAATCGTACATTTACAGTCTTAGAGGTGGCTGTCCCTCCTCCCAGATAAAATTGAAGACATGAACCCACTATCGAGCATAAATACCCTCTTTTGGAGTCACAAGCATCTACTTGGCCAGAGCATCTACTAGTAACGAAGAGCATGCAAGATCATAAAAAACAACACACATAATATATTATGAAGCAAATGACATATTACTCAATATTCATCGGATCCCAGCAAACACAACATGTAACATTACAATAAGATGATCTAGATCATGATAGGCAGCTCACAAGATCTAAAGATGGTAGCACATAAGGAGAAGACAATGATCTTGCTACTTCTATGGACCCGTAGTACAAGGATGACTACTCACACATCAGTCCGGAGGCAGGCATGATGATGTAGAGCCCTCCGGTGATAATTCCCCTCTACGACACGGTGCCGGAAAGAGTTTTTTAACCCTCCCGAACTAGGGTTGACGCCGGCGGCAGCTCTCGAACTTTTTGTGGATTTATGGTGGTGTCCTTTAGGTTTTCTCGTTGGGGGGAATAAATAAGCGAATGGGCAAGGTTGGTGGGAGCCCGAGGGGCCGACACCACGTGGGTGCGTGGCCAAAGGGGGAGCCGCGCCAACAACAGGTGTGGCTGTCTCGTGGCCCTCCTCCGTCTCCTCTTCGGTGTTCTGGATCCTTCCGGGAAAAATAGGGACTTTGGCTTTTGTTTTGTGCAATTCCTACAATTTTTCCTAAACAGATTTAATGAAATAAAAAACAGCAGAAAACAGAGAACTGGCACCGTGGCATCTTGTTAATAGGTTAGTCCAAAAAAATGCATAACATGATACAAAGTGTATATAAAATATGAAGCAATTGGTATAATATAAGCATGGAACATAAGAAATTATAGATACGTTTGAGACGTATCATTACTTCACCTTTATGGGACTAGGGAAATGGAGTGTATTGATTTTCATATTTAGCGGTTGTCGGAGTGACATAAACCGGATCCGTTTGTGAATAATTGCACAAGGGAGCGTAGGATTGATACATCCAAAACGTATCTACTTTCTCGAACACTTTTGCTATTGTTTTACATCTAATTTGTGTGTTTTGAATGCAACTAACATGGACTAACGTTGTGTTCAGCTGAATTGCCCTGGTGTCTTGTTTTTGTGCAGAAATTCAAATTTAGGGAAAAATACCAAAAATAATGCCAAAGTCCCTATTTTCCACAAAGACACACGGAGCCAGAAGACCAGACGGAGGGGGCCACAAGCCAGCCAGACGATGGGCTAGCGCGCCAGGCTCCTGGCCGCGCCAACGCTTCATCTGGGCGACTCAGTCGCCTCCTTGCGTGTCCCTCTCGGATATAAACTCCATCAGACCTAAAAACGCGAGGGCCCTGAACACTTTTCCCAGAAAGACATCCGTATGCCGCCGCCACCTCGAAACTCAATTCGGGGACCAGAAGTTTCTGTTCGGCACTCCGCCGGGACGGGGAATCGAAGGGGATCATTGACATCATCATCACCAACGCCTCTCCATCAACCATCATCGTTTCCCCAATCCATGTGTGACTAATTCCCTGTTGTATGCTTGAGGGGATTGTAGGGCTTGGATTAGATCGTTCATGTAATAGCTGTAATAGCATTAGGGCATGGTGCCTAGTATCTGTTATCGGTGCTTTACGTTGCAACTTGTATGCTTGATGCTTGACACTAGTGCTCGAGTGCCATGATTTCAGATCTGAACATGTTATTGTTTCATGAGGATAATCAATATTTAGATCATATCTACTAATTATATGCACATATTATTGTCCGGAACCGAATGCCCCAAAGTGATAATAATTGGGACAGCCGGAGGGGATGGTTGTGATGTGAGGATCACGTATGATCACAAAATGTTAATGCTTTGCTTGGCTTCTTTATTAAAATGAGTACCTTAATTACGAGTAGATTCGCCAGAGGCTTCGCTGCAAACGGGCTGGTAGGACAAAAGATGATGTGCAAGTTTCTGATTACTAGCACGCACAGCTAAATTGGAACACATGCCTATGGTTAATTAATACATGGATGCTTTATCTTATTTATCTGCAAATGCATATGTGTTGATATTACATGAATTATCTCATCCGTGCAACGTCCGTTCATCTGTACCTATGCCTACAATATTTTAGTCTTGATGTCTATTATAATCAAAATTGTTGTCTTATTTCTACTGCTGCTATTACTTCGCTACTATCACTGCAATAAAATGTTGCTACTGATAATCTGTCTTCACAAGTCTATTCCCAGGTACAGCTGAACTGATAACTCATTTGTTAAGTCTTATAAATATATTTTGGCTCCCCTTGTGTCGAATCAATAAATTTGGGTTTTACTTCCCTCGAATACTGTTGCGATCCTCTATACTTGTGGTTCATCAAGAGTGTTTGATGGCGCCTTTGCCGGGGAGCATAGTTTTATTTATAAGCTCACCTGCGTGTGATATTGTTCGTTGGAATTTATTCATCATGGGAATACCTGGTGAGAAGAAGTTCCCATACTATCATCCACTACAAGAAAAGGTACAACTCTGAGTAACTCTGCTGCTCTTGATTCTCCAACTGTGATAAGTAAGCTTGTTACACCACCACAACCTACATGTTCTGTTACTACTGCTGAATCTGAAATTACTTATGATGATGCTTCTACTGTTCTTGATGAATCTGGTTCATGAGGTCCCTTTTTATATGCTACAAATTGCTAGATCTCAACAATTTGAAAATTCTGAAATTCCTAATGAAAATGCTGAAACACCTGCTAATTCACCTGAATTTGTAAATGATATTGAAGATCCAGATGAAATGTATGTGGAACTTGATGATGATTTTGTTGATGAGCTTAATGCAACTAAAGATGCTAGGACTATGAAAAGCCTTCTCAAAAACATGTTGTTAGTGTCGTGGTATCGGCATAATTGATAGGAGACGGGGTCCTCTAACCTACGTATGGATTGTGGGGAAGAAGGTTGGTGTCGTCGAGGACGGGATTGAACACGGCGAGTTTACCAAGCTTCGGATCCCACAGCGGTGGCGAGATCCTACGTGCTGCTATAATTCACTATGTGGCAATAGCCGTGAACATGTTACAATGTGTATGATGCGTATTGAAGCGTGCCCTAAAGACTTCCTGGTGGCCGCCTTATATAGGCGGCCAGACCCCAGGATACAAGGCAACTACTTGTCCGGCAAGTAATCAGAGTCCTAGACCTAGCCGGCTTAGTTGCCGCCTTCCTTCTTGGGCTTTTTAGCTTGATGGGCTTCGGCCTTCCGCCTTCCTTGGACCGTCCGCCTACTTCCTTGTACGTCAGCTATCTGGGCCGCCCGGCAGGCTTCAGCCTTACCACCCTTGGGCCACCCTGGACTAGCCGGATTGATCCATGTTGGAGATACCCCTAGTTGATATATCCCCAACATTAGCCCCCAGAAAGGTTGAAGTTCTCCAGGCGCCGGCTTCTTCTTGATACTTCATCCGTCAATGTTGGCGGCTGCAGGGCTTGAACCATTCTGAAAAACAATGGAGGCACGTGTACCCCGATGTTGGCACACGGCCGCCTTTATCCAACATGGAAAAAGACGGCTAAATCGGAACTTCGCCGAGCTTATTTCTTGACGGACCTCGTCAGACGGCTCACGACAGTTTGAAACCGGCCGAAACGAAAATCTCGCCACGATCACAAATCGCGGGAAAAGAGGAGGCGTGGAGATCGTGCGATCATGCATTGCAGCGGATGTTGGATACGTGTCCGACTAAGAGCGCCGATGCACAGGAAACAACGCCTGGGCCTATAAATAGGGAGCCGAGCGGTTCATTTCTTGACCCCTTCTCCTGCTCTCCTCGACCCCTTTCTCTCCCACTCTCCCGCTCTTTTCTCCGAGCGAACTCCGGCGAGCGTTCTCCTCCGACGACCTTTGCATACGGCGATGTCCACCGGCCAGAGGATCCCTTCCACGGCATCCGGCGGTCCGGCGACCGAAACCATCTTTGCGGCGGCGATGGGCAGCGCAACATCACGCCCTGCGGCGGCGGCGACGGGCAATGTCGCCACCGTCGCCTCTCAAACTCCCACCGCACGCGCTCAGGCGGCGGTCTTCTCTGCTCCTTCATCTTCCGCTGCGGCGACGGCGGCGAGAAGCGCACCCGCTGACGAGGAGAATGAAGCAGCCGACCTTGGGTCGCGCTATTGGCTTCCCTCCATCGTCGACGAAGACGTACTCCAAGACTTTGAGGCCATCGGCTACCTCCCAACTCGGGAGGATTGCCAATGGAGATACGCCTTCAGGGACGTCATCCCGGCTCCAAAAGCCGGGGAGCGGGTAATCCTCACCTCCCATCTAGTTAGGGGAATGGCGCTACCGCCTTCCGCCTTCTTTAGCGAGGTGTCAGATCATTACGGGCTCCAGCCCCATAATATAGCGCCCAATAGCATTCTAGTCTTAGCCGGCTTCACAGCTCTGTTTGAGTGCGACCTAGGTATTAGGCCTAGTTTAGACTTCTTCAGATACTGCTTCCGTTGCCGGCGCCAGACCGTGCCGGACGGCGGACTGGCGACCTGCGGCAGTGTCACTTTCAACTGCCGCCAAGGACGCCAATGGTATCCCAAGATACCATACATCGAGTCCGTCAAGGGCTGGACGTCCACCTTCTTCTATTGCCAAGACATGGCAGCGCCGGGGCGCCAATTAGGCGTCCCGGACTTTGTCAACGCGCTACCTATGCCCAGACCATGCTGGGACGAGGCGGTGCCCAAGTTGACGGAGGAGCTCCGCCTTTTTCAAAGGCAGATCGAGTTCCTCACCCGCACGATGTCTCCCCCTTTGCTGGATGGGGTGGACACCATCATCTGCTGGCTTAGCCGGCAGATACTGCCCCTGCGGTTCAGCCCGCACAAAATGTGTCAGTATTCGCCTACTGGCACAGCCTCCCTTCGCGTAAGCGAAGAAGGGTTACCAGCCGCCGACCTGGCGTTCCGACTTCGTAGCCTTGTCAAAGCAGGGTTGGTGAAGGCAGCGGAAGGCGTTCCCATGCACACCCACGACAACCCTCCCCTCGAGGTAGATATCCTGCTTATTACCCTTCTTTGACAGCTTTGGCCGGCTAACTAGAGTCCTATTAACACTTGCCTTTTTTCTCGGCTCTCTGCCCTGAGGGAGGATGACCTGGCTCCTGACTTCTACGTGTCGGAAGCCGGGAAAACCAAGAGGCGCAAGGCGTCCGGCGCTGCTTCCTCTACGATCAATGCCGAGAGGAAGAAACGGACCGCATCGGCTACACAGCCGGTGCTCGTCGATATCGACGAGAACGTGGGGATTAACATCCCCCGAAGGTACTCATTTCCGCCTTAAATAGTCATCGAATTCCTCTATTACTGGCATTCATCTGACTGTGCTTGCTTTATTGACAGGGAACGGGTGGCAACTTCCAGGTTGCCGACCAGACTCCTTTCCAAGGGAAAGCGGCCCCAAGGTAGCTTGACCGCTACTATGCCGCCAACTCCCCAGCACCGGGCCGGCGGCCTTATGAGCGATGCTCGCGGCCAGCCCCAGGCTCCGGCTTCCGGTTGCCGCTAATGACTTCCTCCGCTGGCCGCGCCACCAGTACTCCCCCTCCATCGGCTGAGGCTACGACCCATGAAGCCGTCCAATCTTGCGCCGCCAAGGAGGAGCTGCTGGAGGTGGTTGCCGGCGGAACGCAGGGGGCAGCCCCGGCTGCAGGAGGCGGCCGAGTCAGGGATCCTTGGTCCACCTTTAAGGCGGCCAAGGAGTCCACCCTGGCTTTTGCCAACTTTGCCACCCAGGCCTTTGCCGACTTGGAGGGCGACATGTCTGTAAGTTTTTCTAACTTTGTGGCATATATATGGAGTACATTGACTATCGGCTTAGTGGTTTTTTGACAATATGCTATATGCCTCTGTCCTTGCCTGCAGGGCCTCCTGTCCGCCAACGTTGAGCTTATCTCCTCCCGATTTGAGATAAACCAGCGGTGCCGCGATCTGAAGAAGGATTGCGAGGCCAAGGACTTGCGGATTGCCGAGTTGGAAGCGGCCCGCAAAAAAGATGAAGGTAGAATTATTCTTTCTGCCTTTCGTCATCTTTCAATTTGTGCTGCCGCCAATCTTTTAGCTAGTGAATCCATATTGTAGAACTGCTAGATCACGCCCAGGATATACTGAAGGCGTCCACTGATATGCAAGATGTTATGAATGAAGCTTCCGATTTGGCGGCCGCCAACTTGGCGATGAAGGAGGAGCACCAGAAAGAGATGGAGGCCCAGCAACTCAAGTTTGCGCAGGAATCTAGCCAGCTTACCGGGGAGCTGGATAGCCTTCGCAAGAAATTGGCGGAGGCGGAGAAGGCGGCTGCCGAGGAGATATCCAAGCTGACTTCTCGCGCCCAAACTGCTGAGGACGCGTTGGCAGCTCATATGATTGAGCCGTCCGCCTTACATAACTCGTCCCTTGGTAATTTCTCACTCCTCATTTGCTTTTGTCATTTTGCTAAGCCTGAGCCAAACTGATGCTTTTATTTTTTGATACAGTTGCTGCTGGTTTAGGCGACGACAAGGATGTTAGCCCCCGTCTAGATCGCCTTACGCGTCTGGGTGAGCTGATCACCAAGACATTGGCGGCGTCCAAGCAGTTTGCCCAAGTTCTTCATCTCTTCCGGCAGCCAGGAGCCGTCCGAGTTCAGCGATGTGTCCAGCATGCTGGAGCAAGCTACGAAGCTACACAAGAGCTCGCTGAAGTCGGCGGCGCGGGCTGGTGCCAAGACTGCGCTTGGACTATTCATGGCGCACTACCCCGAGGCGGAGATAGAAGCTGTCACTGAAGGCATGCCGTCTACTTATGAAGACGGCAGCGAGGTCGATCCGGCCGCTGTGCTGAACAGCGTTGCCGGCTACGCCACGCGTGTTGCCGACATGGTTGACACTTCGATCTTCTATCGGCGCCATCCTGTGCCTGTTGCTGGAGAAGCTGGAGCTGCCGGTACGGCCGAGGCGGAGGGGAGTGACAGTTCTGGGGCTGAAGTTGCCATCCCCCAAGCCTGATATAGGCGCCCCCCCCCCCCCCCCCCCCGAGCTGTAGTTTCCTTTGCCTGTCTTATTTCCGACTTGACGGCCAGCCCTTTCCTACCCCAGAAACAGTACAAACTCAACTTGTAATATTTGTATATATTTTTGGAGATGCTCTGCTAGGCGGGAAGCTAGCTGACAAGTTTTATTTTGCCTTATTTTATATGGCCCGCCTTAATTTTACCCTGACTTATATGCTTGACTGTTTGTATGTTGGCGAACCTCCAGGGCTAAACCATGTGTTTAGAATCAGGGACCAAAGCCAACATGTTGGTGCCAAATACATACTACTAGGCGAACCACATATAAGTAATCAGAAGCAAAGGAATTAGGCGGCGCAAAAAAGTTGATTTTTTGCTTTGGGTTGGCTCGAAAGCTGCAAGTGTCTACCAGTTTGAACCTTTGCACGGAGCTAGAAAATAAGTAACTTAGATACATAGGGGATATATGACTGTAAGAAAGGACAAAAGATGGCATGCCTCTCAACACAGATGAGGAACCATAGACTTTAATTTCATAATCATATATTACTTATTACAATTATGAATTGCTAAGTGTAGAAAGGACGTAGCTACTCAATATTCCAAGGCCGTCTTGTTTGTTCGAACGGGTCGTCAATGCCTCTTTTGCGATTGGTTCCCCTCCTTCCTGTCGCCTTCTTGCGCCTTTTCTTTTCCTCTTCGTCACGGATGTCGGCTAGGTAGTAGGAACCATTGAGCAACGCCTTTGTGACTATAAACGGTCCTTCCCATGGCGGGGATAACTTATGCAAGCCTTTTCTATCTTGAATTAGGCGGAGAACCAGGTCACCTGTTCTGAAGCTTTGCTTCCGCACTCTCCGGCTATGATAGCGACGGAGTTCTTGCTGGTACAAGGCGGAGCGATGTAGAGCAACGTCTCTTTCTTCGTCTAGCAGGTCTAGGCTATCCTGTCTTGCACCTTCTACGTCTTGCTCGATGTAGGCTTGCACCCTTGGGGAGTCGTATTTCATGTCGGTAGGTAGCACCGCCTCCGCGCCATATAGTAAGAAGAAATGAGTGTAGCCGGTAGATCTGTTTGGCGTCTTGCGCAAACAACAGAGTACGGACTGCAGCTCTTCTGCCCAAGCACCCACCCGTTGCCCTATGTAATGGAGCTTCGAGACGAGGCTTAAGTCCTGAGAGGACTAGGCCGTTTGTACGCTCTACTTGTCCATTAGATTGCGGGTGTGACACGGATGCCAAATCAAGCCGGATACCTAGATCACTGCAGTATTCTTCTATGTCGCCTTGAGATAGGTTGCTGCCATTATCAGTGATAATGTTGTGTGGAACTCCAAACCGAGAGATGATTCCCCAGAGAAAATTGGTGGCTGTTCGCGCGTCAAGTTTGTTGATCGGTTTGGCTTCGACCCATTTGGTGAACTTGTCGACAGCGACCAATAGGTGGGTATACCCACCACGTGCCTTCTTGAAGGGACCAACCATGTCTAAGCCCCAGACCGCGAACAGCCAGGTGATTGGAATTGTCCTGAGCTCTTGTGCCGGCATGTGAGGTTGGCGGGCGTACAATTGGCAGCCTTTGCATGTTTTCACGATGTGCTCGGCGTCTTCTTTGGCGGTAAGCCAGTAGAAGCCTTGGCGGAAAGCTTTGGACACGATGGACCTGGCGGAAGCGTGATGCCCACAGGTACCAATATGTATGTCTTTCCGAATTTCCTGACCTTCTTCTGGTTGTATGCACCGTTGATAGATACCACACGTGCTTCGCTTATATAGCTCGCCTTTTATTATTGTGAATGCCTTGGCTCGCCTTATGATCTGCCTTTTTAGCACCTCATCATCCTCCGGCAACTTGCTGTCGATTAGAAAATCGAGGTATGGAGTAGTCCAATCTGGCTGTACCGAGTAGACGGCGAGACTTGCCGCTTCTACCGGCTCTTCTGCATTGGGGTCCAACAAGTCGGCGCCCTTAATGGACGGCTTGTGCAAATGTTCCAGGAAAATATCCTTTGGTACCTTTTTGCGTTCTGACCCTAGTCTGGCAACTGTGTCTGCCGCCTCGTTCTCAGCTCTTGGAACATGCCGAACTTCGTAGCCCGCGAAGTTTTTTGCGAATTCATCAATTTTGGCCCTGTATGCCGCCATTGTTGCTCTTTTCGCATCCCATGTTCCGCTCACTTGTTGTGCGACCAAATCTAAGTCACCGTAACAGAGGATTCTCTTGACGCCGAGGTCGTTTGCCACGTGCAACCCGTGAAGCAAAGCTTCATACTCGGCGACGTTATTGGTTGCTGTAAAATGAATTTGCAACACGTAGCTGAGCTTGTCGCCTTTGGGTGTGCGTAGAACGACTCCAGCCCCCGAGCTTTTGAGCATCTTTGATCCGTCAAAGTGCATGACCCAATATTTTGACTCGGGGAGTACCGTTTCCTCCATGGCTTCTGTCCAGTCGGCAACAAAATCTGCAAGCGCTTGAGACTTAATGGCGGTCCGTGGTTTATAGACTATATCAAAATGCCCCATTTGGTGACTCGACATGTTGCCTCTGCATTGTTGATTATGTCTCCCAACGGTGCCTTGCTGACTACTGTCACTATGTGCTCCTGAAAATAATGCCTAAGCTTTCTGGCGGCGAAGAATACACCGTAAGCCAGCTTTTGGTAATGTGGATACCTCTGCTTGGAGGCGGAGAATACTTCACTGATAGTAAACCGGTCGATGCTCAGACGTCGCGGCTTCGTTCTCCTTTCTTTCCACAGCCAAGACAACGCTGACAATTGTTCCTGTTGCCACGATGTATAGCAGCATTGGTTCCTGCGATCGAGGTGCTGCCAATATCGGAGCGGATATGAGGGCCTCCTTAATTGTTGTAAGGCGGCATCTGCCTCTGCTGTCCACTCAAAGTTGTCGGATTTCTTCAATAGCCGGTAGAGAGGCATTGACTTTTCCCCTAGGCGGCTTGTGAAACGACTGACGGCCGCTGCCGATCCGGCCAGGCGCTGCACGTCCTTCAGACAAGTAGGTCTGGATATGTTTTGGATGGCCTTGATCTTCTCCGGATTAACCTCGATCCCTCGTTCTGAGACGATAAAACCGAGCAGCTTGCCGGCTGGAACGCCGAAAAGACACTTGGCGGGATTGAGTTTCATCTGGTACCTCCGGAGATTCTGAAAAGTTTCTTCCAAATTCTCTAGGAGATCTGCCTTCTTTTTCGACATCACCACAATGTCGTCTACGTAGACGTGAACATTGCGGCCGATCTGTTCGTGCAGGCAATTTTGCATACAGCGCTGGTATGTTGCCCCTGCATTCTTCAGGCCAAAAGGCATCGTGATGTAGCATAAAGTCCCGTATGAAGTGGTGAAAGATGTTTTCAGCTGATCCGACTCTCTCATCTTGATTTGATGGTATCCTGAGTAGGCGTCCAAAACACAAAGTAGCTCGGAGCCCGCTGTGGAGTCTACGACTTGGTCGATTCTAGGCAGCGCAAAGGGATCCTTCGGGCAGCACTTGTTAACACCGGTATAGTCGATACACATCCTCAGCTCTTTATTCTTCTTTGGAACTAGTACAGGATTTGCCACCCAATCAGTGTGTACAACTTCTTTTATGAAATTGGCGGCCTTCAGCCTATTTATCTCCTTTCCTATAGCCTTGCGTCTCTCGTCTCCAAAGCGTCTTGTTGCTTGCTTCACCGGCTTGGATCCTTTTATGACGTTGAGTGAGTGCTCGGCAAGTTCCCTCGGTACACCAGGCATGTCGGAAGGCGACCATGCAAAGATTTCACGATTCTCACGGAGGAACTCGACGAGCGCGCCTTCCTATTTGCTGTCAAGGTTGGAGCCGGTGACGACTTGCTTAGACTTATCGCCTGGGATGAGGTCCGCCTTTTTGGTGTCTTCTGAAGCTTCAAATGTCTTCTTGACATCAATCTTTGACTTGGGCATGGAGTTGTCTGGGTCCGCCTCAAGTAGTGCGAGTTCTTCCTTGTGGATGACGGCTTCTGCGAAGGCGGCCATGCCACGCTCACACTCCTTGGCTTTCTTGAAGTTGCCGGAAATTGTGATGGTTCCGTTTTCCCCCGGCATTTTGAGCTTGCTGTATATGTAGCACGGCCTTGCCATGAATTTGGCGAAAGCCGGTCGTCCGAAGATTGCATGATAGGCGCTCTTGAAGGGGACAACTTCGAACCGGAGGAACTCTGAGCGGTAGTTGTCCTTTGGTCCAAAAGTTACCTTCAGCCTAATGCTCCCCATTGACTTTGCTTGCCTGCCGGGCACTATGCCATGAAAAGTGAGGTTGATGTGATCAAGCTGATCCTCTGACAGGTTCATGCGGCTTAGTGTATCATAGTACAGGATGTTGAGGCCGCTGCCACCATCCATGAGTACCTTTGTGAGTCTGAAGTTGTCGACAATGGGATCGACGACAAGGGCGTACTTGCCTGGGTGAGGAACGTGATCAGGGTGGTCGGACCGATCCCAGGTGATCGTCGCTTCAGACCAGTTCAAATACTGAGGGACGTCCGGCATTGTCGCGTTAAGTTCACGCATCTCCGCCTTTTCCACCTTAGCCGAAGGCCTGCCGACAAAACACACGAGAGATTCTTTGACCTTCGGATATGTCTTCTTTTTCTTGGCGGCTGCGTCATCCTCGCTTGAGATAGACATGTCGTCGTCGTCCTCGTCGTCCTTGTTGTCTTTCTTGTCGTACTTCTTTGACTTCTTTGACTTCCAGCCAACTGTGGGGTCCTTTTTGAAGTCGTCCATGAAACGACACTCGCTAAGCATATGGTTGACCTTGCCAAGTGAGGCGTGGATAGGGCATGGTAAAAGCTTTGCCTGCTCGTAAGTGATACGCGCCGCCTTAGGGCCTGAGCCGGCGTCGCGATTGTCTTTCTTATTCTTCCACTTCTTTTTGCCGGCATTCCCTTGGAACGCGATGGCTACCTCGTTGGAAGGTCCGGCTTTGTCATTCGTCGCCTACTTGCGTTTATTGTTCCGTTTTGGCACGATGCCGACGTCTGGATCGTCGTCCCGTGTGTCGTCATCCGCCGTCGCGTATTGGGCGGCTAGGTTAAGCATCTCGCCAAGGTTTGTGATTTGCTCGCGGACGAGCCGATGACGGAGCAAGGACTTCTTCTGCAGGCCCGTGTAGAAGGCATGGATAGCCTGTGCGTCTGAAACACCATGACAGTTGGCCTTTTCGGAGATCCAACGGCTGACAAAGTTTGTCATGGTTTCGTCCGGCTTTTGGATACAGCGTTGCAAATCCGTGTAGGTATTTGGACGCTTGTATGTTCCTTGGAAGTGCTGGGAGAAAACCTTTTCCATGTCGTACCAGCTATGGATAGACTTTTCCGGAAGGTTGTCGATCCAAGCCCTTGACGTGCCTTCCAACATGAGAGGTAGGTAACGGACAACAATATAACTGCTTCCACCGGCAATCTCTATGGCCATGGCATAATCGGCTGGCCATGAATCCGACTTAACGAGGCCGTTCTACCTAGAACAATTTTTAGACATTGATTTCATGTCCTTAGGGAACGGCTCTCTGCGGATGGCGTCGCCAAAGCATTTTGGTCCAGAATATAGCGGCTCCTTTCCTCTTGCTATGTCTTGTAGGCGGTGTCGCGCGTCTTTTGGATCGAGCTGTTGTGCACCTCTGTTTGCGTTTGGCTCGTCCTACGCTGCCCGGCTTACGCTGCGTCTGGGCCCTTCTGCCGCCTCCTTCCTCTTGTTGCCGGTGCTACGCTGCGGAGACTGGCTTCGACCTCTCCTGGGAGGGTCGTTGTCGGCCTCTTTTCTAGGCGGCTGTCCATTACCCCGGCTGCCGCCATTGTCGCACCTTGGCTGGGCCGGAGGTGGCAGGTCTCCTCTGCTTCCTGTCCTTGAATTCTCGTCCCACCTTGGTTTTGGCGGTGGCGTCTTCTTTGGAGGTGGCGTTGCTTTCCTTTTGTCGCCATGGCTACTGGAGCCGGACGGGCCTTCAGGGTCAGCGCCAGGCGCGGCTTTGCACTTTCCTGACTTGGATTCTAGGTCTCCCCCACGGGCATCCGCCATGTGGCCATAGGAGTCAGCGCGAGCTTGTTGTTCGAGGGCCTTGCTCTCGAAGTGTCTTGCATTGGCCAGCTTTTCCTCCGCTGTGTAAGTTTTGTCGTCTAGGGTATCTAGCGTGGCGGCGGCGTTAAGGATGGGGGTGCAGAAGACAACATCCCCCTTCTGTCTACGCGATGTGGTGCCGTGCGCCAGTCAAACCCAAGATCCTGAGCCGCTGTTGTTGCACGTGTTGGCAGCTCCTTATCACGGCAGCTTTTTGATGGCCTTTTTTCCTCAAAGAGCTGCCGGCTTGTTTTAGCCGACATCTTTTCCTGTTCTTTCTCGATCTTCTTTGCAAGGGTCTCAACATGCTCCTCTCTTTTGTGCAGGAAGTCAGAGTGCTTAAGCATGTTAATCCTAAGCTCTTCCACTTCGTCGAGTGGGGTATCCTTATTCACCGGAGTGTGCATAATCTCTTCTACTTCCTTGATGACGGAGAGAAAATCCGTGGGTTTGCTGCTGTCGCCTTTCTCGAGGCCAGTTTTCTTCTTTGCGCGCACCTTGTCGGAACTTTCAATGAGTTGACCGGCAGTGGTGTCGCCGGCATCTTCCACCGGCTTGTTTTGCGTTTGAGAAGCAACTGGGGTTGACTTGTGACCAACGACAACCATCATAGCCAGCTTGTCAGGCATATCAGTATCCGCGGTGCCCTCTGAAGGAGTCGGGTTATCACTGGAAAAGCGGCGTTTGATCTTCTCTTCGAAGAGACAAGCATCATCATCAGAGTCAGAGTCTACGTTGACTTGAACGGTAGATCTGGATCCGGCATCTGACACCGCATTCTCCTGGAGAGCAGGAAGGATTGATTCAGGATCGTTGTTTTCCGGCTGGGAGTCGGATCCCGGTCCGACAACTCCGACGAAGTGGAAATCAGATTCGGCCGACCCCTGGGAGAAGGCGGATTCAGATCCATCTTGTCGGTCGACTGCTTGGTCGAAGGGTTGGTGGGTGGGGTTGTAGAAACACGATAGGCCGTACGCCTCTGGCGTGTACCCGATGAAGACGTCGATCCCTCCGATCGGTATGATTGCGCATCCGATAAGGTAGTCGTCCGCCGGGAGCCAGGACTCATCCGAGTTGACGTAGCTGTGGCCGCCATACCTTGTGACGCGGCCGACGGCGATCTGCTTGCCCACGCCGCCAAGCGTTCCCGCCTGGAACAGGACGCCAGGAACCTTATGCCCCACGGTGGGCGCCAACTGTCGTGGTATCGGCATAATTGATAGGAGACGGGGTCTTCTAGCCTACGTATGGATTGTGGGGAAGAAGGTTGGTGTCGTCGAGGACGGGATTGAACACGGCGAGTTGACCTAGCTTCGGATCCCGCAGCGGTGGCGAGATCCTTCGTGCTGCTATAATTCACTATGTGGCAATAGCCGTGAACAGGTTACAATGTGTATGATGCGTATTGAAGCGTGCCCTAAAGACTTCCTGGTGGCCGGCTTATATAGGCGGCAAGACCCCAGGATACAAGGCAAGTACTTGTCTGGCAAGTAATCAGAGTCCTAGACCTAGCCGGCTTAGTTGTCGCCTTCCGTCTTGGGCTTGGTGGCTTGATGGGCTTCGGCCTTCCGCCTTCCTTGGACCGTCCGCCTACTTCCTTGTACGTCAGCTATCTGGGCCGCCCGGCAGGCTTCAGCCTTACCACCCTTGGGCCACCCTGGACTAGCCGGATTGATCCATGTTGGAGATACCCCTAGTTGATATATCCCAAACAGTTAGATACTCCCTATGTTCCGTAATCCAAGAGCTATAGTTTTTCTACCCGGTAATTAGCGCACGGGTTCGGGGGAAGAAAAGGAGACGTTTAGTAGAGTAAAATTAGTTAGATTAGATGGAAATAGAGATTAGTTTTTCTGGAAGGTTAGCTGAGCAATCAAACAAACTCCATATTATCAGGTATTTCTCAATTTGTGCATGCGGGGAGACAGTAAAAGCAGCCGAAACCCATTCATTTTGAAACTATTGTCAAAAAAACTGTAGCTCTTGGATTACGGAATCGAAGGGAGTATAAATTATCTCCTGATGCTAAATTTGCTACATCTCCCATAACATTGAAGATAAAGATTATGATTTCTCTCTTGATTTGGCTCACATAGCTATTGTTGAAAGAGAACCTTTCTATGTGGAACCGAAAATGAAAGTGCTGTAGAACACATGAATGAACTCTCTAATTTGAGTGGTATGTTTTCTGAAGATATAAAAATACGCACTTATTTTGTTACTAGAATATTTCCTTTCTCACTATAGGGAGAAGCTAAAACTTGGTATAATCATTTGTCTCCTGGTTTCATTACTAGTCCCATTGGTTTGCTTGATACTTTTTTCAGAAACATTTTTCTGCTAGTGCTCAACATGATGCTTTGTTAAGAATCTATAATTTTAATCAAGATGAAGGTGAGAAATTGCCTAAGGCTTAGACACGTTTTTGCTCCATATTAATAGGCCAGCCGAACCATGATTTGGAGAAAACTGATCTACTTGATATATTTTATAGTGGACTAATAAATGTTGAATCTAGGACATACCTGGATAGTTTTGCCAGTTGTGTTTTCAGGAAAAGGACTTCCAAAGAAGCTGAGGAATTATTAGCTAAGATATGAAATAATTATAATGATTCAGACATACCTGAACCTACACCAACACCGAAGAAGGGGGTATTATTGAATTAAATGATGAAGTGATGAAATAGGCCAAGAAAACTCTTAAAGAGAGGGGTATTAAATCTGAAGATGTGAAGAATTTACCTCGTATTGAAGAATTATGTAAGCTAATTCCTCCTTCACCCATAACTGAGGTACACTCTCTCCAAAGGTTTTTTGATGGAGATATTCCTTACTATAAACCTCCTGCTCAATGACGAGGTGTTAACTCGACAAGTCCCAGGGTTGTGCGCCCCGGGTTGATTGATGGGGAGAGAGATGAGTGCAGGTGGTCACGACGGCTGACAAGCAAGGATTTACCCAGGTTCAGGCTCCCGGAGGATAACACCCTACTCCTGCTTGTCTGGTTATTGATGCGAGTTGTGGTTACAATGGCGAGATTGCGATCTCGCTAGGGTTTGCGGTGGTAGCTATGAGCGTGTCCCCTGGGACGAGCAACCCTCCTGGCTTTATAGGCAGCCAGGTCTCGGGTGGTTGGTGCCGATGGCAACTACAGATATGGCAGGTTATGCTTCCTAACCGACTTGGACTAGGTTACATGGTACCCCGCGTGGGCCTTCTGTGGGCCTTCCTGTCCTTGGTGCGGCCCAGGTAGCCTTATCGTGGGCTACCCGAAAGGCAGCCCCACGTCAGTAGCCCCCGAGTGCTTGGTCGAAGCGTAGAGTCGAGCAAAGGACTCCTTCCTCCTGGACGCGGCATTGGATTGCTTGATCTTGAGCTCGAACTCGATTTCTTCAGCCGAACCGGACACTCCCGATGGGAGTAACCTTTGCAGTAGAATTACTTTGCCTTCATCTTCTTACGAAGCTTGCTTTTACTCAGCCTGTTTGGCTTACTTTATGGATGGATTCGGCTGCTCGAGCTTACTCTGTTGCCACCCGAATGGTTTCTTCGGGTTCTCGGATCATCTGCCGATCCTACCTTGTTGGTTTCAGCTTTGAAGCTTACTACTCGAATTACTCTGTCGAGTTTCTTCAATTGATTTTGGAGCCGTTGGCTTGATGACGTCACTGGTGACGATCTGTTGCACGCCTCTGCGCTCGATGGGACGTGACTTGGCGGGCCCCGCTGTCAGAGCTGACCGCGGTCAACAGTTGTCACGTCTCCGAAGTGGGCGCGAAATTTGCGTGGCATGATGATGACGCCTCGGTTTTCGTGCGTAGTGGACGAAGTGGGCGGTGACGGTTGGTTTCCTCGTGCGACACGTGGACGGCCGGATGTGTCTGCTCGGAGCCCTTGTTCTGTGGACGGTTGGGATGAGACTTTTCGAGGCATAAGTACTGCGTTTTGACGCTTGGGATTTCATCTTCTCCAATCGCTCTGTGCTCCCTTTCGTCTGCGCTCTACCATTTTCGCCGCCATCCAGAGCTCCGTGCAATCTGTCCGTACACCTTGCGCTGCCCCGCGACACCATGGGCAAGCCGAAGAGCGCCGCTGGCTCCTCCGCCGCCGCCGACGAAGCCGGGCTGATGAAGAAGCCCGACGGCGACTGTCAGAGATCGTCGGTGAAGAAGGCCGAGGTGGAGCTCTTCCGCGCGCAGGGTTTGCTTCCACCTGCTGACCAAGTCCAGGTACACGTTCCTGGCAAGGAGGTTTTCCCCACTCCCCGCGATGGGGAATGCGTTTGCTTCGTGGATTTCCTTCCGCGGGGCTTCGGGTTCCCCATGCACGATTTTGTGCGCGGTCTCCTCTATGCATATGGGGTTCAGATCCACGATCTGACCCCCAATGGCGTCTTGAGCATCGCGGGATTCATCGTGCTCTGCGAGTGCTTTCTGGGTGTCGCACCCCATTGGGCGTTGTGGAAGTCGCTCTTCCTCGTTCGCAAGAACGTTGGGAGGAGCGAGTTGACCTTCCCCGTGGGCGGCTTCGGAATCCAAGTGCGCGGTGACACCGCGTACTTCCAGATGAAGAAGTGCGACTCCGTCCAGGGATGGCGTAGGAGATGGTTCTACGCCTATTCGAACCAGGACGGCCTGGATGCATTCGACTGCGGACGTGGACTGCGGAAGACCGGCGCCTGGGCGCACCCGCTGACTGCCGTGGAGAAGGAGGCCGTGCGGCCCCTGCTGAGCCTGCTGCGCGATCTGACCAAGACCCTTGGGCGCGAGGCGGGTGGCGTCTTCCTGATGGCCACCTTCTTCCGTCTTCGGATGCAGCCGCTCAGCGCTCGGCCTCACCCGATGTGGGCCGCCGAGGGCGTCAGCACCGAGCCGCTTGACGATGAGGAGGTGGAAACCAAAGTAAGATCCATCACCAACCTCCGATTCGCGGACACGTGCAACGTCAAGTGCCCGATTGCTGCTTACGGGTCATCGAACCCCGTTCCTGAGGTGAGTCTTGGCTAGTTTTCCTTTTGTCTTTGCTCGACTTGCGTCTACTTTCTTCTTGATTCGACTTGTGTCTACTTGCTTCAGGGTCGGTCTTTGTTGATCAGCCTTCCTCCTCTTCCCGAGAACGGACCCGTCGACGAGTCGAAGTTTGTCGAGGAGGAGGACGATGACGAAGAGATTCCCTCCGCACACTCTCCCCACGAAGAGGTGGAGGAAGAAGATGAAGTGGAGGAACCCGTGCGGAAGAAGCGGAAGCTCCCGAGTCGTTGCGACTCCGCCACTGCGTCGTCACCTGCTAAGGATGCCGACTTTACTCTGGAGGAGGTCGTCGTGACGTCGTCGGGTGCGCGGTCCTCGGGTGGCTGGGATGAGCCCCTGAACGTTCCTCCAGTCAGCTCTGCAGCTCCTCGTTCTTTTGCACGGATTGAAGGGGATCGTGGGCAGAAAACAATAATTTTCCTAGCAACGATATCCTTAAACTAGCCAAGATCTATTCTATGCAGATATAGTAGTACGAACGGAGATCGGAATACATACCCTTGTAGACCGAAAGCGGGGATTACGTTCCCGCACAAACGTTGTCGATGAAGACCGACGAAGCCGACCTCAAGGTCGTGTAGAGGAAGCAGGCCTCCGAGTACCGCTAGCGCAGCACCTCGCAGGGAGTCGCACACGTACGGTGGAGACGACGCCTCCGACGCTCCAGTCCAGGACGAGCAGCGGAAGACTTGGACCGGAACACCAGCAGCGCGGCAGCGGGCTATGGTGGAGGAGATCCCCGACTCCTCTTGCTCGGCGCGGCTCCAACTTGGGAACCACGAGATCGAGAGAGAAATCAGGAATTAATTTGTGAATTAAAAGGCTGGGGGTGTCCTTTCTTATATAGGCTCCCAAGGGGAGCCAACCTTGCCAGCCAGGCAATGTGGGACTATCCCCACATAGCCTGGTTCGGCTATGGAGTGCGCCGGCCCCCTGGTGGGCCCCTTGTGGCCCACCTAGGCCGGCCCTCCTGGCCCCCACCGAATTCCCCTAGGGAATTTTCCCCTCTTGGGCCTTCTTTCGTCCGGAAGGCCCATTTAGGGAAATCTGCCTTAATAAATTCGAAAATAAATATATAAAATCATATTTGCATATTAATAACACTAATTAATATCAAACATAATATATATAATATTTCCTAGCTCCGAAAACTCTTTCGGCGCTGCCCGATCTCCATCGGACCTCTCCCGGGACTGTCCCGGTGATCTCCTTCCTTTCCGGTTGTCTTGTCGAAACCCCTTAAGTGTGTTACCCTAGCGGTTCGATATAATATCAGGTATGATCAAGACTCCTCAATGATCAATGACTAACTCGTAGGCCTGGACCCCCTGAATTAATCCCTGAGATATAACGAATGACTTTCATCTATCAAACCTGAACGTGAAGTCTTAGACCTTTTGCCATAGCGATACTTAGCATGTCCGAGTGTCGTTCCATAGATATCTCCATACCTAATCCCGACCTCGTTACCGACGATGCCATCTTCTACTCGTTCATGATCTCATGTCTCCGTGACCTAGTCACATGCTTGCAAGCTCATTAGACAAGATCTCACCGAGTGGGCCCGAGAGTATCTATCCTGCTACGCGGACTGGCAAATCCCGCTCTTGACCCCTCGTCTCAATACTCCTTTCCAATACCCAAAAGTATCACCGTTATTGTCATACTAAATAAGATACGACGTTTGGTGCAATCAAAGTATCTTCGGGGAATATCGATAAGAGTTGATCTCACGGTCAAAGGTGTAATAACTATGTTCTCCAAAACTGGGTATGTCCATCACATCACTCTCCAGCGATATGACTCTCATTGCCGACCGGCGCCATGCCCCATGACCGGGAAACCTCGATCATCAATCGCGCAACGAAACTAGTCTTAGTAGAGGCTACTAGGGACCTGGTTGTTTACGTATCACACCCGCATTAATGTTTCCGCTTAATACGGTTCTAGCATGACACAAAAACATATTATGAACAAACGAGATATGATAAAGAATACACTTTATTAATTTCCTCTAGGGCATATCTCCTTCAGTCTCCCACTTGCACTAGAGTACAAATTAATCTAGATTACAACTTGGTAAAAGCCTAACACCCATAGCTAACTGGTGTTGTTCATGCTTATCAAGCGGAAGAGGCTTCGTCAGCGGATCTGCCACATTCAGATCCGTATGCACTTTGCAAATCTTCACATCGCCTTCTTGTACGTACTGACGTATCACGTGGAAGCGTCGGAGAATGTGTTTGGCGGTGGAGTGAGTCCTTGGCTCCTTGGCGTTCGCAATGGCACCCGTATTGTCGCAGAAGAGGACCACGGGGTCTTGCACGCTCGGGAACACTCCAAGTTCGATGACGGACTTCCTCAGCCACACAGCTTCATTCGCGGCCTCGCAGGCAGCAATGTACTCCGACTCCATTGTAGATTGTGCGACTATGGGTTGCTTCCCACTTCTCCAGCACACGGCGCCTCCATTCACCTTGAACACGTAACCTGTCTGTGACTTACAGTCATCGGGGTCTGAGCAGAAACTTGCATCTACGTAACCCGTTACGCCAAGTTCCTCATCGCAGCCACCATACACAAGGAACATTTCCTTTGTCTTATTGAGATACTTAAGAATGCTCTTAATAGCTATCCAATGCGGCATTCCAGGATTACTCTGGAACCGGCTTGTCAAACTTAGAGCTAATGCCACATCTGGTCTAGTACTCAACATTGCATACATGATCGATCCTATGGCTGAAGCATAAGGATATTTCGTCATTTCGGCCTTACCCAGTTCCGTTACCGGACACTGCGCCTTACGCAATACCTTATTCTTGATAACCGGCAGAGAACCCTTCTTTGCCTTCTCCATATGAAAACGTTTCAATATTTTATCAAGATAAGTACTCTGACTTAGTGCTAATAGGCGCCTTGATCTATCACGGTAGATCTTTATGCCTAAAACATACGCAGCTTCTCCTAAGTCCTTCATGGAAAACTTACTGTTTAAATATTCCTTCACGCTATTCAGAAGTTCCACATCATTTCCTATTAGCAATATGTCGTCAACATACAGTGCTAAGAACACAACCGAGCTCCCACTCATTTTCTTATAAATACAGGTCTCTTCCACATTTTGGATAAATCCAAAACCTTTGATTACCTCATCAAAGCGAAGATTCCAGCTCCGAGATGCCTGCTTCAATCCATAGATGGATCGCTGAAGCTTGCACACCTTGTTAGCACTTCCTGGATCGACAAAACCTTCCGGCTGTACCATGTACAACTCTTCCTCAATGTTTCCATTCAGGAAGGCCGTTTTGACGTCCATCTGCCAGATTTCATAATCATAGTAGGCAGCTACCGCTAACAAAATCCGAATAGACTCAAGCATCGCTACCGGTGAAAAAGTTTCATCGTAGTCAATTCCATGAACTTGTCGGAAACCCTTTGCGACAAGCCGAGCTTTATAGACAGTCACATTACCATCAGCATCAGTCTTCTTCTTAAAGATCCACTTATTCTCGACGGCCTTGCGCCCTTCGGGAATATCCACCAAAGTCCACACTTGGTTATCATACATGGATCCTATTTCGGATTTCATGGCTTCAAGCCATTTCTCGGACTCTAGACTCTCCATCGCCTCCTTGTAGTTCGTAGGTTCGTCTTGCTCGACTAGCATGACGGTGCAAACCATATTGCCATACCATTCTGGTGGGATCCGAGATCTACCAGACCTACGAGGTAGAACATCTTCCTCGACAGTTTCTCCCACTCCTTCCACGGAGGACGTTTCCGGAATTGCTTCCGTTGCGCCACTCGGAATCTCGAGTTCAGGATCAACGATTTCATCGAGGTCTACCTTCCTCCCACTTACTCCTTTTGCGAGAAATTCCTTCTCTAGAAAGGCACCGGTCTTCGCGACAAAAGTTTTGCCCTCAGCTTGGTTGTAGAAGGTGTACCCAACGGTTTCCCGCGGATATCCTACAAAGACGACTTTCTCCGACTTCGGTTCGAGTTTGTCGGGCTGTAGTTTCTTAACGTACGCCTCACAACCCCAAACCTTCAGAAACGATAACTTAGTCTTATGGCCATACCATAATTCATACGGCGTCGTTTCAACGGACTTGGACGGAGCCCTATTTAAAATGAATGCGGCTGTTTCTAACGCATAACCCCAGAAGGACACTGGCAGATCGGTAAGAGACATCATAGATCGGACACTATCCAGTAGAGTACGATTACGTCGCTCGGATACACCGTTTCGCTGCGGCGTTCCGGCGGGCGTAAGTTGGGGCACTATGCCACAACTCTTCAGATGTGTGCCAAACTCAAAACTCAAGTACTCTCCACCGCGATCGGACCGGAGATGCTTGATTTTCCTATTAAGCTGATTCTCAACTTCACTCTGGAATTCTTTGAACTTTTCAAACGTTTCAGACTTGTGTTTCATCAAATAGATATAACCGTATCTACTCAAGTCATCAGTGAAGGTGACGAAGTAACGATAACCATTGCGTGTCGAAACGCTCATTGGTCCACATACGTCTGTATGTATGATCCCCAACAAATCCGACGCCCGTTCAACGAAACCTTTGAACGGTGTCCTGATCATTTTGCCCATGAGGCATGGTTCACATGTATCGAGGGATCCGAAATCCAACGAGTCCAAGAGTCCATCGGAGTGGAGTCGCTTCATGCGCTTTATACCAATATGACCAAGACGGCAATGCCACAAAAACATGGCGGTATCGTCACTACACTTAATTCGTTTGGCTTCTATGTTATGGATGTGAGTACTACGATCGAGATTCAACAAGAATAAACCATTACTCTCGGGAGCATCAACATAAAAGATATCATTCATATAAATAGCACAATTGCTTGACACTGATTTAAATGAATAACCGTCTTGTAACAGGCAAGACCCACTTGTAATGTTTACACTCAAGGATGGCACAAAATAACATTTATTTAAAACCAAAACTAATCCCGATGGTAGATGCAGAGGGAGCGTGCCGACAGCCACCACGTCGACTCTCGATCCGTTGCCGACGCGCATCGTCACCTCATCCTTCGCCAGCCGCCTTCTATTCCGTAACTCCTCCTGAGAGTTACATATATGAGCAACAGAACCAGTATCAAATACCCACGTATTGCTCCGGGCGGATGTAAGGTACACATCTATAACATGTATATCAAATATACCTTTCTCTTTGTCGACCGTCTTGCCAGACTTCCTATCCTCCAGATACTTGGGGCAGTTGCGCTTCCAGTGACCCTTCCCCTTGCAGTAGAAACACTCCACGCTAGCTCTGGGACCAGATTTGTTAGTCCTGGGCTTGGCAGCCAACTTTGCCTCCCTCCGGGACTTCCAGCTCTGCTTTCCCTTGCCACCGGACTTCTTGAAATCAACGGTCTTGTTGACCATCAACAGCGTGTGCTCCTTCTTAATCTCTACCTCAGCAGTCTTGAGCATCACGAACACTTCACCCAGGGACTTAGCCATGCCCTGCATGTTGTAGTTCATGACGAAGCCTTTGTAGCTCGGTGGCAACGATTGCAACACCCTGTCAATCGCCAGCTCATCGGGAATTTTGCACTCCAGAGCATTCAGGCGTTGAACGTAGCCAGACATCTTGACTACATGCTCGCTCACACTGCTATGCTCTTCCATCTTGGCTGAGAAGAAAAGCTCAGAAGCCTCATATCTCTCAGCCTTAGCCTGCGGCGCAAAGACAGCCTTAAGATCCGAAATGATCTCAAAGGCGCTCATCTTCTCAAAGCGCTTCTGCAGGTCGGCTTCCATGGCGTAGAGCATGCCACTCTGGACAAAGGCAGAATCCTCCGATCGGGTCTGGAAGACCTTCTTCTCATCCTCAGAGGCTTCATCTGCAGGAGGGTCACCTATGGCGGCCTCAATGACGTAGGCCACCCTATGGGGAGTGAGGAGGATCCTCAGGTTGCGGAACCAGGCCATGAAGTTTGACCCATTGGTCTTAAGCTTTTCTTTCTCAAGGAACAGACCTAGGTTAAACGAGGGGCGAGACATCTACAATGGAATTTGCAACAACATAAGACTTTGTTCATAATAATTTTGAGTTATAGTATTTTAGAAAATAACTAACATAACTCCCACTCAAACGAACATCCCTCCTGGTCGTTTAAGCGATTACACGACCCCCATCCATTGCACCACCCCTCATCATCAAAGCCGGCGGCACAACTTCAAGAGTAGACAAAATCGTCCGTCACACCAATTTTGTGACTCGTGCTCGGCCTTTCGGCCTTCCTGTTCCGAGGCCATACCTCTGAGTATGCTAGGCTCGCCACCAAAGACCTCCACGATGACGCTTGTGCAACATGGCTTACACCCACCGTATGCGAACGAAGATATGTCTGACACCCGATCATCACGGCCTGCCTCATAACGTAGAACTTTATTGGTGGTGCGCGTTGGAGGGAGAACACTAGTGGTATTTTGAAGGGATCATCTTATTCAACTACCGCCGTGTAACACACAATCACACACAAAATAAGATGCACACAAAACATCAAAATGTAATGCAATGTGATACAGTCCATCGCGCCATGGTCTTCTTGGCGCCCGCAGTTTATAAACAATTTAATAAACCTACCTTGACCATATCACATAGCCCCTGCAAAATAAAGTTAGACGCTTCTACTTTATCTTTTGCATATTTTACGTGGCTTGGGGCTTTCGTAAATAGAACCGCTTCATACCTACGAATCTTATGACCACAACAACGATCCAATAATTGCATGTTTAAGCATCCCTTTCGGGCCCTCCATTGAAAATGCGAAGACCAACTAAAGAGAGAGAAACTGTCACCCGCCAGCCACAGATATGGTACAAGCCGTATGTCAGTAGTGGAACCAGTCTCGCGTAAGCGTACGCGTAAAGTCGGTCCGGGCCGCTTCATCAACTCAATGCCGCTGGAATACACAAGTGCACGCTAGAGGGTAGCAAATAACAGGAACGGTGCCCCCGTGCCGAGCCCGGGTTCTAACAGCGTACAGCTATATCTTACGATAGATCGGCTCTGATACCACTGAAGGGGATCGTGGGCAGAAAACAATAATTTTCCTAGCAACGATATCCTTAAACTAGCCAAGATCTATTCTATGCAGATATAGTAGTACGAACGGAGATCGGAATACATACCCTTGTAGACCGAAAGCGGGGATTACGTTCCCGCACAAACGTTGTCGATGAAGACCGACGAAGCCGACCTCAAGGTCGTGTAGAGGAAGCAGGCCTCCGAGTACCGCAAGCGCAGCACCTCGCAGGGAGTCGCACACGTACGGTGGAGACGACGCCTCCGACGCTCCAGTCCAGGACGAGCAGCGGAAGACTTGGACCGGAACACCAGCAGCGCGGCAGCGGGCTATGGTGGAGGAGATCCCCGACTCCTCTTGCTCGGCGCGGCTCCAACTTGGGAACCACGAGATCGAGAGAGAAATCAGGAATTAATTTGTGAATTAAAAGGCTGGGGGTGCCCTTTCTTATATAGACTCCCAAGGGGAGCCAACCTTGCCAGCCAGGCAATGTGGGACTATCCCCACATAGCCTGGTTTGGCTATGGAGTGCGCCGGCCCCCTGGTGGGCCCCTTGTGGCCCACCTAGGCCGGCCCTCCTGGCCCCCACCGAATTCCCCTAGGGAATTTTCCCCTCTTGGGCCTTCTTTCGTCCGGAAGGCCCATTTAGGGAAATCTGCCTTAATAAATTCGAAAATAAATATATAAAATCATATTTGCATATTAATAACACTAATTAATATCAAACATAATATATATAATATTTCCTAGCTCCGAAAACTCTTTTGGCGCTGCCCGATCTCCATCGGACCTCTCCCGGGACTGTCCCGGTGATCTCCTTCCTTTCCGGTTGTCTTGTCGAAACCCCTTAAGTGTGTTACCCTAGCGGTTCGATATAATATCAGGTATGATCAAGACTCCTCAATGATCAATGACTAACTCGTAGGCCTGGACCCCCTGAATTAATCCCTGAGATATAACGAAAGACTTTCATCTATCAAACCTGAACGTGAAGTCTTAGACCTTTTGCCATAGCGATACTTAACATGTCCGAGTGTCGTTCCATAGATATCTCCATACCTAATCCCGACCTCGTTACCGACGATGCCATCTTCTACTCGTTCATGATCTCATGTCTCCGTGACCTAGTCACATGCTTGCAAGCTCATTAGACAAGATCTCACCGAGTGGGCCCGAGAGTATCTATCCTGCTACGCGGACTGGCAAATCCCGCTCTTGACCCCTCGTCTCAATACTCCTTGCCAATACCCAAAAGTATCACCGTTATTGTCATACTAAATAAGATACGACGTTTGGTGCAATCAAAGTATCTTCGGGGAATATCGATAAGAGTTGATCTCACGGTCAAAGGTGTAATGACTATGTTCTCCAAAACTGGGTATGTCCATCACATCACTCTCAAGAGATATGACTCTCATTGCCGACCGGCGCCATGCCCCATGACCGGGAAACCTCGATCATCAATCGCGCAACGAAACTAGTCTTAGTAGAGGCTACTAGGGACCTGGTTGTTTACGTATCACACCCGCATTAATGTTTCCGCTTAATACGGTTCTAGCATGACACAAAAACATATTATGAACAAACGAGATATGATAAAGAATACACTTTATTAATTGCCTCTAGGGCATATCTCCTTCACGGATGCCTTCTCCCTCCCTGGAGAGTTACGACGACCTTGGTACCCTCAGGTGAGCTTCTTGATGATGTGTGTCCTTTGAGTTGTGTTTTGTAGTTGCAACGTTTAAGCTGACAAGTGTGCTTGTTTTCGCTGTAGCCCCCATTCTGGCGATGTTAGCTCCCCCCTTCGGGACGTGGAGCATACATCCGCTCCTTCGACTGAACAGGGGACTCAGGCGGTAGTGGAGAAGGTGCGTGCTGAGCCTGCTGGCGTTGCATCGTCCAGCCGCGTTCCTCCTTCGGCTTCAGAGGACCCTGACCTCCTGGACCATGTAAGTCCTTTATGCTTGTACTTGCATTCTTGAGTTTTCATCGGGTGCGCGATCAGCGCTCCCGATGGGAGTAGCCCCCGAAGGTGTGGGTGACTAGTATAGTCGCCCGCAACTTTATTAACATCTTGCTTTTGTTTCAGCCGTACTACCGTCAGCAGCTTGACGCAGCCGCGGCTTATGTTCGCCTGGAGAAGGAGAGGGACCAGCTGCGTGCTTCTCTGGACCAGGCTACTGGGCGGGTTGATGAGCTTGAGAAGGCTCTGCATGAGTCTCGAGAGCGGGAGCTGGCGCCGGTCGCCCAGGAGAAGACTCAAGTCGGTCGTCTCCTTTCACTCGCCGGTGTTCTTGGGGGTAAGTTTCGGCTTGATGCCTACTGTGTCTTGATCTTCTTCTTTGTCTGACCTTGAATCCTTTGCGCAGAGACTTGCGGTGGAGCTCCTCCGGAAGACGCGTTGAGTGACACGGTTGACCTGGCGACTGCTGTCGGCTTCCTCGATCGGGTCTACGCCTATGCATCCGACGCGCTGAAGAAGTCTGCAGCCTCGTTGAAGAAATCGACTGGAGCCCTCACTGTGGTGCACCAGAGTATCTTCCCGGGCGACCAGCCACCGGCAGCCGTGGACGCCCTTGCTGCGCCGTTTGAGGACGCGACCACCATCGCCGATTTCACGCGGTCGCAGACGGTACGCGGCTCCGAGCTCACCTTCCAGCTCCTCTTAGGGCATCAGGTTCCAGGTGATTTTGAGAAGGTCGTCAGCGGCTTTCCCCGCAAACCTGATGGCCGAACCGCGTCGCTGAGTGGCGTGAAGGAGCGTGCTTCACAACTGGCCGTGCAGCTTGTGGCACTCTTCGAGAGGGCCCTTGCTAAGGCGACTGAGGCGGCTGCCGCTCGGAAGGGTCACTCCCGGTCGCAGTCTGCAGCCTTAGAGTAGTAGTAGCTTTAGGAATTCGGCAGTCGCCGTGGTCTGTACTTTGAACTTCTGGCTCTGTAATGAATATTGTCCTGCCGGGTCTTTTGGCCTTCAATATTGCTTTTGCTAGAACTGACTTTCTTTCTGCCGAGTTTAACTGTGCTTCGAAGTCGTATGATTGTATTGACTCTGCGTATTCGTGGCAGAATGTTGTACGCGGTGGTGCTTCGCCTTCTCCTGCGGCTGAGTCGAGTGGCGCGGCTTCTTCTTCGGGTGCTCGCCGTCGTCGGGCGGCGCCGGCTCCTCCACGTAGTGTAAATGATCAGCGGATAATCACATACCTGAAGAACAAGTTGGTTGAGCTTGAGGCGACGCTGAAGAATACTGAGCGGCTGCTGCACCGCTCCCGGTCGCATCCTACGGCGGAGTTCTCTCGACGTGAGGATTTTTTGCTTGGGGAGATCGATCTGATCAGTCGGCAGTTGCAAGGTTTGTATCCTTTTGGCGGCTGCTATCTTTGCTGAAGCTTGCTTGTTCTGACTTGCAGTTTATGCGTGCAGATGTTAATCCTGACTGGGAGGCCGAGCGGGCTCGCGTTGAAGAGCGAGTTACCCGAGAGGCGTCCGGCGACTCCTACGAAGCTCGGCAGTTCTGGGTGAACAAGTCGAGAGGGCGCGTCCTTGCCACCATGCTTGATCGTACGTGGTGCGCTGCTTTTCTTCTGGAGAACTGCCGGAAGACACTCTGGCACATCAATCGTGTGTACTTCCCGCATAACGCGCAGCCGAACGGGCTGTCCGCCTTGCTGGAGAGGTTTCGCGATGGTGAAGGGCTGAAGGAGGTTGTCGACGCCCAACTTGTGGCTGGGGCGAACGCGGCGTTGGCATACGTCCGGATGCACCGGCCGCATCTTCCGCTCGACAAGGTGCTTGATGGCCTGCCTGGTGATGACGACTTCGACGAGACCTTAGCGGCTGCGCGCCGAATTATCAGGCAGGTTCAGGACCTGAGTGAGCGCCTTGTAGGTCCCCTCGATGCGCCGAAGGCCGAGCCTACAGTTTAGAGTAGCTGTCGTCTGATGTACAGGGTTAGCTATAGAGGGCAAATGTGCCTGTGCAAGTCGTAATGTAATAGATTAAAATAATTGCGAGTCATGAGAATTGATCTGCTTGCTCGAAAGTGTAAATGCCTGTTTTGATTTTCGACCTGTTTGGCGCAGTCGCCTAGTATGTTGGTCGACGGCCTAGGTTTTCCCAAGTGTGACATGTATGTCGCAGCCTCGGACTTTATCAGGTGGCGACTTAGGATTTTTGTAACTTGACCTGTATGGCGCAGCCCCCGAGTTGTTCGAGTGGCGTCCTAGGATTTTTGCGAAGGCCTGCATGGTGTAGCCCCCGAGTAGGTTGAGTGGCAGCCTAGGATTACAAGTGTCACCTGTTTGGCGCAGCCCCCGAGTATGTCAGGTGGCGACCTAGGATTTTGAACTTGACCTGTACAGCGCAGCCCCCGAGTGAGTTCGAGTGGCGGCTGAGGATTTTCTGAGAAGGCCTGTATGGCGTAGCCCCCGAGTAGGTCGAGTGGTAGCCTAGGATTACAAGTGTTACCTGTTTGGCGCAGCCCCCGAGTATGTCGAGTGGCGACCTAGGATTTTGAACTTGACCTGTATGGCGCAGCCCCCGAGTATGTCGGGTGGTGGCCTAGGATTTTTTGATTAATGCTTGTATGGCGCAGCCCCCGAGTGGTTCGGGTGGCGGCCTAAGCTCTTATTTCAACCTGTGTGGCGCAGCCCCCGAGTCGTTCGGGTGGCGGCCTAGGATTTTAGCTTCCTCTGTATGAAAGGTAAAGGAGACAGATTTTCTTCAAATCAATTTATTGATTCTTGCGAAGAGGCCGCCTCATTAAAACCCTTCCAGTCCCCTCAGGTACCCTGGTAAGGGAAAGAGTGCGTCTGAAACCTGTCGCGCTGATTTTCTTGTACAATGATTGGATTGAACTAGGCGTAGAACCGGCAGAGTTGTGCCACGTTCCACGGGTTGCTGCAGTCTGCTCCTGTCTTCGAGTCTTTCAGGCGGTAAGCTCCGTTGCCGATTGCTTCTGTCACGATGTACGGGCCCTCCCATGGGGAAGCGAGCTTGTGCACCTTCTTCTGCTTGAGTCGAAGAACCAGGTCGCCTGCCACGAACGCTCTTGGTCGTAACCTCCGAGTGTGATAGTTGCGCAGGTCCTGCTGATACACGGCTGATCGTGCCAGGGCGATGTCGCGTGCTTCATCCAGGGTGTCCCTGCTGTCTTCGAGTGCCTCCTCTGCATCCGACTCGTCGTAGGCGACTACTCTCGGTGCGTCGAACTTGATGTCGCAAGGGAGGACCGCTTCTGCACCATACACCATAAATAATGGAGTGTACTGGGTGGATCTGTTTGGTGTTGTTCGCAGACTCCAAAGGACCGACGGCAGTTCTTCCACCCATGCGCCCGCTGCGTGTTTTAGGGGCACGCGCAGTCGCTTCTTGAGGCCGTTGCAGACGAGGCCATTGGCTTTCTCCACTTGCCCATTGGATTGCGGGTGCGAGACGGACGCATAGCTGAGCTTGATCCCCTACTCTGAGCAGAAGTCCTTGAATTCTTCGGCTGTGAAGTTCGAGCCGTTGTCGGTGATGATCCCATTCGGTACTCCAAATCTGAAGATGATTGACCTGATGAAGTTGACTGCTGTGGATGCAGTCGAACTTGTGATGGGCACGGCTTCGATCCACTTTGTGAACTTATCGACTGCAACCAGGAGGTGAGTGTGACCTCCGGGTGAGGATTTCTTCAGCGGGCCCACCATGTCCAGACCCCATTGGGCGAAGGGCCAGGCTAATGGTATTGTCTTGAGTTCCGATGCTGGCGCGTGTGGCTTGTTGGCAAATTCCTGGCACCCTGTGCATTTCTTTACTAGCTCCTCGGCGTCCTGCATGGCTGTCAGCCAGTAGAACCCGGCTCGTAGCGCTTTGGCCACCAGTGCCCGACTGCTGGCGTGATGCCCGCAGATACCCGTGTGGATGTCGAGTAAGATGGCTTGGCCGTCGACTGGATCTATGCACCTTTGCAGGATTCCTGAGATGCTTCTTTTCTAGAGTTCTCCGTTGATGACGGTGAAACTCTTGGAGCGCCTGATGATGTGCTTTGCTTCGACTGGGTCGGCTGGCAGCTTCTGATGCAGTATGTACGCCCGGTACGGTCCTGTCCATGTGGCTTCGACTAGCATGACCTCCATGGGGACCTTGTCTTGGCTTGGCGGGTTGGCATCGCCCTTTGTTGTTGCAGCGTTTGCTGTATTCTGAGTCTTGATGGATCTCTGCGTGATGCACTCGAGGAAGACGCCGGGTGGGACTGGCACCCTGTCTGAGCCCATGTTAGCAAGGACGTCAGCTTCCTCGTTGCTTTCACGGCCAATGTGGCGCAGCTCGCAGCCGTCGAAGTTGCCTTCCAATTGATTGTAGAGGTCTCTGTAGGCGATCATGTTGTCGGCGATGGCGTCGCAGGACTTCATGGTTTGCTGTACCACCAGGTAGGAGTCGCCGTATATCATGAGGTGCGTGGCGCCGCAGTTCTTGGCCATCCGCATGCCGTGGATCAGGGCCTCGTACTCGGCTTCGTTGTTGGACGGCGTCGGAAAGTCCATCTGCAGGACATACTTGAGCTTGTCGCCTTTGGGGGAGATGAGCACGACTCCTGCCCCGGCTGACATGAATTTCTTGGAGCCATCAAAGTACATTGTCCATGCGTTCGACAAGTCGGGGATATTTGGTAGCTGTGCTTCTATCCACTCGGTGGTGAATTCCGGGAGGACTTGGGCCTTGATGGACTTCGGGTGAGCATACTTCAGCCCCCATGGTCCTAGCTCGACAACCCACTTGGCGACTCGTCCTGTCGCGCGTTGGTTTGTGAGAATGTCTGCTAGTCCAGAGGAGCTTACCACCGTGATCGGGTGCTCGGAGAAGTAGTGGACGACCTTTCTGGAGGTCATGAAGACTCCGTATGCCAGCTTCTGGTAATGAGGGTAGTTCTTCTTGGACAAGGTGAGTACTTCGCTAAGGTAGTACACGGGCCTCTGCACCGGGTGACTGTGCCCTTCTTCTTCGCGTTCGACTACGAGCACCGTGCTCACCACCCTGTTTGTTGCTGAGACGTATAAGTACAGCGGCTCGTTTTCTAGTGGTGCCACGAGGACTGGAGAGGTCGTCAGGGTTTTCTTGAGATGGTCGAATGCGTCCTGCGCCTCTTGTGTCCACTCGAACTTGTCCGTCTTCTTCATCAGTTGGTAGAAAGGTAAGGCTTTCTTTCCCAACTTACTAATGAACCGGCTGAGAGCTGCAACTCGGCCGGCTAATCGTTGCACCTCCCGGAGCTTGGTTGGTGCTGGTATTGTGAGTATGTTCTGCACCTTCTCGGGGTTTGCTTCGATTCCTCTTGCGGATACGAGGTACCCTAGTAGCTCTCCGGCTGGCACGCCGAACACGCACTTCTCTGGGTTGAGCTTGATTTGGTACACATTGAGTGCGGCGAAGACCTTGCGGAGGTCGTCGACTAGGGAAGCCTCCTTTCGGGTCGTGACAACGATGTCATCGACGTAGACTTGGACGATCTGCCCGATTAACCCCTTGAGACATGCTTGCATTGTCCGCTGGTACGTGGCACCTGTGTTTTTTAACCCGAACGGCATCGTCTGGTAGCAAAAGACGCCGTCGGGTGTGATGAAGGCCGTTTTTTTCTTCGTCCTCGACTTTCAGCCTGATCTGCTGGTAACCTGAGTAGGCATCCAGGAAGGACAGGCGCTCGCAACCTGCTGTCGAGTCGATGATCTGGTCTATCCGCGGGAGCGGGAAGTGGTCCTTGGGGCAGCATTTGTTGACTGCGGTGAAGTCAACGCACATGCGTAGTTTCTTCGTCTTCTTTTTCTCCACTAGAACCGGGTTGGCGACCCAGTCCGAATCCTTGATCTCTCGGATGAATTTGGCGTGCAGTAGTCTGTCGACTTCCATGGTGATCGCGTCTCGCTTGGGTCCTGAGAAGCGTCGCATGGATTGTGTGACTGGTCTTGCATCCTTGTGGACTTTCAGAGAGTGCTCGGCGAGTTCCCTGGGTATCCCTGGCATGTCAGAAGGTTGCCATGCAAAGATCTTCCAGTTCTCACGTAGGAACTCGACGAGCGCGCTTTCCTATGCGGGGGTCAGACTCGATGAGACCTTGACCGTCTTCCTGCTGTCAGTCGGATGGACTTGGTGGGTGACGGTGTCGTCATTCGTGTTGAATGCTGCGTCCTTGGCAGGCTTCTTGCGAGCCGGGAAGACGGTCTTGTCGTTGTCGGCTGATATGGCCTTGAAGTGCTCTTCGACTCCGAAGAACTCAGAAATCCTGGCGAACTCGCGGTCGCAGCTGTTGGAGAGTCCGAAGTCGCCGCGTACGGTGATTACTCCTTTCAGCCCGGGCAGTTTTATCATCAGGTAGGTGTAGTGGGGTACTGCCATGAACCTGGCAAAGGTCGGGCGCCCGAGGATGGCAAGGTATTCTGACTTCCAGTCGACAACTTCGAAGTCGATCGACTCCTTCCTGAAGTGCTCGGGTGTACCGAGGATGACGTCGAGGGTGATTGTTCCCATGGGCGTGATTGCTTGCCCTGGTACTATGCCGTGGAAGGTGGTTTCCGATTCCGGCAATTTCTCTGTCGACCTGTTCATTCTTCTTAGGGTGTCGGCGAATATGATGTTGATGCCGCTGCCTCCGTCCAGGAACACCTTCTTCAAGCTGTAGTCGCCGATCAAGGCCTCAATCACGAGTGCGGCGTGCCCGGGTCGGGTTACCTCTGACGGGTGATCTGCCCTGGAAAATGTGATTGGTGTCTCCGACCCGCGCAGGTAGTCTGGTACCGCGCGTGGGCTGTTGATGGCTTGAAGTACTTGGCGTGTGATAATTTTCTGGCGCCTGTTCGACGGGGGTCCCCTCTGGATCATGTTCAGCTGTCCCCATGCGGCTGGTTACGTGTCGGTTGCTGCCGACTGACCTTGTTGCTGTTGCTGCGGCTGGGGGAACGCTCCTGCCGCCTGCACCTGGTTGTTGTTTGCGGGTGCTTCCTGGATGGCTAGCTGCGGTGCCGCCTGTATGGCCTGTACTGGGGCGATGATTTGCTGCATGGCCTGGTATATCTTTCTTGCTTTGCGACAATCCTTCAACAGGTGGTTGGAACTCCATTTGCCTGTTTCCGGGTTGCGGAACGAGTGATGCTTACAGGGTTGCATCAGCTCCTCTGCTGGGGTCAACGGGCGCCTCCACTCGCGTTTCTGACTTCCATCATTGTGGCCGATGGTGCTGCTGCCACGGTTGTACTGACTCGAGCTGGGCTGCCGACTTTGGTCGTACTGTCGGCTGCTGTCGCGTTTGTCCTCACGGGGGGTTTCATAGCCCGCCGCTACTAATTCGATTGAATCGTGGGTGTAACGTGGCTTCTTCTTTTGGCGTCCCTCACGCCAGTTGCTTGTTTCACCCTCTTTTTTGGGGGAAGTTTCGCGGACATAGTCTTCTCCTTCGGCCCATTGGTTGGCTGTCTTCATGAGCTCTATTGTGGTCTTCGGCTGGAGCCTACTGAATTCCTCCCGGAGGTCGCGGCGAGCGACGCCGTGCATGAAGGCGTCCATCACTCGATCTTCTGATACGGGTTCCATGGTATTGCGGAGGAGTGTCCACCGCTGGATGTAGGAGCGGAGCGACTCATCCTTTCCTTGCTTGCAGGCCTGCAACTCGATGTAGGTCGTTGGCCTTGCGAATGTTCCCGAGAAACTCTTGATGAAGTTATCCTGGAATTCTTCCCATGTTCGGAAAGAGTCTTTGGGTTGGCTTGTGAGCCATCCGCGTGCCAAGTCTGTCAACATGAGCTGGATGTACTGCATTGCCGTAGTCGACGTTCCGCCTTGGCAGGTGCAAGCGATGAGGTAGTCTTCGAGCCACAGTTTTGGGTCTAGCTTCCCGTCATACTTTGGTGTGCCAGCCGTCAACTTGAAGCCTTTAGGCATGCGGGTGTCGCGGATGATGAAGCTAAAGCATGCCGCGCCACACGGCTCGAAGTCGCGGTCAGCATGGTCATCCGCGTTTGTCGCACCAGCCAAGCGCTCCTTGCGGTTGCGGTCCACCGTCTTCTGTGTCAGGACGTCGCGAAGGTCCTTGACTGGCTGTCGCTGCGCTGCTGGGATGCCCGAGGTTGTTGGTTCGTGCGCTCGGTTGCTTGGCCCCTTGGCCGCCAGAGCTTCTTCGATTGCCCTTATGGAGGCAATTTGTTGCTTGTGGAGAAGGGAGCGTGCGTCTCCCTCCGGTGGCTGCGTGAGCCGGAGGTATGTCTCGACTGAGATCAGGGCGGCATTCGCCGTCTTTGGGACGGGTATCCCATTCTCATCTTCGGTGACGAAGGACGAGTCGAGATTGCGGGTGAGCCTTGTTCGATCGGCTTCTGCCATGTGGGGAACGCGGGCTCTGGTTCGCCGTGCTCCTTGGTTAACCTCTGTAGAGGATGTGAAGGAGAGGGCGGCTCGCCTGGCACTCGATGCATCCGCGTCCCTTTTGCGCCTGAGCAGGTCGGCTTTTTCGGTGCGGATTCGTTCGCCTTCCTTGCGTAGCAAGTACTGGACCGCCAGGTGGTCTTCTCGAGGTGCGTTGGGTGGGGGGAACGTGCCCTCGTCCACATGCTTCATGGCTTGGATCTCCATGTCCCGTGTGATGACAAGTTTAGTCTGGTCCGGCATGTCCACCTCTAGCGGATATGCGGATTCTTCTTCGTCGTCATGCGGTGCTGTGCCGGCCATGAAGACTTGCTTGGGGTAGACTTGAGTCGGAGAGTTGGTGCTGCCGCTGCTGCTTCTGTCGCCCGCTTCTTGCTCGGGGTCGAAAATCGCTGCAACGTGGCGCGCGGCGCAGTCGTTGTCGCGTCTTCCCGCGATCATCCATGTGCTCACGCTCACCGGGGCGAGTGCGATTGGCTTGGGGTAGACTTGGGATTTCCACGAAGATGAGGGCGCGCGCGACATGGCTGTCGGGCGCGGGCTCCTGGTTGCCCGTGCGGGTGCGACAGTCGAAGTGGATCTTGACTTGGTCGACTGCACGACCGAGGTTGGGGTAGTAGACTCGATTCGCGCGACCGTTGCCGAAATTGTCGATGTAGTCGATGCAGATGCCATCTTCGCGGGTTTAGTGGGCGCGGCCTCCGCGGGTGCGGCAGATGCGATCTTCGCGAGTTCGGCGGAAGCGGCCTCCGCGGGTGCGGCAGATGCGATCTTCGCGGGTTCGGCGGGCGCGGGGGTTGCCGATTTAGGTGACACCGTCGCGCGTAGCGCGGTAGTCGTAGACCTGAGTATACCACGACTATCGATGCAGCAGAATATGGAGCCGAAGGTGATGTGTATACCTTTGTCCAGATCGGCTGGCGGGTGGAGGATGTACTCGAAGGAGCCGAATCGGATCGACTCCCTGACGGCGGACACGCCGATCTTCATTGCGGATGGAGCCGGAGCGACCATGATCCTAGCACTTGTTTGACTTTCCCACAGACGGCGCCAATTGACGAGGTGTTAACTCGACAAGTCCCAGGGTTGTGCGCCCCGGGTTGATTGATGGGGAGAGAGATGAGTGCAGGTGGTCACGACGGCTGACAAGCAAGGATTTACCCAGGTTCAGGCTCCCGGAGGATAACACCCTACTCCTGCTTGTCTGGTTATTGATGCGAGTTGTGGTTACAATGGCGAGATTGCGATCTCGCTAGGGTTTGCGGTGGTAGCTATGAGCGTGTCCCCTGGGACGAGCAACCCTCCTGGCTTTATAGGCAGTCAGGTCTCGGGTGGTTGGTGCCGATGGCAACTACAGATATGGCAGGTTATGCTTCCTAACCGACTTGGACTAGGTTACATGGTACCCCGCGTGGGCCTTCTGTGGGCCTTCCTGTCCTTGGGGCGGCCCAGGTAGCCTTATCGTGGGCTACCCGAAAGGCAGCCCCACGTCACTCAATGCTTTGATGAATTTGATACTTTTATTACTAAGCAATGCAATTTTAATATGAGATTTGAACCTAATTTAATGGAAAATTCTCGTGCTATTAGTAACTTGCATGATATTGTTGATAGAGCCTCCAATCATGTTAAAGTACACATTAAACTGTTTCATATGGTTCAAACTCAAATTGTTCAAATTACTAAAGTGCAAAAAGAATTGTTAGTAAATACCTCTATAGCTAAGGAAACACATGTTTGTGAAGTAACAACTAGAGGTGGTAAATCCACCCAAGATCGTTTATATCATGAGGGACATTATAAAAGAATTGAGCAAGATTCTCAATGAGTTAATGAACCTATTGCTCCTTCCAAGAAAAAGAAGAAGAAATATAAAACTGTTGAGAATCCACTTAACCTCTTAATGATCCTAATAGTATATCTGTTTTTTATGCTGAAACTGAAAGTTGTAATGAACACAACAATGATAGTACTAATAACAATGATAATGATAAGAATGATAATTCGAATAAGGAAGAATTAGAAGATAAACCTCAAAGGCATTCTAAACATAAAAAATTACACCAAAGAAGATTTTATTGCTAAGAAACATGGTAATGAAAGAGAACCTTGGGTCCAAAAGCAAATGTCTTTTCCTGCTAAAAAACTTAAAACAAAATAAGAAGAACATTATAATAAAGTTGGTGAATGGATGAAACCTTTGTTCTTGCAAATTCTTTTGACTGATGCTATTAAATTGCCTCCTTATTCTAAACATATGAAAGATATTGTGTCTAACAAAAGGAAAATTCCTAATGAGGAAATATCTACTATGCTTGCTAATTACTCTTTTAATGGCAAGGTTCTAAAGAAGTTGGGTGATCCAGGTATATGAACCATTCCTTTCTCTATCAAAAATAATTAGGTTAGAACTGCTCAATGTGACTTGGGAGCAGGAGTTAGTGTTGTCTTTCTCTTTTTACAATAGACTTTACCTTGATAAATTGATACCTACTGATATATCTTTGCAAATGGCTAATAAATCAACTGCTATTCATGTTGGCATTTGTGAGGATGTTCATGTTCAAGTAGCTACTAATTGTTTAATTTTGACAGACTTTGTTGTTCTTGAAATGCCTGAAGATGATAATATGTCTATTATTCTTGGAAGACGTTTTCTAAATACTGCAGGGCTGTTATTGATTGCAATAAAGGAAAAGTAACTTTTAATTTTCATGACAAAGACCATATTGTCTATTTCCCCAAGAAAGTTGATAAAATCTCTGGAGTTAATACAATTACCAATTTGAGGTCTATTAAATTGATTGTCCATATGAAAAAGAATACGAAACTCTCATGATTAGATTCATACCAATACAATATAAGGTAACATGAGTGTCTCATATGGTTTAAATCTTTTATGTCATATAAAATTCATTTGGTGGAAAGAATTGATCAACCTTGTTAACAAGTGCATTTTAAATGCATAAGGATGTTAAACAATTTTCTTTCTCTCATTCTTGTTTTACGTACTATAATATCATTTAGTTTGCAAAGTTAAGTTGTATTTGGTGTTAGAAAACAATTTTTCAATATTAAATTGTTAATGCAAAATGCCAGAAAATATGAAAAATAAAATTTCTCAGAAAATTAAAAAAATTATTCCAAAATTCCTATTTTTCGAGGAGGTACCTGGGAGTACCAGAGGGTGACCAGGGGAACCCACCATGCCCCCACATGAGGTGGTGACGTGGCAGCAAGCCAGCCACGCCAGGGCATGAGGAGGGCCCACTTGGCCCCTCCACTTACTCTCCTTCCTCCCCATCCTTTCTCTCTCCCGACCAAACACTCCCACATAAAAAAATTCGTGTTCTTGATGCTCTCTCTCTCTCTGCAGTTTCGGTTTCCTTGTTCAGCTCATCTTTGTTGCTGAGATTTGGGGTATTCACTCTCCGTTATGTGACTCCTCCGATTATTCAAATAGAATTTTGTTTAGAGGATTGTAAATTGAGTATTTCGCTGCTGTAGATATCATGTTTAGTGAGTTTAAATGCTTGTTCTAAGTTGAGATAACTAGTTTTCATGAGTGTTTAAGCCTCTAGCAAATCACTATAGTGGTTTACCCTCATTAAGTTGGCTAAAAATCAATTTTTATGCTATTTGATAAAAAGTTCAGAACATGGAGTGGAACCCACATGCAATAGACCAACATGAGATAGTGGTGCATAAGAAGATGAAGGTTCATCGCGAAGAGAGTGCATTTCCTACTATTTACCCATGCTCTCAGTTCATGGGTGTTACATTGTTTGCACATGATTTTAATACTCTAATGACCAATGCGGGACTAGAACATTTTGTTGATGATCAACCCTTTCAATATGCTAAGCTAGCCATGTCGGTGATGCATGACTTCAACTGCAACTTGACCTCATCTAACCCGACGGTGTACTACAAGATTTACTATTGCCTTTCGTTGTTTTTTGTGCAGCAACTAGAGTACCACATGGGGGATCTCGAGAGAAGTTGAAATGGAAGCCTAAGCCATTTCTGGACTTATATGAAGACATTTGCTATGGGAGGAGTTTCTCCCAAGAGGAGGGTAAAATCCAAAGTATTCATCTTCCTTCCATTCGATATTCGGCCTACTTCATTACTAATAATGTGTTCTTGCTAGGAAAACAACGAGTAAATTGGCCTTGCCTGATTTAGCTTTTCTAGCTGTTGCATTGCGCAATGATAAAATTTGGGTGCTCTGATTGCCTACCGTCTCACCACTAACCGTGAGAAAGGAGGAGTTTGTGGAGGTTTAGTTGCCTATCGTTTACTAGCTTTGCATGGTTTGGCACCTCACCCCCTGATTTCCTGCTTTCTATAGAAAAACTAGACATTGATTCCATGAAGAAACATAACTTTACTGCTGACCATAGTAGTTTGCATTTTCTCCCTTACATTATAACCTTTCCCAAGAAGCAATATTTGAATGTGTCCACAATTGTTAGAACTGTTATTTTGCATGCACCTCCGCTTGACCTTTATGTCAGGAAAAACTAGTCAAATCTGGGAGGCTGATCTTGACACACTTGAGGGGCAATGCGGCCCGAACGTGGCAGACAACGAAGAGGAGCATGAGGGTGACTTTAGTCAGCCCCCTGAGACATCTGGTTCCTCATACCTAGATCTGGGGTATGCAGGACCTTCGGGGTCTTCCTCCACTGCAGCCGAGCCAGAGTACGACCCTGCCAGGTTTGACCCGCCGGGCTGGAACCATTATTCACGATGGGGTTGATCTCCACTTAGGAAAAAATCGTAAGCTTGAGGCGAGGTATTCCGATAGCACACTCATCTATATATCCTTATCATTTGGTACTTTGTATATCCATCTTTCGCTTTAGTTTTTATTTATTTCTTTCTTTCTTTTATTTGTTCATGTTTTGCTTTGCTTTGAAAAACTCAAAAATACCAAAAGGATTTTTGTTATTTCTCTTGCTGCTTTGTTTTAGTATCTAGTATTAGTATGATTAGTATTTAATTCAGTTCAATATGCAAAAACATAAAAATATTTTGCTTTGTTGTTTGTTGTTTCGCGCAGGGACAGATTTCTGTTGTCCACTGTTTATTTCATAACTTTTCACAGAAACACCCAAATGGCCTGAAATTTCGTTAGCATAATCCTCAGATATGTATGCAACTTTAATTAGTTTTGAGTTTTGTGATCTGAGCATGTTAAGGGCATCTAAAAAATTCGTATTTTCTGGTTGTTCTGTTTTAGTTTCTAAATCCGAAAACCCAAGAATATTTGTTGTTTTTCTTTGGGTTTTGTATAATTTATTTAAGAATTCATCACCTTAAGTTACTCTATGGAGCTTTGTTATTATTTCATATCTTGCAAGCACACAAGTGAAAAGGAAATTATGATGATATATGACAATTCGAGTTGGGTAAGAGGTTGGTAATGAACTCTATTTTTTCATTTTTGTACATATACTCATTCATGTGAGCATGCTAAGATGGTTTTCATAAGGTATGTGTCCATTGGTGGATTCTTAGTAGTTCATGTTCTCTTATGATCGTTCCCAATTTACTAATGGTAGATGATATGTTACATGGATATTTGCTCGCATTGTTTTGTTCATGGTAGATTATGACATTGTGGTATCCTCGTCTGAATAATTCATTTGAATCGACTTGGCACATGCTCACACATGTTATGACTGAAAACAAAAAGTAAAATAAGCCTTGATGATTTATTTTGCCTCGGAGTTCTAATATCATTTTTACGCCTCCGTTAATTTTATTTTTTCGCAAGCATGATTATGACGGTTATTGCTCTCTTGAATAGTCGCTTCACCATATATTGCTAGCCTCCACTTGTACTAAGCTGTAAATGTTTGTGCTTCCAAATCCCTGAAAACCAAGTTATCCCAAAGAGTCCACCATAAATACTTATGGCATTTCAAACCATTCAAGTCAATTTGCATGTGCTATCTTTAAGACCTTCAAACACTTCTCAATTGGTGCCACTGTTTGCAGCTCATGAGGAAGTAGTAGTTGGGTTTGTTATCTTGCATACTAATTAAGTAACCGACTTACATGCTCCATCTGCTCGTCATTAATTTAGCAAAGGGCTGGTTAGACCACTATAATATCAAAACGGTTTGAGAAAATAAAATAGGCACTCCTCCATGGTTTGAGATTGATTGGTGGGCACCCAAGGATTCGGTTAGCCATGGTTGTGTAAGCAAAGGTTGGGAGGAGTGTCAAGGTATCAAAATAATTGAATATGAAGGTGCATATTATAAATGCTTGTTTTAAAAACATAATTTGGAACCGCTCTCAACTTTCTTAGTATGGAAGATAACAAGAACTCTATTGCAATTCGTTGACGAAACAACCACCACTCAAAAACAATTTTACATGTGTTTTCAAAGTAATGAAAAGCTCTAGCACATGTTAAATCGTTGCTTTCCATAATGAAGTGCATATCTTTTACTTTAGTGTTGAGTCACCATACTCCTTTGAGCACGTTCTTGAGAGCATAATTTTAATTCTTAGTGTAATGTGCTTGTCCCAGAATACTGTTAACTTTGGTATAATCTTGATGCTTTTATCTTTGATATCTTTATTTCTAGTCTTCTTTTCAAACTCAGAGGTGCCTGGTCATTTATGTTTTGTTGTACACATTCGGGGAAGTGAGATACCATTTATTCATACTTTCTTATGAGGTTTGCAATCCTGCAAATTGATATGTTTCATGTTATTTATCATTGGTGTAACTGACATCTCTTCATAGTCTACATAACTATTAGGTGACACCATTTACATATATCTTATTATGAATAGATTGAGAATTTGTCCTCATAGTGAGAATATTTACATCATATGAAGCAAACATCGCACTCAGTTGTTAACTTAATTGCTTGAGGACAAGCAATAAGCTAAGCTTGGGGTGGAGTTGATATGTCCAAAACGTATCTACTTTTCCGAACACTTTTCCTACTGTTTTACCTCTAATTTGTGTGTTTTGAATGCAACTAACATGGACTAACACTGTTTTCAGAAAAATTGCCTTGGTGTCTTATTTTTGTGCAGAAATTCAACTTAAGGAAAAAATAACAGAAATAATGCCAAAGTCCCTATTTTGCCCAAAGACCCACGGAGCCAGAAGACCAGACGGAGGGGGGCCTTGAGCCAGTCAGATGATGGGCTGGCGCGATAGGCTCCTGGCCACGCCAGCACCTCATCTTGGCGACTTGGTCGCCTTCTCGCGTCTCCCTCTCGGATATAAACTCCATCAGACCTAAAAACGCGAGGGGCCTGGACACTTTCCCAGAAACACATCCGAACACCGCCCCCACCTCGAGACTCAATTCGGGGACCAAAAGTTCCTGTTTCGGCACTCCATCGGGACATGGAATCGAAGGGTATCATCACCATCGTCCCTGATCGCCTTGGTTTCAGATTAGAACATGTTATTGTATCAGAAGGATAATCAATGTCTTAGAACATATCTATGAGTTGTATACACATATTATTGTCCGGAACCGAAGGCTCCAAAGCGACAATAATTGGGACAGCCGGAGGGGATGGTTGTGATGTGAGGATCATGTGTGTTCACGGAATATTAATGCTTTGCTCCAGTACTTTATTAAAAGGAATACCTTAATTACCAGTAGATTCCCTTGAGGCCCGCTGCAAATGGGCTGGTAGGACAAAAGATGATGTGCAAGTTCCTCACTGCGAGCACGCACAACTAAATTTGAACACATGCCTATGGTTAATTAATACCTGGATGCTTTATCTTATTTATCTGCAAATGCATATGTATTGATATTACATGAATTATCTCATCCATGCAACGCCCGTTCATCTGTCCTATGCCTACAATATTTTAAACATGTTGTCTACTATAATCACAACAACAACTATCTTATTTCTACTGCTGCTCTTACTTCATTACTGTCACTGCTCCAAAACTGTTGCTATTGATAATCTGTCTCGAGCAAGTCTATTAACAGGTGCAGCTGAACTGACAATTCATCTGTTAAGGTTTATAAATATTCTTTGGCTCCCCTTGTGTCGAATCAATAAATTTGGGTTTTACTTTACTCGAAGACTATTGCAATCCCCTATACTTGTGGGTCAGCAAGGATCCCAGAGGTTAAGGTTGTGGTTATTTTTTTCTGAGTTCTCAGTTTGTATTTGTAGATGCTTGCAAAGGAAGGTTATCACGAGTGTGTGCTAGTCCAAGTAAGGGCGGTGCATTAGCATAGGTTCACCCACGTGGCACTTATCTCAACATTAAATAATAATCAACTATTCGTGATTAAAGCAACTTAACGATACTCCTGTGTGTCCTCATAAAAGTTTTAGACATTATAAGTAACATCACCGGCTTGTCCTTTCAGCTAAGATGATTGGGCCACTTGCTACAATTATTTATTCTTGTTTTATTTTAGTTGCACTTTATTTATTCCTTGTTACAAAAACCCATAAAGCTTGTCTTTTAGTATTTACAATGACATCTTGCTTAAAATCACTCATCAGTACCTTCTTCTACTCGTTGGGTTCAATACTCTTATTTATCGAAATTATTGCTATAGATCCCGAATACTTGTGGGTCATCAGCAACAATATATTCGTTAGGCTTAGCCCTACCGAAGGAATCTTCCTCGAGCTTCATCAATGTCGTCAATACCGATGGCAATGGGTACCCATTACCCACATACCCGGTGGGTTTTTACCCATTAGGGTGAGGGTATGGGATAAAATCTTTACCCATGGGTAAGTGAATGGTAAAAAATATGCACCCGTTGGGTATTGTGGGTGCGGGTATGGTAGATCAAAACCCATACCCGCGTACCCACCTACCTGGTATATCACACATTTGAGTCCATAAATTATGCATTATGTAATTCTAAAAAATAAAAATCCCACCGACCCAGGCACCCAGTTCTGAAATTATCTTTCTCATTAACTTAAGGATGGACTGCTCGTATACCCAACCCAGCCATAAACACTGACGGCTGACCTTGAGGTTGCCGCTTCATTTCCTCTTCGCAACCTCTCTTCTCCTCAAATAGCAGCGATGAGATTTCGCATTGTCCCTCCCCATCCCTCGCTATGGAGTCTGATACAGGCGAGCTCCACGTGGGTGACGTACAAGTGCTACAGCAGGAGGAGATGGAGCATGACATATGCACCTTATGTAGTTATGTTGGGTAAAAGTTATTTTCGAATTACATAGTGTTGTTATTTTCATATATGTAATACATAGTATATCATGTTGAGTTTTTTTGGTGGGTTTACCCGTGGGTTTTTAGTACCCACGTGGGTGCGGGTATGGTATTAATTTTGTACCCAGACGTGGGTGCGGGTGCGGGTGCGGGTGTGGTTCAAATTTGGGTACATGGGTGTGGGTTTGGTTGAGCCCTACCCACACCCAATGGGTGCGGGTGCCATCAGGAGTCGTCAACAACACCTCTTCCGCTTCGGTAGCAATTTGTACTTAGATCATTGACATGTTTTGTTACTTGTATCTTCATAGTTGATCTCGCACAATTGCTTAACATGCTAGATGGAAAAATTTAATTTACCGTACTCGCAACCCTATAGCAACCGTATCTGAACTGAACAGGGGCGCAAGCCTTAGTGGCAATTGCCTCAGACCCTTTCCAGAACAATTCCACCGTCGTCCACCGCAACACTTCCGCTCACATCACATCCGAGTATTTCTCCTTAGCAGCAGTCAAGTATTTGTCTTTCTCCTTGGCAGAAACCACGGCCAACCTCGATTTGGTCCCTAGCTTACGCTAATTATGCTTGTGTTAGTTCTTTGGCATCACCCTATGAGAGAATGTCAACGGGGTCAGGGGGGGCTATAAAAAACAAACAAGTATCCAAGGCAATAGAAAGAAAATGTGAATATGGAGGACTTGTAAAACAACAAACAATGAGTTTCCTTAGACCGAGGAGCCTGAGCCGCTTGAGCCGTAGGAGCAATCAGAGACGGCTCCATCATCTCCACCACAAATGGACCTACAGTAGAGAGAGGTCAGTGCTGATTTCTCCAAGTCGAGAACTCACGACTGATGAGGCCATCTCTTCCACTGCCCTGACCTAGATAAGAGTCGTCTGTTGTGCTCTTGCTTCTTCGCTCCTTCACCTAGATAAGTCCCATTGTTTCGGCCTTTGCCAGTCAATGTTAGCCTGATCCTTCACAAACAACTTGGAAGCCTCGATCGGTGTGAACATTCTCAATGGGCTATGTAACGTTACACATAAAATTTCTGCCTTTACACATAGTAACTACTAAGATATATCAAAATTACGAGACAAAGAAGAATTTATTGTTAACTCTTGGGCATATCTTCAACAGGTTCCCTGCGTACCGTCTTAGACTCGTTAATCAAACCCTAACTAACTACTCCCTCCGTTTTTAAATATAAGATGTTTTAACTATTATACATGTTGGCAAGATACAGACTGAAATTTGTGAATATAGACACTAAAACATGTCTAGATATGTATAAATACCTGTGAATATGGAAAAAATGCTAAAATATCTTATATTTAAAAAATTATGGGAGTAATTTTTAATGGTGTCATCTCAACATTCCAAAAAAAATCATACTTTTGCAGTTATGCATGCACATATGTTTAACCTGGTGCCTATCTTTTATTTATATATTCAGGTGGGCAGCAATAGCCTCCCACCTGCCCCAAAGAACAGACAATGGCATCAAGAACTACTAGAACACGCACCTCAAAAAGAAGGTGAAGAGGCTGCAACAACCAACACACCCTGCAGATCACTCCTTCCAGCAGCAGACCACTACCCCCCAATGCAGCAGCAACAACCACCAGCTCAAATTACTACAACCCTTGCAGCAACAAGCTCGACAAAGCTATCCAAGCCACCATGGCCTACCCAGACACCGCCTGCAACTCTGCACCTGCCACCATGGCCGTCACCAAGCTCTTCCAGTCTTGGATGGCAAAGGCGCCATCGCCGGTTGTGGGGGACTACAAGATTACAATGCAGGAGTTCCAGGATGACCGACAAACTTGTGCTACAGTTTCCGCTATCAGTGGAGACGGGTCTTCGTCCTCAGAGATGATGGCAGGCTGCGGCGAGACTACCACGACGACCACTTTCTCGCTTCTCGAGAACTGGCTGCTCGACGACATGGCACCAGGCCAGGCTGCCATGGACGGGCTCATCGAGCTCTCTGCTGGTTGATCTATCTAGGTTTGTTTGCATTACTACTGGTCAAGTTGATCTCGTGTTTCCGGTGCATAAGCCATTGGCTTCATTTGGGGAAAAACATCTGGCAAATAATTCTGAGTTTTATTTCGAGAAAATATCAATTGTTAAGTTATAATAAAAGAGGCCAGTATAAAGATAAAAAATTTCCTAAAAAATTAAGATAGTACTCCCTCCGTTTCTTGATATAAGGTGTATAGTTTTTTGAAAAAAATCCAAAATATAAGATGTATTTGCTATGTATGAACAATTTGACCCATCAAAATTGAGATATAGACTCAAAAGAGCGATTTAACAGATTGTATTCGTTTTATACTAATTAAGAACTCATCTCTCACCATTTATTTTTTAAAAATTAATACACTATGTACAAAATAGTTTGTCTTAATATTCGTGCAAAAACTTATACACCCTACATTCGGAAACAGAGGGAGTATTATGTTATAAGTTATTTGTAAGGTAGGCTAATTTAGTACTATATAGTGTTGAGATTCCTATGAAATTTTTATTTTTTAGGAAATATTGTCGAATTTATGTATGTCCAGTTGAGGTGTCCATCAATCTCATGTTCACGAAGAAACTTGTTTCGTCCTATTCAATTTGCTATGAAGAACTTTCAGGGCTTATTTCATTTATCATTATCAACAACAAAATAAAATGTAGACCATAGGTGTTTTTCTTTCATAACCACGACTAATATTTTCTGTAAGTACTATGTAGAGTATATTGGTTGTAATGTGGAACGGAGGGAAGTACTACAATAAGAGACGTACATGCAGCAAATCAAGCATTGGGGAGGGCACGTTCAGTATTAGTTAGAGATCTCTTGTGATGCAGAAATAGGAAATGTATAATCCCCAGGAAGGTAGCCTGAAGATTGAGCATACCAATATGAAAGAAGGGATTCATTTTCATGTGAATACTGAGACAGGTACATGTAGGTTCACCGTAAGAACATCACAGTAGCAGCAAATAGAGTTCAGCTTGAACAGCAGAGAGGAGAGCATTTCTACTCAAAAAGACATCTGATCCAAACTTCCCACTCAAACCTCACAACAACGGGATCTGTTTGGAGTTTAGCCGGACTACCGGAAAAGGAATTTAAGCGGACTACAAGGCAAACAAGGATTTTACAGATCATATTCCACGGTATGCAGATAACTACAATATATCAGCCACTAGTAAGGCATAATGCAACAATCTACGAAGCAGCCAACTGCGACAGAAAGACATCAACAACAATTATCTGCATAACCATTCCATACAACTAATACACCCTGACAAGAATTTCACAATGTAAGACACAAACTTTCTGATATACACCCTTCGTGAAGACAAAGCTCACACCGTGTTTACAGTATCGGCAAGTGACCGCAGTATGCATCCTAAGCCTGCTTTCTCCGTCAGATTTTCATGAATTTTGAGGCATTGGTCACATGTTGGCCGGTCACCCGTAGACAAACCTCTGTACAGGTACCTATATTGCAACAGGGTTTATGCATATTAGATGGTTTCTATAAATCGACTTACACTAAATTCGTAGATGATAGAAGTGTGTCAAGCCCCCAAAAACGCATGCAGACTCAAGTTCTTAGAGAGTAGCGGCAGAAAAGGCATCAAGGTAATACATGGGCAACAGTTTCGAAGAAGCGTAAATATGGTGAACCCATGAGGAAAATATTATACTGCCAATTAGTTGAACCATAAACATAAGGTGTCGTAGTTTTGTACCAAACATGACAAAAATGGATATAACATGACAAAAATGGAACATATGCCGAAATCATGTTCAGTAAACACTCTTTGGTGAAAATACTTAGAAAAGAAAAGTAGTGCTTCAGTACACCTGAGTACCCATTAAGCAATTCGAGTACTCACCGAGTCTTTGTAGATGGCAAAAGTTCGTAAAATCATCCCTTAACCGTATACCATAGATAGAACATGTTGATTTCATTGAAGTTTATACTTACGGCCATATAGTTATCACTCCATAGAAAAGAAAGAAATCAAAATGGTCCGGTTGATCAGCTATAAAGATCATGCAATTGAATAATCGAATTAAGACATTGCTCCCTGCTCCAAGAGAGCCCGTGTTTACGTAGTCAGGTTCAGTCTCCAAAAATGGGAAACAAATTCAACAGCTCTCTGCCTAAATTGCAACAAGCATGGAGGCAGTATAACTGCAAAATCTGCCAAGGCTCCACTATAGGTATTTGCATATATTGTCAAAGCTATCAAACGATGTGTGCGGAATAGTTTTCATGAAATGCTAAGTGAACTAACACTTGGGGCCAATACTCAACACCAAGCTGATCGCACGGCCATGATACAGAAAAACTCAATGTTACAAGAACACATTTGTTGGAATCTAAAACATACGCTGTACTTGCAAAATGGTCATGATATCAACTACATATCTGGAAGCTGAACTACAAACTAATGATCACCATCATCCACATTCCAAACAACAACCCTACACTTTAATGTTGCCCACAGCAATTTACTCTGATTTAATTAAGACAGTTGGATCTTGGCACCAACGAGAGAATTATTAGGAAAGGAAAAAGGGGATGGGTCTCACTTCATGAGGATGTCGTAGTACTCGGGATCCAGTGAGTTGAACATTCCGTCGATGTCCCTGATCGCCATCATGGCGCGGTGCACCACGATCCAGTTCGCCGACTGCGACGGGATCAAGAAGCCATTGTTTATAAGACAAACCATGGAAGAAACGAGACAACATCGAGCGCCCAAAAAGCCGAACCTTGCATCGCTCGTCCCGGGTCTTGAGTGGCGAGCCCTCGAGCGCCGTCTTCAGCGCCTCCACCGGCTTCGACCTACCCGCGCCGCGCACTAATCAGAAAGCAGCGGGGGAACCGGGATGGGGGAGGAAGCGAGGGCCTTACTGCTTGAGGAGGGTCTCGATCTTGCGGGACTTCTGCTCGATGCGGCTAATGAGGGCCTCCAGCTTCTCGTCCGACTCGAGGTACGCCGCTGACGAAGCCATCTCGCCGGCGACCAGGAAGGCGTGGCGGTGTTGGATTTTCTAGTTGGCCTGTAGGAGTCGGCTTGTGTGTGAGTCTCGTGTCCGCTTCCACTTACGGCCCAAATCCTAATATAATACAAACTATATTAAAGGCCATGCTCTCCCTGTCTTCAATTCGTTTGGGCACTGTTCACGCCCGATCCCTCCAATCTCTGCTTGCCGCGTCGTAAGGTTACTGTAGAAGAGCCCTTCTACATTACGCGGCCACCTCCACATCGTCCGATCGAGATCCGACGGTCTCCGCAACCTTTTTTCGAAAGGTCCGTACATTTGCTAAAATTCACAAATCAGTTCTAGAATATATAGCACGACGCTAACCCTAGAAACTGAGCCGTACTCATTTTTCCCACCTCTCCACCTCGGCGCCGCAACTGCCCTATCGTCTCCTTCCTCCTCCCGTCGATCCCCTCCTCCCCACCGCGAGTCCGCGACGGTGACCTCGCGCCTGCTCAACCCCGCCGGACGTCGCCTCCTCCCTCCCCGTTCCGCTCTCGCTCCATTCATCCTCCTCCCTCGGCGCCCCCGACCCCGCGCACCCCTCCCTGCCTCGCCCCGCGTGGTCGCGCCGCCAGATCGCCCGCGACGCCGCCATCCTCTGCACCAAGCCCCCGCCCCCGGCCGCGCCGCTCCCCACCAGTCCTTGGCTGAGGAGGACGACAGGTGCCCGCCACCGGCGGCTTCCGGAACGGCGACTGCGCTGGGATGGAGACAGTCGAGTTGGCAAGGATGTGCGAGATATTGAGGCGGCGCATCCTTCGATCGCTCCCGATCCTGAGCGAGGAATTAGAACGTCGATCGCTCTTCGTGAGGGAGCCCCACGGACCGCATCTGAAGGCCTGCCGCTGGAGCTGCTGTGATCTGCCACCGGCCATCTTCGCTTCAGTCTCCCCTGGACTTCCACACCTGCGTCCGCCGGCGACGCCCGCTCGACGCCGCCGGGATGTGCGCCAGCAGCTCCACCCCAGGGCCAGCCGTCACGCCAACGCACCTCCTATACGGTGAGAATTTCCCTGGCTCCACGCCTCCACCTTCTCCTCCACCCGTTGGATTGTTGCAGTTTTCTTGGTTGCTCATTGATCGGGTTACCGATTTTTGTATATTCAGGATATATACCTGTGGTGATTATGAAGTCTGCGATTTCAGGCAGTGTCAAGGTATATTCCCCTAGAAATAGACAACGGTCACTTATACAAAAAAATTAAAATGGGGAACTACAAGGGATTCTGCCAGCTAGAGCTTAACCTCTGTACCTTCAGTATTGGGTGAAATCAGACGATTTTTCAGAAAAAGTAAAACTAAAATGAGTTGGAGTTCAACCTCTGCCGCTTTCGATCATTTCAATATTTCTTTACCATGCTTGGCTTATTGATTTGTTAACATCTCTGAATTTCAGTGTTAAGATGGAATCATGGTGACAAGTGTCAAATTCAGTTTCAGTAGTGAATGCAGGCTAATATTTTCCAATATGTGACTATGTCAGAATTTTATACTTCTCAGCGTAAGTGCTTTGAATGGTGCGTATGCCTCTCAGATTATACATTCCTTTTTTATTGCCGATCAATTTATTTTATCCTTTCTTTCCTAACTGAAAAAATGTGTGTTGTGTCAGCCTATATGGTCATGGATCGACTTCAGCCGAGCCCACGCCCTCCTCCGGCCGGCTTTTGCCAACAGATTTGCATTCAAGCATGTTAGTAACTTTGTTCCTCTAGGAAATTGATTAATGTCCTTTTTCTCGGCCCAGTGAGGACCAGGTTGTGTAGAGCCCACTCTCCACAACCCTCGCACGTGACAGAACCGACGAAACGACTAAGGACCAAGCTACCGCTTGGAGAGACCTTCGAGAGGCAACTCCTCTCGAGGGCCTGAAGAGGAAGCGAGGGACTTAAGAGGACCCCCTCGCTTCAAGAGACTCCAAAAGGCTCCACAAGGCTCCACAAGGCTTCTATTCTTCCTAGTGAGATCGATGAGAGGCTTTGCGATTTTGGAGAAGTTCTCAACAAATCGACGACAAATCGAACGACAGAGGCGCTGCAGAGCTGACTGGAGGAACGTTGAGAGGTTCCTCCCAGCCACCCGAAGATTGCGCACCCGGGGACGTCGCCACGGTCTCCTCCTCAGCAACATCCCCACCCCTGGCAGGCGACGATGCGGTTGCAGACTCGCCGCGACTCGGAAGCTTCCGCTTCTTCCTCGCGGGTTCCGCCACTTCGTCTTCTTCCTCCACCTCATCGCGGGGAGAATGTGCGGAAGGAATTTCTTCATCCTCGTCCTCCTCCTCGACGAACCTCGACTCATCGTCGGGTCCGTTCTCAGGGAGAGGAGGGTAGCTGATGAACAGGGCCCGACCCTAAAGCAAAGTAGACGCAAGTCGAATCAAAACGCAAAGTAGACTCAAGTCGAACAAGAACAAAAAGAGAGCAAGATCAGGCTCACCTCAGGAACGGGGTTCGCGGCCCTGTAAGGAGCAACGGGGCACTTGACGTTGCAGGCGTCCGCGGCTCGAAGGTTGGTGATGGACCTGACGTTGGCCTCCACCTCCTCGTCATCCAGCGGCTTGGCGCTAACGCCCTCGGTGGCCCACATCGGGTAGGGCCGGGCGCGGAGTGGCTGCACCCGAAGGCGGAAGAAGGTGGCCATCAGAAAGACGCCACCCGCATCACGCCCAAGGGTCTGAGTCAGCTCGTGCAGCAGGGTCAGCAGCGGCCGCACAGCCTCCTTCTCCGCGGCAGACAGCGGGTGCGCCCAGGCGCCAGTCTTCCGCAGTCCGCGCTTGCCGTCGAATGCGTCCAGTCCGTCGTCTTTCGACTGGACGTAGAACCATCTCCGGCGCCACCCTTGGACGGAGTCTGACTTCTTCATCTGGAAGTACGCGGTATCACCGCGCACTTGGATTCCGAAGCCGCCCACTAGGAAGGTCACCCCGCTCTTCCCTACGTTCTTGCGAACGAGGAAGAGTGACTTCCACAGGCCCCAGTGGGGCGCAACGCCCAAGAAGCACTCGCATAGCACAATAAAGCCCGCGATGCTCAGGACGCAATTGGGGGTCAGATCATGGATCTGAACCCCATAGGCGTACAGGAGCCCGCGCACAAAATCATGCATGGGGAACCCGAAGCCACGCGGAATGAAGTCCGCGAAGCAAACGCGCTCCCCATTGCGGGGAGTGGGAAACACTTCTTTGCCAGGGACTCGTACCTGGACTTCGTCCGCAGGCGGCAGCAGGCCTTGCGCGCGGAGGAGCTCGACATCGGTCTTCTTGGTCGACGACCTCTGCCAGTCGCCCTCGGGCTTTTTCATCAACCCGGCGTCATCGGCGGCGGCGGCGGAGGAGCCAGCAGTGCCCTTCGGCTTGCCCATCGCTTAGGTCGCAGGCTGCGTGGAGAGATTGCTTTGAGCTCGGGACGGCGGCGGCAATGGCAGAGCGCAAGAGGAGAGGAAAAGGCAAGAAAGGATTGGAGAAGATGACATCCCCTTGAAGTTGTGGGTGAGGGCGCGCTCGTACGTCCCCTTGAAGTTGGAGACGAACTGCTTACAGAGCTCCTCCAAGGAGTTCACGGAGTCCTCGGGGAGGTTCAGGAGCCACGACAACGCAGAATCGCGAAGCGCGTGGGAGAACCAGTTGGCCATGACCTTGTCGTCTCCACCTGCAGCTTGGATGGAGGTGGTGTAGAGCTGCAGGAACTCGATGGGGTTGCTGGAGCCGTCGTAGCCCTTAGGGAGAGCCGGCCTGAACTTCGGGGGCTAGAGCACGCGACGCAGGGAGCGGGTGAACGCCATGCAGCCTGTGGCGAATTTGTGCTGCAGCGCGCTGCGGTTCTGTTGGCCCGCCTGGCCGATCTCCTCCACGAGCCTGTTCTAGCGGTGGCGCTGGAGCTCCATCCCCACGCGAGCGTCGGGCGCGGTGCGCTGCACGATCAAGCAATCGTGCGGCGAGGACGCGTGCGAGGCAGCCCTCTGCGTCGCATGTAACGCCCCGGGATTTTCCCAATTAGAAAATTGTTTGTTTTTCTTTTTGCATCAACATGACATCATCATGCATCATTTGCATTTGTCAATCTTAATTTAAATTATTGCATTTAAATTCAACTCCATTTAAATTATTTTCCACTTTTAAATCTAATTGCAAATCAAATTAGTTTAAATGTGATATTTATTTTCTTTTCAAATAATCAAACCAAAATATCAAATTGTGTATTTTTAGAAACTATAAATATTTTCCAAAAGTCTATACATCTTTTATTTTTCTATTTTGTTTTAAAAACATAAAACAGAAAAGAATAAATAAAGAAATAAAAAACCAGAGAGAAAACCTCACCTGGGCCGAAGCCACTTACCTGGCCCACCTTCATCTTCTTCATCCTAGCCCAACTCAGGCCCAAGGCCAACCTCTCCTGTCGTCTTCCTCACCTTTACACCGATGCAGAGAGAGACCGGTCATGGTGTCCCCCACCACGTGCTCTCTCCTCCACCTGCTCCCTTCCCCTCCTACTTAGCCCGACCCCCTCCTCTCTGCCCAAACCCTAACCTCCCTCTCCCACTCTCCTCAGCGCCGCCGCCCCTCCCTTCTTCTTCCTTCCCTCTGTTCCTCCACACCCACAGAGAGCCTCACCATGGCGCCGTCGCTCCGGCGCAGTCGAAGGAACAACGTGAGTACTGGGACCTCCGCACCAACATTCCCTCTGTCCACGCCCAAGGAATTAAGCCCTAACGGTCCCAGCGCGACGAGCTCGTCGTCTTCTTCCCCACGACCGGCGACGTTCGCCGCCGCAATTCGCCATCTCCGGACATCCCCGCGCCGCACCACTACTTCGAGGACCCCCACGGCGAGCCACCGGTTCGTTTCCCCCGCTTTTTCTTGAATCCGTGGCTTAGTCGACGAGTTGGTCCACGCCTCCCTCTCCGGTCCGCCATTGACGGCAGAGAAGCTCGCCTCCCCTCCACTGCTCCTCCCCCTGCCCCACACGACCCGACGTCGCACCCTAGCACTCCACACGCACCGCTGCAATACCCGCACTCCAACTCCCCCCCCGCACTCGCGCGGCACCGTGTTGGTCAGTGTCGATCTGTCTGCCTCTGTCCCAGGATCAAACCGAGTCCTGAAGTCTGAAACTCGTTCACGAGTTCAGTTAACGCGCGCGTTTTCTTGCTTATCTACTGGCCGTTTATTAGCCTGACACCGATCATCGATCCAGTCTAGTGGATGCGCTTCTCCTTTGGCATCTACGAGATCGGGAGATCAAATCTCGCCGCGTACATTCTTTTGATCTCTTTTTTTTGGGTTATGAGGTCCGAGACCTGAAACTTTCTGCTGAATTTCAGTTTACGCAACTGGGATGCTTCAACTTCACTCCATGTCTGTGTATGACAACAACACAGATTCGGCCCAGTGGCTAGCGCAGCCATCCTTCCCCACGCGCTAGATCCTGAGTTCGAGTTCCCTCGGGCGCGTTGAGAAATAAAGCCCCTTTTTGTTTCTTTTCCATCACTGACATAAGGGTCCCACCAGTCACAGACAGAGACGCCTGGGATATTTGCCCCAAGCCCCCTGCTCTCTGTTTCTCGCACCTAAGTCCCTAGAGACTTTGTTTCCATCACGGATAGATCCCTATAAATTGCAGAAACACCCCTATAACTTGTTTTGTTAATAACTTTAATTCTATAACTCCAAATTAAATAATCTTTATATGTTTATTTATCAGAAAAATGCAAAGAATATTAGTATGCCATTTGTATGCCATTTTGCATATGTTATTTTAATTACTTAGTATACTTTGTTAATTGCAACTAAATAATTAAATATGGAATGACTAGGGGTAATAAATATATAATGCCCTATTCCATTTAATTTGATTAGATCACCCATGCCATGTGTTGCCATGTTAACCAACATTTAATATTGCTGGTAAATAAATAACTTGCATCTAAATATTAATTGCCGGGGTTGCTTTCCCGCTTAATTTGGATTACCTGCATTGTATTGCATCTTGCCATGCCATGCATCATTCTCGTACTCATGCTGAATCTTTTGCCGTAGTTGTAAAATGCATCTTTTACGCTTTCCAGTGTTTGTTGCTTTTTCGCGGATAAGACGTTGAGATATGTGAGCAACGACAAGATCTTCTTCCATGCGGGATTACAGGCAAGCAAAGTTTGCTTGTTTACCTACACATTGTCTTTCATTCCTGTCGTTGATCTCTGCTACCCTAGTATTCGCTTCTTCATTGCGATCCCATCACATGTTTATCATGCAGCATATACAGCTTTATCCCCACAACCTAATACCCGTTGTATGTTTATCTGTTAGCCTTGCGAGTCGTAACGCATGCTTAGATTTGTTTGTGCAAGTCGTCTGTTGGCCTTTATTTCATATGCTTAGCTGATAGATTATTCTAGCTTTAACATTCTGTTAAAAAGTTTAGGTCAAAGGGGTTTGATAACAACCATATACAAAATTGGCAAGTAGCTATGTTATAAACCAGATATGATCACCTTAAGATGATGCATTCAACTCAAGCAACAATTAGTGATTAATTATTTTTGAAAATTTTAAATAGCATTTTGGAGAGCTTGTAGATATCATATGGATGAGGTTGGTTGAGTTGCATTTTCAAAATGATTAAAGATAAATCCATTTGTCATGCTAAAGAAATGCTAAAAATTAATAAGAGGGAAGATTGATTTTCTATCTCTATAAAATATAAATCTGGTAATCATCAACACAAAACCATTCTACAAGAGGTCATACATTAAGCTCATGCAATATAACAACAAACATTTAGATCCCAATTAAATTATATGAATCAAATGTTGTCACACACAACACCACATGAACACACATAAAATAACATACTTATGGGAAACAATTTGAGCACCTAACATATAGGTCAACCACACATATAAATAGATAAACATCCACACTTATAGATTAAACCACTGTATTAGTAGAGGTGGTGATCAATACAATAATGACAAGATTTTTTTTAAAGAAAGAAGATTAAACCACTATCTAGTATTAGTTTCCAAAGACATATTAAATTAGAAGTTCTTAAAATAAATGTTGCTAGGACTAGCAACACATTATTCTCAAAATATATTAGGACTTATTATAAAGTTCTTTATAGCTCTGCAAACCTATATGTTTTGGAAATACTTTTATTTTCTCAAATAAACTGTTTTTGGGGTACTTGCTAAAATTAAAACATCATGATAAAAAGAGGTTCTTAAAAATAAGACAAGAGAACATACATGTACTATTTTACTTGTCATAATCTCGGATTTTCAGAGGTCATATTATAACTTGAGTTTTAATGGGTTGTTATTTAGAAGTCAACAACATAAACAACAGAACATAAGATGACAAACAGAGCATACCAGGGAAGACACATCCATTAACAAGACGTTTCAAAAAGTTTTTGTTGCCACAGAATTTTGGATCTTTTTATAATTAAGTTTTTGCTGCATCCAAAATTTGGGGCGTTACATGCAGCCATTCAACTTGCGTTTCGATACCACAATAGTCATCAAAAGAAGAGCGCTGACAGACTTTGTCGACGAATGGACTGACCCAACCCCTGAAGAGGCTATTGGAGAAGAGCCAGAGCCCTCTGGAGAGAAGATGCCCAACCACTGGACCATGAAGTTCGACAGAGCCTTCGCCTGCCGCAATGGCGGGGCTGGCGTCGTCTTGATCTCGTCCAAGGGCGACAAGCTTTACTACGCGGTCCAGCTGTGCTTCGTAATCGACAAGATCTCCAACAACATTGCTGAGTACGAGGGCCTCCTCGCTGGCCTATGGGCTGCCATCGCTCTAGGCGTCAAGAACTTTCTCATCAAAGGCGATTCCCAGCTGCTCGTCAACTTCCCAAAAAAGAGCTACAAGCCTAAGAACGACCACATGGCCGCATACCTTGAAGAGGTCCGTAAGCTTGAGAAGCACTTCAGGGGCATGGAGCTTATGCACATCCTGAGGAAGGAAAACCAAGAGGCTGACGACATCGCCAAGCGCGCATCAAGGAGGGAAGCTCAGCAGGCAGGCGTCTTTGAAGAGACACTTGTCTAGGCATCCATAAAACAGCCTCAAGAGGCCACTGCCGCCGGTGAATTGCGAGCCGTTGTCGGTCATTATGGATTAGGCACTCCGAAGCGGTAGACCAGGCATCTGATCCACTTCACCGCCGTGCCTACTGGGATGGTCAATTATTTGATTTAGGTGCAACAAATAAATTACACTAAGCAATTAAAATAAAAGATTCAAAATGGCATACAATTGGCATATTAAAATTCATTGCATTTTTCTTATAAATAAACATATAAAGATTATTTGATTTTGGAATTATAGAACTAAAGTTATTAGTAAAAAAAGTTTAGGGGGTGTTCTGTAAAATTCAGGGACCTATCCGTGATGGAAACAAAGTCTCTGGGGACTTTGTCGGGTTATGACTCCTTAGAATCGGGGGTAGTCACTTCCTGAAGTGTAGTTCGTGAAGGGGATTGAACGCGGAGGTCAAGACCCTCGAGGGACACGGCGACGATGCTCGCCGGACCTGAATAAGAAACACCCACGACAGAGATAGACACCGGCCCGTACCCAGGTTCACGGCCCTCGTGAGGAGGTAAGACCTCTACTCCTGCTTGTCTGTATTGGATTGTGGTGGTTACATTACAGCAGAGCTTGCTGAGGGCCCCCTTGAGGCAGTTCTTGCCTGGGGAGGGAAGCGATGATCTTCTTCCTCCTCCAGCCAGAGGCTATTCTACTTGGTATTGCTAGGGTTTACAGGCGTGGTTGCAAGAAATTGGCCGACCCCTCCTACAATGGATGTCTTGGTCCTTTTATAGGCGCCTCTGACGCTCTCCTTCTGCTTGGCCTTCAAGCTGGTTCCCACACGGCAGTGGCGTGGAGGTGCAGGAGTCCACCGCAGCCCGTTCGTCCATGGACGCGGTCCATCACTGATAAAGGTGGGCGCGGTGGCCGACAGGCGGCCGACCGTGCTGTACTATCCGCAGGGAGGGCGGTCTCTGAGGTGGAGCCCTTGATGACGTACTCTTTGGAGGGTTGCGTCGTCCACCTGCTTTATCACCAGAGTGGAAGGTCTTGGCAGTCCTACAACAGGCTGCGCAACTTTATTGACTCCTTTATCACCAAAACGGCAACGGCGGTGCTTGCGTCACCACGTGGGCGTGGCATAGGCCATGTGCGTCTCGCCGTGCTTCCTTAGCCACGACGTTTCCCCTCAGGCCTGGGGTGGTCTGTGGGGGGATCCCCGTTGACTTCTCTCCAGGCGCGCTAGCGCCTCGGGAGGGTCTCTCGAAGCGAGGGACCCCCTGAGGCCCTCGTTTCCTCTTCAGGCCCTCAAGGGGAATTGCCTCTCGAGGGTCCCGCCAGGCGGCGAGGCCTGGTTCTTAGTCGTTTCGTCTGATCAGCCCGCGTGCGAGGCCTGGGGGGGAGTGGGCTCTCCATACCCCAGTTCCCACTGGGCCGACAGTAGCCCCGGGCCCGCGATGGGCACGATTGAGCCCATGGGCTCAGGCGAAGCGTCGTGGGCCCTTAGTGCCCGGCCGGCCCGAGCCACGCGGCACTCAGACGAGTAACGGTCTCGCACGATCCGGGGCGCGAGTCGTGGGGGGTCCCACCACGCCCCGGTAACTGCTCCTTGAGGGGATATAAAGCCCGAGCGTCGCAGCAGGGAGCCGTTACTGTTTCCAATCTTTCTCGTAGAAGTTTCCGCCTCCTAGAGCTCTCCGCCACCGCTCTCTCCTGCGATTCCCCCCTTCCGTCTTCCTCAGCACTCCGAGCCCCCAATGATGAGTCCCCTCAAGAGCAAGGGCAAGGCCGCTGCGGGGTCTTCCTCCCAGGCGGATGCCTTTGAGGTCGTACAGGGCGCGGCGCTGCTGGGCGTGCGCGTTAACGAGAAGGCGCTCGCCAAGGTCCGGTACCTGGTTGCGGACCGGACGAGCGAGCACGGCGCCACCGCCCTGAAGCCCGTGGCGCACGGGAAGCGCCCACAAGGGTACTTCCCAATATTCTACCACTGCCTCGCCGTCGGGCTGGTGCCGCCCTTCTCGCCGTTTCCGGAGGCGGTCCTGGCGTTCTACCAGGTGCAGTTGCTGCATCCGCACCCCAACTCCATCCTCATCCTCGCCGTCTTCGCCTACCTCTGCGAGGCGTACCTGGGCTTGGAGCCCACGGTGGGGTTGTTCCAGTGCTTCTACGCGCTCTGGAGCACGGCGAGGAATGAGCGCTCAGGGTGCGTCTCATTCCGCATCGTCGACGGCTTGGGGAGCGTCTACATCCCCATGTCCTGGAGCGAGAACAAGGCAATCACTTCGGTGACGAAGAAGGTGGACGACTTCCGCCAGAAGTAGTTCTTCGTCGGGGTGGAGCACCCCTGCGCCTTCCTCGAGGTCCCTGACGAGCCACCGCTGAAGAACTCCCATTGGGGCAAAGCGACCTTCGACGGCGCGAGGAACGCGAGCTTGATGGGGCGCCTGAGTTTCCTTCGCGAGGAGGGCCTCACGGGGTAGATCATCGTGGCGGACTTTGTGACGCGCCGCATCGCGCCCCTCCAGGCCCATTCGGTGCCCATGTGGATGTACTCGGGTCCGAACGACAAGATGCTGCTCCACAAGGAGGACAACGATCAGGACACCGTCGACAATGTCCTGTTCGCGCTCTTCGTCAGCCCGGCGGTGCCTGCCGTGGATTTGCTCCCTGCGACGCTCCAGCCTCTCCATCAGTACAACTTGACGGACCGCATGGCCATCCTGGAGGGGATGCCTCCGTTCACCCTGACAGGCCAGGCGGACTTGGAGGTGCCGACGCCAGCCATGCAGGGAGCGGAAGGGGAAGATTCTCCCTCGGCCTCAGGAGCTGGCCTAGGTGAGGAGGAGGCCACGGCAGGGGAGGTGTCTTCTTCGAGGGTCGGGCCATTTACTGACGAGGTCTGCGACATCTCGTCAGGTTATGACGATGCCTTCAAGGTGGCTCCCTCGCGCCCCGTGGAGGAGGCTGAGGAAGGGGAGGCCTCTGACGCGGAGGACTCCTCAGGAAGGCGCGGGCCTCGCACCAAGGCCGCCGTGGACCACACGGGGGCGAGGCCATCTGACGTCCCCTCGAAGAGGAAAGCGGTGACGCCCCCGGTGGGGTCTGGTGCCAAGACATTCCCCTCATGGCGCTCGCCAGGCTTGGCGTGGGTCGATGCTGGCCGCCCCCCCCCTTCAGGGTGAGTGTTCATGACGCTTGGTCGCTTGCTTTTTGTTCTCTTTCCATTTTTCCCTTTTCTGAAGATCTTTCCTTGGGTTTTTCGTCAGTGATCTTGTGCCTACAAAGCGCCGCAGGCTTCGTAAGGCAGCTGATGTGAAAAGAGCCACGGCTGATGCCGTGGCTGACGAGGCCACGAGGCCTCTGGAGACGGCCTCCATAGGACCCACTGAGGGGGTGCCTCAAGTGGAGGCGGCTGCGCCTCTGGCGGTGGCGGTAGAGCCTCAGGCAGAGGAGGAAACGCCTCGCCCAGAGGCACCTTCACCGCCCCCGCGCCAATGGTGGTGGAAACCATGGAGGAGAAGGCTTCCACGCCATCTCGCGCTCCTCGCGCGGCTACACCTCCGCGCGAGGCAACTCAGCCGCACGAACCAACGTCGCCGCGCGTGTTGACGCCACCGCGTGCGCCCACTCCGCCGTCAGCGCCCACGGCTCCCGTTCAGCCTGCGACGGAAACGCTTGAGGCACCAGCGAGCGCGGGCGCGCCCGCAGGGGGAGATTCTTCGTCGCCTCCTCGCCCAGCTGGAGGTGATGAGCGCCCTACCGCGGCGGGCCCCGACGAGGACGCTGGCGCAGGTACGGGCGCTCGCGACTCGACGCCGGAGTCGGGCCCTCAAAAAGCCAGGAGCTGGTCCTCCGAGGCTGGGACTGGAGCGCGGGGCTGGGACTGGAGCCCTCCACAAGCCAAGAAATTCGGCCTCGTGAGGGAGTCCTTGGAGGGCTTGGAGGCGCACCTCGCCCTCGGGGACATTCAGCTCGCCCAGCAGCAGGAGGAGCTGGCGAGGTCGTGGGCGTCCTACCATGCGGCGGTCGAGGTGCGTCGGCTGCAGGGCTTGGCGCTGCAGGCCGCTTGTCAGGAGGCCATCCGCTTTGCCAAGGAGGTCCGCGAGGGGGCCATCCGTGACACCGACGAACTTCTCGCGCCCCTCCAAGCGGAACGCGACGCCGCTGCGGAGCTCCTGCGCGAGGCCACGACCGAGCACGAGGCGATGGAGGGCTCGCTGGCGCAGAAGCGCCGCAAGTTGGGCCAACTGGAGGCTCAGCTGCTCGCTGCCCATCAGGCTGCGCAGTCTACCCTGGAGGAGGACCGCAAGGGCCTCTCCGAGCGCGAGCAGCGGCTGGCCCTCAAGGAGAAGGAACTGCAATAGCGCGGCAAGCAACGCCTTCAGGCGGAGAAGGACCTGATCACCCAGCGTGAGGCCCTCGAGGCGCGCGAAGGAGACCTGGCCCAGGAGATCTCAAAGTACGACGAGAACGTCGCTCCCCAGAAGCTTGCTTATGAGCACTTCGAGAGGCGTTTCGCCGAGAAGAAGAAGGAGGCTGATGCTACCCTCGTGGAGCGCGAGAAGCAGTTCCGCAAGTCCAACTCCCAGAAGTACCGCGACCTGGCCCAAAGCAGGAGGACCGCTTCAAGGCCAAGCACGCCGCGGACGCTCGGCGGATCGCTGAGCTCGAGAAGGCCAACTCCAAGCTGGAGGCCCGCCTGAAGCGCGCCAAGGATGGCCGACGCCGAGCGGAGGAGGCCCGCGACGAGGCAGTTCACGACCTCAACTCATTGGCCAGGGACGTGGAGGAGCAGGTGGCTCCGGCGATGGAGCGGGCGGCGGAGGCGTAGACTCAGCCCAGGCGGCTAGCGTGCTCACGAAGCAGCGTGAGCGCATGTTTGAGGCGTTGGTCGCCCGGGGCAACGAGCTTGCAATGCAGCTCGGCGCGGACGCGCCGCACACCGAGGTCCGAGGCCGTGGCGATGTTGCCATGTACCTGGTCTGGACCAGCTCTTCGCGGCCCTCGAGGGCCCTGTCGCCAAGCTTCACGAGATGATCGAGGACGAGAGCCCGCAGCTCCTGGGGGTGGTTGTTGATCGCATCTTCACCAACCTCAGGCTCCTCACGCCGGGCTTCGACCTCTCTACCGTGACAGAGGCCGCCCAAGGCGAGGAGGCGCACCGGGTCTCTAATTCCCTCCGCGAGCAAGTTGACGCCTTCTGCAACCCCTTCAGGCGTGCGGAGGCTGCGGAGGAGGACAACGAGGAGGAGGCCGCCTCTGCCGAGACCGAGGAGGGCGCCGCGGAGTTGGTAGAAGACGACGACACCTCCGCCTGAGCTGCACGCTATTGCGCCTGTGTGCGCTTGTATCTGAAACAATCTCGTGTTTAGATATTTAAGACCTTTTGGCCTGTAATATACTCTTAATTGCTATTTGCTTTTAGCCTGCTTGCCCCTCGAGAGGTCTCTTTGGACTCATCTTCATGTCTATTTTTTTCTCTGCGTCGGTAGGACCCATCTCTTCGTGCCATGACTCCGCCACTTCGGTATGCAGGAGCAATGACTCCGCAAGGCCGGGGGGAGTTTTGGCCTAGGAGAGGTAAGAGCCCTGAGTCGCGATGCTCAAGTGCCCCCCTTAGACGTGCGAGTAGTCCATGATGCGTAAGGGAAAGCGAAGTCGCTTGAGGGGCAAACGTGCGCTAGAGGGGGAGAAAACGCTCTCAAGGCGTGGGTGCGAGACTTAGCTTCTTGAGGTTTCCGCCCTGTAGAGGATTTTTTCCTGGCGAGGAGTTCCTTTTGAGGGATATTTCCCGAATGCCTCCTCAGGCTTCCGGGGGCATTTCTTCCCTGTAGATGTTAGAGGGGCGAACCCAAACGCAGGAACACGGTGCATGGGACTCGTGCGCGCTTATAGGTCCCCTCAGGCGTTCCTCGTGAGGAGGGTAAGTACCAAGGTCCTCTGTACAGATGGCGTGTTTGTGGTATCTTGCCCTCCAGCCATAGCTCGGGTCCTTGGGTTTTGCAGTGCTGCTGGTGTGTCATTTGACGCAGTGGCACCGTATTCAGCCCCCGCTCGTGAGGTACGCACTTCCCGGGCATGGAGCTTATGCACATCCTGAGGAAGGAAAACCAAGAGGCTGACGACATCGCCAAGCGCGCATCAAGGAGGGAAGCTCAGCAGGCTGGCGTCTTTGAAGAGACACTCGTCAAGGCATCCATAAAACAGCCTCAAGAGGCCACAGCCGCCGGTGAATTGCGAGCCGTTGTCGGTCATTATGGATTAGGCACTCCGAAGCGGTAGACCACGCCTCTGATCCACTTCACCGCCGTGCCTACTGGGATGGTCAATTATTTGATTTAGGTGCAACAAATAAATTACACTAAGTAATTAAAATAATAGATTCAAAATGTTATACAATTGGCATATTAAAATTCATTCCATTTTTCTTAGAAATAAACATATAAAGATTATTTGATTTGGAATTATAGAACTAAAGTTATTAGCAAAAAAAGTTTAGGGGGTGTTCTGTAAAATTCAGGGACCTATCCGCGATGGAAACAAAGTCTCTAGGGACTTTGTCGGGTTATGACTCCTTAGAATCGGGGGTAGTCACTTCCTGAAGTGTAGTTCGTGAAGGGGGTTGAACGCGGAGGTCAAGACCCTCGAGGGACACGGCGACGATGCTCGCCGGACCTGAATAAGAAACACCCACGACAGAGATAGACACCGGCCCGTACCCAGGTTCACGGCCCTCGTGAGGAGGTAAGACCGCTACTCTTGCTTGTCTGTATTGGATTGTGGTGGCTACAGTACAGCAGAGCTTGCTAAGGGCCCCCTTGAGGCAGTTCTTGCCTGGGGAGGGAAGCGATGATCTTCTTCCTCCTCCAGCCAGAGGCTATTCTACTTGGTATTGCTAGGGTTTACAGGCGTGGTTGCAAGAAATTGGCCGACCGCTCCTACAATGGATGTCTTGGTCCTTTTATAGGCGCCTCTGGCGCTCTCCTTCTGCTTGGCCTTCAAGCTGGTTCCCACACGGCAGTGGCGTGGAGGTGCAGGAGTCCACCGCGGCCCGTTCGTCCATGGACGCGGTCCATCACTGATAAAGGTGGGCGCGGTGGCCGACATGCGGCCGACCGTGCTGTACTGTCCGCAGGGAGGGCAGTCTCTGAGGTGGAGCCCTTGATGATGTACTCTTTGGAGGGTTGCGCTGTCCACCTGCTTTATCACCAGAGTGGAAGGTCTCGGCAGTGCTACAGCAGGCGGCGCAACTTTATTGACTCCTTTATCGCCAAAACGGCAACGGCGGTGCTTGCGTCACCACGTGGGCGTGGCATAGGCCATGTGCGTCTCGCCGTGCTTCCTGGGCCACGACGTTTCCCCTCAGGCCCGTTGACTTCTCTCCAGGCGCGCTAGCGCCTCGGGAGGGTCTCTCGAAGCGAGGGACCCCCTGAGGCCCTCGTTTCCTCTTCAGGCCCTCAAGGAGAATTGGCTCTCCAGGGTCCCGCCAGGCGGCGAGGCCTGGTTCTTAGTCGTTTCGTCTGATCAGCCCGCGTGCGAGGCCTGGGGGGAGTGGGCTCTCCATACCCCAGTTCCCACTGGGCCGACAGTAGCCCCCGTGCCCACGATGGGCACGATTGAGCCCATGGGCTCAGGCAAAGCGCCGTGGGTCCTTAGTGCCCGGCTGGCCCGAGCCACGCGGCACTCAGACGAGTAACGGTCTCGCACGATCCGGGGCGCGAGTCGTGGGGGGTCCCACCACGCCCCGGTAACTGCTCCTTGAGGGGATATAAAGCCCGAGCGTCGCAGCAGGGATCCGTTACCGTTTCCAATCTTTCTCGTAGAAGTTTCCGCCTCCTAGAGCTCTCTGCCTCCGCTCTCTCCTGTGATTCCCCCCTTCCGTCTTCCTCAGCACTCCGAGCCCCCAATGATGAGTCCCCTCAAGAGCAAGGGCAAGGCCGCTGCGGGGTTTTCCTCCCAGGGGGATGCCCCTGAGGTCGTACAGGGCGCGGCGCTGCTGGGCGTGCGCGTTAACGAGAAGGCGCTCGCCAAGGTCCGGTACCTGGTTGCGGACCGGACGAGCGAGCACGGCGCCACCGCCGTGAAGCCCGTGGCGCACGGGAAGCGCCCACGAGGGTACTTCCCAATATTCTAGCACTGCCTCGCCGTCGGGCTGGTGCCGCCTTTCTCGCCGTTTCTGGAGGCGGTCCTGGCGTTCTACCAGGTGCAGTTGCTGCATCTGCACCCCAACTCCATCCTCATCCTCGCCGTCTTCGCCTACCTCTGCGAGGCGTACCTGGGCTTGGAGCCCACGGTGGGGTTGTTCCAGTGCTTCTACGCGCTCCGGATCACGGCGAGGAATGAGCGCTGAGGGTGCGTCTCATTCCGCATCGTCGACGGCTTGGGGAGCGTCTACATCCCCATGTCCTGGAGCGAGAACAAGGCCATCACTTTGGTGACGAAGAAGGTGGACGACTTCCGCCAGAAGTGGTTCTTCGTCGGGGTGGAGCACCCCTGCGCCTTCCTCGAGGTCCCTGACGAGCCACCGCTGAAGAACTCCCATTGGGGCAAGGCGACCTTCGACGGCGCGAGGAACGCGAGCTTGATGGGGCGCCTGAGTTTCCTTCGCGAGGAGGGCCTCACGGGGCAGATCATCGTGGCGGACTTTGTGACGCGCCGCATCGCGCCCCTCCAGGCCCATTCGGTGCCCATGTGGATGTACTCGGGTCCGAACGACAAGATGCTGCTCCACAAGGAGGACTACGATCAGGACATCGTCGACAATGTCCTATCCGCGCTCTTCGTCAGCCCGGCGGTGCCTGCCGTGGATTTGCTCCCTGCGACGCTCCGGCCTCTCCATCAGTACAACTTGACGGAGCGCATGGCCATCCTGGAAGGGATGCCTCCGTTCACCCCGACATGCCAGGCGGACTTGGAGGTGCCGACGCCAGCCATCCAGGGAACGGTAGGGGCAGATTCTCCCTCGGCCTCAGGAGCTGGCCTAGGTGAGGAGGAGGCCACGGCAGGGGAGGTGTCTTCTTCGAGGGTCGGGCCATTTACTGACGAGGTCTGTGACATCTCGTCAGGTGATGACGATGCCTTCATGGTGGCTCCCTCGCGCCCCGTGGAGGAGGAGGCTGAGGAAGGGGAGGCCTCTGACGCGGAGGACTCCTCAGGAAGGCGCGGGCCCCGCACCAAGGCCACCGTGGACCACACGGGGGCGAGGCCATATGACGTCCCCTCGAAGAGGAAAGCGGTGACGCCCCCGGAGGGGTCTGGTGCCAAGACATTCCCCTCATGGCGCTTGCCAGGCTTGGCGTGGGTCGATGCTGGCGCCCCCCTTCAGGGTGAGTGTTCATGACACTTGGTCGCTTGCGTTTTGTTCTCTTTCCATTTTGCCCTTTACTGAAGATCTTTCCTTGGGTTTTTCGTCAGTGATCTTGTGCCTACGAAGCGCCGCAGGCTTCGTAAGGCAGCTGATATGAAGAGAGCCACGGCTGATGCCGTGGCTGACGAGGCCACGTGGCCTGTGGAGACGGCCTCCACAGGACCCACTGAGGGGGTGCCTCAAGTGGAGGCGGCTGCGCCTCTGGCGACGGCGGCAGAGCCTCAGGCAGAGGAGGAAACGCCTCGCCCAGAGGCACCTACACCGCCCCCGCGCCAATGGTGGTGGAAACCACGGAGGAGAAGGCTTCCACGCCATCTCACGCTCCTACTCCACCTCGCGTGGCTACACCTCCGCGCGAGGCAACTCAGCCGCACGAACCAACGTCGCCGCGCGTGTTGACGCCACCGCGTGTGCCCACTCCGCCGTCAGCGCCCACGGCTCCCGTTCTGCCTGCGACGGAAACACGCGAGGCACCAGCGAGCGCGGGCGCGCCCGCAGGGGGAGATTCTTCCTCGCCTCCTCGCCCAACTGGAGGTGATGAGCGCCCTACTGCGGCGGGCCCCGACGAGGACGCTGGCGCAGGCACGGGCGGACCCCAGGCTAGCCCCCGAGCTCTCCCCGAGGTCGGGCGCTCGCGGCTCGACGCCGGAGCCGGGCCCTCCACAAGCCAGGAGCTGGTCCTCCGAGGCTGGGACTGGAGCGCGGGACTGGAGCGCGGGGCTGGGACTGGAGCCCTCCACAAGCCAAGAAATTCGGCCTTGTGAGGGAGTCCTTGGAGGGCTTGGAGGCGCACCTCGCCCTCGGGGACATTCAGCTCGCCCGGCAGCAGGAGGAGCTGGCGAGGTCGTGGGCGTCCTACCATGCGGCGGTCGAGGTGCGTCGGCTGGAGGGCTTGGCGCTGCAGGCCGCCCGTCAGGAGGCCATCCGCTTTGCCAAGGAGGTCCGCGAGGGGGCCATCCGTGACACCGACGAACTTCTCGCGCCCCTCCAAGCGGAACGCGACACCGCTACGGAGCTCCTGCGCGAGGGCACGGCCGAGCACGAGGCGATGGAGGGCTCGCTGGCGCAGAAGCGCCGCAAGCTGGGCCAACTGGAGGCTCAGCTGCTCGCTGCCCATCAGGCTGCGTAGTCTACCCTGGAGGAGGACCGCAAGGGCCTCTCCGAGCGCGAGCAGCGGCTGGCCCTCAAGGAGAAGGAACTGCAACAGCGCGGCAAGCAACGCCTTCAGGCGGAGAAGGACCTGGTCACCCAGCGTGAGGCCCTCGAGGCGCGCGAAGGAGACCTGGCCCAGGCGATCTCAAAGTATGACGAGAACGTCGCTGCCCAGAAGCTTGCTTAAGAGCGCTTCGAGCGGCGTTTCGCCGAGAAGAAGAAGGAGGCTGATGCTACCCTCGTGGAGCGCGAGAAGCAGTTCCGCAAGTCCAACTCCCAGAAGTACCACGACCTGGCCCAGAAGCAGGAGGACCGCTTCAAGGCCAAGCACGCCGCGGACGCTCGGCGGATCGCTGAGCTCGAGAAGGCCAACTCCAAGCTGGAGGCCCGCCTGAAGCGCGCCAAGGATGGCCGACGCCGAGCGGAGGAGGCCCGCGACGAGGCAGTTCACGACCTCAACTCATTGGCCAGGGACGTGGAGGAGCAGGTGGCTCCCGCGATGGAGCAGGCGGCGGAGGCGTCGGACTCAGCCCAGGCGGCTAGCGTGCTCACGAAGCAGCGTGAGCGCATGTTTGAGGCGTTGGTCGCCCGGGGCAACGAGCTTGCAGTGCAGCTCGGCGCGGACGCGCCGCACACCGAGGTCCGAGGCCGTGGCGATGCTGCCATGTACCTGGTCTATTTTGACCAGCTCTTCGCGGCCCTCGAGGACCCTGTCGCCAAGCTTCGTGAGATGAGCGAGGACGAGAGCCGGCAGCTCCTGGGGGTGGTTGTTGATCGCATATTCACCAACCTCAGGCTCCTCACGCCGGGCTTCGACCTCTCTACCGTGACAGAGGCCGCCCAAGGCGAGGAGGCGCACTGGGTTTCCAATTCCCTCCGCGAGCAAGTTGACGCCTTCTACAACCGCTTTAGGCGTGCGGAGGAGGACAACGAGGAGGAGGCCGCCTCTGCCGAGACCGAGGAGGGCGCCGCGGAGGAGGTAGAAGACGACGACACCGCCTGAGCTGCACGCTATTGCACCTGTGTGCGCTTGTATCTGAAACAATCTCGTGTTTAGATATTTAAGACCTTTTGGCCTGTAATATACTCTTAATTGCTATTTGGTTTTAGCCTGCTTGCCCCTCGAGAGGTCTCTTTGGACTCATCTTCATGTCTATTTGTTCTCTGCGTCGGTAGGTTTGTTCTCTGCGTCGGTAGGACCCATCTCTTCGTGCCATGACTCCGCCACTTCGGTATGCAGGAGCAATGACTCCGCAAGGCCGGGGGGAGTTTTGGCCTAGGAGAGGTAAGAGCCCTGAGTCGCGATGCTCAAGTGCCCCCCTTAGACGTGCGAGTTCTCCATGAAGCGTAAGGGAAAGCGAAGTCGCTTGAGGGGCAAACGTGCGCTAGAGGGGGAGAAAACGCTCTCAAGGCGTGGGTGCGAGACTTAGCTTCTTGAGGTTTCCGCCCTATAGAGGATTTTTGCCTGGCGAGGAGTTCCTCTTGAGGGATATTTCCCGGATGCCTCCTCAGGCTTCCGGGGGCATTTCTTCCCTGTAGATGTTAGAGGGGCGAACCCAAACGCAGGAACACGGTGCATGGGACTCGTGCGCGCTTATAGGTCCCCTCAGGCGTTCCTCGTGAGGAGGGTAAGTACCAAGGTCTTCTGTACCGATGGCGTGTTTGTGGTATCTTGCCCTCCAGCCATAGCTTGGATCCTTGGGTTTTGCAGTGATGCTGGTGTGTCATTTGACGCAGTGGCACCGTACTCAGCCCCCGCTCGTGAGGTACGCACGTGGAGAGATATAAGCGCATATTTCAACAAAGTAATGCGTAAATAAAACTCAACACCATACATTACATATCGGCGCCGAGGCGCTAAGTTCACTTGGGAACGAAATTGTCTCATTATGCTTGGGGTTGCCAAGTTAATGTTTTGACCATGTCGAGGCATGGGGACCACCCATTAGTGGCAGAGACTCTCAACGGCCTGAGGTGTCTCGCTACAAGGAGAGCTCAGAGGGTTGACCCTCGAGGGAAGCCTTTGGAGCTTGGAGGTTTAAGCCGGGAGCTTTTAACCTCTAGAGACAAAAAGTGCTTGGAGGTTGAGCCGTAAGCTGCCTCTTCCGCCAGATGTCTTGACGTGACAATGATCACGGGCGTGACGATGATCACGTTCTGCGTTTGTTCCTTCTAGATACAAAAAATTCGGTGAGGTTTAAGCCGTGAGCTTTTAACCTCTAGAGACAAAAATGCATGAAGGTTGAGCCGTAAGCTGCCTCTTCCGCTAGATGTCTTGACGTGACAATGATCACGGGTAGAACTTGCGTAGGTGCATGATATTCCATGGATTCTTGACGGGGATGCCATCTTGAGTCTCGAGGCGGGCCGCGCCAGGCCTGGCGATGTGGGTGACCCTGTAGGGGCCTTCCCACATCGGGGACAGCTTGTGGAGGCCTTCCCTGGAGAGGATCCGCCTGAGGACGAGATCGCCTACCTCCAGGGTACGCGAGCGCACGTTGCGGCTGTGGTAGCGTCTCAGGTCCTGCTGGTATTTTGCCGCTCATAGTGCAGCGCGGCGTCGCAGTCCCTCGAGAAGCAGTAGGTCGTCGTTGTGGAGGTCCTCTTGCTGGTCCTCGTTAAAGGCAAGGACCCGTGGGGATCCATGCTTTATCTCTGTTGGGAGGACTGCTTTGGCTTCATAGACGAGGGCGAACGGTGTTTCCCCCGTAGGCTTGGGTGGCGTTGTACGGATGGACCAGAGCACCGAAGGGAGCTCACAGATCCAGCCCTTACCGTGGCCTTTGAGGATGTCGAAGGTCCTGGTCTTCAGGCCCTTTAGGACTTCTGCGTTTGCGCGCTCAGCCTGTCTGTTGCTCTGCGGATGAGCAACCTGGGCGAAGCAGAGCTTGATGCCCATTCTTTAGCAATAGGCTTTGAAGATGCCACTGGTGAATTGCAAGCCATTGTCGGTGATGATACGGTTAGGCACTCCGAAACGGCAGACCAGGCCTCTGATGAACTTCACCGCCGCGCCTGCTGTGATTGTACGCGTCGCCTCCACTTCGGGCCACTTAGTGAATTTGTCAATGGCCACGAAGAGGTAGCGATATCCGCCTTGCGCTGTTGGGAAATGTCCCAGGATGTCCAGCCCCCAGACCGCGTACGGCCAGGATAGCGGAATGGTCTGTAGCCCCAGCGTAGGTTGGTGGATTTGCTTGGCGTGGAATTGGCAAGCTTCACATGCTTGGACGATGTCCACTGCATCCTGAAGTGCTTGAGGCCAGTAGAAGCCGCTCCTGAAGACTTTGCCTGCGAGGGTGCGGGCGCACGAATGGTTGCCGCATTCCCCGCTGTGGATGTCCTTGATCAGCAATTTTCCTTCTTCAGAAGGAACGCATTTGAGCATGGTGCCGTTTGGGCGCTTGCGGTAGAGATTCCCTTCCAGGATTTTTTATGATTTTTCTTGGCGGGCGATTCGCTCCGCTTCAGCATCTTCCTCGGGAAGGATCCCTTTGTAGAGGTAGCCTTTGATCTCGTCAATCCATTCTGTTTCTTGATGCACCGCTATGAGCAACAGACGCTCCCCTGTAGGGGGGCCACAATCTGGAGCCCCGTTTGTAGGTGGTGGCGGGAGTGCTTTTTCTGTGCTTGCAGGCATGGCTTCTTGAGGCTGCTTTATGGATGCCTTGATGAGCCTTTCTTCAAAGACGCCTGGTGGCTGAGCTTGCCTCTTTGATGCGCGCTTCGCGATGTCTTCAGCCTCTTGGTTCTCCTTTCTTGGGATGTGCATGAGCTCCATTCCCCTGAAGTGCATTTCAAGCCTACGGACCTCTTCAAGGTATGCGGCCATGTGGTCGTCCTTGGGCTTGTAGATTTTGTTAGAGAAATTGACGAGCAACTGGGAGTCGCCCTTGATGAGCAGATGCTTGATGCCTAGGGCGATTGTGGCGCGTAGGCCAGCAAGCAGGCCTTCATACTCAGCGATATTGTTGGAGATCTTGTCGATTCTGAAGCACAGCTAGACCGCGTAATACATCTTGTCGCCTTTCGGTGAGATCAGGACCACGCCAGCCCCACCGTGGCCACAAGCGAAAGCTCCGTCGAACTTCATGGTCCAGTGGTTGGGCATTTTATCTCCAAGGGGCTCTTGTTCTTCTCCCAAAGGCTCTTCAGGGGTTGGGTCAGTCCATTCGGCGGCGAAGTCTACCAGCGCTCTTCCTTTGATTACCCTTGTGGTATCGAAGCGCAAATTGAATGGTTGTAGCTCTATGTTCCATCCTGCGACACGATCTGTGGCGTTTGGGTTGCGCAGGATTCGCTCCAGGGGGAAAGAGGTGACCACCGTGATGGGGTGCCCCTGGAAGTAGTGTCGCAGCTTTCTTGAGGCAATGAGTAGTGCGAGGAGGAGATTCTGCTGCATTGTATACCGCTCGCGAGCATCACGCAGTACTGTGCTGACGATGTAGACTGGATGCTCGACGAGAGTAGTTTCTGTTGCCTTTTCATCTTTTGCCAGAGGGGGCTCAGCTTGGCCCTCAAGGGGGTTGGCCTCAGGTGGCTTATCATTGGCCTCGAGGGTGTTGGCATCAGGGGGCTTATCATTGGCCTCGAGGGGGTTGGCCTCAGGTGGCTCGTCAGGCTCCCTGGTGGGATCTTCTTGCAGCGGTTGACTTGGGGCGGGCTTCTCTTGGGGCTTTGGGCCTGGTGGGTTTGTGAGGGCTGGCATTTCGTCGAGCTCCTGATCAGGAGGCTTCTGCTTTGGAGTGGTTGCACTCTTCTTGTGAAGTACTGGCTCTTCCCTTTCTAGCACAAGGACGGCACTGTCTGTCTGTGGAGTAGCTGATGGGGACAGCTTCAGGTGCTCGCCTGACCTTGGAGCGACCATTACTGGTGGGCTGGCCAGGTACTTCTTCAAGTTCGCAAACGCTTTTTCAGCTTCAGGGGTCCACTTGAAAGTGCCCGTTCTTTTCATGATATTGAAGAATGGCAGGGCTCTTTCACCGAACTTGGAGATGAATCTACCCAAGTTGGCCATGCAGCCTGCTAAGCATTGCATGTCCTTGAGCCTGTGTGGAGTTTGCATGCCCTCTATGGCCTTGATTTTGTCTGGGTTTGCCTCTATGCCTCGATGGGACACGAGGAACCCAAGCAATTTGCCTTAAGGTACTCCAAAGACGCACTTGGCGGGGTTGAGCTTGATGTTCACCTTGCGTAGGTTGGCGAAAGTCTCTTCAAGGTCCCCGAGGAGAGTATTTCCCTCTCGTGATTTTACGACGATGTCATCGCATATGCCTCGGCGTTCCTCCCCATTTGCTTGCCAAGCGCTATCCTCATCAGCCTCTGGAAGGTGGCTCCGGCATTTTTTAGGCCGAAGGGCATGCAGACATAGCAATACACACTGCAAGGGGTTAGGTAAGCCGTCTTCTCCTCATCTTCTTTAGCCATTTTTATCTGATGGTAACCAGAGAAGGCATCGAGGAAACAGAGGAGGTCGCAGCCTGCCGTGGAGTCCACGATCTGGTCAATTCTTGGAATGGGATAAGGGTCCTTGGGGCAGGCCTTGTTTACATCAGTGTAGTCGATGCAGAGGCGGCCTCCTCCGTGGGTTTTGGGACTACCACACCGTTAGAGAGCCAAGTAGGGTGGGCGTATTCGCGGACAACCTTTGCTGCTTTGAGCTTTTCGACCTCTTTGACAATGAATGCTTGCTTCTCGGGGGCTTGTTTTCTTGCTTTTTGCTTGACGGGGCGCGCGTTTGGGCACACGGCTAAGTGGTGCTCGATCACCTCCCTCGGTACACCAGACATGTCTGACGGTGTCCATGCGAACATGTCAGAGTTTGCCTGGAGGAAGGCGACGAGCGCACTTTCCTATTTGGGAGGCAACGTGGCGCCTATGGTGACGCTAGCCCCCGAGCTGCTGGAGCTTAGAGTGATCTTCTTCGTAGCGGCTGTCTCCTGGGAGAACAACTGCTTCTTATTCTTGGGTCTCTGTAGAGGCTTCATGTCCTCGTCTACGGGGAATGCCATGGCGGCGGCCTTGTAGGCCGTCTCGACAGCGCGCTTAGCATCCAGAACATGTCCACGGATGGTGATCGTGCCAGTGCTGTCGGGGATCTTGAGCATGTTGTAGGCATGATGCGTGACGGCCATGAATTTCGCGAGCGCGGGGTAGCCGAGGATGGCATTGTACGGCAGGCCGATGTGCGCGACATCGAAGTCGATGTACTCGGTGCGGTAATTTTCCTTGCTTCCGAAGGTGACGGTAAGGCTGACCTGGCCCAGAGGCTTGATCGAACCGCTGGTGACTCCCGTGAAGGGCCTGGATGGCATGAGCCGCTCGTAGGGCACTTGAAGCGCTTCAAACGTATCTATGGAGATAACATTCAGGCCTGCTACACCATCGATGAGAGTCTTGGAGACAGCAACGTTGTCGATGGTGGGGCTGCAGACTAGCGGGAGAGTTCCAACAGTCTTGTTGGACTTGGGCTGGTCCTAAGCGTCGAAGGCGATGGTGTACTGCGACAACTTGAGAGGCCTGGAGGTCTCCGTGCTTGGGAGGGCGGCGTTGAGCTCGCGGGCGAACTGCTTGAACTGGTTGTTCGATTTTGGCGCCTGCGCCCCACCAAGGATGCAGGCAATGGCGCCTCTTGGGGCTTGGTAGCCACCATCTTCCTCGTCAGGGAGATTGCCGTTCTTTTCCGTGGGGTTGGCCTGATTGCCAGATGGTTTATGTTAGCTGCTCTTGCGTCCGCTCCCGTAGCCACGGCCTCGGCCGCCACTGCCCTCTGCTTGCTCTCTCTCCTTGCTCAACCTCTTGAGGTCGAAGCAAGATTCTGTAGAGTGACCGCGCCTGTTGTGGTAGATGCAGAACGGGTGGTGGTCATCTTTCCTCTCTCCAGGCTCAGGGGAGTCCCTGCGGGTGCCCTTCGCGTCAAGCTCTGCCGCGAGAACCGTGGTGGCCTTGCGTTTGGGCTCCTCCTTCTTTTTCTGGCTCCTGGACCCCTCAGCGTGCTCGTCCCCTCTCGAGGACATCTTGACGAAGAGGAGTCCCTCTTCAGCCTTGGCACACTTGTCTGCCAGGTCGAACAACTTCACCACAGAAGTGAGCTTGTCGTGGATGCCCAGCTTCTCGAGCATCCTGCTGTTCATGACGCCCTCGCGCGCGGCGATGACTTGAGTGTCAGGGATGTTCGGGATCTTGTTGCGCACTTGGCTGAAGCGCTGGATGTACTTGCGAAGCGTCTCATCCTCTGGACCACCGCGCGCAGGTCGTTGTGGGTGAGGGCGCGCTCGTACGTCCCCTTGAAGTTGGAGATGAACTGCTTACAGAGCTCCTCTCAAGAGTTCACGGAGTCCTCGGGAAGGTTCAGGAGCCACGACAGTGCAGAATCGCGAAGCGCGTGGGAGAACTAGCTGGTAAATAAATAACTTGCATCTAAATATTAATTGCCGGGGTTGCTTTCCCGCTTAATTTGGATTACCTGCATTGTATTGCATCTTGCCATGCCATGCATCATTCTCGTATGATCATGCTGAATCTTTTGCCGTACTTGTAAAATGCATCTTTTACGCTTTCCAGTGTTTGTTGCTTCTTCGCGGATAAGACGTTGAGATATGTGAGCAACGACAAGATCTTCTTCCATGCCGGATTCCAGGCAAGCAAAGTTTCCTTGTTTACCTATACATTGTCTTTTATTCCTGCCGTTGACCTCTGCTACCCTAGTATTCGCTTCTTCATTGCGATCCCATCACATGTTTATCATACAGCCTATACAGCTTTATCCCCCCAACCTAATACCCGTTGTATGTTTATCTGTTAGCCTTGCGAGTCGTAGCGCATGCTTAGATTTGTTTGTGTGAGTCGTCTGTTGGCCTTTATTTCATATGCTTAGCTGATAGATTATTCTACCTCCGCCGAGAGAAAAACATAAAACAGAAAAGAATAAATAAAGAAATAAAAAACCAGAGAGAAAACCGCACCTGGGTCGAAGCCACTTACCTGGCCCACCTTAATCTTCTTCATCCTAGCCCAACTTAGGCCCAAGGCCAACCTCTCATGTCGTCTTCCTCACCTTTACACCGATGCAGAGAGAGACCGGTCATGGTGTCCCCCACCACGTGCTCTCTCCTCCACCTGCTCCCTTCCCCTCCTACTTAGCCCGACCCCTCCACTCTGCCCAAACCCTAACCTCCCTCTCCCACTCTCCTCAGCGCCGCCGCCCCTCCCTTCTTCTTCCTTCCCTCTGTTCCTCCACACCCACAGAGAGACTCACCATGGCGCCGTCGCTCCGGCGCAGTCAAAGGAACAACGTGAGTACTGGGACCTCCGCACCAACATTCCCTTTGTCCACGCCCAAGGAATTAAGCCCTAACGGTCCCAGCGCGACGAGCTCGCCGTCTTCTTCCCCACGACCGGCGACGTTCGCCGCCGCAATTCGCCATCTCCGGACATCCCCGCGCCGCACCACTACTTCGAGAACCCCCACGGTGAGCCACCGGTTCGTTTCCCCCGCTTTTTCTCGAATCCGTGGCTTAGTCGACGAGTTGGTCCACGCCTCCCTCTCCGGTCCGCCATTGACGGCAGAGAAGCTCGCCCCCCTCCACTGCTCCTCCCCCCTGCCCCACACGACCCAACGTCGCACCCCAGCAATCCACACGCACCGCTGCAATACCCGCACTCCAACTACCCCCCCCCCCCCCCCCCCCCGCACTCGCGCGGCACCGTGTTGGTCAGTGTCGATCCGTCCGCCTCTGTCCCAGGATTAAACCGAGGCCTGAAGTCTGAAACTCGTTCACGAGTTCAGTTAACGTGCGCGTTTTCTTGCTTATCTACAGGTCGTTTATTAGCCTGACACCGATCAGCGATCCAGTCCAGTGGATGCGCCTCTCCTCTGGCATCTACGAGATCGGGAGATCAAATCTCGCCGCGTCCATTCTTTTGATCTCTTTTTTTTGGTTATGAGGTCCGAAACCTGAAACTTTCTGCTGAATTTCACTTTAATAAACTGGGATGCTTCAACTTCACTCCATGTCCGTGTATGACAACAACACAGATTCGGCCCAGTGGCTAGCGCAGCCATCCTTCCCCACGCGCTAGATCCTGAGTTCGAGTTCCCTCGGGCGCGTTGAGAAATAAAGCCCCTTTTTGTTTCTTTTCCATCACTGACGTAAGGGTCCCACCAGTCATAGACAGAGACGCCTGGGATATTTGCCCCAAGCCCCCTGCTCTTTGTTTCTCGCACCTAAGTCCTCAGAGACTTTGTTTCCATCACGGATAGATCCCTATAAATTGCAGAAACACCCCTATAACTTGTTTTGTTAATAACTTTAATTCTGTAACTCCAAATTAAATAATCTTTATATGTTTATTTATTAGAAAAATGCAAAGAATATTAATATGCCATTTGTATGCCATTTTGCATCTGTTATTTTAATTACTTAGAATACTTTGTTAATTGCAACTAAATAATTAAATATGGAATGACTAGGGGTAATAAATATATAATGCCCTATTCCATTTAATTTGATTAGATCACCCATGCCATGTTAACCAACATTTAATATTGCTGGTAAATAAATAGCTTGCATCTAAATATTAATTGTCGGGGTTGCTTTCCCGCTTAATTTGGATTACCTGCATTGTATTGCATCTTGCCTTGCCATGCATCATTCTCGTATGATCATGTTGAATCTTTTGCCGTAGTTGTAAAATGCATCTTTTACGCTTTCCAATGTTTGTTGCTTTTTCGCGGATAAGACGTTGAGATATGTGATCAACGACAAGATCTTCTTCCATGCGGGATTCCAGGCAAGCAAAGTTTGCTTGTTTACCCACACATTGTCTTTCATTCCTGTCGTTGATCTCTGCTACCCTAGTATTCGCTTCTGATTGCGATCGCATCACATGTTTATCAAGCGGCCTATACAGCTTTATCCCCACAACCTAATACCCGGTGTATGTTTATCTGTTAGCCTTGCGAGTCGTAACGCATGCTTAGATTTGTTTGTGTGAGTCGTCTGTTGGCCTTTATTTCATATGCTTAGCTGATAGATTATTCTAGCTTTAACATTCTGTTAAAAAGTTTAGGTCAAAGGGGTTTGATAACAACCATATACACAATTGGTAAGTAGCTATGTTATAAACCAGATATGATCACCTTAAGATGATGCATTCAACTCAAGCAAAGGGGTTTAAATAGCATTTTAAATATTCATCCGCCCGAGGCCGCCTCACCGAGACGAACGACACGGCACCGACCTCTCCATCGCCTCCGCCTTGCCCAGCCGCACCTCTACTCCACCTCCACGAGCCCGGGGAGGAACCGAAACGACTGGAGCGTCCACGCCGAGCCGCCGGCGCCGTCGTCCGCGCCATCTCCGGCGAGCAGCGCCGCCCACGGTATGGTCCAAGTCCCAGCGCCGTCCGATTGAAATCCTTCGGTCCAGATTAGATCGCCCTCCGAAACGGTACCAACGAATCAGAACGCGCCACGTCGATGCCCCGTCAGCGCACAGTCAGCGCTGACGTGTAAAATCCTTTCCACGATTTAATTAATTGGCAGATTTGCAGAAAAACCCCTGTCTATTCAGACTATCATATCTTTTTCCATGTTTATCCAAATTCAAATATTTTTATATATTTGGAAAGCTCTTGACATGTAGATTATTTTAGATCGGCCAAAATTCAAATTTAACTTAGTGTAAAATATTCAAATTTCAAATGGTGAATTTGAGTATATTTGTAATAACTTTAAATCTATAAATCCAAAAATTGCAAATAAATATGTTTTAGAAACTTTAGAATATTTGTAAATTAGTGCCACTGCTATAAAATATTTTTGAGTAATTTTTGAATGATTTCATAGTTGTGTGTTCCATTTGAATAAATTTGACTATTTTGTTTAATTAACTTTTAATAGAAACATTATTTTTGATTAAATCCAATTGCAATAGATTTAATTAAATGCTCTCTATCTATTAACACTAATTATAAAATTTTGTTATAAAAATTTAATCATAGGAAACTTTAATCTTATAATTATTCCTTTTATTATATTTTTCAAAATCAGAAATTAATTAAATTGCATTTATAAATTCATGCATATTTATAAAGAAATCACAAAAGTTATTTTTATGTTTCTTGTGATTTAAAAATTTCATTTCATTCATAGCATATTTTATTCTCATAGGAAAACCCCTCTTCATTAGTTTTCTCTAAGTTAGGATTATTTTCAAACTTAGTATTTTGGGAAAAGTGCTATACACTTAGACACTTAGTAATCTTCAACATGGAGCTGGAAGACCAATGAAGGACTTAGCCAAAAACAAGACTTCAGAAGTATCTTCAAGGAGAAGAAACACTTAGAAGAAAATCAAGAAGAAGTTCATGAAGGACTTAGAAGAAAATAGACTCTGGAAGCATCCCAAAGATGTCAAGCACTTGGAAGAAAAGTGAGGAGAAGTTCAAGAAGGCCAACCCCCTTTTATTCTCTAAGTCTCTCTCTCTGTCTTTCCCTCTCCTCCGAGACTTCATGAAGACTAAGTAAATCCAAGACCAGCCTCGAGGATACAAGAATCATCAAGTCTGAAGATTCATCAAGACTACCAAGAGCTCAATCAAGACATCATCCAGAAGAAAGTTACAAGTCTGGAGATGAAGCCTGGAGGACAACTACATCTTCTTTCTATCTTTTCCCTCTTTCCTAATCTTGTCTTTTAGACTTAAACAAATTTTGATCATAATGTTATCATCTTGAAGTTGTTGGATCCTAACGGCATAGTGAGATTAAGCGGCCTGGATACAAACCTTACATGTCCACGTACATGAGACCTGTTCCACAATTTAAGTGGCTGGCCGGGTGTCTGTCTCTCTCACTTTAGTGAATATCCAATTTACAAAGAGTTGATAATAATTGTTGATCACCTTGAAGAATAAACTTAGTAATTTCTCTAAGTACCTTTTGCACATCAAGACTAAGCCATTAGAGTGCTTATTCAAGATGATATAAAACAAAATGTTTTATTCAACTTATGACCTTAGCCCTTAGTCCTTTTGGACCAACCTATTTGCCTTGCATTAACTTAAAAGATTTTCATGTCATGAAAAAGTATTTCTAGCCCTTAGGAATATTTTGCACATCATGCATAAACATATTTTCCTTAGAAAGTTTTATAAAACTTATTTATTCATCTAGTATGTGTTTGTATGCATTGTGGAGTTGTGCTTGCTGTTGATTGTTGTATTGTTGCTTGTCTATACTGTTAGATTGAACGGAGAGTCCCGAGTATCGTTGAAAAGAGTTGTGAACAACGACAACATTCAAAGGCAAGTGGCACACCTCATAAACTTCCTATTATTTCTATATGCATTACTTAGTGTATTTTTATATGCATGTGTAGGATAGTATTGCTATGCTAAACCTGTGTAGAATTCCTTATTCATGTGTCTAGGTTCCTATGCAATACTTAGTAGAATTATTGATGCTATGCAAATGTTGTTTTGTGAAAATCTAAATTCTACTAAGTTAAGAATGAAACACCTGGGTGGTAAGTGGTTGTATGGTTTATGTTGAGTGGCTACTCAGGTCCATGTCTATGGTTCCTGGAGTATGTACACTTGTGAATGGCCACCCAGGAACAGAGGAATCTGAAGAACTTCGAGTGACGATTGCTTCCAGTGCAGCCATTGCCATATGGGCTCTGGCTTGATCAATTATGTTGCATGGACTCTCTCCGGCTTGACAAGCAGATGTAGGGGGATGTTAGGTGGAACGGGTCAAGCCAGAGTGGGAGGGAAAATGCTTCTGAAAGATCTCGTCTCATTCTCTCTTTTCCTTATCACAAATGGTGTGTAAAGGATATCTTGGGTTGAATGGGTACAATGGTGAACGTGCACAACCTCTGCAGAGTGTAAAACTAAGTACTTAGCCGTGTCCCCGGTTACGGACAATTTTGAGCAGCTGATCAAGGACGTCAACGGAGGATTCCACCATTCCAACTTCAGAAATAAAACTTGATGGGTGAACAAGGGAAGATGAGATTTATGGTTTTCATGCCATACTCGTCGATTTCAAGAAAAGTGTTTTCAAAAGAGTAGGAAAAATTGGCTTTATGCAAATTAGGCTTGAACTCCACCAGCCAAATATGCATATAGGCTTTAGAGTTATTCCATTAAGTGTCCACCATAGTGTCACTTGCCAGACTCCATTTTTAATGGAATCTGACCCCCTCTGTTGCAAAATTTTATTTGTTACAGGTTATTCAAATGACGAGTGAGGTTTCGTTAAGGGATTTCGAGTCTGCAACCAACATGTTTTCGCCTGTGGCAGCATGAAAGTTATAGAGACTCACTGCTATTGTATTTCCGCTGTGTACTTTTCCAATGCTAGCTTTACGCTATGCAACTTGTATCAAAATATTTTGTAATTCTGGATCATCGATGTAATATAATTGATGCTTTGTTGTGATATTACATCGTAAACTGTGTGTGCAAATGAAATCGATCCAGGGATTTGCACTATACGCAGGTTTCTGCCTTATTTAAAGTGCAGGTACGCTACAGATGGTATCAGAGCACTGTGTTGCGTGTAGGTTCGAAACCCCTAGGATTGGACTGAGACCCCAAAGGTTAAATAGTTAACTAAACTAGGTTTCCAAAACATGAGTAAATTTTGAACCTTCCTTTAATATTGTTTTACATTATCTTGTCTTGCATCTTTCCCTTTCCTTTTAAATTCTAATACTCTTACCTGTTCAAAATTCTAGATGGGAGAATACACTGAGACTGCGTATGCTGGAGTTTTGTCGGGTTTCATCTTTGGGAGACAGCTGTCTAGGTTGACAAGTGTATTGAAGCTACCACCACCCTATTTCCGAGGAAGGAAGGAGGAGACCAACATACCCCATGGGATACGTTGGGAAATACGCACCATCTTGACCCCGGATCCTACGATGCCAGACTTCGAGCCAGTGGACTATGTCACCTACTACCCAGAGTGGATTGAGGGAGTGAACATAGCTATGGTGGACTTAATGGCTCGTTTGTGTTACAAGTATCGATTCAAGCTAGCACCAGGATCGCCCTTCCGTGCCTTTGGGAAGAGGAATGCACATGGTCTCTCGATGGCTCACACGGGAAATCGCCTGGACCTGCCCCTCGTTAACAAGACGTTTGAAGACTTGGATTATCCCATCAACTGTCTGACCAGGAGGGTCCAACAGGCTTATGACGTCACGGATCATGCACAAGCCGTCATACACGCAAAAACCCAAGAACTCCAGGCTTCTGAAAATCTTATTGGTCAGTTGGAGGAACTCATCCATGACCTACATTTGGAGAACCTTGGCAAGGATGAGCAAATTGCCATGCTTGAGGCGCAACTCATTCCACCTCCACCACCGCCAGTAGCTGAAGAAGGAGGTGACCAAGGCACTGGAAATGTGACAGTATCTGCAGCTACGAAGGAGGAGGGACCAGAGGAAGAAGACCCCGAAGAGGTGCTGTTTGAAGAGTCAACTGAGGGAGAAGTCACGCCTGTGGCAAATAACCACGCAATAAAACGCAAGCGTAATATTTAGGAGGGATTAGTGTAGCAATCAAAACCACGTTAGAGGGACCACCATTTATCTTATTTAGCTTATCGTATCAATTTAGAGTATTGACCTATCAAATTGTGATATGGCAGTACTGATGCTTTTGTATTTCCCCGACCTTTCGTTCGATAAACGATTAGTTCGATTTCTCAAAAGAAGTTTGAAATTTTACGTATGTGTTGCTTGTGTTTGAACTTTGTTGCTTGATGTTTGTTAGATGATGTTTGTAATGGATTATCTTGATTTTTGGTTGTGCATTAGAATGTTTAATTATCAACAAAACTTTTCTTTTAAGGGTGGTAGCCACCTAGATAATTCAAACCCAGTCGCTTAAACCCAGAGATCTCAAACTATCCTTCTTTCCATCCTCCTAATCAGAAAAACCATTCACTGCCAAGTTTTCAAGTTTCCATGTCAGAAATTTCATTTCCCAAAACATCTCGAGTTATCAGAATCACTCAAGCCCTTGCTTTCTTTTTAGCTTCTCCGAATCTCGGGGACGAGATTCCTTTTAAGGGTGGTAGTCTGTAACATCCCAACATTTTATAATATTCAAAAATCACTAAAATTTAAAACTTTTCTTTTTATTAAAATAAAATATTAAATGCATAAGGAAACCAACTATAAAAGACTTCAAACTTATTGAAAGAGTTTAATAATTCAAATGTCACAGTTTAAACATTTTTATTATCCACTGTATTTCAAAAACCTAAAAGTGTAGTTGACAAATATTTTACAAACTACAATCCATTTTATTTTAAGTAAATAGTTACATATAAGAAATTGATTCCAATCACATAGCCAGAGCTATTCATAAATTAAAATAATATTTATAAGTGATCTTTTTAAACTATTTAAAACATGGATTATCCAAATAAACATTTCATTAATTTAAAATGAATTCCATTTATTTTCAACATCTAAAATGATTTTCATGAATATGTATTCTATATAAGAAAAGAATTAAATCAAAATTCCTTTCCAAGGTTGTTTATGAAGTTCAAATGATTATCTTAATATAAAACATAATGTTACTTTTGAAAGAGGATTCAAGCATTGCATTCATGCATTCATGCATAAACACCATTTCATCTTGTGGCTTAAATAAAATAAGAGTTTGAAATTTAATATTTAATGATATGTTTGTTTTGGAGATTATTCCATAAAACATGTTAAATTATATCTTTCAAAATATTCCAAATTATTAATTTTTATTTTGGGCAAGAATACTACCAAAAAGTTCTAAATTAAATTAGCTTTCCAAAACATATTTTTATGATTTTTTCTGAAAAGGTTTGGTTAAGTTTAAAAATCAATTTTGAATTAAAAGATTGAAAATAGAAAATGATTTGTCAAAAAAGAAGAAGAAGAGAAGAACAGCCGAGCCAACTGGGCCGAAACTCGTCCTCTCTCTGCCGCGCGCGCAGCCGCCAGTAGCACAGCAGCGGCCCATCCCCTTCCTCCTCCCACTGACGCGCGGTACCCACCTGTCATCTCCCTCCTTCCATATCTCAACGAACAGAACACGAACCGGAGGAGTTCGATCCGATTACGGTGGAAATCGGGCGCCGATTCTTGCGTGATAAGTCTCCCCGTGTGCCCCATATATACCCCAGATCCCGCCGCCTGTTTCCCCTCTCAAACCCTAAACAAACTCGCCACCGGGCTGCCCTAAAATCGAGCCGCCGTCGCCGCCATTGCCGCCGGCCACTTCTTCGAGTCCGGTGAGTATAGACCCCTTGAGTAGCTTCCGAACCTCCCACTCGATCCCCCTCGCCCTTAAGCATCCTCCCATGTCCCTAATTTTCGTCATCCGCAGCTGGACTGCCAAATCCGTGCTCGACCCGAAGCTCGCCGGCGTCCGCACTTCTTCATCCGCCCGAGACCGCCTCACCGAGACGAACGACACGGCACCGACCTCTCCATCGCCTCCGCCTTGCCCAGCCGCACCTCTACGCCACCTCCACGAGCCCGGGGAGGAACCGAAACGCCTGGAGCGTCCACGCCGAGCCGCCGGCGCCGTCGTCCGCGCCATCTCCGGCGAGCAGCGCCGCCCACGGTATGGTCCAAGTCCCAGCGCCGTCCGATTGAAATCCTTCGGTCCAGATTAGATCGCCCTCCGAAACGGTACCAACGAATCAGAACGCGCCACATCGATGCCCCGTCAGCGCACAGTCAGCGCACAGTCAGCGCTGACGTGTAAAATCCTTTCCACGATTTAATTAATTGGCAGATTTGCAGAAAAACCCCTGTCTATTCAAACTATCATATCTTTTTCCATGTTTAACCAAATTCAAATATTTTTATATATTTGGAAATCTCTTGACATGTAGATTATTTTAGATCGGCCAAAATTCAAATTTTACTTAGTGTAAAATATTCAAATTTCAAATGGTGCATTTGAGTATATTTGTAATAACTTTAAATCTATAAATCCAAAAATTGCAAATAAATATGTTTTCGAAACTTTAGAATATTTGTAAATTAATGCCACTTCTATAAAATATTTTTGAGTAATTTTTGAATGATTTTATAGTTGTGTGTTCAATTTGAATAAGTTTGACTATTTTGTTTAATTAACGTTTAATAGAAACATTATTTTTGATTAAATCCAATTGCAATAGATTTAATTAAATGCTCTCTGTCTATTAACACTAATTATAAAATTTTGTTATAAAAATTTAATCATAGGAAACTTTAATCTTATAATTATTCCTTTTATTATATTTTCCAAAATCAGAAATTAATTAAATTGCATTTATAAATTCATGCATATTTATAAAGAAATCACAAAAGTTATTTTTATGTTTCTTGTGATTTAAAAATTTCATTTCATTCATAGCATATTTTATTCTCATAGGAAAACCCCTCTTCATTAGTTTTCTCTAAGTTAGGATTATTTTCAAACTTAGTATTTTGGGAAAAGTGCTATACACTTAGACACTTAGTAATCTTCAACATGGAGCTGGAAGACCAATGAAGGACTTAGCCAAAAACAAGACTTCAGAAGTATCTTCAAAGAGAAGAAACACTTAGAAGAAAATCAAGAAGAAGTTCATGAAGGACTTAGAAGAAAATAGACTCTGGAAGCATCCCAAAGATGTCAAGCACTTGGAAGAAAAGTGAGGAGAAGTTCAAGAAGGCCAACCCCCTTTTATTCTCTAAGTCTCTCTCTCTGTCTTTCCCTCTCCTCCGAGACTTCATGAAGACTAAGTAAATCCAAGACCAGCCTCGAGGATACAAGAATCATCAAGTCTGAAGATTCATCAAGACTACCAAGAGCTCAATCAAGACATCATCCAGAAGAAAGTTACAAGTCTGGAGATGAAGCCTGGAGAACAACTACATCTTCTTTCTATCTTTTCCCTCTTTCCTAATCTTGTCTTTTAGACTTAAACAAATTTTGATCATAATGTTATCATCTTGAAGTTGTTAGATCCTAACGGCATAGTGAGATGAAGCGGCCTGGAGACAAACCTTACATGTCCACGTACATGAGACCTGTTCCACAATTTAAGTGGCTGGCCGGGTGTCTGTCTCTCTCACTTTAGTGAATATCCAATTTACAAAGAGTTGATAATAATTGTTGATCACCTTGAAGAATAAACTTAGTAATTTCTCTAAGTACTTTTTGCACATCAAGACTAAGCCATTAGAGTGCTTATTCAAGATGATATAAAACAAAATATTTTATTCAACTTATGACCTTAGCCCTTAGTCCTTTTGGACCAACCTATTTGCCTTGCATTAACTTAAAAGATTTTCATGTCATGAAAAAGTATTTCTAGCCCTTAGGAATATTTTGCACATCATGCATAAACATATTTTCCTTAGAAAGTTTTATAAAACTTATTTATTCATCTAGTATGTGTTTGTATCCATTGTGGAGTTGTGCTTGCTGTTGATTGTTGTATTGTTGCTTGTCTATACTGTTAGATTGAACGGAGAGTCCCGAGTATCGTTGAAAAGAGTTGTGAACAACGACAACATTCAAAGGCAAGTGGCACACCTCATAAACTTCCTATTATTTCTATATGCATTACTTAGTGTATTTTTATATGCATGTGTAGGATAGTATTGCTATGCTAAACCTGTGTAGAATTCCTTATTCATGTGTCTAGGTTCCTATGCAATACTTAGTAGAATTATTGATGCTATGCAAATGTTGTTTTGTGAAAATCTAAATTCTACTAAGTTAAGAATGAAACACCTGGGTGGTAAGTGGTTGTATGGTTTATGTTGAGTGGCTACTCAGGTCCATGTCTATGGTTCCTGGAGTATGTACACTTGTGAATGGCCACCCAGGAACAGAGGAATCTGAAGAACTCCGAGTGACGATTGCTTCCAGTGCAGCCATTGCCATATGGGCTCTGGCTTGATCAATTATGTTGCATGGACTCTCTCCGGCTTGACAAGCAGATATAGGGGGATGTTAGGTGGAACGGGTCAAGCCAGAGTGGGAGGGAAAATGCTTCTGAAAGATCTCGTCTCATTCTCTCCTTTCCTTATCACAAATGGTGTGTAAAGGATACCTTGGGTTGAATGGGTACAATGGTGAACGTGCACAACCTCTGCAGAGTGTAAAACTAAGTACTTAGCCGTGTCCCCGGTTACGGACAATTTTGAGCAGCTGATCAAGGACGTCAACGGAGGATTCCACCATTCCAACTTCAGAAATAAAACTTGATGGGTGAACAAGGGAAGATGAGATTTATGGTTTTCATGCCATACTCGTCGATTTCAAGAAAAGTGTTTTCAAAAGAGTAGGAAAAATTGGCTTTATGCAAATTAGCCTTGAACTCCACCAGCCAAATATGCATATAGGCTTTAGAGTTATTCCATTAAGTGTCCACCATAGTGTCACTTGCCAGACTCCATTTTTAATGGAATCTGACCCCCTCTGTTGCAAAATTTTATTTGTTACAGGTTATTCAAATGACGAGTGAGGTTTCGTTAAGGGATTTCGAGTCTGCAACCAACATGTTTTCGCCTGTGGCAGCATGAAAGTTATAGAGACTCACTGCTATTGTATTTCCGCTGTGTACTTTTCCAATGCTAGCTTTACGCTATGCAACTTGTATCAAAATATTTTGTAATTCTGGATCATCGATGTAATATAATTGATGCTTTGTTGTGATATTACATCGTAAACTGTGTGTGCAAATGAAATCGATACAGGGATTTGCACTATACACAGGTATCTGCCTTATTTAAAGTGCAGGTACGCTACATTTTAAGAGACAACCTGGCTCTGATACCAATTGAACGGCAGTTGACCACCTAGAGGGGGGGGGGTGAATAGGTGGTGACCAATTTTTATGTCTTTTTTAGTTTTAGGCTAGCGGAAAGTAAGTTGTCTAGATGTGCAACTAGGTGACACAAGTGATAAACAACAAGGAAGCTAAGCAAGTACAGGAAATAAAGATGCGGTAAAGGAGAGTGCAACGAAACAACCGTAGGAACTCGAAGACCAAGATTTTATCCCGAGTTCCACCACATAGGTGTACGTCTCGTTGGAGAGGTGTGAGCTACCACAAAGGTTTGCTCAACGCCACAAAGGCCTCACCCTATTCTCCCGTGAATTCGACCACAAAGGTGCGAATCCACGCTTCCACTAAGGACTCCTTTAAGGGCGGAGAAAGTCCCATACAAATTCGTGAGGCACACACCCACAACTGAATTGGGGGCTCTCACAAAGACCACAACAGGTCACTTCCACAAAGGAATCCACAAAGGATCAAAACACACAAGGTTGAACCTAGCTATCCACAAAGGAACCCTAGATTCGTTGCCCCTCAAGAAATAGAGAGGGGAAGTCAAATCGCTTCGGTGGAGATGTAGATCGGTGGCTTCTCCCTCAGACCCCCAAGTATCAACGGATTTGAGTGGCTAGATTGGGAGATCCGGGAGAAACGAGCTTCAGCACCAATGGAGGAGAGACAAAATCTGGAAGCTTGGAATGCTGGAGGTAGGTGGAGGGGTATTTATACCCCTCCCCAAAATCTGCCCGTTGCACAGCCGCCAGCCCGGAAATCTCCGGGTTGAGGACCGGAGATCACCGGACCCTGGAAATTTCCGGAGCAAATTCCGGCTGAGCTTGAATCTGGATCAGTACTGGTTGGGCTTCTTGACTTAGTCGAAAAACCTCTGTCACTCGGAGATCTCCGGATTGGGGCCCGGAAATCTCCGAGCGCCGAAAATCTCCGGGAGCATTTCCGGCTAAAACTGTTTTGGAGTCAGTACACATTTTGAGTTCTGGACTTGGTCGAAATCCCTCTGTCACTCGGAGATCTCCGGACTGGGGCTCGGAAATCTCCGAGCGTCGGAAATCTCCGGGAGGATTTCCGGCTCAGCTTGAGTTGGAGTCAGTACGCATTTCAATTCAGACTTAGTGAAAAATATGGATGGCTCGGAAATCTCCGGTCTGGGGACCGGAAATCTCCGAGCACCGGAAATTTCCTGACTGAAATTCTGAAGAAAGACCAAGTGTAGTTGAATTGAAACTTAGGCAAACTAAGTGTTCCTCTTTATCAGTTTACCTGTAAAAGACCCTGCATGCTTCATCACAAACATTAGAATACTTTTTGTGTTGTCATTAGTCACCAAAATCTGGGAGTGCATAGAATGCACTTTCAGGGTGCCTCAAGTGGAGGCGGCGGCAGAGCCTCAGGCACAGGAGGAAACGCCTCGCCCAGAGACACCTACACCGCCCCCGCGCCAATGGTGGTGGAAACCACGGAGGAGAAGGCTTCCACGCCATCTCGCGCTCCTACTCCCCCTCGCGCGGCTACACCTCCGCGCGAGGAAACTACGCCGCACGGACCAACGTCGCCACGTATCTTGACGCCACCGCGTGCGCCCACTCCGCCGTCAGCGCCCACGGCTCCCGTTCAGCCTGCGACGGAAACGCGCGAGGCACCAGCGAGCGCGGGCGCGCCCGCAGGGGGAGATTCTTCCTCGCCTAGCTGGAGGTGATGAGCGCCCTACTGCGGCGGGCCCCGACGAGGACGCTTGCGCGGGCACGGGCGGACCCCAGGCTAGCCCCCGAGCTCTCCCCGAGGTTGGGCGCTCGCGGCTCGACGCCGGAACCGGGCCCTCCACAAGACAGGAGCTGGTCCTCCGAGGCTAGGACTGGAGCGCGGGGTTGGGACTGGAGCCCTCCACAAGCCAAGCAATTCGGCCTCGTGAGGGAGTCCTTGGAGGGCTTGGAGGCGCACCTCGCCCTCGGGGACATTCAGCTCGCCAGGCAGCAGGAGGAGCTGGCGAGGTCGTGGGCGTTCTACCAAGCGGCGGTCGAGGTGCGTCGGCTTGAGGGCTTGGCGCTGCAGGCCGCCCGTCAGGAGGCCATCCGCTTTGCAAAGGAGGTCCGCGAGGGGGCCATCCGTGACACCGACGAACTTCTCGCGCCCCTCCAAGAGGAACGCGACGCCGCTGCGGAGCTCTTGCGCGAGGCCACGGCCGAGCACGAGGCGATGGAGGGCTCGCTGGCGCAGAAGCGCCGCGAGCTAGGCCAACTGGAGGCTCAGCTGCTCGCTGCCCATCAGGCTGCGCAGTCTACCCTGGAGGGGGACCGCAAGGGCCTCTCCGAGCGCGAGCAGCGGCTGGCCCTCAAGGAGAAGGAACTGCAACAGCGCGGCAAGCAACGCCGTCAGGCGGAGAAGGACCTGGTCACCCAGCGTGAGGCCCTCGAGGCGCGCGAAGGAGACCTGGCCCAGGCGATCTCGAAGTACGACGAGAACGTCGCTGCCCAGAAGCTTGCTTATGAGCGCTTCGAGCGGCGTTTCGCCGAGAAGAAGAAGGAGGCTGATGCTGCCCTCGTAGAGCGTGAGAAGCAGTTCCGCAAGTCCAACTCCCAGAAGTACCGTGACCTGACCCAGAAGCAGGAGGACCGCTTCAAGGCCAAGCACGCCGCGGACGCTCGGCGGATCGCTGAGCTCGAGAAGGCCAACTCCAAGCTGGAGGCCCGCCTGAAGCGCGCCAAGGATGGCCGACGCCGAGCGAAGGAGGCCCGCGACGAGGCAGTTCACGACCTCAACTCATTGGCCAGGGACGTGGAGGAGCAGGTGGCTCCCGCGATGGAGCGGGCGGCGGAGGCGTCGGACTCAGCCGAGGCGGCTAGCGTGCTCACGAAGCAGCGTGAGCGCATGTTTGAGGCGTTGGTCACCCGGGGTAACGAGCTTGCAGTGCAGCTCGGCGCGGACGCGACGCACACCGAGGTCGGAGGCCGTGGCGATGCTGCCATGTACCTGGTCTATTTGGACCAGCTCTTCGCGGCCCTCGAGGGCCCTGTCGAAAAGCTTCGCGAGATGATCGAGGACGAGAGCCAGCAGCTCCTGAGGGTGGTTGTTGATCGCATCTTCACCAACCTCAGGCTCCTCACGCCGGGCTTCGACCTCTCTACCGTGACAGAGGCCGCCCAAGGCGAGGAGGCGCACCGGGTCTCCAATTCCCTCCGCGAGCAAGTTGACACCTTCTGCAACCCCTTCAGGCGTGCGGAGGCTACAGAGGAGGACAACGAGGAGGAGGCCTCCTCTGCCGAGACCGAGGAGGGCGCCGCGGAGGAGGTAGAAGACGACGACACCTCCGCCTGAGCTGCACGCTATTGCGCCTGTGTGCGCTTGTATCTGAAACAATCTCGTGTTTAGATATTTAAGACCTTTTGGCCTGTAATATACTCTTAATTGCTATTTGCTTTTAGCCTGCTTGCCCCTCGAGAGGTCTCTTTGGACTCATCTTCATGTCTATTTGTTCTCTGCGTCGATAGAACCCATCTCTTCGTGCCATGACTCCGCCACTTCGGAATGCAGGAGCAATGACTCCGCAAGGCCGGGGGGAGTTTTGGCCTAGGAGAGGTAAGAGCCCTGAGTCGCGATGCTCAAGTGCCCCCCTTAGACGTGCGAGTAGTCCATGAAGCGTAAGGGAAAGCGAAGTCGCTTGAGGGGCAAACGTGCGCAAGAGGGGGAGAAAACGCTCTCAAGGCGTGGGTCCGAGACTTAGCTTCTTGAGGTTTCCGCCATGTAGAGGATTTTTGCCTGGCGAGGAGTTCCTCTTGAGGGATATTTCCCGGATGCCTCCTCAGGCTTCCGGGGGCATTTCTTACCTATAGATGTTAGAGGGGCGAACCCAAACGCAGGAACACGGTGCATGGGACTCGTGCGCGCTTATAGGTCCCCTCAGTCGTTCCTCACGAGGAGAGTAAGTACCAAGGTCCTCTGTAGAGATGGCGTGTTTGTGGTATCTTGCCCTCCAGCCATAGCTCGGATCCTTGGGTTTTGCAGTGATGCTGGTGTGTCATTTGACGCAGTGGCACCGTACTCAGCCCCCGCTCGTGAGGTACGCACGTGGAGAGATATAAGCGCATATTTCTACAAAGTAATGCGTAAATAAAACTCAACACCATACATTACATATCGGCACCGAGGCGCTAAGTTCACTTGGAAACAAAATTGTCTCATTATGCTTGGGGTTGCCAAGTTAATGTTTGACCATGTCGAGGCATGGGGACCACCCATTAGTGGCAGAGACTCTCAAAGGCCCGAGGTGGCTCGCTACAAGGAGAGCTCGGAGGGTTGACCCTCGAGGGAAGCCTTTGGAGCTTGGAGGTTTAAGCCGTGAGCTTTTAACCTCTAGAGACAAAAAGTGCTTGGAGGTTGAGCCGTAAGTTGCCTCTTCCACCAGATGTCTTGACGTGACAATGATCACGGGCATGACGATGATCACGTCCTGCGTTTTTTCCTTCTAGATACAAAAAATTCGGTGAGGTTTAAGCCGTGATATTTTAACCTCTAGAGACAAAAATGCTTGAAGGTTGAGCCGTAAGCTGCCTATTCCGCTAGATGTCTTGACGTGACAATGATCACGGGTAGAACTAGCGTAGCTGCATGATATTCCATGGATTCTTGACGGGGATGCCGTCTTGAGTCTCGAGGCGGGCCGCGCCAGGCCTGGCGATGTGGGTGACCCCGTAGGGGCCTTCCCACATCGGGGACAGCTTGTGGAGGCCTTCCCTGGAGAGGATCCGGCTGAGGAGGAGATCGCCTGCCTCTAGGGTTCGCGAGCGCACGTTGCGGCTGTGGTAGCGTCTCAGGTCCTGCTGGTATTTTTCCGCTCATAGTGCAGCGCGGCGTCGTAGTCCCTCGAGAAGCAGCAGGTCGTCGTTGTGGAGGTCCTCTTGCTGGTCCTCGTTAAAGGCAAGGACCCGTGGGGAGCCATGCTTTATCTCTGTTGGGAGGACTGCTTCGGCTTCATAGACGAGGGCGAACGGCGTTTCCCCTGTAGGCTTGGGTGGCGTTGTACGGATGGACCTGAGCACCGAAGGGAGCTCACAGATCCGGCCCTTACCGTGTCCTTTGAGGATGTCGAAGGTCCTGGTCTTCAGGCCCTTTAGGACTTCTGCGTTTGCGCGCTCAGCCTGTCCGTTGCTCTGCGGATGAGCAACCGGGGCGAAGCAGAGCTTGATGCCCATTCTTTCGCAATAGGCTTTGAAGATGCCACTGGTGAATTGCGAGCCATTGTCGGTGATGATGCGGTTAGGCACTCCGAAGCGGCAGACCATGCCTCTGATGAACTTCACCGCCGCGCCTGCTGTGATTGTACGCGTCGCCTCCACTTCGGGCCACTTAGTGAATTTGTCAATGGCCACGAAGAGGTAGCGATATCCGCCTTGCGCTGTTGGGAAATGTCCCAGGATGTCCAGCCCCCAGACCGCGAACGGGCAGGATAGCGGAATGGTCTGTTGCCCCAGCGTAGGTTGGTGGATTTGCTTGGCGTGGAATTGGCAAGCTTCACATGCTTGGACGATGTCCACTGCATCCTGAAGTGCTTGAGGCCAGTAGAAGCCGCTCCTGAAGACTTTGCCTGCGAGGGTGCGGGCGCACGAATGGTTGCAGCATTCCCCGCTGTGGATGTCCTTGATCAACAATTTTCCTTCTTCAGGAGGAACGCATTTGAGCGCGGTGCCGTTTGGGCGCTTGCAGTAGAGATTCCCTTCGAGGATTTTGTATGATTTTGCTTGGCGGGCGATTCGCTCCGCTTCAGCATCTTCCTCGGGAAGGATCCCTTTGCTGAGGTAGCCTTTGATCTCGTCAATCCATTCTGTTTCTTGATGCACCGCTGTGAGCTACAGATGCTCCCCTGTAGGGGGCCCACAATTTGGAGCCCCGTTTGTAGGTGGTGGCGGGAGTGCTTTGTCTGTGCTTGCGGGCATGGCTTCTTGAGGCTGCTTTATGCACGAGCCTTTCTTCAAAGACGCCTGGTGGCTGAGCTTGCCTCTTTGATGCGCGCTTCGCGATGTCTTCAGCCTCTTGGTTCTCCTTTCTTGGGATGTGCATGAGCTCCATTCCACTGAAGTGCTTTTCAAGCCTACGGACCTCTTCAAGGTATGCGGCCATGTGGTCTCCTTGGGCTTGTAGCTTTTGTTAGAGAAATTGACGAGCAACTGGGAGTCGCCCTTGATGAGCAGATGCTTGATGCCTAGGGCGATTGCGGCGCGTAGGCCAGCAAGCAGGCCTTCGTACTCAGCGATATTGTTAGAGATCTTGTCGATTCTGAAGCACAGCTGGACCGCGTAATACAGCTTGTCGCCTTTCGGTGAGATCAGGACCACGCCAGCCCCACCGTGGCCACAAGCGAAAACTCCGTCGAACTTCATGGTCCAGTGGTTGGGCATTTTATCTCCAAGGGGCTCTTGTTCTTCTCCCAAAGGCTCTTCACGGGTTGGGTCAGTCCATTCGGCGACGAAGTCTACCAGCGCTCTTCCTTTGATTACCCTTGTGGTATCGAAGCGCAAATTGAATGGTTGTAGCTCTATGTTCCATCCTGCGACACGATCTGTGGCGTTTGGGTTGCGCAGGATTCGCTCCAGGGGGAAAGAGGTGACCACCGTGATGGGGTGCCCCTGGAAGTAGTGTCACAGCTTTCTTGAGGCGATGAGTAGTGCGAGGAGGAGCTTCTGCTGCATTGTATACCGCTCGCGAGCATCACGTAGTACTGTGCTCACGAAGTAGACTGGATGCTTGACGAGGGTAGTTTCTGTAGCCTTGTCGTCTTTTGCCTGAGGGGGCTCAGCTTGGCCCTCAAGGGGGTTGGCCTTACGTGGCTTATCATTGGCCTCGAGGGTGTTGGCCTCAGGGGGCTTATCATTGGCCTCGAGGGGGTTGGCCTCAGGTGCCTCGTCAGGCTCCCTGGCGGGATTTCTTGCAGCGGTTGACTTGGGGCGGGCCTCTCTTGGGGCTTTGGGCCTGGTGGGTTTGTGAGGGCTGCCCTTTCGTCGAGCTCCTGATCAGGAGGCTTCTGCTTTGGAGTGGTTGCACTCTTCTTGTGGAATACTGGCTCTTCCCTTTCTAGCACAAGGACGGCACTGGCTGTCTGTGGAGTAGCTGATAGGTACAGCTTCAGGTGCTCGCCTGACCTTGGGGCGACCATTACTGGTGGGCTGGCCAGGTACTTCTTCAAGTTCTCAAACGCTTTTTCAGTGTCAGGGGTCTACTTGAAAGTGCCCATTCTTTTCATGATATTGAAGAACGGCAGGGGTCTTTCACCGAACTTGGAGATGAATCTACCTTGCGGCGCACAGGCATTATGTCTTGTCAGGAGCAGTTACAGTGACGTGGTGGGACCCCCACGACGCACGCCCCTATGATCCTGCGCGCAGTTGCGCAGCAGCGCGATGCGTGTCTCGGGCCGGCCGGACACTTTGGGCCCACGATGATTCGGCTGCGTCCATGGGCTCAGTTGTGCCCATCTTGGGCCCGGGGGTTACCGTTGGCCCAGTGAGGACCAGGGTGTGCAGAGCCCACTCTCCACAGCCCTCTCACGCGACAGAACCGACAAAACGACTAAGGACCAAGCTACCGCTTGGGGAGACCCTCGAGAGGCAACTCCTCTCGGGGGCCTGAAGAGGAAGGGAGGGCTTGAAGAGGACCCCCTTGCTTCAAGAGACTCCACAAGGCTCGACCAGCCTAGAGAGGAGTCAACACGAATCTCTCCACAAGGCACCGAGGCCCTGTGGAGACACCTCGCGGCTAAGCAACCGCTGCAGGGTGCACATGGCTTCTGTAGCAGCCGCAGAGTGATGCGTTGTCTGCAGACGGTGACGCAGACGCCACAGTAACCATTCTAGTGATTAAAGGAGTCAACAAAGCTGCGCCGCCAGAGCCGGACTACGGAACCTTCCTCTTTGGTGATGAAGTGGCATGATGGCGCAACGCTCCAAGAAGATCGTCATCGTGCGCTCCGCCACGATCGTTGCAGCGCCTACTGGCCGTTCTGTGCGGACTGCGGATTGTCGGCCACCACGGCTGCCTTTAGCACGGATGGACCGAGTCCATGAACTTTTCTGCGGCGGTGAACTCCGCTCCTTCACGCCACTGCCATGTGGGAACTCATCGGCTGCATAAAGTGCAATGATGAGGCCCGTGGCGCCTATAAAAGGAGTAGGAGCACCTCCGTAGGAAGGGATCACATTCTGAAGCCTTGGAACCCTAGCCAAGAGTGTAGGATAGCCAACTAGCTCGAGGAGGAAGAAGACCATAGATTCCCTCTTCAAGCACCAAACTTCCAAAAGAGAGCCCTCGGAATCTCATTGTATTGTAACCTCTGAAATGCAATACAGACAAGCAGGAGTAGCGCTGTTACCTCCTCCTGAGGGTCGTGAACCTGGGTATGGGATGGTGTCCTTCTCTGTCGTGTCGCTCCTCTTCAGGCTCGACCAGCATCGTCGCCGTGCCTCTCGAGGGTCGTTTGACCTCCACGTTCAGTCCCCCTTCGAACTACTCTTCAGGGTGTGACTATCCCTGTTCCGTGGGAGTCACTCTCCAACACTTTTGGTTTGCTCCTTTTGGTTATTTTATTTTTCTGTTTTCGACTTACAGCTGAATTAGAGACCTTGATTTTGGTGGTGCGTGAAGACCAAGATGCAGAAATTGCAAAAGCGACGATAAGGTAAAGTCTCATCCTAACTTACCACATTAACCAACTAAATGTGATATTTCAGTTTCCTTTTGTTTTTTGCACCAAAGATGATTAGGTCCTGGTTATGTAAGAAGTGGAAATATATATGTTTATCCTATGTGCTCTTTCAATTTCTTTGCTTACAAGCTAGCATTTTTTTAGGTGGAGTTGTGTCATTGTCTTTGCTTTGTTTTTAACAAATAGTTGTCCTTCCTCATGTTTATTTTCTTGACGGAGCTTTGGTATTGTTGGGTTCCTGACATCAGTGTAAGCTTGGTCATTTTCTTAAATTGAAGCTATGTTATTTAAGGTGCAGTTGGCAATGAAGTTAATAGTGTTAGGTGCAATGCATTTTTGCAATTGATTTTCTAGCTGTCATGAGAGAGTAGACATTATTTCTGATATGATATTTCTAGAGTCCAATCGCATGGTGTCCTACTTCTCTACATTTTATATTTCTATCTGATACACAAAAATAAAAAATCACTAACTAATTCCGTTGCTACTAGATTATGTTTTATGTGGACTACTAATTGTATATTTTTATCTGCACTAGATTTTTTATTCCGGATGTATTGTGGTCCCAAAGCTTTTGATATCTAATGGTTGTATGATGCAATTGCTATGAATTCTCGCACAATCTAAACTATGAATGATAAGGGGGGAGATGACCCTGGGTCGTCTGATGGATCCTCACTAGATTTTTATTCCAAGTGTATTGTGCTCCCATAGCTCTCATTGCTGACGACATAATTCCATTCAGTGTTTCAAAGGTAGAATTGATCACTACTCCAATAATATTGGCAACATCAGAAGCATCATCTTCTTTGAGCCATTCCCCAGGTTATATTGTCTGTATGATTTGTCGGTTTTCTATAACATGTTGTACAAATAACATACTAGTTTGATGATATCATATCGTGAACTTCTCAATATTGTTTAGGTACTTGCTCAGCATTGCAGTAGTTTTGATGCTAATATTGTGTGTTCCCTTAATATATAGCAGTCATTTAACATGTTATGATTGCTGTCGCAGTTTGCTCTTTCACAGGATTTTGATACCTCATAGGTGCTGAGGTGTTGCATGGATTATATGGAAAATTCAAAAAGCTTAAGTCCAACAGTGGCACTCGTGCTGTTTGAATTGAGAGGAGCCTTGGACTAATTGTGAGCATCATGTCCTTATTTTATGTACAAGGTAACAATTTTCCAGGTGTATTGTGCTCCCATATATAGCTCTCATTGCCGAGGACATAATTTCATTCAATGCTTTAAAGGTAGAATTGATCACTACTCCAACAATACTGGCAACATCAGAAGCATCATCTTCTTTGAGCCATTCCAAGCAGCTGGTACCCCTCACTTCACCATTGAAAATCAGGTCACTACAAGATACATGAAATAATTCAGCTATCATTGAAGCAGACATCACACCGACCGCTATTAAGGATGCAGTTGAACAAAGAATACCCTCAGCAGAAGAGGTACACATATCTCTAACAATATATGGTTTTTATTCCGTTTTATAACTTGCTTATCTTATATTTTCTACAATGCCCTATATCAGGTTATATTGTCTGTATGATTTGTTGGCTTCCGATAACAGGTTGTACAAATAACTTAGTAGTTTGATGAAATCATATCGTGAACTGCTCAATATTGTTTAGGTAGTTGCTCAACATTGCAGAAGTTTTGATGCTAATATTGTGTGTTCCCTTAATATATATCAATCATTTAACATGTTCTGATTGTTGTCGCGATTTGCTTTTTCACAGGATTTTCATACCTCGTAGGTGCTGAGGTGTTGCATCGATTATATGGAAAATTCAAAAATATAAAGTCCAACGGTGGCCCTCTTGCTGTTTGAATTGAGAGGAGCCTTGGACTAATTGTGAGCATCATGTCCTTATTTTATGTACAAGGTAACAATTTTCCTCCTTTATGTTTCAATTCAACTGAGGAACCTTCAAGGAGGTTTCTGGTGGTCATGACAGAGTAATTTGGGTGCTTGGAGTAGTTGGTGACCATTGGCTTTCTCACTAACGCCATATTTCAACCATGCCCGTGGGAACTTCGAACAACCCTCCTTTTCATTTATATTGATAATTTTACGCCTAGTTTGTTATCACCTTTGAGCACATATTCTCTTCCCGTGTGATTAATATATCTCTATATGTACAGCATGTTTGCTGTACTAGAACATTTATGTGTTCCCTAGAAACAGAAGAACAGAACATACATAGATTTATTTTTCTTGCCTGGTTGTCCCCTATGAACTGTGTCTTTGTTGGTGTTAGCGTACACGATTTAATTTAAGAAAAATAACTATGTAGTATTATGTTGTTTGTATCATTTGTCGGTTTCCTATGACAGGTTGTATAAATAACTTGGTAATGTTATGTGATTTGTATTTTTCAACCCCCTTTGATATATTCTTCTTACCTGACAAGTGACATGTAAGGTGAAGGCCAGGTCATCAAGGAATCGAGTTTTTCAACTTGAGCTGCAGGGAAAGAAAAACTAAGCTACTTACCAATACATCTTTAAACATAATTATACATGTTACTAAGTCATCTTCTTGTGTTCTATATACAACCTGTTCTGACCAGAGTGCATACTTGCATGATGTCCAATTATGGATTGAGAAAATATGTCATTGTGAATCTCGCACCACAATCGATTAACACGGTAAAATTTAAATTGGTTCTTTTAGAGGTCGGTGGTAAAGGCTGCCAAGTTGTATGCGGATTTGGATGGCTTATGTCGGGACATGTACCTTTAGTTCTAGGTTTTGCCTCTGTAAGCCAAGCAAGGATGAAGAATGTCATCCAATCTTTAATGATGTCAATGTGGCCACCATATTGATCAGTCCAACCTCTGTCAGCCCAGCATAGATGTTTTCTAATCTCTTGTGACGTTCTGGCCACCATATTGATCAGGCTAATATCAGGATTTTGCTTTTAAACATAATATCTTAGTGTTAGGTAGATGAATTATATACTATAATATAATTGTACCGTCCGACTGAGTTACTATTTGTACAAACGACCATTGTGTCAGCTAATGTGATCATGTATATATATTCCTATGCAACGTTCACTTTATACAAATCAGATCTTGCAAAGTATATTAGAAAACTCAAACCAAATTTTTTTTAACAAAAACTCACATCAAGGGCGCGGCGTGGCGCCGCGCCAAATCTTCCTAGAATAAATATAAAAGACGGCACGGTTCACGCGATACCAGCGATCCATCCACTGTTCATCGCTATTTTCTGCCAATCAGAGCGCGCCACGTCATGTTTCTTGCAGAAAAGCCCCCAGAAAGTTCACGCACCAACCCGCAGTCCACGACCTAATGCACGCAGGGACCTGGATGCAATTACCAAAAACACCATACTTTTGTGTAAAAAGCGCCCGCAGATTAACCCTCCCCGTCTTTCCTCTCTCGCGACCTCATCGCCGTCGCAAGCCGCCGCCGTGCCGCTGCTTCTCCGGTGCTCCCGCATCAAATCCAAGAATCCCATGGGATCCGTCGCCATCTGCTCTACCCCTCCAGCGATTCATACCTTCTGGGACAGCCGGGCCATGCCGGAATCATCGCTGGCGTGAGCTCGGTTTTGCCACCACGATTGCTAGTCGTCGCGGGCGCTCCGGCAACCAAAGAGCGGCGGCGCCGCCACCTACAGGTGCGCCTCATCCTGGCGCACCCGACATGCCTACTCGCGCGTCCGAAGTCACGCGTATGCGCCGCCGGTGACCACAATGCCGCCACGCCCGAGGACGCAGGATCTCGAACCTCTAGGGTAATACACATAAGGGGAGTCGACAAGTTTACCGGAAGATAAATTAGAAGAGAGAGCACCGAGAGCGTCCCGGGAAAGATTCGATAAAGATCGGGGAGCGACGAAATAGTTTTCGGAGCCGGAATAAATTAGATAATGTGTGTTTAATATTAATTAGTGTAATTAATAGTTAAATACAATTTTATTTAATAATTTTTGGAATTTAAAAGGCAGCCCACCTTAAATGGGCCTTCCTATGGGAGAGAAGGTCCATAAGGGGGGAATTTCCCCCTAGGTGCGCATGAGGAAGTGGGCTGCCTGGTGTGGGAATAGTCCCACACCGCCCAGCCAGCAAGGCTGGCAGCCTCCCTCCACCTTTATATAGAGGTGCTCCCTTGGCCTTTAAGGTACACCAATCTCTGTATCTCTTCTTCTCCTTGAAACGTGATTCCTCCATTAGAGTTGCGCCAAGGTGAAGTTCTCTCCACCATACGCAGACCGCCGTGCTGCTGGTCTTCCGGTCCAATTCTTCCACGGCTCGTCCCTGGATTGGAGCCCGGAGGTCTTCGTCTTCACCATACGTGTGTGAATCCCTGCGAGGTGCCATGCTAGTGGTGCTCGGAGTTCTTCTTCCTCTACACGACCTTGAGGTCATCTTTGTCGGCTTCATCGACAACGCTTGTGCGGGAGCGTAATCCCCGTGTTTCGATCTACAAGGTATGTATATTGATTTCCTCTGTATTACTATATCTGCATAGTATAGATCCTGTCTAGTTTAAGGTTATCGTTGTTAGAAAATTTATTGTTTTTTGCCTCTGATCCCTTTCAGGGAACTGCATCATCATGTACACTTTAAGCAGATTGGGGAAAGTAGGTTCATGGTCCAGTTCTCGTCGAAGGGGGATTGGGAACATGCTTTGAAGAACTGTCCATGGCAATTTGATTCAAGTGCATTTATGTTGAAGGATTACGATGGGACAGTACGTCCCTCTGACACGATGTTTGACTCCATGGATATATGGGCCAGAGATCAGGATTTGCAAATGGACAAGATGAATAAAGCCTATGGGGAAATCACTGGTGGATGTATTCGGAAGTTCATCTCAGTGGATGTTCTTGAGGAGGGTGTGGCATGAGGAGAAGAGTTAATGATTAGGGTGGCAATTAAAGTGGATCAGCTCCTTCTCAGAGGGGCGAGTCTGAAGGAAATGAGATTAGTAAGTTGTCGCAGCAGTGGAATATGGGGTTCCCCTAGAGCTGCCCAAGTGGGTCCACCATCTGTGGTCCCAACACCAAGACGAACAAGCCTGAGACTCAACGTGAAGCTTGGCGGGCGCACCCTCGCCACGAGAGTCCTTTCGGGTACGCATGACCCCTTGGTCGCCTGCACCCCGGAAGGGACCAAAGACACCGAGAGCGCGAGTCCCTGCAGGGACGGGCTCCCTCTCGGGTGCAAGACCGTACAAGGAGAAGATAAGGTTCCCACCACCTTCTAGAGGATGATAGAAGACCCAAGAAGGCTTGGGAAGCAAGGCATGGCCAGGGGACACCACCTAACCACTGTCATCCCTAGTCCGCGGCTTTTCCCAAAGGTGGGAGAGATCCCACTAACCCGGCGAACGATACTAGGGGGAGAAGAGGCCACGTCACCGTCTCCACCATGAAGAGGGGTTGCTTCCCGCCAAAACCCCTCACTCTCCCTCACATGACCTCTGTGGTATCCCCTTTCACTATAAAAGGAGGGCCAAGGCCATGGCGAGGAGGAGGTCGAACGATTGATCCAAGATAGCTTAGTAGGCAAGCAAGCTCCGGCTGGCTCGCCATGGACCCAAGGAAGAAGATCGTCACCAAGATAGGCTAGAGAGAGGTGATGCACTCCGTGTGGTGTGTTGTTGGGAGACACCAAGAGGAAGGTATGAAGAGTGTAGCAGCAAGTTTCCCTCAGTAATGAAACCGAGGTTATCGAACCACTAGGAGATTAGAATTCCCTTGAGGTATCAATGGCGCCAGACAAGTGCTTGCGACGTAGTTGACGTGGAGCATGCACACAAACAATTAAGATACTTTGCCCCAACTTAACAGTGAGGTTGTCAATCTCACCGGCTTGCTGTAACAAAGGACTAAACGTATGTGTGGAAGGAAGATGTTTGTTTGCAGAAAGTAACAGATTTGCAGTAGGTGGTTTTATCAGATTAAAGAGAAGGACTGGGATCCACAGTTCACTAGTGGTGTCTCTCCATAAATAATAATAACATTCATGCGGGTAAACAAATTACAGCTGGGCAATTGATAGAATAATGAAGTGCATAACTATGCATATACTAACGTTACAATGTCTAGTGTGAGATTCATTTGGGAATTACAACAATATACATAGACCGTTCCAACCGCATCCATGACTAATAATCCACCTTCCGGTTAGCGTCTGCGCCCCTATCAGTATTAAGTTGCATGCAACAGATTATCGCCTTAAGCACTGTGTGTAAAGTAAGTACATAACATCATCCTTAGACAAAGTACTACTGTTTTATCCCTAGTAGCAACAGTCCCCAGATTAAATAGAGACATGAACCTACTATCGAGCATAAATACCCCATCTTGGAGTCACAAGCATCTACTTGGCCAGAGCATGTACTAGTAACGAAGAGCATGCAAGATCATTAAATAGCACATACATGATATATTATAAAGCAATAACTTTAGTACTCAATATTCATCAGATCCCAGCAAACACACCATGAAGTATTACATAACAGTGATCTTGATCATGATAGGCAGCTCACAAGATCTAAACATGATAGCATAAGAGGACAAGACAACCATCTAGCTACTGCTATGGACCTGTAGTCCAGGGGTGAACTACTCACGCATAGTTCGGAGGCGGGCATGGTGACGTAGATCCCTCTGGTGACGATTTCCCCTCCCGGCAGGGTGCCGGGGAGAAGTTTTGATATCTCCCGAATTGGTGTTGACGACTTTGGCAGCTCGGGACCCGTGGAGGAAATATTGAACACTATGTTAGGGTTTTTGCGTCGGGGGGTATTTTTAGGCAAAAGGGCGAGGTCGGTGGAGGTCCGAGGGGCCCACACCTATTGCTCGCACGTCAGGGGTTAGACCAGCACGAGCACGTGATGGCGCCGCCTCGCCCGCCCACTTCGTCTCGTCTTTGGTGTTCTGGAACGTTCCCAAATAAATATAGACTTCCGAAAAGAAATCGTCCGATTCCGAGAATATTTCCTTAAGTACTTTTCTGAAAAAAAAAACAACAAAAAATAGGGAACCGACACTGTGGCATCATGTTAATAGGTTAGTCCCCGAGTATGCATAAAACAATATGAAATGCATATAAAACATGTAATAACTTGGTATATAGCATGGAACATAAGAAATTATAGATACGTTGGAGACGTATCAACATCCCCAAGCTTAGTTCTACTCGTCCCGAGTAGGCAAGAAAGATAAAAGAATAATTTCTGAAGTGACATGCTTTCACACAATCTTGATCACGTAATAATGTAAAGCATGTAAACTGAGATCAAATGAATAAGGGTTGTAGTTTATATTGATATCAAATGAGTAATAAATAAACAAGTAGGCAAAGCAAAGCAAACCTTTCAATGATATAGTACTTGATAGCAATCAACCGTGCAAAGTGGATATTTTAGAGATGATTTAATCTTCAAGCACAACAATATAATCATCTAATGCGTCCAACAAACATGACAACTTTGTGAAAGGATCAAATCAAGCAATATCAATATGCACGTAGAAGATCAACTCCTTATTTGTTCAAAATAAACTAGCAAGCGTTCAACGTTGATTCCGGGCACCAGGATGTTTTTGCTAAGAGAATGTTAAGGGGGGTTTGGAAGGCCAACGGGAGAAAGTCTCACAAAGCTGCAAGTGATCATTAGACAAGAGGAAGTTTTATAATCGAAGATTTTAAGGAAATATTAGACAAGAGTTGTAGTGATTGCCACACAACAGATGCAGATAGAGCTATAAGTATATGAAAGCTCTCCAATGGAACTAGTGGGGGTGCGTCCAACTTGCTTGCTCACGAAGACCTAGAACACTTTTGAGGAGGCTCATCATTGGAATATACAAGCCAAGATCTATAGTGTAAAGTTCCCCACATAGTTATGCAAGTAAGACATGAAAATTCTATCATATGGAGTAAAGGTGCTAAACATGAGCACAAGTGATGACTATGAATGATATGGTGCTATAACATGAGCACAAGTGTGTGATAAACAATAGTAATGTTGCCCCCTTTTTATTTTATTTTCTTTCTTTCTCTTTTGTTCTTCTCTTTTTTCTATTTTCTTTTTCTGCTTCTCTTTTGGATGGCCTCCAAGGCTCTTTTCACTTTTAGAGGCAGGCATCCTAATATGATGATATGACAACACAATAATGATGATATGACAACATACAGATGATACAAGTAACTAATATGAATAAGACATAATGTATATGACAACGGTGCCTCTGCCAGTGTAGCAGATTATGCAATGATCTAGCGTAACATGCGTAAAACCGCACATCAGCTTTATAGAATCACGCAAAGCAATATATAAGTAATAAAGGACAACAAGTCATGTAATGTAAGATGGATGTTGCATGGCAATATATCTCGGAACTTCTATGGAAATGCTGTAATAGGTAGGTATGGTGGATGTTTTGAGGAAGATATTTGGCTTATGTGTAGGAGAACAAGATGAAGATCTCCCACGAGTTTGGATGTACCCGCGAAGTATGCACCAACTCTTAATGTGAGAAAGGGCAATGCAAAGTACCGAAGAGGCTAGCAATATGGTGGTGGAAGTGCCATGAAAACCGCAGCTTTAGAACTCTCAAGTAAAAAGATTCCAAATAAAAATATAATCTTAAAAGGCATGATGAAAATCACTCCAAGAGGTGTTGTGGCAGATGAACAATTCACTGTTGGGGACCCGACCGGAGCGCATAACACAAAGTCATTACGGTTGCCATAGGCATGTAGAAGTCATATATCATTATGCTATCAACTGGAAATCTAAGTGTGGCACAACTTCAAGTTTTCCTAGACCAACCATTAATCATTCCACTTTACTAAACCTTCATGTTTACCATGAAGAAAATTAATATCTCAAAACAACATCAATGATTCATGTGACATAATTTAATGATCAACAAGATTATGAATCATTTAGTTATACCATCTACCACATTTAGCATTTTCTGTTCTCAACCAAACACCGATCAACTTACTTAAAAGATAAATTCTCCAAGTAATTAAATAATGAGATATGACAGTATAACATAAGAAAGCTAACAGCTGTAGCAAGAGATGCATGAAAAACGAGAGATAGAAAGCATAACAGTAGGTACAGAAGAATACTCAACAAATATAAGTGAAGAATACGAGTATTTATAAGAAAAAGCAGAGCGTGTCTGTTGGGTGGATCATAACCCGGTAGACCCACCGACATAGAAGATAAGCCGGCCTGGCAAGAGCCTGGGACGGATCATGCATAAAGATACGGGCCGGATGTCACGTGAGCCGTTGTGCAACGTGTGCCTTTGCCTGCAAGCAAGAAGGATCCAGAAGGCTGGAAACCAAGTACAAGACGGAGTCCTGATAAGAAAGGCGAAGACTTAGAGGACTTAGAGTAGAGTCCGGGTATGATAGGAACCCGGATCCCGGCTTGTACCTCCAGCGAGACCCGTCACGTATATAAGGGGGTCTCCTGGTTCCTAGAGATCTTAAGTCATAAGCGATACCACCATAGTAATCTCGAGACCCGGAAGCTAAGACGCCGAGTCCTCGAAACCCATATCAATAAAGCAGAAGCACGAAGTAGGACTTTACCTCAAGACGAGGGGCTGAACCTGGGGAAATCCTTGTTTCCCTACGCAACGCTAGACAAAATCCTTATGTCGGAAGCCGCCATGCCCCTCATCTCAAGTTTCCACCCGGAAACATCTTTCGTGACAATCCCACGACAGTTGGCGCCCACCGTGGGGCCTGCGGCCAAGAGCATCACTTTTTCAGGAGAAGCGCGGCGAGGTATGGAAAACCTAGCTATCGTACAGATCTACACGCTTACAGGAGGGGAGCGGATCATGAACGACTCCGGCTAGTCAGAAGAGGCGGACTATTTGGAAACCGGATCTATGCTCTTCTTCGGGCAGATCAATGTTTCCGTTTGTGTGATCCGATCTTTTGGAGCCGGCGAAGACTAGTATGAGCCGGAGTTTGAGTCAGAGTCCGGGTCAACCACGATGGCCCAGACAGACGGAGAAGAATCAGTAGGATCGCCAGAGTTTGAAGCTATCACCGAAGAGGAAGAGGCGGCGATCCAAGCTATGCAGGGTTCCATCATCACCACCACCAATATATCGGATCTAGACACAGATACAGAGTCAATCTTACCATTATTCGAGGATCGTTATGCAGACGGGCTTGAAGATGAAGATCACCCGGCGCCACTGGGACCCTACGTCATGTGTCGGTTCACATCTTGACCCGGGCAACGCCGGCAGATGGAGTTACAACTTCCGTGAGTGATGAGACAAGTGCAGAAGCAACCGCACGGCGGAACAGAGATAATTGGGATCGTGATCAAGTCTCCGCACCAGTAGCAAACTATGCACCACCTAACCCCAGTACCAGAGCAATTTTACCAACTTTTAGTTCTATAGCTCATCCACGTGTACCAACTTCAGGGACGGCCCTCGGAAATCCGATTTTAGTGCATACTCCGGTACCAGCACCAAACCCGGCTAACCTGGTGTTGCCACCGCCTTTGGAGCAGCAAGCGCTTGCCGGGACGTCAGCAAGCCCGGCCTAGCATATGGGAGATGTAACAGACACTAGCACAACCCTGATGAGAGAGATAGAAGACTTAAGGCAAGCAGTGGCAAGAGCAAATCAAGAGCGTGCGGACGAAACCCGACGTAGACAGGATAGAGAGCGGCTTGTGGTTCACAAAGAGCAGAGATTGCAAGAAGAAAGAAACACCCTTCAGAGAAGAAGGGACGAGATGACTGCAGTTTAAAACAGAAGGCACAGAAGCCGGCTACATCTACTTACCGGGACAAATGCCATAGAACCTCGAGCTTTGGAGTATCAGACGCCAGCAAACGCGGCACCAGTACCAGTGGCGATAGCTAACCCGACGACAGGGGCAAGCGTGTCACCGGCGGGGATACCAGGTGCACCAGCGAGAAGCCCGGCACGAGGAGTCGGGGCAGCAGTCGTGGGAAAATTACCACCGCCTCCACCCAGGTTTGATCCCCCTCCGTGTCATTATAATAACCATTGATAATATTTTTGCAGCGACACACGCACTAGAGCAGATACCTTTTGATAAATCACCGGCGAGCTTAGAGGCGAGAAGAGTTGTTGATCTATTACATGCTATCGTGGTCTAGCTTTCAACTCAGAACCACCAAGAAGCCGCACCAGAACTCGGCAACCAGAGCCGGTAGTAGCAAGATCGGTCCATAAGAGGCTTGGACCGGTAAGCCGACAAGTCTAGCAACAAGAAGAACAGCAGCCGCAACAAGTGATCGCGCCACAAAGGGTGGCAGCACCGACTGCCACGGCAGCCCATCTATAGTTAACAGTTCAAGAGCAAGGCGCGCAGCCGCGGGAGGAGTTCTACCAGAAGCCGGAGTTGGAGTCATGGCTCAACCCAGACCCATCGCAATTTCGCCTGCGCCGGGTCACGGAGGAGGCTCCTTCACGGAGGAGGCTCGTCAGCAAACCTAACGGTCCAAAGTGCTTATCATATAAAATTAAATCAGAACACTTTCCAGAAAAATTCAAAGAGCCAAACAAGATAGTCAACTATGAGCCGAACATGAACCCAGAGACATGGTTGAGTGGCTATGGTATGGCCATGGACATGAAGAACGCAACACCAAATTTATGTGCACGTTACATGTATCTCATGATGGCAGAAGGAGCACCCAAGATCTGGTTGGACTGGCTTCCACCACGTAGAATCAACTCGTGGGAGGAACTTAAGGCGGCATTCAACAAGAACTTCATCGGGACATGCAAGAAACAATATACTAAGGCGGATCTAGACCGTTGTGTTATGATGAAGACCGAGTCAACAAGACAATGGGTAGCACGGGTTACATCAATTTTACAGTCATCGATCAACATCTCAGCCCACACGGCCATAACATTTATGCAAAACAATTGCAGTTTCGATTCCTTGACGCATAAGCTCGGACGTATGAGGGAAGATGCATCCTGCAAAGAGATCACATCAGGAGAAGTCACAATAGCTAACAAGTATGCAACCAGGATAAAAGGTCGGGTGAGACAGAAGAGAAACAAAAGAACAACCGGGTCAGTGGAGGCCGTAACCCGGGTCAAAATAAGAACAATGTAAACCAGAACGGCAATAATAAGCGTCCCTATGAGGGAGGAAACTCAGAGTTCGTTGGAACCACACAATCAACGGGTTACAAAGGTGTAAAGGCCCTCCTTACTGTAAGGTAGCGACCTCCTGTGTATAGTGCTAGTCCCTGGATCGACTTGCTAGCACACACAGTTTAAGATGAAATACCATAACATTGCATCAATATTAATTACACGATGATCCAGAAATAAAAATGTTCGATACAAAGTGCATAGCCCATGGCTAGCTCAAACAGAAATAAACACACAGCGGAAAGCAAATGGATAAGTGAGATCCATCTTCATCATGTGCCACAGGCAAGGCATGTTGGTTGGAGACTCGCGACCCTAACAAATCCTTACTCTTCGTCAGAGGGTTCTGCAATGGTGAGTTGCAGCCCAAACTATATTGGGTCAGCACAATTGAATTGTGGTGGCAAGATGACACTTTGTAACTAAATTACTAAAACTATGTCTACATGCATATTTGGCTCGGTGGAGTTTCAGCCTGATTTGCATAAAGCCAGTTTTGTCCTAACATTTATAAAACAACTTTTCATCTTGGACAAAGAGTACAACTGATAGACAACAGTGAACACCTTTGACAACAAAGAGTACCACCGATAGAAAACGGTGAACAACTTTGAAAACTACTCACAACGAGCACCACCGATAGAAAGCGATGAGCTCTCCCAAACCCTTGTTCACCCATCAAATTTTATTATAGATATTGGGATGAGGAGATCTTCAACATCTGCCCTGTCTAGTTGCTCAAATGTCCATAACCGGGGACACGACTAAGTATACTTAGTTTTTACTCTCGAGAGGGTGTGCACTTTTGGATCGGGGCATGCCCTTGTTCCCAACCGCCTTTTGGATCATGTAGAGAGTGGTGGCATCAAGTTGAGCCTCCACAGCTTCTCTTCTTGTTAGGTTGGTCGGATCATGCGGCTTGTATCCAACTTGAATGATGCGCTACAACTCGATTGAAGAGCTGCAAACATGAGACTTCATCATGTATTGCAATTGAGAAAAAGTATAGTCTTTAAGCAACGGGGATCACCCCTATGAGAAACTTGCGGGTGAGGAATAATGGGATCGGGGGTATGGTATTGGGATGGGGGAGGAGTGGCGTTGTACCCTTTAGGCACTTCATCATTGGATGATGGAGTGTTTTGATGGGTTGAGGAACTACTAGCATCACCCTTCCCATCCAAAGGCAATTGCTTTCCCTTTATTAATTCGGGGTCCACATCAAGAGTAATGCCCGGAAGCACCGGAGGCTTTGAGGGCAATGCAAGAGAGGTTTCCTTAGATGTCTTGAGAGACTCAAGCATATCATGAAACTTCTTGAACTCGGTTTGTATGGACGATGTCAACTTTGTTTCCAAAGAGTTGATATCGGCCATAGTGGCACCTTTCTCTTGCATTGCCGCCAAAGTCGCGGCGTCCGTTTTGGAACCCTCTTTTGGGTCAACTTGCATTGTCCAAGGTTGGTCTCAAGCGGTGAAGCTTTTAAGAGACAACCTGGCTCTGATACCAAATTAACGGCAGTTGACCACCTAGAGGGGGGGGGGGGTGAATAGGTGGTGACCAATTTTTATGTCTTTTTTAGTTTTAGGCTAGCGGAAAGTAAGTTGTCTAGATGTGCAACTAGGTGACACAAGTGATAAACAACAAGGAAGCTAAGCAAGTACAGGAAATAAAGATGCGGTAAAGGAGAGTGGAACGAAACAACCGTAGGAACTCGAAGACCAAGATTTTATCCCGAGTTCCACCACATAGGTGTACGTCTCGTTGGATAGGTGTGAGCTACCACAAAGGTTTGCTCAACGCCACAAAGGCCTCACCCTATTCTCCTGTGAATTCGACCACAAAGGTGCGAATCCACGCTTCCACTAAGGACTCCTTTAAGGGCGGAGAAAGTCCCATACAAATTCGTGAGGCACACACCCACAACTGAATTGGGGGCTCTCACAAAGACCACAACAGGTCACTTCCACAAAGGAATCCACAAAGGATCAAAACACACAAGGTTGAACCTAGCTATCCACAAAGGAACCCTAGATTCGTTGCCCCTCAAGAAATAGAGGGGGGAAGTCAAATCGCTTCGGTGGAGATGTAGATCGGTGGCTTCTCCCTCAGACCCCCAAGTATCAACGGATTGGAGTGGCTAGATGGGGAGATCCGGGAGAAACGAGCTTCAGCACCAATGGAGGAGAGAGAAAATCTGGAAGCTTGGAATGCTGGAGGTAGGTGGAGGGGTATTTATACCCCTCCCCAAAATCTGCCCGTTGCACAGCCGCCAGCCCGGAAATCTCCGGGTTGAGGACCGGAGATCACCGGACCCCGGAAATTTCCGGAGAAAATTCCGGCTGAGCTTGAATCTGGATCAGTACTGGTTGGGCTTCTTGACTTAGTCGAAAAACCTCTGTCACTCGGAGATCTTCGGATTGGGGCCCGGAAATCTCCGAGCGCCGGAAATCTCCGGGAGCATTTCCGGCTAAAACTGTTTTGGAGTCAGTACACATTTTGAGTTCTGGACTTGGTCGAAATCCCTCTGTCACTCGGAGATCTCCGGACTGGGGCTCGGAAATCTCCGAGCGTCGGAAATCTCCGGGAGGATTTCCGGCTCAGCTTGATTTGGAGTCAGTACGCATTTCAATTCAGCCTTAGTGAAAAATATGGATGGCTCGGAAATCTCCGGTCTGGGGACCGGAAATCTCCGAGCCCCGGAAATTTCCTGACTGAAATTCTGAAGAAAGACCAAGTGTAGTTGAATTGAAACTTAGGAAAACTAAGTGTTCCTCTTTATCAGTTTACCTGTAAAAGACCATGCATGCTTCATCACAAACATTAGAATACTTTTTGTGTTGTCATTAGTCACCAAAATCTGGGAGTGCATAGAATGCACTTTCAGGGTGCCTCAAGTGGAGGCGGCTGCGCCTCTGGCGGCGGCGGCAGAGCCTCAGGCACAGGAGGAAACGCCTCGCCCAGAGACACCTACACCGCCCCCGCGCCAATGGTGGTGGAAACCACGGAGGAGAAGGCTTCCACGCCATCTCGCGCTCCTACTCCCCCTCGCGCGGCTACACCTCCGCGCGAGGAAACTCCGCCGCACGAACCAACGTCGCCACGCATGTTGACACCGCCGCGTGCGCCCACTCTGCCGTCAGCGCCCACGGCTCCCGTTCAGCCTGCGACGAAAACGCGCGAGGCACCAGCGAGCGCGGGCGCGCCCGCAGGGGGAGATTCTTCCTCGCCTAGCTGGAGGTGATGAGCGCCCTACTGCGGCGGGCCCCGACGAGGAAGCTTGCGCGGGCACGGGCGGACCCCAGGCTAGCCCCCGAGCTCTCCCTGAGGTCGGGCGCTCGCGGCTCGACGCCGGAACCGGGCCCTCCACAAGACAGGAGCTGGTCCTCCGAGGCTAGGACTGGAGCGCGGGGTTGGGACTGGAGCCCTCCACAAGCCAAGCAATTCGGCCTCGTGAGGGAGTCCTTGGAGGGCTTGGAGGCGCACCTCGCCCTCGGGGACATTCAGCTCGCCAGGCAGCAGGAGGAGCTGGCGAGGTCGTGGGCGTTCTACCATGCGGCGGTCGAGGTGCGTCGGCTTGAGGGCTTGGCGCTGCAGGCCGCCCGTCAGGAGGCCATCCGCTTTGCAAAGGAGGTCCGCGAGGGGGCCATCCGTGACACCGACGAACTTCTCGCGCCCCTCCAAGAGGAACGCGACGCCGCTGCGGAGCTCTTGCGCGAGGCCACGACCGAGCACGAGGCGATGGATGGCTCGCTGGCGCAGAAGCGCCGCGAGCGGGGCCAACTGGAGGCTCAGCTGCTCGCTGCCCATCAGGCTGCGCAGTCTACCCTGGAGGGGGACCGCAAGGGCCTCTCCGAGCGCGAGCAGCGGCTGGCCCTCAAGGAGAAGGAACTGCAACAGCGCGGCAAGCAACGCCGTCAGGCGGAGAAGGACCTGGTCACCCAGCGTGAGGCCCTCGAGGCGCGCGAAGGAGACCTGGCCCAGGCGATCTCGAAGTACGACGAGAACGTCGCTGCGCAGAAGCTTGCTTATGAGCGCTTCGAGCGGCGTTTCGCCGAGAAGAAGAAGGAGGTTGATGCTGCCCTCGTAGAGCGTGAGAAGCAGTTCCGCAAGTCCAACTCCCAGAAGTACCGTGACCTGGCCCAGAAGCAGGAGGACCGCTTCAAGGCCAAGCACGCCGCGGACGCTCGCCGGATCGCTGAGCTCGAGAAGGTCAACTCCAAGCTGGAGGCCCGCCTGAAGCGCGCCAAGGATGGCCGATGCCGAGCGGAGGAGGCCCGCGACGAGGCAGTTCACGACCTCAACTCATTGGCCAGGGACGTGGAGGAGCAGGTGGCTCCCGCGATGGAGCGGGCGGCGGAGGCGTCGGACTCAGCCCAGGCGGCTAGCGTGCTCACGAAGCAGCGTGAGCGCATGTTTGAGGCGTTGGTCGCCCGGGGCAACGAGCTTGCAGTGCAGCTCGGCGCGGACGCGCCGCACACCGAGGTCCGAGGCCGTGGCGATGCTGCCATGTACCTGGTCTATTTGGACCAGCTCTTCGCGGCCCTCGAGGGCCCTGTCGCCAAGCTTCACGAGATGATCGAGGACGAGAGCCAGCAGCTCCTGAGGGTGGTTGTTGATCGCATCTTCACCAACCTCAGGCTCCTCACGCCGGGCTTCGACCTCTCTACCGTGACAGAGGCCGCCCAAGGCGAGGAGGCGCACCGGGTCTCCAATTCCCTCCTCGAGCAAGTTGACGCCTTCTGCAACCCCTTCAGGCATGCGGAGGCTGCAGAGGAGGACAACGAGGAGGAGGCCGCCTCTGCCGAGACCGAGGAGGGCGCCGCGGAGGAGGTAGAAGACGACGACACCTCCGCCTGAGCTGCACGCTATTGCGCCTGTGTGCGCTTGTATCTGAAACAATCTCGTGTTTAGATATTTAAGACCTTTTGGCCTGTAATATACTCTTAATTGCTATTTGCTTTTAGCCTGCTTGCCCCTTGAGAGGTCTCTTTGGACTCATCTTCATGTCTATTTGTTCTAGCGTCGGTAGAACCCATCTCTTCGTGCCATGACTCCGCCACTTCGGTATGCAGGAGCAATGACTCCGCAAGGCCGGGGGGAGTTTTGGCCTAGGAGAGGTAAGAGCCCTGAGTCGCGATGCTCAAGTGCCCCCCTTAGACGTGCGAGTAGTCCATGAAGCGTAAGGGAAAGCAAAGTCGCTTGAGGGGCAAACGTGCGCTAGAGGGGGAGAAAACGCTCTCAAGGCGTGGGTGCGAGACTTAGCTTCTTGAGGTTTCCGCCATGTAGAGGATTTTTGCCTGGCGAGGAGTTCCTCTTGAGGGATATTTCCCGGATGCCTCCTCAGGCTTCCGGGGGCATTTCTTACCTATAGATGTTAGAGGGGCGAACCCAAACGCAGGAACACGGTGCATGGGACTCGTGCGCGCTTATAGGTCCCCTCAGTCGTTCCTCACGAGGAGAGTAAGTACCAAGGTCCTCTGTAGAGATGGCGTGTTTGTGGTATCTTGCCCTCCCGCCATAGCTCGGATCCTTGGGTTTTGCAGTGCTGCTGGTGTGTCATTTGACGCAGTGGCACCGTACTCAGCCCCCGCTCGTGAGGTACGCACGTGGAGAGATATAAGCGCATATTTCAACAAAGTAATGCGTAAATAAAACTCAACACCATACATTACATATCGGCGCCGAGGTGCTAAGTTCACTTGGGAACGAAATTGTCTCATTATGCTTGGGGTTGCCAAGTTAATGTTTTGACCATGTCGAGGCATGGGGACCACCCATTAGTGGCAGAGACTCTCAAAGGCCCGAGGTGGCTCGCTACAAGGAGAGCTCGGAGGGTTGACCCTCGAGGGAAGCCTTTGGAGCTTGGAGGTTTAAGCCGTGAGCTTTTAACCTCTAGAGACAAAAAGTGCTTGGAGGTTGAGCCGTAAGTTGCCTCTTCCGCCAGATGTCTTGACGTGACAATGATCACGGGCGTGACGATGATCACGTTCTGCGTTTTTTCCTTCTAGATACAAAAAATTCAGTGAGGTTTAAGCCGTGATATTTTAACCTCTAGAGACAAAAATGCTTGAAGGTTGAGCCGTAAGCTGCCTCTTCCGCTAGATGTCTTGACGTGACAATGATCACGGGTAGAACTTGCGTAGCTGCATGATATTCCATGGATTCTTGACGGGGATGCCGTCTTGAGTCTCGAGGCGGGCCGTGCCAGGCCTGGCGATGTGGGTGACCCCGTAGGGGCCTTCCCACATCGGGGACAGCTTGTGGAGGCCTTCCCTGGAGAGGATCCGCCTGAGGAACAGATCGCCTGCCTCCAGGGTACGCGAGCGCACGTTGCGGCTGTGGTAGCGTCTCAGGTCCTGCTGGTATTTTTCCGCTCATAGTGCAGCGCGGCGTCGTAGTCCCTAGAGAAGCAGCAGGTCGTCGTTGTGGAGGTCCTCTTGCTGGTCCTCGTTAAAGGCAAGGACCCGTGGGGAGCCATGCTTTATCTCTGTTGGGAGGACTGCTTCGGCTTCATAGACGAGGGCGAACGGTGTTTCCCCCGTAGGCTTGGGTGGCGTTGTACGGATGGACCTGAGCACCAAAGGGAGCTCACAGATCCGGCCCTTACCGTGGCCTTTGAGGATGTCGAAGGTCCTGGTCTTCAGGCCCTTTAGGACTTCTGCGTTTGCGCGCTCAGCCTTGTAGCGTACCTGCACTTTTAATAAGGCAGATACCTGTGTATAGTGCAAATCCCTGGGTCGATTCATTTGCACACACAGTTTACGATGTAATATCACAACAAAGCATCAATTATATTACATCGATGATCCAGAATTACAAATTATTTTATACAAGTTGCATAGCGTAAAGCTAGCATTGAAAAAGTACACAGCGGAAAACAATAGCAGAGAGCCTCTATAACTTTCATGCTGCCACAGGCGAAAACATGTTGGTTGTAGACTCGAAACCTTTACGAAACCTCACACGTCATCTGATCAAATCTGCAATAAGAAAAATATTGCAACAACGTGGGTCAGATTCCATTAAAAATGGAGTCTGGCAAGTGACACTATGGTGGACACTTATGGAATAACTCTAAAGCCTATATGAATATTTGGCTGGTGGAGCTCAAGGCTAATTTGCATAAAGCCAATTTTTCCTACTCTTTTGAAAACACTTTTCTTGAAATCAAGACGAGTATGGCATGAAAACCATAAATCTCATCTTCCCTTGTTCACCCATCAAGTTTTATTTCTGAAGTTGGAATGGTGGAATCCACCGTTGACGTCCTGGATCAGCTGCTCAAAATTGTCCGTAACCGGGGACATGGCTAAGTACTTAGTTTTACACTCTGCAGAGGTTGTGCACTTTCACCATTGTACCCATTCAACCCAAGGTATCCTTTACACACCATTTGTGATATGGAAAGGAGAGAATGAGACGAGATCTTTCAGAAGCATTTTCCCTGCCACCTGGCTTGACCCGTTCCACCTAACATCCCCCTACATCTGCTTGTCAAGCCGGAGAGAGTCCACGCAACATAATTGATCAAGCCAGAGCCCATATGGCAATGGCTGCACTGGAAGCAATCGTCACTCGGAGTTCTTCAGATCCCTCTGTTCCTGGGCGGCCATTCTCAAGTCTACATACTCTAGGAACCATAGAAATGGACCTGAGTAGCCACTCAACATAAACCATCCGACCAATTACCACCCAGGTGTTTCATTAACTTAGTGGATGTGCACTCTCAGGTAAAAATCACCATGCTCACAGCCCTAACTAGAATAGAAATTCATCCTAGGCGAAGACAGCCATGAACACAGTCCTGAGTACTCACTTAACATTTTGTAAAAACCTTTCATCAATTGCATAGCATCAATATTTCTGCTAAGTATGATATAGGAACCTAGACACAGGAATAAGGGATTCTACACAGGTTTAGCATAGCAACACATGCATATAAAAATACACTAAGTAATGCATATAAAAATAGGAAGTTTATGAGGTGTGCCACTTGCCTTTGAATGTTGTCGTTGTTCACAACTCTTTTCAACAATGAACGTTTGCTCTCCGTTTAATCTAAACATTAATAGCAAACAAACAACAATACAACAATCATAAAACAACACAACACTTACAAACAAGTTTCTTAAACTTCTAAGGAAAACATGACATGCATGATATGCAAGTTATTTCTAAGGACTAGAGATGCAATCCATGCCATGGAAAATCTTTTAAGTTAATGCAAGGCAATAGGTTGGTCCAAAAAGGACTAAGGTCTTAAGTTGGATAGAAATACTTTGTTTTATATCCTCTTTAAACAAGCACTCTAATGGCTTAGCCATGATGTGCAAAATACTTAGAGAAAAATACTAAGTCATTTGTTTAAGGTGATCATAGATTATTATCAACTCTTTGTAAATTGGACATTCACTATAGTGAGAGAGACAGACACCCGGCCAGCCACTTAAATTGCGGAACAGGTCTCATGTACGTGGACATGTAAGGTTTGTTCCAGGCCGCTTCATCCCACTATGCTGCTAGGATCCAACAACTTCAAGATGATAACATCATGATCAACATTTGTTTAAGTCTAAAAGACAGGATTAGGAAAGAGGGAAAAGATCGAAAGAAAGATGTAGTTGTCCTCCAGGTTTCCTCTCCAGACTTTGTAACTTTCTTCTGGATGATGTCTTGATTGAAGTTTTGATAGACTTGATAAATCTTTAGACTTGGTGGTTCTTGTATCTTCGAGGCTGGTCTTGGATTTACTTAGTCTTCTTGAAGTCTCAGAGGAGAAGAAAAGACAGAGAGAAAGACTTAGAGAATAGCAAGAGATTGGTCTTCTTGAACTTCTGCTCACTTTTCTTCTAAGTGCTTGACATTCTTGAGGATGCTTCCAGGGCCTGTTTTCTTCTAAGTCCTTCATGAACTTCTTCTTGATTTTCTTCTAAGTGTTCCTTCTTCTTGAAGATACTTCTGGAGTCTTGTTTTTGGCTAAGTCCTTCATTGGTCTTCCAGCTCCATCTTGAAAGTTACTAAGTGTCTAAGTGTATAGCACTTTCCCAAAATACTAAGTTTGAAAATGATCCTAACTTAGAGAAAATGGGGAGGAGTTTTCCTTATGAAAATATAACTATAAAATATGCTATGCATGAAATGCAATTTTAAATCACAAGCAACATAACACTAATTTTTGTGAAGTTTATACAATATGCATAAAGTTATAATTGCAATTTAATTAGTTTCTAATTTGCAAAACATAATAAAAGGAAACATAAAGATTAAAGTTTTATGTGATTTATATTTTATATCACAATTTTCTTTATAGATGGTGTTAGTAGCCAGAGGTGGTTTAATTATATTAATGCAATTTGATTTAATCAAAAATAATATTTCTATCAATAGTTATGTTGAAGATATTCAATTTATTCAATTTAAATATATATAACTATGAATTCATTCAAAAATTACTCAAAATATTTTATAGCAGTGGCATTAATTTACACATATTCTAAAGTTTCTAAAACATATTTATTGGCAATTTTTGGATTTATAGATTTAAAGTTATTACAAATATACTCAAATCACCATTTGAAATTTGAATATTTTATACTAAGTCAAATTGGAGTTTTGTCAGATCCAAAATAATCTACATGTCGAGAGCTTTCCAAAAATATAAAAATTATTAAATTTGGAGTTGTGGTTAAAAAGTTATAGATGTTTTAATTACAGGGATTAATCTGCAATTTTCCAATTAAATTTAAAATAGGAAACTGAATTTACACGCTGGCGCTGACGTGGCTGACACGCGGCGCTGACGGTGCTGTCTACGTGGCGCTGACGTGGATTAAGTGGAGCGATCTGGATCGTCAGATCCAGATCCAACGGATCAAAACAGATACCGCTTCGAATTTAAACAGATCTAATCTTAGCCATTGATCGCAGATCGGACGGTAGGGATCGGTCGACCGTACCGTGGTGGCGTGGCTCGCCGGAGATGGCGCGGACGACGGCGCCGGTGGCTCGGCGTGGACGCTACGGTCGATTCCGTGCTTCCCCGGATGCGCGGAGATGACCACGACGTTCGGCGTGAAGCTGCGACAGCGAAGGGGTCGTCTACGACGAGCAGCGCGTCCTCGAGCAGTGCTGGTTCGTGGACGATGGCGCGGCGGGTCCGGCGAGCTCCACACGCGACGCTTTGCTGCGAAGGAGATCGAGAGAAGGGGTCAGGGAGGTGGGTGAGAAGGTCTAGGTCGATTGAATCTCACCGGAAATCGTCGAAGACGCCGACGGCAATGGCGACACGGCGGGGACGATTTTGGGCAGCCTGGAGGCGATGAGCTCGGGTTTTCGGGTGCGGGAGAGGGCGGCGATGCTGGGGTATTTATGGGGCGCACGGATAAGGATTTCTCCGCAAGGAAAGGATCGGATTGATCCGATTTCGTTTTCTGTTTAGAGTTCGTTCGTGATACGATTTGGGGAAGAAGATCGGCTGACGTCACCGCTGACGTCAGCAACTTTTTTCTTTTTCTGATTTTATTTAGTTAATTCATATCTTTTGATTTAAATGTCCAAATGATGTCAAATTAATGTCTAAAAATTTGTAAAATTGTTATCTTTCTGTTAAACCAATTGTGGGCATGTTTTGAATAATTTTGAAAATTAATATTTTGAAATATTGATTAATTACAAATTTGACACTTAAAGTCAAATTTGAATTTCTATCTTATTTAGATTTTCTTTTGGCTAAATAAAATTTGTAAAATACCCACTTTTCAATATGTTTGAATTTAAGTTATTTAAACTTATTTTGCTGAAATCATTTATCTTTATTTTGGCATAATATTAAAGAACTAAATATAAAATGTTTAGGAAGTGTGAAATATAGGGTATTCATTTTTAATTGAAAATAATTTGTGCAACATTATATTTTATATTATGATAATTCATTTGAAAACTTCATAACAACTTTGGAAAGGATTTTTGTTTTAATTCTATTCTTATTTAGAATATATTAATCATTTCATGCTTTGAATTTAGATGAAATTCATTTAAGCAAATGAAATGTTTATTTGGCTAATTCATTTATTTAAATTTTTATGAAGTTTTAAAGTTATACACTATAGGCTTATAATTTCCAAACTATATTTTGAGCTTAGTTAAAGGAATGAAAACCATTTAGTAATTATATACCATTTTGAATAATCTTATATTTATGAATAGATATGGCTAAGTGGTTTAATTCAAATACTTATAAAGATACTAATTTATTTAAAATAAAATGAATTTTAGTTTGTAAAATATTTGTCAAATTATATTTTAAGGATTTTGAAATACAGTGGATAATAAAGGTTTAAACTGTGACATTTGAAATATTAAACTCATGTTTGAAGTCTTTCATAGTTGGTTTCCTTATGTATTTAATATTTTATTTTAATAAAAAGAAAAGTTTTAAATCTTAGTGATTTTTGAACATTCCAAAATGTTGGGATGTTACAAGCCTGTCCGTTGCTCTACGGATGAGCAACCGGGGCGAAGCAGAGCTTGATGCCCATTCTTTCGCAATAGGCTTTGAAGATGCCACTGGTGAATTGCGAGCCATTGTCGGTGATGATGCGATTAGGCACTCCGAAGCGGCAGACCAGGCCTCTGATGAACTTCACCGCCGCGCGTGCTATGATTGTACGCGTCGCCTCCACTTCGGGCCACTTAGTGAATTTGTCAATGGCCACGAAGAGGTAGCGATATCCGCCTTGCGCTGTTGGGAAATGTCCCAGGATGTCCAGCCCCCAGACCGCGAACGGGCAGGATAGCGGAATGGTCTGTTGCCCCAGCGTAGGTTGGTGGATTTGCTTGGCGTGGAATTGGCAAGCTTCACATGCTTGGACGATGTCCACTGCATCCTGAAGTGCTTGAGGCCAGTAGAAGCCGCTCCTGAAGACTTTGCCTGCGAGGGTGCGGGCGCACGAATGGTTGCCGCATTCCCCGCTGTGGATGTCCTTGATCAACAATTTTCCTTCTTCAGGAGGAACGCATTTGAGCGCGGTGCCGTTTGGGCGCTTGCAGTAGAGATTCCCTTCGAGGATTTTTGTATGATTTTGCTTGGCGGGCGATTCGCTCCGCTTCAGCATCTTCCTCGGGAAGGATCCCTTTGTCGAGGTAGCCTTTGATCTCGTCAATCCATTCTGTTTCTTGATGCACCGATGTGAGCTACAGACGCTCCCCTATAGGGGGCCCACAATCTAGAGCCCCGTTTGTAGGTGGTGGCGGGAGTGCTTTGTCTGTGCTTGCGGGCATGGCTTCTTGAGGCTGCTTTATGCACGAGCCTTTCTTCAAAGATGCCTGGTGGCTGAGCTTGCCTCTTTGATGCGCGCTTCGCGATGTCTTCAGCCTCTTGGTTCTCCTTTCTTGGGATGTGCATGAGCTCCATTCCCCTGAAGTGCTTTTCAAGCCTACGGACCTCTTCAAGGTATGCGGCCATGTGGTCGTCCTTCGGCTTGTAGCTTTTGTTAGAGAAATTGACGAGCAACTGGGAGTCGCCCTTGATGAGCAGATGCTTGATGCCTAGGGCGATTGCGGCGCGTAGGCCAGCAAGCAGGCCTTCGTACTCAGCGATATTGTTGGAGATCTTGTCGATTCTGAAGCACAGCTGGACCGCGTAATACAGCTTGTCGCCTTTCGGTTAGATCAAGACCACGCCAGCCCCACCGTGGCCACAAGCGAAAGCTCCGTCGAACTTCATGGTCCAGTGGTTGGGCATTTTATCTCCAAGGGGCTCTTGTTCTTCTCCCAAAGGCTCTTCACGGGTTGGGTCAGTCCATTCGGCGACGAAGTCTACCAGCGCTCTTCCTTTGATTACCCTTGTGGTATCGAAGCGCAAATTGAATGGTTGTAGCTCTATGTTCCATCCTGCGACACGATCTGTGGCGTTTGGGTTGCGCAGGATTCGCTCCAGGGGGAAAGAGGTGACCACCGTGATGGGGTGCCCCTGGAAGTAGTGTCACAACTTTCTTGAGGCGATGAGTAGTGCGAGGAGGAGCTTCTGCTGCATTGTATACCGCTCGCGAGCATCACGCGGTACTGTGCTCACGAAGTAGACTGGATGCTTGACGAGGGTAGTTTCTGTAGCCTTGTCGTCTCAAGGGGGTTGGCCTCAGGTGGCTTATCATTGGCCTCGAGGGTGTTGGCCTCAGGGGGCTTATCATTGGCCTCGAGGGGGTTGGCCTCAGGTGGCTCGTCAGGATCCCTGGCGGGATCTTCTTGCAGCGGTTGACTTGGGGCAGGCCTCTCTTGGGGCTTTGGGCCTGGTGGGTTTGTGAGGGCTGCCCTTTCGTCGAGCTCCTGATCACGAGGCTTCTGCTTTGGAGTGGTTGCACTCTTCTTGTGGAGTACTGACTCTTCCCTTTCTAGCACAAGGACGGCACTGGCTGTCTGTGGAGTAGCTGATAGGTAGAGCTTCAGGTGCTCGCCTGACCTTGGGGCGACCATTACTGGTGGGCTGGCAAGGTACTTCTTCAAGTTCTCAAACGCTTTTTCAGCGTCAGGGGTCCACTTGAAAGTGCCCATTCTTTTCATGATATTGAAGAACGGCAGGGCTCTTTCACCGAACTTGGAGATGAATCTACCTTGCGGCGCACAGGCATTATGTCTTGTCAGGAGCAGTTACAGTGACGTGTTGGGACCCCCACGACGCACGCCCCTGTGATCCTGCGCGCAGTTGCGCAGCAGCGCGATGCGTGTCTCGGGCCGGCCGGACACTTTGGGCCCACGATGATTCGGCTGCGTCCATGGGCTCAGCTGTGCCCATCTTGGGCCCGGGGGTTACCGTTGGCCCAGTGAGGACCAGGGTGTGCAGAGCCCACTCTCCACAGCCCTCTCACGCGACAGAACCGACAAAACGACTAAGGACCAAGCTTCCGCTTGGGGAGACCCTCGAGAGGCAACTCCTCTTGAGGGCCTGAAGAGGAAGGGAGGGCTTGAAGAGGACCCCCTTGCTTCAAGAGACTCCACAAGGCTCGACCAGCCTAGAGAGGAGTCAACACGAATCTCTCCACAAGGCACCGAGGCCCTGTGGAGACACCTCGCGGCTAAGCAACCGCTGCAGGGTGCACATGGCTTCTGTAGCAGCTGCAGAGTGATGCGTTGTCTGCAGACGGTGACGCAGACGCCACAGTAACCATTCTAGTGATTAAAGGAGTCAACAAAGCTGCGTCGCCAGAGCCGGACTACGAAACCTTCCTCTTTGGTGATAAAGTGGCATGATGGCGCAACGCTCCAAGAAGATCGTCATCGTGCGCTCCGCCACGATCGCTGCAGCGCCTACTGGCCGTTCTGTGCGGACTGCGGATTGTCGGCCACCACGGCTGCCTTTAGCACGGATGGACCGAGTCCATGAACTTTTCTGCGGCGGTGAACTCCGCTCCTTCGCGCCACTGCCATGTGGGAACTCATCAGCTGCATAAAGTGCAATGATGAGGCCCGTGGCGCCTATAAAAGGAGTAGGAGCACCTCCGTAGGAAGGGATCACATTCTGAAGCCTTGGAACCCTAGCCAAGAGTGTAGGATAGCCAACTAGCTCGAGGAGGAAGAAGACCATAGATTCCCTCTTCAAGCACCAAACTTCCAAAAGAGAGCCCTCGGAAGCTCATTGTACTGTAACCTCTGAAATGCAATACAGACAAGCAGGAGTAGCGCTGTTACCTCATCCTGAGGGTCGTGAACCTGGGTACGGGATGGTGTCCTTCTCTGTCGTGTCGCTCCTCTTCAGGCTCGACCAGCATCGTCGCCGTGCCTCTCGAGGGTCGTTTGACCTCCACGTTCAGTCCCCCTTCGAACTACTCTTCAGGGTGTGACTATCCCTGTTCCGTGGGAGTCACTCTCCAACACTTTTGGTTTGCTCCTTTTGGTTATTATTTTTTCTGTTTTCGACTTACAGCTGAATTAGAGACCTTGATTTTGGTGGTGCGTGAAGACCAAGATGCAGAAATTGCAAAAGCGACGATAAGGTAAAGTCTCATCCTAACTTACCACATTAACTAGCTAAATGTGATATTTCAGTTTCCTTTTGTTTTTTGCACCAAAGATGATTAGGTCCTGGTTATGTAAGAAGTCGAAATATATATGTTTATCCTATGTGCTCTTTCAATTTCTTTGCTTACAAGCTAGCATTTTTTTAGGTGGAGTTGTGTCATTGTCTTTGCTTTGTTTTTAACAAATAGTTGTCCTTCCTCATGTTTATTTTCTTGACGGAGCTTTGGTATTGTTGGGTTCCTGACATCAGTGTAAGCTTGGTCATTTTCTTAAATTGAAGCTATGTTATTTAAGGTGCAGTTGGCTATGAAGTTAATAGTGTTAGGTGCAATGCATTTTTGCAATTGATTTTCTAGCTGTCATGAGAGAGTAGACATTATTTCTGATATGATATTTCTAGAGTCCAATCGCATGGTGTCCTACTTCTCTACATTTTATATTTCTATCTGATACACAAAAATAAAAAATCACTAACTAATTCCGTTGCTACTAGATTATGTTTTATGTGGACTACTAATTGTATATTTATATCTGCACTAGATTTTTTATTCCGGATGTATTGTGGTCCCAAAGCTTTTGATATCTAATGGTTGTATGATGCAATTGCTATGAATTCTCGCACAATCTAAACTATGAATGATAAGGGGGGAGATGACCCTGGGTCGTCTGATGGATCCTCACTAGATTTTTATTCCAAGTGTATTGTGCTCCCATAGCTCTCATTGCTGACGACATAATTCCATTCAGTGTTTCAAAGGTAGAATTGATCACTACTCCAATAATATTGGCAACATCAGAAGCATCATCTTCTTTGAGCCATTCCCCAGGTTATATTGTCTGTATGATTTGTCGGTTTTCTATAACATGTTGTACAAATAACATACTAGTTTGATGATATCATATCGTGAACTTCTCAATATTGTTTAGGTACTTGCTCAGCATTGCAGTAGTTTTAATGCTAATATTGTGTGTTCCCTTAATATATAGCAGTCATTTAACATGTTATGATTGCTGTCGCAGTTTGCTCTTTCACAGGATTTTGATACCTCATAGGTGCTGAGGTGTTGCATGGATTATATGGAAAATTCAAAAAGCTTAAGTCCAACAGTGGCACTCGTGCTGTTTGAATTGAGAGGAGCCTTGGACTAATTGTGAGCATCATGTCCTTATTTTATGTACAAGGTAACAATTTTCCAGGTGTATTGTGCTCCCATATATAGCTCTCATTGCCGAGGACATAATTTCATTCAGTGCTTTAAAGGTAGAATTGATCACTACTCCAACAATACTGGCAACATCAGAAGCATCATCTTCTTTGAGCCATTCCAAGCAGCTGGTACCCCTTACTTCACCATTGAAAATCAGGTCACTACAAGATACATGAAATAATTCAGCTATCATTGAAGCAGACATCACACCGACCGCTATTAAGGATGTAGTTGAACAAAGAATACCCTCAGCAGAAGAGGTACACATATCTCTAACAATATATGGTTTTTATTCCGTTTTATAACTTGCTTATCTTATATTTTCTACAATGCCCTATATCAGGTTGTATTGTGTGTATGATTTGTTGGCTTCCGATAACAGGTTGTACAAATAACTTAGTAGTTTGATGAAATCATATCGTGAACTGCTCAATATTGTTTAGGTAGTTGCTCAACATTGCAGAAGTTTTGATGCTAATATTGTGTGTTCCCTTAATATATATCAGTCATTTAACATGTTCTGATTGTTGTCGCGATTTGCTTTTTCACAGGATTTTCATACCTCGTAGGTGCTGAGGTATTGCATCGATTATATGGAAAATTCAAAAATATAAAGTCCAACGGTGGCCCTCTTGCTGTTTGAATTGAGAGGAGCCTTGGACTAATTGTGAACATCATGTCCTTATTTTATGTACAAGGTAACAATTTTCCTCCTTTATGTTTCAATTCAACTGAGGAACCTTCAAGGAGGTTTCTGGTGGTCATGACAGAGTAATTTGGGTGCTTGGAGTAGTTGGTGACCATTGGCTTTCTCACTAACGCCATATTTCAACCATGCCCGTGGGAACTTCGAACAACCCTCCTTTTCATTTATATTGATAATTTTACGCCTAGTTTTGTTATCACCTTTGAGCACATATTCTCTTCCCGTGTGATTAATATATCTCTATATGTACAGCATGTTTGCTGTACTAGAACATTTATGTGTTCCCTAGAAACAGAAGAACAGAACATACATAGATTTATTTTTCTTGCCTGGTTGTCCCCTATGAATTGTGTCTTTGTTGTTGTTAGCGTACACAATTTAATTTAAGAAAAATAACTATGTAGTATTATGTTGTTTGTATCATTTGTCGGTTTCCTATGACAGGTTGTATAAATAACTTGGTAATGTTATGTGATTTGTATTTTCAACCCCCTTTGATATATTCTTCTTACCTGACAAGTGACATGTAAGGTGAAGGCCAGGTCATCAAGGAATCGAGTTTTTCAACTTGAGCTGCAGGGAAAGAAAAACTAAGCTACTTACCAATACATCTTTAAACATAATTATACATGTTACTAAGTCATCTTCTTGTGTTCTATATACAACCTGTTCTGACCAGAGTGCATACTTGCATGATGTCCAATTATGGATTGAGAAAATATGTCATTGTGAATCTCGCACCACAATCGATTAACACGGTAAAATTTAAATTGGTTCTTTTAGAGGTCGGTGGTAAAGGCTGCCAAGTTGTATGCGGATTTGGATGGCTTATGTCGAGACATGTACCTTTAGTTCTAGGTTTTGCCTCTGTAAGCCAAGCAAGGATGAAGAATGTCATCCAATCTTTAATGATGTCAATGTGGCCACCATATTGATCAGTCCAACCTCTGTCAGCCCAGCATAGATGTTTTCTAATCTTTTGTGACGTTCTGGCCACCATATTGATCAGGCTAATATCAGGATTTTGCTTTTAAACATAATATCTTAGTGTTATGTAGATGAATTATATACTATAATATAATTGTACCGTCCGACTGAGTTACTATTTGTACAAACGACCATTGTGTCAGCTAATGTGATCATGTATATATATTCCTATGCAACGTTCACTTTACGCAAATCAGATCTTGCAAAGTATATTAGAAAACTCAAACCAAAAAAAAATTAACAAAAACTCACATCAAGAGCGCGGCGTGGCGCCGCACCAAATCTTCCTAGAATAAATATAAAAGACGGCACGGTTCACGCGATACCAGCGATCCATCCACTGTTCATCGCTATTTTCTGCCAATCAGAGCGCGCCACGTCATGTTTCTTGCAGAAAAGCCCCCAGAAAGTTCACGCACCAACCCGCAGTCCACGACCTAATGCACGCAGGGACCTGGATGCAATTACTGAAAACACCAGACTTTTGTGTAAAAAGCACCCGCAGATTAACCCTCTCCGTCTTTCCTCTCTCGTGACCTCATCGCCGTCGCAAGCCGCCGCCGTGCCGCTGCTTCTCCGGTGCTCCCGCATCAAATCCAAGAATCCCATGGGATCCGTCGCCATCTGCTCTACCCCTCCAGCGATTCATACCTTCTGGGACAGCCGGGCCATGCCGGAATCGTCGCCGGCGTGAGCTCGGTTTTGCCACCACGATTGCTAGTCGTCGCGGGCGCTCCGGCAACCAAAGAGCGGCGGCGCCGCCACCTACAGGTGCGCCTCATCCTGGCGCACCCGACATGCCTACGCGCGCGTCCGGAGTCACGCGTATGCTCCGCCGGTGACCACAATGCCGCCACGCCCGGGGACGCAGGATCCGCCCGCCGATAACGTCAACACAATGTCACCACGGGCCCACCTGTCAGCTTTTCTCCATTTTCCACTTAAAAAAACAGTAAATAATTAGTTTTGTAACATTAATATCTTTAAATATATCCACTGGAAAAATATAAAAAATATATCAAAATGACCAGAATAATAAGACCTAATTAGTTATGGAAAAATGAAATGCATTTGTAAGTTTGAAAAACAGTGCATATTGAAATAATTCTTAAAACCATTCCTTTTAATGACTCAAAAAATATTTGTCAGAAAAAATATGAAAAAAGCAAAATGACCACAAAAAAAACCTAATTTCTTGTGACGAAATGTAGCTTCAACTTACTGTCAATTTACACAAAACAATATAAAAAAGTTGATTACTGAAAATTAATATCTTCAAATATGACCATATAAAAAATGAAAAATATATCAACATGATCACAACAAAAAAACTTCTTATAGCTCAACTCAACAACATATTAAAGTTTTAATTTGGTATAACTTAATGTAGAAACAACAAAAGGTTAGTAAATTAACATCTCCAAACACAACTATCCGAAAAACCTTTATATCCGACAAAACTTCGTCTACTTCTAGTAATATTGAAATCTACAAAAAGAATCTACATTTATTTAAACATACGCACAACACACGGATGCGGCATAGCCGCACCACATCCACTAGTCTGTATAATGAGGTGACGTCAGACTTTTAACAGTTTCTTCTCTTTGCGTTGACACGTTAGTTAATTGTTTAGTTAGAGAAGAGAGAATGAAGAAAAAAAGGTATGCCTTTTCCTTACATAAGATATGATCTCTTATTTTGCCTAATTTCACCATCGAACAAGTTGTCTTCCCTTAGGTATACAATTTACTACTAAAATATAATTACTAATTGTTAGGATGTCAATAAGAAAATAATGTACAATTTATAATTTTGTCTTTTCTAGATGACGTGGATGGCTAAGAGAAGGCACGACTTTTGCATGCCCTGATGTAATTGCAACTTCTTTCAAAAAATAAGGTCCACAAGATGCACGAAAAGTTCTCTAGGGCGATCGGGAGGGGATTTCATTTAGGCTAGGGTTTTCATGCTTGAGGGTGGTTGTTTCGGTGGTGGTGAGATCTCGATGGCGAGTTCCTCCCCGTGGGTCGGTGGGTGTCCTCCTATTAAGCGCGATGCTCGTGGGTGACGTTGGTTTTGAGTGCTTCCCATGTCGTCTCCTGTTCATGACGTAGCAAGAGGCCGTGTGGCGGCTGGGGTTCTGTCAAGGTTATCGGTGAAATCAAGGGCGGAGGATCTGGAAACCAGTATGACAGCAAGGATGAGAGACCTCCTGCTCACTGTCAAAGAAGTCACTAGGCTTGTGATGAAAGGGGTGAACCCGACTAGAATTCCTCAGCCGAAGTTGGTGGCGGTGGGCAAAATGTCTGCTCACTGAGGAAACTGATCATTTGAGCGTTGGAAAGGGCTTGGGAATGAAGGAGATATGCCCTAGAGGAAATTAATAAGGTGTTTTATTTATCATATCCCATTTGTTCATAATACGTTTTTGTGTCATGCTATAACTGTATTAAGCGGAAAATGATACGTAAGACAACCAGGTCCCTAGTAGCCTCTACGTGACTATTTCATTGTGTAATCGATGATCGAGGTTTCCCGATCATGTGACATAGTGTCAGTTGACAATGGAGTCATGTCGTTGGTAGAACGATGTGATGGACATACCCAATATTTGAAGGACGTAGTCATCACGCCTTTGACCGTGAGATCAACTCTTATTGTTGTTCCTGAAAGATACTTTGATTGCATCAAACGTCATGTCTTAAAAGTATGAAAATAAAGGTGTTCCTCTCGGGTATTGGAAGGGAGTATGTTGAGACGAGGGATCAAGAGTGGGATTTGCCAGTCGCATAGCAGGATATATACTCTAGGGCCCACTCAGGGAGATTATGTCAAATAAGCTTGCAAGCATGTGACTAGGTCACCAGGACATAATATCATGGACGAGTAGAAGATAGTGTTGTCAGTAACGAGATCAATCTAGGTATCGTGATATCCATGAACGAGTCTCGGACACGCTAAGTATCGACATGGCAAAAGGTTTAAGACTCGACGTCTAGGTTCGAACGACAAAGTTATTCGTTATCTCACAAGGATTAATTCTGGGTATCCAAGGTCCACGAATTAGTCATTGATCGGAGAAGCGTGTCGATCATGTCTGGCGAGATCTCGAACCTCTAGGGTAATACACATAAGGGGAGTCGACAAGTTTACCGGAAGAGAAATTAGAAGAGAGAGCACCGAGAGCGTCCCGGGAAAGATTCGATGAAGATCGGGGAGCGACGAAATAATTTTTGGAGCCGGAATAAATTAGATAATGTGTGTTTAATATTAATTAGTCTAATTAATAGTTAAATACAATTTTATTTAATAATTTTTGGAATTAAGGCAGCCCACCTTAAATGGGCCTTCCTATGGGAGAGAAGGTCCATAAGGGGGGAATTTCCCCCTAGGTGCGCATGAGGAAGGGGGCTGCCTGGTGTGAGAATAGTCCCACACCGCCCAGCCAGCAAGGCTGGCAGCCTCCCTCCACCTTTATATAGAGGTGCTCCCTTGGCCTTTAAGGTACACCAATCCCTGTATCTCTTCTTCTCCTTGAAACGTGATTCCTCCATTAGAGTTGCGCCAAGGTGAAGTTCTCTCCACCATACGCAGACCGCCGTGCTGCTGGTCTTCCGGTCCAATTCTTCCACGGCTCGTCCCTGGATTGGAGCCCGGAGGTCTTCGTCTTCACCATACGTGTGTGAATCCCTGCGAGGTGCCACGCTAGTGGTGCTCGGAGTTCTTCTTCCTCTACACGACCTTGAGGTCATCTTCGTCGGCTTCATCGACAACGCTTGTGCGGGAGCGTAATCCCCGTGTTTCGATCTACAAGGTATGTATATTGATTTCCTCTGTATTACTATATCTGCATAGTATAGATCCTGGCTAGTTTAAGGTTATCGTTGTTAGAAAATTTATTGTTTTTTGCCTCTGATCCCTTTCAGGGAACTGCATCATCATGTACACTTTAAGCAGATTGGGGAAAGTAGGTTCATGGTCCAGTTCTCGTCGAAGGGGGATTGGGAACATGCTTTGAAGAACTGTCCATGGCAATTTGATTCAAGTGCATTTATGTTGAAGGATTACGATGGGGCAGTACGTCCCTCTGACACGATGTTTGACTCCATGGATATATGGGCCAGAGATCAGGATTTGCAAATGGACAAGATGAATAAAGCCTATGGGGAAATCACTGGTGGATGTATTGGGAAGTTCATCTCAGTGGATGTTCTTGAGGAGGGTGTGGCATGAGGAGAAGAGTTAATGATTAGGGTGGCAATTAAAGTGGATCAGCTCCTTCTCAGAGGGGCGAGTCTGAAGGAAATGAGATTAGTAAGTTGTCGCAGCAGTGGAATATGGGGTTCCCCTAGAGCTGCCCAAGTGGGTCCACCATCTGTGGGCCCAACACCAAGACGAACAAGGCTGAGACTCAACGCGAAGCTTGGCGGGCGCACCCTCGCCACGAGAGTCCTTTCGGGTACGCATGACCCCTTGGTCGCCTGCACCCCGGAAGGGACCAAAGACACCGAGAGCGCGAGTCCCTGCAGGGACGGGCTCCCTCTCGGGTGCAAGACCGTACAAGGAGAAGATAAGGTTCCCACCACCTTCTAGAGGATGATAGAAGACCCAAGAAGGCTTGGGAAGCAAGGCATGGCCAGGGGACACCACCTAACCACTGTCATCCCTAGTCCGCGGCTTTTCGCAAAGGTGGGAGAGATCCCACTAACCCGGCGAACGATACTAGGGGGAGAAGAGGCCACGTCGCCGTCTCCACCATGAAGAGGGGTTGCTTCCCGCCAAAACCCCTCACTCTCCCTCACATGACCTCTGTGGTATCCCCTTTCACTATAAAAGGAGGGCCAAGGCCATGGCGAGGAGGAGGTCGAACGATTGATCCAAGATAGCTTAGTAGGCAAGCAAGCTCCGGCTGGCTCGCCATGGACCCAAGGAAGAAGATCGTCACCAAGATAGGCTAGAGAGAGGTGATGCACTCCGTGTGGTGTGTTGTTGGGAGACACCAAGAGGAAGGTATGAAGAGTGTAGCAGCAAGTTTCCCTCAGTAATGAAACCGAGGTTATCGAACCACTAGGAGATTAGAATTCCCTTGAGGTATCAATGGCGCCAGACAAGTGCTTGCGACGTAGTTGACGTGGAGCCTGCACACAAACAATTAAGATACTTTGCCCCAACTTAACAGTGAGGTTGTCAATCTCACTGGCTTGCTGTAACAAAGGACTAAACGTATGTGTGGAAGGAAGATGTTTGTTTGCAGAAAGTAACAGATTTGTAGTAGGTGGTTTTATCAGATTAAAGAGAAGGACTGGGATCCACAGTTCACTAGTGGTGTCTCTCCATAAATAATAATAACATTTATGCGGGTAAACAAATTACAGCTGGGCAATTGATAGAATAATGAAGTGCATAACTATGCATATACTAACGTTACAATGTCTAGTGTGAGATTCATTTGGGCATTACAACAATATACATAGACCGTTCCAACCGCATCCATGACTAATAATCCACCTTCCGGTTAGCGTCTGCACCCCTATCAGTATTAAGTTGCATGCAACAGATTATCGCCTTAAGCACTGTGTGTAAAGTAAGTACATAACATCATCCTTAGACAAAGTACTACTGTTTTATCCCTAGTAGCAACAGTACATCTACAACCTTAGAGTTAGCTGTCACCACCCCAGATTAAATAGAGACATGAACCTACTATCGAGCATAAATACCCCATCTTGGAGTCACAAGCATCTACTTGGCCAGAGCATGTACTAGTAACGAAGAGCATGCAAGATCATGAAATAGCACATACATGATATATTATAAAGCAATAACTTTAGTACTCAATATTCATCAGATCCCAGCAAACACACCATGAAGTATTACATAACAGTGATCTTGATCATGATAGGCAGCTCACAAGATCTAAACATGATAGCATAAGAGGACAAGACAACCATCTAGCTACTGCTATGGACCTGTAGTCCAGGGGTGAACTACTCACGCATAGTTCGGAGGCGGGCATGGTGACGTAGATCCCTCCGGTGACGATTTCCCCTCCCGGCAGGGTGCCGGGGAGAAGTTTTGATATCTCCCGAATTGGTGTTGACGACTGTGGCAGCTCGGGACCCGTGGAGGAAATATTGAACACTATGTTAGGGTTTTTGCGTCGGGGGGTATTTGTAGGCAAAAGGGCGAGGTCGGTGGAGGTCCGAGGGGCCCACACCTATTGCTCGCACGTCAGGGGTTAGACCAGCATGAGCACGTGATGGCGCCGCCTCGCCCGCCCACTTCGTCTCGTCTTTGGTGTTCTGGAACGTTCCCAAATAAATATAGACTTCCGAAAAGAAATCGTCCGATTCCGAGAATATTTCCTTAAGTACTTTTCTGAAACAAAAAAACAACAAAAAATAGGGAACCGACACTGTGGCATCTTGTTAATAGGTTAGTCCCAGAAAATGCATAAAACAATATGAAATGCATATAAAACATGTAATAACTTGGTATATAGCATGGAACATAAGAAATTATAGATACGTTGGAGACGTATCAACATCCCCAAGCTTAGTTCTACTCGTCCCGAGTAGGCAAGAAAGATAAAAGAATAATTTCTGAAGTGACATGCTTTCACACAATCTTGATCACGTAATAATGTAAAGCATGTAAACTGAGATCAAATGAATAAGGGTTGTAGTTTATATTGATATCAGATGAGTAATAAATAAACAAGTAGGCAAAGCAAAGCAAACCTTTCAATGATATAGTACTTGATAGCAATCAACCGTGCAAAGTGGATATTTTAGAGATGATTTAATCTTCAAGCACAACAATATAATCATCTAATGCGTCCAACAAACATGACAACTTTGTGAAAGGATCAAGTCAAGCAATATCAATATGCACGTAGAAGATCAACTCCTTATTTGTTCAAAATAAACTAGCAAGCGTTCAACGTTGATTCCGGGCACCAGGATGTTTTTGCTAAGAGAATGTTAAGGGGGGTTTGGAAGGCCAACGGGAGAAAGTCTCACAAAGCTGCAAGTGATCATTAGACAAGAGGAAGTTTTATAATCGAAGCTCTTAAGGAAATATTAGACAAGAGGAGTAGTGATTGCCATACAACAGCTGCACATAGAGCTATAAGTATATGAAAGCTCTCCAATGGAACTAGTGGGGGTGCATCCAACTTGCTTGCTCACGAAGACCTAGAACACTCTTGAGGAGGCTCATCATTGGAATATACAAGCCAAGATCTATAGTGTAAAGTTCCCCACATAGTTATGCAAGTAAGACATGAAAATTCTATCATATGGAGTAAAGGTGCTAAACATGAGCACAAGTGATGACTATGAATGATATGGTGCTATAACATGAGCACAAGTGTGTGATAAAGAATAGTAATGTTGCCCCCTTTTTATTTTATTTTCTTTCTTTCTCTTTTGTTCTTCTCTTTTTTCTATTTTCTTTTTCTTTTTCTGTTTCTCTTTTGGATGGCCTCCAAGGCTCTTTTCACTTTTAGAGGCAGGCATCCTAATATGATGATATGACAACACAATAATGATGATATGACAACATACAGATGATACAAGTAACTAATATGAATAAGACATAATGTATATGACAACGGTGCCGCTGCCAGTGTAGCAGATTATGCAATGATCTAGCGTAACATGCGTAAAACCGCACATCAGCTTTATGGAATCACGCAAAGCAATATATAAGTAATGAAGGACAACAAGTCATGTAATGTAAGATGGATGTTGCATGGCAATATATCTCGGAACTTCTATGGAAATGCTGTAATAGGTAGGTATGGTGGATGTTTTGAGGAAGATATTTGGCTTATGTGTAGGAGAACAAGATGAAGATCTCCCACGAGTTTGGATGTACCCGCGAAGTATGCACCAACTCTCAATGTGAGAAAGGGCAATGCAAAGTACCGAAGAGGCTAGCAATATGGTGGTGGAAGTGCCATGAAAATAGCAGCTTTAGAACTCTCAAGTAAAAAGATTCCAAATAAAAATATGATCTTAAAAGGCATGATGAAAATCACTCCAAGAGGTGTTGTGGCAGATGAACAATTCACTGTTGGGGACCCGACCGGAGCGCATAACACAAAGTCATTACGGTTGCCATAGGCATGTAGAAGTCATATATCATTATGCTATCAACTGGAAATCTAAGTGTGGCACAACTTCAAGTTTTCCTAGACCAACCATTAATCATTCCACTTTACTAAACCTTCATGTTTACCATGAAGAAAATTAATATCTCAAAACAACATCAGTAATTCATGTGACATAATTTAATGATCTACAAGATATGAATCATTTAGTTATACCATCTACCACATTTAGCATTTTCTGTTCTCAACCAAACACCGATCAACTTACTTAAAAGATAAATTCTCCAAGTAATTAAATAATGAGATATGACCGTATAACATAAGAAAGCTAACAGCTGTAGCAAGAGATGCATGAAAAACGAGAGATAGAAAGCATAACAGTAGCTAGAGAAGAATACTCAACAAATATAAGTGAAGAATACGAGTATTTATAAGAAAAAGCAGAGCGTGTCTGTTGGGTGGATCATAACCCGGTAGACCCACTGACATAGAAGATAAGCCGGCCTGGCAAGAGCCTGGGCCGGATCATGCATAAAGATACGGGCCGGATGTCATGTGAGCCGTTGTGCAACGTGTGCCTTTGCCTGCAAGCAAGAAGGATCCAGAAGGCTGGAAACCAAGTACAAGACAGAGTCCTGATAAGAAAGGCGAAGACTTAGAGGACTTAGAGTAGAGTCCGGGTATGATAGGAACCCGGATCCCGGCTTGTACCTCCAGCGAGACCCGTCACGTATATAAGGGGGTCTCCTGGTTCCTAGAGATCTTAAGTCATAAGCGATACCACCATAGTAATCTCGAGACCCGGAAGCTAAGACGCCGAGTCCTCGAAACCCATATCAATAAAGCAGAAGCACGAAGTAGGACTTTACCTCAAGACGAGGGGCTGAACCTGGGGAAATCCTTGTTTCCCTACGCAACGCTAGACAAACTCCTTATGTCGGAAGCCGCCATGCCCCTCATCTCAAGTTTCCACCCGGAAACATCTTTCGTGACAATCCCACGACAGTTGGCGCCCACCGTGGGGCCTGCGGCCAAGAGCATCACTTTTTCAGGAGAAGCGCGGCGAGGTATGGAAAACCTAGCTATCGTACAGATCTACACGCTTACAGGAGGGGAGCGGATCATGAACGACTCCGGCTGGTCAGAAGAGGCGGACTATTTGGAAACCGGATCTATGCTCTTCTTCGGGCAGATCGATGTTTCCGTTTGTGTGATCCGATCTATTGGAGCCGGCGAAGACTAGTATGAGCCGGAGTTTGAGTCAGAGTCCGGGTCAACCACGATGACCCAGACAGACGGAGAAGAATCAGTAGGATCGCCAGAGTTTGAAGCTATCACCGAAGAGGAAGAGGCGGCGATCCAAGCTATGCAGGGTTCCATCATCACCCCCACCAATACATCAGATCTAGACACAGATACAGAGTCAATCTTACCATTATTCGAGGATCGTTATGCATACGGGCTTGAAGATGAAGATCACCCGGCGCCACTGGGACCCTACGTCATGTGTCGGTTCACATCTTGACCCGGGCAACGCCGGCAGATGGAGTTACAACTTCCGTGAGTGATGAGACAAGTGCAGAAGCAACCGCACGGCGGAACAAAGATAATTGGGATCGTGATCAACTCTCCGCACCAGTAGCAAACTATGCACCACCTAACCCCAGTACCAGAGCAATTTTACCAACTTTTAGTTCTATAGCTCATCCACGTGTACCAACTTCAGGGACGGCCCTCGGAAATCCGATTTTAGTGCATACTCCGGTACCAGCACCAAACCCGGCTAACCTGGTGTTGCCACCGCCTTTGGAGCAGCAAGCGCTTGCCGAGACGTCAGCAAGCCTGGCCTAGCATATGGGAGATGTAACAGACACTAGCACAACCCTGATGAGAGAGATAGAAGACTTAAGGCAAGCAGTGGCAAGAGCAAATCAAGAGCGTGCAGACGAAACCCGACGTAGACAGGATAGAGAGCGGCTTGTGGTTCAGAAAGAGCAGAGATTGCTAGAAGAAAGAAACACCCTTCAGAGAAGAAGGGACGAGATGAGTGCAGTTTAAAACAGAAGGCACAGAAGCCGGCTACATCTACTTACCGGGACAAATGCCATAGAACCTCGAGCTTTGGAGTATCAGACGCCAGCAAACGCGGCACCAGTACCAGTGGCGATAGCTAACCCGACGACAGGGGCAAGCGTGTCACCGGCGGGGATACCAGGTGCACCAGCGAGAAGCCCGACACGAGGAGTCGGGGCAGCAGTCGTGGGAAAACTACCACCGCCTCCACCCAGGTTTGATCCCCCTCCGGGTCATTATAATAACCATTGATAATATTTTTGCAGCGACATACGCACTAGAGCAGATACCTTTTGATAAATCACCGGCGAGCTTAGAGGCGAGAAGAGTTGTTGATCTATTACATGCTATCGTGGTCCAGCTTTCAACTCAGAACCACCAAGAAGCCGCACCAGAACTCGGCAACCAGAGCCGGTAGTAGCAAGATCGGTCCATAACAAGCTTGGACCGGTAAGCCGACAAGTCCAGCAACAAGAAGAACAGCACCCTCAACAAGTGATCGCGCCACAAAGGGTGGCAGCACCGACTGCCACTGCAGCCCATCTATAGTTAACAGTTCAAGAGCAAGGCGCGCAGCCGCGGGAGGAGTTCTACCAGAAGCCGGAGTTGGATTCATGGCTCAACCCAGACCCATCGCAATTTCGCCTGCGCCGGGTCACGGAGGAGGCTCGTTCACGGAGTAGGCTCGTCAGCAAACCTAACGGTCCAAAGTGCTTATCATATAAAATTAAATCAGAACACTTTCCAGAAAAATTCAAAGAGCCAAACAAGATAGTCAACTATGAGCCGAACATGAACCCAGAGACATGGTTGAGTGGCTATGGTATGGCCATGGACATGAAGAACGCAACACCAAATTTATGTGCACGTTACCTGTATCTCATGATGGCAGAAGGAGCACCCAAGATCTGGTTGGACTGGCTTCCACCACGTAGAATCAACTCGTGGGAGGAACTTAAGGCGTCATTCAACAAGAACTTCGTCGGGACACGCAAGAAACAATATACTAAGGCGGATCTAGACCGTTGTGTTATGATGAAGACCGAGTCAGCAAGACAATGGGTAGCACGGGTTACATCAATTTTACAGTCATCGATCAACATCTCATCCCACACGGCCATAACATTTATGCAAAACAATTGCAGTTTCGATTCCTTGACGCATAAGCTCGGACGTATGAGGGAAGATGCATCCTGCAAAGGGATCACATCAGGAGAAGTCACAATAGCTAACAAGTATGCAACCAGGATAAAAGGTCAGGTGAGACAGAAGAGAAACAAAAGAACAACCGGGTCAGTGGAGGCCGTAACCCGGGTCAAAATAAGAACAATGTAAACCAGAACGGCAATAATAAGCGTCCCTATGAGGGAGGAAACTCAGAGTTCGTTGGAACCACACAATCAACGGGTTACAAAGGTGTAAAGGCCCTCCTTATTGTAAGGTAGCGACCTCCTGTGTATAGTGCTAGTCCCTGGATCGACTTGCTAGCACACACAGTTTAAGATGAAATACCATAACATTGCATCAATATTCATTACACGATGATCTAGAAATAAAAGGGTTCGATACAAAGTGTATAACCCATGGCTAGCTCAAACAGAAATAAACACACAGCGGAAAGCAAATGGATAAGTGAGCTCCATCTTCATCATGTGCCACAGGCAACGCATGTTGGTTGGAGACTCGCGACCCTAACAAATCCTTACTCTTCGTCAGAGGGTCCTGCAATGGTGAGTTGCAGCCCAAACTATATTGGGTAAGCACAATTGAATTGTGGTGGCAAGATGACACTTTGTAACTAAATTACTAAGACTATGTCTACATGCATATTTGGCTCGGTGGAGTTTCAGCCTGATTTGCATAAAGCCAGTTTTGTCCTAACATTTATAAAACAACTTTTCATCTTGGACAAAGAGTACAACTGATAGACAACAGTGAACACCTTTGACAACAAAGAGTACCACCGATAGAAAACGGTGAACAACTTTGAAAACTACTCACAACGAGCACCACCGATAGAAAGCGATGAGCTCTCCCAAACCCTTGTTCACCCATCAAATTTTATTATAGAAATTGGGATGAGGAGATCTTCAACATCTGCCCTGTCTAGTTGCTCAAATGTCCATAACCGGGGACACGGCTAATTATACTTAGTTTTTACTCTCGAGAGGGTGTGCACTTTCACCACAAGACCCAATCATTCCCTCGTCCATGTCACCCAATTGTGAAATGGAAAAGAGAAGACCGAGACGAGACCTTTCCGAAGTAATTCCCCGAGTCACAACGCGTGACCCGAACCAACCTATCATTCCCCTACATCTGCTGGTCACGACGGATCGGGGTCTCACAACATGTATGGTCAAGACAGAGCCCATTTGGCAAGTGGCTGCACTAGAAGCTACTAAACAAGGTGCGTCTACAATCTCTTTAAGCCTGGGTGACTTTCCACATTTGTGCGCTTCCACCAAGGGTAATTACCATACACATGAACCATAGACATGGACCCCCTGAGTAGCCACCCACCATGGTTCTCCAACCAGCACCCAGGTAGTTCATTATTTAACTTCATTAATTTTTCACTATCCAACTAGTCAAAACATTTTTCATTGCTTGGCTAAGCATCCTACTAAGTGTTCTTGCTTCTATGCTCAGGGTGGGGGATAGCTAAACACTACATAGGAGCATAGCATAATAAAGTAACCACACACAACTCCTAACATGCATACTACAGAAAAACACTACTATGCATATAGTGAAAATAATAGGTGGTTTATGAGCGTCACTTGCCTTTTGAATCTTGTCGTTTCTCACACTCTCTTCAACGAAGAACGTTTCACTTTGTTCAATCTATACGATGAAAGAGAAATAAAATAAACAAACAATTTGACAAACACATAACACAAAAATCAAACATCACAGTAATGTGTTCAACATTAGTTATTTTAGTTCATTTATTTTATTGTCAGGTCTTATCACATAATTCAATGTACAAATGGAATTAATGTGATATGACTTAGGGTTTGCTAGTTGTGGTCAGGGGATGTTCTAAAATCAACTTGTACTTTTCAAATTTGAATAGGTATAAATATTATTTCAATATTGTAATGTTTGGTCATGTTCAAGATATTTGCACTATACTTTTATCAAAGGAAAATAATAACAGTTCCAAACTATGGTTGTGATTTAAGGAAGACACAAGATTTTAATCAACTTCACATGTTTATGAATGATATGGATCTAATGAAGTTTAGCATTGGCTCCTCAAAGACTATAGTTATTTTAGTGACATTTTGCAGAAGATTTCACATTAAAAATGATCTGTGGAATTTAAGTTATATCTAAATTACACAAACTGTATCTCTGATTTATAAAAAAATGGCATGATGTTTGGTCTGCAAGATCTTACTTTGGTAAGTGGGATTAACCTATTATTTAAGGATTCCAAGATTTACAGGTATATTGAAATAATTCAGAAACCAAAAACATGATTAGTTTAACTTAATGAAATTGCATATGCCATTTGGTTAAGTGAGATGATACTGATTATGACAATGACTTCATGGTTTTCTAAGAAAGTTTTGATTTAGGTAATACTTGAATTGATACTATTTCTTAATATATGGTCATGTGGATATTCATCTTATTTTAGTGTTTTCTATGAGGGGGTTTGCTTTGGTAATCCTTTCAATATCATGTATGTGATGTAATGATTTGACCCGAGACTTAAATGTACTGAAATTGTCATTCATGAATTTGAATACTCTCACTATAGTTCAAATATTTTGGGTAGTGGGTTTACCGAATATTTTCATTTTTCTAAAGTTCGAAGTATAACCATATTAGAGATTTTATATAAGGCATAAAACTCATAAGGATTGTACTTCAAGATTTTTGTTCCGTGAAAATTATGTTTTGACACCAATGGATAGAGATCTGTAAAACAGAGTCAACCCAATTTGGATCAACCCAAAAAAAAATTTAGAAATTGGATTAAAGTCATAATAGTTCTTTGCATAGATTTAATCCTAGCAAGTTAGTGCACGATTCAACTTTTAACATCTCTGGTTCCAAAGTGTTCTAAAAGTTCTAAGGATTCCAGAGCCTACAAAATCAATAATTTTGGCTCAGTAGAATTCAAATTAAAATGTATTTGGTGAATATAGTCTTTTTTACCAATTCAACTAATGCTCCCAAAGTTTCAACAGAATCTATAGAATATTTTTACATATATGTGTAGAGAATTTGAATAGCTTTCCAATGGTATAAAGTTTGTCAAATTTGGCAAAACCAATAAAAGGTTATGATGATTCTAAGATACAGGGACTTTTCTGTAAAACTTCCTATTTAATTTAATTCGGAATATAATCCAAAAGAAGCCTGGGTGACGTGCCTTAATGGGATTGGCTGATACCGGTTCAGATATACTCATTTAATCTCAGCTGTAGGAGAAGGATCAGACGGCTCACCTCTGTGTGACCAAATCGTGGCGGCGGAATTCGCCGGAGACGGAGTGGGCGGCGGCGCCGGCGTCGGGTGTCGTCGCAGTTTGCGCTCCGGCGGTTCCCCGGACTTGGAACGATGTCGTAGGGGTGCAGCGCGTCGAGGCGGAGTCGATGGACACCACGGTGTCGTCTCGCGGGTCCCTGAATGGCGACACGGCAAGGGCCGAGGGTGCAGGCGCCGGCGAGCTCCGACGTGGACGTGCTCGACACTGCGGTGGTCCCCGGGCTCAGCGGAGGAAACGAGGAGGCGCGGGGCAATGTTGTGGAGAGGTTTTGGTCGTCGGGGGCGCGCTTGGTTGGCCGGGAATGGCGAAGTGCGGCGGCGGCCGAGGTTGATTCCGGCGAGGCAATACTCCGGCCTAGGGCACGGATTCGGAGCCGGAGAAAGGGGAAAATGAGGAGGGAAGTGCGAGCTTTATAGGGAGGGTCTCGGGGGTCGATTTGTGGCTCGAGCCAGTGGGGAGGGTGGCGGAGTGGGGGTGAGGTCGTGCGGCGTGCTCCCGGTCGTGGGTAACAGTTGAAGAAGATGACCCTGACATGTGGGGTCCACATGTCAGTAAGAGGAGAGGGAGAGAGGCCGGGGCGGCTGGACTAGGCCGCTAAGCGCAGCGCGCGCGTCAGGTTAGGATGGGCTCGGCCCAGTTAGCTTTTTTTTTATTCTGTGCTTCTTCTTGTTTTCCTTTTCTATTTTCTTATTTCTTTTAAAATTTTGTTTTATAATTCCAAATGACTTCAAACCAATTTCTACAAATTTGTAAAAACTAGATCTTTCTCTTATAACATTCATACACATGTTTCCAATACATTCAAAATTATAAATTTTCAAATAACACAAATTGACACTTTTTGTAGGATTTAAAATAGAGTCTTAATTAGGAAAATTGTGTCTTAACAAAATTTAAAAATATCACAAACACATATGTTTAAAATAAATCTTTCCGAACCCATTTTCAAAATCAAAACTATATTTTAAAAATAGAGGATGTTCGAAATAGTTTTGTGACTATAAGTATCGATCGAGGGTTCATTTCAGAATCCAAATATATTGTTTTGAATTGTTTAAATTAACCAAAATATTTTTGAAATAGGAATACCGTAAATAATTTAAAGTGCTTTACAAACATGGTGTTAGGGTTTAAGAAGTATTTAGAATATTTATTTAAAGCTCAACACTCAATTTTTGAAAATAGAGTTTGCTGGATTGAATTGATATCATAATGATTTTGAATATATCTAAATGATCCCTTTTATTTAGTTTTCTTGACTATTGATGTTTTCATTTTTATAAGAAATGAAAGTTTTAAATGTTAGTAAGTTTTAAGCATTCCAAAATTTTGGGATGTTACAGACTACCACCCTTAAAACGAATCTCGTCCCGAGATTCGAAGAGGCTAGAAAGAAAGATAGGTTTTGATATCCGGGGTTAGGACAATTGGGTGGGCTACCATCCTTAAAAGAAATCTTTCGTATGTATCTAGATTGTTGGCTTCAATAAATGTCACATTGGAGTTCATAATTCTTTGTTGGGTAGAGTTCAGTGGTTGGGTGATGCTTCATTCATCCTTCTCAAATTCATAGCATGCACTAGAATCCAAGTGTCATGTGTCTAAAAGAATTGGTTAGGAACTTACTTTTCACTGCTCGAACCACTTAGTAACTTATTTTTCATCTTCTCAGGACATCCACTAGCATAGTGCCCTGTAACTTTGCATTTGTAACATATAACATGACTGATGTCTTTCTTGTGGGAGTTGGCAGGGCATTCCTTAAACTTCTTCCCTTGGCAGTTTTGATGTTTCTCCTCTTGGCATTTATCGGTCCAGTGTCCTTTGTACTTACGTTCTGAGCTAGTGACTTGGCAAAAGTCTTGTTTTGTGCAAACGCTCTTGTCGCTAGTCTTGGATTTCCCCTCTAGACAATCACTGATGTAATATCCTTCCTTTTTGCACCCGTAGCAAAAGATCTGGCTCTGGTTTCTCTTCTTCTTAGGTCTTTCCATGGCTAATACGGTCTCTGTATCCTGCTGGTCGTATTGTACTATTATGGATGATGATCTTATTCGCTTGTTGGGGCAATCTCGAGAAAAATGTCCTTCTTCTTCACATGAATAGCAACATTTGGTGGAGCCTTCGGATGTGTTAGGTTGTGTCTTGATTCTGGCATTATTCTCCTCCTTGGTATGATCCATAATTCTTTTCTGCAATTGATCGAGTTCGATCGTATTGCCAATCTTCTTCTCTGGGCAGTACCATGAATAATGTCCTAGTCCATCGCATTTGTGGCAGTCTATTTGAATAACATCTCGCTTGCGCTTACCCTTCTTTTCTTGTTCTTCAAATATATTCTTCAAAGTCTGGTGCATCCCCTCCCTGACTTGTCGACTAGCTTGTTGTACTATGGGGTAGAGTTGACACTGAGCTGGAACATGTATGTCTCCTTCACACAAAAAGAAAGTAACTTGAGTGGTGCAGTATTCCTCAGCTCCACTGGTTGCATCCAAATGAGGACACTCATCTTGACATTCTTTGGAAGTGTATCCGATTTCCCCACAAGTCTTGCAGGCTCTAGGTGTTTTCACCACCTCCTCTTGGATCTTGTGGTTGTCATAGTTTATTTCTTGTTGATTGTCGTCATTTGCATTCATAGTATGATACATCATCAGTACTATTTGAGTTTGGCTACACAACAGATGGTGCCATCCAGGGGGTAATTCCTTATTGGGGTTGTTGACTTGATTCTAGGCCATCAATTTCATCAACTTATTCTGAGTCTCTAAAAGTGATTGCATTCCTATTGGCATCTCACTGCTTTTGGTAGTTTGGTGAAGCATTTGATTGGATTTAGCATAGATGAGTAGAGGTAGAAAGGTACTAAGGAAGGATCCTACCCAAACACAGAAGGTTCAAGACAATTCATTTTACAATCAACATCTATCAAACATCAAGCAACAAGGTTTAGACACAAACAACAGTCTACTATTGTCATACAACCTGAGTTGGTATGATCAACACACTAACACGATATCGTAGTTCTAATTAAATGGTGGTCTGATCTAAGGAAACAAAGTGATGCACTTCCTTGTCTTCTTATCCTTCATGGACTTAGTGCGAAGATTCTTCAGAGATCAATACTTTTACTTCATTGATAAAATCTGGGTATCCTTGGCCAGTATCTAGTCTTCCTGATAGCATAGTTTAGAATCCACATTCACCATGTCAGCCATCAACTGGTTCACAGGGGCCTTCAAGTCATTGATCTTCTCTATCTCCTTTTTAAGTTCTTCAAGTTCTTTTTCCACATCTTTGAGGAATCCTTGAGTATTGTGCATTCTAAACCTAATTCTCCTTGAAAGTTCCTCAATGGCTCTCCAAGCTGTTCTTCGTGCTGCATCAAAGAATGATGTTCCCAATACTTTATTGGTGAACATCCATCGCCCCGTTGTCTTGTGGTCGTCTTCTTTATCCTGATACAAGTGTAATTCTACCCACCAGTATTCTTGGTCTTCATCCATAACAGGGAATCCGTTGTAAACTGCTTCTCCATTAAATCCCATGGTTTTCATACTCTCCTTAAGTACTTTTGGGAACTCAGTTTCACATTCCAAAGTCATGGTAAACACTGGTCCTTTCTTGAGTGAGTCTATGAGGCTGGACATCTATAAAATATTTTGGGGAGAAAAAGATTAGATAAGAACATGACATAAAATTTTATGCAAAACTTAATAAAATATGATTTTATTTCCTATGGGCATTCCTAAATACTAATCCAAACCTAGGGTCACGAACCTACAGGCAACACAGTGCTCTGATACCATCTGTAAAGGCCCTCCTTATTGTAAGGTAGCGACCTCCTGTGTATAGTGCTAGTCCCTGGATCGACTTGCTAGCACACACAGTTTAAGATGAAATACCATAACATTGCATCAATATTCATTACACGATGATCCAGAAATAAAAGGGTTCGATACAAAGTGCATAGCCCATGGCTAGCTCAAACAGAAATAAACACACAGCGGAAAGCAAATGGATAAGTGAGCTCCATCTTCATCATGTGCCACAGGCAAGGCATGTTGGTTGGAGACTCGCGACCCTAACAAATCCTTACTCTTCGTCAGAGGGTCCTGCAATGGTGAGTTGCAGCCCAAACTATATTGGGTCAGCACAATTGAATTGTGGTGGCAAGATGACACTTTGTAACTAAATTACTAAGACTATGTCTACATGCATATTTGGCTCGGTGGAGTTTCAGGCTGATTTGCATAAAGCCAGTTTTGTCCTAATATTTATAAAACAACTTTTCATCTTGGACAAAGAGTACCACTGATAGACAACAGTGAACACCTTTGACAACAAAGAGTTCCACCGATAGAAAACGGTGAACAACTTTGAAAACTACTCACAACGAGCACCACCGATAGAAAGCGATGAGCTCTCCCAAACCCTTGTTCACCCATCAAATTTTATTATAGAAATTGGGATGAGGAGATCTTCAACATCTGCCCTGTCTAGTTGCTCAAATGTCCCTAACCGGGGACACGGCTAAGTATACTTAGTTTTTACTCTCGAGAGGGTGTGCACTTTCACCACAAGACCCAATCATTCCCTCGTCCATGTCACCCAATTGTGAAATGGAAAAGAGAAGACCGAGACGAGACCTTTCCGAAGTAATTCCCCGAGTCACAACGCGTGACCCGAACCAACCTATCATTCCCCTACATCTGCTGGTCACGACGGATCGGGGTCTCACAACATCTATGGTCAAGACAGAGCCCATTTGACAAGTGGCTGCAATAGAAGCTACTAAAAAAGGTGCGTCTACAATCTCTTTAAGCCTGGGTGACTTTCCACATTTGTGCGCTTCCACCAAGGGTAATTACCATACACATGAACCATAGACATGGACCCCCTGAGTAGCCACCCACCATGGTTCTCCAACCAGCACCCCGGTAGTTCATTAATTAACTTCATTAATTTTTCACTATCCAACTAGTCAAAACATTTTTCATTGCTTGGCTAAGCATCCGACTAAGTGTTCTTGCTTCTATGCTCAGGGTGGGGGATAGCTAAACACTACATAGGAGCATAGCATAATAAAGTAACCACACACAACTCCTAACATGCATACTACAGAAAAACACTACTATGAATATAGTGAAAATAATAGGTGGTTTATGAGCGTCACTTGCCTTTTGAAACTTGTCGTTTCTCACACTCTCTTCAATGAAGAACGTTTCACTTTGTTCAATCTATACGATGAAAGAGAAATACAATAAACAAACAATTCGACAAACACATAACACAAAAATAAAACATCACAGTAATGTGTTCAACATTAGTTATTTTAGTTCATTTATTTTATTGTCGGGTCTTATCACATAATTCAATTTACAAAAGGAATTAATGTGATATGACTTAGGGTTTGCTAGTTGTGGTCAGGGGATGGTCTAAAATCAACTTGTAGTTTTCAAATTTGAATAGGTATAAATATTATTTCAATATTGTAATGTTTGGTCATGTTCAAGATATTTGCACTATACTTTTATCAAAGGAAAATAATAACAGTTCCAAACTATGGTTGTGATTTAAGGAAGACACAAGATTTTAATCAACTTCACATGTTTATGAATGATATGGATCTAATGAAGTTTAGCATTGGCTCCTCAAAGACTATAGTTATTTTAGTGACATTTTGCAGAAGATTTCACATTAAAAATGATTTGTGGAATTTAAGTTATATCTAAATTACACAAATTGTATCTCTGATTTATAAAAAAATGGCATGATGTTTGGTCTGCAAGATCTTACTTTGGTAAGTGGGATTAACCTATTATTTAAGGATTCCTAGATTTACAGGTATATTGAAACAATTCAGAAACCAAACGTGAAACATGATTAGTTCAACTTAATGAAATTGCATATGCCATTTGGTTAAGTGAGATGATACTGATTATGACAATGACTTCATGGTTTTCTAAGAAAGTTTTGATTTAGGTAATACTTGAATTGATACTATTTCTTAATATGTGGTCATGTGGATATTCATCTTATTTTAGTGTTTTCTATGAGGGGGTTTACTTTGGTAATCCTTTCAATATCATGTATGTGATGTAAAGATTTGACCTGAGACTTAAATGTACTCAAATTGTCATTCATGAATTTGAATACTCTCACTATAGTTCAAATATTTTGGGTAGTTGGTTTACCGAATATTTTCATTTTTCTAAAGTTCGAAGTATATATAAGGCATAAACCTCATAAGGATTGTACTTCAACATTTTTGTTCTGTGAAAATTATGTTTTGACACCAACGGATAGAGATCTGTAAAACAGAGTCAACCCAATTTGGATCAACCCAAACTTTTTTTTTAGAAATTGAATTAAAGCCATAATAGTTCTTTAAATAGATTTAATCCTAGCAAGTTAGTGCACGATTCAACTTTTAACATCTCTGGTTCCAAAGTGTTCTAAAAGTTCTAAGGATTCCAGAGACTACAAAATCAATAATTTTGGCTCAGTAGAATTCAAATTAAAATATATTGGTGAATATAGTCTTTTTTACCAATTCAACTAATGCTCCCAAAGTTTCAACAAAACCTATAGAATATTTTTACATATATGTATAGAGAATTTGAATAGCTTTCCAATGGTATAAAGTTTGTGAAATTTGGCAAAACCAATAAAAAGTTATGATGATTCTAAGATACAGGGGCTTTTCTGTAAAACTTCCTATTTAATTTAATTCGGAATATAATCCAAAAAAAAGCTTGGGTAACGTGGCGTGATAGGATTGGCTGATACCGGTTCAGATATACTCATTTAATCTCAGCCGTAGGAGAAGGATCAGACGGCTCACCTCTGTGTGACCAAATCGTGGCGTCGGAATTCGTCGGAGGCGGAGAGGGCGGCGGCGCCGGCGTCGGGTGTCATCGCAGTTTGCGCTCCGGCGGTTCCCCGGACTTGAACGATGTCGTATGGCTGCAGGGCGTCGAGGCGGAGTCGATGGACACCACGGTGTCGTCTCGTGGGTCCCTGAACGGCGACACGGCAAGGGCTGAGGGTGCGGGCGCCGGCGAGCTCCGACGTGGACGTGCTCGACACTGCGGTGGTCCCCGGGCTCAGCGGAGGAGACGAGGAGGCGCGGGGCAATGTTGTGGAGAGGTTTTGGTCGTCGGGGGCGCGCTTGGTTGGCCGGGAATGGCGAAGTGCGGCGGCGGCCGAGGTTGATTCCGGCGAGGCAATACTCCGGCCTAGGGCACGGATTCAGAGCCGGAGAAAGGGGAAAATGAGGAGGGAAGTGCGAGATTTTTAGGGAGGGTCTCGGGGGTCGATTTGTGGCTCGAGCGAGTGGGGAGGGTGGCGGAGTGGGGGTGAGGTCGTGCGGCGTGCTCCCGGTCGTGGGCAACAGTTGAAGAAGATGACCCTGACATGTGGGGTCCACATGTCAGTGAGAGGAGAGGGAGAGAGGTCGGGGCGGCTGGACTAGGCCGCTAAGCGCAGCGCGCGCGTCAGGTTAGGATGGGCTCGGCCCAGTTAGCTTTTTTTTTATTCTGTGCTTCTTCTTGTTTTCCTTTTCTGTTTTCTTATTTCTTTTAAAATTTTGTTTTATAATTCCAAATTACTTCAAACCAATTTCTACAAATTTGTAAAAACTAGATCTTTATCTTATAACATTCATACACATGTTTCCAATACATTCAAAATTATAAATTTTCAAATAACACAAATTGACACTTTTTTGTAGGATTTAAAATAGAGTCTTAATTAGGAAAATTGTGTCTTAATAAAATTTAAAAATATCACAAACACATATGCTTAAAATAAATCTTTCCGAACCCATTTTCAAAATCAAACACTTGAATCAAAACTGTATTTTAAAAATAGAGGATGTTCCAAATAGTTTTGTGACTATAAGTATCGATCGAGGGTTCATTTCAGAATCCAAATATATTGTTTTGAATTATTTTAATTAACCAAAATATTTTTGTAATAGGAATACCGTAAATAATTTAAAGTGCTTTACAAACATGGTGTTAGGGTTTAAGAAGTATTTAGAATATTTTTTTAAAGGTCAACACTCAATTTTTGAAAATAGAGTTTGCTGGATTGAATTGATATCATAATGATTTTGAATATATCTGAATGATCCCTTTTATTTAGTTTTTCGACTATTGATGTTTTCATTTTTATAAGAAATGAAAGTTTTAAATGTAGCGTACCTGCACTTTAAATAAGGCAGATACCTGTGTATAGTGCAAATCCCTGGATCGATTCATTTGCACACACAGTTTACGATGTAATATCACAACAAGGCGTCAATTTTATTACATCGATGATCCAGAATTGCAAAGTATTTAATACAAGTTGCATAGCATAAAGCTAGCATTGAAAAAGTACACAGCGGAAATACAATAGCAGTGAGTCTCTATAACTTTCATGCTTCCACAGGCGAAAACATGTTGGTTGTAGACTCGAAACCTTTAACGAAACCTCACTCGTCATCTGATCAAATCTGCAATAAGAAAAATATTGCAACAACGTGGGTCAGATTCCATTAAAAATGGAGTCTGGCAAGTGACACTATGGTGGACACTTAATGGAATAACTCTCAAGCCTATATGCATATTTGGCTGGTGGAGTTCAAGGCTAATTTGCATAAAGCCAATTTTTCCTACTCTTTTGAAAAACACTTTTCTTGAAATCAAGACGAGTATGGCATGAAAACCATAAATCTCATCTTCCCTTGTTCACCCATCATGTTTTATTTCTGAAGTTGGAATGATGGAATCCTCCGTTGACGTCCTTGATCAGCTGCTCAAAATTGTCCGTAACCGAGGACACGGCTAAGTACTTAGTTTTACACTCTGCAGAGGTTGTGCACTTTCACCATTGTACCCATTCAACCCAAGGTATCCTTTACACACCATTTGTGATAAGGAAAGGAGAGAATGAGACGAGATCTTTCAGAAGCATTTTCCCTCCCACTCTGGCTTGACCCGTTCCACCTAACATCCCCCTACAACTGCTTGTCAAGCCGGAGAGAGTCCACGCAACATAATTGATCAAGCCAGAGCCCATATGGCAATGGCTGCACTGGAAGCAATCGTCACTCGGAGTTCTTCAGATTCCTCGGTTCCTGGGTGGCCATTTACAAGTGTACTTACTCCAGGAACCATAGACATGGACCTGAGTAGCCACTCAACATAAACCATACAACCACTTACCACCCAGGTGTTTCATTCTTAACTTAGTAGAATTTAGATTTTCACGAAACAACATTTGCATAGCATCAATAATTCTACTAAGTATTGCATAGGAACCTAGACACAGGAATAAGGAATTCTACACAGGTTTAGCATAGCAATACTATCCTACACATGCATATAAAAATACACTAAGTAATGCATATAGAAATAGGAAGTTTATGAGGTGTGCCACTTGCCTTTGAATGTTGTCGTTGTTCACAACTCTTTTCAACGATACTCGGGACTCTCCGTTCAATCTAACAGTATAGACAAGCAACAATACGACAATCAACAACAAGCACAACCCACAATACATACAAACACATACTAGATTAATAAATAAGTGTTATAAAACTTTCTAAGGAAAATATGTTTATGCATGATGTGCAAAATATTCCTAAGGCTAGAAATGCTTTTTCATGCCATGGAAATCTTTTAAGTTTATGCAAGGCAAATAGGTGGGTCAAGAATGACTAAGGACTAAGGTCTTAAGTTGGATAAACCTATTTTGTTTTATATCTTCTTGAAACAAGCACTCTAATGGCTTAGCCATGATGTGCAAAATACTTAGAGAAAAATACTAAGTCATTTGTTCAAGATGATCAACAATTATTATCAACTCTTTGTAAATTGGACATTCACTATAGTGAGAGAGACAGACACCCGGCCAGCCACTTAAATTGTGGAACAGGTCTCATGTACGTGGACATGTAAGGTTTGTTTCCAGGCCGCTTCATCCCACTATGCTGCTAGGATCCAACAACTTCAAGATGATAACATCATGATCAAAATTTGTTTAAGTCTAAAAGACAAGATTAGGAAAGAGGGAAAAGATAGAAAGAAAGATGTAGTTGTCCTCCAGGCTCCATCTCCAGACTTGTAACTTTCTTCTGGATGATGTCTTGATTGAGTTCTTGGTAGTCTTGATGAATCTTCAGACTTGATGGTTCTTGTATCCTCGAGGCTGGCTTTGGATTTACTTAGTCTTCAAGAAGTCCCAGGGGAGAAGAAAAGACAGAGAGAAAGACTTAAAGGATAGAAAGGGTGGTTGGCCTTCTTGAACTTCTTCTCACTTTTCTTCTAAGTGCTTGACATCTTGAGGATGCTTCCAGAGTCTGTTTTCTTCTAAGTCCTTCATGAACTTCCTCTTGATTTTCTTCTAAGTGCTTCTTCTCCTTGAAGATACTTCTGAAGTCTTGTTTTTGGCTAAGTCCTTCATTGGTCTTCCAGCTCCATGTTGAAAATCCTAAGTGCCTAGTGCATAGCACTTTTCCCAAAATACTAAGTTTGAAAATAATCCTAACTTAGAGAAAACTAATGAAGAGGGGTTTTCCTATGAGAATAAAATATGCTATGAATGAAATGAAATTTTTAAATCACAAGAAACATAAAAATAACTTTTGTGATTTCTTTATAAATATGCATGAATTTATAAATGCAATTTAATTAATTTCTGATTTTGGAAAATATAATAAAAGGAATAATTATAAGATTAAAGTTTCCTATGAATAAATTTTTATAACAAAATTTTATAATTAGTGTTAATAGACAGAGAGCATTTAATTAAATCTATTGCAATTGGATTTAATCAAAAATAATGTTTCTATTAAAAGTTATTCCAAAATTAGTCAAACTATTCAAATTAAACACACAACTATGAAATCATTCAAAAAGTACTCAAAAATATTTTATAGCAGTAGCATTAATTTACAAATATTCTAAAGTTTCTAAAACATATTTATTTGCAATTTTTGGATTTATAGATTTAAAGTTATTACAAATATACTCAAATTCCCCATTTGAATTTTGAATATTTTATACTAAGTCAAATTTGAATTTTGTCAGATCCAAAATATTCTACATGTCAAGAGCTTTCCAAATATATAAAAATTATTAAATTTGGAGTTGTGGTTAAAAAGTTGTGACAGATCTAAGTGGCAGGGGTGTTTCTGTAAATCTGCCAATTAAATTTAATTAAGAAAATCATTTTCCACGTGGCAGCTGACGTGGATGCTGACGCGGATGCTGACGTGGCTTAAGTGATCAGATCTGATCCGTACGATCTAGATCTAACGGTCGGTAATCAACCATACCGTTTCGTTTTAGTCGATCTAATCCTGGCCGCGGGATCTTGATCGGACGGACGAGATCTAACGGCAAAAGTGAGCGGCGCTAGGTCACCGGAGACCTCGCCGGAGATGATTCGCGCGGTGGCGACGCGGCGGCAACACGTGTTCTACGCAATCTAGGTGGTCCTGGGAAGAGCGGCTTGTACCAGGACGTACGGGAGGTCGTGGCGAAGACGGTGGCGAGGTGGACGGCGTCGCGGTTGTCTGCTCCTCCCTGGTTTGCTCGCCGAAGTTGCTGCCGACGACGGATTGCTTCGAGCGAGGACGAAGATGACGTTTCGCTGCGAAAAAATCAGCTAGGAGGTGTCACGGGGATGCGCGCAAGAAAAATAAGAAGAAAGAGCGAGGGGGGAGAGCTCGAGGTGGTCGGAAGCTACCGTAATCGGAAGAACTCCGTGGCGGCAATGGCGGACGGTGGCGGTTCGATCTGAGCAGCCTTTGGGCGATGAAGCTAGGGTTTTTGGGTGCGGGGGAAAACGGCGGAGGTGGGTTTATATGGGGGGCATCAGGATAACTTCTTCCGCGAGAATCGCGGCGTATTCCATCGTATCCGGATCGAGCTCAAGAACAGTTTGGTTGAGATACGGGAGGAGGGGGATGACGTGTGGGTCCCGCGTGTCAGTGAGAGGAGGAAGAAGCTGGGCCGCTGCTGGGCTACTGGCGGCTGCGCGCGCGGCAGAGAGAGGATGGGCTTCGGCCCAGTGGCTCGGGCTGTTCTTCTCCTTTCCTTTTTTTTTTGACAAATCCTTTTCTGTTTGCTGTATTTAAAATACCTTTTAAAATATAACTCCCATTCAACTCAGATTAGATTCTAAAAATTTGTAAAATCACTATCTCTCTGTTAAACCAATTGTGGGAGTGTTTTGAACATTTTTCAAAATAATAATTTCAAAATATTGCTTAAATGTAAAAATAGACACTTTAAGTTTAATTTAAACTAGGGTTTAAATAAATTTTAATTTTGGCTACATAAATTATGTGAAATACCCATATTCAATTATGTTTGCATTTAAGTTATTTAAACACATTTTCTTAAACATGCATCTTTATTTTGGTTTAATAGAAGCTTAATATAACATAAATAATTTTTAAAGTAATAGGAAATATAATGGATTCTAATGTTAATTAAATTTTATTTTGTGTAACATTATATTTTATATTAAGACAAATCATTTGAAACTTCATGACATCTTTGGAAAAGTTTTTAGATTTAATTCATTTCCTTATATAGAATATATTAATCATTTCATGCTTTGAATATAAATGAATTACAGCCTTGAAATTTTAATACCATGTTTTGAACTTAGTTGAGAGAATGTAAACCCTTTGGCAACTCACACCCTTTTTAAATAATTTATGAATTTAGGAATAGATATGGCTAAGTGGTTGAAATCAATTACTTATAATTAAACTATTTATTTAAAATGAAATGGATTGTAGTTTGTAAAATATTTGTCAAATTATATTTTTAGGTTTTTGAAATACAGAGGATAATAAAATGTTTAAACTGTGACATTTGAAATATTAAACTCTTTCAATAAGTTTGAAGTCTATCATAGTTGGTTTCCTTATGCATTTAATATTTTATTTTAATAAAAAGAAAAGTTTTAAATTTTAGTGATTTTTAAATATTATAAAATGTTGGGATGTTACAGACTACCACCCTTAAAAGGAATCTCGTCCCCGAGATTCGGAGAAGCTAGAAAGAAAGCAAATGCTTGAATGATTCTGATAAGAGGTTTGAGAAATGTAATGTTTTGACACGGAAACTTGAGAATTTGGCAGCGAATGATTTTTATGATTAGGAGGGTAGAAAGAAAGATAGTTTGAGATCTCTGGGTTTAAGCGACTGGGTTTGAATTATTTAGGTGGCTACCACCCTTACAAGAAATTTTTGTGGTCAGTATAGAAACTTTGTTTAATCTTGTTTATTTCTCTGATGTAGAGCGTACAAGTGTTCAAAATACAATGGCATGTGGTGGATACAGAAAGTTTTTAGCACTCACGTTTTCCACTCGGTCCTTGAAGAGATTTATCCTTCTTCCACTCTGGGCAGCCACGGACATAGTGTCCTGTTGCTCCGCATCTGCGACATGTCGCGGGACTGATGATTTTCTTGTGCGAGCGGGTAAGGCATTTCTCCTTCATCTTTACTGGGCACTTATCAGCATAATGTCCTTTGCCTTTACATTTGTAGCAAATTACGTCACTTAAGTTCCTCTTCTTCTTTGGTATTTCGAGGGCTAACAGTTCTTCCAAATCCTGTTTGCTATATTCTATCTCAATTGAAGAAGTCCAGTCTCGTTTGATGTGACAATTTCGAGCTAGGTGATCTCCTTCACATTTATAGCAACACTTGAGGTACTTTTGGATTTCTTCGGAAGTGACCTTACTCTTATTTCATTCTTCACCTTAGTATGACCCACAGTCTCATTTTGATGAAGATTTGGTTCAGTATCCTGACCAGTCCTTTTCTCTTTGCAGTCCCATGAATAATGTCCTAGTTCTCCACAGGTAAAACATGTTATATGGCTAGTATCTCTTTTGTGTTCCTCCTTCTTTTCTCGTACTTCCACATACTTCATGAGATTTTGTTGCATCCCCTTTTTGGCTTGCTGACTGACTTCTTGCACCACGGGGTAGAGTTGACATTGCGTTGGAACGTGATTTGTTGCTTCACACAAACAACAAGAAATCTGACTTGTGGGACATTCCCTAACTGGATGTCCGGTATGACCATGGGGCCACTCATCAGTGCATTCTTGGGACGTATGTCCTATCTCTCCACATGTTTTGCATGCCTTTAGTTTGGTCATAAGGTCCTTTTCAAAATCACTATGGTTTTGATCAATCTTAGGCAGTTGCTCATTGATCATCTTCAACAGCTGACTCTGGTTCTCTAATAGTAGTCGCATAGTTGTATGCAAATCACTGGTGTTGGTATTGGGGTGAGACATCTGTTTGGTTTAGAAAGCAATGAGTTGAATTATTTGTACTATGGAGGAATCCTAGTTCAAGAAAACAACACAAGGCAACCAATCTATAACATAATCAATCAACATCTAACAAACATCAAGCAACAAGGTTCACAACAAACAAACAATCTAGTATTGTCATATAGCCAAGTTGATATGATCAATACACTAACACGATATCGTCATTCTATTTTTGGTGGTGGTCAAATCTACCTCCTTCATGACTGCTTCAAGTTCTTGTTCAACTTTCTTGGATATCTTAGAAGTGTTGGTCGAATCCTGGTTCTTCAGTGGTCTTCCATGCATGCAGAACTTCATGATTAATCGTAGCTTTTCCATATGAGGCAGCAGAATCAGACTTAGACTATAAGAACATGGTCATCTAGAAAAAGATAAGAGGTTTTCAGAAGGTTGATAGTAGATGAGAATACGAGAAAGACATAGTGAAAAGATTTGTTTTTAGAAAAGTGAAGAAAAATAGATTTTCAATCCTATGGTCAAACCTATTTCTATCCAAACCTAGGGTTTCGAACCTACAGGCAACACAGTGCTCTGATACCATCTGAAGCGTACCTGCACTTTAAATAAGGCAGATACCTGTGTATAGTGCAAATCCCTGGATCGATTCATTTGCACACACAGTTTACGATGTAATATCACAACAAGGCGTCAATTTTATTACATCGATGATCCAGAATTACAAAGTATTTAATACAAGTTGCATAGCATAAAGCTAGCATTGAAAAAGTACACAGCGGAAATACAATAGCAGTGAGTCTCTATAACTTTCATGCTGCCACAGGCGAAAACATGTTGGTTGTAGACTCGAAACCTTTAACGAAACCTCACTCGTCATCTGATCAAATCTGCAATAAGAAAAATATTGCAACAACGTGGGTCAGATTCCATTAAAAATGGAGTCTGGCAAGTGACACTATGGTGGACACTTAATGGAATAACTCTAAAACCTATATGCATATTTGGCTGGTGGAGTTCAAGGCTAATTTGCATAAAGCCAATTTTTCCTACTCTTTTGAAAAACACTTTTCTTGAAATCAAGACGAGTATGGCATGAAAACCATAAATCTCATCTTCCCTTGTTCACCCATCATGTTTTATTTCTGAAGTTGGAATGATGGAATCCTCCGTTGACGTCCTTGATCAGCTGCTCAAAATTGTCCGTAACCGAGGATACGGCTAAGTACTTAGTTTTACACTCTGCAGAGGTTGTGCACTTTCACCATTGTACCCATTCAACCCAAGGTATCCTTTACACACCATTTGTGATAAGGAAAGGAGAGAAAGAGACGAGATCTTTCAGAAGCATTTTCCCTCCCACTCTGGCTTGACCCGTTCCACCTAACATACCCCTGCATCTGCTTGTCAAGCCGGAGAGAGTCCACGCAACATAATTGATCAAGCCAGAGCCCATATGGCAATGGCTGCACTGGAAGCAATCGTCACTCGGAGTTCTTCAGATTCCTCGGTTCCTGGGTGGCCATTCACAAGTGTACTTACTCCAGGAACCATAGACATGGACCTGAGTAGCCACTCAACATAAACCATACAACCACTTACCACCCAGGTGTTTCATTCTTAACTTAGTAGAATTTAGATTTTCACGAAACAACATTTGCATAGCATCAATAATTCTACTAAGTATTGCATAGGAACCTAGACACAGGAATAAGGAATTCTACACAGGTTTAGCATAGCAATACTATCCTACACATGCATATAAAAATACACTAAGTAATGCATATAGAAATAGGAAGTTTATGAGGTGTGCCACTTGCCTTTGAATGTTGTCGTTGTTCACAACTCTTTTCAACGATACTCGGGACTCTCCGTTCAATCTAACAGTATAGACAAGCAACAATACGACAATCAACAACAAGCACAACCCACAATACATACAAACACATACTAGATTAATAAATAAGTGTTATAAAACTTTCTAAGGAAAATATGTTTATGCATGATGTGCAAAATATTCCTAAGGCTAGAAATGCTTTTTCATGCCATGGAAATCTTTTAAGTTTATGCAAGGCAAATAGGTGGGTCAAGAATGACTAAGGACTAAGGTCTTAAGTTGGATAAACCTATTTTGTTTTATATCTTCTTGAAACAAGCACTCTAATGGCTTAGCCATGATGTGCAAAATACTTAGAGAAAAATACTAAGTCATTTGTTCAAGATGATCAACAATTATTATCAACTCTTTGTAAATTGGACATTCACTATAGTGAGAGAGACAGACACCCGGCCAGCCACTTAAATTGTGGAACAGGTCTCATGTACGTGGACATGTAAGGTTTGTTTCCAGGCCGCTTCATCCCACTATGCTGCTAGGATCCAACAACTTCAAGATGATAACATCATGATCAAAATTTGTTTAAGTCTAAAAGACAAGATTAGGAAAGAGGGAAAAGATAGAAAGAAAGATGTAGTTGTCCTCCAGGCTCCATCTCCAGACTTGTAACTTTCTTCTGGATGATGTCTTGATTGAGTTCTTGGTAGTCTTGATGAATCTTCAGACTTGATGGTTCTTGTATCCTCGAGGCTGGCTTTGGATTTACTTAGTCTTCAAGAAGTCCCAGGGGAGAAGAAAAGACAGAGAGAAAGACTTAAAGGATAGAAAGGGTGGTTGGCCTTCTTGAACTTCTTCTCACTTTTCTTCTAAGTGCTTGACATCTTGAGGATGCTTCCAGAGTCTGTTTTCTTCTAAGTCCTTCATGAACTTCCTCTTGATTTTCTTCTAAGTGCTTCTTCTCCTTGAAGATACTTCTGAAGTCTTGTTTTTGGCTAAGTCCTTCATTGGTCTTCCAGCTCCATGTTGAAAATCCTAAGTGCCTAGTGCATAGCACTTTTCCCAAAATACTAAGTTTGAAAATAATCCTAACTTAGAGAAAACTAATGAAGAGGGGTTTTCCTATGAGAATAAAATATGCTATGAATGAAATGAAATTTTTAAATCACAAGAAACATAAAAATAACTTTTGTGATTTCTTTATAAATATGCATGAATTTATAAATGCAATTTAATTAATTTCTGATTTTGGAAAATATAATAAAAGGAATAATTATAAGATTAAAGTTTCCTATGAATAAATTTTTATAACAAAATTTTATAATTAGTGTTAATAGACAGAGAGCATTTAATTAAATCTATTGCAATTGGATTTAATCAAAAATAATGTTTCTATTAAAAGTTATTCCAAAATTAGTCAAACTATTCAAATTAAACACACAACTATGAAATCATTCAAAAAGTACTCAAAAATATTTTATAGCAGTAGCATTAATTTAAAAATATTCTAAAGTTTCTAAAACATATTTATTTGCAATTTTTGGATTTATAGATTTAAAGTTATTACAAATATACTCAAATTCCCCATTTGAATTTTGAATATTTTATACTAAGTCAAATTTGAATTTTGTCAGATCCAAAATATTCTACATGTCAAGAGCTTTCCAAATATATAAAAATTATTAAATTTGGAGTTGTGGTTAAAAAGTTGTGACAGATCTAAGTGGCAGGGGTGTTTCTGTAAATCTGCCAATTAAATTTAATTAAGAAAATCATTTTCCACGTGGCAGCTGACGTGGATGCTGACGCGGATGCTGACGTGGCTTAAGTGATCAGATCTGATCCGTACGATCTAGATCTAACGGTCGGTAATCAACCATACCGTTTCGTTTTAGTCGATCTAATCCTGGCCGCGGGATCTTGATCGGACGGACGAGATCTAACGGCAAAAGTGAGCGGCGCTAGGTCACCGGAGACCTCGCCGGAGATGATTCGCGCGGTGGCGACGCGGCGGCAACACGTGTTCTACGCAATCTAGGTGGTCCTGGGAAGAGCGGCTTGTACCAGGACGTACGGGAGGCCGTGGCGAAGACGGTGGCGAGGTGGACGGCGTCGCGGTTGTCTGCTCCTCCCTGGTTTGCTCGCCGAAGTTGCTGCCGACGACGGATTGCTTCGAGCGAGGACGAAGATGACGTTTCGCTGCGAAAAAATCAGCTAGGAGGTGTCACGGGGATGCGCGCAAGAAAAATAAGAAGAAAGAGCGAGGGGGGAGAGCTCGAGGTGGTCGGAAGCTACCGTAATCGGAAGAACTCCGTGGCGGCAATGGCGGACGGTGGCGGTTCGATCTGAGAAGCCTTTGGGCGATGAAGCTAGGGTTTTTGGGTGCGGGGGAAAACGGCGGAGGTGGGTTTATATGGGGGGCATCAGGATAACTTCTTCCGCGAGAATCGCGGCGTATTCCATCGTATCCGGATCGAGCTCAAGAACAGTTTGGTTGAGATACGGGAGGAGGGGGATGACGTGTGGGTCCCGCGCGTCAGTGAGAGGAGGAAGAAGCTGGGCCGCTGCTGGGCTACTGGCGGCTGCGCGCGCGGCAGAGAGAGGATGGGCTTCGGCCCAGTGGCTCGGGCTGTTCTTCTCCTTTCCTTTTTTTTTTGACAAATCCTTTTCTGTTTGCTGTATTTAAAATACCTTTTAAAATATAACTCCCATTCAACTCAGATTAGATTCTAAAAATTTGTAAAATCATTATCTCTCTGTTAAACCAATTGTGGGAGTGTTTTGAACATTTTTCAAAATAATAATTTCAAAATATTGCTTAAATGTAAAAATAGACACTTTAAGTTTAATTTAAACTAGGGTTTAAATAAATTTTAATTTTGGCTACATAAATTATGTGAAATACCCATATTCAATTATGTTTGCATTTAAGTTATTTAAACACATTTTCTTAAACATGCATCTTTATTTTGGTTTAATAGAAGCTTAATATAACATAAATAATTTTTAAAGTAATAGGAAATATAATGGATTCTAATGTTAATTAAATTTTATTTTGTGTAACATTATATTTTATATTAAGACAAATCATTTGAAACTTCATGACATCTTTGGAAAAGTTTTTAGATTTAATTCATTTCCTTATATAGAATATATTAATCATTTCATGCTTTGAATATAAATGAATTACAGCCTTGAAATTTTAATACCATGTTTTGAACTTAGTTAAGAGAATGTAAACCCTTTGGCAACTCACACCCTTTTTAAATAATTTATGAATTTAGGAATAGATATGGCTAAGTGGTTGAAATCAGTTACTTATAATTAAACTATTTATTTAAAATAAAATGGATTGTAGTTTGTAAAATATTTGTCAAATAAAATTTTTAGGTTTTTGAAATACAGAGGATAATAAAATGTTTAAACTGTGACATTTGAAATATTAAACTCTTTCAATAAGTTTGAAGTCTATCATAGTTGGTTTCCTTATGCATTTAATATTTTATTTTAATAAAAAGAAAAGTTTTAAATTTTAGTGATTTTTAAATATTATAAAATGTTGGGATGTTACAGACTACCACCCTTAAAAGGAATCTCGTCCCCGAGATTCGGAGAAGCTAGAAAGAAAGCAAATGCTTGAATGATTCTGATAAGAGGTTTGAGAAATGTAATGTTTTGACACGGAAACTTGAGAATTTGGCAGCGAATGATTTTTATGATTAGGAGGGTAGAAAGAAAGATAGTTTGAGATCTCTGGGTTTAAGCGACTGGGTTTGAATTATTTAGGTGGCTACCACCCTTAAAAGAAATTTTTGTGGTCAGTATAGAAACTTTGTTTAATCTTGTTTATTTCTCTGATGTAGAGCGTACAAGTGTTCAAAATACAATGGCATGTGGTGGATACAGAAAGTTTTTAGCACTCACGTTTTCCACTCGGTCCTTGAAGAGATTTATCCTTCTTCCACTCTGGGCAGCCACGGACATAGTGTCCTGTTGCTCCGCATCTGCGACATGTCGCGGGACTGATGATTTTCTTGTGCGAGCGGGTAAGGCATTTCTCCTTCATCTTTACTGGGCACTTATCAGCATAATGTCCTTTGCCTTTACATTTGTAGCAAATTACGTCACTTAAGTTCCTCTTCTTCTTTGGTATTTCGAGGGCTAACAGTTCTTCCAAATCCTGTTTGCTATATTCTATCTCAATTGAAGAAGTCCAGTCTCGTTTGATGTGACAATTTCGAGCTAGGTGATCTCCTTCACATTTATAGCAACACTTGAGGTACTTTTGGATTTCTTCGGAAGTGACCTTACTCTTATTTCATTCTTCACCTTAGTATGACCCACAGTCTCATTTTGATGAAGATTTGGTTCAGTATCCTGACCAGTCCTTTTCTCTTTGCAGTCCCATGAATAATGTCCTAGTTCTCCACAGGTAAAACATGTTATATGGCTAGTATCTCTTTTGTGTTCCTCCTTCTTTTCTCGTACTTCCACATACTTCATGAGATTTTGTTGCATCCCCTTTTTGGCTTGCTGACTGACTTCTTGCACCACGGGGTAGAGTTGACATTGCGTTGGAACGTGATTTGTTGCTTCACACAAACAACAAGAAATCTGACTTGTGGGACATTCCCTAACTGGATGTCCGGTATGACCATGGGGCCACTCATCAGTGCATTCTTGGGACGTATGTCCTATCTCTCCACATGTTTTGCATGCCTTTAGTTTGGTCATAAGGTCCTTTTCAAAATCACTATGGTTTTGATCAATCTTAGGCAGTTGCTCATTGATCATCTTCAACAGCTGACTCTGGTTCTCTAATAGTAGTCGCATAGTTGTATGCAAATCACTGGTGTTGGTATTGGGGTGAGACATCTGTTTGGTTTAGAAAGAAATGAGTTGAATTATTTGTACTATGGAGGAATCCTAGTTCAAGAAAACAACACAAGGCAACCAATCTATAACATAATCAATCAACATCTAACAAACATCAAGCAACAAGGTTCACAGCAAACAAACAATCTAGTATTGTCATATAGCCAAGTTGATATGATCAATACACTAACACGATATCGTCATTCTATTTTTGGTGGTGGTCAAATCTACCTCCTTCATGACTGCTTCAAGTTCTTGTTCAACTTTCTTGGATATCTTAGAAGTGTTGGTCGAATCCTGGTTCTTCAGTGGTCTTCCATGCATGCAGAACTTCATGATTAATCGTAGCTTTTCCATATGAGGCAGCAGAATCAGACTTAGACTATAAGAACATGGTCATCTAGAAAAAGATAAGAGGTTTTCAGAAGGTTGATAGTAGATGAGAATACGAGAAAGACATAGTGAAAAGATTTGTTTTTAGAAAAGTGAAGAAAAATAGATTTTCAATCCTATGGTCAAACCTATTTCTATCCAAACCTAGGGTTTCGAACCTACAGGCAACACAGTGCTCTGATACCATCTGAAGCGTACCTGCACTTTAAATAAGGCAGATACCTGTGTATAGTGCAAATCCCTGGATCGATTCATTTGCACACACAGTTTACGATGTAATATCACAACAAGGCGTCAATTTTATTACATCGATGATCCAGAATTACAAAGTATTTAATACAAGTTGCATAGCATAAAGCTAGCATTGAAAAAGTACACAGCGGAAATACAATAGCAGTGAGTCTCTATAACTTTCATGCTGCCACAGGCGAAAACATGTTGGTTGTAGACTCGAAACCTTTAACGAAACCTCACTCGTCATCTGATCAAATCTGCAATAAGAAAAATATTGCAACAACGTGGGTCAGATTCCATTAAAAATGGAGTCTGGCAAGTGACACTATGGTGGACACTTAATGGAATAACTCTAAAACCTATATGCATATTTGGCTGGTGGAGTTCAAGGCTAATTTGCATAAAGCCAATTTTTCCTACTCTTTTGAAAAACACTTTTCTTGAAATCAAGACGAGTATGGCATGAAAACCATAAATCTCATCTTCCCTTGTTCACCCATCATGTTTTATTTCTGAAGTTGGAATGATGGAATCCTCCGTTGACGTCCTTGATCAGCTGCTCAAAATTGTCCGTAACCGAGGATACGGCTAAGTACTTAGTTTTACACTCTGCAGAGGTTGTGCACTTTCACCATTGTACCCATTCAACCCAAGGTATCCTTTACACACCATTTGTGATAAGGAAAGGAGAGAAAGAGACGAGATCTTTCAGAAGCATTTTCCCTCCCACTCTGGCTTGACCCGTTCCACCTAACATCCCCCTGCATCTGCTTGTCAAGCCGGAGAGAGTCCACGCAACATAATTGATCAAGCCAGAGCCCATATGGCAATGGCTGCACTGGAAGCAATCGTCACTCGGAGTTCTTCAGATTCCTCGGTTCCTGGGTGGCCATTCACAAGTGTACTTACTCCAGGAACCATAGACATGGACCTGAGTAGCCACTCAACATAAACCATACAACCACTTACCACCCAGGTGTTTCATTCTTAACTTAGTAGAATTTAGATTTTCACGAAACAACATTTGCATAGCATCAATAATTCTACTAAGTATTGCATAGGAACCTAGACACAGGAATAAGGAATTCTACACAGGTTTAGCATAGCAATACTATCCTACACATGCATATAAAAATACACTAAGTAATGCATATAGAAATAGGAAGTTTATGAGGTGTGCCACTTGCCTTTGAATGTTGTCGTTGTTCACAACTCTTTTCAACGATACTCGGGACTCTCCGTTCAATCTAACAGTATAGACAAGCAACAATACGACAATCAACAACAAGCACAACCCACAATACATACAAACACATACTAGATTAATAAATAAGTGTTATAAAACTTTCTAAGGAAAATATGTTTATGCATGATGTGCAAAATATTCCTAAGGCTAGAAATGCTTTTTCATGCCATGGAAATCTTTTAAGTTTATGCAAGGCAAATAGGTGGGTCAAGAATGACTAAGGACTAAGGTCTTAAGTTGGATAAACCTATTTTGTTTTATATCTTCTTGAAACAAGCACTCTAATGGCTTAGCCATGATGTGCAAAATACTTAGAGAAAAATACTAAGTCATTTGTTCAAGATGATCAACAATTATTATCAACTCTTTGTAAATTGGACATTCACTATAGTGAGAGAGACAGACACCCGGCCAGCCACTTAAATTGTGGAACAGGTCTCATGTACGTGGACATGTAAGGTTTGTTTCCAGGCCGCTTCATCCCACTATGCTGCTAGGATCCAACAACTTCAAGATGATAACATCATGATCAAAATTTGTTTAAGTCTAAAAGACAAGATTAGGAAAGAGGGAAAAGATAGAAAGAAAGATGTAGTTGTCCTCCAGGCTCCATCTCCAGACTTGTAACTTTCTTCTGGATGATGTCTTGATTGAGTTCTTGGTAGTCTTGATGAATCTTCAGACTTGATGGTTCTTGTATCCTCGAGGCTGGTTTTGGATTTACTTAGTCTTCAAGAAGTCCCAGGGGAGAAGAAAAGACAGAGAGAAAGACTTAGAGGATAGAAAGGGTGGTTGGCCTTCTTGAACTTCTTCTCACTTTTCTTCTAAGTGCTTGACATCTTGAGTATGCTTCCAGAGTCTGTTTTCTTCTAAGTCCTTCATGAACTTCTTCTTGATTTTCTTCTAAGTGCTTCTTCTCCTTGAAGATACTTCTGAAGTCTTGTTTTTGGCTAAGTCCTTCATTGGTCTTCCAGCTCCATGTTGAAAATCCTAAGTGCCTAGTGCATAGCACTTTTCCCAAAATACTAAGTTTGAAAATAATCCTAACTTAGAGAAAACTAATGAAGAGGGGTTTTCCTATGAGAATAAAATATGCTATGAATGAAATGAAATTTTTAAATCACAAGAAACATAAAAATAACTTTTGTGATTTCTTTATAAATATGCATGAATTTATAAATGCAATTTAATTAATTTCTGATTTTGGAAAATATAATAAAAGGAATAATTATAAGATTAAAGTTTCCTATGAATAAATTTTTATAACAAAATTTTATAATTAGTGTTAATAGACAGAGAGCATTTAATTAAATCTATTGCAATTGGATTTAATCAAAAATAATGTTTCTATTAAAAGTTATTCCAAAATTAGTCAAACTATTCAAATTAAACACACAACTATGAAATCATTCAAAAAGTACTCAAAAATATTTTATAGCAGTAGCATTAATTTACAAATATTCTAAAGTTTCTAAAACATATTTATTTGCAATTTTTGGATTTATAGATTTAAAGTTATTACAAATATACTCAAATTCCCCATTTGAATTTTGAATATTTTATACTAAGTCAAATTTGAATTTTGTCAGATCCAAAATATTCTACATGTCAAGAGCTTTCCAAATATATAAAAATTATTAAATTTGGAGTTGTGTTAAAAAGGTTGTGACAGATCTAAGTGGCAGGGGTGTTTCTGTAAAACTGCCAATTAAATTTAATTAAGAAAATCATTTTCCACGTGGCAGCTGACGTGGATGCTGACGCGGATGCTGACGTGGCTTAAGTGATCAGATCTGATCCGTACGATCTAGATCTAACGGTCGGTAATCAACCATACCGTTTCGTTTTAGTCGATCTAATCCTGGCCGCGGGATCTTGATCGGACGGACGAGATCTAACGGCAAAAGTGAGCGGCGCTAGGTCGCGGAGACCTCGCCGGAGATGATTCGCACGGTGGCGACGCGGCGGCAACACGTGGTCTACGCAATCTAGGTGGTCCTGGGAAGAGCGGCTTGTACCAGGACGTACGGGAGGCCGTGGCGAAGACGGTGGCAAGGTGGACGGCGTCGCGGTTGTCTGCTCCTCCCTGGTTTGCTCGCCGAAGTTGCTGCCGACGACGGATTGCTTCGAGCGAGGACGAAGATGACGTTTCGCTGCGAAAAAATCAGCTAGGAGGTGTCACGGGGATGCGCGCAAGAAAAATAAGAAGAAAGAGCGAGGGGGGAGAGCTCGAGGTGGTCGGAAGCTACCGTAATCGGAAGAACTCCGTGGCGGCAATGGCGGACGGTGGCGGTTCGATCTGAGCAGCCTTTGGGCGATGAAGCTAGGGTTTTTGGGTGTGGGGGAAAACGGCGGAGGTGGGTTTATATGGGGGGCATCAGGAGAACTTCTTCCGCGAGAATCGCGGCGTATTCCATCGTATCCGGATCGAGCTCAAGAACAGTTTGGTTGAGATACGGGAGGAGGGGGATGACGTGTGGGTCCCGCGCGTCAGTGAGAGGAGGAAGAAGCTGGGCCGCTGCTGGGCTACTGGCGGCTGCGCGCGCGGCAGAGAGAGGATGGGCTTCGGCCCAGTGGCTCGGGCTGTTCTTCTCCTTTCCTTTTTTTTTTGACAAATCCTTTTCTGTTTGCTGTATTTAAAATACCTTTTAAAATATAACTCCCATTCAACTCAGATTAGATTCTAAAAATTTGTAAAATCATTATCTCTCTGTTAAACCAATTGTGGGAGTGTTTTGAACATTTTTCAAAATAATAATTTCAAAATATTGCTTAAATGTAAAAATAGACACTTTAAGTTTAATTTAAACTAGGGTTTAAATAAATTTTAATTTTGGCTACATAAATTATGTGAAATACCCATATTCAATTATGTTTGCATTTAAGTTATTTAGACACATTTTCTTAAACATGCATCTTTATTTTGGTTTAATAGAAGCTTAATATAACATAAATAATTTTTAAAGTAATAGGAAATATAATGGATTCTAATGTTAATTAAATTTTATTTTGTGTAACATTATATTTTATATTAAGACAAATCATTTGAAACTTCATTACATCTTTGGAAAAGTTTTTAGATTTAATTCATTTCCTTATATAGAATATATTAATCATTTCATGCTTTGAAAATAAATGAATTACAGCCTTGAAATTTTAATACCATGTTTTGAACTTAGTTGAGAGAATGTAAACCCTTTGGCAACTCACACCCTTTTTAAATAATTTATGAATTTAGGAATAGATATGGCTAAGTGGTTGAAATCAATTACTTATAATTAAACTATTTATTTAAAATAAAATGGATTGTAGTTTGTAAAATATTTGTCAAATTATATTTTTAGGTTTTTGAAATACAGAGGATAATAAAATGTTTAAACTGTGACATTTGAAATATTAAACTCTTTCAATAAGTTTGAAGTCTATCATAGTTGGTTTCCTTATGCATTTAATATTTTATTTTAATTAAAAGAAAAGTTTTAAATTTTAGTGATTTTTAAATATTATAAAATGTTGGGATGTTACATTAAATTTTAGTGAGTTTTAAGCATTCCAAAAGTTTGGGATGTTACAAAAGGGCCGAGACCCGGTGGAAATTTTAGAGGAGATCCTGCGAGAGGGCCAAACATCAACGAGATATACAACATGTCATGTCCTAGAAACGCCAAGAATGGTAAGCCAGCGAGTCACACCCTGGCCCAGTGCGCCAATATGAGAGCATGTGTGGGACACGAACATGCCATGGAGCGGATGTGACGCCCCAAAATTGGTACTATGTAGATTTAAGCGATCCCGCCGAAATCCGCATAATAACAATTTTAGGTCGCCCACCAGACATAATGTGCACGGCCAAAACATGCGCATTATGCGGGTGGAATTGTGATAACATTACAACAGTTCTGATACATCCACAACAACAGAAGATAATAAATACAACATCGACTCGAACGAGTCAAGATACATATGATACAATAGGAAAATACAAATGACAGTGGAAGCAAAATAGTATCCGACTACGGGAAAGATGCAAATTGGACTAAGAGTCCTGAAAATAACCGATGGCGCCATATCCCTGCAAGCCCAAGCCAGAGGGATTCCAAAGCTAACGTCGTCGGACTTCAAACCTGTTGACTGCACATAAAGCACAACCCAAAGAAGGGTCAGGGCACTCCCTGGCAAGCAAAACCAACCTGCCTACTTTCTACAAGATCTCCCAAAATATAGGGTAGGTGGACTTAGCAGCAGCAGCACTAGCAACCTAATAGAGACACGCTACAACTTCCGTCTAATTAGAGAGGGATAAGAGAGCGCATAAGCAGCCAACTACAACTAACACCAAACATAACCCAGTCTCGGATTAACCCACTCAACCAAGTATGAGGAAGCAATTCGGGAAAACTCACACATTGAAAAGTTTTAGTTACCATTTAGTGTGAAAGTAATTCTATGTTACTAGTTTTGTAATTAACAATGATTAGGTGTAAGTTGTCTATGATCTTATTAGCCAGCATCATCACCAAGTCGTCCATAACCGTGGACACGGCTCATCGATAAGATTATACATTGCAGGGGTGCACTACTGGACCCATAATCGTTCGATCAACCCCAAAAAGCAAGCCAGAAGGTAGGTTATCTCAACACGAAAAATCACTTCTCTACAACCCATCCAGGGAACCGCATGATTGTGCGCACGCTTACTCAGCCCCATACCCGGAACTTCGTAACACTCTAAGAACATGCCACCCTATATGATCGACTACTCCATCATCATGAGATCGTTATGTAACCATATGCATGCATCAAATGGAAAGCCCAAACTACTTGCGGCGCCCAGTATAAGAAGCGGATTAGATCGAAGCTGCGGGGGGGCTCCATAGGGCCTCCCACAAGTGGTAAGTGCGCTCAAAATTGGATGCGATGACAAGAACTGAGTTCCTAGGTCGACACGGGCCTCCCACGAGTGGTTAGTGCGCTGAAAATTGGATCCGAGGACAAGAACTGAGTTCGTAGGTCGATATTTAGTAGAACAAAGAACCTCGCAAGGCCTTCCACCGGGGCCTTATCTTTTCGTTATAATTCCCAACAGAAGATAACATTTTATTAAAGTAGAACAATCTATCATACTAAGCATGTGGAATATAAGATCAACAGACGACTCGCACAACCAACTCTAATCATGCGCTAATACTCGCAAGGCCAACAGATAAACATGCAACAGGTAATAGGTTGTGGGGATAAAGTTGTATAGGCTGCAGGATAAACATGTGATAGGATCGCGACACAAGAATCGAATACTAGGATAGAAGAGATCAACGGCAGGAATGAAAGACAATGTATAGGTAAACAAGCAAACTTTTCTTGCCTTGAATCCCGCACGGAAGAAGATCTTGTCGTTGCTCACACATCTCAACGTTTTATCTGCGAAGAAGCAACAAACACTGGAAAGCGTAAAAGATGCATCTTACAAACAAGGCAAAAGATCCAGCATGATCATGAGAATGATGCATGGCATGGCAAGATGCAATACGAGATGCACTTAATCCAAATTAAGCGGAACGGAATCCGACAATTAATATTTAGGTTTAAGTTAATTATCTATCTATCAAATTAAATGTTAGTTAACATGGCAAGACATGGCATATATGATCTAGTCAAATTAAATGGGATAGGGCAATATATAATAATTACCCCACACATTCCATTTTTCATTATTTAGGTGCAACTAACAAATTACACTAAGCAATTAAAATAAAAGATGCAACATGGCATATTAATGTTCATTGCATTTTTCTGATAAATAAACACATAAAGATTATTTAAATAGGAGTTATAGAATAAAAGTTATTAGCAATTTAGAGTTCGGGTTCTTTGTGTAAAGTGCAGGGACCTGTCCGTGATGGAAACCGTGTCGGTGGGGGCTTGATTGCAGAAACACAGAATGCATGGGCTCAGATGCAAGTTTGCAGCGCAGATTTGGATCTGTGCTTTTCTCACCGAACAAATGCTAGCCAGAGAGGCTGACGCGCGGGCCCAGGCGCCACGCGGGCGTGGGCACGATGCGCTGGCTCGGTCGGTCACTGACTGGTGGGCCAGGCATGTCAGTGACGCGAGAAAATAATAAGCTAGCTTTTTATCAACGTGCAAGGGATCGAATTCGCGACGTGGACACGAACGAATCGTCGCTGGTAGCCAGTAGGGCGGTGATGGTGTTATTGACAGTTAAAGCAACGAGTTTGTTTTAAGGTGCAAGCGTGCCCTTTTTTCTGACGAAACTGAAACTCGACGATAGTGCGCACAACGGCGGAAAATTGCACAGCGGTGACCTCTATTTGGCGGTGTCGGATGCCTGTGTGGTTGCAAATGAGAGCTGGAGGGTGGCCGCATTCGTTTTTGGGCTCAGACGCACATGAGTAAGCTCGGAGGCCTCGTGCTCGTGCCCATGTGGCGTGTCACGGCCGTGCGGTACGGTCGCCGGCGCCGGTGAAATTGAACCGAACGGAGAAGCAATCAGAGGGGGGAAGGAGAGGGAAACGATGCGCCTCACCGAGAGGAACCCGATGGCGAGAGGAGAAAGCCCGGGGACGACGAGGAGGACTGAACGGTGTTGGGGATGGAGGTGAGGAACTCGGGTCGGTGTCGGGGAAGAAGATTGCGCAGCGGCTCCCGGGTCCGGCTCCTGGGCGTCGAGGACGGAGGGGTTGACGACGGTGCTGCTTGTGCGAGGAGGAAGCATGGGACGCGCGGGTTCACGCGGGACCCGAGCTCTGATGCTCGGCGTCCATGGCAACGGTGCTGCAAGGAGAGGCGTGCGGCGGCGGGGAACGAGGGAGCTAGGTTTGGGGTTAGGTTTGGCGGCGCGGGTGCAGCTTATAGGCGAGGGGAAGGAGGTGCGGAGCTATGGGGGCTCCCTGGCAGCGAGCCATGGCTCTGCCTCCACGCTGTAAAGCTCGTACGGGGAGGAAGAAGACAAACAAGAGAGGCTGTGGGCTATAGGTGGGCTGGGCCGGAGTCGGGCCAAACGGCCCACTTCGGCCAGAAGATAGTCTTTTCTCCTGGAATTTAATATTTTTGTTTTATTCTTTTTATGTTTTGTGTTTTGAAGAATAAAAGGAAAAGAAAAGATGTAGAACTTTTGGCAAATATTAATAGTTTCAAAATAGATAAATTGATTCACTAGTTTGAATATTTGAAAAGATCTGAAACATCACATGTTAATTTATTTGAATTGCATTTAAATTTAAAAGTGAAATTTGAATTTCAATGCAACAATTAAATAAATGAGGTGACAATGCAATGACATGATGATGAAAAATAAAAACAAACAAAACTAATTGGGGATAAATCCCGGGGGGTTACAGCGGAATCAGGGCAACTTCAATGATAACAACGGAAGCGGCGGTAACGCGGCCGGTCAGTGTCAAGGGTCCGGTCTCAGGGACACCAAAAAACAATGCCGGGTCAAATTAGAACCAAGGAGGTGGATATCAGCAGAACCCGAAGGAGCTCCGTAGTCAGGGTCAGTATCATGTTTTCATCACCAACACGTCCAGAAGGGAGCAAAAGTTAAAGGAGAGAGATGTCAATGTTGTACCAACAGTTGTAACAAGATTTTTGAACTGGTCAGAATAGTCAGTAACATGGAGCCGGGACGATCATCCACCGAGAATAGAACACCCAGGGCTCCTAGCTCTGGTCGTGGCACCTCAGGTAGCCGGGTTCTGTTTACACAAGGTCCTGATGAACGGAGGAAGTAGTATCAACATTTTATACCTGCAGACATTCAAGAGGATGGGTTTGTCCGTGGATCGGCTCACACCAACCTCAACAATTTTTCACAGCATAGTTCCAGGAAAGTCGGCACATCCAATAGGCCAAATCAGCTTGGAGGTAGCCTTTGGAGTAAGCAAGGAACAGTTCAGGTCAGAGTTCATGACGTTTGAGGTCGTTGGCTTGAAGAGCCCATATCATGCTTTGTTCGGAAGGCCGACTTACGCCAAGTTCATGGCAAGACCGTGTTACGTGTACCTCAAACTGAAGATAGGGGGCCCCAAGCGAACCATCACAGTCGAGGGAAGTAAAGACATGGCAATAGAGTGCGACAGAGGTGATGCCATCATTGCAGACCAAGCACTCTCAGAGGAGGAGCTGAAATACTACAAGTCTCAAGTAGATTCGGCTGACAAGCATGTGCTGGACAAGCCGGCTCACGAAGAAGAGAAGAAAAAATTCAAGTCAGCCCAGGACACCAAGATGGAAGATTTTGTGGAACGAGATTCCTCGAAGCAGTTCTCGATCGGGTCCGACATGGACCCGACATAGGAAAGTGTGCTCTACGAGTTCATCCGTGAGCATCGGGATATCTTTGCATGGCCCCCTTCATACATGCCGGGTGTCCCGAGCAAACATGCCGAGCACAGTTTACATGTTGATCCATCAGCAAAGCCGGTAAAGCAGGGTTTGCGACGTTTCAATGCAGACAGAAAAAAGATCATTGGAGAAGAGATAGCCCGCCTGTTAGCGGCCGGCTTCATCATGGAAGTCTATCAGTGACACGTTGGCATCTTGTTAATAGGTTAGTCCCAGAAAATGAATAAAAATATATAAATGCATATAAAACATGTAATAACATGGTATAACATAGCATGAAACATAATAAATTATAGATACGTTGGAGACGTATCAACATCCCGAAGCTTAGTTCTACTCGCCCGAGTAGGCAAGAACGATAAAAGAAGATAATTTCTGAAGTGACATGATTCAACACAATCTTGATCACGTAATAATGTAAGGCATGTAAACTGAGATCAAATGAAAAAGGGTTGTAGTTTATTTTAAAACAAGGACAAAACAATATTCCTGTTAACGTTTGGAAAGTATATGATCGGATAGTATATTTCTGATGTAAATTGGGTGGCGGTTGCCGTTATGAGTGAGTATAAAATATAAATAAAGGTTAGATAGGATTAAATGGTGGTAAATTCGGTGAGGCTCAAGAAAAGAACTTGTGGATGAAAAAAAGACTTGCAAAACATGTACTTAGCTTTAGCGTTGTGCAAATCCTAGCATTTTTTAGACACAAATCTTTCAAGCTAGCTCCAAAATTTACATAATCATCAAAAATAAAACTGATGGTAGCAGCAAACAAATCCATCAACCTAAAAAGAAAGAGAAGCACACATTTTCCTCCTAATCATAAATCTACGTAATGATATAGATTTTTGTCTATAGACGGTCGAGAAATTACATGACACATGATTTGTTGCGTGCTTGTCGGAAATATCTAGCACTCTGAGATAGATTTTAGTACTCGAGATATATCACCTATGGAAAACGAAAGCCTGAAACTTTTTCAAAATGATAGTTTTTAGTACTCGTAATATATCCTCTAAGAAAATCAAAAAACCCATAGTATAAGAGGGAAAGAATAAAACAGTGGAGTATGGCGTCAATGGTTCTGTTAACTTCATATGTATTCTCATATCCTCTCAATATCTCTCAGGGGTGATCCAACGGATGGGAAGTGGTGCATATATAGACTCCTATAATATACTCTCAGGGGTACATACTCCCATGCTATGCTAAATGGATTAGGATTAACTGATATGAGAGACAAATCCAGTAACAACCATCACTTATTCAGTCGCATGCGCAGTTAGCGAATCCCAAAAAAGTAGGAACCAGCATACCCTATCCAATTTTGAACCGGCCAAAATATGTTGATCGTGTCAGACTTTTGTTTCAGACTGCCGTAGCTCTGTTGACATGTTTTTTAACGTATGTGTGAAGGGAGTATTCCAGCTGAAAGAGTATACCCTATCTAAAGAGGTAAATGGGGAGGCCTCATGGAGCCTCCTCGTGCGTTTGGATTCCTGGCCGTCGGATGGAGCACTTGTGGCGCGATCTGGACCGTCCAATTTTTGGCTTACTCTTTTGCGTCGTGGACCGCTCGCTGCATTTGGGCCCGTGTGGCGTGGGGCTCGCCTCGCAGGGGCGGAGGTGTGTGTTTTTGCGGTGTCGTCTCGCAGGGTCGGTCTGGCGCGCCTCTCCGTCGCGCGATCCTTACGCTGGCTGGGTCGTCCGTGGTTCGCTGTCGCTGGGCCCAACGTATGGCTGGTCCCGCCCCGCAGAGGCGCGTGGCTTGGGTACAGGAAAGAGGCATGGCGGACGCCCTACTCATCGGGCCGATTGGGGAGAGGAGGGCGTGCGTCCGTTTCCCTCTCATGCCCCATCCATCTCACCTCATTTCCCCTTCCTCTCTCCGCTTTCTCCGAGTGTGCTTTAGATCCACCTTCAGATCCGCCGCCGCATCGCACCTCACCGGCCGGACCTGTCGCTATAAAAGGCTTCAACGGAGGTTTCGGTTGAGGTGAGGCCCTGGTTGAGCTGTGGGGGCTCCATTTCTTTCTCTTCTTCCTTTTTGTTGCTACGTAGACCTGCAGATCCGGTTTCGGTCGATTGGGGAGAGGAGCTCGCCCCACCTCACTTTTCTGCTTTTCCTCTCTTTGATCTGGGTTTCCCCTCCTCCGCTCCCTCCCGCAACCAGCTGTTTCGCGGCCATATCTTCAGATCCAGCTTTAGATGCACCGGAGCATCGCCGACTTCCGTCCGGATCTGACGCTGGACACCATCGTCACCAAGCCCGAAGGGACGAACGAGGAGGACGTGTCTTTCTCGAGCCGCCGTCGTCTTCACTGTGCGCGTCGCAGCGCTCTGCCTACGAGGAGTCTTTAGGAAGGAGGCCGGCCTGAGCCATTCGCATCGCCAACGCCGTCATCTTGCCTTCGGCGAGCACGAGCGGTAAGCCCACCACCCCTTATCCTCCACTGGAGCCTTTTTATGCGGCTCTAACTCCTTCGTGGTGTTTATTGGCAGGTGAACCGTGCTGTGGTGCCGCTTGTGTGAACCAGGAGGAACAGGGGACACAACGAGATGGATTTGGGGAATAATAGATGGAGTCGTTCGTGAAGGACGTCGCGCACGGCAGCCTTGCCGAGAGGAAATCTGGTGGCGGCCGGGAATAGCGCAGCCCGCTGCTCACAACGTTGCGTGCGTCCATCCGCATGGTCGTTGGTGTCTTCTTGGTTTTAGCTAGATGGGTGCCGCCTTTTTGGGCTACACAGTAGCTTGTATGTCTTCTTTACTCTATGTGCTCCTGTTTAGCTAGATGTGTAGCTTATTATGTCTACAGATTTTACTCGGAGACTGGTAGTAGTTTGTTGGGTGGATTCTAAAGAGGTCACTGGGGAGACCTCATGGAGCTGTCATGTTCACAGAGTGCCTGTCAACAGCCTCATTTCAGCATGGTCTCTCGGAGTCAGCTTCTGATTTGATTTGCTAGCAGCTGCATGTAGATCAATGAATACTATGCATTTCCTATTACTCGGGTCACAGCATCATATTTTCTCTCCTCTGTTCCAATTATTTTTCGTGCTGTCGGCCTTCTACTTCCTGTCAGGTCTGTACCTGTTCAACCTGTGCGTATGCTCATTGTTGTTTTTGCTTACAAATTTATCTCTGTTCATACCATGCTTTAGATATGGCTGGACCTTACTTGCGTTGTCCATTTTTTTCGTGGTGCTGGTTTGGTGTTAGCCTGTTAGCATCATCCAGTGGCTCTGGTGACAGTGCCTTAAATTCCTCTGGGCTTGTTCTAGCAAGTTTGGTTGCGTTGACCCAGACCACTTCATCAAACACTATCGCTGCAGGCTCTTGCCCTCCTGTTGGCATTGTATCATCTGGTGGTCAGGTGGGATCAATAATTTCTGTTTCAATGTTATTTTCTTCTACTCCTATCCTTGATTTCCTGGTTATGGTTTAGTCTGATGAAACCTGCCTTTGCTTCCTCCTCTATGCTTTCTCACCGCTGTTCCCTTATAGGCTCGATTAGCTTAGCTCTTCTCACATGTTTCTGACCCACTGGTTATTGGTTCTTTACTTCTGCAACCTACGAATTGATGTGCTCTTAATTTTCCTACAGCAGGTTGCTCACTATATTAGTACAGCCTGTGTTGATGCTCCATCTAACATTTCGTACACTTTTGACATGTGCATTGTCTCGTGGGTACATTCCTCCTACAATGACTCTTCTAAGCTCACCACCATCTGTTACGAAGCCACCTGGGCTCAAGTATGGTTACACTATCTATTTACAGATAAAATCTTTCAGCTTAATACTGTCTATATTTACTTTATTGCGGTGGTTGATAGGTATGCTAAATCGTTTTATATAATGTCACAGAATGAAAGATGCAGAAGATTCATCTGCAAGGAGGGCTCTGTTCCAGCATTCGCCTTCCGATGCTGAGGATGCTGATCCACTTGACGTTGTCGATGGAGAGGTTATTACACCTATACTCCAGTTGTTCCTTCTTCATGTTTCCGATACTGTCCATTTCTCATATGATTTCCTCATTTGTCTTAGCAGAATGATGATACATCTCATGATCCAGCTGAAGTGCCGCCGGCACCTACAACAGCTACCAAAGAGGTTGGTTCTCCCATGGTCTATGCACCTGTACATGATATTCTGAGGCCCGACCGTCTGTTTCAGCCATGGATCTAGAGTGTTTCATTAACTCTGTTCGTTTCTCATTTAGGTTACATCCAAAGTACCGTTAGCATCTACCGTGGAAAAAAGGTAGATTTACTTATTTTCTCAAGTGAGACAGCCACATTTGTATGTTACCCGCCCAACATATTTCTGTTGGGGCTTACTAAATCTTGTCGGCTGTATTTCCAGGCGTAGGCAGGTGTCCGCTAAAGCATCGGCAACTGCTGACGCCAAGAAAGCTAAGAACTAGGCTCGCTGTAGGTATGTCACCAGCTCTATACTGAAACCTTTCGACCTATTTACATGGTACAGTTCGGTACTGGACATACGATACCAGCGCGGTCGACTCTTATCTGTCTGCTGTCTTATCAGCCATGGTGCTGCTATCTGATTAGGTTTTGTGTTCTTCACTCAGGCGCAGTCGTTTGGATTCAGGTGCGGTCGTTTGGGGGATGGCAAGCTAGCACCAGGTGCCCATCATTTTACTGGGGTTTCCTTTTTTTCGTGCATTGATCCCTTATCTTTTTCATGAAAATGATGATCAGTATGCAAGTCAGCGAGCGTATACATTCTACATTTTTCTTACAGTCTACATGATCGCTTTGTCTTCCCTTTTCTTTCACAAGAATATATTTCTATATAGGTTATGTGTTCATGCTATTCAGCTTTCTAAGAACGTATATGCGCTATATTTGGCCTGACAGAGGTCCATTTTTCTCTGGCTTGGAATGACGTTGGGTATTATGAAAAGAGATCTACTTTTATTCATTAAAAACTCTTCAGTTTTCAATTTTTCATTGCATACTTATATTTACGTTTGTTATCTAATTGAATATTCTAAATTGAAGATAATTAACTATTGCATATTGTCTAACCTATGTACATGGGTCAGCCTGTAATGGTACCGTTATCACCTTTCTAAAGCATGCTTGCCAACTTGTGTAATATAAAAAATGATCACCTTTTTATGCAGTAATTTCAAGGTTAGTGGAAACTCTTCAGATTTCTCCTTTGCCTTGCATACTTAAATTTACATTCGTAATCTAATTGAGTATTCTAAGTTGAACTTGATTGTTACATATCACCTACCTTATGTACATAGACCAGCCATCCACAGTAAATTTATCACCTTTCTAAAGCTTGATGGTATTATTAGCTTGCCGGCTCCTGTTTTTGATCGTTTGTTAGATGCTCAGCCAAATTGCATTGTGTATACTCGCATTGTCACTATCCCTTATAAATGCTATGTGCTGCCACCTGATTGTTAACTCCATTATTCTCCAGCCTTTCACATGGATGTTATCGAGATTTCAACCATGCTCCTGCTTGAGGACATGCTGAAGAAGCCATGTCTGCCCAGCCCAAAGTTCAATACTTGTGTGTCAGCGGAAGCGAAACTGTAACAAAAAAGCCTCTCACCTAAATGTAATATTAAGAGCTGTCCAAATAATGATACCATCTTTGACAGTGATGGTCGGTGCTATATGGACTTTTTTTTACGCGTAGATGGTCTTACTGGTGCCTCTCCTTTTGCCCATCGCCATCTTTAACTATGCCTTTCTAATAATATGTGTGTTGATGTGTACTTATCCAACTATGTGCTATAGTTCCATGGTTTCCCTATCTATGTTAGCTATCTATCTGTGTGATAGTTTGTACATGTTGTCATGAAAGACCTATTTATTGCAGAGACTTTCATGTGTGAAAGAGCACTATGCTATATATGTGTAGTTACTTTTTAACTATTATGCCATATTAAGAATGTTTATCATAACGTTTTGCAAACTGAAAAGCAGTGTCAACGGCGGGTGGCGCGCGGCAAGCCGCGCCAGGCTTCTAGTATATATGAAAGTGCAACATATTCACGTTCAAATCTGCTGTCCACGTCCTTCACATTGTTTGGACCGTCCGATCGGTGCAATGGACGGCCGAGATGCGTCCAAAGCCACTCCCCAAATGCGAGTTACTGTAGCTGTCGGCTGTTAGCCAATCGGACCACGCCAGGTAGCCCAGTCACCGGCCGGTTGCTTCCGGTTCCATCGGTCACCGTGCCTATTTCACACACAGGCCACTCAGAAATCGAAACATTAACCCGCAGTACAAAGTTTAACGCTGGGAAGGACCTATTTGTGAATAAGTAAATCATCAAATACTCTTTCGCAAAAAAGACCTGCACACGCCCCCCCTTCCTCCTTCTCTCGCACGCTCCGCCGAGGTCGCCGCCGCCGCCCAGCCCCGCCGCTCCGCTCCTCACCGCTCAAATCGAAGGACACAGGGAGCTCTTCCGCCGCACCCTGTCCAACCTCTCCGTGTTTGGGCTTCCGGGACGCCGCACGCGCGCCGGAATCATCGGTGCGAAATCAGCGTGATTCGTCGCCGTTGTGCTACGCATCCGTCTCTGCCTCCGTCGACCCTTTCCTCGCTTCTGCGGCCGTGCGCCTGCTGTCCTCTGGCCGTCGTGGAGCCTCCGTTGGCCCTTGGACCGGCGTCAGCACGACACGGCGCCTGGTGCTGCCCTTCGCCGGAGCACCATATTCCGCCACCGGAAGCTGCAAGGAGCATCGCCTCGCAGGACGGCTCGCTGTCGGGTGAGGCAGCGGCGCACGAGCGGGAGCGTCCAGTCCTTGCCCCGAGCTCCTCCTCGACCCGCACCAGCAAGCTCGCCGCCCGGCTCGGCAACCGTCATCGCGCTCTGCATCCCCAGCTCACCAACCGCTGCAACGTGGCACGCCCCCTGGTCTGGCTCTTCATCCCCGGCCAGCCAACCCAGGACGCCGCGGCCGCAATCCGGCGACCTGGTACGCTCCACCGTCGTCCCGCTCGCATGCCCGTGGCCCTAGATGCATAGCGTGCCCTGCCAGTCGGCCGCGTACGGAGTCCGCCGCTTTGCCAGGCCCCCACGTCGCCCTTGGCTGTACCTGACAGGCTGCCGACTCCTAGCATGACGCCTACAGATCGCCTGCTCTACGCCCGCCAATCCCCAAGACTTAGATGCTGGCATGGTCGCTGATTAAAAGTCAGTTTCTCAATTCTTTGCCTACCTACTTCACACGGTAAATTATCACATTATAACCTGCAGGAATTTTGAGAAATCTGGCCTGATATTCATACAAAAGCCCCCCTCTTTGTTACTCTATACAGTCGACTCTCTTGTTATCTGTAATGGGTGATTCACCACCTACTGAAGTTTTGAAGCTTTTGATAATTTGTTGATCCATTGTTTTTCCTAGATATTTCTTGACATTCAACTTACTTTGTTGTGGCATCATTATATATATTTTGGTCTGTAAATAATCTCTTTTCTAGTGAGTGAGTTTGAGAGTAATAGGTGATTTAAACATAGAAGGATTGTCTTGGTGATGCACCTATAATCCCACATTTTTAATCTCTAACACCGTGACAAAATAAAAAAGCTACTTCAACTATTAAAGTGCACAACTGTTCTATCAAATGGTAATCTTCTCCTTAATCAACAAATATAATTCAAGTTCATCTGTAATCTTTTGAGATCTCTCGGTGACAGCAGACTCTGTGTCATACTCTGTGTCATCAAGTAATTATCAACATTTAGTCTAAATAAACACATTCATATACTTAACCTTTGAAGCATGAAATACATGTGGCATGCTATGTGATCGCATATGTTGTAGTACCATTTGACCGATATTCCTTTATATTTTCAGGGCAGAGGAATACTTTAATACCATAAACTTTCCCCGGACGTCGTAACCACTATTTGGGTCTCTTAATTGGTTCATCATCAATAATAATTATTAGGAAGGAAGTTGATTTGTCTAGATCTATTTTTGATTGGAGTCTTCCTGCCACCACAATTGTGGTCGTTCTACCTTATACAAAGCAGCGCTTCTCCTATTGTAATCATCTTTCAGATATGAATTGCTAGAATTTCTTCTTTGGTCAGCTTTGCCATATGAGTCTGACTTTATTGCGAGATAGGTATATATCAACTTCATAGAAGATCATATTTGTTTTTCTGGGTTATCACAATGTGTCTATGTATAAAAGAATCGGTTTATGTTTCTCCTATTTCTTCAATCTGCATGTTTATCTATTTGCATGATTGTGTATGAATCATTGGTTCTCGAAAAGTACTAATTGTTTGATAGGATTCTCTAAGATATTAAGCAGTTGGTCGACGTGCAATGTTCCTTTTGTATTCCCTATTTGTTAAATGAAAGAATAGCCCTAAAAGATTTGTTTATAATTATTACTGTGGTCTATCGGTCCAGCCGCATGAACTACCTTGGTTAATTTTCTGTAATTAGTAGGTGCATATTACTTCCCTAACTGTGTATTCCGTCATTTGCTACTTTTTAATTCTCTGTCCGAGCCATAAAATTCTGTTGTACATCTCCAAGAACCAGTATCGTTGCGATGGATGCGGTATCTACAGGCAAGTGCCTAATTCACAGTTATCCTTCTTCCATTTTTACACATATAATGTTTTTCTCATAAGGACCAAATTAATTTTCAGGATATTGTGTTCTCTGTATTTCAGAACCGGTGCCAGCTTATTTTGTTGCGAAAAATGTGGTATGCTGCCGAAAGAAACTTATGTGTTGACATGTTGCCGTAAAGATTGCTCAAACACTAATTATACCATTGCCCACTGACAGGATGTTGAGATGCGACAGCAATGACTTGAAGGACTCTCACCACTGTGTAGAAAGAGCAATGCATCACAACTGCCTTGTCTGCTTCGAGGTGAAGCTTTTCTTTAATTAATCTTTAAACATCTGTTACGAGTAAGAAAACACAACTAAAATATTTGCAATTATTAATCTTTAAAACAATCAGCTCATTTTGTTTCAGTCACAATATCTATTTGACTCAACAATGGAGATAAGTGTACTGCACTGCGGGCACACGATCCATCTGGAATGCCTCACGAGATAAGGCTACTAATTAGGGAAGTAAATTGCAGTTAGGGATAGGATTCTCTGAGATATTAAGCAGTTGGTTGACCTGCAATGTTCCTTTCGTATTCCTGATTTGTTAAATGATAGAATAGCTCTACAAAATTTGGTTATAATGGTTACTATAGTCTGTCGCTCCAGCCGCATAAACTACCTTGGTTAATTTCCTGTAATTAGTGTGTGCATTTTACTTCCCTAACTGTATTCCTTCATTTGCTACTTTTTAATTCTCTGTGCGACAGCCATAAAATTCTATTGTACATCTCCAAGGATCAGTATCGTTGCGATGGATGCGGCATCTACAGGCAGGTGCGTAATTCTAAATTAATTTTCAGGATATAGTGTTCTTCAGAACTGGTGGCATGGAGTACTTATTTTGCTGCGAAAAATGTGGTATGCTGCCAAAAGAAACTTATGTCTTGACATGCTGCTGTAAAGATTGCTCAAACACTAATTATGCCATTGCCCACTGACAGGATGTTGCGACAGCAATGTCTTGAAGGACTCTCACCACTGTGTAGAAAGAGCAATGCATCACAACTGCCCTGCTTCGAGGTGAAGCTTTTCTTTAATTAGTCTTTAAACATCTGTTACCAGTAAGAAAACACAACTCATAATATTTGCAATTATTAATCTTTAAAACAATCACCTCATTTTGTTTCAGTCACAATATCTATTTGACTCAACAATGGAGATAAGTGTACTGCGGGCACACGATCCATCTGAAATGCCTCAACGAGATAAGGCTACTATTTAGGGAAGTAAATTGCAGTTAGGGATAGGATTCTCTGAGATATTAAGCAGTTGGTTGACCTGCAATGTTCCTTTTGTATTCCTGATTTGTTAAATGATAGAATAGCTCTACAAAATTTGGTTATAATGGTTACTGTAATCTGTCGGTCCAGCCGCATAAACTACCTTGGTTAATTTCCTGTAATTAGTGTGTGCATTTTACTTCCCTAACTGTATTCCTTCATTTGCTACTTTTTAATTCTCTGTGCGGAAGCCATAAAATTTTATTGTACATCTCCAAGAATCAGTATTGTTGCGATGGATGCGGCATCTACAGGCAAGTGCGTAATTCCAAATTAATTTTCAGGATATAGTGTTCTTCAGAACTGGTGGCATGGAGTACTTATTTTGCTGCGAAAAATGTGGTATGCTGCCGAAAGAAACATATGTCTTGACATGCTGCTGTAAAGATTGCTCAAACACTAATTATGTTATTGCCCACTGACAGGATGTTGCGACAGCAATGTCTTGAAGGACTCTCACCACTGTGTAGAAAGAGCAATGCATCACAACTGCCCTGTGAGGTGAAGCTTTTCTTTAATTAATCTTTAAACATCTGTTACCAGTAAGAAAACACAACTCATAATATTTGCAATTATTAATCTTTAAAACAATCAGCTTATTTTGTTTCAGTCACAATATCTATTTGACTCAACAATGGAGATAAGTGTACTGCACTGCGGGCACACGATCCATCTGGAATGCCTCAACGAGATGAGGCTTCGTCACCGGTAAGCATTTCTTCACACAACTTACCGGAGCCATCGTAGAATGAATGGGGGTTCGGGTACATGCCATTCTTCCGTATATAGATAAAGAAGTTATTTCGTCTGAGATGATTAGAGCAAGTTATTTGTTTGGTTTGGTTTTCTCCAGCTTCTTGTGTCCGGTCTGTTCGCGGTCTGCCTGTGACATGTCCAACATGCAGCAGAAGCTTGATCAGGTGGTCGCCGCCACCCCGGTGACAGAATTCTACCAGAAAAATGGTAATTAGGCAACGAACTGAGAATAGATACATTGAACCCGGCTGGAAGCTGAACATAAAATCAATGGTGCGCTTCTTTTGTTTTTTTTTCAGGTATGGATCATGTGCAACAACTGCAGGGCAACGTTGAGCGTGCGCTTCCACGTCCTGGCACAGAAGTACCCGAGTTCCATCCCCTACAACACCAGGGAGACATGGGGCCGCCCGGCTTCGGCGGGAGCGTGCTTCAGAGACAGAGAGCACTGCAAGGAGATGGAACACACTACTTACAGGTGGGATACTATGATATGTTAAACTGCCTGCATCCTGACCTCAGTAAATTAGTTTCTTAAAGTTCTCTAAGTTACATCAACTAACTTTTTTCACTTAGTACCTTGCATCCCATATTTATTTGCATTCAGTACACAGACAAAGCTTAAGAGCCACAACCAGAACGGATGTGTTCATTCATTACAATGCATCCCAAATTTATAAAAAAATAAGAATCATTCTCAATAGTACCGTAAACCTATTATGATATCTAATACTACCACCCGGGCGCGACGTATCGCCGCGCTAAATTGTCTAGTACATACCATGTGTGGTAGTACATACTCTTATTTTAAAGGTAATAATCGTATGTGCGTTTAGTGTTGCAGGTATGAGCTAGATATTGTACTTTGATGTGGTATATACTCTTATTTTAAAGGGTATATACTTCTTTTGAAAGGGTAAGTATAACTTGTACAATAGGTATATACTGGTTTTTATTGTGGTATATACTCCAATTTTTTCAATAGGTAGGGGTACATACTGATTTATAAAGGGTATTTAAGTTAATAGTTGGAGCATATTTTGAAATTCAAACCATATACTACATGGAGCCAAGGTGCATATACGACTAATTTTCTGAAGCTAAGCACTCAGGACCCGAATGAGCAAGCAGTATATTCTTTCCTAATCAAAAGGTATATATACTAGTACTACTTGAATAGACGGAGTATATGCTAAATAAAACATCGGTGTGTTTCATCAATCGTTTTGCTAATGTATTGGACATATACTCCTATTTTTGTTCAACATTCTTCATCAGAAATTTCAAGTATAAATTTCTTTTAAAAAAATGTACGTACTGCTTTGCACAAAATTAAGGTATATACTCCTCTGAAAAAATGTACATACCCCTTTCACTGCAAAAAAAGTACAGTATATACTTGTTTGGCTATATTCATCAAGGTTTGAAGTATACCGTTCAAAGAAAATCAGTATATAGACAATCCTAATCTAGAGATTTGAAAAAAATGGCCGCCTGTAGTCGCCGTCGTCTGTTGCATTTTATCTCCGTCGTCGATCGATCTGCCCCACGACCGCATGTCGTCTCCGTAGTCAAGCCGCGGCTTGCCGGCGTCGCCATCGTCGGCCGCAAGTCGTCGCCGGCGTAGAGTCGCTGCTGGCCGATGTCGTTTCCATTATTGAGCGACCGGCAGCCGTATGATCGGCGATCGTTGCAGCTAGCTAGCCATCAGAAATCTACATGTATATAGAGATTAGTTAGTAGGAATACCATGTGTATAAGAAAACACTAAGATCCATATGTGTATTACTAGATCTATGCATACCTACCTTGACTCCATGAGTGGTTGATCTGACTAATCAATGCAGCATGTAACAAGATTTGCAATCGATCGCATTGGAATTCGTCACTGAATCGTCTTCGAAGACGACGGCGCACCTGCGGACTGTGTTGCCGTTGCCTCCTTGGTGTAGCACCTGGTAGAGAACAGAATCAGGAGTGTATAGGTGTCTCGTCATCGGCGGGCGGCGGCGGCCGTGCTACACGACATGGCAAAAAGTATCTAGGGTTTTTCCTGAGGATATATATTAGATGGCACGGGTTGCATGCCCAAAAACGTGGAGATTGGTACAACAAATGTAGCTTCGTGATTATCCACATGGGTTTACTTCGTTACTGCCCGGTAGGAAGTGGGTATGCTGTAGATGAATGAAAGGAGTACATACACCTAAGTGTACAGAACCATTTTCCAGGGGTATATACTCCCACCTCTTATTAATAAAAAATATTGTATTAATTAAATTTCTTCCATGTCGCTTAACCACCTCCTCCCAAAAACAAGGACCGGATCAGTCTTGGAGTTTAAATTCTGAAATGTGCATGCTTTCTTCTTCTTGGCATGCACGTATACTACTTGTCAAGAGTATATATACTACCTCACACGCATATACTTCTTTTATAATTTGATCAGTATGTTATGCCAACAAAGAAAGGGTATAGTCAATTGAAAAAAAAAGGTATACTGAATCTTATATGGCATAGATACTACTTTTTAAAGAGTATATACTGATTTTTTAAAGAGTATATACTGAAACTTTCCTCAGCAGTAATGATTTTTCTAACACTTAAAGGAGTATATACAAGTATTTTTAATGAGTATATACTTTTTTCGAGAACAAATGAGTATATGCTTTTTTCGAGAACAAATGAGTATATACTAAAATATTATTCAGTATATGCTGATTTATTTCTATGGTAATATATATTTCTTGTTGGTATATACCACATTTTGATGGAATATACACTGTTTGTTTTAAGGAGTATATACCATATTTTCTGGTGTATATACCTTATTTTGGTGTTTATACCTTACTTTCATACGAAGTAGTATATACAGGAACGATCCAAAAGAAGACTGTCCAAGAAAATGCTCAAATAAAGAACCATATACACATTGATTTAGGCATCTTGTAGATGTGAGCTAGCAGGGAAGTCAATAGGAGCAAGAACGATCAGCCACGCGCATCTCGTATTAATCATCGCCGTGGAGCTATCAGCTACCGTACGTCGGCCAACCGCATCTCGTCTTCTTGGTCACCACGTCGAGCCGCCGTCAGCTACATGCATGTGGTCTCCGTCTCAATCGGAGCTGCACTTGATTGCCGGACCCCAAATACTTCAAAAACCTGAAAAGCAGCGGGAGTAGAATAACTTAAAAGATCGATTCATGGAAATTGAAAGCAGCGAGAGTAGCAGAACCTGATCCCAAAACATACTGTACTTCACTCCCATCAGCTAGCTAGAACGATGATCGAGATGGAAGAAACTATCAGCCGCCGGTTCCGCCTCTCCTCATGGCCGCCGGCCACCGGCCGCCGTGAATTGCGCATGCTAGCACCATTTGAAATACGGCTGAGCTGGGCAGTATTTATAAGCTAACAAATAAACTGCAGCCGGATTCTAGGAACAAACCCTATCCAGATTTTAAATAATTAATTAAAAAGGCTAAACGGGCGTGGATAATTCTTTGGCCAGTAGCTTTTGCTAGCGGAGTATGTACTCCTACGCGTACCATCTCATTTTCCTATATATATATATATATATATATATATATATATATATATATATATATATATATATATATATATCAACGCGGATTTGCTACCCATGGTGGTAGCTACGCACGTACTTAGAGCCATCAGATGCAGTTCCATGATTCGTGCTACCGTTTTGCTTCCGTTCAACTCTGTTTACGATTCCACTTCATCTCAACCAGAAAAAACCATTTTCGAAAAAACACACAATATAGATGTACCGTGCCCTTCTGAAAAGCCGTTTTCACCTCCATTTCTCCTGTTCTAGCAATTTTTTCGTTCGGTTATTCAAACGTGGTTTATTTTATGACCATTCGGTAAAACAAATTCATCACCTCGTATTAAGAAGGTGATTTGTTTTCTTAACCATTTTTACGAGTGGTTTGTTTGGAAAAGCAAAATCCTGTGAGATAGAGGTACAAGATCTGCTCAAAATGAAAGATTGGAAAATAATCGGATCTTGATAAAGAAAACACCATGTAAAAAAAATTAAACATGGACATGGTTCCAATGATTAGAACAAACTGGAATAGATCGGGAACGCACCATAAACAAAAAATCAAACATGGACATTATTCCCTAAACGAAGTTCAGATCGAAACTGGGAACCGGAAAGAAACGTCAATCAAATCAGATACAGCCATACATGTAATGAAAAAACCGCCGCTGGGAGGCACGATTTGCCGTGCCGGAGGACGGAAGCTGAAGGCCCAGTCGCATCCCAGCCCGCACACGCCGGCCGCCAGCTTCCCTTGACAATCCTTGCACGAGCTGCTCCGCCCCACGGCTACTCCTTTTTCTTCCTCCATGCGCCACCACGGGCTTAATTACCTTCGTCCCGAGTGCCCGCCACGGCCATCCATCGCAGGCCATGTCCGCCCTCTCCCTTCAGTCCCCATGGTCGGCGTCGTTTCGAGCGTGCCGGCCCGGGAACGCCGGCAGACATGGAAGCAGGGCCGCCATGATGCTCTCCCATACCTGGTCGCGATGGGGCCGCCGACACGGGATCACCCGACATCACAAAGGGGCGTCGGTGGGCTGGATCGGCGCGGTGGCGAGGGCTTCATGGCTGCATGCGTTCTCAGGGCGTCGATGGAGGAAGACCAGGCGGCGCGGTGGAAGAAATCGGGGATGGGGTCGGGGTGATGTTGGAGGCATGGGGAGTGTTGCGGGCTGTGCGGATCCGCCAGATGAATCTTGGGGGAGGGCCTGGGCGTTGAGCCGTCGACGTGGTTGAAGAAATTGGGGACGGGGTCGTCTGGTGGATGCGTGGGGATTGGAGTGATGCGGGTTCGGTTGTGTGCAGTTGGTGGGGTGGTGTTTTTCTTCTAAATCAGGTGGGGACGTGGACGGAACGACGTCAAATGAATCGGTGGTTAAAAATGCTTGATAGAGTGATTCGATGGATGGATCGTGGTGTGTAGCTACCACCGTAGGCAGCCCACTATTTTGCATATATATATATATGTTAAATGCTTTCTACTCCTAGGTGTAACTACACTCACGTCTCATATACCACCTTACGGAAGTATTTGTCATACTTTATCCGTTTGAGTATGTTCATATACTATATCTAGGATAGAACAAAACAAGTTTCATGAAAAAATAGCAAGTATGCTAATATTTTACACTGTATACTCAAAATACCGTCGTATATGCATATAAAAGAGAAGTATGTAAATTTTTTTTACATACTACCTAAAAAGAAGTATCTATAGTATTAAAACAACATAATATACTCCATACTACATGTTATATACCTCCCGATATGATAGATACTCCATATATATATATATATCTGACATATTCAGGTGTAGCTACACCCACGTGTGTTTCACACGAGTATGGAGTATCTATCATATCGGGAGGTATGTAACATGTAGTATGGAGTATATAATACTATTATAGTACTATAGATACTTATTTTTTGATAGTATGTAAAATATTTCTACATACTTCTCTTTTATATGCACATATGACGATATTTCGTGTATATAGTGTAAAATATTAGGACAGTTGTAATTTTTTCATGAAACTTGTTTTGGGATATCTTAGATATAGTATATGAACATACTCAAACCGATAAAGTATGACAAACATTTCCGTAAGGTGGTATAAGAGACGTGTGTGTAGTTACACCCGGGAGTAGATTGCATTTTACCTATATAGGACAAATATTCCCTGTAAAGTATGATAAATATTTCCGTAAGGTGGTATAAGAGACACCCGGGAGTAGATTGCATTTTACCTATATATATATATATATATATATATATATATATATATATATATATATATATATATATATATATATATATATATATAGAAACCCTATTCTGCACCCAGGTGTAGGATAAATTATTGTGTACCCGAGGTTTTTTACATTGATTTTGCAAAATAAAATATGTTTATCAGCCAAATAATTGCATTTATTTTGTCTCATAATTTAAAATCGGCATAAGAAATGCAATATATAAGTCATAACATTGTAAAAATAGGTAAAAATGCGTATTTTACGTAATATTTTTTATATGCCACAGAAATAAAGTTTTATGTTATGTTAATATTTTCTTATGTTCCTATTAACTTACAAAGTATGGCAAAATTTACGCAACGTAAAAATTCTTTACAGTTCAAAAGATACAGGTGGGTGTAGAATAACTATTCTACTCGTAGGGATTCAAATAGCGCTACCTATATATATATATATATATAGGACATATTCATACTACCCTCGAAGGTAACTACCTCACATGTGTTTCACACAGTATATGGAGTATCTATCATAACATGAGGTATGTATCATGTAGTATGGAGTATATAATGCTATTTCAGTACTATAGATACTTTTTTTAGTAGTATGTAGAAAACTTATACATACTTCTCTTTTATATGCATATATGACGATATTTCGAGTATATAGCGTAAAATATTAGGCCATTTGCAATTTTTTCATTAAAGTTGTTTTTGGCTATCTTAGATATAGTATACGAACATACTCAAACCGATAAATTATGATAAATACTTCCGTATGTTGGTATATGAGACGTGGGGTAGTTACCTTTGAGGGTAGAAACCATTTTATCTATATATATATATATGCAAAATAGCTGGTTGTGCATGGCGCACGCTTATCAGGCCATTGGATCAAACTATAGGGTATTTTACACCGTAGATGGACTTAACGTCGTTAGTCTCTGTTTCCTCTCTCGTCCACGGCACACAGCTGCTCAATTTCCCCTCTCGCCCACCGCACACTGTACACAGCTGTCAAAAAGAAAAAGAAAAGACACTCGCTCAACGCTGCTCCCTACCACACGCGCACGGACATGAAGACATCTCTCTCATGTCATCCGATTCCCACCGGCCACCGTTGCTTCATTCCTCACCAACCACGACAAAAGCCTCACCAACCACGGCGCAAGGGACGTCGGCGGTCGGCGCGTGGGCGATGGGCCGGGATCCCCACCGCCGCGTGCTCAGGCTGCAGCAGGTAGAGTTAGGTCTCCCACCCACATCGGGTGAGGCGCCCCGCCTGGCATCGACACACACCTCCGTCATCGAAACGCACCCCTGGCGCTGGGTCTCCCCTGACCACGGCAAGGCCCACTGTTGCCGTTTCCCAGGCTGGCGCGCTCGAAACGATGGCATCGGCACGCATCCCCGGCGCTGCGTCTCCCACGACTACGGCAAGCCCCACCGTCGCTGTTCCTCGGGTCGGCCCGCTCGAAACGATGCCGACATGGAGGGTTAATTGAAGGGGCCAGGCGGACACGGACAACGATGGCTCCCAAGGCGGCGCTCGGGACGAAGGTAATGGCGCGTCATAGCGGTGCATGGAGGAGATATTCACGCCAGACCGGCTCGCTGCTGTTCAGAGCATCCGGATCGACGGATACTGGGGGCCGGTGCGGGGAGTGTGTGGTCTCCCGGCCGCCAAGCCGTGGTCGTCGGCGGGGAAAATGATACACGGCCACCGGTGAGGGGAACAGTGGTCGCACGTCGGCTCTAACGGATCATGCAGCCCCAGCGCCGCCGGCTCCCTCAGCCCTGCATGGATGCGGGAGGGTGGTGCCTCCTTGGTGAACGGAAGGTTGGATCTGGCTAGGACTCAGCGCGACGTTGCCCAGAAACTATTATTTTGATCTGGATTTGGTTTGCCTCCTTTTTCCGATATGGCTTTGCTTCACCGTTGAGAAAATCAAGTTGATTTTGATATTTGTATGCATGGTGTGTTCCAGATCCTATCTCAATTTTCATCCCATTTTTTTTTATGTTATTTTGTGATTCGTTCCTATGTTTTTGGTTGATGATAAAACACAAAAATTAGGAGCATGCTTATTTACTCTGTAATTACAAAAATATCTACATGTCCCATCGTAATAATTTGTATTATGTTCGTGGGAGATCATGTTCTCAAGCAAATATTACATGGCCATCATCAAAAAATTAGTGGCAAACAACGACGGACTTCAAAATTAGAGGAACTTCCTAAGAAAAATTATTCGGGCACATAGTATGAATGAAATGGGAGTTCATTTTTCGCAAAAGAAAAACAAAATTTGACAGCACGCCATGGAGCCCCAGCCTTAGGTAAAAAAAAGAAAACAACAGAGACAACAAAACAACCACGAAGCCAACAAAACCAGGATGGCCAATCATAACGGTGACGGACGTTTGGATGCACAAATCGTGACGCACAATCCGACGATGGTTAGGGCGTGCGTACCTACCACCATGGGCATATATATATAACTCAGCTAAACATGAACCGGTTCCTATTTAAACTAAACATGAATTTTCTGAACTTTGTTGGAAAAACGAAGTGAACCTTCTCGCGTATGACATGTGAATCTTTGTAACGCCCGGGATTTATCCCCTTTTTGTTTTGTGTGTTTTCTTTTTTTTATCGACATAGCATCGCATTAATTTAATTGTTGCATTTAAATTTAATTTCCCACGATTAAATTCAAATGCATTTCAAATTAATTAAAAATATGTTTTTAAAATCTTTTAAAAATGTTAAAAACTAGTTTATTAAATTGTCTACGCAAAACTAAAATTATTTTGTAGAGGTTTCGTATTCAAATTGCCAGCGCTCCCCCTCCTCCATCCGCGCCGGAGCGCCACCGCGCCGCCCCGGCCACCTCCGTCGCCCCCCCCCCCCCCCCCCCCGCGCCACCTCGACCTCCCCTGCACCGCCCGCGCCCCGGCCACCACCGGCCCGAGCTCCGCCGCCGCCGCCTCGCCCCCCGGCCGCCACCGGCCCGAGCTCCGCCGCGCAGCCGCTCCTCCCGCACCGGCACCGGCCGCCCCGCGCCCTGCTCGCGCACGCCGCCGCCAGCCGCCGCCAACGCCGTGCGCCCGCCGCCATTCCCCTGCTTCCGCCGCCGCCGCGCTTCTCTGCTCCGGCCACCACGCCGCGCCTCCGAGCCGCTCCCCCGCGAGTCATGCTCCTCCCCGGTCGGCCGCCTCCATGCCATGGCCGCCGTGCCCCTCGCCCGCACCAGCGCCTCATCGCCGTCGGCCCGAGCTCCCTGCGCCTCCAGCCGCCGCCGCGCCCCGGGCTGCCGCCTCCGCCTCTCCCCGCCGCCGCGCCCCGCAGCGCGCCGCCACCCCCGCACGCGCTCGCCCGCGCCGCTCAGCGCCGCCGTGCGTTCTTCTATTTCCGGCCGCGTGCACGCCGCCGCCGACGCCCGCAAGGTGTTCGACGCAATGCCCGCATGAATTTCGGCGTCGCTTTTGTGTCCGGATTGTCCACCCTTCGAGGAGTTGCTACATGCGCGTGCGCGTCCTCTTGCGGTGTCCGATTGTCGTGCTCCTACGTTTCACGACTTCCCGCCCACTTCCACGACACTAACAAACGACGATGCCCCGGTTCCGCGACGACTACTTCCTCTACGGGCCGAAGACGTTGGTTTCGAACCCTAGTTCACCCAATCCGACGTGCGAACCCAAACCCTAACCCTATACCTATTTTATTAAATGGCATTTATCTTGTGCATATCGCATCATACTTGCATGTGTTGCATCTCTTGGGTTTGTAGTGTAGCAAATCACCTAAAAATAAATATGGAATGTGTTGGGCCAATCACTATATATAATGCCCTATTCCATTTAATTTAATTAGATCACCCATGCCATGTGTTGCCATGCTAACCAACATTTAATATTGCTGGTAAATAAATAACTTGCACCTAAATATTAATTGTCGGAATCCCGGTTCCGCTTAATTCGGATTAAGTGCATCTCAAATTGCATCTCGCCATCCCATGCATCATTCTCATATGATCATGCTGGATCTTTTGCCGTAGTTGTAAAATGCATCTTTTACGCTTTCCTGTGTTTGTTGCTTTTTCGCGGATACGACGTTGAGATGTGTGAGCAACGACAATATCTGCTTCCATGCGGGGTTCCAGGCAAGCAAAGTTTGATTGTTTACCTATACATTGTCTTTCATCCCTGCCGTTGATCTCTGCTATCCTAGTATTCGATTCTTATTGCGATCCCATCACATGTTTATCCTGCAGCCCATACAGCTTTATCCCCACATCCATCACCTGTTGTTTGATTATCTGTTGGCCTTGCGAGTCGTAGCGCATGCTTAGAGTTGTTTGTGCGAGTCGCCTGTTGGTCTTATGTTTCATCTGCTTAGTATGATAGATTTTCTACCTAAATAAAATATTGTCTTATATTGGGGTATTATAATTAAAAGATAAGGCACCAGACGGAAGGCCTTGCGATGTGTTTTGTTCTGCTCAGTGTCGACCTACGAACTGAGATTTTGTCCTCGGATCCAATTTTGAGCACACTAACCACTTGTGGGTGGCCCTATGGAGCCCCCCTCGACTTTGAACGGATCTACAGCTTGTACCTGTGCCGCAAGTAGTTCGAGTTTTCCATTTGCTCATATGCATGTGCATGATGATGATGATGATGATGATGATGATGATGATGATGAGAGGTTATGTGATACGGGGGGTCATACAGGTGCGGTACGACACGAAGCGGACAGTTCCTACTCTGATTTGAGCCGCATGGTGGCGTAGTCGCAAACTAATAAGTCCGCAATTGAGATTCGGTCGGACTCTTGACGCGGGTAACAACTCATATGGGTGGCACTTGGACTTGCTGTAGTGAAGGAACGAGTCGTGTTGAGAGGCCCTGATGCTTGCTTGGGTTGATCATACGAGTATGGGTACAGTAGTGCACCCCTGCAGGGTATAATCTTATCGATGAGCCGTGTCCACGGTTATGGACGACTTTGGTGATGATGCTGGCTAACAAGATCTAGACAACTTACACCTAATTAATGTTAATTAATTTGACTAGTAATATAGAATTACTTTCACAATGAATGGTAATTAAAAATTGTTCAATATGTGAGTTTTCCGAATTGCTTCCTCATATTTGGTTGAGGGGGTTAATTCGAGAATGGGTTATGTTTGGTGTTAGTTGTAGGTGTTTACTTTATGCGCTCTCTTATCCCTCTCTGAATAGACGGAAGTTGTATCGTGTCTCTTTAGGTTGCTAGTGCTGCTGCCACTAAGTCCACCTACCCCATATTTTGGGAGAGGGTGTAGAAAGTAGGCAAGTCGGTTTTGCTTTCCAGGGAGTGCCCTGACCCTCTTTTGGGCTGTGCTTTATGTGCAGTCAACAGGTTTGAAGTCCGACAACGTTAGCCTTGGAATCCCTCCGGCTTCGCTGGGCAGGGATATGGCGCCATTGCTTATCTTCAGGACTCTTAGTCCAATTTGCCTCTTATCCGTAGTCGGATACTATTTTGCCTCCGCTGTCATTTGAATCTTTGTATTGTATCATTTGTATCTTGACTCGTTCGAGTCGTTGTTGTATTATATATCTTCTGTTTTATTTGTGGATGTATCGGAACTATTGTAATGTTATCACAATTCCACCCACATAATGCGCATGTTTCGGCGAGCACATTATGTTTGGTGGGCGACCTAAAATCGTTATTATGTGGATTTCGGCGGGTTCGCTTAAATCAACATAGTATCGATTTTAGGGCGTCACAAAGTGGTATCAGAGCCTTGGTTTCGATTTCCTTGTTGTTTTGATACGAATGGTTATCGAAGCAGCGGGTCCACAAAAGCCTGTAGGATAACCTCGCTAACGGTCGTTGTTTCTAGAGTGTCGAAACTATTTGACTTAATTTATTTTTGAAAATATCTCAATAGGTTTCTATTTACTCCTTACCTCAATTCTATTTCTCCTCTTATCTTATTTGTTTTCGGAGTCTCTTCTCTTATCCAAACTTTTAAAGTTTTAGGATCCTACGTGTGGGTGGACGATTTCTTGCCTTTTACCCTGTTAGGTTCGATCTTTTGGAGTCATCTTCGACGTGACCAACTCCTCTGGTTAGTGGTGTCGAGAATTTCAAGTTGGAGCATCAATCCCTTTTTAGTGGTGTCAAGAAGTTCATCACGGAGCTTGAAGACTCGATAGTTACCCCTCTCTTCTTGTGGTCTCGGCGTGGATCGTGGGACGCGATCCCTTGTTAGTGGTGTCGATTGTAACGCCTCGGGATTTATCCCCTTTTTGTTTTGTGTGTTTTCTTTTTTTGCATCGACATAGCATCGCATTAATTTAATGGTTGCATTTAAATTTAATTTCCCACGATTAAATTCAAATGCATTTCAAATTAATTAAAAATGTTTTTTTTTCAAATCTTTTAAAAATGTTAAAAACTAGTTTATTAAATTGTCTACGCAAAACTAAAAATATTTTGTAGAGGTTTTGTATTCAAATTCCTTCTTGTTTTTGTTTTAAATATATAAATCAGAAATAATTAAACGAGGGAGAAAAATAAAGCCCAAACCCATCTAACCCCAAACCCTAGGGTTTCCCCTGGAAACTTTGTTCCCACCCCCTGAAATTTTTGCAGCCGCCCCCCTCCACTTTCTCCTTTTTCTTTTTTCCCTTTTCCCCTCCTTTTTCTTTCTTTTCTTTTTTCTTTTTCCTCTTTTCCATTTTTTTCTCTCTTCTCCTTCTTCCTCTTCTCTTCTTCACGCAGCGCCACCCGAGCCCGCACCTTCTCCTCCGTGCGCCCCACCTCTTGCTCCCGCCGCCAGCGCTCCCCCTCCTCCATCCACGCCGGAGCGCCACCGCGCCGCCCCGGCCACCTCCGTCGCGCCCCCCCCCCCCCCCCCGCGCCACCTCGACCTCCCCTGCGCCGCCCGCTCCTCGGCCGCGCCCCGGCCACCCCACGCCCGCGTCGGCCCCTGCGCCTACGGCCGCGCGCCCTGCCGCCCGCAGCCGCCGCCGCATCGCCCCCCGGCGCCGGCCGCCGCCGGCCCGAGCTCCGCCGCGCAGCCGCTCCTCCCGCACCGGCCCCGGCCGCACCGCGCCCTGCTCACGCACGCCGCCGCCAGCCGCCGTTCCCCTGCTTCCGCCGCCGCCGCGCTTCTCTGCTCCGGCCACCACGCCACGCCTCCGAGCCGCTCCCCCGCGCGTCATGCTCCTGTCCGGTCGGCCGCCTCCGTGCCATGACCGTCGCACCCCTCGCCCGCACCAGCGCCTCATCGCCGCCGGCCCGAGCTCCCTACGCCTCCAGCCGCCGCCGCGCCCCGGGCCGCCGCCTCCGCCTCTCCCCGACGCCGCGCCGCTCGCCGCCGCCGTGCGCTCCGCCCCGCGCACCGCAGCGCGCCGCCGCCCCGCACGCGCTCGCCCGCGGCGCTCAGCGCGACCGTGCGTTCTTCTATTTCCGGCCACGTGCACGCCGCCGCCGACGCCCGCCAGGTGTTGGACGCAATGCCCGCAAGAATTTCGGCGTCGCTTTTGTGTCCGGATTGTCCACCCTTCGAGGTGTTGCTACATGCGCGTGCGCGTCCTCTTCCGGTGTCCGATTACCGTGCTCCTACGTGCCACGACTTCCCGCCCACTTCCACGACACCGACAAACGACGATGCCCCGGTTCCGCGACGACTACTTCCTCTACGGACCGAAAACGTCGGTTTCGAACCCTAGTTCACCCGATCCGAATTTCGGCGTCGCTTTTGTAGGTGTTTACTTTATGCGCTCTCTTATCCCTCTCTGAATAGACGGAAGTTGTAGCGTGTCTCTTTAGGTTGCTAGTGCTGCTGCCGCTAAGTCCATCTACCCCATATTTTGGGAGATGGTGTAGAAAGTAGGCAAGTCGGTTTTGCTTGCCAGGAAGTGCCCTGACCCTCTTTTAGGCTGTGCTTTATGTGCAGTCAACAGGTTTGAAGTCCGCCGACGTTAGCTTGGGAATCCCTCTGGCTTGGGTGGGCAGGGATATGGCACCATTGCTTATCTTCAGGACTCTTAGTCCAATTTGCCTCTTATCCGTAGTCGGATACTATTTTGCTTCCGCTGTCATTTGAATCTTTGTATTGTATCATTTGTATCTTGACTCGTTTGAGTCGTTGTTGTATTATATATCTTCTGTTGTATTTGTGGATGTATCGGAACTATTGGAATGTTATCACAATTCCACCCACATAATGCGCATGTTTCGGCGTGCACATTATGTCTGGTGGACGACCTAAAATCGTTATTATGTGGATTTCGGCGGGTTCGCTTAAATCTACATAGTATCGATTTTAGGGTGTCACAATCTTCAAACGGAGCATGAGTCAACTTTTTTCGTAAACTTTTTTTAGTAGGTGAACTTTTTTTCGTAACTGTCGGTGAACTTTTTTCTGAACCATGTGAACCTTCTCGCGTATGACATGTGAACCTTCAAGTGGAGCGTTAGGTTAATTTTTTTCATGAACTTTTCTTTTTAGTAAAAACTGCCCGTGAATTTGTTTTCTGAACCAAGGAAACCTTCTCGTGTATGACAAGTGAACATTCAAATGGAGCATTAAGTCAACTTTTTTCGTGAACTCACGACTGCCCGTGAACTTTTTTTCTGAACCAGGTGAACCTTCTCGCGTATTCCAGACCTAGGTGAACTATTTTTTTGGACGCGTGAACCTTTTCCGTGAACTTTTTATTCCAGACCTAGGTAAATTTTTTTCTGGACGGGTGAACCTTTTTATGAATGAAATGGACTTTTTTAAGGTTTGTTATGTTTCTGGACAGATGAAGTGAACCTCCAAATGGAATATCAAGCAAACCTTCATTTGAGGTTTTACGAATCTCAAGTAATTTTGAGGGAGCAAGGAGTCTGTCCATCAGGGAAGGATTTTTTTGGAACTTTTTGTAGCAAAAACGAACATATACTGAGATGAACCTCATTTTTTACACGATATGAACCTTATTTTCACATCGGCGCCGGAATAGAGGTGGAGGGGCAAGCATGGCAGGAGTTCACCCGAGACGCGTCGCGCCAGGCAGGAGATGGTCGGGGACGGCCTGAGCCATGTCAGGGCTCGGAAGTGCGCGGTGGAGGAGCGGGGACGCGTCACGCCAGGCAGAAGGTGGAGAGAGGGGCGCCGGGCAGAGGTGGTCGGAGACGGCCCGCGCCGCGTTGGTGCTCGTCTACGCGCAGTGAAAGGGCAGGGACGCGTCGCGCCATTCAGCGAAGCGTAAAAAAATTTATCACATGATGAACTTAAAGTGAACCGTAAAAAAGTAGTTTGAAAATACAAATATTTATCAGGGAACCTTCGTACAAACTTTATGAACCTCTGGAGGGATTTCATGAGTGTACGTGAACAGAATTAATAAATAGTTGTAGTGTTCCAGTCATGGTCATATTAAAAAAACGCAGAATCTTTAAAATACGCGGTCTCGTTTCGACCAAACGCGAGCTCGCTCGCGACGGCCACGCGTGTTTGATTGTTTCTGACCGGTCGCGTGCACGTGTGGTCAGGGGACGGTGGTCAGAGAGAGAAACTCATTTCCCCTCCTCGTCTCGCTCGCTTGCGTCGGCGATTCCGTCCGCGTCTCGAGGCGATTCGCCGCGTCTACCGGAGAGATTGACAACCTCCTCGCGTCGGAGATTGGAGGGAGCGACCTCTTGGCTGAGGGGAGCGGAGCTAGTAGGGAAGGAGAAGGAAGAGGGGAGATCCAGCGCCGAGACGCCTTGACAGGACTGAACTTCACCTCATGAACAGAACACAGAAAAGTATGGGGATGGCTCTGATTGATTCACTTCCGGATGAATGTTTGGTGATACATCGACAAAGGGGAAGAGGAGCAAACCCTAAGCTAGCTATCCTAAGCGAATGTGCTTGTTCCTTCTTACCAACTCCCTATCAACAACCTGGCTTATAACCATGCCAGCAACGATACACACGCGAGTACATGACTGAAGGAAAGAGATAAACAGTACGCCTCCAATCCTGACCGTTGGTGATGTTCTCTCCATCCTAGTCGCCCATCCTTCTTTGACTAGTCTTCTATGGTACCGGGTCCTGACAATGCCCTCTCCTTGAGCAACGACTTGCCCTCAAGGCGTAAATGAAGGAAATGTCTTGGTGATGAATGGGACATCTTCCCAGGTTGCGTCCTCTTCTCCCAGATTCTCCCAGTGAATGAGCCATTGCGCCATTGGTTGTTTGTTGCGCTGAACAATGCGACGCTGGAGAACATGAAGTGGAGCAGTCTTGATCTTCCCTGAAGAGGTTACCAGGGGTACATGAGGCAGTGGTATCGCATTCTTCCCCAATTGTTTCTTCAGTTGGCTGACATGAAAAACTGGGTGTATCTCTGCTTGTTCAGGTAACTGTAGCTTGTACGATAATTCACCCACTTTCTGAATTACTTTGTATGGACCATAGTACTTGGAGCGCAATTTGTGAGATCCACGCAACCCAAATGCATTCTGACGATATGGTTGAATTTTGAGATAAGCCATATCACCAACTTCAAAAGATCGCTCTGATCGATGCATGTCAGCGAAGTACTTCATGCGGTGTTGTGCTTGCAACAGGTTTTCTTTCAGTGTCTTCATTTGAGCAGTTCTATCAGCTAGAGTACTGATTACTTCTGGAGTTGTGTGCTCAGGGATTGCCAGTTCACCAATCATAGGAGGGGGATAACCATATAATGCTTGGAATGGGGTAACTTTGAGTGAAGTATGGTATGAGGTATTATACCAGTATTCAGCGAGAGACAACCACTTCGTCCATGTCTTGGGATTTTGGAACACCATATTTCTGAGATATGCCTCAAGACATTGATTCACTCGCTCCGTTTGTCCATCTGTCTCTTGGTGGTGTGCTGTACTGAGTCGAACATCCACTTTGAGTGCCTTGAACAAAGCCTGATAGACCTTGCTTGTGAATATCCTATCACGATCAGAAATGATGGCTACTGGCATACCATGTAATTTAAAGATGTTGTCAAGGAATAATGTGACCACTTGATCAACGTTGTATGGATGAGCCATTGGTATGAAGTGGGCGTATTTTGTGAGACGATCCACTACTACCAAAATCACTTCTTTGCCTTGTGAGTTTGGCAAGCATTCTATGAAGTCCAAGCTGATGTGTGCCCATGCCATATCAGGGATATCCAGAGGTTTTAGCAAACCTAGTGATTTCACATGTTCAGGTTTTGTGAGCTGACAAGTTGGGCACGCCGCAATATAATTTTCTACCTCTCTTTTCATGCCTTTACTCGGGTGCCAGAATGACCGCCCAGTGCTGAACTGTGAAAACCATGTAGCAGGGTTTGTCTGACTGATGTATTTGCTCCAACATAAATTCTGTTGTTGAATTTCAGCAGTCCGTCTATCAGTTTGAACTGAGGTGCAGAAGAAACATCTGTTGCCAATTTCTGCAATATTTTACTGCTATCAATGTCATTTATATAGCTGTTCTTGACTTCCTCAAGCCATGCTGGTGTAACCGTTGTAATAGCTGCACATAAGTGCTTATCAGGAACATCTCTTCTAGATAAAGCATCAGCTACCACATTCTCCTTGCCTTTCTTATACTCAATGGTGTAATCGAATTCCAGTAATTTAACTAGTAACTTGTGCTGAATCCCTTCAGTCAACCGCTGTGTTGCCATGTGTTTCAAACTCTCATGGTCTGTTTTGATTATTAATTTGTTCCCCCAGAAATAATGACGCCATTTCCTTAATGCTGCCAATATGGCAATTGCCTCCTTTTCATAAACTGATTGTGCAGCTGCCCTTGGTCCCAACCCTTGGCTAAGAAAAGCCAGAGGATGTCCCTGTTGCATCAAAACTGCACCTATTCCAGTACCACAGGCATCTGCTTCGACGACAAAAGGAATGCCGAAGTTAGGAAGTGCTAATACCGGAGCAGTGGTCATTGCTTTCTTCAATGATTGGAATGCTTCCTGCTGGGCCTGTCCCCATACAAATGCATCTTTCTTCAACACTTCAAATAAAGGCCGACAAATAAGTCCATAGTTTTTGATAAATCGACGATAATATCCTGTAGCTCCCATTATTCCTCTCACTTTTGTCACTGACACCGGAGTAGGCCAGTCAAGAATAGCTTGCACTTTCTCTGGATTTGTAGTGACTCCCTCTTTAGAGATAACATGTCCCAGGTAATGGACTGTTGGTGTGGCAAAGGTGCATTTGTTTTTCCTCAAATGTAGTTTGTTGTTCTTGATGATATTCAGAGTTATCTCTACATGTTTGAGATGCTCTGCTTCTGATTTACTGTATATCAATATGTCGTCAAAGAATACAAGGATGAACTTCCGAATGTGAGGTGCAAATATGGTATTCATCAAGTTCTGGAATGTAGCCAGAGCGTTGGTCAGACCAAACGGCATCACAGTGTACTCATAATGTCCGAGATGAGTTTTAAAAGCTGTCTTTAGGATGTCCGGTGTGGCCATCCTAATTTGATGGTATCCTGATTTAAGATCCAGCTTTGTGAAGATCACAACACCATGTAATTCATCTAATAAATCTTCAATGATCGGCATTGGAAATTTGTTCTTCACTCTGATTGCATTTAAAAGCCTATAATCCACACACACAATCTCCATCCACCATCTCTTTTCCTCACCATGACTGCAGGAGAAGAATAAGGACTCATGCTTGGATGAATCTCTTTGTTCAGTAAGAGTTCCTTAATAATTGCTTCCATAGCATCTTTCTGATAGTGTGGTACTCGATAAGGCCGCAAGTTTGGAGGTTGGGCACCAGTTTGAAGTGGAATACGATGATCACAGTCTCTTGAAGGTGGCAGACCTTCTGACTCTTCAAAAACATCCTTGAAAAATTCCAATAACGGCTGAAGCTGCGCTGGTAAAGGTGTGACATCTTCATCTGTTGAGGAAATAATTGGAGCAATATGCAGTAGGTACCCAAGGACTCTTTTTGAACACAGCTTGCTCATTTTGTGTGCGGAGATAATATGTGGGTGTTGTGTATGATCCAACAGCTTGATTGGAGTGCCATTTTTGGTCACCACCAGTTCCCTCTTCTTTAGATCAAGTCCAATAGGACTGTACTCGTATATCCAGTCTGCTCCCAGAATCACATCGAATGTTTTCAGTGGCAGTATCTTAAAATCACTCGCAAATGTATGACCCTGCACTTTGAATTGGGTCGCTGGGAGGTATGCGTCTGACATTAGAAATGCTCCACCAGCAACTGCTACTTTAGTCGTTGGGGCTGGTTGTGTGATGATATTGTGTTTCTCCACGAATTGTTTGCTCATGAATGTGTCAGACGACCCACTGTCCACTAAAGCAACAACTCTTTTTCCTCCAATCATAACCAACAATGAAAATGTTGATCTGCCCGGTATACCTGTGGCTGCATGAGATGATATTGCCATAGATTGAGTTACGGGCGCTCCTTCTGGAGTTGGTGTGTTTGGGGCAGTGTGAAAGGGTTGTTCATTCGTTAGTTCTTGTTGTGGTTGCTCTGTCTCCTCATTTTCATCATCCAGTTCTTGCAGTATATGAAGAGTTCTTCCTGTTCTGCATCTATGTTGCATGTGATATGGTTCTTTACGGTACCAACAGTTCTTCATTTCTCTCACAGGGCCTGGGGTGTTTTGGTTCCTTGGTGGTTGCTGAAGTTGTGGTACTGCTGGTTTGTGCCACGACATGGTGGGCGAAGAAGAAGGTCTTGGTCGAAATGGCTGTTGTGTACTAGCAGCTCTTTTTGAATTAGCTGCTTTCTCATATACTTTAGAATACCAGTAGCATTCCAACAGACTAGCTGGTCTCTGTCCTGACACGTCATGCTTCACTTCTGGTTTCAGACCTCCAATAAAACAGCTTAATAAAAAGCTTTCTTGCAGATATGGATGATCCCTTTTAACCAACGACACACATTCTTCAAACTTATCAATATAAGCAATAACAGTTGTATGTTGTCTGATATTCTGCAACATCTCCACAGCTTCATGAGCATTTGCATCTGTAAACCTGTCAGCTATCAAGTTACAGAATTGCTGCCATGTGACCATTTGCCAAGGTACACATATGTTCTTCAGCCAATTGGAAGCCCTGCCTTGACAATGCCCAGTAGCTATATTCACCCACTGTTCATACGGTGTTCCTGTCATATCAAAGAATTTATCACATGCAATTAGCCACCCAATTGGATCTCCTCCAGAAAATAACGGAATCTCCAGTCTCGGTCCTTTTAACACTGCTTCAGCATAGAAAGATGGTCCACCTAATTGAAATGCATGCGTATTTATTTGGTCCTTGTGTAGTTGCACACCTGACTGGTATACATACGGGACAGTACCGTTAATGAACTGCCCAGTCACTGGATTGTACATGTTTTCAGTGGTATATTGTGGTGCTATTAATTCACTATAGTGTCCATAGTTACCGGTGTTTGTCTGCTGCCGAGGTATTTGTTGCTGCAGACTGTATGGGGGTTTAGGTAGCAGGGTGGGTGGTGTAACTGTTGGAAGTAATGGTGGTGTGATTCTGAATGAAGGCACTTGTTGTGTTTCATCTCTAATACTTGTGGTAGTCACTGCCTCAGTGAATATAACCGATGGTAAACTAGCAATTGCAGTACTACGACTAGCAGGCAAATTCTCTGGCCTAGTTGATTGAGCATGTTGAAATGAAGGCTCAAGATGTAGAACAGGTACAGGAGCTGAATTAGTACTGGAGCTTTGCTTATCTCTCTGTGTGATGGTGGACGCAGATGCAGCATCTGGAGCTTGAGCCGCATCAGGTGCATTAGGTGCAGTCTGCTTTAGGATCTGTTGTAGCATCGAGTGGAGAGAGGATTCCATAGTGGTGAGCTTCTGATCCATCACAGGAATTGCCCGCATGTTCTCCTGAATTTGTTGCACTTCCTGTTTCAGTTGGTGCAGGTCCGTGAGTTCATCTCGAATCCCCATCATTTCCTCTTGGAGGTTGTCGATCGCCTGCTGGCCCTTGAGGCGCGTGCCTTCCGCCATGGTCACGGATCGGTGCGAGTTGCCAAAGCTCATCCCGTATACTCCGATTCCCACTCGACTCCCGCCGTACGATCGACTAGAGACGGGAATTTTACAGCGGTGCCAACCCGTTCAAGCTCGTCGTACGATTCGCCACCAGTGAAGCACAGATCTGGCTAGGGAACAGGAATTTTACTACGAGTGCGTTGAGCGCTCGCAACCTCACCCTAACACCAAATCTGCTCCCGAACTGTCTCCGCCACCAATTCGCCACCAACAACGACCACGCCGCCGCCGCAAACAGGGAGGGAGGGAGGGATTTTACCGGAGCTCCGAACCGCCCTTGATCCACTGCTTGAATCGCCGCCGAAGAAACCTGGCTCTGATACCCTTGACGGGACTGAACTTCACCTCATGAACAGAACACAGAAAAATATGGGGATGGCTCTGATTGATTCACTTCCGGATGAATGTTTGGTGATACATCAACAAAGGGGAAGAGGAGCAAACCCTAAGCTAGCTATCCTAAGCGAATGTGCTTGTTCCTTCTTACCAACTCCCTACCAACAACCTGGCTTATAACCATGCCAGCAACGATACACACGCGAGTACACGACTGAAGGAAAGAGATAAACAGTACGCCTCCAGTCCTGACCATTGGTGATGTTCTCTCCATCCTAGTCGTCCATCCTTCTTTGACTAGTCTTCTATGGTACCGGGTCCTGACACGCCCGCCACCGCAAGGGTTCTTTCGCCCTCAAGGATCTTCGGAGGTCCCGAGCAGGTAAACACAGATCTCAGGATGCTTGTGTATGTATTCTCCAGGTCCCGACCCATTTTCCCGTCCTCTAGAGTCGCGCTGCACATTTTTCATCAAAATGTAGAAGCCAAGTAGTAGGTACTACAGTAGATGTAAGGAGTAATTTCTTCACATTTATGAGAGTTGCGTGCTAGTTCTCCAAATGTAAGAAGCATATGTGTGCTAGGTAGCAGATGTGATTTTCAACACGAATATTTTCTGACTTGCGGATACTCACATCCGTCTAGGGAAGATGTAAAAAATCACTTAGGCAGTAGATGTAATTACAGAGCACCAGATCTTCCATCAGGAATTGCACATGTGTTTTTTGCAGGGAAGAAATAGTAGTGTTCTTCTTCAGATTTAAGTTTTTTGTGTGTATCTCTGCATGAAATCACTAGTTATAACTCTTTTTTCATGAAACCAGTAATGTAAATTTTTGAAGGAGGTTTTTGCTAAGAAGCAACCCTGCCTCTTACACCTGCATGTAGTAGTTGTTAGAATTGGGCCCATTAGTGGGGCAGCCCAATAAGCAATTTCAGAAATCTCAAAGGGCCACATTTATGGCTGCACACATGAGAGTGGAGTGGGAGCTAAAGTTTAGTCTCACATTGCTAGTTTAAGAGGAGTGACACCACCTTATATAGTGGAGTGTTGTGCTACTTGGTAAACTTGTGAGAACATGAGGCTCTCTCACGCGCTCCTCCTCCTCCGCCGCTCGCACGCACGCACGGCCCGCCCGTCTCGTCACGACGCGCCGCGGAGCGGGTTGCGGGAATCTCGCCGAGCCGAGCTTTATTTTTGCAGTCGGTTCGGGTCGCTCCCGGATCATGGGCTACTGTAATCGAAGTACCCGTTAGGGTTTTCCCTAGCCGCGCTATATAAAGTCGGGCACTGCGTGCTGCAAATACACCGAACCAATCTAGATTTTGCCACCTCGTGCCTTCCGCCGCCACCATAGTCTACTCCATCCCGAGCGCCGGCGTGCACCGGCGAACGGGACAACAGGTCTCCGGAACCCTCGTCCTTGTGATCCTGTAAGGGAGAGGGCGAATAAGGTTTTTGGGAAGCGCTCCGTGCGACTGCTCTCAAGCTCTTCATCACGGCTCACCTTCCTGTACGCTCGCCGGACTCGCGGGCTGCTCGTCAACAACGTCGCTATCGCCTTTAGGAAGCTGCTGCCGTCGCTGCTGCTGCAACAACTATGACGACTACTACGACTACTTCATCTGCAGTTGTTCGGTACGTTCATCACGTCCCGATTTGCCGATTTAGTATGTCTATCTGTGTAGACGTTTTGCTGTTGTTCATGTTAATTAATACATCTAGTATTTGCGAGATTAATATGCTAGTAGCTGCAGTAGTAATGTTTAATATACTGGAATTAATCATGGAAATTGTGCCTAATATTCCCACAATCCAAAAATGTTATATGTGTTATAGGTAATTACCTGAGTTAAACATGGGACATCTATCTGATTCGTTGAGGCCGGACAAGTTGACCGGCGCAGATTTTAAGAGATGGCAGATCAAGACCACGTTGTGGTTGCGATCTCTGAAAGTGTTCGAGGCCAGTGAAGGTTTACCTGAAGGAACCAAATCTGATGAGGATCAGAACAAGTTCAAGGATACCAACACTGCCTTTGTGGGACTCGTTCTGAGTGTTCTTAGCAACAAGCTATTTGATGTGTACATGCACATCTCAGATGGTAAAGAGCTCTGGGAGGCACTGAACGCTAAGTTCGATGTAGCAGATGCTGGCAGTGAACTGTACATCATGGAGAGCTTCCATGATTACAGGATGGTTAACAACCGTTCTGTAGTCGAACAGGCTCATGAGATACAGTGCATTGCGAAGGAGTTTGAACACGCTAAGTGTGCCTTACCTGACAAGTTTATGGTCGGGTGCATTATTGCAAAGTTGCCTTCTTCATGGAGGAACTTCGCCACAACTCTCAAACACAAGAGACAGGAGATATTGGTTGAAAACCTGATAGCGTCTCTTGATGTTGAGGAGAAGGCTCGGGCTAAGGACACTGCTGAGAGAGGTGGTGAAGGTCAGTCTAGCGCCAACATGGTCCAGAAGAATCATAACCACGTCAAGAACAAAGGAAAGAACAAGCCTTCTTTCAATGTACGTGCCAAGACTAATTCTTTCAAGAAGAAGAAGAAGAAGAAGATGATGAACAAGTCTGAGCTAGGTTGCTATACCTGTGGAGAGCTCGGTCACTTCTCTGCGGACTGCCCAGATCGTGCAGACAAGAAAGGGAAAAAGGCCAAGACTGTCAATGTCGTGACCGCTACCAATACTGATGGGTATGGTAATTTACCATTTGTGCTTTCAGTATTTCTTTCTCCATGTTGGTGGATTGATACGGGTGCTAACGTTCATGTGTGTGCTGACATCTCTTTGTTCACTTCTTATCAGGCCGCTCGGGATTCTTCCATCCTAATGGGGAATGGATCACATGCTACTGTTCGTTGTGTTGGCACGGTAGATCTGAAGTTTACTTCGGGGAAGATCGTGCAGCTGAGGAACGTGCAGCATCTCCCTACTATGAACAAGAATCTCGTTAGCGGTTCCCTTCTATGCAGAGATGGGTTTAAGTTAGTCTTGGAGCCCAATAAAGTTGTAGTGTCAAAGTTTGGACAATTTGTTGGTAAAGTTTATGAGTGCGGAGGCTTGTTCCGTTTTTCACTTTCAGATTTCTGTAATAAATCAGTAAACCATATTTGTGGCGGTGTTTCCGATGATACCAGTGTTTGGCATTCTCGTTTATGTCACATTAATTTTGGTTTGATGTCTCAGTTGTCCAGTATGAGTTTAATTCTGAATTTCACTATTGTCAAAGGTTCCAAGTGCCATAGTTGTGTGCAATCAAAACAACCTCGAAAGCCTCACAAGGCAGCCGAGGAGAGACACTTTGCACCGCTGGAACTCGTACATTCCGATCTGTGTGAGATGAATGGCGTGTTGACAAAAGGTGGAAAGAAATATTTCATGACTTTAATTGATGATGCTACTAGGTTCTGTTATATATATTTGTTGCAAACTAAAGATGAAGTTTTAGACTACTTTAAAATTTACAAAGCCAAAGTAGAAAATCAACTAGAGAGAAAGATCAAACGTCTTAGGTCGGATCGTGGTGGCGAGTATTTCTCCAAAATATTTGATGTTTTCTGTGAGGAACATGGTATTATTCATGAGAGGACGCCTCCCTATTCTCCCCAATCAAAAGGGATTGCCGAGAGGAAGAACCGCACGCTGACCGACTTGGTGAACGCCATGTTGGACACTGCTGGTTTATCTAAGGCATGGTGGGGGGAGGCTTTATTGACTTCGTGTCATGTCCTGAATAGAGTTCCCAACAAGAATAAAGAGAACACCCCTTACGAGGAGTGGTCTGGGAGAAAACCATCACTTTCTTATTTACGCACTTGGGGGTGCTTGGCGAAAGTCAATGTTCCAATTCCTATGAAACGTAAAATCGGACCAAAGACAGTGAATTGTGTCTTTCTGGGTTATGCTCAGCGGAGCATCGGCTATAGATTTTTAGTAGTTAAATCTGAGGTACCTGATATGCATGTTGATAGTATTATGGAATCTCGTGATGCAACATTTTTTGAGAACATGTTTCCTACGAAGGATATGCATAACACTTCTAGGATTTCTTCTGAGATATTTACTGAATCTAGTACATCTGTTGATTATTCTGAACAACCACATGTTGAGGAAGTCCTTGAGAAGGATGACAATGAAGCTCCCAAAAGGAGCAAGAGACAGAGGATTGAAAAATCCTTTGGTGATGATTTCATTGTGTACCTTGTGGACAATGCCCCTACGTCCATTGAAGAGGCATTCGCATCTCCTGATGCGGATGACTGGAAAGAAGCTGTCCATAATGAGATGGACTCGATTCTTTCTAATGGAACATGGGAATTATCTGAACGACCCTACGGTTGCAAACCTGTGGGTTGTAAGTGGGTGTTCAAGAAAAAGCTAAAGCCTGATGGTACTATTGAGAAGTACAAGGCACGGCTTGTAACCAAGGGTTACACTCAGCGTGAAGGCGAAGATTACTTTGACACCTATTCACCTGTCGTTAGACTGACCACCATTCGTGTACTACTTTCCATGGCTGCCTCCTATGGTCTGATCGTTCATCAAATGGACGTAAAGACAGCTTTCCTTAACGGAGAGTTGGAAGAGGAAATCTATATGGATCAGCCCAATGGGTTTGTAGTAAAAGGTGAAGAGAGAAAGGTGTGCAAATTGTTAAAATCTTTGTATGGGCTGAAGCAAGCACCTAAGCAATGGCATGAGAAGTTTGACAGAACGTTAACGTCTGGAGGCTTCGCCATTAATGAGGCTGATAGGTGTGTGTACTATCGCCATGGTGGGGGTTATAGTGTCATATTATGCTTGTATGTTGACGACATACTAATTTTCGGTACATGCATGATAGTGATAAATGAGGTCAAGTCTTTCTTGTCAAAGAGATTGGATATGAAAGATCTGGGACAAGTTGATGTGATTCTGAACATCAAACTGATTAGGGATGAGAGTGGGATTATGTTAACGCAATCACACTATGTTGAGAAGGTCTTGAGCCGATTCGGCTTTATAGACAGCAAGCCTTCTCCAACACTCTATGATCCCAACGTGACACTCAGAAAGAACAAGAAAGAGACGAGAGATCAATTAAGATACTCTCAAGTGGTCGGTTCACTCATGTACCTTGCGAGCGCGACGAGACCTGATATCTCTTTTGCTGTGAGCAAACTGAGCAGGTTCATGTCTAACCCGGGTACTGATCATTGGCATGCACTTGAAAGGGTCATGCGCTATCTGAACGGTACAATGAGTTACGGGATTCACTATTCAGGGCACTGTGTTGTGCTTGAGGGATATTGTGATTCGAACTGGATCTCAGATGTTGATGAGCTCTACGCCACAAGTGGATATGCGTTTCTTGGTGGTGGCGTAGTATCATGGAGGTCTTGCAAAAAGATCATATTGACGAGGTCAACCATGAAGAAGAACTTACTGCGTTAGATACAACTTCTGTTGAGGCAGAATGGCTGCGTGAGCTCTTGATGGACTTGCCGGTGGTTGAGCAACCATTACCGGCCATCCTTATAAACTGTGACAACCAAACGGTTATTGTCAAAGTGAACAGTGCTAAGGATAACGCGAAGTCATCAAGACACGTTAAAAGACGTTTGAAGTCTGTCAGGAAATTGAGAAACTCCGGAGTAATATCTGTTTCGTATTTTTAAACAGACAAAAACCTGGCAGATCCCTTTACGAAGGGACTATCACGTAATGTGATAGAAAGTGCATCGAGAGAGATGGGGTTGAGACCTGTGAGCGTTACTCCATAGTGGTAACCCAACCTATGTGATCGGAGATCCCATGAATTAGGACCTGGGAAGAACAAGCTAGTGGTGTGACAGAGGAGAGTTATTACCTAACCCTCTCTATGTGAAGATGCACAACTCTCAAAATCTGTAATGCAGGTTGGCTGCATGCCTTGGTTTTGTTGGCTATTCATAGCAAAGATGCTGTTCTACAGAGCATTCTTGAAAGAACACACCTATATGAGTCAAATTGTTAAACGTCGCAATTTATGAGATTTGGGTGATCTCTAGTAAACTCATGAAGAGACCAGGTAGTATGACGCATATGCTACACCCGCGGGATAGGCTACTGGCAGCCAAGTACCAGTAGTGATTTTGTGTGAAATCTAGAAGCACCAAACTTGCAATTCAAGGTTCGTCCATTGTTCAAGTTGCCAATAGACGTAGCTCAAGGTTCTAGGTAGAAGTTCAACTTAACAGTCTATACTGAAACACTGGTGTATAAACAAGACTCGAGTCTGGCAAATATCTCTAAATGAGGATTTGAGATCTGGTGGGGGATTGTTAGAATTGGTCCCATTAGTGGGGTAGCCCAATAAGCAATTTCAGAAATCTCAAAGGCTCACATTTATGGCAGCACACATGAGAGTGGAGTGGGAGCTAAATTTTAGTCCCACATTGCTAGTTTAAGAGGAGTGACACCACCTTATATAGTGGAGTGTTGTGCTACTTGGTAACCTTCTGAGAACATGAGGCTCTCTCACGCGCTCCTCCTCCGCCGCCGCCCGCACGCACGCACGCATGGCCCGCCCGTCTCGTAACGACGCGCCGCGCCGCGGGTTGCGGGAATCCCGTCGAGCCGAGCTTTATTTTTACAGTCGGTTCGGGTCGCTCCCGGATCATGGGCTACTGTAATTGAGCTAAACGTGCGCGACGTGGACTTGGCCCATGTTGTACCCATTAGGGTTTTCCCTAGCCGCGCTATATAATGTCGGGCACTGCGTGTGCTGCAAATACACCGAACCAATCTAGGTTTTGCCACCTCGTGCCTTGCGCTGCCACCGTAGTCTACTCCATCCCGAGCGTCGGCGTGCACCGGCGAACGGGACAGCAGGTCTCCGGAACCCTCGTCCTTGTGATCCTGTACGGGAGAGGGCGAATAAGGTTTTTGGGAAGCGCTCCGCGCGACTGCTCTCAAGCACTTCATCACGGCTCGCCTTCCTGTGCGCTCGCCGGACTCGCGGGCTGCTCGTCAACAACGTCGCCATCGCCTTCAGGAAGCTGTTGTCGTCGCTGCTGCTGCAACAACTACGACGACTACTACGGCTACTACGACTACTTCATCTACAGTTGTTCGGTACGTTCATCACGTGTCGATGTGCCGATTTAGTATGTCTATGTATGTAGACGTTTTGCTTCTATTCATGTTAATTAATACATCTAGTATTTGCGAGATTAATATGCTAGTAGCTATTGTAGTAATGTTTAATATACTGGAATTAATCATTGAAATTGTGCCTAATATTCCAACAGCAGTGGCCCTATCAGATATGTAACTTACTTGTCAGACATGAAAACTAGTAGGTAGTTCGTGTTCCAAATATTAGGCAGTGAATACTTTTTTCTTCTTAGATAATTCCCCATGAAGAAAGCAGTAGTGGTCTAAAACAAATAGTAGTGCTACAATCAGCAGCTTTTCTAGGTGTAACTATGCGTGATGTCTAAGTAGTTTCACAAGTTTTTTCACTAGCTTTTTTAGGTGTAACTATGCCTGATGCCAAAGTATTTCCGCAAGTGTGTGATGTCAAAGAAGTTCCGCAAGGTTTTCACTAACTTTTTCGTAGGCGTAACTATGCATGAAATCAGTAGCTCCAGCCTCCAGGTGTAACGATGTATCTTACACTCGCATGTCATTTCTCTGATAGTATGATCACAAATGAGGCCTAAGTAGTGTCATTTCAGGGATCTAATGGTTGTAATTTTTGGGAGAGATATAACTTCCTGGTCTCACCCTCAATAGTGTACTGCTGTCACTAGGTTAAAATGGATGTTAGAAGTTTAGATTTTGTAAGCCTGTGCTACACAAATGATCAAATCAGATGCGTAACTTTTCTTAGTGCGTTGAATTTGTACACATAACGTTAGTTTTGTGCTTTCCCTTAGATGTAATTTTTGGTACAAAATTTCGGCCACCTAGCAACCCTAAGGAACATATAATTTCCCATATGCATTTCAATCACTAGTGGCAGATGTAAATTGGTATTAGGTTCGCCGAGTCTACTACATGTAAGTTTGACAAGAGAATGCTAGTATTAGGGACAACACTGAGTGATGCAAGAAGGGGGATGCAATTAGTGTTTGTTGAGTATTTTCTGGTAAGCATTATATACCAGTGAAGGAAAACACTACTTGTAGATTAAACTTGCACAGATTTAAGTTAATATGATTGTTCAGTTATACTTAACTCAGAATAAACAGTAGATGCAAGTCCCCCTCCAAATGATTTTTTTGGTTCAGTCCACAAAGGAAAATGGAAGATGATGCTCACCCAGACGTAAGTTCGTAGCTCACACTAGTGACGATTGGATGTTTTATAAGTCAAAGGAACATCATATTTTAAAGCGTAAGTCCTGATCTTTTTTAGTGTGAGAACTTACATTATTATAACGCCTTAGACACACCACAAATGTCCATCCATCTGTAACAACATGTGTTTAGATGTAAAACTAAAAAAAAGTGAGCGTTTTCTTTATGTTTTTTTTACAGATGTGAGTTGATAGGCATCCCACTAGCAGATGTGATTTTCTCAAGGATAGTTATGAAATTTTTCTCTACCAAACCATTTGTAGTAACATGTGTTTAGACTTAAAACTAACAAAATGTAGAGTGTTTTTTGATGTAACATGTCAGTCTCAGTTTCTCCAGGGAAATCGGGTCTACCAGTAACATGTGAGACACCTGAGCTTTCATGGTGCTTGAGGTGAATTGCCATGGTAGCCAGCAAAAAACCGACTTCAGGTGTAACATTTAGATGAAACCCGACTTGTTCAGAATCGACATCCATATGCTCTGTGATAACACATCAAAACCCATTAGTGATCATTCAGTTTTTCGTGTCTGCAAGATGTACTTACATCTTCTGCCTTCTATTTTTGCAAGACAATAATAAAAACGAAGGCCAAATCAAACCAAGGATACCTAATGACAAGTAGACAAACCTAAACCACAATTGTTTATGTTTTTTACAGCTTGTGGTTATCTGCCAAATATTTTTTTACATCTTCACAAGCACTGTTCACCCAACAAAGAATTTAAACTTGCATTTCCATGTCCATTCATGCTACTAACCATACCATTTCCATGAAGATATAACCATATTTTTATACATCCATAAGATGAGCCAAAACGACTATTGTGTTGCATGCCAAGGATATGTATTTATATACATCATATTCCTTAAATTTTATTTCTTACATCATATTCCTTACACCCGTAGATGATGTAACATAGAATACAAAAAATCTGATGGGACTTGCGGTATGAAGCCATATTTTTTTTGCAAAACCAGATGTAACCAACTGTTCTTTTACTTCCAGGACATGATGTATATAATATAAATTTGGGTGTAAGAAAATATTAACAACCTGGCATCTCACTGATTTTAATAGTCACAGTCTGGGTGTAAGAAACATCAATAACCTGTCATCCCACTGAATCCACCAATTTTTTTGGCATCACAAACTGATTTGAATATCATGTTTTTTTACATCCCTAATTTTACTTGCAGGTTTTGTTCCACTGCGATGATGTTCTTTTGCTACTTAGATGCTACTACATGCTTTTGCTACCGGATACTGCTGCCACTAGGATGGGAGTCTTTTTGATCCAGGTGGGGGTGTAAGAAAATTATTGATGCGAACTTGATTTAGGTGATGGTGTAAGAAAATTAGAAATAGACACAAAAACTCTATTAAGATACCCAGGTTTCCCCATGTACGAACTTGCATATGACATCTGAGGGAACAGATTCATGTGACACCAAAACTTCAGAAGAAAAACGAGCGAACTGACATCTCCTTTGAGTTTTGATGAAGATATTATTCACACCCGTCCTGTGTAGACCAGTAGGATGTAGATCAGGTACCACATTTTTTTACATGGAGGCTGAAAAGAGGACGCAGGGATCCTGAGCGGGGGTCACGTGGGGCGCTACAGGTCCCCTGCTTGCTTTTTGTTGTTGCGGGTGTAACACGGGTTTCTGGGCGCGGGGTCGGGATGCATGCGCGCTGGTTTGGCGCGCGGCCGAAAAAGACAAGTGGTTTCCTTAGATGGTTGAGCTCGATTTAGGCCCAAACGAGACCGCGCACGCTATAGCTCAGCCTGGGAATGGGTCAAAACCACACCGAAGCCGCACCAGCCCACCAAAAATATTAATTCACTCCCATACCGAATCGAAGGGTATGACTATTTCGAAGGGTTCCCGCACTTTCTTAGCCCGCCGCGTGGCGTATGAAGGCGTGAAACCATACCAGATCCAGATCCAGTTGTAAATAAGATGCACAAACATCACACAACACCATGTATAAAAATAAACTTAACTAGTATAACTACACAGACATGGTTGTTCGTACAACTACATAGATCATGTTGAACAATCACGTTGTACAACTATATAACAGGTTGTACAGATCAGGTCGTACAACTATACAGATCAGTTTGTACAGAACAGAACTGAACATACAACTACACATATCAGGTTATACAGATCTGGTTCTACGTACAACTAACCCCAGTTTTAGTTGGATGTACAACCACGCATACCAGGTTGTACGAATTGTACACAATCCAAAGTACAAAAAAAGTTTATCGAAACCTATCAACAATGGATCTAGTTTTGAAGATCTCGACGTGAGAAGTTTAAATGTGAAAACGGTCCGTAATTCGGATAAACGGTTCTTAAGATATTTCATTTTGAAAAAATGAATCTAAAAAATGCATGTACAGATCTCTGCCCACCAACAGGAAGCTGCCACTTGTCATGCACGGAGAAAAGGTGAGGATTGAAAGCGTCCGAAATTGAAATTACGACACTTAGCAGCAGCGGAGCGGGCGAGAAGCGACCTTCGCGAATGGAGCCTTTTTCTAAGGATTTCCCGAATCGAACCATGAATTAATCTCCAGTATCCAACCCGCACCAGCCCACGATAAAAATTCCCGCAAACTGCCCCAAACCGCACATACCGCTGCGGGTTGCAACCAACTTACGGCCCAAACATCACCATGGGTCCCCGTGCTGCTGCTCGAGCAGAGGAAACAGGGCAGGCGAGCGAGGAGAAGCTGCGTCCGTCCGCCATGGCACGAGGCGGCCTCAACATCAGGTTCGCCGCCGGTGAGGCGCGCGGGGACTGGGTTAGAGGAAGCAAGGCGGCACACGGGCCAGCCCTCCCATCCTCTGATGTCCATTCGCCGCCGCCATGAGCGAGGGCTTTCGTGGCCGACCTCCTGGCGCTGCCCTTGCCGACCGTGGCCAGCGTCATGGGCAACGCCGCCGCTGGCGGCAGCAAGATGACGACAACAGAGGTCCATGGGCACGTGGCCGAGGAAGATGGCCGGCGCTGACGTGTTCTGGATCTTGCCGGCCTCAGATGCAGCAACACGCCGCCCACCATGAGCCGCACATGAGCGTTGTGGTGCTGGAAGAAGAGGTCCATGGGCATGTGCACGGAGCCGTCGGAGCAGGCCATCTGGGCGGGGAAGGTCCTGCCGGTTGGCTATCAGGATGCCGGACGCGGGCTTGCGCCGTCCTCCGACGACCTCGTCCACCAGCTCCGACGGGAGGACGCAAGATACGGCGGCCAGAACTACAGCACCAGTAGTGCCGGGACTCCTCGCTGTCTCGGAGGCCAAGCCCTCATCGAGCCGCCTGGCGCGGTGGTCAGCCATCGATGTGGGGATTTAGTGCCCCGTGAGCGGTTTGTGCGGGTTCAACCTGTGGATTTACCCATTCAATCTGAAGCCATACCGCGCCGCCCCACTCCATTTTTTCTTTCTATCCGTTCCAGCCCAATCAAAAGGAAACCGAAGACAAATCCGCACCGAAAAACCCAAACGAACCCGCACCATTCCCACGCTGAGCTATAGCCACGTCCACAAGGTTCGCTACAGGGCCTGTAGCTGTCCACTCAGGAAAATCATGGTGACATCCAGATCGACAAACGTGGAGTTAGTGGAGACAGGGATTGGCATCGCTGGGGACTGGGTCCGCCGTTCGTCCGTCGGGCGGCGCGAACTTGCTCCAGGCACATGCCTGCTTGCCGGCGACAGTGTGCGGGGACTGTGGGATGGTGGCGATATGGGGCGAACCGGGGGCAGAGCGGAGCTTGCTGGCCGCCACGCACATGTGGAAGAGCACCAGGGGCCACGCGCGGAACTTGCCGGCGGTGAGCAAGACGAGCCAGGCTAGCGGGGACCTTGCCGGCGGTGACCATGGAGCCAGGTGCGGCGTGCGGGCACCCTGGGAGACAGTGGTGCGCGGGGGTCCACCGCCGGCTCCTTCGCGTGGGGCGCGGCTACCGCTCACTCGCCGGCGGCGCCGGAAGAAAGTGGTGGGGATCGAGGGTAGGAGAGTTGCATGTCGAGTCGTCGGGACAGGTGCGTGGGCTTTGTATTAAGTTCGTGTGTGGGTCAGAGTGCGGGTCCAGATCCCCTAAGGCCTCGTTCGGCAGGCTTGTTTCGGCCGGTTTTTCCGTGTAAATTCCCGGCCAAATTAAAAGCATCAGAAAACACTCTGAGATCGTTCGGCAAGACGGGTTTGGTCGGGATGGCCCGGGAGAAACCGGCCGAACCACGTCGGGTTGGACGGGATCGGAGACGCGAGTACCTCCTCGCGTTTCTTCCGTGTCTTGAGCTCTGACGACGCAGCTCGTCGCCTCCTCCCTCCATCCTCCGCCGTCGCTCGTCGCCTCCGCCCTCCGCCGAAGTGTAAGCCTTTGTCTTCCCCGAGATCAAGACCTTCCCCATATCCTGGAGCCTTCCTCCCTCGCACCGCCGACGGGTTCTTTGATCCCGCCGCCGCCGGTGCTCTTCACGCCGCCATAGGTCTCGTTCTCCGTCGGATTTCTTCGGAAATTCTATCAGGTACGTCTTCCCCTCCTTCTCTTGATTTAGTTCTAGGTTATCAGCAACAATTTTTGGCTGCATAGAGTTAGCAGCAATCTTGAGTTCTTGTCAGCCGTCAACATCGGCACTTGATTTCTTCACTCTCATCTGTTGTGATTCGTATCATCTACTTGCAGGTTATTACTAGTGTGATTCCCTTGGTTCGTTCTGTAGCTCATTATTTATGTGACGGTGCAGATTCAGCCTTCTTCCATGGCAGATTTCAACAAGCTCGGAGGCCTCCTGTAGGCTTCCAGTTTGCTTCCATGTACTAATCTGTATGTGCCCGATGCATGTTGTTGTTAGATATGCTCTCAATATCTTATAGCTGATAGCAACGAATTTTCTATCACTGATGTACTGATGTAACATGTTGTTGTTGTACCAACGAATTTGCAGCACTGGACATCACTGATGTACAGTTAGAGGAAGGGCGCTAGTAGTTAGTTCTTGTACAGACTGATACCACAAACTTTGTGGGCAATGTAGCTGAACATGCTAGCGCAATAATGTTTACCATGAAAGATAAATTTATAAGTGTTTTGATGTGCGTATCGCTGATCATTTACCATTCAGTGTCTGTTATGGCTGATGGGGCTTGAGCGGGAAAGAGAGAGTTGCGAGGGCGCGAGAGAGCCGGCCACCCCCACGGGCCAAGCAATAGGGAAGGGTTTTCCTTCTTAATTCTTGCCTGATTAGATTGATACATCTCCTCTCCATATATAGAGAGGTTTACTTGACTCCCAAACAAGATTTACGTGATCCCTAAGCAAACCCTAAGACTAACGAGCCCAGGCCCATCACGTGCTCTAACACTACACCCCACCTGGACATGCAGCTCGTTCGAGCTACAACCTAACGACGATTCGAACGCATAAAATAAAACAAGCCTTTTACATCTCGGCCTATTGTATTGACCTGAAATAAGCTAACCCGAATGAGACTCAAACTTTATTTTTGACTCTGAACGACAAGGCGAGAATCCTCCACGCGCCGAACTTGTGCGTTTGCAGCCCCTTGGATCCCAAGGACACCATCGGGACCAATAGAGCCCTCGCGGCGGCCCGCGGTGGAATGCAGTGGTGCTACGCGGTGCGCTCCTGTCGCTGACACCATGTCTTCTCCCTGCCGGCTGACTGTCGATGTCGCAGACTTGGAGGTCGCTGCCCGCGGGGAGAACAACATGCCCGCCGCCCATGGGGGAAACCTCATACCCAAGATACCCCATGTCGCGAACGAGATCGTGGTCCGTTGCGGCGCGAAGCACAACTTGGAGGAGTTGCAACTGCAAATCACGCATCTCCCGCACATGCCGACGCGCTAGGAGGCCCCGCGCAACAGCCTGCGGCCTCACCGCCGCCGACACGTGGTGGGTAGCGATCCAAGCCGGAAGCGGTGATGGCGACGGCTGGAACTTGATCTGTTGGATGGGATTGTCCTGGGACAGCGGTGACGCTTCTGGGAACGAGGTCGTCGCAGTCCCGTCGTAGGGCATCCCATGCTGGAACGTGATGACCGGCGCCGTGCTCGCGGCCGAGGGCGGCGGTGGCGGCCATGCGGGGGTCGGCGCCGGTGCTGTGACCATGGAGGACCCTCCGTGGAACGGCGCACCTTTGGGACAGGCATAAGGACCGGTGAAGCGAGAGGACCCGCCGTACTGTTGGGGAGGCGTCGATGGCAACTGGGTGTGCGGCGGCGCCCAGGCCGCCGTATAGATTGGCCTGGAGATGGACAGCGGCAGCGGTGGCTGCAGCAACTTGGCGTCGAGTGGCGGCGACAACAGAAGCAGCGTCAGCTGCCGTGGCCCGGCGATCACGCCGGAGGCCGCCTGGTGCGGCGGCTGCCACGACAGCCGCGCCGACCCGTAGGCGGCGACTGATAGCGCAGCCGGCGGCGGTCCGTAGGGACCGGCCATGAAGAGGTAGATCTCTTGGACGGCGGTGGTGAGATCGCGGATTGCTCCGGTGATCTCCCCTGGGTGAGGGCGACAGGAAGCGGCGACGACGGGGTGAACATGATCGAGCCTGAGATATCATATGTTATGGCTGGTAGGGTTTGAGCGGGAAAGAGAGAGAGCTGCGAGGGCGCGAGAGGGCCGACCGTGGGGGTCCTTTCCCACGGTCGGGCAAGAGGGAAGAGTTTTCTTCTTAATTCTTACCTGATTAGATTGATACATCTCCTCTCCATATATATAGAGAGGTTTACTTGACTTCCAAATAAGGCTTACTTGAACCCTAATCAAACCCTAAGACTAACGGGACCAGCCCCATCACGTACTCTAACAGTGTCCTTCCTAACTGTTTCTGCATTTGGTTTTCTCTGCTACAGGACAGAACTATAGGTGTTGCAATTGGATCATCAACACAGATATCAATGTTTGTGGTATGCTTTGAAACTATTATTTGAATATGATATCTCGGCACTTAGTTCAACCAAGTATACTGCTGTTCTTTTGAGGGAAAATTGACTTAAGTTTTTCCCTGTTAATGCAGATTGCATTTTATGTTGTCGTTGGTTGGATGATGGGGGCAAAAGATGGATATGAATATTCAACTATTTGAGACAACAACCCTCTTCATAACAGTACTTGTTGTGGCATTTAGGATTCAGGTAGGTCCTAACTGGACATTAAGAAATATACCTACGTGAGCTTGTAAGTTGTATCTAGTTTACCATTTGGGCTGGTGTAATGGAGACATCTATGTTGATGAATCTTCATAATCCTTCGCTTTTGCAGGATGGCATCGCGAACTATTTGAAAGGGTTTATGTTGATCCTGTGCTATCTAATAGTTGCTGCGAGAACTTGCCTGTGGCAAGATGGTTAGGAGGATGATCGTATTCCCAGCCAACCAGAGTTCAAACCCCAGGTTTGACGCTGGTGTTTCTCATTTAGGCGGAATATTCTTTCAGTAGGAGGCGACGTTCCCGTCGACAGCGAGGAGCCTATGGTGGCTTCGTCAATCTCAAGACCCGCCGGCTCAGTATCTCGGAGGTGCTCATAGGGGTAGGGTGTGCGTGTGTGTGTTCTTAGGGGTGAATGTGTGCGCGTGTTTGAGCGCTTGCGTTGTACTGTATTTCTCAAAAAAAAAAAGTTGCTGCAAGCTTCTTTGTTCATGTTGATCCACAATCCAGAAAGTAGCAAGTCGTCAATTATGATGATTGAAGCAACCACAAACAACACTGTAATTACTGTACAAAAAAAAACCCTTGAAGACCTGCTAATCTCATTTTCATGATGAGCTACGTCGCTCAGTATTCCTCTCTGTCATCCGTGCGGAGATCACAGAGGTCCTTACTTGGATTTGATTTTGATCCATGTTTTCCAACACTTGCATGCTAAAAAAGGGATTGAGAAGTCAATGCTGGAATTAGAAACTGGCTAATATTTTCTATCTTGAGTTTTTCATTCAGCATATCAAACTGTTGTAGTATCTCACGGCCAGTTTAGCAAGCCAGTATACCTGAAGGTAGAGATTGGAGATTGTCATGACGGCAACAGCGCAGTTCCAGCCTTCAGCTCCGGCGATAGTCATGATGGCAGCTCCTGCTGGACCGTCAGTTTCACATGTGAAAGAAGAAGTGGAGACCAAGGATTTTCTTGGCAGGCAACTGCCTGAGATGAGCAGGATGGCCATGGACCCTGTTCAGTTTGCGCTGTCATCAAAGCATAGTGAGTAGAAGAGGACGAAGACTATGTGAATGAAGAATGATGATTTAGGAGCTATCTCTGGACCTAGTTTGAGAGGCTGATAGGTAGACTTTGACTATTTGTACATCCTGGTAGTCCCTGCTCGACTATGTGGCGACCCAATTGTATCATACTAGATGATTCCTAGTGCGTTGCTGCGGATATATATGAGAAAGATCAACTTAATGATTTGTATATTTTGCATTTTGAGAGAATTTTTTGTAGCGGTGTTCTCTAATTGGACCAATTAGAGACTAGATGATGTGGATACATTGAATGTTGAGAGAATTCTTAGTAGTGGTGGGGTTCTCTACTTGGGCCAATTAGAGACTTGATGATGTGGATATCTTGCATGTTGAGATAATTCTTTTTAGTGGGGTTCTCCCATTTAGATAGAGAAGATGTGTGCCCACAGAAGTTGCATAAGTAATTTAGGATGTAATGATCGCTCAGTAGCCAGAAGCTAGTGCTTTGTACCAACTATATCAGGACGGGTTTACAACTCGTAAATCGTGGTTGTCTCCGGTTTAATTATAATGCTATAAGTTCTAAAATAGTCGGTAGTGTGTTTTTTTTGGTTTTGTTGGCTAAAGAATTTTGTGCCATTTCTATCATGCAGCCGATAGCAAACTTGTGAAATATTCATTTAGAAAGTAAGTTCATTCATTTTTTTTCCTGTAAAAAATATAATATTTTTGTTCTTGTGAAATATTCATTTAGAAACAATAGTTTTGCATTCCTGTGAAATTTTTGTTGTAAAACACCCCTTTGCAAAACCTGTGTACCAAACAACATAAAATAGTGGAGGGTTTTGGTGGAGAAAGGGATTAGGAGGATTGGAGTGTTTTGGGTGTGAGGGGTGTTTTCACCCAAAACACTAGGTAATATACACTAGAAAATATCCCAAAACTCCTCTGCCAAACTAGGCCTAAGGAAGGTTCCTGTTTAGTTCTGCCCTATATATATTTATATATAGGACTCCTATAATATACTATAGTCCCATCTTAAAACCGGCCATAAGATTGTACCCGATTAGCGGGCTTGCAAGCAGCTGAGCACATAAAAAAAGGTTGAGGTTTAACCACCGGTTACATATGCCTGGCGCATGGGATAAAAAAGAGAAAGATAGGATCGGCCGTTCGGATGTACCTGCATGCTAGCCAACTTCAACCACCTGCCGGTATGTATGTACAACATATGCATTTTCATGGTAATACTTTTTCAAAGTGGTGCTTGCATTTATTTAAAAGGATGTCATACGTTCAAAGTTTTTGTATACCACCTTTTTTAGGAGTATATACTACTTTCTTTTAATGGAGTATATACCACTTCCTTCAAATCAGTGTATACCACTTCCTTGCAATGTAGTATATATATACCACGTGAGTTCTATTCATGCTAGTTAGCCAACTCTTTAAAAAAATTACGGATCTGATCAGCAAAAATAATTTCACGTTTGGAATGGATATGGTATATACTGCTTAATTAGATCCAATACAATATGTACTGCTTGATAATTCAAGAGGTATATCCTCCTAGCCAATTTAGTGGGTATATAAACTGCTTATTTCTAGAAAAGTATATACTGATTATTGCCAAATAATTGAATAAGTATGTTCTGCACTGGCTGCCAACTTAAGGGGTATATACAGCTTATTTTGTGAACAGTATATACCACATTCTTAAGGGGTATATATTTATTTTCAAGATGTATATACCACATTTTTTCAAAGGGTATATACTAATATACCACATTTTTAAGAGGTGTATACTGATTTTCAAAGGGTATATACTAATATATCACATTTTTTAAGAGGTGTATACTGATTTTCAAAGGCTTTATGGTAGTTTGAAACGAGTATATACTGCAAAAACCTATCTGGAAGTATATATACTATATTTGCTTTGAAGGACAACATGATCTCTTAACGAGTGATAGCAATTTCTATAGAAATATTTATTGTTCTAACGAGTATACCATACTATTCTGTTTGGAGTATATACTTTATTTTCATATAAAGTTGTATATACTGAAACGATCCAAAGAAGTATATGCTGCCAAAAAATGTAGAGATATTCTCCACATAGAGAGAGCTAGCTGGCAAATCGATGGGGAGCAAGAACCATCAGCTCATTGCATACGAACTAGCTTTGCACTGCGCATCATCGGCTTCAAGTCTGCATGCATGGCAACATGTCTATAATCGTCTCCGGACCTCGTCGAGACTGCAGCCACATCTGGTCTACACCGTCTAGCCGTGGGAGCCAGGGAGGCAACATCGCATTGCATCCCCCCGTCATCAAGCCACTGCCGTCGGTCGGCCGTATCACCTCTCGGTCTCATACTCCAGTCTTCGTCGTCGAACGGCCGTCATCTGCATGCATCTTGTCTCTCTGGTAGAGCTGCGCGGCTATAACAAGAGAGTAAGAACAGATGAACACAAATATAACTAACATCAAATTTGGCGATTGGAAACCAATATGAAGTCGAATAGTCGCCATGGCGTCGGATGGTCGGAGGTCAGGCTGCGCGATGGAGGATGTCGGCTGCGGCAGGGGAGGCAGGCTGGCCGGCTGGACATGGAGGTGCGCTAGCCGACGGCGTCGGTGGTGAATTGGCCGGCTGGACGGGGGAGGCGAGCTCGCCGGCGGCGGCGGTGGCGAGTTGGCCGGCCGGTAGAGGTCACGCCGTGGATCGGTGCACGCTACCGCATCGCGTCTACATCACCAGAAATTGTTATTTAAAACCATATGAGTCGAAGCCTTCGTCGGTAGGTTATTAAATACCCCTGTGCTCCATTTTTTGGATCTTATTTTTGAATTATTCCTCATCTATGCACACGGACAAATAATGTTGAGAAATAAATATTTAACTAAAATAAAAAGGTTAAACGGGTTTAACCCGGTAGCGCATAGAAGCAACCATTTAAACGTGGGGAGTACGTACTCTTAGTTGTAGAATATATGACTCAGCTATTCTGAAACCATTTGTAGAATAACTATTCTATAACCCAAGTGAACTTCGCGAGCCTTTTAAGTTAACTTTGGCTGTCAGAAAAGTTAACTTCAGATTTTTTCACTTGAACTTCACAGAAATTTCAAATGAATTTTTTGGCTGACAATTTTTTCCCTAAACTTCACCCATCCAGTGTGAATTTCGGATTTTTTTATGTTAACTTCACAAAATATTTACAACAATATTTTTGACTGACAATTTTTTTCCTGGACTTCGGAACTTCACGTAAGTTCGGATTTTTTGAAGTGAACTTCATAAAAAATGTACAAATGAATTTTTTGGCAGACATTTTTTTCCTGAACTTCGTCCGTCCAGTGTGAACTTTAGAATTTCACGTAAGTTAACTTCGGAATTTTTCAATCGAACCTCAAAAAAAATTACAAATAAATTTTTGGACTGGTCAGTTTTTTTTCTGAACTTCGCTCGTCTAATAAGAACCTGCTATTTCACGTAAGTGAACTTGTGGTTTTTTAAGTGAACTTCACAAAAAGTTTACAAAAGTGAACCCCGCAATTAACTTTGTATTATTTTCTCCGCAGTGAGATTCCCTGCCCTGAAGGGTTATGATGTTGTGGGTCAACGTGTCAGAAGAGGTTCGATGCAGACACACTTGAAGCCAACTTCACCGAAAAAAGAACTACACTTCACGCATGTAAGCAGCAAACTTGTAATAATTGTGCAAATAAACTTCTTAACTTCTCTCATCGTATTATTGAACTTCACAAAAAATTGCAAAAAAACTCCTCAGCTGAGTATCATTTTTGGAACTTCGTTTGTCACATAAATGAAACTTTAAAGAATTTTCAGAAATGAAATTCTCGTCGGACCATCTGCTTTTCTAAGACTGTCACAAATAATATGTAGAAACGAAACATAACTTCACCAGAACCTCTTATTAATTTCGCAAATGAAGTCATGAAGTTAACTTCACCAAAAAAGCAACATAACTTCACGCATATAATAAAAGTTCCCGTGACGAAAAAGTGAACAGCTCTTACATAATATAATATGTATATACACGCATAGCCAGTAGGAGAAAGTACATGGTAGAAATCCCTGAACTACAAACTAAGCCAACTAGCACAAATCGTTGTGGCAAACAAATAACAGTTCACCTAAGGATAGAGGGCAAGATCAGTAGGTTCAGTATGAGCGAAGAGCACATCTTGTATACGGATCAGTCAGTGTAGCTCTCTCCCGGCCGGCCGGAGTGAAGTGGAGGCCGTGCTGGATTGCCTCCCATCACGCACTGGACTATCTGGAGCCGGCAGCCCGATAGACTCCCAATGAACCCTATGGCGAACTTCCATACATATGCCGACAATAATGTGCAGGATGGGGACAGGACACCACGCGCAGTGAGATAATGAGATTGGTGGTGAACTTTCGTAGCTTTGCAAGTAAACTTTCGTGAGAGAGGTATATGCATGGTTCGTCCCACAACTTGTCCGGTGGAAGCACATTAGTCCCATAAGTTGTGAGATGGGACACAATAGTCCCAGAACTTGCTAATCAGTGCGTTTCCAGTTAAACTTAGTTCTGATTGGTCCACTTGTATGTCCAACATAGCTAATAACAAATCTTTGTCACGTGTCGATTTTGCAGAAATGCCCCTGTAATTTCTGAAACTTTACAAATCAGTTTGCTCGAGCTATTCCTCTTTCTTCTCCACGATTCCCTTTCTGGACCCTAGATAGCAGCAATGAGGCAGAGCTCCTCTTCTATTGCGAGGCTCGGGCGCTTGGGAGGCGACCGCGAGGCTCGGGCTGCGACGGCGGGATACGTGGAGGTGGTTCCGGCGAGAAGCGAGATGCTGGCTCTGGCGGAGGAGGCAGCGAAGACGGGAGCTGGGTGCAGACAGCTGAGGTCATCTGGATCCCGCCCGAGGCGGCGGTGAAGACAAGAGCTGGGTCGAAGGCGAAGAGGAATCCAGATGTTGCTTCTCCGGTAAGTGATTCCTGCATGTGCGTGTTGTGTTCTACTTCTCCCTTCGATGTTCTTGGCTGCTCTGCTCTGATAAGCTTCTGCCTGATGCTCTAAATTTCAGTCCTTGCGCGCAAACCAGCTTGAGACAAGTACTTGCAAAGAATTAGAAGTAGAGAATGCCCAGCTAGTGAGGAAAATTGGTGAACTACAAACTCACGTCCGATCAGTAGCTGCAGAAAACAAAAGGCTGATCAGAATGCACAGGGATGATCTTAGAAGAAGAGACAGGAAGGAGATGGCTATTCTTAGTGTTGTAGCACTCAATGTTGTTATATATACATGTATTGCTATGGTAGTTAGGGGATTTGTGTGAGCTGTTACTGAATTTTTAGCTAGAACCAGACTGTACTTTGATTCTGTGATCAAATAAAAAGTGAACCTGTTCTTCTGATTATATTCAGTTTTTTGTTGCAGTTAGCATTGTACAATACAGAGCAACAATGCAACATAACAACATTTTTAAAATTCAGAGCAACACTGCAATAAACTGACAATACTAGACCATTTAAAATTTAGAGAACACTTCAAATATTCAGAGTATAGGTAACCAAAACTGACAGTACTAGACCATTTAAATACATTATGCTTGCTAGCCAAATTGAATTACATGTTGCTTCTAATTCTCATCAGGAGTTGGAGCATTCTGACTGACTAACAAGTCTTGCTCTGGAGCAGCATCAACATTCAAATCTGGAATGTCAGGACCAAACAACAGATGGTAATAAGTACCAGGTTATGTGTTGTATCCTCTTTTTGCAGCTCTTGCTCTGGCATTTGCTTCCTCTGCAGGTTCTTGCGGGTGTGCACTAGTGCTAGGTTGAGCACTTCTTTTCTTGCCTCTCCCTCTGGTTGTGTTGTTAGTTGCTCTTGTTGTAGTGCTTCTTCCCCTGCCTCTTCCCCTCAATGCACCTCTTGTTGCTGTTGTAACTCTTGGCCTAGTTTCAGGAATGCTATCTCTAGCTGACGTGGGGCTACTCTTCGACTACCCCACGATGAGCCTACCTGGGCCACGCCAAGGTTACGGAGGCCCATAGAAGGCCCACTAGGGGTATCTGGTGACCTAGTTCTAGCCGGTTAGGTCATACGACTCCTACCATATCTGTAAATGACATCAGCACCGTTCACCCGGGACCTGGCCTACCTATAAAGGCCAGGAGGGTTGCTCGTCCAAGGGCACGCTCATAGCCGCCACCACAAACCCTAGCGAGATCGACATCTCGCCATTGTAACCACAACTCGCAATCAATACCAGACAAGCAGGAAGTAGGGTGTTATCCTCCGGGAGCCTGAACCTGGGTAAACGCCTCGCTTGTCAGCCGTCGTGATCACCAACGCTCCTTTCTCTCCCCCTTAATCAACCCGGGGTGGACAACCCTGGGATTTATCGAGTTACACCCTCGTCAATTGGCGCCGTCTGTGGGAAAGAACGAGCGTTGGAATCATGGTCGCACCGGCTCCATCCATGAAGAAGATCGACGTCTGCATCACCCGGGAGCCAATCTGCTTCGGCTCCTTCGAGTACGCCTTCCACCCGCCGGCCCACCGCTCGGTGTACGCCGATCTGTACAAGGTATACACATCACCTTTGGTTCCATACATTGCTTCGTGGACAGTCGTGGAATATTCAGGTCCACGGCGACCGCGCCACGCGCGGCGATGACACCCGCATCAACTACCATCGCGCCGCACCCGCCGTCGCCTACAGCGGAGGTCGTGATCGCCACGAGTGTGAAGATCACGCCCCCGGCCGACCGAACTCGCATCTACATCAACTACATCAATCACCTCGACAGCGGCCATGCAGACCGAGTCTACCCCGACCATCTCGATCACGCGGCTGGCAAAACCAAGATCTACTCAAACTTCGACTGCGTCAACCGCACCCACGCGTGCGACCAGGGTCGTGCTGCCGACAGCCGCGTCATGCACATCTTCGTGGACCGATCAAGTCTTCCCCAAGCCAATCGCGCTCGCTCCGGCGACTGCGAAATCATCCTCCACGATCGCGATAAAGATCGCGAGAAGGCGCAGTGACGGCTATGTTGCCTATCATGTGGCAGTAATTTTTTATCCCGAGCAAGGCTCGGATGACGGAAGCAGCAGCGGCAGCATAAACACCCCACCCAAGTTTACCCCGCGCAAGTCTTCATGGCTGGCACAGTGCCTCCAGAAGGCAATGATATTTTACTAGTTGTCGTCGACTTTTCGACGAGTCGACAACAACTAGTACTACATATGTCATAACTGCAACATATCAGAATTAAATGCTCTCACCTTTTGCTTGCCAGTCATCAATGTCCATGGAGAGGTGTTGATGATGTTCAAATCTGTCTTCAAATTTTCCAAAAAACAATGTCAAGAGCTGGTGCATTCCACTTCTGCTAAGCCAAAAGCTATTGGAAATATACAGTCATTGGGGTCAATTCCCACTGCTGGCAGTAGTACCCCTTTGTATCTAGTTTTAATGTGACATACATCCAAGAAAATTAGAGTCCTACATCCTGCTAAAAACCCTCTCTTCCATGCATCATAGCTCCAGTACATTGTTGCCAAGTGCTGCTTATGCTCTGAACTTCCATGATCATTCATATAATTAGTGGTGAGGAAAAATCTAGACCCGGGATTGGACCTTCTGAGCTCCTGACCATAGTCAAATAGCTGGTTGAATTGCCCCTCTTCATCTCCATGAATTTCTTTTAAAGCTGCAGTCCTGGCTCTGCCCAGCTTCCACCTGTTTGGATATATGTTAAATTCTCTGATCACTTTTGCAGCAAAACCACCCAGACTAAGCTTCTGATTATCTTTAAACTCATGGATGAAAGTGTCTTTCAGTATGTTAGCAGTCAGAGCTTTCATTTCCCACACACCACCTTTACATGTGTTCTTGTCTGTGTATGCAGTGACAGTGAAGCCACCATACCTGCTATCATTGGATGCTTTGAACAACCAAGGACAACCAGGTGAACACACAACCTCCAATCTCCTCCTGTCATTTTTTGTCTTGAGTGTTTTAATTCTATGCCTGATAGTATAAGTTGCCAATGCTTTCCTTGCTTCCTCAACACCACAAAACACCATCCCTACCTTGAAAATTGGATTAGACATGTCCACAACTGGATTAAATGCCCTCAACTGTTGCTGCGACTTATTTCTCTCTTCTCCTATCAAGTTAAGATCTTCATCTTCCAATGCATTTTCACCTTCATGTACATCATCCATGATCCTCTCAATGTGATCTCCAACTTCTTTGTCCACATTATCAGCAAACAAGTCATCATCATCACTGTCTGCATTACAATCACTATCATAGAAATCCCAATCACTATCACTGTCACTGTCACTATCACCATCTTGAATGAACTCCTTGTCTGTTTCTATCACAGAACGTGTTGCTTCAGATGCACCAGCTGCTCCTTTTCTCCTATCAGCAACAACCCTACTGGACCAATTTTGTATCAGATCATCCCCCACCCTCCTTAGGAAGTTTGTGTGATCTATGAAGACATGAATAACCTTCTCAGTCTTGCTGGCTTTGCTCATCTCTGCATACACAGATGTTGAGTCCATTGGAACCAATCCATCCTTCATATCCTTCCCTGGCATACACCGGTACAAATGCAGCTTCCCATCTTTCTCATAATCTAGCAGGTCAAGAATTTCATACATACATGCAGGGGACCAATGTTCTCTAAGTTGTCTCTTAAACCACAGAAAATTCCATTGTACAAACTTCCAATGTAAACAAGTGGGTATCAACACTTGCATTCATCACTGGAACAACATATTCAGTTAGTTCAGTTAAACTGCAGTGTGAAGTTCAGTAGACTCAGACAATGCACATTCAGTCTACTGTAGCTGTCTACTGTAGCTGCCTGTTCTTGCCGAAAATTCAGAAATTAAGTGATAGTTTAAATCACTAGTTTGCATAACAAGAAGCACCACAACATCCATTAGCATGTAATAAACACTAAAGCAAACAACTTTATCACATTACTACTGCAAAAATTTCCGGCCAAGGCACACAATTTTGTAACCTCCGAACGGCGAATTCAGGCGATTCTGGAGCTCAATTCGTGGTTATTTCTCCAATTACATATGCGCAAGAGCTTCTACAACGCTAATCCAAGCATTCCCTTTCCTAATTTGTATCAATTCCCAATGATCATACCCTCCTTGGCGACGGCGGCGATTCCGGTGAAGAAAAGCGGGAAAAGCGGAAACGGCGGAGGAGCTTACCGTACTCCGGCGGATCATCTTGCCAAGAGCGGTAGCGCACGACTAGAGGCATCGCGCACCCGCGTCGCCGTTGACGAGATCGAGGTGAAGATGGTCTCGCCGCACCCGCGTCGCCGTCGTCGCCGAGTTCATCTCCTCACAGAAGGAAAGAACGAACGAGAAAAAGGAAGTTCTCTGTTATTTTCTTTATACAGGGTGGAAGGACATATCTGTCTCGTCTGCATAGTTCGGGGACTTTTTTGCAAGAACAGATTTCGCGCTTAAAACGTCCAGCGTGGCGTGTTTAAACTGAAAACGCACTGATTAGCAAGTTCTGGGACTGATGTACCCATCTCACAACTTATGGAACTAATCTGCTCCCCCTGGACAAGTTGTGGGATGAACCATGCATATACCTCTTCGTGAGATTGGTAAGGAACTCCAGTGGGGATGCCAGGAGGCGCTTGTGGGCGAGGTGCTCACCTGAGAGACGCACCAGCAGATTAGTGGCAGCGGCGCACATGGCAAGCAGGGGATGCGTGCGGGACACCGACCTTGCCGTTTCCGGAGAGGCCCGCGGGGAGGTGACCTTGCCGGAGGAGGATCTCCTGGTCACCGCCAGGATCCGCGGGCTGCAGGGAACAACATGGGGCCTTCGGATCTTCTGGTGTGATGGAGTTTGGAGCGGCCTGGGAGCGGTGTAGGAGGCCGGGTGGTGCCGGCCGCCGGAGACGGGCAGGGTGCTCGCTGGGGAGCCGCGCCGAAGAGGCCATGCCGGGGCGGCGTAGATGGGGACCTTCTGGACGGCGCGACACGAACTCTGGCGGGCACGCTTGTGGACTCCCACGACCTGGAGGGCGGCGGGGACAGGGGCCAGCGTGCTTTGTGAGCAGGGCCAGTGCGCCGGTGCGCACAAATGCGGCGGGGCGCGCTCAACCGTGGAAGGGCGGAGGAAGAAAGCGACGGGCGGTAGGTTGGGGCCCCCGGCGGCGTGCGGTGGAGGTAGGGTCCGCGGCGACGCGTTTTAGAGGTACGGAGCCTCCCGGCGGCCGACGAAGAGGCACACGTAGGGGATACGTCCATGCAGGTGGGGGGCCGACGGCGTGCAGCGGAGTGGGGATCCTCCCGGCGGCCGGCGGCCACGCGCGGTGCAGGTAGGGCCCGGAGCAGGTGCAGTAGGGAGGCGTGGTGGCCTGGTGGTGGTGGTGGGGAGCGAGCGGCCGGGGCGGATCGGGAGTTAGGAGAAGGTTTGTGGGGGAGCGGCCGGGACGGATCGGGAGGTAGGAGAATGTTCGTGGGGAAGTGCTGCTACGGGTTGACCGGGTTTAGAAGGTCTTTTTGGTGAGGTCGGTTTGGATTTTAGAAGGTCTTTTTGGTGAGGGTGGGGGTGGGGCTGTAGAATAAGTCGTCTACAACTCTTAGGAGGGGTTGTAGAATAATAGTTCCATATATATATATATATATATATATATATATATATAGAACTCCTATTATATACTCTCAGGTGTACATACTCCCATATTCAATATACCTCACATACATAGGTATAATATCTCTTTATAATTTTTTATATACCTCATTAATTATTCTAAGATACCTTAAAAAAAGAAGTATGAAAAAATATCATCGGAGTTCTTGATAATTTGAATATACCATTTTAAGTGTAAAAAAGGCAGTATATGTGCAAATAATTCAAAATATATAGTTTCAAATGAAAATTTTCACATAATTCACTTTGGGGTATCTACTATTGTATAATGAAGTATATTAAAAATGATAAAGAGGTATACATACCTCAGATATGTGGTATATTGAACGTGGGAGTATGTACGCTCAGGAGTACAGAACCATTTTCCTATATATATATATAGAGGTTAAATGCTTTCTACTCATAGGTGTAATTACACCCACGTCTCGTATACCACCTTACGAAATTATTTGTCATACTTTATTGGTTTGAATATGTTCATATATTATATCTAAGATACCCCAAAATAAGCTTTATGAAAAAATTGCAACTGTCCTAATATTTTACACTATATACTCGAAATATCGTCATATATGCATATAAAAGAGAAGTATGTAAAAAAAATACATACTACCCAAAAATAAGTATCTACAGTACTAAAATAGCATTATATAAGTTATAACAGTGTAAAAATAGGTAAAAATGCATTATATATTACATAAGAAATGCAATATATAAGTTATAACAGTGTAAAAATAGGTAAAAATGCGTATTTTACGTAATATTTTTTATATGCCACATAAATAAATTTTTACGTCATGTTAATATTTTCTTACATTCCTATAAACTTACGAAGTACGGTAAAATTTACGTGACGTAAAAATACTTTACGGTTCAAAAGATACGGGGTGGGTGTAGAATAACTATTCTACTCCCAGGGAGCCAAATAGCGTTTAAAGTTTTGAGATTGGTGCCGAATATTGAGAGAGGTTCCTTTTTGGTGAGTTGTTTAGAGGGAATTACTAAAGAGGAATGGGGATTACTTCCTTTTATGACTAGGCCAACAAAAACGGAAACCGGTCCCCTGCTTCACATGTTGTTTCTTGGCATGGTGCCATGTGCATCGATCCAAAAGAAAAAAGTGCGTGAGTACATATTTGGCAAGCATTGATCCAAAATATTTGCAGGGACCGTTCACAATAAACATGCACGAACTAGTCTCCGGTGCTAGGAGCAGAGGGCCAGAGCTTGACGGAGGGAGCCCATGCACAATCATTCGATGCCTACAAATCAACAAAGGGTGCTAGGACAGCACCCGACGGTGCCAAAATCATAAAATCACTCGACGGGTAGACTATTGCACAATATTAAATCCAAACCGGATGAACAATTACCCCATACCGGAGGGTGCCGAACACATTCTTCCAGAAGACCAATTACCCCATACCGATTAGTTAGCAGTTCACAAAAATGGTGTCCAATACATTAACAAGCAGTGCTCACAAGAAAAATCAGAGAAGCCTACTAAAAAATTAACAGTTGAAATCTGAAACAACTCATACACGGTGCCTACTAAAAAATTATAACAGTGCCAATCAAAATCACTGAATCGGTGCCCATACAGTACCAAACGGAGCCGACGCCTCCGACTGTGGTGCCTGTGCGAAGACGAGATCCTGGGTTGAGGAGAGGAACGGCACCGGCGGTGGAAGCTGAGCTTGAAGCCGGCGATATCCATCAAATCGCGTCCGTCCTCCATGGCTTGGAGGAGGAGGAGCGGCGGCTGCAGCCGCTGGGGGTAGAGGAGATGCGCGCGGGGCCTGGAGCACAGGGGTCGCTCCGGTGCAAGGCTACTGGCGCCGCAGCTCCGGTGCCGCCGCAGATGGAGCTCGACTTCCGGTGGAGCTGCGCTGGGCGGCGGGGATACGACGCGCGACCCCGGAGCCGATGTTGCTCGATCTATTGGTGGGGAGGCCGGGGTGGCTCTGTTGGAAGTAAGCACGTATGGAAGGTATACGAGTTGTATACGGATCAGAATCCAAGTAGTATTGGGATAGTTCTCCTACTCCTACTCCTACTAGGTTTAGTTGATCAAGTGTGCTCCTATATATACATGTAGAAACCCCTGTAATCTATATCAGATTGTGTAAGAAAAGAAAAGAAGAGCAAGGCTCGATACGAGACTCTGGTCACCAAATCGTTGTTTTCGTGTGTGTCTGAGTAATACTAGCTGTATCGATCGACCGTACTGATCGGAGAGCTTGGTTTGCACGCACGTGTATCGCAGCGGATTGAAGTACGCACGTCTCGTCGGAAACTCGTCGTCGTCTACGTCGGAAAGTACTCGACGTAGAGGGGCAAATCCAACAAGTGGTATCAGAGCCTGGTCAATCGACGACGAGGAAACGAAGAAGGAGAAGGCGGCGGTTGCGGCGAAGCAGGCGCCGGTGACGTCCGAAGGTAGCGGCAAGCCGCTCATGATGATGTCAAGAACAAGTTATGTGCCGATTCAGTATCCAATGCTAACCGACACAAATTATGTGGTTTGGGCCACTAAGATGAAATTCATTCTCCGAAACCTCCGTGTCTGGAAGGCTATAGAAGGCGATGGCGCGGTGGAGGATGAGGTTGACGATGGTGCCATGGCTGCTCTCTCGCAGTCCGTACCAGATTCCATGGTGATGACTCTTGCAAATTACGAGACGGCAAGAGAAGCATGGGAAGCAATACGGGAGATGCGAGTTGGCGAAGATAAGGTGAAGCGTGCCCGTGCACAAGTGCTTAAGAGGCAGCTTAACAAGTTAGAGATGTCCAAAGGAGAAACAATCGCTGAGTATTCCGAGAAGCTAACGAACTTGGCAAGTGAGATTAAATCTCTCGGAGGAGCCATCACGGATACAGATATCGTCGAGAAGCTGTTTTCATCGGTCACCGACGAATTCACGAATATAATCGGTACAATCGAGCAGTTCAGCGATGTCACAAAGATGACGGTGCCTGAAGCGATTGGAAGATTGAGGACACACGAAGAGAATCAGAAGGGAAGGAAAGAGTCCAAGGATAATGGTGAGAAACTTTTGTATTCTCATGCTGATTTTGAGGCTCGACTTGCTAAAGAGCGAGAGAAAAGGAAGGATAAGCAACGCCCAGCGAAAAAGTACATCACTGAGCAGGATAATGATGAGCAAGATGATGATGAGCAAGAGGACGACGATGAAGAAGAGGAGGAGGAGGATACTCCGCCGAGGAGGAAGTTTGACATAAAGAAAGTAAGGTGTCATAACTGCCGAGAACTCGGGCACTTCAAGTCTGATTGCCGAAAACCAACGAAGCATAGGGCTCTCTTGGCCCAGGAAGAAGACGATAGTCCGATGCACCTGATGTGTGAACTGATGGACGAGGATGATTCAGTTCTTCAAGCGGTGGCTAAAGAAACTGACACGCTTGTGGAAGAGAAAGTTTGCATTCAAGTTTCAATAACTCGTGTCGATGCTACTGACACGGGATGTGATTCAAGAACTCATGCCGATAGTACTGGTATGAAGGCGTACATGGCGCCAGAAGTCCATGATGAGCGGCATAGTTTCACGTCGAAGGAAAAAGAAGTGAAGGCATACATGGTGCCAGAAGTCCATGATATGCGGCGTAGTGTCGCGTCGCAGAAAAAAGAAGAGAAAATGTACATGGCGTCAGAAGTCCATGAAGTGAGGCCCATGGTGTCGCGGGGTAGCGTGAGGCGCATTGTTGCGTCATGGGGCAAACCTATCGTTATGGAAGAAAGAAGCAGTGTGCCCGGAGGTAGTCCAGAAAAAGGAGAAGAGGACAAAGCGAGTCCAGCTGGAAGTAGGCCGTCCAAGCCATCAGCTGATGACCAAGGAGAAGGTTTACCACATGAGGGGCTACGGTCAGAAGAAGTTCAAGGGGCGCCCAGCCCAGAAGACGGCATGCAGGGAACGCAACAAGGAGTACCTGTACCGCCAGGAACTGTTCAAGGGGAAAGGAAGCACGCCGAGGAACTAACGAAATTTGAGGATACCGATACAATGGAGTATTGGCGTGAAGCATTGTCGTTGACAGAAGAGCGACAAGACGAAAGAGAGATGCATTTTGCACGACTACATTTATTCAAGGTAATTATTCCGGAGATGAAGCTGATGAAGTACATAGAAGATTGCTTCAAAAGCACCGAAGCAAAGATGACATTTGAAGACGTCGACAAGAAAGATTGTTGTTGTCAAAGAGAAGATGAATCAACAAAAGCAATGTTGATGTCATGGAAGTCTCAAGGAACGACGAAAGTAATGTCGACGCTGAAGGCTGAAGCGGCGAAAGTACTGTCGAGGGTAACATCTACGCGAAGTGACTGGCGTACCTGGGACCCAGGACGAAGTGAAGGTCGTGCTTAGGGGGGTGAATGTTGGAAGTAAGCACGTATGGAAGGTATACGAGTTGTATACGGATCAGAATCCAAGTAGTATTGGGATAGTTCTCCTACTCCTACTCCTACAAGGTTTAGTTGATCAAGTGTGCTCCTATATATACATGTAGAAACCCCTGTAATCTATACCAGATTGTGTAAGAAAAGAAAAGAAGAGCAAGGCTCGATACGAGCCTCTGGTCACCAAATCGTTGTTTTCGTGTGTGTCTGAGTAATACTAGCTGTATCGATCGACCGTACTGATCGGAGAGCTTGGTTTGCACGCACGTGTATCGCAGCGGATTGGAGTACGCACGTCTCGTCGGAAACTCGTCGTTGTCTACGTCGGAAAGTACTCGACGTAGAGGGGCAAATCCAACAGGCTCGAGGTGAGGACCATGGAGGTGAGGATGGCTTGGTGGGGATCTGAGGCCTGGATTCGGTGCCCGTGCGTCCGGCTCCTTCCTCACCGCGCGCCGTCGGACTCCGATGAGGTGAGGAAGAAGGAGGCAGAGCCGCGCGTGGCGAGGACGGTGTAGCGGGGGCGGCGAACAAGCTAGAGGCGGAATGGGACGCACGCAGCGGCCGGGGACAGCTACTTCGTCGAGGAGGCGCACGGGGCGGCGCCCTCATATGGCATGCAGGGGCAGGAGGAGCTGGATCGGTGAAGTATGGAGACGCAGGAGAAGGGTGGGGGATGGATCGGTGAAGGAAAGAGAAAACGAGAGGAAGAGGAAAGGTTTCGGGTAAGAAAGGGATAAGAGAGAGAGAGGACTGAAGGGTCACGGGATAGACTTTTGTTTTGAGAACTGGTCACGGGATAGACTAGTTGCCCATAGGAATCAGGCCTACGGTCTGCCACGGTCAAGAAAACTGGGACCAATTGTCTCGAAGAAGAAACATCAAACACTGCTCAAAACTAGCAAAAAGAAATCAGGGAAAGTTTTGCTAGCCTCCCAGTTCGAATCATGAGACACAATGTGTGGCACCGATTACCACCTCTGGAATGTTGCAACATATATCAACGCGGATTTTCTACCATGGTAGCTATCTATGCATACCCTGCGAGCCGTTGGATATTGATAGTATTAGATCTCTATGGTTTGGGTTGCACTGGATAGTTCTTGCATGCGTTGACGGTGTTAGTGCTATCTGCGCATGGTGGTTTCTGATGGATAGTGCTTGCATGCTTCTTATCTATTTTAGTGCTTGCATGTGTTGACGGTGTTAGTGTTATCTATGCATTGTGGTTTCTGATGGATAGTACTGGATAGTGCTTGCATGCTTCTTGTCTATTTTTGTATACCCTATTTTAAAACAAGGACAAAACAATGTTCCGGTTAACGTTTGGACAGTATATGATCGGATAGTATATTTCTGATGGAAATTGGGTGGCGGCTGCCGTTATGAGTGAGTATAAAATATAAATAAAGGTTAGGTAGGATTAAATGGTGGTAAATTCGGTGAGGCTCTAGAAAAGAACTCGTGGATGAAAAAAAGACTTGCAAAACATGTACTGAGCTTTAGCGTTGAGCAAATCCTACCATTTTTTGACAGAAATCCTTCAAGCTAGATCCAAAATTTACATAATAATAAAAATATAGCTGATGGTAGCAACAAACAAATCCATCAACCTAAAATGCAAGAGAAGCACACATTTTCCTCCTAATCATAAATCCACGTAATGATATAGATTTTTGTTTATAGACGGTCGAGAAACTACATGACACATGATTTGCTGCGTGCTTGTCGGAAATGTCTAGCGCTCTGAGATAGATTTTAGTACTCGGGATATATCACCTATGAAAAACGAAAGACTGAAACTTTTTCAAAATGATAGATTTTAGTACTCGCCATATATCCCTTACGAAAAACAAAAGACCCGTAGTACAAGAGGGAAAGAATAAAACAATGGAGTATGGCGTCAATGGTTCTGTTAACTTAATATGTATGCTCATATCCTCTCAATATCTATTAGGGATGATCCAACGGATGGGAAGTGGTGCATAGGTAGCCACCATGTTAGAGCATCCCTAGCAGTGCCCTTAAAAGGGCAAACCCTTAAAAATAACTGTTTTTTTACGGATTCGGGTGGCAAAACGCAGACTAACCGAGCCCTTAAACCATTAAAACCGTAAAACAAATTAAGGGTTCACCCTTATTTTCTCCTCCCAACCTTTACAAGTGAGGGTTGGAGGGGAAGATTTGCCCCAACCCCTACTTGGCCGACGCGGACGCGCGGGCTGAAGTTTCAGCTTTCTCCTCACCGCGCGCCCGCGATTCGGCCGCCGCCGCCGCTCCCTGCCGCCTCCGGTCGCCCCTCCCCGACCCGACCTCGTCGCCGCCGGATCCAGCTCGCGCGAGCTCCCCCTGTGTCGCCCCACACCCGCGCTAGTCCGCCCACCGCCGTGATTGGCTCGCACCTGAGCTCACGCGAGCTCCCTGACCTCGCCTCGGCCACCCCACCCTATTCCAAGCTCGCCACCCCCCCCCCCCCCCCCGCGCCTCTGCCTCCCCATCGCCGAGCCGCCTCGGCCTTCCTACGTGCCGCCAACACCACCCAAGCGTCGCCCCGCCGCCGGCCTCGCGCGAGCTCCACCCGACCCGCCTCGTGCGCCGCCAGCTGTCGCCGCCACGCCGCCCGCTTGCCACGGCTCGAGCTCGCCGGGGCCGCCTCACCGCCCGACGCCCTCTGTTTCCAACCCACCACGCTGCGCACGCTCACAAATTTTTTTTTCTTTTCCTGTTTTAAGGGTTGGATTTGAGGGTACTGATCTACGCCCACTGTTTTCAACCCTTAAAACTGCCATTTCTCGGCCCTTATTCCAGTTTTAAGGGTTGACCTTTTAAGGGCTCTGCTAGTGATGCTCTTAGGAGGCTATTTCCCATCTACATATATCCTGATCCAGAAACACAACATATCTGCTTTCAATTAACTGCTTCTTTTCTGGATCATAAAATCTTTAACCCTTTGAACCAGATGCATAGCCAATAAATATTCCTGGAAAACTCTTAGGTTCCAGTTTAGTTCTTAATTGACTAGGAACTCTATTATGTGCATTAGAACCCCACACTGCTAAATTCAACAATGTTGGTTTCCTCCCTTTCCATAATTCATCAGGAGTAGAGCTAACAGATTTAGAAGGCGAATGATTAAGCAAGTAGACAACAGTTTGAAGAGCTTCTCCCCAAAATGATAAAGGAAGGTCAGAATACACCATCATAGACCTAACCATGTCCATTAAAGTTCTATTCCTCCTTTAAGTCACGCCATTTTGTTGAGGAGTATAAGGTAAAGTATAATGATGAACAATTCCATTTTCCTAGCAAAAATCATCTAAAATTCCTGATGTGTATTCACCACCACGATCGGTTCTAATTACCTTAATCTTCTTATTCAATTGATTCTCTACTTCAGCTTTTAAATATCTTGAACATATCAAAACCTTCCAAGTTATGCTTAATGAGATAAACATAGCCGCACCTTGAGTAATCATCTATAAATGAAATGAAGTATACTTTCTGTCCTATTGTAGGTGTAGACATTTCCCCACAAATATCTGAATGAATTATAGCAAGTGGTTCACTTGACCTTGACGCCTTTGGAAACGGCGCCCTGGTCATCTTTCCCATGACACAAGCCTCACAGAAGCCATAGTCCTCCCACTTAAATTGCAAAATTCCAGAACTAATCAACCTTTTAATTATGTTCTTTGAGATATGTCCAAGCCGAAGATGCCAAAGGTATGACTCGGAACAATTATTTTCACCATTTATGTTCCTCACTACGGAGTTTTGTTCAGTAACCATGCAATCCATCTTATCAATATCTAGGAAATCTTCAATATAATAGAGACCATCAAATCTATTTCCTGATTGAACTAAATTTCCGTCCATCAGTATTTTAACTTTGGCATCTCCAAATAAAACCTTAAAACCAATTGATTCCAGTCTAAAAACAGAGATAAGATTTTTTTCTCATGCTAGGTGAATAGACCGTGTCTTTCAAAATTAATTTTCCTCCTTTTGGGAGTTTGAGAACATAATCACCTATACCCAGTATATCAGCTTTCGTAGTTGTTCCTAGATAAATAAATCTAGTTCCTTTCGAAATAGGCGTTAAAGAGATAAAAACAACACTGTTCCTTGCAATGTGTGAAGTGGAACCAGAGTCTGCTACCCAATGATCTCAACTAGAAGTAGTAAACTACGATTCAGAGCAGACAAATAAATTACACGTACCATCTGGGGAAGGATTGTCCTTCTTCCCATCGTGACGCTTGTGCTAATGATGCTTCCTTTGCCTTTCACTTGGCTTGTATGTCTTCCTCCTCTTTGGGAAATCTTTACGAAAATCCCACGTTCTCCACAACCATGACACATGAAATTCCTCTTGTCAAAATCACAGTTTGTTCCCCTAGTAGCATGATCGTCCCAGCCTCTCTTGTTGTTGATTTTGTCCCTTAGATCACCACCTTGACGCCTTTTCTGCCATTGCCTCCTTTCTTCACCAAGGTGTAACTCTTCATGATGTGAGTGTTATCCTTCCCTTGGGAAGACTTACTATATACACCTAGGTGTATGGAACCATTGTCCTATATATATATATATAGGACATATTCATACTACCCTCGAAGGTAACTACCCCACGTGTGTTTCACACAATATATGGAGTATCTATCATAACATGAGGTATGTATCATGTAATATGGAGTATATAATGCTATTTCAGTACTATAGATACTTTTTTTAGTAGTATGTAGAAAACTTCTACATACTTCTCTTTTATATGCATATATGACGATATTTCGAGTATATAGTGTAAAATATTAGGCCATTTGCAATTTTTTCATTAAAGTTGTTTTTGGGTATCTTAGATATAGTATACGAACATACTCAAACCGATAAATTATGACAAAGTACTTCCGTAAGTTGGTATATGAGACGTGGGGTAGTTACCTTTGAGGGTAGAAACAATTTTACCTATATATATATATATATATATATATATATATATAGTTGTCGGCTATTCTACAACCGGTTGTAGATTAAGGATCTACAACCGAAGTTGTACTGCCCTGTTGAACGACTTGTACTTCTCGGATGATGGGAAGTACAAGTTCTGTAATTTTAACGTAATTTCACGCCATTTGTCGAAATTTAGCAAAGGATATACCGTTACAAAACTAATGAAATTTCACATCTTCTTCATCTCACATAAATTTTGCAAATTCGTTACGGTCTAAAATAAAATTTCAAACTACTTAAATATGAAAATATCACAGAAAACGTATTTATCAAATATTTTATTAACCATTTATTGGAATGATGCAAATAATATGTCGTTGGAAAGCTATTAAAATTCCACAACTTTTATGCTTTTACGGTTTTTACAAATTCTAAACCAATTTAAAGTAATTTTTTAAATAAAATAATCTGGAACGTGTCCTATACGGGCGGATAGTATTTTGTTCGGCGTATCTCGATCGTTTGTCGGAATAATGCAAATGATATGCCGTTGGAAAGATATTGAAATTACTCAACTTTTATGCTTTTACGGATGTTTCAACTTCGGCACCGACTAAAATTAATTTCAAAAATATACTAATCTGTAAGTGTCCTAAACGGGCGGACCGTATTTTGTCCGGCATTTCTCAAGTGATAGTCGGAATAATCCAAATGATATGTCGTTGGAAAGATATTAATTGGACACAACTTTTTCATATTGGTTCAATTCACCAATTCCTAACGATATAAAAGTAATTGTAAAATTACTGAACTCATGTTATTGGTGTTTGACAAGAGGTGCAACATCAAATTGACGAGTATAACACGTTAATTCGTCATAAAATGCACTACATATTATAATTAAACTCATATTGCACCATACACAACTTTTTCGAAAGAAATTTGAGGCGTACAAACCTCACATTAGTATGATAGATCTCCGACTTGAAAAAACAGAGTAACCGCACTTCTCTCGAGACTTACTTGAACTTCTTGGTTTCTGCGTGTGTACTGCTGTCGCAGCAGTGGACCATAAGATTCCCCTAGAGCTGCCCAAGTGGATCCACCGCATGTGGGCCCAACCCCAAGACAAGCAAAGCCAAGCCTCAGCGCGAGGACTGGCTGGTGCACCCTCGTCACCAGCACACAGACAGGTTCGCAGCCCCCCGGGTCCCTGCACCCCGGGCGGCCTGAACCTGGGTAGATTGTTGTGTGATTTCCTTGTTCATCCCCCACATCGAGATCGGAGAGCGAGTGAGGAACTTGTCCGGCGATCGGCCTCCGGGATACGTTTCCAGCCTCCTTCGCGCCTCTACCAAATCTACAAAGCGGGTGCCTCGCATCCCCAGTGTCCGTCCTTCGAGACATTACATCTGGCGCGCCAGGTAAGGGGCGCAAGCGTTGGCTTTGTTTGGACCTCAAGCCCCAACGAGTTCCTCTTCGTCTAGATCTACCACGTGTTCCTCTTCATCAAGTTCTTCTTAGTCAAGATCTACCACGAGTTCTTCATTGTCAAGTCCTTCTTCGTAAGGAACTACGACCAAGATATTCGCCCAGTGACGAGATCGGCCCTTGAAGACTACATCGAGCCAGGGATCTCATCATCTGAGACTTGAGCGCCCATTTTGTCTCACCTTTTCTCGGTTTTCCTCTGAAGCCACGGGGCGCTCGAACATGGCTCGGAACAGAAAGGGGAACACGTCCATGGAACTCTTACGACACCCCGACCTTGGTTATATCTTCGATGGATCTTCTCCTCCACCAGCAGAAGTCCGAACTTTTGGAGTCAATTTTGTTCCACCAACTGAGAACAATAGCCTATTGGTTGGTGAAAGTGGATCCGAGGAGCTCGCCCCAGACGCCAAGCTTGACCCTTTCCCCCCAAGACCAGGGGCTCAGTGGAAGTTGGCCCGACAGCCCAGCTTGTTAAGTCACTCCCCTCGAACGAGGGCCTTGTTCAGATTAGGAAAGACAATTCACCAGAAGAAGGTATCAGCGAGTACATGCCTCAAGAGATCCACATCCCCCCCCCCCCCCCCCCAAGAAGAATGGCAAGCTCGGAGTCTGGTGTGGATACAAGCAATCGGCCAACCACAGTCTTGAAGACTGTCGGCGGTTCAGGAACAACAATTGCCGCCTGAGCAATCAAGAAGAGTAATACGCCTGTGGAGAGTTCGGACACCTTATCCGGTAATGCCCTTCCAAGCCAGCACGGAAGGCCAAATAAGTCTCCAGGGGATCCGAGAAAGTAAAGCCATCTCTGGTTTTCTCCGATGCCTCCACACAGACACATATCACCCCGGGAAGCGACCAGCCGACCTCCTAGAGCTCCGCCCACGTGAAATATATTCCCTCGGGTAGCACCTTGTAGGGAAAGTGGGAACTCCCCAGCGCATGGTCGCCATTCACATTGGGCAAGAAGAATCTCCTCATAAGTATTGGATTTCTCGATGGATGCCCTCATAGGAAACTAGGCCTGACGCTTCTTCAATTGTGGATCTGGCACCTGTGCCCCATTAATAAAAATGAGATTGGTCTCTACCTCTCAAACCCGAGTCGCTGGGTGGAAATGGATTTCTCTGATGGGTCCCTGGACCGACGTCTCCATTACGTCAGCAAGTATTTTTGGGTCTTCTCGCCGTAAGGATTTCTATATCTGGAAAAGGTACCCAAAAGGTCTCTAGATCGACGTCGCCATTACGTCAGCAAGTATTTCCTTGTCTACTCGCCCGAAGGATTGCTATGTCTGGAGAAGAAGTCAAGAGGTCTCCGGACCGACGTCTCCATTACGTCAGCAAGTATTTCCGGATCTTCTCGCCAGAAGCATTTCTGTATCCGGAGAACAAGTCCAGAGAGGTCCCAGGACCGGCGTCTTCACTACGCCAACAAGTCACCGGATCATCCGAGTGACGAGCTTCGTGTATTGGAAGAAAAAAGAAGGTCCCTGGACCGACGTCTTCACTACATTAGCAAGCCGCCGGATCGTCTGAATGACGGGCTCCGAGTATTGTAATAAGAAAGGTCCCTGGACTGGCCTTGGCATGTAATAGCCGTGCCTGAGGTGGTACAATGGGTCAGACCCGGGAATCGTCTATCTCGGCTCAAGACTCTATTTCCTGCCGCGTGGGGTAGACAGAAAAGAATTGCGCCCGAAACAAGGCGTAGAAGACCCGTCTCGGCGGCGGCGCGACTAATTACCGAGATAGTTGGACGATTCTACAAATCGAGATAAGTGCCTTCACCTCACTTGTTTTGTCTATGTATACTTTGGCTAAAATGAATGCGGGCGTAAACCTAGGGCAGCACCTCCCCGGGCACCGCTGTACGTTTCCCTCTAGCAGGGGGGTCACGGGCTGACGATTGTGCGGTCAGGAACGATGGTTCTTTTGGGGGGTTGCGCCCTGTGTCGGCCCACTGGGTGACCCGGGGGTACACGGCTGGTTAGCGCTCTGGCCGGAAAAACCTTCCCGAGAGCGTCAAGCCTCCACGGGTATAAAACAGACAACTCAATGCGAGGAAAGGCTACATACGTTTAAAAGCATTAAGAGTTAAGTTTGCCCTGTGGCACTACATGGAAACACAGTTCACGACACCGGTGTTGCATTTCTTGATTACAGGGAGCCCAGCGGCTTACAATCACCTTAACGAGAGAAGCAATCCATGATTCTACTCACCTCAGCGGACACCCACATCGAGAGCTCGACGTTGGGAGAGATGAGCTCCATGTCTTCGCGGAAGGAGAGCCGTGGGCGATGCTGCCGGAGTTCCACCACCTTGAAGGTCACCGCTTGTCGGGCAGCCCTCTCCCCAGCCAGGCGGGCGACCTCGCTCGCTTGGGGACGAAGCTCCCCCTAGATATCGGTGACGCGCGCCAAGAAGGAGGGATAGGCTCAGAAGGATGTGGAGAAATCCCCTATGACAATAGGTGGTTGAGGCACCCGCAAGGCCACCATTCCCTCAATAATTCTCCTCGCAGCAGCGCTCATGGCGGGCAGAAGGCCCATCACGTCGTGCTTAGAGGTCGCCATCTTGTCTCGGTCCTCCACGGCCTTCTTCAGCTGCTTGCTCGCCTCCTCCTGGCGAGCCTGGGCAGCCTGCACTGCCGCTCTCGCATCAGTCAGCACATCGTCTCTTTCCTCGTGCTCACGTGCCCAAAGAGCGTCAGCAGTTTCGAGTCCCCCGTCGCGCTCGGAGGCAGCAGCCCTCAACTCGGCGATCTCTTGCGCCAGGCCATCGATGTGATCCCTCAGCTGCATCCGCTCGCCGTGAACCCTCTGTATGCACGGATGGCCTGATCCCGGCTCCTTTTCTTGTCTTCAAGATCCCTTCTCAACTGGGAGACCTGCCCAGAGAGCAAGTATACTTGCTGCCTCAAGCCCCTGCTTTCTTGTTGGGCCCTATCCTCGGCGAGGGCCAGGCTCCGCTCCAGGCGGGACGCTCCTTGCTCCACTTCCCGGCGGAGCCGGGAGTTTTCCTCGCGGCTTCCCTCTCGGACTCCGCCAGCGCGAGCTCCCTCTTGCTCACGTCCACGTACGCGCCGCTATCGAGCGTTTAGCAGCTCGTCCTCCATAGCTATCCTGCGCTCCCGTGCCTACAGAGCTTCTGACTCGGCCGTCAGTCGCTCCTCCAGCGCTCTCAGCTCACTCTCGCGGTTACCCTCTAGGGCTTCCAGCAAGCGCAGCTGCGCCTCCCTAAACACCAGAAGCTCACCCAGGCCAGCGAATAACCTGGGAGTGCTGGCGCTCACAGCCGTCTCCCGGCGACCGCTTGGCGGAACCTCACCTCCACCTATGACCTCGACCCGGGGAAGAGCACCTGTTCCAGGGCGGTCCGGGCGGGGGCCATCCCGAGAACGCACGCCGCGTGTTCCCCCGGGGGCTTCTTGTCGGAGAGTAACTCCCGAGAAACAGGGATGGTCACACTCTGCAGAGAATGTTCGAAGGGGAATGAAAGCGGAGGTCAAACAACCCTCAACCGGCACGGCGACGGTGCTCGTCAAGCCCGAGGAGGGACATCACGACAGAGAAGGACCAGCCCGTACCCAGGTTCACGGCCCTCGGGAGGAGGTAACACCGCTACTCCTGCTTGTCTGTATTGCGCTGCAGAGGGTATAGTACAATGAGCTTGCCGAGGGCTCTCTTATGGCAGCGTGAAGAGCTCAAGGAGGGAAAGCAAAGGTCCTCTTCCTCCTCGAGCGAGCTTGTCTAGGCTATGTTATTCTTCAGTGTGTAAGGGCTGATCAGTTCTCTGTCCCTTGCTACGGAGGTGCTCCCTCTCCTTTTATAGGCGCCCCGAGCCTCATCCTTGCTCCCTACCTAGTGGATGGGTTCCCACATGAAGACGAAACGGAGGAGCGGAGGGTGCACTGCAACGGGTTGCCCATGGACTCGGTCCTCGGGCGCAAAGCATGCTTCGGGGCAGGCAAACCACCGTCCGCGCAGGACGGTCAGCTGGTGCCGCAGAGATCGTGGGGGTGCCCACGGTGACGCCGTACTTGGAGCGTAGCGCCGGCCATCTGCTTTATCACCAAAGAGGAAAGCTTCGTAGTCCGGCGCGGAGGGCACAACTTTGTTGACTCCTTTAGTCACCAGAATGGCAACTGTGGCATCGTCGTCATCACGCGCGTCACTCTGCGGCCGTGGAAGAGGCCATGTGCGCTCTTCGGCGGTTGCTTCGCAACGAAGTGTCTCTACAAGGCCTCTGCAACCTTGTGGAGGGATTTGTGTTGACTCCTCTCCAGGAGAGAGAGCCTTGTAGAGGGGCAGTCGCGGGGAGATCCTCTTCAGGCCTTCCAAACCTCTTCAGGCCTTCGCTCCCCCTTTAGGCCCTCTCGAGTGCTTTTAGCCCCAGAGAGTCTCTCCAAGCGTTTGGCTTGGTCCTTAGTTATTTCTTCGATACCACGCGTGCGAGGGCTGTGGAGAGTGGCCTTGCACACCCTGGTTTCCACTGGGCCGACAGTAGCCCCCGGGCACAAGACCGACACGGCGAAGCCCACCAGGCTCAGGTGAAGTGTTGTGGGCCCAAAGTGTCCGGCCGACCCGAGACACCTGTTGGGCGGTTGTGCGTCAGCGACGCCACGATCTCCTGGGCCTGTGTCGCGGGGGGTTTGATACGTCTCCAACGTATACATAATTTCTTATGTTCCATGCTATGTTATATCATGTTATTACATGTATTATATGCATTTTATATAGTTTTATGTATTTTCTGGGTCTAACCTATTAACAAGATGCCACAGTGACAGTTCCCTGTTATCTGCTGTTTTTGGTTTCAGAAAAGTACTTAAGGAAATATTCTCAGAATTGGAAATAAAAGATCCTGGAATTATTTTTGGAATATCTGCGTCACGAGGAACCGAATACGAGATGGAAAAGAGCCACGAGGCGCCCACACCACCTCGTGGCGCGGGCCCCATGCTGGCCGCGCTAGGAGGTGATGTGGGGCCCTCGGGCGCCCACCGACCTTGCCCTTTCGCCCATAAATACCTCCTGGCCTAAAAATAATACCACGGTGTTCTCTTTTTCCTCCACGGGTCCCGAGCTGCCGCCGTCGACAACACCAATTTGGGAGAGATCAGACCTGCTCATCGGCACCCTGCCGGGAGTGGGGAATCGTCCCCGAAGGCCTCTACGTCGCCACGACCGCCTCCAGACTGATGCGTGAGTAGTCTACCCTTGGACTACGGGTCCATAGCAGTAGCTAGATGGTTGTCTTCTCCTCTTGTGGTATCATGTTTAGATCTTGTGAGCTTCCTATCATGATCAAGATCATCTTTATGTAATTCTCCATGTTGTGTTTGCTGGGAGCTGATGAATATTGAGTACTAAAGTTATTGCTTCATAATATATCATGTGTGTGCTATTTAATGATCTTACATGCTCTCCGTTACTTGTGTGTGCTTTGGCCAAGTAGATGCTCGTAACTCCAAGAGGGGGTATTTATGCTCGATAGTGGGTTCATGTCTCTATTAAATTTGAGGCAGTGACAGAAAGCTCTAAGGTTGTAGATGTACTGTTGACACTAGGGATAAAACAATAATACTTTGTCTAAGGATGATGTTACTTACTTACTTTACACACAGTGTTTAAGGCGATAATCTGTTGCATGCAACTTAATACTGAAAGGGGTGCAGACGCTAACTGGAAGGTGGATTATTAGTCATAGATGCGGTTGGAACGGTCTATGTATATTGTTGTAATGCCCGAATGAATCTCACACTAGACATCATAGCGTTAGTATATGCATTGGTTTGCTCATCATTATTCTTTCAATTGCCCAGCTGTAATTTGTTTACCACGCATGGATGAATGTTATTATTATTTATGTAGAGACACCACTCGGGAACTTTGGACCCCGGTCCTTCTCATTAATCTGATAAAACCACAACTGCAAACCTGTTACTTTCTGCAAACATACATCTTTCTTTTACACATACGTTTAATCCTTTGTTACACTAAGCCGGTGAGATTGACAACCTCACTGTTAAGTTGGGGCAAAGTATTTTGATTGTTTGTGTGCAGGCTCCACGTCAAGTTAGCACCAACTCTTTTCTGGTGCCGTTGATACCTCGAGAGAATTCTTAATCTCCTACTGGTTCAATAACCTTGGTTTCATAACTGAGTGAAATTTGCTGCTGCACTACTTCATACCTTCCTCTTGGAGTCTCCCAACAACACACCCACCATGTGCATCAGGGTTCCACCACGCCCCGGTAACTGACATGACTTAAAGCCTGCGCGCCGGCTAGGGCAGCCGTTACTGTTTCCATTCTGCGCACCCGGCCTTTCGTTCTCCCATACCGAGCTTCCTCACTCCGGCGATCTTCGCTTTCTTCTGCGCTTCTTCGCACTTCCTCCTTTCCCGGCGATGAGTCCAGCAAAGGGCAAGGCGGCGATGGCGAGGCTTCTCGCAACGCGCAGGGGGAAGAGTTGTTTGGCCCCGCCCTGGTCGGAGAACGCTTCAATGAAGCGGCGCTAGACAAGGTCTGGTACTTGGTCGTCGGGAAGACCAACGAGCACGGCGCCAGTGCTCTCCAGGCCGCAAAGCTCGGCCGGCTCCCAAAGGGGGTTTTCCCCATCTTCTTCCACAACGTTTTTGCCGGGCTGGTGCCTCCTTACTCGCCCTTCCTGGAGGCGATTCTGGAGTTCTACGAGATCCATCTTCTCCATATTCACCCCAACTCCGTCCTGGAGCTCTGCAAACCTCGAGCGGGCGGGGTACGTCTCCTCCCGCATCGTGGACGGCATGGGGGATGTCTATATCCCCATGTCGTGGAATGGAGAGAAGCCAGTCACGACGGTGGTGAAGAAGGTGGACGACTTCCGGCAGCTGTAACGCCCTGGAATTTCTCCAATTAGTTTTTGTTGTTTTTCTTTTTGCATTATCATTTCATTGCATTATCATCTCATTAATTTAATTTGTTGCATTTAAATTCAATTCCTACAATTAAATTCAAATGCATTTCAAATTAATTAAAATGTGATTTTCAAATCTTTTGCAAATATTATAAAAACTAGTTTATTAAATTGCTTAATTGAAACTAAAACTATTTAGTAAAGTCTCCTAATTTAAATTCCTTTTCTATTTTGTTTTAAAAATATATAAAAGAAAAGAATAAAAGAAGACAAATAAAAAACCCAGGAAAATTTGCCTTCTGGCCCAAAGCCCACCTAAGCCAAACCCTAGGTTTTGCCCCCTGGAAAATTCTTTCCCACCCCCTCCAATTTTGCAGCCACCCTCCTCCCTTTTCTCCCTTTTCCCTTTTTCCTTTTTCCCCTTCCTTTCCTTTTTTTCTTGCTTTCCTTTTTTCCTTTCTTCCTTTTCTTTCTTTTTTTCCTTCCTTCTCTTCTCCTCCTCCTGCACCAGCACTCCCCGTGCGCCTCCAATCCCGAACCCCCGTGCGCCCCCAGGTCCTCCACGTCGCCGGCCACCTCCTCCCCGTGCGCCGCCGCGTCGGCCGTGCTGCCGTGCGCCGCCCCCGCCTCCGGTTGCCGCCGCCCCTGCTCCTCCCTCCGCCGCCGTGCACCACCGCCCTGCTCCTCCCTCCGCCGACGTGCGCCGCCGCCCCCTGCTCCTCCTCCGGCCTTCTCTCCGGCCGCCTCCTCCCCCGAGTTCCCCGTGCGCCGCCGCCCCCCTGCTCGTCCTCCGGCCTGCTCTCCGGCCATCTTCTCCCCCGAGTCGCCCGGTGATGCCACCCCCGGCCGCCGCGGACCTCGCCCCGTCGCCGGAGCTCCGGCATGGCGCCAGAACGCCGCCCCGAGCCCCTGCCTCCTCCTCGTGCACCTCCTCCCCGACCTTGCCCGGCTGCTCCGTCCCAGTGGCTCCCTCTCGTCCGCCGCCCGCAAGGTGTTTGGTGGAATGGCCGCAAGACCTCCGGCGTCGCATTTGTTGTCTGAGTTGTCCACCCTTCGAGGTGCTGCTACATGCGCGTGCTCCTTTCGGTGCCGCGTTGCCGCGACTTCCCGTGTCCGTGTTGCGGTGCACACCCGTGCGCGCTTCTCTCAGTGCCTGTTTGCCGTGCGCCTCCGTGTCCGTGACCCGACAAGACCGACGTCGTGAACCTCGCTCGGGACCGCTGCCCGTCGACAAGATCCGCCACGACGACTAACGTCACAAGTTCTACGTGTCCGTGACCGTCAACGATGATGATCGGGTACAACGACTCCGACCACTCCCACGACACCGACAAACGGCGATGCCCTGGTTCAGCGACGACTACTTGCCTGACGACAACTACTTCCTCTACGAGCGTAAGATGTCGGTTTTGAACCCTGGTTCTCCCGATCCAACGTGCAAAACCAAACCCTAGCCCTATTCTTATTTTATAAATGTCATCTATCTTGTGCATATCAAATCATCCTTGCATGTGTTGCATCTCTTGGGTTTGGGGGTGTAGCAATTCACCTAAATAATAATTATGGAATGTGTGGGCATTTATTTACTATTGTTGCCCCATTCCATTTAAATTGACTAGATCACCCATGCCATGTCTTGCCATGTTAATCAACATATAATTTGATGAGTAGATAAATAACTTGCACCTAAGTATTAATTGTCGGAACCCCGGTTCCGCTTAATTTGGATTAATTGCATTTGTTTGCATCTTGCCATGTCATGCATCATTCTCGTATGAACATGTTGGATCTTTTGTCGTAGTTATAAGATGCATCTTTTACGCTTTCCAGTGTTTGTTGCTTCTTCGCGGATAAGACGTTGAGATGTGTGAGCAACGACAAGATCTTCTTCCATGCAGGATTCCAGGCAAGCAAAGTTTACTTGTTTACCTATACATTGTCTTTCTTTCCTGCCGTTGATCTCTACTACCCTAGTATTCGATTCTTATCGCGATCCCATCACATGTTTATCCTGCAGCCCATACAGCTTTATCCCCACATCCTATCACCTGTTGTATGTTTATCTGTTAGCCTTGCGAGTCGTAGCGCATGCTTAGAGTTGTTTGTGCGAGTCGTATGTTGGTCTTTTATTTCATATGTTGAGCTGATAGATTATTCTACCTTAATAGAATGTTGCCTTATATTGGGGTATTATAATTATAAGATAAGGCACCGGCAGAAGGCCTTACGAGGTGCTTTGTTCTGCTAAGTGTCGACCTAGGAACTGAGATTTTGTCCTCGGATCCAATTTTGAGCGCACTAACCGCTTGTGGGAGGCCCTAATCCGCTTCTTATCTAGGGCGCCGCAAGTAGTTCGGGCTTTCCGTTGATGCATGCATATGGTTACATAACGATCTCATGATGATGGAGTAGTCGATTCTCATATAGGGTGGCACGTTCTTAGAGTGCTATGAAGGTCGATCCCGCGGGTACTTGACCTGATTAGCCGTGCACACAATCATGCAGTTCCCTGGATGGATTGTAGATAAGAGATTTGCCGTGTTGAGATGCCCTACCTTCTGGCTTGCTTTTTGGGGTTGATGGAACGAGTACGGGTTCAGTAGTGCACCCCTGCAGGGTATAATCTTATCGATGAGCCGTGTCCACGGTTATGGACGACTTGGTGATGATGTTGGCTAACAAGATCTAGACAACTTGCACCTAATTAATGTTAATTAATTTGACTAGTAACATAGAATTACTTTCACAATAACTGGTAACTAAAATTGTTCAATGCGTGATTATCCCGAATTGCTTCCTCATACTTGGTTGAGGGGTTAGTCCGAGAATGGGTTATGATTGGTGTTAGTAGTAGTTGGTTACTTATGTGCTCTCTTATCCCTCTCTAATTAAACAGAAGTTGTAGCGTGTCTCTTTAGGTTGCTAGTGCTGCTGCCGCTAAGTCCACCTACCCCATATTTTGGGAGATGGTGTAGAAAGTAGGCAAGTCGGTTTTGCTTGCCAGGGAGGGCCCTGGCCCTCTTTTGGGTTGTGCTTTATGTGCAGTTAACAGGTTTGAAGTCTGATGACGTTAGCTTGGGAATCCATCCGGCTTGGCTGGGCAGGGATATGGCGCCATTGCTTATCTTCAGGACTCTCAGTCCAATTTGTATCTTATCCGTAGTCGGATATATTTTTGCTTCCGCTGTCATTTGAATCTTTGTATTGTATCATTTGTATCTTGACTCATTCGAGTCGTTGTTGTATATTATATATCTTTTATTGTATTTGTGGATGTATCGGAACTGTTGTAATGTTATCACAATTCCACCCACATAATGCGCATGTTTCGGCGTGCACATTATGTCTGGTGGGCGACCTAAAATCGTTATTATGCGGATTTCGGCAGGATCGCTTTAATCTACATAGTACCGATTTTCGGGCGTCACAAAGTGGTATCAGAGCCTTGGTTTCGATCTCCTTGTTGTTTTGATACGATTGGTTGTCGAAGCAACGGGTCCGCAAAAGCCTGTAGGATAACCTCGCTAACGGTCGTTGTTTCTAGAGTGTCTAAACTCTTTGACTATTTTTTTTTGAAAATATCTCAATAGGATTGTTTTTTTACTACTTACTTTTATTCTATTTCTCCTCTTATCTTATTTGTTTTGGAGTCTCTTCTTTTATCCAACTTTCAAAGTTTTAGGATCCTACGTGTGGGTGGACGATCTCTATGCCTTTTAACCTATTAGGTTCGATCTTCGGAAGTCATCTTCGACGTGATCAATTCTTCTTGTTAGTGGTGTCGACAACTTGAAGGTGGAGTTAGAACTTCTTGTTGGTGTCGAGAATTTCGAGGTGGAGCAACAATCCCTTGTTAGTGGTGTCGATTGTAACGCCCCGGAATTTCTCCAATTAGTTTTTGTTGTTTTTCTTTTTGCATTATCATGTCATTGCATTATCATCTCATTAATTTAAGCTAAACATGAATTTTCTGAACTTTGTCGGAAAAACGAAGCGAACCTTCTCGCGTATGACATGTGAATCTGCAAACGGAGCATGAAGTCAACTTTTTTCGTGAACTTTTTTTAGTAGGTAAACTTTTTTTTCGCAACTTCCGGTTAACTTTTTTTCTGAACCATGTGAACCTTCTCGCGTATGACATGTGAACCTTCAAACGGAGCATTAGGTCAATTTTTTCGTGAACTTTTCTTTTTCAGTAGGTGAACTTTTTTTCACGACCGCCCGTGAACTTTTTTCTGAACCAAGTGAACCTTCTCGCGTATGACAAGTGAACCTTCAAATGGAGCATTAAGTCAACTTTATTCGTGAACTCACGACTGCCCGTGAACTTTTTTTCTGAACCAGGTGAACCTTCTCGCGTATGACAAGCGAACCTTCAAACGGAGCATTAAGTCAACTTTTTCGTGAACTTTTGTTTCAGTAGGTGAACTTTTTTTCGCAATTACCCGTAATTTTTTTTCTGATCCAAGCGAACCTTCTTGCATATGACATGTGAACCTTCAGACAGAGGTTGAAATGAACTTTCTCCGTGAACTTTTTATTTCAGACCTAGGTGAACTTTTTTCTGGACGGGTGAACCTTTTGTATGAATGAAGTGGACTTTTTTTTAAGGTTTGTTATGTTTCTGGACAGATGAAGTGAACCTCCAAATGGAATATCAAGCAAACCTTCATTTGAGATTTTACGAATCTCAAGTAATTTTGAGGGAGCAAGGAGTCTGTCCATCAGGGAAGAATTTTGTTGGGAACTTTTTGTAGCAAAAACGAACATATACTGAGCTGAACCTCATTTTTGACACGATCTGAACCTTTTTTTCACATCGGCGCCGGAATAGAGGTGGAGGGCCAAGCATGGCAGGAGTTCACCCGAGGCGCGTCGCGCCAGGCAGAAGATGGTCGGGGACGGCCTGAGCCACGTCGGGGCTTGGAAGTGCACGGTGGAGGAGCGGGGACGCGTCACAGGCAGAAGGTGGAGAGAGGCGCGCCGGGTAGAGGTGGTCGGAGACGGCCCGCGTCGCGTTGGTGCTCGTCTGCGCGCAGTGAAAGGGCAGGGACGCGCCGCGCCATTCAGCGAAGCGTAAAAAAAATTATCACATGATGAACTTAAAGTGAACCGTAAAAAAGTAGTTTGAAAATACAAATATTTATCAGGGACCTTCGAACAATATTTATCAGGGAACCTTCGAACAAACTTTATGAACCTCTGGAGGGATTTCATGAGTGTACGTGAACTGAATTAAGAAATAGTTGTAGTGTTTCAGTCATGGTCATATTAAAAAAACGCAGAATCTTTAAAACACGTGGTCTCGTTTCGACCAAACGCGAGCTCGCTCGCGACGGCCGCGCGTGTTTGATCGTTTCTGACCGGTCGCGTGCACGTGCGGTCAGGGGACGGTGTTCAGAGAGAGAAACTCATCTCCCCTCCTTGTCTCGCTCGCTCGCGTCGTCAGCGATTCCGTCGGCGTCTCGAGGCGATTCGCCGCATCTACCAGAGAGATTGACAAGCTCCTCGCGCCGGAGATTGGAAGGAGCGACCTCTTGGCTGAGGGGAGCGGAGCTAGTAGGGAAGGAGAAGGAAGAGGGGAGATCCGGCGCCGAGACGCCCGCCGCCGCAAGGGTTCTTTCGCCCTCAAGGATCTCCGGAGGTCCCGAGCAGGTAAACACAGATCTCAGGACGCTTGTGTATGTATTCTCCACAGGTCCCGACCCATTTTCCCGTCCTCTAGAGTCGCGCTGCACCTTTTTCATCAAAATGTAGAAGCCAAGTAGTAGGTACTACAGTAGATGTAAGGAGTAATTTCGTCACATTTATGAGAGTTGCGTGCTAGTTCTCCAGATGTAAGAAGAATATGTGTGCTAGGTAGCAGATGTGATTTTCGACACGAATATTTTCTGACTTAATACTCGACCTGGAGAGGAGACCACTGACCAATCTCCGTCCATTTTCCCTTGCCTTTCCTTTAGCGGATACTCACATCCGTCTAGGGAAGATGTAAAAAATCACTCAGGCAGTAGATGTAATTACAGAGCACCAGATCTTCCATCAGGAATTGCACATGTGTTTTTTGCAGGGAAGAAATAGTAGTGTTCTTATTCAGATTTAAGTTTTTTGTGTGTATCTCTGCATGAAATCACTAGTTGTAACTCTTTTTCATGAAACCAGTAATGTAAGTTTTTGTAGGAGGTTTTTGCTAAGAAGCAACCCTGCCTCTTACACCTGCATGTAGCAGTGGCCCTATCAGATATGTAACTTGCTTGTCAGACATGAAAACTAGTAGGTAGTTCGTGTTCCAAATTATAGGCAGTGAATACTTTTTTCTTCTTAGATAATTCCCCATGAAGAAAGCAGTAGTGGTCTAAAACAAATAGTAGAGCTACAATCAGCAGCTTTTCTAGGTGTAACTATGCGTGATGTCTAAGTAGTTTCACAAGTTTTTTCACTAGCTTTTTTAGGGGTAACTATGCCTGATGTCAAAGTATTTCCGCAAGTGTGTGATGTCAAAGAAGTTCTGCAAGTTTTTCACTAGCTTTTTCGTAGGCGTAACTATGCATGAAATCAGTAGCTCCAGCCTCCAGGTGTAACAATGTATCTTACACTCGCATGTCATTTATCTGATAGTATGATCATAAATGAGGCCTAAGTAGTGTCATTTCAGGGATCTAATGGTTGTAATTTTTGGGAGAGATATAACTTCCCGGTCTCACCCTAAATAGTGCACTGATGTCACTAGGTTAAAATGGATGTTAGAAGTTTAGATTTTTTAAGCCTGTGCTACACAAATGATCAAATCCGATGCGTAACTTTTCTTAGTGCGTTGAATTTGTACACATAACGTTAGTTTTGTGTTTTCCCTTAGATGTAATTTTTGGTTCATAATTTCGGCCACCTAGTAACCCTAAGGAATATATAATTTCCCATATGCATTTCAATCCCTAGTGGCAGATGTAAATTGATATTAGGTTCGCCGAGTCTACTACATGTAAGTTTGACAAGAGAATGTTAGTTTTAGGGACAACACTGAGGGATGCAAGAAGGGGGATGTAATTAATGTTTGTTGAGTATTTTCTGGTAAGCATTATATACCAGTGAAGGAAAACACTACTTGTAGATTTAACTTGCACAGATTTAAGTTAATATGATTGTTCAGTTATACTTAACTCAGAATAAACAGTAGATGCAAGTCCCCCTCCAAATGTTTTTTTTGGTTCAGTCCACAAAAGAAAATGGAAGATGTTGCTCACCCAGACGTAAGTTCGTAGCTCACACTAGTGACGATTGGATGTTTTATAAGTCAAAGGAACATCATATTTTAAAGCGTAAGTCCTGATCTTTTTTAGTGTTAGAACTTACATTATTATAACGCCTTAGACACACCACAAATGTCCATCCATCTGTAACAACATGTGTTTAGATGTAAAACTAAAAAAAAGTGAGCGTTTTCTTTATTTTTTTATAGATGTCAGTTGATAGGCATCCCACTAGCAGATGTGATTTGTTCAAGGATAGTTATGAAATTTTTCTCTACCAAACCATTTGTAGTAACATGTGTTTAGACTTAAAACTAGCAAAATGTAGAGTGTTTTTTGATGTAACATGTCAATCTCAGTTTCTCCAGGGTAATCGGGTCCACCAGTAGCATGTGAGACACCTGAGCTTTCATGGTGCTTGAGGTGAATTGCCATGGTAGCCAGCAAAAAACTGACTTCAGGTGTAACATTGAGATGAAACCCGACTTGTTCAGATTCGACATCCATATGCTCTGTGATAACACATCAAAACCCATTAGTGATCATTCAGTTTTTCGTGTCCGCAAGATGTACTTACATCTTCTTCCTTCTATTTTTGCAAGACAATAATAAAAACGAAGGCCAAATCAAACCAAGGATACCTAATGACAAGTAGACAAACCTAAACCACAATTGTTTATGTTCTTTACAGCTTGTGGTTATCTGCCAAATATTTTTTTACATCTTCACAAGCACTGTTCACCCAACAAAGAATTTAAACTTGCATTTCCATGTCCATTCATGCTACTAACCATACCATTTCCATGAAGATATAACCATATTTTTATACATCCATAAGATGAGCCAAAACGACTATTGTGTTGCATGCCAAGGTTCTGTATTTATATACATCATATTCCTTAAATTTTATTTCTTACATCATATTCCTTACACCCGTAGATGATGTAACATAGAATACAAAAAATCTGATGGGACTTGCGGTATGAAGCCATATTTTTTTGCAAAACCAGATGTAACCAATTGTTCTTTTACTTCCAGGACATGATGTATATAATATAAATTTGGGTGTAAGAAAATATTAACAACCTGGCATCTCACTGATTTTTATAGTCAGTCTGGGTGTAAGAAACATCAACAACCTGTCATCCCACTGAATCCACCAAATTTTTTGGCATCACAAACTGATTTGAATATCATGTTTTTTTACATCCCTAATTTTACTTGCAGGTTTTGTTCCACTGCGATGATGTTCTTTTGCTACTTAGATGCTACTACATGCTTTTGCTACCGGATACTGCTGCCACTAGGATGGGAGTCTTTTTGATCCAGGTGGGGGTGTAAGAAAATTATTAATGCGAACTTGATTTAGGTGATGGTGTAAGAAAAGTAGAAATAGACACAAAAACTCTATTAAGATACCCAGGTTTCCCCATGTACGAACTTACATATGACATCTGGGGGAACAGATTCATGTGACACCAAAACTTCAGAAGAAAAACGAGCGAACTGACATCTCCTTTGAGTTTTGATGAAGATATTATTCACACCCGTCCTGTGTAGACCAGTAGGATGTATATCAGGTACCACATTTTTTTTACATGGAGGCTGAAAAGAGGACGCAGGATCCTGAGCGGCAGTCACGTGGGGCGCTACAGGTCCCCTGCCTGAGTTGCGGGCGTAACACGGGTTTCTGGGCGCGGGGTCGGGATGCATGCTGGTTTGGCGCGCGCGGCCGAAAAAGACAAGTGGTCCCCTTGCTATAAATGGATTGTTGAGCTCGATTTAGGCGCAAAGGAGACCGCGCACGCTATAGCTCAGCCTGGGAATGGGGTCAAAACTAAGGCTGACAATCGGGTTGGGTTTGGTCGGATCGACCTCTTCTAGATCCATGCCCATTTAACAAATGGGCAAACTTCTCTGCCCACGACCCTGCCCATGGGTCAGATTTCATGCCCAAACCCATGCCCGTCGGATCACCCGACCCATCGGGTCGCCCGTCGGGTCTGCATACGACATCTCCTCGTGTTTAATTGGCATATTTTATGTGTCAAATTGCATTAGTATATCAATAAAATCATAATGGCTTAGTGCAGTGCATGTTGGAGAGATAGACTATGGGAGAGCACCGTGAGGCTTGAGCACTGAGCAGAGAGAGACTATGGGAGAGGATCGCGGGAGGGACACGCTCACACCTAGGTTTAGTGGATTAGTGCAGTGCGTGTTGGATTTGGACTGTTGGGATAGGCTGAAAATTACATGGGCTCTAGTCATGTCTTACTATGAGACCGCACATGTCAGCTAATCGGGTTGCCCATCGGGTCACCCATGGGTACACATGTCTGCCCATACCCTACTCTTGACTAATCGGGTCGCCCACGGGCGAGACCCGTGGGCGAACATAGCAACCCATACCCTGCCCAATAGGGTCGGGTGCCCGTGGGCGGACATGCCCATGGGTGGAATTGTCGGTCTTAGTCAAAACCACACCGAAGCCGCACCAGCCCACCAAAAATATTAATTCACTCCCATATCGAATCGAAGGGTATGAATATCCGCCCGCACTCTCTCAGCCTGCCACGTGGTGTATGAAGCGTGGAACCACATCAGATTCATATCCAGTTGTAAATAAGAGGTATAAACAACACACAACACCATGTATAAAAATAAACTCAACAAGTATAACTACACAGACATGGTTGTACGTACAATTACACAGATCATGTTGTACAAATCAAGTTGTAAAACTATATAACAGGTTGTACAGATCAGGTCGTATAACTATACATATCAGGTTATACAGAACTGAACGTACAACTACACATATCAGCTTGTACAGATCTGGTTGTACGTACAACTACATCCAGTTTTAGTTGGATGTACAACCACGCATATCAGGTTGTACGAACTGTACACAATCCAAAGTATAAAAAAAAGTTTATCGAAACCTATCAACAATGGATTTTGTTTTAAAAATCTCGACGCGAGAAGTTTAAAAGTGAACGTAATTCGGATAAACGGCTCTTAAAATATTTCATTTTAAAAAAACGAATCTAAAAAAAATGCACGTACAGATCTCTGCCCACCAACCAGAAGCTGCCACTTGTCATGCACGGAGAAAATGTGGGGATTGAAAGCGTCCGAAATGGCGACACTTGACAGCAGCGGAGCGGGCGAGAAGCAACCTTCGCGAAGGGAGCCCTTTTTCTAAGGATTTCCCGAATCGAACCATGAATTAATCTCCAGTATCCAACCCGCACCAGCCCACGATCAAAATGCCCCCAAACCGCACATACCGCTGCGGGTTGCAACCAACTTACAGCCCAAACATCACCATGGGTCCCGTGTTGCTGCTGCTCGAGCAGAGGAAACAGGGCAGGCGAGCGAGGAGAAGTTGCGTCCGTCCGCCATGGCACGAGGCGGCCTCAACAGCAGGTTCGGCGCCGGTGAGGCGCGCGGGGACTAGGGTAGAGGCAGCAAGGCGACGCTCGGGCCAGCCCTCCCATCCTCTGATGTCCATTCGCCGCGGCCATGAGCGAGGGCTTTCGTGTCCGACCTCCTGGCGCTGCCCATGCCGACCGTGGCTAGCGTCATGGGCCACGCCGCCGCTGGCGGCAACAAGATGTCGACAACAGAGGTCCATGAGCACGTGGCCGAGGGCGATGGCCGGCACTGACGTGTTTTGGATCTTGCCGACCTCAGATGCAGCAGCACGCCGCCCACCATGAGCGGCACATGAGCGTTGTGGTGCTGGAAGAAGAGGTCCATGGGCATGTGCACGGAGCCGTCGGAGCTGGCCATCTGGGCGGGGAAGGTCCTGCCGGTTGGCTATCAGGATGCCGGACGCTGGCTTGCGCCGTCCTCCGACGACCTCGTCCACCAGCTCCCGCGGGAGGACGCAAGATACGGCGGCCATAACTGCAGCACCAGTACTGCCGGGACTCCTCGCTGTCTCGGAGGCCAAGCCCTCATCGAGCTGCCTGGCGCGGTGGTCAGCCATTGATGCGGGGATTTGGGGCCCCGTGAGCGGTTTGTGCGGGTTCAACCCGTGGATTTACCCATTCAATCTGAAGCCAGACCGCGCCGCCCTACTCCATTTTGTCTTTCTATCCGTTCCAGCCCAACCAAAAGGAAACCGAAGACAAATCCGCACCGAAAAACCCAAACGAAACCGCACCATTCCCACGCTGAGCTATAGCCACGTCCACAAGATTCGCTACAGGGCATGTAGCAGTCCACTCGGGAAAATCATGGTGACATCCAGATCGACAAACGCGGAGTTAGTGGAGACAGGGATTGGCGTCGCTGGGGACTGGGTCCGTCGTTCGTCCGCCGGGCGGCGCAAACTTCATCCAGACACATGCCTGCTTGCCGGCGACATCGTGCGGGGACTGTGGGATGGTGGCGATACAGGGCGAACCGGGGGTAGAGCGGAGCTTGCTGGCCGCCGCGCACAAGTGGAAGAGCGCCAGGGGCCACACGCGGAGCTTGCCGGCGGTGAGCTAGACGATCCAGGCTCACGGGGACCTTGACGGCGGTGACCATGGAGCCAGGTTTGGCGTGCGGGCACCTTGGGAGACAGCGGTGCGCGGGGGTCCACCTCCGGCTCCTTCGCGTGGGGCGCGGCCACCGCTCACTCGCCGGCGGCGCCGGAAGAAAGTGGTGGGGATCGGGGGTAGGAGAGTTGCGTGTCGAGTCGTCGGGACAGGTGCGTGGGCTTTATATTAACTTCGTGTGTGGGTCAGAGTGCGGGTCCAGATCCCCTAATGCCTCGTTCGGCAGGCTTGTTTCGGCCGGTTTTCCGGTGTAAATTCCCGGCCCATTTAAAAGCATCAGAAAACACTCTGAGATATTTCGGCAAGCCGGGTTTGGTCAGGCTGACCCGGGAGAAACCGGCCGGACCACGTCGGGTTGGACGGGATCGGAGACGCGAGTAACTCCTCACGTATCTTCCGTGTCTTGAGCTCTGGCGACGCAGCTCGTCGCCTCCGCCCTCCGTCCTCCGTCGTCGCTCGTCGTCTCCGCACTCCGCCGACGTGCAAGCCTTCGTCTTCCCCGAGATCAAGACCTTCCCCATATCCTGGAGCCTTCCTCCCTCGCGCCGCCGACGGGTTCTTTGATCCCGCCGCCGCCGGTGCTCCTCACTCCGCCACAGGTCTCATTCTCCGTCGGATTTCTTCGGGAATTCTATCAGGTACGTCTTCCCCTCCCGCTCTTGATTTAGTTCTAGGTTATCAGCAACAATTTTGGGCTGCCTAGGGTTAGCAGCAATCTTGAGTTCTTGATAGCCGTCAACATCGGCACTTGATTTCTTCACTCTCATCTGTTGTGATTCGTATCATCTACTTGCAGGTTATTACTAGTGTGATTCCCTTGGTTCGTTCTGTAGCTCCTTATTTATGTGACGGTGCAGATTCAACCTTCTTCCATGGCAGATTTCAACAAGCTCGGAGGCCTCCTGTAGGCTTCCAGTTTGCTTCCATGTACTAATATGTATGTGCCCGATGCATGTTGTTGTTAGATATGCTCTGAATATCTTATAGCTGATATCAACGAATTTTCTATCACTGATGTACTGATGTAACATGTTGTTGTTGTACCAACGAATTTGCAGCACTGGACATCACTGATGTACAGTTAGAGGAAGGGCGCTAGTAGTTAGTTCTTGTATAGACTGATACCACAAACTTTGTGGGCAATGTAGCCGAACATGATAATGTTTACCATGAAAGATAAATTTATAAGTGTTTTGATGTGCGTACCCGCTGATCATTTACCATTCAGTGTCTGTTATGGCTGCTAGGGTTTGTGTCGGGTTATGACTCTCAGGAATTGGGGGTAGTCACTTCCTGAAGTGTGGTTCGAACGGGGATTGAACGCGGAGGTCTAAACCCTCAAGTGGCTGCGACGTTGCTCGCCGGACCCGAAGAAGACGCACACCCGACAAAGAAAGACACCGTCCTTTACCCAGGTTCACGGCCCTCGTGAGGAGGTAAGACCGCTACTCCTGCATGTCTGTATTATATGTGGAAGGTTACAGTACAATTGATCTTGCCGGAAGCACCCTTGAGGCAGTTCTTGCCCGGGGAGGGAAGCGATGATCTTCTTCCTCCTTCAGCCAGTGGCTAACCTAACCAGTGTTGATAGTGTTTACAAGGGTGTTTTGCACGCAAAGGGCCGACCCTGCTACGATGGATGTCTTCTCTCTTTTATAGGCGCCTCGGGCCTTCTCCTTCGGCTTGGCCTTCAAGGTGGCTCCCACATGCCAGTGGCAGGGCGGAGCATGAGTCCACCGCGCTCCATTCGTCCATGGACTCGGTCCATTGTTGATAAAGGTGGCGTTGTGGCCGACAGGCGGCCGACCGCGCGGTACTATCCGGAGAGCGGGCAGTCTCTGTGGTGGAGCCCGCGATGACGATCTCCGTTGGAGGGCAGCAAGCGGAGCAGCTTTGTTGACCACTTTATCGCCAGGGACAGCGACGGGGGTGCGTGCGTCACTGCATGAGCGTGGTAGAGGTCACGTGCGCCCTGCCGCGCTTCCTTGGCCGCCACGTTTCCCTTCAGGCCTGAGGGGAGATACATGTTGGACTCCCCCCAGGCGGGTTGGCTCCTCGGGGGGGGGGGGGGGGGTTCCCCTGAGGCGAGGGGTCCCTTGAGGCCCTCGTTTCCTCTTCAGGCCCTCGAGGGGAATCGCCTCTCGAGTGTCCCGCAAGGCGGCGACGCCTGGTCCTTAGACGTTTCGTCTGACTGGCCCACGTGCGAGGCCTGGGGGGAATGGGCTCTTGATACCCAGTTCCCACTGGGCCGACAGTAGCCCCCGGGCCCATGATAGGCACGACTGAGCCCATGGGCTTAGGCGAAGCGTCGTGGGCCCTTAATGCCCTGCCGGCCCGAGCCACGCGTCACTTGGACGATTAACGACCTCGCACGATCTGGGGCGTGAGTTGTGGGGGGTCCCACCACGCCCCGCTAACTGCTCCCGGAGGGGACATAAAGCCCAGGCGCTGCCGCGTAGAGCCGTTACCGTTTCCGGTTCTTCCCGCAGAAGTTTCCGCTTCTTAGAGCTCTCCGCCTCCGCTCTCTCCTGCGAATCTACCGTCTTCGTCTCCGCTAAAACTCAAGTCCACTTCGATGGGCCTGGTGAAGAGCAAAAGTAAGGCCGCAACGTCTTCTTCCCGGGCGGCGGCCATGGAGGTAGTGCAGGGCGCGACACTCGTGGGGGCGCGCACTGATCTTCATGAAGGAGATATGCCCTAGAGGCAAATAAATAAGTAGTATTTATTGCATTATCTCATAAGTTTATAATAGTTTTGTGTATTATGCTATAACTGTATTAATCGGAATTATTAATACACGTGTGATACATAGACAACCAGGTCCCTAGCAAGCCTCTATATGAGCTAGTCCATTGGGCAACAGTTGATCGAGATTCCCGATCAAGGACAATGACGTCGGTTGACAATAGGGTCATCTTGTTAGTTGAATAGGGTGATGGACATACGCAAAGTATTGCAATAAGATCGTATTACGATGTTTGTCATTTGCAATAGATAAGAATATGATAGCTTATTCCTTAGACCGTGAGACCGTACTTATTAATGCTTCGTAGGGATACTTTGAGAGCATCAAACGTTGTGTCTTATATAGCATGACAATAACGGTGTCCATCTTGGGTATTCCGAAAGAGCATCAAGACGTAAGGATCAAGAGCGGGATTTGTTCATTCTTGTAATGGAAAGATACTCTGGGCCCACTCGGTGATATTGCATCTATATAGCTGCGCAGCTTATGACTAGGTCATGGAGATGTAGTATCGCAGACGAGTTAATAACCTTCGTCGGTAACGAGGTACAACAAAGACATCGGTGTGTCTACGATCATATCTCGGACAAGGTAGTATCGCAGAGACAAAGGGAATGAATGTCATATTTATGGTTCAACGACGATATTCGTGGAATGCACAGGGGTCGTCATATACTTCCAGGTATCCCTGACGGTCATTGGTGAGCGGAGTGTCTCAACCATGTATGGAGTGTTCTCGAACCGTAGCGTAACAAACTTAAGGTCTTAGCGACGCTAGGAGATAGGTTCTGGAATATTATAGGACTTTGTTGGAGAGAGAGAAATGATCCGGAAAGAGTTCCGGTGGTCCGGAAGGAGTTCCGGGAAGGTATGGAATGGTTCCGGGAATGTCCGAAAGTTGTTCGGGTGGTTCCGAAATAGTTTCGGAGTCATGGGATATTGAATTATATATAAATATATTAATTATGAATTAATGGGAATTTTATATTAATTTAATATTAATTAAATAAAGGAAAAAGGGGGCTCCCACCTACATGGGCCCTAAGAGGGCCCAAGAGGGGGGAGCCGCACCCCAGAAGGAAGGGAGGCTTGGGCCTCCTAGTCTGAGTTGGACTAGGAGTAGGCAAGCCCAAGGGGGGTTCGGCCGAACCCCCCCTCCCATCTCCTCCTTTAGTCCCACATGGGGGAGCCAAGGGGTTTGCACACCCCCTTCCCCCTTTATATAGCAAGGCATATTAATTGATTTAATTCATTGGAAAATACAATTAATTGTATGCAGGCCGGCCGAGCTGTTTCTCCGCCCGTTTTGCCCCCTCTCTCCACCTAAGCTATACCGCAGAGCGCCGTTGCTCTGCGGAATTCCAGATAAGATCTACCCCTGCGATTTCAGCTGGATCTGAATGACCGGGGGTTGTCGCTTAGCTCCGTATGTTTGTGAGTGCTCGGAGGTAACTCCTTTTGAGTAGCCTGGGCGACGTCGTCTCGCCCCTGCAGCCTCCGCGCTTCCCCCCCTCTGCTGCCGGCGCACCAGCCCCGGTGCTGGCGCTCTGCCTTCTTCCGCCCGACGCCCGTCGACGCAGATCATCGTCAACACCCCGGCGTCATCGACTTCGACATCGCGGCAAGTTCTTCGCGACCTCGAGGTTGGCTACGTACGACTTCATCGTCAACGCTTTTGCGGGAGCGTAATACCCGCTATCGCTCTACATGGAGGTAATGTAACCCGTTCCGCCACCGTTATCGCATGTACTAGATAGATAGATCCTGTCTAGTTAGGGTTTCGTTCGCTAGAAAAATTATTGTTTTCTGCACCGTAACCCCTTCAGTGGTATCAGAGCCGATCTATGCGTAGTATTGCTGGTACGGTTAGAACTCATGTTGAATGAGGGCGTCTTTCTTATATTTGCTACCCTCTAGCGTGCACTTGCGATGCCTTCGGTATTGAGTTGATGAAGCGGCCCGGACCGACTTTACGCGTACGCTTACGCGAGACTGGTTCCACTACTGACATACGGCTTGCACCGTATCTGTGGCTGGCGGGTGTCTGTCTCTCTCTCTCTAGTCGGCAAAGCATTTTCAATGGAGGGCCCGAAAGGGATGCTTAAACATGCAATTATACGATCAACGTTGTGGTACAAAGTTCGTAGGTAGGGAAGCGATTCTCTTGCGAATAAGCCTATATGCCACGTAAAACTTGCAAAACTAAATGAAGCTAGAGGCGTCTAACTTTGTTTTGCAGAGGCGTTATTTTATGTGACATGGTTACGGTAAGTTTTGATATTACTCGTACTGTCGAAGGCAATGGAGGGCTCTGTAGACTCGGAGCCATGCCGGGGCGCCGGGGGCCAGGCACATGGCGCCATGAAGGTCCAGGCGCATCGACCATGTCACATCGCACTTCATTGCATCATTATTGTGTGCTTTTGTGTGTGCATCCTATTGATTGCTTATATGCTAGATATACAATGGTAGCATCATAAATAGGATGATCCCTAACAAATACCAAAATTGTGTTCTCCCTCGTTGCGCACCACCAAGAAAGTTCTACGTTATGAGGCAGGCCGTGATGATCGGGTGTCACACATCTCGTCGTTCGCATACAGTGGGTGTAATCCATGTTGCACGCGCAGGGTCTTCGAGGTTTGATTGGCGAGCCTAGCATACTCAGAGGTATGGCCTCGGAACACGGGAAGATCGAAAGATCGAGCACGAGTCATAGAGTTGTTGTGATCGACATTTTATGTCCACCTCTGAAGCTGTGCTGCCGGCCGTGATGATCGGGGGTGGTGCAGTGGATGGGGGTCGTGTCATCGCCATTATTATTTTAGGGATAATAATCTTGGTGTGGTGTGTTTTAGATAATAAGATTATAAAACTAAAACTCACCTACATATTATAAACTTTACCTTACCTCCTTTTGCGATCACATTTGTAGACTACGCAACTATACTTCGGTTACTTTCTCAAGAGCCCGGATGCTACATTAGAAGCCGATGGGTCCAACTTCATCAGATGGTACAGCGGTTTTAGAAACATTCTCGAACACAACAACATTCTATATGTTCTCGATGAACCGTTAGGAGAAGGACCAGGAGATTATGCTAGCGAGGAGGAGGAAGATGATTTCCGTAGGCGTCGAGACATATTCATTGAAGTGGAGATCACCATGACCGTATGCCTGGCACCCGAGTTGAAAGAGTTGTTTCGACGCAAGGAGCCAAGCGTCATGATGGATGCGATAAAGACACACTTCGGAGATGAATTAAAGCGTGAGCAATTCAGGCAGCTTAGAATGTTCCAGACCATTCACATGGAGGAGCATACCTGTCTGAAGACACATTTGAAGAGATTGTATGACATCTACTTCCAGCTGACGATGGTCTTCGATTACTGGATGGCAGATTCCTGTGCCATCCGGACTGTCCTGATATCTCTACCTCCTAGCTATGAGAAGCATGTGCGCAAGTACATTTTGAAAGCTGACGATATGAACTTCTACAAGTTCATACGTGAGTTCCAATCTCTGAAGGTTGATTCCATCGAAGGAGAGATCTTCGATGCTACAGGTATATATTTGATATATGCAGAATTATGAATTCGCCCTTGGTATATGATGAAGTATTTGATACTTGTTCTGTTTGTGAAACAGGTCCTGATTATCACATATATGCGGCGCAGTTTGATGTGACCTGGCGCTGAAGCTGGTAGTGAGGAGTTGATGGCCTTTTGGTGTTCGCGTCCTCAAGTTATCATAGTTATCATTAATAGTTTTTGATACGATCTTTTGTAGTAGTGAGCGAGTGTGTGTGTCTTGATTGTTGCAAGACAAAGTTATTCATGTAATAAGACAAGTTCAGTTGTTTTATGTTATGGAACAAGTCAGTTGTTTTATTTTATGAATAAAGATTCCACATCTCAGTTACATTGATTGTATGATAAGTATTCATAATTGTAGAAATGATAAAATAGCATGTCCCATGAATAAGAGTTCTATTACTAGAACAAACACCGTCGAGTTTAGTCATAAAAGCAATGAAAGAAGTAATGAATGTTTTGGTCCATTTAAGTATTTCGAGTGCTGAGTTGATTAAGCTTGAAATCAAGTATTCAAGATGCAATACTAGCGGAATTAATTGAGTGTCATTTTAATGATTAATTAATGGTGTTTACTACTTGATCCGAATTCTTCCATGATTTTGGTAAATAGGAGTATTTGCCCGATAAATTATGGAGTCTGAAATTTATTTGATAATAGATCAAATGGGGTTTTTCAGAAGAAAGATTAGTGAACATTGTATTCACAAGATTCGATCAAAGGACAATATTTTTGAATTATGGTTTCAACACAAAAGACTTGTGGAAATTCGTTTCACAAAATTATAATGTCATATATAGTGATATATGGGGAAATATAATCATGCTCTATTTTTAATATAGTGTGGTCTGCCAGAATCCGTCTTAGAATCTCCTAATATGTTCGAAACATTATAGTCAATGTCCACTTTAGAAAATAGATATTTTTCTCAACGAGAATTCGTAGGATCGACAGTAGTGTCTACGTGTATATGATTATGTGATAATTCGGAGTATACATGATTGGTTCTTTGTAGATTACTCACATTGGATGAGAGTCTGTTCCCAAACCAAATAGAAACAAAACTCAGTTTGTTGTCTATGTAATTCCGAGGAGAATGTGAATTTTCGAATTATGGTTTATGGATTGGAATTGGAAGTTTGGAATAAAGTGTCAGACCTATGTTGGAAGGTGTTTCAAAGAGTATATGTCTGCTAATGAAAGTTTAGTGATTAAGAGTGAGGGAGACTAGAAAATTGTTTTCTGCTTGCAATCCTCTTCATAAAAATCATAATATTTTCACGAAAGAAACTTCTAAATAAAGTGCTGTTATGTTTAATATTGCTGTCAGGTCACATCACTGTATTAAATGTTTCGAATCTTGCTGACAGATCAAGGTGCACTATACGAATACAAAGAAAGTTGAGAAAATATCGGAATACGAACAAAGGCTTTTTGAGTCTAGAAATCGGAGTTACATTTGAAAGGATTAAGAGAGTAATTGTTGCTGCAATTCTTATTAGAGAAATAAGATTGTTTAATCGTCATATAAGGTGTTATATGAGAAATGTGACTATAAGAAAGACGCGGGAGCATGTCTTGTCAAGAAATGTGTCTTGCACAAGATCAAATTTGTTGACTGCATTTATGTAGACATGCTTGAAGTCTGAGGGATTTGTATTAATGTAACTGGAGTTTGTATTGAATTCGAATTGATAATAGATCAATGATTTTGGTTTGGCCAAAATGTCGATTTAAGTGGGAGTCATAGTTAGTTTACTCAGGTGGAATATGTAAAGAACATATTTTTGAGTGGGAGCTCAGGAACTCAAATATGTGGATGACGCGTTTTGAGTGGGAGCTCGTGTTGTCAAATATGTGGAGACATAATTTGAGTGGGAGTCGAATTCATCTTGTGTAGTTAACACATTGTGAAACTGTACCAATAGAATATGATGAAGTTGTGAAACTATTTGAAAGTTAGTATCTATTTTGAAATAGAACGGGAATTTTAAAATAGTTAGTCGAGTTGTTTTGTATTATATCTGAGGAGTCAGATTAGAATCAAAAGGATGGTCCTTTGAAATCCAATTGATCATTAATAGTAATGATGCATGAAAGTAATGGTTGTATGACATGTGGATCTATTATGTAATATTAGACATCATACAGAAACCATATTATCTGCTCGATGAAATATAACCGATGTTCTTGGAATAAGAGCAGTTATGAAAGTAAATTTGGAATTTACTGGAAGTAGAAGTGCGTTAGTTAAGGGATTGACATTTGAATGTCAAGTTTTCTACATTGGTGTGAAAGTTTGTAGATATCGCGAGTTTGTAATTGTTACAAGGGGCTCTGTATGGCTGAGTGTGTTTTTCAGGGCAGTTATCTGGTTAGTATAATCAGAGTAAGCGCTGGGAAACAGAAGTCTCACTTAGTTACGGTATTTTCATATATGTTGTTAGACAACATGATGATATCAAGCAAGTTGATGTCAGTGAATCGCAAAGGCATGCACAGTCATGGATCGTGCGGTAACACTTTTCCACGGGCAAGCATTATCAAATGATTCTTATTTGATAAGGGATTCTGATAAAGTAAAATGCAGCTAGTTTATTTGTACTCTAGTGCAAGTGGGAGACTGAAGGAGATATGCCCTAGAGGCAAATAAATAAGTAGTATTTATTGCATTATCTCATAAGTTTATAATAGGTTTGTGTATTACGCTATAACTGTATTAATCGGAATTATTAATACACGTGTGATACATAGACAACCAGGTCCCTAGCAAGCCTCTATATGAGCTAGTCCATTGGGCAACAGTTGATCGAGATTCCCGATCAAGGACAATGACGTCGGTTGACAATAGGGTCATCTTGTTAGTTGAATAAGGTGATGGACATACGCAAAGTATTGCAATAAGATCGTATTACGATGTTTGTCATTTGCAATAGATAAGAATATGATAGCTTATTCCTTAGACCGTGAGACCGTACTTATTAATGCTTCGTAGGGATACTTTGAGAGCATCAAACGTTGTGTCTTATATAGCATGACAATAACGGTGTCCATCTTGGGTATTCCGAAAGAGCATCAAGACGTAAGGATCAAGAGCGGGATTTGTTCATTCTTGTAATGGAAAGATACTCTGGGCCCACTCGGTGATATTGCATCTATATAGCTGCGCAGCTTATGACTAGGTCATGGAGATGTAGTATCGCAGACGAGTTAATAACCTTCGTCGGTAACGAGGTACAACAAAGACATCGGTGTGTCTACGATCATATCTCGGACAAGGAAGTATCGCAGAGACAAAGGGAATGAATGTCATATTTATGGTTCAACGACGATATTCGTGGAATGCACAGGGGTCGTCATATACTTCCAGGTATCCCTGACGGTCATTGGTGAGCGGAGTGTCTCAACCATGTCTGGAGTGTTCTCGAACCATAGCGTATCAAACTTAAGGTCTTAGCGACACTAGGAGATAGGTTCTGGAATATTATAGGACTTTGTTGGAGAGAGAGAAATGATCCGGAAAGAGTTCCGGTGGTCCGGAAGGAGTTCCGGGAAGGTATGGAATGGTTCCGGGAATGTCCGAAAGTTGTTCGGGTGGTTCCGAAATAGTTTCGGAGTCATGGGATATTGAATTATATATAAATATATTAATTATGAATTAATGGGAATTTTATATTAATTTAATATTAATTAAATAAAGGAAAAAGGGGGCTCCCACCTACATGGGCCCTAAGAGGGCCCAAGAGGGGGGAGCCGCACCCCACAAGGAAGGGAGGCTTGGGCCTCCTAGTCCGAGTTGGACTAGGAGTAGGCAAGCCCAAGGGGGGTTCGGCCGAACCCCCCCTCCCCTCTCCTCCTTTAGTCCCACATGGGGGAGCCAACTGGTTTGCACACCCCCTTCCCCCTTTATATAGCAAGGCATATTAATTGATTTAATTCATTGGAAAATACAATTAATTGTATGCAGGCCGGCCGAGCTGTTTCTCCGCCCGTTTTGCCCCCTCTCTCCACCTAAGCTATACCGCAGAGCGTCGTTGCTCTACGGAATTCCAGATAAGATCTACCCCTGCGATTTCAGCTGGATCTGAATGACCGGGGGTTGTCGCTAAGCTCCGTATGTTTGTGAGTGCTCGGAGGTAACTCCTTTTGAGTAGCCTGGGCGACGTCGTCTCGCCCCTGCAGCCGCCGCGCTTCCCCCCCTCTGCTGCCGGCGCACCAGCCCCGGTGCTGGTGCTCTGCCTTCTTCCGCCCGACGTCCGTCGACGCAGATCATCGTCAACACCCCGGCGTCATCGACTTCTACATCGCGGCAAGTTCTTCGCGACCTCGAGGTCGGCTACGTACGACTTCATCGTCTACGCCTGTGCGGGAGCGTAATCCCCGCTATCGGTCTACATGGAGGTAATGTAACCCGTTCCGCCACCGTTATTGCATGTACTAGATAGATAGATCCTGGCTAGTTAGGGTTTCGTACGCTAGAAAAATTATTGTTTTCTGCACCGTAACCCCTTCACTTCAGGCGTTGGGGAAGATTCGCCACCTGGTTGCGGGGCCGACCAACGAGCACGGTGCCAGCGAACTTCTAGCCGCCCGGTTCGGGAGATTTCCTCAAGGGTTCTACCCCATTTTTCTCCACGCCATCACCGCCGGGCTGGTGCCGCCGTACTCGCCTTTCTTGGAGGCGGTATTGGAATTTTACCAAATTCAACTCCTCCATCTTCACCCAAACTCCATACTTATCTTGTTCATCTTCGCCTACCTCTGCGAGGCTTATCTGGGCGTGCACCCTTCGATAGCGCTCTTCAGGACCTTCTACTCGCTGCGGTGCACGGCTGCTGGCGAAAGGACAGGGTGCGTCTCCTTCCGCATTGCGGACGGCATGGGGCACGTATACATTCCCATGTCCTGGAGTGGGGATAAGCCTGTCACGGCCCTGCTCAAGAAGGTGGGTGACTTTCGCCAGAAGTGGCTGCTCATCGGCGTCTCGTCGCCCTGCGCGTTCCTGGACGTTCCGGAGGCGCCGCCGGTGAAGAACTCCCACTGGTGCAAGTATGCTCTTCGCGGTGCAGATAACGCTTATTTGGAGGGGCGTTTGAGATTTCTCCGCGAGGAGGGTCTCACGGGTCAGATGGTCGCGGCGGACTTCGTGGCACGCCGCATCGCCCCCCTTCAGGCGCACTCGGAGTCGATGTGGATGTATGCTGGCCCCTTCGACCCAATGCGGCTTCATCCGGAGGACCTTGGCTCGGACGTGGTCGACACCATCCTGAGCATCCTCTTTGCCAGTCCGGATGTGCCTGGGAAGATCGCCGGCTCCGTGCGTCCTCTGCATCAGCTTCCACTGAGCGACCGCGTGGATATCCTGGACGGAATGTCGGACTTTACTCCTCATGGTCTGGCGGGCTTGATGGATAAGGAGGTCGCTCCGCCGGCGCGTGCAGTCGTTGGTGTTGACTCTTCATCCGCCTCCCGCGCCTGGAGCGGCGAGGAAGAGGCCGCGACGGGGAGGGGGTCCCCTGCGAGGTACGAGCCCTTCATCGACGAGATTTGCGACAGCTCGTCGGGCGACGACGACGCCTTTGTTGTGGCGCCTTCGCGCCTTGAGGAGGAGGTGTCCGAGGCGGGGACGGCTCTGAGACAGATGCATCGCCGGGGAGGCGTGAGCCTCGCACCAAGTCGATGATGGATCGCTCTGGGGTGAGGCCCTCAGACATCCCCTCCAAAAGAAAAGCGGCGACGCCTCTGGAGGGATCAGGCGCCAAGCCCACGCCTTCCTGGCGCTCTCCCGGCCTGTCGTGGGTCGACGCCGGTGCTTCTCCTTCATGGTGAGTATTCCCACCACTTGGTCATTTTTGGCTTTTGTTGTCCCCCCTGCTCCGTTTTCTCCTGAACAATCTTATTTGGGCTTTTGCCAGTGATCTGGTGCCGGCGAAGCGTCGCAGGCTTCGTGAGGCAGCAGGAGCGAAGAGAGCCGCTGCTGCGGTGGCGGCTGGCGAGCGCCCGAGGCCTATGGAGACGTCCACTCCAGGCCCAGTTGAGGAGGCGCCTCAGGAGGGAGCGACCGTGCCCCTAGTGGGGGAGGCTGAGCCTCAAGCAGCACCTCCCGAGCCTCTGCTAGTGGACATCGTGGAGGAGACGGCTCCCGCGTCACCTCGCGCTCCGACTCCTCCTCGCGCGGCTACGCCACCACGCGAGGCAATTTCGCTCTGCGTGCTGCCCTCGCTGCGCGCGGTGACGCCAACGCATGCGTCACCTCAACCATGCTCGCCCGTGGCGCCCGCACCACCTCTGGAGGGAGCGACCGAGGCGCCGTCAGGCGCAAGTGCGGCCGCAGGAGGGGGTGCTTCCTCGCCACCTCGGGAGGGAGCGACCGAGGCTCCGACAGGCGCAAGTGCGGCCGTAGGAGGGGGTGCTTCCTCGCCACCTCGCCCTGTCGGAGAAGATGAGCGTCTTAATGGCTCGAGCGCCGAAGCGGAGGCCGGCGTGGATGGAGGTGGAGCCACACCCAGCCCCCGAGCTCGACCTGGGGCTGGGCTCATGGGACCGGCCGCTGCAACTAGGCCCTCATCTAGCCAGGAACTGGTTCTCCGAGGCTGGGATTGGAGCGCGGGGCGCCGTGAGGTGGCATTCGGCCTTGTGCGGGAGTCCTTTGAGGGTCTGGAGGCCCACCTCGCCCTTGGCGACATACGGCTCGCCAAGCAGCAGGAGGAACTTGCGAGATCATGGGCATCCTTCCATGCGGCCGTCGAGGCGCGCCGGCTGGGGGACTTGGCGCTGCAGGCAGCCCGCGAAGAAGCCATCAGCTTTGCCAAGGAAATCCGCGACGGAGCCATTCGCGATGCCGCAGAGCTACTCGAGCCCCTCCAGGCAGAGCGCGACGCCGCTGTGGAGCTCCTGCGAGAGGCCACCGCCGAGCGTGAGGCGATGGAGGGCTCGCTGGCGCAGAAGCGCTGCGAGCTGGGCCGGTTGGAGTCCCAGCTACTTTCTGCCCACCAGGCCGCGCAAACCGCTCTGGAGGAGGACCGCAAGTGCTTGGCCGAGCGCGATCGGCAGCTGGCCCTCAGGGGGGGGGGGAGCTGCAGCGGCGCGAGGAGCAGCTGGCCCTCAGGGGGAGGTTCAGGAGCCACGACAGCGCAGAGTCGCGTAGCGCGTGAGAGAACCAGTTGGCCATGACCTTGTCGTCTCCCCCCGCAGCTTGGATGGAGGTGGTGTAGAGCTGCAGGAACTCGACGGGGTTGCTGGAGCCGTCGTAGCCCTTGGGAAGAGCCGGCCTGAACTTCTGTGGACAGACCACGCGACGCAGAGAGCGAGTAAACGCCATGCAGCCTGAGGTGTACGTAGCGACCCCGTGCTGAAGCGCGCCGCAGTTCTGCTGTCCCGCCTGGCCGACTCCTCCACGAGCCTGTTCTGGCGGTCTCGCTGGAGCTCCATCCCCACACGAGCGTCGGGCACGGTGCGCTGCACGATTAAGCAATCGTGTGGCGAGGACGCGTGCGAAGCAGCCCTTTGTGCCGCAGCCGGTGCAGGCCCCGGAGGTGGCGGAGGCGCATTTGTTGCGACCGTGCCCGCGAGAGAGGGGTGCATGTTGGACTGCGACGGAGCGGGGCGCGTCGTGGCGATGCCGACGAGGTGGTTGAGGCGTTGGAGCCACTGCTCGTGGGCCTCAGCGGTGGGCTGGTAGCGGAGCAGCTCCTGCGCCATGAGCAGCGCGGTGTGGGGCGCAGGGTCCGTCCTCCCCGGGCCCGAGACGCTCGGGCGCTGCGTCGGGTGCGACGACTGCGCGTCCTCCTGGTGCTCGGCGTCGTGCTCCGGTGCCTCCACGTGAGGGCCAGAAGGGACATGCTCCTCGTGGCGGGGTCGGCCCCGCCGTGCGCGGGTGGTCGCGGCACCAGGGGGCGCGCGTGCTCCCGCGGGCGCACGTCGGTTGACTCGGGCGACGCGGGTGGCGCGCGTGTTCACCATGGCGCGGAGACGAACTCGAAGGTTGTTGACGCGCCTCAATCCCCTACCTGGCGCGCCAAATGTCGGGTTATGACTCCCAGGAATTGGGGGTAGTCACTTCCTGAAGTGTGGTTCGAACGGGGATTGAACGCGGAGGTCTAAACCCTCAAGTGGCTCGACGACGTTGCTCGCCGGACCTGAAGAAGACGCACACCCGACCAAGGAAGACACCGTTCTTTTGTCGGTCACGAGACAACCCCAGTTACTTCGGAAGCGCAAAACAAGCCGGCGGAAGAAGCCGGGGACACCACTGCCGGCCAGCTCATTGAACGTTCCGACAAGGTGTGCGCAAAGAAGAAAACTGGCCTCGAGAAAGGCGGCAGCAGCAAACCCACGGATTTGCTCTCCGTCATCAAAGAAGTAGACGAGATCATGAATACTCCGGTGAACAAAAACACCCCACTCGACGAAGTGGAAGAGCGTAGGCTTAACATGCTTAAGCACTCTGACTTCCTGCGAAAAAGAGAGGAGCACGTTGAGAGCCTTACGAAGAAGATCAAGAAAGAGCAGGAGAAGATGTCGGCCAAAACAAGCCGGCAACTCTTCGAGGAGAAAAGGTCATCAAAAAACCGCCGTGGAAAAGAGCCGCCTACGCAAGCAACGACAGCGGCTCAAGACCTAGGGTTTGATTGGCGTACGGCACCACAGCGAGTGGATAGAAGGGGGGATGTTGTCTTCTGCACCCCTATCCTCAACGCGGCTGCCGCGTTAGATACCCTGGACGACAACACTTACACGGCGGAAGAAAAGCTGGCCAACGCAAGACACTTCGTGAGCAAGGCCCTAGAACAACAAGCTCGCGCTGATTCCTACGACCACATGGCGGATGCTCGCGGGGGAGACCTAGAGTCTAAGTCGGGCAAGTGCAAAGCTGCACCCGGCGCCGACCCCGAAGGCCCGTCTGGCTCCAGTAGCCATGGCGACAAAAGGAAGGCAACGCCACCTCCAAAGAAGGCGCCGCCGCCAAAGCCAAGGCGGGACGAGAATTCAAGGACGGGAAGCAGAGGAGACCTACCACCTCCATCTCAGCCAAGACGCGACAATGGCGGTAACCGGAACAACAGGCAACCGCCTAGAAAAGATGGCGGCAACGACCCTCCAAGGAGAGGTCGCAGCCGATCTCCGCAACACAGCAATGGCAGCAAGAAGAGAGAGGAGGTAGAAGGGCCCAGGCGCAGCATAAGCCGGGCAGCGCAGGACGAGCCGGACGCAAACAGAGGCGCACGGCAGCTCGATCCAAAAGACGCACGACATCGCCTACAAGACATAGCAAGAGGAAAGGAGCCGCTATACTCTGGACCAAAGTGCTTCGGTGACGCCATCCGCAGAGAGCCGTTCCCTAAGGACATGACATCAGTGTCAAAAAACTGTTCTAGGTACAACGGCCTCGTTAAGCCGTACTCATGGCTATCCGACTATGCCATGGCCATAGAGATTGCCGGCGGGAGCAGCCATATTGCCGTCCGCTACCTACCTCTCATGTTGGAAGGCACGGCAAGAGCTTGGATCGACAACCTTCCTGAAAAGTCCATCCATAGCTGGTACGACATGGAAAAGGTTTTCTCCCAGCACTTCCAAGGAACATACAAGCGTCCAAATACCTACACGGATTTGCAGCGCTGTATCCAAAAGCCGGACGAAACCATGACAGATTTTGTCAGCCGTTGGATATCCGAAAAAACCAACTGTTATGGTGTTTCGGACGCGCAGGCTATCCACGCCTTCTACACGGGCCTACAGAAGAAGTCCTTGCTCCGTCATAGGCTCGTCCGCGAGCAAATCACGGACCTTGGTGAGATGCTCAACCTAGCCGCCCAGTACGCGGCGGCGGATGACGACGCCCGGGACGATGACCCAGACGTCAACATCATACCAAAGCGGAACAACAAACGCAAGCAGGCGGCGGATGACAAAGCCGGACCTTCCAATGAGGTAGCCGTAGCGTTCCAAGGAAACGCCGGCAAAAAGAAGTGGAAAAATAAGAAAGATAATCGCGAAGCCGGCTCAGGGCCTAAGGCTGCGCGAATCACTTATGAACAGGCAAAGCTTTTGCCGTGTCCCATCCACGCTTCATTGGGCAAGGTCAACCATATGCTTGGAGAGTGCCGTTTCATGGACGACTTCAAAAAGGATCCCACAGTCGGCTGGAAGTCAAAGAAGTCAAAGAAGAACGACAAGAAAGACAGCAAGGAGGATGAGGATGACGACGACATGTCTATCTCAAGCGAAGATGACGCAGCCGCCAAGAAAAAGAAGCCGTATCCGAAGGTCAAAGAATCTCTTGTGTGCTTTGTCGGCACGCCTTCGGCTAAAGCGGATAAGGCGGAGATGCGCGAACTCAACGCAACAATGCCGGACGTCCCTCAGTACTTGAACTGGTCGGAGGCAGCAATCACTTGGGACCGGTCCGACCACCCTGATCACGTCCCTCACCCAGGCAAGTACGCCCTTGTCGTCGACCCCATTGTCGACAACTTCAGACTCACAAAGGTACTTATGGATGGCGGCAGCAGCCTCAACATCCTGTACTACGACACACTAAGCCGCATGAACCTATCAGAGGATCAGCTGGATCACAGCAACCTCACCTTTCATGGCATAGTGCCCGGCAGGCAAGCAAAGTCAATGGGAAGCATCAGGCTGAAGGTAACTTTCGGACCAAAAGAGAACTACCGCTCAGAGTTCCTCCGGTTCGAAGTTGTCCCCTTCAAAAGCGCCTATCATGCAATCTTCGGACGACCGGCTTTCGCCAAGTTCATGGCAAGGCCGTGCTACATATACAGCAAGCTTAAAATGCCGGGGGAAAACGGAACCATCACGGTTTCCGGCAACTTCAAGAAAGCCAAGGAGTGCGAGCGTGTCATGGCCGCCTTCGCAGAAGCCGTCATCCACAAGGAAGAACTCGCGCTGCTCGGGGCGGATTCAGACAACTCCATGCCAAAGCCAAAGATGGATGTCAAGAAGACTTTCGAAGCTTCAGAAGACACCAAAAAGGCGGACCTCATCCCAGGTGACAAGTCTAAACAAGTTGTCATCGGCTCCAACCTTGACAGCAAATAGGAAGGCGCGCTCGTCGAGTTCCTCCGTGAGAATCGTGACATCTTTGCATGGTCGCCTTCCGACATGCCTGGTGTACCGAGGGAACTTGCCGAGCACTCGCTCAACGTCATAAAAGGATCCAAGCCGGTGAAACAAGCGACAAGACGCTTTGGAGATGAGAGGCGCAAGGCTATAGGAAAGGAGATAAATAGGCTGAAGGCCGCCAATTTCATAAAAGAAGTTGTACACACCGACTGGGTGGCAAATCCTATACTCGTTCCAAAGAAGAATAAAGAGCTGAGTATGTGTATCGACTATACTGGTGTTAACAAGTGCTGCCCAAAGGATCCCTTTGCGCTGCCTAGGATTGACCAAGTCGTAGACTCCACAGCAGGCTCCGAGCTGCTTTGTTTTTTGGACGCCTACTCAGGATACCACCAAATAAAGATGAGAGAGTCAGATCAGCTGAAAACATCTTTCACAACTCCATATGGGACTTTCTGCTACATTACAATGCCTTTTGGCCTGAAGAATGCAGGGGCAACATACCAGCGCTGTATGCAAAATTGCCTGCACGAACAGATCGGCCGCAATGTTCACGTCTATGTAGACGACATCGCGGTAATGTCAAAAAAGAAGGCAGATCTCCTAGAGGACTTGGAAGAAACTTTTCAGAATCTCCGAAGGTATCAGATGAAACTCAATCCCGCCAAGTGCGTTTTTGGCGTTCCAGCCGGCAAACTGCTAGGGTTCATCGTCTCAGAACGAGGGATCGAGGTTAATCCGGAGAAGATCAAGTCCATCCAAAACATATCCAGACCTACTTGTCTGAAGGACGTGCAGCGCCTAGCCGGATCGGCAGCAGCCGTCAGTCGTTTCATAAGCCGCCTAGGGGAAAAGGCAATGCCTCTCTACCGGCTATTGAAGAAATCCGACAACTTCGAGTGGACAGCAGAGGCAGATGCCGCCTTACAACAACTTAAGGAGGCCCTCACATCCGCTGCAATATTGGCAGCACCTCGATCACAGGAACCAATGCTGCTGTACATCGCGGCAACATGAGCTGTTGTCAGCGTTGTCTTGGCTGTGGAAAGAAAGGAGAACGAAGCCGCGACGTGTGAGCAGCGACCGGTCTACTTCATCAGTGAAGTGTTCTCCGCCACCAAGCAGAGGTATCCGGATTACCAAAAGTTGGCTTATGGTGTATTCTTCGCCGCCAGAAAGCTTAGGCATTACTTCCAGGAACACACAGTGACAGTAGTCAGCAAGGCACCGTTGGGAGACATAATCAACAATGCAGAGGCAACGGGTCGAGTTGCCAAGTGGGGCATCGAACTCGCCGCCTTTGATATAGTCTACAAACCACGGGCCGCCATTAAGTCTCAAGCGCTTGCCGACTTTGTCGCCGACTGGACAGAGGCCATGGAGGAAACGACACTCCCCGAATCAGAATATTGGGTCATGCACTTTGATGGATCAAAGATGCTCAAAGGCTCGGGGGCTGGTGTCGTTCTACGCACGCCTAAAGGTGACAAGCTTAGCTACGTGTTACAAATACACTTCACAGCAACCAACAATGTTGCCGAGTACGAAGCCTTGCTTCATGGGTTACACGTGGCAAACGACCTAGGCGTCAAAAGAATCCTCTGTTATGGCGACTCAGATTTGGTCGCGCAGCAAGTAAGCGGAACATGGGATGCGAAAAGCGCAACAATGGCGGCTTACAGAGCCAAGGTTGATGAATTCGCAAAAAACTTCGTAGGCTACGAAGTCCGGCATGTTCCAAGAGCTGAGAATGAGGCGGCGGACACACTTGCAAGACTTGGATCGGAACGCAAAAAGGTACCAAAAGATATCTTCCTGGAGCAATTGCACAAGCCATCCATTAAAGGCGCCGATTTGATGGACCCCGACGCAGAAGAACCGGTAGAAGCGGCAAGTTTCGCTGTCTACTTAACACAGCCAGATTGGACAGTCCCATATCTCGATTTTCTAATCGACCAAAAGTTGCCAGAAGATGATGAGGTGCTAAAGAGGCAGATCATAAGGCGAGCCAAGGCATTTACGATAATAAAAGGCGAGCTATACAAGCGAAGCACTTGCGGCATCTATCAGCGGTGCATACAGCCGGAAGAAGGCCGGGAAATCCTGAAGGACATACATATTGGCACCTGCGGGCATCATGCTTCCGCTAGGTCCATTGTATCCAAAGCTTTCCGCCAAGGTTTCTACTGGCTCACCGACAACCCCGACGATAAAGGTAACATAGACGAGATCAAGAGATACATTGACGCAAGATGGATCACACCACCCGAAGCTATGTGGAGGATATTTGGCTTCAATCTCTCTGAGATCCACCCGTCCGTACTGCAGATGCCGCTTCATCTACCAGACATGCAAAGAGTAATGTTCAAAGAAGGAGACAACCTAAACGACGTTGCTGCCAGGGAGAACGCATCCATGCTGACAGAGTATTTTGTGGCTAACCAGAACCACGAGTGGGCTCGAGATATTCTCTACAGGGATTTTCCAGGACGGTTCACGTGGCAACAAGAAAAGTACTGGAAGAAAAGGAAAAGGGATCACCAAGTAGGCCGTATCGTGACAGCCAATCCCGCAGAGGGGGAGCGTTACTTTCTTAGGGTGCTTCTGAACCACGTACCAGGCTCGACGTCCTTCGAAGACCTGAAAACCGTTGATGGTGTGCTATGTGGTACGTTTCGTGAGGCCGCGGAGAGGAAGGGTCTAATCGAGGCCGATAACACGCTCGATGAGTGTCTTACTGAGTCAGAGCAGTTCGCCATGCCGGCCTCACTCAGGAGGCTATTCGCAACGATCTTAGTATTCTGTGAGCCTGGCGATGTACGCGGTCTTTGGGATAGACACCTTGATGCAATGTCAGAAGACTACCGGCGACAACACACATGTCCAAAAGTGGTAGAGCAAATGGTGTTGCATGATATAAGGGGAATGCTACAATCCATGGGAAAAGACATAAAGTCGTTCCCTCTTCCGGACATTGACGAGACGTATGACAACACCTGAGGAGAGTCCAGAGAGGTAATCGAGGAAACAAACATCATGGTTGATGAGGAAGACGCTTCTCTGGCTGCCTTCCTAAACAACGAGCAGAGGCTTGCTTACGACGAGATACTAAAGGCAGTCGATGGCGAGGAAGGGGGCGTATTCTTCGTCGATGGTCCGGCAGGCACAGGGAAGACATACCTTTATAGGGCGCTGCTCGCTACTGTTCGTGGACAGGGAAATATCGCGCTGGCCACAGCAACTTCCGGTGTCGCCGCTTCAATAATGCCCGGAGGAAGGACAGCACACTCGAGGTTCAAGATCCCACTAAACCTTGAAGAAGGGGCATCATGCAGCTTCACTAAGCAGAGTGGGACAGCCAAGCTCCCGAGGATGGCTAAACTAATACTATGGGATGAGGCCACCATGACGAAACGACAAGCAATTGAAGCATTGGACATAAGCATGCGAGATATAATGGACCGTCAGGACCGACCATTTGGGGGTAAGACTGTCGTGTTCGGTGGGGACTTCAGGCAGGTTCTACCGGTAGTGAGGAAAGGGTCACGGGGTCAGATCATCGACGCGAGCCTACGGAGTTCAAACCTATGGAAGGGCATGCGCCAGCTAAGGCTCGTACAGAACATGAGGGCGCAAAACGACCAGTGGTTCGCGGATTACTTGTTGAGGATAGGAAACGGCACTGAGGAGACTGACGTGGAAGGAAACATAAGGCTTCCAGATGATATATGTGTTCGGTCTATGGGCGACAAGTCTGACATACAGAAGCTGATCGACCATGTGTATCCTGACCTGGACCAAAACATGAACAACACGGATTACATGACTTCGCGAGCAATCCTCTCCACAAAGAACGACAACGTCGATGGAATAAACAAGCGCATGATTGAGCGTTTTCAGGGAGAGGAGATGATCTACCATAGCTTCGATAGTGCGGAGGACGATCCGCATGGCTTCTATGCTCAAGAGTTTCTTAACTCGCTGACTCCTCCTGGGATACCCCCGCACGCGCTTAAACTGAAGATAAACTGCCCCATTATACTCCTGAGGAACATTGACCCAGCTAATGGGTTGTGCAACGGCACGAGGCTGGTGATACGTGGGTTCCAGAGGAACGCGATAGATGCGGAGATCGTGGTGGGACAACACGCTGGAGAGAGGGTGTTTCTACCTCGGATACCTCTATGTCCATCTGATAGTGACATGTTCCCGTTCAGATTCAAGAGAAAGCAGTTTCCACTCAGGCTTAGCTTTGCCATGACGATCAACAAGGCACAAGGGCAGACCATCCCGATTGTAGGCGTGTACCTGCCGGAGCCGGTATTCTCTCATGGACAACTATATGTGGCGTTATCCAGAGCCACCGCCAAAAGAAACATCAAGATCCTCGCCATCAAGGTCGAAGAAAGGGATGAAAGCAAAAATTCAAAGAAGAGGAAAAGAAATGAGTCATTAGTAACGACCACAAAGAATATAGTTTATAAGGATGTCCTTACTATTTGAAATAGCTAGACTACACATGATCAAATTAATTCACGATTAACAATCATATTAAGACTATGCTGACAATGTTTTCTGTGCCCGTTGCAACGCACGGCCATTTTACTAGTATTTTCTATCTTGAGTTTGTCATTCAGCATATCAAACTGTTTTAGTATCTCACGGCCAGTTTAGCAAGCCAGTATACCTGAAGGTAGAGATTGGAGATGGTCATAACGGCAGCAGCGCAGTTCCCGCCTTCAGCTCCGGCGATAGTCATGACGGCAGCTCCTGCTGGACCGTCAGTTTCACATGTGAAAGAAGAAGTGGAGACCAAGGATTTTCTTGGTAGGCAACTGCCTGAGATGAGCAGGATGGCCATGGACCCTGTTCAGTTTGCGTTGTCGTCAAAGCATCATATCATACATTATTATTATACACTATATATAAAAGGGCGGTCATATTTGCATTTGATTCAGCTATCCACGTCACCCGAATGCCGCCAGCCGTCCGATCGTGCCGTCCGACGGTCCAGATTGCAAGTTTCCGGAGGGAAATCGCGAGTTACTGTAGCACGAGCTTCTCCACCAACCACACGCCGACACGTCGCCCGGTTCCCGGCCGGTCACCTCCGGTTCCGCCGGTCGCCGAGCCATTTTGCAGAAAAGTGTCTGGCAAAATCGAGAAGCTGCCCCGCAGTCCATATGTTAACACTGCGCCGAACCGAATTGTAATTCTGCCAGACCGCATAGAGTGTTTTGCAAAATCCTCCACATAATCCCCACTTCCCTTCATCTCTCTCTCGCACGGGCCGGAGGTCGCCGCCGCCGCTCCGCTCCTCCTCTCTTCCGCTCCGACCACTACCGCCGGAATCACTATTCAACGAGGCCCAAGAGGACGGCGAGACGGAGCTCAAGAGCTTTGCGTCATGGCTCGGGATGGGCAGGATCAGCGGAGACTACCATCGACCGAGAAGTAGGGTTAGGGTTTCGCGCGGCGGCGCAGCAGCCGCATCCCACGAGGTTTCAGTTGGTGCCCCTGCTCCTTGCGTGCATGTTGCTCGCGTGCGTCGCCGCCGATGATGGAGACCGGGCGGTCCGCCGCGGCCGTGGGCTGCTGCAAGCAGCACCAGCGGATGTACACCGACTGGTTCGCTCTCGCGCACCCAGGTGCGTACGTCCTCCTTCGCCCTCGCCCACCCCGCCCCCGAAGCTCAGAGGATTCGGAGGGTGCCCCGTCGCTGATGCTCCTCCGGTGGCTGGTTCCCTGCATTTTCGTGTGCTGCAGATGGAGACGTCCGCATCAGAAAGCCGACGCCACCAAGCTCTTCGCCATGGCTGGCCTAGCACTAACCTTAAACAGGTGAGCGACCTGCCCTGCTACCTGTTACCTCCAGTTGCTACTGCTGAATGTGTTCTTACCAATCATTTGCAATTCGATTTAAGGTTTCGGCGATTGCTGACTCCAGGCCGCATGGGTTCGTCAGTTTTACCATACTCAACGTCACATGTGCAAAGCAGAAGCAGCAAGAACTTTAACATTGTCAAGGGCATATAAGTGTACTTGTGTTGTAACAAATGCCAAAATAGACGCAGCAAACATCACCCAGGTAGCCTCATCCTTAGTATTAAAAGTTCTTACCAACGCAAGGGTTAAAGAGTAGCTAAGTAGGGCCATAGCTGAAGAGTAATCCAAATTTGTCGGTCAAATCAATATCCCTACAAAGAGAATGACGACGCTGAGCAAGATATCAAGTATTGTGACAACATAATTGAGCTTGGAGTAAATGATAGATCTCCAGAACCATGCATTCATCAATAATACTTCAAAGATATGCCATAGGACAGTGTATTCATAATATATTGTCTTAGTTTGTGGTCTAACAGGTTATCGGTAATTCACTAGCAAGACAAATGAGAGCCAGCCAGTGAAGTGCGGCTGAGAGCACACAACGCAGCTGGCATAGGCTCCTGATAGAAAGATGGCAAACAAGTTAGGTATGTAGAAGTGTATATAGTCATGCAAAATAGTCGTAACACTGATGAACATGAAAGCCATAACATGCCTAGAACACATATGGAGGGCCATTTTCCATGATATTTAACAGGGCTCAGGCCACTTGATTGTCATTCCTTTCTTCTTTGTATCATACAATAGTACCGGAAGCCCGTCATATAGTTTTCATGCCGTACAACAGCCTCTCAGTTCTTCGTTTGTAGATATGTCAAGCAATAGGCATTCTCTTTTTCCCTACTCCGAGGGCACATCATGCCAGAGATGTAATCTGATAGAATATCCACTTACTTTTGTTGTCCTGACCACTCAAATAATTACTGGTACTATATTCCCAGTGAGAGTGAGACAGATATAATAGAATTACGGTTATTCCTGCTTGCTACCATGCTCCTTATATTCTTACTGAACTCCTTCTTTTCTATAGGACATATTTCTTATATTTATTTATTTTCTGTAGAGTCCAGACTCAAGAGAATTGGGGACCTCGGTTTTCAAAATTGTGAATAAGTCAGCATCTCAGTTCAAGAAATCAATGATTCACAAAAGTGATTCTTCTATTGCTTGGTTCCCTGGTATTTATTTTATAGCTATCGTTTCACCGTATGTTCCCAGTGTATTGAATCACAACTAATATTTTGCTTCACTGTGATCCTCTGCAGAAAATGGAGTTCAATGAGACAACTTCAGTAGACCTGGAATCGGTGTCTTGGATTAACATTCGGTATGACAGCACGAAAACCCATGTATCCAGCCCCGCCACTCTGTAAATAGACCATGTAAATATTGAATCAGCAACATGTTCTATTTAGTGAATCTAAAATCCTCAATATCTTCAAACAGTGCATATAAACATAATTTTTTCTCTTTGAAATAGCCGGCAGGGGAAGCATTTTCCTCTTCGTTTGTCCGTGCCTCTGTGTTGTTGCAACATGCTTTCATCATCTAGTAGTAGAGTAGAAGAGGACGAACACTATGTCAATGAAGAATGATGATTTAGGAGCTATCACTGGACCTAGTTTGAGAGGCTGATAGGTAGACTTTGACTATTCGTACATCCTGGTAGTCCCTGCTCGACTCTGTGGCGACCCAATTGTATCATACTAGATGATTCCTCGCGCGTTTCTGCGGATATATATGAGAAAGATCAACTTAATGATTTGTATATCTTGCATTTTGAGAGAATTTTTTGTAGCGGTGTTCTCTAATTGGACCAATTAGAGACTAGATGATGTGGATACCTTGAATGTTGAGAGAATTCTTAGTAGTGGTGGGGTTCTCTACTTGGGCCAATTAGAGACTTGATGATGTGGATACCTTGCATGTTGAGAGAATTCTTTTTAGTGGGTTCTCCCATTTAGATAGAGAAGATGTGTGCCGACAGAAGTTGCATAAGTAGTTTAGGATGTAATGATCGCTCAGTAGCCAGCAGCTAGTGCTTTGTACCAACTATATCAGGACAGGTTTACAACTTGTAAATCGTGGTTGTCTCGAGTTTAATTGTCTCCAGTTTAATTATAATGCTATAAGTTCCAAAATAGCCGGCATTGTGCTTTTGTTGGTTTTGTTGGCTAAAGAATTTTGTGCATTTCTATCATGCAGCCGATAGCAAACTTGTGAAATATTCATTTAGAAACAATAGTTATGTAAGTTCATTCATTTTCATCCTGTAAAAAATATCATATTTTTGTTCTTGTGAAATATTTATTGAGAAAAAAATAGTTTTGCATTTCTGTGAAATTTTCGTTGCAAAACACCCCTTTACAAAACCTGTGTACCAAACAACATGAAATAGTGGAGGGTTTTGGGGGAGAAGGGGATTGGGAGGATTGGAGTGATTTGGGTGTGAGGGGTGTTTTAACCCAAAACACTAGGTAATATACACTAGAAAACATCCCAAAACTCCTCTGCCAAACAAGGCCTAAGGAAGGTTCATATAATATACTATACTCCCACCTTAAAACGGGGCATAAGATTGTACCCGATTAGCGGGCTTGCAAGCAGCTGAGCGCATAAAAAAGGTTGAGGTTTAACCACGGGTTGGATGTGCCTGCCGGCGTGGGATAAAAAGAGAAAGATAGGATCGGGCCGTTCGCATGTACCTGCATGCTAGCCAACTTCAACCACCGGCCGGTATGCATGTACAACATATACATCTTCGTGGTAATACTTTTTCAAAGTGGTGCTTGCATTTATTTAAAAGGATGTCATACGTTCAAAGTTTTTGTATACCACCTTTATTAGGAGTATATACTACTTTATTTTAATGGAGTATATACCAATCCCTTCAAATCAGTATATACCACTTTCTTGGAATGTACTATATATATACCACGCTGAGTTCTATTCATGCTAGTTAGCCAACTCTTTGAAAATTTTACGGATCTGATCAGCCAAAATAATTTCACGTTTGGAATGGATATGGTATATACTGCTTAATTAGATCCAATACAATATGTACTGCTTGATAATTCAAGAGGTATATCCTCCTAGCCAATTTAGTGGGTATATAAACAGCTTATTTCTAGAAAAGTATATACTGATTATTGCCAAATAATTGAATGGGTATGTTCTTCAGTGGCAGCCAACTTAAGGGGTATATACAGCTTATTTTGTGAACAGTATATACCACATTCTTAAGGGGTATATACTTATTTTCAAGATGTATATACCACATTTTTTCAAAAGGTATATACTAATATACCACATTTTTAAGAGGTGTATACTGATTTTCAAAGGGTATATACTAATATACCACATTTTGTAAGAGGTGTATACTGATTTTTAAAGGCTTTATGGTAGTTTGAAACGAGTATATACTGCAAAAAACTATCTGGAAGTATATATACTACATTTGCTTTGAAGGACAACATGATCTCTTAAGGAGGTGATAGCAATTTCTATAGAAATATTTATCTTTCTAACGAGTATACCACATTTTGAAGTAGTATATACTATTCTGTTTGGAGTATATACTTTACTTTCATATAAAGTTGTATATACTGAAACGATCCAGAGAAGTATATGCTGCCAAAAAATATAGAGAGATATTCTCCACATAGAGAGAGCTAGTTGCAAATCGATGGGGGAGGAAGAACGATCAGCTCATTGCATACAAACTAGCTTTGCATTGCGCGGCATCGGCTTCAAGTCTGCATGCATGGAAACATGTCCATAATCGTCTCCGGCCCTCGTCGAGACTGCAGCCGCATCTGGTCTACACCGTCTAGCCAGGGAGGCAACATCGCATCGCATCCCCCCGTCGTCAAGCCACCGCCGTCGGTCAGCCGTATAGCCTCTCGGTCTCATACTCCAGTCTTCGTCGTCAAACGGCCGTCATCCGCATGCATCTTGTCTCTCTGGTAGAGTTGCATGGTTGTAACAAGAGAGTAGGAACAGATGAACACATATACCTAACATCAAAGTTGGCGATTGGAAACCAATATGAAGTCGAATAGTCGCCATGGCGTCGGACGGTCGGAGGTCAGGCTGCGCGATGGAGGATGTCGGCTGCGGCAAGGGAGGCAAGCTGGCCGGCTGGACATGGAGGCGCGCTAGCCGGCGGTGTCGGTGGCGAGTTGGCCGTCTGGACTGGGGAGGCGAGCTCGCCGGCGGCGGCGGTGGCGAGTTGGCCTGCCGGTAGAGGTCACGCCGTGGATCGGTGCACGCTACCGCATCGCGTCTACATCACCAAAAATTGTTATTTAAATCCATACGAGTCGAATCCTTTGTCGGTTATTAAATACCCCTGTGAACGATCCCGCTTTTTTGGATCTGATTTTTGAATTATTCGTCATCCATGCACGCGGACAAATAATGTTGACAAATAAATATTTAATTGAAATAAAAAGGTTGAACGGGTTTAAGCCGGTAGCGCATCAGAAGCAACCATTTAAACGTCTTAGGTGTACCATCTCATTTTTCTAGGGAAACTACTAGCTATGTTGCAACATTGCGACGAGTGCAGTCTGTGCCGTCCGTGTGCTTTACGATCCGTGTTTCTGGCTGATTCAAACTTTACCTCAAATGCATTTTGTGATTTTTAAAAGATCTCACTTATTTCCTCTTTAGCTAGTTTTGGTCCCAGTTTACTGCGCTTGGCAGAGCCTAGACTGTAACCTACCTACGAAAAAGCAGCAGACTAGACTCACGAGTCCACGCCCGTGAGGCGTGACCCCCCACCGGGCCACCAACCACCCCCACCTCCCCATCCTAATCCCTATCCTTATCCGTCCCGTGACTACCCTGCTCCTCGTGCTGCATCGCCTCGCCTGAATCCACCCACGCCTCCCCACTTTCTCCACGAATCCGGCGACAAGCCACGACCCTCCACCGGAATAAGGCGGCGCCGTCCCTCCGTCCTCGATTCAAAAGCAGCGTCGTCTCCGGTCCCAGATGCGGCTCTCTTCTCCAACATCCCGAGCTCCCTTCCCGGCCTCATCTCCATCCCCTGCCAGCGCCGCCACCCCTCTCCATCCACGGCACCGGAGCCAGGATGTAGATGCACCGGAGGCGGGACTGCGAGGCACCGGACATCCGCACGACTGCAGGACTGCGCCGCCACCCCTCGCCTCACCTGCATCCACCGAGCAGCGCCCACATCCGCACGACCTCCCTCCCGCGATCCACCGGGCGCTGACCAAGGCGCCACCACCGGGGAGGGTGTGTGGCTAGCTCGCAGTCCCGGCCGTGTTGGTGCAGAGGAGGTCGGGCGGCCTCGGAGAAGAAGATGCGCGCCGGACCTTCTTCCTCCGCCGCGGCCGAGGGTGCCCAGCCGCCTCTACCTACCACTGCGTCCATGGCCGCCGCTCAGGGCTCCGCTATGGGCAGCGGCAGGGAGCTCGCCAACCCACCGTCCGACGGCATCTCCAACCTCCGCTTCTCCAACCATTGCGACCACCTCCTCGTTTCATCCTGGACAAGGTCAGACACGCCCGCCGCACTTCTCTTTCTCTTCTTCTTATTATCTCCTCCCTCTCTCAACCCGTAATAAACCCTAGCTTGCTTGATCTGACCTGGTTTCGGTATCTGATCCAGGTGCGGCTGCCCTGCCTCGCCTCTGACTCCGGCTGCCAGCCTCCCTTCTCGAGCTTCTCCGGCGCTCCTGTCGCGACGGCGACCTCCAGCCGGATCCGGCGGCTGCAGCGTGGCGGCGCCCATCCTATCTCCCGTCTCTCGATCTCTCGCGGGCACCGGAGACAGGGCGTGGCGGCACCGGATCCGTCCGTGCCGCGATGAGACGAGGCGCGCGGGGACAGAGCGGAGGATGCGGGTTCCCGCCGGTGCATCTCCGTCCTTCGCCGGTGGGGCGCGGTGCAGCTCCTACCACCGCCGGCGAGCCCTTCGCCAGCTGCCTCACCGGAGCCCGTCCTCTGAAGATCCACCGAGGCCTCAACTCCAGATGCGCCACAATCGACCTGCATCGCTTCCCTTTCTCGCGCAGGCACCGGAAGAACGGATGCTGGGCACCGGATGATGGATGCAGCGGCACCGGTCCCGGATGCGGCGGCACTGGAGGCTGTCTGCGGCCATCTTTGTCGCCACCGACCCAAGGCGTAGATGTCGCCCTCAAGCTCATGCTCGTCGCGCACCGAGGCACAGGGGTCAAGGTCGCATGCATCGTCGTCCACATCTCCGGCCACCGCGGCTCCCTCCCCTGCTTCGGTCGGCGGCACCGCCCGGCCCTGCATCGAGCCCTGCTTCGGTCGGCGGTCCGTCGCGGTCGCACTGGCCTCCGTCGTTGGCGAGAGACGGACCGAACGGATTCAAGTATGGGTGCCGTATTTTCTGTATTTTGAGATGAAATCGATCTTTACTGTGAGATGGAATCAATCGATCCCTGTATTTTCTCATTTCGTTTTCTATTCTTGTTTGTTGAATGATTATATTGTCTACCGTTGGCTGTGTGTAAATATGATATTAAATGATTATACTTACCATTTTAATGGAGAGCACCTTAATTTTAATGGAGAGCACCGTTTGTGTATTAAAAGCAGGCACCTTAATTTTAATGGATAGCACCTTCATATCGTTCCGTATTAGCGTTCTAATTCATGTGTTCATCTCTGCAATGTCTAGTCCATGTATTTTCTAGGATGAAAATCTCAATTAATTTGCATGGGGAGTGAAATGGGCTCGTAACATTGACCTGCTCTTGCGATGTAAATGATAAGTTTGAAAATGGGTTTTTTGGAAGGACTCCCCAGCGTTTTTGGATTCATATGCATATGACACCATGTGAAATAGTTTCCGTTTTTGTTAGCCCAGGCACGAAAGCACTTGCTCTTCCTCTTTCATAATTCACTCAAAAAAGTTCACTCAAAATGGAACCATATATATATTTGGACACCAATCACAAATCAAACGAACGGTGCCGATTGCATGCACCCTAGTGAACTTCTGAAACCACTTGTAAAATAACTATTCTACAACCCAAGTGAACTTCGCGAGCCTTTTAAGCTAACTTCGGCTGTCAGAAAAGTTAACTTCAGGTTTTTTCACTTGAACTTCATAGAAATTTTTCAAATGAATTTTTTGGCTGATAATTTTTTTCCTGAACTTCACCCATCCAGTGTGAATTTCGGATTTTTTTAAGTTAACTTCACAAAAAATTTACAACAATTTTTTTGACTGACAATTTTTTTCCTGAACTTCGCCCGTACAGGGTGAACTTCGGAACTTCACCTAATTAAGTTCGGATTTTTTGAAGTGAACTTCATAAAAAATGTACAAATGAATTTTTTGGCAGACATTTTTTTTCCTGAACTTCGCCCGTCCAGTGTGAACTTTAAAACTTCACGTAAGTTAACTTCGGAATTTTTCAAAGCGAACCTCAAAAAAAATTACAAATAAAATTTTGGACTGGTCAGTTTTTTTATCTGAACTTCGCTCGTCTAATAAGAACCTGCTATTCCACGTAAGTGAACTTGTGGTTTTGTAAGTGAACTTCACAATTTTTTTACAAAAGTGAACCCCAAAATTAACTTTGTATTATTTTCTCGGCAGTGAGATTCCCTGCCCTTCAGGTTATGATGTTGTGGGTCAACGTGTCAGAAGAGGTTCGATGCAGACACACTTGAAGCCAACTTCACCGAAAAAACAACTACACTTCACGCATGTAAGCAGCAAACTTGTAATAATTGTGCAAATAAACTTCTTAACTTCTCTCATCGTATTATTGAACTTCACAAAAAATTGCAAAAAAAACTCCTCAGCTGAGTATCATTTTTTGGAACTTCGTTTGTCACATAAATGAAACTTCAAAGAATTTTCAGAAATGAAATTCTCGTCGGACCATCTGCTTTTCTAAGACTGTCACAAATAATATGTAGAAACGAAACATAACTTCACCAGAACCTCTTATTAATTTCGCAAATGAAGTCATGAAGTTAACTTCACCAAAAAAGCAACACAACTTCACGCATATAATAAAAGTTCCCGTGACGAAAAAGTGAACAGCTCTTACATAATATAATATGTATATACACGCATAGCCAGTAGGAGAAAGTACATGGTAGAAATCCCTGAACTACAAACTAAGCCAACTAGCACAAATCGTTGTGGCAAACAAATAACAGTTCACCTAAGGATAGAGGGCAAGATCAGTAGGTTCAGTATGAGCGAAGAGCACATCTTGTATACGGATCAGTCAGTGTAGCTCTCTCCCGGCCGGCCGGAGTGAAGTGGAAGCCTTGCTGGATTGCCTCCCATCACGCACTGGACTATCTGGAGCCGGCAGCCCGATAGACTCCCAATGAACCCTATGGCGAACTTCCATACATATGCCGACAATAATGTGCAGGATGGGGACGGGACACCACGCGCACTGAGATAATGAGATTGGTGGTGAACTGCAGTAGCTTTGCAAGTAAACTTTCGTGAGAGAGGTATATGCATGGTTCATCCCACAACTTGTCCGGTGGGAGCAGATTAGTCCCATAAGTTGTGAGATGGGGCACAGCAGTCCCAAAACTTGCTAATCAGTGCGTTTTCAGTTAAACTTGGTTCTGATTGGTCCACTTGTATGTCTAACATGGCTAATAACAAATCTTTGTCACGTGTTGATTTTGCAGTGTTGATTTTGCAGAAACCCCCGTAATTTCTGAAACTTTATAAATCAGTTTGCTCGAGCTATTCCTCTTTCTTCTCCGCGATTCCCTTTCTGAACCCTAGACAACAGCAGTGAGGCAGAGCTCCTCTTCTATTGCGAGGCTCGGGTGCGTGGGAGGCGACCGCGAGGCTCGGGCTGCGACGGCGGGATACGTGGAGGTGGTTCCGGCGACAAGCGAGCTGCTGGCTCTAGCGGAGGAGGCAGTGAAGACGGGAGCTGGGTGCAGACCGCTGAGGTCATCTGGATCCCGCCTGAGGCGGCGGTGAAGACACGAGCTGGGTCGAAGGCGAAGAGGAATCCAGATGTTGCTTCTCCGGTAAGTGATTCCTGCATGTGCGTGTTGTGTCCTACTTCTCCCTTCGATGTTCTTGGCAACTCTGCTCTGATAAGCTTCTGCCTGCTGCTCTAAATTTCAGTCCCTGCGCGCAAACCAGCTTGAGACAAGTTCTTGCAAAGAATTAGAAGTAGAGAATGCCCAGCTAGTGAGGAAAATCGGTGAACTACAAACTCACGTCCGATCAGTAGCTGCAGAAAACAAAAGGCTGATCAGAATGCATAGGGATGATCTTAGAAGAAAAGACAGGAAGGAGATGGCTATTCTTAGTGTTGTAGCACTCAATGTTGTTATATATGCATGTATTGCTATGGTAGTTAGGGGATTTGTGTGAGCTGGTACTGAAATTTTAGCTGGAACCAGACTGTACTTTGATTCTGTGATCAAATAAAAAATGAACCTGTTCTTCTGATTATATTCAGTTTATTTGTTGCACTTAGCATTGTACAATACAGAGCAACAATGCAACATAACAACACTTTTAAAATTCAGAGCAACACTACAATAAAGTGACAATACTAGACCATTTAAAATTCAGAGAACACTTCAAATATTCAGAGTATAGGTAACCAAAACTGACAGTACTAAACCATTTAAATACATTATGCTTGCTAGCCAAATTGATTTACATGTTGCTTCTAATTCTCATCAGGAGTTGGAGCATTCTAACTGGCTAACAACTCTTGCTCTGGAGCAGCATCAACATTCAAATCTGGGATGTCAGGACCAAACAGCAGATGGTGATAAGTACCAGGTCCTGTGTTGTATCCTCTTTTAGCAGCTCTTGCTCTGGCATTTGCTTCCTCTGCAAGTTCTTGCTGGTGTGCACTAGTGCTAGGTTCAGCACTTCTTTTCTTGCCCCTCTCTCTGGTTGTGTTGTTAGTTGCTCTTGTTGCAGTGCTTCTTCCCCGGCCACGAGGCGCTTGTGGGCGAGGTGCTCACCTGAGAGACGCACCGGCAGATTAGTGGCAGCGGCGCACATGGCAAGCAGGGGATGCGTGCGGGACACCCACCTTGCCTTTGCCGGAGAGGCCTGCGGGGAGGTGACCTTGCCGGAGGAGGATCTCCTGGTCGCCGCCAGGATCCGCGGGCTGCAGGGAATAACATGGGGCCTTCGGATCTTCTGGTGTGATGTAGTTTGGAGCGGCCTGGGAGCGGTGTAGGAGGCCGGGTGGTGCTGGCCGCCGGAGACGGGCAGGGTGCTCGCTGGGGAGCCGCGCCGGAGAGGCCATGCCGGGGCGGCGTAGATGGGGACCTTCTGGACGGCGCGATGCGAACTCTGGCGGGCATGCTTGTGGACTCCCATGACCTGAAGGGCGGCATGGGACAGGGGCCATCGTGCTTTGTGAGCAGGGCCACTGCGCCGGTGCGCACAAATGCGGCAGGGCGTGCTAAACCGTGGAAGGGCGGAGGAAGAAAGCGACGGGCGGGAGGTTGGGGCCCCCGGCGGCGTGCGGTGGAGGTAGGGTCCGCGGCGGCGCGTGGTAGAGGTACGGAGCCTCCCGGCGGCCGACGACGGAGGCGCATGTAGGGGATACATCCATGCAGGTGGGGGGCCGACGGCGTGCAGCGGAGTGGGGATCCTCCTGGCGGCCGGCGGCCACGCGTGGTGCATGTAGGGCCCTCCCTGGTAGTGCGAGGCGCAAGGTATAGGTGGCCATCGGACGCCGGGGTGCGGAGCAGGTGCAGTAGGGAGGCGTGGTGGCCTGCTGGTGGTGGTGGGGAGCGAGCGGCCGTGGCCGATCGGGAGTTAGGAGAAGGTTTGTGGGGAGCGGCCGGGACGGATCGGGAGGTAGGAGAAGGTTCGTGGGGAAGTGCTGCTGCGGGTTGACCGGGTTCAGAAGGTCTTTTTGGTGAGGGCGGTTTGTATTTTGGACGTGTCTAGCTAACGGCCGGCCGTAGCTTCGTGGTTCCAAACGGCAGGTCAATAAAGGAAGGTTTTTGTCCCCCATGTGACAAAAAGGAAATCATCGGACCCGCTCCCACACTCTGCGCATTGGTTCGTTGATTAAAACGGCTGGTATGCATGCACGTGGGACAACTAACGGGACCATCGTACAGAAGAAGCATGTGGTCCGTCGCCCCCTCCTTTTACATCGCGATCCTTTTTACCCATTTTAGTCCAGTCATTGCCCCATCAACTGATTGAAGGTTGCTTACAAAACATTTAAAATTGTCTACGTGTCCAGATTGTGTTGCTTAATATTGAGCAACTACCATATAACTTACTGTTAGTGGGGCATTAATTTTGTCAGGAACTTGTTAATGGGCAACTAACTGACATATGACAAGAACTTGTCCAAGAACATAGGAAAATTAGGCAACCGGAATGCAGACATGATGCGACCTCTTTACTGTTAGTGGGCAATTAATTTTGCATGAAAAAAGGAGCATGTTAGTTGAAAAAACCAATCCCTTCATCTCTTGGCTTACTGCTCTGATTTTGCCCACCAATGAACCCACACAGTTGGGTTTTGAGCACTAGTAGTGTCTTTTTAGGCACAGTTGACAGGCAAGACTTGTGTGTGTAATTGTGTTTGTGTGGCTGTAGATGGGATTCTATGACATGTAATTTGTGGGAAAAGGAGAACATAACCTTAGGTTCTTTTAGGCAACTTAGGTGCTGGTATTGTTAATATTGGGCAACTAAGTACTGCTCTATTGGGCAAATCTGAGGAAAATAAGTTGTACCCCACGTTTTGTTGGCAAACAAAACATAGTAGACAAAGCTAATAGCTTCCTGGGCTACAGCATGTCGGCAATTGTAGCAAATATGGAAGAAAAAATGACAGTTTGAATGTAGCTATGGTACAACTTTCTACTGCTAGTTGGGAAAAAAATAAAACAACATAGTGGGCAAACTTACCTCATTTCTGGGCAATGTAGATGCTTGAAGTGGGCAAAACAAAAAGCACATGGTAAAAAGTGGCAGACATGAAGTAACAGAACTAACAAAGCATGATCCGGACTTCCATCCAATTGTTACTTGCCTAAAATTTCCTCACTTATAAATTTAATTGTTTAAAAATCCTTTCAAAGAAGAAAATCACACTGCGTAATTGCCTACTGCCATAGTTCTAAAATACATAAACAATGATTTAAACTTGCCTAAGAACCCTACTTTAAAATGCTGGAAAACACTACTTTTTTGCCTGAAAATACATGAAACACTAGTTAGTTGCCTTAAATGCATGAAACAATACTTTGTTCCCTGATAGCACTATTTTAGTTGCATCAAGCATTACTAAGTTTGCCTGAAAAACTACTCATATTGTCTGAAAAAGCTAGAAATAAAGCACTACTTAGAGGAGGACGAAGCAAAAAATGGCTAAGTAAGGAGTTAAAATGTTTCCCTGTACCACTACTTAGTTGTCAAAAACAACGATTAAATTTTCCCTGAAATCACTCCAAAATTTGTACTGAAACAAAAAAGAAGCAAATTTTGCTTGCTTGCGTGTGTCTTGGCTGATGTATCCAAGTCAGCATCATCAGTTAGTAGCCAATTTTGTTTTTCCAAAACGTGTGAGCAACATAGAGCATAGCCAAATTGGTGATATATATTTTAGGCAATAAATTGGTAGAATTAAACAAGTAATATATGAAGGTTGGCAACAAATTGATAAATCTGAGCAATTATGTGGTATATTTCTTGAGAACAAATTGAAAAAATTTAGGCAACAAATCACAGTGTCCATGTTCGTTGACCACATAGCCTCTGGAGGAGGTTGTGCCTCCAATTTGCTTCGGCCATCGTACACTCACACCTGACGCAGGAAAGATTACAGCAGTTTACCTGGACAGTGGGAGGTCGCCGGAGATCAGTACCAACTACCAAGACCTGAGCAGCTGCAAACGATCACACCTTGGAGACGGCCTCCTACTGGTTAGGATGGATCCGAGCGGCGCCTCCCGTCAGCTCCCTCGACCGGTGCGCAGGCGGACGCCGGCCGGCCTCGATCTACTGCATATGCGACCAACGCCGCCTCACTACCACCCGCCCAAAATGTCGAGCTTGGGCTAGGGTTTGTTGCGAGCTGCCATGGGCGCAGGCTGGGCAGAAGTCTCCTAGCCCTTGCGAGCATCTTCAAATCCGGTTGGGCAGGAGACAGAGTCAGCTGCTGCCGCCGCCAGCTCCTGCTGCTCTGCAGGTCCGGAGCTACGATTTGTGGGATTGGGCGGTTCCCCGCCATGCAATCGGGAGGGTAGGAGGAGGTGGTGTTGGCGCGGTGGTCTGCAGCGCGAGAAATCGCCAGGGTCGGCCAGAATCAACCGGCGACAGTGGCGGCAATGGGTATCGAGAGGGGAAAGGACGCGAGCACGCGGGAAGAAGGCGACAACAGTGAGCGGTGGCTTGTCGTGTAGCGCGGCCGTTCGCTTCCTCCAAATAACGCGTGCGCGAGATAAAGCAGTTGGGTTGTATTTTAGAGGGTCTTTTTGGTGGGGGTATATATATATATATATATATATATATATATATATATATATATATATATATATAGAGGATATATTCATACTACTCTTGAAGGTAACTACCCCACGTGTGTTTCACACAATGTATGGAGTATCTATCATAACATGAGGTATGTATCATGTAGTATGGAGTATATAATGCTATTTTAGTACTATAGATACTTTTTTAGTAGTATGTAGAAAACTTCTACATACTTCTCTTTTATATGCATATATGACGATATTTCGAGTATATAGTGTAAAATATTAGGTCATTTGCAATTTTTTCATTAAAGTTGTTTTTGGGTATCTTAGATATAGTATACGAACATACTCAAACCGATAAATTATGACAAAGTACTTCCGTAAGTTGGTATATGAGACGTGGGGTAGTTACCTTTGAGGGTAGAAACCATTTTACCTATATATATATATACGCGGATTTTCTACCATGTTGGCTACCTATTCATACCCTGCGAGCCGTTGGATATTGATAGTATTAGATCTCTATGGTTTGGGCTACACTGGATAGTGCTTGCATGCGCTGACGGTGTTAGTGCTATCTGCGCATGGTGGTTTCTGATGGATAGTGCTTGCATGCTTCTTGTCTATTTTAGTGCTTGCATGTGTTGACGGTGTTAGTGCTATCTGTGCATTGTGGTTTCTGATGGATAGTACTGGATAGTGCTTGCATGCTTCTTGTCTATTTTAGTATTCCCTATTTTAAACAAGGACAAAACAATGTTCCGGTTGACGTTTGGATAGTATATGATCGGATAGTATATTTCTGATGGAAATTGGGTGGGGGTTGCCGTTATGAGTGAGTATAAAATATAAATAAAGGTTAGGTAGGATTAAATGGTGGTAAATTCGGTGAGGCTCTAGAAAAGAACTCGTGGATAAAAAAAAGACTTGCAAAACATGTACTGAGCTTTAGCGTTGTGCAAATCCTACCATTTTTTGACACAAATCCTTCAAGCTAGCTCCAAAATTTACATAATCATAAAAAATAAAGCCGATGGTAGCAGCAAACAAATCCATCAACCTAAAAAGCAAGAGAAGCACACATTTCCTCCTAATCATAAATCCACGTAATGATATAGATTTTTGTTTGTAGACGGACGAGAAACTACATGACACATGATTTGCTGCGTGCTTGTCGGAAATGTCTAGCACTCTGAGATAGATTTTAGTACTCGGGATATATCACCTATGAAAAACGAAAGACTGATTTTTTTTCAAAATGATAGATTTTAGTACTCGTAATATATCCCTTATGAAAAACAAAAGACCCGTAGTACAAGAGGGAAAGAATAAAACAATGGAGTATGGCGTCAATGGTTCTGTTAACTTCATATGTATGCTCATATGCTCTCAATATCTCTTAGGGGTGATCCAACTGATGGGAAGTGGTGCATAGGTAGCCACCATGTTAGGAGGCTATTTCCCATCTACATATATCCTGATCCAAAAACACAACATATCTGCTTTCAATTAACTGCTTCTTTTCTGGATCATAAATTTTTTAACCCTTTGAACCAGATGCATCGCCAATAAATATTCCTGGAAAACTCTTAGGTTCCAGTTTAGTTCTTAATTGACTTGGAACTCTATTCTGTGCATTAGAACCCCACACTGCTAAATTCAACAATGTTGGTTTCCTCCCTTTCCATGATTCATCAGGAGTAGAGCTAACAGATTTAAAAGGCAAATGATTAAGCAAGTAGACAACAGTTTGAAGAGCTTCTCCCCAAAATGATAAAGGAATGATAGAATACACCATCATAGACCTAACCATGTCCACTAAAGTTATATTCCTCCTTTAAGCCACGCCATTTGGTTGAGGAGTATAAGGTAAAGTATAATGATGAACAATTCCATTTTCCTTGCAAAAATCATCTAACAATCCTGATGTGTATTCACCACCACGATCAGTTCTAATTACCTTAATATTCTTATTCAACTGATTCTCCCTTCAGCTTTAAATATCTTGAACATATCAAAACCTTCCGAGTTATGCTTAATGAGATAAACATAGCCGTACCTTGAGTAATCATCTATAAATGAAATGAAGTATACTTTATGTCCTATTGTAGGTGTAGACATTTCCCCACAAATATCTGAATGAATTATAGCAAGTGGTTCACTTGACCTTGACGCCTTTGGAAACGGCTTCCTGGTCATCTTTCCCATGACACATGCCTCACAGATGCCATAGTCCTCCCACTTAAATTGCAAAATTCCAGAACTAATCAACCTTTTAATTATGTTCTTTGAGATATGTCCAAGCCAAAGATGCCAAATGTATGACTCTGAATAATTATTATCACCATTTATGTTCCTCACTACGGGGTTTTGTTCAGTAACCATGCAATCCATCTTATCAATATCTAGGAAATCTTCAATATAATAGAGACCATCAAATCTATTTCCTGACTGAACTAAATTTCCGTCCATCAGTATTTTAACTTTGGCATCTCCAAATAAAACCTTAAAACCAATTGATTCCAGTCTAGAAACAGAGATACATTTTTTTCTCGTGCTAGGTGAATAGACCGTGTCTTTCAGAACTAATTTTCCTCCTTTTGGGAGTTTGAGAACATAATCACCTATCCAGTATATCAGCTTTCGTAGTTGTTCCTAGATAAATAAATCTAGTTCCTTTCGAAATAGGCGTTAAAGAGATAAAACCAACACTGTTCCTTGCAATGTGTGAAGTGGAACCAAAGTCTACTACCCAATGATCTAAACTAGAAGTAGTAAACAATGATTCAGAGCAGACAAATGAATCACACGTACCATCAGGGGAAGGATTGTTCTTCTTCCCATCGTGACGCTTGTGCTAATGATGCTTCCTTTGCCTTTCACTTGGCTTATATGTCTTCCTCCTCTTTGGGCAATCTTTACGGAAATGCCCACGTTCTCCACAATCATGACACTTGAAATTCCTCTTGTCAAAATCAGAGTTTGTTCCCCTAGTAGCATGATTGTCCCAGCCTCTCTTGTTGTTGATTTTGTCCCTTAGATAACCACCTTGACGCCTTTTCTGCCATTGCATCCTTTCTTCACCAAGGTGTAACTCTTCATGATGTGAGAGTTTATCCTTCCCTTGTGAAGACTTACTACATACACCTAGGTGTATGTAACCATTGTCCTATATGTATATATATATAGCTGTAATCTATTCTACAACCGGTTGTAGATTAAGGATCTACAACCGAAGTTGTACTGCCCTGTTGAACGACTTGTACTTCTCGGATGATGGGAAGTACAAGTTCTGTAATTTTAACGTAATTTCAAGCCATTTGTCGAAATTTAACAAATGATATACCGTTACAAAACTAATGAAATTTCACATATTCTTCATCTCATATAAAATTTTCAAATTCGTTACGGTCTAAAATAAATTTTCAAACTACTTAAATATGAAAATATCACAGCAAACGTATTTATCAAATATTTTATTAACTATTTATTGGAATGATGCAAATAATATGTCGTTGGAAAGCTATTGAAATTCCACAAATTTTATGCTTTTACGGTTTTTACAAATTCTAAACCGATTAAAAGTAATTTTTAAAATAAACTAATTTGGAACGTGTCCTATACGGGTGGATAGTATTTTGTCTGGCGTTTCTCGATCGTTTGTCGGAATAATACAAATGATATGCCGTTGGAAAGATATTGAAATTCCGCAACTTCTATGATTTTACGGATGTTTCAACTTCTGCACCGACTAAAATTAATTTAAAAAATATACTAATCTGTAAGTGTCCTTAACGGGCGGACCGTATTTTGTCCGGCATTTCTCAAGCGATAGTCGGAATAATCCAAATTATATGTCGTTGGAAAGATATTAATTGGACACAACTTTTTCATATTGGTTCAATTCACCAATTCCTAACGATATAAAAGTAATTTTAAAATTATGGAACTCAAATTGACGAGTATAACACTTTAATTCGTCATAAAATGCACTACATATTATAATTAAACTCATATTGCACCATACACAACTTTTTATAAAGACATTTGAGGCGTACAAACCTCACATTAGTATGATAGATCTCCGACCCGAAAAAACAGAGTAACCACACTTCTCTCGAGACTTACTTGAACTTCTTGGTTTATGCGTGTGTACTGCTATCGCAGCAGTGGAACGTAAGATTCCCTTAGAGCTGCCCAAGTGGATCCACCACATGTGGGTCCAACCCCAAGACAAGCAAAGCCAAGACTCAACGTGAGGCCTGGCTGGTGCACCCTCGTCACCAGCACCCAGACAGGTTCACAGGGCCCCCGTGTCCCTGCACACCGGGCGGCCTGAACCTGGGTAGATCGTTGTGTGCTTTCCTTGTTCATCCCCCACGTCGAGATCGGAGAGCGAGTGAGGAACTTGTCCGGCGATCTTCCTCCGGGAGACGTTTCCAGCCTCCTTCGCGCCTCTACCAAATCTACAAAGGGGGTGCCTCTCTTTCCCAGTGTTCGTCCTTCGAGACATGACTTCTGGCGCACCAGGTAGGGGGCGCAAGCGCTGGATTCGTTTGGAGGGGCAGTCGCGGGGAGATTCTCTTAAGGCCTTCCGAACCTCTTCAGGCCTTCGCTCCCCCTTTAGGCCCTCTCGAGTGCTTTTAGCCCCAGAAAGTCTCTCCAAGCGTTTGGCTTGGTCCTTAGTTATTTCTTTGATACCGCGCGTGCGAGGGCTGTGGAGAGTGTCCTTGCACACCCTAGTTTCCATTGGGCCGACAGTAGCCCCCGGGCACAAGACCGACACGGCGAAGACCACCAGGCTCAGGCGAAGTGTCGTGGGCCCAAAGTGTCCGGCCGACCCGAGACACGTGTTGGGCGGTTGTGCGTCTGCGACGCCACGATCTCCTGGGCGTGTGTCGCGGGGGGTCTGAGACGTCTCCAACGTATACATAATTTCTTATGTTCCATGCTATGTTATATCATGTTATTACATCTATTATATGCATTTTATATAGTTTAATGCATTTTCTGGGACTAACCTATTAACAAGATGCCACAGTGCCAGCTCCCTGTTTTCTCCTGTTTTTGGTTTCAGAAAAGTACTTAAGGAAATATTCTTTGAATTGGAAATAAAAGATCCTGGAATTATTTTTGGAATATTTGCGTCACGAGGAACCGAAGACGAGATGGAGGAGAGCCACGATTCGCCCACACCACCTCGTGGCGCGGGCCCTATGCTGGCCGCGCTAGTAGGTGATGTGGGGCCCTCGGGCGCCCACCGCCCTTGCCCTTTCGCCCATAAATACCTCATGGCCTAAAAATAATCCCACGGTGTTCTCTTTTTCCTCCACGGGTCCTGAGCTGCCGCCGTCGGGAACACCAATTCGGGAGAGATCAGAACTGCTCACCGGCACCCTGCCGGGAGGGGGAATCGTCCCCGAAGGCCTCTACGTCGCCATGACCACCTCGGGTCTGATGCGTGAGTAGTCTACCCTTGGACTACGGGTCCATAGCAGTAGCTAGATGTCTGTCTTCTCCTCTTGTGGTATCATGTTTAGATCTTGTGAGCTTCCTATCATGATCAAGATCATCTTTATGTAATTCTCCATGTTGTGTTTGCTGGGATCCGATGAATATTGAGTACTAAAGTTATTGCTTCATAATATATCATGTGTGTCCTATTTAATGATTTTGCATGCTCTCCGTTACTTGTGTGTGCTTTGGCCAAGTAGATGCTCGTAACTCCAAGAGGGGGTATTTATGCTCGATAGTGGGTTCATGTCTCTATTAAATCTGAGGCAGTTACAGAAAGCTCTAAGGTTGTAGATGTACTGTTGCCACTAGGGATAAAATAATAATACTTTGTCTAAGGATGATGTTACTTACTTACTTTACACACAGTGCTTAAGGCGATAATCTGTTGCATGCAACATAATACTGAAAGGGGTGCGGACGCTAACCGGAAGGTGGATTATTAGTAATTTATGCGGTTGGACCAGTCTATGTATATTGTTGTAATGCCCGAATGAATCACACACTAGACATCATAGCGTTAGTATATGTATTGGTTTGCTCATCATTATTCTTTCAATTGCCCAACTGTAATTTGTTTACCATGGATGAATGTTATTATTATCTATGGAGAGACACCACTAGTGAACTGTAGACCCCGGTCCTTCTCATTAATCTAATAAAACCACAACTGCAAACCTGTTACTTTCTGCAAACATACATCTTTCTTTTACACATATGTTTAATCCTTTGTTACAGTAAGCCGGTGAGATTGACAACCTCACTGTTAAGTTGGGGCAAAGTATCTTGATTGTTTGTGTGCAGGCTCCACGTCAACTTAGCACCAACTCTTTTCTGGTGCCGTTTCGAGGGAATTCTTCATCTCCTACTGGTTCAATAATCTTGGTTTCATAACTGAGGGAAATTTGCTGCTGCACTTCTTCATACCTTCCTCTTGGGGTCTCCCAACAACACACCCACCATGTGCATCAGGGTCCCACCACGCTCCGGTAACTGCTAAACATGACTTAAAGCCTGCGCCGTCGGCTAGGGAAGCCGTTACTGTTTCCATTCTGCGCACCCGGCCTTTCGTTCTCCCATACCGAACTTCCTCACTCCGGCGATCTTCGTTTTCTTCCGCGCTTCTTCGCCCTTCGTCCTTTCCCTGCGATGAGTGCAGCAAAGGGCAAGGCGGCGACGGCGAGGCTTCTCGCGGACGCGCAGGGGGAAGAGTTGTTTGGCCCCGCCCTGGTCACGGAATGCTTCAATGAAGCGGCGCTGGACAAGGTCCGGTACTTGGTCGTCGGGAAGACCAACGAGCACGGCGCCAGTGCTCTTCAGGCCGCAAAGCTCGACCGGCTCCCAAAGGGGTTTTCCCCATCTTCTTCCACAACATTTTTGCCGGGCTGGTGCCTCATTACTCGCCCTTCCTGGAGGCGATTCTGGAGTTCTACGAGATCCATCTTCTCCATATTCACCCCAACTCCGTCCGGATCCTCTCCATCTTCGCCTACTTGTGCGAGGCCTATCTAGGGGTGCAACCTTCGCTGGCCCTTTTCCAAAGCTCCTACGCGCTTCGGAGCTCTGCAAACCTCGAGCGGATGGGGTACGTCTCCTTCCGCATAGTGGACGGAATGGGGGATGTCTATATCCCCATGTCGTGGAATGGAGAGAAGCCTGTCACGACGGGGGTGAAGAAGGTGGACGACTTCCGGCAGCTGTAACGCCCCGGAATTTCTCCAATTAGTTTTTGTTGTTTTTCTTTTTGCATTATCATGTCATTGCATTATCATCTCATTAATTTAATTTGTTGCATTTAAATTCAATTCCCACAATTAAATTCAAATGCATTTCAAATTAATTAAAATGTGATTTTCAAATCTTTTGCAAATATTATAAAAACTAGTTTATTAAATTGCTTAATTGAAACTAACACTATTTTGTAAAGTCTCCTAATTTAAATTCCTTTTCTATTTTGTTTTGAAAATATAAAACCGAAAAAAAATAAAAAAAGAGGAATAAAAAAACCCAGGAAAAACTTGCCTTCTGGCCCAAAGCCCACCTAAGCCAAACCCTAGGTTTTGCCCCCTGGAAATTTTTTCCCACCCCCTGAAATTTTGCAGCCACACTCCTCCCTTTTCTCCTTTTTCCCTTTTTCCTTTTTCCCCTTCCTTTCCTTTTTTTCTTTCTTTCCTTTTTCTTTTCTTCCTTTTCTTTCTTATTTTCCTTCCTTCTCTTCTCCTCCTCCCGCACCAGCACTCTCCGTGCGCCTCCAATCCCGAACCCTCGTGCGCCCCCAGCTCCTCCCCTTCGTAGGCCGCCTCCTCCTCGTGCGCCGCCGCGTCGGCTGGCGTCGGCCGTGCTGCCGTGCGCCGCCCTCGCCTCCGGTTGCTGCCGTCCCTGCTCCCCCCTCTGCCGCCGTGCGCCAGCGCCCTGCTCCTCCCTCCGTTGACGTGCGCCGCCACCCCCCTGCTCCTCCTTCGGCCTTCTCTCCAGCCGCCTCCTCCCCCAAGTTCCCCGTGCGCCTCCGCCCCCCTGCTCGTCCTCCGGCCTGCTCTCCAGCCATCTTCTCCCCGAGTCGCCCGATGCTGCTACCCCCGGCCGCCGCGGACCTCGACCCGTCGCCGGAGCTCCGGCAGGCGCCAGAACGCCGCCCCGAGCCCCTGCCTCCTCCTCGTGCACCTCCTCCCCGACCTTGCCCGGCTGCTCCATCCCGGTGGCTCCCTCTCGTCCGCCGCCCGCAAGGTGTTCGGTGGAATGGCCGCAAGACCTCCGGCGTCGCATTTGTTGTCCGAGTTGTCCACCCTTCGAGGTGCTGCTACGTGCGCGTGCTCCTTCCAGTGCCGCGTTGCCGCGACTGCCCGTGTCCGTGTTGCGGTGCACGCCCGTGCGCGCTTCTCTCGGGCCCGTTTGTCGTGCGCCTCCGTGTCCGTGGCCCAACAAGACCGACGTCGTGAACCTCGCTTGGGATCGCTGCCCGTCGACAAGATCCGCCACGACGACGACCGTGACAACTTCTACGTTCCCCTGACCGTCAACGATGATGATCGGGTACAACGACTCCGACCACTCCCACGACACCGACAAACAGCAATGCCCCGGTTCAGCGACGACTACTTCCCTGACGACAACTACTTCCTCTACGGGCGGAAGACGTTGGTTTCGAACCCTGGTTCTCCCGATCCAACGTGCGAAACCAAACCCTAGCCCTATGCCTATTTTATAAATTTCATCTATCTTGTGCATATCAAATCATCTTTGCATGTGTTGCATCTCTTGGGTTTGGGGGTGTAGCAATTCACCTAAATAAGAATTATGGAATGTGTGGACATTTATTTACTATTGTTGCCCCATTCCATTTAAATTGACTAGATCACCCATCCCATGTCGTCCCATGTTAATCAACATTTAATTTAATGAGTAGATAAATAACTTGCACCTAAGTATTAATTGTCGGAACCCCGGTTCCGATTAATTTGGATTAATTGCATTTGTTTGCATCTTGCCATGTCATTCATCATTCTCGTATGAACATGTTGGATCTTTTTCCATAGTTATAAGATGCATCTTTTACGCTTTCCAGTGTTTGTTCATTCTTCACGGATAAGACGTTGAGATGTGTGAGCAACGACAAGATCTTCTTCCATGCGGGATTCCAGGCAAGCAAAGTTTGCTTGTTTACCTATACATTGTCTTTTATTCCTGCCGTTGATCTCTGCTACCCTAGTATTCGATTCTTATCGTGATCCCATCATATGTTTATCCTGCAGCCCATACAACTTTATCCCCACGTCCTATCACCTGTTGTATGTTTATCTGTTAGCCTCGCGAGTCGTAGCGCATGCTTAGAGTTGTTTGTGCGAGTCGCCTGTTGGTCTTTTATTTCATATGCTTAGCTGATAGATTATTCTACCTTAATGAAATGTTGTCTTATATTGGGGTATTATAATTAAAACATAAGGCACCGGCGGAAGGCCTTGCAAGGTGCTTTGTTCTGCTAAGTGTCGACCTAGGAACTGGGATTTTGTCCTTGGATCCAATTTTGAGCGCACTAACCGCTTGTGGGAGGCCCTATGGAGCCCCATGCGGCTTCGATCTAATCCGCTTCTTATCCAGGGCGCCGCAAGTAGTTCGGGCTTTCCATTTGATGCATGCATATGGTTACATAACGATCTCATGATGATGGAGTAGTCGATTCTCATATAGGGTGGCACGTTCCTAGAGTGCTATGAAGGTCGATCCCGTGGGTAATTGACCTGATTAGCTGTGCACACAATCATGCGGTTCCCTGGATGAGTTGTAGAGAAGATATTTGCCGTTTTAAGATGCCCTACCTTCTGGCTTGCTTTTTGGGGTTGATCGAACGAGTACGGGTCCAGTAGTGCACCCCTGCAGGGTATAATCTTATCGATGATCCGTGTCCACGGTTATGGACGACTTGGTGATGATGCTGGCTAACAAGATCTAGACAACTTGCACCTAATTAATGTTAATTAATTTGACTAGAAATATAGAATTACATTCACAATAACTGGTAACTAAAATTGTTCAATGCGTGAGTTTCCCGAATTGCTTCCTCATACTTGGTTGAGGGGGTTAATCCGAGAATGGTTTATGATTGGTGTTAGTAGTAGTTGGTTACTTATGCACTCTCTTATTCCTCTCTAATTAGACGGAAGTTGTAGCGTGTCTCTTTACGTTGCTAGTGCTGCCGCCGCTAAGTCCACCTACCCCATATTTTGGGAGATGGTGTAGAAAGTAGGCAAGTCGGTTTGCTTGCCAGGGAGTGCCCTGACCCTTTTTTGGGTTGTGCTTTACGTGCAGTTAACATGTTTGAAGTCTGCCGACGTTAGCTTGGGAATCCCTCCGGCTTGGCTGGGCAGGCATATGGCGCCATTGCTTATCTTCAGGACTCTTAGTCCAATTTGTATGTTATCCGTAGTCGGATACTTTTTTGCTTCCGCTGTCATTTGAATCTTTGTATTGTATCATTTGTATCTTGACTCGTTCGAGTCGTTGTTGTATATTATATATCCTTTGTTGTATTTGTTGATGTATCGGAACTGTTGTAATGTTATCACAATTCCACCCACATAATGCGCATGTTTCGGCGTCCACATTATGTTTGGTGTGCGACCTAAAATCGTTATTATGCGGATTTCAGCTGGATCGCTTAAATCTACGTACCGATTTCCAGGCGTCATAGCAGCGGTGGTTCCTCATTGGCGTCAAGTCGCCCAGCTACTTCCTCGACATCCCGGACGAGCCGCCCGTGAAGAACACCCACTAGGCAAGCTGATTTTCCGCAGCCCACAGATCGCGGACCTGGTGGGCCGCATGAAACTCCTTTGAGAGAACGGCCTCACCGGGTAGATGTTTGCAGAAGATTTAGTGAGGCGCCCCGTTGCTCCGCTTCAGGCGCACAACAAGCCGATGTGGATGTAGTCGGGCCTCATGGACCCGATGCGGCTTCACCCCTGCGACAACCGCCCCGAAGTTGTCTTAACCATCATGAGCGTCCTCTTTATCAACCCGCACATGCCCGTGGCAGTTGTGGAGGTGCTGAGGCTTCTCCTTCGGATCTCCATGACCAAGCGCCTGGCGATCCTGGAGCAGATGCCGACGTTCACCCCGCTTGGCCTAGCGGGGGAGGAGAAAGACGAGGTGGCCGTGCCTATGGCGAACGAGGCAGGGGCCACTGAGTCGCCTTCCGCATCCGACGCCGGGCCAGGCGGCGAGGAGGCAAGGGAAAACCCCTCGACCGGCGAGGCGACCTCGTCAAGGGTTGTGCCCCCTACCGAGGAAATTTTCGAGGTCTCGTCCTGCGACGACGAGTCCTTCGGGATGGCTCCTTCGCGCCCCGTTGCGGAGGAGGAGTACAGAGATGACGGTGAGACCGCAGCGGGGTGGCGAGAACCCTGGACCAAGGCAGCCCACGACAGGCCTGCTGGGGAACCATCAGATGCTCCCCTCAAGAGGAAGGCAGAGGCGCCTCCTGAGGGGTCTGGAGCTAGGACCACGCCTTCATGGCGCTCGCCTGGCTCGGGTTCACACCCCCGCCAAGAAATCTGAGTCAGTATCTTGATCTTGGAGCCAGGACCACACCTTCATGGCACTCCTCCAGTGCGGAAAGAGGCCGAGGCGGGCACATCGCCGATCCCGAGCCCGCAAAAGGCCAACGAGACGGAGGAGGGAGCTCCTTCGCCGCCCTCGCCACACTCTGCAAGAGGAGAAGAGACAGTGGCTACGGGGCAAGCTTGTAGCGTACCTGCACTTTAAATAAGGCAGATACCTGTGTATAGTGCAAATCCCTGGATCGATTCATTTGCACACACAGTTTACGATGTAATATCACAACAAAGCGTCAATTTTATTACATCGATGATCCAGAATTACAAAATATTTGATACAAGTTGCATAGCATAAAGCTAGCATTGAAAAGTACACAACGGAAATACAATAGCAGTGAGTCTCTATAACTTTCATGCTGCCACAGGCGAAAACATGTTGGTTGTAGACTCGAAACCTTTAAACGAAACCTCACTCGTCATCTGATCAAATCTGCAATAAGAAAAATATTGCAACAACGTGGGTCAGATTCCATTAAAAATGGAGTCTGGCAAGTGACACTATGGTGGACACTTATGGAATAACTCTAAAGCCTACATGCATATTTGGCTGGTGGAGTTCAAGGCTAATTTGCATAAAGCCAATTTTTCCTACTCTTTTGAAAACACTTTTCTTGAAATCGACGAGTATGGCATGAAAACCATAAATCTCATCTTCCCTTGTTCACCCATCAAGTTTTATTTCTGAATTTGGAATGGTGGAATCCTCCGTTGACGTCCTTGATCAGCTGCTCAAAATTGTCCGTAACCGGGGACACGGCTAAGTACTTAGTTTTACACTCTGCAGAGGTGGTGCACGTTCACCATTGTACCCATTCAACCCAAGATATCCTTTACACACCATTTGTGATAAGGAAAGGAGAGAATGAGACGAGATCTTTTAGAACCATTTTCCCTCCCACCTGGCTTGACCCGTTCCACCTAACATCCCCCTACATCTGCTTGTCAAGCCGGAGAGAGTCCACGCAACATAATCGATCAAGCCAGAGCCCATATGGCAATGGCTGCACTGGAAGCAATCGTCACTCGGAGTTCTTCAGATTCCTCTGTTCCTGGGTGGCCATTCACATGTGTACATACTCCAGGAACCATAAACATGGACCTGAGTAGCCACTCAACATAACCCATGCAACCACTTACCACCCAGGTGTTTCATTAACTTTGTGGATGTGCACTCTCAGGTAAAAGTCACCATGATCACGGCCCTAAGTAGAATAGAAATTCATCCTAGGCGACGACAACCATGAGCACAGCCCTGAGTAGTCACTTATCATTTTGTAAAACTTCTCATCCATTGCATAGCATCAATATCTCTGCTAAGTATGATATAGGAACCTAGACACAGGAATAAGGGATTCTACGCAGGTTTAGCATAGCAACACATGCATATAAAAATACACTAAGTAATGCATATAAAAATAGGAAGTTTATGAGGTGTGCCACTTGCCTTTGAATGTTGTCGTTGTTCACAACTCTTTTCAACGATACTCGGGACTCTCCGTTCAATCTAACAGTATAGACAAGCAACAATACAACAATCAACAGCAAGCACAACTCCACCATGCACACAAACACATACTAGATGAATAAATAAGTTTTATAAAACTTTCTAAGGAAAATATGTTTATGCATGATGTGCAAAATATTCCTAAGGCTAGAAATGCTTTTTCATGCCTTGAAATCTTTTAAGTTTATGCAAGGCAAATAGGTGGGTCAAGAATGACTAAGGACTAAGGTCTTAAGTTGGATAAACTTATTTTGTTTTATATCTTCTTGAAACTAGCACTCTAATGGCTTAGCCATGATGTGCAAAATACTTAGAAAAATACTAAGTCATTTGTTCGAGATGATCAACAATTATTATCAACTCTTTGTAAATTGGACATTCACTATAGTGAGAGAGACAGACACCCGGCCAGCCACTTAAATTGTGGAACAAGTCTCATGTACGTGGACATGTAAGGTTTGTTTCCAGGCCGCTTCATCCCACTATGCTGCTAGGATCCAACAATTTTAAGATGATAACATTATGATCAAAATTTGTTTAAGTCTAAAAGACAAATTAGGAAAGAGGGAAAGGATAGAAAGAAAGATGTAGTTGTCCTCCTGGCTTCATCTCCAGACTTGTAACTTTCTTCTGGGTGATGTCTTGATTGAGCTCTTGGTAGTCTTGATGAATCTTCAGACTTGATGATTCTTGTGTCCTCGAGGCTGGTCTTGGATTTACTTAGTCTTCTTGAAGTCTAAGAGGGGAAGAAAAGACAGAGAGAAAGACTTAGGGAATAAAAGGGGGTTGGCCTTCTTGAACTTCTTCTCACTTTTCTTCTAAGTGCTTGACATCTTGAGGATGCTTCCAGAGTCTGTTTTCTTCTAAGCCCTTCATGAACTTCTTGATTTTCTTCTAAGTGCTTCTTCTCCTTGAAGATACTTCTGAAGTCTAGTTTTTGGCTAAGTCCTTCATTGGTCTTCCAGCTCCATGTTGAAGATTACTAAGTGTCTAAGTGTATAGCACTTTTCCCAAAATACTAAGTTTGAAAATAATCCTAACTTAGAGAAAATGGGGAGGAGTTTTCCTTATGGAAACTATAACTATAAAATATGCTATGCATGAAATGCAATTTTAAATCACAAGCAACATAACACTAATTTTTGTAAATTTTATAACATATGCATAAAGTTATAGTTTGCAATTTAATTAATTTCTAATTTGCAAAACATAATAACAGGAAACATATAGATTAAAATTTTATGTGTTTTATATTTTATAACACAATTTTCTTTATAGATGGTGTTAATATCCAGAGGTGGTTTAATTATATTTAATGCAATTTGATTTAATCAAAAATAATATTTCTATTAAAAGTTATTTCAAAATTAGTCAAACTATTCAAATTAAACTCACAACTATGAAATCATTCAAAATTTACTCAAAAATATTTTATAGCAGTGGCATTAATTTACAAATATTCTAAAGTTTCTAAAACATATTTATTTGCAATTTTTGGATTTATAGATTTAAAGTTATTACAAATATACTCAAATTCACCATTTGAAATTTGAATATTTTATACTAATTTAACTTTGAATTTTGTCAGATCCAAAATATTCTACATGTCAAGAGCTTTCCAAATATATAAAAATTATTAAATTTTGAGTTGTGGTTAAACAGTTATAGATGTTTTAATTACAGGGACTAATCTACAAATTTTCCAATTAAAATTAAAATAGAAAATTGATTTACACGCTGGCGCTGACGCGGCGCTGACTGTGCACTACGTGGCGCTGACGTGGCTAGCTGACGTGGATAAGTCACAGATCTGGGCCGTCAGATCTGGATCTGACGGTCCAGATCGGATCGTACCGCTTCGTCCTCGACATCTAATCTCAATCGTTAATCGCCGATCGGAGGGCTCACCTTGCTTGGCCTGAGGGTGGCGGCGCCGGTGGCTGCCGGCGACGATGAAGACGGCGGCGCGGCTTCGGTTGACGACGAACTCGTCGTTGCGGTGGTCTCCTAGCTCCCGTAAGGACACGAAAGCGTGCGGAAGGAGATGGCGAGCGGGATGGAGGCGGTGGCGTAGGCTCGACTGCCGTGCATCGACAAGGAGGCGCGGGCGGAGCGGTGAATACCTCCGGCGGTTCCAGCGAGCTTGTCCAGCTCGATTTGCTGTGCAAGAAGGCCGGGGATGGGGTTAGAACGAGTCTCCCGGGCATGGCGAAGAGAGGGGGAAAGGCCACAGGCTTGAGGGTCGATGGGGCTCACCGGATTCGAAGAAAAGGCGGCGGCGGCTGGAGCAACTCCGGCGAGCTTCTCTGGAAGCTAGGGGGCGCGATTTGATAGGGTTTCGAGGGGGAAAAGTAGGCGGTGCCTCGGGCTATTTATGGGGTGCACGGAGGCGGCTTATCCCGCAAGAATCGGGTGGTTTGAATCGTACCCGAATCGAAGTTCACCGGAGTCCCAGCGAGATACGCGTGGAGATGATGACAGGCGGGGTCCACGTCTCAGTGAGAGAGGAGAGGGAGCGAGGCCGGAGTGGGCTGCTGCTGGGCCAAGGCGAGCTGCGCGCGCGGGAGAGAAGAAATGGGCTTCGGCCCACTGGCTCGGCTGCTCTTCTCCCTCCTTTTTTTTTTGACAATTCATTTTCTGTTTTATGTATTTTAAAATAACTTATAAAATATAACTCCAATTCAACTCAAATTAGATTCTAAAAATTTGTAAACTCATTATCTCTCTGTTAAACCAATTGTGGAAGTGTTTTGAACATTTTTCAAAAATATAATTTCCAAAATATTGCTTAAATGTAAAAATAGACACTTTATGTTTAATTTAAACTAGGGTTTAATTAATTTTAAATTTTGGCTAAATAAATTATATGAAATACCCATATTCAATTATGTTTGGATTTAAGTTATTTAAACTTGTTTTGCTGATATCATTCTTCTTTATTTTGGCATGATATTAAGGAACTAAATATAAATAATGTTTAGAAAATGTGGAGTATAAGGTATTCATTTTTAATTGAAAATAATTTGTGCAACATTATATTCTATAATATGATAATGCATTTGAAACTTCATAACAACTTTGGATAAGACCTTTGTTTTAAATTTTATTCTTATTTAGAATATATTAATCATTTCATGCTTTGAAAATAGATGAAATTCATTTAAGCAAATGAAATGTTTATTTGACTAATTCATTAATTTAAAATCTATGAAGTTTTAAAGTTATACACTATAGGCTTATAATTTCCAAACTATATTTTGAACTTAGTTAAAGGAATGAAAACCATTTAGTAATTATATACCATTTTGAATAATCTTATATTTATGAATAGATATGGCTAAGTGGTTTAATTCAAATACTTATAAAGAAACTAATTTATTTAAAATAAAATGGATTGTAGTTTGTAGAATATTTCTCAAATTATATTTTAAGATTTTTGAAACAAAGTGGATAATAAAATGTTAAAACTGTGACATTTGAAATATTAACTCAAGTTTGAAGTCTTTCATAGTTGGTTTCCTTATACATTTAATATTTCATTTTAATAAAAGAAAAGTTTTAAATTTTAGTGATTTTTGAATATTATAAAATGTTGGGATGTTACAAAGCTTCTCCAGCCCCCGAGGCCCGTGAAGAGGGGCCGCTCGAGGGTGGCGACACCGGCGTGCGGAGTGCCGGCGCGGAGGAAGGAAACTTGTCACCTATCCCCCAGGCCCGCGCCGCTGCTTGGCCCCGCAAAGAGGCCCCCTTCTTCAAGCTTGGCATAGGTGTTGGGTCCTCCGCGCCGAGCGGGGCTTCTCAAGACCTGGCTCTCAGTAGCTAGGACTGGGCAAAGGATGCCGCAACGTCGCCTTCCGCCATGTGCGGGAGTCCCTGGACGGGCTGGAGGCCCACCTCACCCTTGAGGATATAGGGATCGCCCGGCGGCAGGGTGAGCTTGCGGAGGCCTGGGCCGCCTTTCACACGGCCATGGAAGTTCGCCGGCAGAGCGACCTGGCTCTGCAGGCGGTGTGCGAGTAGGCGTTGCACTTTGCCAAGGAGGTCCGTGAGGGCGCCGTGCGTGAAGCCGAGGAGACGCTGGAGCCCCTCAAGGGCGAGCGCGAGAAGGCTGCGGAAGACTTAGCCGCGGCCAGGGCGGAGCGGGAGGCGGTGGAGCACTCGCAGGCGGAGAAGCCTGCGAGCTCGTCCAGCTTGAGGGCAAGATCCACGCCGACTCCGAGACCGTGCGGAAGACTCTGGACGCGACCCGCACGACCTTGGAGGCCATGGAACAAAGGCTGGGTGAGTGCGAGAAGGACGTGCGCCAGCGCAACGAGCAGCTGCTGCAAGCGGAGCAGGAGCTGCCGACGCAGCGCACCAACCTTGAGGCCCGCGAGGGGAACCTGGCCGAAGACCTCGCTAGATGCAACCGTGAGGTGCCTACCCACAAGAAGCATGTGGAGCGCTTCAACACGGGGTTCGCCGAACAGAAGGCGGAGGCGGAAAAGGTGTTCCAAGCCCGGGAGAGGGAGTACCGCGCTGCTGTCTCCAACGACAACCACGAGAAGTTTGACAAGCAGGAGGGTCGCTTCAAGAAGAGGTGCACCAGGGATGCCGCCCGGATCCGCGAGCTGGAAAAGATGAACGCGAAGCTGGACTCCCAGGCGAAGCGCGCTGCGGATGGTCGCCGCCTTGCGGAGGAGGCTCGCAAGCACATGTCACAGGACCTCACCTCCCTTATGGCGGACATGGAGGAGATGAACAAGCCAGTGGGCCCTGCCGTGGAGCGGGAGTGGAGGCTGCTGAGGGCACTCAAGCGGCGCGGGTGCTGTCGCAGCTGCGGGAGCGCATGTTCCAGTCCTTGGTGGCCCGGGGCAACAATCTCGCGACAAAGCTGGGAGTGGAGGCGCCGCACGTCTGTCCAAGGTCACGCCGAGGCCACCACGTACCTCGTCTACTTCGACCAGATCTTTACGGTGCTCGAGGGCACTGCCGCGGAGCTCCACGATGTCATCGAGGAGGAATGCCGCCAACTCCTGGCAGTGGTGGTCGACCACAGCTTCACCAACTTCCAGCACCTCCAGTCCGGCTTCGACTATGCCACGGTTACCGAGCCTCTCGAGGGGGACAAGGGGTGGAAGATCTCCAACTTCATCCGTGACCAGTTTGACGACTTCTGCAGCCGCTTCAAGCGGGCTGAGGCGGGGGAGGACAACGGCGAGGAGACAGGCTCCAAGGGCGAGCCTGGAGAGGAAGGGTCTGCGGAGGAGGACGACGGCGAGGCTTGATGTCTACGCACACTTCTATTCTCATAGAAAATATTGGGCCTCCAAGAGCAGAGGTTTGGAGAACAGCAGCAAGTTTCCCTTAAGTGAATCACCCAAGGTATATCGAACTCAGGGAGGTAGAGGTCAAAGATAACCCTCTCGAACAACCCTGCAATTAAGATACGATAAGTCTCTTGTGTCCCCAACACACCCAATACACTTGTCAGATGTATAGGTGCACTAGTTATGCGAAGATATAGTGAAATATAAGTAATATGGATGATTATAAGTAGTAATTGCAATCTGTAATAAAAATGGCAGCAAGAAAACATGAAGCAGAGCTTGTTGGAAACGGTGTTTTAATGCTTAGAAACAAGGCCTAGGGATCCTACTTTCACCAGTGGACATTCTCAACAATGACATCAAAGTTAAATAAATAAACACTACCCTCAAACACTCTCATGTTGGATAACAAACACCATTCCTTGTGTAGGGCTACGAGAGCACCCTCAAAGTTGGAGTAAACTAACACAAACAACGTCATAAAGGAATCACACACGGTGCACACACTGTCACCGTTACAACCGTGAATAACCCCGGAGTTCATATTAAAGTACCCTCCAGAGTGCATAATGGATAAAGAGTAGCATCACATATTCAACTAGATTACAAAGCTCATGATCACATGAAGATCACATGGTCCCTCGGCCTTCCACTTTGTGTCGTCTTTGGTCTTCTGGAACGTTCCCGATGAAAAACATACTTCAGAAAAGAAATCGTCAAATTCCGATAATATTTCCTTAAGTACTTTTCTGAAACCAAAAACAGCAGAAAACAGGGAACTGCCACTGTGGCATCATGTTAATAGGTTAGTCCCAGAAAATGCATAAAACTATATAAAATGCATAACACTATTTAAAACATGTAATAAGTTGGTATAATATAGCATGGAACATAAGAAATTATAGTTACGTTGGAGACATATCAACATCTCCCAGCTTAGTTCTACTCGTCCCGTGTAGGCACGAACGATAAAAGAAGAATAATTTCTGACGTGACATGCTTTAACACAATCTTGATCACATAATAATGTAAGGCATGTAAACTAAGATCAAGTGAATAAGGGTTGTAGTTTATATTGATATCAAATGAGTAATAAATAAACAAGTAGGCAAAGCAAAGCTTTCAATGATACAGTAGTAGATAGCAATCACCTGTGCAAAGTAGATATTAGAGATGATTTAAGCTTCAATCACAACAATATAATCATCTAATGCTTCCAACAAACATGACAACTTTGTGAAAGGATCAAGTCAAGCAATATCAATATGCACGTAGAAGATCAACTCTTTATTTGTTCAAAAGAAACAAGCAAGCGTTCAACGTTGTTTCCTGTCACCAGGATGTTTTGGTTAAGAGAATGTTAACGGAGGTTTAGAAGGCCAAGGGAAGAAAGGCTCACAAAGCTGCAAGTGATCATTAGACAAGAGGAAGTATTACAATCGAAGCTATGCAAGGAGTAGTGATTACCACACAACGGATGCACATGAGCTATAAGTATATGAAAGCTCTCCAATGGAACTAGTGGGGGTTGCATCCAACTTTCTTGCTCATGAAGACCTAGAGCACTTTTGAGGAGGCTCATCATTGGAATATACAAGCCAAGTTCTATAGTGTAAAGTTCCCCGCACAGTTATGCAACTAAGACATCAAAACTCTCTCATATGGAGTAAAGGTGCTAAACATGAGCACAAATGATGATCATAAATAATATGGTGCTATAACATGAGCACAAGTGTGTGAAAAAGAATAGCAATGTTGCCCCCTTTTTATTTGTTTTTTTCTCTTTTTCCTATTTTTTCTTTTTCTGTTTCTCTTTTCGATGGCCTCCATGGCTCTTTTCTCTTTTAGGGGCAAGCATCCTATTATGATATGACCGTAGCGCATAACATAAAGTCATTACGGTTGTCTTAGGCTAATAGAAGTCAAATACCATTATGCTATCAACTGGAAATTTAAATGTGGCACAACTTCAAGTTTTTCTAGACCAACCATTAATCATTCCACTTTACTAAACCATCTTGTTCACCATTAAGAAAATTAATATCTCAAAACTACATCAAAGATTCAAGTGACACAATTTAATGATTTACAAATTATGTATCATTTAGTTATACCTTCGACCACATTTAGCATTTTCTGTTCTCAACCAAACACCAATCAACTTATTTAAAATATTAACTCTCCAAGTAATTAAAAATTGAGATATGAGAGTATGATATAATAAAGCTAACATCTCTAGCAAGAGATGCATGAAAAACAAGATAGCATAACAGTAGCTAGAAAAGAATACTCAACAAATATAAGTGAAAAATACGAGTACTCAAAAGAAAAAGCGGAGCGTGTCTCTCTCCCACAAAGGAATGCTAGCGTCCATTTTATTCGGAGAATGAAAATAACAGAAACAAACAGACGCTTCAAGAAAAGCACATTTGATGTGGCGGAATTAAAATATAGTTTCACTAAAAAGGACCTGATAGTTTGTTAATTAAAATATTCTTATTACAATGGAGCTAACCTGTAAATTGAGTGGTCACGTTTGGTACCTCACAAATATTTATGGGCCCACACAGCTTGTTGAGAGAACGCTGTTGATGGACTGGCTCTTAAGTATTGATAATACCCCCATGAATCTATTCTAAGGATATCCTTAAAACTGGCTTTTAAGGATATCCTTAAAACATGCCAAGATCTATTCTATGAAGATATAGTAGTACGAACGGAGATCGGAATACATACCTTTGTAGACCGAAAGCGGGGATTACGTTCCCGCACGAACGTTGATGATGAAGACCGACGAAGCCGACCTCAAGGTCGTGTAGAGGAAGCAGACCTCCCAGCACCGCTAGTGCAGCACCTCGCAGGGCGTTACATACGTACGGTGGAGACGACGGCCTCCGAAGCTCCAGTCCAGGACGAGCAGCGGAAGACTTGGACCTGAACACCAGCAGCGCGGCAGCGGGCTATGGTGGAGAGATCCCGCTCTCAACTCGGCGCAAATCCGACAAAGGGAATCACGAAATCGAGAGAGAATTGGGGAAATAATTGTGAATTAAAAGGCTAGGGGTGCCCCTTCTTATATAGGCTCCCGGGGGGAGCCAACTTGCCAGCAAGTCAATGTGGGACTAATCCCACATGCCTGGTGCTGCATGGCTGGGTGCGCCGGCCCCTTGGCCCAACTGGATCGGCCCCCAAGCCCCCCACCGAATTCCCTTAGGGAATTTTCCCCTCTTGGGCCTTCTTTCGACCAGAAGGCCCATTTAGGGAAATCAGCCTAAATAAATTCGAAAATAAATATATAAAATCATATTTAGACATTAATTACACTAATTAAAATCAAACATATTATATATAATTTATTCTAGCTCCGAAAACTATTTCGTCGCCGCCCGATATCCATCGGACCTCTCCCGGGACGTTCCCGGTGATCTCTTTCCTTTCCGGTTGTCTTGTCGAAACCCCTTAAGTGTGTTACCCTAGCGGTTCGTTATAATAACAGGTATGATCGAGACTCCTCTCTGATCAACGACTAACTCGTAGGCCTGGACCCCATGAATTAATCCCTGTGATATAACGAATGACTTTCATCTATCAAATCTGAACGTAAAGTCTTAAACCTTTTACCATAGCGATACTTAGCGTTTCCGAGTATCGTTCATAGATATCTCCATACCTATCTGACCTCGTTACCGACAACGCTATGATTTCATGTCTCCGTAACCTAGTCACATGCTTGCAAGCTCTAGAGTATCTATCCTGCTATGTGGATTGGCAAACCCCGCTCATGACCCCTTGTCTCAACCACTCCCTTCTGATACCCAAAAGTATTACCGTTATTGTCATACTATATAAGATAAGACTTGATCTTCCAGGAATAACAATAAGAGTTGATCTCACGGTCGAAGACGTAATGACTACGTCCTACAAATTTGGGTATGTCCATCACATCGTTCCACCAACGATATGACTTTCATTGCCGACTGGCGCCATGCCCTATGATCGGCAAACCTCGATCATCAATCGCCCAACAAAACTAATCTTAGTATAGGCTATTAGGGACCTGGTTGTTTACGCATCACACCCTTATTAATCTTTCCGCTTAATACGGTTATAGCATGACATAAAAACATATTATGAACAAACGAGATATGATAAAAAATACACTTTATTAATTGCCACTAGGGCATATATCCTTCAGTCTCCCACTTGCACTAGAGTACAAATTAATCTAGATTACAACTTGGTGAAAGCTTAACAACCATAGCTACTTGGTGTGTTTCATGCTTGTCAAGCGGAAGAGGCTTCGTCAGGGGATCTGCCATATTCAGATCCGTAGGCACTTTGCAAATCTTCACTTCGCCTCCTTGTACGTACCGTCGTATCACATGGAAGCGTTGGAGAATGTGTTTGGCGGTGGAGGGAGACCTTGGCTCCTTGGTGTTAGCAATGGCACCCGTATTGTCACAGAGGAGGATCATGGGGTCTTGCGCGCTTGGGAACACTCCAAGTTCAATGATGAACTGCCTCAACCACACAACTTCATTCGCGGCTTCGCAAGCAGCAATGTACTCCGACTCCATTGTAGATTGCGCGACGATGGGTTGCTTCCCACTTCTCCAGCACACGGCGCCTCCATTCACCTTTAACACGTAACCTGTCTGTGACTAGAGTCATCAGGGTCTGAGCAGAAACTTGCATCAAAGTAACCTGTTACGCCAAGTTCTTCATCGCAACCACCATAGACAAGGACCATTTCCTTTGTCTTATTGAGATACTTAAGAATTCTCTTAACAACAATCCAATGCGCCATTCCTGGATTACTCTGGAAACGGCTTGTCAAACTTAGAGCCAATGCCACATCAGGTCTAGTACTTAACATTGCATACATAATCGATCCTATGGCTGAAGCATAACGATGTTTAGTCATTTTGGCCTTACCCTGTTCCGTTACCGGATACTGTGCCTTTTGCAATGTTTTATTCATGATAACCGGCAGAGAACCCTTCTTTGCCATCTCAATACCGAAACGCTTCAGTATTTTATCAAGATAAGTACTCTGACTCAACGCTAATAGACGTCTTGATCTATCACGATAGATTTTAATGCCTAAGACGTATGCAAGTTCTCCTAACTCCTTCATGGAAAATTTACTGTTGTCATGGTGGTATCATGACAGATGCCATAGGATGGCTAATGTGTGGGGCCGATGGACACTGGTCGATCCGGGGAGGGCTAGCGAGCTGAGAAGCTCACACGGTCAGGAACTCCGAAACACTCAAGAACACCTAAGAACACACCCGAACATTTCCAAACCACAAGCAAATGCACGAAGGAAAGAAAACACACACGATGTACCCAGGTACGGGGCCCTCGTGAGGAGGTAAGACCCCTACTCCTGCCTTTCCTCTCACTATGTGTATGTCACAAGATCTACAACTTGCTCCGTGAGCTGTTTTGGTGATGAACTAGATGAACTAGAGTGGTAGAGGGAGTAAATGCTCTAGGAGTAAATGAGACTATTGTTTTGGCACACAAGTTGGTCGTCCCTCCACAGGAGGAGTTATGGCGCCTTATATAGAGTTTCGGCCGGGAGGGCCAGAAACCCTAATCCGGCTTGGTCCCACCGGTCAGGCCAACGGTTATGTCGACCTAGCCGGTGAGCTATCCGGCATAGCCCTGCCGTCATCATGCCGGCAAGTACCGCAGGCGCCGTCCTGGATCATCATTGTCCCCTTGTCAGAGACAAGACATGTCTTCTCCCATGCCTACTAGCCTTTTCCGCATTGCCGGCCAAGGCATGTCCGGTCTTGTCGCAGCGCCGTCGTACCGGCTGACACGCCCCCATGTCAGGCGGGAGGTGACCATGCTTCCGTGTCAGGAGGGATATGATTTCCCCGGTGTCAGGCAGAAAGCCTGCACCTGCTCTTTGACCTCCGCCCGACATGCCCCATGTCGGTCTTTCCTTCAGTCATCCTGCACGTCCTTCCTGCATGACAAAGACAACTAGCCATAACCGAGGTAGGTGAGCCGGTTAATTTTTACCCGGGACGCCTAGCCTGGCCACCCGGGTTCTCCTCTACCCGGGACCATGCCGGCCGACCCTGACATTCCTCCATGCCGGATGACCCTTCCGGTAGACAATGGGTTCCACTTAGAATCCGGGTAGCCACACAAGAGAAGTATCTCTAGGCCCAATTTCACGAAGATGCCTTAGGCTCTCACCAAAGACATCTTCGAGAAACTGGTTCATAGAGGAACCCTGTGCTGATGCTTATGCCGCTCTTGGGGTCTGGGGGTCTATTTATAGTCTCCCTAGATGGCCCTTGCAGCCTTCAAGAGACACTGTGGCCCTGACTACCACCCAAGGGTCAAGTTGCCCCTTCAGTGTACCAAAGGACAGCCCTTAGCACTCCCCAAAGGTCATTCCCAGTAGCCATACAGTTGACCTGTACCGGGTTCTGCCTTACCCCGGGGGCAGCCCTCCGACACTAGTCCCAAAAGCTGTTCACCGTCGTAGATGATCTCGGTGGCGACGTAGGTGGTGAAGACACCGAAGTCGATGAGGCAGCCGTTCACCGGGAAGGGCCGATTCTGGAAGCAGCCAGCGTTGTCGCTGACGAAGTCCATTTCGCCGAGCCTGACGACGAGGCCGGAGAGAACGCGGATGTCGGAGTGGATGTCAGAACCCGTCCGGATGTGTACACCAGCTAACGCCTCTGTCTGCCGCACGATGGGCGCCAACTGTCGTGGTGGTATCACGGCAGATGCCATAGGATGGCTAATGTGTGGGGCCGATGGACGCTGGTGGATCCCGGGAGGGCTAGCAAGCTGAGAAGCTCACACGCTAAGGAGCTCCGAAACACTCAAGAACAACGAACAACACACCCGAACATTTCCAAACCACAAGCAAATGCACGAAGGCAAGAAAGCACACACGATGTACGCAGGTTCGGGGCCCTCGTGAGGAGGTAAGACCCCTACTTCTTCCTTTCCTCTCACTATTTGTATGTCACAAGATCTACAACTTGCTCCGTGAGCTGTTTTGGTGATGAACTAGATGAACTAGAGAGGGAGAGGGAGTAAATGCTCTAGAAGTAAATGAGACTATAATTTTGGCACAGAAGTTGGTCGTCCCTCCAGAGGAGGAGTTATGGCGCCTTTTATAGAGTTTCGGCCGGGAGGGACGGAAACCCTAATCCGGCTTGGTCCCACCGGTCAGGCCAACGGTTATGTCGACACCGGCTACTGCAACCTAGCCGCCGAGCTATCCGGCATAGCCCTACCATCATCATGCCGGCAAGTACCGCAGGCACCGTCCTGGATCATCATTGTCCCTTGTCAGAGACAAGACATGTCTTCGCCCATGTCTAGTAGCCTTTTCTGGATTGCCGGCCTAGGCATGTCCGGTCTTGTTGCAGCACCGTCGTATCGCCTGACACGCCCCCATGTCAAACGGGAGGTGACCATGCTTCCGTGTCTGGAGGGATATGATTTCCCCCGTGTCAGGCGGAAAGCCTACACCTGCTCCTTGACCTCTGCCCGACATGCCCCATGTCGGTCTTTCCCTTCAGTCATCCGACACGTCCTTCCTACATGACAAAGACAACTAGCCAGAAACGAGGTAGGTGAGCCGGTTAAGTTTTACCTGAGATGCCTAGCCTGGCCACCCGGGTTCTCCTCTACCCGGGACAATGCCGGCTGACCCCGACATTCCTCCATGCCGGATGACCCTTCCGGCCGACACCGTGTTCCACTTATAATCCGGGTAGCCACACAAGAGAAGTATCTCTAGGCCCAGTTTCACGAAGATGTCTTAGGCTCTCACCAAAGATATCTTCGAGAAACTGGTTCTTAGAGGAACCCTCTGCAGATGCTTATGCCGCTCTTGGGGTCTGGGGGTCTATTTATAGTCTCCCCAGATGGCCCTTGCAGCCTTCAAGAGGCACTTTGGCCCTGACTACCACCCAATGGTCAAGTTGTCCCTTCAGTGTACCAAAGGACAGCCCTTAGCACTCCCCAAAGGTCATTCCCAGTAGCCATACAGTTGACCTGTACCGGGTTCTGCCCTACCCCGGGGGCAGCCCTCCGACACAAGTCCCAAAAGCTGGTGTTTGTAGTGCGACCTGAGGCGGAATGCAGCACCAGGTTCAAAGAAAGAACCATGCTCCACGTTCACGATTTGAGCCGCCAGCTGCTGTCAAAAATGGATCCTTTGCTGACAAGCTACGCACAACATCCATAAGACCGGGATGCTCTCTCGGCAGAACCAACTTGTGGTGCCTCGGGAAACTATTAGTAAGCTCAACCGAGATGCATGTTTCGAGAACTCCGCTCGACATGTACGAACTGTCAGGTGGCCCCCGCCCGGGTTCACATCTTGTCAGAAAGGTACTCAAGTGCCTTGACTCTGTGTCACGCTGCTTCGGTTCTCGCGCCGGCATCCGCGCCGGATCCTCGCGCAGACCGTTGCAACCCTCTAGCCCCTGTTGTGACACATCGTGCGACGATGGGTGTTGCCACGTGTGGCAATCGCCACAACGCGATCCCACCCACGACTTTGGACATCGTGGGTGGGAAACTCGGTAACCGCCCGACAGGGTTCCCTATAAATAGGGGAAACACAGGGATCGTCTCTTCTTCTTCCCCACTTCCTCTCCTTCTCCCCGTACGTATCCCGAGCGCTCGGCCGCCGCTGTAGGGCTTCGCCAAAGCATACGACGCCGCCGACCGAGCCTGCAGTCTCCGCCATTGGTCCGCGCCTTTCCCCGGTGATCTCCATCTCGAACCAGTGCAGGAACTTAGGCACCGCCGGGATCACATCATTCACCTCCAGTGCACGCTGACGCAAACTTTTCCGGTCAGTGGGCTCGGTCATGAAGACTGAGTAGCTCTGATGAGCTTCCTGGTAGTTGCCCTGCTGATATCCGGCTTGGTTACTCGGACCAGCGCCATTGTCGTTTCCGACATTCACCATGTTAACCGGTCTCAGGGCTGGAGGCCTCTGATTAGGCTGGTTAACTCGGACTGCATTAGCTCCCGACAACGGTGCAGGAGGTCTCGGTATGTTTGGCCGAGGAGCCGGTGCATTTGGCCGAGTAGCTCCGGCACCACCTCCCCTCAATGTGTGCTGGTACCAGCTGCACTGCCGAGTAGAGTGATTCCCATGCTTGTTGGACTCCAGAGTGTGGTAGCAACATGGCTTGTCCAACATCTCCTCATACGTCAGTGGCTTCCTCTGGTCCACCCAGGTCTTCTGCACCTCTTGAATCTGACCCCAAGCTGGGCCAGCCACTTTCTGAATTTGGTTATTACCGGCATCCCCTTGATCTCGGCCCACAGCCGCAACATACTGTGAAGCATAGTGGAAGTCGGGTTGGCTCCTCTTTTGACCGAAATCATGGCGGTCATGATTCCCGCTCGGCCCGGAGCGGTGGTTGCACGAGTTCCTCCTGCTGGAGTCTCCGACATCCACCACAGGTTGCATAGGATCACCGAGCGTGTAAGTGTCGGCGATGTGCATGGTCTCGGCCAAAGTAGCCGGCATCTTCCTCTGCAGTTTGTGCCATAGCATGGAGCCATGTCGGCATCCCTATGCAAACCAAGATATAGCATGCGCCTCAACAACCCCTTCGCAAGAGTTGCGAATGTTGCTCCACCGAGTAAGGTACTCTCGGTCAGTCTCTTTATCCCTCTACATGCAAATGGCAATCTGCTGAGGTCGGTTGGGCCTCTTGTAGGTTCTGGTGAAGTTGCTGATGAAGGCCTCTTCGAAATCTAAACAACAGTCTATCCTGTCAGTTCTCAAATTGTTCAGCCAGATCCAAGCAAGACCTTCCAACAACTGCGGCACGTATCGTACCGCCCAACGCCCGTTTCCTCCGGCTATGCTTACTGTAGTTACATAGTCGGTCAGCCAATCCTCCGGCTTCGAACTGCTGTCATAAGTCTTGTCCGCCGGTTGAGCTGAAAATTTTGCACCGGAGGCTCCCTCATGATCTGAGGTCCAAAGAAAGCATGTCCCGGAGGGCCTTGCTCCTCTATCAACTCGGACTGGTGAATCCGGTCGAGCTTGTACCTGGCATCAGCCGGATCCAGCTGCCTAGTTCCTATCCGAGATCCCAGAGGGTTCTCGTTTGGCTGGTACCCGAGCTGCTGCAACCTCGAGTTGCCATCATCATGCCGGTTAACCACATGAACTACAGCCTGATGTGGCACGGATGCGGCATCCCTCTGTCGGTTTCCCTGATTCTGCAGTGGATTTCGAGGTGGATTACCATGGCTAGCCGGGTTGTTATTTCCTACACCCCGGTTACCACCACCCTGGCTACTCTGAGCCCGGCCGGCATTGTTTTCCCCGACTTGCTGTATTCCGGCAAATGCCGGGTCGTACGTCTGCAGTTGCTTGTTTTTCCTGGAGCCGCGACTTCGACTCCGGCTCTTGCTCTTACTCGTATGGGGAGAGGAAGCCTCCCCTCCTGATCTGTTGCTCTCGGACCTAGCCGAGTACACCTGGGATCCCGCCAATCCCGGGTTCTTCTTCTTGAGGACTTTGTTCTGCCGACTAGCCTCTACGACTAGCTCGTTAACCCCCTCCTTCTGCTTGCGCAGGGCTTCTCCGGATAGCTCGTTAACCCTCTGCAGCCCTAAGTGTCTTGGCGGGTGAGCTGAATACCGGCTTGTCAGCTGAGGCATGGCTGGCAGTTCTGCTATGGCTAGGTGCGGCACCCCCGGCAAACTCATCGTTCACCACCCTACCTTTCTTGCGCAAGTCCGCAATGCGCTTGTCCCTAGACTCTATCCTAGGGAACCCGTGAGCTGCATTTTACTCACGGAGGCTAGCACGAAGCTCAGGCCGGATCTCGGCGATTTCTTGTGCCTCAGCATGCAACAATCTGCGATGCTCTTCCAAGTCAGCTGCCAAGGGGACAGCCAATTTGGCAACCAAACCCGAGAGGGGATCCGGCCTTCGGCGATGCTGGGAGGGTTGGTGATCACCATCCTGGGAGGCATCCCGCTCCTGAGGAGGTTTCGCCGCACGAGGTCGGCCACCATTGGTGTCGCCGTCGGCGGCATCCTTGAACACCTCCTCGACTACCCCGGCCATCATGAAACGACGCAGCTCGCGGGGCGATCGGTACGCTGATCCCGGGCGGCGCAGAACATGGGGGGATCCTAGGCATCTTGCACGACGTCCGGGTATTCGTAGATGATCTCGGTGGCGACGTAGGTGGTGAAGACACCGAAGTCGATGAGGCAGCCGTTCACCGGGAAGGGCCGATTCTGGAAGCAGCCAGCGTTGTCGCTGACGAAGTCCATTTCGCCGAGCCTGACGACGAGGCCGGAGAGAACGCGGATGTCAGAGTGGATGTCAGAACCCGTCCGGATGTGTACACTAGCTAACACCTCTGTCTGCCGCACGGTGGGCGCCAACTGTCGTGGTGGTATCACGGCAGATGCCATAGGATGGCTAATGTGTGGGGCCGATGGACGCTGGTGGATCCCGGGAGGGCTAGCGAGCTGAGAAGCTCACACGCTAAGGAGCTCCGAAACACTCAAGAACACCGAACAACACACCCAAACATTTCCAAACCACAAGCAAATGCACGAAGGCAAGAAAGCACACACGATGTACCCAGGTTCGGGGCCCTCGTGAGGAGGTAAGACCCCTACTTCTTCCTTTCCTCTCACTATTTGTATGTCACAAGATCTACAACTTGCTCCGTGAGCTGTTTTGGTGATGAACTAGATGAACTAGAGAGGGAGAGGGAGTAAATGCTCTAGAAGTAAATGAGACTATAGTTTTGGCACAGAAGTTGGTCGTCCCTCCACAGGAGGAGTTATGGCGCCTTTTATAGAGTTTCGGCCGGGAGGGCCGGAAACCCTAATCCGGCTTGGTCCCACCGGTCAGGCCAACGGATATGTCGACACCGGCTACTGCAACCTAGCCGCCGAGCTATCCGGCATAGCCCTACCATCATCATGCCGGCAAGTACCGCAGGCACCGTCCTGGATCATCATTGTCCCTTGTCAGAGACAAGACATGTCTTCGCCCATGTCTAGTAGCCTTTTCCGGATTGCCGGCCTAGGCATGTCCGGTCTTGTTGCAGCACCGTCGTATCGGCTGACACGCCCCCATGTCAAACGGGAGGTGACCATGCTTCCGTGTCAGGAGGGATATGATTTCCCCCGTGTCAGGCGGAAAGCCTACACCTGCTCCTTGACCTCCGCCCGACATGCCCCATGTCGGTCTTTCCCTTTAGTCATCCGACACGTCCTTCCTACATGACAAAGACAACTAGCCAGAAACGAGGTAGGTGAGCCGGTTAAGTTTTACCTGAGATGCCTAGCCTGGCCACCCGGGTTCTCCTCTACCCGGGACAATGCCGGCTGACCCCGACATTCCTCCATGCCGGATGTTCCTTCCGACCGACACCGTGTTCCACTTATAATCCGGGTAGCCACACAAGAGAAGTATCTCTAGGCCCAGTTTCACGAAGATGTCTTAGGCTCTCACCAAAGATATCTTCGAGAAACTGGTTCTTAGAGGAGCCCTCTGCAGATGCTTATGCCGCTCTTGGGGTCTGGGGGTCTATTTATAGTCTCCCCAGATGGCCCTTGCAGCCTTCAAGAGGCACTTTGGCCCTGACTACCACCCAATGGTCAAGTTGTCCCTTCAGTGTACCAAAGGACAGCCCTGAGCACTCCCCCAAGGTCATCCCCTGTAGCCATACTGTTGATCTGTACCGGGTTCTGCCCTACCCCGGGGGCAGCTCCCCGACAACTGTTTAAATAATTCTTCACGCTATTCAGAAGTTCCACATCATTCCCAATCAGCTATATGCCATCTACATATAGTGCTAAGAACACAACCGAGCTCACACTCATTTTCTTGTAAATGCAGGTCTCTTCCAAATGTTGGAAAAATCCAAAACCTTTGATCACCTCATCAAAGCAAAGATTCCAGCTCCGAGATGCTTGCTTCAATCCATAGATGGAGCGCTGAAGCTTGCATACCTTGTTAGCATTTTCTGGATCGACAAAACCTTCCGGTTGTACCATGTACAACTCTTCCTCAAGGTTTCCATTTAGGAAGGCTCTTTTGACATCCATCTGCCATATTTCATAATCGTAATATGCAGCAACTGCTAACAAAATCCGAATAGACTTTAGCATCGCTGCCGATGAAAAAGTTTCATCGTACTCAATCCTATGATCTTGTCGGAAACCTTTTGCGAAAAGCTGAGCTTTATAGACGGTCACATTACCATCAACATCAGTCTTCTTCTTAAAGATCCATTTATTCTCGATGGTCTTGCGCCCTTCGGGAATATCCATCAAAGTCCACACTTTGTTATCATACATGGATCCTATTTCGGATTTCATGGCTTCTAGCCATTTCTCGGACTCTAGACTCACCATTGCCTCCTTGTAGTTCGTAGATTCGTCTTGTTCAATTAACATCACGGTGCAAACCATGTTGCCATACCATTCTGGTGCGATACGATGTCTACCAGACCTACGAGGTAGAATACTTTCCTCGATAATTTCTCCCACTCCATCCGTGGAGGACGTTTCCGGAACAGCTTCCGCTGCGTTACTCGGAATTTCGAGTTCAGGATCAACAATCTCATCGAGGTCTACCTTCCTCCTACTTACTCCTTTCGCGAGAAACTCCTTCTCTAGAAAGGTACCGGTCTTCGCGACAAACGTTTTGCCCTCAGCTTGGTTGTAGAAGGTGTATCCTACGGTTTCCCACGGATATCCTACAAAGACGACTTTCTCCAACTTCAGTTCGAGTTTGTCGGGCTGTAGTTTTCTTAACATACGCCTCACAACCCCAAACCTTCAAATTTGATAACTTAGGCTTCTTGCCATACCATAATTCATACGGTGTCGTTTCTACGGATTTGGACGTAGCCCTATTTAAAATGAATGCGGCTGTTTCTAACGCATAACCACAGAAGGATATGGGCAAATCGGTAACAGATATCATAGACCGAACATTATCCAATAGAGTACGATTACGTCGCTCGGACACGCCGTTACGTTGCGGTGTTCTGGCAGGCGTAAGTTGTGGCACTATGCCATAGGCCTTCAGATGTGTGCCAAACTCAAAACTCAAATACTCGCCACCACGATCGGATCGGATGTGCTTGATTTTCTTGCTAAGCTGATTTTCAACTTCACTTTCAAATTCTTTGAACTTTTCAAAAGTTTTAGACTTGTGTTTCATCAAATAGATATAACCGTATCTACTCAAGTCATCGGTGAAGGTGACGAAGTAACGACAACCATTGCGTGTCGACACGCTCATTGGTCCACACACATCTGTATGTATGACCCCCAACAAGTCTGACGCCCGTTCAACGAAACCCTTGAACGGTGTCTTGGTCATTTTCCCCATAAGGCATGGTTCGCATGTATCGAGGGATCCAAAATCCAACGAGTCCAAAAGTCCAACTGCGTGGAGTTTCTTCATGCGCTTTACACTAATATGACCGAGACGGCAGTGCCAAATATACATGGCGGTATCATCACCACACTTAATCCTTTTGGCATCTATGTTATGGATGTGAGTACTAAGATCGAGATTCAACAAGAATAAACCATTACTCTCGGGAGCATCAAGATAAAAGATATCATTCATTGAAACAACACAACCACTTGATACTGATTTAAATGAATAACCGTCTTATAACAGGCAAGACCCACTGATAATGTTTACACTCAAGGATGGTACAAAATAACACTTATTTAAAACCAAAACAAATCCCGATGGTAGATGTAGAGGGAGCATGCCGACAGCCACCACGTCGACTCTCGATCCGTTTCCGACGCACATCGTCGCCTCATGCTTAGCCAGCCGCCTCTTATTCCGCAACTCCTCCTGAGAGTTACAAATATGAGCAACAGAACCAGTATCAAATACCATAGTGTTGCTACGGGAGGATGTCAGGTACACATCTATAACATGTATATCAAATATACCTTGCTCTTTGTCGACTATCTTGCCAGCTTTCTTGTCCTCCAGGTACTTGGGGCAGTTGCGCTCAGGTGATCCGATGGTCACCACCATATTCTCCATCTTGATTTCTAATTCGCCCACTTCCAGCATCTTCAGGATTTCCGATAGGGGTTTTGACGTCCCTTTCATGCCGATGTCCACGATGACGTTCTTATACCTATGGGGCAGAGAAATCAACACCCTATAAATAACCAGCTCTTCTGGGATCACATTTCCCAGATCACTCAGGAGCTGAACGCTGCCAAAAATCTTGGCTAAGTGCTCACTTATATCGCCGTGCTCTTCCATCTGGGCTTAGAAGAAAAGCTTGGTAGCTTCAAACCTCTCAGCCATGACTTGTCGTGCAAAAACAACCATGAGTCCAGTGATTATCTCATAAGCACTCTTGCTCTCAAAATGGTTTTGTAGGTCAGCCTCCATGGCAAAGAGCATGCCACTCTGGACATAAGAAGAAATCTCCGCCTTAACCTCATGGACAATCCTATCGGTTTCTGAGGCGGTGTTCGGCAGATCACCTAAGGGGGCTTCAAGGATGTTAGCCACCGTGTAGGTTTCAAGAAGGGACTTCAGATCGCGTAACCAGGACATGACGTTAGACCCATTGGTCTTTAGCTTCTCTTTCTCAAGGAGCATGGCTAGGTTAAAGGAGGGGTGTGACATCTACAACGGAATTTGCAACAACATAAGACTTTGTTCACAATAATTTTGAGTTATAGTATTTTTATAAAATAACTAACATAACTCCCACTAAAACGAACATCCCTCATGGTCGTTTAAGCGATTACATTACCCCCATCCATTGCACAACCCTCATCTTCAGAGCCGGCAGCACAACTTCAAGGGTAGACAATTATCAATCACAACAATTCGGGGACTCATGCTCGACCTTTCGGCCTCCATGCTCTGAGGCCATATCTGCATATGCTAGGCTCGCCACAATAACCTCCACGTAACGCTTGTGCAACATGGCTTACACCCACTGTAAGCGAATGACGATATGTCTGACACCCGATCATCACGACCTGCCTCATAACGTAGAACTTTCTTGGTTGTGCTTGTTGGAGGAAGAACACTAGTGGTATTTTGAAGGGATCATCTTATATATAACTACCGCCGCCTAACTAATATATACTAATATATATAATCACACAATATAAGATGCACACAATATGCGATGTGATATAATCCATTGCGCCATGGTCTTCTTGACGCGCGCAGTTCATAAACAATTTAATAAACCTACCTTGACCATATCACATTGCCCCTGCAAAATAAAGTTAGACGCTTCTACTTCATCTTTTGCATATTTTACGTGGCTGGGGCTTTCGTAAAAAGAACCGCTTCTTACCTACGAACTTATGACCACAACAATGATCCAATAATTGCATATTTAAGCATCCCTTTCGAGCCCTCCATTGAAAATGCAGGACCAACTAAAGAGAGAGAAACAGGCACCCACCAGCCACAAATACGGTACAAGCCGTATGTCAGTAGTGGAACCAGTCTTACGTAAGCGTACGCATAAAGTTTGTCTAGGCCGCTTCATCAACCCGATGCCACTGGAATCACAAGTGGACGCTAGAGGGTACCAAATAACAGGAACGGTGCCCCCATGCAGAACACGGGTTCTAACATCGTACAACTATATCTATGATAGATCGGCTCTGATACCACTGAAGGGGATCGTAGGCAGAAAACAAAAAATTTCCTAGCAACGATATAATTAAAACATGCCAAGATCTATTTTATGCAGATATAGTAGTACGAACGGAGATCGGAATACATACCCTTGTAGACCGAAAGCGGGGATTATGTTCCCGCACGAACGTTGACAATGAAAACCGACGAAGCCGACCTCAAGGTCGTGTAGAGGAAGCAGACCTCCCAGCACCGCTAGCGCAGCACCTCGCTGGGCGTTACACACGTACGGTGGAGACGACGGCCTCCGAAGCTCCAGTCCAGGACGAGCAACGGAAGACTTGGACCGGAACACCAGCAGCGCGGCAGCGGGCTATGGTGGAGAGATCCCCTCTCAACTAGGCAAAACTCCGACAAAGGGAATCACGAAATCAAGAGATAATTGGGGAATTAATTGGTGAATTAAAAGGCCAGGGGTGCCGCTTCTTATATAGGCTCCTGGGGGGAGCCAACTTGCCAGCCAGGCAATGTGGGACTAATACCGTGGGCCCCTTGGCCCACCTGGGTCGGCCCCCAAGCCCCCCACCGAATTCCCCTATGGAATTTTCCCCTCTTCGGCCTTCTTTCGACCAGAAGGCCCATTTAGGGAAATCAGTCTAAATAAATTCGAAAATAAATATATAAAATCATATTTGGACATTAATTACACTAATTCATATCAACATATTATATATAATTTATTCTAGCTCCGAAAACTATTTCGTCGCTGCCCGATCTCCATCGAACCTCTCTCGGGAAGTTCCCGGTGATCTCTTTCCTTTCCGGTTGTCTTGTCGAAACCCCTTAAGTGTGTTAACCTAGCGGTTCGATATAATAACAGGTATGATCGAGACTCCTCTCTGAGCAACGACTGACTCGTAGGCCTGGACCCCTGAATTAATCTCTGTGATATAACGAATGACTTTCATCTATCAAAACTGAACGTAAAGTCTTAAACCTTTTGCCATAGCTATACTTAGCGTGTACGAGTATCGTTCATAGATATCTCCATACCTAGATGACCTCGTTACCGACAACGCTATCTTCTACTCGCCTATGATTTCATGTCTTCGTGACCTAGTCACATGCTTGCAAGCTCATTAGACATAATCTCACCGAGTGGGCCCTAGAGTATCTATCCTGCTATGCCGATTGGCAAATCTCGCTCTTGACCCCTCGTCTCAACTACTCCCTTCCGATACCCAAAAGTATCACCGTTATTGTCATACTATATAAGATACGACGTTTGGTGCGATCAAAGTATCTTCAAGGAATAACGATAAGAGTTGATCTCACGCTCGAAGGCGTAATGACTACGTCCTACAAATATGGGTATGTCCATCACATCGTTCCACTAACGATATGCCATATCCTATTATCGGGAAACCTCGATCATCAATCGCGCAACGAAACTAGTCTTAGTAGAGGCTACTAGGGACCTGGTTGTTTACGCATCACACCCATATTAATGTTTCCGCTTAATAAGGTTATAGCATGACAAAAAAATATTATGAACAAACGAGATATGATAAAGAAATACATTTATTAATTACCTCTAGGGCATATCTCCTTCAATACAGAAGGAGATATGCCCTAGAGGCAAATAAATAAGTAGTATTTATCGCACTATCTCATAAGTTTATAATAGGTTTTTGTATTATTAATACATGTGTGATACATAGACAACCAGAGTCCCTAGTGAGCCTCTATATAAACTAGTCTGTTGGGCAACAGTTGGTCGAGATTCCCGATCAATTACAATGACGACGGTTGACAATGGGGTCATCTTATTAGGAGAATAAGGTGATGGACATACGCAAAGTATTGCAATAAGATCGTATTACGATGTTTATCATTTGCAATAGATAAGTAATATGATAGCTTATTCCTTAAACCGTGAGACCGTACTTATTACTACTTCGTAGGGGTACTTTGAGAGCATCAAACGCTATGTCTTATATAGCATGACAATAACGGTGTCCATCTTGGGTATCCCGAAAGAGTATGTTGAGACGTAAGGATCAAGAGCGGGATTTGTTCATTCTTGTAATGGAAAGATACTCTGGAACCACTCGGTGAGATTGCATCTATATAGCTGCGCAGCTTATGACTAGGTCATGGAGATGTAATATCACAGACGAGTTAATAACCTTTGTCGGTAACGAGATGCAACAAGGACATCGGATGTCTACGATCATATCTTGGACAAGGTAGAATCTTAGAAGCAAAGGGACTGAATATCATATTTATGGTTAAACGACGATATTCGTAGAATGCACAGGGACCGTCATATGCGTCTAGGTATCCCTGACGGTCATTGGCGAGTGAAGGGTCTCGACCATGTCTGGAGTGTTCTCGAACCATAGCGTAACAAACTTAAGGTATTAACGACACCTTGAGAAGGTTCTGGAATATTATAGGATTTTATTGGAGAGAGAGAAATGATCCAGAAAGAGTTCCGGTGGTCCGGAAGGAGTTCCGGGAAGGTCTCGAATGGTTCCAGGAATGACCGAAAGATGTTCGGGTGGTCCTGAAAAAGTTTCGGAGTCATGGGATATTAAATAGTATTCAAATATATTAATTATGAATTAATTATATTTTATATTAATTTCATTATTAAATAATAAAGGAAAAAAGGGGCAGCCCACCTAAGTGGGCCAATATTGGCCCACTAAGGTGAGCCGCACCAGCCAAGGGGGAAGGGGCCTGGGCCCCTAGTCTGAATTGGACTAGGAGGTTTGGCCGGCCTCCCCCCTCCCTCTCCTTTAGTCCCACATGGGGGAGGCAAGGTGTTTGCACACCCCCTCCCCCCTTTATATAGCAAGGCATATTAATTGGATTAATTACAAGAAAATACAATTAATTGTATCGCATGCCGGCTGAGCTGTTTCTCCGCCCGTTTTGCCTCCTCTCTCAGCCAAAGTTATACCGTCAGGCACCGTTGCCCCGCGGGATTCCAGAAAAGTTCTACCCCTGCGATCTCAGCTGGATCTGAGTGACCGGGGGTTGTTATTAAGCTCCGTATGTTTGCGAGTGCTTGGAGGCGCCACATTTGAGGAGACTAGGCGACGTCGTCTCGCCCACCCAGCAGCCCTGCCGCTGCCCTGCCGCCGGTGCCACCCCCCAGCCGCCGGCGCCACGCCATGTTCCGCCCGACGCCCGTTGACGCATGTCATCGTCGACATCCCGGCGTCATCGTCTACTTTGTCGCGCCAAGTACTCCGTGACCTTGAGGTCGGCTACGTACGACGTCATCATCAACGCTTGTGCGGGAGCGTAATCCCCACTATCGGTCTACATGGAGGTCTGTGACCCGTTCCACCACCGTTATCAGCTGGATCTGAGTGACCGGGGGTTGTTATTAAGCTCCGTATATTTGCGAGTGCTCGGAGGCGCCACATTTGAGGAGACTAGGCGACGTCGTCTCGCCCACCCAGCAGCCCTGCCGCCGGTGCCACCCCCCCAGCCGCCGGCGCCACGCCATCTTCCGCCCGACGCCCGTCGACACATGTCATCGTCGACATCCCGGCGTCATCGTCTACTTCGTCGCGCCAAGTTCTCAGCGACCTTGAGGTCGGCTACGTACGACTTCATCATCAACGCTTCTGCGGGAGCGTAACCCCCGCTATCGGTCTACATGGAGGTATGTGACCCCTTCCGCCAACGTTATCACATGTACTAGATAGATAGATCCTGGCTAGTTAGGGTCTTCATACGCTAGAAAAATTATTATTTTCTGCACCGGAACCTCTTCATTGGCGGAATTAAAATATAGTTTCACTAGCAAGGACCTAACAGTTTGTTAATTAAAAGATTCATATTACAATGGAGCTTACCTGTAAATTGAGTGGTCACGTTTGGTACCTCACAAATATTTATGGGCCCACACAGCTTGTTGAGAGAACGCTGTTGATGGACTGGCTCTTAAGTATTGATAATACTCCCATGAATCTTTGGCTTATCTTGGGAGATTTTAATCTCATTAGAGGACCAGAAAATACAAATAAGCCGGGTGGAGATATCAATAGTATGCTTTCCTTTAACAGAATTATCAACCATCATGATTGGGTAGAGATCCCACTTAAGAGCAGATCGTACACTTGGAGTAACATGCAGGCTGACCCCCTTCTGGAAAAATTGGACTGGGTGTTTACATCTGCCAATTGGACTACTATGTTTCCTAATACTTTTGCTAATCCTTTAGCCAAACTTGCATCCGATCATGTTCCTATGAATTACAGACTGGGATTGATGTACCCAAGGCCAAGATAATCAGTTTCGAGCATCACTAGATTACCATGTCAGGTTTTAAATATGTGGTTTCTACTAATTGGCAGCATAACCACACTTACAAAAATCAAGCTCAAGATATCACTGCGAGGCTAAAATCTCTTAGATACGAGCTTAAAAAATGGAGTAAAAGCCTATCACAAATTAATAAGATAGTTAACTCATGTTGTTTTGTTGTTGCGCTGTTGGATGGTTTAGAGGATCAGAGAGCTCTTTCTGTCATTGAGAGCAACTTCAGAAGGATACTTACAACCCATCTGAATAAAATGCTTGAGGCTAAGAGAGTATATTGGAAAAATAGGGCAAAAATCAGATGGGTAAAATTAGGTGGTGAGCATACAAGATTTTTGCAGACCTATGCAACCAAGAGTTTCCGCTGCAATTATATTGCCAACATCACCACTGAGGATGGTCGGATCATGTGTGATCATGAGGAGAAGGCGGTTGTGATCTCGCATGCTTTAAAAAAAAGAATTGGTATCTCGGATAGTCCCACCATGCTCTTTGATCTTCATAACCTTATTCACACAAACCCTGAGATTGACTTTGCTGCATTGGAAAATCCTTTCTCTAAGGAAGAAATATATGGGATTGTGAAAGATGTGCCCACTGACAAATCAACTGGACCTGATGGGTTTAATGGAGCCTTCCTGAAGAACTGCTGGGATATTGTGAAGGAACAATTTTAAAGCCTATGCCAAAAATTCCATGAGGGTAATTTGGATATTGCTTGTTTTAATACAACTTTCATCACTCTTATTCCTAAATTGGGCAGTCCAGAATTAGTATATGACTACAGACCAATTTCCTTAGTGAGACTCCCTCTTAAATTCCTGACTAAGCTTTTGGCCAATCGGTTGGAAGGTTATTGTTGCTGCCTTACATAGAAATCAGTATGGTTTTATTAAAAGCAAGACTATTTAGGACTGTCTTCTTGGGCCTTTGAGTACATCCGTCGTTGCCATAAATCAAAAAAGGAAATTATTATCCTGAAATTGGACTTTGAAAAGGCTTTTGATAAAGTAGAATACAATGCTATCCAACTTATGCCTCGACATATGGGATTTGGTGAGATATGGATTAATTGATCTGCTCTATTTTCTTTTCTGCCTCTGCTGCTGTTCTTCTTAATGGGGTCCCTGGGAAAAAAATATTTACAAGAGAGGCGTGAGGCAAGGTGACCCACTATCCCCTCTTCTATTTGTGACAATAGCTGAACTGCTACAGTACATCATTAATGCAGCCTGGAGAACTGGTGATCTACAACTGCCTTTGGATAGCTCTTTTGGGCTAGATTACCCTATCATACAGTATGCTGATGACACCTTGATTATCCTGCCACCTTGTAATGTTCAGTTATCAAGATTAAAGATACTTTTGGATAAATTCTCTGCATCCACTGGTCTAAAATTAACTATAGTAAATCCTCCCTGTTACCAATTAATGTGAGTCCGCAATCGGCACAGAACCTGGCAGCTACTATCGGTTGTAAACTTGAGGCTCTTCCTTTCACCTATTTGGGACTCCCACTTGGCACTACTAGACCTAAGATGGCTGATCTGATCTCTATTCTGCACATAATTAATAGAAGGCTTGTGGGTATTGCTGACACCTTATCCTATGATGGAAGATTAATTGTTGTTAAAACCATCATTTCTGCTATTCCAAACTTTGCCATGTGCACCCTGAAATTACCTCTTGGCTTTCTGGACTATATTGAAGGGAATACCAGGGGTTTCTTTTGGATAGGTAAAGACATCCACAAAAAAGGCAAGTGCCTAGTTAAGTGGGAAAATGTCTACAAACCCAAGGATTCAGGTGGACTTGGTGTCCTCGACCTTAGAACCCAGAATATTGCTCCCCTTTTGAAATTCATGTTTAAGTTCATGAACATGGCAGATATACCTTGGGTCAAACTTATATGGCAAGCAAATTACCCAAATGATAAGCTCCCTAAGAATGGTAGTACATGTGGTTCGTTTTGGTGGAGAGATTGTGTGAAACACTTTGGAACTTTTCTGGAACTGGCATCATGTACACCTGCGGATGGGAGAACAATCAGGTTGTGGCTAGATAAATGGACTGACGATCTAATTCGAACCAAGCTTCCCCACCTTTGCTCTTTTGCTAAGGACCAGAACATTTCACTTAAAAGAGCTATAGCTATATGCACTGATGAAAATACATAAGATATGTTTCACTTACCCCTATCTACTATGTCTGATTAGCAATGTGCACATATAGATCAGATGCTCCAGAGCCGAGCTGATGTTGACAATTTGGATAATTGGCACATGACTGCTAATCACAAACCATACTCTAGTAACAGGGTGTATGCTGCACTCTCGCCACAGGGACTCGCTCCCATGCCCATTCGGTGGATTTGGAAGTCCTGTATCCAATCCAAGCATAAAATTTTCTTCTGTCTTCTACTTCAAGATAGGCTAAATACTAGAGATCTCCTGGCTCGTAAGAACTTTGTCATTGCTTCATATGACTGTGTCTTGTGCCCTGAGGTTGGTATGGAAGAGCTAGCTCACTGTTCTTCCAATGTGATTTCAGTAGGAACTTTTGGTGGCGGCTGAATATGGAATGGAACACAAAGTTGGCCCTTATGCTTATGTTTTTGGAGCATTTGGAACCATAGAAACAGGGTCATCTTTGATAACCAAGATATTGATTCAGACTTATGTGTCTCAGATTTTAATTCTGTCTTTAAACTTGTTATGCGTGGTGTGAAACCTTCTCTTAAAGTGGGTATGAGCCAGTGGGTAGATACTTTATGAACACCTTATTTGTAATGTTATAAATATGGTTGTTGAATGAGAAAATAGAAAATGAGACAGTAGGGTTTTTCCCCTACTATTTTCTGCTTGAAAAAAAAATAAAGTAGGGGATGCCTTGGACATCCCCAAGCTTTGACGCTTGAGTCTTCTTGAAATATGTTGTGGGTGAACCACCGGGGCATCCCCAAGCTTTGGCTTTACTATCCTCTTGATCACATCATATCATCCTTATCTCTTGATCCTTGAAAACTTCCTCCACACTAAACTTAGAGTAAACTTCATTAGAGGGTTAGTGCAATTAAAAATTCTTATATTCTGCATGGGCATAATCATAATAATGGTACTGCACATTAGATACAACCACCGATACTTCATGGAATAAAAAGATCCAATCAAAATAGCAAAAGAGGCATTGCAAAATAAATGGCAGAATCTGTCAAAAATAGAACAGTCCATAAAGACGAATTTTTTAGAGGCACTTAACTTGCTCATGTCAGAAAACTCAATGCTAATTAAAGTTGAATATATATATCTGTGGATTACGCACAAAAAAGGGCAGGTCATTTGGATTTTTCTTTGAAGAGTTATGAATTTAACGGTGAACAGTAGAAAACTGTTTCTGTGCAGGAATCCAAATATAGCATCAACTTTCAACTAGAGGCTTAACTTGACACAATAATTTAATAAAATAAAGATACAAAGGAATTGCTACAGAGGTAGGACAATTCCTTGACTTAACAAAATAAAATAACAGGAAATAAAATATTGGGGTGTCTCCCATAAGCGCTTTTCTTTAAAGCCTTTTAGCTAGGCAAGGAGATTCTTATGACGCTCTCATAAAAATGAGAGTTGAAAAACATAGGAGAGCATCAAGAGGTAAACATAAAACATATTTAAGTCTAACCCACTTCCTATGAAAAGGATTCTTCTGATAGAATAAGTTATTGAAACATAAAGCAACTGTCGTAACAACAAGAAACAAATGCAACTTCAAAACTTTCAACATAAAGAGAGGCGTTTTAGTAACTTGAAAACTTTAACAACCGTGTTTTCCTCTCTCATAATAACTTTCAGTAGAATCATTGATAAAATCCACAATATAACCATCACATGAAAAATTCTTATCATGATCCATATGCATAAAATTATCATTATCTCCCTCATAAGAAAGTTCATTAATAATAACAAGGGGAGTAGGATCATCATAAAAAACTTGAACATGATAGACAAGTTGTACATTAAAAGGATTGGTTTGAGTGATTCCTCTATAATTATGGCAAGTTTCAAAAGGATAATTTTAATTATAACCCATGTCATAGTATTCTTTATAGTTATCAAAGACCGGCGACATAGTATCATTATAAGTAATGCAATAGTTATCCTCTAAAGTGCGTTCATTTGCAAACATGTCATCATTTTTACTACAACGAGATGTATCAAATATATAATAATTAGTAGCAAAAGGATTTCCAAACTCCGCATCTCGAGCTCAGAGCTCTCTATATCATCATGGGAAGGAACATTGTAACATCACAATTTTCAGAAAAAATTAAAAATTTGCATTCATGCATCATCATCATTTAAACTTGTCATTTAAATCACATATGATTTAAATTAAATTACTTATATATGTTTTTAATTGATTTTATGCCCACAAATTGTTATATTTTAGTTTTACTTTGGAGAAAAATACTACCAAAAGGATCTATTTTTAATAAGCTTTTCAAATTATATTTTTATGATTTTTTCTGAGGAGTTTTGATATAGTTTTGAAATGGTTTTATACTCAAAAGATTTAAAACAGAAAAATGAATTTTAAAAGAAAAACGAGTCGGGCCAGCTAAGTGGGCCGAAGCCCACTGGCTATCTACCGCGCGCACGCGCCCCAGCCCGCCAGTGGCCTAGCATCTCTCTCTCTCTCTCTCTCTCTCTCGGTCACCGACAGGTGGGCCCCACCTGTCATCCCTCCCGCGGCAACGACTCGCCCGAAATCACGCTGAGAAACGCCCAAATCAAATCGATTCATTGCGATTGATTTACTGCCTCGTTTCCTTCGCCGTTGCTCGCTATAAGACCCCCTCGCTCCCCTCTCTCTTTTGCCCCAAGCACCACCTCCCGAGAGCCACCAGGCCGCCCGCGAGCATCCCCAGAGCTCCGCCGTAGTCGCCGGCGAACTTTCGCGACTCCAGCAAAAATCGTGAACCCCGAGACCTCTCTCCACTCCCTCTTGATTTATTTTGATCTTGCGCATCGTTTTGACAAGTTTTTGCTTGTTCTCGGGCAGCAGAACCTCGTCTCCGTCCACACCCGAAGAGGACCGCCGCCAAGCATGTCTCCGGCGAGCAAATTCCGGCGCGTCAGTGCACCCCATCGTCTACAACCTCGCCATCGTCTCCGCCTCGGCCTCCTCCACGCTCGGGTATGACTCGTTCGTCTCCGTAGGCAGTAGAACGCCGGGAACGTGTGTGCCGGCGATGTCACCGCCGCGGGCCTCGTCTCCGGCTAGGGTTCCAGCGAAGCGCCGCTTGGTTTTGGTCGTTTTAATCTAGACCGTTAGATCTTGCGTGCACGGCCAGGATTATATCACTTAAAACCCGAACCGATACGCTTGCGTGGCATGCCGCGTCAGCGCCGCGTAAAATAATATTTTTCTGCGATTTTTGTTAAACCATTTTAATTGGCAGTTTTTTTAGAAAACACCCTGCATATTGTTTTTATCATTACTTTTTATCTGTTTATCCAAATTTAAATACTTGTATATATTTGGAATCCTTAGAAGCAGTAGAATATTTTTGCTTCATTAGTTTTCTGTTTTCGCACATTCTAAAATTTCAAATATTCATGTGAGTAGTTTAAGTGTTTTTGACATAACTTTAGGTAGAAAAATTATTTTTGAGTAAATCAAATTGCTACAAATTTGTTTAGATGCCCTCTATGCAATAACCATTTTTACAAATTTTGGTTATAAAAATTTATTACTGTAAACTAAAATTCTAGATTTACCCTTTTTATTCAAGTCTAAATAAATAAAAAACAAATTTAAATTATTATCATGCATACTTCATAAAAATTCTAAGAGATAAATATATTTGTTTTCATGAAATTAAATTATTGCATCTCATGCATAGCATAGTTTTGTATGATTATATTGCTTGTGTGTTTATATGTGGCTTTATATATTGTTAGACTATTCTGAGGGAATCGAGAGTCTTTGCAACTGGAACTGCTGCACTCCCGGTTTCCAAGGCAAGTGGTGAAGGGGATCGTGGGCAGAAAACAAAAAATTTCCTAGCAACGATATCCTTAAACTAGCCAAGATCTATTCTATGCAGATATAGTAGTACGAACGGAGATCGGAATACGTACCGTTGTAGACCGAAAGCGGGGATCACGTTCCCGCACAAACGTTGTCGATGAAGACCGACGTAGCCGACCTCAAGGTCGTGTAGAGGAAGCAGGCCTCCGAGTACCGCTAGCGCAGCACCTCGCAGGGAGTCGCACACGTACGGTGGAGACGACGCCTCCGAAGCTCCAGTCCAGGACGAGCAGCGGAAGACTTGGACCGGAACACCAGCAGCGCGGCAGCGGGCTATGGTGGAGGAGATCCCCGACTCCTCTTGCTCGGCGCGGCTCCAACTTGGGAACCACGAGATCGAGAGAGAAATCAGGAATTAATTGGTGAATTAAAAGGCTGGGGGTGCCCCTTCTTATATAGGCTCCCAAGGGGAGCCAACCTTGCCAGCCAGGCAATGTGGGACTAACCCCCCACAGCCTGGTTCGGCTAGGGAGTGCGCCGGCCCCCTGGTGGGCCCCTTGTGGCCCACCTAGGCCGGCCCTCCTGGCCCCCACCGAATTCCCCTAGGGAATTTTCCCCTCTTGGGCCTTCTTTCGTCCGGAAGGCCCATTTAGGGAAATCTGCCTTAATAAATTCGAAAATAAATATATAAAATCATATTTGCATATTAATAACACTAATTAATATCAAACATAATATATATAATATTTCCTAGCTCCGAAAACTCTTTCGGCGCTGCCCGATCTCCATCGGACCTCTCCCGGGACGCTCCCGGTGATCTCCTTCCTTTCCGGTTGTCTTGTCGAAACCCCTTAAGTGTGTTACCCTAGCGGTTCGATATAATATCAGGTATGATCAAGACTCCTCAATGATCAACGACTAATCCGTAGGCCTGGACCCCCTGAATTAATCCCTGAGATATAACGAATGACTTTCATCTATCAAACCTGAACGTGAAGTCTTAGACCTTTTGCCATAGCGATACTTAGCACGTCCGAGTGTCGTTCCATAGATATCTCCATACCTAATTCTGACCTCGTTACCGACGATGCCATCTTCTACTCGTTCATGATCTCATGTCTCAGTGACCTAGTCACATGCTTGCAAGCTCATTAGACAAGATCTCACCGAGTGGGCCCGAGAGTATCTATCCTGCTACGCGGACTGGCAAATCCCGCTCTTGACCCCTCGTCTCAATACTCCTTTCCAATACCCAAAAGTATCACCGTTATTGTCATACTAAATAAGATACGACGTTTGGTGCAATCAAAGTATCTTCGGGGAATATCAATAAGAGTTGATCTCACGGTCAAAGGTGTAATGACTATGTTCTCCAAATCTGGGTATGTCCATCACATCACTCTCCAGCGATATGACTCTCATTGCCGACCGGCGCCATGCCCCATGACCGGGAAACCTCGATCATCAATCGCGCAACGAAACTAGTCTTAGTAGAGGCTACTAGGGACCTGGTTGTTTGCGTATCACACCCGCATTAATGTTTCCGCTTAATACGGTTCTAGCATGACACAAAAACCTATTTTGAACAAACGAGATATGATAAAGAATACACTTTATTAATTGCCTCTAGGGCATATCTCCTTCAAGTGGCACACCTCATAAAAGTCCTAGTATTTTTCTCTGCATGAGTAGTTTATTTTCCTAAGCATGTTTAGGACTTAGTAGAAATGCTATGCTAGACCTGTTTAGAATTCCTTATTCCTGTGTCTAGGTTCCTATGAAAATACTTAGTAGAATTGGGATGCTATGCAAAACTATTTGATGAAATTTTAAATTCTACTAAGTTATAATCAAACACCTGGGTGGAATTGGTTTCTTGGATGTATGAGTTGAGTGTTGTCCCCAGGGGTTTTACCCGTGGGATATTCACTTGTGGATCGCCACCCAGGAACAGAGGAATCTGAAGAACTCCGAGTGAAGATTGCTTCACGTGCAGCCGTTGCCAATATGGGCTCTGGCTTGATCAACTAAGCTGCGTGGACTCGCCCCGGCCTGACACGTGGTGGTAGTGGTTTGTAGATGAAGCGCGTCAGGCCAGCATGGGGAGGGAAAATACTTCTGAAAGATCTCGTCTTATTCTTCTCCTTTTCCTTAACACTTCAAGAGTGTATAGGATAGTTTGGGTTGAATGGGTAAAATGGTGAACGTGCACAACCTCTGCAGAGTGTAAAACTAAGTACTTAGCCGTGTCCCCGGAAATGAACAATTGAGCTGGTGAACGAGGACGTCAACAGAGGATTCCACCATTCCAATTTTTAAATTAAAACTTGATGGGTGAACAAGGGTAGATTGAGACTATGGCTTTCAAAACATATTTGTCTCAACTAGGTAAATTTTGTTCACAGAGTTAGGGAAAAAAAACTTGCTTTCTGCAAAATAGCCGTGAGCTCTACCAGCCAAATAAGCATATAGGTTATAGAGTTATTCCTTTAAGTGTCCACCATAGTGTCACTTGCCAGTTCCATTTTTAAATAGTTCTGACCCACGTTGTTGCAATATTTTCTAATTGTAGACTGTTCTGATGATGAGTGAGATTTTACTAATGGTTTCGAGTCTTCAACCAACATGCTCGCCTGTGGCACATGATGATGATTGGGGGCTCCATGAAGAATAATTTTCCGTTGTTTACTCTGTTCACTGCTAGCTTTACGCTATGCAAATTGTAATGAATATTTTCTAAGTCTGGATCAGCGTTGTAATAAATTGATACTTTGTTGTGATATTACATCGTAAACTGTGTGTGCAAACGAATCGATCCAGTGATTTGCACTTACCTGCTATATTTTAAGTGCAGGTACATTACAGATGGTATCAGAGCACTGTGTTGCCTGTAGGTTCGAGCCCTTAGGATTGGAAAAATCTTTTGATCATAGTATTATCTCCTTGAGTATTTTGGATCCTAGCGGCATAGTCAGATGAAGCGGCCTGGAGACAAACCTTACATGACCGCGTACATGAGACCTGTTCCATAATCATAAGTGGTTGGCCGGGTGTCTGTCTCTCTCACTATAGTGAATATCCAATTTGCAAAGAGTTGTTAATATTTGTTGAACACCTTAAGTTTTGACTTAGTATTTTAAAAAAAAAATTAATAATGCACATATGAATAGTACTTCTTTACCTTATGCATTTCTTGTTTTTAATCATTTTCTTTCTACCTAAAGGATGACGAGCTTCCACTTCACCACTGCGGAGGACTTCGAGAACACCCGTTTTGGCTGCTACCTCCTCGACATCGGCGAGAAGATAGGTTTACCGCTACCTCAAGTCAAGGGCTTCAAAAAAAAGTCAAGGGCTTCATCCTGAAGAAGTTTAACAAAGAGGGTTGTTGGGGAAGAAAAGCAACTCAGCCAGGACGTGGAGAAGAGCCCCCGTTGGAGATCAAAATTGTTAGTGACTCCAAAGATAAAGGACTCAATCTAGTCATGCAAGACCTGATTGGGCGCCTCTGCGGACGCTACATCACAGAGTTGAGGGGCCACTATTCCATTTTCTTTGGAAGGAGAAACGAGGATGGAGAACCTTACCTTTTTGATGTCGGAGATAGAGGCAAAGCAAAGCCCCTTAGTATTAATTTCCAAGAGTTGGAGATCCTCGTCACAGAACTTTATGAGGATAGGCGCACTGAGCTCCTGAAGAACGATGAGCTATGTGCCTTACTCAAGGAGAACGAGGATAAGATGAAGGCTCAGGAGGAAGTTACTAAGGCCCAAGAAGAGAGGTTTGCTGCACAAGAGGAGAAGTAAAAGAGAAAGGAAAAAAGGGTTCAAGAGAAGAACAAGACTATCAGAGAACAGAAGGAAGAACTCGAGAGCAATGAAGTCGAGTTTGAAGCTGATAGTGACTTGATCAAGCGGCTTCGTACTGAGAAGAGGGAGCTGCAAGAGAAGAACTCTGTCCTGGAGAAAGAAGTGAAGGAACTAAAGGAAGTACTCGACAATGAAGGAATCGAGATTCAGGAAATTGAAGAAGAAGATGACATGGTCGAGTAGTTAGTTAGTGAGACTACCATTTACTTTTCACCTCATCGTTATCTTAGTCTTGTATTGACCTACCAACTTGTGGTAAGGCAGTACTTCCTTTGTATCCCCGGAACCTCGCGAGTTTATTTTCCAAACTTTCATATTGTTTTTAATCCAAAGGTTTTGATTTGTGTGTTGGTTGTTCGTAAGTTGTTTGTTTGTTTGGGTATTTTTCTCTTTAGACCTTTCCATCTAAACTCATCTATGCTAAAAACCACAGATGCCTCCCCGCCGTGTGCCCGATAACAACAACAACAACAACTATGCTATACAACAGTTGATGGCCGCTCAAGCTCAGCTAATGACTATGATGACCCAGTTCATTACGGCAACCAACAACAATAACAACAACAATAACCACAACCCACCACCGCCACCGCCACCCCCCCAAGTGGATAGACTTACCAGATTTCTGAGGCTCCGGCCTAACAAGTTCTCCACTGCAACTGAGCCAATTGTGGCAGATGACTGGCTGCATTCTGTGGACAGAGATCTGGTGACTTGTGAATGTACCGACGCTGAGAAGGTGAGGTTCACTACTCATCTATTGGAAGGACCAGCAATTCAGTGGTGGGAAACTTATCAAATCACTCACCCACTAGAAACCTTGACTTGGGAATACTTCAAGGAAGGATTTCGTAATGCTCATATCTCCTCGGGCAATATGAACTTGAAGCAAGAAGAATTCAGAAACCTGAGGCAAGGAAACATGAGCATTAAAGAGTACATGGCGGATTTCCATGCCCTTTCTCGATATGCTTCTGAAGACATCAACACTAAGGCTAAGAGGAAGGCCAAATTCCTAAATGGGCTGAGTGACGAACTGAAGATTCCCTTAACAGTAGCATATGCCCCAAATTATCAAACCCTCCTAGATCAGGCTATCATACTGGAGGATAACATCAAGAAGGCTGAAAATAGGAAGATGAAGTTGAATATTCTCAAACACCATTCTGAACCTTCATTCAAAAGGCACTTTCCTCAAGATACAAACCATGGTCATAAACATAGGCACTATCCTAGTGGAGGAAGCAACCACAAACATCATGGTCACAACCATAGTGGTGGGTTCAAAGGAAACAATGGGAATCCCAAAGGAAATGGAAATGATGGCCATAACCATGGACATCATCGCCCAAATCCTGAATATAAGAAAGATATCAGCCAAATTTTATGCTTCAAGTGCAATAACAAGGGCCACTACGCCACTGACTGCCCCGAGAAGAAGACCGCAAAAGCTGCCAAGCCCAATCCTTTCTAGAAGGGACATGTGAACCACATCAACGTGGAAGAAGTGTACGATGAACCTGATGCTGTCATTGGTACGTTCTTGCTCAATTCATGTCCAGCACTAGTTTTATTTGATACTGGAGCATCGCATTCATTCATTTCAAGAGCTTTTGTAAACAAACATGGGTTAGTGGTGGAGATGGTGGAGAATATAGGAAGCCCTATTAGAGTAAGCTCTCCGGGAGGAGAAATGCTAGTAACCTCAGGTTGTAGACAGTTGAGTCTGAAGCTTGGAAAGCATCAGTTTCCGACGGACTTGATCATCCTGGAAACACAAGGATTGGATGTTATCATAGGGATGGATTGGATGTCCCGTTATGCAGGAATCATAGACTGCGCAAATAGAACCATCACTCTCACCACTCCAGAAGGTTTGAAAATCAATTTCAGATCATAGTTTGAGCTAAAGAAGGTTAGGCTTAATTCTCTTAAGGGGGTTAGTCTCGGTAAGGTTCTTATAGTCAAGGAATACCCTGATGTGTTTCCGGAAGAACTACCGGGAATGCCACCCGATAGAGATGTAGAGTTTCTCATTGAACTGAAGTCGGGTACATGACCAATTGCTAAAAGACCCTACTCGATGGCAACTGATGAACTGAAAGAACTCAAGAAGCAACTGGAAGAATTTATGCAGAAAGGCTTTATCCGTCCAAGTTCATCACCCTGGGAGCCCCAATCCTTTTCGTCAAGAAGAAGGATAGTACACAAAGATTAGTCACCGATTACCGTGACATAAATGAGCATACAATCAAGAACAAGTATCCGCTACCGAAAATCAATGAGCTCTTCGATCAATTAGAAGGGGTCGTCGTGTTCTCCAAGATCGATCTCAGATCAGGGTACTTTCATATGAAAGTTAGGGAGATGGATATACCCAAGACTACTTTTGTTACAAGATATGGTTCGTTTGAATACACAGTAATGCCTTTTGGGTTAACCAATGCTCCAGCCTATTTCATGAATATGATGAATACGGTATTTATGGATTTTCTGGACAAGTTTGTTGTTATATTCATCGATGACATCTTAGTCTACTCCAAAAGTCACAAAGAACATGAAGAACATTTACGTCTGGTGTTGCAAAGACTCTGAGAGCATAAGTTATATGCTAAGTTCAACAAATGTGAATTTTGGTTATAACAAGTAGGATTTCTAGGACACCTGGTGTCTAAAGATGGAATAGCAGTGGATCCTGAAAAAGTTGCTGCCGTAAAAAATTGGGAATCACTCAAAAATATGGGAGAAATCCGCAGTTTTCTAGGACTGGCAGGATACTACCGGAGATTTATTGAAACCAGTTTTGACTGAAGTACTGAAGAAGGGAAAGAAGTTTGAGTGGACAGAAGCTTGTGAGACCAGTTTTCAAGAATTAAAGAAACGATTAGTGTCTGCACCAGTATTATGTCTACTAGATCTAGAGAAACATTTCCAAGTTTATTGCGACGCTTCATATCGTGGTCTACGAAGCGTATTGATGCAAGAAGGCAAAGTAGTGTCTTATGCCTCAAGACAACTCAAAAATCATGAAGTAAACTACCCCACTCATGATCTAGAGTTAGCTTCTGTAGTACATGCGCTTAAAATATGGAGACCGTATTTTTGGGGAAAGCGATGTGAAGTATTCACAGATCATAAAAGCCTTTAGTACTTCTTTACTCAGAAGGAATTAAACATTGGACAAAGGAGATGGCTAGAATTGATCAAGGACTATGATTTAAGTCTACAGTATCACCCAGGGAAAGCCAACGTAGTGGCTGGTGCCTTGAGCCGTAAGACTTATGTAAACGGACTCACGGCTGGAGAATTGCCTGAAGATCTATGTAAAGGATTTAAGGACCTTCGATTGGAAGTGGTACCTGAAGGATTCATAGCATCCTTAGAAGTTCAACCTCTTCTATTTAACAAAATCAAGGAAGCTCGGTTAGAGGATAAAGCAGTAAAAGAAATTAAGAAGAACCTAAGTGAAGGCAAGACCAGAGATTTTAGAGAAGATGAAGAAGGAACTGTATGGTATAAAGAACGCATATGTGTTCCTGACGATGCTGATCTTAGGAAGTTAATACTTCAAGAAGCTCATGACTCACCTTATTCCATACATTCGGGTAACACCAAGATGTATATGGATGTAAAGGAGAGGTATTGGTGGATCAATTTGAAGAGAGATATTGTTGAATACATTGCAAAGTGTGACGTCTGCAGTCGTGTGAAAGCGGAACACCAAAAACCAGCAGGATTGATGCAACCCTTACCCGTACCAGATTGGAAATGGGAACAGATTGGTATAAATTTCATCACTGGTCTGCCCAGGACTAAATCAGGGTATGATTTTATATGGGTTATAGTCGATCGTCCGACGAAAGTATCTCACTTTATACCCGTGAAGAGGATTGTGTGTGTACATGGTGTTCCCAAGAAAATTGTGTCGGATAGGGGTACTCAGTTTACTTCTCATTTCTGGAATCAATTACATGAGTCTTTGGGAACCAGATTAGAGTTCAGCACAACGTTCTATCCGCAGACGGATGGACAAACAGAAAGAGTAAACCAAATCCTAGAAGATATGCTAAGAGCATGCGCTCTAGATTATAAGTCAAGCTGGAATGATAATCTCACATATGCTGAGTTCTCTTACAACAACATCTATCAAGCAAGCATAGAGATGTCGTCATTTGAAGCCCTGTATGGAAGAAAGTGCACTACACCACTACTGTGGAGTGGCATAGGAGAGCGTAGTTTGTTTGGACCAGACATAATCAAGGAGGCTGAGGAAAAAGTCAGACTGATTGAGGACCGTTTAAAGATAGCACAATCCAGACAGAAGAGTTATGCAGACTCCAAAAGGAGGGAAGTCACTTATGAAGTAGGCGATCGAGCCTATCTTAGAGTTTCACCTATGCGTGGAGTTAAAAGATTTGGAATCAAAGGAAAATTGGCACCTAGAATTATTGGACCTTTCAAGGTATTATCCCGCCAAGGAGAGGTAGCCTATGAATTGGAACTCCCGGAAGCGCTTTCCGCAGTTCACAATGTATTCCATGTCAGCCAGCTGAAGAAATGTCTTCCAGAAATGGCAGAGACACTGCTAAGAGATACGGTGCCACTAGAGGAAGTACAACTAGAAAGTAATCTCACTTATGAAGAAAAACCCATAAAGATTTTGGAGACAGCAGAACATGTCACCCGAACCAAGCCCATCAAATTCTGTAAAGTACAGTGGAATCACCATTCAGAAGAAGAAGCAACTTGGGAAAGAGAAGATGACCTGAAAGAAGACCACCCTCACCTATTTGCTAGCCAACCCGAATCTCGAGGGCGAGGTTCCACTTAAGGGGGCTAGGTTAGTAACATCCCAGTTTTCAGAAAAATTTAAAACTTTGCATTCATGCATCATCATCATTTAAACTTGTCATTTAAATCACATATGATTTAAATTAAATTACTTATATATGTTTTTAATTGATTTTACGCCCACAAAATTCTTATTTGAATTTATAATCATATCCTTTTATTTTATTTTTAATTTGGACAAAAATACTACCAAAAGGATCTATTTTTAATAAGCTTTTCAAATTATATTTTTATGATTTGTTCTGAGGAGTTTTGATATAGTTTTGAAATGGGTTTATACTCAAAAGATTTAAAACAAAAAAAATGAATTTTAAAAGAAAAACGAGTCGGGCTAGCTAAGTGGGCCGAAGCCCACTGGCTATCTACCGCGCCCGCAGCGCCCCAGCCCGCCAGCGGCCCAGCATCTCTCTCTCTCTCTCTCTCTCGGTCACCGACAGGTGGGCCCCACCTGTCACCCCTCCCGCGGCAACGGCTCGCCCCAAATCACGCCCGTGATGAACGCCGAGAAACGCCCGAATCAAATCGATTCATTGCGATTGATTTACTGCCCCGTTTCCTTCGACGTTGCTTGCTATAAGACCCCCTCGCTCCCCTCTCTCTTTTGCCCCAAGCACCACCTCCCGAGAGCCACCAGGCCGACCGCGAGCATCCCCGGAGCTCCGCCATTGCCGCCGGCGAAATTTCGCGACTCCGGAAAAAATCGTGAACCCCGAGACCTCTCTCCACTCCCTCTTGATTTATTTTTATCTTGCGCATCGTTTTGACAAGTTTTTGCTTGTTCTCGGGCAGCAGAACCTCGTCTTCATCCACACCCGAAGAGGACCGCCGCCAAGCACGACTCCGGCGAGCAAATTCCGGTGCGTCAGTGCACCCCATCGTCTACAACCTCGGCATCGTCTCCGCCTCGGCATCCTCCATGCTCGGGTATGACTCGTTTGTCTCCGTAGGCAGTAGAAAACCGGGAACGTGTGCGCCAGCGATGTCACCGCCGCCGGCCTTGTCTCCAGCTAGGGTTCCGGCGAAGCGCCGCTCGGTTTTGGTCGTTTTAATCTAGACCGTTAGATCTTGCATGCACGGCCAGGATTAGATCACTTAAAACCCGACCTGGTACGCTTGCGTGGCACGCCGCGTCAGATAATATTTTTCTGCGATTTTTCTTAAATCATTTTAATTGGCAGTTTTGCAGAAAACACCCTGCATACTGTTTTTATCATTACTTTTTATCTGTTTATCCAAATTTAAATATTTTTATATATTTGGAATCCTTAGAACCAGTAGAATATTTTGGCTTCATTAGTTTTCTGTTTTGGCAGATTAAAAAATTTCAAATATTCATGTGAGTAGTTTAAGTGTTTTTGACATAACTTTAGTTAGAAAAATTATTTTTGAGTAAATCAAATTGCTAAAATTTTGTTTAGATTCCCTTTGTGAAATAACCATTTTTACAAATTTTGGTTATAAAAAATTATTACTGTAAACTAAAATTATAGAGTTACCCTTTTTATTCAAGTCTAAATAATTGAAAAACAAATTTAAATTATTATCATGCATACTTCATAAAAATTCTAAGAGATAAATATATTAGTTTTCCTGAAATTAAATTATTGCATCTCATGCATAGCATATTTTTGTATGATTATATTGCTTGTGTGTTTATATGTGGCTTTATATTTTGTTAGACTATTCTGAGGGAAACGAGAGTCTTTGCAACTGTAACTGCTGCACTCCCGGTTGCCAAGGCAAGTGGCACACCTCATAAAAGTCCTAGTATTTTTCTATGCATGAGTAGTTTATTTTTCTAAGCATGTTTAGGACTTAGTAGAAATGCTATGTTAGACCTGTTTAGAATTCCTTATTCATGTGTCTAGGTTCCTATGAAAATACTTAGTACAATTGTGATGCTATGCAAAACTATTTGATGAAATGTTAAATTATACTAAGTTATAATCAAACACCTGGGTGGAATTGGTTGCTTGGCTGTATGAGTTGAGTGTTGTCCCCAGGGGTTTTACCTATGGGATATTCACTTGTGGATGGCCACCCAGGAACAGAGGAATCTGAAGAACTCCGAGTGAAGATTGCTTCCCGTGCAGCCATTGCCAATATGGGCTTTGCCTTTATCAACTAAGCTGCGTGGACTCGCCCCGGCCTGACAGGTGGTGGTAGTGGTTTGTAGATGGAGCGCGTCAGGCCAGCATGGGGAGTGAAAATGCTTCTGAAAGATCTCTTCTTATTCTTCTCCTTTTCCCTAAAACTTCAAGAGTGTATAGGATAGTTTGGGTTGAATGGGTACAATGGTGAACATGCACAACCTCTGCAGAGTGTAAAACTAAGTACTTAGCCATGTCCGTGGAAATGGACAATTGAGCTGTTGAACGAGGACATCAACGGAGGATTCCACCATTCCAATTTTTAAATTAAAACTTGATGGGTGAACAAGGGTAGATTGAGACTATGGCTTTCATACCATATTTGTCTCATCTAGGTAAATTTGTTTCAAAGAGTTAGGGAAAAAAACTTGCTTTGTGCAAAATAGTCTTGAGCTCCACCAACCAAATAAGCATATAGGTTATAGAGTTATTCCTTTAAGTGTCCACCATAGTGTCACTTGCCAGTTCCATTTTTAAATGGTTCTGACCCACGTTGTTGAAATATTTTTTTATTGCAGACTGTTTTGATGATGAGTGAGATTTTGCTAAGGGTTTCGAGTCTTCAACCAACATGCTCGCCTGTGGCACATGATGATGATTAGGGGCTCCATGAAGAATATTTTTCCGTTGTTTACTCTGTTCACTGCTAGCTTTACGCTATGCAAATTGTAATGAATATTTTCTAAGTCTTTTGAGTGCAGGTACATTACAAACATGGATAGTATTAATAGTGCAGCAATTATTAAAATCATCATTTTCAGAATTATTATCCCAAAGATCTTCAAAATCAAAAGAAGTGTGCTTTTCCCAATCATGATCACTAATATATATAACAGGCATAGGTACATCATCAAGTTCATAATCATCAAATTTAGAATTATAAGAATGAATTGCAATAGGAGCAACAAGTTGGGAGAAGATATCGTTTCCTCTCTCCTTTTACTCCTCCTCCTCTTCTTCTTTTTCTTCTTCTAAAATAATCAACAATAATATGAGAATCAAGACCATATTTAGCACTAAGATCTTGAAAACCAGCTGTTTCAACACAAGACTTAATGCAATCATATTCATAGTTCATACCTGATTCTACCTTTGTCATTCTCCCAATCTTCAGCATTGTTTTGAATTGTTTCAAGGAGATCCCATTTAGCTTCAACCTCCTTACTTGTGAAAGAGCCCTCTGAACAGGCATCTAGACAATCCTTGCAATGTCCTGAAAGTCTTGCATAAAAATTATTAGCAATCATTTTATCAGGAAGCTAATGGTTAGGACATTTGAGAATTACTTGTTTTCAGCCTTCCCCAGGCTTGAGCAATGCTTTCTCCTTCATGAGGCCAGAAATTATATATATAATTACGATCTTGGTGAATCTCACTTGAAGGATACATTTTTGAATAAAAGAGACATACAACCTCCTCCCATTTAAGGGAGTGCCTATCCTTCAACAATTTATACCAATGCACAGCTCTTCCACCAAGTGATATAGAAAATAATTTCTTCTTAACTTTGTCCATTGAAATACCTGCACACTTGAACAACTCGCATAATTCATGCAAAAATAGCAAATGATCACCAGGATGGATAGTTCCATCCCCTACATAGCGGTTATCCATAACACGATCAACAATTTTCATCGGTACTTTAAATGGCACTATTTCTTCAGGTGGTTTTAGAATATCACAAGCATCATCAAAATTATCACATACTGGAGGCAAAGCATTATCCAGCCTAAATAATTCCTCCAAAGCCGAGGAGCAAGAATGATTATTTTTGTTCAAACTAGCTTCCCCAAGCTTAGGTTTTTCCACAACCCTAGCAATAATAGTGTCCAAAGAATTTATACTAATAACATTACTACCACTATTATGCAAACAAACTTCCATAGGTTTTTTAATTTTCTCTGTAAAAGTATCATGTCCTAATGTAATATAAATTTCATAGAGATCCCTAATTTTGTTGTTGTTTTCTATTAGCCTAACTAGTGAAAATAAAAACAAGAAACAAAAATTAATAACTTCAGAATCTAAAGGAGATACCTTTAAGCGCTCACCTCCCCGACAACGGCGCCAGAAAAAAGCTTGATGTCTACGCACGCTTCTATTCTCGTAGACTGTGTTGGGCCTCCAAGAGCAGAGGTTTGTAGAACAGCAGCAAGTTTCCCTTAAGTGAATCACCCAAGGTATATCGAACTCAGGGAGGTAGAGGTCAAAGATAACCCTCTCGAACACCCTGCAATTAAGATACGAGAAGTCTCTTGTGTCGCCAACACACTCAATACACTAGGTGCACTAGTTATGCGAAGAGATAGTGAAATACAAGTAATATGAATGATTATAAGTAGTAACTGCAATCTGTAATAAAAATGGCAGCAAGCAAACATGTAGTAGAACTTGTTGGAAACGGTGTTTTAATGCTTAGAAACAAGGCCTAGGGATCCTACTTTCACCAGTGGACATTCTCAACAATGACATCAGAGTTAAATTAATGAACACTACTCTCAAACACTGTCATGTTGGATAACAAACACCATTCATTGTGTAGGGCTACGAGAGCACCCTCAGAGTCAGAGTAAACTAACACGAACAACGTCATATAGGAATCACACACGGTGCACACATTTTCACCGTTACAACCGTTAATAACCCCGAAGTTCATATTAAAGTACCCTCTAGAGTGCATAATGGATAAAGAGTAGCATCATATATTCAACTAGATTACAAAGCTCATGATCACATGAAGATCACATGGGAGAGAGATAAACCACATAGCATCCGTAGATCCCGCAGCCCTGGGGGAGACTACTCACTCCTCATCGTAGGAGTCAGCAACGATGATGGACATGGTGGTGGAGTCGATGGAGATGTCTCCGGGGGCAATTCCCCGTCCCGGCAGGGTGCATGTACATAGACTTCTATCCGCAAATCTTGTCTTCGATGACGGCGGCGCTCGGGGCCCTTGGAAGAAATATTGAACTCCGTGCTATGGTTTTTGGTCTGGGGGGTATTTGTAGGCGAAAGGGCGAAGGCGGTGGAGGCCCGAGGGCCCCACACCTATTGCTCGCGCGGCCAGAAGTGGGGCCGCGCGAGCACGTGGTGGTGGTGCCTCGGCCTCCCACTTCATGTCGTCTTCGGTCTTCTGGAACGCTCCCGATGAAAACGGACTTCAGAAAAGAAATCGTCCAATCCCGAGATTATTTCCTTAAGTAATTTTCTGAAACCAAAAACAACAGAAAACTGAGAACTGGCACTGTGGCATCTTGTTAATAGGCTAGTCTCAGAAAATGCTTAAAATTATATAAAATGCATATAAAACATGCAATAAGTTGGTATAATGTAGCATGGAACATAAGAAATTATAGATACACTGGAGACGTATCAAGGCTTCTGCCTTGATCCTTTCCTGCATTATCATGCGCTTGCAGCGCCATTTAGAAGACTTGGCTTAGAGACTTTTGCTTCACAGTGTGTATTACACTTTTATGTAGTAGTTGTTGAATCCGCACGTGTGCCTGTCAAAGGGCCTTTATTTAATTTCATGACTTTGTTCGCTCTACGTCGCTAGGACCCGTCTCTTTGTGCTATTACTCCGCCGCTGCGGTATGCCTGAGGAATGACTCGGCAAGGCTGGGGGGAGTTAAAGGCTTAGAGAGGTAAGTTCCCTCGAGGCGCGATGCTCAAGGGCCCCCCTTTGATGTGCAAGCAGTCCATGGAGTGTGAGGGAAATTAATCGCTCGAGGGACGATGAGTCCTCGTGAGAGAGAAGAGATTCTCGAGGCGTGAGCGCTGAACTTAGCTTTGTGAGGCTTTTGCTCTGCACAGGTTTTTCCTGGCGATGCGTTCTCCTTTAGGGGCCGAGTTTTTCCTACACGAGCTTGGAGGGACTTTTGTTCCCTGTAGATGTTAGGGAGGCAAAACCAAACACTTGGGCATGGTAGTAAGGACTCATTTGCGCTTATAAGTTTCCTCAGGTATATCTCGCGAGGCGAGTAAGTACCAAGGTCCTTAGGCGAGGTGGCGTGTTTTGGGGAGCATGCCCTTTATCCAGAGCTTGGATCCCTTGGGTTTTGAAGTGCTGCTGGGGTGCTCTTGAGGGACAGGTACCATACTCAGCCCCCGCTCGCGAGGTACGCATGGCAAAAAATATAAGCGCACATGAAAAAGGCAGAAATAGAAAGTAAACTCACCACAAAAATATTACATAGCGGCGTCGTAGCGCATAGTTCACTTAGGAACGAAATGGTTCATTACACTTGTTCTTGCTGGTACTTTGCCGCTTTGAGGGTGACCTGGCGCCTCGATCCATCGAGAAGCAGCAGGTCGTTGTTGTGGAGGTCCTCCTGCGTGTCCGCATTGAAGGCAAGGACCCGTGGGGATCCGTGCTTGATTTTTGAGGGGAGGACTGCTTCGGCTCCATAGACGAGGGCGAACGTCGTTTCACCAGTGGGCTTTGAGGGAGTTGTGCGTATGGACCAGAGCACATATGGGAGCTCGTCAATCCAGCCCTTTCTGTGACCCTTGAGGATGTTGAAGCTTCTGGTCGTGAGGCCCTTGAGGACTTCTGCATTTGCTCGCTCGGTTTGACCGTTGCTCTGTTGGTGAGCCACTGAGGCGAAGCAAAGGTTGACGCCAAGTTTTCCGCACTAAGACCGGAAGATGCCGCTGGTAAACTTCGAGTCGTTGTCGGTGATGATGCGATTAGGCACTCCGAAGCGGCAGACCAGGCTCCTGATGAATTTCAACACTACCCCGGCTGGTATGCTGCGCGTCGGTTCGAACTCGGGCCACTTGCTGAACTTGTCGATGGCCCCAAAGAGGTAACGGTAGCCACCTTGTTATTACGGAAGGGGACCAAAATGTCCAGCCCCTAGACCGCGAATGGCCAGGAGAGCGGGATGGTCTGGAGCCCTAGCGCCGGCTGATGGATTTGCTTGGCGTGGTACTGGCAAGCAACGCAAGCTTGGACGAGAATGACCACATCTTGAAGCGTTTGTGGCCAGTAGAAGACGCTCATGAAGACTTTGCCTGCAAGGGTGTGTGGGCACGAGTGGTGGCCGCACTCTCCAATATGGGTGTCCATGATCAGCATTCAGCCTTCTTCAGGAGGGACACATTTGAGCGCGATCCCATTTGGGCGCTTGCTGTACAGGTCTCCCTCAAGGATTTAGTAGGATTTTGCCTACTGAACGATTCGCTCTGCTTCCGCATCTTCCTCGGAGAGGACGCCCTTGACCAGGTAGTCTTTGAGCACGTCAATCTAGCATGTTTCTTCCTGTGCCGCTGTCAGCAATAGACGCTCCCCTATGTGAGGACCGCAATCAAGGCCCCAACTTCAGGAGGTGGTGGGAGTGCTTCGTCTGCGCTTGCGGTCATCGCTTCTTGTGGCTGCTTTATGGATACCTTGATGAGCCTTTCTTCAAAGACGCCTGCCTGCTGGGCTTGCCTTCACGATGCTCGCTTGGCGATGTCGTCGGCCTCCTGGTTTTCTTTCCTCGATATGTGCATCAACTCCATGCCCCTGAAGTGCATCTCGAGCTTGCGGACCTCTCCAAAGTATGCGGCCATGTGATCGTCCTTAGGCATGTAGCTTTTGTTGGAGAAGTTGACAAGCAACTGGGAGTGGCCCTTGACGAGTAAGTTCTTGACGCCTAGAGCGATGGCGGCCCTTAGGCCGGCGAGAAGGCCCTCGTATTCAGCGATGTTGTTGGAGATCTTGTCAATTGTGAAGCACATCTGGACATCGTGGTAGAGCTTGTCGCCTTTTGGCAAGGTCAAGACGACGCCTGCCCCGCCATTGCGGCAGCCGAAATCTCCGTCAAATTGCATGGTGAAGTGGCTGGGCATTGTGTCTCCAGAGAGCTCGACCTCTTCTGCTCGAGGCTCTTCAGGGCTTGGGTGAGTCCCTTCAGCGACAAAGTGTTCCATCGCTCTTCGCTTGATGACTCTTGTGGTGTCAAAGCGCAAATTGAATGGTTGCAGCTCTATGTTCCAGCCCACGACACGATCTATAGCGTCGGTGTTGTGCAGGATCTCCTACAGGGGGAAGGAAGTGATCACCGTGATGGGGTGGCCCTGGAAGTAGTGTCGCAGTTTCCTGGAGGCGATGAGGAGCGCGACGAGATGCTTCTACTGCATTGGGCACCATTCCCGAGCGTCCCGCAGTACTTACGAAGTAGACGAGGTGCTCGAGAAGGGTTGTCAACAGAGGTGCAGTGGAAGCTCTCTGCGGAGGCTCTTCAGGGCCCTTGTCGAGATCCGCCTGTGGAGGTGTCTCGGCAAAGGTGTTCACGGCAGACTCGACTTGAGGTTGTGGGCCTGGTGGTGGGTCTTTGGAGTCTTCTTCTTTGCCGAGATCTTTGTCGGGCGGCTTTGGACTTGGAGTGGTAACACTTTTCTTGGGAAGGACTAGCTCTTCTCTTTCGGCCACAAGGACGGCGCTAGCGGTCTGAGGAGTGGCTAATAGGTACAGCTTTAGATGTTCGGCTGTCCCTGGGGCTACCATGACTGGTGGGCTGGCCAAATACCTCTTTAAGTCTTCAAAAGTTGTGTCTGCTTCAGGAGTCCACTTGAATGTGCCGGACTTCTTCGTGATCTTGAAGAATGGCAGCGCTCTCTCGCCGAACTTGGAGATGAAATGGCCCAGGCTTGTCCTTGAGCCGGCGAGGAAGTTGCATTCCTTCTATGGCCTTAATCTTGTCAGGATTTGCTTCTATGCCGCGATGGGACACGAGGAATCCGAGGAGTTTTCCTGAAGGTACCCCGAAGACGTACTTGGCAGGTTAAGCTTGATGTTCACCTTGCACAGGCTGGCGAAGCTTTCCTCGAGATCCTTTAGGATAATGTTCCCCTCGCGAGACTTGACCACAATGTCGTCGACATAAGCTTATGCGTTTCTGCCCATCTGCTCTCCCAAGGCTATCCTCATGAGCCTCTGGAAAGTGGCATCGGCGTTCTTCAGGCCGAAGCGCACGCAAACATAGCAATACACACAACAAGGGGTGAGGAATGTTGTCTTCTCCTCGTCCTCTTTAGGCATTTTAATCTGGTGATAACCAGAGAAGGCGTCCAAAAAACAAAGGAGGTCACAGCCGGCGGTGGAGTCCACCATCTGGTCTATCCTTTGCATGGCGTATGGGTCCTTGGGGCAGGCTTTATTTACGTCTGTGTAGTCGATGCAGAGTCGGCCTCCTCCAGCGGGTTTAGGGACGACCACGCCATTGGAGAGCCAAGTGGGGTGCGCGACTTCGTGGACGACATTTTCCGGTTTTAGCTTCTCTACTTCCTTGATGATGAATGCTTGCTTCTCGGGGGCTTGCTTTCGTGTTTTTTGCTTGACGGGGCGTGCGTCAGGACACACGGCTAAGTTGTGCTCGATCACCTCCCACGGTACATCGGACATATCTAACGGAGTCCATGCAAACATGTTAGAGTTTTCCCGGAGGAAGGCGATGGGCTCACTTTCCTATTTAGGAGGCAAGGCATCTCCTATGGTGATGCTAGCCCCTGAGCCCTCAACCCCCGAGCTTGCCCTTGAGAGTACATCTGTTTCTTCTTCTTGGGCCTCTCGAGAGGCTCCATGTCCTCGTCAGCCGGGAACGCCATGGCGGCTGCCTTGTAGGCGCTCTCGACTGCGCGCGTGGCATCCAGGATATGACCATGGATGGCGATGGTGACAGCGCTGCCAGGGATCTTGACCATGTTGTAGGCATGATGCATGATGGCCATGAACTTCGTGAGGGCGGGGTAGCCGAGGATGGCGTTATACGGTAGGCCAATGTGCACTACGTCAAAGTCGATCAACTCAGTGCGGTAGTTCTTCTGCGTGCCGAAGGTGACGGCTAGCCAGACCTACCCCAGAGGTTCGATTGAACCACTGGTGACCCCCGTTAATGGCCTGGAGGGCATGAGCCACTCTTAAGGCATATGAAGCTTCTCAAAGGTCTCGACAGAGATGACGTTCAGGCCAGCACCCCCATCAATGAGCATCTTGGAGACAACAATGTTGTTGATGGTGGGGGAGTATACTAGGAGAAGGGTTCCAACAGTCTTGGTGGACTTGGGGTGGTCCTTGGCGTCGAAGGCGATGGTGTACTGAGACCACTTGAGGGGCCTCGAGGTCTCGATGCTTGGGAGAGCACGTTGAGCTCACGGGCGAGCTGCTTGAACTGGTTGTTAGACTTGGGCACCTAAGCTCCACCTTGGGGCCTGGTAGCCTCCGGCTTCCTCGTGGGGGAGGTTTCTGTTCTTCGCGACGGCGTTGGCTTGAGTGCCCGGCGGTCCCTGGTAGCCGCCCTTGCGTCCACCTCTGCCGTAGCCGCGGGTCCCGCTGCCCTCTTAATGCTCGCGCTCCCTGCTCAACCTCTAGAGGTCGAAAAAGTCCTCTGTAGCGTGGCCGCGCCTGTTGTGGTAGATGCAGAATGGAAGATTGTCCTCTTTTTTGTCGCCAGGCTCAGGAGAGTCTCTGCGGGCGCCGTTGGCGTCTGGCTCAGCGATGGGCTTGCGCTTGGTTTCTTCCTGCTTATTGTGACTCTTGTATTCCTCAGCCTGGTCGCCTCCCCGCTGCCTCATCTTGACGAAGAGGAGTCCCTCTCCAGCCTTGGCGCACTTGTCAGCGAGGTCAAACAACTTTACTACATAGGTGAGCTTGTCGTGAATGCCCTGCTTCTCGAGCATCCTGCGGTTTGTGACGCCCTCTCTGAAGGCGGCGATGACTTGAGTGTCGGGAATGTTCGGGATCTTGTTACACACTTGGCTAAAGCGCTAGATGTACTTGTGGAGGGTCTCATCTTTCTTCTGCACCACAGCACGCAGGTCATTGTGGGTGAGCGTGCGCTCATATGTGCCCTTGAAGTTGGCGACGAACTGATTGCAGAGCTCCTCCCACGAGCCGATGGAGTCTTCAGACAGGTTGAGGGGCCACGACAGCGCGGAATCCCGAAGCGCGTGTGAGAACCAGTTCGCCATGACCTTGTCGTCCCCTCCCACAGCTTGGATAGAGGTGGTGTAGAGCTGAAGGAACTTGATGGGGTTGCTGGACCCGTCATAGCCCTTGGGAAGGGCAGGCCTGAAATTCTGTGGCCAGACCACGCGGCACAGAGCGCGGGAAAAGGCCATGCAGCCGGTGGCGTACGTGGTGATTCCTCTCTGGAGAGCCATGCGGTTCTGCTGCCCCGCCTGGCCGATTTCCTCCACGAGGCGGTTCTGGAGGTCCCTCTGGCGCTCCATCCCCACCCGCGCGTCTGGCGCGGTGCGCTGCAAGTTTGGCAGTCACACGGCGAGGACGCATGGGAGGCAGCACTGTGTGTCGCGGCCGGAGGCGGTCCTAGTGGTGGCGGAGGCGCATCCGGTGCGGTCGTTCAAGCGTGGGAGTGGTGAACAATTGACCGCAACGGAGCGGGGCGCGTCGTCGCGATGTCGACGAGGTGGTGGAAACGGTCGAGCCACTGGTTGTGGGACTCCGGGTAGGGCCGGTAGCGGAGGAGTTCCTACGCCATGAGCAGCGCGGTGTGTGGAACAGGCACTGGGCGTCCTTGAGGGGATGCACTCGGGCGCCGAGATGGGTGTGAGGACTCAGCATCCTCGTGGTGTGATACGTCTCTAACGTATCTATAATTTCTTATGTTCCATGCTATATTATGCCATGTTATTAAACATTTTATATGCATTTTATATAGTTTTATGCATTTTCTGGGACTAACCTATTAACAAGATGCCACAGTGGCAGTTCCCTGTTTTCTGCTGTTTTTGGTTTCAGAAAAGTACTTAAGGAAATATTCGCCAAATTGGAAATAAAACAAACTGGAATTATTTTTGGAATATCTCCGTCACAAGGAACCGAAGACAAGACAAAGACGGAGCCCGAGGGGCCCACACCACCTCCCGGCGCGGCTCCCCCCTCTGCCGCGCAAGCAGGTGGTGTGGGACCCTCGGAGCGCCACCGACATCGCCCTTTCGCCCATAAATACCTCCCTGGCCAAAAACCCTAGCACGATATCCAATATTTCCTCCTCAGGTCCCGAGCGCCGCCGCCATCGCCGACAAGTTTTTGGGGTCAGAAGTTCCTGTTCCGGCACCCTGCTGCGACGGGGATTGACCCCCAGAGCCATCTCCATCGACTCCACCGCCTCGACTTCGACTCCATGATGGTTTGTGAGTAGTTCCCCCATGGACTACGGGTTCTTGGCTGTAGCTTGTTGGTACTCTCTCTCCCATGTACTTCAATACAATGTTCTCATGAGCTACCTTACATGATTGAGATCCATATGATGTAATCCGTGTTGTGTTTTTTAGGATCCGATGAATTGTTAAATTATGATCAGTCTATTTATATAAGTTTGTGAAGTTATTATTGCTGCAATCTTGTTATGTTTAATGCTTGTCACTAGTGCACGAGTGGCATGATCTTAGATTTGAGCTCTATATTTATTGCTTAGATTGTATCTACAAGTTGTATGCACATGTCATTGTCCGGAACCGATGGCCCCAAAGTGACAGCAATTGGGATAACCGGAGGGAATGTCTGCGATGTGAGGATCACATGTTTTCACCAAGTGGTAATGCTTTGCTCCAGTGCTCTATTAAAAGGAGTGCCTTAATTGCCAGTAGTTTCCCTAGAGGCCCCGCTGCAAACGGGCTGGCGGGACAAAATATGTTATGCAAGTTTCTCATTGCGAGAACGCACAACTATATATTGAAAACATGCCTACATAATTAATAATCTGGATATTCTTACTTAATGTTATTTCAATATTGTCAATTGCCCAACTATAATTTGTTCACCCGACACTTGTTCTTGAGAGTTACCACTAGTGTAGATAGCTAGGAACTCCGATCCTTCTGTCATCATCATTGCTCTAAAGTCAACTCCACGCAAGAAACTGTTCTCTGGTGCTATTGTATTTGTGTTACTGTTACTACTGCTCTCATACAACTGCTTCTTTCACATCACCCCTGTTACTAGTGCTTTTCCAGGTGCAGCTGAATTGACAAATCGCTTGTTAAGGCTTATAAGTATTCTTTACCTCCCCTTGTGTCGAATAAATAAATTTGGGTTTTACTTCCCTCGAAGACTGTTGCGATCCCCCTATACTTGTGGGTTATCAAGACTATTTTCTGGCGTCGTTGCCGGGGAGGCATAGCTCTACTCATAAGTTCACCTGGGACTACACTCTACCTCTCTCTCTGTTTTTATTTTATTGTATTTTATTTTCTTGTCTAGTTTATTTGTCCTTAGTTTATTTCTTATTATTTTTATTTTGTTTAGTTTACTTTTATCTAGTTTATTTTTGTTTAGCTTATTTTTGTCTTGTTTTATTTTTATATAACCGAAAAACCATAAAAATTTGAAAAACCAAAAATTTAAAAACCCTGTGGTTATGGAAGAACATGCTAGATATGCTATGGAACTTAATGAATTATACATGAATTATAGAGAATCGTATAAGGGAAAAGTCATGAAAGGCGTGTTAGGAAAGTTGAATACACTTGCTAAAATTTTGCTTAAACGCCATGATATAAATTGCTGCTCTGAACAGGATACTAAACATCTTAAATTCCAATGTGGCTTTAGTAAAGAAGTTTTAATTATGAATTATCCTTGGAATAACTATATTGACCTTGGATTTGAAGAAGTAGAACAATTTGTTATATTTATGGGAGATTCTGAAATAGAATCCTTCATGTCTAAAATTATTAAACCTGTGTTGCTTGTAATACACTTAAAGATTATGTCTCCTCTTTGATTATTGCATAGAATATTTCAGCAATAATCCTTATATCATTGATTATAAAGAGAGACTCAATAATGCACAAGAATGTAGCCACAATTTGCAGGAACCTATGGAAGAATAAAATGTTGAACCTGAAAGCTCCTTAGATGGAAAAAAGGAGGAGAGTGAAGAACAAAAGGAGGAAGAATGGAGTAGCTACCCATGACTACCTTCTAATGAGAGTAACTCTTCACCCCTTACACTATTTTATTGTCCCCCATGATTACCAAAGGAGGATGAATGTTATGTTCCTGTGGATTCTCTTGAAATATTCCCTATGAGTAAAACTTGTGAAAATAATTATGCTACTGTTATATATGATAATCCATGCTATTTTGATAAATGTTCTGAATATCCTTTATTTGTGCCTCATTTCAAAATGCATGGTACTAAAGAAGTTTGCTTAGAAAATGTTTATGATAAAGCTCTAGATGATGGTCCTATGTTACTTGATGATATTAATTGTACTACTGTTAAAAATGGGATTGTTGAAGTCTTGGCTTTATCTAGGAGTCCCATGTACCTTGAGAATGATCAATCATCTTGTTATAAAATTGTTACAAGTGGGTTTGAAAGCTTTTATCCCGCTATTATGGAGCTTGATAAAAATTATGTGTTTGTAGATCATGAAAAACATGCTTTATGTGATGTTATGTCGTTGAGTTTATTCATGATGCTACTGAAAATTATTATGAGAGAGGAAAATATGGTTGTAGAATTTTTTATTGTACTAAACAATCTCTCTATATGCTAAAAGTTTTTAAGTTGTTATTCTTTTATCTTCCTATGCTTGTCACTTTGTTATTTGTGAATTTATTTGTGTACAATATTCCTATGTATATGAAGTGGGTTAGACTTAAATGTGTTTTTTATTTGCTTCTTGATGCTCCTTTTGCTTCGGTTTCTATTTTCATTAGATCATCATTAAAACTATCAAGTCTAGCTAAAAGGCATTAAAGAAAAGCGTTTATGGGAGACAACTCAGGTTTTATTTCTGTTATTGTTCTTATTTGAGTCAAGAAGTATGCTTATATTACCTCTATAACAACTCCTTTGTATCTTTATTTTATTGCATAGTTGTGCCAAGTAAATTCTCTAGTAGGAAGTTGATACTAAATTTGGATTTCTGCGCAGGAACAGTTTTTCTGCTGATCACCGTTAAATTCGTAAATAATTATACAAAATTGAAATGACCTGGGATTTTATGAGCGTGATCCACCGATATGTACGCAACTTTCATTAGTTTTGAGCTTTCAGATCCGAGGAAGTTAAGTGCCTCGAACAATTCATCTTTACTGGCTGTTCTGTTTTGACAGATTATGTCTCTGTTTTTTGCGTTGTCTCTTATAGACTTTCAGCAAGGTTCTCTATCATGTAGGGTTGTAGCTAATGTTTTATTGAGTTCTTGAATTGTGTCACAACAGTACCAAAGTGGATTAATGTTTTTGAATACTAACCCCTCTAATGAATTTTATGAGAAGTTTGGTGTGAAGAAAGTTTTCAAGGATTAAGAGAGAAGGATGATATGATGTGATCAAGAAGATGAAAGAGACTAAGCTTGGGGATGCCCCCGTGAGTCACCCAAGCATATTTCAAGAAGACTCAAGAGTCAAAGCTTGGGGATGCCCAAGGCATCCCCTTCTTCATCAACAACTTATCAGGTCATCTCTAGTGAAACTATATTTTAATTCCGTCACATCTTATGTACTTTACTTGGAGCATCGGTTTGCTTTTATTTCTGGTTTTGTTATTTTTGTTTTCTAAATAAATTTGATCCTAGCATTCTTGTTTGGGAGAGATACACGCTCCTCTTTTTCTTATGAATACTCCTATTATTCACTTATATTTGTTGAGTATTCTTCTCTAGTGTAGTGGACCTACACTTAGAAAATAGAAAGTCCATGTGTATAGTGCAAATCTCTGGATCAATTCGTTTGCACACACAATTTATGATGCAATATCACAAAAAAGTATCAATTTATTACAACGCTGATCCATACTTAGAAAATATTTATTACAACTTGCATAGCATAAAGCTAGAAGTGAATAGAATAAACAACGGAAAAAGTATTCTTCATGGAGTCCCCATCATCAGCATGTGCCACAGGCGAGCATGTTGGTTGAAGACTCGAAACCCTTAGAGAAAATCTCACTCGTCATCAGAACAATATGCAATAAGAAAGATATTGCAACAACGTGGGTCGGAACCATTTAAAAATGGAACTGGAAAATGACATTATGGTGGAAACTTAGAGGAATAACTCTATAACCTATATGCTTATTTGGCTGGTGGAGCTCAAGGCTATTTTGCAGAAACCAAGATTTTCCCTAACACTTTGAAACAACTTTACCTAGTTGAGACAAATATGGTATGAAAGCCATAGTCTCAATCTACCCGTGTTCACCCATCAAGTTTTAATTTAGAAGTTGGAATGGTGGAATCCTCCGTTGACGTCCTTGATCAGCTGCTCAAATTGTCCGTACCGGGGACACGGCTAAGTACTTAGAGTTTAACTCTGTAGAGGTTGTGCACATTCACCATTGTACCCATTCAACCCAAATTATCCTATACATTCTGGAGGTGTTAAGGAAAAGGAGAAGAATGAGACGAGATCTTTCAGAAGCATTTTCCCTCCCATTGCCGGCCTGACACGTTCCACCTACATTCCTCTACCACCACCTGTCAAGCAAGGGCGGGTCCACGCAACTTAATTGATCAAGCCAGAGCCCATATTGGCAATGGCTTCACGGGAAGCAATCGTCACTCGGAGTTCTTCAGATTCCTCTGTTCCTGGTTGGTCGTCCACAAGTTAATATCCCACAGGTAAAACCCCTGGGGACAACACTCAACTCATACAACCAAGCAACCAATTCCACCCAGGTGTTTCATTCTTAACTTAGTAGAATTCAAGTTTTCATAAAACCATCTTTTGCATAGCATCAATAATTCTACTAAGTATTGCATAGGAACCTAGACACATGAGTAAGTAATTTCTACACAGGTCTAGCATAGCATTTCTACTAAGTCCTACACATGCTTAGGAAAATAGACTACTCATGCATAGAAAAATAGTAGGACTTTTATGAGGTGTGCCACTTGCCTTGGCAACAGGGAGTGCAGCAGTTACAGTTGCAAAGATCCTCGTTTCCCTCCGAATAGTCTAACAAAACAAAATGCCACACATAAACACAAGCAACATAACCATTCAAAAATATGCTATGCATGAGATGCAATAATTTAATTACATGAAACTAATATTTTTATCTATTAGAAGTTTTATGAAGTATGCATGATCACATTTTTAATTTGTTTTCAATTAGCAAGACTTGAATAAAAGGGTAAACACAAGAATTTAGTTTACTGTAATAAAATTTCTTTAACCAAAATTTGTTAAAAGTGTTACTGGACAGAGGGCATCAAAAGAAAATTTTAGCAATCTGATTCACTCAAAAATAATTTTTCTAACTAAAGTTATGTCAAAAAATACTTAAATTACTCATTTGAATATACGAAAATTTTGAATTTTGAGTGGGTGCTTAGAACCTCATATGTGTGGATGACACAATTTTGAGTGGGAGCTCGTGTTCTTAAATATATGGAGACATAATTTGAGTGGGAGCCGAATTCATCTTGTGTAAATGACACATTGTGAATTGTACCAGTAGAATTGATGAGAAAGATGAAGTTGTGAAAATATTTAAAAGTTAGTATCTATTTGGAATAGAACGGGAATTTTAAATAATTAGTCGAGTTGTTTTGGATTACATCTGAGGAGTCAGAATAAATTAAAACCAAAGGATGGTCCTTGGAAATCCAATTAATCATTAAGAGTAATGATACACTGTATTAGTGGTTGTATGACATGTTGGTCTATTATGTGATATTAGACATCATACAGAAACCATATTGTATGCTCGATGTTCTTAGAAGAAGAACAGTTCTGAAAGTACATTTGGAATTTACTGGAAGTAGAAATGTATTAATTTTTAGATTGACATTGTTATGTCAAGTCTTGTACATAGGTATGAAAGTATATATAAATATCGTGAGATTGTAATTGTTACAAGGAGTTCTCTATGACTGAGTGTGTTTTCAAGGCAATTATCTGGTTAACAGAATCAGAGTAAGCGCTGGGAAACATAAGTCTCACTTAGTTACGGTATTTGCATATAAGTTAGTAGATAACATGATGATATCAATCAAGTTGATAGTAATGGATCGTAAAAGAACGCACAATTGTGTATTGTACAGATTGTCAGAGTAACGCTCTTCCACAAGCAAGCATTATCATATAACGCTTATTTGATAAGGGGTTTATTTATGAAGTAAGATGCAACTAGTTTATTTGTACTCTACTGCAAGTGGGAGACTGAAGGAGATATGCCATAGAGGCAAATAAATAAGTAGTATTTATCGCATTATCTCATAAGTTTATAATAGGTTTTTGTATTATGTTATAACTGTATTAATCGGAATTATTAATACACGTGTGATACATAGACAACCAGAGTCCCTAGTGAGCCTCTATATAAACTAGTCCGTTGGGCAACAATTGATCGAGATTCCCGATCAAGGACAATGACGTCGGTTGACAATGGGGTCATCTTATTAGTAGAATAAGGTGATGGACATACGCAAAGTATTGCAATAAGATGGTATTACGATGTTTTCCATTTGCAATAAATAAGTAATATGATAACTTATTCCTTAGACCGTGAGACCGTACTTGTTTCTACTTCGTAGGGGTACTTTGAGAGCATCAAACGTTGTGTCTTATATAGCATGACAATAACGGTGTCCATCTTGGGTATCCCTAAAGAGTATGTTGAGACGTAAGGATCAAGAGCTGGATTTGTTTATTCTTGTAATGGAAAGATACTCAGGCCCACTCGGTGAGATTGCATCTATATAGCTACGCAGCTTATGACTAGGTCATGGAGATGTAATATCACAGACGAGTTAATAACCTTTGTCGGTAATGAGATACAACAAGGATATCGGATGTCTGTGATCATATCTTGGACTAGGTAGTATCATAGAAACAAAGTGAATGAATATCATGTTTATGGTTCAACGATGATATTCGTAGAATGCACAGGGACCATCATATGCGTCTAGGTCTTAACGACACCTGGAGAAGGTTCTGGAATATTATAGGATTTTATTAGAGAGAGAGAAATGATCCGGAAAGAGTTCTGGTGGTCCGGAAGAAGTTCCGGGAAGGTCTGGAATGGTTCCAGGAATGTCCGAAAGATGTTCGGGTGGTCCGGAAAAAGTTTCGGAGTCACGGGATATTAAATAGTATTCAAATATATTAATTATGAATTATTTATATTTTTTATTAATTTAGTTATTAAATAATAAAGGAAAAAGGGGCAGCCCACCTAAGTGGGCCAATTGTGGCCCACTAAGGTGAGCCGCACCAGCCAAGGAGGAAGGGGCCTGGGCCCCTAGTCCGAATTGGACTAGGAGGTTCGGCCGGCCTCCCCCCTCCCTCTCCTTTAGTCCCACATGGGGGAGGCAAGGTGTTTACGCACCCCCTCCCCACTTTATATAGCAAGGCATTGGATTAATTACAGGACAATACAATTAATTGTATAGCAGGCCGGCTGAGCTGTTTCTCCGCCCGTTTTGCCTCCTATCTCCACCAAAGCTATACCGTCGGGCACCGTTGCCCTGCGGGATTCCAGAAAAGTTCTACCCCTGCGATCTCAGCTAGATCTGAGTGACCGGGGGTTGTTATTAAGCTCCGTATGTTTGCGAGTGCTCGGAGGTGTCACATTTGAGGAGCCTGGGCGACGTCGTCTCGCCCACCCAGCAGCCCTGCCGCTGCCCTGCTGCCGGTGCCACCCCCAGCCGCCGGCGCCACGCCATCTTCCGCCCGACGCCCGTCGACGCAGGTCATCATCGACATCCCGGCGTCATCGTCTACTTTGTCGCGCCAAGTTCTCCGCGACCTTGAGGTCGGCTACGTACGACTTCATCATCAACGCTTGTGCGGGAGCGTAATCCCCGCTATAGGTCTACATGGAGGTATGTGACCCGTTCCGCCACCGTTATCACATGTACTAGATAGATATATCCTGGCTAGTTAGGGTGTTCATAAGCTAGAAAAATTATTGTTTTCTGCACCGGAAACCCTTCAGTGGCGGACTTAAAAAATAGTTTCACTAGCAAGGACCTGATAGTTTGTTAATTAAAAGATTCATATTACAATGGAGCTTACCTGTAAATTGAGTGGTCACGTTTGGTACCTCATAAATATTTATGGGCCCACACAGCTTGTTGAGAGAACACTGTTGATGGACTCGCTCTTAAGTATTCATAATACTCCCATGAATCTTTGGCTTATCTTGGGAGATTTTAATCTGATCAGAGGACCATAAAATATAAATAAGCCGGGTGGAGATATCAACAATATGCTTGCCTTTAACAGAATTTTCAGCCATCATGATTGGGTAGAGATCCCACTTAAGAGCAGATCATACACTTGGAGTAACATGTAGGCTGACCCCCTTCTGGAAAAATTGGACTGGGTGTTTTCATCTGCCAATTGGACTACTATGTTTCCTAATACTTTTGCTAATCCTTTAGCCAAACTTTCATCCGATCATGTTCCTATGCAATTACAGATTGGGATTGATGTGCCCAAGGCCAATGTAATCAGCTTTGAGGAACCCTAGATTACCATGTCAGGTTTTAAAGATGTGGTTTCTACTAATTGGCCGCATAACCACAGTTACAAAAATCCATCTCAAGATATCACTTCGAGGCCAAAATCTCTTAGATACGGGCTTAAAAAATGGAGTAAAATCCTATCCCAAATTAATAAGATAGTTGACTCATGTTGTTTTGTTGTTGCGTTGTTGGATGGTTTAGAGGATCAGAGAGCTCTTTCGGTCATTGAGAGCAACTTCAGAAGGATACTTAAAACCCATCTGAATAAGATGCTTGAGGCTAAGAGAGTATGTTGGAAAAAATAGGGCAAAAATCAGATGGGTAAAATTAGGTGGTGAGCATACAAGATTTTTGCATACCTATGCAACCAAGAGTTTTCGCTGCAATTATATTACCAACATAACCACTGAGGATGGTCGGATCATGTGTGATCATAAGGAGAAGGCGGCTGTGATCTGGCATGCTTTTAAAAAAAGAATTGGTATCTCGGATAGTCCCACCATGCTCTTTGATCTTCATGACCTTATTCACACAAACCCTGAGATGGGTTTAATGGAGCCTTCCTGAAGAACTGCTGGGATATTGTGAAGGAACAAATTTACAGCCTATGCCAACAATTCCATGAGGGTAATTTGGATATTGCTTGTTTTAATACAACTTTCATCACTCTTATTCCTAAATTGGGCAGTCCAGAATTAGTAAATGACTACATACCAATTTCCTTAGTGAGACTCCCTCTTAAATTCCCGACTAAGCTTTTGGCCAATCGGATGGAAGGTTATGATTTCTGCCTTACATAGAAATCAGTATGGTTTTATTAAAAGCAGGACTATTCAAGACTATCTTCTTGGGCCTTTGAATACATCCATCTTTGCCATATATCCAAAAAGGAAATTATTATCCTTAAATTGGACTTTGAAAAGGCTTTTGATAAAGTAGAATACAATGCTATCCAAAGTTTTAAATAGCGGGAGAAGCTATATAACGGCGGCTTGTTCAGCAGCTAAAATAGGATATATCGCAGCTATATCGCAGCTATATCCATTTAGTGTTTTTGCTAAATCATGAAAAAACAAATATTTGGTAGCATATAGACATAACCACTACACGCAGTACTGAATACATCATGGAGATAAGAGATTAGACTAGAAAGAATTGCCTGGCTGCCACATTGTTGTCGAGAGCAGCTTGGTTGCAGCCAGTGGTAGATGCGATCCAGAACACGCAGATCAGGATTCAGTAGTAGCAGGGAACCATCCAGCACAGCTGCAGCACCTCCATGGCGTTCCAGCCGACGGCCCTCGTGTAGCTGGCACGCGTGAAGAGCCTGCAGCTGGGTCGGCGTCGAGCAGCTTGGTTCAGGATCTGGAGCTAGGGTGGCGGGGAGCAGGAGGTAGAACGACCGTGTTCGTACGCGCCGCCATGGTGGCTGCTCTTCTTTGGAGGAGAGACGGGAAATTAAGTGCGGCTTAGGGTTTTCTACTCTGGCGAAATAACTGGGCCGTATCGGCTCGCTCGCTGCATAGGGAATTTTTCACCAAATTTTGGGCCGAGCGAGCGGGACGCTACATCGTTAACGTTAAGGCTTATTTAGCGGAAATAACCCCCATTTAGCTGCGCTATTGCGTTTTTTGATCAGTAGCATGATAAACAAATAGCTGTAACGGCAAGGCTATGAGCAGGCTATAGCGCAGATATAGCGGCGCTATAGCCGGTGATTTAAAACTTTGGTGCTATCCTACTTATGCTTGGACATATGGGATTTGGTGAGATATGGATTAATTGATCTGCTCTATTTTATTTTCTGCCTCTGTTGTTGTTCTTCTTAATGGGGTCCCTGGGAAAAATTATTTGCAAGAGAGGCGTGAGGCAAGGTGACCCACTGTCCCCTCTTCTATTTGTGATAACAGTTGAACTGCTACAGTACATCATTAATGCAACCTGGAGAACTTGTGATCTACAACTGCCTTTGGATAGCTCTTTTGGCCTAGATTACCCTATCATACAGTATGCTGATGACACCTTGATTATCCTGCCACCTTGTAATGATCAGTTATCCAGATTAAAGATACTTTTGGATATATTCTCTGCATCTGCTGGTCTGAAATTAACTATAGTAAATCATCCCTGGTACCAATTAATGTGAGTCCGCAAACAGCACAGAACCTGGCAGCTACTATCGGTTGTAAACTTGAGGCTCTTCCTTTCTCCTATTTGGGACTCCCACTTGGCACTGCTAGACCTAAGATGGCTGATCTGATCTCTATTCTGCACATAATTGATAGAAGGCTTGTGGGTATTGCTGACACCTTATCCTATGATGGAATATTAATTGTTGTTAAATCCATCATTTCTGCTACTCCAAACTTTGCCATGTGCACCCTGAAATTACCTCTTGGATTTCTGGACTATATTGAAGGGAATACCAGGGGTTTCTTTTGGAGAGGTAAAGACATCCACAAAAAAGGCAAGTGCCTAGTTAAGTGGGAAAATGTCTGCAAACCCAAGGATTCAGGTGGACTTGGTGTCCTCGACCTTAGAACCCAGAATACTGCTCCCCTTTTGAAATTCCTGTTTAAGTTCATGAACATGGCAGATATACCTTGGGTCAAACTTATATGGCAAGCAAATTACCCAAATGATAAGCTACCTCAGAATGGTAGCACATGTGGTTCGTTTTGGTGGAGAGATTGTGTGAAACTCTTTGGAACTTTTCTGGAACTGGCATCATGTACTCCTGCGGATGGGAGAACAATCAGGTTGTGGCTAGATAAATGGACTGACGATCTAATTCGAACCAAGCTTCCCCACCTTTGCTCTTTTGCTAAGGACCAGAAAATTTCACTTAAAAGAGCTATAGCTATATGCACTGATGAAAATACATATGATATGTTTCACTTACCCTATCTACTGGCTGATCAGCAATGTGCACAGTTAGATCAGATGCTCCAGAGCCGAGCTGATGTTTACAATTTGGATAATTGGCACATGACTGCTAATCACAAACCATACTCTAGTAAAAGAGTGTATGCTGCACTCTCGCCACAGGGACTCGCTCCCATGCCCATTCGGTGGATTTGGAAGTCATGTATCCAATCCAAGCATAAAATTTTCTTCTGGCTTCTACTTCAAGATAGGCTAAATACTAGAGATCTTCTGGCTCGTAAGAACTTTGTGATTGCTTCATATGACTGTGTCTTGTGCCCTGAGATTGGTATGGAATTGCTAGCTCACATGTTCTTCGAATGTGATTTCAGTAGGAACTTTTGGTGACGGCTGAATATGGAATGGAACACAGAGTTGGACCTTATGCTTATGTTGTTGGAGCATTTGGAACCACAGAAGCAGGGTCATCTTTGATAACCAAGATATTGATTCAGACTTATGTGTCTCAGATTTTAATTCTGTCTTTAAACATGTTATGCATGGTGTGAAACCTTCTCTTAAAGAGGGTATGAGCCAGTGGGTAGATACTTTATGAACACCTTATCTGTAATGTTGTAAATATAGTTGTTGAATGAGAAAATAGAAAATGAGACAGTAGGGGTTTTCCCCTACTATTTTCCGCTTCAAAAAAAATGAAGAAGGGGATGCCTTGGACATCCCCAGGCTTTGACGCTTGAGTCTTCTTGAAATATGTTGGGTATGAACCACCGGGGCATCCCCAAGCTTTGGCTTTACTATCCTCTTGATCACATCATATCATCCTTCTCTCTTGATCCTTGAAAACTTCCTCCACACCAAACTTAGAGTAAACTTCATTAGAGGGTTAGTGCGATAAAAAATTCTTATATTCTTCATGGGAACAATCATAATAATGGTACTGGACATTAGATACAACCACCGATACTTCATGGAATAAAAAGATCCAATCAAAATAGCAAAAGAGGCATTGGAAAATAAATGGCACAAAAACCGAACAATCCGTATAGACGAATTTTTTAGAGGCACATAACTTGCTCATGTCAGAAAACTCAATACTAATAAAAGTTGCATATATATATCTGTGGATTAGGCACAAAAAAGGGCAGATCATGTGGATTTTTCTGTGAAGAGTTATGAATTTAACGGTGAACAGCAGAAAACTATTTCTGTGCAGGAATCCAAATTTAGCATCAACTTTCAACTAGAGGCTTAACTTGACACAATAATTTAATAAAGTAAAGATACAAAGGAATTTCTACAGAGGTAGGACAATTCCTTGACTTAACAAAATAAAATTACAGGAAATAAAATATTGGGGTGTCTCCCATAAGCGTTTTTCTTTAAAGCCTTTTAGCTAGGCAAGGAGATTCTTATGATGCTCTCATAAGAATGAGAGTTGAAAAACATAGGAGAGCATCAAGAGGTAAACAGCAAACATATTTAAGTCTTACCCACTTCCTATGAAAAGGAGTCTTCCGATAGAATAAATTATTGAAACATAAAGCAACTATCATAACAACATGAAACAAATGCAACTTCAAAACTTTCAACATAAAGAGAGGCGTTTTAGTAACTTGAAAACTTTAACAACCGTGTTTTCCTCTCTAACTTTCAGGATAATCATTGATAAAATCCACAATATAACCATCACATGAAAAATTCTTATCATGATCCATACGCATAAAATTATCATTATCTCCCTCATAGAAAGGTTCTTCTCATTAATAACAAGGGGAGTAAGATCATCATAAAGAACTTGAACATGATAGACAAGTTGTACATTAAAATGATTGGTTTGAGTGATTCCTCTATAATTATGACAAGTTTCGAAAGGATAATTGTAATTATAACCAATGTCATAGTATTCTTTATAGTTATCAAGGACCGGAGGCATAGTATCATCATAAGTAATGCAATAGTTATCCTCTAAAGTGCGTTCATTTGCAAACATGTCATCATTTTTACTAGAAGGAGATGTATCAAATATATAATAATTAGTAGCAAAAGGATTTTCAAACTCCGCATCCCCGAGCTGGGAGCTCTCTATATCATCATGGGAAGGAACATGGATAGTATTAATAGTGCAGCAATTATTAACATCATCATTTTCAGAATTATTATCCCAAAGATCTTCAATATCTAAAGAAGTGTGTTTTCCCAATCATGATCACTAATATATATAACAGGCATAGGTACATCATCAAGTTCATAATCATCAAATTCAGAATTATAAGTATGAATTGTAACAGGAGCAACAAGTTGGGAGAAGATACCGTTTCCTCTCTCCTTTTACTCCTCTTCTTGTTCTTGTTCTTTCCCTTTCCATTGTCTTCTTCTTTTCCTCTTTTTGAGGGAGAGGCTTGAAAGGAAGCTTCTCCACATAACCTGGTTTAGTATTAGAGACAATGGAAGAAACTTGGGGGAATTCCCCCTTTTCAGTAATAAGATGAAAACACAGATTAGTATTGTCATACTTTTGTGAAGTCTCATCGTTTATAATATTTTGTATGTAGGTGTTAGCATGGCAATTATTAACACAATAGAGATAACATCCCTGCAACAAATCATCCATATCAATATCATTCATATTTAACAAAGAAGTTTTTCTTGATATCTCTTCACACCCCAAAAATAAAGTAAGTTCATCATGTTGATTAGGGGTGATCATGTTATCACAAAAGTCTCCTGCAATATCTTTATGAGAACCTGAGCATTCACATTTGAAATGACCCTTTTCATAGCAAAGTTCACAAATAAAAGGATAGGTCGCACAAATCGCTTTACCAAGATCTCTTAAAACTTTATACCAACCTCTAGTATTTTCATTCCTATGATGGATACAATATTCATCTTCAATTTGATTAATTCCACAAGGTTTATGCATTCCAAAAAAATTAACATGCTTATAAGAAATAGTATTTTCAGAAGTTTGAGCATGTTTACCGCAATCATTAACAATTTTCAAAAGTTCATGATACACGTCCCATTTTCTTTAGGAACATTAATATGAGAAGGAAAGGTTCTAAAATAATCAACAATAATATGAGAATCAAGACCATATTTAGCACTAAGATCTTGAAAACCAGCAGTTTCAACACAAGACTTAATGCAATCATATTCATAGTTCATACCTGATTCTTTAACTTTGTCGTTCTTCCAATCTTCAGCATTGTTTTGAATTGTTTCAAGGAGATCCCATTTACCTTCAATCTCCTTACTTGCGAAAGAACCCTCCGAACAGGCATCTAGATAATCCTTGCAATGTCCTAAAAGTCTTGCATAAAAATTATTAGCAATCATTTTATCAGGAAGCTAATGGTTAGGACATTTGAGAATTACTTATTTTCAGCCTTCCCCAGGCTTGAGCAATGCTTTCTCCTTCATGAGGCCAGAAATTATATATATAATTACGATCTTGGTGAATCTCACTTGAATGATAAAATTTTGAATAAAAGAGACATACAACCTCCTCCCATTCAAGGGAGTGCCTATCCTTCAACAATTTATACCAATGCGCAGCTATTCTGCCAAGTGATATAGAAAATAATTTCTTCTTAACTTTGTCCATTGAAATACCTGCACACTTGACCAACTCGCATAATTCATGCAAAAATAGCGAATAATCACCAGGATGGACAGTTCCATCCCCTACATAGCGGTTATCCATGACACGGTCAACAATTTTCATAGGTACTTTAATTGGCACTATTTCTTCAGGTGGATTTAGAATATCACAAGCATCATTAAAATTATCACATATTGGAGGTAAAGCATTATCAAGGCTAAATAATTCCTTCAAAGCCGAGGAGCAAGAATGATTAGGTTTTTCCACGGCCCTAGCAATAATAGTGTCCAAAGAATTTATACTAATAACATTACTACCACTATTATGCAAACAAACTTCCATAGGTTTTTTAATTTTCTCTTCAAAAGTGTGATGTCCTAATGCAATATAAATTTTGTAGAGATCCCTAAATTTTTTGTTGTTTTCTATTAGCCTAACTAGTGAAAATAAAAACAAGAAACAAAAAGTAATAACTGCAGAATCTAAAGGAGATACCTTTAAGCGCTCACCTCCCCGGCAACGGCGCCAGAAAATAGCTTGATGTCTACGCACGCTTCTATTCTCGTAGACAGTGTTGGTCCTCCAAGAGCAAAGGTTTGTAGAACAGCACCAAGTTTCCCTTAAGCGAATCACACAAGGTATATCGAACTCAGGGAGGTAGAGGTCAAAGATAACCCTCTCGAACAACCCTGCAATTAAGATACGAGAAGTCTCTTGTTTCGCCAACACACTCAATTCACTTGTTAGATGCATAGGTGCACTAGTTATGCGAAGAGATAGTGAAATACAAGTAATATGGATGATTATATGGAGTAATTACAATCTGTAATAAAAATGGCAGCAAGCAAACATGTAGCAGAACTTGTTGGAAAGGTGTTTTAATGCTTAGAAACAAGGCCTAGGGATCCTTCTTTCACAAGTGGACATTCTCAACAATGACATAAAAGTTAAATAAATGAACACTACTCTCAAACACTGTCATGTTGGATGACAAACACAATTCATTGTGTAGGGCTACGAGAGCACCGCCAAAGTCAGAGTAAACTAACACCCACCACGTCATAAAGGAATCACACACGGTGCACACACTTTCACCGTTACAACCGTAAATAACCCCGGAGTTCATATTAAAGTACCCTCTAGAGTGCATAATGGATAAGAGTAGCATCAGATATTCAACTAGATTACAAAGCTCATGATCACATGAATATCACATGGGAGAGAGAGATAAACCACATAGCTTCTGTAGATCCCGCAGCTCCGGGGGAGACTACTCACTCCTCATCGTAGGAGTCAGCAACGGCGATGGAGATGGTGGTGGAGTCGATGGAGATGGCTCCGGGGGCAATTCCCCGTCCCGGTAGGGTGCCGGTACAAAGACTTCTATCCTCGAATCTCGTCTTCGATGGCGGCGGTGCTCGGGGCCGTGGAAGAAATATTTAACTCCGTGCTAGGGTTTTTGGTCTGGGAGGTATTAGTAGGCGAAAGGGCGAAGGCGGTGTAGGCCCGAGGGGCCCACACCTGTTGCTCGCGCGACCAGAAGTGGGGCCGCGCGAGCACGTGGTGGTGGTGCCTCGGCCTCCCAATTCGTGTTGTCTTCGGTTTTCTGAAACGTTCCTGATGAAAAACGGACTTCAGAAAAGAAATCGTCCAATCCAGAGATTATTTCCTTAAGTACTTTTCTGAAACCAAAAACAGCAGAAAACTGGGAACTGGCACTGTGGCATCTTGTTAATAGGTTAGTCCCAGAAAATGCATAAAACTATATAAAATGCATATAAAACATGCTATAAGTTGGTATAATGTAGCATGGAACATAAGAAATTATAGATACATTGGAGACGTATCAAAGCTTCTGCCGTGATTCTTTCCTGCATTATCATGCGCTTGCAGCGCCATTTAGAAGACTTGGCTTAGAGACTTTTGCTTCATAGTGTGTATTACACTTTTAAGTAGATGTTGTTGAATCCGCATGTGTGCCTCTCGAAGGGCCTTTATTTAACTAAATGACTTTGTTCACTCTGCGTCGCTAGGACCCGTCTCTTTGTGCTATTACTACGCCGCTGCGGTATGCCTGAGCAATGACTCGTCAAGGCTGGGGGGAGTTTAAGGCTTAGAGAGGTAAGAGCGCTCGAGGCGCGATGCTCAAGGGCCCCCCTTTGATGTGCAAGCAGTCCATGGAGTGTGAGGGTAAATAATCGCTCGAGGTTTTTCCTGGCGATGCGTTCTCCTTTAGGGGCCGAGTTTTGCCTGCACGAGCTTGGAGGGACTTTTGTTCCCTGCAGATGTTAGGGAGGCAAAACCAAACGCTTGGGTATGGTGGTAAGGACTCATTTGCGCTTATAGGTTTCCTCAGGTATATCTCGCGAGGAGAGTAAGTACAAGGTCCTTAGGAGAGGTGGGGTGTTTTGGGGATCATGCCCTTTATCCAGAGCTCGGATCCCTTGGGTTTTGAAATGCTGCTGGGGTACTCTTGAGGGACATGCACCATACTCAGCTCCGCTCGCGAGGTATGCATGGAAAAAAATATAAGCTCACATGAAAAGGAAGAAAGTGAAAGTAAACTCACCACCAAAATATTACATAGCGGCGCCATAGTGCATAGTTCACTTAGGAACGAAATGGTTCATTACACTTGGGGTTGCCAAGCTAACGTTCTTTCCATGTCGAGGCATCGGAACCAGCCATTAGTGGTTGAGACTCTCTATGGCCTGCGGTGGCTCGTTACAAGGAGAGCTCGGAGGGCTGGCCCTCAGGAGAAGTTTTGTGAAGCTTGGAGGTGAAGTCGTGATCTTACCTGTAGAGACAAAAAATGCCTGACGTGACAATGATCACGGGCGTGACAATGATCACGGGTAGAACTTGCGTAGATGTAGGATGTTCCACGAGTTCTTGACGGGGATGTCGTCTTTAGTATCGAGGCGCGCCTCGCTTGGCCTGGCAATGTGAGAGACCATGTAGGAGCCTTGCCACATCGGTGAGAGCTTGTGGAAGCCTTCTATGGAGAGGATTCGCCTGAGGACGAGGTCACCCGCCTCCAGAGTGAACGAGCGCACATGGCGGCTGTGTTAGCGTCGCAGGTCTTGCTGGTACTTTGCCTCTCTGAGGGTGGCCTGGCGGCGCGATCCCTCGAGAAGCAGCAGGTCGTCGTTGTGGAAGTCCTTCTGCGTGTCCGCATTGAAGGCAAGGACCCGTGGGGATCCGTGCTTGATTTTTGTGGGGAGGACTGCTTCAGCTCCATAGACGAGGGCGAACGTCGTTTCACCAGTGGGCTTTGAGGGAGTTGTGCGTATGGACCAGAGCATAGATGGGAGCTTGTCGATCCAGCCCTTTCCGTGACCCTTGAGGATGTTGAAGCTTCTGGTCTTGAGGTCCTTGAGGACTTCTGCATTTGCTTGCTCGTCTTGACCGTTGCCCTGTGGGTGTGCCATTTAGGCGAAGCAGAGCTTGACGCCGAGTTTTCCGCACTAAGACCGGAAGATGCCGCTGGTAAACTTCGAGCCATTGTCAGTGATGATGTGATTAGGCACTCCGAAGCGGCAGACCAGGCTCCTGATGAATTTCACCACTACCCCGGCTGGTATGCTGCGCGTTAGTTTGACCTCGGGCCACTTGATGAACTTGTCGATGGCCCCAAAGAGGTAATGGTAGCCACCTTGCGATTTCGGAAGGGGCCCAAACTGTCCAGCCCCCAGACCGCGAATCGCCAGGAAAGCGGGATGGTCTGGAGCCCCAGTGTCGGCTGATGGATTTGCTTGGCGTGGTACTGCCAAGCATCGCAAGCTTGGACGAGAGTGACCGCATCTTGAAGCGTTTGTGGCCAGTAGAAGCCGCTCCTGAAGACTTTGCCTGCAAGGGTGCGTGGGCACGAGTGGTGGCCGCACTCTCCAATATGGGTGTCCATGATCAGCATTCAGCCTTTTTCAGGAGGGACGCATTTGAGCACGATCCCATTTGGGCGCTTCCTGTACAGGTCTCCCTAGAGGATGTAGTAGGATTTTGCCTGTCGAGCGATTCGCTCTGCTTCTGCATCTTCCTCGGAGAGGACTCCCTTGACCAGGTAGTCTTTGAGCTCGTCAATCCAGACTGTTTCTTGTTGTGCCGCTGTCAGCTATAGACGCTCTCCTATGTGAGGACCGCAATCGGGAGCCCCAGCTTCAGGAGGTGGTGGGAGTGCTTCATCTGCGCTTGCGGTCATCGCTTCTTGTGGCTGCTTTATGGATGCCTCTATGAGCCTTTCTTCAAAGACGCCTGCTTGCTGGGCTTTCCTTCACGATGCTCACTTGGCGATGTCGTTAGCCTCCTGGTTTTCTTTCCTCGATATGTGCATGAGCTCCATGCCCCTGAAGTGCATCTCGAGCTTGCGGACCTCTTCAAGGTATGCGGCCATGTGGTGTTCCTTAGGCGTGTAGCTTTTGTTGGAGAAGTTGACAAGCAACTGGGAGTGGCCCTTGACGAGTAAGTGCTTGACGCCTAGAGCGATGGCGGCCCTTAGGCCGGTGAGAAGGCCCTCGTATTCAGCGATGTTGTTGGAGATCTTGTCTATTGTGAAGCACATCTGGACAGCGTAGTAGAGCTTGTCGCCTTTTGGCGAGGTCAAGACGACACATGCCCTGCCATTGCGGCAGGCGAAATCTCTGTCTAATTGCATGGTCCAGTGGCTGGGCATTGTGTCTCCAGAGAGCTCAACCTCTTATCCTCGAGGCTCTTCAGGGCTTGGGTCAGTCTATTCGGCGACAAAGTGTTCCATCGCTCTTCCTTGATGACTCTTGTGGTGTTAAAGCGCAAATTGAATGGCTGCAGCTCTATGTTCCAGCCCGCGACACGATCTGTAGCTTTGGGGTTGTGCAGGATCTCTTCCAGGTGGAAGGAAGTGATCACTGTGATGGGGTGGCCCTGGAAGTAGTGTCACAGTTTCCTGGAGGCGATGAGGAGCGCGACGAGAAGCTTCTGCTGCATTGGGTACCGTTCCCGAGCGTCCCGCAGTAATTACAAAGTAGACGGGGTGCTCGATAAGGGTTGTCAACAGAGGTGCAGCGGAAGCTCTCTGCGGAGGCTCTTCAAGGCCCTTGTCGAGATCCGTCTGTGGAGGTGTCTCGGCAAAGGTGTTTGCGGCAGACTCGACTTGAGGTTGTGGGCCTGGCGGTGGGTCTTTGGAGTCTTCTTCTTTGCCGAGATCTTTGTCGGGTGGCTTTGGACTTCGAGTGGTAGCACTTTTCTTGGGAAGAACTAGCTCTTCTCTTTCAACCACAAGGACGACGCTAGCGGTCTGAGGAGTGGATGATAGGTACAGCTTCAGATGTTCGGCTGTCCTTTGGGCTACCATGACTGGTGGGCTGGCCAAATACCTCTTTAAGTCTTCAAAAGCTGTGTCTGCTTCAGGGGTCCACTTGAATGTGCCGGGATTCTTTGTGATCTTGAAGAATGGCAGGGCTCTCTCACCGAACTAGGAGATGAAACGGCCCAGGCTGGCCATACAGCCTGCTAGGCGCTGCTTTTCCTTGAGCCGGCGAGGAGAGTGCATTCCTTCTATGGCCTTAATCTTGTCAGGATTTGCTTCTATGTCGTTATGGGACATGAGGAATCCTAGGGGTTTGCCTGAAGGTACCCCGAAGACGCACTTGGCAGGGTTCATCTTGATGTTCACCTTGCACAGGCTGGCGAAGGTTTCCTCGAGATCCTTTAAGAGAATGTTCCCCTCGCGAGACTTGACCACAATGCTGTCGACATAAGCTTATGCGTTTCTGCCCATCTGCTCTCCCAAGGCTGTCCTCATGAGCCTCAGGAAAGTGGCATCGGCGTTCTTCAGGCCGAAACGCATGCAAACATAACAATACACACCACAAGGGGTGAGGAATGTTGTCTTCTCCTTTTCCTCTTTAGGCATTTTAATCTGGTGATAACCGGAGAAGGCTTCCAGAAAACAAAGGAGGTCGCAGCCGGCGGTGGAGTTCACGATATGGTCTATCCTTTGCATGGGATATGGGTCCTTGGGGCAGGCTTTATTTACGTCTGTGTAGTCGATGCAGAGTCAGCCTTCTCCAGTGGGTTTAGGGATGGCCACGCCATTGGAGAGCCTTGTGGGGTGCGCGACTTCGTGGACGACATTTGCCGGTTTTAGCTTCTCTACTTCCTTGATGATGAATGCTTGCTTCTCGGGGGCTTGCTTTCGTGTTTTTTGCTTGACGGGGCGTGCGTCAGGACACACGGCTATGTTCTGCTCAATCACCTCCCTCGGTACACCGGACATATCTAACGGAGTCCATGCGAACATGGTAGAGTTTGCCCGGAGGAAGGCGACGGGCTCACTTTCCTATTTAGGAGGCAAGGCATCTCCTATGGTGACGCTAGCCCCTGAGACCTCAACCCCCGAGCTTGCCCTTGAGAGAACATCTGTTTCTTCTTCTTGGGCCTCTCGAGAGGCTCCATGTCCTCGTCACCCGGGAACGCCATGGCGGCTGCCTTGTAGGCGCTCTCGACTGCGCGCGTGGCATCCAGGATATGACCATGGATGGCGATGGTGCCAGCACTGCCAGGGATCTTGACCATGTTGTAGGCATGATGCATGACGGCCATGAACTTCGCGAGGGCGGAGTAGCCGAGGATGGCGTTATACGGCAGGCCAATGTGCACGACGTCAAAGTCGATCAACTCAGTGCGGTAGTTCTTTTGCGTGCCGAAGGTGACGGCTAGCCAGACCTACCCCAGAGGTTCGATTGAACCACTGGTGACCCCTGTGAATGGCCTGGAGGGCATGAGCCACTCGTAAGACATTTGAAGCGTCTCAAAGGTCTCGACAGACATGACGTTCAGGCTAGCACCTCCATAAATGAGCGTCTTGGAGACAACAATGTTGTTGATGGTGGGGGAGTAGACCAGGGGAAGGGTTCCAACAGTCTTGGTGGACATGGGGTGGTCCTGAGACCACTTGAGGGGCGTCAAGGTCTCGACGCTTGGGAGAGCACGTTGAGCTCGCGTGCGAACTGCTTGAACTGGTTGTTAGACTTGGGCGTCTGAGCTCCTCCTTGGGGCCTGGTAGCCTCCGGCTTCCTCGTCGGGGAGGTTATTGTTCTTCGCGACGGCGTTGGCTTGAGTGCCCGGCGGTCCCTGGTAGCCGCCCTTGAGTCCACGTCTGCCGTAGCCGCGGGTCCCGCTGCCCTCTTCATGCTCGCGCTCCCTGCTCAACCTCTTGAGGTCGAAACAGTCCTCTGTAGCGTGGCCACACCTGTTGTGGTAGATGCAGATGGAAGATTGTCCTCTTTTATGTCGCCAGGCTCAGGAGAGTCTCTGCGGGCGCCGTTGGCGTCTGGCTCAGCGATGGGCTTGCGCTTGGTTTCTTCCCGCTTCTTGTGACTCTTCGATCCCTCAGCCTGGTCGCTTCCCCGCTGGCTCATCTTGACGAAGAGGAGTCCCTCTTCAGCCTTGGCGCACTAGTCAGCGAGGTCAAACAACTTTACCAAGGAGGTGAGCTTGTCGTGAATGCTCAGCTTCTCGAGCATCCTGCGGTTTGTGACGCCCTCTCTGAAGGCGGCGATGACTTGAGTGTCGGGAATGTTTGTGATCTTGTTACGCACTTGGCTAAAGCGCTAGATGTACTTGTGGAGTGTCTAATCTTTCTTCTGCACCACAGCACGGAGGTCATTGTGGGTGAGCGCGCGCTCATATGTGCCCTTGAAGTAGGCGACGAACTGATTGCAGAGCTCCTCCCAAGAGCCGATGGAGTCTTCACGCAGGTTGAGGGGCCACGACAGCGTGGAATCCCTAAGCGCGTGTGAGAACCAGTTCACCATGACCTTGTCGTCCCCTCCTGCAGCTTGGATAGAGGTGGTGTAGAGCTGCAGGAACTTGATGGGGTTGATGGACCCGTCGTAGCCCTTGGGGAGGGCAGGCTGTAACGCCCCGGGATTTATCCCAAGTTAGTTTTTGTTTGTTTTTCTTTTGCATTATCATATCATCATATCATCATGCAATTGTCAATTCATTTGTTTAATTTCAAATGCCTTTCAAATTAAATTCAAATAAAGTTTCAAATTATTTATAAATAATCAAACCGGTAATTAATATGAATAATTTGAAACTATTAAAAATTGTTTAAAAGTTTTATTTATGTTTCCTTTTCTATTTTGTTCTAAATACATAAAAAACAGAAAAGGATAAAACTCACAGGGAGGAAAAATCTTTCTGGGCCAAAGCCCAACACCTCCTCTCCCCTTAGCCCGAGCCCCTCTCTGCCCGAACCCTAACTCCCCCTTCCCTCTCCTCCCAGAGCCGCCGCCGCCACTCTCCCCTTCTCTCACCCCTCTCTGTTCTACTCCACCGAAGCAACTACGGCCGCCTCCACATTGCGCCGCCACTCCGCCACCGTCGAACGGGCGGGAAAAGACCCAGAATCTCCGTCGCGGCGTCCTCGACCTCCACCCCGAAGCAATCGAGTCGGGATCCCGTCTATGCGACGAGCTCGTCCCCGACTCCGGCGACCTCCGCCTTCGATTTTCCAGCCACCACAACTTCCCCGACAAGAACGGCTCCGTCGACGAACCCGCGGTGAGCCCCTCGTCCAATTTTCCCGCTTCCCCTGTCGAATCCGAGCTAGTTTTGGAAGAGTTCGTCGCCGTCTTGCCACTGTCCGCCATTGCCGACCCGCCGGGTTCGCTCAAGAGCTGCGGGCTCCTCTGTCTCGCCCCCTGGCACTCCTTTGCCTCCCCTGCACCCCGCCCTCTTTCACGAGCTCCACCCAGCACCCCGTAGCGCACACACGCACCGCCAGCACCCGCAAGCTCGCCCAGGGACGCCTCACTGTTGCGCTCGTCGCCGTCCCGTTCGTGTTCCGTTTCAGTTTTCAGTCAAGTTCAGTTAACGCGTGTGCCTTGCTACATCTTGCATCCGAGTTAGTATCTAACACCAACACCCATTCGACCCTAGTGGCTAGCGTAGCCAACAATCCCGAGCGCGAGATCCCGAGTTCGATCCCCTGCTCTACGGAATAAAATCCACACCTTTTATTTTTTCCGCAGCCACTGACAGGTGGGTCCCTCTAGTCAGTGAGAGAGCACCTTGATTTCTTGCACTGAGACCCTGTGCTCTCTGGTTTCACAACTAAGTCCCCAAAGATTTTTGTTTCCATCACAGACAAGTCCCTGACAATTGCAGAAACACCCCCAAACTTAATATGTTAATAACTTTAATTCTATAACTCCAAATTTAATAATATTTATATGTTTTAATATCAGAAAAATGCTAGGAATATTAATATGCCATTTGTATGCCATTTTGCATCTGTTATTTATATTTGCTTAGTATAATTTGTTAATTGCAACTAAATAATTAAATATGGAATGTTAGGGGTAATAAATATATAATGCCTTATTTCCATTTAATTTAATTAGGTCACCCATGCCATGTATTACCATGTTAACCAACATTTAATATTGTTGAGTAAATAAATAACTTGCACCTAAATATTAATTGTCGGGGTTGCATTCCCGCGTAATTTGGATTACCTGCATTGTATTGCATCTTGCCATGCCATGCATCATTCTCGTATGATCATGCTGAATCTTTTGCCGTAGTTGTAAAATGCATCTTTTACGCTTTCCAGTGTTTGTTGCTTCTTCGCGGATAAGACGTTGAGATGTGTGAGCCACGACAAGATCTGCTTCCATGCGGGATTTCCAGGCAAGCAAAGTTTGCTTGTTTACCTATACATTGTCTTTCATTCCTGCCGTTGATCTCTGCTACCCTAGTATTCGATTCTTTATCGCGAACCCATCACATGTTATCCTGCAGCCGATACAACTTTATCCCCACATCCCATCACCTGTTGCATGTTTATCTGTTAGCCTTGCGAGTCGTAGTGCATGCTTAGAGTTGGTTGTGCGAGTCGTCAGTTGGTCTTTTATTTCATATGCTTAGCTTGATAGATTATTCTACCTTAATAAAATGTTGTATTATATTGGGGTATTATAGTTAAAAGATAAGGCACCGACGGAAGGCCTTGCGAGGTGCTTTGTTCTGCTAAGTGTCGACCTAGGAACTGAGATTTTGTCCTCGGATCCAATTTTGAGCGCACTAACCACTTGTGGGAGGCCCAATGGAGCCCCCCTCGACTTTGACTAGAACTTCAACTTGTCCGGGAGCTGCACCTAGTTCGGGTTTTCCATTTGTCTCATATGCATCAATACTAGTGTAGTATTTTACTTTGGCGGTGTGCCTTGTTACATGCATATAGGGCGCGGCCTGTTGGTGCGGAGGGGTGTGTCCTGCAGGAGTCCGCACCCTTTTGGCCGGGACCAGCATAGCTCCCGTGGCTCCTGGACTTGTTGCGGTGAAGGAAAAGAGTTGGGTTGAAAGGACCTAATGTTTTTTACTGGGTTGATCATGCGAGTATGGGTCCAGTAGTGCACCCCTGCAGGCTATAATCTTATCGATGAGCCGTGTCCACGGTTATGGACGTTTTGGTGATGATGCTGGCTAACAAGATCTAGACAACTTACACCTAATAATTATTAATTAACCTGACTAGTAATATAGAATTACTTTCACAATAAATGGTAATTAAAACTGTTCAACGTGTGAGTTTCCCGAATTGCTTCCTCATACTTGGTTGAGGGGGTTAATTCGAGAATGGGTTATGTTTGGTGTTAGTAGTAGTTGGTTATCTTATGCGCTCTCTTATCCCTCTGGGATTAGACGGAAGTTATAGCGTGTATCTCTAGGTTGCTAGTGCTGCTGCCGCTAAGTCCACCTCCCCTATATTTTGGGAGATGGTGTAGAAAGTAGGCAAGTCGGTTTTGCTTGCCAGGGAGTGCCCTGACCCTCTTTTGGGATGTGCTTTATGTGCAGTCAACAGGTTTGAAGTCAGACGACGTTAGCTTGGGAATCCCTCCGGCTTGGCTGGGCAGGGATATGGCGCCATCGCTTATCTTCAGGACTCTTAGTCCAGTTTGCTTCTTATCCGTAGTCGGATACTATTTTGCTTCCGCTGTCATTTGTATCTTTGTATTGTAACATTTGTATCTTGAGTCGTTCGAGTCGTTCTTGTAATATTATCTTCTGTTGTATTTGTGGATGTATCGGAACTGTTGTAATGTTATCACAATTCCACCCACATAATGCGCATGTTTCGGCGTGCACATTATGTTTGGTGGGCGACCAAAAATCGTTATTATGCGGATTTCGGCGGAATCGCTTAAATCTACATAGTACCGATTTTCGGGCGTCACAAAGTGGTATCAGAGCCTTGGTTTCGATCTCCTTGTTGTTTCGATACGAATGGTTATCGAAGCAGCGGGTCCGCAAAAGCCTGTAGGATAACCTCGCTAACGGTCGTTGTTTCTAGAGTGTCGAAACTATTTGAATAAAATTATTTTGAAAAGATCTCAATAGGATTCTTTTATTCCTTACCTCAATTCTATTTCTCCTCTTACCTTACTTGTTTTGGAGTCTCTTCTCTTATCCAAACTTTCAAAGTTTTAGGATCCTACGTGTGGGTGGACGATTCTCTTGCCTTTTACCCTATTAGGTTCGATCTTTCGGAGTCGTCTTCGTCGTGAGCAACAATCCCTTGTTAGTGGTGTCGAGAATCTCGAGGTGGAGCAACAATCCCTTGTCAGTGGTGTCGAGAAGTTCATCACGGAGCCTGAAGACTCGATAGTTACCCCTCTCTTCTTGTGGTCTCGGCGTGGATCGCGGGACGCGATCCCTTGTTAGTGGTGTCGGTTGTAACGCCCCGGGATTTATCCCAAGTTAGTTTTTGTTTGTTTTTCTTTTGCATTATCATATCATCATATCATCATGCAATTGTCAATTCATTTGTTTAATTTCAAATGCCTTTCAAATTAAATTCAAATAAAGTTTCAAATTATTTATAAATAATCAAACCGGTAATTAATATGAATAATTTGAAACTATTAAAAATTGTTTAAAAGTTTTATTTATGTTTCCTTTTCTATTTTGTTCTAAATACATAAAAAACAGAAAAGGATAAAACTCACAGGGAGGAAAAATCTTTCTGGGACAAAGCCCAACACCTCCTCTCCCCTTAGCCCGAGCCCCTCTCTGCCTGAACCCTAACTCCCCCTTCCCTCTCCTCCCAGAGCCGCCGCCGCCACTCTCCCCTTCTCTCATCCCTCTCTGTTCTACTCCACCGAAGCAACTACGGCCGCCTCCACGTTGCGCCGCCACTCCGCCACCGTCGAACGGCCGGGAAAAGACCCAGAATCTCCTTCGCGGTGTCCTCGACCTCCACCCCGAAGCAATCGAGTCGGGATCCCGTCTATGCGACGAGCTCGTCCCCGACTCCGGCGACCTCCGCCTCCGATTTTCCAGCCACCACAACTTCCCCGACAAGAACGGCTCCGCCGACGAACCCGCGGTGAGCCCCTCGTCCGATTTTCCCGCTTCCCCTGTCAAATCCGAGCTAGTTTTGGAAGAGTTCGCTGCCGTCTTGCCACTGTACGCCATTGCCGACCCGCCGGGTTCGCTCAAGAGCTGCGGGCTCCTCTGCCTCGCCCCCTGGCACTCCTTTGCCTCCCCTGCACCCCGCCCTCTTTCACGAGCTCCACCCAGCACCCCGTAGCGCACACACGCACCGCCAGCACCCGCAAGCTCGCCCAGGGACGCCTCACTGTTGCGCTCGTCGCCGTCCCGTTCGGGTTCCGTTTCAGTTTTCAGTCAAGTTCAGTTAACGCGTGTGCCTTGCTACATCTTGCATCCGAGTTAGTATCTAACACCAACACCCATTCGACCCTAGTGGCTAGCGTAGCCAACAATCCCGAGCGCGAGATCCCGAGTTCGATCCCCTACTCTACGGAATAAAATCCACACCTTTTATTTTTTTCCGCAGCCACTGACAGGTGGGTCCCTCTAGTCAGTGAGAGAGCACCTGGATTTCTTGCACTGAGACCCTGTGCTCTCTGGTTTCACAACTAAGTCCCCAAAGATTTTTGTTTCCATCACAGACAAGTCCCTGACAATTGCAGAAACACCCCCAAACTTAATATGTTAATAACTTTAATTCTATAACTCCAAATTTAATAATCTTTATATGTTTTAATATCAGAAAAATGCAAGGAATATTAATATGCCATTTGTATGCCATTTTGCATCTGTTATTTTAATTGCTTAGTATAATTTGTTAATTGCAACTAAATAATTAAATATGGAATGTTAGGGGTAATAAATATATAATGCCTTATTTCCATTTAATTTAATTAGGTCACCCATGCCATGTATTACCATGTTAACCAACATTTAATATTGTTGAGTAAATAAATAACTTGCACCTAAATATTAATTGCCGGGGTTGCATTCCCGCTTAATTTGGATTACCTGCATTGTATTGCATCTTGCCATGCCATGCATCATTCTCGTATGATCATGCTGAATCTTTTGCCGTAGTTGTAAAATGCATCTTTTACGCTTTCCAGTGTTTGTTGCTTCTTCGCGGATAAGACGTTGAGATGTGTGAGCCACGACAAGATCTGCTTCCATGCGGGATTTCCAGGCAAGCAAAGTTTGCTTGTTTACCTATACATTGTCTTTCATTCCTGCCGTTGATCTTTGCTACCCTAGTATTCGATTCTTTATCGTGAACCCATCACATGTTATCCTGCAGCCGATACAGCTTTATCCCCACATCCCATCACCTGTTGCATGTTTATCTGTTAGCCTTGCGAGTCGTAGTGCATGCTTAGAGTTGGTTGTGCGAGTCGTCAGTTGGTCTTTTATTTCATATGCTTAGCTTGATAGATTATTCTACCTTAATAAAATGTTGTATTATATTGGGGTATTATAATTAAAAGATAAGGCACCGGCGGAAGGCCTTGCGAGGTGCTTTGTTCTGCTAAGTGTCGACCTAGGAACTGAGATTTTGTCCTCGGATCCAATTTTGAGCGCACTAACCACTTGTGGGAGGCCCCCTCGACTTTGACTGGAACTTCAACTTGTCCGGGAGCTGCACCTAGTTCGGGTTTTCCATTTGTCTCATATGCATCAATACTAGTGTAGTATTTTACTTTGGCGGTGTGCCTTGTTACATGCATATAGGGCGCGGCCTGTTGGTGCGGAGGGGTGTGTCCTGCGGGAGTCCGCACCCTTTTGGCCGGGACCAGCATAGCTCCCGTGGCTCCTGGACTTGTTGCGGTGAAGGAAAAGAGTTGGGTTGAAAGGCCCTAATGTTTTTGACTGGGTTGATCATGCGCGTATGGGTCCAGTAGTGCACCCCTGCAGGGTATAATCTTATCGATGAGCCGTGTCCACGATTATGGACGTTTTGGTGATGATGCTGGCTAACAAGATCTAGACAACTTACACCTAATAATTATTAATTAACCTGACTAGTAATATAGAATTACTTTCACAATAAATGGTAATTAAAACTGTTCAACGTGTGAGTTTTCCGAATTGCTTCCTCATACTTGGTTGAGGGGGTTAATTCGAGAATGGGTTATGTTTGTTGTTAGTAGTAGTTGGTTATCTTATGCGCTCTCTTATCCCTCTCGGATTAGACGGAAGTTATAGCGTGTCTCTCTAGGTTGCTAGTGCTGCTGCCGCTAAGTCCACCTCCCCTATATTTTGGGAGATGGTGTAGAAAGTAGGCAAGTCGGTTTTGCTTGCCAGGGAGTGCCCTGACCCTCTTTTGGGATGTGCTTTATGTGCAGTCAACAGGTTTGAAGTCAGACGACGTTAGCTTGGGAATCCCTCCGGCTTGGCTGGGCAGGGATATGGCGCCATCGCTTATCTTCAGAACTCTTAGTTCAGTTTGCTTCTTATCCGTAGTCGGATACTATTTTTCTTCCGCTGTCATTTGTATCTTTGTATTGTAACATTTGTATCTTGACTCGTTCGAGTCGTTGTTGTAATATTATCTTCTGTTGTATTTGTGGATGTATCGGAACTGTTGTAATGTTATCACAATTCCACCCACATAATGCGCATGTTTCGGCGTGCACATTATGTCTGGTGGGCGACCAAAAATCGTTATTATGCGGATTTCGGCGGAATCGCTTAAATCTACATAGTACCGATTTTCGGGCGTCACACAGGCCTGAAATTCTGTGGCCAGACCACGCGGCGCAGAGTGCGGGAGAAGGCCATGCAGCCGGTGGCGTACGTGGCGATTCCCGTCTGGAGAGCCATGCGGTTCTGTTGCCCGGCCTGGCCGATTTCCTCCACGAGGCAGTTCTGGAGGTCCCTCTGGCGCTCCATCCCCACCCGCGCGTCTGGCGCGGTGCGCTGCACGTTTGGCAGTCGCGCGGCGAGGACGCATGGGAGGCAGGACTGTGTGTCGCGGCGGAGGGCATCCGGTGCGGTCGTTCAAGCGTGGGAGTGGTGAACCATTGACCGCGACGGAGGGGGGCGCGTCGTCGCGATGTCGAGGAGGTGGTGGAGACGGTCGAGCCACTGGTTGTGGGCCTCTGGGTTGGGCCGGTAGCGGAGGAGTTCCTACGCCATGAGCAGCGCGGTGTGTGGAACATGCTCTAGACGTCCTTGAGGGGACGCACTCGGGCGCCGAGACGGGTGCGAGGACTCAGCATCCTCGTTGTGTGATACGTCTCCAACGTATCTATAATTTCTTATGTTCCATGCTATGTTATACCATGTTATTACATGTTTTATATGCATTTTATATAGTTTTATGCATTTTCTGGGACTAATCTATTAACAAGATGCCACAGTGCCAGTTCCCTGTTTTCTGCTGTTTTTGGTTTCAGAAAATTACTTAAGGAAATATCCGCCAAATTGGAAATAAAACAAACTGGAATTATTTTTGGAATATCTGCGTCACAAGTAACCGAAGACGAGACAAAGACGGAGCCCGAGGGGCCCACACCACCTCCCGGCGCGACTCCCCCCTCTGCCGCGCAAGCAGGTGGTGTGGGACCCTCGGAGCGCCACCGACATCGCCCTTTCGCCCATAAATACCTCTCTGGCCAAAAACCCAAGCACAATATCCAATAATTCCTCCTCGGGTCCCGAGCACCGCCGCCATCGCCGACAAATTTCGGGGGTCAGAAGTTCCTGTTCCGGCACCCTGCCGGGACGAGGATTGACCCCCGAAGTCATCTCCATCGACTCCACCGCCTCCACTTCGACTCCATGATGGTTTGTGAGTAGTTCTCCCATGTACTACGGGTTCTTGGCTGTAGCTTGTTGGTACTCTCTCTCCCATGTACTTCAATACAATGTTCTCATGAGCTACCATACATGATTGAGATCCATATGATGTAATCCGTGTTGTGTTTGTTGGGATCCGATGAATTGTTACATTATGATCAGTTTATCTATCTAAGTTTGGGAAGTTATTATTGCTGCAATCTTGTTATGTTTAATGCTTGTCACTAGTGCACGATTGGCATGATCTTAGATTTGAGCTCTATATTTATTGCTTAGATTGTATCTACAAATTGTATGCACATGTCATTGTCCGGAACCGATGGCCCCAAAGTGACAGCAATTGGGATAACCGGAGAGAACGGCTGTGATGTGAGGATCGCATGTTTTCACCAAGTGGTAATGCTTTGCTCTGGTGCTCTATTAAAAGGAGTGCCTTAATTGCCAGTAGTTTCCCTAGAGGCCCCGCTGAAAACGGGCTGGCGGGACAAAATATGTTATGCAAGTTTCTCATTGCGAGAACGCACAACTATATATTGAAAACATGCCTACATAATTAATAATCTGGATATTCTTACTTAATGTTATTTCAATACTGTCAATTGTCCAACTCTAATTTGTTAACCCGACACTTGTTCTTGAGAGTTACCACTAGTGTAGATAGCTGGGAACTCCGGTCCTTCTGTCATCATCATTGCTCTAAAGTCAACTCCACGCAAGAAACTATTCTCTGGTGCTATTGTATCTGTGTTACTGTTACGACTGCTCTCATACAACTGCTGCTTTCACATCACCCCTGTTTCTAGTGCTTTTCCAGGTGCAGCTGAATTGACAAATCGGTTGTTAAGGCTTATAAGTATTCTTTACCTCCCCTTGTGTCGAATCAATAAATTTGGGTTTTACTTCCCTCGAAGACTGTTGCGATCCCCTATACTTGTGGGTTATCAAGACTATTTTCTGGCGTCGCTGCCGGGGAGGCATAGCTCTACTCATAAGTTCACCTGGGACTACACTCTACCTCTCTCTCAGTTTTTATTTTATTGTATTTTATTTTCTTGTCTAGTTTATTTGTGCTTAGTTTATTTATTTTTATTTTTATTTTGTTGAGTTTACTTTTATCTATTTTATATTTGTTTAGTTTATTTTTGTCTTGTTTTATTTTTATATACCCGAAAAACAATAAAAATTTGAAAAACCGAAAATTAAAAAAACCTGTTGTTATGGAAGAACATGCCAGATATGCTGTGGAACTTAATGAATTATACATGAATTAGAGAGAATCGTATAAGGGAAAAGTCATGAAAGGCGTGTTAGGAAAGTTGAATACACTTGCTAAAATTTTGCTTAAACGCCATGATATAAATTGCTGCTCTGAACACGATACTAAACATCTTCAATTCGAATGTGGCTTTAGTAAAGAAGTTAATTATGAACTATCCTTGGAATAACTATATTGACCTTGGATTTGAAGAAGTAGAACAATTTGTTATATTTATGGGAGCTTCTGAAATAGAATCCTTCATGTCTAAAATTTTGAAACCTGTGTTGCTTGTAATACACTTAAAGATTATGTCTCCTCTATCCTTGATTATTGCATAGAATATTTCAGCAATAATCTTTATATCATTGATTATAAAGAGAGACACAGTAATGCACAAGAATGTATCCACAATTTGTAGGAACCTGTGGAAGAAGAAATTGCTGAACCTGAAAGCTCCTTAGATGAAAAAAAGAAGGAGAGTGAAGAACAAAAGGAGGAAGAATGGAGTAGCTACACATGGCTACCTTCTAATGAGAGTAACTCTTCATCCCTTACACTATTTGATTGTCCCCCATGCTTACCAAAGGATGATGAATGTTATGTTCATGTGGATTCTCTTGAAATATTCCCGATGAGTACAACTTGTGAAAATAATTATGCTACTGTTATATATGATAATTCATGCTATTTTGATAAATCTTATGAAAATCCTCTATTTGTGCCTAATTTCAAAATGCATGGGACTAAAGAAGTTAGCTTAGAAAATATTTATGATAAATCTCTAGATGATGGTCCTATGTTACTTGATGATATTAATTGTACTACTGTTAAAAATGGGATTGGAGAAGTCTTGACTTTATCTAGGAGTCCCATGTACCTTGAGAATGATCAATCATCTTGTTATAAAATTGTTACAAGTGGGTTTGAAAGTTTTTATCCCACTATTATGGAGCTTGATAAAAATTATGTGTTTGTAGATCATGAAAACATCCTTTATGTGATGTTATGTTGTTGAGTTTATTCATGATGCTACTGAAAATTATTATGAGAAAGGAAAATATGGTTGTAGAATTTTTCATTGTACAAAACAATCTCTCTATATGCTCCAAGTTTTGAAGTTGTTATTCTTTTATCTTCCTATGCTTGTCACTTTGTTCTTTGTGAATTTATTTGTGTAAAAGATTTTGTCGGCCCAGTGATAACTGGGGTATAGCGGGAGCCCATTCCCCCTCAGGCCTCGCACACTGGCCAGTCAAACGAAAAGGCTAAGGACCAGGCGTCACCGCCTGACGAGACCCTCGAGAGGCAACTCCCCTCGAGGGCCTAAAGTGGAAGCGTTGCCCTCAAGGGATCCCTCGCCTCAGAGGACCCTCCCGAGGCGACAACGCGCCTCGAGGGAGTCCCGCAGGAAACCCCCTTCAGGCCTCCTCGCGCCTGAAGGGAAATGTCGCAGCCAAGGAAGTACGGCAAGACGCCCATGGCCCCTGCCACGCCCACGTGGTGACGCAAGCATCCCCGTTGCCGTTTTGGTGATAAAGGGGTCAATAAAGCGGCTCCGCCTGCTGCGCAATTGCCAGGACCTTCTACTCTGACGATAAAGCAGGTAGACGGCGCAACCCTCCAATGGAGAACGTAATCGCGGGCTCCACCTCAGAGACTGCCCTCTCTGCGGGCAGTGCAGCGCGGTCGGCCGCCTGTCGGCCACCGCGCCCACCTTTATCAGCAATGGACCGCGTCCATGGACAAAGGGACGGCGGTGGACTCCTAATCCATCGTGCCTCTACCGTGTGGGAGCCACCTTGAAGGCCAAGCCGAAGGAGAGCGCCAGAGGGGCCTATAAAAGAGGCAAGACATCCATCGTAGCATCGACCGACTCTTTGCATGCTACAACCCTTGTAAACCCTAGCAACTCTTGTTAGGATAGCCTTGAGCCGAAGGAGGAAGAAGACCATCGCCTCCCTCCCCAGGCAAGAACCGCCTCAAGGGGACCTCCAGCAAACTCCACTGTACTGTAAACTTCATCATCTAATACAGACAAGCCGGAGTAGCGGTCTTACCTCCTCACGAGGGCCGTGAACCTGGGTAAAGGCTGGTGTCTATCTCTGTCGTGAGCGTGTCGTCTTCGGGCCCGGCGAGCAACGTCACGGAGCCCCTCGAGGGTTTTGATCTCCGTGTTCAACCCCCTTTACGAACTACTCTTCAGGAAGTGACTACCCCCGATTCCTGGGAGTCATAACCCGACATTCGGCACGCCAGGTAGGGGGCTGAGGCGTGTCAACAACCTTCGAGTTCGTCTCCGCGCCATGGTGAACACCCGCGCCGCCTGCGTCGCCCGCGTCAACCGGCGTGCGCCTGAAGGAGCGCGCGCGCCGCCGGGCACCGCGAACACCCGCACACGGCGGGGACGACCCCGTCACGAAGAGCGCATCCCTTCCGGCCCTCAGGCCGAGGCACCGGAACGCGACTCCGAGTATCAGGAGGACGCGCAGTCGTCGCACCCGACGCAGCACCCGAGCGGTTCGGGCCCGGGGAGGACAGACCCTGCGCCCCACACCGCGCTGCTCATGGCGCAGGAGCTTCTCCGCTACCAGCCCACCGCAGAGGCCCACGAGCAGTGGCTCCAACGCCTCAACCACCTCGTCAACATCGCCACGACGCGCCCTGCTCCGTGGCAGTCCAACCTGCACCCCTCGCTCGCGGGCACGGTCGCGACAAACGCGCCTCCGCCACCTCCGGGACCTGCACCGGCTGTGGCGCAGAGGGCTGCTTTGCACGCGTCCTCGCCGCACGATTGCTTGATCGTGCAGCGCACTGCGCCCGACGCTCGCGTGGGGATGGAGCTCCAGCGAAACCGCCAGAACAGGCTCGTGGAGGAGATCGTCCAGGCGGGTCAGATGAACCGCAGCACGCTCCAGCACGGGGTCGCCACGAACGCCTCAGGCTGCATGGCGTTCACCCGTTCTCTGCGTCGCGTGGTCTGGCCCCCAAAGTTCAGGCCACCTCTCCCCAAGGGCTACGACGGCTCCAGCAACCCCATCGAGTTCCTGCAGCTCTACACCACCTCCATCCAAGTTGCAGGTGGAGATGACAAGGTCATGGCCAATTGGTTCTCCCACGCGCTTCGCGATTCAGCGCTGTCGTGGCTCCTGAACCTCCCTGAAGACTTCGTGAACTCCTGGGAGGAGCTCTGCAAGCAGTTTGTCTCCAACTTCAAGGGGACATACGAGCGCGCCCTCACCCACAACGACCTGCGTGCTGTAGTGCAGAAGAAGGATGAGACGCTCCGCAAGTACATCCATCACTTCAGCCAAGTGCGCAACAAGATTCCGAACATCTCTGACACCCAAGTCATCGCCGCGTTCCGCGAGGGCGTCACTAACAGCAGGATGCTCGAGAAGCTGGGCGTCCACGACAAGCTCACCTCTATGGTAAAGCTGTTCGACCTGGCGGACAAGTGCGCCAAGGCTGAAGAGGGACTCCTCTTCGTCAAGATGTCCTCGAGAGGGGACGGTCACGCCGAGGGGTCCAAAAGCCAAAAGAAGAAAGAGGAGCCCAAGCGCAAGGCCACCGCGGTTCTCGCGGCAGAGCCTGACGCGAAGGGCACCCGCAGGGACTCCCCCGAGCCTTGAGAGAGAAGAGATGACCACCGCCATTTCTGCATCTACCACAACAGGCGCGGCCAGTCTACAGAGTCCAGCTTCGACCTGAAAAGGTTGAGCAAGGAGCACGAGCAAGCAGAGGGTAGTGGTAGCCGCGGCCGAGGCCGTGGCTACCGCGGGAGCGGACGCAAGAGCGGCTACCAAAAGCCATCTGGAAATCAGGCCAACGCCGCGGAAAAGAACGGCAACCTCCCTGACGAGGAAGATGGTGGCTACCAAGCCCCGAGAGGCGCCATTGCCTGCATCCTCGGGGGGGGGGGGGGGGGGGGGGCAGGCGCCGAAGTCGAACAACCAGTTCAAGCAGTTCGGCCGCGAGCTCAACGCCGCCCTCCCAAGCACAGAAACCTCCAGACCCCTCAAGTGGTCGCAGTACACCATCGCCTTTGACGCTCAGGACCACCCCAAGTCCACCAAGACTGTTGGAACCCTCCCACTGGTCTGCAGCCCCACCATCGACAACATGGCTATCTCAAAGACTCTCATCGATGGCAGAGCAGGCCTGAACGTTATCTCCATAGATACGTTCGAAGCGCTTCAAGTGCCCTACGAGCGGCTCATGCCCTCGAGGCCCTTCACGGGGGTCACCAGCGGCTCAATCGAGCCTCTAGGCGAGGTCAGGCTTGCCGTCACCTTCGGGAGCAACGAAAATCACCGCACCGAGCACATCGATTTCGATATCGCACACATTGGTCTGCCGTACAATGCCATCCTCGGCTACGCCGCGCTCGCGAAGTTTATGGCCGTCACGCACCATGCCTACAACATGGTCAAGATCCCCGGCAGCGCTGGCACGATCACCATCCGTGGGCATGTTCTGGACGCTACGCGCGCCGTTGAGACGGCCTACAAGACCGCCGCCATGGCTTTTCCCGCAGAGGAGGACCTAGAGCCTCTCGAGAGACCCAAGAAGAAGAAACAATTGTTCTCCCAGGAGGCAGCTGCTACAAAGAAGATCTCTCTGAGCTCCAGCAGCTCGGGGGCTAGCGTCACCATTGGCGCCGTGCTGCCTCCCAAATAGGAAAGCGCGCTCGTCGCCTTCCTCCAGGCAAATTCTGACATGTTCGCCTGGACACCGTCAGATATGTCTGGTGTACCGAGGGAGGTGATCAAGCACCACTTGGCCGTGTGCCCAAACGCGCACCCCGTCAAGCAAAAAGCAAGAAAGCAAGCCCCCGAGAAGCAAGCATTCATCGTCAAGGAGGTCGAGAAGCTCAAAGAGGCAAAAGTCGTCTGCGAAGTCGCGCACCCCACTTGGCTCTCCAACGGTGTGGTTGTCCCAAAGCCCGCCGGAGGAGGCCGTCTCTGCATCGACTACACTGATGTAAACAAGGCCTGCCCCAAAGACCCGTATCCCATACCCAGAATTGACCAGATTGTGGACTCCACGGCAGACTGTGACCTCCTCTGTTTCCTCGATGCCTTCTCTGGTTATCACCAGATAAAGATGGCTAGGGAGGACGAGGAGAAGACGGCTTTCCTCACCCCGTGCGTTGTGTAATTCTACGTCTGCATACCTTTCGGCCTAAAAAATGCCGGAGCCACTTTCCAGAGGTTGATGAGGATAGCCCTTGGCGGGAAAATGGGCCGGAACGCCGAGGCATATGTCAATGACATCGTCGTGAAATCACGAGAAGGAAATACTCTCCTCGGAGATTTTGAAGAAACTTTTGCCAGCCTGCGAAAGGTGAACATCAAGCTCAACCCCGCCAAGTGCGTCTTTGGAGTACCTTCAGGCAAATTGCTTGGGTTCCTCATGTCTCATCGAGGCATAGAGGCAAACCCAGACAAAATCAAGGCCATAGAAGACATGCAACCTCCACGCAGGCTCAAGGACATGCAACGCCTAGCAGGCTGCATGGCCAACTTGGGTCGATTCATCTCCAAGTTCGGTGAAAGAGCCCTGTCGTTCTTCAAGATCATGAAAAGAACGGGCACTTTCAAGTGGACCCCTGAAGCTGAAAAAGCATTTGAGGACCTGAAGAAGTATCTGGCCAGCCAACCAGTAATGGTCGCACCAAGGCCTGACGAGCACCTGAAGCTGTACTTATCAGCTACTCCGCAAACTGCCAGTGCTGTCCTTGTGGTGGAAAGAGAAGAGCCAGTACTCCACAAGAAGAGTGCAGCCACTCCAAATAAAAAGCCTCCTGATAAGGAGCTCGATGAAAGGGCAGCCCTCACAAACCCACCGCCAGGCGCAAAGCCCCAAGAGAGGCCTGCCACAAGCCAACCGTTGCAAGGAAATCCTGCCAAGGAGCCTCAGGAAGCAAACCCCCTCGAGGCCCAGGACAAGCCCCTCGAGGCAAAACCCCTCGAGGCCAAGATCAACCACCTCGAGCCCAACCCCCGCGAGGATAACCCCCTCGAGGCAAACACCCTCGAGGCCCAGGCCAGCCCCCTCGAGGGCCAAGCTGAGCCACCTCAGGCAAAAGACGCCGAGGTTACAGGAAGTACCATCGTCGAGCATCCGGTCTACTTTGTTAGCACAGTACTGTGTGATGCTCGCGAGCGGTATACAATGCAGCAAAAGCTTCTCCTCGCACTCCTCATCGCCTTAAGAAAGCTGCGACACTACTTCCAGGGGCACCCCATCACAGTGGTCACCTCTTTTCCCCTGGAGCAAATACTGCGCAACCCAAACGCCACAGATCGTGTCGCGGGATGGAATATAGAGCTACAACCATTCAATTTGCGCTTCGATACCACAAGGGTAATCAAAGGAAGAGCGCTGGCTGACTTCGTCGCCGAATGGACTGGCCCAACCCTTGAAGAGCCTTGGGGAGAAGAGCAAGAGCCCTCTGGAGCCGCAATGCCCAGCCTCTGCACCATGAAGTTCGACGGAGCTTTCGCTTGTCGCCGCGGCGGGGCAGGCGTAGTCCTGATCTCCCTCAAAGGCGACAAGTTGTATTACGCACTCCAGCTGTGCTTCGGAATCGACAAGATATCCAACAATATCGCCGAGTATGAAGGCTTGCTTGCCGGCCTACGCGCCGCAATCGCCCTAGGCGTCAAGCATCTACTCATCAAGGGCGACTCCCAGTTGCTCGTCAACTTCTCTAACAAAAGCTACAAGCCTAAGGATGACCACATGGCCGCATACCTTGAAGAGGTCCGTAGGCTTGAGAAGCATTTCAGGGGAATGGAGCTCATGCACATCCCAAGAAAGGAAAACCAAGAGGCGGATGACATCGCCAAGCGCGCATCAAAGAGGCAAGCTCAGCCGCCAGGTGTCTTTGAAGAAAGGCTCGTCAAGGCATCCATAAAGCAGCCCCAAGAGGCCCTGCCCGCAAGCACAGACGACGCGCTCCCACCGCCACCTGCAACCGGGGCTCCAGGATGCAGGCCCCCTACTAGGGAGCGTGTGTTGCTCACGGCGGTACAACAAGAAATAGGATGGATCGACGAGATCAAAGATTACCTCCACAAAGGGGTCCTTCCCGAGGAAGATGTTGAAGCGGAACGAATTGCCTGCCAACAAAATCGTACCAAATCATCGAAGGAATTCTCTATCGCAAGCGCCCAAACGGCGTCACGCTCAAATGTGTCCCTCCCGAAGAAGGCAAACTGCTGATCAAGGACATCCACAGCGGGGAATGCGGCCACCATTCGTGCGCCCGCACCCTCGCACGGAAAGTCTTCAGGAGCAGCTTCTACTGGCCTCAAGCACTTCAAGATGCAATGGACATCATTCAAGCATGTGAAGCCTGCCAATTCCACGCCAATCAAATCCACCAACCAGAGCTGGGACTACAGACCATTCCGCTCTCGTGGCCGTTTGCGGTCTGGGGGCTGGACATCCTGGGACATTTCCCAACGGCGCAAGGTGGATATCGCTACCTCTTCGTGGCCATTGACAAGTTCACAAAATGGCCTGTAGTGGAGGCGACGCGCACAATCACAGCAGGCGCGGCGGTAAAATTCATCAGAGGCCTGGTCTGTCACTTCGGACTGCCTAACCGCATCATCACCGACAATGGCTCACAATTCACTAGTGGCATATTCAGAGCCTACTGTGAAAGAATGGGCATCAAGCTCTGCTTCGCCTCAGTCGCCCATCCGCAAAGCAACGGACAGGCTGAGCGTGCAAACGCAGAGGTCCTCAAAGGCCTAAAGACCAGGACCTTCGATATCCTCAAGGGCCACGGCAAGGGCTAGATCAACGAGCTCCCCTCGGTGCTCTGGTCCATCCATACCACGCCACCCAAGCCCACCGGGGAAACACCGTTCGCCCTCGTCTATGGAGCCTAAGCAGTCCTCCCCCCAGAGATAAAGCATGGATCCCCACGGGTCCTTGACTTTAACGAGGACCAGCAAGAGGACCTCCACAACGACGATGTAGCGTACCTGCACTTTAAATAAGGCAGATACCTGTGTATAGTGCAAATCCCTGGATCGATTCAGTTGCACACACAGTTTACGATGTAATATCACAACAAAGCGTCAATTTTATTACATCGATGATCCAGAATTACAAAATATTCGATACAAGTTGCATAGCATAAAACTAGCATTGAAAAATTAACCAGCGGAAATACAATAGAAGTGGGTCTGCAACAACTTCATGTTGCCACAGGCAAAAACATGTTGGTTGTTGACTCGAAACCAATAAACGAAACCTCACTCGTCATCTGAACAATCTGCAATAAGAAATATATTGCAACAACGTGGGTCAGATTCCATTAAAAATGGAGTCTGGCAAGTGACACTATGGTGGACACTTGATGGAATAACTCTAAAGCCTATATGCATATTTGGCTGGTGGAGTTCAAGGCTATTTTGCATTAAGCCAATTTTTTTCTATCTCTTTGGAAAACACTTTCTTCAAATCAAGACAAGTATGGCATGAAAACCATAAATCTCATCTTTCCTTGTTCACCCATCAAGTTTTATTTCTAAAGTTGGAATGATGGAATCCTCCGTTGACGTCCGTGTTCAGCTGCTCAAATTGTCCGTACCGGGGACATGGCTAAGTACTTAGTTTTACACTCTGCAGAGGTTGTGCACGTTCACCATTGTACCCATTCAACCCAATTTATCCTTTACACACCATTTGTGATAAGGAAAGGAGAAAAATGAGACGAGATCTTTCAGAAGCATTTTCCCTCCCACTCTGGCTTGACCCGTTCCACCTAACATCCCCTATATCTGCTTGTCAAGTCGGAGAGAGTCCACGCAACATAATTGATCAAGCCAGAGCCCATATGGCAATGGCTGCACTGGAAGCAATCGTCACTCGGAGTTCTTCAGATTCCTCTGTTCCCTGGGTGGCCATCCACAAGTGCACGTACTCCAGGAACCATAGACATGGACCGGAGTAGCCACTCAACTTCGCCACCATTAACAACCAATCCACCCAGGAGTTTCATTAACTTAGTGGATGTGTACTCTCAGGTAAAAATCACCATGCTCACGGCCCTAAGTAGAATAGACATTCATCCTAGGCGACGACAACCATGAGCACAGCCCCGAGTAGTCACTTAACATTTTGTAAAACTTTTCATCAATTGCATAGCATCAATACATCTACTAAGTATTATATAGGAACCTAGACACAGGAGTAAGGGAATTCTACACAGGTTTAGCATAGCAATACTATCCTACTCATGCATATAAAAATACACTAAGTAATGCATATAGAAAATAATAGGAAGTTTATGAGGTGTGCCACTTGCCTTTGAATGTTGTTGTTGTTCACAAACTCTTTTTAACGATACTCGGAACTCTCCGTTCAGTCTAAACAATATAAACAAACATCAATACAACAATCAACAAACATACATGCACATACATAGTGAACAAATAAGTTTCATGAAACTTCTAAGGAAAACATGTCATGCATGATATGCAAATTATTTCTAAGGACTAGAGATGCATGTCATGCCATGAAATTCTTTTAAGTTAATGCAAGGAAATGTGTTGGTCCAAATGACTAAGGACTAAGGTTAGAAGTTGGATAAAAATACCTTTGTTATAATTTATCTTGAATAAGCACTCTAATGACTTAGTCATGAGGTGCATATCCACTTAGAGAAAATACTAAGTCTATAAGGTGATCAACTTTTATTATCAACACTTTGTAAATTGGATACTAGGATCCAACAAACTTCAAGATAATAATATCATGATCAAAAATTGTTTAAGTCTAAAGTGAAAGACAAGATTAGGAAAGAGGGAAAAGATAGAAAGAAAGTTGTAGTTGACTTTCCAGGCTTCATCTCTAGACTTGTAATTTTTCCTTCGTGATGTATTGATTGAAGTTTGATAGACTTGATAAATCTTCAGACTTGATAATTCTTGTATCCTCGAGGCTGGTCTTGGATTTAACTTAGTCATCATGAGTTCTCAGAGAAGAAGAAAAGACAGAGAGAAAGACTTAGAGAATAAAGAGGGGGTTGGCCGTCTTGAACTTCTTCTCACTTTTCTTCTAAGTGCTTCTACTCCTTGAAGATAATTCTGAAGTCTTGTTTTGGCTAAGTCCTTCAATGGCCTTCTAGCTCCATCTTGAAAATTACTAAGTGTCTAAGTGTAGCACTTTACCAAAATGCCTAGTTGAAAATACTTCTAACTCAGAGAAGAATAATGAAGAGATTTCCTATGGGAAATATACCTATATGTGAAATAAGTTATGCATGCAATGCACTTTTAAATCCTAAGAAATATCATACAAATTTTGTGATATTTATAAGGTATGCATTTGGCTATAAATGCAATTTAATTAATTTCTATTTTGGAAAAATAATAATAAAAGGAATAATTATAAGATTAAAGTTTTCTATCATTAAATTTTTATAATAAATTATATAAATAGTTTTAATAGACAGGGAGCATTTAATTAAATTTATAGCAATTTGATTTAATCACAAATAGTATTTCTATTAATAGTTGTGTTGAAAATACTCAAACTATTCAAATTAAATATATAACTATGATTTCATTCAAATATTACTCAATATTATTTTATAGCAGTGGCATCAATTTACAAATATTCCAAAGTTTCTAAAACAATTTTATTTGTAATTTTTGAATTTACAGATTAAAAGTTATGACAAAAATACTCAAATTCACCATTTGAAATTTGAATATTTTAAACTAAGTTAAATTCGAATTTTGGCAGATCCATAATATTCTACATGTCGAGGTCTTTCCAAATATATAAAAAATATTTGAATTTGGATAAACAGAGAAAAATATATGATAGTTTGAATAGACATGGGCTTTTCTACAAAACTGCCAATTAATTAAATCGAATAAGACAATTTCCGACGTGGCTGCTGACTAGGCGCTGACTGGGCTGACACGCTGCCGCTGACATGGATAAGTGACTGGATCTGGATCGTTGGATCCAGATCTGACGATCGAGATCTACTCGTACCGATTCGTGCAGGGATCTAATCCTAGCCGTTGGAAGGAGATCAGACGGCTCCGGATCGAGGACCTCACCGTGGCGGCGCGCTCCTCGCCGGAGATGGAGGGGACGGCGGAGGCGGCTCGGTCGTGGACGGCCCCGGCGATGTGACGTCTCCCCGGACGCGCGGAGAGCAGCTCTGGACTCGGTGAGTCGCGGGAAAGACGATGGAGGCGACGGCGTCTTCCCGTTCGTCCCGGGGTGGCGTGGAGGCGCGGGAGGAGAAGCTACGGCAAGCGTAGGAGAGAAGGGGGTGGGCATTAAGAAGACGCGCAAGCGCACGAGGGAGAGGATGGGGAGGCTCTCGGGCTCGATTGCTGCTCACCTCATCGGGAAACCGAGAAGAACAGCGGCGGTAATGCGAACTCCGGTGAGCTCTTCCGATGGCCTGGGGGCAGCTCGAGCTAGGGTTTGAGAGGGGAATGAGAGAGGGGGGGTAGGGGATTTATAGGGCAGGGTCGGGGTGCTCATTAAGCCCCTTAATCGCGCGGAATCACGACGAGAAAATCTCGCCCGAAACCGACAGGCGCGTGATCTTCGGCGCGAGGTTGAAGGAGATGCTGACGTGTGGGCCCCACACGTCAGCGGGAGTGGGAGAGGGAGCCGGGCTGGGCTTCTGTTGGGCTTGCTGATGTCTGCGCGCGCGAGAGAAGAAGCTGGGCTTCGGCCCAGTTAGCCTTTCCTTCCTTTTTTTTTTGTTCTTTTCCTTTTCTGTTTTCTGGATTTTTAAATAACTTTTGATTTATAACTCCGAATGAAGTCAAACAAATTTCTAAAAATTTGTAAAATTATCATCTTTGTGTTAAACCAGTTGTGGGAGTGTTTTGAACAATTTTCGAAAATGATAATTTCGAAATATTGATTAAATGCAAAATTGACACTTTATGTTTAATTTAAAATTAGGGTTTAATTAATTTTATTTTTGGCTAGCATAAATTCTATGAAATACCCACATTCAAATATGTTTGAATTTAAGTTCTTTTAAACTCATTTTCAAATACTAAATTTATTTTAGGCTTTAGTATAATACTGAATAGTATAACACAACTATATGAAAATGAAAAGGGAAATATAATGTATTTATTTTTATTAGAAATAATTTGTGAACAATTATATATTATATTAAGATAATTCATTTGAAAAGTATATAAAATACCTTTGGAAATATTCTAGTTTTAATTCATTGCTCATGCTGAATATATTTAGGAAAATCATTTAATGTTTTGAAAATACATGAAAATCTTTTGACAATTAGATCATGTTTTAAATAGTTTCAAAGAACACTTGCAAATATTATTATAATTTATGAATAGCTATGGCTAAGTGGTTGAATTCAAATACTTATAAGAAACTTTTTATTATATGAAATTGGTTTGAAAGTTTGTCAAACATTTATCAATTTACATATTAAGGGTTTTGAAATACAATGGATAATGTAATGTTTAATTGGACATAACTTTTGAAATTCATGACACATTGAGAATTTTGAAATAATAGACTTTTTCAAATTGGTTGAAGTCCTTGATAGTTGGTTTCTTTAAGCATTTTAGTCATTTATTTCAATCAAAACAAAAGTTTTAAATTTTAGTGATTTTTGAACATTATAAAATGTTGGGATGTTACAGACGACCTGCTGCTCCTTGAAGGGCTCCGACGCCGCGCCGCCCTCCGGGCGGCCAAATACCAGCAGGACCTGAGACGCCCTCGCGCAACGTGCCCTCGCGCACCCTTGAGGCAGGCGATCTCGTCCTCAGGCGAATCCTCTCCAGGGAAGGCCTCCACAAGCTATCCCCGATGTGGTAAGGCCCCTACAGGGTCACCCACATCGCCAGGCCTGACGCGGCTCGCCTCGAGACGCAAGACGGCGTCCCTGTCAAGAATCCATGGAACATCATGCACCTACGCAAGTTCTACCCGTGATCATTGTCACGTCAAGGCATTTAGCGAAAGAGGCAGCCCACGGCTCAACCTCCAAGCACTTTTTGTCTCTAAAGGTTAAAAGCTCTGGGCTTAAACCTCACAAATCTTTGTATCCACAAGGAACAAATTAAAAACGTGATCATTGTCACACCCGTGATCATTGTCACGTCGAGACTTCTAGCGGAAGAGGCAGCCTACGGCTCAACCTCCAAGCATTTTTGTCTCTAGAGGTTAAAATCTCACGGCTTAAACCTCCCAAGCATTTCTTGTCTCCTAAGGGAACAAATGCAACCGTGATCATTGTCACACCCGTGATCATTGTCACGTCGAGACTTCTAGCGGAAGAGGCAGCCTACGGCTCAACCTCCAAGCATTTTTGTCTCTAGAGGTTAAAAGCTCACGGCTTAAACCTCACAAGCATTTTTTTCTCCTAATGGAACAAATGCAACCGTGATCATTGTCACACCCGTGATCATTGTCACGTCGAGACTTCTAGCGGAAGAGGCAGCCTACGGCTCAACCTCCAAGCATATTTGTCTCTAGAGGTTAAAAGCTCACGGCTTAAACCTCCAAGCTCCATAGGCTTCCCTCGAGGGGAAACCCTCCGAGCTCTCCATCTAACGAGCCACCTCATACGTCGAGAGTCTCTGCCACTAAAGGGTGGTCCCCATGCCTCGACATGGTCAAAACATTAACTTGGCAACCCCAAGCATAATGCTCGTTCCCAAGTGAACTTAGCGCCTAGGCGTCGCTTTAAAATGTATTTGGTGAGTTTTATTTTCGCATTACCCTGTTGAAGTGTGCGCTTATATCTCTCCACACGCGTACCTCGCGAGAGGGGGCTGAGTACGGTGCCAGTGCCTCAAATGACACACCAGCAGCACTGCAAAATCCAAGAATCCGAGCTCTGGCTGGAGGGCAAGATCCCACAAACACGCCATCTCTACAGAGGACCTTGGTACTTACTCTCCTCGCAAGGAACGCCTGAGGGGACCTATAAGCGCGCACGAGTCCCGTGAACCAAGTTCCAGCGTTTGGGTTCACCCCTCTAATATCTGCAGGAAAAAATCATCCACAAGCCTGAAGGGGCACCCGGGAGCGACCCCTCAAGTGGGCAACCTTGCCGGACGAAAAGCCTCCGCTAGGCGAAAACCTCGAGAATCTAAGTCTCGCACCCACGCCTTAAGAGCGTTTCCTCTCCCTAGCGCACGTTTGCCCCTCAAGCGACTTCGCTTTCCCTTACGCTTCATGGACTACTCGCACGTCTAAGGGGGGCACCTGAGCATCGCGACTCAAAGCTCTTACCTCTCCTAGGCCTAAACTCCCCCCGGCCTTGCGGAGTCATTGCTCCTGCATACCGAAGTGGCGGAGTTATGGCACGAGGAGATGGGACCTACCGACGCAGAGAACAAATAGACATGAAGATGAGTCCAAAGAGACCTCACGGGGGGCAAACAAGCTCGAATTAAACATCAATAAAGAGTATATTACAGGCCAAAAGGTCTTAAGAAATCTAAACACACGGTTATTTCAGATACAAGTGGACGCAGGCGCAACAAGAAGAGGCTCAGGGGGAAGCGGCGCCGCCTTGGACCTCCTCCGCGGCACCCTCCTCAGCCTCGGCAGAGCAGGCCTCCTCCTCGCTGTCCTCAGCCGTAGCCTCCGCGCGCCTGAAGCGGTTGCATAAGCGTCAACTTCCTCGCGGAGGGAGCTGGATACCCGCTGCGCGTCCTCGCCCTGAGCAGCTTCTATCACCAAGGAGAAGTCGAAGCCTGGCGTGAGGAGCTTGAGGTTGGTGAAGATGCGGTCAACAGCCACCCGAGGAGCTGCCTGCTCTCGTCCTCGATCATCTCGCGGAGCTCGGCGACCGGACCCTCAAGCGCCACGAAGAGCCGGTGGAAGTAGGCCAAGTGCGTGGCGGCATCATCGTGGCCTCGGCCCCCGGTGTGAGGAGCATCCGCACCAAGCTGTGCCGCGAGCTCATTGCCGCGCGTGACCAAAGCCTCGAACAAGTGCTCGCACTGCTTCGCGAGTGCGCTGGCCGCCTGGGCAGAGACCGGCGTTTTCGCCACCCGCTCCATCGCCGGAGGCACCTGCTCCTCTATACCCTTGGCCAAGGAGTCGGGGCCGTGGACGGCTTTGTCGCGGGCTTCCTCCGCCCGGCGCCGGCCAGCCTTGGCACGCTTGAGGCGGCGCTCCAGTTTGGAGTTGGCCTTCTCGAGCTGAGCGGGCTGCTGAGCGTCCGCAGCATGTTTGGCCTTGATGCGGTCTTCCTGCTTCCGGACCTGAGCGCAGTACTTCTGCAAGAGGGACCGACGGAGCTGTTTCTCGTGCTCCACGAGGGCCTTCTCAGCCGCCTTCGTCTTCTTGGCGAAACGCCGCTCGAAGAGCTCATAAGAAAGCTTCTGAGCAGCGACATGCTCGTCGAACGTCGAGATCGCCTGGGCCAGGGCTCCCTCCCGCGCCTTGAGGGCCTCGCGCTGGGCAAACAAGTCCTTCTCCGCCTGAAGGTGTTGTTCCTCGCGCCGCTGTTGCTCTCTCCCCATAAGGGCCAGCTGCCGCTCACGCTCAGCCAAGCCCTTGCGGTCCTCCTCCAGAGCAGCCTGCGCGGCCTGGTGGGCGGAACGCAGCTGGGATTCCAGCTGGCCCAGCCCGCGGCTTTTCTGCGCCAGCGAGCCCTCCATCGCCTCGCGCTTAGTTGTGGCCTCTCGCAGGAGCTCCGCAGCGGCGTCGCTCTCTGCCTGAAGAGGCTCAAGAAGCTCTGCAGCGTCGCAGATGCCCCCCTCACGAATCTCCTCAGCGAAGCGGGTGGCCTCCTCGCGCGCGACCTACAGCGCCACATCCTCCAGTCGGCGTGCTTCGACCGCCGCATGAGAGGACGCCCACGACCTCGCGAGCTCCTGCTGCTGCTGGGCGTGCTTTATGTCTTCGAGGGCGAGGTGAGCCTCCAGCCCCTCCAAGGACTCCCGCACAAGGCCAAAAGCCACCTCGCGGCGTACCGCGCTCCTATCCCATCCTCGGAGGACCAGCTCTTGACTAGACGAAGGCCCAGCCGCGGCCTCCGGTCCCACGAGCCCGGCCCCAGGTCGAGCTCGGGGGCTAGGCGCAGCTCCGTCTCCGTCTACGTCTGCCTCTACTTCGGTGCTTGGGCCAGTGGGGCGCTCATCTTCTCCAGCGGGGCGAGGAGGAGAAGAGAAACCCCCTCCTACAGGTGCACTTGCGCCCACTGGCGCCTCGCTCGTTTCCCCCACAGGCGGCGCAGGAGCCGCTGGAGTGCACGGTGGAGATGTCGCACGCGTTGGCGTCAATGCGCGTGGTGGTGTCGGCTCGTGGGGCATAGTAGCCCCGCGCGGAGGCGTAACCACGCAAAGGGGAGTGGGAACGCGAGGCGTCATGGAAGCCTTCTCCTCCGCGCTTTCCACCACCCGAGGCTCAAGAGGCGGTGTAGAGGCCCCTTGGCGTGGCGCGCCCTCCTCGGTTTGAGGCGATGCACCCCCACCGGGAGCACGGCCGCCTCTACGTGAGGCGCCTCATCAGCATGGCCCAAAGTGGCCGTCTCAGTTGGGGATATATCAACTAGGGGTATAACCAACATGGATCAATCCGGCTAGTCCAGGGTGGCCCAAGGGTGGTAAGACCGAGGCCTGCCGGGCGGCCCAGATAGCTGACGTACGAGGAAGTAGGCGGACGGTCCAAGGAAGGCAGAAGGCCGAAGCCCATCAAGCCACCGAGCCCAAGAGGGAAGGCGGCAACTAAGCCGGCTAGGTCTAGGACTCTGTTTACTTGCCGGCCAAGTACTTACCTTGTAACCCGGGGTCTGGCCGCCTATATAAGCCGGCCACCGGGAGGCCTTTAGGGCCAAGCACAGAGACAACTTCAATAGGCATCATACCCATTGTAACCTGTTCACGGCTATTGCCTCATAGTGAATTATAGCAGCACGTAGGATTCCGCCACCGCTGCGGGATCCGAAGCTGGGTAAACTCGCCGTGTTCAATCCCGACCTCGACGACTCCAACCTTCTTCCCCACAATCCATACGTAGGCTAGAGGACCCCCGTCTCCTATCAAATATGCCGATACCACGACAGTTGGCGCCCACCGTGGGGCATAAGGTTCCTGGCGTCACGTTCCAGGCAGGAACACTCGGCGGCGTGGGCAAACAGATCGCCGTCGGTCGCGTCACAATGTATGGCGGCCATAGCTACGTCAACTCGGATGAGTCCTGGCTCCCGGCGGACGACTACCTTATCGGATGCGCAATCGTGCCGATCGGAGGGATCGACGTCTTCATCGGGTACACGCCAAAGGCGTACGGCCTACCGCGTTTCTACAACCCCACCCACCAACCCTTCGACCAAGCAGTCGATCGGCAAGATGGATCCGAATCCGCCTTCTCCCAGGAGTCGGCCGAATATGATTTCCACTTCGTCGGAGTTGTCGGACCGGGATCCGACTCCCAGCCGGAAAACAACGATCCTGAGTCAATCCTCCCTGCTCTACAGGAGGATGCGATATCAGATGCCGGATCCAGATCTACCGTTCAAGTTAACATAGACTCTGACTCCGATGATGATGCTAGTCTCTTCGAAGAGAAGATCAAAACCCGCTTTTCCAGTGGTAATCCGGCTCCCTCAGAGGGTACAGCGGATACAGACATGCCTGACAAGCTGGCTATGATGGTTGTTGTCGGTCACGAGACAACCCCAGTTACTTCGGAAGCGCAAAACAAGCCGGTGGAAGAAGCCGGGGACACCAGTGCCGGCCAGCTCATTGAAAGTTCCGACAAGGTGTGCGCAAAGAAGAAAACTGGCCTCGAGAAAGGCGGCAGCAGAAAACCCACGGATTTTCTCTCCGTCATCAAAGAAGTAGACGAGATCATGAATACTCCGGTGAACAAAAACACCCCACTCGACGAAGTGGAAGAGCTTAGGCTTAACATGCTTAAGCACTCTGACTTCCTGCGAAAAAGAGAGGAGCACGTTGAGAGCCTTGCGAAGAAGATCAAGAAAGAGCAGGAGAAGATGTCGGCCAAAACAAGCCGGCAACTCTTCGAGGAGAAAAGGTCATCAAAAAACCGTCGTGGAAAAGAGCCGCCTACGCAAGCAACGACAGCGGCTCAAGACCTAGGGTTCGATTGGCGTACGGCACCACAGCGAGTGGATAGAAGGGGGGATGTTGTCTTCTGCACCCCTATCCTCAACGCGGCTGCCGTGCTAGATACCCTGGACGACAACACTTACACGGCGGAAGAAAAGCTGGCCAACGCAAGACACTTCGTGAGCAAGGCCCTTGAACAACAAGCTCGCGCTGATTCCTACGGCCACATGGCGGATGCTCGCGGGGGAGACCTAGAGTCTAAGTCGGGCAAGTGCAAAGCTGCACCCGGCGCCGACCCCGAAGGCCCGTCTGGCTCCAGTAGCCATGGCGACAAAAGGAAGGCAACGCCACCTCCAAACAAGGAGGCGCCGCCAAAGCCAAGGCGGGACGAGAATTCAAGGACGGGAAGCAGAGGAGACCTACCACCTCCATCTCAGCCAAGACGCGACAATGGCGGTAACCGGAACAACAGGCAACCGCCTAGAAAAGATGGCGGCAACGACCCTCCAAGGAGAGGTTGCAGCCAATCTCCGCAACGCAGCAATGGCAGCAAGAAGAGAGAGGAGGTAGAAGGGCCCAGGCGCAGCCGGGCAACGCAGGACGAGCCGGACGCGAATAGAGGCGCACGGCAGCTCGATCCAAAAGACGCACGACATCGCCTACAAGACATAGCAAGAGGAAAGGAGCCGCTATACTCTGGACCAAAGTGCTTCGGTGACGCCATCCGCAGAGAGCCGTTCCCTAAGGACATGACATCAGTGTCAAAAAACTGTTCTAGGTACAACAGCCTCGTTAAGCCGGACTCATGGCTATCCGACTATGCCATGGCCATAGAGATTGCCGGCGGGAGCAGCCATATTGCCGTCCGCTACCTACCTCTCATGTTGGAAGGCACGGCAAGAGCTTGGATCGACAACCTTCCTGAAAAGTCCATCCATAGCTGGTACGACATGGAAAAGGTTTTCTCCCAGCACTTCCAAGGAACATACAAGCGTCCAAATACCTACACGGGTTTGCAGCGCTGTATCCAAAAGCCGGACGAAACCATGACAGATTTTGTCAGCCGTTGGATATCCGAAAAAGCCAACTGTCATGGTGTTTCGGACGCGCAGGCTATCCACGCCTTCTACACGGGCCTACAGAAGAAGTCCTTGCTCCGTCATAGGCTCGTCCGCGAGCAAATCACGGACCTTGGTGAGATGCTCAACCTAGCCGCCCAATACGCGTCGGCAGATGACGACGCCCGGGACGATGACCCAGACGTCAACATCATACCAAAGCGGAACAACAAACGCAAGCAGGCAGCGGATGACAAAGTCGGACCTTCCAATGAGGTAGCCGTAGCGTTCCAAGGAAACGCCGGCAAAAAGAAGTGGAAAAATAAGAAAGATAGTCGCGAAGCCGGCTCAGGGCCTAAGGCGGCGCGAATCTCTTATGAACAGGCAAAACTTTTGCCGTGTCCCATCCACGCCTCATTGGGCAAGGTCAACCACATGCTTGGAGAGTGCCGTTTCATGGACGACTTCAAAAAGGATCCCACAGTCGGCTGGAAGTCAAAGAAGTCAAAGAAGAACGACAAGAAAGACAGCAAGGAGGATGAGAATGACGACGACATGTCTATCTCAAGCGAAGATGACGCAGCCGCCAAGAAAAAGAAGCCTTATCCGAAGGTCAAAGAATCTCTTGTGTGCTTTGTCGGCACGCCTTCGGCTAAAGCGGATAAGGCGGAGATGCGCGAACCCAACGCGACAATGCCGGACGTCCCTCAGTACTTGAACTGGTCGGAGGCAGCAATCACTTGGGACCGGTCCGACCACCCTGATCACGTCCCTCACCCAGGCAAGTACGCCCTTGTCGTCGACCCCATTGTCGACAACTTCAGACTCACAAAGGTACTTATGGATGGCGGCAGCAGCCTCAACATCCTGTACTACGACACACTAAGCCGCATGAACCTATCAGAGGATCAGCTGGATCACAGCAACCTCACCTTTCATGGCATAGTGCCCGGCAGGCAAGCAAAGTCAATGGGAAGCATCAGGCTGAAGGTAACTTTCGGACCAAAAGAGAACTACCGCTCAGAGTTCCTCCGGTTCGAAGTTGTCCCCTTCAAAAGCGCCTATCATGCAATCTTCGAACGACCGTCTTTCGCCAAGTTCATGGCAAGGCCGTGCTACATATACAGCAAGCTTAAAATGCCGGGGGAAAACGGAACCATCATGGTTGCCGGCAACTTCAAGAAAGCCAAGGAGTGCGAGCGTGGCATGGCCGCCTTCGCAGAAGCCGTCATCCACAAGGAAGAACTCGCGCTGCTCGGGGCGGATTCAGACAACTCCACGCCAAAGCCAAAGATGGATGTCAAAAAGACTTTCGAAGCTTCAGAAGACACCAAAAAGGCGGACCTCATCCCAGGTGACAAGTCTAAACAAGTTGTCATCGGCTCCAACCTTGACAGCAACTAGGAAGGCGCGCTCGTCGAGTTCCTCCGTGAGAATCGTGACATCTTTGCATGGTCGCCTTCCGACATGCCTGGGGTACCGGGGGAACTTGCCGAGCACTCGCTCAACGTCATAAAAGGATCCAAGCCGGTGAAGCAAGTAACAAGACGCTTTGGAGATGAGAGACGCAAGGCTATAGGGAAGGAGATAAATAGGCTGAAGGCCGCCAATTTCATAAAAGAAGTTGTACACACCGATTGGGTGGCAAATCATGTACTCGTTCCAAAGAAGAATAAAGAGCTGAGGATGTGTATCGACTATACTGGTGTTAACAAGTGCTGCCCAAAGGATCCCTTTGCGCTGCCTAGGATTGACCAAGTCGTAGACTCCACAGCAGGCTCCGAGCTGCTTTGTTTTCTGGACGCCTACTCAGGATACCACCAAATCAAGATGAGAGAGTCAGATCAGCGGAAAACATCTTTCACAACCCCATATGGGACTTTCTGCTACATTACAATGCCTTTTGGCCTGAAGAATGCAGGGGCAACGTACCAGCGCTGTATGCAAAATTGCCTGCATGAACAGATCGGCCGCAATGTTCACGTCTATGTAGACGACATCGCGGTAATGTCAAAAAAGAAGGCAGATCTCCTAGAGGACTTGGAAGAAACTTTTCAGAATCTCCGGAGGTATCAGATGAAACTCAATCCCGCCAAGTGCGTTTTCGGCGTTCCAGCCGGCAAACTGCTAGGGTTCATCGTCTCAGAACGAGGGATCGAGGTTAATCCGGAGAAGATCAAGGCCATCCAAAACATATCCAGACCTACTTGTCTGAAGGACGTGCAGCGCCTAGCCGGATCGGCAGCATCCGTCAGTCGTTTCATAAGCCGCCTAGGGGAAAAGGCAATGCCTCTCTACCGGCTATTAAAGAAATCCGACAACTGCGAGTGGACAGCAGAGGCAGATGCCGCCTTACAACAACTTATGGAGGCCCTCGCATCCGCTCCAATATTGGCAGCACCTAGATCACAGGAACCAATGCTGATGTACATCGCGGCAACAGGAGGTGTTGTCAGCGTTGTCTTGGCTGTGGAAAGAAAGGAGAACGAAGCCGCGGCGTGTGAGAAGCGACCGGTCTACTTCATCAGTGAAGTGTTCTCCGCCTCCAAGCAGAGGTATCCGCATTACCAAAAGCTGGCTTATGGCGTATTCTTCGCCGCCAGAAAGCTTAGGCATTACTTCCAGGAACACACAGTGACAGTAGTCAGCAAGGCACCGTTGGGAGACATAATCAACAATGCAGAGGCAACGGGTCGAGTTGCCAAGTGGGGAATCGAACTCGCCGCCTTTGATATAGTCTACAAACCACGGACCGCCATTAAGTCTCAAGCGCTTGCCGACTTTGTCGCCGACTGGACAGAGGCCATGGAGGAAACGATACTCCCCGAATCAGAATATTGGGTCATGCACTTTGATGGATCAAAGATGCTCAAAGGCTCGGGTGCTGGTGTCGTTCTACGCACGCCTAAAGGTGACAAGCTTAGCTACGTGTTACAAATACACTTCACAGCAACCAACAATGTTGCCGAGTACGAAGCCTTGCTTCATGGGTTACACGTGGCAAACGACCTAGGCGTCAAAAGAATCCTCTGTTATGGCGACTCAGATTTGGTCGCGCAGCAAGTAAGCGGAACATGGGATGCGAAAAGCGCAACAATGGCGGCTTACAGAGCCAAGGTTGATGAATTCGCAAAAAACTTTGTAGGCTACGAAGTCCGGCATGTTCCAAGAGCTGAGAATGAGGCGGCGGACACACTTGCAAGACTTGGATCAGAACGCAAAAAGGTACCAAAGGATATCTTCCTGGAGCAATTGCACAAGCCATCCATTAAAGGCGCCGATTTGATGGACCCCGACGCAGAAGAACCGGTAGAAGCGGCAAGTTCGCTGTCTACTTAACACAGCCGGATTGGACAGTCCCATATCTCGATTTTCTAATCGACCAAAAGTTGCCGGAGGATGATGAGGTGTTAAAGAGGCAGATCATAAGGCGAGCCAAGGCATTCACGATAATAAAAGGCGAGCTATACAAGCGAAGCACTTGCGGCATCTATCAGCGGTGCATACAGCCGGAAGAAGGCCGGGAAATACTGAAGGACATACATGTTGGCACCTGCGGGCATCATGCTTCCGCTAGGTCCATTGTATCCAAAGCTTTCCGCCAAGGTTTCTACTGGCTCACCGCCAAAGAAGACGCCGAGAACATCGTAAAGACATGCAAAGGTTGCCAGTTGTATGCTCGTCAACCTCATTTGCCGGCACAGGAGCTAAGGACGATCCCAATCACCTGGCCGTTCGCGGTCTGGGGCTTAGACATGGTGGGTCCCTTCAAAAAGGCGCGCGATGGGTACACTCACCTATTGGTCGCTGTCCACAAGTTCACCAAATGGGTCGAAGCTAAACCGATCAGCAAACTTGACGCACGAACAGCCACCAATTTTCTCTGGGGAATTATCTCTCGGTTTGGAGTTCCACACAGCATTATCACCGATAATGGCAGCAATCTGTCTCAAGGCGACATAGAAGAATACTGCAGCGATCTGGGCATCCGGCTTGATTTGGCATCCGTGTCTAACCCTCAATCCAATGGACAAGTAGAGCGTACAAACGGCCTAGTCTTATCAGGACTTAAGCCTCGTCTCGAAGCTCCACTACATAGGGCAGCCGGCGCCTGGGCAGATGAGTTACAGTCGGTATTATGGAGTTTGCGCACAACGCCAAACAGATCTACCGGCTACACTCCTTTCTTCTTAGTATATGGCGCAGAGGCAGTGCTACCTACCGACATGAAGTACGATTCCCCAAGAGTTCAAGCCTACATCGAGCAAGACGTAGAAGGTGCAAGACAGGACAGCCTAGACCTGCTAGACGAAGAAAGAGACGTCGCTCTCCATCGCTCCGCCTTGTACCAGCAACAACTTCGCCGCTATCATAGCCGGAGAGTGCGGAAGTGAAGCTTCAGAACAGGTGACTGGTTCTCCGCCTAATTCAAGACAGAAAAGGCTTGCACAAGTTATCCCCGCCATGGGAAGGACCATTTATAGTCACAAAGGCGCTGCTCAATGGTTCCTACTACCTAGCCGACATCCGGGACGAAGAAGAAAAGAAAATGCGCAAGAAGGCGGCAGGAAAAAGGGGAACCAAGCGCAAGAGAGGCATTGACGATCCGTTCGAGCAAACAAGACGGCCTTGGAATATTGAGCAGCTACGTCCTTTCTACACTTAGCAATTTATAATTGTAATAAGTTAAATATGATTATGAAATAAAAGTCTGTGGTTACTCATCGGTGTTGAGAAGCATGCCATCTTTTGTCTTTTCTTGCAATCATATTTCCCCTATGTATCTAAGTTACCTATTTTCTAGCTCCGTGCAAAGGTTCAAACTGGTAGATACTTGCAGCTTTCGAGCCAACCCAAAGCAAAAATAAACTTTTTTGCGCCGCCTAATTCCTTTACATCTGATTACTTATATGTGGTTCGCCTAGTAGTATGTTTTTGACACCAACATGTTCGCTTTGGTCTCTGATTCTAAACGTATGGTTTAGCCCTGGTTGTTTCAGCTAAAGTTACCGGCTGAGGTTTCGTCAACATACAAAAAGTCAAGCATATAAGTCAGGGTAAAATTAAGGCGGGCCATATAAATAAAGACAAAATAAAACTTGTCAGCTAGCTTCCGCCTAACAAAAGCAACAGCAAAAGTATATACAAATATTACAAATGTTGCATTGTTTCAGGGGCCGACAAATAAGGCTAACAGAAGGCAAGGACAGCAAAGATATGGCTCGGGGGAGCGTCTACATCAGGCTTGGGGGCTGACAACTTCAGCCCCGGAACTATCACTCCCCTCCGCCTCGGCCGCGCCGGCAGCTTCAGCTCCCTCTCCGCCAGGCACAGGATGGCGCCGGTAGAAGATTGAAGTGTCCACCATGTCGGCAACCCGCGTGGCGTAGCCGGCAACGCTGTCCAGCACAGCGGCCGGCTCAACCTCGCTACCGTCTTCGTACGTCGACGGCATGCCTTCAGTGACGGCTTCTATCTCCGCCTCGGGGTAGTGCGCCATGAACAACCCAAGGGCAGTCTTGGCTCCACCCCACGCCGCCGACTTCAGCGAGCTTTTGTGCAGCTTGGTCGCCTGCTCCAGGATGGCGGGCACGTCGCTGAACTCGGTCGGCTCCTGGATGCCGGACGAAGTAAAGAACTTGGCGGCAAACCGCTTGGACGCCGCCAAAGTCTCGGTGATCAGTTCGCCTAGACGCGCAAGGCGATCCAGGCGGGGGCTGACAACCTTGTCATCGCCTAAACCGGCGGGAACTACACCAAAAATAAAGCCATTAGATTAGCTCAGGCTAAAGCAGCATGGCAGCATCAAAAAAGGAGCAAGAAATTACCAAGGACCGAGTTATGGAAAGCGGACAACTCAATCATATGAGTTGCCAGCGCGTCCTCTGCAGTTTGGGCGCGAGAATTCTGCTTAGAGATCTCCTCCACAGCCGTCTTCTCCGCCTCCGCCAACTTGTTGCGCAGGCTTTCCAGCTCACCAGTGAGCTGGCTAGATTCCTGCGCAAACTTGAGCTGCTGGGCCTCCATCTCCTTTTGATGAGCCTCTTTCAACTCCAAGTTGGCGGCCGCCAAGTCGGAAGCTTCATTCATAAGAGCTTGCATATCAGTGGACGCCTTCAGGATATCCTGGGCGTGGTCTAGCAGTTCTACAAGTATGGATCCGCTAAGCTAAATGATTGACGGAAACATAAGTCAAAAGCATAGTTGAAGGCGAAAAGGATCAACCCTACCTTCATCTTTTTTTCGGGCCGCCTCCAGTTCGGCAATCCGCAGGTCCTTGGCCTCGCACTCTTTCTTCAGGACGCGGCAGCGCCGGTTTATCTCGACTCGCGAGGAGACAAGCTCGACGTTGGCGGAGACAAGGCCCTGCAAGACAAAACAAAGGCATATAACATATTGTCGAATAACCACTAAGCCGACAGTCCAAATTCCTTTTGACTTGCCATCTAAGTGCTCGGGGGAAAGACTATGTATATACCGGAGTGGGAAGAACTTACAGATAAGTCGCCCTCCAAGTCGGCGAAGGCCCGCGAGGCGAAGTTGGCAAAAGCCAAGGTTGACTCCTTGGCCTCCTTAAAGGTAGACCAAGGGTCCCTGACCTTGCCGCCTCCCGCAGTCGGGGCTGCCCTCCGAGACCCGCCGGCAGACGACTCAAGCAACCCTCGTTGGCGGCGCGCGATTGAGCGGCATCATCGGCCGTAGCCTTAGCCAGCAGATGGGGAGTTTTGGCAGCACGGTCGGCGGAAGAAGTCCTTGGCGGAGCACCTGAAGCCGGAGCTGGGGGCTGACGACGAGCGTCGCCCATGGAGCTGCCGGCGTGGAGCTGAGGAGTTGGCGGCACGGTAGCCGGCGAGACGCCCTGCGGCCGCTTTCCCTTGCCAATAAGCCTGGTCGTCAACCGGGAAGTTGCGACCCTTTCCCTGTCAATAAAAAGCAAGCACAGTCAATTGGCCAGTATTGAAGAAGTTTGTCGTCTGGTAAAGGCAGAATTGAGTACCTTCGGGGGATGTTAATCCCCCCGTTCTCGCCGATGTTTGCGAGAGTCGGCTCGGTAGCCGACGCGATCCGTTTCTTCCTCTCGGCATTCGTCGTAGAGGAAGCAGCGCCGGACGCCTTGCGCTTCTTTGTCTTCCCGGCTTCCGACTCGTAGAAGTCAGGAGCCAGGTCATCCTCCCCCAACTCGGAGAGCTGAAAAAGAAGACAAGTTAAAGGAACTCAAGCCTAGCCGGCAAAGCTATCAAACAAGGGGCGAAGGAAGAAAATATTCACCTCAAGGGGAGGGTTGTCATGGGTGTGCATGGGCACGCCCTCGACCGCCTTCACCAGCCCCGCCTTGACAAGGCTGCGGAGCCGGAATGCCAGGTCGGCGACCGGCAATATCTCTTCGCTCACGCGAAGAGAAGCTGTGTCAGTAGGCGAATACTGACACATCTTGTGCGGGCTGTACCGCAGGGGGAGGATTTGCCGGCCAAGCCAGCAAAGTACGGTGTCGACTCCATCCAGCTGAGGAGGAGCCATCGTCCTCGTGAGGAATTCAATCCGCCTTTGAATAAGGCGGAGTTCCTCCGTCAACTTGGGCACCGCCTCGTCCCAGCATGGTCGAGGCATGGGTGGCGCGTTGACGAATGCCGGGATGCCAACTTGGCGGCCCGGCGGTGCCGTATCTTGGCAGCAGAAGAACGTGGAGGTCCAGCCCTTGACGGACTCGAGGTATGGTATCTTGGGATACCATTGGCCGCCCTGGCGGCAGTTGAAGGTGATGCTGCCGCAGGTAGCCAGCCCGCCGTCCGGCACCGTCTGTCGCCGGCAACGGAAGCAGTATCTGAAGAAGTCTAAACTAGGCCTAATACCTAGATAGCCTTCGAACAGAGCTGTGAAGCCGGCTAAGACTAATATACTATTGGGTGCAATGTTGTGGGGCTGGAGCCCGTAGTGATCCAAAACCTCGCTAAAAAAGGCGGAAGGCGGAAGCGCCATTCCCCTAACAAGGTGGGAGGTAAGGATTACCCGCTCTCCGGCTTCCGGGGCCGGGATGATGTCTCCGAGGGCGGCCCTCCACCGGCAATCCTCCCGAGTGGGGAGGTAGCCGACAGCCTCCAAATCTTGGAGGGCGTATTCATCGACGATGGAAGGTAGCTAGTAGCGGGACCCAAGGTCCGACGCTTCTTCTTCCTCATCGCCGGGGGCGCCCGCCATCGCCGTCGCCGTGGTGGACGGTGGAGGAGCCGAAGGGCCCGCCGCTGGCGTGCGCGCGGTAGAAGTCCGAGGGACGACGGCGGTGACATTGCCCGCCGTCGCCGCTGCCGCAGGACGGGTTATTGCGCCGCCCATCGACGTTGCGAGCGCGGCCTCGGTCGCCGGACCGCTCGACGCCGTCGAGTGAGCTGGGCCGGTGGACATCGCCGCAAGAAAAGGTCGTCGGAGGAGAAGAGTTCGCCGGAGCTTGTTTGGAGGCAAGGAGCGAAGAAGGGGAAGAGGCAAGAGCGCACGGAGAGCAAAGGCTGGGTAAAGAAAATGGACCGTTTGGCTACCTATTTATAGGGCCAGGCGTTGCTCCCTGTGCAACGGCATTTTAGCCGGACACGTGTCCCACATCCGTCGCGGCACACGATTGCACGATCTCCACGCCTCCTCTTTTCCCGCAATTTGTGATCATGGCGAGATTCCCGCCTAACAGTTTTCAAACTGTCGTGAGCTGGCTAGGTGGAAACCGCCAGGAAGGATGCTCGGCAAGATTGCCGAGCAAGCCGTCTTTTCCCATGATGGATAAAGGCGGCCGCATGTCAACCTCAAGACACGCATGCCTCGTTGATTTTCAGAATGGTTCAAGTCCTGCAGCCGCCAACATTGGCAGATGAAGAATCAAGGAGAAGCCGGCGCCTGGAGAACTTCAACCTTTCTGGGGGCTAATGTTGGGGATATATAAACTAGGGGTATAACCAACATGGATCAATCCGACTAGTCCAGGGTGGCCCAAGGGTGGTAAGGCCGAGGCCTGCCGGGCGGCCCAGATAGTTGACGTACGAGGAAGTAGGCGGACGGTCCAAGGAAGGCAGAAGGCCGAAGCCCATCAAGCCACCAAGCCCAAGACGGAAGGCGGCAACTAAGCCGGCTAGGTCTAGGACTCTGTTTACTTGCCGGCCAAGTACTTACCTTGTAACCCGGGGTCTGGCCGCCTATATAAGCCGGCCACCGGGAGGCCTTTAGGGCCAAGCACAGAGACAACTTCAATAGGCATCATACCCATTGTAACCTGTTCACGGCTATTGCCTCATAGTGGATTATAGCAGCACGTAGGATTCCGCCACCGCTGCGGGATCCGAAGCTGGGTAAACTCGCCGTGTTCAATCCCGACCTCGACGACTCCAACCTTCTTCCCCACAATCCATACGTAGGCTAGAGGACCCCCATCTCCTATCAAATATGCCGATACCACGACAGTCTCCGCAGGCCTCATGTTTTCGTCAGCCACTGCCTCAGCTGTGGCCCTCTTCACGTCTACTCCCTTGCGGAGCCTGCGGCGCTTCGCGGGCACGAGATCGCTGGCAAAAAGCCCAAGAAAAGACATGCAAGAGGGGGCGAAACAGAGGAAAAAACCAAGAGACAAGAATGACCAGGAACCGTAAATACTCACCCTGAAGGGGAAGCTCCGGCGTCGACCCACGCCAGGCCTGGAGAGAGCCAGGAAGGAATGGCCCTGGCGCCTGATCCTCCCAGAGGCATCTCCGCTTTCCTCTTGGAGGGGACGTCAGAGGGTCTCACCCCAGAGCGATCCACCACGGCCTTGGTGCGAGGCTCGCGCCTCCCCGAGGAAGCACCCTTCTCGAGGGCCTTCCCCACCTCGGTCGCCTCCACCACGGGGCGCGAAGGCGCTACAGCGAAGACGTCATCGTCACCGGACGATATGTCGCAAATCTCGTCGGTGAAGGGCTCAAGCCTCACGGAGGACGCCCCTCCCATCGCGGCCTCCTCCTCTTCATTCCAGGCACGGGAGGCTGATGGAGAGTCAATGCCCACAACTTCATGCACCAATGAGGTGACCACCTCATCCCTCGCCCCCGCCAGACCATACGGGGTGAAATCTGGCATTCCGTCCAAGATGTCCATGGGGTCGCCCAGAGGGAGCTGATGCAGAGGTCGCACGGAGCCGGCGATCTTCCCGGGCACCTCCGGATTGGCAAAGAGGATGTTCAAGATGGTTATGACAACATCCGAGTCGTGGTCCTCAGGGTGAAGCCGCATTGGGTCCGAGGGGCCAGTGTACATCCACATCGGCTGATCATGGGCCTGAAGAGGAGCAATGCAGCGTTGAACAAAGTCCGCCACAACTAGCTGCCCCGTGAGGCCCTCCTCCCGGAGATACTCCAAACGCCCCAGCAGGTGTGTGTTGTTTGCGCCGCGAAGGGCAGACTTGCACCAATGAGAGTTCTTCACGGGCGGCGCCTCCGGGACGTCTAGGAACGCGCAGGGCGACTTGACGCCGATAAGCAGCCACCTCTGACGGAAGTCCCCCACCTTCTTGAGCAGGGCCGTAACAGGCTTGTCTCCACTCCATGACATGGGAATGTATACGCTCCCCATGCCGTCTGCAATACGGAAAGAGACGCACCCAGTCCGCTCGCCGGGAGCCGTGCACCGCAGCGAATAGAAGTTTCGGAAGAGCGCTACTGAGGGGCGAACACCCAGATAAGCCTCGCAGAGATAGGCGAAGATAGAAAGGATGAGCAAGGAATTTGGGTGAAGATGAAGGAGTTGGATTTGATAGAACTCCAGTACCGCCTCCAGGAAAGGTGAGTACGGCAGCACCAACCCGGCGGTGATGGCATGGAGAAAAAGGGGATAAAACCCCTGGGGGAATCTCCCGAACCGAGCAGCTTGAATCGCGGTGGCGCCGTGCTCGTTGGTCTGCCCCGCAACCAGGTGGTGAATCTTCTCCAACGCTTGAAGATCCATGCGCGCCCCCACGAGAGCCGCGCCCTGCACAACCTCTAGGGTTTCTGCCTTGGAGGAAATTCCCACAGCGGATTTGCTCTTGCTCTTAACTGGGCCCATCGTCGTGGGTACGGAGGATTGAAGGAGATGGAGATTGGAGATTCGCAGGAGAGAGCGGAGGCGGAGAGCTCTGGGAAGCGAAATCTCTACGGGAAGAATTGGAAACGGTAACGACACTCAGCCTCAACGCTTGGGCTTTGTCGCCTCGAGGAGCAGTTACTGGGACGTGGTGGGACCCCCCACGACTCGCGCCCCGAATCGTGCGAGGCCGTTATTCGTCCAAGTGCCGCGTGGCTCGGGCCGGCTGGGCACTAAGGGCCCACGACGCTTTGTCTGAGCCCATGGGCTTAACCGTGCCCATCATGGGCCCGGGGGCTACTGTCGGCCCAGTGGGAACTGGGTATGGCGGGAGCCCATTCCCCCTCAGGCCCCGCACACTGGCCAGTCAGACGAAACGGCTAAGGACCAGGCGTCACCGCCTGACGAGACCCTCGAGAGGCAACTCCCCTCGAGGGCCTAAATTGGAAGCATTGCCCTCAAGGGATCCCTCGCCTCAGGGGACCCTCCCGAGGCGACAACGCGCCTCGAGGGAGTCCCGCAGGAAACCCCCCTCAGGCCTCCCCGCGCATGAAGGGAAACGTCGCAGCCAAGGAAGTACGGCAAGACGCACATGGCCCCTGCCACGCCCACGTGGTGACGCAAGCATCCACGTTGCCGTTTTGGTGATAAAGGGGTCAATAAAGCGGCTCCGCCTGCTGCGCAACTGCCAGGACCATCTACTCTAACGATAAAGCAGGTGGACGGTGCAACCCTCCAACGGAGAACGTCATCGCGGGCTCCACCTTCGAGACTGCCCTCTGTGCGGGCAGTGCAGCGCGATCGGCCGCCTATCGGCCACCGCGCCCACCTTTATCAGCAATGGACCGCGTCCATGGACAAAGGGACGACGGTGGACTCCTACTCCATCGTGCCTCTGCCGTGTGGGGGGCACCTTGAAGGCCAAGCCGAAGGAGAGCGCCAGAGGGGCCTATAAAAGAGGCAAGACATCCAGCGTAGCACCGGCCGGCTCTTTGCGTGCTACAACCCTTGTAAACCCTAGCAACTCTTGTTAGGATAGCCTTCAGCCGAAGGAATAAGATGACCATCGCTTCCCTCCCCAGGCAAGAACCGCCTCAAGGGGACCTCCTCCACTGTACTGTAAACTCCATCATCTAATACAGACAAGCAGGAGTAATGGTCTTACCTCCTCACAAGGGCCGTGAACCTGGGTAAAGGCTGGTGTCTATGTCTGTCTTAAGCGTGTCGTCTTCGGGTCCGGCGAGCAACGTCGCGGAGCCCCTCGAGGGTCTTGACCTCCGTGTTTAACCCCCTTCACGAACTACTCTTCAGGAAGTGACTACCCCCGATTCGTGGGAGTCATAACCCGACAAATTCCTATATATAGGAAGTGGGTCGGACTTAAATGTGTTTTGTATTTGCTTCTTGATGCTCCTTTTGCTTCATTTTCTATTTTCATGAGATCATCATTAAAACTATCAAGTCTAGCTAAAAGGCATTAAAGAAAAGCGTTTGTGGGAGACAACTCATGTTTTATTTCTGTTATTTTTCTTGTTTGAGTCAAGGAGTATGCTTATATTACCTCTGTAACAACTCCTTTGTTTCTTTATTTTATTGCATAGTTGTGCCAAGTAAAGTCTCTAGTAGGAAGTTGATACTAGATTTGGATTTCTGCGCAGGAACAGTTTTTCTGTTGATCACCGTTAATCCCAGACCTATGAGCGTGATCCTCAGATATGTACGCAACTTTCATTAGTTTTGTGTTTTCTGAACTGAGCAAGTTAAGTGCCTCGAACAGTTCATCTTTACTGGCTGTTCTGTTTTGACAGATTCTGTCTCTTTTTTTTTGTGTTGTCTCTTATGGACTTTAAACAATGTTCTCTATCATGGAGGGCTGTAGCTAATGTTTTATTGAGTTTTGAATTTTATCACAACAGTGCCAAAGTGGATTATTGTTTTGAATACTAACCCCTCGAATGAAGTTTATGAGAAGTTTGGTGTGAAGGAAGTTTCCAAGGATCAAGAGAGAAGGATGATATGATGTGATCAAGAAGATGAAAGAGCCCAAGCTTGGGGATGCCCCCGTGGGTCACCCAAGCATATTTCAAGAAGACTCAAGCGTCAAAGCTTGGGGATGCCCAAGGCATCCCCTTCTTCATCAACAAGGTCATCTCTAGTGAAACTATATTTTAATTCCGTCACATCTTATGTACTTTACTTGGAGCATCGGTTTGCTTTTATTTCTGGTTTTGTTATTTTTGTTTTCTAAGTAAATTTAAACCTACCATTCTTGTTTGGGAGAGAGATACGCTCCGCTTTTTCTTAAGAATACTCCTATTCTTCACTTATATTTGTTGAGTATTCTTCTCTAGTCTAGTGGACCTGCACTTAGAAAATGGCAAGTCCCTGTGTATAGTGCAAATCCCTGGATCGATTCGTTTGCACACACAGTTTACGATGCAATATCAAAACAAAGTATCAATTTATTACAACGCTGATCCAGACTTAGAAAATATTCATTACAACTTGCATAGCGTAAAGCTAGAAGTGAATAGAGTAAACAACAGATAAATTATTCTTCATGGAGTCCCCATCATCAGCATGTGCCACAGGCGAGCATGTTGGTTGAAGACTCGAAACCCTTAGCGAAAATCTCACTCGTCATCAGAACAGTATGCCATAAGAAAGATATTGCAACAACATGGGTCACAACCATTTAAAAATGGAACTGGCAAATGACATTATGGTGGACACTTAGAGGAATAACTCTATAACCTATATGCTTATTTGGCTGGTGGAGCTCAAGGCTATTTTGCAGAAACCAAGTTTTTCCCGAACACTTTGAAACAACTTTACCTAGTTGAGACAAATATGGTATGAAAGCCATAGTCTCAATCTACCCGTGTTCACCCATCAAGTTTTAATTTAGAAGTTGGAATGGTGGAATCCTCCATTGATCCTCAGATATGTACGCAACTTTCATTAGTTTTGTGTTTTCTGAACTGAGCAAGTTAAGTGCCTCGAACAGTTCATCTTTACTGGCTGTTCTGTTTTGACAGATTATGTCTCTTTTTTTTTGTGTTGTCTCTTATGGACTTTAAGATATGTTCTCTATCATGGAGGGCTATAGCTAATGTTTTATTGAGTTTTGAATTTTATCACAACAGTGCCAAAGTGGATTATTGTTTTGAATACTAACCCCTCGAATGAAGTTTATGAGAAGTTTGGTGTGAAGGAAGTTTCCAAGGATCAAGAGAGAAGGATGATATGATGTGATCAAGAAGATGAAAGAGCCCAAGCTTGGGGATGCCCCCGTGGGTCACCCAAGCATATTTCAAGAAGACTCAAGCGTCAAAGCTTGGGGATGCCCAAGGCATCCCCTTCTTCATCAACAAGGTCATCTCTAGTGAAACTATATTTTAATTCCGTCACATCTTATGTACTTTACTTGGAGCATCGGTTTGCTTTTATTTCTGGTTTTGTTATTTTTGTTTTCTAAGTAAATTTAAACCTACCATTCTTGTTTGGGAGAGAGATACGCTCCGCTTTTTCTTAAGAATACTCCTATTCTTCACTTATATTTGTTGAGTATTCTTCTCTAGTGTAGTGGACCTGCACTTAGAAAATGGCAAGTCCCTGTGTATAGTGCAAATCCCTGGATCGATTCGTTTTCACACACAGTTTACGATGCAATATCACAACAAAGTATCAATTTGTTACAACGCTAATGCAGACTTAGAAAATATTCACTATAACTTGCATAGCGTAAAGCTAGCAGTGAACAGAGTAAACAGCGGAAAAATTATTCTTCATGGAGTCCCCATCATCAGCATGTGCCACAAGCGAGCATGTTGGTTGAAGACTCGAAACCCTTAGCGAAAATCTCACTCGTCATCAGAACAGTCTGCAATAAGAAAGATATTGCAACAACGTGGGTCGGAACCATTTAAAAATGGAACTAGCGAGTGACATTACGGTGGACACTTAGAGGAATAACTCTATAACCTATATGCTTATTTGGCTGGTGGAGCTCAAGGCTATTTTGCAGAAACCAAGTTTTTTCCTAACACTTTGAACAACTTTACCTAGTTGAGACAAATATGGTATGAAAGCCATAGTCTCAATCTACCCGTGTTCACCCATCAAGTTTTAATTTAGAAGTTGGAATCCTCCGTTGACGTCCTTGATCAGCTGCTCAAATTATCTATACCGAGGACACGACTAAGTACTTAGATTTTAACTCTGCAGAGGTTGTGCACGTTTACCATTGTACCCATTCAATCCAAGCTATCCTATACACTCTGGAGGTGTTAAGGAAAAGGAGAAGAATGAGACGAGATCTTTCAGAAGCATTTTCCCTCCCATTGCCGGCCTAACACGTTCCACCTACATTCCTCTACCACCACCTGTCAAGCCAGGGCGGGTCCACGCAACTTAATTGATCAAGACAGATCCCATATTGGCAATGGCTGCACGGGAAGCAATCGTCGCTCGGAGTTCTTCAGATTCCTCTGTTCCTGGGTGGTCGTCCACAAGTGAATCTCACACAGGTAAAACCCCTGGGGACAACACTAAACTCATACATCCAAGTAACCAATTCCACCCAGGTGTTTCATTCTTAACTTAGTAGAATTCAACTTTTCATAAAACCATCTTTTGCATAGCATCAATAATTCTACTAAGTATTGGATAGGAACCGAGACAAAGGAGTAAGGAATTTCTACACAGGTCTAGCATAGCATTTCTAATAAGTCCTACACATTCTTAGGAAAATAGACTACTCATGCATAGAAAAATAGTAGGAATTTTATGAGGTGTGCCACTTGCCTTGGCAACAGGTAGTGCAGCAATTACAGTTGCAACGATCCTCGTTTCCCTCCGAATAGTCTAACAAAATAAAATGCCACACATAAACACAAGCAACATAACCATTCAAAAATATTCTATGCATGAGATGCAATAATTCAATTACAGGAAACTAATATTTTTATCTATTAGAATTTTTATGAAATATGCAGGATGTCATTTTTAATTTGTTTTCAATTAGCAAGTCTTGAATAAAAGGGTAAACACAAGAATTTAATTTACGGTAATAAAATTTCAATAACCAAAATTTGTAAAAAGTGTTACTGGATAGAGGGCATCTAAACGAAATTTTCGCAATTTGATTCACTCAAAAATAATTTTTCTAACTAAATTATGTCGAAAATACTTAAATTACTCATTTGAATATATGAAATTTATGAATGTGTCAAAACATAAAACTAATGATGCCAAAATATTCTACTGGTTCTAAGGATTCCAAATATATAAAAACATTTAGATTTGGCTAAACAAATAAAAAGTAATGATAAAAACAGTATGCAGGGTGTTTTCTGCAAAACTGCCATTTAAAAAGATTTAAGAAAATTCGCATAAATTCTTATTCGACGTGGCGCTGTCGCGGCGCTGACTCAGCGTACCGATTCGAATTAAAAGAAAAAAAAAGCGACTGTAGGATATAGATCTAACGGCTCAGATCTAAAGGATCTAAAACGAGCGGCGCGGCCGGCCGGAGAACTCTGGTGTAGCACCCCCAAGAGCCAGGCTAGACAAATCCGAGACCTTAATCTGAGATAAGCCTAACAAGGATCTCGGAGGCCAACAGTTGAAAATCGGTAGCACAACAGAGACCCTACAACACAAGAAACAATATATTAAGCTCTTAGCAGAGCGAAGAAGCAAATATCACGAAAATATGGTCACTGACCTGTCAATCACCAATACAACGGAAGACAAATTATGCTATTAGACATAGCAAAACTAGCAAAAGGCCTAAGAGGCCAAAGCATAATGGCGACATCCCAGTCCAAAGATTCCAGGCTACCGTCTGGGAACCCCAACCTACTCGTCGAGGTCGATGTCCAGAAAACACACCTGTACAAATAATTGCGCAAGGATGAGTACAGGAGGTACTCAACAAGACTTATTTAACCTGCTACATATCTGCTCGTTCAGAGAGTACTCATGAATGTCTTTTGCATAAAGCCATCTTTGTTTTCAAATCGAGGAAGGAGAGAATCTCGCATCAGTAGACTTTTAAAAATGGGGTAAGGGAGTAACGCTAGCTTCATCCACATCTTTAGTCTCCACCAGATCATCATGGGTTGTACCACCCACCAGAATCATCCACTCGCTCAACCCGAGGAAGCGATCCTCCCTTAGTTGGCAAGTTTTATAATTAGATTCTTGTTATCTATGATCATCAGACATAAGGTACCAAGTCGTCCATAACCGTGGACACGGCTTTCCGAAAAGATTTACCCTGCAGGGGGTGTAACTACCCACACACGCCAACCAACCGATGCGCCAACGTATTAGCACTCTTCCGGGGAGTGCCGGCAGAAGGGTTGGCCACGACCTTTCCCAAGCTTCGCCTATGTCCATGAGCCACAGCAGTAGATCTGACCATGCGCAGCGGTCTCTAGTGCGGGTTGCCAAGTCCAAGATCTGTGACCGCAGCCCACTTGAACCTGGCCCTAATTTTCTTCAACTCATTTTACCGCACACGCAAATGGAAAACTCGAACTAGTGGCTTCACGTAGTAGGCTGGACAAGTTGGGGTCGAGGGGTTTCCGAGCCCTGTGTGGATGCACGAATAGTCTTGGTTCCGAAGACGAGAACTCAGTTCCTAGGTCGGTAAGAATGGAACAACCCACCACAATCCCTATGTGGCCTCCCATCCAAGCCTTTAGCATATTAAACACATCTCTCACCATACCACGTCATCCTTCACAGTTCTGGTTCATCAACCGGATGGAACAGAGTGAAGATCTAAGCAGGGCTAAGCATAGCAGACTCTCGCGATGCCACACTCAAGACACTCTAAACCTCAACTCAAAACCACATTTGAATCGCATGCATAATACCAGAATCAAATACTTTGAAACCATATATGTGCAGATAAGAGGTTATGCTTGCCTTGCTCTTCGATAACAAGATATATAGCAATTGGAAAACTTCGGCTTCACTTGATCGAGATAACTAAAATAACTCTTCATAGATTCCTGCTTGGGTAAGTCGTCGATGATCCATCAAGCCTTCGGTGTGGTCGAACCCCACTTCGGATTCGAATTCTACCGCAAGAACGAGACACCGGAAAAGAAACGAGAAATAACATTCAACCAAGGCATAGATGCAATGCGCACAATGCATGACATGACAAGTTAAAGTATTGAAATGTGAATCCTACACATGGAAGGACATTTTAAATGGAGTGCGAATGCCCGAGAGGTGCCATTCGACAAATCCCATATTTAAAAGAAAGGGTATAATTTGTTCCTCTATTATAAAAATGGTTCAAAGTTGTTTAAATATGCATGATTTGGACATAATTAAATAGATCTTATTTTTCTGCAAATTTTGATATAAAATCATATTTTTCTGAATTAAAATGAATTACTTATGAATTTCCAAAGATTAAACAAATTTTTAATTCAATTTAAACCATTTGTTAATTCCATTTTAAACATTTATGAATTTAAATAAAAGTTGGACCCACATGTCATAAGTTTATTAATTTCTTAAAACATTTTGGAAATGATTAAAATTCTGACAAACAGGGCCCACTTGTCATAGATTTAACAATTTCAGTAAATGAACAAATGATTTTCAGAAAAAAAAAAAGCCCCGCTGACGTCATGATGACGTCAGCAATGGAGCTGAGCTCCCTGCTGCGCACGGGCGCGACGATCCTGGGCGAGAGGGAAGCAGCGGGTGTGTGCGTGGGAAGCGCACGGATGCGGGCTACCGAGGGGTGGCGGCGTTGTGACCAAATGGTCACCGGAGGCGGCAGAGAGCTCGCCGGAGCGGAGCACGACGGCGGCGCGCGGCGGCCAGAGGAACCAGAGCGCTAGGGAGTGAACGGAGGGGTCCAGGAGGACCAGAAGCTCACCCTGGTGCTGGTGGAGGCGTCGAGGAAGCGCGGGGAGGCCGGAGTTCGCTGGAATCGAGTTCGCCGGCGTCGGACCCGAGCGGAGGAAACCGATGAGTTCTCGCCGATTCTCTGCTTCCCAGCACGAACAACTCTAGGAGGAGGGAGCCAGGAACGAGACGGAGCTCCAGAGCATCTCGCCGGACCTCGGCGTTGCCCGGTGCGGCGGCGATTCGAGAAACGGCCGAGGCTAGGGTTTCGGCCGGGCGGAGGAGCAGGGAAGGGAGAGAACGAGCGAGGGAGAGAGATAGGGAAGAGAGGGAGGGCACGGCACGGTGCCTCGTCTTTATCTCCTCGCAGCTCGGCGGCGGCGGGGATCTTGGCGCACGGTCGCGGCGGTGGACGGCAGAGGAGAAGACACGGCGGCGGCGTCCTTCTGTCGGGAGGAAGAAGAAAGTAAATAAAGTAACGTTTTGCGAAAACCCCCCTGATTTTTCAGGAAAACACAGAACCTTTGAAAACAGGCCCCTGGTTTGGAAAATAAATGGTTTGAGGGCCTTTTTGTGAACACAAAATTTATACAAAAATACCAGGAGACTCAGAATTTCACAAGGAAGCCATTGGCAACTTTGGATTTTGAAAATTTTGAAATTATTTTAACACATTTAAAATAACAAGTGGTTTAGCCACTTAAGTGTTTTCTCTTTTAATTTTTAAACTCAAATTTTGTGCACATTTTAATTAGATGCAAATGATGCTCATGATGCACAAACAAATCCTATTTACCAATTAGCAAATTTGGGGACGTTACAGATCTATCCCCCTTACAAGAATCTCGTCCCCGAGATTCCTTGGGTAGGAAAAGAGATACAGAGAAGAAGGCTACACCGGTCTTGGATGATCTTGTCGATCCCACGACGATCTTCTTTCCCGAAGGGTTTGATCCATGACTTCAGGGATGATTCCACACTTCATGTCTCGTCGGACGGTTCTTCAACTACACCAAAGAGAAGAGGGAAATACTCTAGAACGAGGATCTTTTAAAAGATCGAGTATCTCATGGTTAACTCAAGGGAGAGGTGTGCAAAACAACTCTTGAGCTAACTAGCATGAAACACATCAAGGTAACGGATGGGGAGGAAGAAGTTTCAAGTTGATGAACAACTATTCTTCGAAAGGATTAGAATATGAGCTTTGCACAAGGTCAAGCTGGATAGATAACAGGATCTTGATACAACAAAAGAAAGAACCCCTTTTAGATTTCAACCATTTGGCTTACAAGATGTTTGCCACATGATTAAAAGTCCAGAGCCCTAAGATGACTGACAAATTCACACAATGTGTGAGTTGGAAAGAATTTCAAGTACAAGCAAAAGTAAGGAATAATTGATAACCAGAACATTGAAGATCACCATGAAAAGAGAATTCTCATGATGGTTATGTTATCAAAGGATCAGAAGGATCAATCGAGAGACATTCAGAATCTCCGAGATCATCGGAGGAGAGAACTTCTTTTTGATCTTCTAGATACCCATTTCAGGCTCATGATAAGTCTTAAATAGGTGAGGAGGTAAACATTGGGCTTTGGAAAGATAAATACCATAAGGGGCAACTTTTAGAACAAGCCGCACAACAATCCTCATGGGGAGTGGTTGTTCTTGAAGTTTCCATGGAATTTCAGCAATAGGCCTTCCGACTAATTGTGTCAACCACACCATCAATCTTGCCGGAGTTACAAGAAGTCCTATGCCAAAATCCTTGAGGGACACCAAACCATCGTTGCTGCTTGAGATTCAGCTCTGGCTAGTTGGGATGAAAGTTCAGACTAAGAACGTCCGAACGGAGAGGTGCAATGGTTAACATCAAGGAAAGGTTGCAGATTCTCAAGATGTGGATAACAATGTCAAGCTCGAAAAGATGAGCGAGATTGCAAGAATCATGCATTAGCACTTTGTCAAAGACAAATGCACCTACATGATTAATATGCAGCAAACACAATTGGGTCCTTGTAGGGAAACAACAAAGAAGATAACGAAGTTTCCAACTTCTTCTCATTCTTGATCCAATCAGTCAGTGGCTTAGGGTGCATAGACGACTTCTTCAAGGAATGGAGATAAGAACCTATCATCCCAAGAATAATCCGCACATGCATGACCGACTAGAGATGATTCCCGAGGAAACAAGGGAAACTCTACTTGGATTCACGGCGACATCTTTCAGCAAATGCACGTGAAACATGAGAGGTTACTTCCAACATCCAGAACACATACTTCGTGATGACACAAAGATGGTTCTCAAAAGTTTCCAACATTATTGCTAAAGGTTCATAATGATCCTCTTCAAACATGGAGGCAATAAGAATGTTATCGATGGGCTCAACAACAATCTTATTAAGATACTCCAATAAGATGGAATAATCTGATATATGAACAAGGCAGAAATATTGGTCAGACCAAGGACATGAAGATGTAAGCTGGCGAAACACCATAGGTAAAACATCATCAAGATGGTACTTGGGACTGAGTTTGATTTGACGATAGCCCAAATCAAGTCAAAGATTGGGATGATAGCAAATCCATTAGGATATACCATCTTGTTTCAACACGACGATACAGGTAGAAAGGAGTCTTGCTTATCAAAGCAAAACGATTTGGCCTTAAGAGCGTTGGTAAAACCTAACTCTTTGACCGAGTATGTGCACCGGAACAAACGGACTTGGCAGCACAGTCAACTTCATTTAGGGACCGGATAACCAATCACACAAGGAAGGAATCAAATGTCCTTATATGTCAAAGCAATGAAGATTGCTAAGAATATCTGATAGCCACATCAGTACACACACCGTAGCATTCCGAGCACGAGCAGCTAGGAGAAAAGCGTGAGTAAGGACGTGAAAAACATCACTGCATCAATAAAGTCATGAGACACATCACGACCTTTTGATATACAAGAGGGTGATACTTAAGATGGAACAGATTACAAGCAAACAAAGCATCTTAATCTGCGGACTGCAACACTTTGACCTGGTCCTGGAAATGGACGAGGTACGGGAGTTTGGTTCTCCCTGACATCCCGAAGTGGAATATCACGACTGACCACAAGAGCAACATGCATTAGTACACCAATGCAAATTTACAACTTGGATGCCAAGTGGCCTACACTGGTCGGAACATAACGGAAGAAAAGAGACATGCTCAGGAAAATCCTGAGATGCATATGATCAAGTTTGCATACATCTGATAACTTGTTCTGGTATGAAAGGTGTGGCAGAGTCACCAACTTAGATGTGAGACTCATAAAGAGCACTCTTGTCGTGATCCTTTTGGTTCCATGACAGAACCTCTGCCAAAGCTAGTGGAAGGAGTAAACCTTGGATGTCGTAGGCCAATTACGACAAAACCACAAGCTGGAAGGCTAGCTAGAATTGACATTACTAGCCCTTCTGAGGTTGCAAGCATTCCTCAGGGATCAACAAGATGGATCTTGGGTTAAAGGTCAGCATCATGTACTGATAGAGTGAGCATCACATGGCTAACAACCCACATGACTCAACACACCACCCAAAAGCACAATCTGGGACCTTCGGTTCAAGTCCAAGGGTGGAAACCAAAAGAAGGAGTAATTACCATTCGAGTGTCACAAAAGGCACAACGATGTAGTAATCACGAGATAGCTTCAGAGACAAACCACAACTGCCGAAGTATCAAAAGAAGAAAATGAGATCTTCAAAGTGAAAGGAATCTGTAACATTGGAATAGAATGACGCAGGGACGACAAGGTTGAGAGATCAAGAGGGAAAGGAATCTCTCATTACAAATGAGAGGGAGACGGATCAAAGAACACACCATACTCCAGAAAACTTAACACTAGGTCAACTAGGCGGAGAAACGACCTGCACTTGATGCACCTATGTTTTGAATGACCGAGAGAACGAGAGAGCAAATGTTTTCAACCAAAACAAGGTAAGATGACCCAGAATTAGAGCGATACCAGATAAGGAGTAAAAAGAAGCCTATCTTGATTTTTGCAAATAGTTTTAGCTTTCAAATAGTTTTCACAACAACTAGACTCAACATCGACCAGTAGAAAGGTTTTCCTACAGGCGGTCCTGCTCTGATACCAAAACCTGTAGCACCCCCAAGAGCAAGGCTAGACAAATCCGAGACCTTAATCTGAGATAAGCCTAACAAGGATCTCGGAGGCCAACAGTTGAAAATCGGTAGCACAACAGAGACCCTACAACACAAGAAACAATATATTAAGCTCTTAGCAGAGCGAAGAAGCAAATATCACGAAAATATGGTCACTGACCTGTCAATCACCAATACAACGGAAGACAAATTATGCTATTAGACATAGCAAAACTAGCAAAAGGCCTAAGAGGCCAAAGCATAATGGCGACGTCCCAGTCCAAAGATTCCAGGCTGCCGTCTGGGAACCCCAACCTACTCGTCGAGGTCGATGTCCAGAAAACACACCTGTCCAAATAATTGCGCAAGGCTGAGTACAGGAGGTACTCAACAAGACTTATTTAACCTGCTACATATCTGCTCGTTCAGAGAGTACTCATGAATGTCTTTTGCATAAAGCCATCTTTGTTTTCAAATCGAGGGAGGAGAGAATCTCGCATCAGTAGACTTTTAAAAATGGGGTAAGGGAGTAACGCTAGCTTCATCCACATCTTTAGTCTCCACCAGATCATCATGGGTTGTACCACCCACCAGAATCATCCACTCGCTCAACCCGAGGAAGCGATCCTCCCTTAGTTGGCAAGTTTTATAATTAGATTCTTGTTATCTATGATCATCAGACATAAGGTACCAAGTCGTCCATAGCCGTGGACACGGCTTTCCGAAAAGATTTACCCTGCAGGGGGTGTAACTACCCACACACGCCAACCAACCGATGCGCCAACGTATTAGCACTCTTCCGGGGAATGCCGGCAGAAGGGTTGGCCACGACCTTTCCCAAGCTTCGCCTATGTCCATGAGCCACAGCAGTAGATCTGACCACGCGCAGCGGTCTCTAGTGCGGGTTGCCAAGTCCAAGATCTGTGACCGCAGCCCACTTGAACCTGGCCCTAATTTTCTTCAACTCATTTTACCGCACACGCAAATGGAAAACTCGAACTAGTGGCTTCACGTAGTAGGCTAGACAAGTTGGGGTCGAGGGGTTTCCGAGCTCTGTGTGGATGCACGAATAGTCTTGGTTCCGAAGACGAGAACTCAGTTCCTAGGTCGGCAAGAATGGAACAACCCACCACAATCCCTATGTGGCCTCCCATCCAAGCCTTTAGCATATTAAACACATCTCTCACCATACCACGTCATCCTTCACAGCTCTGGTTCATCAACCAGATGGAACAGAGTGAAGATCTAAGCAGGGCTAAGCATAGCAGACTCTCGCGATGCCACACTCAAGACACTCTAAACCTCAACTCAAAACCACATTTGAATCGCATGCATAATACCAGAATCAAATACTTTGAAACCATATATGTGCAGATAAGAGGTTATGCTTGCCTTGCTCTTCGATAACAATATATATAGCAATTGGAAATCTTCGGCTTGATCGAGATAACCAAAATAACTCTTCATAGATTCCTGCTTGGGTAAGTCGTCGATGATCCATCAAGCCTTCGGTGTGGTCGAACCCCACTTCGGATTCGAATTCTACCGCAAGAACGAGACACCGGAAAAGAAACGAGAAATAACATTCAACCAAGGCATAGATGCAATGCGCACAATGCATCACATGACAAGTTAAAGTATTGAAATGTGAATCCTACACATGGAAGGACATTTTAAATGGAGTGCGAATGCCCGAGAGGTGCCATTCGACAAATCCCATATTTAAAAGAAAGGGTATAATTTGTTCCTCTATTATAAAAATGGTTCAAAGTTGTTTAAATATGCATGATTTGGACATAATTAAATAGATCTTATTTTTCTGCAAATTTTGATATAAAATCATATTTTTCTGAATTAAAATGAATTACTTATGAATTTCCAAAGATTAAACAAATTTTTAATTCAATTTAAACCATTTGTTAATTCCATTTTAAACATTTATGAATTTAAATAAAAGTTGGACCCACATGTCATAAGTTTATTAATTTCTTAAAACATTTTGGAAATGATTAAAATTCTGACAAACAGGGCCACTTGTCATAGATTTAACAATTTCAGTAAATGAACAAATGATTTTCAGAAAAAAAAAGAAAAAGCCCCGCTGATGTCATGATGACGTCAGCAATGGAGCTGAGCTCCCTGCTGCGCACGGGCGCGACGATCCTGGGCGAGAGGGAAGCAGCGGGTGTGTGCGTGGGAAGCGCACGGATGCGGGCTACCGAGGGGTGGCGGCGTTGTGACCAAATGGTCACCGGAGGCGGCAGAGAGCTCGCCGGAGCGGAGCACGACGGCGGCGCGCGGCGGCCAGAGGAACCAGAGCGCTAGGGAGTGAACGGAGGGGTCCAGGAGGACCAGAAGCTCACCCTGGTGCTGGTGGAGGCGTCGAGGAAGCGCGGGGAGGCCGGAGTTCGCCGGAATCGAGTTCGTCGGCGTCGGACCCGAGCGGAGGAAACCGATGAGTTCTCGCCGATTCTCTGCTTCCGAGCACGAACAGCTCTAGGAGGAGGGAGCCAGGAACGAGACGGAGCTCCAGAGCATCTCGCCGGACCTCGGCGTTGCCCGGAGCGGCGGCGATTCGAGAAACGGCCGAGGCTAGGGTTTCGGCCGGGCGGAGGAGCAGGGAAGGGAGAGAACGAGCGAGGGAGAGAGATAGGGAAGAGAGGGAGGGCACGATACGGTGCCTCGTCTTTATCTCCTCGCAGCTCGGCGGCAGCGGGGATCTTGGCGCACGGTCGCGGCGGTGGACGGCAGAGGAGAAGACACGACGGCGGCGTCCTTCTGTCGGGAGGAAGAAGAAAGAAAAGAAAGTAACGTTTTGCGAAAACCCCCCTGGTTTTTCAGGAAAACACAGAACCTTTGAAAACAGGCCCCTGGTTTGGAAAATAAATGGTTTGAGGGCCTTTTTGTGAACAGAAAATTTATACAAAAATACCAGGAGACTCAGAATTTCACAAGGAAGCCATTGGCAACTTTGGATTTTGAAAATTTTGAAATTATTTTAACACATTTAAAATAACAAGTGGTTTAGCCACTTAAGTGTTTTCTCTTTTAATTTTTAAACTCAAATTTTGTGCACATTTTAATTAGATGCAAATGATGCTCATGATGCACAAACAAATCCTATTTACCAATTAGCAAATTTGGGGACGTTACATCTGGTGACCGCAAGAATGCGGCGGCGCCATCACCGTTGCTCACGAAAAAGGCGCACCTAAGGTCTAGGGAACGAACGGAGCATACCCGAGCGTAGAGGCGGTCAGCGCGTAGACGATGGCGAGGTGGCGGCGACCAGAACTTGCTCTACTTCTCGGGGTTGCTCGCCGGAGTTGTGCGTGGCGGCGATTTGCTTCGGGTGAGCTCGGATGAGACGATGTGCTGCGGCTCGAAATGCGAGAACGTGTCAAAACGATGCGTAAGGAAATATTAAAGCGAAAGGGGGAGGAGAGAAAGTCCGGGGTGGCCGGAGTTGTGCACACGGTGCGGTTTTTACCGACGGCGGCGGTGGGATGTCGAGGTCTCGTGCGGGCAGCCTCGAGGCTCTCGGGCAGTGGGGTTTGGGGCAAATGAGAGAGGGGATCTAGGAGATCTTATAGGAAGAAACGGCGACGTAAACTAGTGAGTGAATCACCGGCAATCAATCAAATTGATTCGGCCGTTTCTCGGTGAGGTCGTGGGCGCGATTTGGGGAAGGAGACGTTGCCGTGGTGGTGATGACAGGTGGGACCCACCTATCGGTGACAGAGAGAGAGAGAGGGAGGCCGGGCCGTTGGTGGGCTGCTGCGGTGTGTGCGCGCCGCAGTTAGACATGGGCTTCGGCCCACTAGTCTTGGAGGACTGGCCCGAAGCAAAAAAAAATATACAAAATATTTTTCTGTTTTATATCTATTGAATACAAAAAAAAATCAAAACTCTATCAAAACTACTCAGAAAAATTCAAAAAAATATATTTTGAAAAGCTTATTAAAAATAGAACCTTTTGGTAGTATTCTTGTATAAAGATAAAATAAAATAAAAGGAAGATTATTATAAATTCAAATAACAATTTTATGGACTTAAAATAAATTTAAACATATAAAATTAATTTAAATTAAATCGTATGTGATTCAAATGACAAGTTTAAATGATGATGATGTTACATCCAGCTACTGCAATACTTTCAGCTCTTGTTTTTCATGCACCTCTTGTTCAGAGCTATTAGTTCTCATATGTTACACTCTCATATCTCATTTTTTAATACTTGGAGTGTTTATTGGTGTTTGGTTGGAAAATGAAAATGCTAAATGTGGTAGATGGTATAATGAAAAGATATACGTGTTCTTGTAGATCATTGTGTTGATTTTTTTGTGATGCTTGGCAATTGTTTTGAACTCTCAAGTAGATCATGTTTAAGCTTTTGCATCATTTATTTAAAACCTATTAGTTGAGAACTACCGTAAAACTTGCTGAAATTTGGTTTGCATGTTTGGTATATCTAAGGTCTAGATATTTTCTAGTTAAAGTGTTTGAGAAACAAGGGAGACAATGTAGAATTTTATAATGCTTGCAATATGTTTTGTATATTCATCTTGTTGTCCTAGTTTATACATGTGTTTTCTTCAAACAACCTTGCTAGCCAAAGCCTTGTATTAAGAGGACGTCACAGTCGCAGTCCTCAACGAAGCAGCGGGGGGAAAAGTTCAAGCCATCGCAGATCAAGAAGTCGGTCAAGGAGCAGATCTAGGAGATCGGGCAGTCGTGATTCGCCTGACTATCGCAACGCAAGCCCATGTGGAGCGCAATGCTTCACTCAATGGATACAAGAGGCAAAGTTACCGAAGAAGTTTGGCTTACCAGCCATGCCGAAATTTAACTCCGAGAAAGAACCCTCAGGCTGCAGACATATATCAACGGGGAACAACAACAACGGCACTACAATATATACAGCTGATGCTTGAAGGCACAACCCGTGACTGGCTAAAATCATTACCTGCAGGAACCTATGACTCATGGGACCATTTCAAGGAAGACTTCATAAATATTTCGACCCTCTTTGCGAAAGATCGAAAACATTTGAGGAGCTAAGAGCACGCCGGCAAAAGACAGACGAGACGCTCATGTCTTACATCAGAAGGTGGGACTCCATAAGGAACTTTGTGGGCGCAATATCAGAAGACAAAGCAATGGACGCCTTCATAAATGGAGTCTAAAGAAAAGATTTCAGAGAACCACTGGGACGACAAAAGCCAAAAAAACATGGCAGAACTCATGAAATTAGCAACCGAGTGGGCAGATGGCGAAGATGCAGTCCATAGCAAAACTCCACACTCACCACATCGGCATCACGATCGGCGAAGCAGTCGCGAACACCAAGACAACCGAGATTGCCGAGATAGAGACGACATACGATGACGACGCGATCATGACAGCAGGGGCAAAACCAGTGTACAATTCTTGGCAGCAGGATTCTCGCTTAATGATCGCAATCAAGAAGACAGAAAATAAGAAGATCGTCGAGAAGGCAGAAACTGCTACAAGAACGACATATCAGTCGACCGGCATGACAACAGAAACCATGGTCAACGCGGAAGCTACAACAAACAAGATGGACAACAACGCTTAGATCCAAGAATAGAGAATCCGTGTAGATTGCACTTGTTCAAAGACCTAGAGACGGGAAGATTAATATCAAGTCATACTATTGAAAACTGTCGAGAATTCGAGCAGTTGGCAATCGAGTACACAAAAAGGCATAGGAGCAATGCATTCGAGCATTTGGTACCCACATCACAAGGCATAGCATTATTACCACCACCATGATATGACCCTTCCAGTCAAACCACAGGAGCGGTTTATTACACACACCAAAAGTCGGCAGATCAGCACTCCAGTCTTCAGAGGCAAGAATACATGATCCAGAATGGGCGACCATCAAACAGGCAACGAAAATTGCACACCAGGCATGTCAACATGGCAGTCATGGCACCACCAACTGTGCCTGATTTCTTTCGCGGATCTGAAACAGCAATCACATTCAGTCGAGAGGACCACCCGCCATCTGTATATAGGCCAGGTCATTCCGCCCTGGTACTAGAGGCCCAAATAGGAAGCTACAACATGACCAAGGTCTTCATGGATAGAGGAAGTGGCATCAATATCATCTTCGCCGACACACTGCGCCGAATGAACAGGTCAGTCGACAATTTACCTCCATCATCAAATACTTTTCATGGCATAGTTCCAAGCAAAGCCATTGTGCTAAAAGGCACAATACATCTCGATGTCACATTTGGAGATGCAACGCACTTCCGCACCGAAACAATGGAATTCGAAGTTGTCGACTGGAGGTCACAATACCACACATTCGCTCACTTACGCTGTCCCCCCTCAGCTCACCCTAGCCCCGGCCATACTAGGGCGACCAGCGTTCGCCCGGTTCATGGCAATACCGCATTACACATATCTTCAGTTAAAAATGCCAGGGCCAAAGGGAGTAATCACAGTCAGCGGAAATTTTCAAAGGTCAGATGCTTGCGACCGCGACTTCAATAAACTTTCAGAGACATTCAGAGCAGAGCAGACACTGGAAGAACTCTCACTTCTTCAGGATACAACATACATGCCCGAGCACAAAAAAGAAGCCACTGACAAGGCATTCAATACTGAAGATGACACACGCACACACCAAGTCCATCCAACTGACCAGGCGAAACGGTCAAGGTATCAACAATCTTAACTCTTGCATAGGAAGGCGCGCTCGTCGAATCCTCCGTGAGAATTGGGATATGTTTGCATGGTCAGCAGCTCACATGCCAGGCATACCCAGGGAATTCGCCGAGCACTCTCTCCAACTCAGTCCAGGAACTAGGCTTGTCAAGCAAACAGTACGACGTGTCTCAGGGTCGAAAAGAGAGGCCATAGAGAAGCATGTGAATAAGCTACTCAACGCAAACTTCATTCGAGAAATCAAGAAGTCAGAATGGGTAGCTAACCCCGTGATAGTCGAGAAAAAGAAGACAACTGAAACCGGGATGTGCATCGATTTTACAGGATTAAACAAGTGTTGCCCGAAGGATCATTTCCTGCTACCTCGCATTGACCAGATTGTCGACTCAACTGCAGGATGTGCTCGACTGTCATTTCTCGACGCATATTCGGGATATCACCAGATAATGATGAAAGCAGAGGACCAAGAAAAGACAACTTTCACAACGCCACTCGGAGTATATTGTACACAACTATGCCTTTCGGCCTCAAAAATGCAGGAGCCACTTATCAGCGCATGATGCAGAATTGTTTTAAAACACATATTGGGAAAATGTAGAATTCTACATCGACGACATAGAGAAAGAAGACACACTGCTAGGAGACATACAAGAGACATTCGACAACCTCAGAAGTTACAGCATAAAATTAAACCCAGAAAAATGTACCTTCGGAGTGCCAGCCAGAGAATTGCTGGGCTACCTGGTGTCAGCCAGAGGTATCTAAGCAAATCCAGAAAAGATACAAGCCATACAAACTATGAAAAGGCCTACAAAGCTTTATGAGGTACAACAGTTGACAGGCAGAGTGGCAGCCCACAGTCGGTTCATAAGAAAGTTAGGCGAGAAGGCACTACCACTTTATCGATTAATGAAGAAAGCAGATAAATTCGAATGTACAGAAGAAGCAGAAGCATCTTTCATAGACCTCAAGCGAACACTTACTAAATCTCCCGTTCTAGCAGCACCAAAAGAAAAGGAGCCACTATACCTCTATGTGGCAGCCACAAACAGAGTGGTCAGCACAGTACTTGTAGTCGAGTGCATGGAGGAAGGAAAAGCTCAGAGCATACAAAGACCAGTCTACTACATCAGTGAGGTGTTATCCCTATCAAAGCAAAGGTATCCACACTTCCAGAAACTAGCTTAGGTAGTGTTCATAACAACAAGAAAGCTACGACACTACTTCACAGAACACCCAATAACGGTGATCAGCAAATCGGCAATCAGAGATATACTCACCAATCCAGATGCAACTGGACGAGTCGCAAAGTGGCTCATTGAGATGGGGCCACTCGGGATCGCATATGACCACCCAAAAGCTATTAAAGCTCAAGTGTTACCTGATTTCACTACCGAGTGGATCGAATCTCAGTTACCGGGGATACCGGACATATCCAACTCATGGACAATGTACTTCGATGGATCCAAGAAAAACGAAGAGGCAGGAGCAGGAGTAGTACTCATATCCCCAAAAGGGGACAAATTGAAGTACATACTCCAAATGGACTTCCCAATACCATCCAATAACGAGGCAGAATATGAAGGTTTAATACACGACATACGGATGACCAATGCATTGGGATGCACCCGACTGATGATATACGGCGACTCAAATCTGGTGGTACAACTGTAGCGCCCCATCTTTTAAATAAAGATGGAACACCTGTGTTATGTGCTAGTCCCTGGATCACTGCCAGCACTACAGTAAAAAATATATAGTATCATTGCATAAGTATCAAATTACTACAACGAAATCCAAAAATAGCTAATTATAGCTTTATTACAAAGTGCATAGTCATGAAGACTAGCTAAAATATTCAGAGTTCACAACGAAAGTAATAGCAATGAGCCTCTTCTTCAAGCCTGTGCCACAGGCAGACATGTTGGGTGTAGACTCGAGTCCAAACTCATTCCTCATCAGAATTACCTGCACATTTGAATATGCAGCCCCCGAAGGAGGTCAATACAATGAAGTATTGGCAGGTGACTATGGTGGAAAATTTATGACAAGTCTAATTCTATATGCATATTTGGCTTGGTGGAGTTGTAGGCTATTTTGCAGAAAGCCAGTTTTCTCCTATCTTTTATAAAACAATTTTGTTTCTCAAAGACTTGGCACCAAGGGATGAGCCCAAGTGCACCAACAATTCTTTCCTTAGTCAAATTTTACTTTATGAAAACTATGATGAGATTCTTCCATCCATCCTTGTCCAGTTGCTCGAAGTAGTCCATCACCGGGGACACGGCTGAGTACTCAGATTGTCGACTCTGCAGAGGTTGTGCACTTTCACCTTCAGACTCAATTAACCCAAACATCCTATACACGCGGAGTGCATTAAGGAAAGGAGAGAATTGAGACAAGAACTTTCAGAAGAAGAATGCAACCATACTAGCAAGACCCGTTCCACCTACCAACTCTACATCTGCTTGTCAAGCTGACAGGTTGCACTCCCACGACTTAATCATTCTAGACAGAGCCCATTGTCAAAAGGCTGCACGGGAAGCTCCTAAACTTGGAGGGACTTAGAAATCTCTTTGTTCCTGGGTGGCCGTCCACAAGTGCGCTTCTGGGTGACAACCACCATGCTCATGGCCCTAAGTAGAATAGACATTCGTCCTAGGCAATGACAACCACAAGCATAGTCCCAAAAGCCACTCAACATAAACCATACAACCAATTCCACCCAGGTATGCATTTAAGTTTAACACTTAGCAATATTTCTATAACATGGTATGTAAACACTTTTTATAGCATAGCTAAGCATCTAATAAAACTTTTGATGGCTGCATGGGAGGGGATGGCTACACACTACTAGGATATTTTCAAAGTGTACTAACTTAGCATTATAAGCTAGTTCAAAAATCCCTATCATGCATACTACTCAAAAATATACTACTAATGCATATATAAAATATTGGGTAGATTATGAATGTCACTTGCCTTGGTAACAAGAGGAACAAGCACGGCAAGAATAACAATCACAAGAAGGGCCTTCCTCCTCTTCACAATGTAGAGACAAACAATAAAAATAAATAAACACACAAACACAACACTTAATATATCAAGACAAAAATATGTATGCATGCTTGATATGCAATGAATTTAACAAGACAAAATACTTACCATTTTATTTCCTCTGTTATTAATGCATGAAATGCAATGATCAACATTTTATTATTTTATTTAATCATTTAAATTATTGAGCATAACATAGCAATATTAAGCCCTACAACCAAGTTCTTTAATTCTATTATGAAAAGTTTCAAATAAAACCCAAGTTACACTCCCTGGACAGAGGACAATAATACAATTTTAAAACAATTGGATTTATTTGGAAAACATTTTTATTATTTAAGTTATAGATTTAATAGCCGAAATACTCCTCAGATATAAACACAAATTATAATTTATCAAAAGGAAAAAAAATAATGTAGAAATAATCTACACTAGCAGGGCTATCCGTAGATATAAAGTTCATCAAATTTTGGACTTACAGATCAAAAGTTATGAATTTCTCAAGTTTTAACATATTTTTAGTTTTTATTTATTAATTCTGCCGAAAATAGAAAAAGGGAGGCTACGTGTCGCAATCTGATTAGTCAATACCGTTTCGAGGCGGATCGGCTCCTAGACCGTCCGATCTAACTTATCTTGGACGCACCAGATTAAACGAGATTAACCAAAAAAGAAAACAACCAAGCCCGTACGATCCGGATCCAACGGTCCAGATCGCACTGGCTGGACGCGAGCGGCGCGGGTCGCCGGAGCTGCTCCCCGCGGCGGAGCCATTGCAGGAGTTGCTCCACTACTCGCGAAAGGGGGATCGGCGGGGTCGTTTGCTCACCGATCAAAGCGTGACGACGAGGCGGTCTTGATGGCGCGGCGGAGGCGATCACGGTGGTCCGCTCCTTCCTCTAAAGCTCGCCGGAGGAGAACAGCGGACAACGGCGGCGGGTCGTGGATGATTTCGACGCCCTGGTGCACGATACGTGACAAAGATGAATCCTTTAGGTGCGCACGATGACAGGGAGTCGCAGGGGGTTTTCGGGTGGTGCTCGGAGGCACTTTTCTCACCGAGGCGTGGAGATTTGTGGCGGTAGACGTTTCTGAGCAGCCTGGGGGCGATCCTTTAGGGTTTTGGGGTTCGGGAGGAGGCGGCGGAGGGGGGGGGGGTTATATGGGGGGAGGAGGGAGCGATTAAAACGCGTTTAACCAACGGATTTTGATCCGGATCAATTTAGGGTTCGGTGAGTTCTTGTTCGTCCCGATTTGGGGAAGGTGATGACAGGTGGGTCCCGTCTGGAAGTGAGAGAGAGGGAGGTGGGTTGCTGCTGGGTTGCTATCCGCTGCGCGCGTGACAGTTAGCAGATGGGCTAGGCCCAGTTAGCTCGTTACAGATTTTTATTTAAACACTTTTTCTGTTTTGAACCTTTTCAATACAATTTGATTTTTAAATCTTATCAAAACATTTCAGAAAAATTCATAAAAAATTCATAAAAATTCATAAAAATATTTTTGTTACCATTTTACCAGATAAATAATCTAATAAAATACAGATTAATATAAGGAGTTCAAATAAACCTCTTTACGGAATATAAATTCATTTAAACTTATAATTAAAATTTGAAATTATTCTTTATGTGATTTCAATGCCATGCCTATATGATGCATGATGCATGAATGCAAAGTTTTAAATTTTTGAGAAATTTGGGATGTTACAGACTAACCCCCTTAAGAGGAAACTCACCCTCGAGCTTCGGAAAGGTCAGCAAATAGGTGTGGGTGGTCTTCTCGGAGGTCATCCTCTCGTTCCCAGGTGGCTTCTTCCTCGGTGTGGTGATTCCACTGGACTTTGCAAAACTTGATGGTTTTGGTACGGGTGACTATTTCTGTTGTCTGTAATATCTTGATGGGCTTCTCTTCGTATGTCAGTTTACTCTCCAATTGTACCTCCTCGAGAGGTACAATATCCTTTAAAGGAACTCCCATCATCTCGGGATGACATTTCTTCAACTGACTGACATGGAACACACTATGAACAGCAGACAGAACTTCGGGTAGCTCTAACTCATATGCCACTTCACCTTTGCGAGAAAGAATTTTGAATGGTCCAATGAATCGAGGTGCTAACTTTCCCTTGATTCCAAACCTTTTTACACCCCGAAGAGGTGACACTCTCAAATAGGTTCTATCACCCACTTCGTAGGTGACTTCTCTACGCTTGGAATCTGCATAGCTTTTCTGGCGTGACTGTGCTATTTTCAATATGTCCTTAATTAGCCTGACTTTCTCTTCAGCATCCTGTATTATATCAGGTCCAAAGAAACTCCGTTCTCCTACACCACTCCACAACAGTGGGGTTGTGCATTTCTTTCCATATAAGGCTTCAAACGGTGCCATCTCAATGCTGGCTTGGTAGCTGTTGTTGTAGGAGAACTCAGCGTATGGTAAATTATCATCCCAACTAGATCCATAGTCGAGCGCACAAGCTCTTAACATATCCTCTAAAATCTGATTCACTCTTTCAGTCTGACCATCTGTTTGCGGGTGGAAAGCCGTACTGAATTCCAATCTGGTTCCCAAAGATTCGTGCAACTGCTTCCAGAAATGCGAAGTGAACTGGGTCCCTCTATCAGACACGATACTCTTAGGAATGCCGTGAAGGCACACAATTCTCTTCATGTAAATATCGGCTAACTTTGCACTAGTATAAGTGGTCTTCACGGGTATGAAGTGGGCTATCTTGGTTAGGCGACAAACAATAACCCAAATAGAATCATAACCCGATCTGGTCCTTGGTAATCCGGTGATGAAATCCATCCCAATAGAATCCCACTTCCAATCCGGTACTTTCAAAGGTTGTAAGAGCCCTGCTGGTTTCTGATGTTATGCCTTTACTCGACTACATACATCGCACTTAGCGATGTATTCTGCTATTTCTCTTTTCAGATTATTCCACCAGAATCTCTCTTTCACATCCATATACATCTTGGTATTTCCCGGATGAATGGAATAAGGTGTCTCATGAGCTTCTTGCAGAATTAACTTCCTAATATCAGGATCATTGGCCACACATACACGTTTTTCAAACCACAAAATCCCTTGCTCATCCTCATGAAATCCTTTAGCTTTTCCAGCTCTTAGGTTGACTTTGATCTCTTCTATTTCCTTGTCTCCTTTCTGAGCTTCACGTATCTTGTCCATCAAAATGGGTTGTACAACTAATGAGGTTACAAACCCTTCAGGTACTAATTCCAATCTGAGGTCCCTGAATGCCTTGCATAAATCATCGGGTAATTCTCCTGCTGTAAGGCCATTCACATACACTTTACGACTCAGAGCATATGCTACCACATTAGCTTTCCCCGGATGGTATTGGAGACTTAGATCATAATCTTTAATAAGTTCCAACCATCTTCTTTGTCTCATGTTCAATTCCTTCTGTGTAAATATGTACTTCAAACTTTTGTGGTCCGTGAATACCTCACATCTTTTTCCCATCAGGTAGGGTCTCCAAGTTTTTAGGGCATGCACTACTGATGCTAACTCGAGATCATGAGTTGGATAATTTACTTCATGTTTCTTGAGCTGTCTAGAGGCATAAGATGCCACTCTGCCTTCCTGCATCAACACGCTTCCCAAGCCTTGTCGTGAAGCATCGCAGTACACTTGGAATTCTTTCTCCAGATCAGGTAAGCATAGAACTGGGGCTGAAACCAGACGTTTCTTCAACTCCTGAAAACTGGCTTCGCATGCCTCAGTCCCCTCAAATTTCTTCTCCTTCTTCAATAATTCTGTCAAGGCCTTGGCAATCTTGGAGAAGTTTTCAATGAATCGTCGGTAGTATCCTGCTAGGCCCAGAAAACTTCGTAATTCTCCAACATTCTTCGGCGGTTCCCAATTAGTTACAGCTGAAACTTTTTCAGGATCCACCGCTATACCTTCCTTGGACACCACATGGCCTGAAAATCCGACTTGTTCTAACCAAAACTCACACTTGCTGTACTTGGCATACAACTTACGTTCACGTAGTCTCTGCAATACTAGACGCAAGTGCTCTTCATGTTCTTTGTGACTCTTGGAGTAGATTAGAATATCATCTATGAACACTACCACAAACTTATCCAGAAAATGCATGAACACTTTATTCATCATATTCATGAAATAGGCTGGTGCATTGGTTAATCCAAAAGGCATCACGGTGTACTCGTATGAGCCATATCTCGTAACAAATGCAGTCTTGGGTATATCCATTTCTCTAACTTTCATTTGGAGGTACCCCGATCGAAGATCGATCTTTGAGAAAACACAAGCACCTTCCAGTTGGTCAAATAGTTCTTTTATCTTGGGTAACGGGTACTTGTTTTTGATAGTTTGCTCGTTTATATCTCTATAATCCGTGACTAGCCTCTGTGTTTGATCCTTCTTTTTAACAAATAAGACTGGTGCTCCCCATGGCGATGAACTTGGACGAATAAATCCTTTCTGGATATGCTCCTCCAGTTGCTTCTTGAGCTCTTTCAATTCATCGACGGCCATAGGATAAGGTCTTTTAGCTATTGGTCCTGTTCCCGGCTTCAGTTCGATGAGAAACTCTACATCTCTATCGGGTGGCATTCCCGGTAGTTCTTCCGGAAAAACATCTGGGTATTCCTTGACAATAAGCACATCACCAAGGCTAAACCCCTTAAGAGAATTTAGCCTAACCTTCTTAAGTTCGAAGGTTGATCTGAACTTAATCTTCCTTTTCTCTGGGGTGGTGAGGGAGATTGCTCTATTTGCATAATCTATGATTCCTTCAAAACGAGTCATCAAATCCATTCCGATGATAACATCCAATCCTTGGGTTTCTAGGATGACTAAGTCTGTTGGAAAGGTGTGTTTTCCGATTTGCAAGTCTAACTGCCTACACCCGGAATTTACTATCATCTCCCCTCCAGGTGAACTTACCCTAATAGGTTTTCCTAGACTTTCCTCAGCTAACCCATGTTTGTTTACAAAAGCTCTTGATATGAATGAATGAGATGCTCCAGTATCAAATAAGACTAATGCTGGAAAGGAGTTGAGCAAGAACGTACCAATCACAACATCAGGTTCATCATGAACTTCTTCCACATTGATGTGGTTCACTTGTCCATTCTGGAAAGGATTGGGCTTGGAATTTTCATCAGCTTTCCTCTCTGGGCATTCAGTTGCATAATGTCCTGTCTTCTTGCACTTGAAGCAAGTCACATTAGACAAGTCTTTCTTCCCTTCATAGTTAGGACGGTGATTACCATTCCCATGATTATGGCCATGGTGATGGTTTCCCCTGGATCCACCATTATTTCCATTGTATCCTCCATTATTTCCTTTGTATCCTCCATTGCTTCCTTTGTATCCTCCATTGTGGTTATGACCATGATGTTTTTGGCCACTACCAGTGTTGAGTGATTCCAGGGTTTATGGCTACTGACTTCAGAGGTGTGTTGGTTCTTATATGTCCCTTCCGAATGAACCTTACTTGCACTGAACTTCCTCTTCCTATTCTCTTCCTTTCTTATGTTGTTGTCCAGGGTGATAGCTTGATCCAGCAGAGCTTGATAGTTTGGAGTATATGCCACAGACAAGGGTATCTTCAGTTCTCACCTAAGTCCATTGAGGAACCTTTCCTTCCTCTTTGCATCAGTATCAATGTCCTCTGGTGCATACCTTGATAGCATACAGAAGTCATCCATATACTCCTTCAGAGTTCTACCTCCCTGCCTCAAGCTGCGAAATTCCTCTTTCTTCAGGTTCATTATACCTGAGGAGATGTGAGCATTGCGGAAACCTTCCTTGAACGCATCCCAAGTCATGCCATCCAAAGGATGAGTCACTTGATAAGTCTCCCACCACAATGCTACGGGTCCTTCCAACAGGTGTGCAGTGAACCTCACTTTTTCTGCCTCAGAACACTCACAAGTTACTAAGTCCTTGTTGACTGAACGGAGCCAATCATCCGCCACTATTGGTTCAGTAGCAGAGGAGAACTTATTAGGCCTAAGCCTTAGGAATCTAGCAAGTCTGTCCACTGGAGGTGGTGGTGGAGGTGGCGGGTTGTTGTTGTTGTGGTTGTTGTTGTTGTTGTTGTTGGTTGCTGCAATGAATTGAGTCATCATATTCATCAACTGAGCTTGAGCGGCCATCAGTTGTTGCATGGCATCATCGTTGTTGGTATCACGACGAGGAGGCATCTGTCTGGTTTTCAGCATAGATGAGTGAAAGGTAGACAGAACTAAGAGAAGAGAAATCCTACCGATGCACAAAGCAACCAAGTCAACACAATCAACACTCAAAAGACAACTTAAAAAAGAAAAAGTCTACTTAGCAATTCGAAACAGGTATTCTAAGGTGATTTAATAAAACGACAGAGTCTGCAAACCAATCATTCTAACATTGTCACACCACAAGTTGGAGATCAATGTTTTAAAAAGAACAACGAACTAAACGAGGGAGAACATGGTGGTCCAACTACTAAGTCTAAACTTCGTCCATGACGTCTCCTTCATCTTCTTCGACCTCCTCGATGGTGATGCCTTCCTTCATAAGAATCTCCTTGTAGTCGTTCACCTCCTTCTCCAAGGCCTCGTTCTTCTCCTGTAACATTGTCGTCTCACGGTGCAGAGTCTCGATCGCTTCCTTCTCCAGGACTTCAATCTTCTCTTGTAGCATTCTCTTCTCACGGCGTAGAGTCTCGATCAAATCTCGATCAGCTTCGAACTCGACGTCGTTGCTCAGAATTTCATCCTTCAAGGTCTTGATCTCCTTGTTCTTGTCTCTAATTCTCTTTTCCTGATTTTGGAACTTCTTCTCTTGAGCTCGGAATTTCTCTTCTTGAGCGTTGGCCACCTCTTCTTGGGCTTCAATCTTCTTTTGAGTCTCCTTGACTTGGGCCATTATTTCATCATTCTTTAACAGCTCGTTGCGTCTATCCTCTTCGAGTTGCCAGAGGTGAAGTTCTAAGTCTTTGAGATAAGGGTACAAGGGTTCTGGTTTGTTTTTGTCTTCCTCGCTAACAAGGTAGGGTATCCCATGTTCGTCACGTTGGCCAAGGTTTGAAAAGTAGTGGTCTTTTAACTCCTCCTGGAATTGCCAGCAAAGACGTCCTATTAGCTCCTGCCTGACGAGATTCAGCCCTTTCTCCAAGGAGTTACTAATCGACTTGTACTGGATGTCTTCGGTCTTGGGTTCAGTCTGGCGCCCTTGTTGGTGAAGACGAATTCCCCATAAGTCTTCATTGTGGAAGTGCTTCAGCTGGCTTGCCTTGATGATGGGTGTTGGAAGTGCCAACAGTTCTACCAACTCTAGAAGATATCTTCCAAAGCGCATGTCCTTGAAGTCCTCCGCGGTTTGATACATGAAGAACGACATCCTTAAGTGATAAAGGTAGAGTTTTTTAAAACAAGACACAAGGTAAGAAATACTAGTTGTGGTGTACTTAAGTACTTAGAGAAAAAGAAGTTCTTTTCTATAAGGTGATCAACACTATTATCAACTCTTTGTAAGTCGGATATTCACTATAGTGAGAGAGACAGACACCCGGCCAGCCACTTATAATTGTGGAACAGGTCTCATGTACGCGGACATGTAAGGTTAGTCCCGGGCCGCTTCATCCCACTATGCCGCTAGGATCCAACATACTTCAAAGATGGTAATATTATGATCAAAAAGAGGCTTAACCAATCCTAAGGGCTCGAACCTACAGGCAACACTTTGGCTCTGATACCATTTTGTAGTGCCCCATCTTTTAAATAAAGATGGAACACCTGTGTTATGTGCTAGCCCCTGGATCACTGCCAGCACCACAGTAAAAAATATATAGTATCATTGCATAAGTATCAAATTACTACAACGAAATCCAAAAATAGCTAATTATAGCTTTATTACAAAGTGCATAGTCATGAAGACTAGCTAAAATATTCAGAGTTCACAACGAAAGTAATAGCAATGAGCCTCTTCTTCAAGCCTGTGCCACAGGCAGACATGTTGGGTGTAGACTCGAGTCCAAACTCATTCCTCATCAGAATTACCTGCACATTTGAATATGCAGCCCCCGAAGGAGGTCAATACAATGAAGTATTGGCAGGTGACTATGGTGGAAAATTTATGACAAGTCTAATTCTATATGCATATTTGGCTTGGTGGAGTTGTAGGCTATTTTGCAGAAAGCCAGTTTTCTCCTATCTTTTATAAAACAATTTTGTTTCTCAAAGACTTGGCACCAAGGGATGAGCCCAAGTGCACCAACAATTCTTTCCTTAGTCAAATTTTACTTTATGAAAACTATGATGAGATTCTTCCATCCATCCTTGTCCAGTTGCTCGAAGTAGTCCATCACCGGGGACACGGCTGAGTACTCAGATTGTCGACTCTGCAGAGGTTGTGCACTTTCACCTTCAGACTCAATTAACCCAAACATCCTATACACGCGGAGTGCATTAAGGAAAGGAGAGAATTGAGACAAGAACTTTCAGAAGAAGAATGCAACCATACTAGCAAGACCCGTTCCACCTACCAACTCTACATCTGCTTGTCAAGCTGACAGGTTGCACTCCCACGACTTAATCATTCTAGACAGAGCCCATTGTCAAAAGGCTGCACGGGAAGCTCCTAAACTTGGAGGGACTTAGAAATCTCTTTGTTCCTGTGTGGCCGTCCACAAGTGCGCTTCTGTGTGACAACCACCATGCTCATGGCCCTAAGTAGAATAGACATTCGTCCTAAGCAATGACAACCACAAGCATAGTCCCAAAAGCCACTCAACATAAACCATACAACCAATTCCACCCAGGTATGCATTTAAGTTTAACACTTAGCAATATTTCTATAACACGGTATGTAAACACTTTTATAGCATAGCTAAGCATCTAATAAAACTTTTGATGGCTGCATGGGAGGGGATGGCTACACACTACTAGGATATTTTCAAAGTGTACTAACTTAGCATTATAAGATATTCAAAAATCCCTATCATGCATACTACTCAAAAATATACTACTAATGCATATAGAAAATATTGGGTAGATTATGAATGTCACTTGCCTTAGTAACAAGAGGAAAAAGCACAGCAAGAATAACAATCACAAGAAGGGCCTTCCTCCTCTTCACAATCTAGAGACAAACAATAAAAATAAATAAACACACAAACACAACACTTAATATATCAAGACAAAAATATGTATTCATGCTTGATATGCAATGAATTTAACAAGACAAAATACTTACCATTTTATTTCCTCTGTTATTAATGCATGAAATGCAATGATCAACATTTTATTATTTTATTTAATCATTTAAATTATTGAGCATAACATAGCAATATTAAGCCCTACAACCAAATTCTTTAATAATATTATGAAAAGTTTCAAATAAAACCCAAGTTACACTCCCTGGACAGAGGACAGTAATACAATTTTAAAACAATTGGATTTATTTGGAAAACATTTTTATTATTTAAGTAATAGATTTAATAGCCGAAATACTCCTCGGATATAAACACAAATTATAATTTATCAAAAGGAAAAACGAATAATGTAGAAATAATCTACACTAACAGGGCTATCCGTAGATATAAAGTTCATCAAATTTGGACTTACAGATCAAAAGATATGAATTTCTCAAGTTTTAGCATATTTTCTGTTTTTATTTATTAATTCTGCCGAAAATAGAAAAAGGGAGGCTACGTGTCGCAATCTGATTAGTCAATACCGTTTCGACGCGGATTGGCTCCTAGACCGTCCGATCTAACTTATCTTGGACGCACCAGATTAAACGAGATTAACAAAAAAAGAAAACAACCAAGCCGGTACGATCCGGATCCAACGGTCCAGATCGCACTGGCTGGACGCGAGCGGCGTGGGTCGCCGGAGCTGCTCCCCGCGGCGGAGCCATTGCCGGAGTTGCTCCACTACTCGCGAAAGGAGGATCGGCGGGGTCGTTGAAGGAGATATGCCCTAGAGGCAAATAAATAAGTAGTATTTATTGCGTTATCTCATAAGTTTATAATAGGTTTGTGTATTATGCTATAACTATATTAATCAGAATTATTAATACACGTGTGATACATATACAACCAGGCCCCTAGCAAGCCTCTATATGAGCTAGTCCATTGGGCAACAGTTGATCGAGATTCCCGATCAAGGACAATGACGTCGGTTGACAATGGGGTCATCTTGTTAGTTGAATAAGGTGGTGGACATACGCAAAGTATTGCAATAAGATCGTATCACGATGTTTGTCATTTGCAATAGATAAGAGTATGATAGCTTATTCCTTAGACCGTGAGACCGTACTTATTGTTGCTTCGTAGGAGTGCTTTGAGAGCATCAAACGTTGTGTCTTATATAGCATGACAATAACGGTGTCCATCTTGGGTATTCCGAAAGAGCATCAAGACGTAAGGATCAAGAGCGGGATTTTTTCATTCTTGTAATGGAAAGATACTCTGGGCCCACTCGGTGACATTGCATCTATATAGCTGCGCAGCTTATGACTAGGTCATGGAGATGTAATATCGCAAACGAGTTAATAACCTTCGTCGGTAACGAGATACAGCAAAGGCATCGGTGTGTCTACGATCACATCTCGGACAAGGTAGTATCGCAGAGACAAAGGGAATGAATATCATACTTATGGTTCAACGACGATATTCGTGGAATGCACAGGGGTCGTCATATATTTCCAGGTATCCCTGACGATCATTGGTGAGCGGAGTGTCTCGACCATGTCTGGAGTGTTCCCGAACCGTAGCGTAACAAACTTAAGGTCTTAGCGACGCTAGGAGATAGGTTCTGGAATTTTATAGGTTTTTATTGGAGAGAGAGAAATGATCCGGAAAGAGTTCCGGTGGTCCGGAAGGAGTTCCGGGAAGATATGGAATGGTTCCGGGAATGTCCAAAAGTTGTTCGGATGGTTCCGAAATAGTTTCGGAGTCAAGGGATATTGAATTATATATAAATATATTAATTATGAATTAATGAGAATTTTATATTAATTTAATATTAATTAAATAAAGGAAAAAGGGGGCTCCCACCTACATGGGCCCTAAGAGGGCCCAAGAGGGGGAGCCGCAGCCCACAAAGGGGGGTGGGCCCCATGGGAGGTTCGGCCGGCCCATGGTGGGGCGCACCACCCCCCTCCTCCTTTAGTCCCACGTGGGGGAGCCAAGGGGTTTGCACACCCCCCTTCCCCCTTTATATACCAAGGCATATTAATTGATTTAATACATAGGAAATTCAGTTAATTCCCAATTTCTCTCTCGATCTCGTGGTTCCCAAGTCGGAGCCGCGCCGAGCTGAGGAAGGGGGGTCTCTCTCCACCTAAGCCATACCGCAGAGCGCCGTTGCTCTGCGGGATTCCAGATAAGATCTACTCCTGCGATTTCAGCTGGATCTGAATGACCGGGAGTTGTCGCTAGGCTCCGTATGTTTGCGAGTGCTCGGAGGCTACTCTGTTGAGGAGCTTGGGCGACGTCGTCTCGCCCCCTGCAGCCGCTGCGCCTCCCCCCTCTGCTGCCGGCGCACCAGCCCCGGTGCTGGCGCTCTGCCTTCTTCCGCCCGACGCCCGTCGACGCAGATCATCGTCGACACCCCGGCGTCATCGACTCCGACATCGCGGCAAGTTCTCCGCGACCTCGAGGTCGGCTACGTACGACTTCATCGTCAACGCTTGTGTGGGAGCGTAATCCCCGCTATCGGTCTACATGGAGGTAATGTAACCCGTTCCGCCACCGTTATCGCATGTACTAGATAGATAGATCCTGGCTAGTTAGGGTTTCGTACGCTAGAAAATTATTGTTTTCTGCACCGTAACCCCTTCAGTGGTATCAGAGCCGATCTATGCGTAGTACTGCTGGTACGGTTAGAACTCATGTTGAATGAGGGCGCCTTTCTTATATTTGCTACCCTCTAGCGTGCACTTGCGATGCCTTCGGTATTGAGTTGATGAAGCGGCCCGGACCGACTTTACGCGTACGCTTACGCGAGACTGGTTCCACTACTGACATACGGCTTGCACCGTATCTGTGGCTGGCGGGTGCCTGTTTCTCTCTCTCTAGTCGGCAAAGCATTTTCAAGGGAGGGCCCGAAAGGGATGCTTAAACATGCAATTATACGATCGACGTTGTGGTACAAAGTTCGTAGGTAGGGAAGCGATTCTCTTACGAATAAGCCTATTTGCCACGTAAAACTTGCAAAACTAAATAAAGCTAGAGGCGTATAACTTTGTTTTGCAGAGGCGTTATTTTATGTGACATGGTTACGGTAAGTTTTGATATTACTCGTACTGTCGGAGGCAATGGAGGGCTCTGTAGACTCGGAGCCATGCCGGGGCACCGGGGGCCAGGCACATGGCGCCATGAAGGTCCAGGCGCATCGACCATGTCACATCGCACTTCATTGCATCATTATTGTGTGCTGTTGTGTGTGCATCCTATTGATTGCTTATATGCTAGATATACAACGGTAGCGTCATAAATAGGATGATCCCTAACAAATACCAAAATTGTGTTCTCCCTCGTTGCGCACCACCAAGAAAGTTCTACGTTATGAGGCAGGCCGTGATGATCGGGTGTCACACATCTCGTCGTTCGCATACAGTGGGTGTAAGCCATGTTGCACGCGCAGGGTCTTCGAGGTTTGATTGGCGAGCCTAGCATACTCAGAGGTATGGCCTCGGAACACGGGAAGATCGAAAGATCAAGCACGAGTCATAGAGTTGTTATGATCGACATTTTATGTCCACCTTTGAAGCTGTGCTGCCGGCCGTGATGATCGGGGGTGGTGTGGTGGATGGGGGTCGTGTCATCGCCACTATTATTTTAGGGATAATAATCTTGGTGCGGTGTGTTTTTGATAATGAGATTATAGAACTAAAACTCACCTACATATTATAAACTTTACCTTACCTCCTTTTGCGATCACATCTGTAGACTACGCAACTATACTTCGGATACTTCCTCAAGAGCCCGGATGCTACATTAGAAGCCGACGGGTCCAACTTCATCAGATGGTACAGGGGTTTTAGAAACATTCTCGAACACAACAACATTCTATATGTTCTCGATGAACCATTAGGAGAAGGACTAGGAGATTCTGCAAGCGAGGAGGAGGAAGATGATTTCCGAAGGCGTCGAGACATATTCATTGAAGTGGAGATCACCATGACCGTATGCCTGGCACCCGAGTTGAAAGAGATGTTTCGACGCAAGGAGCCAAGCGTCATGATGGATGCGATAAAGACGCACTTCGGGGATGAATTAAAGCGTGAGCAGTTCAGGCAGCTTAGAATGTTCCAGACCATTCACATGGAGGAGCATACCTGTCTGAAGACACATTTGAAGAGATTGTATGACATCTACTTCCAGCTGACGATGGTCTTCGATTACTGGATGGCGGATTCTTGCGCCATTCGGACTGTCCTTATATCTCTACCTCCTAGCTATGAGAAGCATGTACGTAAGTACATTTTGAAAGCCGACGATATGAACTTCTACGTATTCATACGTGAGTTCCAGTCTCTGAAGGTTGATTCCATCGAAGGAGAGATCTTCGATGCTACAGGTATATATTTGATATATGCAGAATTATGAATTCGCTCATGGAATATGATGAAATTTTGATAATTGCTCTGTTTGTGAAACAGGTCCTGATTATCACGTATATGCGGCGCAGTTTGATGTGACCTAGCGCTGAAGCTGGTAGTCAAGGAGTTGATGGCCTTTTGGTGTTCACGTCCTCAAGTTATCATAGTTATCATTAATAGTTTTTGATACGATCTTTTGTAATAGTGAGCGAGTGTGTGTGTCTTGATTGTTGCAAGACAAAGTTATTCATGTAATAAGACAAGATCAGTTGTTTTATGTTATGGAACAAGTCAGTTGTTTTATCTTATGAATGAAGTTTCCACATCTCAGTTACATTGATTGTATGATAAGTATTCATAATTGTAGATATGATTAAATAGCCTGTCCCATGAACAAAGGTTCTATTGCTAGAACAAACGCCATCGAATTTAGTCATAAAGGCAATGAAAGAAGTAATGGATAATTTTGGTCCATTTAAGTATTTCGAGTGCCAAAATTGATTAAGTTTGAAATGCAGTATTGAAGTTGCAATACTAGAGGAAATTGATTGAGAGTCATTTTTAAAATGATTAATCAATGGTGTTATTGCATGATCCGAATTCTTCCATGATTTTGGTAAATAGGAGTATTTGCCCGATAAATTATGGAGTCTGAAATTAATTTGATAATAGATCAAATGGGGTTTTTCAGAAGAAAGATTAGTGAATATTGTATTCACGAAATTCGATCAAAGGACAGTATTTTTGAATTATGCTTTCAACACAAAAGGGCTTGTGGTGATTTGCTTCACATAATTATAATGTCATATATAGTGATATGTGGGGAATTATAATCATGCTCTATTTTAAATAAAGTGTGGCCTGTCAGAATCAGTCTTAGAATCTCCTAATACGTTCAAAACATTATAGTCGAGGTCCACTTTAGAAAATAGATATTTTCTCTCAACAAAATTCGTAGGATCGACAGTAATGTCGACGTGTATATGATTATGCGATAATTCGGAATATACATGAGTAGTTCTTTGTAAGTTGCTCGCATTAGACGAGAGTGTATTCCAAAACCAAATAGAAACAAAGTTCAGTTTGTTGTCTATGTAATTCCGAGAAAAGATGACTTTTCGAATTATGGTTTATGGATTGAAATTAGAAGTTTGGAATAAAGTGTCAGACCTATGTTGGAAAGTGTTCCAAAGAGTATATGTCTGCTAATGAAAGTTTAGTGATTAAGAGTGAGGGAGACTAGAAAATTGTTTTCTGCTTGCAATCCTCTTCATAAAGATCATAATATTTTCATAAAAGAAACTTCTAAATAAAGTGTTGTTATATTTAATATTGCTGTCAGGTCACAGCACTGTATTAAGTATTTCAGATCTTGTTGACAGATCAAGGTGCACTTTATGAATACAAAGAAAGTTGAGAAAATATCGGAATACGAACAAAGGCTTTTGAGCCTGGAAATCCAAAGTTGCATTTGAAAGGATTAAGAGAGTAATTGTTGCTGCAATTCTTATTAGAGGAATACGATTGTTTAATCGTCATATAAGGTGTTATATGAGAAATGTGACTATAAGAAAGACACGATATCATGTCTTGTCGAGAAATGTGTCTTGGACAAGATCAAATTTGTTGACTACATTTATGTAGACATGCTTGAAGTCTGAGGGATTTGTATTAATGTAATACTATAGTTTGTATAAAATTCGAATTGATGATAGATCAATGATTTTGGTTTGACCTAAATGTCGAATTAAGTGGGAGTCGTAGTTAGTTTACTCAGGTGGAATATGTATGGAACATATTTTTGAGTGGGAGCTCAGGAACTCGAATATGTGGATAACACGGTTTTGAGTGGGAGCGTGTGTTGTCAAATATGTGGAGACATAGTTTGAGTGGGAATCGAATTCATCTTGTGTAGTTAACACATTGTGAAACTGTACCAATAGAATAGGATGAAGTTGTGAAACTATTTGAAAGTCAGTGTCTATTTTGAAATAGAACGGGAATTTTAATAGTTAGTCGAGTAGTGTTGGATTATATCTGAGGAGTCAGAATAGAAGCAAAAGGATGGTCCTTTAGAATCCAATTGATCATTAAGAGTAATGATGCATGAAAGTAATGGTTGTATGACATGTGGGTCTATTATGTAATATTAGACATCATACAGAAACCATATTATCTGCTCGATGAAATATAACCGATGTTCTTGGAATAAGAGCAGTTATGAAAGTAAATTTGGAATTTACTGGAAGTAGATGTGCGTTAGTTAAGGGATTGGCATTTGAATGTCAAGTTTTCTACATTGATGTGAAAGTATGTAGATATCGCGAGTTTGTAATTGTTACAAGGGGCTCTGCATGGCTGAGTGTGTTTTTCCAGGGCAGTTATCTGGTTAGTATAATCAGAGTAAGCGCTGGGAAGCAGAAGTCTCACTTAGTTACGGTATTTGCATATATGTTGTTAAACAACATGATGATATCAAACAAGTTGATGCCAGTGAATCGCAAAAGCATGTACAATCATGGATTGTGCAGTAACACTTTTCCACGAGCAAACATTATCAAATGATTTTTATTTGATAAGGGATTCTGATAAAGTGAAATGCAGCTGGTTTATTTGTACTCTAGTGCAAGTGGGAGACTGAAGGAGATATGCCCTAGAGGCAAATAAATAAGTAGTATTTATTGCGTTATCTCATAAGTTTATAATAGGTTTGTGTATTATGCTATAACTGTATTAATCGGAATTATTAATACATGTGTGATACATAGACAACCAGGTCCCTAGCAAGCCTCTATATGAGCTAGTCCATTGGGCAACAGTTGATCGAGATTCCCGATCAAGGACAATGACGTCGGTTGACAATGGGGTCATCTTGTTAGTTGAATAAGGTGGTGGACATACGCAAAGTATTGCAATAAGATCGTATCACGATGTTTGTCATTTGCAATAGATATGAGTATGATAGCTTATTCTTTAGACCGTGAGACCGTACTTATTGTTGCTTCGTAGGAGTGCTTTGAGAGCATCAAACGTTGTGTCTTATATAGCATGACAATAACGGTGTCCATCTTGGGTATTCCGAAAGAGCATCAAGACGTAAGGATCAAGAGCGGGATTTGTTCATTCTTGTAATGGAAAGATACTCTGGGCCCACTCGGTGATATTGCATCTATATAGCTGCGCAGCTTATGACTAGGTCATGGTGATGTAATATCGCAGACGAGTTAATAACCTTCGTCGGTAACGAGATACAGCAAAGGCATCGGTGTGTCTACGATCATATCTCGGACAAGGTAGTATCGCAGAGACAAAGGGAATGAATATCATACTTATGGTTCAACGACGATATTCGTGGAATGCACAGGGGTCGTCATATATTTCCAGGTATCCCTGACGATCATTGGTGAGCGGAGTGTCTCGACCATGTCTGGAGTGTTCCCGAACCGTAGCGTAACAAACTTAAGGTCTTAGCGACGCTAGGAGATAGGTTCTGGAATTTTATAGGTTTTTATTGGAGAGAGAAATGATCCGGAAAGAGTTCCGGTGGTCCGGAAGGAGTTCCGGGAAGATATGGAATGGTTCCGGGAATGTCCGAAAGTTGTTCGGATGGTTCCGAAATAGTTTCGGAGTCAAGGGATATTGAATTATATATAAATATATTAATTATGAATTAATGGGAATTTTATATTAATTTAATATTAATTAAATAAAGGAAAAAGGGGGCTCCCACCTACATGGGCCCTAAGAGGGCCCAAGAGGGGGAGCCGCACCCCACAAAGGGGGGTGGGCCCCATGGGAGGTTCGGCCGGCAAATGGTGGGGCGCACCACCCCCCTCCTCCTTTAGTCCCACATGGGGGAGCCAAGGGGTTTGCACACCCCCTTCCCCCTTTATATACCAAGGCATATTAATTGATTTAATACATAGGAAATTCAGTTAATTCCCAATTTCTCTCTCGATCTCGTGGTTCCCAAGTCGGAGCCGCGCCGAGCTGAGGAAGAGGGGTCTCTCTCCACCTAAGACATACCGCAGAGCGCCGTTGCTCTGCGGGATTCCAGATAAGATCTACTCCTGCGATTTCAGCTGGATCTGAATGACCGGGAGTTGTCGCTAGGCTCCGTATGTTTGCGAGTGCTCGGAGGCTACTCTGTTGAGGAGCTTGGGCGACGTCGTCTCGCCCCCTGCAGCCGCCGCGCCTCCCCCCTCTGCTGCCGGCGCACCAGCCCCGGTGCTGGCGCTCTGCCTTCTTCCGCCCGACGCCCGTCGACGCAGATCATCGTCGACACCCCGGCGTCATCGACTCCGACATCGCGGCAAGTTCTCCGCGACCTCGAGGTCGGCTACGTACGACTTCATCGTCAACGCTTGTGCGGGAGCGTAATCCCCGCTATCGGTCTACATGGAGGTAATGTAACCCGTTCCGCCACCGTTATCGCATGTACTAGATAGATAGATCCTGGCTAGTTAGGGTTTCGTACGCTAGAAAATTATTGTTTTCTGCACCGTAACCCCTTCAGTCGTTTGCTCACCGATCGAAGTGTGACGACGAGGCGGTCTTGATGGCGCGGCGGAGACGATCATGGTGGTCCGCTCCTTCCTCTAAAGCTCGCCGGAGGAGAACAGCGAACGACGGCGGCGGGTCGTGGATGATGTCGAGGCCCTGGTGCACGAGACGTGACAAAGATGAGTCCGTTAGGTGCGCACGATGACAGGGAGTCGTAGGGGGTTTTCGGGTGGTGCTCGGAGGCACTTTTCTCACCGAGGCGTGGAGATTTGTGGCGGCGGACGTTTCTGAGCAGCCTGGGGGCGATCCTTTAGGGTTTTGGGGTTCGGGAGGAGGCGGCAGAGGGGGGGTTTATATGGGGGGGGGGAGGGAGCGATTAAAACGCGTTTAACCAACGGATTTTGATCCGGATCAATTTAGGGTTCGGTGAGTTCTTGTTCGTCCCGATTTGTGGAAGGTGATGACAGGTGGGTTCCGTCTGGAAGTGAGAGAGAGGGAGGTGGGCTGCTGCTGGGTTGCTATCCGCTGCGCGCGCGACAGTTAGCAGATGGGCTAGGCCCAGTTAGCTCGTTACAGATTTTTATTTAAACACTTTTTCTGTTTTGAACCTTTTCAATACAATTTGATTTTTAAATCTTATCAAAACATTTCAGAAAAATTCATAAAAATATGTTTTGAAAAGCTAATTTAATTTAGAACTTTTTGATACCATTTTACCAGATAAATAATCTAATAAAATACAGATTAATATAAGGAGTTCAAATAAACCTCTTTATGGAATATAAATTCATTTAAACTTATAATTAAAATTTGAAATTATTATTTATGTGATTTCAATGCCATGCCTATATGATGCATGATGCATGAATGCCAAGTTTTAAATTTTTGAGAAATTTGGGATGTTACAACAACAAACAATGAAGGCTTGCGACGAAGTAGCAGACAACATGATCGCATATCGTGGCTTATATAACACATTAGAAGGAGACTTCGACGGATGCGAATTACGACACATCGGGCGAGAAAGCAATGAAGAAGCAGATATGTTAGCTAACATTGGGTCGACTAAAGCCCAAGTCCTTTTTAGAGCGCATCACGCACAGATCCATCTATAAGAAGCGACCAACAACAAGCTCAAAGGAGGCCACAACAGGTAATACGCCTACCACAATGGACACGCCAGTCGAAGTCTTGTTATGTCAGGGTGATCGCGTGGCTCCGACCTGGACTGAGCCAATCCTAGCTTTTATGCTACGGGCAGAACTACCAGATGACATAGCGGAAGCTAGAAGAATAACCTGACGTGCCAAAGCATACACCATTATCAACGGTGAACTCTACAAGCGAAGCACATCAGGCGTTTTTCAAAGGTACGTTGACTTCGAAGACGGCAAAACTATACTTTGTGACATTCATGCAGGAACTTGTGGGCACCACGCCGGCGGTCGATCATTAGTAGCAAAAGCCTTCAGGGCAGGGTTCTACTGGCCCACCGCACTCAAAGACGCAGAAGATATCGTCAGAAGGTGCATCGGATGCCAGAAATTCACAACCAAACCTCACGCGCCAGCATCAGCACTCAAAACCATACCATTAACATGTCCATTCGCCCAATGGGGCCTCGAGATGGTAGCGCCACTCAAAAAGTCGTCACCTGGAGGGCATACACATCTACTGGTGGAAGTCGACAAAATGGATCGAAGCGGTTCCAATCACAAGCTCAACAGCAACAACAACAGTCAAGTTCATACAATCCATTGTCTATCGCTTTGGTGTTCCAAACAAAGACAATGGCACAAACTTCACAACAGAGGAGTTCCAAACCTTTTGCAAAGAGTGGGATATTACGCTCAACTACACGTCAGTAGCCCACCCAAAGTCAAACGGCCAAGTCAAAAAAGCAAATGGCCTCGTATGTGCAGGTATCAAGAAAAGGCTACTAGTTCCACTCAAGAGAGCTGTGGGCGCCTGGGTCGAAGTACTACCAGCAGTACTTTGGAGTCTCCGTACAACTCCAAATTCTTCGACTCAGTTCACTCCATTTTTATAGTTTACGGAGCAGAGGCAGTACTTCCACCCGAGATCAAGTTCAGTGCACCAAGGGTAGAAGCATATGAGGAAGAGGACGCAAATATATCACAAGGAGACGTTGTGGACGTACTCGACGAGGCACAAGACACGGCTTTAGCCCACACAGCTGTCTACGAACAGGACCTGAGGAACTACCACAGTCGACGCCTCTGACCCAGGACATTCATGGTGGGAGACCTAGTACTGCGACTAAACCAGAAAAAAGTACACAAGCTTGCGTCACCATGGGAGGGCCCATGCATCATTACTGAAGTTATCGACGGAGGCGCCTATCGACTGAAGCACGCACAAACAGGAGAATTATCACACAACCCATGGAACGTGGCACACATGCGTCGTTTTTACGCATAGGTCTCTCGACAAATCATTGTAAAGATTAGTAGATTTCATACGCGCTCTTTTCCTTACCGGGGTACCTAAGGGGACTGGAAGGTTTTTAATGAGGCGGTCTACTAGAAATATAGCCGCAGTAAAAGAGATTTATCGCATACCTGATTATTCTACATCTTACGTCCGATTCATACAAACCCACTCGATATACTCGAGGGCTGGGTCTTGTTGATAATTATACATACATACAAACCTACTCGATATACTCGGGGGCTGGGTCTTGCTGGAGATCATACATTCATATAAACCCACTCGATATACTCGGGGGCTGGGTCTTCCCTAAAGTTCATAATCACACTCACCCACCCGATGGACTCGGGGGCTGGGTCTCACTAAGATTATATAATAAACCTACTCGAAGAAATCGAGAATTGGACGTCAATGAAGTCAGGAAAATTAACAACGTTCGATCAAGTCATAGAAGAAGAAAACAAGCAAAAACAATATGTTTCACGAAGGTCTTATCTTACAACAAGAACTTCAGTTGATTACAAAGGGAACAGTCACTCGCAAACAGCCATCTTGGCCTTGCCATCGCGAGACTGACGCTCAACAGATACAGCAGCCTGACGACGCTCTCCAGCGCAAATGCTAACCTTAGCAAGACGAGCAGTGGCATCCTAAATTCCTCGATAAGACGAAGGCTTCCCATTCGGCATCTTCGGGTAGTCTTATAAAGCAGCCTCATAATTGGCCTCGACGCCATTCGCCAGCAGCAGCTTCAGAGTAATTTCCGAGCCACGGACCATCAAGTCGCGTGCCCACTTTGTAAGGGTCATCGTACCAGGACCAAGTACCTTAGAAAGCTCCTCCATAGTCAAGGGAACAACAGTCTGCAACAACATCGCTTATTGTTTGAATGGACACATCTAGAGAGCACCGAGTGCTGTCGAGTTCTTCACGAGAGCGGACTTGCTGATCATGAAGCTGTTTTTCCAGCTCGGCTACCCGATCTTCAAGAGAGATTTTCTCTTCTACAAAGTAACATAGCACATGAAGGCTGTACAAATACTTAACATACAAATCACAAAACAGGCGAAAGGTTAGAGCCTTACGACTGATCTGCTCCAAGTCAGAGCGCATGCGGGTTCTTTCCTCCTCCGGATGAACAAAAGCCTGGCCAACGGCAACCAAGCCACTTACAGAAGGCTACAAAGGGAACAGAGAATGTTCAGGCGAGTCAAAGGAAAGTGACAACCAAAGGAAGGAAGGGAAAAAAGGCGGGACAACTTACATGATCAACCCAAGAAGAGGAAGTGAAGGACAATCGCTCAGCGACCCCGGTAGGAGGACAAATACGAGCTTGCCTGACAAAAGAGTTGTTCGAATAATCAAAGGACGGAACAATGAAAATGTACAAAAAGATAGTCGATGCACAAACTTACTTCTCAACATCATCATCGGCAGAAGAAGTCACAACAACCAAGGGTGGATCAGCAGCAACGGGGCCAACGTCGCCAAGCCGACGCAGACAACGATGCTTAGTTGCGGGATTAGTCGCAGGATCAATCGGCAACAAACACAAAGGAGCCTCTTCAGCAGCCTCCGCCTCAGATAAACCATGCTCGGGAAGAGGTGGCAGAAAGGTGGCGACTGATATTCCCTGAGCACAGCATCAAAAAAGACAAGTCGATCATACAAACACATATGAAAGAAGGTAATGATGACCAGAAGACAAGTAAAAGATTGGCAAGCAAAAATTCAAAAGTACCTCGGGAATAGGAGTCCCAAGGCCATAAGGGAATACAGAGAAGTCGAAAGAAGCAATATCGGCAGGCGAGATCCTAGTAATATGCTTCACATAGTGATGAAATGCACGACCGGACAACTCAGTTTCACTCATACGGTGTACTCGCTGTCGTAAGGGCCAAACTCGGCGTTTCACATAAGTACTGACTAACTGGATCCCTGTGACGGCCTTTTGCAGCTCTTGGACCCTAAGCATAAGAGAAGACCCTTCTTCCTTCTCAACCAAAAAATCATGCTCCCAGGACGCTAACTCTACGGGAGGGGCAGTCGAAAACACTGGCAGTAGGATTTGATCAACTCGCACATAAAACAACTTCTTCCTCCATTTTTGGAAGGGCTCGGCTGACATTACATCAAAATACCGACAATCGTCGCGCACCTCAATGCAGAAACCCCCAGTCGACAAAGGGCGACCATCACATCACAGTAAACACACCTGGAAGATGCATTTCCAGAGGGCCCAGCTGGGTACCCCCCTTACAAGAATCTCGTCCCCGAGATTCCTTAGGTAGGAAGAGAGATAGAGGGAAGAGGGCTACACCAGTCTTGGATGATCTTGTCGATCCTAGGACGATCACGTTTCTCGAAGAGGTTGATCCTTGACTTCAGGGATGATTGAACACTTCATGTCTCGTAGGACTGTTCTTCAACTGCACCAAAGGGAAGAGGGAAATAACTCTGGAAAGAGGATCTTCAAAAAGATCGAATATCTCATGGTCAACTCAAGGGAGGAGTGTGCAAAACAACTCTTGAGCTAACGAGCATGAAACACATCTAGGTAACGGATGGAATTGAGGAAGTTTCAAGTTGGTAGAGAAATGTTCTGCGAAAGGATTAGAATATGAGCTTTGCACAAGGCTAAGATGGATAGATAACGAGATCTTGAAACAACCAAAGGGAACAACCCTTCTTCAGAATTCAACCATTTGGCTTACAACATGTTTACCACATGATTAAAAGTCCAGGGCTGTAGGATAACTGACAAATTCACACAATGTGTGATTTGAAAAGAATTCAAGTACAAGCAAAAGGAAGGAAGAACTGATCAACAAAACATTGAAGATCACCATGAGAAGAGAATTCTCATGATGGATACGTTATCAAAGATAAGAAATGGATCAGGAGGATCAATCAAGAGACATTCTGAATCTCCGAGATCATCGGAGGAGGGAACTTCTTCTTGATCTTCTAGATACCCATTTCAAGCTCATGATGAGCCTTTAATAGGTGAGGAGGTGAACATCGGGATTTGGAAAGAGAAATACCATAAGGGGCAACTTTAAGAACAAGCCGCACAAAAATCCTCATGGGGAGTGGTTATTCTTGAAGCTTCCAGAGAATTTCGGTGATAGGCCTTCCGACTAATTGTGTCAAACACAACATCAATCTTGCCGGAGTTACAAAAAGACCTATGTCAAAATCCTTGAGGAATACCAACCATCGTTGCGGCTTGAGATCCAGCTCTGGCTAGTTGGGATGAAAGTTCAGACTAAGAACATCCGAACAGAGAGGTGCAATGGTTAATATCGAGGAAAGGTAGCAGATTCTCAAGATGTGGACAGCAATGTCAAGCTCAAAAAGGTGAACGAGATTGCAACAACCATGCATTAGCAATTTGTCAAAAGACAACTGCACGTACATGATTAATATGCAACAAACACAATTGAGTCCTTGTTGGGAAACAACAAAGAAGATAACAAAGTTTTCCGACTTCTTCTCATTCTTGATCCAATCAGTCAGTGGCTTGGTGTGCATATATGACTTCTTCAAGGAATGGAGGTAACAACCTGTCATCCATGAATAATCCGCAATACATGACCGACTTGAGATGATTCCTGAGGAAACAAAGGAAAACTCTACTTGGATTCAGGGTGATATCTTTCAGCAAATGCACGTGAATCAGAAGAGGTTACTTCCAACATCCAGAACACACACTTCGTGATGACACAAAGATGGTTCTCAAAAGTTTCCAACTTTATTGCCAAAGGTTCATAATGATCCTCTTTAGACATGGAGGCAATGAGAATGTTATAGATGGGCTCAACAACAAGCTTATTAAGATACTCCAACAAGATGGAATCATATGATACATGAACAAGGCAAAAATATTGGTCAGACCAAGGACAGGAAGATGTAAGCTGGCGAAACACCATAGGTAAAACATCATCATGATAGTCCTTGGGACTGAGTTTGATTTGACGATAGCCCGAATAAAATCAAAAAATTGAGAAGATAGCGGGTCCAGTAGGATATACCATCTTGCTTCAACATGACAACACTGGTAGAAAGGAGTCTTGCTTTTAAAAGCAAAACGATGTGGCCTTAAGAGCGTTTGTAAAAAACCTAACTCTTTGACCAAGTATGTGCACCGGAACAAATGGATTTGACAGCACGGTCAAATTCACTTAGTGACCAGATAACCAATCACACAAGGAGGGAATCAAATGTCCTTATATGTCAAAGCAATGAAAATTGCTAAGAATATTTGATAGCCACATCAGTACACACACCGTAGCATTCCGAGTATGAGCAGCTCGGAGGAAAGCGTGAGTAAGGACGTGTAGAAGTATCACTACATCAATAAAGTCATGAGACACATCACGACCTTTTGATATAAAAGAGGGTGATACTTTGAGATGGAACAAAGTAGAAGCAAACAAAGCTTCTTTATCTGCGGACTACAACACTTTGACCTGGTCCTAGACATGGACGAGGTATGGGAGTTTGTTTCTCCCTGACATCCCGAAGTGGAATGTCACGATGGACCCAAAGAGAAAGATGCATTAGTACACCAATGACAACTTGGATGCCAAATGGCTTACACGGGTCAGAACATGACGGAAGAAAAGAAACATACTCAGGAAAAATCCTGAGATGCGGATGATCAAGTTAGCATACATATGGAACTTGTTCTGATAAGAAGGGTCTGGCAGAGTCACCAACTTAGATGTGAGACTCATAAAGATCACTCTTGTCGTGATCCTTTTGGTTCCATGACAGAACCTCTACCAAAGCTAGTGGAAGGAGAAGACCTTGGATGTCGCAAGTCAATCACGACAAACCCATGAGCTGGAAGGCTAGCTAAAAGCCCTTCTGAGGTTCCATGCATTCCTCAGGGATCAACAAGATGGATCTTGGGTTAAAGGTCAGCATCATGTACTGATAGAGTGAGCATCACATGGCTAGCAACCCATATGACTCAACACACCACCAACAGCACAATCTTGGACCTTCGATTCAAGTCCAGGATGAAAACCAAAAGAAGGAGTAACTACCATTCGAGTGTCACAAAGGGCACAATGATGTAGTAATCACGAGATAGCTTCAGAGACCAATCATAGCTTCCGAAGTATCTAAAGAAGAAAAGGAAATCTTCAAGGGGAAAGAAACCTGAAAGACTAGAATAAATGAGGTGAAATCGACAAAGTTGAGAGATACAGATGGAAATGAATCTCTCGTGTCAAGCAGGAAAAGAAGGATCAAAGCACACACAAGACTCTAGAAAACTTAACACTAGGTCAAATTAGCTGAGAAACGACCTACACTTTGTGCACCTATATTTTGAATGACAAAGAGAAAGAGGGAGCAAATGTTTTCAACCAAAACTAGGTAAGATGACCCAGAATTAGAGCGATACCAGATAAGGAGTAAAAAGAAGCCTACCCAGATTTTTGCAAATAGTTTTTGCTTTCAAATAGTTTTCACAACCACTAGACTCAACATCGACCAATAGAAAAGTTTTCCTACAGGCGGAACCTGGCTCTGATACCAAATGTAACACCCCGGCCCACCCCTGGACCGGGCCTGTCACCCCTGGCAGCTCTCTAGGATCTCCAGACTGGCCCCACAGATCAACACTAGTCTTTTCTACGCACTTTGTCCTCACTCATTCGCACCGGGAAGTACTTCCCGGTCAGTCACCCATCCTCAAATAGCTCCGGGCCCAGCACGCTTAACCTCGGAGTTCTTTTTAGATGAGCTTCCGGAAAAGAATTTGCAACTTGTTGATAGGAGTATTCTATCAATCCTATTAAGCCCTGAGCCAGGATCTCACATCCTTCCGCTCTTAGAAGACCAACGCCCTTGTTGGTCAGCCCCCAGTCCAGGAACATCCCCCCTTGGCACCCGTCCATGCGCCCAGTGCCGGCACATATCACATGTCCGCCCACTGACCCGCACACGCCCGAGTTACCGCGAGGGTCGGCTCTGATACCAAAACCTGTAGCACCCCCAAGAACCACGCTAGACAAATCTGAGACCCTAATCTTAAATAAGCCTAACATAGATCTCGGAAGCCAACAGTTGAAAATCGGTAACACAACAGAGACCCTACAACACAAGAAGTAATATATTAAGCTCTTAAAATTCCAAAGAAGCAAATATCACGAAAATAAGGTTACTGACCTGTCAATCACCAATACAACGGAGGGCAAATTATGCTATTAGACATAGCAAAACTAGCAAAAGGCCTAAGAGGCCAAAGCATAACAGCGACGTCCCAATCCATAGATTCCCAGGCTGCCGTCTGGGAACCCCAACCTACTCGTCGATGTCGATGCCCAGCAAAACACACCTGTCCAAATAATTGCGCAAGGCTGAGTACAAGAGGTACTCAACAAGACTTATTTAACCTATTATATATCTGCTCGTTCAGAGAGTAATTATGAATGTCATTTGCATAAAGCCAGTTTTATTCTCAAATTGAGGGGGAAGAGAATCTCGCATCAGTAGAATTTTAAGAAGGGGATAAGAGAGTGGAGCACTAGCTTCTTCCATAGCTTCAGTCTCCACCAGATCATCATAAGTTGTACCACCCACCAGAATCACCCGCTCGCTCAACCCGAGGAAGCAATCCTAACCACCCTTAGTTGGCAAAATTTATAATTAGATTATAGTTGTCTATGATCACCGAAATAAGGTACCAGGTCGTCCATAACCGTGGACATGGCTTTCCAAAAAAAATTACCCTGCAGGGGGTGTAACTTTCCACACACGCCAACCAATCCTTGCGCCCGTACTTTTAGCACTCTTCCGGAGAATGCTGACAGAAGGGTTGGCCACGACCTTTCCCAAGGTTCGCCTATGTCCATGAGCCACAACAGTAGATCTGAACACGTACAGCGTTCTCTAGTGCGGGTTGCCAAGGTCAACATCTGGACCGCATCCTTGTTGCACCAGCCCTAATCACCCTTCTTTTCTTTTTACCTCACACGCAAATGGAAAACTCGAACCAATGGCTTCACGTAGTAGGCTAGACAAGTTGGGGTTGAGGGAGATCCAAGTCCTATGTGGCTGCACGAGGTCTTTGTTCCGAACCCAGGAACTCAGTTCCTAGTATCGACAAGAACGAGACAACCCACCACAATCCCCATTGTGGCCTCTCATCCAAGTCTTTAGCATATTCAACACATCTCTCATCATTCCACGTCATCCTTCTTGAAAGTTCCTTCAATTCTCGAATTCATCAACCGGATGGAGAAGAGAATAGATCTAAGCATGGCTAAGCAATCCAGGCTCTGGCAACCGGATGGAGAAGAGAAAAGGTAACTAGTAATAACCCTTCATGGATTCCTGCTTGAGTATGTCGTCGATGATTCATCAAGCCTTTGGTGTTGTCGAACTCCACTTCGGATTCGCATTCTACCGCGAAAAAGAAACACCGGAAAGAAACGGGACACAACATTCAACCATGGCATAATGCAATGCGCACAATGTGTGCATGGCAAGTTTAAAGGATTAAAATGTAAATCCTACATAGGGAAGAACATTTTAAATGGAGTGCGAATGCCCGACAAGTGTCATTCGACAAGCTCCATATTTAAGAGAAATGTTGTATTTGTTATTCTATTGTAAACATGGTTCAAAGTAGTTTAAATATGCACGATTTGGGTTTAATTAGATAAATCTGCAAAAAAAAATATTAATTATATTTTTCTTATTTAAAATGAATTACTTATGGATTTCCAAAGATTAAACAAAATTATAATTCAATTTAAAAGATTTATGGAATTAGATAAATAATATTGGACCCACATGTCATAACTTTATTATTTTCTTAAAACTTTTGGAAATGAATAAAATTCTGACATCACGGACCGACCTGTCAGGGATATAAATAAATACAGAAATGATTTAATTATTTCAGAAATAAAAAGAAAAGGCGCGTTGACGTCGGATGACGTCATCAATGTAGTAGAGATCCCTGCCGAGCACGAATTCAGCGATTGCCGAAGCCAAGGGAGGCGCGGCTACGCGCGTTGGGCGCGCACTTTCCTCTTGCGACCGAGGGGTGGCGGTGCTATTGCCGAAGGGTCACCGGAAACGGCGGGATCGTCACCGTAGCAGAATCCGACGGCGGCGGAGGGCGGCCGGACGAAACAGAGGGAGATCGAGCGAACTGATAATCCCTTAGGACCGTAGCCTCACCGTGGGGCTCGTGGACGAGTCGAGGAGGCGAGGGGAGGCCGGAGTCGGCCGGAATCGAGCTCGCCGGCGTCGAACCCGAGCAGAAGGAATTGACGAATTCTCCGGTCTCGTTGCTTCCTTAGAAGCACAGCTCGGCGAGGTTGAAGAGAGAGGCACGACGGTTCTCCATGGCGTCTCGCCGGAGCGAGGAGTTGCCGGAAGTGGCCGCAATCGTCACCGGACCGAGCCTAGGGTTCGGCGGGGAAGAAGCAAGAAGTAGAGAAGATGGAGTGGGCTAGGGTTTTTCTCCCGGCGGCGACGGAGGCTTTATAGGCGCAGCAGTGGCGGTGGCAGGGATCTTAGCGCATGGCCGCGGCGGGGAACGGTGGAGGAGACGACACGGCGGTGGCGTCCTTCTTGCGAGGAAGAAGAAAGAAGAAAGAAAAGAAGAATTTCTGGAAAACCCCCTGAAGTTTCTAGAAAACGCAAAATTTTTGAAAACATACCCCTGGCTTGGAAATCTATATAAAAATACCAGGAGTTTTAGAATTTTATAAGGAAGCCATTGGCATCTTTGGATTTTCAAATTATTTTAACACATTTAAAATAACAAGTGGTTTAGGCCACTTAGGGTTTTCTCTTTTATTTTTAAAACTCAAATTTTGTGTATTTTGAAATTAGATGCAAATTATTCTTATGATGCACAAAACAAATCCTAGTAAACACTAAGAAAACTTGGGATGTTATAGTACACTCCAAGAAAACACTCGCATAGAACTACAAAACAGGCGATATGTAAAACACCAGGAGGATTGAGATCGTGTATTTGAATCCCATAGAAAAAAAAGAAGACCCCGGAAGCAAAGGAAATCCAAACCCACGAGGGAGAAAATCCACAAAGAAAACTCGTTCTCCAGAAAGAGGCATGGGGAGTACCTCTTTGTGGATCGGAGCCCGAGCAGCAACAACCTCAGCTGAAGATAAGATCCCCGCCTGGCGGAAGTCTACTAGCTTTTTCTCTATGACAATGGGTTTAACCCAATCGTCGGTGACTTTCTTCGCCGTAGTAGCGGGGGTAGCAACGGAATCAACAAAGATCTTGTCCTTCGTTGACGGGTTAGTAGTAGAAGAGGAAAGTTCAGTGGGGGAGGATATGTTGGTCAGAAGCGCCATGGCAAAAGAAAGCACAAGGAGGAGCGCACCAAAGAAGAGGAAACAGAAGGAGGCAAGATGTAATTAACAATGACAGAGAACCCTGTATTTACGGCAAAAGCAACATACCCATCGTAACCGTTCGAAAAAAAATTCCATAACACGTGGAAAAAAATCGGAGGCCAATCGTCAACAAGCATACAACCCACTACACGCACAAAATGAGGATATCATCATCATGCCGGCGACAATTTCGCCACGACAGGTCAAATCAGATGTAGCACCCCATGTTTTATTGAGGATGGAACACCTGTGTTAAGTGCTAGTCCATGGATCACTGCCAGCACCACAGTACAAAATATAAAGTATCATTGCATAAGTATTAATTTCTACAACGAGATCCAAAAATAGCTAAGTATAGATTTATTTCAAAGTGCACAACCATGAAGGCTAGCTAGAATATTCAGAGTTCACAACAAAAGCAAATAGCAATGAGCCTCATCTTCAAGCATGCGCCACAGGCAGACATGTTGGGCGTAGACTCGAGTCCAAACTTATTTTTCATCTGAAGTACCTGCACATTTGAATATGCAGCCCCCGAAGGAGGTCAATACAATGAAGTATTGGCAAGTGACTATGGTGGATAATAAACGACAAGTCTAATTCTATATGCATATTTGGCTTGGTGGAGTTGTAGGTTGTGTTTGCAGAAAGCAAGTTTTCTCCTATCCTTTTATAAAACACTTCTATTTTCAAAGACTTGGCACCAAGGGATGACGCCCAAGTGCACCAGCTTTTCTTTTCTTAGTCACATTTTACTTCATGAAAACGGTGTTGAGATTCTTCTGTCCATCCTTGTCCAGCTGCTCAAAGTAGTCCATCACCGGGGACACGCCTAAGTACTCAGATTGTCGACTCTGCAGAGGTTGTGCACTTTCACCTTTAGACTCAATTAACCCAGACATCCTATACACGCGGAGTGCATTGTAACATCCCAAATTTCACAAAAATTTAAAACTTTCAAATTGCATTCATACCATGCATCTTTTCATTGCATTTGCACCTTTGTTATCAAATTCTAAAAGAATTGAAAATTTGGACTTTTAAAATGTTGCAAAGTGCTTCCAAATAGTTACTTTGTTAAAGAATAATTTTTCAAGAATTTACATTCTTATTTGAGTTCATTTGGAGTTGTAAAACAAAAGTTATGAAATATTTCAGAAAAGGAATAGAAAAAAAAAGAATTGGCCGAGCCGACACTGCGGCCCATTTCTTTCTCTCCCGCGCGCGCAGCTCGCCTTGGCCCAGCAGCGGCCCAACTCCATTCCCGCCCGCGCCGCGCGCTCTCTCTCTTTGTCATGTGGGGCCCACAGCTGACAAGCCGTATCATCCCCAACCTCCGGCCGAGGATTTCTCGGCTCCGAACTGATCTCAAACTCGAGATCGATTCGGTGGTTTAAACGATCCTTAGCCCGTGCCCGAGCACCCCATAAATACCCAGCCCTGCCGCCTCTCTCCGCACCCCAAACCCGAGCTCAAACCGCCCCCAGGCTGTCCACAAACACCGCCGCCGTCTTCTTCAGTTTTCGGCGAGTACAGATCGCCTCTTGCCACTCTCCGCTTCCTTGCTTCTTATTTTTCTCCTTGCGCATCTTCCTGACTTTGTCCCGTATTTGTTAGTGCACCAGAACCAGTGATTCATCCCCGGCCGAAGCTCACCGCCGACAACAACTACTCCGGCGAGCAATCGGAGAAGGACCGAGACGCTCCGACCTCCGCCACCTCGCCATAGACATCGAATCGTCCCCCTGCACGTCGTGGTATGAACCATTCGTCCCATAGCTTCTTGGATCTTGTAGAACGTGCGTTGCCGTACGAGTCGCCGCCACGGGCACGTCGCCGGCGAGGTTTCCGGTATTCTAGCGCCGCTCGTGTAGGGGCATTAGATCTGGACCGTTAGCTCTCCATCCAACGGTCCGCTTTGTTTCACTTACCCGAACCGGTACTAGCCAATGGGAGGAAGCCACGTCATGCCTCGTCAGCGCCTCGTCAGATCCAGTCAGCGCCCAGTCAATGCCTCGTCAGCTGCCACGTGGAAAATGAATTTCTTATTTAGATTTAATTGGCAGTTTTGCAGAAAAGCCCCTGCCACTTAGATCTGGCATAACTTTTTAACCACTTATCCAAATTTAACAAACTTTACATTTTTGGAAACCCCTCAACATGTAGAATATTTTAGATCTGCCAAAACTCAAATTTTACTAAGTTTAAAATATTCAAATTTAAAATGGTAGATTTGAGTATTTTTGTAATAACTTTAAATCTGTAAATTCAAAAATTGCAAATAAAATTGTTTAGAGACTCTGGAATAATTGCAAATTGATGCCACTGTTATAAAAATATTTTTGAGTAATATTTGGATAAATTCATGGTTTTATATTTAAATTGAATAGTTTGAATATTTTCAACATAACTTCTAATATAAAAATTATTCTTGAATAAATCCAATTGCTATGAATTTTTTTAAATCCCCTCTGTTATTTAATAATAATTATAAAATTTTGTTATAAAAATTTAAATCACATAAAACTTTAATCTTATAATTATTTCTTTATTATATTTTGTGAAAATAGAAATTAATTGAATTGCAATTATAGCTTTATGCATACTTTATAAATATCACAAAAATTAGTACTATGTTCCTTGTGATTTAAAATTGCATTTCATGCATAGCATATTTTATTTTGTAATTATATTTCCATAAGAAAACTCCTTCCCCATTTTCTCTAAGTTAGGATTATTTCCAACTTAGTATTTTGGTAAAAGTTCTATGCACTAGACACTTAGGATTTTCAACATGAAGCCAGAAGACCAATGAAGGACTTAGAAGAAAACAGACTCTGTAAGCATCACAAGATGTCAAGCACTTAGAAGAAAAGTGAGAAGAAGTTCAAGAAGGCCAACCTCCATTCTATTCTCTAAGCCTTTCTCTCTGTCCTTTCTTCTTCTCTGAGACTTCATGAAGACTAATTAAATCCAAGACCAGCCCAAGTGATGCAAAAATCGACAAGTCTGAAGATTATTCAAGTCTACCAAGAATTCAATCAAGACATCACTAAGGAGAATACTACAAGTCTGGAGATGAAACCTGGAAGATAATAAACATCATTTTCTTCTATCTTTCCTAATCTTGACTTAAAACAATTTTTGATCATGTTATTACCATCTTGAAGTTTGTTGGATCCTAGCGGCATAGTGAGATGAAGCGGCCTGGAAAATAACCTTACATATCCACGTACATGAGACCTGTTCCACAACTTAAGTGGCTGGCCGGGTGTCTGTCTCTCTCACTATAGTGAATATCCAATTTACAAAGAGTTGGTTATAATTGTCGATCACCTTAAAGAATAGACTTAGTATTTTCTCTAAGTATTTTGCACATCATGCATAGCATATTTTTGTATTTTTATTTGGGTTTGTATGTTTATGTGTGTTTTGTTTGATGTGTTAGAAATTTCGGAGGGAAACGACAACTGTTGCAGCTGCTGTTGCTATTCTTCTTGTTGCCAAGGCAAGTGGCACACCTCATAAAGTTCCTAAGTATTTTCGATGCATAACTTAGTTATTTTCCTATGCATGAGCAGAGCTAAATAGATTTTGCTATGCAAGACTTTAGAATTCCCTATTCCATTGTGTCTAGGTACCTATGAAATGACTTAGTAGAATTTTGATGCTATGCAATTGAAGAAAGGTTTTACAAAATCTTAAGTGGCTACACAGGACCATGTCTATGAGGGTTTTCACCTGAGATAGTTTTTACTATACTTAGGATCATAGTATGTGGGGGTTTTTACCTGGGAGTGCACATCACTAAGTTAATGAATTATCTGGGTGGATTGGTTGTTTGGTTTATGTTGAGTGGCTACTCAGGACCATGTCCATGAGGGTTTTCACCTAAGATAATTTATACTATACTTGGGATCATGAATGTGGGGGTTCTCACCTGAGAGCACACTTGTGGATGGCCACCCAGGAAAAAAGGGATGTGAGAACTAAATGGAGAAGATTGTGAAGAACTCAGGAGAAATATTTCAAGTGAAGACTACAGCTGATAAAGGAACATGGAGGAATCCCAACATTCTAATTTCTTAATAAAATTTTGATAAACAACAGTGGACTACTCAGGACCATGTTCATGGGGGTTTTCACCTAGGATAGTTTCTTCTATACTTAAGACGATTGAATGTGGGGGTTTTCACCTGAGAGTGCACCTAAGGACGTAATATCTTATGGTTCACTGGAACTTGCCAGTGTTGCCAATTATGATGCTAAAAAGTTTGTTTTATAAAGAGTTAGGCAAAACTGGCTTTATGCAAAATAGCCTTGAACTCCACCAGCCAAATATACATATAGGCTTTAGAGTTATTTCCATTGAGTGTCCACCATAGTGTCACTTGCCAGACTCCATTTTAATGGAATCTGACCCACTCTGTTGCAAATCATTATTTGTTGCAGAAATATCTGACGAAGAGTAAGGAATACGTTTTGGGTTTCGAGTCTGCACCAACATGTTTTCGCCTGTGGCGTATCATGAAGATGGAGGCTCATTGAAGATTTATTTCCGCTGCTTTAGTGTTTTGAGCTAGCTTTAAGCTATGCAAAGATGTATCGAACTATTTATTTTACCAAGTATGGATTATTCGTGTAATATTGATACAATGTTGTGATATTCATCGGAAACTGTGTGTGCAAATGAATCGATCCAGGGATTTGCACTATACACAAGTATCTGCCCTATTTAAAGTGCAGGTACGCTACATATGGTATCAGAGCACTGTGTTGCCTGTAGGTTCGAAACCCCTAAGTTTGGATAGAAATAGGTTTGACCATAGGATTGAAAATCTATTTTTATTCAGTTTGCTAAAACAAAACTTTACTAATTTTCCATCTTGTAACTATCTTATCTATTTGCTTTCTAAAAATACTATATCTTCCTTTTAGATGACCAACCTCCTTGAATCACTCAAGAAGGGACCAGTGATGACCATGACCCTACAATGTGAGACTGATTTTCCAAAAGTACTTAAAGATAACATGAAGAGCTTGGGCTTTGAAGGAGAAGCAGTATACAAGGGATTTCCTTTCATGGGTGAAGGTCAAGAGTACTGGTGGGTGCAGCTCCATCTATACAAAAGCAAAGAAGATGACCACAAGACCAAGGACTACTGCATGTTCACCAACCCAATACTTTACACATCATTCTTTGACTCAGCAAGAAGTGCAGCATGCGAAGCCATCGAGAACCTTGGAAGAAGACTTCGATTTAGGCTTCATAACACCCAAAAGTATCTTGATGAACTCAAGGAAATAGAAGAGGAACTTGATGCACTCAGGAAGGAGATAGACTAGACCACCCATCTATTAGAGTAATGAGATCCTAATGATGTATTGACCTATCAAATTGTGGTATGGCAGTATCATCGTATGTGTTCTCCATAATATCGGTGTACTACGTTCGAAAACGATTAGTTAGGCTTTTCAAAAACAAGTTTGGAAATTTAATGATTGTGGTTGATTGTGCAATTGCTTGTATGGGTAGGAATTTTTCTCCTAGATCTGTCTATCTTTTACTTATCTATGCTAAAACCCACAGATGCCTCCCCGATGTGCACCTGGGAACAACAACAACAACAATGATGCTATGCAGCAACTAATGGCCGCTCAAGCTCAGCTGATGACTATGATGACTCAGTTTATTGCAGCAAGCAACAATAACAATAACAATAACAACAACAACAATCCTCCACCACCACCACCTCCCCAAGTGGACAGGCTTACCAGATTTCTGAGGCTTAGGCCAAACAAGTTCTCGAATGCAACAGAGCAAATGGTGGCTGATGACTGGCTACGCTCTGTACAAAAGGATCTGGTGACAACTGAATGTGATGATACTGAGAAGGTCAGGTTCACCGCACACCTACTTGAAGGACCTGCTGCCCAATGGTGGGAAACCTATCAGATTACTCACCCATTGGACACCTTGACCTGGGAGGAATTCAAGGAAGGATTTCGTAATGCTCATGTCTCCATGGGAATTATGAACCTTAAACGGGAAGAGTTTCGCAATCTGCGTCAGGGAAACAGAAGTCTTAAGGAGTATATGGATGCCTTCCATTCCTTGTCTCGATATGCGCCTGAGGACATTGACACGAATGCAAAGAGGAAGTCAAAATTTCTCAATGGACTTAGTGATGAGCTGAAGATACCTCTGACAGTTGCGTATGCACCAAACTATCAGATACTTTTGGATCAAGCAATCACCCTTGAAGATAGCATAAAGAAAGCTGAAAATAGGAAGAGGAAGATGGACAAGCACTCCTCTGAACCCTCATTCAAGAAGCACCTTGTTCATGATGTGAACAGTGGCCACAAACATGGGAATCACCATAATGGAGGAAGTCACCACAAGCATCATGATCACCATGGTGGATCCAAGGGAAGCAATGGAGACCATAAAGGAAATGGATTTGCCGGCCATAACCATAACAATGGACACCATCGTCCAAATCCTGAACACAAAGATATCAGTCAGGTGCTCTGTTACAAATGCAAGAACAAGGGTCATTACGCCAACGAGTGTCCAGCAAAGAAGAAGGCCGAAGAAGCTGCCAAGTCAAATCCTTTTGATAACGGATATGTGAACCACATCACTGTGGAAGAAGTGAACGGTACATCCTGAATTAAGTTTTCATATTGAAGTTTCAATACCAACAAAGATTTCTTTTAAGGGTGGTAGCCCACCCGGTTAAACCAGTCACAACCTTTTGCTAGCCTTCTCGAATCTCGAGGACGAGATTCTTTTTCAGGGTGGTAGTCTGTAACATCCCAAATTTCACAAAAATTTAAAACTTTCAAATTGCATTCATACCATGCATCTTTTCATTGCATTTGCACCTTTGTTATCAAATTCTAAAAGAATTGAAAATTTGGACTTTTAAAATGTTGCAAAGTGCTTCCAAATAGTTACTTTGTTAAAGAATAATTTTTCAAGAATTTACATTCTTATTTGAGTTCATTTGGAGTTGTAAAACAAAAGTTATGAAATATTTCAGAAAAGAAATAGCAAAAAAAAGAACTGGCCGAGCCGACACTGCGGCCCATTTCTTTCTCTCCCGCGCGCGCAGCTCGCCTTGGCCCAGCAGCGGCCCAACTCCATTCGCGCCCGCGCCGCGCGCTCTTTCTCTCTGTCACGTGGGGCCCACAGCTGACAAGCCGTATCATCCCCAACCTCCGGCCGAGGATTTCTCGGCTCCGAACTGATCTCAAACTCGAGATCGATTCGGTGGTTTAAATGATCCTTATCCAGTGCCCGAGCACCCCATAAATACTCAGCCCTGCCGCCTCTCTCCGCACCCCAAACCCGAGCTCAAACCGCCCCCAGGCTGTCCACAAACACCGCCGCCGTCCGTCCATTGCCGCCGCCGTCTTCTTCAGTTTCCGGCGAGTACAGATCGCCTCGGGCCACTCTCCGCTTCCTTGCTTCTTATTTTTCTCCTTGCGCATCTTCCTGACTTGGTCCCGTATTTGTTGGTGCACCAGAACGAGCGATTCATCCCCGTACGAAGCTCACCGCCGACAACAACTACTCCGGCGAGCAATCGGAGAAGGACCGAGACGCTCCGACCTCCGCCACCTCGCCATAGACATCGAATCGTCCCCCTGCACGTCGTGGTATGAACCATTCGTCCCATAGCTTCTTGGATCTTGTAGAACGTGCGTTGTCGTACGAGTCGCCGCCACGGGCACGTCGCCGGCGAGGTTTCCGGTATTCTAGCGCCGCTCGCGTAGGGGCATTAGATCTGGACCGTTAGCTCTCCATCCAACGGTCCGCTTTGTTTCACTTACCCGAACCGGTACTAGCCAATGGGAGGAAGCCACGTCATGCCTCGTCAGCGCCTCGTCAGATCCAGTCAGCGCCCAGTCAATGCCTCGTCAGCTGCCACGTGGAAAATGAATTTCTTATTTAGATTTAATTGGCAGTTTTGCAGAAAAGCCCCTGCCACTTAGATCTGGCATAACTTTTTAACCACTTATCCAAATTTAACAAACTTTACATTTTTGGAAACCCCTCAACATGTAGAATATTTTAGATCTGCCAAAACTCAAATTTTACTAATTTTAAAATATTCAAATTTCAAATGGTAGATTTGAGTATTTTTGTAATAACTTTAAATCTGTAAATTCAAAAATTGCAAATAAAATTGTTTAGAGACTCTGGAATAATTGCAAATTGATGCCACTGTTATAAAAATATTTTTGAGTAATATTTGGATAAATTCATGGTTTTATATTTAAATTGAATAGTTTGAATATTTTCAACGTAACTTCTAATATAAACATTATTCTTGAATAAATCCAATTGCTATGAATTTATTTAAATCCCCTCTGTTATTTAATACTGATTATAAAATTTTGTTATAAAAATTTAAATCACATAAAAATTTAATCTTATAATTATTTCTTTATTATATTTTGTGAAAATAGAAATTAATTAAATTGCAATTATAGCTTTATGCATACTTTATAAATATCAAAAAAAATAGTACTATGTTCCTTGTGATTTAAAATTGCATTTCATGCATAGCATATTTTATTTTGTAATTATATTTCCATAAGAAAACTCCTTCCCCATTTTCTCTAAGCTAGGATTATTTCCAACTTAGTATTTTGGTAAAAGTGCTATGCACTAGACACTTAGAATTTTCAACATGAAGCCAGAAGACCAATGAAGGACTTAGAAGAAAACAGACTCTGTAAGCATCACAAGATGTCAAGCACTTATAAGAAAAGTGAGAAGAAGTTCAAGAAGGCCAACCTCCATTCTATTCTCTAAGCATTTCTCTCTGTCCTTTCTTCTTCTCTGAGACTTCATGAAGACTAATTAAATCCAAGACCAGCCCAAGTGATGCAAAAATCAACAAGTCTGAAGATTATTCAAGTCTACCAAGAATTCAATCAAGACATCACTAAGGAGAATACTACAAGTCTGGAGATGAAACCTGGAAGATAATCAACATCATTTTCTTCTATCTTTCCTAATCTAGACTTAAAACAATTTTTGATCATGTTATTACCATCTGGAAGTTTGTTGGATCCTAGCGGCATAGTGAGATGAAGCGGCCTGGAAACTAACCTTACATGTCCACGTACATGAGACCTGTTCCACAACTCAAGTGGCTGGCCGGGTGTCTGTCTCTCTCACTATAGTGAATATCCAATTTACAAAGAGTTGTTGATAATTGTCGATCACCTTAAAGAATAGACTTAGTATTTTCTCTAAGTATTTTGCACATCATGCATAGCATATTTTTGTATTGTTATTTGGGTTTGTATGTTTATGTGTGTTTTGTTTGATGTGTTAGAAATTTCGGAGGGAAACGACAACTGTTGCAGCTGCTGTTGCTATTCTTCTTGTTGCCAAGGCAAGTGGCACACCTCATAAAGTTCCTAAGTATTTTCGATGCATAACTTAGTTATTTTCCTATGCATGAGCAGAGCTAAATAGATTTTGCTATGCAAGACTTTAGAATTCCCTATTCCATTGTGTCTAGGTACCTATGAAATGACTTAGTACAATTTTGATGCTGTGCAATTGAAGAAAGGTTTTACAAAATCTTAAGTGGCTACACAGGACCATGTCTATGAGGGTTTTCACCTGAGATAGTTTTTACTATACTTACGATCATAGTATGTGGGGGTTTTTACCTGGGAGTGCACATCACTAAGTTAATGAATCATCTGGGTGGATTGGTTGTTTGGTTTATGTTGAGTGGCTACTCAGGACCATGTCCATGAGGGTTTTCACCTAAGATAGTTTCTACTATACTTGGGATCATGAATGTGGGGGTCCTCACCTGAGAGCACACTTGTGGATGGCCACACAGGAACAAAGGGATGTGAGAACTAAATGGAGAAGATTCTGAAGAACTCAAGGAGAAATATTTCAAGTGAAGACTACAGCTGATCAAGGAACATGGAGGAATCCCAACATTCTAATTTCATAATAAAATTTTGATAAACAACAGTGGACTACTCAGGACCATGTTCATGGGGGTTTTCACCTAAGATAGTTTCTACTATACTTAAGACCATTGAATGTGGGGGTTGTCACCTGAGAGTGCACCTAAGGACGTAATATCTTATGGTTCACTCGAACTTGCCAGTGTTGCCAATTATGATGCTAAAAAGTTTGTTTTATAAAGAGTTAGGCAAAACTGGCTTTATGCAAAATAGCCTTGAACTCCACCAGCCAAATATACATATAGGCTTTAGAGTTATTTCCATTGAGTGTCCAACATAGTGTCACTTGACAGACTCCATTTTAATGGAATCTGACCCAGTCTGTTGCAAATCATTATTTGTTGCAGAAATATCTGACGAAGAGTAAGGAATACGTTTTGGGTTTCGAGTCTGCACCAACATGTTTTCGCCTGTGGCGTATCATGAAGATGGAGGCTCATTGATCATTTATTTCCGCTGCTTTAGTGTTTTGAGCTAGCTTTAAGCTATGCAAAGATGTATCGAACTATTTATTTTACCAAGTCTGGATTATTCGTGTAATATTGATACAATGTTGTGATATTCATCGTAAACTGTGTGTGCAAATGAATCGATCCAGGGATTTGCACTATACACAGGTATCTGCCCTATTTAAAGTGCAGGTACGCTACATGCATTAAGGAAATGAGAGAATTGAGACAAGAACTTTCAGAATAAGAATTCAACCATACTAGCAAGACCCGTTCCACCCTACCAACTCTACATCTGCTTGTCAAGCTGACAGGTTGAACTCTCACAACTTAATTGTTCTAGACAGAGCCCATTGTCAAAAGGCTGCACGGGAAGCATCTAAACTTGGAGGGACTTAGTAATCTCTTTGTTCCTGGGTGGCCATCCACAAGTGCACTTTTGGGTGAAAACCACCATGCTCATGGCCCTAAGTAGAATAAAATTCATGCTAGGCGAAGACAACCACAAGCAAAGTCCCAAATAGCCACTCAACATAAACCATACCAACCAATCCACCTAGGTGTGCATTTTAAGTTTAACACTAAGAAATATTTCCATAACATGGCATGTAAACAATTTTATAGCATTGCTAAGCATCTAATAAAACTTTTTAATTGGCTTCATGGTAAAGGATGGCTACACACTACTAGGAATTTTGCAAAGCATAAAGCTAACTTAGCATAATAAAATAATACAAAAATTTCTTAGCATGCCTACTACTAAAAATATTCTACTAATGCATATAGGAAAATATTGGGTAGTTCATGAATGTCACTTGCCTTGGTAACAGAAGGAGCAAGCACAACAAGAATAACAACCACAAGCAAATCCTTGATCCTCTTCACAATCTAGCAACAAGCAATACATAAAATAAATAAATGCACACACAATACGACACTTAAACACCAAAACATAAACATGTATGCATGCATGATATGCTATGAGTATAACAAGACACACTTATTAACATTTTATACTTTCTGTTATTAAATGCATGAAATGCAATTTCCAGAAATTATTATTTTAATGGTCAATTACATATTTAGAAAACAACATAGCAAAATAAAGTTATACAACTACAAATTTTCATTCTTTTAGGAAAAGTTTCAAATAAAACACAAGTTGAACTTTCTGGACAGAGGACAATAATACAAAACTTAAACAATTGAATTTATTAGAAAAGCATTTTTATTATTTAAGTTATGAATTTAAATAGCGGAAATACCAATCTGGTAATGAATTAGAAGTTATCAAAAGGAAAAACGAATGATGTAGAAATAAACTACACGAGCAGGGCTATCCGCGGATATAAAAATTATTAAATTCGGACTTACAGATCGAAAGATATGAATTTTCCAAGTTTATATATTTTCTGTTTTAATTATAAATTCAGTTGAAAAAAGAAAATAAAGGGCTACGTGGCGCGATCCTATTGGACGATAACGGTTCGACGCATATCGGCATGGAAACCGTCCGATCTAATTAATCACGGACACGCCAGATCGATCGATCTAGATCCGTTGGATCTAGATCCAACAGTCCAGACACAAAGGCCTAAAACGGGCGGCGCAGTCGCCGGAAACTTTCCGACCGCGGCGGAGCCATTGCAGGCGTCGTGCTCTAACGTGCACGGAAGGGGAGCGGAGAGATGAATTCGTTACCGAGCGATGCAGGGCAACGCGACGAAGACGATGGCACGACGGTGGCCTCGGGGGCTTCTCCTCCTCTTCCCAAATCCTCGCCGGAGTCGGAGGAGCGGACGGCGTCGTCGGTCGCGGACGAAGACGATGAATGGCTGCGATTCAAGACATAAGGCCATGTCACAAACATGCGCAAAGAAAAAGGGAATCAAAGAGGGAGAGGAGAGGGTCCGGCGTGACCGGGGTATCCCGTACGGCGGCGGAGGTGGCGGAGCTCCGTGGTCGCTTACGAGCAGCCCGGCGGCGGAGGTGGCTAAGGTTTGGGGTGGGGAGGCTGGCGGCGGGGTGAAGGATTAAATAGGGTGGGCAGGGGAGCAAACCGTGCGCGAATCACGCTCGAATTTTGCGACGGCTACAAATCAGATCGTGTGCGATCTCCGGCGAGACGTTGAAGAACCTGACAGGTGGGTCCCACCTGTCAGCGAGAGAGAGCGAGGAGGGTTGCGTGGGCTGGCTTGCTGGGCTGAAATGTAGCGCACGCGCGGTAGATAACCGTGGCCTCGGCCCAATTGGCTCGAAAAAATCGATTTTCTTTTATTCAAATGTTTTTCTGTTTTTCAACCTAATTTCAAAATTGATTTTTAAACTTGATCAAAACATTTCAGAAAATTTCATAAAAATATGTTTTAGAAAGCTTATTGAGTTTAGAACTTTTTAGAATTGTTTTGAAAAAAAAATCAAATAAAATTGAGGAATAGTATAAGGAGTTCAAATACATCTCTTCTATGGGATACAAAAATTATTCAAACTAATAAATAACTTTCAAATATTCCTTTTGTGATTTAAATGCCATGACTATATGATGAATGAGACATGAATGCAAGGTTTTAAATTTTATGAGAAATTTGGGATGTTACATCACAACCGAACACGTATCCACAAACGGTCAACAGAGAGGGACCCACTACGTCACATCTCGTCAAAATAATATTTTCGCAGAACACATAGGTCATGTATGACATCACTCGCACAAAGCAGAGAAAATGCATAAAGAGATGGCGAGTGGAAACTCCCATCGGGAGAAGATAAAAAGTATTTGACTAACAAAATTGAGATTATCCTCTACTGCAAGCAATAAAGCACAAATTCGGGGGCTACTCCCATCGGGAGCACTGTCGTGCAGCCGATAGAATCAGAAACATTCAAAGCATAAGAATTCCCGAGTGAAAATCAGTCGATAAAATACCTCGGATGCTGTATAGAAAAAAAAACAAAGGTAAGACCCGTCGATCAATCGAGTGGGCCGAGGATCACTCCAACAGTGTTTTAATCCTAGACATTTCTTTATCAACAGATACGATGAAAAATCCAGGCGGACGCGCTAGGTAGAAAATTGAAACTGCAGAACAATATCAGTAAGTCCATCGACTGGCCTGAGGAAAGTCTGTCCAGTATGTTCCAGGTTCGAGCCAAAGGACACGAAGCCTGATTGAAAGCTAGTAAGGTTTTCCCCAAGTGCAGTTAGCTGGTTTCGACTCATCGAATAATCCCAGGCCTACTCAGTCGAAATCCTTTGTAAAAAATCATAAGTCAGAAAGACAAAAAATATCATATCAAAAGCATAAAACATGAGACGTGCACTATGTTGTGAGTCCATGACTTATTATCTGAATTAGCCAAGCACTCGGGGGCTAATGACAAGGTTATACCAAACGGGTAGCCCATCATGTGGGTACTTGGTGCACGTAATAACTAAAGCCCAAATGTCAATAGGCTGAAGAAGCCCAATAAGCGAAGCCCAAGTCGAAGACTTATACCATAGATAGCATAGTCGGTAGTACTTTCCATAAATGTAATCCTAGTCGGTTACGACCCGAGACTTGTACCACTATATAAAGGACAGGAGGGTGGCCGATCAAGGACACGCCCAACCAGAATCACTAAACCCTAGAAAGATCGACATCTTGCTAGACCCCTGTACTCGCCACATATACACAATCAATAACAGACAAGCAGGGTAAGGGTTTTACCTCACTCGAGGGCCCAAACCTGGGTAATTCCCGCTTGTCAGCCGACGAATCTACCAACACTACGCGTTCTCTACCTCATAACTCTTACCCTAGGCTAGTAACCATGGGTACCGATGGGTACATCCCTCGTCATCCATGCTATGTTATTACATGTTTTATATGCATTTTATATAGTTTTATGCATTTTCTGGGACTAACCTATTAACAAGATCCCACAGTGCCAGTTCCCTATTTTCTGCTGTTTTTGGTTTCAGAAAAGTACTAAAGGAAATATTCGCCAAATTGGAAATAAAACAACTAGAATTATTTTTGGAATATTTGCGTCATGAGGAACCGAAGACGAGACAAAGACGGAACCAGAGGGGCCCACACCACCTCCCGGCGCGGCTCCCCCCCCCCTATGTTGCGCAAGCAGGTGGTGTGGGACCCACGAAGCGCCACCGACATCGCCCTATTTCCCATAAATATCTCCCTGGCCAAAAACCCTAGCACGATATCCAATATTTCCTCCACGGTCCCGAGCGCCGCCGCCATCGCCGACAAGTTTCGTGGGTCAGAAGGTCCTATTTCGGCACCCTACCAGGACGGGGATTGACCCCCTGGAGCCTTCTCCATCGACTCCACCGCCTCCACTTTGACTCCATGATGGTTTGTGAGTAGTTCCCTCGTGGACTACAGGTTCTTGGTTGTAGCTTGTTGGTACTCTGAGCTGCCTTACATGATTGAGATCCATATGATGTAATCCGTGTTGTGTTTGTTGGGATCCGATGAATTGTTACATTATGATCAGTCTATCTATATAAGTTTGTGAAGTTATTATTGCTGCAATCTTGTTATGTTTAATGCTTGTCGTTACTGCACGAGTGGCATGATCTTAGATTTGAGCTCTATATTTATTGCTTAGATTGTATCTACAAATTGTATGCACATGTCATTGTCCGGAACCGATGGCCCCAAAGTGACAGCAATTGGGATAACCGGAGGGAATGGCTGCGATGTGAGGATCACATGTTTTCACCAAGTGTTAATGCTTTGCTCCGGTGCTCTATTAAAAGGAGTGTCTTAATTGCCAGTAGCTTCCCTAGAGGCCCGGCTGCAAACGGGCTGGCAGGACAAAAGATGTTATGCAAGTTTCTTATTGCGACCATGCACAACTATATATGGAAAACATGCCTACATAATTAATAATCTGGATATTCTTACTTAATGTTATTTCAATAATGTCAATTGCCCAACTGTAATTTGTTCACCCGACACTTGTTCTTGAGAGTTACCACTAGTGTATATAGCTGCGAACCCCGGTCCTTCTGTCATCATCATTGCTCTAAAGTCAACTCCACGCAAGCAACTATTCTCTGGTGCTATTGTCTCTATGTTATTGTTACTACTGCTCTTATACAACTACTGCGTTCACATCACCCCTGTTACTAGTGCTTTTCCAGGTGCCGCTGAATTGACAACTCGGCTGTTAAGGCTTGTAAGTATTCTTTACCTCCCCTTGTGTCGACTCAATAAATTTAGGTTTTACTTCCCTCGAAGACTGTTGAGATCCCCTACACTTGTGGGTTATCATGGTGCTCGGAGAAGTCCTCGTTGGTGCGGCGGTTGCCGCCTGGTGATCCTTGCTCTCGGGCTCTTCCACGTGCGGGCCGGTGCTGGTGCGTTCCGCTGCACGAAGACTGCCACAGCGACCGCGAGTGGTGGTGGCACCGTGCTCGGTATGAGCACCTCCAACTGCGCGCTTGTTGGCGTGGGTCGTGCGGGTGTCCATCATGACGCGGAGGTTGGTCGAAGGTTGCAGAAGCGCCTCAATCCCCTACTTGGCGCGCCAAATGTCGGAGAGTGACTCCCGAGAAACAGGGATGGTCACACTCTGCAGAGAATGTTCGAAGGGGACTGCACGCGGAGGTCAAACAACCCTCAACCGGCATGGTGACGGTGCTCGTCGAGCCAGAGGAGGGACATCACGATAGAGAAGGACACCAGCCCAGACCCAGGTTCATGGCCCTCAGGAGGAGTTAACACCGCTACTCCTGCTTTTTTGTATTGTGCTGCAGAGGTTACAGTACAATGAGCTTGCCGAGGGCTCTCTTATGGCAGCATGGAGAGCTCAAGGAGGGAAAGAAAAGGTCCTCTTCCTCCTCGAACGAGCTTGTCTAGGCTATGTTATCATCGAGTATGTAAGGGTTGATCAGTTCTCCGTCCCTTGCTACAGAGGTGCTACTTCTCCTTTTATAGGCACCCCGGGCCTCATCCTTGTGCCCTTCCCAGTGGATGGGTTCCCACATGGCGACAAAACGGAGGAGCGGGGTGCACCGCAGCAGGTTGCCCATGGACTCGGTCCACGGGCGCAAAGCCTGCTTCAGGGCAGGCAAACCACCATCCGTGCAGGACGGTCAGCTAGTGCCGCAGAGATCGTGGGGGTGCCCACGATCACGTCTTCCTTGGAGCGTAGCGCCGGCCATCTGCTTTATCACCAAAGAGGAAAGCTTCGTAGTCCAGTGCGGAGGGCACAACTTTGTTGACTCCTTTAATCACCAGAATGGCAACTGTGGCACCATCGTCATCGCGCGCAGGCGCGCATGTCACTCTGCGGCCGTGGCAGAAGCCATGTGCGCTCCGCGGCGGTTGCTTCGCATCAAAGTGTCTCTAGAAGGCCTATGCGGCCTTGTGGAGGTATTTGCGTTGACTCCTCTCCAGGGGAGAGAGCCTTGTACGGGGCGGTCGCGGGGAGAGCCTCTTCGGCCTTCTGAACCTCTTCAGGCCTTCACTCCCCCTTTAGGCCCTCTCGAGGGCTTTTAGCCCGAGAGAGTCTCCCAAGCGTTTGTCTTGGTCCTTAGTCATTTCTCTGATACCGTGCGTGCGAGGGCCGTAGAGAGTGGCCCTGCACACCCTGGTTTCCACTGGGTCGACACTTCTATGCCCCGCCTTTCGCTTGGCAGAATTTCCGGGATTTCCGCCGACGGCCTCGCCGAAGAGATGGAGAGTCCAGGAGCCAGGGCGGACTCCTCGACGTCCCCGACACCATCTCCTTCATCCGCCCGGGCGCGCTTACTAGAAGTCTCCGGCGATTGGTCCCTGCACACAACATAAGAGGAGGTTTAAGAGGGTGCCATGAGCTAACAGGTTCCCCGAGATTGGACTGGCAAGGAAAGAGACTTGCCTCCATTATACGTGTCCAACGCATCTAAACTTTATTATGTTCCATGCTATGTTATATCATGTTATTACATATTTTATATGCATTTTATATAGTTTTATGCATTTTCTGGGACTAACCTATTAACAAGATGCCAAAGTGCCAGTTCCCTGTTTTCTACTTTTTTTGGTTTCAGAAAAGTACTTAAGGAAATATTCTCGGAATTGGAAATAAAAGATCCTGGAATTATTTTTAAAAAATGAAGGTTCCAGAAGACCGAAGACTCAACGAAGTGGACGATCGAGAGTCCGTCACCACCCCGTTGCGGGACAGCCCTGGGCCCGCACGAGCAGGTGGTAGCGCAGCCTCGGCCGCCCAACGACCTCGCCCTTTCGCCTATAAGTACCCCCCAAAACCTAAAAAATTATACAGTGTTCATTATTTCCTCCACGGGTCCCGAGCCGCCGCCGTCAACAACACCAATTCAGGAGAGATCAGAACTGCTCCCTGGCACCGTGCCGGGAGGGGGAATCGTCCCCAGAGGCCTCTACGTCGCCATGACCGCCTCCGGACTGATGCCTGAGTAGTCTACCCTTGGACTACGGGTCCATAGCAGTAGCTAGATGGTTGTCTTCTCCTCTTGTGCTATCATTTTTAGATCTTGTGAGCTGCCTATCATGATCAAGATCACCTTTATGTAATTCTCCATGTTGTGTTTACTGGGATCCGATGAATATTGAGTACTAAAGTTATTGCTTTATAATATATCATGTGTGTGCTATTTAATGATCTTGCATGCTCTCCGTTACTTGTGTGTGCTTTGGCCAAGTAGATGCTCGTAACTCCAAGAGGGGGTATTTATGCTCGATAGTGGGTTCATGTATCTATTTAATCTAGGGCAGTGACAAAAGCTCTAAGGTTGTAGATGTACTGTTGCTACTAGGGATAAAACAGTAGTACTTTGTCTAAGGATAATGTTACTTACTTACTTTACACACAGTGCTTAAGGCGACAATCTGTTGCATGCAACTTAATACTGAAAGGGGTGCGGACGCTAACCGGAAGGTGGATTATTACTCATAGGTGCGGTTGGAATGGTCTATTTATATTGTTGTAATGCCCGAATGAATCTCACACTATACATCATAACGTTAGTATATGCATTGGTTTGCTCATCATTATTCTGGCAATTGCCCAGCTGTAATTTGTTTACCACGCATGAATAAATGTTATTATTACCATGGCAAGTGCTAGTCCCTGGATCACTGCCAGCACCACAGTAGAAAATATAAAGTATCATTGCATAAGTATCAAATTACTACAACGAGATCCAAAAAGAGCTAAGTATAGCTTTATTACAAAGTGCATAGCCATGAAGGCTAGCTAAAATATTCAGAGTTCACAACAAAAGCAAATATCCAGAGTTAACTTCTTAAGCTCGGGATCATCGGCCATACACACACGTTTTTCAAACCACAAAATTCCTTGCTCATCTTCATGGAATCCCTTAGCTTTTCCTGCTCTCAGATTGACATTGGTTTCTTCTATTTCCTTGTCTCCCTTCTGAGCTTCGCGTATCTTGTCCATCTAAGTTGGTTGTACTACTAAGGAGGCTACATAACCTTCTGGTACTACTTCCAATCTGAGGTCCTTGAATGACTTGCATAAATCCTCGGGTATTTCTCCTGCCGTGAGGCCATTCACATACACCTTACGACTCAGGGCATCTGCTACTACATTACCCTTTCCCGGATGGTATTGGAGGCTCTGATACCATTTTGTAGCGCCCCATCTTTTATTAAAGATGGAACACCTGTGTTAAGTGCTAGTCCCTGAATCACTGCCAGCACCACAGTACAAAATATAAAGTATCATTGCAGAAGTATCAAGTTACTACAACGAGATCCAAAAATAGCTAAGTATAGCTTTATTATAAGGTGCATAGGCATGAAGGCTAGCAATTAAAATTCAGAGTTCACAGCAGAAACAAAATAGCAATGAGCCTCATCTTCAAGCATGTGCGACATGCAGACATGTTGGGTGTAGACTCGAGTCCAAACTTATTCTTCATCTGAAGTACTTGCACATTTGAATATGCAGCCCCCGAAGGAGGTCAATACAATGAAGTATTGGCAAGTGACTATGGTGGATATAAAACAACAAGTCTAACTCTATATGCATATTTGGCTTGGTGGAGTTGTAGGCCGTTTGCAAAAAGCAAGTTTTCTCCTATCTTTTGTAAACAACTTTTATTTTCAAGGACTTGGCACAAAGGAATGAAGCCCAAGTGCACCAACATTTCTTTCCTTAGTGAAAATTTAACTTTATGAAAATGGTGTTAAGATTCTTCCGTCCATCCTAGTCCAGCTGCTCGAAGTAGTCCATCACCGGGGACACGGCTAAGTACTCAGATTGTAGACTCTGTAGAGGTTGTGCACTTTCACCTTTAGACTCAATTAACCCAGACATCCTATACACGCGGAGTGCATTAAGGAAATGAGAGAATTGAGACAAGCACTTTCAGAAGAAGAATTCAACCATACAAGCAAGACCCGTTCCACCTACAACTCTATATCTGCTTGTCAAGCTGACAGGTTGAACTCTCACAACTTAATTGATATAGGCAAAGCCCTTTGTCAAAATGCTGCATGGGAAGCATCTAAACTTGGAGGGCTTATCAATCTCTTTGTTCCTGGGTGGCAATCCACAAGTGCACTTTTGGGTGAAAACCACCATGCTCATGGCACTAAGTAGAATAAATTCACCCTAGGTGAAGAAAATCACAATCATAGTCCCAAATAGCCACTCAACATAAACCATACCAACCAATACACCCAGGTGTGCATTTTATGTTTAACACTTAGAAAATATTTCCACAACAAAGCATTTAAACAGTTTTATAGCATTGCTAAGCATCTAATAAAACTTTTTAAATGGCTGCACGGTAAAGGATGGCTACATACTACTAGGAATTTGCATAGCATAAAACTAACTTAGCATCATAAATTAATAAAAGATTTCCTATCATGCATACTACTCAAAAATTCAACTAATGCACATAGGAAAATAATGGGTTGTTCATGAATGTCACTTGCCTTGATAACAGTAGGAACAAGCACAACAAGAATAACAATCACAAGGAAATCCTTCCTCCTCTTCACAATCTAGCAACAAACAATACAAAAATAAATAAACACACCATACAGCACTTAAACATCAAGACATAAACATGTATGCATGCATGATATGCCATGAACATGAACAAAATACACTTATTAAAATTTATACCTTCTGTTATTAAATGCATGAAATACAATTTCGAAAATTTCTTATTTTAATTAACAATTAAATATTGGAAACAACATAGCATAATAAAGTTCTACAACCATATGCTATCATTCCTTTTATGAAAAGTTTCAAATAAAACATAAGTTGAACTTTCTGGACAGAGGACATTAATACAAATCTTACACAATTTAATTTATTAGAAACGAATTTTTATTATTTAAGTTATGAATTTAAATAGCCGAATGACCCATCTGTTAATTATTCGAATTAAAAAATACCAAAAGGGAAAACAAATGATACAAAAATAAACTTCACGTGCAGGGCTATCCGTGGATATAAAATTTATCATATTTGGACTTACAAATTGAAAGATATGAATTTTGCAAGTTTTAATAATTTTTCTGTTTTAATTACAAAAATTCCAGTCAAAAAAGTAAAGGAATAAGCCACGCGGCGCGATCTGATTCGCTCGTACCGCTTCGACTTGGATCGGCGTGGAAGCCGTCCGATCTAATTTAAAACGGACGCTCCGGATAAATCAAACGAAAAAAAAATAACAGCGCCCGTCCGATCTGGATATAATGGTTCAGATCGCACTGGCCTAGCGCGGGCGGCGCGAGTCGTCGGATTTACTCCGACCACGGCGGAACCATTGCCGGCGTCTCTCTCTACCGTACAAATAAGGGAAGCGGAGGGGGATTTGATTACCAAACGATGCAGGGCGACGAGGCGAACTCGATGGCGAAGTCGGCGGCGTCTCGGTGGTCAGCTCCTAATGGAATTTGTTCGCTAGAGTCGGAGGAGCGGACGGCGGCATCGGTCTCGGACGAGGGCGAGGATTGGCTGCGATATAAAATAAACGGCGATGTCACGGAGATGCACAAGGAGTAGGGAAGAGGAAATAGAGAGAAAAGGGAGGTCGGAGGCCACGGACGTCGCCGAAAAGCTGCGTTTCCCACCGGCGGCAATGGCGGCGGCGAAAACTCAAACCCCAGCAGCCTGGAGGCGGAGTGGCTAGGGTTTTGGGGTGCGGGAAGTGGCGGCGAGGTGGTAGTATATATGGGGCGTCCCCGGAAACCAATCCCGCAAGGTATGGGATTGATTTGATCCGAACTCGGATCGAATCCTCGAACGGAAATCGCGGACGGAGGTTGAAGAACACCTGACAGGTGGGTCCCACCTGTCAGCGAGAGAAGAGAGGAGCGCGGGCTGATCTTGGGCTGCTCCAGGGCCGTTACATAGCGCGTGAGCGGCGAGAAGGAAATGGGCCGGCTCGGTTGCCCTTCTCCTTCTTATTTTTTTGTCAAATCATTTTTTGTTTTCAAAACCTGATTTCAAAAATGATTTTTACAGTCAACTAAAACATTTCAGAAAAAATCATAAAAATATGTTTTAGAAAGCTTATTGAATTTATAACTTTTTATTAGTATTTTGACAATTAAATAATCAGATAAAATAAGGAGTTCAAATACACCTCTTTATGGAATACAAATTTATTCAAACTTATAATTAAATTTTAAATTATTCCTTATATGATTTAAATGTCATGTCTATATGATGAATGATGCATTAATGCAAGGTTTTAAATTTTTGAGAAATTTGGGATGTTACATTGCGTGCTGCAACGGAGCAATCCCGCTGTGATGGATTTTCGCCGCGATCATGGCGCACGATACCCCTTGTTCGCGAAGGAATGAGAACCTAGCAACTGCCGCGAACAAGGCCCCGTCTTTGGGACTCACCCTTCTGGAATGCTCCAGGGGCTGAGCCGGGTAAACAGGGGTCTCCAGGTGAATGCTCGCCCCGGGCGTGCGGACAAGGTACCAGTCCTTCATCTACTCCCGACGGGACCGGCCGTGATCATCTCAGGGTACTGGCCCTCGACGCCTTCCCTTAGACGGAAGGTCACGCCCCCGGCTATCCACCTGGATCTACCAAGGCGTGGAACGAAGAAGTGGCAGAACAAAGCCACAAACGGCTTGACCCCCACGAACGCCTCGTAGACATAGGCCAATAGGGCGAGGGACCGTACCGTGTTGGGATGCAGGTGCAACATCATCAGACCGTACGCCTCCAGGACGACCAAAAGGAACCTGGAAAAGGGCTGGAGGAGCCCCATCATCAAAAAGCGTGAAAGGTGGTCTCCGCCCTTATTGCTCGCCCATATCTCAAGGGTACACCACCACTTCTGCGCTATGGAAGCGCGCAGCCAGAGTACGGTGGACTTCGTCCATGGCGGCTTCAGTAGAGAACTTGCTCGGGGAGAAGAGTGCGGCCTGATTCGTGGCAGAAGACCTCTTCGACACTGCCCGGAGAGGTCTAGTGGGAGCCATCGGTGGTCAGGTGGGATGGATCTAGGTTGCGGCAAAGAAGGCAAAGAGAGTAGGAGGAGCTTTTCGAACAAGCAAGAAAGGAAGAGATGTAGAGGCAATGGCAACAAGAAGAGAATGAGGGAGGCTAGAAGTCAGCCGCACAAGGAACCGCTAGGTCAACACCCGCTGGCCCCACGCACCACGTCGTGGCCCCATTACTCTGACGGGCGCGGGGATCGAGGGGATGTGCCGACTTCAGTGCGACCCATTCGTTGGCGCACGACCCCGTCCAAAGCCCGCATGAATCGCAACATGCGGCAAGGCGCAGCCACGTCCTAGGCCCGCGCAAGCCGCAACGGGCGGCACGACACAGTCGCATTAGACTCGGGGGTTCGCATCTACGTCTACACGGCGTGCCCCACAAGCAACCAGGCGCCGGCCCCACTTTGAACATGGGGCTCCCCTAGAGCTACCCAAGTGGGTCCACCACCTGTGGGGCGAACCCCAAGACAAGCAAAGCCAAGGCTCAGCGTGAGGCCTGGCGGGTGCACCCTCGCCACCAGCACCCCGACAGGTTTGCAGGCCCCCGAGTCTCTGCACCTCAGATCAGAGAGAAGACCCGTGAGCCCTGGAAGGACCGGGCACCCTCCCGGGTACAAGACCTTACAAGGAGAGGATAAGACTTCCACCTCATTCCGGAAGATAGTAGAAGGCTTGGGAAGCAAGGCGTGGCCAGGGGACACCACCTACCACTATACGACCCTGCCCGCGGCTTTCCCCCAAGGTGGCAGAGTTCCCACCAACTTGGCAACGGATACTTGGAGGAGAAGAAGACACGTCGACGTCTCCACAACAGAGAGGGGTTATCTCTCGCCAAAACCTGTCACGCTCCTCGCATGGCCTTCGTGGGATCCCCTTTCCCTATAAAAGGAGGACCAAGGCCATGGCGAGGAAGAAGGACCAACTCGGAACAACCTAAGGTTAGACTCAAGACAAGCTCTAGAGATAAGGTAGCTTAGTAGGCAAGGAAGCTCCGGCTTTTCCAAGGAGGAAGACTGCAAGCTAGGCTAGACAGAGAGAGAGGAGGGAAGGAAGGTCATCTCCTCTAGGCAAGGATCTGTCCTTCTCCTTCCTCTTGGTCGGGCAACCCTGCCGGATACCCCGACGAGCACCACCATTGTAGCCACACCATGATCCGATCATCTATCCAAACATGCAGGAGTAGGGCTTTTAGCCTCCGGGCGGCCTGAACCTGGGTAGATCGTTGTGTGCTTTCCTTGTTAATCCCCCATGTCGCCGTATTGCCACGGCGGATGTTACCCGGAGGTAACTTGAAGATGAGGGGCAAGGCGACTCTGACGCTTAGGAGATTGTCTAGCTCTACGGGGAAGAAGATGTTTTTACCCAAGTTCGGATCCCCTATGTGGAGGATCCCTACGTCTTGTTATAAGTCACTTATATGATAATATGTTACATGGTGCGTCGATGGCGATCGCCGGATTTAGATGACTCCGGCGTCGGAGCTCTATCGCTTGGGAGCTCTCTCTATTTTGTCTTTCTTACTAATGTCTATCTTATTCGACTTCCCTCTCTATGACCTAGGAGCCGACTTATATAGACATCCGGGTCTCCTGGTTTACATGGAAAGACTGTTAGAGTTCTATTCTAACCCGTCTTGTCTATCGTATCTTCCAAGTCTTGGACTCCGTGATGCATACTGCCTCTGGGTCTTCTGGAACCTTCTTCACTTAGGTCGGGTTACCAACAAGCTCTCCGGCCCATCGTTGAAACCCGACCATGCTTCCCTCTTCATGGGCCTACCGGGTTATGATTCCCCGAACAATAGCCCCTAGAATAATTTGGATAACATACGTGTCTTGCTTATCCTCTTTGCACTCTTAGGCATGATCTTGGGGAAGCCGTCAATTCGTTTGTCCGGATTATTCCTAAAAACAATAAACATTAATCAAACAAGCAGTCTCTCGGGTTTCAGTTTTGCCGGTGACAGGGTTATACCAAACGGGTACCCCCTCGTGTGGGTACCTGGTGCACGTAACGACTAAAACCCAATTGTCAATAGGCTGAAGAAGCCCAACAAGCGAAGCCCAAGTCGAAGACGTCTGTCATAAATAGCATAGTCGGTATTACTTTCCATAAATGTAGTCCTAGTCGGTTACGACTCGAGACCTGTACCCCTATATAAAGGACAGGAGGGAGACCGATCAAGGACACGCCCAACCAGAATCACCAAACCCTAGCAAGATCGACATCTTGCAAGACCCATGTACACGCCGCATATACACAATCAATAACAGACAAGATGGAGTAAGGGTTTTACCTCAGTCGAGGGCCCCGAAGCTGGGTAATTCCCGCTTGTCAGCCGACGAATCTACCAACACTACGCGTTCTCTACCTCATAACTTTTACCCTAGGCCAGTAACCATGGGTATTTATGGGGACATCCCTCGTCAGCCGGCTCTTGCTGGCGGCCCGTTCATAACCCGGCCATCACTTGCCGACTTTAGTCTCTTCGACTTAATTTGGATATGGGCTTTGTTTGCTCTCCTTTGTGATCTTGATCTTGATCATAATGTTCCGGATGGAGCCGCCGGCTCAATCATCCGGGTTAATGTCCTGAAATAAGATAAATACTTTAGACTAAAAGTCCGGATTAAACTGTTAAATCATTGGGCCGACTCTTCTTGGCGTCCCAGCTATATAATATTTATTCTTCAACCCGAGTTCATCTGACCAAGACTTGATTAAGCTTGCTCATGCAGAGACTATGCTGAAGGATGCTCCAGATTTTTATGATCCAGATTTGATTTTGATACTTCAACTCGGGGAATAATACTTCCCGACTGTAGCCCCCAAGTGTCGGGTTGTTGCTCGAGGAAACTCGGGACATGAAATTTCCTACTTCACTAGCTTTTGAGCTTCAAACTGAGTAGTCCCCACGAGCCGGAACTGCAGCTTGCTGCGTTCCGGGTCTTCCTTGAGAATTGATTGCTTCAAACTGGGTAGCCCCCAAGTTTCGGGTTCTACCCTATGACAATCTGAGACTTATAGCAATTTGCGCATAACTGACTTTTCTGAGGAGTAGCCCCCAAGCGCCGGGTCTGCTGCCTGCTGCTACTGGGGTCTTTCTAAATTTCATAGTACCGAGTTACTTTTTCGATGGTGTCCGTGCACCCTGAGAATTTGCGCTATTTGTCGAAAATTATCTTGTCGTTCTGCAAATCATTTTGGTTTAGATGCCCTTTTAGTTCCTTTAGCTCTGTGCATAGCCGGTTTTCTCATAAGATATCGTGCGTAAAACTTTAGAACGATCAGGATCTGCTAAGTCTCCATGGGCATCATAGTTAGATTGAAAACCGGAATTTTAGCATCAGGTCATTGTGGTGTCTTTGTCGGACGAGAATAACATCGAGCTAGCAGACAAGTATAACGAAGAATATTGTGCCGTCTTTGCTGCGTCTTGAGTTTACAACTTACAATTTATTTAGTTAGTAAGCCCACAAGACCCCTGATTTTCCATATTGTGAAGCACTCTCGGGCGACGCTAATATTTGGCTGCAAAGCACTCTTAGGCTTTGCTAATGTATAATCCGGATTACGGCAATTGGTGAGCCCAACTTTGAAAAATCTATTGCGGGAACTCGATAGTCCGACTTTGAAAAATACCTTTGCGAGAATTTTATAGCCCGACTTTGAAATTTTTTTTTGTGGGAATTCTATAGCCTGATTTTGATAAATCAACTGATCATATTAATACTCTATAATGCTTTGCGAAGTGCTCCCGGGTCTCGCTAAGCAATGTAAAGCACGCATCGTCCACAAATATATTTCACGGTTCGGTGTTTGTAACCCGAACATCATCACACGTGTCTGTTAAGCGGTGGGATCCATGTCTTCGACACAGCGATTGGTAAAACGTGTCGACTTCTGACTGAATGATAAAATTTCGACCATAAACATGACTTAACTGTTTGAACTGAATGTCGTTGACGACGTGGTGAGACCCGACGGCAGGCGCACTCGAAGCCGGCCGGTAGCCGGGTCATCCGATTGTTGCTGCTCAAAGCCGACAGATGGACGGGTCGTCGAATATCTTGATCTTTACAAGCCGGACTCAACACAGCTAATGGGCGGAGCTAACCGCGTATTCCTTTCTCTTTTTTCGCCTTTCCTTATTTGCTTTTTTTTCTTTCCTATTTCCGGATACCGTATTGCCCATGAAACGGAATAATTCACCTGAGGCCCAATTACACTTGTTTGACTTTTTGTAGGCGCGTGTTTGACTTTTTGTAGGCCCAATTAAACTTGGTCTCATTTTCTCTTCGTTGACCGCTAGCTGCATAGCTTCTTTGAGTTGGACACGAATAGCCTATCAATTCTTTTCTTTTCTCTTCACCTCGATCCAAACGTTCTTTCTTTTCTTACTCACGTAACCCTCGTTGCATTGCACGATCAAGCTAGTAACTCACGTTAGGTGGTCCAGAGTTTGTCTGCTTTTCGATCCGCATACGTCTCCAACCAGTATTGCTAGGCTTTTTCCTTTCCAATCTCTAATCCGATCAGAACCCGCACCCGTCGCTGGTGCCAATAATTCTCGGCAGATCAAACTCGCCGCCGCAAACCTCCAGATGAATCCGTAGACGTGGTTCCTCGATGTTCATCCGGCAACAATACTGCCAGATCTTTGAGTGTTCCTAGGCCGGCTCCTCCACACCCGGTTCTCCTGAGCTCTTTGATCTCTTCGAATTTGGATTCTTCTGTTTCATGGTCGGTTCTTGTATCCCGGCTTGTCTTTTTCCAGTGAATCTACTCTTGGCTCCTAGCCAGAGATGTGATCTTCTTGCTCTTTTCTTGATTGCTTCTGATCTTATTGATTACGATATCCTTTATCCCTTACGGTTAGGAGTGTAACAGAATAGGATAATTTCCGGATTTCGAAACCGTTTTCAACAATCCATACCCGGTTTTAAAGAATCCGGAGGATATCCGATTCTGAACTTGACACCCGGATATGGTATAGGATATGGTATGTAAAATAGTCTAAAATATGGATTATCCGAAATTTAAATAGGATTATCCGATGGTTTGAATCCGAATAATCCGATTTTCTACCGAAATATCTAGTCTAATATAGCATAATTTACAACTAGTAAGTTGTCAAATTCGTTAGTCGAACAACATCTCACTTAAATAGTCATTGTAAAGACTACGAATTACAAGTTTGTTAGTTATTAGGTTATCAAACTATTATTTTTGTATGCTAGTACATGTATCTATCCATTAATTTTGTTACCACTCCGAATCTGTCCCGTTTCAGCCTCCGAATCCGCCATTACGGATATCCACATTCGAATCCGCATCCGGTCATTATCTGATCCGCTCCGAATCCAATGAAATATTATGTTAAAGGATATGATAAAGGCAAAATCCGATTCGATCCGATCCATCTATACCCGTATTTATAGCGCTTCTCTTTTGATGAGCACATACTTGGCCGCAGGCCCCACGGTGGGTGCTAACTGTCGTGGTATTGTCACGGCAGATATTACCCAGAGGTAACTTGAAGATGAGTGGCAAGTCGACTCTGACACTCAGTAGATTGTCTAGCTCTGTGGGGAAGAAGATGTTTTTTACCTAAATTCGGTTCCCCTTGGTGGAGGATCCCTACGTTTTGCTATATCTCGGATTGTCTTTTTCCAGTGAATCTACTCCTACTCCTGGCTCCTAGCCAGAGATGTGATCTTCTTGCTCTTTGCTTGAATGCTTCTTATCTTATTGATTGCGATATCCTCTATCCCTTACAGCTAGGGGTGTAAGTGGATAGGATAATTTCCGCACCATATCTGATTCCGAAACCGTTTTGAACAATCCATATCCGGTTTTAAAGAATCCGGCAGATAAGGATATCTGATTTCGAACTTGACACCCGGATATGGTATAGGATATCGTATGTATAATAGCCTAAAATTTGGATTATCCGAAATTTAAATAGGATTATCTGATGGTTTGAATCCGAATAATCCGATTTTCTACCAAAATGTCTAGTCTAATATAGCATAATTTGCAACTAGTAAGTTGTCAAGTTCGTTAGTCGAATAACATCTCACTTAAATAGTCATTGTAAAGACTACGAATTACAAGTTTGTTAGTTATTAGGTTATCGAACAATTATTTTTATATGTATGGTTTGACAATTTACTACTACACGTATCTATCCGATTAATTTTGTTACCACTCCGAATCCGTCCCATTTCCGCCTCCGAATCCGCCATTATGGATATCCGCATTCGAATCCGCATCCGGTCATTATCCGATCCGCTCCAAATCCGATGAAAAATTATTATAAAGGATATGGTAAAGGTAAAATCCGATCCGATCCGTTCACACCCCTACTTACATCGCTTCTCTTTTGATGAGCACATACTTGGCCGCAGTCCCCACAGTGGGCGCCAACTGTCGTGGTATTGGCACGGCAGATGTTACCCAGAGGTAACTTGAAGATGAGTGGCAAGTCGACTCTGACACTCAGGAGATTGTCTAGCTTTGCAGGGAAGAAGATGTTTTTTGCCAAAGTTCGGGTCCCCTCAGTGGAGGATCTCTATGTCTTGCTATAAGTCACGGATATGTTAATATGTTACATGGTGCACCGATGGCGATCGCCGGGTTTAGATGATTCCGGCGTGGGAGCTTTATCGCTTGGGAGCTTTCTCTATTTTGTCTATCTTACTAATGTGTATCATATTCGACTTCCCTCTCTATGACCTAGGAGCCCGCTTATATAGACATCCAGGTTTCCTGATTTACATGGTAAGACTACTAGACTTATATTCTAACCCGTCTTGTCTTTCGTATCTTCCAAGTCTTGGACTCCATGATGCATGATGCCTCTGGTTCTTCTGGAACCTTCTTCACTTAGGCCGGGTTACCGACAAGCTCTTCGGCCCATCGTTGAAACCCAACCATGCTTCCCTCTTCATGGGCCTACCGGGTTATGATTCCCCCAACACCCCAGTCGAGATCGGAGAGCGAGTGAGGAACTTGTCCCGCGATCTTCCGCCGGGAGACGTTTCCAGCCTCCTTCGCGCCCCTACCGAATCTACAATGGGGGTGCCTCGCATCCCCGTTGTCCGTCCTACGAGACACGAAAACTGCCGCGGGGTTTACGTGATTAGTGTTTACTAAAATAACGGGAATTTCTCATACAGTGTCGGTTTTTGATCTATGACCACTCAAAATGCTTAGACTCAAAAGTCGCATCTATTAGATTTACCGATAAAATCGGTATCGGAAATTTCAAAAATCGATTTCTAAGTCGATATTTTGGACGATTAAAGTTTGGTCAACCCATAATTATCCGTCTGATAAATTATTTGACAACTCATCCTATATCGAAGTTGATTGACTATTGTTGTGCCAGACGAATGATGTCGGGAACTATCTACAAAAAGTAAAAATAAAAAATATATTTTTTATTCAGAAAACATGTTTATACCACACGTGTACTTCCTGAAAGTGAGTTATGTACTTCCCAAATTACTTATATGTACTTTTAACATGATATTTTACGGTTTCACTAAATCTCGGTGGTATGTGAAATTTGAAGGAGATATACCCTATAGGCAATTAATAAAGTGTTCGATTTATCATATCTCATTTGTTCACAATACGTTCTTGTGTCATGCTATAACTGTATTAAGTGGAAACATTAATACACGTATGATACATAAGACATCCAGGTCTATAGTAGCCTCTACGTGACTAGTTCATTGTGCAATCGATGATTGAGGTTTCCTGATCATGTGACATGGTGTCAGTTGAAAATGAAGTCATATCGTCGATGGAACGATGTGATGGGCATACCCAATATTTGTAGGACATAGTCATTACGCCTTTGACCGTGAGATCAACTCTTATTGCTATTCCTGAAAGATACTTTGATTGCATCAAACGTCATGTCTTAATAGTATGACTAAAAAGGTGTTCCTCTCGGGTATCAGAAGTGTTGTGTACCTGCACTTAAAATAAGGCAGAATCGTCTGTATAGTGCAAATCCCTGGATGGATTCGTTTGCACACACAGTTTACGATGTAATATCACAACAAAGTATCAATTTTATTACATCGATGATCACGACTTACAAAATATTCAATACAAGTTGCATAGCATAAAGCTAGCTCTGAAAGAGTAAACAACGAAAATACAATAGCAGTGAGTCTCCATCACATTCATGTTGCCACAGGCGAAAACATGTTGGTTGTAGACTCGAAACCTTTAAACGAAACCTTACTCGTCATCTGAACACTCTGCAATAAGAAAAATATTGCAACAACGTGGGTCAGATTCCATTAAAAATGTAGTCTGGCAAGTGACACTATGGTGGACACTTAATGCCATAACTCTATAACCTGTATGCATATTTGGCTGCTGGATTTCAAGGCTATTTTGCATAAAGCCGGTTTTGTCCTATCACTTTATAAAACAGTTTCAACATCATAATTGGCAACACTGGCAAGTTCCAGTGAACCAAAAGATGGCCCATCCTTGAATGTACTCTCAGGTAAAACCCCCCACATACTATGGTCCTAAGTATACTGAAAACTATCTTAGGTGAAAACCCCCATAGACATGGTCCTGAGTAGCTCACCCATCTAAGTGTACCCTCAGGTAAGAAAACCCCCACATAACATGGTCCTAGGTATAGTAGAAACTATCGGTGAAATCCCCATGAACATGGTCCTGAGTAGTTCACTATTGTTCATCTATCAAAATTTTATTTAAGAAATTAGAATGTTGGGAATCCTCCGTTGGCGTCCTTGATCAGTTGAAGTCTTATCCTGTAGTTCTTCTCTTCGAGTTCTTCACTTCTTTCCATTCCCTTTATTCCTGGGTGGCCTTCCACAAGTGTGCTCTTAAGTGAGAACCCCCACATTCATGATCCTAAGTATAGTAGAAACTATCTTAGGTGAAAACCCTCATGGACATGGTCCTGAGTAGCCACTCAACATAAACCAAACAACCAATCTGTGACGCCCTAAAATCGGTACTATGAAGATTTAAGCGATCCCGCCGAAATCCGCATAATAACGGTTTTAGGTCGCCCACCAGACATAATGTGCACGCCAAAACATGCGCATTATGTGGGTGGAATTGTGATAACATTACAACAGTTCCGATACATCCACAAATACAACAGAAGATATAATACAACAACGACTCGAACGAGTCAAGATACAATATACAATACAAAGATACAAATGACAGTGGAAGCAGAATAATATCCGGCTACGGATAAGATGCAAATTGGACTAAGAGTCCTGAAGATAAGCAATGGCGCCATGTCCCTGCCCAGCCAAGCCGGAGGGATTCCCAAGCTAACGTCGTCGTACTTCAAACCTGTTGACTGCACATAAAGCACAACCCAAAAGAGGGTCAGGGCACTCCCTGGCAAGCAAAACCGACTTGCCTACTTTCTACACCATCTCCCAAATTATAGGGGAGGTGGACTTAGCGGCAGCAGCACTAGCAACCTAGACAGACACGCAACAACTTTCGTCTAATCAGAGAGGGATAAGAGAGCGCATAAGTAAACAACTACAACTAACACCAAACATAACCCATTCTCGAATTAACCCCCTCAACCAAATATGAGGAAGCAATTCGGGAAACTCACACATTGAACAGTTTTAGTTATAATTTATGGTGAAAGTAATTCTATATTACTAGTCTATTTAATTAACATTAATTAGGTGTAAGTTGTCTAGATCTTGTTAGCCAGCATCATCACCAAAGTCGTCCATAACCGTGGACACGGCTCATCGATAAGATTATACCCTGCAGGGGTGCACTACTGTACCCATACTCGTATGATCAACCCAAGCAAGCATCAGGGCATCTCAACATGACTCATTCCTTCACTACAGCAAGTCCAAGTGGCACCCATATGAGTTGTTACCTGCGTCAAGAGTCGGGCCGAATCTCAATTGCGGACTCATTAGTTTGTGTCCACGCGCCATGCGGCTCAAACCACAGTAGGAAATGTCCGCTTCGCGCGCACCACCCCTATATGACCCCCCGGATCATGTAACCTCTCATCAATCATCGTCATCATGCACATGGATATGAGCAAATGGAAAACCCGAACTAGTTGCGGCACATGGACAAGCTGAAGATCTGTTCAAAGTCGAGGGGGGCTCCATAGGGCCTCCCACAAGTGGTTAGTGCGCTCAAAATTGGATCCGAGGACATAATCTCAGTTCCTAGGTCGACACTGAGCAGAACAAAGCACCTCGAAAGGCCTTCCGCTTGGTGCCTTATCTTTTAATTATAATACCCCTATATAAGACAACCTTTTATTAAGGTAGTAAATCTATCATGCTAAGAAGATGAAATAGAGACCAACCGACGACTCGCACAACCAACTCTAAGCATGCACTACGACTCGTAAGGCTATCATATAAACATGCAACGGGTATTTGGTTGTGGGGATAAAGCTGTATGGGCTGCAGGATAAACATGTGATGGGATCGCAATAAGAATCGAATACTAGGGTAGCAGAGATCAACGGCAGGAATGAAAGACAATGTATAGGTAAACAAGCAAACTTTGCTTGCCTGGAATCCCGCATAGAAGCAGATCTTGTCGTTGCTCACACATCTCAACGTCGTATCCACGAAGAAGCAACAAACACTGGAAAGCGTAAAAGATGCATCTTATAACTATGGCAAAGATCCAGCATGATCATGGAAGAATGATGCATGACATGGCAAGATGCATTGCGAGATGCACTTAATCCAAATTAAGCGGAACCGGGATTCTGACAATTAATATTATGTGCAAGTTATTTATCTACTCACCAAATTAAATGTTGGTTAACATGGCAAGACATGGCATGGATGATCTAGTTAAATTAAATGCAATAGGACATTATATATTGATTTTCCCAACACATTCCATATTTATTAAATAGGTGATTTGCTAGACCACCAAACCCCAGAGATTTAACACATGCAAGTATGATGCGATATGCACAAGATAGATGACATTTAATAAAATAGGTAGGGTTAGGGTTTGGGTTCGCACGTTGGATCGGGAGAGATAGGGTTCGAAATCAACGTCTTCGGTCCATAGAGGAAGTAGTCGACGTCTGAGAAGTAGCCGTCGCGGAACCGGGGCATCGTCGTTTGTCGATGTCGTGGGAGTGGTCAGAGTCGTTGTAACCGATCATCATCGTTCGTGGATCACGGTCTTCCTGGACACGCACGAAGGCGGCCAACGCAAAGTGCACAACGCGACGGGCGGAGGCCTGGTCGACGGAAGATCTTGTCATGATAGACGTTCGCGGCAACACAGTGCAGCACCTCGACAGGTGGACAACTCGGGCACGAATGAAACGCCAGAGGTTTTTGCGGGCAATCCACCGAACACCTTGCGAGCGGCGGACGCGAGGAGGTCGGGGAGGCGGTCCGGGCACTGCCGTGGCCAGGGGGATGGCAGCGCCGGGCGACGGCGCGACGTGGGGCGGCGGCGGCGTGCATGCGGAGGCGAGCGACGGAGGAGGAGGCGGCGGAGACGGACATGGCGCGGGACGGCGCCGGCGGGAAGCGGCGGCGGCAGGCCGGGGCAGGGAGGAGCGAGGGCGGCGGCGCGGCGCGCACGGGCGACGGCTCGGGGGCGAGGCGTAGTGGCCGGAGGCGGCGCAGGGAGCGGGGCTGACGGCGGCAGGCGCGCACGGGCGAAGCAGGGGGCGGCCGGCGGCGGGCCAGAGGCGCAGGCGCGGGGCGGAGCGCGACGGTGTGGAGGTGTCCTGAGGCGTCGGCCGGCGGGAGGATCACGGGGGGCGCGCGGCCGGCGGCTGCGGCGGCGGCGGGAGAGGCGGAGGTGGCGGCCCGGGGCGCGGCGCACACGGGCTCGCGGGCGGCGGCCGGAGCTCGGGGCGGAGGGCGGCGGCGCAAGGGGCGGGGAGCACGAGTGAGCACGGGCGCAGGGGAGGCGACCGGAGGCGAGGGAGGGGGGGGGGTGGCGCGGCACGGCGGCGTGCTCGGGGGGCGCGGCGGCCGGCGCCGGGGAGGCGAGGGCGCGTGGGCGCTCGAGCTCGGGAGGAGCTCGGGGCTGGGTGCGGTGGCTCGGGGTGGTTTGGTGCGTGCGGGAGGAGGAAGGAAGTAGAAAGAGAAGAAGAGAAAAAAGAAAAAGAAGAAAATAAAAGTAAAAAAAGGAAGGGGAAAAAAGGAAAAGACGGGGTGGGAAGACTATTTTGCAAAAACCAAGAAAAGGAGGAGGGTGGCTGCAAAGAGGCAGGGGGTGGGAAAGAATTTTCAGTGGGAAAACCTAGGGTTTGCTTAGGTGGGCTTCTGGGCTTTTATTTCTCACCCATTTATTCTTTTTGGTTTTATATTTTTAAAACAAAATAGAAAATGAATTTGAACACGAAACCTTTACAAAATATTTTTAGTTTCAACTAGGGAAATTAATAAACTAGTTTTTAACATTTGGAAAAGATTTTTAAATATTAAATTTTTAATTAATTTGAAATGCATTCAAATTTAATTGTGGAAAAATTAATTTAAATGTAACAAATTAAATTAATGAGATGCAATGCGATGCCATGTCGATGCAAAAAGAAAACTCACAAAATTAAAAGGGGACAAATCCCGGGGCGTTAAACAATCCACCCAGATGATTCATTAACTTAGTGGATGTGCACTCCCAGGTAAAAACCCCCACATAATATGATCCTAAGTATAGTCGAGACTATCTCAGGTGAAAACCCTCGTAGACATGGTCCTGAGTAGCCACTTAATATTTTGTAAAACCTTTCATCAATTGCATAGCATCAAAACTCTACTAAGTCATTTCTTAGGTACCTAGACACAATGGAATAGGGAATTCTAAAGTCTTGCATAGCAAATCGACTAAGTCATACACATGCATAGGAAAATAAGTAATTCATGCATATAAAATACTTAGGAATTTTATGGGGGTGTGCCACTTGCCTTGGCAACAAGAAGAATAGCAACAACAGCTGCAACAGTTTTCGTTTCCCTCCGAAATTTCTAACACATCAAACAAAACAGACATAAACATACAAACAAAAATAACAATACAAAAATATGCTATGCATGATGTGCAAAATACTTAGAGAAAATACTAATTCTATTCTTCAAGTTGATCGACAATTATCAACAATTCTTTGTAAATTGGATATTCACTATAGTGAGAGAGACAGACACCCGGCCAGCCACTTAAGTCGTGGAACAGGTCTCATGTACGTGGACATGTAAGGTTAGTCTCCAGGCCGCTTCATCTCACTATGCCGTTAGTATCCAACAAACTTCAAGATGGTAATAACATGATCAAAAATTGTTAAAGTCAGGATTAGGAAAGAGGGAAGGAATAGAAAGAAAGATGTAGTTGGTCCTCCAGGCTTCATCTCCAGACTTGTAACTTGCTTCTTTGTGATGTCTTGATTGAATTTCATGGTAGACTTGATTATTCTTCAGACTTGATGATTCTTGTATCGCCTAGTCGGGTCTTGGATTTACCTAGTCATCATGAAGTCTCGGAGAAGAAGGGGAAAAGTGAGAGAGAGGAAGCAAGACTTAGAAAATGTTGCTGGTTGGTCTTCATGAAATTTCTCCTTGATTTTCTTCTAAGTGCTTCTACTCCTTGAAGATACTTCTGAAGTCTTGTTTTGGCTAAGTCCTTCATTGGCCTTCTAGCTCAATATTGAAAATCCTAAGTGTCTAAGTGCATAGCACTTTACCAAAATACTAAGTTGAGGCTAATCCTAACTTAGAGAAAATGAGGAAGGAGTTTTCCTATAAGGAGTATAACTATATGAGAAAAAAATATGTTATGCATGAAATACACTTTTTAATCATAAGAAACATCATACTAACTTTTGGGTTATTTATAAAGAATACCTGAGGCTAAAAATGCTATTTAATTAATTTCTATTTTTGCAAAACATAATAAAAGGAAAACATATACATTAAAGTTTTATGTGAATTAATTGTTATAACAAAATTTTATTATAAATGGTGTTAATAGGCAGAAGGGATTTAACTAAATTTATAGCAATTGGATTTACTCAAAAATAATGTTTCTATTAATAGTTATGTTAAAATTAGTCAAACTATTCAATTTAAACATATAACTATTAAATCAAAATAATACTCAAAAAAAATTTATAACAAAGGTATCAAATTAAAAATATTCCAAAGTTTCTAAAACAATTTTATTTGCAATTTTTGAGTTTATAGATTTAAAGTTATTACCAATATACTCAAATCATCCATTTGAAATTTGAATATTTTAAACTAAGTCAAATTTGAAATATAGCAGATCTACAATATTCTACAGGTCAAGTGCTTTCCAAAAATATAAAATTTGTCAAATTTGGAGTTGTGATTAAAAAGTTATAAAGGTTTGAATATGTAGGGGCTTTTCTACAAAAGTGCCAGATCTGTTGACTGGGCGCTGGCTGGATCTGACGTGGTTGCTGACTGTGCAATGCTGACTGGGTTAAGTGATTAGATCTTGTCCGCACGATCTATATCTAACGGATGAGAACCCAGCGTTACGGTTCGATTAAAAATAATAAAACCGATCCATCCGATCGAGATCCGACGGTGCAGATCTAATCTACCAGAGGCTAGCGGCCCTAGGTCGCCGGAGTCCTCTCCGGAGATTGTGACCGCGGCGGCGACGCCTCGGCATCGAGCGTTCCCGACGAACTAAAAGCTACGGGGACGAACTGATGTTACATGAACGTGCGGGAGGTTGTGGCGGAGACGTTGGCGAGATGGACGGCTTCGATGTGCCCTTCTCCTCCGTGACTCGCTCGCCGGGGTTGCCGGAGGCGGCGGCGTGCTTCGGTCGCGCACGGACTCGTCGATCTGGCGTAGGAGAGGACAAACGGCAATGTCAAAGGACGCGCACGGACTCGGGAGGGAGTAGGGGACACGAGGGAGAGCTCGGGGAGGTCTATTCTCACCGGAAAGTGCAGATTGCTGCGGCGGCAGTGGATGAACGGCGGAGGTGACTGTGGACGTCCTGGGGGCGTTTGAACTAGGGTTTTTGGGGGCTCTGAGGGAGGGATTTTTAGGGGTTTAAATAGCAACGACCGAGCGTTAAATTCGTGCCTTAATCATGCGGATTTGGAGAAGGAAGCTCCGGTGGTCTCGGGCGCGAGTTGGGGCAGAGGTTGAAGACGATGACGTCAGCGATTTCCTTTTCTTTTTCTGATTTTCCATTTTATTAATATCTTTTGATTTTAGTGTCCAAATGATGTCAAATTAATCTTATAAATTTGTAAAATCCATATCGATGTTTTAAAACATTAGTGGGCATGTTTTGAAACTTTTTGAAAAATAATTATTTTGAAATATTTATAAAATACAATTTTGTCCATTTTAGGTTAACTTTGAAATTTGGGATTTAATAATTTATTTGGAGTTAAATAAAATTTATGAAATTACCCACATTCAAATATGTTTGGAGTTTAATTTATTTAAACTTATTTTTCTGAAATCATTCACCTTTATTTTGGCATAGTAGTAGAATAATGGAATATAAATATTTTTAGAGCAATATGAATATAATGGAGTTTCAATTTAAACCCTTCGTGATTTAATAAGATGATGAATGATGAGATGCATGTATGCATGAATGCAATGCTTAAATTTTCTTTTCCAAAGCAATAGTACTTAAATATTTTCAAAGTTTTAAATTTTAGTGATTTTTAAACATTCCAAAATATAGGGATGTTACAAGAAGGGAGTATGTTGAGATGAGGGATCAAGAGCGGGATTTTCCGTTCCGCATAGCAGGATAGATACTCTAGGGCCAACTCGGTGAGATTATGTCAAATGAGCTTCCAAGCATTGATCAATGAGTGTAGTGGTTGGGGGATTTTGTGTTATCGTCTCCACAGGGATCAACAAGTGTATGATGTTGTTAAGGGTTAGCAGAAGCTAAACCAAATATATAGGGTTTCAGGTTTTAAAAAAGAAGGTAAAGAAGTTTAACTGAAAAAGATTCAGAATCTAACTTTCAACCTCCATGTTGTCAATCCAGAGACTAGGAAGGATCTAAGAAGGGTTTAGACAGGGAATAAGATTTTAGTTCTTAACTTGCAAAAACTAGTCTTGCAAGCAGAGGTTTTTAGCAGGGCTTAGACAAAGATCACAACTTTCTGGGTTGTCAAGCCAGATCACAGTGAGTTAACAAGCAAAGAGATGTTAGGGACAGATTAGCAACACACAAGTATGCAGGGACTAGCCTTACACACACTGATCACGACACCCAACAACCAAAACATGCAAATCTTCAGTTAAGACAGAGAATTGTGTCACTCAAATCACTGCAATAACAAAGTACCACAAGCCTTACTTGCAGATGGATAATCGACAAAGTTCATTCAAGATTACACAAGAGGTGGAGAGAGATCCTTGGCATTAGCTCACTGAAATCTAGTCGAAGTAGAGGAAGCAGAGTACATGAGGAAGAGTTGCAGATCTTGTTCTTCAGTTCACCAAGGCCTTGTGTTTCTTCTTCTGCTCTCCTTGTTCATCTTGTTCTTGTTCTTGGTCTTGGAGTTCTTGGTGTTCTTGGTGTGGTGGTTGGTGAAAAGTGGAAAAGTGGAGTGGGTGCGGATGGTGGAATGGAGTGGATGGGTGGAAGAAGCGATTCCAGGGATGGAGGAGCCTGTGGTGGCTTTATACACTTTTTCAAAATATGGTGGAGGTGAGGTGCGAGTTGGTACAGGAGGAAGTTTCCTTCCTTTCCACAGCTCACAGTGCACATGGCATGGCCCCTCTTTTGCACCTTTTTTTTTCTTTATGCCTTTTGTGGTTTCCTTGATCTCCAAGTTAATCTCTTTTTCTCCTTTATGATTCAAACTCATTTGAATTCCCTCTTATCTTATTGCCTTTAGCATTGCTTGGAATTCATAAGATGGGCTTGAGTTAGCTGACCGACTTTTTGTCAGTTACTGTTCACTTTCAGGCAACATCAGTGAACTTCATGTTTTTGCTTGAATTTGAATTTTTGATCTTGGGCATCTTCTCTGTTGCATTGGTATACGTTTGAATGTTGCATCTTGATGCGTGTGTTGTTGGGAAACCCCAAGAGGAAGGTAAGAAGTTGTGCTGCAGCAAATTTCTCGCAGTTGTTAAACCATGGTTATCGAACCACCAAGAAATGAGAATTCCCCCGAGGTATCAACGGTGCCAGAAAAGACTGGAGCAAAGTTGAAGTGGAGCCTGCACACAAACAATCAAGATACTTTGCGCCAACTTAACAGTGAGGTTGTCAATCTCACCGACTTGCTGTAACAAAGGATTAAACGTATATGTGGAAGAAAGATGTTTGTTTGCAGAAAGTAACAGATTTGTGGTTTGTGGTTTATCAGATTAAAGAGAAGGACCGGGGTCAACAGTTCAGTAGTGGTGTCTCTCCATAAATAATAATAACATTCATGCGGGTAAACAAATTACAATTGGGCAACTGATAGAATAAAGAAATGCATAACAATGCAGATATACTAACGTTATGATGTCTAGTGTTAGATTCATTTCGGCATTACAACAATATAAATAGACCGTTCGAACCGCATCTATGACTAATAATCCACCTTCCGGTTAGCGTCCGCACCCCTTTTATTATTAAGTTGCATGCAACAGATTATCGCCTTAAGCACTGTGTGTAAAGTAAGTAAGTAACATCATACTTAGACAAAGTACTACTGTTTTATCCCTAGTAGCAACAGTTCATCTACAACCTTAGAGATAGTTGTCACCACCTCGGATTTAATAGAGGCATGAACCTACTATCGAGCATAAATACCCCCTCTTGGAGTCACAAGAATCTACTTGGCCAGAGCATCTACTAGTAACGGAGAGCATGCAAGCATATTAAATAGCACACACATGATATATTATGAAGTAATAACTTTAGTACTCAATATTCATCGGATCCCAGCAAACAAAATATAAACTATTTCATAACGGTGATCTTGATCATGATAGGCAGCTAACATGATAGCAGAAAAGGAGAAGACAACCATCTAGCTACTACTATGGACCCGTAGTCCAAGGGTGAACTACTCACGCATCAGTCCGGAGGCGGGCATGGTGACGTAGAGCCCTCCGGAGTCGATTCACCCTCCCGACAGGGTGCCGGGGAGAAGTTCTGATCTCTCCCGAATTGGTGTGGACGATGGTGGTGGCTCGGTACCCGTGGAGGAAATAATGAACACCGTGCTAGGGTTTTTGGTTTGGGGGGTATATGTAGGTGAAAGGGAGAGGTCGGTGGACCCCCGAGGGGTCCACACCACGTGCTCGCGCAGCCAAGGAGTCTGCAGCGCGAGGACCTGATGTGTCCGCCTCGGTCGCCCACTTTGTCTCGTGTTCGGTCTTAAGTACTTCCTGTTAAAAAACGGACTTCAGAAAGGAAATCGTACAATTCCGAGAATATTTCCCTAAGTACTTTTTTCAAACCAAAAACTGCAGAAAACAAGGAACTGGCACTATGGCATCTTGTTAATATGTTAGTCCCAGAAAATGCATAAAACTATATAAAAGGCATATAATTTTTTAATAAGTTGGTATAATATAGCATAGAACATAAGATATTATAGATACGTTGGAGACGTATCAACATCCCAAGCCGAGTAGGCAAGAACGATAAAAGAAGAATAATTTCTGAAGTGACATGCTTTAACACAATCTTGATCACGTAATATAGTAAGGCATGTAAACTGAGATCAAATGAATAAGGGATGTAGTTTATATTGATATCAACTGAATAATAAATAAAAAACTAGGCAAAGCAAAGAAAATCTTTCAATGATATAGTACTAGATAGCAATCAACTGTGCAAAGTAGATATTATATATGATTTAAGCTTCAAGCACAACAATATAATCATCTAATGCTTCCAACAAACATGACAACTTTGTGAAAGGATCAAGTCAAGCAATATCAATATGCACATAGAAGATCAACTCTTTATTTGTTCAAAAGAAACAAGCAAGCATTCAACGTTGCTTCATGGCACCAGGATGTTTTGGCTAAGAGAATGTTAACGGGGGTTTGGAAGGCCAACGGAAGAAAGTCGCACAAAGCTCGAAGTGATCATTAGACAAGAGGAAGTCTTATAATCGAAGCTATGTAAGGAGTAGTGATTTCCACGCAACGGATGCACATAGAGCTATAAGTATATGAAAGCTCTCTAGTGGAACTAGTGGGGGTGCATCTAACTTGCTTGCTCACGAAGACCTAGAGCACTTTTCAGGAGGCTCATCATTGGAATATACAAGCCAAGTTCTATAGTCTAAAGTTCTCCACGTAGTTATGCAAGTAAGACATGAAAACTCTCTCATATGGAGTAAAGGTGCTAAACATGAGCACAAATGATAATCATAAATGATATGGAGCTATAATATGAGCACAAGTGATGACTAAGAATGATATGGTGTTATAACATGAGCACAAGTGTGTGTAAATAATAGTAATGCTACCCCTTTTTTTATTTCTTTTTTTTCCTTTTTTTTTCTTTTTCTGTTTCTCTTTTTGATGGCCTCCATGGCTCTTTTCACTTTTAGGGGCTAGCATCCTAATATGATGATATGACAACACACTATTGATGATATGACAACGGTGCCTCTGCAAGTGTAGCAGGTTATGCAATGATCTAGCGTAACATGGGTAAAACCACACATCAGCTTTATAGAATCATGCAAAGCAATATATAAGTAATGAACGACAACAAGTCATGTAATCTAAGATGGATGTTGCATGACAATATATCTCAGAACAGCTATGGAAAAGTTGTAGTAGGTAGGTATAGTGGATGTTTTGAGGAAGATATTTGGCTTATGTGTAGGAGAACAATGTAGGAGGGTGACTTCCAGGAAACAGGGATAGTCACACTCTGCAGAGAGTGGTCGAAGGGGGACTGAACGCGAAGGTCAAGAAACCCTCAAGAGGAATGACGAAGGTGCTCGTCAAGCCTGAAGAGGGACATCACGACAGAATGGACACCGGCCCGTACCCAGGTTCATGGCCCTCGGGAGGAGGTAACACCGCTACTCCTGCTTGTCTATATTGCACTGCAGAGGATTATAGTACAATGAGCTTGCCGAGGGCTCTCTTTTGGCAATGTGGAGCTCAAAGAGGGAAGCTAGGATCTTCTTCCTCCTCGAGCTAGCTGTCTATCCTATGCTCTTGACTGGTTTTCAAGGGCTCAAATGATCGATCCCTTGCTACAGAGGTGCTCACACTCCTTTAATAGGCGCCCCGGGCCCCATCCCTGTATTCTATGTAGGGGATGGGTTCCCACATGGCGGCGAGCCGAAGGAGTAGGGTGCACCGCCCTAGAATTGTACATGGTCTCGGTCCATCCGTCCAATAAGCCTTCCATAGTGTCCGGCAAACCACTGACCCCGCAGGACGGCCAGCAGGTGCCACATAGGAAGTGGGGGAGCCCACAGTGACGTTGTCGTTGGAGCGTTGCGCCGTCCAGCTGCTTTATCACCAAGGAGGAAATTCTCATAGTACGGCGCGGGCGGCGCAGCTTTGTTGACTCCTCTAGTCACCAGAATGAAAACTGCGGTACCTTCGTTACCGTGCGCAGACGCGTGCATCACTCTGCGGCCACTGCAGAGGCATGTGCGCTCTGTAGTGGTGGCTTCATAGCGAAGTATCTCCACAGGGCCTTGGTGGCCTTGTGGAGGGATTTGCGTTGACTCCTCTCCAAGGGGAGGGAGCCTTCAAGAGTAGCCTTTGCGGGGTCGTCCTCTTTAGGTCATCTCTTCCTCTTCAGGACCTATCGAGGTTGTTCCTCTCGAGTGTCTCTCCAAGCGCTGGCTTGGTCCTTAGTTGTTTCTTCTACTCTGTCGTGTGCGAGGGCTGCGGAGAGTGGGCTCTGCACAGCCTGGTCGTCACTAGGCCGACAGTAGCCTCCGGGCTCAAGACGGGCGCGGTGGAGCCCATGGACTCTGACGAAGCGTCGTGGGCCCAAAGTGTCCGGTCGTACCGAGACACGCGTAGAGCGGTTATGCCGTTGCGCAGACACGATCTCCGGGGCGTGTGTCGTGGGGGGTCCCACCACGCCCCGGTAACTTCTCAGACGAGACATAAAGCCTACGCGCCAGAGCGTGGAGCCGTTACTGCTCTCACTTTGCGCTTCCAATCCTTCCATCTTTCTATCTCAGCATGCGCACTCCGGCGAACTTCGCTTCCTTCCGCGCTTCTCCTTGCTCCTCCGCCCCTTTTTCTCCTCCGGCGATGAGTCATGTGAAGGGAAAGGCGGCGATGGCGAGGTCCACCACGGACGCGCCGGGCGAGGCTGTGCTCGGCGCAGCGCTGCTTGGGGAACGCTATAACAACGCAGTGCTGGACAAGATCCAGCACTTGGTCGCGAGGGCGACAAACAAGCATGGCGCCAGTGCTCTCCGGGCCGCGAAGCTCGGGAAACTCCCGAAGTGGTTTTTCCCCACATTCCTCCACACCGTCACCGCCAGACTGGTGCTTTTGTACTCGCCCTTCTTATAGGCGATTCTGGAGTTCTACCAGATCCAACTCCTTAATCTCCACCCCAACTCCATCTTGATCATCTCCATCTTCGCCTACCTATATGAGGCCTATCTGGGCGTGCACCCCTTGGTGGCCCTCTTCTGGATCTTCTACGCGCTCCGGAGCTCCGCGACCCTTGAGCGGACTGGGTGTGTCTCCTTCTGCATCGTTGACGGCATGGGGGGTGTCTACATCCCCATGTCGTGGAACGGGGACAAGCCCGTCACGACGGTGGTGAATAAGGTGGACGATTTCCGCCAGAGGTGGTTCCTCATCGGCGTAAGGTCGCCCTGCGCCTTCCTCGCTGTTCCGGAGGCGTCGCCGGTAAAGAACTCCCACTAGGGCAAGTCCGTCTTCCGTTGTGCGGAGAGCGCGATCCTATGGGCAGCCTGAAGTATCTCCGGGAGGAGGGCCTCACAGGGCAGATGGTCATGGAGGACTTCGTGAGGCGCCGCATCTCTCCGCTTCAAGTGCTCAAGAAGCCGATGTGGATGTACTCGGGCCTTACGGACCCGATGCGACTTCATCCTAGCGATGACCGCCCTGAAGTTGTCGCCACCATCATGGGCGTCCTCTTCATCAACCCGGACGTACCGGTGGCGGTTGAAGCGGAGCTGAGGCCTCTCCATCAAATCTCCATGAGCCAGCGCCTGGATATCCAGGAGAGGATGCCGACGTTCACCCCGATGGCCCTGGCGGGGGAGGAGAAGGAGGTGGTCACACCGGTGGCGCAGAAGGCGGGGGCCACGGAGTCGCCGTCCACTTCGGGAGCGGGCCAGGCTACGAGGAGGCCACGACAAACCCCTCCAGCGGAGAAGCGACTTCGTCAAGGGTCGTGCCCTTGCCGAAGAAATCTTTGAGGTCTCGTCAGGCGACGATTAGTCCTTCAAGGTGGCTCCATCGCGCCCTGTGGAGGAGGAGGACAAGGAGATCGTGGCGGGGCGGCGAGAGCCCCGGTCCAAGGAGGTCGTTGACAGTCCTGTGGCGAGGCCGCCTGACATTCCCCTCAAGAGGAAAGCAGAGGAGCCTCCCGAGGGGTCTAGCACCAAGGCCGAGTCGTTGTGGCGCTCACCAGGTTGGCGTGGATGGACACCAGCGCCAAGCAAGCTAGGTAAGTATCCTGACTCTGATCGCATGTTTCTCAGTCTCCCCTTCTCCACTCTTTTCCGATGGTTCTTCTTGTTGTTCGTCAGCGACCTGGTGCCTACGAAGCGCCGCAAGCTTCGCTAGGCAGCCGACGTGAAGAGGGCCAAGGCGGGGGCCACGGCTGACGAGGCCACTAGGACTGCGGTGGTGGACACCGTGGGCCCTACTGAGGAGATGCCTCAGGCGGAGGCGGCAGCTCCGCCTCCCGAAGGGAAAGGCTCTGAGGAGCACGAGGAGAGGGTGCCCACTCCTCCTCGTGGGCCTACTCCGTCTCGCGCGCCAACTCCACCCCGTGCCCATACTCCACCTCGCGTGGCCACTCATACCGCACAGCAGGAGGACGAGGCAGGCCAGGCTCTACTCTAGAGCCCGCCTAGGGCCAGCGAGCAGGAGGAAGGAGCTCCTCTGCGGCCCTCACCACGCTCCACAGCAAGAGCAGAAGGAGCGGCTGCGGGGCAGGCTCCTCCGGCCCGAGAGGCACAGGAGGAGGTGGTGCCCGTAGGCGGCAACGCCGGCGCGAAGAGCGCTGGAGCTGAGGGGAGTAGTTTGCCGCCAGCCCCCAGGCTCGCGGCGCAGCAGGAGCCCGCACTGAGGTCCCGTTTTTCAGGCTCGACGCGGGAGCGGGGTCCTCTGCGTCGCGAGACCTAGTCCTTAGAGGCTAGGACTGGGGCAGAGGACGTCGCGACATTGCCTTCCGCCTGGTGCGGGAGTCGCTGGAGGGGCTGGAGGCCCACCTCGCCATCGAGGACGCGGGGATCGCCCAGCGGCAGGACGAGCTTGCGGAGGCCTGGGCGGCCTTCCACGCGGCTCTGGAGGCTCGCTGCCAGAGCGACCTGGCCCTACATGCGGAGCGCGAGGAGGCGATGCGCTTCGCCAAGGAGGTGCGCGACGGGGCCGTGCGCGAGGCTGAGGAGACCCTCGCGCCCCTTCAGGTTGAACGTCAGGCGGCCACGGAAGATTTGTTCGCGGCAAGAGCGAAGTGGGAGGCCGTGAAGGACGCGCTGGCAGAAAAGCACCACGAGCTCGTCTAGCTCAAGCCAAGATCCGCTCTGCTTCGGAGGCCGAGCGGGCCTCTCTAGAGAAGGTCCGCGAGAACTTAGACGCCCGGGAGCGTGGGTTGTGCGTCCTCGAGAAGGAGGTGCACCTGCGTGACGAGCAGCGACTGCAGGCAGAGGACGAGCTCGCAGCAATGCGCGACGAACTCGAGGCTCGGGAGGGGAACTCAGCCAAAGCTCTCGCCAGGCACAACCAAGAGGTTGCCTCCCACCAGAAGATCGTGGAGCGCTTCAAGGTTAGGTTCGCCAAGCAGAGGGAGGAGGCGGAGGCGGACTTCCAAAACCGAGAGAAGAAGTATCGCACGGCCGTCGCCCAGGACTACCGCGACAAGCTCGAGAAGCAGGAGAACCGCTTCAAGAAGAAGCGCGCCGAGGACGCCAACCGGATTCGCGAGCTAGAGAAGGCGAACGCCCAGCTGGAGAACCGAGCGAAGCGCGCTTCGGAAGGCCGCCGCCTCACCGAAGAAGCTCGCAAGCGCATGTCCCAAGACCTAAACTCCCTCATCAAGGATATGGAGGAGATGAACAAGCAGGTAGGTTCTGCCGTGGAGCGCGCGGTGGAGGCTGCCGAGTGCGTGGCTGCCGAGCGCATGTTCCATTCCTTAGTGGCAAGGGGCAACGAGCTCACCGTCAAGCTAGGCGTAGAGGCGCCCCAGCGTTCCGCTCAAGGCCATGCCGATGCTGCCATGTATCTGGTCTACTTCGACCAGCTCTTTACGGTTCTTGAAGGCCCTGCCGTGGAGCTCCCTGAGGTCATCGAAGAGGAGAGCCGCCAACTCCTGGTGGTGGGTGTCGACTGCGTCTTCTCCAACCTCCAACGCCTCGAGCCCGATTTCGACTTCACGTCAGTGACCGAGCCTCTCGTGGGTGAAGAAGGGTGGGAGATCTCCAACTCCATCCGCGACCAAGTCGACGACTTCTGCAGCCGCTTCAAGCGTGCTGAGGTTAAGGCGACGATGGCGCGGAGGCAGGCTCCGCAGGCGCTGGAGAGGAGGAGGAGGACCATGGCGAGGCTTCTGCCTGATCTGCTCCTGTATCTGTCATGCGCTCGCAGCGCTTATTTGAGAGACTTTTGCTTAGATACTTTTGAATCGTGGGTTGTAATATACTCTTTAAGTAGGTACTTGTTAAAATTTGCACGTGTGCCCCTCGAGAGGCCTTTTTTTCTTCACTTCATGTATTTGTTCGCTCTGCGTCGCTAGGACTCATCTCTTTGCGCTATGACTCCGCCGCTGCGGTATGCCTGAGTAATGCACTAGTAGAAAAATGCTTATAGGTGGAAGCCTTTTTGTGGCGCACCAATTTGTATGCGCCACAGAAAATCCTCATGCGCCACAAAAATATGAATTTATGTGGCGCATGGGCTCGGGTGCGCCACAGAAAGTCGATATTCTGTGGCGCATCAGCTGGTTGCGCCATAGAAATTGGACATTCTGTGGCGCATTTGGCTGGGTGCGCCACAAAATGTACGCACTTTTTGTGGCGCATGGGGTCCCATGCGCCACATAATTTTTACACAAATCCCCCTCCTCCCCGTGGATCGCCTTTTCAATCTTGCGGCAAAAAGAAGAAAATGAAAATGTTAAAATTCCATCCTTTGAAATATGGTTAGGTATTAGTGTCTACTTCGTGTACCATATTTGAAATATGAGTTTTGAATTTTTATAAAAAATCTTTGTAAAGAAAGTCAAAACGGCCATAACTTTTGCATACGACGTCGAAAAAATGCGTTTAATACCTTAAAAAAAACTAGAAAAAAAAAGAAAATTTCCCACACCAGGGCTTGCCCGGTTAGCCGTTTTCAAATTACTCAAATTCCAAAAGGAAATTAAAATAATTGTTTTTCTCAGCAAAATAAAAAAAATAGAAAAAAAATTCTGTGGCGCATGGGGCTAGGATGCGCCACAGAATTGTTGGGCGGGAAAAAATTTCGAACCGGAGCAGCCAACTCCCTTATCCTCTCCCCTTCTCTGATTTCCTTCTCCTCTCCTCCACTTCTTTTCTATCCACTTCTCCTCTCCTCCGCTTCCCTTCTCCTCTCCACTTCTCCTCTCCTCCACTTCCCTTCTCCTCTCCCCTTCTCCTCCACTCCACCAACTCAGGTGAAGAGAGACGACTTCGATCTCCTCCTCTCCTACTCCGGCGAACACCTCCGGCAACCACCACCACCTCCTCCTCCGGTGACATCCTCCTCTTCCTCCTCCGCAGCCGACCTCCTCCTCCGGTGGCCTCCTCTTCCTCCTCCGGTGACCTCCTCCGGCAAGCTCCTTCTCCTCCACCCACCTCCGGTGACCACCTTCTACACCCACTTACGACGACCTCCTCCTCCGATGACCACGAGCTCCGATGAAATTCCGGCGAAAAACGGGCGCCACCAGATCTAGATTTGGATCTGGCCGCCATTTTTAAAAAAATTCAAAAATAAATTTAGTGGCGCACCTAAGTGGGGGTGTGTCACAGATATATTTCTGTGACGCATGGTGGTGGGGGTGCGCCACAGAAATATTTTTGTGGCGCACCGGGTGGGTGCGCCACAAAAATATATTTTAGTGGCGAGATAACTGTGGCGCACCCCCCATTTATCTTGGTGTGCCACAGAAAGGCTAAAAGGTGCGCCACAGATGGCCATTTTTCTACTAGTGATGACTCGACAAGGCCAGGAGGAGTTTATGGCTTAGAGAGGTGAGAGCTCTCGAAGCGCGATGCTCAAGAGCCCCCCTTTGACGTGCAAGCAGTCCATGAGGTGCAAGGGAAAACGATACGCTCGAGGGACGATGAGTGCTTGTGAGAGAGGAAAAAGCTCTTGAGGCGTGAGTGCATTGCTTAGCTTGGCGAGGCTTTTGCCCTGAAGAGGATTTTCCTGGAGAGGCACGCCCCTTCAGGGGTTGAGTATCTTGCCTCCACAGGCTTGGAGGGACACTTTGTCCCTGCGGATGTTAGGGAGGCAAACCCAAACGCTAGTACACGGTAGTAAGGACTCATGGGAGCTTATAGGTTTCCTCAGGTGTATCTTGCAAGGAGAGTAAGTACCAAGGTTCTTTGGAGAGGTGACGTGTTAGTGGGAGCTTGCCCTTTAGCCAGAGCTCGGATCCCTTGGATTTTGCAGTGCTGCTGGGGTGCTCTTGAGGCACAGGCACCGTACTCAGCCCCCCCCCTCGCGAGGTGCGCATGGGAAAAACATAAGCGCACACGGAAAAGCAATAAGACGAAAGGAACTCACCAACAAAATACTACATATCGGCGCTGTAGCGCATAGTTCACTCAGGAACGAAATGGTTCATTACACTTGGGGTTGCCAAGCTAACGTTATTTCCATGTCGAGGCATGGGGACCACCCATCAGTGGTTGAGACTCTCTCCGGCCTGCAGTGGCTCGTTTACAAGGAGAGCTCGGAGAGCAGACCCTCAAGTGAAGCTTTGTGAATGTTAGAGGTGAAGCCCTGAGCTTACCTCTAGAGACAAAAGATGCCTAACGTGACAATCATCATGGGCGTGACTATGATCACGGGTAGAACTTGGGTAAATGCATGATGTTCCACGGGTTCTTGACGGGGATGCCGTCTTGAGACTCGAGGCGAGCCGCACCAGGCCTGGCAATGTGAGTGACCCTGTAGGGATCTTCCCATATCGGTGACAGCTTGTGGAGGCCTTTCCTGGAGAGGAGTCGCCTGAGGACGAGATCGCCTGCCTCCAGAGTGCACGAGCGCACGTGACGGCTGTGGTAGCGTCGCTGGTCCTGCTGGTACTTTGCCGTCCTGAGGGCGGCACGGCGGCATAGTCCCTCGAGAAACAGCAGGTCATCGTTGTGGAGATCCTCTTGCTCTTCCTCATTGAAGGCTAGGACCCGTGGAGGACTACTTCGGCTCATCGACGAGGGCGAATGGTGTTTCCCCCATGGGCTTGGGTGGAGTTGTGCATACGGTCCAGAGCATAGATGGGAGCTCATTGATCCAGCCCTTGCCGTGCCCCTTGAGGACGTTGAAGGTCCTGGTCTTCAGGACCTTGAGGACTTCTGCGTATGCTCGCTCGGCTTGGCCATTGCTCTGTGGATGAGCCACCGAGGCGAAGCAGAGCTTGATGCCGAGTTTTTTTGCAATATGCCCTGAAGATGCTGCTGGTGAATTGCGAGCCATTATCGGTGATGATGCGATTAGGCACTCCGAAGCGGCAGACCAGGCTCCTGATGAACTTCACCGCTGCTCCGGTAGGGATGGTGCGCGTCGCTTCGACCTCGGGCCACTTGGTGAACTTGTCGATGGCCATGAAGAGGTAGCGGTAGCCCCTTGCGACTTCGGGAATGGTCCCAAGATGTCCAGCCCACAGACCGCGAACGGCCAGGAGAGCGGGATGGTCTGGAGCCCCAGCGCCGGCTGATGGGATTTCTTGGCGTGTAACTGGCAGACCTCGCAAGCTTGGATGAGTCGACCGCATCCTGAAGCGTTTGCGGCCAGTAGAAACCGCTCCTGAAGACCTTGCCTGTGAGGGTGCGTGCGCAGCAGTGGTGACTGTACTCCCCACTGTGGGTGTCCTTGATCAGCATTCTGGCTTCTTCAGGAGGGACGCATCTGAGCGCAATCCCATTCGGGCACCTGTGGTTGAAGTCTCCCTCGAGGATGTAGTAGGACTTCGCATGTCGTGCGATTCGCTCTGCTTCCGCATCTTCCTCGGGGAGGATTCCCTTGGCAAGGTAATCTTTGGGCTCGTCGATCCAACCTATTTCTTGATGTGCCGTTGTGAGCAACATATGCTCCCCTGTGTGAGGACCGCAATCGGGAGCCCCAACTGCAGGAGGTGGTCGGAGTGTTTCGTCTATGGCCTCTTGAGGCTGCTTTATGGATGCCTTGACGAGTCTTTCTTCAAAGACGTCTGCCTGCTGAGCTTGCCTTCTTGAGGCTCGCTTGGCGATGTCGTCAGCCTCCTGGTTTTCTTTCCTCGGGATGTGCATGAGTTCCATGCCCCTGAAGTGCTTCTCAAGCTTGCGGACATCTTCAAGGTATGCGGCCATGTGATCATCTTTCGGCGTGTAGCTTTTGTTGGAGAAGTTGACAAGCGGCTGAGAGTCGCCTTTGACGAGTAGGTGCTTGACGCCTAGAGAAATTTAAGATGGGAGAGTACACAGAGACCACGTATGCTAGTGTTTTGTCGGAGTTCATCTTTGGGAGGCAGCTGTCCAAGTTGACATGTCAATTGAAGCTACCACCTCCCTATTTCCGAGGAAGGAAGGAGGAGACCGACATACCTAACGTGACGCGCTGGGAAATCCGCACAATCATGACCCCAGATTCCACGATGCCAGACTTTGAGCCCGTGGACTATGTCACTTATTACCCAGAGTGGATTGAAGGAGTGAACGTAGCTATGGTGGACTTAATGGCCCGTCTGTGCTACTAGTATCGCAACAATCTACCACTGGAATCGCCCTTTCGTGCCTTTGGGAAGAGAGATGCACATGGCCACTCGTTGGCTCACACTGGAAATCGCTTGGACCTGCCCATCATCAACAAAATGTTTGAAAACTTAGATTTTCTCATCTACTGCCTGACCAGGAAGGTTCAGCAAGCTTATGACATCGCGGATCATGCCCGGGCCATCATAGACGCAAAGACCCAAGAACTCCAGACTTTATGAAACCCTTATTGGCCATATGGAGGAACACATCCATGACCTACAGTTGCAGAACCTTGACAAAGATGAGCAGAACGCCGCGCTCCAGGCACAACTCAATCCACCTCCACCACCACCGCTGGCAGCTGAAGAAGCAGGTGACAAAGGCACTGGAGATGAGGCTGTACCCGCAGCTGTAGAGGAGGAAGAATAGGAGGAAGAAGACCCCGAAGAGGTGCTTTTTGAAGAGTCAAGTGAGGAAGAAGACACACCTATGGTGAATAACCGCGCTAGGAAGCGCAAGCGAGAGACCAAAGAAGAATAGGTGAAATAACTAAAGCAACACTAGAGGGACCACCATTTATCTTATTTAGCTTAACGTATCAATTTAGTGTATTTACCTATCAAAATGTGATATGGCAATACCAGCGTGTTTATTTTGGAACCTAAATCGTTTTCAGATTTGAGAATTAAAACTTTGAGTTTCAGGATTTTTCAAATCGAGTGGTTTTGAACCTTGAAGCCGTGAATGCGTTTGATTGCCTGATGTGTTGTTTGTATGACTTGAAACTATTTTAATGGTGGTAGCCACCCAGATGCTATAAACCTGTTTGTCCAAACCCTAGTATCTTTCTAGCCTTCTCGAATCTCGGGGACGAGATTCCTCTTAAGGGTGGTAGTCTGTAACATCCCAACATTTTAAAATGTTTAAGAATCACTAAAATTTAAAACTTTTCTTTTTATTGAAATAAAATATTATAATGCAAAAGAAAACCAACTATAGAAGACTTCAAGCATATTGAAAAAGTTTAATATTTCAAATATCTCAAGTAAACATTATTTTCAAAAGTGGTTCAGGTTAAACATTTTATTTCTTAAACCTCAAAATATAATTTGACAAATGTTTTACACACTCTGAACCCATTTTCTGTAATAAAAAGGTTTCATTTTAAGTATGTGTTTATAAACATTTAGGCTTGACTTGATAAACCCAAAACCATAATTGCAAAGTGCTTGAAATAATCTAAAGTTACCACATTAAAATAATGTTGTAACATTTTTAAAGCAAGGTCTATTTACTAAATTAGTTGTCATGCATTTATCTTAGTTTAAAACAAATTTTATTAACTCACCACTTTGGCTTTCATATACTAAGACTGTATATATTTATAATTAGTTTGATGTTCCAAATATGCATTTCATTGATTTTAATTATTTCATTAACCATGAAAACATGAAAGATTTCCATAATAATTTCGACATAAGAAATGAAATGAAGATAAATACTTCCTAAATGTATATTATGGAGTTTCAAATGATTTAACACATTTAAGACTAATTTTGGCACAAAGTATCTTGGTTTGAAAATGAGTACAATATAATTTCCATTTCAATTTAAAATACCACTTTTAGATGAATTACTATTTGACTAAAGCCAAAAATGATTTAGTTTGAAAAAGGAGTTTAAAAAAAGTTATTTTCATATATAAGTATTTGTGTTGTTATCCAAAAATTTATTTAACCACAAATAACCTTATTAAATCCATAATTTTAAATTTGGCAAAAAGTGCCAAATTTGTATGTAAACAATATTCCAAAATTTGAACTTTTGAAAAATGTTAAAAACATGCCCAAAAATGGTTTAACACAAGGGCATGAATTTTAGAAATTTTTAGAAATTAATTTGACTTGATTTGGACCTCTAAATCAAAAGATATAAATAAAATGAAATAAATCAAAAAAGGAAATATAGGGATGACGTCAGCGATGACGTCATCATCTTCAACCTCCGTCCCAGAAATCCGGCCGGAAATCTCGTGACGATTCTTCGCCCTCGCGCGACCCCGGCTGCCCTAGACCCTTCCCTTTTAAAGCCCTCGAGCCCCGCTCTCTTTCCCCTCTCCCTCCACTCAAAATAGCGCCGCCAGGCCGTCGCTGTCGCTCACCGGAGTCGCCCGGTCGCCGCCGCGATTTTCCTTGATTTCCAGCGAGGTGAGCTCCCCCTCCTGTCCGAGGTCGTCCCCCACCAGTCCCCCGCGTCGTCTCTCACCTCCTGTGGCCCTCCCCTTTCTTTTTCCGTAGCCGTTCGTCGAGAACAAACCCGACCGGAGCTTCGCCGGCGTGAGGAACACTCCGACCGTGCGCCACCGGTGTTCGGAGAGGCAATCGACGCCGCCACCGCACCCATCGCCTCCGTCGTCGCACGCCGCATCTCGCCGCCGCCTCCGCTTGTCCGGAGCACCACCGGAGCGTGGGATTCGTCCTCGACCGAGCCACGCACCGCCGTCCCCCTCAGCTCCGGCCACCGGAGCGCCGCCATGGTAAGTTCAACGCTCCCTGGCCGTTCGATCTAATTTCTATGCGTAGGATTAGATCCTTTGATCGAAGCGGTACGTGTCATTGTGATCCGTCGGATCTGGATCTGACAATCCAGATCGGCCAAGCCGAGCCGAGCCACGGCTTAAGCCGAGCCAAAGCCGAGCCGCGACCGAGTCCGAGCCTAGCCAATCGTAGCACGCCACGTGGCCAGCCTTATTCTGTTTTATTTCCGAATAGAATTTAATTTCCCGTTGTGCAGAAAAGTCCCTACCACTTAGATTTATCATAGATTTTTAACCCTTGACCCAAACTGAACAAATTTTATATCAAATTAAAGCCCTTGAGAAGTAGAATCTGCTGGAACTTTTAAATTTCAAATTTGACTAGTCTAAATAGATTCAATTTTCAAATTAGGAGTTTGAGCATTTTTGACTTAGTTTTAAATTCATAAGACCAAAATTTACAAATAAAATATTTTTGGAAAGCTTAAGATTAAAAGAATAATGATCCACTATTTTAATTGAAGTTTTGGATAATTTAAAATGATTTAAAAAATCAGAAACTTATTTGGTTAACTTTGGCATAGTGTAAATATTTATTGATATATTTAAATTATTTCCTTTGCACAAAGGTCATAAATAATTGTCCTTGTTCAGAGAAACTACAATCCATGTTTTTCAAATTATTACATAACATTAATATGTAAGTGGTGTTTTAAAAACCTTTTAAATGATGTTAGTACATTTATAGGTGTTTATAAATGTTATTGTTTATTTAGATGCTAATAAAAAAGTGATTTAAAACTTTATGCTAGTGCAAATAACTAGGATATTTCTTTCATACTATGAACATTTAACTTGGGAAATTAAAGTGTTTACGTATGATAAAATTAAGAAATCCTTGAATGTAAACTGTGTTGAAACCATCATGACCTTTCTTTTATGTAAACTTTTAAAGACCAATTCATTAGGATCTTTTGATCACCCTTTCAATCCTTTCAAAAGGAAAATGTCCAATTTGACTTCAGACCATACCCTGGACCAAAATGACAACACCCTAACCGCAATCACATTAATTCTTTTTGCATATTGAATTATGTGACACCCTTGACCAAATCTACTTCTAAGCCTTATTACGTTGGTTTGATTATTTGAATGATATATTCTTGTTGGATTGCTTGTTTATTGGATGCACTTTACTGTATAGTTTGAATCGGGGAGCAACGTTTGACTTGGATAAGAGTGTGTGAGAAACGACAAAATTTCAAAAGTCAAGTGACTTCATAAAATACCTACTATTTTATTCTATTGCATTACTAGTATTTTTAAGTAGTATGCATGATAGGTTTTTTGTAGAATTGTAGTATGCTATGCAAACCTGTTAGTTTACCCTTTAAAAATTCCTGTTAGAAACCTATTATAATTTAGTGGAAGTACTTGCTACAAAATTAATTGTTTTATGGTAGATGTGATAAGTGAAAATTCCACTAAATTAATTAACTGCCTGGGTGGATTGGTTCGATTGAGGAGGTTTCAAGTTGAGTGGCTACTCAGGGGCCAGTTCTGCGGCGGCCTGAGTTTGCTCACTTGTGGAAGGCCACCCAGGGCTATGAGATTTAAGTTTACACTGAGTTTAGTTGCTTATCGTGCAACCATTGGTCAATATAGGCTCTGTCTTGACGGAGTAAGTTGATGTGGACCTGGGTCAAGAGATTGATGGTGGTAGGGGTGATAGGATGGTGGTAATCTCTTAGTATGATCATGGGAAAGCAACTTCTGAAAAGTCTCGTCTTGATCTTCTCCTTTTCCTTCTCACCAAATGAGTGTAGAGGATAGTTTGGGTTGATTGAGTCTAATGGTGAAAGTGCACACACTCTCGAGAGTTAAAACCTAAGATCTTAGCCGTGTCCCCGGCATCGGACAATTGAGTGACTTCACAAGGCTGTCTTCTGAAATCTCTTCATTCCAATTTCTTAATAAAACTTTGATGGGTGAACATTGGTAGGAGACATGGATTTGTCCCGAGATGTCTCATAAAGAGAAGATATTGTTTCAAAAAAATGTTTACCAAAAGTAGGAGAAAACTTGCTTTGCGCAATAGCCTTGAGCTCCACCAGCCAAATAAGCATATAGATATAGCTTAGTAGAGTACTAGAAATTAGAGTCACTTGCCACCACAATTCAATTGTGCTGAACCCTTTATAGCTGGGCTGCAACTAAACCATGCAGATTGTTCGGATGAGGAGTAAGGGGGTCGTCTTCGAGCTACAACCAACATGATTGCCAGTGGCTTCATGGAGATGATGTAGCTCCATGTTATTCTTATAATTACGTATGAACTCTGAAATAATTTGTGAACTGTTTATTTAGCTAGGGCTTCAGCTATGCCAAGTTGTAAGCAATATTGTTTTTGTATCATTCGTTCTCGGTTGTAATAAATTTTACATTGTACTATGATATTACATCTTATTGGAAAATGCGAGACTTATATGATCCAAGTCTTCTGCACGATTCATATACACCACTGCTTTCTTAAGCAAGGGTGCTACAACGCCATATCTCTGCCCAGCCAATCCGGAGGGATTCCCAAGATAACATCGTCAGATTTCAAAGCTGTTGATTGCACATAAAGAACAACCCAAAAGAGGGTCAGGGCACTCCCTGGCAAGGAAAGCCAACCTGCCTACTTTCCACACCATCTCCCAAAATATGGGGTAGGTGTACTTAGCGGCAACAACACTAGAAAAATAATATAGACACCCTACAACTTACGTCTAATTAGAGAGGGATAAGAGAGCACATGAGTAACGAACTACAGCTAACACCTAACATAACCCTTTCTCGGATTAACCCCCTCAACCAAGTATGAGAAAGCAATTCGGGAAACTCACACATTGAACAATTTTAGTTTCCATTTATTATGAAAGTAATTCTATATTTACTAGTCAAATTAATTAATATTAATTAGTTGCCAGTTGTCTAGATATTGTTAGCCAGCATCATCACCAAGTCGTTCATAACCGTGGACACGGCTCATCGATAAGATTATACCCTGCAGGGGTGCACTACTGTACCCATACTCGTGTGCTCAACCCAGTCAAAAACATTAGGGCCTCTAAACCCAACCCTTTCCTTCACCGCAACAAGTCCAAGGAGCCACGGGAGCTATGCTGGTCCCGACCAAAAGGGTGCGGATTCCCGCACCACACACCCCTCCGCACCAACAGGCCGCGCCCTATATGCATGTAACAAGGCACACCGCCAAAGTAAAATACTACACTAGTATCAATGCATATGAGACAAATGGAAAACCCGAACTAGGTGCGGCTCCCGGACAAGTTGAAGTTCCAGTCAAAGTCAAGGCGGGCTCCGTAGGGCCTCCCACAAGTGGTTAGTACGCTCAAAATTGGATCCGAGGACATAATCTCAGTTCCTAGGTCGACACTTAGCAGAACAAAGCACTGCAACATCACAAATTTTTCAAAAATTTAAAACTTTGCATTCATGCATCATTCATCATTAGGCATGACATATATATCACATAAGGACTAAATAAAAATTTATTTATAAGTTTAAAGAAATTTTATTTCCATAAAGTTGTTTATTTGTACTCTTTATAGTTTTCCTTGTTATCAAATTAATGAATAGACAAGTATGATACTAAAAGGTTCTAAATTTAATAAGCTTTCCAAAACATATTTTTATCTTTTTTTTCTCAAACGATTGGTTAAGTTTAAAAACCATTTTTGAAATCAGTTTGGAAAACAGAAAAGCATTTGAATAATAGAAAAAAGGAAACCGAGCCAATTGTACCGAGGCCCACGACTATCTGCCGCGCGCAGCGCAGCATAGCAGCCTGCCAGCGGCCCAATCCTCCTTCTCTCTCTCCCAGACGCTGACAGGTGGGACCCACCTGTCATCTCCCCCGCGGCAACGTTTCTTCCCCAAATCACGCCCCGACGCCGACCAAAAACATCCGATTTGATTTCGTTTGATTGCGGCGATTTACTACTCTATTTACCTCGCCTCTTTCCCCTACTAAAAGCCCTCGAGCCCCTCCGTGTTTTGCCTCAAACGACTCCTCCCGAGAGCCCCTAGGCTGCCCGCTAGAAACCCCGCGTCTCCACTGTCGCCGTCGGTAAGAACCTCGCCGTGCGCGCAAACCCGGCTACCCCTTTACTTCTTACTTGCGAAGCTTGTTGACACAGTTTTGATAATTTCCCCGCAGCGCAACGCCGTGTCCTTGCTCGTCCGAGGAGAACCGCCGCCTCGTGCTACTCCGGCGAGCTGTTTCGGAAGGAGGAGTGCACGCCGGAGACCGACACCTCGCCATCGTCTCCATCTCGACGTCATGCATCCCCTGGTATGCTCCGTTTTTCCCCTAGGGCCGTAGAACGCAGAGAGCGCGAACGCCGTCCATGGCACCGCCGCAACCAGAGCGTCTCCGGTGACTCGCGCCGCCCGCGTATGGTCAGCGCGTTCTGTACCGTTGGATCTAGATCCAACAGATCTATTTTTATCTATTTTCCGTCTCGATCAATTAATCCATCTCGATCGGTTTTCAGTTAGATCGAACGGCTTCCGATCACAATCTGCGGCGAAGCAGTACGAGCGAATCAGATTGCGCCGCGTGGCCTGTTCTTTTTCTTTTTCGATAGAATTTCAGAAATAAAAACAGAAAACTATTAAAACTTGTAAAATTCATAACTTTCAATCTGTAAGTCCAAATTTGATAATTTTTATATCATTAGAAAGCCCTGGTCGTGTAGTTTATTATAGCTTCATTGTTTATCTTTTTAGTGTCTTTTAATTTGCGGAATTAACAGATTGGCATTTCGGCTATTTAAATTCATAACTTAAATAATTTTTTTTTTCATAAATCCAATTGTTTTGGAATTGTAATTTTGCTCTATATCCAGAAAGTGCAACATGAGTTTTATTTGAAATTTTCATAACAAAATTAAATAATTTGATTGTAGGACTTAATTGACTATATTTGTACTCTATATTTAATAGTTAAAAATAAGATAATAAAATGTTGTTCATTGCATTTCATGCATTTAATAAACAGAGAAAATAAAATGATAATAAGTTGTTTGGTTATGTTCATAGCATATCATGCATGCATACATGTTTATTTCTTGATGTTTTAACTGTTGTGTGTTTATTTATTTTATGTATTGTTATTGCTAGATTGTGAAGAGGAGGAAGGATTTTCTTGTGATTGTTTTTCTTGCTGTGCTTGTTCATCCTGTTACCAAGGCAAGTGACATCCATGAATCACCCATTATTTTTCCTATATGCATTTGTAGAATTTTTTAGTAGTATGCATGATAGGAAACTCTTGTTATTATTTATATTTTGCTAAGTTAGTTTTATGCTATGCAAATTCCTATTAGTGTGTAGCCATCCTCTACCATGCAGGAATTTAAAAGGTTTTATTAGATGCTTAGCAATGCTATAAAAATGTTTACATACATTGTTGTGGAATTATTTCTAAGTGTAAATTTAAAATGCACACTTGGGTGGATTGGTTGGTATGGTTTATGTTGAGTGGCTATTTGGGACTATGCTTGTGGTTGTCTTTGCCAAGGGTGAATTTATTCTACTTAGGGCCATGAGCATGGTGGTTTTCACCCAAAGTACACTTGTGGATTGCCACCCAGGAACAAAAAGATTACTAAGTCCCTCCAAGTTTAGAAGCTTCCCGTGCAGTCTTTTGACAATGGGCTCTGTCTTGAACAACTAAGTTGTGAGAGTTCAACCTGTCAGCTACACAACCAGATGTAGAGTTGGCACTCCGCGTGTATAGGATGTATGGGTTAATTGAGTCTAAAGGTGAAAGTGCACAACCTCTACAGAGTCGACAATCTGAGTACTTAGCAGTGTCCCCGGTGATGGACTACTTCGAGAAGCTGGACAAGGATGGATGGAAGAATCTCAACGTTTTCATAAAGTAAAATTTTGACTATTGAAAGAAATGTTGCTGCACTTGGGCTTCATCCCTTGGTGCCAAGTATTTGGAAATAAAAGTGTTTTATAAAAGATAGGAGAAAATTTTCTTTCTGCAAAACAGCCTCCAACTCCACCAAGCCAAATATGCATATAGATTATAGACTTGTCATTTTATATCCACCATAGTCACTTGCCAATACTTTATTGTATTGACCTCCTTCAGGGCTGCATATTCAAATGTGCAGGTACTTCAGATGAAGAATAATTTTGGACTCGAGTCTACACCTAACATGTCTTCCTATGGCGCATGCTTGAAGATGAGGCTCATTGCTATTTTGCTTTTGTTGTAAACTCTGAATATTCTAGCTAGCCTTCATGGAGAAGCAACAAACACTGGAAAGTGTAATAGATGCATTTTAAAACTAAGGCAAAAGATCCAGCATGATCATATGAGACTGATGCATGACATGGCAAGATGCAATACGAGATGCACTATATCCAATTAAGCGGGAATGCAATCCTGATAATTAATATTTAGATTCAAGTTATTTATCTACACATCAAAATTAAATGTTTAGTAGCATGGCAAGACATGGCATAGATGATATAATCAAATTAAATGGAATAGGGCATTATATATTTATTACCCCATTCATTCCATATTTAAATATTTAGGTGCAACTAACAAATTATACTAAGCAATGAAAATAAAAGATGTAAAATGGCATAAGAATGACATATTAATGTTCATCGCATTTTTCAGGTAAATAAACATATAAAGATTATTGAATTAAAGTTATTACCAAATCAAGTTTAGGGTTGTTTCTATAAATTGCGGGGACTTATCCGTGATTGAAAGTGTCGGTGGGGAGCTTAAGTGAGAAACCAGAGAACACAGGTGGCTCGGGAAAAATTACACGCGTAGATATCTCTTCTGGGCTTTTGTCACCGCGAAGGGCTCTACCCGAGAGGCTGACAGTGGGCCAGGTGCTTCGCTCGTGCTGACTGGGCGCGGTTGTGGCACCACGGTCACTGACCCGTGGGACCGGCCTGTCAGTGCGCGAAACAAATGGAAAAAGATGTAAAATGGCATAAGAATGACATATTAATGTTCATCGCATTTTTCAGGTAAATAAACATATAAAGATTATTGAATTAAAGTTATTACCAAATCAAGTTTAGGGTTGTTTCTATAAATTGCGGGGACTTATCCGTGATTGAAAGTGTCGGTGGGGAGCTTAAGTGAGAAACCAGAGAACACAGGTGGCTCGGGAAAAATTACACGCGTAGATATCTCTTCTGGGCTTTTGTCACCGCGAAGGGCTCTACCCGAGAGGCTGACAGTGGGCCAGGTGCTTCGCTCGTGCTGACTGGGCGCGGTTGTGGCACCACGGTCACTGACCCGTGGGACCGGCCTGTCAGTGCGCGAAACAAATGGAAAAAGGGAGCTTTTAATCCATAGAGCCAGGGTTCGAACTCGGACGCGCGTGAGGATGGATCGGTCGGCTGCGCTAGCCACTGGGTCGAGTGAGTGCTGGTGATAGACCAAGCATCGACATGTTTTTAACAGCAAAACGTGCGCTTATCTCTGACGAAACTGAATCTCGCCTGAGACCGCACGACGGAGGGCAGATCGTCGTCGGTGACCTCGTTCGGGCGGCGCGGGACGTGCGTACGTGCATGGGGTGTGCAGTGGGTGTGGTGAACCCGTTCTTATGCCTAGGTGAAGAGGGGAGGCACGGGGGCCCTCGGGTTGGTGCTCGGCGGAGGTGGTGGTGCGACCGTGCGACCGTGCTGAAATTACAGCGACGGAGGACGAAGGTGGATACCAAGTACGGGGGTGTGGCTCACCGAGGGGAGGCCGGTGGCGAGCTCGTGGTCTACGGAGAGGATGAGTTGGTTTTGGGGAAGGAGAAGAAGGACCGCGGCCGGCGTGGGGGAAGATGAACTCAACGGAGGTGCTCCCGGTGTCTTCAGCTCCTGGGATTCAGCGCGAGGTACGAGGGTGCTGCGGCGTATCCATCCCTGGCCTCCTCCTAGCACGGCGATGAGCATGGTGGCAGGGCGCCGTCGATCTTCAGAGCGGCTCCTTCGGCTTTTGTGGAGACAGACAAGAAAGGGGAAACAGGAGAAGGTGGCGGCGCGAGGGGGAGAGAGGAGGGTTGGAGGCGGCTAGGGTTTCGGGAGCGGGTGCGGCACAACTTAAAGAGGAGAGGGGAAAGGGGAGGGAGCAGGGGCACATTGTGGGGGGAGGAGCACGCTCGCTTTTTCTCCTCTGTTGACTATCTGTACGAAGAAGAAGAAGCGAAGGAGGGGATGCGCTGGGCCAGAGGGTGGGCTTCGGTCCAGGTGAGTGTTTCTCCCTCTGTTTTTTATTTGTTTTGTTTCATTCTTTTTTGTTTTGTGTTTTAAAACAAAATAGAAGAAGAAAAAGATATATAGACTTTTGGCAGATATTTATAGTTTCAAAATACACTATTTAATACACTAGTTTGAATATTTGCGAAACATTTGTAACATCACATTTTAATTAATTTGAATTGCATTTGAATTTAAAAGTGGAATTTGAATTTAAATGCAACAATAAATAAAAGTGGTGACAAATGCAAATGACATGATGATGCAAAAATAAAAACAAACAAATCTAGATTGGGAAATTCCGGGGCGTTACACCCTGTTACTAGTGCTTTTCTAGGTGCAGCTAAACTGACAGCTCGACTGTTAAGGCTTACAAATATTCTTTACCTCTGCTTGTGTCGAATAAATATATTTGGGTTTTACTTCCATCGAAGACTGTTGCGATTCCCTATACTTGTGGGTTATCAAAGGCTATTGTTGTTTCCGATCTCTGCAGCAATCCAGTTACGGCGGGTGATGCTAGAACTGCCATATTGACGTGTGACGTTTTTGTTGCCTATTGGAAGGACGCCCCTTTTGGATCATGTACATCTGCCCCTTGGGTTGTGGGTACTGGTTGTCTACGTTGTGTGGTATGTGATGCATGGCGCCTGCTATTTGGTTACCTGTGTTATGTGGTGCTGGTGGTGGTAGGGCCGCGACTGGCTGTGATGGTACTGTGTATGCTGATGGAGCGTTTGTCGGCTGGTCCCTCATGAGTCGCTTCATGTAATCTGGTGCAATTTATTCGAATTCCCGGCAGTTCCCCATTGTGTGATGTGATGTCAGCCGCCTAGTCGCTGGATCTTTGAACATATGGAGTCTGTAGTCGTCCTTCATTTTTTCTAAAAATGATTTCTCAATTCTAGGGTTTGAGCACTCGATTGAGGGAACACCCCTACTTCCTGCATGTCTATTATTGATTGTGAATATGCGGCGAGTACAAGGGTCTAGCAAGAGGTCATTCTTACTAGGGGTTTGTGGTTCTGATTGGGCTGTACTTGATCGGCCACCCTCCCGTCCTTTATATAGTGGTACAGGTCTCGGGCAATAGCGGACTAGGATTAAAGATATGGAAAGTATAACCGACTATGTCTATCTATGGTAGAAGTCTTCGACTTGGGCTTCTTCAGTCTGTTGACAATTGGACTATAGTCATTACGTGCACTAGGTACCCACACGAAGGGGTACCCGTTTGGTATAACCACGTCAGACTTGGTGGCCTTGTGGAGGGATTTGAGTTGACTCCTCTCCAGGGGGAAGGAGCCTTGTAGAGTAGCCTTTGCGGGATCGTCCTCTTCAGGCCTGTAACATCCCAAGTTTGCTAAATAGAATAAAAGGTGTGTTATGAGCATTGCATGCATCTCATTTAATTTGGACAAGAAATTGCATTTAAAATTTACATGTTTGCTTTTGAAAGAAAGGGGTAAACTCTTGTTATTCTTGGTGAACTCAAAATATTTCAAATTTTCAAAATCTAGGATTGTCATTGGCTTCCTTGTGAAATTTTGAATCTCCCAGTATTTTTCTGCAAATTTTTCTCTTTACAGAAAAGCCCCAAACTATTTAAATAAGCAATCAGGGGCCTGTTTGTGAAGAAAACTGGCAATTAATAAAATCTTCAGGGGGGTTTTCAGAAACTGGAGACGTCTTCAAGCTTCCGACTACGCCAGCGCGCCCGTGGCCTCCGCTCCGCCGTTCCTCGTCGTGGATGCGCCAAGATACGCGTCGCCGCCCCTCCCTGGACTACAAGAAGACCTCCTCCACCGTGGGGAAACCCTAGCTTGTCTTATCCTCTTCCATTTCTTCCCCAAAACGCCAACCCTAGCTTTCGGGGCCGGTGACAAATTCCGGCGATTCCGGCCACCTACAGCTCCGGCGAGCAGCTCCAGATCACCGCCGTGCTCCGCTCTCTCTTGTCCTCCATCCGTCCGTGCAGGAACTCGAGGAAAATCGAGGAAATCATCGAAATCCCTCCGTCGGGTCCGCCGCCATCGAGCTCGGATTCCGGTGAACCTCAGCCTCCCGTCGACTCCGCATCACGGTGAGCTACTGGTCTTCATGGACCTTCCCTCTCTTCCCCGTTCGCTCTGGTTCTTCCGACCGACGGACTGCAGCTCCGGCAGCCGCTCCGCCGGGCCGTGGGCGCACTCCGGTGACCATCTATGGGCGGTGCCGCCACCGTTCGGTCCGCACTCACCTCCTCCAGCGATCCTGCAGAGGAATCGTCCCAATTCCTTCGGGAGCGAGTAGATCGTGATCGGCAGTGGACGATTTCCATTGATGACGTCATCCGACGACGTCATCTCTTTTCTTTTATCATTTCTGTTAATTTAAATCATTTCCTCTAATTGTTAAATTAAATGACATGTGGGCCCAATTTATTTAAATAAATCTGAAATTTGAATTAAATTGTTTAAACTTTGAAAATTCATAACTAATTCATTTTAAATCAGAAAAATATGATTTTTACATCAAAAAATTCAGAAAAATATAATCTATTTAATTATAATTTAATCATACATATTCCATACAAGGAAAATAATGTTATTAGTCTCACATTAATAAACCCTAATTTTAACTATGGGTATGTTTCTTCCACCCATTTAATTAATGCTTGCATCTAGGATATCCTAAATGACATATCATTCATGTGATTGTGCATTGCATCAATATTATATTGATGGTGTCATTCCTTTCCGGTATTTAGTTCTTCGCGGTAGGATTCGAGCCCGAGAGTGTTTGCAACGCCGAAGATCAATACCCAGCTACTGAAGAGCAAGGCAAGAATATCCTCTTATCTGCACATATAAGATTTCCAAAGTATTTGATTCTTGTGTTATGCATACGTTCAAAGATGTTTTGGTCAAGGTATAGAGTGTCACTTGCGTTGCATCGCCGCTTAGACTTGCTTAGTTGTTTCTTTCTCTACCCAGCCGAGAAGGTTGAAGTGGAGTGGGAATGTATGGTTTATTTACTGTTAAAGTCTTGGACGAGAGGCCACATTGGGATTGTGGTGGGTTGTCTCATTCTCGTCGATATTAGGAACTGAGTTCCTGGGTTCGGAACCAAGACTATTCGTGCATCCACACGGGGTATTCATTTCCCCCTCGACTCCAACTTGCCTAGCCTACTACCTGAAGCCACTAGTTCGAGTGTTCCGTTTGCAGGTGTGGTAAAATGATTTGAGAAAAGTTAGGGCCAGGTTCAAGTGGGCTGCGGTCTCAGATCTTGGACTTGGCAACCCGCACTAGGGACCGCTGCGCGTTGGTGGTCAGACCTACTGTTGTGGCTCATGGAAATAGGCAAAGCTTGGGGAAAGGTCGTGGCCAACCCTCCTGCCGGCACTCCCAGGTAGAGTGCTAATGTCTGGCGTATCGGTTGGTTGGCCCGTGCAGGTAGTTACACCCCCTGCAGGGTAAATCTTTTCGGAAAGCCGTGTCCACGGTTATGGACGACTTGGTACCTTATTTCGGTGATCATAGACAACTTAAAACTAATCATAAAACTGTCAACTAAGGGTGGTTAGGATTGCTTCCTCGGGTTGAGCGAGGGGGTTATTCTTGTGGGTGGTGCAAATGATGACAACCTGGTGGCAACAGAAGATGGAGGATGAAGTCGGAGGTGTTGTTCCCCTATCCCATTTTAAAAGTCTACTGATGCGAGATTCTCTCCTGCCACGATTTGAAAACAAAGATGGCTTTATGCAAAGACATTCATGATTACTCTCTGAACGGGCAAATATATAATAGGTTAAATAAGTCTTAGTGAGTACCTCCTGTACTCAGCCTTGCGCACTTTTTGGACAGGTGAAGGTTCCTACTCCACTGATGGTTTCTACATGGACATCGACGAGTAGATCGGGGTTCCCGGGCAGCAGCCTGGAATCGATGGGCGGGACGTCGCTTATGTTATGGCCTCTTAGTCCTTTTGGTTCTTGTTATGTAGCATAACATAATTTGCTTTCTGTGTTTGGTGTACTGTTGGGTCAGTGACCTCTGCTTGTAATATCTGCTATTTTCTCTCTACTAAGAGTTTGTATAATATTGCTTTGAGTCGTAGAGTCACTGTTTTGTTACTGAATGTTCAACTGTTGGCTCTCGAGATCGAGGTTAGGCTTATATCAGATGGATATCTGGGATTTGTCTAGCCTGGCTCTCGGGGGTGCTACAGGTTTTGGTATCAGAGCAGGACTGCCAGTAGGAAACCCTTTCTGTTGGTCGATGTTGAGTTTAGTGTTTGTGAAAACTATTTGAAAGCTAAAATTATTTAAAAAAATCTTGATAGGATGCTTTTTCTCCTTATCCACGAATCTATTCCTGGAGCCTCTTTTCTTGTTTTGATTCCTAAAGGTTTACCATCTTATCTAATATCTCAAAATCTTAGGATTTCGAAGGTTGGGTAGTGTTCTTTCGTACCTATTTTGGTTGTGATTCCCAAAGTGTTCTAGATGCTTCAATTCCGCTGAAGCATGTATCATTCTTCTTCCAAATTTGAATTCTACTGCTTGTCCATCTCTTATCATTGTTATCCTGTTACTTTTCCACATCCTTTCATCTATCCTATTTACCGGTGGATCTAACCTTCGTGGTCTCTGTTCTATTCTATCAGGATGTCAAGTGGTACTCGTGGCCAGGGTCGTGGTGGTCGACACCATGGTGATGATGAACTGCCGCCACCTCCCACAATGGCGCAGGTTCTTCAGAACATCGAGAACAATCGTGTGAGGACTGAACATCTCCTTGAGCGTGTGGCCCAGAACACAAAACGTCGTCCCAATGTCTGTGCTACACTTGGAGATTTCCTTAAAGCTCAGCCTCCTACCTTTGGTGAATACAAGGAGCCCCTGGAAGCCGATGACGGGATCCGTACAATTGAGCGTAAGTTTGCTGCTCTCCATGTTCAAGCCAATGACCGTGTGAACTTCGCCACCTACCAGCTAGAGGGTGCAGCCGAAACTTGATGGGAAGGTTTCTTGGCGTTGCAGGCGCCATGACATGAGGTCACTTGGGAAGAATTCTGTACTGCCTTTCGTGCTGCCTATATCCCTAAGGCAGTAATGGACATCAAAAGAAAGGAGTTCCTGGAACTGCCTCAGGGAAGGCTGAATATCGAGGCTTACGGGCGTGAATTCACTCGTCTCGCTCGCTATGCCCCTCGAGATGTTACTGATGATGCGGATAAACAAGAGCTATTCCGCAAGGGCCTGAACCCAGCACTTCGGTATGAGCTGTTACCCTTTAAGTTCCAAACCTTCCAGGATCTGTACAATCATGGTATCACCCTTGAGAATGGAAGAAAGGAAATGGATTCTGCTATGAAGTCTGTCTCCGGGATCCTCGTGCATCTGGCTCTGGCTTCAAGAAGCGTCGTGTGTTCATTCCATATAGCGCTGTTCCAAGAGCTCCATATGCACCCAAGCCTGCTGGTTATGCTCCTCGCCCAACTGCACCCCATGCTACTTCGATCTATGTTGGCGGGCAAGGTTATCGTCCCTCAGGTGCTGCTCCAGCTGGACTTATTGCTACACTTGTGGTCAGCCCGGCCACTTCTCTTATGGGTGCCCACAGAATGCTGCTAAGGGTGGAGCTCCTCCGCCCAAGAAAGGTGCCAAACCGTCAGGTGCTGGACGTGGTCGTCTGACCCATGTCACTGCTGAGACTGCTGAAGAAGATCCAAGCGTCATTCTTGGTACGCTTCACCTCAACTCAATTCCAGCTACAATTTTGTTTGATTCCGGAGCATCGCATTCATTCATATCGCAAGGGTTTGCTCAAAAGCATGGTATCCTTCTAGAGGAAATGTCTATCTCTATGGACATTAACACCCCGAGATCGTGTTGGCGGGCAATCTGGACTACCCCTGAGCCCAACATTGTTATAGGCTCTTTATCTTATCCCATTTCCCTCATTGCCCTCAAGTCAACTGACCTTGAAGTCATCTTGGGCATGGATTGGCTGGTACGGTACAAGGCCGTTATTGACTGTGCAGCCAGATCTGTAAATATGACCCATCCTTCCGGTGAAACTATTCGGTACTAGTCTCCTTCCTCAGTACCTTCCTCGGCAACATCTTTTCCAAGCTCAGAGTTGTGTGCCATGGACGCCTCACCTACCCTTGAAATTCAAGATGTTCAGGTGGTTTGTGATTTTCCGGATGTTTTTCCCAAGGAGTTGCCTGGTATGCCACCTGATCGAAGTGTGGAGTTCGTTTTTGAGTTGGTGCCTAGAACTGCTCCAGTCTCCAAAAGACCTTACCGCATGCCTAAGGAAGAGTTGGTTGAGTTAAAGAGACAGCTAGAGGAGATGGAAGGAAAGGGATTTATCCAACCTAGCACCTCTTCTTGGTGATGCCCTGCACTCTTTGTTAAGAAGCAGGACACCAACATCCCTCGACTGGTGGTTGATTATCGACCATTGAATGTCGTGACAATAAAGAACAAGTACCCTCTTCCTCGGATCAATGAACTATTTGACCAACTATCTGGGGCTACTATTTTCTCCAAGATGGATCTGAGGTCCGGTTACCATCAAATTAAAATCCAGGAGGAAGACATTCCAAAGACGTCATTTCAGACTAGTTATGGTCTCTATGAGTATACCGTGATGTCCTTTGGTCTTACCAATGCTCCAGCCACTTTTATGCGGCTTATGAACTCAGTATTCATGGAGTACCTTGACAAGTTCGTCGTGATCTACATCGATGATATCCTAATCTATTCCAAAACCGAAGAAGAACACGCAGAGCATCTGCGTTTGGTGCTTACTAAGCTTCATGAGCATCGTCTCTACGCCAAGTTCTCCAAGTGTGAATTCTGGTTGAAAGAGCTTATCTTTCTTGGCCATGTTGTGTCAGCCGATGGTGTTACCGTCATTCCGGAGAAAGTTCAAGCCGTTCTGGATTGGGAGACACCTAAATCAGCTAAGGAGATTCGGAGTTTTCTCGAACTTGCTGGTTATTACCGTCGCTTTATTGAGAACTTCTCGAAGATTGCAAAGCCCCTGACTGATCTACTCAAGAAAGGAAAGAAGTTTGAATGGTCAGAAAAGGCAGAAGAAAGCTTTCGGGTACTGAAAACTAGGTTGACTACTGCTCCAGTTCTTGTTCTTCCTGATACGAGCAAGGACTTTGTTGTTTTCTGTGATGCTTCTCTTCAAGGGCTCGGATGTGTGCTAATTCAAGATGGTCATGTCGTGGCCTACGCCTCTCGACAGTTGAAACCACATGAGCTAAACTATCCAACTCATGATCTAGAGTTGTCTGCTGTTGTACATGCTCTAAAGCAATGGCGGCATTATCTCTTTGGTAATCGTTGTGAGATCTATTCGGATCATCAAAGTCTGAAGTATCTATTCACCCAGCCGGATCTGAATCTCAGACAGAGAAGATGGTTGGAATTCATCAAATACTATGATTTGGGTCTCAACTACCAACCCGGCAAGGCGAATGTTGTTGCCGACGCGCTAAGTCGGAAGTCTTACTGCAACAATCTGATGCTTAAGAAAGCTCAACCCTCCCTCCATGAAGAATTTGCACAACTCAATCTTGAAATTGTTCCTAGTGGATTTCTCGCAAATCTAGAGGTGAAACCCTCTCTCGAGGACAAGATCCGGGCTGCTCAGAAGCGAGATCCTGAAGTTACCCAGATAAAGCAGAATGTTGCTAGCGGAACGGGTAAATGTTTCTCCCTTGATGATAAAGGTACTGTCTACTTGGTGACCGTCTTGTTGTGCCAAACCATCAAAAGTTAAAAGCAATAATCCTTCGGGAAGCTCATGAATCACCTCTTTCTATCCATCCTGGTGGCACTAAGATGTATAGGGATCTTCGTCAAAGATTCTGGTGGTCCCGGATGAAGCGAGAAATTGCCAAGTTCGTGGCAGAATGTGACGTTTGTCGTCGTGTTAAAGCTGAACATCAAAGGCCAGCTGGTACCCTTCAACCCCTTTATATTCCTGTCTGGAAGCTGGATGAAGTTGGTATGGATTTCATCACTGGTCTTCCAAAGACTCAAAAGGGAAACAATGCTATCTGGGTAGTCGTGGACCGCCTTTCTAAGGTTGCTCACTTCCTTCCCATTCGAGAAGATATTAACGCTATTCAACTTGCAGATCTGTATGTCTCCCGAATAGTTGTTCTTCATGGTATTCCGAAGAAGGTCATCTCTGACCGTGGAAGTCTGTTTACCTCCTGGTCTAGTTTCCAACAAGCTATGGGAACACATCTTTCTTTTAGCACAGCTTACCATCCTCAAACCGGTGGTCAGACATAACGGGTCAATCAGATTCTTGAGGACATGTTAAGAGCATGTGGCATATCCTTCGGAAAGACTTGGGAGAAGTGTCTTCCATTCGCTGAATTCAGTTACAACAACAACTTCCAATCTAGTATTGGAATGGCACCCTTTGAAGCTTTGTATGGCAGGAGATATCGTACTCCTTTGAATTGGTCCGAAACCGGTGAAAGATCCCTCTTTGGGCCAGATATCATCAAAGAAGCAGAAGATCAAGTCAATATCATCCGTGAGCGTCTCAAAACAGCCCAGTCTCGTCAGAAGAGCTACTATGACAGCCATCATCAAGATTCACTATGAAGTTGGCGAGCATGCCTATCTAAGGGTCACTCCTCTTCCGGGTGTCCGTCGTTTCGGTATCAAAGGAAAACTGGCTCCTCGCTATGTTGGTCCCTTTCGCATTCTTGCTAAGCGCGGAGAGCTTGCCTACTAGTTGGAGCTACCCTCAAAGTTTCCAGACGTCCATGACGTCTTCCATGTTTCCTAGTTGAAGCGTTGATTCAAAAATCCCATCCGTGGTGTTGATCATGAGACTCTTGACCTTCAGGAGGATATAACCTATCGTGAATATCCTATCCGTATCCTTGATGAAGCCGAGCGTAAACCTCGAAGTCAGAGCATCAAGTTCCTCAAAGTTCAGCGGTCCCATCACTCTGAGGAGGAAGCAACCTGGGAACGCGAAGATCGTCTCCGATATGAGTATCCCGACTTCTTTTCTAACCTAGGAATCTCGGGGCGAGATTCTTGTAAGAAGGATAGATCTGTAACATCCCAAGTTTGCTAAATAGAATAAAAGGTGTGTTCTGAGCATTGCATGCATCTCATTTCATTTGGACAAGAAATTGCATTTAAAATTTACATGTTTGCTTTTGAACGAAAGGGGTAAACTCTTGTTATTCTTGGTGAACTCAAAATATTTCAAATTTTCAAAATCTAGGAATGCCATTGGCTTCCTTGTGAAATTTTGAATCTCCTAGTATTTTTCTGCAAATTTTTCTCTTTACAGAAAAGCCCCAAACTATTTAAATAAGCAACCAGGGGCCTGTTTGTGAAGAAAACTGGCAATTAATAAAATCTTCAGGGGGGTTTTCAGAAACTGGAGTCGTCTTCAAGCTTCCGACTACGCCAGCGCGCCCGTGGCCTCCGCTCTGCCGTTCCTCGCCGTGGATGCGCCAAGATGCGCGCCGCCGCCCCTCCCTGGACTACAAGAAGACCTCCTCCGCCGTGGGGAAACCCTAGCTCGTCTTCTCTTCTTCTATTTCTTCCCCAAAACGCCAACCCTAGCTTTCGGGGCCGGTAACAAATTCCGGCGATTCCGGCCACCTACAGCTCCGGCGAGCAGCTCCAGAGCACCGTCGTGCTCCGCTCTCTCTTGTCCTCCATCCGTCCGTGTAGGAACTCAAGGAAAATCGAGGAAATCGTCGAAATCCCTCCGTCGGGTCCGCCGCCGTTGAGCTCGGATTCCGGTGAACCTCGGCCTCCCCTCGACTGCCCGACCCTTCTAAGAGCATCACGGTGAGCTACTGGTCCTCATGGACCTTCCCTCTCTTCCCCGTTCGCTCTGGTTCTTCCGGCCGACGGACTGCAGCTCCGGCCGCCGCTCCGCCGCGCCGTGGGTGCACTCCGGTGACCATCTCTGTGCGGCGCCGCCACCGTTCGGTCCGCACTCACCTCCTCCACCGATCCTGCAGAGGTATTGTCCCAATTCCTTTGGGAGCGAGTAGATCGTGATCGGTAGTGGAGGATTTCCATTGATGACGTCATCCGACGACGTCATCTCTTTTCTTTAATCATTTCTGTTAATTTAAATCATTTCCTCTAATTGTTAAATTAAATGACATGTGGGCCCAATTTATTTAAATAAATCTGAAAATTGAATTAAATTGTTTAAACTTTGAAAATTCATAACTAATTCATTTTAAATCAGAAAAATATGATTTTTATATCAAAAAATTCAGAAAAATAAAATCTATTTAATTATAATTTAATCATACATACTCCATACAAGTAAAATAATGTTATTAGTCTCACATTAATAAACCCTAATTTTAACTATGGGTATGTTTCTTCCACCCATTTAATTAATGCTTGCATCTTCGATATCCTAAATGACATATCATTCATTTGATTGTGCATTGCATCAATATTATATTGATGGTTTCATTCCTTTCCAGTATTTGGTTCTTCGCGGTAGGATTCGAGCCCGAGAGTGTTTGCAACGCCGAAGATCAATACCCAGCTACTGAAGAGCAAGGCAAGCATAACCTCTTATCTGCACATATAAGATTTCCAAAGTATTTGATTCTTGTGTTATGATACGTTCAAAGATGTTTTGGTCAAGGTATAGAGTGTCACTTGCGTTGCATCGCCGCTTAGACTTGCTTAGTTGTTTCTTTCTCTACCCAGCCGAGAAGGTTGAAGTGGAGTGGGAATGTATGGTTTATTTACTGTTAAAGACTTGGACGAGAGGCCACATTGGGATTGTGGTGGGTTGTCTCGTTCTCGTCGATATTAGGAACTGAGTTCCTGGTTTCGGAACCAAGACTATTCGTGCATCCACACGGGGTATTCATTTCCCCCTCGACTCCAACTTGCCTAGCCTACTACGTGAAGCCACTAGTTCGAGTGTTCCATTTGCAGGTGCGGTCAAATGATTTGAGAAAAGTTAGGGCCAGGTTCAAGTGGGCTGCGGTCTCAGAACTTGGACTTGGCAACCCGCACTAGGGACCGCTGCGCGTTGGTGGTCAGACCTACTGCTGTGGCTCATGGAAATATGCGAAGCTTGGGGAAAGGTCGTGGCCAACCCTCCTGCCGGCACTCCCAGGTGGCTTATCGGTTGGTTGGCGCGTGCGGGTAGTTACACCCCCTGCAGGGTAAATATTTTCGGAAAGCCGTGTCCATGGTTATGGACGACTTGGTACCTTATTTCGGTGATCATAGACAACTTAAAACTAATCATAAAACTGTCAACTAAGGGTGGTTAGGATTGCTTCCTCGGGTTGAGGGAGGGGGTTATTCTTGTGGGTGGTGCAAATGATGACAACCTGGTGGCCACAGAAGATGGGGGATGAAGTCAGAGGTGTTGTTCCCCTATCCCATTTTAAAAGTCTACTGATCCGAGATTCTCTCCTGCCTCAATTTGAAAACAAAGATGGCTTTATGCAAAGACATTCATGATTACTCTCTGAACGGGTAGATATTTAATAGGTTAAATAAGTCTTGTTGAGTACCTTCTGTACTCAGCCTTGCGCACTTTTTGGACATGTGAAGGTTCCTACTCCACTGATGGTTTCTACATGGACATCGACGAGTAGATCGGGGTTCCTAGGCAGCAGCCTGGAATTGATGGGCGGGACGTCGCTTATGTTATGGCCTCTTAGGCCTTTTGGTTCTTGTTATGTAGCATAACATAATTTCCTTTCTGTGTTTGGTGTACTGTTGGGTCAGTGACCTCTGCTTGTAATATCTGCTATCTTCGCTCTACTAAGAGTTTGTATAATATTGCTTTGAGTCGTAGAGTCACTGTTGTGTTACCGAATATTCAACTGTTGGCTCTCGAGATTGAGGTTAGGCTTATATCAGATGGATATCTGGGATTTGTCTAGCCTGGCTCTCGGGGGTGCTACACGGCCCTTGCTTCCTCTTCAGGCCTTGTCGAGGATGTTCCTCTCGAGAGTCTCTCCAATCACTGGCTTGGTCCTTAGTCATTTCTTCGACGCTGTCGCGTGCGAGGGTTGTGGAGAGTGGGCTCTGCATACCCTGGTCCTCACTAGGCCGACAAACAAGATGAAAATCTCCCACGAGTTTGGATGTAGCAGTGAAGTATGCACCAACTCTCAATGTGAGAAAGGGCAATGCAAAGTACCGAAGATGCTAGCAATATGGTGGTAGAAGTGCCATTAAAACCACAGCTTTAGACCTCACAAGTAAAAAGATTCCAAATAAAAATTTGATCTTACAAGGCATAATAAAAATCACTCCAAGAGGGATCGTGGCAAATGACAAAGTCACTGTTGGCTTCCCCGACCGTAGCGCATAACATAGTCATTACGGTTGCCTTAGGCATGAAGGAGTCATATATCATTATGCAATCGACTAGAAATTTAAGTGTGGCACAACTTCAAGTTTTTCTAGACCAACCATTAATCATTTCACTTACCTACACCATCATGTTTACCATTAAGCAAATTTATATCTCAAAACAACATCAATGATTTAAGTGACACCATTTAATGATCTACAAGATTATGTATCATTTAGTTATACCATCTACCGCATTTAGCATTTTATGTTCTCAACCAAACACCAATCAACTTATTTAAAAGATAAACCCTCCAAGTAATTAAACAATGAGATATGAGAGTATGATATAATAAATCTAACAGCTCTAGCAAGAGATGCATGAAAAACAAGAGCTTGAAAGCAAAGTAGTAGCTTGAGAAGAATACTCAACAAATATAAGTGAAGAATATGAGTATTCATAAAAAAAGAGGAGTGTGTCTATCTCCACAAAGGTATGGTAGGATCCATTTTATTGAGAGAATGAATATAACGAAAACAAAAAACAAACAGACGCTTCAAGAAAAGCACATAAGATGTGGCGGAATTAAAATATAGTTTCACTAGAAAGGACTTGATAGTTTGTTGATGAAGAAGGGTATACCCAAGCTTTGACGCTTGAGTCTTCTTGAAATATGTTGGGGGTGAACCACCGGGGCATCCCCAAGCTTTGGCTTTACTATCCTCTTGATCACATCATATCATCCTTCTCTCTTAATCCTTGAAAACTTTCTCCACACCAAACTTATGATATTCTGTAGGAACACAATTGCTAACAATGCTACTGGACATTAGCTACAGCCACTGATACTTCATGGAATAAAAATATCCAATCAAAATAGCAAAAGAGGCATTGCAAAATAAATGGCAGAATCTGTAAAAAACAGAACAGTCCGTAAAGACGAATTTTTTAGAGGCACTTAACTTCCTTAAATAATAAAACGCAAAACTAATGAAAGTTGCATATATATCTGAGGATTACACACAAAAAAGGCCAGGTTAGTTGGATATTTCTATGAAGAGTTACGAATTAAACGGTGAACAACAGAAAACTATTTCTGTGCAGGAATCCAAATTTAGCATCAACTTTGAACTAGAGTCTTAACTTGACACAACAATGCAATAAAATAAATATACAAAGGAATTGTTACAGAGCTGATAAGACTCCTTGACTGAACAAAATAAAATAACAGAAATAAAAAGTGGGTTGTCTCCCATAAGCGCTTTTCTGTAACACCTTTCAGATAGGCACAAAAAGCAAAACTCAAGTATTATCAAGAGAAAAAGCATCAACACCATAATTTGAACGAACAATAGAATCAAAAGGTAGATTCATTATTTTCTTAGGGAAGTGTTCCATACCTTTCTTAAGTGGGAATTTGTACTTGATGGTACCTTCTTTCACATCAATAATAGCACCCACAGTTCTAAGAAAAGGTCTTCCCAACACAATTTGACAAGATGGATTGCATTCAATATCCAAGACAATGAAATCAACGGGGACCAGGTTATTATTAACCATAATAGGAACATCATTGACTCACCCCAAAACTTTCTTCAAAGCATTATCAGCAAGGAAAACATCCAAATAGCAATGTTCCAATAGTGTCAAATCAAACATATCATAGAGCTTCTTAGGCATAACAGAAATACTTGCACCAAGGTCACACAAAGAATTGCAATAAAATTTATCTACTTTCATTTTAATGATGGGCTCCCAACCATCTTCTAACTTCTTAGGGATAGAAGCTTCAAGTCTTAATTTATCTTCCCTAACTTTAATGAGAGCATTTGTAATATGAGTAGTAAAAGCCAAATTTAGAGAGCTAGCATTAGGAATTTGTAGCCAACTTTTGCAAGAATTTAATAACTTCAAAGATATTAAAATTATCAAAATAAAAATTATTATCATCAAAGCAAACCGAACCACATTCTCCCATGTTCATAAAAATTTCAGCACTTTTGTCAACACAAGTTTCAGCAGTTTTATGCAATTTTCAATTTTTGGAAGAAGTAGAGGAGACATTTCCTACACCAACTATGTTACCATTGATAATAGGAGTCTTACTAAAATGTGAAACACCATTATTTTCAGAGGTAGTAATAATAAAAACTTTAGCAATATTAGCCTCTTTATCTAGTTCTTTCTCTCTTTCCCATCTAGCACGCAATTGGGCCATCATCCTAACATTTTCATCAATTTGAACTTGGATAGCATTAATTTTAGCAAAAGGGTTACTCTCTTTAGTTTCAGTAGGCATGATTTTAGATTTTAAAATATCAACATCAAGGACAAGACTATCAACTTTAGAGGCAAGTATATCAATTATCCCGAGCTTTTTCTCAATAGTTTTATTAAACAAAGTTTGTGTAGTGATAAAATCTTTTAACATGGTCTCAAGTTCAGAGGTGGTAGTCCTATTATTGTTATAAGAATTACCATAACCACCACTATTATTCGAAAGATAGCTTATAGTTGTTATTACCATAATTGTTCCTATTGGCATTATTGTTAAAATTGTTATTTTTAATAAAGTTCACATCAACATGATCTTCTTGTGCAACTAAAGAAGCTAAGGGAACATTATTTGGATCAACATGGGATTTACCATTTGCAAGTATGGACATAATAATGTCAATCTTTTCACTCAAGGAAGAGGTTTCTTCAACAGAATTTACCTTCTTACCTTGAGGCGTCCTTTCTGTGTGCCATTCATAATAATTCAGCATCATATTATCCAAGAGTTTTGTTGTAGCCCCTAAAGTAATGGACATAAAAGTACCTCCAGCAGCCGAATCCTGCATAAAAGGTTTGGATGATCATCCAAGCAGTCAGTCCATGGGTAGGGCAATTATTAATTAAAGATTTCATTCTTTCCCAAGCTTGAGCAACATGTTCATTATCAAGTTGTATAAAATTCATGATGCTACTTCTTAGAGAAATAATCTTAGAAGGAGGATAGTATTTTCCAATAAAAGCATCTTCGCATTTAATCCATGAATCAATACTATTCCTAGACGATGAAAGCAACCATTATTTAGCTCTTCCTCTCAAGGAGAAAGGAAATAATTTCAGTTTTATGATATCACCATATATATCCTTATTCTTTTGCATTTCACATAGTTCAAAAAAATTATTTAGATGGGCAGAAACATCATCAGAACTAACACCAGATAATTGCTCTCTCATAACAAGGTTCAACAAAGCAGGTTTAATTTCAAATAATTATGCTTTAGATGCAGGTGGAGCAATAGGTGTGCATATAAAACCATTGTTGTTGGTGCTAGTAAAGTCACACAACTTAGTATTCTCAGCAGTACTCATTTTAGCAAATTAATTAACAAACTGAAATAACAATAATAGAAAAATAATATCAAACCGAAATAACAAAAATAACAAAACTAAAAATAAAATACTAAACCGAAATAAACAATAGTAATGCAAGTAACTATTTTTATTGTATTTTTTATATTAAGCAAACCAGAAAGTAATAAAAATAAACTAAGTAAGAAAATAACAAAATAAAAAGATTGGAAGTGTGAAATCTCCCCTCGTATTGGAATCCTTAAATTCCCTGGCAACGGCGCCAGAAAAGATCTTGATGCACACGGTACGTGTGTTGTTGGGAAACCCCAAGAGGAAGGTATGAAGTAGTGCAGCAGCAAATTTCACTCAGTTGTGAAACCAAGGTTATCCAACCAGTAGGAAATGAGAATTCCCCCGAGGTATCAACAGCGCCAGAAAAAACTGGTGCTAAGTTGACGGGGAGCCTGCACAGAAACAATCAAGATACTAACAGTGAGGTTGTCAATCTCACCGGCTTGCTGTAACAAAGGATTAAACATATGTGTGGAAGAAAGATGTTTATTTGCAGAAAGTAACTGGTTTGCGGTTTATTAGATTAAAGAGAAGGATCGGGGTCCAAAGTTCACTAGTGGTGTCTCTCCATAAATAATAATAACATTCATGCGGGTAAACAAATTACAGTTGGGCAATTGATAGAATAAAGAAGTGCATAACAATGCATATACTAACGTTATGATGTCTAGTGTGAGATTCATTTGGGTATTACAACAATATACATAGACTGTTCCAACCGCATCTATGACTAATAATCCACCTTCCTGTTAGCGTCCGTACCCCTTTCAGTATTAAGTTGCATGCAACAGATTATCGCCTTAAGCAATGTGTGTAAAGTAAGTAAGTAACATCATCCTTAGACAAAGTACTACTATTTAAGCCTAAAAAAAAGTACTAATGTTTTATCCCTAGTAGCAGCTGTACATCTATAACCTTAGAGATAGTTGTCACCACCCCAGATTTAATAGAGACATGAACCTACTATCGAGCATAAATACCCACTCTTGGAGTCACAAGCATCTACTTGGCCAGAGCATCTACTATAACGTAGACCATGCAAGATCATTAAATAGCACACACATGATATATTATGAAGTAATAACTTTAGTACTCAATATTCATTGGATCCCAGCAAACACAACATGAAGTATTACATAACGGTGATATTGATCATGATAGGCAGCTCATAAGATCTAAACATGATAGCACAAGAGGAGAAGACAACCATCTAGCTACTCCTATGGACCCGTAGTCCAAGGGTGAACTACTCACGCATCAGTCCGGGGGCGGGCATGATGACGTAGGGCCCTCCAGAGTCGATTCCCCCTGCCGGGAAGAAGTTCTGATCTCTCCCGAATTGGTGTTGACGACAGCGGTGGCTCGGGACCTGTAGAGGAAATAATGAACACCGTGCTAGGTTTTGGTTCGGGGGGTATATTAGGCGAAAGGGCGAGGTCAGTGGACCCCCAAGGGGCCCACACCACGTGCTCACGCGGCCAAGGAGCCTGCCGCGCGAGGACATGATATGGCCGCCTCGGTCGCCCACTTCGTCTCGTGTTCGGTCTTCTGGAACGTTCCTGATTAAAAACGGACTTCATAAAGGAAATCGTCCAATTCCGAGAATATTTCCTTAAGTACTTTTTTGAAACCAAAAACAGCAGAAAACAGGGAACTGACACTGTGGCATCTTGTTAATAGGTTAGTCCCTGAAAATGCATAAAACTATTAAAAATGCATACAAACCATTTAATAAGGTTGTATAATATAGCATGGAACATAAAAAATTATAGATACGTTGGAGATGTATCACATCTTGCTTCACTTCTATGATGGATCTTATGAATATTTTGTGCCTTTGCGCACTGATCAGTAAAATGAGTGAAAAAGCAATGTGACATGCAAATATTTGCAGTTCTGGCTGTATAAAAGGTGAGGTTTTAAGGTTTTCGGGTTGTGAATAATGCATATAAATGATGGTGATCAAACCCCCAGACTTAACCTTTGCTTGTCCTCGAGTAAAGAAATTGGACGATAATGACAACAGGCAGATTATGAATAGTGTAAAGTTCTGAATACTTAGGAGTGCATTCAAATTGGACTCAATGCAGTTCTTTCTACTATTAGAGTACGTGCTATCTTGGAAACAAGTTCCAGATAGAAGGATTCAATCATTTCTAAACTCAAGTACCAATGGATTAACTGTATAAGACATTTGCAAGGGAACTGAATATAAATAATCCAAAGGAAAGTCGTAATGCAGGAATGAATGCCAAATGGATGCAAAGTCAGTGCTTCACCTACTTTAGTTCCAGGGAACGTAAGCTGATGCAAATGCAAGTTTTTAGTTAGTTTGGCTATTTCACTGGCGAGACACTTGGGTTAGTGCTTCACAAGCAACAATCCCAGGATCATAGCTAACGCATAAAATTGAATCGTTTTTTGGGTAAGCCTTCAAGTTAGTGCTTCACAGACCAACATCCCAGGATAATGGTTGCTAATGCAATAATTTATAAGCATTTGGGCATTTGGGAATTTGGGCATTTGGGAATGAATGACAAATGGATGCAAAGTCAGTACTTAGCTCGCAAAGAAGGTAAGGCTAAGTTTATAAAATTGTGACTTTTAGTTTATAATCAAATTATTAAACACACTCCACTAAGATTATTATCCATACAATAATTTCAGCGATTACACGACCCTAATTCACTATACCACCCCCGATCGTCACGGCCGGCGACACAGATTCAAAGGTGGACATAATATGTCGATCACAACAACTATGTGACTCGTGCTCGATCTTACGATCTTCCCGTGTTCCGAGGCTATGTTTGTACATACTTGGATCGCCAATTAAACCTCGAAGGTTTTGCGCGTGCAAGGTGGCTTACACCCACTGTATGTGAACGATGAAATGTATGAAACCCGATCGTCACGGCCTGCCTCATGACGTAGAACTTTCTTGGTGGTGCACAATGAGGGAGAACATAATTTTGGTATTTGTTTGGGATCATCCTATTAAAGCTACTTTTTTATATCTAATATATAAGCAATCAAAAGGATGCACACACAACAACACAATATAAAATAATGTAATGAAGTGCGATATGACAAGGTCGTTGCGCCTGGACCTCCATGGCGCCATGTGCTTGGACCAGGAGCCCCGGCAAGGCTCCGAGTCAACGGTAACCTCCATTGCCTCCGACAGTACGAGTAATATCAAACTTACCGTAACCATGTCATATATAAACGCCTCTGCAAAATAAAGTTAGACGCATCTACGTTAATTTAGTTTTGCAAGTTTTACGTAGCTTATAGGCTTATTCGCAAGAGAACCGTTTCCCTACCTACGAACTTTGTATCACAACGTTTATCATATAATTGCATGTTTAAGCATCCCTTTCGGGCCCACCATTGAAATGCATAGCCGACTGAAGAGAGAGAGACAGACACTCGCCAGCCACAGATATTGTGCAAGCCATATTTCAGTAGTGGAACCAGTCTCACGTAAGCGTACGCGTGAAGTCGGTCCGGGCCGCTTCATCAACTCTATAGTCAAGGCATAGCAAGTGCACGATAGAGGGTAGCAAATATAAGAAAGACGTCCTGATTCCACATGAGTTCTAACTGTTGGGGGGATCATAACCCGGTAGGCCCACCGACATAGAAGATAAGCCGGTCTGGCAGGAGCCTGGGCCGGATCAAGCACAAAGACACGGGTCGGGTGACACATAAGCTGGTGCGCAACGTGTGCCTTGGCCCGCAAGGAAGAAGGATCCAAAAGGCTGGAGACCAAGTACAAGACGGAGTCCTGCTAAGGAAGGCGAAGACTTAGAGGACTTAGAGTAGAGTCCGGGTATGATAGGAACCCGGATCCCGGCTTGTATCTCCAACGAGACTCACCGCCTATATTAGGGGTCTCCTGGTTCCTAGAGGTCTAAGTTCTAAGTTCAAGAAGTCACATGCAATACCACCATTGTAATCTCGAGACCCGGAAGCTAAGGCGCCGAGTCCTCGAAACCCAGATCAATAAAGCAGAAGCAGGAAGTAGGTCTTTACCTCAAGACGAGGGGCCGAACCTGGGTAAATACTTGTTTCCCCACGCCACACTAGACAAGCTCCTGATGTCGGAAGCCTCCATGCCCCTCATCTCAAGTTTCCACCCGGAAACATCTGTCGTGACAATCCCACGACAGTTGGCGCCCACCGTGGGGCAAGCGGCCAAGAGCATCACTTTATCAGGAGAAGCGTGGCGAGGTATGGAAAACCTAGCTATCGGCCAGATTTACACGCTTCCAGGAGGAGAGCAGACCGTGGACGACTCCGGCTGGATAGAAGAGGCAGATTTTTTGGAAACCGGATCGATGCTCATCGTCGGGCAGATCGATGTTTTTGTCGGCGTGATCCGATCTAGCGGAGCCGGTAGAGAACAGTATGAGTCAGAGTACGAATCGGAGGCCGGGTCAACCCCAGTGGCCCAGACAGACGGAGAAGAGGCAGTCGGATCGCCAGAATTTGAAGCCACCACCGAAGAGGAAGAGTCGGCGATCCAAGTTATGCAGGGTTCCATTATCACCCCCACCAATATGTCAGATCTAGACACATATACAAAGTCAATTTTACCATTGTTCGAGGATCGTTACGGGGACGGGCTTGAAGATGAAGATCACCCGGCGCCATTGGGACCCGTACGACATATGACGGTTCACGTCGTGACCCGGGCACCACCTGCTGATGGAGTTATGGCTTCCGATGAGTGATGAGACGAGTGTCGAGGCAACAGCAAGGCAGAACAGAGACAATTGGGATCAGAATCAAATTTCTGCACCAGTAGCAAACTATGCACCACCTAAAACCAACACCGGAGGAATTTTACCAACTTTAAGTTCTATGTCCCAGGCACATGTACCAGCTGTAGGGATAGCTCTGGGAAACCCAATCTTCGCACATACCCCGGTGCCGTCACCAAATCCGGCTAACATGGTCCAGTCACCGTCCTTGGAGCAGCAAGCTCTCGCCGGGACATCAGCAAGCCCGGCGCAACATATGGGAGATGTAACAAACACCAGCACGACTCCGATGAGAGAGATAGAAGACGTAAGGCAGGCAGTGGCAAGGGCAAATCAAGAGCGTGCGGACGAAATCCGGCGTATACAAGATAGAGAGCGATTGGTGGCTCAGCAAGAACAGAGCTTACTGAAAAAAGGAACACCCTTGAGAGAAGGAGGGACGAGTTAACTGCTGTCCAGAACAAAAGAAGCGGAAGCTGCTTACATTTACCAACCGGAACAAATACCATAGCACGTCGAGCTTTGGAATATTAAACGCCAGCCAACGCGGCAGTACTAGTACCAGTAGCAACGACTAACCCAGTGTTGGGAGCAGGCGTGCCACCGGCCGGGTTACCAGGAGCGCCAGCGAGAAGCCCGACAGGAGCCGGAGTAGCGGTCGTCGATCAACTACCACCACCTCCACCCAGGTTCAATCCTCCTCCGGGTCATTACAATAATTCAGTTGATAATATTTTTGCAGCGACACATGCCCTAGAGCAAATACCTTTCGGCAACTCACCGGCCGACTTAGAACCAAGAAGAGTTGTTGATCTATTGCGAACAGCCGTGGTCCAGCAGAACAACAACCCGCGAGGCTCACAAGCTTTCAATTCAGAGCTAGTAAGAAGCCGTACCAGAACCCGGCAGCCAGAGCCGGTAGCAGCAAGATCGGTTCATACCAGGCTTGGACCGGTAAGCCGGAAAGTTCAGCAACAAGAAGTACAACAGCCGCAACAGGTTGTCGCGCCACGAAGGGTGGCCGCACCTCCTGCCTCCGCGGGCCAGTCCATAGTGACCAGTTCAAGAGCAAGGCGCGCAGCCGCCGGAGCAGTTGTACCAGATTCCGGAGTTGAAGTTGTGGCTAAGCCCAGACCCGTCGTCACTTCGCCTGCGCCGGTTCATGGAGCAGGCTCGTCAGCAAACCTAACAGGACCTAAATTCTTATCAGATGCGATCAGATCAGAACCTTCCATAGAAAAATTCAAAGAGTCGAGCAAGATTGTCAACTGTGAGCCGGACATGAACCCGGACACATGGTTAAGTGGTTATAATATGGCCATGTACATGAAGAACGCCACAACAAACCTATGTCCCTATGTGCACGTTACCTGTACCTCATGATGGCAGAAGGAGCGCCCAAGATCTGGATTGACCGACTTCCACTAACGAGGGGTTAACTCGGCAAATCCCATGGTAAGGTACCTAGGGTTATATTGACAGGAAGACTACATGGGAGTTGGTGAATTCGGACGGCCGCCGTGCAAGGAATTGCTCGTCAGATCTATATTATCGAACTCACATGAATAGTTACAATGGCAACACGGCGAGTTGACGACTCGCTAGGGTTAGGAATAATCAGATTGCACGTACGTTTGATATCCCCATCCTGACCCTTATATAGTGGGTTAGGTCCCAGGTGTTTGAATACAAGTCGAAGTATATCTCTAGTCATACTAAGTCGGTACGATGCCTCTTTACTTGACTCGCATTCTAGCTTCTCTGGACCGTACCATCTTCTGGCCCATACATCCTAGACGGGCCTCCAGGTGGGCCTTCTAGTAGATTACTCTTTATTATGTCCGGGTAGTCACACCCATTGGGTATAACCACATCATCCACCTCATAGCATCAACTCGTGGGAGGAACTGAAGGCGGCATTCATCAAAAATTTCGCTAGGACATGCAAGAAACAATATACTGAGGCAGATCTCGACTGTTGAGTTATGAGGAAGACCGAGTCGGCAAGACAGTGGGTAGCCCGAGTCACAGAGATCTTACAGTCATCCACCAATATCTCGGCACACACGGCGATAACAACTATGGAGAAAAACTACGGTTTCGATTCTTTGACGCATAAACTTGGACGTATGAGAGAGGATGTATCTCGCCAAAATATCACAATAGGCGAAGTGTTCACAATCGCTAACAAGTACGCAGCTACAGATAAAAGAACGGGTGGACGGAAGAGCAACCAAAGAACAACCGAGTCGGTGCAGGCCGTAACCCCACTAGTGGAAAATGGCTACCTGTGGCACACCCTTTAGCCTTTCTGTAGCGCAGCCAGGAAAATGGGGGGGTGCGCCACAAATTTTTTCATAATTCTGTGGCGCATCCATCCTTCTTCGTCATATAAATATTTCAGTGGCGCACGTAGTTTCTGTGCGCCACAGAATTATATGCGCCACAAAAAAATCAACCATGCGCCACAGAATAAATAACAGGAATTTTGGAAAAAAAATCCTGATGTACAAATAAAGGTATATAAAGGATTTATACATATATATTATAAGTTGACACATATATATTCAACCAGTACATAAATTAGAACAGACATATCACATTCATTCGAGCCCGAGATGTATATATATATATATAGGGTAGCGCTATTTGACTCCCTGGGAGAAGAATAGTTATTCTACACCCACCCCGTATCTTTTGAACCGTAAAGAATTTTTACGTCACGTAAATTTTGCCGTACTTCGTAAGTTTATAAGAACGTAAGAAAATATTAACATGATATACAAATTTATTTATGTGGCATATAAAAAATATTACGTAAAATACGCAACACTGTTATAACTTATATATTGCATCTCTTATGTATATTTTTTAGTTATGGGGCAAAATAAATATAATTATTTGGATCATAAACATATTTTTTTTATAAAAAAAAATGTAAAAACTTTCCGGTGCAAAAAAATTTATTCTGCACCTGGTGCAGAATAGGGTTTCTATATATATAGGGTAGCGCTATTTGACTCCCTGGGAGTAGAATAGTTATTCTACACCCACCCCGTATCTTTTGAACCGTAAAGAATTTTTACGTCACGTAAATTTTGTCATACTTCTTAAATTAATAGCAATATAAGAAAATATTAACATCATGTAAAATTTTATTTATATGGCATATAAAAAATATTACATAAAATACGCAATTTTACCTATTTTTACACTATTATGACATATATATTGCATTTTTATGTAGAATTTTTAGTTATGGAGCAAAAAAATGTAATTATTTGGATCATAAACATATTTTCTTTCATAAAAACAATGTAAAAAACCTCGGGTGCAAAATAATTTATCCTGCACCTGGGTGCAGAATAGGGTTTCCCTATATATATATATATATATATATATATATGGCGTCGTATCCTATGCATCCTTCTTCTTTGTGTATCCCTGCATCCGACTAAACTCAGCCATACGATTTAAATCGTGGGTTCCGACTCAATCCGATGTAATTTTGCACAGAGCCGCCCGCGTCTAGGTCATGGTTTTGCAAGTTAACCCCTGCCTGTTCGACTACTGCACACACGAGCCGCCCTAATGATTGGTCACATCGATCGATTGCGGTTGCAGGTTTCCAGATCGCCATGGAGGCAATCCGTAGCTAGCTAGAGACGGGGAAGTCATCCGGCAACCGGAACCAGGCCACAAATCCCGATGGACTGCAGTTGGATTCAGCCCGATCTCCCGACGCGGTTGGCCGTGCAGTTTACAGCAGGCAGGCACATCAAGCTGACTTGATGTTCTTCTAATGCGAAATATAGGAGCGATATCCGCGTCCAAAGATGTCTCACGTAGGAATTGTTGTGAATGACAAGGAAGGATACGCTTTCAGGCATAGGCAGATCAAATTGCTTCAACAACAGCTTAGGATAAAATTATGGTTTTGCATATTGCGCAGTGTGCTTCACGTTTCAAAGGCTTATTTCTTAGCTGCTTGTGCATTAATGGAAGCTGTCAATAACCTCCGAATGCAGATGAGCAGGGAAAGGATTCAGCATACCCATAAAGAAAGCAACTGTTCCTCTCCCGGTAAGTCGTTGCTTTCACTGATCATGGATATATTCAGTTCAAGTAAATATACATGAAGGCGCTTACTCGTTAATTGTTTATTTTGAAGCGTTCATCTTTTACACCTGAATGTGAAGATAATTTGGAGCCTAAATCAGGGACATTTGAAGGACTGGAGGTTGTGGAGAAGTTCTACAACGACCATTTACATGTGCAAGACATACAAGAAAAAACATGGCTTACTATTTTATTCAGTGTTAGAAATGTCTTTATGTAATATATCAGAATTTTTGTTTGGTCCAATTGTATATCTTAATGGTGAACATATTAAAGTTTGCATTTTTGCTACTGTAGTTGAGTTGCAAATTAATATATGATTGCTTCTTTCAAACATGATATGATATGATATGATATGATATGTGAGAGGACAGTGATTGGATATGCCTTCACATTTTCTTTTGGATTCAAGACGGTGTAGTGATAAGAAACTGCAGGATTTTGTGTGGGGCAACATTGCTGCAGTCTGTCTACCGCTGTTGAGCAGTCTTGCAAAAGTGAATCATGGAGGATGGAAACTTATCTCTCTTTAAGCTGCTCTCCATGTACAACCTACTTGGATTATAGTAACGTATTTTGATGATCATAAAATTAATCTCATGTATATTTGTCTACATGTAAACTGCTTGTTGTAAGTTGTAACACACACTGTTCAATTGTTCATACAGTAACCTATTTGGTAATCAGAAACTGAATCTGATGTATATGCCTGAGATAAGGCACATAGATCAGTAATTGTTGAGCCTGATGATATGTCTTCACTCGGTTATTGTTACGTCAAAACACCTCAAACTGCAAATGGACAGAGCATAAGAATTGTTTCTTCCTTACATTTCCGTACAACAACTTTCTCCCACTTCTTTCTAGAAAATCACTAATCGCCAATGCTGTACATGAAGATTGTAAACTCCGAAGATACACTTTCACCGAACAAAGAGCAAAATGAAAGCGATCAGATACTTAGGAGGCTCATGTACAAGTACTGGATACATAGATACAGTACGCAAGAAAAAGAAAAGTTCAGAGATGTAGACGGACAATTTCCTGAGATAGCCTAGTGGCCATGCAAGGGGGTTGCAGGCTTGCAGCCCACACTAGTCTGTGTAGCAACTAGCGATGCGGAGGTTGGGGACGCCGGAGACCTCGGCATCAAGGACCAGCGAGAAAGACAGACATGCGCGGAACGATGGTAGCGGCATAGGACACGGAAGATCGCGTCGAGTTCATCGAATGACATCTTGTTTCCAGCGACGGCGAGTAGAGATGGATTTGGTTTGGGATGCTGAGCTCTTCGCCGCCGCCGTTGGGATCCAGCACCTGGGTTGTGACGTTTATCCCCGTTCGAATGTCCCGGGGTTAACTTGCAAAACCATGACCTAGACGCGGGCGGCTCTGTGCAAAATTACATCGGATTGAGTCGGAACCCACGATTTAAATCGTATGGCTGAGTTTAGTCGGATGCAGGGATACACAAAGAAGAAGGATGCATAGGATACGACGCCTATATATATATATATATATATATATATATATATATAGTAATAAGAGTACTTAGTGCCGAATCTTACATGTATAAGTCATGATACAAATGGAGCTCGAAATAGAAAATTTCATCATTTCATACATATAGTTATCAAATAGAGTACACATAAGTGAAAATCAGCGGAAGAGCACGATCACGTGTAGCCTAGCTAGTTCTTCGTCGGCGCCGGGAACGGTTTGTGGAGTCCTTCGTCGTCCACGTCCTCATGTCCTGCTGCGACGCTAGACGTTCTTCGATCTCCATCTTAGTCAATTCTAGAGATGGATTGGTAAGTATCAGTTAATAACATAAATAGAGTGTGAATAATTCATGTATATAACTGCAATAAAGAAAATAAACACTTGTTGCACAAGCACAAGCTAGGCGCAGTTTTGTAATACATCCTACCTCTAGGGTAGCGTAGGCAGCCCTCAATAGCCATGACATCGTGGAGGATGATATGTGATAACTTCATCTTGGTGCGATGGAAGTCTTCTCTAAGATCAGCATCAGAGATTTCCCCCATATTTCCAATCTATTTCCGGAGCCCTAATGGAAACCTCATGGCTTCAGCTTCCTGGACATACTCTTTAAGATGATGGATGACGTAGAACGCCTCCTTCAAGCTGGTAGAGGCCTCCTTGATGCAAGAGAAGTCGGTGACATGCCTGAACTTGTGCTTCTTGTTCTTGTTCAAGAATTCACACTTCTTCTGGAAGGTGCCTCCATTACTGGCGTAGAGCTCGAGAGCCTCATCGAGAACACCCTTTATTCGGGTGTAGTCTTTCTTTGTAACCGAACTCTCCGAGTGTAAGTAAGTGGCAATGGACAACCTCGTGTTTACGATGATGACTGCGTGCTGGTCACTCCTTAACGTAATTCAGAGGGAATGTACGAAATTCATGATAAGCAATGGAACGACTCTATGGGAAAACATAAGTTACGACATTGACGAGCGGATGTATACTTACTTGCAAAAGAAAGGCACAAGATGGCTGTTCTTGCTCATGTTTTTCAACATGAAGCTTTGGAGGTACTCCCTCGCCATGACCCGTGTCGCTAATCCTTCACATAGCTGGCTGTCACGCATGTAGTAGGGATCCGCTACCGCGACGTATGGGTTTGACTCTCTCTTGCTCTTAATCGCCAAATTGAGCGCGTATAGACGGACCAAGTTATAGTACAACCGTCTACCATGAAACAGCTTGAAGATGTCCTCGAAGGCTATAAAGAATACATCCGTCGGGGCTTCATCGACGAAGTTCAAGCCCTTTGGCACCTTGCACGTGAAGACGGGGTAATTTGGGTCCTTGTGTTTAAGAAGCATGCCCTCTAGCGTCAATATAGCATCATGAAAAGCTTGCATGGATCCTTGTGCGACGCAGAGCAGCTTTAGAGGCAGTATCGGTTTACCAGATTCATGCATTCAGGTCAAGCCAACACAACATCGTGGAACCATTCGTTCATCCAGGACAGACTTAGGAGCTGGCTGGCTTGAAGACGCACCTGGTTTGCTTCTCTTCCTGGGCTTCTTCTTCTTCTCTAGGATTGCACAACGTGAATCTACTTATGCAGTGTGCCAGGGCTGCAAATGTTAGCCGATTCAACTTGATCGCCGGCCTCCGGAGGCGTTTATTGAGATAAACCATGGAAGTTTAGGCGCTGCGAGCATGAAGTGGGACGAATAGGCATACTGCGGGGGCCGCGGAATTCTTCTTCATCCAAAGCAGGCATGCACGAACCATTGAAGGCGCCAGTGTTGAGGAAGCCATCGACGTCCTCGTCATTCATATCATCATCATGATGATCTTCGTTGATGTCTTCAAGTTGAGGCGCAGCGCCTTTGCCCTTGTCTTGTTGTTGCGGTGCAGACGCTCGCAAGAGTATTTGGTGCCGTTTGTGGTGGCGACAACCGCCGGCGCTTTCTTCCGGGTCCTGGCAACGGGTGCTTGTGGCGCCAGCTTGTGCACAATGGGCATATGTGGCGGCCTCGCCGAGGGCTGAACGATAGAGGGCCGGCTAACCTTTAGTGGCGGCTTGGAGGTGGCGTCTGAGGTGCGTCTGAACCCTCCAGGACAAATTTGGCTCTTCGGCCATTCCATGAGCCACTAGAGTCAGGCTCCAAGGACCATGTGCTCATCATCGTCGGCTCCTGCAGGTTGCATTGGGGGACTGATGTGTTGAAACTGAGGCAATACCTCAGCCGACTTGATTCTCAGCACGGCCGGGTTCATGCGTTGGTTGTGCATTAGGTTACCCTTTGGTTGTATGATCGTGCCCTTAGCAACATCCACCAACTCGCCGTCGGCCCCCACCGTATCAGGAGTGTGCAAACCATGTCCTGAGAGTCAACACATATGCATGTTGGTGGGCATCATGAGATGACATTCATCAAAGGCATAGTTAATTATAGAAGATGTCATGGACTAACTAGTTAGTTACCTTGTCGATTGCGTTGAGCTCCTCTAATGTTGATACAATGGCGCCGGCGGCCGGCATCTCATTGTCTTGCGCCGTAGTTTACATGGGGAGCTCATGTGCCTCGGTAGGGGGCGCATGTTGCATAGTATGAAACGGCGGCTCGAAAGCGGTTTTGGGCGGCGGGGTCACCAGCTGGTCCGGAGGGGTCGCCATATGGCTGGAGTTGCTGGTGACGTAGCTGGGCACGTGTATCGGCCCCTTTCGACCTACCGCATTCCAAGCAACTAACCCCTCCATCAACCCAGGGGGAAGATCTCATCGATCCTATTCTTCACCATCTGGTTCACCGTGGTGGAATCCACTTTCTCATTCTCCAATGTCTCCACCTTCTTCCTAGCTGCATAACCTCCGCGTCATCCCGTGTCGACTTCCTCCTCTGCCTTCTCGACTGGCCGCCGTCTGTGCTGTAGTACTGGAGGAACTTCATGCTCGTATAAAATCTGGTGACACGGCAAACTGACGTGGGCGGCAAGTTCTTGTACCTCTTCTTCCAAACGTTCATCGCCCTATTGAAAGTATTGTCCCACGGCTCTGTTGAATCCTGGGACGACAGGCCTGCCTCACTGTCAGCCTTCAACTCGTCAGCCTGTAGACAAAGCAAATTAATGTGAACTCATGCATATGTAGACAAATTAGCCTACTGGGAAAATTAAATTCCTTACCAGCACTTTCTCAAATTTCTTCAAATCGTCTGTAACATCCCAAAATATTAATATAATTATTAATGCAAAAATGTGGGCCAACAAAAACTTTTCTTATAAAAATTTATGTATGTTTAATTCTTGAGTATTGTTGTTTGCTTTGCTTGCAAGATTGTTGAATTCTAGCTCTAATTAAAAGTTTGAAGAAAAGAAAACAAACAAAACAAATTACCAAACATAACCCCATGTGACACATGTCACATTATTTTCCAAAGTAAGAAACATAATTTTATTTTCAAACCTTAAATCAATGGAGTAATATTATAAACACTCCTAGTTGATTTCCACAAACTATTCCCTTTCAATTTTCAAATGCAAGAACCTCAAATTCAAATTAGAAATTCATTATTGAAATATTTCAAAATATTTCAAAAAGACTTTCTATCACTTACCAATAATGTATTTAGCCTAGATCCTAAGTTTGGACCCAAAAGAATTAAGCAAAGTATGAAAATTAAATAGCCAAAATGCACACTGTTCTGGTTCATGCATTTCATCAAAAACCTTATGATCATCACCCTGTTCTTCCTAAACCAACTCAAATCCGAGATCAATTGATCGATTTCGAGCAAATTGAAGCAAGTCACTACCTCCATTCGAGTGCTCTCACCTCACTCATCTCTCTGCACGCCAGAAATCGAAGCAAGGAGGTCGGGGAAGAGGAGGAGCGGCAGGGGACAGGCGCGGCCGTGCGCACGTCGCCATGTCGCGCCGGGCAGCAGTGGTGGCAGCACCGCAATGCGCAGCACCGTGCCCCACTTTTCTCCCATGCCTCTCTGCTCCCTCGCGAAACCGCACCGCACCCAGCACGATCCCCAGCACGCCGCGTCCGCGCCATGCCGTGCACGTCGTGCACCGCCCGAGCGCGCTCACGGCCGGCCCGCCTCGTCGAGCACGCGCAGCTCGCGCCACGCCTCCCCTCCTTTCCCAAACGGTCTCCCGAGCACCCCGCAACCCAGCCACCCCCCTCCACCGGCCTACGGCGAGCTAGCACGGCCGCGGGCGCCCTCTGCACCGCGTCCACCGTGCCCCACCCGTCCGCTATTTAAACGCCCCCGTGCTCCACACTTCCTCCACACCTCGCCACCACCCCTCACCCTCACTCTCCACTCTCTCGTGCGCCGCTAGGAAGCCCAGTCCAAGGCAGCAAGGCCTCAGGCCGCCGTGGTCTCCTCGAGCCCGCCGTGCCCGAGGTAGGCGACGACCGCGGCCAGGCCACGGCACCCAACCCCTTCACTCCCCACTGCCTCCCCTCGCTTTCCCTTGATCCCCTCTCTCACCCGCGCCCGTTTCCCCTCTGATTCGTGCCCAGGAGCGTCGCCAATCGCTCGCCGGAGCTGGAGCAAGGCCGCGGAGGAGGAGCTGCTCGCCGCCGCCGCTCGGAGCCTCCCCAGCCCGCGCCACCTAGCCGACGAGCTTCCCCGAGCCGCCGCACCCCTCCTGCACCGTCGCCGTCGCCTCCCGAGCCCCTAGGTGAGCCGCCCGTCCTCCTCGCCGTCGCCGGAGTCGCGCGCCGCCAGTTTTAGGTCGCCGGCGTTGCGGCCGATCGAGGGCCGTTGGATCTTGATCCAACGGTGCCTTACCGGTTCGATTTAAATAAAAAGAATCTGACAGGCGGACCCCAGCTGTCAGTTTTAAATGAATCCCGCGCGCGCTCGCTGAGTCTCTGTCCAGTAGGCCCCACCCGTCAGGGTTTTCAACATTATCCACTCCTGGATTTTAATTCGAATTTAGATTTAATTTGAAATCAGTACTGAACTCAATTTTAGAAATTCCATATCTGGATATTTACAACTCCAAATGGAACAAATCTAACTGTTCTGGAAAGCTTATGAAGTTATCTATCCAACCCAATTGGTTTCACTCCATTTGGATATATAATAAAAATACACTATTCAAAATACCAAAACAGGTTTAAATTCTAAACTAGTTTGTTTCTGATACTCTGTTAATCCAAATTAGTTGAAACTAATTTTATTAGGTCACATTTAACCATGGTTAGTCACCCCTAAAAGGGTTTAATTTTTATATGAATATAATTTAAATAATAGTCAAAACCTTATTAATTGGCTTCTGGATTCAAAACAATGTGTAGGGAGTTTGGTAATTCCAAATGACCCAAATCCAATTGCGTCATCTTCTACACATCATTAGCTTTCTGTAGAATTTTAGTTTGTATTTTTATGACCAACAGAACTCAAGCTATGAAATTAAACATGTGCAACAAGTTTCTGCCCTAATTAAAATACAATTGAATAATGGTTAAATCAATTAAATTGAAACCACATAGTGTTGTTGATATGTGAAATGATTAATTAGAACCTCTAAGAGTGTATTGCTATGATGATTGATTGAATAGGCTAGTGATCGTTTGTATTGATTGCTTGTGTATTAGACGAGAACATTGCCGAATATATCGAGGAGGAAGGATTTGTGGAACCTGAAGACCAAGACCAAGACCACTTTGTTGAGCAAGGCAAGCTACTCTCTGAGCTTGCACCTAACTTATGCATCTAGATTTACAAATCATTTTCAACAGCAAAGGTTTATAAAAACCCTTTTTCAAAGGTATATAGAGATTATTTGCCACCCTGTGTAGAAGTATATGCTAAAACTATAGGATGGAAAAAAAAACAAGGTTTGTTTATTCAAAACTCCTTTGAAAACTTGTGTGGATATAAAAGCACTATGATATGGTGTTGAAGTAAAGAAATGGAGAAAGGTGGTTTTTGAGAAAAGCACATTGTGTCTTAGTACTTACGTCGATCAGCCGATACTCTGTGCGACCACATTTACCCCCATATGGGAAAGGGCTTAGTCATATAGTTTGCTCTTATTAGTATGGGACACTGCATCAACGGAGATGACTCTGTTATGCATGAGGGAATGGTTTGACGACCTACCCCTGACCTGGGTCCTCGCTCAACATCTATGAGTAGATAAGGAGGAGGATAGAAGGATGTCCCCTATACACCGCCAGATAAAACATGTGAGTCCTCACACTTAGATCCCGACGGGCTGGGTTAAGTGTCGATGGGAAGTATCATATGGGCAGGATCCTATACTAGCATGAGCAAAGGAAAGACTAGGGTCGGTGACTCAACTTCGCATACCACTGGTATGGCGAAACGTGGCTGACACGATGAGTTATCGGATGAGTGTGGGAAAAGTGTGCTACCTCTGCAGAGGGTAATTAAACTATTCGAATAGCCGAGTCCTCAGATATGGACAGTTGAGAGGCCCTACTTTGACCATGTGCAAATTTTGGGAAAATATTTGAGTTTTAAAAGAAAAAGGAATTGGAGAATGTTCCATACACCTATACCAACGGATCGGTATGAGGTAGTTGGAGAATAATTACCATAATGGTTTATGGTCGGAAAAGGAGGAGTTTTAGAAGAAAACTAATAACATTGAGATATTAAGAGTAGTTATAATCTCCTTATCTTCTTCAACAAAGATATAGAGATGTTTCAAATAAATAAAAGTGTGAAACTAAAACTGAGACTAGTGCACTCATGTTGGAGTAGTTTGCGAGTACATTCAAATCTACTCATACTAGTTTTGTCCCTGGTTATTGTCGTAGCCAGACTTCGAGGAGCCCTACGCCCAGGAAGAGTATGGCGACATCTATGCCAACTAAGGATCTTCATAAGTCGACTGCCTGTCGGGTCATCGCTAGGATTTGATGTCTACTGCGCCTTAGTTCCGCTGATTGTTTTGGTTTGGCCCGTGAAGGCACCTATGTAAGACTTGGTCTAAATGACCATTTATGTAAGACTTTAATTCGGTGTTGTAATGGATGTAAACTTTGGTATTCAGTTCGGATTATGTGCAACGACAGACTGATCACGGGATCGTTGTGTTAAGCATAATCGGGTACTTCGGACAGCTAGTCCGGGGTCCCCACATAATTGGTATCAGAGCCATCTCTACTTTAGGAGCCTTAGATTAGCATGGTCGCTAGGTAGTTATTACAAAAGTTAAGTTTTAAAGAAAACAAAGGAAGGAATTAGTTTTTTTTATTTAAAATGCTTATCTCTAACCCTCTCACTTATGCAAAATTCTCTTCTTACAAACTACTAAGTTTTCTCTCATATTCATAAAAACTTGCCACACTTGTCATTTTAATAAACTTAAAAATCTGCTCACATATTGTCCCTTCCATTAAAATTTTTGATATACTTGTCATCTCACTAACTTAAAATTTTGACTAAAAATTATAGATGGCGATCCATTTCACCGAGTTCGTTCAGCTTGAGAAGGACGGCAAGTTGATGTTCGAGAAGGACTTGTTCGAGTTGACCAAGCTGTTAGGTCGTCCCACTCCGGAGTTTAAGCGAGCCCAGGTGGACGCTCCCGGTAACGGGAACCTGTCCTGGTTGATCGAGGCGTCTGTTCGCGGGAACATCAAGTCCCCCGGATCCAAGACACTCACCTTCACCACCATGGACGTCCACTGGGACGACGGACTGTGTCGTTCCATGCAGCGGATTCTATCCCGGCTTTGTGAGGAACACAAGGCGGATTTGACAAACTCTCGTTTCCAGTTCTACGGGAGGCGCACTATCGATGGACACCCTATTTGGTCCCCTCTACACCCGACGTTCGGAGAGTATATCTTGGACATGGAGATTATGCTCTTTCGCACCCAGGAGGATCTGAGGTGCGCTAGACTTCGGTCTCACTTTGATCGCCTCTCGCTCAAGGAGAGTCGCGAGAGTGAGGCACAACTGAAGACTGAGAAGGCCGCTCTTCTTAAGAAGGGAACCCAGACGAGGAAGACCATAGCGAAGCTCCGCAAGAAGGTTGCAGAGCAGGATGAGCTGATCGAGGATTTGGAGCTCCGTACTGACGAGATGGAGGAGGAGGGCGAGGATCTCCGCAAGGAGAACGACGCTTTCCTCAGTGACGATGATGACTATCTGGTGGAGATGGACTATGAGGAGGAGGATGACGAGGAGGAGGATCCAGAGGAGCCACCCTACCAGTCTGACGCTGACGTAGCAGAGCCTGAGGTTCCACCTCAGTAGGCGAGTGACTTGAGTACTACCGCAGGATTAGGTCGACCCCCTATCGCTAGTAGAGTCAAAGTTGTGGTTCTTTTGGAGCTTTCACTATGTACATTAGCATAAGGGAAAATGTTGTAGGCTTGATATGGTGAACTCTTGATGTAATGGTTGTGCTATATAAGTGTGTGCTAGTCTTGTTAATCTGTGTAAAATGTTTCTCCTATAATCCTTAGTAAATCAACCTCTACGCAAAACCAATCTTTTCCTTGGTCAAACCCCTTTTTGCTTGCCCCTTATACCCGGTGTGCTTCAGGATGGTGGACACTCGTCGCTCCAACACGGATGGAGGACCACCACCCCCACCAGAACCAACCACCGCCCAACTTCTTGGGCTCATCATGGAGGAACGCCAAGCTGCCCGGACTGAGCGTCAAGCTCATATCGCTGCCCTGCAATAGATCGCTGCCGCTCACAACAACAACAACAACCACAACAATGGCAATGGCAATGGTGAAGGAAATCAGCGGTCCACTTTGAGCGACTTTCAAAAGACCAACCCACCCACCTATTCCAAGGGACTTCACCCACTTGAGGCCGATGACTGGCTTCGCACCATTAACAACAACCTGGAAGTTGCAGCCGTGGGAGAACCTGAGAAGGTGCTGTATGCGACCCACTATCTTGCAGGACCATCACGGTCTTGGTGGGAAGCTACCAAGGCTCTCCAGCAAGCTGGTTATGTTATCAACTGGGTTGATTTCCAGGAGAAGTTCCGCAAGAAGCACATTCCCCGCGGACTCATTGAGCGGAAGAAGGATGATTTCCGCAAGTTGCGGCAGGGAAGTAGAGATGTGGTCGGATACCTCGATGAGTTCACTGACTTGTCTCGGTATGCTCCTGATGACATCGACACCGAGAGGAAGAAGATGGAGCGTTTCATGAACGGACTACATGATGAACTGCAATGCGCTTTGGTTATCCATGACTTTGTTGATTTGGAATCACTTGTGGACAAGGCCATCCAGTTGGAGACCAAGCGCAAGTCCATGTTTGAAGGTCGTAAGAGGAGAATGATTGCCCAGGAAGGTTCGAGCAGCCAGAAGCCTCGCACCTACCCACAAAACCCCAAGCCGGCCTATCGACCACCACCAAACCCACGCCCCAATTACCCTAATCACCCAAACAACCCAAACAACTTCAACCGTCCCAATGACAACACCCGTCCCGGAGGGAACTCTAACAACTTCAACCGCAATGCCAATGTTGTCTGTTTCAATTGCGGCACCAAAGGTCACTACTCCAAAGAATGCCCCAATCCTAAGAAGAATGGTCCACGCCCCGATGCACAGGCGCCGAACAACGGCCAAGGCCGTAATGGAAATGGCAAGAACCCCGCACCCCGCGGAAATGTTGATGTTGCCAAGGGACGCCTGCACCACATCAATGCTGAAGAGGCCGTGGATGCACCAGATGTTGTGCTGGGTACGTTCCTTGTCAACTCAGTACCTGCAACTGATCTGTTTGATTCTGGTGCTACTCATTCTTTTGTTACCCAAGAATTTGTTGTCAAGGGAGGTTTAGTCAGAAACCTCTTACCCAAACCCATGGTCATGCAAATCCCAGAATCCACCATAGATACCAAGTCATTTTGCCCGGACATTTCCCTTGAGATCAAAGGGGAAAAGTTCCTAGTCGACTTAATCATTCTAGGAACCCAAGGAATAGATGTCATACTGGGTATGAATTGGTTAGCCAAGTACCGTGGTCGAATTGACTATGCCAGAAGAGTTGTATCCCTCACCACCGACAAAGAAGTAGAACTGGAGTATGTGTCAGAAACGAGTCGACCCCAACCAGGATGCCATGAGAGCATAGCTCGACCCACCCTAGATGAGATCCATGTTGTTCACCTGTTCCAAGATGTCTTTCCTGAAGAATTGCCTGGTATGCCGCCGGATCGGGATATTGAGTTCATCATTGAACTTATCCCCGGGACAGCCCCTATATCCCAAAGACCTTATCGGATGAATCCGGAAGAACTGGTTGAGTTGAAGAAGCAGTTAGCAGATATGCTCAGCAAAGGACTTATTCGCCCAAGTGCTTCACCCTGGGGATCACCCATTATTTTTGTGGATAAGAGAGATGGTACCACACGCCTGTGTGTGGATTATCGCAAGTTAAATGATGTGACCATTAAGAACAAGTACCCTCTTCCAAAGATCGAGCATCTGTTCGATCAAATGAACGGAGCCCGAGTCTTTTCCAAGATCGATCTTCGGTCAGGGTATCATCAGTTAAAAATCCGAGAGACAGACATTCCCAAGACTGCCTTCGCCACCCGCTACGGTTTATTTGAATACACCGTAATGTCCTTTGGTCTGACCAATGCCCCAGCCTATTTTATGAATCTCATGAACAAGATCTTCATGGAGTATCTTGACAAGTTCGTGGTAGTTTTCCTTGATGACATCCTTATTTACTCCAAAACTGAAGAAGAGCATGCTGAACACCTGCGTCTAGTTTTAGCAACCCTCCGAGAGCATCAGTTGTATGCCAAGTTTAGCAAGTGTGAGTTCTGGCTCAGTGAAGTAGCATTTCTCGGACATGTTGTGTCTGCGGGAGGAATTTCTGTTGACCCAGAGAAGATCCAAGACATTGTGAACTGGGAAGCCCCAACTAGTGTGACTGAAATCCGAAGCTTTCTCGGACTAGCGGGATACTACTGCAAGTTCGTTGAGGGATTCTCCAGTATAGCCAAACCCCTTACCCAACTGCTGAAAAAGGACAAGAAATTTGAATGGACTCAGAAGTGTGAAGAGAGTTTCCAGGAATTAAAGAAGAGATTGACCTCAACCCCTGTCCTGATTATGCCAGACGGCACCAAGAGTTTCTACGTGTATTGCGATGCATCACGTCTAGGACTTGGTTGTGTTCTGATGCAAGAAGGCAAGGTGGTGTCGTATCTGTCTCGGCAGTTGCGACCACATGAAGAGAACTACCCAACCCATGACCTGGAGTTAGCCGCTGTTGTTCTTGCTCTGAAGACGTGGCGCTCCTATCTGGCGGGACATCGCTGCGAGATCTATACGGATCATAAGAGCTTGAACTATATCTTCACCCAGAAGGAGTTAAATTTGCGACAGAGAAGGTGGATGGAATTAATCAAGGATTATGATATCGGTATCCATTACCACCCTGGAAAGGCTAATGTAGTTGCCGATGCCCTTAGTCGCAAACCCTGCACCCTGAATGCCATGATCCAAGCAGAACAGCCAACCCTGTTCAAAGAGTTCAAAGATTTTGGACTAGAGCTTGTTAGCCACGGCTATCTCGCCCATTTAGAGTTATCCCCAACCCTGATGGATCAAATCAAGGAGGCCAAGAAAGGTCATGAGAGTATAGAAGGAATCAAGAAGAAGATTTCTCTCGGTAAGACGCCTGGTTTTACCGAGGATGCTGAAGGAGTGTTGAGGTTCAATGGTCGTATATGTGTCCCCAATACCTCGGAACTCAAGGAGTTAATCCTAAAGGAAGCCCATGAGACCCCTTACTCAATCCACCCCGGCGGAACCAAGATGTACCAAGACCTTTGTGAAAGATTTTGGTGGCACGGGATGAAGCGAGAAATTGGTGTTTTTGTAGCCAAGTGTGATATTTGTCAGCGAGTCAAGGCTGAACATCAGCGACCCGCTGGATTGCTTCAACCCTTAAAGATTCCCGAGTGGAAGTGGGATGAGATTGGAATGGATTTTATCACCGGACTTCCAAGGTCCAACCGAGGCCATGACTCAATATGGGTCATCGTTGACAGGCTGACCAAAATTGCCCATTTTATTCCCGTCAACACCACCTATCGGGGAAATCAGTTAGCAGACCTGTATATTTCCAGAATAGTAAGCCTGCATGGTGTGCCTAAGAGGATTGTATCAGATAGAGGCACACAATTCACCTCAAGGTTCTGGAAAGCCCTACACGAAGCCCTCGGAACCAAGTTAGCATTTAGCACAGCTTATCACCCCCAGACCGATGGCCAAACTGAACGAGTGAACCAGATATTAGAGGACATGCTTCGCGCATGTGTCCTAGCCTATGGATACAAATGGGAAGATTGCCTTCCATTTGCAGAGTTCTCCTACAACAACAGTTACCAGTCTAGTCTACAAATGGCCCCTTTTGAAGCCCTTTACGGCAAGAAGTGTCGTACACCCCTGAATTGGTCCGACACCGGAGAAGGCAAACTGTTTGGACCAGATACCCTCCGTGAGGCTGAAGAGCAAGTCCAGCTTATCCGTGAGCGACTCAAGACCGCCCAATCCCGTCAGAAGAGTTACGCTGATCCCAAGCGTCGTGATGTCACCTTCAGTATCGGAGATTATGTCTATCTCCGAGTGACACCCCTTAAAGGAATGCAGCGTTTCCATGACAAAGGAAAACTGGCGCCAAGGTATATTGGACCCTTCAAGATCCTTGCCCGTCGAGGAGAGGTGTCTTATCAACTAGAGTTGCCTCAAGAGTTAGCAGATTACCACGATGTTTTCCACATTTCCTTACTCCGGAAATTTCTTGAAGTTCCTGACCAGCCTGATGTTTTCAAAAACATCGACCACCATTCTATCGACCTGAATCAAGATCTAACTTATCGTGAGACGCCCCTCAAGATTTTCGACGAAGATGTTCGTCTTAGCCGAAGGCGCACGATCAAGTTCTACAAAGTCCAGTGGACTAACCACTATGAAGATGAAGCCACGTGGGAACGCGAAGACTATCTTAGAAGCGAATTCCCAAACCTCTTTAGTGTCCAGACCTAGCAAATCTCGGGACGAGATTTATTTTAAGGGGGGAAGTATCTGTAACATCCCAACAAATTATAATAATTATTAAGTAAAAAATGTGGGCCAACAAAAAAAATTCTTATAAAAATTTATGTATGTTTAATTCTTGAGTATTGTTGTTTGCTTTGCTTGCAAGATAGTTGAATTCTAGCTCTAATTAAAAGTTTGAAGAAAAGAAAACAAACAAAACAAATTACCAAACATAACCCCATGTGACACATGTCACATTATTTTCCAAAGTAAGAAACATAATTTTATTTTCAAACCTAAAATCAATGGAGTAATATTATAAACACTCCTAGTTGATTTCCACAAACTATTCCCTTTCAAATTTCAAATGCAAGAACCTCAAATTCAAATTAGAAATTCATTATTGAAATATTTACAAATATTTCAAAAAGACTTTGTATCACTTACCAATAATGTATTTATCCTAGATCCTAAGTTTGGACCCAAAAGAATTAAGCAAAGTATGAAAATTAAATAGCCAAAATGCACACTGTTCTGGTTCATGCATTTCATCAAACACCTTATGATCATCACCCTGTTCTTCCTAAACCAACTCAAATCCGAGATTAATTGATCGATTTTGAGCAAATTGAAGCAAGTCACTACCTCCATTCGAGTGCTCTCACCTCACTCATCTCTCTGCACGCCAGAAATCGAAGCAAGGAGGTCGGGGAAGAGGAGGAGCGGCAGGGGACAGGCGCGGCCGTGCGCACGTCGCCATGTCGCGCTGGGCAGCAGTGGTGGCAGCACCGCAATGCGCAGAACCGTGCCCCCCCTTTTCTCCCATGCCTCTCTGCTCCCTCGCGAAACCGCACCGCACCCAGCACGATCCCCAGCACGCCGCGTCCGCGCCATGCCGTGCACGTCGTGCACCGCCCGAGCGCGCTCACGGCCTGCCCGCCTCGTCGAGCACGCGCAGCTCGCGCCACGCCTCCCCTCCTTGCCCAAACGTTCCCCCGAGCACCCCGCAACCCAGCCACCCCCCTCCACCGGCCTACGGCGAGCTAGCACGGCCGCGGGCGCCCTCTGCACCGCGTCCACCGTGCGCCGCCCGTCCGCTATTTAAACGCCCCCGTGCTCCACACTTCCTCCACACCTCGCCACCACCCCTCACCCTCACTATCCACTCTCTCGTGCGCCGCTAGGAAGCCCAGTCGAAGGCAGCAAGGCCTCAGGCCGCCGTGGTCTCCTCGAGCCCGCCGTGCCCGAGGTAGGCGACGACCGCGGCCAGGCCACGACACCCAACCCCTTCACTCCCCACTGCCTCCCCTCGCTTTCCCTTGACCCCCTCTCTCACCCGCGCCCTTTTCCCCTCTGATTCGTGCCCAGGAGCGTCGCCAATCGCTCGCCGGAGCTGGAGCAAGGCCGCGGAGGAGGAGCTGCTCGCCGCCGCCGCTCGGAGCCTCCCCAGCCCGCGCCACCTCGCCCACGAGCTTCCCCGAGCCGCCGCACCCCTCCTGCACCGTCGCCGTCGCCTCCCGAGCCCCTAGGTGAGCCGCCCGTCCTCCTCGCCGTCGCCGGAGTCGCGCGCCGCCAGTTTTAAGTCGCCGGCGTTGCGGCCGATCGAGGGCCGTTGGATCTTGATCCAACGGTGCCTTACCGGTTCGATTTAAATAAAAAGAATCTGACAGGCGGACCCCACCCGTCAGTTTTAAATGAATCCCGCGCGCGCTCGCTTAGTCTCTGTCCAGTAGGCCCCACCCGTCAGGGTTTTCAACATTATCCACTCCTGGATTTTAATTCGAATTTAGATTTAATTTGAAATCAGTACTGAACTCAATTTTAGAAATTCCATATCTGGATATTTACAACTCCAAATGGAACAAATCTAACTGTTCTGGAAAGCTTATGAAATTATCTATCCAACCCATTTGGTTTCACTCCATTTGGATATATAATAAAAATACACTATTCAAAATACCAAAACAGGTATAAATTCTAAACTAGTTTGTTTCTGATACTCTGTTAATCCAAATTAGTTGAAACTAATTTTATTAGGTAACATTTAACCATGGTTAGTCACCCCTAAAAGGGTTTAATTTTGTAACGTACCTGCTCTTTAAATAAGGCAGATACCTGTGTATAGTGCAAATCCCTGGATCGATTCATTTGCACACACAGTTTACGATGTAATATCACAACAAAGCATCAATTATATTACATCGATGATCCAGAATTACAAAATATTTGTTACAAGTTGCATAGCGTAAAGCTAGCATTGACAAAGTACACAGCGGAATACGAATAGCAGTGAGTCTCTAATAACTTTCATGCTGCCACAGGCGAAAACATGTTGGTTGTAGACTCGAAACCTTTACGAAACCTCACTCGTCATCTGATAAAATCTGCAATAAGAAAAATATTGCAACAACGTGGGTCAGATTCCATTAAAAATGGAGTCTGGCAAGTGACACTATGGTGGACACTTAAGGCAGTAACTCTAAGCCTATATGAATATTTGGCTGGTGGAGCTCAAGGCTAATTTGCATAAAGCCAATTTCTCCTACTCTTTTGAAAACACTTTTCTTGAAATCGACGAGTATGGCATGAAAACCATAAATCTCATCTTCCCTTGTTCACCCGTCAACTTTTAACTTAGAAATTGGAATGGTGGAATCCTCCGTTGACGTCCTTGATCAGCTGCTCAAAATTGTCCGTAACCGGGGACACGGCTAAGTACTTAGTTTTACACTCTGCAGAGGTTGTGCACTTTCACCTTTAGACTCAATTTGTCCGAGAAATCCTATACACGCGGAGTGTATTAAGGAAAGGAGAGAATTGAGACAAGAACTTTCAGAAGAAGAATGCAACCATACTAGCAAGACCCGTTCCACCTATCATCCCCCTACATCTGCTTGTCAAGCTGACAGGTTGCACCCTCACAACTTAATTATTCTAGACAGAGCCCATTGTCAAAAGGCTGCACGGGAAACAATCGTCACTCGGAGTTCTTCAGATTCCTCTGTTCCTGGGTGGCCGTTCTCAAGTGTACATACTCGCCATAGAAATGGACCTGAGTAGCCACTCAACATAAACCATCCGACCAATTACCACCCAGGTGTTTCATTCTTAACTTAGTAGAATTTAGATTTTCACAAAACAACATTTGCATAGCAACAATAATTCTACTAAGTATTGCATAGGAACCTAGACACAGGAATAAGGGATTCTACACAGGTTTAGCATAGCAACACATGCATATAGAATACACTAAGTAATGCATAAAAAGATAGGAAGTTTATGAGGTGTGCCACTTGCCTTTGAATGTTGTCGTTGTTCACAAACTCTTTTCAACAACGAACGTTTGCTCTCCGTTTAATCTAAACCATATAAGCAACAACAATACAACAATCAACAGCAAGCAAAACTCACAATGCATACAAACACATACTAGATGAATGAGTAAGTTTTATAAAACTTTCTAAGGAAAACATGTTTATGCATGATGTGCAAAATATTCCTAAGGCTAGAAATGATTTTTCATGCCATGGAAGTCTTTTAAGTTTATGCAAGGCAAATGTGATGGTCCAAAAGGACTAAGGACTAAAGTCTTAAGTTGGATACTCATACTTTGTTTTATAACTTCTTGAAACAAGCACTCAAATGGCTTAGCCATGATGTGCAGAAAACTTAGGGAAAAATACTAAGTCATTTGTTCAAGATGATCACAATTATTATCAACTCTTTGTAAATTGGACATTCACTATAGTGAGAGAGACAGACACCCGGCCAGCCACTTGAATTTGTGGAACAGGTCTCATGTACGTGGACATGTAAGGTTTGTTTCCAGGCCGCTTCATCCCACTATGCTGCTAGGATCCAACAACATCAAGATGATAACATCATGATCAAAATTTGTTTAAGTCTAAAAGACAAGATTAGGAAAGAGGGAAAAGATAGAACAAAAAATGTAGTTGTCCTCTAGGCTTCATCTCCAGACTTGTGACTTTCTTCCGGATGATGTCTTGATTGAGTTCTTGGTAGTCTTGATGAATCTTCATACTTGATGGTTCTTGTATCCTCGAGGCTGGTCTTGGTTTACTTAGTCTTCATGAAATCTCAGGGGAGAAGGAAAGACAGAGAGAAAGACTTAGAGAACAGAAAGGGGGTTGGCCTTCTTGAACTTCTTCTCACTTTTCTTCTAAGTGCTTGACATCTTGGGGATGCTTCCAGAGTCTGTTTTCTTCTAAGTCCTTCATGAACTTCTTCTTGATTTTCTTCTAAGTGTTTCCTCCTTGAAGGTACTTCTGAAGTCTTGTTTTTGGCTAAGTCCTTCAATGGTCTTCTAGCTCCATCTTGAAAACTACTAAGTGTCTAGTGCATAGCACTTTTCACAAAATACTAAGTCTGAAAATAATCCTAACTTAGAGAAAACTATTGAAGAGGGGTTTTCCTTTGAGAATTTTATCTACAATATAAAATATGCTATGAATGAAATGAAATCTTAATCACAAGAAACATAAAAATAACTTTTGTGTTTTATTTATAAATATGCATGAATTTATAAATGCAATTTAATTAATTTCTAATTTTGGAAAATATACTAAAAGGAATAATTATAAGATTAAAGTTTCCTATGACTAAATTTTTATAACAAAATTTTATAATCAATGTTAATAGACAGAGAGCATTTAATTAAATCTATTGCAATTGGATTTAATCCAAAATAATGTTTCTATTAAAAGTTATTTCAAAATTAGTCAAACTATTCAAATTAAACACACAACTATGAAATCATTAAAAAATTACTCAAAAATATTTTATAGCAGTGGTATTAATTTACAAATATTCCAAAGTTTCTAAAACATATTTATTTGCAATTTTTGGATTTATAGATTTAAAGTTATTACAAATATACTCAAATTCACCATTTGAAATTTGAATATTTTATACTAAGTCAAATTTGAATTTTGTCTGATCCAATTTATTCTACACATCCAGAGCTTTCCAAATATATAAAAATTATTAAATTTGGAGTTGTGGTTAAAAAGTTATGGATGTTTTAATTACAAGGACTAATCTGCAAATTTTCCAATTAAATTTAAATAGAAATTCGATTTACACGTTGGCGCTGACGTGGCTGCTGACTGTGCTGTCCACGTGGCGCTGACGTGGTTAAGTGATTGATCTGGGCCGTCAGATCTGGATCTGACGGTCCAGATCTGATCGTACCGCTTCGTCCTCGACTTCTAATCGTGACCGTTAACAACAGATCCAAGGGCTCACCGTGCTCGTCCAGAAGCTGGCGGCGCTTCTCACCGGAGATAGGAGCTGACGGCGGCGCGGGCTCCGGCGAGGACGCTCCGGTCGTCGCCGTACCTCCCCGGATGTGAGGAGAGCAGCCCCGAGTGCGGCGCGTCGCGGGGAGGGCGATGGAGGGGTCGGGGGTGAGCCTCGCTTCTTGGAATGCCATGGAGGAGTGAAGGGAGGCACGGTTCGCCGGCGACCTTCGGTCGATCCCTCCTCGACCAGCCGCTGTGAAAAACGAAGAAAGGAGAGAATGAGAAGATGCGCACGGACGCGGCGAGGCAGATAGGCGTGGTCTCGGAGGCGGGGAGGGTTTACTTCGCCGGAAAAGGAAGAAATACGGCGGCGGTGAATGCGGACTCCGGCGAGCTCCTCCGGCGGCCTGGGGGCGCGATTGAATTAGGGTTTGCGGGGAAAAGGACGGCGGGGGCGTGGGGTTTATATAGGGGGCATCGGAGATCAATTCCCGCACGAATCGGAGGAGATATCGTCTCCGATTCGATCTCCTTCTCCTGCGCTTCGTTCGGTTAGGGGAAGAAGAAGATCTGCTGACGCCAGCATGACGTCAGCCAGTATTTTATTTTCTGATTTTATTTCTTTAATTCATATCTTTTGATTAAAATGTCCAAATGATGTCAAATTAATTTCTGACAATTTGTAAAATTATTATCCTTCTGTTAAACCAATTGTGGGAGTGTTTTGAACACTTTTGAAAATTCATATTTTGAAATGTTGCTTAATTACAAATTTGACACTTAAAGTCAAATTTGAATTTCTTTCTCATTTAAATTTTCCTTTGGCTAAAATAAATTTGTAAAAATACCCCCATTTCGATATGTTTGAATTTAAGTTATTTAAACTTATTTTGCTGAAATCATTTATCTTTATTTTTGGCATAATATTAAGGAACACATATAACAATGTTTTAGGAAAGTGAAATATAGGGTATTCATTTTTAATTGAAAATAATTTGTGCAACATTATATTTTAATTATGATAATTCATTTGAAAACTTTATAACAACTTTGGAAAGGAATTTTGATTCAATTATTTTCTTATATAGAATACATATTCATGAAAATCATTTTAGGTGTTGAAAATAAATGGAATTCATTTTAAGTTAGTGAAATGTTTATTTGGATAATCCATGTTTGTAAATAGTTTAAAAGGATCACTTATAAATATTATTTTAATTTATGAATAGCTATGGCTATGTGATTGAAATCAATTACTTATAAAGAAACTAATTTATTTTAAATAAACTGGATTGTAGTTTGTAAAATATTTGTCCAATTATATTTTAAGGTTTTTGAAACAATGGAATAATAAAATGTTTTAAACTGTGACATTGGAAATATTAAACTTTGAAGTCTTTTATAGTTGGTTTTCTCATAGATTTAATATTGTATTTTAATAAAAAGAAAAGTTTTAAATTTTAGTGATTTTTGAACATTATAAAATGTTGGGATGTTACAGACTACCACCCTTAGAAGGAATCTCGTCCCCGAGATTCGGAGAGGCTAGAAAGAAAAAGCAATTGTTTGATTGATTCTGATTACTCGGGATGTTTTGGAGAATGAAATTTCTGACATGGAAACTTGAAAACTTGACAGTGAATGGTTTTTCTGATTAGGAGGATGAGAAGAAAGATAGTTTGAGATCTCTGTGTTTAAGCGACTGGGTTTGAATTCTCTAGGTGGCAACCACCCTTAAAAGAAAAGTTTTGTTGATAATTCAACATCCTAATGCACAACCAAAAATTTACGATAATCCTCTACAAACAACATCTAACAAACATCAAGCAATAAGGTTCAAAACAAACAAACAATCTAGTATTGTCATATAGCTAAGTTGATATGATCAATACACTTAACACGATATCGTCATTTTATTTTTGGTGGTGGTCAAATCTATCTCCTTCATGACTGCTTCAAGTACTTGTTCAACTTTCTTGGATATCTTAGAAGTGTTGGTCGAATCCTGGTTCTTCAGTGATCTTCCATATATGCAGAACTTCATGATTAATCGTAGCTTTTCCATATGAGCCAGCAGAAGCAGACTTCGACTATAAGAACATGGTCATCTAGAAAAAGATAAGAGGTTTTTAGAAGGTTGATAGTAGATGAGAATACGAGAAAGACATAGTGAAAAGATTTGTTTTTAGAAAAGTGAAGAAAATAGATTTTCAATCCTATGGTCAAACCTATTTCTATCCAGACTTAGGGTTTCGAACCTACAGGCAACACAATGCTCTGATACCATCTGTAACGTACCTGCTCTTTAAATAAGGCAGATACCTGTGTATAGTGCAAATCCCTGGATCGATTCATTTGCACACACAGTTTACGATGTAATATCACAACAAAGCATCAATTATATTACATCGATGATCCAGAATTACAAAATATTTGTTACAAGTTGCATAGCGTAAAGCTAGCATTGACAAAGTACACAGCGGAATACAATAGCAGTGAGTCTCTAATAACTTTCATGCTGCCACAGGCCAAAACATGTTGGTTGTAGACTCGAAACCTTTACGAAACCTCACTCGTCATCTGATAAAATCTGCAATAAGAAAAATATTGCAACAACGTGGGTCAGATTCCATTAAAAATGGAGTCTGGCAAGTGACACTATGGTGGACACTTAAGGCAGTAACTCTAAGCCTATATGAATATTTGGCTGGTGGAGCTCAAGGCTAATTTGCATAAAGCCAATTTCTCCTACTCTTTTGAAAACACTTTTCTTGAAATCGACGAGTATGGCATGAAAACCATAAATCTCATCTTCCCTTGTTCACCCCTCAACTTTTAACTTAGAAATTGGAATGGTGGAATCCTCCGTTGACGTCCTTGATCAGCTGCTCAAAATTGTCCGTAACCGGGGACACGGCTAAGTACTTAGTTTTACACTCTGCAGAGGTTGTGCACTTTCACCTTTAGACTCAATTTGTCCGAGAAATCCTATACACGCGGAGTGTATTAAGAAAAGGAGAGAATTGAGACAAGAACTTTCAGAAGAAGAATGCAACCATACTAGCAAGACCCGTTCCACCTATCATCCCCCTACATCTGCTTGTCAAGCTGACAGGTTGCACCCTCACAACTTAATTATTCTAGACAGAGCCCATTGTCAAAAGGCTGCACGGGAAACAATTGTCACTCGGAGTTCTTCAGATTCCTCTGTTCCTGGGTGGCCGTTCTCAAGTGTACATACTCGCCATAGAAATGGACCTGAGTAGCCACTCAACATAAACCATCCGACCAATTACCACCCAGGTGTTTCATTCTTAACTTAGTAGAATTTAGATTTTCACAAAACAACATTTGCATAGCAACAATAATTCTACTAAGTATTGCATAGGAACCTAGACACAGGAATAAGGGATTCTACACAGGTTTAGCATAGCAACACATGCATATAGAATACACTAAGTAATGCATAAAAATATAGGAAGTTTATGAGGTGTGCCACTTGCCTTTGAATGTTGTCGTTGTTCACAAACTCTTTTCAACAACGAACGTTTGCTCTCCGTTTAATCTAAACCATATAAGCAACAACAATACAACAATCAACAGCAAGCAAAACTCACAATGCATACAAACACATACTAGATGAATGAGTAAGTTTTATAAAACTTTCTAAGGAAAACATGTTTATGCATGATGTGCAAAATATTCCTAAGGCTAGAAATGCTTTTTCATGCCATGGAAGTCTTTTAAGTTTATGCAAGGCAAATGTGTTGGTCCAAAAGGACTAAGGACTAAAGTCTTAAGTTGGATACTCATACTTTGTTTTATAACTTCTTGAAACAAGCACTCAAATGGCTTAGCCATGATGTGCAGAAAACTTAGGGAAAAATACTAAGTCATTTGTTCAAGATGATCACAATTATTATCAACTCTTTGTAAATTGGACATTCACTATAGTGAGAGAGACAGACACCCGGCCAGCCACTTGAATTTGTGGAACAGGTCTCATGTACGTGGACATGTAAGGTTTGTTTCCAGGCCGCTTCATCCCACTATGCTGCTAGGATCCAACAACATCAAGATGATAACATCATGATCAAAATTTGTTTAAGTCTAAAAGACAAGATTAGGAAAGAGGGAAAAGATAGAAAGAAGGATGTAGTTGTCCTCCAGGCTTCATCTCCAGACTTGTGACTTTCTTCCGGATGATGTCTTGATTGAGTTCTTGGTAGTCTTGATGAATCTTCATACTTGATGGTTCTTGTATCCTCGAGGCTGGTCTTGGTTTACTTAGTCTTCATGAAATCTCAGGGGAGAAGGAAAGACAGAGAGAAAGACTTAGAGAACAGAAAGGGGGTTGGCCTTCTTGAACTTCTTCTCACTTTTCTTCTAAGTGCTTGACATCTTGGGGATGCTTCCAGAGTCTGTTTTCTTCTAAGTCCTTCATGAACTTCTTCTTGATTTTCTTCTAAGTGTTTCCTCCTTGAAGGTACTTCTGAAGTCTTGTTTTTGGCTAAGTCCTTCAATGGTCTTCTAGCTCCATCTTGAAAACTACTAAGTGTCTAGTGCATAGCACTTTTCACAAAATACTAAGTCTGAAAATAATCCTAACTTAGAGAAAACTATTGAAGAGGGGTTTTCCTTTGAGAATTTTATCTACAATATAAAATATGCTATGAATGAAATGAAATCTTAATCACAAGAAACATAAAAATAACTTTTGTGTTTTATTTATAAATATGCATGAATTTATAAATGCAATTTAATTAATTTCTAATTTTGGAAAATATACTAAAAGGAATAATTATAAGATTAAAGTTTCCTATGACTAAATTTTTATAACAAAATTTTATAATCAATGTTAATAGACAGAGAGCATTTAATTAAATCTATTGCAATTGGATTTAATCCAAAATAATGTTTCTATTAAAAGGTATTTCAAAATTAGTCAAACTATTCAAATTAAACACACAACTATGAAATCATTCAAAAATTACTCAAAAATATTTTATAGCAGTGGTATTAATTTACAAATATTCCAAAGTTTCTAAAACATATTTATTTGCAATTTTTGGATTTATAGATTTAAAGTTATTACAAATATACTCAAATTCACCATTTGAAATTTGAATATTTTATACTAAGTCAAATTTGAATTTTGTCTGATCCAATTTATTCTACACATCCACAGCTTTCCAAATATATAAAAATTATTAAATTTGGAGTTGTGGTTAAAAAGTTATGGATGTTTTAATTACAGGGACTAATCTGCAAATTTTCCAATTAAATTTAAATAGAAATTCGATTTACACGTTGGCGCTGACGTGGCTGCTGACTGTGCTGTCCACGTGGCGTTGACGTGGTTAAGTGATTGATCTGGGCCGTCAGATCTGGATCTGACGGTCCAGATCTGATCGTACCGCTTCATCCTCGACTTCTAATCGTGACCGTTAATAGCAGATCCAAGGGCTCACCGTGCTCGTCCAGAAGCTGGCGGTGCTTCTCACCGGAGATAGGAGCTGACGGCGGCGCGGGCTCCGGCGAGGACGCTCTGGTCGTCGCCGTACCTCCCTGGATGCGAGGAGAGCAGCCCCGAGCGCAGCGCGTCGCGGGGAGGGCGATGGAGGGGTCGGGGGTGAGCCTCGCTTCTTGGAATGCCGTGGAGGAGTGAAGGGAGGCACGGTTCGCCGGCGACCTTCGGTCGATCCCTCCTCGACGAGCCGCTGCGAAAAACGAAGAAAGGAGAGAATGAGAAGATGCGCACGGACGCGGCGAGGCAGATAGGCGTGGTCTCGGAGGCGGGGAGGGTTTACTTCGCCGGAAAAGGAAGAAATACGGCGGTGGTGAATGCGGACTCCGGCGAGCTCCTCCGGCGGCCTGGGGGCGCGATTGAATTAGGGTTTGCGGGGAAAAGGACGGCGGGGGCGTGGGGTTTATATAGGGGGCATCGGAGATCAATTCCCGCACGAATCGGAGGAGATATCGTCTCTGATTCGATCTCCTTCTCCTGCGCTTCGTTCGGTTAGGGGAAGAAGAAGATCTGCTAACGTCAGCATGACGTCAGCCAGTATTTTATTTTCTGATTTTATTTCTTTAATTCATATCTTTTGATTAAAATGTCCAAATGATGTCAAATTAATTTCTGACAATTTGTAAAATTATTATCCTTCTGTTAAACCAATTGTGGGAGTGTTTTGAACACTTTTAAAAATTCATATTTTGAAATGTTGCTTAATTACAAATTTGACACTTAAAGTCAAATTTGAATTTCTTTCTCATTTAAATTTTCCTTTGGCTAAAATAAATTTGTAAAAATACCCCCATTTCGATATGTTTGAATTTAAGTTATTTAAACTTATTTTGCTGAAATCATTTATCTTTATTTTTGGCATAATATTAAGGAACACATATAACAATGTTTTAGGAAAGTGAAATATAGGGTATTCATTTTTAATTGAAAATAATTTGTGCAACATTATATTTTAATTATGATAATTCATTTGAAAACTTTATAACAACTTTGGAAAGGAATTTTGATTCAATTCTTTTCTTATATAGAATACATATTCATGAAAATCATTTTAGGTGTTGAAAATAAATGGAATTCATTTTAAGTTAGTGAAATGTTTATTTGGATAATCCATGTTTTTAAATAGTTTAAAAGGATCACTTATAAATATTATTTTAGTTTATGAATAGCTATGGCTATTTGATTGAAATCAATTACTTATAAAGAAACTAATTTATTTTAAATAAACTGGATTGTAGTTTGTAAAATATTTGTCCAATTATATTTTAAGGTTTTTGAAACAATGGAATAATAAAATGTTTTAAACAGTGACATTGGAAATATTAAACTTTGAAGTCTTTTATAGTTGGTTTTCTCATACATTTAATATTGTATTTTAATAAAAAGAAAAGTTTTAAATTTTAGTGATTTTTGAAAATTATAAAATGTTGGGATGTTACAAATTTTTAGATGAATATAATTTAAATAATAGCCAAAACCTTATTAATTGGCTTCTGGATTCAAAACAATGTGTAGGGAGTTTGGTAATTCCAAATGACCCAAATCCAATTGTGTCATCTTCTACACATCATTAGATTTCTGTAGAATTTTAGTTTGTATTTTTGTGACCAACAGAACTCAAGCTATGAAATTAAACATGTGCAACAAGTTTCTGCCCTAATTAAAATACAATTGAATAATGGTTAAATCAATTAAATTGAAACCACATAGTGTTGTTGATATGTGAAATGATTAATTAGAACCTCTAAGAGTGTATTGCTATGATGATTGATTGAATAGGCTAGTGATCGTTTGTATTGATTGCTTGTGTATTAGACGAGAACATTGCCGAATATATCGAGGAGGAAGGATTTGTGGAACCTGAAGACCAAGACCAAGACCACTTTGTTGAGCAAGGCAAGCTACTCTCTGAGCTTGCACCTAACTTATGCATCTAGATTTACAAATCATTTTCAACAGCAAAGGTTTATAAAAACCCTTTTTCAAAGGTATATAGAGATTATTTGCCACCCTATGTAGAAGTATATGCTAAAACTATAGGATGGAAAAAAAAACAAGGTTTGTTTATTCAAAACTCCTATGAAAACTTGTGTGGATATAAAAGCACTATGATATGGTGTTGAAGTAAAGAAATGGAGAAAGGTGGTTTTTGAGAAAAGCACATTGTGTCTTAGTACTTACGTCGATCAACCGATACTCTGTGCGACCACATTTACCCCCATATGGGAAAGGGCTTAGTCATATAGTTTGCTCTTATTAGTATGGGACACTGCATCAACGGAGATGACTCTGTTATGCATGAGGGAATGGTTTGACGACCTACCCCTGACCTGGGTCCTCGCTCAACATCTATGAGTAGATAAGGAGGAGGATAGAAGGATGTCCCCTATACACCGCCAGATAAAACATGTGAGTCCTCACACTTAGATCCCGACGGGCTGGGTTAAGTGTCGATGGGAAGTATCATATGGGCAGGATCCTATACTAGCATGAGCAAAGGAAAGACTAGGGTCGGTGACTCAACTTCGCATACCACTGGTATGGCGAAACGTGGCTGACACGATGAGTTATCGGATGAGTGTGGGAAAAGCGTGCTACCTCTGCAGAGGGTAATTAAACTATTCGAATAGCCGAGTCCTCGGATATGGACAGTTGAGAGGCCCTACTTTGACCATGTGCAAATTTTGGGAAAAGATTTGAGTTTTAAAAGAAAAAGGAATTGGAGAATGTTCCATACACCTATACCAACGGATCGGTATGAGGTAGTTGGAGAATAATTACCATAATGGTTTATGGTCGGAAAAAGAGGAGTTTTAGAAGAAAACTAATAACATTGAGATATTAAGAGTAGTTATAATCTCCTTATATTCTTCAACAAAGATATAGAGTTGTTTCAAATAAATAAAAGTGTGAACTAAAACTGAGACTAGTGCACTCATGCTGGAGTAGTTTGCGAGTACATTCAAATGTACTCATACTAGTTTTGTCCCTGGTTATTGTCGTAGCCAGACTTCGAGGTACCCTACGCCCAGGAAGAGTATGGCGACATCTATGCAAACTAAGGATCTTCATAAGTCGACTGCCAGTCGGGTCATCGCTAGGATTTGATGTCTACTGCGCCTTAGTTCCGCTGATTGTTTTGGTTTGGCCCATGAAGGCACCTATGTAAGACTTGGTCTAAATGACCATTTATGTAAGACTTTAATTCGGTATTGTAATGGATGTAAACTTTGGTATTCAGTTCGGATTATGTGCAACGACAAACTGATCACGGGATCGTTGTGTTAAGCATAATCAGGTACTTCGGACAGCTAGTCCGGGGTCCCCACATCGTCATCATCCGTGATTTGGTTCCATGGGTTCATTTTCCCTTACGAAGGGCCTCGGCATCCTCCTTGTCCCAAACCGGTTGTTTACCTCGGTAGCCACCGCTTCTCAAATGGTGGTTACCTAGGTTCATGTCCCACATTTTCTTACCCCACTCCGTCCATTTTAGAGACACCTCTTCTTTCAAGGACAACTTGAATGCGTCGAAGTCATCTTTGTTCAGCGTCGGTTCTTTGCTATTTATTTCCTCCTAGCTTCCACCCTTCTCAATCTTTCTACTCACCCTGAATTTCGGGCTGCTCAAGGCGGTGCTCATCTTCGTGATGGCTAACCTCTCCACCTTGTTGTTGAGTGGCTGCGGGAATGTGTATCGTTCATGAATCTTCTGGATGAGGATGTTGACCAAAGCCTCATTTTGTATGTGACTGAGGTCCCTCGTAATGATCGACACGGTTTCCCAGAGGATGCATCATAGGTGCATGGCGTATCCTTTGGCAAGTCTCTCGGGCTGCAATGGGAGGCCACTAGGCGAGACCTCGGTGAAGGAGTCTGTGACGTTGCCAAGTGCTTGCGGTGTCCGATCCCTCCTTGGCTTCTTTTTCTTTAGGACGGGCGGGTTCGTCCCATCCTCCATGTGGTCCTCGCCGGCATCGGTTGTGGTATCGGCGTCACCATGGCCTCCACCAGCATCTCCATCGGTAGTGGTCGTGGTGTGCTCCTGGCCAAGATACAAATGGTACAATACAAAGATACAAACGACAGCGGAAGCAAAATAGTATCCGACTACGGATAAGATACAAATTGGACTAAGAGTTCAGAAGATAAGCAATGGTGCCATATCACTGCCCAGCCAAGCCGGAGGGATTCCCAAGCTAACATCGTCGTACTTCAAACCTGTTAACTACACATAAAGCACAGCCCAAAAGAAGGTCAGGGCTCACCCTGGCAAACAAAACCAACCTGCCTACTTTCTACACCATCTCCCAAAACATGGGGTAGGTGTACTTAGCGGCATCAGCACTAGCAACCTAGAGAGACACGCTAATTAGAGAGAGATAAGAGAGCGCATAAGTAACAAACTACTACTAACACCAATCATAACCAATTCTCGGATTAACCCCCTCAACCAAGTATGAAGAAGCAATTCGGGAAAACTCACACATTGAACAGTTTTAGTTACCATTTATTGTGAAAGTAATTCTATATTACTAGTCAAGTTAATTAACATTAATTAGGTGTAAGTTGTCTAGATATTGTTAGCCAGCATCATCACCAAGTCGTCCATAACTGTGGACACAGCTCATCGATAAGAGTAAACCCTGCAGGGGTGCACTACTCGACCCGTACTCGTTCGATCAACCCCAAAACGCAAGCCAGAAGGTAGGTCATCTCAACACGGCAAATATCTTCTCTACAACCCATCCAGGGAACCGCATGCTTGTGTGCACGGCTAATCAGGTCGAGTGCCCGCGGGATCAACCTTCATAGCACTATAAGAACGTGCCACCCTATATGAGAATCGACTACTCCATCATCATGAGATCGTTATGTAACCATATGCATGCATCAAATGGAAAAACCGAACTTCTTGCAGCGCCCTGGATAAGAAGCGGATTAGATCGAAGCCGTGGGGGGCTCCAGAGGGCCTCCCACAAGCGGTTAGTGCGCTCAAAATTGGATCCGAGGACAAAATCTTAGTTCCTAGGTCGACACTTAGTAGAACAAAGCACCTCGCAAGGCCTTCCGCCGGTGCCTTATCTTTTAATTATAATACCCAACTTATGCCAGCATTTTATTAAGGCAGAACAATCTATCATACTAAGCAGGTGAAATAAATAAGACAGACATACAACTTGCACAAACAACTCTAAGCATGCGCTACGACTCGCAAGGCCAACAGATAAACATACAACATGTGATGGGATGTGGGGATAAAGCTGTATGGGCTGCACGATAAACATGTGATGGGATCGTGATAAAGAATCGAATACTAGGATAGCACAACGTGAATCTACTTATGCAGTGTGCCAGGGCTGAAAATGTTAGCCGATTCAACTTGATCGCCGGCCTCCGGAGGCGTTTCTTGAGATAAACCATGGAAGTTTAGGCGCTGGGAGCATGAAGTGGGACGAATAGGCATACTGCGGGGGCCGCAGAATTCTTCTTCATCCAAAGCAGGCATGCACGAACCATTGAAGGTGCCAGTGTTGAGGAAGCCATCAACGTCCTCGTCATTCATATCATCATCATGATGATCTTCGTTGATGTCTTCAAGTTGAGGCGCAGCGCCTTTGCCTTTGTCTTGTTGTTGCGGTGCAGACGCTCGCAAGAGTATTTGGTGCCGGCTTGTGGTGGCGACAACCGCCGGCGCTTTCTTCCGGGTCCTGGCAACGGGTGCTTGTGGCGCCAGCTTGTGCACAATGGGTATATGTGGCGGCCTCGCCGAGGGCTGAACGATAGAGGGCCGGCTAACCTTTAGTGGCGGCTTGGAGGTGGCATCCGAGGTGCGTCTGAACCCTCCAAGACGAATTTGGCTCTTCGGCCATTCCATGAGCCACTAGAGTCAGGCTCCAAGGACCATGTGCTCATCATCGTCGGCTCCTGCAAGTTGCATTGGGGGACTGATGTGTTGAAACTGAGGCAATACCTCATCCAACTTGATTCTCAGCACGGCCGGGTTCATGCGTTGGTTGTGCATTAGGTTACCCTTTGGTTGTATGATCGTGCCCTTAGCAACATCCACCAACTCGCCGTCGGCCCCCACCGTATCAGGAGTGTGCAAACCATGTCCTGAGAGTCAAGACATATGCATGTTGGTGGGCATCATGAGATGACATTCATCAAAGGCATAGTTAATTATAGAAGATGTCATGGACTAACTAGTTAGTTACCTTGTCGATTGCGTTGAGCTCCTCTAATATTGATACAATGGCGCCGGCGGCCGGTGTCTCATTGTCTTGCGCCGTAGTTTACATGGGGAGCTCATGTGCCTCGGTAGGGGGCGCATGTTGCATAGTATGAAACGGCGGCTCGAAAGCGGTGTTGGGCGGCGGGGTCACCAGCTGGTCCGGAGGGGTCGCCATATGGCTGGAGTTGCTGGTGACGTAGCTGGGCACGTGTATCGGCCCCTTTCGACCTACCGCATTCCAAGCAACTAACCCCTCCATCAACCCAGGGGGAAGATCTCATCGATCATATTCTTCACAATCTGTTTCACCGTGGTGGAATCCACTTGCTCATTCTCCAATGTCTCCACCTTCTTCCTAGCTGCATAACCTCCGCGTCATCCCGTGTCGACTTCCTCCTCTGCCTTCTCGACTGGCCGCCGTCTGTGCTGTAGTACGGGAAGAACTTCATGCTCGTATAAAATCTGGTGACACGGCAAACTGACGTGGGCGGCAAGTTCTTGTCCCTCTTCTTCCAAACGTTCATCGCCCTATTGAAAGTATTGTCCCACGGCTCTGTTGAATCCTGGGACGACAGGCCTGCCTCAGTGTCAGCCTTCAACTCGTCAGCCTGTAGACAAAGAAAATTAATGTGAACTCATGCATATGTAGACAAATTAGCCTACGGGGTAAATTAAATTCCTTACCAGCACTTTCTCAAATTTCTTCAATTCGTCATCGTCCGTGATTTGGTGCCATGGGTTCATTTTCCCTTACGAAGAGCCTCGGCATCCTCCTTGTCCCAAACCGGTTGTTTTCCTCGGTAGCCACCGCTTCTCAAATGGTGTTTACCTAGGTTCATGTCCCACATTTTCTTACCCCACTCCGTCCATTTTAGAGACACCTCTTCTTTCAAGGACAACTTGAATGCGTCGAAGTCATCCTTGTTTAGCGTCGGTTCTTTGCTTTTTATTTCCTCCTAGCTTTCACCCTTCTCAATCTTTCTCCTCACCCTGAATTTCCGGCTGCTCAAGGCGGTGCTCATCTTCGTGATGGCTAACCTCTCCACCTTGTTGTTGAGCGGCTGCGGGAATGTGTATCGTTCATGAATCTTCTGGATGAGGATGTTGACCAAAGCCTCATTTTGTATGTGCCTGAGGTCCCTGGTAATGATCGACACGGTTTCCCAGAGGATGCACCATAGGTGCATGGCGTATCCTTTGGCAAGTCTCTCGGGCTGCAATGGGAGGCCACTAGGCGAGACCTCGGTGAAGGAGTCTGTGACGTTGCCAAGTGCTTGCGGTGTCCGATCCCTCCTTGGCTTCTTTTTCTTTAGGACGGGCGGGTTCGTCCCATCCTCCATGTGGTCCTCGCCGGCATTGGTTGTGGTATCGGCGTCACCATGGCCGCCACTAGCATCTCCATCGGTAGTGGTGGTGGTATGCTCCTGGCCAAGATACAAATGGTACAATACAAAGATACAAACGACAGCGGAAGCAAAATAGTATCCGACTACGGATAAGATACAAATTGGACTAAGAGTTCAGAAGATAAGCAATGGCGCCATATCCCTGCCCAGCCAAGCCGGAGGGATTCCCAAGCTAACGTCGTTGTACTTCAAACCTGTTAACTACACATAAAGCACAACCCAAAAGAAGGTCAGGGCTCTCCCTGGAAAACAAAACCAACCTGCATACTTTCTACACCATCTCCCAAAATATGGGGTAGGTGTTCTTAGCGGCATCAGCACTAGCAACCTAGAGAGACACGCTACAACTTCCGTCTAATTAGAGAGAGATAAGAGAGCGCATAAGTAACAAACTACTACTAACACCAATCATAACCAATTCTCGGATTAACCCCTCAACCAAGTATGAAGAAGCAATTCGGGAAAACTCACACATTGAACAGTTTTAGTTACCATTTATTGTGAAAGTAATTCTATATTACTAGTCAAGTTAATTAACATTAATTAGGTGTAAGTTGTCTAGATATTGTTAGCCAGCATCATCACCAAGTCGTCCATAACTGTGGACACGGCTCATCGATCAGATTAAACCCTGCAGGGGTGCACTACTCGACCCGTACTCGTTCGATCAACCCCAAAACGCAAGCCAGAAGGTAGGTCATCTCAACACGGCAAATATCTTCTCTACAATCCATCCAGGGAACTGCATGCTTGTGTGCACGGCTAATCAGGTCGAGTGCCCGCGGGATCAACCTTCATAGCACTATAAGAACGTGCCACCCTATATGAGAATCGACTACTCCATCATCATGAGATCGTTATGTAACCATATGCATGCATCAAATGGAAAAACCGAACTTCTTGCAGCGCCCTGGATAAGAAGCGGATTAGATCGAAGCCGTGGGGGGCTCCAGAGGGCCTCCCACAAGCGGTTAGTGCGCTCAAAATTGGATCCGAGGACAAAATCTCAGTTCCTAGGTCGACACTTAGTAGAACAAAGCACCTCGCAAGGCCTTCCGCCGGTGCCTTATCTTTTAATTATAATACCCAACTTATGCCAGCATTTTATTAAGGCAGAACAATCTATCATACTAAGCAGGTGAAATAAATAAGACAGACATACAACTTGCACAAACAACTCTAAGCATGCGCTACGACTCGCAAGGCCAACAGATAAACATACAACATGTGATGGGATGTGGGGATAAAGCTGTATGGGCTGCACGATAAACATGTGATGGGATCGTGATAAAGAATCGAATACTAGGATAGCACAACGTGAATCTACTTATGCAGTGTGCCAGGGCTGAAAATGTTAGCCGATTCAACTTGATCGCCGGCCTCCGGAGGCGTTTCTTGAGATAAACCATGGAAGTTTAGGCGCTGCGAGCATGAAGTGGGACGAATAGGCATACTGCGGGGGCCGCAGAATTCTTCTTCATCCAAAGCAGGCATGCACGAACCATTGAAGGTGCCAGTGTTGAGGAAGCCATCAACGTCCTCGTCATTCATATCATCATCATGATGATCTTCGTTGATGTCTTCAAGTTGAGGCGCAGCGCCTTTGCCTTTGTCTTGTTGTTGCGGTGCAGACGCTCGCAAGAGTATTTGGTGCCGGCTTGTGGTGGCGACAACCGCCGGCGCTTTCTTCCGGGTCCTGGCAACGGGTGCTTGTGGCGCCAGCTTGTGCACAATGGGTATATGTGGCGGCCTCGCCGAGGGCTGAACGATAGAGGGCCGGCTAACCTTTAGTGGCGGCTTGGAGGTGGCATCCGAGGTGCGTCTGAACCCTCCAAGACGAATTTGGCTCTTCGGCCATTCCATGAGCCACTAGAGTCAGGCTCCAAGGACCATGTGCTCATCATCGTCGGCTCCTGCAAGTTGCATTGGGGGACTGATGTGTTGAAACTGAGGCAATACCTCATCCAACTTGATTCTCAGCACGGCCGGGTTCATGCGTTGGTTGTGCATTAGGTTACCCTTTGGTTGTATGATCGTGCCCTTAGCAACATCCACCAACTCGCCGTCGGCCCCCACCGTATCAGGAGTGTGCAAACCATGTCCTGAGAGTCAAGACATATGCATGTTGGTGGGCATCATGAGATGACATTCATCAAAGGCATAGTTAATTATAGAAGATGTCATGGACTAACTAGTTAGTTACCTTGTCGATTGCGTTGAGCTCCTCTAATATTGATACAATGGCGCCGGCGGCCGGTGTCTCATTGTCTTGCGCCGTAGTTTACATGGGGAGCTCATGTGCCTCGGTAGGGGGCGCATGTTGCATAGTATGAAACGGCGGCTCGAAAGCGGTGTTGGGCGGCGGGGTCACCAGCTGGTCCGGAGGGGTCGCCATATGGCTGGAGTTGCTGGTGACGTAGCTGGGCACGTGTATCGGCCCCTTTCGACCTACCGCATTCCAAGCAACTAACCCCTCCATCAACCCAGGGGGAAGATCTCATCGATCATATTCTTCACCATCTGGTTCACCGTGGTGGAATCCACTTGCTCATTCTCCAATGTCTCCACCTTCTTCCTAGCTGCATAACCTCCGCGTCATCCCGTGTCGACTTCCTCCTCTGCCTTCTCGACTGGCCGCCGTCTGTGCTGTAGTACGGGAAGAACTTCATGCTCGTATAAAATCTGGTTACACGGCAAACTGACGTGGGCGGCAAGTTCTTGTCCCTCTTCTTCCAAACGTTCATCGCCCTATTGAAAGTATTGTCCCACGGCTCTGTTGAATCCTGGGACGACAGGCCTGCCTCAGTGTCAGCCTTCAACTCGTCAGCCTGTAGACAAAGAAAATTAATGTGAACTCATGCATATGTAGACAAATTAGCCTACGGGGTAAATTAAATTCCTTACCAGCACTTTCTCAAATTTCTTCAAATCGTCATCGTCCGTGATTTGGTGCCATGGGTTCATTTTCCCTTACGAAGAGCCTCGGCATCCTCCTTGTCCCAAACCGGTTGTTTTCCTCGGTAGCCACCGCTTCTCAAATGGTGTTTACCTAGGTTCATGTCCCACATTTTCTTACCCCACTCCGTCCATTTTAGAGACACCTCTTCTTTCATGGACAACTTGAATGCGTCGAAGTCATCCTTGTTTAGCGTCGGTTCTTTGCTTTTTATTTCCTCCTAGCTTTCACCCTTCTCAATCTTTCTCCTCACCCTGAATTTCCGGCTGCTCAAGGCGGTGCTCATCTTCGTGATGGCTAACCTCTCCACCTTGTTGTTGAGCGGCTGCGGGAATGTGTATCGTTCATGAATCTTCTGGATGAGGATGTTGACCAAAGCCTCATTTTGTATGTGCCTGAGGTCCCTGGTAATGATCGACACGGTTTCCCAGAGGATGCACCATAGGTGCATGGCGTATCCTTTGGCAAGTCCCTCGGGCTGCAATGGGAGGCCACTAGGCGAGACCTCGGTGAAGGAGTCTGTGACGTTGCCAAGTGCTTGCGGTGTCCGATCCCTCCTTGGCTTCTTTTTCTTTAGGACGGGCGGGTTCGTCCCATCCTCCATGTGGTCCTCGCCGGCATTGGTTGTGGTATCGGCGTCACCATGGCCGCCACTAGCATCTCCATCGGTAGTGGTGGTGGTATGCTCCTGGCCAAGATACAAATGGTACAATACAAAGATACAAACGACAGCGGAAGCAAAATAGTATCCGACTACGGATAAGATACAAATTGGACTAAGAGTTCAGAAGATAAGCAATGGCGCCATATCCCTGCCCAGCCAAGCCGGAGGGATTCCCAAGCTAACGTCGTTGTACTTCAAACCTGTTAACTACACATAAAGCACAGCCCAAAAGAAGTTCAGGGCTCTCCCTGGCAAACAAAACCAACCTGCCTACTTTCTACACCATCTCCCAAAATATGGGGTAGGTGTTCTTAGCGGCATCAGCACTAGCAAACTAGAGAGACACGCTACAACTTCCGTCTAATTAGAGAGAGATAAGAGAGCGCATAAGTAACAAACTACTACTAACACCAAGCATAACCAATTCTCGGATTAACCCCCTCAACCAAGTATGAAGAAGCAATTCGGGAAAACTCACACATTGAACAGTTTTAGTTACCATTTATTGTGAAAGTAATTCTATATTACTAGTCAAGTTAATTAACATTAATTAGGTGTAAGTTGTCTAGATATTGTTAGCTAGCATCATCACCAAGTCGTCCATAACTGTGGACACGGCTCATCGATCAGATTAAACCCTGCAGGGGTGCACTACTCGACCCGTACTTGTTCGATCAACCCCAAAACGCAAGCCAGAAGGTAGGTCATCTCAACACGGCAAATATCTTCTCTACAATCCATCCAGGGAACCGCATGCTTGTGTGCACGGCTAATCAGGTCGAGTGCCCGCGGGATCAACCTTCATAGCACTACAAGAACGTGCCACCCTATATGAGAATCGACTACTCCATCATCATGAGATCATTATGTAACCATATGCATGCATCAAATGGAAAAACCGAACTTCTTGCAGCGCCCTGGATAAGAAGCGGATTAGATCGAAGCCGTGGGGGGCTCCAGAGGGCCTCCCACAAGCGGTTAGTGCGCTCAAAATTGGATCCGAGGACAAAATCTCAGTTCCTAGGTCGACACTTAGTAGAACAAAGCACCTCGCAAGGCCTTCCGCCGGTGCCTTATCTTTAATTTATAATACCCAACTTATGCCAGCATTTTATTAAGGCAGAACAATCTATCATACTAAGCAGGTGAAATAAATAAGACAGACATACAACTTGCACAAACAACTCTAAGCATGCGCTACGACTCGCAAGGCCAACAGATAAACCTACAACATGTGATGGGATGTGGGGATAAAGCTGTATGGGCTGCACGATAAACATGTGATGGGATCGTGATAAAGAATCGAATACTAGGATAGCACAACGTGAATCTACTTATGCAGTGTGCCAGGGCTGAAAATGTTAGCCGATTCAACTTGATCGCCGGCCTCCGGAGGCGTTTCTTGAGATAAACCATGGAAGTTTAGGCGCTGCGAGCATGAAGTGGGACGAATAGGCATACTGCGGGGGCCGCAGAATTCTTCTTCATCCAAAGCAGGCATGCACGAACCATTGAAGGTGCCAGTGTTGAGGAAGCCATCAACGTCCTCGTCATTCATATCATCATCATGATGATCTTCGTTGATGTCTTCAAGTTGAGGCGCAGCGCCTTTGCCTTTGTCTTGTTGTTGCGGTGCAGACGCTCGCAAGAGTATTTGGTGCCGGCTTGTGGTGGCGACAACCGCCGGCGCTTTCTTCCGGGTCCTGGCAACGGGTGCTTGTGGCGCCAGCTTGTGCACAATGGGTATATGTGGCGGCCTCGCCGAGGGCTGAATGATAGAGGGCCGGCTAACCTTTAGTGGCGGCTTGGAGGTGGCATCCGAGGTGCGTCTGAACCCTCCAAGACGAATTTGGCTCTTCGGCCATTCCATGAGCCACTAGAGTCAGGCTCCAAGGACCATGTGCTCATCATCGTCGGCTCCTGCAAGTTGCATTGGGGGACTGATGTGTTGAAACTGAGGCAATACCTCATCCAACTTGATTCTCAGCACGGCCGGGTTCATGCGTTGGTTGTGCATTAGGTTACCCTTTGGTTGTATGATCGTGCCCTTAGCAACATCCACCAACTCGCCGTCGGCCCCCACCGTATCAGGAGTGTGCAAACCATGTCCTGAGAGTCAAGACATATGCATGTTGGTGGGCATCATGAGATGACATTCATCAAAGGCATAGTTAATTATAGAAGATGTCATGGACTAACTAGTTAGTTACCTTGTCGATTGCGTTGAGCTCCTCTAATATTGATAGAATGGCGCCGACGGCCGGTGTCTCATTGTCTTGCGCCGTAGTTTACATGGGGAGCTCATGTGCCTCGGTAGGGGGCGCATGTTGCATAGTATGAAACGGCGGCTCGAAAGCGGTGTTGGGCGGCGGGGTCACCAGCTGGTCCGGAGGGGTCGCCATATGGCTGGAGTTGCTGGTGACGTAGCTGGGCACGTGTATCGGCCCCTTTCGACCTACCGCATTCCAAGCAACTAACCCCTCCATCAACCCAGGGGGAAGATCTCATCGATCATATTCTTCACCATCTGGTTCACCGTGGTGGAATCCACTTGCTCATTCTCCAATGTCTCCACCTTCTTCCTAGCTGCATAACCTCCGCGTCATCCCGTGTCGACTTCCTCCTCTGCCTTCTCGACTGGCCGCCGTCTGTGCTGTAGTACGGGAAGAACTTCATGCTCGTATAAAATCTGGTTACACGGCAAACTGACGTGGGCGGCAAGTTCTTGTCCCTCTTCTTCCAAACGTTCATCGCCCTATTGAAAGTATTGTCCCACGGCTCTGTTGAATCCTGGGATGACAGGCCTGCCTCAGTGTCAGCCTTCAACTCGTCAGCCTGTAGACAAAGCAAATTAATGTGAACTCATGCATATGTAGACAAATTAGCCTACGGGGTAAATTAAATTCCTTACCAGCACTTTCTCAAATTTCTTCAAATCGTCATCGTCCGTGATTTGGTGCCATGGGTTCATTTTCCCTTACGAAGAGCCTCGGCATCCTCCTTGTCCCAAACTGGTTGTTTTCCTCGGTAGCCACCGCTTCTCAAATGGTGTTTACCTAGGTTCATGTCCCACATTTTCTTACCCCACTCCGTCCATTTTAGAGACACCTCTTCTTTCAAGGACAACTTGAATGCGTCGAAGTCATCCTTGTTTAGCGTCGGTTCTTTGCTTTTTATTTCCTCCTAGCTTTCACCCTTCTCAATCTTTCTCCTCACCCTGAATTTCCGGCTGCTCAAGGCGGTGCTCATCTTCGTGATGGCTAACCTCTCCACCTTGTTGTTGAGCGGCTGCGGGAATGTGTATCGTTCATGAATCTTCTGGATGAGGATGTTGACCAAAGCCTCATTTTGTATGTGCCTGAGGTCCCTGGTAATGATCGACACGGTTTCCCAGAGGATGCACCATAGGTGCATGGCGTATCCTTTGGCAAGTCTCTCGGGCTGCAATGGGAGGCCACTAGGCGAGACCTCGGTGAAGGAGTCTGTGACGTTGCCAAGTGCTTGCGGTGTCCGATCCCTCCTTGGCTTCTTTTTCTTTAGGACGGGCGGGTTCGTCCCATCCTCCATGTGGTCCTCGCCGGCATTGGTTGTGGTATCGGCGTCACCATGGCCGCCACTAGCATCTCCATCGGTAGTGGTGGTGGTATGCTCCTGGCCAAGATACAAATGGTACAATACAAAGATACAAACGACAGCGGAAGCAAAATAGTATCCGACTACGGATAAGATACAAATTGGACTAAGAGTTCAGAAGATAAGCAATGGCGCCGTATCCCTGCCCAGCCAAGCCGGAGGGATTCCCAAGCTAACGTCGTTGTACTTCAAACCTGTTAACTACACATAAAGCACAGCCCAAAAGAAGGTCAGGGCTCTCCCTGGCAAACAAAACCAACCTGCCTACTTTCTACACCATCTCCCAAAATATGGGGTAGGTGTTCTTAGCGGCATCAGCACTAGCAACCTAGAGAGACACGCTACAACTTCCGTCTAATTAGAGAGAGATAAGAGAGCGCATAAGTAACAAACTACTACTAACACCAATCATAACCAATTCTCGGATTAACCCCCTCAACCAAGTATGAAGAAGCAATTCGGGAAAACTCACACATTGAACAGTTTTAGTTACCATTTATTGTGAAAGTAATTCTATATTACTAGTCAAGTTAATTAACATTAATTAGGTGTAAGTTGTCTAGATATTGTTAGCCAGCATCATCACCAAGTCGTCCATAACTGTGGACACGGCTCATCGATCACATTAAACCCTGCAGGGGTGCACTACTCGACCCGTACTTGTTCGATCAACCCCAAAACGCAAGCCAGAAGGTAGGTCATCTCAACACGGCAAATATCTTCTCTACAATCCATCCAGGGAACCGCATGCTTGTGTGCACGGCTAATCAGGTCGAGTGCCCGCGGGATCAACCTTCATAGCACTCTAAGAACGTGCCACCCTATATGAGAATCGACTACTCCATCATCATGAGATCGTTATGTAACCATAGGCATGCATCAAATGGAAAGACCGAACTTCTTGCGGCGCCCTGGATAAGAAGCGGATTAGATCGAAGCCGTGGGGGGCTCCAGAGGGCCTCCCACAAGCGGTTAGTGCGCCAAAATTGGATCCGAGGACAAAATCTCAGTTCCTAGGTCGACAATTAGTAGAACAAAGCACCTCACAAGGCCTTCCGCCGGTGCCTTATCTTTTAATTATAATACCCAACTTATGCCAGCATTTTATTAAGGCAGAACAATCTATCACACTAAGCAGGTGAAATAAATAAGACAGACAGACAACTTGCACAAACAACTCTAAGCATGCGCTACGACTCGCAAGGCCAACAGATAAACATACAACATGTGATGGGATGTGGGGATAAAGCTGTATGGGCTGCAAGATAAACATGTGATGGGATCATGATAAAGAATCGAATACTAGTATAGCAGAGATCAACGGCAGGAATGAAGACAATGTATAGGTAAACAAGCAAACTTTGCTTGCCTGGAATCCCGCATGGAAGCAGATCTTGTCGTTGCTCACACATCTCAACTTTGTATCCGCGAAGAAGCAACAAACACTTGAAAGCGTAAAAGATGCATTTTACAACTACGGCAAAAGATCCAGCATGATCATACGAGAATGATGCATGACATGGCAAGATGCATTACGAGATGCACTAAATCCAAATTAAGCGGGAAATTAACCCCGACAATTAATATTTAGGTGCAAGTTATTTATTTACTCAACAATATTAAATGTTGGTTAACATGGTAACACATGGCATGGGTGATCTAATTAAATTAAATGGAATAGAGCAATAATTAAATAAAGCCCAACAAATTCCATATTTAATTATTAAGGTGCAACAATTAAATTACACTAAGCAATTAAAATAAAAGATGCAAAATGACATACAAATGTCATATTAATTACTAGCATTTTCTGATAATAATAAATATAAAGATTATTTAATTTGAAGTAATAGAATAAAAGTTACTAGCATTTTAGTTTTAGGGGTGTTTCTATAAAGTTCAGGGACCTATTCATGACTGAAAGAGTGTCGATGAGGTTCTCTGCGCAAAAACAGAAAAGCAGGGGGCTCGGTGCAAGATTCCAGAGAAGATTTTCCTTCTGGGCTTTTGTCACCGCGCCTGGAACTACACCAGAGGCTGACGCGCGGGACCCAGCGCCACGCTGGCGCGTGTGTGTGAGGTACGGTACCCGCGGTCACTGACGCGCGGGCCATGCCTGTCAGTGAGTGCGCAAAAAATAAAAAGGGTGGTTTTATTCGTCGCGTCCAGGACTCGAACCAGATACGCGGGAGAGTGAAACCGTGCGGCTGCGCTAGCCACTGGAGCGTGAGTGTGATGTTGTAAGGGTAGCGACGGACTTGTTTTTAAGGTGTTAAACGAGCAATGTTTCTCTGACACACTGAACCGGAACAGAAACAGAACAGAGGCACGGCGGGTTGAGTTCGGACACCGGCGATGACCACGGGCTGGTGGTGCTAGGGTGTAACATCCCAAATTTCTCAAAAATTTAAAAATTTCCCAAATTTAAAATCTAAAGTACCGGATTGGAAGTGGGATTCTATTGGGATGGATTTCATCACCGGATTACCAAGGGCCAGATCGGGTTATGATTCTATTTGGGTTATTGTTTGTCGCCTAACCAAGATAGCTCACTTCATACCCGTGAAGACCACTTATACTAGTGCAAAGTTAGCCGATATTTACATGAAGAGAATTGTGTGCCTTCACGGCGTTCCTAAGAGTATCGTGTCTGATAGAGGGAGCCAGTTCACTTCTCATTTCTGGAAGCAGTTGCACGAATCTTTGGGAACCAGATTGGAATTCAGTACGGCTTTCCACCCGCAAACAGATGGTCAGACTGAAAGAGTGAATCAGATTTTAGAGGATATGTTAAGAGCTTGTGCGCTCGACTATGGATCTAGTTGGGATGATAATTTACCATACGCTGAGTTCTCCTACAACAACAGCTACCAAGCCAGCATTGAGATGGCACCGTTTGAAGCCTTATATGGAAAGAAATGCACAACCCCACTGTTGTGGAGTGGTGTAGGAGAACGGAGTTTCTTTGGACCTGATATAATACAGGATGCTGAAGAGAAAGTCAGGCTGATTAAGGACAGATTGAAAATAGCACAGTCACGCCAGAAAAGCTATGCAGATTCCAAGCGTAGAGAAGTCACCTACGAAGTGGGTGATAGAACCTATTTAAGAGTGTCACCACTTCGGGGTGTGAAAAGGTTTGGAATCAAAGGAAAGTTAGCACCTCGATTCATTGGACCATTCCAAATTCTTTCGCGCAAAGGTGAAGTGGCATATGAGTTAGAACTACCTGAAGTGTTGTCTGCTGTTCATAATGTGTTCCATGTCAGTGAGTTGAAGAAATGTCATCCTGAGATGATGGGAGTTCCTTTAAAGGATACTGTACCCCTCGAGGAGGTACAATTGGAAAGTGATTTGACCTTCGAAGAGAAGCCCATCAAGATATTACAGACAGCAGAAAGAGTCACCCGTACCAAAACCATCAAGTTTTGCAAAGTCCAGTGGAATCATCACACCGAGGACGAAGCCACCTGGGAACGAGAGGATGACCTCCGAGAAGACCACCCACACCTATTTGCTGACCTTTCCGAAGCTCGAGGGCGAGCTTCTTCTTAAGGGGGTTAGTCTGTAACATCCCAAATTTCTCAAAAATTTAAAACTTTGCATTCATGCATCATGCATCATATAGGCATGGCATTGAAATCACATAAAGAATAATTTGAAGTTTAATTATAAGTTTAAATAAAGTTGTTTTCCTTAAAGAAGTCTAATTGAGCTCCTTATAAAAATCTGTATTTTATTATTTTATTTATTTAGTAAAATGATATCAAAAGGTTCTAAATTAAATTAGCTTTTCAAAACATATTTTTATGAATTTTTCTGAAATGTTTTGATAAGATTTAAAAATCAAATTGTATTGAAAAGGTTTAAAACAGAAAAGGTGTTTAAATAAAAAAAAATCCGTAACGAGTTAACTGGGCCTAGCCCATCTGCTAACCGTCGCGCGCCCAGCGGATAGCAACCCAGCAGCAGCCCATTTCCCTCCTCACGCTGACGGGTGGGACCCACCTGTCAGGTGGATCTTCAACCTCCAAGCGGAGTCCGCGCGGGATACGGCTCGATCCGGTGGATTTTTCTGCTCCGATCCTTGCGGGATTTGTTCCTCAGCCGCCACCATATAAACCTCCATCTCCGCCGCCGTTCCCCGCGCCCAAAACCCTAACCACTACTCGCCGTAATCACAGGAACTCGAGCTTCCATCTCCGCCATTGCCGCGATTCGTCCCGTTCCGGTGAGTACGACACCCCGAGCACCACCCCAACACCCCTCTGCGACTCCCTGCCCTCGTACGCACCTAACGGGCTTGCTCCTGTCTCTTTTTATGCACCAGGGCGACGTATCCGTCGACGACCCGACGCCTCCGTCCGCCGTTCTTCTCCGACGAGCAAGCAAGGGAGGAGCAGACCACCTCGACAGCACATACCGCGCCATAGAGATCGCCACGTCGTTCCGCATCAAGTGGTGAGAAAAACCCCCTCCGATCTTGCTTCGTTTAACGGTAGCAGCAACTCCGGCGATGGCGCCGCCGCGCTCGGATGAACTCCGGCGGTCGCGCCGCCTGCTTTTGGCCCGAGTCGCATGAAGCGTTGGATCTAGATCCAATGGATCTAGATCAGTTGATCTGGAACGTCCACCGTTATGTAGATCGGACGGTTCGCGTTCGTGATCCGCGGCGAACCGGTACCATCCAATCGGAGTGCGCCGCGTGGCCTCTTTATTTTCTATTTCGGCTAGATTTTATATTTAAAAACAGAAAAACAATACAAACTTACAAAATTCATAACTTTCGATCTGTTCATCAAAATTTGATGAATTTTATATCCACGTGAAGCTCTGCTCGTGTAGTTTAGTTTGGTTTCATTAGTTTGTCTTTTAGTGTATTTTAAATTGTGGAATTTAATTGTTTAGCTTTTCGGCTATTAAATCTATAACTTAATTAATAAAAATTCTTTCCCAATAAATCCAATTGTTTTAGCTTTTATTATTGCCCTCTGTCCAGAGAGTGCAAATTGAGTTTTATTTGAAACTTTTCTTAATAGAATTAAAAAAATTGGTTTTAGGGCTTAAAACTTCTATGTTATGCTCAATATTTTAAATGATTAAACAAAATATTAAAATATTGATCATTGCATTTCATGCATTAATAAAAGAGGAAATAAAATGGTAATTATTTTGTCTTGTTAAGTTCATTGCATATCAAGCATGCATACATATTTTTGTCTTGATATTCTAAGTTTTGTGTTTGTGTGTTTATTTAGTTCTATTGTTTGTCTCTAGATTGTGAAGAGGAGGAAGGCCCTTGTGATTGTTATTCTTGTTGTGCTTGTTCCTCTTGTTACCAAGGCAAGTGACATTCATAATCTACCCAATGTTTTCTATATGCATTATTAGTAGATTTTTGAGTAGTATGCATGATAGGGAATTTTTGAACTATCTTATAATGCTAAGTTAGTTTACACCTTGAAAATATCCTAGTAGTGTGTAGCCATCCCTTCCCATGCAGCCATCAAAAGTTTTTATTAGATGCTTAGCTATGCTATAAAAAGTGTTTACTTACCATGTTATAGAAATATTGCTAAGTGTTAAAACTTTAAATGCACACCTGGGTGGAATTGGTTGTTTGGTTTATGTTGAGTGGCTTTTGGGACTATGCTTGTGGTTGTCTTTGCCTAGGATGAATGTCTATTCTACTTAGGGCCATGAGCATGGTGGTTGTCACCCAGAAGCGCACTTGTGGACGGCCACCCAGGAACAAAGAGATTTCAAAGTCCCTCCAAGTTTAGAACCTTCCCGTGCAGCCTTTTGACAATGGGCTCTGTCTAGAATTACTAAGTTGTGAGAGTGCAACCTGTCAGCTTGACAAGCAGATGTAGAGTTGGTAGGTGGAACGGGTCTTGCTACTATGGTTGCATTCTTCTTCTGAAAGTTCTTGTCTCAATTCTCTCCTTTCCTTAATGCACTCCGCGTGTATAGGATGTTTGGGTTAATTGAGTCTCAAGGTGAAAGTGCACAACCTCTGCAGAGTCAACAATCTGAGTACTCAGCCGTGTCCCCGGTGATGGACTACTTCGAGCAACTGGACAAGGATGGACGGAAGAATCTCATCATAGTTTTCATAAAGTAAAATTTTACTAAGGAAGGAATTGTTGGTGCACTTGGGCTTCATCCCTCGGTGCCAATTCTTTGAGAAACAAAATTGTTTTACAAAAGATAGGAGAAAACTGGCTTTCTGCAAAATAGCCTACAACTCCACCAAGCCAAATATGCATATAGAATTAGACTTGTCATAAAATAACCACCATAGTCACTTGCCAATACTTCATTGTATTGACCTCCTTCGGGGGCTGCATATTCAAATGTGCAGGTAATTCTGATGAGGAATGAGTTTGGACTCGAGTCTACACCCAACATGTCTGCCTGTGGCGCATGCTTGAAGAAGAGGCTCATTGCTATTACTTTCGTTGTGAACTCTGAATATTTAAGCTAGTCTTCATGACTATGCACTTTGTAATAAAGCTATACTTAGCTACCATCTTTATTTAAAAGATGGAGCGCTACATAGGGCGCGGGCGTGCATGTGTGGCGTTGGTGCGGGGTCGGGTGGTGATTCCGTTTTTGTGGCTAGGTAAATAGGGGAGGCACGGGGACCCTCCTGTTGGTGCTCGCCGGCGGTGATGGCGCAACCGTGGATGAACTCATTTGATTACGGCACAGATTCGCAAAGAGGAGCGGGGGATTCTAAAGATTAGCTCACTGTGAGGGGCTCGGGGTCGTCATTCAAGCTGGGGAGGACAGGCCGCCGGAATCGTGGCGGCGGAGCTCGTCGGACGCGGATGCTCCCAGCGCGATTCCTCGCGCGTATAGGATGGAGAGGTCGATGGGGAGCTGGGGGCTGCTCTGCGTTTCTTCGATGGTTCCCTAGCAGCAGCGCCACAGTTGAGTACTCCGGCGTGTCTACGGTGGAGAAAAACAGTGGAGGAAGAAAGGGAAAAGAGGGGACGACAGCGGCGTAGGAGGAAGAGGAGAGGGGCGTCTAGGGTTCCAGGGGTAACAAGGCAGGTTTTTAGGAGGAGGGAAAAGGTGAGGGAGTGGGGGCCATGGCAGGAGGGAGAGGAGCACGTTGGCTTTTCTCCTCTGTGTCTGTCGTACGAAAAGAAGAAGAAGAGAGATGGGCTCGGACTGGAAGGGGAATGGGCCAGATGGAGGTTTCAGCCCAGCTAAGAGTTTTTCTTCCCCCGTTATTTCCTTTTCTTTTTTTATTCTTTTCTATTTTTTGTATTTTAAAACAAAATAGAAAAGAAATTTGAATAAGGAAACTTTACAAAACAGTTTTAGTTTCAAATAGGCAATTTAATAAACTAGTTTTATAATATTTGAAATATCACATTTCATTTTATTTGAATTGCATTTGAATAAAAAATGGAGTTTGAATTTAAATGCAACAATTTGAATTTAAGATTGACAAAAGCAAATGATGCATGATGATGTCATGTTGATGCAAAAGGAAAAAACAAACAATCTAATTGAAGAATTTCCGGGGCGTTACAATCGACACCACTAACAAGGGATCGCGTCCCATGATCCACACCGAGACCACAAGAAGAGAGGGGTAACTATCGATTCTTCGGCTCCGTGATGAACTTCTCGACACCACTAACAAGGAGGTTGCTCCACCTTAAAAATCACGACACCACTAACAAGAAGTTCTGACTCCACCTTGAACTTCTCGACACTAGTAACAAAAAGAGTTGCTCCATCGAAGTTGCTTCCGAAAGATCGAACCTAATAGGTTAAAGGCAAGAGATCGTCCACCCACACGTAGGGACCTAGACTTTGAATGTTGGATAAGAGAAGAGACTCCAAAACTAAAAAAATAAGAGGAGAAATAGAATAGAGGTAAGGAATAAACAAGAATCCTGTTGAGCTCTTTTCAAAATAAATTTAGTCAAATAGTTTAGACACTCTAAAAACAACGACCGTTAGCGAGGTTATCCTACAGGCTTTTGCGGACCCGTTGCTTCGATAATCAATCGTATCAAAACAACAAGGAGATCGAAACCATGGATCTGATACCACTTTGTGATGCCCGATAATCGGTACTATATAGATTTAAGCGACCCCGCCGAAATCCGCATAATAACAATTTTAGGTCGCCCACCAGACATAATGTGCACGCCGAAACATGCGCATTATGTGGGTGGAATTGTGATAACATTACAATAGTTCCGATACGTCCACAAATACAACAAAAGATATAATTACAACAACGACTCGAACGAGTCAAGATACAAATGGTACAATACAAAGATACAAATGACAGTGGAAGCAAAATAGTATCCGACTACGGATAAGATACAAATTGGACTAAGAGTCCTGAAGATAAGCAATGGTGCCATATCCCTGCCCAGCCAAGCCGGAGGGATTCCCAAGCTAACGTCGTCGTACTTCAAACCTGTTAACTGCACATAAAGCACAGCCCAAAAGAGTGTCAGGGCAGTCCCTGGCAAGCAAAACCGACCTGCCAACTTTCTACACCATCTCTCAAAATATGGGGTAGGTGGACTTAGCGGCAGCAGCACTAGCAACCTAGAGAGACACGCTACAACTTCTGTCTAATTAGAGAGGGATAAGAGAGCGCATAAGTAACCAACTACTAATAACACCAATCATAACCCATTCTCGCATTAACCCCCTCAACCAAGTATGAGGAAGCAATTCGGGGAAACTCACATTGAACAGTTTTAGTTACCATTTATTGTGAAAGTAATTATATATTACTAGTCAACTTAATTAACATTAATTAGGTGTAAGTTGTATAGATCTTGTTAGTCAGAATCATCACCAAGTCGTCCATAACCGTGGACACGGCTCATCGATAAGATTAAACCCTGCAGGGGTGCACCACTGAACCCGTACTCGTTCGATCAACCCCAAAACGCTAGCCAGAAGTTAGGGCATCTCAACACGGCAAATCTCTTCCCTACAACCCATCCAGAGAACCGCATGATTGGGTGCACGGCTAATCAGGTCGAGTACCCGCGGGATCAACCTTCATAGCACTCTAAGAACGTGCCACCCTATATGAGAATCGACTACTCCATCATCATGAGATCGTTATGTAACCATATGCATGCATCAAATGGAAAGACCGAACTTCTTGCAGCGCCCTGGATAAGAAGCGGATTAGATCGAAGCCGTGGGACGCTCCATAGGGCCTCCCACAAGCGGTTAGTGCTCTCAAAATTGGATCCGAGGACAAAATCTCAGTTCCTAGGTCGAGACATAGCAGAATAAAGCACTTCGCAAGTCCTTCCGCCGGTGCCTTATCTTTTAATTATAATACACAACATATGACAACATTTTGTTATGGCAGAACAATCTATCATACTAAGCAGGTGAAATAAATAAGACAGACACACGACTCTCACAAACAACTCTAAGCATGCGCTACGACTCGCAAGACCAGCAGATAAACATACAACATGTGATGGGATGTGGGGATAAAGTTGTATGGGCTGCAGGATAAACATGTGATGGGATCGCGATAAAGAATCGATTACTAGGATAGCAGAGATCAACGGCAGAAATGAAAGACAATGTATAGATAAAGAAGCAAACTTTGCTTGCCTGGAATCCCGGATGGAAGCAGATCTTGTCGTTGCCCACACATCTCAATGTTGTATCCGCGAGGAAGCAACAAACACTGGAAAGCGTAAAAGATGCATTTTATAACTACGGCAAAAAATCCAGAATGATCATACGAGAATGATGCATGACATGGCAAGATGCATTACGAGATGCACTAAATCCAAATTAAGCGGGAAATTAACCCCGACAATTAATATTTAGGTGCAAGTTATTTATTTACTCAACAATATTAAATGTTGGTTAACATGGTAACACATTGCATGGGTGATCTAATTAAATTAAATGGAATAGAGCAATAATTAAATAAAGCCCAACACATTCCATATTTAATTATTAAGGTGGTAGAATTAAATTACACTAAGCAATTAAAATAAAAGATGCAAAATGACATACAAATGTCATATTAATGTTCCTTTCATTTTCATGATAGTTATACATATAAAGATTATTTAATTTGAAGTTATAGAATAAAATTTATTAGCATTTTAGTTTTAGCGGTGTTTCTGTATAGTTGAGGGACCTATCCGTGACTGAAAGAGTGTCGGTGTGGTTCTCTGTGCAAAAAAAGATAAGCAGGGGGGCTCGATGCAAGATTCCAGCGAAGATTTGCCTTCTGGGCTTTTGTCACCGTGCCTGGAACTACACCAGAGGCTGACGCGCGGGACCCAGCGCCACGCTGGCGCGTGTGTGTGAGGTACGGTACCCGCGGTCACTGACAAGCTGGCCATGCTTGTCAGGGAGTGCGCAAAAAAAGGGTGGTTTTATTCGTCACGTCCAGGACTCGAACCAGAGACGCGGGAGAGTGAAACCGTGCGGATGCGCTAGCCACTGGAGCGTGAGTGTGATGATGTAAGGGTAGCGACGGACTTGTTTTTAAGGTGTTAAACGAGCAACGTTTCTCTGACGAACTGAACTGGAACAGAAACAGAACAGAGGCACGACGGGGTGTGTTCGGACGCCGGCGACGACCACGGGCTGGTGGTGCTAGGGCGCGGGCGTGCGTGTGTGGCGTGGGTGCGGGGTCGGGTGGTGATTCCGTTTTTGTGGCTAGGTGAAGAGGGGAGGCACGTGGACCCTCCTATTGGTGCTCGCCGGCGGTGATGGCGCAACCGTGGATGAACTCATTTGATTACGGCACAGATTCGTGAATAGGAGCGGGGGATTCTGAAGATTAGCTCACTGTGAGGGGCTCGGGGTCGTCGTTCAAGCTGGGGAGGACATGGCCGCCTGAATCGTGGCGGCGGAACTCGTCGGCCGCGGGGAAGAGCTCGTCGGACTCGGATGCTCCCAGCGCGATTCCTCGCGCGTAGAGGATGGAGAGGTTGATGCGGAGCTGGGGGCTGCTCTGCGTTTCTTCGACGGTTCCCTAGCAGCGGCGCCACAGTTGAGTACTCCGGCGTGTCTATGGTGGGGAAAAACAGTGGAGGAAGGAAGGAAAAAGAGGGGACGGCGGCGGTGCAGGAGGAAGAGGAGAGGGCGGCTAGGGTTCCATTGGTTGCAGGGCAGGTTTTAAGGAGGAGGGGAAAGGTGAGGGAGTGGGGGCCATGACAAGAGGGAGAGGAGCACGTTGGTTTTCTCCTCTGTGTCTGTCGTACGGAAAGAAGAAGAAGAGAGATGGGCTGGGACTGGAAGGGGAATGGGCCAGATGGAGGTTTCAGCCCAGCTAAGAGTTTTTCTTCCCCTGTTATTTCTTTTTGTTTTTTATTATTTTCTGTTTTTGTATTTTAAAACAAAAAAGAAAAGAAATGTGAATAAGGAAACTTTACAAAATAGTTTTAGTTTCAAATAGGCAATTTAATAAACTAGTTTTATAATATTTGCAAAATATTTGAAATATCACTTTTCATTTTATTTGAATTGCATTTGAATAAAAAATGGAGTTTGAATTTAAATGCAACAATTTGAATTTAAGATTTACAAAACCATATGATGCATGATGATGTCATGTTGATGCAAAAGGAAAAAACAAACAATCTAATTGGAGAATTCCGGGGCGTTACAAGGGGGAGAGGGGAACCACCGCGAGCGAGGCGCGGGCAAGGCACGGGCGAGGCACGTGCGAGCTCTTCTTCGGCGCGGGCGAGGCACGGGCGAGGCTGGCGTTCTCGTCTTTGGCGTGGGTGAGGCACGGGCGAGCCACGGGCAAGGCACGGACGAGCCGCGGGCAAGGCACGGGCGAGGCCGGCGTTGGGGCAGCCGGAGGCGGTGCTTGGCGCGGGCGAGCGGTGGCGAGTTGGTGCGGGCAAGGTGCGGAGCTGGTGAGCAGCGGCTGCTGTGGGGGCGGGCGGCGCGGGGCGGAAGACTTAACCAAATGGTGATGTGAACCCGAGAAGAGAGGAAGAGCGGGGGCGGCCCCACATGTGAGCCTCGCCTCCGAAATTCTGTGGCGCATGGTTGTAAGGTGCGCCATAGAATGTTTATATTATGTGGCGCATGCTTGTTAAGGTGCGCCACAGAAAGTTGATATTCTGTGGCGCATGCTTGTTAAGGTGCGCCAAAGATTTAATTTGCCTAATTTTTAAAAACCAAGGGCGCTATTTGCCATTTCTTGTCACATTCAAAAACCCGGGGTGCTATTTGTCATTTCTTGTCTCGATTCCTGAGTGTCACATTTTTTATCATTTCAAAGTACTTAATTTTTAGTTATATTTAAAGAAATAATAAGAGACAAAACTTTAGTCATGGGTGTCACATTTTTTGACACACACACAAATATATATATATATATATTCTTGCATTGTCTCGTACACATCAAAAAAAGTCTCGTACATGCATATATATGCTTGCATTGTCTCACACGCACCAAAAAAAGTCTTGTATATGTATATATATATGCTTGCATTGTCTCACACCCACCAAAAAAGTCTTCTTTGTCGATCCCGAGAGGTTCTGAGAGAGCTAGCTTCTCTTCTTTCCCTTCTTCGCGGATGAATACTTTAGGCCGGGCACCTTAAGATTTCTTCGCGTGAACGGACAACCTTTAGTAGGTGTGGAGGTTTTCCTTGGGTTTTTGCTGGTAGTCGGCATGTCGAAGAACATGTCGAAATCCACCTCGATCTTTGGATCACCGTCCAAGTCTTCCTCGTTGGTGTCTCCGTCCATTCCGATGATGCTCCTCTTGCCCCTCCTCAGCACAACACGACTATGCTTTGACGGGTCGGTAGTGAAGAAGCATTGCTCAACTTGGCTAGCGAATACCCATGGCTCATTTTTCGCGGAGGCTTTCTTCGATTTGGCATCGGGTATTACCATGGTGGTGAAATACCGGCCTTCTTTCACGACGTCCTTGGCCCAACTTACACTGAACATTGGCACTAACTCTCCACAGTAGTTCAGCTCCCATATATTCTCGATCCTTTCGAAGAATCTTTCCTTGGCAGTAGCCTCGTCATCACCGTAGGATAGCATAGTTACTCCTCAGTTTTGAAATTCACTATTCTTGTCCTTTTCCGCGGTGTAGAATGTGTAACCGTTGATGTCGTATGCCTGATAGGTCCTTACGTTCTGTCTGGGGCCCTGTTATAATGAAAATATGAGTTTTTCATCTTCCGTAGATGGCGTTTGGCTCACTGTTTGAAACAGTTGCCTGTCCTTGAACCAACGTGTGAAGCTAGAGTTGTGTTGTTTGGATATGTCTCCATTCTTACTCTACCGCCCAAGTTCCATGTAATTCTCCTCGATTAAGCTCTTGTGCTCCTCCATCCAAGGTTCGATCAATTGTAAGTGTTGTAGCGCGACACGGTGAGCCCTCTCGAGTTCATCTCTTCGACCATGAACGCCCACAAAGAGTGAACGGGAGCCCTCGCGGTGACCAACTCCACCTAGCCTGTCGAGGTGCTTCCTGGTGGGAAGACCAACATCCTCGTTCTCGGCGCTTAGATAATTCTGGCAGAAAGAGATGCACTCGTAAGTTAGAAAGCCCTTCGCCATGCTTGCGTCCGGACGGGCCCTGCTGCGAACGTATCCTTTCATGACACTATTCTGCCTTCCGAACGGCATCATGTAGTGCAGGAACGTCGGTCCGAGCTGCTTGATGTCCTCAACGACATGGAGAAGGAGATGCACACAGATATCAAAGAATGAGGGTGGGAAGTAAATCTCAAGCTCACATAGTATCAGCACGATCTCTTCCTGTAGTCTGTCGAGCTGCTTCACGCCGATCGACTTCATGTTGATGACATCGAAAAAGTTGCACAGGGCAAGCAGCGTATCTCGGACGTGCTCGTCCATTATCCCTCGTATAGCAACGGGAATTATCTGCGTCATCAGCAAGTGACAATCGTGAGACTTCATACCACTGAACATCTTCTTCGTTGGGTCTAGATACATGTTGATCTTCCCCACGTAACCGCCCGGATATTTGACTCCTATGACGCACTTATAGAACTGGCCGTGCTCTTCCGGACTCAAACGGAAGCAGGTAGCGGGAAGCACCACCAATTTCTTCTTTGCCCTTTTGCGGCGACCTTCAGTTCCTTCCGTTTGATCATCGTCCTTGTCATCGTCATCGTCATCACTGTCGGGTGCCTGCAGATATTTCTTGATGTCAAGACATTTTAGATTGTATCTTGCTCTTGTCCCATCCTTGGACTTTTCTGACATGTTCAAAAGAGTGCCAAGTAGACTCTCGGTGACATTCTTCGTAATGTGCATCATATCTAGGCTATGGGGCGCTTTAAGGAACTTCCAGTATGGCAAGTCATGAAAAACAGACCTCGCTTTCCATACACCCAGGAGGGGATCAACTCTCGGTCGCTTCTTTCCAAGAGCAGGGCACTCCTCCCAATTTCTCAAAAGCTCGTCGATTTTAGTGCCGGTCCTCTGGCGCGGGGGGCTTTCGAGCTCGTGTTCACCATTGAAAAGGTCACCGAGTGTAGTGACCTCACCTTTTATTATAAGGTGGAAGTCCCTGTGTTAATGTGCTAGTCCCTGGATCAAATGCTAGCACCACAGTTTAAGATGTATATCATGCAAAAGTGTCAAATACTTTATTAAATCACATGATCCAGTGTTACAAATATCTCTTACAACTTGCATAACCTGAAAAGGCTAGCAAAATTTCCAAGAGTAGCTGCGGAAAATAGGAGATACAATGAGCCTCATCATCTTCATGTGCCACAGGCAAAGGATGTTGGTTGTAGACTCGAAATCCTATCGAATGCTCACTCGTCGTCTGTCAAATCTGTAAGGTTTAGTTGCAGCCCAGCTATAAAGGGTCAGCACAACTAAATTGTGGTGGCAAGTGACTTTTATTTCTAATATTCCACTAAGCTACATGCTTATTTGGCTGGTGGAGCTCAAGGCTATTGCGCAAAGCAAGTTTTTTCCTACTTTTGGTAAACACTTTTTGGAACAATAACTTCTCTTTAGGAGACAACTCGGGACAAGTCCATCTCCCCTACCCATGTTCACCCATCAAAGTTTTATTAAGATATTGGATTGAAGAGATTTTCAGAAGACAGCCTTGTGTAGTTACTCAAATTGTCCGATGCCGGGGACACGGCTAAGATCTTAGGTTTTAACTCTCGAGAGTGTGTGTACTTTCACCATTAGACTCAATCAAACCAAACTATCCTCTACACTCCTTTAGTGAGAAGGAAAAGGATAAGATCAAGACGAGACTTTTCAGAAGTTGCTTTCCCATGATCATACTAAGAGATTACCACCATCCTATCAACTCAACCACCATCAATCTCTTGACCCAGGTCCACATCAACTTACTCCATCAAGACAGTGCCCATATTGACCAATGGTTGCACGGTAAGCAACTAAACTCAGTGTAAACTTAAATCTCATAGCCCTGGGTGGCCTACCACAAGTGAGCAACTCAGGTTAACACCGCATATCATGGCCCCAAGTAAGTGAAAACTATCTTGGGCGAAGACAACCATGAGACTTGATCCTGAGAAGCCACTCAACTTGAAACCTCCTCGATCGACCCAATCCACCCAGGCGTTAAATTAATTTAGTGGAATTTTCATTTATCACATCAACCATAAAACAATCATTTTTGCAGCAGGTACTTCCACTAAATTATAATAGGGGTCTAACTGGAATTTCTAAGGGGTAACCTAACAGGTTTGCATAGCATACTACAAATCTCCCAAAAACCTATCATGCATACTACTTTTGCAAAATACGGCTTAAAACACTAGGTAATGCAATAGAATAAAATAGTAGGTGTTTTATGAAGTCACTTGCCTTATGAAAGTTGTCGTTTCTCACACACTCTTGTCCGAGGCAAAAGTTGCTTCCCGTTCCAAACTATATAGTAAAAAGGGCATCCAATAAACAAGAAATTCAACAAGCACAAAAACATATTGGAACATACAAGCGTAACGAGTCTTCCCAGAAGGGTTTGGTAAAAGGTGTCATATAATTCAATATACAAAAAGAATTAATGTGTTTGGGTTTAGGGTTTCACCAAGGGATGGTCTGGGATCAATTGAACATTTTCAACTCGAAAAGGTTGTATGGGTGTTTCCAAAGTTTCTAATGGAATGGTCTTCAAAAGTTTACACGAAGAGATTTTAAGATGGTCAAAACATAATTTAAAAGTAGGATTCAAGATTTTACAACAACCATCAATATTTAATTTCTTTTACCTAAGGTTATGTTTTCAGAATTTATATCTAAGCAGATTTATATTCAAGAATTTCTTAATTTACTCATCTCTAAACATTTTTAATTCTCAACTTCAAAGTTTACAATATTGATAATAACTTAGTTTTTTAAAGTGATATAATGTTTTAATTCACATTTTTAGTAACACCTAATTAGCCAATAACATTTGTACACACTTGTAAATGAACTAAATTCATTTAAAAGGTTTTAAACAACACCTACTTATTAATGTCAGGAAGTATATTATTAAACAAGAATTTGAGCTTTCTCTGGACAAGGACAATTATTTATATCTTTGGTGCAAAGTAATAAATTTTAAATTAATAAACCTTATAATGTGTTAAAATAAATCAAATTAAGCCTCTGACCTTTAAATTCATTTTAAATTGTTCAAACATTAATTATAACAAAATTTTGTAAACGGGGTTAATAGACAGAGTGCTTTTAACTAAATTTATACAATTGGATTTAATAAAATAAAAAAAATAATATAATGTTTGTATTAAAGTTATGTCAAAAATAGTCAAACTATTCAAATTAAAACAAGCAACTATTTAAATCATCAAAATAATTCTCAAAATTTATTTTATAACAGAGGCATCACACCACACATTTTATAAAGTTTCTAAAACAATTTTATTTGCAATTTTTGGATTTATAGATTTAAAGTTATGATAAAATTACTCAATTTTACCATTTGAAATTTGAAAATTTTAAACTAAGTCAAATTTGAATTTTAAACTAAAATATTCTTCATGTCAAGGGCTTTCCAAATATATAAAAATATTTGAATTTGGATATGTGAGTAAAAAGTTATAACTATTCTATTTGACAGGGGTGTTTCTGCAAAAGTGTCAAATTAAAATAAATTGAGAAAATCATTTCCAGGTCAGCGCTGACTGGATGCTGACGAGGCAACGATGTGGCAGCTGACTGGCTCGCTGACGTGGCTAAGTGAAGCGATCTGGATCGCCAGATCCAGATCTGACTGCCACAGAAGAATCGTATCGGTTAGGATTTAAGATCTAATCTCGTGCGTTGATTTCAGATCGGACGGGCAGAGGAGAAGGAGCTCACCGGGCGGCGCTTTTGGTCGCCGGAGACGAGGCAGGCGGTGGCGGCGGCTCGGTTGTGGACGGCGCGGTGGCTCCGGTGCTTCCCCGAGCCTCCGGAGGCGACGACGAGATGCGGTGCGGCGCGGCGGACTCGATGGTGGCGACGGCGTCAACTCGTGCGTCCTCGGGCGTTGGCGAGGCGCGGTCGGAGTTCCTTAAACGCCGGTGAGCTTCGGTGAACTCGTTCCGCTCCAACGACTGCGGAAGAAATTCGACCAAGGGGTCACGGAGCAGCGCAAGGACAAGGGAAAGAGGAAGGAGGGGGTCTCGGCCCCGTTTGTGCTCACCTCATCGGGAAAGCAGAGAAAAACGGCAGCGGACTCGCGTTGCTCCGGCGAGCTTTTTCCGGCAGCCTCGGGGCAGGATTTCTTAGGGTTTTGAGGGGGGATGAGAGAGGAGGGTGCGGGGTTTAAATGGGGGCAGGGGAGGAAACAAATCCCGCAACAACCTCGCCGGATTTTGGAAAGAATCGGGGGCGAGAATCTCGGCCGGAGGAAGACGACGATGACGTAACGCTGACGTCATCCTTCCTTTTTCTTTTCTGATCTTTATTTTATTATTTCATAACTTTTGATTTAAGTGCCCAAATGAAGTCAAACAAATTTCTAAAAATTTGTAAAATTATTATCTTTGTGTTAAACCAGTTGTGGGTATGTTTTGAACATTTTTGAAAATTAATAATTTTGAAATATTGATTTAATACAAATTTGACCCTTTATGTTAAATTTAAAATTAGGGTTTAATTAATTTTATTTTTTTGCTAAAATAAATTCTATGAAGTTTTAAAGTTATACACTATAGACTTGAAATATACAAAACTATGTTTTGAACTTGGGTAAGTGAATAGTAATCTTTCGGCAAATAGACAATGGTTTCAAAGTTTAAAATAACACTTGTAATTATTATTTTAATTTATGAATTGCTATTGCTAAGTGGTTGAAATCAAATACTTATAAAGAAACCTTTTATTTCATGAATATGGTTTGAAGGTTTGTAAAACATTTGTCAAATTAGATATTGAGGTTTTAATAATTACAATGGATAATAAAATCGTTTAACTTGAAACAACTTTTGAAAATAAAGATAAACTGAGATATTTGAAATATTAAACTTTTTCAATATGTTTGAAGTCTTTCATAGCTGGTTTTCTTATGCATTTTATATTTTATTTTAATAAAATAAAAGTTTTATTTTTTGTGATTTTTGAATATTATGAAATGTTGGGATGTTACACCGAGTTTCCTCCACGGGTGATCCATGCGAAGCCACCGTCGAGCACCTGGGTACACAGTTTTCGAAGACCCATCTCTTGGTAGCTGGAGATGTCGGGTCCCATCCATGCACCTGACACATGCGCAGAATCCGTGGCCTACCTGGGCCGATACGTACGAGCAACCAGGATAGTCCTGCACCGTCGTGAACAAGGCGACTCTCATGTCGAAATATTCTATAGTGTAGGCATCCATGTACGGGTTGGCGTCTCCCACAACATGGCTAACTCCTCCTTCAACAGCGTGAGATAAAGATGTATGTCGACACCCGGTTGTTTCGGCCCCTGGATGAGAATGATCATGTGTATGTACATTTGCTTCTTGCACAACCAAGGGGGAAGGTTGTAAGTCCATACAAACATGGGCCAGGTGTTGTGCGTGCTACTCTGGTTCCCGAACGGATTGAGTCCATCGATGCTCATACCTAGTCTGACGTTCCTTGCGTCGCCTCCGAAATTTTGAAAGGCGTCCAATGCTTCCCATTGGCTAGCGTCTGAAGGGTGTGAAAGGATTCTTACCTTCTCCGGATCTTCTTTGGGCTTCTCCTTATCCGCGTGCCAGTGCATGAGCTTTGCTTCCTTAGGGTCCACAAAGTACCGCTGTAGACGGGTAGTGATAGGAAAGTACCATACCATTTTTCGAGGAACTTTCTTGTTCGCACCCTTGTACCGTCATATATTGCACACCGAACATTTGGTTATGTCCTTGTACTCACCACGATAAATTATGCAATCATTGATGCATGCATGGTATTTAACATGTGGTAAGTCAAGTGGGCACACGACTTTCTTGGCATCATCGATGCTTGTTGGCAATGTGTTCCCCTCGGGAAGTCGATCGTGCATGAATTTCAGGTTTCTCATGAAGCTCACTTTGGTCCATTTGCTTTGCGCCTTCATCTCCAGAGCATAAAGCGTTACTTGCAAGCGCGTATCCTGTGTCCGGCACCCAGGATACAACGAAGTCTTCCCGTCGATCTCCATTTGCGCCAGTTTGGCTTTCTCTTTTGTGTTGCTCGTCTCCTGGAGGAGCAGTTCTTGAACATAAGGGTCCCATAAGGCCGACATTAGGGTGTTCACCGTGTTCGCGTCTTCTCCACCGCCATCTCCCCCATGGTCATAATGATCATCATCTTGTCCACCGACATTTCCTTCATCATGATCATCTTGTACTCCGCCCACATCTCCTTCATCATGTCCAGGCGCATTTGCTGCCGGTGTCGGTGCCTGGTTAAATCCTAGCATGAAACCGTTCCTCAGAAAGCGATCCTCCAATTTTCCGGAATCAGGGTCGATCCATATCTTGAGTTTGCATTTCCGATAAGGACATCTTATCTGGCGCTTGTTGCACTTAATCATCTCCGCCTTTGCTTCTTCCTTGTATTTAGTAATTTGACCTGATCTCATCATGACGACCATGGTTGCCTACACGTGTTACATAAAACACACAACCGAGAAACGAGAGTATACGTTATTTACAATCGTAACACACATGCACACATGCATACACACACATGCATTTTCGGCGGAAAATTTTGGCATGACTTCTCCTAATAGTCGGACGTATAGGTGGTGCAAAAATGTGCCGAAATGGAAATGAATCAACATTTCGGCAAACATATACATGCACCACGCCGGCGTAAGAGACAACAAAAACAACAAACATGCATATATATGCATGTGTCCACATTTACCGATCAAAGGCCTAAAACCGATGCCATACCACCGCTACACAATCATGCACACTGGCCACAACAAAAAGAGGAGAAGATGTCTCACCTAGAAGATTGGAGCTCCTCCGAGACGGTGATCGTGTAATGTGTATTTGGAGAGAAATTAGTGGACAAAAAGAGGAGGAGAGTTGATATATGATGCCCCCATACGTACTAAGCAATCTCTATGGAACAAAATAGGTTTTAACCTTCTAGAAATGGAGGAATCATGGAGAAAAAATGGGGGGAACTGGGTGAGAAAGAGGAGAAAAACGAGTTGGTAAGGGAAGAGGAAAGGTTGCTAATGAATCTGAGATTTTTGTGCATTTAATCCTTAAGTGGTCCCAGGTTCACATTTTGTGGCGCACCAATCATTTTTTTTGTGGCGCACCAGGCCCATGCGCCAAAAAATAGGCACATTCTGTGGCACACCACGACCATGCGCCACAGAATGTGGGGTTTCTGTGACGCACCCCTAACCATGCGCCACAAAACATCTACTTTCTGAGGCGCATGGGCGTGGTTGCGCCACAAAATGTGCTTGTTTTTGTGGCGCATGGGCCTGGTGCGCCAAAGACGGTGGTCAGAATTTCAAAATTCAAACTTCATGGTGGGGCCCACCCACTTTCTGTGGTGCATGTCCCACGGTGCGCCACAAAAAACCAACTTTCTGTGGCGCATGGGTTTTGTGTGCGCCACAGATGTTTGTGGCGCATTGGTTTGGTGCGCCACTAAATCTTTTCTATGGCGCATGGGATAATGGTGCGCCACAAAGGGGCATCCCACCTATAAGCCTTTTTCCACTAGTGCCTGGGTCAAAACAGAACAACATGAACCAGAATAGCAATAACAAGCATCCCTTTGAGGGAGGAAATTCAGAGTTTGTCGGAACCACCCAATCAACAGATTACAGAGGACCGTACCCGGTAGAAATTTCATAGGAGGTCCTACGAGAGGGCCAAACATTAGCGAGATATACAACATGACATGTCCTAGGCACGCCAAGAACGGTAAACCAGCAAGTCACACGTTGTCCTAGTGCGCTGACATGAGAGCATGGATGAGGCATGAGCAAGCCATAGAGCGGAATCAGGGTAACTTCAATCGAAACAACGAAAACGGTGGTAACCCAGCCAACCAGAATCAAGGATCCGGGTCTCAGGGACCACCAAACAACAATGCCGGGTCAAGTCAGAATCAAGGAGGTGGTTATCAGCAAACCCGAAGGAACTTCATAGTCAGGGGTCAGTATAATGTTTTCACTACCAGCACATCCAGAAGGGAACAAAAGTTAAAGGAGAGAGTCATCAATGCCGTAGCAACGGCTGTGCCAAGAATTTTGAGGTGGTCAGAACAATCAGTTACGTGGAGCAGGGACGATCACCCGTCAAGAATAGAACACCCGGAGCTCCTAGCTCTAGTCGTTGCACCTCAGGTGGACGAGTTCCGTTTAAACAAGGTCCTGATGGAGGGAGGAAGAAACATCAACATCTTGTACTTGGAGACGTTCAAGAGGATGGGTTGGTCTGTAAGCCGACTAACACCAACCTCGACAATTTTTCATGGCAAAGTCTGTAACATCCCAAATTTTGCAAAAATTTAAAACGTGCATTCAAGCATCATGCGTCATTGGGCATAAAACTACATCACAAATATATTAAATAAAACTTCAAATTATAAATATAAAATAACCTATAAATCCATAAAGTGCTTATTTAAAACTCCTTTAATAAATAAAAATTTACCAATTTATATATGGGCAAGTATAATGTTAAAAAGTTCCATTTTTAATAACCTTTCCAAAACATATTTTTATGAATTTTTCTGAAATGTTTTGAATAGGTTTAAAAATCATATTTGAAATCAGTATTTAAAAACAGAAAAGGTTTTAAATAAAAATAATTGGATTCCTGAGTCGAGTGGGCCGTGGCCCGTAGCTATCTGCCGCGCCCGCGTAGCCGATCAGCCCGCCAGCGGCCCAGCGCCCCGCGCGCTCGCTCGCAGTCGTTGACAGGTGGGACCCACCTGTCATCTCCCCCGCGGAGCCGTTCGTCCCCAAATCACGCCCACGTCTCCGACCGAAACGCCCGATTTGATTTCGTTTGAATGCGGCGATTTACTACTCCATTTACCTCGCTGTTTTCCCCTACTAAAAGCCCCCGAGCTCCTCCGTGTTTTGCCCCAAACACCTCCTCCAAAGATCCACTGGGCTGACCGCTAGAGACCCCGCTTTTCCGCCGTCGCCGTCGGTGAGAACCTCGCCGTGCGCGCAACCCTAACCACCCCGTTCCGTATCGTTGCTCCCTCTCGCTTTAACTTTTCCTTGCGGAGCTTTTTGACACGGTTTCGAACTTATTCCCGCAGTGCAACCCCGTGTCCGTGCTCGCCCGAGGAGAACCGCCGCCTCGTGCTACTCCGGCGAGCGATTACGCGAGGAGGAGTTCACGCCGGAGACCGCCACCTCGCCACCGTCCCCGCATCGACCTTCTCCACGTCTCGGAAAGACCCATCCATCCCGTAGGTCCCTAGGATGCGAGCGCGTGCAATGCCGGCCGTGGCGCCGCCGCGGTCGGGAGTTTTTCCGGCGAACCGCGCCGCCCGCGCATGGTCTCCGTTTTGATCTAGATCCATTTAATCACGAGCGCTCGTTATTAAGGAGATCGGACGGCCCACGCTGCCGATCCGCGTCGAATTGGTACGGACGAATCAGATCGTGCCGCGTGGCCGATTCTTTTTCTATTTCGAATAAAATTTAGAAATTAAAACAGAAAACTATTAAAACTTGCAAAATTCATAACTTTTGATCTGTAAGTACAAAATTGATAAACTTTATGTCATTGGAAAGCTCTGCTCATGTAGTTTATTTCTACATCATTTGTTTTTCCCTTTGACAAATTATAATTTGTATAATTATCATAGGAGTATTTCGGCCATTAAAATAATAACTTAAATAATAAAAATGATTTTAGAAATAAATGTAATTGTTTTAAGATTGTATAATTTCCCTCTGTCCAACAATATTAATAAATGTCCAAATTGAAGATGTCATAAAAAACAATAAAAGTTGTAATTATAGAAATCAAAGTTTTACTATATTATTTTAAAATTAATTGATAAATAAAATAAGAAATACCTAAAAATTATATTTCATTTATTAATGACAGAAAATAAGAATTATTAATAAGTGTGTCTTATCATCATAGCATATCATTCATGCATACATGATTATGTTTAGTGTTGTGATGGTATTGTGTTGGTATTTATTTTATTCATTGTTTGTGCTAGATTGTGAAGAAGAGGAAGGACTTGGTTGTGATTGTTATTCTTGCTGTGCTTGTTCCTCCTGTTACCAAGGCAAGTGACATTCATACTAAATCCCATATTTCTATATGCATAAGTAGTATATTTTGAGTAGTGTGCATGATAGGGATTTTTGATTTATTTTATAATGCTAAGCTAGTTTGTGTTCCACAAATATCCTAGTAGTGTGTAGCCACCCTTTTTCCTAAGCAGCCATGAAAAGATTTTATTAGTTGCTTAGCCATGCTATAAAAATGTTTACCATGTTATGGAAATGTTTCTAAGTGTTAAAAATCTAAAATACACATCTGGGTGGAATTGGTTGATATGGTTTATGTTGAGTGGCTTTTGGGACTATGCTTGTGGGTGTCATCGCCTAGGATGAATGTCTATTCTACTTAGGACCATGAGTATGGTGGTTGTTACCCAGAAGTACACTTGTGGATGGCCACCCAGGAACGAAGAGATTACCAAGTCCCTCCAAGTTTAGAAGCTTCCCGTGCAACCTTTTGACAATGGGCTCTGTCTAGAATGATTAAGTTGTGGGAGTGCAACCTGTCAGCTTGACAAGCAGATGTAGAGATGATAGGTGGAACGGGTCTTGCTAGTATGGTTGCATTCTTCTTCTTAAAATTCTTGTCTCAATTCTCTCCTTTCCATAATACACTCCGTGTGTATAGGATTTCTCGGACAAATTGAGTCTAAAGGTGAAAGTGCACAACCTCTGCAGAGTCGACAATCTGAGTTCTCAGCCGTGTCCCCGGAAATGGACTACTTGAGCAACTGGACAAGGATGGGCAGAAGAATCTCAACACTGTTTCATAAAGTAAAATTTGACTAAGGAAAGAATTGTTGGTGCACTTGGGCTTTATCCCTCGGTGCCAAGTCTTCGAGAAATAAAAGTGTTTTACAAAATGATAGGAGAAAACTTGCTTTCTGCAAATAGCCTTCAACCCCACCAAGCCAAATATGCATATAGATGTTAGACTTGCCAGAATATATCCACCATAGTCACTTGCCAATACATCATTGTATTGACCTCCTTCGGGGGCTGCATATTCCAATGTGCAGGTAATTCTGATGCTGAATGATTTTGGCTCGAGTCTACACCCAACATGACTGCCTGTGGCGCATGCTTGAAGATGAGGCTCAATGTTATTTCGCTTTCGTTGTGAACTTTAAACTTTAGCTAGCCTTCATGGCTATGCAAATTGTAATAAAGCCATATTGACTATTATTTTTGGATCTCGTTGTAGCAATTTAATACTTATGCAATGGTACTCTATATTTTGTACTGTGGTGCTGGCAGTGATCCAGGGACTAGCACATAACACAGGTGTTCCAACTTTAATAAAAGTTGGGGTGCTACAAAATGGTATGAGAGCAAAGTGTTGCCTGTAGGTTCGAGCCCCTAGGATTGGTTAAGCCCTTTTTGGTCATAATGTTACCATCTTTGAAGTATGTTGGATTCTAACGGCATGGTGGGATGAAGCGGCCCGGGACAAACTTTACATGTCCACGTACATGAGACCTGTTCCACAATATAAGTGGCTGGCCGGGTGTCTGTCTCTCTCACTATAGTGAAAAATCCAATTTACGAAGAGTTGTTAATATCTGTTGATCACCTTAGGATTTTGACTTAGTATTCCCCCTAAATTAATAATACACTCCATAACTAGTTCTTCCTTATCTTATGCAATTCTTGTTTTAATTTCCTTTCTTTCCTACCTAAAGGATGACGAGCTTTCACTTCACCACTGCGGAGGACTTCGAGAACACCCGTTTTGGCTGTTACCTCCTCGACATCGGCGAGAAGATAGGGTTACCACTACCCCAAGTAAAGGGCTTCATTCTGAAGAAGTTTAACAAAGATGGTTGCTGGGGAATAAAAGCAACACAGCCAGGACGTGGAGAGGAGCCCCCACTGGAGATCAAAATGGTTAGTGACTCCAAAGACAAAGGGCTCAATCTAGTCATGCAAGATTTGATTGGGCGCCTCTGCGGACGCTACAGCATAGAGTTGAGGGGCCACTACTCCATTTTCTTTGGAAGAAGAAACGAGGATGGAGAACCTTACCTGTATGATGTCGGAGAAAGAGGCAAGGCAAAACCCCTTAGCCTTTATTTCCAGGAGCTGGAAATCCTTGTCACCGAACTATATGAAGATCGACGCACCGAGCTCCTGAAGAACGATGAGTTATGTGCCTTACTTAAGGAGAACGAAGAGAAGGTGAAGGTTCAAGAGGAAGTGACTAAGGCACAGGAAGAGAGATTCGCTGCACAAGAGGAGAAGTACAGGAGACAAGAGAAAAGAGTTCAAGAGAAGAACAAGATCATCAGGGAACAAAAGGCAGAACTCGAGAGCAATGAAGTCGAGTTTGAGGCTGATAGTGACTTGATCAAAAGGCTTCGTACTGAGAAGAGAGAGCTCCAAGAGAAGAATCTTGCCCTGGAGAAAGAAGTAAATGAACTCAAGGATGTACTCGCCAATGAAGGAATCGAGATACAGGAAATTGAAGAGGAGGAAGAGGATATGGTCGAGTAGTTAGTTAGCGAGACTACCATTTATCATACACCACATTATCTTGATCTTGTATTGACCTACCAACTTGTGGTAAGGCAGTACATTGCTTTGTATCCTCGGAACCTCGCGAGTTTATTTTCCAAACTTTTATATCGTTTTCCTTAAACCAAAGGTTTTGAATTGTTTGCTGATTGTTTTATAAGTGGTGTGTTGATTGATGGTGTGCTTGACTGGATTGTTTTGTGCATGGGTAAGGTTCCTCCTTATAGATCTATCTATCTTTTACTCATCCCTGCAAAAACCCCACAGATGCCTCCACGTCGTGATACCGACAACAGCGAAGCTATGCAACAGCTGATGGCAGCTCAAGCCCAACTGATGACTATGATGACCCAGTTCATTGCAGCAACGAACAACAACAACAACAACAACAACAACAACAATAACAACCATCCACCACCACCCCCACCTCCCGTGGACAGACTTGCAAGATTTCTCAGGCTTAGACCTAATAAGTTCTCCTCTGCTACTGAACCCATAGTGGCGGATGACTGGCTCCGTTCAGTCAACAAGGACTTAGTAACCTGTGAGTGTTCTGAGGCAGAAAAGGTGAGGTTCACTGCTCACCTATTGGAAGGACCTGTTGCCATGTGGTGGGAGACCTATCAAGTGACCCATCCCTTGGATGGCATGACTTGGGATGCGTTCAAGGATGGTTTCCGCAATGCTCACATCTCTTCTGGCATAATGAATCTGAAGAAGGAGGAGTTTCGTAGCTTGAGACAGGGAGGTAGAACTCTGAAGGAGTATATAGATGACTTCTGTACGCTATCAAGGTACGCACCAGAAGACATCGACACTGATGCTAAAAGGAAGGACAAATTCCTAAATGGACTTCGGGGAGAACTAAAGATACCTTTGTCTGTGGCATATGCTCCTAACTATCAGTTTCTGCTAGATCAGGCAATCACCCTGGACAATAACATCAGAAAGGAAGAGAATAGGAAGAGGAAGTTTGGTGCAAGTAAAGGTAACACTGAAGTGGCTCACAAGAAACCACACACCTCAGAAGTCAGTGGCCATAAACCCTGGAACTACTCCAACAATGGTAGTGGCCAAAAGCATCATGGTCATAACCACAATGGAGGGTATAAAGGAAATAATGGTGGGTTCAAGGGAAACCATCACCATGGTCATAATCATAGAAATGGTAATCCCCGTCCTAACACTGAAGGGAAGAAAGACCTGTCTAATGTGACTTGCTTCAAGTGCAAGAAGACGGGACACTATGCTACTGATTGCCCAGAGAGAAAGGCCGATGAAAATTCCAAGCCCAATCCTTTCCAGAAGGGACAAGTAAATCACCTCAACGTGGAAGAAGTTCATGATGAACCTGACGCTGTGATTGGTAAGTTCCTGCTCAATTCTTTTCCAGCATTGGTCTTATTTGATACTGGACCATCGCATTCATTCATATCAAGAGCTTTTGTAAACAAACATGGGCTAGCCGAGGAAAGCTTAGGAAAACCTATTAGAGTGAGTTCACCTGGGGGTGAGATGATAGTAAGTTCAGGCTGTAGGCAGTTAGAATTAAGGATTGGAAAATATCTTTTTCCAGCAGACTTAGTCATCCTAGAAACCCAAGGTTTGGATGTTATTATCGGAATGGATTGGATGACCCGTTTTGAAGGAATCATAGACTGTGCAAACAGAGCTATCACCCTCACCACCCCAGAAAAACAAAAGATTAAATTCAGATCAACTTTCGAACTTAAGAAAGTTAGGCTAAATTCTCTTAAGGGGGTTAGCCTTGGTGATGTGATGATTGTCCAAGAGTACCCAGATGTATTCCCAGAAGAATTACCGGGAATGCCACCTGATAGAGATGTGGAATTTCTCATTGAACTAAAACCGGGTACCGGACCAATAGCCAAGAGACCTTACCCAATGGCCGTCGATGAACTGAAAGAACTCAAGAAGCAACTTGAGGAACACCTTCTGAAAGGATTTATCCGTCCAAGTTCTTCGCCCTGGGGAGCGCCAGTTCTTTTTGTCAAAAAGAAAGATCAAACCCAGAGACTAGTCATGGACTACAGAGATATAAATGAACACACCATCAAGAACAAGTATCCGTTACCCAAGATAAATGAATTATTTGATCAATTGAAAGGTGCATGTGTGTTCTCCAAGATTGATCTTCGATCAGGATATCTCCAAATGAAGGTTAGAGAGATGGATATACCAAAAACAACGTTTGTTACAAGATATGGCTCTTATGAGTATACAGTAATGCCATTTGGATTAACCAATGCTCCAGCTTATTTCATGAATATGATGAATAAAGTGTTCATGGATTTTCTGGACAAGTTTGTGTTACTGTTCATAGATGAAATTCTGATCTACTCCGAGAGTCACAAAGAACATGAAGAGCATTTGCGCCTAGTATTGCAGAGACTACGTGAACATAAGTTATATGCCAAATTCAGCAAGTGTGAATTTTGGTTGGAACAAGTCGCATTCCTAGGACACATAGTATCCAAGGAGGGTATAGCAGTGGATCCTGAAAAGGTTTCAGCTGTAACCAATTGGGAACCACCAAAGAATGTTGGAGAATTACGAAGTTTTCTTGGTCTAGCAGGATACTACCAAAGATTTATAGAAAACGTTTCCAAAATCGCCAAGGCACTGACGGAATTATTAAAGAAGGAGAAGAAATTTGAGTGGACTGACGCATGCGAAGCCAGTTTTCAGGAATTAAAGAAACGACTAGTTTCAGCCCCAGTTCTATGCTTACCCGATTTAGAGAAAGAACTCCAAGTATACTGTGATGCTTCACGCCAAGGCCTGGGAAGTGTGTTGATGCAAGAAGGCAGAGTGGCATCTTATGCCTCTAGACAGCTCAAGAAACATGAAACAAATTATCCCACCCATGATCTCGAGTTAGCCTCAGTAGTACATGCCCTAAAAACTTGGAGACCCTACCTCATGGGAAAAAGATGTGAAGTGTTCACTGACCACCAAAGTTTGAAGTATATTTTCACACAGAAAGAATTGAACATGAGGCGGAGAAGATGGTTAGAACTTATCAAGGATTATGACCTAAGTCTCCAATACCATCCTGGAAAGGCTAATGTAGTAGCTGATGCCCTGAGTCGTAAGGTGTATTTGAATGGCCTCACGACAGGAGAAATACCTGAGGATTTATGCAAGGCATTCAAGGACCTCCGATTGGAAGTGGTACCAGATGGTTTTGTAGCCTCGATGGTAGTACAACCAAATTTGATGGATACTATACGTGAAGCTCAGAAGGGAGACAAAGATATTGAAGAAATCAAAGCCAATTTGAGAGCAGGAAAAGCCAAGGGATTTCATGAAGATGAGCAAGGAACCTTGTGGTTTGAAAAACGTGTATGTGTGGCAAATGATCCTGGTCTCGGGAAGTTAATTCTGCAAGAAGCCCATGAAACACCTTACTCCATTCATCCAGGAAATACCAAAATGTATATGGATGTAAAGGAGAGATTTTGGTGGAACAATCTGAAAAGAGAAATAGCAGAATATATAGCTAACTGCGATGTATGCAGTCGAGTAAAGGCTGAGCATCAGAAACCAGCAGGAATTTTGCAACCTTTGAAGGTACCAGACTGGAAGTGGGATTCTATTGGGATGGATTTCATCACCGGGTTATCAAGGACCAGATCAGGGTATGATTCTATTTGGGTTATTGTTTGTCGCTTAACCAAAATAGCTCACTTTATACCCGTGAAGACCACCTATACCAGCGCAAAGCTAGCTGATATTTACATGAAGAGGATTGTGTGCTTACACGGCGTCCCCAAGAGTATCGTGTCCGATAGAGGGACCCAGTTCACCTCCCATTTTTGGAAGCGGTTGCATGAGTCACTGGGAACTAGATTGGAGTTCAGTACGGCATTTCACCCGCAAACGGATGGTCAGACCGAAAGAGTAAACCAGATTTTAGAAGATATGTTAAGAGCTTGTGCGCTTGATTATGGGTCTAGTTGGGATGACAATCTACCCTATGCCGAGTTCTGCTACAATAACAGTTATCAAGCTAGCATTGAGATGGCACCATTTGAGGCTTTATATGGTAAGAAATGCACAACCCCATTATTGTGGAGTGGTGTAGGAGAACGAAGTTTCTTTGGACCTGATATAATCCAAGAAGCTGAAGAGAAGGTCAGATTAATTAAAGATAGGTTGAAGGTAGCACAGTCACGCCAGAAAAGCTACGCAGATTCTAAACGTAGGGAAGTCGCCTACGAGGTGGGCGATAGAACCTATCTTAGAGTGTCGCCACTCAGGGGTGTGAAGAGGTTTGGAATTAAAGGAAAATTAGCACCTCGGTTTATTGGACTACCAGAAGCTCTGTCTGCGGTTCATAATGTGTTCCATGTCAGTCAGCTGAAGAAATGTCACCCCGAAATAATGGGAGTTCCTTTAAAAGCTACTTTACCCCTCGAAGAAGTACAATTGGAGAGTGACCTGACCTACGAAGAGAAACCCATCAAGATATTGCAGACCGCAGAAAGAGTCACCCGTACCAAAACCATCAAGTTTTGTAAAGTCCAATGGAACCATCACACTGAGGAAGAAGCCACCTGGGAACGAGAAGGACGACCTCCGAGAAGACCATCCACACCTATTTGTTGATCCTTCCGAAGCTCGAGGGCGAGCTTCCTCTTAAGGGGGTTAGTCTGTAACATCCCAAATTTTGCAAAAATTTAAAACTTGCATTCAAGCATCATGCATCATTGGGCATAAAACTACATCACAAAAATATTAAATAAAACTTCAAATTATAAATATAAAATAACCTATAAATCCATAAAGTGCTTATTTAAAACTCCTTTAATAAATAAAAATTTACCAATTTATATATGGGCAAGTATAATGTTAAAAAGTTCCATTTTTAATAACCTTTCCAAAACATATTTTTATGAATTTTTCTGAAATGTTTTGAATAGGTTTAAAAATCATATTTGAAATCGGTATTTAAAAACAGAAAAGGTTTTAAATAAAAATAATTTGATTTCTGAGTCGAGTGGGCCGTGGCCCGTAGCTATCTGCCGCGCGCCGTGGGACCCACCTGTCATCTCCCCCGCGGAGCCGTTCGTCCCCAAATCACGCCCACGTCTCCGACCGAAACGCCCGATTTGATTCCGTTTGAATGCGGCGATTTACTACTCCATTTACCTCGCTGTTTTCCCCTACTAAAAGCCCCCGAGCTCCTCTGTGTTTTGCCCCAAACACCTCCTCCAAAGAGCCCCTGGGCTGGCCGCTAGAGACCCCGCTTTTCCGCCGTCGCCGTCGGTGAGAACCTCGCCGTGCGCGCAACCCTAACCACCCTGTGCCGTATCGTTGCTCCCTCTCGCTTTAACTTTTCCTTGCGGAGCTTTTTGACACGGTTTCGAACTCATTCCCGTAGTGCAACGCTGTGTCCGTGCTCGCCCGAGGAGAACCGCCGCCTCGTGCTACTCCGGCGAGCGATTACGCGAGGAGGAGTTCACGCCGGAGACCGCCACCTCGCCACCGTCCCTGCATCGACCTTCTCCACGTCTCGGTAAGACCCATCCATCCCGTAGGTCCCTAGGATGCGAGCGCGTGCAATGCCGGCCGTGGCGCCGCCGCGGTCGGGAGTTTTTCTGGCGAACCGCGCCGCCCGCGCGTGGTCTCCGTTTTCGGACCGTTGGATCTAGATCCAACGGATCTAGATCCATTTAATCCCGAGTGCTCGTTATTAAGTAGATCGGACGGCCCACGCTGCCGATCCGCGTCGAATCGGTACGGACGAATCAGATCGCGCCGCGTGGCCGATTATTTTTCTATTTCGAATAAAATTTAGAAATTAAAACAGAAAACTATTAAAACTTGCAAAATTCATAACTTTTGATCTGTAAGTACAAAATTGATAAACTTTATGTCATTAGAAAGCTCTGCTCATGTAGTTTATTTCTACATCATTTGTTTTTCCCTTTGACAAATTATAATTTGTATAATTATCAGAGGAGTATTTCGGCCATTAAAATAATAACTTAAACAATAAAAATGATTTTAGAAATAAATGTAATTGTTTTAAGATTGTATAATTTCCCTCTGTCCAGCAATATTAATAAATGTCCAAATTGAAGATGTCATAAAAACAATAAAAGTTGTAATTATAGAAATCAAAGTTTTACTATATTATTTTAAAATTAATTAATTGATAAATAAAATAAGAAATACCTAAAAATTATATTTCATTTATTAATGACAGAAAATAAGAATTATTAATAAGTGTGTCTTATCATCATAGCATATCATTCATGCATACATGATTATGTTTAGTGTTGTGATGGTATTGTGTTGGTATTTATTTTATTCATTGTTTGTGCTAGATTGTGAAGAAGAGGAAGGACTTGGTTGTGATTGTTATTCTTGATGTGCTTGTTCCTCCTGTTACCAAGGCAAGTGACATTCATACTAAATCCCATATTTCTATATGCATAAGTAGTATATTTTGAGTAGTGTGCATGATAGGAATTTTTGATTTATTTTATAATGCTAAGCTAGTTTGTGTTTCACAAATATCCTAGTAGTATGTAGCCACCCTTTTTCCTAAGCAGCCATGAAAAGATTTTATTAGTTGCTTAGCCATGCTATAAAAATGTTTACCATGTTATGGAAATGTTTCTAAGTGTTAAAAATCTAAAATACACATCTGGGTGGAATTGGTTGATATGGTTTATGTTGAGTGGCTTTTGGGACTATGCTTGTGGGTGTCATCGCCTAGGATGAATGTCTATTCTACTTAGGACCATGAGTATGGTGGTTGTTACCCAGAAGTACACTTGTGGATGGCCACCCAGGAACGAAGAGATTACCAAGTCCCTCCAAGTTTAGAAGCTTCCCGTGCAACCTTTTGACAATGGGCTCTGTCTAGAATGATTAAGTTGTGGGAGTGCAACCTGTCAGCTTGACAAGCAGATGTAGAGATGATAGGTGGAACGGGTCTTGCTAGTATGGTTGCATTCTTCTTCTGAAAATACTTGTCTCAATTCTCTCCTTTCCATAATACACTCCGTGTGTATAGGATTTCTCGGACAAATTGAGTCTAAAGGTGAAAGTGCACAACCTCTGCAGAGTCGACAATCTGAGTTCTCAGCCGTGTCCCCGGAAATGGACTACTTGAGCAACTGGACAAGGATGGGCAGAAGAATCTCAACACTGTTTTCATAAAGTAAAATTTGATTAAGGAAAGAATTGTTGGTGCACTTGGGCTTTATCCCTCGGTGCCAAGTCTTCGAGAAATAAAAGTGTTTTACAAAATGATAGGAGAAAATTTGCTTTCTGCAAATAGCCTTCAACCCCACCAAGCCAAATATGCATATAGATGTTAGACTTGCCAGAATATATCCACCATAGTCACTTGCCAATACATCATTGTATTGACCTCCTTCGGGGGCTGCATATTCCAATGTGCAGGTAATTCTGATGCTGAATGATTTTGGCTCGAGTCTACACCCAACATGACTGCCTGTGGCGCATGCTTGAAGATGAGGCTCAATGTTATTTCGCTTTCGCTGTGAACTTTGAACTTTAGCTAGCCTTCATGGCTATGCAAATTGTAATAAAGCCATATTGGCTATTATTTTTGGATCTCGTTGTAGCAATTTAATACTTATGCAATGGTACTCTATATTTTGTACTGTGGTGCTGGCAGTGATCCAGGGACTAGCACATAACACAGGTGTTCCAACTTTAATAAAAGTTGGGGTGCTACATAGTCCCAGGAAAGTCCGAACATCCAATAAGTCAAATCAGCTTGGAGGTAGGCTTTGGTGTAAGCAAGGACTAGTATAGGTCAGAGTACCTGACTTTTGAGGTTGTTGATCTGAAGAGCCCATATCATGCTTTGTTTGGAAGGCCGGATTACGCCAAGTTCATGGCAAGACCGTGTTATGTGTACCTCAAACTGAAGATACCTGGTCCCCAGGGAACCATCACAGTCGAGGGAAGCAAAGACGTGGCAATAGAGTGTGACAGAGGTGATGCCATCATGGCAGACCAGGCCTACTCAGAGGAAGAGCTGAAATACTACAAGTCTCAAGTAGATCCGGCTGAAAAGCGTTTGCTGGACAAGCCGGCTCACGAAGAAGAGAAGAAATAAATTAAGTCAGCTCAAGACACTAAGATGGTTGATTTTGTGGAAGGAGATTCCTCCAAGCAGTTCTCGATCGGGTCTCACATGGACCCGAAATAGGAAAGCGCGCTCGTCGAGTTCATCCATGAGCATTGGGATATCCTTGCATGGTCTCCTTCAGACATGCCGGGTGTCCCGAGCAAACTCGCCGAGCACAGTTTACATGTTGATCAAACAGCAAAGCCGGTAGAGCAGGGTTTGCGACGTTTCAATGAAGACAGGAAAAAGATCATTGGAGAAGAGATAGCCCGCCTGTTAGCGGCCGGCTTCATCAAGGAAGTGTATCACCCGAAGTGGCTGGCTAACCCGGTCCTCGTCATGAAGAAAAACAGAGAGTGGAGGATGTGTGTTTATTACACAAGTTTGAACAAGGTTTGCCCGAAAGATCCCTTTGCAGTACCTCGGTTAGACCAGATAATCGATGCCACAGCCGGCAGCGAGTTTCTATGTTTCCTGGATGCTTATTCCGGGTATCACCGGATCAAGCTTAACGTGGATGATGAGGAGAAGACATCATTCATCACACTCTTTGGTGCTTTCTATTACAAAACTATGTCCTTTGATCTTAAGAATGTAGGTGCAACATACAAGAGATGCATCTAGAAGTGTTTCGAGAATCATATTGGACGCAACGTGCACGCTTACGTTGATGATGTTGTGATCAAGTCACAGAAAGCCGGGTAACTACTAGAAGACGTGAAGGAGACCTTCACCAAGCTCCGCAAGTATCAGATGAAGCTAAACCCACCTAAGTGCGTCTTCGGGGTTCCAGCAGGCATGCTGCTGGGTTTCATAGTCTCAGGAAGAGGGATAGAGGCCCACCCGGCAAAGATTAAGGCGATCATGAACCTTAAGAAGCCGGAGTGTGTAAACGATGTTAAGAAGCTGACCGGATGCATCACAGCCCTAAACCGGTTGATAGCAAGGATGGGAGAGAAAGCACTTCCACTTTACAAGTTACTGAAGGAATCAGATAAATTCGTGTGGGATCAAGAAGATGATGATGCGTTTGAAGATTTGAAAAAGACATTGTCTACAGAGCCATTCCTAACAGCTCCAACAAGCAAGGAGCTAATGATGTTATACGGTTATGTCAATTGACGAGCCGTCAGCGATGTGGTCGTTGTAGAGAGAAAGGAAGAAGGAAAGGAGTACCCAATCCAGAGACCGGCTTATTATGTCAACAAGGCCCTGACCGGGTCAAAGCAAAGATACCAACAGTGGCAGAAGCTAGTCTTTGGAGTCTTCATGGCAAGCCGGAAAATGCCACACTATTTCCAAGAGCATCCCATAATGGTGGTTAGTGCGGCTCCCTTGGTAGAAATAATCAGAAACAGAGAAGCAACAGACAGAGTTGCAAAGTGGGCAATTGAGATGGGGTCTTATCACATCAACTATGAGCCAAGGACAGCGATCAAATCCCAAGCTTTAGCTGATTTCATCAATGACTGGACCGAGTTGTACCCCTTACCCCCTGCACCGAGTGTCAAGCACTGGGTTATGCACTTTGACGGGTCAAAGCAATTTGCAGGATCAGGAGTCGGCATCGTTTTAACTTCGCCAAAAGGAGACAAGCTAAGATACGTCTTGCAGATACACTTTGAACCATGCACAAACAACATTGCCGAGTATGAAACTTTGTTACACGGCCTGAGAGTCGCCAAGGAGATGAACATGAAGAGGATCATGTGCTACAGTGACTTAGACCTAGTCGCCCAGCAAGTATCAAGGACTTGGGATTGAAAGGACGCCAATATGGCATCTTACAGAAGAGAAGTTGACAAGGTAGCCGGATTCTTTTCCGGGTATCAGGTGGAACACATAGACAGAAGAAAGAACGAGGCAGCTGACGCCTTCTCAAGAATCGGCTCCAGAAGAGAGCCGGTGCCACCTAACGTGTTCAAAGCCGACTTATATCATCCATCAGTCAAGCTTCCAACAGAAGAAGAGCTAGCAGTTCCAGATGACCCGGAATCCCAGTTGGTTGCCGGCTTACACCAATCCCGTCATGGACAGAGCCGTATCTGGCTTATTTACTCAGAGAAGAGTTACCACAAGAAGAAGTACTGGCAAGACAGATTGTACGTCGGGCTAAGTCTTATGTCATCATCAATGGTGAGTTACACAAGAGGAGCACGCAGGAGTTTTCCTACGATGTGTTTCGCAAGAGGAAGGCCGGAAAATCCTACAGGAGATCCACTCAGGGGATTGCGGACATCACGCATCAACAAGATAAAATGTAGCCAAAGCATACAGACATGGATTCTTCTGGTTGACAGCTTTGGCAGACGCGGAAAATATAGCCCGGTTTTGCGATGGATGTCAGTGTTATGCAAGACATATTCACGTGTCGGCTTAAGATTTAAGGACCATCCCAATAACATGGTCTTTCGCAGTATGGGGCATGGACATGGTAGGACCCTTCCAGCCATCACCCGGCAAGAGAACACATCTCTTAGTGGCAGTGGACCAATTCACAAAGTGGGTTGAGGTTCAACCCGTTAGTAGTTGCACAGCAGCAACATCAGTCAAGTTCCTGAAGAAAATCATATACAGACTTGGATATCCTCACAGCATCATCACTGATAACGGGACCAACCTCTCACTCGGCGACATGCAGAAATTCTGCGGGGAGAACGGGATTCGGCTTCACCTTGCCTCAGTTTCACACCCCCAGTCAAATGGACAAGTGGAGAGAACAAACCAAGAGTTACACAGAGGTGTAAGACCAAGCCTCCGGGTTCCATTGCTCAGGGCAAACAGGTGCTGGGAAGAGGAACTGCCAGCAGTTGTAAGGAGCATCAACACAACCCCAAACGGGTCAACCTACTTTACACCTTTATTTATGGTTGATGGCACAGAGGCCGTGTTACCGAGTGATATTCTTCATGATTCTCCATGAGTTGCAAATTATGTGGAGAGAGAAAACGAGCAAGCCCGACAAAACTCTGTTGAAATGCTTGAGGAGGCAAGAGAACTAGCTTTGGCAAGATCAGCCATATATCAGCAAGACTTGAGGCGGTACCACAGTCGCCGGGTAAGATCAAGGACTTTCCAGGAGGGAGACTTGGTTCTAAGACTGGCTCAGAACAAGACCGGCTTTCATAATCTTACCCCTCCATGGGAAAGACCTTTCGTGGTGAGCAGAAACCTACACAATGGATCTTACGACTTGGTAGACATCAGAGAAGAAGCTAAGTTGATAGGGAACAACACATACCATACAAGATTCCCAATACAGAAAATGACAGGCTCTGTAACATAGCAGAGCTTAGGCCATACTACACATAGACAGCAGGAGAACCCGGATGAGACGGGCTCCACCTTTTTGTATCTTTTTCAGTTTAAAAGCAGTTGGTTTCAGATGCGCTCTTTTCCTTACCAGGGTACATAAGGGGACTGGAAGGTTTTTAATGAGGCGGCTTGCTAGCTATGTACATATTATATGATCAATGCAATAAGGAGGACTCATCTAAAGAGAAGAGTTTGTCGTTTCAGATCCTTGTTTTTCATATAATGAGGGGTCTTGGGGGCTTAATAACCTGAAGTTGTAAGTTAAAAACTCAAGACCCGGCAAAGATGCCACAACATTCTTGGTTATACTTTCCTGCTAGCTCGATGCTATTCTCACCCGGCAAAGACGCCATAGAGACATGATCCTAAAAATCTGGCTTTCAATATGACTATGATGCCCATGGGGACATAGCAGACCCTGACCGACCTAGAGTTTTACGCACGAAAGATGTCACGAGAAATCCGTCTATGCAGAAAGCTAAAGAAACCAAAAGGGTCATCGACACCAAATATAAAGACTTGCAGAGTTCGGCCAAAGCCGGATGTCATTGAGCAAAAGCAAGTCTTTCAGGCGTACGAAGGCGCACAAGAACAGGTATAGCTAAATAAGTGTTTAAGCTAACCTATTACACGCCATACAGGCCAAAAGAATATATGTTTGCAGGAACATCAAAGTATTCACGTCATTACAAGCCAGATTATACTGTCGGGCCAGTCTCGGAAGGAGCAGCTGGAGTCTTGGGGGCTAGAGTTGGAGCAGATAAGCCAGACGCGCCGACTGTTTTCTTGGATTTCTTCCAGCTCACACCTTCAACATCTTCCCAACAGATCTCAAATACACTGGGAAATTGAACACTTGGGGTAGAAGCCGGCGAATTTCCAGAAGCCGAAGCAACCTCCGGATCAGTTGGAAGAGGCACCCTATAAGTCGGGTCCATCTTCATTTCAATCGGATCCTTGGGAAGAAGCTTGGCACCAAAAGCGCTATACCCGGGCTGAAATTTGCTCAGACTAAGAGTCTCAGTGGCATGATGTTGGGTCGACTCTTCAATCTTCACAATGTCCTCCTGTAAGGAGAGATCCATCGTTCTTGAGAGGCGGCCAACCTCGAGTGAGAATCTCAATATCCATTGCCGGGTAATGCGACTTCGCCAAGGCAAGCACGCGCATGGCCGAGCGTCGAGCAGCCGACCTTCGCCAGTTGTCAATCCAAGCCGGAAGCACATTCAGCGACTACAAGAATTTGAGTTGGGTAGTTCGGGGCTTCTCCCATCCATGACAAGCTATCAGAGCTTCCCGGCTCAATAGTACAACAGTTGCGCTAGGGTATATGCGGCTTTCAGCTTCTCCTCCGGCTCAAGTTAGCATATGGGGTTCCAAGACCCTGAGATAAAAAAGACAGAAATATAAGTCGGAGGAACGGTCAAGACAATGCAAGGAAATCAATAGTACAAGAGAAAGACGGCTTACCAAATAGGGAGGCCACCATTTCAGAGACAAACGCGACAAGCTTATTAAACTTAGCATTGGAGGCCTTAAGATCCTCCTGCAACTTGTCGCGTTGCTCGGTCTAGCTGGCCTCATGCTCCTCCATCTCTTGTTGAAGGTGGGAGTTTTCTTCGGCGGCGTCGCCGAGTTTCTTCTCAAGCACGGCAATCTTCTTTTCAAGCTCGACGCGACGGCCGGCTTCCATCTTCAACTCCTCCTTCACAACATCGAGGGCATGGCCGTTTCGGCGAGTTTGATCCTGAAACAAGAAACAGAACAATGGTCAAGCAAAGAACAATAAGAGTAAGAAAGCCAAAAATTGTTATGAGTCACAGGATGCGCAGGCTGAAACCCGACACTTGGGGGCTACTCAATTGTGGGCTTAGAAAACAAAAGGTTCAACAAGAAGACCCGCAAATTTGCAAGCAATCATTCCGACTCTTGGGGACTACTCAACAAAGCTACACTATACGTGCGAGATGGAATAACAAGTCAATTAGAAGTCCCGAGTCATCGCAAGACGATAACCCGGCACTTGGGGACTAGGAGAGAGTTATACTCATACCTCACATTTATCTTGGAGTTCAGTAAGTACGTTGTCCTCCGCTTGGCGTTGCTCCCCAACGCGCCGATGGAGTTCTCCAAAAAGAGCAGTTAAGTCCAGGTCCTTGTAGGACTGAAAGTCGGAGGCGGCCATGGGGGCTTTGCCGGATGAAGATTTGGAAGCGGCAGCTTCAGGTGCGGCAGTCTTGGTAATGCGAGAGCCGACTAGCTTCTCGTCCATCGTAGAGCCGGTTATCTCCACATAGGGTAGTCCGGATGAAGGAGTAGAAGCCGGCTGCGTCGCCTACTTAGTAGCCTCCCCTTCGGCGCGATGGGGAGAAGTGACGTCTGTCTCTTGGACAGCTAGAGCAGGAATCGGAACAGCGCAAGCTCTGCACAGGAAAAAAGAAGATTAGAGCAAAATACGGAGTAAAAACGGGTAGGTCGCAAGTGGATAGAGACTCACCCTTCATTGACGACGAAGTCGCCATAGAGATCATCGCTCGAATCTGAACAAACTGACAGAGATCGAGATTTAGCCCTCTGCTGAGTCCCGACTAAAGGATAAAGAACAGATGAACGCGTATGTGGATGCTTAACCCGACGGGGAGTCGGGTTGGAGGAAATACCTTCATACACAGGCTCGTCGTAGTCGGAGGATCGAAGCCGGCGCTTTTGGCGGGAGCTTCCTTTTCCTCCTAACAAGCACAAGACAGGTTCATTGTATCTGGCACGTTTGCATTTTCATTAAGAGAGGACTGGCTTTCCTGGAGGTTGAAAGTACATTTCCTCTAAATTTATTTTAGAGATTGTTGACAACACATCTACATGACTAATTGGTGTGCTAAGTTATTTGCAGATTATAAAGGTCATATAAAGAGTTGAAAAAGGAGAGAGTGGCTGTAACATCCCAACATTTTATAATGTTCAAAAATCACTAAAATTTAAAACTTTTCTTTTTATTAAAATAAAATATTAAATGCATAAGGAAACCAACTATAAAAGACTTCAAAGTTTAATATTTCAAATGTCACAGTTTAAAACATTTTATTATCCCATGTATTTCAAAACCTTAAAATATAATTTGACAAATATGTTACAAACTACAATCCATTTTATTTTAAATAAATTAGTTTCCTTATAAGTATTTGAATTAAACCACTTAGCCATATCTATTCATAAATATAAGATTATTCAAAATGGTATATAATTACTAAATGGTTTTCATTTCTTTAACTAAGTTCAAAATATAGTTTGGAAATTATAAGCCTATAGTGTATAACTTTAAAACTTCATAGAATTTAAATTAATGAATTAGCCAAATAAACATTTCATTGGCTTAAATGAATTTCATCTATTTTTCATAACATGAAATGATTAATAGATCCTAAATAAAAATAAAATTAAAGGTCTTGTCCAAAGTTGTTATGAAGTTTCAAATGCATAAAATATAATGTTGCACAAATTATTGTCAATTAAAAAGGAATACATTATCTTTTCCATTTTCATATAATTGTGTTATGTCATTAATAATTATACCAAAGCCAAAAAGGAATTTAGAAATTGAAAATGAGTTTAAATAACTTAAATTCAAACATATTGAAATGGGGGTATTTTTACAAATTTATTTTAGCCAAAGGAAAATTTAAATGAGATAGAAATTCAAATGTGACTTTAAGTGTCAAATTTGTAATTAAACAATATTTCAAAATATGAATTTTCAAAAATATTCAAAACATACCCACAACTGGTTTAACAGCAAGATATTATTTTTACAAATTTTTAGAAATTAAATTGACATCATTTGGACATTTAAATCAAAAGATATGAATTAAAGAAATAAAATCAGAAAAGAAAATACTAGGTGACGTCATGCCGACGTCAGCATATCTTCTTCAACCTCTAACCGAACGAAGCGCAGAATATGGATTCGAATCGGAGTCGATTTCCTCTCCGATTCGTGCGGGATACGATCTCCTGCAGCCCCTATATAAACCCCGGACCCCGCCGCGTCTTTTCCCCCTCGAAACCCTATCAAATCGCGCCGCCAGGCCGCCGCACGGGCTCGCCGGAGTACACCCAGGCCGCCGCCGTTTTCCACTGATCTCGCGACGAGGTGAGCACTTCCCCGCCCGAGACCGCGCTCCCCGTCTCTCCTGTTTCGTTGCGCACCTCCTCATGCCTTAGGGCTAATTTTTTGTGCAGCCGAACGTCCGGTCCTTGCACAACCCGAGCTCGCCGGAACTTCACTGCTCCGCCCGCGCCTCCTCGTCGCTGCACGGCAGCCGAGCCCACGCCACCGCTCCCATCCAACTCGCCGTGCTGCGGGGAGTCTTTTGACACTCGCCCCACGCCCGGGGAACCACCGGAGCAACGAATCCGTCGTCGACTGAGGCAGCGCCGCCGTCCCCTCCATCGCCGGCCACCGGAGCGCCGCCACGGTAAGGTCATTGCATCCTGGCCGTTCGATCCGATCTCAGCGGCCACGATTAGAAATTTAAACGAACCGGTATGATTCCCTGTCGTCCGTCAGATCTGGATCTAACGATCCAGATTCATCCACTTAAACACGTCAGCGCTGACGTGGCCTGCACAGTCAGCATCCCAGTCAGCTGCCACGTCAGAAAATAAATTCTTTTAATTAGCTAATTTGGCAGTTTTGCAGAAAAACCCCTGTCACTTAGATCTGTCACAACTTTTTAACCACAACTCCAAATTTAATAATTTTTATATATTTGGAAAGCTCTTGACATGTAGATTATTTTGGATCTGACAAAATTCAAATTTGACATAGTATACAATATTCAAATTTCAAATGGTGAATTTGAGTATATTTGAAATAACTTTAAATCTATAAATCCAAAAATTGCAAATAAATATGTTTTAGAAACTTTAGAATATTTGTAAATTAATGCCACTGCTATAAAATAATTTTGGGTAATTTTTGAATGATTTCATGATTGTGTGTTTAAATTGAATTGTTTGACTAATTATGAAATAACTTTTAATAGAAACATTATTTTTGATTAAATCCAATTGCAATAGATTTAATTAAAATGCTCCCTGTCTATTAACAATAATTATAAAATTTTGTTATAAAAATTTAATCATAGGAAACTTTAATCTTATAATTATTCCTTTTATTATATTTTCCAAAATTAGAAATTAATTAAATTGCATTTATAGATTCATGCATATTTATAAAGAAATCACAAAAGTTATTTTGATGTTTCTTGTGAATTAAAATTTCATTTCATTCATAGCATATTTTATTCTCATAGGAAAACCCCTCTTCATTTGTTTTCTCTAAGTTAGGACTATCTTCAAACTTAGTAGTTTAGGAAAAGTGCTATGCACTATACACTTAGGATTTCCAACATGGAGCTGGAAGACCAATGAAGGACTTAGCCAAAAACAAGACTCCAGAAGTATCTTCAAGAAGAAGAAACACTTATAAGAAAATCAAGAAGAAGTTCATGAAGGACTTAGAAGAAAACAGGCCCTGGAAGCATCCTCAAGATGTCAAGCACTTAGAAGAAAATTGAGAAGAAGTTCAAGAAGGCCAACTCCCCTTTATTCTCTAAGTCTCTCTCTCTGTCCTTTCTTCTCTTCTGAGACTTCATGAAGACTAAGTAAATCCAAGACCAGCCTCGAGGATAGAAGAATCATCAAGTCTGAAGATTCATCAAGACTACCAAGAACTCAATCAAGACATCGTCCAAAAGAAAGTTACAAGTCTGGAGATGAAGCCTGGAGGACAACTACAACTTTCTTTCTATCTTTTCCCTCTTTTCTAATCTTGTCCTTAGACTTAAACAAATTTTGATCATGATGTTATCATCTTGAAGTTGTTGGATCCTAGCAGCATAGTGGGATGAAGCGGCCTGGAAACAAACCTTACATGTCCACGTACATGAGACCTGTTCCACAATTTAAGTGGCTGGCCGGGTGTCTGTCTCTCTCACTATAGTGAATGTCCAATTTACAAAGAGTTGATAATAATTGTTGATCATCTTGAACAAATGACTTAGTATTTTTCTCTAAGTATTTTGCACATCATGGCTAAGCCAATAGAGTGCTTGTTTAAAGATGATATAAAACAAAGTATTTTTATCCAACTTGAGACCTTAGCCCTCAGTCCTTTTTGGACCAATCTATTTGCCTTGCATTAACTTAAAAGATTTTCCATGGCATGGCTTGCACCTCTAGTCCTTAGAAATAACTTGCATATCATGCATGTCATGTTTTCCTTAGAAATTTAAGAAACTTGTTTGTAAGTGTTGTGTTGTTTTATGATTGTTGTATGGTTGTTTGTTTGTATTGTTTAGACTGAACGGAGAGTCCCGAGTATCGTTGAAAAGAGTTGTGAACAACGACAACATTCAAAGGCAAGTGGCACACCTCATAAACTTCCTATTTTTTTAATATGCATTACTTAGTGTATTTTTATATGCATGTGTTGCTATGCTAAACCTGTGTAGAATTCCTTATACCTGTGTCTAGGTTCCTATACAATACTTGGTAGAATTATTGATGCTTTGCAAATGTTGTTTTGTGAAAATCTAAATTTTACTAAGTTAAGAATGAAACACCTGGGTGGTAATTGGTCGGATGGTAATTGGTCGGCAGAGTGTAAAACTAAGTACTTAGCCGTGTCCCCGGTACGGACAATTTGAGCAGCTGATCACGGACGTCAACGGAGGATTCCACCATTCCAACTTCAGAAATAAAACTTGATGGGTGAACAAGGGAAGATGAGATTTATGGTTTTCACGCCATACTCGTCTTGATTTCAAGAAAAGTGTTTTCAAAAGAGTAGGAAAAAATGGCTTTATGCAAATTAGCCTTGAACTCCACCAGCCAAATATGCATATAGGCTTTAGAGTTATTCCATTTAGTGTCCACCATAGTGTCACTTGCCAGACTCCATTTTTAATGGAATCTGACCCACGTTGTTGCAATATTTTTCTTATTGCAGATTTGATCAGATGACGAGTGAGGTTTCGTTTAAAGGTTTCGAGTCTACAACCAACATGTTTTCGCCTGTGGCAGCATGAAAGTTATAGAGACTCACTGCTATTGTATTTCCGCTGTGTACTTTGACAAGGCTAGCTTTATGCTATGCAACTTGTATTAAATACTTTGTAATTCTGGATCATCGATGTAATAAAATTGACGCCTTGTTGTGATATTACATCGTAAACTGTGTGTGCAAATGAATCGATCCAGGGATTTGCACTATACACAGGTATCTGCCTTATTTAAAGAGCAGGTACGCTACAGTGGCCCCTGAATTTTTGGTGTAATTCTGTTTTTCAGTTCAGCGGTAGTACCGCTGCTCCAGTGGTAGTACCGCTGGACCTTGAAAAACCCTCGGCATAGGCCTACGGTACCAAGCAGTAGAGGCCTGGTAGTACCGCTGGTGTCTTTTGTTTTTCGACTAAGGACCCAGCGGTAGTACCGTTGGGTCAGCGGTAGTACCGCTAGCCTGCAAGCAACGACAGTACCTCTGGTACCGATGTTGCTGACAAACTCTTCTGCCTAGGAACCGTTGGATATCCGTGGCGGTAGTACCGCCAGCTACCGCTGGAGCTACCACTGGAATTAGAAAAACTCTCGACATAGCCTACACTACTAGGCGGTATCACTCCGGTAATACCGCTGGTGTTCTTTTCGTGCTACGGCTAAGGACCCAGCGGTAGTACCGCTCGTGCAGCGGTAGTACCGTTGTCCCAGCTTCAACGGTTGCACCGCTGGACCTGGAGAGTAATTATGCCTGGGTACCGTTCAGCGGTAGTACCGCTGAGGGATTTTTTCAAACACGAACGGCTCGTTTTCAAGGGCCCCTATTTAAAGACTTCGTCTTCTCCAAGAGCAGTTGACGATTTTACACTCTCTCTCCTCCATTGTTGCTGATCTTTAAAGCTTTGGATCTCCCTACTCGTCCACCCAAATCGCTTGATCTTTTCGGAAGTGAGGGAGAACACCTTGATATAGCTCTCCACCGAAGGAAATAGAATCCCCCCTCCCTATCAAGAGGGGTCTAGTGCTAGGCTTCCCTTTGTAAACCTAGGGTTCTTACATGGTTGTTTTTGTTGGTTTTGAGACATTTGTGGCCAAGACCTCTTGTGGTCATTGTGGGAGCCCCCAATTCAGGTGTGGATGTGTACCCCACGAATTTGTACGGGATCTTCTCCGCCCTTAAAGGAGTCCTTAGTGGAAAAGTAAGCTCGTACTTTTGTGGTCAAGTTCACGGAAAAAAGGGTGAGGCCTTTGTGGCGTTGAGCTTTCCTTTGTGGTAGCTTACACCCCTCCAACGAGACGTACACCTATGTGGTGGAACTCAGGATAAAATCGCCGTCCCCGAGTTCTTCTTTGGTTATCTCGTTCCACTCACTCTCCTTTATTGCTTACCTACTTATCGTTCTTGCTTAGTTTTCTTGTTGTCTAGCACTTGTAACATCTAGTTCACATATAGACAACTGACTTTCCGCTTGCCTAAAACTGAAAAAGATATAATAATTGGTCAACTTCCGTTCAATTGGTATCAGAGCCAGGTTGTCTCTTGAAAGCTTCACCGCTTGAGACAAACCTTGGACAATGCAAGTTGACCCTAAAGAGGTTGCCGAAATGGCCGCCGAGACTTTGGCGGCAATGCAAGAGAAAGGTGCCACTATGGCCGATATCAACCCTTTGGAAACAAAGTTGACATCGTCCATACAAACCGAGTTCAAGAAGTTTCATAGTATGCTTGAGTCCCTCAAGAAATCCAAGGAAACCGCTCTTGCATTGCCCTCAAAGCCTTCGGTGCTTCCGGGCATTACTCACGATATGGAACCCGAAATGATAATGTAACATCCCAACATTTTGGAATGTTCAAAAATCACTAAAATTTAAAACTTTCTTTTTATTAAAATAAAATATTAAATGCATAAGGAAACCAACTATGAAAGACTTCAAACTTGGGTTTAATATTTCAAATGTCACAGTTTAAACATTTTATTATCCACTGTATCTAAAAAACCTAAAAATGTAGTTGAAAAATATTTTACAAACTACAATCCATTTTAATTTAAGTAAATAGTTTACTTATAAGAAATTGATTCCAACCACATAGCCATAGCTATTTATAAAATTAAAATTAATTACAAGTGTTCTTTTTAAACTATTTAAAACATGGATTATCCAAAGAAACATTTCATTAGCTTAAAATGAACCCCATTTATTTTCAACACCTAAAATGATTTTTATGAATAGGAATTCTATATCAGAAAGGAATTAAATTAAAAATCTTTTCCAAGGTTGTTTATGTCCAAATGATTATCTTAATATAAAACATAATGTTACTTTTGAAAGAGGATTCAAGCATTGCATTCATGCATTCATGCATAAACACCATTTCATCTTGTGTCTTAAATAAAATAAGAGTTTGAAATTTAATATTTAATGATATGTTTGTTTTGGAGATTATTCCATAAAACATGTTAAATTATATCCTTCAAAATATTCCGATTTATTAATTTTTATTTTGGGCAAGAATACTACCAAAAAGTTCTAAATTAAATTAGCATTCCAAAACATATTTTTATGAATTTTTCTGAAAAGGTTTGGTTAAGTTTAAAAATCAATTTTGAATTAAAAGTTTGAAAACAGAAAATGATTTGTCAAAAAAAAAGGAGAAGAGAAACAGCCGAGCCAACTGGGCCGAAACCCATCCTCTCTCTGCCGCGCGCGCAGCCGCCAAAAGCCCAGCAGCTGCCCAGTTCCTTTCCTCCTCCCACTGATGTGCGGGACCCACATGTCATCTCCTTCCTTCCATATCTCAACGAAAAGAGCACGAACCGGAAGAGTCCGATCCAAACTCTCCAAATCCAAACCGTACTCCGCACGATTTCCGCCGCAAGTTTTCCCTATTTATACCCCAGCATCGCCGCCCTCTCCCGCACTCAAAAACCCTAGCTCATCGCCTCCAGGCTGCTCGGAAACATCCGCCGCCACTCCGACATTGCCGCCGCCGTGTTCTTCAAAAACCGGTGAGTACAAAGCCACTCGAACCCTTCCGCAACTCCCTCTCGACTCCCTGTCCACGTGCGCATCTTCTTGACACCATCGGTGTTTTGTTTGTGTTCCAGAACGTCACGTTCTTCCTCGCCCGAAGAAAGCCGCCCACGGGAGCAACTCCGGCGAGCAACCTCCGGTGCATCCGTGTACCCCAGCATCGTCGACTTCGCCACCGAGTCCGCCACGGTCCCCTCTTCATCTGGGTATGATCAGCCTTCCCTTTCCTCCCCTAGGGCGCGTAGGAGACGATCGCTGAGCCGGCGCCGCCGTCGGCAAACGTGCTCCGGTGAACTTGCGCCGCCAGGATTGGATCAACGCCCGAGATCCGTCCGATCGAAAATCAACGGCTGCGATTAGATCCTTGCCTGAACGGGTACGGTCCAATCTAGACCGTTAGATCTGATTGAACGATCTAGATCTATCTCACTTAACCACGTCCGCGCTGACGTGGCCTGCACAGTCAGCGCCAGCGTGTAATTCTTTTTCTATTTTAATTTTAATTGGAAAATTTGCAGATTAGTCCCTGTAATTAAAACATCTATAACTTTTTAACCACAACTCCAAATTTAATAATTTTTATATATTTGGAAAGCTCTCGACATGTAGATTATTTTGGATCTGACAAAATTCAAATTTGACTTAGTATAAAATATTCAAAACTCAAATGGGGAATTTGAGTATATTTGTAATAACTTTAAATCTATAAATCCAAAAATTGCAAATAAATATGTTTTAGAAACTTTAGAATATTTGTAAATTAATGCTACTGCTATAAAATATTTTTAAGTAATTTTTGAATGATTTCATAGTTGTGTGTTTAATTTGAATACTTTGACTAATTTTGGAATAACTTTTAATAGAAACATTATTTTTGGATTAAATCCAATTGCAATAGATTTAATTAAATGCTCTCTGTCTATTAACACTAATTATAAAATTTTGTTATAAAAATTTAGTCATAGGAAACTTTAATCTTATAATTATTCCTTTTATTATATTTTCCAAAATCAGAAATTAATTAAATTGCAATTATAACTTTAAGCATATTTTATAAACTTCACAAAAATTAGTGTTATGTTGCTTGTGATTTAAAATTGCATTTCATGCATAGCATATTTTATAGTTATATTTTCCATAAGGAAAACTCCTCCCCAATTTCTCTAAGTTAGGATTATTTTCAAACTTGTATTTTGGAAAAAGTGCTATACACTTAGACACTTAGGATTTTCAACATGGAGCTGGAAGACCAATGAAGGACTTAGCAGAAAACAGACTCTGGAAGCATCCCAAAGATGTCAAGCACTTGGAAGAAAAGTGAGAAGAAGTTCAAGAAGGCCAACCCCCTTTTATTATCTAAGTCTCTCTCTCTGTCCTTTCTTCTCTTCTGAGACTTCATGAAGACTAAGTAAATCCAAGACCAGCCTCGAGGATAGAAGAATCATCAAGTCTGAAGATTCATCAAGACTACCAAGAACTCAATCAAGACATCGTCCAAAAGAAAGTTACAAGTCTGGAGATGAAGCCTGGAGGACAACTACAACTTTCTTTCTATCTTTTCCCTCTTTTCTAATCTTGTCCTTAGACTTAAACAAATTTTGATCATGATGTTATCATCTTGAAGTTGTTGGATCCTAGCGGCATAGTGAGATGAAGCGGCCTGGAAACAAACCTTACATGTCCACGTACATGAGACCTGTTCCACAATTTAAGTGGCTGGCCGGGTGTCTGTCTCTCTCACTTTAGCGAATATCCAATTTACAAAGAGTTGATAGTAATTGTTGATCACCTTATAGACTTAGTATTTTTCTCTAAGTATTTTGCACATCATGGCTAAGCCATTAGAGTGCTGGTTTAAAGATGATATGAAACAAAGTATTTTTATCCAACTTAAGACCTTAGTCCTTAGTCATTCTTGACCCACCTATCTTCCTTGCATTAACTTAAGAGATTTTCATAGCATAACATGCATCTCTAGCCCTTAGAAATAAGTTGCATATCATACATGACATGTTTTCCTTAGGAGTTTTACAAAACTTGTTGTTCATTGGATATGAGCATGTATGTTTGATGATTGTTGTTTGTTGATTGTTGTATTGTAGTTTGCTATTATTGTTTAGATTAAACGGAGAGCAAACGTTCGTTGTTGAAAAGAGTTGTGAACAACGACAACCTTCAAAGGCAAGTGGCACACCTCATAAACTTCCTATTTCTATATGCATTATTTAGTGTATTTTTATGCATGTGTAGAATAGTATTGCTATGCTAAACCTGTGTAGAATTCCTTACTCCTGAGTCTAGGTTCCTATATCATACTTAGCAGAAATATTGATGCTATGCAGTTGATGAAAGGTTTGACAAAAAGTTAAGTGACTACTCAGGGCTGTGCTCATGGTTGTCGTCGCCTAGGAAGAATTTCTATTCTACTTAGGGCCGTGAGCATGGTAATTTTTACCTGAGAGTGCACATCCACTAAGTTAATGAAACACCTGGGTGGTAAGTGGTTGTATGGTTTATGTTGAGTGGCTAGTCAGGTCCATGTCTATGGTTCCTGGAGTATGTACACTTGTGAATGGCCACCCAGGAACAGAGGAATCTGAAGAACTCCGAGTGACGATTGCTTCCAGTGCAGCCATTGCCATATGGGCTCTGGCTTGATCAATTATGTTGCGTGGACTCTCTCCGGCTTGACAAGCAGATGTAGGGGGATGTTAGGTGGAACGGGTCAAGCCAGAGTGGGAGGGAAAATGCTTCTGAAAGATCTCGTCTCATTCTCTCCTTTCCTTATCACAAATGGTGTGTAAAGGATACTTTGGGTTGAATGGGTACAATGGTGAACGTGCACAACCTCTGCAGAGTGTAAAACTAAGTACTTAGCCGTGTCCCCGGTTACGGACAATTTTGAGCAGCTGATCAAGGACGTCAACGGAGGATTCCATCATTCCAAGTTCAGAAATAAAACATGATGGGTGAACAAGGGAAGATGAGATTTATGGTTTTCATGCCATACTCGTCGATTTCAAGAAAAGTGTTTTCAAAAGAGTAGGAAAAATTGGCTTTATGCAAATTAGCCTTGAACTCCACCAGCCAAATATGCATATAGGCTATAGAGTTATTCCATTAAGTGTCCACCATAGTGTCACTTGCCAGACTCCATTTTTAATGGAATCTGACCCACGTTGTTGCAATATTTTTCTTATTGCAGATTTGATCAGATGACGAGTGAGGTTTCGTTTAAAGGTTTCGAGTCTACAACCAACATGTTTTCGCCTGTGGCAGCATGAAAGTTATAGAGACTCACTGCTATTGTATTTCCGCTGTGTACTTTTTCAATGCTAGCTTTATGCTATGCAACTTGTAACAAATATTTTGTAATTCTGGATCATCGATGTAATAAAATTGACGCCTTGTTGTGATATTACATCGTAAACTGTGTGTGCAAATGATTCGATCCAGGGATTTGCACTATACACATGTATCTGCCTTATTTAAAGTGCAGGTACGCTACAGATGGTATCAGAGCACTGTGTTGCCTGTAGGTTCGAAACCCCTAGGATTGGACTGAGACCCCAAAGGTTAAATAGTTAATTAAACTAGGTTTCCAAAATATGAGTAAATTTTGAAAATTCCTTTAATATTGTTTTACATTATTTATCTTGTCTTGCACCTTTCCCTTTTCTTTTAAATTCTAATACTCTTACCCGTTCAAAATTTTAGATGGGAGAGTACACTGAGACTGCGTATGCTGGAGTTTTGTCGGGTTTCATCTTTGGGAGGCAGCTGTCTAGGTTGACAAGTGTATTGAAGCTACCACCACCCTATTTCCGAGGAAGGAAGGAGGAGACCGACATACCCCATGGGATACGTTGGGAAATACGCACCATCATGACCCCGGATCCTACAATGCCAGACTTCGAGCCCGTGGACTATGTCACCTACTACCCAGAGTGGATTGAGGGAGTGAACATAGCTATGGTGGACTTAATGGCTCGTTTGTGTTACAAGTATCGATTCAAGCTAGCACCAGGATCGCCCTTCCATGCCTTTGGGAAGAGGAATGCACATGGTCTCTCGATGGCTCACACGGGAAATCGCCTGGACCTGCCCCTCGTTAACAAGACGTTTGAAGACTTGGATTATCTCATCAACTGTCTGACCAGGAGGGTCCAACAGGCTTATGACGTCACGGATCATGCACAAGCCGTCATACACGCAAAAACCCAAGAACTCCAGGCTTCTGAAAATCTTATTGGTCAGTTGGAGGAACTCATCCATGACCTACATTTGGAGAACCTTGGCAAGGATGAGCAAATTGCCATGCTTGAGGCGCAACTCATTCCACCTCCACCACCGCCAGTAGCTGAAGAAGGAGGTGACCAAGGCACTGGAAATGTGACAGTATCTGCAGCTACGAAGGAGGAGGGACCAGAGGAAGAAGACCCCGAAGATGTGCTGTTTGAAGAGTCAACTGAGGGAGAAGTCACGCCTGTGGCAAATAACCACGCAATAAAACGCAAGCGTAATATTTAGGAGGAATAAGTGTAGCAATCAAAACCATGTTAGAGGGACCACCATTTATCTTATTTAGCTTATCGTATCGATTTAGTGTATTGACCTATCAAATTGTGGTATGGCAGTACTATTGCTTTCGTATTTCCACGACTTTGGTGTGTTCCGTTTGATAAACGAATTGTTCGATGTCTCAAAATAAGTTTGAAATTTTTCATGTATACATTTGCTTGTGTTTGAACCTTGTTGCTTGATGTTTGTTAGATGATGTTTGTAATGGATTAACTTGATTTTCGGTTATACATTAGAATGTTTAATTATCAACAAAACTTTTCTTTTAAGGGTGGTAGCCACCTAGATAATTCAAACCCAGTCGCTTAAACCCAGAGATCTCAAACTATCTTCTTTCCATCCTGCTAATCGGAAAAACCATTCACTGCCAAGTTTGCAAGTTTCCATGTCAGAAAATTCATTTCCCAAAACATCTCGAGTTATCAAAATCAATCAAACAATTGCTTTGTCTTTCTAGCTTCTCCGAATCTCGGGGACGAGATTCCTTTTAAGGGTGGTAGTCTGTAACATCCCAACATTTTGGAATGTTCAAAAATCACTAAAATTTAAAACTTTCTTTTTATTAAAATAAAATATTAAATGCATAAGGAAACCAACTATGAAAGACTTCAAACTTGGGTTTAATATTTCAAATGTCACAGTTTAAACATTTTATTATCCACTGTATCTCAAAAACCTAAAAATGTAGTTGACAAATATTTTACAAACCACAATCCATTTTAATTTAAGTAAATAGTTTACTTATAAGAAATTGATTCCAACCACATAGCCATAGCTATTTATAAAATTAAAATTAATTACAAGTGTTCTTTTTAAACTATTTAAAACATGGATTATCCAAAGAAACATTTCATTAGCTTAAAATGAACCCCATTTATTTTCAACACCTAAAATGATTTTTATGAATAGGAATTCTATATCAGAAAGGAATTAAATTAAAAATCTTTTCCAAGGTTGTTTATGTCCAAATGATTATCTTAATATAAAACATAATGTTACTTTTGAAAGAGGATTCAAGCATTGCATTCATGCATTCATGCATAAACACCATTTCATCTTGTGGCTTAAATAAAATAAGAGTTTGAAATTTAATATTTAATGATATGTTTGTTTTGGAGATTATTCCATAAAACATGTTAAATTATATCCTTCAAAATTTCCAATTTATTAATTTTTATTTTGGGCAAGAATACTACCAAAAAGTTCTAAATTAAATTAGCATTCCAAAACATATTTTTATGAATTTTTCTGAAAAGGTTTGGTTAAGTTTAAAAATCAATTTTGAATTAAAAGTTTGAAAACAGAAAATGATTTGTCAAAAAAAAAGGAGAAGAGAAACAGCCGAGCCAACTGGGCCGAAACCCATCCTCTCTCTGCCGCGCGCGCAGCCGCCAAAAGCCCAGCAGAAGCCCAGTTCCTTTCCTCCTCCCACTGACGCGCAGGACCCACATGTCATCTCCTTCCTTCCATATCTCAACGAACAGAGCACGAACCGGAAGAGTCCGATCCAAACTCTCCAAAACCAAACCGTACTCCGCACGATTTCCGCCGCAAGTTTTCCCTATTTATACCCCAGCATCGCCGCCCTCTCCCGCACTCAAAAACCCTAGCTCATCGCCTCCAGGCTGCTCGGAAACATCCGCCGCCACTCCGACATTGCCGCCGCCGTGTTCTACAAAAACCGGTGAGTACAAAGCCCCTCGAACCCTTCCGCAACTCCCTCTCGACTCCCTGTCCACGTGCGCATCTTCTTGACACCATCGGTGTTTTGTTTGTGTTCCAGAACGTTACGTTCTTCCTCGCCCGAAGAAAGCCGCCCGCGGGAGCAACTCCGGCGAGCAACCTCCGGTGCATCCATGCACCCCAGCATCGTCGACTTCGCCACCGAGTCCGCCACGGTCCCCTCTTCATCTGGGTATGATCAGCCTTCCCTTTCCTCCCCTAGGGCGCGTAGGAGACGATCGCTGAGCCGGCGCCGCCGTCGGCAAACGTGCTCCGGTGAACTTGCGCCGCCAGGATTGGATCAACGCCCGAGATCCGTCCGATCGAAAATCAACGGCTGCGATTAGATCCTTGCCTGAACGGGTACGGTCCAATCTAGACCGTTATATCTGATTGAACGATCTAGATCTATCTCACTTAACCACGTCCGCGCTGACGTGGCCTGCACAGTCAGCGCCAGCGTGTAATTCTTTTTCTATTTTAATTTTAATTGGAAAATTTGCAGATTAGTCCCTGTAATTAAAACATCTATAACTTTTTAACCACAACTCCAAATTTAATAATTTTTATATATTTGGAAAGCTCTCGACATGTAGATTATTTTGGATATGACAAAATTAGAATTTGACTTCGTATAAAATATTCAAAACTCAAATGGGGAATTTGAGTATATTTGTAATAACTTTAAATCTATAAATCCAAAAATTGCAAATAAATATGTTTTAGAAACTTTAGAATATTTGTAAATTAATGCTACTGCTATAAAATATTTTTGAGTAATTTTTGAATGATTTCATAGTTGTGTGTTTAATTTGAATAGTTTGACTAATTTTGGAATAACTTTTAATCGAAACATTATTTTTGGATTAAATCCAATTGCAATAGATTTAATTAAATGCTCTCTGTCTATTAACACTAATTATAAAATTTTGTTATAAAAATTTAGTCATAGGAAACTTTAATCTTATAATTATTCCTTTTATTATATTTTCCAAAATCAGAAATTAATTAAATTGCAATTATAACTTTAAGCATATTTTATAAACTTCACAAAAATTAGTGTTATGTTGCTTGTGATTTAAAATTGCATTTCATGCATAGCATATTTTATAGTTATATTTTCCATAAGGAAAACTCCTCCCCAATTTCTCTAAGTTAGGATTATTTTCAAACTTGTATTTTGGAAAAAGTGCTATACACTTAGACACTTAGGATTTTCAACATGGAGCTGGAAGACCAATGAAGGACTTAGCATAAAACAGACTCTGGAAGCATCCCAAAGATGTCAAGCACTTGGAAGAAAAGTGAGAAGAAGTTCAAGAAGTCCAACCCCCTTTTATTATCTAAGTCTCTCTCTCTGTCTTTTCTTCTCCTCTGAGACTTCATGAAGACTAAGTAAATCCAATACCAGCCTCGAGGATACAAGAACCATCAAATCTGAAGATTCATCAATACTACCAAGAGCTCAATCAAGACATCATCCAGAAGAAAGTTACAAGTATGGAGATGAAGCCTGAAGAAAGTTATCATCTTGAAGTTGTTGGATCCTAGCGGCATAGTGAGATGAAGCGGCCTGGAAACAAACCTTACATGTCCACGTACATGAGACCTGTTCCACAATTTAAGTGGCTGACCGGGTGTCTGTCTCTCTCACTTTAGCGAATATCCAATTTACAAAGAGTTGATAGTAATTGTTGATCACCTTATAGACTTAGTATTTTTCTCTAAGTACTTTGCACATCATGGCTAAGCCATTAGAGTGCTGGTTTAAAGATGATATGAAACAAAGTATTTTTATCCAACTTAAGACCTTAGTCCTTAGTCATTCTTGACCCACCTATCTTCCTTGCATTAACTTAAGAGATTTTCATAGCATAACATGCATCTCTAGCCCTTAGAAATAAGTTGCATATCATACATGACATGTTTTCCTTAGGAGTTTTACAAAACTTGTTGTTCATTGGATATGAGCATGTATGTTTGATGATTGTTGTTTGTTGATTGTTGTATTGTAGTTTGCTATTATTGTTTAGATTAAACGGAGAGCAAACGTTCGTTGTTGAAAAGAGTTGTGAACAACGACAACCTTCAAAGGCAAGTGGCACACCTCATAAACTTCCTATTTCTATATGCATTATTTAGTGTATTTTTATGCATGTGTAGAATAGTATTGCTATGCTAAACCTGTGTAGAATTCCTTACTCCTGAGTCTAGGTTCCTATATCATACTTAGCAGAAATATTGATGCTATGCACTTGATGAAAGGTTTGACAAAAAGTTAAGTGACTACTCAGGGTTGTGCTCATGGTTGTCGTCGCCTAGGAAGAATTTCTATTCTACTTAGGGCCGTGAGCATGGTGATTTTTACCTGAGAGTGCACATCCACTAAGTTAATGAAACACCTGGGTGGTAAGTGGTTGTATGGTTTATGTTGAGTGGCTAGTCAGGTCCATGTCTATGGTTCCTGGAGTATGTACACTTGTGAATGGCCACCCAGGAACAGAGGAATCTGAAGAACTCCGAGTGACGATTGCTTCCAGTGCAGCCATTGCCATATGGGCTCTGGCTTGATCAATTATGTTGCATGGACTCTCTCCGGCTTGACAAGCAGATGTAGGGGGATGTTAGGTGGAACGGGTCAAGCCAGAGTGGGAGGGAAAATGCTTCTGAAAGATCTCGTCTCATTCTCTCCTTTCCTTATCACAAATGGTGTGTAAAGGATACCTTGGGTTGAATGGGTACAATGGTGAACGTGCACAACCTCTTCAGAGTGTAAAACTAAGTACTTAGCCGTGTCCCCGGTTACGGACAATTTTGAGCAGCTGATCAAGGACATCAACGGAGGATTCCATCATTCCAACTTCAGAAATAAAACTTGATGGGCGAACAAGGGAAGATGAGATTTATGGTTTTCATGCCATACTCGTCGATTTCAAGAAAAGTGTTTTCAAAAGAGTAGGAAAAATTGGCTTTATGCAAATTAGCCTTGAACTCCACCAGCCAAATATGCATATAGGCTATAGAGTTATTCCATTAAGTGTCCACCATAGTGTCACTTGCCAGACTCCATTTTTAATGGAATCTGACCCACGTTGTTGCAATATTTTTCTTATTGCAGATTTGATCAGATGACGAGTGAGGTTTCGTTTAAAGGTTTCGAGTCTACAACCAACATATTTTCGCCTGTGGCAGCATGAAAGTTATAGAGACTCACTGCTATTGTATTTCCGCTGTGTACTTTTTCAATGCTAGCTTTATGCTATGCAACTTGTAACAAATATTTTGTAATTCTGGATCATCGATGTAATAAAATTGACGCCTTGTTGTGATATTACATCGTAAACTGTGTGTGCAAATGATTCGATCCAGGGATTTGCACTATACACAGGTATCTGCCTTATTTAAAGTGCAGGTACGCTACAGATAAAGGGAAAACAAATGCCTTTGGATGGGAAGGGTGATGATAGTAGCTCCTCAAACCCTCAAACTTCTCCATCTACCCAAGATGGAGTGCCCAAAGGCTACAACGCCACTCCTCCCCCATCCCAATACCATACCCCCGATCCCATTATCCCTCACCCACAAGTTTCTCATAGGGGTGATCCCCTTGCTTAAAGATAATATTTTCTCTCAATGGCAATATGTGATGAAGGCTCATGTGTGCAGCTCATCAATCGAGCAATGTCGAATCATACAAGTTGGGTACAAGCTGCATGATCCGACCAGCTTGACAAGGAGAGAAGTGGTGGAAGCCCAACTTGATGCCACCGGTCTCTACATGATCAAAAAGGCGGTTGGGAACAAGGACATGCCTCTCATCCAACACCTCACCAACGCCAAGGAAACATGGGATGCTCTATCCGAGTTGTTTGTTGGAAATGATAGCATGAGGAGGAACCGCTATGATTCTTTGAGCAATGAAGCCGAGGGCTTCTACCAGCTTGATGGTGAAGACCACGAGACGATGTATCGAAGATTGGTGGCCATTGCCACAAGCTTTCGTGATGTGGGTGCCTCTCATATTGATGATGCTTGGATCAAAAGGAAGTATGTGAGCTCCATGATGTCATGTGAGCCCACCGACATCAAGAGCCTTCAAGGAAGACACAACTACCATCACATGACTTCTAACGAGGTGATGCAAGAGATGGCCGCATTCAAAGTGGCCACGAAGAATGCTCAAGACGCAAGGGCAAGGGCTCTTGGAATGCAAAAAGGAGAATCAACCTTGCCTTGAAGGCCACCGTTGAAGATGACAACGATGATGATCTTGGAATCTTTGTCACCGTGTCCGAAGTAGCGTTCAAGATTGCATACAATAAACATCTCGCTCTTGCGGCTCGCACTTTTTGGAACAACCCTTCAAGAGCCAAGATGTGATTTGACAAGAGTGCACCTCAAGTTGATAAGGTTTCTCCCTCCAAGTCAAGGACATGCTACAATTTTCAAGACAAGTACCACTTCGTCGCCGATTGTCCTTATGAGAAGAGAGAGGAGCATGGTGGACGTCTTGTGCTCAAGGACAAGGCCAAAATGCCTCCCAAGAAGGCCTACGGAAAGAACAGGCCTTTCAGCAAGAAGCCTCGCATTGTGTTGCTGACTCAAGAGGAGTATCCCACCGATGATGAAGAGTCGGAGGAAGAAACGTCAAATGAAGTGGCGGCTCTCGCCACCACCTCAACACCAACCGCTCCTTCATAAACGACAAGAACTCCCTTATCAATGATAAGATCTCCTTCAACAACGACAAGCTCTTCCACATCTCTTTTCGAGTCGCCAAATGAGAACCCCATTACCAAAACTCAAGATGTCTTATGGCCAAGGAATCGGAGGTACCTTCATCCTGTTCCTCTCTCATGAATGAAATGAAAGAGCTTGATGATGCTTCTAGCCTTCATATCAAGCAAGAGCTTGTTGCCTTCGATACCTTTATCACTAACTTGCAAGGTGATAGCAAGAAACACGTTGGTGCCCTCATGGCTGGTATTGGTTAGCTAGAGCATATCAATGAAAAGAAGGGTAAGATTGAAAGGGAAGATACTATTTCTGTATCTTATTTGAAGTCCTCTCTTAAGGAGGTTGAAGAGTCTCATGCTCGTCTTGAGGAGCAACTTGAAACTATTGAGGAAACTCATAACTCCTAACATGCTAGGCTCATTAAGGATCGTGATATGTACTTTGCTAAATTCAAGGTGGCTCAACAAGATAAGACCGAATTTGCGGTTGGGCATGTTAGACACATAGAGGACATGGAAAAGCTCGTCATAGCCCACAAGGCTTTGGAGAGAGAACATGCCCTTCTAAAGGAGTCTCATGCTCAACTCCAAACTCGTTTAACTAACCTTGATTATCCTAGAACTTCTACCTTCGTTTGCTCTTGTGATAATGCTAATCTTGTGAAGGAGAATGCTAAGTTGAAGAGTGAGATTAAGGCCTCCATGTCCATGACCATCCTTCTCAAGAGTAAGCAAGTTGTTGAGACTCCCATTGTGGAGCCTCACACTCGTCAAGGGAAGGAAGGACCTTGTTATGTTCCTCCTATGAAAGTGAATGCCAAGAAGGGCATTCACACCCAAGCTAAGAACATCAACCCCATCCAAGCCAAAAAGGACGACTCCATTCAATCCAAGGACAATGTTGCGAGTAGGAATGCCACAAGGGGCAAGCCTACTCGTAAAGATCATGCGGGGACAACAATCCCAACTATGCTTTATATGTTTATTATTATGGGAATGTTTGTGCTCGTTACATTGGACCCTACTATGGTTTTATTTCATATGCTATTTGGGTTCCTAAGTCTCTTGTCGCTAACCATAAGGACCCATTGTGAAGCAATGGGTTGCTAAATGCAAGAATTGATATCTTGTAGGACCTTGCTCCCGGTGGTTCAAAATGGATAATCGATAGTGGATGTACAAGTCATATGACCAGGAGAAAAGAACTCGTCACGGAGTTGAGACCAAATGTAGATCAAGTGACCCTGACGTTTGGTGACTTATCAAGGTCTAAGGTAACCAGGCTTGGCAAAGTGGTAGTTGCCCCCGACATTACTCTTGTCAATGTTATGCTTGTTGAATCCCTTGGCTATAATTTGTTATCGATTCGTGCCTTAACAAAGTTGGGGGTTTCTCCCTTCTTTGATAAGGACGTTCTGGTCCTCTAGTGGAGCAAGTCGCTACGAGTGACTTTCGTGGGATACGTGGGGCATGAGCTTTATGTGGTGGACTTCTCCGGAGCCACCACTACTCAAGCCATGTGTCTCTTCGGAAAAGCCGACGTGAGTTGGCTATGGCATCGCCGACTAGCCCACGTAAACATGCGTACTTTGCAAAGTCTTCACAAGGGTGGGCACATTCTTGGACTAAAAGATCATGTTTTCTTTTCAAGGGACCGCATTTGTAGATCTTGTGTGGAAGGCAAGATGCATGATATTCCTCATCCAAGCAAGACCATCGTATCTTCCTACCGGATTTTGGAGCTCCTTCATGTTGATATATTTGGACCAATCCCGGAGATAAGTCTTGGTGGCAGGAAATATTGCCTCGTGATTGTGGATGACTATTCAAGGTACACATGGGTCTATTTCTTCAAGACCAAGGATGAGATGCAACAAGTCTTCGTCGACTTCTCAAAGGAGGTTCAACACCAACATAACCTTCCCATATTGGTTGTTCGAAGTGACAATGGGTCGGAATTCAAGAACTACACCCTCAACGTCTTTCTTAGTGATGAGGGCATTCGACATCAATATTCCGCGGCTTACACTCCTCAACAAAATGGTGTTGTGGAAAGGAAGAATCAGACTCTCATCAACATGGCAAGATCTATGTAGGCAGAGTTTAAGTCTCCCATCAACTTTTGGACGGAGGCTATTTCCACCGCGTGTCATTCATCAAACCACCTCTACTTCCGCAAGGGCTTGAATAAGACTCCATATGACTCCATATGAGATCCTTACCGGCAACAAACCCAACATTGGCTACTTCCGAGTGTTTAGATGTAAGTGTTATTATTTCTTCAAGGGTGTACGGTTGGGTAAGTTCCCCTCTAAGTCAATTGAGGGGATATTCGTCGGATATGGTACCGAGTCCCACACTTATAGAGTCTTTGATAAATCCTCTCGGATTATCATAGAATCTTGTAGTGTGGAATTTGATGAAAATGATGGCTCCCAAGTGGAACAAGTTGGTGTTTGTGATGTAGGTGCAACCCTTTGATGCCATAAAGAAGATCGGAGTGGGCTTTCTTCGCCCCATTGAAGTTCATCAAGGAGTTGATCAGGAAAGCTCAAGCTCTTCTATCAAGGAGACTGTCGTGGTGGTGTCACGGCATATGCCACGGGGTGGCTAATGTTGGGGGTCGGACGTGCGCTGGGGGATCCGGAGAGGGATTGCATGTTGCAAGACATGCGCGGGCGAACTCAAGAACTCACAAGAACACCAAACAATCACTCAACACCGAAGAAACACAAACACAAACACAAACACGCAAAACACCACAATGTACCCAGGTTCGGGGCCCTCGTGGGGAGGTAACACCCCTACTCCTGCCCTTGCCTCTCTCTTATATGTGTACAACAAGAACTACAAAGGTGCTCCTTGAGCTGTTTTCTTCCAAGAACACTAACTGCTAAAAGGTGGGAGGGAGTAGAACTCAGAGCAATAACTCTCTCAACCGAATGTGGGCGTCCCTCTCGCAGAAGAAGTTATGGCGATATTTATAGACTTCTGGCCAGGTTGACCGGAAAGCCTAACTGGCCCGGGTCCACTTGGAAGTGACACCGGGTTAACGGTAATGCTGACGTGGCCTTGCCGACCTAGCCGCCGAGCTACCCGAGTAGCCTTTGTCAGGTCGTCATGACCTAGTCCTGATAACGCCGAGCTAGTTGATGATTGTCTTTCTGTTAGAGACGAGACTGCTACAGTGGAATAGTCACGTCCGTGCGGTACTTCGCCTTCTATTCCGCTTCCGTGTCAGCCGGGATGGGACTTAGCTTCTATTTTAGCGATATGATTATCCTTGCCCTTGACTTCTTTCCCAACATAAAGTATGTCGGGGTATCTTTCCTAACCCGGCAGAGGTGTGTCGGATCCTCATCCGTAGGCCGGCACTCTTGTGTCGGACTCGTACTTTCGGAGACCTCTTCCGAGTTCGGACAAGAGTAAGCCGACGCCTCCAACCTGCACACAAAAAGTAAGGGGATGGTGCCGACATGGCAATGTCGGTCTGGTTAAGCCGGTTTAGATATAACACGGTACACGAATGTCGGCCAGTCCCGACATACGGGTAAGTTGGGTCACACTCTCCGAACCGGGGACTCTCTAGCCTTAATTGTCCTTTGTCTCTGAGATAGCAATCCTGGGCCCAGTTCCTCGAAGATGTCTTAGGCCTGCTCCCAAAGACATCTTCTAGAAAATGGTTCCCAGGAGCACTCCCTGCTCTTGCCTCTGTCCCACAAGCATATACAGTGATGCCCAAGAGCGTTGTCCTAGGCCCAGTTACTCGAAGATGTCTTAGTATTACTATCGAAGACATCTTCGAGAAGCTGGAGCTTAGGAGAACTCCCTGCTCCTGCTTGAGTGAGAATGAAGGGCTGGGGGTCTATTTATAGTGCTCCCACCTGCCCCTTCCTTTCTCCAAGGGACGACTCCAGCTTTATCCCAAAGGTCACCCTATGCTCTGCCCTAAAGGCCATTTTACTGTAACACTAAAGGTCAAGTGACTCTTGAGGTTAGTCAAAGGGCCAATCTGACTGTCAGTGGGGCCAACTTGCCTGGGTCTTTACCCTACCCGGGGGTAGCCCCCCGACACTAGTCCCCGAAGCTGGTGTAGTCCATAATCCTCGGATAGTAGGCTGGACCAGGTTAAAACACAATCCTCCTTATCCAACAAGTTCTGACATTGTTCTGTCGGATGGCGAAGTTCTCCGACTTTCTTTTGTTATCACGATACCAAGGTTATTTCCGACCCCACCCTGCCAGGTTGCCCGCCAAACGTCCTCACCGTCGTTCTCGACTGGAGGCCGCGCCTCCTCTTTGCCTCTCTCTCCGCGTGATTCCGTCGCGCCCATCTCTTTTCTGGTAAGATCTCATACCCATTACCCATTTTTGCGATCGTTCACCGCGCTAGTTCATTATCGTCGCCGGTGTTCTTCCTCGAACCTTGTTTTTGAGGAGTGAGAGGGGCCCTTTGCCCGTGAAATGACCGCGGGATCCATGTTGCTTTAGCCTATAGCCATACCAATCTTGCCATGTTAATGTGGATCTTTAGGCACTATAAAGGACTTGCTCCGCTAGGGTTGCGGTTCTCCTTCCCTTAGTATTTACTCGTATGTTTTCTGTAATTTTCCATGGCTGCTGTAGATCTTTCTCGTCTGGTAAATCCGACACTGCCTTGTTTATGTCCGAATGTGCCATCCTGCCTCTCATGTCGACGTGATCCGAAACTCTTTATATCGCTATCCTTAACTCGGTACTTTGTTTTCACAGGTTTCTGTCGGAATGACCACAAGCCAACAGTCCGAATCCGCCGACATGGCTGCCGAGGGAATCCGGGGTGGTTGGGAAGGATCTGATACCAGCAAGGTGGAAATCACATGGCTACGTCAGTCGCGACGTATCCTGAACCAAGTTATATGTCGGCGGCCGAAGGAGGAAAACAAACCTGAGCCCCGAGTAGGGGAACGGGTCGTGTTTGTCGCCCATTTTGAACGCGGCTTTGGCCTTCCGGCCAGCTGTTTCTTCCGCAACTTCCTGGACACTGACGGGTTTCAACCCCACCATCTCCCGGCTAACTCCATCACGACGCTCTCGGCCTTTGTCTCTTTCTGTGAGGCTTATCTTGGACTCTGGCCCATGGTGAACTTGTGGGCCAAATACTTTCAACTCCGGAAGCAGAGCATCCCGAACCCGGGTGTCAAGGAGAAGGAGATGACAGCCTGCGGTGCCGATGCCGTAACCGTCCGGAAGCTCGTCCATTTCCCCAAGATCACCGGGTTAGAGTCCTGCCGGAAGTGGCAGAGGAGCTTCTTTTATGTGCGCAACCCGGCGCCCGAGGAAGGGTCTACTCCGGTTGATTATATCAACCTGCTCGAGTTCAACATTGAACCCCCGACTGCCCAACTCAACTGGTCGCTGGACCCCAAGGATAATGTTGGGGAGATCAACTTGATCCGCAAGTATCTCCTTACGATCAAGGACACACTCACATCCGACGACCTCTTGTGGACCTTCATCGTCCGCCGAGTTTGTCCTCTCCAAGCCTCGGCGCACCAGATCTGCCATATGAGTGGCCCATATGACCTGACTCGGGTCAGTATGCTCGAGTTGGACAAGGCCTCCGTCCATCGTCGCGTCCGGGCCATCGCCACGACCGAGATGGGCGATGAGTGGGAATGGGGTTCCACATGACCGTGCCAATCCTCCGGCACAAGTAAGTTCTTTCACATAACTCCCGACATTCCATTTATCTCGGACAATCTTAAGTCGGTTTCTTGCTTTTAATATTTCCTTACTGATATTATATGCTTTCCCTGTAGCGCTTCGAGCGTCAAAAAGAGGAAGCGGCTCAGTACAATGAGGGCCACTGGAAGGTCGATTTCCCGCTCCGAAAACTCCTCTGACGGAAGATCCGAATGACGAGGACAACATGCCAATCCGGGCACCTCGCGCCGCCACCACGGGTAAGCCTCCATTCCGCTCTGTCTTACAAGATTGGTCGGATGATGACGACTGCGTGATGCTAGAGATTATTGCTGCCACCACTCTGGCCTTTTCTTACCCGACTTCTTTGACACCAGCTGCGTCGAGTGCCGCGGGAGCCACGCTCAATGTAATGTACCTGCACTTAAAAAAAATGGCAGGTACCTGTGTATAGTGCAAACCCCTGGATCGAATCATTTGCATACACAGTTTACGATGAATATCACAACCTTTTATCAATATTACACGAATAATCCAGACTTGGTAAAATAAATAGTTCGATACATCTTTGCATAGCATAAAGCTAGCTCAAACAGTAAAGCAGCGGAAATAAACTTCAATGAGCCTCCATCTTCATGACACGCCACAGGCGATAACATGTTGGTGCAGACTCGAACCCAAGACGAAATCCTTACTCTTCGTCAGAAACTTCTGCAATAAATAATAATTTGCAACAGAGTGGGTCAGATGCCATATAAAATGGAGTCTGGCAAGTGACACTATGGTGGACACTTTGGAATAACTCTATAGCCTATATGCATATTTGGCTGGTGGAGTTTAAGGCTAATTTGCATAAAGCCAATTTTTCCTACTCTTTTGGAAACATTTTCTTGAATTCAAGACAAGTATGGCATGAAAACCATAATCTCATCTTCCCCTGTTCACCCATCAAATTTTAACTTAGAAATTGGAATGTTTGGGAGCCTCCGTTGAATCCTTGATCAGCTGCTCAAAATTGTCCGTAACCGAGGACACGGCTAAGTACTTAGTTTTAACTCCGCAGAGGTTGTGCACTTTCACCATTAGACCCAACAAACCCAAACTATCCTCAAGCACACCATTAGTGCTAAGGAAAAGGAGAGAGTTGAGACGAGACTTTTCAGAAGCATTTTCCCGTCCCTTGCAGACTTGACGCGCTCCAAGCTAACCATATACCACCACCTGTCAAGTCGGGCCGAGTCCACGCAGCTTACTCCATCTAGCCAGAGCCCATTGACTAATGGTTGCACGAGAAGCAATCTTCACTTAGAGAAAACATTGGTCCCTTTATTACCCTGGGTGGCCATCCACAAGTGACTATTCCTTAGAGGTCACCCCTAAGGAATAACACTCAACACAAACCAATCAACACCAAAATCCACCCAGGTGTCACATTAACTTAGTAAAATTTACTTTTCCATAAAGCAACTTGTGCATAGCATCAATAATTCTACCAAGTTATTATATAGGTTCCTATACTCAAGGGGTGGAGAGTTCTAAGGTTTTGCATAGCAAACTACTAAGTCCAACACATGCATATAGAAAATACTAGGTAATGCATAGAAAATACTTAGGAAATTTATGGGGTGTGCCACTTGCCTTGGCAACAAGCAGAACATCAACAACAACTGCAGTCCTCGTTCCTCTCCGAAGATTCTATCACAACAAACAGTACAACATAAACAAACAAGTTTTCTTAAAAACACTAAGGAAGATATGCCATGTATGATCAGCAAAATATTTCTAAGCACTAGATGCATGCCATGCGATGAAATATGTGAGTTAATGCGAGGCAAGTTTTGGGGTCCAACATTTTACTAAGGACTTAGGAGTTTCCAATAATTTTCTAAGGACAACACTTAGAGAAAATTTTGTACCTCTTACCAAATAAAACTCTCATTTATTTCCTAATATTTTTAGGTGGTGAAGGTTCTATAATACAATATATACCTTTATATATTTCGAAAACATGAAGAAACAATCTTTATTTTTAATTTTATTTATTATATTATATCTAAAAGCTTTTAATCACAATACTTACACAAAAGCTCATAAAATATTCTAACAAAAATTATTGGAAAAATTTCTGCAGTAGTACTAGGCCTTACAAATTCATAGCAAAATACTTTGATGAAAAGTAAATTTTATATTTGTAGTTATGCTTAATTTACCATTAATGCCACTTCTGTTTTTAAATAAATTTATTCGATAAAATACAAATGTAATGATGCCAAAAGTTTCTATACTCCATAAGCTTTCCAAAACAATTTTTTTTTATAATTTTTGGATAAAGGAGTGAAAATTAATGATAGAAACAATTTTGCAGGGACTGATCTGTGATAAACAGGAAAGAACTCTTCGCGCAGAGGTCCTCGGTGACGTGGCGGCTCCTGGTTGGTGCGCTCCTGACGATGCGGGACAAGTGGGCGCGGACGGCGCGAAGCGGCGCAGACAGAAGTGGCTTGTGACGTGGCGTTTTTCTATTGGCTCGTACCCCTTCGCGAAGTGTTTTAATCGGGCGCGTTGGTAGCCGATCTAACGGCGCTGAATAAAAGAGACTCTAACCGGCGGCGCTCCTCGCCGGAGAACTACGGTGACCTAGACACTACGGCGGCGACATCGCGTTCCAAGCGATCTAAGATGAGCGGGGACGGATGGAACGTACCAAGACGATCGGGAGGTCGAGGCGGTTATGGTGGCGTGACGACGGGCTCGGGAGTGTGCTTCTTCTCCTCCAAGTTGGTCGTTGGAATTGCTTCCGCGGCGGTTGTCGTTTGTCAGCGACCAAACATTCGTTCTGGCACGAAATCGAACGCGGGAGCATGTCACAAAGATGTGCGAGATCGAAATAGGGAGGATAAGAGGAATAGGAGGGCTCGGCGTCGTGTTTGCTTACCGAACGCGAAGGATCTCGATGACGGTAATGGCGGACGGCTCGAGCTCGACTTCGAGGCAGCCTGGTGGCGGTTTGTTAGGGTTTGGTGGTGCGGAGGAACGGCGGAGAGGCTGGGGTATTTATAGACGGCGCACGGCAGGGATTCGTGCGAAACACGACTCGGTTTGGATTTTGAGTTTGGATAGAACTCTCTCCCGTGAAAATCTTGAACCGAAACGGAGGTTGGGGACGATACGGCCTGTCAGTTGTGGGACCCGTCTGTCAGCGTAAGGGAAGAGGTGAGCTGGGCCTGGCCGTGCGCGCGATGGAAAGAAGGGGGAAAAAAGAAAGCGGGCCGAAGCAGGCCGGCTCGGTGGTCTCCCTTCTCTTTTTTTTTTGTTCTTTTTTTTCTGAAATTTCATAAACTTTGATTCATAACTCCAAATGGATTCAAATTAATTTGTAAAAATTTGTAGAACTAAACTTTACCAAACTAAATATTTTTGAAAGCATTTTGTAACATTTTTATAAATCATAGTTTTTGATTCATTCAATATTTATCACAATGATGCAAATGAAAAATGTAATTATATGATGCATGCTTATGGATGCAAAAATGGAAATTTTAATTTTTTTTTGGGAAATTTGGGATGTTACAGACTAACCCCCTTAAGATGAATCTCGCCCTCGAGATTAGGATTGGCTAGCAAATAGGTGAGGATGTTCTTCCTTGAGATCATCTTGTCTTTCCCAAGTCGCCTCTTCTTCTGAATGGTGATTCCATTGTACTTTGCAAAACTTGTTGGTCTTAGTTCTAGTAACTCTCTCTGCTGTCTCCAAAATTTTTATGGGTTTTTCCTCATAGGTGAGATCGCTTTCAAGCTGAACTTCTTCTAGTGGCACTGTATCCCTCAACGGAGTTTCTGCCATTCCCGGGTGACACTTTTTCAGCTGACTAACGTGAAAAAACATTGTGAACTGCAGAAAGTGCTTCTGGTAGTTCCAACTCATATGCCACTTCTCCTTTACGTGACAAAACTTTATAGGGTCCAATGAATCTTGGTGACAGTTTTCCCTTGATTCCAAACCTCTTCACTCCTCGCAGGGGTGAGACTCTAAGATAGGCTCTATCTTCAATATCGAAGGTGACTTCTCTTCGTTTGGAATCGGCATAACTTTTCTGTCGGGATTGAGCTGTCTTCAGTCTGTCTTTAATCAACCTGACCTTTTCTTCAGCTTCTTCAATTATATCCGGACCAAACAGACTCCTCTCCCCTACTCCACTCCACAAAAGTGGGGTAGTACACTTTCTTCCATACAATGCTTCAAATGGTGCCATTTCTATGCTGGCTTGATAACTATTATTATAAGAGAACTCAGCATAGGGAAGATTGTCATCCCAACTAGACTTATAGTCTAAGGCACATGCTCTCAACATGTCCTCCAAAATTTGATTTACTCTTTCAGTCTGCCCATCCGTTTGTGGGTGAAAAGCTGTGCTGAACTCGAGCCTAGTTCCCAGGACTTCATGCAGTTGTTTCCAAAAATGAGAAGTGAATTGAGTGCCCCTATCTGACACAATCTTCTTAGGGACTCCATGCAAACATACTATTCTCTTCATGTAAATATCTGCTAGCTTGGCACTGGTGTAAGTCGTCTTTACCGGCACGAAATGAGCTACCTTGGTCAAACGATCAACAATAACCCATATGGAATCATAACCAGACTTGGTTCTAGGTAGACCTGTGATGAAGTCCATCCCAATCTGATCCCTTTTCCAGTCGGGTACTGGTAGAGGTTGTAGTAAACCTGCTGGCTTCTGATGTTCAGCCTTCACACGGCTACACACATCACACTTAGCAATATACTCTGCGATATCCCTTTTCAAATAGTTCCACCAGAACCTTTCCTTCACATCCATATACATCTTAGTATTACCCGGGTGTATGGAGTAGGGTGAGTCATGAGCCTCCTGGAGTATCAACTTTCTGAGATCAGCATCTTCTGGAACGCAAATTCGTTCCTTGAACCACACTGTGCCTCTTTCATCCAATCGAAAACTTTTGGCTTTGCCTTCACTTAAGTTCTTCCTAATTTCTTCCATCGTTTTGTCTTTCTTCTGACCTTCTTTGATTTTGTCCATCAAAAGAGGTTGCACTTCAAGAGAGGCCACATAACCTTCCGGTACTATCTCTAGTCTCAGATCTTTGAGTCCTTTGCATAGGTCTTCTGGAAATTCCCCTGCCGTGAGTCCGTTAACATAAGTTTTACGGCTCAGAGCATCTGCTACCACATTAGCCTTTCCTGGATGATACTGTAAATTTAAGTCGTAGTCCTTAATCAATTCCAGCCATCTCCTTTGACGCATGTTCATTTCCTTCTGCGTGAAAAAGTATTTAAGGCTTTTGTGATCTGTGAAAACTTCACAACGTTTTCACCAAAGATATGGTCTCCATGTCTTCAGTGCATGTACTACAGCTGCTAATTCTAAGTCATGTGTGGGGTAGTTCATTTCATGCTTCTTAAGTTGCCTTGAGGCATATGACACCACTTTGCCTTCTTGCATCAACACACCTCCGAGTCCCCGATGCGAGGCATCGCAGTAAACTTGGAAATCCTTCTCTAGATCAGGCAAACGTAAAACAAGTGCTGATACTAAGCGTTTCTTCAACTCTTGAAAACTAGTTTCACACTCTTCAGTCCACACAAACTTCTTATCCTTTTGTAGCAATTCTGTTAAGGCCTTAGCAATCTTGGAGAAACTTTCAATGAATCTCCTATAATATCCTGCTAGTCCCAGAAAACTACGAATTTCTCCCACATTCTTGGGTGACTCCCAGTTGGTGACAGCTGAAACCTTTTCTGGGTCTACTGCTATTCCATCCTTAGATACGATGTGTCCTAAGAATCCCACTTGATCCAACCAAAACTCACATTTGCTGAACTTGCCATATAACTTGTGCTCTCTAAGCCTTTGCAAAATATGATGTAGATGTTCTTTATGTTCATCATGGCTTTTGGAGTAGATTAAGATGTCATCGATGAATACAACGACAAACTTATCTAAGAAATCCATGAACACTTTATTCATCATATTCATGAAGTATGTTGGCGCATTGGTTAAGCCAAAGGGCAAAACTGTGTACTCGTAAAGACCGTAACGGGTGGTGAAAGCAGTTTTTGGTATGTCCAACTCCGTAACCTTCATCTGAAAGTATCCAGATCTGAGATCAATTTTTGAGAACACACATGCTCCCTTCAATTGGTCGAAGAGGTCATTGATTCTAGGAAGTGGGTATTTATTCTTGATGGTTACTTCGTTCAAAGCTCTATAGTCTGTGACTAGCCTGTGAGTACTATCTTTCTTCTGAACAAACAAGATTGGTGCTCCCCAAGGTGAAGAACTTGGACGGATGAATCCTTTCTTCAACTGTTCTTCTAACTGTTTCTTGAGTTCCTTCAGTTCATCTGTTGCCATTGGGTATGGCCTCTTAGCTATGGGCCCTGTACCCGGTTTAAGCTCAATAAGAAACTCAACATCTCTATCGGGTGGCATTCCCGGTAGTTCTTCAGGAAACACATCTGAGTATTCTCTTACTATGAGTACATCGCCAAGGCTAACCCCCTTAAGAGAATTAAGCCTAACTTTCTTCATTTCAAACTTCGACTTGAATCTGATCTTCTTGTTTTCTGGAGTGGTGAGGGTGATTGCTCTGTTTGCACAGTCTATGATTCCTTCAAATTGAGTCATCCAATCCATCCCTAAAATGACATCCAGACCTTGGGTTTCCAGGATGATTAAGTCCGCTGGAAACTCATGTTTTCCAATCTCAAGGCTAAGTTGTCTACACCCAGATGATACTAACATTTCTCCTCCCGGGGAACTGACTCTAATAGGACACCCCAAATTTTCGGTTGCTAGTCCATGTTTGTTAACAAATGCTCTTGATATGAATGAATGAGATGCTCCAGTATCAAATAAAACTAATGCTGGAAAAGAATTGATTAGGAACGTACCAATCACAGCATCAGGTTCATCAAGGACTTCTTCAACATTAATGTGGTTCACATGTCCCTTGTTGAAAGGGTTGGGCTTGGTAGGAGTGTCCACTCTCTTCTCAGGACATTCATTAGCATAATGTCCCTTGTTGTTGCACTTGTAGCATAGCACTTGACTGAGATCCTTCTTTTCAAAATTTGGGCGTTGCTGACCGTTGTTTTGATTATTTCCAGGATTTCCATTCCCTTTGTGCCCTCCATTGGATCCTCCATTGTTTCCCTTGAATCCTCCATTATGATTGTGTCCATGTTTGTGGAAGTTACCCCCAGTGTGGTTTCCATGTTTGAAACCCTGGTTCCCATCATGAAAGTGTTTCTTGAATGAAGGTTCAGAGGAATGCTTGTTCATCTTCCTTTTTCTGTTTTCAGATTTCTTTATGCTATCCTCAAGGGTGATAGCTTGATCAAGGAGTATCTGATAGTTTGGGGCATAAGCAACAGTCAGAGGTATCTTCAGCTCGTCACTAAGTCCTTTGAGAAATTTTGCCTTCCTCTTTGCATCTGTGTCAATGTCCTCAGGAGCATATCGTGACAAGGCATGAAAGTCATCCATATACTCCTTAAGGCTTCTGTTTCCCTGACGCAGATTGCGAAACTCTTCCTGCTTCAGATTCATAATGCCCGTGGAAATATGAGCATTACGGAAGCCATCTTTGAAGTCCTCCCAGGTAAAGGTATCCAGTGGGTGAGTAACCTGATAAGTCTCCCACCACTGTGCAGCAGGTCCTTCTAACAGATGTGTGGTGAACCTCACCTTCTCAGCATCATTACATTCAGATGTCACCAGATCCTTTTGCACAGAACGCAGCCAGTCATCAGCCACCAGTGGCTCAGTTGAACTTGAAAACTTATTTGGCCTAAGTTTAAGGAACCTGGCAAGTCTATCCACTGGAGGAGGGGGTGGTGGTGGATTGTTGTTGTTATTGTTGTTGTTGGTTGCTGCAATGAATTGAGTCATCATGGTCATCAGTTGGGCTTGGGCGGCCATCAACTGCTGCATAGCATCATTGTTGTTGTTTTCGGGAGCTCGACGGGGAGGCATCTGTTATTTAAGCATAGATGAGTAAAGATAGAAAGGTCTAAGGGAAATAATTCTACCCATGCAAACACAACAATCAAGCAACAAATGACAAACAATTCAAACTTTTACTACTCTTGGTCCAATAACAAGAAGCAAAACGAGATAGTTCTCTTACTACACAATTGGTAAATCCTAAGCTTAGAAAAATTCGAAATTCTAAACGCGTGTAAAGAAAAATGGTAGTCTCTCTAACTATCCTAGCCTTCAATTATGAAAACTTCTTCATCCACTTCTTCTTCAACGTCTTCAATCTCATAGCCTTCACGGGTTAGCATGTTTCTGAGGTCTGCCACTTCCTTTTCCAACTCTAGGTTCTGATCTTGGAGGTACTTCTTCTCAGCACGAAGACGCTTGATCAAGTCGCTATCAGCTTCAAGCTCAACCTCATTGGTGGAAAGTTCTACCTTCAACTCCCTTATTTGCTTGTTTCTTTGCTTGACCCTCTTTTCTTGACTCATAAATTTCTTCTCTTGTAGCTGGAATTTCTCCTCTAGTTCGTTGGCCTTCTCTTCTTGTTCCTTCATCTTTTCTTCATTCTCCTTGACTTGGGCGCACATCTCATCATTTTTGTAGAGCTCTTCAAAGGAATCAAAATAGAGTTCATAGACTAAGAGTTCTAAGCCTTGGAGGTAATCGCTCACGAACTCATCCTTGCCCATGTCCTCGGTGCCATAGCAGCAAGGGTATCCATCTTCATTACGTCTTCCAAAAGGGAGGGAGTAGTGTCCTTCCAGTTCCTTGAAGTAGCGTCCACAAAGGCGACCTATTGTGTATTGCATGACGACGTCTATTCCTCTCTCTATGGAGACTCCCATTATTCTTGTCTCAATGGGCGCTTCGCCTTCACGTCCTTGTTGACAAATTCTGATTCCCCAAAGGTCTTCTCTCTTGAACTTCTTTAGTATGCATCCCTTGATCATGGGTGTTGGTAGCTTTAGATGCTTGAGTATGTCGAACAAGATGCTGCCAAAACGAGACACCGGGTAGTCTTCCTCGCAGGTGTACTCGAATCTCTTCATCCTTAAGTTATGAAGGAAAGATATGAGATAAAAAATAAGGGAACAGAAAAGTACCAGAAGAAAAGCAAGAATATTTTATAGAGGTTTTATACTTGGTAAAATTAAGTTTTTGGCCAACCTATTTCTAACCAAACCTAGGGTTCGATCCTACAGGCAACACAAAGCTCTGATACCATCTGTAATGTACCTGCACTTAAAAAAAATGGCAGGTACCTGTGTATAGTGCAAACCCCTGTATCGAATCATTTGCACACACAGTTTACGATGAATATCACAACCTTGTATCAATATTACACGAATAATCCAGACTTGGTAAAATAAATAGTTCGATACATCTTTGCGTAGCATAAAGCTAGCTCAAACAGTAAAGCAGCGGAAATAAACTTCAATGAGCCTCCATCTTCATGACACGCCACAGGCGATAACATGTTGGTGCAGACTCGAACCCAAAACGAAATCCTTACTCTTCGTTAGAAACTTCTGCAATAAATAATAATTTGCAACAGAGTGGGTCAGGTTCCATATAAAATGGAGTCTGGCAAGTGACACTATGGTGGACACTTTGGAATAACTCTATAGCCTATATGCATATTTGGCTGGTGGAGTTTAAGGCTAATTTGCATAAAGCCAATTTTTCCTACTCTTTTGGAAACATTTTCTTGAATTCAAGACAAGTATGGCATGAAAACCATAATCTCATCTTCCCCTGTTCACCCATCAAATTTTAACTTAGAAATTGGAATGTTTGGGAGCCTCCGTTGAATCCTTGATCAGCTGCTCAAAATTGTCCGTAACCGAGGACACGGCTAAGTACTTAGTTTTAACTCTGCAGAGGTTGTGCACTTTCACCATTAGACCCAACAAACCCAAACTATCCTCAAGCACACCATTAGTGCTAAGGAAAAGGAGAGAGTTGAGACGAGACTTTTCAGAAGCATTTTCCCGTCCCTTGCAGACTTGACGCGCTCCAAGCTAACCATATACCACCACCTGTCAAGTCGGGCCGAGTCCACGCAGCTTACTCCATCTAGCCAGAGCCCATTGACTAATGGTTGCACGAGAAGCAATCTTCACTTAGAGAAAACATTGGTCCCTTTATTACCCTGGGTGGCCATCCACAAGTGACTATTCCTTAGAGGTCACCCCTAAGGAATAACACTCAACACAAACCAATCAACACCAAAATCCACCCAGGTGTCACATTAACTTAGTAAAATTTACTTTTCCATAAAGCAACTTGTGCATAACATCAATAATTCTACCAAGTTATTATATAGGTTCCTATACTCAAGGGGTGGAGAGTTCTAAGGTTTTGCATAGCAAACTACTAAGTCCAACACATGCATATAGAAAATACTAGGTAATGCATAGAAAATACTTAGGAAATTTATGGGGTGTGCCACTTGCCTTGGCAACAAGCAGAACATCAACAACAACTGCAGTCCTCGTTCCTCTCCGAAGATTCTATCACAACAAACAGTACAACATAAACAAACAAGTTTTCTTAAAAACACTAAGGAAGATATGCCATGTATGATCAGCAAAATATTTCTAAGGAGTAGATGCATGCCATGCGATGAAATATGTGAGTTAATGCGAGGCAAGTTTTGGGGTCCAACATTTTACTAAGGACTTAGGAGTTTCCAATAATTTTCTAAGGACAACACTTAGAGAAAATTTTGTACCTCTTACCAAATAAAACTCTCATTTATTTCCTAATATTTTTAGGTGGTGAAGGTTCTATAATACAATATATACCTTTATATATTTCGAAAACATGAAGAAACAATCTTTATTTTTAATTTTATTTATTATATTATATCTAAAAGCTTTTAATCACAATACTTACACAAAAGCTCATAAAATATTCTAACAAAAATTATTGGAAAAATTTCTGCAGTAGTACTGGGCCTTACAAATTCATAGCAAAATACTTTGATGAAAAGTAAATTTTATATTTGTAGTTATGCTTAATTTACCATTAATGCCACTTCTGTTTTTAAATAAAATTTATTCGATAAAATACAAATGTAATGATGCCAAAAGTTTCTATACTTCATAAGCTTTCCAAAACAATTTTTGTTGTAATTTTTGGATAAAGGAGTGAAAATTAATGATAGAAACAATTTTGCAGGGACTGATCTGTGATAAACAGGAAAGAACTCTTCGCGCAGAGGTCCTCGGTGACGTGGCGGCTCCTGGTTGGTGCGCTCCTGGCGATGCGGGACAAGTGGGCGCGGACGGCGCGGCGCGGACAGAAGTGGCTTGTGACGTGGCGTTTTTCTATTAGCTCGTACCCCTTCGCGAAGTGTTTTAATCGGGCGCGTTGGTAGCCGATCTAACGGCGCTGAATAAAAGAGACTCTAACCGGCGGCGCTCCTCGCCGGAGAACTCCGGTGACCTAGACACTACGGCGGCGACATCGCGTTCCAAGCGATCTAAGATGAGCGGGGACGGATGGAACGTACCGAGACGATCGGGAGGTCGAGGCGGTTATGGTGGCGTGACGACGGGCTCGGGAGTGTGCTTCTTCTCCTCCAAGTTGGTCGTCGGAGTTGCTTCCGCGGCGGTTGTCGTTGGTCAGCGACCGAACACTCGTTCTGGCACGAAATCGAACGCGGGAGCATGTCACAAAGATGTGCGAGATCGAAATAGGGAGGATAAGAGGAATAGGAGGGCTCGGCGTCGTGTTTGCTTACCGAACGCGAAGGATCTCGATGACGGTAATGGCGGACGGCTCGAGCTCGACTTCGAGGCAGCCTGGTGGCGGTTTGTTAGGGTTTGGTGGTGCGGAGGAACGGCGGAGAGGCTGGGGTATTTATAGACGGCGCACGGCAGGGATTCGTGCGAAACACGACTCGGTTTGGATTTTGAGTTCGGATAGAACTCTCTCCCGTGAAAATCTTGAACCGAAACTTAGGTTGGGGACGATACGGCCTGTCAGTTGTGGGACCCGTCTGTCAGCGTAAGGGAAGAGGTGAGCTGGGCCTGGCCGTGCGCGCGATGGAAAGAAGGGGGAAAAAGTAAGCGGGCCGAAGCAGGCCGGCTCGGTGGATTCTCCCTTCTCTTTTTTTTTTGTTCTTTTTTTTTCTGAAATTTCATAAACTTTGATTCATAACTCCAAATGGATTCAAATTAATTTGTAAAAATTTGTAGAACTAAACTTTACCAAACTAAATATTTTTGAAAGCATTTTGTAACATTTTTATAAATCATAGTTTTTGATTCATTCAATATTTATCACAATGATGCAAATGAAAAATGTAATTATATGATGCATGCTTATGGATGCAAAAATGGAAATTTTAATTTTTTTCTGGGAAATTTGCGATGTTACACTCAAGCGCGCAGCCGCCAGCCCCTCCACCTCAACCAACCTGTAAGGCGCCGCTCCTGCGGCCAAGAGGTCCAAGGCCGTGGGTAAGAAGCCCCCAAGGAAGAAACCCCCGACCTCTACTGGGTATGCTTCCGTTCTATCTTCATTTTGACTCCTTCTCACTCCTGCCCGACACATCTCTTTCTTGAGTTAACTTCTATGTATCAAACTTTTATAGTGCCGACCTCGAACTTGACTCGGGCGCGCCTCAGCCTGCCGCTGCCAACTCGAACCCCGCGGGGCGTTCGTCTCCGATTTTGGTGCCCGACTCGCCTCCGCGCTCTACTCCTATGTCCGACCTACCGCTGACTCCCCCGACATTGTCTAAGTCGGGCCCAACTACCGCATTGACCTCTGGCCCAAATACCTCGTCTGCCGAGATTTCTTAGAAGGTTTCTCGGGCACAAGGGGAGAAGTCTGCCTCTTCGCCGGTACTCCATCCGACAAAAGCTCCGACAGTACCGTCCAGTTCGTTTGCTCCCCCTCCAAGTAAGGAGTTGGTGCCCCAAAAAATGCCAACTCTCCAGGGCAAACGGCCGGTTACCAATTTGGCCAAGAGCTCCACCTCCACTTCTGGTGGCACCGCTTTAGTCAAGAAATGGAAGGCCATTACTTCTCTGCAAGCCCCTCCTGCAACTGCCGCCCTGAAGTTGCTACAGGCTACTGCGGGCAGGGAGATTGCGGCTAAATAGGGTAGCCAGTCTGGAGTGCCGGTCACCCATGACGCTCGCCCTTACAGTCAAGTCGATCAGCTGATCGTTGACTGGAACAACGCAGACATCGGGCCCACCTCGACCGAGCTCTCCTCCACCATGCATCCTGCCGGGCCAGGCAAGACTGCACAAGCTATGCACCAGATGCATGTCGCGGTCCTCCAAGCCACGCAAACCACCGAGGTAACTTATCGTACTCTCCACTCCACTAGTCCCCGAGATTTGTGTCGAGCGACCAAACTATTTTGAGTGACGGACACTCGGCATGAATCTTTAAAAGTTTTTCTTCCGACACTAGTCCATGAGATTTTGTCGAGTGATCATACTCTTCTGAGTGTAGAATACGCGGCATGAATCTTCAAAGAATTCCCGGGTTTTGTTATGACACTTTTTGTCTTATTCTTTCAACCTAAAATTACCCGACACTTATCTTCTTCTTGTCTCTTTGCAGGATATCATGCGTGCGCGCAGCAAAGTTTTCTGGCACGCGACACACGAGTTTGGGCACTTTAAGAAATCCCATCGAGAACTCATTGCAAAGCACCAGCAGCTTGAGCAGGAACTTGCCACTCAAAATCTTGCATATAACGACGAGAAGGACAAGGCGATCCGCCTGCAACGCGAGCTAAGCAACGCGCAAATCGCCAAGGCCACGCTGGAATATCGGTTGAGTGCCGCTGAAGAAACCCAGACTCAGCTGCTAGAGGATGTTGAGGCGCGAGCCAATACTGCTGAGCTCCGGCTAAGCACTTTGACGACTCAGTGCAACTCCTGGTTGGGGGAGCTGAAGAAGCTCAATGCCCAGATGGATAGTAAGTTTCCTAAGTCACCCCTTTTTGTATTTTTGAATTTCTTGACCTACATATCGATCTTATGTCGGGATGTGAATTAACTTTGTCACAACTCTTCGCTCAAAACACTTCGAGCACTCCTAGGCCGCTGCCCTCAAAGTTGTAGAAAAGACCCAGGGCAAGCGTGTTAAAGCTGGTCCGATTTCCCCTGACTGGGATGTCGACGACCACTTGATTGCTTTAAGTGCCCGAGTAACCACCGAGCTGATGGACGCCGGCATTAAAGCGCACCAGGTTCTATGGTTCGGCACTGTCCTGCCCAAGAATGTCTCGTACTTGGCTGACCGACTCAAAATGCGGAGAGCCGGCTCCGGGCATGGCGATCCTGCGCGTCTCGCGCTGGCGCTGACCTGGCTTTGGCCATCGTGCTATCTTGGTACGAAGGTATTAATCTGGAGCGAGTGCGGACGGAGCACGAAGGATCTCCATGGATTACCGTCCCCGCCAAGAACTTGCCGACTACTTGGCGCGCTACTCTCAGCCCCATCAATATGTCGAGGGCGACACCTACACCGACGATGAGGACTATGAAGCTGATGAGCATGGCGAGGAAGCCGAGTCTGATGAAGAAGAAGACGCCAATCGAAATGCGGAGGAAGAAGTCCCCGAGACTCCCGGCAAAGTCCCCGAGTATGCCAAGGAGACTCCGGTAACCCAGAATCTGTCTTCGCGCGCAGATCAAGATGTCGAGCTGCCCAAGTCGAGGGCCCCCGACACTTCCATTGTCGAGCCCGCCAAGACTCCCTCTTCAGCTGCCGCCGTCGTCGTCGAGCCGGCCACAGCCGACATTCCCTTGTCGGCCGCTACCGACACTGCTATCCCGGAAGCTACCGGCCAGGCCCAGCCAGCCCCCTCCGAGACTCTACTCGCTCCGACGTCTGGTACTGCCGCCGCGACTTCAACCTCGACTACCGAGACTCCTGCTGCCGGGACTCCTGCTGCCAATACTGGTGTCTCTGGTTCAGCTGCATAAATCTTAAGTTCAAACTTATCAAATCCCCGGCATGCCGGGTGCAACATGTAATATATACTCTTAAGTAGATGCTCAAAACAGTCAAGCTTATTTTGTTAAGTTACCGAACAAGTTTATGACGTTGGATTTTTTTGCCCCAAGTCTCCGAGTTTACTTCATCTTTACCATATCTGGCCATTTCTGCTCTTGTCTACCATTTCGGTGTCTGACAGTTGAGTCACAAAATCGCCATTTACGGTATACAGTACTTGTAAACTTTTTGAGGTTTGATTTAAAGTCATCCGACATACCGGAAAATAAATGAACATCAAGGATAGCAAAAAACAACATATGCCGAATATAGTTTGGACCGAGTCCCCGTGCTAGTTTTCGTGTTCACTATTTTCATAGTCTCTGCTCTTGACTACATTTTAGGTGTTTGTCAGTCGAGTCACGAGATCTCCTCACACATCATACATTACTTGTTCTTTGGAACAAGGTCAAGTTTTATCCGGCATATGGACGATACAAATAAAGCATGCACATAACATACCAGGCAGTCCCCGAGTATTAAGTCGAGGTGCCGACATACAAAATTCATAAAGAAAAATACTGTAAGAAAAAACATAAGTATAGACAAACATGGCAGTCCCCGAGTTCAACTCGGAGTGCCGACATTTCATTCATTTATAAACTCGGATACATACACTGCGCCTTTTATGAGTAAAAGGGGCGAAGAAGAGCTACATTCCATGGCCTCTTCGTTTCCTCTCCCGACCTGTCCATCACTCCTTTCTTGGCTTCCTGTGCGTCTACAAGGTAGTATGAATCGTTGTGCAAGGCCCTGCTAATGACAAATGGTCCCTCCCATGGAGGCGACAATTTTTGCATTCCGGCAGTCCTTTGTATCAACCTCGAGACCAAGTCTCCTTCTCTGAACACACGTGGGTGGATTTTCCGACTATGGTACCGATGCAAATTCTGCTGATATATTGCCGACCTCGACAGTGCTAATTCTCTTGCCTCTTCCAGTAAGTCCACATCATTCTCTCTTGCCTCTTTTGCCTCGGTTTCAGTATACATGGCCACTCTTGGCGAGTCATATTGTAAGTCGGTTGGGAGCACTGTCTCCGCACGATACACAAGAAAGAAGGGTGTATACCCGGTTGATCTGTTCGGTGTTGTTCTCAATCCCCATAGAACCGCCGGTAGTTCTTATATCCAACACCCTGGTGTTCTTAATAATGGTTCGTTCAATCTGGCCTTGATGCCGACCAACACTAGTGCATTAGCTCTTTCCACTTGTCCATTTGCTTCTGGGTGTGCTACTGACTCAACTTCAAGTTGGATCCTCTTTTCTGCACAAAACCGAGAAAACTCTCCGACAGCAAAGTTGGTTCCATTGTCGGCGATGATACTATGTGGGTAGCCGTATCTTCAGATGATATCAATCAGGAATACCACCGTTGTATGTCCATCACACTTCCGAATCGGCTTGACCTCTATCCATTTCGTGAATTTGTCCACCATCACCACTATGTGTGTCATGTTACCTCATGCCGGTTTAAACTGCCCTACCATATCCAGGCACCATACTGCAAACGGCCATGTGATGGGGATGGTCTTGAGTGCTGATGCCGGCACATGTATCCTATGAGCGAATCTTTGGCATCCCTCACATTTTCTGACTATGTCCTCTGCCTGCTGCAGCGCACTGGGCAAATAAAACCCATGTCGGAATGCCTTTGCCACCAAAGCCCTTGATGAAGCGTGATGCCCACACTCTCCTTGGTGTATTTCCACTAACATTTCTCCTCCTTCCTCTGGCCCCACAGAGCGTTACAATATTTCCGTCACACTTCTTATATATAGTTCCTTGTTGATCACTATGTATGCCTTTGCTCTTCTCAACACTTGTCGAGCTTCTTCTTCATTGTCGGGTAAGGTATCTTCCGATAGATAAGTCATAATAGGCTGCGCCCACTCCAGCACAGGTCGTCCTGGGAATAGTGGTTCGTCTATCTCCATAGGCTGGATCGACATAACAATGTCGGAAATCCACTTTGCAGTCCCCGGGTTATATGAAGTAGTCCCCGGGTGAGATACAACAGTCCCCTGGTAATATGACGCAGTCCCCAAGCTCTCCGCTACGCATCCGACATCTAACTCCATTGGTGTGGCTTCCGACACTGGCACCTTATGTACATAGATTGATTCGTACTCTGGTGAGGGTTTGATTGACGATTTCCTCAAATGCTCCAAGGCTATGCCCGGTGGAATTGCATCTCTTGATGAACCGAGCTTGGACAAAATGTCGGCCGCTTCATTTTCCGCCCGAGGTATATGATTGAAATAGCACCCCTCAAAAAATCCTGAGATCATCTGGACATGGAACCGATATGATGCCATGTTCGCATCTAATGCATCCCAATTTCCCGAGACTTGATGTATGACCAAGTCTGAGGCACCAAAACACTCTATTCGCCGAATGCCGATTTCCTTGGCCACCTTGATCCCGTGCACCAATGCCTCATACTCGGCCACATTGTTGGATTCAGTGAAGTGTATCTATAGCACATATTTCAACAAGTCTTGTTTTGGTAACGTCAGGACTATCCCGGCACCCAGCCCTATCTTTGTCTTGGATCCGTCAAAGCGCGTCTTCCAATAGTTAGAATCCGGCACAGGCGGCTCATACTGCATCTAAGCCGAGTCCACAAGGAAATCCGGCAACACTTTTGATTTAGTGGCATCCCTTCTCTCGTAAGTCATGGCATAAGGTGATAACTCGATGGCCTATTTTGCTATCCAACCGCTAGCATCCTTGCAACCGAGAATTTCCGACAGTGGAGCTTCACACACAGTGATTCGGTGCTCTTGAAAGTAGTGTTTTAATTTTTCGACCGCCAGATATACGCCATATGTCATCTTCTGATAACGAGGGTAGTTCTGCTTGGATGTCGATATTACTTCACTCTGATAAAATACCGGCCGCTGCACGGTTTTGCCTCCTTCTTCCCTTTCTACCACCATGACTATGCTGACAACCCGGTTGGTTGCCGCGATATACAATAGCATTGGTTCCTTTGGCAAGGGTGAGGCTAATATAGGAGCAGTTGACAACATTCTTTTTAAGTCCTCAAAAGCCGAATCCGCTTGCGGATTCCATACAAACTGTTGCTCTTCTTCATGAGTTGATATAGAGGCAAAGCCTTTTCACCCAACCGACTTACAAACATACTTAGGGATGCCAAACATCCGGTAAATTTTTGCACATCTTTAAGTGATCTTGGCAACTTCATATTTTCGATAGCTCGGATTTTACTCGGGTTGGCCTCGATTCCTCGGCTCGACGAGATAACCAAGCAACTTTCCTGCCGGGACACCAAAGGTGCATTTATCCGGGTTAAGTTTTATCTGGAATCTTCTTAGGTTTGTGAATGTATCTCGTAAGTCCTCAACGAGGGTGGATTTTTCTTTTGTTTGTATCACAATATCATCGACATACACCTCAACATTCTTGCCTATTTGGTTGTGCAAACATTTTTGCATACATCTCTGATAAGTCGCACCGACATTTCTCAACCCAAATGTCATGACACGATAGCAATAAGACCCGTACGGGGTAATAAAGGCAGTTTTCAATTGATCAGCATGGTTCAAAGGAATCTGGTGAAAACCAGAATAAGCATCTACAAAAGACAACAATTCACATCTGGCAGTGGAGTCGATCACTTGATCTATCCTAGGTAGCGGGAATGGGTCTTTCGGGCACGCCTTGTTCAAGTTGGTGAATTCGATGCACATCTGCCACACCTTGGCTAGCACATGTTAGTCCTTCTTCTTCTCTACCAGGACCGGGTTAGAAAACCAGTCCAGGTGCAGTACCTCCATAATGAATCCGGCCGCTAGCAGTACGGCCAGATGATCCAGTATCGGTGCCCTTCTCTCATCCGACAGTCGACGTGTTGGTTGCTTCACCGGCTTAGCTTCCGGTCTGACAAACAAAGAGTACTCAGCCAATTCCCTCGGGACTCCTTGCAGGTCTAGATTCGACCACGCAAAGACATCTCGATTCTCACGGAGGAATTGAGTGAGCTCGCCTTCCTATTTCTCGGTTAGGTCCACGCAGATAATGGCCTTGTGCTCCCGGCAGTCCGGGTCAATGCTCACCTCCTTGGTCTCCTTTGGCGGCAGAAATGACGCGTTCTGCTTCGGGTTCGCCCTACCCGGCATGCCGAGTTGCGTAGATTGAGCCATCGCCACCACCTGGTGCATCTTTGTCTTCTCAGCAGCAATGATCAGTGACTCCGCCAAACAAGAGCCAGTCGAGGCACAATCTATGGAGCGCTTGTGGTCACCCGAGATGGTAATAATTCCACTGGGTCTCGGCATCTTCATCTTCAGGTAAGCCATATGAGTTGATACCATGAACTTGGCCAGTGCCGGTCGACCAATCAGAGCATGATATGGAGTATCCAGGTCCACCACCTCAAATTGTATGCTCTCAGTCCAACATTTATCCTTTGTAAGATTCTCTTGTCTGTCGGCTCCGACACAAGTATCATGTATGACTGGTGAGCCTCCTTGAACTCACCCTAAGGATTCTGCTCCCTCTCCCGCTGCCTTGCGTCTGCCGGGTTGCCTTGGACATTCACCACGTTAACTGGCCTTGGAGGGGGTGCTCTTGGTGCTGGTGGCGGCATCCGAGTTGCATTTGCCCCGGTAAGCTGTACAGGTGGCCTCTGAGCTGGTGGTCTTGCTGGTCCTCTTGGCTGGTACCCGCCTGATCCGACTCCTTCTCTCTGCACACGCTGATACCAGCTGAAGTTTCGGGTGGAGTGATTTCCTGGCTTGCGAACGTCAATGGTGTGGAAACTGCACGGTCCATCCAATATTGCCTCATACATTACTGGCTTACTCGGTCCTTCCCATGCTTGCTTCTCCTCCTGATTATGTGTCCATGCCGGACCATCCGTCTTGGGGTGCTGTGGTGCAATAGCTTCTGGTTGTGTCGGAGCTACTGCCACGACATGCTGTTCTTCAAATCTGTACTCTGGTTCTCTTCTCTTGACTCCAAAATTTTCCTCTCGCCGGGGTGGTCCGGTCCTGTTGTTGCACTGGAACCTCCTACCTGACTCTCCCGAGTTGAGCAGGGGCTGCATTGGGTCTCACAGTGCGTAACTATCTGCAATGCAGATTGTCTCGGCCAGAGTTTCCGGCATTTCCCTCTGCAGTTTCTGCCACAACATGGAGCCATGTCGGCATCCCTACGCAAACCATTATTTGGCCTGCGACTCCACAACTCCTTCACAGGAATTGCATATAGTACTCCACCGAGTCAGGTAATCTCGGTCAGTTTCGTTGTCTCTCTGCTTGCACATCACAAGCTGCCGAGGTTTGTTCGGTCTCTTGTATGTGCTTGAAAAATTTCTTACAAAAGCATCTTCAAAGTCTAACCAGCAGTCCACACTTCCTTACCTCAAGTTGTTGAGCCAGATCCGAGCTGACCGTTCCAACATCTGCGGGATATACCTCACCGCCCATCTTTTGTTCCCACCGGCAATGTTCACGGCCGACAGATAGTCTATTAGCCAGTCCTCCAGCTTAGTGCTGCCGTGATATGTCTTGGCACCTCTTCTCAGCTGGAAGTGTCGAACAGGTGGCTTGTTCATGATCCGGGGCCCAAAACACTTGGGTCCAGGTGGGCCTTGCTCTTCTAGTGCTTCCGATATGTAATTCCTGTCCAGACGATGTCGGGCATCTCCCGGGATAAGCTGCCGAGATCCCAAGCGAGTGCCCAAGGGGTTGTTCTTTGCTTGGTAGCCAACCTGTGCCATTGCCGAGTTGCCATCCTCGTGCCGGTTTACCACCGGGTTGACATTGGGTGGCTGCTAGACATTAACCACTTCCGGCTCCTGTGTGTCGGGTTCTGCACTAGATATCTCGGGGGCTGACCTCGTCCAGCCGAGTTTGATTGTCACTGAAGAGGATTACCCGGCACAGGGTTGCTTCTTGTTCTGTCGGCTCCAACTTGCCCCGCCAACTGTCGGTGGGCATACTCCGGGTCATAAGTTAGCATATGTCGGTCTCTGTAGGAATTCACAATCTGAGCACGGTCTCTTCCGACATGCGGAGAAGAGGCTTGCCGATTGGAGCCACTACGCTGCCCGACCGAGTGAACCACATGGGAACCGCCGGCATAAGGATTTGCCCGGCGCAAAGCTTCATTCTGCCGAGTTGCCATGCCGACTAACTCGTTGACTCTGTCTTGCTGCTTCTTCCGGACATCTCCTGTCAACCCGGACAACTCAGCCCTTGCAGCCTCTGCCGCCCTAAGAGTTTTTGCAAGCGAACTGTATATCAGCTTACCAGCCGACACTTCTGTGGGTGCAGTGGTGGAACTGGTGACATCGTCCCTTTCTTCTCCTCGTAACTCGACATTGAGGGCTCTGCCCTTCCTACGCAAGTTATCTATCTGAGCTCTATGATCTACCAGTGGTGTAAATCCATGTGCTATGTTGTACTCTCGGAGGGTTCTATCTAGCTGAGCCTTCAACTCGGGCATGGTATTGGCTTCCTTAAGCAAAAACTGCCTATGAGCCTCTATCTTGGCTACGGCCTTTGCTGCATCCGACACTTATGCTACCGGCACTGCTAACATCTATGCTATCTCGGTCAGAGGCTCGGGTCTTACGGGCCTGTGCGATGTCTCGGGAACCTCACGTTCCAGTCTCTGTTTGGCGTGTCGGCCCCTCCTCTCGGGCTCGGGTGGTGCAGCTTCTTCCTCGGCGGGGATCTCGGCTGTCCCAACCATCATGACATGTGACGCCCCAAAATCGGTACTATGTAGATTTAAGCGATCCCGCTGAAATCTGCATAATAACGATTTTAGGTCGCCCACCAGACATAATGTGCACGCCGAAACATGCGCATTATGTGGGTGGAATTGTGATAACATTACAACAGTTCCGATACATCCACAACAACAACAAAAGATATAAATACAACAACGACTCGAACGAGTCAAGAATACAAATGATACATTACAAAGATTCAAATGACAGCGGAAGAAAAATAGTATCCGACTAAGGATAAGAAGCAAATTGGACTAAGCGTCCTGAAGATAAGCGATGGCGCCATATCCCTGCCTATCCCAGGACGGAGGGATTCCCAAGCTAACATCGTCAGACTTCAAACCTGTTAACTACACATAAAGCACGACCCAAAGAAGGGTTAGGGCACTCCCTGGCAAGCAAAACCTACCTGCCTAGTTTCTACAAGACCTCCCAAAATATAGGGTAGGTGGACTTAGCGGCAGCAGCACTAGCAACCTAATAGGAACATGCTACAACTTCCGTCTAATTAGAGAGGGATAAGAGAGCGCATGAGTAACCAACTACAACTATCACCAAGCATAACCCATTCTCGGATTAACCCCCTCAACCAAGTATGAGGAAGCAATTCGGGAAACTCACACATTGAACAGTTTTAGTTACCATTTATTGTGAAAGTAGTTCTATGTTACTAGTCATGTAATTAACAATGATTAGGTGTAAGTTGTCCATGATCTTGTTATCCAGCATCATCACAAAGTTGACCATAACCACGGACGCGGCTCATCGCTAAGATTATATCCTGCAGGGGTGCACTATTGTCTCCATACTCGTATGATCAACCAAATCAAACATCAGGGCCTCTCAACACCACTCATTCCTTCACTACAGCAAGTCCAAGTGACACCCATATGAGTTGTTACCCGCGTCAGGAGTCCGGCCGATACCTCAATTGCTGACTCATTAGTTTGCGTCCACGCGCCATGCGGCTCAATCCACGGTAGGAACTGTCCGCTTCGCGCGCACCGCCCTATATGACCCCACATATCACATAACCTCTCCTCAATCATCATCATCATGCACATGCATATGAGAAAATGGAAAACCGGAACTACTTGCGGCACATGGACAAGCTGAAGATCCGTTCAAAGTCGAGGGGGGATCCGTAGGGCCTCGCACAAGTGGTTAGTGCGCTCAAAATTGTATCCGAGGACAAGAACTGATTTCCTAGGTCGACACTTAGCAGAAAAAAGCACCTCTCAAGGCCTTATCTGTTAATTATAATACCCCAACATAAGACAACATTTTATTAAGCTAGCATAATCTATCATACTAAGCATGTGAAAATATAAAAGAATGACAGACGACTCGCACAACCAACTCTAGGCATGCTCTACGACTCGTAATGCCAACTGGTAAACATGCAACAGGTAATAGGTTGTGGGGATAAATCTGTATGAGCTGCAGGATAAACATGTGATGGGATCGCGACAAAGAATCGAATACTAGGATAGCAGAGATCAACGGCAGGAATGAAAGACAATGTATAGGTAAACAAGCAAACTTTGCTTGCCTGGAATCCCGCATGGAAGTAGAACTTGTCATTGCTCACACATCTCAACGTCTTATCCACGACGAAGCAACAAACACTGCAAAGCACAAAAGATGCATCTTACGACTACGGCAAAAGATCCAGCATGATCATGAGAATGATGAATATCATGGCAAGATGCAATATGTGAGGCACTTAATCCAAATTAAGCGGAACCAGGTTTCCGACAAATAAATATTTCATGAGAATGATGAATATCATGGCAAGATGCAATATGTGAGGCACTTAATCCAAATTAAGAGGAACCAGGTTTCCGACAAATAAATATTAAGGTTCAAGTTATTTATCTACCCGTCAATGTTAAATGTTAATTAACATGGCAAGATATGACATAGATGATCTACACAAAATTAAATGGAATGGGGCAACAAATAATTAATTACCCCAACATATTTCATAATTAATTATTTAGATGCAACTAACAAATTACTCCTTGCAGTTAAAATAAAAGATGCAACATGGCATTAGGATGACATATTAATGTTCATTGCATTTTTATCATCAAAATAGATATAAAGTTTGTATTATTTGGAATTGTAAAACAAAAGATATGACATATATAAGATTTACACATTTAGAAAAAAAGGAAAACAGAGAAAAAAAGGTTGGTTTTATGCCTCCACAGGGATTCGAACTCTAGAAGGCAAAAGGTGAGGCAAGGGTGCGCAACCAATGGGTTGTGTCTCGGTTGAATTCATAATCCGCGTCTGGTTTGAGTTGAATGATAAGTACGACCCGATCTGGAGAAATAGAAAAAAAAGTTGAATTAAGGTGTAGTCCAGAGGATTCGACCTCAGGATTCGACAAAGAGGAAGGTGCGGCGGCTCCATTCCCGGTCGGAGAAGCTCCTGGAGATGGCCACGGCGTCTGGTTGGTGGAGATCAAGGTGCAGCCATCGAGTTGCTTTGGTGAGAGAAGAAAACAAGGAGAAGAAGAAATGGAAGAAGGGAGAGCGGCGGCGGCAGGGAGGGAGAGAGGCGGCTAGGGTTTGGAGGAGGGCCGTGGCTGCTTCCTTTAAGGGGGAGCAGGTGGAGTGTGGGGGCGACATGGCGGTGAAGGTCACCCTCTGTGCGTGTTCCTCTCGTCTGTATGAAGAAGACAGGGGAGTTGGGCTTAAGCTGTTTCGGCCCAGCTTGGGTAGGTAAGGTTCTTCTCTCTTTTTTTATTTCCTTTCTTTTATTCTTTTCTGTTTTGTGTTTTGAAGAAAATAGAAAAGGAAAATTAAACAAAAACTTTTGCAAGTAATTATAGTTTCAAATAGACAATTTGATACATCAATTTGAACATTTGAAACAGCACATTTTAATTTATTTGAATTGAAAAGTGTAATTTGAATTTGAATGCAACAAATTAAAAAGGAGGTGACAATTCAATGTCATGATGATGCAAAAGAAAAACAAACAAAACTAATTGGGGAAAAAATCCCAGGGCGTTACATGACCCCGCAGCTCTCGGGGCGAGTGCTACGCCGGCCGCGAGACGTTGCAATCGCTGGTGGGTCGGCACCCACGAGCACCTGCGCCGGGTACTCGCAGACCACCTCGGTGGCGACGTAGGTGACGAAGCTCCCGAACATGACGAGGCAGCCGTTCGACGGGAACGGTCTGTCGGCAAAGCAGCCGGCGTTGTCGGAGATGAAGTGGAAGGAGCCGATGTTGCAGGCGAGGCCGCACAACACACTCTCTCCTCAGTCAGTGACGGAACCCGTCCGGATGGAAACCCCAGCCAGCACTTCTGGCCCCACGGTGGGCGCCAAATGTCGTGGTGGTGTCACGGCATATGCCACGGGGTGGCTAATGTTGGGGGGAGGACGTTCGTTGGAGGATCCGGGGAGGGCTTGCACGTTGCAAGACATGCGCGGTCGAACTCAAGAACTCACAAGAACACCAAACAAGCACTCAACACCGAAGAAACACAAACACAAACACGCAAAACACCACGATGTACCTAGGTTCTGGGCCCTCGTGGAGAGGTAACACCCCTACTCCTTCCCTTGCCTCTCTCTTATATGTGTACAACAAGAACAACAAAGGTGCTCCTTGAGCTGTTTTCCTCCAAGAACACTAACTGCTAGAAGGTGGGAGGGAGTAGAACTCAGAGCAATAACTCTCTCAACCGAATGTGGGCGTCCCTCTCGCAGGAGGAGTTATGGCGATATTTATAGACTTCTGGTCGGGTGGACCGGAAACCCTAACTGGCCCGGGTCGACTTGGAAGTGACACCGGGTTAACGGTAATACCGACGTGGCCTAGCCGAACTAGCCGCCGAGCTACCCGAGTAGCCTTTGTCAGGTCGTCATGACCTAGTCCTGGTAGCGCTGAGCTAGTTGATGATGGTCTTCGTGTCAGAGACGAGACTTGGATTCTCCATGCCGTGTCCCCTGTCAGCACGTCAGTGCTACAGGGGAATAGTCACTTCCGTGCGGTACTTCGCCTTCTATTCAGCTTCGGTGTCAGACGGGATGTGACTTAGCTTCTATGTCAGAGATATGATTGTCATTGCCCTTAACTTCTTTCCCAACATAAAGTATGCCGGGGTATCTTTCCTAACACGGCAGAAGTGTGCCGGATCCTCATACGCAGCCCGGCACTCTTGTGCCGGACTCGTACTATCGGGGACCTCTTGCGAGTTCGGACAAGAGTAATCCGACGCCTCCAACCTGCACACAACAAATAAGGGGATGGTGCCGACATGGCAATGTCGGTCTGGTTAAGTCGGTTTAGATATAACACGGTACACGAATGTCGGCCAGTCCCGACATACGGGTAAGTCGGGTCACACTCTCCGAACCCGGGACTCTCTGGACTTATTTCTCCTTTGTCTCTAAGAGAGCAATCCTAGGCGCAGTTCCTCGTAGATGTCTTAGGCCTGCTCCCAATGACATCTTCGAGAAACTGGTTCTCAGGAGAACTCCCTGCTCTTGCCTCTGCCCCACAAGCATATACAGTGCTACCCAAGAGAGTAGTCCCAGGCCCAGCTTCTCGCAGATGTCTTAGTCTTACTATCGATGACATCTTCGAGAAGCTGGTGCTTAGGAGAACTCTTTGCTCCTGCTTGAGTGAGAATGAAGGGTTGGGGATCTATTTATAGTGCTCCCACCTGCCCCTTGCCTCCTCCAAGGGACGGCCCTAGCTTTATCCCAAAGTTCACCCTTTGCTCTGCCCCAAAGGCCATATTACTGTAACACTAAAGGTCAAGTGACTCTTGAGGTTAGTCAAAGGGCCAATCTGACTGTCAGTGGGGTCCACTTGCCCGGGTCTTTACCCTACCCGGGGGTAGCCCCCCGATAGAAACCTCACCATCACAATTACCTCAAAGTGCATCATCCAAAGTACATGATGAATCCCCTCAAGAACAATCTCAAGATCCTCCACAACAAGAACAAGCTACACTTCATCATGATGAAGCTCAAGAACCGCCTCAACAAGATCTTCATCAACAAGAAGAACATGCCTCCCCCACCAAGATTATTGAAGATACCTCCACTACTCCAAGTTCTACTCAAGGGCAAAATCATCCCTCCCCACCATGTGAAGAAGCATCTCATGATGATCAAGGCCCTAAAGAAGGTCAAGACGAGGATCCAATGGACCAAGATGGTCAAGAGATTGTCCCCACGAGAAGGGCGGCAATCGAAACTCGTCGTCAAGCTCGCTTTGCAAGATCATTGGAACTAAGGGCTTTATCCCTCTACAAGGTCATCGGTGACATTCGAGCAAAGGTCTCCACACGAAGTCAATTGGCTCATTTTGGTGAGCATCAAGCGCACATCTCCATGGTTGAACCGAAGAAAGTATTCGATGCACTTGAAGACCCCGATTGGCTAGGTGATATGCATGAAGAGCTTAACAACTTCGAGCGCAACAAAGTGTGGCGCCTAGTTGAGAAGCCCAAGGAGTGCCGCAATGTTATCGGCACCAAGTGGATCTTCAAGAACAAGCAACACGAACATGGTATCATTGTGAGAAACAAGGCGCGGTTGGTGGCTCAAGGATTCTCCCAAGTCGAAGGCATCGACTTTGGAGAAACATACGCGCCGGTTGCAAGGCTCAAATCGATACGTATTCTCATCGCTTATGCATCTCATCATGGTTTTAAATTGCAACAAATGGATGTTAAAAGTGCTTTTTTTAATGGTCCTTCGCAAGAACTTCTCTATGTTAAACAACCCCCGGGTTTTGAAAACCCCGACCATCCTCACCACGTCTATGTCTTGGACAAAGCTCTATGTGGCCTTAAACAAGCCCCCGTGCTTGGTACGAGTATTTGAGAAAGTTCTTGGTAGACCGTGGATTTGAGGTTGGGGTAATCGATCCCACTCTTTTTACTAAAAAGGTTAATGGTGAAATCTTCATTTGTCAATTATATGTCAATGAAATTATCTTCAGTTCTACTAACCGTGTGTTTAATGATGAGTTTTCCAAGCTAATGACCGACAAGTTCGAGATGTCCATGATGGGTGAGCTCAAGTTCTTTCTCGGTTTTGAGATAAAGCAATTAAGGGAAGGAACATTCATATGCCAAGCCAAGTGCATTCAAGATATGATCAAGAAATTCAAGTTTCTTGGACTCAATGGTGTGGCTACTCCTATGTAAACCAAGTGCCACCTCGAGCTTAACCCCAATGGTAAGAGGTAGACCAAAAGCAGTATGGTTCTATGACTGGGTCTCTTCATTACTTATGTTCATCTAGGCCCGATATTGTCGGAGTGTGTGCTCGGCATCAAGCCGCGCCTAAGGAAAGTCATTTGATGGCCGTGAAGAGAATCTTTAGATATTTGGTTCATACTCCATGTTTCCGGTTGTGGTATCCCAAAGATGGCACCATGTCTCTTTGTGGATACACCGACTCCGATTGGGCGGGCGACATTGATGATAGGAAGTCCACCTCCGGGACGTGTCAATTTCTTGGAAAATCTTTGGTGAGTTGGTCCTCGAAGAAGCAAAATTGCATCTCATTATCCACGGCGGAAGCCGAGTACGTCGCCGCCGCAAGCGGGTGTACTCAACTTATTTGGATGCGGCAAACTTTAAAGGATTATGGTGTCCACTTGGACAAAGTGCCGCTTCTTTGTGATAATGAGAGTGCCAACAAGATTGCGTATAATCCAGTGCAACATTCAATGACCAAGCATATTGAGATTTGCCACCATTTCATCCGCGATCATGTGGCGCGAGGAGATATTGATCTATCATATGGTTGTACAAGGGATCAATTGGCGGACATCTTCACGAAACCCCTTGATGAAGCCCGCTTTTGCTACTTGAGGAATGAGCTCAATATCATAGATTCTCAGGCCTTGGCATGATATCCTTACACACTCTCCAACGCTTATGGCATTATTAGAATTAGATGCACGCATGGACTTAGGGGGAGCGTTTTCCTAATACATTGGATTCTTTATCCCCCTATTATGCATATAGTAATGAATCATTGCTAAAACTTCAAATTAAATCTATAATTTGTGAGATTCAATGATGAGAACTAGTTATGGACCCAAGATATATCTTCGCGGTGCCATGCTTCACGGTGGCTTCGGCCACCACAATTTCTTTTTGAATTCGTTGAATTTTCTTTGAGTTTATCTTTGGTTTTTCACTTGCATTGTCTCGTTTTGAGTCTTTTGGATTACACACTCAATTTGATCTCTCTTGGCTTTGGTTTTTGCTTCTTGAGTGTGGAACTCTATTCTCAGTTTGGTTTTCTGTCCTAAGCCTCAATTCTCACCTCAAACAAAAATTACACCCCATTGCATTTTTTGACCAACTTGGCATCGTTTTTGTCTCATCTGCCCGGTACTACCGCTGGCCAGGCGGTACTACTGCTGCCTGGAACTTCAGTTCTCAGGCAGCTGTAGTACCGCTCGTGCCACAGTAGTTACCAGGCAGCGGTACTACCGCTCCATCCCAGGAGCGGTAGTACCCCTACGGTATCGGTGTGTACCAGGTGGCGGTACTACCGCTGAGGGATTTTTCCTGTGGGGTTAAGTAGGGCGTGGAGGGGTAAAGTTCATCACTTTTACTCTCTCCACACCCGACCCCCACACAAAAAACACCACAGCCGCCACCGGAGTCAACCACGCCGCCGGGAGAGACTCTCACCGGCATTGGACGGCTCCTCTCCGCCATTGAGAAGCTTGAGGACCATATCCTCCCTCCCCTTCTCGACCATGAGTTCCGGTAACTCTTTATATCCCTCTCAACTTAGTAGATTCGTTGAGATTTGTTAAAGATTGTGTTTTTCCGATATTCTAGTTGGTAGAGTGGATAGGAATGAGTAGGTACTCAGTTTAGAATCAGTTTTGCAAAGTTTGATTGGACAAATCCATAGATAGGGGCAGATTCATGTTCAAAAGAGCCAAATCTGAAACTGGCGGTCCTACCGCTAGACCAGCGGTACTGCTGCTGGTTGGGATCTTTCCAGAAATTTTGCAACCCTGATTCTTTTCCTTTTGGTCTTATGAAATGCATTACTTATCCCCCTGCTACGTCTCACTGCTGTCTTAGGTCCTAGCAAGGGGTTTCGTGGGAGTGGCTCCAAGCGTGTGGCTAAGCCGAGCCGCAAAGGTGCTTCCTTTGAGCGACAAATTGAAGAAGTAAGCGAAGAAGAAGCAGTGCCTACCGGAACTCGCCGCGAGCGTTCTAATGCAGCCAAGGCTCAAGCTAGAGCAAAGACTATTCCAAGTGCTCCTCCGCATTGGTCCCTTAACTCAATGTCCTCTCGTGACTATGTGAGGCTTAGGAGGGAGAATGCTTATGCCACACCTCGGAACCGCAACTACACCAACCTTGAATTCCCCAGCTTTTTCGAAGAAAGGGTGTTCAATGAGGTCCTTTCCCGTCACACGACCAAGGTTGTGACGCAATTTAGCATCAACACGGAGTATATGGAGTTACATCAAGAATATTTTGGAGGTGCTATTGAGATTTGCAAGGAGTTCGGCATCTATGATTTTATTGCCGTGCAAGAGGACTATAGTGAGCATCTCGTGGCTCAATTCTTTGCCACCGTGAATTTCTTTGAGGATAATCCAAGGAGGGTTAAATGGATGTCAAGGGGCATTGTGCTTGAAGCCACTTGGGCTCAATTTGCTAGTTTGCTTCATGTGGAAGATCTTGGTTTTAGTTTGAGCAACATCACCGTGGAGAAATACTTTCGGGTTGACTACTCTCGCCCCACGATGAAGCCCCATGACCTTTTTGATCTCTATATTCAAGGAAGAGCCATAGTTGGAGAGCAAAAGAACTTGGTTCGGGAGTGGGACATCATGCACAGGATCTTTCGCAACACCGTTGCTCCTCGTGTTGGCAATTTTGACAAGATCCATGGTATGCTCATCAACATTATGAACAAATGCTATCACATGGTTGGAGAGGGAAAGAAGTTGGACGTCATGGACATTCTTTGGCATGATATGTATGTTGTTGTGATGAAGAAGAGGGTACTAGTCTTTGGTGCTATTATCATGAAGCTCATCAAGTTTGCTTGGATGGCGAAAGGGTTGGACTTGGCAGGTTTAGGGACTCACCACTCATAGGGTTAAAGAATTGATGATCAAGAAGCATGTTCCTCCCCTCATTCCCAATGATCAAGAGGAAGAGACCTCCGATGATGAAGAGCAAGACCCCTTGTTTGAACTTCCTCGCCGCCAAGAGGAAGCACAAGACAAATGATTCAAGAAATGGCTCTCTAATGCTCTCAAGATGGTCTTTTGCCGCCAAGATGATAGTGAAGGAGGGCATACCAAGCTCATGTTAGAAGCAAGGAAGAGCGTGTACGCACGCGTCAGCATTTGGGTGTGCCATGCAAGGCGGGATCGGAGGAGAGGATCACTACCTCGCAAGAGTGGATGAAGCCTCAGTACAATTGGGTTGATGCCGATCTTCAAGATGATGCCTCCACCTCTCATAATCCTTGGAAGCCAACCGGTGCTGATGATGATGTGGATGAAGAAGAATATGAAGAAGGCAATGACAATGATGAAGATTAGGACATGGAAGAAGGTGGCTCCACCGGAAGCTCGAATGAGTGACTTCCACTTGGGGCGATAGAGTTCCTCTCATTTTATGGTATCTTGATGCCAAAGGGGGAGATGTGTCTAGGTTCATGGGTATTTGCAAGGGTTGGGGCACAAGTTTGCTTTCTCATTTGTTTCTTTTCACTTGTTCTCCTTGCTTTTCTCCTTAGTTTGTCAAACTCATGGTGTAAGACATGGTTGCTAAACTTTTATTCGTGCGAGACTTGATGTTCTAATAACTCCTATCTATTTGTTCTACCCTTGTGCAAGTCATTTTCTTAATCTTTGTATCCTTTTGTGGTGACTTGCTCGGTTCGCAAAAACGAGGGGGAGTGTTGATCGTAATGAATATGCATTGTGTATTCAAACGCAAAACTCAAATGATGCATATCGTAAGGGGGAGCTCCTTCCAATTTTTGTGAACCTTTGTGGGTGTGTTGTCATCAATCTCCAAAAAGGGGGAGACTGAAAGTGCATTTCACCTAAATTGATTTTAGAGATTTTTGACAACACATCTTCATGACTAACTGGTGTGCTAAGTTATTTGCAGATTATACAGGTCATATCAGTTGAAAAAGGAGAGAGTGGCCCCTGAATTTTTGGTGTAATTCTGTTTTTCAGTTCAGCGGTAGTACCGCTGCTCCAGCGGTAGTACCACTGGACCTTGAAAAACCCTCGGCATAGCCTACGGTACCAAGCGGTAGAGGTCCGGTAGTACCGCTGGTGTCCTTTGTTTTTCGACTAAGGACCCAGCGTTAGTATCGTTGGCTCAGCGGTAGTACCGCTAGCCTAGGAGCAACGGTAGTACCTCTGATACCGCTGTGGCCGACGAACTCTTCTGCCTAGGAACCATTGGATATACGTGGCGGTAGTACTGCCAGCTACCGCTGGAGGTACCGCTGGAATTAGAAAAACTCTCTTCATAGGCTACGGTACCAGGCGGTATCACTCCAGTAGTACCGCTGGTGTTCTTTCCGTGCTACGGCTAAGGAGCCAGCGGTAGTACCGCTGCCCCAGCTTCAACGGTTGCACCGCTGGACCTAGAGAGTAATTCTGCCTAGGTACCGTCCAGCGGTAGTACCGCTGCTCTAGCGGTACTTACGCAGAGGGATTTTTTCAGAAACCAACGGCTCGTTTTCAGGGGCCCCTATTTAAAGACTTTGTTTTCTCCAAGAGCAGTTGACGATTCTACACGCTCTCTCCTCCATTGTTGCTGAGCTTTGAAGCTTTGGATCACCCTACTCCTCCACCCAAATCGCTTGATCTTTTGGTAAGTGAGGGAGAACACCTAGATCTAGCTCTTCACCGAAGGAAATAGAATCCCCCCTCTCTATCAAGAGGGATCTAGTGTTAGGCTTTCCTTTGGAAACATAGTGTTCTTACTTGGTTGTTTTTGTTGGTTTTGAGACCTCTTGTGGTCATTGTGGGAGCCCCCAATTCAGTTGTGGGTGTTTGCCCGACGAATTTGTCCGGGATCTTCTCCGCTGTAACATCCCAAATTTCTCAAAAATTTAAAACTTTGCATTCATGCATCATGCATCATAAAAGTATGGCATTGAAATCACATAAGGAGTAAATTGAATTTTATTTATAATGTTAAATAGAATTGTTTTCATTAAAGAGGTTTATTTGAGCTCCTTTTACAAATCAGTATTTTATTATTTTATTTATTCAGAAAAATGATATCAAAAAGTTATAAATTTAATTAGCGTTACAAAACATAATTTTATGAATTTTTCTGAAATGTTTTGATAAGTTTTAAAAATCAATTTTGAATTAAACACTGAAATCAGAAAATGATTTGTTTTCAAAAAAAAGGGGAGAGAGGCCACCTGGGCCGAAGCCCACCTGTTCTCTACCGCGCGCGCGCGCTGCCTCGGCCCAACAGCAGCCCAGCTCCCTCCTCGCAGTCGCTGACGACCGGGCCCCACCTGTCATCTCCTTCGTCGTGTAGATCACGAGCTCCTACCGAACTCCTAACGAACTCGAAATCGAATCGGATCAAATCCGTTGTTTAATCACGGATTAATCGGTCCCCTTCGCCCCTATATAAACCCCCCCTCCGCCTCCGTCTCCCGCGTTCAAAACCTAACAGAAACACGCCAGAATCGCGAGATCCTCGCCGACATTGCCGCCGCCGTGATTTGCATCCTTCCGGTGAGTTCAACACCCGAGCTTCATCTCTACACCCCCTCTGCGCCTCCCCTTCACCGTACGCGTCTAACGGACTTGCTCCGGCGTGGTTTCGTGCACCAGGGCGGCTGATTCATCGAAGACCGACGCCGCCGTCCGCCGCGCTTCTCCGACGAGCTCGCAGAGGAGGAGAAGGGCCACCTCGACCACGTCCATCGCGCCATCAAGTCCGCCGCCGTCTCCCGCGTCCAGTGGTATGAGTTTCACCCCTCCCCTAGCCGTAGAACGCGAGGTTCATCGTTTCCGACGAGGGCGCCGCCGCGGGCACGGGATCTCCGGCGAACTCCGGCCGGCCACGTGCACCCTTTAGATCCGAGCTGTTCGTTCGAGATCGGACGTGCGAGATTAGATCACCCTTACCGCTTCGTCCATCAGATCTGGTGCGTTAGATTTAAATTAGATCGTACGGTCCACGTACGCGATCCGCGCGAATCGGTATCGCCCAATCACAGCACGCCGCGTGGCGCTTTTAATTTCTATTTTCGGCAGAGATTTGTTTTAAAAACAGAAAATAACACAAACTTGTAAAAATCATATCTTTTGATCTGTTCATCCAAATTTGATGAATTTTATATCCACGTGTAGCTGTGCTCGTGTAGTTTAATATGGTTTCATTAGTTTATCCTTTTAGTGCATATTAAATTGCGAAATTAAATTGTTTAACTTTCGGATATTAAATCAATAACTTAATTAATAAATTTTCTCTCCAAATAAATCCAATTGTTTTAGAGAGATATTAATGTCCTCGGTCCAGAGAGTGTAACATGATTTTTATTTGAAACTTCTTCTAATAGACTTAAAGAAATTGGTTTTATAATTTAAAACTACTAATATGCTCATTAATTAAATGATTAATTAAAATATTAAAATATTGATCATTGCATCTTTATGCATGAATAACAGAGAACTTAATATAGTAATTAATTGGTCTTGTGAAGTTCATTGCATATTAAGCATGCATACATATTTTTGTATTGATATTCTAAGTGTTATGCTTGTGTGTTTATTGAGTGTTATTATTTGTCTCTAGATTGTGAAGAGGAGGAAGGTCCTTGTGATTGTTATTCTTGCTGTGCTTGTTCCCTTTGTTACCAAGGCAAGTGACATTCATCATCTATCCTATGTTTTCTATATGCATTATTAGTAGATTTTGAGTAGTATGCATGATAGGGAAATTTTGATACTATCTTAGAATGCTAAGTTAGTCTACACTTTGAAAATATCCTAGTAGTGTGTAGCCATCCCTTCCCTTGCAGCCACCAAAAGTTTTATTAGAGGCTTAGCTATGCTATAAAGAAGTTTACTTTTTATGTTATGGAATTATTGCTAAGTGTTAAAACATTGAATACACTTCTGGGTGGAATTGGTTGTTTGGTTTATGTTGAGTGGCTTTTGGGACTATGCTTGTGGTTGTCTTCGCCTAGGATGAATTTCTATTCTACTTAGGGCCATGAGTATGGTGGTTTTCACCCAGAAGCGCACTTGTGGACGGCCACCCAGGAACAAAGAGATTACTAAGTCCCTCCAAGTTTAGAAGCTTCCCGTGCAGCCTTTTGACAATGGGCTCTGTCTAGAACGACTAAGTTGTGAGAGTGCAACCTGTCAGCTTGACAAGCAGATGTAGAGTTGATAGGTGGAACGGGTCTTGCTAGTATGGTTGCATTCTTCTTCTGAAAGTTCTTGTCTCAATTCTCTCCTTTCCATAATACACTCCGCGTGTATAGGATATCTCGGACAAACTGAGTCTTAAGGTGAAAGTGCACAACCTCTGCAGAGTCGACAAACTGAGTACTTAGCCGTGTCCCCGGTGATGGACAACTTCGAGCAACTGGACAAGGATGGACGGAAGAATCTCAACATGGTTTTCGTAAAGTAAAATTTGACTAAGGAAAGAATTATTGGTGCACTTGGGCTTCATCCCTTGGTGCCAAGTCTTTGAGATACAAAAGTGTTTTACAAAAGATAGGAGGAAACTAGCTTTCTGCAAAATAGCCTACAAACTCCACTAAGCCAAATATGCATATAGAATTAGACTTGCCATAATTTTATCCACCATAGTCACTTGCCAATACTTCATTGTATTGACCTCCTTCGGGGGCTGCATATTCAAATGTGCAGGTAATTCTGAGGAGGAGTAAGTTTGGACTCGATTCTACACCCAACATGTCTGCTCGTGGCGTATGCTAGAAGAGAAGGCCCATTGCTTTTATTTTCGTTGTGAACTCTGAATATTTTAGCTAGTCTTCATGACTATGCACTTTGTAATAAAGCTATACTTGGCTATTTTTGGATCTCGATGTAGTATTTTGATACTTATGCAATGATACTATATATTTTGTACTGTGGTGCTAGCAGTGATCCAGGGACTAGCACATAACACAGGTGTTCCATCTTTATTTTAAGATGGGGCGCTACAAAATGGTATCAGAGCTAAAGTGTTGCCTGTAGGTTCGAGCCCTTAGGATTGGTTAAGCCTGCTTTTTGATCATAATATTACCATCTTTGAAGTATGTTGGATCCTAGCGGCATAGTGGGATGAAGCGGCCCGGGACTAACCTTACATGTCCGCGTACATGAGACATGTTCCACAATTATAAGTGGCTGGCCGGGTGTCTGTCTCTCTCACTATAGTGAATATCCGACTTACAAAAGAGTTGATAATAGTGTTGATCACCTGTTAGAAAAGAACTTCTTTTCCCTAAGTACCTAAGTACACCACAATTAGTTTATCTTACCTTTGTCTTGTCTAATAAACTCTACCTTTATCACTTAAGGATGTCGTTCTTCATGTATCAAACCACGGAGGACTTCAAGGACATGCGCTTTGGAAGATATCTTCTAGAGTTGGTAGAACTGTTGGCACTTCCAACACCCATCATCAAGGCAAGCCAGCTGAAGCACTTCAACAAAGAAGACGTATGGGGAATTCACCTTTACCAACAAGGGCGCCAGACTGAACCCAAGACCGAAGACATCCAGTACAAGTCGATTAGTGACTCCTTGGAGAAAGGGCTGAATCTCGTCACGCAGGAGCTAATAGGACGTCTTTGCTTGCAATACCAAGAAGAGTTAAAAGACCACTACTTTGCCCACCTTGGCCAACGTGACGAACATGGTATTCCTTACTGTATTAGCGAGGAAGACAAAAACAAACCAGAAGCTTTGTACCCATATCTCCAAGACTTAGAACTTCACCTCTGGCAACTAGAAGAAGATAGACGCAATGAGCTGTTGAAGAATGATGAAATAATGGCACAAGTCAAGGAGACTCAAAAGAAGATTGAAGCCCAAGAAGAGGTGGCCAACGCACAAGAGGAGAAGTTCCGGGCTCAAGAGAAGAAGTTTCAAAGCCAAGAAAAGAGAATTAGAGACAAGAACAAGGATATCAGGACCTTGAAGGATGAAATCCAGAGCAACGACGTCGAGTTCGAAGCTGATCGAGATTTGATCGAGACTCTACGCCGTGAGAAGAGAATGCTAAAAGAAAAGATTGAAGTCCTGGAGAAGGAAGCAATCGAGACTCTGCACCGTGAGACAACAATGTTACAGGAGAAGAACGAGGCCTTGGAGAAGGAGGTGAATGACTACAAGGAGATCCTTACAAAGGAAGGCATCATCATCGAGGAAATCGAAGAAGTTGAAGGAGATGTCATGGACGAAGTTGAGACTTAGTAGTTGGACCACCATGTTTTTCCTCGCTTAGTTCGTCGTTCTTTTTAAAACATTGATCTCCAACTTGTGGTGTGACAATGATAGAATGTTGGTTTGCAGACTCTGTGTTTTATTAATTCAACTTAGAATACTTGTTTGGTTTTGCTAAGTAGACTTTTCGCTTTTAAATTGTCTTTTGAGTGTGTTTGTGTTGACTTGGTTGCTTTGTGCATGGGTAGGATTTTTCTTCTCTTAGTTCTGTCTATCTCTCACTCATCTATGCTGAAAAACCCTACAGATGCCTCCTCGTCGTGATACCAACAATGACGACGTCATGCAACAACTGATGGCCGCTCAAGCTCAGTTGATGAATATGATGACTCAGTTCATTGCAGCAACCAACAACAACAACAACAACAACAACCACAACAACAACAACCCGCCACCTCCACCACCACCCCCAGTGGACAGACTTGCTAGATTCCTAAGGCTTAGGCCTAATAAGTTCTCATCTGCTACTGAACCAATAGTGGCGGATGATTGGCTCCGTTAAGTCAACAAGGACTTAGTAACTTGTGAATGTTCTGAGGCAGAAAAAGTGAGGTTCACTGCACACTTGTTGGAAGGACCCGCAGCATTGTGGTGGGAGAATTATCAAGTGACTCATCCCTTGGATGGCATGACTTGGGATGCGTTCAAGGAAGGCTTCCGGAATGCTCACATCTCCTCAGGTATAATGAACCTGAAGAAAGATGAATTTCGCAGCTTGAGGCAAGGTGGTAGAACTCTGAAGGAGTATATGGATGACTTCTGTATGCTATCAAGGTATGCACCAGAGGACATTGATACTGATGCAAAAAGGAAGGAAAAGGTCCTCAATGGACTTAGGGGAGAACTGAAGATACCTTTTTCTATGGCCTATACTCCAAACTATCAAGCTCTGCTGGATCAAGCTATCACCCTGGACAACAACATAAGAAAGGAAGAGAATAGGAAGAGGAAGTTCAGTGCAAGTAAGGTGCATTCTGAAGGGACATATAAGAAACACACCTCTGAAGTTAGTAGCCATAAACCCTGGAATCACTCCAACACTGGTAGTGGCCAAAAACATCATGGCCATAACCACAATGGAGGGAACAAAGGAAGCAATGGAGGATACAATGGAAATAATGGTGGATCCAGGGGAAACCATCATCATGGCCATAATCATGGGAATGGTAATCACCGTCCTAACTATGAAGGGAAGAAAGACTTGTCTAATGTGACCTGCTTCAAGTGCAAGAAGACAGGACATTATGCAACTGAATGCCCAGAGAGGAAAGCTGATGAAAATTCCAAGCCCAATCCTTTCCAGAAGGGACAAGTGAACCACATCAATGTGGAAGAAGTTCATGATGAACCTGATGCTGTGATTGGTACGTTCTTGCTCAACTCCTTTCCAGCATTAGTTTTATTTGATACTGGAGCATCTCATTCATTCATATCAAGAGCTTTTGTTAACAAACATGGGTTAGCTGAGGAAAGTCTAGGAAAACCTATTAGGGTAAGTTCACCCGCAGGAGAGATGCTAGTAAATTCCGAGTGTAGGCAGTTAGACTTGCATATTGGAAAACACACCTTCCCAACAGACTTAGTCATCCTAGAGACCCAAGGATTGGATGTTATCATCAGAATGGATTGGATGACTCGTTTTGAAGGAATCATAGATTGTGCAAATAGAGCAATCACCCTCACCACCCCAGAGAAAAGGAAGATTAAGTTCCGATCAACTTTCGAACTTAAGAAGGTTAGGCTAAATTCTCTTAAGGGGGTTAGCCTTGGTGATGTGCTTATTGTCAAGGAATACCCAGATGTTTTTCCGGAGGAACTACCGGGAATGCCACCCGATAGAGATGTAGAGTTTCTCATCGAATTGAAGCCGGGAACAGGGCCAATAGCTAAAAGACCTTATCCTATGGCTGTCGATGAATTGAAAGAGCTCAAGAAGCAGTTAGAAGAACATATCCAGAAAGGATTCATTCGTCCAAGTTCATCGCCATGGGGAGCACCAGTCTTATTTGTTAAGAAGAAGGATCAAACCCAGAGGCTAGTCACGGATTATAGAGATATAAACGAGCAAACTATCAAAAACAAGTACCCGTTACCCAAGATAAATGAACTATTTGATCAACTGGAAGGTGCTTGTGTTTTCTCAAAGATTGATCTTCGATCGGGGTACCTCCAAATGAAAGTTAGAGAAATGGACATACCCAAAACTGCATTTGTTACGAGATATGGCTCTTATGAGTACACGGTAATGCCCTTTGGATTAACCAATGCACCAGCCTATTTCATGAATATGATGAATAAAGTGTTCATGGATTTTCTGGATAAGTTTGTGGTAGTGTTCATAGATGATATTCTAATCTACTCTAAGATTCACAAAGAACATGAAGAGCACTTGCGTCTGGTATTGCAGAGACTACGTGAACATAAGTTGTATGCCAAGTACAGCAAGTGTGAGTTTTGGTTAGAACAAGTCGGATTTTTAGGCCATGTGGTGTCCAAGGAAGGTATAGCAGTGGATCCTGAAAAGGTTTCAGCTGTAACTAATTGGGAACCGCCGAAGAATGTTGGGGAATTACGAAGTTTTCTGGGTCTAGCAGGATACTACCGACGATTCATTGAAAACTTCTCCAAGATTGCCAAGGCCTTGACGGAATTATTAAGGAAGGAGAAGAAATTTGAGTGGACAGAGGCATGCGAAGCCAGTTTTCAGGAGTTGAAGAAACGTCTGGTTTCAGCCCCAGTTCTATGCTTACCTGATTTGGAGAAGGAATTCCAAGTATACTGTGATGCTTCACGTCAAGGTTTAGGAAGTGTACTGATGCAGGAAGGCAGAGTGGCATCTTACGCCTCCAGACAACTCAAGAAACATGAAGCAAATTATCCAACTCATGATCTCGAGTTAGCATCAGTAGTGCATGCTCTGAAAACTTGGAGACCCTACCTGATGGGAAAAAGATGTGAGGTATTCACGGACCACAAAAGTTTGAAGTACATATTCACACAGAAGGAATTGAATATGAGACAAAGGAGATGGCTGGAACTTATTAAAGATTATGATCTGAGCCTTCAATACCATCCGGGAAAAGCTAATGTGGTAGCAGATGCTCTGAGTCGTAAGGTGTATGTGAATGGCCTTACAGCAGGAGAATTACCCGAGGATTTATGCAAGGCATTCAAGGACCTCAGATTGGAAGTAGTACCTGAAGGGTTTGTAACTTCATTAATTGTACAACCCACCTTGATGGACAAGATACGTGAAGCTCAGAAGGGAGATAAGGAAATAGAAGAGATCAAAGTCAATTTAAGAGCTGGAAAAGCTAAAGGATTTCATGAGGATGAGCAGGGAATTTTGTGGTTTAAAAAACGTGTATGTGTGGCCAATGACCCTGATATTAGGAAGTTAATTCTGCAGGAAGCTCATGAAACACCTTATTCAATTCCTTCGGGAAATACCAAGATGTATATGGATGTGAAAGAGAGATTTTGGTGGAATAACCTGAAGAAGGAGATAGCATAATACATCGCTAAGTGTGATGTATGTAGTCGAGTAAAGGCAGAACATCAGAAAACAGCAGGACTCTTACAACCTTTGAAAGTACCGGATTGGAAGTGGGATTCCATTGGGATGGACTTCATCACTGGATTACCAAGGACCAGATCGGGTTATGATTCTATTTGGGTTATTGTTTGTCGTCTAACCAAAATAGCTCACTTCATACCCGTGAAGACCACTTATACTAGTGCTAAGCTAGCTGACATTTACATGAAGAGAATTGTGTGCCTTCACGGCGTTCCTAAGAGTATTGTGTCTGATAGAGGGACCCAGTTCACTTCTCATTTTTGGAAGCAGTTGCACGAATCTTTGGGAACCAGATTGGAATTCAGTACGTCTTTCCACCCGCAAACAGATGGTCAGACTGAAAGAGTGAATCAGATTTTAGAAGATATGTTAAGAGCTTGTGCGCTCGACTATGGATCTAGTTGGGATGATAATTTGCCATACGCTGAGTTCTCCTACAACAATAGTTACCAAGCCAGTATTGAGATGGCACCGTTTGAAGCCTTAAATGGAAAGAAATGCACAACCCCACTGTTGTGGAGTGGTGTAGGAGAATGGAGTTTCTTTGGGCCTGATATAATACAGGATGCTGAAGAGAAAGTCAGGCTGATTAAGGACAGATTGAAAATAGCACAATCACGTCAGAAAAGCTACGCAGATTCCAAGCGTAGAGAAGTCACTTATGAAGTAGGAGATAGAACCTATCTAAGGGTGTCACCACTTCGGGGTGTGAAAAGATTTGGAATCAAAGGAAAGTTAGCACCTCGATTCATTGGACCATTCAAAATTCTTTCTCGCAAAGGTGAAGTGTCCTATGAGTTAGAACTACCTGAAATACTGTCTGTTGTTCATAATGTTTTCCATGTCAGTCAGTTGAAGAAATGTCATCCCGAGATGATGGGAGTTCCCTTAAAGGATACAGTACCTCTCGAGGAGGTACAATTGGAGAGTGATCTGACATACGAAGAGAAGCCCATCAAGATATTACAGACAGCAGAAAGAGTCACCCGTACCAAAACCATCAAGTTTTGCAAGGTTCAGTGGAATCATCACACCGAAGACGAAGCCACCTGGGAACGAGAGGATGATCTCCGAGAAGACCACCCGCACCTATTTGCTGACCTTTCCGAAGCTCGAGGGCGAGCTTCTTCTTAAGGGGGTTAGTCTGTAACATCCCAAATTTCTCAAAAATTTAAAACTTTGCATTCATGCATCATGCATCATAAAAGTATGGCATTGAAATCACATAAGGAGTAAATTGAATTTTATTTATAATGTTAAATAGAATTGTTTTCATTAAAGAGGTTTATTTGAGCTCCTTTTACAAATCAGTATTTTATTATTTTATTTATTCAGAAAAATGATATCAAAAAGTTATAAATTTAATTAGCTTTACAAAACATAATTTTATGAATTTTTCTGAAATGTTTTGATAAGTTTTAAAAATCAATTTTGAATTAAACACTGAAATCAGAAAATGATTTGTTTTAAAAAAAAAGGGGAGAGAGGCCACCTGGGCCGAAGCCCACCTGTTCTCTACCGCGCGCGCGCTGCCTCGGCCCAGCAGCAGCCCAGCTCCCTCCTCGCAGTCGCTGACGACCGGGCCCCACCTGTCATCTCCTTCGTCGTGTAGATCACGAGCTCCTACCGAACTCCTAACGAACTCGAAATCGAATCGGATCAAATCCGTTGTTTAATCACGGATTAATCGGTCCCCTTCGCCCCTATATAAACCCCCCCTCCGCCTCCGTCTCCCGCGTTCAAAACCTAACAGAAACACGCCAGAATCGCGAGATCCTCGCCGACATTGCCGCCGCCGTGATTTGCATCCTTCCGGTGAGTTCAACACCCGAGCTTCATCTCTACACCCCCTCTGCGCCTCCCCTTCACCGTACGCGTCTAACGGACTTGCTCCGGCGTGGTTTCGTGCACCAGGGCGGCTGATTCATCGAAGACCGACGCCGCCGTCCGCCGCGCTTCTCCGACGAGCTCGCAGAGGAGGAGAAGGGCCACCTCGACCACGTCCATCGCGCCATCAAGTCCGCCGCCGCCTCCCGCGTCCAGTGGTATGAGTTTCACCCCTCCCCTAGCCGTAGAACGCGAGGTTCATCGTTTCCGACGAGGGCGCCGCCGCGGGCACGGGATCTCCGGCGAACTCCGGCCGGCCACGTGCACCCTTTAGATCCGAGCTGTTCGTTCGAGATCGGACGTGCGAGATTAGATCACCCTTACCGCTTCGTCCATCAGATCTGGTGCGTTAGATTTAAATTAGATCGTACGGTCCACGTACGCGATCCGCGCGAATCGGTATCGCCCAATCACAGCACGCCGCGTGGCGCTTTTAATTTCTATTTTCGGCAGAGATTTGTTTTAAAAACAGAAAATAACACAAACTTGTAAAAATCATATCTTTTGATCTGTTCATCCAAATTTGATGAATTTTATATCCACGTGTAGCTGTGCTCGTGTAGTTTAATATGGTTTCATTAGTTTATCCTTTTAGTGCATATTAAATTGCGAAATTAAATTGTTTAACTTTCGGATATTAAATCAATAACTTAATTAATAATTTTTCTCTCCAAATAAATCCAATTGTTTTAGAGAGATATTAATGTCCTCGGTCCAGAGAGTGTAACATGATTTTTATTTGAAACTTCTTCTAATAGACTTAAAGAAATTGGTTTTATAATTTAAAACTACTAATATGCTCATTAATTAAATGATTAATTAAAATATTAAAATATTGATCATTGCATCTTTATGCATGAATAACAGAGAACTTAATATAGTAATTAATTGGTCTTGTGAAGTTCATTGCATATTAAGCATGCATACATATTTTTGTATTGATATTCTAAGTGTTATGCTTGTGTGTTTATTGAGTGTTATTATTTGTCTCTAGATTGTGAAGAGGAGGAAGGTCCTTGTGATTGTTATTCTTGCTGTGCTTGTTCCCTTTGTTACCAAGGCAAGTGACATTCATCATCTATCCTATGTTTTCTATATGCATTATTAGTAGATTTTGAGTAGTATGCATGATAGGGAAATTTTGATACTATCTTAGAATGCTAAGTTAGTCTACACTTTGAAAATATCCTAGTAGTGTGTAGCCATCCCTTCCCTTGCAGCCACCAAAAGTTTTATTAGAGGCCTAGCTATGCTTTAAAGAAGTTTACTTTTTATGTTATGGAATTATTGCTAAGTGTTAAAACATTGAATACACTTCTGGGTGGAATTGGTTGTTTGGTTTATGTTGAGTGGCTTTTGGGACTATGCTTGTGGTTGTCTTCGCCTAGGATGAATTTCTATTCTACTTAGGGCCATGAGTATGGTGGTTTTCACCCAGAAGCGCACTTGTGGACGGCCACCCAGGAACAAAGAGATTACTAAGTCCCTCCAAGTTTAGAAGCTTCCCGTGCAGCCTTTTGACAATGGGCTCTGTCTAGAACGACTAAGTTGTGAGAGTGCAACCTATCAGCTTGACAAGCAGATGTAGAGTTGATAGGTGGAACGGGTCTTGCTAGTATGGTTGCATTCTTCTTCTGAAAGTTCTTGTCTCAATTCTCTCCTTTCCATAATACACTCCGCGTGTATAGGATATCTCGGACAAATTGAGTCTTAAGGTGAAAGTGCACAACCTCTGCAGAGTCGACAAACTGAGTACTTAGCCGTGTCCCCGGTGATGGACAACTTCGAGCAACTGGACAAGGATGGACGGAAGAATCTCAACATGGTTTTCGTAAAGTAAAATTTGACTAAGGAAAGAATTATTGGTGCACTTGGGCTTCATCCCTTGGTGCCAAGTCTTTGAGATACAAAAGTGTTTTACAAAAGATAGGAGGAAACTAGCTTTCTGCAAAATAGCCTACAAACTCCACTAAGCCAAATATGCATATAGAATTAGACTTGCCATAATTTTATCCACCATAGTCACTTGCCAATACTTCATTGTATTGACCTCCTTCGGGGGCTGCATATTCAAATGTGCAGGTAATTCTGAGGAGGAGTAAGTTTGGACTCGATTCTACACCCAACATGTCTGCTCGTGGCGTATGCTAGAAGAGAAGGCCCATTGCTTTTATTTTCGTTGTGAACTCTGAATATTTTAGCTAGTCTTCATGACTATGCACTTTGTAATAAAGCTATACTTGGCTATTTTTGGATCTCGATGTAGTATTTTGATACTTATGCAATGATACTATATATTTTGTACTGTGGTGCTAGCAGTGATCCAGGGACTAGCACATAACACAGGTGTTCCATCTTTATTTTAAGATGGGGCGCTACATCCGCCCTTAAAGGAATCCTTAGTGGAAAAGTGAGCTCGTACCTTTGTGGTTGAGTTCACGGAGAATAGGGTGAGCCCTTTGTGGCGTTGAGCTTACCTTTGTAATAGCTCACACCCCTCCAACGAGACGTACACCTATGTGGTGGAACTCGGGATAAAATCCCCATCTCCGAGTTCTTTTTTGGTTATCTCGTTCCACTCACTGTCCTTTATTGCTTATCTACTTATCGTTCTTGCTTAGTTTTCTTGTTGTCTATTACTTGTAACATCTAGTTCACATATAGACAACTTACTTTCTGCTTGCCTAAAACTGAAAAACATATAAATATTGGTCACCACCTATTCACCCCCCCCCCTCTAGGTGGTCAACTTCCGTTCATAGGTCGGCGTCCATTAACTCAATGACGATCCGGGTGATGAAGTTTAACTCGTCTTCTTATTCTTCTACTACGCCGGACTCAGGGCCGGCTTCTTCAGCATCGACTTCATTACCCGACTCATCGCCAGAGTCAGGCGTGGAGAACAAGGTCGCGGACCACTAAGGGTCATCCGCCTGAGAAACTCAAGGTTATAATTCAAGAAAATCTATGACATAAAGGAAAGATAGAGGAATCAGAAAGTCACGGCTTTATGAGGTTGGTAGCAGAGAAAGGCGGAAGGCCGTCCTTCTTCAAGTCCTCCGTGGACTCTTTAACAATCCTCCGGGCAGCCTTTGTCAGCACCTCCTCCGGGTGTTGCATGTTATTGAAGCGCATCGGGTCATCGAATGACCCGGAATATTGGCATATCAGACCCGGCCGAATACCGAGTGGCATAATATGCCACTGTGAGATCCTGGTTCAGATGTGAGATCCTGGCTCAGGTCTTAAGAGGATTGATAGAATACTCATATCAACAAGTTGCAACTTCTTTTCCGAAAGCTCATCTGGAAAGAACTCCGAGGTTAAGCGTGCTTGGTCTGGAGTACTCCAAGGATGGGTGACTGACCGGGATGTCCTTCCCGGGTCCGCACAAGTGAGGACAAAGTGCACATAAAAGACCAGTGTTGATCTACGGGGCCAGTCTAGAGATACTAGAGAGCTGCCAAGCGTGACAGGCTCGGTCCGGTGGTGGGCCGAGGTGTTACAACCACCCCATCCAGCATTTGACCAAGTCAGCGTCGGTGAGCCCGTGGGCGAGAAGGGCGCAAACCCGGCCAATCAGAGGCTCGATAGCCTTTCGGTCCGCGGGGAAAGCGAAGGAATTCATATTATCATTCAGGGTGAGCCTCTCGGCGCAAAAGCCGGGAAGATCCGGCTCACCCTAAGGAGTTGGAGACAGGCAGTAGAACCAAGTCTTCTGCCAGTCCTTCGGGTGCGAGTGAATAACAACACCCGGGAAGACAAGATTGCGGCGGCACTGGATTGTAACCCCGCCGCAAGAGACCAAAGGGCCCTCCGGGTATTCGCGCTGAGGCTTGCAGTAATAGAATTCAAGGAAGAGAGGGAGATTGGGCGCTATACCGAGATAGACCTCGCAGAGGACGACAATGTGGCCGATATTGAGCACCGAGTTTGGTGCAATATCTTGCGGCTGGATTTGGAAGTAATCAAAGACTTGGCGGAAGAAAACGGAACACGGGGGTTTGAAACCCCGGGCTATATGGTCCGTGAAGACGACACCCTCGCCAGGGCCGTGTTGCGGCAGCGTCTCCTCTTCATCGGGAAGTCGCCAGTGGACCTTCGACTTAGCTTGGAGCATGCCAAGCTCGACCAAGTCCTGGACGCGGCGCTCATGAACGGTTTATTTTCCCCAGTTACACCCGGACTTCCGCTTGGTCTTCTCAGCGGCGACTGTCCCGGATGATCCGGCGCCGGGTGTCTTCTTGACTTTCTTCGGGACGCGTTGAGCTGCTGATTTTGAACCCATGATGAATGGAAGCCTGCTGACCAGGGATATCCCCATCAATACCCATGGTTACTAGCCTAGGGTAAGAGTTTATGAGGTAGAGAACGTGTGGTGTTGGTAGATTCGACGGCTGACAAGCGGGAATTACCCAGGTTCGGGGCCCTCGAGTGAGGTAAAACCCTTACTCCGGCTTGTCTGTTATTGATTGTGTATATGCGGCGAGTACAAGGGTCTAGCAAGATGTCGATCTTGCTAGGGTTTGGTGATTCTGATTGGGTGTGTCCCTGGTCGGTCTCCCTCATGTCCCTTTTATAGGGGTACAGGTCTCGGGTCATAACCGACTAGGACTACATGTATGGAAAGTACTATCGACTATGCTATCTATGGTATATGTCTTCGACTTGGGCTTCACTTGTTGGGCTTCTTCAGCCTATTGACAATTGGGCTTTGGTATAACCTTGTACCCACACGAAGGGGTACCCGTTTGGTATAACCTTGTCATTAGCCCCCGAGTACTTGGCTAATTCAGAGAATAAGTCATGGACTCACTACATAGTGCACGTCTCATGTTTTATGCTTTTGATATGATGATTTTGTCTTTTGGATATATGAGTTTTGACATGGGATTATTCGGCTCAGTCGAAACCAGTTGACACGAAGTGTAGGATTTTAACACTGCTGGAGTGATCCTCGGCCCTTTCGACTGATCGATGGCTCTTACCTTTGTATTTATCGTATACAGCATCCGAGGTACTCTACCGACTGATTTTCACTCGGGAATTCTTTATGTTTCGAATGTCTTTTGATTCTATCGGGTCCACGACAGTGCTCCCGATGGGAGTAGCCCCCGAGATTGTGCTTTATTGCTTGCAGTAGAGGATAATCTCAATTTTCTGCTTTTACTAGTCGAATTCTTTTTTACCTTCTCCCGTTGGGAGTTTCCCACTCGACTATTTTTAATTCCTGACATTTTGCTTTTGAGTTTGTAAGGAGCTTTTCCCTTTTGTCAGTCGCGGCATAATGCCCGTTTTTTATTCGTTTGGAATGATGTCATGCGTGACATCCTTGGCGTGCGAATAGCACTCTGATGGGACGTCGCACAGTGAGCCCCTCTCTTTGACCGTTGTGGACGCCGGTTCATTTCTGATTTGACCTGACGTGGCGAGGCTTCCGCAAACGTGATGATGGTCTCCTCGTTTTGCGCGTGTAGTGGCGGCGTGGCCTATGATGGTTCCCCTCCGATTGTGCCACGTGTCCTCGTGTCTTTGTTTGGACGGCCGTGTGAGCCTCTGGTTTTTATCATAAGTACGGGTTTCTCCGTTATTAATTTTTACCCTGCCATTTGCCTCTTGCCTTCCTTTGTTTCATCTTCCTCCTCGCGCTCGCCGCCTGCTTTTGCGATCTCTTCCTTTTTCGCGCCCTCCTCGCTCCTGCATTCCCATAGACTACCATGGCCCCAAAGAAGAGCTCGACGTCCTCTACTGCCGCCAGCAAGAAGAGGAAGGAAGCGACTACCACCACCGTCCCTGCCGCTCTGAAGAAGCAGTTGGGTGGCTGGACTTCCTCCGTCGTTACGGAAGAATGGTTGATGGTTTCCGCAAGGAGGGTCTTTTGCCTCCGCCATCGGAGCTCACCGTTCGAGCTCCTGGCAAGGACAACTTTCCCGCGCCTCTTATCGGAGAACGGGTATGTTTTGATGAGTTCCTCCCTCGTGGTTTTCGCTTTCCATTGCACGACTTCGTGCACGGCCTCCTTTCTGCTTACGGGATACAGATCCATGATCTGATCCCCAATGGAGTTTTGCACATTTCTTGTTTTATGGTAATGTGTGAATGCTTCTTGGGGATATCCCCTAGCTGGCCATTATGGAAGTCGATCTTCCTAGTGCGCCCCATGGGTCGCCACTGCCGTGTCAACCCAGTCGGAGGCGTTGGGTTCCAAGTCAAGGCCGGTTGCAAGTACTTCACCTTGAAGGCAGTCGAGTCCGCTCAGGGATGGAGAACCAAATGGTTCTACGTCCAACTGGGCCAAGATGTCCGCCCCGCCTTCTCGACCAACGTTGTTGAGAAGACGAAGGCCTAGGAGCATTCCCTCTCTCCAGCCGAAGAGCTCGAGGCTGCCCCACTGCTGGAGAGAGTCGCTGGATTGCTGAACATCGGCGTTTCCGGTGTTCAGTTGATCCACACATTTCTGAAGGCTCGGGTGTCTCCTCTTCAGTAGCGCGCGCACCCGATGTGGGCATATGTGGGTGTATCCGACCCCACAAGGATTAGTGTTGTGGAGCTGTCGGCGAATGAGCTTGACACACTCGTGAAGTCGGTGACTAGCTACAAAGCGGAGGACACCAGCATCTATGACTTCAAGATAGCTCCTTTCAGCTCGGAGAATCCCCTTCCCGAAGTAAGTTACTTGCTCCATTGTTTTTTACTGGACTTTTGCCATCGTCTTCTCCCTTCATCTTGATTATGCTTTTTGCTTTGCTCTGTATAGGGGCACTCGACAAAGTCTTCGCTCCCTCCCTTTCCCGAAGTTGGTCATGTTGAGGAGACAGATGTGCTGAAGGAGCGAGAGAAATCGACAGACTCTCTGCCTGGTGCCGACCTCTTCTTCGGAGAAGTCCGAAGTGGATGGAAAAGGTGTAGATCTACCCGACACCGAGGCGACAAACGCACCCACCCCTAAGCGTCTTCCCTAGGTGCACTCAAGTGAAGGCGCGGAGGCCATGGACTCTAGCGCTTCTTCCCCTGTGCGGGACGTGCCACCCTTGGCTCAGCGCTCGCCTCCGCCTTCTTTCGGCAATTCTAGCTTTGGCGGGCCTCGTTTCGACCTCGATCTCACTTTCGAAGAAGATGAGCGAAGGTAACTCTTTTTGTTGTGTGAATGTGTGCACCCTCTATTGGTTTTTCGCTATTCTTTTAACTTTCGGACTTTCTTTTCTTTGCATTTTTAGCGATGATCGGGGCACTAGTCCTTTAGCTGCCCATGCCACGACTACCACCTCCTCTCCGGCTGCGGAGGCGGTAGTTATTCCTTTGCCACCTGCTGCTCTTACGTCGACGGTCGCAGCGCCTATTATTGCTGCTTCACCTGCTGCACCTTCGTCTTCTTCGCTACCCTCCTGGCTAAAGCATGTAAACCTTCTTTCCTCTGTCAACATGGTGTTTTTTTCTTCGGCATGTGTGTTTGATGCATTCGTTATATTGTAGCCGGCCGCAAGTGGCCTTGTTTCTTTTGGCGACGCAATTGCGCACTCGGAAGATGAGCGAGTTGCTCTTCGCTCCCAGCTAGATCAGCTCAGCCGTAAGCCTCTTCCTCTGCTCTGCATATGCTGCCCCTCTTCTTTTGTGTGACTGGACTGCTTTCTCTCTTTTTTTTTTAGGGGAGAAAGAAATTTTTAAATATCGACTGGCTGATGTCGAGAAGACCCTCTCCCAGCAATCGACTGCCCAGGAAGAGTTAGATGCTCTTCGTGCTTCCAAAGGGGAGCGGGCTAGGCGACTACTCGGCTATGCGCACTCCCTTGCTAGTGAGAAATAATGATTTTTGTGTGCTGGTTTGCTTGGTTTGCCTTTTTCCGAATTTTTGATATGTATTTTCTTTTGCTATGCAGACCCTTCTTCCAGCTCCGTTGGCGCGGCGAGTGTTGTCTCGTCACTCGACCAAGCCATCGATCAGGTGGGAGCGATCGTGAAGCACGCCAAGAAATCTCTAGAGACGTCCCTTCAGACACTCGGCGCTGTTTTTAGAGAAGTGCTGCCAGCAGCCGAGGTCCCATACACCTTAGCGGGATTGGCTGCGCGACTGGGCCCCAAATCAAAGACTTCGAAGTCTTACACCTAGTAGCTGATTGTACGCGGCTCTGACTCCACCTTCAAGCTTCTTCTTAGTCGGGGCGCAGATGCTCAGTATGAGTCTCTCCTGTCTGACTTTCAAAAGAAGCCAGATGGGAGACCTTCGTCTCTGGGGAAGTTAAGCGCCCGCGCTTCTAGTCTTGCTAAGGCTAGTATTGCGACTATGGAGCGCCGCATGGCAGCTGTTGATGCTGCCCGCAAGGCAGGGCCCGAGTCTGCTGCCCAGTCTTAGTCAGTTTTAGCGTTAGTTCTTTTGCTTTGGGCTGTACTATGTGATGTACACTATGCCACCTAATGTTAGTATTTGGAAGATATATCTTTTGCTGATCCTTTGCATGCTTGCCTTTTTGCCTCGACTTGTTTCTTGCCTGAAGTGCTTATGATTGTGCCTCAGTCGAACTGCTCGACCACACCGAGGAATGCTCGAGTGGGAGGGAGTGGCGCTCGACTGCGCAGCTGACGAATGACGCCCGCGTGCTTGAATATGCGAAGAAAAGGGTTGTTAAACTGGAGCAGCAGCTCAAGATGGCCCAGACTGACATGGAAATTCTTCGGGGAAGGCCTTCTCTTTCCACTCAGAGGGGAAAATATGTTCTTTATGAGATGAAAGATTCGAATAGGCAACTTGAAGGTATCTGCTTTGGCTTTGTTTCTTGAGTGTGTGTGTGTGTGCTGCACCTGGTGTCTTACCATCTTGCTCTATATGTAGTTTTTGTAGATGAATCTCGTGCCGAGGCCGCTCGTATGGCTGAACGTCTAGCGAATGCTACTCAGGTGGTCGTCATCGTCCCTCAACATTTCTGGCTTGATTCATATCATGTCGAAATTCTTGCCACTCTGAAGGTGAGAGTGTGGCGTGGCGCTATTCTGCTGGAGCGCTGTCGGGCGACACTTGCGCGGGGGAATCACTTTTTCTTTCCTGAAGGGCCACAGCCTCGAGGCATACACGCTCTAGTAGACATGTTCCGCTCTCAGGAGCCTATTCGAGAGGCTGTGACCCGACGGGTTGTGCTTGGAGCCAATGCTGCATTCGCCTATATGAAGCGCCAAGATTCTTTGCATCCTTCTTCTTCGTCATCCCGGTCGGAGATTCGACTGTCGAGCGAAGATATGAGCGAACTCTTGCTATCGCTGAGAAGTTGATAAGACAAGCGCGGAAGCAATTGATCGACTCCAATCTGCCGCTGAAGGATGAAGATGCTTAGCTTATGTGTTTGTAGATTTTATACTGTAAATGAAATACAGAGACCCAACCCCCGAGCAAAGCAAGTGGGGTTTTGCTGTTATGCCTTTAAGGATCCTTTGCCCGCATGCGCTGGATGCTCTTAGGTGTATTTGAGTATGTTTGTGTTTTTGTCTTTTGATACAGACGCAGCCCTCGAGCACGTCGAGTGGTTTCTTTATGCACGACTCCTGAACACGTCGAGTGTTTGCTTTGTGCGCAACCCCCGAGCATATCGAGTGGTTGCTTTATACGCAACCCCCGAGCACGTCGAGTGACTGCTTTATGCGCAACCCCCGAGCATGTTGTAACATTACAACATTTTATAATGTTCAAAAATAACTAAAATTTAAAAAAAATTGTTTTGATTAAATAAAATATTAAATGCATAAGAAAACCAACTATGAAAGACTTCAAACTTATTGAAAGAGTTTAATATTTCAAATGTCACAGTTTAAACATTTTATTATCTATTGTATTTCAAAAACATTAATATGAAATTTGAAAAATATTTTACAAACTATAATCCATTTTATTTTAAGTAAATAGCTTACTTATAAGTAATTGATTTTAACCACTTAGCCTTAGCTATAAATAAGTTAAAATAATAATTACAAGTGTATTTTAAACTATTGAAAACATTGTCTAATTGCCAAAAGATTATTATTCATTTACCTCAGTTCAAAATGTAGTTTGGAAATTATAAGCCTATATTTTATAACTTTAAAACTTAATAAATTAAAATTAATGAAGTATGCAAATAAACATTTCATTTGCTTAAATGATTTTCATTTATTTTAAAAGCATGAGGTGTTTAATATATTCTAAATAAGAAATGAATTAAAACAAAAATCTTTTCCAAAGTTGTTATGAAGTTTCAATTGAATTATCTTAATATAAAATATAATGGTGCACAAATTATTTTGAATTAAAATGAATTCATTAATTTCCCTTTTTATTTTCATATAGTATATGTTATGTTATTTAGTATTATACTAAAGCCTAAAATGATTTTAGTGTTTGAAAATTAGTTTAAATAACTTGAATTCAAACATATTTGAATGTGGGTAATTTCATAAATTTTATTTAACCTCAAATGAATTATTAAATCTCTAATTTCAAAGTTAACCTAAAATAGGCAAAATTGTATTTTATGAATATTTCAAAACATTATTTTTCAAAAAATTTCAAAACATACCCACTAATGGTTTAAAGCATAGATATGAATTTTACAAATTTTTAGAAATTTGTTTGACCTCATTTGGACATTTAAAACAAAAGATATGAATTAAATCAATAAAATCAAAAAACAATTGCTGACGTCAGCATCGTCTTCCTCCTCCCGCACGAAAATCACTCCCGTGATTGCTTCCAAATCCGGCTCCAATCCAAGCGCCATTTGTGGGATTTCCTTCGGCCGACCAGGCCCATAAGTTGCCCCCGAGCTCTCCATTCTCCACCCCCTCGAAACCCTAGAAATCCCGCCACCAGGCCGCCGCGGTCCTCCGCCACCATCCGCCATTTCTGCCGGAAAGTTTCGAGGTTTTCGTCGATGACCGAGCCCCCCGAACCCTCCTTTCCCTCTCATTCTTCCTTGCACCTTCGTGCACATCACGGTGACGTGTTTTCCCCAAATTTTTCCGTGCCAGTTCGTGCAGTGCGCCCGCACCCGAAGCTCGCCACCGCCCGACTCAACTCCGGCGAGCAACCGGAGAAGGCACGAGACGCTCCTGCCTCCGTCACTTCGCCAACGTCTTCCCCGCGACCTCCGCTTCGCTCTGGTGCGACTCGTTCATCCCGGGGGACAGTGTATCGTGAAGAACGCCGCGACGCCACCGTCGATATCATCTCCGGCGAGGTCCTCCGGCGAGCTCCACCACCAGGTAATGGTCAACGCCTCCCCTCCGTCCGATCTGAAATCAACGCACCAGATTAGATTCCATTAATCCAACCGGTACGCTCAGATCTGATCCATTGGATCTAAATCCTACGGCCCAGATTGCTTCACTTATCCACGTCAGCCGCACAGTCAGCGCACAGTCAGCGCCCAGTCAGCTGCCACGTGGAAAATGAATTTCTTATTTAGATTTAATTGGCAGCTTTCCAGAAAAGCCCCTGCCACTTAGATCTGTCATAACTTTTTAACCACTTATCCAAATTTAACAAACTTTATAGTTTTGGAAAGCCCTCGACATGTGGAATATTTTAGATCTGCCAAAATTCAAATTTGACTAAGTTTAAAATATTCAAGTTTCAAATGGAAGATTTGAGTATATTTGTCGTAACTTTAAATCTATAATTCCAAAAATTTCAAATAAAATTGTTTTAGAAACTTTAGAATATTTGTACTGTGATGCCTCTGTTATAAAATATTTTTTTAAGTAATATTTGAATGAATTCATAGTTATATATTCAAATTGAATAGTTTGAATATTTTCAACATAACTTTTAATATAAGCATTATTTCTGGATAAATCCAATTGCAATAAATGTATTTAAATTCCCTTGTCTATTAATACTAATTATAAAATTTTGTTATAAAATTTTAAATCACATAAAAATTTAATCTTATATTTATTCCTTTATTATATTTTGTGAAAATAGAAATTAATTAAATTGCATTAGCATAATTGTTCATGTGATTAAAAATTGCATTTCATGCATATCATATTTTATTTTGTAGTTATATTTCCCATAAGAAAACTCCTTCCCCATTTTCTCTAAGTTAGAAATATTTTCAACTTAGCATTTCGGTAAAGTGATACACTTAGACACTTAGGATTTTCAACATGGAGCTAGAAGACCAAAGAAGGACTTAGAAGAAAACAGACTGTGTAAGCATCCCAAGATGTCAAGCACTTAGAAGAAAAATGAGAAGAAGTTCAAGAAGGCCAACCTACCTTCTATTCTCTAAGTCTTTCTCTCTGTCCTTTCTTCTTCTCTGAGACTTCATGAAGACTAAATAAATCCAAGACCAGCCCAGGTGATACAAAAATCATCAAGTCTGAAGATTATTCAAGTGTACCAAGAATTCAATCAAGACATCACGAAGGAAAAACTACAAGTCTGGAGATGAAGCCTGGAAGATCAACTACATCTTTCTTTCTACCTTTTTCCCTCTTCCCTAGTCTTGTCTTTTAAGACTTAAACAAATTTTTATCATGATGTTATCATCTTTAAAGTCCTTTTGACACCCATTTTCGCTTTGCATTAACTTAAAATATTTTCTTAGCATGACATACATCTCTAGTCTTTAGGAATATTTTGCACCTCATGCATAAACATATTTTCCTTACATGTTTTATGAAACTTGTTTGTTCACTAGATATGAGCATGTATGTTTGATGAATGTTGTTTGTTGATTGTTGTATTGTTGTTTGCTTATATTGTTTAGATTAAACGGAGAGCAAACGTTCGTTGTTGAAAAGAGTTTGTGAACAACGACAACATTCAAAGGCAAGTGGCACACCTCATAAACTTCCTATTATTTTATATATGCGTTACTTAGTGTATTTTTATGTAAGCATGTGTAGGATATTATTGCTATGCTTAACCTATGTAGAAATTCCTTATTCCCGAGTCTAGGCTCCTATGCAATACTTAGTAGAATTATTGATGCCATGCAATGGATGAAAAGTTTTACAAAATATTAAGTGACTACTCAGGACCGTGCTCATGGTTGTCGTCGCCTAGGATGAATGTCTATTCTACTTAGGGTCGTGAGCATGGTGAATTTCACCTGAGAGTGTACATCCACTAAGTTAATGAACCACCTGGGTGTTAAGTGGTTGTATGGTTTATGATGAGTGGCTACTCAGGTCCATATCTATGGTTCCTGCAGTATGTGCACTTGTGGATGGCCACCCAGGGAACAGAGGAATCTGAAGAACTCCGAGTGACGATTGCTTCCAGTGCAGCCATTGCCAATGGGCTCTGGCTTGATCAACTATGTTGCATGGACTCTCTCCGGCTTGACAAGCAGATGTAGGGGGTGTTAGGTGGAACGGGTCAAGCCAGAGTGGGAGGGAAAATGCTTCTGAAAGATCTCGTCTCATTCTTCTCCTTTTCCTTATCACTATAAGTGTGTAAAGGATAGTTTGGGTTGAATGGGTACAATGGTGAACGTGCACAACCTCTGCAGAGTGTAAAACTAAGTACTTAGCTGTGTCCCCGGTACGGACAATTTAAGTAGCTGATCACGGACGTCAAACGGAGGATTCCACCATTCCAACTTCAGAAATAAAACTTGATGGGTGAACAAGGGAAGATGAGATTATGGTTTTCATGCCATACTTGTCTTGATTTGAAGAAAATGTTCTCAAAAGAGTAGGAAAATTGGCTTTATGCAAAATAGCCTTGAACTCCACCAGCCAAATATGCATATAAGCTATTAGAGTTATTCCAATAAGTGTCCACCATAGTGTCACTTGCCAGACTCCATTTTAATGGAATCTGACCCACGTTGTTGCAATTTTTTTCTATTGCAGCTTGATCAGATGGCGAGTGAGGTTTCGTTTGAAGGTTTCGAGTCTACAACCAACATGTTTTCGCCTGTGGCAGCATGAAAGTGATAGAGACTCACTGCTATTGTATTTCCGCTGTTTACTCTTTCAAAGCATAAAGCTGCAACTTGTATTGAATATTTTGTAAGTCTGGATCATCGATGTAATAAAATTGATACTTTATTGTTATATAACATCGTAAACTGTGTGTGCAAACGAATCGATCCAGGGATTTGGACTATACACAGGTATCTGCCTTATTTAAAGTGCAGGTACGCAACATATGTCGAGTGGTTGCTTTATATGCAGCCCCCTAGAACGTCGAGTGACTGCTTTATGTGTTGCTCCGAGCACGTCGAGTGTTTGCTTTATTCGCAGCCCCCGAGCATGTCGAGTGGTTGCTTTATACACAGCCCCCGAGGACGTCGAGTGGCTGCTTGATGCGTTTCTTCGAGCACGTCGAGTGTTTGCTTTGTTCGTAGCCCCCGAGCACGTCGAGCGGTTGCTTTATGCGCAGCCCCCGAGGACGTCGAGTGGCTGCTTTGTGCGTTTCTCCCGAGGGTCTCCTAGAGAGTAATCCTGGGCCCAGTTCCTCACAGATGTCTTAGGGTTGCTCCCGAAGACATCTTCGAGAAACTGGTTCTCAGGATAACTCCCTGTACTTGCTTTTGTCCTTCTTGTAAATCCGATGTACTTCCAGAGAGTAGTCCTAGGCCCAGCCGCTCGAAGATGTCTTAGCTTACACCACCGAAGACATCTTCGAGAAGCTAGTGCTTAGGAGAACTCCCTACTGCTACCTGAGTGAGAATGAAGAGCTGGGGGTCTATTTATAGTGCCTATCCCTGCCTCTTGCCTTCTCCAAAGGGTAGTTCCAATGGCATCTCTAAGGCCACCTTTTGCTCTGCCCCAAGGGCCAACGAACTGTAACTCGAATCAAGTGGCTTTTGATGATAGCAAAAAGGGTTAATCTGACAGCCATTGGGGCCGAATTACCCGGGCCTTTTACCCTACCCAGGGGTGTCCCTGACATATGTACAGCCCCCGAGCACGTCGAGTGGCTTTTTTTTGCTTTGTGATTTATGTGCAGCCCTCATGCATATCGAGTGGCTGTTTTTTGCTTTTTTTTGGTGAAAACATTATGCAGGAAAGATATGGATAATCTCTTTTCTTTATAAATGTTGACCAACAAGCCGCCTCGTTAAAAACCTTCCAGTCCCCTTAGGTACCCTGGTATGGAAAAGACCACATCTGGAACCTGCTGGCCTTTTGATACATTAAACTTTTGCTACATCGACTGGATGTTTTTTGCTACGTGGAGATGACCCTAATTGGCCTTATTCTCCAAGTTGTGTGCTCCCTCTTGAAGAAGTGGCATATGTAGCTTATACCTCCTTTCGTATGGCCTCTTTGGTTTTTGCAGTCGCAGCATTGGGTGTTCTCCGCGGGACGTGTCTTTCCTTGGTAGTGTGATGTGCATAGCAGTAAAAGCTTCGAGTGGTATCGCCTCCGCCGCATCCTGCTTTCTCATTTTGCAACCGTCACATATGATGACACAGTTTGGCACTACTTGGCTCAAGATTGTAGTGATGTGGCTTGAGTTTGTCAATCTACTTGTGCTTGACCGCAACTAATCAGTTGTAACTTGTCTTTTTTTGCTTGGGAGATCCTCTTGGTCTGGTTTTTCCTGAAGGTTTTTGTTTCTCGAGTGGCCTGTTGATGCCACCTTCTGATTTACCTACGGTTTATGTGCTTGAAGAGGACACCTGGCAAAACCTGTGCTTTTGCCGCTCCAATATTGGCTAGCATGTTGTCTTGTTTGTTGCGCGCGCGTGTTATATGATGTAGCTCGCAGCTGTGAAATCTTCTCTGCCACATATCGAAGTAATCTTGGTATCTAGCCAGCTTGTCCATGTTCATTCTGCTTGTACCTGCTACGTTTTGCGTGATTGTACACGAGCTCCCTCAGATGATGATGTTTTGTGCTCCTTAAGCTCTTGCCAGTCGCATGCCTTGGAATAGGCTTTCATAGTCGACTTCGACTTTTGATGGTGCCGGGAAGTTTATCTGCAATACATACTGTACTCGCTCCTTTTGGGATTTATGAGTATCATACCTGCGCCTGTGCCTCTACCGTTTTTGGTCCCGTCAAAGTATATTGCCCATCGTTTGGCTTGTGCGATTTCTTCTTCTCCTGTGGGTTCGACCGTACACATGTCGTTTACTTCATGTACCGCAGCTGCGGTTGCTCTTTTCTTGCGTTCTGGCTCTGTTGCTACTTCTCTTCCGTCTCGTGCCTTGTCGGAGGTTTCTTCGACTCTATATGTCTCTGAGATCCTGCAAAAGTCTCTGTCACAGTCGTCTGACTTTTGGAAATTTCCATTGACTGTGATGACTCCTTTTGGACTCGGCATTTTGAGCTTGAGGAATGCGTAGTGGGGTACTGCCATGAATCTTGCAAATGCTGGCTGTCCCAATATGGCATGGTATTGTGGTTTCCAGTCGACGACGTCGAAGTCGATGAGCTCGCCTTAGAAGTGGGTTGCATTCCCGAACGTGACGTCAAGTTGGATTTTCCCTTCTGGACGCACAGCTTTGACCGGCACAATTCCGTGGAAGGTGTTTGTAGACTTCGGGACGTTCTCGACTAACTTGTTCATCCTCCGGAGTGTGTCTGTGAATATTATGTTGATGCCACTGCCTCCGTCCATGAATATTTTGGTCATAGTGCATCCTCCAATCTGCCCTTCGAGTACTAGGGCAGCGTGTCCTGGTCGATAGATGGCTGGCGGGTGATCCTCCTGATCAAAAGCGATTGTTATGTCTGATCCTTGCAAAAATTATGTTACTGGGGGTGGAGCTAATACTGCCATATCGACGTTTCTGGTGTGGCGCTTTTGCCTCCTGTTGGAGGTGCATCCTTTCTGTATCATGTACATTTGCCCTTTCAGTTGTGGATATTGGACGTCCATGTTGTGCGGTATGTGATGTATGGCGCCTGCCATCCGCATCGTGATGTGGTGGAGGCGGTAATGCTGCCACGATTTGCAGAGGTGCTACGTATGTCGCCGGTATAGCTTGTGGTTGTTCTCTCTTCATCTGATTTATGTAATCCATCGCCATTTGCCCGAATTCGCGGCAGCTTCACATTGTGTGATGTGATGTTAACCGTCCAATCGCCGGGTCTTTGAACATATCGAGTCTGCATTCATCATCCATCTTTCCTTGAAATGATTTCTCGACTCTTGACTCTACGTGCTTCCGCCAATTTTGCCTTCTATAGCTTCCGCACTGGTCTTGGCCTCGGTCATGTCGTCTGTCGAACGGCCTATCTCGTCTGTAGTTATCACTTCGTGTGCCCCGGCGATCGTCTTGCCGACTACTTTGCCGGTCACTTTGCTTTCGATAATCACGATTCCGGTCATCATGCGAGAATCCGGCTGCGACAAATTTGACCTTGTCCTTGCCGCGGCAATCGTAGTCGCGCCTTCTTCGTTTGTCATCTCTATCCCGTCGATCTCGGTTGTCGTGGTGGTCGCGATTGTCTCGTCTGTCGCGATGTCGTTGCGGTGAGTGTGGGGTTTTGCTCTGGACTGCATCTTCGCCATCTGCCCACTCGGGTTCTAGCTTCATGAGCTCCGCCATGTTTTTTGGTTTTTGTCGTCCGAGCGCCTCTCTGAAGTCTTTTCTGTAGACCCCATTTGTGAAGGCGTCCATCGCTCCGTCTTCTGATATTGCACCCACAGAGTTCCTGATGGAGGCCCATCGTTTGATGTAAGACCTAAGCTTCTCATTTGTCTTTTGACGGCATGCTCTTAACTCGTCAAATGTTTTCGACCTTTCGTAGAGAGGATCAAAATATTTTATGAAGTCTTCCTTGAAGTGATCCCAAGAATCGTAGGCTCCTTCGGGTAAATACTTGAGCCAGTCGCGGGCCGTGCCTTCCAGCATCAACTGTATGTATTGTAGTGATGTCGTTGTTGTTTCTTGTTGGCATATGACTGCCAGTTTGAAATCTTCCAGCCACCCTGAGGGTTCTTGTTTTGAGTTGAATTTTGGCATGGTCGGTAGGCCAAACTTCATTGGGAGTTTTGCTTCCTGAATCCTTCGAGTGAAGCATTGTGCTCTGCATGGCCCTGCGTTGCGATTGTCAGGCGATTCTTGACCGCCTGATCCTCTTGACCTGCTTCTTGATCGGCTTCTTGATCTGTGAGGGCTTGAACTTTTCCTTCCGCTGCTCCACTGAGGACTGCGACTGGAGCGCTCACTTGAGCGGCTTCTGCTACGTCTTCTCCTTCCTCCATCGACCAGTTCTTTTGCTGCGATTTCTAGGGCCTTCATTTGTTGCAGGTATCTTGCCTCAGCCAGGTCACCTGCCGGTGGTTTTCCTGCTTGGAGGTATGCTCCTATGGATATGAGAGCTCCTTCTGCTGTTTTATGTTGGATTATACCATCAGAGTCAACGGTTAGAAACGAGTTGCTCAAATTTCGAGTGACGTCTGCTCTTTCGTGTTCAGGGATTCTGTCGAATCTGGATCTGCGTCATGCTTCTGTTTCCCCTGTGGAACTCATGGATAGTTGTCGTCTACGTGCACTTGATATGCTTGCTTGCCTTCTTCGCTCTTCGGGTGTTGCTCTGTATTGTTTTAAGCGCTGCGACTCTTGCCAGTTGAAGTAATTGTATGTTGCCAAGTCATCTGGAGTTGCATCTGCTGGCATCATTATGCCTTCTTCAATGACCTTTGTTACCTTTGCCGCCATCTCTGATGTGTTGTAACATCCCAATATTTTGGAATGTTAAAAAATCACTAAAATTTAAAACTTTTGGTTTGATTAAAATAAAATATTAAAATGCATAAGAAAACTAACTATAAAAGACTTCAACCAATTTTGAAAAAGTCTATTATTTCAAAATTCCCAATGTGTCATTATTTTCAAAAGTTATTTCCAATTAAACATTACATTATCCATTGTATTTCAAAAACCTTCATATGAAATTTGAAAATGTTTTATAAAGTACAAACCATTTTATTTTAAGTAAATAGTTTACTTATAAATAATTGATTTCAACCACTTAGCCTTAGCTATAAATAAATTAAAATAATAATTACAAGTGTTATTTTAAACTATTGAAAACATTGTCTATTTGCCAAAAGATTATTATTCATTTACCTGAGTTCAAAACATAGTTTGGATATTACAAGTCTATAGCATATAACTTTAAAACCTCATAGATTCTATAACTACTTAACAACCCAAATAAACATTTCATTAGCTTAAATGATTTTCATTTATTTTATAAACATTAAATGACTTTCATGAATATATTTTCTATATAAGAAATGATTAAATCAAAAATCTTTTCCAAAGTTGTTATAAGGTTTTCAAATGAATTATCATAATATAAAATATAATGGTGCACAAATTATTTTCAATTAAAAATACATTCATTATATTCCCCTTTTCATTGCGAATAGTGGTGTTATGTTATTTAACGTTGTACTAAAGACAAAAATGATTTAATGTTGGAAAATGAGTTTAAATAACTTAATTTTAAACTTATATAAGTGTTGTATTTTTATAAATTTTATTTAGCCAAAAACGAAATTATTTAAGCCATGTTTTCAAATTTGACATTAAGTGGCAAATTTGTAATTAACCAATAATGCAAATTTTTGATTTTTGAAAAGTGTTCAAAATATTCCCACAACTGGTGTAACACAAAGATATTATTTTTACAAATTTTTAGAAATTTATTTGACTTGATTTGGAGTCTTAAATCAAAAATTATGAAAGAAATAAGAAAAATCAGAAAAATAAAAAGAAAAAAATGCTGACGTCATGATGACGTCAGCGTCGTCTTCAAGCTCCAGAACCAGGAAACGCGAAATCAGCTCCCGTGCAAACTTTCCCAATTGATTCCCGTTGATTTAGAGCCCCAAATGACGCACCGTTTGTTTCTAATTAAAGCCCTTAATCTCCTCTTTCATTCCCCCATAAAAGCCCTCTCTTAAATGCCCTAAATTGCTCTAGTTTATTCCGCCATTAAACATGGACGTTTTTGGTCGAAATTAATGTCCGATTGATTGCGGGTAAATTACTGCACCAAATCAAGCACCGTCGGATTCTATATAAAGCCCTCGACCTCCTCCTCCATTCTCCCCCAAAAGCCCTCTCGAATACGCCACTAGGCCGACGAACTTGCTCGCCGGAGTTCTTCACTTCCACGGACGATTTCATTGATTCCGGCAAGGTGAGGCGACCTCCGAGCACCAAGACCACCTCCATTCCGTCCGCCTTGCCCGTGCGCACCCCCTCGACCCATCCTCGCCTCTCCTCCACGACCAAAACGCTCGGGGCAAGCACGCCGAAGCTCGCCGACGCCCGACGCACTCCGGTCGCTCCTCCGCGCCGCACCGAGCCACGCCGCTCAACGTCGACGCCACCATCCTCTCCGTCGCGACGCGCCGCATACGTGGAACCCCTCTACACGTCCGGAGAACCACGGGAAAGTCGTCTCCGACCTCCACCCGACGCCGGCGCCGCCGTCTCCCTCAACTCCGGTGAACTGCACCGCCGCCTCCAGACCATCTCGCTGTAAGCCCTTACATCTTGATCCAGCGGTGTAGATTAGATGACTTGTTTGATACATTAGCATCGCGCCGCGCGACTGTTGTGTTAGCTATTTTCCATTTCCGTTTTTCTGACTAGACATAACTTCCAAAATTCATATTAAATCGACCGTAACTCCGTTTTTGATGTTTTTGTAGTCTATGAAATCGTATGAACGTGTAGAAAATAGTGGTATAATAAAAACTTGTATTTTAGTCGTGCACTAGCTTGATATTTACAGAAACATGTAAAAAATTATTTTAATTATAGTTTTAATTCTGTAAGGTCAAAATTTGTTAATAAAATATCTTCGAAAAGCCCATGACCTATAGATTCTGCTAGTTATGTTATTTTCCAACCTTGACTAGTTTAAAATCGTTCAAATGTTCAAATGCATGATTTAAGTAAATTGGACATAGATATTATTGTGTATGTCCAAGAAATTTTTAAATGAAATATTTTTGGAATCATTAAGATGTAGAATAAGTATTCGATTATACATTATATTGACCAACCTTAAAATGATTTAGCGTACAAATTTGATTTTAAAACTTGATGCCAACTTAAATAACTAGAATATTAATTCATTGATATGAACTCTTAAGTTTGGTTTTAAAATGATTTGTTATGTTACTTTAATGAAACTTGAAATTTAAATTAGGTTAAAACCTTTACCAAGGTTAATGTGTGATCATTTCAACAACTTTAACACAATGTCTCATTAAATCAATTTTGAAACATAGACTTGTGTATTTGTATTTAAATATGCTGGATAACTTAAAATTGCGAACCTTGCTTTTAAATTGTTTTCAAACCATCTCGGCATTCATTGGTGTAAATCTTTTCAAGACCATCCCCTGACCAAAATGGCAAACCCTTAACTCAATCACATTAATTCTTTTTGCATATCAAATTATGTGATACCCTTGACCAAACCCTGTGCTAAGCCTTTTTACGCTTGTTTGTTTTAAATTGTTATGTGCTTGTTGAATTGCTTGTTCATTGTATGTCTGTTTACTTTATAGATTGAACGGAGTGCAACGTTCGTTGTCGACAATGAGTGAGTGAGAAACGACAACACTCATCAGGCAAGTGACTTCATAAAACACCTACTATTTTATTCTATTGCATATCTAGTGTTTTCAAACAGTATTTGCAAAAGTAGTATGCATGATAGGTTTTTGGGAGATTGTAGTATGCTATGCAAACCTTTTAGGTTTCCCCTTAGAAATTCCAGATTAGACCCCTATTATAATTTAGTGGAAGCAACTGCTGCAAAAATGATTGTTTTATGGTTGATGTGATAAATGAAAATTTCCACTAAATTAATTTAACGTCTGGGTGGATTGGGTCGATCGAGGAGGTTTCAAGTTGAGTGGCTTCTCAGGGCCAAGTTTCATGGTTGTCTTCGCCCAAGATAGTTTCTACTTACTTGGGGCCATGATATGCGGTGTTAACCCGAGTTGCTCACTTGTGGTAGGCCACCCAGGGCTATGAGATTTAAGTTTACACTGAGTCTAGTTGCTTACCGTGCAACCATTGGTCAATATGGGCTCTGTCTTGATGGAGTAAGTTGTTGTGGACCTGGGTCAAGAGATTGATGGTGGTAGAGTTGATAGGATGGTGGTAATCTCTTTGTATGATCATGGGAAAGCAACTTCTGAAAAGTCTCGTCTTGATCTTCTCCTTTTCCTTCTCGCTAAAGGAGTGTAGAGGATAGTTTGGGTTGATTAAGTCTAATGGTGAAAGTGCACACCCTCTCGAGAGTTAAAAACCTAAGATCTTAGCCGTGTCCCCGGCATCGGACAATTTGAGTAACTACACAAGGTTGTGTTCTGAAAATCTCTTCATTCCAATTTCTTAATAAAACTTTGATGGGAGAACATGAGTAGGAGACATGGATTTGTCTCGAGATTGTCTATAAAGAGAAAATATTGTTTCAAAACGCTGTTTACCAAAAGTAGGAGAAAACTTGCTTTGCGCAATAGCCTTGAGCTCCACCAGCCAATTAAGCATATAGATATAGCTTAGTAGAATATTAGAAATTAAAGTCACTTGCCACCACAATTCAATTGTGCTGACCCTTTATAGCTGGGCTGCAACTAAACCTTGCAGATTTGACAGACGACGAGTGAGTATTCGATAGGATTTCGAGTCTACAACCAACATGCTTTGCCTGTGGAACATGAAGATGATGAGGCTCTTTGTATCTACTATTTTCCGCTGCTACTCTTAGAAATTTTGCTAGCCTTTTCAGGTTATGCAGGTTGTAAGAGATATTTGTAACACTGGATCATGCGATTTAATAAAGTATTTGACACTTTTGCATGATATACATCTTAAACTGTGGTGCTAGCATTTGATCCAGGGACTAGCACATTAACACAGGGACTTCCACCTTATAATAAAAGGTGAGGTCACTACAGATGGTATCAGAGCACTGTGTTGCCTGTAGGTTCGAAACGCTAGGTTTGGATGGAAATAGGATTTGACCATAGGATTGAAATCTATTTATTCACTTTTCTAAAAACAAAACTTTTCATTTTATCTTCTTCATACTCTCATCTACTATCAACCTTCTGAAAATACCTTATCTTATTCTAGATGACCATGTTCTTATAGTCTAAGTCTGATTCTGCTGCTTCATATGGAAAAGCTACGATGCAACATACAGTTCTACATGCATGAAAGACCACGGAAGAACCAGGATACGACCAACACCTCGAAGATATTCAAGAAAGTTGAACAAGAACTTGAAGCACCCACGAAGGAGGTAGATTTGACCACCACTTAAATAGAACGACGATATCGTGTTAGTGTATTGATCATATCAACTTAGCTATATGACAATACTAGATTGATTGTTTGTTGTGAACCTTGTTGCTTGATGTTTGTTAGATGTTGATTGATTATGTTATAGATTGGTTGCCTTGTTTTATTGAACTAGGATTCCTCCATAGTAAAAATAATTCCACTCATTGCTTTCTAAACCAAACAGATGTCTCACCCAAATACCAACACCAATGTTTTACATACAACTATGCAACTACTATTTGAGAACCAGAGTCAGCTGTGGAATTTGATCAATGATCAACTGCCAAAGATTGATCAAAACCATAGTGTTTTTGAAGAGGACCTTATGACCAAACCAAAGGTATGCAAAACTTGTGGAGAGATAGGACATACGTCCAAAGAATGTTCTGATGAGTGGCCCCATGGTCATACCAGACATCTAGTTAAAGGATGCCCACAAGTCAGGTTACTTGCTTCCTGTGTGAAGGAACAAATCATGTTCCAATACAGTGTCAACTTTATCCCTTGGTGCAACAAGTTATCCAGCAAACCAAGCAAGGAATGCAACAGTCTCTCATGAAGACCCTGGAGGAACAAGGACAAAAGCTTAAATCCAAGAAAGTTCTTAGCCACATAAGTTGCTACAAGTGCAAAGATAAGGGACATTACGCTGATAAGTGCCCTGAGTGGAAGAAGGATAAATCTCTCCAAGGACCGAGTGGAAAATGTAAAGTACTATAACTTGCCGTATCACCACATACCATTACATTTTAAATAGTAGTACACTCTACATCAGAAAAATAAACAAGATTAAACAAAGTTCCTAGACTGACCACAAAAATTTCTTTTAAGGGTGGTAGCCACCTAGATAATTCTAACCCAGCTGCCTGAAACCCAGAGATCCCAAACCATCTTTCTTTCGAGCCTCCCCAATCAGAAAATTCATCCCCTGCTAGTTTCCAGTTTCCATGTCAGAAATTTCATTTCTCAAAACATCCCGAGTTATCAGAATCATTCAAGCATTTGCTTTGTCTTTCTAGCCTCTCCGAATCTCGGGGACGAGATTCCTTTTAAGGGTGGTAGTCTGTAACATCCCAATATTTTGGAATGTTCAAAAATCACTAAAATTTAAAACTTTTGTTTTGATTAAAATAAAATATTAAAATGCATAAGAAAACTAACTATAAAAGACTTCAACCAATTTTTAAAAAGTCTATTATTTCAAAATTCCCAATGTGTCATTATTTTCAAAAGTTATTTCCAATTAAACATTACATTATCCATTGTATTTCAAAAACCTTCATATGTAATTTGACAAATGTTTTATAAAGTACAAACCATTTTATTTTAAGTAAATAGTTTACTTATAAATAATTGATTTCAACCACTTAGCCTTAGCTATAAATAAATTAAAATAATAATTACAAGTGTTATTTTTAACTATTGAAAACATTGTCTATTTGCCAAAAGATTATTATTCATTTACCTGAGTTCAAAACATAGTTTGGATATTACAAGTCTATAGCATATAACTTTAAAACCTCATAGATTCTATAACTACTTAACAGCCCAAATAAACATTTCATTAGCTTAAATGATTTTCATTTATTTTATAAACATTAAATGACTTTCATGAATATATTTTCTATATAAGAAATGATTAAATCAAAAATCTTTTCCAAAGTTGTTATAAGGTTTTCAAATGAATTATCATAATATAAAATATAATGGTGCACAAATTATTTTCAATTAAAAATACATTCATTATATTCCCCTTTTCATTGCGAATAGTGGTGTTATGTTATTTAACGTTGTACAAAAGATAAAAATGATTTAATGTTGGAAAATGAGTTTAAATAACTTAATTTTAAACTTATATAAGTGTTGTATTTTTATAAATTTTATTTAGCCAAAAACGAAATTATTTAAGCCATGTTTTAAAATTTGACATTAAGTGGCAAATTTGTAATTAATCAATAATGCAAAATTTTGATTTTTGAAAAGTGTTCAAAATATGCCCACAACTGGTTTAACACAAAGATATTATTTTTACAAATTTTTAGAAATTTATTTGACTTGATTTGGAGTCTTAAATCAAAAGTTAGGAAAGAAATAAGAAAAATCAGAAAAATAAAAAGAAAAAAAATGCTGACGTCATGATGACGTCAGCGTCGTCTTCAAGCTGCAGAACCAGGAAACGCGAAATCAGCTCCCGTGCAAACTTCCCAAATTGATTTCCGTTGATTTAGAGCCCCAAATGACGCACCGTTTGTTTCTAAGTAAAGCCCTTAATCTTCTCTTTCATTCCCCCATAAAAGCCCTCTCTTAAATGCCCTAAATTGCTCTAATTTATTCCGCCATTAAACATGGACGTTTTTGGTCGAAATTAATGTCCGATTGATTGCGGGTAAATTACTGCACCAAATCAAGCACCGTCGGATTCTATATAAAGCCCTCAACCTCCTCCTCCATTCTCCACCAAAAGCCCTCTCCAATACGCCACTAGGCCGACGAATTTGCTCGCCGGAGTTTTTCACATCCACGGACGATTTCATTGATTCCGGCAAGGTGAGGCGACCTCCGAGCACCAAGACCACCTCCATTCCGTCCGCCTTGCCCGTGCGCACCCCTCGACCCATCCTCGCCTCTCCTCCACGACCAAAACGCTCGGGGCAAGCACGCCGAAACTCGCCGACGCCCGACGCACTCCGGCCGCTCCTCCGCGCCGCACCGAGCCACGCCGCTCAACGTCGAAGCCACCACCCTCTCCGTCGCGACGCGCCGCATACGCGGAACCCCTCTACACGTCCGGAGAACCACGGGAACGTCGTCTCCGACCTCCACCCGACGCCGGCGCCGCCGTCTCCCTCAACTCCGGTGAACTGCGCCGCCGCCTCCAGACCATCTCGCTGTAAGCCCTTACATCTTGATCCAGCGGTGTAGATTAGATGACTTGTTTGATACATTAGCATCGCGCCGCGCGACTGTTGTGTTAGCTATTTTCCATTTCCGTTTTTCTGACTAGACATAACTTCCAAAATTCATATTAAATCGACCGTAACTCCGTTTTTGATGTTTTTGTAGTCTATGGAATCGTATGAACGTGTAGATAATAGTGGTATAATAAAAACTTGTATTTTAGTCGTGCACTAACTTGATATTTATAGAAACATGAAAAACATTATTTTAATTATAGTTTTAATTCTGTAAGGTCAAAATTTGTTAATAAAATATCTTTGAAAAGCCCATGACCTATAGATTGTGCTAGTTATGTTATTTTCCAACCTTGACTAGTTTAAAATCGTTTAAATGTTCAAATGCATGATTTAAGTAAATTGGGCATAGATATTATTGTGTATGTCCAAGAAATTTTTAAATGAAATATTTTTGGAATCATTAAGATGTAGAATAAGTATTCGATTATACATTATATTGACCAACCTTAAAATGATTTAGCGTACAAATTTGATTTTAAAACTTGATGCCAACTTAAATAACTGGAATATTAATTCATTGATATGAACTCTTAAGTTTGGTTTTAAAATGATTTGTTATGTTACTTTAATGAAACTTGAAATCTAAATTAGGTTAAAACCTTTACCAAGGTTAATGTGTGATCATTTGAACAAGCTTAACACAATGTGTCATTAAATCAATTTTGAAACATAGACTTGTGTATTTGTATTTAAATATGCTGGATAACTTAAAATTGCGAACCTTGCTTTTAAATTGTTTTCAAACCATCTCGGCATTCATTGGTGTAAATCTTTTCAAGACCATCCCCTGACCAAAATGGCAAACCCTTAACTCAATCACATTAATTCTTTTTTCATATCAAATTATGTGATACCCTTGACCAAACCCGGTGCTAAGCCTTTTTACGCTTGTTTGTTTTAAATTGTTATGTGCTTGTTGAATTGCTTGTTCATTGTATGTCTGTTTACTTTATAGATTGAACGGAGTGCAACGTTCGTTGTCGACAATGAGTGAGTGAGAAACGACAACACTCATCAGGCAAGTGACTTCATAAAACACCTACTATTTTATTCTATTGCATATCTAGTGTTTTCAAACAGTATTTGCAAAAGTAGTATGCATGATAGGTTTTTGGGAGATTGTAGTATGCTATGCAAACCTTTTAGGTTTCCCCTTAGAAATTCCAGATTAGACCCCTATTATAATTTAGTGGAAGCAACTGCTGCAAAAATGATTGTTTTATGGTTGATGTGATAAATGAAAATTTCCACTAAATTAATTTAACGCCTGGGTGGATTCGGTCGATCGAGGAGGTTTCAAGTTGAGTGGCTTCTCAGGGCCAAGTTTCATGGTTGTCTTCGCCCAAGATAGTTTCTACTTACTTGGGGCCATGATATGCGGTGTTAACCTGAGTTGCTCACTTGTGGTAGGCCACCCAGGGCTATGAGATTTAAGTTTACACTGAGTCTAGTTGCTTACCGTGCAACCATTGGTCAATATGGGCTCTGTCTTGATGGAGTAAGTTGTTGTGGACCTGGGTCAAGAGTTTGATGGTGGTAGAGTTGATAGGATGGTGGTAATCTCTTAGTATGATCATGGGAAAGCAACTTCTGAAAAGTCTCGTCTTGATCTTCTCCTTTTCCTTCTCACTAAAGGAGTGTAGAGGATAGTTTGGGTTGATTAAGTCTAATGGTGAAAGTGCACACCCTCTCGAGAGTTAAAAACCTAAGATCTTAGCCGTGTCCCCGGCATCGGACAATTTGAGTAACTACACAAGGTTGTGTTCTGAAAATCTCTTCATTCCAATTTCTTAATAAAACTTTGATGGGAGAACATGAGTAGGAGACATGGATTTGTCTCGAGATTGTCTATAAAGAGAAAATATTGTTTCAAAAAGCTGTTTACCAAAAGTAGGAGAAAACTTGCTTTGCGCAATAGCCTTGAGCTCCACCAGCCAAATAAGCATATAGATATAGCTTAGTAGAATATTAGAAATTAAAGTCACTTGCCACCACAATTCAATTGTGCTGACCCTTTATAGCTGGGCTGCAACTAAACCTTGCAGATTCGACAGACGACGAGTGAGTATTCGATAGGATTTCGAGTCTACAACCAACATGCTTTGCCTGTGGCACATGAAGATGATGAGGCTCTTTGTATCTACTATTTTCCGCTGCTACTCTTAGAAATTTTGCTAGCCTTTTCAGGTTATGCAGGTTGTAAGAGATATTTGTAACACTGGATCATGCGATTTAATAAAGTATTTGACACTTTTGCATGATATACATCTTAAACTGTGGTGCTAGCATTTGATCCAGGGACTAGCACATTAACACAGGGACTTCCACCTTATAATAAAAGGTGAGGTCTCTACATGTGTTGTCCAAAGTGGTGGTACCATCTAGTAGAGTGACTGTCCGTGGATACTTGACTGGTTGTCGATTGGCTGCGTTTTCTGATGTCTCTGCGGCTGTTGCCACGTAGACCTGCTGGGGTATGTGGTAAGGATATGTGTAGTTTGATTGCTCTTTATATGTTGCTTCGACATTGCCATTCCGTTCTACGCTTTTGCTGCTTTCGCCGTCTTTTGTTTGTTGTGTATGTGCATCGTAGTTGTGGAGCTTGAATCTCTGCGCCAGTGAAGTTGGCCAGACGTATGATGTCTTCTATAGGCTCATCATACTCGGGTAGGTGGAAACTTTCTTCCGGAGCGTCGATCTGCATATGGTCTTCGGTTGGGTTGATACGGAAGGTCGACTGTACTTCTTCTTCCATCTCGTTTTGCTTTATGAATTCGTTGAATTCCTTTGTGGACATGGACCCTGCTATGGACGAGATCGGATCGATCTGTGATATTAACGCTCCAGTGCTTCCAGCCGAAGCCGTCGATATGATCATGTCGTCGACTGAGGTGATCGACAACTCTTCCTCTTCAAGGAACTTATCTGCCATGAATTTGTTTAATTCTGCGGATGTCAATGAATCTGTTGGAGATTGTGGCGGCGGGATCAGATCGATCTGCGCCAGGGTATCTTCCTTGTCTGCTGCAGATGTGATCTCAGTCGATCTCTTCTGGAGCGGCTGAGTCGCGATCTGTTCGACTAAATCCTGCACACCAAGCTGATCAACAAAGAAGTTATGTTCCCCAATAGTTAGATCAAAACCTGAATTGAGACTGGAGTAGATCTTCTGAGCTTCGGGTGAGTATGGCCTGATTCTTGCTGGCGATGCTACTTTTGGCGAGTGGTCTTCTGTGATCTGTATATGATCTGTTGTTGCTGATGTGCATCTCTTTGAAGGAGTCGGCGGATCGCCGTTTGAAATTTGGACCGAAAAATCCGTGGATCCAACACCACCTATTCCCACATACGGCGCTAATTGACGAGGGATGTCCCCATCAATACCCATGGTTACTAGGCTAGGGTAAGAGTTTATGAGGTATAGAACGTGTGGTGTTGGTAGATCCGTCGGCTGACAAGCGGGAATTACCCAGGTTCGGGGCCCTCGAGTGAGGTAAAACCCTTACTCCTGCTTGTCTGTTATTGATTGTTAATATGCGGCGAGTACAAGTGTCTAGAAAGATGTCGATCTTGCTAGGGTTTGGTGATTCTGATTGGGTGTGTCCCTGGTCGGTCTCCCTCCTGTCCCTTATATAGGGGTACAGGTCTCGGGTCGTAACCGACTAGGACTACATGTATGGAAAGTACTACCGACTATGCTATCTATGGTATATGTCTACGACTTGGGCTTCACTTGTTGGGCTTCTTCAGCCTATTGACAATTGGGATTTAGTCATTACATGCACCAGGTACCCACACGAAGGGGTACCCATTTGGTTTAACCTTTTCACCGGCAGACTGCAAACAAAAAATAACATTGAACGAGGATCAATGCAGATCTATCAGATAAGGAGAAAATGATAGAAAAAGGGAGATCAAGAAATGAAGTAGAGTTCATCAGTGAAGGTCCCTAGATGAGAAAATACGCAGAGGCAATGGAAAAACAGAAAAGAAGACAGCAATACGCGGCAAAAAGGATCAAAGGGATCTCGGAAAATCAGCATTAAAGGATCATAGTTAAGAATATGGGCGAGTTTTTCTGAGAATATACGTGCGGATTAAAGAGCAAAGATTAGGTGAAAATGTTTACCGAACAGAGAAAAACTAAGGGGAATGATTGATGAGCACAAAAATAGATCTGGAGAGCCTTGGAAAAACTGATTGAAAGAAGGAAGTAACAAGAACACGAAGAACGTGATGAACACAGAGGAGATTTGTCCGGACGGATGAGAAGAACCAAAATGGAACGGAAATGCGCATGAGATCAGATGATTACCGGTTGAAGTATGGGGTTGAAAGAGATATGCGCAGTGACGACGACAGCAGCGCGTGATTCAACTCCCAAATAAGGTGTCGAGCTTGAAGAGGAAGACGAACATCTCGGGCGCGAGGAGAGAGAAGGTAGAGCGATGAGCTCAAGGAGGAAGACGAAGGGAGCGTGCGCGGAGGAGAGTGACCTATTTCTGACCCCGGCCTCCTATTTATAAGATCCTAGGGTTTGACCTAGGGGTAAAAAGTAAAGATAAAGATAATGATTATCTCGGGGACAAGATCTGTTATACGGGAGATATTCCCTGACAAGATCTTTGCCTCCCGGAGGTGATTATTGTCTCCTCGATTCCTGCGCATGGATACTCATTAAATATGACGTTGACCAAGAAGGTTGACCGAAAGACAAGAGAGAGAATAAAGAAAGAAGAAAGTAAAAGACCCAAAGAAGCGAAGGCCGGCTAGCGATGACCGGGTTATGAGCAAACGGCCAGCAAGAGCCGGGTAAACTGATACCCGAGAGCCAGCTTGTCTAATGAGTTGTTTATTGTTTTTCAGATATCTCGGATGAAAAGACTGACGGCTCCCCTAGAATACGCTCAAGAATGCGAGGTGAAGCAAGTCCAGTCTGGTGTCCAGATTATCCTGGGGGCTACTGTTGGGGGGATCATAACCCGGTAGGCCCACCAACATAGAAGATAAGCCGGCCTGGCAGGAGCCTGGGTCGGATCAAGCATAAAGACACGGGCCGGGTGACACGTAAGCCGGTGCGCAATGTGTGCCTTGGCCCGCAAGCAAGAAGGATCCAGAAGGCTGGAGACCAAGTACAAGACGGAGTCCTGCTAAGGAAGGTGAAGACTTAGAGGACTTAGAGTAGAGTCCGAGTATGATAGGAACCCGGATCCCGGCTTGTATCTCCAGTGAAACCCACCGCCTACCTAAGGGGGTCTCCTGGTTCCTAGAGATCTAAGTTCTGATTTCAAGAAGTCACAGGCAATACCACCATTGTAATCTCGAGACCAGGAAGCTAAGGCGCCGAGTCCTTGAAACCCAGATCAATAAAGCAGAAGCAGGAAGTAGGTCTTTACCTCAAGACGAGGGGTCGAACCTGGGTAAACCCTTGTTTCCCCATGCTACGCTAGACAAGCTCCTGATGTCGGAAGCCGCCATGCCCATCATCTCAAGTTTCCACCCGGAAACATCTGTCCTGACAATCCCACGACACTAACTGTACCAGCAGTACTACGCATAGACCGGCTTTGATACCACTGATGGGGTTCCGAGGCAGAAAACAATAATTTTCTAGCGTATGAACACCGAAACTAGCCAGGATCTATCTATCTACTTCATGCGATAACGGTGGCAGAACTGGTCACATACCTCTTGTAGACCGAATAGCGGGGATAACGGTGGCAGAACTGGTCACATACCTCAAGGTCGCAGAGAACTTGGCGCGACGAAGTAGACGATGACGCGGCGGTGTTGACAAAGGCCTGGCGTCAACGGGAGCAGGGCGCACCCAGTAGAGGGGGCGGCGCCGGCGGCTGGGGGAGGGGAGCCGACGACAGGGCAGCGGTAGGGCTACGGCGGTGGCGAGACGACGTTGCCCTGGCACCTCAAATGTGGCCCCTCCGAGTACTCACAAGCATACAGAGCTTAGCAACACCCATGGTCACTCAGATCCAGCTGAGATCGCAGGAGTAGACTTTTTCTGGAATCCCGCAGGGCAACGGCGCCCAGCGTTATAGCTTGGTGGGAGAGAGAAAGAGAAGCGGGCGGAGAATTAACTCAGGTCGACATATACACATTAATTGTATTTTAGATCTATTTAATCCAATTAACATGCCTTGCTATATAAAGGGGGAGGGGGTGTGCAAACTCCCTAGCTCCCCCATGTGGGACTAAACACAGGAGAGGGGGAGGGGGGTTCGGCCGGCCATGGTAGGGCCAAACCCACCATGGGCCCCTTCCCCTCCTTGGTGCGGCTCCCCCACATGGCCCCCAACTGGCCCATTAAGTGGGCTGCCCCTTTTTCCTTTATTTTTTATTAATATTAAATTAATATAAAATATAATTAATTCATAATTAATATATTTACATATTATTTATTCTCCCGCCATTCTGAAACACTTTCCGAACCACCCGAACATCTTTCGGACTTTCCCCGTACCATTCCAAACCTTCCCTGAACTCCTTCCGGACCACCGGAACCCTTTCCGGATTATTTCTCTCTCTCCGTTCACTTCCTATATTATTCCAAAACTATCCCAAGTGTCGTTAAGACCTTAAGTCTTGTTACGTTACGGTTCGAGAATACTCCAGACATGGTCGAGACCCCTCGCTCGCCAATGACCGCCAGGGAGACCCGGAGGCCTATGACGGTCCCTATGCATTCTACGAATATCGTCGTTGCACCATAAACATGATATTCATTCCCTTTGTTTCTACGATACTACCTTGTCCGAGATACGATCGTAGACATTCGATTCCCTGTTGTATCTCGTTACCGACAAATGTTAATAACTCGTCTCTTATATTACATCTCCATGACCTAGTCATAAGCTGCACAACTATATAGACGTAATCTCACCGAGTGAGCCCAGAGTATCTTTCCATTACGTGAATGAAAAAATCCCGCTCTTGATCCATATGTCTCAACATACTCTTTCGAGATACCCAAGATAGACACCTTTATTGTCATGCTAAATAAGACACAACGTTTTATGCACTCAAAGTACCCTTCCGAGCAACAATAAATACGATCTCACGGTCTAAGGAATAAGCTATCATATTACTTCCTATTGGAAATGATGAACATCATAATACGATCTTATTGCAATACTTTGATGCGTATGTCCATCACCTTATTCTACCAATAAGATGACCCCATTGTCAACCGACGTCATTGTCCATGATCGGGAATCTTGATCCACTGTTGCCCAATGGACTAGTTTATATAGATGTTTACTTGGGACTCTAGTTTGTCTATGTATCACACGTGTATTAAAAATTCCGATTAATACAATTATAGCATAATACAAAAACATATTATAAATTTATGAGATAATGCGATAATTATAATATATTTATTTGCCTCTAGGGCATATCTCCTTCAGTCTCCCACTTGAACTAGAGTACAAGTAAACCAGTTGCATTTTACTCAATCATATCCCCTAATCAAATAAGGTGATAATGCGTGCGCATGGAAGAGTGTTACTTGAACAATCTGTACCATACATAATTGTATGTTCTTTGCGATTCATTGATATCAACTTGTTTGATATTATTATGTTATCCGATAACACATATACATATACCGTAACTTAAGTGAGACTTTTGTTTCCCAGCGCTTACTCTGATTCTGTTGACCAGGCAATTGCATTACAAACACACTCAGTCATAGAGAACTCTTTGTAACATTTACAATCTCGCGATATCTCTATATACTTTCATACCTATGTAGAAGATTCCATTTTCAATCCAATGCCTAATATATTTCTACTTCTAGTAAATTCTAAATTTACTTTGATAATTGTTCTTCTTCTAAGAACATGGGTCACATTTTATCGAGCACATAATATGGTTCATATATGATGTCTAATATCACATTATAATAGACCAACATATCTTATAACCATTATTATAGTGTATCATTACACTTAATGATTAATTGGATTTCCAAGAACCTTTCCATTGGTTTTAATCTATTCTGACTTGTCAGAATCAATCCAAATAAAACAGCTCCACTATCTATTTAAAATTCCTATTCTATTCTAAATAGACACTATTTTTTAAACAGTTTCACAACTTCATCTTTCTAATTAATTCTACTGGTACTATCCATGATATGTCATTTAAATACGAGGAATTTAACTCCCACTCAAATTATGTCACCTAAATATTTGAGGACATGAGCTCCCACTCAAAATATGCCATCTACATATATGAGGGTTTTAAGCTCTCACTCAAAAATATGTCTCTTACATATTAAACTTGAGTGAACTAATTTGACTCCCACTTAAATTTGTAATTTCATAATTTCTTTTGATATTTTGGTCAAACCAAAATCATTGATCATTTATCAATTCAAGTTTTAATACGATCCGCCAGTATTCTGTTAACACTTATTCTACAGACTTTAAGCATATCTACATTTTTGTAGTCAACTAATTTGATTTATCCAAGAGACCTTTCTTGACACAGTATGCTTCCATGTCTTTCTTATAGTTGCATTTCTTTCATATAACACTTTATAAGATGATTAAGCAATCTTATTCCTATAATAAGATTTAGAGTAACTTTTACTTTTTTAATCCTTTAAATGTAACTTGGAAAAGCCTTTGTTAGTATTCTGATATTTTCTCAACTTTCTTTGTATTCATAAGGTGCACATTGTTCTGTCAACAAGATCTAAAATACTTAATATTAAACTATAACCTGACAGCATATATTATTATAACCACACCTTATTATAAGCTTCTTGTATGAAAATACTATGATCTCTTTGAAGAGGATTGCAAGCAGAAAACAATTTTCAAATCACTCTTAGCATCAAATTTTCATTTCCATTTGTAGAGACATTCTTTTCGAAACATATTCCAATATTCTACTTTCATGAAAATAGGTCTGACACCTTATTTCAAGCTTCTACTTTTATCCATCAACCATAATTTGAAAATCATATTTTCTTTGGATTACACAGACAACAATAAAAGTTTTGCTTATGTTGGTGTTTGGAATATACTCTCATTCTAATGTGAGTATGCTACAAAGAATTATTTGTGTATATCTGTATTATCGTGTAATCATCTATACTACGACACTTATTGTCGATCTTACGAATTACCGTTGAAAAATATCTATTTTCTAAAGTGGATGTCGACTATAATGTTTTGAACATATTAAGAGATTATGAAAAACCACACTTTATCTAAAATATAGTATGATTATAATATTTCACATATCACTATATCTGATATTATAATTTTGTGAAACGAATTCCCATATGTCTTTTGTATTGAAACCATAATTCAAAAGTATTGTCCTCTTCGATCAAATCCTGTGAATACAATATTCACCTATCTTTCTTCTGAATTTTTTTTGATCTTTTATCAAATTGTTTTCAGACTCATGATTCGTTATGCAAATACATTTATTTACTTAAAATCATAGAAAAATTTGAATCAATGAAATTCACCACTTATTTAATTTAATAATCATCTAGTATGACTTTCGATTAATTTCCTTGCATATTGACACTTCAATATCCAATTTTAGTTCTAATCAATTCGCCACATGCAACTCATTAATAGATCGAAGTATCTATTATTTCTTACATTGCTTCTATGATCAAATTTGGTGGTGCTTGTTCTTGTAACAAAATCATTTAATCTTTGACACATAATTGTATCATTCCCGATTTTAAAAATGTATATGATGTTAACATTCGAGTAATGTAATTGAGATGTGATTGCGTAAAAACTTTACTCATATTATAAAAACAACTGACTTGTTCCATAACATAAAACAACTGATTTGTTCTATTACATATATGAATAACTTTGTCTTGTAACATTCAAGACACTAAACAGATTCACACTCTCACTATTACAAAAGGTCTTATAGAAAACTATTAATGATAACTAGTATGATTACTTGAGGACGTAAGCATAACTGGCCATCAACTTCTTTGCTTGCCATCACTTGCGCACTGTCACATCATATATCTTGTCATACTCGTAACAATCAGGACCTGTTTCATAAAATCAAATACTTTTCATCAAGTATGAGAAGAATACATTTATAACTTGGGCCAATTGGTTATGTCCCATACCTAGCTGAATTCTATCGGTCTGTGCCATACCCGTGTTGTTTCTCTGTTCTGTGCCCTGGTTTGCTCGCATATCGGCCAAACGCTCGTTGCCCTCTTGTTAACCTCATTTGACCCGCATATGGCCTGACTGGTGGGGTCGGCCTGGCGCGGCTCCGCTGGAATTTCCGCGGCTCGGCTAGTGTGCGTCTCGGTTGGGATTTCCTTTGGTCGGCGCGTGGGGCCGGGGCACTTGTCTTACTGGTGGGGTCGGCGCGTGGGGTCAGCGTGGGGTTCGTCACGTGGGGCCAGGGAACTAGTCTGACTGGTGGGGTCGGCGCGTGGGGTTGTCGCGTGGGGTCAGCGTGGGTCAGTTAGGGTTTGCCTGCCCGCCACTGCCGCGGCTAATAAAAGGGGGTCGCACTCGCCGGAGAAACGCCATTTTCTCTCCCCCTCCCTCACTCGAAAATGCGGTGGAGCCCGCCCTTGCCGCAGAGCCCCCCCTACTCGCCGATGTCGGACTCGGAGCTCTACTCACCTGAGGAACTACACGACATACAGGAGATGGAGCGGCTAGCGGAGAAGAACCGTCGATGAAAGCAGAAAGGTCTCTCCCCTCTGCGCGAGAAGAAAGAGCAACCATATGATGTGGCGCATGGAGATCTTCCGCCTCAATCCCCACTCTACGAGTACGGGGCATCGGAGTCCTCGGATGAGCCCAACTCCGACGAGGAGCGCGGGCCTGCTGTTGTGGACCATCCGCTCGCGCCCGTCGTCCTTGCGCCCATTGCCGAGCCCAATGTTGTCGACGAGGACATCTCTGGCAAGGGGAACTCCGACAACATGGACGACTCCGATGATGAGGATGACATGGATGACTCCGACGCCTTCGACTCCGACGACGAAGACAAATCCGACGCCTCCGAGGACTCCGATATCACCGTCGGTCCACCGCAGCACCCATGAAGAAGAAGAAGAAGAAGAAGAAGTAGTAGAAGTATTAGCATTAGTATCAGTAATAGTAGTTGTTGTAGTAGTAGTATAGTTCTTGTAACTGACTGTGTTATATGGAGATAATCGTTTATTTATTTTAGTGACCTCACCTTTTATTATAAGGTGGAAGTCCCTCTGTTAATGTGCTAGTCCCTGGATCAAATGCTAGCACCACAGTTTAAGATGTATATCATGCAAAAGTGTCAAATACTTTATTAAATCGCATGATCCAGTGTTACAAATATCTCTTACAACTTGCATAACCTGAAAAGGCTAGCAAAATTTCCAAGAGTAGCAGCGGAAAATAGTAGATACAATGGGCCTCATCATCTTCATGTGCCATAGGCAAAGCATGTTGGTTGTAGACTCGAAATCCTATCGAATGCTCACTCGTCGTCTGTCAAATCTGCAAGGTTTAGTTGCAGCCCAGCTATAAAGGGTCAGCACAATTGAATTGTGGTGGCAAGTGACTTTTATTTCTAATATTCTACTAAGCTATATCTATATGCTTATTTGGCTGGTGGAGCTCAAGGCTATTGCGCAAAGCAAGTTTTTTCCTACTGTTGGTAAACACTTTTTGGAACAATAACTTCTCTTTAGGAGATAGCTCGGGACAAGTCCATGTCCCCTACCCATGTTCACCCATCAAAGTTTTATTAAGAAATTTGAATGAAGAGATTTTCAGAAGACAACCTTGTGTAGTTACTCAAATTGTCCGATGCCGGGGACACGGCTAAGATCTTAGGTTTTAACTCTCGAGAGTGTGTGCACTTTCACCATTAGACTCAATCAACCCAAACTATCCTCTACACTCATTTAGTGAGAAGGAAAAGGAGAAGATCAAGGCGAGACTTTTCAGAAGTTGCTTTCCCATGATCATACTAAGATATTACCACCGTCCTATCAACTCTACCACCATCAATCTCTTGACCCAGGTCCACATCAACTTACTCCATCAAGACAGAGCCCATATTGACCAATGGTTCCACGATAAGCAACTAAACTTAGTGTAAACTTAAATCTCATAGCCCTGGGTGGCCTACCACAAGTGAGCAACTTAGGTTAACACCGCATATCATGGCACCAAGTAAGTGGAAACTATCTTGGGCGAAGACAACCATGAAACTTGGCCCTGAGAAGCCACTCAACTTGAAACCTCCTCGATCGACCCAATCCACCCAGGCGTTAAATTAATTTAGTGGAAATTTTCATTTATCACATCAACCATAAAACAATCATTTTTGCAGCAGGTACTTCCACTAAATTATAATAGGGGTCTAACTGGAATTTCTAAGGGGTAACCTAACAGGTTTGCATGGCATACTACAAATCTCCCAGAAACCTATCATGCATACTACTTTTGCAAATACTGCTTAAAACACTAGGTATGCAATAGAATAAAATAGTAGGTGTTTTATGAAGTCACTTGCCTAATGAATGTTGTCGTTTCTCACACACTCATTGTCGACAACGAACGTTGCACTCCGTTCAATCTATAAAGTAAAAAGACATACAATAAACAAGCAATTCAACAAGCACATAACAATTAAACAAACAAGCGTAAAAAGGCTTAGCACAGGGTTTGGTCAAGGGTATCCCATAATTTGATATGCAAAAGGAATTAATGTGATTGAGTTAAGGGTTTGCCAGTTTGGTCAGGGGATGGTCTTGAAAAAGATTTACACAAATGAATGCCGAGATGGTTCGAAAACAATTTAAAAGAAAGGTTCGCAATTTTAAGTTATCCATCATATTTAGATACAATTACACAAGTCTATGTTTCAAAATTGATTTAATGAGACTTTGTGTTATACTTGATCAACTGATCACACATTAACTTTGGAAAAGGTTTTAACCTAATTTAAATTTCAAGTTTCATTAAAGTAACATAACAAATCATTTTAAATCCAAAATTAAATGTTCATATCAATGAATTAATATTCTAGTTATTTAAATTGGCATCAAGTTTTGAAATCAAATTTGTACACTAAATCATTTTAAGTTTGGTCAATATAATGTACAATCGAATACTTATTCTACATCTTAATGATTCCAAAAATACGGGCGCGGATGGCTCCCCTCTCCCACCTCCCACCCACCTCCCATGGAGCCCGTTAAGCCATGGACGTCCTCCTCCTATGGGATTTCTCGCCGGGCAAGGCCCTGGCGGCTCAGGTGCGCAGAAGATTCAACTCCACCGTCCACTTCTCCTCCTCCTCTTCTTCCAAGGAATTCTTTTTGGTTGCTGCCTTCCCCTATGCATCTTTTGCCCTGTCCGAAGATTCGGTGGGTACTGCCTTGCAATGTTGTTTGGGTGGAGATCCTACTGGTTTTCGTGTCTACCAACTAAGTGACCGGAGGTTCCGTTTCTCGCTGGCCTCTAACAAAGTGGGACATTTTATTCTCTCCCTTCGAGATAGAGTCTGGCCGGATTTTCACTGCACCTTCTCGCTCTTTCGTGGTTTTTATACTCGTCCCTCTCTGCATTGGGATAGGAAAGGTAAAGCTGTGGTTGATGACAGCACGGAATGGCAGCCCGTTTCAAAGAAAATTTCCCGGTCATCTCAGGTTTCTATGCCTCCTGCTTCTAGCTCCATGGCTGTCAAGTACCCCTGCAACTTTCTTCGATATTCGTCGTCTGGCTCCTCCTCTGCTAAGGAACTGGCTAAGTTTGGTTTTGGGCCGCCGGAGCAGCACTCGGATATTAAATTCGGTTCCTTCCCCTCCCCGCCGGTGAGCTCGTCGGAGAGGGACAAGCCGGAGGATTCGGAACCTATCCGCATTCAATTCGGATCAGTTTCCTGTTCGGTAGCGGATTTCTCGCCTCAGAGCCACAGGCGTTTCTTTGGTAACAGTAATTTCAGCTCCGAGATTTTCTGGCAGTTATTGTTTGATCATGATCCGCTATTTTCGCACACAAATTTGGATCGTTGTCTGGATCTGCGACAAGCGGGATATTCAAATGAGGAAATTCAATCAACGCTTGGGCTTTGGAGGCCCCCCCCTCCTAACAAAACAATCTATGGGCTTCTGGGCCGCTGCACTTGTGGTGCGGCCTGGCACAGTATTGGAGCCTGCCAGATCCGCACCCCCCTGGCTCAGGGCCCCTACCCTCATCTGGTGTGTTTGGCCTGTTCGACTGTGGGCCATGCGACCATGGATTGCCCGGGAAAAATTGCGTGTGGGCGATGTTTACTTTATGGGCATCGAGTCTACGATTGCGATATCACTGACCGTTCTCTTCTGCGCCTGAGTTGGGTTGTTAAGCCCACAAAGAACCCCGGCCTGCTAATGAAGCCTGGGTCTCCTCACCCCCCGCACGCCGGAATCTCCGCAGGTTTTTTGGCCGAGACGATCTTGCCCCCTAACGATTGCCCTCCCCCATTTTGCTCCGAGGAGTTATTAGGCAAACCAGGAATATCGTCTCCTTCCTCATTTGGGGATTCCCCGCTCTCCTCTGACACCAAGCTTACCTTCGCTGAGAGCTTCACCCGTTCCACCGATTCCCACACATTGTTCTCATCTGAGCCCCAATCTGCTACACCCACCCCCGGAGACACCATGGCGAACTTCGCCGCGAATCCCTTCCCGTTCATGCCAGGCCCAATGGAGCTGGAGGATGGGCCTGGGAACCGGATGCAGCGCAACATGATGGTGGTGGACGCGCCGCCTCTCACCAACGACAACTATGCTCTGGTAACTGTTGATCCCCCCATTGCTGATCACCAAAAGGAAGCGGCTCTCGCTGAGATAGTTCGTATCCTCCGTGATGATTTTGAGCTGAATGTAAGCAACCCTGAGACTTACCCCTGGGCGGTAGGTTTGCTAGCATTTGATTCCCCGGTCATTAGGGATCAGCTCGCCCTTGACAGCCCGCATCCGCTTGATGAGCAGTCTACTTTCTCTGTGGTAAGGCACAATGAGGGAATCAATCTCCGCTTTCCTGTGTTTGAATATGAGGCTTGGGTTATGCTGCTAGGCTTCCCAATTGATTACCAAACTGATTACTACGTGAATAAAGCGGTGTCCTGCTTTGGTAAACTTGTTTACTGGCATCGCCCTGGTGTGCGCAAGGCGCGAGTCCTGGTGCGTGCATGGCTGAACGACTTGGCCATGGTCCCTCACAGTCTTGGTGTCAAGTATATTGGCTATATTGGTGGGATTGGTCGCTCCTGGTCGGTGCCGGTGTTTATCCTCAACGGACGTCATACGATGCCGCATCTGCTCTCAACTGAGGATCCTGCCCCTGCACTCAATGCAACACCTCACCCTATTGCTCCGGCAGAATTTGTTGGCGACCATCAGATTAACTTTCACGTGCAGAACTGGATGCAGCAAAATGGTAATCAGGCTAGGGATGAAGCTGCTGCTCAGGTTGCCCCTGCCCCTGTGGTCCTGCAACCCAATGGTTGGCCTGTGTGGCCAGACATCCCTATCCAGATCGTGTCACCAACTTATTTGGGGGACGACATCAGAGCGATCACTGGATACACGGGCCCCTCTATGATGGATGGTATACTACCTCCGAGAAACACTTCAGATGATGCCCTAGCCATGTGGAACGAGCATGTCGCAGAGGTTGAGTTGGCTGCAGAACAGATACTTAATGGCTCTCTGAACCATCATGCAATGGTGGAATTTGTTCAAGCTGGAGGTCACCCCATGCTCTTGGAGATTCCAATATGGCCTACACTGCTTCACTTCCTCGCCTGGATATACACTAAGGTTTACACAAGAGCCATTCTCTCTGCTGAAGATGAGGCGGCTGGCAACCTCGCGGCAATCTTTCTGAACCTCTTTTCAGAAATCCGGACTGTGGTGATGGGCTACTACTTCCGCTCCTGGGCCCTGCCTCTTGGGCTGGCCTTTTCCATTGGGCCCAAAACTGCCAACGAGGGTTTGCCCTTTGTCCTCTCCCTGCCTTTCCCGCTCTGGGATCTAGAGGGAAGCTATAGGGTTGCTCCTGCACTGCTGCCACCAAGAACTGTTGATCTCTCTGAACATGCTGACACTTTTGATCTAAACCTGATGGAGATGGACGACAGTGCTGACATAGAGAGGTCTGAGGACTCGGGAGCTCCTGAGCTTGATGATAGTATGGTCCAAACAGAGAGTGCTGTGGTAGACCAGCTCATTGCTCGCAAGCGAGGACGCCCCCGAAAAGATGATCCTCGCTACCACAAGACTGTTGCACCCACCACTAATGAATCATCTCGCAGATCGACTCGCAGCAATAGTGATGGGTTCAAGTATGAAGCACTGCCTTACTCACCGACTCCTCGCAAGGTATCCAAGGTGGCCAAGGCCATTCCTCCGGCGATCCTGCAGCTTGCAGAGATGCAGCGTATTGGGGTGGAGGACTGCAGCATTGATCCATCCGAGCTCACTGATGAGCTGCTGCTCAAGGAGCGCGTCTAGGTGCTTTGGGTTATCTCGCATAAGACTCTCTACTTTGTGTTTGCATTTTGTTCTTGCTCTCTTATCGTTGATTTCGTCAAGCGTCGAACTATTGTCAGTTAAACTTGTTTGAAGTATGTCTACAAGAAGTCCTAGAACTTTATCTCGCTCTGCTCGTATGTGGCATGTCTTTTGCTGGAACATCCGTGGTATTAACTGTCCGGAGAAGTGGCCTCTCATTCGGAATAAGATCGAGGAGAGTAGCGCATCGATCTTATGTTTTCAAGAAACAAAACGATCTGACTTTAACGCAGCGTTCATCAAACTATTTGCACCACGACGCTTTGATCAATTTGCTTATATTCCATCTGACGGTGCTTCGGGTGGTCTTCTTGTGATTTGGTGTAGTAATGTGTTCGCTGGTACGGTGTTTCTCCAGGAAAGCTTCGGTATAGCTATCACTTTTACTTCCACTATGTCTGACACCAGTTTTAATCTGGTAAATGTGTATGGTCCGTGTGATGGAGTTGCTAGGGAAAATTTCATCGCTTGGCTATTTCATTTAAATATTGATAATGAATCCTTGTGGCTTATTCTCGGCGATTTTAATTTTTATCGATATTCTGATAGCCGCAACAGACCGGGCGCTAATATGGATGATATTGCCACTTTCAATGAGGTAATCTCTTACCTCGGGCTTGTCGAGCTACCTCTGAAGGATAGAAATTATACGTGGAGTAATATGCAGGCTGATCCGCTGTTAGTCCAACTCGACTGGTTCTTTACTTCTCCTGCTTGGACGCTGCAGTTCCCTGATACCCTCGTTAAACCTCTTGCTCGGCCCACCTCGGACCATACTCCCTGCGTTATCTCGATTGGAACGTCGATCCCCAAGGCAACTATCTTTAGATTTGAAGATCATTGGGTTCGCATGCCTGGCTTCCTTGACGTTGTCCAGCGAATTTGGGACATCCACTGTCCGGGAGACAGCGCAAAGAGGATTTCTGCTAAACTGAAACTCTTGCGTAAAGGTTTGAAAAACTGGAGCACTAGCTTCTCTTTCCTCTCTCGGACTATTGATAACTGTAATGCCACCATTCTGCGGTTGGATGATATTGAGGAGTTGAGATCCTTACACATCTCTGAGTGGAACTTCCGAATCATTGTTAAACGGAAACTAGAGCACCTACTCATATGCAAACAAGATTACTGGAAACGGCGATGCACGTCCAGATGGGCTAAGTTTGGAAACGAGAACACCAAATTTTTTCACTCAATGGCTACAATCAGACACCGCAGCAATCTAATCTCCTCACTCTCGAGAGATGATGGATCGAGTGCTACAGACCATCACGAAAAGGCTGCGCTGCTCTGGAATTCATTCAAGAACAGGCTAGGCACTTCTATTCCCATTAATCCGAATTTCGACTTCTCAAGATATATGCACCGATCTGATGGACTGGAAACGTTGTCCGCTCCTTTTTCGCATGATGAGATTGACAAGGTGGTAAAGGAGATGCCTACCGACAAAGCTCCTGGCCCTGATGGCTTCTCGGGCTTGTTCTTCAAAGTGTGTTGGCCTATTATCCGTCATGACTTCTATCAGCTTTGTGATGAGTTTTGGCACCTACGTGTTAACCTTCAGAGTATAAATGATGCTTACATCACCCTAATCCCCAAGATTCCGGTGCCGAAATGCCCCTCTGATTACAGACCAATCTCCCTCCTGAACTCGAGCCTGAAGTTGTTAACCAAGATACTCGCTAATAGGCTGCAGCATAAAATATTGAGTCTGGTCCATATTAACCAATATGGTTTTCTGAAATCCCGGACGATACAGGACTGTGTGGCATGGGCATACGAGTACATCCACCAATGCAAACAATCCAAGCAAGAAGTGATCATTCTCAAGCTTGATTTTGCAAAAGCCTTTGACACCATTGAACATGAGGCGATAATCAAAATTCTTCGGTGTTGGGGTTTTGACGATAGATGGATCCAGTGGGTCATGATGATCTTCTCTACTGGCTCATCCTCTGTCCTTCTCAATGGCACTGCTGGCAAGAAATTTCCTTGTCGACGAGGGGTTCGACAGGGAGATCCTTTCTCCCCCATCATGTTTGTATCTGGAGCTGATCTTCTCCAAGCGATGGTTAACCATCTAATGCATGACGGGGTGCTAACCCCTCCCTTGCCCATCCCTTCGACGGATTTCCCCATCGCCCAATATGCTGATGATACTCTTCTAATCCTCAAAGCGTGTCCTATCCAATTACTGGCTCTTAAGGATTTACTTTCGGACTTCTCTGCAGCTACTGGTCTCCTAGTAAATTACAACAAATCGTGCCTGATGCCGATCAATATTGCGGATGATCGCCTCCTCGAGCTGGCTCGCACCTTCGGCTGCGCCGCTGGATCTTTGCCTTTTACTTATCTGGGGCTCCCTTTGGGCTCGTCACGGCCCACGATTCAGGATCTTTCGCCGATTGTCGACAGCGTCCAACGCCGACTGAACGCATCAGCTAGATTTTTGGACTATGGGGGTCGACTGCAGTTTGTCAATTCTGTCCTATCGCTGTTGCCTATGCACTTTCTTGGCACGATTAAGATTCCGAAAGGAATTCTAACACTGTTTGATCGGTCGAGACGACACTGTTTATGGACTAAAGAGGAGGACTCCAACTCTTGCAACTCCCTGGCTGCATGGACCATGGTCTGCCGTCCTAAAAAACATGGGGGTTTAGGCATCCTAAACCTGGAGCTGCAAAATAATGCGCTCCTAATTAAGCAGCTTCACAAATTTTATCAGCGACTGGATATCCCTTGGATTAAGTTGGTTTGGGATTTATATGACGCTAACTCTCCTCCTCATGCTCAATCGGCGCGTGGCTCCTTTTGGTGGAAGGATATATTCAAACTAGTAGACACCTATCGCAGCATCACGGTCTCTAGTGTGCGTAATGGCAAGAGCACTCTCTTTTGGAAAGATCACTGGAATAATAGTGAACTGATGTGTGACAAGTTTCCTCGGATCTTCTCCTATGCCTTGCACGAAGACTCTTCAGTTGCAGCCATGAGTAATATCCAAGATCTCGCTGATATGTTTCACCTACCGCTGTCCACTCAAGCCTTTCAAGAGCTGCAACAGATTAACGACGAGATAACCAAGTTACAGATCGTCTCAGAGATGAGTCATGAAGATATACGTACCTTCCCTTGGGGAAACTCACAATTCTCGTCGGCGAAATACTACAGATTCCTTTTTTCAGCCGTGCCACAAGACATCTCTCTTCAGGCGATATGGAAATCTAAGTGCCTTCCCAAGCTTCGGGTTTTTGCTTGGCTGCTGCAGAAAGATAGATTGAACACCAAAGACCTCATGCAACGGAAACATTGGACTATTGACTCGACTGTCAATTGTGTCCTCTGTGATATGGCCCATCTGGAAACAAGAGATCATCTATTCTTTGATTGTCCTTTCGCCCGAGAATGCTGGGATCATATTGGAATTCAATGGCATACCGCGGCACCAATCTCTGCTAGATTCTCTTTAGCCAAGGCTAACTTTAGTGGACCGTGCTTTATGGAGATTGCTATCTGTGCTCTCTGGAATTTATGGAGAAGTCGTAATGATCTCATCTTCAAAAATCTCCAGCCGTCCCTGCCGAGGTGGAAAGTACTTTTTCAAAGCGACACAATGCTGCACCAGTATAGAGTTTCTGGTAACCTGGTCCAGCCACTTCTGGATTGGATTCACGCCACTGTTGCATAGCCTTTTTACTAGTATTTTATGTACCCTCCGCCCTCTAGTGGCCTCATTTTTGAAGCGTTTGTAAGATTCTACTTTGATCCACCTTGAGCTCGCTCAGGGGATCCTGATGTAAAGGAGGTCACCATTTTGGTGACGCCTACCCCACCCCTGTTAATGGAAAACCAACCGTAGGGGTTTCCCCTACGGTCAAGCGCTTCAAAAAAATGATTCCAAAAATATTTCATTTAAAAATTTCTTGGACATACACAATAATATCTATGTCCAATTTACTTAAATCATGCATTTGAACATTTGAACGAATTTAACCTATTCAAAGTTGGAAAATAGCAGTGCCAAAATATTCTACAGGTCAAGAGCTTTTCATAGACATAAAGTTTATCAAATTTGGACATGTGGTTCAAAAGATATGAGAGTTTTAAGTTATAGGGGTGTTTCTGCAAAATCTACATACGAATTTCCTATTGGGGTCAACCCAGAAAACAGCTAGACAAAGTGGCAAGTTGGTGATTGGTGCAACCGGTTGGTTTAGACAAACTAACTATATCCGTAGGATCAAATAGCTAAAGTTACGACACTATTCGAACTAAAAACGGATCGTACAGTGTACGAGTAAATACTACGCTAGACTAAAATCTAAAACTACTCAAAAACTACGCTACGGAAAATATACTAATACTAAATTTGTAGCCTAAATTATTCTACAAAACTACTCTACAAAACTAAATATAAAAGGCGGAAAAGAAAAGATATGCGCAGTACCTCCGTTGTGTGAGAAGCGCCGTCGAGAGAGCAGAAGAGAAATCTCACCAATAGAAATCCCACCGGAGATATAATAAATATTTTATTTTATTCTAGTCAAACCAAAATAAATGGTTCAACCCGAATTTATTTTTGTGATTTTGCCAATACATATGGGGTGTATATATAGGCTAAAACTGGGTGGGTGTGTTGCTAAAGTAGCAAGTTAGGACTAAAAGGCGGCAACACGAGCCAACCGGCGCTGCGAGCCGTGCGCGCGCGAGGGAAAAGGCCGGCCGGCCGGCCGGCCCAGCTGGCTGCTGCGTGCTGCGCGCTGGCTGCTGCTGCTTTTTTTTATATATCTTTTGTTTTATAATTCTAAATGAAGTGAAACAAGTTTCTACAAATTTTTAAAAATCGTATCTATCATTTAAAACGTTCTAAGTCATGTTTTGAATACTTTTCAAAAATATTAATTTGAATATTGATTATATGTATGTTTGACACTTTAGGTTGAATTCGAAATTACTGATTTAAATTAATTTCTTTTTAGCTAAAATATATTTATGAAAAAACCACGAATATAAACCTTTTTCAATAAACCTCATTTTTGGCTTTGAACAAAATCTATAAATACTGTATAAAATATGTTTTGAATAACTTGTCGAACCCTTTGGTAATGCTTTAGTCACATGGTAATTTAATAATTCAAAGTATTGTATAGAGATTACATAATATCTTATAATAAGATTTTTTATTTATGCCTTTTAAGTGTGGATTTCACATATCAAAACATTTGAGATTTAAATGTAAGGATGCCATGATGATGATGAATTTTTTTTGTTGCTTTTAAATATAATTCAAAATATAATACTTGAATTGTTTAATAACAGCTTGATTAAAAACTTTGTCCATTTAAGATAGTGTCTAACAAATTCATATGTTGTTTAGTATAAAGAAATGCCATAGTTTTTGTATTGATTATGGATTATGATGGAATCATTCTGTAACCGAATTAGTTTGTGCAAAAAAAATTAAGTTTTAAAGTACTATATCTCATTCAGATTTCAAAGGATGCATTTGAGAATTTAAAATCGTTATTTTGAGTTTAAACGTTATTTGGATGGTACTTCCTAAATCTTATACTTCAAAACATCTTTAAATGAAAGCCGCTTTATAAATAGATTATGATTTAATTAGCCTTTAGAACATTTGTATACATTATTGAAAGATCAATTAAACATCAAAGGGTTGTATAGACATCTTTAAAACATATGGTTTTAGGTTTTTTAAATATCCAAGGCTAAGTGTTTTAGAGTCAATTACTCCAAATGAAACTTTTTATGAATGAAGAAGGCTCTCTCAAATTATAATTTCAACTTAGCAAACTATCATGGGATTTAAGAAATACTTTGGATAAAAGGTTTTTAAACTAAACTCCAAATTCAAACAGTGTTTACTCGAATGTTTTAAATGTTAACTCTATGGAAGAACCCATAATGTTCTTTATATTAAGTTTCCTTATGTTTTGAATGTTTTATTTTAATCGGAAACAAAAGTTTAAATTTTTTGTGATTTTTAAACATTCCAAAAGTTTGGGATGTTACAGACTACCACCCTTAAAAGGAATCTCATCCCCGAGATTCGGAAAGGCTAGAAAGAAAGATGGGTTCAGACAACTTGGATCAGATTAACTCAGTGAGCTACCACCCTTAAAAGAAACTTTTGTGCCAACCTAAAATCCTTTCTACAATCTTTTAGTCGAACTTTTCCATCACTTTAGAGTTGTAGGATAACATAAGTCCATTGAACTGCTTTTGGTACTGAATATCACTCTTGTCTTAATCTGAAAACCATGCTGAGATGATTTCAAAACGATCTCCATAACTCTAACCGCTTGATGTCCCCATGTGCTTCATCTTCACAGTTTATATTTTTGAAGCAACTAACGTAACTCTCATGGAAGGCAAATCTTCGATTGTAGGGTATTCTTCAAAACTTTGCTTGTGGTTGTCCTCGTCGTAATTTAATACGTTTTAGCAACCCTTGCTATAGGGTTATAAATATCTACAATTCTATGGTTTTGGTTTTTCATCGTCATATCTCTCATCGGGAAGTCACTCAAGATTTTCCAATTCTCATAGCAAAGAGAATGATATGAGTATTCGCCATGGGGGCCAATCCATGTCGTACTCACTCATTACTTTGTACTTGGTTTGAGGAATCTCGTATTCTAACACTTGGTCAAACCTCACTTATCTCACAAAATGTTTCCAGTCTGTAGGACAAACCTGAGCTAAACTATCGGTACTCATACTAGTAGGTTGCGTTAAACCTACGCCAGGATAGCTGAAAAGTTGTTTTTTTGAAAAATCATTCTCCTTGATGTGATGGAAAATATATGTTGTCTCAACTCCTAAACTTAACCTCCACTAGTATATCCATTCTGGTTAGTTTAATTTTGTTCTAAGGATAGATATTGCGTCTAGTTTGGGTTTAGTATGGATGAGTTAAGATAGAAAGACACTAAGAAAGAATCCTACGCCAACACAATAGGACAAGGCAATTCATTTTACAAACAACATCTAGCAAACACCAAACAACAAGGTTCACACACAAACAAATAATCTAGTATTTTCATACAACCTAAGTTGATATGAACAATACACTAACACAGTATCGCTGTTCTAAATGGTGGTCTAGGATAGCTCCTTCTTGAGTGCTTCATGATCTTCTTCAATTTCTTTAAACTCTTCCAAGTGGTTGAACTCTGAATCCAAGTTCTTCTATCATCTTTCATGTAGTTCTTCATGTTGAATCGTAGAATTCCTTATGAAGTATCAGACTCAGACTTCAAGAACAATGGTCATCTAGAAATAGATAAGATATTTTCCAGAAGGAGATAGTAGATGAGAGGATAAGAAAAGATAAAGAAAATTATATATTTATTTTAGTAAAGTGAATAGAAATAGATTTTCAATCCTATGGTCAAAGCCTATTTCTATCCAAACCTAGTGTCTCGAACCTACAGGCAACACAGTGCTCTGATACCATCTGTAGTGACCTCACCTTTTATTATAAGGTGGAAGTCCCTGTGGTAATGTGTTAGTCCCTGGATCAAATGCTAGCACCACAGTTTAAGATGTATATGATGCAAAAGTGTCAAATACTTTATTAAATCGCATGATCCAGTGTTACAAATATCTCTTACAACTTGCATAACCTGAAAAGGCTAGCAAAATTTCCAAGAGTAGCAGCGGAGAATAGTAGATACAATGGGCCTCATCATCTTCATGTGCCACAGGCAAAGCATGTTGGTTGTAGACTAGAAATCCTATCGAATGCTCACTCGTCGTCTGTCAAATCTGCAAGGTTTAGTTGCAGCCCAGCTATAAAGGGTCAGCACAATTGAATTGTGGTGGCAAGTGACTTTTATTTCTAATATTCTACTAAGCTATATCTATATGCTTATTTGGCTGGTGGAGCTCAAGGCTATTGCGCAAAGCAAGTTTTTTCCTACTTTTGGTAAACACTTTTTGGAACAATAACTTCTCTTTAGGAGATAGCTCGGGACAAGTCCATGTCCCCTACCCATGTTCACCCATCAAAGTTTTATTAAGAAATTTGAATGAATAGATTTTCAGAAGACAGCCTTGTGTAGTTACTCAAATTGTCCGATGCCGGGGACACGGCTAAGATCTTAGGTTTTAACTCTCGAGAGTGTGTGCACTTTCACCATTAGACTCAATCAACCCAAACTATCCTCTACACTCATTTAGTGAGAAGGAAAAGGAGAAGATCAAGACGAGACTTTTCAGAAGTTGCTTTCCCATGATCATACTAAGATATTACCACCGTCCTATCAACTCTACCACCATCAATCTCTTGACCCAGGTCCACATCAACTTACTCCATCAAGACAGAGCCCATATTGACCAATGGTTGCACGATAAGCAACTAAACTTAGTGTAAACTTAAATCTCATAGCCCTGGGTGGCCTACCACAAGTGAGCAACTCAGGTTAACACCGCATATCATGGCCCCAAGTAATTGGAAACTATCTTGGGCGAAGACAACCATGAAACTTGGCCCTGAGAAGCCACTCAACTTGAAACCTCCTCGATCGACCCAATCCACCCAGGCATTAAATTAATTTAGTGGAAATTTTCACTTATCACATCAACCATAAAACAATCATTTTTGCAGCAGGTACTTCCAGTAAATTATAATAGGGGTCTAACTGGAATTTCTAAGGGGTAACCTAACAGGTTTGCATAGCATACTACAAATCTCCCAGAAACCTATCATGCATACTACTTTTGCAAATACTGCTTAAAACACTAGGTATGCAATAGAATAAAATAGTAGGTGTTTTATGAAGTCACTTGCCTGATGAATGTTGTCGTTTCTCACACACTCATTGTCGACAACGAACGTTGCACTCCGCTCAATCTATAAAGTAAAAAGACATACAATAAACAGGCAATTCAACAAGCACATAACAATTAAACAAACAAGCGTAAAACGGCTTAGCACAGGGTTTGGTCAAGGGTATCCCATAATTTGATATGCAAAAGGAATTAATGTGATTGAGATAAGGGTTTGCCAGTTTGGTCAGGGGATGGTCTTGAAAAAGATTTACACAAATGAATGCCGAGATGGTTTGAAATCAATTTAGAAGAAAGGTTCGCAATTTTAAGTTATCCATCATATTTAGATACAATCACACAAGTCTATGTTTTAAAATTGATTTAATGAGACTTTGTGTTATACTTGTTCAACTGATCACACATTAACTTTGGTAAAGGTTTTAACCTAATTTAAATTTCAAGTTTCATTAAAGTAACATAACAAATCATTTTAAATCTAAACTTAAATGTTCATATCAATGAATTAATATTCTAGTTATTTAAATTGGCATCAAGTTTTAAAATCAAATTTGTACACTAAATCATTTTAAGGTTGGTCAATATAATGTACAATCGAATACTTATTCTACATCTTAATGATTCCAAAAATATTTCATTTAAAAATTTCTTGGACATACACAATAATATCTATGTCCAATTCAAAATATAATACTTGAATTGTTTAATAACTGCTTGATTAAAAACTTTGTCCATTTAAGATAGTGTCTAACAAATTCATATGTTGTTTAGTAAAAAGAAATGCCATAGTTTTTGTATTGACTATGGATTATGATGGAATCATTCTGTAACCGAATTAGTTTGTGCAAAAAAATTTAAGTTTTAAAAAACTATATCTCATTCAGATTTCAAAGGATGCATTTGAGAATTTAAAGTCGTTATTTTGAGTTTAAACGTTATTTGGATGGTACTTCCTAAATCTTATACGTCAAAACATATTTAAATGAAAGCCGCTTTATAAATAGATTATGCTTTAATTAGCCTTTAGAACATTTGTATACATTATTGAAAGATCAATTAAACATCAAAGGGTTGTATAGACATCTTTAAAACATATGGTTTTAGGTTTTATAAATATCCAAGGCTAAGTGTTTTAGAGTCAATTACTCCAAATGAAACTTTTTATGAATGAAGAAGGCCTCTCAAATTTTAATTTCAACTTAGCAAATTATCATGGGATTTAAGAAATACTTTGGATAAAAGGTTTTTAAACTAAACTCCAAATTCAAATAGTGTTTACTCGAATGTTTTAAATGTTAACTCTATGGAAGAACCCATAATGTTCTTTATATTAAGTTTCCTTATGTTTTGAATGTTTTATTTTAATCGGAAACAAAAGTTTAAATTTTTTGTGATTTTTAAACATTCCAAAAGTTTGGGATGTTACATTTATATGGAGTAAATCTTTATTCTGATCGTCTATCTTGTTTGACAAATGCATTTAAACCATTATTGGACATGACGGCCATGCCTATCCGTGCATGCTACATAGACGACAGCGTGGACTACGGCATGCCACGCACGTATTGAATGTGCACGAGTGTCACAAACTGGAAGGCTCTCAGGTGTGAATCATCGCACGACTCGTAAATATTGGTTTTCTTCGGATTCTTCCTTTCACGCTAGAATGGATAAACATGAACGGATACGTGCCGCTCGCTCTGCCATATGATCAATGTAGACATAAATTTACGCAGACTGGCGGGGGTGATGGAGCTGTAACGCAAGTACGTGATTGGAACGCGACGGACATAGCTATAGCTAGCATTCCCATGTTCATAGATATTTTTAGGATAAACGTAGACCCAAATCTGAACTAAGGCAGCGTAGGCCTGGTTGAGCCGCTGGCGTGCTTCAAACGCACCTCGTTCATCACCTCCTCAAACTTGGCATCAAAACGTCGACGCTTCTCCGCGCGGCGCTCCAAACACACGGACTTGGTGAAAACACGCGTATCCAGCTCGACTTGGTCGACGATCTTGAGTAGGTCCTCGCCGTCGTCAGTGGAGAGCGATCCGAGAGTTGAGTAGGACTCGTCGTCGTTGGACTCGGTAAACGGTTCCGCCGGTGGCGGCGGCTGTGGGGTCGCCGCGGCCCGGGAGGACTCAGCCTCCCCATCGTGACGTCGCTGCGGTGTGCGTCCTCTTCCTTGTTGTGGTGCGCTCCCCCTCCTGTTAGCTAGGGTCCTCCTCCTCGCTACAGCTGCAATGGCATTCGATTCACGGCGGCGGCGCTCCTCCTCCTCGTAGTCGCTCTCCTCGTCGCAGTCGCTCTTGGATGGGTCGCTCTCGGATGGGGATGACATGGCGGTGAGAACGGAGATGGGTGGCGAGAAGGCGGATGTAAGGGTTTGAATGGCCGCGTAGCAGGCGGGAAATGCTACACAACGGAAACTTGGCACATAGATTCCAGCGAGCACGTACATTCCAGCGAGTACGCTAGACTTTCAAAGTTGGTCAAAAAAGAGTGAAAATTGAATGGTACAATTGAACGGGTTTGAAGCTAAGCTACGCAAACTTCTGTTTTTTTAAAGTACGTATGAACACATTTTGCAGTGAGTCCACAGTTTTTGTTTGGAAATGGTCCCGTTTACCCTACCTTCGGAGCTCATTTGGATTGCATTTTTCAGCGAGTCCACTCACCACTAGGACTTAAAAATGGGGCCATTAACCCTACCTTCGGAGCTCATTTGAAACACATTTTTAGCGAGTTCACAATTTTTTCTTAGAAATGGGGTCGTTTACCCTACCTTTGGAGCTCATTTGAAACACAATTTTCAGCTAGTCCACTGTCTTTGGCTTAGAAATGGGGTCGTTTACCCTTCCTTTGGAGTTCCCTTGAAACACATTTTTCAGCGTGTCCACAATTTTAGATTAGAAATGCATGGGGCCGTTTACTCTACCTTGGGAGCTCATTTGAAACACATTTTTCAACGAGTCCACAATTTTTGCTTAGAAATGGGGTCGTTTACCCTACCTTTGGAGTTCCCTTGAAACACATTTTTCAGCGTGTCCACAATTTTAGCTTAGAAATGCATGGGGCCGTTTATCCTACCTTGCGAGCTCATTTGAAACATATTTTTCAGCGAGTCCATAATTTTTTCTTAGAAATGGGGTCGTTTACCCTACCTTAGGAACTCATTTGAAACACATTTTTCAGGCAGTCCACCATTTTTCTTACAAATGCATGGGGTCGTTTACCCTACCTTTGGATATAAATAGAAAATTTATATGGATTAGGGTAGCATTCAAAATCTGCATTTGGTGTGCCAAAATACCCATTTTGTCACAGAGGCAAATGGGGGTGGGCGAGCCAAAATCCCCGTTGGGTCCGTCGTGGTCCACTCATCAGCAGGTGTACGGCCCTTGTCCTACGCGCGCGTCCAATCAGATCGCAGAATGAGCTTCTCGCGGATCGCCCCAAGTCTGCCTGCAGATTCCTTCTAGAGGAAATCGAATGGCCGCAGATTCCTTGTAAAGGAAATCAGACGGCTGCAGATTCCTTATAGAGGAAATGTGCTTCAAAAATTATCGAAAAATTGAAAAACCGACGCACATAGTCTTCTTATGTAATATACTAACGACTCAAGTTGAAAAACATGGTCTATATACATTCAAAAGGAGAAGGGCATGGATCTCATGTGATATCGCATAACTCAAACTATGAGGTCTAAGGTTGGAGAGAAGCCGTTTTGGAATTGCAACATTAAATTTTCAAAAACCTCACTAAAGCTTCATTTTGGAGTGACTAAAAAGGATCCATTCTTAGTTTTTCATTTTCATGTTTTAAACTTGTTTAAATGTTGGTCATACTTAGGTTTGACCAATTTTGAAATAACCATAAAAAATTCAAAATTTATCGAAAAATTGAAAAACCGACTCACATGGTCTTCTTATGTCATATACTAATGACTCAAGTTGAAAAACCTGGTCTAAATACATTCAAATTAGAAGGGCATGGATCTCATGTGATATCGCATAACTCAAACTATGAGGTCGAAGGTTGGAGAGAAGTGGTTTTGGAATTGCAACATGAAATTTTCAAAAACCTCACTAAAGACTCATTTTGGAGTGACTAAGAAGGATCCATGCTTAGTTTTTCATTTTCATGTTTTAAACTTGTTTAAATGTTGGTCAAACTAAGGTTTGACCAATTTTGAAATAACCACTAAAAATTAAAAATTATAGAAATATTGAAAAACCGACGCACACAGTCTTCTTATGTCATATTCTAACGACTCAAGTTGAAAAACATGGTATACATACATTAAAATGAGAAGGGCATGGATCTCATGTGATATCGCATAACTCAAATGTGTAAATGAGAATTGCAACATGATAATTTCAAAATACTCACTAAAGCATCATTTAGGAGTGACTAAGAATGGTCTAGGCTTAGTTCGCGCCCAAATTTTACACAAATGTGCGCCTATGCGCGCCCAGAGCACGCTGGGCCGGAGTGCGCACTTAAGGTGTTGGAAAAAGTACAATAACAAATATTACAAATTTCCGCACATGTTCAGAGCTTTGACTTGCTCCTTGTGTTCTTAGAAGGAGCTACGACCTTGCTCCGGGTGCTCCTTGCTACGCCCTCCCACTTCTTGTGCTTCTTGGCTTGTTTGTTCCTAGTTTGTGGTGATGCTCTGTAACATCCTAGGATATTTCAAATTCTGAAAAATCAGAAAAATTAAAACTTTTTGAAAACTATATGTATGTTGATTTGAAAAGAAAATTCATGCATGCATTCATTATTTTCTTGCATTGTTTATATTTGAAATTACAATGGTTGAAATATTATTTCCACTTGAAAACCTATTTGTGAAAATATTAAAAACAAAATAATGATTATGCTATTTATCTTATTTTTACTCTAATGATTGGATTGTTTTTATTGTAAATAATTATTTTTATATGTTTACAATTGTGGTACCAAATTTTATTTAATCACAAATAAATTCATTAAAATCTCTAGTTTCAAATTTGACAAAAGTGTCAAATTTGCAGTTAATATAATATTGAAAATTAATATTTTTAAAAAGTGTTTAAAACATGTCCACAAATGTTTTAAAATAAAGATATGATTTTTAGAAATTTTTAGAAATTAATTTTACTTAATTCGGAGTTCTAAAACAAAAGATATAAAAGAAATAAAAAATAAGAAAAAAAAAACCAATCGGGCCGGACCAAACCGAGTCGAACACGTACCGAACTTAATTTCTGAAAATTCCATATTCTAACCACTTTTCATTCAAAGACGTTTATCTCGAGAAATATAACTACAAATCCGGATCCGCTTGATCCGACGCGTTGATAACTTCGAGGCCTATCTATTCCACCATCCCTCCGCCTATATAAACCCATGTAGCCGCCGGCATCTCTTTTTCATTTTCGTTCCACCGAAACCCTAATCAGCGAAATCATATTTCGTTGATTTGACCACCTAAACGATCTCGAATTGCGACGGAGTCTTAACCATTGTTGTAGATCTCGTCGATACCTTTCCATCCCAATAAGGCTCAACTATTTTAATCAAGCGTGGAGGAAAAATTCCGAATCGTCATCCATCAGATCTGAAGTCGTATTCCTCAGATCTCTTCGTGCTTGTTGTGCCAAATCGAAATTCCTCCGGTGAAAAGGTAGATCTAGTCTATATATACAACTTTCCAGTTGACAACTTTTTTTTAACGTACGTAATTTTCTGTATAATACAGATCCTGTTTGATGTTGTTCAAGTAACCAAACCATCTCAAAAGTTTGGGACGACTACGAAAGTTGTTCCCCTGATCAAGACTTTTCTTTTGCCCCAAGATTCATCTTATTTGGTTTAGCGAGTTGAGAGATATTCGCGTTTGAAGTTTCGGACCAGAAAGGTATTTTGCGATTTGTGACCAATCTATTCATCCACTTATGTTATAATTGTGATAATTAGAAAGAGCACGTAATTCTCTACAACTTTAGTATAGATTGTTTTCCGATCTGAGCAACTCTATTTTTGGTCAAATTCGTTGTCAAATCCTAGTCAGCCTGCCACGTCAGCGAGTCAATTTTCACGTCAGCGGTCAGAGTCAACAGTCAACCGAAGACCGGTGTTTTGCAGAAAAACCCTACAATTTAGATCTATCACTACTTTTTATTGGGTTAGCCAAAAATTGCAAACTATATATTTTTGGAAAGCTTATTACTAATAGAAACTTTTGACATCATTACTTTTATGTTTGTTAAATTAAAATTTGTTGAAATTCAAAAGTGATATTAATGGTAAATTGAACATAACTTCAAATTTAAAATTTAAAATTTATCAAACTCTTTTGCTATAAAATTTAAATGTCTAAGTACTGGCCATAGGAATACTCAAATAAAATTTTGTAGAATAATTTTCTATGGTTTTGTAATTTTATATTGATTAAATGCTTTTTACGGGATATTTTAATAATTAAAAATTGATTAAAAATATTTTTATTTATTTATTCGAATAATAAAATGACTTAGTCATATTTTGACCACTTTGGTCACAAAAAGTATTTAGAAATATTTTGCCTTCTCAAACAAAGTAAATTTCTCTCTTAGAAAATATTTGATAAATATTTGACAATGCTTTCCCTTAGAAAAATTTCAACACCTTAAAAATGCTAAATCTTTTCCTTAGAGAAATTTATCATCTACAAAACTTAGTTGTTTTATTTTTATAAGTGTGGTCATTAGAAATAAATTGCAGTGCATGCATAGCATATTGTATTGTATAGTTATACCCTCTTAGGAAAACTTCTTACTTATTTTCTCTAAGTTATGATTATTTTGAGCATAGTGTTTGGTAAAGTGCTATGCACTTAGACACTTGGGAATTTCAATATGAAGACTAGAAGGGCAACAAAGACTTAGAAGAAAACAGACTCCGGAAGCAGCTCCAAGAAGTAGAAGCACTTAGAAGAAAATCAAGAAGAACTTCAAGAAGACAAACCCCCTTTATTTCTCTAAGTCTTTCTCTCTTTTCTTTTCTTCTCTCTTAGACCTCGTGGTGGCTAAGTTATATCCAAGACCAGCCCTGGTGATATACAAATCATCAAGTCTGAAGAACCTTCAAGTCTACATGATTCAATGAAGACATCACCAAGGAGAAAGTTATAAGTCTGGAGATGAAGCCTAGGAGATCAACTATATCTTCTCTGTATCTTTTTCTGCCTTCCTATTCTTCTTTCACTTTGGACATAAATCAAGTCCTTAGTGATTTTGACCAAGTCCTTAGAGTGCTAATTGAAGATGAAGGAAACAACAAACGAGTTGAAGAATTCAAGATCAAGCATGTGAAGACTTGCAGCAGCATTACAACTTATTCCAGTTGATTTATAGCAAAGTTATTCTGTCCAACCTATGACCTTGGTCCTTAGTAATTTTGACTAACACACTTGCCCTGCATTAACTTAGAATAATTTTATGGCATTTTGTGCATCTCCAGACCTTAAGAATATTTTTCATATCATGCATGTCATATTTTTCTAAGTGTTGCATTTATGCTTGTATGTTTATTTGTGTCTTGTTTGAATTGTTCGAAATTTCGGAGAGAAACGAAGGCTTATGCAACTGATACTCCTGCTCTCCCTGTTGCCAAGGCAAGTGGCACACCCTCATAAATTTCCTAAGTATTTTCTATGCATTACTTAGTGTGTTTCTTATATGCATGTGTTGGATAGTATTGCTATGCTGAAACTACTATATCCCTTACACTAGTTGTGTCTAAAGTCCTATGGGTAACTTGGTAGAAATATTGATGCTATGCAAAAGTTGTTTTATGAAAAGTTAATTTTTACTAAGTTAAAGAAACTTCTGGGTGGATGTGGCAAGAGGATGGAGGTTGGAGTTGAGTGGCTGCTTAGGCTCATTTAGGTGGGTGCACCTGGCTAAGACCCAGGCTCATTTAGATGAGTGAACCTGAGCACGTGCACTTGAGGATGGCCACCCAGGAACAAAGGGACCAACGTTTTCTCCAAGTGAAGATGCTTCCAGTGCAACCACGTGGTATAATGGCTCTGCCTTGACTTTTCTCCAAAGGTCTCGTCTCAGGCTTCTCCTTTCCTTTTCACTACATGAGGGTCAGGGACAGAAGGGTTGTTTGAGTCTCGTGGTGAAAGTGCACAACCTCTGCAGAGTGTAAAACTAAGTACTTAGCCGTGTCCCCGGTTACGGACAATCTGAGCAACTGATCAAGGATTCAACGGAGGCTCCCAACATTCCAATTTCTAACTTAAAAGTTGATGGGTGAACAAGGGAAGATGATATTATGGTTTTCAGGCCATACTTATCTTGTTTTGAAGAAAGTGTTTTCAAAAGAGTAGGAAAAATTGGCTTTATGCAAATTAGCCTTGAACTCCACCAGCCAAATATGCATATAGGCTATAGAGTTATTTCATTAAGTGTCCACCATAGTGTCACTTGCCAGACTCCATTTTTAATGGAATCTGACCCACTCTGTTGCAAAAATTTATTTGTTACAGGTTATTCAGATGCCGAGTGAGGTTTTCGTTAAGGGATTTCGAGTCTGCAACCAACATGTTTTCGCCTGTGGCAACATGAAGACGGAGACTCATTGCTGCCTTATTTCCGCTGTTTACTCTTTCAAAGCTAGCTTTATGCTATGCAATTTGTAAAGAATATTTTTTAAGTCCGCATCATCGATCTAATAAAATTGATACTTTGTTGTGATATTACATCGTAAACTGTGTGTGCAAACGAATCGATCCAGGGATTTGCACTATACACAGGTACCTGTCATATTTTAAGTGCAGGTACATTACATGCTCCTGCTGGTGGTGATGCTCCTGTTGCTGGTGATGCTGGAACCCAGGTACTTCCAGTAGCCGAAACTGGTGGTCTCGGACGCGAAGCTACAAAATGCTCTTCCATTCCAGCAACTGCTACCGACAAAAATGCCTCTCCTTCAGGATCTTCTCGTTCTGTATCTTCTGGTGCTCCCCATTCTTCACGAGCAGCTATTTTCGTTGCACAAGTCCTTTTTCTGCAGAAGCCATTAGTTTTACCCTTCTTGCTTGTCTTTTCCCTGGCATTCAAAATTCAAGTGAAACAGATATTCCCTAACAAATATTGCAAAACTCTAGACACACATACCTTTCAGCAAACTCTCTTGCTACGGCTTGTGCTACTGCGGCGGCTGCTTCTGCTGCTCTGGCGGCTGCTGCTGCTTCTGCTGCTTCATCTGCGCCCCATCCTTCCTCTGTTACAAATGTAGACGGGACTGCATTAATGCACTTCTTTTGCATGTGCCCTAGTTCCCCACATCTTTTTGCACGGACGCCTATTTACGGCTCTACCCTCTACACCCGGTCTTACTCTGTTTACCCTTGGCCTTCCAGGTGCTCTGTTTAGCGCCGGAGGGTATAGTTTGAATCCTGATGATACTCATCCCATAGTTCTTTTCCCAATAAAGCAGGCACGTTATCAGCATATGCTTCCTTAAACTTGGCAACAGAGAAATATTCAGACACATATTGATCAACTTTGCCCAATTCGCCTCCGAGGTAGTTCATGAAGTAGATGGCATGTATACATGGCTTGCCACTGAGCTCCCATCGCTTGCAACTACATTTATTGTTTGCCAAATCCACTGGATACCTCCAAACATGGTCTTTGAAGGTATATGTCAGCTCAGCTAGTAGGCCTATGCATCTTTGCATTTTCATAAAACCCTGCATATTTCTTCCTCGTGCATGCTAATTCTTGATCACACTTGGGAAGATGATATGGCCATCATATGAGTGTGCAATTCCATTGCGCAATACCATCTTCTCCATTATCAACTGCCTGATGATGTCAGATATTTCCCGCATCATTACACCTTTCAGGTGCTTAATCTATGTGTTTAAACATTCAATAACGTTGCTTGTCACATAGTCCACCTTGCAATATGTTCCAAATAAGCTTCTCATCCACAGCTTTTCGTGATGTGCATCCAACTATGGTTTGACGGTGGGATTTTCAGCGTACATGGTCTTCAAGTGGTGTCTATAATTCTTCTCGCTGCATGTGTACGATGTTGGCCAACGGTTTGCATCAAATACTTTCCCCTTATATTGCTTCTTGAAATTAGCAGCAAGATGGCTCATACATTCCCTTTGCTCTGCTTGAGGAAACACAATTCCTACAATTTTCTCCAAACCCTTGCAAGCATCTGTATGGATAACCGATCCAGCAGGGTCCCCTATAACCTTGTGTAAATTGGCCAGAAACCACCTCCAGCTCTGCTCGTTCTCCACCTCCACCACACCAAAAGCAACTGGAAAAAGCCAGTTGTGTCCATCAACTGCACAAGCAGCTACCAACTGTCATTTTCTAGTTAGAGCAGTTGCATCCACATCCAAATATGGCCTGCAACCTTTACGAAACCCTTCATGGCAAGCCTTGAAAGAGACAAAAGCCCTCCTGGAGACATTTCTTTCAACAAAACTTCCAGTCACTTTGGACCCCACAACCATATTATCGACTTCTACCACACTACCTGGACTTGCCTTCTCCACCTCACCTTTGAATGCATACAACAGCTGAAAGCTATCTTCCCACGCAGTACCACTTATCCTCGCTAGGGTCAGTTCTCTAGCTTCCCTTATTCAGAGACGCCGACAACTTATATTTTTCACTGATTGCTTTGGAGAGTGCAGTTGCTCCAAGCCTTTGGTCATGTCTTAGCGCTGGAGTCATCTCACTTGCCAGCCACCCTTTGGTTGTTAAGTGTTCTTTACGCCAGTCCACCTTAGGGGCACAAGTGTGCCCATACATGTTATACTTTATCTCTACCATGTTTTTCGCATCATGTTTGTCACGAATCTTCTTTGGCACAAGAACGACATGCAACTTCCATTTGCACCTATCATCTGAGCAGTGAACCGTATACCTGTCTTTCTAACTCTTCACAATGTCGAAAGTATTGTTGCTGAGGAGACACGACGTTGTAACTACTAACCGAAGTTCATCCATATTTTTGAATCTTGTCCCTTCAACAAGCGTAGGAGCATTCCTATCCCATTCAAGCTCTGGCATCTCATCGCCATCGTATTCATCTGCAATCATCATGTCAGCATTCTCCTCCTTCTCTTCAGGACTATCTTGTACAAGCATAGCGGCAGGGGCCCTATGGCCCAATTCATCCATCAACTGAGGAAACATCTTCTCATCTTCATCGTTGTTCCGCGGCACACGATCGTCGCCTTCATCGTCTGAACACATAGCACCATCTTCTGCAGTGGGCTGACTTGAACTACTAGTGGAGGGCTGACTTGTACTGCCACTGGGCTGACTACGAGGTAACGGTGGAAGGTTTGCATTAGCAGTTGCCCCCTTTCCCGTTAAAGTATTTCGCAATTCATGTACAAGTCGTTTCCGAACCACCTCAATCCTGATTTTAGCGAATCGCTCGGTCGCGCTCTGAACAAATAAGTATCCAATTGCAGTGTCATCGGCCAGTGGGATGAAACTGTCCCCCACAATTGACCATTATTTGAGAACAACAATATCAACTGCCCGCTAGCTGTACACGGCACACATAGCATTAAGCAAATCCTTTAGAGAAAAAGACGTTTCTACCACCAACTGATACCAAAAAAGACCGCCTTACTCGTGATCGTCTTCCCAACGACTGGCAAATTCGACCGACAAGCCAAAGCGGTATTCGGATTCATCCTATTGAACAAAATTCATGGCGATAAAGGACAAATTGAAGCCGTATTCAACTACATGCATCACAAAATCGAGACAATCGATAGATTAATCGACAGATTATGTACTTACTTCCCCATCCAAGTGTTATTTGAATCCGATTTCACCCAGTCCTCGCCTTCAAAAGGCGGAACGGGCAGAACGGCGGGGCCTGGAACTGCCGCCTTGGATGCGTCTTCGGTTAGCAGCGCTAGGGCGGCGGTGGTAAGGCGCGGGGCGGTGTGTCCGATTGGGATTTCGGGGGTGGGGGTCGGGTGGGGGGAAGACGATGATTCAAACCTACCAACGGTCCAATTTGAAAAGCGCCGACGAAAGGAAATCCCAACCGAGACGCACACTAGCCGAGCCGCAAAAATTCAAGTCGAGCCGTGCCAGGCCGACCCCACCAGTCAGGCCATGTGCGGGTCAAAGGAGGTTGACCAGAGGGAAACGAGCGTTTGGCCGATATGCGAGCAAACCAAGGCACAAAACAGAGAAACAGCGCGGGCATGGCACATAGCGATAAAACTCAGCTAGGTATGGCACAAAACCAATTATCCCTTATAACTTCGTATATCAAATATACCTGCAGCGTCGAAGAGCTCTCCTTCAATGGGTTCAACCTTTACGGATTAGAACTTGTTCACGAACATGAAGAAATTCATCGTATCTCTCTTTATAGCATATTCATGCACATGCTCCTCGTAGCTGGGAGGTAGAGATATCAACACAGTCTCTATCGCACATGAGTCTGCCATCCAGTGATCGTAGACATTTGTAAGTTTGAAGTAGATGTCATACAACCTCTTCAAATGAGTCTCCAAACAGGTATGTTCCTCCATATGGATTGTCTGGAACTTTCTCAGCTGTCTGAATTGCTCAAGCTTAATTTCATCTACGAAGCGCTCCTGGTCGCATAAATCATGACATAAGGCTCCATTTTTGTCGAAACAACTCTTTTAACTCTGGTGCTAGGCTTATGGTCATGACGGACTGCACTTCTATGAAAATGTCACGACGCTGACGAAATTCCTCATCTGCCTCTTCGCTAGCATAATCATCTTAACCTTGTTGGCTGGGGGAACTTGTCAGTCTCAGAGGCTGAGTTGGACACACTTGGGGAGAAGCCCGGCCCAGATAGTAGGGCCAATGATGAGGAGTATGGGGTGGCTTCATTCAGCCCCCGGAGACAACCAACTTCGTGTACCCGGATCCGGGGTATGCAGGACCTTCGGGATCTTCCTCTACCGCAGCCGATGCGGAGTACGACTACACGGGGCATAACACACCAAGTTGGGGTGATTATTCACCTTGGGGTTGATATCCACTTAGGCCAAAATCCTAAGCTTGGGGGGAGGTATACCGATAGCACACTCATTAACATATCATTGTCATTCGGTACTTTGTATATCCATGTTTCGTTTGAGTTTTTTTTCTTTACTTTATTCATGTTTTGTTTGCTTTCCATAAACTCAAAAATACCAAAAAGAATTTTGTTATTTCTCTTGCTGGTTTGTTCTAGTATCTAGTATTAATATGCTTAGTATTCATTTCAGTACAATATGCAAAAACACAAAAATATTTTGCTTTGTTGTGTAATGTTTCGTGCAGGGACAGATTTCTGCTGTCCACCGTTAAATTCATAACTTTTCACAGGAACGTTGGAATATCCAGAAATTGCGTGTGCATATTCCTGGGATATGTACACAAGTTTCATTAATTTTGAGTTTTCTGATATGGGCATGTTAAGGTCCTCGAAAAAATTCGTCTTTGCTGCCTGTTCTGTTTTTTAGTTCCTAAATCCGAAAACCCAAAAATATTTGTTGTTTATCTTTGGTTTTGTATAGTTTGTATCAGAGGTCATTAGCTTCAGTTACTCCATGGAGCTTGTTAATTATTTCATATCTTTCAAGCACACAAGTGATAAGGCAATTACAATGATCTATGACAATTTCGAGTTAGGTAAGAGGCTGGTAATGAACTCTATTTGTTTCTCATTTTTGTGCATATACTCATTCATGTGAGCATGCTTAGATGGTTCACATAAGGTATATGTCGATTGGTGGATGCTTAGTAGTTCGTGTTCTTTTATGTTCGTTTCCAATTTATTTATGATGGATGTCTTGTTTCTTTGGATATTTGCTTGCATTGTTTTGCTCATAATAGAATATAACATTGTGGTATCCTCCTCTGAATAATTCATTTGAATTGACTTGGCACATGCTTATACATGTTATGAATGAAAACAAAAAGTCAATTAAGGCTTGATGACATATTTTGCCTCAGAGTTCTTGTATCTTTATTATGCCTCCGTTAATTCTATTTCGTCGCAAGCATGATTATGATGGTTATTGCTCTCTTGAATTGTCGCTTTCCCATATTTTGCTAGCCTCCACTTGTACTAAGCTGAGATAATGCTTGTGTTTCCAAATCCCTGAAAACGAAGTTATTCTAAAGAGTCCACCATAAATACCTATGCATTTCATTTCAAACCATTCAAGTTAATTCGCATGTGCTACCTTTAAAACCTTCAAACACTTCTTAATTTGTGCCACTGTTTTGAGCTCATCAGGAAGTGGTAGTTGGTCTTGTTATGTTCCATACTAATTAAGTAATTGACTTGCATGCTACGTCTGCTCGTCACTAATTTTGCAAAGAGCTGGTTAGACCATTATAATATCAAAAAGGGATCTGAGAAAATAAAAATAGCCACTCCTCCTTGGTTTGAGATTGTTTGGTGGGTACCCGAGGATTCGGTTAGCCATGGTTTGTTAACAAGGTGGGGAGGAGTGTCAAGCTATCAACATTAATGAATATAAAGATGCATATTATAAGTGCTTTGTTTTAAAAATTATCGGAGCCGCTCTCAACTTGCTTTGTATGGAAGATAAAAAGAACTCTATTGCCATTCGTTGACCTAACAACCACCACTCATAAAAAAAATTACCTCTGTTTTCAAAATAATAAGAAGCTCTAGCACATGTTTAAGCCATACTTCCCTCAATGAAGGGCATATCTTTTACTTTACTGTTGAGTCACCATCGTTCTTTGAGCACCTTCTTGAGAGCATAATTGTCATTCTTAGTGTAATGTGTTTGTCCCTTAATATGTTAACTGCGGTGTAATCTAGATGCTTTTATCTTTGATATCTTTATCTCTACTATTCCCTTAAAACTCAAAGGTGCCTGGGCATTTATGTTATTTATCATCGGTACAATTGGCATCTTTCATGGTCTGCATAACTATTGGTGACGCCATTTATATATGTCTTGTTATGAATAGTCTGAGCATTTGTCCTCACAACGAAAATATTTACATCACATGAGCAAAATGAGTTCGTGAAAGTTCTTTATCGCACTCACTTGTTAACTGAATTGTTTGAGGACGAGCAATAAGCTAAGCTTGGGGGGAGTTGATACGTCCAATATGTATCTACTTTCCCGAACACTTTGTTATTGTTTTACCTCTAATTTGTGTGTTTTGGATGCAACTAACACAGACTAACGCAGTTTTTAGTAGAATTACCCTGGTGTCTCCTTTTTGTGCAGAAATATCAACTTTGGAGAAAATGCCCGAAAGACATCCAGGAATTATTTTCCATCCCATGTGGACCCAGAACCACGAAGACCAAACGGAGAAGAGGCACGAGGGCTCCACACCACCTCGTGGCGCGGGTGCCACCTGGCCGAGGCAGCAGGTGGTGGGGCCACCTCGGCCGCCTCGTCGCGACCCCCTCGCGGCAACAAAACCCCTCTGGCCTAAAAACGCTTAGGGGATATCCACTTTTCCAGATAACACCACCCTACGCCGCCGCCACCGCGAACCCTAGTTCGGGGACCAGAACTCTCTGTTACAGCACCATGCCGGGACGGGGAATCGAAGGGGATCATCGACATCGTCATCGCCAATGCCTCTCCATCAACCATCCATGTTTCCCCAATCCATGTGTGAGTAATCCACCGTTGTAGGCTTGAGGGGATGGTAGGGATTGGATGAGATCACTCATATAATAGCAGTAAGATTGTTAGGGCATGGTGCCTAGTATCCGTTATCGGTGTTTTACGTCATTGTTGCAACTTGTTATGCTTAATGCTTGACACTAGGGCCCGAGTGCCATGATTTCAAATCTGAACTTGTTATTGTATCATGATAATAATTATTGTTTTAGATCATATCTATGAGTTGTATACACATATTATTGTCCGGAACCGATGGCCCCAAAGTGACAACAATTGGGACAACCAGATGGAATGGCTGTGATGTGAGGATCACATGTGTTCACGGAATGTTAATGCTCTGCTCCGGTACTTTATTAAAAGGAGTACCTTAATTGCAAGTAGTTTCCTTAGAGGCCCCGCTGCAAATGGGCTGGCAGGACAAAAGATGTTGTGCAAGTTTCTCACTGCGAGCACGCACAACTAAATTGGAACACATGCTTGTGATTAGTTATTACTTGGATGCTTTATATTATTTATCTGCGAATGCCTATGCTTTGATATTACATGAGTTACCTTATCCATGCAACGCCCGTACAACCGTCCCTATGCCTGCAGTATTTTAATCTTGTTGTCTACTACAATCACAATCGCTGTCTTAGTTCTACTGTTGCTATTATTTCACTATTGTCTCTGCTATAAAATTGTTGCTACTGATAATCTGTGTCGAGCAAGTCTATTCACAGGTGCAGCTGATCTGACAAATCATCTGTTAAAGCTTATAAATATTCTTTGGCTCCCCTTGTGTCGAATCAATAAATTTGGGTTTTACTTCCCTCGAAGACTGTTGCGATCCCCTTTACTTGTGGGTCATCAAGACTATTTTCGAGCGCCGTTGCCGGGGAGCATAGCTTTATCTGTAAGCCCACCTGAGTGTGATATTGTTTGCTGGAATTTATTCATCATGGGAAGGAATACTGATAAGAAGTTTACCATCGTGCCGTCCACTACAAGGAAAGGTACAACTCTGAACTCCGCTGCTGCACTTGATTCTCCGTCTGTGTTGAGTCAGCTTGTTACACAACCACAACCTGCACGTTCTGTTACTACTGCTGAATCTGAAATTACTTATGATGATGCTTCTACTATTCTTGATAAAATTGGTTCATTAGGTCCCTTTTTAGATGCTACTATTGCTAAATCTAAACAAATTGAAAATGCTGAAATTCCTAATAAAAATGCTAAAACACCTGTTAATTCACCTGAATTTACACGTGATACTTATGATGAGCGTGATGATATGTATGTGGATCTTGATGACGCTCTTGTGGAAGAAATTAATGTTATTAAAGAAGCTAGTGCTATAAAAAAAACTTGTTGAAAAACACGCTGTTAGATACTCCCTTCGTTTCTTAATATAAGGTGTCTAATCTTTTGAGAAAAGTTTCAAAATATAAGGTGTATTGCGATTTATAGACAATTCTACTCATCGAGAAAACGAGTTACAATATAGAACGGAGGTATTTGACCTATTGTTTTCAGTTTATGACTATTAGTAAATCCTCTCTCTCAATTTGTTTCTAACCAAAACGAGACCACCACATGTAAAATGCTTGCATCTTAATATCCGTGCAAAAACCTTAGGCACCTTATATTATGTAACGGAGGGAGTATAAATTATCTCATGATGCTAAATTTGCTACATCTCCTATAAACATTGAAGATAAAGCTTATGATTTCTCTCTTGATTTGGCTCACATAGCTATTGTTGAAAGAGAACCTTTCTGTGGAACTGAAAATGAAAGTGCTGTAGAACACATGAATGTATTGTCTGATTTAAGTGGAATATTTGCTGAGGACATTAAAAGACGCACTTACTTTGTTGCTAAAATATTCCCTTTCTCATTAAAACGAGAAGCTAAAACTTGGTATAATAATTTCTCTCCTGGTTCCATCACTAGTCCTAAGGGTTTGCTTGATGCTTTCTTTCAAAAATATTTTCATGCTAGTGCTCAACATGATACTTTGTTAAGAATCTATAATTGTAATCAAGATGAAGATGAGAAATTGCCCACAGCTTGGACACGCTTTTGTTCCATTTGAAGGGGCCAGCCGAACCATGATTTGGAGAAAAATGATCTACTCGATATATTTTATAGTGGACTAACTGCTGAATCTAGGACATACCTGGATAGTTCTGCTAGTTGTGTTTTCAGGAAAAGGACTCCCAAAGAAGCTGAAGAATTATTGGCTATGATATGCAAGAATAATGGTGATTGGGATATTCCTTTGACTACTCCAACACCACCTCCAACACCGAAGAAGAGGGGTATGATTGAATTAAATGAAGAAACGATGAAGGAAGCAAAAAGATCTCTTAAGGAGAGTGGTATTAAATTTGAAGATGTGAAGTATTTACCTCCTATTGAAGAATTATGTAAGCCTATTCCTCCTTCAACCGTAATCGAGGTACACTCTTTCCAAAGGTTTGATGATAGAGATATCCCTTATTCTAAACCTCCTGCTCAATGCTTAGATCAATTTGATAATTTTATTACTAAGCAATGCAATTTTAATATGAGAATAGAGAAGGATTTAATGGAAAATTCTCGTGCTATTAGTGATTTGCATGATGTTGTCTATAGAACTTCTGATGATGTTAAAGTACAGATTAAACACTTTCATATGGTTCAAACTCAAATACATCAACTCACTAAAGTGCAAAAAGAATTGCTAGAGAATGCCTCTATAGCTAAAGAAAAACTTGTTTGCGAAGTAACAACTAGAGGAGGTAGATCAACTCAAGATCCATTGTATCCTGAAGGACATTATAAAAGAACTGAACAAGATTCTCAACGAGTTAATGAACCTAGTACTCCTTCTAGGAAAAAGAAAAAGAAACATAAAGTTGTTGTAGAATCCTCTGAACCTGTTAATGATCCTAATAGTATATTTGTTTCTGATCCTGAAATTGAAAGTGGTAATGAACACAACAATGAATGCTAATAACAATGATAATGATAAAAATATCAATTTGGAAAGGGAAGAATTAGAAGAGGAACCTGAAAAGCATGCTAAAAATAAAAAGTACACTACAGAAGATTTTATTGCTAAGAAACATGGTGATGAAAGAGAACCTTCGGTCCTATAACCAATGCCTTTTCCTGCTAAGAAACTTAAAACTAAAGAAGAAGAACATTTTAATAAAATTTGTGATTGTATGAAAACCATTGTTCTTGCAAATTCTTTTGACTGATGCTATTAAGTTGCCTCCTTATTATAAATATATGAAAGATATTGTGACTAACAAAAAGAAAATTCCTAATGATGAAATATCTACTATGATTGCTAATTACTCTTTCAATGGCAAGGTTCCAAAGAAACTGGGTGATCCAGGTATACCAACTATTCCTTGCTCCATCAAAAATAATTATGTTAAAACTGCTCTATGTGATTTGGGAGCTGGAGTAAGTGTTATGCATTTCTCTCTTTACAAGAGACTTTACCTTGATAAATTGATACCTACTGATATATCTTTGCAAATGGCTGATAAATCTACTGTTGTTCCTGTTGGAATTTGTGAGGATGTTCTTGTTCAAATAACTACCAATTGTTTAATTATGACTGACTTTGTTGTTCTTGAAATGCCTGAAGATGATAATATGTCTATTATTCTTGGAAGACCTTTTCTAAACACTGCAGGGGCTGTTATTGATTGCAATAAAGGAAAAGTTAGTTTTAATGTTCATGATAAGGAGCATATTGTTTATTTTCCCAAGAAAGTTGCTAGAATGCCTGGAGTTAATACAATCACCAATATGAGGTCCATTAGAGTGGGAAGTATTGATTGCCCATATAAAGAAGAATAGAAAACCCTCATGATTGGATCCATACCAATTCAATAAAAGGTAACATGAGTGTCTCATATGGTTTAAATATTTTATGTCATATAAAATTCATTTGGTGGCAAGACTTGATCAACCTTGTTAACAAGTGCATTTTAAATGCATAAAGAGGTTAAACAATTTTCTTTCTCTCATTCTTGTTTTACCTACTATAATGTTATTTAGTTCACAATGTTTATTTGAATTTGTTGTTAGAAAATAATTTTTCAATATTGAATTTAATAATGCAAAATGCCAGAAAATGAAAAAAATAAGGTTCTCAAAAATTAAAAAATTTATATCAAAAATCATATTTTTTGAGGAGGCTCCTGGAAGTGCCAGACAGCAACCAGGGGGCCCACAGGACCACCCCACGACATGGTGGTGCGGCTGGCTTTGGGCCGCACCAGCACATGGTGTGGGGCACACAAGCCCCCCCCCCCCCCACTTGTTCTCTCTCCTTCCCCTCCCTCCCTCTTGCCCGAAAAATCACTTTTGGATAGCTCAAACTCGTGTTCTTGATGCTCATCTCCTATGATTTTGATCTGCACATTCAGCCAATTTCTGTTGCTGAAATTTGATGCATCTACTCTCTGGTATGTGACTCCTCCGAATATCCAAGTAGAATTTTGTTTAGTGGTGTATATAAGAAGTATTTTTCTGCTGTAGATATCTTGTTTAGTGAGTTTAAATGCTTGTTCTAAGTTAAAATAACTAGTTTTGATGCATGCTTAAGCCTCTAGCCAGTTACTATAGTAGCTTCCCTTCATTTAGTTGGCTAAAACTCAATTTGTATGGTGTTTGTCAAAAATTTCAGAACATGGAGTGGAATGCATTTGAACTAGATCCTAGTGAGATAGTGGTGCAAAGGAAGTTCAAAGTTCTTAGGTAAGAAGGAGTATACCCTGCTATCTACCCATGCTCGCATTTCATGGAGGTTGCAGGGATTACACACAATTTCCATACTGTCTTGTCGAATGCAGGATTGGAACGTTTTCTTGAAGATCAACCTTTCCAATATGCTATTTTGTCTATGTCGGTGGTGCAGGACTTTCGCTGTAATTTAAACTCATCTAACCCCACCGTGCATTATAAGACTTAAAACAAATCTGTGGATTTGCCTTTTGGTGTTTTCTGTTCATCGATGAGAGTTCTACATGGAGGATCATTGGAGATGTCAGAGAGTGACTCCCACGGAATAGGGATAGTCACACCCTGAAGATTAGTTCGAAGGGGGATTGAACACTGAGGCAAACAACCCTCGAGAGGCATGACGACGGTGCTCGCCGAGCCTGGAGAGGGAGAATCACGACAGAGATGGACACCGGCCCGTACCCAGGTTCACGGCCCTCAGGAGGAGGTAACACCACTACTCCTGCTTATCTGAATTGTACTGCAGAGGTTACAGTACAATGAACTTGACGAGTGCTCTCTTGAGGCAGCTTGGTGCTTGGAGAGGGACACAATGGTTGTCTTCCTCCTCCTGCAGTTGGCTGTTCTACTCGCTTGGCTAGGGTTATATGGGTTTAGCAAACAGATAGCCGATCCTTATCTACGGTGGAGCTCTTGCTCCTTTATAGGCGCCTCGAGCATCTTCCTTGCGCAGGGCGCTCAAGGTGGGCTCCCACATGGAAGTGGCTTGGAGGAGATGGAGTCCACCGTTGCCGAAACCTCCATGGACACGGTCCATCCGCGATAAAGTTGGGCGCGGTGGCCGATAGCCAGCAGACCGCGCAGAACGGCTCGCAGGGGTTGCAGTGATCGTGGTGGAGCCCACGATGACGGTCTTCTTGGAGCGTTGCACCGTCCAGCCGATTTATCACCAAAGAGGTACGTCCCAGCTGTCCTGGCGTGGGCGGCGCATTTTTGTTGACTCCTTTATCACCGGAATGACAACTGGAGTGCTCGCGTCACTCTGCGGCTGCTGCAGAGGCCATGTGCGCCCTGCAGCGCTTGCTTGGCCGCGAAGTGTCTCCACAGGGCTGCGGAGGCTTGTGGAGAGGTTTCCGTTGACTTCTCTCCAGGACAAGTGAGCCTTGGGGAGTCTCTTGAAGCGCGTGGTCCTCTTCAGGCCCTGGCTTCCTCTTCAGACCCTCAAGAGGAGTTGCCTCTCGAGGGTCTCTCCAAGTGGTAGATTGGTCCTTAGTTGTTTCGTTTGATCTGTCAGCGTGCAAGGCCTGAGGAGAATGTGCTCTGCACACCCCAATCCTCACTGGGCCGATAGTAGCCCCCGGGCCCACGATGGGCGCGACTGAGACCATGGGCGCAGTTGGAGCGTCGTGGGCCCAAAGTGTCTGGCCGGCCTGAGCCACGCGTCACTCAGACGAGTAACGACAGCGCACGATCTGGGGCGTGCGTCGTGGGGGTTCCCACCACGCCCCGGTAACTGCTCATTGACGAGACATAAAGTATGAGCGTCGGGGCAGGGAGCCGTTACTGTTTCCATTTCTTCTCGCAGAAGCCTTCTCCGCCTCGAGCCATTCGCTCCTGCTCTCCGGAGCTCTCGTCTCCTTTGTCCCCCAACTTCGTTGGCCACCGCGACCAACCCATCTCTGATGATGAGTTCAGCCAAGAACAAAGGCAAGGCGGCTGCGAGGTCTTCTTCGCAGATGACGCCCGCCGAGGTCGCGCACGGCGCGGCACTGCTCGGGGTGCGCATCAACGACAAGGCGCTCGCTGAGGTCCGCTTCCTGGTGACGGACCGGACCACCGAGCACGGCCCTACCGCGCTCAAGGCCGCGTCGCACGGGAAACACCCGCGAGGGTTTTTCCCTGTCTTCCAGCACTGCGCCTCCGTAGGGTTGGTGCCGCCGTTCTCTCCATTCTTGGAGGCGGTGCTGGCCTTCTACCAGATTCGGTTTTTGCACCTCCATCCCAACTCCGTCCTCATCCTCGCTGTGTTCGCCTATCTCTGCGAGGCGTACTGTAACATCCCAACATTTTGGAATGTTCAAAAATCACTAAAATTTAAAACTTTTGTTTTGATTAAAATAAAATATTAAAATGCATAAGAAAACTAACTATAAAAGACTTCAACCAATTTGAAAAAGTCTTTTATTTCAAAATTCCCAACGTGTCATTATTTTCAAAAGTTATTTCCAATTAAACATTTCATTATCCATTGTATCTCAAAAACCTTGATATGTAGTTTCACAAATGTTTTATAAAGTACAAACCATTTTATTTTAAGTAAATAGTTTACTTATAAGTAATTGATTTCAACCACTTAGCCATAACTATTCATAAATTAAGTAATATTAACAAGTGTTCTTTTAAACTAATTAAAACAGGATCTATTTGCCAAAAGGTTTTCATTCTTTTAACTAAGTTCAAAACATAGTTTTAGAAATTTCAAGTCTATAGTTATAACTTTAAAACTTCATGGATTTAAATTGATGAATTATCCAAATAGGCATTTCATTAGCTTAAAATGATTATCATTTATTTTCAAAACATGAAATGATTAATATACTCTATTTCAAGAATACATTGAATCCAAAATCTTTTCCAAAGTTGTTTTAGGAGGTTTTCCATATCATTTACCATAATATAAAATATAATGATGCACAAAATAAAAATTGAATTAAAATTGAATCCAATATATTTCCTATAACTTTAAAAATATTTATAATCTATTATTTTACAATTATACCAAAATAGAAATGAATGGTTATGGAAAATGAATTTAAATGACTTAAATTCAAACATATTTGAATATGGGTATTTTACAAATTTTATTTAGCGAAAAGAAGATTTAATTTAAAATATATTCTCAAATTTGACTTTAAGTGTCAAATTTGTATTTAATCAATATTTCAAAATATTAATTTTCAAAAATGTTCAAAACATGCCCACAACTGGTTTAACACAAAGATATTGATTTTACAAATTCTTAGAAATTAATTTGACATCATTTGGACATTTAAATCAAAAGATATGAATATAATAAATAAAACAGAAAAGGAAAATACCTGCTGACGTCAGCGATGACGTCACGCCTTCTTTAACCTCCGTCCGAAAATCTCGCCCCCGATTCCTCTCCAAATTCTGGCGAAATCGTCGGGCAATTTGTTCCCTCTCCTGCCCTATATAATTCCCACGATCTCCTCTTCGTTTCCCCTCTCAAACCCTAGCCTATTGCGCCGCCAGGCCGCCACACGAGCTCGCCGGAGTTCCTCTACTCCGCCGCCACGTTCCTCTCGATTCCGTCACGGTGAGACCTCCCCCGAGCCCTTGGTTCTCTCCTCACCCTCCGCCGTCTTCGTGCGCATCTCCTAAGGCCCGCGTTCGAATATTTTGTGCAGTGATTTGAGCACCCCGTGCATGACCGGATCCCGTCGTAGCGCCGCCGCATTTCCTCCGTCGCTCCTGGCCGTTCCAGGAAGAACGGGTCGACTCCGCCACCACCATCGCCTCCAGCGCGCCGCGCCTCCTCATCGCCTCGCCACGTCCGGGGAGTCACCGGAGGCACCGGAGCATCCCCGCCCGAGCCGCCGCCGCCGTCTTCTTCGCCTCCGGCCACCCCGCGCCGCCGGTGAGCACCATCCTCTCTCTGGGCCCTCCGATCTGCAACGTACGGCGTGGATTAGAAGTTTAAAACGAATCGGTACCGGCCGTTTAGATCCGTCCGATCCAGATCCAACGGCCCAGATCGGATCACTTAACCACGTCAGCAAGCCCAGCCAGCATCCTAGTCAGCGCACAGTCAGCGCCAGCGTGGAATTTCTTTTTCTAATTAAATTAAAAATGGCAGTTTTGCAGAAAAGCCCCTGTCTATTCAAACTATCATATCTTTTTCTCTGTTTATCCAAATTCAAATATTTTTATATATTTGGAAAGCTCTTGACATGTAGATTATTTTGGATCGGCAAAAATTCAAATTTGACTTAGTATTAAATATTCAAATTCCAAATGGAAGATTTGAGTATATTTGTCATAACTTTAAATCTATAATTCCAAAAATTGCAAATAAAATAGTTTTAGAAACTTTAGAATATTTATAAATTAATGCCACTGCTATAAAATAATTTTGAGTAGTATTTGAATGAAATCATAGTTATATATTTAATTTGAATAGTTTGAGTATTTTCAACATAACTACTAATAGAAACATTATTTTTGATTAAATCCAATTGCAATAAATTTAATTAAATGCCCTCTGTCTATTAACACTATTTATAAAATTTTGTTATAAAAATATAATCATTGAAAACTTTAATCTTATAATTATTCCTTTTATTATATTTTCCAAAAATAGAAATTAACAAAAATTGCATTTATAAATTCATGCATATTTATAAAGATATCACAAAAGTCATTTTGATGCTTTCTTGTGAATAAAAATTTCATTTCATGCATAACATATTTTATTATATAATTATATCGCTCATAGGAAAACCTCTTCATCATTTTTCTCTAAGTTTGAAATATTTTCAACTTAGCATTTTGGTGAAGTGCTACACTTAGACACTTCGTAATTTTCAACATGGAGCTGGAAGACCAATGAAGGACTTAGCCAAACAAGACTCCAGAAGAATCTCCAAGGAGTAGAAGCACTTAGAAGAAAAGCAAGTAGAAGTTCAAGAAGACCAACCTCCTCTATTCTCTAAGTATTTCTTGCTCTCTCTCTCTTTTCTTCCTACTTATCTGAGACTTCATGAAGACTAAGTTAAATCCAAGACCAGCCTAGGTGATACAAGAATCATCAAGTCTGAATATTCATCAAGACTACCAAGAGCTCAATCAAGACATCATTCAGAAGAAAGTTACAAGTCTGGAGATGAAGCCTGGAGGACAACTACATCTTTTCTTTCTATCTTTTCCCTCTTTTCGAATCTTGTCTTTCACAATTGACTTAAACAAATTTTGATCATGATATTATCATCTTGAAGAAATGACTTAGTATCTTCTCTAAATATTTCTACACATCAAGACAAAGTCATTAGAGGGCTTATTCAAGATGATATAAAAAATATATTTTATTCAACTATTGGCATTAGTCCTTAGTCATTTTGAGATACATTTTGCTTGCATTAACTTAAAAGATCTTCATGGCATGACATGTTTTCCTTAGAAGTTTTACAAAACTTGTTTGTTCATTTGATATGAGCATGTATGTTTCATGATTGTTATTTGTTGATTGTTGTTTGCTATGTTCGTTGTTGAAAAGAGTTTGTGAACAACGACAACATTCAAAGGCAAGTGGCACACCTCATAAACTTCCTATTATTTCTATATGCATTACTTAGTATTTTTGTATGCATGAGTAGGATAGTATTGCTATGCTAAACCTGTGTAGAATTCCCTTACTCATGTGTCTAGGTTCCTATATCATACTTAGTAGATGTATTGATGCTATGCAATTGATGAAAAGTTTTACAAAATGTTAAGTGACTACTCAGGGCTGTGCTCATGGTTGTCGTCGCCTAGGATGAATGTCTATTCTACTTAGGGCCGTGAGCATGGTGATTTTTACCTGAGAGTGCACATCCACTAAGTTAATGAAACTCCTGGGTGGATTGGTTGTATGGCGGCGAAGTTGAGTGGCTGCTCAGGTCCATGTCTATGGTTCCTGGAGTACGTGCACTTGTGGATAGCCACCCAGGGAACAGAGGAATCTGAAGAACTCTGAGTGACGATTGCTTCCAGTGCAGCCATTGCCATATGTGCTCTGGCTTGATCAATTATGTTGCGTGGACTCTCTCCGGCTTGACAAGCAGATGTAGGGGGATGTTAGGTGGAACGGGTCAAGCCAGAGTGGGAGGGAAAATGCTTCTGAAAGATCTCGTCTCATTCCTCTCCTTTCCTTATCACAAATGGTGTGTAAAGGATAATCTGGGTTGAATGGGTACAATGGTGAACGTGCACAACCTCTGCAGAGTATAAAACTAAGTACTTAGCCGTGTCACCGGTACGGACAATTTGAGCAGCTGATCACGGACGTCAATGGAGGATTCCATCATTCCAACTTCAGAAATAAAACTTGATGGGTGAACAAGGGAAGATGAGATTTATGGTTTTCATGCCATACTTGTCTTGATTTGAAGAAAGTGTTTTACAAAAAGATAGGAAAAATTGGCTTTATGCAAAATAGCCTTGAACTCCACCAGCCAAATATGCATATAGGCTTTAGAGTTATTCCATTAAGTGTCCACCATAGTGTCACTTGCCAGACTCCATTTTTAATGGAATCTGACCCACGTTGTTGCAATATATTTCTTATTGCAGATTGATCAGATGACGAGTGAGGTTTCGTTTAAAGGTTTCGAGTTACAACCAACATGTTTTCGCCTGCGGCAACATGATGTTGATGGAGACTCACTGCTATTGTATTTCCGTTGTTTACTCTTTCGAAGCTAGCTTTATGCTATGCAACTTGTATTGAATTTTGTAAGTCTGGATCATCGATGTAATAAAATTGATACTTTGTTGTGATATTACATCATAAACTCTGTGTGCAAACGAATCGATCCAGGGATTTGCACTATACACAGGTATCTGCCTTATTAAAAGTGCAGGTACGCTACACGTACTTGGGCCTGGAGCTGACGGTGGGTCTCTTCCGGTGCTTCTACGCGCTCTGGAACACGGCGAAGAATGAGCGCTCTGGATGCGTCTCATTCCGCATCATGGACGGTATGGGGAGTGTCTACATTCCCATGGCGTGGAGCGAGGGCAAGGCCGTCACTTCGGTGACGAACAAGGTGGACGACTTCCGTCATCGGTAGTTCTTCGTGGGGGTGGTGCAGCCCTGCGCCTTCCTCGAGGTTCCTGACGCGCCGCTCGTGAAGAACTAGAACTGGGGCAAGGCCCTCTTCAGCGGCGCGCAGAACGCTATCTTGATGGGCCGCATGAGCTACCTCCGTGAGGAGGGCCTCACGGGACAAATCATCGTCGCAACTTCGTGACGCCCTGCATTGCTCCCCTTCAGGCGCACTCGATGCCCATGTGGATGTACTCCAGCCCCCAGGACAAGATGCGGCTCCACTGTGAGGACAACGACAAGGACGCCGTCGACAACGTCCTTTCCGCGCTCTTCATCAACCTGGTGGTGCCTGTCATGGACTAGCTCCCTGTCACGTTCCGTCCGCTACATCAGTACAACATGACCGAGCGCCTGGCCATCTTGAGGGGGATGCCCTCGTTTACCCCGGTAGGCCTGGCGGGGAAGGAGGTGCCCGTGCTGGTGGTGCAGGAAGCGGAGGGAGCAGAGTCGCCCTTTGCCTCGGGAGCTGGGAGAGGCAAGGAGGAGGCCGCGGCAGGGGAGGTGTCCTCTTCAAGGGTCGGGCCCTTCACTGGCGAGATTTGCGACATCTCGTCAGGCGATGATGACGCCTTCGTAGTGGCCCCTCGCGCCCCGTGGAGGAGGAGGAGGTCAAGGAGGAGGCCTCGGACGAGGAGGCCACGCCGGGGCGGTGTGAGCCACGCACCAAGCCGATCGTGGACCGGCCTGGGGCGAGGCCGTCTGACGTCCATCCAAGAGGAAGGTCGAGGCGCCCCCGGAGGGGTCAGGTGCCAAGGCCAAGCCCTCCTGGCGCTCGCCAGGCTTGGCGTGGGTCGAAACCCGCGCCAAGTCGCCTCGGTAATTGCTTCTAGCACTTGGCTGTTTGATTCTTGCTCTTTTCTTCTTTATCCTTTTCTGAAGATCATTCTTTGGTGCCTGCCAGTGACCTTGTGCCTGCGAAGCGCCGAAGGCTTCGCAAGGCAGCTGAAGTGAAGAGGGCGGCAGCGCCTCGGGCAGAGGCCACTGTGCCGCCTCCCGAGCCTATGGTGGTGGAGACGCAGGAGGAGAGGGTCGCAGCACCTCCTCACGCTCCCACTCCGCCTCACGTGGCCACGCCACCGCGCGAGCCAACTCCACCGTGCGAGGCGGCTGCGGCCCGCGCGGCTACTGCACCCCGCGCGTCCACGCCTCCCGTATAGCCAGAGGCCGAGGCGAGCCAGGGGCCAACAAGCGCTGGCGAGTCTGCGTGGGGGGCTCCTTTGTCTCCGCCACGTCCCGCTGCAGGGGTCGAGCGCCAGGATGGCGAGGGTGGCGTGACCAGCTTGGGCGTCGCGGAGGACGGAGCACGGCCTAGCCCTCAGGCGCGCCCTGAGGCCCGGTTCTCCGGCCTAGACGCTGGGGCAGAGCCCTCCACGCGCCGCGACATGGTCGTGAGCGGCTAGGAATGGAGCGCTGGGCACCGCGGGGTCGCTTTCCGCCTCGTGAGGGAGTCCCCAGAGGGCCTCGAGGATGTGCAGCTCGCCCAGCAGCGCGAAGAGCTCACGGGGGCATGGGCATCCTTCCAAGCCACAGTCGAGGCTCGCCGCCAGGAAGACCTGGCGCCGTAGGCCACGAGCGAGGAGGCCGCCCGCTTCGCCAAGTAAATCCGCGAGGGGGCCATCTGCAACGCCGCTGAGCTCCTCGCACCCCTTTAAGAGGAGCTCAACGCAGCTGCCGAGCTCCTTGCCGAGGTGAAAGCCGAGCGCGAAGCCATGGAGGGCTCGCTGGTGTAGAAACGCCGCGAGCTGGCCCAGCTGGAGTCCCAGCTGCTCTCCGCCCACCAGGCCGCGCAGGAAACTCTAGAGGAGGACCGCAAGAGCCTGGCGGACCGTGAGCGGCCGCTGGCGTCCAGGGAGAAGGACGTGCAGCTGCGCGACGAGCAGCAGCTTCAGGCGGAGGGTGAGCTCGCCACCCGGCGCGAAGATCTCGAGGCGCGCGAGGGGGACCTGGCTCAGGCGCTCGCCAAGTACGATGAGAACGTCGCCGCCCAGAAGCGAAACCTGGAGCGCTTCCAGCTGCGATTCGCTGAGAAGAAGAAAGAGGCGGAGACGTCCCTCGTGGAGCGCGAGAAGGAGTTCAGGGCGAACACCGCCCAGGCGTACCGCGATAAGGCCAAGAAACAGGAGGAGCGCTTCGAGGCCAAGCACGCTGCTGCCGCCAAGGAGTTCAGGGCGAACACCGCCCAGGCGTACCGCGATAAGGCCAAGAAACGGGAGGAGCGCTTTGAGGCCAAGCACGCTGCTGCCGCCAAGCGGATCGCGGAGCTCGAGAAGGCCAACACCAAGCTCGAAACCCGCCTCAAGCGCGCCAAGGAGGCCTGCACCCAAGCCGAGGATAGTCGCATGGCTGCCGTCCTGGACCTGAACGCCCTTGTCAAGGACGTGGAGGAGCAGGTGGGCCCCGTGGCTGAACAGGTGGCGGAAGCTGCGGACGCCACACATGCGGCTTACGTGCTCACGAAGCAGCGGGAGCGCATGTTCCAGGCGCTGGTGACCCGTGGCAACGAGCTTGCGGCCCAGCTTGGAGCGGACGCGCCGAACTCTGAGGTCCGAGGCCGCGACGACGTCGCCATGTATCTGGTCTACTTCGACCAGCTCTTCACGGCGCTCGAGAGCCCCGTCGCTGATCTCCGCGAGGTGATCGAGGTCGAGAGCCGCCAGCTCCTAGGCGTGGTCGTTGATCGCCTCTTCACCAACCTCAGGCTCCTCACGCCGGGCTTCGACCTCTCCACTGTGACTGAGGATTGTCAGGGCGAGGACGTGTGGCAGGTCTCCAACTCCCTCCGCGAGCAGATCGGCGCCTTCTGCAACCGCTTCAAGCGTGGAGGTCGCTGTAGAGGAGAACGAGGAGGAGGCCGCCCTGTCGAGACGGAGGAGGGTGCCGCAGAAGAGGTGCACGATGGCGCGGACTCCGCATGTGCCTGACTATTGCGCCTGTGTGCGCTTGTATCTGAAACAATTTTATGTTTAGACACTATGCAACTTTTGGGCATGTAACAAATTCTCTTTGGTAACTTGTTTTTAGCTTGTGTGCCCCTCGAGAAGTCCCTTTTGTCTTATTTTCATGTCTATGTGTTCTCTGCGTCGCTAGGACCCGTCTCTTCGCGCCATGACTCCGCCACTTCGGCATGCTAGAGCAATGACTCAGCAAGGCCGGGGGGAGTTTAAGCCTTGGAGAGGTCAGAGACCTGAGTCGGGATGCTCAAATGCCCCCCATAGACGTACGAGTAGTCCATGAAGTACAAGGGAAAGCGAAATCGCTCGAGGGACAAACGTGCGCTTGTGGAGGAAAAAGGCTCTCGAGGCATGGGTGCGTGACTTATCTTCTCGAGGCTTTTTGCCACTGCAGAATAGGTTATAGCCTCCAGCCTATCAGTGACGGGTATAACAAAGCCCGTCACTAATAATGCTGATCAGTGACAGGCAAGCCAATGCCCGTCACTGGTAACTACAGGGTGGCCATCTATATCAATTACCAATGACATACATAATTATGTGCCCGTCACTGGAATTACGGAATTACACCAGTGATAGTCGCTACAAATATGCCCGTCACTAGTATTACAAATAGGAGTGACGGTCTTTCAGCCTTGCATGTCTCAACAACGAGTAATGTTTATTCTCCATTGTTGCTATTAAATTTTAATATGCAATTTTGTTTGATCAATTCAAGCATGAAATTGAGTTAACCTAAAAAGACTGAATCGATCTATACACATTTATAATTAGAGTGGCCCGTCAATTTTCCATGCGTTTAGACCCAACAGCGGAGTCGGTCCGCAACTAATTTCACTGAATAACCTGTGTCTGGATACCTCGTCATGGACAGCTGCACCGAACGATCTATGATTCTATACAGCTGTGATTCTCTAGATGCGACATTCAATATTGTAGGTGGGAAGCTAATAGAGTAGCCCCCAAACTTGCCCAGGTTTGCAAATCCTCTAAGCGTAAATATTGTCATGGTTGTAATGCACGATTTGCCTATGTTTAAGTACTGTAATAAAGTTGTTGCTTATCTCAAAAAAGAAAAAAACAGCGAAGTCCCTCAATATTTCAGGCGCACGACGCCACGACCTCAAATCAATTAACCGAACGCCCACCCTAGAATCCCCTCTCCCTCTCCCTCTCCCCTGGATTACAACGGCCGCCGGCGCCGGTCTCCCCCAACTCCTGCCGGTTTACCACACATCCCCTCCGCCGCCTCTCCCGTTACATCTCCCTCGCCGACCCCGCCTTCCTGCGCCTCCAATCGAGCGCGGCGCACGGAACCCTAGCTGCCCCTGCCGGCCGCCGTCGAGGATGAACCAGCCCAGCCTCGCGCCCCTTTCCTTATCCCCGGCCTCCATGCTACCTGGCTCGGCTACCCCCGCTACGGTGCGGTACGACTCCAGCGCTCGTCTACGAGGAGGACGCCGACCGGTTCCTCCAGATGCGTCGTCGGCGCCACCACGGGGAGGCTGACCTGCTCTCCTCCAACGAACCCTACGCCTCCACGACGCTCATCAGTACGGTTCCTCCCTGGACCTCACGGCCTCCCTTCCTCTCATCCTGATTTTTTCTTGTAGGCTCAAGTCTAGGCATATGCATGTGTAGTCCAGATTAAGCGCAATACAAGTTCATGGATAAGTGGATTGCCCGTTTCCATTTTTCCTGCATTTCTCATCTAGTTGAAAACGACATTGATGCAATAAGCTGGACTAGGTCATTCTACAAACACTATAAGTGGTACTTTGTTTTTGTTCATCTTTCCGTTGCTCATCTGGCATCCGGTGGTTGACAAAAATAATATCCTTGATGTCAGACTTTTAAAATTCATATTTTTTTATCTAATTTACTAATGCCTAGCTTCTTTGTTCTTATGGTTTGCAGCTAGCAGACTAAACGTTCGGGTTTTTAATTTTAATAGAGGTGGTGCACTTTGCATTTATTTCTGAAAATGTCTCTAACGCAGGTTGAAATCTCATGCATGAAAATAAAGATATTCACTCGGTGTTCTGCATTAATAATACTCTAGTATTCTCTCTTATTTTCACTTCAGGACTGCAAATGTTTAGTCTTCAGTTTTGCAGTAACAGGTACCATAGGTTTGTGCTACAAACAGTACTGACGGTTGTATGTATGGTCGAGAGTAAGGTATAGCATGATGTTTTATTGCCTAAAGCTCATTTTTATAATTGCTTGAAAAAAAATCAGAAATAAGCAAGTTGTCCGCATGTACAGTGCTTGATTGCTTAAAGCTCATTTTTATAGTTGGACTGTGATAGCTATGCTCCTATGTGTTTTATTATTATTTTGTTAACCTATGAATGCATGACAGTGCTTGAAATGTTCACTTGTTATTTTTTTAGTCTGTATAATTGTTGATTAGGCATAAGAAATGTCTATTTATCACTCTATTTATCACTTAATGAGACTTTGAGTCACATGGTCTCCATGATATATCGGTGGCTGTTTCTGGTTTGCATTCCTTCAATTTTTCTTAGCTAGGAGAATCATGTATCCATACTTTATATATTTGCTATATACTTCAGAAATATAAACGTGTTGTTTTTTAACTGAAGTTTATAAATGTGATTTTCTTGGTTGCTATGTGTCACCTTGGATGCCTATTACTACTCGTTCAATCATCAATAACATTGTTCTCTCTTTTGAACTATTTCGATCTAGCAACAGCCCCGGCGGCACTCATATTGCTGCGCTAGCCATGGTCTCTAGGGCCCGCATGCGATGGTTGGCTCGGCTGGCCCCTGGCGTTGACCACTTAGAATCGCCATGCTGCAACTGTGGTGCTCTCTCGTCATCATCTACATATCCTCTTTGGTGAGCTTTGCTTCATCCCTTGAGCTCCTCTACTTCTGAGGTACCAGTTCCATTGTGTCATGGCTATTTCTACTTCTATCTTTGAGCAGACGACCTAATTGATGTCCAGTTCTGCTGATGCATGTACAATTGATGGCTCAACTTTTAGTTCTATTGCCTCTGGATATTGCCAATGTCTATTTGTTTTGATTATAGGACTTGATCATGTGGACAGGGTTAATTGTTTTTCTAGAGTCATGTTGTATTTGTGTTTAACTTGCTAGTTTGTTATCATTATCTAGCTAGTTTGTTTGACATGTGAGCTAGCAGTCAACATCATAGCACTGTATTTCCTTCAATTTTCATGTAGTGTCAAGAATGGAGATGCACAAGTAGTTGATAATCCTGAGGACTATGAAGTGGACGCCTGAACATTCAATGTGGCTAGCACCATTGTGGGAGTATTTTTGGAGTGTTGTGTGTTTTGGATTGTTCTATCTGTGATGCCAATGCCACATTGTAATCTGGATCATGCAGTTTGCAAGTTCTTACGTCATTGTACTATCTGTGCAAATGTTACGTCATATTGGAACTTTGTGCTATCTGGAATGTAAGAGGAAATTGTATTTAATTTTTATACTACCAAAATACATACTAGTGACGTGCAGGATAATGGGCATGTCACTAGAAAGCTGGACCTTGTTGGCCTTTGATCACTACTAGTGACGTGCATGTTTGATAGGCCGTCACTGCTACACATATACTAGTGACGGGCACATGCCCGTCAGTAGTAACTTACTACCAGTGACAGCATACCAGCGACAGGCAGCTTGCCGGTCACTGATGAACAAAAATGGCCCGTCACTACTAAGCTATTCTGCAGTAGTGTGCCATGTAGAGGTTTTTTGCCTGGCGAGGAGGTCCTCTTCCGGTGCTTTTCCCCTGTTGCCTCCTCGGGCTTGCAGGGACATTTCTTCCCTGTAGATGTTAGAGGGGCGAATCCAAACGCTCGTACACGGTACTGGGGAGTCGTGCGCGCTTATAGGTCTCCTCAGGCGTTCGTCGCGAGGAGAGTAAGTACCAAGGTCCTCTTTAGAGATGGCGTGTTTGTGGGAGCTTGTCCTCCAGCCAGATCTCAGATCCTTGGATTTTACAGTGCTGCCGGTGTCATTTGAGGCACTGGCACCATACTCAGCCCCCGCTCACGAGGTGCGCATGTGTAGAGATATAAGCGCATATTTTTTAAGAAAATAATGCAGAAGTAAAACTCACCACCAAATATTACATAGCGGCACTGTAGCGCAAAGTTCACTTAGGAACGAAATTGTTTCATTATGCTTGGAGTTGCCAAGTTAATGTTTTGACCATGTCGAGGCATGGGGACCACCCATTAGTGGCAGAGACTCTCTACGGACTGAGGTGGCTCGTTACAGGGAGAGCTCGGAGGGTCGACCCTCGAGAGAAGCCTTTGGAGCTTGGAGGTTTAATCCGTGAGCTTTTAACCTCTAAAGACAAAAAATGCTTGGAGGTTGAGCCGTAAGCTGCCTCTTCCGCCAGATGTCTTGACGTGACAATGATCACGGGCGTGACGATAATCAAGTTTGCTTTTTATCCTTCTGGAGACAAAAAATTCTTAGAGGTTGAGCCGTAAGCTGCCTCTTCAGCCAGATGTCTTGACGTGACAATAATCACGGGCGTGACGATGATCACGGGTAGAACTTGCGCAGGTGCATGATGTTCCATGGATTTTTGACTGGGATGTCGTATTGAATTTCGAGGTGAGCCGCGCCAGGCCTGGCGATGTGGGTGACCCTGTAGGGGCCTTCCCACATGGGTGACAGCTTGTGGAGGCCTTCCCTGGAGAGGATTCGCCTAAGGACGAGATCACCTGTCTCCAGCGTGCGCGAGCGCACGTTGCGGCTGTGGTAGCATCGCAGGTCCTGCTAGTATTTTGTCGCCCGGAGGGCGTCACGGCAGCGTAGTTCCTCGAGAAGCAGCAGGTCGTCGTTGTGGAGGTCCTCTTGTTCGTCCTCGTTAAAGGCAAGGACCCGTGGGTATCCATGCTTAATCTCTGTGGGGAGGACTGCTTTGCCTCCATAGACGAGGGCAAACGGTGTTTCTCCCGTAGGATTGGGCGGCGTTGTGCGGATGGACCAGCGCACCAAAGGAAGCTCTGTAGCGCCCCATCTTTTATATAAAGAAGGAACGCCTGTGTTAAGTGCTAGTCCCTGGATCACTGTCAGCACCACAGTATAAAATATATAGTATCATTGCATAAGTATCATAATACTGCAACGAGATCCAAAAATTGCTAAGTATAGCTTTATTACAAAGTGCATAGCCATGAGGACTAGATAGAATATTCAGAGTTCACAACAAAAGCAATAGCAAATGAGCCTCATCTTCAAGGATGCGCCACATGCAGACATGTTCGGTGTAGACTCGAGTCCAAACTTATTCTTCATCAGAAGTACCTGCACATTGGAATATGCAGCCCCCGAAGGAGGTCAATACAATGAAGTATTGGCAAGTGACTATGGTGGATATAAAACGACAAGTCTATTCTATATGCATATTTGTCTTGGTGGAGTTGTAGGCTATTTTGCAGAAAGCAAGTTTTCTCCTATCTTTTGTAAAACATTTTTGTTTCTTGGCACCAAGGGATGAAGCCCAAGTGCACCAACAATTCTTTCCTTAAGTCAAATTTTACTTTATGAAAACGATGTTGAGATTCTTCCGTCCATCCAGGTCCAGCTGCTGAAGTAGTCCATTACCGGGGACACGGCTAAGTACTCAGATTGTCGACTCTGCAGAGGTTGTGCACTTTCACCTTTAGACTCAATTAACCCAAACATCCTATACACGCGGAGTGCATTAAGGAAAGGAGAGAATTGAGACAAGAACTTTCAGAAGAAGAATGCAACCATAATAGCAAGACCCGTTCCACCTACCAACTCTACATCTGCTTGTCAAGGTGACAGGTTGCACTCACACAACTTAATTATTCTAGACAGACCCCATTGTCAAAAGGCTGCACGGGAAGCATCTAAACTTGGAGGGACTTAGTAATCTCTTTGTTCCTGGGTGGCCGTCCACAAGTGCACTTTTGGGTGACAACCACCATGCTTATGGCCCTAAGTAGAATAGATATTCATCCTAGGCGACGACAACCACAAGCATAGTCCCAAATAGCCACTCAACAAAAACCATTCCAACCAAATCCACCCAGGTATGCATTTTAAGTTTAACACTTAGAAATATTTCCATAGCATAGTTTGTAAACAATTTTATAGCATAGCTAAGCATTTAATAAAACTTTTAATGGCTGCATGCTAAAGGGTGACTACACACTACTAGGAATTTTACAAAGTGTAGAATTAACTTAACATAGTGAAATAGTCCAAAACTCCTATCATGCAAACTACTCAAAATATACTACTAATGCATATAGAAAATATTGGGTAGATTATGAATGTCACTTGCCTTGGTAGCAGGAGGAGCAAACACAACAAGAATAACAATCACAAGCAAGTCCTTCCTCTTCTTCACAATCTAGCACAAGCAATACATAAAATAAATACCCACACAATATCTCACAACACCAAACATAAATATGTATGCATGCATGATATGCCATGAGTATAACAAGACACCCTTATTAATAATTTTTACCTTCTGTTATTAAATGTATGAAATGCAATTTCTAGGAATTTCTTATTTTACTTATCAATTAAATAATTGAAAACAATATAGCAAAAATTTGAATTCTACAACTACAACTTTTATTGTTTTATGAAAGTTTTCAAATAAAACACATGTTAATATCTCTGGACAGAGGGCAATAATACTACACTAAAACAATTAAATTTACTAGAAAAGCATTTTTATTATTTAATTTATGGATTTAATAGCCGAAATACTCCTTGGATAATCACACGAATTACAATTTATCAAAAGGAAAAACAAATGATGTAGAAATAAACTACACTAGTAGGGCTATCCGTGGATAGAAAATTTATCAAATTTGAACTTACAGATCAAAAGTTATGAATTTTCTAAATTTTGCACGTTTTCTATTTTATATATAACATTCCTGCGAAAACAAATAAAGGGAGGGCTACGTGGTGCAATCCCATTGGAGGGTACCGTTTCGACGCGGATCGGCAGCGCGAGCCGTCCGATATCTTTAAAAATGAGCGTTCGGGATTGAATTGATCTAGATCCGTTGGATCTAGATCCAACGGTCCGGAAGCGGAGACTAAACGCGGGCGGCGCGGTTCGCCGGAAGACTCCCGTTTGCGGCGGCGCCATGGCCGGCGTCGCACGCGCTCGCGATCTACAGCTAAGGGGAGGGGATTATTCATACCACGACGGAGAGGAGGTCGAGGCGGAGGCGGAGGCGATGGCGCGGCTGCGGCTTCTCGTGCTTCCTCTTCTTCTCCCAATGCTCCGCCGGAGAAGAGGACTGCGGTGGTGCTCTTCGGTCGCGGACGGAGGAGACGTTTCGCTGTGGTTCAAGACACGAGATCAGATGCAAAACGATCGCAAGGAAGAAAGAAATCGAGGGGAGGAGAAGATAGGAGCCAGGGTGGTCAGAGTATTCCGTACGGCGGGCTCGACGGTGGCGGAATCGCGCGAGATGTCGATCTCGGTTGCGGCAGCCCGGTGGCATAGAAATTAGGGTTTTTGGGGTGGAATCGGGAGGCGTGGTCGTGGGGTATAAATAGGGCGTCTCCGGGAAACAAATCGCACGAAATTCGCGAGGATTTGATCCGTGTTCGGATCGGTCTCCGCCGGGATCCTTGCGAACGGAGGTTGAAGACTCTGACGGGCGGTCCCCAACCATTAGGGAGGGGAAGGGGAAGGTGGGCTGCGCGGCTGGCTTGCTGGGACGGTCTTAGCGCGCGTGCGGCAAATAACACATGGGTCGGCCCTATTCTCTTATTCATTTTATAAAATAAAAATTGTTTTCAAAACTGATGTCAAAAATGATTTTTAAACCTATTAAAAACATTTCAGAAAATTTCATAAAAATATGTTTTGGAAAGGTTATTAAAATTAGAACTTTTTAGCATTATACTTGCCGATTAAATAATTTGGAAAAATCTATTTATTAAAGAAGTTTAAATAAACAACTTTATGAAATTATAAATTATTTAAAATTATAATTAAATTTTTATTTAGTACTTATGTGAATGCAAAGTTTTAATTTTTTGCAAATTTTTGGGATGTTACAGACTAACCCCCTTAAGTGGAAGCTCGCCCTCGAGCTTCTCGGAGGTCATCTTCTCGTTCCCAAGTGGATTGTTCCGCGGTGTGATGATTCCACTGAACTTTGCAAAACTTGATGGTTTTTGTTCGGGTGACTCTTTCTGCTGTCCGCAATATCTTGATGGGCTTCTCTTCGTAGGTCAGGTCACTCTCCAATTGTACTTCCTCGAGAGGTACAATATCATTTAAAGGAACTCCCATCATCTCGGGGTGACATTTCTTCAACTGACTGACATGGAACACATTATGCACAGCAGCCATGTAACATCCCAATATTTTGGAATGTTTAAAAATCACTAAAATTTAAAAAAATTATTTTGATTAAAATAAAATATTAAAATGCATAAGAAAACCAACTATTAAAGACTTCAAGCATCTTGAAAAGATGTAATATTTCAAATATCTCGTTATCATTATTTTCAAAAGTTGTTTCAAGTTAAACATTTTATTATCCATTTTATTTCTTAAAAGCTCAATATGTAATATGACAAATAATTTACAAACCATGTTCCTGAAATAAAAAGTTCCTTATAAGTATTTGATTTCAACCACTTAGTAAAGCTATTCATAAATTAAAATAATAATTACAAGTGTTATTTTAACTATTGAAAACATTGTCTATTTGCCAAAAGGTTATTATTCTTTTACTTGAGTTCAAAACATAGTTTGGAGATTACAAGTCTATAGGTTATAACTTTAAAACTTCATAGATTTTATAATTAATGAATTATCCAAATAAGCATTACATTAATTTAAATTAGTTTCAATAATTCTCAAACATAAATTGATCTTCATGAATATATATCCAATATAAGAAATGAAATAAATCTAGAATATTTTCCACATATATGTTATGAAGTTTTCAAATGATTTATCATAATATAAAACTTAATGGTGCACAAAATATTTTGAATTAAAAAATGAATGCATTATATTTCCCTTTCCATTTCAAATAAATGTGTTATGTATTTAATATTGTACTAAAGAAAAAAAATGATTTAATATTGGAATATGAGTAAATAACTTAAATTCAAACATATTTGAATGTGGGTAATTTCATAAATTTTATTTAACCCCAAATGAATGATTAAATCCCTAATTTCAAAGTTGACCTAAATGGGCAATTTTGCATTTCATGAATATTTCAAAATATTAATTTTCAAAAATGTTCAAAACATAACCACAACTGGTTTAACACAAAGATAATGCTTTTACAAATTTTTAGAAATTTATTTGACTTGATTTGGAGCCATAAATCAAAACATAATGAATTAAATGGAAAACCAGAAAAAGAAAAAGAAAAATGCTGACATCAGCGATGACGTCACGTCGTCTTCAACGTCTCGCCGGAAATTCATCCGAAACGCCTGGTCGCAATTCACGCACGGATTCCTCGCCCTCGCGCACGCCCGGTCGCCCTAGACCCTCCCCTTTAAACATGGCCCCTCCTCCGTCTTTCCCCTCTTTTCCCCTCCGATTGCGTGCCCCCAGGCCGCCATATTTGCTCGCCGGAGTTCGTGTCCTCCGCCGTCGTGTTTCTTCCCTTCCCGGCGAGGTAAGCCACCCTCGGACCCGAGACCATCACTATCTCGTTCCCCTATTTCTTGCGCACCTCCTGACCCCTTCGTCTCTTCTCCTATGCGAGCCAAACGTCGGTGGTGAGCTTGAACGGAAGATCCTCCGCCGTTGCCGCTCCGGCCGCCTCTCCCCACCGCTCCAGGGCGAGCTGCTCGAGGTCACCATCCCAATCCGACCCGCCGTGCCGCGTCGCATCCGGAGGTGGCCTTCCCCGAGCCCGGCATCCACCGGAATATCTGATCCGTCAACGCCTGAGGCGCGCGCCGCCGTCCTCTCCAACTCCGGCCACCGGCGCCGCCACCCCGCGGTCAAAACGATATGAGCTCTCTGATCCGCTTTGCACGGCCACGATTAGATTCGTTTAAAACGAATCGGTACGGATCGTTTTGATCCGTCAGATCTGGATCTGACGATCCAGATCGACTAGAGCCGAGCCGACCCGCGGCTCAGACTCAGCCGAGCCGAGCTAAGCCCAGCCCAGCCAATCACTGCACGCCACGTGGCCTGCCTATTTTTCTGATTTAATTCCGAATAGATTTAATTGGCAGATTTACAGAAAAGTCCCTACAACTTAGAATCTTCATATCTTATTAACCCATTATCCAAATTTGACAATGTTTATGTCAAATTAAAGCCCTTGACCAGTAGAATCTGTTGGTACATTTAAAATTTAATTTTGACTAGTTTCAATTGATCCAACTTTCAGATTTAGAAATTGAGTAAATTTGACATAGATTCAAATTCATATGTCTATAATTTGCAAATAAAATATTTTTGGAAATCTTAAGATATGTAGAATGATGAACCACTGTTATAATTAAATTTGAACAATTTTAAAAGAAGTTTATAATCAGAGACTTATTTGATTTTAATTTGGCATAATAAAATCTTTTATTAATGTATTTAAAATTATTTTCTTTGCACTAATGCCATAAATAATTGCCCTTGACCAGAGAAAACTCAATTCCATTATTATTAATCTATTTCACAACATTAAGATATAAGTTTTGTTTAAAACCTTTTTAAATGATATCATTTCATTTATAAGTGTTTATAAAATGTTATTGGTTAATTAGGTGTTACTAAAACTGTGATCTAAAACTTTATGTCATTGCAAATAACTAGGTTATTATAAATTACTATGAACTTTTAAGTTGAGAATTAAAAATGTTTAGATATGATCAATTAAGAAATTCTTGAATATTAATTTGTTTTAAAATCCTTTTTTTTCAAATTGATGTCTAATCTTGTGAACAATGCCAAAACCAAATATGATTAAAATAATTTTTGAAACTTAGACTTGTGTAAATGTTTTAGATATGCTAAATATCTCAAAGTTGAAAACCTTGTTTTTAATTTGTTTTCAAAACATCTTGACCCTGCATTTATGTAAATCTTTTTCAAGACCATCCCCTGACCAAATTGGCAAACCCTTAACTCAATCCATTAATTCCTTTTGCATATCGAATTATGTGATACCCTTGACCAAACCCTATGCTAAGCCTTTTAACGCTTGTTTGTTTTAATTGTTATGTGCTTGTTGAATTGCTTGTTTATTGTATGTATGTTTACTTTATAGATTGAACGGAGTGCAACGTTCGTTGTCGACAATGAGTGTGTGAGAAACGACAACATTCAGCAGGTTAGTGACTTCATAAAACACCTACTATTTTATTATATTTTCATACCTAGTGATTTAAGCAGTATTTGCAAAAGTAGCATGCATGATAGGTTTTTGGGAGATTGTAGTATGCTATGCAAACCTGTTAGGTTACCCCTTAAAAATTCCAGTTAGACCCCTATTATAATTTAGTGGAAGTACTTGTTGCAAAAATGATTGTTTTATGGTTGATATGATAAATGAAAATTTCCACTAAATTAATTTAACGCCTGGGTGGATTGGGTCGATCGAGGAGGTTTCAAGTAGAGTGGCTTCTCAGGGCCAAGTCTCATGGTTGTCTTCGCCCAAGATAGTTTTCACTTACTTGGGGCCATGATATGTGGTGTTAACCTGAGTTGCTCACTTGTGGTAGGCCACCCAGGGCTATGAGATTTAAGTTTACACTGAGTCTAGTTGCTTATCGTGCAACCATTGGTCAATATGGGCTCTGTCTTGATGGAGTAAGTTGATGTGGACCTGGGTCAAGAGATTGATGGTGGTAGAGTTGATAGGATGGTGGTAATCTCTTAGTATGATCATGGGAAAGCAACTTCTAAAAAGTCTCGTCTTGATCTTCTCCTTTTCCTTCTCACTAAAGGAGTGTAGAGGATAGTTTGGGTTGATTAAGTCTAATGGTGAAAGTGCACACACTCTCGAGAGTTAAAACCTAAGATCTTAGCCGTGTCCCCGGCATCGGACAAATTGAGTGAGTACACAAGGCTGTATTCTGAAAATCTCTTCATCCCAATTTCTTAATAAAACTTTGATGGGTGAACATGGGTAGGCGACATGGATTTGTCTCGAGATTGTCTATAAAGAGAAGATATTGTTTCAAAAGTTGTTTTCCAAAAGTAGGAGAAAACTTGCGTTGCGCAATAGCCTTGAGCTCCACCAGCCAAATAAGCATATAGATATAGCTTAGTAGAATATTAGAAATTAAAGTCACTTGCCACCACAATTCAATTGTGCTGACCCTTTATAGCTGGGCTGCAACTAAACCTTGCAGATTGTTCGAATGAGGAGTAAGGGGGTTGTCTTCGAGCTACAACCAACATGATTGCCAGTGGCTTCATCAAGATGATGAGGCTCATTGTATCTACTATTTTCTGCTGCTACTCTTGGAATTTTTGCTAGCCTTTTCAGGTTATGCAAGTTGTAAGAGATATTTGTAACACTGGATCATGCGATTTAATAAAGTATTTGACACTTTTGCATGATATACATCTTAAACTGGGGTGCTAGCATTTGATCCAGGGACTAGCACATTAACACAGGGACTTCCACCATATAATAAAAGGTGAGGTCACTACAAGACAGAACTTCCGGCAGTTCTAACTCATATGCCACTTCACCTCTACGGGAAAGGATTTTGAATGGTCCAATGAATCGAGGTGCTAACTTTCCTTTTATTCCGAACCTTTTTACACCCCGGAGGGGTGACACTCGGAGATAGGTTCTATCACCCACCTCGTAGGTGACCTCTCTACGTTTGGAATCGGCATAACTTTTCTAGCGTGATTGAGCTATCTTCAATCTATCCTTTATCATCCTGACCTTCTCTTCAGCATCCTGGATTATATGTGGTCCAAAGAAACTCCGTTCTCCTACACCACTCCATAACAATGGGGTTGTGCATTTCTTCCCATATAAGGCTTCAAACGGTGCCATCTCAATGCTGGCTTCGTAACTATTATCATCCCAGCTAGATCCATAAACGAGCGCACAAGCTCTTAACATATCCTCTAAAATCTGATTTACTCTTTCAGTTTGACCATCTGTTTGCGGGTGAAAAGCCGTACTGAATTCCAATCTGGTTCCCAGTGATTCATGCAACTGCTTCCCGAAATGAGATGTGAACAGAGTTCCTCTATCAGACACAATGCTCTTAGGAACGCCATGAAGGCACACAATTCTCTTCATGTAAATATCTGCTAACTTAGCACTTGTATAAGTGGTCTTCACGGGTATAAAGTGAGCTATTTTTGTCAGACAACAAACAATAACCCAAATGGAATCATAACCCGATTTGGTCATTGGTAAACCGGTGATGAAATCCATCCCAATTGAATCCCACTTCCAGTCTGGCACTTTCAAAGGCTGTAAAAGTCCTGCTGGTTTCTGATGTTCCGCCTTTACTCGACTGCATACATCACACTTAGGGATATATTCTGCTACTTCTCTTTTAAGATTATTCCACCAAAATTTCTCCTTTACATCCATATACATCTTGGTATTTGCCGGATGAATGGAATAAGGTGTCTCATGGGCTTCTTGCAGAATTAACTTCCTAAGATCAGGGTCATCGGCCACACACACACGTTTTTCAAACCACAAAATTCCTTCTTCATCTTCATGGAATCCTTTAGCTTTTCCTGCTCTCAGATTGACTTTGATTTCTTCTATTTCCTTGTCTCCTTTCTGAGCTTCCCGTATCTTGTCCATCAAAGTGGGTTGTACTACTAATGAGGCTACAAAAACTTCTGGTACCACTTCCAATCTGAGGTCCTTGAATGCCTTGCATAAATCCTCGGGTATTTCTCCTGCTATGAGTCCATTCACACACACTTTACGACTCAGGGCATCTGCTACCACATTGGCTTTTCCCGGATGATATTGGAGTCTTAGATCATAATCTTTGATAAGTTCCAACCATCTTCTTTGTCTCATGTTCAATTCCTTCTGAGTAAAAATATATTTCAGACTTTTGTGGTCAGTGAATACTTCACATCTTTTTGCCCATCAGATAGGGTCTCCAAGTCTTCGGGGCATGTACCACTGAGGCCAATTCGAGATCATGAGTAGGATAATTTGCTTCATGTTTCTTGAGCTGTGTAGAGGCATAAGATGCCACTCTGCCTTCCTGCATCAATACACTTCCCAGGCCTTGGCGTGAAGCATCACAATACACTTGGTATTCCTTCTCTATATCTGGTAAGCATAGAACTGGGGCTGAAACTAGACGTTTCTTCAATTCTTGAAAACTGGCTTCACATGCCTCCGTCCACTCAAACTTCTTCTCCTTCTTTAACAATTCCGTCAAAGCCTTTGCAATCTTGGAGAAGTTCTCAATGAATCTACGGTAGTATCGTGCTAGACCAAGAAAACTTCGTAATTCTCCAACATTCTTCGGCGGCTTCCAATTAGTTACAGCTGAAACTTTTTCAGGATCCACCGCTATACCTTCCTTGGATACCACATGGCCTAGAAATCCGACTTGTTCTAACCAAAACTCACACTTGCTGTATTTGGTATACAACTTATGTTCACGTAGTCTCTGCAAATACTAGACGCAAATGCTCTTCATGTTCTTTGTGACTCTTGGAGTAGATTAAAATGTCAACTATGAAAACTACCACAAACTTGTCCAGAAAATCCATGAACACTTTATTCATCATATTCATGAAATAAGCTGGAGCATTGGTTAATCCAAAAGGCATTACGGTGTACTCGTAAGAGCCATATCTCGTAACAAATGCAGTCTTGGGTATATCCATTTCTCTAACTTTCATTTCGAGGTACCCCGATCAAAGATCGATCTTTGGGAAAACACACGCACCTTCCAGTTGATCAAATAGTTCATTTATCTTGGGTAACGGGTACTTGTTTTTCATAGTTTTCTCATTTATCTCTCTATAATCCGTGACTAGTCTCTGGGTTTGATCTTTCTTTTTAACAAATAAGACTGGTGCTCCCCATGGCGATGAACTTGGACGAATAAATTCTTTCTGGATGTGTTCCTCCAATTGCTTCTTGAGCTCTTTCAGTTCATCGACGGCCATAGGATATGGTCTTTTAGCTATTGGTCCTGTACCCGGTTTCAGTTCGATGAGAAACTTTACATCTCTATCGGGTGGCATTCCCGGTAGTTCTTCCGGAAAAACATCTGGGTATTCCTTGACAATAAGCACATCACCAAGGCTAACCCCCTTAAGAGAATTTAGCCTAGCCTTCTTAAGTTCGAAAGTTGATCTGAACTTAATCTTCCTTTTCTCTGGGGTGGTGAGGGTGATTGCTCTATTTGCACAGTCTATGATTCCTTCAAAACGAGTCATCCAATCCATTCCGATGATAACATCCAAACCTTGGGTTTCTAGGATGAATAAGTTTGTTGGAAAGGTGTGCTTACCAGTCTTCAAGTCTAACTGCCTACACCCAGAATTTACTATCATCTCCCCTCCAGGTGAACTTACCCTAATAGGTTTTCCTAGACTTTCCTCAGCTAGCCCATGTTTGTTTACAAAAGCTCTTGATATGAATGAATGCGATGCTCCAGTATCAAATAAGACTAATGCTGGAAATGCATTGAGCAAGAACGTACCAATCACAGCATCAGGTTCATCATGAACTTCTTCCACATTGATGTGGTTCACTTGTCCCTTCTGGAAAGGATTGGGCTTGGAATTTTCATCAGCCTTCTTCTCTGGGCATTCAGTTGCATAATGTCATGTCTTCTTGCACTTGAAGCAAGTCACATTAGACAAGTCTTTCTTCCCTTCATAGTTAGGACGGTGATGACCATTTCCATGATTATGGCTGTGGTGATGGTTTCCCTTGAATCCAGCATTATTTCCGTTGTATCCTCCATTACTTCCTTTGAATCATCCATTGCTTCCTTTGTATCCTCCATTGTGGTTATGACCATGATGTTTTTGGCCACTACCATTGTTGGAGTGATTCCAGGGTTTATGGCCACTGACTTCAGAGGTGTTTTGTCTCTTGTGTGTCCCTTCAGAATAAACCTTACTTGCACTGAACTTCCTCTTCCTGTTCTCTTCCTTTCTTATGTTGTTATCCAGAGTGATTGCTTGATCCAGCAGAGCTTGATAGTTAGGAGCATAGGCCACAAACAAGGGTATCTTCAGTTCTCCCTTAATCCATTGAGGAATTTTTCCTTCCTCTTAGCATCAGTGTCAATGTCTTCTAGTGCATACCTTGATCGCATACAGAAGTCATCCATATACTCCTTCAGAGTTCTACCTCCCTCCCTCAAGCTGTGAAATTCCTCTTTCTTCAGGTTCATTATGCCAGAGGAAATGTGAGCATTGCGTAAGCCTTCCTTGAACGCATCCCAAGTCATGCCATTCAGAGGATGAGTCACTTGATAAGTCTCCCACCACAATGTAGCAGGTCCTTCCAACAGGTGTGCAGTGAACCTTACCTTTTCTGCCTCAGAACACTCACAAGTTACTATGTAACATCCCAAAATTTGCAAGAATTTAAATCTATGCATTCATACATCATTCATCATTTAGGCATAACATTTCAGCACATAAGTACTAAATAAAAATTCAACTACAAGTTTAAATAAATTTATAATCCCATAAAGCTGTTTATTTAAACTTCTTTCATAAATATATATTTTTTAAAATTATTTAATGGGAAAGAATAATACTAAAAAGTTATAAATTTAATAATCTCTCCAAAACATATTTTTATGAATTTTTCTAAAAAGTTTTGACTGAGTTTAAAAATCATTTTGGAATTAATTAGGAAAACATATTTTAATTTGAGAAAAGGAAATAGGAAAAGGAAACGGGCCGGCCCTCGCTATCTGCCGCGCTTGCGCAATGAAACGGCCCGGCAAGCCAGCCCGCGCAGCCCATCTTCCACTCTCCCTCGCCGACAGGTGGGGACCGGCCGTCAGATCTTCAACCTCTGGTGGCGGGGATTCCGTCGGAGACCAATCCGAACACGGATCAAATCATCGTGTGTTTCTCGCGATTTGTTTCCCCGGGAGTGTCCTATATATATCCCGCATCGCCGCCTCCGTTTTCCCCAGAAAAACCCTAATCTCTACACGCCGAAATCGCCCAAAACCGAGCTCGGCATCACGCCATTGCCGCCGCCGCAAAACTCCCCATCCGGTGAGTGCAGTGCCCCGAGCACCTTCAAAACCCCCTCTGCTATTCCTTGTTCTTGTGCGCATCTAACGGGCTCCTTCTCGTCTCGGCGGGTGCACCAGATTGACGCCACCGTCCACGACCCGACGCCGCCGTCCGCCGTTCTACTCCGGCGAGCTACCAGGGGAGGAGTGTACCACCGCAACAGCCCCTGCCTCGCCATCGAGATTGCCTCGTCGTCACGCATCGAGTGGTGAGCAAACCCCCTCCGTTCTTCTTCCGATTAGCTATAGAACTCAACGTCGGCGATGGCGCCGCCGCAGTCGGAGCAGTTCCGGCGACGCGCCCGCCGCCCGTTTTTGGTCCTTGCGTTGTGTACCGTTAGATCTAGACCCAACGGATCTAGATCGATCTCATCTCACGCGTCCGTTTCTAATTAGATCGGACAACTCGCGCCCGCAATCCGCGCGGATCGGTATCGTCCAATAGGATCGCGCCACTTAGCCCTCCCTTTATTCATTTTCGCAGGAATTTAATAAATAAAACAGAAAACAGGCAAAACTTAGAAAATTCATAACATTTGATCTGTAACTCCAAATTTGATAAACTTTATATCCACGGATAGCCCTGCTAGTGTAGTTTATTTCTACATCATTTGTTTTTCCTTTTGATAAATTATAATTCGTTTAATTATCCAAAGAGTATTTCGGCTATTAAATCCATAACTTAAATAATAAAATGCCTTTCTAATAAGGTTAATTGATTTAGTGTTGTATTATTGCCCTCTGTACATAAATATTAACATGTGTTTTATTTGAAAACTTTCATAAAACAATAAAAGTTGTAGTTGTAGAATTCAAATTTTTGATATATTGTGTTCAATTATTTAACTGATAAGTATAATAAGAAATTTCTAGAAATTGCATTTCATACATTTAATAACATAAGGTATAAATTATGAATAAGTGTGTCTTGTTATACTCATGGCACATCATGCATGCATGCATATTTATGTTTGGTGTTGTGTGATATTGTGTGGGTATTTATTTTATGTATTGTTTGTGCTAGATTGTGAAGAAGAGGAAGAACTTTCTTGTGATTGTTATTCTTGTTGTGCTTGCTCCTCCATCTACCAAGGCAAGTGACATTCATAATCTACCCAATATTTTCTATATGCATTAGTAATATATTTTGAGTAGTATGCATGATAGGAGTTTTGGACTATTTCACTATGTTAAGTTAGTTCTACACTTTGTAAAATTCCTAGTAGTGTGTAGCCACCTTTTACCATGCAGCCATTAAAAGTTTTATTAAATGCATAGCTATGCTATAAAATTGTTTACAAACTATGCTATGGAAATATTTCTAAGTGTTAAACTTAAAATGCATATCTAGGTGGATTTGGTTGTAATGGTTTATGTTGAGAGGCTATTTGGGACTATGCTTGTGGTTGTCGTCGCCTAGGATGAATATCTATTCTACTTAGGGCCATGAGCATGGTGGTTGTCACCCAAAAGTGCACTTGTGGACGGCCACCCAGGAACAAAGAGATTACTTAGTCCCTCCAAGTTTAGATGCTTCCCGTGCAGCCTTTTGACAATGGGGTCTGTCTAGAATAATTAAGTTGTGAGAGTGCAACCTGTCATCTTGACAAGCAGATGTAGAGTTGGTAGGTGGAACGGGTCTTGCTAGTATGGTTGCATTCTTCTTCTGAAAGTTCTTGTCTCAATTCTCTCCTTTCCTTAATGCACTCCGCGTGTATAGGATGTTTGGGTTAATTGAGTCTAAAGGTGAAAGTGCAAAACCTCTGCAGAGTCGACAATCTGAGTACTTAGCCGTGTCCTCGGTGATGGACTACTTCGAGCAGCTGGACACGGATGGACGGAAGAATCTCAACATCGTTTTTATAAAGTAAAATTTGACTAAGGAAAGAATTGTTGGTGCACTGTGCTTCATCCCTTGGTGCCAAGTCTTTGAGAAACAAAAATGTTATACAAAAGATTGGAGAAAACTTGCTTTCTGCAAATTAGCCTACAACTCCACCAAGCCAAATATGCATATAGAATTAGACTTGTCGTAATTATCCACCATAGTCACTTGCCAATACTTCATTGTATTGACCTCCTTCGGGGGCTGCATATTCAAATGTGCAGGTACTTCCGATGAACAATAAGTCCGGACTCGAGTCTACACCCAACGTGTCTTCCTGTGGCGCATGCTTGAAGATGAGGCTCATTTGCTATTGCTTTTGTTGTGAACTCTGAATATTCCAGCTAGTCTTCATGGCTATGCACTTTGTAATAAAGCTATACTTAGCTATTTTTGGATCTCGTTGTAGTATTATGATACTTATGCAATGATACTATATATTTTGTACTGTGGTGCTGGCAGTGATCCAGGGACTAGCACTTAACACATGTGTTCCGTCTTTATATAAAAGATGGGGCGCTACAAAATGGTATCAGAGCAAAGTGTTGCATGTAGGTTTGAGCCCTTAGGATTGGTTAAGACTCTTTTTGATCATAATATTACCATCTTTGAAGTATGTTGGATTCTAGCGGCATAGTGGGATGAAGCGGCCCGGGACTAACCTTACATGTCCGCGTACATGAGACCTGTTCCACAATTATAAGTGGCTGGCCGGGTGTCTGTCTCTCTCACTATAGTGAAAATCCAATTTACAAAGAGTTGATAACAGAGTTGATCACCTTGTAGAATAGAACCCTTAATTTTCTCTAAGTACTTAATTACACAATGACTAGTACTTCTTACCTTATGTATTCCGTTTTAACAATTTTTACTCTTATAACTTAAGGATGTCGTTCTTCATGTATCAAACCGTAGAGGACTTCAAGAACATGTGTTTTGGAAGATACCTTCTGGAGTTAGTGGAATTACTGGCGCTTCCAACACCCATCATCAAGGCAAGTCAGCTGAAGCACTTCAACAAAGAAGACTTATGGGGAGTTCGTCTTTTTCAACAAGGGCGCCAGACTGAAACGAAGACCGAAAACATCCAGTACAAGTCGATTAGTGACTCCTTAGAGATAGGGCTGAATCTCGTCACGTAGGAGCTAATAGGACGTCTTTGCTGGAAAATTAAAAGACCACTATTTTTCTAACCTAGGCCAACGTGACGAAGACGGGATACGCTACCTTGTTAACGAGGAAGACAAAAACAAACCAGAACCCCTGCACCCTTATCTCCAAGACTTACAAATTCACCTCTGGCAACTAGAAGAGGATAGGCGTGTTGAGCTGTTGAAGAATGATGAAATAATGGCCCAAGTCAAGGAGACTCAAAAGAAGATTGAAGCCCAGGAAGAGGTGGCCAACGTCTTCTAGCCCAAAGAAAGTGAACAAGCTTGGCTTTCTAAGAAACGGAAACTCTGACCTCGAAACTGCCAATTGAGGAAGGGTTGGAAAAAGATGAATCGGACTTGGCAGATTGAACTGCAGACTATAAAGAAGGAGGAAGAAAGCCCATAATTATCATGTATGACAAGGTTGTTCTTATCATGGTGAAACTGTTGGAAAAAGGTTACTGATTCCCTAAAAGTCACCAGCAAGGGTACCGTGGGATAGAGCTCCATTAGGTAGTTATTGCTGGGAGTTTAGTATAAGGCCAAGAGGAGAAATTCCGAGCTCAAGAGAAGAAGTTCCAAAATCAAGAAAAGAGAATTAGAGACAAGAACAAGGAGATCAAGACCTTGAAGGATGAAATTCTGAGCAACGACGTCGAGTTCGAAGCTGATCGAGATCTGATCGAGACTCTACGCCGTGAGAAGAGAATGCTACAAGAGAAGATTGAAGTCCTGGAGAAGGAAGCGATCGAGACTCTACACCGTGAGAAGACAATGCTACAGGAGAAGAATGAAGCCTTAGAGAAGGAGGTGAACGACTACAAGGAGATTCTTATAAGGAAGGCATCACCATCGAGGAGGTCGAAGAAGATGAAGGAGACGTCATGGACGAAGTTTAGACTTAGTAGTTGGACCACCATGTTATTCCTCGTTTAGTTCGTCGTTTTTAAAAACATTGATCTCCAACTTGTGGTGTGACAATGTTAGAATGTTTTGGTTTGCAGACTCTGTCGTTTTATTTAATCAACTTAGAATGCCTATTTCGAATTGCTAAGTAGGAAAACATTTAAGTTGTTTATTGAGTGTTGATTGTTTGACTTGGTTGTTTTGTGCATGGGTAGGATTTTTCTTCTCTTAGTTCTATCTATCTCTTACTCATCTATGCTGAAAACCCCACAGATGCCTCCTCGTCGTGATACCGACAACAATGATGCCATGCAACAATTGATGGCCGCTCTAGATCAGTTGATGACTATGATGACTCAGTTCATTGCCGCAACCAACAACAACAATAACCACAACAACAACAACACGCCGCCTCCACCACCACCTCCTCCAGTGGACATACTTGCTAGATTCCTAAGGCTTAGGCCTAATAAGTTTTCCTCTGCTACTGAACCAATAGTGGCTGATGACTGGCTTCGCTCTGTCAACAAGGACTTAATAACTTGTGAGTGTTCTGAGACCGAAAAGGTGAGGTTCACTCCACACCTGTTGGAAGGACCTGCTGCATTGTGGTGGGAAACTTATCAAGTGACTCATCCTCTGGATGGCATGACTTGCGATGCGTTCAAGGAAGGTTTCCGCAATGCTCACATCTCCTCTGGCATAATGAACCTGAAGAAAGAGGAATTTCGCAGCTTGAGGCAGGGACGTAGAACTCTGAAGGAGTATATGGATGAGTTATGTATGCTATCAAGGTATGCACCAGAAGACATTGACACTGATGCTAAGAGGAAGGAAAAATTCCTCAATGGACTTAAGGGAGAACTCAAGATACCCTTGTTTGTGGCCTATGCTCCTAACTATCAAGCTCTGCTGGATCAAGCAATCACTCTTGACAACAACATAAGAAAGGAAGAGAACAGGAAGAGGAACTTCAGTGCAAGTAAGGTTCATTCTGAAGGGACACACAAGAGACAACACTCCTCTGAAGTCAGTGGCCATAAACCCTAGAATCACTCCAACAATGGTAGTGGCCAAAAACATCATGGTCATAACCACAATAGAGGATACAAAGGAAGCAATGGAGGATACAACGAAAATAATGGTGGATTCATGGGAAACCATCACCATAGCCATAATCCTGAAAATGGCCATCACCGTCCTAACTATGAAGGGAAGAAAGACTTGTCTAATGTGACTTGCTTCAAGTGCAAGAAGACAGGACATTATGCAACTGAATGCCCAGAGAAGAAGGCTGATGAAAAATCAAAGCCCAATCCTTTCCAGAAGGGACAAGTGAACCACATAAATGTGGAAGAAGTTCATGATGAACCTGATGCTGTGATTGGTACGTTCTTGCTCAATTCTTTTCCAGCATTAGTTTTATTTGACACTGGAGAGCATCGCAATCATTCATATCAAGAGCTTTTGTAAACAAACATGGGCTAGCTGAGGAAAGTCTAGGAACAATTAGGGTAAGCTCACCTGGAGGGGAGATGATAGTAAATTCCGGGTCTAGACAGTTAGACTTGAAGATTGGTAAGCACACCTTTCCAACAGACTTAGTCATCCTAGAAACCCAAGGTTTGGATGTTATCATCGGAATGGATTGGATGACTCGTTTCGAAGGAATCATAGACTGTGCAAATAGAGCAATCACCCTCACCACCCCAGAGAAAAGGAAGATTAAGTTCAAATCAACTTTCGAACTTAAGAAGGTTAGGCTAAATTCTCTTAAGGGGATTAGCCTTGGTGATGTGCTTATTGTCAAGGAATACCCAGATGTTTTTCTGGAAGAACTACCGGGAATGCCACCCGATAGAGATGTAGAGTTTCTCATCGAACTGAAACCGGGCACAGGACCAATAGCTAAAAGACCATATCCTATGGCCGTCGATGAACTGAAAGAGCTCAAGAAGCAAATGGAGGAACAAATCCAGAAAGGATTTATTCGTCCAAGTTTGTCGCCATGGGGAGCACCGGTCTTATTCGTTAAAAAGAAAGATCAAACCCAGAGGCTAGTCACGGATTATAGAGAGATAAATGAGCAGACTATCAAAAACAAGTACCCGTTACCCAAGATAAATGAACTATTTGATCAACTAGAAGGTGCTTGTGTTTTCTCAAAGATCGATCTTCGATCGGGGTACCTCCAAATGAAAGTTGGAGAAATGGATATACCCAAGACTGCATTTGTTACGAGATATGGCTCCTATGAGTACACAGTAATGCCCTTTGGATTAACCAATGCTCCAGCTGATTTCATTAATATGATGAATAAAGTGTTCATGGATTTTCTGGACAAGTTTGTGGAAGTGTTCATAGATGACATTTTAGTCTACTCCAAGAGTCACAAAGAACATGAAGAACATTTGCGTCTAGTATTGCAGAGACTACGTGAACATAAGTTGTATGCCAAATACAGTAAGTGTGAGTTTTGGTTAGAACAAGTGGGATTTCTAGGCCATGTGGTGTCCAAGGAAGGTATAGCGGTAGATCCTGCAAAAGTTTCAGTTGTAACTAATTGGAAGCCGCCGAAGAATGTTGGAGAATTATGAAGTTTTCTTGGTCTACCAGGATACTACCATAGATTCATTGAAAACTTCTCCAAGATTGCCAAGGCTTTGACGGAATTGTTAAAGAAGGAGAAGAAGTTTGAGTGGACGGAGGCATGTGAAGCCAGTTTTCAAGAATTGAAGAAACGTCTAGTTTCAGCCTTAGTTCTATGCTTACCTGATTTGGAGAAAGAATTCCAAGTGTACTGTGATGCTTCACGCCAAGGCCTGGGAAGTGTGTTGATGCATGAAGGCAGAGTGGCATCTTATGCCTCCAGACAGGTCAAGAAACATGAAGCGAATTATCCAACTCACGATCTTGAGTTAGCCTCAGTGGTACATGCCCTGAAGACTTGGAGACCCTATCTGATGGGGAAAAGATGTGAAGTATTCACTGACCACAAAAGTTTGAAATATATTTTTACTCAGAAGGAATTGAACATGAGACAGAGAAGATGGTTGGAACTTAAAAAGATTATGATCTAAGTCTCCAATATCATCCGGGAAAAGCCAATGTGGTAGCAGATGCCCTGAGTCGTAAAGTGTATGTAAATGGCCTCACAACAGGAGTAATACCCTAGGATTTATGCAAGGCATTCAAGGACCTCAGATTGGAAGTGGTACCAGAAGGTTTTGTAGCCTCATTAGTAGTACAACCCACTTTGATCGACAAGATACGGGAAGCTCAGAAAGGAGACAAGGAAATAGAAGAAATCAAAGTCAATCTGAGAGCAGGAAAAGCTAAAGGATTCCATGAAGATGAACAAGGAAATTTGTGGTTTGAAAAACGTGTGTGTGTGGCCGATGACCCTGATCTTAGGAAGTTAATTCTGCAAGAAGCCCATGAGACTCCTTATTCCATTCATCCGGGAAATACCAAGATGTATATGGATGTAAAGAAAAAAAATGGTGGAATAATGTGAAAAGAGAAATAGCAGAATATATCGCTAAGTGTGATGTATGCAGTCGAGTAAAGGCAGAACATGAGAAACCAGCAGGACTTTTACAGCCTTTGAAAGTGCCAGACTGGAAGTGGGATTCAATTGGGATGGATTTCATCACCGGATTACCAAGCACCAAATCGGGATATGATTCTATTTGGGTTATTGTTTGCCGTCTAACCAAAATAGCTCAATTTATACCCGTGAAGACCACATATACAAGCGCTAAGTTAGCGGATATCTACATGAAGAGAATTGTGTGCCTTCATGGCGTTCCTAAGAGTATCGTGTCAGATAGAGGGACCCAGTTCACTTCTCATTTCTGGAAGCAATTGGATGAATCACTGGGAACCAGATTGGAATTCAGTAGGGCTTTCCACCCGCAAACAGATGGTCAGACTGAAAGAGTAAATCAGATTTTAGAGGATATGCTAAGAGCTTGTGCGCTTGACTATGGATCTAGCTGGGATGATAATCTACCTTTCGCTGAGTTCTCCTACAATAATAGTTACCAAGCCAGCATTGAGATGGCACCGTTTGAAGCCTTGTATGGGAAGAAATGCACAACCCCGTTGTTGTGGAGTGATGTAGGAGAACGGAGTTTCTTTGGACCGTATATAATACAGGATGCGGAAGAGAAGGTCAGGCTGATTAAGGATAGATTGAAGATAGCTCAATCACGCCAGAAAAGTTATGTCGATTCCAAACGTAGAGAGGTCACCTACGACGTGGGTGATAGAACCTATCTCCGAGTGTCACCCCTCCGGGGTGTAAAAAGGTTCGAAATAAAAGGAAAGTTAGCACCTCGATTCGTTGGACCATTCAAAATCCTTTCTCGCAAAGGTGAAGTGGCATATGAGTTAGAACTGCCAGAAGTTCTATCTGTTGAGCATAATGTGTTCCATGTCAGTCAGTTGAAGAAATGTCACCCCGAGATGATGGGAGTTCCTTTAAAGGATATTGTACCTCTCGAGGAAGTACAATTGGAGAGTGACCTGACCTACGAAGAGAAGCCCATCAAGATATTGCAGACAGCAGAAAGAGTCACCCGTACCAAAACCATCAAGTTTTGCAAAGTTCAGCGGAATCATCACACCGCGGAAGAAGCCACTTGGGAACGAGAAGATGACCTCCGAGAAGACCATCCTCACCTATTTGCTGACCTTTCCGAAGCTTGAGGGCGAGCTTCCTCTTAAGGGGGTTAGTCTGTAACATCCCAAAATTTGCAAAAATTTATAACTTTGCATTCATACATCATTCATCATGTAGGCATAACATTTCAGCACATAAGTACTAAATAAAAATTCAACTACAAGTTTAAATAAATTTATAATCCCATAAAACTATTATCTGAACTTCTTTAATAAATATTTTTTTAAATTATTTAATGGGCAAGAATAATACTAAAAAGTTATGAATTTAATAATCTCTCCAAAACATATTTTTATGAATTTTTCTAAAATGTTTTGACTGAGTTTAAAAATCATTTTGGAATTAATTATGAAAACATATTTTAATTTGAGAAAAGGAAATAGGAAAAGGAAACGGGCCGGCCCTCGCTATCTGCCGCGCGCTGCGCAATGGAACGGCCCAGCAAGCCAGCCCGCGCAGCCCATCTTCCACTCTCCCTCGCTGACAGGTGGGGACCGGCCGTCAGATCTTCAACCTATGGTCGCGAGGATTCCGTCGGAGACCGATCCGAACACGGATCAAATCATCCCGTGTTTCTCGCGATTTCTTTCCCCGGGAGTGTCCTATATATATCCCGCATCGCCGCCTCCGTTTTCCCCAGAAAAACCCTAATCTCTACACGCAGAAATCGCCCAAAACCGAGCTCGGCATCACGCCATTGCCGCCGCCGCAAAACTCCCCATCCCGGTGAGTGCAGCGCCCCGAGCACCTTCAAAACCACCTCTGCTATTCCTTGTTCTTGTGCGCATCTAACGGGCTCGTTCTCGTCTCGGCGGGTGCACCAGATCGACGCCACCGTCCACGACCCGACGCCGCCGTCCGCCGTTCTACTACGGCGAGCTACCAGGGGGAGGAGTGGACCACCGCAACAGCCCCTGCCTCGCCATCGAGATCGCCTCGTCGTCATGCATCGAGTGGTGAGCAAACCCCCTCCATTCTTCTTACGATTAGCTGTAGAACTCAACGCCGGCGATGGCGCCGCCGCGGTCGGAGCAGTTCCGGCGACGCGCGTGCCGCCCGTTTTTGGTCCTTGCGTTGTGTACCGTTAGATCTAGACCCAACGGATCTAGATCGATCTCATCTCACGCGTCCGTTTCTAATTAGATCGGACGGATCGCGCCCGCAATCCGCGCGGATCGGTATCGTCCAATAGGATCGCGCCACGTAGCCCTCCCTTTATTCATTTTCGCAGGAATTTAATAAATAAAACAGAAAACAGGCAAAAGTTAGAAAATTCATAACTTTTAATCTGTAAGTCCAAATTTGATAAATTTTATATCCACGGATCGCCCTGATAGTGTAGTTTATTTCTACATAATTTGTTTTTCCTTTTGATAAATTATAATTCGTGTAATTATCCGAAGGGGATTTCGGCTATTAAATCCATAACTTAAATAATAAAAATGTCTTTCTAATAAATTTAATTGATTTAGTGTTGTATTATTGCCCTCTGTCCAGAAATATTAACATGTGTTTTATTTGAAAACTTTCATAAAACAATAAAAGTTATAGTTGTAGAATTCAAATTTTTGATATACTGTTTTCAATTATTTAATTGATATGTAAAATAAGAAATCCCTAGAAATTGCATTTCATACATTTAATAACAGAAGGTATAAATTATGAATAAGTGTGTCTTGTTATACTCATGGCACATCATGCATGCATGCATATTTATGTTTGGTGTTGTGTGATATTGTGTGGGCATTTATTTTATGTATTGCTTGTGCTAGATTGTGAAGAAGAGGAAGGACTTTCTTGTGATTGTTATTTTTGTTGTGCTTGCTCCTCCTGCTACCAAGGCAAGTGACATTCATAATCTACCCAATATTTTCTATATGCATTAGTAGTATATTTTGAGTAGTATGCATGATAGGAGTTTTGGACTATTTCACTATGTTAAGTTAGTTTTACACTTGGTAAAATTCCTAGTAGTGTGTAGCCACCCTCTACCATTCAGCCATTAAAAGTTTTATTAAATGCTTAGCTATGCTATAAAATTGTTTACAAACTATGCTATGGAAATAATTTTAAGTGTTAAACTTAAAATGCATACCTGGGTGGATTTGGTTGGAATGGTTTATGTTGAGTGGCTATTTGGGACTATGCTTGTGGTTGTCGTCGCCTAGGATGAATATCTATTCTATTTAGGGCCATGAGCATGGTGGCTGTCACCCAAAAGTGCACTTGTGGACGGCCACCCAGGAACAAAGAGATTACTAAGTCCCTCCAAATTTAGATGCTTCACGTGCAGCCTTTTGACAATGGGCTCTGTCTAGAATAATTAAGTTGTGAGAGTGCAAGCTGTCAGCTTGACAAGCAGATGTAGAGTTGGTAGAAGGAACGGGTCTTGGTAGTATGGTTACATTCTTCTTCTGAAAGTTCTTGTCTCAATTTTGTCCTTTCCTTAATGCACTACGCGTGTATAAGATGTTTGGGTTAATTGAGTCTAAAGGTGAAAGTGCACAACCTCTGCAGAGTCGACAATCTGAGTACTTAGCCGTGTCCCCGGTGATGGACTACTTTGAGCAGCTAGACAAGGATGGACGGAAGAATCTCACCATCGTTTTCATAAAGTAAAATTTGACTAAGGAAAGAATTGTTGGTGCACTTGGGCTTCATCCCTTGGTGCCAAGTCTTTGAGAAACAAAAATGTTTTACAAAAGATAGGAGAAAACTTGCTTTCTGCAAATTAGACTACAACTCCACCAAGCCAAATATGCATATAGAATTAGACTTGTCGTAATTATCCACCATAGTCACTTGCCAATACTTCATTGTATTGACCTCCTTCGGGGGCTGCATACTCAAATGTGTAGGTACTTCCGATGAAGAATAAGTCTGGACTCGAGTCTACACCCAACATGTCTGCTTGTGGCGCATGCGTGAAGATGAGGCTCATTTGCTATTGCTTTTGTTGTGAACTCTGAATATTCCAGCTAGTCTTCATGGCTATGCACTTTGTAATAAAGCTATACTTAGCTATTTTTGGATCTCGTTGTACTATTGTGATACTTATGCAATGATACTATATATTTTATACTGTGGTGCTGGCAGTGATCTAGGGACTAGCACTTAACACACGTGTTCCGTCTTTATACAAAAGATGGGGCGCTACTTACTAAGTCCTTGTTGACAGAGCGAAGCCAGTCATCGGCCACTATTGGTTTAGTAGCAGAGGAAAACTTATTATGCCTAAGCCTTAGGAATCTAGCAAGTCTGTCCACTGGAGGTGGTGGTGGTGGAGGTGGCGGGTTGTTGTTGTTGTGGTTTTGTTGTTGTTGGTTGCGGCAATTAACTGAGTCATCATAGTCATCAACTGAGCTTGAGCGGCCATCAGTTGTTGCATGGCATCATTGTTGTCGGTATCACGACGGGGAGGCCACTGTGGCATTTTCAGCATAGATGAGTAAGAGATAGATAGAACTAAGAGAAGAAAAATCCTACCCATGCACAAAACAACCAAGTCAAACAATCAACACTCAATAAACAACTTAAAAATTTTCTTACTTAGCAATTCGAAACAGATATTCTAGGTTGATTAAATAAAACGACAGAGTCTGCAAACCAAAACATTCTAACATTGTCACGCCACAAGTTGGACATCAATGTTTAAAAAAAACGACGAACTAAACGAGGAATAACATGGTGGTCCAACTACTAAGTCTAAACTTCGTCCATGACGTCTCCTTCATCTTCTTCGACCTCCTCGATGGTGATGCCTTCCTTCATAAGAATCTCCTTGTAGTCGTTCACCTCCTTCTCTAAGGCTTCATTCTTCTCCTGTAGCATGGTCTTCTCACGGTGCAGAGTCTCGATCACTTCCCTCTCCAGGGCTTCGATCTTCTCTTGTAGCATTCTCTTCTCACGGGGTAGAGTCTCGATCAAATCTCGATCAGCTTCGAACTCGATATCGTTGCTCAGAATGTCATCCTTCAAGGTCTTGATCTCCTTGTTCTTGTCTCTAATTCTCTTTTCTTGATTTTGGAACTTCGTCTCTTGAGCTCGGAATTTCTCCTCTTGAGCATTGGCCACCTCTTCTTGGGCTTCAATCTTCTTTTGAGTCTCCTTGACTTGGGCCATTATTTCATCATTCTTCAGCAGCTCATTGCGCCTATCCTCTTCTAGTTGCCAGAGTTGAATTTCTAAGTCTTGGAGATAAGGGTGCAAAGGTTCTGGTTTGTTTTTGTCTTCCTCGTTAACAAGGTAGGGTATCCCGTCTTCGTCACGTTGGCCTAGGTTAGAAAAATAGTGGTCTTTTAACTCCTCCTGGAATTGCCTGCAAAGACGTCCTCTTAGCTCCTGCGTGACGAGATTCAGCCCTTTCTCCAAGGAGTCACTAATCGACTTGTACTGGATATCTTCGGTCTTGGGTTCAGTCTGGCGCCCTTGTTGGAAAAGACGAACTCCCCATAAGTCTTCTTTGTTGAAGTGCTTCAGCTGGCTTGCCTTGATGATGGGTGTTGGAAGCGCCAGTACTTCTACCAACTCCAGAAGATATCTTCCAAAACGCTTGTTCTTGAAGTCCTCCGCGGTTTGATACATGAAGAACGACATCCTTAAGTTATAAGAGTAGAAATTGTTAAAACAGAATACATAAGGTAAGAAGTACTAGTCATGGGGTAATTAAATACTTAGAGAAAATAAGGGTTCTATTCTAAAAGGTGATCAACACTATTATCAGCTCTTTGTAAGTCGGATATTCACTATAGTGAGAGAGACAGACACCCGGCCAGCCACTTATAATTGTGGAACGATCTCATGTGCGTGGACATGTAAGGTTTGTCCCGGGCCGCTTCATCCCACTATGCCGCTAGGATCCAACATACTTCAAAAATGGTAATATTATGATCAAAAAGGGACTTAACCAATCCTAACGGCTCGAACATACAGGCAACACTTTAGTCTGATACCATTTTGTAGCGCCCCATCATTTATATAAAGAAGGAACACCTGTGTTAAGTGCTAGTCCCTGGATCACTGCCAGCACCACAGTACAAAATATATAGTATCATTACATAAGTATCATAATACTACAACGAGATCCAAAAATAGCTAAGTATAGCTTTATTACAAAGTGCATAGCCATGAAGACTAGCTAGAATATTCAGAGTTCACAACAAAAGCAATAGCAAATGAGCCTCATCTTCAAGCATGCGCCACAGGCAGACATGTTGGGTGTAGACTCGAGTCCAGACTTATTCTTCATCGGAAGTACCTGCACATTGGAATATGCAGCCCCCGAAGGAGGTCAATACAATGAAGTATTGGCAAGTGACTATGGTGGATAATTACGACAAGTCTAATTCTATATGCATATTTGGCTTGGTGGAGTTGTAGGCTAATTTGCGGAAAGAAAGTTTTCTCCTATCTTTTGTAAAACATTTTTGTTTCTCAAAGACTTGGCACCAAGGGATGAAGCCCAAGTGCACCAACAATTCTTTCCTTAGTCAAATTTCACTTTATGAAAACGATGTTGAGATTCTTCTGTCCATCCTTGTCCAGCTGCTCGAACTAGTCCATCACCGGGGACACGGCTAAGTACTCAGATTGTCGACTCTGCAGAGGTTGTGCACTTTCACCTTTAGACTCAATTAACCCAAACATCTTATACATGCGGAGTGCATTAAGGAAAGGACATAATTGAGACAAGAACTTTCAGAAGAAGAATGCAACCATACTACCAAGACCCGTTCCACCTACCAACTCTACATCTGCTTGTCAAGCTGACAGGTTGCACTCTCACAACTTAATTATTCTAGACAGAGCCCATTGTCAAAAGGCTGCACGGGGAGCATCTAAACTTGGAGGGACTTAGTAATCTCTTTGTTCCTGGGTGGCCGTCCACAAGTGCACTTTTGGGTGACAACCACCATGCTCATGGCCCTAAGTAGAATAGATATTAATCCTAGGCGACGACAACCACAAGCATAGTCCCAAATAGCCACTCAACATAAACCATTCCAACCAAATCCACCCAGGTATGCATTTTAAGTTTAACACTTAAAAATATTTCCATAGCATAGTTTGTAAACAATTTTATAGCATAGCTAAGCATTTAATAAAACTTTTAATGGCTGCATGGTAAAGGGTGTCTACACACCACTAGGAATTTTACAAAGTGCAGAACTAACTTAACATAGTGAAATAGTCCAAAACTCCTATCATGCATACTACTCAAAATATTCTACTAATGCATATAGAAATATTGGGTAGATTATGAATGTCACTTGCCTTGGTAGCAGGAGGAGCAAACACAACAAGAATAACAATCACAAGCAAGTCCTTCCTCTTCTTCACAATCTAGCACAAGCAATACATAAAATAAATACCCACACAATATCACACAACACCAAACATAAATATGTATGCATGCATGATATTCCATGAGTATAACAAGACACCCTTATTAATAATTTATACCTTCTGTTATTAAATGTATGAAATGCAATTTCTAGGAATTTCTTATTTTACTTATCAATTAAATAATTGAAAACAATATAGAAAGATTTTGAATTCTACAACTACAACTTTTATTGTTTTAAGAAATTTTTCAAATAAAACACATGTTAATATCTCTAGACAGAGGGCAATAATACAACACTAAAACAATTAAATTTACTAGAAAAGCATTTTTATTATTTAAGATATGGATTTAATAGCCGAAATACTCCTCGGATAATCACACGAATTATAATTTATCAAAAGGAAAAACAAATGATGTAGAAATAAACTACACTAGCAGGGCTATCCGTGGATATAAATTTTATCAAATTTGAACTTACAGATCAAAAGTTATGAATTTTCTAAGTTTTGGATGTTTTCTGTTTTATTTATAAAATTCCAGCGAAAACAAATAAAGGGAGGGCTACGTGGCGCAATCCCATTGGAGGGTACCCTTTCGACGCGGATCGGCAGCGCGAGCCGTCCGATCTCTTTATAAACGAGCGCTCGGGATTGAATTGAACTAGATCCGTTGTATCTAGATCAAAGGGTCCGGAAGTGGAGACTAAACGGGCGGCGCGGTTCGTCGGAAGACTCCCGTTTGCGGCGGCGCCATGGCCGGCGTCGCACGCGCTCGCGATCTACGGCTAAGGGGAGGGGATTATTCATACCACGACGGAGAGGAGGTCGAGGCGGAGGCGATGGCGCGGCTGCGGCTTCTCGTGCTTCCTCTTCTTCTCCCAATGCTCCGCCGGAGACGAGGACTGCGGTGGTGCTCTTCGGTCGCGGACAGAGGAGACGTTTCGCTGCGGTTGAAGACACGAGATCAGATGTAAAAACGATCGCAAGGAAGAAAGAAATCGAGGGGAGGAGAAGAGAGGAGCCGGGGTGGTCGGAGTATTCCGTACGGCGGGCTCGACGGCGGCGGAATCGCGTGAGATGCCGATCTCGGTTGCGGCAGCCCGGTGGCGTAGAAATTAGAGTTTTTGGGGTGGAATCGTGAGGCGTGGTCGTGATTTGATCCGTGTTCGGATCGGTCTCCGCCGGGATCCTTGCGAACGGAGGTTGAAGACTCTGACGGGCGGTCCCCACCCGTCAGCGAGGGGAAGAGGAAGGTGGGCTGTGTGGCTGGCTTGCTGGGCCGGTCTTAGCGCGCGCGCGGCAAATAACACATGGGCCGGCCCTATTCTCTTATTCTTTTTATAAAATAAAAACTGTTTTCAAAACTGATTTCAAAAATGATTTTTAAACCTATTCAAAACTGATTTCATAAAAATATGTTTTGGAAAGGTTATTAAAATTAGAACTTTTTAGCATTATACTTGCCCATTAAATAATTTGGAAAAATATATTTATCAAAGAAATTTAAATAAATAACTTTATGGAATTATAAATTATTTAAATTTATAATTAAATTTTTATTTAGTACTTATGTGATGTAATGTTATGCCTAAATGATGATTGATGCATGAATGCAAAGTTTTAAATTTTTGCAAATTTTTGCGATGTTACAAGCTCGCTGATCCAGCCTTTGCCGTGGCCCTTGAGGATGTTGAAGGTCCTGTTCTTTAGGCCCTTGAGGACTTCTGCATTTGCTCGCTCGGCTTGGCCATTACTCTGTGGATGAGCGACTGAGGCGAAGCAGAGCTTGATGCCCATTTTCTTGCAGTAAGCCCTGAAGATGCCACTGGTAAATTGTGAGCCATTATCGGTGATGATGCGATTAGGCACTCCGAAGCGGCAGACCAGGCCTCTGGTAAATTTCACCGCCGCGCCTGCTGGAATTGTGCGCGTCACCTCCACCTCGGGCCATTTTGTGAAGTTGTTGATGGCCACGAAGAGGTAGCGATAGCCCCCTTGCGCTGTTGGGAATGGTCCCAAGATGTCCAGCCCCCAGACTACGAACGGCCAGGAGAGCGGGATGGTCTGTAATCCCAGCACGGGCTGATGGATTTGCTTGGCGTGGAATTGGCAGGCTTCGCATGCTTGGACGATGTCAACTGCATCCTGAAGTGCTTGAGGCCAGTAGAAGCCAATCCTGAAGAATTTGCCTGCGAGGGTGCGGGCGCACGAATGGTGGCCACATTCCCCGCAGTGGATGTCCTTGATCAGCATTCTGCCTTCTTCAGGAGGAACGCATTTGAGCGCGATGCCATTTGGGCGTTTGCGGTAGATATTTCCCTCGAGGATGCGGTAGGATTTTTCCTGGCGAGCGATTCGCTCTACTTCGACGTCTTCCTCGGGGAGAATTCCCTTGGTGAGGTAGTCCTTGAGCTCTTCGATCCAGCCTGTCTCTTGATGCTCCGATGTGAGCAACAGGCGCTCCCCTGTCCGGGGGCCGCAATCGGGAGCCCCAGGTTTAGGTGGTGGCGGGAGCGCTTCGTCTGTGCTTGCGGGCATGGCCTCTTGAGGCTGCTTTATGGACGCCTTGACGAGTCTCTCGTCAAAGACGCCTGGCAGCTGAGCTAGCCTCCTTGATGCGCGCTTGGCGATGTCATCATCCTCTTGATTTTCCTTCCTTGGGATGTGCATGAGCTCCATGCCCCTGAAGTGCTTCTCAAGCCTGTGGACCTCTTCAAGGTATGCGGCCATGTGGTCGTCCTTAGGCTTGGAGCTCTTGTTAGAGAAGTTGACGAGCAGCTGGGAGTCGCCCTTGATGAGTAGGTGCTTGATGCCTAGAGCGATGGCGGCGCATAGGCCGGCGAGCAAGCCCTCGTACTCATCTGGACCGCATAATAGAGTTTCTCGCCCTTGGGTGAGGTCAGGACAACGCCAGCCCCACCATGGCGGTAGGCGAAAGCTCTGTCGGACTTCATGGTCCAGTGGCTAGGCATTTTTTCTCCAGAGGGCTTTGGCTCATCTCCTAGAGGCTCTTCAGGGGTTGGATCAGTCCATTCGGCGACAATGTCCTCCAGCGCTCTTCCTTTGATGACCCTTGTGGTATCGAAGCGCAAGTTGAATGGTTGTAGCTCCATGTTCCATCCCGCGACATGGTATGTGGTGTTAGGGTTGCGCAGGATCTGCTCCAGGGGAAATGATGTGACCACCATGATGGGGTGTCCCTGGAAGTAGTGTCGCAGCTTTCTTGAGGCGATGAGGAGCGCAATGAGGAGCTTTTTCTGCATTGTGTACCGTTCCCGAGCATCCCGCAGTACTATACTGACGAAGTAGACAAGATGCTCGACAAGGGCTGTTTGTTTAGGCGCAGCGTTGTCTGCCTGGGGAGGCTCTTCAGGTCCCTCAAGGGCGTTGGCCTGCGGAGGCTCTTTAGGGCCCTCAAGGGGGTTGGCCTCTGGAGGCTCTTTAGGGCCCTTGGCGAGATCAGCCTGTGGAGGCTCTTCAGGCTTCTTGGCGAGATCGGGACTTTAGGCAGGCTCCGCTTGTGGCTATGGGCCTAGCGGTGGGTTTGTGGGGCATGTCCCTTTGTCGAGCTCTTCGTCAGGCGGTTTTGGCTTTGGAGTGGTTGCACTCTTCTTGTGGAGGACTGGTGTAGCATCGCAAGTTTGTTAAATAGAAATAAAAGTTGTGCTTTGAGCATTGCATGCATCTCGTTTAATTTGATCAAGAATTGGCATTTAAAATTTACATGTTTGATTTTAAAAGAAAGGGTTAAACTCTTGTTATTTTTGGTGAACTCAAAATATTCCAAATTTCAAAATCCAAGACTGCCATTGGCTTCCTTGTGAAATTTTGAATGTCCTAGTATTTTTCTGCAAAATTTTCTCTTTACAGAAAGGCCCCAAACTGTTTAAATAAGCAACCAGGGGCCTGTTTGTGAAGAAAACTAGAAATTAATAGTTTCTTCAGGGGGTTTTCCAGAAAGATATTGTAGTCTTCAACCTTCCGACCTCCCGTGCGACCGTGTCGTGCGCGTGGCCATCCCTCGCGAGGATGCGCAGCGATTCCCGCCGCCGACCTCGCCGGCCTATAAGTAGCCGCTGCCGCTAGGGGAAAACCCTTGTTCGTCTTCTCCTCCTTTGTTCTTCCCTAATTCCCAAACCCTAGTTTTCGGGTCGCCGGCGATTGCCGCTGATTCCGGCCACCTCTTGCTCCGTCGAGCAGCTCGGAAGCTGCGCGTTGATCATATCCACCTCCTCCTCGAGTCGTTCATGCAGGAAGACCGGAGCCCGGAGAAATCGTCGAATTCTTCCTCTTCTGTCCGCCGCCGTCGACCACGGATTCCGGCCATCTCCGGCATCCCCGCTCTTCCCCGACCTATCCATTGCGCTCCTGGTGAGCTTCTGGTCCTCATGGACCCCTTCATGCGCTCCCTCTCCTTCTTGTTTTTCTTGTCGCCGTGCGCTGTCGCAGGCCTTTGCTCCGGCGAGCGCGCCACCGTCTCCGGTGACCATTTTCGGGCGGCGCCGCCACCCCTTGGTCCCCCGCATTCTTGCGCGTCTCACGCACGTAGCCGCGTCCCATCTCATGCTCGCAATCAACAGACTGGAGATCGACAGGGAGGAATTCAGCCATTGATGACGTCAGCTGACGTCATCATTTCTTATTAAATTCTCAAAATCATTTATTCCTTTTTTGTAATTGTTTAATTAAATGACATGTGGGAACATGATGTGAGGGTTTTAATATTTTCCATTACTATTTTCGGAAATGATTAAAAGTATGACATGTGGGGCCAATTTATTTAAATAATCTTGAAATTTGAATTAAATTATTTAAACTTTCAAAATTCATAACTAATTCATTTTAAATCAGAAAAATATGATTTTTATATAAAAAAATTCAGGAAACTAAAATCTATTCAATTATAATTTAATCATACATATTTAATACACTGAAGATAATGGTATTAGTCTCACATTAACAATCCCTAATTTTAATTATGGGTATGCTTTATACACCCATTTAATTTGATGCTTGCATCTAGGGTATCCTAAATGACATATCATTCATGTGATTGTGCATTGCATCAATATTGTATCGATTGTGTAATTCCTTTCCGGTATTTGGTTCTTCGCGGTAGGATTCGAGCTGAGAGTGTTTGCAACGCCTTTGAAGATCAATACCCAACTACTGAAGAGCAAGGCAAGCATAACCTCCTATCTGCACATATAAGATTTCCAAAGTATTTGATTCTTGTGTTATGCATACGGTTCAAAGATGTTTTGGTCGAGATATAGTGTCACTTGCGTTGCATCGCCGCTTAGACTTGCTTAGTTGTTTCTTTCTCTACCCAGTCGAGAAGGTTGAGGTGGGATGGGTATGCATGATTGTTTATTATTATCTCTATAGACTTGGACGAGAGGCCACATTGGGATTGTGGTGGGTTGTCTCGTTCTCGTCGACATTAGGAACTGAGTTCCTGGGTTCGGAACCAAGACTATTCGTGCATCCACACGGGGCTCGGAAACCCCTCGACTCCAACTTGCCTAGCCTACTACGTGAAGCCACTAGTTCGAGTGTTCCATTTGCGTGTGCGGTAAAATGGTTTGAGGAGAAAAATTAGGGCTCGGGTCAGGAGAGTGTGACGCTCTGATCTTGACCCTGGCAACCCGCACTAGGGATCGCTGAGATGGCGGTCTGACCTACTGTTGTGGCTCATGGACATAGGCGAAGCTTGGGAAAGGTCGTGGCCAACCCTTCAGCCGGCACTCCCAGGTAGAGTGCTAATGTCTGGCGTATCGGTTGGTTGGCGCGTGTGGGTAGTTACACCCCCTGCAGGGTAAATCTTTTCTGAAAGCCGTGTCCACGGTTATGGACGACTTGGTACCTTATTTCGGTGATCATAGACAACATTAACATGATCCTAAAACTTGACAACTAAAGGGTGGTTAGGATTGCTTCCTCGGGTTGAGCGAGGGGGGTTATTCTTGTGGGTGGTGCAAACGATGACATCTCGGTGGCTACCAAAGATGGAGGATGAAGTCAGAGGTGTTGTTCCCTTACCCCATTTTCAAAGTCTACTGATGCGAGATTCTCTCCTTCCTCGATTTGAAAATAAAGATGGCTTTATGCAAAGAACTTCATTCATACTCTATGAACAGCCAGATATATAATAAGTTAAATAAGTCTTGTTGAGTACCTCCTGTACTCAGCCTTGCGCACTTTTTGGACAGGTGAAGGTTCATACTCTACTGCTGGTTTCTACATGGACATCGACGAGTAAATTGAGGTTCCCGGGCAGCAGCCTGGAATCGATGGGCGGGACGTCGCTTTATGTTATGGCCTCTTAGGCCTTTTGGTTCTTGTTATGTAGCATAACATAATTTCCTTTCGTTGTTTTGTGTACTGTTGGGTCAGTGACCTCTGCATGTAATATTTGCTATCTTCACTCTGCTGAGAGTTGTATAATATTGCTTTGAGTCGTAGAGTCACTGTTGTGTTTCCGAATGTTCAACTGTTGGCTCTCAAGATCAAGGTTAGGCTTATATCAGTTGAACGTCTGGGATTTGCCTAGCTTGGCTCGAGGGGGTGCTACATGTTTTGGTATCAGAGCAGGACTGCAGTTAGGAAACCCTTTTTGTTGGTCGATGTTGAGTTTAGTGTTTGTGAAAACTATTTGAAAGCTAAAATTATCTACAAAAATGTTGATAGGATGCTATTTCTCCTTATCCATGAATCTATTTCTAGAGCCTCTTTTCTTGATTTGATTTCTAAAGGTTTACTATCTTATCCAATACCTCAAAATCTTAGGATCACGAAGGTTGGCTAGTGTTCTTTCGTACCCATTTTTGGTTGCGATTCTCAGAGTGTTCTATATGCTTCAATGCGCTGAAGCATGTATCTTTCTTCTTCCAAACTTGAATTCTAACTGCTTGTCCATCTCTTATCGCTGATACCCTGTTACTTTCCCACGTCTTTCATCTATCTTGTTTATCGGTGGATCTAACCTTCGTGGTCTCTGTTCTATTCTATCAGGATGTCAAGTGGTACTCGTGGCCAGGGCCGTGGCGGTCGACACCATGGTGATGATGAACTGCCGCCACCTCCCACAATGGCGCAGGTTCTTCAGAACAGCGAGAACAGTCGCGTGAGGACTGAACATCTCCTTAAAGCTCAGTCTCCTACCTTTGGTGAATACAAGGAGCCCCTTGAAGCTGATGACTGGCTCCGTACAATTGAGCGTAAGTTTGCTGCCCTGCATGTTCAAGCCAATGACCGTGTGAACTTCGCCACCTACCAGCTAGAGGGTGCGGTTGGCGCTTGGTGGGTAGGTTTCTTGGCGTTGCAGGCGCCGGACATGAGGTCACTGGGGAAGAATTCCGTACTGCCTTTCGTGTTGCCTATATCCCTAAGGCAGTAATGGACATCAAAAGAAAGGAGTTCCTAGAACTGTCTCAGGGAAGGCTGAATATCAAGTCTTACGGGCGTGAGTTCACTCGTCTCGCTCGCTATGCCCCTCGAGATGTTACTGATGATGTGGATAAACAAGAGTTGTTCCGCAAGGGCCTGAACCCAGAACTTCGGTATGAGTTGTTACCCTTCAAGTTCCAAACCTTCCAGGATCTGTACAATCAGGCTATCACTCTTGAGAATGGAAGGAAGGAAATGGATTCCGCCATGAAGTCTGTCTCCGGGCATTCTCGTGCATCTGGCTCTGGCTTCAAGAAGCGTCGTGTGTTCATTCCATATAGCGCTGTTCCAAGAGCCCCATATCCACCCAAGCCTGCTGGTTATGCTCCTCGCCCAACTACACCCCATGCTACTTAGACCTATGGTGGTGGGCGAGGTTATCGTTCCTCAGGTGCTGCTCCCGCTGGACTTATTTGCTACACTTGTGGTCAGCCTGGACACTATGCTTGGGGTTGCCCTCAAAGGAACAGTGGTGGTGGAACACCTCCGCCAAAGAAGGATGCTAAACCGTCTGGTGCTGGACGTGGTCGTCTGACCCATGTCACTGCTGAGGCTGCTGAAGAAGATCCTAGCGTCATTCTTGGTACGCTTCACCTCAACTCAATTCCAGCTACAGTTTTATTTGATATCAGAGCATCGCATTCATTCATATCGCAAGGGTTTGGTCAGAAGCATGGTATCCTTCCAGAGGAAATGTCTATCTCCATGGAGATTAACACCCCGGGATCTTGTTGGCGGGCAATTTGGACTGCCCCTGAGCCCAACATTGTTATAGGCTCTTTATCTTATCCCATTTCCCTCATTGCCCTCAAGTCAACTGACCTTGACGTCATCTTGGGCATGGATTGGCTGGTACGATACAAGACCGTATTTACTGTGCAGCCAGATATGTGGATATGACCCATCCTTCCAGTGAAACTATTCGGTACTGGTCTCCTTCCTCAGTACCTTCCTCGGCAACATCTTTTCCCAGCTCAGAGTTGTGTGCCATGGACGCCTCCCCTACGCTTGAAATTCAAGATGTTTGGGTGGATTGTGATTTTCCAGATGTTTTTCCTGAGGAGTTGCCTGGTATGCCACCTGATCGAAGTGTGGAGTTCGTCATTGAGTTGGTTCCTGGAACTGCTCCAGTATCCAAAAGACCTTACCGCATGCCTAAGGAAGAGTTGGTGGAGTTAAAGAGACAGCTAGAGGAGATGGAAGGAAAGGAATCTATCCAACCCAAGACCTCTTCTTGGGGATGCCCTGCACTCTTTGTTAAGAACCGGGACACCAATATTCCTCGACTAGTGGTTGACTATCGACCGTTGAATGTTGTGACGATCAAGAAAAAGTACCCTCTTCCTCGGATCAATGATCTATTTGACCAACTAGCTGGTGCTACCGTCTTCTCCAAGCTGGATCTGAGGTCTGGTTATCATCAAATCAAAATCCGGGAGGAAGACATTCCAAAGACGGCATTTCAGACTCGTTATGGGCTCTATGAGTATACCGTGATGTCCTTTGGTCTTACCATTGCTCCAGCCAATTTTATGTGGCTGATGAACTCAGTATTCATGGAGTACCTTGACAAGTTCGTCGTGATCTACATCGATGATATCCTAATCTATTCCAAAACCAAAGAGGAGCACGCAGAGCATCTGCGTTTGGTGTTGACCATGCTTCGTGAGCATCGTCTCTACGCCAAGTTTTCCAAGTGTGAATTCTGGTTGAAAGAGCTTATCTTTCTTGGCCATGTTGTGTAACCCGATGGTGTTATCGTCATTCCGGAAAAATTTCAAGCTGTTTTGGATTGGGAGACACCTAAATCAGCTAAAGAGATAAGGAGCTTTCTCGGACTTGCCGGTTATTACCGTCGCTTCATTGAGAACTTCTCCAAGATTGCAAAGCCCCTGACAGATCTTCTCAAGAAAGGAAAGAAGTTTGAATGCTCAGAAAAGGCTGAAGAAAGCTTTCAGGGTATTGAAAACCAAGTTGACCACTGCTCCAGTTCTTGTTCTTCCTGATACGAGCAAGGACTTTGTTGTTTTCTGTGATGCTTCTCTTCAAGGGCTCGGATGTGTGTTGATGCAAGATGGTCATGTTGTGGCCTACGCCTCTCGGCAGTTGAAACCACATGAGCTAAACTATCCAACTCATGATCTAGAGTTGTCTGCTGTCGTCCATGCTCTAAAGCAATGGCGTCATTATCTCTTTGGTAATCGCTGCGAGATCTATTCGGATCATCAAAATCTGAAGTATCTTTTCACCCAACCGGATCTGAATCTCAGACAGAGAAGATGGTTGGAACTCATCAAAGACTATGATTTGGGTCTCAATTACCAACCCAGCAAAGCGAATGTTGTTGCTGATGCGCTAAGTCGGAAGTCCTACTGCAACAATCTGATGCTTAAGAAAGCTCAACCCTCCCTCTATGAGGAGTTTGCACGACTCAATCTTGAAGTTGTTCCTAGTGGATTCCTTACAAATCTAGAGGTGAAACCCTCTCTTGAAGAACGGATCATAGCTGCCCAAAAGAATGATTCTGATATCACCCAGATCAAGCGGAACATTGCTGACGGAGCAGCTACATGTTTCACCATCGATGATCAAGTTACCGTTTATTTCGGCAAGCGCCTAGTGGTGCCAAAGAAACAAGATCTGAAACAGCTGATGCTTCGGGAACCTCATGAGTCACCTCTTTCTATCCATCCTGGTGGCACTAAGATGTATAGGGATATTCGTCAAAGATTTTGGTGGACTCGGATGAAGCGAGAAATTGCTAAGTTTGTGGCAGAATGTGACGTTTGTCGTTGCGTTAAAGCTGAACATCAAAGGCCAGTTGGTACCCTTCAACCCCTTTCTATCCCTGTCTGGAAGTGGGATGAAGTTGGTATGGATTTCATCACTAGTATTCCAAAGACTCAAAAGGGAAACAATGCTATCTGGGTAGTCGTGGACCGCCTTTCTAAGGTTGCTCACTTCCTTCCCATCCGAGAAGATCTTACCGCTATTCAACTAGCAGATCTATATGTCTCCCGGATAGTTGTTCTTCATGGTATTCCGAAGAAGATCATCTCTGATCGTGGAAGTCTGTTTACCTCCAAGTTCTTGTCTGGTTTCCAACAAGCTATGGGAACACATCTTTATTTTAGCACCGCTTATCATCCTCAAACCGGTGGTCAAATAGAACGAATCAATCAGATTCTTGAAGACATGTTAAGAGCCTGTGTCATATCCTTCGGAAAGAATTGGGAGAAGTGTCTTCCATTCGCTGAATTCAATTACAACAATAGCTTCCAATCTAGTATTGGTATGGCACCTTGTGAAGCTCTGTATGGCAGGAGATGCCGTACCCCTTTGAATTGGTCCGAAACCGGTGAAAGATCACTCTTTGGGCCAGATATCATCAAAGAAGCAGAAGATCAAGTCAATATCATCCGTGAGCGTCTCAAAACAGCTCAGTCTCGTCAGAAGAGCTACTATGATAGCCATCATCAAGATGTTCGCTATGAAGTTGGCGAGTATGCCTATCTCAGGGTCACTCTTCTTCGGGGTGTCCGTCGTTTCGGTATCAAAGGCAAACTGGCTCCTCGCTATGTTGGTCCCTTTCGCATTCTTACTAAACGTGGAGAGCTTGCCTACCAGTTGGAACTTCCCTCAAAGTTTCCAGACGTCCATGACGTCTTCCATGTTTCCAAGTTGAAGCGTTGCTTCAAAAATCCCATATGTGGTGTTGATCATGAGACTCTTGACCTTCAAGAGAATCTAACTTATCGTGAATATCCTATCCACATCCTTGATGAAGACGAGCGTAAAAATCGACGTCAGAGCATCAAGTTCCTCAAAGTTCAATGGTCCCATCACTCTGAGGAGGAAGCAACCTGGGAACGTGAAGATCGTCTCCGATATGAGTATCCCGACTTCTTTTCTAAAACCTAGGAATCTCGGGGCGAGATTCTTGTAAGGAGGGTAGATCTGTAACATCCCAAGTTTGTTAAATATAAATAAAATTTGTGCTTTGAGCATTGCATGCATCTCATTTAATTTGATCAAGAATTTGCATTTAAAATTTACATGTTTGCTTTTAAAAGAAAAGGTTAAACTCTTGTTATTTTTGGTGAACTCAAAATATTCCAAATTTTCAATGTCCAAGACTTCCATTGGCTTCCTTGTGAAATTTTGAATCGCCTAGTATTTTTCTACAAATTTTCTCTTTACAGAAAGGCCCCAAACTGTTTAAATAAGCAACCAGGGGCCTGTTAGTGAAGAAAACTGGCAATTAATAGTTTCTTCAGGGTGTTTTCTATAAAGTCGTCGTCGTCTTCAACCTTCCGACCTCCCGTGCGTCTGTGTCGCGCGCAAGGCCGCCCCTCGCCGAGGAGGCGCAGCGATTCCCGCCGCCGACCTCGCCGGCCTATAAGTAGCCGCCGCCGCCAGGGGAAAACCCTAGTTCGTCTTCTCCTCCTCCATTCTTCCCCAATTCCCAAACCCTAGTTTTCGGGTCGCCGGCAATTGCCGCTGATTCCGGCCACCTCTTGCTCCGTCGAGCAGCTCGGAAGCTGCGCGTTGATCATATCCACCTCCTCCTTGAGCCGTTCGTGCAGGAAAGACCGGAGCCAGGAGAAATCGTTGAATTCTTCCGCCTCTGTCTGCCTCCGTCGACCATGGATTTCGGCCATCTCCAGCATCCCCGCTCTTCCCCGACCTCTCCATCGCGCTTCTGGTGAGCTTCTGGTCCTCCCGGACCCCTTCATGCGCTCCTTCTCCTTCTTGTTCGTCTTGCCGCCGTGCGCTGTCGCAGGCCTCCGCTCCGGCGAGCGCGCCACCGTCTCCGGTGACCATTTTCGGGCGGCACTGCCACCCCTTGGTCGCCCGCCTTCTTGCGCGTCTCACGCGCGTAGCCGCGTCACCTCTCACGCTCGCAATCGACAGATTGGAGATCGATAGGGAGGAATTCAACCATTGATGACGTCTGCTGACATCATCATTTCATTTTAATTTCTCAAAATTATTTATTCCTTTTTTGTAATTGTTTAATTAAATGACATGTGGGACCATGATGTCAGGGTTTTAATATTTTCCATTACTATTTTCTGAAATGATTAAAAGTATGACATGTGAGGCCAATTTATTTAAATAATCTTGAAATTTGAATTAAATTATTTAAACTTTGAAAATTCATAACTAATTCTTTTTAAATCCGAAAATATGATTTTTATATCAAAATGTTCAGAAAAATAAAATATATTCAATTATAATTTAATCATACATATTTAATACAATGAAGATAATGGTATTAGTCTCATATTAACAAACCCTAATTTGATGCTTGCATCTAGGGTATCCTAAATGACATATTATTCATGTGATTGTGCATTGCATCAATATTGTTATGATTGTGTCGTTCCTTTCCGGTATTTGGTTCTTCGCGGTTGGATTTGAGCCCTGGAGTGTTTGCAACGCCTCCGAAGATCAAAACCCAAGTACTGAAGAGCAAGGCAAGCATAACCTCTTATCTGCACATATAATATTTCCAAAGTATTTGATTCTTGTGTTATGCATACGGTTCAAAGATGTTTTGGTCGAGGTATAGAGTGTCACTTGCGTTGCATCGCCGCTTAGACTTGCTTAGGTATTTCTTTCTCTACCCAGTCGAGAAGGTTGAGGTGGGATGGGTATGCATGATTGTTTATTATTATCTCTAAAGACTTGGACGAGAGGCCACATTGGGATTGTGGTGGGTTGTCTTGTTCTCGTCGACATTAGGAACTGAGTTCCTGGGTTCGGAACCAAGACTATTCGTGCATCCACACGGGGCTCGGAAACCCCTCGACTCCAACTTGCCTAGCCTACTATGTGAAGCCACTAGTTTGAGTGTTCCATTTGCGTGTGCGGTAAAATGGTTTGAGGGGAAAAATTAGGGCTCGGGTTAGGAGAGTGTGACGCTCTAATCTTGACCCTGGCAACCCGCACTAGGGATCGCTGAGATGGCGGTCTGACCTACTACTGTGGCTCATGGACATAGGCGAAGCTTTGGAAACGTCGTGGCCAACCCTCCAGTCGGTACTCCCAGGTAGAGTGTTAATGTCTGGCGTATCGGTTGGTTGGCGCGTGTGGGTAGTTACACCCCCTGCAGGGTAAATATTTTCAGAAAGCCGTGTCCACGGTTATGGACGACTTGGTACCTTATTTCGGTGACCATAGACAACATTAACATGATCCTAAAACTTGACAACTAAAGGGTGGTTAGTATTGCTTCCTCAGGTTGAGCGAGGGGGTTATTATTGTGGGTGGTGCAAACGATGACATCCCGGTGGCTACCGAAGATGGAGGATGAAGTCAGAGGTGTTGTTCCCTTACCCCATTTTCAAAGTCTACTGATGCGAGATTCTCTCCTTCCTCGAGTTGAAAATAAAGATGGCTTTATGCAAAGAACTTCATTCATAGTCTATGAACGGCCAGATATATAATAGGTTAAATAAGTCTTGTTGAGTACCTCCTGTACTCAGCCTTGCGCACTTTTTGGACAGTTGAAGGTTCCTACTCTACTGCTGGTTTCTACATAGACATCGACGATTAAATCGGGGTTCCCGGGCAGCAGCCTGGAATCGATGGGCGGGACGTCGCTTTATGTTATGGCCTCTTAGGCCTTTTGGTTCTTGTTATGTAGCATAACATAATTTCCTTTCGTTGTTTGGTGTACTGTTGGGTCAGTGACCTCTGCTTGTAATATTTGCTATCTTCACTCTGCTGAGAGTTGTATAATATTTCTTTGAGTCGTAGAGTCACTGTTGTGTTACTGAATGTTCAACGTTGGCTCTCGAGATCGAGGTTAGGCTTATATCAGATGAATGTTCTGGATTTGCCTAGCTTGGCTCTCGGGGGTGCTACAACTGGCTCTTCTCTTTCCACCACCAGGACGGCGCTGGCGGTCTGTGGAGTGGCTGATAGATACAGCTTCAGGTGCTCGCCTGTCCTTGGGGCAACCATGACTGGTGGGCTGGCCAAGTACCTATTCAAGTCCTCAAAGGCTTTTTCCGTTTCAGGCGTCCACATGAAAGTGCCAGTCCTCTTCATGATTTTTAAGAAAGGCAGGGCTCTCTTGCCGAATTTGGAGATGAACCGGCCCAAGCTAGCCATGCAGCCAGCTAGGCGTTGCATGTCTTTGAGCCGACGGGGAGGTTGCATTTCCTCTATGGCCTTGATCTTGTCAGGATTTGCCTCTATGCCTCGGTGGGACACGACGAAACCAAGCAATTTTCCTGAAGGCACTCCGAAGACGCACTTGCCGGGGTTGAGATTGATGTTCACCTTGCGCATGCTGGGGAAGGTCTCTTCAAGGTCCCTGAGGAGGGTATCTCCCTCTCGAGACTTGACGACGATGTCATCAACGTAAGCCTCTGCATTTTTGCCCATTTGCTCACCAAGGGCTATCCTCATGAGCCTCTGGTAGGTGGCGCCAGCGTTTTTTAGGCCGAAAGGCATGCAGACATAGCAATACACACAAGGGGTGAGGAATGCCGAATTTTCCTCGTCTTCCTTAGCCATCTTGATCTGGTGATAACCAGAGAAGGCATCGAGAAAGCAGTGGAGGTCGCAGCCTGCCGTGGAGTCCACGATCTGGTCGATTCTTGGCTATAGCTTACCTGCACTTTAAATAAGGCAGATACCTGTGTATAGTGCAAATCCCTGGATCGATTCGTTTGCACACACAGTTTACGATGTAATATCACAACAAAGTATCAATTTTATTACATCGATGATTCAGACTTACAAAATATTCAATACAAGTTGCATAGCATAAAGCTAGCTTTGAAAGAGTAAACAGCGGAAATACAATAGCAGTGAGTCTCCATCACTTTCATGTTGCCACAGGAAAAAACATGTTGGTTGTAGACTCAAAACCTTTAAACGAAACCTCACTCATCATCTGAACAATCTGCAATAAGAAAAATATTGCAACAACGTGGGTCAGATTCCATTAAAAATGGAGTCAGGCAAGTGACACTATGGTGGACACTTAGTGGAATAACTCTAATAACCTATATGCTTATTTGGCTTGTGGAGTTCAAGGCTATTTTGCATAAAGCCAATTTTTCCTAACTCTTTGGAAAACACTTTTCTTCCATTCGAGATATTCGTTGTATGACAACCACGATCTCATTCTACCCTTGTTCACCCATCAATTTTTATTTCTAAAGTTGGAATGATGGAATCCTCCGTTGACGTCCGTGATCAGCTGCTCAAATAGTCCGTATCGGGGACACGGTTAAGTACTTAGTTTTACACTCTGCAGAGGTAGTGCATGTTCACCATTGTACCCATTCAACCCAAACTATCATTTACACACTTATAGTGATAAGGAAAAGGAGAAGAATGAGACGAGATCTTTCAGAAGCATTTTCCCTCCCACACTGGCTTGACCCGTTCCACCTAACATCCCCTACATCTGCTTGTCAAGCCGGAGAGATTCCAAGCAATATAGTTGATCAAGGAAGAGCCCATTGGCAATGGCTGCATTGGAAGCAATCGTCACTCGGAGTTCTTCAGATTCCTTTGTTCCCTGGGTGGCCATCCACAAGTGCACTCTCAGGTGAAAACCACCATGCTCATGGCCCCAAGTATAGTAGAAACTACCTGAGGCGAAGACCACCACAAGCACAGCCCTGAGTAGCCACTCAACATAAACCATTCAACCAATCCACCCAGGTGATTCATTAACTTAGTGGATGTGTACTCTCAGGTGAAAACCACCATGCTCACGGCCCTAAGTAGAACAGAAATTCATCCTAGGCGACGACAACCACGAGCACAGCCCTGAGTATTCACTTAAAATTTTGTAAAACTTTTCATCCATTGCATAGCATCAATAATTCAACTAAGTATTTCATAGGAGCCTAGACACGGGAATAAGGAATTTCTACACAGGTTTAGCATAGCAATACTATCCTACACATGCTTATAGAAAAATACACTAATTAATACATATAGAAAATAATAGGAAGTTTATGAGGTGTGCCACTTGCCTTTGAATGTTGTCGTTGTTCACAAACTCTTTTCAACGATACTCGGAACTCTCCGTTCAGTCTAAACAATATAAACAAACAACAATACAACAATCATAAAACAAAACAACACAACACATACAAGCATACATAATGAACCAACAAGTTTCATAACCTTCTAAGGAAGACATGTCATGTATGATATGCAAATTATTTCTAAGGACTAGAGATGCATGTCGTGCCATGAAATCTTTTAAGTTAATGCAAGGCAATGTGTTGGTCAAAAATGACTAAGGACTAAGGTCAGAAATTGGACAAAATAACTTTGTTATAAATTATCTTGAATAAGCACTCAAATGTCTTAGCCATGATGTGCATAAATACTTGGAGAAAATACTAACTCTTTTCTTCGAGGTGATCAACAATTATTATCAACTCTTTGTAAATTGGATATTCACTATAGTGAGAGAGACAGACACCCGGCCAGCCACTTAAATTGTGGAATAGGTCTCATGTACATGGACATGTAAGGTTAGTCTCCAGGCCACTTCATCTCACTATGTCGCTAGGATCCAACAAACTTCAAAGATGATAACAACAAGATCAAAAATTGTTTAAGTCTGAAATGGAAGACAAGATTAGGAAAGAGGGAAAAGAAAGAAAGAAAGATGTAGTTGGTCTTCCAGGCTTCATCTTCAGACTTGTAATATTCTCCTTAGTGATGTCTTGATTGAATTCTTGGTAGACTTGATAAATCTTCGGACTTGAGGATTCTTGTATCATCGGGGCTGATCTTGGATTTAACTTAGTCTTCATGAAGTCTCAGAGGAGAAGGGAAAAAAGAAAGAGAGGAAGTTTGACTTAGAAAATATTGCTGGTTGGTCTTCATGAACTTCTTCTTGATTTTCTTCTAAGTGCTTCTACTCCTTGAAGATACTTCTGAAGTCTTGTTTTAGCTAAGTCCTTCATTGGCCTTCTAGCTCCATGTTGAAAATCCTAAGTGTCTATGTGTATAACACTTTACCAAAATAATCCTAACTTAGAGAAAATGAGGGAGGAGTTTTCCTATGAGGAGTATAAAATATTTTATGCATGCAATGCACTTTTTTTTAATAATAGGAAACATCATACTAATTTTAGTATATTTAGAAAGTATGCATTAGGCTATAAATGCAATTTAATTAATTTCTATTTTTGCAAAATATAAATAAAGGAAAAACATATACATTAAACTTTTATGTGAATAAATTTTCATAACATAATATTCTTATAAATGGTGTTAATGGACAGAAGGGATTTAATTTAATTCATAGCAATTGGATTAAATCAAAAATAAGGTTTCTATTAATAGTTATGTCAAAAATAGTCAAACTATTCAAATTAAACATACAACTATTTAATCATGAAAATAATACTCAAAAATATTTTATAACAGAGGCAGCATATTACAAATATTCCAAAGTTTCTAAAACAATTTTATTTGCAATATTTGGAATTATAGATTTAAAGTTATGCCAAAAATACTCAAATCATCCATTTGAAATTTGAATATTTTTAACTAAGTCAAATTTGAATTCTAACAGATCTAAAATATTCTAAATGTCGATGGCTTTCCAAAAATATAAAGTTTGTTAAATTTGTCCAAACCAATAAAAAGTTATGATAGATCTAAGAAGCGGGGGCTTTTCTTAAAACTGCCATTTAATTTTATTCGGAAAATAAAACAAAGAATTGTCTGGCCACGTGGCGCACAGTGATTGGCTGGGCTCGGGCTCGGCTGGTGGCTTGGCTTAGCCGAATTCGGCTTGGCTCGGCTCACTTAAATCTAGATCATCAGATCTAGATCTGACGGATCTAAACGGCCCGTAACGGTTCGATCTAAGATCTAATCCTACGCGTACAACACAGATCGAACGGCTCACCGTGGGTGTCCAGGAGGTGACGGCGCGTCTCGCCGGAGAAGAGGAAGGTGGCGCCGGCGTCGGCCTCGGGTGCTCGAGTGCCTCCGGTGCACCCCCGGACTCGTGGAGGCGACGGAGACGTTCCCCAGGGAACGACGGAGTAGATGGGGGTCGCGGCGTCGAGGAACGTGTCTTGGAGCGACTTGGACTCGGCCGGTGTCGTGGTTCGCTCCGGCGAGCTTCGGTCGTGGATGGGCGCGACGTTTTGCTGCACAAAAGAAACATGGGAGGGATCGGGGAGGTGCGCCTGGACAAGGGAAGAAGTATGGAGGGGGTCTCGGGCCTTGGCATGGACTAACCTCGCCGGAAACGGAGAAGAGCGGCGGCGGACCGGCGGAGCTCCGGCGAAGAAATTCGACGGCCTTGGGGCACGATTTTATGGGGAGGGAGAGGGGAAATGGAGAGGGGGTCGTGGGCTATCTATAGAGCAAAGAATGGAAAGAAATCGTGGCATTAATCGCCTGGAATCAAGAGAGCAATTTTCGGTTCCAAAATGTCAGCATGGTCTCCGGCGGCCAAATACGGAAGATTGGAGGCGTTTCGGAGAGGCCTTTTGTGGGGGGAGGAAGGAGGAGATCATGGGTTTTAATTAGCAACAAACGGCGCTTGATTTCGTGGAGTAAAACATCGGGAAACGAATCGGGAAGAAATGGGAAAATCCATGCTCGCGGGCGTGAGTTCCGTCCATCCCGAGGTGGAAGACGACGCTGACGTCATCGCTGACGACAGCTTTTTTTTCTTTTTCTTTTTCTAATTTTTCTTATTTCTTTCATAACTTTTGATTTAAGACTCCAAATCAAGTCAAATAAATTTGTAAAAATTTGTAAAAACAATATCTTTGTGTTAAACCAGTTGTGTGCATGTTTTGAACACTTTTCAAAAATAATAGTTTCGAAATATTGATTAAATGCAAAATTGACACTTTATGTTAAATTTAAAAATATGGCTTAATTAAATTGATTTGGGACTAAATAAAATTTATGAAAATACCAAAATCATATATGTTTCAAATTAAGCTATTTAAAACTTATTTTCAATAACCATTCGTTTTTATTTTGGTATAATAGTAAAATAACTAAATATAAATATTTTTAAGGAAATGGGAAATATAGTAAATTAAATTTTTAATTCACAAAATTTTGTGTTCCATTATGTTTTATATTATGATAATTAATTTGAAAACTCCATAACATACCTTTGGAAAGGATTTTAGATTTATTTATTTCATATATTGAATATATTCATGAAAACCATTTTATGTTTCGAAAATAAAAGAAAATCATTTAAGCTAAGGAAATGTCTATTTGGATAATTCATTAATTAAAATCTATGATGTTTTAAAGTTAAAACCTATAGACTTGTAATTTATAAAACTATGTTTTGAACTCAGGTGAAAGAGTGAAAACCATTTGGCAATTATACCATGTTTTCAATAGTTGTAATATTATTTTAATTTATGATTAACTATGGCTAAGTGGTTGAAATCAAATACTTATAAAGAAACTTTTTATTACAAGGAAATGGTTTGAAATTTTTTAAGACATTTGTCAAATTAGATATTGAGGTTTTTAAGAAATACAATGGATAATTAAAATTTTAACTTGAAACAACTTTTGAAAATAATTATAAACTGAGATATTTAAAATATTAAACCCTTTCAATATGTTTGAAGTCCTTTATAGTTGGTTTTCTTATGCATTTTAATATTTTATTTTAATCAAAACAAAAGTTTAAAATTTTAGTGATTTTTGAACATTATAAAATGTTGGGATGTTATAGACTACCACCCGTAAAAGGAATCTCGTCCCCGAGATTCGGAGAGGCTAGAAAGAAAAGCAAATGCTTGAAATGATTCTGAGAACTCGAGAGGTTTTGAGAAATGTAATTTCTGACATGGAATCTTGAAAACTTGCAGGGGATAATTTTTCTGATTGGGAAGGCTAGAAAGAAATATAGTTTGGGATCTCTGGGTTTAAGCAATTGGATTTGAGTTATCTAGGTGGCTACCACCCTTAAAACAAAAAATTTGTTGATACTCAAAACATTCTAACTTATATAAGAAGATCAATACAAATTATTACAAACAACATCTAACAAGCATCAAGCAACAAGGTTCAAACACAAGCAAACACATACGTGAAAATTTAAAACTGCTTTTGAGAAATCGAACTAATCGTTTATCGAACGAAACACACCAATGTCAAGGAAAGAAAAAAGTGACAGTACTGCCATACCACAATTTGATAGGTCAATACGTCATCGGATCACGTTATTCTAATGGGTAGGTGGTCTAATCTATCCTTTTCTTGAGTGTCTCGAGTTCTTTCTCAACTTCCTTGAGTTCTTCAAGATACCTCTGGGTGTTGTGAAGTCTAAAACGAAGTCTTTCTGCAAGGTACTCGATGGCTCTCCATGCTGCATTTCTTGCTGAATCAAAGAATGATGTGTGAAGTATTGGGTTGGTGAACATGCAGTCACCCTCAGTCTTCTGGCCATCTCCTTTGTTCTTGTATAGGTGGATCTGTACCCACCAGTACTCTTGGCCTTCGTCAATGAAAGGAAAACCTTTGTATACTGATTCTCCTTCAAAACCTAAGCTCTTCATGTTATCCTTAAGTGCTCTTGGAAACTCTGTCTCACATTCCAAGGTCATAGTCATCAAAGGTCCCTTCTTGAAAGATTCAATGAGGGCGGTCATCTAAAGAAAACAAGAGAAGAAACTTAGAAATGAAATAATTAAGATAGTTACAAGAATGATGTTTGAAAAGTTCTTATTTTTAGCAAACAGAATGAAATAGATTTTCAATCCTATGGCCAAATCCAATTTCTATCCAAACCTAGGGTATTGAACTTACAGGCAACACAGGACTCTGATACCATCTGTAGCGTACCTGCACTTTAAATAAGGCAGATACCTGTGTATTGTGCAAATCCCTATATCGATTCGTTTGCACACACAGTTTACGAAGTAATATCACAACAAAGTATCAATTTTATTACATCGATGATCCATACTTACAAAATATTCAATACAAGTTGCATAGCATAAAGCTAGCTTTGAAAGAGTAAACAACGGAAATACAATACAGTGAGTCTCCATCACTTTCATGTTGCCACAGGCGAAAACATGTTGGTTGCAGACTCGAAACCTTTAAACGAAACCTCACTCGTCATCTGAACAATCTGCAATAAGAAAAATATTGCAACAACGTGGGTCAGATTCCATTAAAAATGGAGTCAGGCAAGTGACACTATGGTGGACACTTAGTGGAATAACTCTAATAACCTATATGCTTATTTGGCTGGTGGAGTTCAAGGCTATTTTGCATAAAGCCATTTTTTCCTAACTCTTTGGAAAACACTTTTCTTCCATTCGAGATATTCGTGGTATGACAACCACGATCTCATTCTACCCTTGTTCGCCCATCAAGTTTTATTTCTGAAGTTGGAATGATGGAATCCTCCATTGACGTCCGTGATCAGCTGCTCAACTTGTCCGTATTGGGGACACGGCTAAGTACTTAGTTTTACACTCTGCAGAGGTAGTGCACGTTCACCATTGTACCCATTCAACCCAAACTTTCCTTTACACACTTATAGTGATAAGGAAAAGGAGAAGAATGAGACGAGATCTTTCAGAAGCATTTTCCCTCCAATTCTGACTTGACCCGTTCCACCTAACACCTTCTACATCTGCTTGTCAAGCCGGAGAGAGTCCATGCAACATAGTTGATCAAGCAAGAGCCCATTGGCAATGGCTGCACCGGAAGCAATCGTCACTCGGAGTTCTTCAGATTCCTTTGTTCCCTGGGTGGCCATCCACAAGTGCACTCTCAGGTGAAAACCACCATGCTCATGGCCCCAAGTATAGTAGAAACTACCTGAGGCGAAGACCACCACAAGCACAGCCCTGAGTAGCCACTCAACATAAACCATTCAACCAATCCACCCAGGTGATTCATTAACTTAGTGGATGTGTACTCTCAGGTGAAAACCACCATGCTCACGGCCCTAAGTAGAACAGAAATTCATCCTAGGCGACGACAACCACGAGCACAGCCCTGAGTATTCACTTAACATTTTGTAAAACTTTTCATCCATTGCATAGCATCAATAATTCAACTAAGTATTTCATAGGAGCCTAGACACGGGAATAAGGAATTTCTACACAGGTTTAGCATAGCAATACTATCCTACACATGCTTATAGAAAAATACACTAAGTAATACATATAGAAAATAATAGGAAGTTTATAAGGTGTGCCACTTGCCTTTGAATGTTATCGTTGTTCACAAACCCTTTTCAACGATACTCGGAACTCTCCGTTCAATCTAAACAATATAAACAAACAACAATACAACAATCATAAAACAAAACAACACAACACATACAAGCATACATAATGAACCAACAAGTTTCATAACCTTCTAAGGAAGACATGTCATGTATGATATGCAAATTATTTCTAAGGACTAGAGATGCATGTCATGCCATGAAATATTTTAAGTTAATTCAAGGCAATGTGTTGGTCAAAAATGACTAAGGACTAAGGTCAGAAATTGGACAAAATAACTTTGTTATAAATTATCTTGAATAAGCACTCAAATGGCTTAGCCATGATGTGCATAAATACTTGGAGAAAATACTAACTCTTTTCTTCGAGGTGATCAACAATTATTATCAACTCTTTATAAATTGGATATTCACTATAGTGAGAGAGACAGACACCCGGCCAGCCACTTAAATACGGAACAGGTCCCATGTACGTGGACAAGTAAGGTTAGTCTCCAGGCCGCTTCATCTCACTATGCTGCTAGGATCCAACAAACTTAAAATATGATAACAACAAGATCAAAAGTTGTTTAAGTCTGAAATGGAAGACAAGATTAGGAAAGAGGGAAAAGAAAGAAAGAAAGATGTAGTTGGTCTTCCAGGCTTCATCTTCAGACTTGTAATATTCTCCTTAGTGATGTCTTGATTGAATTCTTGGTAGACTTGATAAATCTTCGGACTTGAGGATTCTTGTATCATCGGGGCTGATCTTGGATTTAACTTAGTCTTCATGAAGTCTCAGAGGAGAAGGGAAAAAAGAAAGAGAGGAAGTTTGACTTAGAAAATATTGCTGGTTGGTCTTCATGAACTTCTTCTTGATTTTCTTCTAAGTGCTTCTACTCCTTGAAGATACTTCTGAAGTCTTGTTTTAGCTAAGTCCTTCATTGGCCTTCTAGCTCCATGTTGAAAATCCTAAGTGTCTATGTGTATAACACTTTACCAAAATAATCCTAACTTAGAGAAAATGAGGGAGGAGTTTTCCTATGAGGAGTATAAAATATTTTATGCATGCAATGCACTTTTTTTTAATAATAGGAAACATCATACTAATTTTAGTATATTTAGAAAGTATGCATTAGGCTATAAATGCAATTTAATTAATTTCTATTTTTGCAAAATATAAATAAAGGAAAAACATATACATTAAACTTTTATGTGAATAAATTTTCATAACATAATATTCTTATAAATGGTGTTAATGGACAGAAGGGATTTAATTTAATTCATAGCAATTGGATTAAATCAAAAATAAGGTTTCTATTAATAGTTATGTCAAAAATAGTCAAACTATTCAAATTAAACATACAACTATTTAATCATGAAAATAATACTCAAAAATATTTTATAACAGAGGCATCATATTACAAATATTCCAAAGTTTCTAAAACAATTTTATTTGCAATTTTTGGAATTATAGATTTAAAGTTATGCCAACTCAAATCATCCATTTGAAACTAGAATATTTTTACTAAGTCGAATTTGAATTCTAACAGATCTAAAATATTCTACATGTCGAGGGCTTTCGAAAAATATAAAGTTTGTTAAATTTGGCCAAACCTATAAAAAGTTATAATAAATCTAAGTGTGGGGGCTTTTCTGAAAACTGCCATTCAATTTTATTCGGAAAAATAAAACAAAGAATTGTCTGGCCACGTGGCGCACAGTGATTGGCTGGGCTCGGGCTCGGCTGGTGGCTTGGCTTAGCCGAATTCGGCTCGGCTCACTTAAATCTGGATCATCAGATCTAGATCTGACGGATCTTAACGGCCCGTAACGGTTCGATCTAAAATCTAATCCTACGCGTACAACACAGATCGAACGGCTCACCGTGGGTGTCCAAGAGGTGGCGGCGCGTCTCGCCGGAGAAGAGGAAGGTGGCGGCGCCGGCGTCGGCCTCGGGTGCTCAGGTGCCTCCAGTGCACCCCCAGACTCGTGGAGGCGACGGAGACGATCCCCACGGAACGACGGAGTAGATGGGGGTCGCGGCGTCGAGGAACGTGTCTTGGAGCGACTTGGACCCGGCCGGCGGCGCGGATCGCTCCGGCGAGCTTCGGTCGTGGATGGGCGCGACGTTTTGCTGCACAAAAGAAACATGGGAGGGATCGGGGAGGTGCGCCTTGACAAGGGAAGAAATATGGGGGGGTCTCGGGCCTGGCAATGGACTAACCTTGCCGGAAACGGAGAAGAGCGGCGGCGGACCGGCGGAGCTCCGGCGAAGAAATTCGACGGCCTTGGGACACGATTCTATGGGGAGGGAGAGGGAAAATGGAGTGGGGGTCGTGGGCTATCTATAGAGCAAAGAATGGCAAGAAATCGTGGCATTAATCGCCCGGAATTAAGAGAGCAGTTTTCGGTTCAAAAATGGCAGCATGGTCTCCGGCGGCCAAATACGGAAGATTGGAGGCGTTTCGGAGAGGCCTTTTGTGGGGGGAGGAAGGAGGAGATCATGGGCTTTAATTAGCAACAAACGGCGCTTGATTTCGTGGAGTAAAACGTCGGGAAACGAATCGGGAAGAAATGGGAAAATCCACGCTCGCGGGCGTGATTTCCGTCCATCTCGAGCTGGAAGACGACGCTGACGTCATTGCTGACGTCAGCTTTTTTTTCTTTTTCTGATTTTTCTTATTTCTTTCATAACTTTTGATTTAAGACTCCAAATCAAGTCAAATAAATTTATAAAAATTTGTAAAAACAATATCTTTGTTAAACCAGTTGTGGTCATGTTTTGAACACTTTTCAAAAATAATAATTTCGAAATATTGATTAAATGCAAAATTGACACTTTATGTTAAATTTAAATATATGGCTTAATTAAATTGATTTGGGACTAAATAAAATTTATGAAAATACCAAAATCATATATGTTTGATATTAAGCTATTTAAAACTTATTTTCAATAACCATTCATTTTTATTTTGGTATAATAGTAAAACAACTAAATATAAATATTTTTAAGGAAATGGGAAATATAGTAAATTAAATTTTAATTAACAAAATTTTGTGTTCCATTATGTTTTATATTATGATAATTAATTTGAAAACTCCATAACATACCTTTGGAAAGGATTTTAGATTTATTTCATTTCTTATATTGAATATATTCATGAAAATCATTTTATGTTTTGAAAATAAATGAAAATCATTTAAGCTAAGGAAATGTCTATTTGGATAATTCATTAATTAAAATCTATGATGTTTTAAAGTTATAACCTATACTATGTTTTGAACTCAGGTGAAAGACTGAAAACCATTTGGCAATTATACCAAGTTTTAAATAGTTGTAATATTATTTTAATTTATGATTAGCTATGGCTAAGTGGTTGAAATGAAATACTTATAAAGAAACTTTTTATTACAAGGAAATGGTTTGAAATTTTGTAAGACATTTGTCAAATTAGATATTGAGGTTTTTAAGAAATACAATGGATAATAAATTTTTTAACTTGAAACAACTTTTGAAAATAATTATAAACTGAGATATTTAATATATTAAACCCTTTCAATATGTTTGAAGTCCTTTATAGTTGGTTTTCTTATCTATTTTAATATTTTATTTTAATCAATACAAAAGTTTTAAATTTTAGTAATTTTTGAACATTATAAAATGTTGGGATGTTACATTGGCATGGGATAAGGGTCCTTGGGGCAGGCCTTGTTGACATCAGTGTAATCGATGTAGAGGCGGCCTCCTCCGGCAGGTTTTGGGACAACCATGCCGTTGGAGAGCCAAGTGGGGTGCGCGACTTCGCGGATGACTTTTGCCGCTTTTAGCTTCTCGACCACTTTGTCGATGAATTCTTTCTTCTCGGGCCCTTGCTTTTTTGCCTTTTTCTTGACGGGGCGTGCATTTGGACACACGACCAAGTGGTGCTCGATCACCTCCCTCGGTACACCGGACATGTCTGACGGAGTCCATGCGAACATTTCAGAGTTTGCCCGGAGGAAGGCGACGAGCGTGGTTTCCTATTTTGGAGGCAGAGCAGCGCCAATGGTGATGCTAGCCCCCGAGCCTTCAGCCCCCGAGCTGCTGGAGCTCAGAGAGACCTTCTTCGTGGCGGCTGGCTCCTGAGAGAACAGCTGCTTCTTCTAGGGCCTCTCGAGAGGCTCCATTTCCTCATCGGCAGGGAATTCCATGGCGGCTGCCTTGTAGGTTGTCTCGACCGCGCGCGTGGCATCCAGGACATGTCCACGGATGGTGATGGTGCCAGCGCTGCCGGGAATCTTGACCATGTTGTAGGCATGATGCGTGACGACCATGAACTTCGCGAGGGCGGGGTAGCCGAGGATGGCGTTGTACGGTAGGCCGATGTGCGCAACATCGAAGTCGAGGTGCTCAATGCGATAATTCTTCTCGTTGCCGAAGGTGACGGCAAGCCTGACCTGCCCCAGAGGCTCGATTGAGCCGCTGGTGACTCCCGTGAAGGGTCTAGAGGGCATGAGCCGCTCGTAGGGCACTTGGAGCGCTTCGAACATCTCGATTGAGATGACATTCAGGCCTGCACCGCCATCGATGAGTATCTTGGAGACGGCGATGTTGTCGATGGTGGGGCTACAGACCAGCGGGAGGGTTCCAATAGTCTTGGTGGACTTGGGGGGGTCCTGAGCGTCGAAGGCGATGGTGTACTGCGACCACTTGAGGGGCCTGGATGTCTCGACACTGGGGAGGGCGGCGTTGAGCTCGCGAGCGAACTGCTTGAACAGGTTGTTCGATTTGGATGCCTGTGCCCCACCGAGGATGCAGGCAATAACGCCTCTCGGGGCTTGGTAACCTCCATCTTCCTCGTCGGGGAGGTTGTCGTTCTTCTCAGCGGCGTTGGCCTGATTGCCTGATGGCTTCTGGTAGCCGCCCTTGCGTCCGCCTCCGCGGTAGCCACGGCCTCGACCGTGGCTGCCGCTTCCCTCTGCTTGTTCGCGCTCCTTGCTCAGCCTCTTGAGGTCAAAGCAGGTCTCCGTAGAGTGTCTGTGCCTGTTGTGGTAGATATGCAGAATGGACGGTGGTCGTCCTTTCTCTCCCCAGGCTCGGGGGAGTCCCTGCGGGTGCCCTTAGCGTCAGGCTCGGCCGCGAGGTCAGCGGTGGCCTTGCGCTTGGGCTCCTCCTTCTTCTTGTGGCTCTTGGACCCCTCAGCATGGTCGTCTCCTCGCGAGGACATTTTGACGAAGAGGAGTCACTCTTTAGCCTTGTAGCACTTGTCAGCCAAGTCGAACAGCTTCACCAAAGAGGTGAGCTTGTCGTGGATGCCCAACTTCTCGAGCATCCTGTTGTTCGTGACGCCCTCACGGAAGGCGGCGATGACTTGGGTGTCAGGGATGTTCGGGATCTTGTTGCGCACTTGGCTGAAGCGATGGATGTACTTGCGGAGGGTCTCATCCTTCTTCTACACCACAGCGCACAGGTCGTTGTGGGTGAGCGCGCGCTCGTATGTCCTCTTGAAGTTGGAGACGAACTGCTTGCAGAGCTCCTCCCAAGTGTGGCGCGGGATCCTTCCTTCCTGGGCGGAGCCGCTCGGGCGCTGCGTCGGGTGCGAGGACTGCGCGTCCTCCTGATGCTCGGCGTCGTGCACGGACTCCTCAACATGAGGGCCAAAGAGAGTTGGCGCGCTCCTCACGGCGGGGACGTCCCCACCGTCCGCGCGTAGCGGTGGCGCCAGGTGCGGCGCAAGCTCCTTCTGGCGCGCGTCTGTTGGTGCGGGCAGCGCGGGTGTCCGTCATGGTGCAGAGGCGGCTCGAAGGTCATTGGCGCGCCTCAATCCCCTACCTATCACGCCAAATGTCGGAGAGTGGCTCCCACGGAACAGGGATAGTCACACCCTGAAGAGTAGTTCGAAGGGGGATTGCACACGGAGGTCAAACAACCCTCGAGAGGCACGACGACGGTGCTCGCCGGGCCTGGAGAGAGACAATCACGACAGAGATGGACACTGGCCCGTACCCAGGTTCACAGCCCTTAGGAGGAGGTAACACTGCTACTCCTGCTTGTCTGAATTGCACTGAAGAGGTTACAGTACAATGAGCTTGTCGAAGGCTCTCTTGAGGCAGTTTAGTGCTTGGAGAGGGACACAATGGTTGTCTTCCTCCTCTAGCAGTTGGTTGTTCTACTCGCTTGGCTAGGGTTATATGGTTTTAGCAAACAAATAGCTGATCCTTCTCTACGGTGGAGCTCTTGCTCCATTTATAGGCGCCTCGAGCATCTTCCTTGCGCAGGGCGCTCAAGGTGGGCTCCCACATGGCAGTGGCGCGGAGGAGATGGAGTCCACTGTTGTCGAAACCTCCATGGACACGGTCCATCCGCATTGGGCGCGGTGGCCGACAGGCAGCAGACCGCGTAGAACGGCTCGCAGGGGTTGTAGTGATCGTGGTGGAGCCCACGATGAAGATCTTCTTGGAGCGTTGCGCCGTCCAGCCGCTTTATCACCAAAGAGGTAAGTCCCATCTGTCCTAGCACGGGCGGCGCAACTTTGTTAACTCCTTTATCACCGGAACGGCAACTGGAGTGCTCGCGTCACTCTGCGGCTGCTGTAGAGGCCATGTGCGCCCTGTAGCGCTTGCTTGGCCGCGAAGTGTCTCCACACGGCCGCAGAGGCTTGTGGAGAGGTTTCCGTTGACTTCTCTCCAGGCGAAGTGAGCCTTGGGGAGTCTCTTGAAGCGCGTGGTCCTCTTTAGGCCCTGGCTTCCTCTTTAGTCCCTGAAGAGGAGTTGCCTCTCGAGGGTCTCTCCAAGCGGTAGCTTGGTCCTTAGTTGTTTCGTCTGATCTGTCAGCGTGCGTGGCTTGAGGAGAGTGGGCTCTGCACACCCCAGTCCTCACTGGGCCGACAGGAGAAGCTGAAGGGGAACCCAAGGCCATTGATGGATTTGTACGAAGAGATTTGCTATGGGAGGAGTTTCTATAAGGAGGACGGTAAAATCAGGAGTATTCATCTTCCTTTCATTCGCTATTTTGCATATTTCATTGTTAAATGTGTTCTAGCAAGAAGGACAGCTAGTAAATTAGGCTTATCTGGTTTAGCTTTTCTAGCCGCTACATTGCGTCATGATAGAACTTATAACTTGGGTGCTCTGATTGCTCACCGTCTTGGTACTAACCGCGAGAGGGGAGGAATTTGTAGAGGACTAGTCGCTTCACGGTTGCTAGCTTTGCATGGTTTGGAGCCCCATCTTCATGATTTTCAGCTACATATAGAAAAACTTGAAATTGATTCAAAAAAGAAACATGAATTTATTGCTAAGGATGGTAGCTTGCATTTCCTCCCTTACACCATAACTTTCCCGAGGAAGAAACACTATATACTATCAACCATTGAGAGGATTGTTATCTTGCCTGCGCCTGTTCTTAACTTTGTTGGCAGGGGGAACTTGGCAGTCTCTGAGGCTGAACTTGACGCACTTGGGGAGCAGCCCGGCCCAGATAGTAGGGGCAATGATGAGGAGTATGGGGCAGTTTCGTTCAGCCCCCGGAGACAGCTAGCTTCGTGTACCCGGATCCGGGGTATGCAGGACCTTCGGGATCTTCCTCCACCGCAGCCGATGCGGAGTACGACTACGCGGGGCCTAACCCACCGAGTTGGAGCCATTATTCACCTTGGAGCTGATCTCCACTTAGGCCAAAAGCCTAAACTTGGAGGGAGGTATACCGATAGCACACTCATTTACATATCATTATCATTCGGTACTTTGTATATTCATGTTTCGTTTTAGTTTTCTTCTTTCATTTGTTCATGCTTTTTTTGCTTTCCATAAACTCAAAAATACCAAAAAGATTTTTGTTATTTCTCTTACTGGTTTGTTTTAGTATCTAGTATTAATATGCTTAGTATTTATTTTAGTTCAATATGCAAAAACACAAAAATATTTTGCTTTGTTGCGTGCTGTTTTGCGCATGGATAGATTTCGGTTGTCCACCGTTTAATTCATAACTTTTCACAGACACATCGGAATGACCTGAAATTTCGTGTTCACATTCCTGCGATGTGTACGCAACTAACATTAGTTTAGAGTTTTCTGAACTGGGCATGTTAAGATCCTCTAAAAAATCGTTTTTGCTGGCTGTTCTGTTTCTAGTTCCTAAATCCGAAAACCTAAAAATATTTGATGTTTCTGTTTTGTTTTGTATAGTATGTTTCAGAGGTCATTACCTTCAGTTACTCCATGGAGTTTGGTTATTTTTTCATATCTTTAAAGCACACAAGTGATAAGACAATTATGATGATCTATGACAATTTGAGTTGGGTAAGAGGCTGGTAATGAACTCTATTTTGTTTCCCATTTTTTTACATATACTCATTCATGTGAGCATGCTTAGATGGTTCGCATAAGGTATATGTCGATTGGTGGATGCTTAGTAGTTCGTGTTCTCTATGATCGTTTCCAATTTATTTATGATGGATGTCATGTTTCTATGGATATTTGCTTGCATTGTTTTGCTCATAATAGAATATGACATTGTGGTATCCTCCTCTGAATAATTCTTTTGAATTAACTTGGCACATGTTAATTATATTTCGTCGCAAGCATGATTATGATGGTTATTGCTCTCTTGAATTGTCGCTTTCCCATCTTTTGCTAGCCTCCACTTGTACTAAGATGAAAATTCTTGTGCCTCCAAATTCCTGAAAACCAAGTTATTGCAAAGAGTCCACTATAAATATATATGCATGGAAATTTCAAACCGTTCAAGTAAATTTGCATGTGCTACCTTTAAAACCTTCAAACACTTGTCAATGTATGCCACTGTTTTGAGCTCATGAGGAAGTGGTAGTTGGTCTTGTTATCTTCCATACTAATTAAGTAATTGACTTGCATGCTACTCTACTCGTCACTAATTTTGCAAAGGGTTGGTTAGACCATTGTAATATCAAAAATATTTGAGAAAATAAAAATGGGCACTCCTCCATGGTTTGAGATTGTTTGGTGGGCACCCGAGGATTCGGTTAGCCATGGTTATGTTAGCAAGATTGGGAGGAGTGCCAAGCTATCAAAATGAATATAAAGATGCATATTATAAGTTCCTTGTTTTAAAAATAATTTGGAACCGCTCTCAACTTGCTTAGTATGGAACATAACAAGAACTCTATTGCCATTCTTGACCAAACAACCACCACTCAAAAACAATTTTACCTTTGTTTTCAAAATGATAAGAAACTCTAGCACATGTTGAATCCCTACATCCCTCAATGAAGGGCATATCTTTTACTTTACTGTTGAGTCACCATCCTTCTTTGAGCACATTCTCGAGAGCATAATTGTCATTCTTAGTATAATGTGCTTGTCCCTTAATATGTTACCCTCGGTGTAATCTTGATGCTTTTATCTTTGATATCTTTATCTCTAGTCTTCCCTTGAAACTCAGAGGTCCCTGGGCATTTATGTTTTGTTGTTCCATTCGGGCAAGCGAGATAGCACTTTATCATACTTTCTTATGAGCCTTGCAATCCTGTGAATTGATACATTTTATGTTATTTATCATCGGTATAATTGGCATCTTTTCATGGTTTACATAACTATTGGGTGACACCGTTTATATATGTCTTATTATGAATAGTCTAAGCATTTGTCCTCATAATGAGACTGGTTACATCACATGAGCAAATGAGTTCGTGAAAGTTCTTTTCTCGCACTCAGTTGCTAACTGAATTGCTTGAGGACAAGCAATAAGCTAAGCTTGGGGGAGTTGATACGTCCAAAACGTATCTACTTTCCGGAACACTTTTGCTATTGTTTCACCTCTAATTTGTGTGTTTTGAATGCAACTAACACGGACTAACGCTGTTTTCAGCAGAATTACCCTGGTGTCTCCTTTTTGTGCAGAAATGTCAACTTTATGGAAAAAGCCCGAAAAACACCTGCAAGTCGTTTTCTATCCGGAAGGGACCAGGGACCACGAAGACCAAACGGAGAAGAGCCACGAGGGCTCCACACCACCTCCTGGCGCGGCAAGCTCCTGGCCGTGCCGGCAGGTGGTGGGACCACCTCGGTCGCCTCCTCGCGACCCCCTCGGTGTTTTATGTCATTGTTTTACTAGTTATGCTTAATGCTTGACACTAGGGCCCGAGTGCCATAATTTTAGATCTGAACATGTTATTGTATCATGAGAATAATTATTGTTTTAGATCATATCTATGAGTTGTTGATACGTATCCAATGTATCTATAATTTCTTATGTTCCATGCTATATTAAACCATGTTATTACATGTTTTATATACATTTTATATAGTTTTATGCATTTTCTGTGACTAATCTATTAACAAGATGTCACAGTGCCAGTTCCCTGTTTTCTGTTGTTTTTTATTTCAGAAAAGTACTTAAGGAAATATTCTCGGAATTGGACAAAAAACATCCTTGAATTATTTTTGAATTATGAGCGTTCCAGAGAGCCGAACACGAGACAAAGTGGGCGACCGAGGCGCCGTCACCTGGTCCTCGCGCGGCTGGCTTCTGAGGCGCGCGAGCACGTGGTGAGGAGCCTCGGGCCTCCACCGACCTCACCCTTTCGCCTATAAGTACCCCCCAAAACCTAAAAATTGGACGGTGTTCGATATTTCCTCCACGTGTCCAGAGTGCAGCCGCCATCGAAGACAAGATTCGGCGGACATAACTCTCTGTTCCGGCACCCTGTCGGGATGGGGAATTGCCCCCGGAGCCATCTCCATCGACTCCACCGTCATCTCCATCGCCGTTGATGACTCCTATGATGCGGAGTGAGTAGTTCTCCCCCGGGGCTACGGGATCTACATTAGCCATGTGGTATATGTCTCTCTCTCCCATGATGTGATCTTTTATGTGATCATGAGCTTTGTAATCTAGTTAAATATGTGATGCTACCCTTTATCTAGTATGCACTCTAGAGGTTACTTTAATATGAACTCCGGGGTTATTCACGGTTGTAATGGTCACAATGTGTGCACCGTGTGTGATTCCTATATGACATTGTTGGTGTTAGTTTACTCTGACTTTAAGGGTGCTCTTGTAGCCCTACACAATGAATGGTGTTTGTTATTCAACATGAGAGTGTTTGAGAGTGTGTTTATTTATTTAACTTTGATGTCATTGTTGAGAATGTCCACTGGTGAAAGTAGGATCCCTAGTCCTTGTTTCTAAGCATTAAAACACCGTTTCCAACAAGTTCTGCTACATGCTTGCTTGCTGCCATTTTTATTACAGATTGCAACTACTACTTATAATCATCCATATAACTTGTATTTCACTCTCTTTTCGCATAACTAGTGCACATATACATCTGAAAAGTGTATTGGGTGTGTTGGGGACATAAGAGACTTCTCGTATCTTTATTGCAGGGTTACTTGAGAAGAATATCTTTGACCTCTACCTCCCTGAGTTCGATATACCTTGGGTGATTCACTTAACGGAAACTTGCTGCTGTTCTACAAACCTCTTCTCTTGGAGGCCCAACACTGTCTACAAGAATAGAAGCGTGCGTAGACATCAAACTATTTTCTGGCGCCGTTGTCGGGGAGGTGAGCGCTTGAAGGTATCTCATTTAGATTCTGCAGTTATTACTTTTTGTTTCTTGTTTTTATTTTCACTAGTTAGGCTAATGGAAAACAACAACAAAATCAGGGATCTCTATGAAATTTATATTGCATTAGGACATGATACTTTTGGAGAGAAAAATAAAAACCTATGGAAGTTTGTTTACATAATAGTGGTAGTAATGTTATTAGTATAAATTATTTGGACACTATTATTGCTAAGACTGTGGAAAAACCTAAGCTTGGGGGAGCTAGTTTAAACAAAAATAATCTTTTTTGCTCCTCAGATTTGGAGGAATTATTTAACCTTGATAATGATTTACCTCCAATATGTGATAATTTTAATGGTGCTTGTGATATTCTAAATAATACTTGAAGAAATAATGCCATTTAAAATACCTATGAAAATTATTGATCGTGTTATGAATAACCGCTATGTAGGGGATGGAACTGTCCATCGTGGTGATCATTTGCTATTTTTACATGAATTATGCGAGTTGTTCAAGTGTGCAGGTATTTCAATGGATAAAATTAAGAATAAATTATTTTCTATATCACTTGGTGGAAGAGCTGCGAGTTGGTATAAATTGTTGAAAGAATAGTCACTCTCTTGGATGGGAGGAGGTAGTATCTCTCTTTTATTTTAAATTTTATCCTCTGACTGAGATTCACCAAGATCGTAATTCAATATATAATTTCTGGCCTCTTGAAGGATAAAGCATTGCTCAAGCTTGGGGAATGCTGAAAACATTAATACTCAATTGTCCTAACCATGAGCTTCCTGATAACATAATTGTTAATAATTTCTATGCAAGGCTTTCAGGACATTGCAAGGATTATCTAGATGCCTGTTCGGACGGCTCTTTCACAAGTAAGAAGGTTGAAACTAGATGGGATCTTCTTGAAACAATTCAAAACAATGCTGAAGATTGGGAGATTGACAAAGGTAAAGAATCAGGTATAAACTATGAATATAATTGCATTAAGTCTTGTGTTGAAACTGCTGATTTTCAAGAGCTTAATGCTAAATATGGTCTTGATTCTCATATTATTTTTGATTATTTTAGAACCTTTGCTTCTCATATTAATGTTCCTAAACAAAATTGGGACGTGTATCATGAACCTTTCAAAGACACTTGCATGGAAAATGAAATTGTTGTTGAAGATTGCAATAAACATGCTCAAACTTCTGATAATACTATTTCTTATAAGCATGTTAATTTTTGTGGAATGCATAGACCTTGTGGAATTAATCAAATTGAAGATGAATATTGTATCCATCATAGGAATGAAAATACTAGAGGTTGGTATAAAGTTTTAAGAGATCTTGGTAACTTGATTTGTGCCACCTATCCTTTTATTTGTGAACTTTGCTACGAAAAAGGTCATTTCGATTTTCAATGCTCAGGTTCTAATAAAGATATTACAGGAGACTTTTGTGATAACATCATCACTCCTAATCAACATGATGAACTTACATTATTTTTGGGGTGTGAAGAGATATCAAGAAAAATTTCTTTGTTAAATATGAGTGATATTGATATGAATGATGTTTTGCATGGATGTTATCTATATTGTGTTAATAATTGCCATGCTAACACCTACATACAAAATATTATAAAGGATGAGACTTCACCAAAGTATGACATGACTAATCTGTGTTTTCATCTTATTAATGAAAGAGAGGAATTCTCCCAAGTTTCTTCCATTGTATCTAATAGTAAACCAGGTTATGTGGAGAAGATTCCTTTCAAGCCTCTCCCTCCAAAAGAGGAAAAGAGGAGTAAAAGGAGAGAGGAAACGGTATATTCTCCCAAACTTGTTGCTCCTGGTACAACTAATACTTATAATTCTGAATTCAATGATTCTGAACTTGATGATGTACCTATGCATGTTATTTATATTAGTGATCATGATTGGGATAAGCACACTTCTTTTCATATTGAAGATATTTGGGAATAATAATTTAGAAAATGATGATGTTAATAATTGATGCACTACTAATACTATCCATGTTCCTTCCCATGATGATATAGAGAGCTCTGAGCTCGGGGATGAGGTGTTTGAAAATCCTTTTGCTACTAATGATTATATAGTTGATACATCTCCCTCTAGTAAAAATGATTACATGTTTGCAAATGAATACACTTTAGAGGATAATTATTCTATTGCTTATGATGATACTATGCCTCCGGTTTTTGATAATTATAAAGAATACTATGACATGGTTATAATTACAATTATCCTTTTGAAACTTGTCATATTTATAGAGGAATTACTCAAACCAATCCTTTTAACATACAACTTGTCTATCATGTTCAAGTTCTTTATGATGATCCTACTCCCCTTGTTATTAATGAGAAGAAATTTTCTTATGAGGGAGGTAAAGATACTTTTATGCATATGATCATGATAAGAATGTTTTATCTGATGGTTATATTGTGTATTTTATCATGGTTCTACTGAAAGTTATTATGAGAGAGGAAAACACGGTTGTCAAAGTTTTCAAGATACTGAAACACCTCTCTCTAAGTTGGAAGTTTTGAAGTTTCATTTGTTTTATCTTTCTGTGATAGTTGCTTTATGTTTTAATAATTTATTCTATCACAAGACTCCTTTGCATAGGAAGTCTGTTAGAATTAAATGTGTTTAATGTTTACCTCTTGATGCACTCCTATGTTTTTCAACTCTCATCTTTATGAGAGCATCATTTAAATCTCTGTGCCTAGCTCAAAGGCGTTAAATAAAAGCGCTTATGGGAGACAACCCACTTTTATATCCGGTTATTTTATTTTCCTTGTGTCAAGGACTTGTTACCTCTTTAGTAATTCCTTTGTATCTTTATTTTATTGCAATGTTGTTGTCAAGTTAAGCCTCTAGTTGAAAGTTGATGCTAAATTTGGATTCCAGCGCATAAACAGTTTTCTGTTGTTCACCATTAAATTCATAACTCTTCACAAAAATGTCAAAAAAATCTGCCCTTTGTTGTGCGTAATCCTCAGATATATATGCAACTTTCATTAGTTTTGAATTTTCTGATCTGAGCAAGTTAAGTACCTCGAACAAATTCGTATTTACGGACTGTTCTGTTTTTGACAGATTCTGTCATTTATTTTGCAATGCCGCTTTTGCTATTTTGATTGGATCTTTTTATCCTATTAAGTATCAGTGGTTGTAGCTAATGTCCAGTAGCATTGTTAGCAATTGTTAAAAGGGCATGTGCCCTCATGTATGGTTTTGGTAATTAATGACAATCCCTATGGACTAATGTTTGTGTTGAGCATATTGCAAGTATGTCTTGAATATGTCAAGACATCACCTATATGAAGATAGATTGGATGATACGAGATTGATCAAGTTGTTGATCAACACACAAAGCTACAAGATGTACCAAGTGGATCATGTATCTCTTGGGATGGTAAGCTCTTGTCCATATAGCTTTGTGAACTAACTCAAGTGTGTGTGTGGTATCTATATGTGGGGTTTGGTATATTCCCATGGGCTTGGAACAAGAAGATCAATTCATATAGCTCATGGAGGATGACGTCATGTCGTGATCGTCATCAAGGTTGACAAGTGAAAGACCAAGAGAAACTTGTCGGAGATATCTTATGCTTGGAGTAAGAAATGAAGACATGAAGACGAAGCTAAGCGAGGCTCTCCCATAATGGAGTATGTGGGAGCATTTGGAGGAGTCTTCATCAAGCATGTGATAGCAAGCACAATCAAAAAACGTGGTCCACTTGAAGAGATCAAGATCGTTATCTTCTAGCTCAAGTGGATTGCTCAAGGCAAAGGTATGATCTTAGTAGGGTTATAGGATAGATATGCGTACTATCAAGAGGGGCTCTCGAGTCACTAACTTGATCGCACCTTTGTGGAGAGCTGAAACCTTTGCATGCTTGGCATATCATCTTTCTTGGTTCTTATTTGGATTTTCTCCTTGTTGGAATTTGGTGCTTGTCTCGTGGTCATCTTGACAAGCACAAGTGCTTCGAAATTTTTGTACTTTGGAAAACTTGTTGTGCTTTATCCATGTGACTATTTAGAGCTTAGTTCATATTCATATTAAGCTCTAATTCATCAAAAACGGATTTCATATGAATATCTTGTTACATTTTTTATATTGGAGGTTTTACCGGTTTACATGTTATATGAAAGTTCAACCTTTCCCCATTTGGTTTTATTTTCACATGATGGACTATGATGTTTCTCTACATGATCTTATAGATCTCTTTGTTGCGATTCCAACGATCCAAAAATCATCAAAAACGGAGTTTGGATGGTCAAGTTATCATCGTTTTCGTTTGGGTGGTCCTGCAATTTTTTTTTGTCTAGCGGTAGTACCGCTCGGGTATCTCCAGGTACCGCTAGGACACCAGGAACTAGCGCGTTTTGGGTATCTCCAGGTACCGCTAAGGGGTCGCGTTTTTCACATAACGGTCAGTTTTTTGGGGTCCTATTTAAGGGGGTCTTCTTCCCCATTGACCCCAAGCTCTAGAGAACGAAAATCCCCTCCATTGTTGACCTTCTTGAGCTTGCCTATCTCTCAATCCCTCCCATGATTCTTGCATATCTTTGAGGGAAAAGAGAGAGGAGATGTGGATCTAATATTCCACCAATCCATATCCTCACTAAGTGAGGGGAACCTATTGGATTTAGATCTTGGAGTTCCTTTGTGGTTCTCCTCCTTTGTTCTTCCTCTCTTCTCCCCCCATAAGCATTGGTTGCTTTTTATGGGATTTGGGAGTGAAGGATTTGACTCCTTTGTGGTTTCTTTGCTCTTCCTCTCTTATTAACCCATTAGCATTTGTTGCTTTGTTGGAATTTGAGAGTGTAGGTCTTGAGCATTTTGTGTGCTCTTGTCATTGCATCTTGCATTCGTTTGAGCCCTCCACGAGGATTCGTGGTGGTGAAATTCGTGAGCTTGTTACTCTTGGGTCTTGGACCCTATACGCCTTAGTGGCCGCCTTTGTGGCATAAGACCTTTTGTGGTCAAGGCCTTTGTGGCTAGTTGGGACCTTTGTGGTCAAGACCTCTTGTGGTCATTTGGGAGCCCCCAATTAGGTTGTGGGTGTGTGCCCCAAGGTACGTTGTACAGGATTGTTCTCCACCCCAAAGGAGTTCATAATGGAAGGTGGACAAGGACCTTTGTGGTCGAGTTCATCGGATAAAAAGGTGAGGCCTTTGTGGCGTGGAGCAAACCACTTGTGGTTGCTCACACCTCTCCAACGAGACGTACACCTTTTGTGGTGAAACTCGGGAATACATCCTCATCTCCGCGTGCCTCGGTTATTCCTATACCCGAGCTCTTTACTTATGCACTTTACTTTGTGATAGCCATCGTGCTTGAAGTCCTTTACCTTGCTATCACTTTGTTGTTTGTCTTGTGTAGCATAAGTTATTAGTGCACATAGGTGAACCTAGTATATTTAGGTTGTGTCATTGATAAGTTAAACACTAAGTTTTATTCCGCATTTATCAAGCCTAAATTGTAAAAAGTGTTCCTCACCTATTCCCCACCCCCCTCAAGGCGACGTCTTTCCTTTCAGTTGGTATCAGAGCCAGGTTATCTCTTAATTAGGCTTTACCGCCTAGAGATAAAGATGTCATTTATAGAATAAGTGCACAATCCTACTTATATATTTGATGGCACTAATTATGATGTTTGGAAAATTCGCTTGCTTAATATCTTTAGGGACATGGATCCAAATTTAGAGAGAATTGTAGATATGGGTTTTTCTCCTCCAAAGGATTCCCAAGAATTATCTTTAGAGGATGAAAAAAACTCTTATCTCGATTCTCTAGCATGTAATGGTCTTATCTATGTTTTGAGCGATGTAGTTCTTGCGTCAATCATGCCTTGTCGGAACGCTCTTGAATTATGGACAAAGCTTGAAGATATATATGATGTGTCCAACACTACCAAGGATGATTGTCCTCCTTCCACCTCCAACCGTGATGAGCTCACGTCTTCTTCCACTTCACCAACATGTGGCTTGCCACAAGGTAATGATATGGTGAGTGGTGATAGAGATTGCATTCTTGATGGTGAATCTACTATTGATCATATTTCTCACCCATCTTATTGCAATGCTCTATCTTTGGACTTAAACTCCTCTAGCACCATAAATGCCTTACATGCTAGTGTTTATAGTCCTTGCATATCATGTAGTAATTGCTCAACTAAATCACATGATGATATTCTTTCCTTGTCTTGTTGCCATGATAAAAATGTTTCTATTTCCTCTAGTAATTGTTTGACAAACAATGTAGAGGAATCCAAACAATTGTTGGAACAAGACATGGACCTCAATGGTGCTTCAAGTAATTCTTAATCTTCCTCATCCATTACTCACTTTTGCCTTATGTCTAAGGAGCCTAAGGTATCTCCTACCTTGAATTCCAATATATCTAATGATGATGATATTAATGACGAAAGTGATAATGATGCCTCCATTGAAAAGAATATTGATATTGTCTCTCATGCTCTTTTAAAGAAAAAACATGCCCATTATAGCTTCTTAGAAATCATGACCATTCTTATTGAGCGCAAGGAGACAATTGATGCCTTGGAGACTCGTTGTGATGAAGGATGGGGTCTTGCTCGTGATTCCGCGGGTGAGATCCACAATCTTGAGATTGCTCTTAAGGAAGAGCAAGAAACTCGAGTTTCTCTTGAGGCGAAGCTAGAAACTAGTGAGGAGTTAAATAATGAAATGCTTGCTAAACTTACTAAAAAATGTGACCATGCTCTTGCCAAACTAAAAATGGGCAAATCCAAATCTCTTGAGGAGACTATTACTTTAGAATTATCTAAAGTAAAAGAAACCCGTGATAGAGCTCTTGAGGAAGCCATCAACTTCAAAATAAAGTATAATGAGCTTGTTAAATTATCCTCTTCTATTCCCAATGATAATGATGCTTGTGCTACTAACTTCATTTCTTGTGAAGCATATATTTTGAAGGAGAATGTTGAGCTAAGGGCTCAACTTGATTTGCTATCTAGCAAGTATGGGAAGTTGGAGGAAAATCATGAAAAACTTTCGAGCTCTAATGATGATCTTCTAGCATCCCATGCTAGGCTAGAGGTTACTCTTAAGGCAATATCTACAAAGGTAAAATCTTGTGAGCCTCTTGTGATCACTAGCACAATTTCTAGTAAAAATACTTTATTGCCATGTGCTAGCTCTAGTAATTCATCCACTCACAAAATTGTTACATCTTGTGATGAATTACTCTCCATGCCTTGTTGCTCTAATAATGTAGCATCTACTTCCTCTAGTATTTGTGTTGATACTAACCATGTAGAGGAAATCAAAGAGCTCAAGGCACAAGTCACTTCTTTGAAGAAAGAATTGATCAAGGGTCATGAAGGGAAGTCCACCCTCGACAAGATGTTGAGAGCGCGAAGACTTCCTCATGACAAGAGTGGACTTGGATTCAACTCCAGTATCAAGAACAAGTCCATTGACAATATGAAGCACAAGTTCATCAAGAAGAAGGGCCAAGATCAAGTTATTGATTCGGCCAAGATTGTGTGCTTCAAGTGCAAGGTCGAAGGGCACCATGTTAGATCTTGCCCCTTGAAGAAGAAGAAGCCTCTTAGTTGTAACATCCCAACATTTTGGAATGTTCAAAAATCACTAAAATTTAAAACTTTTCTTTTATTAAAATAAAATATTAAATGTATAAGGAAACCAACTATGAAAGACTTCAAAGATGAGTTAATATTTCAAATGTCACAGTTTAAACATTTCTATTATCCACTTTATTTCAAAAACCTTAAAATATAATTTGACAAATATTTTACAAACTAAAATTCATTTTATTTTAGTTTCATTATAAGTATTTGAATTAACCCACTTAGCCATATCTAATCATAAATACAAAGATTTTTCAAAAGGTTATATAATTATAAATGGTTTGCATTCCTTTAACTATGTTCAAAATATAGTTTGGAAATTATAAGCCTATTGTGTATAACTTTAAAACCTCATAGAATTTAAATTAATGAATTAGCCAAATAAACATTCAGTTGCTTAAATGAATTTCATCTATTTTACAAAGCATGAAAGGATTAATAGATTCTAAATAAGAATAAAATTAAAACAAAGGTCTTGTCCAAAGTTGTTATGAAGTTTCAAATGCATTATCATATTATAAAATATAAGGTTGCACAAATTATTTTCAATTAAAAATGAATACCCTATATTTCACATTTCCTAAACATTTTTATATTTAGTTCTTTAATATTATGCCAAAATAAAGATAAATGATTTCAGCAAAATAAGTTTAAATACCACAAATTCAAACATATTGAAATGTGGGTATTTTACAAATTTTATTTAGCCAAAAGAAAATCTAAATAAGATAGAAATTCAAATTTGACTTTAAGTGTCAAATTAGTAATTAATCAATATTTCAAAATATTATTTTTCAAAAATATTCAAAACATGCCCACAATTGGTTTAACAGAAAGGTAATAATTTTACAAATTTTTAGAAATTAATTTGACATCATTTGGACATTTAAATCAAAAGATATGAATTAAAGAAATAAAATCAGAAAAAGAAAATACTGGCTGACGTCATGCTGACGTCAGCAGATCTTCTTCCACCTCTGAAACCAACTCCTGCTAGACATCATTTCGAACGGGATTCTATCCCTTTCCCCGCCACCATAAATACCCAGCCGTGTCGCGTCTTTCCCCCCTCGAAACCCTAGCAAATCGCGCCCCCTAACTTCCAGAGAAGCTCGCCGGAGTACACCCAGGCCGCCGCCGTTTTTCACTGATCTCGCGACGAGGTGAGCACTTCCCCGCCCGAGACCGCGCTCCTCGTCTCTCCTTTTTGTTGCGCACCTCCTCATGCCTTAGGGCTATTCTTTTGTGCAGCCGAACGTCCGATCCTTGCACGACCCGAGCACGTCGGAGCACCCAGCATCTCCGGCCGCATCCCCACACGACTCCCGGACGCACTGCTCGACGACGGGGCCACCTTCGTCTTCCTCGTGCCGAGCTGCATCGCGCCGTCATATTCCCGAGGCAGGGGCCGCACCCCGTCGACCGGAGCGTCCAAGGCCAAGCCACCATCGTCGTTGTCCTCTTCTCCGGCGAGATTGCGCCGCCACCTCCTGGACACCCACAGTGAGCCTTTGGATCTGCTTTTAACGGTCACGATTAGAAGTCGAGGACGAAGCGGTACGATCTGATCTGGACCGTCAGATCCAGATCTGACGGCCCAGATCTGTGACTTATACACGTCAGCGCCACGTAGACAGCACAGTCAGCGCCTCGTCAGCGTCCACGTCAGCGCCAGCGTGTAAATCAATTTCCTATTTTAATGTTAATTGGAAAAATTGCAGATTAATCCCTGTAATTAAAACATCTATAACTTTTTAACCACAACTCCAAATTTAATAATTTTTATATATTTGGAAAGCTCTCGACATGTAGAATAGTTTGGATCTGACAAAATTCAAATTTGACTTAGTATAAAATATTCAAATTTCAAATGGTGAAATTAAGTGTATTTGTAATAACTTTAAATCTATAAATCCAAAAATTGCAAATAAAATTGTTTTAGAAACTTTAGAATATGTGTAAATTAATGCCACTGCTATAAAATATTTTTGAGTAAATTTTGAATGAATTCATAGTTGTGTGTTTAATTTGAATAGTTTGACTAATTTTGAAATAACTTTTAATAGAAACATTATTTTTGATTAAATCCAATTGCAATACATTTAATTAAAAGCTCTCTGTCTATTAACACTAATTATAAAATTTTGTTATAAAAAAAATTTAATTATAGGAAACTTTAAGCTTATAATTATTCCTTTATTATATTTTCTAAGACTAGACATTAATTAAATTGCATTTATAAAATTCATGCATATTATAAAGAAATCACAAAAGTTATCTTTATGTTTCTGGTGATTTAAAATTTCATTCATAGCATATTTTATTCTCATAGGAAAACCCCTCTTCAATAGTTTTCTCTAAGTTAGGATTATTTTCTAACTTAGTATTTTGAGAAAAGTGCTATACACTTAAGACACTTAGCAATTTTCAACATGGAGCTGGAAGACCAACGAAGGACTTAGCCAAAAACAAGACTTCAGAAGTATCTACAAGGAGAAGAAACACTTAGAAGAAAATCAAGAAGAAGTTCATGAAGACCAACCAGCAAATATTTTCCAAGTCTTGCTCTCTCTTTCTTTTCTCTGAAACTTCATGAAGGACTTAGAAGAAAACAGACTCTGGAAGCACCCAAAGATGTCAAGCACTTAGAAGAAAAGTGAGAAGAAGTTCAAGAAGGCCAACCCCCTTTTATTCTCTAAGTCTTTCTCTCTTCCTTTCTTCACCTATGAGACTTCATGAAGACTAAGGAAATCCAAGACCAGCCTCGAGGATACAAGAATCATCAAATCTGAAGATTCATCAGGACTACCCAGAACTCAATCAAGACATCATCCAGAAGAAAGTCACAAGTCTGGAGATGAAGCCTGCAGGACAACTACATCTTCCTTTCTATCTTTTCCCTCTTTCCTACTCTTGTCTTTTAGACTTAAACAAATTTTGATCATGATGTTATCATCTTGAAGTTGCTGGATCCTAGCAGCATAGTGGGATGAAGCGGCCTGGAAACAAACCTTACATGTCCACGTACATGAGACCTGTTCCACAATTTAAGTGGCTGGCCGGGTGTCTGTCTCTCTCACTATAGTGAATGTCCAATTTACAAAGAGTTGATAATAATTGTTGATCATCTTGAACAAATGACTTAGTATTTTTCTCTAAGTATTTTGCACATCATGGCTAAGCCATTAGAGTGCTTGTTTCAAGAAGATATAAAACAAAGCATGTTTATCCAACTTAAGACCTTAGTCCTTAGTCATTCTTGACCCACCTATTTTCCTTGCATTAACTTAAAAGATTTTGCATGGCATGGCATGCATCTCTAGTCCTTAGGAATAACTTGCATATCATGCATGTCATGTTTTCCTTAGAAGTATAAGAAACTTGTTTGTAGGTGTTGTGTTGTGTTATAATTGTTGTTTGTTGATTGTTGTATTGTTGTTTGCTTATATTGTTAGAGTAAACGGAGAGCAAGCGTTCGCTGTTGAAAAGAGTTTGTGAACAACGACAACATTCAAAGGCAAGTGGCACACCTCATAAACTTCCTATTTTTATATGCATTACTTAGTGTATTTTTATATGCATGTGTTGCTATGCTAAACCTGTGTAGAATCCCTTATTCCTGTGTCTAGGTTCCTATATCATACTTAGCAGAAATATTGATGCTATGCAATTGATGAAAGGTTTTTACAAAATGTTAAGTGACTACTCAGGACTGTGCTCATGGCTGTCTTCGCCTAGGATGAATTTCTATTCTACTTAGGCCTGTGAGCATGGTGATTTTTACCTGAGAGTGCACATCTACTAAGTTAAGAATGAAACACCTGGGTGGTAATTGGTCAGATGGTTTATGTTGAGTGGCTACTCAGGTCCATTTCTATGGTTCCTAGAGTATGTACACTTGAGAATGGCCACCCAGGAACAGAGGAATCTGAAGAACTCCGAGTGACGATTGCTTCCAGTGCAGCCATTGCCATATGGGCTCTGGCTTGATCAATTATGTTGCGTGGACTCTCTCCGGCTTGACAAGCAGATGTAGGGGGATGTTAGGTGGAACGGGTCAAGCCAGGTGGGAGGGAAAATGCTTCTGAAAGATCTCGTCTCATTCTCTCCTTTCCTTATCACAAATGGTGTGTAAAGGATACCTTGGGTTGAATGGGTACAATGGTGAAAGTGCACAACCTCTGCAGAGTGTAAAACTAAGTACTTAGCCGTGTCCCCGGTTACGGACAATTTTGAGCAGCTGATCAAGGACGTCAACGGAGGATTCCACCATTTCAACTTCAGAAATAAAACATGATGGGTGAACAAGGGAAGATGAGATTTATGGTTTTCATGCCATACTCGTCGATTTCAAGAAAAGTGTTTTCAAAAGAGTAGGAAAAATTGGCTTTATGCAAATTAGCCTTGAGCTCCACCAGCCAAATATGCATTTAGGCTTTAGAGTTATTTCCTTAAGTGTCCACCATAGTGTCACTTGCCAGACTCCATTTTTAATGGAATCTGACCCACGTTGTTGCAATATTTTTCTTATTGCAGATGTGATCAGATGACGAGTGAGGTTTCGTTAAAGGTTTCGAGTCTACAACCAACATGTTTTCGCCTGTGGCAGCATGAAAGTTATAGAGACTCACTGCTATTGTATTTCCGCTGTGTACTTTTTCAATGCTAGCTTTATGCTATGCAACTTGTATCAAATATTTTGTAATTCTGGATCATCGATGTAATAAAATTGACCTTTGTTGTGATATTAGATCGTAAACTGTGTGTGCAAATGAATCGATCCAGGGATTTGCACTATACACAGGTATCTGCCTTATTTTAAGAGCAGGTACGCTACAGATGGTATCAGAGCACTGTGTTGCCTGTAGGTTCGAAACCCCTAGGATTGGACTAAGACCCCAAAGGTTAAATAGTTAACTAAACTAGGTTTCCAAAACATGAGTGAATCTTGAACTTGTCTTTAATATGGTTTTACATTAAGTATCTTGTCTTGCATCTTTCCCTTTCTTTTAAAATTCTAATACTCTTACCTGTTCAAAATTTTAGATGGGAGAATACACTGAGACTGCGTATGCTGGAGTTTTGTCGGGTTTCATCTTTGGGAGGCAGCTGTCTAGATTGACAAGTGTATTGAAGCTACCACCACCTTATTTCCGAGGAAGGAAGGAGGAGACCAACATACCCCATGGGATACGTTGGGAAATACGCACCATCATGACCCCGGATCCTACGATGCCAGACTTCGAGCCCGTGGACTATGTCACATACTACCCAGATTGGATTGAGGGAGTGAACATAGCAATGGTGGACTTAATGGCTCGTTTGTGTTACAAGTATCGATTCAAGCTAGCACCAGGATCGCCCTTCCATGCCTTTGGGAAGAGGAATGCACATGGTCTCTCGATGGCTCACACGGGAAATCGCCTGGACCTGCCCCTCGTTAACAAGACATTTGAAGACTTGGATTATCTCATCAACTGTCTGACCAGGAGAGTCCAACAGACTCATGACGTCGCAAATCATGCACAAGCCGTCATACACGCAAAAACCCAAGAACTCCAGGCTTCTGAAAATCTTATTGGTCAGTTGAAGGAACTCATCCATGACCTACATTTGGAGAACCTTGGCAAGGATGAGCAAATTGCCATGCTTGAGGCGCAACTCGTTCCACCTCCACCACCACCAGTAGCTGAAGAAGGAGGTGACCAAAGCACTGGAAATGTGACTGTATCTGCAGCTACGAAGGAGGAAGGACCAGTGGAAGAAGACCCCGAAGAAGTGCTGTTTGAAGAGTCAACTGAGGGAGAAGTCACGCCTGTGGCAAAGAACCACGCAATAAAACGCAAGCGTAATAATTAGGAGGATAAGTGCAGTTATCAAAACCATGTTAGAGGGACCACCATTTATCTTATTTAGCTTATCGTATCGATTTAGTGTATTGACCTATCAAATTGTGGTATGGCAGTACTATTGCTTTCGTATTCCTACGACTTTAGTAAAAGAATTGTTCGATTTCTCAAAATAAGTTTGAAATTTTCATGTATGCATTGCTTGTGTTTGAACCTTGTTGCTTGATGTTTGTTAGATGATGTTTGTAATGGATTATCTTTATTTTTGGTTGTGCATTAGGAGGTTGAATTATCAACAAAACTTTTCTTTTAAGGGTGGTAGCCACCTAGAATATTCAAACCCAACTTATTAAACCCAGAGATCCCAAACGATCTTCTAGCCTCCCAAATTGAAAATTTATTCCCTACAAGTTTTCAAGTTTCCATGTCCGAAATTTCATTTCCCAAAACATCTCGAGTATCAGAATCATTCAAGCCCTTGCTTTCCTTTCTAGTCTCTCCGAATCTCGGGGACGAGATTCCTTTTAAGGGTGGTAGTCTGTAACATCCCAACATTTTGGAATGTTCAAAAATCACTAAAATTTAAAACTTTTCTTTTATTAAAATAAAATATTAAATGTATAAGGAAACCAACTATGAAAGACTTCAAAGATGAGTTAATATTTCAAATGTCACAGTTTAAACATTTCTATTATCCACTGTATTTCAAAAACCTTAAAATATAATTTGACAAATATTTTACAAACTAAAATTCATTTTATTTTAGTTTCATTATAAGTATTTGAATTAACCCACTTAGCCATATCTAATCATAAATACAAAGATTTTTCAAAAGGTTATATAATTATAAATGGTTTGCATTCCTTTAACTATGTTCAAAATATAGTTTGGAAATTATAAGCCTATTGTGTATAACTTTAAAACCTCATAGAATTTAAATTAATGAATTAGCCAAATAAACATTCAGTTGCTTAAATGAATTTCATCTATTTTTCAAAGCATGAAAGGATTAATAGATTCTAAATAAGAATAAAATTAAAACAAAGGTCTTGTCCAAAGTTGTTATGAAGTTTCAAATGCATTATCATATTATAAAATATAAGGTTGCACAAATTATTTTCAATTAAAAATGAATACCCTATATTTCACATTTCCTAAACATTTTTATATTTAGTTCTTTAATATTATGCCAAAATAAAGATAAATGATTTCAGCAAAATAAGTTTAAATACCATAAATTCAAACATATTGAAATGTGGGTATTTTACAAATTTTATTTAGCCAAAAGAAAATCTAAATAAGATAGAAATTCAAATTTGACTTTAAGTGTCAAATTAGTAATTAATCAATATTTCAAAATATTATTTTTCAAAAATATTCAAAACATGCCCACAATTGGTTTAACAGAAAGGTAATAATTTTACAAATTTTTAGAAATTAATTTGACATCATTTGGACATTTAAATCAAAAGATATGAATTAAAGAAATAAAATCAGAAAAAGAAAATACTGGCTGACGTCATGCTGACGTCAGCAGATCTTCTTCCACCTCTGAAACCAACTCCTGCTAGAAATCCGCAGCGATCCGGAGATCGATTCCGTGCCGTTTTCGAACGGGATTCTATCCCTTTCCCCGCCACCATAAATACCCAGCCGTGTCGCGTCTTTCCCCCCTCAAAACCCTAGCAAATCGCGCCCCCTAACTTCCAGAGAAGCTCGTCGGAGTACACCCAGGCCGCCGCCGTTTTTCACTGATCTCGCGACGAGGTGAGCACTTCCCCGCCCGAGACCGCGCTCCTCGTCTCTCCTTTTTGTTGCGCACCTCCTCATGCCTTAGGGCTATTCTTTTGTGCAGCCGAACGTCGGATCCTTGCACGACCCGAGCACGTCGGAGCACCCCGCATCTCCGGCCGCATCCCCACACGACTCCCGGACGCACTGCTCGACGACGGGGCCACCTTCGTCTTCCTCGTGCCGAGCTGCATCGCGCCGTCATATTCCCGAGGCAGGGGCCGCACCCCGTCGACCGGAGCGTCCAAGGCCGAGCCACCATAGCCGTTGTCCTCTTCTCCGGCGAGATTGCGCCGCCACCTCCTGGACACCCACGGTGAGCCTTTGGATCTGCTTTTAACGGTCACGATTAGAAGTCGAGGACGAAGCGGTACGATCTGATCTGGACCGTCAGATCCAGATCTGACGGTCCAGATCTGTGACTTATACACGTCAGCGCCACGTAGACAGCACAGTCAGCGCCTCGTCAGCGTCCACGTCAGCGCCAGCGTGTAAATCAATTTCCTATTTTAATTTTAATTGGAAAAATTGCAGATTAATCCCTGTAATTAAAACATCTATAACTTTTTAACCACAACTCCAAATTTAATAATTTTTATATATTTGGAAAGCTCTCGACATGTAGAATAGTTTGGATCTGACAAAATTCAAATTTGACTTAGTATAAAATATTCAAATTTCAAATGGTGAAATTGAGTGTATTTGTAATAACTTTAAATCTATAAATCCAAAAATTGCAAATAAAATTGTTTTAGAAACTTTAGAATATGTGTAAATTAATGCCACTGCTATAAAATATTTTTGAGTAAATTTTGAATGAATTCATATTTGTGTGTTTAATTTGAATAGTTTGACTAATTTTGAAATAACTTTTAATAGAAACATTATTTTTGATTAAATCCAATTGCAATAGATTTAATTAAAAGCTCTCTGTCTATTAACACTAATTATAAAATTTTGTTATAAAAAAAATTTAATTATAGGAAACTTTAAGCTTATAATTATTCTTTTATTATATTTTCTAAGACTAGAAATTAATTAAATTGCATTTATAAAATTCATGCATATTATAAAGAAATCACAAAAGTTATCTTTATGTTTCTGGTGATTTAAAATTTCATTCATAGCATATTTTATTCTCATAGGAAAACCCCTCTTCAATAGTTTTCTCTAAGTTAGGATTATTTTCTAACTTAGTATTTTGAGAAAAGTGCTATACACTTAAGACACTTAGCAATTTTCAACATGGAGCTGGAAGACCAACGAAGGACTTAGCCAAAAACAAGACTTCAGAAGTATCTACAAGGAGAAGAAACACTTAGAAGAAAATCAAGAAGAAGTTCATGAAGACCAACCAGCAAATATTTTCCAAGTCTTGCTCTCTCTCTTTCTTTTCTCTGAAACTTCATGAAGGACTTAGAAGAAAACAGACTCTGGAAGCACCCAAAGATGTCAAGCACTTAGAAGAAAAGTGAGAAGAAGTTCAAGAAGGCCAACCCCCTTTTATTCTCTAAGTCTTTCTCTCTTCCTTTCTTCTCCTATGAGACTTCATGAAGACTAAGGAAATCCAAGACCAGCCTCGAGGATACAAGAATCATCAAATCTGAAGATTCATCAGGACTACCCAGAACTCAATCAAGACATCATCCAGAAGAAAGTCACAAGTCTGGAGATGAAGCCTGGAGGACAACTACATCTTCCTTTCTATCTTTTCCCTCTTTCCTAATCTTGTCTTTTAGACTTAAACAAATTTTGATCATGATGTTATCATCTTGAAGTTGCTGGATCCTAGCAGCATAGTGGGATGAAGCGGCCTGGAAACAAACCTTACATGTCCACGTACATGAGACCTGTTCCACAATTTAAGTGGCTGGCCGGGTGTCTGTCTCTCTCACTATAGTGAATGTCCAATTTACAAAGAGTTGATAATAATTGTTGATCATCTTGAACAAATGACTTAGTATTTTTCTCTAAGTATTTTGCACATCATGGCTAAGCCATTAGAGTGCTTGTTTCAAGAAGATATAAAACAAGGTATGTTTATCCAACTTAAGACCTTAGTCCTTAGTCATTCTTGACCCACCTATTTTCCTTGCATTAACTTAAAAGATTTTGCATGGCATGGCATGCATCTCTAGTCCTTAGGAATAACTTGCATATCATGCATGTCATGTTTTCCTTAGAAGTATAAGAAACTTGTTTGTAGGTGTTGTGTTGTGTTATAATTGTTGTTTGTTGATTGTTGTATTGTTGTTTGCTTATATTGTTAGAGTAAACGGAGAGCAAGCGTTCGTTGTTGAAAAGAGTTTGTGAACAACGACAACATTCAAAGGCAAGTGGCACACCTCATAAACTTCCTATTTTTATATGCATTACTTAGTGTATTTTTATATGCATGTGTTGCTATGCTAAACCTGTGTAGAATCCCTTATTCCTGTGTCTAGGTTCCTATATCATACTTAGCAGAAATATTGATGCTATGCAATTGATGAAAGGTTTTTACAAAATGTTAAGTGACTACTCAGGACTGTGCTCATGCTGTCTTCGCCTAGGATGAATTTCTATTCTACTTAGGGCTGTGAGCATGGTGATTTTTACCTGAGAGTGCACATCTACTAAGTTAAGAATGAAACACCTGGGTGGTAATTGGTCGGATGGTTTATGTTGAGTGGCTACTCAGGTCCATTTCTATGGTTCCTAGAGTATGTACACTTGAGAATGGCCACCCAGGAACAGAGGAATCTGAAGAACTCCGAGTGACGATTGCTTCCAGTGCAGCCATTGCCATATGGGCTCTGGCTTGATCAATTATGTTGCGTGGACTCTCTCCGGCTTGACAAGCAGATGTAGGGGGATGTTAGGTGGAACGGGTCAAGCCAGGTGGGAGGGAAAATGCTTCTGAAAGATCTCGTCTCATTCTCTCCTTTCCTTATCACAAATGGTGTGTAAAGGATACCTTGGGTTGAATGGGTACAATGGTGAAAGTGCACAACCTCTGCAGAGTGTAAAACTAAGTACTTAGCCGTGTCCCCGGTTACGGACAATTTTGAGCAGCTGATCAAGGACGTCAACGGAGGATTCCACCATTTCAACTTCAGAAATAAAACATGATGGGTGAACAAGGGAAGATGAGATTTATGGTTTTCATGCCATACTCGTCGATTTCAAGAAAAGTGTTTTCAAAAGAGTAGGAAAAATTGGCTTTATGCAAATTAGCCTTGAGCTCCACCAGCCAAATATGCATTTAGGCTTTAGAGTTATTTCCTTAAGTGTCCACCATAGTGTCACTTGCCAGACTCCATTTTTAATGGAATCTGACCCACGTTGTTGCAATATTTTTCTTATTGCAGATGTGATCAGATGACGAGTGAGGTTTCGTTAAAGGTTTCGAGTCTACAACCAACATGTTTTCGCCTGTGGCAGCATGAAAGTTATAGAGACTCACTGCTATTGTATTTCCGCTGTGTACTTTTTCAATGCTAGCTTTATGCTATGCAACTTGTATCAAATATTTTGTAATTCTGGATCATCGATGTAATAAAATTGACCTTTGTTGTGATATTACATCGTAAACTGTGTGTGCAAATGAATCGATCCAGGGATTTGCACTATACACAGGTATCTGCCTTATTTTAAGAGCAGGTACGCTACATTAGTGAGAAGCAACAAGGAAATCAACCTCAAGTTCAACTCAAGCTTCCCAAGTTGAAGGATCTTCACTCCCCAAGAAGAAACAAAAGGCGGAGTGTGCTACACATGTCGTGGTAAGGATCACTTAGCCTCTTCATGCACTCATGGTAACTTATCCAACCCCAATATACTTTATCATGCTTATTTGCTTCGGAAGGATAAGGTTGGCAATTTGTTTGCCAAGTATGTTGGTACTCAAAGTGGTGTCAAGAAAATAACCATTTGGGTCTCCAAGCCTATTATGACTAACGTTTTAGGACCCAACTTGGTTGGGGACCAACAAGCTAAAACTTGATCAATAGGTGGATTCGAAGGACATTGGAGACTTGGCTACATCATGAAGAGTTAAGGGACATCAACCATATTCTCTCAATCCAAGTCAATTGATTATATAGCCTCGTCTTATATCCAATGTTTCTCCTTGCGGTAACTTGTGTTTAAATTTTATATACATTGAAAGTTGCTTGCACCCTTGCATGTGTTTGGTTTTGTACCTTTCTTTCTTGTAAGTGTTGTGCTCTCTACTTACTAATCTTGAGAGTATGTCTTGAGCTTTGTTTCAACTTGTTTATCTTAATTGGCTCTTGTTGGGATATGAATGGATTATCACATTATGGGGGAGTAATAAGCTATGTGCATATTACAAGCCTAGAAAATGTGAACATGTGAGGTAGTGTCATCTAGAATTGATATTCTTAATTATCTTGTTCCTAGGTGACATGTTGCTCAAACAAGTACCTCTCTTGCTCAAATTCTTTTTGTCTCTCATCTTTTGGTATCTTGTTTGTGAGAGAGTTTCTTGATGCTTAGCATGATCATTGATTATTTTAATCCATCAAAAATCTCTATGTAAGAATGTTTTTCAATTCCCATATTTTGCCACATGCTTATGTTTTGTGATTATGATCTTGAATATATACTTACCACCGAGAAATATCTCCATACATTCCTTGTCTTTGACAAGTGATAATTTTGTTTGTGGTATATTTATTGATCATATCTAATTTGGTCTTTGCTCATCAATCGCCTTATTTGTTGCCAAGGCTTGTTTTGGAATAATTCCCTATGTCTTCCTTGTATCCTTTGGATCCTTTTTTTTATCTACTCAAAATGTGTTTTGTGCTTTCTAGAGTTAAGAAAAGCAAGGATCCCATTGTTGTGTATTTACATTCGAAGTCTTACTTCTAGACAATGCACTATTCTTGGGGGAGCTATCCTACATTGAGTAGAACACCTTCTTTTGTCTTGTTAGTGGATCTTATATTTTTTCCTTAAACTTGTGTTCAAAAAGATATATGGAGGGTGATGATCCCACTTGAGTGCATTTTGTGTTTACATGCAAGATCAAAAACTATGCACTATCACGGGGAAGCTACTTTATATTATAGAGAACAACTTTCTCTAAATTAATATTGTATCGTATTCACTTCTTGGAACATGACTAGTGTTTAATGATATACATGGAGAGCAATGACTCCATTTATGTGCATTTTGTATTCTTATACAAGATCATATAATTCACGAATTGTGGGGGAGCAATCCTATATACTTTTGAACATTAGTTGTCTTCCATTGACAATTGGTCTTTTCTTATTGGTGTTGGATCCCGATGACGTGTCTCGTTGGAAGACAAACATTGTTCGTCTTGGTACTTTTGTGCCATCACGATAAGTGTAGAGGGTATTGGTTTATTCTATCAAACCTTTTTATCCTATGTGGAGTTGGCTACCTCATTCCTTGTCTTTAGTCTACCTTCTTGAATGAGATAAACTTTTGAGCATTTTTATTGGACGCATTTCTTTTGCTCAATAGTTTTGGCCTTGACCTATTTTCAGTTGATATCTTTTCTCTTTGGTTTCTCCAATCATGTGTTGATTCGAGTGTTGGGATATAATGTGGACAATTCTTTTTCTTGCCACACTTTTGTGTAGCTTCTTGTTTTAATTGGTATTTTGTCCAAAATTCTATCTCTTTTGCTTCTTGAAAGTTTTGTGCATGCATATTTACTATATATATCTTATGTCATGCTTTCTTTCCTTGTTCCAATATATAGTATAAACTCCACCAAATCCTAAATGGCTAAGATGTGCTTGAAATTCAATTTCATATCAAAAGGCACATATTTATGTGGAGTTTGTCCTATGTATTGTAGTTGCTCTAACTACTTCGGACCCAATGAGTTTGGGTACCACTTTGTACTTAAATTTGTTTTAGGTACATTGGAGATGCATTGGAAGCTTGTCTCGATTGCAAGGAGATAGTCCTCATCATGTGCCTTTTTGAGCCAATCTTGGATTATCATGAGCACCTACCTCCTACTTCATCAATGATATCTCGGTAACAAGTATCTATCTCATGCATACTTTTCTAGCCCTCAACCTTGTGTAGGTTGTATTTTGGCATGAGTCTCTCGAGTTGCATTTGATATGGTTTTTGCAAAGTTCCTTTCAAATCGTCTTTATTACAAATTTGAGCAAGCCGGGATGATTACATAGTAAAGGGAACATATTTGATCATGTTCATGATTCATCAATTCCAACTATGTTAATCTAGCAATTTTTCTTAAATTGTCTCATATGCAATACGGATGAATTTTCAAAATCATTTGTCGTTTGAGAGAGTTTTTACCATTCTCAAAGCATCTCAACTATCACTTATCATTTGTGGGTATTTGAGATACTTTGAAGAGTGTGTGTTGGAAGTTTTTCTTTTCCTAAAATTTTAGCTTGGTGTTATGGGTTTAGGCAAAATTCTCATTGATATTTATGACTTCCTAGTGGATATCATGTTCTTTTCCTAGTACCTATTTTGTGTGTGCATGTTTCTAGGTGGACTTAGTGCCTACTAAGAAACTCATATACATGAAATTAGGTATATACTTCTTTGGTATTCAAAATCTTTAGTGATCACCTTTATTTCCCTCTTGATCCTTTGGTGATCTCTAAAAGGAACAAGCTTTGTATTTGATTTGGTATTCTCTTTGCCTCTTTATAAGCTTGTAAACCTATTTGTTGTGTATTCTTTGGTGTGTTTGTATGCGAAATACATGATATACACTATATGCTTCTTACCTTGAAAGACAATGGTGATGCTTTGGCTCACCCTTCTTAGTCTCCTAAAATGTATTTCCATATCACATCCATCCTTTCTCGCTTGAGAAAGTCTTTAATTGTCACGTTTCTTTCCTTATGCTCAACATTTGTTTGTTGCAAGTTGCGTTCATTCTTTTCCATCTATGCACTCTTTCACTTGGTTGTTCAAATTAATCTAGGAAGGAATGAGGATTCCATGTTGTGCACCTTATATTGAAATACAAATTCTTCATTGTGCATGTACCTTGGTGGAGTTCCATCTTGATTCATTTGAACACTTGATTGATCTTATCATAAAATCTTCTCGTGTCCATTTTTTTGGATCCTTTGATTGCTTGCTAAGTTTTTTAATGCATCTTTTGCAATTGGTATCTTTCTATTTGATTTCGATTGGTCTCTTTCTTTTGCTTTATTTGGATCCTCAATATAATTTTATCCCCTCCATCTTTTCGTCATTGGATATATGCATTTGATTTCACTCATTTCATGAGAGATACATAATTTATGGGGGAGCTCTTATTATATTGGCCTTCTAGATTTTTCACCCATTTCGGCAATGGATGCCAATGGGGGAGAGATTTAGAGGGTTTTAAGAGAATTTTGATTCTCTTGCCTCCTTGCTTTGCTTAGTGTGTTGCACGGTTTTTTAATTCCTTATATAAACCCTCGTAAAAGGGATTGTCATAAATTACCAAAATGGGGGAGATTGAAAGGGCATGTGCCCTCATGTATGGTTTTGATAATTAATGACAATCCCTATGGACTAATGTTTGTGCTGAGCATATTGCAAGTATGTCTTGAATATGTCAAGACATCACCTATATGAAGATATATGGGATGATACGAGATTGATCAAGATGTTGATCAACACACAAAGCTACAAGATGTACCAAGTGGATCATGTATCTCTTGGGATGGTAAGCTCTTGTCCATATAGCTTTGTGAACTAACTCAAGTGTGTGTGGTATCTATATGTGGGGTTAGGTATCTTCCCATGGGCTTGCAACAAGAAGATCAATTCATATAGCTCATGGAGGATGACGTCATGTCGTGACCGTCATCAAGGTTGACAAGTGCAAGACCAAGAGAAGCTTGTCGGAGATATCTTATGCTTGGAGTAAGAAATGAAGACATGAAGACGAAGCTAAGTGAGGCTCTCCCATAATGGAGTATGTGGGAGCATTTGGAGGAGTCTTCATCAAGCATGTGCTAGCAAGAACAATCAAAAAAGGTGGTCCACTTGAAGAGATCAAGATCGTCATCTTCTAGCTCAAGTGGATTGCTCAAGTCAAAGGTATGATCTTAATAGGGTTATAGGATAGATAGGCGTACTATCAAGAGGGGCTCTCGAGTCACTAACTTGATCGCACCTTTGTGGAGAGCTCAAACCTTTGCATGCTTGGCATATCATCTTTCTTGGTTCTTATTTGGCTTTTCTCCTTGTTGGAATTTGGTGCTTGTCTCGTGGTCATCTTGACAAGCACAAGTGCTTCGAAAATGTTTTACTTAGGAAAACTTGTTGTGCTTTATCCATGTGATGATTTAGAGCTTAGTTCATATTCATATTAAGCTCTAATTTAACAAAAACGGATTTCATATGAATATCTTGTTACATTTTTGATATTGGAGGTTTTACCGGTCTACATGTTATATGAAAGTTCAACCTTTCCCCATTTGGTTTTATGCTCACATGATGTACTATGATGTTTCTTTGCATGATCTTATAGAGCTATTTGTTGCGATTCCAACAAGGCAAAAATCATCAAAAACGGAGTTCAGATGGTCAAGTTATCATCGTTTTCGTTTGGGTGGTCCTGCAATTTTTTTGTCTAGCGGTTGTACCGCTCCGGTACCGCCAGGTACCGCTAGGAAACCAGGAACTAGCGCGTTTTGGGCGTCCAGAATCACCCGGGGCGGTAGTACCGCTACCGGGGCGGTAGTACCGCTGAGGGGTCGCGTTTTTCACATAGGGTCCTATTTAAGGGGGTCTTCTTCCCAATTGACCCCAAGCTCTAGAGCACGAAAATCCCCTCCATTGTTGACCTTCTTGAGCTTGCCTATCTCTCAATCCCTCCCATGATTCTTGCATATGTTTGAGGGAAAAGAGAGAGGAGATCTAGATCTACAATTCCACCAATCCATATCCTCTTTAAGTGAGAGGAACCTAGTAGATTTAGATCTTGGAGTTCCTTTGTGGTTCTCCTCCTTTGTTCTTCCTCTCTTATCCACCCATAAGCATTGGTTGTTTTTGGTGGGATTTGGGAGTGAAGGATTTGACTTCTTTGTGGTTTCTTTGCTCTTCCTCTCTTATTCTCCCATTAGCATTTGTTGCTTTGTTGGAATTTGAGAGTGAAGGTCTTGAGCACTTTGTGTGCTCTTGTCATTGCATCTTGCATTGGTTTGAGCCCTCCACGCGGATTCGTGGTGGTGAAATTCGTGAGCTTGTTACTCTTGGGTCTTGGACCCTAGACGCCTTAGTGGCCGGCTTTGTGGCATAAGACCTTTTGTGGTCAAGGCCTTTGTGGCTAGTTGGGACCTTTGTGGTCAAGACCTCTTGTGGTCATTTGGGAGCTCCCAATTCGGTTGTGGGTGTGTGCCCCAAGGTACGTTGTACGGGATTGTTCTCCTCCCCCAAAGGAGCTCATAGTGGAAGGTGGACTCGGACCTTTGTGGTCGAGTTCACCGGAGAAGAAGGTGAGGCCTTTGTGGCGTTGAGCAAACCTGTTATGGTTTCTCACACCTCTCCAACGAGACGTACACCTTTTGTGGTGGAACTCGGGAATACATCCTCGTCTCTGCGTGCCTCGGTTATTCCTATACCCGAGCTCTTTACTTATGCACTTTACTTTGTGATAGCCATCGTGCTTGAAGTCCTTTACCCTGCCATCACTGTTTTTTGTCTTGCGTAGCATAACTTGTTGGTGCACATAGGTGAACCTAGTATATTTAGGTTGTGTCATTGATAAGTTAAACACTAAGTTTTATTCCGCATTAATCAAGCCTAAATTGTAAAAAGTGTTCCTCGCCTATTCACCCCCCCCCCCCCCCCTCTAGGCGGCGTCTTTCCTTTCAATTGTGTTCCTACAGAATATCATAATATTTTATGCACTAACTCTCTAATGAAGTTTACTTTAAGTTTGGTGTGGAGAAAGTTTTTAAGGATCAAGAGAGAAGGATGATATAATGTGATCAAGCGGATAGTAATGCCAAAGCTTGGGGATGCCCCGGTGGTTCACCCCCAATATATTTCAAGAAGCCTCAAGCGTTAATGCTTGGGGATGCCCAACGCATCCCCTTCTTCATCAACAATCGATCAGGTCCTTTCTAGTGAAACTATAATTTAATTCCGCCACATCTTGTGTGCTTTTCTTGAAGCATATGTTTGTTTTTGTTTTTGTTATTTTCATTCTCTGAATAAATTGGATCCTAGCATTATTTTGTGTGGGAGAGAGACACGCTCCGCTTTTTCTTATGAATACTCGTATTCTTCACTTATATTCGTTAAGTATTATTTTCTTGGTATGGTTTGCTTTCTAGCTCTTGTTTTTCATGCATCTCTTGCTAGAGATGTTAGCTTTATTATATTATACTCTCATATCTCATTGTTTACTTACTTGGAGAGTTTATCTTTTAAATAAGTTGATTGGTGTTTGGTTGAGAACAGAAAATGCTAAAAGTGGTAGATGGTATAACTAAATGATACATAATCTTGTAGATCATTAAATTGTGTCACTTGAATCATTGATGTTGTTTTGAGATATTAATTTTCTTAATGGTAAACATGATGGTCTAGTAAAGTGGAATGATTAATGGTTGGTCTAGAAAAACTTGAAGCTGTGCCACACTTAAATTTCCAGTTGATTGCATAATGGTATATGACTTCTATTTGCCTAAGGCAACCATAATGACTTTATGTTATGCGCTACGGTCGGGGAAGCCAACGGTGACTTTGTCATTCGCCACGATCCCTCTAGGAGTAATTTTCATTATGCCTTGTATGATCATATTTTTTATTTGGGATATTTTTACTTGTGAGTTCTAAAACTGCGATTTTCATGGCACTCCCACCACCATATTGCTAGCCTCTTCGGTACTTTGCATTGCCCTTTCTCACATTGAGAGTTGGTGCATTTTTCGCGGGTACATCCAAACTCGTGGGAGATCTTCATCTTGTTCTCCTACCCATAAGCCAAATATCTTCCTCAAAACATCCACCATACCTAGCTACTACAGCATTTCCATAGTTGTTCCGAGATATATTGCCATGCAACATCCATCTTACATTACATGACTTGTTGTGATTCATTACTTATATGTTGCTTTGCGTGATTCTATAAAGCTGATATGTGGTTTTACCCATGTTACGCTAGATCATTGCATAACCTGCTACATTGGCAGAGGCACCATTGTCATATGCATTTTATGGCACATTCATATTAGTTACTTGTATCATCAGTATGTTGTCATATCATCACTAGTGTGTTGTCATATATCATATATCATATATCATATATCATATTAGGATGCTTGCCCCTAAAAGTAAAAAGAGCCGTGGAGGCCATCGAAAAGAGAAACAGAAAAAAAATAGAAAAAAGTGAAAAAGAAAAGAAAGAAAGAAAGAAAGAAAAAGAATAAAAAGGGGGCATCATTACTATTCTTTATCACACACTTGTGCTAATGTTATACCACCATATCATTTATGATCATTATTTGTGCTCATGTTTAGCACTTGTACTCCATATGAGAGAGTTTTCATGTCTTAGTTGCATAACTATGTGGGGAACTTTACACTATAGAACTTGGCTTGTATATTCCAAAGATGAGCCTTCTCAAAAGTGCTCTAGGTCTTCGTGAGCAAGCAAGTTGGATGCACCCCCACTAGTTCCATTGGAGAGCTTTCATACACTTATAGATCTATGTGCATCCGTTGTGTGGCAATCACTACTCCTTGCATAGCTTTGATTGTAAGACTTCCTCTTTTCTAATGATCACTTGCAGCTTTGTGAGCCTTTCTTCCGTTGGCGTTCAAAACCTCCGTTAACATTCTCTTACCATAACCTCCTGGTGCCAGGAACCAACGTTGAACGCTTGCTTGTTTCTTTTGTACAAATAAAGTATTGATCTTCTACGTGCATATTGATATTGCTTCACTTGATCCTTCATTAAGTTGTCATGTTTGTTGGAAGCATTAGATGATTATATTGTTGTGCTTGAAGCTTAAATCATCTTTAATATCTACTTTGCACCGTTGATTGCTATCTAATACTATATCATTGAAAGCTTTGCTTGCTTTGCCTACTTGTTTATTTATTACTCATTTGATATCAATATAAACTACAACCCTTATTCATTTGATCAAAGTTTACATGCCTTACATTATTACGTGAACAAGATTGTGTTTAAGCAGGTCACTTAAAAAATTATTCTTCTTTTATCGTTTTTGCCTACTCGGGACGAGTAGAACTAAGCTTGTCGATGTTGATACGTCTCCAACGTATCTATAATTTCTTATGTTCCATGCTATATTATACCATGTTATTACATGTTTTATATACATTTTATATAGTTTTATGCATTTTCTGTGACTAAATTATTAACAAGATGCCACAGTGTCAGTTCCCTGTTTTCTGCTGTTTTTGGTTTCAGAAAAGTACTTAAGGAAATATTCTCGGAATTGGACAAAAAACATCCTGGAATTATTTTTGAATTATGAACGCTCTAGAAAGCTCAACACGAGACGAAGTGGGGGACCAAGGCACTGTCACCTGGTCCTCGCGCGGCTGGTTTCTGAGTCGTGCGAGCACGTGGTGAGGAGCCCTCGGGCCTCCACCGACCTCGCCCTTTCTCCTATAAGTACCCCCAACAAACATAAAAATCGGACGGTGTTTGATATTTCCTCACGGGTCCAGAGCGCCACCGTCATCGAAGACAAGATTCGGGGGACAAAACTCTCTGTTCCGGCACCCTGCCGGGACGGGGAATTGCCCCCGGAGCCATCTCCCACAACTCCACCGTCATCTCCATCGCGGTTGATGACTCCTATGATGAGGATTGAGCAGTTCTCCCCCGGGGTTGCGGGATCTACGGTAGCCATGTGGACTATCTCTCTCTCCCATGATGTGATCATGAGCTTTGTAATCTAGTTGAATATGTGATGCTACTATTTATCTATTGTACACTCTAGAGGTTACTTTAATATGAACTCCGGGGTTATTCGCGGTTGTAATGGTGACAATGTGTGGACCGTGTGTGATTCCTATATGACATTGTTGGTGTTAGTTTACTCTGACTTTAAGGGTGCTCTTGTAACCCTACACAATGAATGGTGTTTGTTATTCAACATGAGAGTGTTTGATAGTAGTGTTTATTTATTTAAATTTGATGTCATTGTTGAGAATGTCCACTGGTGAAAGTAGGATCCGTAGGCCTTGTTTCGAAGCATTAAAACACCATTTCCAACAAGTTCTGCTACATGTTTGTTTGCTGCCATTTTTATTATAGATGGCAATTACTTGTTATAATCATCCATATAACTTGTATTTCACTATCTCTTCGCATAACTAGTGCACCTATACATCTGACAAGTGTATTGGGTGTGTTGGGGACACAAGAGACTTCTTGTATATTAATTGTAGGTTGCTTGAGAGGAATATCTTTGACCTCTACCTCCCTGAGTTCGATATACCTTGGGTGATTCACTTAAGGGAAATTTGCTGATGTTCTACAAACCTCTGCTCTTGCAGGCCCAACACTGTCTACAAGAATAGAAGCGTGCGTCGACATCAGTTGTATACACATATTATTGTCCGGAACCGATGGCCCCAAAGTGACAGTAATTGGGATAACCGGAGGGAATGGCTGTGATGTGAGGATCATGTGTTCACGGAATGTTAATGCTTTGCTCCAATACTTTATTAAAAAGATTACCTTAATTGCTAGTAGTTTCCCTAGAGGCCCCGCTACAAATGGGCTGGCAGGACAAAAAATGATATGCAAGTTTCTCAATGCGAGCACGCACAACTAAATTTGAATACATGCTTATGATTAGTTAATACTTGGGTGCTTTATATTATTTATCTGCAAATGCCTATGCTTTGATATTACATGAGTTATCTTATCCATGCAACGCCCGTACATCCGTCCCTATGCCTACAATATTTTAATCATGTTGTCTACTGCGATCACAATTGCTATCTTAATTCTACTGCTGCTATTATTTCATTACTGTCTCTGCTATAAAACTGTTGCTACTGATAATCTGTCTCGAGCAATTCTATTCACAGATGCAGCTGATCTGACAAATCATATGTTAAATCTTATAAATATTCTTTGGCTCCCCTTGTGTCGAATCAATAAATTTGGGTTTTACTTCACTCGAAGACTATTGCGATCCCCTATACTTGTGGTTCATCAGCGACCCCCGCCATACTGGGCGGGAGGATACTCTGAGGGGCGTGGGCGGCCGGTGTTGGGGAACGGACCGGGCCGTGATGCAGCATTCGCCGAGGACGTCCACTCCGCATATTGAGTCTGTTGTGCCTGGAGAGCATCGAACGAGAGGATATGAGCTTAGAAATTGGAGTAGGGCACCGAACGATTACCGACGGTGAGAGACGTAGCGATCACGTTGAAAGCAGGGCCGAGTTCGGTGATGATGTAGTCCACAAGCTCGTCGTTGGAATTAAAGACTCCGGCTGCCGCCATGCAATCGGCAAGAGACTTCATCTTGTGCATGTACTGCGTTGCGGTCAGCTCCTCCTTCCGTAGCGATTGAAGTTGACGACGAATGTGGCAAACGTTGGCGCGACTCTGAGCGCCAAACATGTTGTGGACAGCGACCCAGGCCGCTGCGGCAGTTCGACAACAGATGAGTTTGCAGGCGATATCGGGCTCCATGGAGCCGAGGAGAAGGCCAATGACCCTCTGGTCTGTGACCCACCATGAGGTGTAGGCTGGGTTTGGGACGTCAACAGCAGCCTCCCCCGTCCCTTGCTTGATGGTCTCCGCAGGAGCGGCCATGGTGCCGTCGAGATAGTCGTAGAAGCCGGCACCGGCGAGGTTCGGGAGGGTCAGCCCCTTTCACAGCATGAAGTTGGTGGCGTCGAGACGGACGGCCGGTGGGGCGATGGCGGAGGCTGCAGCAGGGGCGGAGACGAGGGCGCCCGCGGACGTGGAGAGCTGGAATGAGAACGACATCTTGACGGAGCAATCGCTGGGAACTAGCAATCAGTACAGTAGCGCGCAGATGGGTGAGCGATCGCTGAGAACTAGCGATCAATACGGCAACTAGCGATCAGTACGACGACAAAGCAATCGCTGGGTGGCGACTCGCGATGTCGAGCAGAACTGGCGCGGCGGCGGCGAAATAGAGATGAACCGAGATCGGCTCTGATACCAAGTTAAACATTAGGGTTTTGGTAGAGCACATGCTCTCCGTTGATCTCTTTATATAGCATGATAGAGGTACAATACAGTTACTTGTACAGTACGGTACAAGGTATACCGATTCTAATAGAGGCAAAGACAAGGATACGAGATAAATGTGTCTGGAAAAACCTCTCTTGCGGACGAGTGAGGCGACGCGCCGGCGGCGGCTAACGCTTGCTCCGGGGGCCCTATCTCCGGCGGGTGGCCTTGCCGGTTCTCGTTTCGCTTGTCTCGAAGAGGACGAAGAGATCGTTGAAGTGGAGGACTGGATCTCAGATGGCTGTGAGTCGGAGGTCCCCTTCGAGGCTGCCATGGAGGTTCTTGATGATCCACCGCAGGCGGGATGGATGAATGTGACGAAGAAAGGAAGGCTAACCGAACAGAAACTGGCGCAATCCTTCGGAACAAGATAGGTTTTCCGACGCCGGCATTGCAGTTCTGGGAGAAGGGTTCTTCTTCCTCGACGGCGACCAACGAAGGTGAGTTAACGAGTGTTTCTGGTTCCAGGCTCCTGGCCACGGATGCAGACACACGAGATGACGCTCCTTCGCTGCCATCTTCTACGGCAACGGTGACGCGGGGAAGTTCACCGTGCTCCCCTCTTAGATTCCGGCTGTCGCGGCCTCCGCGGATGGGGCCATGGAGGGGTCCCTTCTCGTCGCGGCGAGTCACGCTGCTGCCGGTTCTGGGCAATTTCTTCAAGCCTGAGGCGCTGGCGGCGGCATCCTCGACGGCCGGTATGCCGACGACGCTGGCCGAGGTTGACGAAACAGGCGACGCGGCAATCGCGCTGATTCAAACGACGCATGCGGACGATCAAGTCCGCTCGTTCGGTTACTCTTTGCGCCGTGGGATGGACAACTTCTGGGCCCGGATGCAAAACCCTAAGTAGTCTTCGTGCCCGGTTGCTTGTTCTCGGTCTATGCCGCCATCCGCCTCGCCCACTCGCCGCCCTACGTCGCCACAAGCTGTGGTCCCGTCTCGTAGTCCTCTGCCATCGACAACTGCTGCTCCAAGACCTCCGCCGGCCACGACATCTCGTTCCTTTGCGGACGTGGTCTCGCGGCCTTCGCATGCTGCAATGGGCGGGCCTCCGAAGCGGCCAGTGTTTCAAGGGGGCGCGCCGCCCAGCTTCTAGCCGGTCGCGCACCAGCAGAGCTTCACGCCGAACGCTGCATTCTAGGGATATGGTGGCCCTATTGGTCTAGGGCAGGCTAACCATGGCACGAACGTCTTTTGTAACGCCCCGGATTTTCCAAATTAGATTTGTTTGTTTTCTTTTTTGCATCATCATGTCATCATGCATTTGTCACCTCTTTTATTTATTGTAGCATTTAAATTCAATTTCCACTTTTAAACTCAAATGCAATTTAAATAAATTCAAATGTGTTATTTCAAATTTTTCAAATATTCAAACTAGTGAATAATTTGTCTATTTTAAAACTATTTTATTTTGCTAAAAAGTTTCTATCTCTTTTCTTTTTCTATTTTGTTTCAAAATACAAAAACAGAAAAGTAAAAAAAGAAAAGAAATAACAGGGAGAGAAAAAACCTTACCTGGGCCGAACCCCACAAATCTGGCCAGCCCATCTCCTCCCTGTCGTCTTCCTCGCTTTACAGCGAGGCAGCAATGGCTGCCCCCACTCCACCTGCTCCCCCTCCTTTTAGCCGGCCCCTCCTCCTCCTGTGCCCCAAACCCAGCTCTCTCCTCTTCTTCCATCGCGCCGCCGCCGCCAACTTCTCCTCTCCTTCCCCTCTGCTTTTCTTCTCCTCTGCTTTCTTCTCCACGAAATACACCGGAGATCCACCTCGCCGTAGCGCCGCCGCGCCAGTGACGTCGAAGCTCCGCCGAGCCGTCCCGGAGCTCCGAATCGTCTTCGCCAACCTCCTACCCGAAGGAATCGGACCAGGAGTCCCGGTATCCGTCGCCCTCGTCTCCGTCTCCGCCACGGCCGGCGACCTCCGCCGTCGCCATTCGTCGCCGCTGCTCCTCCCCAAGCCCAAACAACCCCACCAACACCTCCTACGTGAGCTCCTCTACCGTTTCCCCCTCTCCCCATGTTCGTTTGCGTCTTGGTTTCGTCGGAATCATCCACGCCCCCGCCGGTCCTGTCTGTCGCCGCCATGGTCGAGCACGGACACGAGCGCACGTGCCTCCCCTCCTCAACCTGGGCAGAAAAACGGAACAACCACCCGACCACGCACCACACCGCAGAACCACCCGCAAGACCTAGCCCCTGCGTTTCCTCGCCGATTTCTGCCGTTGTTCTTCCCATCGTCGCCCTGTTACGGGTTTCTGAACTTTGGTTTCAGTTAACGTCAAAGGAACACCTTTTGGCCAGTTGCACGAACACATTCAACACAAATCTCGTACTAGCCTGTAGGTGTTCCCCTTGATCCTGGACCTGTGAGATCGGGAGATCAAATCCCGGCACCGCGTCAACCTTTTTTGTTTCTGTTTTGTTCATCTGAAAGTACTGTCGGACTGCATCTCTGTTACTGTCGGAAGTTCTGTTAACGTTGCTTGTACTCTTCATAAGAAGCTGTTCCGTATCAATATCACCAACACTGATCCGCCCGATTGGCTAGCACCACCGCTTCTCACTCCGCCGCACGCCCCTAGTTCGTATCCTCCTTTGTCGTGGTGAATAAAAGGCACACTTTTTTTTCTTTCTGAACTGACATGTGGACCCCCTGTCATTGACTCGTGGTGAGAGAGAGGCGTTGTAATCTTTCCCCGAGCCCCCTGTGCTCTCTGATTTCGTGCTTAAGTCCCCACCGACACATCTTCCATCACCAACAGGTCCATGTACTTTTTAGAAAGAATCCCAAAACTAAATTGCTAATAACTTTTAATCTATAACACCAAATAAAATAATATTTATATGTTTATTTATCAGAAAAATGCAATGAACATTAATGTGCCATTCTTATGTCATTTTGTATCTTTTATTTTAATTGCTTAGTGTAATTTATTGGTTGCACCTAAATGATTAAATATGGAATGTGTTGGGCTTTATTTAATTATTGCTCTATTCCATTTAATTTAATTAGATCACCATGCCATGTGTTACCATGTTAACCAACATTTAATATTATTGAGTAGATAAATAACTTGCACCTAAATATTAATTGTCGGGTTGCTTTCCCGCTTAATTTGGATTAATTGTATTTGTTTAGCATCTTGCCATGTCATGCATCATTCTCGTATGATCATGCTGGATCTTTTGTCGTAGTTGTAAAATGTATCTTTTACGCTTTCCAGTGTTTGTTGCTTCTTTCCGGATAGGACGTTGAGATGTGTGAGCAACGACAAGATCTGCTTCCATGCGGGATTCCAGGCAAGCAAAGTTTGCTTGTTTACCTATACATTGTCTTTCATACTTGTCGTTGATTTCTGCTACCCAAGTATTCGATTCTTTATCGCGATCCCATCACATGTTATCATGCAGTCTATACAGCTTTATCCGCACAACCTATTACATGTTGCATGTTTATTTGTTGGCCTTGCGAGTCGTAGCGCATGCTTAGAGTTGTTTGTGCGAGTCGTTTGTTGGTCTTTTAATTCATATGCTTAGTATGATAGACTATTCTACTTTAATAAAATGCTATGTTATGTTCGGTATTATAAATAAATGATAAGGCACCGGCGGAAGGCCTTGCGAGGTGCTTTGTTCTGCTAAGTGTCGACCTAGGAACTGAGATTTTGTCCTCGGATCCAATTTTGAGCGCACTAACCACTTGTGGGTGGCCCTATGGAGCCCCCTCGACTTTAAACGGATCTTCAGCTTGTCCAGGTGCCGCAAGTAGTTCGGGGTTTCCATTTGCTCATATGCATGTTCATGATGATGATGATTGATGAGAGGTTACTTGATATGGGGCGCGTGAAGCGGACAGTTCCTACTGCGGTTTGAGCCGCATGGCGCGCAGGCACAAACTAATGAGTCCGCAATTGAGATTTGGCTGGACTCCGGACGCGGGTAACAACTCATATGGGTGGCACTTGAACTTGATGTTGTGAAGGAATGAGTCGTGTTGAGAGGCTCTAATGTTTTTGACTGGGTTGATCATGCGAGTATGGGTACAGCAGTGCACCCCTGCAGGGTATAATCTTATCGATGAGCCGTGTTCACGGTTATGGACGACTTGGTGATGATGCTGGCTAACAAGATCTAGACAACTTACACCTAATCATTGTTAATTAATCTGACTAGTAATATAGAATTACTTTCACAATAAATGGTAACAAAAACTGTTCAATGTGTGAGTTTTCCCGAATTGCTTCCTCATACTTGGTTGAGGGGGTTAATCCGAGAATGGGTTATGATTGGTGTTAGTAGTAGTTGGTTACTTATGCGTTCTCTTATCCCTCTCTAATTAGACGAAAGTTGTAGCATGTCTCTATTAGGTTGCTAGTGATGCTGCCGCTAAGTCCACCTACCCCATATTTTGGGAGATGGTGTAGAAAGTAGGCAGGTTGGTTTTTCTTGTCAGGGAGTGCCATGACCCTCTTTTGGGTTGTGCTTTATGTGCAGTTAACAGGTTTGAAGTCTGACGACGTTAGCTTGGGAATCCCTCTGGCTTGGGCTGGGCAGGGATATGTCGCCATTGCTTATCTTCAGGACTCTTAGTCCAATTTGTATCTTATCCGTAGTCAGATACTATTTTGTTTCCGCTGTCATTTTTATCTTTGTATTGTATCATTTGTATCTTGACTCGTTCGAGTCGTTGTTGTATTTATATCTTTTTGTTGTTGTTGTGGATGTATCAGAACTGTTGTAATGTTATCACAATTCCACCCACATAATGCGCATGTTTCAGCGTGCATATCATGTCTGGTGGGCGACCTAAAATCGTTATTATGCGGATTTTGGTGGGATCGCTTAAGTCTACATGGTACCGATTTTGGGGCGTCACATCTTTCAACCACATGCACAGTTTACGCAAAGGATGCATGCGCCGGGGACCTTTGCTCCGTTCCAGTACAATCAAGGAGGTCCTCAACCTTTCGCCGCGCCGCAAAACCCAAGCATGTTCCAGCACCCTCCGATAAACTAGGTTCAGCAGCCCGTGCAGCCTGTCGGGCAGCGCCAGGCTGGCCCGGGTGTGGCATCTTCTTCCACGGCGCAGAAACGCAAGAAAAAGAAGAAGCCGTCAAGCTTAGTTCAGAACCAGGGTTCCGGCGAGGCTGTTGTGGGTGGACATCCGCCGGGGTTCCCTCTTCCGTATCAGCAAGGCTATCTGATGGGGCAGTTTGTCGGCAATGCTATGTCGGGCGTGGTTGCTGTACCGCCGGTTGCTTCAGTTGATCAGGCCACGGTGGTTGTTGCAGAGGCTCCGGTGAAACAACGATGCTGGAAGTGTGTCGTTGATACTCATGCAACAAAAGATTGTCCGGTCACTCATTACTGTTTGATTTGCAACCCCGGCAATCACCCTACTTGGAGATGCCTGACGCTTAAGATGCCACGTCTGACGTGTTACTTTTCTGGTATGGCCAACATAGATACTCTGAACTTGCACCTTCCTGATAATGTTTACAAGCAGCATCTTGTTCTGTCTAGGCTTCCCACTGCTCTAGTGATAGTGTCTGGTGGTGCGGTTGATGCGGCGATGATTCATACACAGATGGCGAGAGTTTGTCCCGGGCACTTGAAGTGGAAGTGGGAGGCGATACCGCATGGGGAGAATGTGTTCACGATTGCGGTACCCTCTGTCGATGACCTCCAACGCATTGATGGAATGCAGCTGGGTGTTTGAAAGTGCATGGTTGTCCCCATGCATGGTTTTGGTAATTAATGACAATCCTTATGGCCTAATGTTTGCTTTGAGATATACTTGTAGATCTTGTCCATAGGAAAAGATTGGAGTTCATGTGTTGGACTCTAGTAGTTTACATGATGATCAATGCTCTACTCAAGGGTTTATATGAAGAATGGTCATGTGAAGAGTTGAGCTTATTGCAAGTATGGCTTGGAAAAGAAGATTGAGTGATCAATCATGTTTTACCCCAAGCCATCATACATATCAAGAGAAGAAGATGAAGCGCAAGATCAATATGATGCATATCGAAGATATCATTTGATTGAAGCTTGCAAAGGAGTCATGAAGACGATGCTTAGCGAGGCCCTCCCATAATGGAGTATGGGGGAGCATTTGGAGAAGTCTTCATCAAGCATGTGCTAGCAAGCACAATCAAGAAAGGTGTTTCAACTTGAGAGAGTCAAGATCGTCATCATCGAGCTCAAGTGGAATGCGCAAGGCAAAGGTATGATCTTGATAGGTTTTCTATTTTACCGGTCTCATGGTGTTAGTGGGAGACCGGGTTTTAGGATAGACGGCGTACTATCAAGAGGGGCTCTCAAGTGAGTAACTTGATCGCATCGTTGTGGAGAGCTCAAACCTTTGCATACTTGGCATATCATATTTCTTGGTTCTTATTTGGCTTTTATGGTGGTGAGGAATTAGAGCTTGGTTCATCTCCATGTCAAGCTCTAGTTCATCGAAAACGGTTTTACCTTGGAAAACTAGTTGCGTTTTCGGTGGCGGAAATATTGCCGGTTCAACCGTGAGGAAAGTCCCACACCTTGCCATGTGTGGTGATTTTACTCTATTTATGGGATGCAATATTTTCACTTTTTGTAGCCTTCTCCTTGTCGGTACCTTTCCAACGGAGTTGGTCTCACCTCATTCGGAGTTCATTTGCAAAAGTTATAGCTGTGTTTTTGGTGTTCGGACAGGCCCGGTAGTACCGGAGAGTTTTGTTCCGGTAGTACCGCAGTCAGCCGGTAGTACCGGGCTCGCTGCGGTAGTACCGGGCTCTCTGCGGTACTACTCTCTGAAGTTGGTTTTCGGACGTTTTGGCACGGATGGCCCCGGTAGTACCGGGGTTGGAGCCCAGCACTTGGGCCCGGTAGTACCGGGGTATTTTTCCCCGGTAGTACCGCGCGCTCGGTTTTCTGTGTTGACGAAGATACCGCAGGGCCGGTACTACCGGGCTTTAGGCCGGTACTACCGCACTTGCGGAACAAGAAGTGCTGCAACGGCTGGATTTTTGAGTTGAGCTATTTAAGGGGCCTTCTTCCCCAATGGTTGACTAGCTCAAGAGCAAGTCTTTCTCCTCTCTCTCCTCCATTGTTGCCCTTTGTAAAGCTTGCTCTTCCTCTCAATCCCTCCCATGGTTCTTGCTAATATTTGAGGGAAAGTGAGAGGTGATCTTGATCTACGTTTCCACCGATCGATTTCTCCTCTATGTGAGGGAAACCTTGTAGATCTTGATCTTGGAGTTCTTGGTGCATCTCCTCTTTGTTCTTCCTCTCTTATTCCCCCATAAGCATTTGTTGCTTTGTTGGAATTTGAGAGTGAAGGATTTGAGCACTTGTGCTCTTGCCTTTTGCATTTGGTGCATCGGTGTGCTCTCCACGAGGATTCGTGGAAGTTGAAAACTTGTGAACTTGTTACTCTTGGGTCCTTGGACCCTAGACGCCTTTGTGGTGGTTGGACCCTTGTGTGGTCACTTGAAGCCGTTCGGGAGCCCCCAATCCCATTGTGGGTTGTGCCCCGGATTGTTGTTGGAGGCCGTTCGGGAGCCCCCAATCCCATTGTGGGTTGTGCCCCGGATTGTTGTTGAAAGGCTCCGGATTCCGCCTCGAAGGAATTCCGATAGTGGAAGGTGAACCAAGCCTTTGTGGTGCGGTTCATCGGAGAAGAAGGTGAAACCTTTGTGGTTGTTGAACCGTTGTGTCGGTTCACACCTCTCCAACGAGACGTACTCCCTTAACAAGGAGGAACTCGGAAATACATCCTCGTCTCCGCGTGCTTCGGTTATTTCTATACCCGAGCTTTTACTTATGCACTTTACATTGTGATAGCCTTCGTGCTTGAAGTATTCTATATTGCTATCACCTTGTTGTTTGTCTTGCTTAGCATAAGTTGTTGGTGCACATAGGTGAGCCTAGTTTATTTAGGTTGTCGGCTTGTTAATTTAAACATCTAGTTTTATTCCGCAATTATCAAGCCTAAACCGGAAAAGTTTTAAACCGCCTATTCACCCCCCCCCCTCTAGGCGACATCATTGTCCTTTCAATTGGTATCAGAGCCTGGGCTCTCTTTTTGGGCTTTACCGCCTAGAGAGTAAAAGATGTCGTTTAGAGAATTAGTGCACGATCCCACTTTCATATTCAATGGCACAAATTATGATGTTTGGAAAATTCGCATGCTTAATCTTTTTAGGGCCATGGGTCCAAATTATATTAAGAGGATTGTAGATGTGAGTTTATCTCCTCCAAAGGATTCCCAAGAATTATCTTTAGAGGATGAGATAAACTCTCATCTCGAGACTCAAGTTACTAATGGTCTTATGTGTGTTTTGAGCGATGTAGTTCTTGCTTCAATCATGCCTTTTCGAAATGCACATGAGCTTTGGACCAAGCTTCAAGATATATATGAAGTGTCCAAAATTATTGAGGATGATTGTTCTCCCTCCACCTCCGGCCGTGATGAGTTCACAACTTCTTCCACTTCACCAACATGTGATTCGTCACAAGGAAATGATATGGTGAGTGGTGATAGAAATTGCATTGGTGATGGTGAACTTACTATTGATTATACTTCTTCTCTATCACATTGTAATGTTCTATCTTTGGACTTAAACTCTTCTAGCACTCCAAATATCATACATGCTAGAGTTGATTGTCCTTGCATATCAAGTAATAGTTGTTTAACTAAATATGATGATGATATGCTCTCTATGTCTTGTTGTGATGAAAATTACTCTTCCATATCCTCTAGTATTTGCATGACTAACAATGTAGAGGAATCCCAACACTTGTTGGAACAAGACATGGAACTCAATGGAGCTTCAAGTATTTCTTCATCCTCTTCAACCATTAATCATGTTTGCCTTATGGCTAAGGATTCCGAGGTATCTCCCACCTCGAATCCAAATAGTGATGATGTGGATGAGGATTCTCATGAAGAAGGTTTTGACTTTGAATCCTTAACCAAGATGGGTGAGATGGTACTTGGTGCTCTCCCCAAAGGTAGTAAAGCTATCCCTCCTCTTTGTGAAATCATTGATTATGTTACTAAGAGTAGGGAATTCATTGAGGATTTGGAAAGTCAATTTGATGAGAAGTGTCAAATTGAGAGAGATGACTCTATCACCATAGCTTACTTGAACGCTTCTCTTGAAAAAGAAGAAGAGCTTAGGTCTTCTCTTGAAGAGAAACTTGAATCCCTTGATGAGTCTAATGATCTTATTATTGCTAAAATCATTAAGGAAAGAGATCATGCTATTGCAAAATATAAAGTGCTTAAAAAGGAAAAAGTTGAATTTGGTGTTGACAATGCTAGACTAAGTGAGGACATAGAGAAACTTGACAAAGCTCTCAAGGCTTTAGAAAGTGAACACTCTCTCCTCATCAAGTCTCATGATCAACTCCAAACTCAACTATCTAAGAATGATAAGCTTACCAATTTGTCTTCTTCCATTTCTAATGTTAATGATGCTTGTGCTACTAACTCCACTTCTTGTGAAGCATCTATTTTGAAGGAGAATGTTGAGCTAAGGGCTCAACTTGAGTTGCTATCTAGTAAGTATGGGAAATTGGAAGAAAGTCATGAAAAGCTTTCTAACTCTAATGATGATCTTCTAGCATCCCATGCTAGGCTAAAGTTAGCTCATGAGGCTATCTCTACAAAGGTAACATCTTGTGAGCCTCATGTGGATATTGGCACAACTTCTTCTAGAAATGCCTTATTGCCATGTGCTAGTCCGAGTGATTCATCCACTCACAATGCTTCTACATCTTGTGATGAATTACTTTCCATACCTTGTTGCTCTAACAATGAAGCGTCTACTTCCTCTAGTGTTTTTGTTGATACTAACCATGTAGAGGAATTAAATGAGCTCAAGGCCCAAGTCACTTCTTTGAAGAAAGACTTGGAAAAGCGTCATGTTGGGAAGTCCACACTTGACAATATGTTGAGTGTTCAAAGACGCCCCAATGATAAGAGTGGACTTGGATTCAACTCAAACAACAAGAACAAGTCCAAGATCATTAAGAAGAAAAAGGGCCAAGAACAAGTCAAAGACTCGGCCAAGATTGTTTGCTTCAAGTGCAAAGTTGAAGGGCACCATGTTAGATCTTGCCCTTTGAAGAAGAAGGCTCTTAGTGAGAAGCAACAAGGGAATAAGCCTCAAGTTCAAACTCAAGCTCCTCAAGTTGAAGAACGGTCTCTTCCCAAGAAGAATCAAGCTACCCCTCCTCAAGTCAAGACTCCAACTAAGAAGAGAGGAGGAAGTAGATGTTGCTACCTATGCCGTGAGAAGGGTCACTTTGCTTCTTCATGCACTAATGGTACCTTATCCAACCCCATTATAGTTGATGATGTTTATTCTCTTCGGAAGGATAAGGTTGGCAATGTGTTTGCCAAATTTGTTGGTACTCAAAGTGGTGTCAAGAAAAGAACCATTTGGGTTACCAAACCTATTGTGACTAACCTCTTAGGACCCAACTTGGTTGGGGACCAACAAGCTAAAACTTGATCAATAGGCGTTGTTGGAGGGCTTTGGAGACTTGGCTACACTATGAAGAATTAAGGGATCTTCATCAATTATATTCTCTCAAGTCAAGTCATATGGATTATATTGTTCTATCTCATATCCAATGTTCCTCCTTGCGGTAACTTTTATTTAAATCATATATACATTGAAAGTTGCCTGCACCCTTGCATGTGTTAGGTTTTGTACCTTGCTAGTGTTTGTATGTGTTGTGCTCTCTACTTACTTATCTTGAGAAATCAAGCATGTGTATTTTGGTTTGCACACCATCTACTTGTTTTGAGCCTTATTGCTTTTATATCATATCTTATCTTGTTGGCTCTCTTTGAGAGATAAATGGACTATCCATTTTTGGAGAGTGATATGCTTCGTGCACTTCACAATCCTAAAAATGTGTGTACATGAGGAATACCACTTAGTTTTGATATATCAATATTATCTATTCTCTTTGTGGTATGTCATGCTCATGAGAAATTCAAATTATATAATGTCCATTAATTTCTCTAGTTGTTTTTGTCTGCCTCTTGTGTTAAAATAAATGGATTATCACATTATGGGGGAGTAATAAGCTATGTGCATATTACAAGCCTAGAAAATGTGAAAATGTGAGGTTTTGCCACCTAGAATTGATATTGCTAATTATCTTGTTCCTATGTGGCATGTTGCTCAAACAAGTTCCCATTTACTTAAATGCTCTTTGTCTCTCACTCTTTTGGATCTTGTTTGTGGAGGATGTTCTTGATATGGCTTTCCCTAAATATGTTCTCATATATCTTTTTGGGAAGCCAATTGATTCAAGCTACTCCTTGGAGTTGCTTTGCATTATCACATGATTTGTGAATCTATCAAGAATATCTATCTAAGCATGGCTTTTAATTCCTATTCTTTGCCTCATGCTTATGTTTTGTGAATATGATCTTGAATATATCCTTGCAATCCACCACCGAGAAATATCTCCATACGTTACTTGTCTTGACAAGTGATAATCATATTTGGGGGTAAATATGTTGATCATATTCACTTTGGCTCTTGCTTTGAATTGCCTTATTTGATTGCCAAGGATTTGCTTTTGATCTAACTCTTATTTGTCTTCCTTGTATCTTTTGGATACTTTATTGCTCTACTTGAAATTTGTTTTGTGCTTTCTTGAGTTGGGAAAAGTAATGATCCAATTCTTGTGCATTGACATTCAAAAGTCATACTTTTTGATAATGCACTATTCTTTGGGAAGCTATCCTACTTTGAGTGGAACATCGTTCTTTAAATTGGTATTGCAATTTCTTACCTTTCTTGAATATGACTAGTGTTTGAATATCTATATAAATATATATATGGAGAGTGATGATCTCATTTGTGTGCATTTTGTATTCAAATGCAAGATCATAAATAATGCACACATCTTGGGGGAGCAATCCTATGTGCTTTCGAACATTAGTTGTCTTCATTTGGTATTTGATCCCGATGACGTGTCTCTTTGGAAGACAAACATTTTTCGTTTTGTCACTTTGTGCCATCATGAAAAGTGTAGAGGGTTTGGTTTATTATTTGATGTTATTTTCTTCAATTGGTTTCTTGCTTTCATTTGGTATCTTTTCAAAGTGGTTTCTTCAATCATGTGTTGATTTGGGCCTTTGATATAATTTGGACAATTCTTTTTCTTGTCGCACTTGTGTGTGCTTTCTTGGTTTAATTGGTGTTTTGTCCAAATTATATCTCTTTTGGTTCTTGAAAGTCTTGTGCATGCATATTTACTACATGTATTTCTTTGGCATGCTTACTTTCGTTGAACCAATATATAGGATAAACTCCATCAAATCCTATATGGCTAAGATGTGCATGAAATTCAATTTCACATTAATATGCACATATTTATGTGGAGTTTGTCCTATGTATTGTAGTTGCTCTAACTACTTTGGACCCAATGAGTTTGGGTACCATTTTGTACTTGAATTTGTTTTAGGTACATGTGGAGATGCATTGGAAGCTTGTCTCATTTACAAGGAAGGTGGTGTCACCATGTGTTCATTGGAGCCAAGTTTGGATGATCGTTAACTCTTATACTTTACATCACCAATGCTATCTCGGTAACAAGTATCTACCTCATGCATACATTTCTAGTTTTCAACCTTGTGTAGGTTGTATCTTGGCATGAATCTTTTTGTTGCAATTATTTTTGGTTCTTACAAAACGTCTTTATTGCAAATGTGAGTAAGCCGGGATGATTACATATAAGAGGACTATATATTCATTTCTATGATTCATCGATCCCAATTATGTCAATCTAGCACTTTCTACTTGAAGTCTCTCATGTGCAACATTGATGAATTTTCAAAATCATTTGCGTTTTGTGTTACTTGTTATCTTACTCGGAGCATCCATTTGTTAACCTTTATCCCTCGTGGATAGTTTTTGATGCTATGATGAGTATGTGTTGGAAGTTCATTTATATTCCGTTAAGATATAATTCGGCTTTGTGCTATGTTATTAAGCAAAGATCTTATTGGTGTATTTATGACTTCCTCTTGGATATCATGATTCTTTACCCTTGTATCTATCTTGTGTGTACATGTTTATTTGTAGACCCATATCTTAGTGATTCGTGTCTACTTAGAAACTTATACACATAAGAAAAGTTACATCTTTAATTGATATTCCAATTCTTTAGTGACCACCTCTTTTTGCTTTTGATTCTTTGGTGGTTTCTAAAAGGCACAAGCTTCATTTTTTTGTGCTATGCTTTTTGCATTTTACTAAGCTTGTGGAGCTATTTGCTTTATCTCTTTTGGTGTGGGGGTATGGGAAAGACATGATATGCACTATGTGCAACTCTTTTTGAAAGACTATGTTGATGCTTTGGCTCATCCTTGTATTAGTCTCCTAAAATGTCTTTGTATCTCACACCCATTCTTTTATTTGCCGCTCCTTGCTCTTGTTGCAAAACATTTTATTAGGTGAAAGTTGTTTTGCCTCCTTTATCATTTACATTCTCTTGCATGAGCTTGTGTTCGAATTCATCTAGGAGGGAGTGAGGATTCCATGTTGTGCACACTATATTGAAATACAAATCCTATTTATGCACGTACCTTGGGGAGTTCCCTCATGATATTTAGAACACTTTTCGGATCCTTTTGATTGCTTGCTTCTTTCGTTGAAGTATCTTTCCATTTGATATTCTTTTGCAATCCTTGGATCCTCTATATAGTTTGATCTCCCTCCATCTACTCGTCATTGGATATGTGCATTTGATTTCACTCATATTATGAGAAATGCACACATTATGGGGGAGCTCTCACTATATTTGCCTTCTAAGTTTTTCTTTCCATTTCGGCAATCGATGCCAATGGGGGAGAAATTTAGAGGGTTTAAGAGAATATGGGTTTGTTCTCTTGCGGTTCTCTTGCATCCTTGCTCTTTGTGTTGCATGGTTGCTTAAATTCATTATATAAACCCTCGTAAAATGGATTGTCATCAATTACCAAAATGGGGGAGATTGAAAGTGCATGGTTGTCCCCATGCATGGTTTTGGTAATTAATGACAATCCTTATGGCCTAATGTTTGCTTTGAGATATACTTGTAGATCTTGTCCATAGGAAAAGATTGGAGTTCATGTGTTGGACTCTAGTAGTTTACATGATGATCAATGCTCTACTCAAGGGTTTATATGAAGAATGGTCATGTGAAGAGTTGAGCTTATTGCAAGTATGGCTTGGAAAAGAAGATTGAGTGATCAATCATGTTTTACCCCAAGCCATCATACATATCAAGAGAAGAAGATGAAGCGCAAGATCAATATGATGCATCTCGAAGATATCATTTGATTGAAGCTTGCAAAGGAGTCATGAAGACGATGCTTAGCGAGGCCCTCCCATAATGGAGTATGGGGGAGCATTTGGAGAAGTCTTCATCAAGCATGTGCTAGCAAGCACAATCAAGAAAGGTGTTTCAACTTGAGAGAGTCAAGATCGTCATCATCGAGCTCAAGTGGAATGCGCAAGGCAAAGGTATGATCTTGATAGGTTTTCTATTTTACCGGTCTCATGGTGTTAGTGGGAGACCGGGTTTTAGGATAGACGGCGTACTATCAAGAGGGGCTCTCAAGTGAGTAACTTGATCGCATCGTTGTGGAGAGCTCAAACCTTTGCATACTTGGCATATCATATTTCTTGGTTCTTATTTGGCTTTTATGGTGGTGAGGAATTAGAGCTTGGTTCATCTCCATGTCAAGCTCTAGTTCATCGAAAACGGTTTTACCTTGGAAAACTAGTTGCGTTTTCGGTGGCGGAAATATTGCCGGTTCAACCGTGAGGAAAGTCCCACACCTTGCCATGTGTGGTGATTTTACTCTATTTATGGGATGCAATATTTTCACTTTTTGTAGCCTTCTCCTTGTCGGTACCTTTCCAACGGAGTTGGTCTCACCTCATTCGGAGTTCATTTGCAAAAGTTATAGCTGTGTTTTTGGTGTTCGGACAGGCCCGGTAGTACCGGAGAGTTTTGTTCCGGTAGTACCGCAGTCAGCCGGTAGTACCGGGCTCGCTGCGGTAGTACCGGGCTCTCTGCGGTACTACTCTCTGAAGTTGGTTTTCGGACGTTTTGGCACGGATGGCCCCGGTAGTACCGGGGTTGGAGCCCAGCACTTGGGCCCGGTAGTACCGGGGTATTTTTCCCCGGTAGTACCGCGCGCTCGGTTTTCTGTGTTGACGAAGATACCGCAGGGCCGGTACTACCGGGCTTTAGGCCGGTACTACCGCACTTGCGGAACAAGAAGTGCTGCAACGGCTGGATTTTTGAGTTGAGCTATTTAAGGGGCCTTCTTCCCCAATGGTTGACTAGCTCAAGAGCAAGTCTTTCTCCTCTCTCTCCTCCATTGTTGCCCTTTGTAAAGCTTGCTCTTCCTCTCAATCCCTCCCATGGTTCTTGCTAATATTTGAGGGAAAGTGAGAGGTGATCTTGATCTACGTTTCCACCGATCGATTTCTCCTCTATGTGAGGGAAACCTTGTAGATCTTGATCTTGGAGTTCTTGGTGCATCTCCTCTTTGTTCTTCCTCTCTTATTCCCCCATAAGCATTTGTTGCTTTGTTGGAATTTGAGAGTGAAGGATTTGAGCACTTGTGCTCTTGCCTTTTGCATTTGGTGCATCGGTGTGCTCTCCACGAGGATTCGTGGAAGTTGAAAACTTGTGAACTTGTTACTCTTGGGTCCTTGGACCCTAGACGCCTTTGTGGTGGTTGGACCCTTGTGTGGTCACTTGAAGCCGTTCGGGAGCCCCCAATCCCATTGTGGGTTGTGCCCCGGATTGTTGTTGGAGGCCGTTCGGGAGCCCCCAATCCCATTGTGGGTTGTGCCCCGGATTGTTGTTGAAAGGCTCCGGATTCCGCCTCGAAGGAATTCCGATAGTGGAAGGTGAACCAAGCCTTTGTGGTGCGGTTCATCGGAGAAGAAGGTGAAACCTTTGTGGTTGTTGAACCGTTGTGTCGGTTCACACCTCTCCAACGAGACGTACTCCCTTAACAAGGAGGAACTCGGAAATACATCCTCGTCTCCGCGTGCTTCGGTTATTTCTATACCCGAGCTTTTACTTATGCACTTTACATTGTGATAGCCTTCGTGCTTGAAGTATTCTATATTGCTATCACCTTGTTGTTTGTCTTGCTTAGCATAAGTTGTTGGTGCACATAGGTGAGCCTAGTTTATTTAGGTTGTCGGCTTGTTAATTTAAACATCTAGTTTTATTCCGCAATTATCAAGCCTAAACCGGAAAAGTTTTAAACCGCCTATTCACCCCCCCCCCTCTAGGCGACATCATTGTCCTTTCAGTGTTCCCTCGTCTAAGGCACATATCACTATTACTTCGTGGAAGTTTCAGGACATCCCTCCCATGATGTTTTTGGAGCCTTTCTGGGTACAGGTTGAAGGAGTACCTCATGCTCTCCGCCACTTCCATGGTCTTTGGGAAATTTCTACTCTGTTGGGTGCTCCTCAGGACGTGGATCTTGTGACTCTCCGGAGTCGGTGTATTGTTCGTGTTCAGGTGGCTATGCTAGATACAAAGTTCTTTGAGGCTTCTTTAGATGCTCTGGGGCATTATGTTAAGGTTGAGGTCATGGTCCGTCTTTATGGGTTTGATTTTTGGTTCCGTCGCGAGGTTGCGGACTTTGTTCCAGATCCTAACTTCAAGTCACACTTTTGGAAAAGGAAAGAGGATGACAATGATGGGGACTCAGCATTTGATGGTACAGGCACTCACCCAGGGCATTCTATTCACCTTGCTCCTTCAGCTTCCAATATGGACGTGGATTCCAATGCTATGGGGAATACGGCCACGCATGGTAAATCTATTTCGTCTAACTCGATGCCACCCGGTGGGATGATGATCGCCATCACTCCTTTCAATCCTAGCCCTCGCACGCCTAGGGCGGTTGCTATTGTGGAGCAAGCTAAAAAGGTGTCACCGGGACTCACTTCTATGGGGAATGCGGACTCTGTTATCTGTTGCTCGGCGTCTCCATCGCGCGGAAGACCAAACATGCTGAAACGGACCACTTCTGCTCCCAGCGTTGCTTCCAGCAGGTGCAAGGCGACGTCTGGGGTCTGCAGTGGTTTTGTTGTTTCCGATCCAGCTGCTCTGATGTCGGCGACGCGAGGTGATATGACGTAGCTTGCTGTGCAGCCGCTGGTGGCCAGCCCGGCTACACAGGTCGCTGCTGGGCCGCTGGGAGCGGTAGAGGCGTGCATGCAGGGAGCAATGGAAGATGGATCGCTCGCTGCAGTGACTGGAGATCATCCAGCGCACTCGGACGCTGGGATGGATCAGGGGCAAGTCTGCACCGACCTCTTCCCGGCCCCTATTGCTACAACGACGTCGCGATCGCCTCTGATGTCGCCCACGCCGGAGCTGCCCCGGACTGTGGCCTCGGAAGGTGTGTCTACTCCACCTATGACACCTCCGTGGGCTGCGGTTAGGGTAGCCGCTTGCTTGTCTCCCTCGTCACCACCTACGTAGTCCTCGCCGGCGACTCCTGCCCCACCTTTGGCCTTGAGGCGGAGTGGGAGTCACGCCATGGACTCAGGTGGAGCTTCTGCGACGGACGAAGATGTCACGAAGAAGGCGATGAGACACAAGGCGCAGTAGAACCTCAACATGAGTGGTATATCACCTTCGTCTAAATCTTTCTTGCGTTTTTCAGATTCACGCATAGCTTCTAATTTGAGTAGTATAGGTGTTTCACTAGGTAATTCTAGTGAGACTTTGTCGGTTTCCGCAAGTGTGTTGAGACATATGGAATATGATCGGTTAACAGTAATTCGTAAAGTTTCCACATGCCGGATAACCTTGTTTCAGACGATGAGGAGACGAATGCCACAATGGATGGTCAGCTTCTCTCTAGTCTTGTTGGGGTCGTGTCGGACGTAGGTTTGGATGAGACACAGCTAAGTTCATTATATGATCTAAGAGCTTCGAGTCGCAAATCCAAATCTTCTGCTGAAAAGCGATCTTCTAAGAGGCCTAAAGTTTCAAAAGCTAAAAATGTTTCCCGATGTATGGTAGTTTTCTAAATAGCAGAGGTCTTCTTGACTTGGCTAAACATGTTCACATTGTTGATTGTTGTCGGGACTATAATTTAGATTTTGTAGCTATCTCAATCGCCTTTCTGGTGGTAGGGACTTTGAGTGGGTGTCTCATCCGCCTCGTGGCCGCTCGGGTGGCATCCTTGTCGGTGTACGGGATGATACCATGGATATATTAGCTAGTTCGATGGGTGAGTTTCAAATCAAACTACACATCCGAAATAAAGCTGATAATTTCCAATGGAGTCTGGTTGTTGTTTATGGTGCTGCCCAGGATGATTTTAAGGCTGACTTTTTACGTGAGCTTGTTAATCTTGCAAAGGACAATCTGCACCCCATTTTAATTGGGGGCGATTTTAATTTGCTTAGATTCGCACATGAGAAAAGTAAAGGCCGTTTTGATAGTCATTGGCCTTTCTTATTTAATGTTGTCATAGACATCTTAGATCTTAGAGAGGTGTCAATGGTAGGTAGACAATTCACATGGGCTAACAGTCTCCCTGATCCAACATACGAAAAACTGGATCGTGTTCTAATTTGTACCGACTGGGAAAACTAATACCCAATGCTCATGGTTCACGCTCTAGAACGTATTGAGAGTCTGTCAGACCATGCTCCTTTACTTCTGACCACGGGAACGCAGAGTCATATATGTATAAAACCGTTCAAACTTGAACTTGGTTGGCTACATAGGGACTGCTTTCACGATATGGTTAAGAATGTATGGGAAAGACCGGTAACGGGACGGTCGCCAATTGAGAGATGGAACAACAAAATGCGAGCATTATGCAAACATCTCTTTGGCTGGGCACGTCACATTACAAGTATTCTTCAAAAGAAAAACAAAGGTTGTCATCCATTATTGATGAGCTTGAGGCCCTAGCGGAAGTTCGAACGCTATCCACACATGAGATTGAACTGAAGAGTCAATCCAATGCGCAAATAGCAAGCCTACTACGTGAGGAGGAACTTAAGTGGTATCAACGGTCGAAGTCTCAATTCATTCTAGAAGGAGATTCAAATACTAGATACTTCCATAGAATTGCTAATGGCGGACATAGGAAGAAATGTATTCATTCTCTTGTCCACGAGGATAGACGGATTGAAGGCCATGATCAGCTTAAGACTTATATTACTAATTATTATAAAAATTTGTTCTGTGAACCAGATGAAGATAACTTCACAATGGATCAAGCCAATACATATGATATTCCCCAGGTTTCTGCGGAGGAGAATAGCTTATTGACAGCCCCTTATACTGAGGAGGAAGTAAAAAAGGCAAATTTTCTTATGGAACATAACAAGGCTCCGGGTCCGGATGGGTTTCCAGCAGAGTTTTATCAAACTTTCCGGGACACCATCAAGGATGACCTTCTCGTTATGTTCAGCACTCTTCATAAGGATCGCCTTGAACTATTTCGGCTGAATTTTGGCAAAATTATTTTGTTACCTAAGGTGAATGAGGCAGAAAGGATTCAACAATTTAGACCTATTTGCCTCTCGAACGTTAGTTTCAAGATTTTTACAAAAATAGCCACGATTCGTCTGAATATAGTTGCGGACCATGTGGTGCGACCGTCCCAGACGTAATATTCTTGATGGGGTGTCTGTGTTGCACGAAACGGTTCAGGAGTTACATTCTAAGAAACTAAATGGGGTCATTCTTAAATTAGATTTTGAAAAAGCTTACGATAAAGTTAAATGGTCTTTCATCCAACAAACTCTCAGAATGAAAGGTTTTTCTGATGAGTGGCGTGCTCTAATTCATAATTTTACATCTGGGGGTAGCGTGGCCATCAAAGTAAATGATGGCATTGGACGCTATTTCCAGACTCGAAAAGGCCTTAGACAGAGCGATCCGCTATCCCCTATGTTATTCGATATAGTGGCGGATATGCTTGCTATTATGATTGAGCGCGCTAAAGTTGATGGTCAGATTGAAGGATTGATTCCGCATCTCGTTGATGGAGGGCTCTCAATTCTCCAATACGCCGATGACACAATTTTTTTTATGGAACACGACATTGATAAAGCCCGCAACCTGAAATTAATTTTAGCAGCTTTCGAGCAACTATCAGGTCAAAAAAAAATTCCATAAGAGTGAGTTGTTTTGTTTTGGCGAGGCCGCAGACGAGGCCAATATATATGCCGAGCTATGGGAAAGGTCAGTTTCCGATTAGATATTTAGGCATTCCGATTCATTATCGGAGGCTCATTATAGCCGAATGGAAATGTGTCGAAGAAAGGCTACAAAAGCGATTAAGTAGTTGGAAAGGCAAATTGTTGTCCCTTGGCGGAAGACTGATACTCATAAATTCGGTGCTTACCAACATGGCACTATATATGTTATCTTTCTTCCTCCTACCAAAAGGTGTCCTTCAAAGACTTGATTATTATCGGTCTACATTCTTTTGGCAGGGGGATAGTGAGAAGAAAAAATATCGACAGGTTAAATGGAGTGTCGTTTGTACACCTAAAGACCAAGGAGGGCTGGAAATTCATGACCTTGAGGTCAAGAACACGGCTCTTCTTGGTAAATGGTTGTTTAAGTTACTGACCGAAGACGGCAAGTGACAAACACTCCTGAATCGAAAGTATGTTGGTTCCAAACCACTGTCACAAGTTTCTTGGAAGCATGGTGATTCGTATTGTTGGGCTGGGCTGATAAATGCAAAATCACATTTCTTCATATTTGGACATTTTTCGATTAAGGATGGGTCTCAGATAAGATTCTGGGAGGATTCTTGGCTAGGAAATACCCCCCTCCGAGAAGAATATCATGCAGTATATAATATTGTTCGTTACAAAAGTGATACGTTCAGAAGAGATTTTATTGGAATGCGGCTGGTTGCATGGCAAAACTGTGATGCCCCAAAATCGGTACTATGTAGATTTAAGCGATCCCACAGAAATCCGCATAATAACGATTTTAGGTCGCCCACCAGACATAATGTGCACGCGGAAACATGCGCATTATGTGGGTGGAATTGTGATAACATTACAACAGTTCCGATACATCCACAACAACAACATAAGATATAAATATACAACAACGACTCGAACAAGTCAAGATACAAATGATATAACACAAAGATACAAATGACAACAGAAGCAAAAAATAGTATCCGACTATGGATAAGATGCAAATTGGACTAAGAGTCCTGAAGATAAGCGATGGCGCCATATCCCTGCCCAGCCCAAGCCGAAGGGATTCCCAAGCTAACGTCGTCAGACTTCAAACAGGTTGACTGCACATACAGCATAGCCCAAAGAAGGGTCAGGGAACTCCCTGGCAAGTAAAACCAACTTGCCTACTTTCTATAAGATCTCGTAAAATATAGGGTAGGTGGACTTAGCGGCAGCAGTACTAGCAACCTAATAGAGACGCGCTACAACTTCCGTCTTATTAGAGAGGGATAAGAGAGCGCATAAGTAACCAACTACAACTAACACCAATCATAAAATATTCTCGGATTAACCCCCTCAACCAAGTATGAGGAAGCAATTCGGGAAAAACTCACACATTGAACAATTTTAGTTACCATTTATTGTGAAAGTAATTCTATATTACTAGTCAAGTTAATTAACAAAGATTAGGTATAAGTTGTCTATGATCTTATTAGCCAGCATCATCACCAAGTCGTCCATAACCGCGGACACGGCTCATCGATAAGATTATACCTGCAGGGGTGCACTACTGTACCCATACTCGAATGATCAACCCAGTGAAAAACTTTAGGGTCTCTCAACCCAACCCTTTCCTTCACCGCAACAAGTCCAAGAAGCCACGGGAGCTATGCTGGTCCCGGCCAAAAGGGTGCGGATTCACGTAGGATACAGCCCTCCGCACCAACAGGCCGCGCCCTATATGCATGTAACAAGGCATACCGCCAAAGTAAAATACTACACTAGTATCAATGCATATGAGACAAATGGAAAGCCCGAACTAGGCGCGGCTCCTGGACAAGTTGAAGTTACAGTCAAAGTCGAGGGGGGCTCTATAGGGCCACCCACAAGTGGTTAGTGCGCTCAAAATTGGATCCGAGGACAAGAACTGAGTTCCTAGGTCGACACTTAGCAGAACAAAGCACATCGCAAGGTCGTCCGCCGGAGCCTTATCTTTTAATTCTAATACCAACATATGACAGCATTTTATTAAGGTAGAACAATCTATCATACTAAGCATATGAAATATAAGACAGACATACGACTCGCAAAACCAATTCTAAGCATGCACTACGACTCGCAAAGCCAACAGATAAACATGCAACAGGTAATAGGTTGTGGGGATAAAACTGTATGGGCTGCAGGATAAACATGTGATGGGATTGCGACAACGAATCAAATACTAGGGTAGCAGAGATCAACGGCAAGAATGAAAGAAAATGTATAAGTAAACAAGCAAACTTTGCTTGCCTAGAATCTCGCATGGAAGAAAGATTTTGTCGTTGCTCACACATCTCAACGTCTTATCCGCGAAGAAGCGGAAAGCGTAAAAGATGCAGCTTACAACTACGGCAAAAGATTCAGCATGATCATGAGAATGATGCATGGCATGGCAAGATGCAATACGAGATGCACTTAATACAAATTAAGCGGAACCGAGATTCTCACAATTAATATTTAGCTGCAAGTTATTTATCTACTCATCAAATTAAATGTTGGTTAACATGACATAGATGATATAGTCAATTTAAATGGAATAGGCCATTACATATATTAATTACCCCACACATTCCATATTTAATTATTTAGGTGAACTAACAAATTACACTAAGAAATTAAAATAGAAGATGCAACATGGCATAAGAATGGCATATTAATGTTCATTGCATTTTTCTAATAAAAATAGATATAAATTTTATATTAATTAGAGTTGTAAAACAAAAGATAGTGTATATACAAGATTTATCAATTTGCTAAAATTACAAAAGCAATGAATAGACAGAGAAGGAAAAAGGTGGATTTTATTGCCGAGGAGGGAATTTGAACCTGGGTCTTCTATGTTGACTTATGGAGGCGTAGGCACTGGGCTGCTCAGGTGTTTGTGCTCTTCTCAGGCAACGACTCTAAATTAAACCTTCCCACGATGTTAACTGAACCAAAATACAGAAAAGGTGGGGAATTTGAGAATAGTAGGATTCGAACTCGGGAGCTTGGTGCAGATGCGAGGAGCGCTGCCACTGGGTTACGCTAGGTTTGCTGGATGGTTAGGACACGCACCGGAGATAAACCCAAACAACGCGGGTTAACTGAATTTTGACAATGAAGTTCAGACCTGCGGGAACGGAGGCGACGAAATTTAGCGGGAAACGGCGATCCCCGGCGGTGCCGCGCGAAGGCGGGCACCCAGAGCAAGGGGAGAAGGAGGGGCAGGTTTCCCGGAGGTCTTGCTCACCTTGGGGAGGCTGGGGGCGAGCTCGCGAGGCCGGAATCGAAGGAGAGAAGAAGTGGACAGAGAGCTCGGCGGCGGTGCTCCCAGCGGTACCAACACGAGCTCTTCAGCAGGAACGAAGAGGATGGCGAGGAGGTTCAATTCGCTCGGGAGGGGATGAGGGCGACCATGGGGGCGGCTTGGTGCTGCTCTCCGAGCTCGGTCATGGAGACCTTCGGTGGGGAATTTCGGGAAGAAGAAGCAGGGGAGGGAGAGTGTGGTGGCGGCTGAGAGGAAGGAGGCGGCTAGGGTTAGGGTTTTTATGGTTGTGGGGTGGAGGTCTTAAGGAGGGGGAAAGGGAGCAGGTGGAGTGGGGGCCATGGAGGTGGAGCACGCACCTCTCGTGCTCTCCTCTGTATGTTGTCCGTACAAAGAAGAAAAGTAGGAGGTGGGTTGGGCCCAAAAGAAAAAAAGAGTTGGCCCAGCAATGGGTTTTGGCCCTGCTAAGTTTTTTTTTCTGGATTTAATTCTTTTGTTTTATTCTTTTCTGTTTTTTGTGTTTTGAAGAAAAATAGAAAAGGAAAAGATATAGAACCTTTACCAAATATTTTAAGTTTCAAAATAGACATATTGATACACTAGTTTGAATATTTGAAAAAGATTAGAAAAATCACATTTTAATTTATTTGAATTGCATTTGAATTAAAAAGTGGAAATTGAATATCAATGCAACAATTTAAATAAAGGAGGTGACAACGCAATGAAATGTTGATGCAAAAAGAAAAACAAACAAATCTAATTGGGGAAATTTCCGGGGCGTTACAAAAACCTCTTAGGACGGTTAACCAACATACAACTATCTGACACACCAGACGAATTTAGATGGAATTTACATAAGAATGGCAAATTCTCTGTAGACTCCATGTATAATGTTTTATCCCATCCTAGTGTATCGGTTGATAGCAATAAGTTGCTTTGGAAGATGAAGACACCATTTAAAACTAAGGTGTTTGGATGGTATCTTCGTCGTGGAGTAATTCTAACCAAAGACAATCTTGCCAAGCGGAACTGGCAGGGAAGTAAGAGTTGTGTTTTCTGTCATCAAGATGAAACAATAAAACATCTCTTTTTTAAATGTCGGTTCGCAAGGTCTATATGGTCAATCATCCAACATTTATCCTCCACGCAATGTGACCAATATCTTTGGGAATTGGTTAAACGGTATAGATAATCATTTTAGGAAGCTTATTAGGTTGGGAGCGCTTGCCATCGTTTGGTTCTATGACTATGTAGAAATGATAAAGTGTTTAACGATAAATTGTCTTCTCCCTTGCAGGTCATCTACCGGAGTACCGGTACACTCCGTTCATGGTCGTCTCTTCAGCGGGTGGAGCACCGCGACCTATTTATGGAGGTATGTGCACGATTGGAGTCCATGGCGAGGGATACCTTTTCCCATCATGGGTGGTAGCATAATCTACGGATCGAGCCACCACCACTCCAGGCGTAGTTGCATTTGCTCATTATTATATGATATGATGTGTAATACGTTGTTATTTGGTTTCAGATTGTGTACAGTGAGACAGCTGTGTGCATCTTTGTTATGCAGAGACTGGGTGTAAACGCTTAAACTTCTTAAGTAATAAAGCGCCCTTTATCGAAAAAAACCCAACCCTTACAACGGAATATTCTGTGATAAAGGTTGGGTTTGAGGGCATCTCCAGTCGTTGCGCCCCCAGGGACCAAAACGTCGGATTTTTGCGCCCGCCGCGGCGCGAAACGGCGCTATTCTGAAACTGGGGGGGGGGCTAGGTTTCCAGTCGTTCCCCAGCCCAAGATTTAGCCCACGCAATTCAAAAACGACGCAAACATAAATTGGCGCAAACAGAGGCGATTTCATTCAATGATTTAAACTAAAACAGAGGCGATTTCATTTTAGGCGCACGTAGGCGATTACAAAGATGTAAAGTAAAACATAAAACGGCCTAGTCGAACAGGCCGAGCCTGACGGCGATCGCCTGGCTGTAGTCTGGGTCGCCGCCGTCGTCGTCGGAGCTATCGTCCTTGCGCAGGCCGCTCGGGCCTTGGCCGTCGCCCCACCACCTGCTCCGCTGCAGGGTAAGTGGCGGCTCCTCTTCGTCACGCGGCTCCTCTTCCTCGCTGTCGGCGTCGAGGATGACGTAGGGACCGACGCGGGTTGCGGCGGGGGCGGAGGAATGCGGCGGCAGGTGGTGGAGCGAGCGTGGTTGGCCTCTACCTCGGCGAGGAGCAGACGCTGGCGCTCCAGCTCCTGCTCCGTGTATTCACCGAGGCTCCATTCCTCGGCTTCTTGGGCCTCCTTCAGGCCGGGCCACTCCTCGTCCTGCTCTTCCTCCTCCGATGACGGCTCGCGCTTCGGCCTGACGCTGCGCGGGGGAGATGCTGGCCGGCGAGTCGCGGTGGCGCGGGGCTCGCCGATGCTTACGGCGCCGCTGCGAGGCGCAGGGCGCCCAGAGTTGAGGAGGGGAGGGGTGAGGGATGCGCAGCGCGTCCCTGCCAGCGGAGGGGAGAGGGACACGTACCTTGTGCCGGCGAGCGTCGGTGCGGCGCCGGAGGAGCCAGAGGAGCCCGCGCCCATCCGGCGCGGCATCCACGAGCGCGGAGGCATCGTCAGCCGCAGATCGTTGCCGCACTCGATGTAGTCCAGGACCCACGGCAGGGTCCTGTTCTCGCCGCCCCACCACCGCTTGCGCCCCTTGGAGTTGCAGCGCCCCTCAACCGCTCTGTTGCTGCCGCGGTCGGCGACGTCTTCGTCGTGGCGGCGCCGGAAGTACTCCGACCAGAAGCGGTCGTTTCCTTCCGCCCTCCAGCGATGCTCGGCGGCCTGGAGCGGGGTGAGGGAGGCGCGGACCTCGTCGATGGCCGCCCTGAACTGCTCGCCGGCAGGAACAGGGGGCACGGGGATGCCGCCAGCGCTGAGCTGCCACCCCCTGCCCGCAGAGGCGCTGGGGACACGCATGTCCGGCGGGCATGGGTAGCCCGCGCGGTACAGCGCCCAGGCCTCCTCCTTGTGGAGGTGGCGGCGGCCCCAGCTGTTCGCGGCGGCGGCGTCGTTGTAGGCCATGGCTGCTAGGGCTCGGTGGTGTGTAGGAGAGGGGAGAGAGGTGTGAGGCAGAGGCGGCGAGAGAGAAATGGCGATGGGCGGCGAGGCTCGGGGGGATTTTATAGGTCGCGCGGCCAGGCGAAGGGGCGGTGGTGGGTGGCCATTACTGTGCGCCGCGTGAACGCGGCACGCCATTAACTCGGGCAGCTTTTGACTAGGGGAACTCACTGTCCGCCCGCCACGCCATTACTCCGGCAGCCTTTGACCGACGCGGGAGCCGAGAAGACGAGCACATGCGGTTTCTGTTGGCGCCATTTTCTCCCGCGTCGCTGACAGGGCTGGCCCGCGTCGCGTTTCGCGCCAATTCGCCCCCCGCCCCTAGGCCGAATCCAGTGGCTGGGTTTCGCATGTGGACGCCGACACTATTTTCCGACGAAACAATGCTAACTGGGCTTCTGCGGACCGGGTGTTGGAAAACGGCGCATTTTCCTTCAAAAGGCCTCCTGGCGACTAGAGATGCCCTGAGGGTTCAAGTCTTTACCTCTCTTTTTCAACACAGAAAAATGACGAAAAATGACCATTCTCACCCCTTAAAACTGTTCCGTCGGTCTCCGTCTCGTCTTCTCCACCATCACTAGCACGCGTTTCTGTTTTTGCTCCCCTCGAGACCCAAAAAGCACCGAAAGGGTGGGAAGAAGGGAAAAAAGCGTAGGCTCGAAGAACCCTAGAAGCCAACTATTGCTATCTGCGTCCCCTTCTCTCGCGAAGATAGCTCCAGACTTCCAGGATTTGGATTCGAGGGAAGAGCGGTAGCCATGGGCACCGGATCTTTGCTCAAGGTTCTTGCCAAGAAATTCGATGTTCTTGCAGGGTCAGTATTTACCCCTTCCGTTCGCCATTTTTCTTGATATATATAGAATATTTTCGGCTCCTTCCGACGTTCTTTTCCTTGCCCCTAAAATGGCGCCGGTACCAATGCCTTGTTGCTAATCATCCAATGTCTTGGCGATTTTGTTTCGTCTTCTTGAGTATGCTAGGACTACATAGTTCTCATTTCTTTGGGGGCGTTAGAAGAGAGGATTAATGATTTATTTTCTTTGGGCCTGAAGTTTCACTTGATTTTGCAAGAAGAGCATCTCTATTTTTTTTTTGCAAGAAGAGCATCTCTGTTAATGCAAACCCCACATTTTCTGAACGTGAATGCTTGTCAAAACCAAAAGTTCATCTATGATGCATGCGGTAGCCTTGCCTTATTGTGCATCGGCAAGTCTGAAGTCTGAATGTGCAAGTCAGCTGCAGAGTCTCGTCACTTTGTGGGGGATCTTGACCTTTCTCAGTCCTTTACATAAGGTTTTGCTTTTGGATTTGTGGTTTTGCTGATGCGTGGGATTGTAGGCTGGACGCTCTACTCTCGCTCTGAAGATTAGTTTTTCTTTTTCAGGTCTATCCTTTTTGTCAGACGTTTCAGATCCTGATTCCTTTGTATGTAGGAGTAGTAAGCTAGGTCTCACGCTGAAGAATGGGCTCTGCACAATTTTCTGGGGTTTCTTATGATTTACTAGATCGTTGTTCATGCCCATATAGTGACTATGATTTATATTCTAAAAAAAGACTGTCACTGGGAAGTGTTTTTTTTAACAGGACAATGTAATTCTGAGTGCAAGTACATGTGCGTCTGTACTATAGATATGCGCATCAGATGCAGAGGCAGGAGATTTCTCCTTTTTAAGAAAAAATGTGTGTCCAGCAAACCACACTAATTCCTGGAGCAAATGTCAAATTTATTATGGATGTAGTGCTTTAGTTTGATACGTTGGAGTAGACAATGTTGGCTTTTCTAATATGGTACTGATGTACTATAAAAGCAATTGAACAGAAACCATTGAATCGGAAAGAGGAGCCTACAACTATTTAATTGATTATTTCTTTTATTCGTGGGGGTAGCATCATTGGATAAAAGTGCTGGGTATCATGGCAGGAATTCTTCTTGATTTTAGGCTGAGAAAAGGGACTATCGGAGGATGTATCTAGCTCTTTACCATTTTCATTTGAACACCAGTGTATATGATCTAGAATGTGAATATCAAGTTATTCTTTTCTTCTCATGTGATGATCTAGGATTTACATTGGTTCACTTTTCGTAGAGATACTACTGCCTTACCCCTACACATACTCCTGATTTGACGCAGGTAGACTGGAACACTGGTTGTCATTTTCGTTTTATTTATGTATTTATTTATGAATGTGGACTTCCATCATTTTTTGTCCTTAGCTTTTTTATAGGCGTATTATTGTATAAACTCTATTCATTTTTTTTTGCTGCAAGTTAATCCTTCGTTACCTTTTTCTTGCAGACCTTTCGTGGCACTAGCTTATCCTTTGTGAGTTGCCTGTCCTTTTTAATTTGCTCCTTCAAATTCATTACTTTTTTCTGTTGTTTTAATAGTAGCACAAATATAATTCATTATAATTACAGGTATGCTTCAGTTAGGGCTATTGAAACCAAATCCCCTGTGGATGATCAGCAATGGCTCACATATTGGGTGTTATACTCATTAATAACATTGTTCGAGCTTACGTTCGCATCAATTATCGAGTGGTAGGTACTACTGTATTTCAATGCTCTTTTGTAATATCAAACAACCTAAGCAGTTAATTTTAGGGTTCTTTGGTGCAGTAGTTGGGAAAGATCTGTGAACTTTTGGTCTTGCAAAGGTATTTTTCAGCAATAGGTTTGTGCACAATACAAAGTATCCTATTCGACATTATTTGCATGCCAATCCTTGGAGCAAGGTTTTCGTGCGTTGTTTAGTTGTAAGATGAGCATTCCGCATGCCAGCAGATAAATCGTGTGCTCACCATACATCAGTAGTCTTCACAGCTTTTATTGAACTGATAATTAATCAGTACAAGTGCAAACAAACTAATTGTTGTTACATAAATATAGTCGAAAACTTGATTGCATCGGACTGGCTTGCGACCTACTTTCACTTCGGAAGTGCTTCCGATAGAATAGGAAATTTAATTGTTTGATTGTTTTATAGGTTCATGATGTCTGAAAAGTTTGATACCTCTGGTCTAACTTCGATGGTTTGGAACAATGCAACTTTGATTGTCCAACATAATGTTAAGAAATAAAGTTTTATTTGCTAATATTAACTGAACCTACTAAGTTGTTCTTACTCGAAATCTTTTTTGGGTTGCACATGTTTTACTATTGGTGATCGTAATACACTGGCTGTAAATCCCATGGTCTTAACATATTTGTTTTTTACAGGATTCCTTTTTGGTCCTCTATCAGACTGATCTTCATTTCCTGGCTTGTCTTGCCATACTTCAGTGGTGCAGCCTATGTGTACCAAAAATATGTGAGGCCTGTGTTTGTTAGGAATCAGATGGTCAACATTTGGTATGTTCCTCGGAAAAAGGGCCTTTTCGGCAAATCAGATGACTTCCTCACAGCACTTGATAAGTACATTGCAGAAAATGGACCTGAAGCGCTGAAGAAATTGACAGACAAGGTACATGTCCTGTCGATAGTTTATATGCATCTGCTTCATGCATTAGCTCACATGCCAGTTCATGGCTGGGCCTCTAGGGATTGGGATAGCACTGCTGCTTTCCGTTTTTTAACCTGGGGTCATTGTTGAGGTCAATCACAGCCTCCTTTTGTTTTTGAAATTGCGATCTGAACATTGGTGAGAATTAAGTTTTCTTGAAAAAATATAACAAAACGATAAGAGTTGAAATTTTTCAGTATACACGAAGTTTAGACGATACTCCATTTGCAACTAAACTGTGCTGCCTGATTTTAAATTTCACCAGGATCACAACAAGAGTTGTTCACCTCACTTACATCTTAATGATTTTCTTATGTATGCTCTTAGCTAACTGATTGATCATTTAGGTGTTGCTTGTTGTTCAAAGTTATTTTCCTCAAATCTGAATGTGAACAGCGCACTTGCTGCTCTTTCATAATTGGAGGTTGGCTATTATTGTTCTGATGTCTTGTATCATGGGTTGTAGGCTGGCAAGTCATCTAAACAGTCTGAAAAATTGTGGAAAGGTTTGAAACAATCAAAATCGTCAAAGGAGTCGAAAGAGCCAAAGGCATCAAAAAATGTGAAAGACTCGAAGTCATCAAAGGATTCAAAGCCGACGAAGGATTCGAAAGAACAGAAGAAGGGACAGAAGAACTCACCAGAACAGAAGAAGGCACTTAAATATTCTAAAGAACTGAAGTCGCTGAAAGATTCAAAAGAGCTGAAGAAGTCACTAAAAGACACAAAAGAACCCAAGCCACTCAAAGATTCAAATGGACCTGAACTGAAGAAGAGCAGCAAGCATGTGACATTCGCCAAGGTGGAGCCTGAGAAAGAATTCAGGGCATCTAATAGTGACTGGCATCCAACCTCCGATTATCACAGCTCATACCCCGAGCACAACCCGTGGAACAGCAGCTTTATGATCTTCGACGATGAACATGGTTACTGGAATTAGATCACATCCAGATTGGTAAATGCTGAACTTCTCTCTCTATCACCGTCTGCTGGAAACTTTAGACTAGCGTTTGGTGATGGCTGGGTTTCTTTTCCTGACCAATGCAGCCTGGCATATATTTTTTGGTTCATCAGAAGCAACGAACGACCCATTTCAGCATGGTTCAAGGGAATGGAGGTTGCCTGTTGCGTCTTTCGTCTTCGCTCAGTTGTTCCGACTTGTATCATAGAACAGTCCAGTGTCACTGTAACTGTAGGTCTCTAGATGGTTGTGGTGGTGACAAACTACTGATGCTGTTTCAGCGGTACTGAACCTTATTAACTGGAAGAGTCAAACAGGCACAATTGCAGTTTTCGTACCTGTCTGTACATCGAGCATGCAGACTTATACAAAACCAGACATTCAAATCGATGCAACTTAAATCTCAAACCGACAGTGGCCCCTTGCACAAATATACCAGGCTAATTGACATTTCAAGAATGTGTGACATAAAGAATGCACACAGCCGGATTATTATAAGAAAGGGAAACAATATGGCCTCAAAAAAATATGCCCAATCAGTGAACAACATGCAGCATAAGAACGCAACATTCAGGGCATCTCCAGTCGCCCCAGGAGTCCTTTTTGGCGCCGGTGGAATCGAATAGCGTCGTTTTTTCACCAGCCGGCCCCAGAAACCCAGTTAGCGTTGTTTCGGCGGAAAATAGCACCCCCCCACCCGGCAAAACCTAGCCCACTGGGTTCGGCCTTGGGGGGCGAAATGGCGCGAAACGCGACGCGGGGCAGCCACGTGGAAGAAACCGCCCGTCCTCGTCTTCTCGGCTCCCGCGTTGGTCAAACGCTGCCGGAGTAATGGCGTGGCGGACGGCCAGTGAGCTCCCCAGTCAAAGGTTGTCAGAGTTAATGGCGTGGCGCGTTCACGCGACGCACAGTAATGGCCACCGCTCGGCCCCTTCGCCTGGCCGCGCGGCGCTATAAAACCCCCCGATCCTCGCCGCCACTCGCCATTCCTCTCTCGCCGCTTCTGCCCCACACTCCTCTCTCCTCTCTTCCACCGTCGCGACCTAGCCTAGCCATGGCCTACAACCCCGCCGACGCTGCCGCCGCGAACGGCTGGGGCCGCCGCCACCTCCACAAGGAGGAGGCATGGGCGCTGTACAACGCGGGATACCTGTGCCCGCCGGACATGCGCGTCCCCAGCGCCTCCGCCGGGCGCAAGCGGTGGTGGGGCGGCGAGCACCGCACCCTCCCATGGGTGCTGGACTACATTGAGCGCGGCAACGAGCCCCGGCTGACGATGCCGCCGCGCTCATGGATGCCGCGCCGGATGGGTGCAGGCTCCTCCTCCTCCTCCGGCGCCGCGACCGCGCTGACGCTGGCGGGAACAAGGTACGCGTCGCTCTCTCCTCCGCTGGCGGGAACGCGGTACGCCTCGCTCACCCCTCTCCTCCTGAGCTCCGGGCGCCCTGCGCCTCGCAGCGGCGCCCTCCGCATCGGCGAACCCCGAACCACCGCGACGCGCCGGCCGGCATCTCCCGCGACGCGTCAAGCCGAAGCGCGAGCCGGAGCCGGAGGAGGAGCAGAAGGAAGAGTGGCCCGGCCTGAAGGAGCCCCAAGAAGACTCCTTCAACATCGTGCAGCCGGCGGACCTGGCGTTCGCCGAGGAATGGAGCCTCGGCGAGTACACGGAGCAAGAGCTGGAGCGCTAACGTCAACTGCAGCCGCATTCCTCCCCCGCTCGCGCCGGCGCCCGCTGCAGCCGCATTCCTCCCCCCCCCGCCACCCCCCGCGTCGGTCTGGTACGTCATCCTCGACCCCGACAACGAGGAGGACAAAGAGGAGCCGCAGCAGACCATGCAACAGAGCAGGTGGTACCGCGACGACAACGAAGGCCCGAGCGGGTGGGGCAGGCCCGAGCCACCAGCGCAAGGACGACGACAGCTCCGACGACGACGACGGCGACCCCGACTACAGTCAGGCGATCGCCGCAAGCCTCGGCATGCTCGCCTAGATTAATTTTAGGTTTACTTTTTAAATCACTGTAATCGGCGAGTTTGAATGAAATCGCCCCTGTTATGAAATGAAATCGCATGTCTTTGAATGAATTCGCCTCTTTTCTAGTAGACGTTTTTTTGTCACATGGGCCGAAACTTGGGCTAGAGACGACTGGTACTCGCGCCCCCCCCCCCCAGATTCCAGATTAGCGTCGTTTCACGCCACGGTGGGCGCAAAAATACGGCGTTTTGGGCCTGGGGGGGGGGGGGGGGGCGCCACGACTGGAGATGCCGTAAGGGCATCCCCGCTCCCCCCCCCAAAGGCCCCCCATAGGCCTCTGGGGGGTTCGGCGCCAAAAAACGCGCCCAGCCGCAGCCCCCAATTTGGTTTTGGCGCCGGCGCGGCCCAAATAGAACTCCGGCGCCCCTAGGCAGAACCCAATACACATGGGGGCTAGTGGGGGCGCCGGCGCGACCGGCGACAGAGGCAGAAAACCCACCCCACCTTCCCCCTTTTCTCCTAGCGACAGCCACCGAGGCGCAACCACCCCTCTGATACGTCCATTTTGCATCACTATTTTATATCATAATTTACTGTTATTCATTGATATATATCGTACTTGGAGATGATACTTATGTTGTTTCATCTATTTTGCATGATTGATGATCATTGGGGGATGGAACTCCGGAGTCTGAATTCTGCTGGAAAAAGCATTGTCAAGATACAATATTTGCGAAGACTAGAAGAACAAAGTGGACATCTGGGAATTATTTTCCATTTATTTCACGAACAAAGCCAAGAGGAGAGCCTGGGGTGGGGCAAGGGGCCCACACCACCCCGTGGCGCGGCAACCCTCATGGCCGCGCGAGCAGGTGGTGAGGCCGCCCTGGCCCACCACCTGGCGCACCCCTTCGCGTACTTTTTCCCCCCGAAGACCTAAAAATTAGACGTTGTCTGGAAACCATCTCCGCCGCAACCACGAGGCGGAGAAGACAGAGAGAGAAAATCTCTCCGGCAGGCTGCGTTGCCGCCGGGGAAATTCCCTTCCGGAGGGGGGAAATCGTCGCCATCGTCACCGTCATCGAGCTGCACTCCATCACCATCGCCAACACCACCATCTCCACCGCCGATGCCGTCATCTCCATCCATCCACTCCGTTCCCGCTGTAACATCTAGGGCTAAACTCTGTGTATTCGATAGGGGAAACTCTCCCGGTGTTGATTGCTATTGTTATTGATGCTATTGAGTGAAACCATTGAACTAGGGTTTATGTTCAGATTGTTTTTCATCATTATATCACCTCTGATCATGTTCCATATGGTGTGTTGTGAGTAGTTCATTGTGTTCTTGAGGACATGGGAGAAGTCTAGATGTCAGTAGTTAACTATGTTGAATAATATTTGATGTTTTGATATTAAAGTTGTGGTGCCATTGTTCTAGTGGTGTCATGTGAACGTCGACTACATGACACTTCACCATTATGGGCCGGAATGCATCGTGTACTCGGTTATCATTTGTGGGGTTGCCGGAGTGGCAGAAACCTAAATCCCCGTTGGTATTCCGATGCACGAGGGATCGCAGGATCTCAGAGTTTAAGGCTATGGTTAGATTTATCTTAATTACTTTCTTGTATTTGCGGATGCTTGCAAGAGGTATAATAATAAGTATGTATTAGTACTAAAAAGGGCGGTGCATTAGCATAGGTTCACCCACACGACACTTATCCAAACACTAAAGATTATTCGTCAGTATGAAGCGAAAGCACTAGACAGAAATCCCGTGTGTCCTCAAGAACGTTTGGTCATCATAAGTAAACAAACCGGCATGTCCTTTGCTCTCAAAAGGATTGGGCCACTCGCTGCAATTATATTTGCCGCGCTCTATTTACTCGCACTTTATTTATTTGTTATATCAAAGTCTGCTGAAAACTTGTCTGCTAGTGTTTACACTGAATTCCTCATCAAAACCACTTGTCAACACCTTCTGCTCCTCGTTGGGTTCTACACTCTTATTTTCGATAGTACTGCGATACACCCCCTATACTTGTGGGTCATCAAGACTATTTTGTGGCGCCGTTGCCGGGGAGTGAAGCGCTATTGGTAAGAGGAATTGGTACGGAAAACTCCAACTGTTAAGTGTTGTTTTTATTTCTCTCTCCTTATTTGCTTAATAATGGAGAGAGGAAATGTTGCTTTCCTATTTGGGAAGTCTTCTACCGTTGCTGAGGTAGAACGTGAGGCGCCACCTGATGATATTGTGCCATTTAATATACCTATGAAAATTGGTAAACGTGTTACGAATAACCGCTATGTTGGGGATTGAGCTGTCCACCCAGGTGATCATTTGTTGTATTTACATGAATTATGCGAGTTGTTCAAGTGTGCAGTTATTACGATGGATTCAAGTGTGCAGGTATTACGATGGACGAAGTCAGGAAGAAATTATTCTCCATATCACTTGGTGGGAGAGCCGCGAATTGGTATAAACTGCTGAAGAACAGGGATTCTCTTGGATTGGAGGAAATTGTACCTCTCTTTTATTCTAAATTTTATCCTCCAAGTAAAATTCATTAGGATCAGAATTCTATATATAACTTTTGGCCTCATGATGGAGAAAGCCCAAGCATGGGGGAGATTGAAGGCATTAATGCTCAAATGTCCCATTCATGAGCTTCCTGGGGTTTGAAAAATATCATGGACCTTATAAAGATAAATTTGTTGCTCATTTAGCTAAAAGCATTGAAGTTAATATTGTTGATCATATCATTCTTGAGCCTTATATTGATAAAATTCCTTTTCCTGTTGAAGTGAAAGAACATTCTATTATGGCTAGTGTGGTTAGTAAAAGTGATAAGAAAGCTAAAGAACCTGATGAACAAATTAAAATTGAACCTTCTGTGGCTGTAGTTAAAGAACTTGCTTATGAAGATGTGGGAGAAGAGTATATTATATTTTGTGATGATGCTTCTAATGTTGTCTCTCATCCTGCAAAGCCAAGAAAGGCTAGTGAACCTATGTTATCTGCTAAAATTGGTCATCATTGCTATTATGGTTTATGTGATATTGGTGCAAGTTCAAGTGCTATTTCTTACGAGCTTTACAAAGAGATTATGCATGAAATTGGTCCTAGTGAACTTGAAGATATTGATGTGGTTATTCAACTTACTAATAGAGAAACTATTTCTCCCATTGGTATTGTCAGAGATGTTGAAGTTCTATGTGGTAAGACTAAATATCCTGCTGATTTTCTTGTACTTGGTTCTGCTGCTAGTAAGACTTGTCCTATCATTTTTGGTAGACCTTTTCTGAATACTTGTGGTGCTGTTATAGATTGTAGGAAAGACAAAATCCTTACTAAATTTGCTGGTGAATCTTATGAATTCAATTTTTCAAAATTTGCAAAAACTCCTTATGAATCTCAATTGCCTAATGAGAATATTAGAGTAGAACAACTTGCTTCTGTTGCTCTAGCTCCTACTAATTATATTCAGAAATTTATGGAAGATCATGAGGATGAAACTTTTACGGAAGAAAGAAATGAACTTGAGGACATATTCCTTCGTTAACCTATTCTTAAACATAATTTAAAAGTGGAAGACTTGGGTAAAACACTTCCACCTAAAGAGGATCCTATCTTTGATTTAAAACCTTTGCCTGATAATCTTAAGTACGCTCATCTTGATGATAAGAAAATATATCATGTTATTATTAGTGCTAACCTTTCAGGAAAATAAGAAGAAAGATTATTGGAAATATTGAAGAAACACCGTGGAGTTATGGGTTATCCTTTGGATGATTTGAAAGGGATTTCTCCTACTATATGTCAGCATTCTATTAATATGGAGCCCGATGCGAAGCCAGTTGTTGAACATCAACGCCGTTTAATACCTAAGATGAAGGAAGTGGTAAGAAATGAGGTATTAAAACTTCTCGATGCTGGTATCATTTATCTTATTGCTGATAGTTCATGGGTTAGTCCTATGCATTGTGTCCCTAAGAAGGGTGGAATTGCTGTTGTACCTAATGATCATGATGTGCTTATTCCTCAAAGAGTAGTTGTTGGTTATAAAATGTGCATTGATTTTAGAAAGGTTAATAAAGTTACTAAGAAAGATCATTATCCATTACCTTTCATTTATCAAATATTGGAGAGATTAGCCAATAAAACTCATTTTTGCTTTCTTGATGGTTATTTTGGTTTCTCTCAAATTGCTGTTAAAACTCAAGATCAAGAGAAAACCACATTTACTTGTCCCTATGGTACTTATGCTTATAGACGTATTCCTTTTGGTTTATGTAATGCTACTGCTACTTTTCAAAGATGTATGGCTGCTATCTTTCATGATTTTTGTGAAGAAATTGTGGAGGTGTTCATGGACGATTTCTCCGTCTATGGCACTTCTTTTGATAATTGCTTGCACAACCTTGATAAAGTTTTGCATAGATGTGAAGAAACTAATCTTGTTATTAATTGGGAGAAATGCCACTTTATGGTTAATGAAGGGATTGTTCTTGGACATAAAATTTCTGAAAGAGGTATTGAAGTTGATAGAGCTAAAGTGGAGGCAATTGAGAAAATGCCTTGCCCCCGAGATGTTAAAGGTATTCGTAGCATTCTTGGTCATGCTGGTTTCTATAGAAGGTTTATCAAAGACTTTGCTAAGGTATCAAAGCCTATTACTAATCTCCTGCAAAAAGATATACCATTTGTTTTTTATGATGATTGTAAGGAAGCTTTTGAAACTCTTAAGAAAGCTTTAATAACTGCTCCTATTGTTCAACCACCCGATTAGAATTTACCCTTTGAAATTATGTGTGATCCTAGTGATTTTGTTGTTGGTGCTGTTCTTGGATAAAGAATAGATAAGAAGTTAAATGATATTCATTATGCTAGTAAGACTCTTGATTCTTCTCAAAAGAATTATGCTACAACTGAAAAAGAATTTCTAGCTGTTGTCTTTGCTTGTGATAAATTTAGACAATACATTGTTGATTCTAAAGTTATTATTCATACTGATCATGCTTCAATTAGATACCTTATGGAAAAGAAAGATGCAAAGCTTAGGCTTATTAAATGGGTATTACTGTTGCAAGAATTTGACTTACATATTGTAGATAGGAAATGTGCTGATAATCCTGTTGCTGATAATTTGTCTAGATTGGAAAACATTGCTTATGATCCTATACCTGTTAATGATAGTTTTCCAAATGAACAATTGGCTGCAATAAGGGTGAGTTCACGAGATAGTCCTTGGTATGCAGATTATGCTAACTTTATTGTTTCGAAGTATTTGCCTCCAACCTTTTCAGCTCAACAAAGAAGAAAATTCTTTTATGACTTGAGACATTATTTCTGGGATGACCCACACTTATATAAAGAAGGAGTTGATGGTATTATGCGAAGATGTGTTCTGGAGTATGAACAAAAAGAAATATTGAGAAAGTGCCACAGTAGCGCTTATGGAGGACATCACGCTGGAGATAGAACCGCACAAAAGGTTTTACGATCAGGTTTTTATTGGCCTACTCTCTTTAAAGATGCAAAAAAGTTTATTTTATCTTGTGATGAATGTCAAAGAGTTGGTAATATCTCTAGACGTAATGAAAATGCCTATGAATTATTCTCTTGTTATTGAACCGTTTGATTGTTGGGGATTTGACTTTATGGGTCCTTTCCCTTCTTCAGAAGGTAATACACATATACTTGTTGCTGTTGATTATGTTACTAAATGTGTAGAAGCTATTCCTTGTAAAAGTGTTGATGGTGAAACATCATTAAAAATGCTTCAAGATATTATTTTCCCTAGCTTTTGTGTTCCTAGATATCTTATGACTGATGAAGGTTCTCATTTTATTCATGGTGGTTTTAGAAAAGTTCTTGCTAAATATGGTGTTAATCATAGAATTGCTTCAGCTTATCATCCTCAAAATAGTGGGAAATTAGAACTATCAAATAGATAAATTAAATCTATCTTGCAAAAGACTGTTAATAGAACAAGGAAGAATTGGGATAGTAAATTAAATGATGCATTGTGGGCTTATAGAACTCCCTAAAAAATCCCATGGGTATGTCTCCTTATAAAATGGTTTATGGAAAAGCATGTCACTTGCCTCTAGAATTAGAACACAAAGCTTATTGGGCAGTGAGAGAACTAAATATAGAAGATTTTAAACTTGCTGGTAAGAAAAGATTACTTAATTTGAATTCTTTAGATGAATGGAGAAGTGAAGCTTATGAAAATGCTAAAATATTTAAAGAAAAAGTTAAGAGATCGCATGATAAGAGAATCCTTAAGAGAGAATTTCATGTTGGTGAGAAAGTTCTATTGTATAGTTCTCGTCTTAAATTCTTTGCAGGAAAATTACTCTCCAAGTGGGAAGGTCCATATGTTATTGTGGAGGTGTTTCGTTCGGGTGCGATTAAAATTGCTTCGCTCAAGGATGACTCTATAGAAGTGGTAAATGGACAAAGACTCAAGCATTATATTGCTGGATATTCTTATAATGAAGATGTTGATATTATTCAAGCAATTACTCCGGAAAATTACATTAAGGAAAATAATTCTGAGTTCGCAGAACCTGATTTGGAAAAGGTACAGTTTCGGTAAGAAAAAGTTCGCGAATTTAATTTTTGGATATCTGATATTTATTTTTTGAAAATATGGAAAAATATGAGACAAAAACGAACAAGACACGAAGTCCGAGGCGACCACACCACCTTGTGGCGCGGGCCCCATGCTGGCCGCGCCAGCAGATGGTGAGGAGGCCTTAGAGCCCCTCTCCTACTCGGTTTCGCCCTGTTGCCTTACTTTTATTTCGTAAATTTTTGCTATATATTCACCCGAGTCCCCCGAGGTCCGTACATCGTGTTTTTGACGCGTTTTTGTTTCGAGCTGTTTCTGCCAGAATTTTGTCCCAGCTTTAGAGGCATCATGGTCTCCACCAACGGCAAGAGAAAGAAGACTTTGGAGGATGGACTTCAAGATCCCAAGCTAGAGGAAGATATCAAGAGCGAAGACGAAGTGGAGGAAGAAGAGGACATGTGTTGTCACCTTCGCGCAACTGTCACGAGCATTGGAGTGGTGGAGAACCACTCCAACCGCAGGATGAGCGCACGGATGAGTACCGGAGGGAGAGTTCCACGTCATCTTTCGGCTCCAAGAACATCTTCATCAAGCACCAACTACGCCTTCCACAACTTAATCCACCTGGATCAAATTGGAAAGATGTCTGAGGTGATGCGGCCAAACCTTTGGAATATGGACCGTTCTAACAATGCAGGGAAAAGGAGCTCCAAGCCTGATGCGGAGTGGGGAAACAACTCCAAGAGCTGGGATTTGAAGCCAGATATATTCATGAGCCGTATTGAGCAGAATACGGAGATGATTCGTACTCTTACTTACAAGATCGACGAACTGAAGGAGTTGGTCGAGAAGCTTATCGGGGATTCACCACCACCACCGAAGGAGTAATTCATCATCGGTATTGGCATCTCCCTTAGCTTGTTCCAAGCTTGGGGGGAGTGCCGCGGTATCACCATTATCTTTCATCTTTTACTTTTTAGTAGTGTCATATCATGAGTAGGGAAGTTATCTTATATGATGGTTTGCAATGTGGAAGTATCTCTCTTTTAGTTGGTTATCTATGTATCCCTTGGTGTGAGTTGTCGTTATGGAATATTAATGAGAAGTGTTCTCATTTATTTTCTGCACACTTTATTTTAGGTTGCAACTTTTATCATGTATGATTGATCTTGTCATTTAGTATTGGTAATCACTTTGGGAACATATGGTAATTCTTTTGGCTTTGCCAAACTTAGAATTGGTCTGTAGCTACAATACTTTGAGACTTAAGAGGAAAAATAATTACATGTAGAATATAGCATTCATTGATCTTTCTCACTTGTCGACGACAAGCTTAGTATTCACAATTTAAAATTGTGTGTGCTTTCAAGTAAGAATTGCATGATTGTCTTTTACTACATGTATGTTTGTTTGTATCAATCAACTCTTATGCTTGCTACCCAACCTTGCAAGCCAAAGACCTGTATCGAGAGGGTATGCTTCTCATACATCCAAACCTTGAACCAAGACCCTTGCCATATGTGTCCACAATATATACCTACTATGTGGTATTTTGCGCCACTCCAAGTAAATACTTCTTGTGCTATCTTTATTCAAAATTATCCCTTATTTGTGTCAATGTTCACTAGCTCATGAAGAAATAATAGTTGGGTTTGTTATCTTCCATACTAATTAAGTAACCCATGACTTGCATGCTACATCTGCTCGTCATTAATATTGTAAAGGGGTGGTCAGACCACTATAATATCAAAGGTTGAGTTTTTAAAAAATATAGGCACTCCTCCATGGTTTGAGATTGATTGGTGGGCACCAGAGGATTCGGCTAGCCATGGTTATGTTAGAAAGGTGGGGTGGAGTGTCATGGCTGTCAAAGTAAAGAGAAAAAGAAGATAAATATCATAAAGGCTTGTTTTAAAAACTAATCGGAACCACCCCTAATTTGCTTACTATGGAAGATGACAAGAACTCTATTACAAATCGTTGACAACAACAAACACCGCTCAAAAACTTACTTTTATGCTCTCTATATGATTTCGAAAAGCTATACAACCAAAATCTCTAGCACATGCTTGTATCTCTGTTTCCCTCTGTGAAGGGTCTATCTTTTACTTTATGTTGAGTCAGTAAACCTATCTCCTTCTATCTTAAGCAAGCATTTGAGTTGATTGTGATTCAACCATTCATACATTAGTATTGTTGATCATGTCTTTTATTCTTTCTTGCTTAGCACATTGTTGGCATCTAATGAATTTGATTTTTGGAGTTATCAACCAATAAAGAGGGCTGTTTTATAAACTAAGCTCAATTGCTCATTGTTCTCTGACCAAGGACTAAGTTTGCCAACACCAACTACAATTTTCTCTATGTACTTTACAAGTTGATTTATACATGAACGGAGTTAATATCTAAGATGTTTTGTGCATTTATACATGTGGGCATGTTTACCGGGTTCAACTTTCACTTGGGGACAAGCGAGGTCTAAGCTTGGGGGGAGTTGATACGTCTGTTTTGCATCACTATTTTATATCATAATTTAATGCTATTCATTGATATATATTGTATTTGGAGATGATACTTATGTTATTTCATCTATTTTGCATGATTGATGATAACTGGGGGATGGAACTCCGGAGTCTGAATTCTGCTGGAAAAAGTATCGTCAAGATACAATATTTACGAAGACCAGAAGAACAAAGTGGACATCTGGGAATTATTTTCCATTTATTTTACGAAGGAGGCCAAGAGGAGAGCTTGGGTGGGGCCCAGGGGGGCCACACCACCCCGTGGCGCGGCAGCCCTCCTGGCCGCGCGAGCAGGTGGTGAGGCCGCCCTGGCCCACCACCTGGCGCACCCCTTCGCGTACTTATTCCCCCCGAAGACCTAAAAAATAGACGTTGTCCAGAAACCATCTCCGCCGCCACCTCGAGGCGAAGAAGACGTAGAGAGAAAAGCTCTCCGGCAGGCTGCGTTGCCGCCGGGGAAATTCCTTCCCGGAGGGGGAAATCGTCGCCATCGTCACTGTCATCGAGCTGCACTCCATCACCATCGCCAACACCATCGCCAACACCACCATCTCCACCGCCGACACCGTCATCTCCATCCATCCACTCTGTTCCCGCTGTAACATCTAGGACTAAAGTCTGTGTATTCGATAGGGGAAACTCTCTCGGTGTTGATTGCTAATGTTATTGATGCTATTGAGTGAAATCGTTGAACTAGGGTTTATGTTCAGATTGTTATTCATCATTATATCACCTCTGATCATTTTCCATATGGTGTGTTGTGAGTAGTTCGTTGTGTTCTTGAGGACATGGGAGAAGTCTAGATGTTAGTAGTGAACTATGTTGAATAATATTTGATGTTTTGATATTTAAGTTGTGATGCCATTCTTCTAGTGGTGTCATGTTAACATCGACTACATGACACTTCACCTTTATGGGCCTAGCGGAATGCATCGTGTACTCGGTTATCATTTGTGAGGTTGCCAAAGTGACATAAACCTATACCCCCGTTGGTATTCCGATACACGAGGGATCGCAGGATCTCAGAGTTTAAGGCTATGGTTAGATTTATCTTAATTACTTTCTTGTATTTGCGGATGCTTGCAAGAGGTATAATCATAAGTATGTATTAGTCCTAGGAAGGGTGGTGCATTAGCATAGGTTCACCCACACACACTTATCCAAACACTAAAGATTATTCATCAATATGAAGTGAAAGCACTAGGCAGAAATCCCTTGTGTCCTCAAGAATGTTTGGTTCTCATAAGTAAACAAACCGGCTTGTGCTTTGCTCTCAAAAGGAAGTGGCCACTCGCTGCAATTATATTTGCCGCGCTCTATTTACTCGCACTTTATTTCTCTGTTATATCAAAGTCCGTTGAAAACTTGGCTGGTAGTGTTTACAGTGAATTCCTCATCGAAACCACTTGTCAACACCTTCTGCTCCTCGTTGGGTTCGACACTCTTATTTATAGAAAGTACTGCGATACACCCCCTATACTTGTGGGTCATCACCCTCCCACCACCCCTGTCCGCTGCCACCACCCCTCTCCATCGGAGCTCGTTCGCCGCCGTCCACCTCTCCTCCCCAGCGCGACCACCCTTCACTGCCGCAGCACCCAACGTCGTGCACCAACGCCGCGCGAACACCTCCGTTCCCACCACGGACGCATCGTCCACGCGAGGTGTTCGACGTTGTGCCCAGGCCATGGACTCTGACGATGAGGCGGTGCTCACCGCCTTGATGGACGAGGAGGTGGTTGTGCCGACGCTGGAAATGGAAGGGGGGCATAGACGAGGAGCATATGTAGATCCTCGTCTCCCTCCTCTCCATGATCGAGGAGGACAAGCCAATTGTTGGTGTTTCTGCGCCTGGACGCCGCAAGAGCAGGCCGAGGTAGAGGATGGTGCATGCCGTGGGCAGACTACTTCTCTGGTCTGTAAAACTCTAATAAAATAAATTATGTTTATTTTGATTCATATTTCATAACGAAAATTTAGTTTTGGGGGCCGAATGGGGAGGCCGGCTGGGCGTCGGGTCCTCCCCATTCTGGCAACCACGCCGGCTGCCCCTGTACGAGCGCAAAATCGCCCGTTTTTTTACGCCGTTTGGGGGGGGGGGGGGGGGAGTGGGGATGCTCTAACGCAACAAAAACGCAAAACAACACTTTCAGAAACAGAGTGACGCAGGAGCGCCGCAGTCACCGTATCCAACCATGGAGGCTATATCGAGGGTTTTCACCATGCATAGCAGTCTCAACAATCCAAAGCTCAAGACCTGGTACAATTTTTTTGGGTCAATTGGTTTTGTGCCATACCTACCTGAGTTCTATCTTTTTGTGCCATACCCGCGCTGTTTCTCTAGTCTGTGCCCAGGTTTGCTCGCATATCGGCCAAACGCTCGTTTCGCTTTGATCAACCTACTTTAACCGGTGGGATCGACTCGGTGGGGTCGGCCTGGCGCGACTCGGGCTGACTGGAGTAGTACGTCATCCTACTCCAACTTGGACCGCTCAAGTGGGGACAGGAAGGGACGAGTCTGACGCCCAGGTTGGGTATCTCCACCCAATTAACACGTCGTTAACACCAAATTAATTGAATTAACACTGAATTAACTAGATTAATATTAATGTAAATGACAATTTGTTGATTGGTACTCATTGTTTAGTGAAACCGCTACTACAAATTGAAACTCGATTTATAATAGGATTCATAACTCGATTTGAAAACTGAAACTCGATTTATAACTCAAATTGAAACTGCTAATACTAATTGAAACTCGATTTATAACTCGAATATTATTATTTTCGAATTATGTTAACAATTACAAAAGATTAGCAATGCATGCAGCACTGCTACTACACCGGCGGCTGCCTAATACTACTACTAATCAGTAGCAGTGTAACTAATGCACTGCTACTCCTACTACGACGATCGTCGGGCGTGGCTCCTATGCGCAATGCCTCTTGGGCGACGGTTCGTCGTCGTCGGAGGAGTCGTCGTCGTCCTACTCCTCCTCCTCGTCCTCCTCCTCGTCGTCGTTGTCGTGCTTCTGATGGAGATATGCCATAGAGGCAATTAATAAAGTGTATTTCTTTATCATATCTCGTTTGTTCATAATACATTTTTGTGTCATGCTATAACTGTATTAAGCGGAAACATTAATACACGTGTGATGCGTAAACTGAAAGGGCATGTGCCCTAATATATGGTTTTGGTAATTAGTGACAATCCCTATGGACTAATGTTTGTGTTGAGAATATTGCAAGTATGTCTTGAAGTTGTCAAGACATAACCTATATGAAGAAAGATGAGATGATACGAGATTGATCAAGAGCTTGATCAACACACAAAGCTACAAGATGTACCAAGTGGATCATGTATCTCTTGGGATGGTAAGCTCTTGTCCATATAGCTTTGTGAACTAACCCAAGTGTGTGTGTGTGTGGTATCTATATGTGGGGTTAGGTATCTTCTCATGGGCTTGCAACAAGAAGATCAATTAATATAGCTCATGGAGGATGACGTCATGTGATGATCGTCATCAAGGTTGAGAAGTGCAAGACCAAGAGAAGCTTGTCTGAGATATCTTATGCTTGGAGTAAGAAATGGAGACATGAAGACGAAGCTAAGCGAGGCTCTCCCATAATGGAGTAGGGGGGAGCAGTTGGAGAAGTATTCATCAAGCATGTGCTAGCAAGCACAATCAAAAAGGTGGTCCACTTGAAGAGATCAAGATCGTCATCATCTTGCTCAAGTGGATTGATCAAGGCAAAGTTATGATCTTAATAGGGCTATAGGATAGATAGGCGTACTATCAAGAGGGGCTCTCGAGTGAGTAACTTGATCGCACCTTTGTGGAGAGCTCAAACCTTTGCATGCTTGTCATATCATCTTTCTTGGTTCTTATTTTGCTTTTCTCCTTGTTCGAATTTGGTGCTTGTCTCGTGGTCTTCATGAGAAGCACAAGTGCTTCGAAAAAGTTTTACTTTGGAAAACTTGTTGTGTTTTATCCATGTGATGATTTAGAGCTTAGTTCCTATTCATATTAAGCGCTAATTAATCAAAAACGGATTTCATATGAATATATTGTTACGTTTTTGATATTGGAGCTTTTACCGGTTTACATGTTATATGAAAGTTCAACCTTTCCCCTTTTGGTTTTATGCTCATATGATTTACTATGAGATTTCTCTGCATGATCTTATAGAGCTCTTTGTTTTGATTCCAACGAGGCAAAAATCATTGAAAACGGAGTTTGAATGGTCAAGTTATCATCGTTTTCGTTTGGGTGTTCCTACAGTTTTTTTGTCCAACGGTAGTACCGCTCCGGTACCGCCGGGTACCGCCAGGGGACCAGGAACTAGCGGGTTTTGGGCGTCCAGAATCATCCGGGGCGGTAGTACCGCTGCCGGGGCGGTGGTACCGCTGAGGGGTCGCGATTTTCACATAACAGTCAGTTTTTTGGGGTCCTATTTAAGCGGGTCTTCTTCCCCATTGACCCCACGCTCTAGAGCACGAAAATCCCCTCCATTGTTGACCTTCTTGAGCTTTCCTATCTCTCAATCCGTCCCATTTTTCTTGCATATCTTTGAGGGAAAAGAGAGAGGAGATCTAGATCTTCAATTCCACCAATCCATATCCTCTCTAAGTACCTAGTGGATTTAGATCTTGGAGTTCCTTTGTGTTCTCTTTCTTTGTTCTTCCTCTCTTCTCCCACCATAAGCGTTGGTTAATTTTGGTGGGATTTGGGAGTGAAGGATTTGACTCCTTTGTGGTTTCTTTGCTCTTCCTCTCTTATTCCCCATTAGCATTTGTTGCTTTGTTGGAATTTGAGAGTGAAGGTCTTGAGCACTTTGTGTGCTCTTGTCATTGCATCTTGCATCGGTTTGAGCACTCCACGAGGATTCGTGGTGGTGAATTTTGTGAGCTTGTTACTCTTGGGTCTTGGACCCTAAACGCAGTAGTGGACGCCTTTGTGGCATATGACCTTTTGTGGTCAAGGCCTTTGTGGCTAGTTGTGACCTTTGTGGTCAAGACCTCTTGTGGTCATTTGGGAGCCTCCAATACGGTTGTGGGTGTGTGCCCCAAGGTACGTTGTACGGGATTGTTCTCCACCCCAAAGGAGTTCATAGTGGAAGGTGGACTCGGACCTTTGTGGTCGAGTTTATCGGAGAAGAAGGTGAGGCCTTTGTGGCGTTGAGCAAACCTGTTGTGGCAGCTCACACCTCTCCAACGAGACGTACACCTTTTATGGTGGAACTCGAGAATACATCCTCATCTCCGCGTGCCTCGGTTATTCCTATACCCGAGCTCTTTACTTATGCACTTTACTTTGTGATAGCCATCGTGTTTGAAGTCCTTTACCTTACTATCACTTTGTTGTTTTTCTTGTGTAGCATAAGTTGTTGGTGCACATAGGTGAACCTAGTATATTTAGGTTGTGTCATTGATAAGTTAAACACTAAGTTTTATTCCGCATTTATCAAGCCTAAATTGTAAAAGTGTTCCTCGCCTATTCACCCCCCCTCTAGGTGACGTCTTTTCTTTTAATTGGTATCAGAGCCAGGTTATCTCATAATTAGGCTTTACCGCCTAGAGATAAAGATGTCGTTTAGAGAATTAGTGCACAATCCCACTTATATATTCAATGGCACTAATTATGATGTTTGGAAAATTCGCATGCTTAATATCTTTAGGGACATGGATCCAAATTTAGAGAGAATTGTAGATATGGGTTTTTCTCCTCCGAAGGATTTCCAAGAATTATCTTTGGAGGATGAGAAAAACTCTTATCTCGATACTCTATCATGTAATGGTCTTATCTATGTTTTGAGCGATGTAGTTCTTGCGTCAGTCATGCCTTTTCGGAACGCTCATGAATTATGGACAAAGCTTGAAGATATATATGATGTGTCCAACACTACCAATGATGATTGTCCTCCTTCCACCTCCGACCGTGATGAGCTCACGTCTTCTTCCACTTCACCAACATGTGGCCTGCCACAAGGTAATGATACAGTGAGGGGTGATAGAGATTGCATTCTTGATGGTGAATCTACTATTGATCATATTTCGCTCCCATCATATTGCAATGCTCTATATTTGGACTTAAACTCCTATAGCACCATAAATGCCTTACATGCTAGTGTCTATAGTCCTTGCATATCATGTAGTAGTTGATTAACTAAATCACATGATGATATGCTTTCCTTGTCTTGTTGCCATGATAAAAATGTTTATATTTCCTCTAGTACTTGTTTGACTAACAATGTAGAGGAATCCAAACAATTGTTGGAACAAGACATGGACCTCAATGGTGCTTCAAGTAATTCTTCATCTTCCTCATCCATTACTGACTTTTTCCTTATGGCTAAGGAGTCTAAGGTATCTCCTACCTAGAATTCCAATATATCTAATGATGATGATATTAATGATGAAAGTGATAATGATGCCTACATTGAAAAGAACTTTGATATTGTCTCTCATGCTCTTTTAAAGAAAAAACATGCCCATGATAGCTTCTTAGAAATCATGACCATTCTTATTGAGCGCAAGGAGACAATTGAGGCCTTGGAGACTCGTTGTGATGAAGGATGGGGTCTTGCTCGTGATTCCGCGGGTGAGATCCACAATCTTGAGATTGCTCTTAAGGAAGAGCAAGAAACTCGAGTTTCTCTTGAGGCAAAGCTAGAAACTAGTGAGGAGTTAAATAATGAAATGATTGCTAAACTCACTAAAAAATGTGACCATGCTCTTGCCAAACTAAAAATGGGCAAATCCAAATCTCTTGAGGAGACTCTTACTTTAGAATTATCTAAAGTAAATGAAACCCGTGATAGAGCTCTTGAGGAAGCCATCAACTTCAAAAGAAAGTATAATGAGCTTGTTAAATTGTCCTCTTCTATTCCCAATGATAATGATGCTTGTGCTACTAACTCCATTTCTTGTGAAGCATCTATTTTGAAGGAGAATGTTGAGCTAAGGGCTCAACTTGAGTTGCTATCTAGCAAGTATGGGAAGTTGGAGGAAAAACATGAAAAGCTTTCGAGCTCTAATGATGACCTTCTAGAATCCCATGCTAGGCTAGAGGTTGCTCTTGAGGCAATCTGTACAAAGGTAAAATCTTGTGAGCCTCTTGTGATCACTAGCACAATTTCTAGTAAAAATATTTTATTGCCATGTTCTAGCTCTAGTAATTCATCAACTCATAACATTGTTACATCTTGTGATGAAATACTCTCCATGCCTTGTTGCTCTAACAATTTAGCATCTACTTCCTCTAGTATTTGTGTTGATCCTATCCATGTAGAGGAAATGAAAGAGCTCAAGGCACAAGTCACTTCTTTGAAGGAAGACTTGATCAAGGGTCATGAAGGGAAGTCCACCCTCGACAAGATTTTGAGAGCACGAAGACTTCCTCATGACAAGAGTGGACTTGGATTCAACTCCAATATCAAGAACAAGTACATTGACAAGATGAAGCACAAGTTCATCAAGAAGAAGGGCCACGATCAATCTATTGATTCGCTCAAGATTGTGTTCTTCAAGTGCAAGGTCGAAGGGCACCATGTTAGATCTTGCCCCTTGAAGAAGAAGAAGAAGCCTCTTAGTGAGAAGCAACAAGGGAAGCAACCTCAAGTTCAAACTCAAGCTTCCCAAGTTGAAGGATCCTCCCCAAAAAGAAAAGAAAAGGTCGAGTGTGCTACACATGTCGTGGGAAGGATCACTTAGCCTCTTCATGCACTCATGGTAATTTATCCAACCCCACTATACTTTATCATGATTATTCGCTTCGGAAGGATAAAGTTGGCAATTTGCTTGCCAAGTATGTTGGCACTCAAAGTGGTGTCAAGAAAAGAAACATTTGGGTTGCCAAGCCTATTGTGACTAACCTCTTAGGACCCAACTTGGTCCAACAAGCTAAAACATGATAAATAGGTGGTGTCGGATGACATTGGAGACTTGGCTACATCATGAAGAGCTAAGTGATCTTCATCAACCATATTCTCTCAAGCCAAGTCTATTGGATCATATTGCCTCATCTCATATCCAATGTTCCTCCTTGCGGTAACTTGTATTTACATTACATATACATTGAAAGTTGCTTGCACCCTTGCATGTGTTAGGTTTTGTACCTTGCTTGCTTATATGTGTTGTGCTCTCTACTTACTAATTGAGTAATCAAGCATGTGTATGTTGGCTTGCACACCATGTATGTCTTGAGCTTTGTTTCAACTTGTTTATCTTAATTGGCTCTTGTTGGGATATGAATGGATTATCACATTATGGAGGAGTAATAAGATATGTGCATATTACAAGACTAGAATATGTGAACATGTGAGGCGGTTTCATCTAGAATTGATATTGTTAATTATCTTGTTCCTAGATGAAATGTTGCTCAAACAAGTTCCTCATTTGCTTAAATTCTTTTTGTCTCTCATCTTTTGGTATCTTGTTTGTGAGAGAAATTCTTGATGCTTAGCATGATCATTGATTATTTGAAGCCATCAAAAATCTCTATGTAAGCATGTTTTTAAATTCCTATCTATTGCCACATGCTCTTGTTTTGTGAATATGATCTTGAATATATACTACCACTAACCACCGAGAAATATCTCCAAACATTCCTTGTCTTTGACAAGTGATAATTTATTTGTGGCATATTTAGTGATCATATCTAAATTGGTCTTTGCTTGTAAATCGCCTATTTGTTGCCAATGTGTATTTTGGAATTATTCCCTCTTGTCTTCCTTTTGGATCCCATTTGCTCTACTCAAAATGTGTTTTGTGCTTTCTAGAGTTAAGAAAAGTAAGGATCCCATTCTTGTGCATTTACATTTGAAGTGTAGACAATCACTATTCTTAGGGGAGCTATCCTACATTGAGTAGAACACCTTCTTTTGTCTTGTTAGTGGATCTTATTGTTTTTTTCCTTAAACTTGTGTTCAAAAATAATTATGGAGGGTGATGATCTCGCTTAAGTGCATTTTTGTTTACATACACGATCTTAAACAATTCACTAATCACGAGGAAGCTACTTTATATTCTTGATAACACCATTCTTTAAATTAGTATTGTGTCTTATTCTCTTCTTTGGACATGACTAGTGTTTAATTATATATATGGAGAGTAATGACCCCTTTTTTGTGCATTTTGTATTCTTATATAAGATCATGAATAATGCACGAATTGTGTGGGAGCAATCCTATATACTTTTGAACATTAGTTGTCTTCAACTTACATTTGGTCTTTTCATTTGGTGTTGGATCCCGATGACGTGTCTCGTTGGAAGACAAACATTGTTCGTCTTGGTACTTTTGTGCCATCACGATAAGTGTAGAGGGTCTTGGTTTATTCTATTAACCTTTTCTCCTATGTGGAGTTGGCTATATCATTCCTTGTCTTTTAATCTACCTTCTTGAATGAGATAAACTTTTGAGCATGTTTATTGGACGCATCTCTTATGCTCAACGGTTTTGGCCTTGACCTATTTTCATTTGATATCTTTTTATCTGTGGTTTCTCCAATCATGTGTTGATTCGAGTGTTGGGATATAATGTGGACAATTCTTTTTCTTGCCACAGTTTTGTGTAGCTTCTTGATTTAATTGGTATTTTGTCCAAAATTGTATCTCTTTTGGTACTTGAAAGTTTTGTGCATGCATATTTACTATATATATACCTTATGTCATGCTTACTTTCCTTGTTCCAATATATAGTATAAACTCCATACAAATCCTAAATGGCTAAGATGTGCTTGAAATTAAATTTCATATCAATAGGAACATATTTATGTGGAGTTTATCCTATGTATTGTAGTTTCTCTAACTACTTTGGACCCAAGGAGCTTGGGTACCACTTTGAACTTAAATTTGTTTTAGGTACATTGGAGATGCATTGGAAGCTTGTCTCGATTACAAGGAGAGAGTCCTCATCATGTGCCTTTTTGAGCCAAGCTTGGATGATCATGAGCACCTACCTCCTACTTCATCAATGCTATCTCGGTAACAAGTATCTATCTCATGCATACTTTTCTAGCCCTCAACCTTGTGTAGGTTATATCTTGGCTTGAGTCTCTCTAGTTGCATTTGATATGGTTTTTGCAAAGTTCCTTTCAAAAGGTCCTATGCCATTTGATATGGCTTGAGTCTCTCGAGTTCCTTTCAAAACGTCCTTATTACAAATATGAGCAAGCCAGGATGATTACATAGTAAAGGAAACATATATGATCATTTTAATGATTCATCATTTCCAAATATGTTAATCTAGCAATTCTTCTTAAATTGCCTCATATGCAATGTCGATGAATTTTCAAAATCATTTGCCATTTGAGAGAGTTGTTACCATTCTCGAAGCATCTCAACTATCACTTATTATTTGTGGGTATTTGAGATACTTTGAAGAGTGTGTGTTGGAAGTTCATCTTTTCCTAAAATTTAGCTTTGTGCTATGGGTTTAGGAAAAACTCTTATTGGTGGTTTATGACTTCCTTGTTGAAATCATGTTCTTTTTCTAATACCTATTTTGTGTGTGCATGTGTCGGCCCAGTGGGAACTGGGGTATGGAGAGCCCATTCCCTCCAGGCCTCGCACGCTGGCGAGACAGACGAAACGACTAAGGACCAGGCATCACCGCCTGGCGGGACCCTCGAGAGGCAATTCCCCTCGAGGGCCTGAAGAGGAAAAGAGGGCCTCAAGGGACCCCTCGCCTCTGGGGACCCTCCCTAGGCGCCAGCTCGCCTCGAGGGAGTCCCGCAATAATCTCCCCTCAGGCCTCCCCGCGCCTGAAGGGAAACGTTGCGGCCAAGGAAGTACGGCGAGACGCACATGGCCTCTACCACGCCCACGTGGTGACGCAAGCACCCCCGTTGCCGTTTTGGTGATAAAGGGGTCAATAAAGCGGCTCTGCCTGCGGCGCAACTGCTAGGACCTTCTACTCTGACGATAAAGCGGGTGGACGACGCAACCCTCCAAGGGAGAACGTCAACGTGGGCTCCACCTCAGAGACTGCCCTCTCTGCAGGCAGTACAGCGTGGTCGGCCGCCTGTCGGCCACCGCGCCCACCTTTATCAACAATGGACCGCTTCCATGGACGAACACGCCGCGGTGGACTCCAACTCCACCCTGCCTCTGCCATGTGGGAGCCACCTTGAAGGCCAAGCCGAAGGAAAGCGCCAGAGGCGCCTATAAAAGGGAGAAGACATCCATCGTAGCAGGGGTGGACGCTTTGTGTGCCACAACCCTTGTAAACCCTAGCAACACTTGTTCGGATAGCCTCTGGCTGGAGGAGGAAGAAGACGATCGCTTCCCTCCCCAGGCAAGAACTGTGACGCCCGAAAATCGGTACTATGTAGATTTAAGCGATCCCGCCAAAATCCGCATAATAACGATTTTTTGTCGCCCACCAGACATAATGTGCACGCCGAAACATGCGCATCATGTGGGTGGAATTGTGATAACATTACAATAGTTCCGATACATCCACAAATACAACAAAGATATAATTACAACAACGACTCGAACGAGTCAAGATACAAATGATACAATACAAAGATACAAATGACAGCGGAAGCGAAAAAGTATCCGGCTACGGATAAGATGCAAATTGGACTAAGAGTCCTGAAGATAAGCGATGGCGCCATATCCCTGCCCAGCCAAGCCGGAGGGATTCCCAAGCTAACGTCGTCGGACTTCAAACCTGTTGACTGCACATAAAGCACATCCCAAAAGAGGGTCAGGGCACTCCCTGGCAAGCAAAACCGACTTGCCTACTTTCTACACCATCTCCCAAAATATAGGGGAGGTGGACTTAGCGGCAGAAGCACTAGCAACCTAAAGAGACACGCTACAACTTCCGTCTAATTAGAAAGGGATAAGAGAGCGCATAAAGTAAACATCTACAACTAACACCAATCATAACCCATTCTCGAATTAACCCCCTCAACCAAGTATGAGGAAGCAATTCGGGAAACTCACACGTTATCAGTTTTAGTTACAAGTTATTGTGAAAGTAATTCTATATTACTAGTCAGGTTAATTAACAATGATTAGGTGTAAGTTGTCTATGATCTTGTTAGCCAGCATCATCACCAAGTCGTCCATAACCGTGGACACGGCTCATCGATAAGATTATACCCTGCAGGGGTGCACTACTGGACCCGTACTCGTTCGATCAACCCCAAAAGCAAGCCAGAAGGTAGGGCATCTCAACACGGCAAATCTCTTCTCTACAACCCATCCAGGGAACTGCATGATTGTGTGCACGGCTAATCAGGTCCAGTGCCCGCGGGATACGACCTTCATAGCACTCTAAGAACGTGCCACCCTATATGAGAATCGACTACTCCAACATCATGAGATCGTTAGGTAACCATATGCATGCATCAAATGGAAAACCCGAACTACTTGCGGCGCCCTGGATAAGAAGCGGATTAGATCGAAGCCGCGGGGGGCTCCATAGGGCCTCCCACAAGCGGTTAGTGCGCTCAAAATTGGATCCGAGGACAAGAACTGAGTTCCTAGGTCGACACTTAGCAGAACAAAGCACCTCTCAAGGCCTTCCGCCGGTGCCTTATCTTTTAATTATAATACCCCAATATAAGACAACATTTTATTAAGGTAGAATAACCTATCATGCTAAGCAGGTGAAATAAAAAAGACATACAGACGACTCGCACAAACAACTCTAAGCAGGCGCTACGACTCGCAAGGCTAACAGATAAACATGCAACAGGTATTAGGATGTGGGGATAAAGCTGTATGGGCTGCAGGATAAACATGTGATGGGATCGCGATAAAGAATCGAATACTAGAGTAGCAGAGATCAACGGCAGGAATGAAAGACAATGTATAGGTAAACAAGCAAATTTTGCTTGCCTGGAATCCCGCATGGAAGTAGATCTTGTCGTTGCTCACACATCTCAACGTCGTATCCGCGAAGAAGCAACAAACACTGGAAAGCGTAAAAGATGCATTTTACAACTAAGGCAAAAGATCCAGCATGATCATGAGAATGATGCATGCCATGGCAAGATGCAATACAATTCAGGTAATTCAAATTAAGCGGGAAAGCAAGCCGGCAATTAATATTTAGGTGCAAGTTATTTATTTACCAGCAATATTAAATGTTGGTTAACATGGCAACACATGACATGGGTGATCTAATTAAATTAAATGGAATAGGGCATTATATATTTATTACCCCTAACATTCCATATTTAATTATTTAGTTGCAATTAACAAATTATACTAAGCAATTAAAATAACAGATGCAAAATGGCATACAAATGACATATTAATATTCATTGCATTTTTCTGATAAATAAACATATAAAGATTAGTTAATTTGGAGTTATAGAAATAAAGATATTAATGTTTTAAGTTTCTGGACTGATCTGCAAATAGCAGGGACTTGTTCGTGATTGAAATAGTGTCGGTGGGGGCTTAAGCACGAAACCAGAGAGCACATGGGGCTGGGGGAAAAATTACAGGCGCACTAGTCACTGACGGGTGGGACCCGCATGTCAGTGACCGAAAGAGAATAAAAAAGGGGCTTTTTATTCACACGCCCTGGGAGGATTCGAACTCAAGATCTCGTGCGGGGAGCGATGGCTGCGCTAGCCACTAGGATCGAAGTTTGTTGGTGACAGATAACCGGCTCTGAAGAATATGACCCAACTCATTGACGCTAACTGAATTTTAACAGGAACAGAGGTGCAGTTCGACAGTGTTTTCAGACGAACGAAACAGAAGGAAAAAGAAAGGGGGCGCGGTGTGGGGATTCGAACTCGCGATCTGAAAGGGGTGGGATCAGGAGCGTAACCACTGGGGCGGCTCCGTGTTGGTGACTAGAAGAGCGAATGCTTGAACATCTAGCTGACTGAACACTTTAACTGAACTCTGTTTCAGAGATTGCAGATACAGGAACGACATGGACAACGAAACTGCAGCGATCCATGCCGCAAGGATCACGCGGCTGCGCGACGGCTAGCCCACAGAGCAAGGGGAAGAGGAAGGGGAACGAATACCAGAGGTGAGGCTCACCTTGGGGAGGTCGGGGGGCGAGCTCGTGTGGCCGGAGGGCGATGGAGATCGCCGGAAAACGAGATGGATGACGACGAGGAAGACGAGCTCAAGGAAGGCGCTGCAGTTCCGGTTCTTCAGCGCGGACGACGCGGGAGTTCTGGCGGCTCCATTCCCGTGCTCACCTCGGCGAGCGACGCTTCGTGGAGGCAGGGTGATGAGCTCCCTAGTACCGACCATGGATGGAGCTCTTCGGTGGGGAAAAACAGAGAAAAGGAACGGGAGAAGGAGAGGAAGGCGGCGGCAGGGAGGAGAGAGGGGCGATGCTAGGGTTAGGGTTGGAGGGGGGCTCGGGCTAAGTAGGAGGGAAAGGGGAGCAGGGGCACATGGTGGGGATCACCATGGCCTCCACCGTGGAAAGGAGGGCGACCTCCTCTGTCTCCGTACCAAGGAGAAAGAGACAGGGGAGATGGGCTGGGCTGCAAGGTAAGTGGGCTTCGGGCCTAGAAAAGGTTTTTCTCCCTCTGATTTTATTTCTTTTTATTTATTCTTTTCTGTTTTGCATTTAAAACAAATATAAAAAGAATTTGTATAACGAAAATATAATAAAAAAATAGTTTTTGTTTTAGATAGGCAATTTAATAAATTAGTTTTTATAATATTTGCAAAATATTTGAAAAACATATTTTAATTAATTTCAAAAGCATTTGAATTTAATTGTGAGAAAAAGAATTTAAGCGGGGTTTAACTTTAAATGCAATAAATTAAATGAAGTGACCAATGCATGATGAAATGATGACATGATGATGCACAAAAGAAAAACAACAAAACAAAAAAAAACTAATTGGGGATAAAATCCCGGGGCGTTACAATCGACACCACTAACAAGGGATCGCGTCCCGCGATCCACGCCGAGACCACAAGAAGAGAGGGGTATCTATCGTGTCTTCAAGCTCCGTGATGAACTTCTCGACACCACTAACAAGGGATTGTTGCTCCACCTTGAAATTTTCAACACCACTAATAAGGGATTGTTGCTCACAACGAAGTCGACTCTGAAAGATCGAACCTAATAGGGTAAAAGGTAAGAAATCGACCACCCACACGTAGGATCCTAAAACTTTGAAAGTTTGGATAAGAGAAGAGACTCCAAAACAAGTAAGGTAAGAAGAGAAATAGAATAGAGGTAAGGAATAAAAGAATCCTATTGAGATCTTTTCAAAATAATTTTAGTCAAATAGTTTTCGACACTCTAGAAACAACGACCGTTAGCGAGGTTATCCTATAGGCTTTTGCGGACCCGCTGCTTCGATAACCATTCGTATCGAAACAACAAGGAGATCGAAACCAAGGCTCTGATACCACTTTGTGACGCCCGAAAATCGGTACTATGTAGATTTAAGCGATCCCGCCAAAATCCGCATAATAACGATTTTTTGTCGCCCACCAGACATAATGTGCACGCCGAAACATGCGCATCATGTGGGTGGAATTGTGATAACATTACAATAGTTCCGATACATCCACAAATACAACAAAGATATAATTACAACAACGACTCGAACGAGTCAAGATACAAATGATACAATACAAAGATACAAATGACAGCGGAAGCGAAAAAGTATCCGGCTACGGATAAGATGCAAATTGGACTAAGAGTCCTGAAGATAAGCGATGGCGCCATATCCCTGCCCAGCCAAGCCGGAGGGATTCCCAAGCTAACGTCGTCGGACTTCAAACCTGTTGACTGCACATAAAGCACATCCCAAAAGAGGGCCAGGGCACTCCCTGGCAAGCAAAACCGACTTGCCTACTTTCTACACCATCTCCCAAAATATAGGGGAGGTGGACTTAGCGGCAGCAGCACTAGCAACCTAAAGAGACACGCTACAACTTCCGTCTAATTAGAAAGGGATAAGAGAGCGCATAAAGTAAACATCTACAACTAACACCAATCATAACCCATTCTCGAATTAACCCCCTCAACCAAGTATGAGGAAGCAATTCGGGAAACTCACACGTTATCAGTTTTAGTTACAAGTTATTGTGAAAGTAATTCTATATTACTAGTCAGGTTAATTAACAATGATTAGGTGTAAGTTGTCTATGATCTTGTTAGCCAGCATCATCACCAATTCGTCCATAACCGTGGACACGGCTCATCGATAAGATTATACCCTGCAGGGGTGCACTACTGGACCCGTACTCGTTCGATCAACCCCAAAAGCAAGCCAGAAGGTAGGGCATCTCAACACGGCAAATCTCTTCTCTACAACCCATCCAGGGAACTGCATGATTGTGTGCACAGCTAATCAGGTCCAGTGCCCGCGGGATACGACCTTCATAGCACTCTAAGAACGTGCCACCCTATATGAGAATCGACTACTCCAACATCATGAGATCGTTAGGTAACCATATGCATGCATCAAATGGAAAACCCGAACTACTTGCGGCGCCCTGGATAAGAAGCGGATTAGATCGAAGCCGCGGGGGGCTCCATAGGGCCTCCCACAAGCGGTTAGTGCGCTCAAAATTGGATCCGAGGACAAGAACTGAGTTCCTAGGTCGACACTTAGCAGAACAAAGCACCTCTCAAGGCCTTCCTCCGGTGCCTTATCTTTTAATTATAATACCCCAATATAAGACAACATTTTATTAAGGTAGAATAACCTATCATGCTAAGCAGGTGAAATAAAAAAGACATACAGACGACTCGCACAAACAACTCTAAGCAGGCGCTACGACTCGCAAGGCTAACAGATAAACATGCAACAGGTATTAGGATGTGGGGATAAAGCTGTATGGGCTGCAGGATAAACATGTGATGGGATCGCGATAAAGAATCGAATACTAGGGTAGCAGAGATCAACGACAGGAATGAAAGACAATGTATAGGTAAACAAGCAAATTTTTCTTGCCTGGAATCCCGCATGGAAGTAGATCTTGTCGTTGCTCACACATCTCAACGTCGTATCCGCGAAGAAGCAACAAACACTGGAAAGCGTAAAAGATGCATTTTACAACTAATGCAAAAGATTCAGCATGATCATGAGAATGATGCATGCCATGGCAAGATGCAATACAATTCAGGTAATTCAAATTAAGCGGGAAAGCAAGCCGGCAATTAATATTTAGGTGCAAGTTATTTATTTACCAGCAATATTAAATGTTGGTTAACATGGCAACACATGACATGGGTGATCTAATTAAATTAAATGGAATAGGGCATTATATATTTATTACCCCTAACATTCCATATTTAATTATTTAGTTGCAATTAACAAATTATACTAAGCAATTAAAATAACAGATGCAAAATGGCATACAAATGACATATTAATATTCATTGCATTTTTCTGATAAATAAACATATAAAGATTAGTTAATTTGGAGTTATAGAAATAAAGATATTAATGTTTTAAGTTTCTGGACTGATCTGCAAATAGCAGGGACTTGTTCGTGATTGAAATAGTGTCGGTGGGGGCTTAAGCACGAAACCAGAGAGCACATGGGGCTGGGGGAAAAATTACAGGCGCACTAGTCACTGACGGGTGGGACCCGCATGTCAGTGACCGAAAGAGACACGCCCTGGGAGGATTCGAACTCGAGATCTCGTGCGGGGAGCGATGGCTGCGCTAGCCACTAGGATCGAAGTTTGTTGGTGACAGATAACCGGCTCTGAAGAATATGACCCAACTCATTGACGCTAACTGAATTTTAACAGGAACAGAGGTGCAGTTCGACAGTGTTTTCAGACGAACGAAACAGAAGGAAAAAGAAAGGGGGCGCAGTGTGGGGATTCGAACTCGCGATCTGTAAGGGGTGGGATCAGGAGCGTAACCACTGGGCCGGCTCCGTGTTGGTGACTAGAAGAGCGAATGCTTGAACATGTAGCTGACTGAACACTTTAACTGAACTCTGTTTCAGAGATTGCAGATACAGGAACGACATGGACAACGAAACTGCAGCGATCCATGCCGCAAGGATCACGCGGCTGCGCGACGGCTAGCCCACAGAGCAAGGGGAAGAGGAAGGGGAACGAATACCAGAGGTGAGGCTCACCTTGGGGAGGTCGGGGGGCGAGCTCGTGTGGCCGGAGGGCGATGGAGATCGCCGGAAAACGAGATGGATGACGACGAGGAAGACGAGCTCAAGGAAGGCGCTGCAGTTCCGGTTCTTCAGCGCGGACGACGCGGGAGTTCTGGCGGCTCCATTCCCGTGCTCACCTCGGCGAGCGACGCTTCGTGGAGGCAGGGTGATGAGCTCCCTAGTACCGACCATGGATGGAGCTCTTCGGTGGGGAAAAACAGAGAAAAGGAACGGGAGAAGGAGAGGAAGGCGGCGGCAGGGAGGAGAGAGGGGCGATGCTAGGGTTAGGGTTGGAGGGGGGCTCGGGCTAAGTAGGAGGGAAAGGGGAGCAGGGGCACATGGTGGGGATCACCATGGCCTCCACCGTGGAAAGGAGGGCGACCTTCTCTGTCTCCGTACGAAGGAGAAAGAGACAGGGGAGATGGGCTGGGCTGCAAGGTAAGTGGGCTTCGGGCCTAGAAAAGGTTTTTCTCCCTCTGATTTTATTTCTTTTTATTTATTCTTTTCTGTTTTGCATTTAAAACAAATATAAAAAGAATTTGTATAACGAAAATATAATAAAAAAATAGTTTTTGTTTTAGATAGGCAATTTAATAAATTAGTTTTTATAATATTTGCAAAATATTTGAAAAACATATTTTAATTAATTTCAAAAGCATTTGAATTTAATTGTGAGAAAAAGAATTTAAGCGGGGTTTAACTTTAAATGCAATAAATTAAATGAAGTGACCAATGCATGATGAAATGATGACATGATGATGCACAAAAGAAAAACAACAAAACAAAAAAAAACTAATTGGGGATAAAATCCCGGGGCGTTACAAGAACTGCCTCAAGGGGGCTTCCGGCAAGCTCAATTGTACTGTAACCTCCATCATCTAATACAGACAAGCAGGAGTAGCGGTCTTACCTCCTCACGAGGGCCGTGAACCTGGGTAAGGGCCAGTTTCTACCTCTGTCGTGTGCGTGTCTTCTTCGGGTCCGGCGAGCACCGTTGCGGGGTCCCTCGAGGGTCTAGACCTCCGCGTTCAATCCCCTTCACGAACTACACTTCAGGAAGTGACTACCCCCGATTCTTGGGAGTCACAACCCGACATTTGGCGCGCCAGGTAGGGGCTTTGAGGCGCGTCAACAACCTTCGAGTTTGTCTCCGCGCCATGGTGAACACCCGCGCCACCCGCGTCGCCCGCGTCAACCGACGTGCGCCTGGGGGAGCACGCGCGCCGCCAGGCACCGCGACCACCCGCGCACGACGGGGCCGACCCCGCCATGAAGAGCATGTCCCTTCTGGCCCTCACGCAGAGGCGCCGGAGCACAACTCCGACCACCAGGAGGACGCGCAGTCATCGCACCCGACGCAGCGCCCGAGCGGCCCGGCCCCGGGGAGGACAGACCCTGCGCCTCACACCGCGCTGCTCATGGCGCGGGAGCTTCTCCGCTACCAGCACACTGCTGAGGCCCACAAGCAGTGGCTCCAACGCCTCAACCACCTCGTCGGCTTCGCCACGACGCGTCCCGCTCCGTCGCAGTCCAACCTGCGCCCCTCTCTCGCGGACACGGTCGTGACAAACGCGCCTCCGCCACCTCCGGGACCTGCACCGGCTGTGGTGCAGAGGGCTGCTTTGCACGCGTCCTCGCCGCACGATTGCTTGATCGTGCAGCGCACCACGCCCGACGCTCGCGTGGGGATGGAGCTCCAGCGAGACCGCCAGAACAGGCTCGGGGAGGAGATTGGCCAGGCGGGTCAGCAGAACCGCGGCGCGCTGCAGCACGGGGTCGCCACGTACGCCTCAGGCTGCATGGCGTTCACCCGTTCTCTCCGTCGCGTGGTGTGGCCCCCGAAGTTCAGGCCTGCTCTCCCCAAGGGCTACGACGGCTCCAGCAACCCCATCGAGTTCCTGCAGCTCTACACCACCTCCATCCAAGCTGCGGTTGGAGATGACAAGGTCATGGCCAATTGGTTCTCCCACGCGCTTCGCGATTCTGCGCTGTCGTGGCTCCTGAACCTCCCGGAGGACTCCGTGAACTCCTGGGAGGAGCTCTGCAAGCAGTTCGTCTCCAACTTCAAGGGGACATACGAGCGCGCCCTCACCCACAACGACTCGCGCGCTGTTGTGCAGAAGAAGCATGAGACGCTCCGCAAGTACATCCAGCGCTTTAGCCAAGTGCGCAACAAGATCCCGAACATCCCTGACACTCAAGTCATCGCCGCCTTCCGCGAGGGCGTCACAAACAACAGGATGCTCGAGAAGCTGGGCATCCACGACAAGCTCACCTCTATGGTCAAGCTGTTTGACCTGGCGGACAAGTGTGCCAAGGCTGAAGAGGGACTCCTCTTCGTCAAGATGTCCTCGAGAGGGGACGATCATGCTGAGGGGTCCAAGAGTCAGAAGAAGAAGGAGGAGCCCAAGCGCAAGGCCACCGCGGTCCTCGCGGCAGAGCCTGACGCGAAGGGCACCCGCAGGGGCTCCCCCGAGCCTGGAGAGAGAAGAGATGACCACCGCCATTTCTGCATCTACCACAACAGGCGCGGCCACTCTACGGAGTCCTGCTTCGACCTCAAAAGGTTGAGCAAGGAGCGCGAGCAAGCAGAGGGCAGTGGTAGCCGTGGCCGAGGCCGTGGCTACCGCGGGAGCGGACGCAAGGGCGGCTACCAGAAACCTTCTGGAAATCAGGCCAACGCCGCAGAAAAGAACGGCAACCTCCCTGACGAGGAAGATGGCGGCTACCAAGCCCCGAGAGCCGCCATTGCCTACATCCTCGGGGGGGCGCAGGCGCCAAAGTCGAACAACCAGTTCAAGCAGTTCGCCCGCGAGCTCAACGCCGCCCTCCCAAGCACGGAAACCTCCAGGCACCTCAAGTGGTCGCAGTACACCAACGCCTTCGACGCTCAGGACCACCCCAAGTCCACCAAGATTGTTGGAACCCTCCCGCTGGTCTGCACCCCCAACATCGACAATGTGGCTGTCTCCAAGACTCTCATCGATGGCGGAGCAGGCCTGAACATTATCTCCATAGATACGTTCGAAGCGCTTCAAGTGCCCTACGAGCGGCTCATGCCCTCTAGGCCCTTCACGGGGGTCACCAGCGGTTCGATCAAGCCTCTAGGCCAGGTCAGGCTTGCCGTCACCTTCGGGAGCGAGGAAAATTACCGCACCGAGCACATCGATTTCGATGTCGCACACATCGGTCTGCCGTACAATGCCATCCTCGGCTGTCCCGCGCTCGCGAAGTTCATGGCCGTCACGCACCATGCCTACAACATGGTCAAGATCCCCGGCAGCGCTGGCACCATCACAATTCGTGGGCATGTCCTGGACGCAACGCGCGCGGTTGAGACGGCCTACAAGACTGCCGCCATGGCATTCCCCGCAGAAGAGAACCTAGAGCCTCTCGAGAGACCCAAGAAGAAGAATCAGTTGTTATCCCAGGAGGCAGCTGCTACCAAGAAGATCTCTCTGAGCTCCAGTAGCTCGGGGGCTGAAGGCCCGGGGGCTAGCGTCACCATTGGCGCCGCGCTGCCTCCCAAATAGGAAAGCACGCTCGTCACCTTCCTCCAGGCAAACTCTGACATGTTCGCGTGGACACCGTCAGATATGTCTGGGGTACCGAGGGAGGTGATCGAGCACCACTTGGCCGTGTGCCCAAACGCGCGCCCCATCAAGAAAAAAGCAAGAAAGCAAGCCCCCGAGAAGCAAGCATTCATCGTCAAGGAGGTCGAAAAGCTCAAAGCGGCAAAAGTCGTTCGCGAAGTCGCGCATCCCACTTGGCTCTCCAACGGTGTGGTAGTCCCAAAGCCCGCCGGAGGAGGCCGCCTCTGCATCGATTACACTGATGTAAACAAGGCCTGCCCCAAAGACCCTTATCACATGCCCAGAATTGACCAGATTGTGGACTCCACGGCAGGCTGCGACCTCCTCTGTTTCCTTGATGCCTTCTCTGGTTATCACCAGATAAAGATGGCTAAGGAGGACGAGGAGAAGACGGCTTTCCTCACCCCGTGCGGTGTGTATTGCTACGTCTGCATGCCTTTCGGCCTAAAAAATGCTGGAGCCACTTTCCAGAGGTTGATGAGGATAGCCCTTGGCGGGCAAATGGGGCGGAACGCCGAAGCATATGTCGATGACATCGTCGTGAAATCACGAGAGGGAAATACTCTCCTCGGAGACCTTGAAGAAACCTTCGCCAGCCTGCGCAAGGTGAACATCAAGCTCAACCCCGCCAAGTGCGTCTTTGGAGTACCTTCAGGCAAATTGCTTGGGTTCCTCGTGTCTCACCGAGGCATAGAGGCAAACCCAGACAAAATCAAGGCCATAGAAGACATGCAACCTCCACGCAGGCTCAAGGACATGCAACGCCTGACAGGCTACATGGCCAGCTTGGGTCGGTTCATCTCCAAGTTCGGTGAAAGAGCCCTGCCGTTCTTCAAGATCATGAAAAGAACGGGCACTTTCAAGTGGACCCCTGAAGCTGAAAAAGCATTTGAGGACTCGAAGAAGTATCTGGCCAGCCCACCAGTAATGGTCGCCCCAAGGCCTGGCGAGCACCTGAAGCTGTACTTATCAGCCACTCCACAAACAGCCAGTGTTGTCCTTGTGGTGGAAAGAGAAGAGCCAGTACTCCACAAGAAGAGTGCGGCCACTCCAAAGAAAAAGCCTCCTCATAAGAAGCTCGACGAAAGGGCAGCCCTCAAAAACCCACCGCTAGGCCCAAAGCCCCAAGAGATGGCCGCCCCACTTCAACCGCTGCAAGGAATTCATGTCGAGGAGCCCGAGGAGCCTCACGAGGCCAACCCCCTCGAGGCACAGGGCAAGCCCCTCGAGTCCAACCCCCCCGAGGCACAGGGCAGGCCCCCTGAGGCCAACCCACTCAAGGCCCAGGGCAAGCCCCCTGAGGCCAACCCCCTCGAGGGCCAAGCTGACCCACCTCACACAAAAGACGCCAAGGCAACAACAACTAGCCTCGTCGAGCATCCAGTCTACTTCGTCAGCAAGAGGGCCTCCACAACGACGACCTGCTGCTTCTTGAAGGGCTACGACGCCGCGCCGCCCTCCGGGCGGCAAAATACCAGCAGCACCTGAGACGCTACCACAGCCGCAACGTGCGCTCACGCACCCTGGAGGCAGGCGACCTCGTACTCAGGCGAATCCTCTCCAGGGAAGGCCTGCACAACAGTACAAGCTGTCCCCGATGTGGGAAGGTCCCTACAGGGTCACCCACATCGCCAGGCCTGGCGCGGCTCGCCTCGAGACGCAAGACGGCGTCCCCGTCAAGAATCCATGGAATATCATGCACCTTCGCAAGTTCTACCCGTGATCATTGTCACGTCGAGACTTCTAGCGGAAGAGGCAGCCTACGGCTCAACCTCCAAGCATTTTTGTCTCTAGAGGTTAACATGCTCACGGCTTAAACCTCCAAAACATTTTTTGTCTCCTAAGGGAACAAACGCAAAACGTGATCATTGTCACGCCCATGATCATTGTCACGTCGAGATTTCAAGCGGAAGTGGCAGCCTACGGCTCAACCTCCAAGCATCTTTGTCTCTAGAGGTTAAAAGCTAACGGCTTAAACCTCCAAAGCATTCTTTGTCTCCTTAGGGAACAAATGAAACTGTGATCATTGTCACGCTCGTGATCATTGTCACGTCGAGACTTCAAGCGGAAGAGGCAGCCTACGGCTCAACCTCCAAGCATCTTTGTTTCTAGAGGTTAAAAGCTCACGGCTTAAACCTCAAAGCATTCTTTGTCTCCTTAGGGAACAAATGAAACCGTGATCATTGTCACGCCCGTGATCATTGTCACGTCGATACTTCAAGCGGAAGAGGCAGCCTACGGCTCAACCTCCAAGCATCTTTGTCTCTAGAGGTTTAAAGCTCATGGCTTAAACCTCCAAAGCATTCTTTGTCTCCTTAGGGAACAAATGAAACCGTTATCATTGTCACGCCCGTGATCATTGTCATGTCGAGACTCCTAGCGGAAGAGGAAGCCTACGGCTAAACCTCCAAGCCTCTTTGTCTCAAGAGGTTAAAAGCTCACGGCTTAAACCTCCAAGCTCCAAAGGCTTCTCTCGAGGGCAAACCCTCCGAGCTCTCCATTTAACGAGCCACCTCAGGCCGTGAGAGTCTCTGCCACTAATGGGTGGTCCCCATGCCTCGACATGGTCAAAACATTTAACTTGGCAACCCCAAGCATAATGACTCACTTTCGTTCCCAAGTGAACTTAGCGCTTCGGCGCCGCTTTAAAATGTATTTGGTGAGTTTTATTTTCGCATTACTCTGTTGAAGTGCGCGCTTATATCTCTCCACGTGCGTACCTCGCGAGCGGGGGCTGAGTACGGTGCCAGTGCCTCAAATGACACACCAGCAGCACCGCAAAATCCAAGAGTCCGAGCTCTGACTGGAGGGCAAGATCCCACAAACACGCCATCTCTACAGATGACCTTGGTACTTACTCTCCTCGCAAGGAACGCCTGAGGGGACCTATAAGCGCGCACGAGTCCCTTGAACCGTGTTCCAGCGTTTGGGTTTGCCCCTCTAACATCTGCAGGGAAAAATCCCCCCACAAGCCCGAACAGGCATCCAGGAGCGACCCCTCAAGTGGGCAACCTCGCCAGGCGAAAAGCCTCTGCAGGGCGAAAACCTCGAGGAGCTAAGTCTCGCACCCACGCCTTAAGAGCGTTTTCTCCCCCTAGCGCACGTTTGCCCCTCGAGCGACTTCGCTTTCCCTTACGCTTCATGGACTACTCGCACGTCTAAGGGGGGCACTTGAGCATCGCGACTCAGGGCTCTTACCTCTCCCAGGCCTAAACTCCCCCCGGCCTTGCGGAGTCATTGCTCCTGCATACCGAAGTGGCGGAGTCATGGCACGAAGAGATGGGACCTACCGACGCAGAAAACAAATAGACATGAAGATGAGTCCAAAGAGACCTCACGGGGGGCAGACAAGCTCGAATTAAACAACATTAAAGAGTATATTACAGGCCAAATGTCTTAAGAAATCTAAACACACAACTGTTTCAGATACAAGCGCTCGCAGGCGCAATAAGGAAAGCCTCAGCGGGAAGCAGCGCCGCCTTGGACCTCCTCCGCGACACCCTCTTCAGCCTCGGCAGAGCAGGCCTCCTCCTCGCTGTCTTCAGCCGCTGCCTCCGCGCGCCTGAAGCGGTTGCAGAAGGCGTCAACTTGCTCGCGGAGGGAACTGGAGACCCGCTGCGCGTCCTCGCCTTGAGCAGCCTCTGTCACGGAGGAGAGGTCGAAGCCTGGCGTGAGGAGCCTGAGGTTGGTGAATATGCGATCAACAACCACTCCCAGGAGCTGCCGGCTCTCATCTTTGATCATCTCACGAAGCTCGGTGAAGGGACCCTCGAGCTCCTCGAAGAGCTGGTCGAAGTAGACCAGGTACATGGCAGCATCGCCGCAGCCTCGAACGTCGGTGTGCGGCACGTCTGCGCCGAGCTGCGCGGCAAGCTCGTTGCCACGAGCGACCAACGCCTCAAACATGCGCTCGCGCTGCTTCGAGAGCGCGCGAGCCGCAGTGGCAGAGTCCGAGGCCTCCGCCGCCCGCTGCATCGCCGGCGCAACTTGCTCCTCCACGTCATTGGCCAAAGAGTTGAGGTTGTGGACTGCCTCGGTGCGAGCCTCCTCCACTCGGTGACGGCCATCCTTGGCGCGCTTGAGGCGAGCCTCCAGCTTGGAGTTGCCCCCCTCGAGCTCGGCGATCCGCCGAGCATCCGCGGCGTGCTTGACCTTGAAGCGGTCCTCCGGCGTCTGGGCCAGGTCACGGTACTTCTGAGAAGTGGATTTGCGGAATTGCTTCTCGCGCTCCACGAGGGCGTCATCGGCCTCCTTCTTCTTCTCGGCGAAACGCTGCTCGAAGCGCTCGTAAGCTATCTTCTGGGCAGGGACGTTTTCATCGTACTTCAAGATCGCCTTGGCCAGGTCTCCTTCGCGCTCCTCAAGGGCCTCGCGTTGGGCGACCAGGTCCTTCTCCGTCTGAAGGCGCTGCTCCTCGCGCTGTTGCAGCTCCTTCTCCTTGAGGGCCAGTTGTCGCTCACGCTTGGCAAAACCCTTGCGGTCTTCCTCCAGAGCGACCTGCGCGGCCTGATGGGCGAAGAGCAGCTGGGTCTTCAGCTGGCCCAACTCGCGGCGTTTCGGCGCCAGCGAGCCCTCCATCTCTCGCGCTCCGCCTTGACCTGGCACAGGAGCTCCTCTGCAGCGTCACGTTCCGCTTGGAGGGGCTCGAGGAGCTCTGCGGCGTCACGGACGGCCCCCTCGTGGACCTCCTTGGCAAAGCGGGTGGCCTCCTCACGCGCGGCTTGCAGCGCCGCATCCTCCAGCCGGCGCACTTCGACCGCCGCGTGGAAGAATGTCCACGACTTCGCCAGCTCCTCCTGCTGCTGAGCGAGCCATATGTCCCCGAGTGCGAGGTGCGCCTCCAAGCCCTCCAAGGATTCCCTTACAAGGCTGAAGGCGACCTCGCGGCGCCCTGCGCTCCAGTCCCAGCCGCGGAGAACCAGCTCCTGGCTCGTGGAGGGCCCGGCCCCAGCGACGGGTCTCGCCGGCCCGGCCTCGGGGAAAGCTTGGGGGCTAGCCTGAGCTTCCCTTGCGCCCGCGCCGGCATCCCCTTCCGGCCCTGCAGCTGTGGGGCGTTCCTCGGTCACAGCTTGACGAGGAGGCGAGGAAGCATCTCCCCCAGCAGGTCCGCATGTGCCTGCTGCTGCCTCACGTGCTTCCCTTGCAGGCTGCACGGGAGCAGTGGCCGCAGGTGGCGGGATAGGTGCGCGCGGAGGCGTCAACACGCGCGGCGGCGTTGGTGCGCGCGGTTGAGTGGCCTCGCGCTGAGGCGTAACCGCCCGAGGAGGAGTAGGAGCGCGAGGCGGCGCGGAAGTTGTCTCCTCCGAGCCTTCCACCACCAGAGGCTCGGAGGGCGGTGCAGGTGCCTCTGGGCGTGCCATGCCCTCCTCCACCTGAGGCCCTGCTGCCCCCGCCTGGGGCGCATACACCTCCGCTTGAGGCGCCCCCTCAAGGGGGCTCGTGGAGGCCGCCTCTGCAGGCCTCGCGGCCTCGTCAGCCGCGGCCCCTGCCGTGGCGCTCTTCACCTCAGATGCCTTGCGAAGCCAGCGGCGCTTCGCAGGTACAAGGTCACTGGCAAGAGCCCAAGAAAAGACTTCAGGAAAAAGTAAAGCGAAAGAGAAAGCTAAAAAGCGAATGATCCAAGATTATATCGGCATAGTTGATAGGAGACGGGGGTCCTCTAGCCTGCGGATGGATTGTGGGAAGATAGTCCGGTGCAAAGTTGCCATCGCCCCGGTCGACTTTCGCAGCGCCGTCGTCGACTACTGCAGCGCTGCCGAGGCGTACGCGCAGACGTGGTCGAGGAACCTGACAGCACTCGCCAGGTCGACGTCGTCGCTAGACGTGCCTTCCGGGGGAACGCTTCCGCATTTCTCTGAACAAGGGAAAGGAGTCAATTTAATGCAAATTCAACATATAGAGAAGTAGGCGTCCAGCCGAAAAACTTACGTCCGAGGACACCGGCGAGTGCGTGCAGGCGGTCGACCTGGGTCTTCTCCTGGTCGCCCCAAGCACGCTCGCGCTCTTGCGACTCGCGCAACGCCTTCTCCAGCTCCGCCTGAGCCTGAAGTTTCTGCTCCAACTCCGCGGCTCGCCTCGCGGCCTGGTCCAGGGAGGTGCGTAACTGATCCCTCTCCTTCTCCAGCGAACGAAGGCGGCGGCTGCCTCAAGCTGCTGGCGGTAGTATGGCTGCAGACAAAAAAACATATATAAAGTTGAGCCCGACTATCCTAGTCACCCACACCTTCGGGGGCTACTCCCATCGGGAGCACTGTTCGCGCACCGATGCAACTACGGAAGAACAAGTCGAGGAGTACTTACATGGTCCACCAGATCAGCATCGGACGAAGCCGCCGCGGCAGTAGCATTTGGCGCCAGGGACACACCAGCCCACGCATGCTCCCCGGCCACCTGCACAGTCCGCTCAACTGGAGGGGCCGACGTGTGCTCCACTTCGCGGAGAGGGGAACTGGTGCCACCAGAATGATAGCTGGCAAAAGATGCAAGAAAGTTCAACCCAGAGAACCCGCCAATAAGAAAAATAACTCGACACAAAAAGAACCAGCATGACTAACCTGGTGACTCCGACGCCATCGTCGCTTCCCAAGGAAACAGAGGGCATCCTAGCGAACTCGGGCGGCGGTGCAGAGCTGACAAGAGGCGCAGCCACGGGCTCATTCCAGTCGCCCTGGTACTTGGCACCCAAAGATGACAAGCCATCCTCCTCCAATTCTTCAGCCGCATCCCCTGCACGGGACAAAGCAGTAGCAGAGTCGCTGCTTCGCCGCTTCTGTTTCTTCCGCGCCGACTCCTCGTCATCCTCATCCTCCTCCACCTCTTCACTCGGGGAGATGGCAGAGGAATGTCCTCTTCGTCACCTTCCTCTTCAAGGAACGTCGCCTCGTCATGAGGTTCGTTCTCCATGAGCGGAGGAAGGCTGACAAGGAAAGATCGACCCTGCAAACAAAATGACAAACGAATCAAGAAACAGAGAATCGAGAAAGCAAGCAAGGGAGAAAAAAGGCAGAAGCTTACCTCAGGAACAGGGTTCGTCGCTCCGTAAGCTGCAACAGGACACTTGACGTTGCAGGGGTCTTCGGCTCGAAGGCTTGTGATGCTCCTCACCTTCAACTCCACCTCCTCGTCGTCGAGCTGCGGGTCAACATACACCCTCGTGCGCACACATCGGGTGGGGGCGAGCATAGAGCGGTTGTACTCGGAGCCTGAAGAAGGTGCCGATGAGGTGGACGCCACCCGACTCACGCCCCAAGGTCTTCAGCAGGTTGCGCAGAAGGCTCAGCAGCGGCTTGACAGCCTCCTTCTCCTCCTTCGCGAGCGGGTGCGCCCACGCGCGCGTCTTACGCAACTCGCGCTCGCCGTTGAAGTCAGGCAAACCTGCTCGGTCGCACCTGACGTAGAACCACCGCTTCCGCCAGCCTTGGACGGAGTCCGACTTCTTCATCTGGAAATACGAGGTGTCACCTCGCACCTGGATGCCGAAGCCGCCAACCGGGTACGCCGACGCGCTCTTCCCCACGTTCTTCCTAATGTGGAAGAACGACTTCCACAAGGCCCAATGGGGGGCGATCCCCATGAAGCACTCGTAGAGCACGATAAAGCTCGCGATGCTCAAGACGCCATTAGGGGTCAGAGCATGGATCTGAACCCCATAGGCGTACAGGAGACCACGAATAAAATCATGGAGAGGGAACACAAAGCCCCGTGGAAGTAAGTCCACGAAGCAAACGCGCTCCCCCTCCCGATGGGTAGGGTATACCTCCTTTCGAGGCGCGCGCACCGTCGCCTGGTCCGCCGGCGCAGCAGGCCCTGCGCGCGCAGGACCTCAAACTCCGTCTTCTTCACCGACGACTTCTGCCAGTCGCCGTCGGGTTTCTTCATCGCACCCGCCTCGGTGGCGGCGGCGGCGCTGGTCGCAGCTTTCGTCTTCCCCATCGTCTTTGGCGCTCACGGAAGGTGAAGAGAGGAAAAGGCAAGAGCTCAGAAAGAGGCAAGAGCGGCGCAGGAGAGAAGGCGATGGAAAATGGAGAAGATGATTTGTTCCCCGTCGCGGTACAATATTATACAGCGCGTGCAGTCCATCCGAGCCGTTCCCGAAGAAACTGCTTTCCGCAGCTCCATCCAGCCGTCCACATGTCACGTGGAGAGACAAACCGTCGCCGCCCACTCCGTTCACTTTGCACGAGGATCGAGGCACTATCATCACGCCGCGAAATTTTCGCGCCCAAGAAAGAAATAAGCAGGTCACTACTGTCTGCAGTAAACACTGACACTGGGGCCACTTCCGTCACGCCCTATCGGACGCAGAGGCGTGTTACGAAGCGTCAACGCTGACGTCAGCAACACAAGTGCATGAGGCAAGCCACAACGCTGAGGAAGAACTCGAACGAGTCATTCGGGTGTCTATGAACATGCACGTAAGCTTGATAGCTGAATTTCGACGCGAGGCAAAGAACTCGAACGCATAATTCGAGTGACAGGTAAACACAGTAAGCTTCACAGCTGAAGTCGCCTCAGTAAGGCACAGTGCTGATGCAAGAACTCGAACCATGCAAACGGGTGGCAAGAAGACTCAGTAAGCTTCACAAGCTGAATTAACTGACAGTAAGCCAGCAAGCTGAACAGAAACAAGTCACACAAAAGACACGACTTTAGTGAGTCGATTACAATTCTTACTCCCGTCGGGAGCAGGCTCTTTGACTGAAGAAAAACGATTTCAATCTCAAATTCAAGCAAACCGGCGGCGTGCCCAGGAGAAAGGAGTCCTCTGCCCGACTCTGCGATTCGACCAAGCACTCGGGGCTACTGACGTGGGGCTACTCTTTGACTATCCCGCGGAGAGGATACCTGGGTCACGCCAAGACTGATAAGGCCCAAGGAAGGCCCAATAGAGATAGCGTGTGGCCGAAGACTAGCCAATAAGGTCATATGACTCTTACCATATTTGTAAACGCCATCGGCAGCGTTCACCCGGGACCTAGCTTATCAGATAAAGGCTAGGAGGGTTGCTCGTCCAAAGGAGACGGACATACACATGCTCATAGCCACCACCACAAACCCTAGCGAGTCGTCGTCTCGCCATTGTAGCCACAACTCGCCATTAATACCAGACAAGCAGGAAGTAGGGTGTTATCCTCCGGGAGCCTGAACCTGGGTAAACGCCTTGCTTGTCAGCCGTCGTGATCACCAACGCTCATCTATCTTCCCCTCAATCAACTCGGGGTGCACAACCCTGGGATTTGTCGAGTTACACTCTCGTCATCGGCATTGACCGTAGAGGAAGAAGCGCAGAACGCCTTGCGCTTCTTTGTTCCCCGGCTCCCGATTCATAAAAGGCAGGAGCCAGGTCATTCGACCCTAAAGCGGAGAGCTCCATAAACCGAAAAAGGCAAGTAATAAGGGAAACTCAAATGAGCCAGCAAAGCCGTCAAAGAAGGGCAAAAGTAGAAATGCTTACCTCAAGGGGATGGTTGTCGTGCGTGTGCATTGGCACACCCTCCACCGCCTTCACAAACCCTGTTTTGACAGCCGGCGTGGTTGAAGACGAGGGCGCCGAGGTCGTCGCCGTGCGGGCATGAGCGGTAGGAGCAGAGGAGGGGACTGACGAAGAACCGGGCGTGACGCCCGTGCGGCCTGCCGAAGAACGGGAGACCCAGCCCATCGCCGTCGTCGCCGCGACGAGTTCAGCCTCGGTGTCCACCGCGGTCGGAGAGTTGCTCGGGCCAGAGGCCATCACCGTGCGCGAGGTCGTTGGAGGAATGGTGGTCGCCGGAGTTTTTTCCCGGTGCAGTGGAGCTCGGGAGAGCAAGAGGCAAGAGCGAGAGAGAGAGAGAGTGAGTGTGGACGAAGAAGAAGGACGTCTCGCCTCCCTATATATAGGCCGGGCGTTACGATTCGTGCAACGGCCCGAAAAGCTGGACACGTGGCAATCATCCATATGCCCACGAAGCGGCACACGATCACACGATCTCCATAACTCCTCTTTTCCCGCGATGTGCAATCATGACATGATTTCGTTCCGTTTGGTTTCAAACTGTCGTGGACCAAATGACGTCATCCGTCAACTATAAGTTTGACTAGCTGTCAAGGATCGGGCTTTCATAAAAAGCCATCCGACAAGTTAAGCAAAGTTGTCTTTCCCATGTCGGATAAAGGCGGCCGTGTGCCAGCATTGTGGTACACGTTCCCCATTATTTTCAGAATGGTTCAAGTCCTGCAACCGTCGATATTGAAGAATGAAGATCAAGAAGAAGCAGGCAGCTGGAGAACTTCAACCTTTTTGGGGGCTAATGTTGGGGATATACCAACTGGGGGTATCTCGGACATGGATCAATCCAGCTAGTCCAGGGTGGCCCAAGGGTGGTAAGGCTGATGCCTGGCGGGCGGCCCAGATAGCTGACGTACAAGGAAATAGGCGGACGGTCCAAGAAAGGTGGAAGGCCGAAGCTCATTAAGCCACCAAGCCCAAGATCGAAGGCAGCAACTAAGCCGGCTAGGTCTAGGACTATGTTTACTTGCCGGACAAGTACATACCTTGTAACCCGGGGTCTGGCCGCCTATATAAGCCGGCCACCGGGAAGCCTTTAGAGCACGCTCCAATACGCATCATACACATTGTAACCTAATCACGGCCATTGCCTTATAGTGAATTATAGCCTCACGTAGGGTGTCGGCACCGTTGCGAGATCTGATGCTGGGTAACCTCGCCGTGCTCAATCCCGACCTTGACGACTCCAACTTTTTTTCCCACAATCCATCCGCAGGCTAGAGGACCCCCGTGCTCCTATCAACTAAAGCGCCATGAGGGGAAGGGCTTGGAAGCAGGCCTCGCAGGGGGCGCCTCTGCTTTCCTCTTGGAGGGGACGTCAGACGGCCTCACCCCGAGTGGTCCACGGCGGCTTTGGTGCGAGGACCGCGCCTTCCCGCAGAGGCCTCCGTGTCAGAGGCCTCCCCTTCCTCAGCCTTTTCCTCCACGAGGCGCGAGGGCGCCACCACGAAGGCGTCTTCATCGCCTGACGAGATATCGCAAATCTTGTCAGTGAATGGCCCAGCCCTCGAAGAGGAGACCTCCCCAGCCGCGGCCTCCTCGTCACCTAGGCCAGCTCCTGAAGCCGAGGAAGAATCGGCCCCCTCCACTTCCCGCGCGACCGGCATCTGCGCCTCGAGGTCCGCCTGGCCTGTCGGGGTGAACGGAGGCATCCCCTCCAAGAGGTCCATGCGCTCCGTCAGATTGTATTGGTGAAGGGGCCAGAGCGCCGCGGGGAGCTCATCCACGGGAAGCACCGATGGATTGACGAAGAGCACGTAGAGGACGTTGTCGACGGCGTCCTTGTCGTTGTCCTCGACGTGAAGCCGCATCTTGTCCGTCGGCCCCGAGTACATCCACATGGGGACCGAATGTGCCAGGAGCGGCGCAATGCGGCACGTCACGAAGTCCGCGACGATCATCTGCCCCGTGAGGCCCTCCTCGCGGAGGAAGCTCAGGCGCCCCATCAAGCTCACGTTCCTGGCGCCGTCAAAGGTGGCCTTGCCCCAGTGGGACTTCTTCACCGGGGGCTCGTCGGGGACCTCGAGGAAGGCGAAGGGACGCTCCACCCCAACAAAAAACCACTTCTAGCGGAAGTCGTCTACCTTCTTCGTCACTGAAGTGATGGCCTTGCCCTCGCTCCAAGACATGGGGATGTAGACGCTCCCCATGCCGTCGACGATGCGGAACGAGACGCACCCAGAGCGCTTGTTCTTCGCCGTGTTCCGGAGCGCGTAGAAGCACCGTAACAGCCCCACCGTGGGCTCCAGGCCAAGGTAGGCCTCGCAGAGGTAGGCGAAGACGGCGAGGATGAGGATTGGGGTGCAGGTGCAGCAGCTGCATCTGATAGAACGCCAGCACCGCCTCCAGGAACGGCGAGAAGGGCGGCACCAGTCCCGCAGCAAGGCAGTGCTGGAAGAGCGGGAATAACCCGCGCGGGCGCTTCCTGTGCGCCGCGGGCTTCAGGGCAGTGGCGCCGTGCTCGTTTGTCCGGTCCGCCACCAGGTACCGGACCTTGGCGAGCGCCTTCTCGTTGATGCGCACACCCAGCAGCGCCGCGCCCCCCACGGTCTCAGGGGCCTCCGCCTGGGAGGAAGACCCCGCGGTGTCCTTGCCCTTGCTCTTGAGTGGGCTCATCGTCGCGGAAGCGGAAGATTGGGGGAGTTGGAGAACAGAGATTCACAGGAGAGAGCGGAGGCGGAGAGCTCTGTAGAGCGGAAATTTCTGCGTGAAGATTGGGAAACGGTAACTGAAGGAGATATGCCCTAGAGGCAATTAATAAAGTGTATTCTTTATCATATCTCGTTTGTTCATAATAGGTTTTTGTGTCATGCTAGAACCGTATTAAGCGGAAACATTAATACGGGTGTGATACGTAAACAACCAGGTCCCTAGTAGCCTCTACTAAGACTAGTTTCGTTGTGCGATTGATGATCGAGGTTTCCCGGTCATGGGGCATGGCGCCGGTCGGCAATGGGATTCATATCGTTGGAGAACGATGTGATGGACATACCCAGATTTGGAGAACGTAGTCGTTACGCCTTTGACCGTGAGATCAACTCTTATTGTTATTTCTGGAAGATACTTTGATCGCACCAAACGTCGTATCTTATATAGTATGACAATAACGGTGATACTTTTGGGTATCGGAAAGGAGTAGTTGAGACGAGGGGTCAAGAGCGGGATTTGCCAGTCCTCATAGCAGGATAGATACTCTCGGGCCCACTCGGTGAGATCATGTCTAATGAGCTTGCAAGCATGTGACTAGGTCACGGAGACATGAGATCATGGACGAGTAGAAGATAGCGTTGTCGGTAACGAGGTCGAGATTAGGTATGGAGATACCTATGGAACGACGCTCGGACATGCTAAGTATCGCTATGGCACAAGGTTTAAGACTTTGCGTTCAGGTTTGATAGATGAAAGTCATTCGTTATATCACAGGGATTAATTCATGGGGTCCAGGCCTATGAGTTAGTCGTTGATCATAGAGGAGTCTTGGTCATACCTGTTATTATATCGAACCGCTAGGGTAACACACTTAAGGGGTTTCGACAAGACAGCCGGAAAGGAAAGAGATCACCGGGAGCGTCCCGGGAGGGGTTCGATGGAGATCGGGCAGCGCCGAAAGAGTTTTCGGAGCTAGGAAAAATTATATATATTATGTTTGATATTAATTAGTGTAATTAATATGAAAATATGATTTTATATATTTATTTTCAAATTTATTTAGGCTGATTTCCCAAAATGGGCCTTCTGGTCGAAAGAAGGCCCAAGAGGGGGGGGAATCCCCTTGGGGATTCGATGGGGGCTTGGATGGCCGACCTAGGTGGGCCAAGAGGCCCACCAGGGGGCCGGCTCACCATGGCTGGACGCACCAGGCATGTGGGGATAGTCCCACATTGCCTGGTGAGGAGGTTGGCTCCCCCTTGGGAGCCTATATAAGAAGGGGCACCCCTGGCCTTTTAATTCACCAATTAATTCCCAATTTCTCTCTGGATCTCGTGATTCCCTTGTCGGAGTCGCGCCGAGCAGAGGAGGGGGATCTCTTCCACCATAGCCCGCTGCCGCGCTGCTGGTGTTCCGGTCCAAGTCTTCCGATGCTCGTCCTGGACTGGAGCTTCGGAGGCCGTCGTCTCCACCGTACGTGTGTGACGCCCTGCGAGGTGCTGCGCTAGCGGTACTCGGAGGTCTGCTTCCTCTACACGACCTTGAGGTCGGCTTCGTCCGTCTTCATCGACAACGTTTGTGCGGGAACGTAATCCCCGCTTTCGGTCTACAAGGGCACGTATTCCGGTCTCCGTTCGTACTACTATATCTGCATAGAATAGATCCCGTGTTCTGCACGGGGGCACCGTTCCTGTTATTTGCTACCCTCTAGCGTGCACTTGTGTCTTCCAGCGGCATTGAGTTGATGAAGCGGCCCGGAACGACTTTACGCGTACGTTTACGCGAGACTGGTTCCACTACTGACATACGGCTTGTACCGTATATGTGGCTGGCGGGTGTCAGTTTCTCTCTCTTTAGTTGGTCTTCGCATTTTCAATGGAGGGCCCGAAAGGGATGCTTAAATATGCAATTATTGGATCGTTGTTGTGGTCATAAGGTTCGTAGGTATGAAGCGGTTCTATTTACGAAAGCCCCAAGCCACGTAAAATATGCAAAAGATAAAGTAGAAGCGTCTAACTTTATTTTGCAGGGGCTATGTGATATGGTCAAGGTAGGTTTATTAAATTGTTTATAAACTGCGGGCGCCAAGAAGACCATGGCGCAATGGACTATATCACATTGCATTACATTTGATGTTTTGTGTGCATCTTATATTGTGTGATTGTATATATAGTATATATTAGTTACACGGCGGTAGCTATATAAGATGATCCCTTCAAAATACCACTAGTGTTCTCCCTCCAACGCGCACCACCAAGAAAGTTCTACGTTATGAGGCAGGCCGTGATGATCGGGTGTCAGACATCTCGTCGTTCGCATAGAGTAGGTGTAAGTCATGTTGCACAAGCGTCAGCGTGGAGGTCTTTGGTGGCGAGCCTAGCATATTCAGAAATATGGCCTCGGAACAGGAAGACCGAAAGGTCGAGCACGAGTCACAAAATTGGTGTGGCGGACTTTTGTCTACTCTTGAAGTTGTGTCACCGGCTCTGATGATGAGGGGTGGTGCAATAGATGGGGGTCGTGTAATCGCTTAAACGACCAGGAGGGATGTTCGTTTGAGTGGGAGTTATGTTAGTTATTTTCTAAAAAATACTATAACTCAAAATTATTTTGAACAAAGTCTTATGTTGTTGCAAATTCCATTGTAGATGTCTCACCCCTCCTTTAACCTAAACCTGTTCATTGAGAAAGAGAAGCTTAAGACCGATGGGTCTAACTTCGTGTCCTGGTTCCGTGACCTGAAGTCCATCCTTGAAACCCACAAGGTGGCCTACATCCTTGATGCCCCCTTGCCCCGGAAATCGAAAGCATTGTCCATGAGGTAAAGCGGAGATTTCTTCTTATGTCCAGAGTGGCATGCTCTTTGCCATGGAGGCTGACCTGCAAAACCCCTTCATGAACAAGGGTGCTTATGATATAATCACTGAACTCATGACTGTTTTTGCACGAAAAGTCAAGGCTGAGAGGTACGAAGCATCTGTGCTTTTCTTCTCAGCCCAGATGGAAGAGCACGGCAATATTAGTGAGCACTTGGCCAAGTTGTTTGGCTGCGCTCAGCTTCTGAGTGATCTGGGAAGTGTGATCCCAGAAGAGGTGGTTATTGATAGGGCGCTGATTTCTCTGCCTCCTAGCTATAAGAACGCCATCGTGGACTACGGCATGAAAGGGACGACAAAACCCCTGTCGGAAATCCTGAAGATGCTCGAAGTGGCCGAATTAGAAATCAAGCTGAAGAAGATGGTGGTGACCATCGGATCACCTAAGCGCAACTGCCTCAAGTACCTGGAGGATAGGAAGTCTGGCAAGACGGTCGACAAAGAGCAAGGTATATTTTATATACATGTTATAGATGTGTACCTTACATCCGCCCGGAGCAACACGTGGGTATTTGATACTGGTTCTGTTGCTCATATATGTATCTCTCAGGAGGAGTTACGGAATAGACGGCGGCTGGCGTAGGATGAGGTGACGATGCGCGTTGGCAACAGATCGAGAGTCGACGTGGTGGCATCGGCACGCTCCCTCTTCATCTACCATCGGGATTAGTTTTGATTTTAAATAAGTGTTATTTTGTGCCATCCTTGAGTGTAAACATTATAAGTGGGTCTTGCCTGTTACAAGACGATTATTCATTTAAATCAGTGTCAAGCAACTGTGCTATTTATATGAATGATATCTTTTATGTTGATGCTCCCGAGAATAACGGTTTATTCTTGTTGAATCTCGATCGTAGTACTCACATCCATAACATAGAAGCCAAACGGATTAAGTGTAGTGATGATACCGCCATGTATATGTGGCATTGCCGTCTTGGTCATATTGGTGTAAAGCGCATGAAGCAACTCCACTCCGATGGACTTTTGGACTCGTTGGATTTCAGATCCCTCGATACATGCGAACCATGCCTTATGGGTAAAATGACCAAGACACCGTTCAAAGGTTTCGTTGAACGGGCGTCGGATTTTTTGGGGATCATACATACAGATGTGTGTGGACCGATGAGCGTTTCGACACGCAATGGTTATCGTTACTTCGTCACCTTCACTGATGACTTGAGTAGATACGGTTATATCTATTTGATGAAATACAAGTCTGAAACTTTTGAAAAGTTCAGAGAATTCTAAAGTGAAGTTGAGAATCAGCTTAATAGGAAAATCAAGCACCTCCGATCCGATAGCGGTGGCGAGTACTTGAGTTTTGAGTTTGGCACACATCTAATTTTCTCCCATCTAATTTTTGCCCTATTCCTCCAATAAATCCTTTTAGCTTCAAGCAGCTTAAGCAAATGGGTTTTTAGAGATATTCTGAAGTTTTTTTCGAGTAGGGAGAGAAGCCTTTGATCCTCTAAACCATCCAGCAGAGCCAGAACAAAGTTACATGAGTCAATTGTCTTGTTCAGTTGTGAAAGACTTTTGCTCCATCGTTTTAGACCATATCTCAGAGATTTCAGACGAGCAGTTATATCCTGTGCTGTATTTTTATAAACGCCATGGTGCTGCCAATAGGTAGAAACAGTTTCAGAAAAACCCTGCATAGTCAGCCAGAACTCCTCGAAACGGAAAACCTTAGCCATTGGGATACTAAGTCCAATCTGTATCTTGATGGGTACATGATCTGATGATAACTTAGCCAAAGGGGTAGCAATGGTATTAGGAAAAAAAAACGTCCAGCTGGAAGAGGTGAAACCCTAGTCCAGTTTTTCCAATAAAAGGTCATTCTGCAGATTACTCCAAGTGTATGCTCTGCCCCTTCAGTGGGATTTCCAGTAAATCATGGTGTCTAATGAATCTATTAAATTCCAACATATTGTGGACATCCCCTCCAGGTCTATTTCTGTTATCTGGCTCCCTGGTCAGATTAAAATCCCCAAGGATCATCCATAGATGCATAGGGGCAGTGTCAATGCTAACTAGCCAATTAATAAACAGAGCTCTGTCAGCAGACGAAGTAGGACCATACACATTAGTAAGGTACCACAACTGACCACTAATCTTGCAAATCAGTTCCACTGTAACATGGAATTTAGAAGATGAAATTTCGGTCCCATTGAAAAGGTTGCCATTCCAAATGGTTATGATACCCCCTGAACTGCCAACTGAAGGAGAGTAAGCAAACTGATTAAATCTCCTCGGACAAAACTTCCTAATATAGGACATGTCAAATATTTCTTTTTAGTTTCTTGGAAACAGATGATATTGCAGTTAGATTCCTCAATATTCTTCCTAATATCATCCCATCTGATTTGGGAATTAATCCCTCTCAGATTCCAGTCAAAAACAATCCACGGTCTACTCATTAAATAACCAATAATATGAGCGAACTCTGAGCAATATTAAAAAGCCCAGTAAATCAGTTATCACTGAAAGGCTGAGAAATGGCAGATCAAGGTCAAAATAATACATAGTGTTCCTGTTAGGGAAACTGATCAACAGCCAGAGCAGGTATAGAAATAACCAGAAGCATACACAGATGTGCCAAAATATCTCAGGATAAAGATGATCACTTAGGACTTCATGTACTAGATAAGGGAAACATAGAGAGTTCAACAGAGGATAACCAAGAGCCAACTTATTACATGCCACAGTCCACAGATAGATAAATAGAGCATGTCTGAACAGGACCAACACAACCCCCAGATACAAGTTACTCCACACTATCATTTGTACTATCATAATTCAGATTATCCTCAGACACATCATCAAGATGCATCTGGCATGGTCCAGTGGCCAGGGCTTGAATGGTCTTCGGTGGAAGGTGAGGTGCAGCAGCAGCATCAGGGTCTCTAACCTGGGCATGGTACTCTGCCACATATTCTTCATCATCCTCTTCCTGTGCATCATCAGTAGATGTAGCATCTTTGAAACCATCTTTCAGTTTGGCTAGCCTGGAGCTTCTTCTAACATGTTCACATGATCTAGGTGCTTTCCCTTTCCCTTTCCTCTTCCCGGTGGCAGTCGAAACAGCAGGAGCATTGGAGTCAGCCTGAACCTCGCTAACATTAGATGAGGCCTCTGGGTTCTGCAATTCAACTGCAGCAGTTGTAGCAGGACCTACTGCAGCAGTTGCCAAGGAGGTAATGTTGCAGTTGTTCTAAATCATATGAGCATGCTGAGAAAGACTACTAATCACAGGTGGGAATACCTCCACAAAGATCTGCTGGGGTGCAGGAACAGGGGGAGCTTGCTCATTCATCTGAGGCAAAACAGGTTCATCCACTTCTGGCATACGATTCAAAGGCTCCTCGATAACTAGTGCATTGTTTACCTCCTGGGCAGGGCTCTATGGAGGTGTGACTAAGGCAGGTTCCTCATTGATCTGATTGACTGGGGGAGCCATTGCAGGATCAACTTCCTCTTGCCACATAGCAAAATCATCAATGATAATTGGAACTGGATGAGGATTGGCTCCATCTGGTGGCAGTGGGTCTTCATCACCAGCCGCAGCGCCTAGCATGTGAGTGTTCAGTATATAACAAGGGCATGACCAAGAGTTGCCATAACCTTCAGCACTGGTATTCTGAATAACCACAATGCTGCCAGGAATCGAGTCCAAATCAAAAGCCCTGATCTTCACCAGCACCCTGGCTTTGTTGGAATCATCTCTGTTCCACACTAGGAAACGCCCATATGGTGCAAAAGTAGTAATAATAGTATTAAGGTTCCAGCATTCAGGAGGATAGTTAAGGAGCATGAGCCAAACTTCATGAGTGAATGTAGCCGACCTCCAATTCATACCCTTGTCATGCTCAGTCACACGCATTACTGAATCCCCAATAAAGTATGGATTGTTCCTAATGGCGCTATCACGATCAATAACCCCCTCAAATCTGACCAAAGCAGCCCCCATAGCGCATCTGCTAATCTGTCTAATGTCGTAACCACGCTGGGCCATCTGAGCTCTGATCAAGATAGAAGTACCTTCAAATTGTTCCCAAGACGGTTCTGGTACAAGTTGAACAATCGCCCAATCGTCGCAGACCTCATTGGTGGAGCCTCCCACCACAACATATCCTCGTTGCGGACGGCGATGGTTGAATGGCACATAACCGGCACCAGGAGGGAGGTGGGGGATGGGGTCACAAGGGTAGTTCGCCATGGCGACAATGTGCAAGTAATCGGAGGTGGGCGAGGAAGCGGAGTCACCGGGGCAAGGGTTACAGGGAAAAGCAGGGTTAGGAACAGGGGATATCCCGTCGTCTGGTAATATTATATTCAACTTAGAGACCTCCTTGGAGACGACACGACGAAATTGCCTTTTCCGTTTATAACGTGAAAAACAATTCTTGGAGATATGACCATAATTCCAACAGATTTTGCACCTAAATTGATTCTTACAATCCTTACGAAGGTGATTAAAACAATGACAACGGGAGCAACCTGATGAATCACCAGTTGGGTCAAATTGGGCTGAGGCAACCGTGGTTGGGTGGGCTTTTCCAAGGGGGTTAGAGCAGTCCCCCATCGATGGGCTGGAGAGCTGGGCCACCGGCCTCCATGTCAGGCAAGGTGCTTTTTTCAAATTATGGGTGCGAGAATCACGCGCCTGATCCGAGAAACCCGGCTGATCATGATCCTGATGATCTTCTGAACGATCTGTGGATCTAGAGCCAAGAGGGACAGCATTGGCACCCGTGAGAGGATCAGCAAGAACAGGCAATGAGAGATTATCACGTAGTCGATCAAAAATCTGACTAATAGCTGGGAGTTTATGTTTTGCATGAGTATCCGATCGACGTGCAGAAATATGAACCCAATCTGAATCAGACTCAGCATACCAAATCTGTTCTTTCCTTTGCCAATTGGGACCTCCATGACCCCAGAGATGAAAGAAACATTTAAACTGCGCACAAACAACTGATCTCAAGTTGCAAATCAAGAAACCCACTGCCTTTGAACAGACTCCAAATTTGAAAACCCTTTCCGCAAGAAACTTTGTGCCAATCTCATTGTTAGCAACACCAAGAACAGCCGAGAGGGCCAGGCTAACATTCAACTCATCCAGACGAAAGGAAGCACGACCAAAGGAGACCACGAGGAAAAACTGATGGGAAGAGGAGATGGGACTAACCGAGGTGGAAAAACGATCACGAACCTTAGATCTGAACCGATGACCAATAGAGAAATCCAAGATGTGAGCAATGGAGGATGGATCATCGAAGGGATCCATTCCTTTGGGCCAGCGCTAGGAGAAAACCTAGGTGGAGTCGCCATCGCCATGGTAGTCGCCAGAGCTCGTGGGGGTGGGAGTCGCCATCCTTAATATATGGAGGAGCTCACATTATATTTTCCTTCTAGATTTTTTGCCCATTTCGACAATGGATGCCAATGGGGGAGAGATTTAGAGGGCTGGAAGGGGATTTTGGTATTCTTGCATCTTTGCTCGGCTTAGTGCGTTTCTTGGTTGTTTAAATTCCTTATATATACCCTCGTAAAAGGGATTTTCATCAATTACAAAAATGGGGGAGATTGAAAGGGCATGTGCCCTAATATATGGTTTTGGGAATTAATGATAATCCCTATGGACTAATGTTTGTGTTGAGCATATTGCAAGTATGTCTTGAAGTTGTCAAGACATCACCTATATGAAGAAAGATGAGATGATACGAGATTGATCAAGAGCTTTATCAACACACAAAGCTACAAGATGTACCAAGTGGATCATGTATCTCTTGGGATGGTAAGCTCTTTTCCATATAGCTTTGCGAACTAACCCAAGTGTGTGTGTGGTATCGATATGTGCGGTTAGGTATCTTCCCATGGGCTTGCAACAAGAAGATCAATTAATATAGCTCATGGAGGATGACGTCATGTCATGATCGTCATCAAGGTTGAGAAGTGCAAGACCAAGAGAAGCTTGTCGGAGATATCTTATGCTTGGAGTAAGAAATGGAGACATGAAGATGAAGCTAAGCGAGGCTCTCCCATAATGGAGTAGGGGGGGAGCATTTGGAGAAGTATTCATCAAGCATGTGCTAGCAAGCATAATCAAAAAAGGTGGTCCACTTGAAGAGATCAAGATCGTCATCATCTAGCTCAAGTGGATTGCTCAAGGCAAAGGTATGATCTTAATAGGGTTATAGAATATATAGGCGAACTATCAAGAGGGGCTCTCGAGTGAGTAACTTGATTGCACCTTTGTGGAGAGCTCAAACCTTTGCACGCTTGGCATATCATCTTTCTTGGTTCTTATTTGGCTTTTCTCCTTGTTGGAATTTGGTGCTTGTCTCGTGGTCTTCATGACAAGCACAAGTGCTTCGAAAATGTTCTAATTTGGAAAACTTGTTGTGTTTTATCCATGTGACGATTTAGAGCTTAGTTCATATTCATAATAAGCTCTAATTCAGGGTTTAGGGTTTAGTTCATATTCATATTATGCTCTAATTCATCAAAGACGGATTTCATATGAATATATTGTTACGTTTTTTATATTGGAGCTTTTATCGGTTTACATGTTATATGAAAGTTCAAACTTTCCCCTTTTGGTTTTATGCTCACATGAGGGACTATGAGGTTTCTCTGCATGATCTATACAGCTCTTTGTTGTGATTACAACGAGCCAAAAATCATCGAAAACGAAGTTCAAATGGTCAAGTTAATATCGTTTTCGTTTGGGTGTTCATGTAGTTTTTTTGTCCAGCGGTAGTACCGCTCCGGTACCGCCGGGTACCGCCAGGGGAACATGAACTAGTGGGTTTTGGGCGTCCAGAATCATCCGGGGCGGTTATACCGCTACCAGGGCGGTAGTACCGTTGAGGGGTCGCGATTTTCACATAACGGTCAGTTTTTGGGGGTCCTATTTAAGCGGATCTTCTTCCCCATTGACCCCAAGCTCTAGAGCACGAAAATCCCCTCCATTGTTGACCTTCTTGAGCTTGCCTATCTCTCAATCCCTCCCATGATTCTTGCATATCTTTGAGGGAAAAGAGAGAGGAGATGTAGATCTAATATTCCACCAATCCATATCCTCTCTAAGTGAGGGGAACCTATTGGATTTAGATCTTGGAGTTCCTTTGTGGTTCTCCTCTTTTGTTCTTCCTCTATTCTCCCCCCATAAGCATTGGTTGCTTTTGATGGGATTTGGGAGTGAAGGATTTGACTCCTTTGTGTGTTTCTTTGCTCTTCCTCTCTTATTAACCCATTAGCATTTGTTGCTTTGTTGGAATTTGAGAGTGTAGGTCTTGAGCATTTTGTGTGCTCTTGTCATTGCATCTTGCATCGGTTTGACCCCTCCACGAGGATTCGTGGTGGTGAAATTCGTGAGCTTGTTACTCTTGGGTCTTGGACCCTAGGCGCCTTAGTGGCATAAGACCTTTTGTGGTCAAGGCCTTTGTGGCTAGTTGGGACCTTTGTGTTCAAGACCTCTTGTGGTCATTTGGGAGCCCCCAATTAGGTTGTGGGTGTGTGCCCCAATGTACGTTGTACAGGATTGTTCTCCACCCCAAAGGAGTTCATAATGGAAGGTGGACAAGGACCTTTGTGGTCGAGTTCATCGGAGAAAAAAGTGAGTCCTTTATGGCGTTGAGCAAACCACTTGTGGTTGCTCACACCTCTCCAACGAGACGTACACCTTTTGTGGTGGAACTCGGGAATACATCCTCATCTCCGCGTGCCTCGGTTATTCCTATACCCGAGCTCTTTACTTATGCACTTTACTTTGTGATAGCCATCGTGCTTGAAGTCCTTTACCTTGCTATCACTTTGTTGTTTGTCTTGTGTAGCATAAGTTGTTAGTGCACATAGGTGAACCTAGTATATTTAGGTTGTGTCATTGATAAGTTAAACACTAAGTTTTATTCCGCATTTATCAAGCCTAAATTGTAAAAAGTGTTCCTCACCTATTCCCCACCCCCTCAAGGCGACGTCTTTCCTTTTATAAACAACCAGGTCCCTAGTAGCCTCTGCTAAGACTAGTTTCATTGTGCGATTGATGATCGAGGTTTCCCGATCATGTGACATGGCGTCAGTTGGCAATGAAGTCATATCGTTGGTAGAACGATGTGATGGACATACCCATTTTTTGTAGGACGTAGTCATTACGCCTTCGATCGTGAGATCAATTCTTATTGTTATTCCCGGAATATACTTTGATTGCATCAAATGTCATATCTTATATAGTGTGACATAAAGGTGTCCCTCTCGGGTATCAGACGGGGGTAGTTGAGACGAGGGGTCAAGAGCGGGATTTGTCAGTCCGTATAGCCGGATAGATACTCTAGGGCCCACTCGGTGAGATTATGTCAAATGAGCTTGCAAGCATGTGACTAGGTCACGGGGACATAAGATCATGACGAGTAGAAGATAGTGTTGTCGGTAACGAGATCATGCTAGGTATGGAGATATCTATGAACGAGTCTTGGACACGCAAAGTATCGCTATGAAAAAAGGTTTAAGACTCGACGTCCAGGTTTGATAGATGTGAGTCATTCGTTATATCACAGGGATTGTCTCACCCCACTTTTAACCTAGCCCTGTTCTTTGAGCAAGAAAAGCTTAAGACCAATGGGTCTAACTTCATGGCCTAGTTCCACAACCTGAGGATCCTCCTCACTCCCCATAGGGTGGCTTACGTCATTGAAGCTGACATAGGAGACCCTCCCGCAGATGGCGTCTCCGATGATTAGAAGAAGGTCTTCCAGACCAAGTCGGAGGATTCCTCTTTTGTCCAGAGTGGCATGCTCTTCGCCATGGAAGCCAACCTGCAGAAACGCTTTGAGAAGATGAGTGCCTTCGAGATAATTTCTGATCTCAAGGCTGTCTTTGCGCAGCAGGCTAAGGCTGAGAGATATGAAGCTTATGAGCTTTTCTTCTCCGCCAAGATGGAAAAGCATAGCAGTGTGAGCGAGCACGTGGTCAAGATGTCTGGCTACGTTCAACGCCTGAACGCTCTGGAATGCAAGATTCCTGATGAGATGGCGATTGATAGGGTGCTGCAATCGTTGCCCCCTAGCTACAAAGGCTTCATCATGAACTACAACATGCAGGGCATGGCTATGTCCCTGGGTGAAGTGTTCGTGATGCTCAAGACTGCTGAGGTGGAGATCAAGAAGGAGCACACGCTGTTGATGGTCAACAAGACTGTCGATTTCAAGAAATCCGGTGGCAAGGGAAGGAAGAGCTAGAAGTCCAGGAAGGACGGCAAATTTTTTGCCAAGCCTAAGACTCCCAAATCTGGACCCAAAGCTGGCGTGGAATTCTTCTACTGCAAGGGAGATGGTCACTAGAAGCGCAACTGCCCCAAGTACCTGGAGGACGAGAAAGCTAGCAAGATAGTCGACAAAGAGAAAGGTATATGCGATATACATGTTATTGATGTGTACCTTACATCCGCCCGTAGCAACACTTGGGTATTTGATACTGGTTCTGATGCTCATATTTGTAACTCTCGGGAGGAGTTGCGGAATAAACGACGCCTGGCTAAGGTCAAAGTGACGATGTGCGTCGGCAACGGATCAAGAGTTAACGTGGTGGTTGTCGGCACACTCCCTCCACATCTACCATCGGGATTAGTTTTGGTTTTAAATAAGTGTTATTTTGTACCGTCCTTGAGTGTAAACATTATCAGTGGGTCTTGCTTGTTACAAGACGGTTATTCATTTAAATCAGTATCAAGTGGTTGTACTATTTCGATAAATGATATCTTTTATGTTAATGCTCCCGAGAGTAATGTTTTATTCTTGTTAAATCTCGATCGTAGTATTCACATACATAACATAGCTGCCAAGAGGATTAAGTTTAGTGATGATACCGCCATGTATATGTGGCATTGCCGTCTCGGTCATATTGGTATAAAGCGCATGAAGAAACTCCATGCCGATGGACTTTTGGACTCGTTGGATTTTGGATCCCTTGATACGTGCGAACCATGCCTCATGGGCAAGATGACCAGGACACCGTTCAAAGGTTTCGTTGAATGGGCGTCAGACTTGTTGGGAGTCATACATACAGATGTGTGTGGACCAATGAGCGTGTGGACATGCAATGGTTATCGTTACTTTGTCACCTTCACCGATGACTTGAGTAGATACGGTTATATCTATTTGATGAAACACAAGTCTGAAACGTTTGAAAAGTTCAAAAAAATTCAAAGTGAAGTTGAAAATCATCTTAACAAGAAAATCGAGCACCTCCGATCCGATCGTGGTGGCGAGTATTTGAGTTATGAGTTTGGCACACATCTGAAGGTCTATGATGTCTCGGTGTGTCCGAGCGACGTAATCGTACTCTATTAGATAGTGTCTGGTCTATGATGTCTCTTACCGACCTGCCCGTATCCTTCTGGGGTTATGCGTTAGAAACAGTCGCATTCATTTTAAATAAGGCTCCGTCCAAATCCGTAGAAACGACACCATATGAGTTGTGGTATGGCAAGAAGTCTAAGTTATCGTTTCTGAAGGTTTGGGGTTGTGAGGCGTATGTTAAGAAACTACAACCCGACAAACTCGAACCAAAGCCGGAGAAAGTCGTCTTTGTAGGATATCCACGGGAAACCGTACGATACACCTTCAACAACCAAGCTGAGGGCAAAACGTTTGTCGTGAAGAACGGTACTTTTCTTGAGAAGGAGTTTCTCGCGAAAGGAGTAAGTGGGAGGAAGATAGATCTCGACGAGATCGTTGATCCTGAACTCAAAATCTCCGAGTGACGCAACGGAAGCTGTTCCGGAAACGTCCTGCACAGATGGAGTGGGAGAAACTGTCGAGGACACTGTTCTACCTCGTAGGTCTGTAGATCTCGTATCGCACCAGAATGGTATGGCAATCTAGTTTTCACCGTCATGTTAATTGAAAAGGACGAACCTACGAACTACAAGTAGGCTATGGCGAGCATAGAGTCCGAGAAATGGCTAGAAGCCATGAAATCCGAAATAGGATCCATGTATGACAATAAAGCATGGACTTTGATGGAGATTACCGAAGGGCGCAAGGCCGTCGAGAATAAATGAATCTTTAAGAAGAAGACTAATGCTACGGTAATGTGACCGTATATAAAGCTCGACTTGTCACAAAAGGTTTCTGAAAGGTTCATGGGATTGACTACGATGAAACGTTTTCACCGATAGCGATGCTAAAGTCTATTCGGATTTTGTTAGCAATTGTTGCATATTACGATTATGAAATATGGCAGATGGATGTCAAAACAGTGTTCCTGAATGGTAACATTGAGAAAGAGTTGTATATGGTACAACCGGAAGGTTTTGTCGATCCAGTGAATGCTAACAAGGTATGCAAGCTTCAACGTTCCATCTACGGATTGAAGCAAGCATCTTAGAGCTAGAATCTTCACTTTGATGAGGTGATGAAAAGTTTTGGATTTGTCCAAAATATGGAAGAGACCTGCATTTACAGGAAAATGAGTGGGAGCTCGGTTGTGTTCTTAGCACTATATGTAGATGATATATTGCTGATTGGGAATGATGTGGAACTTCTGAATAGTGTGAACAAATATTTAAACAGTAAATTTTCCATGAAGGACTTAGTAGAAGCTGCATACGTCTTAGGCATTAAAATCTATCATGATAGATCAAGACGTCTATTAGCGTTGAGTCAAAGTACCTATCTTGATAAGATTGAAGCGTTTCGGTATGGAGACGGCAAAGAAGGGTTCTCTGCTTGTTATCAAGAATAAAACATTACACGAGGCACAATGTCCGGTGACGGAACTGGGTAAGGCCGAGATGACTAAACATCCTTATGATTCAGCCAAAGGATCGATTATGTGAGTACTCGACCTGATGTAGCATTGGCTCTTAGTTTTACGAGCCGTTTCCTAAGTAATACAGGAATGTAACATTGGATTGATGTTAAGAGCATTCTTAAGTATCTCAGGAAGACAAAGGAAATGTGCCTTGTCTACGGTGGCTGTGATTCACCCCGGGCATTCGGTCTGTTTGGTTTGCTCTGTCCGGTCTTTTTGGTCATTGAATATTTCAGTCATCCAAGAATGCTACCCATATTACATTCGGTCTTTCCGTATTCGGTCTTCGGTCTTTTTGGTCCTATCTACCTGAGACTGTCCCTTGGTCCGCGAGTCTGACACAAGGTTAGAATCCGAGCTCTTCCAGAGTGGTATCTCACTGATGGCTCGCCCCCCCCCCCCCCCCCCCCCCCCCGGAAGGGGGCCTTCTTCGCCTTCCACCTAAGCTGTGCAGGAAAGGCCCAAAGCCAATCTCAGGGAACAGTAAAGCTTCATAGGGTCTTTCTGTGATTCACCCCGGGCATTCGGTCTGTTTGGTTTGCTTTGTCCGGTCTTTTTGGTCATTGAATATTTCGGTCATCCAAGAATGCTACCCATATTACATTCGGTTTTTCCGGTCTTTCCGTATTCGGTCTTCGGTCTTTTTGGTCCTGTCTTCGGTCATGACCATATAGACCAAATAAAAAATGACACCACAAATATATATAATGGCAGCACTTCATACGTTGGCAGCACAAACTGCAGATAATAGAACTCAGCCACAAGCGCACAACTCTGATATTCAGATATTGATGTCATCTACAAAAAAGATATTGATGTCATCTACAGCCACAACTGCAGATAACAGGGGCAGCTTATCTTCAGATATTGATGTCATCTACAGAAGAAAAAAACACAGAAAAACTCTCATTCAATCTCTCGCAAGAGGTCAAGACCTTATTGCCAAATTATTGAGCAACAAGACACATCCAGGGTATGTTTGCGAGGAGATTCCTCGTCAGCATTTGGAGCATCATCAAGTGAATGATGTTCTGACTGTCGTTGTTCAGGTAATGAACCTGACGGAGCTGTATCTAAAAAAGAGGAGCAGGTCAGGCTGACCTTGGGTTGGGCGCTCATGGTCAACCACGGCAGGAGCCAAGGACGAGCTGGAGGCTAGAGCAGCATCTGTGGATCGATTGCACTTGGCCGCGGAAGAAGGAGGAGCAGGGGAGATCGGAAGGCGGCGCTGAGAGCAACTCGGGTCACCGGCTAGCAGAGAGCCGCGACCGAGTAACTGCTCGCCGGACGCGGGGCACGAGGCCGGAGAGAGAAGTGGAGACGGGAGACAGAGCATCCGAGTGGAAAGAGGAGATCGGAAGGTCGGCGACCTTGAAACGGAAGGCGACGGTGACTCGCACCTTCACCGCGAAGGCGAGCTCGAAGGTGAGGATGCGGGGCCGGCGACGGGTGGAGATGTGACGGCTGTGCCCGCTGCTATGTGGAGTGTGGAGTGTGGAGTGCGGGGGATTGGAGGCTTAGAGCTAGGTCAATTGATTGGGATATACACTCAATTGCTCGCGGGATCGAGTTCTTCGGTCGTTCCGGTCACTTTGGTCTTCCAGCGGCGACGAGTGAACATACCATATTTATTTCGGTCAGTTCATTCGCCTAACCGAACAGATAACCGAACACCGAATTAACCGGTATTTCGGTTTCGGTCCTGGTTTATTCGGTTTTGGTCTTCGGTCTCTGTTTTTTATGCTCAGGGCTAGCTGTGATGAAGAACTTGGTGTAAAATATTACGTTGATGCAAGTTTCTGCACAGACCCTGATAACTCTAAGTCACAGATAGGTTATGTGTTCAAGGTGAATGGAGTCGCGGTGTGCTGGAGAAGTGGGAAGCAACCCATCGTGGCGCAATCTACAATGGAGTCGGAGTACATCACCGCTTTCGAATCCACGAATGAAGTTGTGTGGCTAAGGAAGTTCATCACTGAACTTGGAGTGTTCCCGAGCGCGCAAGACCCCGTGACCCTCTACTGTGACAATACGGGTGCTATTGCTAACGTGAAGGAACCATGGTCTCACTCCACCGCCAAACACATTCTCCGACGCTTCCATGTGATACGACAATATGTATAGGAAGGAGATGTAAACATTTGCAAAGTGCATATGGATCTGAATGTGGCAGAGGTGTTAAGCTTTTACCAAGTTGTAAACTAGATTAAGTTGTACTCTAGTGCAAGTGGGAAACTGAAAGAGATATGCCCTATAGGCAACTAATAAAGTGTATTTCTTTATCATATCTCGTTTGTTCATAATACGTTTTTGTGTCATGCTATAACTGTATTAAGCGGAAACATTAATACACGTGTGATGCGTAAACAATCAGGTCCCTAGTAGCCTCTGCTAAGACTAGTTTCATTGTGCGATTGATGATCGAGGTTTCTCGATCATGTGACATGGCGTCAGTTTGCAATGAAGTCATATCGTTGTTAGGACGATGTGATGGACATACCCATGTTTTATAGGACGTAGTCATTACACCTTCGACCGTAAGATCAACTCTTATTGTTATTCCCGGAAGATACTTTGATTGCATCAAACGTCATATCTTATATAGTGTGACAATAAAGGTGTCCCTCTCGGGTATCGGACAGGGGAAGTTGAGACGAGGGGTCAAGAGCGGGATTTGTCAGTCCGTATAGCCAGATAGATACTCTAGGGCCCAGTCGGTGAGATTATGTCAAATGAGTTTGCAAACATGTGACTAGCTCACGGGGACATAAGATCATGGACGAGTAGAAGATAGTGTTGTCGGTAACGAGATCATGCTAGGTATGGAGATATCTATGAACAAGGCTCGGACACGCTAAGTATCGCTATGACAAAAGGTATAAGACTCGACGTCCAGGTTTGATTGATGTGAGTCACTCGTTATATCACAGGGATTGATTCACGGGGTCCAGGCCTACGAGTTAATCATTGATCGGAGAGGGGTCTTGATCATGTCTGTTATTATATCGAACCGCTAGGGTAACACACTTAAGGGGTTTCGACAAGACAACCGGAAAGGAAAGAGATCACCGGGAACGTCCCGGGAATGGTCCGATGGAGATCGGGCAGCGAAAAAATAGTTTTCGGAGTCAGAATAAATTATATAAATGTAATTAATATTATTTAGTGTAATTAATAATTAAATATATTTTTATTTATTTATTTTCGAATTTTTAAATGCTGATTTCCCTAAATGGGCCTTCTAGGGGAAAGAAGGCCCAAGAGGGGGGAAGTCCCCTCAGGGATTCAGTTGGAGGAGGGGCCGGCCTAAGTGGGCCAAATGGGGCCCACCTAGGGCCGGCGCACCTGGTTCGGCCGACCAGGCATGTGGGGATAGACCCACATTGCCTGGCTGGCAAGGTTGGCTCCCCCGGGAGCCTTTATATAGAGGTGCACCCCTGACCTTTTAATTCACCAATTAATTTCTCTTTCTCTGCTCGATTACTTGATTCCCTTTGTCGGAGTTCCGCCGAGAAGAGAGGAGGTCTCTCCACCATAGCCCGTTGCCGCGCTGCTGGTGTTCCAGTCCAAGTCTTCCGCTGCTCGTCTTGGACTGGAGCTTTAGGAGTCGTCGTCTCTACCGTACGTGTGTAACGCCCTGCGAGGTGCTGGGAGGTCTACTTCCACTACACGACCTTGAGGTCGGCTTCGTCGTCTTCATCGTAAACGTTCATACGGGAACGTAATCCCCGCTTTCGGTCTACAAGGGTATGTATTCCGATCTCCGTTATACTTCTGTATCTACATAGTATAGATTCTGGCTAGTTTAAGAATATCGTTGCTAGGAACATTATTGTTTTCTGCCTGCGATCCCCTAAACCTTCTCCTCCTCGTGGCCCTTGATCAACGTCGGGTCCGAGTGCTCCTCCTTGGACCCATGGTGATCATCGGAGTCGTCGTCGCTGGAGTCGGGGTCGGACCTCTCGCCGTCACCGCCGCTCTGGTCGGTGTCGGACCCCTCGCCGTTGTCGTCGGTGCCGGAGCTGACGCCGTTCCCGTGGCCCCCCTCCCACCACTCGATCGGGTTCCCCTTCCCGTCGGAGTCGCTCGGGATGGCTGGGTTCTGCCACCAAGGCTCGTCGTCCGACGGCATTGTTGTTGCGGAGAAGTGGTGGTTGGAGTTTTTCATAGAGAAGAGAGAATGGAGAGAAGAGCGAGTGAACGGCAATGCCAATGCGCATTGGGTATTTTATTAGTGACGGGATAACTGCTCGTGATGAATTCACTGCCGCCGGCGTGTAAATCGATAACCGCGTTGAACAAGCGCATCTCTTGGTTTTCTTGCCAACACAGTGTAACATGACAACAAAATGCGCACAGTGATTTTATTCGCAATGATGACATCGTGTGACCACGCTTCACGTCTAGTCGAAGTGACATGCATGTAAATGTTTACCACGTCATCTGGTGCCCCTAGACGTGTCGAGTACAACTGTCGAACAATTGATGCGCATCGTCGTTATGCTCAAATTTACTGCAGTTGGAGACGAGACGTTGTGAGACATCTACACGTATCAGAAACATTTGTTGCAAAAACTGACGCGATTAATTTTATTTTTACGTGCAAATATCCGGACAAGAACTGGACGTGAACTACATGTATCAGTGCATCCGGATCAACACAGCAAGCGCAATCTAGTCACGAGCTGGACGTGAACTTACACCCACAATGCACGCTCTGTGTAGTTACTGAATGTGTATAGACCTTTGTTTATCAACTTGAATCGTTCAAATATTTGTTATTGTACTTCTGTCGAACACCTTAAGTGCGCACTCTGGACGCGCTCAGAGCGTGCCCGGCGTGCTCTGGGCGCGAACAGGCGCACATTTGTGTAAAATTTGTGTGTGAACTGGGCCTAGACCATTCTTAGTCACTCATAAATGATACTTTTATGAGTATTTTGAAATTATCATCTTACAATTCTCATTTACACATCTGAGATATGCGATATCACATGAGATCCTCGCCCTTCTCATTTGAATGTATGTAGACCATGTTTTTCAACATGTGTCGTTAGTATATGACATATTAAGACTATGTACGTCGGTTTTTCAATTTTTCGATAATTTTTGAATTTGTTATGGTTATTTCAAATTCGGTCAAACCTAATTTTGACCAACATTTAAACAAGTTTAAAACATGAAAATGAAAAACAAGCATGGATCCTTCTTATTCACTCCAAAATGAAGCTTTTGTGAGGTTTTGAAAATTTCATGTTGCAATTTTAAAACCACTTCTCTCCACCCTTAGACCTCATAGTTTGAGTTATGCAATATCACATGATCTACATGTCCTTCTCCTTTTGAATGTATGTAGACCATGTTTTTCAACTTGAGTCATTAGTATATGACATAAGATGACTATGTGCGCAGGATTTTCCTTTTTTGACATTTGTTTGAATATTTGAATCTCATTTCAAATGTCGATCAAACTGCAGCCGTCTGATTTCCTCTAGAAGGAATATGCAGCCGTCCGATTTCCTCCACAGGGGATCTGCATGCGATCCCCGAGAAGCTCGTTCCGCGATCTGATTGGACGCGCGAGTAGGACAAGGGCTGTACACCCGATGACGAGTGGACCTGTCAGACCCTGAATTCAAGTTACACAAACAAAACGTATCGGTTGGGCCACACAACCAAGAACATACTGGGGTTACCAATCCCAGGAAGAATCAGGCCATGCTCGGAATGGATCATCGGCCGACAGTTCTTGGCGACCCCAATGTCACATACGTTTCCAGATTGTGCACGCAAGAATCCAAAAAAAGTCTTCCAACTCGTATACTTCAACCATACACACATGGTATACGAGTCGGATTTTTAACAGGTCGAAACCACAGAATAAACCTAAGACACAAAGAAAGGAAAATAATATCCAAAAAGCTCTCACTGAGCAAAATATATCAAATGGCACCAATCAGAGGACACATGTCCCAACATTGCATCAAGCAGCGGAAACAAACCGGTCTGAGTACAGACAAGAAGCAAAGGCTCAAGGCCGAAACGAAAAAGAAAGCCCATCCACGCAGTCCACCAGGAAGTAGCCCAGGGGAACTCTAACTACTCGTCGTAGCTCTCGTCGTCGAACTCCACGTAGTAGCCACCCAACTGGTCGAGCGAAGGATCCTCAACTGCAGAAAAACCACAGCCCGCGAACGGGTCAATACACCGAAGCGTATCGAACAAACTTAAGCTAACAGGTTACAAAACTGTAAGATTCCCAAAATATGGGGGGTAAGTGTACTTAGCGGCAGCAACACTAGCAAACTAAAGAGACACGCTAAACTTCCGTCTAATTAGAGAGGGATAAGAGAGCGTTTAAATATCCACCTACAACTGACACCAGTCATAACCCATTCTCGAATTAACCCCCTCAACCAAGTATGAGGAAGCAATCCGGGAAAACTCACACTTAACAATTTTAGTTACCATTTAGGGTGTAATTAATACTATATTACTAGTCACATTAATTAACAATGATTAGGGGTAAGTTGTCTAGATCTTGTTAGCCAGCATCATCACCAAAGTCGTCCATAACCGTGGACACGGCTCATCGATAAGATTATACCCTGCAGGGGTGCACTACAGTACCCATACTCGCATGATCAACCCGCTAAGGCCTCTCAACACGACTCATTCCTTCACTACAACAAGTCCAAGTGCCACCCATATGAGTTGTTACCCGCGTCAGGAGTCCGGCCGAATCTCAATTGCGGACTCATTAGTTTGTGTCCACGCGCCATGCGGCTCAAACCACAGTAGGAACTGTCCGCTTCGCGCGCACCACCCCCTATATGACCCCCCCGTATCAAGTAACCTCTCATCGATCATCATCATCATCATGCACATGCATATGAGCGAATGGAAAACCCGAACTACTTGCGGCACATGGACGAGCTGCGGATCCGTTCAAAGTCGAGGGGGGCTCCATTGGGCCACCCACAAGTGGTTAGTGCGCTCAAAATTGGATCCGAGGACAAAATCTCAGTTCCTAGGTCGACACTGAGCAGAACAAAGCACCTCGCAAGGCCTTCCGCCTGGTGCCTTATCTTTTAATTATAGAACCCCCAAAATAAGACAGCAGTTTATTATAGTAGAACAATATATCATACTGAGCATATGAGATAAAGACAAAGGAACGACTCGCTCAACCAATCCTAAGCATGCACTACGACTCGCAAAGGCCAACAGATAAACATGCAAGGGGTTATGGGTTGTGGGGATATAGCTGTATAGGCTGCAGGATAACATGTGATGGGATCGCAATTCAAGAATCGATAACTAGGATAGCATAGATCAAAAGGCAGGAATGAAAACCCGACAATCGTGTAACCGGTTAGCAAAAGCTTGCCTGACAGCTCGTAGCCTGGCACGATAGCTGGAACCTCGGTGTCGTAGGTACTCGCAGCAGACACGTCGTCGTCTACCCAAAGAGAGCCAAACACAAACAATAGGAAACAATAATCAATACAGAGAAATGCGCAAACAAATGACGATGCGACATGGTATGAGATGATTAGGTCATATTACAGCGGGGATGAAATCCCGGCAAAACATTAGGGTGCAAGTTATTTGTGTAGCCATTAATTTAAATGTTACTTAATATAGCAGAAGTGGTGATCCAATTAATTTAAAATGGAAAAGACATTAATTACTTAATTGCACAACACATTCCACATTTAGGAATTAATTGCAATTGATTTATTTTTAACTCAAATTAAATATTTATTAGCATGGCAAGATATGGTATAAAAGGTATGAGCATATTAAATGGAATTAGGGTATTATATAATTATTACCCCTCATACTCCGTATTTAATTAATTAATTGCATTTGTTAAATTAAACTAAGCATTTAAAATAAATAATGCAAAATGACATAAGAATGTGATATTAATGTTTATTGCATTTTTCTGATATAAAACATATAAAGTTTATTTAATTTGGAGTTATAAATTAAAAGTTATGCATTTTATAAGTGTAGGGGTGTTTCTGAAATAACCAGGGACTTAACCGTGATAGAAAACTAGCAGGGGAGGTCTACTGTGCAAAACGAGGAAAACAGGGGGCTTCGGTGCAAAGTTTGAAGTCCCTGGGATTTTTCTCACCGCGGGGCATCCCAGCCCGTGTCGCTGGCGAGCGGGGCCAGATGCCACGCGGGCGGGGAGGCGCGGTGCTGGCCCGGGCAGTCGCTGCCAGGCGGGCCCGGGCTGTCAGTGTGCGCGTAAAAGAAAAATGGAAAAAAGCTGGCCTTTTTCCACTGCCAGGGAGGGGGATCGAAACCGGATCACGGCGAGCGCGGCGCGAGACGGAGCTGCTAGCCACGGGGTTCAGATCGAGGATTTGAAAGACTTCTGCGTCAGATCTGTTTTAACGTGCAAAATAAAAAGACACTCTGACGAAACTGAATATCGATCGGTGCCTGACAAACTGCAGAAGAAACAGCGCGCCGGCGGCCGGAAAAACAACGCCGGCGACCTCCTGTGAGCGGCGCTGCTGCTGCGGTGTGTGTGTTGGAGTGCGGGAAGAGGTGCCGGTTCCGTTTTGCCGTTCGGACGCGAGCAACGGGGGTCGGGACGCCGTGCTTGTGCTCGACACCGTGTGGAGCGAGCCCGTGGTGGACGCCTCCGACACCGGCGATTCGACCACCCGAGGACGAACTGGAGGAGAGGAAGGAGAGGAGGGGCGCCGAGGCTCACCGGGGAGGCTCGTGGCGAGGCGGCAAGGCGCGGGAGCGACGGAGAAGAGGAGACGATGATGGGGAAGAAGCTCGGCCGGCGGTGCTCTGGTGGCTTTCTGTGAGGTGGAAGAGGAACAGAGGAGTGCGGCGGCGGCGCTCCGTGCGCGGCTCTAGGGTTAGGGTTCCTCCGAGGGCTACGCGGCTTATAGGAGGAGAGGGGGCCGGGCAGGTGGCGTGGGGGCGGCATGGCAGCCTCTGCCATTGCCATGCCTCGCTGGAAAGGGCAGTACGGAGGAGAGGGAAGGAAGAGATGGGCTGGGGTGGAGTTTGCTGGGCCGAGCTGGCCCAGCTCGGCCAGGAGAGCCTCTCCCCATATTTTTTTCTGGTTTTGATTTCCTTTTTAAAACTTTTCTGTTTTTGTATTTTAAAAACAAAACAGAAAGGAACCTCATAAAAACTTTTGAGCAATTTTTGATAGTTTCAAATTAGACATATTAATTACTGGTTTAATTATTTATAAGTAATTTGAAACTTTATTTGAAATAGTTGAAAAGCATTTGAATTTAAAATAAGGATTCAAATTTGTAAAATTGAATTTGATGCACAAATTAAATAAAAGCCAGCACATATGGAAAGATGGCATGATATAACATTTTAAATGCACACCAAAAGGAAAGTTACAGTAGGGCTGTTACAACACTCCCCCCCTCAAAGGAATCACGCCCCGAGATTCTTCATGGAGCAACAAAGAGGTTGGGGTACTCGGCACGGAGATGGTCTTCACGTTCCCATGTAGCTTCCTTGTCAGAATGATGAGACCACTGAACCTTGTAGAACTTGACAGTGTTGTTACGGGTGCGACGTTCAGCTTCGTCAAGAATGCGAATCGGTTGTTCCACATAAGAGAGATCTTCTCGAAGTTCAATTGACCCATGATCAACTGCACGACCTGGATCTTGGAAGCACTTCTTGAGTTGTGACACGTGGAAGTCATCGTGCACTTTGGAGAGGTTTGGAGGAAGTTCCAGACGGTAAGCCAATTCACCACGCCTTGAAAGAACGTTGAAAGGCCCAACATAACGCGGAGCGAGTTTGCCTTTGATGCCAAAGCGTTGCGTGCCTCTCAGAGGAGTGACACGAAGGTAAGCTTGATCACCAGGTGCATAGACCATGTCCCTGTGCTTGCTATCATAATAGCTTTTCTGCCGAGACTGGGCAATCTTCAGATTGTCACGAATGATGCGAACCTTTTCTTCAGCCTCCTGGATAATATCCGGCCCAAAGAATGGACGTTCACCAGCTTGAGACCAATTGAGAGGAGTTCTACATTTGCGGCCATAGAGAGCTTCAAATGGAGCCATGCCTAGGCTTGCTTGGAAGCTGTTGTTGTAGGAGAACTCAGCATACGGAAGGCAATCCTCCTATTTCATGCCAAAGGAGATAACACAAGCTCTGAGCATATCTTCCAGAATTTGGTTTACTCTTTCAACCTGTCCACTTGTCTGCGGATGGTAAGCTGTGCTGAACAGAAGTTTGGTACCCAAGGCTTTCTGAAAGCTATCCCAAAATCGAGAAGTGAAGATACTTCCACGATCTGAGCTTATTGCCAAAGGAACACCATGTAAAGGAACCAGTCTTGTCATATAGAGTTCTGCCAACTGACTAGCTGATACTGTCTCTTTGACTGGGAAGAAGTGAGCCACTTTGGAGAGACGATCAATGACAACAAAGATTGCATCGTTGCCTTTCTTGGACTTTGGAAACCCAGTAACGAAGTCCATCTCGATCTTGTCCCATTTCCATTCAGGAATTTGCAGTGGTTGAAGAAGTCCAGGTGGTCTCTGATGAACTGCCTTGACACGACAGCAAACATCACAATGAGACACATAGAGAGCAATTTCACGCTTCATCCTGGTCCACCAATAGATTGACTTGAGATCCTGGTACATCTTTGTGCTGCCAGGGTGAATAGAAAGCGGAGTATCATGAGCCTCCTTGAGAATGAGTTCTCTTAAGCTGTCAAGTTTGGGCACTACAATGCGTTCTTCAAACAGCAAGGTACCCTTGTCATCGAGAGAGAAACTCTTGTACTTATCCTTGCCAATGTTGTCTTTGATATTCTTGACACCAGAATCACGCAACTGTGCGGCACGGATCTTATCCTCAAGTGTAGGAGTGGCAATCAAGTTTGCAAGATAACCAGAGGGAACCACTTGAAGATTGAGTTTCTTGAATTCTTCATGAATAGGAGTTTGGATGTTCTCAACCATGAGGTTGTTGCAATAGGACTTGCGACTGAGAGCATCAGCCATTACATTAGCTTTGCCTGGAGTGTAAGAGATGGTAAGATCGTAATCTGAGAGTTTCTCAAGCCATCTTGTTTGCCTGAGGTTCAAGTCTGGTTGAGTGAAGAGATATTTGAGACTCCTGTGATCAGTGAAGATCTCACAGCTGTGCCCCAACAAATAAGGTCTCCAAGCCTTGAGAGCATACATGATTGCTGCAAGTTCAAGATCATGTGTAGGATAGTTGAGCTCATGAGGTTGCAACTGGCGAGATGCATAAGCCAGAACTTTGCGGTCTTGCATGAGGACTGCGCCTAGTCCTTGAAGAGATGCATCGCAGAATATTTGGAAAGGTTTGGAAGTGTCTGGCCAACTAGAACAGGAGTAGAAGTGAGTTTAGCTTTCAAGAGATTGAAACTCTCATCACACTTTGGAGTCCAAAGAAACTTTCTATCCTTCCTTGTAAGATCGGTGAGAGGCTTAGCGATTTTGGAGAAGTTCTCAACAAATCGACGGCAATAGCTAGCCATGCCAAGGAAACTCCTGACTTGTTTCACCGACGTAGGAGGCAACCATTCAACAATGGCCTTCACTTTTTCTGGATCCACTGAAATGCCTTCAGAAGAGATGACATGACCAAGATAGGATACTTTAGGAAGCCAGAATTCACACTTGGAGAACTTGGCGTAGAGACGGTGTTCTCGGAGTTTCAACAAGATAAGACGTAGATGTTCTCCGTGTTCTTCCTCGGTTTTGGAATAGATAAGAATGTCATCGAGATAGACTACCACGAACTTATCGAGGTATTCCATGAAAACGAAGTTCATGAGACGTGAGAAAGTCGCCGGAGCATTTGTGAGACCGAAAGACATGACAGTGTATTCGTAGAGACCATAACGAGTGGTGAAAGCTGTCTTTGGAATGTCTTCTTTGCGGATCTTGATCTGGTGATAACCTGACCTCAAGTCCAACTTGGAGAAAACCTTAGCACCAGCCAGTTGATCGAACAGATCGTTGATGCGAGGGAGAGGATACTTGTTCTTGATGGTTTTCTTGTTCAGAGGACGGTAGTCAACAACCAGTCGCTCCGTCGTGTCCCTCTTTTTGACAAACAGAGTAGGACAACCCCAAGGAGAAGTACTAGGTTGAATATGACCTTTCCTTTCCAACTCCTCTAGCTGTCTCTTAAGCTCAGCCAGTTCTTTGGGGCCCATCTTGTAAGGACGTTTGGAGATAGGAGCAGTGCCCGGTTCTAGTTCAATAACGAACTCGACGGCTCTGTCAGGTGGCATACCTGGTAATTCTTCAGGAAAGACGTCAGGAAAGTCTCGGACCACCGGAATAGCTTCTATGGAAGGAAGAGGATCAACATTGAGAGCGAAAAGGCGAGCCGAAGATGTTTGGTTTGGAGAATAGACTATCTGTCCAGAAGGATGAGAAAGAGTTACAGTCTTTGTGGAACAGTCTATCTTAGCTTGATTGGCCTTCAACCAATCCATGCCCAGAATGACATCAATATCGGAATTGCCGAGAATTATTAGAGATGCCAAGAAGATATGGCCTCCAATTTGGATTTCATTGTCGAGGCTTATCTTGGAAGAGTACATCTGAACACCGGGGGAAGTGACGCTAAGACCATTGGACATAGACTCGAAAGAGAGATCATGCATTTGTGCAAAAGCTTGTGATGCAAAAGAATGCGATGCGCCTGTGTCAAATAAGACCTTAGCAGGAATATGATTAACAGGGAGTATACCGAGGACAACTTCTGGAGCTTCCTCTGCTTCATCAGCCCTGATGTGGTTCACCCGCGCAGCACGTGCCGGAGGCCTGGTGTTGGGGACGAAAGGCCTAGTCGGGGCAGGTGCGCGGACCATCGCCTGAGTTGGAGCAGGGCGAGGTGGTGGAGGAAGTGTACGGGTCTCCGGGCAGTTGTTGGAGTAGTGGCCCGGTTTCCCGCACTGGTAGCAGGTCACGTTGGGGCGAGCGCCTGTTGGCCTTGGCGGTCCTCCGAAACCCCTCATAGCTAGAGCCGGGTTCGGTGGGCGAGGCGCGAGTCCTGGAGATCCTGGCACGTAGGTAGCTCGTGCGAAGGCGCTGTTAGGCACCCAGAGCCGACGCTTCTGAGCAGGAGTGGCGGCGATTGACGATGAAGAAGAGTTGGTCTCACGAGAGTGCTTGCGCGACTCCTCGAAGACCTTGCGCCCATGCTCCTCATTGAGCGCGATGTTGACGAGGTCCTCGAAGTTGTCGGCCTTGACGAGGTTCAGCTTGTACTTGAGCGCGGGGTTGAAACCCTTGCGGAACTTGGCCATCTTCTTGGCCTCAGTGTTCACCTCATCTCCAGCGTAACGAGCAAGGCGATTGAACTCGCCATTGTACTCCATCACGTCCATCTTGCCTTGCGTCAGCGAGTTAAACTGCTCGCGCATCCTGTCCATGAGACCTTCTGGGATGTGGTGGCGCAGGAAGGCTGCCCTGAAATCCCCCCAAGTGGTAACCACCCCGGGAGCTCTCATAGCCTGGAAGTTTTCCCACCATGAGGCAGATTTGCCCCTAAGCAGGTAGGACACGTAAGGCACCTTGTCATGCTCAGCCACGTGGGCGATAGCAAGGGTCCTTTCCATCTCGCGAAGCCAATCATCAGCTTCCAGCGGCTCAGTGGGGGAAGCGAAGTTCCTTGGACCCAGACCGAGGAAGTCCTTGATGGTCACACGTGCATTGCCTTCATTGCGATGCCCGTTGTTGTTCTGGTAGACTTGGTTCTCGGCCATTTGAGCCAGAACTTGGGTCATCTGACCAAGCAACTCCGTGATTGGAGGCGGTGGTGGTGCGTCCTCCGCATTGCGGTTGTTCCTGGTGTTCGTCATCCTGGAGACATTGGATATTAGAACAGCGACAAGATACACAAAGCCAGGGAAAACTTGGAAAGTCGAATTCTTGCTCAGAAAAACAGTTGCAAACTGTAGGATAACAAGGATAAGCTTCTCATAACAAAGGTTCATAACCATACACTTAGTTAGCCATCAGTACAACCACCAAGGTTTCAGTACTACAAGGACAGCTACTAGTACAAAGTTAACCATCCGTACAACCAACACGGTTTCGGTACAAAGGATAGCTACTACAACAAGGAAAAGATACAACTCGAAGACTAGCTCTCGCTTCCTTCGGAAGACGAAACTAGGCTGCTGCGATGGGTGTAGCGACGATCGCAGTACAAGCGGTGGTCTCGCACAATGCGTCGCAACTGAACGGAGTAGGCATCTGGCGTCTGTGTCCCGTACAGTAGTGGTCCAACGTGGTCTGGATCAGTAGTGATCAGAGGACCCCGCTCTGGAGTGTATCCACCCACAGCAGACAGACGACTCGGAAAAGCGAGCTGGAACCTCGGGAAAGCGTCTTGTGTGACGTTCCCCCTGTCATACTGCCCCAGGTGAGAGAGTGCCCGGTGCAGCTGCTGACGGAGTGCTGCTATCTCCAAGCGTAGAGTCCCAGCAACTGAGTCTGAAGACTGGCCAAACTGAGCGGTCATGTCCAGAGCCACGAGCTCGTACTGAGAGTCCGTGTAGGGGTAGTATGGAACGTAGCAGAATGGATGGTCGTTGAAGCAGTAGTATTCCCTGCGCAGAGCCAGCGCTGCATCGTAAGCTGCCAAGTGTACTGCCATGTCCACAGTGGAAGCCTCAGCAACGTGCTTGTGCACAGTATCACCATCATCTCCGCTGATCCAAACAGTAGCTCTGTAGAAGGTCTGTCCGTAATCTCTGGGGATCTCGGACACCTGGTACTCCGGGAGGTAGCTGAAACCGACATAGTCAACCATGCTTCTGAGAAGCTTCGGGTAACCAGTAGTCTGCTCACAGTGGGTCTTACGCACCACCTGATAGTGCGCCATCTACATAGCAGTTTGAAGTAGAAGTTAGCCTCCGGAAAACAAAAAGGATTGATTGCACAGAAAGAATTGTACAATGATAATGAGATGAAAACCAGAGAAAGGTAGAACAACAACTGATTGTTCGAGATTGAAACTGAACATAGCCGAAAAAGTTGATAACCACCAAAACGATAAAACCACCTGCAACTATGGTACTACGGAAAACCCAGAACACGTGATGTCCTAAATTTTTAAAATTAAGGTGAGAAGGGAATTATCGTAACACTTCCTTACCAGAAGAACAGGGAGGGTGGGTGGGGAAAGAAGTAAAAGAACAGAATTCCTACTCTCACGTTTAAGATTTCCTGATAACTACAAAATATTTTTCTAGACTCAAACCACGACCAGTAGAAGGGAACCTGAGGGCGTTTAAGCTCTGATACCAACTGTCAGACCCTGAATTCAAGTTACACAAACAAAACGTATCGGTTGGGCCACACAACCAAGAACATACTGGGGTTACCAATCCCAGGAAGAATCAGGCCATGCTCGGAATGGATCATCGGCCGACAGTTCTTGGCGACCCCAACGTCACATACGTTTCCAGATTGTGCACGCAAGAATCCAAAAAAAGTCTTCCAACTCGTATACTTCAACCATACACACATGGTATACGAGTCGGATTTTTAACAGGTCGAAACCACAGAATAAACCTAAGACACAAAGAAAGGAAAATAATATCCAAAAAGCTCTCACTGAGCAAAATATATCAAATGGCACCAATCAGAGGACACATGTCCCAACATTGCATCAAGCAGCGGAAACAAACCGGTCTGAGTACAGACAAGAAGCAAAGGCTCAAGGCCGAAACGAAAAAGAAAGCCCATCCACGCAGTCCACCAGGAAGTAGCCCAGGGGAACTCTAACTACTCGTCGTAGCTCTCGTCGTCGAACTCCACGTAGTAGCCACCCAACTGGTCGAGCGAAGGATCCTCAACTGCAGAAAAACCACAGCCCGCGAACGGGTCAATACACCGAAGCGTATCGAACAAACTTAAGCTAACAGGTTACAAAACTGTAAGATTCCCAAAATATGGGGGGTAAGTGTACTTAGCGGCAGCAACACTAGCAAACTAAAGAGACACGCTAAACTTCCGTCTAATTAGAGAGGGATAAGAGAGCGTTTAAATATCCACCTACAACTGACACCAGTCATAACCCATTCTCGAATTAACCCCCTCAACCAAGTATGAGGAAGCAATCCGGGAAAACTCACACTTAACAATTTTAGTTACCATTTAGGGTGTAATTAATACTATATTACTAGTCACATTAATTAACAATGATTAGGGGTAAGTTGTCTAGATCTTGTTAGCCAGCATCATCACCAAAGTCGTCCATAACCGTGGACACGGCTCATCGATAAGATTATACCCTGCAGGGGTGCACTACAGTACCCATACTCGCATGATCAACCCGCTAAGGCCTCTCAACACGACTCATTCCTTCACTACAACAAGTCCAAGTGCCACCCATATGAGTTGTTACCCGCGTCAGGAGTCCGGCCGAATCTCAATTGCGGACTCATTAGTTTGTGTCCACGCGCCATGCGGCTCAAACCACAGTAGGAACTGTCCGCTTCGCGCGCACCACCCCCTATATGACCCCCCCGTATCAAGTAACCTCTCATCGATCATCATCATCATCATGCACATGCATATGAGCGAATGGAAAACCCGAACTACTTGCGGCACATGGACGAGCTGCGGATCCGTTCAAAGTCGAGGGGGGCTCCATTGGGCCACCCACAAGTGGTTAGTGCGCTCAAAATTGGATCCGAGGACAAAATCTCAGTTCCTAGGTCGACACTGAGCAGAACAAAGCACCTCGCAAGGCCTTCCGCCTGGTGCCTTATCTTTTAATTATAGAACCCCCAAAATAAGACAGCAGTTTATTATAGTAGAACAATATATCATACTGAGCATATGAGATAAAGACAAAGGAACGACTCGCTCAACCAATCCTAAGCATGCACTACGACTCGCAAAGGCCAACAGATAAACATGCAAGGGGTTATGGGTTGTGGGGATATAGCTGTATAGGCTACAGGATAACATGTGATGGGATCGCAATTCAAGAATCGATAACTAGGATAGCATAGATCAAAAGGCAGGAATGAAAACCCGACAATCGTGTAACCGGTTAGCAAAAGCTTGCCTGACAGCTCGTAGCCTGGCACGATAGCTGGAACCTCGGTGTCGTAGGTACTCGCAGCAGACACGTCGTCGTCTACCCAAAGAGAGCCAAACACAAACAATAGGAAACAATAATCAATACAGAGAAATGCGCAAACAAATGACGATGCGACATGGTATGAGATGATTAGGTCATATTACAGCGGGGATGAAATCCCGGCAAAACATTAGGGTGCAAGTTATTTGTGTAGCCATTAATTTAAATGTTACTTAATATAGCAGAAGTGGTGATCCAATTAATTTAAAATGGAAAAGACATTAATTAACTAATTGCACAACACATTCCACATTTAGGAATTAATTGCAATTGATTTATTTTTAACTCAAATTAAATATTTATTAGCATGGCAAGATATGGTATAAAAGGTATGAGCATATTAAATGGAATTAGGGTATTATATAATTATTACCCCTCATACTCCGTATTTAATTAATTAATTGCATTTGTTAAATTAAACTAAGCATTTAAAATAAATAATGCAAAATGACATAAGAATGTGATTTTAATGTTTATTGCATTTTTCTGATATAAAAACATATAAAGTTTATTTAATTTGGAGTTATAAATTAAAAGTTATGCATTTTATAAGTGTAGGGGTGTTTCTGAAATAACCAGGGACTTAACCGTGATAGAAAACTAGCAGGGGAGGTCTACTGTGCAAAACGAGGAAAACAGGGGGCTTCGGTGCAAAGTTTGAAGTCCCTGGGATTTTTCTCACCGCGGGGCATCCCAGCCCGTGTCGCTGGCGAGCGGGGCCAGATGCCACGCGGGCGGGGAGGCGCGGTGCTGGCCCGGGCAGTCGCTGCCAGGCGGGCCCGGGCTGTCAGTGTGCGCGTAAAAGAAAAATGGAAAAAAGCTGGCCTTTTTCCACTGCCAGGGAGGGGGATCGAAACCGGATCACGGCGAGCGCGGCGCGAGACGGAGCTGCTAGCCACGGGGTTCAGATCGAGGATTTGAAAGACTTCTGCGTCAGATCTGTTTTAACGTGCAAAATAAAAAGACACTCTGACGAAACTGAATATCGATCGGTGCCTGACAAACTGCAGAAGAAACAGCGCGCCGGCGGCCGGAAAAACAACGCCGGCGACCTCCTGTGAGCGGCGCTGCTGCTGCGGTGTGTGTGTTGGAGTGCGGGAAGAGGTGCCGGTTCCGTTTTGCCGTTCGGACGCGAGCAACGGGGGTCGGGACGCCGTGCTTGTGCTCGACACCGTGTGGAGCGAGCCCGTGGTGGACGCCTCCGGCACCGGCGATTCGACCACCCGAGGACGAACTGGAGGAGGGGAAGGAGAGGAGGGGCGCCGAGGCTCACCGGGGAGTCTCGTGGCGAGGCGGCAAGGCGCGGGAGCGACGGAGAAGAGGAGACGATGATGGGGAAGAAGCTCGGCCGGCGGTGCTCTGGTGGCTTTCTGTGAGGTGGAAGAGGAACAGAGGAGTGCGGCGGCGGCGCTCCGTGCGCGGCTCTAGGGTTAGGGTTCCTCCGAGGGCTACGCGGCTTATAGGAGGAGAGGGGGCCGGGCAGGTGGCGTGGGGGCGGCATGGCAGCCTCTGCCATTGCCATGCCTCGCTGGAAAGGGCAGTACGGAGGAGAGGGAAGGAAGAGATGGGCTGGGGTGGAGTTTGCTGGGCCGAGCTGGCCCAGCTCGGCCAGGAGAGCCTCTCCCCATATTTTTTTCTGGTTTTGATTTCCTTTTTAAAACTTTTCTGTTTTTGTATTTTAAAAACAAAACAGAAAGGAACCTCATAAAAACTTTTGAGCAATTTTTGATAGTTTCAAATTAGACATATTAATTATTGGTTTAATTATTTATAAGTAATTTGAAACTTTATTTGAAATAGTTGAAAAGCATTTGAATTTAAAATAAGGATTCAAATTTGTAAAATTGAATTTGATGCACAAAAATTAAATAAAAGCCAGCACATATGGAAAGATGGCATGATATAACATTTTAAATGCACACCAAAAGGAAAGTTACAGTAGGGCTGTTACAGGACCCAACGGGGATTTTGGCTCGCCCACCCCCATTTACCTCAGTGACACCAAATGGGTATTTTGGCGCACCAAATGCGGATTTTGGCTGTTACTCGTCGTAACCAAATGAGTATTTTGGTAAACCAAATGGGGATAGCGACGAGCTTGCTCAAATCTAACTTGAATCCATATAAATTTTCAAATGAGTTTGGACTCGCTGAAAAATATGTTTCAAATGAGGTTCAAAGGTAGGGTAAACGACCTCATTTCTAAAAAAAAATGGTGGAGTCGCCGCAAAAATGTGTTTCAAATGAGCTCCAAAGGTAGGGTAAACGACCTCATTTCTAAACAAAAATGGTGGACTCACCGCAAAAATGTGTTTCAAACGAGCTCCAAATGTAGGTTAAACGGCCCCATTTGAAAGAAAAAATGGTGGACTCGCTGAAAAATGTGTTTCAAATGAGGTCCAAAGGTAGGGTAAACGGCCTTATTTCTAAACAAAAATGGTGGACTCGTCGGAAAATTTGCAAACTGAAGTGGATTTGCACACTCGATTGAAAACGTCAAACACAAGACCATTGCCCTTAATAAATTAACTAATAACTAAAATAGATCAACAACTAATAACTAAATTAGCACTTGCCCTTAATAAAGCAACTAATAACTAAAATGGACTACCACTCGTCCTCGTCATCGGAAACCTCCACCGTCTCGGCCTTGCCCTTGGCATCGACATCTTCTGAGGCATTGTTGTTCGACGCCGACCACATGTCCTCCTTCTTCCCCTGGCTCTCCGAGTAGATCTTGAGCCGTTGCTGCTTAGCGGCGGAATGCTTGGCAAGGTCCATGGCTTTCTGGTCGGCCATGGCCCAAGCCAAACCCGGGTCCAGCACCTCCGTGACCTCCTCCTTCCAGGACATGGTCCAGTGCATACCCTGGTCGTCCTTGTCATCCTCGTCGGACAGATCGATGAAGGGAATGAGATCGGGAGCAATGACCCTGCCCTGCCCTGCCCCTTGGACTTGGAGACTCCCCGTCCCATGCTGCTTCCCTCGCTCGCCTCCTGCTCAAACATGGAGTAGTATGCGCACGCCCACGCCCACTACCCATGCCGCTTCCCTCGCTCGCCTCACGAAACCAAGGATAGGGGACGTGGCAACGTCGGCGGTTCGAGCTGGGAGTAGTATGCGCACGCTCAGCTTGGAGCAGGACAGAGTAGACAAGAGAGACGCGAGAACGGCGGAGCGATGCGCGTCCGGGCCGGCAGTGTAGGCGGAAAGACAACTTTTTGCCGGCCAGGGGGGCACGCCATTGAAGGCGCGACCATTGAAGGCGCGGCGAGAACATGCATGGACGCGCGTACGGCTCCATGCATGCTCTCCGCCGCCGCTGTCTCCACTTGCATGCATGCTATAAGGTCAAAGGGACGACCCCACTAGCCGACCCCACGAAATTTCAACCGAGACGCGCCAGGCCGACCCCACCAAGCCGATCCTACCGGTTAAAATAGGTTGACCAGAGAGAAACGAGCGTTGACCGATATGCGAGCAAACCAGTGCACATATCAGAGAAACAACGCGGATATGGCACAGATAGAACTCAGAGAAACATGACACATAACCAATTAACCCTAATTTTTTTCATAAAATTGAAGTTATTATGTATTTTTTTTCTAGAACACGTGAGAGGGCATTTTTTTTTTTGAATTTTGAGGGCACTTTTTTTTATATGATCTGGATAGAAGAAAGATCTGGTCCAGTTAATGAGAGATAACGGACCCAAAAGCCACACAAAACCCACACGACTCTTTTCGGCTAACAACGAGCACACCACAAGCACATAACAAAGACTCCTTGCCCAACCTCAGGCCAACAATGGCGAAGGGTCAAGGCACAAACCACTAGACCGCGTCAGAATAAGAGCAAAACACCTCGATAGCACGACACCAACTTCAGGAAGTCACAAGTCGATGTATCGCCCACATATATTGCCTAGAAGAGTCGGCGAATGGGCGGAGAGAAAATGAATGGAGGTACCTGAAGCTACCGTATAGAGCGGCCAATAACCTCTCCAATTATTTTCTCCTTTACTTTAGGTTTTCTACATAAAATATATTTCCTCCGATCCATAGTAAAGTTCATCAAATCGGATGCATCTAGCGTAAAATATGTCTAGATATTTGATTTAGCGACAATTAATAAAGTTGGGGGATAGTACGTAGTTTTACTTTTCCTTGCCTTGAATAAATCAACACGAAGCCTCCTCTTATGACAATAAAAGGGAGAATGTTAATATATTATAGAAGATATAAAAAAGGTGAGGTTGCATCCTCACTAAATTGATGCCCCTTGTTGAGTGTGTTTTTTCACAACTAGTTGTACCCACACGGCTAATTTAGACCATCCAATCCAAATCCAATGGTAGTTTGTACATTTCATGTGTAGAATCATCACTTGGTTAATGCATAATCAGAATTTTTTTGTTAACATGTGATCCAAATACTCTGTTAATGCATTATTTTTTTCATGAATGCGTGATCCTAATTTTTTATTATTGTGTGATCAACTTTTGTTAATACATAATCCAAAATTTTCATTAATCTATTATGTGATTTTTGTTAATACATAATTCCATTTTTGGTAATACATAATCTTAATTTGTTTTTTTTTGCAAATTATTAGGGCTCTAAACTATGTATGTGAAGAGTAGATAAGTTTGATTTGAAAATGTTGCACAAATCTTAAAGGAATGGACGTTCAAGATAAGTCTTGCGGATCTAACTAGTTGTGGTTTGTATTTTCCCCCCTTCTTCCCCAACTTGGTTAAATCATGCTTTTTTTATCTGTTTATTTGATGCCTTTCATTTTCATTAGGCTCACATTTCGATTATACTGCAAATTACAACTTGACTAACATCGAGTATGTAATATTTTTACGAGCTTGTTGCCTTTTCTCGAGGAAGATTAAAAGATGAATACAAGGAGTGTATAATTATTTTATAAAATAAAAATACTGTTTATCTGATCTTAGTTTGGTGAAACCACCATAGATATCAGACTAGGGGCGGTCTCAGCCGTAGGTAACGGACGAGATACCCTATTCTGTCTTGACTCCTGGTTGGGCGGAAGGCCGCTAAGAGCTGTGTTCCCGGATCTTTTTGCAGTTTGTGCGGAACCCTTGGTTTCGACTGCTTCTGCCTTCCAGCAGGGACAGTGGAACATTGGGTTCCACCGTACGTTTGGCCCAGGGGAGGTTGCGAGCTGGAGGTCCATGCTCGCGTCACTACCCCTAGCCCTGTCTGACAGCCCGGATACGGTCGCATGGACCCTTACGCCGGCGAAGCACTTCTCCGTCGGTTCCGCTTACCGGGCCCTATTTAGAGGGCCTGTACTAACTTGGACTACTCATATTTGGAAGGCGCCCTTGCCTCTTAAGATCAAGATCTTTACTTGGCAGCTTCTCCGCGACCGCCTCCCTTCGGGCGTGGAGGTGGCAAAGCGTTTGGGAGCTGGTGATGCCACCTGCCCACTGTGTGCGGTCCCCGAGACGGGGACCCATATCTTGTTCTCCTGTCCCGCTGCTCGGTTCCTGTGGAGCTTCCTTGCTGAGGCCTTAGGTCCTGAGTGGCAGGCCCTTGACTTGGCAGAGTTCCTGGAAGTGCAGGCGAACCATACCGGGAGGAGGAGGTCCCTCTTCTGGTTGGTGTTCGCGGCAATGACCTGGACCCTTTGGACGATTCGTAACAAGATGGTCATCAAGCATGTCTTCCCACGACGGGCTGCTGACTCAATTTTTAAATTCTTGGCTTTCCTGCATGAGTGGTACCCGTTGGCTAGACAGAGGGACAGGCAACGGCTAGACGACATTCTTGAGGACCTCCTGAAGGCGGCACGCCTTCTTTCCTCTACGCCCAGCCGTTGAGCTCTACTGTGTAGAGTTTGTATCAGGAGTAGTTGTTTCAATCTTGGGCTTTATGTGTTGTGGCCCCAGCAAAACTTGTTTTCTATCGCTCTTCGTACCTCTTTGGGTTGTGGTTGTAAACTGTGGATGGTAGATAAATAATTTCTTACATGTTTTTGCTCCGGAGCTCGGTATTAATTTTTTCGTAAATAGAAGTTTCAAAAATTCAATTTTTTCAGTGGATACATACACATTATATCTATATATCGGCAGAGTTGGTCGTACATACTAAACCTTTCTATGTACTTTGTTTACTTTTTTTCCAGGATGCCAAAAGATGAACACTTCGAAAAAACTAGTACAAGACCCCTCGAGCAGTCGAGCTCTTGGGAGCTACAGGTGATTTTCGTTGTACAAGGGCATATATAAGTTGAGTGTAGACTATGTCGATGTTAGCATCAAATACACAGAAAATCCACATCACTGCTGATCTACCTAGTTCTACCTAGGGGTGTAAACGGATAGGATAATTTCCGCACCATATCCGATTCTGAAACCGTTTTCAACAATCCATATCCGGTTTTAAGGAATCCGCCGCATAAGGATATCCGATTCCGAAGTTAACACCCGGATATGGTATAGGATATGGTATGTAAAATAGCATAAAATATGGATTATCCGATGGTTTGAATCCGAATAATCCGATTTTCTACCGAATTGTCTAGTCTAATATAGCATAATTTGAACCTAGTAAGTTGTCGAATTCGTTAGTCGAACAACATCTCAGTTAAATAGTCATTGTAAAGATTATAAATTACAAGTTGGTTAGTTATTAAGTTATCAAAAAATTATTTTTGTATGTATGGTTTGAAAATTTAATTGTACACGTATCTATCCGATTAATTTTGTTACCGGTCCGAATCCGCTCCGTTTCCGCCTCCAAATCCGTCATCACGGATATCCGCATCCGAATCCGTATCCGGTCATTATCCGATCCGCTGCGAATCCGATGAAAAATTATGGTATAGGATATGGTAAAGGTAAAATCCGATCCGATCCGATCCGTTTACACCCCTAGTTCTACCTGATGTCCTCATCAAACAGTCCAAATACACACAAACTCCCTGGCATGCACACGCAGCCACGGTCATGGATTCATCATTCATCTAGTTCTTTTTTTTTTGGTTTTTATTCATCTAGTTCGCATGTGCGCTAGCAGCGTGAACCGTGCAAGTTTCTTCAAGCATGAACTGGCTAGCACAAGTCACAAATTAAAACGAAACTCCCTTCGTTTATAAATAAATATAAGATGTTTTAGGTGATCGACACTTACAGAGAGCTTTCCCCAGCCTTATCCCCTCACGCGCTTGAGAGTCGACTTTTGGCCTCCGCTGCCGCCCCTCTCCTTCCTCCGCTCTGGTAGCCTTGCCGGCGGGCGTGTGGATGGTGTAGGTGGTTGTGCCCCCTCTGTATATAGTAGATTTAGTCTTAGGTGTAGGTTTGGTGTCGCTTCTTCGTCCCATGTGGCGCATGGCGTGATGCCGCGGGAAGATCTCTTGCCGGGGAACCCGAGCGTCAGCCGGCGATGGTTGGTGATGCTGCATCTGCTATCTGCGCTCCAGTGGTTGGAGATGGCGGGCGGAGGTGCTGTTCCTCTTCCCCTATTCCCTAATAAGCTCGGTTCTGGCCGGCTAAGTGTCTTGAGGTGTGGCGGCATGGATTTTCCTCTGGCCGGTCGTGGTGGCGAGGAGAGAAATTGGTGTGGTCGCTTCGTCGTCAGACCACAAGGTTCTGGTATGGGGTTTGTGCTGCAGAAGTTCTGGGACCTCTTCTGCTGCATGGTGGAGAGGATGAACCAGTTCGCCAAGATCCAATGGGTGGAGGAGGCGAGTTGTAGCGTCGCCTCTGCGCCCTCTTCAATAAAAGGTTCGTTAATTGCAGGTCTATTGGTGCAAGTGGGGGAATCAAGCTTCATCTCCTCTACTCGTCTTGGTGGCGGGAGGGGAAGGGATTTTGTTGCTCTGCTTTTCTGCTGGTACGATCTTCGCCAGGGGAGAGCTGGTGCTTTTCCTGGGAGTTCTCTCACGGCGGCGTCTTCTTCGTCGTCGTTCTTTATGGTCGAATGGCGGCCGCTCCCACCTCGGATGTCGACGATGGCCCTCCTCTCGATGTCGGATGGTTCTACTCAACCTCTTGGCCATGGTGCCGTTTCGGAGGCCCTTCGATTCGTGGGCAGCTCGCTCCCGCCTTCTCCTCCCAATTGGTCCGTCCCCGGCGAGGTGCAAGTTGGTTGTGCCACGATTCAAATCATCAGCGCTGGAGAAGGAGCTGGACCTGTTAGCTTTTTTCCTTGTGTTTTTTGAGGTCCTTGGTGCAAAATATAAGGCTTTGTGTGTAATTTTCTTATTCTTTGGTGCCATATCTCTAAAAGGTAACCCCTCGTTGAATAAATGATGCTCTCGGTCCCTCGGGACTGATCCCCTGTTAAAAAAGAAGAAGAAGATGTTTATGTGCTTTATATGTTTTGTAGATGCGGATTAAAATGAGTAAAGATACATACTAAAACCAGATATATTTTTTATACGAATATGGAAAAACGTTAAAATATTTTATATTTGAAAATCTGAGGTAGTAGATTAGACAGTAATGCTATGTCTAAAATGATTAGAGCAGTTCCCCTGTGGTTAGGGAGGCGCTCTCTGACAGGGCAGCGCTCAGCTGATCTGCTCGACTACATCTGAACCAGCGAGGACGCACAAACAGAATAGAGGAGTTGCAAAACATGGCGGGTTTGCTCCGCCATGTCGCTGCCGCCCTCCTCTGCATCATCGCGGCCGCTGCCGCAGCCCCCGCCGACGCTTCAACGTATTACGCCTCGGATCCCAACCTCGGATCCGCCCGCGTCGTCTTCCAGGTCCTCCAGCTCCTCTGCTTTCTGTTTCTGCCCTTACCATCGCGAGATGCGCTCCCAGGTGTTCGGTCTTAAAATCGTGCAAAATGAGGGGCTTCTACTAGCGTTTCGGGGAGGGAAGATGTCGAGGAATACGGTCTTATAGGTTAATTCCTCTATGTTGGTCGACGCATTTTGCTAATCGTGAGCTGCCATTGAGGATCTATTCGTCTTGTTCGACAAAGATTTGCGGGAAATTGGTTTAGCATGGATGACGTGTGGCTATAACTGTATTGGAACTAAGAGTGGGAGGATTGCAAAATTTGTATAATAGGAAACTAGGGATCTAGGGTTGGTGAGTGCCTGACTGTTGCTCACTTTTTATTTCGAAAGGGTAAGAGTAAGACCCCAGCCTCTGCATCAATCGATGCACGCAGCCGTAATGACTGTTGCATAGTTTTCATCAAAATTCACATTTTATTACTGTGAGTATTTTTTTCAAACTGCATGCCATTGATTTACTGTAATGCAACAAACTATTCCAACCGATAGATGAGCTCAAATAGTTTATTCGCATCAGTGTGCAGCTCTTTTCTTTTCCAGGGCTAAGTGTTCATTTTCTTACTGAGACTTGTGTGCTCTTATATTACTCAGTTAATCCTAAAATGTAGTATGTTAATGGTTTTTCTTGATAATTAGCTGTTGCGCCTGTTTCCATGTCTAACTGATATCATATATTTCTGTTGCTGCAACTGTACCTGCAGACTAATCATGGAGACATTGAGTTCGGCTTCTTTCCTCATGTTGCACCTAAGACAGTTGAACACATCTTCAAACTTGTGCGGCTTGGATGCTATAACACAAATCACTTTTTCCGGGTGTGAACCAATCTAATTACCTTTGCCAGCACAAATCTTGTGTTTGTTGTACATTACTATTTATCAGATGGCTACTGAATTATTCCTGCTTGCAGGTCGACAAGGGTTTCGTTGCACAAGTAGCCGCAGTTGTGGGAGGTAGAAGAGCCCCTATGAATGAAGAGCAGGAACAACAGTCAGAGAAATCAATTGCTGGTGAATTTAGTACTGTAAAGCATGTCAGGGGAATTCTCTCGATGGGAAGGTACTTACTATGTGAAGATTTGGTGAAAACCTGTTTTATCAAAGCATCTTATTCTGGTCTAAACAACACAATTCTATGGTTTTGCACAGTTCTGAACACACATCTCTCTGTATGCACTGCTTCAGATGGTTTTCCATAGGTGCTCTTGTCACCCTGTATGAATCCAGATGAATGCAATATATCCTTGTTAGCACACATGTAGGAAGTATCGTCAAGAAGTTGCTTTTGTCTCTACACTGATACATTATGAACTTGTGAAATTTACATTTTCTTTTCCCCTACAAAGGCACTCAGACCCAGACAGTGCCTCATCTTCCTTCTCTATCCTTCTTGGTGATGCTCCCCACCTCGATGGCCAGGTATTTAGCAAAATTCATAGTTCATTTTCATTATTGGCTAGTTAATTTAATGGATACTGAGGCATAAATAAATTTCAGTATGCTGTATTCGGGAGGGTCACTAAGGGTGATGATATGTTAAGAAAACTAGAACGCCTTCCAACCCGTAAAGAAGGCTTTTTTGTAATGGTATGTGTCCTCCATGTGGCCAAATATTTTATATGTTCTTATTTAAATCATATCCAGAACATGTGTTTATAGCTTTTGATATAATGTTCTCTTTTGTCAAATGAAGCAATGTAGTTTAGATTAGTTGCCATCCAAATTCGCATCTGGCTAGAGCACGTACTCTTCTTCTTTTTTTGCCTCACTACAGTATTCACCGATTCAGATATTGAATCATACAGAATCACTGCTTTTGCATTTCTTAAATATTTGAATTCGTACACAAGCTTGCCACTGTTATTATATGGTTGAATTTGTACTAAGTTTGACCTGACTTATGAAGCTAATTTTTATTTACTTTTGCCCTTTTCAGCCAATTGAGCGAATTGAAATTCTATCGACCTACTATTATGGTAACTAAAAGTCCCTTATTTTTTTCTTCTATTGTTTTTTTAGATATTTATAATCATTACTGCAAACAAAATACTACTCCCTCAGTTCCTGTATGTAAGACCTATAGTTTTTTTAAGAAAAAATCCAAAATATAGTGTTTATTACGATTTATGAACAATTTTACGCATCAAAGAATGAGTTTCAATCTCGAACGGAGGGATTTTACAGATTGTTTTCATTTAGTGGCTATTAGGGACTCCTCTCTTCCAAATTTTTTTTGGAAACAAATGCGTCCACCATATCCCAAATACCCATATCTTACTATTCATGCAGAAAACTATAGGTCTTACATACAGAAATGGTGGGAGTACTATGCGAAGCAAACACATTATGTTTAGACAATATTGAGTATATGTGCCTGCATGGCATTTTAGATGAGGCAATCATTATGATGTTGTATAAAATTGATACATGACGAAGGTTGTAGAGCTCATGAAATGTTTAGATTTTTTTCTCTAGTACTTGAATAGATGTGAACAGGAAGGTTCAAGATCTCATTAAAATCGACTAGCATTAGCCATATGCCTTCTTCATGCTAGTGATTGTTGATGATGCAACACTAACCTTTCAAAAACAATTAGGCATTGGCAAGCATCTTAAACTAACATAAAATGCATCTTTGTATATTGGATGGTTTGCCTTTTTGGCATTCTCCCTAATACAACAAGACTTCTTAGACCTATCCTAACACAAACCCCTCTCTTAAGCTGACTCAGTAATTACTCTACCGTATCTGCTAGCTGACTCCCTCTGGCTTGGACTCCTCACGCATTCTCTCCTCCCTCCAGTGGAGTCAAAGTCAGCATTTCTACTGGCCCTTCTGATATTGCTTTTCCTAACCATAGTTCACAGCAGAGCCTGACTACACTCCTTTCTTGCTTCGAAGGGAAAATAAGACATTCTCGAAAAGAAAGGAAAAAGTGGGGTTATGCTACTCTGACTGGATCACCAGTTTGCTTTAGCACCAAAACCTTAGGTCAAGAAACTCCATATATTTTGCTCTTCGTTTCTGTTCAGTGTTGTACCGATCATAATAAAATTTATATGTCCCATGATTCACTTTTTTTCTTCAGTTTGCATCTAGTATCCTGTCCGTACGTCCATACTTCATTGACGTTTGAGTCGTAACTTGTCTTTTGGTAGTCTCTCTTGTGGGCTAGCTTTATTTTACTGATATTTATTCGTTCAAAACCTGAAGATTCAAATTTCAATGTCAATATTGTTAACTTGCATGCAGATATTGAAGTAGAGAGTTGTGAAGCAGAGAAATCTATTCTTAAGAGAAGACTTTCTGAATCAGCGACAGAAGTTGAGAGATGGGTGAGAATTAAGAAACGTTGAAGAAAATTAATCAAAATCTCCCTGGTGGCACCTAATCTAAGTTACTTATATTTTGCAGAGACGAAAATGCTTCATCTGATCCATCAGATGAACGACGACTAAGAAGGCATTTTTTGGCCACACCGAGAAGACATGTTTATCCAATGGACATTCATATGCCTCTTCCAAATAGAAACAATCTTGTACTTGTTGTCCAAATGCACTGCACTATGTAACTTCACCTTGCATTTTTGTAAGTACTCCCGTTGAAATCTTGTTTATGCGGCGAAGATGAACATACCTCAGGGTCCAACTCCTATAAAAACGCTATGCTATATACTGGGTATCTATGTGAACTGTGAACCGTGAACACGATTATTTGAAGACTTTATATCCATTTTTTGGCATTTATACTATAGCTAATTTTATTTGTATTTTGAAATCATGCATGGGTAATTGTTCCAGTAACACTCGGCAATAAAGACATCGTGCATGGGCAAGAAAGAAAATGAGACAGACTTCTACATTGAAAAATGAAGTTTTTTTGTGTGTCGTTATTCAAGAACTAAAACAGGACACGGGGCCACAGAGGCTAATTTCAATTGGAATAATTTGGCAATTAAAGGCGGTAGCATTTTTTGCTTCTAGATTATAGGCAGCTCGCCAGCTAATGATGTCGGCAATCGAGAAGGCTTGTTTAGTTCGTGCCGGGGTGTGTGTAACGGGCTTTCTTTTTTGTTTTCGTTAGTGTACACCCGGGAGGGTAAATGGAGAGTTTGCTAGACTGGCCCGCTAGCCGGCAACAGCAGAAAAAGGCCCAGTTCTTCTATCGCGTGCGCTGCAACGGAGAACGAAACGATTTCTCTTAGCTAGGAACAGCAACACTGGTTTATAAGATCATCCCCACTCGTCCCCCCATACGGCGTCCATAACGGCCTTTTGGGCACCGGCGTGTTCGAGAAAATGGGGGCCGACCGGCTTCCAGCCGTGCCCCCCGTTCCAAACATTTTAAAATTTTAAACTTAACAGAAATTTAATAAACTTAATAGAAATTCATATATAGTTTGACGATTACATGATAATTTGCATAAATTAAAAAATATTGAACTAAAAACGGCCATGGCTAAGGCCGAGGCAGTAGTACAACTCCGCCGCGTAGTCGCCCTCGCCGTCCTCGTCGTCGGGCTCGTCCTTGGGCCACGCCGGCGCCAGGAAGTGGCTGCAGCCCTGGCCAGGGTAACCGCGGGCGCGTCCGCCCTGACTGCTCGGGCCGGTGAGGGGATCGTCGTCTTCCCCGATGTCGATGTAGAGGCCCCGGCAACGCTCCTCATGCAGCCTCGCCTGCTCGGCCCGGTGGTCGGGCTCCGACCAGGCCATGGCGTACTCGTCGGTGGCAGCGGGGACCGTCGTCGAAGGAGGCCAGCATGGCGGCACGCTGGCACGGGAACTCCTCGTCGTTGTCCTCGAGCTTGGGCTGGAGGGCTGCCGCCTTGCACTCTGGAGGCGGCGCCCACTCCTTCTTCACCGGGTGCGATGACGAAGAGCCGAGCCGGAGGCGGCCGTGAGGCGGTGAAGGCGAGCGTTGTGGCTGGCGCTGACCATGGCGTAGGGGCGCGCTCTCCTCCTTGTCGTCCCTCACCGGCGCAAGCGCCTGGGAGAAGCGTGGGGACAGCGAGGAGTAAGGGGAGTACCGCGGAGATCCGGAGCACGATGACGATCCTGAGCGCGATGACGACGACCCCGTCGACATGCGTCGGGGACCCCATTGCCGGAACAGGGGCTTCCATGGACGCGGCGGCAACGTGAACGGGGGCGTGCTCCCGTTGGCGATTTAGTCGAGGACGTATGCTCCACCTGTCGTATCTTGAAGGACGGACACCGGGGATGCGAGGCACCCCCTTTTTTAGATTCGCTAGGGGCGCGAAGGAGGCTGGAAACGTTTCCCAGGGGACGATCGCCTGACAAGTTCCTTACCCACTCTCCGATCTCGACGTGGTGGACACACAAGGAAAGCACACAGGGATCTACCCAGGTTCAGGCCACCCGGAGGCTAAAAGCCCTACTCCTGCATGTCTAGATAGATGGTTGGATCATGGTGTGGCTACATGGTGTTTCCCGACGAGGTACCCGACAGGGTCCACCGTCTATGAGGAAGGAGACAGATCCTTACCCGGAGGAGATCACCTTCCTTCCCTTCCTCTCTCTAGCCTAGCTTGGAGATGATATTCTTCCTTGGGTGGACGATGAGCCAGCCGGAGCTTGCTTGCCTACTAAGCTATCGTCGCAAGAGTGAAACATGGGGTTCCCCTAGAGCTGCTTAAGCTATGAGCGCGAGCCCCGACAGGTCCGGGCTCCCTCCCGGGTACAAGACCGTAGAAGGAGAGGATAAGACTTCCACCTCATTCCGTAAGACAGTAGAAGGCGCCATAAGGCTTGGGAAGTAAGGAGCGGCCAGCGGACACCACCTACCCACTGTGAGCCCCTGCCCGCGGCTTTCCCCAAAGGTGGCAGAGATCCCACAAACCCGATGACGGATACTTGGAGGAGAAGAGGCCACGTCGACGTCTCCACCACAGAGAGTGGTTGCCTCCCGCCAAAACCCCTCACGCTCCTTGCATGGCCTCCATGGGATCCCTTTTCCCTATAAAAGGTGGACAAAGGCCATGGCGAGGAGGGGATCGAACTCAAGACGAACTCTAGAGAGAAGATAGCTTAGTAGGCAAGGAAGCTCCGACTTTCCCAAGGAGGAAGACGGCCTCCAAGCTAGGCTAGACAGAGAGAAAGAGAAGAGAAGGAAGGTGATCTCCTCCGGGCAAGGATCTATCCTTCTCCTTCCTCCCAGTTGGGCTACCCTGCCGAGTACCCCGACGAGCACCACCATTGTAGCCACACCATGGTCCGATCATCTATCCAGACAAGCATTAATAGAGCTTTTGGTCTCCGGGCGGCCTGAACCTGGGTAGATCGTTGTGTGCTTTCCTTGTTCATCCACCACGTCGAGATCGGAGTGCGAGTGAGGAACTTGTCCGGCGATCGTCCTCCGGGAGACGTTTCCAGCCTCCTTCGCGCCACTACCGAATATACAAAGGGGGTGCCTCGCATCCCGGGTGTCCGTCCTTCGAGACACGACATCTGGCGCATCAGGTAGGGGGCGCAAGCGCTGGACTCATCTTCATCAACCTCAAGATCTTCTCCGGGCTATTCGTCGAGATCAACGCCAAGCATGCCGCCCAAGAAGAAGTCTGAGGCTACCGCTGCCAAGATCGCTTCTTCTCCTCGTACGCGGGCGTCTACAGAGCGCCGCGCCATGGACAACGAACATTCGGACGCGCTGCCTCCACCGCCTGAGGCGTAGGTGGTGCAAGGCGCCGCAACCGAGCCCAACCGTGACCTCGTACGAGGATCCAAGAAGGATGTGACTCCTCTCCCTTCGGCCTGACAGGAACCCCCTCTCTCTGGAGAGAAGAGCGTCGATGACGAGGCTGCCAAAGCTCGTGCTGCTAGATGTGCCGCCTCGAACAGGAGCAAGCCCTTCACCAACGTGTCTCCGGACGTTCAGGCTCGCCACGATGCTCTTGTGGCAGCCAGGGCCATGATGCAGTTCCCACCGAGTACCGCCGACCCCAAGATGTACCAGGCTTGGAGCGAGCGCGTGGAGAACCTCCTCCACTGCGCTGACGACCGATCGACGCCTGCGGGAGCGTAGACGACTACCGTCGACAACCCCGGCTCCACGACCGGAGGAACACGCACGCCGGCGGCTAGGCCTCGTGGGAACCCTCTCACCGAGGCGGATCCCCCTCTTACCGTACCTCCCGCGACCTCGACAAAAGTCAACGCGAGGGCATGCGCACCCGCATCCAACGCCGTCGTGACCGCCATCGCCGGGAGTATCACAACGACGACCTCGCTGAGGGCTGTAACGCCCTCGCACCCGAGATCCGTCGCTTCAACTGGCCTTAGAAGTTCAAGATCGACGTCCTCCACTTCGACGACACCACCAACCCCCGGGACTTCCTGTAGATCTACTCTCTTGCTGCTATGGTCGCTGGGGCTGACGAGATCATGATGGCCAACTGGTTCCCGCTAGCCCTCAAAGGAGACCCACAGACTTGGCTTCTCAACATTCCCAAGTGCTCCATCAAGTCCTGGCGAGCGCTTAAGGAGCAGTTTTTGGGAGAGTTTCAAGGGGGTTTTGAGCCTCCGGGAACCCCATGAGACCTGTACGATTTCAAGCAGCTTCCCGGTGAGACTCTTCGCAAGTACATCAAACGCTTCACGCACAAGATGAACACCATCCCGTGCATCAAGGACGAGGTGGTGATCCAATCCTTCAGCACCGACGTCCGCAACCCTTGGATGCAAGAGAAGCTCAGCATCCACCGCGTGGAGACAACCCGTAAGCACTGGGAGCTCGCGGATTGCTTCGCACGCGCGGAAGAAGGCGTGAGAGACAACAAACCCGAGGACAAAGCCACTGTCTCCAAGGCCAAGAAGCGGGACCCTAGGAACGACAAGCACGTCTTCGTCGGCGAGCCACTCGTGAAGAGGATCAAGCCTGCCGAAGCTGAAGGAGAAGAAGAAGAGCCTTGGTGTCACATACATCCCGAAGGCAATCACCCCCTCAAGGACTGCCGCGCCCTCCGAGGTTTCAGTATGAGGGTGAAGCGCCGAACTGATGGAGTCTTCCCGGGCGGCTATTTCAACTACGGCACCGCCAGGCATCGCGCCCGCGAGTGCCGCACAGGCCACCAGGGCGGCGGTGGCTGATACGTCCATTTTGCATCACTATTTTATATCATAATTTACTACTATTCATTGATATATATCATATTTGGAGATGATACTTATGTTATTTCATCTATTTTGCATGATTGATGATCATTGGGGGATGGAACTCCGGAGTCTGAATTCTGCTGGAAAAAGCACCGTCAAGATACAATATTTGCGAAGACCAAAAGAACAAAGTGGCTAACTGGGATTTATTTCTGAAATTTTTCATGAAGGATGCCAAAAGGGGAGCCTGGGGTGGGGCCCAGGGGGACCACACCACCCCCCGGCGCGGCTCCCAAGACAGCCGCACGAGCAGGTGATGTGGCCACCCTGGCCTACCACTTGGCGCACCCCTTCACGCACTCCCCCCCGAAGACCTAAAAGTATTATGTTGGCCAGAAACCATCTCCGCCGCCACCACGAGGCGGAGAAGATAGAGAGAGAAAAGCTCTCCGACAGGCTGCGTTGCCGCCGGGGAAATTCCCTCCCGGAGGGGGGAAATCGTCGCCATCGTCACCATCATCGAGCTCCACTCCATCACCATCTCCACCGCTGACGCCGTCATCTCCATCCATCCACTCCGTTCCCGCTGTAACATCTAGAGCTAAACTCTGTGTATTTGATAGGGGAAACTCTCCCGGTGTTGATTACTCTTGTTATTGATGCTATTGAGTGAAACCGTTGAACTAGGCTTTATGTTCAGATTGTTATCCATCATTATATCACCTCTGATCATGTTCATTATGGTGTGTTGTGAGTAGTTCGTTGTGTTCTTGAGGACATGGGAGAAGTCTAGATGTTAGTAGTGAACTATGTTGATTAATATTTGATGTTTTGATATTTAAGTTGTGGTGCCATTCTTCTAGTGGTGTCATGTGAACATCGACAACATGACACTTCGCCTTTATGGACCTAGGGGAATGCATCGTGTACTCGGTTATCGTTTGTGGGCTTGCCGGAGTGACAGAAACCTAAACCCCCGTTGGTATTCCGATGCGCGAGGGATCGTAGGGTCTCAGAGTTTAAGGCTATGGTTAGATTTATCTTAATTACTTTCTTGTATTTGCGGATGCTTGCAAGAGGTATAATCATTGAAGGGGATCGTGTGCAGAAAACAAAAATTTTCCTACCGACGATATCCTAAAAGCATGCCAAGATCTATTCTATGCAGATATAGTAGTACGAACGGAGATCGGAATACGTACCCTTGTAGACCGAAAGCGGGGATTACGTTCCCGCACAAACGTTGTCGATGCAGACCGACGAAGCCGACCTCAAGGTCGTGTAGATGAAGCAGGCCTCCGAGTACCGCTAGCGCCGCACCTCGCAGGGAGTCGCACACGTACGGTGGAGACGACGGCCTCCGAAGCTCCAGTCCAGGACGAGCAGCGGAAGACTTGAACCGGAACACCAGCAGCGCGGCAGCGGGCTATGGTGGAAGAGATCCTCTTTCTCTGCTCGGCGCGGCTCCAATTTGGGAACCACGAGATCGAGAGAGAAATCGGGAATTAATTGGTGAATTAAAAGGCTGGGGGTGCCCCTTCTTATATAGGCTCCCAGGGGGAGCCTACCTTGCCAGCCAGGCAATGTGGGACTATCCCACAGCCTGGTTCGGCCAAGGAGGGTGCGCCGGCCCCCTGGTGGGCCCCATCTGGCCCACCTAGGCCGGCCTCCATGCCCCCACCGAATTCCCAAGGGGGTTCCCCCCTCTTGGGCCTTTTTTCGTCCGGAAGGCCCATTTAGGGAAATCTGCCTAAATAAATTCGAAAATAAATATATAAAATCATATTTGCATATTAATAACACTAATTAATATCAAACATAATATATATAATTTTTCCTAGCTCCGAAAACTCTTTCGGTGCTGCCCGATCTCCATCGGACCCCTCCCGGGACGCTCCCGGTGATCTCCTTCCTTTCCGGTTGTCTTGTCGAAACCCCTTAAGTGTGTTACCCTAGCGGTTCGATATAATATCAGGTATGATCAAGACTCCTCAATGATCAACGACTAACTCGTAGGCCTGGACCCCATGAATTAATCCCTGAGATATAACGAATGACTTTCATCTATCAAACCTGAACGTAAAGTCTTAGACCTTTTGCCATAGCGATACTTAGCACGTCCGAGCGTCGTTCCATAGATATCTCCATACCTAATCCCGACCTCGTTACCGACGACGCTATCTTCTACTCGTTCATGATCTCATGTCTCGGTGACCTAGTCACATGCTTGCAAGCTCATTAGACATGATCTCACCGAGTGGGCCCGAGAGTATCTATCCTGCTATGCGGACTGGCAAATCCCGCTCTTGACCCCTCGTCTCAACTACTTCTTTCCGATACCCAAAAGTATCACCGTTATTGTCATACTAAATAAGATACGACGTTTGGTGCAATCAAAGTATCTTCCGGGAATAACAATAAGAGTTGATCTCACGGTCAAAGGCGTAACGACTACGTTCTCCAAATCTGGGTATGTCCATCACATCGCTCTCTAGCGATATGACTCTCATTGCCGACCGGCGCCATGCCCCATGACCGGGAAACCTCGATCATCAATCGCGCAACGAAACTAGTCTTAATAGAGGCTACTAGGGACCTGGTTGTTTACGTATCACACCCGCATTAATGTTTCCGCTTAATACAGTTCTAGCATGACACAAAAACCTATTATGAACAAACGAGATATGATAAAGAATACACTTTATTAATTGCCTCTAGGGCATATCTCCTTCAGTCGCCCACTTGCACTAGAGTACAACTTAATCTAGATTACAACTTGGTAAAAGCTTAACACCCATAGCTAACTGGTGCTGTTCATGCTTATCAAGCGGAAGAGGCTTCGTCAGCGGATCTGCCACATTCAGATCCGTATGCACTTTGCAAATCTTCACATCGCCTCCTTGTACGTACTGACGTATCACATGGAAGCGTCGAAGAATGTGTTTGGCGGTGGAGTGAGACCTTGGCTCCTTGGCGTTTGCAATGGCACCCGTATTGTCGCAGAAGAGGATCACGGGGTCTTGCACGCTTGGGAACACTCCAAGTTCGATGACGAACTTCCTCAGCCACACAGCTTCATTCGCGGCCTCGCAGGCAGCAATGTACTCCGACTCCATTGTAGATTGTGCGACTATGGGTTGCTTCCCACTTCTCCAGCACACGGCGCCTCCATTCACCTTGAACACGTAACCTGTCTGTGACTTACAGTCATCGGGGTCTGAGCAGAAACTTGCATCTACGTAACCCGTTACGCCAAGTTCTTCATCGCAGCCACCATACACAAGGAACATTTCCTTTGTCTTATTGAGATACTTAAGAATGCTCTTAACAGCTACCCAATGCGGCATTCCAGGATTACTCTGGAACCGGCTTGTCAAACTTAGAGCTAATGCCACATCCGGTCTAGTACTCAACATTGCATACATGATCGATCCTATGGCTGAGGCATAAGGATGTTTCGTCATTTCGGCCTTACCCAGTTCCGTCACCGGACACTGCGCCTTACGCAATATTTTATTCTTGATAACCGGCAGAGAACCCTTCTTTGCCTTCTCCATACGGAAACGCTTCAGTATTTTATCAAGATAAGTACTCTGACTTAGTGCTAATAGGCGCCTTGATCTATCGCGATAGATTTTTATGCCTAAAACATACGCAGCTTCTCCTAAGTCCTTCATGGAAAACTTACTGTTTAAATATTCCTTCACGCTATTCAGAAGTTCCACATCATTCCCTATTAGCAATATGTCGTCAACATACAGTGCTAAGAACACAACCGAGCTCCCACTCATTTTCTTGTAAATCCAGGTCTCTTCCACATTCTGGATAAATCCAAAACCTTTGATTACCTCATCAAAGCGAAGATTCCAGCTCCGAGATGCCTGCTTCAATCCATAGATGGATCGCTGAAGCTTGCACATCTTGTTAGCATTTCCTGGATCGAAAAAACCTTCCGGCTGTACCATGTACAACTCTTCCTCAATGTTTCCATTCAGGAAGGCCGTTTTGACGTCCATCTGCCAGATTTCATAATCATAGTAGGCACCTACCGCTAACAAAATCCGAATAGACTTAAGCATCGCTACCGGTGAAAAAGTTTCATCGTAGTCAATTCCATGAACTTGTCGGAAACCCTTTGCGACAAGCCGAGCTTTATAGACGGTCACATTACCATCAGCATCAGTCTTCTTCTTAAAGATCCACTTATTCTCGACGGCCTTGCGCCCTTCGGGAATATCCACCAAAGTCCACACTTTGTTATCGTACATGGATCCTATTTCGGATTTCATGGCTTCAAGCCATTTCTCGGACTCTAGACTCTCCATCGCCTCCTTGTAGTTCGTAGGTTCGTCTTGCTCGACTAGCATGACGGTGCAAACCATCTTGCCATACCATTCTGGTGGGATCCGAGATCTACCAGACCTACGAGGTAGAACATCTTCCTCGACAGTTTCTCCCACTCCTTCCACGGAGGACGTTTCCGGAATTGCTTCCGTTGCGCCACTCGGAATCTCGAGTTCAGGATCAACGATTTCATCGAGGTCTACCTTCCTCCCACTTACTCCTTTCGCGAGAAACTCCTTCTCTAGAAAGGTACCGGTCTTCGCGACAAAAGTTTTGCCCTCAGCTTGGTTGTAGAAGGTGTACCCAACGGTTTCCCACGGATATCCTACAAAGACGACTTTTTCCGACTTCGGTTCGAGTTTGTCGGGCTGTAGTTTCTTAACGTACGCCTCACAACCCCAAACCTTTAGAAACTATAACTTAGGCTTTTGGCCATACCATAATTCATACGGCGTCGTTTCAACGGATTTGGACGGAGCCCTATTTAAAATGAATGCGGCTATTTCTAACGCATAACCCCAGAAGGACACTGGCAGATCGGTAAGAGACATCATAGATCGGACACTATCCAGTAGAGTACGATTACGTCGCTCGGACACACCGTTACGCTGCGGCGTTCCGGCCGGCGTAAGTTGGGGTACTATGCCACAACTCTTCAGATGTGTGCCAAACTCAAAACTCAAGTACTCTCCACCGCGATCGGATCGGAGATGCTTGATTTTCCTATTAAGCTGATTCTCAACTTCACTCTGGAATTCTTTGAACTTTTCAAACGTTTCAGACTTGTGTTTCATCAAATAGATATAACCGTATCTACTCAAGTCATCAGTGAAGGTGACGAAGTAACGATAACCATTGCGTGTCGAAACGCTCATCGGTCCACACACATCTGTATGTATGATCCCCAATAAATCCGACGCCCGTTCAACGAAACCTTTGAACGGTGTCCTGGTCATTTTGCCCATGAGGCATGGTTCGCATGTATCGAGGGATCTGAAATCCAACGAGTCCAAGAGTCCATCGGAGTGGAGTCACTTCATGTGCTTTATACCAATATGACCAAGACGGCAATGCCACAAAAACATGGCGGTATCGTCACTACACTTAATCCGTTTGGCTTCTATGTTATGGATGTGAGTACTACGATCGAGATTCAACAAGAATAAACCGTTATTCTCGGGAGCATAAACATAAAAGATATCATTCATATAAATAGCACAATTGCTTGACATTGATTTAAATGAATAACCGTCTTGTAACAGACAAGACCCACTTATAATGTTTACACTCAAGGATGGCACAAAATAACATTTATTTAAAACCAAAACTAATCCCGATGGTAGATGCAGAGGGAGCGTGCCGACAACCACCACGTCGACTCTCGATCCGTTGCCGACGCGCATCGTCACCTCATCCTTCGCCAGCCGCCTTCTATTCGGTAACTCCTCCTGAGAGTTACATATATGAGCAACAGAACCAGTATCAAATACCCACATATTGCTCCGGGCGGATGTAAGGTACACATCTATAACATGTATATCAAATATACCTTGTTCTTTGTCGACCGTCTTGCCAGACTTCTTATCCTCCAGATACTTGGGGCAGTTGCGCTCAGGTGATCCGATGGTCACCACCATCTTCTTCAGCTTGATTTCTAATTCGGCCACTTCGAGCATCTTCAGGATTTCCGACAGGGGTTTTGACGTCCCTTTCATGCCGTAGTCCACGATGGCGTTCTTATAGCTAGGGGGCAGAGAAATCAGCGCCCTATCAATAACCACCTCCTCTGGGATCACACTTCCCAGATCACTCAGAAGTCGAGCGCAGCCAAACAACTTGGCCAAGTGCTCACTAATATTGCCGTGCTCTTCCATCTGGGCTGAGAAGAAAAGCACAGATGCCTCGTACCTCTCAGCCTTGACTTGTCGTGCAAAAACAGTCATGAGTTCAGTGATTATATCATAAGCACCCTTGTTCATGAAGCGGTTTTGCAGGTCAGCCTCCATGGCAAAGAGCATTCCACTCTGGACATAAGAAGAAATCTCCGCTTTTACCCCATGGATAATCCTTTCGATTTCCGGGGCGGTGTTCGGAAGATCACCTAAGGGGGCATCAAGGATGTAGGCCACCTTGTGGGTTTCAAGGATGGACTTCTGATCGCGGAACCAGGACACGAAGTTGGACCCATCGGTCTTAAGCTTCTCTTTCTCAATGAACAGGTTTAGGTTAAAGGAGGGGTGAGACATCTACAATGGAATTTGCAACAATATAAGACTTTGTTCATAATAATTTTGAGTTATAGTATTTTAGAAAATAACTAACATAACTCCCACTCAAACGAACATCCCTCCTGGTCGTTTAATCGATTACACGACCCCCATCCATTGCACCACCCCTTATCATCAAAGCCGACGGCACAACTTAAAGAGTAGACAAAATCGTCCGCCACATCAATTTTGTGACTCGTGCTCGACCTTTCGGTCTTCCTGTTCCGAGGCCATACCTCCGAGTATGCTAGGCTCGCCACCAAAGACCTCCACGCTGACGCTTGTGCAACATGGCTTACACCCACTGTATGCGAACGACGAGATGTATGACACCCGATCATCACGGCCTGCCTCATAACGTAGAACTTTCTTGGTGGTGCGCGTTGGAGGGAGAACACTAGTGGTATTTTGAAGGGATCATCTTATTCAGCTACCGCCGTGTAACTAATGTATACTATACACACAATCACACAAAATAAGATGCACACAAAACATCAAATGTAATGCAATGTGATATAGTCCATTGCGCCATGGTCTTCTTGGCGCTCGCAGTTTATAAACAATTTAATAAACCTACCTTGACCATATCACATAGCCCCTGCAAAATAAAGTTAGACGCTTCTACTTTATCTTTTGCATATTTTACGTGGCTTGGGGCTTTCGTAAATAGAATCGCTTCATACCTACGAATCTTATGACCACAAGAACGATCCAATAATTGCATGTTTAAGCATCCCTTTCGGGCCCTCCATTGAAAATGCGAAGACCAACTAAAGAGAGAGAAACTGACACCCGCCAGCCACATATACGGTACAAGCCGTATGTCAGTAGTGGAACCAGTCTCGCGTAAGCGTACGCCTAAAGTCGGTCCAGGCCGCTTCATCAACTCAATGCCGCTGGAATACACAAGTGCACGCTAGAGGGTAGCAAATAACAGGAACGGTGCCCCCGTGCAGAGCACGGGTTCTAACAGCGTACAACTATATCTACGATAGATCGGCTCTGATACCACTGAAGGGGATCGTGTGCAGAATTTTTTTTTTTCCTACCGACGATATCCTAAAAGCATGCCAAGATCTATTCTATGCAGATATAGTAGTACGAACGGAGATCGGAATACGTACCCTTGTAGACCGATAGCGGGGATTACGTTCCCGCACAAACGTTGTCGATGCAGACCGACGAAGCCGACCTCAAGGTCGTGTAGAGGAAGCAGGCCTCCGAGTACCGCTAGCACAGCACCTCGCAGGGAGTCGCACACGTACGGTGGAGACGACTGCCTCCGAAGCTCCAGTCCAGGACGAGCAGCGGAAGACTTGGACCGGAACACCAGCAGCGCGACAGCGGGCTATGGTGGAGGAGATCCCCTTGCTCTGCTCGGTGCGGCTCCAATTTGGGAACCACGAGATCGAGAGAGAAATCGGGAATTAATTGGTGAATTAAAAGGCTGGGGGTGCCCCTTCTTATATAGGCTCCCAGGGGGAGCCTACCTTGCCAGCCAGGCAATGTGGGACTATCCCACAGCCTGGTTCGGCCAAGGAGGGTGCGCCGGCCCCCTGGTGGGCCCCATCTGGCCCACCTAGGCCGGCCTCCATGCCCCCACCGAATTCCCAAGGGGGTTCCCCCCCTCTTGGGCCTTCTTTCGTCCGGAAGGCCCATTTAGGAAAATCTGCCTAAATAAATTCGAAAATAAATATATAAAATCATATTTGCATATTAATAACACTAATTAATATCAAACATAATATATATAATTTTTCCTAGCTCCGAAAACTCTTTCGGTGCTGCCCGATCTCCATCGGACCCCTCCCGGGACGCTCCCGGTGATCTCCTTCCTTTCCGGTTGTCTTGTCGAAACCCCTTAAGTGTGTTACCCTAGCGGTTCGATATAATATCAGGTATGATCAAGACTCCTCAATGATCAACGACTAACTCGTAGGCCTGGACCCCATGAATTAATCCCTGAGATATAACGAATGACTTTCATCTATCAAACCTGAACGTAAAGTCTTAGACCTTTTGCCATAGCGATACTTAGCACGTCCGAGCGTCGTTCCATAGATATCTCCATACCTAATCCCGACCTCGTTACCGACGACGCTATCTTCTACTCGTTCATGATCTCATGTCTCCGTGACCTAGTCACATGCTTGCAAGCTCATTAGACATGATCTCACCGAGTGGGCCCGAGAGTATCTATCCTGCTATGCGGACTGGCAAATCCCGCTCTTGACCCCTCGTCTCAACTACTCCTTTCCGATACGCAAAAGTATCACCGTTATTGTCATACTAAATAAGATACGACGTTTGGTGCAATCAAAGTATCTTCCGAGAATAACAATAAGAGTTGATCTCACGGTCAAAGGCGTAACGACTACGTTCTTCAAATCTGGGTATGTCCATCACATCGCTCTCTAGCGATATGACTCTCATTGCCGACCGGCGCCATGCCCCATGACCGGGAAACCTCGATCATCAATCGCGCAACGAAACTAGTCTTAATAGAGGCTACTAGGGACCTGGTTGTTTACGTATCACACCCGCATTAATGTTTCCTCTTAATACGGTTCTAGCATGACACAAAAACCTATTATGAACAAACGAGATATGATAAAGAATACACTTTATTAATTGCCTCTAGGGCATATCTCCTTCAATCATAAGTATGTATTAGTCCTAGAAAGGGCGGTGCATTAGCATAGGTTCACCCATAATACACTTATCTAAACACTAAAGATTATTCATCAATATGAAGCGAAAGCACTAGACAAAAATCCCGTGTGTCCTCCAGAACGTTTGGTCATCATAACTAAACAAACCGGCTTGTCCTTTGCTCTCAAAGGATTGGGCCCCTCGCAGCAATTATATTTGCCGCGCTCTATTTACTCGCACTTTATTTCTCTGTTATATCAAAGTCTACTGAAAACTTGTCTGCTAGTGTTTACAGTGAAATCCTTATAAAAACCACTTGTCAACACCTTCTGCTCCTCGTTGGGTTAGACACTCTTATTTATCAAAAGTAGTGCGATACACCCCTATACTTGTGGGTCATCAAGACTATGTTCTGGCGCCGTTTCCGGGGAGTAAAGCGCTATTGGTAAGAGGAATTGGTAAGGAAAACTTCAACTGTAAGTGCTGTTTTTATTTCTGTCTCCTTATTTGTTTAATAATGGAGAGAAGAAATGTTGCTTTCCTTTTTGGGAAGCCTTCTACCTCTGCTGAGGTAGAACATGAGGCGCCTCCTTATGATATTGAGCCATTTAAAATACCTATCAAAATTGTTAAACATGTTATGAATAACCACTATTTTGGGGATGGAACTGTCTACCCCGGTGATCATTTGCTGTATTTACATGAATTATGCAAGTTGTTCAAGTGTGCAGGTATTACGATGGACGAAGCCAGGAAGAAATTATTCTCCATATCACTTAGTGGGAGTGCTGCGCATTGGTATAAACTGCTGAAGAACGGGGATTCTCTTGGATGGGAGGAAATTGTACCTCTCTTTTATTCTAAATTTTATCCTCCAAGTGAAATTCATCAAGATCGGGATTCTATATATAACTTCTGGACTCATGATGTAGCGTACCTGCACTTTAAATAAGGCAGATACCTGTGTATAGTGCAAATCCCTGGATCGAATCATTTGCACACACAGTAAACGATGTAATATCATAACAAAGCGTCAATTTTATTACATCGATGATCCAGAATTACAAAATATTTGATACAAGTTGCATAGCATAAAGCTAGCATTGAAAAAGTACACAGCGGAAATACAATAGCAGTGAGTCTCTATAACTTTCATGCTGCCACAGGCGAAAACATGTTGGTTGTAGACTCGAAACCTTTAACGAAACCTCACTCGTCATCTGATCAAATCTGCAATAAGAAAAATATTGCAACAACGTGGGTCAGATTCCATTAAAAATGGAGTCTGGCAAGTGACACTATGGTGGACACTTATGGAATAACTCTAAAGCCTATATGCATATTTGGCTGGTGGAGCTCAAGGCTAATTTGCATAAAGCCAATTTTCCCTACTCTTTTGAAAACACTTTTCTTGAAATCGACGAGTATGGCATGAAAACCATAAATCTCATCTTCCCTTGTTCACCCATCAACTTTTAACTTAGAAATTGGAATGATGGAATCCTCCGTTGACGTCCTTGATCAGCTGCTCAAAATTGTCCGTAACCGGGGACACGGCTAAGTACTTAGTTTTACACTCTGCAGAGGTTGTGCACGTTCACCATTGTACCCATTCAACCCAAGGTATCCTTTACACACCATTTGTGATAAGGAAAGGAGAGAATGAGACGAGATCTTTCAGAATCATTTTCCCTCCCACCTGGCTTGACCCGTTCCACCTAACATCCCCCTACATCTGCTTGTCAAGCCGGAGAGAGTCCATGCAACATAATTGATCAAGCCAGAGCCCATATGGCAATGGCTGCACTGGAAGCAATCGTCACTCGGAGTTCTTCAGATTCCTCTGTTCCTGGGTGGCCATTCACAAGTGTACATACTACAGGAACCATAGACATGGACCTGAGTAGCCACTCAACATAACCCATGCAACCAATTACCACCCAGGTGTTTCTTTCTTAACTTAGTAGAATTTAGATTTTCACAAAACAACATTTGCATAGCATCAATAATTCTACTAAGTATTGCATAGGAACCTAGACACAGGAATAAGGGATTCTACACAGGTTTAGCATAGCAACACATGCATATAAAAATACACTAAGTAATGCATAAAAATAGGAAGTTTATGAGGTGTGCCACTTGCCTTTGAATGTGGTCGTTGTTCACAAACTTTGTTCAACGAACTCGGGTCTCTCCGTTCAGTCTAAACAATACAAATAAACAACAAAACAACAATCATAAACAACACAACACATACAAACAAGTTTCTTAAACTTCTAAGGAAAACATGACATGCATGATATGCAAGTTATTTCTAAGGACTAGAGATGCATGCCATGCTATGAAAAATCTTTTAAGTTAAGGTAAGGCAAGTAGGTGGGTCAAGAATGACTAAGGACTAAGGTCTGAAGTTGGATAAACATACTTTGTTTTATATCTTCTCGAAACAAGCACTCAAATGGCTTAGCCATGATGTGCAAAATACTTAGAGAAAAATACTAAGTCATTTGTTCAAGATGATCAACAATTATTATCAACTCTTAGTAAATTGGACATTCACTATAGTGAGAGAGACAGACACCCGGCCAGCCACTTAAATTGTGGAACAGGTCTCATGTACGTGGACATGTAAGGTTTGTTTCCAGGCCGCTTCATCCCACTATGCTGCTAGGATCCAACAACTTCAAGATGATAACATCATGATCAAAATTTGTTTAAGACTAAAAGACAAGATTAGGAAAGAGGGAAAAGATTGAAAGAAAGATGTAGTAGTCCTCCAAGCTTCATCTCCAGACTTGTAACTTTCTTCTGGATGATGTCTTGATTGAGTTTTTGGTAGTCTTGATGAATCTTCAGACTTGATGGTTCTTGTATCCTTGAGGCTGGTCTTGGATTTACTTAGTCTTCAGGAAGTCTCAGAGGAGAATAAAAGACAGAGAGAAAGACTTAGAGTATAGAAAGGGGTTGGCCTTCTTGAACTTCTTCTCACTTTTCTTCTAAGTGCTTGACATCATTGGGATGCTTCCAGAGTCTGTTTTCTTCTAAGTCCTTCATGAACTTCTTCTTGATTTTCTTCTAAGTGTTTCTTCTCCTTGAAGATACTTCTGAAGTCTTGTTTTTGGCTAAGTCCTTCCTTGGTTTTCCAGTTCCATGTTGAATTTTACTAAGTGTCTAAGTGTAGCACTTCACAAACATACTAAGTTGAAATTATTTCTAACTTAGAGAAAACTAATGAAGAGAAGTTTTCCTATGAGAATATATCTACAATATAAAATATGCTATGAAAGAAATTAAATTTTAAATCACAAGAAACATCAAAATAACTTTTGTGATTTCTTTATAAATATGCATGAATTTATAAATGTAATTTAATTAATTTCTAATTTTGGAAAATATAATAAAGGAATAATTATAAGATTAAAGTTTCCTATGATTAAATTTTTATAACAAAATTTTATAATTAGTGTTAATAGACAGAGAGCTTTTAATTAAATCTATTGCAATTGGATTTAATCAAAAATAATGTTTCTATTAAAAGTTATTTCAAAATTAGTCAAACTATTCAAATTAAACACACAACTATGAATTCATTCAAAATTACTCAAAAATATTTTATAGCAGTAGCATTAATTTACAAATACTCTAAAGTTTCTAAAACATATTTATTTGCAATTTTTGGATTTATAGATTTAAAGTTATGACAAATATACTCAAATCTTCCATTTGAAATTTGAATATTTTAAACTAAGTCAAATTTCAATTCTAACAGGACCAAAATAATCTACAGGTAAAGAGCTTTCATTTGATATATCATTTGTCCAATTTGGAGTTAAGGTGAAAAAGTTATAATAATTCTAGTAGGGAGGGACTTTTCTGTAAAACAGTCGATTAAATCTAATTCGGAATAAATCAGAAAAACAGACGGCTACGTAGCGGGATGTGATTGGCTGGGCTTGGCTCGGCTCAGCCGCGGCTCGGCTCGGCTTCTTTGAATCTGGATCGTTAGATCCAGATCCGATGGATCAAATCTATCTGTACCGGTTCATCTAAGGTTCTAATCTTGACCGTTAAAAGCAGATCCAAAGGCTCACCGTGGGTGTCCAGGAGGTGGCGGCGCAATCTCGCCGGAGAAGAGGACGACGACAATGATGGCTCGGCCTTGGACGCTCCAGTCGACGTGGTGTGGCCCCAGCCTCGGGAATATGACGGCGCGATGCAGCTCGGCACGAGGAAGACGAAGGTGGCCCCGTCGTCGAGCAGTGCGTCCGGGAGTCGTGTGGGGATGCGGCCGGAGGTGCGGGGTGTTCCGACGTACTCGGGTCGTGCAAGGATCGGACGTTCGGCTGCACAAAAAAAATAGCCCTAAGGCATGAGGAGGTGCGCAACAAAAAAGGAGAGACGAGGAGCGCGGTCTCGGGCGGGGAAGTGCTCACCTCGTCGCGAGAACAGTGAAAAACGGCGGCGGCGTTGGATGTACTCCGGCGAGAGATTGGAACGGCCTGGCGGCGCACAACGAGAGGGGAAAAGAGGGCAAAGGGAGGCCGAGGTACAGGGGTTTTATAGGGCGGGAGGAGGGAACCAACCGCGCGTCGATCTCGCCGTATTTGGAGAGAAATCGGGGGCGGGATTTTCGGCTGGAGGTTGACGATGATGACGTCAGCGATGACGTCATCCAGTAATTCTTTTTCTGTTTTTATTTGTTTAATTCATATCTTTTGATTTAAATATCCAAATGATGTCAAATTAATTTCTAAAAATTTATAAAAATAATATCTTGCTGTTAAACCAGTTGTGGGTATGTTTTGAACACTTTTTTAAAAATAATAATTTAGAAATATTGATTAAATGTTAAATTGACACTTTATGTTTAATTTAAAACTAGGGTTTAATTAATTTTAATTTTGGCTAAATAAATTATATGAAATACCCATATTCAATTATGTTTGGATTTAAGTTATTTAAACACATTTTCTTAAACATGCATCTTTATTTTGGTTTAATAGAAGCTTAATATATTATAAATAATTTTTAAAGTAATAGGAAATATAATGGGTTCTAATTAAATTTTATTTTGGTTAACATTATATTTTATTTTATGATAATTCATTTGAAAACTTCATAACAACTTTGGAAAAGGTTTTTGTTTTAATTCTATTCTTATTTAGAATATATTAATCATTTCATGCTTTGTAATTAGATGAAATTCATTTTAAGCAAATGAAATGTTTATTTAGCTAATTCATTAATTTAAATTCTATGAAGTTTTAAAGTTATACACTATAGGCTTATAATTTCCAAACTATATTTTGAACATAGTTAAAGGAATGAAAACCATTTAGTAATTATATAATCTTTTGAATAACCTTGTATTTATGAATAGATATGACTAAGTGGTTTAATTCAAATACTTATAAAGAACTAATTTATTTAAAATAAAATGGATTGTATTTTGTAAACTATTTGTCAAATTATATTTTAAGGTTTTTGAAACACATTGGATAATAAAATGTTTAAACTATGACATTGGAAATATTAACTCAAGTTTGAAGTCTTTCATAGTTGGTTTCCTTATACATTTAATATTTTATTTTAATAAAAAGAAAAGTTTTAAATTTTAGTGATTTTTGAATATTATAAAATGTTGGGATGTTACAGACTACCACCCTTAAAAGGAATCTCGTCCCCGAGATTCGGAGAAGCTAGAACGACAAAGCAATTGTTTGATTGATTCTGATTACTCGGGATGTTTTGGAAAATGAAATTTCTGACATGGAAACTTGAAGACTTGACAGTGAATGGTTTTTCTGATTATAAGGATGAAAAGAAAGATAGTTTGAGATCTCTGTGTTTAAGCGACTAGGTTTGAATTCTCTAGGTGGCTACCACCCTTAAAAGAAATTTTTGTGGTCAGTCTAGAAACTTTGTGTAATCTTGTTTATTCCTCTGATGTAGAGCGTACAAGTATTCAAAATACAATGGCATGTGGTGGATACAGAAAGTTTTTAGCACTCACGCTTTCCACTCGATCCTTGGATAGATTTATTCTTCTTCCACTCAGGGCAGCCACTGACATAGTGTCCTGTTGCTCCGCATCTGCGACATGTCACGGGACTGTTGATTTTCTTGTGCGAGCGGGTAAGGCATTTCTCCTTCATCTTTACTGGGCACTTGTCAGCATAATGTCCTTTGCCTTTACATTTGTAGCAAATTACGTCACTTAAGTTCCTCTTCTTCTTAGGTGTTTCCAGGGCTAACAGTTCTTCCAAATCTTGTTTGTTATATTCTATCTCAATTAAAGAAGTCCAGTCTCGTTTGATGTGACAATTTCGAGCTAGGTGATCTCCTTCACACTTATAGCAGCACTTGGAGGTACTTTTGAATTTCTTCGGAAGTGACCTTACTCTTATTTCATTCTTCACCTTAGTATGACCCACAGTCTCATTTTGATGAAGATTTGGTTCAGTATCCTGACCAGTCCTTTTCTCTTTGCAGTCCCATGAATAATGTCCTAGTTCTCCACAGGTAAAACATGTTATATGGCTAGTATCTCTTTTGTGTTCCTCCTTGTTTTCTTGTACTTCCACATACTTCATGAGATTTTGTTGCATCCCCTTTTTGGCTTGCTGACTGACTTCTTGCACCACGGGGTAGAGTTGATGTTGAGTTGGAACGTGATTTGTTGCTTCACAAAAACAGCAAGACATCTGACTTGTGGGGCATTCCCTAACTGGATGTTCGGTATGACCATGGGGCCACTCATCAGTGCATTCTTGGGACGTATGTCCTATCTCTCCACAAGTTTTGCATGCCTTTAGTTTGGTCATAAGGTTCCCTTCAAAATCACTATGGTTTTGATCAATCTTAGGCAGTTGGTCATTGATCATCTTCAACAGCTGACTCTGGTTCTCTAATAGTAGTCGCATAGTTGTATGCAATTCATTGGTGTTGGCATTGGGGTGAGACATCTGTTTGGTTTAGAAGCAATGAGTTGAATTATTTGTACTTATGGGGGAATCCTAGTTCAATAAAAACAAAACAAGGCAACCATTCTATAACATAATCAATCAATATCTAACAAACATCAAGCAACAAGATTCACAACAAACAAACAATCTAGTATTGTCATATAGCCAAGTTGATATGATCAATACACTAACACGATATCGTCATTCTATTTTTTTTTTTGGTGGTGCTCAAATCTACCTCCTTCACGACTGCTTCAAGTTCTTGTTCAACTTTCTTGGATATCTTAGAAGTGTTGGTCGAATCCTGATTCTTCAGTGGTCTTCCATGCATGCAGAACTTCATGATTAATCGTAGCTTTTCCATATGAGGCAGCAGAATCAGACTTAGACTATAAGAACATGGTCATCTAGAAAAAGATAAGAGGTTTTCAGAAGGTTGATAGTAGATGAGAATATGAGAAGGACATGGTGAAAAGATTTGTTTTTAGAAATGTGAAGAAAAATAGATTTTGAATCCTATGGTCAAACCTATTTCTATCCAAACCTAGGGTTTCGAACCTACAGGCAACACAGTGCTCTGATACCATCTGTAGCGTACCTGCACTTTAAATAAGGCAGATACCTGTGTATAGTGCAAATCCCTGGATCGAATCATTTGCACACACAGTAAACGATGTAATATCATAACAAAGCGTCAATTTTATTACATCGATGATCCAGAATTACAAAATATTTGATACAAGTTGCATAGCATAAAGCTAGCATTGAAAAAGTACACAACGGAAATACAATAGAAGTGAGTCTCTATAACTCTCATGCTGCCACAGGCGAAAACATGTTGGTTGTAGACTCGAAACCTTTAACGAAACCTCACTCGTCATCTGATCAAATCTGCAATAAGAAAAATATTGCAACAACGTGGGTCAGATTCCATTAAAAATGGAGTCTGGCAAGTGACACTATGGTGGACACTTATGGAATAACTCTAAAGCCTATATGCATATTTGGCTGGTGGAGCTCAAGGCTAATTTGCATAAAGCCAATTTTCCCTACTCTTTTGAAAACACTTTTCTTGAAATCGACGAGTATGGCATGAAAACCATAAATCTCATCTTCCCTTGTTCACCCATCAACTTTTAACTTAGAAATTGGAATGATGGAATCCTCCGTTGACGTCCTTGATCAGCTGCTCCAAATTGTCCGTAACTGGGGACACGGCTAAGTACTTAGTTTTACACTCTGCAGAGGTTGTGCACGTTCACCATTGTACCCATTCAACCCAAGGTATCCTTTACACACCATTTGTGATAAGGAAAGGAGAGAATGAGACGAGATCTTTCAGAAGCATTTTCCCTCCCACCTGGCTTGACCCGTTCCATCTAACATGCCCCTACATCTGCTTGTCAAGCCGGAGAGAGTCCACGCAACATAATTGATCAAGCCAGAGCCCATATGGCAATGGCTGCACTGGAAGCAATCGTCACTCGGAGTTCTTCAGATTCCTCTGTTCCTGGGTGGCCATTCACAAGTGTACATACTACAGGAACCATAGACATGGACCTGAGTAGCCACTCAACATAACCCATGCAACCAATTACCACCCAGGTGTTTCTTTCTTAACTTAGTAGAATTTAGATTTTCACAAAACAACATTTGCATAGCATCAATAATTCTACTAAGTATTGCATAGGAACCTAGACACAGGAATAAGGGATTCTACACAGGTTTAGCATAGCAACACATGCATATAAAAATACACTAAGTAATGCATAAAAATAGGAAGTTTATGAGGTGTGCCACTTGCCTTTGAATGTTGTCGTTGTTCACAAACTTTGTTCGACGAACTCGGGTCTCTCCGTTCAGTCTAAACAATACAAATAAACAACAATACAACAATCATAAACAACACAACACATACAAACAAGTTTCTTAAACTTCTAAGGAAAACATGACATGCATGATATGCAAGTTATTTCTAAGGACTAGAGATGCATGCCACGCTATGAAAAATCTTTTAAGTTAAGGTAAGGCAAGTAGGTGGGTCAAGAATGACTAAGGACTAAGGTCTGAAGTTGGATAAACATACTTTGTTTTATATCTTCTCGAAACAAGCACTCAAATGGCTTAGCCATGATGTGCAAAATACTTAGAGAAAAATACTAAGTCATTTTTTCAAGATGATCAACAATTATTATCAACTCTTAGTAAATTGGACATTCACTATAGTGAGAGAGACAGACACCCGGCCAGCCACTTAAATTGTGGAACAGGTCTCATGTACGTGGACATGTAAGGTTTGTTTCCAGGCCGCTTCATCCCACTATGCTGCTAGGATCCAACAACTTCAAGATGATAACATCATGATCAAAATTTGTTTAAGACTAAAAGACAAGATTAGGAAAGAGGGAAAAGATAGAAAGAAAGATGTAGTAGTCCTCCAGGCTTCATCTCCAGACTTGTAACTTTCTTCTGGATGATGTCTTGATTGAGTTTTTGGTAGTCTTGATGAATCTTCAGACTTGATGGTTCTTGTATCCTTGAGGCTGGTCTTGGATTTACTTAGTCTTCAGGAAGTCTCAGAGGAGAATAAAAGACAGAGAGAAAGACTTAGAGTATAGAAAGGGGTTGGCCTTCTTGAACTTCTTCTCACTTTTCTTCTAAGTGCTTGACATCATTGGGATGCTTCCAGAGTCTGTTTTCTTCTAAGTCCTTCATGAACTTCTTCTTGATTTTCTTATAAGTGTTTCTTCTCCTTGAAGATACTTCTGAAGTCTTGTTTTTGGCTAAGTCCTTCCTTGGTTTTCCAGTTCCATGTTGAATTTTACTAAGTGTCTAAGTGTAGCACTTCACAAACATACTAAGTTGAAATTATTTCTAACTTAGAGAAAACTAATGAAGAGAAGTTTTCCTATGAGAATATATCTACAATATAAAATATGCTATGAAAGAAATGAAATTTTAAATCACAAGAAACATCAAAATAACTTTTGTGATTTCTTTATAAATATGCATGAATTTATAAATGCAATTTAATTAATTTCTAATTTTGGAAAATATAATAAAGGAATAATTATAAGATTAAAGTTTCCTATGATTAAATTTTTATAACAAAATTTTATAATTAGTGTTAATAGACAGAGAGCTTTTAATTAAATCTATTGCAATTGGATTTAATCAAAAATAATGTTTCTATTAAAAGTTATTTCAAAATTAGTCAAACTATTCAAATTAAACACACAACTATGAATTCATTCAAAATTACTCAAAAATATTTTATAGTAGTAGCATTAATTTACAAATACTCTAAAGTTTCTAAAACATATTTATTTGCAATTTTTGGATTTATAGATTTAAAGTTATGACAAATATACTCAAATCTTCCATTTGAAATTTGAATATTTTAAACTAAGTCAAATTTCAATTCTAACAGGACCAAAATAATCTACAGGTCAAGATCTTTCATTTGATATATCATTTGTCCAATTTGGAGTTAAGGTGAAAAAGTTATAATAATTCTAGTAGGGAGGGACTTTTCTGTAAAACAGTCGATTAAATCTAATTCGGAATAAATCAGAAAAACAGACGGCTACGTGGCGGGATGTGATTGGCTGGGCTTGGCTCGGCTTGGCTCGGCTCAGCCGCGGCTCGGCTCGGCTTCTTTGAATCTGGATCGTTAGATCCAGATCTGATGGATCAAATCTATCTGTACCGGTTCATCTAAGGTTCTAATCTTGACCGTTAAAAGCAGATCCAAAGGCTCACCGTGGGTGTCCAGGAGGTGGCGGCGCAATCTCGCCGGAGAAGAGGACGACGGCGATGATGGCTCGGCCTTGGATGCTCCGGTCGACGTGGTGTGGCCCCAGCCTCGGGAATATGACGGCGCGATGCAGCTCGGCACGAGGAAGACGAAGGTGGCCCCGTCGTCGAGCAGTGCGTCCGGGAGTCATGTGGGGATGCGGCCGGAGGTGCGGCGTGTTCCGACGTACTCGGGTCGTGCAAGGATCGGACGTTCGGCTGCACAAAAAAAATAGCCCTAAGGCATGAGGAGGTGCGCAACAAAAAAGGAGAGACGAGGAGCGCGGTCTCGAGCGGGGAAGTGCTCACCTCGTCGCGAGAACAGTGAAAACGGCGGCGGCGTTGGATGTACTCCGGCGAGAGATTGGAATGGCCTGGCGGTGCACAACGAGAGGGGAAAAGAGGGCAAAGGGAGGCCGAGGTACATGGGTTTTATAGGGCCGGAGGAGGGAACCAACCGCGCGTCGATCTCGCCGGATTTGGAGAGAAATCGGGGGCGGGATTTTCGGCTGGAGGTTGACGATGATGACGTCAACGATGACGTCATCCAGTAATTCTTTTTCTGTTTTTATTTGTTTAATTCATATCTTTTGATTTAAATATCCAAATGATGTCAAATTAATTTCTAAAAATTTGTAAAAATAATATTTTGCTGTTAAACCAGTTGTGGGTATGTTTTCAACACTTTTTTTAAAAATAATAATTTAGAAATATTGATTAAATGTGAAATTGACACTTTATGTTTAATTTAAAACTAGGGTTTAATTAATTTTAATTTTGGCTAAATAAATTATATGAAATACCCATATTCAATTATGTTTGAATTTAAGTTATTTAAACACATTTTCTTAAACATGCATCTTTATTTTGGTTTAATAGAAGCTTAATATATTATAAATAATTTTTAAAGTAATAGGAAATATAATGGGTTCTAATTAAATTTTATTTTGGTTAACATTATATTTTATTTTATGATAATTCATTTGAAAACTTCATAACAACTTTGGAAAAGGTTTTTGTTTTAATTCTATTCTTATTTAGAATATATTAATCATTTCATGCTTTGTAATTAGATGAAATTCATTTTAAGCAAATGAAATGTTTATTTGGCTAATTCATTAATTTAAATTCTATGAAGTTTTAAAGTTATACACTATAGGCTTATAATTTCCAAACTATATTTTGAACATAGTTAAAGGAATGAAAACCATTTAGTAATTATATAATCTTTTGAATAACCTTGTATTTATGAATAGATATGACTAAGTGGTTTAATTCAAATACTTATAAAGAACTAATTTATTTAAAATAAAATGGATTGTAGTTTGTAAACTATTTGTCAAATTATATTTTAAGGTTTTTGAAACACATTGGATAATAAAATGTTTAAACTATGACATTGGAAATATTAACTCAAGTTTGAAGTCTTTCATAGTTGGTTTCCTTATACATTTAATATTTTATTTTAATAAAAAGAAAAGTTTTAAATTTTAGTGATTTTTGAATATTATAAAATGTTGGGATGTTACAGACTACCACCCTTAAAAGGAATCTCGTCCCCGAGATTCGGAGAAGCTAGAAGGACAAAGCAATTGTTTGATTGATTCTGATTACTCGGGATGTTTTGGAAAATGAAATTTCTGACATGGAAACTTGAAGACTTGACAGTGAATGGTTTTTCTGATTAGAAGGATGAAAAGAAAGATAGTTTGAGATCTCTGTGTTTAAGCGACTAGGTTTGAATTCTCTAGGTGGCTACCACCCTTAAAAGAAATTTTTGTGGTCAGTCTAGAAACTTTGTGTAATCTTGTTTATTCCTCTGATGTAGAGCGTACAAGTATTCAAAATACAATGGCATGTGGTGGATACAGAAAGTTTTTAGCACTCACGCTTTCCACTCGATCCTTGGAGAGATTTATTCTTCTTCCACTCAGGGCAGCCACTGACATAGTGTCCTGTTGCTCCGCATCTGCGACATGTCACGGGACTGTTGATTTTCTTGTGCGAGCGGGTAAGGCATTTCTCCTTCATCTTTACTGGGCACTTGTCAGCATAATGTACTTTGCCTTTACATTTGTAGCAAATTACGTCACTTAAGTTCCTCTTCTTCTTTGGTGTTTCCAGGGCTAACAGTTCTTCCAAATCTTGTTTGTTATATTCTATCTCAATTAAAGAAGTCCAGTCTCGTTTGATGTGACAATTTCGAGCAAGGTGATCTCCTTCACACTTATAGCAGCACTTGGAGGTACTTTTGAATTTCTTCGGAAGTGACCTTACTCTTATTTCATTCTTCACCTTAGTATGACCCACAGTATCATTTTGATGAAGATTTGGTTCAGTATCCTGACCAGTCCTTTTCTCTTTGCAGTCCCATGAATAATGTCCTAGTTCTCCACAGGTAAAACATGTTATATGGCTAGTATCTCTTTTGTGTTCCTCCTTGTTTTCTTGTACTTCCACATACTTCATGAGATTTTGTTGCATCCCCTTTTTGGCTTGCTGACTGACTTCTTGCACCACGGGGTAGAGTTGATGTTGAGTTGGAACGTGATTTGTTGCTTCACAAAAACAGCAAGACATCTGACTTGTGGGGCATTCCCTAACTGGATGTTCGGTATGACCATGGGGCCACTCATCAGTGCATTCTTGGGACGTATGTCCTATCTCTTCACAAGTTTTGCATGCCTTTAGTTTGGTCATAAGGTTCCCTTCAAAATCACTATGGTTTTGATCAATCTTAGGCAGTTGGTCATTGATCATCTTCAACAGCTGACTCTGGTTCTCTAATAGTAGTCGCATAGTTGTATGCAATTCATTGGTGTTGGCATTGGGGTGAGACATCTGTTTGGTTTAGAAGCAATGAGTTGAATTATTTGTACTTATGGGGGAATCCTAGTTCAATAAAAACAAAACAAGGCAACCATTCTATAACATAATCAATCAATATCTAACAAACATCAAGCAACAAGATTCACAACAAACAAACAATCTAGTATTGTCATATAGCCAAGTTGATATGATCAATACACTAACACGATATCGTCATTCTATTTTTTTTTTTGGTGGTGGTCAAATCTACCTCCTTCATGACTGCTTCAAGTTCTTGTTCAACTTTCTTGGATATCTTAGAAGTGTTGGTCGAATCCTGATTCTTCAGTGGTCTTCCATGCATGCAGAACTTCATGATTAATCGTAGCTTTTCCATATGAGGCAGCAGAATCAGACTTAGACTATAAGAACATGGTCATCTAGAAAAAGATAAGAGGTTTTCAGAAGGTTGATAGTAGATGAGAATATGAGAAGGACAAGGTGAAAAGATTTGTTTTTAGAAATGTGAAGAAAAATAGATTTTGAATCCTATGGTCAAACCTATTTCTATCCAAACCTAGGGTTTCGAACCTAGAGGCAACACAGTGCTCTGATACCATCTGTAGCGTACCTGCACTTTAAATAAGGCAGATACCTGTGTATAGTGCAAATCCCTGGATCGAATCATTTGCACACACAGTAAACGATGTAATATCATAACAAAGCGTCAATTTTATTACATCGATGATCCAGAATTACAAAATATTTGATACAAGTTGCATAGCATAAAGCTAGCATTGAAAAAGTACACAGCGGAAATACAATAGCAGTGAGTCTCTATAACTTTCATGCTGCCACAGGCGAAAACATGTTGGTTGTAGACTCGAAACCTTTAACGAAACCTCACTCGTCATCTGATCAAATCTGCAATAAGAAAAATATTGCAACAACGTGGGTCAGATTCCATTAAAAATGGAGTCTGGCAAGTGACACTATGGTGGACACTTATGGAATAACTCTAAAGCCTATATGCATATTTGGCTGGTGGAGCTCAAGGCTAATTTGCATAAGCCAATTTTCCCTACTCTTTTGAAAACACTTTTCTTGAAATCGACGAGTATGGCATGAAAACCATAAATCTCATCTTCCCTTGCTCACCCATCAACTTTTAACTTAGAAATTGGAATGATGGAATCCTCCGTTGACGTCCTTGATCAGCTGCTCAAAATTGTCCGTAACCGGGGACACGGCTAAGTACTTAGTTTTACACTCTGCAGAGGTTGTGCACGTTCACCATTGTACCCATTCAACCCAAGGTATCCTTTACACACCATTTGTGATAAGGAAAGGAGAGAATGAGACGAGATCTTTCAGAAGCATTTTCCCTCCCACCTGGCTTGACCCGTTCCACCTAACATCCCCCTACATCTGCTTGTCAAGCCGGAGAGAGTCCACGCAACATAATTGATCAAGCCAGAGCCCATATGGCAATGGCTGCACTGGAAGCAATCGTCACTCGGAGTTCTTCAGATTCCTCTGTTCCTGGGTGGCCATTCACAAGTGTACATACTACAGGAACCATAGACATGGACCTGAGTAGCCACTCAACATAACCCATGCAACCAATTACCACCCAGGTGTTTCTTTCTTAACTTAGTAGAATTTAGATTTTCACAAAACAACATTTGCATAGCATCAATAATTCTACTAAGTATTGCATAGGAACCTAGACACAGGAATAAGGGATTCTACACAGGTTTAGCATAGCAACACATGCATATAAAAATACACTAAGTAATGCATAAAAATAGGAAGTTTATGAGGTGTGCCACTTGCCTTTGAATGTTGTCGTTGTTCACAAACTTTGTTCAACGAACTCGGGTCTCTCCGTTCAGTCTAAACAATACAAATAAACAACAATACAACAATCATAAACAACACAACACATACAAACAAGTTTCTTAAACTTCTAAGGAAAACATGACATGCATGATATGCAAGTTATTTCTAAGGACTAGAGATGCATGCCATGCTATGAAAAATCTTTTAAGTTAAGGTAAGGCAAGTAGGTGGGTCAAGAATGACTAAGGACTAAGGTCTGAAGTTGGATAAACATACTTTGTTTTATATCTTCTCGAAACAAGCACTCAAATGGCTTAGCCATGATGTGCAAAATACTTAGAGAAAAATACTAAGTCATTTGTTCAAGATGATCAACAATTATTATCAACTTTAGTAAATTGGACATTCACTATAGTGAGAGAGAGACAGACACCCGGCCAGCCACTTAAATTGTGGAACAGGTCTCATGTACGCGGACATGTAAGGTTTGTTTCCAGGCCGCTTCATCCCACTATGCTTCTAGGATCCAACAACTTCAAGATGATAACATCATGATCAAAATTTGTTTAAGACTAAAAGACAAGATTAGGAAAGAGGGAAAAGATAGAAAGAAAGATGTAGTAGTCCTCCAGGCTTCATCTCCAGACTTGTAACTTTCTTCTGGATGATGTCTTGATTGAGTTTTTGGTAGTCTTGATGAATCTTCAGACTTGATGGTTCTTGTATCCTTGAGGCTGGTCTTGGATTTACTTAGTCTTTAGGAAGTCTCAGAGGAGAATAAAAGACAGAGAGAAAGACTTAGAGTATAGAAAGGGGTTGGCCTTCTTGAACTTCTTCTCACTTTTCTTCTAAGTGCTTGACATCATTGGGATGCTTCCAGAGTCTGTTTTCTTCTAAGTCCTTCATGAACTTCTTCTTGATTTTCTTCTAAGTGTTTCTTCTCCTTGAAGATACTTCTGAAGTCTTGTTTTTGGCTAAGTCCTTCCTTGGTTTTCCAGTTCCATGTTGAATTTTACTAAGTGTCTAAGTGTAGCACTTCACAAACATACTAAGTTGAAATTATTTCTAACTTAGAGAAAACTAATGAAGAGAAGTTTTCCTATGAGAATATATCTACAATATAAAATATGCTATGAAAGAAATGAAATTTTAAATCACAAGAAACATCAAAATAACTTTTGTGATTTCTTTATAAATATGCATGAATTTATAAATGCAATTTAATTAATTTCTAATTTTGGAAAATATAATAAAGGAATAATTATAAGATTAAAGTTTCCTATGATTAAATTTTTATAACAAAATTTTATAATTAGTGTTAATAGACAGAGAGCTTTTAATTAAATCTATTGCAATTGGATTTAATCAAAAATAATGTTTCTATTAAAAGTTATTTCAAAATTAGTCAAACTATTCAAATTAAACACACAACTATGAATTCATTCAAAATTACTCAAAAATATTTTATAGCAGTAGCATTAATTTACAAATACTCTAAAGTTTCTAAAACATATTTATTTGCAATTTTTGGATTTATAGATTTAAAGTTATGACAAATATACACAAATCTTCCATTTGAAATTTGAATATTTTAAACTAAGTCAAATTTCAATTCTAACAGGACCAAAATAATCTACAGGTCAAGAGCTTTCATTTGATATATCATTTGTCCAATTTGGAGTTAAGGTGAAAAAGTTATAATAATTCTAGTAGGGAGGGACTTTTCTGTAAAACAGTCGATTAAATCTAATTCGGAATAAATCAGAAAAACAGACGGCTACGTGGGGGGATGTGATTGGCTGGGCTTGGCTCGGCTCAGCCGCGGCTCGGCTCGGCTTCTTTGAATCTGGATCGTTAGATTCAGATCCGATGGATCAAATCTATCTGTACCGGTTCATCTAAGGTTCTAATCTTGACCGTTAAAAGCAGATCCAAAGGCTCACCGTGGGTGTCCAGGAGGTGGCGGCGCAATCTCGCCGGAGAAGAGGACGACAGCGATGATGGCTCGGCCTTGGACGCTCCGGTCGACGTGGTGTGGCCCCAGCCTCGGGAATATGACGGCGCGATGCAGCTCAGCACGAGGAAAACGAAGGTGGCCCCGTCGTCGAGCAGTGCGTCCGGGAGTCGTGTGGGGATGCGGCCGGAGGTGCGGGGTGTTCCGACGTACTCGGGTCGTGCAAGGATCGGACGTTCGGCTGCACAAAAAAAAATAGCCCTAAGGCATGAGGAGGTGCGCAACAAAAAAGGAGAGACGAGGAGCGCGGTCTCGGGCGGGGAAGTGCTCACCTCGTCGCGAGAACAGTGAAAAACGGCGGCGGCGTTGGATGTACTCCGGCGAGAGATTGGAACGGCCTGGCGGCGCACAACGAGAGGGGAAAAGAGGGCAAAGGGAGGCCGAGGTACAGGGGTTTTATAGGGCGGGAGGAGGGAACCAACCGCGCGTCGATCTCGCCGGATTTGGAGAGAAATCGGGGGCGGGATTTTCGGCTGGAGGTTGACGATGATGACGTCAGCGATGACGTCATCCAGTAATTCTTTTTCTGTTTTTATTTGTTTAATTCATATCTTTTGATTTAAATATCCAAATGATGTCAAATTAATTTCTAAAAATTTGTAAAAATAATATCTTGCTGTTAAACCAGTTGTGGGTATGTTTTGAACACTTTAAAAAAATAATAATTTAGAAATATTGATTAAATGTGAAATTGACACTTTATGTTTAATTTAAAACTAGGGTTTAATTAATTTTAATTTTGGCTAAATAAATTATATGAAATACCCATATTCAATTATGTTTGAATTTAAGTTATTTAAACACATTTTCTTAAACATGCATCTTTATTTTGGTTTAATAGAAGCTTAATATATTATAAATAATTTTTAAAGTAATAGGAAATATAATGGGTTCTAATTAAATTTTATTTTGGTTAACATTATATTTTATTTTATGATAATTCATTTGAAAACTTCATAACAACTTTGGAAAAGGTTTTTGTTTTAATTCTATTCTTATTTAGAATATATTAATCATTTCATGCTTTGTAATTAGATGAAATTCATTTTAAGCAAATGAAATGTTTATTTGGCTAATTCATTAATTTAAATTCTATGAAGTTTTAAAGTTATACACTATAGGCTTATAATTTCCAAACTATATTTTGAACATAGTTAAAGGAATGAAAACCATTTAGTAATTATATAATCTTTTGAATAACCTTGTATTTATGAATAGATATGACTAAGTGGTTTAATTCAAATACTTATAAAGAACTAATTTATTTAAAATAAAATGGATTGTAGTTTGTAAACTATTTGTCAAATTATATTTTAAGGTTTTTGAAACACATTGGATAATAAAATGTTTAAACTATGACATTGGAAATATTAACTCAAGTTTGAAGTCTTTCATAGTTGGTATCCTTATACATTTAATATTTTATTTTAATAAAAGGAAAGTTTTAAATTTTAGTGATTTTTGAATATTATAAAATGTTGGGATGTTACAGACTACCACCCTTAAAAGGAATCTCGTCCCCGAGATTCGGAGAAGCTAGAAGGACAAAGCAATTGTTTGATTGATTCTGATTACTCGGGATGTTTTGGAAAATGAAATTTCTGACATGGAAACTTGAAGACTTGACAGTGAATGGTTTTTCTGATTAGAAGGATGAAAATAAAGATAGTTTGAGATCTCTGTGTTTAAGCGACTAGGTTTGAATTCTCTAGGTGGCTACCACCCTTAAAAGAAATTTTTGTGGTCAGTCTAGAAACTTTGTGTAATCTTGTTTATTCCTCTGATGTAGAGCGTACAAGTATTCAAAATACAATGGCATGTGGTGGATACAGAAAGTTTTTAGCACTCACGCTTTCCACTCGATCCTTGGAGAGATTTATTCTTCTTCCACTCAGGGCAGCCACTGACATAGTGTCCTGTTGCTCCGCATCTGCGACATGTCACGGGACTGTTGATTTTCTTGTGCGAGCGGGTAAGGCATTTCTCCTTCATCTTTCCTGGGCACTTGTCAGCATAATGTCCTTTGCCTTTACATTTGTAGCAAATTACGTCACTTAAGTTCCTCTTCTTCTTTGGTGTTTCCAGGGCTAACAGTTCTTCCAAATCTTGTTTGTTATATTCTATCTCAATTAAAGAAGTCCAGTCTCGTTTGATGTGACAATTTCGAGCTAGGTGATCTCCTTCACACTTATAGCAGCACTTGGAGGTACTTTTGAATTTCTTCGGAAGTGACCTTACTCTTATTTCATTCTTCACCTTAGTATGACCCACAGTCTCATTTTGATGAAGATTTGGTTCAGTATCCTGACCAGTCCTTTTCTCTTTGCAGTCCCATGAATAATGTCCTAGTTCTCCACAGGTAAAACATGTTATATGGATAGTATCTCTTTTGTGTTCCTCCTTGTTTTCTTGTACTTCCACATACTTCATGAGATTTTGTTGCATCCCCTTTTTGGCTTGCTGACTGACTTCTTGCACCACGGGGTAGAGTTGATGTTGAGTTGGAACGTGATTTGTTGCTTCACAAAAACAGCAAGACATCTGACTTGTGGGGCATTCCCTAACTGGATGTTCGGTATGACCATGGGGCCACTCATCAGTGCATTCTTGGGACGTATGTCCTATCTCTCCACAAGTTTTGCATGCCTTTAGTTTGGTCATAAGGTTCCCTTCAAAATCACTATGGTTTTGATCAATCTTAGGCAGTTGGTCATTGATCATCTTCAACAGCTGACTCTGGTTCTCTAATAGTAGTCGCATAGTTGTATGCAATTCATTGGTGTTGGCATTGGGGTGAGACATCTGTTTGGTTTAGAAGCAATGAGTTGAATTATTTGTACTTATGGGGGAATCCTAGTTCAATAAAAACAAAACAAGGCAACCATTCTATAACATAATCAATCAATATCTAACAAACATCAAGCAACAAGATTCACAACAAACAAAAAATCTAGTATTGTCATATAGCCAAGTTGATATGATCAATACACTAACACGATATCGTCATTCTATTTTTTTTTTGGTGGTGGTCAAATCTACCTCCTTCATGACTGCTTCAAGTTCTTGTTCAACTTTCTTGGATATCTTAGAAGTGTTGGTCGAATCCTGATTCTTCAGTGGTCTTCCATGCATGCAGAACTTCATGATTAATCGTAGCTTTTCCATATGAGGCAGCAGAATCAGACTTAGACTATAAGAACATGGTCATCTAGAAAAAGATAAGAGGTTTTTAGAAGGTTGATAGTAGATGAGAATATGAGAAGGACATGGTGAAAATATTTGTTTTTAGAAATGTGAAGAAAAATAGATTTTCAATCCTATGGTCAAACCTATTTCTATCCAAACCTAGGGTTTCGAACCTACAGGCAACACAGTGCTCTGATACCATCTGTAGCGTACCTGCACTTTAAATAAGGCAGATACCTGTGTATAGTGCAAATCCCTGGATCGAATCATTTGCACACACAGTAAACGATGTAATATCATAACAAGAGACAGTGGCCTCTCCACAAACGATGTATAGAGTTGAGCTCATCGCAAGTATGGCTTGGAATAGAAGATTGAGTGAACAATCATGTTTACCCCCAAGCCATCTTACATATCAAGAGAAGAAGATGAAGAGCAAGTTCAATATGATGCATCTCGGAAGATATCTTTAGATTGAATCTTGCAAAGGAGACATGAAGACGAAGCTCAGCGAGGCCCTCCCATAATGGAGTATGGGGGAGCATTTGGAGAAGTCCTCATTAAGCATGTGCTAGCAAGCACAATCAAGAAAGGTGTTTCAACTTGAGAGAGTCAAGATCGTCATCATCGAGCTCAAGTGGAATGCGCAAGGCAAAGGTATGATCTTGATAGGTTTTCTATTTTACCGGTCTCATGGTGTTAGTGGGACACCGGGTTTTAGGATAGATGACGTACTATCAAGAGGGGCTCTCGAGTGAGTAACTTGATCGCATCTTTGTGGAGAGCTCAAACCTTTGCATACTTGCCATTTCATCTTTCTTGGTTCTTACTTGGTTTTTCTCCTTGTTGGGTTTTGGTTCTTGTTGTGATCTTCACGACAAGACCAAGTTCACCGAAAACGAATTTCATATGGAAAACTTGTTGCGTTTTCGGTTTTGGAGGTTTGCCGATCATTCCTTTTTAGAGAGGTTTTAACCTCCTACAGTTGGTTTTATCTTCCATTGTTGGACTATGAGGTTTATCTGCATGATCTTGTAAATCTCTTCGTTGTGATTCCAACGAGCCAAAAATCATCGAAAACGGAGTCCGGATGGAAAAGATATTGACGTTTTCGTTATCGGTTTTGCTGCAGTTTTTCCTAGGCCGGAGTCTCCGGTCCTAGACCGGAAACTCCGGTCTGTGAAGGACCGGAGTCTCCGGACTCAACGTTTTTCTCCAAAGCTGCTTTGAAACTGTTCAGCCCCTGGTGGGGGAGCGGAGTTTCTGGCCCTTGAGGCCGGAGTTTCCGCCCCTGGATGAACTTTCCGGCCCAGGGCACCGGAGAGTTTGCCCAAGCCTCGGCGGTGTTGACAGTGTTCAGCCCCTGGTGGGGGCCGAAGTTTCCGGTCCCAATAGGGCGGAGTTTCCGCCCCTGGCCAGAGTTTCCGGCCCTAGTGACCGGAAACTCGGGTGTGAAGTTTTTCTGCAACGGCTCTTTTTCGTGGGACCTATAAAAAGGCCCCTTCTTCCCCAGAGAGAGTAGCTTTTCGAAGCACGAATTTTCCCCCTCTCTCTCCTCCATTGTTGACCTTGGAAAGCTTTCCCCTCTCTCATTTCCTCCTATGATTCTTGCATATCTTTGAGGGATTTGAGAGAGGAGATCTAGATCTACATTTGCACCAATCCATCTCTCCTCTAAGTGAGGGGAACCTAGTAGATCTTGATCTTGGAGTTCTTGGTGCATCTCCTCTTTGTTCTTCCTCTCTTATTCCCCCATAAGCATTTGTTGCTTTGTTGGAATTCGAGAGTGAAGGATTTGAGCACTTGTGCTCTTGCCTTTTGCATTTGGTGCATCGGTTTGCTCTCCACGAGGATTCGTGGAAGTTGAAAGTTTGTGAGCTTTTTACTCTTGGGTCCTTGGACCCTAGACGCCTTTGTGGTGGTTGGACCCTTGTGTGGTCACTTGAATCCGTTCGGGAGCCCCCAATCCCATTGTGGGTTGTGCCCCGGATTGTTGTTGTTGAAAGCCGTTCGGGAGCCCCCAATCCCATTGTGGGTTGTGCCCCGGATTGTTGTTGAAAGGCTCCGGATTCCGCCTCGAAGGAATTCCGATAGTGGAAGGTGAACCAAGCCTTTGTGGTGCGGTTCATCAGAGAAGAAGGTGAAACCTTTGAAAGTGCATTCTATGTACTCCCAAGTTTTGGTGACTAATGACAACACAAAAAGTATTCTAATGTTTGTGATGAAGCATGCAGGCTATTTTACAGGTTGACTGTCAAAGAGGAATACTTAGGTTGCCTAAATATCATTTCAATTACACCTGGTATTTGTTCAGGAATTCAGTCAGGAGATTTCCGGGGCCCGGAAATTTCCGGTCCACAGACCGGAGATTTCCGAGCCAAACTTATAATTATCACTAAGTCTGAATTCAAATGCGTACTGACTCCAACTCAAGCTGAGCCGGAAATCCTCCCGGAGATTTCCGGCGCTCGGAGATTTCCGGGCCCCAGTCCGGAGATCTCCGAGTGACAGAGGAATTTCGACCAAGTCCAGAACTCAAATTGCGTACTGACTCCAAAACAATTTTAGCCGGAAATCCTCTCAGAGATTTCCGGCGCTCGGAGATTTCCGAGGCCCAATCCGGAGATCTCCGAGTGTCAGAGGAATTTCGACCAAGTCAAGAAGCCCAACCAGTACTGATCCAGTTTCTTGCTCAACCGGAAATTGCACCGGAAATTTCCGGGGTCCGGAGATCTCCGGTCCTCAACCCGGAGATTTCCGGACTGGCGGCTGTGCAACGGGCATATTTTGAGGAGGGGTATAAATACCCCTCCACCTACCTCCAGCTTCTAGAGCTTCCAGATTTTCTCTCTCCTCCATTGGTGCTGAAGCTCGTTTCTCCCGGATCTCTCAATCTAGCCACTCAAATCCGTTGATATTTGGGGATCTGAGGGAGAAGCCACCGATCTACATCTCCACCGAAGCGATTTGACTTTCCCCCTCTATTTCTTGAGGGGCAACGAATCTAGAGTTCGTTTGTGGATAGCTAGGTTCAACCTTGTGTAATTTGATCCTTTGTGGATTCCTTTGTGGAAGTGACCTGTTGTGGTCGTTGTGAGAGCCCCCAATTCAGTTGTGGGTGTGTGCCTCACGAATTTGTACGGGACTTTCTCCGCCCTTAAAGGAGTCCTTAGTGGAAGTGTGGATTCGCACCTTTGTGGTCGAATTCACAGGAGAATAGGGTGAGGCCTTTGTGGCGTTGAGCAAACCTTTGTGGTAGCTCACACCTCTCCAACGAGACGTACACCTATGTGGTGGAACTCGGGATAAAATCTTGGTCTTCGAGTTCCTACGGTTGTTTCGTTCCACTCTCCTTTACATCATCTTTATTTCCTGTACTTGCCTAGTTTCCTTGTAGTTTGTCACTTGTATCATCTAGTTGCACATCTAGACAATTTACTTTCCGCTAGCCTAAAAACTGAAAAAGAGATAAAAATTGGTCACCACCTATTCACCCCCCCCTCTAGGTGGTCAACTGCTGTTCAATTGGTATCAGAGCCAGGTTATCTCTTAAAAGCTTCACCGCTTGAGACCAACCTTGGACAATGCAAGTTGACCCAAAAGAGGGTTCCGAAACGGACGCCGCGACTTTGGCGGCAATGCAAGAGAAAGGTGCCACTATGGCCGATATCAACTCTTTGGAAACAAAGTTGACATCGTCTATACAAACCGAGTTCAAGAAGTTTCATGATATGCTTGAGTCTCTCAAGACATCTAAAGAAACCTCTCTTGCATTGCCCTCAAAGCCTCCGGTGCTTCCGGGCATTACTCTTGATGTGGACCCCGAAGTGATAAAGGGAAAGCAATTGCCTTTGGATGGGAAGGGTGATGCTAGTAGTTCCTCAACCCATCAAAACACTCCATCATCCAATGATGAAGTTCCTAAAGGCTACAACGCCACTCCTCCCCCATCCCAATACCATACCCCCGATCCCATTATTCCTCACCCGCAAGTTTCTCATAGGGGTGATCCCCCATTGCTTAAAGATTACACCTTTTCTCAATGGCAATACATGATGAAGTCTCATGTTTGCAGCTCTTCAATCGAGTTGTGGCGTATCATTCAAGTTGGATACAAGCCGCATGATCCGACCAACCTAACAAGAAGAGAAGTGGTGGAGGCTCAACTTGATGCCACCGCTCTCTACATGATCCAAAAGGCGGTTGGGAACAAGGACATGGCTCGCATTCAACATCTCACCACCGCCAAGGAGACATGGGATGGTCTATCCGACTTGTTCGTTGGAAATGATAGCATGAGAAGGAACCGCTATGACTCTTTGAGCAATGAAGCCGAGGGCTTCTTCAAGCTTGATGGTGAAGACCATGAGATGATGTATCAAAGATTGGTGACCATAGCCACAAGCTTTCGAGAAGTGGGTGCCTCTCATATTGATGATGCTTGGATCAAAAGGAAGTATGTTAGCTCTATGATGGCTTGTGAGCCTACCGACGTCAAGAGTCTTCAAGGAAGACACAACTATCATCTCATGACATCTAATGAGGTTATGCAAGAGATGGCCGCATACAAAGTGGCCACGAAGAATGCTCAAGATGCAAGGGCAAGGGCTCTTGGAATGCAAAGAGGCACAACCAACCTTGCTTTGAAGGCTACCGTTGAGGAAGACAACGATGATGATGATCTTGGAAGCTTTGCCGCCATGTACGAGGAAGCACTCAAGATTGCTTACAATGACCATCTTGCTCTTGCAGCTCGCACCTTTTGGAACAATCCCTCAAGAGGCAAGATGCGTTTTGACAAGAATGCACCTCAAACCGATAGGGTCTCACCCTCCAAGTCAAGGACATGTTACAATTGTCAAGACAAGTTCCATTTCGTTGCCGAGTGCCCTTATGAGAAAAGAGAAGAGCATGGTGGACGTCTAGTGCTCAAGGACAAAACCAAGATGCCTCCCAAGAAGGCCTATGGAAAGAAGAGGCCTTTTAACAAGAAGCCTCGCATCATGTTGTTGACTCAAGAGGAGTATCCCACCGATGATGAAGATTCGGAGGAAGAAACCCCAAATGAAGTGGCGGCCCTTGCCACTACCTCGACAACTATCATCTCTCCATCAACGACAAGAACTACTTCAACTACGACAAGCTCTTCATCGTCTCTATTCACATCGCCTAATGAGAACCCCATCACCAAGAGCTCAAAGTGTCTTATGGCAAAGGCATCGGAGGTACCTTCATCCTCCTCCTCTCTCATGAATGAAATGAATGAGCTTGATGATGCCTCTAGCTTTCAAATCAAGCAAGAGCTTGTGGCGTTCGACTCCTTTATCACTAACTTGCAAGGTGATAGCAAGAAACATGTTGGTGCCCTCATGGTTCGAATTGGTGAGCTAGAGCATCTCAATGAAGAGAAGGGTAAGATAGAAAGAGAAGACGCTATTTCTCTATCTTATTTGAAGTCCTCTCTTGAGGAGATTGAAGAGTCTCATGTTCGTCTTGAGGAGCAACTTGAAACTATTGAGGAAACTCATAACTCCTCACATGCTAAGCTCATTAAGTATCGTGATATGTACTTTGCTAAATTCAAGATGGCTCAACAAGATAAAGCCGAATTTGCGGTTGGGCATGTTCGACTCATTGAGGACATGGAAAAGCTCGTCATAGCTCACAAAGCTTTGGAGAGTGAACATGCTCTTCTAAAAGAGTCGTATGCCCAACTTCAAACTCGGCTAACTAACCTTGATTCTCTTAGCATCTCTACCTCTAAGTGTTCTTGTGATAATGCTAATCTTGTGAAGGAGAATGCTAGGTTGAAGAGTGAGATGACTAAGGCTGCCACATCCAAGATCATCCTTCTTAAAGGTAAACACGTTGTTGAGGCTGCTGGATAATGTCACTCTTTGCTTTCCTTAGTTTTTGGATCGCACTGTTTTAGGCCAAGCTACATTGTAATCTTCTACTCTTTTCTCCTTTTCAGGTTTGGGTCATGTCTGTATGACTCATCCCTCTCACCTCATCATCTTCACCTCCCCCCCCACCCCCCCCCCCCACTCATGTAAACTTCTGTTAAAGTTTTGAAAATAACCGTAGGGTTCTTGCCCTACGGTAGCTTGGTCTAAAAAAAAAAAAACACGTTGTTGAGACTCCCATCGTGGAGCCTCACACTCGACAAGGAAAGGAAGGTCTTGGATATGTGCCTCCCATCAAGATGAATGCCAAGAAGGGCATTCCCAAGAGCATCAAACCCATTCAAGCCAATAAGGCCGACTCCATTCAATCCAAGGAAGGTCTTGTGAGTAGGAATGTCACAAGGGGCAAACCTACTCGTAAAGATCACGCCGGGGACAACAACCCTAACTATGCTTTATATGTCGATTATTATGGGAATGTTTGTGCTCGTTACATTGGACCCTACTATGGTTTTATTTCATATGCTATTTGGGTTCCTAAATCTCTTGTCGCTAACCATAAAGCTCCCATTGTGAAGCAATGGGTTGCTAAATGCAAGAATTAATCTCTTGTAGGATCTTGCTCCCGGTGGTTCAAAATGGATAATTGATAGTGGATGTACAAGTCATATGACCGGGAGTAACTTTTGGTGACTTATCAAGGTCTAAGGTAACCGGGTTTGGCAAAGTGGTAGTTGCCCCCGACATTTCTCTTGTCAATGTCATGCTTGTTGAATCTCTTGGCTATAATTTGTTATCGGTTCGTGCCTTAACAAAGATGGGGATCTCTCCCTTCTTTGATAAGGACATTGTGGTCCTCTTGTGGAGCAAGTCGCTAAGAGTGGCTTTCGTGGGACACGTGGAGCATGAGCTCTATGTGGTGGACTTCTCCGGAGCCACCACTTCTCAAGCCATGTGTCTCTTCGGAAAAGCCGACGTGGGTTGGCTTTGGCATCACCGACTAGCTCACGTAAACATGCGTACTTTACAAAGTCTTCACAAGGGTGGCCACATTCTTGGACTAAAAGATCATGTTTCCTTTTCAAGGGATCGAATTTGTAGAGCTTGTGTGGAAGGCAAGATGCGTGACATTCCTCATCCAAGCAAGACCATCATATCGTCATCCCGGATTTTGGAACTCCTTCATGTTGATCTATTTGGACCAATTCCGGAGATAAGTCTTGGTGGCAAGAAATATTGCCTCGTGATTGTTGATGACTATTCAAGATATACTTGGGTCTATTTCTTCAAGACCAAGGATGAAACTCAACAAGTCTTCATCGACTTCTCAAAGGAAGTTCAACGCCAATATGACCTTCCCATTTTGGTTATTCGTAGTGACAATTGGTCGGAATTCAAGAACTACACTCTTAACGACTTTCTTAGTGAAGAAGGCATTCGTCATCAATATTCCGCTGCTTACACTCCTCAACAAAATGGCGTTGCCGAAAGAAAGAACCGGACTCTCATCGATATGGCGAGATCTATGTTGGCGGAGTTCAAGTCTCCCATCAACTTTTGGGCGGAGGCTATTTCCACCGCTTGTCACTCATCTAATCGCCTCTACTTCCGCAAAGGTTTGAAGAAGACTCCATATGAGATCCTCACCGGCAATAAACCCAACATTGGCTACTTCCGAGTGTTTGGATGTAAGTGCTATTATCTAGTCAAGGGTGTCCGGTTGGGTAAGTTTCACTCTAAGTCTCTTGAGGGGATCTTTGTCGGTTATGGTAGCGAGTCCCACACTTATAGAGTCTTTGATAAATCCTACCGGATTATCATAGAGTCTTGTAGTGTGGAATTCGATGAAAATGATGGCTCCCAAGTGGAGCAAGTTGGTGTTTGTGATGTAGGTGATGAACAACCTTTTGATGCTATTAAGAAGATGGGGGTGGGCTTTCTACGCCCAATTGAAGTCCATGAAGAAGTTGTTCAAGATGATTCAAGTTCTCCCATCAAGGAAACCTCACCATCACAAGAACCACAAGGTGGCTCACCCATAGAAAATGATGATTCCCCTCAAGAACAATCTCAAGATCCTCCTCAACAAGGGCATGCTATTTCTTCTCAAGATGAAGCTCATGATGAATCTCAACAAGATCTTCATCAACAAAAAGATCATGCCTCCTCCACCAAGATTATCGAAGCCAACTCCACTTCTCCAAGTTCTACTCAAGGGCAAGATCATCCTTCTCCACCTCATGAAAATACTTCTCATGATGATCAAGGCCCACAAGAAGGTCAAGACGAGGATCCAAAGGATCAAGATGGTCAAGAAATTGTCCCCACCACAAGGGCGGCAATTGAAACTCGTTGTCAAGCTCGCTTTGCAAAGTCTTTGGAACTTAGAGCATTATCTCTCGACAAGGTCATTGGTGATATTCGAGCAAGGGTCTCCACACGAAGTCAATTAGCTCACTTTAGTGAGCATCAAGCACACATTTCCATGGTCGAGCCCAAGAAAGTCTTTGATGCTCTTGAAGATCCCGATTGGCTAGGGGCTATGCATGAAGAACTTAACAACTTCGAGCGCAACAAAGTGTGGCGTCTAGTTGAGAAGCCTAAAGATTGCCGCAACGTTATCGGCACTAAGTGGATCTTCAAGAACAAGCAAGATGAACATGGTATCGTTGTGAGGAACAAGGCGCGGTTGGTGGCTCAAGGATTCTCTCAAGTCGAAGGCATCGATTTTGGAGAAACTTTCACGCCGGTCGCAAGACTCGAATCGATACGTATTCTCATCGCTTTTGCTTCTCACCATGGTTTCAAATTGCAACAAATGGATGTAAAATATGCTTTTCTTAATGGTCCATTGCAAGAACTTGTTTATGTTAAACAACCCCCGGGTTTTGAAAACCTCAACCATCCTCACCACGTCTATGTCTTGGACAAAGCTCTCTATGGCCTTAAACAAGCCCCCCGTGCATGGTACGAGCACTTGAGAGAGTTCTTGGTAGACCGTGGATTTGAGGTTGGGGTAATCGATCCCACTCTTTTCACTAAAAAGGTTAATGGTGAACTCTTCATTTGTCAATTATATGTCGATGACATTATCTTCGGTTCTACTAACCGTGTGTTCAATGATGAGTTTTCCAATCTAATGATCGACAAGTTCGAGATGTCCATGATGGGTGAACTCAAGTTCTTTCTTGGCTTTGAGATAAAGCAATTGAGGGAAGGGACTTTCATTTGTCAAGCCAAGTATATTCAAGAGATGATCAAGAAATTCAAATTGCTTGGACTTAACGGTGTGACGACTCCTATGCAAACCAAGTGCCACCTCCAACTCAACCCCGACGGTAAAGAGGTAGACCAAAAGGAGTATCGTTCTATGATTGGGTCTCTTCTTTATTTGTGTGCCTCTAGGCCCGATATAGTTTTAAGCGTGGGAGTGTGTGCTCGTTATCAAGCCGCGCCTAAGGAAAGTCATTTGATGGCCGTAAAGAGAATCTTCAGATATTTGGTTCATACCCCTTGCTTTGGGTTGTGGTATCCCAAAGATGGCACATTGTCTCTTTGTGGTTATACGGACTCCGATTGGGCGGGCGACATTGATGATAGGAAGTCCACATCCGGAACGTGTCAATTTCTTGGAAGATCTTTGGTGAGTTGGTCCTCGAAGAAACAAAATTGTATCTCATTATCCACGGCGGAGGCCGAGTATGTTGCTGCCGCAAGCGGATGTACTCAACTTCTTTGGATGCGGCAAACTTTAAAGGATTACGGTGTCCTCTTGGACAAAGTGCCGCTTTTATGTGACAATGAGAGTGCCATCAAAATTGCGTACAATCCGGTGCAACATTCAAGGACCAAGCACATTGAGATTCGTCATCACTTCATCCGCGATCACGTGGCACGAGGAGATATTGATCTATCATATGTTGGTACAAGGGATCAATTGGCGGATATCTTCACGAAACCCCTTGATGAAGCCCGCTTTTGCTACTTGAGCAATGAGCTCAATATCATAGATTCTCGGGCCTTGGCTTGAGCTCCGTACACACACTCCAACGTTTAATGTTTTATAAGACCTAGAGGTACGCATGGACTTAGGGGGAGTGTTTTCCTAATACATTGGACTCTTCCTCCCCCTATTATGCATATAGTGACATATCATTGCTAAAACTTCAAATTGAATCTAATTTGTGAGCTTCAATGTTGAGATGTAGTTATGGACTCAAGATATATCTTCGCGGTACCATGCTACAACTCATACACGGTGGCCTCGGCCACCAACTCTCTTTCTCTTTGGATTCCATTTGGTTTTATTTTTTTTATTCTCACTTGCATTGTCTTTGGTTCTTTTGGGAAAACACACTCTTAGTGGTCTTCTCTTGTGTTTAATGGTTTTTGCAACTTGAGTGTGTCTTCTTTTCAGTTTGAGTATCTATCCTAAGCCTTTCACTATCCTATAAACATGCTTTTCCCCACTCATGTCCCTTTTTGGTATCTTGTTCCTGGAGTTTTTGGGTTTGAACGGAAATTTCCGAGCTGAGACTCGGAAATCTCCGGCCCCTGCGATTTCTGGCACCTAAGTCCTTTTCAATTTCGGCACTGACCTCAGGCGAAGCTGAATCGGAATTAGAGCCGAAAATCTCCGGGGTCCGGAAATCTCCGGTCCGATGTCCGGAAATCTCCGAGCGTGCCAAAAGTTTTCCAGGGCTAAGTCCTATCCGGAAATAGCCCCGGAAATCTCCGGCACCCGGAAATTTCCGAGCCTCAGTCCGGAAATTTCCGGTTCAAATTTTCCTGTCTATATAAGGGTACGGGTGGACCGGCCGGTTCGGCCAGTTCATCCACCCCGTGCCCTAATCCTCTCTCTCCTCCGAAAATCTCCAATTCTTCCTTTCCTCGCTGCGGGTGGATCGTTCGAGGGTTTCTTGCGTGCTACGGGGATCTGCTTCTCCTCGTCAAGGGCTTCGTTTCCATCCGCACGCTTTTCGCATTGTCCTCCGGTAACTCCTCTTATTTCAAATCTAGGACGAAACTTGTTTTCGTTTAACCTAGCAGATTTAGGAGGTTGTTGATTGTTTCCTTTGGTAGAATTGCTCCCCTAGGCATGTTCTACCTTCCATATGCACATATCTGTTTTTCATCCATATATTTTGTTCAGATCTGTCAAAATTTCGTGCAGACCGGAAATTTCCGGTCCTCACTCGGAAATCTCCGGACCCCGGAGATCTCCGAGTCAGACCCGGAAATCTCCGGCCTGCTCAGAATCAAAACAGCTAAGTCCAGAAACTATGTTTGCCAAAACTTTTCTAGTATGTTCCTTTTTCAATCTTGGACATGAGTGCTTACCCCATATGCTTTCCATCCACTCTATGTTGTGTACCTGCAGGTTCCAACCCTCGTGGCCGCTACAAGCAAATAGCTACTCGCGGAAGAGCCAAACCAGTTCACTCACGCCCTCCAAGTGGGTCCTCCAGTGAAGACAACTCACAAACTGAGTCCTCAGCCATCCTCAGGAAACCTATTGGTGCTAATAAGAAGAAGAAGACCGAGCTCCGCCTTGAAGACTTCAACAAAGGAAGTTTTCGCAAGTGGCGTAGTGACCTATCCTATGATGTGGAGTCTGATGATCCCACTTACTTTTGCACTGAGATGGCATGGATCTACATGGAAGTCTATCAGAAGTTCTCCATTGACAAGCCAATCTGCCCCATGAAATGGATTGACTTTGACAAATTAATGAATAAGGCAGATTATTTTGGTGGTGCTGTGAAGGTGTGTGGTCTTTTGGGTTTGGAGCCATTGATGAGAACTGAGTGCAGCTACATCGTCTCTCTTATACATCAGTTCTATGCCACTGTGGTGTTTGACTCCTCAGAGGATATTGGGATGACTTGGATGTCTGGCAGGCAACGCTTGACTTCTTCCTTCAGAGAGTTTTCTCAGATTCTTGGATGTCCTTTCCGTGGTCTTTCTACTGCAGCTGGTGCCCGCATGCATGTCCATGGCGTGTCGTACAATAAACACGTCATGACTGATCTATACCAGCCTGGAGGGAGGATTGGCTCTCAGAATGGCCTCCTACCCACTTATGATATCCTGCTGCGCATGTTCCGTTGGACCATTGCTCCCATTGCCGGCAATGCAGATAATATTGCCGGGGCTCTAGTAAACTTGATGGCCAAAGCTCATGATGCCTATCTTGGGGAGTATGCAGTTCAGCAGGAGGTCTATAAGGTGGATGTCATGGACTTTATTTTCCAGGAGATGTCGCTAGCAGTATTTGAGAGGAAAGTTCCTCCATATGCTCCTTATATAATGTTGCTCATCAAGAGCCTCTACCAGCTGTCTGAGCAAGACGGTGATGACTTTGATGCAGCTTTTGCCACTCAGCCTCATAAGCCAGCCCTGCTTGTCCAGAAGTCTGCTCACTTGGTTCAACAACAAGCCACCATGCATGATATCAATGAGGATGCCATTTTTGGTGGTCCATCTCGGGTTCCCTCCGATCCCAACATCAAGAAAGCTGCCAAGAAAAGTCGCCCCTGGGTAGTTCGAGCAATTGAGAAAATCATGAACATGAACTGTTGCATTCACAGTGAGAACTACTCCATCTACTCTCAGAACCATCGCATTATGCAGCGCCAAGAAGCAATGATGGCTCACATGAAGATGCCTGCTCCGAAGCAACCTTTGAAGCCTCGGGTTCCCTTCAAGGATTGGAATGCAGATGGTCTCACTTTTGATTGGGATGATGCTGTGCCAGAGGACAGCGATCTTGAGAATGCTGACACGGAGGAGGAAGAGGAAGATGATCAGGACGCGGATTCCGACTCTTGAGTCATGGGACGTTAGTGGAACCTCCTCCCTTTTTGGTATCTTGATGCCAAAGGGGGAGAAGTATCTCTAGGACTCTCGGAATTTGCATGGGCTAAGATCACTTCTTTCTTTTCGCTTTGCTTTCTTCAGTGCTCTCTTATTTCATGACTGTGTTTGTTTCGTCATGTGTGTGAGACATGAGTACTGTTAAATTCTCTATTGTAATAAAGATTTATCTAAGTTTGTTGCTTCTATTGTGTTTGTGTGTGCTTTGTAAAATCTAGGGGGAGTGTTGATCCTAAGGAATGTGCACTTTGTATTCCAAAGTCATTCTTAAATAGTGCACTCACTTAGGGGGAGCTCCGTCTATATTTTGCAAATCCACTCTTTTTTTGTGTTGTCATCATTCTCCAAAAAGGGGGAGATTGAAAGTGCATTCTATGTACTCCCAAGTTTTGGTGACTAATGACAACACAAAAAGTATTCTAATGTTTGTGATGAAGCATGCAGGCTATTTTACAGGTTGACTGTCAAAGAGGAATACTTAGGTTGCCTAAATATCATTTCAATTACACCTGGTATTTGTTCAGGAATTCAGTCAGGAGATTTCCGGGGCCCGGAAATTTCCGGTCCACAGACCGGAGATTTCCGAGCCAAACTTATAATTATCACTAAGTCTGAATTCAAGTGCGTAGTGACTCCAACTCAAGCTGAGCCGGAAATCCTCCCGGAGATTTCCGGGCCCCAGTCCGGAGATCTCCGAGTGACAGAGGAATTTCGACCAAGTCCAGAACTCAAATTGCGTACTGACTCCAAAACAATTTTAGCCGGAAATCCTCTCGGAGATTTCCGGCGCTCGGAGATTTCCGAGCCCCAATCCGGAGATCTCCGAGTGTCAGAGGAATTTCAACCAAGTCAAGAAGCCCAACCAGTACTGATCCAGTTTCTTGCTCAACCGGAAATTGCACCGGAAATTTCCGGGGTCCGGAGATCTCCGGTCCTCAACCCGGAGATTTCCGGGCTGGCGGCTGTGCAACGGGCAGATTTTGAGGAGGGGTATAAATACCCCTCCACCTACCTCCAGCTTCTAGAGCTTCCAGATTTTCTCTCTCCTCCATTGGTGCTGAAGCTCGTTTCTCCCAGATCTCTCAATCTAGCCACTCAAATCCGTTGATACTTGGGGATCTGAGGGAGAAGCCACCGATCTACATCTCCACCGAAGCGATTTGACTTTCCCCCTCTATTTCTTGAGGGGCAACGAATCTAGGGTTCCTTTGTGGATAGCTAGGTTCAACCTTGTGTAATTTGATCCTTTGTGGATTCCTTTGTGGAAGTGACATGTTGTGGTCGTTGTGAGAGCCCCCAATTCAGTTGTGGGTGTGTGCCTCACGAATTTGTACGGGACTTTCTCCGCCTTTAAAGGAGTCCTTAGTGGAAGTGTGGATTCGCACCTTTGTGGTCGAATTCACAGGAGAATAGGGTGAGGCCTTTGTGGCGTTGAGCAAACCTTTGTGGTAGCTTACACCTCTCCAATGAGACGTACACCTATGTGGTGGAACTCGGGATAAAATCTTGGTCTTCGAGTTCCTACGGTTGTTTTGTTCCACTCTCCTTTACCGCATCTTTATTTCCTGTACTTGCCTAGTTTCCTTGTAGTTTGTCACTTGTATCATCTAGTTACACATCTAGACAATTTACTTTCCGCAACCCGAAAAACTGAAAAAGAGATAAAAATTGGTCACCACCTATTCACCCCCCTCTAGGTGGTCAACTGCCGTTCAACCTTTGTGGTTATTGAACCGTTGTGTCGGTTCACACCTCTCCAAGGAGACGTACTCCCTTAACAAGGAGGAACTCGGGAATAGATCCTCGTCTCCACGTGGCTCGGTTATTTCTATACCCGAGCTTTTTACTTATGCAATTTACATTGTGATAGCCTTCGCGCTTGAAGTATTCTATAGCTATCACCTTGTTGTTTGTCCTTCTTAGCATAAGTTGTTGGTGCACATAGGTGAGCCTAGTTTATTTAGGTTGTCGGCTTGTTAATTTAAACACCTAGTTTTATTCCGCAATTAATAAGCCTAAACCGGAAAAGTTTTAAACCGCCTATTCACCCCCCCTCTAGGCGACATCATTGTCCTTTCAATTGGTATCAGAGCCTGGGCTCTCTTGTTGGGCTTTACCGCCTAGAGAGTAAAAGATGTCGTTTAGAGAATTAGTGCACGATCCCACTTTCATATTCGATGGCACAAATTATGATGTTTGTAAAATCCGCATGCTTAATCTATTTAGGGCCATGGGTCCAAATTATGTTAAGAGGATTGTAGATGTGTGTTTATCTCCTCCAAAGGATTCTCATGAATTATCTTTAGAGGATGAGATAAACTCTCATCTCGAGACTCAAGTAACTAATTGTAGCGCCCCATCTTTTAAATAAAGATGGAACACTTGTGTTATGTGCTAGTCCCTGGATCACTGCCAGCACCACAGTACAAAATATATAGTGTCATTGCATAAGTATCAAAATACTACAACGAGATCCAAAAATAGCCAAGTATAGCTTTATTACAAAGTGCATAGTCATGAAGACTAGCTAAAATATTCAGAGTTCACAACGAAAATAAAAGCAATGGGCCTCCTCTTCTAGCATACGCCACAAGCAGACATGTTGGGTGTAGAATCAAGTCCAAACTTACTCCTCATCAGAATTACCTGCACATTTGAATATGCAGCCCCCGTAGGAGGTCAATACATTGAAGTATTGGCAAGTGACTATGGTGGAAAAATATGACAAGTCTAATTCTATATGCATATTTGGCTTGGTGGAGTTTGTAGGCTATTTTGCAGAAAGCCAGTTTTCTCCTATCTTTTGTAAAAGACTTTTGTTTCTCAAAGACTTGGCGCCAAGGGATGAAGCCCAAGTGCACCAACGCTTCTTTCCTTAGTCAAATTTTACTTTATGAAAACCATGATGAGATTCTTCCGTCCAACCTTGTCCAGTTGCTCGAAGTAGTCCATCACCGGGGACACGACTGAGTACTCAGTTTGTCGACTCTGCAGAGGTTGTGCACTTTCACCTTAAGACTCAATTAACCCAGACATCCTATACACGCGGAGTGCATTAAGGAAAGGAGAGAATTGAGACAAGAACTTTCAGAAGAAGAATGCAACCATACTAGCAAGACCCGTTCCACCTACCAACTCTACATCTGCTTGTCAAGCTGACAGGTTGCACTCTCACAACTTAGTAGTTCTAGACAGAGCCCATTGTCAAAAGGCTGCACGGGAAGCTTCTAAACTTGGAGGGACTTAGAAATCTCTTTGTTCCTGGGTGGCCGTCCACAAGTGCACTTCTGGGTGACAACCACCATACTCATGGCCCTAAGTAGAATAGAGATTCATCCTAGGCAAATACAACCACAAGCATGGTCCCAAAAGCAACTCAACATAAACCAAGCAACCAATTCCACCCAGGTGTGCATTCAAAGTTTTAACACTTAGCAATATTTCTATAACAAGATAAGTAAACACTTTTATAGCATAGCTAAGCATCTAATAAAACTTTTGGTGGCTGCATGGAGAGGGATGGCTACACACTACTAGGATATTTTCAAAGTGTAAACTAACTTAGCATTATAAGATAGTTCAAATTTTCCCTATCATGCATACTACTCAAAATCTACTAATAATGCATATAGAAAACATGGGGTGGATTATGAATGTCACTTGCCTTGGTAACAAGAGGAACACACACAGCAAGAATAACAATCACAAGGGTCTTCCTCCTCTTCACAATCTAGAGACAAATAATAAAACTAAATAAACACACAAGCATAACACTTAAAATATCAAGACAAAAATATGTATGCATGCTTAATATGCAATGAACTTAACAAAACAATTAGTTACAATTTTAATTTCTCTGTTATTAATGCATGAAATACAATGATCAATATTTTAATATTTTATTTAATCATTTAAAATATTGAGCATAATAGTAGTTTTAAGTTCTAAAACCAATTTCCTTAATTATATTATGAGAAGTTTCAAATAAATCTCAGGTTGCACTCTCTGGACAGAGGGCATTAATAAATCTCTAAAACAATTGGATTTATTTGGAAAGAAATTTTATTAATTAAGTTATAGATTTAATATCCGAAAGCTAAACAATTAAATTCCGCAATTTAAAATACACTAAAATGATAAACTAATAAAACCATACTAAACTACACGAGCAGAGCTTCACGTGGATATAAAATTCATCAAATTTGGATGAACAGATCAAAAGTTATGGATTTTGTAAGTTTGTGTTGTTTTCTGTTTTTAAAACAATTTCTCAGCCGAAATAGAAAAATAAATAGGCCACGCGGCGCTCTCTGATTGGCCGATACCGGTTCGTCGCGGATCGCGAACGCGAACCGTCCGATCTACTTTAAAACGAGCGCTCCAGATCAATCCGATCTAGATCCATTGGATCTAGATCCGACGGCCTGGATCAAAAGGGGACGGACGGGCGGCGCGGTTCGCCGGCGAACTCGTGCCCGCGGCGGCGCCATGGCCGGCGTCGCTCGCCTTCGCGTTCTACGGCTAAGGGGAGGGGGAGACTCATACCACGACGGAGAGGAGATCGAGGCGGAGGCGATGGCGCGGCTGGAGGTCCTCGGGCTTCCTGAAGTCAGTGGCCATAAACCCTGGAAGTACTCCAACAGTGGTAGTGGCCAAAAGCACCATGGTCATAACCACAATGGAGGATACAAAGAAAATAATGGGGGGTTCAAGGGAAACCATCACCATGGCCATAATCATGGAAATGGAAATCCCCGTCCTAACACTGAAGGGAAGAAAGACTTGTCTAATGTGACTTGCTTCAAGTGCAAGAAGACAGGACACTATGCTACTGATTGCTCAGAGAGAAAGGCCGATGAAAATTCCAAGCCCAATCCTTTCCAGAAGGGACAAGTAAACCACATCAATGTGGAAGAAGTTCATGATGAACCTGATGCTGTGATTGGTAAGTTCCTGCTCAATTCTTTTCCAGCATTAGTATTATTTGATACCGGAGCATCGCATTCATTCATATCAAGAGCTTTTGTAAACAAACATGGACTAGCCGAGGAAAGCTTAGGAAAACCCATAAGAGTGAGCTCACCTGGGGGTGAGATGATAGTAAATTCTGGATGTAGGCAACTAGAGTTAAAAATTGGAGAATATCTTTTCCCAACAGACTTAGTCATCCTAGAGACCCAAGGTCTGGATGTTATCATTGGAATGGATTGGATGACCCGTTTTGAAGGAATAATAGACTGTGCAAACAGAGCTATCACCCTCACCACCCCAGAGAAACAGAAGATTAAATTCAGATCAACTTTTGAACTTAAGAAAGTTAGGCTAAATTCTCTTAAGGGGGTTAGCCTTGGGGATGTGCTGATTGTCCAGGAGTACCCAGATGTTTTTCCCGAGGAATTACCGGGAATGCCACCCGATAGGGATGTGGAGTTTCTCATTGAACTGAAACCGGGTACCGGACCAATAGCTAAGAGACCTTACCCTATGGCCGTCGATGAACTAAAAGAGCTCAAGAAGCAACTGGAAGAACACCTTCTGAAGGGATTTATCCGCCCAAGTTCTTCTCCCTGGGGAGCGCCAGTTCTATTTGTCAAAAAGAAAGATCAAACCCAGAGACTCGTCACGGACTACCGGGATATAAATGAACACACCATCCAGAACAAGTATCCGTTACCCAAGATAAATGAGCTATTTGATCAATTAAAAGGTGCTTCTGTCTTCTCCAAGATTGATCTTCGATCAGGATACCTCCAAATGAAGGTTAGAGAGATGGATATCCCAAAGACAGCATTTGTTACAAGATATGGCTCATATGAGTACACAGTAATGCCATTTGGGTTAACAAACGCTCCCGCCTATTTCATGAATATGATGAATAAAGTGTTCATGGATTTCCTGGACAAGTTTGTGGTAGTGTTCATAGACGACATTCTAGTCTACTCCAAGAGTCACGAAGAACATGAAGAGCATCTACGCCTAGTATTGCAGAGACTACGTGAACATAAGTTATATGCCAAATTCAGCAAGTGTGAATTTTGGTTGGAACAAGTCGCATTCCTAGGTCACATAGTATCTAAAGAGGGTATAGCAGTGGATCCTGAAAAGGTTTCAGCTGTAACCAATTGGGAGTCACCAAAGAATGTTGGAGAATTACGGAGTTTCCTTGGCCTAGCAGGATACTACCGAAGATTTATAGAAAACTTTTCCAAAATCGCCAAGGCACTGACGGAATTATTAAAGAAGGAGAAGAAATTTGAGTGGACTGAGGCATGCGAAGCCAGTTTTCAGGAATTGAAGAAACGTCTAGTTTCAGCCCCAGTTCTATGCTTACCTGATTTGGAGAAAGAATTTCAATTATATTGTGATGCTTCACACCAAGGTCTGGGAAGTGTGTTGATGCAAGAAGGGAGGGTGGCATCTTATGCCTCTAGACAACTCAAGAAGCATGAAGCAAATTATCCAACTCATGACCTCGAGTTAGCATCAGTAGTGCATGCCCTAAAAACTTGGAGACCCTACCTGATGGGGAAAAGATGTGAGGTATTCACGGACCACAAAATTTTGAAGTACATTTTTACTCAGAAGGATTTGAACATGAGACAGAGGAGGTGGTTGGAACTTATCAAGGATTATGATCTAAGCCTCCAATATCACCCAGGAAAGGCAAATGTAGTAGCAGACGCCCTGAGTCGTAAAACATATGTGAATGGCCTCACAGCAGAAGAATTACCCGAAGATTTATGCAAAGCATTCAAGGACCTCAGATTGGAAGTAGTACCAGAAGGTTTTGTAGCTTCATTAGTAGTACAACCTACTTTAATGGACAAGATACGTGAAGCACAGAAAGGAGACACGGAAATAGGAGAAATCAGAGTCAATCTGGAAGCAGGAAAAGCTAAAGGATTTCATGAAGATGAGCAAGGAACTTTGTGGTTTGAAAAACGTATATGTGTGGCCAATGATCCTGATATTAGAAGGTTAATTCTGCAAGAAGCTCATGAGACACCTTATTCTATTCATCCGGGAAATACCAAGATGTATATGGATGTGAAGGAGAGATTTTGGTGGAACAATCTGAAGAGAGAAATAGCAGAATATATCGCTAAGTGCGATGTATGCAGTCGAGTAAAGGCAGAACATCAGAAACCAGCAGGACTTTTGCAACCTTTAAAGGTACCTGATTGGAAGTGGGATTCTATTGGGATGGATTTCATCACCGGGTTACCAAGGACCAGATCAGGGTATGATTCTATTTGGGTTATTGTTTGTCGTTTAACCAAGATAGCTCACTTTGTACCCGTGAAGACCACCTATACAAGCGCAAAGTTAGCTGATATTTACATGAAGAGAATTGTGTGCGTACATGGCGTTCCCAAGAGTATCGTGTCCGATAGGGGGACCCAGTTCACATCTCATTTCTGGAAGCAGTTGCACGAATCTTTGGGAACCAGGTTGGAATTCAGTACGGCCTTTCACCCAAAAACGGATGGCCAGACTGAAAGAGTAAATCAGATTTTAGAAGATATGTTAAGAGCTTGTGCGCTCGATTATGGATCTAGATGGGATGACAATCTACCCTATGCTGAGTTCTCCTACAATAACAGTTACCAAGCTAGCATTGAGATGGCACCATTTGAGGCATTATATGGGAAGAAATGCACAACCCCATTGTTGTGGAGTGGTGTAGGAGAACGTAGTTTCTTTGGACCTGATATAATCCAAGAGGCTGAAGAGAAGGTCAGGCTGATTAAGGATAGATTGAAGATAGCACAATCACGCCAGAAAAGCTACGCAGACTCTAAACGTAGAGAGGTCACCTACGAGGTGGGTGATAGAACCTATCTTAGAGTATCACCGCTCCGAGGTGTAAAGAGGTTTGGGATTAAAGGAAAGTTAGCACCTCGATTCATTGGACCATTCAAAATTCTTTCTCGCAAAGGTGAAGTAGCATATGAGTTAGAACTACCAGAAGCTCTGTTTGCGGTTCATAATGTGTTCCATGTCAGTCAGCTGAAGAAATGTCACCCCGAGATGATGGGAGTTCCTTTAAAGGATACTGTACCCCTCGAAGAAGTACATTTGGAGAGTGACTTGACCGACGAAGAGAAACCCATCAAGATACTGCAGACCACAGAAAGAGTCACCCGTACCAAAACCATCAAATTTTGCAAAGTCCAATGGAATCATCACTTCGAGGAAGAAGCCACCTGGGAACGAGAGGATGATCTTCGAGAAGACCATCCACACCTATTTGCTGATCTTCCCGAAGCTCGAGGGCGAGCTTCCTCTTAAGGGGGTTAGTCTGTAACATCCCAAATTTTGCAAAAATTTAAAACTTTGCATTCATGCATCATTCATCCATAGACATAAAATTTCAGCACAAAGATATAAAAATTAAACATCAAATTATAAGATTTAATAATCTATAATTCCAGAAAATGTTTATTTAAACCCCTTTAAGAAAATATTATTTTAGCAATTTATTTATGGGCAAGTATAATATTAAAAAGTTCTAATTTTGATAACCTTTCCAAAACATATTTTTATGAATTTTTCTGATATATTTTGAATAGGTTTAAAAATCAATTTTGAAATCAGTATTTAAAAACAGATATTAATTTTATTAAAAAGGAAAAGGAATCCGGCCGGCCTGTGGCTATTTACCACGCGCGCGCGTACGAACACGGCCCAAGCCAGACCATGCAGCCCATCTCCTTCCTCCTATCGCTGACTGGTGGGACCCACCTGTCAGCTTCGTCTTCCTCCCGCCGGAGATCGTGCCCGATTCGAATCGGAGCCGGCCGTGATTCCCGAGCGAAATCAGCGCGAGGTTTGCTCCCCCGTGCCCCCTACTTAAACCCCCACCCCCGCCGCATCCCTCCGCGCCCAAAACCCTAGCCGCTCCACCGCCAGAGAGCTCGGGAGCGTGTTTCCGCCGCCGCCATTCCGTCGGCGAAAATATCACCGTACGGTGCACCCCGGTCATCCCGGACCCTCTCATCCCCTCCCCTTGTTTTCCTTCGTCCTTGCGCATCTTTTTGACACGGTCTCGTGCCCCGTTTTGCAGCGAGTCGTCGTCTTCGTCCACGCCCGAGAGGAACCGCCGCCGCAAGCAACTCCGGCGAGCTATACGAGGAGGAGAAGACAACGCCGACGACCACCACCGTGCCATCGACTCCGCCTCGACGTCCGCTACGCCTCGGTAAGATTCGCTCGTCCCGTAGCCTCTATAACGCACGAGTGCCCAACGCCGGCCGTGGCGCCGCCGCGGTCGGGTGAGCTCCGGCGACCGCGCCGCCCGTTTTTGGTCAACGAATTGTGGGCCGTTAGATCTAGATCCAACGGATCTAGATCTATCTAATCTCGCGCGTCCATTTTAAATTAGATCGGACGGCTCACGCTGCGATCCGCGTCTAAACGGTACCGTCCAATAGGAACACGCCACGTAGCCCCTGTTATTTCTTTTTTCGCAGGAATTTTATAAATAAAACAGAAAATGTGCAAAACTTAGAAAATTCATAACTTTTGTTCTATAAATGCAAATTCGGTAAATTTTATATCCTAGGATAGCCCTGCTAGTGTAGTTTATTTCTACATCATTTATTTTTCCTTTTGACAAATTATAAATTGTGTATGCCTCAGAGGAGTATTTCGGCTATTAAAATAATAACTTAAATAATAAAATAATTTGGAAATAAATTTAATTGTTTTAGGGTATTATCAATCCCCTCTGTCCAGCAATTTTAATAAAGTTTTGCTATATTGTTTTCAATTATAATGAAAATTTTCATAAAAAAATAAAAAATTATAATTATAGAAATCAAGTTTTGCTATATTGTTTTCAATTATTTAATTGATGAACAAAATAAGAAATTCCTAGAAATTATATTTCATACATTTAATAACAGAGGAATAAAAATTAGTAATGAGTGTGTCCTATTTTCCTAGCATATCATTCCTGCATACATATTTATGTTTGGTGTTGAGATGATATTGTGTTCGTATTTATTTTATTTATTGCTTGTGCTAGATTGTGAAGAAGAGGAAGGGCTTGCTTGTGATTGTTATTCTTGTTGTGCTTGCTCCTCCTGTTACCAAGGCAAGTGACATTCATACAATATCCCATATTTTCTATATGCATAAGTAGTATATTTTGAGTAGTGTGCATGATAGGGATTTTTGATTTATTTTATAATGCTAAGTTAGTTTGTATTTTTCAAATATCCTAGTAGTGTGTAGCCACCCTTTTCCTAAGCAGCCATGAAAAGATTTTATTAGTTACTTAGCCATGCTATAAAAATGTTTACCATGTTATGGAAATGTTTCTAAGTGTTAAAATCTAAAATGCACATCTGGGTGGAATTGGTTGTATGGTTTATGTTGAGTGGCTTTTGGGACTATGCTTGTGGTTGTCATCGCCTAGGATGAATGTCTATTCTACTTAGGGCCATGAGTATGGTGGTTGTTACCCAGAAGTACACTTGCGGATGGCCACCCAGGAACGAAGAGATTACCAAGTCCCTCCAAGTTTAGAAGCTTCCCGTGCAGCCTTTTGACAATGGGCTCTGTCTAGAATGATTAAGTTGTGGAAGTGCAACCTGTCAGCTTGACAAGCAGATGTAGAGATGATAGGTGGAACGGGTCTTGCTAGTATGGTTGCATTCTTCTTCTGAAAGTTCTTGTCTCAATTCTCTCCTTTCCATAATACACTCCGCGTGTATAGGATTTCTCGGACAAATTGAGTCTAAAGGTGAAAGTGCACAACCTCTGCAGAGTTAAAACTAAGTACTTAGCCGTGTCCCCGGTAATGGACTACTTCGAGCAGCTCGACAAGGATGGGCGGAAGAATCTCAACACTGTTTTCGTAAAGTAAAATTGACTAAGGAAAGAATTGTTGGTGCACTTGGGCTTTGTCCCTTGGTGCCAAGTCTTGATGAATAAAATGTTTTACAAAAGATAGGAGAAAACTTGCTTTATGCAAAATAGCCTCCAACCCCACCAAGCCAGATATGCATATAGACTATAGACTTGTCGTTTATATCTACCATAGTCACTTGCCAATACATCATTGTATTGACCACCTTCGGGGGCTGCATATTCAAATGCGCAGGTAATTCTGATGAGGAATAAAATTTGGACTCGAGTCTACACCCAACATGTCTGCCTGTGGCGCATGCTTGAAGCTGAGGCATCATTGTTATTTGCTTTCGTTGTGAACTCTGAATTTTAGCTAGCCTTCATGGCTATGCCAACTTGTAATAAAGCTATATTTGGGTAATATTTTTGGATCTCGTTGTAGCAATTTAATACTTATGCAATGATATCCTATATTTCGTACTGTGGTGCTAGCAGTGATCCAGGGACTAGCACATAACACAGGTGTTCCAACTTTAATAAAAGTTGGGGTGCTACAGAATGACATACCACATAGATAGTAAATAATATAAGTATATCAACACTAAGTTGTATTTCTCATGAATACACAATTTTAGGATTATGAAGTGCACGAAGCATATCACTCCCACAAAATATGATAGTCCATTAATCTCTCAAAGAGAGCCAACAAGATAAGATATCAAATAAAAGCAATAAGGCTCAAAACAAGTAAATGGTGTGCAAACCAACATACACATACTTGATTTCTCAAGATAAGTAAGTAGAGAGCACAACACATACCAAATGGTTCTATTCTTGACAATAGGTTTGGCAACCCAAATGGTTCTATTCTTGACACCACTTTGAGTACCAACATATTTGGCAAACACATTGCCAACCTTATCCTTCCGAAGAGAATAAACATCATTAATTATAATGGGGTTGGATAAGGTACCATTTGTGCATGAAGAAGCAAGGTGACCCTTCTCACGACATAGGTAGCAACATCTACTTCCTCCTCTCTTCTTAGTTGGAGTCTTGACTTGAGGAGGGGCAGCTTGATTCTTCTTGGGAAGAGACCGTTCTTCAACTTGAGGAGCTTGAGTTTGAACTTGAGGTTTCTTCCCTTGTTGCTTCTCACTAAGAGCCTTCTTCTTCAAAGGGCAAGATCAAACATGGTGCCCTTCAACTTTGCACTTGAAGCAAACAATCTTGGCCGAATCTTTGACTTGTTCTTGGCCCTTTTTCTTCTTGATGATCTTGGACTTGTTCTTGTTATTGGAGTTGAATCCAAGTCCACTCTTATCATTGGGGCGTCTTTGAACACTCAACATATTGATAAATGTGGACTTCCCAACATGACGCTTTTCCAAGTCTTTCTTCGAAGAAGTGACTTGGGCCTTGAGCTCTTTTAATTCCTCTACATGGTTAGTATCAACACAAATACTAGAGGAAGTAAAAGCTTCATTGTTAGAGCAACAAGGTATGGAACGTGATTCATCACGAGATGTAGCAACATTGTGAGTGGATGAATCACAAGGACTAGCACAAGATGATATAGCATTAAGAGAAGACGTTGTGCCATTGTCCACATGGGGCTTACAAGATGTTACCTTTGACATAATAGCCTCATGAGCTAACTTTAGCTTAGCATGGGATGCTAGGAGATCGTCATTAGAGCTAGAGAGCCTTTCATGAGTTTCTTCCAATTTCCCATACTTGCTAGTTAGCAACTCAAGTTGGGCCCTTAGCTCAACATTCTCCTTCAAAATAGATGCTTCACAAGAAGTGTAGTTAGTAGCACAAGCATCATTAACATTAGAAATGGAAGGAGAAAAATTGGTAAACTTGCCATTATTAGATAGTTGAGTTTGGAGTTGATCATGAGACTTGATGAGGAGAGAGTGTTCACTTTCTAAAGCCTTGTGAGCTTTGTCAAGTTTCTCTATGTCCTCACATAGTCTAGCATTGCGAACACCAAATTCAACTTTTTCCTTTTTAAGCACTTTATATTTTGCAATAGCATGATCTCTTTCCTTAATGATTTTACTAGTGATAAGACTATTTGATTCATCAAGAGATTCAAGTCTCTCCTCAAGAGACACTCGAAGCTCTTGCTCTTCGTCAAGTGCATTCTCTAAGGATGCTTTTTCAATAGCATCTTCTCTCTCGATTTTACATTTTTGCTCAAATTGAGTATCCAAATCCTCAGTGATTTCTATACATTTAATACCATGAGCAACAATTTCACATAGAGAAGAGATAGCTTCACTACCATTGGGAAGAGCACCAAGAACAATCTGACCCTTCTTGGTTAAGGTTTCAATGTCAAAATCTTCTTCATGAGGGTCCTCAACCACATCATCACATATCTCGGGATTTGAGGTAGTAGTTACCTTGGAATCCTTAGCCATGAGGCAAACATGATTAATGGGTGACGAGGATGAAGAATTACTTGAAGCACCATTGAGGTCCATGTCTTGTTTCAACAAATGTTGGGATTCCTCTACATTGTTAGTCATGCAAATACTAGAGGATATGGAAACATTATTTTCATGACAACAAGACATGGAGAGCATATCATCATTATATTTAGTTAAACAACTATTACTTGATATGCAAAAACTATCAACTCTAGCATGTATGGCGTTTGGAGTGCTAGAAGAGTTTAAGTCTAAAGATAGAACATTGCAATGAGATAGAGATGAAGTATAGTCAATAGAATATTCACCATCAACAATGCAATGTCTATCACCACTCACCATATCATTACCTTGTGACAAATCACATGTTGGTGAAGTGGACGAAGTTGTGAACTCATCACGGCCGGAAATGGAAGGAGAACAATCATCCTCAATAATTTTGGACACTTCATATATATCTTGAAGCTTGGTCGAAAGCTCATGTGCATTTTGAAAAGGCATGATTGAAGCAAGAACTACATCGGTCAAAGCACACATAAGACCATTAGTGTAACATCCCAAATTTCTCAAAAATTTAAAACTTTGCATTCATGCATCATGCATCATATAAGCATGGCATTGAAATCACATAAAGAGTAAAACTGAATTTTAATTATAAGTTTAAATAAAGTTGTTTTCAATAAAGAGGTCTATTTGAGCTCCTTATAAAAATCTGTATTTTATTATTTTATTTATTTAGCATAATGATATCAAAAAGTTATAAATTAAATTAGCTTTTCAAAACATATTTTTATGAATTTTTCTGAAATGTTTTGATAAGTTTTAAAAATCAAATTGTTTGGAAAAGGGTTTAAACAGAAGAAAAAAATGTGTTCGGGCTAGCTGGGCCGAGCCCCTCTGCTATCTACCGCGCGCGCACGAAGGAACGGCCCACGAGCAGCCCATCCGCGCCTCGCTCTCCCTCTCTCTCTCTCTGACGCGCGGGGCCCGCACGCAGGAACCGTATCTCCTTCAACCTCCCGTCGCGAAATCCCCGGCGGAGACCGATCCGAGCACGGATCGATTCCACGCGATTTCCGCACCTTTTGTTCCCCGATGTTGCCCCCTATTTAACCCGTGACCGCGCCTCCCGATCCCCCCAAAAACCCTAACGATCTACGCCACCGGGCCGCCGCCACCGAGTTCGGCATCTCGCACGAACCCGCCGCCGTCGAGCTCGCCGTGCGTAGCACTCCGACCACCTCGCCTCTTCCTTTCGCCTCCCCTCGACCTCTTTCTTTCTTGCGGTTGTTTTGCGCCTAATTTCGGGACTTGGATCGCAGCGAAACGACTCCTCCGTCCGCGACCGAAGAACACCGCCGCGGTCCTCATCTCCGGCGGAGTCTTGGGAGAAGAAGAGGTGTGTGGTTTCTTGTGTGTCCCTTCAGAGTTACTCTTACTCGCACCAAACTTCCTCTTCCTATTCTCTTCCTTTCTGATGTTATTGTCCAGTGTGATTGCTTGATCCAGCATAATTTGATATTTAGGAGCATATGCCACAGACAAGGGTATCTTTAGTTCTCCCCTAAGTCCATTAAGGAATTTGTCCTTCCTCTTAGCATCAGTGTCGATGTCCTCCGGTGCATACCTTGATAGCATACAGAAGTCATCCATATACTCCTTCAGAGTTCTACCTCCCTGCCTCAAGCTACGAAATTCCTCCTTCAGATTCATTATGCCAGAGGAGATGTGAGCATTGCGGAAACCATCCTTGAACGCATCCCAAGTCATACCATCCAAGGGATGGGTCACTTGATAGGTCTCCCACCACATGGCAGCAGGTCCTTCCAATAGGTGAGCAGTGAACCTCACCTTTTCTGCCTCAGAACACTCACATGTTACTAAGTCCTTGTTGACTGAACGGAGCCAGTCATCCGCCACTATGGGTTCAGTAGCAGAGGAGAACTTATTAGGTCTAAGCCTGAGAAATCTTGCAAGTCTGTCCACAGGAGGTGGGGGTGGTGGTGGATGGTTGTTATTATTGTTGTTGTTGTTGTTGTTGTTGGTTGCTGCAATGAACTGGGTCATCATAGTCATCAGTTGGGATTGAGCTGCCATCAGCTGTTGCATAGCTTCGCTGTTGTCAGTATCACGACGTGGAGGCATTTGTGGGGTTTTTGCAGGGATGAGTAAAAGATAGATAGAACTATAAGGAGGAATCCTACCCATGCACAAAACAATCCAGTCAAGCACACCATCAACAACACACCACTTATAAAAACAATCAGCAAACAAATCAAAACCTTTGGTTTAAGGAAAGCGATATAAAAGTTTGGAAATAAACTCGCGAGGTTCCGAGGATACAAGGAAAAGTACTGCCTTACCACAAGTTGGTAGGTCAATACAAGACCAAGATAATGAGGTGTATGATAAATGGTAGTCTCACTAACTAACTACTCGACCATGTCCTCTTCCTCCTCTTCAATTTCCTGAATCTCGATTCCTTCATTGGCGAGTACATCCTTGAGTTCCTTTACTTCTTTCTCCAGGGCAAGGTTCTTCTCTTGCAGCTCTCTCTTTTCAGTACGAAGCCTTTTGATCAAGTCACTATCAGCCTCGAACTCGACTTCATTGCTCTCGAGTTCTGCCTTTTGTTCCCTGATAGTCTTGTTCTTCTCTTGAACTCTTTTCTCTTGTCTCCTGTACTTCTCCTCTTGTGCAGCGAACCTCTCTTCTTGTGCCTTAGTCACTTCCTCTTGAACCTTCACCTTCTCTTCATTCTCCTTAAGTAGGGCACATAACTCATCGTTCTTCAGGAGCTCGGTGCGTCGATCTTCATACAGTTCAGTGACAAGGATTTCCAGCTCCTGGAAATAAAGACTAAGGGGTTTTGCCTTGCCTCTTTCTACGACATCAAACATGTAAGGTTCTCCATCCTCATTTCTCCTTCCAAAGAAAATGGAGTAGTGGCCCCTCAACTCTGTGCTGTAGCGTCCGCAGAGGCGCCCAATCAGATCTTGCATGACTAGATTGAGTCCTTTGTCTTTGGAGTCGCTAACCATTTTGATCTCCAGTGGGGGTTCCTCTCCACGTCCTGGCTGAGTTACTTTTATTCCCAGCAACCCTCTTTGTTAAATTTCTTCAGGATGAAGCCCTTGACTTGGGGTAGTGGTAACCCAATCTTCTCGCCGATGTCGAGAAGGTAGCAGCCAAAACGGGTGTTCTCGAAGTCCTCCGCAGTGGTGAAGTGAAAACTCGTCATCCTTTAGGTAGAAAGAGAGGAATTAAAACCAGAATTGCAAAGATAAGGAAGTGTGTATTATTAATTTAGAAGAATACTAAGTCAAAATCCTAAGGTGATCAACATATATTAACAACTCTTCGTAAATTGGATTTTTCACTATAGTGAGAGAGACAGACACCCGGCCAGCCACTTATATTGTGGAACAGGTCTCATGTACGCGGACATGTAAAGTTTGTCCCGAGCCGCTTCATCCCACTATGCCGTTAGAATCCAACATACTTCAAAGATGGTAACATTATGACCAAAAAGGGGCTTAACCAATCCTAGGGCTCGAACCTACAGGCAACACTTTGCTCTGATACCATTTTGTAGCACCCCAACTTTTACTAAAGTTGGAACACCTGTGTTATGTGCTAGTCCCTGGATCACTGCTAGCACCACAGTACAAAATATAGGATATCATTGCATAAGTATTAAATTGCTACAACGAGATCCAAAAATATTAGCCAAGTATAGCTTTATTACAAGTTGGCATAGCCATGAAGGCTAGCTAAAATTCAGAGTTCCCAACGAAAGCAAATAACAATGATGCCTCAGCTTCAAGCATGCGCCATAGGCAGACATGTTGGGTGTAGACTCGAGTCCAAATCTTATTCCTCATCAGAATTACCTGCACATTTGAATATGCAGCCCCCGAAGGAGGTCAATACAATGATGTATTGGCAAGTGATTATGGTAGATATAAACGACAAGTCTATAGTCTATATGCATATCTGGCTTGGTGGGGTTGGAGGCTATTTTGCAGAAAGCAAGTTTTCTCCTATCTTTTGTAAAACATTTTATTCATCAAGACTTGGCACCAAGGGACAAAGCCCAAGTGCACCAACAATTCTTTCCTTAGTCAATTTTACTTTACGAAAACAGTGTTGAGATTCTTCCGCCCATCCTTGTCCAGCTGCTTGAAGTAGTCCATTACCGGGGACACGGCTAAGTACTTAGTCTTAACTCTGCAGAGGTTGTGCACTTTCACCTTTAGACTCAATTTGTCCGAGAAATCCTATACACGCGGAGTGTATTATGGAAAGGAGAGAATTGAGACAAGAACTTTCAGAAGAAGAATGCAACCATACTAGCAAGACCCGTTCCACCTATCATCTCTACATCTGCTTGTCAAGCTGACAGGTTGCACTCCCAAAACTTAATCATTCTAGACAGAGCCCATTGTCAAAAGGCTGCACGGGAAGCTTCTAAACTTGGAGGGACTTGGTAATCTCTTCGTTCCTGGGTGGCCATCCACAAGTGTACTTCTGGGTAACAACCACCATACTCATGGCACTAAGTAGAATAGACATTCATCCTAGGCGATGACAACCACAAGCATAGTCCCAAAAGCCACTCAACATAAACCATACAACCAATTCCACCCAGATGTGCATTTTAGATTTTAACACTTAGAAACATTTCCATAACATGGTAAACATTTTTATAGCATGGCTAAGTAACTAATAAAATCTTTTCATGGCTGCTTAGGAAAAGGGTGGCTACACACTACTAGGATATTTGAAAAATACAAACTAACTTAGCATTATAAAATAAATCAAAAATCCCTATCATGCACACTACTCAAAATATACTACTTATGCATATAGAAAATATGGGATATTGTATGAATGTCACTTGCCTTGGTAACAGGAGGAGCAAGCACAACAAGAATAACAATCACAAGCAAGCCCTTCCTCTTCTTCACAATCTAGCACAAGCAATAAATAAAATAAATACCAACACAATATCATCTCAACACCAAACATAAATATGTATGCATGAATGATATGCTAGGGAAATAGGACACACTCATTTCTAATTTTTATTCCTCTGTTATTAAATGTATGAAATATAATTTCTAGGAATTTCTTATTTTGTTCATCAATTAAATAATTGAAAACAATATAGCAAAACTTGATTTCTATAATTATAATTATTTATTGTTTTATGAAAATTTTAATTTAAGACATTTAATAAAATTGCTGGACAGAGGGGATTGATAATACCCTAAAACAATTAAATTTATTTCCAAATTATTTTTATTATTTAAGTTATTATTTTAATAGCCGAAATACTCCTCTAAGCATACACAATTTATAATTTGTCAAAAGCAAAAATAAATGATGTATAAATAAACTACACTAGCAGGGCTATCCGTGGATATATAATTTACCGAACTTGGATTTACAGAACAAAAGTTATGAATTTTCTAAGTTTTGCACATTTTCGGTTTTATTTATAAAATTCCTGCGAAAAAAGAAATAACAGGGGCTACGTGACGTGTTCCTATTGGACGGTACCGTTTCGACGCGTATCGCAGCGCGAGCCGTCCGATCTAATTTAAAATGGACGCGCGAGATTAGATAGATCTAGATGGATCTAGATCTAACGGCCCACAATTCATTGACCAAAAACGGGCGGCGCGGTCGCCGGAGCTCACCCGACCGCGGCGGCGCCACGGCCGGCGTTGAGCGCTCGTGCGTTCTAGAGGCTACGGGCTGAGCGAATCTTACCGAGGCGTAGCGGACGTCGAGGCGGAGTCGATGGCGCGGTGGTGGTCGTCGGCGTTGTCTTCTCCTCCTAGTATAACTCGCCGGAGTTGCTTGCGGCGGCGGTTCCTCTCGGGCGTGGACGAAGACGACGACTCGCTGCGAAACGGGGCACGAGACCGTGTCAAAAAGATGCGCAAGGACGAAGGAAAACAAGGGGAGGGGATGAGAGGGTCCGGGATGACCGGGGTGCACCGTACGGTGATCTTTTCGCCGGCGGAATGGCGGCGGCGGAAACACGCTCGCGAGCTCTCTGGCGGTGGAGCGGCACCTCGCGCTGATTTCGCTCGGGAATCACGGCCGGGTCCGATTCGAATCGGGCGCGATCTCCGGCGGGAGGAAGACAAAGCTGACATGTGGGTCCCACCTGTCAGCGAGAGGAGGAAGGAGATGGGCTGCGTGGGCTGGCTTGGGCCGTGTTCGTACGCGCGCGCGCGGTAAATAGCCACAGGCCGGCCCGATTCCTTTTCCTTTTTAATAAAATTAATATCTGTTTTTAAATTCTGATTTCAAAAATGATTTTTAAACCTATTCAAAATATATCAGAAAAATTCATAAGAATATGTTTTGGAAATGTTATCAAAATTAGAACTTTTTAATATTATACTTTCCCATAAATAAATTGCTAAAATAATATTTTCTTAAAGGGGTTTAAATAAACATTTTCTGGAATTATAGATTATTAAATCTTATAATTTGATGTTTTATTTTTATATCTTTGTGCTGAAATTTTATGTCTATGGATGAATGATGCATGAATGCAAAGTTTTAAATTTTTGAAAAATTTGGGATGTTACACATTCTCATGAGAAATTCAATTTCTATAATGTCCATTAATTTCTCGAGTTGGTTTTGTTTGCCTCTTGCTTTAAATAAATGTATTATCACATTATGGGGAAGTAATAAGCTATGTGCATATTACAAGCCTAGAAAATGTGAATATATGAGGTTTTGCCACCTAGAATTGATATTGCTAGTTATCTTGTTCCTATGTGGCATGTTGCTCAAACAAGTTCCCATTTACTTAATGCTTTTTGTCTCTCACTCTTTTGGATCTTGTTTGTGGAGGATGTTCTTGGTATGGCTTTCCCCAAATATGTTCTCATGTATCTTTTGGGAAGCCCATTGTTTCAAGCTACTCCTTGGAGTTGCTTTGCACCTTCGCATGATTTGTGAAGCTATCAAGAATATCTATCTATCTAAGCATGGCTTGTAATTCCTATCATTTGCCATATGCTTATGTTTTGTGAATATGATCTTGAATATATCTTTGCAATCCACCCCCGAGAAATATCTTCATACTTTACTTGTCTTGACAAGTGATAATCCTTTTGTGGTAAATATATTGATCATATTCGCTTTGGCTCTTGCTTTGAATTGCTTTATTTGATTGCCAAAGATTTGTTTTGATCTAACTCTCATTTGTCTTCATTGTATCTTTTGGATCCTTTTTGCTCTACTTAAAATTTATTTAGTGCTTTCTTGAGTTGGGAAAAGCAATGAACCAATTCTTGTGCATTGACATTCAAAAGTCATACTTCTTGATAATGCACTATTCTTTGGGAAGCTATCCTACTTTGAGTAAAACACCGTTCTTTAAATTGGTATTGCAATTTCTTGCCTTTCTTGAACATGACTAGTGTTTGAATAATATATATGGAGAGTGATGATCTCATTTGTGTGCATTTTGTATTCAAATGCAAAATCATAAATAATGCACACATCATGGGGGAGCAATCCTTATGCTTTTTGAACATTAGTTGTCCTCGTTTGATATTTGATCCCGATGACGTGTCTCCTTGGAAGACAAACATTTTTGGTCTTGGTACCTTGTGCCATCATGAAAAGTGTAGAGGGTTTGGTTTATTCCTTGATGATATTTTTCATCAATTGGTCTCTTGCTTTCATTGGTATCTTTTTAAAGTGGTATCTTTAATCATGTGTTGATTTGGGTATTTGATATAATGTGGACAATTTGTTTTATTGTCACACTTGTGTGTGCCTTGTTGGTTTACTTGGTGTTTTGTCTCAATTATATCTCGTTTGGTTCTTGAAAGTCATGTGCATGCATTTTTATTATATGTATATCTTATGGCATGCTTACTTTCGTTGATCCAATATATAGGATAAACTCCATCAAATCCTATATGGCTAAGATGTGCATGAAAGTCAATTTCATATCAATATGCACATATTTATGTGGAGTTTGTCCTATGTGTTGTAGTTGCTCTAACTACTTTGGACCCAATTAGTTTGGGTACCATGTTGTACTTAAATTTGTTTTAGGTACACTTGAAATGCATTGGAAGCTTGTCTCATCTACAAGGAAGGTGTTGTCACCATGTGCTTATTGGAGCCAAGCTTGGATGATCATGAGCTCATATCTTCTACATCACCAATGCTATCTCGGTAACAAGTATCTACCTCATGCATACATTTCTAGCTTTCAACCTTGTGTAGGTTGTATCTCGGCATGAATCTTTTGTTGCAGTTAATTTGGTACTTGCAAAACATCTTTACTGCAAATGTGGGCAAGCCGAGATGATTACATATCAAGGGGCATATATATAATCATTTTCACGATTCACCAATCCCAAATATGTTAATCCAGCACTTTATACTCTATATCTCGCATATGCAATATTGATTGTTTCTTCAAATCATTTGCCTTTTGTGATACTTGTTATCTCTCTCTCGGAGCATCCCTTTTATCACCTTATCCCTTGTGGATAGTTTTTGATGCTATGATGAGTATGTGTTGGAAGTTCATCTATATCCCTTTAATATAAAATTGAGCTTTGTGCTATGCTTTTAAGCAAAGATCTTATTGGTGTATTTATGACTTCGTCTTGGATATCATGACCTTTTCCCTTGTACATATCTTGTATGTACATGTTTATTTGTAGACCCATATCTTAGTGATTCGTGTCTACTTAGAAACTTATACACATGAGATTAGTTACATCTTTTATTGATATTCCAATTCTTTAGTGACCACCTCTTATTGCTTTTGTTTCTTTGGTGGTTTCTAAAAGGCACAAGCTTTATTTTTCTTGAGTTATACTTTTGCATCTTAATAAGCTTGTGGAGCTATTTACTATATCTCTTTTGGTATGTGAGTATGGGAAAGACATGATATGCACTATATGCAACTCTTCTTGAAAGACTATGTTGATGCTTTGGCTCATCCTTGTATTAGTCTCCTAAAATGTCTTTATATCTCACACCCATCCTTTTATTTTCCGCTCCTTGCTCATGTTGCAAAACATTTTATTTGTTGCAAGTTGGTTTGCCATCTTTTCTCATTTATATTCTCTTGCATGGGTTTGTGTTCGATTTTATCTAGGAGGGAGTGAGGATTCCATGTTGTGCACACTATATTGAAATACAAATCCTATTTGTGCACGTACCTTGGGGAGTTCCCTCATGGTATTTAGAACACTTTTTGGATCCTTTGGATTGATTGCTTCTTTCGTTGAAGTATCTTTCTATTTGATATTCTCTTGCAATCTTTGGATCGTCAATATAGTTTGATCTCCCTCCATCTATTCTTCATTGGATATGTGCATTTGATTTCACTCACATTATGAGAAATGCACACTTTTATGGGGGAGCTCTTATTATATTAGCCTTCTTACTTTTCACCCATTTCGGCAATCAATGCCAATGGGGGAGAAGTTTAGAGGGTTTAAGGGAATATGGGTTTTTCCTCTTGCGGTTATCTTGCATCCTTGCTCTTTGTGTTGCATGGCTGCTTAATTTCATTATATAAACCCTCGTAAAAGGGATTGTCATCAATTACCAAAATGGGGGAGATTGAAAGTGCATGGTTGCCCCCATACGTGGTTTTGGTAATGAATGACAATCCTTATGGACTAATGTTTACATTGAGATATTCTTATAGATCTTGTCCATGGGAAAATATTGGAGTTCATGTGTTGGACTCTTCAAGATGACATAATGACCAATGCTCTATTCAAGGGTTAATATGAAGAATGGTCATGTATAGAGTTGAGCTCATCGCAAGTATGGCTTGGAATAGAAGATTGAGTGAACAATCATGTTTACCCCCAAGCCATCTTACATATCAAGAGAAGAAGATGAAGAGCAAGTTCAATATGATGCATCTCGGAAGATATCTTTAGATTGAAGCTTGCAAAGGAGACATGAAGACGAAGCTTAGCGAGGCCCTCCCATAATGGAGTATGGGGGAGCATTTGGAGAAGTCCTCATTAAGCATGTGCTAGCAAGGACAATGAAGAAAGGTGTTTCAACTTGAGAGAGTCAAGATCGTCATCATTGAGCTCAAGTGGAATGCGCATGTAGCGTACCTGCACTTTAAATAAGGCAGATACCTGTGAATAGTGCAAATCCCTGGATCGATTCGTTTGCACACACAGTTTACGATGTAATATCACAACAAAGTATCAATTTTATTACATCAATGATCCAGACTTACAAAATATTCGATACAAGATGCATAGCATAAAGCAAGCATTGAAAAAGTACACAGCGGAAATACAATAGCAGTGGGTCTCCAACAACTTCATGTTGCCACAGGCGAAAACATGTTGGTTGTAGACTCGAAATCCCTTAACGAAACCTCACTCGTCATTTGAATAACCTGTAACAAATAAAATTATGCAACCGAGTGGGTCAGATTCCATTAAAAATGGAGTCTGGCAAGTGACACTATGGTGGACACTTAATGGAATAACTCTAAAGCCTATATGCATATTTGGCTGGTGGAGTCTGGCAAGTGACACTATGGTGGACACTAAGTACTTAGTTTTACACTCTGCAGAGGTTGTGCACGTTCACCATTGTACCCATTCAACCCAAATTACCCTTTACACACCATATGTGATAAGGAAAGGAGAAGAATGAGACGAGATCTTTCAGAAGCATTTTCCCTCCACTCTGGCCTGACGCGCTCCACCTACAAACCACTACCTCCACCTGTCAGGCCGGGGCGAGTCCACGTAGCTTAGTTGATCAAGCCAGAGCCCATATTGGCAATGGCTGCACGAGAAGCAATCTTCACTCGGAGTTCTTCAGATTCCTCTGTTCCTGGGTGGCCATCCACAAGTGAATATCCTACAGGTACATCCCCTGGGGACAACACTCAACTCATACAGCCAAGCAACCAATTCCACCCAGGTGTTTGATTATAACTTAGTAGAATTTAACATTTCATCAAAAATAGTTTTGCATAGCATCACAATTCTACTAAGTATTTTCATAGGAACCTAGACACAGGAATAAGGAAGTCTAAACATGGCTTGCATAGCAATACTATCCTACACATGCTTATAGAAAATAATCTACTCATGCATAGAAAAATAATAGGTCTTTTATGGGGGGTGTGCCACTTGCCTTTGAATGTTGTCGTTGTTCACAAACTCTTTTCAACAACGAACGTTTGCTCTCCGTTCAATCTAAACAATATAAGCAAACAACAATACAACAATCAACAATCATCAATCATACATGCACATACATAGTGAACAAATAAGTTTCATAAAACTTCTAAGGAAAACGTGTTATGTATGATATGCAAATTATTTCTAAGGACTAGAGATGCAAGTCATGCCATGAAAATATTTTTAAGTCTTAAGTGAAAGACAAGATTAGGAAAGAGGGAAAAGATAGAAAGATGTAGTTGGTCTTCCAGGCTTCATCTCCAGACTTGTCATATTCTCCTTCGTGATGTCTTGATTGAAGTTTTGATAGACTTGATAAATCTTCAGACTTGATACTTCTTGTATCCTTGAGGCTGGTCTTGGATTTAACTTAGTCATCATGAGTTCTCAGAGAAGAAGAAAAGACAAAGAGAAAGACTTAGAGAATAAAAGGGGGTTGGCCTTCTTGAACTTCTTCTCACTTTTCTTCTAAGTGCTTCGACTTCTTGGAAATTCTTCTGGAGTCTTGTTTTGGCTAAGCCCTTCATTGGTCTTCTAGCTCCATGTTGAAAATTCTAAGTGTCTATGTTATAAAACTTTTATCAAAATACTAAGTTTGAAAATATTTCTAACTTAGAGAAAATGGGGGAGGAGTTTTCCTTATGGGAAATATAACTATAAAATAAAATATGCTATGCATGAAATGCAATTTTAAATCACAAGAAATCTAATACTAATTTTTGTGATATTTATAAAGTATGCATAAAGTTATAATTGCAATTTAATTAGTCTCTTATTTTGCAAACATAATAAAAGGAAAACATATGGATTAAAGTTTTATGTGATTTATATTTTATAACACAATTTTTATAAATGGTGTTAATAGCCAGAGGTGATTTAATTAAATCTATTGCAATTTGATTTAATCAAAAATAATATTTCTATTAATAGTTATGTTGAAAATACACAAACTATTCAAATTAAATATATAACTATGAATTCATTCAAATATTACTCAAAAATATTTTATAGCAGTGACATCAATTTACAAATATTCCAAGGTTTCTAAAACAATTTTATTTGCAATTTTTGAAATTACAGATTTAAAGTTATGACAAAAATACTCAAATCTTCCATTTGAAATTTTAATATTTTAAACTAAGTCAAATTTGATGGCTGGGGGTGGTTGACCGATACCTGCCGGGGAAGTTCGCCGGAGACGGAGAAGATGGCGGCGGCGCGGCCTCGGGCGTGGACCGATTGGTCGCTCCGATGGTCCCCTTGCTCGGCGGAGACGACGGCGAGGTTCAGGAGGACGTGGGGGAGACGAAGCACGTGGTGGTGTCCTTGAGTTCTTCCTGGAGCAGTGGAGAGAGGCGGCCGGAGCAGTGAAGACCTCTGGCGGTTCCGGCGAGCTCGGCCCGCTCGATTTCCTACACAAAACCATAGTCCGAAGGGATGAGGAGGTGCGCAAGGACTTGGGAAAGAGAGGGGGGAGGGTCTCGGGCTCGGGGGCGTGCTACGGTGGCCGGAGTTGGAGAAATTGCCGGCGGCGATGGAGGAACTCCGGCGAGATAAATTGCAAGCCTTGGGGCGTTTGGGAGAGGGCTTTTGGGGGGAAAGGAAGGAGGAGGTCGAGGGCTATTAGTAGGAAGAAACGGTGCGAAGTTTGGTGGAGTAAAACTCCCGCAATCAAGAGAAATAAATTGGCAGTTTTCGGGCACGATTTCCGTCCAGAGCTTGAAGACGATGCTGACGTCATCGCTGACGTCAGCGATTTTTTTCTTTTTCTTTTTCTGATTTTTCTTATTTCTTTCATAACTTTTGATTTAAGACTCCAAAACAAGACAAATAAATTTCTAAATTTTTAATAAACAATATATTTGTGTTAAACCAGTTGTAGGCATGTTTTGAACACTTTTCAAAAATTATAATTTTGAAATATTGATTAATTACAAATTTGACACTTAATGTCAAATTTGAAAACATGGCTTAAATAATTTTGTTTTTGGCTAAATAAAATTTATAAAAATACAACACTTATATAAGTTTAAAAATTAAGTTATTTAAGCTCATTTTCGAATATTAAATAATTTTTGGCTTTAGTACAATATTAAATAACATCACACATTTATTTGAAATGAAAAGGGAAATATAATGTATTCATTTTTAATTCAAAATATTTTGTGCACCATTAAGTTTTATATTATGATAAACCATTTTAAAACTCCATAACAACTTTGGAAAAGATTTTAGATTTAATTCATTTCTTATTTAGAATATATTAATCATTTCATGCTTTGAAAATAAATGAAAATCATTTAGTCTAATGAAATGTTTAATTGGATAATCCATTAATTATAAAATATATGAAGTTATTAAAGTTATAAACTATAGACTTTTAATTTCCAAACTATGTTTTGAACTCAGGTAAATGAATAATAATCTTTTCGCAAATAGACAGTGTTTTCAATAGTTTAAAAATAACACTTGTAATTATTATTTTAATTTATGAATTGCTATTGCTAAGTGGTTGAATTCAAATACTTTAACTAAACCATTTACTTAAAATAAAATGGTTTGTACTTTATAAAACATTTGTCAAATTACATATTAAGGTTTTTGAAATACAATGGAAATTTTGAAATAATAGAATTTTTCAAATTGGTTGAAGTCTTTTATAGTTGGTTTCCTTAAGCATTTAAAGTTTTATTTTAATAAAAAGCAAAAGTTTTAAATTTTAGTAATTTTTGAACATTCCAAAATGTTGGGATGTTACAGACTACCACCCGTAAAAGGAATCTCGTCCCCGAGATTCGGAGAGACTAGGAAGACAAAGCAAATGCTTGAATGATTCTGATAACTCGGGATGTTTTGAGAAATGAAATTTCTGACATGGAAACTGGAAACTAGCAGGGGATAAATTCTCTGATTTGGGGAGGCCAGAAGAACGACGGTTTGGGATCTCCGGATTGAGGTAACGGGGTTTAAATCAATCTGGGTGGCTACCACCCTTAAAAGAAATTTTTGTGGTCAGTCTAGGAACTTTGTTTAATCTTGTTTGTTTCTCTGATGTAGAGCGTACAAGTATTCAGACTACAATGGAATGTGGTGTTATACGGAAAGTTTTAGCACTCACGTTTTCCACTCGGTCCTTGGAGAGATTTATCCTTCTTCCACTCAGGGCAGCCACTGGCATAGTGTCCCTTATCTTTGCACTTGTAGCATCTTATGTGGCTAAGATCTTTCTTGGATTCAACCTTTTTTCTTTGTTCCTCCAAGATCTTCATGAGAGACTGTCGCATTTCTTCCTTGGTTTGCTGGTTAGCTTGTTGCACGAAGGGATAAAGTTGACACTGAATTGGGACGTGGTGTGTTCCTTTACACAGGAAGCAAGTAACCTGACTTGTGAGGTATCCTTTACCTGGATGTCGGGTATGACCTTGGGGCCACTCATCAGGACATCCTTTGGGCGTATGTCCTATCTCTTCACAAGTTTTGCATGCCTTTAGTTTGGTCATAAGGTTCTCTTCAAAATCACTATGGTTTTGATCAATCTTTGGCAGTTGGTCATTGATCAACTTCCACAGCTGACTCTGGTTCTCTAATAGTAGTCTCATAGTTGTATGCAAATCATTGGTGTTGGTATTGGGGTGAGACATCTGTTTGGTTTAGAAAACAATGAGTTGAATTATTTGTACTATGGAGGAATCCTAGTTCAATAAAACAAAACAAGGCAACCAATCTATAACATAATCAATCAACATCTAACAAACATCAAGCAACAAGGTTCACAACAAACAAACAATCTAGTATTGTCATATAGCCAAGTTGATATGATCAATACACTAATACGATATCGTCATTCTGTTTAGGTGGTGGTCAAATCTACCTCCTTCGTGAGTGCTTCAAGTTCTGGTTCAACTTTATTGGATATCTTAGAAGTGTTGGCTGAATCCTATTTCTTCAGTGGTCTTCCCTGCATGTAGAACTTCATGTTGCATCGTAGCTTTTCCATATGAAGCAGCAGAATCAGACTTAGACTATAAGAACATGGTCATCTAGAAAAAAAAGATAAGATGTTTTCAGAAGGTTGATAGTAGATGAGAGTATGAGGAAGACAGAATAAAAAGTTTTGTTTTCAGAAAACTGAATAAAATAGATTTTGAATCCTATGGTCAAATCCTATTTCTATCCAAACCTAGGGTTTCGAACCTACAGGCAACACAGTGCTCTGATACCATCTGTAGCGTACCTGCACTTTAAATAAGGCAGATACCTGTGTATAGTGCAAACCCCTGGATCGATTCGTTTGCACACACAGTTTACGATGTAATATCACAACAAAGTATCAATTTTATTACATCGATGATCCAGACTTACAAAATATTCGATACAAGATACATAGCATAAAGCAAGCATTGAAAAAGTACACAGCGGAAATACAATAGCAGTGGGTCTCCAACAACTTCATGTTGCCACAGGCGAAAACATGTTGGTTGTAGACTCGAAATCCCTTAACGAAACCTCACTCGTCATTTGAATAACCTGTAACAAATAAAATTATGCAACAGAGTGGGTCAGATTCCATTAAAAATGGAGTCTGGCAAGTGACACTATGGTGGACACTTAATGGAATAACTCTAAAGCCTATATGCATATTTGGCTGGTGGAGTTGAAGGCTATTTTGCATAAAGCCAATTGTTCCTATCTCTTTGGAAAACACTTTCTTCAATTCAAGACAAGTATGTCATGAAAACCATAAATATCATCTTCCCTTGTTCACCCATCAAGTTTTATTTCTGAAGTTGGAATGATGGAATCCTCCGTTGACGTCCTCGTTCAGCTGCTCAATTGTCCGTTTCCGGGGACACGACTAAGTACTTAGTTTTACACTCTGCAGAGGTTGTGCACGTTCACCATTGTACCCATTCAACCCAAATTACCCTTTACACACCATATGTGATAAGGAAAGGAGAAGAATGAGACGAGATCTTTCAGAAGCATTTTCCCTCCCACTCTGGCCTGACGCGCTCCACCTACAAACCACTACCTCCACCTGTCAGGCCGGGGCGAGTCCACGTAGCTTAGTTGATCAAGCCAGAGCCCATATTGGCAATGGCTGCACGAGAAGCAATCTTCACTCGGAGTTCTTCAGATTCCTCTGTTCCTGGGTGGCCATCCACAAGTGAATATCCTACAGGTACATCCCCTGGGGACAACACTCAACTCATACAGCCAAGCAACCAATTCCACCCAGGTGTTTGATTATAACTTAGTAGAATTTAACATTTCATCAAAAATAGTTTTGCATAGCATCACAATTCTACTAAGTATTTTCATAGGAACCTAGACACAGGAATAAGGAAGTCTAAACATGGCTTGCATAGCAATACTATCCTACACATGCTTATAGAAAATAATCTACTCATGCATAGAAAAATAATAGGTCTTTTATGGGGGGTGTGCCACTTGCCTTTGAATGTTGTCGTTGTTCACAAACTCTTTTCAACAACGAACGTTTGCTCTCCGTTCAATCTAAACAATATAAGCAAACAACAATACAACAATCAACAATCATCAATCATACATGCACATACATAGTGAACAAATAAGTTTCATAAAACTTCTAAGGAAAACGTGTTATGTATGATATGCAAATTATTTCTAAGGACTAGAGATGTAAGTCATGCCATGAAAATATTTTTAAGTCTTAAGTGAAAGACAAGATTGGGAAAGAGGGAAAAGATAGAAAGATGTAGTTGGTCTTCCAGGCTTCATCTCCAGACTTGTAATATTCTCCTTCGTGATGTCTTGATTGAAGTTTTGATAGACTTGATAAATCTTCAGACTTGATACTTCTTGAATCCTCGAGGCTGGTCTTGGATTTAACTTAGTCATCATGAGTTCTCAGAGAAGAAGAAAAGACAGAGAGAAAGACTTAGAGAATAAAAGGGGGTTGGCCTTCTTGAACTTCTTCTCACTTTTCTTCTAAGTGCTCCGACTTCTTGGAGATTCTTCTGGAGTCTTGTTTTGGCTAAGCCCTTCATTGGTCACCTAGCTCCATGTTGAAAATTCTAAGTGTCTATGTTATAAAACTTTTATCAAAATACTAAGTTTGAAAATGGGGGAGGAGTTTTCCTTATGGGAAATATAACTATAAAATAAAATATGCTATGCATGAAATGCAATTTTAAATCACAAGAAATCTAATACTAATTTTTGTGATATTTATAAAGTATGCATAAAGTTATAATTGCAATTTAATTAGTCTCTAATTTTGCAAACATAATAAAAGGAAACATATGGATTAAAGTTTTATGTGATTTATATTTTATAACACAATTTTTATAAATGGTGTTAATAGCCAGAGGTGATTTAATTAAATTTATTGCAATTTGATTTAATCAAAAATAATATTTCTATTAATAGTTATGTTGAAAATACTCAAACTATTCAAATTAAATATATAACTATGAATTCATTCAAATATTACTCAAAAATATTTTATAGCAGTGACATCAATTTACAAATATTCCAAGGTTTCTAAAACAATTTTATTTGCAATTTTTGAATTGACAGATTTAAAGTTATGACAAAAATACTCAAATCTTCCATTTGAAATTTGAATTTTTTAAACTAAGTCAAATTTGAATTTTGGCAGATCCATAATATTCTACATGTCGAGGGCTTTCCAAATATATAAAAATATTTGAATTTGGATAAATAGAGAAAAAGATATGATAAAACTAATGTGCAGGGTCTTTTCTGCAAAAGGACCAATTAAATTTATTCCGAGCTAAAATCAGAAAACAGATGGGCCACGTGGCGAGCTGTGGTTGGATGGGCTCGGCTCGGCTTGAGCTTGGGCTCGGCTTGGCTTAGCCGGAGCCGCGGCTCGGCTCGGATTAATCGGGGCTGTCAGATCCAAATCCGATGGATCCAAATAGATCGTACCGGTTCACTAATCCAATCTAATCTGGGCCGAAGAAAACAGATCGGACGGCTGGGGGTGGTTGACCGATACTTGCCGGGGAAGTTCGCCGGAGACGGAGAAGATGGCGGCGGCGTGGCCTCGGGCGTGGACCGATTGGTCGCTCCGATGGTCCCCTTCCTCGGCGGAGACGACGTCGAGGTTCAGGAGGACGTGGGGGAGGTGTAACATCCCAACATTTTATAATATTCGAAAAAATCACTAAAATTTAAAACTTTTCTTTTGATTAAAATAAAACATTAAATGTATAGGAAAATGAACTATAATAGTTCCTTATGCATTGGATTCAACCACTTAGCCATAGCTATAAATAAATTAAAATAATAATTACAAGTTTCCTTTTAAACTTTAATAAACAAGATCTAATTGCCAAATGGCTTTCAATCTTTTAACTAAGTTCAAAACATATTTTTGGAAATTATAAGCCTATGGTTATAACCCTAAAACTCCAGAAATTAAAAATAATGAATTAGCCAAATAAACATTTCATTTGCTCAAATGAATTTCATCTATTTTCAAAGCATGAAATGATTAATATATTCTAAATAAGAATAGAATTAAAACAAAAATCTTTTCCAAAGTTGTTATGAAGTTTTCAAATGAATTATCATAACAGAAAATATAATGTTGCACAAATTATTTTCAATTAAAAATGAATACCCTATATTTCACATTTCCTAAACATTTTTATATTTAGTTCTTTAATATCATGCCAAAATAAAGTAGAATGATTTTAGTAAAACAAGTTAAATAACTTAAATCCAAACATAATTGAATATGGGTATTTCATATAATTTATTTAGCCAAAATTAAAATTAATTAAACCCTAGTTTAAATTAAACATAAAGTGTCAATTTTATTTTAATCAATATTTCGAAATTATTATTTTTGAAAAGTGTTCAAAACACTCCCACAATTGGTTTAACAGAAAGATAATAATATTACAAATTTTTAGAAATTTATTTGACATCATTTGGAGTTATAAATCAAAAGATATAAATAAAATAGAAAAATCAGAAAAGAAAATACCTGTGACGTCATGCTGACGTCAGCAGATCTTCTTCAACCTCCAGCCGAGATTTCCGCCGGCGATCTCCTTCCAAAATCGAGCGAGTTTGTCGCGGATTCGTTTTTCGCCTTCGGCCTATATAAACCCCGCGCTCTCCTCTTCCTTTTGCCCCAAACCCTAGCACCTAAGACGCCGCCAGGCCGCCGGAAAAGCTCGCCGGAGCTCCATTGCTACCGCCGCCATTTTTCTTTGTTCCCCGGCGAGGTGAGCCTTCCCCGACGCCCCTGACCCTCTCCTCTTCCATGCCGTCCTCGTGCGCATCTCCTAAGTCACGCGTTCGGTGTTTCCTGCAGTGTTTCGAGCGCATCGTGCACGACCGGACATCACCGGAGCCGCCGCCGCACTCGTCCTCGCCTCTCCGCTGTCCGAGGACGCCCGAGACAACCTCAGCGTCACCATCCACCTCGCCAGGCCGCGCCGCGTCCGCCCATCGCCTCCACGAGCCCAGGAAGGCACGGCAACGACGGGAGCATCCACGCCCGAGCGCAGCGCCGCCGTCGGCCTCGTCTCCGGCGAAATCCCGCCGCCGGTTTTTGGTCAACACACGGTGAGCGTCCGATCCAATCTCAACGGCCCAGATTAGAAAATCTCAGACGAATCCGTACGATCCGATCTGGACCGTCAGATCCAGATCTGACGGCCCAGATCTGTTGACTTATCCAGTCAGCGCCCGCGTGGCAGCCACGTCAGCGCCACGTCACTGCCCAGTCAGCTGCCACGTGGAAAACGATTTTCTTAATTAAATTTAATTGGCAGTTTTACAGAAACACCCCTGCCACTTAGATCTGTCACAACTTTTTAACCACAACTCCAAATTTAATATTTTTTATATTTTTGGAAAGCTCTTGACATGTAGATTATTTTAGATTGGTCAAAATTCAAATTTGACTTAGTATAAAATATTCAAATTTCAAATGGTGAATTTGAGTATATTTGTAATAACTTTAAATCTATAAATCCAAAAATTGCAAATAAAATTGTTTTAGAAACTTTAGAATATTTGTAAATTAATGCCACTGCTATAAAATATTTTTGAGTAATTTTTGAATGAATTCATAGTTATATATTTAATTTGAATAGTTTGAATATTTTCAACATAACTATTAATAGAAATATTATTTTTGATTAAATCAAATTGCATTAAATATAATTAAACCACCTGTGGCTATTAACACCATCTATAAAGAAAATTGTGTTATAAAATATAAATCACATAAAACTTTAATCTATATGTTTCCTTTTATTATGTTTTGCAAATTAGAAACTAATTAAATTGCAATTATAACTTTATGCATATTTTGTAAACTTCACAAAAATTAGTGTTATGTTGCTTGTGATTTAAAATTGCATTTCATGCATAGCATACTTTATAGTTATATTTTCCATAAGGAAAACTCCTCCCCATTTTCTCTAAGTTAGGATTATTTTCAAACTTAGTATTTTGGGAAAAGTGCTATACACTTAGACACTTAGTAATTTTCAAGATGGAGCTAAAAGGCCATTGAAGGACTTAGCCAAAACAAGACTTCAAAAGTATCTTCAAGGAGAAGAAGCACTTAGAAGAAAATCTAGAAGAAGTTCATGAAGGACTTAGAAGAAAACAGACTCTGGAAGCATCCCAAAGATGTCAAGCACTTGGAAGAAAAGCGAGAAGAAGTTCAAGAAGGCCAACCCCCTTTTTATTCTCTAAGTCTCTCTCTCTGTGTTTTCTTCTCCTCTGAGACTTCATGAAGACTAAGTAAATCCAAGACCAGCCTCGAGGATACAAGAATCATCAAGTCTGAAGACTCATCAAGACTACCAAGAACTCAATCAAGACATTATCCAGAAGAAAGTTACAAGTCTGGAGATGAAGCCTGAAGGACAACTACACCTTTCTTTCTATCTTTTCCCTCTTTCCTAATCTTGTCTTTTAGACTTAAACAAATTTTGATCATGATGTTATCATCTTGAAGTTGTTGGATCCTAGCAGCATAGTGAGATGAAGCGGCCTGGAGACAAACCTTACATGTCCACGTACATGAGACCTGTTCCACAATTTAAGTGGCTGGCCGGGTGTCTGTCTCTCTCACTATAGTGAATGTCCAATTTACAATGAGTTGATAATAATTGTTGATCATCTTGAACAAAAGACTTAGTATTTTTCTCTAAGTATTTTATGCACATCATGACTAAGTCATTAAAGTGCTTATTCAAGATAAAGTAGTAACAAAGTTAGTTTTATACAACTTGACCTTAGTCCTTTTGGACCAACCTATTTGCCTTGCATTAACTTAAAAGATTTTCATGGCATGAAAAAGCATTTCTTGCCCTTAGGAATATTTTGCACATCGTACATATTTTCCTTAGAAAGTTTTATAAAACTTAGTTATTCATCTAGTATGTGTTTGTGTGCATTGTGGAGTTGTGCTTGCTGTTGATTGTTGTATTGTTGTTTGTCTATACTGTTAGATTGAACGGAGAGTCCCGAGTATCGTTGAAAAGAGTTGTGAACAACGACAACACTCAAAGGCAAGTGGCACACCTCATAAACTTCCTATTATTTCTATATGCATTACTTAGTGTAATTTATATGCATGAGTAGGATAGTATTGCTATGCTAAACCTGTGTAGAATTCCTTATTCCTGTGTCTAGGTTCCTATGCAATACTTAGTAGAATTATTGATGCTATGCAAATGTTGTTTGGTGAAAATCTAAATTCTACTAAGTTAAGAATGAAACACCTGGGTGGTAAGTGGTTGCATGGTTTATGTTGAGTGGCTACTCAGGTCCATGTCTATGGTTCCTGGAGTATGTACACTTGTGAATGGCCACCCAGGAACAGAGGAATCTGAAGAACTCCGAGTGACGATTGCTTCCAGTGCAGCCATTGCCATATGGGCTCTGGCTTGATCAATTATGTTGCATGGACTCTCTCCGGCTTGACAAGCAGATGTAGGGGGATGTTAGGTGGAACGGGTCAAGCCAGAGTGGGAGGGAAAATGCTTCTGAAAGATCTCGTCTCATTCTCTCCTTTCCTTATCACAAATGGTGTGTAAAGGATACCTTGGGTTGAATGGGTACAATGGTGAACGTGCACAACCTCTGCAGAGTGTAAAACTAAGTACTTAGCCGTGTCCCCGGTACGGACAATTTGAGCAGCTGATCACGGACGTCAACGGAGGATTCCACCATTCCAACTTCAGAAATAAAACTTGATGGGTGAACAAGGGAAGATGAGATTTATGGTTTTTATGCCATACTCGTCTGGATTTCAAGAAAAGTGTTTTCAAAAGAGTAGGAAAAATTGTTTTATGCAAATTAGCCTTGAACTCCACCAGCCAAATATGCATATAGGCTTTAGAGTTATTCCATTAAGTGTCCACCATAGTGTCACTTGCCAGACTCCATTTTTAATGGAATCTGACCCACGTTGTTGCAATATTTTTCTTATTGCAGATTTGATCAGATGACGAGTGAGGTTTCGTTTAAAGGTTTCGAGTCTACAACCAACATGTTTTCGCCTGTGGCAGCATGAAAGTTATAGAGACTCACTGCTATTGTATTTCCGCTGTGTACTTTTCAATGCTAGCTTTATGCTATGCAACTTGTATTAAATATTTTGTAATTCTGGATCATCGATGTAATAAAATTGACGCTTTGTTGTGATATTACATTGTAAACTGTGTGTGCAAATGAATCGAACCAGGGATTTGCACTATACACAGGTATCTGCCTTGTTTAAAGTGCAGGTACGCTACAGGAGGCTAAGCACGTGGTGGTGTCCTTGAGTTCTTCCTGGAGCAGTGGGGAGAGGCGGCCGGAGCGGTGAAGACCTCCGGCGGTTCCGGCGAGCTCGGCCCGCTCGATTTCCTACACAAAACCATAGTCCGAAGGGACGAGGAGGTGCGCAAGGACTTGGGAAAGAGAGGGAGGAGGGTCTCTGGCTCGAGGGCGTGCTACGGTGGCCGGAGTTGGAGAAATTGGCGGCGGCGATGGAGGAACTCCGGCGAGAAAAATTGCAAGCCTTGGGGCGTTTGGGAGAGGGCTTTTGGGGGGAAAGGAAGGAGGAGGTCGAGGGCTATTAGTAGGAAGAAACGGTGCGAAGTTTGGTGGAGTAAAACTCCCGCAATCAAGAGAAATAAATATGCAGTTTTCGGGCACGATTTCCGTCCAGAGCTTGAAGACGATGCTGACGTCATCGCTGACGTCAGCGATTTTTTTCTTTTTCTTTTTCTGATTTTTCTAATTTCTTTCATAAGTTTTGATTTAAGACTCCAAAACAAGTCAAATAAATTTCTAATTTTTTTTAAAAACAATATCTTTGTGTTAAACCAGTTGTAGGCATGTTTTGAACACTTTTCAAAAATCATAATTTTGAAATATTGATTAATTACAAATTTGACACTTAATGTCAAATTTGAAAACATGGCTTAAATAATTTTGTTTTTGGCTAAATACAATTTATAAAAATACAACACTTATATAAGTTTAAAAATTAAGTTATTTAAACTCATTTTCCAATATTAAATAATTTTTGGCTTTAGTACAATATTAAATAACATCACACATTTATTTGAAATGAAAAGGGAAATATAATGTATTCATTTTTAATTCAAAATATTTTGTGCACCATTAAGTTTTATATTATGATAAACCATTTTAAAACTTCATAACAACTTTGGAAAAGATTTTAGATTTAATTCATTTCTTATTTAGAATATATTAATCATTTCATGCTTTGAAAATAAATGAAAATCATTTAATCTAATGAAATGTTTAATTGGATAATCCATTAATTATAAAATATATGAAGTTATTAAAGTTATAAACTATAGACTTTTAATTTCCAAACTATGTTTTGAACTCAGGTAAATGAATAATAATCTTTTCGCAAATAGACAGTGTTTTCAATAGTTTAAAAATAACACTTGTAATTATTATTTTAATTTATGAATTGCTATTGCTAAGTGGTTGAATTCAAATACTTTAACTAAACCATTTACTTAAAATAAAATGGTTTGTACTTTATAAAACATTTGTCAAATTACATATTAAGGTTTTTGAAATACAATGGAAATTTTGAAATAATAGACTTTTTCAAATTGGTTGAAGTCTTTTATAGTTGGTTTCCTTAAGCATTTAAAGTTTTATTTTAATCAAAAACAAAAGTTTTAAATTTTAGTGATTTTTGAACATTCCAAAATGTTGGGGGCCGAAGTTTTATTGACAGTGTTCAGCCCCTGGTGGGGGCCGAAGTTTCCGGTCCCAGTAGGGCGGAGTTTCCGGCCCTAGTGACCGGAAACTCCGGTGTGAAGTTTTCCTGCAACGGCTCTTTTTCGTGGGACCTATAAAAAGGCCCCTTCTTCCCCAGAGAGAGTAGCTTTTCCAAGCACGAATTTCCCCCTCTCTCTCCTCCATTGTTGACCTTGGAAAGCTTGCCCCTCTCTCATTTCCTCCTATGATTCTTGCATATCTTTGAGGGATTTGAGAGAGGAGATCTAGATCTACATTTGCACCAATCCATCTCTCCTCTAAGTGAGGGGAACCTAGTAGATCTTGATCTTGGAGTTCTTGGTGCATCTCCTCTTTGTTCTTCCTCTCTTATTCCCCCATAATCATTTGTTGCTTTGTTGGAATTCGAGAGTGAAGGATTTGAGCACTTGTGCTCTTGCCTTTTGCATTTGGTGCATCGGTTTGCTCTCCACGAGGATTCGTGGAAGTTGAAAGTTTGTGAGCTTGTTACTCTTGGGTCCTTGGACCCTAGACGCCTTTGTGGTGGTTGGACCCTTGTGTGGTCACTTGAAGCCGTTCGGGAGCCCCCAATCCCATTGTGGGTTGTGCCCCGGATTTTTGTTGTTGAAAGCCGTTCGGGAGCCCCCAATCCCATTGTGGGTTGTGCCCCGGATTGTTGTTGAAAGGCTCCGGATTCCGCCTCGAAGGAATTCCGATAGTGGAAGGTGAACCAAGCCTTTGTGGTGCGGTTCATCGGAGAAGAAGGTGAAACCTTTGTGGTTATTGAACCGTTGTGTCGGTTCACACCTCTCCAACGAGACGTACTCCCTTAACAAGGAGGAACTCGGGAATACATCCTCGTCTCCACGTTGCTCGGTTATTTCTATACCCGAGCTTTTTACTTATGCAATTTACATTGTGATAGCCTTCGCGCTTGAAGTATTCTATAGCTATCACCTTGTTGTTTGTCCTTCTTAGCATAAGTTGTTGGTGCACATAGGTGAGCCTAGTTTATTTAGGTTGTCGGCTTGTTAATTTAAACACCTAGTTTTATTCCGCAATTAATAAGCCTAAACCGGAAAAGTTTTAAACCGCCTATTCACCCCCCCTCTAGGCGACATCGTTGTCCTTTCAGATACTTCATATGCTGGATCATTCACTCGTAATAAGAAGGAGTTTAAGTGGATCTTCTTGGTCATATTGTAGAAAATACTGAAGCATCGGAGAACGACAAAGGTAGGGAGTCAGGTATAAAATATGACTTTGAATGCATTAAGACTTTTATGAACACCGATGTATTTCAAAATATTAATAATGCTAACCTTTCATAAAATATATCATGTTATTATTAGTGCTAACCTTTGAGGAAAAGAAGAAGAAAGATTATTGGAAATATTGAAGAAACACCGTGGAGCTATGGGTTATACTTTGGATGATTTGAAGGGGATTTCTCCTTCCATATGTCAGCATTCTATTAATATGGAGCCCGATGCGAAACCAGTTGTTGAACATCAACGCCGTTTAATTCCTAAGATGAAGGAAGTGGTAAGAAATGAGGTATTAAAACTTCTCGATGCTGGTATCATTTATCCTATTGCTGATAGTAGATGGTTTAGTCCTGTGCATTGTGTCCCTAAGAAGGGTGGAATTACTGTTGTACCTAATGATCATGATGAACTTATTCCTCAAAGAGTAGTTGTTGTTTATAGAATGTGCATTGATTTTAGAAAGGTTAATAAAGTCACTAAGAAAGATCATTATCCATTACATTTCATTGATCAAATGTTGGAGAGATTAGCTAATAAAACTCATTTTTTCTTTCTTGATGGTTATTCTAGTTTCTCTCAAATTGCTATTAAAACTCAAGATCAAGAGAAAACCACGTTTACTTGTCCCTATGATACTTATGCTTATAGACGTATGCCTTTTGGTTTATGTAATGCTCCTGCTACTTTTCAAAGATGTATGTCTGCTATCCTTCATGGTTTTTGTGAAGAAATTGTGGAGGTGTACATGGAAGATTTCTCCGTCTATTGTAATTCTTTTGATAATTGTTGGCACAGTCTTGATAAGGTTTTGCAGAGATGTGAAGAAACTAATTGTGTTCTTAATTGGGAGAAATGCCACTTTATGGTTAATGAAGGGATTGTTCTTGGACATAAAATTTCTAAAAGAGGTATTGAAGTTGATAGAGCTAAAGTGGAGGCAATTGAGAAAATGCCTTGCCCCCGAGATGTTAAAGGTATTCATAATATTCTTGGTCATGTTGGTTTCTATAGAAGGTTCATCAAAGACTTTGCCAATGTATCAAAGCCTCTTACTAATCTCCTGCAAAAATATATACCCTTGTTTTTTATGATGATTGTATGGAAGCTTTTGAGACTCTTAAGAAAGCTTTAATAACTGCTCCTATTGTTCAACCACCTGATTGGAATTTTCCATTTGAAATTATGTGTGATGCTAGTGATTTTGCTGTTGGTGCTGTTCTTGGTCAAAGAGTAGATAAGAAATTAAATGTTATTCATTATGCAAGTAAGACTCTTGATTCTGATCAAAATAATTATGCTACAACTGAAAAAGAATTTCGAGCCGTTTTATTTGCTTGTGATAAATTTAGGCAATGCATTGTTGATTTTAAAGTTGTTATTCATACTGATCATGCTGCAATTAGATACCTTATGGAAAAGAAAGATGCAAAGCCTAGGATTATTAGATGGGTATTAATTTTGCAAGAATTCGACTTACACATTGTAGATAGGAAATGTACTGATAATCCTGTTGCTGATAATTTGTCTAGATTGGAAAACATTGCTTATGATCCTATACCTGTTAATGATAGTTTTCCAAATAAACAATTGGCTGCAATAAGGGTGAGTATACAAGATAGTCCTTGGTATGCAGATTATGCTAACTTTATTGTTTCAAAGTATTTGCCTCCAACCTTTTCAGCTCAACAAAGAAGAAAATTCTTTTCTGACTTGAGGCATTATATTTGGGATGACCCACACTTATATAAATAAGGAGTTGATGATATTACGTGAAGATGTGTTCCGGAGTATGAAAAAAAGAGATATTGAGAAAGTGCCATAGTAGCGCTTATGGAGGACATCACGAGGACATCACGCTGGAGATAGAACCGCACAAAAGGTTTTACAATCATGTTTTTATTGGACTACTCTCTTTAAAGATGCAAGAAAGTTTATTTTATCTTGTGATGAATGCCAAAGAGTTGGTAATATCTCTAGACGTAATGAAATGCCTATGAATTATTCTCTTGTTATTGAACCGTTTGATTGTTGGGGATTTGACTTTATGGGTCCTTTCCCTTCTTAAGAAGGTAATACACCTATACTTGTTGCTGTTGATTATGTTACTAAATGGGTAGAAGCTATTCCTACTAAAAGTGCTGATGGTGAAACATCATTAAAAATGCTTCAAGAAATTATTTTCCCTAGGTTTGGTGTTCCTAGATATCTTATGACTGATGGAGGTTCTCATTTTATTCATGGTGGTTTTAGAAAAGTTCTTGCTAAATATGGTGTTAATCATATAATTGCTTCAGCTTATCATCCTCAAACTAGTGGGCAAAAGACTGTTAATAGAACGAGGAGGAATTGGGCTAGTAAATTAAATGATGCACTGTGGGCTTATAGAACTGCGTATAAAAATCCCATGGGTACTCCTTATAAAATGGTTTATGGAAAAGCATGTCACTTGCCTTTAGAATTATAACACAAAGCTTATTGGGCAGTAAGAGAACTAAGTAGAGATTTTAAACTTGCTGGTGAGAAAAAATTGCTTAATTTGAGTTCTTTAGATGAATGGAAAAGTGAAGCTTACGAAAATGCTAAAATCTTTAAACAAAAGGTTAAAAGATGGCATGATAAGAGAATCCTTAAGAGAGAATTATAAGTTGGTGAGAAAGTTCTATTGTATAGTTCTCGTCTTAGATTTTTTGCAGGAAAATTACTCTTCAAGTGGGAAGGACCATATGTTATTGTGGAGGTGTTTCGTTCGGGTGCGATAAAAATTGCTTCGCTCAAGGATGACTCTACACAAGTGGAAAATGGACAAAGAATCAAGCATTATATTTCTGGAGATTCTTATAATGAAGATGTTGATGTTATTCAAGCATTTTATCCGGAAAATTATATTAAGGAAAATATTTCTGAGTTCGCAGAACCTGATTTGGAAAAGGTATAGTAAGAAAAAGTCCGCGAATTTAATTTTAGAAATTTGTGATTTATTTTTGGAAAATATGGAAAAATATGAGACGAAAGCAAAGAGGACATGAAGTCCGAGGCAACCACACCACCTCGTGGCGCGGCGCCCTTGTCGGCCACGCCAGCAGGAGATGTGGAGGCCTCGGAGCTCCTCTCCTACTCGGTTTCGTACAGTTACCTTCCTTTTATTTCATAATTTTTTGCTATATATTCACCCGAGACCCCCGAGGTCCGTATATTGTTTTTTCGACGCGTTCTTGTTTTGAGCTGTTTCTGCCATATTTTTAGTTGTGGATCTAGAGCCATCATGTCTTCATCCAAGCCCTCTAAGGAGAGTTTCTTTGCGAACATCGTCAACCCGTATATGAACGAGTTGAAGATGCATCCCAAAGAGTTGTCTCTCAAGCAAGGGAAGCTACAAGTTGAAGATGTTCAAGGCCCGCAAGGAGAGGGAAGCATGGAAGATAGGATGAAGAGCCTGGAGCAAGAAGTTTTCAAGTACAAGAAGATGGCGGAGCGTGAGGTGGACATTGTTCACCGGATCGTCTCTGAACTTATGACCAAGCATAAAGAGGAGACTTCGAAGCTCTGGGAGGACATCCTCTCACACCACAAGACCACCAACGCTCTTCAGGCACAACTCTAAGATGTTCAGAATCAGAACTGTGAGTATGAAACTAGGTTTAAACGCATTAGTGCTGCTGCGAGTTTCAGGATCATCGGGACCCAGACATCGTTTGTTGATGGAGAACCATTACCTTGGAAGCTGTATCAAGAGGACTCGTCACCATCGCCACCGAAGGAGTAATTCATCATCGGTATTGGCATCTCCCTTAGCTTGTTCCTGTAGCACCCCAACTTTTATTAAAGTTGGAACACCTGTGTTATGTGCTAGTCCCTAGATCACTGCCAGCACCACAGTACAAAATATAGAGTACCATTGCATAAGTATTAAATTGCTACAACGAGATCCAAAAATAATAGCCAATATGGCTTTATTACAATTTGCATAGCCATGAAGGCTAGCTAAAGTTCAAAGTTCACATCGAAAGCGAAATAACATTGAGCCTCATCTTCAAGCATGCGCCACAGGCAGTCATGTTGGGTGTAGACTCGAGCCAAAATCATTCAGCATCAGAATTATCTGCACATTGGAATATGCAGCCCCCGAAGGAGGTCAATACAATGATGTATTGGCAAGTGACTATGGTGGATATATTCTGGCAAGTCTAACATCTATATGCATATTTGGCTTGGTGGGGTTGAAGGCTATTTGCAGAAAGCAAGTTTTCTCCTATCATTTTGTAAAACACTTTTATTTCTCGAAGACTTGGCACCGAGGGATAAAGCCCAAGTGCACCATCCTTGTCCAGTTGCTCAAGTAGTCCATTTCCGGGGACACGGCTGAGAACTCAGATTGTCGACTCTGCAGAGGTTGTGCACTTTCACCTTTAGACTCAATTTTTCCGAGAAATCCTATACACACGGAGTGTATTATGGAAAGGAGAGAATTGAGACAAGAATTTTCAGAAGAAGAATGCAACCATACTAGCAAGACCCGTTCCACCTATCATCTCTACATCTGCTTGTCAAGCTGACAGGTTGCACTCCCACATCTTAATCATTCTAGACAGAGCCCGTTGTCAAAAGGTTGCACGGGAAGCTTCTAAACTTGGAGGGACTTGGTAATCTCTTCGTTGCTGGGTGGCCATCCACAAGTGTACTTCTGGGTAACAACCACCATACTCATGGCCCTAAGTAGAATAGACATTCATCCTAGGCGATGACAACCACAAGCATAGTCCCAAAAGCCACTCAACATAAACCATATCAACAAATTACACCCAGATGTGTATTTTAGATTTTTAACACTTAGAAACATTTCCATAACATGGTAAACATTTTTATAGCATGGCTAAGCAACTAATAAAATCTTTTCATGGCTGCTTAGGAAAAAGGGTGGATACACACTACTAGGATAGTTGTGAAACACAAACTAGCTTAGCATTATAAAATAAATCAAAAATCCCTATCATGCACACTTCTCAAAATATACTACTTATGCATATAGAAATATGGGATTTAGTATGAATGTCACTTGCCTTGGTAACAGGAGGAACAAGCACAGCAAGAATAACAATCACAAGCAAGTCCTTCCTGTTCTTCACAATCTAGCACAAACAATGAATAAAATAAATACCAACACAATACCATCACAACACTAAACATAATCATGTATGCATGAATGATATGCTATGATCATAAGACACACTTATTAATAGTTCTTATTTTCTGTCATTAATAAATGAAATATAATTTTTAGGTATTTCTTATTTTATTTATCAATTAAATAATTATAAAATAATATAGTAAAACTTTGATTTCTATAATTACAACTTTTATTGTTTTTATGACATCTTCAATTTGGACATTTATTAATATTGCTGGACAGAGGGAAATTATACAATCTTAAAACAATTACATTTATTTCTAAAATCTAGATCCAACGGTCCGAAAACGGAGACCACGCGCGGGCGGCGCGGTTCGCCGGAAAAACTCCCGACCGCGGCGGCGCCACGGCCGACATTGTACACGCTCGCATCCTAGGGACCTACGGGATGGATGGGTCTTACCGAGACGTGGAGAAGGTCGATGCGGGGACGGTGGCGAGGTGGCGGTCTCCGGCGTGAACTCCTCCTCGCGTAATCGCTCGCCGGAGTAGCACGAGGCGGCGGTTCTCCTCGGGCGAGCACGGACACGGCGTTGCACTGCGGGAATGAGTTCGAAACCGTGTGAAAAAGCTCCGCATGGAAAAGTTAAAGCGAGAGGGAGCAACGATACGGCACGGGGTGGTTAGGGTTGCGCGCACGGCGAGGTTCTCACCGACGGCGACGGCGGAAAAGCGGGGTCTCTAGCGGCCAGCCCAGGGGCTCTTTGGAGGAGGTGTTTGGGGCAAAACACGGAGGAGCTCGGGGACTTTTAGTAGGGGAAAACAGCGAGGTAAATGGAGCAGTAAATCGCCGCATTCAAACGAAATCAAATCGGGCGTTTCGGTCGGAGACGTGGGCGTGATTTGGGGACGAACGGCTCCGCGGGGGAGATGACAGGTGGGTCCCACCTGTCAGCGACTGCGAGCGAGCGCGCGGGGCGCTGGGCCGCTGGCGGGCTGATCGGCTACGCGCGCGCGGCAGATAGCTACGGGCCACGGCCCACTCGACTCAGAAATCCAATTATTTTTATTTAAAACCTTTTTCTGTTTTTAAATACTGATTTCAAATATGATTTTTAAACCTATTCAAAACATTTCAGAAAAAATCATAAAAATATGTTTTGGAAAGGTTATTAAAAATGGAACTTTTTAACATTATACTTGCCCATATATAAATTGGTAAATTTTTATTTATTAAAGGAGTTTTAAATAAGCACTTTATGGATTTATAGGTTATTTTATATTTATAATTTGAAGTTTTATTTAATATTTTTGTGATGTAGTTTTATGCCCAATGATGCATGATGCTTGAATGCAAGTTTTAAATTTTTGCAAAATTTGGGATGTTACAGACTAACCTCCTTAAGAGGAAGCTCGCCTTCGAGCTTCGGAAGGATCAGCAAATAGGTGTGGATGGTCTTCTCGGAGGTAGTCCTCTCGTTCCCAGGTGGCTTCTTCCTCAGTGTGATGGTTCCATTGGACTTTACAAAACTTGATGGTTTTGGTACGGGTGACTCTTTCTGCGGTCTGCAATATCTTGATGGGTTTCTCTTCGTAGGTCAGGTCACTCTCCAATTCCAAACCTCTTCACACCCGTGAGTGGCGACACTCTAAGATAGGTTCTATCGCCCACCTCGTAGGCGACTTCCCTACGTTTAGAATCCGTGTAGCTTTTCTGGCGTGACTGTGCTACCTTCAACCTATCTTTAATTAATCTGACCTTCTCTTCAGCTTCTTGGATTATATCAGGTCCAAAGAAACTTCGTTCTCCTACACCACTCCACAATAATGGGGTTGTGCATTTCTTCCCATATAAAGCCTCAAATGGTGCCATCTCAATGCTAGCTGGATAACTGTTATTGTAGGAGAACTCGGCATAGGGTAGATTGTCATCCCAACTAGACCCATAATCAAGCGCACAAGCTCTTAACATATCTTCTAAAATCTGGTTTACTCTTTCGGTCTGACCATCCGTTTGCGGGTGAAATGCCGTACTGAACTCCAATCTAGTTCCCAGTGACTCATGCAACTGCTTCCAAAAATGGGAGGTGAACTGGGTCCCTCTATCGGACACGATACTCTTGGGGACGCCGTGTAAGCACACAATCCTCTTCATGTAAATATCAGCTAGCTTTGCGCTGGTATAGGTGGTCTTCACGGGTATAAAGTGAGCTATTTTGGTTAAGCGACAAACAATAACCCAAATAGAATCATACCCTGATCTGGTCCTTGGTAACCCGGTGATGAAATCCATCCCAATAGAATCCCACTTCCAGTCCGGTACCTTCAAAGGTTGCAAAAGTCCTGCTGGTTTCTGATGCTCAGCCTTTACTCGACTGCATACATCGCACTTAGCTATATATTCTGCTATTTCTCTTTTCAGATTGTTCCACCAAAATCTCTCCTTCACATCCATATACATTTTGGTATTTCCTGGATGAATGAAGTAAGGTGTTTCATGGGCTTCTTGCAGAATTAACTTCCTGAGACCAGGATCATTTGCCACACATACACGTTTTTCAAACCACAAGTTTCCTTGCTCATCTTCATGAAATCCCTTGGCTTTTCCTGCTCTCAAATTGGCTTTGATTTCTTCAATATCTTTGTCTCCCTTCTGAGCTTCACGTATATTATCCATCAGATTTGGTTGTACTACCATCGAGGCTACAAAACCATCTGGTAACACTTCCAATCAGAGGTCCTTGAATGCCTTGCATAAATCCTCAGGTATTTCTCCTGTCGTGAGGCCATTCAAATACACCTTACGACTCAGGGCATCAGCTACTACATTAGCCTTTCCAGGATGGTATTGGAGACTTAGGTCATAATCCTTGATAAGTTCTAACCATCTTCTCTGCCTCATGTTCAATTCTTTCTGTGTGAAAATATACTTCAAACTTTGGTGGTCAGTGAACACTTCACATCTTTTTCCCATTAGGTAGGGTCTCCAAGTTTTTAGGGCATGTACTACTAAGGCTAACTCGAGATCATGGGTTGGATAATTTGTTTCATGTTTCTTGAGCTGTCTAGAGGCATAAGATGCCACTCTGCCTTCTTGCATCAGCACACTTCCCAGGCCTTGGCGTGAAGCATCACAGTATACTTGGAATTCTTTCTCTAAATCGGGTAAGCATAGAACTGGGGCTGAAACTAGTCGTTTCTTTAATTCCTGAAAACTGGCTTCGCATGCGTCAGTCCACTCAAATTTCTTCTCCTTCTTTAATAATTCCGTCAGTGCCTTGGCGATTTTGGAAAAGTTTTCTATAAATCTTCGGTAGTATCCTGCTAGACCAAGAAAACTTCGTAATTCTCTAACATTCTTTGGTGGTTCCCAATTGGTTACAGCTGAAACCTTTTCAGGATCCACTGCTATCCCCTCCTTGGATACTATGTGTCCTAGGAATGCGACTTGTTCCAACCAAAATTCACACTTGCTGAATTTGGCATATAACTTATGTTCACGTAGTCTCTACAATACTAGGCGCAAATGCTCTTCATGTTCTTTGTGACTCTCGGAGTAGATCAGAATGTCATCTATGAACAGTAACACAAACTTGTCCAGAAAATCCATGAACACTTTATTCATCATATTCATGAAATAAGCTGGAGCATTGGTTAATCCAAATGGCATTACTGTATACTCATAAGAGCCATACCTTGTAACAAACGCTGTTTTTGGTATATCCATCTCTCTAACCTTCATTTGGAGATATCCTGATCGAATATCAATCTTGGAGAACACACATGCACCTTTCAATTGATCAAATAATTCATTTATCTTGGGTAACGGATACTTTTTCTTGATGGTGTGTTCATTTATATCTCTGTAGTCCGTGACTAGTCTCTGGGTTTGATCTTTCTTTTTGACAAAAAGAACTGGCGCTCCCCAGGGCGAAGAACTTGGATGGATAAATCCTTTCAGAAGGTGTTCCTCCAGTTGCTTCTTGAGTTCTTTCAGTTCATCGACGGCCATTGGGTAAGGTCTCTTGGCTATTGGTCCGGTACCCGGTTTTAGTTCAATGAGAAATTCCACATCTCTATCAGGTGGCATTCCCGGTAATTCTTCTGGGAATACATCTGGGTACTCTTGGACAATCAGCACATCACCAAGGCTAACCCCCTTAAGAGAATTTAGCCTAACTTTCTTAAGTTCGAAAGTTGATCTGAATTTAATCTTTTGTTTTTCTGGGGTGTTGAGGGTGATAGCTCTGTTTGCACAGTCTATGATTCCTTCCAAACGGGTCATCCAATCCATTCCGATAATAACATCCAAACCTTGGGTTTCTAGGATGACTAAGTCTGCTGGAAAAAGATATTTTCCAATCCTTAATTCTAACTGCCTACAGCCTGAATTTACTATCATCTCACCCCCAGGTGAACTCACTCTAATAGGTTTTCCTAAGCTTTCCTCGGCTAGCCCATGTTTGTTTACAAAAGCTCTTGATATGAATGAATGCGATGCTCCAGTATCAAATAAGACCAATGCTGGAAAAGAATTGAGCAGGAACTTACCAATCACAGCGTCAGGTTCATCATGAACTTCTTCCACGTTGAGGTGATTTACTTGTCCCTTCTGGAAAGGATTGGGCTTGGAATTTTCATCGGCCTTTCTCTCTGGGCAATCAGTAGCATAGTGTCCCGTCTTCTTGCACTTGAAGCAAGTCACATTAGACAGGTCTTTCTTCCCTTCAGTGTTAGGACGGGGATTACCATTTCCATGATTATGGCCACGGTGATGGTTTCCCTTGAACCCACCATTATTTCCTTTATACCCTCCATTGTGGTTATCACCATGATGCTTTTGGCCACTACCATTGTTGGAGTAGTTCCAGGGTTTATGGCCACTGACTTCTGAGGTGTGTGGTTTCTTGTGAGCCACTTCAGTGTTACCTTTACTTGCACCAAACTTCCTCTTCCTATTCTCTTCCTTTCTGATGTTATTGTCCAGGGTGATTGCCTGATCTAGCAGAATCTGATAGTTAGGAGCATATGCCACAGACAAAGGTATCTTTAGTTCTCCCCGAAGTCCATTTAGGAATTTGTCCTTCCTTTTAGCATCAGTGTCGATGTCTTCTGGTGCGTACCTTGATAGCGTACAGAAGTCATCTATATACTCCTTCAGAGTTCTACCTCCCTGTCTCAAGCTACGAAACTCCTCCTTCTTTAGATTCATTATGCCAGAGGAGATGTGAGCATTGCGGAAACCATCCTTGAACGCATCCCAAGTCATGCCATCCAAGGGATGAGTCACTTGATAGGTCTCCCACCACATGGCAGCAGGTCCTTCCAATAGGTGAGCAGTGAACCTCACCTTTTCTGCCTCAGAACACTCACAGGTTACTAAGTCCTTGTTGACTGAACGGAGCCAGTCATCCGCCACTATGGGTTCAGTAGCAGAGGAGAACTTATTAGGTCTAAGCCTGAGAAATCTTGCAAGTCTGTCCACAGGAGGTGGGGGTGGTGGTGGATGGTTGTTATTGTTGTTGTTGTTGTTGTTGTTGGTTGCTGCAATAAACTGGGTCATCATAGTCATCAGTTGGGCTTGAGCTGCCATCAGCTGTTGCATAGCTTCGCTGTTGTCGGTATCACGACGTGGAGGCATCTGTGGGGTTTTTGCAGGGATGAGTAAAAGATAGATAGATCTATAAGGAGGAACCTTACCCATGCACAAAACAATCCAGTCAAGCACACCATCAATCAACACACCACTTATAAAACAATCAGCAAACAATTCAAAACCTTTAGTTTACGGAAAACGATATAAAAGTTTGGAAAATAAACTCGCGAGGTTCCGAGGATACAAGGGAATGTACTGCCTTACCACAAGTTGGTAGGTCAATACAAGATCAAGACAATGTGGTGTATGATAAATGGTAGTCTCACTAACTAACTACTCGACCATATCCTCTTCCTCCTCTTCAATTTCCTGTATCTCGATTCCTTCATTGGCGAGTACATCCTTGAGTTCCTTTACTTCTTTCTCCAGGGCAAGATTCTTCTCTTGCAGCTCTCTCTTCTCAGTACGAAGCCTTTTGATCAAGTCAGTATCAGCCTCGAACTCGACTTCATTGCTCTCGAGTTCTGCCTTTTGTTTCCTGATGATCTTGTTCTTCTCTTGAACTCTTTTCTCTTGTCTCGTGTACTTCTCCTCTTGTGCAGCGAATCTCTCTTCCCGTGCCTTAGTCACTTCCTCTTGAACCTTCACCTTCTCTTCGTTCTCCTTAAGTAAGGCACATAACTCATCGTTCTTCAGGAGCTCGGTGCGTCGATCTTCATATAGTTCGGTGACAAGGATTTCCAGCTCCTGGAAATAAAGGCTAAGAGGTTTTGCCTTGCCTCTTTCTCCGACATCATACAAGTAAGGTTCTCCATCCTCGTTTCTTCTTCCAAAGAAAATGGAGTAGTGGCCCCTCAACTCTATGCTGTAGCGTCCGCAGAGGCGCCCAATCAAATCTTGCATGACTAGATTGAGCCCTTTGTCTTTGGAGTCACTAACCATTTTGATCTCCAGTGGGGGCTCCTCTCCACGTCCTGGTTGTGTTGCTTTTATTCCCCAGCAACCCTCTTTGTTAAACTTCTTCAGAATGAAGCCCTTTACTTGGGGTAGTGGTAACCCTATCTTCTCGCCGATGTCGAGGAGGTAACAGCCAAAACGGGTGTTCTCGAAGTCCTCCGCAGTGGTGAAGTGAAAGCTCGTCATCCTTTAGGTAGGAAAGAAAGGAAATTAAAACAAGAATTGCATAAGATAAGGAAGTACTAGTTATGGAGTGTATTATTAATTTAGGGGGAATACTAAGTCAAAATCCTAAGGTGATCAACAGATATTAACAACTCTTCGTAAATTGGATTTTTCACTATAGTGAGAGAGACAGACACCCGGCCAGCCACTTATATTGTGGAACAGGTCTCATGTACGTGGACATGTAAAGTTTGTCCCGGGCCGCTTCATCCCACCATGCCGTTAGAATCCAACATACTTGAAAGATGGTAACATTATGACCAAAAAGGGCTTAACCAATCCTAGGGGCTCGAACCTACAGGCAACACTTTGCTCTGATACCATTTTGTAGCACCCCAACTTTTATTAAAGTTGGAACACCTGTGTTATGTGCTAGTCCCTGAATCACTGCCAACACCACAGTACAAAATATAGAGTACCATTGCATAAGTATTAAATTGCTACAACGAGATCCAAAAATAATAGCCAATATGGCTTTATTACAATTTGCATAGCCATGAAGGCTAGCTAAAGTTCAAAGTTCACAGCGAAAGAGAAATAACATTGAGCCTCATCTTCAAGCATGCGCCACAGGCAGTCATGTTGGGTGTAGACTCGAGCCAAAATCATTCAGCATCAGAATACCTGCACATTGGAATATGCAGCCCCCGAAGGAGGTCAATACAATGATGTATTGGCAAGTGACTATGGTGGATATATTCTGGCAAGTCTAACATCTATATGCATATTTGGCTTGGTGGGGTTGAAGGCTATTTGCAGAAAGCAAGTTTTCTCCTATCATTTTGTAAAACACTTTTATTTCTCGAAGACTTGGCACCGAGGGATAAAGCCCAAGTGCACCAACAATTCTTTCCTTAGTCAAATTTTACTTTATGAAAACAGTGTTGAGATTCTTCTGCCCATCCTTGTCCAGTTGCTCAAGTAGTCCATTTCCGGGGACACGGCTGAGAACTCAGATTGTCGACTCTGCACAGGTTGTGCACTTTCACCTTTAGACACAATTTGTCCGAGAAATCCTATACACACGGAGTGTATTATGGAAAGGAGAGAATTGAGACAAGAATTTTCAGAAGAAGAATGCAACCATACTAGCAAGACCCGTTCCACCTATCATCTCTACATCTGCTTGTCAAGCTGACAGGTTGCACTCCCACATCTTAATCATTCAAGACAGAGCCCATTGTCAAAAGGTTGCACGGGAAGCTTCTAAACTTGGAGGGACTTGGTAATATCTTCGTTCCTGGGTGGCCATCCACAAGTGTACTTCTGGGTAACAACCACCATACTCATGGCCCTAAGTAGAATAGACATTCATCCTAGGCGATGACAACCACAAGCATAGTCCCAAAAGCCACTCAACATAAATCATATCAACCAATTCCACCCAGATGTGTATTTTAGATTTTTAACACTTAGAAACATTTCCATAACATGGTAAACATTTTTATAGCATGGCTAAGCAACTAATAAAATCTTTTCATGGCTGCTTAGGGAAAAGGGTGGCTACACACTACTAGGATATTTGTGAAACACAAACTAGCTTAGCATTATAAAATAAATCAAAAATCCCTATCATGCACACTACTCAAAATATACTACTTATGCATATAGAAATATGGGATTTAGTATGAATGTCACTTGCCTTGGTAACAGGAGGAACAAGCACAGCAAGAATAACAATCACAAGCAAGTCCTTCCTCTTCTTCACAATCTAGCACAAACAATGAATAAAATAAATACCAACACTATACCATCACAACACTAAACATAATCATGTATGCATGAATGATATGCTATGATCATAAGACACACTTATTAATAATTCTTATTTTCTGTCATTAATAAATGAAATATAATTTTTAGGTATTTCTTATTTTATTTATCAATTAAATAATTTTAAAATAATATAGTAAAACTTTGATTTCTATAATTACAACTTTTATTGTTTTTATGACATCTTCAATTTGGACATTTATTAATATTGCTGGACAGAGGGAAATTATACAATCTTAAAACAATTACATTTATTTCTAAAATCATTTTTATTATTTAAGTTATTATTTTAATGGCCGAAATACTCCTCTGATAATTATACAAATTATAATTTGTCAAAGGGAAAAACAAATGATGTAGAAATAAACTACATGAGCAGAGCTTTCCAATGACATAAAGTTTATCAATTTTGGACTTACAGATCAAATGTTATGAATTTTGCAAGTTTTAATAGTTTTCTGTTTTAATTTCTAAGTTATTCGAAATAGAAAAAGAATCGGCCACGCGGCGCGATCTGATTCGTCCGTACCGATTCGACACGGATCGGCAGCGTGGGTCGTCCGATCTCCTTAATAACGAGCGCTCGGGATTAAATGGATCTAGATCCAACGGTCCGAAAACGGAGACCACGCGCGGGCGGCGCGGTTCGCCGGAAAAACTCCCGACCGCGGCGGCGCCACGGCCGGCATTGCACGCGCTCGCATCCTAGGGACCTATGGGATGGATGGGTCTTACCGAGACGTGGAGAAGGTCGATGCGGGGACGGTGGCGAGGTGGCGGTCTCCGGCGTGAACTCCTCCTCGCGTAATCGCTCGCCGGAGTAGCACGAGGCGGCGGTTCTCCTCGGGCGAGCACGGACACGGCGTTGCACTGCGGGAATGAGTTCGAAACCGTTTCAAAAAGCTCCGCAAGGAAAAGTTAAAGCGAGAGGGAGCAACGATACGGCACGGGGTGGTTAGGGTTGCGCGCACGGCGAGGTTCTCACCGACGGCGACGGCGGAAAAGCGGGGTCTCTAGCGGCCAGCCCAGGGGCTCTTTGGAGGAGGTGTTTGGGGAAAAACACGGAGGAGCTCGGGGGCTTTTAGTAGGGGAAAACAGCGAGGTAAATGGAGTAGTAAATCGCAGCATTCAAACGAAATCAAATCGGGCGTTTCGGTCGGAGACGTGGGCGTGATTTGGGGACGAACGGCTCCGCGGAGGAGATGACAGGTGGGTCCCACCTGTCAGCGACCGCGAGCGAGCGCGCGGGGCGATGGGCCGCTGGCGGGCTGATCGGCTACGCGCGCGCGGCAGATAGCTACGGGCCACGGCCCACTCGACTCAGAAATCCAATTATTTTTATTTAAAACCTTTTCTGTTTTTAAATACTGATTTCAAATATGATTTTTAAACCTATTCAAAACATTTCAGAAAAATTCATAAAAATATGTTTTGGAAAGGTTATTAAAAATGGAACTTTTTAACATTATACTTGCCCATATATAAATTGGTAAATTTTTATTTATTAAAGGAGTTTTAAATAAGCACTTTATGGATTTATAGGTTATTTTATATTTATAATTTGAAGTTTTATTTAATATTTTTGTGATGTAGTTTTATGCCCAATGATGCATGATGCTAGAATGCAAGTTTTAAATTTTTGCAAAATTTGGGATGTTACAGTTCCAAGCTTGGGGGGAGTGCCGCGGTATCACCATTATCTTTCATCTTTTACCTTTTTAGTAGTGTCATATCATGAGTAGGGAAGTTATCTTATATTATGGTCTGCAATGTGGAAGTATCTCTCTTTTAGTTGGTTATCTATGTATCCCTTGGTGTGAGTTGCCGTTATGGAATATTAATGAGAAGTGTTATCATTTATTTTCTACACACTTTATTTTACGTTGCAACTTTTATCATGTATGGTTGATCTTGTCATTTTGTATTGGTGATCACTTTGGGAACATATAGTAAATCTTTTGGCTTTGGCAAACTTAGCATTGGTTCGTAGCTACAATACTTTAAGGTGGGGAGGAGTCAGACCACTATAATATCAAAGGTTGAGTTTTTCAAAAATATAGGCACTCCTCCATGGTTTGAGATTGATTGGTGGGCACCCGAGGATTCGGCTAGCGATGGTATGATTAGAAAGGTGGGGAGGAGTGTCATGGCTGTGAAAGTAAAGAGAAAAATAAGTTGAATATGATAAAGGCTTGTTTTAGAAAAAAAATCGGAACCACCCTTAACTTGCTTAGTATGGAAGATAACAAGAACTCTGTTTCGAATCGTTGACAACAACACACACCGCTCAAAAACTTACTTTTATACTCTCTATATGGTTTCTAAAAGCTATAAAACAAAAAGCTCTAGCACATGCTTGAATCTCTGCTTCCCTCTGCGAAGGGCCTATCTTTTACTTTATGTTGAGTCAGTAAACCTATCTCCTTCTATCTTAAGCAAGCATTTGAGTTGATTGTGATTCAACCCTTTATACATTAGTATTGTTAATCTTGTCTTTCATTCTTTCTTGCTTAGCACATTGTTGGTATCTAATGAATATGATTTTTGGAGCTATCAACCTATAAAGAGGGCTGTTTTATAAACTAAGCTCATTTGCTCATTGTTCTCTGACCAAGGACTAAGTTTGCCAACACCAACTATGGTTTTCTTTATGAACTTTACTGTGGTTTCCCTCTACTTGTTACAAGTTGATTTATACATGGACGGAGTTAATATCTAAGATGACTTGTGCATTTATACATGTGATGCTTCTTGCATGTATATTTTATATCGACACTTCACTTCATAAACCTGAGTTCATGTTTACCGAGTTCAGGTTTCGCTTGGGGACAAGCGAGGTCTAAGCTTGGGGGGAGTTGATACGTCCATTTTGCATCACTATTTTATATCATAATTTACTACTATTCATTGATATATATCGTATTTGGAGATGATACTTATGTTATTTCATCTATTTTGCATGATTGATGATCATTGGGGGATGGAACTCCGGAGTCTAAATTCTGCTGGAAAAAGCACTGTCAATATACAATATTTACGAAGACTAGAAGAACAAAGTGGCTAACTGGGATTTATTTCTGAATTATTTCATGAAGGAGGCCAAAAGGGGAGCCTGGAGTGGGCCCCAGGGGGGCCACACCACCTCCCGGCGCGGCTCCCAAGCCAGTCGCGTGAGCAGGTGTGTGGCCACCCGGGCCTACCACTTGGCACACCCCTTCGCGCACTTCTTCCCCCCGAAGACCTAATATTATTACGTTGGCCAGAAAACATCTCCGCCGCCATCACGAGGCGGAGAAGCCAGAGAGTGAAAAGCTCTCCGGCAGGCTGCGTTGCCGCCGGGGAAATTCCCTCCCAGAGGGGGGAAATCGTCGCCATCGTCACCGTCATCGAGCTGTAGTCCATCACCACCGCCAACACCACCATCTCCCCCGACGACGCCGTCATCTCCATCCATCCACTCCGTTCCCGCTGTAACATCTAGGGCTAAACTCTATGTATTTGATAGGGGGAACTCTCCCGATGTTGATTACTCTTGTTATTGATGCTATTGAGTGAAACCGTTGAACTAGGGTTTATGTTCAGATTGTTATCCATCATTATATCACCTCTTATCATGTTCATTATGGTGTGTTGTGAGTAGTTCGTTGTGTTCTTGAGGACATGGGAGAAGTCTAGATCTTAGTAGTGAACTATGTTGATTAATATTTGATGTTTCGATATTTAAGTTGTGGTGCCATTCTTCTAGTGGTGTCATGTGAACGTCGACTACATGAAACTTCGCCTTTATGGACCTAGGGGAATGCATCGTGTACTCGGTTATCATTTGTGGGGTTGCCGGAGTGATAGAAAACTAAACCCCCGTTGGTATTCCGATGCGCAAGGGATCGCAGGGTCTAAGAGTTTAAGGCTATGGTTAGATTTATCTTAATTACTTTCTTGTATTTGCGGATGCTTGCAAGAGGTATAATCATAAGTATGTATTAGTCCTAGGAAGGGCGGTGCATTAGCATAGGTTCACCGTCACGACACTTATCTAAACACTAAAGGTTATTCATCAATATGAAGCGAAAACACTAGACAGAAATCCCGTGTGTCCTCAAGAACATTTGGTCATCATAAGTAAACAAACCGGTTTGTCCTTTGCTCTCAAAAGGATTGGGCCCCTCGTTGCAATTATAATTACCGCGCTCTATCTACTCGGACTTTATTTCTCTGTTATATCAAAGTCTACTGAAAACTTGTCTGCTAGTGTTTACAGTGAAATCCTCATCAAAACCACTTGTCAACACCTTCTGCTCCTTGTTGGGTTCGGCACTCTTATTTATCGAAAGTACTGCGATACACCCCGTATAGTTGGGGGTCATCAGTGGCAGAGGCTAGCCGCGAGGCTGTGGTCGCGGAGGCTGCGGAGGAGGACGCGACGACCAAGGAGAACAAGAGCGGCAACCCCAGGTGGCAATCCATGGCGACCACGGTGCTGCCCCTGCCGTTCCTGGGAACGGTGGGCAGTTCTAAGAAGTTGCCGGGGTTATGGGCTGCATCCATGGGGGCTCCTCTTTGCCTCCTTCCAACATCGCCGGCAAAAAGCTGGTGCGCGAGCTGAACGCGGTGGTCTCCGCACCACCTCGACCCCTGGATTGGTCTCACCATGTCATCACCTTCGACTCAGAAGACCATCCCGCTAATACGGCCGGGATCGGAACGCTGCCCTTGATCGTGTCCCCGATCATCCATAACTTCAAGGTCACCAAGATGCTGGTCGATGGAGGCTCTAGCCTCAATCTGCTGACAGCCAAGGCCTTGACCGCCCTGCAAGTTCCGTTCTCCCGCCTCTTCGACACAAACGTCTTCCAGGGCGTGAGCGGAAGCATCACGCGCCCCATCAGCGACTACAAGAATTATCGCACCGAGGATGTCACCTTCGATGTTGCGGACACCCCGCTTCCGTACAACTACATACTTGGCCGACCCTCTCTGGCGAAGTTCATGGCCGTCTCCACTTCGCCTACAACATGTTGAAGATCCCGACACCATATGGAGTAATCAAGATCCAAGCCGACGTGTAAGACACTATCTTATGTGTCCAAAAGCTGAACAAGACGGTGGCCGCAACGTCAAGCATTTACCCAGAAGCAATGGAGGATGATCTCGACGCATTCCCCGGGAACGAGGCTGATCCCGGGGGCTCGACTTCAACTTCCATCAAGAAGGCGGCGTTTCAAGGCGACTCTCGGATGACCAAGAAGGTGGCCCTGGCGGGGGATGGAGTCCGCTCTATCACCATCGGCGCTCGCCTAACGGACAAATTGGAAAGCGTGCTCATCGCCTTCCTTCAGGAGAACTCTGATGTCTTTATGATATCTCGTTTGTACATAATATGTTTTGTGTCATGCTATAACCGTATTAAGCGGGAACATTAATACGGGTGTGATGCGTAAACAACCAGGTCCCTAGTAGCCTCTAGTAAGACTAGTTTCGTTGCACGATTGATGATCGAGGTTTTCCGACCATAGGGTATGGCGCTAGTCGGCAATGAAAGTCATATCGTTGGTGGAACGATGTGATGGACATAACCATATTTGTAGGACGTAGTCATTACGCCTTCGACCGTGAGATCAACTCTTATTGTTATTCCTGGAAGATACTTTGATCGCACCAAACGTCGTATCTTATATAGTATGACAATAACGGTGATACTTTTGGGTATCAGAAGGGGGTAGTTGAGACGAGGGGTCAAGAGCGGGTTATGCCAATCCGCATAGCAGGATAGATAATCTAGGGCCCACTCGGTGAGATTATGTCGAATGAGCTTGCAAGCATGTGACTAGGTCACGAAGACATGAAATCATAGACGAGTAGAACATAGCATTGTCAGTAACGAGGTCAGCTAGGTATGGAGATATCTATGAACGATGCTCGGACACGCAAAGTATCGCTATGGCAAAAGGTTTAAGACTTTACGTTCAGGTTTGATAGATGAGAGTCATTCATTATATCACAGGGATTAATTCATGGGGTCTAGGTCTACGAGTTAGTCGTTCATAAGAGAGGAGTCTCGATCATAGATGTTATTATATCGAACTGCTAGGGTAACACACTTAAGGGGTTTCGACAAAAAACCGGAAAGGAAAGAGATCACCGGGAACGTCCCGGGGGAGGAGGTCCGATGGAGATCGGGCGGCGACGATATAGTTTTCCGAGTTAGAATAAATTATATATAATATGTTTGATATTAATTGGTGTAATTAATGTCTAAATTTGATTTTATATATTTATTTTCGAATTTATTTAGGCTGATTTCCCTAAATGGTCCTTCTGGTCGAAAGAAGGCCCAAGAGGGGAAAATTCTCTAGGGGGATTCGGTGGGGGGCATGGAGGCCAGCCTAGGTGGGCCAAATGGGGCCCACCAGGGCAGGCGCACCAGCCAATGCCGCACGAGGCATGTGGGGGTTAGTCCGACATTGCCTGGCTGGCCAGTTGGCTCCCCCCTGGGAGCCTATATAAGAAGGGGCACCCGTAGCCTTTTAATTCACCAATTAATTCCCCAATTCTCTCTCGATTTCATGATTCCCTTTGTCGGAGTTGTGCTCGGTTGAGAGGGGGATATCTCCACCATAGCCCGCTGCCGCGCTGCTGGTGTTCCGGTCCAAGTCTTCCGCTGCTCGTCCTGGACTGGAGCTTCGGAGTCCGTCGTCTCCACCGTACGTGTGTGATATCCAGCGAGGTGCTACGCTACCAGTGCTAGAAGGTCTACTTCCTCTTCACAACCTTGAGGTCGGCTACGTCGTCTTCGTCGTCAACGCTTGTGCGGGCGCATAATCCCCGCTATTCGGTCTACGGGGGTATGTATTCCATTCTCCACCGTACTTCTATATCTGCATAGTATAGATCTTGGCTAGTGACAGGATATCGCCGAGAGGAAATTTTTTGTGTTCTGTCTGCGATCCCCTTCAGCTGTTAGAACCCGTGTTCTTCACGGGGGCACCGTTCGTATTATTTGCTATCCTCTTGCGTGCACTTGTGATTCCAGCGGCATCGAGTTGATGAAGCGGCCCGGACCGACTTTACGCGTACGCTTACGCGAGACTGGTTCCACTACTGACATACGGCTTGTACCGTCTCTGTGGCTGGCGGATGTCAGTTTCTCTCTCTTTTGTTGGCTTTGCATTTTCAATGGAGGGCCCGAAATGGATGCTTAAACATGCAATTATTGGATCGTTGTTGTGGTCATTAGGTGCGTAGGTATGAAGCGGTTCTATTTACGACAGCCCCAAGCCACGTAAAAATATGCAAAAGATAAAGTAGAAGCCTCTAACTTTATTTTGCAGGGGCAATGTGATATGGTCAAGGTAGATTTATTAAATTGTTTATGAACTGCGGGCGCCAAGAAGACCATGGCGCAATGGACTATATCGCATCGGATTACATTTGATGTTATTGTGTGCATCTTATATTGTGTGATTATATATATTAGTTACGCGGCGGTAGTTATATATAATATGATCACTTCAAAATACCACTAGTGTTCGTCCTCCAACGAGCACCACCAAGAAAGTTATACGTTATGAGGCAGGCTGTGACGATCGGGTGTCAGACATATCGTCGTTCGCATACAGTGGGTGTAAGCCATGTTGCACAAGCGTTATGTGGAGGTTATTTTGGCGAGCCTAGCATATGCAGATATGGCCTCGGAACATGGAGGCCGAAAGGTCGAGCATGAGTCACAGAGTTGTTGTGATTGACAATTGTCTACCCTTGAAGTTGTGTTGCCGGCTCTGACGATGAGGGGTTGTGCAATGGATGGGGGTCGTGTAATCGCTTAAACGACCAGGAGGGATGTTCGTTTGAGTGGGAGTTCGGATAGTTATTTTCTAAAATACTAGAACTCAAACTATAATGAACAAAGTCTGTTTTGCAAACATTTGTAGATATTAACCAATGTAATAACATCTTTTAAATTAGGCGCATTCCTGCGATTGAGAAACTTAAAAGGTTGGGTCCAAACTTCATAGTTTTATACTTTAGCTTGAGGATACTCCTTGTTTAAACCGTTAGCTCTTTGTGATACAATACCCGCTAGGAGATAAACCCGAAGATTCCGCTAACAAAAGATAATTTGGATTATCAGGTTTTGTGCGGATGATATCATCATAGTCTAGTGTATGCTATGATCTCTGCCATAGAGAACCAACGGTGGGTACGAGTTATTAGACCGCGAACATATGAGATGGTCGCTAAACTCGGGGTACCCCTAAAGTTGGGTTGATGAAGTTTATCAGTACGTTGACTGATTGTCTTCTCAACCAAGATGGAAGAGAATACACACATTAAAGGAGCACGTGGCAGTCATACTTGATGACATTGGTCATACTTGATGACATATGTGAAGGGAATATGCCCTAGAGGCACTTAATAAACATAGTTTATTGGCAAGATCCCAATTGTTCATCATATGTTTTCTACCATGCTATAACTGTATTAAGAGAAAACATTAATACACGTGTGGTAGATAAACAGCAGGTCCCTAGTAGCCTCTACTAAGACTAGTTCGTTGCACGATTGATGATCGAGATTTTCCGATCATAGGGCATGGCGCAGGTCGGCAATGTAAGTCATATCGTTAGGTGTAACGATGTGATGGACATACCCAGTATTTATAGGACATAGTCATTACGCCTTAAGACCGTGAGATCAACTCTTATTGTTATCCCTGGAAGATACTTTGATCGCACCAAACGTCATATCTTATATAGTGTGAAAATGATAGGTGATACTTTTGGGTATCGGAAGGGGGTAGTTGAGACGAGGGGTCAACAGCGGGATTTGTCAGTCCGCATAGCCGGATAGATACTCTAGGGCCCACTCGGTGAGATTATGTCAAATGAGTTTGCAAACATGTGACTAGGTCACCAGCTGACACAATATCATAGACGAGTAGAAGATAGCGATGTCGGTAACGAGATCATGCTAGGTATGGAGATATCTGAGAATGATGCTCGGACACGCTGAGTATCGCCATGACAAAGGGTTTAAGACTATACGTCCAGGTTTGATAGATGAAAGTCATTCGTTATATCACACGGATTAATTCATGGGGTCCAGGCCTACGAGTTAGTCGTTGATCATAGAGGAGTCTTGATTGTACCTGTTATTATATCGCACCGCTAGGGTAACACACTTAAGGGGTTTCGACAAGACAACCGGAAAGGAAAGAGATCACCGGGAGCGTCCCGGGAATGGTTCGATGGAGATCGGGCAGCGACGAAAGAGTTTTCGGAGCTAGAATAAATTATATAAAATATGTTTGATATTTATTAGTGTAATTAATGTTTAAATATGATTTTATATATTTATTTTCGAATTTTTAAAGGCAGATTTCCCTAAATGGGCCTTCTAGTGGAAAGAAGGCCCATGAGGGGGGGGGGGGGGGGGGGGGAAGCTTCCCCCCAAGGGAGGGGGGCTGGTTCGGCCAGCCCCTAGTGGGCCACAAGGAGCCCACTAGGGCCGGCGCACCAGGCATGTGGGGATAGTCCCACATTGCCTGGCTGGCAAGGTTGGCTCCCCCTGGGAGCCTATATAAGAAGGGGCACCCCTGGCCTTTTAATTCACCAGTTAATTCTCTTATTTCTCCTTGATCTCGTGATTCCCTTTGTCGGAGTTGCGCCGAGGAGGATGAGGGGATCTCTTCCACCATAGCCCGCTGGTGTTCCGTTCCATGTCTTCCGCTTCTCGTCCTAGACTGGAGCTTCGGAGGCCGTCGTCTCCACCGTATGTGTGTGACGCCCTGCGAGGTGCTGCGCTAGCAGTACTCGGAGGCCTACTTCCTCCACCCGACCTCGGGGTAATCTTTGTCGCGCGAGCTCTCCGCGACCTAGAGGTCGGCTACGTCGTCTTCGTTGTCAACGCTTGTGCGGGAGCGTAATCCCCGCTATTCGGTCTACGAGGGTATGTATTCCGATCTCCGCTGTACTACTATATCTGCATAGTGTAGATCTTGGCTAGTTTAAGCATATCGTTGCTAGGAAATTGTTTTCTGCACACGATCCCCTTCAGTGGAATCAGAGCCGATCTATCGTAGATATAGCTGTACGCTTTTAGAACCCGTGTTCTGCACGGGGGCACCGTTCCTGTTATTTGCTACCCTCTAGCGTGCACTTGTGATTCCAGCGGCATCGAGTTGATGAAGCGGCCCGGACCGACTTTATGCGTACGTTTACGCGAGGCTGGTTCCACTACTGACATACGGCTTGCACCGTATCTGTGGCTGGCGGGTGCCTGTTTTTCTCTCTTTAGTTGGTCTTGCATTTTCAATGGAGGGCCCGAAAGGGATGCTTAAACATGCAATTATTGGATCGTTCTTGTGGTCATAAGGTTCGTAGGTATGAAGCGGTTCTATTTACGAAAGCCCCGAGCCACGTAAAATATGCAAAAGATAAAGTAGAAGCGTCTAACTTTATTTTGCAGGGGCTATGTGATATGGTCAAGGTAGGTTTATTAAATTGTTTATAAACTTCGGGCGCCAAGAAGACCATGGCGCAATGGACTATATCACATTGTATTACATTTGATGTTTTGTGTGCATCTTATATTGTGTGATTATATATATAGTATATATTAGTTGCACGGCGGTAGCTATATAAGATGATCCCTTCAAAATACCACTAGTGTTCTCCCTCCAACGCGCACCACCAAGAAAGTTCTACGCTATGAGGCAGGCCGTGATGATCGGGTGTCAGACATCTCGTCGTTCGCATAAAGTGGGTGTAAGCCATGTTGCACAAGCGTCAGCGTGGAAGTTTTTGGCGGCGAGCCTAGCACATTCAGAAATATGGCCTCGGAACAGGGAGACCGAAAGGTCGAGCACGAGTCACAAAATTGGTGTGGCGGACTTTTGTCTACTCTTGAAGTTGTGCCGCCGACTCTGATGATGAGGGGTGGTGCAATGGATGGGGGTCGTGTAATCGCTTAAACGACCAGGAGGGATGTTCGTTTGAGTGGGAGTTTGGATAGTTATTTTCTAAAATACTAGAACTCAGAATATAATGAACATAGTCTGTTTTGCAAACCTTTGTAGATATTAACCATTGTGATAGCATCTTTTAAAATTAGGCGCATTCCTGCGATTGAGAAACTTAAAAGGTTGGGTCCAAACTTCATAGTTTTATACTTTAGCTTGAGGATACTCCTTGTTTAAACCGTTAGCTCTTTGTGTTACAATACCCGCTAGGAGATAACCCCGGAGATTCCGCTGACAAAAGATAATTTGAATTATCAGATTTTGTGCGGATGATATCATCATAGTCCAGTGTATGCTATGATCTCTGCCATAGAGAACCAACCGTGGGTACGAGTTTTTAGATCACGAACATATGATATGGTCGCTAAATTCGGGGTACCCCAAACATTGGGTTGATGAAGTTTATCAGTACGTTGACTGATTGTCTTCTCAACCAAGATGGAAGAGAATACACACATTGAGGGAGCACGTGGCGGTCATACTTAATGACATATGTTCATACTTGATGAACATTGAGACGCCTCGCTCAGCTCAATCACTGTATGACAGACATCGTTGCCAAGTGCAAATCCTCTGTCATAGACTATGTCATGCAAGGGGAATCGTTCACCTTCATGGTTCTTTATTACAGTGGAAGTATCAAGAAAATTAAACAGATCGCTGGAAGTCATCAATGATGATGGTGTATATATGATATACATGTTATGAATGTTTTAGCTAAGCAAGTACTCACAGTAATGACTAAGTTTTGAACTAGTCATGTTTTGTGAAAACCAGGTTCGCTGCTTGAGTAGCTTGAAAGGATGAGGCGACATTGTGTGTTGATAATGGCAGTCAAGTTGTTGTGATGGCCATAGACACTCTCCCTCTAGATCTACCATTTGAATAAATTCTTTATGATCGCCTGTTAGTATGATCGTTACAAGTGTGTCTCCTCTAGCGAGACACTTGTTCATACATGTTAGTGACAAATTTGGTGTCCTATATTTATAAAGTAATGATCATATGCCGATTTGAATTTAGATGGTAGAAGCTCCCACATTCATAATATTAATGCCAAAGGATACAAACTTAATAAAGACACCACCTATGTGTGGCACTACCGTTTAGTCATGTCAATGTTATTGTCAATGCATTAGCTCCATACCGGATGGATCTACAAGTCCTAAGATTTGATCTTTTGACACTTGCAAAATAACTGTGATACCGTTTTCGGAAAGCGGGCATATAACTTATTGATAGTCATACATAGAGATGTATGTGGTTCAATGAAGTAATTGACGGGTAGTGGAGACCTTTATTTCGTGAACTTCACTGAACGTTTTGAGTATAGCTTGTTGAGAATCGTGCATATGGGTGTATGTGAATCAATGAAGTACTTTAACGTGTAGTGGAAGTCTTTATTTCATAGACTTCATGAATATTCCGAGTAGATATATGGATATCCACTCCGGGGAATGTTAGTCTGAAATTTTGATTCGATCAAACAGAGTTCAAAATGAAGTAGGAAATAAACTTAACAAGAAAATCAAATTCCCACGATGTAGATCGAGGAAATGAAAATTTGAGTTATAATGTTGGCACATCATTAGAAGACTTGTGAGAAGAGTTCCACAAATTACGTCGCATGGAACACCATAGTGTCATGGTGTGTTAGGACGTCGTAATTACACTCTATCGGATAGTGTGTGGTAAATAAATCTCTTACCGAATTATTGTGATCATTAGAGTCATATGGTAGAAACGTAAACACTCACGTTAGCAAATAGGGAAACCATTTGAATCCATGGAGACAATACCATACGAGTGATGGCATGGCTTTTAGCCTGGATTGTCGTTTCAACAATTTAGTGTTTCGATGTGATCAAACCTAAAATGGATTAATCTTTGTAGTATACCCTACCTAGGCATACGAGGAAACCTAAAATGGATTAATACAGCTTGAAAAAGCTGATGATTCAAGATCATGATGTTCTGAGCTCATACTAAGAACGTAGGCATACGAGGTTGTGTTCCACACTGTGTGTTACGACAATCTTGTTATGAAGGTCATATTAATGGAATATGATAGACCTACGAACTACGAAGAAGAGATGGTGGACCTAAGTCCGAGAAATGGCTATGAGTCATTTATGATCCGAAATAAAATCCATATACGATTACCAGGTAATGACTTGGGAGATCTTGATGGCATCTAGGATGTTAATAGTATATGGAATTTTATGAGAGAGTAGACATTGAGCAGATTTGATTTGTCGTGAAACAGTTCCGACAGATTCAAAAGTTGACCACATGAGAGTTTGTCTCAAGTGGCGAAGCCTAAATCTATTCTGGGTCGTTTAGCAATCACTATAATCTCGAATGAGAAATTGATAGATGGATAAGGAAACCATGTTTCTTACTAGTGTCATTAAGAAAGAGTTGGTGATCCCGAGGATGCTAAACATGTATGCAAACTTCGGTGGTCCATTCATGGGCTGAAGCAAGCATATCGGAGCTGGAATCTTCACTTTGATAATGTGATCAAAGGATTTTGGAGTTGTCCAAAATAGTTGAAGAAACCTACATTTGCAAAGAAGTGAGTGGGAGCAAAGTAGCTTTCCTTGATCTTATATGCGGAAGGCATATTTGAGTGGGAGCTAAGTAGCTTTCCTTGATCTTATATGCGGAAGGCATATTTGAGTGGGAGCTAGGTGTCATTCGTGATTTTGTATGTGACGCCATATTGAATGACACAGATCCTCTAGTAGAGTGTAAAGGATTATTTAAGTGATTAAATTTTCCATGAAATGAAGTTAGGAGTATTAGGCATCTAATTTATAATTGTAGATCGTAAGGGGCTTAATAACATTAAGTCGGAATATTTCCTAAGTCAAGATTCTGAAGTGTTTGAGAATATGACAAGCAAAGAAAGAGGTTCTTGCTTGTATGACTAGGTAAAATATTAAGTTTATCTTGGCAGTTTCAGTTATAGCAAATGATGTTCGACATTATCTATGTATCAGTCATAGATGCTATCAGATTGAAAGCTCGACTTAGTGTGACCCAAGTTCTTGGTTGAAGAACAGGTTCTGGAGTGATCCTTGTATGGATCAATGAACAAACGTTAAGTTTATTCTTCAGTGTCTATGAGAACTGAAGATATGTTTTCTAGTAAAGGGTAAGAGTGGAAAGACAACTTGCCGTAAAGCGGTTACGATGATGCAAGTTATGACACTGATCCATACGACTAGAAATCTCATATAGGAGATGTCCTTTATTTTGAAGATAGACATGGTTAGTTTGCGAAGTCGCATATGAATGCACTGTCGCATAATCTACATAGGTATAGAAATATATCGCGACTTTAGAAGTAGCAAGTGTGATTGGACTGAGCAGTTTTCCGAGCATAGGTGGTCCCCTTAATAGATCTCGTAGACTTTTAAGGCCCAAGCTACACGAATGCTCGAGTCTCACTCCATCCACTGGATATATTTCACCGTCATCGTAAGATACGGGATGATGTCAAACTAGGTGACATAGAAGTGTTGCAAAGCACATATAGGTCTCAATGTGTTAGATCTATTGACTGTATTCCTCTTCCACGAGGCGAGAAGGCACCAAGATGCTATGGGTGTTGAGCTTTTACCAAGTTGTAAACTAGATTAAGTGTTACTCTAGTGCAAGTGGGACACTGAAGGGAATATGCCCTAGAGGCACTTAATAAACATAGTTTATTGGCAAGATCCCAATTGTTCATTATATGTTTTCTACCATGCTTTAACTGTATTAAGCGAAAACATTAATACATGTGTGGTAGATAAACAACCAGGTCCCTATTAGCCTCTACTAAGACTAGTTTCGTTGGGCTATTGATGATCGAGGTTTTCCGATCATAGGGCATGGCGCCGGTCGGCAATGGAAGTCATATCGTTAGGTGTAACGATGTGATGGACATACCCAGTATTTATAGGACATAGTCATTACGCCTTAAGACCGTGAGATCAACTCTTATTGTTATCCCTGGAAGATACTTTGATCGCACCAAACGTCATATCTTATATAGTGTGACAATGATAGGTGATACTTTTGGGTATCGGAAGGGGGTAGTTGAGACGAGGGGTCAACAGCGGGATTTGTCAGTCCGCATAGCCGGATAGATACTCTAGGGCCCACTCGGTGAGATTATGTCAAATGAGTTTGCAAACATGTGACTAGGTCACCAGCTGACATAATATCATAGACGAGTAGAAGATAGCGATGTCGGTAACGAGCTCATGCTAGGTATGGAGAAATCTGAGAATGATGCTCGGACACGCTGAGTATCGCCATGACAAAGGGTTTAATACTATTCGTCCAGGTTTGATAGATGAAAGTCATTCGTTATATCACAGGGATTAATTCATGGGGTCCAGGCCTACGAGTTAGTTGTTGATCATAGAGGAGTCTTCATCGTACCTGTTATTATATCAAACCGCTAGGGTAACACACTTAAGGGGTTTCGACAAGACAACCGGAAAGGAAAGAGATCACCGGGAGCGTCCCGGGAATGGTCCGATGGAGATCGGGCAGCGACGAAAGAGTTTTCGGAGCTAGAATAAATTATATAAAATATGTTTGATATTAATTAGTGTAATTAATGTTTAAATATTATTTTATATATTTATTTTCGAATTTTTAAAGGCAGATTTCCTAAATGGGCCTTCTAGTGGAAAGAAGGCCCATGAGGGGGGGAAGCTTCTCCCCAAGGGAGTGGGGCTGGTTCGACCAGCCCCTTGTGGGCCACAAGGGGCCCACTAAGGCCGGCGCACCCTCTTGAGCCGCAAAAGGCATGTGGGGATAGTCCCACATTGCCTGGCTGGCAAGGTTGGCTCCCCCTGGGAGCCTATATAAGAAGGGGCACCCCCGGCCTTTTAACACCAATTAATTCTCTTATTTCTCCTCGATCTCGTGATTCCCTTTGTCGGAGTTGTGCCGAGGAGGATGACGGGATCTCTTCCACCATAGCCCGCTGCCGCGCTGCTGGTGTTCCGGTCCAAGTGTTCCGCTGCTCGTCCTAGACTGGAGCTTCGGAGGCCGTCGTCTCCACCGTATGTGTGTGACGCCCTGCGAGGTGCTGCGCTAGCGGTACTCGGAGGCCTACTTCCTCCACCTGACCTCGGGGTCATCTTCGTCGTCTTCGTCGCGCCGAGCTCTCCGCGACCTAGAGGTCGGCTAAGTCGTCTTCGTCGTCAACGCTTGTGCGGGAGCGTAATCCCCGCTATTTGGTCTACGAGGGTATGTATTCCGATCTCCGCCGTACTACTATATCTGCATAGTGTAGATCTTGGCTAGTTTAAGGATATCGTTGCTAGGAATTTTTTTGTTTTCTGCACACGATCCCCTTCAATATTGTCATACTTGATGAACATTGAGACACCTTGCTCAGCTCGATCACTGGATGACAGACATCGTTGCCAAGTGCAAATGCTATGTCATAGACTATGTCATGCAAGGGGAATCGTTCACCTTCATGGTTCTTTATTTCAGTGGAAGTATCAAGAAAATGAAACAGATCGCCGGAAGTCATCAATGATGATGGTGTATATATGATATACATGTTATGAATGTTTTAGCTAAGCAAGTACTCACAGTAATGACTAAGTTTTGAACTAGTCATGTTTTGTGAAAACCAGGTTCGCTGCTTGAGTAGCTTGAAAGGATGAGGCGACATTGCGTGTTGATAATGGCAGACAAATTGTTTTGATGGCCATAGACATTGTCCCTCTAGATCTACCATTTGATTAAATTCTTTATGATGGCCTGTTAGTATGATCGTTATAAGTGTGTCTCCTCTAGCGAGACAATTATTCATATATGTTAGTGACAAATTCATTGTCCTATATTTATGAAGTAATGATCATATGCCGATTTGAATTTAGATGGTAGAAGCTCCCACATTCATAATATTAATGCCAAAGGATACGGGCTTAATAAAGACACCACATATGCGTGGCACTACCGTTTAATTCATGTCAATGTTATAGTCAATGAATTAGCTCCATACCAGATGGATCTACAAGTCCTTAGATTTGATCTTTTGACACTTGCAAAATAACTAAGACACCAATATCCAAAAACGGGCATATAACTTATTGATAGTAATGCATATAGATGTATGTGGTTCAATGAAGTAATTGATGGGTAGTGGGGACCTTTATTTCGTGAACTTCACTGAATGTTTTGAGTATAGCTTGTTGAGAATCGTGCATATGGGTGTATGTGAATCAATGAAGTACTTTAACATGTAGTGGAAGTCTTTATTTCATAGACTTCATGAATATTCCGAGTAGATATATGGATATCCACTCAGGGAATGTTAGTCTGAAATTTTGATTCGATCAAACAAGTTCAGAATGAAGTAGGAAATAAATTTAACAAGAAAATCAAATTCCTATGATACAGATCGAGGAAATAAAGATTTGAGTTATAATGTTGGCACATCATTGGAAGACTTGTGAGAAGAGTTCCACAAATTACGTCACATGGAACACCATATTGTTATGGTATGTTAGGATGTCGTAATTGCACCCTATCGGATAGTGTGTGGTAAATAAATCTCTTACCGAATTATTGTGATCATTAGAGTCATATGGTAGAAACGTAACACTCACGTTAGATAATAGGGAAACCATTTAAATCCATGGAGACAATACCATTTGATTGATGGTGTAACATCCCAATATTTTGGAATGTTTGAAAATCACTAAAATTTAAATTTTTTGTTTTTATTAAACAAAAATATTAAAAAGAATAAGAAAACCAACTATAAAATAATTCAAACATATTGAGAAAGTTTAATATTTCAAATCAATTATCATTATTTTCAAAAGTTGTTTCAAGTTAAACATTATAAAATCCATTGTATTTTCTTAAACCTCAATATATAATTTGACAAATGCATTACCAACTCCAAACCATTTTCATGTAATAAAAGGTTTCTTTTTAAGTATTTGATATCAACCTCTTAGCCATAGCTATTCATAAATTAAAATAATATTTACAAGTGTTCTTTCAAACTATTTAAAACATGGTCTATTTGCCAAATGGTTTCCATTCTCTTAACTGAGTTCAAAACATAGTTTATGGAAATTACAAATCTATAGTTTATAACTTTGAAACTTCATAGATTTATAATTAATTAAGTATCCAAATAAGTATTTCATTGACCTAAATAATTTCATTAATTTACAAAACATAACATGATTTTCATGAATATATTCAATATGAGAAATGAAATATATTCAAAAACTTTTCCAAAGGTATGTTATGGAGTATTCAAATGGTTTATCTTAATATAAAATATAATGGTGCATAAAATAAAATTTAATTAAAATTGAATCCATTATATTTCCTATTACTTTAATAATATTTATATTCTAATTATTTTACTATTATACGAAAATAAAAATGAATGGTTACTAAAAATGAGTTTTAAATAACTTAATATCAACCATATATGATTGTGGTTATTTCATAAATTTTATTTAACCCCAAATAAATTTGTTAATCCCTACTTTTAAAGTTGGCCTAAATTGGCAAAAATTTTTTTTTTTTGAATATTTCAAAATATTATTTTTCAAAATGTTCAAAACATGCCCACTACTGGTTTAGCACAAACATAATGCTTTTACAAATTTTTAGAATTTATTTGACTTGATTTGGAGTCTTAAATTAAAAGATATGAATTAAATAGAAAAACAGAAAAAGAAAAGAAAAAGAAATTACCTGGATGACGTCATCGCTGACGTCACTCCTTCTTCATCCTCTGTCCGAAAATTGCGTTCGTGGATCGTTTCCTGCGGGATTGGTTCCCTTCGACACCCCCATATAAACCACGACCCCGCCGCCCTCCCGCACACCCAAACCCTAGCTCCAATCGCCTCTAGGCTGCCCCGTTCCTTCACCGCCATCGCCGCCGGCGAGAAGCTCGTCTTCCGGTCAACTCCGTCGACCCCGCGGCCTCATTTCGCCTTGTATCTCCCTCCCTTCGCCTTGTGCATCGATTTGACACGGTGTCATATTCGTTTATGCGCTAGGGCGACAAGACCGAGCTCGCCGGATCGGTCGGAGAACTCCATCGCTCCGTCCGCCTCTCCTCACCTCTCCGGGAAGAAGCAGGCTCCGCCACCGAGTTCATCGACACCGCCGCGACGAGCTGCACTCCGCCGTCGCCTCCGTTCATCCGGGGAAGCACCGCAGCATCGTCCCCATCCTCGATCGAGCGCAGCGCCGCCGTCTGCCTCGTCTCCGGCGACCATCTGCGCCGCCCGGTGAGCTCCTTCTCCTCAGCCGTCTGATTTTCTTTTTGTGGCCGAGATTAGATCCTTAACGCGAATGGGTACGGACAGATATGGATCATCAGATCCAGAACCAACGGCCCAGATCCATCCACTTATCCACGTCAGCGACCCAGTCAGCATGCACAGTCAGCGCCACGTCAGATCCAGTCAGCGCCCAGTAAACAGATCTGGCATTTGTGCAGAAAAGACCCTGCACCTTAGTTTTATCTTATATTTTTCTCTGTTTATCCAAATTCAAATATTTTTATATATTTGGAAAGCCCTTGACATTTAGAATATTTTAGATCTATTAGATTTCAAATTTGACTTAGTTTAAATTATACAAATTTCAGATGGTGGATTTGAGTATTTTTGCCATAACTTTAAATCTATAATTCTAAAAATTGCAAATAAAATTGTTTTAGAAAGGAATATTTGTAATATGATGCCTCTGTTATAAAATATTTTTGAGTAGTATTTGGATGATTTCATAGTTATATGTTTAATTTGAATAGTTTGACTATATTTGACATAACTATTAATAGAAACATTATTTTAATTAAATCCAATTGCTATAAAATTTATTTAAATCCCCTCTGTCTATTAACACTATTTATAAAAATTTGTTATATAATTAATCACATAAAACTTTAAACTTATATTTTTTCCTTTATTTATATTTTGCAAAAATAGAAATTAATTAAATTGCATTTTTGTAGCGTACCTGCACTTTAAATAAGCCAGATACCTGTGTGTAGTGCAAATCACTGGATCGATTCGTTTGCACACACAGTTTACGATGTAATATCACAACAAAGTATCAATTTTATTACATCGATGATCCAGACTTACAAAATATTCGATACAAGTCGCATAGCATAAAGCTAGCATTGAAAAAGTACACCGCGGAAATACAATAGCAGTGGGTCTCCAACAACTTCATGTTGCCACAGGCGAAAACATGTTGGTTGTAGACTCGAAATCCCTTAACGAAACCTCACTCGTCATTTGAATAACCTGTAACAAATAAAATTTTGCAACAGAGTGGGTCAGATTCCATAAAAAATGGAGTCTGGCAAGTGACACTATGGTGCACACTTAGAGGAATAACTCTATGACCTATATGCTTATTTGGCTGGTGGAGCTCAAGGCTATTTTGCAGAAAGCAAGTTTTTCCCTTACTTTTTGAAACAACTTTACCTCGTTGAGACAAATATGGTATGAAAGCCATAGTCTCAATCTACCCTTGTTCACCCATCAAGTTTTTAATTTAAAAAATTGGAATGGTGGAATCCTCCGTTGACGTCCGTGATCAGCTGCTCAAATTGTCCGTACCGGGGACACGGCTAAGTACTTAGTTTTACACTCTGCAGAGGTTGTGCATGTTCACCATTGTACCCATTCAACCCAAATTACCCTTTACACACCATTTGTGATAAGGAAAGGAGAAGAATGAGACGAGATCTTTCAGAAGCATTTTCCCTCCCACTCTGGCCTGACGCGCTCCACCTAAAAACCACTACCTCCACCTGTCAGGCCGGGGCGATTCCATGCAGCTTAGTTGATCAAGCCAGAGCCCATATTGTCAATGGCTGCACGAGAAGCAATCTTCACTCGGAGTTCTTCAGATCCCTTTGTTCCTGGGTGGCCATCCACAAGTGAATATCCCACAGGTAAATCCCCTGGGAACAACACTCAACTCATACAGCCAAGCAACCAATTCCACCCAGGTGTTTGATTAAAACTTAGTAGACTTTATCTTTTTCATCAAAATAGTTTTTGCATAGCATCACTATTCTACTAAGTATTTTCATAGGAACCTAGACACAGGAATAAAGAGGTCTAAACATGGCTTGCGTAGCAATACTCTGCTACACATGCTTATAGAAAATAATCTACTCATGCATAGAAAATGATAGGACTTTTATGGGGGGTGTGCCACTTGCCTTGGCAACAAGAAGAATAGCAACAGCAGCTGCAACAGTTGTCGTTTGCCTCCGAAATTTCTAACACATCAAAAAAAAAACACATAAACATTCAAACAAAAATAACAATACAAAAATATGATATGCATGTTGTGCAAAATACTTAGAGAAAATACTAAGTCTATTATTTAAGGTGATCGACAATTATCAACAACTCTTTGTAAATTGGATATTCACTATAGTGAGAGAGACAGACACCCGGCCGGTCACTTAATTTGTGAGACAGGTCTCGTGTACGTGGACATGTAAGGTTTGTCTCCAGGCCGCTTCATCTCACTATGCCGCTAGGATCCAACAAACTTCAAGATGGTAATATCATGATCCAAAATTGTCTAAGTTTAAAGTGAAGGGCAAGATTAGGAAAGAGAAAAAGATAGAAGTAAGGTTGCAATTGGTCTTCTAGGACGTCTTCTTGAATTCCTTCTAAGTGCTTTTGCTCCCGTAAGATACTCCTGGGGTCCTGTTTTTGCTAAGTCATTCGTCGGTCTTCTAGCTCCATGTTGTAAATACTAAGTTTTGAAAATATTTCTGACTTAGAGAAGATGGGGGAGGAGTTTTATTATGGAAAATATAACTACAAAATATAATATGCTATACATGAAATGCAATTTTTTTAATCACAATAAACATAATACTATTTTTTTTAAGATATTTATAAAGTATGCATAAAGTTATAATTTGCAATTTAATTAGTTCTTAATTTTGCCAAACATAATAAAAGGAAAAAATATAGATTAAAGTTTTTATGTGATTTATGTTTTATAACACAATTTTTATAAATGGTGTTAATACCCAGAGGTGATTTAATTAAATTTATTGCAATTTGATTTAATCAAAAATAACATTTCTATTAATAGTTATGTTGAAAAATACTCAAACTCTTCAAATTAAATATCTAATTAGGAATTCATTCAAGTATTACTCAAAAGTATTTTATATCAGAGGCATCAATTTACAAATATTCTAAAGTTTCTAAAACAATTTAATTTTTAATTTTTTAATTTACAGATTTAAAGTTATGACAAACCTACTCAAATTCACCATTTGAAATTTGAATAATTTTAACTAAGTCAATTTTGAATTTTGGCAGATCCAAAATATTCTATATGTCAAGGGCTTTCCAAAAATGTAAGAATATTTGAATTTGAATGAGTAGTTAAAAAGTTATGACATATCTAAGTGATAGGGGCTTTTCTGCAAAACTGCCATTTAAACAATTTAAAAGAAAAACAATTCCACATCAGCGCTGACTGGGCGCTGACTGTGCTGCTGACACGGATCCGACGTGGCAAGTGAGTAGATCTGGTCCGTTGGATCCAGATCCGACGGATCTGAACGGATCGTACCGATTCTATTAAACGATCTAATCCTACGCGTACATTTCGGATCGGACGGCCAGGAGAAGAGGAGCTCACCGGGCTGCGCGGATAGTCGCCGGAGACGGAGGCGACGACGGCGCTGAGCTCGGGCGCGGACGGGGACGGTGCTCTGGCCGTTCCTCCGACGCGCGGATGATGCCCTCGGGTGCGGCGCGTCATGGCGATCTCGATGGGCTCGGTGGCGGCTTCGCGTGCGTCTCGGAGGGGCGTGGGGGCGTGGCCGAAGTGCTTCGGCGCCGACAAGCTTTGGTCGAGCACGAGGTGCTCCGTTCGGCTGCGAAAATAATCGAGGAAGGGTGTCAGGGGATGCACACGGACGCGTGGAGGACTATGGAGGAGGTCTCGAACTCGGGGGAGGCTCACCTCGCTGGGGAACAAAGAAAAACGGCGGCGGGTACCAAGGAGCTCCGGCGAGCTTTTCCGGCAGCCTGGGGGCGTGCTCGGCTACGGTTTTTGAGGGGAAAGGATGAGGAGAGCGAGTAGACTTATAGGGCAGGGTCGGGGTGCTCTTTAAGCCCCTTAATCGCGCGGAATCACGACGAGAAAATCTCGCCCGAAACTGTCGGGCGCGGGATCTTCGGCGCGAGGTTGAAGATGACCTGACGTGTGGGCCCCACATGTTAGTGAGAGAAGGAGGGGAATGGGCTGGGCGTTGGGCCGCTACGCGTCGCTCACGCGCGATAGAAGCTGGACTTCGGCCCAGTTAGTTTTTTTTTCTTTTTGTTTTATTCTTTTCCTTTTCTGTTTTCTGGATTTTAAATAACTTTTAAAATATGAATCCAAATCAACTCAATTTAGTTTCTATATTTTTGTAAAAACAATATCTATCATTTAGAATACTCATGATTATGTTTTGAACACTTTCAAATTTAATAATTTTGAATTATTGCTTTAATACAAATTTGATGCTTAAAGTCAATTTTAAATTTAAGCCTAATTTAATTTCATGTTGGCCAAATAACATTTTATAATAATACAATACTTATATAAATTTGAAAGTAAGTTCCTTAAACTTATTTTCCAACATTAAAACATTTTGGCTTCAGTACAATAATTAAATGACATAACACATCTATTTGAAAATGGAAAAGGGAAAAAAATACTGTATTCATTTTAAGTCAAAATAATTGGTGCACCATTATATTTTATATTAAGATAATTCACTTGAAAACTATAATAAATACCTTTGGAAATATTTTAGTTTTAATTCATTGTTTATACTGAATATATTCAGGAAAATCATTTAATGTTTTGAAAATATATGGAGATCATTTAAGCTAATGGAATGATTATTTGTATGATTCATTAATTATATAATCTTATGTAGTTTTAAGGTAATGAATAATAAAATTATAATTTCCAAAGCTATACTTGGATTTAGTCTGATGAATGAAAACTATTTGGCAATTATTCCACTTTAAAATAGTTTTAAAATTTATGAATAGATATGACTAAGTGGTTGAAATTAGTTTCTTATAAGGAAACTATTTTATTAAAATTAAATGGTTTGAGGTATTTACATATTAGGGTTTTTGAAATAGAATAAGAGATGTAATGTTTAACCAGAAACAACTTTTGAACATTATGTAAAACTGAGATGTTTGAAATATTAATCTCTTTCATTAAGTTTGAAGTCTTTCATAGTTGGTTTTCTTATGCATTTATCATTTTATTTTAATAAAAAAAAGTTTTAAATTTTAGTGATTTTTGAACATTATAAAATGTTGGGATGTTACAGACTACCACCCTTAAAAGGAATCTCGTCCCCGAGATTCGTAGAAGCTAGACAGAAAAGCAACTGCTTGAAATGATTCTGATAGCTCGAGAGGTTTTGGGAAATGTAATTTCTGACATGGAAACTTGAAAACTTGTAGAGGATGATTTTTCTGATTTGGGGAGGCTCGAAAGACAGATAGTTTGGGATCTGTGGGTTTAAGCAACGGGGCACTTTAACTGGGTGACTACCACCCTTAAAAGAAAAGTTTTGTTGATAGTCAACATTCTAACTTATACAAGAAGATCAAGACAAATAATTACAAACAATATCTAACAAACATCAAGCATGACGCGCCGCACCCGAGTTGTCAAATCTAACTCCTTCGCAAGTGCTTCAAGTTCTTGTTCAACTTTTATGGATATCTTCGAAGTGTTGGTCGAATCTTGGTTCTTCAGTGGTCTTCCATGCACGTAGAACTTCATGTTGAATCGTAGCTTTTCCATATGAAGCAGCAGAATCAGACTTAGACTATAAGAACATGGTCATCTAGAGTAAGATAAGGTATTTTTAGAAAGTTGATAGTAGATGAGAATACGAGGAAGACAGAGTGAAAAGATTTGTTTTTTAGAAAAGTGAATAAAAATAGATTTTCAATCCTATGGTCAAACCTATTTCTATCCAAACCTAGGGTTTCGAACCTACAGGCAACACAGTGCTCTGATACCATCTGTAGCGTACCTGCACTTTAAATAAGGCAGATACCTGTTTGTAGTGCAAATCCCTGGATCGATTCGTTTGCACACACAGTTTATGATGTAATATCACAACAAAGTATCAATTTTATTACATCGATGATCCAGACTTACAAAGTATTTGATACAAGTTGCATAGCATAAAGCTAGCATTAAAAAAGTACACAACGGAAACACAATAGCAGTGGGTCTCCAACAACTTCATGTTGCCACAGGCGAAAACATGTTGGTTGTAGACTCGAAATCCCTTAACGAAACCTCACTCGTCATTTGAATAACCTGTAACAAATAATATTTTACAACAGAGTGGGTCAGATTCCATTAAAAATGGAGTCTGGCAAGTGACACTATGGTGGACACTTAGAGGAATAACTCTATGACCTATATGCTTATTTGGCTGGTGGAGCTCAAGGCTATTTTGCAGAAAGCAAGTTTTTCCCTTACCTTTTGAAACAACTTTACCTTGTTGAGACAAATATGGTATGAAAGCCATAGTCTCATTCTACCCTTGTTCACCCATCAAGTTTTTAATTTAAAAAATTGGAATGGTGGAATCCTCCGTTGACGTCCGTGATAAGCTGCTCAAATTGTCCGTACCGGGGACACGGCTAAGTACTTAGTTTTACACTCTGCAGAGGTTGTGCACGTTCACCATTGTACCCATTCAACCCAAATTACCCTTTACACACCATTTGTGATAAGGAAAGGAGAACAATGAGACGAGATCTTTCAGAAGCATTTTCCCTCCCACTCTGGCCTGACGCGCTCCACCTACAAACCACTACCTCCACCTGTCAGGCCGGGGCGAGTCCATGCAGCTTAGTTGATCAAGCCAGAGCCCATATTGTCAATGGCTGCACGAGAAGCAATCTTCACTCGGAGTTCTTCAGATCCCTTTGTTCCTGGGTGGCCATCCACAAGTGAATATCCCACAGGTAAATCCCCTGGGAACAACACTCAACTCATACAGCCAAGCAACCAATTCCACCCAGGTGTTTGATTAAAACTTAGTAGACTTTATCTTTTTCAGCAAAATAGTTTTTGCATAGCATCACTATTCTACTAAGTATTTTCATAGGAACCTAGACACAGGAATCTACCTCCTTCGCAAGTGCTTCAAGTTCTTGTTCAACTTTTAAGCTAATGGAATGATTATTTGTATAATTCATTAATTATATAATCTTATGTAGTTTTAAGGTAATGAATAATAAAATTATAATTTCCAAAGCTATACTTGGATTTAGTCTGATGAATGAAAACTATTTGGCAATTATTCCACTTTAAATAGTTTTAAAATTTATGAATAGATATGACTAAGTGGTTGAAATTAGTTTCTTATAAGGAAACTATTTTATTAAAATTAAATGGTTTGAGGTATTTACATATTAGGGTTTTTGAAATACAATAAGAGATGTAATGTTTAACCAGAAAAAACTTTTGAACATTATGTAAAACTGAGATGTTTGAAATATTAATCTCTTTCATTAAGTTTGAAGTCTTTCATAGTTGGTTTTCTTATGCATTTATCATTTTATTTTAATAAAAAGAAAAGTTTTAAATTTTAGTTATTTTTGAACATTATAAAATGTTGGGATGTTACAATTTTTAACCTCATGCATATATATAAAGGAATCACAAAAGTTATTTTGATGCTTTCTTGTGATTAAAAAGTGAATTTCATGCATAAATTATTTTATTATATAGTTATACTCCTCATAGGAAAACCTCTTCATTATTTTCTCTAAGTTAGGATTAATTTCAACTTAATAATTTGGTAAAGTGCTAAGCACTTAGACACTTGGAATTTTCAACATGGAGCTAGAAGACCAATGAAGGACTTTGCCAAAACAAGACTTCAGAAGTATCTTCAAGGAGTAGAAGCACTTAAGAAAATCAAGAAGAAGTCATGAAGACCAACCAGCAATGTTTTCTAAGTCTTGCTTCCCCTCTCTCTTTTCTCCCTTCTTCTCTTATACCTCTTGATGACTAAGTTATATTCTAGACCAACCTGAATGCTATCAACACACTCAAGTCTTCAAAGCCATCAAGTCTACAAAATTGCAATGAAGTCATCACATCAAGAAGAAAAGGAAGCAACGAGAAGATACTACATTCTTCTTTCTATCTTTTCCCTCTTTCCTAATCTTGTCTTTAACTTTAGACTTAAACAATTTTTGATCATGATATTATCATCTTTGAAGTTTGTTGGATCCTAGCAGCATAGTGAGATGAAGCGGCCTGGAGACTAACCTTACATGTCCACGTACATGAGACCTGTTCCACAACTTAAGTGGCAGGCCATGTGTCTGTATCTCTCACTATAGTGAATATCCAATTTACAAAGAGTTGTTAATGATTGTTGATCACCTCGAAGAATAGAGTTAGTGTTTTCTCTAAGTAGTTATGCACCTCATGGCTAAGCCATTAGAGTGCTTATTCAATATGAATTATAGTAGAGTATTTTATCCAACTTATGACCTTAGTCCTTAGCCATTTTGACCAACATATTTTACCATGCATAAAACTATTCTTCCTTAGAAGTTTTATAAAACTTGTTTGTTCATTATGAAAGTGTTTGTATGCGATGTGATGTTGTGATTTGTGTTGATTGTTGTATTGTTGTTTGTCCATACTATTAGATTGAACTGAGAGCTCCGAGTTACGTTGAAAAGAGTTTGTGAGCAAAGACATCATTCAAAGGCAAGTGGAACACCTCATAAACTTCCTACTATTTTCTATATGCATTACTTAGTGTATTTTTATATAAGAATGTGTAAGATAGTATTGTTATGCTAAACCTGTGTAGAAATTCCTTATTTTCTGTGTCTAGGTTCCTATGCAATACTTAGTAGAATTATTTGATGCTATGCAAATGTTGTTTTTGGGAAAATCTAAATTCTACTAAGTGAATGAAAGAACCTCCTGGGTGGATTGGTTGTATGGAGTCGAGTTGAGTGGCTGCTCAAGCCCATGTATATGGTTCCTGGAGTACGTGCACTTGTGGAAGGCCACCCAGGGAACAGAGGAATCTGAAGAACTCCGAGTGATGATTTCTTCCAGTGCAGCCATTGCCACTGGGCTCTCGCTTGATCAACTATGTTGCGTGGACTCGCCCCGGCTTGACAAGCAAATGTAGAGGGTGTTAGGTGGAACAGGTCAAGCCAGAGTGGGAGGGAAAATGCTTCTGAAATATCTCGTCTCATTCTTCTCCTTTTCCTTATCACTATTAGTGTGTAAAGGATAGTTTGGGTCGAATGGGTACAATGGTGAACGTGCACAACCTCTGCAGAGTGTAAAACTAAGTACTTAGCTGTGTCCCCGGTACGGACAATTTGAGCAGCTGATCACGGACGTCAACGGAGGATTCCACCATTCCAACGTCAAAAATTAAAACTTGATGGGTGAACAAGGGTAGAATGAGACAGTGGTTGTCATGCTACAGATGTGTTGAATAGAAGAAAAGTGTTTTCCATCGAGTTAGGAAAAATGTCTTTATGCAAAATAGCCTTGAACTCCACCAGCCAAATATGCGTATAGGTTATTAGAGTTATTCCACTTAGTGTCCACCATAGTGTCACTTTCCAGACTCCATTTTTAATGGAATCTGACCCACGTTGTTGCAATAATTTTCTTATTGCAGATTGTCCAGATGACAAGTAAGGTTTCGTTTAAAGGTTTCGAGCCTGCAACCAACATGTTTTCGCCTGTGGCAACATGAATGTGATGGAGACTCACTGTTATTGTATTTCCGCTGTTTACTCTTTCAAAGGTAGCTTTATGCTATGCAACTTTTATTGAATATTTTGTAAGTCTAGATCATCGATTTAATAAAATTGATACTCTCTTGTGATATTACATCGCAAACTGTGTGTGCAAACGAATCGATCCATTGATTTGCACTATACACAGGTATATGCCTTACTTAAATTGCAGGTACGCTACAGATGGTATCAGAGCACTGTGTTGCCTGTAGGTTCGAAACCCTAGGTTTGGATAGAAATAGGATTTGGCCATAGGATTAAAATCTATTTCATTCAGTTTGCTGAAAATAAGAACTTTCAAACATCATTCTTGTAACTATCTTAATTATTTCCTTTCTAAGTTTGTTCTCTTGTTTCTTAGATGACCGCCCTCATTGGATCACTCAAGAAGGTACCAGTGATGACCATGACCTTGGAATGCGAGACTGAGTTTCCAAGAGCAGTTAAGGATAACATGAAAAGCTTGGGTTTTGAAGGAGAAGCAGTATAAAAAGGTTTTCCTTTCATGGATGAAGGTCAAGAGTACTGGTGGGTGCAAGTCCATCTATAAGGAGCAAAGAAGCTGACCACAAGACTGAGGGTGACTGCATGTTCACCAACCCAATACTTCACACATCATTCTTTGATTCAGCAAGAAATGCAGCATGGAGAGCCATCGAGTATCTTGCAGAAAGACTTCATTTTAGACTTCACAACACCCAGAAGTATCTTGAAGAACTCAAGGAAGTAGAAGAGGAACTCGAGGCACTCAAGAAAATGATAGATTAGACCACCTACCCATTAGAATAACGAGATCCGATGATGTATTGACCTATCAAATTGTGGTATGGCAGTACTGTCACTTTTGTATTTCCATGACGTTGGTGTATTTCGTTCGATAAACGATTAGTTTTGTTTCTCAAAAGAAGTTTGAAATTTTTCACGTATGGTTTGCTTGTGTTTGAACCAAGTTGATTGTTTGTGTTAGAGATTGTTTGCCTTGTTCTGATTTATTGAATTAGGATTTCTCCATAGTACATATAATTCAACTCATTTATTTTCTAAAACAAACAGATGTCTCACCCCAATACCAACACCAATGATTTGCACACTACATGTGGCTCCCTAAAATCAGTAATATGTAGATTTAAGCGATCCCGCTGAAATCCGCATAATAACGATTTTAGGTCGCCCACCAGACATAATGTGCACGCCGAAACATGCGCATTATGTGGGTGGAATTGTGATAACATTACAACAGTTCTGATACATCCACAAATACAACAGAAGATATAATTACAACAACGACTCGAACGAGTCAAGATACAAATGATACAATACAAAGATTCAAATGACAGCGGAAGCAAAAATAGTATCCGACTACGGATAAGATACAAATTGGACTAAGAGTCCTGAAGATAAGCAATGGCGCCATATCCCTGCCCAGCCAAGCCGGAGGGATTCCCAAGCTAACGTCGTCCGACTTCAAACCTGTTAACTGCACATAAAGCACAACCCAAAAGAGGGTCAGGGCACTCCCTGGCAAGCAAAACCGACTTGCCTACTTTCTACACCATCTCCCAAAATATATGGGAGGTGGACTTAGCGGCAGCAGCACTAGCAACCTAGAGAGACACGCTACAACTTCCGTCTAATCAGAGAGGGATAAGAGAGCGCATAAGATAAACATCTACAACTAACACCAATCATAACCCATTCTCAGATTAACCCCCTCAACCAAGTATGAGGAAGCAATTCGGGAATACTCACACATTAAACAATTTTAGTTACCAGTTATTGTGAAAGTAATACTATATTACTAGTCAGGTTAATTAACAATGGTTAGGTGTAAGTTGTCTATGATCTTATTAGCCAGCATCATCACCAAGTCGTCCATAACCGTGGACACGGCTCATCGACAAGATTATACCCTGCAGGGGTGCACTACTGGACCCGTACTCGTTCGATCAACCCCAAAAGCAAAGCTAGAAGGTAGGGCATCTCAACACGGCAAATATCTTCTCTACAACCCATCCAGGGAACCGCATGATTGTGTGCATGGCTAATCAGGTCCAGTGCCCGCGGGATCGACCTTCATAGCACTCTAAGAACGTGCCACCCTATATGAGAATCAACTACTCCATCATCATGAGATCGTTAGGTAACCATATGCATGCATCAAATGGAAAGCCCGAACTACTTGCGACGCCCTGGATAAGAAGCGAATTAGATCGAAGCCGCGGGGGGCTCCATAGGGCCTCCCACAAGCGGTTAGTGTGCTCAAAATTGGATCCGAGGACAAGAACTGAGTTCCTAGGGCGACACTTAGCAGAACAAAGCACCTCGCAAGGCCTTCCACCGGTGCCTTATCTTTTAATTATAATACCCCAATATAAGAACAACATTTTATTAAGGTAGAATAACTGAAGGAGATATGCCCTAGAGGCAAATAAATAAGTAGTATTTATTGCATTATCTCATAAGTTTATAATAGGTTTGTGTATTATGCTATAACTGTATTAATCGGAATTATTAATACGCGTGTGATACATAGACAACCAGGTCCCTAGCAAGCCTCTATATGAGCTAGTCCATTGGGCAACAGTTGATCGAGATTCCCGATCAAGGACAATGACGTCGGTTGACAATGGGGTCATCTTGTTAGTTGAATAAGGTGATGGACATACGCAAAGTATTGCAATAAGATCGTATTACGATGTTTGTCATTTGCAATAGATAAGAATATGATAGCTTATTCCTTAGACCGTGAGACCGTACTTATTAATGCTTCGTAGTGGTGCTTTGAGAGCATCAAACGTTGTGTCTTATATAGAATGACAATAACGGTGTCCATCTTGGGTATTCCGAAAGAGAATCAAGACGTAAGGATCAAGAGCGGGATTTGTTCATTCTTGTAATGGAAAGATACTCTGGGCCCACTCGGTGATATTGCATCTATATAGCTGCGCAGCTTATGACTAGGTCATGGAGATATAATATCGCAGACGAGTTAATAACCTTCGTCGGTAACGAGATACAACAAAGACATCGGTGTGTCTATGATCATATCTCGGACAAGGTAGTATCGCAGAGACAAAGGGAAGGAGTTTCGGGAAGGTATGGAATGGTTCCGAGAATGTCCGAAAGTTGTTTGGGTGGTTCCAAAATAGTTTCGGAGTCATGGGATATTGAATTATATATAAATATATTTATTATGAATTAATAGGAATTTTATATTAATTTAATATTAATTAAATAAAGGAAAAAGGGGGCTCACACCTACATGGGCCCTAAGAGGGCCCAAGAGGGGGGAGCCGCACCCCACAAGGAAGGGAGGCTTGGGCCTCCTAGTCCGAGTTGGACTAGGAGTAGGAAAGCCCAAGGGGGGGTTCGGCCGAACCCCCCTCTCCCCTCTCCTCCTTTAGTCCCACATGGGGGAGCCAAGGGGTTTGCACACCCCCTTCCCCCTTTATATAGCAAGGCATATTAATTGATTTAATTCATTGGAAAATACAATTAATTCCCGATTTCTCTCTCGATCTCGTGGTTCCCAAGTTGGAGCCGCGCCGAGCTGAGGAAGGGGGAATCTGTCTCCACCTAAGCTGTACCGCTGAGCACCGTTGCTCTGCGGGATTCCAGATAAGATCTACCCCTGCGATTTCAGCTGGATCTGAATGACCGGGGGTTGTCGCTAAGCTCCGTATGTTTGTGAGTGCTCGGAGGTAACTCCTTTTGACTAGCCTGGGCGACGTCGTCTCGCCCCTGCAGCCGCCGCGCCTCCCTCCCCTCTGCTGCCGGCGCACCAGCCCCGGTGCTGGCACTCTGCCTTCTTCCGCCCGACGCCCGTCGACGCAGATCATCATCGACACCCCGGCGTCATCGACTTCGACATCGCGGCAAGTTCTTCGCGACCTCGAGGTCGGCTACGTACGACTTCATCGTCAACGCTTGTGCGGGAGCGTAATCCCCGCTATCGGTCTACATGGAGGTAATGTAACCCGTTCCGCCACCGTTATCGCATGTACTAGATAGACAGATCCTGGCTAGTTAGGGTCTCGTTCGCTAGAAAAATTATTGTTTTCTGCACCGTAACCCCTTCAGTGGTATCAGAGCCGATCTATGCGTAGTACTGCTGGTACGGTTAGAACTCATGTTGAATGAGGGCGTCTTTCTTATATTTGCTACCCTCTAGCGTGCACTTGCGATGCCTTCGGTATTGAGTTGATGAAGCGGCCCGGACCGACTTTACGCGTACGCTTACGCGAGACTGGTTCCACTACTGACATACGGCTTGCACCGTATCTGTGGCTGGCGGGTGTCTGTTCTCTCTCTCTAGTAGGCAAAGCATTTTCAATGGAGGGCCCAAAAGGGATGCTTAAACATGCAATTATACGATCGACGTTGTGGTACAAAGTTTGTAGGTAGGGAAGCGATTCTCTTATGAATACGCCTATATGCCACGTAAAACTTGCAAAACTAAATAAAGCTAGAGGCGTCTAACTTGGTTTTGCAGAGGCGTTATTTTATGTGACATGGTTACGGTAAGTTTTGATATTACTCGTACTGTCGGAGGCAAAGGAGGGCTCTGTAGACTCGGAGCCATGCCGGGGCGCCGGGGGCCAGGCACATGGCGCCATGAAGGTCCAGGCGCATCGACCATGTCACATCGCACTTCATTGCATCATTATTGTGTGCTGTTGTGTGTGCATCCTATTGATTGCTTATATGCTAGATATACAACGGTAGCATCATAAATAGAATGATCCCTAACAAATACCAAAATTGTGTTCTCCCTCGTTGCGCACCACCAAGAAAGTTCTATGTTATGAGGCAGGCCGTGATGATCGGGTGTCACACATCTCGTCGTTCGCATACAGTGGGTGTAAGCCATGTTGCACGCGCAGGGTCTTCGAGGTTTGATTGGCGAGCCTAGCATACTCAGAGGTATGGCCTCGGAACACGGGAAGATCGAAAGATCGAGCACGAGTCACAGAGTTGTTGTGATCGACATGTTATGTCCACCTTTGAAGCTGTGCTGCCGGCCGTGATGATCGGGGGTAGTGTGGTGGATGAGGGTCGTGTAATCGCCATTATTATTTTTAGGGATAATAATCTTGGTGTGGTGTGTTTTTGATAATGAGATTATAGAACTAAAACTCACCTATATATTATAAACTTATCTTACCTCTTTTGCGATCACATCTGGAGACTGTGGAACTACACTTCGGTTACTTCTTCAAGAGCTCGGATTCTACCTTGGAAGCCGACGGGTCCAACTTCATCAGATGGTACAAGGCTTTTTTTAAAAAACATTCTCCAAACACAACAAACATCCTATATGTCCTAGAACATTAGTTAGAAGTTAGACCAGATGATTCTGATAGCAAGGAGGAAGATGATGAGTTCCGTGAGCATCATGACATGTTCATGGAAGTGACGATCGTCATGAGCATATGCCTAGCACCTGAGTTGAAAGTTGTTTCAACACATGGAGCCATATGTCGTGATTGATGCGATCAGAGGTCACTTCCAAGATGAATTGAGTCTTGAGCAGTTCAGACAGCTTAGAAAGTTCCGGACCATTCACATGGGGAGCATACCTGTCTGGAGACTCAGTTGAAGAAGTTGTGTGACATCTACTTCAGGCTTACGAATATCTACGATTTCTACATAGCGAACTCCAGTGCAATAGAGATTGTGCTTTACCTCCTAGCGGTGAATAGCATGTGCGTGAATATGCTATAGAGACACGGTGAGCTTCTTCACATTTGTGAACAAGTTCAAATCTCTAAAAGTTGATTCCATTGAAGAAGAGTTCTTCGACGCTACAGGTATATTTGATATACGAAGATATAAATGTATTCTTCTCATACTTGATGAAAAGTATTTGATACTTGTTCTGTTTGTGAAACAGTCCCTGATTATCACAAGAATATGGCGAAGGGTGACGTGACAGTGCACGAGTGATGGCAAGTTCATGGCCAGTAGTGCTCACGCCCTCGAGATATCATATCATCAATAGTTTTTGATAAGACATTTTTTAATAGTGAGAATGTGATCTAGTTTGGTGTCTTGAATGTTACAAGACATAATTATTCATATAGAACACATCAGTTGTTTTATGTTATGAAACAAAGCAGTTATTTCATGTTATGAGTAATTTGCATCACATCTCAATTACATTATGCGTATGATATACATTTATAATAGCAGGAATGATAAAATTATGTGTCCAAAGAACAAACACCATCGAATTTAGTCATAAAGGCAATGAAAGAAGTAATGGATATTTTTGGTCCATTTAAGTATTTCGAGTGCCAAAATTGATTAAGTTTGAAATGCAGTATTGAAGTTGCAATACTAGAGGAAATTGATTGAGAGTCAATTTTAATGATTAATCAATGGTGTTATTGCATGATCCGAGTTCTTCCATGATCTTGGTAAATAGGAGTATTTGCCCGATAAATTATGGAGTCTGAAATTAATTTCATAATAGATCAAATGGGGTTTTTCAGAAGAAAGATTAGTGAATATTGTATTCACAAAATTCGATCAAAGGACAATATTTTTGAATTATGGTTTCAACACAAAAGGCTTGTGGAAATTCGTTTCACAATATTATAATGTCATATATGGTGATATGTGGGAATTATAATCATGCTCTATTTTAAATAAAGTGTGGTCTGTCAGAATCTGTCTTAGAATCTCCTAATATGTTCGAAACATTATAGTCGATGTCCACTTTAGAAAATAGATATTTTTCTCAACGAGAATTCGTAGGATCGATAGTAGTGTCTACATGTATATGATTATGTGATAATTCGGAATATACATGAGTGGTTCTTTGTAGATTGCTCGCATTGGATGAGAGTGTATTCCAAAACCAAATAGAAACAAAACTTAGTTTGTTGTCTATATAATTCCGAGGAAAATATGATTTTTCGAATTACGGTTTATGGATTGGAATTAGAAGCTTGAAATAAAGTGTCAGACATATGTTGGAAGGTGTTCCAAAGAGTATATGTCTGCTAATGAAAATTTGGTGATTAAGAGTGAGGGAGACTAGAAAATTGTTTTCTGCTTGCAATCCTTTTCATAAAGATCATAATATTTTCATGAAAGAAACTTCTAAATAAAGTGTTGTTATATTTAATATTGCTGTCAGGTCACAGCATTGTATTAAGTATTTCAGATCTTGTTGACAGATCAAGGTGCACTTTATGAATACAAAGAAAGTTCAGAAAATATCGGAATACGAACAAAGGCTTTTTCATCCTGGAAATCCAAGTTACATTTAAAAGGATTAAGAGAGTAATTGTTGCTGCAATTCTTTTTAGAGGAATAAGATTGTTTAATCGTCACATAAAGTGTTATATGAAAATGTGACTATAAGGAAGACGCGGGAGCATGTCTTGTCGAGAAATGTGTCTTGCACAAGATCAAATTTGTTGACTACATTTATGTAGACATGCTTGAAGTCTGAGGGATTTGTATTAATGTAATACAGGAGTTTGTATTGAATTCGAATTGATAATAGATCAATGATTTTGGTTAGACCAAAATGTCGATTTAAGTGGGAGTCAAAGTTAGTTTACTCAGGTGGAATATGTACAGAACAAATTTTTGAGTGGGAGCTCAGGAACTCAAATATGTGGATGACACGTTTTTGAGTGGGAGCGTGTGTTCTCAAATATGTGGAGACATAATTTGAGTGGGAGCCGAATTCATCTTGTGTAAATGACACATTGTGAAATTGTACCAGTAGAATAGATAAGAAGGATGAAGTTGTGAAACTATTTGAAAGTCAGTGTCTATTTTGAAATAGAACGGGAATTTTAAAATAGTTAGTCGAGTTGTTTTGGATTATATCTGAGGAGTCAGATTAGAATCAAAAGTATGGTCCTTTGAAATCCAATTGATCATTAAGAGTAATGATGCATGAAAGTAATGGTTGTATGACATGTGGGTCTATTATGTAATATTAGACATCATACAGAAACCATATTATCTGCTCGATGAAATATAACCGATGTTCTTGGAATAAGAGCAGTTATGAAAGTAAATTTGGAATTTACTGGAAGTAGAAGTGCGTTAGTTAAGGGATTGACATTTGAATGTCAAGTTTTCTACATTGGTGTGAAAGTATGTAGATATCGCGAGTTTGTAATTGTTACAAGGGGCTCTGCATGGCTGAGTGTGTTTTTCAGGGCAGTTGTCTGGTTAGTATAATCAGAGTAAGCGCTGGGAAACAGAAGTCTCACTTAGTTACGGTATTTGCATATATGTTGTTGGACAACATGGTGATATCAAGCTAGTTGATATCAGTGAATCGCAAAAGTTTGCACAAATCGTGTGTTGTGCAGATTGTCAGAGTAACACTCTTCCACAAGCAAGAATCATCGAATGATTCTTATTTGATAAGGGATTTTGATAAAGTAAAATGCAGCTGGTTTATTTGTACTCTAGTGCAAGTGGGAGACTGAAGGAGATATGCCCTAGAGGCAAATAAATAAGTAGTATTTATTGCATTATCTCATAAGTTTATAATAGGTTTGTGTATTATGCTATAACTGTATTAATCGGAATTATTAATACACGTGTGATACATAGACAACCAGGTCCCTAGCAAGCCTCTATATGAGCTAGTCCATTGGGCAACAGTTGATCGAGATTCCCGATCAAGGACAATGACGTCGGTTGACAATGGGGTCATCTTGTTAGTTGAATAAGGTGATGGACATACGCAAAGTATTGCAATAAGATCGTATTACGATGTTTTTCATTTGCAATAGATAAGAATATGATAGCTTATTCCTTAGACCGTGAGACCGTACTTATTAATGCTTCGTAGGGGTGCTTTGAGAGCATCAAACGTTGTGTCTTATATAGCATGACAATAACGGTGTCTATCTTGGGTATTCCGAAAGAGCATCAAGACGTAAGGATCAAGAGCGGGATTTGTTCATTCTTGTAATGGAAAGATACTCTGGGCCCACTCGGTGATATTGCATCTATATAGCTGCGCAGCTTATGACTAGGTCATGGAGATGTAATATCGCAGATGAGTTAATAACCTTCGTCGGTAACGAGATACAACAAAGACATCAGTGTGTCTAAGATCATATCTCGGACAAGGTAGTATCGCAGAGACAAAGGGAATGAATGTTATATTTATGGTTCAACGACGATATTCGTGGAATGCACAGGGGTCGTCATATACTTCCAGGTATCCCTGACGGTCAATGGTGAGCGGAGTGTCTCGACCATGTCTGGAGTGTTCTCGAACCGTAGCGTAACAAACTTAAGGTCTTAGCGACGCTAGGAGATAGGTTCTGGAATATTATAGGACTTTGTTGGAGAGAGAGAAATGATCCGGAAAGAGTTCCGGTGGTCCGGAAGGAGTTCCAGGAAGGAATGGAATGGTTCCGGGAATGTCCGAAAGTTGTTCGGGTGGTTCCGAAATAGTTTCGGAGTCATGGGATATTGAATTATATATAAATATATTAATTATGAATTAATAGGAATTTTATATTAATTTAATATTAATTAAATAAAGGAAAAAGGGGGCTCCCACCTACATGGGCCCTAAGAGGGCCCAAGAGGGGGGAGCCGCACCCCACAAGGAAGGGAGGCTTGGGCCTCCTAGTCCGAGTTGGACTAGGAGTAGGAAAGCCCAAGGGGGGGTTCGGCCGAACCCCCCTCTCCCCTCTCCTCCTTTAGTCCCACATGGGGGAGCCAAGGGGTTTGCACACCCCCTTCCCCCTTTATATAGCAAGGCATATTAATTGATTTAATTCATTGGAAAATACAGTTAATTCCCGATTTCTCTCTCGATCTCGTGGTTCCCAAGTTGGAGCCGCGCCGAGCTGAGGAAGGGGGAATCTGTCTCCACCTAAGCTGTACCGCTGAGCACCGTTGCTCTGCGGGATTCCAGATAAGATCTACCCCTGCGATTTCAGCTGGATCTGAATGACCGGGGGTTGTCGCTAAGCTCCGTATGTTTGTGAGTGCTTGGAGGTAACTCCTTTTGAGTAGCCTGGGCGACGTCGTCTCGCCCCTGCAGCCGCCGCGCCTCCCTCCCCTCTGCTGCCGGCGCACCAGCCCGGGTGCTGGCACTCTGCCTTCTTCCGCCCGACGCCCGTCGACGCAGATCATCATCGACACCCCGGCGTCATCGACTTCGACATCGCGGCAAGTTCTTCGCGACCTCGAGGTCGGCTACGTACGACTTCATCGTCAACGCTTGTGCGGGAGCGTAATCCCCGCTATCGGTCTACATGGAGGTAATGTAACCCGTTCCGCCACCGTTATCGCATGTACTAGATAGATAGATCTTGGCTAGTTAGGGTCTCGTTCGCTAGAAAAATTATTGTTTTCTGCACCGTAACCCCTTCAATAACCTATCATGCTAAGCAGGTGAAATTAAATAAGACATACAGACGACTCGCACAAACAACTCTAAGCATGCGTTACGACTCGCAAGGCCAATAGATAAACATGCAACAGGTATTAGGATGTGGGGATAAAGCTGTATGGGCTGCAGGATAAACATGTGATGGGATCGCGATGAAGAATCGAATTAGGGTAGCAGAGATCAACGGCATGAATGAAAGACAATGTATAGGTAAACAAGCAAACTTTGCTTGCCTGGAATCCCGCATGGAAGCAGATCTTGTCGTTGCTCACACATCTCAACGTCTTATCCGCGAAGAAGCAACAAACACTGGAAGCGTAAAAGATGCATTTTACAACTACGGCAAAAGATTCAGCATGATCATACGAGAATGATGCATGGCATGGCAAGATGCAATACAATGCAGGTAATACAAATTAAGCGGGAAAACAACCCCGACAATTAAAATTTAGGTGCAAGTTATTTATCTACTCAACAATATTAAATGTTGGTTAACATGGCAACACATGGCATGGGTGATCTAATTAAATTAAATGGAATAGGGCATTATATATTTATTACCCCACACATTCCATATTTAATTATTTAGTTGCAATTAACAAATTACACTAAGAAATTAAAATAAAATATGCAAAATGGCATACAATTGGCATATTAATATTCATTGCATTTTTCTGATAAAAATACATATACAGATTATTTTATTTTGAGTTATAGAATTAAAGTTATTTGCAAAACAAGTTTTAGGGTGTTTTCTGTAAATTCCAGGGACTTGTTCGTGATGGAAAATTATTTGTGAGGGACTAAGGCACTAAACCCGAAAATAGATGGGGCTTGGTGTAATTCTGCTGCGCAGCTTTCGTCTCAGAACTTTTCTCACCGCGCAAAGGACTAGCCAGAGAGGCTGTCATGCGGGTCCAGGTGCCACGCGGGCGTGGGCTCGCTGCGCTGGCTTGGTTGGTCACTGACCCGGGGGACCCATATGCCAGTGTGTGCGAAAAACGTAAAAAGGGGGATTATCGCCGCGCCCAGGGATCGAACTCGCGCGCTCGCGTGGCGCGAGGATATGCGCTGCTAGCCACTCGGGCTGGTGTGTGCTACAGAAACCGAGCACCGACGACCTCGAATTCGGGCGGTGCTGAAGGCAAGCGGGTGCGTGCGGGGGCGGTGAGAGTGCGGGAGGGTGCGTGCTGCGGTGCTGGAGTGTGGGACAGAGACGAGAGCACATAGCGAGCGCATCAAAGAAGTTACTCTCGGAGCTTCTCTGCTTGTCCATGGTGGCCGGAGGTGGACAAGGACAGATTCGGTGCTCCGGGCAGCAATGCGCGTGGGGGAGAGAGGGAAAGGGTAGGGACGCTCACGGGGAGGGGGCTCGGCGTGGTTGTACGACGTGGGGAGGTGCTGAGTCCGCGAATTCCGCCAGAGTCGTTCCGCCGGTGTCGGGACGCCGTGGACGAGGGCAACGATAGTAGGGGCTCCCGGTCCAATTACCCGCGGGAGGAGCTCGACGATGGGGTGGCGCTGCTCCGGGTCTCCTCCTCGGTGCTTCCACGGCACCGGAGTGGTGGTGCAACGGCGTGGTCTCCGGTGGTTGTTATGGTGGTGCGGGAGAACAGAAAAGAACAAGATGGGGAAGAAAAGGGAGGCGGCGGCGGCGCGAGGGAGGAAGGAGGGGGAGGAGCTAGGGTTCTAGGAGGGGAGTGGGGGAGGCTATAAGGTGGGGGAAAAGGAGGGAGCTGGTGGGGGCTGCCATGGCGTCAGCCATGTGCATCTCCTCTGTGTGAGATTGTACGAATGTAGGGGAAGAAAGGGCTGGGTTTTTTGGGCCTGGAGGAGATGGGCCAGGAGAGAGAAGCGACCTAAGTAAGTTTTTCTCTCTGGTTTTGATTCTTTTATTTATTTATTTTTCTGTTTTAGTTTTTTTAAGAAAAATAGAAAAAGAAGAGAGATAGAAACATTTAGCAAATTTAAATAGTTTCAAAAATATACAATTTAATATATGAGTTTGAATATTTGAAAAAGAATTTAAATACCACATTTAAATTAATTTGATTTGCAATTAGATTTAAAAGTGGAAAAGAATATGAAAGGTGTGATTTAAATTTAAATACAATAAAATAAAAGAATTGACAATTGCATGATGATAGGATGACATGATGATGCAGAAAAAGAAAAACAAGAAAAATCTAATTGGGGATAAATCCTGGGGCGTTACAATCGACACCACTAACAAGGGATCGCGTCCCGCGATCCACGCCGAGACCACAAGAAGAGAGGGGTAACTACCGAGTATTCAGGCTTCATGACAAAATTCTGGACACCACTAACAAGGGATTGTTGCTCCACCCCGCAATTCTCGACACCACTAACAAGAAGATTTGCTCACATTGAAGATGACTTCCGAAGATCGAACCTAATAGGTTAAAAGGCAAGAGATCGTACACCCACACGTAGGATCCTAAAACTTTGAAAGTTGGATAAGAGAAAGAGACTCGAAAACAAATAATATAAGAGGAGAAATAGAATAGAGGTAAGGAGTAAAAAGAAACCTATTGGGATATTTTCCAAAATAATTTTTATTCAAATAGCTTAGACACTCTAGAAACAACGACCATTAGCGAGGTTATCCAACAGGCTTTTGTGGACCTGCTGCTTCGACAACCAATCGTATCGAAACAACAAGGAGATCGAAACCAAGGCTCTGATACCACTTTGTGACTCTCTCAAATCGGTACTATGTAGATTTAAGCGATCTCGCTGAAATCCGCATAATAACGATTTTAGGTCGCCCACCAGACATAATGTTCACGCCGAAACATGCGTATTATGCGGGTGGAATTGTGATAACATTACAACAGTTCCGATACATCCACAAATACAACAGAAGATATAATTACAACAACGACTCGAACGAGTCAAGATACAAATGATACAATACAAAGATTCAAATGACAGCGGAAGCAAAAATATTATCCGACTACGGATAAGATACAAATTGGACTAAGAGTCTTTAAGATAAGCAATGGCGCCATATCCCTGCCCAGCCAAGCCGGAGGGATTCCCAAGCTAACGTCGTCCGACTTCAAACCTGTTAACTGCACATAAAGCACAGCCCAAAAGAGGGTCAGGGCACTCCCTGGCAAGCAAAACAGACTTGCCTACTTTCTACACTATCTCCCAAAATATAGGGGAGGTTGACTTAGCGTCAGCAGCACTAGCAACCTAGAGAGACACGCTACAACTTCCGTCTAATCAGAGAGGGATAAGAGAGCGCATAAGATAAACATCTACAACTAACACCAATCATAACCCATTCTCGGATTAACCCCCTCAACCAAGTATGAGGAAGCAATTCGGGAATACTCACACATTAAACAATTTTAGTTACCAGTTATTGTGAAAGTAATTATATATTACTAGTCAGGTTAATTAACAATGGTTAGGTGTAAGTTGTCTATGATCTTATTGGCCAGCATCATCACCAAGTCGTCCATAACCGTGGACACGGCTCATCGACAAGATTATACCCTGCAGTGGTGCACTACTGGACCCGTAGTCGTTCGATCAACCCCAAAAGCAAAGCTAGAAGGTTGGGCATCTCAACACGACAAATCTCTTCTCTACAACCCATCCAGGGAACCGCATGATTGTGTGCACGGCTAATCAGGTCCAGTGCCCGCGGGATCGACCTTCATAGCACTCTAAGAACATGCCACCCTATATGAGAATCGACTACTCCATCATCATGAGATCGTTAGGTAACCATATGCATGCATCAAATGGAAAGCCCGAACTACTTGCGGCGCCCTGGATAAGAAGCGAATTAGATCGAAACCGCGGGGGGGCTCCATATGGCCTCCCACAAGCGGTTAGTGTGCTCAAAATTGGATCCGAAGACAAGAACTGAGTTCCTAGGTCGACACTTAGCAGAACAAAGCACCTCGCAAGGCCTTCCGCCGGTGCCTTACCTTTTAATTATAATACCCCAGTATAAGAACAACATTTTATTAAGGTAGAATAACCTATCATGCGAAGCAGGTGAAATTAAATATGACATACAAATCTAAGCATGGGCTACGACTCGCAAGGCCAACATATAAACATGCAACATGTATTAGGATGTGGGGAAAAAGCTGTATGGGTTGAAGGATAAAAATGTGATGGGATCGCGATGAAAAATCGAATACTAGGGTAGCAGAGATCAACGGCAGGAATGAAAGACAATGTATAGATAATCAAGCAAACTTTGCTTGCCTGGAATCCCGCACGGAAGCAGATCTTGTCGTTGCTCATACATCTCAACGTCTTATCCGCGAAGAAGCAACAAACACTGGAAAGCGTAAAAGATGCATTTTACAACTACGGCAAAAGATTCAGCATGATCATACGAGAATAATGCATGGCATGGCAAGATGCAATACAATGCAGGTAATCCAAATTAAGCGGGAAAACAAACCCGGCAATTAATATTTAGGTGCAAGTTATTTATCTACTCAACAATATTAAATGTTGGTTAACATGGCAACACATGGCATGGGTGATCTAATTAAATTAAATGGAATAGGGCATTATATATATATATATTACCCCACACATTCCATATTTAATTATTTAGTTGCAATTAACAAATTACACTAAGAAATTAAAATAAAATATGCACAAGGGCATACAATTGGCATATTAATATTCATTGCATTTTTTTGATAAAAATACATATAAAGATTATTTTATTTGGAGTTATAGAATTAAAGTTATTTGCAAAATAAGTTTTAGGGTGTTTTCTGTAAATGCCAGGGACTTGTTCGTGATGGAAAACTATCTGTGAGGGACTAAGGCACTAAACCCGAAAGTAGATGGGGCTTGGTGTAATTCTGCTACACAGCTTTCGTCTCAGAACTTTTCTCACCGCGCAGAGGACTAGCCAGAGAGGCTGTCATGTGGGTCCAGGTGCCACGCGGGCGTGGGCTCGCTGCGCTGGCTTGGTTGGTCACTGACCCGGGGGACCCATATGTAAGTGTGTTCGAAAAACGTAAAAAGGGGGATTATCGCCGCGCCCAGGGATCGAACTCGCGCGCTCGCGATGCGCGAGGATGGGCGCTGCTAGCCACTCGGGCTGGTGTGTGCTAGTGTTAGTATAGGAATTCGTTCGGTTCAGTTGTGGCTTGGGGGCTTAGTTTCTGACGAAACTGAAACGCATCAGAGGACAGACGAAGCGACGGAGCAGAAACCGATACCGGCGACCTCGAATTCAGGCGGTGCTGAAGGCAAGCGGGTGCGTGCGGGGGTCGTGAGACTGCGGGAGGGTGTGTGCTGCGGTGCTGGAGTGCAGGACAGAGACGAGAGCACATAGCGAGCGCAGCACATAAGTTACTCTGGGAGCTTCTCTGCTCGTCCATGGCGGCCGGAGGTGGACGAGGACCGATTCGGCGCTCCGGGCAGCAATACGCGTGGGGGAGAGAGGGAAAGGGTAGGGACGCTCACTGGGAGGGGGCTCGGCGTGGTTGTACGACGTGGGAGGTGCCGAGCCCGCGAATTCCGCCGGAGTCGTTCCGCCGGTGTCGGGACGCCGTGGACGAGGGCGACGACAGCAGGGGCTCGCGGTCCAATTACCCGGGGGAGGAGCTCGAAGGCGGGGTGGCGCTGCTCCGGGGCTCCTCCTCGGTGCTTCGACGGCACCGGAGTGGCGGCGCAACGGCGTGGTCTCCGGTGGTTGTTATGGTGGTGCGGGAGAACAGGAAAGAACGAGATGGGGAAGAAAAGGGAGGCGGCGGCGGCGCGAGGGAGGAAGGAGGGGGAGGAGTTAGGGTTCTAGGAGGGGAGAGGGGGAGGCTATAAGGTGGGGGAAAAGGAGGGAGCAGGTGGGGGCTGCCATGGCGTCAGCCATGTGCATCTCCTCTGTGTGAGACTATACGAAGGTAGGGGAAGCAAGGGGTGGGTTTTTTGGGCCTGGAGGAGATGGGCCAGGAGAGAGAAGTTTTTCTCTCTTGTTTTAATTCTTTTATTTATTTATTTTTCTGTTTTAGTGTTTTTAAGAAAAATAGAAAAAGAAGAGAGATAGAAACATTTAGCAAAATTAAATAGTTTCAAAAATATACAGTTTAATATATTAGTTTGAATATTTGAAAAAGAAATTAAATACCACATGCAAAACTTGTGGAGAGATAGGTCTTATGATCAAACCGAAATGTGGAGAGATAGGACATACGTCCAAAGAATGTCCTGATGAGTGGCCCTATGGTCATACCAGACATCTAGTTAAAGGATGCCCCACAAGTCAACTTACCTGCTTCTTATGTGAAGGAACAAATCATGTCCCAATACAGTGTAAACTTTATCCCTTGGTGCAACAAGTTATCCAGCAAACCAAGGAAGGAATGCAACAATCTCTCATGAAGACCCTGGAAAAACAAGAACAAAAGGTTAAATCCGAGAAAGATATTAGCCACATCAATTGCTACAAGTGCAAAGAACAAGGACATTATTCATCGAACTGCATAAAGAAGAAGATGGGTAAGGACACTGAACCAAATCATTGTCCAAGGATGATTGTAGCTCCTACCAAGATGGAAAATGAAGTGAGAGTAAAGTCACACCCGAAGATATCCAAAAGTACCTCCAAGTATTGCTATAAGTGTAAAGGAGATCACCTAGCTCGAAATTGTCACATCAAACGGGACTGGACTTCTTTAATTGAGATAGAATATGGCAAACAAGATTTGGAAGAACTTTTAGCCCTGGAAACACCTAAGAAGAAGAAGAACTTAAATGATGTCATTTGCTTCAAATGCAAAGACAAGGGACATTACGCTGATAAGTGCCCAAAAAGGGTGAAGGAGAAAAGTCTTATCCGCTCGCACAAGAAGGATATCAGTCTCGTGACGTGTCACAAATGTAATGATGAAGGACACTATGCCAACTGTTTCCCTAAGAAGAGGAAGGAGGTGTCCATAAATGGGACTATGTGGAGTATAGTAAGTCCTTAATCATTCCTTCCACCACATATCATTGTATTTTGATTACTTGTACACTCTACATCAGAAAAGTAAGCCAGATTAAACAAAGTTTCTAGACTGACCACAAAAATTTCTATTAAGGGTGGTAGCCACCCAGTTAATTCAAACCCAGTTGCCTAAACCTGGAGATCCAAGCCTATCTTTCTTTCTAACATTCCAAATCAGCGGAATCATTTTCTACTGGTTCACAGTTTCCGTGTCAACAGCTGAATTACTCCCTCTCTCGAGTTATCAGGATCATTTCAAGCATTTGCTTTTCCTTTCTAGCCTCTCCGAATCTCGGGGACGAGATTCCTTTTAAGGGTGGTAGTCTGTAACATCCCAATATTTGGGAATGTTTGAAAATCACTAAAATTTAAAACTTTTGTTTTTATTAAATAAAAATATTAAAATGCATAAGAAAATCAACTATAAAATAATTCAAACATATTGAAAAAGTTTAATATTTCAAATATCTCAATTATCATTATTTTCAAAAGTTGTTTCAGGTTAAACATTATAAAATCCATTGTATTTTCTTAAACCTCAATATATAATTTGACAAATGAATTACCAACTCCAAACCATTTTCATGTGATAAAAGGTTTCTTTTTAAGTACTTGATTTCAACCACTTAGCCATAGCTATTCATAAATTAAAATAATATTTACAAGTGTTCTTTCAAACTATTTAAAACATGGTCTATTTGCCAAATGGTTTCCATTCTCTTAACTGAGTTCAAAACATAGTTTTCGGAAATTACAAATCAATAGTTTATAAATATAAAACTTCAAAGATTTTATAATTAATTAAGTATCCAAATAAGCATTTCATTGACTTAAATTTTTTTCATTAATTTACAAAACATAACATGGTTTTCATGAACATATTCAATATGAGAAATGGAATATATTCAAAATCTTTTCCAAAGGTATGTTATGGAGTTTTCAAATGATTTATCTTAATATAAAATATAATGGTGCACAAAATAAAATTGAATTAAAATTGAATCCATTATATTTCCTATTACTTTAATAATATTTATATTCTAATTATTTTACTATTATACCAAAATAAAAATGAATGGTTACTAAAAATGAGTGTTAAATAACTTAATATGAACCATATATGATTGTGGTAATTTCATAAATTTTATTTAACCGAAAATAAATTTATTAATCCCTACTTTTAAAGTTGACCCAAATTGGCAAAATTTGTATTTTTTTGAATATTCAAAATATTATTTTTCAAAAATGTTCAAAACATTCCCACTACTGGTTTAACACAAAGATAATGCTTTTACAAATTCTTAGAAATTTATTTGACTTGATTTGGAGTCTTAAATCAAAAGATATGAATTAAATAGAAAAATAGAAAAAGAAAAGAAAAAGAAATTACCTAGATGACGTCATCGCTGACGTCACTCCTTCTTGCTCCTCTGTCCGAAAATTGCGTTCGTGGATTATTCGAATCCGCGCGAAATCCTCTCCGTTTCTTGCGGGATTGATTCCCTTCGACACCCCCATATAAAACACGACCCCGCCGCCTTCCCGCACACCTAAACCCTAGCTCCAATCGCCTCCAGGCTGCCCCATTCCTTCACCACCATCGCCGCCGGCGAGAAGCTCGTCTTCCGGTCAATTCCGTCAACCCCGCGGCTTCATTTCGCCTTCTATCTCCCTCCCTTCGCCTTGTGCATCAATTTGACACTGTGTCGTATTCGTTTATGCGCCAGGGCATCAAGACTGAGCTCGCCGGATCCGTCGGAGAACTCCATCGCTCCGCCCGCCTCTCCTCGCATCTCCGGGAAGAAGCAGGCTCCACCACCGAGCTCAACGACACCGTCGCGACGAGCTGCACTCCGCCGTCGCCTACGTTCGTCCGGGGAAGCACCGCAGCATCGTCCCCATCCTCGACCGAGCGCAGCGCCGGCGTCTGCCTCGTCTCCGGCAACCATCCGCGCCGCCCTGTGAGCTCTTTCTCCTCAGCCGTCCGATTTTCTTTTTGTGGTCGAGATTAGATCCTTAACGCGAATGGGTACAGACAGATCTGGACCATCAGATCCATGTCCAACGGCCCAGATCCATCCACTTATCCACGTCAGCAACCCAATCAGCATGCACATTCAGCGCCACGTCAGATCCAGTCAGCGCCCAGTCAATAGATCTGACATTTTTGCAGAAAAGACCATGCACCTTAGTTATATCATATCTTTTTATCTGTTTATCCAACTTCAAATATTTTTATATATTTGGAAAGCCCTTAACATGTAGAATATTTTAGATCTGTTAGATTTCAAATTTGACTTAGTTTAAAATATTCAAATTTCAAATGGTGGATTTGAGAAGTTTTGCCATAACTTTAAATCTATAATTCCAAAAATTGCAAATAAAATTGTTTTAGAAACTTTGTAATATTTGTAATATGATGCCTCTGTTATAAAATATTTTTGAGTATTATTTGGTTGATTTCATAGTTATATGTTGAATAGTTTGACTATTTTTGACAAAACTATTAATAGAAACATTATTTTAATTAAATCCAATTGCTATAAATTTATTTAAATCCCCTCTGTCTATTAACACTATTTATAAAAATTTGTTATAACATTTAATCACATAATACTTTAATCTTATATTTATTCCTTTATTTATATTTTGCAAAAATAGAAATTAATTAAATTGCTTTTATAACCTCATGCATATTTATAAAGAAATCACAAAAGTTATTGTGATGCTTTCTTGTCATTAAAAAGTGCATTTCATGCATAACTTATTTTATTATATAGTTATACTCCTCATAGGAAAACCTCTTCATTATTTTCTTTAAGTTAGGATTAATTTCAATTTAATAATTTGGTAAAGTGCTATGCACTTAGATGCTTAGAATTTTCAACATGGAGCTCGAAGACCAATGAAGGAATTAGACAAAACAAGACTTCAGAAGTATCTTCAAGGAGTAGAAGCACTTAAAAGAAAATCAAGAAGAAGCCATGAAGACCAACCAGCAATGTTTTCTAAGTCTTGCTTCCCCTCTCTCTTTTCTCCCTTCTTCTCTTAGACCTCTTGATGAGTAAGTTATATTCAAGACCAACCTGAATGCTATCAACACACTCAAGTCTTCAAAGTCATCAAGTCTACAAAATTGCAATGAAGTCATCACATCAAGAAGAAAAGGAAGCAACGAGAAGATACTACATTCTTCTTTCTATCTTTTCCCTCTTTCCTAATCTTGTCTTTCACTTTAGACTTAAACAATTTTTGATCATGATATTATCATCTTTGAAGTTTGTTGGATCCTAGCGGCATAGTGAGATGAAGCGGCCTGGAGACTAACCTTACATGTCCACGTACATGAGACTTGTTCCACAACTTAAGTGGCAGGCCGGGCGTCTGTCTCTCTTACTATAGTGAATATCCAATTTACAAAGAGTTGTTAATGATTGTTGATCACCTCGAAGAATAGAGTTAGTGTTTTCTCTAAGTAGTTATGCACCTCATGGCTAAGCCATTAGAGTGCTTATTCAATATGAATTATAGTAAAGTATTTTATCCAACTTATGACCTTAGTCCTTAGCCATTTTGACCAACATATTTTACCATGCATAAAACTATTCTTCCTTAGAAGTTTTATAAAACTTATTTGTTCATTATGAAAGTGTTTGAATGAGATGTGATGTTGTGATTTGTGTTGATTGTTGAATTGTTGTTTGTCCATACTGTTAGATTTAACAGAGAGCTCCGAGTTACGTTGAAAAGAGTTTATGAGCAAAGACATCATTCAAAGGCAAGTGGCACACCACATAAACTTCCTACTAGTTTCTATATGCTTTACTTAGTGTTTTTTTATACAAGCATGTGTAAGATAGTATTGCTATGCTAAACCTTTGTAGAAATTTCTTATTTCCCGTGTCTAGGTTCCTATGCAATACTTAGTAGAAATATTTGATGCTATGCAAATGTTTTTTTTGTGAAAATCTAAATTCTACTAAGTTAATGGAAGAACCTCCTCGGTGGATTTTTTTGTATGGAGTCGAGTTGAGGGGCTGCTCAGGCCCATGTCTATGGTTCCTGGAGTACGTGCACTTGTGGATGGCCACCCAGGGAACAGAGGAATCTGAAGAACTCCGAGTGACGATTGCTTCCAGTGCAGCCATTGCCAATGGGCTTTGGCTTGATCAACTATGTTGCGTGGACTCGCCCCAGCTTGACAAGCAGATGTAGAAGGTGTTAGGTGGAACGAGTCAAGCCAGAGTGGGAGGGAAAATGATTCTGAAAGATCTCGTCTCCTTCTTCTCCTTTTCCTTATCACTTTTAGTGTGTAAATGATAGTTTGGGCTGAATGGGTACAATGGTGAACATGCACAACCTCTGTAGAGTGTAAAACTAAGTACTTAGCCATGTCCCCGGTACTGACAATTTGAGCAGCTGATCACGGACGTCAACGGAGGATTCCACCATTCCAACTTCAAAAATTAAAACTTAATGGGTGAACAAGGGTAGAATGAGACAGTGGTTGTCATGCCACAAATGTCTCGAATAGAAGAAACGTGTTTTCCAAAAGTTAGGAAAAATTGGCTTTATGCAAAATAGCCTTGAACTCCACCAGCCAAATATGCACATAGGTTATTAGAGTTATTCCACTAAGTGTCCACCATAGTGTCACTTGCCAGACTCCAATTTTAATGGAATCTGACCCACGTTGTTGGGATAATTTTCTTATTGCAGATTGTGCAGATGATGAGTAAGGTTTCGTCTAAAGGTTTCGAGTCTGTAACCAACATGTTTTCGCCCGTGGCAACATGAATGTGATGGAGACTCAGTGCTATTGTATTTCCGTTGTTTACTCTTTCAAAGCTAGCTTTATGCTATGCAACTTGTATTGAATATTTTGTAAGTCTGGATCATCGATGTAATAAAATTGATAATTTGTTTTGATATTACATCGTAAGCTGTCTGTGCAAACGAATCGATCCAATGATTTGCACTATGCACAGGTACTGCCTTACTTAATTTGCAGGTACGCTACAGATGGCATGGCTTTTAGCCTAGATTGTCGTTTCAGCAATTTAGTGTTTCGATGTGATAAAACCTAAAATGGATTAATCGTTGTAGTGTAACGTGCCTAAAGAGTTAGTTGGGTACATGTCTCACGACATAGGCAAAATCGTTGCTGGGATATACCTTGCGAAAGAAATAGTTTCTTGTCCAGGGGTATAAGTGAGAAAGAAAGTAGAGCAAGACGAAGTTGATGAACTTCCTCTCCAGACATCAGAGTGGCGCAACGGAAAGTGTTTCCGGTGTCATGCTCCACAGCTTGAAAAAGCTGATGATACTAGATCATGATGCTTTGAGCTCATACTAAACGTAGGCGTACGAGGTTGTGTTCCACACTTTGTGTTACGAAAATCTTGTTATGAAGGTCATATTAATAAAATATGACAGACCTACGAACTACGAAGAAGAGATGGTGGACCTAAGTCCGATAAATGGCTATGCGTCATATATGATCCGAAATAAAATCCATATACGATTACCAGGTAATGACTTGGGAGATTTTCTTGATGGCATCTAGGATGTTAACAGAATATGGAATTTTATGAGAGAGTAGACACTGATAAGGATCAATTTGTCGTGAAACAGTTCCGATAGATTCAAAAGTTGACCACAATGAGATTTTGTCTCAAGTGGCGAAGCCTAAATCTATTCTGGGTCATTTAGAATTTACTATAATTTCGAATGAGAAATTGATAGATGGATAAGGAAACCATGTTTCTTAATAGTGTCATTAAGAAAGAGTTGGTGATCCTGAGGATGCTAAACATGTATGCGAACTTCAGTTGTCCATTCATGGGCTGAAGCAAGCATATCGGAGCTGGAATCTTCACTTTGATAATATGATCAAAGGATTTTGGAGTTGTCCATAATAGTTGAAGAAACCTGTATTTGCAAAGAAGTAAGTGGGAGCAAAGTAGATTTTCTTGATCTTATATGCGGAAGGCATATTTGAGTGGGAGCTAAGTATCTTTCCTTGATCTTATATGCGGAAGGCATATTTGAGTGGGAACTAGGTGTCATTTGTAATTTTGTATGTAACGACATATTGAATGACACAGATCCTCTAGTAGAGTCTAAAGGATTATTTAAGTGATTAAATTTTCGATGAAATGAAGTTTAGAGTATTATGCATCAAATCTACAATTATATAGATCGTAAGGGGCTTAATAACATTATGTAGGAATATTTCCTAAGTTAAGATTCTGAAGTGTTTCAGAATAGAACAAGCGAAGAAAGAGGTTCTTACTTGTATGATTAGGTAAAATATTAAGTTTATCTTGACATTTTCAGTGATTGAAGATGATGTTCGACATTCTCTATGTATTAGACATAGATTCTATCAGACCGAAAGCTCGACTTGGTGTGACCCAAGTTCTTGGATGAAGAACGGGTTCTAGAGTGATCCTTGTGTGGATCAATGAACAAACGTTAAGTGTATTTTTCAGTGTCGATGAGATCTGAAGGTATGTTTTCTAGTAAAGGGTAAGAGTGGAAAGACAACTTGCCGTAAAATGGCTACGATGATGCAAGTTATTACACTGGCCCATACAACTAGAAATCTCATATAGGAGATGTCCTTTATTATGAAGAAAGACATAGTTAGCTTGCGAAGTCGCATATGAATGCACTGTCGCATAATCTACATAGGTATAGAATATATGGCAACTTCAGAAGTAGCAAGTGTGATTGGACTGAGCAGTTTTCCGAGCGCATGTGGTACCCTTAATAGATCTCTTAGACTTTTAAGGCCCATGGTACGCAAATGTTCGAGTCTCACTCCTTCCACTAGGATATATTTCACCGTGATTGTAAGATACGGGATGATGTCAAACTAGGTGACACAGAATTGTTGCAAAGCACATATAGGTCTCAATGTGTGAGATCTATTGACTGTATTCCTCTTCCACGAGACAAGCATGCACCAAGATGCTATGCGTGTTGAGATTTTACCAAGTTGTAAACTAGATTAAGTGTTACTCTAGTGCAAGTGGGAGACTGAAGGGAATATGCCCTAGAGGCACTTAATAAAGATAGTTTATTAATCATATTCAAATTGTTCATTATATGTTTCATACCATGCTACAACTGTATTAAGCGGAAACATTAATACAAGTGTGGTAGATAAACAACCAGGTCCCTAGTAGCCTCTACTAAGACTTGTTTTGTTGCGGGATTGATGATCGAGGTTTTCCGATCATAGGGCATGGCGCCGGTGGACAATGAAAGTCATGTCGTTGGTTCAACGATGTGATGGGCATACCCATATTTATAGGACGTAGTCATTACGCCTTAAGACCGTGAGATCAACTCTTATTGTTATCCCTGTAAGATACTTTGATCGCACCAAACGTCATATCTTATATAGTGTGACAATGATAGGTGATACTTTTTGGTATCGGATTTGTCAGTCCGTATAGCCGGATAGATACTCTGGGGCCCACTCGGTGAGATTATGTCAAATGAGTTTGCAAACATGTCACTAGGTCACGAGTAGAAGATAGTGATGTCGGTAACGAGATCATGCTAGGTATGGAGATATCTGAGAATGATACTCGGACACGCTAAGTATCGCTATGACAAAAGGTTTAAGTATCGCTATGACAAAAGTCATTCGTTATATCAAAGGGATTAATTCATGGGGTCCAGGCCTACGAGTTAGTCATTGATCAGAGAGGAGTCTCGATCATGTATGTTATTATATCGAACTGCTAGGGTAACACACTTAAGGGGTTTTGACAAGACAACCGGAAAAAGAAAGAGATCATCGGGAACGTCCCGGGAATGGTCCAATGAAGATCGGGCATCGACGAAATAGTTTTCGGAGCTAGAATAAATTATATATAATATGTTTGATATTAATTAGTGTAATTAATGATTAAATATGATTTTATCTATTTATTTTCGAATTTTTAAAAGCAAATTTCCCTAAATGGGCATTATAGTGGAAAGAAGGCCCATGAGGGGGGGAAGCTTCCCCTCAAGGGAAGAGGGCTGGTTCGGCCGGCCTAGGTGGGCCACAAGGCCCAACTAGGGCCGACGCACCTTGCAAGGATCGTGGCTGGTGTGGGATAGTCCCACACCGCCCGACTGGCAAGGTTGGCAGCGTCCTTGCCCCTTTATATAGAGGGGCACCCCTGGCCTTTTAATCACCCAAATAATTCTCGATTTCTCCTCGATCTCGTGATTCCCTTTGTCGGAGTTGCGCCGAGGAGGATGAGAGTTCTCTCTCCACCATAGCCCGCTGTCGCGCTGTTGGTGTTCCGGTCCAAGTCTTCTGCTGCTCGTCCTGGACTGGACCTTCGGAGGCCGTCGTCTCCACCGTATGTTTGTAACGCCCTGCTAGGTGCTGCGCTAGCGGTACTCGGAGGCCTACTTCCTCCACCCGATCTTCTTCGTCTTCGTCGCGCGGAGTTCTTTGCGACCTAGTAGTCGGCTACGTCGTCTTCGTCGTCAACGCTTGTGCTGGAGCGTAATCCCCGCTATTCGGTCTACGAGGGTATGTATTCCGATCTCCGTCATATTTCTATATCTGCATAGTATAGATCTTGGCTAGTTTAAAGATATCGCCGATAGGAATTTTTTTGTTTTCTGCTTGCGATCCCCTTCAAGCCTATCATGCATAATACTGAAAACACTAAATGCAATAAATTAAAAATAGTAGGACATTTATGAGTGAGCATCACTTGTCTTGGTCACAGCGGGAACACGCATAACTACCACAGCAATGGGAACACTCCGCACAATCTAAATAAATAAATAGTACTCAATGAACATACCAATCAATCATATGCACAAATCATAGACACATGGTTTGCATGAATAAAAGCAATCAACATATTTAAAGTGGGTTATATCAGAATTATTTGCTCTCTGGTTGATAAACTAATGTATTATGACATGGGCAAGATTTAATGCAATTTTGTTATTTGAAAACATTTTTAAATCACCAGAGGGCTTGCATGAAAAATTATTACTCTTACGATTTATTGACTATACAAATTAAGTTTTATGTTCTCTTGACATAGGATGTAATTATTAACATTTTGAAAAAGTTTTCACTTTAGAAATATTTTTTTAATACAAGTTATGGATTAAATGGCCGAATTGCCTCTATGCATATTTATCAATTTTAATAGATGAAAAATGCAAAACTAATGATGCAGCATTAAACTACCTGACAAGAGCTTTCGAGGGACATAAAGTTTACTAAATTTGGAGTCGTAATTTGAAAGTCATGAATTTTTGAAATTTGAATTAGTTTATGTCTTTTTTAGCAATTTTCAGAAAATCAATTAATCTCGTCCGTCGGATCCAACTAAAACGGACGCCTCAGAAAAATCGATACCGGTAAGGAAATTGAAATAAATACTAGCCGTTCGATCGTGGTCTAACGATCTAGGTCCTAATGACCAATGACTGGCGGCGCTGGCTTGGCGGAGAAGCTCCAGTGGCGGTGGCGCCATCACCGGCGTGCGCGTCCACGAGCAAAAGGAGGGGGAGGGGCTGAGGCGTCGATACCTGGAGACGGAGAGGAACGAGGCGAAGTCGTTGGAGGGTTTGGGAACCGGAGGGAAGCGGCGATCCTCCAGCTGTTGCTCGCCGGAATTGCGCCGGCGGATGCTGGTTTCGGGTCGAGGACGAATTTGAGGTTTCACTGCGGAGAAAAATGGAAGGAGGGCATAAGGAGGTGCGCCTTGGCATGGGGAAAGGATTGGAGCGTAAACCGTGGTCGAAAACGACATGACGTATCCGGAATCGACGAACAATTGATGCGGCGGCCGTGGACTCCGGCGACCAAATTCGTCGACCCTGGGGCACTAATCGGGGCAGCGACAGAGGGGAAAGAGAGAGGGAGTGCGGTACTTTAAGGGCAGTGCTCAGCGGAGTTCGGGCACGTGCCGGTCGTGCGGGAGTAGCCACGTGGCCACGACGTCGCGTTCGTGGGCATCGGGTGCGGGGCGGTTGGAGGAAGACGACGCTGAAGGGTGGGACCCGCGCGTCAGAGAGAGAGAGAGAGAGAGGGAGAGGCGCGCGCGGGGGCTGGGTTGGGCTCCAGTTGGGCTTCTCTGCGTTGCTCGGTAGCAGGTAAGAGTTGGGCCGATGAAGTTTCTCTTTATTTTTTGTATTCTCTTTTCTTTTCTCTTTTATTATTTCTTTTATATCTTTTGTTTTATTTACCCAAATGGCCTCAAACTAATTTCCAAAAAATAGTAAAATTCATGCCCTTCTTTTAAAACAAACAAACTCATGTTTGTAATACATTTCAAATTATTATATTTTCAAATAATGTAATTTAACACTTTTTGCCAAATTTAAATTAGAGTTTCAATTCTATAATTTATGTCTTCATAAAATCAAGGAAAATATCACAAATACAAATGTCCAAAATAAATCATTCCATACCCATTTTAAAATCAAACACTTGAATCAAATCTATAATTTAAATTAGGGGATATTCCAAATAGTTTTGTGACTACAATAGTTTACTTAGGGTTTATTATAAATCCAAATATAATGTTTACGAATTGAATAATTTTATCCAAATTTTTTCTGAAATAGACATCCTTTTGATAATATAAGGTAAATAAGTATTTAGAATATTTATTTATAGCTCAACACTCAAGTTTGAAAAACAAAGTATATCTGATTCAATTAATGTCATATATTTTTGTATAATTCAATAAATTGCTTTTTGTTTAGTTCTCTTGGCAATTGATTTTTTTTAATGAGAAACACAAGTTTTAAATTTTAGTGGTTTTAAACATTCCAAAATTTTGGGATGTTACAGACTACCACCCTTAAAAGGAATCTCGTCCCGAGAATCGGTGATGCTAGAAAGAAAGATGGGTTTGGATATCTGGGTTTAAAAGAGTTGGGTGGGCTACCACCCTTAATAGGTACTTTTGTTGGTTGAACAAGACTCTTGTTTCCACTGTTGAGGTGACTCAGGTGAGATGGCTAGATCTTATTTTTTCCAGTTGTGCTTCGTGATCCTTGATTCAGATATATAGCAGGTACTAGTATTTGGGAAATATTTGCGCTGAAAATTAACTGATTGAGGACTTATTGTTCACCGCTTCACGCGCCTCGAACACTTCTTCCATTGACATGATTCACATATCCTTTCTGGAATGGGTTGGGCTTGGCTGCTTCATTGTCCTTCTTTTCAGGGCAACCACTAGAATAATGCCCCATGTTCTTACATTTATAGCATTTTAAATGACTCGGGTCCTTCTTTCCTTGGTGGCTATGATGTCCATTGCCATTTCCATTGCCATTGTGTTGGCCATCCTTGTTGTCACCATTGCTTCCCTTTTGGTCTTCATTATGGTTGTGGCCATTTCCACCCATTTGATTGTTTCCATGGTTCTGGAATTTATGCCACTGCTTCCCTCATAATGATTGTGCCTCTTGTGTGAAGTTTCAAAGTGGTACTTGCTTGAGCTATGCTTCCTCTTTGTATTCTCGGCTTGTGTCTGTTTGTTCTCCAAGATAGTGGCCTTGTCGAGAAGTGACTGATAGTTGGGAGTGTAGACAACTGATAACTGAATGGCTAACTCATCGTTCAGACCATCCAAGAATTTATCCTTCCTCTTGGCATCTGTGTCAACATCGTCTGGCGCGTAGCTTGCTAGATTGTTGAAATCCTCTATATATCCAGCCACTATGCGGTTTCCTTGATGCAAATTGCGGAATTTTTTTTCCTTCAAGCTCATCACACAAGTTGATATGTGTGCAGTACAGAAAACTTCTTGGAACATCTCCCAAGTGACATCCTCAATTGGTTGAGTGATCTGATAGTTGTCCTACCAGCTGGCTGCAAATCCTTCTAGCAAAATGCCGCAAACTTGACCTTCTCTGTGTCTGTGCACCCAACACTAGTGGAAAAAGACTTATAGGTGGGATGACCCGTTGTGGCACACCCATAGCCCATGCACCAAAGAAAAGATTTAGTGGCACACAAAACACATGCGCCACAAACATCTGTGGCGCACACAAAAACACTGCGCCACAAAACGTTGTCTTTTTATGGCGCACCGACAGATATGCGCCACAGGAAGAGGGTGCGTCCCACCATGTAGATCGAATTTTGAAATTCTGGACACTTTCTATGGTGCACCTGGCTCATGCGCCACAGAAAGCAGACATTTTGTGGCGCATGGGTAGGGGTGCGCCACATAAAACCAACATTCTGTGGCGCATGGTTTGGGGTGAGCCATAGAAAACCAACATTCTGTGGCGCATGGTCCTAGTGTGCCACAAAATGTTCCTGTGTTTGTGGCGCATAGGCTTGGTGCGCCACAAAAAAATATTGGGTACGCCACAAAATGTGAACCTGGGACCACTTAAGCATTCAATGCACAAAAAACTCAGATTCATTAGCAACCTTTCCTCTTCCCTCACCAACACGATTTTCTCCTCTTTCTCACCCAATTCCCCCCATTCTTTCTGCATGATTCCTCCTATTCTAGAAGGTTAAAACCTATTTTCTTCCATAGAGATTGCTTAGTACGAGAGGGGGTATCATATATCAACTCTCATCCTCTTTTTGTCAACTAATTTCTCTCCAAACAAACATCACACGATCACCGTCTCGGAGGAGCTCCAATCTTAGGTGAGACATCGATCTTCTCTTCTTTTTGTTGTGGCCAGTGTGCGTGATTGCGTTGTGGTATGGCATCGGTTTTTGGCCCTTTCCATGTGGCGGTGTATGTGTGGACACATGCATATATATGCATGTTTGTTGTTTTTGTTGTCTCTTGCGCTGGCGTGGTGCATGTATATGTTTGCCGAAATGTTGATTCATTTTCATTTCGGCACCTTTTTGCACCACCCATACGTCGGACTATTAGGAGAAGTCATGCCAAAATTTTCCGTTGAAAATGCATGTGTGTGTATGCATATGCGTGCATGTGTGCATGTGTGTTACAATTGTAAATAAGTTATACTCTCTTTTCTCGGTTGTGTGTTTTATGTAACCCGTGTAGGCAACCATGGTCGTCATGATGAGATCCGGTCAAATTACTAAATACAAGGAAGAAGCAAAGGCGGAAATGATTAAGTCCAACAAGCGCCAGATAAGATGTGCTTGTCGGAAATGCAAACTCGAGAGGTGGATCGACCCTGATTCCAGACAACTGGAGGATCACTTGTTGAGGCACGGTTTCATGGTACGATTTAACCAGGCACCGGCACCGCCGGCAGCAAATGCGCCTGGACATGAAGAAGGAGATGTGGGCGGAGTACATCATGACAGACGCATAATGAGGCTTTGGTCAACATCCTCATCCAGAAGCTTCACCAACGATACACGTTCCCGCAGCCGCTAACAAAAAGGTGGAGAGGTTAGCCATCACGAAGATGAGCACCGCCTTGAGCAGCTAGAAATTCAGGGTGAGGAGAAAGATTGATAAGGGTGAAAGCTGGGAGGAAATAAAAAGCAAAGAACCGACGCTAAACAAGGAGGACTTCGACGCATTCAAGTTGTCCTTGAAAGAAGAGGTGTACATAAAATGGACGGAGTGGGGGAAGAAAATGCGGGACATGAACCTAGGTAACCACCATTTGGGAAGCGGTGGCTACCGAGGAAAACAACCCATTTGGGACAAGGAGGATGCCGAGGTTCTTCGTCAGGGAAAAACGAACCCGTGGCACCAAATCACGGACGAGCAGGTCCGGAACTTTGTCCGGTCCCGCTACTATCTGAACAAAGAGACGGGGAAATTCGTTACAGACGATGACGATGTGAAGAAATGTGAGAAAATGCCGGTAAGGAATTTAATTTACCCTGTAGGCTAATTTTTCTTCATATGCATGAGTTCACCTTAATTTGCTTTGTCTACAGGCTGGCGGGTTGAAGGCTGACACTGAGGCAGGCCCGTCGTCCCAGGATTCAACAGAACCGTGGGACAATACTTTCAATAGGGGATGAACGTTTGGAAGAAGAGGGATAAGAACTTGCCGCCCACGTCGGCTGGCCGTGTCACCGGCTTTGGTACGAGGATGAAGTTCCTCCAGTACTACAGCATAGACGGCGGCCAGTTAAGAAGGCAGAGGAGGAAGCCGACAAAGGATGCCACGGAGGTTATGGAGCTAAGAAAGAAGGTGGAGACATTGGAGATGAGAAAGTGGACTCCACCACGGTGAACAAGATGGTGAAGGATAGGCTCAATGAGCTCCTCCCCCCTGGGTTGATGGAGGGGTTAGGCTCTTGGAATGCGGCAGGTCGACAGGGGTCGATACACGTGCCCACCTACGCCGCAAGCATCTCCAGCCATATGGCGACCCCTCCGGAACAGCTAGTGACCCCGCCGGCCAACACCGCTTTTGAGCCGCCGCTTCATACTATGCCACAGACGGCGCCCCCTACCGAGGCACAGGAGCCCCCCATGCAAACTCCGGCGCCAGAAAATGAGACGCCCGCCGCCGGCGCCATTGTATCAACATTAGAGGAGCTCAACGCAATCGACAAGGTAACTAACTAGTTAGTCCACGACATCTTCTATAATTAACTATACCTTTGATGACTGCCATCTCATGATGCCCACCAACATGCATATGTGTTCACTCTTAGGACAGGATTTGCACACTCCTGCATACGGTAGGGGCGGGCGGCGAGTTGGTGGATGTTGGTAAGGGCACGATCATACAACCAAAGGGTACCCTAATGCACAACCAACGCATGAACCCGGCTCTGCTGAGAATCAAGTTGGATGAGGTATTGCCTCAATTTCAAAACATCAAGCCCCCAATGCAACCTGCGGGAGCCGACGCTGATGAGCATATGGTTCTTGGAGCCTGCCTCCAATGGCTCATGGAATGGGCGAAGAGCCAAATTCGTCTTGGAGGGCCCAGACGCACCTCCGGCGCCATCTCCAAGCCGCCACAAAAGGTTAGCCAGCCCTCTATCATTCGGCCCTCGGCGAGGCCGCCACATATAACCGTTGTGAACAAGCCGGCGACACAAGCACCCGTTGCCAGGATCCGGAAAGAAGCACCGACGGTTCTCGCCACCACAAGCCGGCACCAAATACTCTTAGGAGTGTCTGCACCGCAAAAACAAGGCAAAGGCAAAGGCGCTGCGCCTCAACTTGAAGACATCAACGAGGATCATCATGATGATGATATGAATGACGAGGACATCGATGCCTTCCTCAACACTGGCGTCTTTGATGGTTCGTGCATGCCTGCTTTGGATGAAGAAGAATTCCGCGGCCCCCGTAGTATGCCTATTCGTCCCACTTCATGCTCGCAACGCCTAAACTTTCATGGTTTATGTCAAGAAATGCCTCCGGAGGACGGCGATAAAGTTGAACCGGCTAACATTTTCAGCTCTAGCACACTGCATAAGTCGATTCATGATGTGCAATCCCCATAGAAGAAGAAACCCAGGAAGAGAAGCAAACCATGTGCCTCTTCAAGCCAGCCAGCTCCTAAGACTGTCCAGGATGAACGAATGGTTCCACGACGTCGTGATGACTTGACCCGAATGCATGAAGCTGGTAAACCGATACTGCCTCCGAAGCTGCTCTGCGTCGCACAAGGATCCATGAAATCTTTGCATGATGCTATCTTGATGTTAGAGGGCATGCTTCTTAAACTCAAGGACCCAAATTACCCCGTCTTCACGTGCAAGGTGCCAAAGGGCGTGAACACACCACTATTCAAACCAGTTTATGACTAAGAGCTAAAAAGGTGCCTTAAGCCTATTTAATAAGACACTGAAATTAATATCACTTCAACAATTAAACTAAACAATCACACAGTAATAAGTGTTGAAAGCAAATCTTGAAGTGGACAAACCATACAACAATCATTCTAAAGCACAAACAATTACTCATAGCATTTAACACCAATCACATCCACATGCATAATACCTAAGTAAATTTAGTGCAACACCCGTGAAACAATATGAACTAAGTTAAACTCAACAATGAATGGACTAACAATAATTTTACGAAACTTATTAGGGTTATGTAAGGCTAACACCACTGCTCACATAAGTTGTTGATTTAAAAGCCAAAAAGATGTAGTTGGCTGATTTAACAGAACACCACAAAGGAGCGTGTTGACAACAATCTAAAGTAAACAAGAAAACAACAAGCATTTCAAAACATCACCACTTACTGGATAAAAACATAACACACACACATTCCCACAAACAAAGTATATAGACACATCTGATGTCATTATTAGGGCACAAAGTGAATAGTGCTAAACATAGGTAAATAATGCACCAACATTACCGAAGTGATTTAACCAAGTCATTATGATTAAGTTAAGGTTCTGATCTTCAAGAGTTGATTAGTAATATTTATACAATTCACATTAGTTAAGAATAGGTGATTAAAATCTAAGACTCCTATTAGCCAAATGTTGCTGCTTTGGGAGATAAGTTATAGCTCCAAGATTATTGTTCAGAAAAATAAGTTCTTCTACCACAGTACTCCTAGTACCTATAGGAAGCTAGGGAAATTGGATTTGGATCAAAAGTTATTACTGAACATGAGTTAAAAATCATACAAATGCTACTGGTCTCAAAACCAAAAAGATTGTAGCTTTAGTTTAAGGAATGTCCTGTATGAAAGGTTAATTTATATGGATAGGTATTTCCTTAATATTTCTTTAGAAATTGGATTCACTCAATTTGGACACTCCTAACTCCATATATTTCAGTTTTAGTGGAACACACACATTTTACCATTAATGGTGTACATCATAAGATATAAATTATTTTTACACAAACCCAACTTTTCATGCTTAGTAAAACACATAAGTATCCAACAAAATTCTTCTTAATTTATTTGTACAAACATATATAGCACCAAACATTAAAATCAAACACATGCAATTAACAGAAAATAAAAATATTCTTTTTCTATTGTAATAACCTACTGTTTTAGAAAATAATCTACCAAGAGCAAAATATAAGATGTAAAATTCTACCAAGCTAGGATATGATAGCTACTACTAATATCTACCACATGCAATTGGATTTGCAGAAAAAATTATTTAAATAATTAATTAAAAATCCCCAAAGTGGTACTGGTGTCAAATTTAAACATGATAGAACTTTAGTTATGAACATCTCCTGCATGCAAGGCTTATAGATCTAGGTAGGTATCACTGGCTTTCCATAGAACAAAAGTTTTCTAATTTTGGATCTTTGAAACTCAATATATTAAGTAAATGGTGAAAAATCCACTTTTTACAAGATTGAAGATATCAAACGCATAAATTATATTATAGAGAAGGGTCAGTGCCACATGGTCACGAAAACACATAGATACTCAAAACAATTTGAATCAACCAATTTGGAAAAGTAGATCTCCCACAAACGAGTTAAAGCTAGACCACCAAATCAGTGGAAAAATAAATAGAGAAATAAACTGTAACAAAGAAACAACAAATGGGCTGGATAGGGAGCGGGTCGTGCTGTCCGAGCCGGGCCGGCCCATCCATGGAACGCGTGCGGCGAAGAGATAAGTCGTCGTAGATCTAGGATCGGACGGCGGGGATTAGATCCAGGGGGATTCAACCGGGGCCGCAGATCCAAAAACGAACGGCTGCAATGCGTCTCCTACTTCTCGACAGGAGTAGAGGACGGCCAAGGAGGGCAGCGGAACCCTAGCGACGGTGGGGCTTGCACTGCTCACCTAGAGGACGCGCATGCCGAAGGAGTGGGTCAAATGAGGTGCGGAGCGCCAGGGCAGCCGAGGGATGGCTGAAGAATGAGATAGCCGAGGGACTGCCGAGGGATGGCAGTCGAGGTCGACGCCCGTGTCGGCCACGGCGAGTCCGCGACGGTTCTGGAGGACCTGCACAACAATGGTGATGTCAAAGGGATAGCCCATGGGGAGGGGAGCGAGATAGAGCAAAAGGAGGGAGAAGAGGTGGTCGGAGTCGATGGCGGTCTTGCTCGAAAAGCGTCGGGCTAGGGCGGAGGTTCACGACCGTTCCTGGCCGAGAGAGAGCTAGGGATAGCTCGAGGGAGCTGGGGGTGGTGGAGTGGAGTGAGGGGCGTGTGAATGGCAAGGAGATGGAGAGGGAGAGCGCATGTGGTGCCTTATCCGAGAGGGTGCTCCGTTTAGGTTGTCACAGGAAGAGTGAGAGAGAGGGGGTTCGGGATGGGCAGTGGGAGAGAGAGCAGGGGCTGGGGGATTGGCTCGCGGAGGCGGTGTGCAATGATGCTGTGCGATGCTCCTCCTTGGACAGTAGCACACGAACTGGGGTCGTTGGAGAGGTTGAAGGAATGGAGTGGACTCCAGGGTGTTGACAGAATGCCAACAAGAAAAGGACAAGAAGAAAAGAAGGGCTAGAATTTGACAAAAAATATGCTAAGAGTTTCCAGGGGTGTGGGGGTCCAGTGCACACCCAAAAACACGTGATGGACAAGAGGAGAGGGGTAGATTTAGTTAAATACAATTTTAGGAAAATAAGGATTAGGCCACTTTGCTAAGACGGATTAGTCAACCCTTTGACTTGAAAATTACAAAACAAGTTGAGATAGCTAGAGGGAAAATAGGTTTGGGTCACAGAGGTTCAATAACATCTAGATACAAAAATATCAAAATGCTACTCTATAACACAACATATGGCCACCTTAGGTTTAAGCACTCAAAACAAGCAAGAGTTAGTGATCAAATATTTTTGTAAGATTTAAAGGAGGCTATAAATGGAAAGTAGAGGTGATGTAGATGATACTAGAGGTTTTGTATTTCCAAGATTAACAAAATAAACCCTAATTGTCATGCTCTAGAAATGCTAAAAATTTATGGAAATGAAGATAGTTATTTCCTATTTGAAAAAGGGTAATCTTTGAGTATCTCCTAAAATCAAACATAATAATATAAAAAGTTAAACACCCACAACCATATGGCACAACATTAAAGCATGCACGATCTCAATAAGTTATATAAATAAAATGTTGTCTCAAACACCACCACTTGAACACACATAAAATAACATACTTATGGGAAACAATATAAGCACATAACATAAAGATCAACCACACATACAAATAGATCAACACCCACACAATTGGATCACTAACCATACTTTTAATATAAATCAAAAATATTTGTGAGAAGGTGATCAACAAAAATCAAGACAGGGTATTCTTGGTCAAAATAGAATTATTCAAACATGTTGAGCATTGATTTCCAGAGGCTAATTAAATTGGTGTTTTTGGAAAAAAAAAAGAGTTGGTTATGCTTGCAACATATTAACATGCAAAATAATTCAGGGCTTATTAGATGGTCATATCAAGTTTTGCAGACATATAGTTTTGTTGGAATACTGTTAGTATCTCAAACGATATATATTTTGGGTGGTTGCTCAAATCAAAACATCAGGGTAAAATAGAGTTTATTAAAGAGAGAATGGGAAAAGATATGTGGACTATTTCACTTGTTAAAACATTGACCTTAGAGTTCATATTATAACTTGCTTTGAGTTTCAGAGTGGTTGTTATTTAGAAGTCATCAACACAAACATCAAAACACAACTTGACAAACAGAGAATACAAGGGAAAGCACATCCATTAACAAGACATTTCAAAAAGTTTTTGTTCCCTCAGAATTTTGGGTCTCTATTAATTAAGTTTTTGTTGCTTCTAAAATTTGGGGTGTTACAGACCTTCCCCCCTTATAAGAATCTCGTCCCGAGATTCCTAAGTGTGTATTAAGAGAGCGAGGGGAAAAGAGTGTCTGATGATTTTTCAGCTTCTCGGGTTGTTAATTATTGACTAAGGTTTTCTTGTCAGTAAGGCATCTGGTTTCTCCAGGACGACTTGGGTCTTTGCTGAAGGTGTTGACATGTTGGTCGATGTTGAAGCAGGGTTCTTGTTGAGTTGACTTCAAAAACTCCAGGGTTGGGGCGCAAAGAACAATTTGTCACAACTCTATAATAAAACTAGCCTATGTCTTCCCCCCTTAAGGAGGGGCACACAAGAAGGTTAAAGTTTGAGGTTATAAGCTATTGCCGACTTCAAGAAGTTGTTGGTCTTGGGTATCACAATGATCTTCATCTTGGTCGCGGCTCCTCGGTGCTTGGGATCTGATGTAGATACTTGTCCTGATATTGCCTTCTTGAGGGGTTAGCAGTTATACACACGTCAACAGTTTTTAAGACTCACATGGGTGTCTGATATGTAGACTTGACTCTCTTTCTTTTCATAAAAACTCAAAGGGTGCTAAGATCTCTAAAGACGTCTAAACTAGCCTTATGTTAGGTGTTGCCAAGTACAATAGTCTTCGGTCTTCTCGTCGTTTTTGGCGTCTTGTTGACGATGTTAGCTTGATTTGCGTCCGCCTTCAGTGTAGCCGACAACCAAAGTTGATGAAGACTCCCTTTGTTATAGGGCTTCATGATGCTTCTCAAAAGTCTTCAGAGGTCTGATGGATCAAAGTTAGCCTAAAAGTCATTTCTTCCTAAATAACTCAAGTCAGAGTTAGTTGAGTTAATAAAGTTGATACACAGAAGGATTTGATGACTCTTGCTTAGTGGTACATCTCCATTTAGACGATCTTCAGTGCAGGTTGTCCTCGTTTTGCTGACGTCAATCTCTTGTGTACGTCATGGCTTGAGGGCTTCACAAAGTCTTCATAAAGTATGGCTCTTACTGATCTGTGAGTCTTCCTCGTTGACATCAGAAAGTGAAACTTTTATTGGTGCTTCTTTTCTGATCTCAGTTCGTTGGTCTTGAAGAGGTTAGTGATCAACTAGACGAACTGGTGTTAGATGCTACTCTAAAATAAGATACGTTAAGTTAGTGATGGTATACTTGTAATATGAAAATTAATTAAACTCCACAAGGTCATTCACATTACGAGGATGGGCTTTATCCGGGGCTTCGTTATCATGTGTAGTTTATAACTCTCACATGTTAAAGTTTAGATTAGAAGGAAAACATTTTAGGAAGTTTTTGAGTACAAGTTTATAAGTGCATGAGGGTGCACCTAAGGAAAATGGTAAGAAAGGTTTTTGTGTAAAGATAACAAGATGGTTTTAAGTAATTTAAAGTATGTGCCTAATATGCATTGCCCACCAGGCGTGCTTGTGAAAATACCAGAGAACCACATACCCACAATAGGTACACAAACAAGGCACACACAAGCAACAAGCATACCAGCAAAAGAGCACACAAGACACCTATAGAACCAAAAAGGGCACTAAAAAACGGGTTAATTGGAGAATCCAACCAAGGGTCGTTTCCTAGAAGTCCTATGGGTCTTGGTCATTCCTACAAGTTGGAGTCTTCGTTTTATCTGCTTGGGCTCACGTTGGAAAGCTTGAGACTGTCGAAGATGCAGTTGGAGTACCATTGTTGGGGTTGAAGTCTTAGTGAGACTGCTTTGGCAAGAAGGGGTTGCTGTGTAGCTTGTTTCTTCACTTGACGACCACCTTGATTCCATACGCTGAAATCTTGATACTGAACTTCGCCTTCTCGATATTGGTTACTTAGGTATCATTTGGGTTAATCGTCAAGTTTATACAAGCTTCGAATAGGGAGAAGATAGTAGAGAAAATCTTTTGTAAATACTTTAAATTAGAGAGGTAAGATCAAGATTTTTTGAGAATAGAGGAGTGGAAACCATACTAGGCTTACGTAGAAGAAAATAGATTTCTATCAAAATAGGTTTTAGAAAAACATTTCCTTCCTCAGCTAACGACCATGCTAACTAAGGTCTCCTAAGGTCAACGATGGCTCTGATACCAAGTCTGTAAGGACCCCTCTGACTACCCGTCAGAGATGCCCACGTTATTTAAACAGATCATGATCCCAATGATCAGTGCATCGTGATCACATAACCAACATAGTATACAAAGTTACATCATACAACTCGAGTAGAGCGAGACTTACATAAATAAGGGTCTCATGACCAAGTCTGGAAACATCGTCGCACATGACGAATATTAACTAAGGCACAACGGAAGATTCAGCTAGCGTCGGCCCTCGTCACGTCCTGACGCATTCGCACAGAGCAGTTGAGCGCTCGGTTGGCGTAGTCGTCGGCATACTACTTCTTGTTGCCGTACATCTCCCCATTGCAACCTGGACGTTTGAATATCCAGGGACACAGCCATATGAGTACATTTACGTAGTCGCAAGACCACCTCTAGGTTTACAGTTTTTCATGGATATGCAGATAAAACATTTTCGAAAGTTAGGATGGCTCCTATATACAACTATATGGTTAGATTTCGAATACCATGATTTTAGACATAGCGAATATGACATGCCTGTATCTTTGTTGAAGAAAACATTTAGAGATAGAATTCTCTTCTCTTAAATAAAGCAAGGACATATCCAAGTTCAAAACTTTCTTTGTAAAAGTTTATCAAAACACTAGGATAGGGATAACCCTTTTTTCTGACTTGAGATTGGACTGGTTGTCTCCCCGAGATCAACCATCCTCACCCAAATTTCGTGCCTCCCAGGTACCATATTTGATGCCTCTTAGTTTTCCGCTGAAAACCAATTTCTCTTTTAAAATCCAAATTGCCCATACGCCTAGATCAGTGGCCTTTCCAACCGTCCATGACCGAGGACTTGGCTATTCTAATAGATTGACAATCTGCAGAGGTTGCACACTTTACCCACACCTATCGGTCATTCCACCGTGTCTGCCACGGCCGGTCATACGACAACATGCAGGGGTCCGGATAACACGATCAAAGCTACCACTATGACCAGCCTAGTATCGGAGCTTCCTGGTAGGTTTGTTCTCCCCGGCACCGTGTGCTCCACTAGACCCCTGGTCTTTCCTTAGGACGCCACACTGCCACGTCAAGAGACCCACCGTAATCGTCCGGTTGCAGGTCCTCAACATTGTATTGTCTCTTCCGGACGACAACCCGGCTTCGAGGGCCCAACCCTCATAGAAAGTACGAGAGCCCCAACACTAAAACAGACAAGCTTCCGGCTAAGCCCTACCCATGTCAGGTAGTGTGGCTGCACGGGTTAATTGTTCGAGCGGCTGCTAGGGCAGTACTTTGTTTTTCAAAAACAACTTCCAATCCTCTGACTACTCCCAGCAGCTCGGGTTTTCGCAAACATCTCCGACTGATCCGAGCAACTTGGGTTTTAACAAAACACCTGCTCTCCGATTGCTCCTAGCAACTCGGGTTTTCCTCCGTAAAACAGTTTTATCAAATAGGTTCCCATCCTATAGTTTTGAGGTAAGACAACAAGAGTATACTACTAGAAAACTTGATCTTCTTGATGGAGCCTTCAACAACAAGGCTCACAAAGTGAAAACTCACTTTGTAACACCTATAAATAATCTTGTATATAACTTTGGCCAAAACATATTTTGTAAAAATAGTTTTCGGGTGGCAAGGTGCCACAAAGGAAGTAAAACATGCATTATTTTATTTTGAAAACAAAACATGCTTGATAAAATAATAGGATTCATTATAGTGGTGAGGTGGCTTGCCTGGCTCAGCAATATGTCCTTGGTCTTGATCTTGATGTTCCTCGGGTTCATTCCTCGCTTCTAGTTCCTTCACGATCGTATCTAACGTCGTAAACAGGAAAATGAAGCACACTCAGAATACCAGACAAAACTGCAAGGACATACTGAACAACAAGCATTGAACAAGACACTAAGCTAACAATAAAGAGCAAACAACTCCTTTAGCTAAACAAAGACAAACAACAAAGTCCATAGAGCTAAGACAAACAACAGATTCTCCTAAGAAAATATACACAACAATCCTAAGTATTAAAAGGGTAGTTCTACAGAACACTAAAACAACACATCACTTAGGGTCATTATATCACTTAACAAGAGTTGTTATAATAGCTTCAGGAAACACTTCAGACAAAAGTATCTTAGTAGTTCAGGAAATACTTCAGACAAAAGTATCTTAATAGTTTCGGAAATACTTCAGACAAAAGTATCTTAATAGTTCCGGAAATACTTCAGACAAAAGTATCTTAATAGTTCCAGAAATACTTCAGACAAAAGTATCTTAATAGTTCTGGAAATACTTCAGACAAAAGTATCTTAACACACAAGCAAGTATTAACATTAACACTAGCATTGAGCACACTCACATGGAAACATGTTACTAGCTCAAGAAACACCTACTATCAAGTAACTAGGCGACAAACAATGGTAACACTACTATTCAAACCAGTTTATGACTAAGAGCAAAAAAGGTACCTTAAGCCTATTTAATAAGACACTGCAATTAATATCACTTCAACAATTAAACCAAACAATCACACAGTAACAAGTGTTGAAAACAAATCTTGAAGTGGACAAGCCATACAACAATCATTACAAAGCACAAACAATTACTTATAGCATTTAACACCAATCACATCCACATACATAATACCTAAGTAAATTTAATGCAACACCCGGGAAACAAGATGAACTAAGTTAAACTCAACAGTGAATGGACTAACAATACTTTTAGGAAACTTATTAGGGTTATCCGCGGAGCGCGCGCGGCGAAGAGATAAGTCATCGAAGATCTCGGATCGGACGGTGGGGATTAGATCCAGGGGGATTCAACCGGGGCCGCAGATCCAAAAACCACTAGTAGAGAATAGGCCAAAGGACCAAAAGCAAATAGCCCATCTGTCCCGGTCGTATTACAAACCGGGACAGATGGGGGCCTCCAGAGGCCGGCGAATGTGCAGCAGGCCATTTGTCCCGGTTTCAATCACGAACCGGGACAAATGGGGCGTGCCTCAAGGCACCAGCCCATTTGTCCCGGTTTGTGATTGAAACCGGGACAAATGGCCCATGCCTATATATACTCAGCAGCCCCCTCCCCTCTTCCAAAACAAGGAGGCATTTTTTTTATGAAATGGTAGGAGGGGGTGTGTGCTAGTTATATTTTTTTACTTATGCATGCAAAGTGTTCGATGAAATGCCCGAGAGAGTTCACAAAATGATTTGATTTACACTTAAAGTTTATTCTTCTTTTCGATCAAGGTTAATTTTTCTCTCATTTCATTTGTAATTAATTGATACCGTACGTGCATGTTCAGTGTTTATTTGTCAATGTTCTGTAATGGTTATTGATGTAGTTCATTATATAATGCAGATGGACCGACAATGGATGTATGGTGACCGACGCACTGCCGAGTACATGACAGGTTTGAGGAAATTTCTAGAGAAAGCCCATGCCCACAGTACCAATGGTTTCATATGTTGTCCATGTGTCAATTGTCAGAATAAGACAGATCACCCAAACGCGAGAACCCTTCAAAGTCATCTTATTCGGCATGGTTTCATGCCCAGCTATAATTTTTGGACGAAGCACGGAGAAAAAGGGGTTATGATGGAAGACAATGAAGAAGAGGAAGATGATGACAACTATCCTATGTTCCCGGAGTACGGAGATTCTGCAACGGGGGAAGCTGAAGCTGAAGAGGCACCAGATGAGCCCGCTGACGATCTTTGTAGGGCCATTGCTGATGCAAAGAGAGAGTGCGGAACTGAAAAGGAGAGGTTGAAGTTCGACCAGATGTTAGAGGATCACAAGAAATTGTTGTATCCAAGTTGCGAAGATGGTCAGAAAAAGCTGGGTGCCACACTGGAATTACTGCAGTGGAAGGCAGAGTGTGGTGTGACTGACAAGGGATTTGGAAAGTTGCTGCAGATAATTAGGAAGATGCTTCCAAAGGTCAACGAGTTGCCCGGAAGCACGTACGAAGCAAAGAAGGTTGTGTGCCCTCTGGGACTAGACGTGCATAAGATACATGCCTGCCCTAATGACTGCATCCTCTACCGCGGTGAGTACGAGAATTTGGATGCATGTCCAGTATGCACTGCATTGCGGTATAAGATCAGACGAGATGACCCTGGTGAAGTTGAGGGTGAGCGTCCCCGGAAGAGGGTTCCTGCCAAGGTGATGTGGTATGCTCCTATAATACCACGGTTGAAATGCCTGTTCACGAATAAAGAGCATGCCAAGTTGTTGCGATGGCACAAAGAGGACAGTAAGAAAGACGCGATGTGTAGACACCCCGCTGATGGGTCGGAGTGGAGAAAAATTGAGAGAGATTTCCCGGAATTTGAAGATGACGCAAGGAACTTAGGTTTGGTCTAAGTACAGACGGCTTCAATCCGTTTGGGCAGCAGAGCAGCAGTCATAGCACATGGCCTGTGACTCTATGTATTTATAACCTTCCTCCTTGGTTGTGCATGAAGCGAAAGTTCATTATGGTGCCATTGATCATCCAAGGCCCGAAGCAACCCGGCGACGACCTTGATGTGTACCTCAGGCCATTATTTGAAGAACTTTTACAGTTGTGGCGGGAAGAAGGTGTACGGGTGTGGGATGAGCACAAACATGAGGAATTTGACCTACGAGCTTTGCTTTTTGTAACAATTAACGATTGGCCTGCTCTTGCTAACCTCTCAGGGCAGTCGACCAAGGGGTACAATGCATGCACACACTGTTTGGGTGAGACTGAATGTTTATATTTGGATAAATGTAAGAAGTGTGTGTATCTGGGGCATCGTCGATTTCTTCCGATCAGGCATACCGCAAGGAAGAAAGGCAAGCATATTAAAGGTGAGGCTGATCACAGTAGGAGGCCTGTCAACCGTACTGGTGAAGAAATATTTGATATGGTAAAGGATCTAAAAGTAATCTTTGGAAAGGGTCCTGGAGGACAACAGGTTCCGAAAGACGCTAACGAGCACGCACCCATGTGGAAGAAAAAATCTATATTTTGGGAGCTACCATATTGGAAGGTCCTAGAGGTTAGATCTGCTATCGACGTGATGCACGTGACGAAGAATGTTTGCGTGAACCTGCTAGGCTACTTGGGCGTGTACGGGAAGAAAAAAGATACAGAGAAAGCACGGGAGGACCAGAAACGTGTGAAAGAACGAGACGGCCTAAGTCCCGAACACTACGAAGGTCCTGTCAGCTACGCTCTTACCAACCAAGAGAAAGTAATATTCTTTGAATGCCTGAGCAGTATCAAGGTCACGGCTGGGTTCTCGTCGAATATAAAGAGGATAGTAAATGTGAGACTCCAAAAATTTTAGAACCTAAAGTCTCATGATTGCCACGTGATTATGACGCAATTGCTTCCGATTGCACTGAGGGGGCTACTACCGGAAAATGTTCGAGTACCCATTGTGAAGCTTTGTGCATACCTCAATGCAATATCTCAAAAGGTAATCGATCCGGCGATTCTACCAGGGTTGCAAAATGATGTGGTCCAGTGTCTTGTCAGTTTTGAGTTGGTGTTCCCTCCATCCTTGTTCGATGTTATGACGCATCTCCTGGTTCACCTAGTCGAAGAGATTCTGAAACGAAAGACGTCGCCTAGAGGGGGGGGGGGGGGTGAATAGGCGAGGAGCACTTTTTACAATTTAGGCTTGATAAATGCGGAATAAAACTTAGTGTTTAACTTATCAATGACACAACCTAAATATACTAGGTTCACCTATGTGCACCAACAACTTAAGCTATGCAAGACAAACAACAAAATGATAGCAAGGTAAAGAACTTCAAGCACGATGGCTATCACAAATTAAAGTGCATAAGTAAAGAGCTCAGGTATAGGGATAACCGAGGCACGCGGAGACGATGATGTATTCCCGAGTTCCACCACAAAAGGTGTACGTCTCGTTGGAGAGGTGTGAGCAACCACAACAGGTTTGCTCAATGCCACAAAGGCCCTACCTTCTTCTCTGATGAACTCGACCACAAAGGTCCGAGTCCACCTTCCACTATGAACTCCTTTGGGGTGGAGAACAATCCCGTACAACAACCTTGGGGCACACACCCACAACCGAATTGGGGGCTCCCAAATGACCACAAGAGGTCTTGACCACAAAGGTCCCAACTAGCCACAAAGGCCTTGACCACAAAAGGTCCTAGACCCAAGAGTAACAAGCTCACGAATTTCACCACCACGAATCCTCGTGGAGGGCTCAAATCGATGCAAGATGCAATGGCAAGAACACACAAAGTGCTCAAGTCCTTCACTCTCAAATTTTAACAAAGCAACAAATGCTTATGGGGGAATAAGAGAGGAAGAACCAAGAAACCACAAAGGAGACAAATCCTACACTCCCAAATCCCACCACAAGCAACTACTGCTTATGGGGGGATAAGAGAGAGCAAGAACAAAGGGGGAGAACCACAAAGGAACTCAAAGATCTAGATCCACTAAGTTCCCCTCATTTAGAGGAGAGATGGATTGGTAGAATTGTAGATCTAGATCTCCTCTCACTTTTCCCTCAAAGATATGCAAGAATCATGGGAGGATTTGAGAGGGGGCAAGCTTTCCCAAGGTCAACAATGGCAAGAGAGAGAGGGGAAAGTCGTCAATCTGAGGAAGAAGAAGGGGAGGGGTATTTATAGCCCCTCCCTGATTTCTAGCCGTTGGGAATCTCCAGTCCGGAAATTTCCGAACTAAACCCGGAGATTTCCGGACCCCGGAAATCTCCGGTAGGAATTCCGACGCGAGCTGAGAAAAGATCAGTGCTGAAGGAAAATAAGACTTGGCAAAAAACTGCAACTTGTTGTCCGGAAATATCCAAACCAGGGCCGGAGATTTCCGGACCCCGGACATCTCTGGTAGAAAATCCGAAGGAAATCTGAAATGAGTCAGTACGCAACTGAGATCTGGACTTGGTAAAAATCTTCTGCCACTCGGAGATCTCCGGACTGGGGCTCGGAAATCTCCGAGCGCCGGAAATCTCCGAGCAAGGTCCGGACATTTCCGCCCCTTTGAAAAACTGCAGAAACAACAGAACTGATAGAACTGCGGAAATATTGCAAACCATAAATAGAGCAAAGTCTCCACACATGTGAAGGTGTGGAACTTTCCTCAAGGTTGAACCGGTAATATTTCCACACCGAAAACGTAACGAGTTTTCCAATCAAAAACCGTTTTCGAAGAACTTGGTCTTGTCATGAACATCACGACAAGCACCAAAAACCAACAAGGAGAAAAGCCAAATAAGAACCAAGAAAGATGGTATGCCAAGCATGCAAAGGTTTGAGCTCTCCACAAAGATACGATCAAGTTACTCACTCGAGAGCCCCTCTTGATAGTACGCCTATCTATCCTATAGCCCTATCAAGATCATACCTTTGCCTTGAGCAATCCACTTGAGCTAGATGATGACGATCTTGATCTCTTCAAGTGGACCACCTTTCTTGATTGCGCTTGCTAGCACATGCTTGATGAAGACTCCTCCATATACTCCCCCATACTCCCTCATGGGAGAGTCTCGCTTAGCTTCGTCTTCATGTCTCCGACAGCTTCCCTTGGTCTTGCACTAGTCAACCTTGATGACGATCATGGCATGACATCATCCTCCATGAGCTATATTAATTTGATCTTCTTGTTGCAAGCCCATGGAAGATATCATCTTTCTTCATATAGGTGATGGCTTGACAACTTCAAGCCATACTTGCAATATGCTCAAAACACACATTAGACCTTAGGGACTGTCATTAATTACCAAAACCATACATGAGGGAACATGCCCTTTCAGATTCAAGTTCTCGGTCCTGTATTTCTGCACAATATGTTCCCATTTGAGAGGTTCATGGCAGTCTTAAAGAAATATGTGCATAACCGTGCTTGGCCAGAAGGAAGCATCTCCAACGGCTACGGTAACGAGGAGGTCATTGAGTTCTATGTTGACTTTATTCATGACCTTAAGCCGATAGGTGTTCCACAATCACGACATGAGGGTAGACTTAGTGGAAAAGGCACACTAGGAAAGAAAACAAAAATTTGTATGGATGGACATTCTTTCACTGAAGCACACTATACAGTTCTACAAAGTGCTACCTTGGTGGCCCCGTATATCGATGAACACAAGAATCTTGTACGCTCTCTACACGCGGGGAAGTCTGACAACTGGATTGTACGTACACACATGGCGACGTTCGAGGGTTGGTTGCGAGCACATCTTGAAAATAAAGACAAGGTTGATGAACAGTTACACTTGTTGGCCAGGGCACCATCTACAACTATATGTACTTTGCAAGGGTACGAGATAAATGGTAATACATTTTACACGAGTGTCCAAAATAAAAAGAGCACGAACGAAAACAGTGGTGTTCGCATTGATGCAACAAACAACAATGGGCAGAAGAACACATATTATGGTTGCATAGAGGAGATATGGGAACTTGACTATGGACCTTCTTTTAAGATCCCTTTGTTTCGGTGCAAACGGGTCAATCTGAAAGGCGGGGTTGAGGTAGACAAGATGTACGGAATGACAACAGTGGATCTAAACAATCTTGCGTACAGAGACGAACCATTCGTGCTAGCCAATGATGTGGCTCAGGTTTTCTATGTGAAAGACATGTCTAGCAGAGCCAAAAAAAGAAACATCCTAGGAGTGGAGGAGCCGAGGCGTCACATAGTTCTTTCAGGAAAAAGAAACATCGTGGGAGTGGAGGACAAGACAGACATGTCAGATGATTATAATAATTTTGTTGAAATTCCGCCTTTCGTAGTGAACATTGACCCAATCATCAAGTTGATTGAAGAAGATGCTCCATGGTTCCGACGCAGAAGAACTGGCGGTGTTGTGTGATGGAGATGTTGGTGCGATATGTAATAATTAATATATTAAACTTTTTATATTAAGAATATGCTCCATTTTTACCTGCATATCAAATGGATCCGTCGGCGTTGATAGAACAAAACACACGATTTCACCTGCATACAGCCCCACGGTGGCTCTTGATGAGTGCCTGCATATCAAATGCGCCGTGGGGCGTATGCAGGGAATCCGAGTAATTTGTATATATTCCTCAGTAGATGAATTGAACAATTCTTTTGATAGAACAAAACACACGATTTCACCTGCATACAGCCCCACGGTGGCTCTTGATGAGTGCCTGCATATCAAATGTACCGTGGGGCGTATGCAGGGAATCCGAGTAATTTGTATATATTCCTAAGTAGATGAATTGAACTATTCTTTTGATAGAAAAAACACACGATTTCACCTGCATACAGCCCCACGGTGGCTCCTGAGTGCCTGCATATCAAATGCACCGTGGGGCGTATGCAGGGAATCCGAGTGATTTCTATACCACACACCACCCGACAAGGCACTAGAAGGAGGAAACACTGAGTGCTCGCCTCGTCCCAGAGGGGGCTATATATAGGGTCACGGGCTCAACCAGTGGTACTGATAGTGTTGATGCAACAACTCTCAAGTGCTCAAAAGAAGCACACCCCTGATCCAACGGCTAACAAGTGTTTCAAAGAAACACACGATCCGGGTGCTTCTTTAGTCCAGGTTTGAAACTGAAAGCGTTAATCGAACATCTCAGAAGCAATCAAAAGAAACACACACCTGATCAAACGACTTACAAGTGCTTGAAAGAAACACACGATCCGTGTGCTTCTTTAGTCCCGGTTTGGAAGTTAAAGTGTTGATCGAACAGCTCAGAATTCCAAAGTTTGCAAAAGTTATACAAATTCACATTCAAAATAGTTTTAAACTAATTAAAATAATGGTTATAGAAACGAGAAAATGTTTTTGTATTAGTTAGTCAAATTCAAACACTTTTCATATTGAAAGTTTTTTCAAATTCCAATGTTTGCAAAAGTTATACAAATTCACATTCAAAATAGTTTTAAACTTATTAAAATAATGGTTATAGAAAAGAAAAAATGTTTTTGTATTAGTTAGTTAAATTCAAACACTTTTCATATTGAAAGTTGTTTCAAATTCCAAAGTTATTTAGAACAGAAAACAGAAAAAGAAAAGAAAAGAAAAAGAAAAAGAAAAAACCCCATCTATCCCGGGTGGTGGCTCAGCCCGGGACAGATGGGGTGCTATCTATCCCGGGTGGTGGCTCAGCCCGGGACAGATGGGGTGCTATCTGTCCCGGGTGCAGCCACGGCCCGGGACAGATGACCCCTATTTGTCCCGGGCCGTGGCTCCACTCGGGACAGATAGCCTCTCCCCTATATAACCAACACTTAGCCACGGTACGAGCCACAACCCGGAGCAATTTCACCTCGACGCCGTCAGGCTGCCGAATTTTTCCGTCGCGCCGACGCCTGCTTCCTCACCGTCCCCGCGCCTCCGGCCATCCCTGTGCGCGCCTCCGGCCATCCCGACGCCGCTGCGCACTTCTGCCGCCCTCGCCGTCCCAGCGCATCCGTCCTACCCCGTGCGCGCCTCTGGCCATCCGTCTTCTTCCTCGCCGAGACCGGAGCTCTGCCGAGCCATTGCCGAGGGCGACGAGGGTGAGTCCTATTATCCTCCTCCCTCTCTCTCGACACCACCGTGTCGCACTCCGCCGTCACCTCGTGCGTCACCTAGGAGAAGAAATCAAACCCTAGCTAGAGTTCTTCCGGCCGCCGCCGCTTCGGTCGTCGCCGGTGACTCTCCGATGAAATTGCGCTAGCGGCGCCACCACTGCTAGGCCCCCCTCGTCGCCCTCTATAGAATGCACCAATCAATTCGTGCAAAATCGCACAAATTTGTTGAATTCGACCTCTACTGTTTTCGGTTCACCATTGATCACGTCAGCACGACATCATCATTTTCAGAAACTATGTTAAACTATAGAAAATCATAATTAAATTATTTTAAATCAGAAAAATACAAACTTTTATCAAAATGTTCATAAAAAGAAAATACATGTTGTTGTGTCATTATTTTTTGTGTTTGAATAAGTTTGAATAAACAAAAAAATTGTTGGAATATCGTTGCAAATGCAAATGTGATATTATTTTGTGTGTTATGACAAAATTTGTTGAATTCAAACACTTTTCCAACATTGAAGCAAATGTTTTGAATTTTCATAGCTCAACACTTGGTCATTGAAAAAAAAAATCATAGAAAATTGTTAGGTCATTAGCAATTGATGTTTAGTTGTTGAAGTAGTGTAATGTGTTGAATTATTGTAATGTGTTGAAATATTGTAATGTGTTAAAATATTATTATTGCAATATGATACTCAATTTTGTTGATTCAGGTTCTCTGATTTGTCACCGTGTCGGAGCCACCGCAGTGTCGGAGCGCTGCACCCTCGGATTTTGCGCCCTCTCGGAGCTCCAACTTTCTTCGACTACTCTGCCACTGTCAGACGAGCAAGAAAATGTAAATGGATTATTTAAGATGTATTATTGGTTTTTTAAATGGAATATTCGACTATTTTAGTGTCAAGATACATCGACTACATTATTATTGCAAATGTAAATGGACTAGTGAAATGTAAATGGATGATTGAAATATAATTTAACATATTATATATTAAATGCAAATGTAAATGGATTGAAATCCCTTGCAGAAACTATGGACACCGGTAGAAACCTTGAACAAGAAGAGGACATGTTCGGCATCATCCGCGAAAGTGATGGATTGGACAAACAAGAAGAGGAACACTTAGACGATTTCACCGGCAATTTCTGAACGAGTCCGGTGATGGACTGGAGGGGCATTCAGACGGAATAGACGTCACCGACAGTTCAGCTCACCGACAGTTCACCGACTCTACTGTTGGAAAGTCGGCCGCCGAGGTGGATATATGCCCTCATGTTTTTGTCTCCGTTGAATAGATTTGTGTGTATACATATATTAACTATCACTTTTTCTTGTGTTTAGCCGTCGGCGGGCCATGAACCGGGACCAAGCAAAAAAGCATCTGTGAAAAGAGGCGGGCCACGAACCGGGACCAAAAAGCTCCAAGGGAAACAGAAGTACCACATCGATGCAATCAATGAAAAAGGCAAACCGATTGCTCCCGCTAACCACGCAAGGAAATTTGTAGCTCAGTGCGGAGTCATCGTTCGGGACAGACTCTCCATCAGGGCTCAAGAATGGTATAAGCCAAAGGTGCCAAAAGAGGGGGTTATTTATGTAAGGGATGAAGACAAACAACTCCTTTGGGACGAGCTCATGCAAAATTTCACTTTACCGGAAGAGGAGGATGTAGAGAAGCCGGTTATAGAGAATCGATGCAAGGCCTGGACTTATATTGAGATGGGTGAATTGTTCCGCAGCTGGAAGAAAAGGCTAAACAGGTTCATAACTGAAGGTAAGACTCCAGAATTTGTCGGAGTCTATGAAAAGATAAAAGATGAGTGGCCCGAATTTAAGGCGTACAAGCAATCGGAAGCCGCTAAGAAAATCTCAGCGAGAAATAAGAAAAATGCAGAGAAAAAGATATATCACCATAACATGGGGTCAGGTGGCTACCTGACGGCCATGCCTAAGTGGACGAAAATGGAGGATGAGTTTTTGGCTAAAGGTATAGAGATCAAGACATTTGACTGGCCAGACCGGCTTAAGGCTTGGTTCTATGGGCATGGTGGAAAGTTAGACCCTGAAACAGGTGACTGTCTTTTTACCAAGGAGCACGGACCTGACCCTATTAAAGCTCTCAGAGAGGTATGGAAGGAGGTCACGGAAGGCAGGTTCCACCCTAACAAAGAGAATGACGAGCTATCGCGAGCCCTTAAGAATCCTGAACACAGTGGACGAACACGAGGAACCGTCGGCTCCGTACCGTGGATAATTGGGTTTCCCAAAGATGTTAGCACTTACAGAAGCCGATCGAGAAAGAAGAAAGAGCATGCCGACCGGGCCCAGTGGATGGAAAATAAATTACTACAACATGAGAAGGAGATAGCAGAGCTGAAGGAAGCGCAGACTCGACGGATGCCCTGCGAATCTGAGACGCCCGAAGATAATTCTCCTGAGCCAAAATCAATGCGGAGAAGCAGCGTGGCTTCGACGGAGCTCGATCGCCACAATGATATGTCGGGTCCTCGTCACCCCATGGATAATATCGTGCATCGGGAACTTTGCGACCTACATGTGCCATGCTTGAACATAACCGTGAAGGTGGCGCACGGCTTTGCCCTACCGCCTAGACCAAATGGAACTTACCATTGCCGCCCTATTCCAGATGGCTATGCTGTTGTCGGGGTTGATGAGGTTATCAAGACATATGAGGGAATTTAGCTGGACTTCCCTACGGGTGAAGACGAGGTTGAGTTGAGATTTGCCCTCAAGAGTACCTGCTTATGGAAAAAGGAATACATCGTGTTCCCACACATGCAGCAAAATCACCCTCCCAGTACACATGCCAGTCCACATGACTACAACAACGACAACCAATGCGCTAGTCCAGACACCCCCCACAACGACAACCAAGGCGCTAGTCCATCTCCGCCGTCGCGTGAGCGTACTCCGCCGCGTGAGCGTACTCCGCCGCCTCCGCAAAAGAAGCGGAAGTGCACCGCTGCGTCGATAGTACTCAGAAAAGCGAAACGGGGAAGTCTCACTTTGTGAACTCTCGTGAAGATGTCGATATATGGGTCAACGAGATCCAGGCTTCCCAGAGAAAGAAGGCAAAAAAGATGCCTTTGCCTGTTCCGGTATATTCTTCGAATGCGATACGGTGGGCCATAGAATTTCTTACGCATCCGTCGCAATATGAACTAAATATGGACGATGACTACACACGCGTTCTGGTGCGTACATCTAGGAGAGTGCGGGAAGAACAAAATCTGCTGCCACCCAGAAGAGAGATGTTCCACAGCTCGGAATGCAGGCGGGACAATCGGCCCCTCCACTCATATTGGTGCCTTACAACCGGAACCCGATCGATGATGTACTTTCGCAGCAAGCTAGAGATATGGGTATAACTTTGGCAGAGCTTAAGGCATTACAATTTGGCGAGAGTGTCACCATACATGAGGTGGTGCGGAAATATGTGAGAGGAGAAGATCTTGTCGACCCTGCTATGGTGCGCACTCTACCAGCTAGCTTGCACCAACTAAATGCATGGTACATACATACTACGAAAAGTCAACAAGGAGACTGGCTCTATGAGAAAATTCCAACGGATTTTTATGGCCCAGGTGATGATGAGATTCAAATTGAGTATTGCGAATTATGGAAGTTATTCAATTTTGACGCGCTCGACAAATCTATCATCAGTGCCTTTTGCATGTAAGTAATTAAATTATGTATATATGTCAGTAATTCTCTAGCTCAACTTATTTTTCATTGCTTGTAATTATCGTTATCACTATATTACTTTTGTACTCTATTATGCAGGCTGAAAATTATACAATCTCGAAAGCTGGGACTCAATCACAAGATTGGATTCATTGACCCTAATCGAGTTCATCATCATGGTTTGTTACATTACCCAGAGAGTACGGAGGAGCTTTTGCTTACTTATTTGATGGCGCAACATTACAAAAACACCATAATTTTCCCGTTCAACTTCGAGTGAGTTGTTTACTTTCTTATACATACTCGATGTTAAGTATATGTAATTGATGATTTAGTTATTAACAAATATAAACATATGGCAGATTTCACTGGGTATTATTTGAGACTGATGTTGAAAAGGCAATCGTTGATGTCTTCGACCCATTATCGAAACCTGAAGAAAAGTTCGACGGCACGAAACAGATGCTCCAGAGGTAATTTCGTTCATTATCACAATCGACCTCATCTTTTCTAATAATATATAGTAATAAGTAAACTTCTTTACTAATTTTCCATACCGTAAACTTCAGGGTTTGGGACAAGTTCACCTCTTTCCACAAGGACGTCGGTGTAGCCCGGAACCTCACTTTTAAATGGCGAGAGGTAAGCCGTACTAGCTAGGTTCCACGTATGCATATTCTTAATTTCAGTCTCACAATACCATTTTCAGTATTTTTGATTATTTTTTATTGGTTTCTTATCTTATTCTATCATAAAGTGCGCGAAGCAGCAACAAGGCACCAATTTGTGTGGATTCTATGTCTGCGAGTTCATCCGAATTCACTTCAATGAGGGTGCAGACTGGAATAGCGTACGTTAACAATTTATTCAAACTTGTTCATTTTTTAAATTGAATTATTTTCATAATGGTTGATATATTGGTGTTGATCTCTCCTTTTTAGTTTGAGACGATCCGGAACAGGCTTGATGCAAAAGAACGCTTACTACCAATTGCGGAGGAAATTACGGGCTTTCTGCTTGACTATGTCATAAAGCCAGGCGCATAATGCAGTATAATCCAGCCACGGAAAAAGACCATCCCGAGGAAAAAATAGGGTCTAATGCTCTCTGTCATGTAATGATCTCTGTTCGTAAATATTTAGACATGATCTTCCGGTTGTAAATATTTGTTGTAAATATTTGTTTGGGAGAACTCGTGTACTAGTAGTATTCATGACTATATCCCGGGGAAAAAATCATGTATTCATGATATATATTATATAGTAACGTATAATATGCAACTCGATCTTGTTTGAAATGAAACATAAATGAAAAAACAGAAACACAAAAGAATCAGTAACATAAATATCAAAAAGAGAAACACAAATAGAAAACAGGAAACAAAATAAAAGAAACAAAAAAAGAAAACAAAAAATCATATATACTGTCCCGGTTCGTATTACGAACCGGGACAAATGAGTGGCAGCAAGAGGCTGGCTTGTTTGGCCACGTGACACCCCTATTGGTCCCGGGCCGTGGCGTGCCCGGGACAAATAGGGGAGGCTATTTGTCTCGAACACGCTGTCCCGGACGCGTGACCGGGACAAAAAGCCCTGCCGGCCCGGGACCAGTGGCTTGTTTTGCTCTAGTGAACGAACGGCTGCAGTGCGTCTCCTACCTCACGACAGGACTAGAGGACGACCAAGGAGGGCAGCGGAACCCTAGCGACGGTGGGGCTTGCGCTGCTCACCTAGAGGACGCGCAGGACGAAGGAGGGGGTCAAATGAGGTGCGGAGCGCCAGGGCAGCCGAGGGATGGCCGAAGAATGAGAAGACGAGCTCCGGATCCACGGCGTCGAGGTCGACGCCCGTGTCGGCCACGGTGAGTCCACGGCAGTTCTGGAGGACCTGCACAACAATGGTGATGTCAAAGGGATAGCCCATGGGGAGGGGAGCGAGATAGAGCAAAAGGAGGGAGAAGAGGTGGTCGGAGTCGATGGCGCTCTTGCTCGAAAAGCTTCGGGCTAGGGCGGAGGTTCACGACCGTTCCTGGCCGAGAGAGAGCTAGGAATAGCTCGAGGGAGCTGGGGGTGGTGGAGTGGAGCGAGGGGCGTGTGAATGGCAAGGAAATGGAGAGGGAGATCGGTTGTGGTGCCTTATCCGAGAGGGTGCTCGGTTTAGGTTGTGACGGGAAGAGTGAGAGAGGGGGTTCGGGATGGGCAGTGGGAGAGAGAGCAGGGGCTGGGGGATTGGCTCGCGGAGGCGGTGTGCAATGATGTTGTGCGATGCTCCTCCTTGGACAGTAGCACACGGACTGGGGTCGTTGGAGAGGTTGAAGGAATGGAGTGGACTCTCCTGCCCCTAGGATGTTTGACAGAATGCCAACAAGAAAAGGACAAGAAGAAAAGAAGGGCTAGAGTTTGACAAAAAATGTGCTAAGAGTTTCCAGGGGTGTGGGGGTCCAGTGCACACCCAAAAACACATGATGGACAAGAGGAGAGGGGTAGATATAGTTAAATACAATTTTAGGAAAATAAGGATTAGGCCAATTTGCTAAGATGGATTAGTCGACCCTTTGACTTGAAAATTACAAAACAAGTTGAGATAGCTAGAGGGAAAATAGGTTTGGGTCACAGGGGTTCAATAACATCTAGATACAAAAATGTCAAAATGCTACTCTATAACACAACATATGGCCACCTTAGGTTTAAGCACTCAAAACAAGCAAGAGTTAGTGATCAAACATTTTTGTAAGATTTAAAGGAGGCTATAAATGGAAAGTAGAGGTGATGTAGATGATACTAGAGGTTTTGTATTTCCAAGATTAACAAAATAAACCCTAATTGTCATGCTCTAAAAATGCTAAAAATTTATGGAAATGAAGATAGTTATTTCCTATTTGAAAAAGGGTAATCTTTGAGTATCTCCTAAAATCAAACATAATAATATAAAAAGTTAAACAAACCACAACCATATGGCACAACATTAAAGCATGCATGATCTCAGTTAAGTTATATAAATAAAATATTGTCTCAAACACCACCACATGAACACACATAAAATAACATACTTATGGGAAACAATATAAGCACCTAACATAAAGGTCAACCACACATACAAATAGATAAACACCCACACAATTGGATCACTAACCATACTTTTAATATAAATCAAAAATATTTGTGGGAAGGTGATCAACAAAAATCAAGACAGGGTATTCTTGGTCAAAATAGAATTATTCCAACATGTTGAGCATTGATTTCCAGAGGCTAATTAAATTGGTGTTTTTGGAAAAAAAAAGAGTTGGTAATCCTTGCAACATATTAACATGCAACATATTAACATGCAACATAACTCAGGCTTATTAGATGGTCCTATAAAGTTTTGCAAACATATAGTTTTGTTGGAATATTGTTAGTATCTCAAATGATATATATTTTGGGTGGTTGCTCAAATCAAAACATCAGGGTAAAATAGACTTTATTAAAGAGAGAATGGGAAAAGATATGTGGACTATTTCACTTGTTAAAACATTGACCTTAGAATGGGAAAAGATATGTGGAAAAGATATGTGGACTATTTCATATTATAACTTGCTTTGAGTTTCAGAGTGGTTGTTATTTAGAAGTCATCAACACAAACATCAAAACACAACTTGACAAACAGAGAATACAACGGAAAGCACATCCATTAACAAGAAATTTCAAAAAGATTTTGTTCCCTCAGAATTTTGGGTATCTATTAATTAAGTTTTTTGTTGCTTCTAAAATTTGGGGTGTTACATGAAGCCCCGGCGGATTTATTCTTTATGTCCTTCGAGCACATCTTCAAGCTGTTTCACGGTAGACGGATGGACTATAACTTGGTCCGTCTATACGCGCTCAATCTGGCGATAAAGAACAAGAGAGAGTCAAACCCGTACGTCACGGTAGTGGATCCATACTACATGCGTGACAACCAGCTATGTGAAGGATCATCAACACGGGTCAGGGCGAGGGAGTACCTACAAAGCTTCATGTTGAATAACATGAGCAAAGACAACCATCTTGTGCCTTTATTTTGCAAGTAAGTACACATCCGCTCGTCAATGTCGGAACTTATGTTTTCCCATAGAGTCGTTCCATTGCTTATCATTAATTTCCAACATTCCCTTTGAATTACGTAAAGCAGTGACCAGCACGCAGTACTCATCGCCGTAAACACGAGGTGGTCCATTGCCACTTATTTAGACTCGGGGAGTTTGGTTATAACGAAAGACTACACCAGAATAAAGGCTTTTCTCGATGAGGCTCTCGAGCTCTACACCAATAATGGATGCACCTTCCAAAAGAACTGTGAATTCTTCAACAAGAAAAAGAATCACAAGTTCAGGCATGTCACAGACTTCGCTTGCATCAAGGAGGCCTCTACCAGCGTGAAAGAGGCGTTCTACGTCATCCATCATCTTAAAGGGTATGTCCAGGAAGCTGATAACATGAGGTTTCCAGTAGGGCTCCGAAAATGGATTGGAAATTCGGGGCAAATCTCTGATGCTGATCATAGAGAAGACTTTTATCGCACCCAAATGAAGTTATCACATATCATCCTCCAAGATGTCATGGCTACCGAGGGCTGCCTACGCTACCCTAGAGGTAGTATGTATTACAAAACTGCGCCTAGCTAGCTAGATACTGTCTATGTGTAAGAAGTGTTTATTTTCTTTATTGCACATATATACATAAATTATTCACTCTGTTTATCTTATTAACTGATACTTACCAATCCATCTCCAGAATTGACTAAGGTGGAGATCGAAGAACGTCTAGCATCGCAGCAGGACACGAGGACGTGGACGACGAAGGAACTCTACAAACCGTTCCCGGCGCCGGCGAAGAACTAGCTAGGCTACACGTGACCGTGCTCTCTCGTTGATTTCGCTTATGTGTACTCCATTTGATAACTATATGTATGAAATTATGAACTTTTCTATTTCGAGCACCATTTGTATCATGACATGTAAGATTCGGCACTAAGTACTCTTATTACTATATATATGTATGTACATCTCGGTCTCGAATGAATGTGATATGTCTGTTCTAATTTATGTACTGGTTGAATATATATGTGTAAGATTATAATGTATATGTACAAATCATGTACATATAACTATATTTGTACAGCAGGATTTTATTTTTTGAAAATTACTGTTATTTAGTCAGTGGCGCATGGCTTATTTTTTTGTGGCGCATATAATTCTGTGGCGCACTACAACCACGTGCGCCACTGAAATATTTCTGTGGCGCAGTAGGAAGGATGCGCCACAGAATCCTCAAAATTCTCCAATTTTCGAAAAATATATTTAAGTGGCGAGATAACTGTGGCGCACCCCCAATTTTCCTGGCTGCGCTACAGAAAGGCTAAAGGGTGCGCCACAGGTAGCCCTTTTTCCACTAGTGCAATGGTTACCAGATTCTTATTTACCGAGCATAACTAGTCATCTGCTACAACTGGCTCTGAGGCGCTACGGAATGTTGCTGGTCGCAACCTTAGAAATTGGGTGAGCATGTCCACTTGAGGGGGTGGTGGTGGCGGTGGATTGTTGTTGTTGTTGTTTGCTAGAAACTGAGTCATCACTTGCATGAGTTGGGTCAACACTTGTTGCATCCCATTGTTGTCGTTACCATTGTTGTCTTCATTGTTGTTGTTGTGGGTTTCTCGACGAGGATGCATCTGTTGGTTTAGCATAGTTAAGCAGAGATAGAGGGGCCTAAGAGGAGAAAATCCTACCCTCACAAACAAACATGAATAAAGAAACACACAAACATTCATAAAACAACAACCTAATTATTTAACCATAACAAGATTCAACCACAAATAAGAAAATCAATCTAGTATCTGACATACAACCTAAGTTGGTATGTACAAGACACTAACACGATATCGTGGTTCTAATAAAATGTGGTCTCTTGTCTAACTCCTTGTTGAGTACTTCAGATTCTTCCATTTATTGAATATCTTTGAAGTGTTTGCCGAATACTGGTCCTCCAATGGTCTTCGGCATAGTGATTCGTATTGATATTGAGAAATCCATATGAAGTATTAGACTCAGACTTCAAGAACATGGTCTTCTAGAGTAAGGGGAGATATTTTCAGAAGGTTGATAATAGACGAGAGTATAAGAAAAAGGTAAAAAAAAAAATATTTTAGAAATCTGAATAAAAATAGATTTTCAATCCTATGGTCAAAACTTATTTCTATCCAAACCTAGGGTCACGAACCTACAGGCAACACAGTGCTCTGATACCATCTGTAAAGGCCCTCCTTATTATAAGGTAGCGACCTCTTATGTATAGTGCTAGTCTCTGGATCGACTTGCTAGCACACACAGTTTAAGATGAAATATCATAACATTGCATCAATATTCATTACATGATGATCCAGAAATAAAAGGGTTTGATACAAGGTGCATAGCCCATGGCTAGGTCAAACCGAAATAAACAGACATACGAAAGCAAATGGATAAGTGAGCTCCATCTTCATCATGTGCCACAGGCAAGGCATGTTGGTTGGAGACTCGAGACCCTATCAATCCTTACTTCTCGTATGAGGGTCCTGCAATGGTGAGTTGCAGCCCAAACTATATTGGGTTAGCACAATTGAATTGTGGTGGCAAGTGATACTAGTGGATATAAATGGCATCCTATCATCTACATGCATATTTGGCTTGGTGGAGTTTGAGGCTGATTTGCATAAAGCCAGTTTTATCCTACATTTTTCAACAAATATTTTATCTTTCAATTAATATCATGTGGGTCTCCTGTGCCATAATGGTTGGCATCACCACTTAATGTATAACTATTAATTTGTGGGTTTCCTGTGCAACCTTATAGGTTAGCATCACCATCATTTTTTAACTAACCACTTGTGGGTTTCCTGTGCAACCTTATAGGTTAACATCACCACTTAATATAATCATGTGGGTTTCCTGTGCCACCTTGTCGGTTGGCATCACCACAACTGTCATATTTTACCCTTGTTCAACCCATCAAATTTTATTTAGAAATTGGAATGATGAGATCCTCTATCAGTTCCTTGTCCAGCTGCTCAAATTGTCCGTAACCGGGGACACGGATAAGTACTTAGTTTTTTACTCTCGAGAGTTTGTGCACTTTCACCACAAGACCCAATCATTCCCTCGTCCATGTCACCCAATTTTGAAATGGAAAAGGGAAGACCGAGACGAGACCTTTTAGAAGTAATTTCCCAAAATCATACTGAGGACCCATCCCCACTTATCATCCCTACATCTGCAGGTCACGCTGATTTCGGGGTCTCACAACTTGTATGGTCAAGACAGAGCCCATATGACATGTGGCTGCACTGGAAGCAATCTAAACACGGAGTAACTTCGATTCTCTTTGATCCTGGGTGGCTTTCTACACTTGCAATCTATCCTCCCATTCTGGGGTTACCCGGGGGATCACCGTTTCCAACTTTCCACCAACACCCAGGTAGTTCATTAAACTTAGTTGTTTTTCCTTACTCAACTACTAAAAACATTTTCCAAAGCATATACAAGTATCAACTAAGTTCAGTGGCTCACTTGGCCTAGAGGGGGTGTGAGTGGATAGCTATTCTAAATAGGATTCCCATAGTTTAGCATATTATACCAAATCTGGTAGCATGCATACTACTGAAAACACTAGATGCAATAAAATAAAAATAGTAGGACATTTATGAGTGAGAATCACTTGACTTGGTCACAGGGGGAACACGCGTAACTACCACAGCAACGGGAACACTCCGCACAATCTAAATAAATAAATAGTACTCAATTAACATACTAATCAATCATATGCACAAATCATAGAAACATGGTTCGCATGACTAAAAGCAATCAACATATTTAAAGTGGGTTGTATCAGAATTATTTGCTCTCTGGTTGATAAAATAATGTATTATGCCATGGGCAAGATTTAATGCAATTTTGTTATTTGAAAACATTTTTAAATCACCAGAGGGCTTGCATGAAAAATTATTACTCTTATGATTTATTGGCTATACAAATTAAGTTTTATGTTCTCTTGACAGAGGATGTAATTATTAACATTCTGAAAAAGGTTTCACTTTAGAAATATTTTTTGAATACAAATTATGGATTAAATAGCCGAATTGCCTCTCTGCATATTTATCAATTTTAATAGATGAAAAATGCAAAACTAATGATGCAGCACTAAACTACATGACATAAGCTTTCGAGGGACATAAAGTTTACTAAATTTGGAGTTGTAGTTTGAAAGTTATGAATTTTTGAAGTTTGAATTAGTTTCTGTTTTTTTATAGCAATTTTCAGAAAATCGAGTAATCTCGTCCGTCGGATCCAACTAAAACGGAAGCCTCAAAAAAATAAATAACGGTTCGGAAATTAAAAAATACTAGTCGTTTGATCATGATCTAACGATCTTGGTCCTAAATGACCAAACACTGTCGGCGCCGGCTCGCCGGAGAAGTTCCGGTGGCGGTGGCACCATCGTCGGCATGCGCGTCCACAAGCACAAGGAGGGGGAGGGGCTGAGGTGTCGATACCTGGAGACGGAGAGGAACGAGGCGAAGTCGTTGGAGGGTTCAGGGACCGCGGGTAAGCGGCGATCCTCCAGCTGTTGCTCGCCGGAATTGCGCCAGCGGATGGTGGTTTCGGGTCGAGGACGAATTCGAGGTTTCACTGCGGAGAAAAATGGAAGGAGGGCATCAGGAGGTGCGCCTTGGCATGGGGAAAGGATTGGAGGGTTAACCGTGCTCGGAAACGCAAGGACGTCACCAGAATTGACGAACAATGGCTGTGGCGGCCGTGGACTCCGGCGACCAAATTCATCGGCCCTGCGGCACTAATCGGGCAGCTACATAGGGGAAAGAGAGAGGGGGTGCGGGGCTTTAAGGGCAGCGGTCAGCTGAGCTCGAGGAAGTGTTGGTCGTGTGGGAGTAGCGACGTGGCCACGACGTCGCGTTCGTGGGCATCGGGTGCGGGGCGGTTGGAGTAAGACTACGCTGACGAATGGGACCCGTGCGACAGAGAGAGAGAGAGAGAGAGAGAGAGAGAGAGAGAGGGAGAGGCGCGGGCGGGGGCTGGGTTGGGCTCCAGTTGGGCTTCTCCGCGTTGCTCGGTAGCAGGTAAGAGTTGTTCCGGTGCAATTTCTCTCTTTTTTTAATTCTCTTTTCTTTTCTATTTTATTATTTCTTTTATATCTTTTGTTTTATTTACCCAAATGTCCTCAAACTAATTTGCAAAAATTAGTAAAATTCATGCCCTACTTTTAAAGACAAACAAACTCATGTTTGTAATACATTTCAAATTATGATAATTTCAAATTATGTAATTTACCACTTTTTGCCAAATTTAAATTAGAGTTTCAATGTTATAATTGATGTCTTCACAAAATCAAGGAAAATAACACAAATACAAATGTGCAAAATAAATCATTCTAAACCCATTTTAAAATCAAACACTTGAATCAAATCTTTATTTTAAAATTAAGGATATTCCAAATAGTTTTGTGACTACAATAGTTTAGTTAGGGTTTATTATAAATCCAAATATAATGTTTTCGGATTGTTATCCAAAACTTTTCTGAAATAGACATCCTTTCGATAATACAAGGTAAATAAGTATTTAGAATATTTATTTATAGCTCATCACTCAAGTTTGAAAAACAAAGTTAACCTGATTCAATTAATATCATAAATCTTTCGTACAATTCAACAAAATCGTTTTTGTGTAGTTCTCTTGGCAATTGATTTTTTTTAATGAGAACAAAAGTTTTAAATTTTAGTGATTTTAAACATTCCAAAATTTGGGATGTTACAGCAATGTATTTACATAGTAGAACAAATCCAAATTGAATGACAACAAGTCATGTAATGTAGGATGGATATTGCATGGCAATATATCTCAGACGAACTATGAAAATGCTGTAGTAGGTAGGTATTATGGATGTTTTGAGTAAGATATTTGGCTTATGTGTAGCAGAGCAAGATAAAGATCTCCCATGAGTTTTGGATGTACCCGCAAAGTATGTACCAACTCTCAATGTGAGAAAGGGCAAAGCAAAGTACCGAATAGGCTAGCAATATGGTGGTGGAAGATCCATGAAAACCGCAGCTTTAGAACTAACAAGTAAAAAGATTCCAAATGAAAATATGATCTTACAAGGCATAATGAAAATTACATCAAGAGGGATCGTGGCAAATGACCAAGCCACTGTTGGCTTCCCCGATAGTAGCGCATAACATAAAGTCATACAGTTCCTTAGGCAAATAGAAGTCATATATCATTATGCAATCAACTGGAAATTTAAGTGTGGCACAGCTTCAAGTTTTTCTAGACTAAACATTAATAATTCCACTTTTACTAAACCATCATGTTTACCATTTAGCAAATTAATATCTCAAAGCAACATCAATGATTCAAGTGACAAAATTTAATGACCTACAAGATTAGGGTCATTTAATGGATTGCCTCTAGCAGCCTTCTCAGACTCGGTTTTGCCCCTAGTTGCGCATCATCCTCAGTTTTGCCCCTAGTTTGTTCGCATGTACTAAGTTTTGCCCTCAACGTAGTTTGAAGTATGTTCCATCTGATGGCGTTACTGACAGTGGGACCGCAACTTAGAGGTGAGACCGACTTGGTGCAGTTCTTTCAAATTCAAATTTATTCGAATTTCAAGTTCGAAAAAATTGAAAATGTGAAAAAAAAACTCCAGGTGTTGCTAATGATATAGGAAACAACTTTGCCAAAGAGATTTTTCAAATTCTTCTGTCGTTTGGCCTGTGTAAAAAGACAAATTTCTAAATCTGACATCTCCGCGGAGAATTTGAAAAAAATCAACTTTCGAATTTAAGTGTGAAATAAATATCCGATGTTGACAATGATATAGGAAACAACTTTGTCAAAGCAATTTTCCAAATTCTTGTGTCGTTTGGCCTGTGTAAAAAAGACAATTTCTAGATCGGTATCTAGATGTACGACACAGTAGAATCCGAAAAAAGTCAACTTTAGAATTTAAATGTGGAAAAAATCTCCGATGTTGCCAATGATATAGTAAACAACTTTGCCAAAGTGATCTTCCAAATTCTTGTGTCGTTTTGCCTGTATAAAAATCACTAATTTCTATATCGCATATCTAGATCTACAATACTACAGAATTCCGAAAAAGTCAAATTTCAAATTTAAATATGAAAAAAATCTACGATGTTGCCAATGATATAGTAAACAACTTTACAAAACAAATTTTCCAAATTCTTCTATCGTTTGGCCTGTATAAAAAGACAAATTTATAGATCTGACATCAATCTAGATCTAGATCAGTGTATAATTAGAAAAAAGTCAAATTTTGAATTTAAATATGAAAAAATCTCCGATGTTGCCAATGATATAGTAAGCAACTTTGCCAAAGCGATTTTCCTAATTCTTATGTCGTTTGGCCGGTGTAAAATGATTGTAAAACATTCTGCTATACGTGAGTTGATAGGTCGCTGGCAAGCTCGTATACGTGAACGCCGCAGTGCTCGATTTACCTTCGTTGGACCTCACTTTCCACTTTATCGTGCTAAGGATAAACCGAGTGTCCTAATGGGAAAAGTGCTACGCGAGAGAGAGGGTTACTCAGCAATCACAAGCGGGCGACGCCGTTGAACTATCGTCGAAAAGGTTGAGTGCGCGATCTGAGCATGTCAATGTTGGCATCAGCATGTTCCCACCGATTCTCAACTAATTGGGAAGCAATCTTTATATTTTTGTGTGCGGAACTAGATTTTCACAACTTTCCAGTTATACGTATTTGTTAGTTTTGAACTTCCTCCATCATGTTTTCATGAAAAACTGATCTAGTCCGACCTCCCAATCCACTTTATCGTGCTCAGTGTGAGCCGAGTGTCCTAATGGGTATGTTTTGACGCACGAGAGAGTGCTTCTTCGACTACCACGAGCGAGTGGAGCCGTCAAACTACTGTCGAACACCTTGAGGGCGCGATCTTGACATGGTCATGTCGGCATCAGTATGGCCATTATCGTGTCATAGTTTGTGATGAAGTTCTTATATTTAGCACATATGTGTGCCATGGTCTGGGAAATAACTTCGCCGAAGCGATTTTCGAAATTCTTTTTAGAAACATCATTTTCCATTTTTTAGGTGCTAAAAATGACATTTTTTGTGAAGCAAGTACATAAAATATGGTCCAAAATGACACCCATATAATTTTCAAAAAGATTAGTACATATTTGTTTGATAATGCCTAAATATGAGAAATTTCCTTGCTTTATATCTAAATTCCCTTCATTGATTGACTTTATGTAAATTTTCCGAAAGTAATTCAAATTTGAACTACAATTACGTGATAGTTTGCTCTGAAATTGTTACAAAAATAATTTTAAGTACACAAGTAGTGGTTACAACATAGAACCATCGATAGTTTTTTAAAATTCGACCACCTTAGATGAATATCCATGCTCTCTATTTTGACTATTTTTTGAAAGAAATGAGAAAAAGTGAAAAAATACTCGAAAAAAGAAACCCTTTGGCATGGAGTCCTTTTATGTGTACTAGTTTGTAGAAAAAATGATAAAGTTGAATTTTGACAAACTTTTCAAAACAATACTTCACAAAAATATCAATCATCTACAATCATATATAAGTTTCAAGCCAAATGACCAATGTATGGCCATTATCATGTCATAGTTTGTGATAAAGTTCTCATATTCAGCACATATGTGTGTCATGGTAAGGGAAACAACCTCAGCGAAGCGATTTTCAAACTTCTTTTTAGAAATACCATTTTTCATTTTTTTTAGCTACTAAAATGACATTTTTTTGAAGCAAGTACATAAAATATGGTCTAAAATGACACCCATTTAATTTTCACAAATAGTAGTACATATTTGTTGGATAATCCCTAAATATGAGAATTTTCCTTACTTTCTATCTAAATTTCCCTCTTTAATTGACTTTCGGTCAATTTTCCGTATGTAATTCAAATTTGAACATCAACTGTGTGATAGTTTGCTATGAAATTGTTACAAAAATCATTTTAAGGTACACAAGTAGTGGTTGCAACATAGAACCGTCGATAGTTTTTTAAAATTCGACCACTTTTGATGAATAGCCATGCTCTCCATTTTGACATAAAGCCAATTAAAGAGGGGAATTTAGATAGAAAGTAAGGAAAATTCTCATATTGAAGGATTATCCATCAAATATGTACTACTCTTTGTGAAAATTAAATGGGTGTCCTTTTGAACCATATTTTATGTACTTGCTTCACAAAAAAATGTCATTTTTAGCACTTAAAAAGTGGAAAATGATTTTTTTTTAAAGAATTTGGATACTGTTTCGGCGACGTTATTTCCCATACCATGGCACACATATGTGCTGAATATGAGAACTTTATCACAAACAATGACACGATAATGACCATACTGATGCCGACATGACCATGTCAAGATCACGCCCTTAAGGTGTTCGACATTAGTTTGACGGCTCCACTGGCTCGTGGTAGTCGAAGAAACACTCTCTCGTGCGTCAAAACATACCCATTAGGACGCTCGGCTCACACTGAGCACGATAAAGTGGAACTGAAGGTCGGACTAGATAAGTTTTTCACGAAAACACGATAGAGCAAGTTCAAAACTAGCAAACACATATAACTGTAAAGTTGTAGGAAATCCAGTTCTATACACAAACATATAAATATTTCTTCTCAATTAGATGGGAATCGGTGGGAACATGCTGATGCCAACACTGGCATTCTCAGATCGCGCACTCAACCTATTCGACGATAGTCCAACGACGCTACCCGCTTGTGATCGTGGAGAAACCATCTCTCGCGTAACACCTTGCACATTAGGATGCTCGTTTCATCCTGAGCACGATAGAGTGGAAAGTCACATCCGACGCAGGTGAATCGAGCACTGCGGCTGTCATGTATACGAGATAGACAGCGACCCATCAACTCACGTATAGCACAATGTTATACGATTTGTTTCATTTTACACCGGCCAAACGACATAATATTTTGGAAAATCGCTTTGGCAAACTTGGTTAATGTATCATTGGCCACGTCGGAGATTTTTTTCATATTTAAATTCGAAATTTAACATTTTTTTCAAATTATGCACCGATCTAGATCTAGATTGATTTCAGATCTAGAAATTTGTCTTTTTTATACGATACAAGAATTTGTAAAATCTCTTTGGCAAAGTTGTTTCCTATATCATTGGCAACATCGGAGATTTTTTTCACATTTAAATTCGAAAGTTGATTTTTTTCGAATTCTTCACCGTTCTAGATCTAGATTTCCTATCTCGATGTGAGATCTTAAAATTTGTCTTTTTTATACAGGTCAAAAGATAAAATAATTTGGAAAATCTCTTTGGCAAAGTTGTTTCCTATATCATTGGCAACATCGGAGATTTTTTTTACATTTAAATTCGAAAGTTGACTTTTTTCAAATTCTGCACCGTTCTAAATCTAAATTTCCCATCTGGATGTCAGATCTAGAAATTTGTCTTTTTTACACAAGTCAAACGACACAAGAATTTTGAAAATCATTTTGGCAAAGTTTTTTCCTACTTCATTAGCAACACTTGAAATTTTTTTCACATTTTCGAGTTTTTCAAACTTAAAATTTGAATTTGCACCGTTCGAATCTCTTCTGGATCCCACAGCCAACGGTTGTCTTCTGGGCCCACATGTCAGAAAGGCGAACGCCTAACAGAGACGGCTGGAGTCACGGAATGAATCCTTCTGCACAGAGTAGGGGTAAAACTGAGCACGATTTGCGACTGAGGGCAAAACTGAGGTCTATGCCACAACTGAGGGCAGACTGATAAATAACCCACAAGATTATGTATCATTTATTTATACCATCTACCTCATTTAGCATTTTCTGTTCTTAACCAAACACCAATCAACTTATTTAAAAGATAAAATCTCCAAGCAATTAAACAATGAAATATGAGAGTATGATATAACAAAGCTAACATTTCTAGCAAGAGATGCATGAAAACCAAGAACTAGAAAGCAGACAGTAGCTTGAGAATAATACTCAACATATATAAGTGAAGAATACGAGTATTCATATAAAAAAGCGGAGCGTGTCTCTCTCCCACAAAGGAATGCTAGGGTCCATTTTATTCAGAGAATGAAAATAACAAAAACAAACAGACGCTTCAAGCAAGCACATAAGATGTGACGGAATTAAAATATAGTTTTAAAAAAAAGGACATGATAGTTTGTTGATGAAGAAGGGGATGCCTAGGGCATCCCCTAGCTTTGACGCTTGAGTCTTCTTGAAATATGTTGGGGTTGAACCAACGGGGAATCCCCAAGCTTTGGCTTTACTATCCTCTTGATCACATCATATCATCCTTCTCTCTTAATCCTTGAAAACTTCCTCCACACAAAACTTAAAGTAAACTTCATTAGAGGGTTACTGCACAAAAACATATGATATTCTGTAAGAACACAATTGCTACTAATGCTACTGTACATTAGATACAACCACTGATACTTCATGGAATAAAAAGATCCAATAAAAATATCAAAAGAGGCATTGCAAAATAAATGGCAGAATTCGTCAAAAACGGTGGACAACATAAAACTGTTTCTGCGCAAGAATCCAAATTTAGCATCAACTTTCAACTAGAGGCTTAACTTGACACAAAAATGCAATAAATAAAGATACAAATGAATTTCTACTGAGGTAGGACAAGGCCTTGACACAGTAAAATAAAACAACAGGAATAAAAATTGGGTTGTCTCCCATAAGCGCTTTTCTTTAACGCATTTCAGCTAGGCACAAAAAGCAAAACTCAAGCATTATCAAGAAATGAAGCATCAACACAATAATTTGAACGAACAATAGAATCAAAAGGTAGCTTCATTCTTTTCCTAGGGAAGTGTTCCTTAACTTGCTTGAGTGGGAATTGGTACTTGATGGTACCTTCTTTCATATCAATAATAACACCCACAATTCTAAGAAAAGGTCTTCGCAACACAATTGGACAAGATTGATTGTATTCAATATCGAAGAAAATGGAATCAACGGGGACCAGGTTATTATTAACCATACTAGGAACATCATTGACTCTCCCAAAAGGTTTCTTCAAAGCATTATAACCAAGAAAAACATCCAAATAACAATGTTCCAATGGTGGCAAATCAAACATGTCATAGAGCTTTTTTGGCATAACATAAATACTTGCACCAAGGTCACACAAAGCATTGCAATCAAATTTATCTACTTTCGTTTTAATGATGGGCTACCAACCATCTTTTAACTTCTTAGAGATATAAGCTTCAAGTCTTAGTTTATCTTCCCTAACTTTAATGAGAGAGCATTTGTAACATGAGTACTAAAACCAAATTTAGTGAGCTAGCTTTACGAATTGGTGTTGACGACGGCGGCGGCTCGGGACCCGTGGAGGAAATAATGAAAACCTTGCTGAAGTTTTTGGTTCGGGGGGGGGGGGGGGGGGTACTTGTAGGCAAAAGGGCGAGGTCGGTGGACCTCCGAGGGGCCCACATCATGTCCTCGCACGGCCAGATCCCCAGCCGCGTGAGCACCTGATGACGGCGCCTCGGTCGCACACTTCGTCTCGTGTTCGGTCTTCTGACACGTTCCCGATTAAAAACACACTTCAAAAAGGAAATCGTCCAAGTCCGAGAATATTTCCTTAAGTACTTTTCTGAAACCAAAAACAGCAGAAAACAATGAACTGGCACTGTGGCATCTTGTTAATAGGTTAGTCCCAGAAAATGCATAAAACTATATAAAATGCATATAATACATATAATAACTTGGTATAATATAGCATGAAACATAAGTGTCGGCCCAGTGGGAACTGGGGTATGGCGAGAGCCCATTCCCCCTCAGGCATCGCACACTTGCCAGTCAGACGAAACGGCTAAGGACCAGGCATCACCGCCTGACGAGACCCTCGAGAGGCAACTCCTCTCGAGGGCCTAAAGTGGAAGCGTTCCCTCAAGGGATCCCTCGCCTCAGGGGACCCTCCCGAGGCGACAACGCGCCTCAAAGGAGTCCCGCAGGAAACTTCCCTCAGGCTTCCCCGCGACTGAAGGGAAACGTCGCGGCCTAGGAAGTACGGCAAGACGCACATGGCCCCTGCCACGCCCACGTGGTGACGCAAGCATGCCCGTTGCCGTTTTGGTGATAAAGGGGTCAATAAAGCGGCTCCGCCTGCTGCACAACTGCCAGGACCTTCTACTCTGACGATAAAGCAGGTGGACGGCGCAACCTTCCAACGGAGAACGCCATCGCAGGCTCCACCTTAGAGACTGCCCTCTCTGCGGGTAGCGCAGCGCGGTTGGCCGCCTGCCGGCCACCGCGCCTACCTTTATCAGCAATGGACCGCGTCCATGGACAAAGGGACGGCGGTGGAGTCCAACTCCAACGTGCCTCTGCCATGTGGGAGCCACCTTGAAGGTCAAGCCGAAGGAGAGCGCCAAAGGGGCCTATAAAAGAGGCAAGACATCCATCGTAGCACCGGCCGGCTCTTTGCGTGCTACAACCCTTGCAAACCCTAGCAACTCTTGTTAGGATAGCCTTGAGCCGGAGGAGGAAGAAGACCATCGCTTCCCTCCCCAGGCAAGAACCGCCTCAAGGGGACCTCCGGCAAACTCCACTGTACTGTAAACTCCATCATCTAATACAGACAAGCAGGAGTAGCGGTCTTACCTCCTCACGAGGGTCGTGAACCTGGGTAAAGGCTGGTGTCTATCTCTGTGTTCCGGCGAGCAACGTCGCGGAGCCCCTCGAGGGTCTTGACCTCCGTTTTCAACCCCCTTCACGAACTACTCTTCAGGAAGTGACTACCCCCGATTCGTGGGAGTCATAACCTGACATTTGGCGCGCCAGGTAGGGGGTTGAGGCGCGTCAACAACCTTCGAGTTCGTCTCCGCGCCATGGTGAACACCCGCGCCGCCTGCGTAGCCGCGTCAACCGGCGTGCGCTTGAAGGAGCGCGCGCGCCGCCGGTCACCGCGAACACCCGCGCACGGCAGGGACGACCCCGTCACGAAGAGCGCGTCCCTTCCGGCCCTCAGGCCGAGGCACTGGAACGCGACTCCGAGCATCAGGAGGACGCGCAGTCGTCGCACCCGACGCAGCACCCGAGCGGTTCGGGCCCGTGGAGGACAGACCCTGCGCCCCACACCGCGCTACTCATGGCGCAGGAGATTCTCCGCTACCAGCCCACCGCAGAGGCGCACGAGCAGTGGCTCCAACGCATCAACCACCTCGTCGGCATCGCCACGACGCGCCCTGCTCCGTCGCAGTCCAACCTGCACCCCTCTCTCGCAGGCACGGTCGCGACAAACGCGCCTCCGCCACCTCCAGGACCTGCACCGGCTGCGGCGCAGAGGGCTGCTTTGCACGCGTCCTCGCCGCACGGTTGCTTGATCGTGCAGCGCACTGCGCCCGACGCTCGCGTGGGGATGGAGCTCCAGCGAAACCGCCAGAACAGACTCGTGTAGGAGATCGGCCAGGCGGGTCAGCAGAACCGCAACGCGCTCCAGCACGGGGTCTGGCCCCCAAAGTTCAGGCCGGCTCTCCCCAAGGGCTAAAACGGCTCCAGCAACCCCATCGAGTTCCTGCAGCTCTACACCACCTCCATCCAAGCTGCGGGTGGAGATGACAAGGTCATGGCCAATTGGTTCTCCCACGCGCTTCGCGATTCTGCGCTGTCGTGGCTCCTGAACCTCCCTGAAGACTCCGTGAACTCCTGGGAGGAGCTCTGCAAGCAGTTCGTCTCCAACTTCAAGTGGACATAAGAGCGCGCCCTCACCCACAACGACCTGCGCGCTGTAGTGCAGAAGAAGGATGAGACGCTCCGCAAGTACATCCAGCGCTTCAGCCAAGTGCGCAACAAGATTCCGAACACCCCTGACACCCAAGTCATCGCCGTGTTCCGCGAGGGAGTCACTAACAGCAGGATGCTTGAGAAGCTGGGCATCCACGACAAGCTCACCTCTGTGGTAAAGCTGTTTGACCTGGCGGACAAGTGCGCCAAGGCTGAAGAGGGACTCCTTTTCGTCAAGATGTCCTCAAGAGGGGACGATCATGCCGAGGGGTCCAAAAGCCAAAAGAAGAAAGAGGATCCCAAGCGCAAGGCCACCGCGGTTCTCGCGGCAGAGCCTGACGCGAAGGGCACCCGAAGGGACTCCCCCGAGCCTGGAGAGAGAAGAGATGACCACCGCCCTTTCTGCATCTACCACAAAGGGCGTGGCCACTCTACAGAGTCCTGCTTCGACCTCAAAAGGTTGAGCAAGGAGCGCGAGCAAGAAGAGGGTAGTGGTAGCCGCGACCGAGGCCGTGGCTACCGCGGGAGCGGACGCAAGAGCGGCTAATAGAAGCCATCTGGAAATCAGGCCAACGCCATGGAAAAGAACGGCAACCTCCCTGACGAGGAAGATGGTGGCTACCAAGCCCCGAGAGGCCCCATTGCCTGCATCCTCGGGGGGGCGCAGGCGCCAAAGTCGAACAACCAGTTCAAGCAGTTCGCCCGTGAGCTCAACGCCGCCCTCCCAAGCACGGAAACCTCCAGGCCCCTCAAGTGGTCGCAGTACACCATCGCCTTTGACGCTCAGGACCACCCCAAGTCCACCAAGACTGTTGGAACCCTCCCACTGGTCTGCAGCCCCACCATCGACAACGTGGCTATCTCAAAGACTCTCATCGATGGCGGAGCAGGCCTGAATGTTATCTCCATAGATACGTTCGAAGCGCTTCAAGTGCCCTACGAGCGGCTCATGCCCTCGAGGCCCTTCACGGGGGTCACCAGCGGCTCGATCGAGCCTCTAGGCCAGGTCAGGCTTGCCGTCACCTTCGGGAGCAAGGAAAATCACCGCACCGAGCACATCGATTTCGATGTCGCACACATCGGCCTGCCGTACAATGCCATCCTTGGCTACCCCGTGCTCGCGAAGTTCATGGCCGTCACGCACCATGCCTACAACATGGTCAAGATCCCCGGTAGCGCTGGCTCGATCACCATCCGTGGGCATGTTCTGGACGCTACGCGCATCGTTGAGACGGCCTACAAGACCGCCGCCATGGCTTTTCCCGCAGAGGAGGACCTAGAGCCTCTCGAGAGACCCAAGAAGAAGAAGTAGTTGTTCTCCCAGGAGGCAGCTTCTACAAACAAGATCTCTCTGAGCTCCAGCAGCTCGGGGGCTGAAGGCTCGGGGGCTAGCGTCACCATTGGCGCCGCGCTGCCTCCCAAATAGGAAAGCGCGCTCGTCGCCTTCCTCCAGGCAAACTCTGACATGTTCGCCTAGACACCGTGAGATATGTCTGGTGTACCGAGGGAGGTGATCGAGCACCACTTGTCCGTGTGCCCAAATGCGCGCCCCGCCAAGCAAAAAGCAAGAAAGCAAGCCCCCGAGAAGCAAGCATTCATCCTCGAGGAGTTCGAGAAGCTCAAAGCGGCAAAAGTCGTCCACGAAGTCCCGCACCCTACTTGGCTCTCCAACGGGGTGGTAGTCCCAAAGCCCGCCGGAGGAGGCCGTCTCTGCATCGACTACACTGATGTAAACAAGGCCTGCCCCAAAGACCCGTATCCCATGCCCAGAATTGACTAGATTGTAGACTCCACGACACGCTGCGACCTCCTCTGTTTCCTCGATGCCTTCTTTGGTTATCACCAGATAAACATGGCTAAGGAGGACGAGGAGAAGACGGCTTTCCTTACCCCATGCGGTGTGTATTGCTACGTCTGCATGCCTTTCGGCCTAAAAAATGCCGTAGCCACTTTCCAGAGGTTGATGAGGATAGCCCTTGGCGGGCAAATGGGGTGGAACGCCGAGGCATATGTCGATGACATCGTCGTGAAATCACGAGAAGGAAATACTCTCCTCGGAGATCTTGAAGAAACTTTTGCCAGCCTGCGCAAGGTGAACATCAAGCTCAACCCCGCCAAGTGCGTCTTTGGAGTACCTTCAGGCAAATTGCTTGGGTTCCTCGTGTCTCATCGAGGCATAGAGGCAAACCCAGACAAAATCAAGTCCATAGAAGACATGCAACCTCCACGCAGGCTCAAGGACATGCAACGCCTAGCAGGCTGCATGGCCAGCTTGGGTCGATTCATCTCCTAGTTCGGTGAAAGAGCCCTGCCGTTGCTACCATCCGAGGTATCACTACTCTATCGCTTGTCAAGATAATCATATCATGGTTTCAAGATCATGAAAAGAACATGCACTTTCAAGTGGAACCCTGAAGCTGAAAAAGCATTTGAGGACTTGAAAAAGTATCTGGCCAGCCCACCAGTAATGGTCGCCCCAAGGCCTGACGAGCACCTGAAGCTATACTTATCAGCTACTCCGCAAACAGCCAGTGTTGTCCTTGTGGTGGAAAGAGAAGAGCCAGTACTCCACAAGAAGAGTGCAGCCACTCCAAAGAAAAAGCCTCCTGAAGAGGTCCGTAGGCTTGAGAAGCACTTCAGGGGAATGGAGCTCATGCACATCCCAAGAAAGGAAAACTAAGAGGTTGATGACATCGCCAAGCGCGCATCAAAGAGGCAAGCTCATCCGCCAGGTGTCTTTGAAGAAAGGCTCGTCAAGGCATCCATAAAGCAGCCCCAAGAGGCCCTGCCCGCAAGCACAGACGAAGCGCTCCCACCGCCACCTGCAACCGGGGCTCCAGGCTGCGGGCCCCCTACAAGGGAGCGTCTGTTGCTCACGGCGGTACACCAAGAAACAGGATGGATCGACGAGATCAAAGATTACCTCCACAAAGGGGTCCTACCCAAGGAAGACGTTGAAGCGGAATGAATTGCCCGCCAAGCAAAATCGTACCAAATCATCGAAGGAATTCTCTATCGCAAGCGCCCAAACGGCGTCGCGCTCAAATGCGTCCCTCCTGAAGAAGACAAACTGCTGATCAAGGACATCCATAGCGGGGAATGCGGCCACCATTCGTGCGCCCGCACCCTCGTAGGCAAAGTCTTCAGGAGCGGCTTCTACTGGCCTCAAGCACTTCAAGATGCAATGGACATCATTCAAGCATGTGAAGCCTGCCAATTCCACGCCAAGCAAATCCACCAACAAGCGCTGGGACTACAGACCATTCCGCTCTCGTGGCCGTTTGCGGTCTGGGGGCTGGACATCCTGGGACATTTCCCAACGGCGCAAGGTGGATATCGCTACCTCTTTGTGGCCATTGACAAGTTCACAAAATGGCCTGAAGTGGAGGCGACGCGCACAATCACAGCAGCCGTTGCGGTAAAATTCATCAGAGGCCTGGTCTGCCGCTTCGGAGTGCCTAACCGCATCATCACCGACAATGGCTCACAATTCACTAGTGGCATCTTCGGAGCCTACTGTGAAATAATGGGCATCAAGCTCTGCTTCGCCTCAGTCGCCCATCCGCAAAGCAACGGACAGGATGAGCACGCAAACGCAGAGGTCCTCAAAGGCCTAAAGACCAGGACCTTCGATATCCTCAAGGGCCACGACAAGGGCTGGATCAACGAGCTCCCCTTGGTGCTCTGGTCTATGCGTACCACGCCACCCAAGCCCACCGGGGAAACACCGTTCGCCCTTGTCTATGGAGCCAAAGCATTCCTCCCCACAGAGATAAAGCATGGATCCCCATGGGTCCTTGCCTTTAACGAGGACCAGCAAGAGGACCTCCACAACGACGACCTGCTGCTCCTTGAAGGGATCCGATGCCGCGCCGCCCTCCGGGCGGCCAAATACCAGCAGGACCTGAGATGCTACCACAGCCGCAGCGTGCGCTCGCGCACCCTGGAGGCAGGCGATCTCGTCCTCAGGCGAATCCTCTCCAGGGAAGGCCTCCACAAGCTGTCCCGATGTGGGAAGGCACCTACAGGGTCACCCACATCGCCAGGCCTGGCGTGGCTCGCCTCGAGACGCAAGATGGCGTCCCTGTCAAGAATCCATGGAACATCATGCACCTACACAAGTTCTACCCGTGATCATTGTCACGTCAAGGCATTTAGCGAAAGAGGCAGCCCACGGCTCAACCTCCAAGCACTTTTTGTCTCTAAAGGTTAAAAGCTCAAGGCTTAAACCTCACAAATCTTTGTATCCACAAGGAACAAATTAAAAACGTGATCATTGTCACACCCGTGATCATTGTCACGTCGAGACTTCTAGGGGAAGAGGCAGCCCACGGCTCAACCTCCAAGCATTTTTTGTCTCTAGAGGTTAAAAGCTCACGGCTTAAACCTCCAAAGCATTTTTTTTGTCTCCTAAGGGAACAAACGCAATTGTGATCATTGTCACACCCGTGATCATAGTCACGTCGAGACTTCTAGCGGAAGAGGCAGCCTACGGCTCAACCTCCAAGCATTTTTGTCTCTAGAGGTTAAAAGCTCACGACTTAAACCTCCCAAGCATTTTTTGTCTCCTAAGGGAACAAATGCAACCGTGATCATTGTCACACCCGTGATCATTGTCACGTCGAGACTTCTAGCGGAAGAGGCAGCCTACGGCTCAACCTCCAAGCATTTTTGTCTCTAGAGGTTAAAAGCTCACGGCTTAAACCTCACAAGCATTTTTGTCTCCTAATGGAACAAATGCAACCGTGATCATTGTCACGCCCGTGATCATTGTCACGTCGAGACTTCTAGCGGAAGAGGCAGCCTACGGCTCAACCTCCAAGCATCTTTGTCTCTAGAGGTTAAAAGCTCATGGCTTAAACCTCCAAGCTCCAAAGGCTTCCCTCGAGGGGAAACCCTCCGAGCTCTCCATCTAACAAGCCACCTCAGGCCGTCTAGAGTCTCTGCCACTAAAGGGTGGTCCCCATGTCTCGACATGGTCAAAACATTAACTTGGCAACCCCAAGCATAATGACTCAATTTCGTTCCAAGTGAACTTAGCGCCTAGGCGCCGCTTTAAAATGTATTTAGTGAGTTCTATTTTCGCATTACCCTGTTGAAGTGTGAGCTTATATCTCTCCAAACGTGTACCTCGCGAGGGGGGGGCTGAGTACGGTGCCAGTGCCTCAAATGACACACCAGCAGCACTGCAAAATCCAAGAGTCCGAGCTATTGCTGGAGGGCAAGATCCCACAAACACGCCATCTCTACAGAGGACCTTGGTACTTACTCTCCTCGCAAGGAACGCCTGAGGGGACCTATAAGCGCGCACGAGTCCCGTGAACCGTCTTCCAGCGTTTGGGTTCGCCCCTCTAATATCTGCAGGAAAAAATCCTCCACAAGCCTGAAGGGGCACCCGGGAGCGACCCCTCAAGTGGGCAACCTCGCCGGACGAAAAGCCTCTGCTAGGCGAAAACCTCGAGAAGTTAAGTCTCGCACCCACGCCTTAAGAGCGTTTCCTCTCCCTAGCACACGTTTGCCCCTCAAGCGACTTTGCTTTCCCTTACGCTTCATGGACTACTCGCACGTCTAAGGGGAGCACCTGAGAATCGCGACTCAGGGCTCTTACCTCTCCTAGGCCTAAACTCCCCCCGGCCTTGCGGATTCATTGCTCCTGCATACCGAAGTGGCGGATTTGGCACGAGGAGATGGGACCTACCGACGCAGAGAACAAATATACATGAAGATGAGTCCAAAGAGACCTCACGGGGGGCAAACAAGCTCGAATTAAACAGCAATAAAGAGTATATTACAGGCCAAAAGGTCTTAAGAAATCTAAACACACAGTTGTTTCAGATATAGGCGCACGCAGGCGCGACAAGCAGAGGCTCAGGGGGAAGCAGCGCCGCCTTGGACCTCCTCCACGGCACCCTCCTCAGCCTCAGCAGAGCAGGCCTCCTCCTCGCTGTCCTCAGCCGCAGCTTCCGCGCTCCTGAAGCGGTTGCAGAAGGCGTCAAATTGCTCGTGGAGGGAGCTGGAGACCCGCTGCGCGTCCTCGCCCTCAGCAGCTTCTGTCACGGAGGAGAGGTCGAAGCCTGGCGTGAGGAGCTTGAGGTTGGTGAATATGCGGTCAACCACCACCCCAGAAACTGCCGGCTCTCGTCCACAATCATCTCGCGATGCTCGGCGACGGGACCCTCGAGCGCCTCGAAGAGCTGGTCGAAGTAGACCAGGTACATGGCAGCGTCGCCACGGCCTCGGACGTCAGTATGCGGCGCGTCTGCGCCGAGCTGCGCGGCAAGCTCGTTGCCACGAGTAACCAGCGCCTCGAACATACGATCATGCTGCTTCGTGAGCGCGCGAGCCGCCTGGGCAGAGTTCGAGGCCTCCGCCGCCCGCTCCATCGCCGGGGCCACCTGCTCCTCCACATCCTTGGCCAAGGAGTTGAGGTTGTGGACTGCCTCGGTGCGAGCCTCCTCCGCTCGACGACGACCATCCTTGGCGCGCTTGAGGCGAGCCTCCAGCTTGGAGTTTGCCCTCTCGAGCTCGCCGATTCGCCGAGCGTCCGCGGCGTGCTTGACCTTGAAGCGGTCCTCCTGCGTCTGGGCCAGGTCGCGGTACTTCTGAGAGGTGGACTTGCGGAATTGCTTCTTGCGCTCCACGAGGGCGTCGTCGGCCTCCTTCTTCTTCTCGGCGAAACGCCGCTCGAAGCGCTCGTAAGCTACCTTCTGGGCAGCGACGTTTTCGTCGTACTTCAAGGTCGCCCTGGCCAGGTCTCCTTCGCGCTCCTCAAGGGCCTCGCGTTGGGCGACCAGGTCCTTCTCCGCCTGAAGGCGCTGCTCCTCACGCTGCTGCAACTCCTTCTCCTCAAGGGCCAGCTGCCGCTCACACTCGGCAAAGCCCTTGCGGTCGTCCTCAAGAGTGACATGCGCGGCCTGATGGGCGGAGAGCAGCTGGGTCTCCAGCTGGCTCAACTCGCGGCGCTTCTGCGCCAGCGAGCCCTCCATCGCCTCGCGCTCCGCCTTGGCCTGGCGCAGAAGCTCCGCTGCGGCGTCACGTTCCGCTTGGAGGGGCTCGAGGAGCTCTGCAGCGTCACGGATGGCCCCCTCGCGGACCTCCTTGGCAAAGTTTAGAGTAGCTGTCGTCTGATGTACAGGGTTAGCTATAGAGGGCAAATGTGCCTGTGCAAGTCGTAATGTAATAGATAAAAATATTTGCGAGTCATGAGAATTGATCTTCTTGCTCGAAAGTGTAAATGCCTGTTTTGATTTTCGACCTGTTTGGCGCAGTCGCCTAGTATGTTGGTCGACGGCCTAGGTTTTCCCAAGTGTGACCTGTATGTCGCAGCCTCTGACTTTATCAGGTGGCGACTTAGGGTTTTTGTAACTTGACCTGTATGGCGCAGCCCTCGAGTTGTTCGAGTGGCGGCCTAGGATTTTTGCGAAGGCCTGCGTGGCGTAGCCCCCGAGTAGGTCGAGTGGCAGCCTAGGATTACAAGTGTCACCTGTTTGGCGCGGCCCCCGAGTATGTCGGGTGGCGACCTAGGATTTTGAACTTGACCTATACAGCGCAGGCCCCGAGTGAGTTCGAGTGGCGGCTGAGGATTTTATGAGAAGGCCTGTATGGCGTAGCCCCCGAGTAGGTCGAGTGGTAGCCTAGGATTACAAGTGTTACCTGTTTGGCGCAGCCCCCGAGTATGTCGAGTGGCGACCTACGATTTTGAACTTGACCTGTATGGCGCAGCCCCCGAGTATGTCGGGTGGTGGCCTAGGATTTTTTGATTTATGCTTGTATGGCGCAGCCCCCGAGTGGTTCGGGTGGCGGCCTAAGCTTTTCTTTCAACCTGTGTGGCGCAGCCCCCGAGTCGTTTGGGTGGCGGCCTAGGATTTTAGCTTCCTCTGTATGAAAGGTAAAGGAGACAGATTTTCTTCAAATCAATTTATTGATTCTTGCGAACAGGCCGCCTCATTAAAACCCCTCCAGTCCCCTCAGGTACCCTGTTAAGGGAAAGAGTGCGTCTGAAACCTGTCGCGCTGATTTTCTTGTACAATGATTGGGTTGAACTAGGCGTAGAACCGGCGGAGTTGTGCCACGTTCCACGGGTTGCTGCAGTCTGCTCCCGTCTTCGAGTCTTTCAGGCGGTAAGCTCCTTTGCCGATTGCTTCTGTCACGATGTACGGGCCCTCCCATGGGGAAGCGAGCTTGTGCACCTTCTTCTGCTTGAGTCGAAGAACCAGGTCCGCAACGAACGCTCTTGGTCATAGCCTCCGAGTGTGATAGTTGCACAGGTCCTGTTGATACACACGGCTGATCGGGCCAAGGCGATGTCGCGTGCTTCATCCAGGGTGTCCCTGCTGTCTTCGAGTGCCTCCTCTGCATCCCACTCGTCGTAGGCGACTACTCTCGGTGCGTCGAACTTGATGTCGCAAGGGAGGACCGCTTTTGCACCTTACACCATAAAGAATGGAGTGTACTGGGTGGATCTGTTTGGCGTTGTTCGCAGACTGCAAAGGACCGACGGCAGTTCTTCCACCCATGCGCCCGCTGCGCATTTTAGGGGCACGCGCAGTCGCTTCTTGATGCCGTTGCAGACGAGGCCATTGGCTTTCTCCACTTGCCCATTGGATTGCGGGTGCGAGACGGACGCATAGCTGAGCTTGATCCCCTGCTCTGAGCAGAAGTCCTTGAATTCTTCGGCTGTGAAGTTCGAGCCGTTGTCGGTGATGATCCCATTCGGTACTCCAAATCTGAAGACGATTGACCTGATGAAGTTGACTGTTGTGGATGCAGTCGAACTTGTGATGGGCACGGCTTCGATCCACTTTGTGAACTTATCGACTGCAACCAGGAGGTGAGTGTGACCTCCGGGTGAGGATTTCTTCAGCGGGCCCACCATGTCCAGACCCCATTGGGCGAAGGGCCAGGCTAATGGTATTGTCTTGAGTTCCGATGCTGGCGCGTGTGGCTTGTTGGCAAATTCCTGGCACCCTATGCATTTCTTTACTAGCTCCTCGGCGTCCTGCATGGCTGTCAGCCAGTAGAACCCGGTTGTAGCGCTTTGGCCACCAGTGCCCGACTGCTGGTGCCCGCAGATACCCGCGTGGATGTCGAGTAAGAAGGCTTGGCCGTCGACTGGATCTATGCACCTTTGCAGGATTCCTGAGATGCTTCTTTTGTAGAGTTCTCCGTTGATGACGGTGAAACTTTTGGACCGCCTGATGATGCGCTTCGCTTCGACTGGGTCAGCTGGCAGCTTCTGATGTAGTATGTACGCCAGGTACGGTCCTTTCCATGTGGCTTCGACTAGCATGACCTCCATGGGGACCTTGTTTTGGCTTGGCGGGTTGACATCGCCTTTTGTTGTTGCAGCGCTTGCTGTATTCTGAGTCTTGATGGATCTCTGCGTGATGCGCTCGAGGAAGACGCCGGGTGGGACTGGCACCCTGTCTGAGCCCATGTTAGCAAGGACGTCGGCTTCCTTGTTGCTTTCACGGCCAATGTGGCACAGCTCGCAGCCGTCGAAGTTGCCTTCCAATTGATTGTAGAGGTCTCTGTAGGCGATCATCTTGTCGGCGATGGCGTCGCAGGACATCATGGTTTGCTGTACCACCAGGTAGGAGTCGCCGTATATCATGAGGTGCGTGGCGCCGCAGTTCTTGGCCATCCGCATGCCGTGGATCAGGGCCTCGTACTCGGCTTCGTTGTTGGACGGCGTCGGAAAGTCCATCTACAGGACATACTTGAGCTTGTCGCCTTTGGGGGAGATGAGCACGACTCCTGCCCCGGCTGACATGAATTTCTTGGAGCCATCAAAGTACATTGTCCATGCGTTGGACAAGTCGGGGATATTTGGTAGCTGGGCTTCTATCCACTCGGTGGTGAATTCCGGGAGGACTTGGGCCTTGATGGACTTCGGGTGAGCATACTTCAGCCCCCATGGTCCTAGCTCGACAACCCACTTGGCGACTCGTCCTGTCGCGCGTTGGTTTGTGAGAATGTCTGCTAGTCCACAGGAGCTCACCACCGTGATCGGGTGCTCGGAGAAGTAGTGGACGACCTTTCCGGAGGTCATGAAGACTCCGTATACCAGCTTCTGGTAATGAGGGTAGTTCTGCTTGGACAAGGTGAGTACTTCGCTAAGGTAGTAGACGGGCCTCTGAACCGGGTGACTGTGCCCTTCTTCGCCGCGTTCGACTACGAACACCGTGCTCACCACCCTGTTTGTTGCTGAGACGTATAAGTACATCGGCTCGTTTTCCAGTGGTGCCACGAGGACTGGAGAGGTTGTCAGGGTTTTCTTGAGATGGTCGAATGCGTCCTGCGCCTCTTGTGTCCACTCGAACTTGTCCATCTTCTTCATCAGTTGGTAGAAAGGTAAGGCTTTCTCCCCCAACTTACTAATGAACCGGCTGAGAGCTGCGACTCGGCCGGCTAATCGTTGCACCTCCCGGAGCTTGGTTGGTGCTGGCATTGTGAGTATGTTCTGCACCTTCTCGGGGTTTGCTTCGATTCCTCTTGCGGATACGAGTAGCTCTCCGGCTGGCACGCCGAACACGCACTTCTCTGGGTTGAGCTTGATCTGGTACACATCGAGTGCGGCGAAGACCTTGCGGAGGTCGTCGACTAGGGTATCCTCCTTTCGGCTCGAGACAATGATGTCATCGACGTAGACTTGGACGATCTGCCCGATTAGCCCCTTGAGACATGCTTGCATTGTCCGCTGGTACGTGGCACCTGCGTTCTTTAACCCGAACGGCATCATGTGGTAGCAAAAGACGCCGTCAGGTGTGATGAAGTCCGTATTCTCTTCGTCCTCGACTTTCAGCCTGATCTGCTGGTAACCTGAGTAGGCATCCAGAAAGGACATGCGCTCGCAACCTGCTGTCGAGTCGATGATTTGGTCTATCCGCGGTAGCGGGAAGTGGTCCTTGGGGCAGCACTTGTTGACTGCGGTGAAGTCAACGCACATGCGTAGTTTCTTCGTCTTCTTTTTCTCCACTAGAACCAGGTTGGCGACCCAGTCTGAATCCTTGATTTCTCGGATGAATTTGGCGTGCAGTAGTCTGTCGACTTCCATGGTGATCGTGTCTCGCTTGGGTCCTTAGAAGCGTCGCATGGATTGTTTGACTGGTCTTGCGTCCTTGTGGACTTTCAAAGAGTGCTCGGCGAGTTCCCTGGGTATCCCTGGCATGTCAGAAGGTTGCCATGCAAAGATCTTCCAGTTCTCACGTAGGAACTCGACGAGCGCGCTTTCCTATGCGGGGGTCAGAATCGATGAGACCTTGACCGTCTTTCTGCTGTCAGTCGGATGGACTTGGTGGGTGACGGTGTCGTCGTTCGTGTTGAACGCTGCGTCCTTGGCAGGCTTCTTGCGAACTGGGAAGACGGTCTTGTCGTTGTCGGCTGATATGGCCTTGAAGTGCTCTTCGACTCCGAAGAACTCTGAAATCTTGGCGAACTCGCGGTCGCAGCTGTTGAAGAGCCCGAAGTCGCCGCGGACGGTGATTACTCCTTTCGGCCCGGGCAGCTTTATCATCAGGTAGGCGTAGTGGGGTACTGCCATGAACCTGGCAAAGGTCGGGCGCCCGAGGATGGCATGGTATTGTGATTTCCAGTCGACGACCTCAAAGTCTATCGACTCCTTCCTGAAGTGCTCGGGTGTACCGAGGATGACGTCGAGTGTGATTGTTCCCATGGGCGTGATTGCTTGCCCCGGTACTATGCCGTGGAAGGTGGTTTCCGATTCCGGCAATTTCTCTGTCGACCTGTTCATTCTTCTTAGGGTGTCGGCGAATATGATGTTGATGCCGCTGCCTCCGTCTAGGAACACCGTCTTCAAGCTGTAGTCGCCGATCAAGGCCTCAATCACGAGTGCGGCGTGCCCGGGTCGGGTTACCTCTGACGGGTGATCTGCCCTGGAAAATGTGATTGGTGTCTCCGACCCGCGCAGGTAGTCTGGTACCGCGCGCGGGCTGTTGATGGCTTGAAGTACTTGGCGTGTGATAATTTTCTGGCGCCTGTTCGACGGGGGTCCCCTCTGGATCATGTTCAGCTGTCCCCGTGCGGCTGGGTACGTGTCGGTTGCTGCCGACTGACCTTGTTGTTGTTGTTGTTGCTGCGGCTGGGGGAACGCTCCTGCCGCCTGCACCTGGTTGTTGTTTGCGGGTGCTGCCTGGATGGCTAGCTGCGGTGCTGCCTGTATTGCTTGTACTGGAGCGATGATTTGCTGCATGGCTTGGTATATTTTTCTTGCTTTGCGACAGTCCTTCGGCAGGTGGTTGGAACTCCATTTGCCTGTTTCCGGGTTGCGGAACGAGTGATGCTTACAGGTTTGCATCAGCTCCTCTGCTGGGGTCAACGGGCGTCTCCACTCGCGTTTCTGACTTCCATCATTGTGGCCAATGCTGCTGCTGCCACGGTTGTACTGACTCGATCTGGGCTGCCGACTTTGGTCGTATTGTCGGCTGTTATCGCGTTTGTCCTCACGGGGGGTTTCATAGCCCGCCGCTACTAATTCGATTGAATCGTGGGTGTAACGTGGCTTCTTCTTTTGGCGTGCCTCACGCCAGTTGCTTGTTTCGCCCTCTTTTTTGGGGGAAGTTTCGCGGACATAGTCTTCTCCTTCGGCCCATTGGTTGGCTGTCTTCATGAGCTCTATTGTGGTCTTCGGCTGGAGTCTACCGAATTCCTTACAGAGGTCACGGCGAGCGATGACGTGCATGAAGGCGTCCATCACTCGATCTTCTGATACGGGTTCCATGGTATTGCGGAGGAGTGTCCACCCTGGATGTAGGAGCGGAGCGACTCATCCTTTCCTTGCTTGCAGGCCTGCAACTCGATGTAGGTCGTTGGCCTTGCGAATGTTCCCGAGAAACTCTTGATGAAGTTATCCTGGAATTCTTCCCATGTTCGGAAAGAGTCTTTGGGTTGGCTTGTGAGCCACCCGCGTGCCGAGTCTGTCAGCATGAGCTGGATGTACTGCATTGCCGTAATCGACGTTCCGCCTTGGCAGGTGCAAGCGATGAGGTAGTCTTCGAGCCACAGTTTTGGGTCCTGTTTCCCGTCATACTTTGGTGTGCCAGCCGTCAACTTGAAGCCTTTAGGCATGCGGGTGTCGCGGATGTTGAAGCTAAAGCATGCCGCGCCACACGGCTCGAAGTCGCGGTCAGCCTGGTCATCCGCATTTGCCGCACCAGCCGAGCGCTCCTTGCGGTTGCGGTCCACCGTCTTCTGTGTCAGAACGTCGCGAAGGTCCTTGACTGGCTGTCGCTGCGCCGCTGGGATGCCCGAGGTTGTTGGTTCGTGCGCTCGGTTGCTTGGCCCCTTGGCCGCCAGAGCTTCTTCGATTGCCCTTATGGAGGAAATTTGTTGCTTGTGGAGAAGGGAGCGTGCGTCTCCCTCCGGTGGCTGCGTGAGCCGGAGGTATGTCTCGACTGAGATCAGGGCGGCATTCGCCGTTTTTTGGGACGGGTATCCCGTTCTCATCTTCGGTGACGAAGGACGAGTCGAGATTGCGGGTGAGCCTTATTCGATCGGCTTCTACCATGTGGGGAACGCGGGCTCTGGTTCGCCGTTCTCCTTGGTTAACCTTTGTAGAGGATGTGAAGGAGAGGGCGGCTCGCCTGGCACTCGATGCATCCGCGTCCCTTTTGCGCCTGAGCAGGTCGGCTTTTTCAGCGCGGATTCGTTCGCCTTCCTTGCGTAGCAAGTACTGGACCGCCAGGTGGTCTTCTCGCGGTGCGTTGGGTGGGGGGAATGTGCCCTCGTCCACATGCTTCATGGCTTGGATCGCCATGTCCCGTGTGATGACAAGTTTAGTCTGGTCCGGCATGTCCACCTCTAGCGGATATGCGGGTTCTTCTTCGTCGTCATGCGGTGTTGTGCCGGCCATGAAGACTTGCTTGGGGTAGACTTGAGTCGGAGAGTTGGTGCTGACGATGCTGCTTCTGTCGCCCGCTTCTTGCTCGGGGTCGAAAATCGCTGCAACGTGGCGCGCGGCGCAGTCGCTGTCGCGTCTTCCCGCGATCATCCATGTGCTCACGCTCGCCGAGGCGAGTGCGATTGGCTTGGGGTAGACTTGGGATTTCCACGAAGATGAGGGCGCGCGCGACATGGCTGTCGGGCGCGGGCTCCTGGTTGCCCGTGCGGGTGCGACAGTCGAAGTGGATCTTGACTTGGTCGACCGCACGACCGAGGTTGGGGTAGTAGACTCGATTCGCGCGGCCGTTGCCGAAATTGTCGATGTAGTCGATGTAGATGCCATCTTCGCGGGTGCAGCGGGTGCGGCCTCCGCGGGTGCGGCAGATGCGATCTTCGCGGGTTCGGCGGGGGCGGCCTCCGCGGGTGCGGCAGATGCGATCTTCGCGGGTTCGGCGGGCGCGGGGGTTGCCGATTTAGGTGACGCCGTTGCGCGTAGCCCGGTAGTCGTAGACCTGAGTATACCACGACTATCGATGCAGCAGAATATGGAGCCGAAGGTGATGTGTATACCTTTGTCCAGATCGGCGTACACCGACTGGTGGGCTGGCGGGTGGAGGACGCACTCGAAGGAGCCGAATCGGATCGACTCCCTGACGGCGGACACGCCGATCTTCATTGCGGATGGAGCCGGAGCGACCATGATCCTAGCACTTGTTTGACGTTCCCACAGACGGCGCCAATTGACGAGGTATTAACTCGACAAGTCCCAGGGTTGTGCACCCCGGGTTGATTGATGGGGAGAGAGATGAGTGCAGGTGGTCACGACGGCTGACAAGCAAGGATTTACCCAGGTTCAGGCTCCCGGAGGATAACACCCTACTCATGCTTGTCTGGTTATTGATGCGAGTTGTGGTTACAATGGCGAGATTGCGATCTCGCTAGGGTTTGTGGTGGTAGCTATGAGCGTGTCCTCTGGGACGAGCAACCCTCCTGGCTTTATAGGCAGCCAGGTCTCGGGTGGTTGGTGCCGATGGCAACTACAGATATGGCAGGTTATGCTTCCTAACCGACTTGGACTAGGTTACATGGTACCCCGCGTGGGCCTTCCTGTCCTTGGCGCGGCCCAGGTAGCCTTATCGTGGGCTACCCAAAAGGCAGCCCCACGTCACCGTGAGGCCCTCCTCGCGGAGGAAGCTCAGGCGCCCCATCAAGCTCACGTTCCGGGCGCCGTCGAAGGTGGCCTTGCCCCAGTGGGAGTTCTTCACCGGGGGCTCGTCGGGGACCTCGAGGAAGGCGCGGGGACGCTCCACCCCACGAAAAACCACTTCTGGCGGAAGTCGTCTACCTTCTTCGTCACTGAAGTGATGGCCTTGCCCTCGCTCCAAGACATAGGGATGTAGATGCTCCCCATGCCGTCGATGATGCGGAACGAGACGCACCTGGAGCGCTCGTTCTTCGCCGTGTTCCGGAGCACGTAGAAGCACCGGAACAACCCCACCTTTGGCTCCAGGCCCAGGTACGCCTCGTAGAGGTAGGCGAAGACGGCGAGGATGAGGACGGAGTTGGGGTGCAGGTGCAGCAGTTGCACCTGGTAGAATGCCAGCACCACCTATAGGAACGGCGAGAAGGGTGGCACCAATCCCGCAGCAAGACAATGCTGGAAGATCGGGAAGAACCCGCGTGGACGCTTCCTGTGCGCCGCAGGCTTCAGGGCAGTGGCGCCGTGCTCGTTCGTCCGGTCTACCAACAGGTACCGGACCTTGTTGAGCGCTTTCTCGTTGACGCGCACGCCCAGCAGCGCCGCGCCCACAATGGTCTCAGGGGCCTCCGCCTGGGAGGAAGACCCCGCGGCGGCCTTGCCCTTGCTCTTGAGTGGGCTCATCGCCGGGGGCGCGGAAGGTTGAAGGAGGCGGAGAAGCGAGAGTCCCAGGAGTGAACGGAGGCGGAGAGCTATGGATAGCGGAAACTTCCGCGAGAAGAATTGGAAACGGTAACGGCTCCCTGTGGCCTCGCTCGGGCTTTATGTCACCTCGAGGAGCAGTTACCGGGACGTGGTGAGACCCCCCAAGACTCGCGCCCCGGATCGTGCGAGGCCGTTATTCCTCCAATTGCTGCGTGGCTCGGGCCCGCTGGGCAATAAGGGCCCACGACGCTTCGCCTGAGCCCATGGGCTCAACCGTGCCCGTCAAGGGCCCGGAGGCTACTGTCGGCCCAGTGGGAACTGGGGTATGGCGAGAGCCCATTCCCCCTCAGGCCTCGCACACTGGCCAGTCAGAAGAAACGGCTAAGGACCACGCGTCACCGCCTGACGGGACCCTCGAGAGGCAACTCCCCTCGAGGGCCTAAAGTGGAAGCGTTGGCCTCAAGGGATCCCTCGCCTCGGGGGACCCTCCCAAGGCGACAACGCGCCTCGAAGGAGTCCCGCAGGAAACTCCCCTCAGGCTTCCCCGCGCCTGAAGGGAAACCTCGCGGCCAAGGAAGTACGACAAGACGCACATGGCCCCTGCCACGCCCACGTGGTGACGCAAGCATCCCCGTTGCCGTTTTGGTGATAAAGGGGTCAATAAACCGGCTCTGCCTACTGCGCAACTGCCAGGACCTTCTACTCTGACGATAAAGCAGGTGGACGGCGCAACCTTCATACGGAGAACGTCATCGCGGGCTCCACCTCAGAGACTGCCCTCTCTACGGGCAGCGCAGCGCGGTCGGCTGCCTGCCGGCCACCGCGCCCACCTTTATCAGCAATGGACCGCGTCCATGGACAAAAGGACGGCGGTGGACTCCCACTCCATCGTGCCTCTGCCGTGTGGAAGCCACCTTGTAGGCCAAGCCGAAGGAGAGCGCCAGAGGGCCTATAAAAGAGGCAATACATCCATCGTAGCACCGGCCAGCTCTTTGCGTGCTACAACCCTTGTAACCCCTAGCAACTCTTGTTAGGATAGCCTTGAGCCGGAGGAGGAAGAAGACCATCGCTTCCCTCCCCAGGCAAGAAACGCCTCAAGGGGACCTCCGGCAAACTCCACTATACTGTAAACTCCATCATCTAATACAGACAAGCAGGAGTAGCGGTCTTACCTCCTCACGAGGGTCGTGAACCTGGGTAAAGGCTGGTGTCTATCTCTGTCGTGAGCGTGTCGTCTTCAGGTCCGGTGAGCAACGTCGCGGAGCCCCTCGAGGGTCTTGACCTCCGTGTTCAACCCCCTTCATGAACTACTCTTCATGAAGTGACTACCCCCGATTCGTGGGAGTCATAACCCGACAATAAGAAATTATAGATACGTTGGAGACGTATCACTGTGCTACCCACTGAGGAAGTGCGGTGTCGAGCATCCTTGAGATCGGCTCGATACCAGCAAGCGCTCAGACGCTATCACCGCCAGGCGACCTAGTACTCCAGAGAAAGCAAAAAACTCCATGGCATGAACAAATTGTCATCGAAGTGAGAAGGTCCGTATCGGGATACACACACCCTACGACCTGGAGAGGTTTTCCTGGAGGATGATAATGGTAGACCGGAAGGCAATGCCGGGAAAATCGAGAACCTCCGGAAAATTCTACCCCTGACTACAAACACGAATCACATGAAGTTATGATCTACTATGCATGCCCTGGGGGGTAGTGTTCTGTATAATGGTGTAAGAATCGTCGCCAAGGAATAAAAGATAAGTTTTCAGTTCCGTGAGCCTCAATTTCTTTCGTGAGTTCGTCCATCCGCAACAGCTCGTAAGCAGGGGGCTAGGTATGTGCCGGTTGCTGGCGGGTCGACGCAGCTTCCTATCGGTAGGGGTTGCCTTCCTGACCGGCCGTACTATTGGAAGTGATTGGGTAGTGTTGTACTTAGAAGTCATTTAAGTACAGAGATGCACTACCAACCGTGCTTACGAATTGCTTTGGATGAACTCTCTCATGACAGGAAGAGAGGGTCCGTTCTTTTTCTACTGAAGGTTTGCTATGTGCAGCGCCTCCCCGGGATAAGAAATCTTCAAGAGGAGACAGAAGTGGAGCTTACCCGGGAGAGGCCTAAATCAGAAAGCGTTTGGAAAAAACAGATAAGTCTTGCATACACACACATCTTAGGCATATATCTCGCTTGGAGTCAATATACCGTCAACCCGAGCATGCTTAACGGTGTGTGAGAGCCCTTGCGGCGATCATACATCCTCCCTGGAGAACGATCAGTTTCCCTCTGGCTTAGTACCCGCGGCTGTGGAGTACAGTATAGTGTTCTTGGGGGTATTACTTATGCAGCTGACAGTTAAGGATACTTGCACCCGGGTTCACTCCTCATAAACTGGAGGGCACACAGTGCAAAGGAGGACTGGGAAATGACCCCGGGAGTTGAGCTAGGAAAATGCATTCATATTTAATTCTGAAAATTACATGCCATCCTTACATTCAGTTAGGCAACTTGTGCCACATCTAGCCTTTGCTGCTAAGGCCAGCCCAGGCGCTCGGGCTATGCTACCCTTTTTGTTCATTGGCTACCGGGATATCTCCTCTCTTCCGGGGACACCTGGAGAAGGGAAGTGACTCTCGCACAGCATCTTCAGGCATCTCGCGGGGCAGGAACTCCCGCAGAAGGCGCAGATCCGAACTGGCCGAACAAGCGGACGATGCCCTCCGCCAACTCGCAAGTTGCTTCTTCTTCCTCCTAAGAAGAACGACACGTCAAGGCCAAGTATGGCTAAAGGACGAACTGGAGGATTAGAATCACCCTTACCTGGAAGACGGCCTCAAGCTCGGCCAAGGGCTGCACCCTTACCTGGATGACGTCCTCAAGCTCGGCCAAGGGCTGGGAGAGGCTCGGGGTCCCGGTGGTCTTCTTTTCAGGAAGTCCATCAAGAATACTTTCTTGATGGCCCTCACCCAGGCTGCTTCTTGCGCAGCCGGACCTGACACGGCGGTCAGATTAGTAAGGGCATGAGCAATGGACGCTCGGGAGGCCTCCCCTCGGACGGCTTCCCAGATCTGTTCAGCTCGGGGCGCCTACTCGGCGCCCCGAAACGACGACTCCGCCATGGATACCTCTGAAGACCCATCCCCTGACATCGCCGCCGCCTCGCCTCACATCTTTGTCAACTCGCGTCCTGGATCTAGAAGGAGCTACTTCCAGAGGTACGCCGACGAGCAGCGAAGAAGGAGTTGAAGGACATCTTCGACGCCCTCCTTCTGGTCCCTCGTCCCCTTAGGAGGAGGAATCCTCCTCCTCCTTGATGCTGCGCGAGCTTTCCTCATCTTCATCCTCGTCAGAGGAGCCGAAGTCGCCGCTGCTTCTACTGCTACTTTCCGCGCAACATTCGACGCGCCTCCTGCAGCACCGAAGACCTTCACGAACAGCGTCGCATCTCCATCGTACATGAATGTTACTCTCTCGCCCCAGGCCAGCTAATGGGAGCGAGAGAACAACTTCCACCCATGGCCCAGATGCATGGAGTCGTCGATGTCGTAATCCGCCCAGACCCGGGAGGGGCCGTTGGGGCAGCCTTCGACCTGCAGCCAAAAGTCGGGAGGTTTTCTTTCCGCCATCGCCTCCGCAAAGGACCTTGGGAGGCGCAGACGACCACGAAGCTCGCTGCCTAGATCCACCAAGAACTCGAATGGAGCGAAGCCCGTGTGGTCCAAGCTCCTGGAGGAGGGGAGAGCTCCCCGTGGCCTCCTCGACCACTGCGGCTCCCTCTACCTCGACCTACTCGACCGCCACAACTTCCTCGTCTGTGGCATCGACATCCACCTCAGCTTCAGACGGGCGGAACATCTTCGGCGTCGCTACGAACGATGCAAGTACGCCTCCTGCCTCTCCTCGCCATGGATTCGAAACTTTGGTGGGGGGAGTTGGATTGGAAGGCCAAGAAGGGTGAGTGAAGAACGGAGGAGTACGCCCCCACTTTTATAGCGCAGGATCGATCCCCCTCTTCACGACGGACTCCTTATTTTCTTCGTTTTCAAGAGTCGAGAAGACCCACGAAGTTATTCCCCCGCGCGGAATAACTCTAAGGACAACCAGGCGCCAGACCCACTTTGAAATTTTTGGTCATCGCTCCGGCAGCCTCAGAATACCGAAGCCGCCGGGACCATGCCCAGGGGCTTTTGTCGCAGCAGTGGAACATGGGGTTCCCCTAGAGCTGCCCAAGTGGGTCCACCGCCTGTGGGCCCACCCCCGAGACAAGCAAAGCCAAGGCTGAGAGGCTTGGCGGGTACACCCTCGCCACTAGCACCTCGACAAGTTCGCATGCCCCCCGGCTACCCTCCACCTTGGATCGGAGAGAAGACCACAGGAGGCGCGAGCCACGGCAGGTCCGGGCTCCCTTCTGGGTACAAGACCTTACAAGGAGAGGATAAGGCTTCCACCTCATTTCGGAAGACAGTAGACGGTGCAAGAAGGCTTGGGAAGCAAGGCGCGGCCAGGGGACACCACCTACCCACTGCCAGCCCCTGCCCGCGGCTTTCCCCAAAGGTGGCAGAGATCCCACCAACCTGGTGACGGATACTTGGAGGAGAAGAGGCCACGTCGATGTCTCCACCATGGAGAGGGGTTGCCTCCCGCTCCTCGCATGGCCTCTGTGCGATCCCCTTTCACTATAAAAGGTGGACCAAGGCCATGGCGAGGAGGAGGTCGAACTCGAGACGAACTATAAAGAGAAGATAGCTTAGTAGGCAAGGAAGCTCCCGCTTTCCCACGGAGGAAGACAACCTCCCAAGCTAGGCTAGACAGAGAGAAAGAGAAGGGAAGGAAGGTGATCTCCTCCGGGCATGGATCTGACCTTCTTCCTCCCAGTCGGGCTACCCTGCCGGGTACCCTGACGTGCACCACCATTGTAGCCACACCATGGTTCGATCATCTATCCAGACATGCAGGAGTAGGGATTTTAGCCTCCGGGCGGCCTGAACCTAGGTAGATCGTTGTGTGCTTTCCTTGTTCATCCACCACGTCGAGAACATAGTGCGAGTGAGGAACTTGTCCGGCGATCATCCTCCGGGAGACGTTTCCAGCCTCCTTCGCGCCCCTACCGAATCTACAAAGGGGGTGCCTCGCATCCCCGGTGTCCGTACTTCGAGAAACGACATCTATTTTGCATCAATGGTTCGACCCCCTCCTCGCCATGGCCTTGGCCCTCCTTTTATAGGGAAAGGGGATACCACAGAGGTCATGCGAGGAGCGTGAGGGGTTTTGGCGGGAAGCAACCCCTCTCCTTGGTGGAGACGGCGACGTGGCCTCTTCTTCTCCAAGTATCGTTCGCCGTGTTGGTGGGATCTCTGCCACCTTTGGGGAAAGCCGCGGACAGGGGCTGACAGTGGTTAGGTGGTGTGCCCTGGTCGCGCCTTGCTTCCCAAGCCTTCTGGGTTCTTCTACCATCCTTTGGAAGGTGGTGGAAACCTTATCTTCTCCTTGTATGGTCTTGTACCTGAGAGGGAGCTCGGCCTTGCCGGGGACTCGCACTCTTGGTGTCTTCGGTCCCTCCCGGGGTGCAGGAGACCTGGGGGTCATGCATACCCGAAAGGACTCTCCTGGCGAGGATGCGCCCGCCAAGCTTCACGTTGAGTCTCAGCCTTGTTCGTCTTGGTGTTGGGCCCACAGGTGGTGCACCCACTTGGGCAGCTATAGGGGAACTCCATGTTCCACTGCTGCGACAGTAGACCCCGGGCATGGTCCCGGCGTCTTTGGTCTTTTGAGGCTGCCGGGGCGATGACCGAAAAAAGTCAAAGTGGGTCCAACGCCTGGTCGTCCTTCCACTTCTCGGAGGGGCCTGCCGCCTCGAAGTAGATGCGAGCCTCCGATCCTTTACGTGACCGCGTCGTGCCGCACGTCGCGATTCGTGCGGGCTTCGGACGTGGTTGTGCATCAACGGTTGAGTCGCGCCGAAGTCGGCATGACTCCTAGATCCCCATGCTCGATCCCCATGCCATACGTGACGCGTGGGTTCTGCACGCCTTGACTTAGCGATCCCTAGGGCGACCGCATCCTTCCCTTCGCCATTCTCCCTCCCAAGCCGTGGCCTTCAAATCTTCACCTCTTCTCCGAGTCCACCGTCCTCCCTTCCAATCGCCTCTGCCGCAAGATCAGATCCCAAAACTCCGGTCGTATGATTGCTCCGAGGAGACCTCGGCAAGCGGTGGCAAAAAGGTCAGCCTCAGCGAATCAAACGACAGTGGATTCGAGGGTCGCCTGAGCGCTCTTCTCCCCGAGCAAGTTCTACGATGAGGCCGCCATGGACGGCGTCCGCCACAACCTGACTTTGTGCTTTCGTTGCGCGGAGGAGGTGCCGTACCCTGGAGACGAAGGCGAGTACGAAGGTACGGTGGCCACCTTCCACGTCTTCTCGATGGTGGGACTTCTCCCACCCTTCTCCCAATTACTCCTGGTCGTCTAAGAGGCATACGTCTTGATGATGCAGCACCTATGATGTCTACGCACGCTTCTATTCTTGTAGACAGTGTTGGGCCTCCAAGAGTAGAGGTTTGTAGAACAGAAGCAAGTTTCCCTCAAGCGGATCACCCAAGGTATATCGAACTCAGAGAGGTAGAGGTCAAAGATAACCCTCTCGAACAACCCTGCAATTAAGATACGAGAAGTCTCTTGTGCCCCCAACACACCCAATACACTTGTCAGATGTATAGGTGCACTAGCTATGCGAAGAGATAGTGAAATACAAGTAATATGGATGATTATAAGTAGTAATTGCAATCTGTAATAAAAATGGCAGCAAGCAAACATGTAGCAGAACTTGTTGGAAACGGTGTTTTAATGCTTAGAAACAAGGCCTAGGGATCCTAATATCACCAGTGGACATTCTCAAAATGATATCAAAGTCAAATAAATAAACACTACTCTCAAAGACTCTTATGTTGGATAACAAACACTATTCATTATGTAGGGCTACAAGAGCACCCTCAAAGTCAGAGTAAACTAACACCAACAATGTCATAAAGGACTTACACACGGTGCACACACTGTCACCATTGCACACATGAATAACCCTGTAGTTCATATTAAAGTAACCTCTAGAGTACATAATGGATAAAGAGTTGCATCACATATTCAACTAGATTACAAAGCTCATGATCACATAAGAGATCACATCATGGGAGAGAGAGAGAGATGGACCACATGGCTACTGTAGATCTTGCAGCCCCGGGGGAGAACTACTCACTCCTCATCGTAGGAGTCAGCAACGGCGATGCAGATGGCGGTGGAGTCGATGGAGATGGCTCCGGGGGCAATTCCTCGTCCCGACAGTGTGCCGGAACAGAGACTTTTGTCCCCCGAATCTTGTCGGCGATGGCGGCAGCGTTTGGGACCTGTGGAGGAAATATCGTCTAACGTACTAGGGTTTTTGGCCGAAGGGGTATATGTAGGCTAAAGGGCGAAGGCGGTGGACCTCCGTGGTCCCCACACCACCTCCCGGCGCGGCTAGAAAGGGAGCCGCGCCAGGACATGATGTGGGCCCCTCAGGCATCGTCTTCGTCTCCTCTTCGACTTCCTGGAACGCAAATATTCCAATAATAATTCCTGGTTGATTTATTTCCAATTTGGCGGATATTTCCTTAAGTACTTTTCTGAAACCAAAAACAGCAGAAAACAGGGAACTGGCACTGTGGCATCTTGTTAACAGGTTAGTCCCAGGAAATGCATAAAACTATATAAAATGCATATAAAACATGTAATAACATGATATAACATATCATGGAACACAAGAAATTATGGATACGTTGGAGACGTATCAACATCCCCAAGCTTAGTTCTACTCATCCCGAGCAGGCAAGAACGATAAAAGAAGAATAATTTTTAAAGTGACATGCTTAAACACAATCTTGATCATATAATAGTGTAAGGCATGTAAGCAGATATCAAATGAATAAGCGCTGTAGTTTATATTGGTATCAAACGAGTAATGAATAAACAAGTAGGTGAAGCAAGCAAAGCTTTCAATGATATAGTACTAGATAGCAATCAACTGTGCAAAGTAGATATAGAAGATGATTTAAGCTTCAAGCACAACAATATAATCATCTAATGCTTCCAACAAACATGACAACTTAATGAAAGGATCAAGTCAAGCAATATCAATATGCACGTAGAAGATCAATATATTATGTGTTCAAAAGAAACGAGCAAGCGTTCAACGTTGGTTCCTGGCACTAGGATGTTATGGCTAAGAGAATGTTGATGGAGGTTTAGAAGGCCCATGGAAAAAAGACTCACAAAGCTGTAGATGATCATTAGACAAGATAAACTCATATAATCGAAGCTATGCAAGGAGTAGTGATTGCCATACAATGGATACACAGGGAGCTATAAGTATATGAAAGCTCTCCAATGGAACTAGTGGGGGTGCATCCAACTTGCTTGCTCACGAAGACTAGAGCACTTTTGAGGAGGCTCATCATTGGAATATTCAAGCCAAGTTCTATAGTGTAAAGTTCCCCACATAGTTATGCAACTAGGACATGAAAACTCTCTCATATGGAGTAAAGGTGCTAAACATGAGCAAAAATCATGATCACAAATGATATGGTGCTATAACATGAGCACAAGTGATGACTATAAATGATATGGTGCTATAACATAAGCACAAGTGTGTGATAAAGAATAGTAATGCTGCCCCCTTTTTATTTTTATTTTTTCTTTTCTCTTTTTTTTTTTCTTTTTTTTCCTTTTCTGTTTCTTTTTTCGATGGCCTCCATGGCTCTTTTCACTTTTAGGGGCAAGCATCCTAATATGATATATGATATATGACAACACACTAATGATGATAAAACAACATACTGATGATACAAGTAACTAATATGAATGTGCCATAAGAATACATATGACAACGGTGCCTCTGCCAGTGTAGCAGGTTATGCAGTGATGTAGCGTAACATGGGTAAAACCACACATCAACTTTATAGAAACACGCAAAGAAATAAATAAGTAATGCATGACAATAAGTCATGTAATGTAAGATGGATGTTGCATGACAATATATCTCGGAACAGCTATGGAAATGTTGTAGTAGGTAGGTATGGTAATTGTTTTGAGGAATATATTTGGCTTATGTGTAGGAGAACAAGATGAAGATCTCCCACGAGTTTGGATGTACCCGCAAAATGCACCAACTCTCAATGTGAGAAAGGGCAAAGCAAAGTACCGAAGAGGCTAGCAATATGGTGGTGGAAGTGCCATGAAAACCGTAGTTTTAGAACTCACAAGTAAAAAGATTCCAAATAAAAATATGATCATAAGTCATAATGAAAATTACTCCTAGGGGTGCTGTGGTAAATGAATAAGTCACTGTTGGGGACCCGACCGAAGCGCATAACATAAGGTCATTACGGTTGCTTTAGGCAAAAAGAAGTCATATACCATTATGCAATCAACTGGAAATTTATGTGTGGCACAATTTTCAAGTTTCTCTATACCAACCATTTAATCATTCCCCTTTACTAGACCATCATGTTTACCATTAAGAAAACTAATATCTCAAAACAACATCAATGATTCAAGTGCCAGATTTAATGATCTACAAAATTAATGTATCATTTAATTATACCATCTACCACCTTCAGCATTTTCTGTTCTCAACCAAACACCAATCAAATTATTTAAAAGATAAACTCTCCAAGTGATTAAACAATGATATATGAGAGTATAATATAACAAAGCTAACAGCTCTAACAAGAGATGCATTAAAAACCAGAGCTAGAGAGCAAACGATAACAAAAGACGAATACTCAACGAATATAAGTGAAGAATACGAGTATTCATATGAAAAAGAGGAGCGTGTCTCTCTCCCACACAAAATAATGCTAGGATCCATTTCATTCATAGAAAGAAAAAAAAGAAAAACAGAAAAAAACAGACGCTTCCAGATAAGCACATAAGATGTGACATAATTAAAATATAGTTTCCCTAGAAAGGACCTGAAAGTTTGTCGACGAAGAGAGGGATGCCTTGGGCATCCCCATGCTTTGACGCTTGAGTCTTCTTAAATTATATTGGGGTGAACTACCGGGGCATCCCCAATCTTTGGCTTTACTATCCTAATGATCACATTATATCATCCTCTTCTCTTGATACTTGAAAAATTCCTCCACACCAATATTAGAGTAACTTCATTAGAGGGTTAGTTGTAGCGTACCTGCACTTAAAAATATGGCAGGTACCTGTGTATAGTGCAAACCCCTGGATTGATTCATTTGCACACATAGTTTACGATGAATATCACAACATTGTATCCATATTACACGAATAATCCAGACTTGGTAAAAATAAATAGTTCGATACATCTTTGCATAGCTTAAACCTAGCTCAAAACAATAAAGCAGCGGAAATAAATCTTCAATGAGCCTCCAACTTCATGATACGCCACAGGCGAAAACATGTTGGTGCAGACTCGAAACCCAAACGTAGTCCTTACTCTTCGTCAGAAATTTCTGCAACAAATAATAATTTGCAACAGAGTGGGTCAGATTCCATAAAAAATGGAGTCTGGCAAGTGACACTATGGTGGACACTTAATGGAATAACTCTATAGCCTATATGCATATTTGGCTGGTGGAGTTCAAGGCTATTTTGCATAAAGCCAATTTTGCCTAACTCTTTATAAAACAAACTTAACATCATAATTGACATCACTGGCTAACCCAAGTGAGCCAAAAGATATCACGTCCTTAGGTGCACCCTCAGGTGAAAACCCCCACATTCAATGGTCCTAAGTATAGTGGAAACTATCTTAGGTGAAAACCCCCATGAACATGGTCCTGAGTAGTCCACTGTTGTTTACTTATCAAAATTTATTAAGAAATAAGAATGTTGGGTTTCCTCCATTGTACTTGATCAGCTGCAGTCTTCACTTGGAAAACTTCTCCTTGAGTTCTTCAATTTCTTCTCCCTTTATTCCTCACATCCCTTTGTTCCTGGGTGGCCTTCCACAAGTGTGCTCTCAGGTGAGAACCCCCACATTCATGATCCTAAGTATAGTAGAAACTATCTTAGGTGAAAAGCCACATGGACATGGTCCTGAGTAGCCACTCAACATAAACCAAACAACCAATCCACCCAGATGATTCATTAACTTAGTGGTTGTGCACTCCCAGGTAAAAGCCCCCACATACTATGATCCTAAGTATAGTAGAGACTATCTCAGGTGAAAACCCTCATACACATGGTCCTGAGTAGCCACTTAAGATTTTGTAAAACCTTTCATGAATTGCATCGAATCAAAACTCTACTAATTCATTTCATAGGTAGCTAGACACAATGGAATAAGGAATTCTATAGTCTTGCACAATAAATCTACAAAGTCCTACACATGCATAGGAAAATAACTAAGTCATGCATAGAAAATACTTAGGAATTTTATGGGGGTGTGCCACTTGCCTTGGCAACAAGAAGAATAGCAACAACAGCTGCAACAGTTGTCGTTTCCCTCCGAATTTTCTAACACATCAAACAAAACACACATAAACATACAAACAAAAATAACAATACTAAAAAAATGTTATGCATGATGTGCAAAATACTTAGAGAAAATACTAAGTCTATTCTTCGAGGAGATCAACAATTATTATCAACTCTTTGTAAATTGGATATTCACTATAGTGAGAGAGACATACACCCGGCCAGCCACTTAAGTTGTGGAACAGGTCTCATGTACGTGGACATGTAAGGTTAGTCTCCAGGCCGCTTCATCTCACTATGCCGCTAGGATCCAACGAACTTCAAGATGGTAATAACATGATCAAAAATTGTTTATGTCTAAAGTGAAAGACAAGATTTAGGAAAGAGGGAAAAGATAGAAAGAAAGATGTAGTTAGTCTTCCAGGCTTCATCTCCAGACTTGTAGCATTCTCCTTGGTGATGTCTTGATTGAAGTTTTGATAGACTTGATGAATCTTCAGACTTGATGATTTTTTTATCAACGATGTTGGTCTTGAATTTAACTTAGTCACCATGGGTCTAAGAGAAGAAGGGAGAATTATAACGTACCTGCACTTAAAAATATGGCAAGTACCTGTGTATAGTGCAAACCCCTAGATCGATTCGTTTGCACACACAGTTTACGATGTAATATCACAACAAAGTATCAATTTTATTACATCGATGATCCAGATTTACAAAATATTCCTTACAAATTGCATAGCATAAATCTAGCTTTGAAAGAGTAAACAGGGGAAATAAGACAGCAATGCGTCTCCATCTTCATGTTGCCACAGGCGAAAACATGTTGGTTACAGACTCGAAATCCCTTAATGAAAACCTCACTCGTCATCTGAAAAACATGTAAGAAATAAAATTTTGTAACATAGTTGGTCAGATTCCATTAAAAATGGAGTCTGGCAAGTGACACTATGGTGGACACTTAATGGAATCACTCTATAGCCTATATGCATATTTGGCTGGTGGAGTTCAAGGCTAATTTGCATAAAGCCAATTTTTCCTACTCTTTTGAAAACACTTTTCTTGAAATCAAGACAAGTATGGCATGAAAACCATAATCTCATCTTCCCTTGTTCACCCATCAAATTTTAACTTAGAAATTGGAATGATAGGATCCTCCGTTGACGTCCTTGATCAGCTGCTCAAAATTGTCTGTAACCGGGGACACGGCTAAGTACTTAGTTTTACACTCTGCAGAGGTTGTGCACTTTCACCATTAGACCCAACCAACCCAAACTATCCTCAAGCACACCATTTGTGCTAAGGAAAAGGAGAGAGTTGAGACGAGACTTTTCATTAGCATTTTCCCACCCCATAACGGCCTGACGCGCTCCACCTACAAAACCTCTACCACCACCTGTCAGGCCGGGGCGAGTCCACGCAACTTAATCCATCTAGCCAGAGCCCATTGACTAATGGTTGCACTAGAAGCAATCTTCACTTGGAGTTTCTTCAGATCCTTTTGTTCCCTGGGTGGCCGTCCACAAGTGACCATCCCTTAGAGGTCACCCTAAGAGACAACACGCACAAAAAACCACATACAACCAATTCCACCCAGGAGTTTCATTCTTAACTTAGTAGAAATTAATTTTCATAAAACAACTTTTGCATAGCATCAATATTTTTACCAAGTTATCAATGGGATTATAGACACAACTATTGTAAGGGATATAGTAGTTTTAGCATAGCAATACTATCCAACACATGCATATAAGAAATACACTAAGTAATGCATAGAAAATACTTAGGAAGTTTATGAGGGTGTGCCACTTGCCTTGGCAACAGGGAGAGCAGGAGTATCAGTTGCAAAAGCCTTTGTTTCTCTCCGAATTTTCTAACAAGTCAAACAAGCCACAAATAAACATACAAGCATAAATGCAACACTTAGAAAAATATGACATGCATGATATGAAAAATATTCTTAAGGAATAGAGATGCATGTCATGCCATGAAATTATTCTAAGTTAATGCAGGGCTAGTGTGTTAGTCAAAATTACTAAGGACTAAGGTCATAGGTTGGACATAATAACTTTGCTATAAATCAACTTGAATAAGTTGTAATGCTGCTGCAATTCTTCACGTGTAGGATCAAGAGAAATCTTCAACTCCCTTGTAGTTCTCTTCATCTTCAATTAGCACTCTAAGGACTTGGTCACAATCACTAAGGACTTGGTTTATGTCCAAGGTGAAAGAAGAATAGGAAGGCGGAAAAGGATGAAGAAAAGATGTAATTTTTCTTCTAGGCTTCGTCGTAACTTTCTCCTTGGTGTGATGTCTTCATTAAACTTCTGTAGACTTTGGTTTTTCAGACTTGATGATTCTTCAGTATTGATGATTCTTCAGAGTTGTCTTGGATATAACTTAGTCACAACGAAGTCTAAGAGATACAGAAGAAGATAGAAAGACTTAGAGAAATAAAGGGGGATGGTCTTCTTGCAGTTCCTCTTGATTTTCTTCTAAGTGTTTTTTGCTTCTGGGAGATGCCTTCGGAGTTTTGTTTTTCTTGGCTAAGTCTTCATTGGCCTTCTAGTCTTCATGTTAAGAATCTCAAGTGTCTAAATGCATAGCACTTTACCAAAACACTTGGTTGAGAATAATCCTAACTTAGGGAAAATAAGGAAGAAGTTTTCCTATAAGGAGTATAACTATACAATAGATATGACATGCATGCAATGCAACTTATTTCCAAGGACAACACTTAACAAAAGAAAACAATTAAGTTTTCTAGATGCTAAAATTTTCTAAAAAGAATTAGCATCTTTAAGATGTTGAAATTTTTCTAAGAAAGAGTGTTGTCGAAAAATAGTTATCAAATATTTTCTAAGGAAGAATTTACTTTGTTTAAACAGGAAAAATATTTCTAATTAGCTTTTAATACCAAAGTACTTTATAATTCGAATAGATGATGAAAATAATTTTTAATAAATTTTTAATCAATTTTAATCATTAAAACAACACTTAAAAAGTATTTAATCAATATTAATTACAAAATCACGGAAACTTATTCTACCAAAAATTAGTAGAAAAATAATACTGCCAATACTTAGACATACAAATTTATAGTAAAAGAGTTTGATCAAAACTAAATTTTAAAATTGAAGTTATGTTCTAAATACTAATAAAGCCACTTTTGAAAATAAACACAAATAATTCGGTAAAACATAAAATTAACTATGCCAAAAGTTTCTACGTGTCATAAGCTTTCCAAAAATAATTTTTTGAAAAATTTGACCAAACCAATAAAAAGTAGTGATGGATTTAAAATCTAGGATTTTTCTATAAAACTGCCGGTCTTCGGCTGACTGTTGACTTTGACCGCTGACGTGGGAATTGACTCGCTGACGTGGCAGGCTGACTGGAATTTGACTACGAATTTGACCAAAAATAAAGTTGCTCAGATGGAAAAACACTCTTAACGAAAGTTGTAGAGAATTACGTGCTCTTTCTAATTATCACAATTATAACATAAGTGGATGTAATAGATTGGTCACAAATCGCAAAATACCTTTCTGATCCGAAACTTCAAACGTGAATATCTCTCAGCTCGCTGAACCAAAAGAGGTGTGGTTTGGGGCAAAAGGAAGGTCTCGATCAGGGGAACCACTTTCGTCTTATGATCCCAAAGTTTTGAGATGGTTTGGTTTCTCGAATAACATCAAACACGACCAGTGTTATACAGAAAATTACGTACGTTAAAATAAAAAGTTGTCAACAGGAAAGTTGTAGATATAGAGTAGATCTACCTTTTTACTGGAGGAATTTCAATTTGGTGCAACGAGCACGAAGAGATCTGAGAAATACGACTTCAGATCTAATGAATGACGATTCGAAATTCTTCCACCAAGCTTGATAAAAAGAGTTGAGCATTATTGGGATGGAAAGGTATCGACGAGATCTACAACAATGGTTAAGACTCCGTCGCAATTCGAGATCGTTTAGGTGGTCAAATCAACGAAATACGATTTCGCTGATTAGGGTTTCGGTGAAACGAAAAGAGTAAAAGAGATGCCGGCGGTTACAGAGGTTTATATAGGCGGAGGGATGGTGTAATAGATAGGGCTCGGAGTTGTCAACGCGTAGGATCAAGCGGATCCGGATTTAGAGTTATATTTCTCGAGATAAACGTGTTTGAATGAAAGTTGGTTGGAAAAACGAATTTTCAGAGTTTGAGTTGGATACGATGCAATCAACTCGGTTCAAGTCTTGGGCCGGCCTGCTGGGCCCGATTTTTTTTTCTTATTTCTTTCATATCTTTTGTTTTAGAACTCCAAATTTAGTGAAATTAATTTTTAAAAATTTCTAAAAATCATATATTTATTTTAAAACATTTATGGACATGTTTTGACCATTTTTAAAAAATATTAATTTTGAATATTTGATTTAATGCAAATTTGACACTTTTGTCAAATTTGAGAATAGAAATTTAGTCAATTTACTTATGGCTAAAAAAATTAGGTACCACAGTTGTGAACATATGAAAATAATTATTTCTAATAATTAGAATCAAAATATTATAGTAAAATAAGATGAATAGCATAATCATTATTTTGTTTTTAATATTTTCTCAAATAGATTTTGAAGTGGAAATAATATTTCAACCATTGTAATTTCAAATATAAACAGTGCAAGAAAATGATGAATGCATGCATGAATTATGTTTTCAAATCGACATATAAATAGTTTTCAAAAAGTTTTTAATTTTTCTGATTTTTCAGAATTTGAAAAATCCTAGGATGTTACAAGAATAGAGCTAGAGAGGCAAGACTTAGAAAATATTCCTGGTCTTCATGAACTTCTTTTTGATTTTCTTCCAAGTGCTTCTACTCCTGGAAGATACTTCTAAAGTCTTATTTTGGCTAATTCCTTCATTGGCCTCCCAGCTCCATGTTGAAAATCCTAAGTGTCTAAGTGCATAGCACTTAACCAAAATGCTAAGTTGAAAATATTCCTAACTTAGAGAAAATAATGGAGGAGTTTTCCTATGAGGAGAATAACTATATAATAAAATATGTTATTGTAACGCCTTAAATATTGGAAGCAACAAAAACTTGATTATAAAGGATCCAAATTTCCGAGGCAACAAAAACTTTCTGAAATGTCTTGTTAATGGATATGTTTATCCTCTGATTTCTCTATTGGGCATGTTGTGTTTTGTGTTTGTGTTGATAACCTCTCTAGCTATCAACCCTAAAACTCAACCTAGTTATAATATGCCATCTGATAAAAATGTTTTGATAAATAAAACAGTCCATATATCTTCTGCTATCCTATGTTTAATATTAACCATGATGTTCTGAAGTTAGCAGCTACCCAAAGACCTTTTATTTCAGAAACTAAAATTATATGCAAAACCTATATGATTGCAAACTATAAAGGGCTATATGACAAGTCCTAATATATATTTTGAGTTTTATATGTAGCTAATATTAGCAACTCTCTTTTTAGAACCCCATTTCTATTGGTCTTGGAAATCATTTCCAAAAATGTTTGTTTAATTGTATTTCCACCAAAAATACCCACTTCACAAATATAATTGTTGTACCTCACAAGTGTGGTTAATTATCCAATTGTCCTTGTCAGTTTGATCCAATTTACATGAGCTTAATTTGCATGACTTGGGTGTGTTAGTTTCTGAGTGATCATGTGGTAATTGAATATAGCAATATTTAGTGCCCATTATTTGATTTGGTATCCAAAGTGTTTGTTTTGTTTGTCTTGATTAAGTGGAATGCCATACCTCTTGTGAAATTGTTTTGTGCTGATTTTTACAAAAACAATTCTATTTCATATAGATATAAAATCAATCTTCCCTCATGTTAATTTTTAGCATTTCTAGAGCATGGCAATTAGGGTTCATTTTATTCATAATGGAAATGCAACTCACATAACCTTATCATCACCACCTCTACTTCCCACTTTTATCCCTCTTGATAATTTACAAAATTATTGTATCACTTATTTCTGCATCATTTGAGTGCTTCATGACAAGGTGACCATATCTAGATAAGAACATAGCAATTTGTCATTTTTATATCAAGTGTTGTTGAGCCCTTTTTACCTCATCTCTTAAACCAAAACCTGCACCTAGGCCCCTTCTAATCAAACTATCTTGTATCTTAATTTTTCTTGTCAGGGATTGCCTAATCCACCTTTGCAAAGAGACCTAGGCTAATCAGACCAATTCTATCAAAACCCAACCTCTCCCTCTAACCTTGTTAATTATGTGGTTTAGGGTTGCATTGGATACCCACACCCCTGGAAACTCTTAGCCCGACCTTTGTCCAAACCCTAGCTCTGCTTCCCCATTTCTTATTTCTTTCGGGCATTTAATCAAACACCTGGCGGGCAGATTCAGCCTCCCCATTATTTCACTCCTACAACGGCCCCAAGACGCGAGCTACTGTCCAAAAGGGTGCAGCATCGGGTTTGCATCATTGCGCACCGCCCTCGCCAGCCAACCCCTGCCCAAGCCTTCTCCCCCTCCCTCTTGCCCATGCCCGTGATGTTGAAGTAGAGCACCGGCGTGGATATCCTCCCCCCAGCCTCACTAACTCCCTCTCACCTTGCCATTCACACTCCCCTGCCTCCACTCTTCCCCTCCGAGAGATGACGAGCGAGCTCTCTCCCTCTGTTGCTCAAGATCCTCGAAGACTCGAGCTCGGACCCGAGAGCTACACGGATGAATGCCGCTATCTCCCTCCCTCTCTTCTCCCTCTGGTTGTTCCAGCTTGCTCCCTTCACCTCTGGATACCTCCCTGACACCTCCTCTGACCCGCAGGAGCACGGGAACCACCGAGGACGCGACATGGCCGTGGCGGGCATCATCGGCCTAGCCTCCGTTCCATGGCGCGCATGCGCATGAATCGTCATCCCGCGACCTCCCATCGCTTTCCCAGGCTCTCCGCACCCCCCTCCATCCCTCCGAGTCCCCTAGGTGAGCCCCGCGTGCTCGGCACCTTCCCTAGGGTTTCAGCCCGCCCGTTCCTGTCCAGAGGAAGAAGACGGTTGACGGACGTCGATCTCCGAATCGACGGTTCCGTTTGAACCTGTTCGGATCTGATCCTGGCCCTCCATCCTGGATCGAACAGCGGCTTACCGCTTCGCCGCGCGCGCTGCGCCGGCGGGCCGGCCCAGCACCATGAGCTCGGCCCGGCTGCGGATTCGATCCGTTTTCCCTTTATTGATTTTTACCCATTTCCTGTTTTAAATTTCCAGAAAATTACTAGCTAGATTTAATTCATTTGTGGTAGATCTAAGAATGCAAAAATTATGAACTAAATTTTGTAGCATAGCTATGTGTTTTCTCAATCATGTGGCACTGGCCCTTCTCAAAAATATATTTGTATGAGTGTGATATGTGCAATCTTGTAAAAAGTGGATTGTGCACCATTTACTTAATAACTTGAGTTTTATAAATCCAAATCTTGCAAACTTTAGTTCTATGGAAAGCCAGTGAGAATACCTACCTAGATCTATAAGCCTTGCATGCAGGAGATGTTTATAACTAAAGTTATATCATGTTTAAGATTGACACCAGTACCACTTTGGTGGTTTTTAGTTCATTATTAAAGATACTTTTTGGAGAAAATCCAATTGCATGTGTTAGATATGATACCGAAAACCCAAAGAAAGCCCATCCACGTAAAGTGTTGAGCCTTGACCAGTTTAATGAACTATTTGAATTACACGTATACCATCACCAACCTAACGTATCTAGCTTTAAAGTAAAACCTGACACCAATGACTTGCTGCTAACGTACCTCTTCAAGCCCTATAAACCAAGATCAGAAGAGAAGTGCCAACGGAAGTCCCACTTATATTTGGAAACACGAAGGGCTCCAAGATCGACAAGACACTCTACTTTTCGAAGATTTTATGACAACCTCAAGCAGCGACGTGCAAAGAAGATCGACGTCAGCAACAACAGAGACAACCAGCACGGAAGATCGTCTACAGGAAGATGTGCCATGAAGCTGGCTGGTGTGAAGCTTTAGGAAGCCCAAGACTAGGGATGTCATCATCAACTTGGGATGTCCGCTACACTGAAGTCGGACACAAATCAAGAAAACATCGTCAACAAGGTGCAAGAACAACGAGAAGACCAAAGATTGTTGCATTTGGCAACACCAAACCTCAAACCAGATTAGACGCCTATAGCAGATCTTAGCACCCCTTGGTTGTTTATGAAAAGAAGAGGGTCAAGTCTACGGACTTGACGCCCTGTGAGTCTTGAAAATTGTTTGCGCGTATCTTACCGCTAACTCCCTCAAGACGGCAATATCAAGACGAGTATCTTCATCAGCCCCAAGCACCGAGGAGCTACGACAAGATGAATATCATCGGGATAATCAAGACCAACAACATCCGAAGTCAGCGACAACTTATGCAATCAACTTTAACCCTTCATGTGTGCCCCTTTTTAAGGGGGGAAGACACATGCTAGTTTTATTTGATAGTTGTGACATATTGTTCCTTGTGCCCCAATCCCTGAAGTTTTGAAATCAGCTCAACAAGAACCCTGTATCATCATCGACCTTCAAGTCAACACTTTCAGCAAGGACCCAAGTATTCCAGAAGATATCAGAATTCTCATCAACAAGGAAGCCTCATTCAGAAATCAACAACCTCGGGAAATGAAGAATCATTGAACCCTATTTTCCTTTCACTCCCCTAATACACACTTAGGAATCTCGGGACGAGATTCTGTTAAGGGGGGAAGGTCTGTAACGCCCCAAATTTTGGAAGCAACAAAAACTTGATTATAAAGGATCCAAATTTCTGAGGCAACAAAAACTTTCTGAAATGTCTTGTTAATGGATATGTTTATCCTCTGATTTCTCTATTGGGCATGTTGTGTTTTGTGTTTGTGTTGATAACCTCTCTTGCTATCAACCCTAAAACTCAACCTAGTTATAATATGACATCTGATAAAAATGTTTTGATAAATAAAACAGTCCATATATCTTCTGCTATCCTATGTTTAACATTAACCATGATGTTCTGAAGTTAGCAGCTACCCAAAGACCTTTTATTTCCGAAACTAAAATTATATGCAAAACCTATATGATTGCAAACTATAAAGGGCCATATGACAAGTCCTAATATATATTTTGAGTTTTATATGTAGCTAATATTAGCAACTCTCTTTTTAGAACCCCATTTCTATTGGTCTTGGAAATCATTTCCAAAAATGTTTGTTTAATTCTATTTCCACCAAAAATACCCTTTCTTGATTTTGTTGATCACCACTTCACAAATATAATTGTTGCACCTCACAAGTGTGGTTAATTATCCAATTGTCCTTGTGAGTTTGATCCAATTTACATGAGCTTAATTTGCATGACTTGGGTGTGTTAGTTTCTGAGTGATCATGTGGTAATTGAATATAGCAATATTTAGTGCCCATTATTTGATTTGGTATCCAAATTGTTTGTTTTGTTTGTCTTGATTAAGTGGAATGCCATACCTCTTGTGAAATTGTTTTGTGCTGATTTTTACAAAAACAATTCTATTTCATATATATATAAAATCAATCTTCCCTCATGTTAATTTTTAGCATTTCTAGAGCATGGCAATTAGGGTTCATTTTATTCATAATGGAAATGCAACTCACATAAACTTATCATCACCACCTCTACTTCCCACTTTTATCCCTCTTGATAATTTACAAAATTATTGGATCACTTATTTCTGCATCATTTGAGTGCTTCATGACAAGGTGACCATATCTAGATTAGAACATAGCAATTTGTCATTTTTATATCAAGTGTTGTTGAGCCCTTTTTACCTCATCTCTTAAACCAAAACCTACACCTAGGCCCCTTCTAATCAAACTATCTTGTATCTTAATTTTTCTTGTCAGGGATTGCCTAATCCACCTTTGCAAAGAGACCTAGGCTAATCAGACCAATTCTATCAAAACCCAACCTCTCCCTCTAACCTTGTTAATTATATGGTTTAGGGTTGCATTGGATATCCACACCCCTGGAAACTCTTAGCCCGACCTTTGTCCAAACCCTAGCTCTGCTTCCCCATTTCTTATTTCTTTCGGGCATTTAATCAAACACCTGGCGGGCAGATTCAGCCTCCCCACTATTTCACTCCTACAACGGCCCCAAGACGCGAGCTACTGTCCAAAAGGGTGCAGCATCGGGTTTGCATCATTGCGCACCGCCCTCGCCAGCCAACCCCTGCCCAAGCCTTCTCCCCCTCCCTCTTGCCCATGCCCGTGATGTTGAAGTAGAGCACCGGCTTGGATATCCTCCCCCAGCCTCACTCACTCCCTCTCACCTTGCCATTCACACTCCCCTGCCTCCACTCTTCCCCTCCGAGAGATGCCAAGCGAGCTCTCTCCCTCTGTTGCTCAAGATCCTCGAAGACTCGAGCTCGGACCCGAGAGCTACACGGATGAATGCCGCTATCTCCCTCCCTCTCTTCTCCCTCTGGTTGTTCCTGCTTGCTCCCTTCACCTCTGGATACCTCCTTGACACCTCCTCTGACCTGCAGGAGCACGGGAACCACCGAGGACGCGACATGGTGAAAGAACATTTCTTAATCCCTAGTGTTTTGTGTGTTAGTTAACAATACCAATGATATACTAATCCTATTGCTAAGTATTTCAGTTTGGGTAAAACTCATATCACAAATCATAAAGCCAAATTGTAGAGAAAAAGAGTTTCCGGAATTCTTCAAGGACTCGGATATTCCGGTTCCCCAACCCGGATATTCCGAGTCAACCCCAGAAAATTGGCTAAGTCAAGTACAGAAGTACTACTGACTTCAATCGGAAAATCAGATCGGAAATTTCAAGGACTCGGATATTCCGGTTCCCCAACCCGGATATTCCGAGTCAACCTCAGGAAAATTGGCTAAGTCAAGATTCATAAGTGTTACTGACTCCAATCGGAAAATCAGCTCGGAAATTTCAAGGACCCGGATATTCCGGTTCCCCAACCCGGATATTCCGAGTCAACCCCAGGAAAATTGGCTAAGTCAAGATTCAGAAGTGGTACTGACTCCAATCGGAAATTTCAAGGACTCGGATATTCCGAGTCAACCTCAGAAAATCGGCTAAGTCAAGTTCAGAATTGGTTCTGATCTCAACCGGAAATTCAGCTCGGATATTTTCAAAGACCCGGATATTCCGGGTGACCGGAATTTCCGGGTGACCAAGACAGCCAGCTCTCAGATTTTCTCTCTCCTCACTCACTCAAGAACTTTGAGGGGGAGTATAAATACCCCCTCACTCACTCAAGAACAGCTAGCTCTCAGATTTTCTCTCTCCTACCATTCTTGAAAGCTCAAATCATCAAGATCTCCCAATCCCCCCACCCAAATTCATTGATCTTTGGAGGATTGGAGGAGAAGGCCCGGATCTACATCCTCACCGAAGGGATTTGCATTTCTCCCCCATTAACTTGGGGATTTCGTGGCTAGGGTTTCCGGTGGGAAAACCTAGTTCACCATTGTTGTACTCTTGGTGTTACCTTGACCATTTGTGGTCCTTGACCTTTTGTGGTCTTCTTGGGAGCCCAAAATCAGTTGTGGGTGTGTGCCTCAAGCGTTTGTAAGGGACTCGATCTCCGCCCTAAAAGGGGATCAATAGTGGAAGGTGGACTCGAAACCTTTGTGGTTGAGTTCATCGGAGAAGAAGGTGAGCCTTTGTGGCGTTGCGGCTAACCTGTTGTGGTAGCGCACACCTCTCCAAACGAGACGTACACCCTTGGGTGGAACTCGGGATTACATTTTCGTCTCCGCGTGCTTCGCTTGGTTCCCTTTACCTTTGCTCCCTTACTCGCTTATCTTGTTATTGCTTAGATCATCATTTAGGTAAATTCACCGTAGTTGCATATCTAGAGAATTTACCTTTGTGTTGAGCCTAAATTTGAAAAGACCTAAAATTTGTAATAGCACCTATTCACCCCCCCCCCCTCTAGGTGCCGGATTCCCGTTCAATTGGTATCAGAGCCTTGTTCACTTTTAAGGGCTTAACCGCCTAAGTGCAACGATGACGGAATCCGATGCCGAGAGGGCCGCCCGCGAAAAATTAGAGGCGGAGAAGGAGGCGTTAGCCAAAGGGGCAACCATGGCCGATCTTATTGATATGAGATCGTCCTTGGAGGCCCAACTCCTCAAGATGAATGAGATGCTCATGGCACTCTTGAAGTCTAAGGAGCCCGAGGCTACTTCTCCCTCTCCTCCTCCTAAGGAACATGCGGGGAACTCTAAGGAGTCATCTTCGGATGGGTCCAAAGATGTTACCTCAAGTGTTCCCGGGATGGCGGAAAAGGATGAACCACCTAGCTCCTCTAACACCCCCAAAGGAGAGGAATTTCATAATGTCAACCATAATTACTCTCCTAACCCTCCTACCCCTCACCCTCATGTAAACTTTAGAAGTGATCCTCCTAAGCTTAAACCTACTCATTTCTCTCAATGGGTATTTCTAATGAAGTCTCATCTATGTAGTGCCTCCATTGAGCTTTGGCGCATCATTGAAGAAGGATACAAGCCCCATGATCCAACCAACTTGACAAGAAGAGAGGTGGTTGATAGCCAACTCAACGTCACCGCTCTTCATCAACTCCAAATGGCCGTTGGAGAGAAGGACATGGCGCTCATTCAACAATTCTCCACCGCCAAGGAAGTTTGGAATGCTCTTTCCGACATCTTCGTTGGGAATGAGAGCATGAAGAAGAACCTGTATGATGCCTTATGCAATGAGGTGGAAGGGTTCTACAAGTTGGATGGAGAAAGCCACGAGGACATGTACCGGAGGTTGGTGTTGGTTGCCAACTCCTTCAAGAACCTCGGGGCGGAGTACATTAATGATGCTTGGATCAAGAGGAAGTTTGTGACCGCTCTCTTGCCCTTTGAGGAAACGGATTTGAAAACACTCCAAGGGAGACATGACTTTGCAAAGATGGCATCCAATGAAGTTATGCAAGAGATGACCGCATAAAAGGTGGCCTCCAAGATTGCACAAGATGCAAGAGCTAGAGCCATAGGGATGCACAAGCATGCCTCAATCGCTTTGAAGGCCACCGTTGAAGAAGAGGATGAAGAGGAGTGTGATGATCAAGTCGAGCTATCTAGTGAAGCTCTCTCAAGCACTCTCACTCAACACATGGGTCTTGCGGCAAGAACCTTTTGGAAGAACCCCGGAAGGGCCAAAGCAAGGATTGACAAGAAGTTTCCCCCCAACGGAGGAAAGCCATTCAACAAAGTGAGGCTTTGCTATAACTACGATGACAAGAGCCACTTTGTTGCCGATTGCCCATGGGAGAGAAGAGAGGATCATGGTGGGAGGCTCGTTGCCAAGACGAAGGGCAAGGGGCCCATGCCCATGAAGAAGCCTTTCTTCAAGAAGAACCAAAAGATTGTCTTGGTGACTCAAGAGCAATATCCCACCGATGATGAAGATAGTGACAAGGAGGATACTCCAACGCAAGTGGACGCACTAGCCATTTCTTCCACACCTCCATCACTCTTCTCCTCACCAAACGAGAGCCCCATCGTCAAGAATGCAAGATGTCTTATGGCAAAGACATCCGAGGTACAATTATCCCTCAACTCCATATCACATGACATTGATGATGCTATGAGCTTAGAAGTCAAGGAAGAAATCATTGCTTTTGATAAATTCATGACTAACTTGCAAGGAGAAGGAAAGAAACACTTTGGCTCAATCATGAGTCGTATAGGTGAGCTTGAGGATGAGCTTGAACTAAAAGGTGAGATTGAGAGAGAGGATGCACACGCTAAGGTGTCTCTCCAATTCTCTCTCGAAGATGAACAAGAAGCTCATGCTCTCCTCAAGGAGCAACTTGCTAAGATCACTAAGGATCGTGATCTCTACTTTGCTAAATGTAAAATTGTGCAAAATGAAAAGTCCGAGCTTGTAGTTGCTCATGCTAGACTTTGCGAAGACTTCGAGTCACTTGACAATGCTCACAAGGTGTTGACAAGTGATCACGAACGTCTTCTCAAGTCTCGTGATCAACTCCAATCTCGGATATCTACTCTTGAGAAACCTAGCACCTCTACTCCTTTGAATGCTAATGCAAATGTTGTGAAGGGTATTGCTAGGGTTGTGTTTGTTCCCTCTATGGCAACCAAGCCCAAGACCTCTCTTGATAAAGGTAAGGGGACACTCACTACTCCTCTTCATGAGCGAGTGCCCCACAAGGGTAAGGAAGGTCTAGGCTATGTTGCGAAGGAGAAGAAGGAGATCAAGAAGAAGACCAAGTCCGCACAAGCCAAGAAGGTTGACATTGCGAGTGGAAATGCCACAAGGGGCACTCCCACTCGTAATGACTTTGCGGGCATATCTAACCCCAACTATGCTTTATATGTTGATTATTATGGGGATGTCTATGCTAGATACATTGGTCCTTTTGATGGTTACATTGAATATGCTATTTGGGTACCAAAGACCCTTGTTGCTAACCAAAAGGCACCCATTGCAAAATGGGTACCTAAACCCAAGAATTGATTGTGTGTAGGGCCTTGCTTCCGGAGGATCGAAATGGATAATTGATAGTGGGTGCACTAGTCATATGACTGGAAGCAAGGATATTGTAACGGAGTTGAAGCCCAATGATGATCAAATGACCGTTACATATGGTGATAATTCTAAGTCTAAGGTAATAGGGCTCGGCAAGGTGGTAGTGGCACCGGACATCACACTTGTGAATGTCTTGCTTGTCGAGTCCCTAGGTTTCAACTTGATCTCCGTCCATTCCTTAACTTGTTTGGGTTATACCGTTGTCTTCGAAAAGGAATGGTCATTCTCTTGCGGAGCAAGTCTCTCAATGTGTCTTTCGTTGGGTACATTGAGAATGGGCTCTATGTGGTTGACTTCTCCGGAGTCACCACTTCCCATACAATGTGCCTATTCGCAAAGGCGGACTTGGGTTGGCTATGGCATCGCCGACTAGCCCATGTCAACATGAGGACTTTGCAAAGTCTTCACAAGGGTGGCCATATCCTAGGACTAAAAGACCATGTTTCTTTCTCGAAGGATCGAATGTGTAGGGCGTGTGTTAAAGGAAAAGTGCATGACATCTACCATACAAGCAAGACCATCATTTCGTCAAAGAGGGTTTTGGAGCTTCTCCATGTTGACCTCTTTGGTCCCATTCCGGAAGCTAGTCTTGGTGGCAAGAAATATTGCTTGGTGATTGTTGATGACTATTCAAGATACACATGGGTTTTCTTCTTCAAGACGAAGATGGAGACTCAACAAACTATCATCGACTTCTCCAATGAAGCTCAACATCAACACAATGTCCCTATCTTGGTGATACGAAGTGACAATGGGTCCGAGTTCAAGAACTACACCTTAAACGAGTTCCTTAGTGAAGAAGGGATTCGTCATCAATATTCCGCTGCTTATACTCCCCAACAAAATGGTGTAGCCGAAAGGAAGAACGGCACACTTATTGAGATGGCAAGGTCGATGATGGCCGAGTTCAAGTCCCCTCACAACTTTTGGGCCGAAGCCGTCAACACCGCTTGCCATTCATCCAACCGACTCTTCTTTCGAAAAGGACTCATGAAGACACCTTATGAAGTGCTTACCGGGAACAAGCCCAATATCTCCTACTTCCGAGTATTTGGTTGTAAGTGTTTTTATCTCATCAAAGGTGTTCGTTTGGGCAAGTTTGATTCTAAGTCTCTTGAGGGGACATTTGTGGGCTACGGATCCGAATCCCACACTTATAGAGTCTATGATAAGGCCTCGCGCATAATCATAGAAACTTGTAGTGTGGTATTCGAGGAGAATGACGGCTCCCTCGTGGAGCAAAGTGGTGTTTCCGGTGTAGGTGATGATGAACCTCAAGATGCTATCCGAAAATGGGGTTGGGAGTCCACCGCCCCGTTGAACTCTATTATGAGGTTGATCAACAAGGACCAAGTTCTTCACAAGTGGTGACCACCCCAACACAAGAACCACCCATCGACAACACCGTGCCCAATGCACCTAGCCAAGAAGAAGAACAAGATTCTACAGCTGCTCCTGGAATTTCCGGAGGACCGGAATATCCGGTTCAAGATGGACTCGGAAATTCCGGTGGTTCGGAATTTCCGGTTCCTGAACCCGGAATATCCGGTCCTGCTGACATTCCCGGTGGCAGTTCGCAAGGCCAAGATCAACCCTCTCCCTCACCAATGGACACCACTCCAATGGTTGATCAAGGCCATCAAATCAGTCAAGGCGGAGACATGAATGATCAAGATGATCAAGCGATTCCTCCCACCACTCGGAGGGAAATCGAGATCCGCCGCTTGAATAGGGTTGGCACCTCACAAGAATTAAGAGCTCTATCTCTTGACAAGGTGCTTGGTGATGTGAGAAGCAAGGTCTCTACCCGAAGACAACTCGCAAGCTTTAGTGAACATCAAGCTCACATCTCCATGGTGGAACCCAAGAAGGTCTTTGAAGCTCTTGAAGATAAAGATTGGCTTGATGCTATGCATGAAGAGCTCAACAACTTCGAGTGCAACAAAGTGTGGAAGTTGGTGGAAAGACCCAAAGATTACCGCAATGTTATCGGCACCAAGTGGATATTCAAGAACAAGCAAGATGAACATGGCATGGTGGTGAGGAACAAGGAAAGATTGGTGGCTCAAGGTTACTCCCAAATTGAAGGCATTGACTTTGGAGAAACCTACGCGCCCGTGGCTCGACTTGAGTCAATCCGTATTCTTCTTGCCTATGCCTCTCACCATAACTTTAAGTTGTAACAAATGGATGTTAAATCCTCTTTTCTAAATGGTCCACTAAATGAACTTGTTTATGTTAAGCAACCACCGGGGTTCGAGGACCTCAAGTATCCGAACCATGTCTACAAGTTGGATAAGGCACTCTATGGCCTTAAACAAGCCCCACGAGCGTGGTACGAGCACCTTAGAGAACTACTTGTAGACCGTGGATTTCAAGTTGGGGAAATCGACCCCACACTTTTCACTAAGAAAGTTAATGCGGAGCTTTTCATTTGTCAATTATATGTGGATGACATTATATTTGGATCGACTAACAAAGCATTTAACGAAGAATTCTCTAAGCTTATGACTGACAGGTTTGAGATGTCTATGATGGGCGAGATGAAGTTCTTCCTCGGATTTGAGATCAAACAATTGAGGGAAGGAACGTTCATCAACCAAGCAAAGTACATTCAAGACATGCTCAAGAAGTACGAGTTGCTTGATCTCAAGGGTGCCTCTACTCCAATGCAAACCAAATGCCACCTTGAGCTCAACCCGAAGGGTAAGGATGTGGATCAAAAGGTATACCGCTCCATGATTGGATCTCTCCTCTACCTTTGTGCATCTAGACCGGATATAGTGCTAGCCGTAGGAGTGTGTGCAAGATATCAAGCGGCTCCTAAAGAAAGCCATGATGTGGCGGTCAAGAGAATCTTTAGATATTTGGCTTATACCCCAACTTATGGATTGTGGTACCCCAAGGATGCAAATTTCTCATTATGTGGGTTCACGGATTCCGATTGGGCGGGAGATCATGATGATAGGAAGTCAACCTCCGGTGCTTGTCAATTTATTGGGAGGTCCTTGGTGAGTTGGTCTTCTAAGAAGCAAAATTGCATATCTCTCTCCACCGCCGAAGCCGAGTATGTTGCCGCCGCAAGTTGTTGCACTCAGTTGCTATGGATGAGGCAAACTTTAAAGGAGTACGGAGTCGATTGCGACAAAGTGCCTCTTTTATGTGACAACGAAAGTGCCATCAAGATTGCCTACAACCCGGTGCAACATTCAAGAACCAAGCATATTGAGATCCGCCATCATTTCATAAGAGATCATGTGGCCCGTGGAGACATTGACTTATCATATGTGGGCACAAGGGATCAATTGGCGGATATCTTCACGAAGCCCCTTGAGGAAGGAAGGTTTTGCTTTTTGAGGAATGAGCTTAATATCATTGATTCGAGGTCCTTAGCTTGATCGGTTGCACACTCACCTAGGGCGTAATTGCATCTTATCTAGTTTAGATGTAGGCATGGAAATAGGGGGAGTGTGGTCCTAATACATTGGACCATCCCTCCCCCCATTATGCCGATAGCAAGTGTTCTTTTATCTCTATATTCATTCTTATGACTAATGAGCTAAAACGACGAGTATTGGTTATGTACCCAAGATACATCTTCGTGGTAACATGCCATACACTCCTACATGGTGGCCTCGGCCACCGACCTCCTCTCCTTGAAGAGTTGATTTTATTTGGAGCTTATTGTTGCTATTTGCCCTCCTTTTCATGCATGTGGGAAACCTACTCAACTTGGCTCTTTTGGTTCGATTTGGTTGTTGTGAGTTGAGTATGGTGTACCAATATCAGTTTGGAAATCTATCCCAAGCCTACTTTCCCTTGAAAACATTTCTCTCTTTTGCACGCAAGTCATCCATTTGAAAACTGGGATTTTGGTTCAGCAGTTCGGAATATCCGGTTCATTTTGAACCGGAATATCCGGTGACTCGGAATATCCGGTGTAAGTCACACCCGGAATATCCGGTCTGGCGGTTTGTCCAGAAATATAAGGGCAGGCTCGGGGTGAAGGGCTCATTAGTGCCCTTCTTCCACCCCCGACCTCCCTCTCGTCCAGCCGCCGCCCCTGCTGTTCCCAAGTCCCTCCGGAGCACTCCGACCGTCGGGGAACCTCTTTCTCGGCCGGATCTGCTCCTCCTCCGCCCCGGGAACTCACTCCTCCAAGCAATGGCCTCAATGGATGAGGGTAACTTCACTTTTCTTCTTCCTTATGTGCTTGCACTTGGATCTTGATGTGGAGTTATTTGTTTCAATGTTGCTTGGTAGAGATTGTTCCTAGGACTATTCCCTGCCTTCTACATACATTATTTTTGCATTATGTTGGATCGATCTAGTTTTAGACCGAGTCAATCTCAGATCTGCACTGTTTTCGTCTGACTCGGAATATCCGGTTCAGATTGACTCGGAATTTCCGGTCCCCCGGAATTTCCGGTCATGTCTGAACCGGAATTTCCGAGTCAAACACTGCAGTTTTAAGATTAACTCATGTTTAACTACATATGATTCATCAAATGCCTATCTAATGTGTGTATTATCTCCTGACTTGTGTGCACTTACCTTATGCTACCCTCTATGCTCAAATTCATAGGTTCAGGTGGAAGTCCGTCCGCAGGGGGTTCAAGGAACACAGGTAGAGCACCTGTCTCCAAGCAATCAGTCAACAAGGGAAAGGGCCTTGCACCTCAGAGGAAGAAGAAAGCTGTTGCCAGCAAGCCCTCATCCAAGAAGAGAAAGAATGCCCCTAGTCCCCAACGTCAGAACTACGCCAAGATGCATTCTGTGGATTACTCTCAGCTGAGGCAGGGGGACTGGTACCTCAGCGCAAGAGACACCTCTCTCGATGATCGCAGCTTTTGGTGCCAAGCGCAAGAGCACATATTCGTGGATCTCTATCTCTCACTGTCGAAGCCCATTCGACCCATGCACCCGTTTGACTTTGCATCTCTGCAGAAGAAAACCGCATTTGCTGAGGCCATCCACATTGTCAAGACCATGGGTTTGGAGAGGCTGGTGCTCATCCGTTGTCCCTACAACGCGCAGCTTATAATGCAGTTCTTCGCCACCCTAGTGATCAAGGGTGACTCGAAGAAGACCATGAAGTGGATGACTGGGGAATCATACTGTGAGTCCAACTTCGAGGAGTTTGCCAAGGTACTGGGCTACAGATTTGATGGTGACAATCCCCAAGGCACTCGCATGCACACCCACTACAAGCTCAACAAGAAGGAGACAGCTCACTTATATGGTGTGGGAGCCACCCCTGGATTCTCTCGTGACTTGCTTCCATTGTATGATGTTCTTGTGCGCATCCTGCGTGAGAACATTGCACCGAGTGGTGGCAACAACGACAACGTGGTTACCCCTCTCTGCAACCTGCTCCTTCACGCCAACCGCATTGTGGAGGACTCGGGTTCTGATACTGACTGGAGAGTAGATGTGATGGATTACATCTACAATGAGATGTATGAAGCTATGATCACCAGGGTCTCTATTCCTTATGCTCCTTACATAATGAAGCTCCTCAAGTTTAAGTTCCCTAACCTCAACTTCAGCAGCAGTGATTTGGTGCCACATGACTTCAAGAAGCTCTATGTGAAGAAGACTGTGGTCAAGCCCCCTCCTAGGCCTACTACTTCATCAGCTCCAGGTGGATCTTTCATGGGTGATGCTAGGAGGGCTGCTGCTGCCTCTACTCATGTTCCTACCACTCATGCGCATGTCAAGAAGCTGAACTGGTTCCAGCGCAACATCCTTTGCATGAATGTGGACATCCGCAAAGAGCAATACAATGCCTACAAGGATCGCCATCAGCTGGATTACAAGCAAGACTTGATCCTTCACCATGCTTCTGGCTCTCCTGCTCCTGCTGCTCTGTCTGATCCCCTGACCTTTGCTTAGTGGAACCAGGGTTCCTTGGCTCCGTGGACACTGATTGACCAGGACCTTGGCGGCAGCTCCTCCACCACTGGCTATGACTATGATGATGAGGAGGAAGATGATGAGGAGGAGGCAGCGTCTGAGGAGTATGAAGAGGAGGATGATGATGAGGAGGAGGCAGCGTCTGAGGAGTATGAAGAGGAGGATGATGATGATGAGGAGGCTGATGATGATGATGATGAGGAGGAGGACCCCTCGGACTGAAGACTTCCATGGGACGTAGCATCGCTCTTCTTCCTTTTTGGCATTTCGATGCCAAAGGGGGAGAAGTTGCTCTACTAGGACTTCTTCGGGGATTTGCAAGGGTCGGGCACAAGCTTATGCGTTTATCATTTATTTGCGCTTGTGTCCATTTATCGTGTTTTAAGTTACTTGTGAAACTCTCTTTATTTCATTTGTGATATCTTTGTATTGAGACAATGGTTTGATGCTATCATTATCTTATGGTTGAGACTTCGAATTGATTGTGTTGGTATTCTCTTCATATTCCATATACACAAGGTATGAAAATCTATCTAGTCTCAATTGCTACCATAATCTTACTTTTGTCTCGTTTCTCCTTTGTGATATCTTGTTGTTGTTGTTATAAAATTGCTCCTATCCTTTGTCATTTTGTGTTGCTTACTTGCATTGATTTAGGGGGAGCCATTTTCTGCCAAAAACATGATATTACCTTTTGTTTCTATGCAAATCTTGGTATTGTCATCTAACACCAAAAAGGGGGAGATTGAAAGAACATTTCTTAATCCCTAGTGTTTTGTGTGTTAGTTAACAATACCAATGATATACTAATCCTATTGCTAAGTATTTCAGTTTGGGTAAAACTCATATCACAAATCATAAAGCCAAATTGTAGAGAAAAAGAGTTTATAGAATTCTTCAAGGACTCGGATATTCCGGTTCCCCAACCCGGATATTCCGAGTCAACCCCAGAAAATTGGCTAAGTCAAGTTCAGAAGTACTACTGAATTCAATCGAAAAATCAGATCGGAAATTTGAAGGACTCGGATATTCCGAGTCAACCTTAGGAAAATTGGCTAAGTCAAGATTCAGAAGTGGTACTGACTCCAATCGGAAAATCAGCTCGGAAATTTCAAGGACCCGGATATTCCGGTTCCCCAACCCGGATATTCCGAGTCAACCCCAGGAAAATTGGCTAAGTCAAGATTCAGAAGTGGTACTGACTCCAATCGGAAATTCAGCTCGGAAATTTCAAGGACTCGGATATTCCGAGTCAACCTCAGAAAATTGGCTAAGTCAAGTTCAGAATTGGTTCTGATCTGAACCGAAAATTCAGCTCGGATATTTTCAAAGACCCGGATATTGCGGGTGACCGGAATTTCCGGTGTTACTTAAACCGGAATTTCCGGGTGACCAAGACAGCCAACGGCCAGATTTTGAGGGGGAGTATAAATACCCCCTCAGTCACTCAAGAACAGCTAGCTCTCAGATTTTCTCTCTCCTACCATTCTTGAAAGCTCAAATCATCAAGATCTCCCAATCCCCCCACCCAAATTCATTGATCTTTGGAGGATTGGAGGAGAAGGCCCGGATCTACATCCTCACCGAAGGGATTTGCATTTCTCCCCCATTCACTTGGGGATTTCGTGGCTAGGGTTTCCGGTGGGAAAACCTAGTTCACCATTGTTGTACTCTTGGTGTTACCTTGACCTTTTGTGGTCCTTGACCTTTTGTGGTCTTCTTGGGAGCCCCCAATTCAGTTGTGGGTGTGTGCCTCAAGCGTTTGTAAGGGATTCGATCTCCGACCTAAAAGGGGATCAATAGTGGAAGGTGGACTCGAAACCTTTGTGGTTGAGTTCATCGGAGAAGAAGGTGAGCCTTTGTGGCGTTGCGGCTAACCTGTTGTGGTAGCGCACACCTCTCCAAACGAGACGTACACCCTTGGGTGGAACTCGGGATTACATCTTCGTCTTCGCGTGCTTCGCTTGGTTCCCTTTACCTTTGCTCCATTACTCGCTTATCTTGTTATTGCTTAGATTATCATTTAGGTAAATTCACCGTAGTTGAATATCTAGAGAATTTACCTTTGTGTTGAGCCTAAATTTGAAAATACCTAAAATTTGTAATAGCACCTATTCACCCCCCCCCCCCTCTAGGTGCCGGATTCCCGTTCACATGGCCGTGGCGGGCATCATCGGCCTAGCCTACGTTCCATGGCGCGCATGCGCATGAATCGTCATCCCGCGACCTCCCATCGCTTTCCCTGGCTCTCCGCACCCCCCCCTCCATCCCTCCGTTTTGCCATCCGAGTCCCCAAGGTGAGCCCCGCGTGCTTGGCACCTTCCCTACGGTTTCAGCACCATGAGATCGGCCCGGCTGCGGATTCGATCCGTTTTCCCTTTATTGATTTTTACCCATTTCCTGTTTTAAATTTCCAGAAAATTACTAGCTAGCTTTAATTCATTTGTGGTAGATCTAAGAATGCAAAAATTGTGAACTAAATTTTGTGGCATAGCTATGTGTTTTCTCAATCATGTGGCACTGTCCCTTCTCAAAAATGTATTTGTATGAGTGTGATATGTGCAATCTTGTAAAAAGTGGATTGTGCACCATTTACTTAATAACTTGAGTTTTATAAATCCAAATCTTGCAAACTTTAGTTCTATGGAAAGCCAGTGAGAATACCTACCTAGATCTATAAGCCTTGCATGCAAGAGATGTTTATAACTAAAGTTATATCATGTTTAAGATTGACACCAGTACCACTTTGGTGGTTTTTAGTTCATTATTAAAGATACTTTTTGGAGAAAATCGAATTGCATGTGTTAGATATGAGTAGTAGCCATCATATCCAACCTTGGTAGAATTTTACAGCTTATATTTTGTGCATGGTGGATTATTCTCTTAAACAGTAGGTTTTGCACTTCAAAAATTGTATATCTATTTCTGTGGTTTGCATGTGTCTAGTTCTAATTGTTTGAGCTATATATTTTTGTGCAAATAGTTTAGGAGTATTTTTGTGTAGTACATATGCTTTTTGTTTATCTTACAAAGTTGGATTTGTCACATCTTGTGTTGCACACTATTAATCGTAAAATGTGTGTGTTTCACTAAAACTGAAATATATGGAGCTAGGAGTGTCGAAATTAAGTGAATCCAATTCCTACAGAAAGATAAAACCAGTACATATCCATAGAAATTAACCTTGCATACATGAGATTCCTAAATCTGAAACTATATTCATTATGGTTTTGGGACCAGTAGCATTTGCATGATTTTTAGCTACTGTTTGGTAATAGCTTATATTGCAAATCCAAGTTTCACCACTTGATATGGTTTCTAGGTGTACTGTGGTAGAAGGATTCTACTTTATGAACATTATCTTAGGAGTTATGATTTACCCACAAAAACAACAACTTTTGGCTAATGGAAATATTAGCTTTTAATCATCTGTTCTTAGCAAATGTGATTTGTAGAAATATTACTAATCAACTTTTGAAGATCAGAACCTTAACTCAATAATAATGACTTGATGAAACCACTTTGATAATGTGTGGTGCATTGTTTACTTTTGTTTAGCATTATTCACGTGGTACCGTACTTATAACATCAATTGTGTTTATATGCTTTGCTTGTGGGTTTGTTTGTGTGTTGTGTTTTATCTCTTTAAACATCACTTTATTTATCCAATAAATGTAATAAGTTAATTCCCTGTTTTACTTGAATTGTTGTGTGTTGATGTGCTTAGTAACTCATAAGTCCGGAAACTTAGGTTATCCTTTAATAATTTTAATAAATTTCCTAAAAGTATTGTTAGCCCATTCACTTTTGAGTTTCACATAGTTCATCTTGCTTCCTAGGAGTTGCACTAGTTTCATTTGTGGGTTATGCATGTGAATGATTGTTTGGTGTTAAATTTTATCCAGGAGTTCCTTGTGTTTTGTAATGCTTAATATATGACTTTCTTATTTTAGATTGTTGTCAACACTTGGTTGCCATGTGATTGTTTGTTTATTGGTTGAAATGACCTTAATTGTGGTGTCCTGCTAAATAGGCCTAGTGCACCATTTTAGCTCTTAGTCATAAAATGGTTTGGATAGAGGTGTTACCATGGTTTGTCGCCTAGTTACTTGATAATAGGTGTTTCTTGAGCTAGTAACAGTTTTGCATGTGAATGTGCTTAATGCTAGTGTTAATGTTAATACTTGCTTTTGTGTTAAGGTACTTTTGTCTGGAGTATTTCCCAAACAATTAACATACTTTTGTCTGAAGTATTTCCTGAACTACTAATATACTTTTGTCTAAAGTATTTCCTGAACTATTCAAATACTTTTGTCTAAAGTATTTCCTGAACTGCTAAGAAACTTTTGTCTAAAGTATTTCCTGAAACTAATATAACAACTCTTGTTAAATGATGCAGTAACCCTAAGTGATGTGTTGTTTTAGTGTTCTGTAGAACTACCTTTTTATTACTCAGAGTTGTGGTGTATAATCCCTTAGGAGTATTTGTTGTTTGTCTTAGCTCTATGGACCTTGTTGTTTATTATTGTTTAGCTAAAGGAATTGTTTGCTTTTGATTGTTAGCTAAATGTCTTGTGCGATGCTTGCTGTTTGTTATGTCCTTGTGACATTGTCTTGTATTCTGAGTGTTGTTCTTTTTTCTGTTTACATGTTAGATACGATCGGGAAGGAACTGGAAGTGAGGAGTGAACCTGAGGAGCATCAAGACCAAGACCAAGGACATATTGCTGAGCCAGGCAAGCTCACCTCACCACTATAATGAATCCTAATATTTTATCAAGCATGTTTTGTTTTAAAATCAAATAATGCATGCTTTACTTCTTTTGTGGCACCTTGCCACCCGAAAACTATTTTACAAAATATTGTTTGGCCAAAGTTATCTGCTAGAATACTGTAGGTATTACAAAAAGAGTTTTACCTGATGAGCCTTGTTGTTGAAGGCTCCATCAAAAAGATCAAGATTTCTAGTAGACTACTTTCATCTACTTATCTCAAAAATATAGGATGGGGACCTATTTGATAAAACTGTTTTACGGAGGAAAACCCGAGTTGCTGGGAGCAATCGGAGAGCAAGTGTTTTATTAAAACCTTAGTTGCTGGGAGCAAATCGGAGATGTTTGCGAAAACCCGAGCTGCTGGTAGTAGTCGGAGGATTGGAGGTTGTTTTTGAAAAACAAAGTACTGCCCTAGCAGCCGCTCGACAATTAACCCGTGCAACCACACTACCTGACATGGGTAGGGCTTAGCCGGAAGCTTGTCTGTTTTAGTGTTGGGGCTCTCATACTTTCTATAAGGGCTGGGCCCTCGAAGCCGGGTTGTCGTCCGGAAGAGACAATTCACTGTTGAGGACCAATAGCCGGACGATTACGGTGGGTCTCCTAACGTGGCGGTGTGGCGTCCCGAGGAAAGACCAAGAGGTCCAGTGGAGCACACGGTGCCGAGGAGAACAAACCTAACGGGAGGCCCCGATACTAGGGTGGTCATAATGAAAAGCTTTGATCGCGTTATCCGGACCCCCGCATGTTGTCGTATGACAGGCCGTGGTAGACACGACGGAAGGACCGATTGGTGTGGGTAAAGTGTGCAACCTCTGCAGAGTGTAAATCTATTCGAATAGCCGCGTCCGCGGTCATGGACGGTTGGAAAGGCCACTGATCTAGGCGTATGGGCATTTTGGTTCTTAAAAAGAGGAAAGAAAAGGTTTTTCCGGGGGAAAACAAGAAGGCACAAGTTGGTACCTGGGAGGTATGGAATTTGGGTGAAGATGGTTGATCTCGGGGAGACAATCAGTCCGACCCCAAGTCAGGAAAAAGGGTTACCCCTATCCTAGTGTTTTGATAAACTTTTATAAAGGAAAGTTTTTCAGTACTTAGATATGTCCTTGCTATATCTAAGAGAAGAGAATTCTATCTCTAAATGTTTTTCTTCAACAAAGATATAGAGATGTCGTATTCTCTATGCTTGAAATCATTGTATTCGAAAATAAGCCCTATAGTTGTATATAGGAGCCATCCTAGTTTTCAAAAATGCTTTACTTGCATATCCTTGAAAAACTATAAAAACCTAGAGGTGGTCTTGCGAGTACGTAATTGTACTCATATGGCTATGTCCCTGGATATTCAAACGTCCAGGTTTGAAGTGAGGAGATGCACGACAAGAAGGAGGAGTGCGCCGACGACTACGCCAACTGAGTGTCGCGCTCAACTGCTCTGTGGGAATGTGTCAAGACGTGACGAGGGCCGACGCTAGTCGACATCTTCCGCTGAGCCTTAGTAAATATTCGTCAAGTGCGACGATGTTTGCAGACTTGGTCATGAGACCATTATTTATGTAAGTCTTATACTATTCGAGTTGTATGATGTAACTTTGTATACCATGTTGGTTATGTGATCGCGATGCACTGATCATTGGGATCGTGATCTGTTTACATAACATGGGCATCTCTGACGGTTAGTCAGAGGGGTCCTCACAGTTATGCATGCGATGCACTTTTTAATCATAATAAACATCATACAAAATTTGTGATATTTATAAAGTATGCATTAGGCTATAAATGCAATTTATTTAATTTCTATTTTTGCAAAATATCATAAAAGGAATAAATAGAAGATTAAAGTTTTATGTGATTAAACTTTTATAACAAAATTTTATAAATGGTGTTAATATACAGAGGGACTTTAATTAAATTTATAGCAATTGCATTTAATCAAAAATAATATTTCTATCAAAAGTTAGGTCAAAATTACTCAAACTATTCAATTTAAACATATAACAATTAAATCATTAAAATAATATTCAAAAATATATTATAACAGAGGCATAATATAACTTATATTCCAAAGTTTCTAAAACAATTTTATTTGTAATTTTTGAATTTATAAATTTAAAGTTATTACAAAAATACTCAAATCCACCATTTGAAATTTGAACATTTTAACTAGGTCAAATTTGAAATCTATCAGATCTAAAATATTCAACAGGTCAAGGGCTTTCCAAAAATATAAAATTTATCAAATTTGGATAAGTGGTTAAAAAGATATGATAGTTTGAATAGATAGGGGCTTTTCTGCAAAACTGCCATTTAATCTAATTAAAAGAATTCATTTTCTGACGTGGCAGCTGACTGGGCTGCTGACTGTGCGCTGACAGGGTCGCCACATCGACGCTGGCGGTCCAGATCTCATCGTATCGGTTCGATTAAGAATTCTAATTCTGGCCGTAGGACGTAGATCGGACGGCAGGGGAGAGACGCTCACCGTGGTGGCGCGAATGGTCGCCAGACTTGACGAAGACGGCGGCGCGCCCTCGGGCATGGACGGCGTCGGCGTTGGGGTGCTCCCCCGGACAAACGGAGGCGACAGCGGAGCGCGGCTGGTCGCCGTGGAGACGATGGGCTCTTAAGCGGCGTCGTTTGCTTCTCGGAGCGGCTCGAAGACCCGGGCGGCGGTGCGGTTTGCTCCGGCGGGTTTGGTTGAGCTCGGCCCGCTCGATTTCCTCGCCGGGGACAGAGGAAAACGGCGGCGACTTGCTCAAACTCCGGCGAGCGATTTCCGCAGCCTCGGGGCGTAAAATAGAGAGGGAGGAGAGGGGAAACGGAGGCGGGGACGTGGGTTATAAATAGGGTAGGAGAGGAGAAACAAACCGCGACGAATTCGCCGGAATTTTGGAAGGAATCGGAGGAGGATTCGGGGGCGAAATTTTCTGAGCGAGGAGGAAGACGATAACGTCAACATGACGTCAGCGACTTTTCTTTTTCTTTTTCTGATTTTTCATTTTATTAATATCTTTTGATTTTAGTGTCCAAATGATGTCAAATTAATTTCTATAAATTTGTAAAATCCATATCTATGTTTTAAAACATTAGTGGGCATGTTTTGAAACTTTTTGAAAACTAATTATTTTGAAATATTCATAAAATACAATTTTACCAATTTTAGGGTAACTTTGAAATTAGGGATTTAATAATTTGTTTATAGTTAAATAAAATTTATGGAATTACCCACATTCAAATATGTTCGAGTTTAATTTATTTAAACTTATTTTGCTGAAATCACTCACCTTTATTTTGGCATAATAGTAGAATAATAGAATATAAATACTTTTAGAGCAATATGAAATATAATGGATTTTTAATTTAAACCCGTTGTGATTTAATAAGATGATGAATGATGAGATGCATGTATGCATGAATGCAATGCTTAAATTTCCTTTTCCAAAGCAAAAGTACTTAAATGTTTTCAAAAGTTTTAAATTTTAGTGATTTTTAAACATTCCAAAATTTAGGGATGTTACAGACTACCACCCTTAAAAGGAAGCTCGTCCTCAAGATTCGAGAAGGCTAGCAAAATGTTCTGACTGGGTATCGGGTTGGGCTACCACCCTTAAAATAAAATTTGGTGGGTATTGAAACTTCAATATGAAAACTTAATTCGGAATGTACCGTTCACTTCTTCCACAGTGATGTGGTTCACATATCCTTTATCAAAAGGATTTGACTTGGCAGCTTCTTCGGCCTTCTTCTTTGCTGGACACTCGTTGGCGTAATGACCCTTGTTCTTGCATTTGTAGCAGAGCACCTGACTGATATCTCTGTGTTCAAGATTTGGACGGTGGTGTCCATTGTTATGGTTATAGCCAACAAATCCATTTCCTTTATGATCTCCACTGCTTCCCTTGGATCCACCATGGTGATCATGATGCTTGTGGTGACTACCTCCATTATGGTGATTCCCATATTTGTGGCCACAATTCACATCATGAACAAGGTGCTTCTTGAATGAGGGTTCAGAGGAGTGCTTGTCCATCTTCCTCTTCCTATTTTCAGCTTTCTTTATGCTTTCTTCAAGGGTGATTGCTTGATCAAGAAGTATCTGATTGTTTGGTGCATAGGCAACAGTCAGAGGTATCTTCAGCTCATCACTAAGTCCATTGAGAAATTTTGACTTCCTCTTTGCATCTGTGTCAATGTCCTCAGGCGCATATCGAGACAAGGAATGGAAGTCGTCCATATACTCCTTAAGACTTCTGTTTCCCTGACGCAGATTGCGAAACTCTTCCCGTTTAAGATTCATAATTCCCGTGGAGACATGAGCATTATGAAATCCTTCCTTGAATTCCTCCCAGGTCAAGGTGTCCAATGGGCGAGTAATCTGATAAGTTTCCCACCATTAGGCAGCAGGTCCTTCAAGTAGATGTGCGGTAAACCTAACTTTCTCAGCGTCATCACATTCAGTTGTCACCAGATCCTTTTGTACAGAGCGTCGCCAGTCATCAGCCACCATTGGCTATCTTGCGTTTGAGAACTTGTTTGGCCTAAGCCTCAGAAATCTGGTAAGCCTATCCACTTGGGGAGGTGGTGGTGGTGGAGGATTGTTGTTATTGTTGTTGTTGCTTGCTGCAATAAAGTGAGTCATCATAGTCATCAGCTGAGCTTGAGCGGCCATCAGTTGTTGCATGGCATCATTGTTGTTGTTGTTCTCAGGAGCACGGCGGGGAGGCATCTGTGGGTTTTAGCATAGATGAGTAAAAGATAGACAGATCTAGGAGAAATATTTGTACCCATACAAGCAATTGACACAATCAACCACAATCATTAAATTTCCAAACATGTTTTAAGAAAACCGAACTAATCGTTCCGTAACGAAGCACGCCGAGGTTATGGAGAACACATACGATGATACTGCCATACCACATATTGATAGGTCAATACATCATTAGTATCTCGTTACTCTAATAGATAGGTGGTCTAGTTATCTCCTTCCTGAGTGCATCAAGTTCCTCTTCTATTTCCTTGAGTTCGTCAAGGTACTTTTGGGTGTTATGAAGTCTAAATCGAAGTCTTGCTCTAAGGTGTTTGATAGCTTCCCATTCTGCACTTCTTGCTGAAGCAAAGAATGATGTGTGAAGTATTGGGTTGGTCAACATGCAGTTGCCATTGGTCTTGTGGTCATCTTGTTTGCTCTTGTATAGATGGAGTTGCACCCACCAATACTCTTGACCTTCACCCATGAAAGGAAACACTTTGTATATTGCTTCTCCTTCAAATCCCAAACTCTTCATGTTATCCTTAAGTGATCTTGGAAATTCAGTCTCACCTTGTAGGGTCATGGTCATCACTGGTCCCTTCTTGAGTGATCCGATGAGGTTGGCCATCTAAAAAGAAGATAAGGTGTTTAAAAACAAATACATAAGATAGTTACAAGAGGAACATTAGAAAAGTTTTGTTTTAGCAAAACTGAATAAAACATATTTTCAATCCTATGGTCAAACCTATTTCTATCCAGACTTAGGGGTTTCGAACCTATAGTCAAAACAATGATCTGATACCATCTGTAGCGTACCTACACTTAAACTATGGCAGGTACCTGTGTATAGTGCAAACCCCTGGATCGATTCATTTGCAGACACAGTTTACGATGAATATCACAACATTGTATCCATATTACACGAATAATCCAGACTTGGTAAAATAAATAGTTCGATACATCGTTGCATAGCTTAAAGCTAGCTCAAAACAATAAAGCAGCGGGAATAAATCTTCAATGAGCCTCCAACTTCATGATACGCCACAGGCGAAAACATGTTGGTGCAGACTCGAAACCCAAACGTAGTCCTTACTCTTCGTCAGAAATTTCTCCAACAAATAATAATTTGCAACATAGTGGGTCAGATTCCATAAAAAATGGAGTCTGGCAAGTGACACTATGGTGGACACTTAATGGAATAACTCTATAGCCTATATGCATATTTGGCTGGTGGAGTTCAAGGCTATTTTGCATAAAGCCAGTTTTGCCTAACTCTTTATAAAACAAACTTAACATCAGAATTGACATCACTGGTTAACCCAAGTGAGCCAAAAGATATCACGTCCTTAGGTGCACCCTCCGGTGAAAACCCCCACATTCAACGGTCCTAAGTATAGTGGAAACTATCTTAGGTTAAAACCCCCATGAACATGGTCCTGAGTAGTCCACTATTGTTTACTTATCAAAATTTTATTAACAAATTAGAATGTTGGGATTCCTCCATTGTCCTTGATCAGCTGCAGTCTTCACTTGGAAAACTTCTCCTTGAGTTCTTCAATTTCTTCTCCCTTTATTCCTCACATCCCTTTGTTGCTGGGTGGCCTTCCACAAGTGTGGTCTCAGGTGAGAACCCCCACATTCATGATCCTAAGTATAGTAGAAACTATCTTAGGTGAAAACCCTCATGGACATGGTCCTGAGTAGCCACTCAACATAAACCAAACAACCAATCCACCCAGATGATTCATTAGCTTAGTGGTTGTGCACTCTCAGGTAAAAACCCCCACATACTATGATCCTAAGTATAGTTGAGACTATCTCAGGTGAAAACCCTCATAGACATGGTCCTGAGTAGCCACTTAAGATTTTGTAAAACCTTTCATCAATTGCATAGCATCAAAACTCTACTAATTCATTTCATAGGTACCTAGACACAATGGAATAAGGAATTCTAAAGTCTTGCATAGCAAATCTACTAAGTCCTACACATGCATAGGAAAATAACTAAGTCATGCATAGAAAATACTTAGGAATTTTATGGGGGTGTGCAAGTTGCCTTGGCAACAAGAAGAATAGCAACAACAGCTGCAACAGTTGTCGTTTCCCTCCAAATTTTCTAACACATCAAACAAAACACACATAAACATACAAACAAAAATAACAATACAAAAAATATGTTATGCATGATGTGCAAAATAGTTAGAGAAAATACTAAGTCTATTCTTCAAGGTGATCAACAATTATTATCAACTCTTTGTAAATTGGATATTCACTATAGTGAGAGAGACAGACACCCGACCAGCCACTTAAGTTGTGGAACAGGTCTCATGTACGTGGACATGTAAGGTTAGTCTCCAGGCCGCTTCATCTCACTATGCCGCTAGGATCCAACGAACTTCAAGATGGTAATAACATGATCAAAAATTGTTTATGTCTAAAGTGAAAGACAAGATTTAGGAAAGAGGGAAAAGATAGAAAGAAAGATGAAGTTAGTCTTCCAGGCTTCATCTCCAGACTTGTAGCATTCTCCTTGGTGATGTCTTGATTGAAGTTTTGATAGACTTGATGAATCTTTAGACTTGATGATTTTTTTATCAACGATGTTGGTCTCGAATTTAACTTAGTCACCATGGGTCTAAGAGAAGAAGGGAGAATAGAGATAGAGAGGCAAGACATAGAAAATATTTCTGGTTGGTCTTCATGAACTTCTTTTTGATTTTCCTCTAAGTGCTTCTACTTTTGGAAGATACTTCGAAATTCTTGTTTTGTCTTAGTCCTTCATTGGCCTCCCAGCTCCATGTTGAAAATCCTAAGTTCTAAGTGCATAGCACTTAACCAAAATGCTAAGTTGAAAATATTCCTAACTTAGAGAAAATAATGGAGGAGTTTTCCTATGAGGAGAATAACTATATAATAAAATATGTTATGCATGCAATGCAGTTTTTAATCATAATAAACATCATTCAAAATTTGTGATATTTATAAAGTATGCATTAGGCTATAAATGCAATTTAGTTAATTTCTATTTCTGCAAAATATCGTAAAAGGAATAAATAGAAGATTCAAATTTTATGTGATTAAAATTTTATAACAAAATTTTATAAATGGTGTTAATAGACAGAGGGCATTTAATTAAATTTATAGCAATTGCATTTAATCAAAAATAATATTTCTATCAAAAGTTAGGTCAAAATTACTCAAAATATTCAATTTAAACATATAACTATTAATCATTAAAATAATATTCAAAAATATTTTGTAACAGAGGCATAATATAACTTATATTCCAAAGTTTCTAAAACAATTTTATTTTTAATTTTTTAATTTATAAATTTAAAGTTATTACAAAAATACTCAAATCCACCAGTTGAAATTTGAATATTTTAAACTAAGTCAAATTTAAAATCTATCAGATCTAAAATATTCAACAGGTCAAGGGCTTTCCAAATATATAAAATTTATCAAATTTGGATAAGTGGTTAAAAAGATATGATAGTTTGAATAGACAGGGGCTTTTCTGTAATAATGTCATTTAATCTAATTAAAAGAATTCATTTTCTGACGTGGCAGCTGGCTGGGCTGCTGACTGTGCGCTGACTGGGTCGCCACGTCGACGCTGACGTGGATAAGTCAACAGATCTGGATCTGACGGTCCAAATCACATCGTATCGGTTCGATTAAGAATTCTAATCCTGGCCGTAGGACGTAGATCGGACGGCAGGGGAAAGACGCTCACCGTGGCGGCGCGAATGGTCGCCGGACTTGACGAATACGGCGGCGCGGCCTCGGGCGTGGACGGCGTCGGCGTTAGGGTGCTCCCCCGGACGAACGGAGGCGACGGCGGAGCGCGGCTGGTCGCCGCGGAGACGATGGGCTCTTAAGCGGCGTCGTTTGCTTCTCGGAGCGGCTCGAAGACCCGGCCGGCGGTGCGGTTTGCGCCGGCGGGTTCGGTTGAGCTCGACCCGCTCGATTTCCTCGCCGGGGACAGAGGAAAACGGCGACGGCTTTCTCAAACTCCGGCGAGCGATTACCGCAGCCTCGGGGCGTAAAATAGAGAGGGAGGAGAGGGGAAACGGATGCGGGGACGTGGGGTATAAATAGGGTAGGAGAGGAGAAACAAACCGTGACGAATTCTCCGGAATTTTGGAAGGAATCGGAGGAGGATTCGGGGGCAAAATTTTCGGAGCGAGGAGGAAGACGATGACGTCAGCATGACGTCAGCGACTTTTCTTTTTCTTTTTCTGATTTTTCATTTTATTAATATCTTCTGATTTTAGTGTCCAAATAATGTCAAATTAATTTCTATAAATTTTTAAAATCCATATCTATGTTTTAAATCATTAGTGGGCATGTTTTGAAACTTTTTGAAAACTAATTATTTTGAAATATTCATAAAATACAATTTTACCCATATTAGGTTAACTTTGAAATTAGGGATTTAATATTTTGCTTGGAGTTCAATAAAATTTATGGAATTACCCACATTCAAATATGTTTGAGTTTAATTTATTTAAACTTATTTTTCTGAAATAACTCACCTTTATTTTGGCATAATAGTAGAATAATAGAATATAAATACTTTTAGAGCAATATGTAATATAATGGATTTTTAATTTAAACCCGTTGTGATTTAATAAGATGATGAATGATGAGATGCATGTATGCATGAATGCAATGCTTAAATTTTCTTTTCCAAAGCAAAAGTACTTAAATGTTTTCAAAAGTTTTAAATTTTAGTGATTTTTAAACATTCCAAAATATAGGGATGTTACAGACTACCACCGTTAAAAGGAATCTCGTCCTCGAGATTCGAGAAGGCTAGCAAGAGGTTTTGTCTGAGTATCGGGTTGGGCTACCTAGACCACCCTTAAAAGAAATTTTTGTTGGTATTGAAACTTCAATATGAAAACTTAATTCAGAATGTACCATTCACTTCTTCCACAGTGATGTGGTTCACATATCCTTTATCAAAAGGATTTGACTTGGCAGCTTCTTCGGCCTTCTTCTTTGCTTGACACCCGTTGGCGTAATGACCCTTGTTCTTGCATTTGTAGCAGAGCACCTGACTGATATCTCTGTGTTCAGGATTTGGACGGTGGTGTCCATTGTTATGGTTATTGCCAGCAAATCCATTTCCTTTATGATCTCCATTGCTTCCCTTGGATCCTCCATGGTGATCATGATGCTTGTGGTTACTACCTCCATTATGGTGATTCCCATGTTTGTGGCCACTGTTCACATCATGAACAAGGTGCTTCTTGAATGAGGGTTCAGGTGAGTGCTTGTCCATCTTCCTCTTCCTATTTTCAGCTTTCTGTATGCTTTCTTCAAGGGTGATTGCTTGATCAAGAAGTATCTGATAGTTTGGTGCATAAGCAACAGTCAGAGGTATCTTCAGCTCATCACTAAGTCCATTGAGAAATTTTGACTTCCTCTTTGCATTTGTGTCAATGTCCTCCGGCGCATATCGAGACAAGGAATGGAAGTCGTCCATATACTCCTTAAAACTTCTGTTTCCTTGACGCAGATTGCGAAACTCTTCCCGTTTAAGATTCATAATTCCCGTGGAGACATGAGCATTACAAAATCCTTCCTTGAATTCCTCCTAGGTCAAGGTGTCCAATGAGCGAGTAATCTGATAAGTTTCCCACCATTGGGCAGCAGGTCCTTCAAGTAGATGTGCGGTAAACCTAACTTTCTCAGCGTCATCACATTCAGTTGTCACCAGATCCTTTTGTACAGAGCGTAGCCAGTCATCAGCCACCATTGGCTCTGTTGCGTTCGAGAACTTGTTTGGCCTATGCCTCAGAAATCTGGTAAGCCTATCCACTTGGGGAGGTGGTGGTGGTGGAGGATTATTGTTATTGGTGTTTTTGTTATTGTTGTTGTTGCTTGCTGCAATAAACTGAGTCATCATAGTCATCAGCTGAGCTTGAGAGGCCATCAGTTGTTGCATGGCATCATTGTTGTTGGTTTTCTCAGTAGCACGGCGGGGAGGCATCTGTGGGTTTTAGCATAGATGAGTAAAAGATAGAGAGATCTAGGAGAAATATTCGTACCCATACAAGCAATTGACACAATCAACCACAATCAATAAATTTCCAAACATGTTTTAAGAAAACCGAACTAATCGTTCTGTAACGAAGCACACCGAGGTTATGGAGAACACATACGATGATATTGCCATACCACAATTTGATAGGTCAATACATCATTATGAATGGAATATGCCCTAGAGGCACTTAATAAACATAGTTTATTGGCAATATCCCAATCGTTCATTATATGTTTTATACCATGCTATAACTGTATTAAGAGAAAACATTAATACAGGTGTGGTAGATAAACAACCAGGTCCCTAGTAGCCTCTACTAAGATTAGTTTCGTTGCGCGATTGATGATCGAGGTTTTACGATCATAGGGCATGGCGCCGGTCGGCAATGGAAGTCATATCATTAGGTGTAACGATGTGATGGACATACCCAGTATCTATAGGACATAGTCATTACGCCTTAAGACCGTGAGATCAACTCTTATTGTTATCCCTGGAAGATACTTTGATCGCACCAAACGTCATATCTTATATAGTGTGACAATGATAGGTGATACTTTTGGGTATCGGAAGGGGTGGTTGAGACGAGGGGTCAACAGCGGGATTTGTCAGTCCGCATAGCCGGATGGATACTCTAGGGCCCACTCGGTGAGATTATGTCAAATGAGTTTGCAAACATGTGACTAGGTCACTAGCTGACATAATATCATAGACGAGTAGAAGATAGCGATGTCGGTAACAAGATCATGCTAGGTATGGAGATATCTGAGAATGATGCTCGAACAAGCTAAGTATCGCCATGACAAAGGGTTTAAGACTATACGTCCAGGTTTGATAGATGAAAGTCATTCGTTATATCACAGGGATTAATTCATGGGGTCCAGGCCTACGAGTTAGTCGTTGATCACAGAGGAGTCTTGATCGTACCAGTTATTATATCGGACTGCTTGGGTAACACACTTAAGGGGTTTCGACAAGACAACCGGAAAGGAAAGAGATCACCGGGAACGTCCCGAGAATGGTCCGATGGAGATCGGGCAGCGATGAAAGATTTTTCTGAGCTAGAATAAATTATATAAAATATGGTTGATATTAATTAGTGTAATTAATGTTTAAATATGATTTATATATTTATTTTCGAATTTTTAAAGGCTGGTTTCCCTAAATGGGTCTTCAGGTGGAAAGAAGGACCATGAGGGGGGGGGGGGGGAAAGTCCCCCCAGGGCTTCTGATTGAGGGAGGGCCGGCCTAGGGGGGGCAAATGGGGCCCACCTAGGGCCGGCGCACTCTCCCTAGCCGCACCAAGGCTGTGGGATAGTCCCACATTGCCTGGCTAGGGAGGTTGGCTCCCCCTGGGAGCCTATATAAGAAGGGGCACCCCTGGGCTTTTAATTCACCAATTAATTCTCTTATTTCTCCTCGATCTCGTGATTCCCTTTGTCGGAGTTGCGCCGAGGAGGATGAGCGGATCTCTTCCACCATAGCCCGCTGCCGCGCTGCTGGTGTTCCGGTCCAAGTCTTCCGCTGCTCGTCCTGAACTGGAGCTTCGGAGGCCGTCGTCTCCACCGTATGTGTGTGACGCCCTGCGAGGTGCTGCGCTAGCGGTACTCGGAGCCCTACTTCCTCCACCCGACCTCGGGGTCATCTTCTTCGTCTTCGTCGCGCCGAGTTCTCCGCGACCTAGAGGTCGGCTACGTCGTCTTCGTCGTCAACGCTTGTGTGGGAGCGTAATCCCCGCTATTCGGTCTACGAGGGTATGTATTCCAATCTCCGCCGTACTTCTATATCTGCATAGTGTAGATCTTGGCTAGTTTAAGGATATTGTTGCTAGGAAATTTTTTGTTTTCTGCACACGATCCCCTTCACATTAGTATCTCGTTACTCTAATAGATAGGTGGTCTAGTCTATCTCCTTCCTGAGTGCATCAAGTTCCTCTTCTATTTCCTTGAGTTCGTCAAGGTACTTCTGGGTGTTATGAAGTCTAAATCGAAGTCTTGCTCTAAGGTGTTCGATAGCTTCCCATGCTACACTTCTTGCTGAAGCAAATAATGATGTGTGAAGTATTAGGTTGGTGAACATGCAGTAGCCATTGGTCTTGTGGTCATCTTGTTTGCTCTTGTATAGATGGAGTTGCACCCACCAGTACTCTTGACCTTCACCCATGAAAGGAAACACTTTGTATATTGTTTCTCCTTCAAATCCCAAACTCTTCATGTTATCCTTAAGTGCTCTTGGAAATTCAGTCTCACCTTGTAGGGTCATCGTCATCACTTGTCCCTTCTTGAGTGATCCAATGAGTTTGGTCATCTAAAAAGAAGATAAGGTATTTAAAAACAAATATATAAGATAGTTACAAGAGGAACATTAGAAAAGTTTTGTTTTAGCAAACTGTAAAATAGATTTTCAATCCTATGGTCAAACCTATTTCTATCCAGACTTAGGGGTTTCGGACCTACAGGCAACACAGTGCTCTGATACCATCTGTAGCGTACCTGCACTTAAAAATATGGCAGGTACCTGTGTATTGTGCAAACCCCTGGATCGATTCATTTGCAGACACAGTTTACGATGAATATCATAACATTGTATCCATATTACACGAATAATCCAGACTTGGTAAAATAAATAGTTCGATACATCTTTGCATAGCTTAAAGCTAACTCAAAACAATAAAGCAGCGGAAATAAATCTTCAACGAACCTCCAACTTCATGATACGCCACAGGCGAAAACATGTTGGTGCAAACTCGAAACCCAAATGTAGTCCTTACTCTTTGTCAGAAATTTCTGCAACAAATAATAATTTGCAACAGAGTGGGTCAGATTGCATTAAAAATGGAGTCTGGCAAGTGACACTATGGTGGACACTTAATAGAATAACTCTATAGCCTATATGCATATTTGGCTGGTGGAGTTCAAGGCTATTTTGCATAAAGCCAATTTTGCCTAACTCTTTTTTAAAAAACTTAACATCATAATTGACATTACTGGTTAACCCAAGTGAGCCAAAAGATATCACGTCTTAGGTGCACCCTCGGGTGAAAACCCCCACATTCAATGGTCCTAAGTATAGTGGAAACTATCTTAGGTGAAAACCCCCATGAACATGGTCCTGAGTAGTCGACTGTTGTTTACTTATCAAATTTTTATTAAGAAATTAGAATATCCATTGTCCTTGATCAGCTGCAGTCTTCACTTGGAAAACTTCTCCTTGAGTTCTTCAATTTCTTCTCCATTTATTCCTCATATCCCTTTGTTCCTGGGTGGCCTTCCACAAGTGTGCTCTCAGGTGAGAACCCCCACATTCATGATCCTAAGTATAGTAGAAACTTTCTTAGGTGAAAACCCTCATGGACATGGTCCTGAGTAGCTACTCAACATAAACCAAACAACCAATCCACCCAGATGATTCATTAACTTAGTGGATGTGCACTCCCAGGTAAAAAACCCCACATATTATGATCCTAAGTATAATAGAGACTATCTCAGGTGAAAACCCTCATAGAAATGGTCCTGAGTAGCCACTTAAGATTTTGTAAAACCTTTCATCAATTGCATAGCATCAAAACTCTACTAATTCATTTCATAGGTACCTAGACACAATGGAATAGGGAATTCTAAAGTCTTCATAGCAAATCTACTAAGTCCTACACATGCATAGGAAAATAACTAAGTCATGCATAGAAAATACTTAGGAATTTTATGGGGGTGTGCCACTTGCCTTGGCAACGAGAAGAATAGCAACAACAGCTGCAACAGTTGTCGTTTCCCTCCGAATTTTCTCACACATCAAACAAAACACACATATACATACAAACAAAAATAACAATACAAAAAGATATGTTATGCATGATGTGCAAAATACTTAGAGAAAATACTAAGTCTATTCTTCAAGGTGATCAACAATTATTATCAACTCTTTGTAAATTGGATATTCACTATAGTGAGAGAGACAGACACCCGACCAGCCACTTAAGTTGTGGAACAGGTCTCATGTACATGGACATGTAAGGTTAGTCTCCAGGCCGCTTCATCTCACTATGCCGCTAGGATCCCATGAACTTCAAGATGGTAATAACATGATAAAAAATTGTTTATGTCTAAAGTGAAAGACAAGATTTAGGAAAGAGGGAAAAGATAGAAAGAAAGATGTAGTTAGTCTTCCAGGCTTCATCTCCAGACTTGTAGCATTCTCCTTGGTGATGTCTTGATTGAAGTTTTGATAGACTTGATGAATCTTCAGACATGATGATTTTTGTATCAACGATGTTGGTCTTGAAATTAACTTAGTCACCATGGGTCTAAGAGAAGAAGGGAGAATAGAGAGGCAAGACTTAGAAAATATTTCTGGTTGGTCTTCATGAACTTCTTTTTGATTCTCTTCTAAGTGCTTCTACTACTGGAAGATACTTCTGAAGTCTTGTTTTGGCTAAGTCCTTCATTGGCCTCCCAGCTCCATGTTGAAAATCCTAAGTGTCTAAGTGCATAGCACTTAACCAAAATGCTAAGTTCAAAATATTCCTAACGTAGAGAAAATAATGGAGGAGTTTTCCTATGAGTAGAATAACTATATAATAAAATATATTATGCATGCAATGCACTTTTTAATCATAATAAACATCATACAAAATTTGTGATATTTATAAAGTATGCATTACGCTATAAATGAAATTTAGTTAATTTCAATTTTTGCAAAATATCATAAAAGGAATAAATATAAGATTAAATTTTTATGTGATTAAAATTTTATAGCAAAATTTTATAAATGGTGTTAATAGACAGAGGTCATTTAATTAAATTTATAGCAATTGCATTTAATTAAAAATAATATTTCTATCAAAAGTTAGGTCAAAATTACTCAAACTATTCAATTTAAACATATAACTATTAAATCATTAAAATAATATTCTAAAATATTTTATAACAGAAGCATAATATAACACATATTCCAAAGTTTCTAAAACAATTTTATTTGAAATTTTTTAATTATAAATTTAAAGTTATTACAAAAATACTCAAATCCACCATTTGAAATTTGATTATTTTAAACTAAGTCAAATTTTAAATCTATCAGATCTAAAATATTCTACAGGTGAAGGGCTTTCCAAAAATATAAATATATCAAATTTCGATAAGTGGTTAAAAAGATATGATAGTTAGAATAGACAGGGGCTTTTCTACAAAACTGCCATTTAATCTAATTAAAAGAATTCATTTTCTGACGTGGCAGCTGACTGGGCTGCTGACTGTGCGCTGACTGGGTCGCCACGTTGACGCTGACATGGATAAGTCAGTAGATCTGGATCGTCAGATCTGGATCTGACGGTCCAAATCTCATCGTATCGGTTCGATTAAGAATTCTAATCCTGGCCGTAGGACGTAGATCGGACGGCAGGGGAGAGACGCTCACCGTGGCGGCGCGAATGGTCGCCGGACTTGACGAAGACGGCGGCGCGGCCTCGGGCGTGGACGGCGTCGGTGTTAGGGTGCTCCCCCGGACGAACGGAGGCGACGGCGGAGCGCGGCTGGTCGCCGCGGAGACGATGGGCTCTTAAGCGGCGTCGTTTGCTTCTCGGAGCAGCTCGCAGACCCGGTCGGCGGTGCGGTTTGCTCCGGCGGGTTCGGCTAAGCTCGGCCCGCTCGATTTCCTCGCCGGGCACAGAGGAAAACGGCGGCGGCTTGCTCAAACTCCGGCGAGCGATTTCCGCATCCTCGGGGCGTAAAATAGAGAGGGAGGAGAGGGGAAACGGAGGCGGGGACGTGGGGTATAAATAGGGTGGGAGAGGAGAAACAAACCGCGACGAATTCGCCGGAATTTTGGAAGGAATCGGAGGAGGATTCGGGGGCGAAATTTTCGGAGCGAGGAGGAAGACGATGACGTCAGCATGAGAGCGACTTTTCTTTTTCTTTTTCTGATTTTTCATTTTATTAATATCTTTTGATTTTAGTGTCCAAATGATGTCAAATTAATTTCTATAAATTTTTAAAATCCATATCTATGTTTTAAAAACATTAGTGGGCATGTTTTGAAACTTTTTGAAAAATAATTATTTTGAAATATTCATAAAATACAATTTTACCCATTTTAGGTTAACTTTGAAATTAGGGATTTAATAATTTGTTTGGAGTTAAATAAAATTTGTAGAATTACCCACATTCAAATATGTTTGAGTTTACTTTATTTAAACTTATTTTGCTGAAATCATTCACCTTTATTTTGGCATAATAGTAGAATAATAGAATATAAATACTTTTAGAGCAATATGAAATATAATGGATTTTTAATTTAAACCCTTTGTGATTTAATAAGATGATGAATGATGAGATGCATGTATGCATGAATGCAATTCTTAAATTTTCTTTTCCAAAGATAAAGTACTTAAATGTTTTCAAAAGTTTTAAATTTTAGTGATTTTTAAACATTCCATAATATAGGGATGTTACATTAGTGCACAAAAAATTATTATATTCTTTAGGCACACAATTTCTACCATTGCTAATGGACATTAGCTAAAGCCACTGATTCTTAATAGGATAAAAAGATCCAATGAAAATAGTAAAAGAAGCATTGCAAAATAAAATGTCAGAATCTGTCAAAAAGAGAACAGTCCGTAAACACGAATGTTTCGAGACACTTAACTTGCTCAGATAAGAAAACTCAAAAGTAATGAAAGTTGCGTATACATCTGTGGATTATTCACAAAAAAATTCAGATTTTTCTAAAGTTCCAGTAGGGAGATATTAAATTTACGGTGGACAGAAGAAATCTGTTTCTGCACAGGATTTGAATTTAAGCATCAGCTCTCAACTAGTGGCTTAACTTGACACAACATTGTGATAAAATAAAAATACAAAGGAATTGCCACAGAGGTAGGACAAGTTCTTGACACAACCAAAACAAAATAAAATACCAGGAAATAAAAGTGGGTTGTCTCCCATAAGCGTTTTTGTTTAACCTTTGAGCTAGGCACAAAGATTCATATGATGCTCTCATAAAGATGAGAGTTGAAAAACATAGGAGAGCATCAAGAGGTAAACATAAAACACATTTAAGTCTAACCCACTTCCTATGCAAAGGATTCTTATGATAGAATAAATTATTGAAACATAAAGCAACTATCGTAAGAACATGAAACAAATGAAATTTCAAAACTTCCAACCTAAAGAGACGTGTTTTAGTAACTTGAAAGCTTTTACACCCGTGTTTTCCTCTCTCATAATAACTTTCAGTAGCATCATTGATGAAATCCACAATATAACCATCACATGAAACATTCTTATCATGATCCATATGCATAAAAGTTTCATTATCTCCCTCATAAGGAAAGTTCTTCTCATTAATAACAAGGGGAGTAGGATCATCATAAAGAACTTGAACATGATAGACAAGTGATACGTCCAAAACGTATCTACTTTCCCGAACACTTTTGCTATTGTTTTACCTCTAATTTGTGTGTGTTGGATGCAACTAACGCGGTTTTCAGCATAATTACCCTGGTGTCTTATTTTTGTGCAGAAATATCAACTTCGGAGAAAACCCCAAATTCCAACCAGAACTCATTTTCCATCCAAGAGGGACCAGGAACCACGAAGACCAACCAGAGGGGATCCACGAGGGCGCCACACCACTTGGTGGCGCGGCAGGCTTCTGGCCGCGCCAAAGGGTGGTGTGACCGACTCGGTCACCCCCTCGCGCCCCCCTCGCGGCTACTTAATGCTTCTGACCTAAAAAGTCGGTGGATTAGACACTTTTCAAGAGAACACACCCGTGTGTAGCCGTCATCGCGAACCCTAGTTTGAGGACCAGAAGTCTCTGTTTCGGCACCCTGTCAGGACGGGGAATCAAAGGGGATCATCTGCATCATCATCTCCAACGCATCTCCATCAACCATCCATGTTTCCCCCATCCATGAGTGAGTAATTCACCATTGTAGGCTTGAGCGAATGGTAGGGATTGGATGAGATTACTCATGTAATAGCTGTAAGATTGTTAGGGCATAGTGCCTAGTATACGTTATCGGTGTTTTACGTCATTGTTGCAACTCGTTATGCTTAATGCTCAACACTAGGTCCCAAGTGCCATGATATTAGATCTGAACATGTTATTCAATTATGATGATAATTATTGTTTTGAATCATATCTATGAGTTGTATACACATGTTATTGTCCGGAACCGATGGCCCCAAAGTGACAGCAATTGGGATAACCAGAGGGAATGACTATGATGTGAGGATCACATGTATTCACGGAGTGTTAATGCTTTGCTCCGGTACTTTATTAAAAGGAGTACCTTAATTGCCAGTAGTTTCCCTAGAGGCCCCGCTGCAAACGGGCTGACAGGACAAAAGATGATGTGCAAGTTTCACATTGCGAGCACGCACAACTAAACTGGAATACATGCTTATGATTAATTAATACTTGGATGCTTTAAATTATTTATCTGCAAATGCCTATGCTATGTTATTATATGAATTATCTTGTCCATGCAACGCCCGTACATCCGTCCCTGTGCCTACAGTATTTTAATCTTGTTGTCTACATCAATCACAATCGTTGTCTCAATTCTCCTGCTACTGTTATTTCACTACTGTCTCTGCTATAAAACTGTTGCTACTTACAATCTTCATCGAGCAAGTCTATTCACAAGTGCAGCTGATCTGACAAATCATCTGTTAAAATTTACAAATATTCTTTGGCTCCCCTTGTGTCGAATCAGTAAATTTTGGTTTTACTTCCCTGGAAGACTGTTGCGATTCCCTATACTTGTGGGTCATCAAGACTATTTTCTGGCGTTGTTGTCGGGGAGCATAGCTTTATTTGCAAGCCCACCCGAGTGTGATATTTTTCGTTGGAATTTATTCATCATGGGAAGAAATGCTGATAAGAAGTTTCTCACTGTGCTACAAGAAAAGGTACAACTCTCAACTCTTCTGCTGCAATTGACTCTCCATCTGTGTTGAGTAAGCTTGTTACACCACCACAACCTGCACGTTCTATTACTACTGCTGAATCTGAAGTTACTTATGATGATGCTTCTACTGTTCTTGATGAAACTGGTTCATTAGGTCCCTTTTTAAATACTACTATTGCTAAATCTAAACAAATTGAAAATGCTGAAATTCCAGATGAAAATGCTGAAACACCTGTTAATTCACCTGAATTTCCATGTGATACTGATGGTGAGTATGATGATATGTATGTGAATCTTGATGATTCTCTTGTTCAAGAAATTAAAACTATGAAAGATGGTAATGCCTTTGAAAAACATGTTAAAAAACGTGTTGTTAAATATAATTTATCTCCTGATGCTAAATTTGCTACATCTCCTATAAACATAAAAGATAAAGATTATGATTTCTCTATTGATTTGGATCATATAACTATACTTGAAAGAGAACCTTTCCGTGGAACTGAAAATGCAAGTGTTGTAGAACACATGAATGCATTGTCTGATTTAAGTGGGTTATTTGATGAAATAAATTCAAATACGCACTTACTTTGTTGCTAAAATATTTCCTTTCTCATTAAAAGGAGAAGCTAAAACTTGGTATAATAATTTGTCTCCTCGTTCCATCACTAGTCCTAAGGGTTTGCTTGATGCTTTCTTTCGAAAATATTTTTTTTGCTAGTGCTCAGCATGATGCCTTTCTAAAAATCTATAATTTTAATCAAGAAGAGGGTGAGAAATTGCCCAAAGCTTGTACACGCTTTTGTTGCATCTTGAGAGGGCAGCCGAACCATGATTTGGAGAAAAATGATCTACCTGATATATTTTATAGTATACTAACTGATGAATCTAGGACATACCTGGATAGTTTTGCTAGTTGTGTTTTCGGGAAAAGAACTCTCGAAGAATCTGAAGAATTATTGGCTACTATATGCAAGAATAATGATGATTGGGATATTCCAGAACCTACTCCAACACCTCCACCAACACCGAAGAAGAGAGGTATGCTTGAATTAAATGAAGAAACAACGAGGAAATCTAAAAGATCTCTTCAAGAAAGTGGTATTAAATCTGAAGATGTGAAATATTTACCTCCTATTGAAGAATTATGTAAGCCTATTCCTCCTCCAACTGTAATTGAGGTACACTCTTTCCAAAGGTTTGATGATAGAGATATTCCTTACTCTAAACCTCCTGCTCAATGCTTTGATGATTTTATTGTTAAGCAATGCAATTTTAATACGAGAATAGAGAATCACCTAATGAAAAATTCTCATGCTATTAGTGATTTACATGATATTGTTGATAGAACTACTAATGATGTTAAAGTGCTAATTAAACACTTTCATATGGTTCAAACTCAAATAGATCAACTCACTAAAGTGCAAAAAGAATTGCGAGTAAACAACTCTATTGCTAAAGAAAAACTTGTTTGTCAAGTAACAACTAGAGGTGGTAAATCAACTCAGGATCATTTTTATCCTGAAAAACATGATAAAATAATTGAACAAGATTCTCAATGAGTGAATGAACCTAGTATTCCATCTAGGAAAAAGAAAAAGAAACATAACACTATTGTAGAATCCTCTGAACCTGTTATTGATCCTAATAGTATATCTGTTTCTGATGCTGAAACTAAAAGTGGTAATGACCACAACAATGATAATGCTAATAACAATGATAAGGATAAAAATGTTTATTCGAATCAGGAAGAAATTGAAGAAGAACCTGAAAAACATGCTAAAAATAAAAAGTACACTAAAGAAGCCTTTATTGCTAAGAAACATGCTAATGAAAGAGAACCTTGGGTCCAAAAACCAATGCCTTTTCCTGCTAAGAAACTTAAATCTAAAGAGGAAGATCATTATAATAGATTTTGTGATTGGATGAAACCATTGTTCTTGCAAATTCCTTTGACTGATGCTATTAAGTTGCCTCCTTATTCTAAATATAGGAAAGATATTGTGACTAACAAAAGGAAAATTCCTAATGAGGAAATATCTACTATGCTTGCTAATTACTCTTTTAACGGTAAGTTTCCAACGAAGCTTGGTAATCTAGGTATACCTACTATTTCTTGCTCTATCAAAAATAATTATGTTAAAACTGCTCTATGTGATTTGGGAGCTGGAGTTAGTGTTATGCCTTTCTCTCTTTACAAGAGACTTCATCTTTATAGGTTGATACCCACTGATATATCTTTGCAAATGGCTGATAAATCTACTGTTGTTCCTGTTGGAATTTGTGAGGATGTTCCTATCCAAATAACTACCAATTGTTTAAATATGACTGACTTTGTTGTCTTGAAATGCCTGAAGATGATAATATGTCTATTATTCTTGGAAGACCTTTTCTAAATACTGCAGGGGTTGTTATTGATTGCAATAAAGGAAAAGTTACTTCTAATGTTCATGACAAGGAGCATACTATTTATTTTCCCAAGAAAGTTGATAGAATGTCTGGAGTTAATACCTACTAATTTGAGGTCTATTAGAGTGGGAATATTGATTGCCCATATAAAGAAGAATTCAAAACTCTCCTCATTGGATCCATACCAATTCATTATAATGCAACATGAGTGTCTCATATGGTTTAAAATTTTTCATGTCATATAAAATTCATTTGGTGGCAAGACTTGATCAACCTTGTTAACAAGTGCATTTTAAATGCATAAAGAGGCTAAACAATTTTATTTCTCTCCTCCTTGTTATACCTACTGTAATATTACTTAATTTGTAATGTTTAGTTGAATTTGTTGTTAGAAAATAATTTTTCAGTCTTGAATTTAATAATGCCAAATACCAGAAAATGGAAAAATAAAGTTTCTCAGAAAATTAAATTTTTTATATGAAAAATCTTATTTTTCAAGGAGGGTCCTGGAAGTGCCAGAGAGCCACCAGGGGGACCCCTGGTCCACCACACCACCTGGTGGCGTGACAGCATTGTGGCCGCACCAGCACATGGTGTGGGGCCCACAGGCCCCCCCACTTGCTCTCTCTCCTTCCCCTGCCTTCCTCTTCCCTGAAAAATCAATTTTGGATAGCTCAACTCGTTTTCTTGCTGCTCATCTCCTGGGATTTTGATCTCCACATTCAGCCAATTTCTAGTGCTGAAATTTTGTTCATCTCCTCTCCGGTATGTGACTCCTCCGAATATCCAAGTAGAATTTTGTTTAATGGTGTATATATGAAGCATTTTGCTACTGTAGATATCTTGTTTAGTTAGTTTGAATGCTTGTTCTAAGTTGATGATATTAGTTTTGATGCATGCTTAAGCCTCTAGCAAGTCACTATAGTGGTTTCCCTTCATTTAGTTGGCTAAAAATCGATTTTTATGATGATTGTTGAAAATTTCAGAAAAGGAAGATGAACAGCCGTGACTTCGATGAGGTGTTTGAGGGAGATTTTCAGAGGAGGACAAGGTGTCTAAGGGCTGCCACTCGCGTTAGGCAATCCTACAACGAGGATATCCTCGCACCGACGATCGGAGATGAGGGGGATGCGGGAGAACATCACGCCGCATCTTATCCTTGTTATGCATTCCTTCGTGCTGCAGGTTTACTTGAGGACTTCCAAACTCTCATTGAGATAGTTGGCTTGACCACCTACATGAGGGATGAGAGGCCACAATACTATTGGCTTACCAAGACTTTCTCGGAATCCTTCACCTTCAACACCCAGTCTTATGTAAAGGCCATTTCTTTCAAGTTATATGATATTCCTTGCAGCCTAACCTTGGAGGAGTTTTATGGGATTGTTGGTACAGCGAACAGGGGGACAACGGTGAGGATTGTCGCGAATCCACCGGAGTTGACCCAAACCTACCAAGAGGTGACCGACAATGACACCCGCTCCGCACATCGCGGCAAGATAAGGAACATTCAATTCCCTACCATCAAGTATTTTGTTTACTATCTTACTACTAGTGTGCTTGGTAGGGAAAACACTAGCAATGTTTCTAACTTGGATCTTGCATTTCTTTTGAACGCCCTTAAGGGTGAATTCCCGTATAACCTTGACTCTTTAATTGCTCGTCGTTTAGCGGCTAGAGGCCCCAATTTTGGAGGCGTTATTGCTCTTCGTATTGCTGAATTTTTGAGGCTGCCTATTAGTCCTAATGATGTACACTTGAACGATCCTATATTGGCCTTGCTACAAAGAAAGGCCACAAATTTGTTACTAACAACTCCACTTTGGAGAATATCATGTTTAGGGTTGTTTGTGCTGACGATCGTGAAAAGGAAGTCTCCTTGCCACAACCTTCTTTATTTAGTCTTGACAGGAGACCGTGGTCGTACTCGATGGTAGAGCTAGAGGAGCAGCTGAGCGTGCTTGGTTTTCACCAGACGCATCGCAGGAAGGAGCCACCGCCGGAGGATTCCAGTGGATACCACGCTGGCGCATCCTCCAGCTCATATTATGGGGAAAGCTCTTCGACATACCCCCGCGACTTTGACGGATGGGCATGTTGGCCTTGAGCTCCACTTGGGCAAAAGCTTAAGCTTGGGGGGAGGTATACCGATGCACACTCATCTCTATATATCATATCATTCGGTCCTTTGTATATCCATGTTTCATTTTAGTTTCCTTTCTTTCGTTCATTTGTTTATTCTTTGTTTGCTTGCGATAAACCCAAAAAATACCAAATTTTCTTTTGTTATTTTCTTTCTGGTTTGTTTTAGAATCTAGTATTAGTATTCTTAGTATTTATTTCAGTTTAATATGCAAAATCATAAAAATATTTTGCTTTGTTGCGTGCTGTTTTGCGCAGGGACATATTTCTGTTGTCCACCGTTAAATTCATAACTTATTACAGGAATGTCGGAATGACCTGAAATTTCGTGTGCATATTCCTGGGATGTGTACGCAACTTTCAATAGTTTTGAGTTTTCTAATGTGGGCATGTTAAGGCCCTCGATTTTTTTTGGCTTTGCTGCCTATTCTGTTTTTCTTTTCCAAATCCGAAAACCCACAAATATATGTTGTTTCTCTTTGCTTTTGTATATCTTGTTTCGGAGGTCATTATCTTCAATTACTACATGGAGCTTGGTTATTATTTCAAGCACATAAGTGATAAGGCAATTATGATGATCTATGACAATTTCAAGTTGGGTAAGAGGCTGGCAATTATGATGGTTCGCATAAGGTATATGTCGATTGGTGGATGCTTAGTAGTTCGTGGTCTCTTATGATCGTTTCGAATTTATTTATGATGGATGTCATGTCTATTTGGATATTCGCTTGCATGTTTTGCTCATAATAGAATATGACACCGTGGTATCCTCCTTTGAATAATTCATTTGAATCGACTTGGCACATGCTTACACATGTTATGACTGAAAACAAAAATTCAATTAAGCCTTGATGACATATTTTGACTCAGTGTTCTTGTATCTTTATTATGACTACGTTAATTCTATTTCGTCACAAGCATGATTATGACGGTTATTGCTCTCTTGAATTGTCGATTCCTATCTTTTGCTAGCCTCCACTTGTAATAAGTTGAGAAAATGCTTGTGCTTTCAAATCCCTGAAAACCAAGTTATTCCAAAGAGTCCACCATAAACACCTATACATGGATATTTCAAACCATTCAAGTAAATTCGCATGTGCTACCTTTATACCTTCAAACACTTCTTATTTTTGCCACTTTTTTGAGCTCACGAGGAAGTGGTAGTTGGACTATTTATCTTCCATACTAATTGAGTAATTGACTTGCATGCTACATCTGCTCATCACTAATTTATTCAAGGGCTGGTTAGACCATTGTAATATCAAAAAAGAATTTAAGAAAATAAAAATAGGCACTCCTCCATGGTTTGAGATTATTTGGTGGGCACCCGAGGATTCGGTTAGCCATGGTATTGTTAGCAAGGTGGGAGGAGTGTTAAGTTATCAAAATATATGAATATAAAGATGCATGTTACGAGTGGCTTGTTTTAAAAATAATCAAAACCGCTCTCAACTTGCTTAGTATGGAAGATAACGAGAACTCTATTGCCAATCGTTGACCTAACAACCATCACTCAAGAACAATTTTACCTCTATTTTCAAAATGATAAGAAGCTCTAGCACATGTTGAATCCCTACTTCCCTCAATGAAGGGCATATCTTTACTTTACTGCTGAGTCTCCATCCTTCTTTGAGCACCTTATCGAGAGCATAATTTTCATTCTTAGTGTAATGTGCTTGTCCCTTAATATGTTAGCCGCGGTGTAATCTAGATGCGTTTATCTTTGATATCTTTATCTCTAGTCTTCCCTTGAAACTGAGAGGTGCCTGGTCATTTATGTTTTGCTGTTACATTCGGGCTAGCGAGATACCACTTTATCATACTTTCTTATGATCATTGCAATCCTGTGAATTGATATGTTTCATGTTATTTATCATCGATATAATTGGCATCTTTTCATGGTTTACATAACTATTGGGTGACACTGTTTATATATGCCTTGTGATGAATAGTCTAAGCATTTGTGCTTATAGTGAGAAAATTTACATCACATGAGCAAATGAGTTCGTGAAAGTTCTTTTATCGCACTCAGTTGTTAACCAAATTGCTTGAGGACAAGCAATAAGCTAAGCTTGGGCGGAGTTGATATGCCCAAAACGTATCTACTTTCCCGAACACTTTTGCTATTGGTTTACCTATAATTTGTGTGTTTTGGATGCAACTAACGCGGACTAACGCTGTTTTTCAGGAGAATTACCCTGGTGTCTTATTTTTGTGCAGAAATATCAACTTCGGAGAAACAACCCAAATTCCAACCAGAACTCATTTTCCATCCGAAAGGGGCCAGGAACCACGAAGACCAACAAGAGGGGAGCCACGAGGGCGCCACACCACCCGGTGGCACGGCAGGCTTCTGTCCGCGCCAGGGGGTGGTGTGACCGACTCGGTCACCTCCTCGCGGCTACTTAATGCTTCTGACCTAAAAACGACGGGGGTTAGACACTTTTTAAGAGAACACACCCGTGCACCACTGCCAACGTGAACCCTAGTTCGGGGACCAGAAGTCTCTGTTCCAGCACCCTGCCGGGACGGGGAGTCGAAGGGGATCATCGCCATCGTCATCTCCACCGCTCTCCATCAACCATCCATGTTTTCCCCATCCATGAGTGAGTAATTCACCGCTGTAGGCTTGAGGGAATGGTAGGGATTGGATGAGATCACTCATGTAGTAGTTGTAAGATTGTTAGGGCATAGTGCCTAGCATCCGTTATCGATGTTTTACGTCTTTGTTGCAACTCATTATGCTTAATGTTTGACACTAGGCCCCGAGTGCCATGATTTAAGATATGAACATGTTATTGAATTATGATGATAATTATTGTTTTTGATCATATCTATGAGTTGTATACGCACGTTATTGTCCGGAACCGATGGCCCCAGAGTGACAGCAATTGGGATAACCGGAGGGAATGGCTATGATGTGAGGATCAAATGTATTCACGGAGTGTTAATGCTTTGCTCCGGTACTTTATGAAAAGGAGTAACTTAATTGCCAGTAGTTTCCCTAGAGGCCCCGCTTCAAACGGGCTGGCAGGACAAAAGATGATGTGCAAGTTTCTCATTGCGAGCACGCACAACTAAATTGGTATACATACTTATGATTAGTTAATACTTGGCTGCTTTATATTATTTATCTTCAAATGCCTATGCTATGTTAATACATGAATTATCTTGTCCATGCAACGCCCGTACATCCGTCCCCGTGCCTACAATATTTTAATCCTGCTGTCTACATCAATCACAATCGTTGTCTCAGTTCTCCTGCTACTGTTATTTTACTACTGTCTCTGCTATAAAACTGTTGCTACTGATAATATTTCTCGAGCAAGTCTATTCACAGGTGCAGCTGATCTGACATATCATCTGTTAAAGCTTACAAATATTCGTTGGCTCCCCTTGTGTCGAATCAATAAATTTGGTTTTACTTCCCTCGAAGACTGTGCGATCCCCTATACTTGTGGGTCATCAACAAGTTGTATACTAAAAGTATTGCTTTGAGTGATTCCTCTAAAATTTGGGGTGTTACATGAAGCCCCGGCGGATTTATTCTTTATAGCCTTCGAGGACATCTTCAAGCTGTTTCACGGTAGACGGGTGGACTATAACTTGGTCCATCTATACGCGCTCAATCTGGCGATAAAGAACAAGAGAGAGTCAAACCCGTACGTCGCGGTAGTGGATCCATATTGCATGCGTTACAACCATCTATGTGAAGGATCATCGACACGGGTCAGGGCGAGGGAGTACCTACAAAGCTTCATGTTGAATAACATGAGCAAAGACAGCCATCTTGTGCCTTTCTTTTCAAGTAAGTACACATCCGCTCGTCAATGTCGGAACTTATGTTTTCCCATAGAGTCGTTCCATTGCTTATCATTAATTTCCTACATTCCCTTTGAATTACGTTAAGCAGTGACCAGCACGCAGTACTCATCGCCGTAAACACGAGGTGGTCCATTGCCACTTATTTAAACTCGGGGAGTTTGGTTATAACGAAAGACTACACTAGAATAAAGGGTTTTCTCGAATAAGCTCTCGAGCTCTACGCCAATAATGGAGGCACCTTCCAAAAGAACTGTGAATTCGTCAACAAGAAAAAGAAGCACAAGTTCAGGCATGTCACTGACTTCGCTTGCATCAAGGAGGCCTCTACCGGCGTGAAAGAGGCGTTCTACGTCATCCATCATCTTAAAGGGTATGTCCAGGAAGCTGATAACATGAGGTTTCCAGTAGGGCTCCGGAAATGGATTGGAAATGCGGGGGAAATCTCTGATGCTGATCTTAGAGAAGACTTCCATCGCACCCAGATGAAGTTATCACATATCATCCTCCAAGATGTCATGGCTACCGAGAGCTGCCTACGCTACCCTAGAGGTAGTATGTATTACAAAACTGCGCCTAGCTAGCTAGATACTGTCTATGTGCAAGAAGTGTTTATTTTCTTTATTGCACATATATACATAAATTATTCACTCTGTTTATCTTATTAACTGATACTTACCAATCCATCTCCAGAATTGACTAAGGTGGAGATCGAAGAACGTCTAGCATCGCAGCAGGACACGAGGACGTGGACAACGAAGGAACTCTACAAACCATTCCCGGCGCCGACGAAGAACTAGCTAGGCTACACGTGATCGTGCTCTCTCGTTGATTTCGCTTATGTCTACTCCATTTGATAATTATATGTATGAAATGATGAACTTTTCTATTTCGAGCACCATTTGTATCATGACTTATGTAAGATTCGGCACTAAGTACTGTTATTCCTATATATATGTATGTACATCTCGGTCTCGCATGAATGTGATATGTATGTTCTAATTTATGTACTGGTTGAATATATATGTGTCAGATTATAATGTATATGTATAAATCCTGTACATATAACTACATTTGTACAGCAGGATTTTTTTCGAAAATTACTGTTATTTAGTCAGTGGCGCATGGCTTATTTTTTTTGTGGCGCATATAATTCTGCGGCGCACTACAACCACGTGCGCCACTGAAATATTTCGGTGGCGCAGCAGGAAGGATGCGCCACAGAATCCTCAAAATTCTTCAATTTTTGAAAAATATATTTTAGTGGCGAGATAACTGTGGCGCACCCCCAGTTTTCCTGGCTGCGCCACAGAAAGGCTAACGGGTGCGCCACAGGTAGCACTTTTTCCACTAGTGCATTATTTACCGAGCATAACCAGTCATCTGCTACAACTGGCTCTGAGGCGCTACTGAATGTTGCTGGTCGCAACCTTAGAAATTGGGTCAGCATGTCCACTTGAGGGGGTGGTGGTGGCGGTGGATTGTTGTTGTTGTTTGCTAGAAACTGAGTCATCACTTGCATGAGTTGGGTCAACACTTGTTGCATCCCATTGTTGTCGTTACCATTGTTGTCTTCATTGTTATTGTTGTGGGTTTCTCGACGAGGATGCATCTGTTGGTTTAGCATAGATAAGCAGAGATAGAGGGGCCTAAGAGGAGAAAATCATACCCTCAGAAACACATGAATAAAGTAACACACAAACATTCATAAAACAACAACCTAATTATTTAACCAATAACAAGATTCAACCACAAACAAGAAAATCAATCTAGTATCTGACATACAACCTAAGTTGGTATGTACAAGACCCTAACACGATATCGTGGTTCTAATCAAATGGTGTTCTCTTGTCTAACTCCTTGTTGAGTACTTCAGGTTCTTCCATTTATTGAATATCTTTGAAGTGTTTGCCGAATACTGGTCCTCCAATGGTCTTCGGCGTAGTGATTCGTATTGATATTGAGAAATCCATATGAAGTATTAGACTCAGACTTCAAGAACATGGTCTTCTAGAGTAAGGGGAGATATATTCAGAAGGTTTATAATAGACGAGAGTATAAGAAAAAGGTAAAATAAAATATATATTTATTTTAGAAATCTGAATAAAAATAGATTTCCAATCCTATGGTCAAAACTTATTTCTATCCAAACCTAGGGTCACGAACCTACAGGCAACACAGTGCTCTGATACCATCTATAAAAGGCCCTCCTTATTATAAGGTAGCGACCTCCTATGTATAGTGCTAGTCCCTGGATCGACTTGCTAACACACACAGTTTAAGATGAAATATCATAACATTGCATCAATATTCATTACACGATGATCCAGAAATAAAAGGGTTCGATACAAGGTGCATAGCCCATGGCTAGCTCAAACCGAAATAAACGCACATCGGAAAGCAAATGGATAAGTGAGCTCCATCTTCATCATGTGCCACAGGCAATGCATGTTGGTTGGAGACTCGGGACCCTATCAATCCTTACTTCTCGTATGAGGGTCCTGCAATGGTGAGTTGCAGCCCAAACTATATTGGGTTGGCACAATTGAATTGTGGTGGCAAGTGATACTAGTGGATATAAATGGCATCATATCATCTACATGCATATTTGGCTTGGTGGAGTTTGAGGCTGATTTGCATAAAGCCAGTTTTATCCTACATTTTTCAACAAATATTTTATCTTTCAATTAATATCATGTGGGTTTCCTGTGCCATAATGGTTGGCATCACCACTTAATGTATAACTATTAATTTGTGCGTTTCCTGTGCAACCTTATAGGTTAGCATCACCACTAATTTTTTAACTAACCATTTGTGGGTTTCCTGTGCAACCTTATAGGTTAACATCACCACTTAATATAATCATGTGGGTTTCCTGTGCCACCTTGTCGGTTGGCATCACCACAACTGTCATATTTTACCCTTGTTCAACCCATCAAATTTTATTTAGAAATTGGAATGATGAGATCCTCTATCAGTTCCTTATACAGTTGCTCAAATTGTCCGTAACCGGAGACACTACTAAGAAGTACTTAGTTTTTGACTCTCGAGAGGTTGTGCACTTTCACCACAAGACCCAATCATTCCCTCGTCCATGTCACCCAATTATGAAATGGAAAAGGGAAGACCAAGACGAGACCTTTTAGAAGTAATTTCCCAAAATCATACTGCGGACCCATCCCCACTTATCATCCCTACATCTGCGGGTCACGGTGATTTCGGGGTCTCACAACTTATATGGTCAAGACAGAGCCCATATGATATGCACTGGAAGCAATCTAAACACGGAGTAATTTTGAATCTCTTTGATCCTGGGTGGCTTTCCACACTTGCAATCCATCCTCCCATCCTGGGGTTACCTGGGGGATCACCGTTTCCAACTTTCCACCAACATCCAGGTAGTTCATTAAACTTAGTTGTTTTTCCTCATACAACAATTAAAACATTTTCCAAAGCATATACAAGTATCAACTAAGTTCAGTGGCTCACTTAGCCTAGAGGGGCTGTGAGTGGATGGCTATTCTAAATAGGATTCCCATAGTTTAGCATATTATACCAAATCTGGTAGTAAGCCTATCATGCATACTACTTAAAACACTAAATGCAATAAATTAAAAATAGTAGGACATTTATGAGTGATCATCACTTTACTTGGTCACAGGGGGAACACGCGTAACTACCACAGCAACGGGAACACTCCGCACAATCTAAATAAATAAATACATAGTACTCAATGAACATAGCAATCAATCATATGCACAAATCATAGAAAAATGGTTTGCAAGACTAAAAGCAATCAACATATTTAAAGTTGGTTATATCAGAATTATTTGCTCTCTGGTTGATAAAATAATGTATTATGCCATGGGCAAGATTTAATGCAATTTTGTTATTTGAAAACATTTTAAAATCACCAGAGGGCTTGCATGAAAAATTATTACTCTTATGATTTATTGGCTATACAAATTAAGTTTTATGTTCTCTTGACAGAGGATGTAATTATTAACATTCTGAAAAAGGTTTCAGGTTAGAAATATTTTTTGAATACAAATTATGGATTAAATGGCCGAATTGCCTCTCTGCATATTTATTAATTTTAATAGATGAAAAATGCAAAACTAATGATGCAGCATTAAACTACATGACATGAGCTTTCGAGGGACATAAAGTTTACTAAATTTGAAGTTGTAGTTTGAAAGTTATGATTTTTTGAAGTTTGAATTAGTTTCTGTCTTTTTTAGCAATTTTCAGAAAATCGATTAATCTCGTCCGTCGAATCCAACTAAAACGGACGCCTAAAAAAAAATCAATACCTGTTCAGAAATTGAAAAAAATACTAGTCGTTTGATCGTGATCTAACGATCGTGGTCCTAAATGACCAAAGACTATCGGCGCCGGCTCGCCGCAGAAGTTCCGGTGGCGGTGGCACCATCGCTGGCATGCGCGTCCACGAGCAAAAGGAGGGGGAGGGGCTGAGGTGTCGATACCTGGAGACGGAGAGGAACGAGGCAAAGTCGTTGGAGGGTTAAGGGACCGCGGGTAAGCGGTGATCCTCCAGCTCTTGCTCACCGGAATTGCGCTAGCGGATGGTGGTTTCGGGTCAAGGACGAATTCGAGGTTTCAATGTGGAGAAAAATGGAAGTAGGGCATCAGGAGGTGCGCTTTGGCATGGGGAAAGGATTGGAGGGTAAACCGTGCTCGGAAACGCAAGGACGTCACCGGAATCGACGAACAATGGCTGTGGCGGCCGTAGACTCCGGCGACCAAATTCATCGGCCCTGCGGCACTAATCGGGGCAGCGACAGAGGGGAAAGAGAGAGGGGGTGCGGGGCTTTAAGGGCAGCGGTCAGCGGAGCTCGAGGAAGTGCCGGTCGTGTGGGAGTAGCGACGTGACCACGACGTCGCGTTCGTGGGCGTCAGGTGCGGGGCGGTTGGATGAAGACTACGCTGACGAATGGGACCCGCGCGACAGAGAGTGAGAGAGAGAGAGAGGGAGAGGCGCGCGCGGGGCCTGGGTTGGGCTCCATTTGGGCTTCTCCGCGTTGCTCGATGCAGGTAAGAGTTGTTCCGGTGTAGTTTCTCTTTTTTTTAATTCTCTTTTCTTTTCTATTTTATTATTTATTTTATATCTTTTGTTTTATTTACCCAAATGGCCTCAAACTAATTTCCAAAAATTAGTAAAATGCATGCCCTACTTTTAAAAACAAACAAACTCATGTTTGTAATACATTTCAAATGAAGATAATTTGAAATTATGTAATTTACCACTTTTTGCCAAATTTAAATTAGAGTTTCAATGTTATAATTTATGTCTTCACAAAATAAAGGAAAATATCACAAATACAAATGTGCAAAATAAATCATTCTAAACCCATTTTAAAATCAAACACTTGAATCAAATCTATATTTTAAAATTAGGGATATTCCAAATAGTTTTGTGACTACAATAGTTTACTTAGGGTTTATTATAAGTCCAAACATAATGTTTTCGAATTGTTACCCAAAACTTTTTTGAAATAGACATCCTTTCGATAATATAAGGTAAATAAGTATTTAAAATATTTATTTATAGCTCATCACTCAAGTTTGAAAAACAATGATTACCTGATTAAATTAATGTCATAAATTTTTGTATAATTCAATAAAATCGTTTTTGTTTAGTTCTCTTGGCAATTGATTTTTTTTAATAAGAAACAAAAGTTTTAAATTTTAGTGATTTTAAACATTCCAAAGTTTTGGGATGTTACAGCAATGTATTTACATAGTAGAACAAATCCAAATTGAATGACAACAAGTCATGTAATGTAAGATTGATGTTGCATGGCAATATATCTCGGAACAACTATGGAAATGATGTAGTAGGTAAGTATTGTGGATGTTTTGAGTAAGATATTTGGCTTATGTGTAGCAGAACAAGAAGAAGATCTCCCACGAGTTTTGGATGTACCCTCGAAGTATGTACCAACTCTCAATGTGAGAAAGGGCAAAGCAAAGTACCGAATAGGCTAGCAATATGGTGGTGGAAGTGCCATTAAAACCGCAGCTTTAGAACTAACAAGTAAAAAGATTCCAAATGAAAATATGATCTTACAAGGCATAATGAAAATTACTCCAAGAGGGATCGTGGCAAATGACAAGCCACTATTGGCTTCCCCAACAGTAGCGCATAACATAAAGTCATTACAGTTGCCTTAGGCAAATAGAAGTCATATATCATTATGCAATCAACTTGAAATTTAAGTGTGGCACAGCTTCAAGTTTTTCTAGACCAAACATTAATAATTCCACTTTTACTAAACCATCATGTTTAGCATTTAGCAAATTAATATCTCAAAGCAACATCAATGATTCAAGTGACACAATTTAATGATCTACAAGTTTATGTATCATTTAGTTATACCATCTACCACATTTAGCATTTTCTGTTCTTAACCGAACACAAATCAACTTATTTAAAAGATAAAATCTCCAAGTAATTAAACAATGAGATATGAGAGTATGATATAACAAAGCTAACAGTTCTAGCAAGAGATGCATGAAAACCAAGAACTAGAAAGCAAACAGTAGCTTGAGAATAATACTCAACAAATATAAGTGAAGAATACGAGTATTCATAACAAAAAGCGGAGCGTGTCTCTCTCCCACAAAGGAATGCTAGGGTCCATTTTATTCAGATAATGAAAATAACAAAAACAAAACAAAAACAAACAGACGCTTCAAGCAAGCACATAAGATGTGATGGAATTAAAATATAGTTTCAAAAAAAGGACCTGATAGTTTGTTGATGAAGAAGGGGATGCCTTGGGCATCCCCAAGCTTTGACGCTTGAGTCTTCTTGAAATATGTTGGGGCTGAACCACCGGGGCATCCCCAAGCTTTGGCTTTACTATCCTCTTGATCACATCATATCATCCTTCTCTCTTGATCCTTGAAAACTTCCTCCACACCAAACTTAAAGTAAACTTCATTCGAGGGTTAGTGCACAAAAAAATATGATATTCTGTAAGAACACAATTGCTACCAATGCTACTGGACATTAGATACAACCACTAATACTTCATGGAATAAAAAGATCCAATCACAATAGCAAAAGAGGCATTGCAAAATAAATGACAGAATTTGTCAAAAACAGGACAACCCATAAACACGAATTTTTTCGAGTTACTTAACTTGCTCAGACCAGAAAACTCAAAACTAATGAAACGCACAAATAAGGGCAGATAAGTTGGATTTTTCTGTGAAGAGTTACGAATTAAACGGTGGACAGCAGAAAATTGTTTCTGCGCAAGAATCCAAATTTAGCATCAACTTTCAACTAGAGGCTTAACTTGACACAAAAATGCAATAAATAAAGATACAAATGAATTTCTATAGACGTAGGACAAGGCCTTGAATAAGTAAAATAAAATAACAGGAATAAAAGTTGAGTTGTCTCCCATAAGCGCTTTTCTTTAACGTATTTCAGCTAGGCACAAAAAGCAAAACTCAAGTATTATCAAGAAATGAAGCATCAACACCATAATTTGAACAAACAATAGAATCAAAAGGTAGCTTCATTCTTTTCCTAGGGAAGTGTTCCTTACCTTGCTTGAGTGGGAATTGGTACTTGATGGTACCTTCTTTCATATCAATATTAGCACCCACAATTCTAAGAAAAGGTCTTCGCAACACAATTGGACAAGATGGATTGCATTCAATATCAAAGAAAATGGAATCAACGGGGACCAGGTTATTATTAACCATAATAGGAACATCATTGACTCCCCAAAGGTTTCTTCAAAGCATTATCAGCAAGAAAAACATCCAAATAGCAATGTTCCAATGGTGGCAAATCAAACATATCATAGAGCTTTTTAGGCATAACAGAAATACTCGCACCAAGGTCACACAAAGCATTGCAATCAAATCTATCTACTTTCGTTTTAATGATGGGCTACCAACCATCTTTTAACTTCTTAGAGATATAAGCTTCAAGTCTTAGTTTATCTTCCCTAACTTTAATGAGAGAGCATTTGTAACATGAGTAGTAATAGCCAAATTTAGTGAGCTAGCTTTACGAATTGGTGTTGACGACGGCGGCGGCTCGGGACCCGTGGAGGAAATAATGAAAACCTTGCTAAGGTTTTTGGTTCGGGGGGTACTTGTAGGCAAAAGGGCGAGGTCGGTGGACCTCTGAGGGGCCCACATCATGTCCTCGCGCGGCCAGATCCCCAGCCGCGTGAGCACCTGATGACGGCGCCTCGGTCGCACACTTCGTCTCGTGTTCGGTCTTCTGACACGTTCCCGATTAAAAACAGACTTCAAAAAAGAAATCGTCCAAGTCCGAGAATATTTCCTTAAGTACTTTTCTGAAACCAAAAACAGCAGAAAACAGTGAACTGGCACTGTGGCATCTTGTTAATAGGTTAGTCCCAGAAAATGCATAAAACTATATAAAATACATGTAAAACATATAATAACTTGGTATAATATAGCATGAAACATAATAAATTATAGATACGTTGGAGACGTATCACTGTGCTACCCACTGAGGAAGTGCGGTGTCGAGCATCCCTGAGATCGGCTCGATACCAGCAAGTGCTCAGACGCTATCACCGCCAGGCGACCTAGTACTCCAGAAAAAGCAAAAACTCGATGGCATGAAAAAATTGTCATCGAAGTGAGAAGGTCCGTACCGGGTTACACACACCCTACGACCTGGAGAGGTTTTCCTGGAGGATGAAAATGGTAGACCGGAAGGCAATGCCTGGAACATCGAGAACCTCCGGAAATTCTACCCCTGACTACAAACACGAATCACATGAAGTTATGATCTACTATGCATGCCCTGGGGGGTAGTGTTCTGTATAATGGTGTAAGAATCGTCGCGAAGGAATAAAAGATAAGTTTTCAATTTCGTGAGCCTCAATTTCTTTCGAGAGTTCGTCCTTACGCAACAGCTCGTAAGTAGGGGGATAGGTATGTGCCGGTGGCTGGCGGGTCGACGCAGCTTCCTATGGGTAGGGGTTGCCTTCCTGACCGGCCGTACTGTCAGAAGTGATTGGGTAGTGATGTACTTAGAAGTCATTTAAGTACAGAGATGCACTACCAACCGTGCTTACGAATTGCTTTGGATGAACTCTCTCATGACAGGAAGAGAGGGTCCGTTCTTTTTCTACTGAAGGTTTGCTATGTGCAGCGCCTCCCCGGGATAGGAAATCTTCAAGAGGAGACGGAAGTGGAGCTTACCCGGGAGAGGCCTAAATCAGAAAGCGTTTGGAAAAAACAGATAAGTCTTGCATACACACACATCTTAGGCATACATCTCGCTTGGAGTCAATATACCGTCAACCTGAGCATGCTTAACGGTGTGTGAGAGCCTTTGCGGCGATCATACATCCTCCCTGGAGAACGATCAGTTTCCCTCTGGATTAGTACCCGCGTCTGTGGAGTAGCGTATAGTGTTCTTGGGGGTATTACTTATGCAGCCGACAGTTAAGGATACTTGCACCCGGGTTCACTCCTCATAAACTGGAGGGCACATAGTGCAAAGGAGGATTGGGAAATGACCCCGGGAGTTGAGCTAGGAAAATGCATACATATTTAATTCTGAAAATTATATGCTATCCTTACATTCAGTTAGGCAACTTGTGCCACATCTAGCCTTCGCTGCTAAGGCTAGCCCAGGCGCTCGGGCTGTGCCACCCTTTTTGTTCATTGGCTACCAGGATAGCTCCTCTCTTCCGGGGAAACCTGGAGAAGGGAAGTGACTCTCGCACAGCATCTTCAGGCATCTCGCGGTGCAGGAACTCCCGCAGAAGGCGCAGATCCAAACTGGCCGAACAAGCGGACGATGCCCTCCACCAACTCGCAAGTGGCTTCTTCTTCCTCCTAAGGAGAATGACACGTGAAGGCCAAGTCTGGCTAAAGGACGAACGGGAGGATAAGAATCACCCTTGCCTGGATGACGGCCTCAAGCTCGGCCAAGGGCTGCACCCTTACCTGGATGACGTCCTCAAGCTCGGCCAAGGCCTGGGAGAGGCTCGGGGTCCCGGTGATCTTCTTTTTCAGGAAGTCCATCAAGAATACTTTCTTGATGGCCCTCACCCGGGCTGCTTCTTGCGCAGTCGGACCTGACACGGCGGTCAGATCAGCAAGGGCACGAGCAATGGACGCTCGGGAGGCCTCCCCTCGGACGGCTTCCCAGATCTTTTCAGCTCGGGGCGCCTACTCGGCGCCCCGAAACGACGACTCCGCCGTGGATATCTCTGAAGACCCATCCCCTGACATCGCCGCCGCCTCACCTCACATCTTTGTCAACTCGCGTCCTGGATCGAGAAGGAGCTACTTCCAGAGGTACGCCGGAAGGCGCTACTTCCAGAGGTACGCCGACGAGGCGGCGAAGAAGGAGTTGAAAGACATCTTCGGCGCCCTCCTTCTGGTAGCTCGTCCCCTCAGGAGGAGGAATCCTCCTCCTCCTTGATGCTGGGCGAGCTTTCCTCATCTTCATCCTCGTCAGAGAAGCCGAAGTCGCCGCTGCTTCTACTGCTACTTTCCGCACAACACTCGACGCGCCTCCTGCAGCACCGAAGACCTTCACGAACAGCGTCGCATCTCCATCGTACATGAATGTTACTCTCTCGCCCCAGGCCAGCTGCTGGGAGCGAGAGAAAAAATTCCACCCATGGCCCAGATGCATGGAGTCGTCGATGTCGTAATCCGGCCAGACCCAGGAGGGGTCGTTGGGGCAGCCTTCGACCTGCAGCCAAAAGCCGGGAGGTTTTCCTTCCGCCATCGCCTCCGCAAAGGACCTTGGGAGGCGCAGACGACCACGAAGCTCGCGGCCTAGATCCACCAAGAACTCGAATGGAGCGAAGCCCGTGTGGGCCAAGCTCCTGGAGGAGGGGAGAGCTCCCCGCGGCCTCCTCGACAACTGCGGCTCACTCTACCTCGACCTCCTCGACCGCCACAACTTCCTCGTCCGTGGCCTCGACATCCACCTCAGCTTCAGACGGGCGGAACTTCTTCGGCGTCGCTAAGGACGATGCAAGTATGCCTCCTGCCTCTCCTCGCCATGGATGCAGAACTTTGGTGGGGGTAGTTGGATTGGAAGGCCAAGAAGGGTGAGTGAAGAACGGAGGAGTACGCCCCCACTTTTATAGCGCAGGCTCGATCCCTATCTTCATGACGGACTCCTCATTTTCTTCGTTTTCAAGGGCCGAGAATACCCACGAAGTTATTCCCCCGCGCGGAATAACTCCAAGGAGAACCAGGCGTCGGACCCAGTTTGACCTTTTTGGTCATCGCTCCGGCAGCCTCAGAATACCGAAGCCGGCGGGACCATGCTCGGGGGCTATTTTCGCAGCAGTGGAACATGGGGTTCCCCTAGAGCTGCCCAAGTGGGTCCACCGCCTGTGGGCCCAACCCCGAGACAAGCAAAGCCAAGGCTGAGAGGCTTGGCGGGTACACCCTCGCCACCAGCACCTCGACAAGTTCGCATGGCCCCCGGGTACCCTCCACCTTGGATCGGAGAGAAGACCCCAGGAGGCGCGAGCCCCGGCATGTTCGGGCTCCCTCCTGGGTACAAGACCGTACAAGGAGATGATAAGGCTTCCACCTCATTCCGGAAGACAGTAGAATGCACAAGAAGGATTGGGAAGCAAGGCGCGACCAGGTGACACCACCTACCCATTGTCAGCCCCTGCCCGCGACTTTTCCCAAAGGTGGCAGAGATCCCACCAACCTGGTGACGGATACTTGGAGAAGAAGAGGCCACGTCGATGTCTCCACCATGGAGAGGGGTTGCCTCCCGCTCCTCGCATGGCCTCTGTGGGATCCCCTTTCACTATAAAAGGAGGACCAAGGCCATGGCGAGGAGGAGGTCGAACTCAAGACGAACTATAAAGAGAAGATAGCTTAGTAGGCATGGAAGCTCCGGCTTTCCAAGGAGGAAGACAACCTCCCAAGCTAGGCTAGACAGAGAGAAAGAGAAGGGAAGGAAGGTGATCTCCTCCGGGCATGGATCTGTCCTTCTTCCTCCCAGTCGGGCTACCCTGCCGGGTACCCTGACGAGCACCACCATTGTAGCCACACCATGGTTCGATCATCTATCCAGACATGTAGGAGTAGGGATTTTAGCCTCCGGGCGGCCTGAACCTAGGTAGATCGTTGTGTGCTTTTCTTGTTCATCCACCATGTCGAGAACGGAGTGCGAGTGAGGAACTTGTCCGGCGATCATCCTCCGGGAGACGTTTCCAGCCTCCTTCGCGCCCCTACCGAATCTACAAAGGGGTGCCTCGCATCCCCGATGTCCGTACTTCCAGAAATGACATCTATTTTGGATCAATGGATCGACCCCCTCCTTGCCATGGCCTTGGCCCTCCTTTTATAGGGAAAGGGGATACCACAGAGGTCATGCGAGGAGCGTGAGGGGTTTTGGCGGGAAGCAACCCCTCTTCGTGGTGGAGACGGCGACGTGGCCTCTTCTCCTCCAAGTATCAATCGCCGTGTTGGTGGGATCTCAGCCACCTTTGGGGAAAGCCGCGGACAGGGGCTGACAGTGGTTAGGTGGTGTGCCCTGGCCGCGCCTTGCTTCCCAAGCCTTCTGGGTTCTTCTACCATCCTTTGGAAGGTGGTGGAAACCTTATCTTCTCCATGTATGGTCTTGCACCTGAGAGGGAGCTCGGCCCTGCCGGGGACTCGCGCTCTTGGTGTCTTCGGTCCCTTCCGGGGTGCAGGAGACCCGGGTGTTATGCATACCCGAAACGACTCTCTTGGCGAGGATGCGCCCGCCAAGCTTCGCGTTGAGTCATAGCCTTGTTCGTCTTGGTGTTGGGCCCACAGGCGGTGCACCCACTTGGGAAGCTATAGGGGAACTCCATGTTCCACTGCTGCGACAGTAGACCCCGGGCATGGTCCAGACGTCTTTGGTCTTTTGAGGCTGCCAGGGCGATGACCGAAAAAAGTCAAAGTGGGTCTGACGCCTGGTCGTCCTTCCATTTCTCGGTGGGGCCTGCCGCCTCGAAGTAGATGCGAGCCCCCGATCCTTTACGTGACCGCGTCGTGCCGCACGTCGCGGTTCGTGCGGGCTTCGGACGTGGTTGTGCATCAACGGTTGAGTCGCGCCGAAGTCGGCACGACTCCTCGATCCCCATGCCCATCAGAGTAATAAGCACAAGTGTGTGATAAAGAATAGTAATGCTGCCCCCTTTTTTCTGTTTCTTTTTTCGATGGCCTACATGGCTCTTTTCACTTTTAGGGGCAAGCATCCTAATATGATATATGATATATGACAACACACTAATGATGATAAAACAACATACTGATGATACAAGTAACTAATATGAATGTGCCATAAGAATACATATGACAACGGTGCCTCTGCCAGTGTAGCAGGTTATGCAGTGCTGTAGCGTAACATGGGTAAAACCACACATCAGCTTTATAGAAACACGCAAAGCAATAAATAAGTAATGCATGACAATAAGTCATGTAATGTAAGATGGATGTTGCATGCCAATATATCTCGGAACAGCTATGGAAATGCTGTAGTAGGTAGGTATGGTGGATGTTTTGAGGAATATATTTGGCTTATGTGTAGGAGAACAAGATGAAGATCTCCCACGAGTTTGGATGTACCCGCAAAAAATGCACCAACTCTCAATGTGAGAAAGGGCAAAGCAAAGTATCGAAGAGGCTAGCAATATGGTGGTGGAAGTGCCATGAAAACCGCAGTTTTAGAACTCACAAGTAAAAAGATTCCAAATAAAAATATGATCATAAGTCATAATGAAAATTACTCCTAGGGGTGTTGTGGTAAATGAATAAGTCACTATTGGGGACCCGACCATAGCGCATAACATAAGGTCATTACGGTTGCTTTAGGCAAAAAGAAGTCATATACCATTATGCAATCAACTGGAATTTAAGTGTGGCACAGTTTTCAAGTTTCTCTAGACCAACCATTTAATCATTCCCCTTTACTAGACCATCATTTTTACCATTAAGCAAATTAATATCTCAAAACAACATCAATGATTCAAGTGCCACATTTAAGGATCTACAAAATTAATGTATCATTTAGTTATACCATCTACCACCTTTAGCATTTTCTGTTCTCAACCAAATACCCCTATCAACTTATTTAAAAGATAAACTCTACAAGTAATTAAACAATGATATATGAGAGTATAATATAACAAAGCTAACAGCTCTAACAAGAGATGCATGAAAAACAAGAGCTAGAGAGCAAACGATAACAAAAGACGAACACTCAACGAATATAAGTGAAGAATACGAGTATTCATATCAAAAAGAGGATCGTGTCTCTCTCCCACACAAAAGAATGATAGGATCCATTTCATTAATAGAATGAAAAAAACAAAAACAAAAACAAACAGACGCTTCAAGATAAGCACATAAGATATGACATAATTAAAATATAGTTTCCTTAGAAAGGACCTGATAGTTTGTCGATGAAGAGGGGGATGCCTTGGGCATCCCCATGCTTTGACGCTTGAGTCTTCTTAAATTATATTGGGGTGAACTACCGAGGCATCCCCAATCTTTGGCTTTACTATCCTATTGATCACATTATATCATCCTCTTCTCTTGATACTTGAAAAATTCCTCCACACCAAACTTAGAGTAACTTCATAAGAGGGTTAGTGCACAAAAAATTATGATATTCTGTAGGAACACAATTTCTACCATTGCTACTGGACATTAGCTAAAGCCACTGATTCTTAATAGGATAAAGAGATCCAATCAAAATAGTAAAAGAGGCATTGCAAAATAAAATGACAGAATCTGTCAAAAACAGAACAGTCCGTAAACACGAATGTTTCGAGACACTTAACTTGCTCAGATCAGAAAACTCAAAAGTAATGAAAGTTGCGTATACATCCGTGGATTATTCACAAAAAGGCAGATTTTTCTAACGTTCCAGTATTGAGATATGAAATTTACGGTGGACAGAAGAAATCTGTTTCTGCACAGGATTTGAATTTAAGCATCAATTCTCAACTAGTGGCTTAACTTGACACAACATTGTGATAAAATAAAAATACAAAGGAATTGCCACAGAGGTAGGAGGACAAGTCCTTGACACAACCAAAACAAAATAAAATACTAGGAAATAAAAGTGGGTTGTCTCCCATAAGCACTTTTGTTTAACGCCTTTGAGCTAGGCACAAAGATTCATATAATGCTCTCATAAAGATGAGAGTTGAAAAACATAGGAGAGCATCAAGAGGTAAACATCAAACACATTTAAGTCTAACCCACTTCCTATGGAAAGGAGTCTTGTGATAGAATAAATTATTGAAACATATAGCAACTATCGTAACAACATGAAACAAATGAAATTTCAAAACTTCCAACCTAAAGAGACGTGTTTTAGTAACTTGAAAGCTTTTACACCCGTGTTTTCCTCTCTCATAATAACTTTCAGTAGCATCATTGATGAAATCCACAATATAACCATCACATGAAACATTCTTATCATGATCCATATGCATAAAAGTTTCATGATCTCCCTAATAAGGAAAGTTCTTGTCATTAATAACAAGGGGAGTAGGATCATCATAAAGAACTTGAACATGATAGACAAGTGATACTCCAAAACGTATCTACTTTCCCGAACACTTTTGCTATTGTTTTACCTCTAATTTGTGCGTGTTGGATGCAACTAACGCGATTTTCAGCATAATTACCCTGGTGTCTTATTTTTGTGCAGAAATATCAACTTCGGAGAAAACCCCTAATTCCAACCAGAACTCATTTTCCATCCGAGAGGGACCAGGAACCACGAAGACCAACTAGAGGGGCCCAAGAGGGCGTCACACCACCTGGTGGCGTGGCAGGCTTCTGGCCGCGCCAGGGGGTGGTGTGACCGACTCGGTCACCCCCTCGCGCCCCCCTCGCGGCAACTTAATGCTTCTGAGCTAAAAACGTCGGGGGCTTAGACACTTTTCCAGAGAACACACCCGTGCGCCGCCGCCATCGCGAACCCTAGTTTGAGGACCAGAAGTCTCTGTTGCGGCACCCTGCCGGGACGGGGAATCGAAGGGGATCATCTGCATCATCATCTCCACCGCATCTCCATCAACCGCATCTCCAGAAGTCTCTGTTCCCCCATCCTTGAGTGAGTAATTCACCGCTGTAGGCTTTAGCGAATGGTAGGGATTGGATGAGATCACTCATGTAATAGCTGTAAGATTATTAGGGCATAGTGCCTATTATCCGTTATCGGTGTTTTACGTGATTGTTGCAACTCGTTATGCTTAATGCTCGACACTAGGGCCCGAGTGCCATGATTTCAGATCTGAACATGTTATTGAATTATGATGATAATTATTGTTTTGAATCATATCTATGAGTTGCATACACACGTTATTGTCCGGAACCGATGGCCCCAAAGTCACAGCAATTGGGATAACCGGAGGGAATGATTATGATGTGAGGATCACATGTATTCACGGAGTGTTAATGCTTTGCTCCGGTACTTTATTAAAAGGAGTACTTAATTACCAGTAGTTTCCCTAGAGGCCCCGGCCTGCTGCAAAGGGGCTGACAGGACAAAAGATGATGTGCAAGTTTCTCATTGCGAGCACACACAACTAAATTGGAATACATGCTTATGATTAGTTAATACTTGGATGCTTTAAATTATTTATCTGTAAATGCCTATGCTATGTTATTACATGAATTATCTTGTCCATGCAACGCCCGTACTTCCGACCCTGTGCCTACAGTATTTTAATCCTGCTGTCTACATCAATCACAATCGTTGTCTCAATTCTCCTGCTACTGTTATTTCACGACTGTCTCTGCTATAAAACTGTTGCTACTTATAATCTTCCTTGAGCAAGTCTATTCACAAGTCCAGCTGATCTGACAAATCATCTGTTAAAGCTTACAAATATTCATTGGCTCCCCTTGTGTCGAATCAATAAATTTTGGTTTTACTTCCCTGGAAGACTGTTGCGATCCCCTATACTTGTGGGTCATCAAGACTATTTTCTGGCGCCGTTGCCGGGGAGTATAGCTTTATTTGCAAGCCCGCCTGAGTGTGATATTGTTCGTTGGAATTTATTCATCATGGGAAGAAATGCTGATAAGAAGTTTCTCACTGTGCCTTCCACTACAAGAAAAGGTACAACTCTGTAACATCCCAAAAATTGTAAAAATTTAAAACTTTGCATTCATGCAACATTCATCATTTAGGCATAACATTACATCACATAAGTACTAAATAAAATTTTAATTATAAGTTAAAATAATTTATAATTCCAGAAAGTGTTTATTTAAACTTCTTTAATAAATATAATTTTTTCCAAATTATTTAATGGGCAAGTATAATGCTAAAATGTTCTAATTTTAATAACCTTTCCAAAACATATTTTTATGATTTTTTCTGAAATGTTTTGAATAGGTTTGCAAATAATTTTGGAAATCAGTTTTGTAAACATTTTTTAATGTTATTTAAAAGAATAGGAGTTCGGGCCGGCCCATGTGCTATCTGCCGCGCGCGCGCAAGAAAACGGCCCAGCCAGCCCGCGCAACCCCTTCTCTCTCTTCCCTCTCGTTGCCAGGTGGGGCCCACCTGTCAGGTTTGTCAACCTCCCACCGAAGATCACGCTTATTCCAAATCGGAGCCGACCGCGATTTCTGAGCGGAATCCGAGCACGGTTTCTCCCCCCGCATCCTCTACTTAAACCCCCACCCCGCCGCCAGTCTCCTCGCCCCAAACCTTAACAATTTTCGCCGCCGGGCTGCCCGGGATTGAGCTTGGAACGCCGCCACCCCCGCCGCTGTAATCCTCACCGTACGGAGTACTCCGGTCACGCCGGACCCTCCCCTCGCCCCCTTCGATTCCCCTTTTCCTAGTGATCGTTTTTGACCTTGCCCCATCTCTTGAATCGTAGCGCTATGTCGCCTTCGTCCGCGACCGACGCCGCCGTCCGCCTCGTCGTCTCCGGCGAAGACCCGAGGAGAGGAGGAGACGCCCGCGCGCGCCCCCACCGCGCCATCTTCTTCGGCACGCCACCCTGCACCGCGCGGTAACAATTTCCCCATCCCGCTCCTATTCGTGCGTGATTCCGGCGATGGCGCCACCACGGTTCGGAGTATTCCGGCAACGGCGCCGCCCGTTTTTGGTCCTTGCGTTGTGAACCGCTGGATCTAGATCCAACAGATCAAGATCGATCTCATCCCGTTCATCCGTTTCTAATTAAATCGGACGGCTCACGCCGCGATCCGCGCGAATCGGTTCGGGCCAATCAGCGATCGCCACGTAGCCCTCCCTTTATTCATTTTCGCAGGGATTTTATAAATAAAACAGAAAACATGCAAAACTTAGAAAATTCATAACTTTTGATCTGTAAGTTCAAATTTGATAAATTTTATATCCACGGATAGCCCTGCTAGTGTAGTTTAATTCTACATCATTTGTTTTTCCTTTTGATAAATTATAATTCGTGTAATTATCCGAGGATTATTTTGGCTATTAAATGTATAACTTAAATAATAAAAATGTTTTTCAAATAAATTTAATTGTTTTAGTGTTGTATTAATGCCCTCTGTCCAGAAATATTAATATGTGTCTTATTTGAAAACTTTCATAAAACAATAAAAGTTGTAGTTATAGAATTCAAGTTTTTGCTATATTGTTTTCAATTATTTAATTGATAGGTAAAATAAGAAATTCCTAAAAATTGCATTTCATAAATTTAATAACAGAAGATATTAAATATTAATAAGTGTGTCTTGTTATACTCATGGGATATCATGCATGCATACATATTTATGTTTGGTGTTGTGTGATATTATGTGGGTATTTATTTTATGTATTGCTTGTGCTAGATTGTGAAGAAGAGGAAGGACTTGCTTGTGATTGTTATTCTTGTTGTGCTTGCTCCTCCTGCTACCAAGGCAAGTGACATTCATATTATACCCAATATTTTCTATATGCATTTGTAGTATATTTTGAGTAGTATGCATGATAGAATTTTTTAACTATTTTATAATGCTAAGTTAGTTTATATTTTGCAAATATCCTAGTAGTGTGTAGCCACCCTTTTTCCATGCAGCCATTAAAAGTTTTTACTAGATGCTTAGCTATGCTATAAAATTATTTATATACCATGCTATGGAAATATTTCTAAGTGTTAAACTTAAAATACACACCTGGGTGGAATTGGTTGGCATGGTTTATGTTGAGTGGCTATTTGGGACTATGCTTGTGGTTGTCGTCGGCTAGGATGAATGTCTATTCTACTTAGGGCCATGAGCATGGTGGTTGTCACCCAAAAGTGCACTTGTGGACGGCCACCCAGGAACAAAGAGATTACTAAGTCCCTACAAGTTTAGATGCTTCCCGTGCAGCCTTTTGACAATGGGCTCTGTCTAGAATAATTAAGTTGTGAGAGTGCAACCTGTCAGCTTGACAAGCATATGTAGAGTTGGTAGGTGGATGGGGTCTTGCTAGTATGGTTGCATTCTTCTTCTGAAAGTTCTTGCCTCAATTCTCTCCTTTCCTTAATGCACTCCAAGTGTATAGGATGTTTGGGTTAATTGAGTCTAAAGGTGAAAGTGCACAACCTCTGCAGAGTCGACAATCTGAGTACTTAGCCGTGTCCCCGGTGATGGACTACTTCGAGCAGCTGGACAAGTATGGACGAAAGAATCTCAACACCGTTTTTCTGAAGTAAAATTTAACTAAGGAAAGAATTGTTGGTGCACTTGGGCTTCATCCCTTGGTGCCAAGTCTTTGAGAAACAAAAGTGTTTTACAGAAGATAGGAGAAAACAAAAGTGCAAAATAGCCTACAACATCACCAAGCCAAATATGCATATAGAATAGACTTGTCGTTTTATATCCACCATAGTCACTTGCCAATACTTTATTGTATTGACCTCCTTCGGGGGCTGCATATTCCAGTGTGCAGGTACTCTGATGAAGAATAAGTTTGGACTCGAGTCTACACCCAACATGTCTGCCTGTGGCGCATGCTTGAAGATGGGGCTCATTTTCTATTTGCTTTTGTTGTGAACTCTGAGTATTCTAGCTAGCCCTCATGGCTATGCACTTTGTAATAAAGCTAAACTTAGCTATTTTTGGATCTCGTTGTAGTATTATGATACTTCTGCAATGATACTTTATATTTTGTACTATGGTGATGGTAGTGATCCAGGGACTAGCACTTAACACAGGTGTTCCATCTTTATATAAAAGATGGAGCGATACAAAATGGTATCAGAGCAAAGTGTTGCCTGTAGGTTCGAGCCCTTAGGATTGGTTAAGCCTCTTTTTTATCATAATATTACCATCTTTGAAGTATGTTGGATCCTAGCGGCATAGTGGGATGAAGCGGCCCGGGACTAACTTTACATGTCCGCGCACATGAGACCTATTCCACAATTATAAGTGGCTGGCCGGGTGTCTGTCTCTCTCACTATAGTGAATATCCAACCTACAAAGAGTTGATAATAGTGTTGATCCCCTTTCAGAATAGAACCCTTATTTTCTCTAAGTACTTAATTACACCATGACTAGTACTTCTTACCTTATGTATCCTGTTTTAACAATTTCTACTCTTATAACTTAAGGATGTCGTTCTTCATGTATCAAACTGCGGAGGACTTCAAGAACAAGCGTTTTGGAAGATACCTTCTGGAGTTAGTAGAACTACTGGCGCTTCCAACACCCATCATCAAGGCAAGCCAGCTGAAGCACTTCAACAAAGAAGACTTATGGGGAGTTCGTCTTTTTCAACAAGGGCGCCAGACTGAACCCAAGACCGAAGATATCCAGTACAAGTCGATTAGTGACTCCTTGGAGAAAGGGCTGAATCTCGTCACGCAGGAGCTAATAGGACGTCTTTGCTGGCAATTCCAGGAGGAGTTAAAAGACCACTACTTTTCTAACCTAGGCCAACGTGACGAAGATGGGATACCCTACCTTGTTAACGAGGAAGACAAAAACAAACCAGAACCTTTGCACCCTTATCTCCAAGACTTAGAAATTCACCTCTGGCAACTAGAAGAGGATAGGCGCAATGAGCTGCTGAAGAATGATGAAATAATGGCCCAAGTCAAGGAGACTCAAAAGAAGATTGAAGCCCAGGAAGAGGTGGCCAACACTCAAGAGGAGAAATTTTGAGCTCAAAAGAAGAAGTTCCAAAATCAAGAAAAGAGAATCAGAGACAAGAACAAGGAGATCAAGACCTGGAAGGATGAAATTCCGAGCAACGACGTCGAGTTCGAAGCTGATCGAGACTCTACAACGTGAGAAGAGAATCCTACAAGCGAAGATTGAAGCCCTGGAGAAGGAAGCGAGCGAGACTCTGCACCGTGAGAAGACAATCCTACAGGAGAAGAATGAAGCCTTAGAGAAGGAGGTGAACGACTACAAGGAGATTCTTATGAAGGAAGGCATCACCATCGAGGAGGTCGAAGAAGATGAAGGAGATGTCATGGACGAAGTTTAGACTTAGTAGTTGGACCACCATGTTATTCCTCGTTTAGTTCGTCGTTTTTTAAAAAACATTGATCTCCAACTTGTGGTGTGAAAATGTTAGAATGTTTTGGTTTGCAGACTCCGTCGTTTTATTTAATCAACTTAGAATGCCTGTTTCGAATTGCTAAGTAAGAAAATTTCTTGGTTTTTTATTGAATGTTAATTGTTTGACTTGGTTGTTTTGTGCATGGGTAGAAATTTTCTTGTCTTAGTTCTATCTATCTCTTACTCATCTATGCTGAAAACCCCATAGATGTCTCCTCGTCGTGATACCGACAACAATGATGACATGCAACAACTGATGGCCGCTCAAACTCAGCTGATGACTATGATGACTCAGTTCATTGCCACAACCAACAACAACAACCCACCACCTCCACCACCACCACCCCTAGTGGACAGACTTGCTAGGTTCCTAAGGCTTAGGCCTAATAAGTTCTCCTCTGCTACCGATGTGAGGACCCCTCTGACAACCAGCCAGAGATGCCCACGTTATGTAAACAGATCACGATCCCAATGATCAGTGCATCGCGATCACATAACCAACATGGTATACAAAGTTACATCATACAACTCGAATAGTATAAGACTTACATAAATAATGGTCTCATGACCAAGCCTGCAAACATCGTCACACTTTGCGAATATTTACTAAGGTTCAGCGGAAGCTTCGGCTAGCGTCGACCCTCGTCACGTCCTGACGCATTCCCACAGAGCAGTTGAGCGGGACACTCAGTTGGCGTAGTCGTCGGCGTACTCCTCCTTCTTGTCGTACATCTCCTCATTTCAACCTGGACGTTTGAATATCCAGGGACACAGCCATATGAGTACATTTACGTACTCGCAAGACCACCTCTAAGGCTTAAGTTTTCATGATAATGCAAGAAAACACTTTTCGAAAACTGGGATAGCTGCTATATACGACTATAGGGATTAGTTTTCGAATACCATGATTTTAGAAATAGAGAATACGACATTTCTATATCTTTGTTGAAGAAAAACATTTAGAGATAGAATTCTCTTCTCTTAGATATAGCAAGGACATATCCAAGTTCAAAACTTTCTTTTGTAAAAGTTTATCAAAACACTAGGATAGGGGTAACCCTTTTTCCTGACTTGAGATCGAACTGATTGTCTCCCCGAGACCAATCATCCTCACCCAAATTTCCGTACCTCCCAGGTACCACTTTGTTGACTACTTGCTTCCTTCGAAAACACTTCTCTTTCGAAAATCATAAATAGCCAGCATGCCTCGTGGGACCTTTCCAACCGTCCATGACCGCGGACGCAGCAATTCGAATAGATTTACACTCTGCAGAGATTGTACACTTTACCCACACCAATCGGTCCTTCCGCCGTGTCTTCCACGGCCCGTCATACGACTGCATGCGGGGGTCCGGATAACACGATCAAAACTTTCCACTATGACCACCCTAGTATCGGGGCCTCCCGGTAGGTTTGTTCTCCTCGGCACCGTGTGCTCCACTGGACCTCTTGGTCTTTCCCCGGGACGCTACACCGCCACGTTAGGAGACCTGCCGTAATCGTCCGGCTGCTGATCCCCAGCAGTGTATTGTCTCTTCGGACGACAACCCGGCTTCAAGGGCCCAGCCCCCATAGAAAGTATGAGAGCCCCAACACTAAAACAGACAAGCTTCCGGCTAAGCCCTACCCATGTCAGGTAGTGTGATTGCACGGGTTAATTGTTCGGGCGGCAGCTAGGGTCACACTTTGTTTTTCAAAACACCTCCTCCTCCGACTACTCCCAGCAGCTCGGCTTTTCGCAAACATCTCCGATTGCTCCCAGCAACTCGGGTTTTAATAAAACACTTGCCCGCCGATTGCTCCCAGCAACTCGGGTTTTCCTCCGTAAAACAGTTTTATCAAATAGGTCCCCATCCTATAGTTTTGAGATAAGTAGATGAAAGAAGTCTACTAGAAAACTTAATCTATTTGATGGAGCCTTCAACAACAAGGCTCATCAGGTAAAACTTTGTTAGTAATACCTACAGTATTCTAGCAGATAACTTTGGCCAAACAATATTTTGTAAAATAGTTTTCGGGTGGCAAGGTGCCACAAAAGAAGTAAAACATGCATTATTTTATTTTAAAACAAAACATGCTTGATAAATAATAGGTTCATTAGAGTGGTGAGGTGGCTTGCCTGGCTCAGCAATATTTCCTTGGTCTTGATCTTGATGTTCCTCAGGTTCTTTCCTCACTTCCCGATCGTATCTAACGTCGTAAAAAGGAAAATGAACCACACTCAGAACACCAGACAAAACCACAAGGACATAACAAACAGCAAGCATTGTACAAGACACTGAGATACAAACAGTAGCAAATAACTCCTTTAGCTCTACAACAACAATCAACAAGGTCCATAGAGCTAAGACAATAACAGATTCTCCTAAAAATATACACAACAATTCTGAGTATTAAAAGGTAGTTCTTCAGAACATTATAACAACACATTACTTGGGGTTATCATATCATTTAATAAGGGTTGTTATATTAGTTTCAGGAAATACTTCAGACAAAAGTATCTTAGTAGATTAGGAAATACTTCAGACAAAAGTATATTAATTGTTTAGGAAATACTTCAGACAAAAGTATCGTAATCACACCAGCAAGTATTAATATTAACACGAGCATTGAGCACCCTCACATGCAACCATGTTACTAGCTCAAGAAACACCTAGTATTAAGTAACTAAGCGACAAACAATAGTAACATCACTGTCCAACCAAGTTTATGACTAAGAGCTATAAAGGTGCATTAAGCCTATTTAATAAGACACTGCAATTAATACCACTTCAACAATTAAACCAAACAATCACACAGTAAACAAGTGTTGACAGCAAATCTTGAAGAGAACAAACCATACAACAATCATTACACAGCACAAACAATTACTGTATAGCATTTAACACCAAACAATCATTCACATGCATGACACATAAATGAAATTAGTGCAACTCCTAGGAAACAAGATGAACTATGTGAAACTCAAAAGTGAAGGGACAAGCAATACTTTCAGTAAATTTATTAAGGCTATTAAAGGATAACCTGTGCTTCTGGACTTATGAGTTACTAAGCACATCAACACCTAACAATTCAAGTAAAACCGGGAATTAACTTATTACATTTATTGAATAAGTAAGATGATGTTTAAAGAGATAAAACATAACACACAAACATACCCACAAGCAGAGCATATAAACACAATTGATGTTATTATTAGGGTACAACGTGAATAATGCTAAACATAAGTAAACAATGCACCACACATTATAAAAGTTGTTCAATCAAGTAATTATTATTGAGTTAAGGTTCTGATCTTCAAAAGATGATTAGTAATGTTTATTCAATTCACATTTGTTAAGAACAAATGATTAACATCTAAGACTCCTATTAGCCAAATGTTGCTGCTTTGGGAGATAAGTTATAACTCCAATAATATTGTTCAGAAATATAAGATCTTCTACCATTGTACACCTAGTAGCTATAGGAAGCTAGGAAAATTGGATTTGCATCAAAAGTTATTACAGAACATGAGTTAAAAATCATACAAATGCTACTGGTCTCAAAACCAAAAAGATTGTAGCTTTAGTTTTATTAATCTCCTGTATGAATGGTTAATTTCTGTGGATAGGTATTTCCTTAATCTTTCTTTAGAAATTGGATTCACTCAATTTGGACACTCCTAGCTCCATATATTTCAGTTTTATTGGAACACACACATTTTACCATTAATGGTGTACAACATAAGATATAAATTATTTTTACACAAACCCAACTTTTCATGCTTAGGAAAACACATAAGTATCCAACAAAATTACTCTTAATTTAATTTTACAAACATATATAGTACCAAACATTAAAATCAAACACATGCAAATAACAGAAAATAAAAATATTCTTCTTCTAGTGTAATAACCTACTGTTTTAGAAACTAATCTACCAAGAGTAAAATATAAGATGAAATACAAGATTGCACATATCACAGTCATACAAATATATTTTTGAGAAGGGACAGTGCCACATGATTGAGAAAACACATAGCTATGCTACAAAATTTATTTCACAATTTTTGCATGCACATATCCAGCAGAAATGAATAAAAGCTAGGCTACCAAATCACTGAAAAATAAATAGAGAGATAAATTGCTTAAAAGGAAAAGATTAGAAGGGCCGGATCTAGAGCGGGCTTCTCTGAGCGAGATGGGCCGGCCCAGTGCGCGTCGCGCGCGTGGCGAAGGGCTGCGCGTCCGTGGATCTCAGATCCAACGGCCATGAATAGATCGGGGCTCTTCAAACCTGGGCCGTTGATCCAAAGATCGACGCCTCCTGCTCGTCTCCTTCCTCGAGACGGGAACGCCAGAGGAAACCGGCGGGAGAGAGAGAGAGAAGAAGGGGGCGGCCTCGGTAGCTCACCTAGGGGACTCATGGGTCGAAGGAGAGGGGTGCGGGTGGATGCGGAAGGCAAGGGGAGGCGAGGGGTGGCCGCAGTTCCTGCCGGAGAGGTCATGAATGGTGAGGACGCCTCCGGGACTTCTGCAAGGGAACGGGGATGCCAGAGAGGTAGTCAGGGAGGAGGGGAGCGTGCAGGAAGAAAAATGGAGTGCAGAGGTGGTCGGAGGTGACGGCATTTCCCCGTGCAAATTTGCGGAACCGAGGTCAAGATCTTGCGCTCCCGGGCAGGAGGGAGGGAGAGCTTGCTCTCCCTTGGCAGGGGTGAGAGAGGAGAGGTGAGGGAAGCCGAATGGCAAGGAGAGAGGAGCAGAGGGGCTCTCGGTGATCTTATCTGAGAGGGGTGGCCGGTTCGGTGCTCTCGGCATGGGCAGGGGTAAAGAGAGAGCAATGGCAAGCGATTGGCTCGGGGAGACGGTGGAGGAGCGTCTGCTTGCACCGGAGCACGGCTTGGATGCTAGCGGGTGGCTTGGAGCTGATGGAGGGAGGTGAGTTCACTGTTTTGCTCTCTCCTGCCTGCAAAGTGCTCGACAGAAGTTCCAAGAGAAAGAGGACAAATAATTTGGGGTTAGGGTTTTGGGCAAAGTCGTGCTGTGGGTACTTCAGGGGTGTGGGAGTTTAATGCATACACAAACCAACTAGCTGGACAAGAGGAGAGGGTAGATTTGAGAGGTTGAAATATTTGTGGGAGATGTTGATTTGGTGACTTTGCTAAGAAGAACAAATCAATTCTATGACAAGAAAATAAGATGCAAGAAGATTTTATTAGAAGGGGCATAGGGGGAGTACTTGGCCAAAAAGATTAGGTCAAAAGGTTTTAATAACCACTATATAAGAAAATAAGAAAAGGTTATCTAAAAACACATATGTGGTCACCTTATCAAGAAGCACTAAAAACAAGCATGAATTTATGATCAAACATTTTTGAATATTTTAAATATGGTTATGTGTGGATAGTAGAGATGATAAGGATGAGGTTAGGTGAGTTGCATTTCCAAATTGAATAAAATAAACTCTAATGGTCATGTTCTAGAAAGACTAGAAATGAAGGGAAATGAAGATGGTTATTTCTTATTTGAAAAATGGAAATATTTGAGTTACTCCTAAAATCAAACATTATAATAAAGAGTTAAACACACCTTTATCACATGGCGCAACATTTAAAGCATGAATGGTCTCAATTAAATTATATAAATAAGATGTTGTCTCATACACCACCACATAAAATAACACACTCATGGGAAACAATTTAAACACATAACATATAGGTCAACCACACATAAAAATAGATAAACACCCACACAATTGGATCAATAGCCACACTTTTAATATAGATCAAAAATATTTGTGAAGTGGTGATCATAATGATCCAGGTATGGTTCTTGGTATAAATAGAATTACTCCAACATGCTGATCATTGATTTCCAGAGACTAATTAAATTGGTGTTTTGGAAAAGAGAGTTGGTAATGCTTGCAACATATTATCATCCAATATAATTTAAGACTTATTATATGGTCCTATATAGTTTTGCAAACATGTAGTTTTGGAAATACTTTTATTTTCTCAATAAAACTGCATTTGGGTAATTGTTAAAATCAAGACCTCATGATGACTATAGTTTGTTAAGAATAAGATAGGAGAAGATATATGTATTGTTTTACTTGTCATAATACTGGATTTTCAGAAATCATATTATAACTTGAGTTTTGAGGTTGATAGATAGAGAGGTCATCAACACAAACACAAATCAAAACAAAACAAGACAAACAAAGGAAGCAAGAGTGAAAAACATTCATAAGTAATGTATTTCAAAAAGTTTTTTGTTCCCTCGGAAATTTGGGTCTTTATTAATTAAGTTTTTTATTGTTTCCAAAATTTGGGGTGTTACAACCAAACCAATAGTGGCAGATGACTGGCTCCGTTCAGTCAACAAGGACTTGGTAACTTGTGAGTGTTCTGAGGCAGAAAAGTGAGGTTCACTGCACACCTGTTGGAAGGACCTGCTGGACTGAGGTGGGAGACTTATGAAGTGACTCATCCTTTGGATGGCATGACTTTGGATGCGTTCAAGGAAGGTTTCCGCAATGCTCACATTTCCTCTGGCATAATGAACCTGAAGAAAGAGGAATTTTGCAACTTGAGGCTGTGAGGTAGAACTCTGAAGGAGTATATGGATGACTTCTGTATAATATCAAGGTATGCACCAGAAGACATTGACACTGATGCTAAGAGGAAGAATTTTTTTTTCAGTGGACTTAAGGGAGAACTGAAGATACCCTTGTATGTGGCATATGCTCCTAACTATCAAGCTCTGTTGGATCAAGCAATCACTCTGGACAACAACATAAGAAAGGAAGAGAACGGGAAGAGGAAGTTCAGTGCAAGTAAGGTTCATTCTGAAGGGACACACAAGAGACAACACACCTCTGAAGTCAGGGGCCATAAATCTTGGAATCACTCCAACAATGGTAGTGGCCAAAAACATCACGGTCATAACCACAATGGAGGATACAAAGGAAGCAATGGAGGATACAAAGGAAGTAATGGAGGATACAACGGAAATAATGGTGGATCCAGGGGAAACCATCGCCATGGCCGTAATCATGGAAATGGTCATCACCGTCCTAACTATGAAGGGAAGAAAGATTTGTCTAATGTGACTTGCTTCAAGTGCAAGAAGACAGGACATTATGCAACTGAATGCCCAGAGAAGAAGGCTGGTGAAAATTCCAAGACCAATCCTTTCCAGAAGGGAGAAGTGAACCACATTAATGTGGAAGAAGTTCACGATGAACCTGATGCTGTGATTGGTACGTTCTTGCTCAATTCTTTTCCAGCATTAGTCTTATTTGATACTGGAGCGTCACATTCATTCATATCAAGAGCTTTTGTAAACAAACATGGGCTAGCTGAGGAAAGTCTAGGAAAACCTATTAGGGTAAGCTCACCTGGAGGGGAGATGATAGTAAATTCTGGGTGTAGGCAGTTAGACTTGAAGATTGGTAAGCACACCTTTCCAACAGACTTAGTCATCCAAGAAACCCAAGGCTTGGATGTTATCATCGGAATGGATTGGATGACTCGTTTTGAAGGAATCATATACTATGCAAATAGAGCAATCACCCTCACCACCCGAGAGAAAAGGAAGATTAAGTTCAGACCAACTTTCGAACTTAAGAAGGTTAGGCTAAATTCTCTTAAGGGGGTTAGCCTTGGTGATGTGATTATTGTCAAGGAATACCCAGATGTTTTTCCGGAAGAACTACCGGGAATGCCACCCGATAGAGATGTAGAGTTTCTCATCGAACTGAAACCGAGCACAGGACCAATAGCTAAAAGACCATATCCTACGGCCGTCGATGAACTGAAAGAGCTCAAGAAGCAACTGGAGGAACACATCCAGAAAGGCTTTATTCGTCCATGTTCATCACCATGGGGAGCACCAGTCTTATTTGTTAAAAAGAAATATCAAACTCAGAGGCTAGTCACGGACTACAGGGATATAAATGAGCAAACTATCAAAAACAAGTACCCGTTACCCAAGATTCATGAACTATTTGATCAACTGGAAGGTGCTTGTGTTTTCTCAAAGATCGATCTTCGATCAGGGTACCTCCAAATGAAAGTTAGAGAAATGGATATACCCACGACTGCCTTTGTTACGAGATATGGCTCCTACGAGTACACCGTAATGCCTTTTGGATTAACCAATGCTCCAGCCTATTTCATGAATATGATGAATAAAATGTTCATGGATTTTCTGGATAAGTTTGTGGTAGTGTTCATAGATGACATTTTAATCTACTCCAAGAGTCACAAAGAACATGAAGAGCATTTGCGTCTAGTATTGCAGAGACTACGTGAACATAAGTTGTATGCCAAATACAGCAAGTGTGAGTTTTGGTTAGAACAAGTCGGATTTCTAGGCCATGTGGTGTACAAGGAAGGTATAGCGGTGGATCCTGAAAAAGTTTCAGCTGTAACTAATTGGGAGCCGCCAAAGAATGTTGGAGAATTACGAAGTTTTCTTGGTCTAGCAGGATACTATCGTAGATTCATTGAAAACTTCTCCAAGATTGCCAAGGCTTTGACGGAATTGTTAAAGAAGGAGAAGAAGTTTGAGTGGACGAAGGCATGTGAAGCCAGTTTTCATGAATTGAAGAGACGTCTAGTTTCAGCCCCAGTTCTAGGTTTACCTGATATAGAGAAGGAATTCCAAGTGTATTGTGATGCTTCACGCCAAGGCATGGGAAATGTGTTGATGCAGGAAGGCAGAGTGGCATCTTATGCCTCCAGACAGCTCAAGAAACATGAAGCAAACTATCCTACTCATGATCTAGAGTTAGCATCAGTGGTACATGCCCTGAAGACTTGGAGACCCTATCCGATGGGAAAAGATGTGAAGTATTCACGGACCACAAAAGTTTTAAGTACATTTTTACACAGAAGGAATTGAACATGAGACAGAGGAGATGGTTGGAGCTTATTAAAGATTATGACCTAAGTCTCCAATATCACCCGGGAAAAGCTAATGTAGTGGCAGACGCCCTGAGTCGTAAAATGTATGTGAATGGCCTCACATCAGGAGAAATACCCGAGGATTTATGCAAGGCATTCAAGGACCTCACATTGAAAGTAGTACCAGAAGGTTTTGTAGCATCATTAGTAGTACAACCTACTTTGATGGACAAGATACGTGAAGCTCAGAAAGGAGACAAGGAAATAGAAGAAATCAAAGTCAATCTGAGAGCAGGAAAAGCTAAGGGATTCCATGAGGATGAGCAAGGGATTTTGTGGTTTGAAAAACATGTATGTGTGGCCAATGATCCTGATATTAGGAAGGTAATTCTACAAGAAGCTCATGAGACACCTTATTCCATTCATCCGGTACCAAGATGTATATGGATGTGAAGGAAAGATTCTGGTGGAACAATCTGAAAAGGGAAATAGCAGAATATATCGCAAAGTGTGATGTATGCAGTCGAGTAAAAGCAGAACATCAGAAACCAGCAGGACTTCTACAACCTTTGAAAGTGCCGGACTGGAAGTGGGATTCTATTGGGATGGATTTCATCACCGGATTACCAAGGACCAGATCGGGTAATGATTCTATTTGGGTTATCATTTGCCGTCTAACCAAAATAGCTCACTTTATACCCGTGAAGACCACGTATACAAGTGCTAAGTTAACGGAAATTTACATGAAGAGAATTGTGTGCCTTCATGGCGTTCCTAAGAGTATCGTGTCTGGTAGGGGGACCCAGTTCACGTCCCATTTGTGGAAGCAGTTGCATGAATCACTGGGAACCAAATTGGAATTCAGTACGGCTTTTCACCCGCAAACAGATGGCCAGACTCAAAGAGTAAATCAGATTTTAGAGGATATGTTAAGAGCTTGTGCGCTCGATTATGGGTCTAGCTGGGACGATAATATCCCTTACGCTGAGTTCTCCTACAATAACAGTTACCAAGCCAACATTGAGATGGCACCGTTTGAAGCCTTATATGGAAAGAAATGCACAACCCCATTATTGTGGAGTGGTGTAGGAGAACAGAGTTTCTTCGGACCTGATATAATACATGAGGCTGAAGAGAAGGTGTAGTGTACCTGCACTTAAGATATGGCAGATACATGTGTATAGTGCAAATCCCTGGATCGATTCGTTTGCACACACAGTTACGATGTAATATCACAACAAAGTATCAATTTATTACAACGCTGATCCAGACTTAGAAAATATTCATTACAAATTTGCATAGCATAAAGCTAGCAGTGAACAGAGTAAACAGCGGAAAATTATTCTTCATGGAGTCCCCAATCATCATCATGTGCCACAGGCGAACATGTTGGTTGAAGACTCGAAAACCCTTAGTAAAATTCTCACTCATCATCAGAACAGTCTGCAATAAGATATATATTGCAACAACGTGGGTCAGAACCATTAAAATGGAACTGGCAAGTGACACTATGGTGGACACTTAGAGGAATAACTCTATGACCTATATGCTTATTTGGCTAGTGGAGCTCAAGGCTATTTTGCAGAAAGCAAGTTTTTCCCTAACTTTTTGAAACAACTTTACCTCGTTGAGACAAATATGGTATGAAAGCCATAGTCTCATTCTACCCTTGTTCACCCATCAAGTTTTTAATTTAAAAATTGGAATGGTGGAATCCTCCGTTGACGTCCTCGTTCAGCTGCTCAATTGTCCGTTTCCGGGGACACGGCTAAGTACTTAGATTTTAACTCTGCAGAGGTTGTGCACGTTCACCATTGTACCCATTCAACCCAAATATCCTTTACACGCTTATAGTGATAAGGAAAGGAGAAGAATGAGACGTGATCGTTCAGAAGCATTTTCCCTCCCACTCTGGCCTGACGCGCTCCACCTACAAACCACTACCTCCACCTGTCAGGCCGGGGCGAGTCCATGCAGCTTAGTTGATCAAGCCAGAGCCCATATTGGCAATGGTTGCACGAGAAGCAATCGTCACTTGGAGTTCTTCAGATTCCTCTGTTCCTGGGTGGCCATCCACAAGTGAATATCCCACAGGTAAATCCCCTGGGGACAACACTCAACTCATATAGCCAAGCAACCAATTCCACCCAGGTGTTTGATTATAACTTAGTAGAATTTAACATTTTCTCAAAATAGTTTTGCATAGCATCACAATTCTACTAAGTATTTTCATAGGAACCTAGACACAGGAATAAGGAAGTCTAAACATGGCTTCCATAGCAATACTATCCTACACATGCTTATAGAAAAATAATCTACTCATGCATAGAAAAATAATAGGACTTTTATGGGGGTGTGCCACTTGCCTTTGGATGATGTCTTTGCTCACAAACTTTTCAACAACGAATGTTTGCTCTCCGTTCAATCTAAACAATATAAGCAAATAACAATACAACAATAAACATAAACATCAAAAACAGAGTTACGACTGATTTAATATGAATTTTGGAAGTTATGTCTAGTCAGAAAAACGAAAATATTGAATAGGTGACCTATGATGTTTTTCTAATGGCTGCTACCCTTCATCAAGTGATATGTACGTAACAAGATAGAAGGACACACATCAGCAGCACACCGGCGAGAAAAGATGACGGCGGCGGTGGATCGGCGGGGCGATCGCAGGCGGACGCGGACGGTCGGCGTGTTGTGGTCGTCGGCGACGGGTGTGGACGGCGACGATGTTTCGGAAGCTCCCGGATGCGAGGGAGACAACGGCGACGCGCGGCTGGACGCGGCGGAGAGGAAGACGGTGTCGGAGTTGAGCGGCGATTCCTGGAGCTGCGTGGAGAGGCGGACGGAGTGGCGACGGCGACGATGACCTTTGGGTCGAGCTCGGCCTCCACGATTTGGCTGTGGAAATGAAGCAAGGAGGGTGTTTAAAGGAGGGCACGGGCGTGAGAAAGAGTAAGAACCAAGAATCGGCGGCGGGGACTCACTCTGCTCGCCGGAATCAAAGAGATACGGTGGCGGTCGAGCGAAACTCCGGCGAAGAAATTCGTCGTCCTTGGGGCGTATTGGAGAGGGCTTTTGGGGGGGATGGAGGAGGATGTCGAGGGCTTTTTATAGAAACCAACCATGCTTGATTTGGTGTAGTAATTTGCCCGCAATTAATTAGAGATTAATTTCGACCAAAAACGCTCATGTTTAATGGCGGACGAAATTAGAGCAATTTAGTGCATTTAAGAGAGGGCTTTTATGGGGGAGTGAAAGAGGAGATCAAGGGCTTTAATAAGAAACAAACGGTGTATCATTTGGGGCTCTAAATCAACGGGAATCAATTCGGTAAGTTTGCACGGGAGCTGTTTTCGCGTTTTCTGGTTCTGGAGCATTAAGGACGATGCTGACGTCAGCATGACGTCAGCATTTTTTTTTCTGATTTTTTTTAGTTCTTTCATAACTTTTGATTTAAGACTCCAAATCTAGTCAAATAAATTTCTACAAATTTGTAAAATTAATATCTTTGTGTTAAACCAGTTGGGGGCATGTTTTGAACATTTTTCAAAAATCAAAATTTTTAATTATTGATTAATTACAAATTTGCCACTTAATGTCAAATTTGAAAACATGGCTTAAATAATTTTGTTTTTGGCTAAATAAAATTTATAAAAATACAACACTTATATAAGTTTAAAATTAAGTTATTTAAACTCATTTTCCAATATTAAATAATTTTTGGCTTTAGTACAATATTAAATAACATCACACATTTATTTGAAATGAAAAGGGAAATATAATGTATTCATTTTTAGTTCAAAATAATTTTGTGCACCATTGTATTTTATATTATGATAATTCATTTGAAAACCTTATAACAACTTTGGAAAATATTTTTGATTTAATTAATTTCTTATATAGAAATATATTCATGAAAGTCATTTCATGTTTTGAAAATACATGAAAATCATTTAAGCTAATGAAATGTTTATTTGGGTTGTTAAGTAATTATAAAATCTATGAGGTTTTAAGTTATAAACTATAGGCTTATAATTTCCAAACTATATTTTGAACTTAGTTGAAAGAATGAAAACCATTTGGCAATTATACCATTTTAATAGTCTTGAATTTAAGAATAGATATGGCTAAGTGGTTGAAATCAATTACTTATAAGTAAACTATTTACTTAAAATAAAATGGTTTGTACTTTATAAAACATTTGTCAAATTACATATTAAGGTTTTTGAAATACAATGGATAATGAAATGTTTAATTGGAAATAACTTTTGAAAATAATGACACATTGGGAATTTTGAAATAATAGACTTTTTCAAATTGGTTGAAATCTTTTATAGTTAGTTTTCTTATGCATTTTAATATTTTAATTTAATCAAAACAAAAGTTTTAAATTTGAGTGATTTTTGAACATTCCAAAATGTTGGGATGTTACAGACTACCACCCTTAAAAGGAATCTCGTCCCCGAGATTCGGAGAGGCTAGGAAGACAAAGCAAATGCTTAAATGATTCTGATAACTCTGGATGTTTTGAGAAATGAAATTTCTGACATGGAAATTGGAAACTAGCAGGGGATGAATTTTCTGATTTGGGTAGGCCAGAAGAACGACGGTTTGGGATCTCTGGATTGTGGTAACCGGATTTAAATCAATCTGGGTGGCTACCACCCTTAAAAGAAATTTTTGTGGTCAGTCTAGGAACTTTGTTTAATCTTGTTTGTTTCTCTGATGTAGAGCGTACAAGTATTCATATTACAATGGCATGTGGTGGATAAAGAAAGTTTTAACACTCACGTTTTCCACTCGGTCCTTGGAGAGATTTATCCTTCTTCCAGTCAGGGCAGTCACTGGCATAGTGTCCCGTATCTTTGCACTTGTAGCATCTTATGTGGCTAAGATCTTTCTTGGATTTAACCCTTTGTCCTTGTTCCTCCAGGTTCTTCACGAGAGACTGTCGCATTACTTCCTTGGCTTGCTGGCTAGCTTGTTGCACCAGGGGATAAAGTTGACACTGAATTGGGACATGGTTTGTTCCTTCACACAGGAAGCAAGTAACCCGTCTTATGCGGCGTCTTTTAACTGGACGTCTGGGTTGACCATGGGGCCACTCATCAGAACAATCTTTGGACGTATGTCCTGCTTCTCCACAAGTTTTGCCAGCCTTTAGTTTGGTCATAAGGTTCTCTTCAAAATCACTATGGTTTTGATCAATCTTAGGCAGTTGGTCATTGATCAACTTCCACTACTGACTCAGGTTCTCTAATAGTAGTCGCATAGTTGTATGCAAATCATTGGTGTTGGTATTGGGGTGAGACATTTGTTTGGTTTAGAAAGCAATGAGTTGAATTATTTGTACTGTGGAGGAATCCTAGTTCAATAAAACAAAACAAGGCAACCAATCTATAACATAATCAATCAACGTCTAACAAAATCAAGCAACAAGGTTCAAACACAAGTAAACACATACGTGAAAATTTTCAAAACTTCTTTTGAAAAACCAAACTAATCGTTTATCAAACGAAACACACCAATGTCATGGAAAGACAAAATTGATAGTACTACCATACCACAATTTGATAGGTCAATACATCATCGGATCTCGTTATTCTAATGGGTAGGTGGTCTAATCTATCCTTTTCTTGAGTGCTTCAAGTTCTTGTTTAACTTTCTTGGATATCTTCAAAGTGTTGGTCGAATCCTGGTTCTTAAGTGGTCTTCCATGTATGTAGAACTTCATGTTGCATCGTAGCTTTTCCATATGAAGCAGCAGAAACAGACTTAGACTATAAGAACATGGTCATCTAGAAAAAGATAAGATGTTTTCAGAAGGTTGATAGTAGATGAGAGTATGAGGAAGATAAAATGAAGAGTTTTGTTTTTAGAAAAGTGAATAAAATAGATTTTCAATCCTATGGTCAAATCCTATTTCTATCCAAACCTAGGGTTTCGAACCTACAGGCAACACAGTGCTCTGATACCATCTGTAGTGTACCTGCACTTAAAATATGGCAGATGTGTAAAGTGCAAATCCCAGGATCGATTCGTTTGCACAAACAGTTACGATGTAATATCACAACAAAAGTATCAATTTATTACAACGCTGATCCAGACTTAGAAAATATTCATTACAAATTTGCATAGCATAAAGCTAGCAGTGAACAGAGTACATCGGAAAATTATTCTTCATGGAGTCCCCAATCATCATCATGTGCCACAGGCGAACATGTTGGTTGAAGACTCGAAAACCCTTAGTAAAATTCTCACTCATCATCAGAACAGTCTGAATAAGATATATATTGCAACAACGTCGGTCAGAACCATTAAAATAGAACTGGCAAGTGACACTATGGTGGACACTTAGAGGAATAACTCTATGACCTATATGCTTATTTGGCTGGTGGAGCTCAAGGCTATTTTGCAGAAAGAAAGTTTTTCCCTAACTTTTTGAAACAACTTTACCTCGTTGAGACAAATATTGTATGAAAGCCATAGTCTCATTCTACCCTTGTTCACCCATCAAGTTTTTAATTTAAAAATTGGAATGGTGGAATCCTCCGTTGACGTCCTCGTTCAGCTGCTCAATTGTCTGTTTCCGGGGACACGGCTAAGTACTTAGATTTTAACTCTGCAGAGGTTGTACATGTTCACCATTGTACCCATTCAACCCAAATATCCTTTACACGCTTATAGTGATAAGGAAAGTAGAAGAATGAGACGAGATCGTTTAGAAGCATTTTCTCTCCCACTCTGGCCTGACGCGCTCCACCTACAAATCACTACCTCCACCTGTCAGGCCGGGGCGAGTCCACGCAGCTTAGTTGATCAAGCCAGAGCCCATATTGGCAATGGCTGCACGAGAAGCAATCGTCACTTGGAGTTCTTCAGATTCCTCTGTTCCTGGGTGGCCATCCACAAGTGAATATCCCACAGGTAAATCCCCTGGGGACAACACTCAACTCATACAGCCAAGCAACCAATTCCACCCAGGTGTTTGATTATAACTTAGTAGAATTTAACATTTCATCAAAATAGTTTTGCATAGCATCACAATTCTACTCAGTATTTTCATAGGAACCTAGACACAGGAATAAGGAAGTCTAAACATGGCTTGCATAGCAATACTATCCTACACATGCTTATAGAAAAATAATCTACTCATGCGTAGAAAAATAATAGGACTTTTATGGGGGTGTGCCACTTGCCTTTAGATGATGTCTTTGCTCACAAACTTTTCAACAACGAACGTTTGCTCTCCGTTCAATCGAAACAATATAAGCAAATAACAATACAACAATCAACATAAAACACAACAAACATGGACAACAACACAAGGCATATAAAAGCAAAAACAAATTTTACAAAGGTTCATCACATAATTCAATATGCAAAAAGAATTGATGTGCTGAATAATTGGTTTTAATGGGCTGGTCTTAAATAGAAATTTATCACACATTAATTTGGTCAAAAACATTTAAATCAAACTTAATGGTCTTAAAGGCTTTTAATACCACTTAATTACATTAAAAACAGTGTTAAGACACTTTAAATGTTTTACCATCAGTTTTAATTATTTTCTATAATTACAATTTTATTCAAAACTTATAAACAATACTACTGGTTAAAAGATAAAGTTTATGACATTTTGCAAAAGAAACATATTAACATTATTCCTAGGATTAAAGTATAACAAAAATACTTAAATTAAGCCTCTGCTTTTTAAACCATCAAAATAATGCTCAAAATTGTTTTCTAACAGGGGCATAAAACTACACATATTTTAAGTTTTCTAAAACTATTTTATTTGCATAAATTGGATTTATAGAATTAAAAATATACCAAATTTACTCAAATTGCTCATTTGCAATTTAAATAAATTTATACTACTAAAACATGTAAATCAACATAACCAAAGTATTCTACATGTCACGGGCTTTCCAAGGATATTTAATATATAAATTTTGAACTTATAGAATTAAATCAATGCCTAAAACAATTTTTTACACGTTTATGTAAATAACAAGTTAGTGTACGATTAAAATATAAGTTTTTATTATACCACTGTATTCTACACGTTCATACGATTCCATAGACTACAAAAACATCAAAAACGGAGTTACGGTTGATTTAATATGAATTTTGAAAGTTATGTCTAGTCAGAAAAACGAAAATATTGAATAGGTGACCTATGACGTTTTTCTAATGGCTGCTACCCTTCATCAAGTGATATGTACGTAACAAGATAGAAGGAAACACAGCAGCAGCTCACCGGCGAGAGAAGATGACGGCGGCGGTGGATCGGCCGGGCGATCGTAGGCGGACGCGGACGGTCGACGTGTTGTGGTCGTCGGCGACGGGTGTGGACGGCGACGATGTTTCGGAAGCTCCCGGACGCGAGGGAGACAATGGCGACACGCGGCTGGACGCGGCGGAGAGGAAGACAGTGTCGGAGTTGAGCAGCGATTCCCGGAGCTGCGTGGAGAGGCGGACGGAGTGGCGACGGCGACGATGACCTTCGGGGCGAGCTCGGCCTCCACGATTTGGCTGTTGAAATGAAGCAACGAGGGTGTTTAAAGGAGGGCACGGACGTGGGAAATAGTAAGAACCAAGAATCGGCGGCGGGGACTCACTCTGCTCGCCGGAATCAAAGAGATACGGTGGCGGTCGAGCGAAACTCCGGCGAAGAAATTCGTCGGCCTTGGGGCGTATTGGAGAGGGCTTTTGGGGGGGATAGAGGAGGATGTCGAGGGCTTTTTATAGAAACCAACCATGCTTGATTTGGTGTAGTAATTTGCCCGAAATTAATTGGAGATTAATTTCGACCAAAAACGCTTATGTTTAATGGCGGACGAAATTAGAGCAATTTAGTGCATTTAAGAGAGGGCTTTTATGGGGGAATGAAAGAGGAGATCAAGGGCTTTAATAAGAAACAAACGGTGCGTTATTTGAGACTCTAAATCAACGGGAATCAATTCGGTAAGTTTGCACGGGAGTTGTTTTCGTGTTTTCTGGTTCTGGACGATGCTGACGTCAGCATGACGTCAGAATTTTTTTCTTTTTCTGATTTTTTTTATTTCTTTCATAACTTTTGATTTAAGACTCCAAATCAAGTCAAATAAATTTCTAAAAATTTGTAAAAATAATATCTTTGTGTTAAACCAGTTGGGGGCATGTTTTGGACACTTTTCAAAAATCAAAATTTTTAATTATTGATTAATTACAAATTTGCCACTTGATGTCAAATTTGAAAACATGGCTTAAATAATTTCGTTTTTGGCTAAATAAAATTTATAAAAATACAACACTTATATAAGTTTAAAATTAAGTTATTTAAACTCATTTTCCAATATTAAATAATTTTTGGCTTTAGTACAATATTGAATAACATCACACATTTATTTGAAATGAAAAGGGAAATATAATGTATTCATTTTTAATTCAAAATATTTTGTGCACCATTATATTTGATATTATGATAATTCATTTGAAAACCTTATAACAACTTTGGAAAATATTTTTGATTTAATTCATTTCTTATATAGAAATATATTCATGAAAGTCATTTCATGTTTTGAAAATAAATGAAAATCATTTAAGCTAATGAAATGTTTATTTGGGTTGTTAAGTAATTATAAAATCTATGAGGTTTTAAGTTATAAACTCTAGGCTTATAATTTCCAAACTATATTTCAAACTTAGTTAAAAGAATGAAAACCATTTGGCAATTATACCATTTTAATAGTCTTGAATTTAAGAATAGATATGGCTAAGTGGTTGAAATCAATTACTTATAAGTAAACTATTTACTTAAAATAAAATGGTTTGTACTTTATAAAACATTTGTCAAATTACATATTAAGGTTTTTGAAATACAATGGATAATGAAATGTTTAATTGGAAATAACTTTTGAAAATAATGACACATTGGGAATTTTGAAATAATAGACTTTTTCAAATTGGTTGAAATCTTTTATAGTTAGTTTTCTTATGCATTTTAATATTTTATTTTAATCAAAACAAAAGTTTTAAATTTTAGTGATTTTTGAACATTCCAAAATGTTGGGTTGTTACAGAAGATCAGACTGATTAAGGATAGATTGAAAATAGCACAGTCACGCCAGAAAAGCTATGCAGATTCCAAGCGTAGAGAAGTCACCTACGAGGTGGGTGATAGAACCTATCTTAGAGTGTCTCCACTCCGGGGTGTAAAGAGGTTTTGAATCAAAGGATAGTTAGCACCTCGATTCACTGGACCATTCAAAATCTTTTCTCGCAAAGGTGAAGTGGCATATGAGTTAGAACTGCCAGAAGTTATGTCTGCGGTTCATAATGTGTTCCATGTCAGCCAGTTGAAGAAATGTCATCCCGAGATGATGGGAGTTCCTTTAAAGGATACTGTACCTCTTGAGGAAGTACAATTGGAGAGTGACCTGACCTACGAAGAGAAGCCCATCAAGATATTGCAGACAACAGAAAGAGTCACCCGTACCAAAACCATCAAGTTTTGCAAAGTCCAGTGGAATCATCACACCGAGGAACAAGCCACCTGGGAACGAGAGGATGACCTCCGAGAAGACCATCCACACCTATTTGCTGACCTTTCCGAAGCTCGAGGGCGAGCTTCCTCTTAAGGGGGTTAGTCTGTAATATCCCAAAAATTGTAAAAATTTAAAACTTTGCATTCATGCATCATTCATCATTTATGCATAACATTACATCACATAAGTACTAAATAAAATTTCAATTATAAGTGTTAATAATTTATAATTCCATAAAGTGTTAATTTAAACTTCTTTAATAAATATAATTTGTCCAAATTATTTAATGGGAAAATACAATGCTAAAAAGTTATAATTTTAATAACCTTTCCAAAACATATTTTTATGAATTTTTCTGAAATGTTTTGAATAGGTTTGAAAATCATTTTGGAAATCACTTTTGAAAACAGTTTTGAAAACAGTTTTTAATGTTATTTAGAAGAATAGGAGTTCGGGCCGGCCCATGTGCTTTCTGCCGCGCGCGCGCAAGAAAACGGCCCAGCCAGCCCGCGCAGCCCCTTCTCTCTCTTCCCTCTCGCTGACAGGTGGGGCCCACCTATCAGGTTCGTCAACCTCCCGCCGGAGATCACGCTTATTCCAAATTGGAGCCGGCCGCGATTTCTGAGCGGAATCCGAGCACTGTTGCTCCCCCCGCGTCCTCTACTTAAACCCCCACCCCGCCGCCAGTCTCCTCGCCCCAAACCCTAACAATTTTCGCCGCCGGGCTGCCCGGGATCGAGCTTGGAACGCCGCCACCCCCGCCGCCGTAATCCTCACCGTACGGAGTACTCCGGTCACGCCGGACCCTCCCCTCGCCCCCCTTCGATTCCCCTTTTCCTAGTGATTGTTTTTGACCTTGCCCCGTCTCTTGAATCACAGCGCGACGTCGCCTTCGTCCGCGACCGACGCTGCCGTCCGACTCGTCGTCTCCGGCGAGGACACGAGGAGAGGAGGAGACGCCCGCGAAGCCCCCACCACGCCATCGTCTTCGGCAGGCCCCCTGCACCGCGCAGTAACGATTTCCCCCTCCCGCTCCTTTTCGTGCGCGATTCCGGCAATGGCGCCGCCGTGGTCAGGAGTATTCCGGCGACGGCGCCGCCCGTTTTTGGTCCTTGCGTTGTGAACCGTTAGATCTAGATCCAACGGATCTAGATCGATCTCATCTCGTTCGTCCGTTTCTAATTAAATCGGTACGGGCCAATCAGCGATCGCCACGTAGCCCTCCCTTTATTCATTTTCGCTGGGATTTTATAAATAAAACAGAAAACATGCAAAACTTAGAAAATTCATAACTTTTGATTTGTAAGTTCAAATTTGATAAATTTTATATCCACGGATAGCCCTGCTAGTGTAGTTTATTTCTACATCATTTGTTTTTACTTTTGATAAATTATAATTCGTTTAATTATCCGAGGAGTATTTCGGCTATTAAATCCATAACTTAAATAATAAAAATGTTTTTCAAATAAATTTAATTGTTTTAGTATTGTATTATTGCCCTCTGTCCAGAAATATTAATATGTGTCTTATTTGAAAAATTTCATAAAACAATAAAGTTGAAGTTGTATAATTCAAGTTTTTGCTATATTGTTTTCAATTATTTAATTGATAAGTAAAATAAGAAATTCCTAGAAATTGCATTTCATACATTTAATAACAGAAGATATAAATTATTAATAAGTGTGTCTTGTTATACTCATGGCATATCATGCATGCATACATATTTATGTTTGGTGTTGTGTGATATTGTGTGGGTATTTATTTTATGTATTGCTTGTGCTAGATTGTGAAGAAGAGGAAGGACTTGATTGTGATTGTTATTCTTGTTGTGCTTGCTCCTCCTGCTACCAAGGCAAGTGACATTCATATTATACCCAATATTTTTCTATGTGCATTTGTAGTATATTTTGAGTAGTATGCATGATAGGAATTTTTTTTAACTTTTTTATAATGCTAAGTTAGTTTATATTTTGCAAATATCCTAGTAGTGTGTAGCCACCCTTTTTCCATGCAGCCATTAAAAGTTTTTATTAGATGCTTAGCTATGCTATAAAATTGTTTATATACCGTTCTATGGAAATTTTCTAAGTGTTAAACTTAAAATACACACCTGGGTGGAATTGGTTGGTATGGTTTATGATGAGTGGCTATTTGGGACTATGCTTGTGGTTGTCGTCGCCTAGGATGAATGTCTATTCTACTTAGGGCCATGAGCATGGTGGTTGTCACCCAAAAGTGCACTTGTGGACGGCCACCCAGGAACAAAGAGATTACTAAGTCCCTCCAAGTTTAGATGCTTCCCGTGCAGCCTTTTGACAATGGGCTCTGTCTAGAATAATTAAGTTGTGAGAGTGCAACCTGTCAGCTCTACAAGCAGATGTAGAGTTGGTAGGTGGAACGGGTCTTGCTAGTATGGTTGCATTCTTCTTCTGAAAGTTCTTGTCTCAATTCTCTCCTTTCCTTAGTGCACTCCGCGTGTATATGATGTTTGGGTTAATTGAGTCTAAAGGTGAAAGTGCACAACCTCTGCAGAGTCGACAAACTGAGTACTTAGCCGTGTCCCCGGTGATGGACTACTTCGAGCAGCTGGGCAAGGATGGACGGAAGAATCTCAACACCGTTTTTATGAAGTAAAATTTAACTAAGCAAAGAATTGTTGGTGCACTTGGGCTTCATCCCTTGGTGCCAAGTCTTTGAGAAACAAAAGTGTTTTACAAAAGATAGGAGAAAACTTGCTTTCTGCAAAATAGCCTACAACTCCACCAAGCCAAATATGCATATAGAATAGACTTGTCGTTTTATATCCACCATAGTCACTTGCCAATACTTCATTGTATTGACCTCCTTTGGGGGCTGTATATTCCAGTGTGCAGGTACTTCTGATGAAGAATAAGTTTGGACTCGAGTCTACACCCAACATGTCTGCCTGTGGCGCATGCTTGAAGATGGGGCTCATTTGCTATTTGCTTTTGTTGTGAACTCTGAGTATTCTAGCTAGCCCTCATGGCTATGCACTTTGTAATAAAGCTAAACTTACCTATTTTTGGATCTCGTTGTAGTATTATGATACTTCTGTAATGATACTTTATATTTTGTACTGTGGTGCTGGCAGTGATCCAGGGACTAGCACTTAACACAGGTGTTCCATCTTTATATAAAAGATGGGGCGCTACAAACTCTGAACTCTGCTGCTGCACTTGACTCTCCATCTTTGTTGAGTAAGCTTGTTACACCACCACAACCTGCACATTCTATTACTACTGCTGAATCTGAAGTTACTTATGATGATGCTTCTATTGTTCTTGATGAAACTGGTTCAGTAGGTCCCTTTTTAAATACTACTATTGCTAAATCTAAACAAATTGAAAATGCTGAAATTCCAGATGAAAATGCTGAAACACATGTTAATTAACCTGAATTTCCATGTGATACTGATGGTGAGTATGATGATATGTAGGTGAATCTTGATGATGCTCTTGTTTACGAAATTAATACTATGATAGATGGTAATGCCTTTGAAAAACTTGTTAAAAACGTGTTGTTAAATATAATTTATCTCCTGATGCTAAATTTGCTACATCTGCTATAAACATAGAAGATAAAGATTATGATTTCTCTCTTGATTTGGCTCATATAACTATACTTGAAAGAGAACCTTTCCGTGGAACTGAAAATGAAAGTGTTGTAGAACACATGAATGTATTGTCTGATTTAAGTGGATTATTTGATGAAGAAATTAAAATGCGCACTTACTTTGTAGCGAAAATATTTCCTTTCTCATTAAAAGGAGAAGCTAAAACTTGGTATAATAATTTGTCTCCTTGTTCCATCACTAGTCCTAAGGGTTTGCTTGATGCTTTCTTTCAAAAATATTTTTTTTGCTAGTGCTCAACATGATGCCTTTCTAAAAATCTATAATTTTAATCAAGAAGAGGGTGAGAAATTGCCCAAAGCTTGGACACGCTTTAGTTGCATCTTGAGAGGGCTGCCGAACCATGATTTGGAGAAAAATGATCTACTTGATATATTTTATAGTAGACTAACTGATGAATCTAGGACATACCTGGATAGTTTTGCTAGTTGTGTTTTCGGGAATAGAACTCTCGAAGAAGCTGAAGAATTATTGGCTACTATATGCAAGAATAATGATGATTGGGATATTCCTGAACCTACTCCAACACCTCCACCAACACCGAAGAAGAGAGGTATGATTGAATTAAATGAAGAAACAATGAGGGAAGCTAAAAGATCTCTTCAAGAAAGTGGTATTAAATCTGAAGATGTGAAGTATTTACCTCCTATTGAAGAATTATGTAAGCCTATTCCTCCTCCAACCGTTATTGAGGTACACTCTCTCCAAAGGTTTAATGATAGAGATATTCCTTACTCTAAACCTCCTGCTTAATGCTTTGATGATTTTATTGTTAAGAATTGCAATTTTAATACGAGAATAGAGAATCACCTAATGAAAAATTCTCATGCTTTTAGTGATTTACATGATATTGTTGATAGAACTGCTATTGATGTTAACCTGCTAATTAAACACTTTCATATGGTTCAAACTCAAATAGATCAACTCACTAAAGTGCAAAAAGAATTGCGAGTAAACAACTCTATTGCTAAAGAAAAACTTGTTTGTGAAGTAATAACTAGAGGTGGTAAATCAACCTAGGATCCTTTTATCCTGAAGGACATGATAAAATAATTGAACAAGATTCTCAACGAGTGAATGAACCTAGTATTCCATCTAGGAAAAAGAAAAAGAAACATAAAACTGTTGTAGAATCCTCTAAACCTGTTATTGATCCTAATAGTATATCTGTTTCCGATGCTGAAACTAAAAGTGGTAATAAACACAACAATGATAATGCTAATAACAATGATAAGGATAAAAATGTTTATTCGGATCCGGAAGAAATTGAAGAAGAACCTGAAAAACATGCTAAAAATAAAAAGTACACTAAAGAAGACTTTATTGCTAAGAAACATGCTAATGAAAGAGAACCTTGGGTCCAAATGTAACATCCCTATATTTTGGAATGTAAAAAATCACTAAAATTTAAAACTTTTGAAAACATTTATGTATTTCTGCTTTAAAAAGAAAATTTAAGCATTGCATTCATGCATACATGCATCTCATCATTCATCATCTGATTAAATCATAAAAGGTTTAAATTAAAAATCCATTATATTTCATATTACTCTAAAAATATTTATATTCTATTATTCTACTTTTATGCCATATTAAAGGTGAATGATTTCAACAAAATAAGTTTAAATAATCTAAATTCAAACATATTTTAATGTGGGTAATTTCATAAATTTTATTTAACTCCAAATAATTTATTAAATCCCTAATTTCAAAGATTAACTAAAATAGGTAAAATTGTATTTTATGAATATTTCAAAATAATTAATTTTCAAAAAGTTTCAAAACATGCCCACTATTGTTTTAAAACATAGATATGAATTTTAAAATTTTATAGAAATTAATTTGACATCATTTGGACAATTAAACCAAAAGATATGAATTAAAAGAAAAAAATCAGAAAAGAAAAAGAAATCGCTGACGTCATCGTCTTCAACCTCAGCCCTAATTCCACGCCCGAAAATTGCTCCGATTCCCTTTCCAAAATTTATCTCGAGGTTTGCGCAATCTCTTTCCTTCTCTTGCCCTACTTAAACCCTACGAATCCCTCTTCCTTTTGCCCCAAACCCTAGCCCCTAAGACGCCCCCAGGCTGTCGCGAGAGCTCGCCGGAGTTCATCGAAGCCGCCGCCGTTTCTTCTCCTTCCCCGGCGAGGTAAGCCTCCCCCGCGTCCGAGAACCACTCCCCTGTCTTCCCCGCCCCCTCGCGCATCTGCTCATGTGCTCTTTGCCTCCTCCCGCAGCCAGGCACTCCGAATCTGTGCTCGTCGACATCGCCGACACCCGAAGCACATCGGCCACTCCTCCACACCGTCCCAGGACGGGCTCGAGCACGCCGTCTACACAATCGCCTCCCCCGCGACGCGTCGCACCCGAAACCGTCCTCCCCGAGACTAGGGAAGCACGACAACGACGGGAGCATCCACGCCCGAGCGCAGCGCTGCCGTACGCTCCATCTCCGGCGACCATTCGCGCCGCCCGGTGAGCCTCTACTCCTGAGCCGTACGATTAAGATCTAGCGGCAACGATTAGAATTTTACACGAACCGGTACGATTTGATCTGGACCGCCAGATCCAGATCTGACGGCCCAGATCTACTCACTTAACCACGTCAGCGCTGAGTCAGCATGCACAGTCAGCGCCACGTCGGATCCCAGTCAGCAGCCACGTCGGAAATTGATTTCTTTTAATTAGATTAAATGACAGTTTTGCAGAAAAGCCCCTCTCTATTCAAACTATCATATCTTTTTCTCTGTTTATCCAAATTCAAATATTTTTATATATTTGGAAAGCCCTTGACATGTAGAATATGTTAGATCGGACAAATTTAAATTTGACCTAGTTTAGATTATTCAAATTTCAAATGATAAATTTGAGTATTTTTGTCATAACTTTAAATCTGTAAATCCAAAAATTGCAAATAAAATTGTTTTATAAACCTTGGAATATTTGTAATATGATGCCTCTGTTATAAAATGTTTTTGAATATTATTTTCATGATTTAATGGTTGTATGTCTTAATTTGAATAGTTTGACTATTTTTGACATAACTATTAATAGAAATATTAATTTTGATTAAATGCAATTGCTATAAAATTTAACTAAATGTCGTCTGTCTATTAACACCATTTATAGAATTTTATTATAAAAAATTAATCACATAAAACTTTAATCTTACATGTAATTCCTTTTATTATATCTTCCAAAATTGGGAAATAAATAAATTGCATTTATAGCCTAATGCATACTTTATAATTATCTCAAATTTTGTATGATGTTTATTATGATTAAAAAGAGCATTGCATGCATAACATATTTTATAATATAGTTATTCTCCTCATAGGAAAACTCCTCCATTATTTTCTGTAAGTTTAGGAATATTTTCAACTTAGCATTTTTGGTTAAGTGCTATGCACTTAGACACTTAGGATATTCAACATGGAGCTAGAAGACCAATGAAGGAATTAGCCAAAACAAGACTCCAGAAGAATCTCCAAGAAATAGAAGCACTTAGAAGAATAATCAAGAGGAAGTCCAAGAAGACCAACCCCCTCTATTCTCTAAATCTTTCTTTCTCTTTTTCTTTTCTGCTCTCTAAGACATGGTGATCAAGACATCACTGAGGAGAATACTACAAGTCTGGAGATGAATCCTGGAAGATAACCTACATCATTTTCTTCTATCTTTCCTAATCTTGACTTAAAACAATTTTTGATCATGTTATTACCATCTTGAAGTTTGTTGGATCCTAGCGGCATAGTGAGATGAAGCGGCCTGAAAACTAACCTTACATGTCCATGTACATGAGACCTGTTCCACAACTTAAGTGGCTGGCCGGGTGTCTATCTCTCACTATAGTGAATATCCAATTTACAAAGAGTTGTTGATAATTGTCGATCACCTTAAATAATAGACTTAGTATTTTCTCTAAGTATTTTTGCACATCATGGATAGCATATTTTTGCATTGTTATTTTGGTTTGTATGTTTATGTGTGTTTTGTTTGATGTGTTAGAAATTTTGGAGGGAAACGACAACTATTGCAGCTGCTGTTGCTATTCTTCTTGTTGCCAAGGCAAGTGGCACACCCCCATAAAATTCCTAAGTATTTTCTATGCATGAATTAGTTATTTTCCTATGCATGTGTAGGACTTAGTAGATTTGCTATGCAAGACTTTAGAATTCTCTATTCCATTGTGTCTAGGTACCTTTGAAATGATTTAGTAGAATTTTGATGCTATGCAATTGAAGAAAGGTTTTACAAAATCTTAAGTGGCTACTCAGGACCATGTCTATGAGGGTTTTCACCTGAGATAGTCTTTACTATACTTAGGATCATAGTATGTGGGGGTTTTTACCTGGGAGTGCACATCACTAAGTTAATGAATCATCTGGGTGGATTGTTTGTTTGGTTTATGTTGAGTGGCTACTCAGGACCATGTCCATGAGGGTTTTCACCTAAGATAGTTTCTTCTATGCTAAGGATCATGAACGTGGGGGTTCTCACCTGAGAGTACACTTGTGGAAGGCCACCCAGGAACAAAGGGATGTGAGAAATAAATGAAGAAGATTGTGAAGGATGCAAGGAGAAGTATTCCAAGTAAAGACTACAGCTGATCAAGGAACATGGAGGAATCCCAACATTATAATTTCTTAATAAAATTTTGATAAACAACAGTGGACTACTCAGGACCATGTTCATGGGGGTTTTCACCTAAGATAGTTTCTACTATACTTAGGACCATTGAATGTGGGGGTTTTCACCTGAGGGTACACCTAAGGACGTGATATCTTTTGGTTCACTGGAACTTGCCAGTGTTGCCAATTATGATGTTAATAAGTTTGTTTTACAAAGAGTTAGGCAAAACTGGCTTTATGCAAAATAGCCTTGAAACTCCACCAACCAAATATACATACAGGTTATAGATTTATTCCATTAAGTGTCCACCATAGTGTCACTTGCCAGACTCCATTTTTAATGGAATCTGACCCACTCTGTTGCAAATTATTATTTGTTGCAGAAATATCTGACGAAGAGTAAGGATTACGTTTTGGGTTTCGAGTCTGCACCAACATGTTTTCGCCTGTGGCGTATCATGAAGATGGAGGCTAATTGAAGAATTATTTCCGCTGCTTTATTGTTTTGAGCTAGCTTTAAGCTATGCAAAGATGTATCGAACTAGTTATTTTACCAAGTCTGGATTATTCGTGTAATATTGATACAATGTTGTGATATTCATCGTAAACTGTGTGTGCAAATGAATCGATCCAGGGGTTTGCACTATACACAGGTACCTGCCATATTTATAAGTGCAGGTACGCTACAGATGGTATCAGAGCACTGTGCTGCCTGTAGGTTCGAAACCCTAGGTTTGGATAGAAATAGGATTTGGCCATAGGATTGAAAATCTATTTCATTCAGTTTGCTAAAAATAAGAACTTTTTCAAACTTCATTCTTGTAATTATCTTAACTATTTCATTTCTAAATTTCTTCTCTTATTTTCTTTAGATGACTGCCCTCGTTGAAGCACTCAACAAGGGGCCAATGATAACCATGACCCTACAAAGTGAGACTGATTTTCCAAGAGCACTTCAGGATAACATGAAGAGCTTGGGATTTGAAGGAGAAGCAATATACAAAGGTTTCCCTTTCATAGGTGAAGGTCAAGAGTACTGGTGGGTGCAACTTCATCTATACAAGAGCAAACAAGATGACCACAAGACCAAGGGCTACTGCATGTTCACCAACCTTATACTCCACACATCATTCTTTGACTCAGCAAGAAGTGCAGCATGCGAAGCCATCGAGAACCTTAGAAGAAGACTTCAATCTAGAAGTCAAAACACACAAAATTATCTTGACGAACTCAAGGAAATACAAGAGTAACTTGATGCACTCAGGAAGGAGATAGACTTTTTTTTTGCACACAGGAAGGAGATAGACTAGACCACCTATCTATTAGAGTAACGAGATACTAATGATGTATTGACCTATCAAATTTTGGCATGGTTGTATCATCGTATGTGTTCTCCAGAACCTCGGGTGCTTCGTTACAGAACGATTAGTTCGGTTTTCTCAAAACATGTTTGGAATTTTAATGATTGTGGTTGTTTGTGTCAATTGCTTGTATGGGTAGGAATGTTTCCCCTAGATCTGTCTATCTTTTACTCATCTATGCTAAAACCCACAGATGCCTCCCAGCCGCGCTCCTGAAAACAACAACAACAACAACAATGATGTCATGCAGCAACTAATGGCCGCTCAAGCTCAGCTGATGATGATGATGACTCAGTTTATTGCAGCAAGCAACAATAACAATAACAACAACAACAACAACCCTCCACCGCCACCACCTCCCCAAGTGGACAGGCTTACCATATTTATGAGGCTTAGGCCAAACAAGTTCTCGAATGCAACAGAGCCAATGGTGGCAGATGACTGGCTACGCTCTGTACAAAAGGATCTGGTGACAACTGAATGTGATGACGCTGAGAAAGTTAGGTTTACCGCACACCTACTTGAAGGACCTGCTGCCCAATGGTGGGAAACTTATCAGATTACTCACCCATTGGACATCTCGACCTGGGAGGAATTCAATGAAGGATTTCGTAATGCTCATGTCTCCACAGGAATTATGAATCTTAAACGGGAAGAGTTTCGCAATCTGCGTCACGGAAACAGAAGTCTTAAGGAGTATATGGATGACTTCCATTCCTTGTCTCGATATGCGCCTGAGGACATTGACACAGATGCAAAGAGGAAGTCAAAATTTCTTAATGGACTTAGTGATGAGCTGAAGATACCTCTGACTGTTGCTTATGTACCAAACTATCAGATACTTCTTGATCAAGCAATCACCCTTGAAGATAGCATAAAGAAAGCTGAAAATAGGAAGAGGAAGATGGACAAGCACTCCTCTGAACCCTCATTCAAGAAGCACCTAGTTCATGATGTGAACAGTGGCCACAAACATGGGAATCACCATAATGCAGGAAGTCACCACCATCATGATCACCATGGTAGATCCAAGGGAAGCAATGGAGATCATAAAGGAAATGGAATTGCCGGCCATAACCATAACAATGGACACCACCGTCCAAATCCTGAACACAGAGATATCAGTCAGGTGCTCTGTTACAAATTCAAGAACAAGGGTCATTACGCCAATGAGTGCCCAGAAAAGAAAAAGGCCGAAGAAGCTGCCAAGTCAAATCCTTTTGATAAAGGATATGTGAACCACATCACTGTGGAAGAAGTGAACGGTACATCCTGAATTAAGTTTTCATATTGAATTAAAATACCAACAAAGATTTCTTTTAGGGGTGGTAGCCCAACCCGATACCCAGACGGAACCTTTTGCTAGCCTTCACGAATCTCGAGGACGAGATTCCTTTTAAGGGTGGTAGTCTGTAACATCCCTAAATTTTGGAATGTTAAAAATCACTAAAATTTAAAACTTTTGAAAACATTTATGTATTTCTGCTTTAAAAAGAAAATTTAAGCATTGCATTCATGCATACATGCATCTCATCATTCATCATCTGATTAAATCACAAAAGGTTTAAATTAAAAATCCATTATATGTCATATTACTCTAAAAATATTTATATTCTATTATTCTACTTTTATGCCATATTAAAGGTGAATGATTTCAACAAAATAAGTGTAAATAATCTAAATTCAAACATATTTGAATGTGGGTAATTTCATAAATTTTATTTAACTCCAAATAATGTATTAAATCCCTAATTTCAAAGATTAACTAAAATAGGTAAAATTCTATTTTATGAATATTTCAAAATAATTAATTTTCAAAAAGTTTCAAAACATGCCCACTATTGTTTTAAAACATAGATATGAATTTTACAATTTTATAGAAATTAATTTGACATCATTTGGACAATTAAACCAAAATATATGAATTAAAAGAAAAAAATCAGAAAAGAAAAAGAAATCACTGACGTCATGCTGACGTCATCGTCTTCAACCTCAGCCCTAATTCCACGCCCAAAAATTACTCCGATTCCCTTTCCAAAATTTGTTGCGAGGTTTGCGCAATCTCTTTCCTTCTCTTGCCCTACTTAAACCCTGTGAATCCCTCTTCCTTTTGCCCCAAAACCTAGCCCCTAAGATGCCCCCAGGCTGTCGCGAGAGCTCGCTGGTGTTCGTCGAAGCCGCCGCCGTTTCTTCTCCTTCCCCGGCGAGGTAAGCCCCCCCCCCCCCCCCGCGTCCGAGAACCACTCCTCTGTCTTCCCCGCCCCCTCGCGCATCTGCTCATGTGCTCTTTGCCTCCTCCCGCAACCAGGCACTCCGAATCCGTGCTCGTCGACATCGCCGGCGCCCGAAGCACATCGGCCACTCCTCCACGCCGTTCCAGGACGGGCTCGAGCACGCCGTCTACACTATCGCCTCCCCCGCGACGCGCCGCACCCGAAACCGTCCTCGACGAGCCCAGGGAAGCACGACAACGACGGGAGTATCCACGCCCGAGCGCAGCGCCTCCATACGCTCCATCTCCGGCGACCATTCGCGCCGCCCGGTGAGCCACTACTCCTGAGCCGTACGATTAAGATCTAGCGGCCACGATTAGAACTTTAACACGAACCGGTACGATTTGATCTGGACCGCCAGATCCAGATCTGACGGCCCAGATCTACTCACTTAACCACGTCAGCGCTGAGTCAGCATGCACAGTCAGCGCCACGTCGGATTCCAGTCAGCAGCCACGTCGTAAATTGATTTCTTTTAATTTGATTAAATGGCAGTTTTGCAGAAAAGCCCCTGTCTATTCAAACTAGCATATCTTTTTCTCTGTTTATCCAAATTCAAATATTTTTATATATTTGGAAAGCCCTTGACATGTAGAATATGTTAGATCGGCCAAAATTTAAATTTGACCTAGTTTAGAATACTCAAATTTCAAATGATAAATTTGAGTATTTTTGTCATAACTTTAAATCTACAAATCCAAAAATTGCAAATAAAATTGTTTTATAAACCTTGGAATATTTGTAATATGATGCCTCTATAATAAAATGTTTTTGAATATAATTTTCATGATTTAATGGTTGTATGTCTTAATTTGAATAGTTTGACTATTTTTGACATAACTATTAATAGAAATATTAATTTTGATTAAATGCAATTGCTATAAAATTTAACTAAAAGCCGTCTGTCTATTAACACCATTTATAGAATTTTATTATAAAAGTTTAATCACATAAAACTTTAATCTTACATGTAATTCCTTTTATTATATTTTCCAAAATTAGGAAATAATTAAATTGCATTTATAGCCTAATGCATACTTTATAAATATCACAAATTTTGTATGATGTTTATTATGATTAAAAAGAGCATTGCATGCATAACATATTTTATTATATAGTTATTCTCCTCATAGAAAAACTCCTCCATTATTTTCTCTAAGTTTAGGAATATTTTCAACTTAGCATTTTTGGTTAAGTGCTATGTACTTAGACACTTAGGATTTTAAACATGGAGCTAGAAGACCAATGAAGGACTTAGCCAAAACAAGACTCCAGAAGAATCTCCAAGAAGTAGAAGCACTTAGAAGAAAAATCAAGAGGAAGTCCAAGAAGACCAACCCCCTCTATTCTTGTAACATCATAGGATTTTTCAAATTCTGAAAAATCAGAAAAATTAAAAACTTTTTGAAAACTATTTGTATGTCGATTAGAAAACAAAATTCATGCATGCATTCATCATTTTCTTGCATTGTTTAGATTTTAAATTACAATGGTTGAAATACTATTTCCATTTGAAAATCTATCTGAGAAAATATTAAAAACAAAATAATGATTATGCTATTTATCTTATTCTACTTTAATATTTTGATTGTAATTATTAGAAATAATTATTTTAATATGTTCACAATTGTGGTACCAAATTTTATTTAGCCATAAATAAATTAATTAAATTTCTATTTCCAAATTTGACAAAAGTGTCAAATTTGCATTAAATCAAATATTCAAAATTAATATTTAAAAAAATGGTCAAAACATGTCCATAAATGTTTTAAAATAAAGATATGATTTTTAGAAATTTTTAGAAATTAATTTCACTTAATTTGGAGTTCTAAAACAAAAGTTATGAAAGAATTAAGAAAAAAAACGAATCGGGCCAGCCGACCGGCCCACCGAACCGAACCGAGCAATCGTATCCAACTCAAACTCTGAAAATTCGTTTTTCTAACCACCTTTTATTCAAACACGTTTATCTCGAGAAATATAACTCCAAATCCGGATCCGCTTGATCTTACGCGTTCACAACTCCGAGCACTATCTATTCCACCATCCCTCCGCCTATATAAACCACTGTAGCCGCCGGCATCTCTTTTACTCTTTTCGTTCCACCGAAACCCTAATCAGCGAAATAGTATTTCGTTCGTTCGACGAACAAAACCATCTCCAATCGCGACGGGGCCTTAATCATTGTTGTAGACTTCGTCGATACCTTTCCATCCCAATAAGCCTCAACTCTTTTCATCAAGCGTGGAGGAAGAATTTCGAATCGTCATCCATCAGATCTGAAGTCGTATTTCTCAGATCTCTTCGCACTCGTTGCGTCAAATCGAAATTCATTCGGTGAAAAGGTAGATCTACTCTATATCTATAACTTTCCTGTTGACAACTTTTTATTTTAACGTACGTAATTTTCTGTATAATACAGATCGTGTTTGATGTTGTTCGAGTAACCAAATCATCTCAAAAGTTTGGGACGACAATAAGAAAGTTGTTCCTCTAATCAAGACCTTTATTTTGCCCCAAGCCTCACCTCTTATGGTTCAGCGAGCTGAGAGATATTCGCGTTTGAAGTTTCGGATCAGACAGGTATTTTGCGATTTGTGACCAATCTATTCATCCACTTATGTTATAATTCTGATAATTAGAAAGAGCACATAATTCTCTACAACTTTCGTTAAGAGTGTTTTTCCATCCGAGCAACTTTATTTTTGGTCAAATTCATAGTCAAATCTCAGTCAGCCTGCCACGTCAGCAAGTCAATTCCCACGTCAGCAGTCAAAGTCAACAGTCAACCAAAGACCGGCAGTTTTGCAGAAAAATCCTAAATTTTAAATCTATCACTTCTTTTTATTGGTTTGGTAAAATTTTGCAAATAAAATATTTTTGGAAAGCTTATGACACGTAGAAACTTTTGGCATCATTATTTTTATGTTTTGTCAAATTAAAATTTGTTGAAATTCAAAAGTGGCATTAATGCTAATTTGAACATAACTTCAAATTTGAAATTTAAAATCTATCAAACTCTTTTGCTATAAATTTGAATGTCTAAGTATTGGCAGTAGTATTTTTCTACTAATTTTGTAGAATAATTTTCTATGATTTTATAATTAATATTGATTAAATACTTTTAAGTGTTGTTTTAATGATTAAAATTGATTAAAAATTTATTAAAAATTATTTTCATCATCTATTCGAATTATAAAGTACTTAGTCATATTATGACCACTTTGGTATTAAAAGGTACTTAGAAATATTTTGCCTCTTTAAACAAAATAAATTCTTCCTTAGAAAATATTTGATAATTTTTTTTTTGACAACACTCTTTCTTAGAAAAATTTCAACATCTTAAAGATGCTAAATCTTTTCCTTAGAAAATTTTAGCATCTAGAAAGCTTAGTTGTTTTATTTTGTTAAGTGTTGTCCTTAGAAATAAATTGCATTGCATGCATGGCATATCTATTGTATAGTTATACTCCTTATAGGAAAACTCCTTCCTTATTTTCCCTAAGTTAGGATTATTTTCAACCTAGTGTTTTGGTAAAGTGCTATGCACTTAGACACTTAGGATTTCCAAGATGGAGCTAGAAGGCCATTGAAGGACTTAGCCAAAACAAGACTTCAGAAGTATCTCCAAGAAGTAGAAGCACTTAGAAGAAAAATCAAGAGGAAGTTCATGAAGACCAACCAGAAATATTTTCCAAGTCTTGCTCTCTCTTTCTTTCTTTTCTCTGAGACTTCATGAAGGACTTAGAAGAAAACAGACTCTGGAAGCATCCTCAAGATGTCAAGCACTTAGAAGAAAAGTGAGAAGAAGTTCAAGAAGGCCAACCTCCCTTTTATTCTCTAAGTCTTTCTCTCTGCCTTTTCTTCTTCTCTGAGAACTCAAAATCCAAGACCAGCCTCGAGGATACAAGAATCATCAAGTCTGAAGATTATTCAAGTCTATCAAGAATTCAATCAAGACATCACCAAGGAGAATATTATAAATCTGGAGATGAAGCCTGGAGGATAACTACATATTTCCTTCTATCTTTTCCCTCTTTCCTAATCTTGTCTTTCACTTAAGACTTAAAACAATTTTTGATCATGTTATTACCCACTGAAGTTTGTTGGATCCTAGCAGCATAGTGAGATGAAGCGGCCTGGAGACAAACCTTACATGTCCACGTACATGAGACCTATTCCACAATTTAAGTGGCTGGTCGGGTGTCTGTCTCTCTCACTATAGTGAATATCCAATTTACAAAGAGTTGATAATAATTGTTGATCACCTTGAAGAATAAACTTAGTATTTTCTCTAAGTACTTTTACACATCATGACTAAGACATTAGAGTGCTTATTCAAGATGAATTATAACAAAGTTATTTTGTCAAACATATGACCATAGTCCTTAGTCATTCTTGACCAACACATTTCCTTGCATTAACTTAAAAGATTTTCATGACATGAAAAAGCATTTTTAGCCCTTAGGAATATTTTGCACATCATGCATAAACATATTTTCCTTAGAAAGTTTTATAAAACTTATTTATTCATCTAGTATGTGTTTGTGTGCATTGTGGAGTTGTGCTTGCTGTTGATTGTTGTATTGTTGCTTGTCTATACTGTTAGATTGAAGGAGAGTCCCGAGTATCGTTGAAAAGAGTTGTGAACAACGACAACATTCAGAGGCAAGTGGCACACCTCATAAAATTCCTATTATTTCTATATGCATTACTTAGTGTATTTTTATATGCATGTGTAGGATAGTATTGCTATGCTAAACCTGTGTAGAATTCCTTATTCCTGTGTCTAGGTTCCTATGCAATACTTAGTAGAATTATTGATGCTATGCAAATGTTGTTTTGTGAAAATCTAAATTCTACTAAGTTAAGAATGAAACACCTGGGTGGTAAGTGGTTGTATGGTTTATGTTGAGTGGCTACTCAGGTCCATGTCTATGGTTCCTGGAGTATGTACACTTGTGAATGGCCACCCAGGAACAGAGGAATCTGAAGAACTCCGAGTGACGATTGCTTCCAGTGCAGCCATTGCCATATGGGCTCTGGCTTGATCAATTATGTTGCGTGGACTCTCTCCGGCTTGACAAGCAGATGTAGGGGGATGTTAGGTGGAACGGGTCAAGCCAGAGTGGGAGGGAAAATGCTTCTGAAAGATCTCGTCTCATTCTTCTCCTTTCCTTATCACAAATGGTGTGTAAAGGATAATTTGGGTTGAATGGGTACAATGGTGAACATGCACAACCTCTACAGAGTGTAAAACTAAGTACTTAGCCGTGTCCCCGGTACGGACAAATTGAGCAGCTGATCACGGACGTCAACGGAGGATTCCACCATTCCAACTTCAGAAGTAAAATTTGATGGGTGAACAAGGGAAGATGAGATTTATGGTTTTCATGCCATACTCATCTTGATTTCAAGAAAAGTGTTTTCAAAAGAGTAGGAAAAATTGGCTTTATGCAAATTAGCCTTGAACTCCACCAGCCAAATATGCATATAGGCTTTAGAGTTATTCCATTAAGTGTCCACCATAGTGTCACTTGCTAGACTCCATTTTTAATGGAAATCTGACCCACGTTGTTGCAATATTTTTCTTATTGCAGATTATTCAGATGACGAGTGAGGTTTCATTTATAGGTTTCGAGTCTACAACCAACATGTTTTCGCCTGTGGCAGCATGAAAGTGATAGAGACTCACTGCTATTGTATTTCCGTTGTGTACTTTTTCAATGCTAGCTTTATGCTATGCAACTTGTATCGAATATTTTGTAAGTCTGGATCATCGATGTAATAAAATTGATACTTTGTTGTGATATTACATCGTAAACTGTGTGTGCAAACGAATCGATCCAGGGATTTGCACTATACACAGGTATCTGCCTTATTTTAAGTGCAGGTACGCTACAATTCTCTAAATCTTTCTTTCTCTTTTTCTTTTCTGCTCTCTAAGACATGGTGATCAAGACATCACTAAGGAGAATACTACAAGTCTGGAGATGAAGCCTGGAAGATAACCTACATCATTTTCTTCTATCTTTCCTAATCTTGACTTAAAACAATTTTTGATCATGTTATTACCATCTTGAAGTTTGTTGGATCCTAGCGGCATAGTGAGATGAAGCGGCCTGGAAACTAACCTTACATGTCCACGTACATGAGACCTGTTCCACAACTTAAGTGGGTGGTCGGGTGTCTGTCTCTCTCACTATAGTGAATATCCAATTCACAAAGAGTTGCTGATAATTGTCCATCACCTTAAATAATAGACTTAGTATTTTCTCTAAGTATTTTTGCACATCATGCATAGCATATTTTTGTATTGTTATTTTGGTTTGTATGTTTATGTGTGTTTTGTTTGATGTGTTAGAAATTTCAGAGGGAAACGACAACTATTACAGCTGTTGTTGCTATTCTTCTTGTAGCCAAGGCAAGTGGCACACCCCCATAAAATTCCTAAGTATTTTCTATGCATTAATTAATTATTTTCCTATGCATCTGTAGGACTTAGTACATTTGCTATGCAAGACTTTAGAATTCCCTATTCCATTGTGTCTAGGTACCTATGAAATGATTTAGTAGAATTTTGATGCTATGCAATTGAAGAAAGGTTTTACAAAATCTTAAGTGGCTACTCAGGACCATGTCTATGAGGGTTTTCACCTGAGATAGTCTTTACTATACTTAGGATCATAGTATGTGGGGGTTTTTACCTGGGAGTGCACATCACTAAGTTAATGAATCATCTGGGTGGATTGTTTGTTTGGTTTATGTTGAGTGGCTACTCAGGACCATGTCCATGAGGGTTTTCACCTAAGATAGTTTCTACTATGCTAAGGATCATGAACGTGGGGGTTCTCACCTGAGAGTACACTTGTGGAAGGCCACCCAGGAACAAAGGGATGTGAGAAATAAATGGAGAAGATTGTGAAGGACGCAAGGAGAAGTATTCCAAGTAAAGAATACAGCTGATCAAGGAACATGGAGGAATCCCAACATTCTAATTTCTTAATAAAATTTTGATAGACAAAAGTGGACTACTTAGGACCATGTTCATGGGGGTTTTCACCTAAGATAGTTTCTACTATACTTAGAACCAATGAATGTGCGGGTTTTCACCTGAGGGTACACCTAAGGACGTGATATCTTTTGGTTCACTGGAACTTGCCAGTGTTGCCAATTATGATGTTAATAAGTTTGTTTTACAAAGAGTTAGGCAAAACTGGCTTTATGCAAAATAGCCTTGAAACTCCACCAGCCAAATATACATACAGGTTATAGAGTTATTCCATTAAGTTTCCACCATAGTGTCACTTGCCAGACTCCATTTTTAATGGAATCTGACCCACTCTGTTGCAAATTATTATTTGTTGCAGAAATATCTGACGAAGATTAAGGATTACGTTTTGGGTTTCGAGTCTGCACCAACATGTTTTCGCCTGTGGCGTATCATGAAGATGGAGGCTCATTGAAGAATTATTTCCGCTGCTTTATTGTTTTGAGCTAGCTTTAAGCTATGGAAAGATGTATCGAACTAGTTATTTTACCAAGTCTGGATTATTCGTGTAATATTGATACAATGTTGTGATATTCATCGTAAACTGTGTGTGCAAATGAATCGATCCAGGGGTTTGCACTATACACAGGTACCTGCCATATTTTTAAGTGCAGGTACGCTACACCAAAAACCAATGCCTTTTCCTGCTAAGAAACTTAAATCTAAAGAGGAAGATCATTATAATAGATTTTGTGATTGGATGAAACCATTGTTCTTGCAAATTCCTTTGACTGATGCTATTAAGTTGCCTCCTTATTCTAAATATATGAAAGATATTGTGACTAACAAAAGGGAAATTCCTAATGAGGAAATATCTACTATGCTTGCTAATTACTCTTTTAACGGTAAGTTTCCAACGAAGCTTGGTGATCCAGGTACACCTACTATTTCTTGCACTATCAAAATAATTATGTTAAAACTGCTCTATGTGATTTGGGAGCTGGAGTTAGTGTTATTCCTTTCTCTCTTTACAAGAGACTTTATCTTTAGAAGTTCATACCTACTGATATATCTTTGCAAATGGCTGATAAATCTACTGTTGTTCCTGTTGGAATTTGTGAGGATGTTCCTGTCCAAATAACTACCAATTGTTTAAATATGACTGACTTTGTTGTTCTTGAAATGGCTGAAGATGATAATATGTCTATTATTCTGGGAAGACCTTTTCTTAATACTACAGGGGCTGTTATTGATTGCAATAAAGGAAAAGTTACTTCTAATGTTCATGACACGGAGCATACTGTTTATTTTCCCAAGAAAGTTGATAGAATGCCTAGAGTTAATACCTACAAATTTGAGGTCTATTAGAGTGGGAATATGATTGCCCATATAAAGAAGATTCAAAACACTCATGATTGGATCCATACCAATTCATTATAATGCAACATGAGTGTCTCATATGGTTTAAAATCTTTCATGTCATATAAAATTCATTTGGTGGCAAGACTTGATCAACCTTGTTAACAAGTGCATTTTATATGCATAAAGAGGCTAAACAATTTTATTTCTCTCCTCCTTGTTATACCTACTGTAATATTACTTAGTTTGCAATGTTTAGTTGAATTTGTTGTTACAAAATAATTGTTCAGTCTTGAATTATTAATGCAAAATACCAGAAAATGAAAAAAATAAAGATTCTCAGAAAATTAAAATTTTATATGAAAAATCATATTTTTCAAGGAGGGTCCTGGAAGTGCCAGAGAGCCACCAGGGGGACCCCTAGTCCACCACACCACCTGGTGGCGCAACAACATTGTGGCCGCGCCAGCACATGGTATGGGGCCCACAGGCCCCCCCACTTGCTCTCTCTCCTTCCCCTGCCTTCCTCTTCCCCGAAAAATCAATTTTGGATTGCTCAACTCGTTTTCTTGCTTCTTATCTCCTTGGATTTTGATCTCCACATTCAGCCAATTTCTAGTGATGAAATTTGGTGCATCTCCTCTCCGGTATGTGACTCCTCCGAATATCCAAGTGGAATTTTGTTTAATGGTGTATATATGAAGTATTTTGCTACTGTATATATCTTGTTTTGTGAGTTTGCATTCTGGTTCTAAGTTGACGATATTAGTTTTGATGCATGCTTAAGCCTCTAGAAATTTACTATAGTGGTTTCTGAAAGTGCATGGTTGCCCCCATACGTGGTTTTGGTAATTAATGACAATCCTTATGGACTAATGTTTACATTGAGATATTCTTATAGATCTTGTCCATGGGAAAATATAGGAGTTCATGTGTTGGACTCTTCAAGATGACATAATGACCAATGCTCTATTCAAGGGTTAATATGAAGAATGGTCATGTATAGAGTTGAGCTCATCGCAAGTATGGCTTGGAATAGAAGATTGAGTGAACAATCATGTTTACCCCCAAGCCATCTTACATATCAAGAGAAGAAGATGAAGTGCAAGTTCAATCTGATGCATCTCGGAAGATATCTTTTGATTGAAGCTTGCAAAGAAGACATGAAGACGAAGCTTAGCGAGGCCCTCCCATAATGGAGTATGGCGGAGCATTTGGAGAAGTCCTCATTAAGCATGTGCTAGCAAGCACAATCAAGAAATGTGTTTCAACTTGAGAGAGTCAAGATCGTCATCATCCCTCCCATAATGGAGTATGGGGGAGCATTTGGAGAAGTCCTCATTAAGCATGTGCTAGCAAGCACAATCAAGAAAGGTGTTTCAACTTGAGAGAGTCGAGATCGTCATCACCGAGCTCAAGTGGAATGCGCAAGGCAAATGTATGATCTTGATAGGTTTTCTATTTTACCGGTCTCATGGTGTTAGTGGGAGACCGGGTTTTAGGATAGATGGCGTACTATCAAGAGGGGCTCTCGAGTGAGTAACTTGATCGCATCTTTGTGGAGAGCTCAACCTTTGCATACTTGCCATTTCATCTTTCTTGGTTCTTACTTGGTTTTTCCGAAAACGAATTTCATATGGAGGTTTGCCGATCATTCCTTTTTAGAGAGATTTTAACCTCCTCCATTTGGTTTTATCTTCCATTGTTGTACTATGAGGTTTATCTGCATGATCTTGTAAAGCTCTTCGTTGTGATTCCAACGAGCCAAAAATCATCGAAAACGGAGTCCGGATGGAAAAGATATTGACGTTTTCGTTATCGGTTTTGCTGAAGTTTTTCCTAGGCCGGAGTCTCCGGTCCTAGACCGGAGTTTCTGGTCTGTGCAGGACCGGAGTCTCCGGTCTCAACGTTTTTCTCCAAACGTTGTTCAGCCCCTGGTGGGGGGCGGAGTTTCCGGCCCTAGAGGCCGGAGTTTCCGCCCCTGGATGAACTTTCCGGCCCAGGGCACCGGAGAGTTTGCCCAAGCCTCGGCGGTGTTGACAGTGTTCAGCCCCTGGTGGGGCCGGAGTTTCCGGTCCCAGTAGGCCGGAGTTTCCGCCCCTGGCCAGAGTTTCCGGCCCTAGTGACCGGAAACTCCAGTGTGAAGTTTTCCTGCAACGGCTCTTTTTCGTGGGACCTATAAAAAGACCCCTTCTTCCCCAGAGAGAGCAGCTCTTCCAAGCACGAATTTTCCCCCTCTCTCTTCTCCATTGTTGACCTTGGAAAGCTTGCCCCTCTCTCATTTCCTCCCATGATTCTTGCATATCTTTGAGGGATTTGAGAGAGGAGATCTAGATCTACATTTCCACCAATCCATCTCTCCTCTAAGTGAGGAGAACCTAGTAGATCTTGATCTTGGAGTTCTTGGTGCATCTCCTCTTTGTTCTTCCTCTCTTATTCCCCCATAAGCATTTGTTGCTTTGTTGGAATTCGAGAGTGAAGGATTTGAGCACTTGTGCTCTTGCCTTTTGCATTTGGTGCATCGGTGTGCTCTCCACGAGGATTCGTGGAAGTTGAAAGTTTGTGAGCTTGTTTGTAACACCCCCGGTTTTCCATTATCAACTTTTCAATAAATCATATTTTGTTACTCTTCTAAACCGTCCATTGAATGATAAATCAGACTAGTCAAGACAATCGAAATGGTCTACTCGTTTGCCCAAATCGGAGTTCAGATGCATCTTTTAGGTCTTATACCATTTCATTGGTCATGTCAATTCATATGGTCGAAAATGATACTTAGTAAAACGTTTTTCTGGACTGGATAAGTTATTTTTTCCCTAGCTCCTTATCCCCTCCCAGCCGTGAGGTCATCTTCTCCAAATAGCCCACTCCTTCCTTCCCTTGCCCCTACGGTGTGCTCCCTCTCCCCCCAACCATGTTGCCTCCTCCAAGCATCTCCCCTGCCTCCTTCCTTTTCCCTTGATCCCTCCCAGCAGCCCACGTCCTACCCTTCCCCAAGGGCAGGCTTGGAGCTGTTCTTGAGGAAGAAGAAGAAGAAGCAACAAGAGAAGAGCAAGAGGAGGAGAAGGACGAAAAAGAGAAGATCTCCATTACTTTCAGCCCGATTTCTCTTGCCCAAGCCTTAAGGGTGAGCTTTCCCATCCCCTTTGATCTTGTCACACTCTGTACATGTTAATTCCATGATTCCTAGGGCTGGGCTGAGCCGATTTTACTAGGGATTAGATGAAACAAGTTAAATAGTTTCGTTTCTGGGTAACCAGAGCCACAAAACTCCAATTTCGAGTATCTTAATGGAAAAATCAGAGGTTGATCCTACGGAGTGTTTCGTAGCCCTGGTTTCCACCATCGTTTTAAGCCGTTAAACGCATCAAACGGAGTTGTGGAGCTCCTGCTATGCCTATTTCTTTGCAGCTGTACCAGATTTCAGAAACAGCGCAGAATAGGTTTTCTCCATGAGTATTACAAGAATTTACAATTCATCAAAATCCATGCTCTGTATCCTGCTATGCTGTTTATAGTGCCTAGTTTCTAATACAAAAGGATTCTCTAAATTTCCATGAGTATTCTTTATGTTATGGTACCCCAAAGAGAGCTACTCGCAATCTGAAACTGGAAAAATAGCAGAGAAGTATTTGTTGGTTTTAACCTTCATAACTTCTTATTATGAGTTCTAGTATTGGAAGTTGTTTGTAGTTGAGTCCCTTGTGAATCCATAGCCATGCCATTTGCTTGCTTTGGAGCTGTCTAGCTCGAGATATGAATTCTTTCGTGAAGGGACAGCAAAGGGGTTGCTCTCCCGGGATGCGATTAGGCTCGTTTTTTGTGTGTGTGTGTGTGTGCTACACATATATTGTTTTCTGTAATGTTAAGAATTGTGTACATGTTCTTACAGCAGGTCGCAGCACCAATCCACAGGAGGTAGCCTCGCAGCACCAATCCACAGGAGGTAGCCTCACAGCACCTTCCTCGCAACGGTTGAGGCGAGTACACCGGGCTGTAACCGACATACTTCCCCTCATCATTTGTACTCTGGTTTATGTTGTTCTTCTACATTCATCCCTACTATATCTTTCTAGTATACCATGCCACCAGTATGCTATAGGGATTGGATTTTCATGGTTCTTGATAAAAAGAAATCCATCTTGAGTGTATCTTCCCAGTTCAAGGAATGATCCTCGTTTTACGAGTTTATGAACCGGAAGTCTTCCCAGTCCAAGGATCGACCTGATGGTCCTTCGGGTTCAACCTCAGATGGTCCTCTCACCTAGGGTGGGTTGAAGGGTTCGGATGAGACGTCGTCCACCCTAGCTTTGCCGGCAGTAGCTTGAAGAGTAGTGCATGGTTTGATTCTGTTGCATCACTTCATCATACTTACTCATGCCATTTCAAGCATTGTTCATTTTCATGGTTTTAATTTCCAATGCTTATGTTGTGTACTTGCTGAGTCATTGGACTCACCCCTTTGTGGGCTTGGTTTCAGGTACTCCATTATGATGTTGGTTGGAAGGCGTAGCTCTTGTGGGTGTTCACGCACAAACTTCACATCCCTGACATAAATCTAGTTGGAACATGATAAATCACATCTCAGTTCATGATTCCTAGCAGCTAGGGTCTACTGGCTGTGTATAAGTCATGTTGGGTGTTGCTATGTTCGCTTGTTTTCCCTGGAGATTGCTTGCTTGGAACTTATGGTTTCCTAGTACTTGCGTAGCATGGTGGGTTGTGGCTTCACCACCTCCTCATGAGTGGAATAAGTGACTTCGTTTGTTTCCGCTGATATTTCTTGCATAATTATACTCTGTTGTATCAAATGCCTGTCGTGGATATCCTTCGGTACAGGAGAGGTGCTGCCGGATTTTCCAACTAGCATTTCAGATGTGGGTTAGACGTTGCTTAGTGGTAACATTCCTTCTTACAAGGAGGGGTGTTATAGTTGGTATCAGTTAAGCTCTAACTTTGCTATACATGCGTAAGTATGTATACCAAAGAAAGATCCTAGGACCTTGTGTCATGACTGCTTGTTGGACTTCACTGATTGCTTGTTACTGTGAAAAAATCAAATTGACGAGGACGTCAATTCTTTTGAGGTTGGGTGAAATATACCAATTCTCCAATAGTATGTTACCAGGTTTCTAAATAAAATTTGATTAGATGGTTAAACAACATAAAACTTGACACACTGGTGCACAATAGGAACGATTTCTTTCCAGTTTGTTTGCTTGCAAACCTTGTTGGTGCGTGTTGATTGCTTTTTGTGTCTTATTATCAAGGCATTATGAAGCAGTCTTGTTTCGAGTAGTACTTGTTTCGGGCCTCTTGGGTTTTTATTCAGTTTCTATTCTTTTGCTTGACTGAGTAATTTTCTTGTGCTCCTTAGATGCCAAGGGGTAGAGGAGGTAGAAATCGGGTTCCTACTGCCCGGGCAGCAGCTGCTAATGCTAATCCCCGAGCTCGAGGGCGCAACCGTGCCCAACCTGTAGCTGAGGAGAATGTTGAGGAATCAGTGGCAGATCCTGGTGCTGCTGATGCTGCTGCTCCACCGCCTCAAGCTGAGTGGCGTGAGCTAATGCAAGAACTCCACACCCTTCGTCAGCAAGCCCAAGCCACAACTACTGTTGCTGCTGCCAACAATGCCCAGGGCATGATGAATGAGCCGTTTGGACCTAGACATGTCAATCCTCTTCTCACATGGTCTATGGTTCACTCTGACACTTTCAGTGGGACTGGCTCTCCTGTTGTGGCAGCTGATTGGTTGCGCACCATGGAAAGACGCCTGGAGATTATGCAAGTGCAACCAGACCAGAAGGTGATGTTTGCTGCCATCCAACTGAAGGGCAATGCAGATATTTGGTGGGAGAATGTTCGTTCCTCTCTACCACCTGAACAGGCTACACCCACCTGGGAGTTCTTTCGAACTCAGTTCGTTGAGAAGTACTATCCAGCCTCCTATGTCGAGAGGATGGAGAATGCACTCAGAAAGTTAAAGCAAGGCAATAGAAGCATCCAGGACTACGAAACCGAATTCAATGACATCGTCCGCTTTGTGCCAACGGTTGTCAATGATGATAAAGAGAAGGCAAGGAGGTTCAAGGATGGGTTAGAGCAGCAGTACCGGGTCGTGCTCAGTGCTGCTGGATCTTCTACCTTTGCGACCTTGGTTGAGAAAGCCAAAAAGATTGAATTTGAGCTACAGAATGGCTCCCCTCCGGTGACACCTTCCCCACACGGTGGCCCTAGTAACTTCTCAACTGCGGGGGGCAACCAGAAACGAGATCATGCTGATGGTGGCAAGTCCGATCGCCGTTTCGGGAAGAAACCCAAACATGTGCAACCTACCTCCAAATCCTTCAAGCAAAATTCGCAAAAGACCTCGTTCCCCAATATTCCACGTGTGCTCTATCGTCCAATGCCAGGGCAAGGAATGTTATGCTTCAAGTGTGGCGAAGGCCATAGAGCCAATGAGTGCAATTGGTCCGGAGTTTGCAATGGTTGCCACAAAAGTGGTCATATGGAGCGAGTGTGTAGGATGAACCCTGCTAGCATTATAAAGTGGCTGGTTGTGCCTTCCCAAGCCGAGACATCTGCGCCTGCCTCCTCTCAAGGATCTGTTCAAGCAATGAAGAGTGTTCAAGCTCCTTATTCGTATGCATCTTGGGGCCCTCCTCCTCAGGGATACTATTGGCTACCACCTTTCACAACGCCGCCAAATTACCCACCACCCCATGTTCCTCCATATGTACCACAGATTGGCGCTCCACCTGCACCAGCTTGCCAGAGCTACTATACACTCCCCTCGCCATCCTCGGCTGGACATCCGGATGTGGTGACAGGTACCCTACCAGTCAATTCAGTTGAGGCTCTAGTATTGTTTGATTCTGGTTCTAGTTTCTCATTTGTATCGCTAGACTTTGCGAATCGGGCGAACATGTCTAGGCAAGAAATCTCTCAACCAGTGAGAGTTAGTTCTCCGGGTGGATTACTTTCTTGTTGCATTGTGTGTCCTGGCTGTGATATTTCTATCGAGGATGAAGACTTCACAGCAAACCTTTTCATCCTAAAGTTCCAGCCTTTCGATGTCATTCTTGGCATGGACTGGCTACAAACTTACAAGGCGGTAATATCTTGTTTTTGGAGAGTTATCACCCTTGATTCCCCTTCAGGAAAGGAGTGTGTCTACCAAGCTAGTGCACCTCCACGGTCTTTGTCAGTGTTGGCCAGTCTCTTTCCAGGACAGCTATCTCCAAAGAGTGGGATAATATGGACTTTGCTCGGGAAACCAAGTACCCCACTATGCCTCCAAAAGATACCAGCTGTGTGTGACTACCCCGATGTCTTTCCGAATGAGCTTCCGGGAATGCCTCCTGTGCGAGACATTGAATTCTGCATTGATCTGATTCCTGGCACTCAACCTATCTCAATAGCCCCATATCGCTTAGCTCGACCCTTCCAAGAAGAGCTTAAGAAGCAATTAGATGACCTTCTCGCTAAAGGACTAATTCAGAGGAGTGTGTCTGAATGGGGCGCACCCGTGCTCTTCACTTTGAAGAAGGATCTCACTTAGCGCATGTGTATTGATTACCGTGCCCTCAACCGAGTGACTATCAAGAATAAGTACCCGCTTCCTCGCATTGAGGACTTGTTTGATCAATTGAAGGGAGCTAAAGTTTTCTCTAAGATTGATTTGCAATCCGGTTACAATCAAATTCGAGTGCGAGAGCAAGATATCAAGAAGACTGCTTTCTCCACTAGGTATGGGCATTATGAGTTCAAGGTCATGTCTTTTGGTCTGACGAATGCTCCCGCCTGCTTCATGGAGACAATGAACAACATGTTTCACCCTTATCTGGATAATTTCGTTGTTGTCTACATTGATGACATTCTTATCTATTCCAAGACGGAGGAAGAGCATGCTCGACACATTAGAATAGTGCTTGAAACCTTGAGGCAACACAAATTTTATGCCAAGCTAAAGAAGTGTGAATTCTGGCTCTCAGAAGTGGCCTTTCTAGGGCATGTGATCAACGAATATGGCATATCTGTTGACCCAAGCAAAATCTCCACTGTCGTTAATTGGGCAAGACCAAGTAATGTCAAGGAAGTAAGACGCTTCCTAGGCTTTGCCGATTATTATCGTCGGTTTGTGAAGAACTTCTCCACTATTGCCAAGCCAATGACCAAGTTGACGCAGGTCAATTCCAAATTCCATTGGGATGATGCTTGTGAGAAGAGCTTTTGTTACCTCAAGGAGCGATTGGTGACTGCTCCAGTCTTGTCATTACCTGAGCCCGGTAAGCGTTTTACGGTATATTCCGATGCATCCCAAGTTGGACTTGGTTGTGTGCTGATGCAGGACAACAAGGTCATTGCCTATGCATCTCGACAGCTGAAGCCTCATGAGCAGAATTATCCAACCCATGATTTAGAATTAGCTGCAATAGTTCATGCTCTTAAAATATGGAGACATCATCTCTATGGCGAGGCGTGTGACATGTATACGGATCACAAAAGCCTAAAATACATATTCACTCAGAAGGAGTTGAATCTCAGGCAGAGAAGGTGGTTGGAACTGATCAAGGACTATGATCTCACCATCCACTACCAGCCCGGCCGAGCCAATGTGGTCGCCGATCCTTTAAGCCGCAAGGTAGCTGTTCCTACCGTGGCGACCCTTCCATCCGAGTTGGAGAGGATGGATATTTCCTTCTGTTATGCGGGCACCGCTCAAGCAGAAATCCAAATGACCCTCGAGTCTGATATAGTGGAGCGCATCAGGCAGGCACAAGAACAAGATCGTTTGCTGATGCAAGCAGCAAGGCGTGTTCGTGAAGGAAGAGTAGGTCCTTTCACCATAGATAGTACTGGAGCTGTGCGGTTTCAAGGTCGCCTTTGCATCCCGCAAAAGGCTCAAGTGAAAGATGATATTCTTAGAGAAGCCCATCGTACTCCTTACACAGTTCACCCTGGTGAAACTAAGATGTATCATGATCTAAAGCAAAACTTCTGGTGGAAGCGGATGAAAGTAGATGTGGCTAAGTATGTGGCTTCGTGTGGTGTATGCCAACGAGTCAAAGCGGAGCACAAAAGCCCTGCTGGAAAGCTACAACCTCTTGAGGTTCCAAAATGGCCATGGGAAGATATCACCATGGACTTTATTACAGGCCTACCTCGTACCCCACGAGGAAAGGATGCCATTTGGGTCGTGGTGGACCGTTTAAGCAAGTCAGCACATTTTATTCCAATTCGTACTTCAAACACTGCTAGTGACTTAGCTCCAATTTACACCCGTGAGATTATCCGTCTCCATGGTGTGCCAAAAACAATCATTTCGGATCGTGATGCAAAGTTCACCTCTAAATTCTGGGAGAGTTTGCAAAGTGCTTTGGGTACAGAGATCCGGTTTAGCACAGCTTTCCACCCTCAGAGTGATGGTCAATCTGAGCGTACCATTCAGACCCTCGAGGTTTGCTTCGCACATGTGCTCTATCATGGCAGGGTAATTGGGAAGATCACTTGCCTCTTGTGGAGTTTGCATATAACAACAGTTACCATGGAAGTATAAAGGCTGCTCCTTTTGAGATCCTCTATGGCCGAAGGTGTAGGTCACCTCTCTGTTGGGATTCAGTAGGTGAGCGGGCAGTTCTTGGACCAGATTGGGTTCAACACACCGTTGATCGTGTGGCAGAGATCCGTCAGAACATGCTTACCGCACAAAGCAGGCAGAAAAGCTATGCTGACGTTAGACGGCGAGCTCTGGAATTTCAAGTGGGTGACCAAGTGCTTCTTAAAGTGTCGCCTACTAAAGGAATTGTGAGATTTGGCACCAAGGGAAAGCTCAGTCCTCGGTATGTCGGGCCATTTCCTGTGGTTACTCGAGTTGGAAAGCTTTCCTACCGCTTGGATTTGCCACAATCAATGCGGGGAGTGCACAATGTTTTTCATGTTTCCATGCTTCGGAAGTATCTTGAAGATTCTGAACATCTCATTCTTACTGAACCAGTCACCATTGAGCAAGATCTTACTCTTGAGTCCCGTCCTTTGAAGATCCTTGATGAGACTGAGCGTGCCTTGAGGCACCGAAAGATCAAATATGTGAAGGTGTTATGGACAAATCAAACTGAGCGAGAAGCAACCTGGGAACCTGAATCCCAGATGCGCGAAAAGTACCCAGAATTGTTCTCTGATGGTATGTTCTAAAGCTTGAAAATTCTTTCTCGTGGTGTTCTATGCATGCTTTTAAGCATCCTTAGAAGTTCAACAAGAGAAGAACTCGGGGCGAGTTCCAGTTAAGGTGGTGAGACTGTAACACCCCCGGTTTTCCATTATCAACTTTTCAATAAATCATATTTTGTTACTCTTCTAAACCATCCATTGAATGATAAATCAGACTACGTAGTTGTGTCGGTCTTGTCAAGACAATCGAAATGGTCTACTCGTTTGCCCAAATCGGAGTTCAGATGCATCTTTTAGGTCTTATACCATTTCATTGGTCATGTCAATTCATATGGTCGAAAATGATACTTAGTAAAACGTTTTTCTGGACTGGATAAGTTATTTTTTCCCTAGCTCCTTATCCCCTCCCAGCCGTGAGGTCATCTTCTCCAAATAGCCCACTCCTTCCTTCCCTTGCCCCTACGGTGTGCTCCCTCTCCCCCCAACCATGTTACCTCCTCCAAGCATCTCCCCTGCCTCCTTCCTTTTCCCTTGATCCCTCCCAGCAGCCCACGTCCTACCCTTCCCCAAGGGCAGGCTTGGAGCTGTTCTTGAGGAAGAAGAAGAAGAAGCAACAAGAGAAGAGCAAGAGGAGGAGAAGGACGAAAAAGAGAAGATCCCCATTACTTTCAGCCTGATTTCTCTTGCCCAAGCCTTAAGGGTGAGCTTTCCCATCCCCTTTGATCTTATTACCAACTATAACACCCCTCCTTGTAAGAAGGAATGTTACCACTAAGCAACGTCTAACCCACATCTGAAATGCTAGTTGGAAAATCCGGCAGCACCTCTCCTGTACCGAAGGATATCCACGACAGGCATTTGATACAACAGAGTATAATTATGCAAGAAATATCAGCGGAAACAAACGAAGTCACTTATTCCACTCATGAGGAAGTGGTGAAGCCACAACCCACTATGCTACGCAAGTACTAGGAAACCATAAGTTCCAAGCAAGCAATCTCCAGGTAAAACAAGCGAACATAGCAACACCCAACATGACTTATACACAGCCAGTAAACCCTAGCTACTAGGAATCATGAACTGAGATGTGAACTATCATGTTCCAACTAGATTTATGTCAGGGATGTGAAGTTTGTGCGTGAACACCCACAAGAGCTACGCCTTCCAACCAACATCATAATGGATTACCTGAAACCAAGCCCACAAAGGGGTGAGTCCAATGACTCAGCAAGTACACAACATAAGCATTGGAAATTAATACCATGAAAATGAACAATGCTTGAAATGGCATGAGGAAGTATGATGAAGTGATGCAACAGAATCAAACCATGCACTACTCTTCAAGCTACTGCCGGAAAAGCTAGGGTGGACGACGTCTCATCCGAACCCTTCAACCCACCCTAGATGAGAGGACCATCTGAGGTTGAACCCGAAGGACCATCAGGTCGATCCTTGGACTGGGAAGACTTCCGGTTCATAAACTCGTAAAACGAGGATCATTCCTTGAACTGGGAAGATACACTCAAGATGGATTTCTTTTTATCAAGAACCATGAAAATCCAATCCCTATAGCATACTGGTGGCATGGTATACTAGAAAGATATAGTAGGGATGAATGTAGAAGAACAACATAAACCAGAGTACAAATGATGAGGGCAGTATGTCGATTACAGCCCGGTGTACTCGCCTCAACCGTTGCGAGGAAGGTGCTGTGAGGCTACCTCCTGTGGATTGGTGTTGCGACCTGCTGTAAGAACATGTACACAATTCTTAATATTACAGAAAACAATATATGTGTAGCACACACACACACACACACACACAAAAAACGAGCCTAATCGCATCCCGGGAGAGCAACCCCTTTGCTGTCCCTTCACGAAAGAATTTATATCTCGAGCTAGACAGCTCCAAAGCAAGCAAATGGCATGGATATGGATTCACAAGGGACTCAACTACAAACAACTTCCAATACTAGAACTCATAATAAGAAGTTATGAAGGTTAAAACCAACAAATACTTCTCTGCTATTTTTCCAGTTTCAGATTGCGAGTAGCTCTCTTTGGGGTACCATAACAAGAAGAATACTCATGGAAATTTAGAGAATCCTTTTGTATTAGAAACTAGGCACTATAAACAGCATAGCAGGATACATAGCATGGATTTTGATGAATTGTAAATGCTTGTAATACTCATGGAGAAAACCTATTCTGCGCTGTTTCTGAAATCTGGTACAGCTGCAAAGAAATAGGCATAGCAGGAGCTCCACAACTCCGTTTGATGCGTTTGACGGCTTAAAACGATGGTGGAAATCAGGGCTACAAAACACTCCGTAGGATCAACCTCTGATTTTTCCATTAAGATACTCGAAATTGGAGTTTTGTGGCTCTGGTTACCCAGAAACGAAACTATTTAACTTGTTTCATCTAATCCCTAGTAAAATCGGCTCAGCCCAGCCCTAGGAATCATGGAATCAACATGTACAGAGTGTGACATTGTTACTCTTGGGTCCTTGGACCCTAGACGCCTTTGTGGTGGTTGGACTCTTGTGTGGTCACTTGAAGCCGTTCGGGAGCCCCCAATCCCATTGTGGGTTGTGCCCCGGATTGTTGTTGGAGGCCGTTCGGGAGCCCCCAATCCCATTGTGGGTTGTGCCCCGGATTGTTGTTGAAAGGCTCCGGATTCCGCCTCGAAGGAATTCCGATAGTGGAAGGTGAACCAAGCCTTTGTGGTGCGGTTCATCGGAGAAGAAGGTGAAACCTTTGTGGTTGTTGAACCGTTGTGTCGGTTCACACCTCTCGAACGAGACGTACTCCCTTAACAAGGAGGAATTCGGGAATACATCCTCGTCTCCGCGTGCCTCGGTTATTTCTAAACCCGAGCTTTTACTTATGCACTTTACATTGTGATAGCCTCCGTGCTTGAATTATTCTATATTGCTATCGCCTTGTTGTTTGTCTTGCTTAGCATAAGTTGTTGGTGCACATAGGTGAGCCTAGTTTATTTAGGTTGTCGGTCTGTTAATTTAAACACCTAGTTTTATTCCGCAATTAATAAGCCTAAACCGGAAAAGTTTTAAACCGCCTATTCACCCCCCCCCCCCCTCTAGGCGACATCATTGTCCTTTCAATTGGTATCAGATCCTGGGCTCTCTTGTTGGGCTTTACCGCCTAGAGAGTAAAAGATGTCGTTTAGAGAATTAGTGCACGATCCCACATTCATATTCGATGGCACAAATTATGATGTTTGGAAAATTCGCATGCTTAATCTATTTAGGGCCATGGGTCCAAATTATATTAAGAGGATTGTAGATGTGGGTTTTTCTCCTCCAAAGGATTCCCAAGAATTATCTTTATAGGATGAGATAAACTCTCATCTCGAGACTCAAGTTACTAATGGTCTTATGTGTGCTTTGACCGATGTAGTTCTTGCTTCAATCATGCCTTTTCAAAATGCACATGAGGTTTGGACCAAACTTCAAGATATATATGAAGTGTCCAAAATTATTGAGGATGATTGTTCTCCTTCCACTTCCGGCCGTGATGAGTTCACAACTTCGTCCACTTCACCAACATGTGATTTGTCACAAGGTAATGATATGGTGAGTGGTGATAGACATTGCATTGTTGATGGTGAATATTCTATTGACTATACTTCATCTCTATCTCATTGCAATGTTCTATCTTTAGACTTAAACTCTTCTAGCACTCCAAACGCTATACATGCTAGAGTTGATAGTCTTTGCATATCAAGTAATAGTTGTTTAACTAAATATAATGATGATATGCTCTCCATGTCTTGTTGTCATGAAAATAATGCTTCCATATCCTCTAGTATTTGCATGACTAACAATGTAGAGGAATCCCAACATTTGTTGGAACAAGACATGGACCTCAATGGTGCTTCAAGTAAGTCTTCATCCTCCTCACCCATTAATCATGTTTGCCTCATGGCTAAGGAGTCCAAGGTAACTACTACCTCGAATCCCGAGATATGTGATGATGTGGTTGAGGACCCTCATGAAGAAGATTTTGACATTGAAACCTTAACCAAGAAGGGTGAGATTGTTCTTGGTGCTCTTCCCAAAGGTAGTGAAGCTATCTCTTCTCTATGTGAAATTGTTGCTCATGGTATTAAATGTATAGAAATCATTGAGGATTTGGATACTCAATTTGAGCAAAAATGTAAAATTGAGAGAGAAGATGCTATTGAAAAAGCATCCTTAGAGAATGCACTTGACGAAGAGCAAGAGCTTCGAGTGTCTCTTGAGGAGAGACTTGAATCTCTTGATGAATCAAATAGTCTTATCACTAGTAAAATCATTAAGGAAAGAGATCATGCTATTGCAAAATATAAAGTGCTTAAAAAGGAAAAGGTTGAATTTGGTGTTGGCAATGCTAGACTATGTGAGGACATAGAGAAACTTGACAAAGCTCACAAGGCTTTAGAAAGTGAACACTCTCTCCTCATCAAGTCTCATGATCAACTCCAAACTCAACTATCTAATAATGATAAGTTTACCAATTTTCTCCTTCCATTTATAATGTTAATGATGCTTCTGCTACTAACTACACTTCTCGTGAAGCATCTATTTTGAAGGAGAATGTTGAGCTAAGGGCCCAACTTGAGTTGCTAACTAGCAAGTATGGGAAATTGGAAGAAACTCATGAAAGGCTCTCTAGCTCTAATGACGATCTCCTAGCATCCCATGCTAAGCTAAAGTTAGCTCATGAGGCTATTATGTCAAAGGTAACATCGTGTAAGCCCCATGTGGACAATGGCACAACGTCTTCTCTTAATGCTATATCATCTTGTGCTAGTCCTTGTGATTCATCCACTCACAATGTTGCTACATCTCGTGATGAATCACGTTCCATACCTTGTTGCTCTAACAATGAAGCTTTTACTTCCTCTAGTATTTGTGTTGATACTAACCATGTAGAGGAAATAAAAGAGCTCAAGGCCCAAGTCACTTCTTTGAAGAAAGACTTGGAAAAGCGTCATGTAGGGAAGTCCACACTTATCAATATGTTGAGTGTTCAAAGACGCCCCAATGACAAGAGTGGACTTGGATTCAACTCCAATAACAAGAACAAGTCCAAGATCATCAAGAAGAAAAAGGGCCAAGAACGAGTCAAAGATTCGGCCAAGATTGTTTGCTTCAAGTGCAAAGTTGAAGGGCACCATGTTAGATCTTGCCCTTTGAAGAAGAAGGCTCTTAGTGAGAAGCAACAAGGGAAGAAACCTGAAGTTCAAACTCAAGCTCCTCAAGTTGAAGAACGGTCTCTTCCCTAGAAGAATCAAGCTACCCCTCCTCAAGTCAAGACTCCAACTAAGAAGAGAGGAGGAAGTAGATGTTGCTACCTATGTCGTGAGAAGTGTCACCTTGCTTCTTCATGCACAAATGGTACCTTATCCAACCCCATTATAATTAATGATGTTTATTCTCTTCGGAAGGATAAGGTTGGCAATGTGTTTGCCAAATATGTTGGTACTCAAAGTGGTGTCAAGAAAAGAACCATTTGGGTTGCCAAACCTATTGTGACTAACCTCTTAGGACCCAACTTGGTTGGGGACCAACAAGCTAAAACTTGATCAATAGGTGTTGTTGGAGGCATTGGAGACTTGACTACACTATGAAGAATTAAGGGATCTTCATCAATTATATTCTCTCAAGTCAATTCATATGGATCATATTGTTCTATCTCATATCCAATGTTCCTTCTTGCGGTAACTTTTATTTAAATCACATATACATTGAAAGTTTCTTGCACCCTTGCATGTCTTTGGTTTTGTACCTTGCTAGTGTTGGTATGTGTTGTGCTCTCTACTTACTTATGTTGAGAAATCAAGTATGTGTATGTTGGTTTGCACACCATTTACTTGTTTTGAGCCGTATTGCTTTTATTTTATATCTTATCTTGTTGGCTCTCTTTGAGAGATGAATGGACTATCATATTTTGGGGGAGTGATATGCTTCGTGCACTTCACAATCCTAAAATTGTGTATTCATGAGAAATACAACTTAGTGTTGATATACTTATATTATTTACTATCTATGTGGTATGTCATTCTCATGAGAAATTCAATTTCTATAATGTCCATTAATTTCTCGAGTTGGTTTTGTTTGCCTCTTGTTTTAAATAAATGGATTATCACATTATGTGGAAGTAATAAGCCATGTGCATATTACAAGGCTAGAAAATGTGAACATATGAGGTTTTGCCACCTAGAATTGATATTGCTAGTTATCTTGTTCCTATGTGGCATGTTGCTCAAACAAGTTCCCATTTACTTAAATGCTTTTTGTCTCTCACTCTTTTGGATCTTGTTTGTGATCTTGTTTGTGGAGGATGTTCTTGGTATGGCCTTCCCAAATGTGTTCTCATGTATCTTTTGGGAAGCCAATTGTTTCAAGCTACTCCTTGGAGTTGCTTTGCACCTTCGCATGATTTGTGAAGCTATCAAGAATATTTATCTATCTAAGCATGGCTTTTAATTCCTATCATTTGCCATATGCTTATGTTTTGTGAATATGATCTTGAATATATCTTTGCAATCCACCCCCGAGAAATATCTCCATACATTACTTGTCTTGACAAGTGATAATCTTTTTGTGGTAAATATATTGATCATATTCGCTTTGGCTCTTGCTTTGAATTGCTTTATTTGATTGCCAAGGATTTGTTTTGATCTAACTCTCATTTGTCTTCATTGTATCTTTTGGATCCTTTTTGCTCTACTTAAAATTTATTTAGTGCTTTCTTGAGTTGGGAAAAGCAATGAACCAATTCTTGTGCATTGACATTTAAAAGTCATACTTCTTGATAATGCACTATTCTTTGGGAAGCTATCCTACTTTGAGTAAAACACCGTTCTTTAAATTGGTATTGCAATTTCTTGCCTTTCTTGAACATGACTAGTGTTTGAATAATATATATGGAGAGTGATGATCTCATTTGTGTGTATTTTGTATTCAAATGCAAAATCATAAATAATGCACACATCATGTGGGAGCAATCCTATATGCTTTTTGAACATTAGTTGTCCTCGTTTGATATTTGATCCCGATGACATGTCTCCTTGGAAGACAAACATTCTTCGTCTTGGTACCTTGTGCCATCATGAAAATAGTAGGTTGATTTCATGGCATGGATCTCTTTGGTTGCAATTCTTTTGATTCTTGCAAAACGTCTTTATTGCAAATGTGAGTAAGCCGGGATGATTACATATCAAGTGAGGAATATAGATAATCATTTTCATGATTCACCAATCCCAAATATGTTAATCTAGCACTTTCTAATCTATGTCTCGCATATGTAATATTGATGTGTTTCAAAATCATTTGCCTTTTGTGAGACTTGTTATCCTACTCGGAGCATCCCGTTTATCACCTTATCCCTTGTGGATACGTTTGATGCTATGATGAGTGTGTGTTTGAAGTTCATCTATATCCCTTTAAGATAAAAGTGAGCTTTGTGCTATGCTTTTAAGCAAAGATCTTATTGGTGTATTTATGACTTCCTCTTGGATATCATGACCTCTACCTTTCTATCTATCTTGTGAGTGCATGTTTATTTGTAGACCCATATCTTAGTGATTCGTGTCTACTTAGAAACTTATACACATGAAAATAGTACATCTTTATTTGGTATTCCAATTCCTTAGTGACCACCTCTTATTTCTTTTGTTTCTTTGGTGGTTTCTAATTAAAGGCACAAGCTTTATTTTCATGTGTTATGCTTGTTGAGTTTTAATAAGCTTGTGGAGCTACTTGCTATATCTCCTTTGGTGTGTGGGTATGGGTAAGACATCATATGCACCATGTGCAACTCCTTTTGAAAGACTATGTTGATGTGTTTGCTCATCCTTGTATTAGTCTCCTAAAATGTCTTCATATCTCACACCCATCCTTTTTTGCCGCTCCTTGCTCATGTTGCAAAACATTTTATTTGCTGCAAATTGTTTTGTTCTTTTCTCATTTATATTCTCTTGCATGTGCTTGTGTTCGATTTTATCTAGGAGGGAGTGAGGATTCCATGTTGTGCACACTATATTGAAATACAAATCCTATTTGTGCACGTACCTTGGGGAGTTCCCTCATGATATTTAGAATACTTTTTGGATCCTTTGGATTGATTGCTTCTTTCGTTGAAGTATCTTTCTATTTGATATTCTCTTGCAATCTTTGGATCCTCAATATAGTTTGATCTCCCTCCATCTATTCTTCATTGGATATGGGCATTTGATTTCACTCACATTATGAGAAATGCACACTTTTATGGGGGAGCTCTTATTATATTAGCCTTCTTACTTTTCACCCATTTCGGCAATCAATGCCAATGGGGGAGAAATTTAGAGGGTTTAAGGGAATATGGGTGTGTTCTCTTGCGGTTAACTTGCATCCTTGCACTTTGTGTTGCATGGCTGCTTAAATTCATTATATAAACCCTCGTAAAAGGGATTGTCATCAATTACCAAAATGGGGGAGACTGAAAGTGCATGGTTGCCCCCATACGTGGTTTTGGTAATTAATGACAATCCTTATGGACTAATGTTTACATTGAGATATTCTTATAGATCTTGTCCATGGGAAAATATAGGAGTTCATGTGTTGGACTCTTCAAGATGACATAATGACCAATGCTCTATTCAAGGGTTAATATGAAGAATGCTCATGTATAGAGTTGAGCTCATCGCAAGTATGGCTTGGAATAGAAGATTGAGTGAACAATCATGTTTACCCCCAAGCCATCTTACATATCAAGAGAAGAAGATGAAGTGCAAGTTCAATCTGATGCATCTCGGAAGATATCTTTTGATTGAAGCTTGCAAAGAAGACATGAAGACGAAGCTTAGCGAGGCCCTCCCATAATGGAGTATGGAGGAGCATTTGGAGAAGTCCTCATTAAGCATGTCCTAGCAAGCACAATCAAGAAATGTGTTTCAACTTGAGAGAGTCAAGATCGTCATCATCCCTCCCATAATGGAGTATGGGGGAGCATTTGGAGAAGTCCTCATTAAGCATGTGCTAGCAAGCACAATCAAGAAAGGTGTTTCAACTTGAGAGAGTCAAGATCGTCATCACCGAGCTCAAGTGGAATGCGCAAGGCAAAGGTATGATCTTGATAGGTTTTCTATTTTACCGGTCTCATGGTGTTAGTGGGAGACCGGGTTTTAGGATAGATGGCGTACTATCAAGAGGGGCTCTCGAGTGAGTAACTTGATCGCATCTTTGTGGAGAGCTCAACCTTTGCATACTTGCCATTTCATCTTTCTTGGTTCTTACTTGGTTTTTCTCCTTGTTGAGTTTTGGTGCTTGTTGTGATCTTCACGACAAGCCCAAGTTCACCGAAAACGAATTTCATATGGAAAACTTGTTGCGTTTTCGGTTTTGGAGGTTTGCCGATCATTCCTTTTTAGAGAGATTTTAACCTCCTCCATTTGGTTTTATCTTCCATTGTTGGACTATGAGGTTTATCTGCATGATCTTGTAAAGCTCTTCGTTGTGATTCCAACGAGCCAAAAATCATCGAAAACGGAGTCCGGATGGAAAAGATATTGACGTTTTCGTTATCGGTTTTGCTGCAGTTTTTCCTAGGCCGGAGTCTCCGGTCCTAGACCGGAGTTTCCGGTCTGTGCAGGACCGGAGTCTCCGGACTCAACGTTTTTCTCCAAACGTTGTTCAGCCCCTGGTGGGGGGCGGAGTTTCCGCCCCTGGATGAACTTTCCGGCCCAGGGCACCGGAGAGTTTGACCAAGCCTCGGCGGTGTTGACAGTGTTCAGCCCCTGGTGGGGGCCGGAGTTTCCGGTCCCAGTAGGCCGGAGTTTCCGCCCCTGGCCAGAGTTTCCGGCCCTAGTGACCGGAAACTCCGGTGTGAAGTTTTCCTGCAACGGATCTTTTTCGTGGGACCTATAAAAAGGCCCCTTCTTCCCCAGAGAGAGCAGCTCTTCCAAGCACGAATTTTCCCCCTCTCTCTCCTCCGTTGTTGACCTTGGAAAGCTTGCCCCTCTCTCATTTCCTCCCATGATTCTTGCATATCTTTGAGGGATTTGAGAGAGGAGATCTAGATCTACATTTCCACCAATCCATCTCTCCTCTAAGTGAGGGGAACCTAGTAGATCTTGATCTTGGAGTTCTTGGTGCATCTCCTCTTTGTTCTTCCTCTCTTATTCCCCCATAAGCATTTGTTGCTTTGTTGGAATTCGAGAGTGAAGGATTTGAGCACTTGTGCTCTTGCCTTTTGCATTTGGTGCATCGGTGTGCTCTCCACGAGGATTCGTGGAAGTTGAAAGTTTGTGAGCTTGTTACTCTTGGGTCCTTGGACCCTAGACGCCTTTGTGGTGGTTGGACCCTTGTGTGGTCACTTGAAGCCGTTCGGGAGCCCCCAATCCCATTGTGGGTTGTGCCCCGGATTGTTGTTGGAGGCCGTTCGGGAGCCCCCAATCCCATTGTGGGTTGTGCCCCGGATTGTTGTTGAAAGGCTCCGGATTCCGCCTCGAAGGAATTCCGATAGTGGAAGGTGAACCAAGCCTTTGTGGTGCGGTTCATCGGAGAAGAAGGTGAAACCTTTGTGGTTGTTGAACCGTTGTGTCGGTTCACACCTCTCCAACGAGACGTACTCCCTTAACAAGGAGGAACTCGGGAATACATCCTCGTCTCCGCGTGCCTCGGTTATTTCTATACCCGAGCTTTTACTTATGCACTTTACATTGTGATAGCCTTCGTGCTTAAATTATTCTATATTGCTATCACCTTGTTGTTTGTCTTGCTTAGCATAAGTTGTTGGTGCACATAGGTGAGCCTAGTTTATTTAGGTTGTCGTCTTGTTAATTTAAACACCTAGTTTTATTCCGCAATTAATAAGCCTAAACCGGAAAAGTTTTAAACCGCCTATTCACCCCCCCTCTAGGCGACATCATTGTCCTTTCAGTTTCCCTTCATTTAGTTGGCTAAAAATCGATTTTTATGATGATTGTTGAAAATTTCAGAAAAGGAAGATGAACAGCCGTGACTTTCATGAGGTGTTCGAGGGAGATTTTCGGAGGAGGACAAGGCGTCCAAGGGCTGCCACTCGCGTTAGGCAGTCCTACAACGAGGATATCCTCGCACCGACGATCGGAGATGAGGGGGATGCGGGAGAACATCACGCCGCATCTTATCCTTGTTATGCATTCCTTCGTGCTGCAGGTTTACTTGAGGACTTCCAAACTCTCGTTGAGATAGTTGGCTTGACCACCTACATGAGGGATGAGAGGCCACAATACTATTGGCTTACCAAGACTTTCTCGGAATCCTTCACCTTCAACACCCAGTCTTATGCAAAGGCCATTTCTTTCAATTTATATGATATTCCTTGCAGCCTAACCTTGGAGGAGTTTTGTGGGATTGTTGGTACAGCGAACAGGGGGACAACGGTGAGGATTGTCGCTAATCCACCGGAGTTGACCCAAACCTACCATGAGGTGACCGACAATGACACCCGCTCCGCACATCGCGACAAGATAAGGAACATTCAATTCCCTACCATCAAGTATTTTGTTTACTATCTTACTACTAGTGTGCTTGGTAGGGAAAACACTAGCAATGTTTCTAACTTGCATCTTGCATTTCTTTTGAACGACCTTAAGGGTGAATTCCCATATAACCTTGGCTCTTTAATTGCGCGTCGTTTAGCGGCTAGAGGCCCCATTTTTGGAGGCGTTATTGCTCTTCTTATTGCTGAATTTTTGAGGCTGCCTATTAGTCCTAATGATGTACCACTTGAACCATGCTATATTGGCCTTGCTGCAAAGAAAGGCCACAAAGTTGTTACTAACAACCCCACTTTAGAGAATATCATGTTTAGGGTTGTTTGTGTTGACGATCGTGAAAATAAAGTCTCCTTGCCACAAACTTCTTTATTTAGTCTTGACAGGAGACCGTGGTCGTACTCGCTGGTAGAACTGGAGGAGCAGATGAGCGTGCTTGGTTTTCACAAGATGCATCGCAGGCAGGAGCCACCGCCGGAGGATTACAGTGGATACCACGCCGACGCATCCTCCAGCTCATATTACGGGGAAAGCTCTTCGACATACCCACGCGACTTTGTCGGATGGGCATGTTGGCCTTGAGCTCCACTTGGGCAAAAGCCTAAGCTTGGGGGGAGTTATACCGATGTACACTCATCTCTATATATCATATCATTCGGTCCTTTGTATATCCATGTTTCATTTTAGTTTCCTTTCTTTCGTTCATTTGTTTATGCTTTGTTTGCTTGCCATAAACCCAAAAATACCAAATTTTCTTTTGTATTTATCTTTCTGTTTTGTTTTAGAATCTAGTATTAGTATGCTTAATATTTATTTCAGTTTAATATGCAAAAACACAAAAATATTTTGCTTTGTTGCGTGTTGTTTTGCGCAGGGACAGGTTTCTGCTGTCCACTGTTAAATTCATAACTTATTACAGGAAAGTCGGAATGACCTAAAATTTCGTGTGCATATTCCTGGGATGTGTACGCAACTTTCAATAGTTTTGAGTTTTCTAATGTGGGCATGTTAAGGCCCTCGAAATTTGTTGTCTTTGCTTCCCATTTTGTTTTCTTTTCCAAATCCGAAAACCCACAAATATATGCTGTTTCTCTTTGCTTTTGTATATCTTGTTTCGGAGGTCATTATCTTCAATTACTACATGGAGCTTGGTTATTATCTCATATCTTTCAAGCACATAAGTGATAAGGCAATTATGATAATCTATGACAATTTCAAGTTGGGTAAGAGGCTGGCAATTATGATGGTTCGCATAAGGTATATGTCGATTGGTGGATGCTTAGTAGTTCGTGTTCTCTTATGACCGTTTCCAATTTATTTATGATGGATGTCATGTCTCTTTGGATATCCGCTTGCATGTTTTGCTCATAATAGAATATGACGCTGTGGTATCCTCCTCTGAATAATTCATTTGAATCGACTTGGCACATGCTTACACATGTTATGACTGAAAAAAAATTCAATTAAGCCTTGATGACATATTTTGACTCAGAGTTCATGTATCTTTATGATGCCTCCGATAATTCTATTTCATCGCAAGCATGATTATGACGGTTATTGCTCTCTTGAATTGTCGCTTCCCATCTTTTGCTAGCCTCCACTTGTACTAAGCTGAGAAAATGCTTGTGCTTTCAAATCCCTGAAAACCAAGTTATTCCAAAGAGTCCACCATAAACACCTATACATGGATATTTCAAACCATTCAAGTAAATTCGCATGTGCTACCTTTATACCTTCAAACACTTCTTATTTTTGCCACTGTTTTGAGCTCACGAGGAAGTGGTAGTTGGACTATTTATCTTCCATACTAATTGAGTAATTGACTTGCATGCTATATCTGCTCATCACTAATTTTTTCGAGGGCTGGTTAGACCATTGTAATATCAAAAAAGGATTTAAGAAAATAAAAATAGGCACTCCTCCATGGTTTGAGATTATTTGGTGGGCACCCGAGGATTCGGTTACTCATGGTATTGTTATCAAGGTGGGGAGGAGTGTTAAGTTATCAAAATATATGAATATAAAGATGCATGTTACGAGTGCCTTGTTTTAAAAATAATCGAAACCGCTCTCAACTTGCTTAGTATGGAAGATAACGAGAACTCTATTGTCAATCGTTGACCTAACAACCACCACTCAAGAACAATTTTACCTCTGTTTTCAAAATGATAACAAGCTCTAGCACATGTTGAATCCCTACTTCCCTCAATGAAGTGCATATCTTTACTTTACTGCTGAGTCTCCATCCTTCTTTGAACACCTTATCGAGAGCATAATTTTGTAGCTTACCGGCACTTTAAATAAGGCAGATACCTGTGTATAGTGCAAATCCCTGGATCGATTCGTTTGCACACACAGTTTACGATGTAATATCACAACAAAGTATCAATTTTATTACATCGATGATCCAGACTTACAAAATATTTGATACAAGTTGCATAGCATAAAGCTAGCATTGAAAAAGTACACAGCGGAAATAAAATAGCAGTGGGTCTCCAACAACTTCATGTTGCCACAGGAGAAAACATGTTGGTTGTAGACTCGAAATCCCTTAACGAAACCTCACTCGTCATTTGAATAACCTGTAACAAACAAAATTTTGCAACAGAGTGGGTAAGATTCCATTAAAAATGAAGTCTGGCAAGTGACACTATGGTGGACACTTAATGGAATAACTCTATAGCCTATATGCATATTTGGCTGGTGGAGTTCAAGGCTATTTTGCATAAAGCCAATTTTTCCTATCTCTTTGGAAAACACTTTCTTCAAATCAAGACAAGTATGGCATGAAAACCATAAATCTCATCTTCCCTTGTTCACCCATCAAGTTTTATTTCTGAAGTTGGAATGATGGAATCCACCGTTGACGTCCGTGATTAGCTGCTCAAATTGTCCGTACCGGGGACACGGCTAAGTACTTAGTTTTACACTCTGCAGAGGTTGTGCACGTTCACCATTGTACCCATTCAACCCAGATTATCCTTTACAAACCATTTGTGATAAGGCAAGGAGAAGAATGAGACGAGATCTTTCAGAAGCATTTTCCCTCCCACCTGCCTTGACCCGTTCCACCTAACACCCCCTACATCTGCTTGTCAAGTCGGAGAGAGTCCATGCAACATAATTGGTCAAGCCAGAGCCATATGGCAATGGCTGCACTGGAAGCAATCGTCACTCGGAGTTCTTCAGATTCCTCTATTCCCTGGGTGGCCATCCACAAGTGCACGTACTTCAGGAACCATAGACATGGACCGGAGTAGCCACTCAACTTCGCCACCATTAACAACCAATCCACCCAGGAGTTTCATTAACTTAGTGGATGTGCATTCTCAGGTAAAAATCACCATGCTCACGGCCCTAAGTAGAATAGACATTCATCCTAGGCGACGACAACCATGGGCACAGCACTGAGTAGTCACTTAACATTTTGTAGAACTTTTCATCAATTGCATAGCATTAATACATCTACTAAGTATTATATAGGAACCTAGACACAGGAGTAAGGGAATTCTACACAGGTTTAGCATAGCAATACTATTCTAATCATGCATATAAAAATACACTAAGTAATGCATATAGAAAATAATAGGAAGTTTATGAGGTGTGCCACTTGCCTTTGGATGAAGTCTTTACTCACAAACTCTTTTCAACGAACTCGGGTCTCTCCGTTCAGTCTAAACAATATAAACAAACAACAATACAAAAATCATAAAACAAAACAACACAACACATACAAACAAGTTTCTTAAACTTCTAAGGAAATATGTTTATGCATGATATGCAAAATATTCTAAGGACTAGAAATGCATGTCATGCCATGAAATTCTTTTAAGTTGATGCAAGAAAATTAGGTTGGTCAAAATGACTAAGGACTAAAGTCATAGGTTGGACAAAATACTTTCTTATAAATCATCTTGAATAAGCACTCAATGACTTAGTCATGATGTGCATAACTACTTAGAGAAAATACCGGCTCTATTCTTCAAGGTGATCAACAATTATTAACAACTCTTGGTAAATTGGATATTCACTATAGTGAGAGAGACAGACACCCGGCCAGCCACTTAAATTGTGGAACATGTCTCATGTACGTGGACATTTAAGGTTTGTCTCCAGGCCGCTTCATATCACTATGCCGCTAGGATCCAACAAACTTCAAAGATGATAACATCATGATCAAAATTTGTTTAAGTCTAAAAGACAAGATTAGGAAAGAGGGAAAAGAAAGAAAGAAAGATGTAGTTAGTCTTCCAGGCTTCATCTCCAGACTTGTAGCTTTCCCCTTGGTGATGTCTTGAATGAATTTTTGTAGACTTGATAAATCTTCAGACTTGATGATTCTCATATCACCGAGGCTGGTCTTGGAATTAACTTAGTCTTTATGAAGTCTCAGATAAGAAGGAAGAAAAGAGAGAGAGCAAGAAAGACTTAGAGAATAAAGGAGGTTGGTCTTCTTGAACTTCTTCTTGCTTTTCTTCTAAGTGCTTCTACTCCTTGAAGATATTTCTGAAGTCTTGTTTTGGCTAAGTCCTTCAATGGCCTTCTAGCTCCATCTTGAAAATTACTAAGTGTCTAAGTGTAGCACTTTACCAAAATGCTAAGTTGAAAATACTTCTACTTAGAGAAAAATAATGAAGAGGTTTTCCTATGAGAGATATAATTATATAATAAAATATGTTATGCATGAAATGCAATTTTAAATCACAAGAACATAATACTATTTTGTGTGATATTTATAAATATGCATGAATTTATAAATGCAATTTAATTAGTTTTTATTTTTGGAAAATATAATAAAAGGAATAATTATAAGATTAAAGGTTTCTATGATTAAATTTTTATAAAAAATTTTTATAATTAGTGTTAATAGACAGGGGACATTTTAATTAAATTTATAGCAATTTACTTTAATCAAAAATAATATTTTTTATTAATAGTTATGTTGAAAATACTCAAACTATTCAAATTAAATATATAACTATGAATTCATTCAAATATTACTCAAAAATATTTTATAGCAGTGGCATCTATTTAAAAATATTCCAAAGTTTCTTTAACAATTTTACTTGTAATTTTTGAATTTACAGATTAAAAGTTATGACAAAAATATTCAAATTCACCATTTGAAATTTGAATATTTTAAACTAAGACAAATTCTAATTTTGGCAGATCCATAATATTCTACATGTCGAGGGCTTTCCAAATATATAAAAATATTTGAAATTGGATAAACAGAGAAAAATATATGATAGTTTGAAGAGACAGGGGCTTTTGTGCAAAACTGCCAATTAATTAAATCGTGAAAATGATTTTACACGTCACCGCTGACTGCGCGCTGACTGTGCGCTGACTGGGCTGCTGACTGGGATAAGTGAAATGATCTGATCCGTTGGATCTAGATCGGAGGGCTGAGATCAAATCGTACCGATTCGGTTTAGCCGTTCTAATCCTAACCGCAGGATCCAGATCGGGCGGCTCACGGAGGTTTGACCGCGAGGTGGCGGCGCTGTGGCCGGAGTTGCTCCGGCGAGCCTTACCCGTGGCGGTGCGTGGATGTCCGCGACGGAGGTGGAGGTGAGGGGGTGCACAGCGCGTACCTAGAGGACCGTGGGGTCAAGGCGAGGACGTTGGTGGCCTCAGAACGGAGGGGAGGAGTCCGGTTCAGCTAGGATCCTTCGCCGGAGTTCATGGGGCGGCGGCGGACTTCGGTCGACCACGAGCTCGTCAATCTGGCGTGTTAAAAATCACAGGAAAAATCACACAGACGCAGACGGACGTAAGAAAGGAGATGGGGCAAGAGAGAGAGCTCGGGGTTTCCAAGATTCACCGTAACCGAAGGTTTTTGCCGGCGGCAATGGCGACAATGGCGGCACGAATCCGAGCAGCCCGGGGGCTCTCGGGCTAGGGTTCGTTGGGGGTTCGAGAGAGGGGTTCACGGGGGTTTATATGGTTGCGGAGGAGGGAACCAATTTCGCAAGAATCGCTTGGATTTTGGAAGGAAATTGGGGTTGATTCCGGAGAAAAATCCGGTGAGAGGTTGAAAACGACCCTCCCCTGACAGGTGGGTCCCACTGTCAGGGATTTTTCTTTTTCCTTTTCTGATTTTCTATTTTCTTAATAACTTTTGATTTATAACTCCAAATAAAGTCAAATCAATTCCTAAAAATTTGTAAAAACAATATCTCTGTGTTAAACCAGTTGTGGTCATGTTTTGAAAACTTTTTAAAATTAATAATTTTGAAATATTGGTTTAAGACTAATTTGATACTTAATCTCAAATTTTAAATTAAAGCCTAATTAAATTTTCTCTTGGCTAAATAAAATTGGTAAAAATACCCACATTCAAATATGTTTGAATTCAAGTTATTTAAACTCATTTTTTATTTATAAAATCATTTTGTCTTTAGTATATTATTAAATAGTATAACACAACTACATGGAAATGGAAAAGGGAAATATAATGTATTCATTTTTAATTCAAAATAATTTGTGCACCATTACTTTTCATATTAAGATAATTCATTTGAAAACTATATAAAATACCTTTGGAAAATATTCTAGTTTTAATTCATTGGTCATACTGAATATATTCACGAAAATCATTAAATGTTATGAAAATACATGAAAATCATTTAAGCTAATGAAATGATTATTTGGATAATTAATTAATTATATAATCTATGAAGTTTTAAAGTTAGGAATTATAAACTTATAGTTCCCCAAACTATAACTTGAATTTAGTTACATGAATGAAAACCATTTGGCAATTATACCATTTTAAATAGTCTTGAGTTTATTAATAGATATGGCTAAGTGATAGAAATTACTTTCTTATAAGGAAACTATTTTATTAAAATGAAATGGTTTGAAGTTTATAAAACAATTGTCAAATTTACATATTAAGGTTTCTGAAATACAATAAGAAATGTAATGTTTAACTATAAACCACTTTTGAAAATAATGTTAAACTGAGATATTTGAAATATTCAACTCTTTAAATATGTTTGAAGTCTTTCATAGTAGGTTTTCTTATGCATTTTAATATTTTATTTTAATAAGAAGAAAAGTTTTAAATTTTTAGTGATTTTTGAACATTATAAAATGTTGGGATGTTACAGACTACCACCCTTAAGTGGAATCTCGTCCTCGAGATTCGGAGAAGCTAGAAAGACAAAGCAAATGCTTGAATAATTTTTGGATAACTCGAGAGGTTGTGAGAAATGAAATTTCTGACATGGAAACTTGAAAACTTGTAGGGGATGATTTTTCTGATTGGGAAGGCTAGAAAGAAAGATAGACTTGGATCTCCGGGATTAGGCAACTGGTTTGAATTATCTGGGTAGCTACCACCCTTGAAATAAAGGTTTTGTTGATTCTCAAAATATTCTAACTTATATAAGAAGATCAATACAAAATCATTACAAACAACATCTAACAAGCATCAAGCAACCAGGTTCAAACACAAGCAAACACATACGTGAAAATTTCAAACTTCTTTTGAGAAATTGAACAAATCGTTTATTGAACAAACCGCACCAATGTCAAGGAAAGACAAAAGTGACAGTACTGCCATACCACAATTTGATAGGTGAATACGTCATCGGATCTCGTTATTCTAATAGGTAGGTGGTCTAATATATCTTTTTCTTGAGTGCCTCGAGTTCTTCCTCCACTTCCTTGAGTTCTTCAAGATACTTCTGGGTGTTGTGAAGTCTAAAACGAAGTCTTTCGGCAAGATATTCGATGGCTCTCCATGCTGCATTTCTTGCTGAATCAAATAATGATGTGTGAAGTATCGGGTTCGTGAACATGCAGTCACCCCCAGTCTTCTGGTCATGTATAGATGGACTTGCACCCACGAATACTCTTGACCTTCATCCATGAAAGGGAACCCTTTGTATACTACTTCTCCTTCAAAACCTAAACTCTTCATGTTATCCTTAAGGGCTCTTGGAAACTCAGTCTCACACTCCAAGGTCATGGTCATCACTGGTCCTTTCTTGAGTGATTCAATGAGGGCGGTCATCTAAGAAAAACAAGAGGAGATACTTAGAAAGGAAATAGTTAAGATAGATACAAGAATGATGTTTGAAAAGTTTATTTTCAGCAAAATGAATGGAATAAATTTTTAATCCTATGGCCAAATCCTATTTCTATCCAAACCTAGGGTTTCGAACCTACAGGCAACACACTGCTCTGATACTATCTGTAGCGTACCTACACTTTAAATAAGGCATATACCTGTGTATAGTGCAAATCCCTGGATCGATTCGTTTGCACACACAGTTTACGATGTAATATCACAACAAAGTATCAATTTTATTACATCGATGATCCAGACTTACAAAATATTCGATACAAGTTGCATAGCATAAAGCTAGCATTGGAAAAGTACACATCGGAAATACAATAGCAGTGGGTCTCCAACAACTTCATGTTGCCATAGGCGAAAACATGTTGGTTGTAGACTCGAAATCCCTTAACGAAACCTCACTCGTCATTTGAATAACCTGTAACAAATAAAATTTTGCAACAGAGTGGGTCAGATTCCATTGAAAATGGAGTCTGGCAAGTGACAATATGGTGGACACTTAATGGAATAACTCTATAGCCTACATGCATATTTTGCTGGTGGAGTTCAAGGCTATTTTGCATAAAGCCAATTTTTCCTATCTCTTTGGAAAACACTTTCTTCAAATCAAGACAAGTATGGCATGAAAACCATAAATCCCATCTTCCCTTGTTCACCCATCAAGTTTTATTTCTGAAGTTGGAATGATGGAATCCTCCGTTGACGTCTATGATCAGCTGCTCGAATTGTCCGTACCGGGGACACGGCTAAGTACTTAGTTTTACACTCTGCAGAGGTTGTGCACGTTCACCATTGTACCCATTCAACCTAGATTATCCTTTACACACCATTTGTGATAAGGAAAGGAGAAGAATGAGACGAGATCTTTCAGAAGCATTTTCCCTCCCACCTGCCTTGACCCGTTCCACCTAACACCCCCTACATCTGCTTTTCAAGTCGGAGAGTGTCCATGCAACATAATTGATCAAGCCAGAGCCCATATGGAAATGGCTGTACCGGAAGCAATCGTCACTCGGAGTTCTTCAGATTCCTCTCTTCCCTGGGTGGCCATCCACAAGTGCACGAACTCCAGGAACCATAGACATGGACCGGAGTAGCCATACAACTTCGCCACCATTAACAACCAATCCACCCAGGAGTTTCATTAACTTAGTGGATGTGCATTCTCAGGTAAAAATCACCATGCTCACGGCCCTAAGTAGAATAGACATTCATCCTAGGCGACGACAACCATGAGCACAGCCCTGAGTAGTCACTTAACATTTTGTAAAACTTTTCATCAATTGCATAGCATCAATACATCTACTAAGTATTATATAGGAACCTAGACACAGGAGTAAGGGAATTCTACACAGGTTTAGCATAGCAATACTATTCTACTCATGCATATAAAAATACACTAAGTAATGCATATAGAAAATAATAGGAAGTTTATGAGGTGTGCCACTTGCCTTTGGATGAAGTCTTTACTCGCAAACTCTTTTCAACGAACTCGGGTCTCTCCGTTCAGTCTAAACAATATAAACAAACAACAATATAACAATCATAAAACAAAACAACACAACACATACAAACAAACAAGTTTCTTAAACTTCTATGGAAAATATGTTTATGCATGATATGCAAAATATTCTAAGGACTAGAAATGCATGTCATGCCATGAAATTCTTTTAAGTTAATGCAAGGCAATTAGGTTGGTCAAAATGACTAAGGACTAAAGTCATAGGTTGGACAAAATACTTTGTTATAAATCATCTTGAATAAGCACTCTATGACTTAGTCATGATGTGCATAACTACTTAGAGAAAATACTAACTCTATTCTTCAAGGTGATCAACAATTATTAACAACTCTTTGTAAATTGGATATTCACTATAGTGAGAGAGACAGACACCCGGCCAGCCACTTAAATTGTGGAACAGGTCTCATGTACGTGGACATGTAAGGTTTATCTCCAGGCCGCTTCATCTCACTATGCCGGTAGGATCCAACAAACTTTAAAGATGATAACATCATGATCAAAATTTGTTTAAGTCTAAAAGACAAGATTAGGAAAGAGGGAAAAGAAAGAAAGAAAGATGTAGTTAGTCTTACAAGCTTCATCTCCAGACTTGTAGCTTTCCCCTTGGTGATGTCTTGAATGAATTTTTGTAGACTTGATAAATCTTCAGACTTGATGATTCTCATATCTCCGAGGCCGGTCTTGGAATTAACTTAGTCTTTATGAAGTCTCAGATAAGAAGGAAGAAAAGAGAGAGAGCAAGAAAGACTTAGAGAATAAAGGAGGTTGGTCTTCTTGAACTTCTTCTTGCTTTTCTTCTAAGTGCTTCTACTCCTTGAAGATACTTCTGAAGTCTTGTTTTGGCTAAGTCCTTCAATGGCCTTCTAGCTCCATCTTGAAAATTACTAAGTGTCTAAGTGTAGCACTTTACCAAAATGCTAAGTTGAAAATACTTCTACTTAGAGAAAAATAATGAAGAGGTTTTCCTATGAGGGATATAATTATATAATAAAATATGTTATGCATGAAATGCAATTTTAAATCACAAGAACATAATACTAATTTTTGTGATATTTATAAATATGCATGAATTTATAAATGGAATTTAATTAATTTATATTTTTGGAAAATATAATAAAAGGAATAATTATAAGATTAAAGTTTTCTATGATTAAATTTTTATGAATTTTTTTTATAAGTAGTGTTAATACACATGGGGCATTTTAATTAAATTTATAGCAATTTACTTTAATCAAAAATAATATTTTTTATTAATAGTTATGTTGAAAATACTCAAACTATTCAAATTAAATATATAACTATGAATTCATTCTAATATCACTCAAAAATATTTTATAGCAGTGGCATCAATTTAAAAATATTCCAAAGTTTCCAAAACAATTTTATTTGTAATTTTTGAATTTACAGATTAAAAGTTACAAAAATACTCAAATTCACCATTTGAAATTTGAATATTTTAAACTAAGTTAAATTCGAATTTCGGCAGATCCATCATATTCTACATGTCGAGGGCTTTCCAAATATATAAAAATATTTGAATTTGGATCAACAGAGAAAAAGATATGATAGTTTGAATAGATAGGGGCTTTTCTGCAAAACTGCCATTTAATTTAATCGTGAAAATGATTTTACACGTCAGCGCTGACTGGGCGCTGAGTGTGCGCTGACTGGGCTGCTGACTGGGATAAGTGAAATGATCTGATCCGTTGGATCTAGATCGGAGGGCTGAGATCAAATCGTACCGATTCGGTTTAGCCGTTCTAATCCTAACCGCAGGATCCAGATCGGGCGGCTCACGAAGGTTTGACCCCGAGGTGGCGGCGCTGCGGCCGGAGTTGCTCCGTTGAGCCTTACCCGTGGCGGCGCGTGGATGTCCGCGACGGAGAAGGAGGTGAGGGGGTGCACAGCGCGTACCTAGAGGACCGTGGGGTCGAGGCGAGGACGTTGGTGGCCTCAAAACGGAGGGGAGGAGTCCGGTTCAGCCGGGATCCTTCGCCGGAGTTCACGGGCGGCGGCGGACTTCGGTCGACCACGAGCTCGTCAATCTGGCGCGTTAAAAATCACACAGACGCACACGGACGTAAGAAAGGAGATGGGGCAAGAGAGAGAGCTCGGGGTTTCTGAGATTCACCGTAACCGAAGGTTTTTGCCGGGGGCAAAGGCCACAATGGTGTCACGAATCCGAGCAGCCTGGGGGCTCTCGGGCTAGGGTTCGTTGGGGGTTCGAGAGAGGGGTCCACGGGGGTTTATATGGGGGCGGAGGAGGGAACCAATTCCGAAAGAATCGCTTGGATTTTGGAAGAAAATCGGAGTTGATTCCGGAGAAAAATCCGGTGAGAGGTTGAAGACGACCCTCCCCTGACAGGTGGGTCCCACTGTCAGGGATTTTTCGTTTTCCTTTTCTGATTTTCTATTTTCTTAATAACTTTTGATTCATAACTCCAAATGAAGTCAAATCAATTCCTAAAAATTTGTAAAAACAATATCTTTGTGTTAAACCAGTTGTGGGCATGTTTTGAAAACTTTTTTAAAATTAATAATTTTGAAATATTGGTTTAAGACTAATTTGATACTTAATCTCAAATTTTAAATTAAAGCCTAATTAAATTTTCTCTTGGCTAAATAAAATTGGTAAAAATACCCACATTCAAATATGTTTGAATTCAAGTTATTTAAACTCATTTTTAATTTCTAAAATCATTTTGGTTTTAGTATATTATTAAATAGTATAACACAACTATATGGAAATGGAAAAGGGAAATATAATGTATTCATTTTTAGTTCAAAATAATTTGTGCACCATTATATTTTATATTAAGATAATTCATTTGAAAACTATATAAAATACCTTTGGAAAATATTATAGTTTTGATTCATTGCTCATACTGAATATATTCAGGAAAATCATTAAATGTTTGGAAAATATTATAGTTTTGATTCATTTAAGTTAATGAAATGATTATTTGGATAATTAATTTATTGTATAATCTATAAAGTTTTAAAGTTAGGAATTATAAACTTATAGTTTCCCAAACTATAACTTGAATTTAGTTACATGAATGAAAACCATTTTAAATAGTCTTGAATTTATTAATAGATATGGCTAAGTGATAGAAATTACTTTCTTATAAGGAAACTATTTTATTAAAATGAAATGGTTTGAAGTTTATAAAACAATTGTCAAATTTACATATTAAGGTTTTTGAAATACAATAAGAAATGTAATGTTTAACTATAAACCACTTTTGAAAATAATGTTAAACTGAAATATTTGAAATATTAAACTCTTTAAATATGTTTGAAGTCTTTCATAGGTGATTTTCTTATGCATTTTAATATTTTATTTTAACAAGAAGAAAAGTTTTAAATTTTTAGTGATTTTTGAACATTATAAAATGTTGGGATGTTACAAATTTTTATTCTTAGTGTAATGTGCTTGTCCCTTAATATGTTAATCGCGGTGTAATCTAGATGCTTTTATCTTTGATATCTTTATCTCTAGTCTTCCCTTGAAACTCAGAGGTGCCTGGGCATTTATGTTTTGCTGTTACATTCGGGCTAGCGAGATACCACTTTATCATACTTTCTTATGATTATTGCAATCCTGTGAATTGATATGTTTCATGTTATTTATCATCGATATAATTGGCATCTTTTCATGGTTTACATAACTATTGGGTGACACTGTTTATATATGCCTTGTTATGAATAGTCTAAGAATTTGTGCTTATAATGAGAATATTTACATCACATGAGCAAATGAGTTCGTGAAAGTTCTTTTATCACACTCAGTTGTTAACCGAATTGCTTCAGGACAAGTAATAATCTAAGCTTGGGGGGAGTTGATACGTCCAAAAGGTATCTACTTTCCCGAACACTTTTGCTATTGTTTTACCTATAATTTGTGTGTTTTGGATGCAACTAACGCTGTTTTCAGCAGAATTACCCTGGTGTCTTATTTTTGTGCAGAAATATCAACTTCAGAGAAAAAACCCAAATTCCAGCCAAAACTCATTTTCCATCCGAGAGGGAACAGGAACAACGAAGACCAACAAGAGGGGAGCCACGAGGGCGCCACACCACCCGGTGGCACGGCAGGCTTCTCGCCGCGCCAGGGGGTGGTGTGACCGACTCGGTCACCCCCTCGCGGCTACTTAATGCTTCTGACCTAAAAATGACGGGGGGTTAGACACTTTTTCAGAGAACACACCTGTGCACCGCCGCCATCCCGAACCCTAGTTCGGGGACCAGAAGTCTCTGTTCCGGCACCCTGCCTGGACGGGGAATCGAAGGGGATCATCGCCATCGTCATCTCCACCGCTCTCCATCAACCATCCATGTTTCCCCCATCCATGAGTGAGTAATTCACCGTTGTAGGCTTGGGGGAATGCTAGGGATTGGATGAGATCACTCATGTAGTAGTTGTAAGATTGTTAGGGCATAGTGCCTAGCATCCGTTATCGGTGTTTTACGTCATTGTTGCAACTCGATATGCTTAATGCTTGACACTAGGGCCCGAGTGCCATGATTTCATATTTGAACATGTTATTGAATTATGATGATAATTATTGTTTTGGATCATATCTATGAGTTGTATACACACGTTATTGTCCGGAACCGATGGCCCCAAAGTGACAGCAATTGGGATAACCGAAGGGAATGGCTATGATGTGAGGATCAGGTGTATTCACGGAGTGTTAATGCTTTGCTCCGGTACTTTATTAAAAGGAGTAACTTTGCCAGTAGTTTCCCTAGAGGTCCCGCTGCAAACGGGTTGGCAGGACAAAATATGATGGGCAAGTTTCTCATTGCGAGCACGCACAACTAAATTGGAATACATACTTATGATTAGTTAATACTTGGATGCTTTATATTACTTATTTGCAAATGCCTATGCTATGTTAATACATGAATTATCTTGTCCATGCAACGCCCGTACATCCGTCGCTGTGCCTACAATATTTTAATCCTGCTGTCTACATCAATCACAATCGCTGTCTCAGTTCTCCTGCTACTGTTATTTCACTACTATCTCTGCTATAAAACTGTTGCTACTGATAATCTTTCTCGAGCAAGTCTATTCACAGGTGCAGCTGATCTGACATATCATCTGTTAAAGCTCACAAATATTCTTTGGCTCCCCTTGTGTCGAATCAATAAATTTGGTTTTACTTCCCTCGAAGACTGTTGCGATCCCCTATACTTGTGGGTCATCAACAAGTTGTATACTAAAAGTATTGCTTTGAGTGATTCCTCTATAATTATGACAAGTTTCAAAAGGATAATTGTAATTATAACCCATGTCATAGTATTCTTTGTAATTATCAAAGACCGGAGGCGTAGTATCATCATAAGCAATAGAATAATTATCCTCTAAAGTATGTTAATTTGCAAACATGTCATCATTTTTACTAGAAGGAGATGTATCAAATATATAATCATTAGTAGCAAAAGGATTATCAAACACTTCATCCCCAAGCTCAGAGCTCTCGATATCATCATGGGAAGGAACATGGAGAGTATTAATAGTGCAACAATTATTAACATCATCATTTTCAGAGTTATTATCCCAAAGATCTTCAATATCAAAAGAAGTGTGCTTATCCCAATCATGATCACTAATATAAATAACAGGCATAGGTACATCATCAAGTTCAGAATCATCGAATTCAGAATTATAAGCATAAATAGTAACAGGAGCAACAAGTTTGGGAGAAGATACCGTTTCCTCTCTCCTTTTACTCATCTTCTTCTTCCTCTTTCCCTTTTTCTTCTACTTTTACTATTTAGGAGGGAGAAGTTTGAAAGGAAGCTTCTCCACATAATCTGGTTTAGTATTAGAAACAACGGAAGAAACTTGGGAGAATTCCTCTCTTTCATTAATAAGATGAAAACAGAGATTATTCCTATCATACTTTGGTAAAGTCTCATCCTTTATAATATTTTGTATGTAGGTGTTAGCATGGCCACTATTAACACAATAGAGATAACATCGATGCAACAAATCATTCATATCAATATCACTCATATTTAACAAAGAAGTTTTTCATGATATCTCTTCACACCCCAAAAATAATGTAAGTCAATCATGTTGATTAGGGGTGATCATGTTATCACCCAACTCTCCTGCAATATATTTATGAGAGCCTGAGCATTGAAAATCGAAATGACCTTTTTCATAGCAAAGTTCACAAATAAAAGGATATGTGGCACAAATCGTGTTACTAAGATCCCTTCAAATTTTATACCAACCTCTAGTATTTTCATTCCTATGATGGATACAATATTCATCTTCAATTTTATTAATTCCACAAGGTCTATGCATTCCACAAAAATTAACATGCAAATAAGAAATTGTATTTTCAGAAGTTTGAGCATGTTTATTGCAATCATTAACAATAATTTCATTTTCCATGCAAGTGTCTTTGAAAGGTTCATGATACATGTCCCAATTTTCTTCAGGAACATTAATATGATAAGCAAAGGTTCTAAAACAATCAAAAATAATATGAGAATCAAGACCATATTTAGCACTAAGCTCTTGAAAACCAGCAGTTTCAACACATGACTTAATGCAATCATATTCATAGTTCATACCTGATTCTTTACCTTTGTCATTCTCCCAATCTTCAGCATTGTTTCGAATTGTTTCAAGGAGATCGCATCTAGGTTCAACCTTCTTACTTGTGAAAGAGCCCTCCGAACAAGCATCTAGATAATCCTTGCGATGTCCTGAAAGTCTTGCATAAAAATTATTAACAATTATATTATCAGGAAGCTCATGGTCAGGAATTTGAGTATTAATGTTTTCAGCCTTCCCCAAGCTTTAGCAATGCTTTCTCCTTCAATAGGCTAGAAAGTATATATAGAATTGCGATCTTTGTTAATCTCACTTGGAGGATAAAATTTAAAATAAAAGAGAGATACAACCTCCTCCCATCCAAGAGAGTGACTATTCTTCAACAATTTATACCAACTCGCAGCTCTTCCACCAAGTGATATAGAAAATAATTTCTTCTTAACTTTGTCCATTCAAATACCTACACACTTGAACAACTCGCATAATTCATGTAAAGATAGCAAATGATCACTAGGATGGACAGTTTCATCCCCTACATAGCAGTTATTCATAACATGTTTAATAATTTTCATAGGTATTTTAAATGGCACTACTTCTTCAGGTGGCTTAAGAATATCACAAGTATCATAAGAATTATCGCATATTGGAGGCACAACATTATCAAGTCAAAATAATTCCTCCAAAGCTGAGGAGCAAAAAATATTATTTTTGTTTAAACTAGCTCCCCCAAGCTTAGGTTTTTCCACAGCCTTAGCAATAATAGTATCCAAAGAATTTCTACTAATAACATTACTACAACTATTATGCAAACAAATTTCCATAGGGTTTTTAATTTTCTCTTCAAAAGTATCATGTCCTAATGCAATATAAATTTCATAAAGATCTCTAATTTTGTTGTTGTTTTCCATTAGCCTAACAAGTGAAAATAAAAACAAGAAACAAAAAGTAATAAATGCAGAATCTAAAGGAGATACCTTTAAGCGCTCACCTCGCCGGCAACGGCGCCAGAAAATAGCTTGATGTCTATGCACGCTTCTATTCTTATACACAGTGTTGGGCCTCCAAGAGCAGAGGTTTGTAGAACAGCAGCAAGTTTCCCTCAAGCGGATCATGCAAGGTATATCGAACTCAGGGAGGTAGAGGTCAAAGATAACCCTCTCGAAGAACCCTGCAATTAAGATACTAGAAGTCTCTTGCGTCCCCAACACACCCAATACACTTGTCAGATGTATAGGTGCACTAGTTATGTGAAGAGAGAGTGAAATCGAAGTAATATGGATGATTATAAGTAGTAATTGCAATCTGTAATAAAAATGGCAGCAAGCAAACATGTAGCATAACTTGTTGGAAACGGTGTTTTAATGCTTAGAAACAAGGCCTAGGGATCCTACTATCACCATCGGACATTCTCGATAATGAAATCAAAGTTAAATAAATAAACACTACTCTCAAACACTCTCATGTTGGATAACAAACACCATTCATTGTGTAGGGCTACAAGAGCACCCTCAAAGTCAGAGTAAACTAACACCAACAATGTCATAAAGGAATCACACACGGTGCACACACTGTAACCGTGACACACGTGAATAACCCCGGAGTTCATATTAAAGTAACCTCTAGAGTGCATAATAGATAAAGAGTAGCATCACATATTCAACTAGATTACAAAGCTCATGATCACATAAGAGATCACATCATGGGAGAGAGAGAGAGAGAGTGACCACATGGCTACCGTAGATCTGGCAGCCTTGGGGGAGAACTACTCACTCCTCATCGTAGGAGTCAGCAACGGCGATGGAGAAGGCGGTGGAGTCGATGGAGATGGCTCCGGGGTCAATTCCCCGTCCCTGCAGGGTGCCGTAACAGACTCTTATGTCCCCCGAATCTTGTCGGCGATGGCGGCGGCGTTCGGGACCCGTGGAGGAAAAATCGTCTAACGTAATAGGGGTTTTGGCCGAAGGGGTATATGTAGGCGAAAGGGCGAAGGCGGTGGACCTCCATGGGCCCCACACGACCTCCCGGCGCGGCTAGAAAGGAAGTTGTGCCAGGACATGATGTGGGCCCCTCGGGCATCGTCTTCGTCCCCTCTTCGGTTTTCTGGAACGAAAATATTCCAAAAATAATTCCTGGTTTATTTATTTCCAATTTGGTGGATATTTCCTTAAGTACTTTTCTGAAAGAAAAAAAAGCAGAAAACAGGGAACTGTCACTGTGGCATCTCGTTAATAGGTTAGTCTCAGAAAATGGATAAAACTATATAAAATGCATATAAAACATGTAATAACATAATATAACATTGCATGGAACATAATAAATTATGGATACGTTGGAGACGTATCAACCTGCATCCCAATAAGGTGCGGATCCTGGCCCTCTCTGCCTACACCTGCGAGGCGTTCGTGGGGATCAGGCCCTCCATGGCCCTGTTTCGCCACTTCTTTGTTCCTCGCCTTGGCTGGTCCAAGTGGGTAGTCGGGGGCGTGACCTTCCGTCCGCCTCCGAGATGGCGTTGAAGACAAGTACCCTGAGATTATCACCATGGGTCCTACCGGGGAAAGGAGGAAAGTGCGGTACTATGTCCGGACGCCGGTGGGGAGCATTCATCTGGAGAACCCGGCCTACCCGGCTCAGCGTCTTGCGCACTCCAAGAGGCTGAGCCCCCAAGACCCAGCTTTGTCCATGGCGTTCGACAGGCTGACCTTCCTTCGGGAGCAAGGGGTAACCTAGGCCATGATCGCGGCGGATTTTCTTCGCAGAGGGATTGCTCCGCTGCAACACACAGACCGCCCAATCTGGGGGATCTATCAGGTTGGATGCAGTGACTTCGCGCAGGGATTCCGGGTCCCTGAACCCAACTGGAGGAAAGCCTCACGGGTTCTCTCGCCCCGAGCTTTGATTGCTCTCCTAGGCGGCGTCCTGCCCTTGTTCGAGAATCCTCTGCCTGATGAGGTCATACTCTCCATGCCCCCGTGCAACGCGTACGGTCTGCGAGGCACAGCGACGATCGACCCCCCTCCGGAGCCCAAGGTTCAAATGCCGTTGGGCCAAGACTTGCTTATGTCGGGGCTGGCGCAAGGAGACGTCTCCCTCGAAGAGCCTGCTTCCTTCGAGGGAGAGAGCGATGATGAGGTCCCCAGGTTTCCTACCGGGGGTGCGGGACCGGCTTCGCCGGGTTCTCTGTCGGAGAGGGGAAACCCACAAGCGTCCATGAGTCTTCCTTCCCCCGAGGGTAGCGGTGGGTCCCGCGGATCGGGTGCCCGGACGCCAGGCGTCTTTGAAGACCTTGCGGGTAGGAATTGGAGGTTCTCTGGGTATAGGAGAAGGGAGAGGTGAGCTTCCTCCTTTGACGGCCCTGTCTTGAAAGGGTATGTTTGTTCATGACGTCGTCTTGAACTTCCTTCTTCGTTGTATGCAGGGACCAGTCGCTAGAGGCTTCCAGCAAGCGCACCTGCAGGGGCGTAGGTGACAGTGTCGGGGAGGCCGGGGAGCCTATACAGGTCCCCAGGCTTGTCCTGGCCCCAACATGATCGACGGCGGCTCCTCCGGTGGCTCCGGCGAGCAAAGCGTGAGGCGCTGAGGTCCCCGGAGGAACGCGCGGTGTAGACCCCCATCGACACCCCCGCCCAACTCGCACTGGGTCTGGTGCTCCTTCCCGGGTAGGGGGCCCGAGAGGACGGGTACCTCCGAGCGGCCTCAGATTGAGTGAAGCGAGCCCCAACCTTTCTAGCATGTTTGCCAACATGGGAGAGCTCCTTCCATTCGTTGAGGCTCAGCTGCGCCAGTTGGCGGCTCCGGCGGCTCACCGCGAGGACGAGCCGAGAGCTCTTTAAGGGAGGTTGGCGGCCGAGGCGGAGGCTGGTCGTGCAAGATGAGTTGCTGAATGCCCGAGGGTGGTGTGTCTCAGGATGTGAGTGGGAGCTGGAGGCCCGGGTGTCCGCGGTGAACGAGGCAGAGAGGAAAAGCCAGGAAGAGAACTCACAGCTTCGCCGGGGAGCGGTGCAAAGCGCGGCTCGCCTAAAGCAAAGCCTGGCGAACACTGATAACATGGCCCAGCAGTAAAGGAGGGGCCTGTGTCAGCAAGTGGATTCACTCAATGAATAGGTCTCTGGGCCGACGCAGGAGCTGGAGGAGAAAAAAGGATCTGGGACCGTGCCTACCGGGACTACCAGAGGGTCCGCGGCGAGCGAGAAACTCAGAGAGCCCGCACCGACGGCCTGGCACAAGAAGTTGCTGATATGAGGGTGGCTGTAGTCGACCGCGAAGGGAAGCTTGAGCACGCTGATGCCCTCTGGTCCCGGGAGCGCAGGGAGAAAGACGTTGAGATGGCGGATGCGAAGGAAGCGGCGGAAGCTTCCGGAGTGGCGGCGTAGGTTGCCCTAATTTGCCACGATGAGCTGGGCGAGCAATTGCGGAAGGCCATAGAAGAGCGGGACAGGTCGGTGACCTCAAAGCGCGAGATGCTGAGCCGCCTTCCGGACATGGATATGGTAACGCAGAGCTCCTGGGAACTGATGGCCCTGCGAGTGGCCCAGCCTCCGGTCGCTTTGAGAAGCTTCTCCAACTCCATCAGAGGATATCCTTCTGGTCGACGCGGGTCGCGGAACTCCTAGGAACTCTGCTCTTATGCGAATCAGGATGTCCGCCTAGCTGGCGAGAAGGCTGCTCGGCAGGCGGTGACCTTCCTGGTGGTCGCCCTCCGACGGCGTCACCTGCGACTTTCCCTACTTGAGGAGATGGATCAGGCTCTTCCGGGGTTTGCGCCTTCTCTAGGGGTTTCCGCCGAGGTGTAGAAGATCATGGAGCGCTTCTCCGGCGAAGGCAAGCCATAAGCTGCCAGGTACCCTGCAACATAAAAAAGGACAATACCGGGTGTCGTGAACTGTGTTTTCGGTACCGCCGAAAGGAAAACTTATTGTTTAAGCTTTTGACTGTATGTACACTTTCTTGCATTGAGTGATCTGCATTATACCCATGGAGGCTTGACGCTGTCAGGAAGGATTTCCAGCCAAAGCGCTAACCAGCCGTGTACCCCCAGATTATCTGGTAGGCCGACACAGGCCGCAACCCCCCAATAGACCCATAGTTTCTGACCACACAATCTTCAGCCCGCGACTCCACTGCCAGAGGGAAACGGACATCGGTGTCGGGGGAGGCGCTGCCCCACGTTTACGCCCGCATTCGCTCTAGCCAAAGTATAAAGAGATAAAACAAGTAAGGTAAATGCACTTAACTTGATTCGTGGAGTCCCCCGGCTATCTCGGTATTTGGTAGCACCGCCGCCATGGCGGTTCTTCTACACCGTGTTTCGGGCGTAATTCTTTTATGTCCTGCCTATTCCGGCAGGAAATAGAGCCTTGAGCCGAGATAGCCATTCCCGGGTCTGACTAGTGATGCCATCCTAGGCACGGCTGTTACTGGCCGGAGCCGGTCCAGAGACCTTTTTTGTTCCCCAAGACCTGGAGGCCACCACACAGGTGAACCGGCTAGCTTGCTGACGTAGTGACGACGTCGGTCCAGGGACCCTCATTTTTCTTCCAATACTCGGTGTTCACCACAGTAGTTATCTGACAGATGGCTGGCGTAGTGATGACGCCGGTCCGGGGACCTCTCTACTTCTTCTCTAGATATAGAAACCCTTCCGGCGAGAAGACCTGGAAATACTTGCTGACGTAGTGAGGACGTCAGTACGGAGACCTAGAGAATACCGCTCCGACGAGGAGGTCCGGGATAATTGCTCTCGTATTGAGAACGTCGGTCCGGAGACCTCTGGACTTCTTCTCTAGATAGATACATCCTTCCGGCGAGAAGACCTAGAAATACTGGCTGACATAATGAGGACACCGGTCCGGAGACCTCTGGACTTCTTCTCTAGACAGAGAAATTCTTCCGGCGAGAAGACCCGGAAATACTGGCTGACGTATTGAGGACGTTGGTCCGGAGACCTATCAAAAAAATCCAACCCAATCCGATCCAGTCCGGGGATTCAAACTCGAGATACAAAAACCAATCTCATTTTTATTGATGAGGCACGGGTGCCTGGTCCACAATTGTGGAGGTGTCCGGCTTGGACTCCTCAGAGGCCATCCATCTAGAAATTCAATACTTCTGGGGATGCGCGCCCAGCCCGGTTTGAATGGTGACCACGTGTGAAGAGGTTATACTGAACGGATACCACTTCGTGTGGGTACCTGGTGCACGTAATGACTAAAACCCAATTTTCAATAGAGTTAAGAAGCCCAACAAGCGAAGCCCAAGTCGAAGACTTCTACCATAGATAGACATAGTCGGTTACACTTTCCATATCTGTAATACTAGTCGATTACTACCTGAGACCTTTACCTCTATATAAAGGACATGAGGGTGACCAATCAAGTACACGCCCAATAAGAACCACCAAACCCTAGCAAGATCGACATCTTGCTAGACCATTGTACTCGCCGCATATTCACAATCAATAAAATACAAGCAGGAAGTATGGGTGTTAACTCAGTCGAGCGCCCTGAACCTAGGTAAATCACGCTTGTCAGCCGACGAATCTACCAACACTACGCGTTCTCTACATCATAACTTTAACCCTAGGCTAGTAACCATGGGTATTGATGGGGACACCCCTCGTCAATTGGCGCCGTCTGTGGGAAGAGGTAGTGTTGGGTCTACGAATTTTTCGGTCCTAGCTGCAAACGGCCACTCGCCGACTTCATCAATGGGATGCACATCAGCAATTTCATATCGCATCTGGTCCACAGGCGACCACTCTCCAAAACCATCATCGCCAAACAGGATCAGGCCATATTCACCCAAAGCTCAGGAGATCTACTCCAATCTCAGTTCGGGATTTGATTTAACGATCGGAGAACATAACTTTTTCGTTGATAAGTTTGGTGTGCAAGATTTAGCTGAACAGATCGCGACTGAGTCACTACAGGAGAAGTCGATGACGATCACATTTTCAACTAACGAGGATGCCATCTCATCACAACTCAACCTGGTCCGTCAACCCAAATCTCCCAGGGAGTTGATGTCATCAGAAGAATTCAACAAATTCATGGCAGATAAATTCCCTGAAGACACAGGACAGTCGGCTACCTCGCATAAACCAGTCGAGGATCTGGTCACCTCAACAGCATCAGCAGAAGACACGGGGGCAACTTCATCACAAACCGGCCCGCTCTCATTATCAGGATCTATGGAAGAATCCATGTCCACAAGGGAGTCCAACGAGTTCACAGCACAAAACCAGCTCGACGAAGAAGTACAGTCGAATCTCCAGATCGATCCAGTCTAGTATTGTATGCAGATTGATAATCCAGAAGAAAGCTTCCATCTCTCCGAATATGACGAGCCTCAGAAGACAACATACGTCTGACCGACTTCGCCGATCCTGAGATCCAAGCTCTTCATAATGCTTTCTTCGACTACGATGAACCCACAAAACAGTCAGGGGATGCTCAAAATAGCAAAAATAAAAAACGAAGACATGGACTAGAACGACGAAACTGAAGCAACACCTGATACCCGCACAACTTACGCATATCATTCGCACATACCTGAACAGGTTTGCGTCGCGTTTACCGTAGAAACGTCAACAGCAACAGCCAATCGAATACCCTTGCACAGTCACCCTGCCAGACGGCTCGACTACTCTTGTCATAACAGCCGAGATGGCCGCAAAAACAACAAAGGTCATCGAGGATGGCATAATGATGACAGCATGCGCAACTCCAAGTGAATTAACGGCCTACAACTACTTCAACAGGCAGGAAACACAACGCCTAAAGCAATATAGAGCAGCACTCGAAGAAATAAGAAAGCATGCAAGTATATCGAGTGCTCGTAGACGACAACTATCTATTAGCTCTACGGGAGCAACGGAAGGAAGACATAGATCTAGATTCGAGAGGATCCCCGAGGAGGAAAGAGCGAGGGTCACTCGAAACCTAGACCACTCATTCTTGATACTCGACTCAGGAGGCATAATCTTACCTAAAACAGCCGAAGGCGCACTTATATCCATAGGAGCATACCTCCAAGCAGGAAAACCACCAGCAGGTGATCCAGCTGAGGAGATGTACCTCCAGCAGATGAAAGCTTTCGAAATCGCGGCAAAAGAACTAGCAGATGGAAGAAGGCGAGGACACAACAGAAGTCACTCGCGAGGTCACCGTAGTCGCAACCCTCCACGTAGCAGTGCTAATAAAAGTTCTGGCCACCGCAGATCAAGAAGTCGCTCGCGGAGCAGATTCAGAAGGTCAAACAGTCAGGACTCACCAGACAATGAAGGAATAGGTCCATGTGGGGCACAATGTTTTACCCGACGGATCCAAGAGGCTAAATTACCCAAGAAATTTGGTCTACCCTCCATGCCAAAATTTAACTCCACACAAGAGCCCTCAGGCTGGATCGAGGACTACAAGCTGGCAGTCGTATGCCAACGAGGAACAACCACAACAACAATGCAATATTTACAGCTGATGCTTAAAGGCACACCTCGCGACTGGCTCAAATCACTACCCGAGGGAGCTTATGATTCCTGGGACCACTTCAAAGAGGACTTCATAAAATATTTCGATCCTCTCTGCGAACGACCAAAGACATTAGAGGAGCTACGGGCATGCAAGCCAAGGTCAGACGAACCACTCAGGGCATATATCATAAGATGGACCTCCATACGAAACTCTGTCAGTGCAATATCAGAAGAAAGGGCCATGGACGCTTTCACAATTGGAGTCTATAGAAAAGACTTCAAGGAGGCTCTTGGTCGACAAAAGCCAAAAAACATGGCGGAGCTCATGAAGCTGGCGACCGAGTGGGCAGATGGTGAAGATCCAGTCCAAAGTAAAACCCACACCCACTGCAACGTCATCGTGACCGGCGGGACAGTCACGACCATCGAGACAGTCGAGATCGTCGGGACAGAGACGACAAGCGAAGAAGGCGCGATTATGATCATGGAAGCAAAGATAAAGTCAAATTCGTAGCAGCCGGATTCTCACAGGATGATCGCACTCGAGAAGATACACAAAAGGACGATCGGCATAACAGTCGACAAGATGATCGTCAAGATACACGAAGCAACAACTATCGAGATGATCGTCATGACAACAGGGATCATGACCAACGCGGAGGTTACATAAGACAAAAGTGGCAGAGACCCTGTAACATCCCAACATTTTGGAATGTTCAAAAATCACTAAAATTTAAAACTTTTCTTTTTATTAAAATAAAATATTAAATGCATAAGGAAACCAACTATAAAAGACTTCAAAGTTTAATATTTCAAATGTCACAGTTAAAACATTTTATTATCCCATGTATTTCAAAACCTTAAAATATAATTTGACAAAAATGTTACAAACTACAATTCATTTTATTTTAAATAAATTAGTTCTTTATAAGTATTTGAATTAAACCACTTAATTACAAGATTATAAAAAGGTTATATAATTACTAAATGGTTTCCATTCCTTTTCAAAATATAGTTTGGAATTATAAGCCTATAGTGTATAACTTTAAAACTTCATAGTTTTTAAATTAATGAATTAGCCAAATAAACATTTCATTTGCTTAAATGAATTTCATCTATTTTCAAAGCATGAAATGATTAATAGATTTTAAATAAGAAAAAAATTAAAACAAAGGTCTTGTCCAAAGTTGTTATGAAGTTTCAAATGCATTATCATATTATAAAATATAATGTTGCACAAATTATTTTCAATTAAAAATGAATACATTATATCTTCTCTTTTCCATTTTCATGTAGTTGGGTTATATCATTAATAATTATACCAAAGCCAAAAATGAATTTAGAATTTGAAAATGAGTTTAAATAACTTAAATTCAAACATAATTGAATATGGGTATTTCATATAATTTATTTAGCCAAAATTAAAATTAATTAAACCCTAGTTTTAAATTAAACATAAAGTGTCAATTTCACATTTAATCAATATTTCCAAATTATGATTTTTGAAAAGTGTTCAAAACATACCCACAACTGGTTTAACAGCAAGATATTATTTTTACAAATTTTTAGAAATTAATTTGACATCTTTTGGACATTTAAATCAAAAGATATGAATTAAATAAATAAAATCAGAAAAAGAAAAATAGTTGCTGACGTCAGCAGTGACGTCAGCCGTTCTTCTCCAACCTCCATCCGAAACTTGCGCCGAAGTTGGAATCGAATCGGAGTCGATTTCTCTCCGTTTCTTGCGGGATTTGTTGCTGTAGATGCGCCCTTATAAACCCCGGATCCCGCCGCCGTCTTCCCCCTCAAACCCTAAGTATATCGTGCCCCCAGGCCGCCGGAGGAGCTCGCCGGAGTTCGCACCAACCGCCGTCGTAAATCTTCCATCCCTGGCGAGGTAGGCTGCCCTAAGCCCTGACAGCCTCCCCATCCTCTCCCTCGTGCTCATGCGCAGCTCCCTAACCCCACCACTTCTCTTCTACGCAGCAAATCGAGGGGGAGTGCTCAACCGAAGAACCGCCGGCGCCATTGCTTCTCCTCCCGCACCTCCCTGCCGTTCCAAGAAGAACGAGACGACGGTTTTGGACCCATCGTCTCCAGCACGCCGCGCCGCGCCTCTCCGTGCCCTCGGCGATCCCGGAGACCCCCCGGAGCGTCGAATCCGTCCGCGCCAGAGCCGCGCCGCCGTCGTCGTCGCCGCCGGTGACCACTGCGCCGCCACGGTATGGTCCAAGCCCTCAGCACCGTCCGATTGAATTTCTTAGGCCCACATTAGATGTCTCGGATGAATCGGTACGATCCGATCTGGACCGTCAGATCCAGATCTGACGGCCCAGATCTGCGACTTATACACGTCAGCGCCACGTAGACAGCACAGTCAGCGCCTCGTCAGCGTCCACGTCAGCGCCAGCGTGTAAATCAATTTCCTATTTTAATTTTAATTGGAAAAATTGCAGATTAATCCCTGTAATTAAAACATCTATAAATTTTTAACCACAACTCCAAATTTAATAATTTTTATATATTTGGAAAGCTCTCGACATGTAGAATATTTTGGATCTGACAAAATTCAAATTTGACTTAGTATAAAATATTCAAATTTCAAATGGTGAATTTGAGTGTATTTGTAATAACTTTAAATCTATAAATCCAAAAATTGCAAATAAAATTGTTTTAGAAACTTTAGAATATTTGTAAATTAATGCCACTGCTATAAAATATTTTTGAGTAATGTTTGAATGAATTCATAGTTATATCCAATTTTTGAGTAATATTTTTGACTAATTTTGAAATAACTTTTAATAGAAACATTAATTTTGATTAAATCCAATTGCAATAGATTTAATTAAATGCTCTCTGTCTATTAACACTAATTATAAAATTTTGTTATAAAAATTTAATCATAGGAAACTTTAATCTCATAAATATTCCTTTTATTATATTCCTTTTATTATATTTTCCAAAACTAGAAATTAATTTAATTGCATTTATAAATTCATGCATATTTATAAAGAAATCACAAAAGTTATTTTTATGTTTCTTGTGATTTAAAATTTCATTTCATTCATAGCATATTTTATTCTCATAGGAAAACCCCTCTTCATTAGTTTTCTCTAAGTTAGAAAATAATTTCAACTTAGTATTTTGGGAAAGTGCTATACACTTAGACACTTAGGATTTCCAAGATGGAGCTAGAAGGCCAATGAAGGACTTAGCCAAAAACAAGACTTCAGAAGTGTCTTCAAGGAGAAGAAACACTTAGAAGAAAGTCAAGAAGAAGTTCATGGAGGACTTAGAAGAAAACAAACTCTGGAAGCATCCTCAAGATGTCAAGCACTTAGAAGAAAAGTGAGAATAAGTTCAAGAAGGCCAACCTCCCTTTTATTCTCTAAGTCTTTCTCTCTGTCTTTTCTTCTCCTCTGAGATTTCATGAAGACTAAGTAAACCAAGACCAGCCTCGAGGATACAAGAATCACCAAGTCTGAAGATTCATCAAGACTACCCAGAACTCAATCAAGACATCATCCAGAAGAAAGTTACAAGTCTGGAGATGAAGACTGGAGGACAACTACATCTTTCTTTCTATCTTTTCCCTCTTTCCTAATCTTGTCTTTTAGACTTAAACAATTTTTGATCATGATGTTATCATCTTGAAGTTGTTGGATCCTAGCAGCATAGTGGGATGAAGCGGCCTGGGAACAAACCTTACATGTCCACGTACATGAGACCTGTTCCACAATTTAAGTGGCTGGCCGGGTGTCTGTCTCTCTCACTATAGTGAATGTCCTATTTACAAAGAGTTGAAAATAATTGTTGATCATCTTGAACAAATGACTTAGTATTTGTCTCTAAGTATTTTGCACATCAAGACTAAGCCATTAGAGTGCTTATTCAAGATGATATAACATAAAATATTTTATTCAACTTAAGACCATAGTCCTTAGTCATTCTTGACCCACCTATTTTCCTTGCATTAACTTAAGAGATTTTCATAGCATGCATCTCTAGCCCTTAGAAATAATTTGCATATCATACATACCATGTTTTCCTTAGGAGTTTACAAAACTTGTTGTTCATTTGATATGAGCAGGTATGTTTGATGATTGTTGTATTGTTGCTTGCTATTATTGTTTAGATTAAACGGAGAGCAAACGTTCGTTGTTGAAAAGAGTTTGTGTACAACGACAACATTCAAAGGCAAGTGGCACACCTCATAAACTTCCTATTTTTATATGCATTACTTAGTGTATTTTTATATGCATGTGTTGCTATGCTAAACCTGTGTAGAATCCCTTATACCTGTGTCTAGGTTCCTATGCAATACTTAGTAGAATTATTGTTGCTATGCAAATGTTGTTTTGTGAAAATCTAAATTCTACTAAGTTAAGAATGAAACACCTGGGTGGTAATTGGTCGGATGGTTTATGTTGAGTGGCTACTCAGGTCCATTTCTATGGTTCCTAGAGTATGTACACTTGAGAATGGCCACCCAGGAACAGAGGAATCTGAAGAACTCCGAGTGACGATTGCTTCCAGTGCAGCCATTGCCATATGGGCTCTGGCTTGATCAATTATGTTGCATGGACTCTCTCCGGCTTGACAAGCAGATGTAGGGGGATGTTAGGTGGAACGGGTCAAGCCATGTGGGAGGGAAAATGCTTCTGAAAGATCTCGTCTCATTCTCTCCTTTCCTTATCACAAATGGTGTGTACAGGATACTTTGGGTTGAATGGGTACAATGGTGAAAGTGCACAACCTCTGCAGAGTGTAAAACTAGGTACTTAGCCGTGTCCCCGGTTACGGACAATTTTGAGCAGCTGATCAAGGACGTCAACGGAGGATTCCACCATTCCAACTTCAGAAATAAAACTTGATGGGTGAACAAGGGAAGATGAGATTTATGGTTTTCATGCCATACTCGTCGATTTCAAGAAAAGTGTTTTCAAAAGAGTAGGAAAAATTGGCTTTATGCAAATTAGCCTTGAGCTCCACCAGCCAAATATGCATATAGGCTTTAGAGTTACCGCCTTAAGTGTCCACCATAGTGTCACTTGCCAGACTCCATTTTTAATGGAATCTGACCCACGTTGTTGCCATATTTTTCTTATTGCAGATTTGATCAGATGACGAGTGAGGTTTCGTAAAGGTTTCGAGTCTACAACCAACATGTTTTCGCCTGTGGCAGCATGAAAGTTATAGAGGCTCACTGCTATTGTATTCCGCTGTGTACTTTTTCAATGCTAGCTTTACGCTATGCAACTTGTATAAAATATTTTGTAATTCTGGATCATCGATGTAATATAATTGATGCTTTGTTGTGATATTACATCGTAAACTGTGTGTGCAAATGATTCGATCCAGGGATTTGCACCATACACAGGTATCTGCCTTATTAAAAGTGCAGGTACGCTACAGATGGTATCAGAGCACTGTGTTGCCTGTAGGTTCGAAACCCTAGGTTTGGATAGAAATAGGTTTAAACATAGGATTGAAAATCTATTTTTCTTCGCTTTTCTAAAAACAAATCTTTTCACTATGTCTTTCTCGTATTCTCATCTACTATCAACCTTCTATAAACCTCTTATCTTTTTCTAGATGACCATGTTCTTATAGTCGAAGTCTGCTTCTGCTGGCTCATATGGAAAAGCTACGATTAATCATGAAGTTCTGCATATATGGAAGACCACTGAAGAACCAGGATTCGACCAACACTTCTAAGATATCCAAGAAAGTTGAACAAGTACTTGAAGCAGTCATGAAGGAGATAGATTTGACCACCACCAAAACTAGAATGACGATATCGTGTTAGTGTATTGATCATATCAACTTGGCTATATGACAATACTAGATTGTTTGTTTGTTGTGAACCTTGTTGCTTGATGTTTGTTAGATGTTGATTGATTTTGTTATAGATTGGTTGCCTTGTTTTGTTTTATTGAACTAGGATTCCTCCATAGTACAAATAATTCAACTCATTGCTTTCTAAAATAAACAGATGTCTCACCCCAACACCAACACCAGTGATTTGCATACAACTATGCGACTACTATTAGAGAACCAGAGTCAGCTGTTGAAGATGATCAATGTGCAACTGCCTAAGATTGATCAAAACCATAGTGATTTTGAAGAGAACCTTATGACCAAACCAAAGGCATGCAAAACTTGTGGAGAGATAGGACATACGTCCCAAGAATGCACTGATGAGTGGCCCCATGGTCATACCGAACATCCAGTTAGGGAATGCCCCACAAGTCAGATGTCTTGCTGTTTTTGTGAAGCAACAAATCACGTTCCAACTCAACATCAACTCTACCCCGTGGTGCAAGAAGTCAGTCAGCAAGCCAAAAAGGGGATGCAACAAAATCTCATGAAGCATGTGGAAGTACAAGAAAAGAAGGAGGAACACAAAAGAAATACTAGCCATATAACATGTTTTACATGTGGAGAACTAGGACATTATTCATGGGGCTGCAAAGAGAGAAGGACTGGTCAGGATACTGAACCAAATCTTCATCAAAATGAGACTGTGGGTCTTACTAAGGTGAAGAATGAAATAAGAGTAAGGTCACTTCCGAAGAAATCCAAAAGTACCTCCAAGTGTTGCTATAAATGTGAAGGAGATCACCTAGCTCGAAATTGTCACATCAAACGAGACTGGACTTCTGTAATTGAGATAGAATATGGCAAACAAGATTTGGAAGAACTTTTAGCCCTGGAAACATCTAAGAAGAAGAAGAGGAACTTAAGTGACGTAACTTGCTACAAATGTAAAGGCAAAGGACATTATGCTGACAAGTGCCCAACAAAGATGAAGGGGAAATGCCTTACCCGCTCGCACAAGAAAATCAACAGTCCCGCGACATGCCGCAGGTGCGGAGCAACAGGACACTATGTCAGTGGCTGCCCAGAGCAGAAGAAGGATAAACCTCTCCAAGGACAGAGTGGAAAGCGTGAGTGCTAAAAACTTTCTATATCCACCACATGCCAGTGTATTATGAACACTTGTACGCCCTACCTCAGAGAAATAAACAAGATTACACAAAGTTTCTAGACTGACCACAAAAATTTCTTTTAAGGGTGGTAGCCACCTAAATAATTCAAACCCAGTCGCTTAAACACAGAGATCTCAAACTATCTTTCTTTTCATCCTCCTAATCATAAAAACCATTCACTGCCAAGTTTTCAAGTTTCCATGTCAGAAAATTCATTTCCCAAAACACCTCGAGTTATCAGAATCAATCAAACAATTGCTTTGTCTTTCTAGCTTCTCCGAATCTCGGGGACGAGATTCCTTTTAAGGGTGGTAGTCTGTAACATCTCAACATTTTGGAATGTTCAAAAATCACTAAAATTTAAAACTTTTCTTTTTATTAAAATAAAATATTAAATGCATAAGGAAACCAACTATAAAAGACTTCAAAGTTTAATATTTCAAATGTCACAGTTAAAACATTTTATTATCCCATGTATTTCAAAACCTTAAAATATAATTTGACAAAAATGTTACAAACTACAATTCATTTTATTTTAAATAAATTAGTTCTTTATAAGTATTTGAATTAAACCACTTAATTACAAGATTATTCAAAAGGTTATATAATTACTAAATGGTTTCCATTCCTTTTCAAAATATAGTTTGGAATTATAAGCCTATAGTGTATAACTTTAAAACTTCATAGTTTTTAAATTAATGAATTAGCCAAATAAACATTTCATTTGCTTAAATGAATTTCATCTATTTTCAAAGCATGAAATGATTAATAGATTTTAAATAAGAATAAAATTAAAACAAAGGTCTTGTACAAAGTTGTTATGAAGTTTCAAATGCATTATCATATTATAAAATATAATGTTGCACAAATTATTTTCAATTAAAAATGAATACATTATATCTTCTCTTTTCCATTTTCATGTAGTTGGGTTATATCATTAATAATTATACCAAAGCCAAAAATGAATTTAGAATTTGAAAATGAGTTTAAATAACTTAAATTCAAACATAATTGAATATGGGTATTTCATATAATTTATTTAGCCAAAATTAAAATTAATTAAACCCTAGTTTTAAATTAAACATAAAGTGTCAATTTCACATTTAATCAATATTTCCAAATTATGATTTTTGAAAAGTGTTCAAAACATACCCACAACTGGTTTAACAGCAAGATATTATTTTTACAAATTTTTAGAAATTAATTTGACATCTTTTGGACATTTAAATCAAAAGATATGAATTAAATAAATAAAATCAGAAAAAGAAAAATAGTTGCTGACGTCAACAGTGACGTCAGCCGTTCTTCTCCAACCTCCATCCGAAACTTGCTCCGAAGTTGGAATCGAATCGGAGTCGATTTCTCTCCGTTTCTTGCGGGATTTGTTGCTGTAGATGCGCCCTTATAAACCCCGGATCCCGCCGCCGTCTTCCCCCTCAAACCCTAAGTATATCGTGCCCCCAGGCCGCCGGAGGAGCTCGCCGGAGCTCGCACCAACCGCCGCCGTAAATCTTCCATCCCTGGCGAGGTAGGCTGCCCTAAGCCCCGACAGCCTCCCCATCCTCTCCCTCGTGCTCATGCGCAGCTCCCTAACCCCACCCCTTCTCTTCTACGCAGCGAATCGAGGGGGAGTGCTCAACCGAAGAACCGCCGGCGCCATTGCTTCTCCTCCCACACCTCCCTGCCGTTCCAAGAAGAACGAGACGACGGTTTTGGACCCATCGTCTCCAGCACGCCGCGCCTCTCCGTGCCCTCGGCGATCCCGGAGACCCCCCGGAGCGTCGAATCCGTCCGCGCCAGAGCCGCGCCGCCGTCGTCGTCGCCGCCGGTGACCACTGCGCCACCACGGTATGGTCCAAGCCCTCAGCACCGTCCAATTGAATTTCTTCGGCCCAGATTAGATGTCTCGGATGAATCGGTACGATCCGATCTGGACCGTCAGATCCAGATCTGACGGCCCAGATCTGCGACTTATACACGTCAGCGCCACGTAGACAGCACAGTCAGCGCCTCGTTAGCGTCCACGTCAGCGCCAGCGTGTAAATCAATTTCCTATTTTAATTTTAATTGGAAAAATTGCAGATTAATCCCTGTAATTAAAACATCTATAACTTTTTAACCACAACTCCAAATTTAATAATTTTTATATATTTGGAAAGCTCTCGACATGTAGAATATTTTGGATCTGACAAAATTCAAATTTGACTTAGTATAAAATATTCAAATTTCAAATGGTGAATTTGAGTGTATTTGTAATAACTTTAAGTCTATAAATCCAAAAATTGCAAATAAAATTGTTTTAGAAAATTTAGAATATTTGTAAATTAATGCCACTGCTATAAAATATTTTTGAGTAATGTTTGAATGAATTCATAGTTATATATTTAATTTGAATAGTTTGACTAATTTTGAAATAACTTTTAATAGAAACATTAATTTTGATTAAATCCAATTGCAATAGATTTAATTAAATGCTCTCTGTCTATTAACACTAATTATAAAATTTTGTTATAAAAATTTAATCATAGGAAACTTTAATCTCATAAATATTCCTTTTATTATATTCCTTTTATTATATTTTCCAAAACTAGAAATTAATTTAATTGCATTTATAAATTCATGCATATTTATAAAGAAATCACAAAAGTTATTTTTATGTTTCTTGTGATTTAAAATTTCATTTCATTCATAGCATATTTTATTCTCATAGGAAAACCCCTCTTCATTAGTTTTCTCTAAGTTAGAAAATAATTTCAACTTAGTATTTTGGGAAAGTGCTATACACTTAGACACTTAGGATTTCCAAGATGGAGCTAGAAGGCCAATGAAGGACTTAGCCAAAAACAAGACTTCAGAAGTGTCTTCAAGGAGAGAAACACTTAGAAGAAAGTCAATAAGAAGTTCATGGAGGACTTAGAAGAAAACAAACTCTGGAAGCATCCTCAAGATGTCAAGCACTTAGAAGAAAAGTGAGAATAAGTTCAAGAAGGCCAACCTCCCTTTTATTCTCTAAGTCTTTCTCTCTGTCTTTTCTTCTCCTCTGAGATTTCATGAAGACTAAGTAAACCAAGACCAGCTTCGAGGATACAAGAATCACCAAGTCTGAAGATTCATCAAGACTACCCAGAACTCAATCAAGACATCATCCAGAAGAAAGTTACAAGTCTGGAGATGAAGACTGGAGGACAACTACATCTTTCTTTCTATCTTTTCCCTCTTTCCTAATCTTGTCTTTTAGACTTAAACAATTTTTGATCATGATGTTATCATCTTGAAGTTGTTGGATCCTAGCAGCATAGTGGGATGAAGCGGCCTGGGAACAAACCTTACATGTCCACGTACATGAGACCTGTTCCACAATTTAAGTGGCTGGCCGGGTGTCTGTCTCTCTCACTATAGTGAATGTCCTATTTACAAAGAGTTGACAATAATTGTTGATCATCTTGAACAAATGACTTAGTATTTGTCTCTAAGTATTTTGCACATCAAGACTAAGCCACGAGAGTGCTTATTCAAGATGATATAACATAAAATATTTTATTCAACTTAAGACCATAGTCCTTAGTCATTCTTGACCCACCTATTTTCCTTGCATTAACTTAAGAGATTTTCATAGCATGCATCTCTAGCCCTTAGAAATAATTTGCATATCATACATACCATGTTTTCCTTAGGAGTTTACAAAACTTGTTGTTCATTTGATATGAGCAGGTATGTTTGATGATTGTTGTATTGTTGCTTGCTATTATTGTTTAGATTAAACGGAGAGCAAACGTTCGTTGTTGAAAAGAGTTTGTGTACAACGACAACATTCAAAGGCAAGTGGCACACCTCATAAACTTCCTATTTTTATATGCATTACTTAGTGTATTTTTATATGCATGTGTTGCTATGCTAAACCTGTGTAGAATCCCTTATACCTGTGTCTAGGTTCCTATGCAATACTTAGTAGAATTATTGTTGCTATGCAAATGTTGTTTTGTGAAAATCTAAATTCTACTAAGTTAAGAATGAAACACCTGGGTGGTAATTGGTTGGATGGTTTATGTTGAGTGGCTACTCAGGTCCATTTCTATGGTTCCTAGAGTATGTACACTTGAGAATGGCCACCCAGGAACAGAGGAATCTGAAGAACTCCGAGTGACGATTGCTTCTAGTGCAGCCATTGCCATATGGGCTCTGGCTTGATCAATTATGTTGCGTGGACTCTCTCCGGCTTGACAAGCAGATGTAGGGGGATGTTAGGTGGAACGGGTCAAGCCATGTGGGAGGGAAAATGCTTCTGAAAGATCTCGTCTCATTCTCTCCTTTCCTTATCACAAATGGTGTGTAAAGGATACTTTGGGTTGAATGGGTACAATGGTGAAAGTGCACAACCTCTGCAGAGTGTAAAACTAGGTACTTAGCCGTGTCCCCGGTTACGGACAATTTTGAGCAGCTGATCAAGGACGTCAACGGAGGATTCCACCATTCCAACTTCAGAAATAAAACTTGATGGGTGAACAAGGGAAGATGAGATTTACGGTTTTCATGCCATACTCGTCGATTTCAAGAAAAGTGTTTTCAAAAGAGTAGGAAAAATTGGCTTTATGCAAATTAGCCTTGAGCTCCACCAGCCAAATATGCATATAGGCTTTAGAGTTACCGCCTTAAGTGTCAACCATAGTGTCACTTGCCAGACTCCATTTTTAATGGAATCTGACCCACGTTGTTGCCATATTTTTCTTATTGCAGATTTGATCAGATGACGACTGAGGTTTCGTAAAGGTTTCGAGTCTACAACCAACATGTTTTCGCCTGTGGCAGCATGAAAGTTATAGAGGCTCACTGCTATTGTATTCCACTGTGTACTTTTTCAATGCTAGCTTTACGCTATGCAACTTGTATAAAATATTTTGTAATTCTGGATCATCGATGTAATATAATTGATGCTTTGTTGTGATATTACATCGTAAACTGTGTGTGCAAATGATTCGATCCAGGGATTTGCACCATACACAGGTATCTGCCTTATTAAAAGTGCAGGTACGCTACAGACCTTCAGATCCAAGAGTAGAAAATCCATGCAGATTGCATTTCTTTAAAGATCCAGCAACTGGAAAATTAACATCCAACCATACCATCGATAACTGTCGTGAATTCGAGCAGTTGGCATCCGAATATGCGAAGCGACTCAGAAGAAACACATCCCAGCATATGGTACCTGCGCAACAAGTCGCAGCGTAACCGCCTCCTCCCTCATACGATCCCAGCAATCAACTCACATGAGCACTACATTACGTACCATAGAGTTCAACAGAGCAGTACTCTAATCATTAGAGGCATACGTACATGATCCAAAAGGGACGACCATCTAACAGACAACAAAAACTTCACACTATACATGTCAACATGGCGGTCATGGCACCACCAGCCGTACCGGAGTACCTACGCGGGTCTGAAACTGCAATCACGTTCAGTCAAGAAGATCACCCACCATCTGTGTACAGGCCAAGTCACTCCGCCCTGGTACTCAAAGCGCAAGTCGGCAGTTACACCATTACTAAAGTCTTGATGGATGGAGGAAGCGGCATCAATATAATCTTCGCCGACAAACTACGCCAGATGAATAGGTCTGTCGACAAATTACTTCCATCATCAAATTCTTTTCATGGTATAGTCCCAAGCAAGGCTATCGTACCGAAAGGCACGATACAACTCGATGTCACATTTGGAGACGCAGTACACTTTCGAACCGAATCGATGGTATTCGAGGTCGTTGACAGGAGGTCGCAATACCAAGCCATACTGCGACGACCAACGTTTGCTCGATTCATGGCGGTACCACATTATGCATATCTTCCACTGAAGATGCCAGGCCTAAAGGGGGTAATCACAATTAATGGTAACTTTCAAAAGTCAGACGCTTGCGACCATGACTTCAACAAGATTTCGGAGACATTTGGAGCAGATCAAACGCTGGAGGAGCTCTCGCTTATCAACGACACAACATACATGCCAGATCATAAAAACAGGCTACCGTCAAGACATTAAAAACCATAGATGATACACGGACACATCAGGTCCACCCGACTGACCCGACGAAAACGGTCAAAGTATCAACAAGTTTGTCTCCCACATAGGAAAGCGCGCTCGTCGAATTCCTCCGTGAGAACTGGGATATGTTTGCATGGTGTGCAACCGACATGCCAGGCATACCCAGGGAATTGGCAGAGCACTCTTGTGACGCCCCAAAATCGGTATTATGTAGATCTAAGCGATCCCGCCGAAATCCGCATAATTACGATTTTAGGTCGTCCACCAGACATAATGTGCACGCCGAAACATGTGCATTATGTGGGTGGAATTGTGATAAGATTACAACAGTTCCGATACATCCACAAGAACAACAGAAGATATAATTACAACAACGACTCAAACAAGTCAAGATACAAATGATACAATACAAAGATTTGAATGACAGCGGAAGCAATATAGTATCCGACTACGTGCAGTTGTTTGCATTTTGGAGATGCCTGGGTGTGTTTTTCAGTGTTCTTGAGTGCTCTGGACTATCTTATCGTGTGATCTTCTCAGCTCGCTTTCCCTCCCCGGATCCACCAGCGTCCATCGGCCCCACACTTTATCCATCCTATGGCATCTGCCGTGATACCACCACGACAGTTGGCGCCCACCGTGGGGCAGATAGAGTCGCTGGCTGGTGTAGACATCCGGACTAGTTCCATCGTCCACTCCGACATCCGAATTCTCTCCGGCCTCGTCGTCAGGCTTGGCGAGCTGGAGTTCGTCAGCGACAACGCGGGCTGCTTCCGGAACATGCCCTTCCCGGCGAACGGCTGCCTCATCGATTTCGGCGTCTTCACCACCTACGTCACCACCGAAATCGTCTGCAACTACCCGGACGACGTGCAGGAAGCTGAGGATGCCCCCATGATCTGCGCCCTCCGGGATCAGCGTGTCGATCGCCCCGCGAGCTACGTCGTGGTAATGATGGTCGGGGTGACCGAGGGGGTGTTCGAGAATGCCCCCGACGGCGATGCCGGCGGTGGTCGACCTCGCGCGGCAAAACCTCCTCAGGAGCGAGGTGCTGCCCGGGATGGTGATCCCCAACCTTCCCAGCAACGCCGCATGTCGGATCCCCTCTCGTGTCTGGTTGCCAAGTTAGTTGTCCCCTTGGCAGCTGATGGTGATGCCCAAGTCGCTGCTGCCGACTTAGAGGAGCATCGTAGATTGCTGCATGTGGAGGCACAGGAGATCGCCGAGATCCGGCGCGAGCTTAGTGCTAGCCTCCGTGAGTACAATGCAGCTCACGGGTTACTTAGGATAGATTCCCGGGATAAGAGCATCGCAGACCTGCGCAAGAAAGGCAGGATGGTGATTGATGAGTTGGCTAGTGGTGCTGCACCTAGCCATAGCAGAACGGCTAGTATGATCTCGGCTGAAAAGCCGATATACATCTCACCCGCCAAAACACTTAGGGCTGCAGAGGCCGCTATGGCCGAGTTCGCAGGACTTTCCGGGGAAGCCCTGCGGAAGCAGCAGGAGCGGGTCAATGAGTTAGTCGTTGAGGCTAACCGACAGAACAAGGCCTTCAAGAAGAAGAACCCGGGAGCAGGCTCCTAGGTACACTCGGCTAGGGCCGAGAGCAACAGGTCGGGAGGAGATGCTTACTCTCCCCATCCGAGTAGGAGCAAAAGCCAGAGTCGAAGCCGTGGCTCCGGGGAAAACAAGCAATTGCAGACATACGACCCGGCGTTTGCCGGAATCCAGCAAGCCGGACAGAACAATCCCGGTCAGGCTCAGAGAAGCCACGGTGGTGGTAACCGGGGTGTAGGAAATAACGGCCCGGCTAGTCGTGGTAATCCACCACAAAATCAGGGAAACCGCCAGAGAGTTGCCACTTCAGTTCCCCAGCAAACTGCGGTTCCTGTTGTGAACAGGCATGACGATGGCAACTCGAGGTTGCAGCAACTCGGACACCAACCTAACGAGAATCCTCTGTGATCCCGGATAGGAACTCGGTAGCTACATCCAGCTGATGCCAGGTTCAGACTTGACTGGATTCACCAGTCCGAGTTGGTAGAGGAGCAAGGCCCTACGGGACCTACCTGATTCGGGCCTCGGATAATGCGGGAGCCGGCTGTGCGAAATTTTCAGCTCAACCGGGGCGCCAAAACGTATGACGACAGCTCGAAGCCGGAGGATTGGCTGACCGACTATGTAAGTGCAGTAAGCATAGCCGGAGGAAACATGCGCTGGGCGGTGTGGTATGTGCCGCAAATGTTCGAAGGACCTGCTAGGGTATGGCTGAACAACTTGAGGACTGACAGCATAGACTGTTGGTTAGATTTCGAGGAGGCCTCCATCAGCAACTTCACAAGCATTTACAAGAGGCCCAATCGACCTCAGCAACTTGCCATTTGCAAGCAGAGGGATAATGAGATTGACCAAGAGTACTTTACTCGGTGGAGCAACATTCGCAACTCCTGCGAAGGAGTTGTTGAGGCACATGCCATATCATGGTTTGCGCAGGGATGCCGGCATGGATCCATGTTATGGTAGAAGCTGCAGAGGAAGATGCCGGCAACCTTGGCCGAGACCATGCGTATTCCCGACACCTACACGCTCGGCGACCCCATGCAGCCTCTGGTGGATGTCGGACTCCAACCGGAGGAGCTCGGGGAACCAGCGCTCAGGGCCGAGCAGGAACCATGACCTGCAGGATTTCGGACAGAAGAGAAATCAATCCGACTTCCACTATGCCTCACAGCATGTTGCGGCTGTAGGCCGAGATCAAGGAGATGCCGGCAATAACCAACGGCAGAAAGTTGCTGGCCCGGCTTGGGGGCAGAGCCAGGAAGTGTAGAAGACTTGGGTCGACTAGAAGAAGCCGCTAACGTCTGAAGAGATGTTGAACAAGCCATGCTGCTATCATACTCTAGAATCCAACAAGCCTGAGAATCACTCTACCCGACAATGCAGCTGGTCCCAGCGCACATTGCACGAGTAGTGCTGGAGCTACTCCGCCAAGTGCACCGGCAGCACGGCCAAACATTTCGAGACCTCCTCCACCGCTGTCCGGAGCCAATGCAATTCGAGTCAATCAGCCCAATCAGAGACCTCCTCTCCCACGACCAGTGAACGTGGTTAATGTCAGGAATGACAATGGTGCTGGTCCGAGTAACCAATCCGGATATCAGCAGGGCAGCTAGCGGGAGGCACATAAGAGCTATGTGGTCTTCGTGACCGAGCCCACTGACCGAAAGAGCGTTCGACAACTCTGGAGGTAAATGTTGTGATTCCGGCGGTGCCAAAATTCCTGCACTGGTCCGAGATGGAGATCACCTGGAGTCGGAAGGATCATCCTCGAGTTATGGCCAAGCCAGGTGGCTATGCTTTGGTGGTAGACCCGACCTTTGTCGGACCAAGTCTCAACGTTCGCTTCAGTTGGGTTCTGATTGACAATGGCAAGGCCATTAATATCATGTACAAGGATACCATGCTGAAGCTGGGGGTATCCATGAACACGCTGCTCCCAACCGAGACGACATTCCATGGCATTGTGCCGAGAGTCTCTTGCTCGCCCATGGGCAAGATTTGGGTTGAAGTGTTGTTTGGAACCCGGGAGAACTGCCGGACCGAGAGCTTGGAGTTCGAGGTCGTAGATCTCGAGAGCCCGTATCATGCACTGATAGCCAGACCGGCACTGGCCAGGTTCATGATCTCCACCCACATGGGCTACTTGAAGATGAAGATGCCGGGTCCAAATGGAGTGATCACCATCTCGGGAGACCACAAGCGCTTCATGGACTGCGCATCTGCCGGCTCCTGCTTAGCCGAGTCCCTCGTCATAGCTGAGGAGAAGTAGAGAATCCAGCAGGTGGTTGTGCTGGCCAAGACGTCGCAACTCGGCATGTCCGGGATGGCAAACCCGGAGCAAAATGCCTCATTTCAGGCACCCAAGGAAACCAAAAAGGTGGCAATAGACCCGAGCAACCCGGAGCGTCAGGTGATCATCGACAGCAACCTGGACAGCAAATAGGATGGCGATTGTCGACTTCCTCCGTGAGAATCGGGATGCTTTCGCGTGGTCGAATGACGATCTGCCAGGTGTTCCGAGGGAGTTGGCTGATCACTCGTTGTTCGTCAGGCCTGACGCAAAGCCGGTGAAGCAACCGACTAGGCGCCTCTCGGACGAGAGAAGAGCTGCCATCATGGAACACCTCGCTGTACTTCTGGCTGCAGGGTTCATGATGGAAGTGCTGCATCCGGATTGGATCTCAAATCCGGTCCTTGTTGAGAAGAAGAAAGATGATCCCCTCCTGCTCAACGTGTGGCGCATGTGCATCGACTTCACCAACCTCAACAAGGCATGCCCGAAAGATCCATTTCCGCTACCCCGGATAGATCAAGTGATCGATTCCACTGCCGGGTGTGAGCTGTTGACTTTTTTAGATGCTTATTCTGGTTTCCACCAGATACCTTTGAATCGAGATGATCAATTGAAAACTGCTTTTATTACCCCGTTCGGGGCTTATTGCTGTCGTGGCATGACTTTTGTCTTGAGAAATGCTGGTTCAACATATCAAAGATGTATGCAGAAATGTTTGCTTGACCAGATAGGCCGGAATGCCGAGGTCTATGTCGATGACATAGCCATTAAAACAAAACAAAATTCCTCTCTGATCGATGATCTGAGAGAGACATTCAAAAATTTAGGAAGATTCCGAATGAAGCTGAACCCGAAAAATGTACGTTCGGGGTCCCGGCCGGAAAGCTACTCGGTTTCCTGATATCAAGTCGGGGAATTGAGGTTAATCCGGGCAAGATACGTGCAATAGAAAGCAGGAAGTTACCGGCACGTCTAAAAGATGTGCAGAAGTTCACTGGTTGCCTGGCATCCCTAAGCCGGTTTGTGAGCCGACTAGGGCAAAAGCCTTGCCCTTATATCAATTGATTAAAAAGAGCCGGTGGAGCGCCGCCCTGCATGCAGAAGGCAAGTCAGAAGAGATCTCGGGCAGAGTCCGGATAGACCAACTCGGTTGAAGGGTACCCGGTGGCCACTGTAGGTGGACCTTTCTTCTTCCGGGCAGGCTTGTCGCCCGGGCGCCTGGTGGTCTTGGTCCTCTTGGTAGCCGCGCCCGAGCTACCGGCATGCGCGGTCTCGGACGCAGCGCACTTGCGGCTCTCGGCGCGCTTCGTTGCGGCAGCGGGCCCTGGAACCACTGGCAGGGCATAGTTGAGAGGACGGGCGTCAATTACATCGAGTATTTGACAATCGTCATCATCATCTTCGTCAGATTCGACTCGGATAGCATCTTGAGCTGGAGGCTTACCAGGAGCGGCAGCACGGGCAAGAGGCATCGATAGGTGATCCTCGCCATCGGGATCCTCCTCCGGCATCCTCTCGGGCATCGGGAAGTTGGGAGCAAACTTTTTCCCGTCATGCACCATGTCCTCTTCTATATGCCGCTCGAACAGCTGCAATAAGAAAGGGAGGTCAGGACAGGCCAGAACTACCGATAGCTTGAGAAACCCGGCATAGCACGAATGTCGGTTAAGGCAGGCGCGCGCACCTTCTCCAATGTTTTTTTCCGGGTGGCCGGGGCCAGTCCCCAATTCCAATCTTCTGTCATCGCTCGGACGCGGAGGTAAACCGCGGGTTTTTCCAACCCAAAGATGCTTGTCCGGGTTGGATCGTACAACCCACTCATGAAGCACATCTTGTGCATTCGAGTTTGGAGAGGACAAACCCGGCGAATGATGAAGGTGCGCAGGAGGTTGTCAGCTGTGAGGTCCTCCGAGAGGACGCTCAAGACATCATGCATGTTCTTGACCTCCTCGGAATCCGTAAGTTGGCTCCAGAGTTCAAAGTCGGTCGGAGGGCCCATGGTGAACTCCGGTAGGTTGATAAAATCCGTGGCGGAGGAGCTCACTTCGTCTCCGGATGCGGTCGGATTCCGCACGTAGAAGAAACTCCGATGCCACTTCCGGCAGGACTCCAGGCCTTGTATCTTGGGGAATCCAGAGTCACCGCGCCGGATGATAGTCGTCGCTCCGCAGGCGACGAGATCCTTAACCTTCCAGTCCGGGTTAGGGATGACTTGTCGGCGAAGAAGTACTTGGCCCAGAGATCCACAAAGGGCCAGATGCCCAGGTACCCCTCCGTGTAGGAGGCAAAACAAGAGAGCATCATGATGGCATTACCAGGGAGATGGTGTGGTTAGAGGCTGTAAGTGTCGAGGAAGTCGCGAAAGAACGGGCTAGCCAGGAGTCCGAACCCGCGCTCGAAATGCGTGACGAACACTACTTGTTCGCCGGGTTGGGGTGCCGGCTCGACCTCGCCTTCTGGAAGTCGGCTTTCCACTTGGGGTGGAATCCGGTGCGTCTGGTACAGCCAATCAAGATCCTCCTGACTAGCTTCGGAACCATCCCAGCATCCTCCGACGCTCTCGTCGCCCATCTCGGCGGCCTCAGAGGTCATGTCAGGACTAATCTGCAACTTTATTTACTTCTTGCTTGTGTTCCAGCCTTACTACCGCCAGCAGCTTGACGCAGCCGCGACTTATGTTCGCCTGGAGAAGGAGAGGGACCAGCTGCGTGCTTCTCTGGACCAGGCTACTAGGCGGGTTGCAGAGTTGGAGCTGAAGCTCCAGGCTCAGGCTGAGCTTGAGAAAGCCCTACACGAGTCCCAGGAGCACGAGCGAATGCGGGCCACCCAGGAGAAGACTCAAGTCGACCGCCTTCTCGCACTCGCCGGTACCCTTGGAGGTTAGTTTTCGGCTTTGGCGCCAACTTGTACTTACTTTTTTCCTTGCTGACAGTTTGTATTTTTGCGCAGAGACATGCGGTGACGCTCCTCCGGAAGGTTCGTCGAGTGACGAAGTTGACTTGGCGACCGCTGTCGGCTTCCTCGACCGCGTATGCGTCTGATGCGCTGCAGAAGTCGACGGCCGCGCTGAAGAAGTCGACAGGGGCGCTCGCGACGGTGCACCGCGGCATCTTCCCGAGTGATGCGCCATCGGCTGCCGTTGATGCTCTTGCCGCTCCGTTTGAGAATGACGCGACCACCCTCGCGGACTTCACTCGGGTACGCGGCTCCGAGCTAACCTTCCAGCTTCTCCTAGGCCATCAGGTTGCTAGCGACTTCGAGAAGGTTGTCAGCGGCTTCCCTCGAAGGCCTGATGGGCGGACGACATCCTTGAACGGGGTGAAGGTGCAGGCCACACAGCTAGCTGTGAAGCTTGTGGCCACCTTTGAGAGGGGACTCTCCAAGGCGATTGAGGCGGCTGCTGCTCAGAAGAGTCGCTCCCGGTCGGAGTCCATGGCTTAGGGGTCTTGTTGTTTGGATTTCCAGTAGTTGCGCGGCCTATACTTTTGTCCTTTTCTTGTAATGAATAATATTCTGTCGGGTCTGCTGGCCTTGAAAAGTATTTTGTTTAAGACTGGATTGATTGTTTCTTCCCACAATCTTTGTTTTTGCTGAGCAGTCGCATATCTGTATTGACTCTGCACATTCATGGCAGACTAACGTGCGCGGCGGCACTTCTTCTGCTTCTGCGGCTGAGCCGAGTGGCGAGGGGTCTTCTTCGGGTGCTCGACGTCGTCGAGCGACGCCAGCTCCTCCACGAAGCACGAATGACCAGCGGATAATCACGTACTTGAAGAATAAGGTGGCTGAGCTTGAGGCGACTCTAAAGAATACCAAGCTGTTGTTGCGTCGGTCCAGGTCGCATCCTACTGCAGAGTTCTCCCAGTGTGAGGATTTTTTGCTCGGGGAGATCGATCTGATCAGTCGACGGCTTCAAGGTTGGTATCCTTTGCGGCTGCTTTCCTTGTTAAAACTTGCTGGTTCTGACTTCTAACTTGTGTATGCAGATGTGAACCCGGATTGGCAGGCTGAGCGGGATCGCGTTGAGGAGCGTGTTACCCGGGAGGCTTCTGGCGACTCCTATGAAGCTCGCCAATTCTGGGTGAATAAGTCTAGAGGGCGTATTCTTGCTCTTATGCTTGACCGGACTTGGCGCGCGGCCTTTATTCTGAAGACTTGCCGGAAGACCCTCTAGCACATCCACCGTGTGTACTTCCCGCACAATGGGCAGCCGCACGGGCTGGCCGCCTTGCTAGAGAGGTTCCACGAGGGTGATGCGCTCAAGGAGATCGTCCATGCCCAGCTCGTCGCCGGGGCAAATGTGGCACTGGCGTACGTCGGGCTGCACCGGCCGAACCTTCCGTTGGAGAGGTTGATGGGTGGACTGCCCAGCGACGTCGACTACGCCGATACCTTGGCGGTTGCGCGCCAGATGATCGAGCAGGTGCAGACGCTGAGTGAGCGCCTTGTAGGCCCACTCGACGCGCCGAAGGACGAGCCTGCAGATTAAGAGTAGCCTTCTTCTGCTGTACAGGGTTAGCTATAGGTGGCGAATATGCCAATGTAAAAGACAATGTATGAGGTTAAAGGAGTTCTCAGGTACTGAGTGAAGTTATTTGCATTACTGTGCGAATATCTGCTTCGGCTTTGACTTGTGTGGCACAGCCCCCGAGTACCTTGGGTGACAGCCTAAGTCTGCGTTGTTAACCTGTGTGGCGCAGCCCCCGAGTTCTTCGAGTGGCGTCCTAGGATTTTTCGAGTGAGACCTGTATATCGCAGTCTCCGAGTGTATCGGGTGGCGACTTAGGGATTAGGACTTGACCTGTATGGCGCAGCCCCCGAGCAGCTCGGGTGGCGGCCTAGGATTTTTTCAGTGAATCCTGTATGGCGCAGCCCCCGAGTAGTTCGAGTGGCGGCCTAGGGATTTTCAAGTGTGACCTGTGAGGTGCAACCCTCGAGTGCGTCGGGTGGCGTCCTAGGATTTTTGACTTGACCTGTGCGGCGCAACTCCCGAGTAGGTCAGGTAGAGGCCTAGGATTTTTTTAGTTGTGCCTGTGCGATGCAGCCCCCGAGTGGTTCGAGTTGCGGCCTAGGCTTTTTCAAGTGTGACCTGTGAGGTGCAGCCCTGTAACATCCCAACATTTTGGAATGTTTAAAAATCACTAAAATTTAATATTTTGTTTTGATTAAAATAAAATATTAAAATGCATAAGAAAACTAACTATAAAAGATTTCAACCAATTTGAAAAAGTCTATTATTTCAAAATTCCCAATGTGTCATTATTTTCAAAAGTTATTTCCAATTAAACATTTCATTATCCATTGTATTTCAAAAACCTTAATATGTAATATGACAAATGTTTTATAAAGTACAAAACATTTTATTATAAGTAAATAGTTTACTTATAAGTAATTGATTTCAACCACTTAGCCATATCTATTCTTAAATTCAAGACTATTAAAATGGTATAATTGCCAAATGGTTTTCATTCTTTTAACTAAGTTCAAAATATAGTTTGGAAATTATAAGCCTATAGTTTATAACTTAAAACCTCATAGATTTTATAATTACTTAACAACCCAAATAAACATTTCATTAGCTTAAATGATTTTCATTTATTTTCAAAACATGAAATGACTTACATGAATATATTTCAATATAAGAAATGAATTAAATCAAAATCTTTTCCAAAGTTGTTATAAGGTTTTCAAATGAATTATCATAATATAAAATATAATGGTGCATAAAATATTTTGAATTAAAAATGAATACATTATATTTCCCTTTTCATTTCAAATAAATGTGTGATGTTATTCAATATTGTACTAAAGCCAAAAATTATTTAATATTGGAAAATGAGTTTAAATAACTTAATTTTAAACTTATATAAGTTTTGTATTTTTATAAATTTTATTTAGCCAAAAACGAAATTATTTAAGCCATGTTTTCAAATTTGACATTAAGTGGCAAATTTGTAATTAATCAATAATTAAAAATTTTGATTTTTGAAAAGTGTTCAAAACATGCCCACAACTGGTTTAACACAAAGATATTTTTTTACAAATTTTTAGAAATTTATTTGACTTGATTTGGAGTCTTAAATCAAAAGTTATGAAAAAATAAAAAAAATCAGAAAAAGAAAAAGAAAAACAATGCTGGCGTCATGCTGACGTCAGCATCGTCTTCAAAGCTCCAGAACCAGAAAACGCGAAAACAGCTCCCGTGCAAACTTACCGAATTGATTCCCGTTGATTTAGAGCACCAAATGACGCACCGTTTGTTTCTTATTAAAGCCCTTGATCTCCTTTTTCATCCCCCCATAAAAGCCCTCTCTTAAATGCACTAAATTGCTCTAATTTCGTCTGCCATTAAACATGAGCGCTTTTGGTCGAAATTAATCTCCAATTAATTGCGGGCAAATTACTACACCAAATCAAGCATGGTTGGTTTCTATAAAAAGTCCTCGACATCCTCCTCCATTCCCCCCAAAATCCCTCTCCAATACGCCCCAAGGCCGAGAAATTTCTTCGCCGGAGTTTCGCTCGACCGCCAACGTATCTCTTTGATTCCGGCGAGCAGAGTGAGTCCCCGCCGCCGATTCTTGGTTCTTACTCTTTCCCATGTCCGTGCCCTCCTTTAAACACCCTCCTTGCTTCATTTCCACAGCCAAATCGTGGAGGCCAAGCTCGACCCGAAGGTCATCGTTGTCGTCGCCACTCCGTCCGCCTCTCCACGCAGCTCCGGGAATCGCCGCTCAACTCCGACACCGTCTTCCTCTCCGCCGCGTCCAGCCGCGCGTCGCCGTTGTCTCCCTCGCGTCCGGGAGCTTCCGAAACATCGTCGCCGTCCACACCCGTCGCCGACGACCACAACACGTCGACCGTCCGCGTCCGCCTGCGATCGCCCGGCCGATCCACCGCCGCCGTCATTTTCTCTCGCCGGTGAGCTGCTGCTATGTTTCCTTCTATCTTGTTACGTACATATCACTTGATGAAGGGTAGCAGCCATTAGAAAAATGTCATAGGTCACCTATTCAATATTTTCGTATTTCTGACTAGACATAACTTCTAAAATTCATATTAAATCAACCGTAACTCCGTTTTTGATGTTTTTGTAGTCTATGGAATCGTATGAACGTGTAGAATACAGTGGTATAATAAAAACTTGTATAAATTTACAGAAACGTGTGAAACATTGTTTTAGGTATTGATTTAATTCTATAAGTTCAAAATTTATATATTAAATATCCTTGGAAAGCCCCTGACATGTAGAATACTTTGGTTATGTTGATATACATCTTTTAGTAGTCTAAATTTATTTAAATTGCAAATGAGAAATTTGAGTAAATTTGATATATCTTTAATTCTATAAATCCAATTTTTGCAAATAAAATAGTTTTAGAAACCTTAAAATATGGGTAGTTTTATGCCCCTGTTAGAAAACAATTTTGAGCATTATTTTGATGGTTTAAAAAGCAGAGGCTTAATTTAAGTATTTTTGATATACTTTAATCCTAGGAATAATGTTAATATGTTTCTTTTGCAAAATGTCATAAACTTTATCTTTTAACCAGTAATATTGTTTATAGGTTTTGAATAAAATTGTAATTATAGAAAACAATTAAAACTGATGGTAAAACATTTAAAGTGTCCTAACAGTGTTTTTAAGGTAATTAAGTGGTATTAAAAGCCTTTTAAGACCATTAAGTTTGATTTAAATGTTTTTTACCAAATTAATGTGTGATAAATTTCTATTTAAGACCAGCCCATTAAAACCCATTATTCAGCACATCAATTCTTTTTGCATATTGAATTATGTGATGAACCTTTGTGAAATTTGTTTTTGCTTTTATATGTCTTGTGTTGTTGTCCATGTTTGTTGTGTTTTATGTTGATTGTTGTATTGCTATTTGCTTATATTGTTTAGATTGAACGGAGAGCAAACGCTCGTTGTTGAAAAGTTTGTGAGCAAAGACATCATCCAAAGGCAAGTGGCACACCCCCATAAAAGTCCTATTATTTTCTATGCATGAGTAGATAAACATGTGTAGGATAGTATTGCTATGCAAGCCATGTTTAGACTTCCTTATTCCTGTGTCTAGGTTCCTATGAAAATACTTAGTAGAATTGTGATGCTATGCAAAACTATTTGATGAAAAGTTAAATTCTACTAAGTTATAATCAAACACCTGGGTGGAATTGGTTGCTTGGCTGTATGAGTTGAGTGTTGTCCCTAGGGGATTTACCTGTGGGATATTCACTTGTGGATGGCCACCCAGGAACAAAGGGATCTGAAGAACTCCGAGTGAAGATTGCTTCTCGTGCAGCCATTGCCAATATGGGCTCTGGCTTGATCAACTAAGCTGCGTGGACTCGCCCCGGCCTGACAGGTGGAGGTAGTGGTTTATAGGTGGAGCGCGTCAGGCCAGAGTGGGAGGGAAAATGCTTCTGAAAGATCTCGTCTCATTCTTCTCCTTTCCCTTATCACAAATGGTGTGTAAAGGATAGTTTGGGTTGAATGGGTACAATGGTGAACGTGCACAACCTCTGAAGAGTTAAAAATCTAAGTACTTAGCCATGGCCCCAGAAACGGACAATTTAGCAGCTGAACGAGGACGTCAACGGAGGATTCCATCATTCCAACTTCAGAAATAAAACTTGATGGGTGAACAAGGGAAGATGAGATTATGGTTTTCATGCCATACTTGTCTTGATTTGAAGAAAGTGTTTTCCAAAGAGATAAGAAAAATTGGCTTTATGCAAAATAGCCTTGAACTCCACCAGCCAAATATGCATATAGGCTTTAGAGTTATTCCATTAAGTGTCCACCATAGTGTCACTTGCCAGACTCCATTTTTAATGGAATCTGACCCACTCTGTTGCAAAAAAAATATTTGTTACAGGTTATTCAAATGACGAGTGAGGTTTCGTTAAGGGATTTCGAGTCTACAACCAACATGTTTTCGCCTGTGGCAACATGAAGTTGTTGGAGACCCACTGCTATTGTATTTCCGCTGTGCACTTTTTCAATGCTAGCTTTATGCTATGCAACATGTATCGAATATTTTGTAAGTCTGGATCATCGATGTAATAAAATTGATACTTTGTTGTGATATTACATCGTAAACTGTGTGTGCAAACGAATCGATCCATGGATTTGCACTATACACAGGTATCTGCCATATTTAAAGTGCGGGTACGCTACAAGCCCCCGAGTGCGTCGGGTGGCGACCTAGGATTTCTGACTTGACCTGTGCGGCGCAACTCACGAGTAGATCGAGAAGAGGCCTAGGATTTTGCGTGTTGTGCCTGTATGGCGCAGCCCCCGAGTGATTAGAGTAGCGGCCTAGGCTTTTCTTTCAAGCTGTGTGGCGCAGCCTCCGAGTGATTCGAGTGACGGCCTAGGATTTTCGTTTGCCTTGACTGAGAAGGTAAAGTGGACAGTGTTTTCTTCAAATCACTTTATTGATTGTTGCGAACATGCCGCCTCATTAAAACCCTTCCAGTCCCCTTAGGTACCCTGGTAAGGGAAAGAGTGCGTCTGAAACCTGTCGCGTTGACATGCTATCCTTGGTACAATGATTGGGTCGACTAAGCATAGAACCGCCGGAGTTGTGCGACGTTCGATGGGTTGCTGCAGACTGCTCCTGTCTTCAAGTTCTTTAGGCGATAAGCTCCGTTGCCAATTGCCTCTGTCACAATATATGGGCCTTCCCATGGGGAGGCGAGCTTGTGCACCTTCTTCTGCTTGAGGCGGAGGACCAGGTCGCCTGCGATGAAAGCTCTTGGTCGTAACCTCCGTCCGTGGTAGTTGCGCAGGTCTTGCTGGTATACGGCTAATCGCGCCAGGGCGATGTCGCGTGCTTCATCCAAGATGTCCATGTTCTCTTCGAGTGCCTCTGCTGCATCTGACACGTCGTAGGCGACCACCCGTGGTGCGTCAAACTTGATGTCGCAGGGTAGCACCGCTTCTGCACCGTACACCATGAAGAATGTAGTGTACTGGGTGGATCTGTTAGGTGTGGTTCGTAAGCTCCATAGGACTGATGGTAGTTCTTACACCCATGTGCCTATTGCGCGTCTCAGCGGTACCCGCAGGCGCTTCTTGATGCCGTTGCAGACTAGGCCGTTGGCTTTCTCGACTTGCCCATTGGATTGCGGGTGCGAAACAGACACATAATTTAGCTTGATTCCTTGTTCTGAGCAGAAGTCTTTGAATTCTTTGGCTGTGAAGTTCGAGCCGTTGTCCGTGATGATCCTGTTCGGCACTCCAAATCTGAAGATGATGGACCTGATGAAGTTGAACGCTGATGATGCAGTCGAACTTGTGATGGGCGCGGCCTCAATCCACTTGGTGAACTTATCGACTGCGACCAGGAGGTGAGTGTGTCCTCCGGGTGAGGATTTCTTCAGCGGGCCCACCATGTCCAGTCCCCATTGGGCGAAGGGCCAGGCTAGTGGTATTGTCTTCAACTCGGACGCCAGCGCGTGTGGCTTGTTGGCGAACTCCTGGCACCCGGTACATTGTCTTGCATAGCTGTTGGCCAGTAGAACCCAGGTCGCAGCGCTTTGGCCACCAATGCTCGAATGCGGGCGTGATGCCCGCAGATACCCGCGTGGATGTCGAGAAGGAGAGCTTGGCCGTCGACTGGATCTATGCACCTTTGTAGGATTCCTGAGATGCTTCTCTTGTAGAGTTCTCCGTTGATGACGGTAAAACCTTTGGAGCGCCTGATGATGCGCTTTGCTTTGATTGGGTCTGTTGGCAGCCTCTGGTGTAGTATGTATGTCAGGTACGGTCCTGTCCAGGTAGCTTTGACTAGCATGAGTTCCATGGGCTCCTTTTCTTGGCTTGGCGGGTTCACGGAGCTTGGCCGGTGTGGAAGGTTTTGCTGCGGGTCGAGTCTTGATGGACCTTTACGTAATGCGCTCGAGGAAGACGCCAGGTGGTACCGGTACCCTATCTGATCCCATGTTGGCGAGGATGTCGGCTTCCTCGTTGCTGTCGCGGCCGATGTGTCGTAGCTCACAGCCGTCAAAGGTGCCCTCTAGCTGGTTGTACAGATCTCTGTAGGCGATCATATTGTCGGCGATGGCGTCGCAGGACTTCATGGTTTGCTGCACAGCCAGGTAGGAGTCGCCGTAGATCATGAGGTGCGTGGCGCCGCAGGTCTTGGCCATCCGCATGCCGTGGATCATGGCTTCGTATTCGGCTTCGTTGTTGGAGGGTGTTGGGAAATCCATTTGCAGGACATACTTCAACTTGTCGCCTTTGGGGGAGATGAGCACAACTCCTGCCCTGACCGCCTTGAATTTCTTGGAGCCGTCGAAGTACATCGTCCATGCATTGGATAAGTCGGGGACGTCTGGTAGCTGAGCTTCTATCCACTCGGTAGTGAATTCTGGAAGGACTTGGGCCTTGATAGACTTCGGGTGAGCATATTTCAGCCCCGAGGGTCCTAGCTCAACAACCCACTTGGCGACTCGTCCTGTCGCGCACTGTTTTATGAGGATGTCTGCTAGGCCGGAGGTACTTACCACCGTGATCGGGTGCTCGGAGAAGTAGTGGACAACCTTCCTTGAAGTCATGAAGACCCTATACGCCAGCTTCTGATAGTGCGGGTAGTTTTGCTTGGACAGTGTTAGAACTTCGCTGAGGTAGTAGACTGGCCTCTGGACAGGATGAGTATGCCCTTCTTCTTCTCGCTCAACTACGAGTACCGTGCTCACCACCCTGTTTGTCGCTGGTACGTAAAGGTATAGCGGCTCGTTCTCCAGTGGTGCCACCAATACTGGGGAAGTCGTCAGGGTCTTTTTGAGCTGGTCGAAGGCCTCTTGCGCTTCTTCTGTCCACTCGAACTTGTCTGTCTTCTTCATCAGTTGGTAGAAAGGCAGGGCCTTCTCACCCAACTTACTTGTGAACCGGGTGAGAGCTGCGACTCGGCCGGCTAATCGTTGCACTTCCCGAAGTTTGGTGGGTGCTGGAATCGTGAGTATGTTCTGTACCTTCTCAGGATTTGCTTCGATTCCTCTTGCGGAGACAAGGTATCCCAGTAACTCTCCGGCTGGCATGCCGAATACACACTTTTCTGGGTTGAGCTTGATCTGATATGCGTCGAGTGCTGCGAAGACCTTGCGGAGGTCGTCGACTAGGGTGTCTTCTTTCCGGGTCGTGACGACGATGTCATCGACGTAGACTTGGACAATTTGCCCGATGAGCCCTTTGAGGCATGCCTGCATGGTGCGCTGATATGTGGCGCCAGCGTTCTTCAAACCGAAGGGCATCTTCTGGTAGCAATAGACACCGTCGGGTGTGATGAATGCCGTTTTCTCTTCGTCTTCGACTTTCAGCCTGATCTGCTGGTAACCTGAGTAGGCGTCCAGGAAAGATAGGCGCTCGCAGCCTGCTGTCGAGTCGATGATCTGGTCTATCCGCAGGAGCGGGAAGTGATCATTTGGACAACATTTGTTGCTGATGTAAAGTCTACACACATGCGCAGTTTTTTCGTCTTCTTCTTTTCCACCAGGACAGGGTTGGCGACTCAGTCAGAGTCCTTGATTTCTCGGATAAACATGGCGTGCAGCAGCCGGTCGATTTCTGTGGTGATTGCGTCTCGTTTGGGACCTGAGAAGCGTCGCATGGCTTGTTTGACTGGTCTTGCGTCCTTGTGGACTTTTAAAGAGTGCTCGGCGAGGTCCCTGGGTATTCCTGGCATGTCAGAGGGTTGCCATGCAAATATTTTTTAGTTCTCACGCAGGAACTCGACGAGCGCGCTTTCCTATGCAGGGGTCAAGCTTGACGATACTTTGACCGTCTTGCTGCTGTCAGTCGGATGGACTTGGTGGGTGACGGTGTCGTCGTTTGTGTTGAAGGCGGCGTCCTTGGCTGGCTTCTTCGAGGTGGAAAGATGGTCTTAACGTTGTCGGCTGATATGGTCTTGAAGTGTTCTTCGACCCCGAAGAACTCAGAGATCCTGCTGAACTCTCGGTCGCAGCTGTTGGAGCGGTCGAAGTCGCCGCGCACAGTGATTACTCCTTTGGGTCCAGGCAACTTGATCATCAGGTAGGCGTAATGAGGTATTGCCATGAACCTGGCAAAAGTTGGGCGCCCAAGTATGGCGTGGTACTGTGATTTCCAGTCGACAACTTCGAAGTCGATCGACTCTTTCCTGAAGTGCTCGAGTGTGACGAGGATGACGTCGAGTGTGATTGTTCCCATGGGCGTGATTGCTTGCCCTGGTACTATGCCGTGGAAGGTGGTCTCCGACTCTGGCAGCTTCTCTGTCGACTTGTTCATTCTTCTCAGGGTATCGGCGAATACGATGTTGATGCCGCTGCCTCCGTCCATGAATACTTTCTTCAGGCTGTAGTCGCCAATTAGGGCTTCGATAACCAGAGCGGCGTGACCGGGTCGCGGCACCTCCGACGGGTGGTCTTCCCTGGAAAATGTGATTGGTGTCTCTGACCCTCTCAGGTAGGCTGGTACTGCGCGCGTGCTGGTGGTAGCCTGGAGTACTTGGCGGGTGATGAGCTTCTGGGTCCTGTTCGAAAGGTGTCCTTTTTGGATCATGTTGATCTGTCCTCGCGCAGTCGGGTATGCGTCGTGCGCCGCCATCTGGACGTCATGCTGCGGCTGCTGCTGGGGGAAAGTTCCAGCCGCTTGTGTTGTGTTGTTGTTTGCGGGTGCTGCCTGAATAGCGAGCTGCGGAGTTGCCGTCAGTGCTTGCACAGGAGTGATGATCTGCTGCATAGCCTGGTAAATCTTGCGCGCTTTGCGGAAGTCCTTCAACAGGTGGTTGGCGCCCCAATTGCCTGTCTCCGGGTTGCGGAACGAGTGATGCTTGCATGGTTGCATCAGTTCTTCGGCTGGGGTCAGCGGACGCTTCCACTCGCGTTTCTGGCTTCCGTCGTGGTGGCTAATGCTGCAGCTGCTGCGGTTGTATTGCCCCGAGCTAGACTGTCGACTCTGATCATATTGTCGACTGTTATCTCGTGTGTCATCACGGGGGGTTTGATATCCCGCCGCTACTAGCTCGATGGTGTCTGAATTGGTGAAACATTGCTTCTTCTTCTGGCGCCCGTCCCGCCGGTTACTTGTTTCGGCTTCCTTCTTTGGGGAGGTGTCGTGGACGTAATCCTCTCCTTCGCCCCACAGGTTGGCTACCTTCATGAGCTCGATCTTAGTCTTCGGCTGGAGTCTTCCGGAGAAGTGTCCACCGCTGGATGTATGCGCGGAGCGACTCGTCTCTTCCTTGTTTGCAGGCTTGCAACTCGATGTAGGTAGTCGGCCTTGCGTATGTTCCAGAGAAACTTTTTATGAAAGTATCTTGGAATTCTTCCCAGTTTTTGAAGGACTCCTTGGGCTGGCTGGTGAGCCACCCACGCGCTGAGTCCGTGAGCATGAGCTGGATGTATTGCATTGCCGTAGGCGACGTCCCACCTTGGCAGGTGCAGGCGATGAGGTAGTCTTCGAGCCACAGGCGCGGGTCTTGCTTTCCATCGTACTTGGGGCTTCCTGCTGTCAGCTTGAAACCCTTAGGCATGCGGGTGTCGCGGATGTTGAAGCTGAAGCATGCGGCGCCGCATGGCTCGAAGTTGCGATCGGCCGGATCGTCCAGGTTCATCGCGTCGGCCGAATGCTGGCTGCGGTTACGGTCCACCGTCCTTTGTGTGATGACGTTACGAAGATCTTCGCCTGGTTGGGCTTGTCTTAGTGGCTGCACTACCGAGGCCCCTGATGTTGTTGGCTCGCGGGTTTGGTGCTCTCGTTCTTCACGTGCCCCGTTGTTTGGTTCTCCAGTTGCCAGAGCTTCCTCGATTGCCTTCACATGATCTGCTGCTTGTGGAGAAGGGCGCGTGGATCTCCCTCCGGCGGCTGTGTGAGCCTAAGATATGTCTCGACTGACATGATGGCGGCGTTCGCCGTTTTGGGGACAGGTATCCCGTTCTCGTCCTCGGTGACGAAGGACGAGTCGAGGTTGCGGGTAACCCTTGCTCGATCAGTGTCTGTCATGTGGGGAACACGAGCTCTGTGTCGCCGTCCTCCTTGGTAAACTTCTGTGGAGGAAGTGAACGAGATGGCAGCCCGTCTGGCACTCGACGCATCCGCATCCCTCTTGCGTCTGAGCAGCTCGGCCTTTTCGGCACGAAGTCGCTCGCCTTCCTTGCGTAGCAAGTACTGGACCGCCAGGTGGTCCTCCCTAGCCGCATCGGGTGCAGGGAAAGTGCCATCATCGACATGCTTCATGGCTCTGATCCCTATGTCGCGCGTGATGGTGAGTCGTGTCTGGTCAGGCATGACCACCTCTAGTGGGTATGCGGGTTCCTCGTTGCCTTCTGGGGGCTCTGTGCCGGCCATGAAGACTTGCGCGCGGTAGTCCTAGGTAGGAGTGTTGACGCTGTCGCTGCTGCTTCCTTGATCCGAATCTTGCTCGGGATCAAAAATTGCTGCTACGTGGTGGGCAGCGCAGTCGCCGTTGCGTCTTCTCAGGATCGTCACCGTGGTCGCAGAAGGAGATTTCGCAGTCGCAGGGGCGAGTGCGATTGGCTTGGGGTAGACTTGATGGTCCCACGAAGATGCGTGCGATGCGGCTGTCGACAACACGCCCTTGGTCACACGCGCGGGTGCAGTCGTAGTTGAGGTAGACCTTGACCTTGTCGGCCGTGCGACCGAGATGGTTGGAGTAGACTCGATCTGCGCGGCCGTTGCCGAGGTTGCCGGTGTAGTCGATCCAGGTACGATCTTCGTGGGTGTGGCAGATGCGGCTCCCGTAGCGGGTGACGGCGACTGTGGCGCGTGGGTGACCGATGCGGGTGCCTCTTCCGCGTGTGGCGCGGTTGTCGCAGACCTGAATATGCCGCGACTGTCGACGAAACAGTATATGGAGCCGAAGGTGATGTGTATACCTTTGTGTAGATCGGCGTACACCGGGCGGTGGGCCGGCGGGTGGAAGGCGTACTCGAAGGAGCCGAAGCGGATGGGCTCCCGGGTGGTGCAGACCTCGATCTTCATTGCGGATGGAGCCGGTGCGACCATGATTCCAACGCTTGATGTCTTTCCCACAGACGGCGCCAATTGACGAGGGTGTAACTCGACAAATCCCAGGGTTATGCACCCCGGATTGATTTAGGGGGAGAGAGAAGAGCATTGGTGATCACGACGGGTGACAAGCGGGGATTTTACACAGGTTCAGGCTCCTGGAGTATAACACCCTACTCCTGCTTGTCTGTTATTGATGGCAAGTTGCGATTACAATGGCAGCGAGATTACGAACTCGCTAGGGTTTGTGGTGGTGGCTATTGGCGTGTCCTCTAGGACGAGCAACCCTCCTGGCTTTATGGGTAGCCAGGTCTCGGGTGTTCGGTATCGATGGTAATTACAGATATGGCAGGTTATGAGATCTAACCGACTTGGACTAGGTTACACGATACCCGAGTGGGCCTTCCGTAGGCCTTCTCCAGCTTGGCGCGGCCCAGGTAGCCTCATCGTGGGCTAGTCGAAAGGTAGCCCCACGTCACATATCTCTCCTGACAGGGAAGCATTGTCACCTCCCGTCTGACACGGGATCATGTCAGCTGGTACGATTACGCTACGACAAGATCGGACATGCCTAGACCGGCAATCCGGAAAAGGCTAATAGGCATGGGCGAAGACATGTCTTGTCTCTGACAAGGGGACAATGATGATCCAGAACGGCGCCTGCAGTCCTTGCCGGCATGATGACGTCAGGGCTATGCCGGGTAGCTCAGCGGCTAGGTCGCACTAGCCGGTGTCAACATAACCGTTAGCCTGGCCGGTGGGCCCAAGCCGGATTAGGGTTTCCGGCCCTCCCGGCAGGAACTCTATAAAAGGCGCCATAACTCCTCCTGTGGAGGGACGACACCCTTATGTGCCAAAACTATAGTCTCATTCACTCCTAGAGCATTTACTTCTTCTCCCTCTCTAGTTCATATAGTTCATCAACGAAACAGCTCAAGGAGCAGCGTGTAGATTACATCCATATAGAGAGAGGAAAGCAGGAGTAGGGGTCTTACCTCCTCACGAGGGCCCCGAACCTGGGTATATCTTGTGTCTTGTACTGCCTTCGTGCAGTTGTTTGCATTTTGGAGATGCCTGGGTGTGTTTTTCGGTGTTCTTCAGTGTTTCGGGCTATCTTATCGTGTGAGCTTCTCAGCTCGCTAGACCTCCCCGGATCCACCAGCGTCCATCAGCCTCACACTTTAGCCATCCTATGGCATCTGCCGTGATACCACCACGACATCGGCCATGGCGGAAAACGGAGGAAGCCGGCGACGAGTTCGACGTTTCCGGCCACAAATCGAGTGGGGGAGAGCGGGGATGGAACCAGGGGGCTCACCGGGAGGTGCTCGATGGAGGTGTTCGTCTCGGGAGGCACGGAGGCGGTGAATCAAGGCGCCGGCTGTCGCCGGCCGTGGCGGAGGCGGAGAAGAACTCGTCGCGCCTGAGGGCTCCCGACTTGATTACTTCGGCGGAGAGGGAGGTGACGACGCGGCGCTGCTACTGGGAGTCTTCGCGGTCCTTCGACGGTGGCGCAGCGGTAGCTTGACAGCGAGGAGGCCGAAGTTGTTTCGGTGTGATGGAGAACAAAAAAGAAATCGAGAGGAAGAAGAAGAGAGAGGGAGAGCGGCGGCGCAGGGGGAAGAGAGGGGCGATCTAGGGTTCCAGGAGAGGGAGAGGGGCCGGCTAAAGAGGGGAGGGGGAGTGGTTCGAGGTGGGGTGCCATGGCTCGCTTTCTTTGCCTCGCTGTAAAGCGAGGAAGATGAAAGAGAGGAGGTGGGTCGGGCTGGAAGGGAGAGGGGAGATGGGCCAGGTAAGTGGGCTTCGGCCCAGGAAGGTTTTCTTCTCTGACTTTTATTTCTCTTTTAATTATTTTCTGTTATATATTTTTAAAACAAAAATAGGAAAGGAAAATGAATAAGCAAACTTTACAAAATAGTTTTAGTTTTAAATAGGCAATTTAATAAACTAGTTTTTATAATATTTGCAAAAGATTTGAAATACACATTTTAATTAATTTGAAATGCATTTGAATTTAATTGTGGGAAAAGAATTTAAATGGAGTTTGAATTTAAATGCAACAATTTAAATTAATGAGATGACAAATGCAATGACTTGTTGATGCAAAAAATAAAACAAACAATTTAATTGGAGAAATCTCCGAGGCGTTACAACTCTCTCCAACTCAGTCCAGGAACTAGGCCAGTCAAACAAACAGTACGTCGTGTGTCAGGACCTAAAAGGGAAGCAATAGAGAAGCATGTGGACATACTACTCAGAGAAAACTTCATCCGATAAATCAAAAAATCAGAATGGGTGGCTAACCCTGTGATAGTCGAGAAGAAGAAAATAGTCCAATCCACGCATCGACTTCACAGGACTAAACAAGTGTTGCCCAAAGGATCACTTCCCACTTCCTCGCATCGACCAGATTGTCGACTCCACTTCAGGATGCGCGCGACTATCATTCCTCGATGCATACTCCGGATATCATCAGATAAGAATGAAAGCATAAGATGAAGAAAAGACATCCTTCACAACTCCACTCGGAGTATACTACTACACCTCTATGCCCTTCGGCCTCAAAAACGCAGGAGCCACCTATCAGCGCATGATGCAAAATTGTTTGAAAACGCAGATTGGCAAAATGTAGAAGTCTATGTCGACGACATAGTGATCAAGTCAAAGAAAGATTGCACACTCCTATCACACATATAGGAGACATTCAAAAACCTTAGAAGTTATAGCATAAAACTCAACCCAGATAAATGTACTTTCAGCATCCCAGCTGGAGAACTTTTGGGATATTTGGTCTCAGCCGGAGGAATCAAAGCGAGTCCGGAAAAAATACCGGCCATACTAGCCATGCAAAGGCCTGCCAAGCTCTATGAGGTTCACCAGTTGACATGACGGGTGGCGGCCCTCAGTCGATTCATCAGCAAACTAGGCGAGAAGGCACATCCACTTTATCGACTGATAAAAAAAGCAGATAAATTTCAATGGAAGAAAGAAACGGAAGCAGCCTTCATCGACCTCAAACGGACGCTCACTAAACCCCCCATCTTAGCAGCACCAAATAAAAAGGAGCCACTATACCTCTACGTGGCAGCAACAAACAGAGTGGTGAGCACAGTCCTAGTAGTCGAGCGTATGGAAGAGGGAAAATCTCAAAGCATACAAAGACCAGTCTACTATAGCAGCGAAGTTTTATCTCTGTCCAAACAAAGATATCCACATTTTCAGAAACTGGCCTACGCGGTGTTCATAACAACAAGGAAGGTAATACACTACTTCAAAGAGCACCCAATAACGGTGATCAACAAGTCCGCAATCGGAGATATACTCACGAACCAGATGCAACAGGGCGAGTAGCAAAATGTCTCATCGAGCTAGGACCACTCGGAATTATGTACGATCATCCGAAAGCTATCAAAGCTCAGGTGCTGCCTGACTTCACCACCGAGTGGATTGAATCCCAACTACTAGCAATACCAGATATATCTAACTCATGGACGATGTATTTCGACGGGTCCAAGAAAAACGAAGGAGCAGGAGCACGTGTCGTGCTCATATCGTCGAAAAGAGACAAGCTAAAGTACATTCTCCAAATGGACTTCGCAAAGCCATCCAACAATGAAGCCGAATATGAGGGATTGATACATGGCATACGAATGGCCAATGCTTTGGGATGCACTCGGCTGATGATATACGACGATTCAAATCTAGTAGTGCAACAAACAATGAAGGCCTGCGACGCCATAGCAGACAACATGATCGCATATCGCGATCTCTAAAACACACTAGAGGGAGACTTTGATGGATGCGAGTTACGACACATCGGACGAGAGAGTAATGAAGAAGCAGACATACTGACCAACATTGATTCGACTAATTCGCAGGTTCCACCAGGTGTTTTTCTAGAACGCATCACACACAGGTCTATCCATAAGCAACGATCAGCAGCAAGCTCGAATGAGGCTGCAAAATATAATACATATACCACAATGGACCTGAAAATCTAAGTACTCTTATGTCAAGGCGATCATGTGGCCCCAGACTGGACAGAGTCAATACTAGCTTTCATGCTTAAAGAAGAACTACCAGACGACACAACAGAAGCTAGGAGAATAGCCCGACGGGCCAAGGCAAACACCACCATAAACGGTGAACTCTACAAAAGAAGCATCTCAGGCATATTTCAAAGCTTCATAGAATTTGAAGATGGAAAAAGTATACTTCGTGACATTAATGCAGGAACTTGCAGACACCACGCTGGCAGTCGTTCGCGGGTAGCTAAATCTTTCAGAGCGGGATTCTACTGGCCTACCGCACTCAAATACGCGGAGGATATCGTCTAAAGATGCATCGGGTGCCAGAATTTTGCAACCAAATCTCACGCGCCAGCATCAGCACTCAAAACCTTACCATTGACATGGCCGTTCGCCCAATGGGGACTCGACATGGTAGGACCACTAAAAAAATCATCGTCTGGAGGACATACCCACTTACTAGTGGCAGTCGACAACTTTACGAAGTGGATCGAAGCAATTCCAATCACAAACTCAACGGCGACAACGGCAGTCAAATTCACAAAATCCATAGTCTATCGTTTTGGCGTCCCAAACAGCATCATCATGGATAATGGCACGAACTTCAAAGCAGATGATTTCCAAACTTTCTACAAAGAGTCGGACATTACGCTCAATTACGCATCAGTAGCGCATCCACAATCCAACGGACAAGTCGAAAAAGCCAACGGCCTCGTATGTGCAGGTATCAATAAAAGATTATTGGTTCCGCTCAAGAGGGCCGCATGTGCCAGGGTCGAAGAACTACCAGCAATGCTTTGGGGTCTCCGTACAACTCCAAACGCATCAACTCAGTTCACCCCATTCTTTATGGTTTATGGAGCAGAGGCAGTCCTGCCACCAGAGATAAAATTTAACGCACCAACAGTTGAGGCATACAACGAGGATGAAGCAAACAAGTCACAAGAGGATGCATTGGACCTACTCGACAAAGCACGTGACACGGCCTTAGCCCGTAAAGCTGTCTACCAACAAAATCTTAGAAACTATCACAGTCGACGTCTCCGTCCCAGGACGTTCTAGTGGGAGATTTAGTACTGCGACTAAAGCAGAAGAAAGTACACAAACTTGCATCACCATGGGAGGGCCCATACATCATCACCGAAGTCATTGAAGGAGGCGCTTATCGACTGAAGCACAATCAGACGGGGGAATTATCACATAACCCATGGAATGTCGCGCACCTGCGTTGTAACATCCCAACATTTTGGAATGTTCAAAAATCACTAAAATTTAAAACTTTGTTTTGATTAAAATAAAATATTAAAATGCATAAGAAAACTAACTATAAAAGACTTCAACCAATTTGAAAAAGTCCTTTATTTCAAAATTCCCAATGTGTCATTATTTTCAAAAGTTATTTCCAATTAAACATTTCATTATCCATTGTATTTCAAAAACCTTAATATGTAGTTTGACAAATGTTTATAAAGTACAAACCATTTTATTTTAAGTAAATAGTTTACTTATAAGTAATTGATTTCAACCACTTAGCCATAACTATTCATAAATTAAGTAATATTTATAAGTGTTCTTTTAAACTAATTAAAACAAGATCTATTTGCCAAATGGTTTTCATTCTTTTAACTAAGTTCAAAACATAGTTTTAGAAATTTCAAGTCTATAGTTATAACTTTAAAACTTCATGGATTTAAATTAATGAATTATCCAAATAGGCATTTCATTAGCTTAAAATGATTATCATTTATTTTCAAAACATGAAATGATTAATATAGTCTATTTAAAGAATACATTGAATCCAAAATCTTTTACAAAGTTGTTTTAGGAGGATTTCCATATGATTTACCATAATATAAAATATAATGATGCACAAAATAAAAATTGAATTAAAATTGAATCACATATATTTCCTATTACTTTAAAAATATTTATATTCTATTATTTTACAATTATACCAAAATAGAAATGAATGGTTATGGAAAATGAATTTAAATGACTTAAATTAAAACATATTTGAATATGGGTATTTTACAAATTTTATTTAGCCAAAAGAAGATTTAATTTAAAATATATTCTCAAATTCAACTTTAAGTGTCAAATTTGTATTTAATCAATATTTCAAAATATTAATTTTCAAAAATGTTCAAAACATTCCCACAACTGGTTTAACACAAAGATATTGATTTTACAAACTTTTAGAAATTAATTTGACATCATTTGGACATTTAAATCAAAAGATATGAATTAAATAAATAAAACTGAAAAGGAAAATACCTGCTGACGTCAGCAATGACGTCACGCCTTCTTCAACCTCCGTCCGAAAATCTCGCCCCCGATTCCTCTCCAAATTCTGGCGAAATCGTCGGGCAATTTGTTCCCTCTCCTGCCCTATATAATTCCCACGATCTCCTCTTCGTGTCCCCTCTCAAACCCTAGCCTACTGCGCCGCCAGGCCGCCACACGAGCTCGCCGGAGTTCCTCTACTCCGCCGCCACGTTCCTCTCGATTCCGTCACGGTGTGTCCTCCCCCGAGCCCTTGGTTCTCTCCTCACCCTCCGCCGTCTTCGTGCGCATCTCCTAAGGCCCGCGTTCGAATATTTTGTGCAGTGATTTGAGCACCCTGTGCATGACCGGATCCCGTCGTAGCGCCGCCGCATTTCCTCCGTCGCTCCTGGCCGTTCCAGGAAGAACGGGTCGACTCCGCCACCACCATCGCCTCCAGCGCGCCGCGCCGTGTCTCCTCATCGCCTCGCCACGTCCGGGGAGTCACCGGAGGCACCGGAGCATCCCCGCCCGAGCCGCCGCCGCCGTCTTCTTCGCCTCCGGCCACCCCGCGCCGCCGGTGAGCACCATCCTCTCTCTGGGCCCTCCGATCTTCAACGTACGGCGTGGATTAGAAATTTAAAACGAATCGGTACCGGCCGTTTAGATCCATCCGATCCAGATCCAACGGCCCAGATCGGATCACTTAACCATGTCAGCATGCCCAGTCAGCGTACAGTCAGCGCCCAGTCAGCGCTGACGTGTAAAATCATTTTTACGATTTAATTAATTGGCAGTTTTGCAGAAAAGCCCCTTTCTATTCAAACTATTATATCTTTTTCTCTGTTTATCCAAATTCAAATATTTTTAAATATTTGGAAAGCTCTTGACTTGTAGATTATTTTAGATCGGCCAAAATTCAAATTTGACTTAGTATAAATATTCAAATTTCAAATGGTGAATTTGAGTATATTTGTAATAACTTTAAATCTATAATTCCAAAAATTGCAAATAAAATTGTTTTAGAAACTTTAGAATATTTGTAAATTAATGCCACTGCTATAAAATAATTTTGAGTAATATTCGAATGAAATCAAAGTTATATATTTAATTTGAATAGTCTGAGTATTTTCAACATAACTACTAATAGAAATATTATTTTTGATTAAATCAAATTGCTATAAACTTAATTAAATGCTCCCTGTTTATTAACACTAATTATAAAATTTTGTTATAAAATTTAGTTAAAGAAAACTTTAAATCTTATACTTATTCCTTTTATTATATTTTCCAAAAATAGAAATTAATTAAATTGCATTTATGGCCTAATGCATACTTTATAAATATCACAAATTTTGTATGATATTTCTTAGGATTTAAAATTGCATTGCATGCATAACTTATTTTCTCATATAGATATATTTCCCATAGGAAATCTCTTCATTATTTTTCTCTAAGGTAGGAATATTTCCAAACTTAGTATTTTGGTAAAAGTGCTATGCACCAGACACTTAGTATTTTTAACATGGAGCTAAAAGGCTAATGAAGAACTTAGCCAAACAAGACTTCAGAAGAATCTTCAAGGAGTAGAAGCACTTAGAAGAAAAGCAAGAAGAAGTTCAAGAAGACCAACCTCCTCTATTCTCTAAGTCTTTCTTGCTCTCTCTCTTTTCTTCCTTCTTATCTGAGACTTCATGAAAACTAAGTAAAATCCAAAACCAGCCTAGGTGATACAAGAATCATCAAGTCTGAAGATTCATCAAGACTACCAGGAGCTCAATCAAGACATCATTCAGAAGAAAGTTACAAGTCTGGAGATGAAGCCTGGAGGACAACTACATCTTTCTTTCTATCTTTTCCCTTTTCCTAATCTTGTCCTTCACATTTGACTTAAACAAAATTTTTTTTTGATCATGATATTATTATCTTGAAGTTGTTGGATCCTAGCGGCATAGTGAGATGAAGGGCCTGGAAACAAACCTTACATGTCCACGTACATGAGACATGTTCCACAATTTAAGTGGCTGGCCGGGTGTCTGTCTCTCTCACTTTAGTGAATATCCAATTTACAAAGAGTTGACAATAATTGTTGATCATCTTGCAGAAATGACTTAGTATCTTCTCTAAATATTTCTACACATCAAGACAAAGCCATTAGAGGACTTATTCAAGATGATATAAATTAAAATATTTTATTCAACTTATGACATTAGTCCTTAGTCATTTTGACATACATTTTGCTTTGCATTAACTTAAGAGATGTTCATGGCATAACATGTTGTCCTTAGAAGTTTTACAAAACTTGTTTGTTCATTTGATATGAGCATGTATGTTTGATGATTGTTGTTTGTTGATTGTCGTATTGTTGTTGCTATTATTGTTTAGATTAAACGGAGAGCAAACGTTCGTTGTTGAAAAGAGTTTGTGAACAACGACAACATTCAAAGGCAAGTGGCACACCTCATAAACTTCCAATTATTTCTATATGCATTACTTAGTATTTTTATATGCATGAGTAGGATAGTATTGCTATGCTAAACCTATGTAGAATTCCCTTACTCATGTGTCTAGGTTCCTATATCATACTTAGTAGATGTATTGATGCTATGCAATTGATGAAAAGTTTTAAAAAATGTTAAGTGACTACTCAGGGCTGTGTTCATGGTTGTCATCGCCTAGGATGAATGTCTATTCTACTTAGGGCCGTGAGCATGGTGATTTTTACCTGAGAGTGCACAACCACTAAGTTAATGAAACTCCTGGGTGGATTGGTTGTATGGCGGCGAAGTTGAGTGGCTGCTCAGGTCCATGTCTATGGTTCCTGGAGTACGTGCACTTGTGGATAGCCACCCAGGGAATAGAGGAATCTGAAGAACTCCGAGTGACGATTGCTTCCAGTGCAGCCATTGCCATATGGGCTCTGGCTTGATCAATTATGTTGTGTGTACTCTCCCCGGCTTGACAAGCAGATGTAGAGGGTGTTAGGTGGAACGGGTCAAGCCAGAGTGGGAGGGAAAATGCTTCTGAAAGATCTCGTCTCATTCTTCTCCTTCCCTTATCACAAATGGTGTGCAAAGGATAATCTGGATTGAATGGGTATAATGGTGAACGTGCACAAGCTCTGCAGAGTGTAAAACTAAGTACTTAGCCGTGTCCCCGGTACGGACAATTTGAGCAGCTGATCACGGACGTCAACGGAGGATTCCATCATTACAACTTCAGAAATAAAACTTGATGGGTGAACAAGGGAAGATGAGATTTATGGTTTTCATGCCATACTTGTCTTGATTTGAAGAAAGTGTTTTACAAAAAGATAGGAAAAATTGGCTTTATGCAAAATAGCCTTGAACTCCACCAGCCAAATATGCATATAGGCTATAGAGTTATTCCATTAAGTGTCCACCATAGTGTCACTTGCCAGACTCCATTTTTAATGGAATCTGACCCACGTTGTTGCAATATTTTTCTTATTGCAGATTGTTCAGATGACGAGTGAGGTTTCGTTTATAGGTTTCTGAAAGGGCATGTGCCCTCATGTATGGTTTTGGTAATTAATGACAATCCCTTAGGACTAATGTGTGTTTTGAGCATATCGCTAGTATGGCTTGAAGTTGTCAAGGCATCACCTATATGAAGAAGTTGTCAAGGCATCACCTATATGAAGAAAGATGGTATCTTCCATGGGCTTGCAACAAGAAGATCAATTTATATAGCTCATGGAGGATGATGTCATGCCATGATCGTCATCAAGGTTGACTAGTGCAAGACAAGGGAAGCTGCCGGAGACATGAAGATGAAGCTAAGCGAGACTCTCCCATAATGGAGTATGGGGGAGTATATGGAGGAGTCTTCATCAAGTATGTGCTAGCAAGCGCAAGCCGGAGACATGAAGACGAAGCTAAGCGAGACTCTCCCATGATGGAGTATGGGGGAGTATATGGAGGAGTCTTCATCAAGCATGTGCTAGCAAGCGCAATCAAGAAAGGTGGTCCACTTGAAGAGATCAAGATCGTCATCATCTAGCTCAAGTGTATTGCTCAAGGCAAAGGTATGATCTTGATAGGGCTATAGGATAGATAGGCGTACTATCAAGAGGGGCTCTCGAGTGAGTAACTTGATCGCATCTTTGTGGAGAGCTCAAACCTTTGCATGCTTGGCATATCATCTTTCTTCGTTCTTATTTGGCTTTTCTCCTTGTTGTTTTTTGGTGCTTGTCGTGATCTTCATGACTTCTTCGAAAACGGTTTTTGTTTGGAAAACTCGTTACGAAAACGGTTTTTGTTTGGAAAACTCGTTACGTTTTCGGTGTGGAAATATTACCGGTTCAACCTTGAGGAAAGTTCCACACCTTCACATGTGTGGAGACTTTGCTCTATTTATGGTAGCCCTCTCCTTGTCAGTGCCTTTCCAACGGAGTTGGTCTCAAATCATTCGGAGTTTATTTGCAAAAGTTCTTTCAGTTCTGTTGTTTCTGCAGTTTTTCAAAGGGGCGGAAATGTCCGGACCTTGCTCGGAGATTTCCGGCGCTCGGAGATTTCCGAGCCCCAGTCCGGAGATCTCCGAGTGGCAGAAGTTTTTTTGCTAAGTCCAGAACTCAATTGCGTACTGACTCAGTTCAGTTTTCCATCGGATTTTCTACCGGAGATTTCCGGGGTCCGGAAATCTCCGGCCCTGGTTCGGATATTTCCGGTCACAAGTTGCAGTTTTTCGCCAAGTCTTATTTGCTTTCAGCACTGATCTTTTCTCAGCTCGGGTCGGAATTCCTACCGGAGATTTCCGGGGTCCGGAAATTTCCGTACCTCAGTTCGGAAATTTCCGGACTGGTGATTCCCAACGGCTAGAAATCTGGGAGGGGCTATAAATACCCCTCCCCTTCTTCTTCCTTGAGCTGACGACTTTCCCCTCTCTCTCTTGCCTTTGTTGACCTTGGGAAAGCTTGCCCCCTCTCAAATCCTCCCATGATTCTTGCATATCTTTGAGGGAAAAGTGAGAGGAGATCTAGATCTACAATTCTACCAATCCATCTCTCCTCTAAGTGAGGGGAACATAGTGGATCTAGATCTTTGAGTTCCTTTGTGGTTCTCCCCCTTTGTTCTTGCTCTCTCTTATCCCCCCACAAGCATTAGTTGCTTGTGGTGGGATTTGGGAGTGTAGGATTTGTCTCCTTTGTGGTTTCTTGGTTCTTCCTCTCTTATTCCCCCATAAGCATTTGTTGCTTTGTTGGAATTTGAGAGTGAAGGACTTGAGCACTTTGTGTGTTCTTGCCACTGCATCTTGCATCGGTTTGAGCCCTCCACGAGGATTCGTGGTGGTGAAATTCGTGAGCTTGTTACTCTTGGGTCTTGGACCCTAGACGCCTTAGTGGCCGCCTTTGTGGCATAGGACCTTTTGTGGTCAAGGCCTTTGTGGCTAGTTGGGACCTTTGTGGTCAAGACCTCTTGTGGTCATTTGGGAGCCCCCAATTCGGTTGTGGGTGTGTGCCCCAAGATTGTTGTACGGGATTGTTCTCCGCCCCAAAGGAGTTCATAGTGGAAGGTGGACTCGGACCTTTGTGGTCGAGTTCATCGGAGAAGAAGGTGAGGCCTTTGTGGCGTTGAGCAAACCTGTTGTGGTTGCTCACACCTCTCCAACGAGACGTACACCTTTTGTGGTGGAACTCGGGAATACATCATCGTCTCCGCGTGCCTCGGTTATCCCTATACCCGAGCTCTTTACTCATGCGCTTTACTTTGTGATAGCCATCGTGCTTGAAGTTCTTTACCTTGCTATCCCATTGTTGTTTGTGTTGCATAGCATAAGTTGTTGGTGCACATAGCGAACCTAGTATATTTAGGTTGTGTCATTGATAAGTTAAACACTAAGTTTTATTCCGCATTTATCAAGCCTAAATCAAAAAAAGTGTTCCTCGCCTATTCACCCCCCCCTCTAGGCGACGTCTTTCCTTTCAATTGGTATCAGAGCCCAGGTTATCTCATAATTAGGCTTTACCGCCTAGAGATAAAGATGTCGTTTAGAGAATTAGTGCACAATCCCACTTATATATTCGATGGCACTAATTATGATGTTTGGAAAATTCGCATGCTTAATATCTTTAGGGACATGGATCCTAATTTAGAGAGAATTGTAGATATGGTTTTTCTCCTCCAAAGGATTCCCAAGAATTATCTTTAGAGGATGAGAAAAACTCTTATCTCGATACTCTAGCTTGTAATGGTCTTATCTATGTTTTGAGAGATGTAGTTCTTGCGTCAATCATGCCTTGTCGGAACGCTCATGAATTATGGACCAAGCTTGAAGATATATATGATGTGTCCAACACTACCAAGGATGATTGTCCTCCTTCCACCTCCAACCAGGATGAGCTCACGTCTTCTTCCACTTCACCAACATGTGGCTTGCCACAAGGTAATGATATGGTGAGTGGTGATAGAGATTGCATTATTGATGGTGAATCTACTATTGATCATATTTCTCACCCATCTTATTGCAATGCTCTATCTTTGGACTTAAACTCCTCTAGCACCATAAATGCCTTACATGCTAGTGTCTATAGTCCTTGCATATCATGTAGTAGTTGCTTAACTAAATCACATGATGATATGCTTTCCTTGTCTTGTTGCCATGATAAAAATGTTTCTATTTCCTCTAGTACTTGTTTGACTAACAATGTAGAGGAATCTAAACAATTTTTGGAACAACACATGGACCTCAATGGTGCTTCAAGTAATTCTTCATCTTCCTCATCCATTACTCACTTTTGCCTTATGTCTAAGGAGTCTAAGGTATCTCCTACCTTGAATTCCAATACATCTAATGATGATGATATTAATGATGAAAGTGATAATGATGCCTCCATTGAAAAGAACTTTGATATTGTCTCTCATGCTCTTTTAAAGAAAAAACATGCCGATGATAGCTTCTTAGAAATCATGACTATTCTTATTGAGCGCAAGGAGACTATTGAGGCCTTGGAGACTCGTTGTGATGAAGGATGGGGTCTTGCTCGTGATTCCGCGGGTGAGATCCACAATCTTGAGATTGCTCTTAAGGAAGAGCAAGAAACTCGAGTTTCTCTTGAGGAGAAGCTAGAAACTAGTGAGGAGTTAAATAATGAAATGATTGCTAAACTCACTAAACAATGTGACCATGCTCTTGCCAAACTAAAAATGGGCAAATCCAAATCTCTTGAGGAGACTCTTACTTTAGAATTATCTAAAGTAAAAGAAACCCGTGATAGAGCTCGTGAGGAAGCCATTAACTTCAAAAGAAAGTATAATGAGCTTGTTAAATTGTCCTCTTCTATTCCCAATGATAATGATGCTTGTGCTACTAACTCCATTTCTTGTGAAGCATCTATTTTAAAGGAAAATGTTGAGCTAAGGGCTCAACTTGAGTTGCTATCTAGCAAGTATGGGAAGTTGGAGGAAAATCATGAAAAGCTTTTCAGCTCTAATGATGATCTTCTAGCATCCCATGCTATGCTAGAGGTTGCTCTTGAGGCAATCTCTACAAAGGTAAAATCTTGTGAGCCTCTTGTGATCACTAGCACAATTTCTAGTAAAAATACTTCATTGCCATGTGCTAGTTCTAGTAATTCATCCACTCACAACATTGTTACATCTTGTGATGAATTACTCTCCATGCCTTGTTGCTCTAACAATGTAGCATCTACTTCCTCTAGTATTTGTGTTGATACTAACCATGTAGAGGAAATCAAAGAGCTCAAGGCACAAGTCACTTCTTTGAAGAAAGACTTGATCAAGGGTCATGAAGGGAAGTCCACCCTCGACAAGATGTTGAGAGCGCGAAGACTTCCTCATGACAAGAGTGGACTTGGATTCAACTCCAATATCAAGAACAAGTCCATTGACAAGATGAAGCACAAGTTCGTCAAGAAGAAGGGCCAAGAACAAGCTATTGATTCGGCCAAGATTGTGTGCTTCAAGTGCAAGGTCGAAGGGCACCATGTTAGATCTTGCCCCTTGAAGAAGAAGAAGCCTCTTAGTGAGAAGCAACAAGGGAAGCAAGCTCAAGTTCAAACTCAAGCGTCCCAAGTTGAAGGATCTTCACCTCCCAAGAAGAAAATTAAAGGCCGAGTGTGCTACACAGGTCGTGGTAAGGATCACTTAGCCTCTTCATGCACTCATGGTAACTTATCCAACCCCATTATACTTGATCATGCTTATTTGCTTCGGAAGGATAAGGTTGGCAATTTGTTTGCCAAGTATGTTGGTATTCAAAGTGGTGTCAAGAAAAGAACCATTTGGGTTGCCAAGCCTATTGTGACTAACCTCTTAGGACCCAACTTGGTTGGGGACCGACAAGTTAAAACTTGATCAATAGGTGGAGTCGGAGGACATTGGAGACTTGGCTACATTATCAATAGTTAAGGAATCTTCATCAACCATATTCTCTCAAGCCAAGTCAATTGGATTATATTGCCTCATCTTATAACCAATGCTCATCCTTGCGGTAACTTGTATTTAATTCATATGTACTCATTGAAAGTTACTTGCACCCTTGCATGTGTTTGATTTTGTACCTTACTAGTGTTTTATATGTGTTGTGCACTCTACTTACTTTTGATTGAGTAATCAAGCTTGTGTATGATGGTTTGCACACCATGTATGTTTTTGAGCCTCTTGTCTATTTGCTTTCATCTTAGTTGGCTCTTTTAGGGATTTTAATGGACTATCCCATTTTGGGGGAGTGATGTGCTTTTTGGTAACTCACCACCCTAAAATGAGTATTCATGAGGAATACCACTTAGTGGTGATATTTCAATATTATCTACTCTCTTTGTGGTATGTCTTACTCATGAGAAATTCAAATTCAATTGTCCATTAATTATCTCTTGTCTGATTTCTTTTGCCTCTTGTTAAAAAGAATGGGTTATCACATTATGGGGGAGTAATAAGCTATGTGCATATTACAAGCCTAGAAAATGTGAACATGTGAGGTAGTGTCACCTAGAGTTGATATTGTTGATTATCTTGTTCCTAGGCGGCATGGTACTCAAACAAGTTCCATTTTTGCTTAAATTCGTTTAGTTCACCCATCTTTTGGTATCTTGTTTGTGAGAGAGTTTCTTGATGCTTAGTATGATCATCGATTATTTGAAGCCATCAAGAATCTCTAGATAAGCATGGTTTTCAATTCTTTTATTTTGCCACATGCTTATGTTTTGTGAATATGATCTTGAATACTTATATGTCTTGTACCACCGAGAAATGTCTCCATACAATCATTGTCTTTGACAAGTGATAATTATATTTGTGGTAAATTTATTGATCATATTCACATTGGCTATTGTTCTTAAGTTGTATTTTTCTATCGCCAAGTTTGTTTTGGTCTAATCACCCTTTTGTCATCCTTGCTTCATTTGGATCTTTTTTTTGCTCTACTCATTTTGTGTTGTGCTTTCTTTAGTTAGGACAAGCAAGGATCCCATTGTTGTGCATTTACATTAGAAGACTTAATTCTAAGTAACGCACTATTCCTGGGGGAGCTATCTTACATTGAGTAGAACATCATCCTTTTTAATTGTTATCGGGTCTTATTGACTTTCTTGAACTTTGTGTTCAAAAAGATATATGGAGGGTAATGATCCCACTTGTGTGCATTTTGTATTTACATACAAGATCTTAAAAATGCACTAATCATGGGGTAGCTACTCTATACTCTTTAGAACACTATTCTTTAAAATTGGTTTGGTATCTTATTGCTCTTCTTGAACATGACTAATGTTTTAACAATGTATATGGAGAGTGATGATCTCATTCATGTGCATTTTGTATTCATATACAAGATCATAAAGAATGCACAATTCTTGGGGGAGCAATCCTATATGGTATTGAACATTAGTTCTCTTCAATTGGTTTTTGATCCCGATGACATGTCTCTTTGAAAGATATACATTTTTCGTCTTGGTACTTTGTGCCATCATGAAAATTGTAGAGGGCTTGGTTTATTTTTTGGAATTTTACTCCTCTTTGTGGAGTTGGCTATCTCATCCCACGGTTATTAGTGTACCTTCTTGGATGAGATGAAACTTTGAGCATGTTTGCTTGTTTTATTTCTTATGCTCATTGGTTTAGCCTTGACCTTGTTTTCATTTGATATATTTTCATATTGGTTTCTCGAATCGTATGTTGGTTTTAGTCTTTGATACAATGAGGACAAATCCTTCTCTTGTAACACTTTTGTGTAGCTTCTTGATTTAATTGGTGTTTTGTCCAAATTGTATCTCGTTTGGTTCTTGAAAGTTTTATGCATGCATATTTACTATATGTATATCTTATGGCATGCCTACTTTCCTTGTTCCAATATATAGTATAAACTCCACCAAATCCTAAATGGTTAAGATGTGCTTGAAATTCAATTTCATATCAATAGGCACATATTTATGTGGAGTTTGTCCTATGTATTGTAGTTGCTCTAACTACTTTGGACCCAATGAGTTTGGGTACCACTTTGTACTTAAATTTGTTTTAGGTACATTGGAGATGCATTGGAAGCTTGTCTCGATTATAAGAAGGAAGTCCTCATCATGTGCCTTTTGAGCCAAGCTTGGATGATCACGAGCACCTACCTTCTACTTCTTCAATGCTATCTCGGTAACAAGTACCTACCTCATGCATACTCTCCTAGCCCTCAACCTTGTGTAGGTTGTTTCTTGGCATGAGTCTCTCGAGTTGCTTTTGATATGGTTTTTGCAAAGTTCCCTTCAAATCGTCTTTATTACAAATATGAGCAAGCCGGGATGATTACATAGTAAAGGGAACACACTTGTTCGTGTTCATGATTCATCAATTCCAACTATGTTAATCTAGCAATTCTTCTTATTTTATCTCATATGCAATATGGATGAATTTTCAAAATCATTTGTCGCTTGAGAGAGTGTTTACCATTCTCAAAGCATCTCAACTATCACTTATTATTTTGGGTATTTGAGATACTTTGAAGAGTGTGTGTTGGAACTCTTCCTAGCTTTGTGCTATGGGTGTAGGAAAAATTCTTATTGGTTTATTTAGACTTCCAAGTGAATATCATGTTCTTTTTCTGGTACCTATTTTGTGTGTGCATGTTTCTTTGTGGACTTAGTGCCTACTTAGAAACTTATATACATGAGATTCGGTACATCTTTAATTGATATTCAAAATCTTTATTGATCACCTTTATTTCTCTCTTGATCCTTTTGTGATCTCTAAAAGGCACAAGCTTTGCATTTGATTTGGTATCCTCTTGCCTCTTAATAAGCTTGTGAACCTATTTGATGTGTTTCCGTTGGTGTGCTTGTATGCGAAATACATGATTTGCACTATGTGCCACATACCTTGAAAGACTATGGGAATGCCTAAGCTCATCCTTGTTAGTCTCCTAACATGTGTTTCCATATTACATCCATCCTTCTCGTTTGAGCAAGTCTTTAATTGTCTCGTTTCTTTTCGTTTGCTCAACATTTGTTTGTTCCAAAGTGCATTCTTTCTTTTTCCGTCTATGCACTCTTGCACTTATTGTTCAAATTAATCTAGGAAGGAACGAGGATTCCATGTTGCGCAACCTTTATTGAATTTCAAATTATTCATTGTGCATGTACCTTGGGGAGTTCCATCTTGATTCATTTGAACATTTGATTGCTTTTATGATAACATCTTCTTGTGTCCAATTGGTTTTTCGGATCCTTTGATTGCATCTTTCGAGTTGCAATTGATTTCTTTCTATATTTTTATTGATATCTTTTCTTTTGCATTTCTTGAATCCTCAATATAATTTGATCCCCTCCATGTTTTCGTTATTGGATATATGCATTTGATTTCACTCATATCATGAGAATTGCATAATTTATGAGGAAGCTCTTATTATATTGGCCTTCTAGATTTTTCTCCCATTCCGGCAATGGATGCCAATGGGGGAGAGATTTAGAGGGTTTTAAGGGATTTAGCTCTTTTCTCTTGCAACCTTGCTTTGCTTAGTGTGTTGCATGGTTGTTTTTAATTCCTTATATAAACCCTCGTAAAAGGGATTGTCATCAATTACCAAAATGGGGGAGATTGAAAGGGCATGTGCCCTCATGTATGGTTTTGGTAATTAATGACAATCCCTAAGGACTAATGTGTGTTTTGAGCATATTGCTAGTATGGCTTGAAGTTGTCAAGGCATCACCTATATGAAGAAGTTGTCAAGGCATCACCTATATGAAGAAAGATGGTATCTTCCATGGGCTTGCAACAAGAAGATCAATTTATATAGCTCATGGAGGATGATGTCATGCCATGATCGTCATCAAGGTTGACTAGTGCAAGATAAGGGAAGCTGCCGGAGACATGAAGACGAAGCTAAGCGAGACTCTCCCATAATGGAGTATGGGGGAGTATATGGAGGAGTCTTCATCAAGCATGTGCTAGCAAGCGCAAGCCAGAGACATGAAGACGAAGCTAAGCGAGACTCTCCCATGATGGAGTATGGGGGAGTATATGGAGGAGTCTTCATCAAGCATGTGCTAGCAAGCGCAATCAAGAAAGGTGGTCCACTTGAAGAGATCAAGATCGTCATCATCTAGCTCAAGTGGATTGCTCAAGGCAAAGGTATGATCTTGATAGGGCTATAGGATAGATAGGCGTACTATCAAGAGGGGCTCTCGAGTGAGTAACTTGATCGCATCTTTGTGGAGAGCTCAAACCTTTGCATGCTTGGCATATCATCTTTCTTCGTTCTTATTTGGCTTTTCTCCTTGTTGGTTTTTGGTGCTTGTCGTGATCTTCATGACAAGACCAAGTTCTTCGAAAACGGTTTTTGTTTGGAAAACTCGTTACGTTTTTGGTGTGGAAATATTACCGGTTCAACCTTGAGGAAAGTTCCACACCTTCACATGTGTGGAGACTTTGCTCTATTTATGGTTTGCAATATTTCTAGTTCTGTTTTGGTAGCCCTCTCCTTGTCAGTGCCTTTCCAACGGAGTTGGTCTCAAATCATTCGGAGTTTATTTGCAAAAGTTCTTTCAGTTCTGTTGTTTCTGCAGTTTTTCAAAGGGGCGGAAATGTCCGGACCTTGCTCGGAGATTTCCGGCGCTCAGAGATTTCCGAGCCCCAGTCCGGAGATCTCCGAGTGGCAGAAGTTTTTTTGCTAAGTCCAGAACTCAATTGCGTACTGACTCAGTTCAGTTTTCCATCGGATTTTCTACCGGAGATTTCCGGGGTCCGGAAATCTCCGGCCCTGGTTCGGATATTTCCGGTCACAAGTTGCAGTTTTTCGCCAAGTCTTATTTGCTTTCAGCACTGATCTTTTCTCAGCTCGGGTCGGAATTCCTACCGGAGATTTCCGGGGTCCGGAAATTTCCGTACCTCAGTTCGGAAATTTCCGGACTGGTGATTCCCAACGGCTAGAAATCTGGGAGGGGCTATAAATACCCCTCCCCTTCTTCTTCCTTGAGCTGACGACTTTCCCCTCTCTCTCTTGCCTTTGTTGACCTTGGGAAAGCTTGCCCCCTCTCAAATCCTCCCATGATTCTTGCATATCTTTGAGGGAAAAGTGAGAGGAGATCTAGATCTACAATTCTACCAATCCATCTCTCCTCTAAGTGAGGGGAACATAGTGGATCTAGATCTTTGAGTTCCTTTGTGGTTCTCCCCCTTTGTTCTTGCTCTCTCTTATCCCCCCACAAGCATTAGTTGCTTGTGGTGGGATTTGGGAGTGTAGGATTTGTCTCCTTTGTGGTTTCTTGGTTCTTCCTCTCTTATTCCCCCATAAGCATTTGTTGCTTTGTTGGAATTTGAGAGTGAAGGACTTGAGCACTTTGTGTGTTCTTGCCACTGCATCTTGCATCGGTTTGAGCCCTCCACGAGGATTCGTGGTGGTGAAATTCGTGAGCTTGTTACTCTTGGGTCTTGGACCCTAGACGCCTTAGTGGCCGCCTTTGTGGCATAGGACCTTTTGTGGTCAAGGCCTTTGTGGCTAGTTGGGACCTTTGTGGTCAAGACCTCTTGTGGTCATTTGGGAGCCCCCAATTCGGTTGTGGGTGTGTGCCCCAAGATTGTTGTACGGGATTGTTCTCCGCCCCAAAGGAGTTCATAGTGGAAGATGGACTCGGACCTTTGTGGTCGAGTTCATCGGAGAAGAAGGTGAGGCCTTTGTGGCGTTGAGCAAACCTGTTGTGGTTGCTCACACCTCTCCAACGAGACGTACACCTTTTGTGGTGGAACTCGGGAATACATCATCGTCTCCGCGTGCCTCGGTTATCCCTATACCCGAGCTCTTTACTTATGCGCTTTACTTTGTGATAGCCATCGTGCTTGAAGTTCTTTACCTTGCTATCCCATTGTTGTTTGTGTTGCATAGCATAAGTTGTTGGTGCACATAGCGAACCTAGTATATTTAGGTTGTGTCATTGATAAGTTGAACACTAAATTTTATTCCGCATTTATCAAGCCTAAATCAAAAAAAGTTTTCCTCACCTATTCACCCCCCCCCCTCTAGGCGACGTCTTTCCTTTCAGTTTCGAGTCTACAACCAACATGTTTTCGCCTGTGGCAGCAGGAAAGTGATAGAGACTCACTGCTATTGTATTTCCGTTGTGTACTATTTCAAAGCTAGCTTTATGCTATGCAACTTGTAATGAATATTTTGTAAGTCTGGATCATCGATGTAATAAAATTGATACTTTGTTGTGATATTACATCGTAAACTGTGTGTGCAAACGAATCAATCCAGGGATTTGCACTATACACAGGTATCTGCCTTATTTAAAGTTCAGGTACGCTACATGCGTCGTTTCTATGCATAGGTCTCTCGACAAATCATTGTAAAAGAAAGTATAACATGTCAAAACGGTCAATATAGTTCAGACGTGCTCTTTTCCTTACCAGGGCACCTAAGGGGACTTGAAGGTTTTTAATGAGGCGGTCTACTGGTCAAGTATATTCAATAAAGATGAGTTACTTCATAATTATTACCTTTTATCATACGCTCTATAGACATAAACCCACTCGAACGACTCAGGGGCTGGGCCTCGCTGAAAATAAGCAAAACATAAACCCACTCGAATAACTCGGGGGCTGGGCCTTGCTGAAATCAAACACATAAACCCACTCGAACGACACGGGGGCTGGGTCTCGCTTAAAATAAGAAAGCATACAAACCCACTCGATCGTCTCGAGGGCTGAGCCCCACTCGAAGCGCATAAAGGTACAAATCGCAAAATTTACAATAAGAAGCAAGCAAAGGTACAAACATCATAAAAATTTATAGTCATGCTACAAGATCACCAAGTGATCAAAGAAGAAACACTAGTCGCAATGTACGGGCCCCGTTTTTTCACCATGAGTTTGGCGTGCAACGGACATCATAGCCAATCGACGCTCTACAGTGCAGATACTAGCCTTGGCAAGGTGAGCCGCAGAATCAACGACTCCTCTGAACGCCAAAGGTTTCCCATTTGACTTCCTCGGGTAGTCTGACAAAGCAGCTTCATAATCGGCTTCAACGCCATTCGCCAGAAGAAGTTTCAAGGAAGCCTCCGAGCCGCTCACTGTCAAATCGCGCGCTCACTCCTTAAGGGTTGTCGAATTGGGACCCATCACCTTATCAAATTCTTCGGCAGTCCCTGGAACGTCGGTCCATGGCAAAGCTTCTGAAAAAACAGCGCCAAGGGTCTGAATAGACGTATCCAACGAGCGCTGGGTGTGCCCAAGAATCTTGCATAATTCCTCAATGGCATGCCCAAGCGACATATCGCCACCTGAGCTTCCAACGGGAACGCATGAAGAAGAGCCTGGGCGAACAAGCAAAGAAGAGATCTCAGCGGCACAAAAGAACAAACGAAAAGCACTTGAAAAGCATAAAATTCCCATACCCGACACAGCCTGTACAAGGCCAAGCAATTGCTTCTGCGTGTAGTCGCTGGTCATGGAGGTGTTGTTCCAGAACAGCCAGTCGACCTTCAAGGGCGATTTTCTCTTCTGAAATAGACACATCACACAAGTTTACAAAAAGCTCAAACGCTGGATTAAAAAATAAGCAAAAACAAAGATGCTTACGTCTGCTCCGTTCCAGATCAGAATGAAGGACAACTCGCTCCTCCTGTGCCTGAACGCCTGGCCAACAACGTCCAGACCACTTACAGAAGGCCACATAGAAAAAGCCGGCGCATTGATGCACCCGGTGGGTGTGTTGTTGGGAGACCCGAAGAGGGAGGTGTGAAGTAGTGCAGCAGCAAGTTTTCCTCAGTTGTGAAACCAAGGTTATCGAACCAGTAGGAAATGAGAATTCACCCGAGGTATCAACAGTGCCAGAAGAATGCTTCCTGGTGGTTGACGTGGAGCTTGCACACAAACAATCAAGATACTTTGCCCCAACTTAACAGTGAGGTTGTCAATCTCACCGGCTTGTTGTAACAAAGCATTAAACGTATGTGTGGAAGAAAGATGTTTGTTTGCAGAAAGTAGCAGGTTTGCAGTTGTGGTTTTATCAGATGAAAGAGAAGGACCGGGGTCCACAGTTCACTAGTGGTGTCTCTCCATGAATAATAATAACATTCATGTCGGTAAACAAATTACAGCTGGGCAATTGATAGAATAATAATGAGCAAACCAATGCATATACTAACATTATGATGTCTAGTGTGAGATTCATTCGGGCATTACAACAATATACATACACCATTCCAACCGCGTCTATGACTAATAATCTATCTTCTGGTTAACGTCCACACACCTTTGAATATTAAGTTGCATGTAACAGATTATCGCCTTAAGCACTATGTGTAAAGTAAGTAAGTAACATAATCCTTGGATAAAATATTATTGTTTTATCATAAGTAGGAACAGTACATCTACAACCTTAGAGCTAGTTGTCGCCACCCCATATTAAATAGAGATATGAACCTACTATCGAGCATAAATACCCCCTCTTGGAGTCACAAGCATCTACTTGGCCAGAGCATACACAAGTAACGAAGAGCATGCAAGATCATTAAATAGCACACACATGATATATCATGAAGCAATAACTTTAGTACTCAATATTCATCGGATCCGAGCAAACACAACATGAAGAATTACATAACGGTGATCTTGATCATGATAGGCAGCTCACAAGATCTAAACATGAAAGCACAAGAGGAGAAGACAACCATCTAGCTACTGCTATGGATCCGTAGTCAAGGTGTAGACTACTCACGCATCACTCCGGAGGCGGTCATGGCGACGTAGAGGCCTCCTGGGACGATTCCCCCTCCCCATAGGGTGCTAGGGAGAAGTTTCGATCTCTCCCGAATTGGTGTTGACGACGGCGGCGGCTCGGACCCGTGGAGGAAATAATGAACACCGTGCGATTTTTAGGTTTTGGGGGCTTTAATAAGGCGAAAGGGCGAAAGCGGTGGAGGCCCGAGGGCCCCACACCTGGTGCTCCCACGGCCTGGCCTGGAGCCGCGCGAGCACATGGTGGCAGCGCCTCGGTGCCCCACTTCGTGTCGTCTTCGGTCTTCTAGAACGTTCCCAATTAAAAACTGACTCCAAGATAAAAATCGTCCAATTCTGAGAATATTTCCTTAAGTACTTTTCTGAAACCAAAAACAGCAGATAACAAGGAACTAGCACTGTGACATCTTGTTAATAGGTTAGTCCCAGAAAATGCATAAAACTATACAAAATGCATATAAAACATGTAATAACATGGTATAATATAGCATGGAACATAAGAAATTATAGATACGTTGAAGAAGTATCACGCATATTCAATAAAAGGAAAAATAATCCATACGAAGGGAACAATCGGAAAAGCAAAACTTACATGGTCAACCCAGGAGGAGGAGGCAGAAGGCGACAGACCAACAGTCGTAGCAGAAACAGAGGATGGGGCACCCACAGGCGTCGGAACAACCATGGCCATACCATGGAGTTTTTCGACTCCGGCAGAAGAAGAAACCATACTTTTTCCCTCCACGGGAGGAGAAGTGCGAATTTGCCTAACAAAGGAGTTGTCCATGCGATTAGCACATTGCATAAAAATAAAAACAAGGAAAGAAATAGGAAACATGAAGCATGCTTAAACGTACGTATCAACATCACTCGCATCCACAACCACCAGCGACTGAAGGCTTGGACACGGAGCAGTGACAATAACCTCGACAGTCTTAGCACGTCGCAGGCGGCGACGTTTGACTGCAGGCTCAGTCGGAGTTTCTTCCGCCGCCTGGTGGGTTGATGTTATTTCCACAACCCCCCTGGGAAGCGGAAATACTAGCCGAAAAAAGAGGAGCATCGGTTGTCTTCAAATATGCGACTGAAACCATCTCCACATACGCTCAACGCTCAGGAAGAGGAGGCAAAGATGAGTCAGTCGAATATCCCTGCTCATATCAGATAACAAACAACATCAAATACATACCTTCACATACGGTAGAAAATATATATTCAAGAAACAACACACAAAAGGAGTACACAAAAATACCTCGGGAAGCGGAGTCCCAAGGCTATAAGGAACAACGGTGAAGTCAAAAGAAGCAGTATTGGTCGGCTGAATGCTGGTAACATACTTAATGTGACTGTGAAACACAAGATTGGCTAGTTCAGCCCCACTCATAGGGGTGACGTCATGAAGGCCTTCGTACCGCCATAAGGGATGCGCACATTGTCGCAAAGGCCAAACTCGACGCTTCACAAAAGTGCTTATCAATTGAATTCCTGTGACGGTCTCAAGCAGATCCTTAACTCTAGTCATATGGAGAGAGGCTTCCTTCTCTTCCTCAGTCGAAAAATTATGCCGCCATGACCTTAACTCTACAGGGGGTGCAGTCAAGAAAAGAAGTCATATATCTTGATCGACTGACACATAAAACCACTTCTTCCTCCTTTTTTGGGCGGGCTGCACCGACATAATATCAAATATGGACAATCGTCACGTACTTCGATACAAAAACCTCCAGTGGGAAAGGGACGGCCGTCACAACACATCAAACGCACTCGAAAGATATATTTCCAGAGATCCCAGCTGTGAGACACTCCTAGGAAACACTCGCATAAAACAAGAAAGCATGCAATATGCAAAATGCCATCGGGACTAAGGTCATGCATCTGAATCCGGAGGCGTAAAGCAAGCCTCACACAAAATCATACAAAGGAAAACCGAAACCACGGGGGAGAAAATCTGCGAAACACACCCGCTCACTGGGAAGAGGCTTGGGGAGTACCTCTTTATTGACAGGAGCACGGGTGGCCAGAATATCCGTTGTGGAAAGTATCCCTGTAACACCCCAGTTTTCTTAAGCATAGTATTGTGGTGTTAGGCTAGATTTTTCAACCTTAGCTAGAACTTTTGGGTGTGTAATATTTTGAGGCATGAATTATCTTGTTGTTCTCATTAGTCTTGTTGAGTTCCACTAGCCATCTAAGATGATAGAAACACTAAAACAACAACTAAAAGAAAAATTCAACTCTTGTGATCTTCATGCCTGTTAAAACTTAGCAAAACTAGGGGATAGTATTAAGCAAACCTCAAATGGTTTTTGACATGCATTTTACCAATTTGATCTATGTCATATATAGTTTCATACCCAGTTCCATATTATCACAAAGGAGCTTGTTAGTACATAAATCTCACTAGCTTTTGTGGCCATCAGAATAACATGACCATTTGGGATATTCTTTTTCTTTTCCCTAAAAACCTTCTTTTCTTTTATATGCTCAATGAGCTATTTGGTTTGGGCACTTAATAGATCAGTAACTTCACCACCATCTAGTGAGTATGGGAAAATTGTTTATTATCATTCGTGAATAAGTGTTTGTAATTTTCAAACATAGGATTTGAATTTATTTGAAAAACTGCCCAAAACCTCCACTTATCTCTCTCTACCCTACCTGCTGGAGAAGGAGAACTGCATCTCACCCCTCTGGCCCACTTGTCATGGACCTAGGTCACCCCTCCACCACTCTCTTCTTTTTCTTTTTCTCTCCGCCCAACCGGAGCTCACTCCCCTCCTTCTCACTGGCCAAGACTTGTCATCCCGACCACACCCCCTCTGTCCCCCTCTCCACCACCCTCCCCAGCCAGTAGAAGGCAAGGACGAGCACTCCCCTGCCCCCCTTGTCCGAACCAAACCCTAGATCGGGTGGTAGTCTTAAAACCACCCAGAGATCCCCCCCTGCTCATCTCTCTCCCTCTCGGTGCACTCACCATCCCACTCCTCCCTCCCCCTGAGCAGAACCTCAAGTTCTCGGGCTCATTTGCCCAGGAGACGAAGAAAACCTCCTCATCTTTCTTCGCCATTTTTGGCTTGCCAAGCTCCCTATATCGAGGGCCATCTAATCCCCGTCTCCGTTCTGTTCTTAGGTGACCGTAGCCCTCGCGTTCGTCCACGACCCGAGGAGTACGTCGCCGGCGTCGCCGGCGTCGCCATGGATCCCGGTGATGCATGCGTGGTCTGAGGACGTCGCCGGGCTCGCCTTCGCCGTCCCCTTCTTCCCCGACCATCGCCTTGGCCGAGCAACGTCCGAGGTGAGCGCTCCGTCGCACCCCTCTCCTTCTCTCTCTCGGCGTCTGGCCCGCGCTGGCGCGGCGAGGAAGATGACGTCGTCGCCATCGATCTCGCAATCAACGGTCGAGTTTGAACCACGCTCGGTCGTTGACCGTTTTAAGGGCGCGCGCGCGGCCTCGCCCGGATGGGCCGGCCCAGCTCCATCTCTGCGCAGATCCGCGCTGTTCCGCGTTGCTTCTGGGCCGATCTGGCCCAGATCTGGCCCGCCCAGCCTTTTTCGTTTTTAATATATTCTATGTTGAAAAATCCAGAGAATTAGGGGTCTAGCTTTTATTCATTTGTGGTTAATCGGTATTAGCTAAAATAGTGAGGTTAATTTTGTAGCATAGCTACACGTTATCTTAATCATGTGGCTTTGGATTTAGTCCAAAATATATTTTCTGTTGTGTGTTATAATAGATCTAGTGGAAAGTACCACTTTCACCAATTATTTAATAACTTGGGATTTATAAGCCCAAATCATGCAAACAAAGATGCTATGGAAAGCTTACCAAAATGCTTACTTAGATCCATAAGTCTTGCATGCAGGAGATTATTCTGGCAAAAGATCTTTTGATTTTAATTAGAACACCAGTAGGTATTTGGTGATTTTTAACTCTTAAATTAAAACACTTTTTGGGGTAAATCCACTTGGAGGTGGCAAATATAAGTGGAAGGTGTCATATACTATAAAGGTAGATTTTTCTAGTAGATATTTTATGCTGGATAAATCAATTCCTTAAAAACGGGAGGATAGTCTCCTGAAATGCACAGTTAGAATTTCAGAGGATGATGTATCTCTAGTTTTGATTGTATGAGACACCTCTATCCATGAAGTTTTGTTGGGGGTATTTTTGTGAGGTAGTCACAAGTTTTATCTAACTTACCCAACTGGTTTGGCATCGAAATAATCCATATTATTCTTTGTACTTAAATAATGATCAGAAGTTAACTTTATTTTAAAACAGGGATAACTTGAGCTAGGATTATCCAAATTAGATGAGTAAAATTTCTACTTAAAGATAAAACTCATATCTCTCCTAAGAAATTAACTTTGCATACAGGAGATCTATAAAACAGAAACTTCATTCTTTTTGAGTTTGACATCAGTAGCTCTTAGCTGATTTTTAGTTTTTGTTCGGAAATAGATTTTCATGCACAACTAATTTTCAGAGTTTCCTATAGTAATTAGGAGTATTGTGGTAGAAGGGTTTATTTTTATGAAAAATACTTTAAGATTTATGCCTTTCCCATCTAAACAGTCCCATAATAACTATTTAAATGCATTAAGTATATTTTCTATTTTTGGATAAGAGCAAGCTTGTGTTTAAAGTTTACCAACTTGGTAATCCAGAACCTACAAGAAACCCTTACTTTTGCCTTTAAAACATTAATAGTGTTGTGGTTATTAACCTTGTGTGTGGGTAGCATAACCCCTTTTTGTGTCATAAGGTAACCCTATATGTCTGGTGTGTTTTGTTGTCTTTGTGTTTACAATTGAGTGAATCCCTCTGATAGGTGGTTCTGTTTTATGATGCTTGTTGTTTGTTATTATACTTTAGATTGTTGTCAACTCGCATCTTAGGATTTACACTAGTCTCTTTGTTTTCTTTTACGGTAGAACCGCAATCAGGGGAGGAGCAGTACGAGGTAGCTGAGCATATCTACGGAGAAGAACAAGACCAGGGGCAGTACGCTGAGCAAGGCAAGCCCACCTCACCACTATAATGAATCCTATTATTTTATCAAGCATGTTTTGTTTTCAAAATAAAATAATGCATGTTTTACTTCTTTTGTGGTACCTTGCCACCCGAAAACTATTTTACAAAATATTGTTTGGCCAAATTTATCTACTAGAATACTATATGTGTTACAAAATGGGTTTTACTTGATAAGCCTTGTTGTTGAAGGCTCCATAAAAAATATTAAGTTTTTTAGTAGCCTACCTTCATCTATTTACCACAAAACTATAGGATGGGAACCTATTTTGATAAAACTGTTTTACGGAGGAAAACCTGAGTTGCTGGGAGCAATCGGAGAACAAGTGTTTTATTAAAACCCGAGTTGCTGGGAGCAATCGGAGATGTTTGCGAAAACCCGAGCTGCTGGGAGTAGTCGGAGGATTGGAGGTTGTTTTTTAAAAACAAAGTACTGCCCTAGCAGCCGCTCGAACAATTAACCCGTGCAACCACACTATCTGACATGGGTAGGGCTTAGCCGGAAGCTTGTTTGTTTTAGTGTTGGGGCTCTCATACTTTCTATGAGGGCTAGGCCCTTGAAGCCGGGTTGTCGTCCGTAAGAGACAGTACACTGCTGAGGACCAGCAGCCGGACGATTACGGTGGGTCTCCTGACGTGGCGGTGTGGCGTCCCGAGAAAAGACCAAGAGGTCTAGTGGAGCACACGGTGCCGAGGAGAACAAACCTACCGAGAGGCCCCGATACTAGAGTGGTCATAGTGGAAAGCTTTGATCGTGTTATCCGGACCCCCGCATGCTGTCGTATGACGGGCCGTGGAAGACATGGCGGAATGACCTATAGGTGTGGGTAAAGTGTGCAACCTCTACAGAGTGTAAATCTATTCGAATAGCCGCGTCCGCGGTCATGGACGGTTCGAAAGGCCACTGATCTAGGCCTATGGGCCATTTGGTTTTAAAAGAGAAAAGTTTCGGAGGAAACAAAGAGACATCAAAGAGGTACCTAGGAGGTACGGAATTTGGGTGAGGATGATTGATCTCGGGGAGACAACCAGTCCAATCTCAAGTTTGGAAAAAGGTTTATCCCTATCCTAGTGTGTTGACAGACTTTTACAAAGAAATTTTTGAACTTGGATATGTCCTTGCTATATCTAAGAGAAGAGAATTCTATCTCTAAATGTTTTCTTCAACAAAGATACAGAGATGTCGTATTCTCTATGTCTAAAATCATGGTATTAAAAAATGAGCCCTATAGTTATATATAGGAGCCATCCTAGTTTCGAAAAGGCTTTACTTGCATATCCATGAAAAACTACAAACCTAGAGGTGGTCTTACGAGTACGTAATTATACTCATATGGCTCTGTCCCTGGATATTCAAATGTCCAGATTTCAATGATGAGACTTATATCGAGGAGGAGGCGTATGACGACGACTTTGCCACTTAGCTGTCACCGGTCAACTGCACTTGTTGGATCAGCGCTCGGAGATGTCAAGAGCCGTCGCTAGCCACGAGCTTCCGCTATCTTAGTTTAATTCCGTCCTGCGTGACGAGGTTTGCTGACATTGGTCGTATGACTGTCTATGTGTTGTAAGACTTTTATTCGTACGACTTGAATGATGTAACTCTTTGATACCAATGTTGGTTATGTGATTGCGATGCACTGATCATTGGGATCGTGATCTTTTACATAACGTGGACATCTCGGACTTGTTCCGAGGGGTCCTCACAGACTTGGTATCAGAGCCATCGTTGACCTTAGGAGACTTTAGCTAGGTTGGGCGTCGGAGTCACGCAAAAAAATGTTTTCCTAAAAATTTAGGAGAAATACTTAAAATGTGCAGAATATACTGCTATTCGCTCCCCTCTGTTATCAGTTATTGAATAATATTATACTTGCATTAAACCTTATGTTTTTACTTGTTTAAAATTTTGCACACCATTCACTAATTCAACCTCAATTTAAAATTTTGTGTAGATGAGTGGAGAGTTCTCGTCGTCGATCCAGTTGGGAGATGTGCCCGACTCGGGAGTTTCGCATCTGTTTCAGGCGGATTTACTCCAATTGACTCGGCACTTGGGGCGCTCGCTACTTGAGCTGCTGGTAGGACGATGTCTACCTATGGTTGGAGACGAGATGTCCTGGACCGTGAGGTGCATCCTTTGATGACCGCTGGTGCCACCCTTCACCGAGGAGCTGATTGAGGATGCCCTTGCATCGACTCAGATGGGGGCGTTTGTCACAGTGCTGCGGAGAGCTCTCGCCCGCTTGGTGTGTGCCCACAGCGCCGAGCTGGTCGACACACGTTTCGAGTTCTATTCTGGACTGGACGAGCAGAGTAACCCTGTGCCGCCGCGTCCCCACCCCACTTTTGGGAACCACTTGGCCGAGCTGGGACTCCTCGTCGAGTACACCCAGTCCCAGTTGGTCACTAGTCGTTTCGAGAGTGATGTTCACCGTTCACGACGGTGCCGAGGTGCGGATTTCGGCAGCTGAGCTGAGGATCGAGGATTTGGAGGCTCAGCTCAAGGCATCTCAGGCAAAAGCTGAAGACCGTGGAGCTGAAGCTCAAGACCTCAGAGGAGCGTCTGGTGGAGTCCCAGAAAGAGCTCAAGAAGGAGCGCCGCTCCACTTTGCACGTTTCCAGACTACCCGCTACTTCAAGTTCCAGCTTGACGGTATGGTCGATATGCTCAGGACGACCATCGACGCCCGTGACGAGCGGATCAGCGAGCTTGAGAGCGAGGTGGAGGCATTGAGCAAGGAGAACGACGATCTTCTGCCAGATGATGAGGACCCTACGGAGGATATGTACATGGAGCCCGAGAGTGGGCAGGACGACGACGACCTTCCAGGCGAGGGCGGTGAGGACTCGGGGGCTGTGATGTCCGAGGACGAGGACCCCGACGAGCCACCCTTTGACAGTGACGCTGCCGTGGACGTGGAGTAGTTATTTGCGTAGTCTATTTTGGGGTAGGACCGAACCATCGCGATAAGTTGATGCGATTGTGCGGTCTAGTTAGCATGGGTGCGTGTTAGAATGATTGTAAGACTATGTCAGTCCGGTGTCATGCGATTGAGAACTATGTGTTGATGCTTTTGGAAACTTGCTATGGAATGGATCATGTTATATTATGAGTATTTCCTTGCTGAAATTTTTATGCTACCGAGTATGAATGACGAGTTCTTTTCCAAAGCATGTTTTAAAACAAAATAAAATGTTTCTGATAGGAAAGTTAATGTGTGTTTTATTCAGAAATTCAGAATGGCGAGGGATCCACCACCACCCCCACCACCCGAGCCATCTTTGGCCCAAGTGTTGCATCTTCTAATGGAGGATCGCGAAGCAGCTCGCACTAAGAGGAATGCCAATCTCGCCACCCTGCAGCACCTCGCTCAGATCGCCGTCAACCAGAATGGCGGCCAAGGAAATGAGGAGCCCCGCTCCAAGCTTCGTGACTTTCAAAACACCAATCCACCAGTTTTCTCCAAGAGTGAAGTGCCGCTGGATGCTGATGAATGGATCCGTACCATCGAGAACAACCTGAGGGTCGCCCAAGTTGGTGACAATGAAAAGGTGGCCTACGCCACCCACTACCTCTCAGGGCCTACCCGGGCATGGTGGGAGGCTGTTCGTGCTATACTGCCTCAAGAAGAAGTTGTGGCTTGGGAGGCATTCAAGACCAAGTTCCTGAAGCGTTCCGTGCCCTCCGGACTCGTCAGTATCATGCGAGAGAATATCCTGCAGCTCAAACAAGGTGCTATGTCCGTCACTGAGTATTTGGAGAAATTCACTACTCTCGCAAGGTATGCGCTTGCCGATACCGATACTGAGGACAAGAAGAAAGAGAGGTTCATGAATGGACTTCATGATGAGATGCAGTGCATTCTGGTGGTGATGCCTTTCACCGACCTGGAGTCCTTGGCAGATGCAGCCATTATGATGGAGCACAAGCGCAAGGCTTCGTTTGATAACCGCAAATGCCGCCAGCAGATGCAGCAAGGCAGTAGCAGCAGCCCAGCCGGGAGTTACCCCCGTCCGCGCCCTTCACCTCCATCAAGGCCTAAATATCAGCCACCAAGGCCTTCCTATCCATCACCAAGGCCGTCAACTTTTGCACCAAGATCCAGCTACCCCTCTCGCCCACCTGCACCTCGTCCTGGAGGTGGTTTCAACCCCGGCCTCAACTTTAATAGGCCGCCAGCTCCTAAGCCAACTGGAGGGTGTTTCACTTGTGGACAGCCTGGCCATTTCTCTCAGGAGTGCCCCGCTAGACAGCCCGTAGGTGGTCGCCCTAATGCAACAAAGATGAATCAAGGTCCATCCCGTGCACCTGGAGGCAAGGCCCCGTACCCGAAGAAAGCAGTCCCTGTCACCCGAGGCCATCTGAACCATATGAGTGCAGAAGAAGCTCAGGAGGCGCCAGACCTGGTTATTGGTACGTTCCTTGTCAACTTAGTACCTGCCTCAGTCTTGTTTGATTCGGGAGCTTCCCATTCTTTCGTCACAGAGCCGTTCGTTAGGAAGAGTGGTATGATTCCAACTTTGTTGCACCGTCCTATGCGGGTACAAATTCCCGGGGCCACTACTAAAGCCATTGTGTCTTGCAAGGAGACTCCTGTGGAGATTCAGGGAGCCCGATTCCATGCAGACTTGGTGGTATTAGGAAAGCAAGGGATAGAAGTGGTTTTAGGAATGGATTGGATGACAGTCAACCGAGGAAAAATAGACTGCACTAGCAAGTCTATCACCCTAAGAACCCCGGAAGGAGAAGAGATTACACACTTCTCGACCCATCACTCCACCTCGGGTCATTGCCATAAGAGAGTAGCTGAAACCATTCTGGAAGAGGTACCAGTAGTATGTGAATACCCGGATGTATTTCCCGGAGAGTTACCCGGTATGCCACCTGATCGGGATATCGAGTTCATCATTGAGTTGGTACCCGATACTGGACCTATAGCTCAAAAACCTTACCGGATGAACCCAGAAGAGTTGGAGGAATTAAAGAAGCAGTTGGATGACATTCTTAGGAAAGGGATGGTTCGCCCAAGTGCGTCACCCTGGGGGTCACCAATTATTTTTGTGGATAAGAGAGACGGTACCACTCGCTTATGTGTGGATTACCAAAAGTTAAATGATGTGACTATCAAAAATAAGTACCCTCTACCCAAAATTGAAGACCTGTTTGATCAACTCAACGGAGCTCGGGTATTCTCCAAGATCGATCTCCGCACCGGTTATCATCAGCTGAAAGTAAGAGAATGGGACATCCCTAAAACAACCTTCATCACTCGTTATGGATTGTTCTAATATACCGTGATGTCTTTTGGCCTGACCAATGCCCCTGCCTATTTCATGAATCTCATGAACAAGGTGGTCATGGAATACCTGGATAAGTTTGTGGTTGTCTTCATCAACGACATCCTGATTTATTCCAAGTCGGAAGAGGAGCATGAAGAGCATCTGAGATTGGTTCTCGGTACCCTTCGAGAACATCAGTTGTATGCTAAGTTCAACAAGTGCCAGTTTTGTGTTGATCCTATGTTTCATCTGCTTAGTATGATAGATTGTTCTACTTTGATAAACTGTTGTCTTGTGTTGGGGTAATATAACTAAATGATAAGGCACCAGGCGGAAGGCCTTGCGAGGTGCTTTGTTCTGCTCAGTGTACACCTAGGAACTGAGATTTTGTCCTCGGATCCAATTTTGAGCGATCTAACCCCTTGTGGGTGGCCCTATGGAGCCCCCCTCGACTTTGAACGGATCTACAGCTTGTCCATGTGCCGCAAGTAGTTCGGGTTTTCCATTTGCTCATATGCATGTGCATGATGATGATGATGATGATGATGAGAGGTTATGTGATACGGGGGGTCATATAGGTGTGGTACGACACGAAGCGGACAGTTCCTACTGTGGTTTGAGCCGCATGGTGGTGTAGTCACAAACTAATGAGTTCGCAATTGAGATTCGGCCGGACTCTTGACGCGGGTAACACCTCATATGGGTGGCACTTGGACTTGCTGTAGTGAAGGAACGAGTCGTGTTAAGAAGCCCTGATGCTTTCTTGGGTTGATCATACGAGTATGGGTACAATAGTGCACCCCTGCAGGGTATAATCTTATCGATGAGCCATGTCCACGGTTATGGACGACTTTGGTGATGATGCTGGCTAACAAGATCTAGACAACTTGCACCTAATTAATGATAATTAATTTGACTAGTAATATAGAATTACTTTCACAATAAATTATAACTACAATTGTTCAACGTGTGAGTTTCCCAAATTGCTTCCTCATACTTGGTTGAGGGGGTTAATCCGAGAATGGGTTATGTATGGTGTTAGTAGTAGTTGGCTACATAAGCGCTCTCTTATCTCTCTCTGATTAGACGGAAGTCGTAGCGTGTCTCTTTAGGTTGCTAGTGCTGCTGCCGCTAAGTCCACCTACCCCATATTTTGGGAGCTGGTGTAGAAAGTAGGCAAGTCGGTTTTCTTTCCAGGGAGTGCCCTGACACTCTTTTGGGTTCTGCTTTATGTGCAGTCAACAGGTTTGAAGTCCGACCACATTAGCTTGGGAATTCCTCCGGCTTGGCTGGGCAGGGATATGGCGCCATTGCTTATCTTCTGGACTCTTAGTCCAATTTTCCTCTTATCCGTAGTCGGATACTATTTTGCTTCCGCTGTCATTTGTATCTTTGTATTGTAACATTTGTATCTTGACTCGTTGTTGTATTATATATCTTTTGTTGTATTTGTGGATGTATCGGAACTATTGTAATGTTATCACAATTCCACCCACATAATGCGCATGTTTCGACGTGCACATTATGTCTGGTGGGCGACCTAAAATCATTATTATGCGGATTTCGGCGGGAGCGCTTAAATCTACATAGTACTGATTTTAGGGCGTCACACAGATCACCCTCAGACGGGAGGACAAACGGAAAGAGTCAACCAGAATTTAGAAGATATGCTTATATATTGTGTTTTGGCCCATGGGGCCGAATGGGAAAGTTGTTTGCCGTTTGCCGAGTTCTCGTACAACAACAACTATCAAGCAAGTCTGAAGATGACACCATCCGAGGCTTTGTACGGGCGCAGGTGCCGTACCCCCTTGAACTGGTCGCAAACCGGAGACAGCCAAGTTTTTGGGGTTGACACTCTGAGAGATGTTGAAGAACAAGTTCAACTCATTCGTGACCGTCTTAAGGCCGCTCAATCAAGGTAGAAGAGTTACGCTGATTCCAAGAGACGTGAACTCAACTTCAAGACGGGTGATATGGTATATCTGCGCGTTACACTACTCAAGGGAATGCAACATTTTCATGTTAACGGGAAATTGGCACCCAGGTATATTGACCCGTTTAGAGTAAACGGTCGAAGGGGAGAGGTGTCTTATCAGCTAGACCTGCGACCCCATCTATCAAAATTTCATGATGTGTTCCATGTGTCTCTGCTCCGGAAGTGCCTGCAAGTTCCCAATGGCACTCATTCTTATCAAGAGGTAGATCATCGCACCATTGACCTTAATCAGGATCTCACCTACAGAGAGCGACCACTCCGTGTTCTCGCCGAAGACGTCTGTTTGACCCGAAGACGGAAGATAAGATTTCTGAAAATTCAGTGGAGCAACCATTCGGAGGAAGAAGCTACCTGAGAGCGTGAAGATTATTTAGAGCGTGAATTCCATGGTTTTCTTTCTTCTTCAACTCTGGAATCTCGGGGACGAAATTCTACTAAGGGGGGAAGGTCTGTAACACCCTAATTTTCTTAAGCATAGTATTGTGGTGTTAGGCTAGATTTTTCAACCTTAGCTAGAACTTTTGGGTGTGTAATATTTTGAGGCATGAATTATCTTGTTGTTCTCATTAGTCTTGTTGAGTTCCACTACCGATATAAGATGATAGAAACACTAAAACAACAACAACTAGGAGAAAAATTCAACTCTTGTGATCTTCATGCCTGTTATAACTTAGCAAAACGAGGGGCTAGTATTAAGCAAACCTCAAATGGTTTTTTGACATGCATTTGAACACTTTTGATCTATGTCATATATAGTTTCATACCATGTTCCAAATTATCACAAAGGGGCTTGTTAGTACATAAATCTCACTAGCTTTTGTGTCCATCAGAATAACATGACCATTTGGGATATTCTTTTTCTTTTCACTAAAAACCTTCTTTTCTTTTGTATGCTCAATGAGGTGTTTGGTTTGGGCACTTAATAGATCAGTAACTTCACCACCATCTAGTGAGTATGGGCAAATTGTTTAATTTCATTTGTGAATAAGTGTTTGTAATTTTCAAACAAAGGATTTGCATTTATTTGAAAAACTGCCCAAAACCTCCACTCATCTCTCTCTACCCTACCTGCTGGAGAAGGAGAACTGTATCTCACCCCTCTGGCCCACTTGTCATGGACCTAGGTCACCCCTCCACCACTCTCCTCCTTTTCTTTTTCTCTCCACCCAACCGGAGCTCACTCCCCTCCTTCTCACTGGCCAAGACTTGTCATCCCGACCACACCCCCTCTGTCCCCCTCTCGACCGCCCTCCCCAGCCAGTAGAAGGCAAGGATAAGCACTCCCCTGCCCCCCCTTGTCCGAACCAAACCCTAGATCGGGTGGTAGTCTTAAAACCACTCCGAGATCTCCCCTGCTCATCTCTCTCCCTCTCGGTGCACTCACCATCCCACTCCTCCCTCCCCCTGAGCAGAACCTCAAGCTCTCGAGCTCATTTACCCAGGAGACGAAGAAAACCTCCTCGGTGGCCGACGGAGGAAAAACTGCCGTAGCCGTCGCTACCCTCCCTCTTTCTTCGCCATTTTTGGCTTGCCAAGCTCCCTATATCGAGGGCCATCTAATCACCGTCTCCGTTCTGTTCTTAGGTGACCGTAGCCGTCGCGTTTGTCCACGACCCGAGGAGCACGTCGCCGGCGTCGCTATGGATCCCGGTGATGCATGCGTGGTCTGAGGACGTCCCCGGGCTCGCCTTCGTCGTCCCCTTCTTCCCCGACCATCGCCTTGGCCAAGCAACATCCGAGGTGAGCGCTCCGTCGCACCCCTCTCCTTGTCTCTCTCGGCGTCTCGCCCGCGCTGGCGCGGCGAGGAAGAAGACGCCGTCGCCGTCGATCTTGCGATGAACGGTCGAGTTTGAACCACGCTCGGTCGTTGACCGTTTTCAGCGCGCGCGCGCGGCCTCGTCCGGATGGGCCGGCCCAGCTCCATCTCTGCGCAGATCCGTGCCGTTCCGCGTTGCTTCTGGGCAGATCTGGCCCACCCAACCTTTTTCGTTTTTAATCTTTTTTGTGTTGAAAAATCAAGATAATTAGGGGTCTAGCTTTTATTCATTTGTGGTTAATCGGTATTACCTAAAATAGTGAGGTTAATTTTGTAGCATAGCTACACGTTTTCTTTATCATGTGGCTTTGGATTTAGTCCGAAATATATTTTCAGTTGTGTGTTATAATAGATCTAGTAGAAAGTACCACTTTCACCAATTATTTAATAACTTGGGATTTATAAAACCAAATCATGCAAACCAAGATGCTATGGAAAGCTTACCAAAATGCCTACTTAGATCTATAAGTCTTGCATGCAGGAGATTATTCTGTCAAAACATCTTTTGATTTTAAGTAGAACACCAGTAGATATTTGGTGATTTTTAACTCTTAAATTAAAACACTTTTTGGGGTAAATCCACTTGGAGGTGGCAAATATAAGTGGAAGGTGTCATATACTATAAAGGTGGATTTTTCTAGTAGATATTTTATGCTGGATAAATCAATTCCTTAAAAACAGGAGGATAGTCTCCTGAAATGCACATTTAGAATTTCAGAGGATGATGTATGTCTAGTTTTGATTGTATGAGCCACCTCTGTCGATGAAGTTTTGTTGGGGGTATTTTTTTGAAGTAGTTATAAGTTTTATCTAACTTACCCCACTGGTTTGGCATCGAAATAATCCATATTATTCTCTGTACTTAAATAATGATCAGAAGTTTACTTTATTTTAAAACAGGGATAACTTGAGGTAGGACTATACAAATTAGATGAGTAAAATTTCTACTTAAATATAAAACTCATATCTCTCTAAAGAAATTAACTTTGCATACAGGAGATCTAGAAAATAGAAACTACATTCTTTTTGAGTTTGACATCAGTAGCTCTTAACTGATTTTTAGTTTTTTTTTGAAATAGATTTTCACGCACAACTAATTTTCATAGTTGCCTATAGTAATAAGATTATTGTGGTAGAAGGGTTTATTTTTATGAACAGTACTTTAGGAGTTATGCCTTTCCCATCTAAACAGTCCCATAATAACTATTTAAATGCATTAAGTATATTTTCTATTTTTGGATAAGAGAAAGCTTGTGTTTAAAGTTTACCAACTTGGTAATCCAGAACCTATAAGAAACCCTTACTTTTTCCTTTAAAACATTAATAGTGTTGTGGTTATTAACCTTATGTGTGGGTAGCATAACCCCTTTTTGTGTCATAAGGTAACCCTATATGTCTGGTGTGTTTTGTTGTGTTTGTGTTTACAATTGAGTGAATCCCTCCGATAGGTGGTTCTGTTTTATGATGCTTGCTATTTGTTATTATACTATAGATTGTTGTCAACTCGCATCTAAGGATTTACACTTGTCTCTTTGTTTTCATGTTACGGTAGAACCGCAATCAGAGGAGGAGCAGTACGAGGTAGCTGAGCACATATACGGAGAAGAACAAGACCAGGGGCAGTACGATGAGCAAGGCAAGCCCACCTCACCACTATAATGAATCCTATTATTTTATCAAGCATGTTTTGTTTTCAAAATAAAATAATGCATGTTTTACTTCTTTTGTGGCACCTTGCCACCCGAAAACTATTTTACAAAATATTGTTTGTCCAAAGTTATCTACTAGAATACTATAGGTGTTACAAAATGTGTTTTACTTGATAAGCCTTGTTGTTGAAGGCTCCATCAAAAAGATTAATTTTTCTAGTAGCCTACTTTCATCTACTTACCTCAAAACTATAGGATGGGAACCTATTTTGATAAAATTGTTTTACGGAGGAAAACCAGAGTTGCTGGGAGCAATCGGAGAACAAGTGTTTTATTAAAACCTGAGTTGCTGGGAGCAATCAGAGATGTTTGCGAAAACCCGAGCTGCTGGGAGTAGTCGGAGGATTGGAGGTTGTTTTTGAAAAACAAAGTACTGCCCTAGCAGCTGCTCGAACAATTAACCTGTGCAACCACACTATCTCACATGGGTAGGGCTTAGCCAAAAGCTTGTCTGTTTTAGTGTTGGGGCTCTCATACTTTCTATGAGGGCTAGGCCCTCGAAGACGGGTTGTCGTCCGGAAGAGACAATACACTGCTGAGGATCAGCAGCTGGATGGATTACGGCGGGTCTCCTGACGTGGCGGTGTGGCGTCCCGAGGAAAGACCAAGAGGTCTCGTGGAGCACACGGTGCCGAGGAGAACAAACCTACCGGGAGGCCCCGATACTAGAGTGGTCATAGTGGAAAGCTTTGATCATGTTATCCGGACCCCCGCATGCTGTCGTATGACGGGCCGTGGCAGACACGGCGGAATGACCGTTAGGTGTGGGTAAAGTGTGCAACCTCTGTAGAGTGTAAATCTATTCGAATAGCCGCGTCCGCGGTCATGGACGGTTGGAAAGGCCACTGATCTAGGCGTATGGGCCATTTTGTTTTAAAAGAGAAATGTTTCGGCGGAAACAAATAGACATCAAAGAGGTACCTGGGAGGTACGGAATTTGGGTGAGGATGATTGATCTCGGGTAGACAACCAGTCCATTCTCAAGTCTGGAAAAAGGGTTATCCCTATCCTAGTGTTTTGACAGACTTTTGCAAAGAAAGTTTTGATCTTAGATATGTCCTTGCTATATCTAAGAGAAGAGAATTCTATCTCTAAATATTTTCTTCAACAAAGATACAGAGATGTCGTATTCTATATGTCTAAAATAATGGTATTCGACAATGAGCCCTATAGTTATATATAGGAGCCATCCTAGTTTTTGAAAATGCTTTACTTGCATATACATGAAAAACTACAAACCTAGAGGTGGTCTTGCGAGTACGTAATTGTACTCATATGGCTTTGTCCCTGGATATTCAAATGTCCAGATTTCAATGATGAGACTTATGTCGAGGAGGAGGCGTATGACGTCGACTTCGCCACTTAGCTGTCACCGGTCAACTGCACTTGTGGGATCAGCGCTCGGAGATGTCAAGAGCCGTCGCTAGACACGAGCTTCCGCTATCTTAGATTAATTCCGTCCTGCGTGACGAGGATTGCTAACATTGGTCGTATGACCGTCTATGTGTTGTAAGACTTTTATTCGTACGACTTGAATGATGTAACTCTTTGATACCAATGTTGGTTATGTGATTGCGATGCACTGATCATTGGGATCGTGATCTTTTACATAACGTGGACATCTCGGACTTGTTCCGAGGGGTCCTCACAATCCCAGCTTGCGGAAACGCGGTTAACTTCTCCTCTGTGACGATGGATTTCACCCAATCTCCAGTCACCTACTTCACAGTACCAGCAGGGGTAGCTGTAGAAACCCCAACAGTTAGCCCTCCCTTCTCCAATGAACCAGAAGTTGCTAAAGAAAGATCAGCAGTGGTGGGGATATTTTTCTTGGGCGCCATGGCAAAAACAAGAAGCAAGAGCGAAAGAGGATGCGCTCGCGAGGAAGAAGATGAGGCAAGGAAGGCAAAGACAAATGGCAGGGTCAAATTAATCCGCAGCAGAGAAACCTGTATTTACCGTAACCAAAAGCCCATCACAGCCATCCGAGCAAAGATACCACGACACATGGCGCAATTGGAGAGCAATCGGCACAGACCACGCCGCACACTATGCACGCAAACCAAGGAAACCATCATCACGCCTAAAAAAATATCGCCACGTCATGTCTAATCAGAACTGAAACGGCATCCACCACGGTCAAAAGGAGGGGCCCACCATGACACGTCTCGTCAAAATCTTATTCACACGCCAAAGATGTCACGCATGAAATCATTCTCCTGACAGACGAACCAAGCTTATAAAACAAAAGTCGATGCAGTTTCGACTGAACAAAAGCGGAAACTACAAATCAAAAGGCTTGCGACTAACGGCAAAATCAAAACTATATACACAAAAAATGGTTGAGGGGAAACTCCCATCGAGAGAGAGCAAAAACTCTTCGACTTTTGTAATAAAAACAATTGAGATTATCCTCTATTACAAGCAATAAAGCACAATCTCGGGGGCTACTCCCACCGGGAGAACTACCGTGCAGCCGATAGAATAAAAAAATAAGAAGCATATAGGTAATTAGTCGACAAAAAGACTAAAAACCTCAATCGAAAGCGCAAAATCATAAAGATTCCCGAGTAAAATTCGGTTTGTGATATCTCGGATGCTGCATACATAAAATGCAAAGGTAAGACCCATAGATAAGTCGAATAGGGACGAGGACCACTCCAGCAGTGTTAAATCCTTGAATTTTACATATGAACAGATACGATGATAATCCCGGCGGACGCGCTGGGTAGCAAATTGAAACTGTAGAACGATATCAGTAAGTCCATCGACTGGCCTGAGACGAGTTTGTCCAGTATGTTCCAGGCTCGAGCCCAAGGACTCGAAACCTGATTGAAGACAAGTAAGGATTTTCCCAAGCGCAGTTAACTGGTCACGACTCATCGAATAAACCCAGGCCTACTCAGCAGAAATCCTTTGGCATAATTCATAATCGAAAGACAAAACACAGAAATATCTTATCAAAAGCATAAACATGAGACGTGCACTATGTAGTGAGTCCATGACTGATTCTGCGAATTAGCCAAGCACTCGTGGGCTAATGACGAGGTTATACCGAACGGATACCCCTTCGTGTGGGTACCTGGTGCATGTAATGACTAAAGCCCGATTGTCAATAGACTGAAGAAGTCCAACAAGCGAAGCCCAAGTTGAAGACTTCTGCCATAGGTAGACATAGTCGGTTATACTTTCCATATATGTAATCCTAGTCGGTTACTACCCGAGACCTGTACCTCTATATAAAGGACGGGAGGGTGACCGATCAAGGACACGCCCAATCAGAACCACCAAACCTAGCAAGATCAACATCTTGCTAGACCCTTGTACTCGCCGCATATTCACAATCAATAACAAACAAGCAGGAAGTAGGGGTGTTACCTCAGTCGAGGGCCCTAAACCTGGGTAAATCCCGCTTGTCAGCCGACGAATCTACCAACACTACGAGTTATCTACCTCATAACACTCACCGTAGGCTAGTTACCATGGGTATTAATGGGGACACCCCTCGTCAACGTGACCGGGGAGCTCCCATTGACCGCCGGGAGCACTTTCCTGGGCGAAAGTTTGATTCCCATATGGAGGTTGTGCTTTGAATGGGCTGCTGGAAAATTGGCAGGCTGCTTTCAGGGGAGTGACCCTGTCGTGGGATTGTCACGACAGATGTTTCCGGGTGGAAACTGGAGATGAGGGGCATGGCGGCTTCTGACATCGGAAGCTTCTCTAATGTGGCGTGGGGAAACAAGGATTTACCCAGGTTCGACCCCTCGTCTTGAGGTAAAGACCTTCTTCCTGCTTCTGCTTTATTGATATGGGTTTCGAGGACTCGGCTCCTTAGCTTCCTGGTCTCGAGATTACAATGATGGTACTTAGGGTTCTGGTATTGCTTATCTCTCTAGGAACAAGGAGACCCCTTATGTAGGCGGCGGGTCTCGCTGGAGGTACAAGCCCTGTCCCAGGTTCCTATCATACCCGGACTCTACTCTAAGTCCTCTAAGTCTTCACTTTTCTTATCAGGACTCCGTATTGTACTTGGTCTCCAGCTTTCTGGATCCTTCTTCTAGCTTGCGGGCCAAGGAACACGTCGTGGACCGGCTTACGTGAGACCTGACCCATGTATTTATGCTTGATCTCTCCTGCCAGGCCGGCTTATCATCTATGTCGGTGGGCCTACCGGGTTATGATCCCCCCCAACAGTAGCCCCCAGGATAATTTATACATCAGACTGGACTTGCTTCACCTCGCACTCTTGGGCGTATTCTTAGGGAAGCCGTCACTGCTTTTGTCCGGGTTATCTAAAAAACAATAAACAACATATTAGACAAGCAGGCTCTCGGATGTCAGTTTGGCCAACTCTTGATGGCGGCCCGTTCATAACCCGGCCATTGCTTGCCGGGTTTAATTTCTCAAAGCCTTTGACTCTCCTCTTTCTTTATTCTATCTTCTTGTTGTTGGTCAACCTCCCAGGACAACGACATATTTAATGTCTATCCTTGCGCGGGAATCGAGGAGACAATAACCACCTCGGGGAAGTCAAGATTCTGTCAAGAATATCTTCTGTCTATTGGATCTTGTCCCCCATAGATAATCATTATCTTTCTATCTTTACTTTATATCCCCTAGGTCAAACCCTAGGATCTTATAAATAGGAGGTCGGGGTGAGAAACAGCTCACTCTCCCCCGCGCCCACTCCCTTCGTCTTCCTCCTCGAGCCCATCGTTATGCATTACTGAGCTCTTCGAGACCAAGCTTTGTCGGAGTATGGGTATGATTTATAGGATACGGGGGTCCTCTAGCCTATGGATGGATGTGGGGAAGAAGGTTGGAGTCGTCGAGGTCAGGATTGAACACGGCGAGGTTACCCAGCTTCAAATCTCGCAGTGGTGGCGAGACCCTACGTGCTGCTATAATTCACTATAAGGCAATAGCCGTTAACAGGTTACAATGAGTATGAGCTTGGCCCTAAAGGCCACCCGGTGGCCAGCTTATATAGGCGGCCAGACCCCGAATTACAAGCTAAGTACTTGCCCGACAAGTAAACAGAGTCCTAGACCTAACTGGCTTGGTTGCCGCCTTCCGTCTTGGGCTTGGTGGCTTGATGGGCTAAGGCCTTCCGCCTTTCTTGAACCGTCCGCCTACTTCCTTGTACGTCAGCTATCTGGGCGGCCCGGTAGGCAGCAGCCTAGCCACCCTTGGGCCACACTGGACTAGCCGGATTGATCCATCTCAGGGATACCCCAGTTGGTATATCTCCAACATTAGCCCCCAGAAAGGTTGAAGTTCTCCAGGTGTCGGCTTCTTCTTGATCTTCATTCTTCAATGTCGGCGGCTGCAGGACTTGAACCATTCTGAAAATAACGAGGAGCGTGTACCATAATGCTGGCATACGGCCGCCTTTATCCGACACAGGAAAGACGGCTTTGCTTAACTTGCCGGATAGCTTTTTATGAAGGCCTAATCCTTGACGGCTAGTCAAACTTATAGTTGACAGATGACGTCATTTGGTCCACGACAGTTTGAAACCAGACAGAACGAAAATGTGTCATGATTGCAAATTGCGGGAAAAGAGGAGTTGAGGAGATCATGCGATCGTGCGTTGCGTCATGGCCATCTGGATGATTGCCACGTGTCCGGCTTTGGGACCATTGTACAGATCGCAACGCCTAGTCTATAAATAAGGAGGCACGACGTTCTTCTTCTTCCCCCGCACTTCATCTTCTCTCACTCTCGTCTCTTGCTCTCCCGCCCTCTCCACCGCACCGAGAGAAAAACTTCCAGCGACCATCGCATTTCCAGCGTCCTTGCGCACGGCGATGGCCACCGGCCCAAGCAGCTCTCCGACCGCGGGGGACACTGAGGTCGAGCTCGCTGCGACCACGGCGGCGATGGGCGGCTTGTTTTCCCGCTCTTTGGTGGGCCGTACGGGCGTCACGCCCGGTACTTCTTGAATCTCTTCCTTCGCTCCTACCACGCACGCCCGTGCGGCGGCGTCCTCGGCGCCCTCGTCTTCGACCACGCCGGCGGCGACCGGCGGCGCGGCCGTCGACGAAGAGGAGGAGCCAGTGGACCTCGGGTCACGCTACTGGCTCCCCTCCATGGTGGACGAGGAGGTCCTCAAGGACTTGGATGGGGGCGGCTACTTGCCGACCCAGGAGGGCTGCATCTGGCGGTCCGCCTTCGGGGATATCGTTCCTGCTTCGAAAGCCGACGAACGGGTAATCCACACCTCCCACCTAGTCAGGGGAATGGCGTTGTCGCCTTCGACCTTTTTTAGTGAGGCGCTAGATCAATACGGGCTCCAGCCCCATAACATCGCACCCAACAACATCTTAGTTTTAGCCGGCTTCACACCTCTATTTGAGGGCTATCTAGGTGTTAGGCCTAGTTTAGACTTCTTCAGATATTGCTTCCGTTGCCGGCGTCAAATGGTGCCGGATGGAGGTCTGGCGAACTGCGGCAGTGTTACTTTCAACTGCCTCCAAGGACGTCAATGCTATCCCAAGATACCTTACATTGAGTCCGTCAAAGGTTGGACCTCCACCTTCTTCTATTGCCAAGACATGGTAGCGCAGGGGCATGAGTTTGGCCTCCCCGCCTTTGTCAACGCGCTACCTATGCCCAAGCCGGGCCGGGACGAGGCGGTCCCCAAGTTGACGGAGGAGCTCTGCCTTATTCAAAGGCGGATCGAGTTCCTCACCAAGACGATGGAAGCCCCGCTGCTGGACGGGGTGGATACCGTCATCTACTGTCTTAGCCGGCAAATACTGCCCTTGCGGTATAGCCCGCATAAGATGTGTCAGTATTAGCCTACTGCCACAGCTTCTCTTCGCGTAAGAGAGGAGGGGTTACCAGTTCCCGGATTGGCGGCCCGACTTCGCAGCCTTGTCAAATCAAGGCTGGTGAAGGTGGTGGAAGGATTTCCAATGCACACCCACGACAACCCTCCCCTTGAGGTAAGCATTTCCATTTTTGCTCTTCTTTGACGGCTTTGCTGGCTTGTTATAGTTTTCCTTAACACTTGTCCTTTTGGTTTATGTAGCTCTCTGACGTGAAGCTACCTTGCGGGTAGCCCACGATGATGCTACCTGGGTCGCGTCAAGGATGGAAAGGCCCGCGGAAGGCCCACTCGGGGTACCTTGTGCCCTAGTCCAACTCGGTTAGGTCTTGTAACCTACCGTATCTGTATCAACCACCCGAGACCTGGCTACCTATAAAGCCAGGAGGGTTGCCCGTCCTAGAAGACACGTTCATAACCACTACGACAAACCCTAGCGAGATCGCAATCTCGCCATTGTAATCGCTACTCGCATCAATAACCAGACAAGAAGGATAGGGTGTTATCCTCCGGGAGCCTGAACCTGGGTAAACCCCGCTTGTCAGCCGTCGTGATCACCTTGCACTCATCTCTCTCCCCATCAATCAACCCGGGGTGCACAACCCTGGGACTTGTCGAGTTAACACCTCGTCAATTGGCGCCGTCTGTGGGAAGTTCAACAAGTGTTAGGATCATGGTCGCACCGGCTCCATCCGCAATGAAGATCGGCGCATCCGCCATCAGGGAGTCGATCCGATTCGTCTCCTTCGAGTACGTCGTCCACTCGCCGACTCATCAATCGGTGTACGCCGATCTGGACAAAGGTATACACATTACCTTCGGCTCCATATTCTGCTTCATAGATAGTCGTGGTATACTCAGGTCTACGACTATTGCGCTACGCGCGACGGCGTCTCCAAAATCGCCGACCATCGCGCCCGCGGGACCCGCTGAGATCGCATCTGCCGCACCCGCGGAGATCGCGCCCATTGGACCCGCTGAGATCGCATATGCTGCACCCGCGGAGATCGCGACCGACGAACCCGCGAAGATCGCATCTGTCGCACCCGCAGGGGTCGCGCCAGCTGCACCCGCGAAGAGGACACCTACAACGACAATCTCGGCAAGATCCACCTCCACCGTCGCACCCGCGCGGCCGACTGGGGGCCCGCGTCCGATAACCATGTCGCGCGCGCCCTCGTCTTCGTGGAGATCCCAGGTCTACCCCAAGCCAATCGCACTCGCCCCGGCAAGTGTGAGCACCTGGACAATCGCGAAGAGACGCGACAGCGGGTGCGCCGCGCGCCACGTTGCAGCAATTTTCGACCCCGAGCAAGAAGCGGGTGACAGAAGCAGCAGCGGCAGCACCAACTCTCCAATTCATGCCTACCCCAAGCAAGTCTTCATGGCTGGCACATCGCCGCATGACGACGAAGACGAACCCGCATACCCACTGGAGGTGGACATGCCGGACCAGACGAAACTTGTCATCACGCGCGATATGGCGATCCAAGCCATGAATCATGTGGACGAGGGCACGTTCCCGCCACCCAACGCACCTCGAGACGATCACCTGGCGGTCCAGTACTTGCTACGCAAGGAAGGCGAACGAATTCGCGCCGAAAAAGCCGAACTTCTCAGGCGCAAAAGGGACGCGGATGCGTCGAGTGCCAGGCGAGCTGCTCTCTCCTTTACATCCTCTACAGAGGTGAATCAGGGAGCACGGCGAACCAGAGCCCGTATCCCCCACATGGCAGAAGCTGATCGAACACGGCTCACCCGCAACCTCGACTCGTCCTTCGTAACCGAAGACGAGAATGGGATACCCGTCCCGAAGACGGCGAATGCCGCCCTGATATCAGTCGAGACATACCTCCGGCTCACGCAGCCACCGGAGGGAGACGCGCGCTCCCTTCTCCACAAACAACAAATTGCCTCCATAAGGGCAATCGAAGAGGCTCTGGCGGCCAAGGGGCCAAGCAACAGAGCGACTGAGCCAACGACGTCGGGCGTCCCAGCGGCGCAGCGACAAGCAATCAAGGACCTCCGTGACGTCCTGACGCAGAAGACGGTGGACCGCAACCGCAAGGAACGTTCGGCTAGCGTGGCACACGCAAACGACCACGCCGACCGCGACTTCGAGCCGTGTGGCGCAACATGTTTTTCCTTCAACATCCGCGACACCCGCATGTCTAAAGGCTTCAAGTTGACGGCGGGCACACCAAAATACGACGGGAAGCAAGACCCAAAGCTATGGCTCGAGGACTACCTCATCGCTTGCACCTGTCAAGGCGGAACGTCGACTACAGCCATGCAGTACATCCAGCTCATGCTGACAGACTCGACACGAGGGTGGCTCACAAGCCAACCCAAAGACTCTTTCCGAACATGGGAGGAATTCCAAGATAACTTCATTAAGAGTTTCTCAGGAACATTCGCCAGGCCAACGACCTACATTGAGTTACAGGCCTGCAAGCAAGGGAAGGACGAGTCGCTCCGCTCTTACATCCAGAGGTGGACACTCCTCCGCAATACCATGGAACCCGTATCAGAGGATCGAGTAATGGACGCTTTCATGCATGGCGTCGCTCGCCGCGACCTCCGGGAGGAATTCGGTAGGCTCCAGCCGAAGACCACAATAGAACTCATGAAGACAACCAACCAATGGGCCGAAGGAGAGGACTATGTCCGCGAAACTTCTCCCAAAAAGGAAGGCGAAACAAGCAACTGGCGTGAGGCACGTCAAAAGAAGAAGGCACGTTACACCCACGATTCAATCGAATTAGTAGCGGCAGGGTACGAAACCCCCCGCGAGGACAAACGTGACAGCAGCCGACAATACGAGCAGAGTCGGCAGCCAAGCTCGAGTCAGTACAACCGTGGCAGCAGCAGCATCGACCACAATGATGGAAGTCAGAAGCGCGAGTGGAAGCGCCCGCTGACCCCAGCAGAGGAACTGATGCAACCCTGTAAGCATCACTCATTCCGCAACCCCGCAACAGGAAAGTGCGGTTCAAACCACTTGTTAAAGGATTGCCGCAAAGCAAGAAAAATCTACCACGCCATGCAGCAAATCATCGCCCCAGTGCAGGCCATACAAGCGGCACCGCAGCTAGCCATCCAGGCAGCACCCGCAAACAACAATCAAGTGCAGGCGGCAGGAGCGTTCCCCCAGCCGCAGCAGCAGCAACAAGGTCCGTCGGCAGCAGCCGACGCGTACCCAGCCGCACGGGGACAGTTGAACATGATCCAAAAGGGACCCCCGTCGAACAGGAGGCAGAAAATCATCACACGCCAAGTACTTCAAGCCATCAACAGCCCGCGCGCGGTACCAGACTACCTGCGCGGGTCGGAGACACCAATCACATTTTCCAGGGCAGATCACCCAGCGGAGGTAGTCCGACCAGGGCATGCCGCACTCGTGATCGAGGCTTTGATCGGCGACTACAGCCTGAAGAAGGTATTCCTGGACGGGGGCAGCGGCATCAACATCATATTCGCTGATACCCTCAGGCGAATGAACAGGTCGACAGAGAAATTGCCGGAATCGGAGACCACCTTCCACGGCATAGTACCAGGGCAAGCAATCACGCCCATGGGAACAATCACACTCGACGTCATCCCCGGTACACCCGAACACTTCAGGAAGGAGTCGATGGACTTTGAGGTCGTCGACTGGAAGTCACAATACCACGCCATCCTCGGACGCCCAAGCTTTGCCAGGTTCATGGCGGTACCCCACTACGCCTACCTGATGATAAAGTTACCCGGGCCAAAAGGAGTGATCACCGTCCGCGGTGACTTTGGGCTCTCCAACAGCTGCGACCGCGAGTTTGCCAAGATCTCCGAGTCCTTCGGCGTCGAAGAGCGTTTCAAGGCCATATCAGCCGACAACGACAAGACCATCTTCCCGGCTCGCAAGAAGCCTGCCAAAGACGCAGCGTTCAACACGAATGACGACACTGTCACCCACCAAGTCCATCCGACTGACAGTGGAAAGACGGTCAAGGTCTCATCGAGTCTGACCCCCGCGTAGGAAGGCGCGCTCGTCGAGTTCCTACGTGAGAACTGGAAAATCTTTGCATGGCAACCCTCTGACATGCCAGGGATACCCAGGGAACTCGCCGAGCACTCTCGAAAAGTCCACAAGGACGCAAGCCCAGTCAAGCAATCCATGCGACGCTTCTCAGGACCCAAACGAGACGCGATCACCATGGAAGTCGACAGACTACTACACGCCAAGTTCATCCGAGAAATCAAGGACTCGGACTGGGTCGCCAACCCGGTTCTAGTTGAGAAAAAGAAGACGAAGAAATTACGCATGTGCGTCGACTTCACCGCAGTCAACAAATGCTGCCCCAAGGACCATTTCCCGCTCCCGCGGATAGACCAGATCATCGACTCGACTGCAGGTTGCGAATGCCTATCTTTTCTGGATGCCTACTCAGGTTACCAACAGATCAGGCTGAAAGTCGAGGACGAAGAGAAAACAGCCTTCATCACACCCGACGACGTCTTTTGCTACCAGACGATGCCGTTCGGATTAAAGAACGCAGGTGCCACCTACCAGCGGACAATGCAAGCGTGCCTCAAGGGGCTAATCGGGCAGATTGTCCAAGTCTACGTCGACGACATCGTTGTCACTACACGAAAGGAGGATACCCTAGTCGACGACCTGCGCAAGGTCTTCGCTGCGCTGGACGTATATCAGATCAAGCTCAATCCAGAGAAGTGCGTGTTCGGCGTACCAGCCGGAGAGCTACTAGGGTACCTTGTATCTGCAAGAGGAATCGAAGCAAACCCCGAGAAGGTGCAAAACATCCTCACAATGCCAGCACCAACCAAGCTCAGGGAGGTGCAACGATTAGCTGGCCGAGTCGCAGCTCTCAGCCGGTTCATTAGTAAGTTGGGAGAGAAAGCCTTACCTTTCTACCAACTGATGAAGAAGGCAGACAAGTTCGAGTGGACACAAGAGGCGCAGGACGCGTTCGACCATCTCAAGAAAACACTGACAACCTCTCCAGTCCTTGTGGCACCACTGGAAAACGAGCCACTGTACCTATACGTCTCAGCAACGAACAGGGTGGTTAGCACGGTGCTCGTAGTCGAACGCGAAGAAGAAGGGCACAGCCACCCGGTGCAGAGGCCAGTCTACTACCTCAGCAAAGTACTCACCCTGTCCAAGCAGAATTACCCTCATTACCAGAAGCTGGCATACGGAGTATTCATGACCTCCAGGAAGGTCGTCCACTACTTCTCCGAGCACCCGATCACGGTGGTAAGCTCCTCTGGACTAGCAGACATCCTCACGAACCAACGCGCGACAGGACGAGTCGCCAAGTGGGTTGTCGAACTAGGACCATGGGGGCTGAAATATGCTCACCCGAAGTCTATCAAGGCCCAAGTCCTCCCAGAATTCACAACCGAGTGGATAGAAGCCCAGCTACCAAATGTCCCCGACCTGTCCAACGCATGGACAATGTACTTTGATGGCTCGAAGAAGTTCAAGTCAGCCGGGGCAGGAGTCGTGCTCATCTCCCCCAAAGACGACAAGCTCAAGTATGTCTTACAGATGGACTTCCCGAAGCCGTCCAACAACGAAGCCGAATACGAGGCCCTGATCCACGGCATGAGGATGGCCAAGAACTGCGGTGCCACGCACCTCATGATCTACGGCGACTCCTATCTGGTGGTACAGCAAACCATGAAGTCCTGCGACGCCGTCGCCGACAACATGATCGCCTACAGAGACCTCTACAATCAGATGGAAGGAAACTTCGACGGCTGCGAGCTGCGCCACATTGGCCGTGAAAGCAACGAGGAAGCCGACGTCCTCGCTAACATGGGCTCAGACAGGGTACCAGTCCCACCCGGCGTCTTCCTCGAGTGCATCACGCAGAGATCCATCAAGACTCAGGGTACAGCAAGCACAGAAACAAAGAAAGGCGATACCAACCCGCCGAGCCAAGAAAAGGTCCCCATGGAGGTCATGCTAATCGAGGCCACATGGACAGGGCCATACCTGGCATACATATTACATCAGAAGCTGCCAGTAGATCCAGTCGAAGCAAAGCGCATCATCAGACGCTCCAAAAGTTTCACCGTCATCAACGGAGAACTCTACAAAAGAAGCATCTCAGGAATCCTGCAAAGGTGCATAGATCCAGTCGACGGCCAAGCCATCTTACTCGACATCCATGCGGGTATCTCCGGGCATCACGCCAGCAGTCGGGCACTAGTGGCCAAGGCGCTACGTGCCGGGTTCTACTGGTTGACAGCCATGCAGGACGCCGAGGAGCTGGTGAAGAAATGCACAGGGTGCCAGGAATTTGCCAACAAACCACACGCCCCAGCATCAGAACTCAAGACGATACCGTTGGCCTGGCCCTTTGCCCAATGGGGTCTGGACATGGTGGGCCCACTGAAGAAATCCTCACCCGGAGGTCACACTCACCTCCTGGTCGCAGTCGATAAGTTCACAAAGTGGATCGAAGCCGTGCCCATCACAAGTTCGACTGCATCTACAGCGGTCAACTTCATCCGGTCAATCATCTTCAGGTTTGGGGTACCAAACGGGATCATCACAGACAACGGCTCGAATTTCACAGCCGAAGAATTCAAGGACTTTTGCTCAGAGCAGGGGATCAAACTCAACTATGCGTCCGTCTCGCACCCGCAGTCCAACGGACAGGTGGAGAAAGCCAATGGCCTAGTCTGTAGCGGCATCAAGAAACGACTGCGCGTGCCCCTGAGACGCGCAGCGGGCGCATGGGTGGAAGAGCTTCCATCGGTCCTCTGGAGTCTGCGAACAACGCCGAATAGATCCACCCAGTACACTCCATTCTTCATGGTATACGGTGCAGAGGCGGTCCTCCCCTGCGACATCAAGTTCGACGCACCAAGAGTAGTCACCTACGACGAGTCGGAAGCAGAGGAGGCACTCGAAGACAGCAGAGACACCCTGGACGAAGCGCGAGACATCGCCCTGACACGATCAGCCGTGTACCAGCAAGACCTGCGCAATTATCACACTCGGAGGCTGCGACCAAGAGCGTTCGTTGCAGGCGACCTGGTTCTTCGACTCAAGCAAAATAAGGTGCACACGCTCGCCTCCCCATGGGAGGGCCCGTATGTTGTAACAGAAGCAATAGGCAATGGAGCTTACCGCCTAAAGGACTCGAAGACAGGAGCAGACTGCAGCAACCCATGGAACGTAGCACAGCTCCGCCGGTGCTACGCCTAGCTCAAAACAACCATTGTACAAGAAAATCAGCGCGGCAGGTTTCAGACGCACTCTTTCCCTTACCAGGGTACCTGCGGGGACTGGAAGGGTTTTAATGAGGCGGCCTGTTCGCAAGAATCAATAAAGTGATTTGAAGAAATTCTGTCTCCTTTACCTGTCACTCAGAGAAAGATGAAAAATCCTAGGCCGCCACTCGAAATACTCGAGGGCTGCGCCGCACAGGTTGAAATAAAAGCTTAGGCCGCTACTCGAACCACTCGGGGGCTGCGCCATACAAGCATGATCAAAAATCCTAGGTCGCCACCCGAACCACTCGGGGGCTGCGCCACACAGGTTGAAATAAAAGCTTAGGCCGCCACCCAACTCACTCGGGGGCTACGCCGTACAAGTACCAAGCCAAAAAATCCTAGGCTGCCACCCGACCGACTCGGGGGCTGCGCCATACAGGTCAAGTTCAAAATCCTACGGCGCCGCCCGCCACACACGGGGGCTGCGCCACACAGGTCACACTTGTAACCCTAGGCTGCCACTCGACTTACTCGGGGGCTACGCCAAACAGGACCTCCAAGAGAAATCCTCAGCCGCCACTCGAACCTACTCGGGGGCTGCGCTGCACAGGTCAAGTTCCAAATCCTAGGCCACCACCCGACATACTCGGGGGCTGCGCCAAACAGGTAACACTTGTAACCCTAGGCCGCCACTCGACCTACCCGGGGGCTGCGCCATACAGGTCTTCGCCAAAATCCTAGGCCATCACTCGAGCGACTCGGGGGCTGCGCCATACAGGTCAAGTCGCAGAAATCCTAAGTCGCCACCTCATATAATCAGAGACTGCGGCATGCAGGTCACACTTGAGAGACCTAGGTCGCCGCCTAGCATTCTAGGCGACTGCGCCAAACAGGTCACAAGCCCAAATCAAGCACTCACTTTCGAGTAAAACAGATTACCTCTTACAATTCCAGAGTATTTCAATCAATTGTCATACTTACACAGTAACATCTGCCACCCTATAGCTAACCCTGCACAACAGACGACAGCTACTCTACACTGCAGGTTCAGCCTTCGGTGCATCAAGAGGCCCTACAAGACGCTCGCTCAGGTCCTGAACCTGCCGGATAATCCGACGCGCAGCAGCCAGAGTCTCGTCGAAGTCATCATCACACGGCAGGCCTTCAAGCACCCGCTCAAGCGGAAGATGTGGCCGGTGCATCCGGACGTATGCCAACGCAGCGTTCGCACCAGCCACAAGTTGGGCGTCGACGACTTCCTTCAAGCCTTCGCCATCGCGGAACCTCTCCAGCAAAGCAGACAACCTGTTTGGCTGCGCATTATGCGGGAAGTACACACGATTGATGTGCCAAAGTGTCTTCTGGCAGCTCTCCAGAAGAAAAGAAGCGCGCCACGTGCGATCAAGCATGGTGGCAAGGACGCGCCCCCTCGAGTGGCTCACCCAGAACTGCCGAGCTTCGTACGAGTTGCCGGAAGCCTCTCGGTTGACTCGCTCTTCAACGCGAACCCGCTCAGCCTCCCAGTCGGGATTGACGTCTGCGCACATAAAATACAACTAAGAACGAGAAGGAAAGCCACAAAAGGTAGGCAGCCGCCAAGAAGAGGATACATACCCTGCAGCTGTCGGCTGATCAGGTCGATCTCCCCAAGCAAAAAGTCCTCACGTCGCGAGAACTCCGCCGTGGGATGCGACTGAGAACGTTGTAGCAGCCGCTCCGTATTCTTCAGGGTCGCCTCAAGCTCCGCCACCTTGTTCTTCAAAAATGTGATTATACGCTGATCATTGGCACTGCGTGGAGGAGCCGGCGCCGCCCGACGACGGCGAGCACCCGAAGAAGAAGCCGCGCCACTCGGCACGGCCGCCGGCGAAGGCGGAACATCATCGCGCGCAGCACTCTGCCAGGGATACGCAGAGTCAATACAATCAGGCGACTGCGAAGCACAAATCAACTCAGGAGAAATGAAGACCAGCAAAATCATTATCGAAGACCAAAAGACCCGACAGGGCAATATTCATTACAGGCATAAAATTCAAAATACAGATCGCGGCAACTTCCGCATTCCTACAACTATGCCTACTCTAAGGCCGCGGACTGCGACCGGGAACGGCCCTTCCTAGCTGCCGTCTCAGTCGCCTTAGCAAGGGCCCTCTCGAAGAGTGCCACAAGCTGCGCAGCCAGCTGCGAGGCGCGCTCCTTCACGCCACTCAGCGACGCGGTCCGGCCGTCGGGTTTGCGAGGAAAACCGCTGACGACCTTCTCGAAGTCACCGGGGACTTGGTGGCCTAATAAGAGCTGAAAGGTGAGCTCGGAGCCGCGTACCGTCTGCGACCGCGTGAAGTCGGCGATGGTAGTCGCGTCCTCAAACGGCGCAGCCAGGGCGTCCACGGTGGCCGGCGGCTGGTCACCCGGGAAGATGCTCTGGTGCACCACGGCCAGAGCTCCAGTCGACTTCTGCAACGCGGCCGAAGACTTCTTCAGCGCGTCCGAAGCGTAGGCGCATACCCGGTCGAGGAAGCCAACAGCGATGGCCAGGTCAACCGTGTCACTCGACGCATCTTCGGGAGGAGCTCCACCGCAAGTCTCTGCGCAAAAATTCAAAGTCAGATCAAGAAAAAGAGCAAAAGACTCAGTAGGCGTCAAGCCGAAACTCACCCCCAAGTACGCCGGCTAGCGAAAGGAGACGACCAACTTGAGTCTTCTCCTTGGCAACCCGCGCCAGCTCCCGCTCTTGGGACTCGCGAAGAGCCTTCTCAAGCTCATCAACCCGCCCAGTAGCCTGGTCCAGCGAGGAACGCAGTTGGTCCCTCTCTTTCTCCAGGCGAACATAAGCTGCGGCTGCGTCGAGCTGCTGGCGATAGTAAGGCTGAAATAAAAGCAAGAAGTTAATAAAGTTGCGGGCGACTATACTAGGCACCCACACCTTCGGGGGCTACTCCCATCGGGAGCGCTGATCGCGCACCCGATGAAAATCAAAGAACACAAAGAAGAAGCATGCAAGACTTACGTGGTCCAGGAGTTCAAGGTCTTCCGCAGCCGAAGGAAGCACGCGGCTAGAAGATGCAATACCGGCAGGCTCAGCATGCACCTTCTCCACCACCACTGGCGTCCTCAAGCCAGCCGTAGGGGCAGATGTGAGCTCCACGTCCCGAAGGGGGGAGCTAACATCATCCGAACGATGACTGCAGCAGAAACAAGAGCACCAATCGAATCAAGAAACGTCCAGACTGCAAAGGACAACTGGATGGACACATTACAAAGAAACTAACTTGGGGGTGCTGGCGTCATCGTAGCTCTCCAGGGAAGGCGAAGGCATCCGCGCGAACGAGCGTGGCGGCGCGGAGTTGACCGGGGGAACGTTCAGAGGTTCCTCCCAGCCACCCGAAGAACGAGCACCAGGAGACGTTACGGCAACCTCCTCCTCAGCAGCGTCCACGCCCCGGGAAGGTGATGACGCAGTGGCAGACTCACCGCGAATGGGAAGCTTCCGCTTCTTCCTCGCGGGTTCCTCCACCTCATCTTCCTCCTCCACCTCGTCGCGGGGAGAATGCGCGGAGGGAATCTCCTCGTCCTCGTCATCCTCTTCGACAAACCTCGACTCATCGTCGGGACCGTTCTCAGGGAGAAGAGGACAGCTGACGAAAAGATCCCGGCCCTGAGACAAATAGACGCAAGTCGAATCAGAAAGAAAGGTAGACTCAAGTCGAAGAAGGTAAGCGAGAAGACAATAAAAGACTTACCTCAGGAACGGGGTTCGAGGCCCCGTAAGGAGAAATTGGGCACCTGACGTTGCACGCGTCCGCGGCTCGAAGGTTGGTGATGGACCTGACACTGGCTTCCACCTCCTCGTCCTCCAGCGGCTTGGCGCTGGCGCCTTCGGCGACCCACATCGGGTGAGGCCGGGCGCTGAGCGGCTGCACCCGAAGACGGAAGAAGGTGGCCATCAGAAAGACGCCACCCGCATCACGCCCAAGGGTCTGAGTCATCTCATGCAGCAGGGACAGCAGGGGCCGCACAGCCTCCTTCTCCATGGCAGACAGCGGGTGCGCCCAGGCGGCGGTCTTCCGCAGTCCGCGCTTGCTGTCGAATGCGTCCAGTCCGTCGCCGTTCGACTGGACGTAGAACCATCTCCGGCGCCACCCTTGGACGGAGTCGGACTTCTTCATCTGAAAGTATGCGGTGTCACCGCGTACCTGGATTCCGAAGCCACCCACTGGGAAGGTCAGCCCACTCTTCCCCACGTTCTTGCGAACGAGGAAGAGCGACTTCCACAGCGCCCAGTGGGGCGCGACACCCAAGAAGCACTCGCAGAGCACGATAAAGCCCGCGATGCTCAAGATGTCATTGGGGGTCAGATCGTGGATCTGAACCCCATAGGCGTACAGGAGACCACGCACGAAATCGTGCATGGGGAACCCGAAGCCTCGCGGAATGAAGTCCGCGAAGCAAACACGTTCCCCATCGCGAGGAGTGGGGAAGACCTCCTTGCCAGGGACTCGTACCTGGACTTGGTCGGCGGGCGGCAGCATGCCCTGCGCGCGGAGCAGCTCCACATCGCTCTTCTTCGTCGACGACCTCTGCCAATCACCCTCGGGCTTCTTCATCACCCCGGCGTCATCAGCGGCGGCGGAGGAGCCAGCGATGCTCTTCGGCTTGCCCATCGCCTAGGTCGCAAGGTGCGCGGACGGAGTGTTTGGAGCTCGGGATGGCGGCGGTAATGGCAGAGCGCAGGAGGAGAAGAAAGGCAAGAATGGATTGGAGAAGATGACATCCCAAAAGCCAAAGCGCGGTACTTATTCCTCGAGGATCGGCATCTCAACCGTCCATCAGGCAATGGCTCCGAGCGAGAGCATCCATCCGTCCACGTGTCGCACGGAGAAACCAACCGTCGCCGCCAACTCCCTCCACTACGCACGGGAACCGAGGCGTCGTCATCGTGCCGCGCAAATTTCGCGCCCACTTCGGAGACGTGACAACTGCGGACCGTGGTCAGCTCTGACAGCGGGGCCCACCACGTCACGTCCCATCGGGCGCAGAGGCGTGCGAAGAATCGTCATCGATGACGTCACCAAGCCAACGGCTCCTAAATCAACCGAAGAAACTCGAAGAAATCATTCGAGTAGTAGGCTTCGCAGCCGAAATCAGCAAGGTAGGATCGGCCAACGATCCGAGCACCCGAAGAAACCGTTCGAGTGGCAACGCAGTAAGCTCGAGCAGCCGAATCCATCCAACAAGTAAGCCAAAAGCAGGCTGAGCAGAAGCAAGCTTCGCAAAGAAGATGAAGACAAAATAATTCGACTGCACAGATTACTCCCATCGGGAGTGGCTGGTTCGACTGAAGAAATTCGAGTTCAAGCTCAAGATCAAGCAATCCAACGGCGCGTCCAGGAAGAAGGAGTCCTTTGTCCGACTCTACGCTTCGACCAAGCACTCGGGGGCTACTGACGTGGGGCTACCTTGCGGGTAGCCCACGATGATGCTACCTGGGCCGCGTCAAGGATGGAAAGGTCCGCGGAAGGCCCACTCGGGGTACCTTGTGCCCTAGTCCAACTCGGTTAGGTCTTGTAACCTACCGTATCTGTATAAACCACCCGAGACCTGGCTACCTATAAAGCCAGGAGGGTTGCCTGTCCTAGAAGACACGTTCATAACCACTACGACAAACCCTAGCGAGATCGCAATCTCGCCATTGTAATCGCTACTCGCATCAATAACCAAACAAGCAGGAGTAGGGTGTTATCCTCCGGGAGCCTGAACCTGGGTAAACCCCGCTTGTCAGCCGTCGTGATCACCTTGCACTCATCTCTCTCGCCATCAATCAACCCGGGGTGCACAACCCTGGGACTTGTCGAGTTAACACCTCGTCACTCTCCGCTCTGGGGAAAAAGACATGGCTCCCGCCTTTTATGAACCGGGACCCGGGAAAACCAAGAAGCACAAGGCGTCCGGCGATTCATACTCTCCGGTCAGTGGCGAGAGGAGAAAACAGACCACATCGGCAACTGAGCCGGTGCTCGTCGACGACGACCTGAACGTGGGGATTAACATCCCCCGAAGGCAACTGAGCCGATGCTCGGTCCTCTTCTTTGCTGGTGTCATCTGGCTAACTTTATCTTGTTGCCATGGATCGCGTCGCGACTTCAAAGTTGTCGGCCAAGTCCCTGCTGGTCAGGGGGAAACGAACCCTTGGCACTTCTCCTGCGGCCATGCCGCCAACTGCGCTGCCCCAGGTCGGTGGGTTCATGAGCGATGCCCGCAGGCGGTCCGAGCCCCAGGCTCCGGCTTCAAGTCCTCCGCCAAGGACCTCCTCAACTGGTCGTGCCGCCAGAGCCCCTTCTCGTTCGGCTGAGGCTGCGGCCAATGTTGCCAGCCAATCATGGGCCGCCAAAGAGGAGTTGATGGAGGAGGCTGTAGATGGGCCGCCTAGGGCAGCCCCAGCTTTTGAAGGCGGAAAGGTCAGGGATCCTTGGGCGTCTCTGAGGGACGCCAAGGAGTCATCCTTGGCCTTTGCCGACTTGGCCGCCAAGACCTTCGCCGACTTGGAGGGCGATATTGCCGTAAGTTGTTATTCTGGCACTGGTAGCATATACATAGTCATCCCCCCCCCCCCCGAGCCCCTAGGTGGCAATGCGATGGAATTATTGCCGGCTGAGTGGTTTTTACCTTCATATTTTTTGCGGGCCGCCTCCAATTCGGCAATCCACGCGTCCTTGGCATCGCAATCTTTCTTCAAATCGCGATACTGCTGCCAATCATTTTGTCGGCTTGTTCGTATTGCAGAACTGCTAGATCACGCCCAAGATATATTGAAGGTCTCTACTGACATGCAAGCTATTATGAATGAAGCCTCTGATTTGGCGGCCGCCAATTTGGCGATGAAGGAGGAGCACCAAAAGGAGATGCAGGCCCAACAACTAAAATTTGCGCAGGAGACTAGCCAGCTGACAGGCGAGCTGGATAGCCTGCGCAAAAAGTTGGAGGAGGCGGAGAAGGCGGATGTTGAAGAAATATCTAAGCAGACTTCTCGGGCCCAAACCGCAGAGGACGCGGTGGCAGCTCACATGATCGAGCTTTCCGCCTTCCATAACTCGGTCCTTGGTAAGATTTCCTCAATCTTCACTTGTAGTTAAGAAAAAACATTATAGTTTTGGCTAACGATGACGTCCTTATTTTTTATGGAGTTGCTGCCGGTTTAGGCGATGACAAGGTTGTCAGCCCCAGCCTAGATCACCTTGCGCGTCTGGGTGAGCTGATCACCGAGACATTGGCAACTTCAACGACGTGCCCATCATGCTGGATTAAGCAACGAAGCTACACAAGAGCTCGTTGAAGTCGGCGGCGCGGGGCAGTGCCAAGACTGCACTTGGCTTTTTCATGGCCCACTACCCCGAGGAGGAGATCGATGTCGTCACCGAGGGCATGCCGTCTTCATAGGAAGACGGCAACGAGGTCCAGTCGGCCGCTGTGCTGAACAACGTTGCCTGCTACACCACGCGGGTTGCCGACATGGTGGAAACGACGGTCTTCTATAGGCGCCATCATATGCCGCATGCTGGAGGAGATGTCGAAGTTGCTGCCACGGCAGAGGCGGAGGGGAGCCATAGCTCTGGAGCTAAAGTTGCCAGCCCCCATGCCTAATGCTGGCAGCCCCAGAGCCAATGTCGCGATTGTCGGCGCCATCCTTTTTGTGCTTCTTGGCAGCTAGCCTCCTCCTGCCCCTGAAACAATTTTATCTCAACTTGTAATATCTGTAAATAACTTTAGGAGATGTACTGCTAGGCGGGAGCCAGCTAACTTTACTTTTCTACCTAAGTAGACTTGTTGTTTATTTGGCCCGCCTTAATTTTATTTTGACTTATATGCTTGACTTTTTGTATGTTGGCTAACCTAAGCCAGTAACTTTAGCTGAAACAACCAGGGCTAGTACCATATGTTTAGAGTCAGAAACAGAAGCCAACATGTTGGCGCCAAAGACATACTACTAGGCGAACCACATATAAGTAATAAAAACTAAAGGAATTAGGCGGCGCAAAAAGACAACTTTTGCTTAGGTTTGGCTCGAAAGCTGCAAGTATCTACAAGTTTGAACCTTTGCATGGAGCTAGAAATTAGGTAACTTAGATACATTGGGGGATATGATTGCAGGAAAAGACAAAATAAGGCATGCTTCTCAACACAGATGAGGAACCATAGAATTTTATTTCACAATCATATATAACTTATTACAATCAAAAGTTTCTAAGTATAGAAATAGACGTAGTTGCTCAATGTTCCAAGGCCGTCTTGTTTGCTCGAACGGGTCGTCAATGGCTCGCTTGCGCTTGGTTCCTCTCCTTCCTGTCTGCTTCTTGCGCCTTTTCTTTTCTTCTGTGTCCCGGATGTCGGACATGTAGTAGGAACCATTGAGCAGCGCCTTCGTGACTATAAACGGTCCTTCCCATGACAGGGATAACTTATGCAAGCCTTTTCTATCTTGAATTAGGTTGAGAACCAAGTCACCTGTTCTGAAACTTCGCTTCCGCACTCTCCGGCTATGATAGCGACGGAGTTGTTGCTGATACAAGGCAGAGCGATGGAGAGGAATGTATCTTTCTTCATCGAACAAGTCTAGGCTATCCTGCCTTGCATCTTCTACGTCTTGCTCGATGTAGGCTTGAACTCGTGGGGAATCGTATTTCATGTCGGTGGGTAGCACCGCCTCTGCGCCATATACTAAGAAGAAAGGAGTGTAGCTGGTAGATCTGTTTGGCGTTGTACGCAAACTCCAGAGCACGGACTGTAACTCATCTGCCCAGGCGCCGGCTGCCCTGTGTAATGGAGCTTTGAGACGAGGCTTAAGTCCTGAGAGGAGGAGCCCGTTTATACGCTCTACTTGCCCATTTGATTGAGGGTGTGACACGGATGCCAAATCAATTTGGATGCCGAGATCATTACAATATTCTTCTATGTCGCCTTGAGACAAGTTGCTTCCTTTATCTGTGATAATGTTGTGTGGAACACCGAACCGAGAGATAATTCGCCAGAGGAAATTGGTGGCTGTTCATGCGTCAAGTTTGCTGATCGGCTTGGCTACGACCCATTTAGTGAACTTGTTGCCATCAACCAATAGGTGGGTGTATCCACCTTGTGCCTTACTGAAGAGACCAACCATATCTAAGCCCTAGACCACGAACAACCAGGTGATTGGGATTTTCCTGAGTTCTTGTGCCGGTAAGTGAGGTTGGTGGGCGTACAATTGGCAGCCTTTGCATGTTTTCACGATTTGTTCGGCGTCTTCTTTGGCGGTCAACCAGTAGAAACCTTGTCGGAAAGCTTTGGATACAATGGACCTGGCGGAGGCGTGATGCCGACAAGTGCCAACGTGTATATCCTTCAGGATTTCCCGGACTTCTTCTGGCAATATGCACCGCTGGTAGATACCGCATGTGCTTCGCTTGTATAGCTCGCCTTTGATAATTATGAATGCTTTTGCTCGCCTTATGATTTTCCTTTTCAACACCTCATCATCTTCCGGCAACTTCTGGTCGACTAAGAAGTCGAGATAGGGGACAGTCCAATCTGGCTGGACCAGGTAGACGGCAAGACTTGCCTCTTCTACTGGTTCTTCTGCATAGGGGTCCAATAAGTCGGCGCCCTGAATGGACGGCTTGTGAAAATGTTCCAGGAAAATGTCCTTTGGCACTTTTTTGCGTTCTGACCCGAGCCTGGCGAGGGTATCTGCCGCTTCATTTTCAGCTCTTGGAACATGCCGGACTTCGTAGCCCATGAAATGTTTGGCGAATTTGTCAACCTTGGCTATGTATGCCGCCATTGTTGCGCTTTTTGCATCCCATGTGCCACTTACTTGTTATGCGACTAAGTCGGAGTCACCATAACAGAGGATTCTTTTGACACCAAGGACGTTTGCCACATGTAGTCTGTAACGTACCTGCTCTTATAATAAGGCAGATACCTGTGTATAGTGCAAATCCCTGGATCGATTCGTTTGCACACACAGTTTACGATGTAATATCACAACAAAGTATCAATTTTATTACATCGATGATCCGCAAAATATTCAATACAAGTTGCATAGCATAAAGCTAGCTTTGAAAGAGTAAACAACGGAAATACAATAGAAGTGAGTCTACATCACATTCATGTTGCCACAGGCGAAAACATGTTGGTTGTATACTCGAAACATTTAAACGAAACCTCACTCGTCATCTGAACAATCTGCAAAAACAAAAATATTGCAACAACGTGGGTCAGATTCCATTAAAAATGGAGTCTGGCAAGTGACACTATGGTGGACACTAAGTGGAAAAACCCAAATAACCTATATGCTTATTTGGCTAGTGGAGTTCAAGACTATTTTGCATAAAGCCAATTTTATCCTACCACTTCATAAAACAGTTTCAACATCATAATTGGCAACACTGGCAAGTTCCAGTGAACCAAATGATGGCCCATCCTTGAATGCACTCTCAGGTAAAAAACCCCACATACTATGGTCCTAAGTATAGTGAAAACTATCTTAGGTGAAAACCCCCATAGACATGGTCCTGAGTAGCTCACACATCTAAGTGTACCCTCAGGTAAAAACCCCCCACATAACATGGTCCTAAGTATAGTAGAAAATATCTTAGGTGAAAACCCCCATGAACATGGTCCTGAGTAGTTCACTATTGTTCACCTATCAAAAATTTATTTAAGAAATTAGAATGTTGGGAATCCTCCGTTGGCGTCCTTGATCAGGTGAAGTCTTCACTTGGAGTTATTCTCTTTGAGTTCTTCACTTCTTTCCAATCCCTTTGTTCCTGGGTGGCCATCCTCAAGTGTGCTCTCAGGTGAAAACCCCCACGTACATGATCCTAAGTATAGTGGACACTACCTTAGGTAAAAACCCTCATGGACATGGTCCTGAGTAGCCACTCAACATAAACCAAACAACCATTCCACCCATGTGATTCATTAACTTAGTGATGTGTAGTCTCAGGTGAAAACCCCCACATACTATGATCCTAAGTATAGTAAAACCATCTTAGGTGAAAACCCTCATAGACATGGTCCTGAGTAGACACTTAACATTTTGTAAAACTTTTCATCAATTGCATAGCATCAATATGTCTACTAAGTATTTCATAGGCTCGTAGACACAATGGAATAGGGAATTCTAAACAGGTCTTGCATAGCAATACTACTAAGTCATACACATGCTTAGGAAAATATTTCTACTTATGCATATAAAATACTTGGGAATTTATGAGGTGTGCCACTTGCCTTGGCAACAAGAAGAATAGCAACAACAGCTGCAACAGTTGTCGTTTCCCTCTTAAATTTCTAACACATCAAACAAAACACACATAAACAAAATAACAATTCAAAAATATGTTATGCATGATGTGCAAAATACTTAGAGAAAATACTAAGTCTATTCTTCAAGGTGATCGACAATTATTATCAACTCTTTGTAAATTGGATATTCACTATAGTGAGAGAGACAGACACCCGGCCAGCCACTTGTTGTGGAACAAGTCTCATGTATGTGGACATGTAAGGTTAGTCTCCAGGCCGCTTCATCTCACTATGCGCTAGGATCCAACGAACTTCAAGATGGTAATAACATGATCAAAAAATGTTTATGTCTAAAGTGAAAGACAAGATTAGAAAAGAGGGAAAACATAGAAAGGACGATGTTGTTGGTCTTCCAGGTTTCATCTGCAGACTTGTAGTATTTTCCTTGGTGAAGTCTTGATTGAAGTTTGGGTAGACTTGATGAATCTTCAGACATGATGATTCTTGTATCATCGAGGTTGGTCTTGGGTTTAACTTAGTCGTCATGAAGTCTTAGAGAGGAGAAAGAAGGAGAGAAAGGAAGTAAGACTTAGAAAATATTGCTGGTTGGTCTTCATGGCCTTCTTCTTGATTTTCTTCTAAGTGCTTGTATTCCTTGAAGATACTTCTGAAGTCTTGTTTTGGCTAAGTCCTTCATTGGCCTTCTATCTTCATGTTGAAAATTCTAAGTGTCTAAGTGCATAGCACTTTTAACAAAATACTAAGTTGAAAAATAATCTTAACTTAGATAAAATAATGAAGAGGTTTTCCTATGAGGAGTATAACTATATAATAAAATAAGTTATGCATGAAATGCACTTTTTAATCACAAGAAAGCATCAAAATAACTTTTGTGATTTCTTTATAAATATGCATGAGGTTGTAAATGCATTTTAATTAATTTCTATTTTTGTAAAATCTAAATAAAGGAATGAATATAAAATTAAAGTTCTATGTGATTAAATTTTTATAACACAATTTTGTAAATAATGTAAATAGATAGAGGGCATTTACTTCAATTTATAGCAATTTGATTTAATCAAAAATGATGTTTCTATTAATAGTTATGTCAAACATAGTCAAACTATTCAAATTAAACATACAACTATTAAATCGTGAAAATAATATTTAAAAATATTTTATAACAGAGGCATCATATTAAAAATATTCCAAAGTTTGTAAAACAATTTAATTTGCAATTTTTGGATTTATAGATTTAAAGTTATGATAAAAATACTCAAATTCACCATTTGAAATATTAATATTTTAAACTAAGTCAAATTTTAAATCTATCAGATCTTAAATATTATAAATGTCAAGGGCTTTCCAAATATATAAAAATATTTGAATTTGGATATGTGAGTAAAAAGTTATAAAAAATCTAAGTGGCAGGGGCTTTTCTGCAAAACTACCAAAATGATTTAAATAGAAAAATTATTTTCTAACGTGGATCTGATGTGGCGCTGACGTAGCGCTGAGTCAGCGTACTGGCTCGATTTTTAAAACGAAATAAAACGTGGCCGTAGGATTGGGATCTAACGGCTCAGATCTAAAGGACTAGAGGTGGGCGGCGCGGTCGGCCGGAGATGCTCCGGCGAGCCTTACCCGTGGTGGCGCGTGCACGTCCGCGGCAGAGGAGGAGGGGAGGGGGTGCACAGCGCGTACCTAGAGGACTGTGAGGTCTAGGCGAGGACGTTCATGGCCTCAGAACGGAGGGGAGGAGTTTGGTTCGGCCGGGACACTTCGCCGGAGTTCACGAGGCGGCGGCGGCTTCGGTAGACCACGGCTCGTCAATCTGGCGCGTTAAAAAATCACAGGAAAAATCACACGGATGCGCACAGACGTAAGAAAGGAGAAGGGGAAAGAGAGAGGGCTCGGGGTTTACGGGGTTCACCGGATTTTGAAGATTACGGCAGCGGCAATGGCGGCTCCAAAACGAGCAGCCTGGGGGCTCTCGGTTTAGGGTTTTTGGGGGGAAAGGAGGCGGCGGGGCTGGGCTATAAATGGGGCGCATCTACGGAAACAAATCCTGCAAGGGGTGGGCTGATTGATGCGAAATCCGAGCGTGCTTCCCGGACGAGATTCACGGACAGAGGAAGAAGACGACGACGTCAGCATGACGTCAGCGATTTCTTTTTCCTTTTCTGTTTTTTCCATTTTATTAATATCTTTTGATTTTAGTGTCCAAATGATGTCAAATTAATTTCTATAAATTTTGAAAAATCCATATCTATGTTTTAAAACAATAGTGGGCATGTTTTGAAACCTTTTAAAAAAAAATTATTTTGAAATATTCATAAAATACAATTTTACCTATTTTAGGTTAACTTTGAAATTAGGGATTTAATAATTTATTTGGAGTTAAATAAATTTATGAAAAATTACCCACATTCAAATATGATTGAATTTAAATTATTTGAACTTATTTCGCTGAAATCATTCACCTTTATTTTGGCATATTAGTAGAATAATAGAATATAAATATTTTTACAACAATATGAAATATAATAGATTTTTAATTTAAAGCCTTTGTGATTTAGTAAGATGACAAATGATGAGATGCATCTATGGATAAATGCAATCCTTAAATTTTCTTTTCCAAAGCAAAATACTTAAATGTTTTCAAAAGTTTTAAATTTTAGTGATTTTTAAACATTCCAAAATATAGGGATGTTACATAGTCCGTGAAGCACTTCGTACTCTGCTACGTTGTTGGTTGCCGTGAAGTGGATATGCAACACGTAGCTGAGCTTATCTCCTTTTGGTGTGCGCAGGACAACCCCAGCCCCCAAGCCTTTGAGTATATTTGATTTGTCAAAGTGCATGACCGAATATTCTGACTCGGGGAGTATTGTTTCCTCCATGGCCTCTGTCCAGTCGGCAACAAAATCAGCAAGTGCTTGAGTCCTGATGGCTGTTCGTGCTTTGTAGACTATATCAAAGGCGGCAAGCTCGATGCCCCACTTGGCGATTCAGCCTGTTGCCTCTACGTTGTTGAGTATGTCTCCCAACGGTGCCCTGCTGACTACTGTCACTTTGTGCTCCTGGAAATAATGCCTAAGCTTTCTGGCGGCGAAAAATACGCCATAAGCTAGCTTCTGGTAATTTGGATACCTTTGCTTGGAGGCGGAGAAGACTTCAATGATGAAGTAAACCGAACGTTGCTCGGACGTCGCGGCTTCGCTTTCCTTTCTTTCCACAACCAGGACAACGCTGCCAACTGCACCAGTTGCCGTGATGTAGATCAGCATTGGTTCCTGTGATCGAGGTGCTGCCAATATGGGAGCGGCGTGAGTGCCTCCTTTGGTTGCTGTAAGGCAACATCTGCTTCTGCTGTCCACTCAAAGTTGTCGGATTTCTTCAATATATGGTAGAGAGGCATGGCCTTTTCTCCAAGGCGGCTTATGAAACGGCTGATGGTTGCCGCCGATCTGGGTAAGCGCTGCACGTCCCTTAGACAGGTTGGTCTGGATATGTTTTGGATAGCCTTGATCTTCTCCGGATTGACTTTGATCCCTCATTCAGAGACGATAAAGCCAAGTTGTTTGCCGGCTAGAACACCGAAAACACATTTGGTGGGATTGAGCTTCATCTGGTATTTCCGGAGATTCTGAAAAGTTTCCTCCAAGTCCTCTAGGAGATCCTCCTTCTTTTTCGACATCACCACAATGTCATGAACGTAGCCGTGAACATTACAGCCGATGTGTTCGTGCAGGCAATTTTGCATACAACGCTGGTCTGTTGCCCCTGCATTCTTCAAGCCAAAAGGCATCGTGATGTAGCAAAAGTCCCAGAGGGAGTGGTGAAAGATGACTTCAGTAGATCTGACTCCCTCATCTTGATTTGGTGGTATCCTGAGTATGCGTCTAGAGAACAAAGTAGCTCGGAGCCCGCTGTGGAGTCTACGATTTTATCGATTCTAGGCAGCGCAAAGGGATCCTTTGGGCAGCACTTGTTAACACCTATATATTCGATACACATTCTCAGCTCTTTATTCTTCTTTGGAACAAGTACATGGTTTGCCACCCAATCGGTGTTTACAACTTTTTTGATGAAATTAGCGTCCCTCAGCCTATTTATCTCCTTCCCTATAGCCTTGCGTCTCTCATCACCAAAGCTCCCTTTTGCTTGTTTCACCGGCTTGGAATCCTTGATAATATTTAGCGAGTGCTCGGCTAGTTCCCTCGGTACACCAGGCCTGTCGGATGGCGACCATGCAAAGATGTCACGATTCTCACAGAGGAACTCGACGAGCGCGCCTTCCTATTTGCTGTCCAAGTTAGATCCGATGACAACTTGCTTGGACTTGTCGCCTGGTGTGAGGTACGCCTTCTTGGTGTCTTATGAAGCTTCAAAGGTTTTCTTGACATCAACTTTTGGCTTGGGCCTGGAGTTGTCTAGGTCCGCCTTAAGTAGTGCGAGCTCTTCTTTGTGGCTGATCGCTTCTGCGAAGGCGGCCATGCCACGATCACACTCCTTAGCTTTCTTTAAGTTGCCGGAAACCGTGATGGTTTCATGTTCCACCGGCATTTTTAGCTTACTGTAGATATAGCACGGCCTTGCCATGAACTTAGCGAAAGTCGGTCGTCCGAAGATAGCATGATAGGCACTTTTGAAGGGGACAAGTTCAAACCGGAGGAACTCTGAGCGGTAGTTCTCTTCTGGCCCGAAAGTTACCTTCAGCCTGATGCTTCCCATCGACTTTGCTTGCTTGCCGGGCACTATGCATGAAAAGTGAGGTTGATGTGGTCAAGCTGATCCTTAAACAAGTTCATGCGGCTTAGTGTATCATAGTACAGGATGTTGAGGTTGCTGCCGCCCTCCATGAGTACTTTTGTGAGCCTGAAGTTGTCGACAATGGGATCGACAACAAGGGCGTATTTGCCTGGGTGGAGGACATAATCAGGGTGATCGGACCGATCCAATTTTATTGCCGCCTCGGACCAGTTCAAATACTGAGTGATGTCTGGCATTGTTGCGTTGAGTTCGCGCATCTCCGCCTTGTCTGCCTTAGACGAAGGTGTGCCGAAAAAGCACACGAGTGACTGTTTGACCTTCGGGTACGACTTCTTTTTCTTGGCGGAGGCGTCATCGTCGCTTGAGATTGACATGTCGTCGTCGTCGTGATCTTTGCTGTCTTTCTTGTCGTACTTCTTTGACCTTTTTGACTTCCAGCCAACAGTAGGGTCCTTTTTGAAGTCGTCCATGAAATGACACTCGCTAAGCATATGGTTGACCTTGCCAAGTGAGGCGTGGATGGGGCATGGCAGAACTTTTGCCTGCTCATAAGTGATGCGTGCCGTCTTAGGGCCTGAGCCGGCGTCACGGTTATCTTTCTTGTTTTTCCACTTCTTTTTGCCGGTGTTTCATGGGAACGCGACGGCAACCTCGTTAGATGGCCCGGCGTTTTCTTATGTTGCTTGTTTGCGCTTGTTGTTCCGTCTTGGCACGATGCTGACATCCGGATCATCGTCACGGGCCTCATCGTCTGCTGTCGCGTATTGGGCGGCAAGGTTGAGCATCTCAAAAAGGTCCATGACTTGCTCGCGGACGAGTCTGGGATGGAGTAAGGACTTCTTCTGCAGGACCGTGTAAAAAGCATGGATAGCCTGAGCGTCCGAAACACCATGACAACTGGCCTTCTCTAAGATCCAACGGCTGACAAAATATGTCATTGTTTCGTCCGGCTTCTGTACACAGCGTTGCAAATCCGTGTATGTGTTTGGACGCTTGTATGTTCCTTGGAAGTGCTAGGAGAACACCTTTTCCATGTCGTACCAGCTGTGGGTAAACTTTCCTGGAAGGTTGTCGATCCAAGCCCTTGTCGTGCCTTTCGACATGAGAGGTAGGTAGCGGACGGCAATGTGATTGCTTCCACCGGCGATTTCTATGGCCATGGCATAGTTGGCTAGCCATGAGTCCGGCTTAACGAGGCCGTTGTACCTAGGACAATTTTTAGACACTGATGTCATGTCCTTAGGAAGCGGTTCTCTGTGGATGGCATCGCGAAAGCTCTATGGACCAGAGTATAGTGGCTCCCTTCCTCTTGCTATGTCTTGTAGGCGGTGTCGTGCGTCTTCTGGAGCGAGTTGTTGTCCGCCTCTGTTGGCGTTCGGCTCGTCCTGCGCCGCCTGGCTTTTGCTACGCCTGGCCCCATCTGCCATCTCCTGGGAGGGTCGTTGCCGTCATCTTTTTTAGGTGGTTGGCCATTGTTCCGGCTACCGCCTTCGCCGCGCTTGGGCTGTGCTGGAGGTGGCAGGTCTCCTCTGCTTCCTATCCGCGAATGTTCGTCCCGCCTAGGTTTTGGCGACGGCGTTTTCTTGAGAGGTGGCGCCGCCTTCCTTTTGTCGCCATGGCTACTGGATTCGGATAGGCCTTCTGGGTCAGCACCAGGTGGTACTTTGCATTTCTCCGACTAGGATTCCACAGCTCCCCCGTGGGCATCCGCCATATGGCCATACGAGTCGACGCGAGCTTGTTGTTCTAGAGCCTTGTTCATGAAGTGTCTTGCATTGGCCACCTTTTCTTCCGTTGTGTTAGCCTTGTCATCGAGGGTATCGAGCGCAGCAGCAGCGTTAAGGATCGGGGTGCAGAAGACAACATCCCCTCTTCTGTCCGTTCGCTGTGGTGTTGTGCGCCAATCGAAACCTAGATGTTGGGCTGATGTGGCCGCATAGATTGGCGGCTCTTTGTCACGGCGGTTTTTTGTTTACTTTTTCTTATCTTCAAAGAGCTTCTTGTTGGTCTTTCTCGACATCTTTTCCTGCTCCTTTTCGACTTTCTTCGCAAGTCCCTCAACGTGCTCCTCTCTTTGGCGCAGGAAATCAGAGTGCAAAAGCATGTTTCGACTTAGCTCTTCCACATCTTCAACTGGGCTATCTTTTGTCACCGGAGTGTGCATGATTTCTTCTAGTTCTTTGATGACGAAGAGCAAATCCGTTGGCTTGCTACTGCCACCTTTTTCGAGACCAGTCTTCTTTGTCGCCTTTGCCTTGTCGGAACCATCAATGATTTGACCGACGTTAGTGTTGTCGGTAGGTTCCTCCGGCTTATCTTGCGGATCAAAATCGACTGGGGTTGACTCGTTGCCGATGACAACCATCATAGCCAGCTTATCAGGCATATCTGTAACCGCTGTGTTCTCTGAAGGAACTGGATTATTTTTGGGAAAGCGACTTTTGATTCTCTCTTTGAAGAGACTAGCATCATCATCAGAATCAGAATCTATGTTGACTTGAACGGTAGATCTGGATCTGGCATCTGACAACGCATCCTCCTGTAGGGCAGGAAGAATCGATTCAGGTTCGTTGTTTTCCGACTGGGAGTCGGATCCCAGTCCGACAACTCCGATGAAGTGGAAGTCAGATCCAGCCGACTCCTGAGAGAAGGCGGATTCAGATCCATCTTGTCGGTCGACTGCTTGGTCGAAGGGTTGGTGGGTGGGGTTACAGAAACGTGGTAATCCGTACGCCTCTGGTGTGTACCCGATGAAGACGTCGATCCCTCCGATCAACACGATTGCGCACCCGATGAGATAGTCATCCGACGGGACCCAGGACTCATCTGAGTTGACGTAGCTGTGGCGCCATATCTTGAGACGCGGCCGACGGCGATCTCCTTGCCCACGATGCCAAGTGTTCCCGCCTGGAACGTGACGCTAGAAACCTTATGCCCCTTGGTGGGCGCCAACTGTCGGAGTATGGGAATAATTTGTAGGAGACGGGGGTCCTCTAGCCTATGGATGTGGGGAAGAAGGATGGAGTCGTCGAGGTCGGGATTGAACACGGTGAGGTTACCCAGATTTAGATCTCGCAGTGGTGGCGAGACCATACGTGTTGCTATAATTCACTATAAGGCAATAGCCGTGAACAGGTTACAATGAGTATGAGCTTGGCCCTAAAGGCCTCTCGGTTGCCGGCTTATATAGGCGGCCAGACCCCGGGTTACAAGGTAGGTACTTGTCCGGCAAGTAAACAGAGTCCTAGACCTAACCGGCTTGGTTGTCGCCTTCCGTCTTGGGCTTGGTTGCTTGATGGGCTAAGGCCTTCCGCCTTCCTTGAACCGTCCTCCTACTTCCTTGTACGTCAGCTATCTGGGCCGCCCGACAGGCATCAGCCTTACCACCCTTGGGCCACACTGGACTAGCCGGATTGATCCATGTCAGTGATACCCCCAGTTGGTATATCCCCAACAAGCTTCACGAGCAGTTTATCTTCAAGATCCAGCCAAAGAATTTTGATCTTCTTCCACCTCTACGCGCTGCTATCGGGTGCGACTCAGCTCTTCTCCACCCTCATCTCTTGATCGGTAATCAACCAATCTCACACGCATTTTCAACCTTCTTGTTTTTCTTCGATGATTTTGTGCTTGTTGCGTTCTTCGTATCCCTTCCTTTTTCTTGATTTTCAAAGGCTTCTCAGATCTGTTTTGACACGTAGTATTTCTCCACTTCACTGTTTTTCTTTCGCATATGTTTATTTGATAAACAGAGCCGTATCACTCATGTTCTTCACGGTTCTTGAGGCTTTCCTTTCAATCTTTTTTCCAAGCTCATCCAGATCCTCTTTGGCAGGTACTACTCGCTGCTATTCTATTTTGCCTTTTGTATATGGGCATTTTTCTCTTCTCAGGATCTTCGCTGATGAACTGGCTCGGGCCTCTTGCTCTTCCCTTTTCTTTCTATTTCTTCTTATTTTCCAAATCTGCACTGATATCCGTTCTTCCTCGTACTCTGTTTGTAGATCTTTGAGCTTCCATTCTCCATAATGGGTCTTAAGTCGGCAGCTCAGCGGGTTCCAAAGAAGGTCAAAAAGACAGCCGGCGCCGGGTCTTCCGCGATTGTCGCCGCTGAGAGATTGATACGTCTCCAACGTATCTATAATTTCTTATGTACCATGCTATGTTATACTATGTTATTACATGTTTTATATGCATTTTATAAAGTTTTATGCATTTTCTGGGACTAACCTATTAACAAGATGCCACAGTGCCAGTTCCCTATTTTCTGTTGTTTTTGGCTTCAGAAAAGTACTTAAAGAAATATCCGCGAAATTTGAAACTGTTGCACTCGAAACGCGTCACACGAACACGTCCTCGTGTACCCGCGGTGCCGGGGGAGATACTCCGCAACTCGCCCCGCGGGAGGCTGGCTTACAGCGCGATACGCAAGACAGTAAGCCGACGCTTTTGAGACCAGACGTCCCAGCCCCTCGGGAAGCCCCGTCTGAGGAAAGCCGGTAACGATTGGCTGAGCTAAGCCGGACTTGGCCACTCTCAGCTCGATTTTTGATATCCGGCAAGATCTGCGAAATCGCCGAACAACGGAAGCAGGAACAAGGGTTGAAGGAGACAAAAGTAGGGTTGTATTGATAGGTTGTCGATTGTTTGCTTAATTTCAATCGGCCATCACCTCTCACATATATATGAGGCGGCTAGTCTTCCCGTACAATTTTTGGACTCCTATGCGAATTACAATTCATGGTTTAAGTCGGATTCTATCCTAACTTGGCGGATCCTTGATCGGCTTCTTGCTAGATACGGACTCCACCTGTCCGTATTCTTCGGAAAGTTGCCTCCTTTTTCCAGCCTGATCACAAAGTTGCCTTCTCTTTTGCCACCTTTAGCCTTCCGCCTTGATACAGGCAAATTGCCTGAAGGAAAGTTGCCTTTTGTCTTCCGCCTTGATCAGCGAAAGTTGCCTTTTGCCTTCCACTTTGATCGGGGAAAGTTGCCTATATCCTTCCACCTTGATCGGATAAAGTTGCCTTTTTAGCCTTTCACCTTGATCGGGGAAAGTTGCCTTTTGTCTTCCGCCTTGATAGGAGGACGTTGCCATTTGTCTTCCGCCTTGATCGGAGGAAGTTGCCTTCTTTTGCTGGCTTGTTTTGACAAAGTTGGCTTCTCTTCTGTCTGCTCATTTTTACAACATTGGCTTCCTCTCTGCCGCCTTGTCTTGACAAAATTGGCTTTCTGCCGCCTTGTTTTGACAATGTTGGCTTCTCCTCTACCACCTTGTTTTGACAAGGTTGGCTCCTTTTCGTCCAACTTGTTTCGACAAAGTTGACTTTGTCCAACTTGTTTTGACAAAGTTGGCTTCTTTTCTACCACCTTCTTCTGAGCTTGCTTTTTACTTAGGCTTGAATTGACTTGCCTCCATGGGCCTTCAAGCAACTTTGCACACCCAAATCTACCTTCCGCCTTGTTCCAGTTTTGTGATACTGAAACCGTCCAATTGCCAAAAACGGGTGCTAACACATGCCCCCCTGTTTTCTAGTAGAGCTTGCATACTAGAAAATATTAAACGTAGAAGTTTTTGTCTAAGGGCGATGCTTAAGCTCATCGGCCATATACTAAGGACGATATATGTATATCGGCCATATGCACAGATCGTGCAGTTTTCCAAACGCTCGGGTGGAACTTTTTCCGGTATTTTCCCGCGAAGTAATCCACGTATTCCATGTCTAGCACGATTAATTTAGACTTGTAATCGGCTGCCAACTTCTGCTTCACAAACGTCGGCCTTGGGACAGTGCCATCCCCATTGTCTACTTCTTCAAGTAAATCAGTTGCGAAGCCTTGTCCCAACTTGTCCATATCGTCTAGTTCTTTAATTGCTTCACATATATCGTTCCTCTCGGACCGATCCTTATCTAGACGTTTTTGCAGACACTCTTCGTTTTTACCCATCTACTTGAGATGTAGCCGATTTCCACCAATCGGCTTTAGAGATACTGGCACGAATCCGTCCCTGGTAGCACTCAGGAAATCGAACCCGGATAAATCACGCCCAGATAGGCATGTGATATTGGAATGTTGCCAATCAACAACTGACTCGTCTAATGCAATACATGCTGATTCGTCAGCATGGACGACTTCAATCTCGTCGTCAACCCATTGAACAAGTTGCTGGTGCATAGTTGATGGAACGCATTCGTTGGCATGAAGCCAATCTCTTCCCAACAGTACATTGTAATTTCCCTGCACCTCAGCAACAAAGAAGGCAGTAGCCAGAGTTTTGCTGCAAAGTGTGAGCTCCAAACTTATAACTCCTTTAGCTTCTATTCCTTCTCCTCCTTCGAACCCATTCAACACCATGTTTGTTTTCATCAAGTCACTATCATCTAGTTGTAGCTTCTTGAAGCCAGAATATGGCATCAGATTTACCACAGCTCCGTCATCCACCAACATTCTGGTAACCGGCTTTCCATCAATATGCCCTCTGACGTACAAAGGCTTTAGGTGTTTAACCGGTCCATCAGGCTTTTCAAAGATGACATTTTTGGGTCCAAAGTTGATATGCGCAATTTTGCCTTCTTCTTCCATAGCTCGGAACTCGGCAGGCAGATAATATACCATGTTGATATCCATGTTCGTCCAGCTTGGTGTTATCTCATAATCCAGCAACTCTTCGTCATCAGTCATGTTGCCCGATTCGTCCATTGCTGATTCTGATGTTGCCGGATTTTCTTCCGCGAACTTTTCTGTTGTACTTGTCGGCTCTTCCATCGTGAGGTCTTCAGTTACAAGCTCTTCAGCTGGCAACTTTTCAGTTGCCGCGTTCTCGCTTGCCAAATCTGCTGCTTCTACTTCATCGGCCCATGATGAATAAGTAACAGCCGATGCATCAGCCAACATTGTGTCATTGACTGCAGCTATACTTTGTAACAACCCTACTGTAACTTTCCTTTTGGTGTGCATTTAAAATGTTATATCATGCCATCTTTCCATATGTGCTGGCTTTTATTTATTTTTTTGTGTATCAAATTCAATTTTTACAAATTTGAATCCTTATTTTAAATTCAAATGCTTTTCAACTATTTCAAATAAAGTTTCAAATTACTTATAAATAATTAAACCAATAATTAATATGTCTAATTTGAAACTATCAAAAATTGCTCAAAAGTTTTATGAGGTTCCTTTCTGTTTTGGTTCTTTTAAAATACAAAAGCACAAAAGTTTTAAAAAGGAAATCAAAACCAGAAAAAAAAACTATGGGGAGAGGCTCTCCTGGCCGAGCTGGGCCAGCTCGGCCCAGCAAACCCCAGCCCACGACCCACTCACCTCTCCTTCGTCCTCGTACGGACGCGCAGAGGAGACCTCGCTTTACAGCGACGCATGGCGATGTGCCGCTGCCTCTAGCCCCCACTGCTCGCCCCACTCTCCCCTCTCCTATTTACCTGGCCGAAACCCTAACCCTAGCCCCTATTCTTTCTCCTCCCCCGCCGCCGCTCGCTCCCTAGCTTCCGCCGTCGCCATGGAAACCGAGGGGCTCCGCTCGTCGCCGGCGTGACTCCGGCCTCCATCTCCTTCCTCCTCGCGCCAGCAGAACCACCGGCGAGTACTTCGTCCGCGCTTGCCAGCAAACGGACCCGGGGGCCTCCGACGTCGCCGCACCGAGCGCGTCCTTCCACGACGCCCGCACGGCCGAGCTTCTTCCCCATCACCGTCTCCTCTTCTCCGTCGCTCCCGCGCCTTCCCGCCTCGCCACGAGCCTCCTGGTGAGCTGCGCCACCGTTTCGCCTTCTTTCCCCCTTCTTGCTCGCCTCCGCTCGCCGGAATTTGGCCGGCGCCGGAGTGTTCCGTCGCGGACCGTGTGACCCCGAGCCATGTCGAGCAAGGACGAGAGGCCTCGAGGCACCCCCTTCTCTGTCGAGCATGGGAACAGAAAGAGCACCCTTCACCGCACGCACCCCGCCTCACGCACGCGCCTAGCGCCGCTGGGAATGCCGCCGCCGGCGAGTTTCTGCCGCCGCCGCGCGCTGTATGTGTGTTGTCCGTCAGTTTCGTCAGAGAGCAGTACATCCCGCTGCCACTGTTTAAAAGCAACCCGAACCTAACCCTATCACTAACACGCACTAGACCTACTGGCTATCAGCACCGATCTCTACAACTGAGCGCGTCGCGCGTTCGAAACCTGGGCAGTGGTTAAAACGCCCCCTTTTTATTTGCGGAGCACGCTGACAGCCTGGCCCCACCGGTCAGCGACCGTGGAGCCAGCGCAGCGCACACACTCGCACGTCAGTGACGCGTGGCACACGGGCCCGCACGGCAGCCTCCCAGGCTAGCTAGCCACACGGTGAGAAAAGTCTATGACGCCTGGAAATTTTACACAGAGACCCCTGCACTTCCTGCTTAGCGTTTTAGCCCTCCCAGAAGTTTCTCCCATCACGGATAAGTCCCTGGATATTTCAGAAAACACCCCTACACTTATAAAATGCATAACTTTTAATTTATAACTCCAAATTAAATAAACTTTATATGTTTTTATATCAGAAAAATATAATAAACATTAATATCTTATTCTTATTTCTTTTTGCATCATTTATTTTAAATTCTTATTTTAAATTAACAAATGCAATTAATTAGTTAAATATGGGGTATGAGGGTAATATTTATATAATGCCCAAATTCCATTTAATATGCTCATCCCTTTTATACCATATCTTGCCATGCTATTAAATATTTAATTTGAGTTAAAAATAAATCACTTGCAATTAAAATACTAAATATGGAAGGTGTTGAGCAATTAATGCCTATTCCATTTAAATTAATTTGATCACCACACCTGCTATATATGAAGTAACATTTAAATTGTTGGATACACAAATAACTTGCACCCTAATCTTTTGCCGGGATTTCATCCCCGCTTTAATATGACCTAATCATCTCATACCATCTCGCATCATCATTTGTTTGCGCATATCTCTGTATTGATTATTGTTCCTATTGTCTATGTTTGGCTCTCTTTGGGTAGACGACGACGTGACTGCTGCGAGTACCTACGACACTGAGGTTCCAGCTATCGTGCCAGGCTACGAGCTGCCAGGCAAGCTTTTGCTAACCGGTTACACGATTGTCGGGTTTTCATTCCTGCCTTTTGATCTATGCTATCCTAGTTATCGGTTCTTGAATTGCGATCCCATCACCTGTTTATCCTGCGGCCCATACAGCTATATCCCCACAACCCATAACCCCTTGCATGTTTATCTGTTGGCCTTTGCGAGTCGTAGTGCATGCTTAGGATTGGTTGAGCGAGTCGTTCCTTTGTCTTTATCTCATATGCTTAGTATAATATGTTGTTCTACTATAATAAACTGATGTCTTATTTTGGGGTTCTCTAATTAAAAGATAAGGCACCAGGCGGAAGGCCTTGCGAGGTGCTTTGTTCTGCTCAGTGTCGACCTAGGAACTGAGATTTTGTCCTCGGATCCAATTTTGAGCGCACTAACCACTTGTGGGTGGCCCAATGGAGCCCCCCTCGACTTTGAACGAGGCGCAAGTAGTTCGGGTTTTCCATTCGCTCATATGCATGTGCATGATGATGATGTTCGATGAGAGGTTACTTGATACGGGGGGTCATACAGGGGTGGTACGTCGCGTAGCGGACAGTTCCTACTGTGGTTTGAGCCGCATGGTGGCGTAGTCACAAACTAATGAGTCCGCAATTGAGATTCGGCCGGACTCCTGACGCGGGTAACAACTCATATGGGTGGCACTTGGACTTGCTGTAGTAAAGGAATGAGTCGTGTTGAGAGACCTTAGCGGGTTGATCATGCGAGTATGGGTACTGTAGTGCACCCCTGCAGGGTATAATCTTATCGATGAGCCGTGTCCACGGTTATGGACGACTTTGGTGATGATGCTGGCTAACAAGATCTAGACAACTTACACCTAATCATTGTTAATTAAGGTGACTAGTAATATAGTATTAATTACACCCTAAATGGTAACTAAAATTGTTAAGTGTGAGTTTTCCCGGATTGCTTCCTCATACTTGGTTGAGGGGGTTAATTCGAGAATGGGTTATGACTGGTGTCAGTTGTAGGTGGATATTTAAACGCTCTCTTATCCCTCTCTGATTAGACGGAAGTTTAGCGTGTCTCTTTAGTTTGCTAGTGCAGCTGCCGCTAAGTACACTTACCCCCATATTTTTGGGAATCTTACAGTTTTGTAACCTGTTAGCTTAAACTTGTTCGATACGCTTCGGTGTATTGACCCGTTCGCGGGCTGTGGTTTTTCTGCAGTTGAGGATCCTTCGCTCGACCAGTTGGGTGGATACTACGTGGAGTTTGACGACGAGAGCTATGACGAGTAGTTAGAGTTCCCCTGGGCTACTTCCTGGTGGACTGCGTGGATGGGCCTTCTTTTTCGTTTCGGCCTTGAGCCCTTTGCTTCTTGTCTGTACTCAGACCGGTTTGTTTCCGCTGCTTGATGTAATGTTGGGACATGTGTCCTCTGATTGGTGCCATTTGATATATTTTGCTCAGTGAGAGCTTTTGGATATTATTTCCTTTCTTTGTGTCATAGGTTTATTCTGTGGTTTCGACTTGTTAGAAATCCGACTCGTATACCATGTGTGTATGGTTGAAGTATACGAGTTGGAAGACTTTTTGGATTCTTGCTTGCACAATCTGGAAACGTATGTGACGTTGGGGTCGCCAAGAACTGTCGGCCGATGATCCATTCCGAGCATGGCCTGATTCTTCCTGGGATTGGTAACCCCAGTATGTTCTTGGTTGTGTGGCCCAACCGATACGTTTTGTTTGTGTAGCTTCAATTCAGGGTCTGACAGTTGGTATCAGAGCTTAAACGCCCTCAGGTTCCCTTCTACTGGTCGTTGTTTGAGTCTAGAAAAATATTTTGTAGTTATCGGGAAATCTTAAACGTGAGAGTAGGAATTCTGTTCTTTTACTTCTTTCCCCACCCACCCTCCCTGTTCTTCTGGTAAGGAAGTGTTACGATAATTCCCTTCTCACCTTAATTTTAAAATTTAGGACATCACGTGTTCTGGGTTTTCCGTAGTACCATAGTTGCAGGTGGTTTTGTCGTTTTGGTGGTTATCAACTTCTTCGGCTATGTTCAGTTTCAATCTCGAATCAATCAGTTGTTGTTCTATCTTTCTCTGGTTTTCATCTCATTGTCATTGTACAATTCGTTCTGTGCAATCAATCCTTTTTGTTTCCGGAGGCTAACTTCTACTTCAAACTGCTATGTAGATGGCGCACTATCAGGTGGTGCGTAAGACCCACTGTGAGCAGACTACCGGTTACCCGAAGCTTCTCAGAAGCATGGTTGACTATGTCGGTTTCAGCTACCTCCCGGAGTACCAGGTGTCCGAGATCCCCAGAGATTACGGACAGACCTTCTACAGAGCTACTGTTTGGATCAGCGGAGATGATGGTGATACTGTGCACAAGCACGTTGCTGAGGCTTCCACTGTGGACATGGCCGTACACTTGGCAGCTTACGATGCAGCGCTGGCTCTGCGCAGGGAATACTACTGCTTCAACGACCATCCATTCTGCTACGTTCCATACTACCCCTACACAGACTCTCATTACGAGCTCGTGGCTCTGGACATGACCGCTCAGTTTGGCCAGTCTTCAGACTCAGTTGCTGGGACTCTACGCTTGGAGATAGCAGCACTCCGTCAGCAGCTGCACCGGACACTCTCTCACCTGGGGCAGTATGACAGGGGGAACGTCCCACCAGACGCTTTCCCGAGGTTCCAGCTCGCTTTTCCGAGTCGTCTGTTTGCTGTGGGTGGATACACTCCAGAGCGGGGTCCTCTGATCACTACTGATCCAGACCACGTTGGACCACTACTGTACGGGACACAGACGCCAGATGCCTACTCCGTTCAGTTGCGACGCATTGTGCGAGACCACCGCTTGTACTGCGATCGTCGCTACACCCATCGCAGCAGCCTAGTTTCGTCTTCTGAGGGAAGCGAGAGCTAGTCTTCGAGTTGTATCTTGTCCTGGTTGTAGTAGCTATCCTTTGTACGAAACCGTGTTGGTTGTACGGATGGTTAACTTTGTACTAGTAGCTGTCCTTGTAGTACTGAAACCTTGGTGGTTGTACTGATGGCTAACTAAGTGTATGGTTATGAACCTTTGTTAGGAGAAGCTTATCCTTGTTATCCTACAGTTTGCAACTGTTTTCTGAGAAAGAATTCGACTTTCCAAGTTTTCCCTGGCTTTGTGTTTCGTGTCGCTGTTCTAATATCCAATGTCTCCAGGATGACGAACACCAGGAACAACCGCAATGCGGAAGACGCACCACCACCGCCTCCAATCACTGAGTTGCTTGGTCAGATGACCCAAGTTCTGGCTCAAATGACCAAGAACCAAGTCTACCAGAACAACCACGGGCATCGCAATGAAGGCAATGCACATGTGACCATCAAGGACTTCCTCGGTCTGGGTCCAAGGAACTTCGCTTCCCCCACTGAGCCGCTGGAAGCTGATGATTGGCTTCGCGAGATGGAAAGGACCCTTGCTATCGCCCACGTGGCTGAGCATGACAAGGTGCCTTACGTGTCCTACCTGCTTAGGGGCAAATCTGCCTCATGGTGGGAAAACTTCCAGGCTATGAGAGCTCCCGGGGTGGTTACCACTTGGGGGGATTTCAGGGCAGCCTTCCTGCGCCACCACATCCCCGAAGGTCTCATGGACAGGATGCGCGAGCAGTTTAACTCGCTGACGCAAGGCAAGATGGACGTGATGGAGTACAATGGCGAGTTCAATCGCCTTGCTCGTTACGCTGGAGATGAGGTGAACACTGAGGCCAAGAAGATGGCCAAGTTCCGCAAGGGTTTCAACCCCGCGCTCAAGTACAAGCTGAACCTCGTCAAGGCCGACAACTTCGAGGACCTCGTCAACATCGCGCTCAATGAGGAGCATGGGCGCAAGGTCTTCGAGGAGTCGCGCAAGCACTCTCGTGAGACCAACTCTTCTTCATCGTCAATCGCCGCCACTCCTGCTCAGAAGCGTCGGCTCTGGGTGCCTAACAGCGCCTTCGCACGAGCTACCTACGTGCCAGGACCTCCAGGACTCGCGCCTCGCCCACCGAACCCGGCTCTTGCTATGAGGGGTTTCGGAGGACCGCCAAGGCCAACAGGCGCTCGCCCCAACGTGACCTGCTACCAGTGCGGGAAACCGGGCCACTACTCCAACAACTGCGCGGAGACCCGTACACTTCCTCCACCACCTCGCCCTTCTCCAACTCAGGCGATGGTCCGCGCACCTGCCCCGGCTAGGCCTTTCGTCCCCAACACCAGGCCTCCGGCACGTACTGCGCGGGTGAACCACATCAGTGCTGAGGAAGCAGAAGAAGCTCCAGAAGTTGTTCTTGGTACACTTCCTGTCAACTCTATCTCTTCTAGAGTGTTGTTTGATACAGGAGCATCTCATTCTTTCGTATTAGTGGGCTTTGCGGATTTACATGGGCTAATTCTCGATCCTCTACCCAAAAACATCGCGGTTACTTCTCCCGGTATGCAAATGACTTCTTCCAAGATAAGCCACGACAATGAAATCCAAATTGGAGGCCATATCTTCTTGGCATCTCTAATAATTCTCGGCAATTCTGATATTGATGTCATTCTGGGCATGGTTGGTTGAAGGCCAATCAAGCTAAGATAGACTGTTCCACAAAGACTGTAACTCTTTCTCATCCTTCTGGACAGATAGTCTATTCTCCAAACCAAACACCTTCGGCTCGCCTTTTCGCTCTCAATGTTGATCCTCTTCTTTCCATAGAAGCTATTCCGGTGGTCCGAGACTTTCCTGACGTCTTTCCTGAAGAATTACCAGGTATGCCACCTGACAGAGCCGTCGAGTTCGTTATTGAACTAGAACCGGGCACTGCTCCTATCTCCAAACGTCCTTACAAGATGGGCCCCAAAGAACTGGCTGAGCTTAAGAGACAGCTAGAGGAGTTGGAAATGAAAGGTCATATTCAACCTAGTACTTCTCCTTGGGGTTGTCCTACTCTGTTTGTCAAAAAGAGGGACACGACTGAGCGACTGGTTGTTGACTACCGTCCTCTGAACAAGAAAACCATCAAGAACAAGTATCCTCTCCCTCGCATCAACGATCTGTTCGATCAACTGGCTGGTGCAAAGGTTTTCTCCAAGTTGGACTTGAGGTCAGGTTATCACCAGATCAAGATCCGCAAAGAAGACATTCCAAAGACAGCTTTCACCACTCGTTATGGTCTCTACGAATACACTGTCATGTCTTTCGGTCTCACAAATGCTCCGGCGACTTTCTCACGTCTCATGAACTTCGTTTTCATGGAATACCTCGATAAGTTCGTGGTAGTCTATCTCGATGACATTCTTATCTATTCCAAAACCGAGGAAGAACACGGAGAACATCTACGTCTTATCTTGTTGAAACTCCGAGAACACCGTCTCTACGCCAAGTTCTCCAAGTGTGAATTCTGGCTTCCTAAAGTATCCTACCTTGGTCATGTCATCTCTTCTGAAGGCATTTCTGTGGATCCAGAAAAAGTGAAGGCCATTGTTGAATGGTTGCCTCCTACGTCGGTAAAACAAGTCAGGAGTTTCCTTGGCATGGCTAGCTATTGCCGTCGATTTGTTGAGAACTTCTCCAAAATCGCTAAGCCTCTCACCGATCTTACAAGGAAGGATAGAAAGTTTCTTTGGACTCCAAAATGTGATGAGAGTTTCAATCTCTTGAAAGCTAAACTCACTTCTACTCCTGTTCTAGTTGGCCCAGACACTTCCAAACCTTTCCAAATCTTCTGTGATGCATCTCTTCAAGGACTAGGCGTAGTCCTCATGCAAGAACGCAAAGTTGTGGCTTATGCATCTCGCCAGTTGCAGCCTCATGAGCTCAACTATCCTACACATGATCTTGAACTTGCAGCAATCATGTATGCCCTCAAGGCTTGGAGACCTTATTTATTGGGGCACAGCTGTGAGATCTTCACTGATCACAAGAGTCTCAAATATCTCTTCACTCAACCAGACTTGAACCTCAGGCAAACAAGGTGGCTTGAGAAACTCTCAGATTACGATCTTACCATCTCTTACACTCCAGGCAAAGCTAATGTAATGGCTGATGCTCTCAGTCGCAAATCCTATTGCAACAACCTCATGGTTGAGGACATCCAACCTCCTATTCATGAAGAATTCAAGAAACTCAACCTTCAAGTGGTTCCCTCTGGTTACCTTGCAAACTTGGTTGCCACTCCTACACTTGAGGATAAGATCCGTGTCGCACAGTTGCGTGATTCTGGTGTCAAGAATATCAAAGACAACATTGGCAAGGACAAGTACAAGAGTTTCTCTCTCGATGACAAGGGTACCTTGCTATTTGAAGAACGCATTGTAGTGCCCAAACTTGACAGCTTAAGAGAACTCATTCTCAAGGAGGCTCATGATACTCCGCTTTCTATTCACCCTGGCAGCACAAAGATGTACCAGGATCTCAAGTCAATCTATTGGTGGACCAGGATGAAGCGTGAAATTGCTCGCTATGTGTCTCATTGTGATGTTTGCTGTCGTGTCAAGGCAGTTCATCAGAGACCACCTGGACTTCTTCAACCACTGCAAATTCCTGATTGGAAATGGGACAAGATCGAGATGGACTTCGTTACTGGGTTTCCAAAGTCCAAGAAAGGCAACGATGCAATCTTTGTTGTCATTGATCGTCTCTCCAAAGTGGCTCACTTCTTTCCAGTCAAAGAGACAGTATCAGCTAGTCAGTTGGCAGAACTCTATATGACAAGACTGGTTCCTTTACATGGTGTTCCTTTGGCAATAAGCTCAGATCGTGGAAGTATCTTCACTTCTCGATTTTGGGATAGCTTTCAGAAAGCCTTGGGTACCAAACTTCTGTTCAACACAGCTTACCATCCGCAGACAAGTGGGCAGGTTGAAAGAGTAAACCAAATTCTGGAAGATATGCTCAGAGCTTGTGTTATCTCCTTTGGCATGAAATGGGAGGATTGCCTTCCGTATGCTGAGTTCTCCTACAACAACAGCTTCCAAGCAAGCCTAGGCATGGCTCCATTTGAAGCTCTCTATGGCCGCAAATGTAGAACTCCTCTCAATTGGTCTCAAGCTGGTGAACGTCCATTCTTTGGGCCGGATATTATCCAGGAGGCTGAAGAAAAGGTTCGCATCATTCGTGACAATCTGAAGATTGCCCAGTCTCGGCAGAAAAGCTATTATGATAGCAAGCACAGGGACATGGTCTATGCACCTGGTGATCAAGCTTACCTTCGTGTCACTCCTCTGAGAGACACGCAACGCTTTGGCATCAAAGGCAAACTCGCTCCGCGTTATGTTGGGCCTTTCAACGTTCTTTCAAGACGTGGTGAATTGGCTTACCGTCTGGAACTTCCTCCAAACCTCTCCAAAGTGCACGATGTCTTCCACGTGTCACAACTCAAGAAGTGCTTCCAAGATCCAGGTCGTGCAGTTGATCATGGATCAATTGAACTTCGAGAAGATCTCTCTTATGTGGAACAACCGATTCGCATTCTTGACGAAGCTGAACGTCGCACCCGTAACAACACTGTCAAGTTCTACAAGGTTCAATGGTCTCATCATTCTGACAAGGAAGCTACATGGGAACGTGAAGACCATCTCCGTGCCGAGTACCCCAACCTCTTTGTTGCTCCATGAAGAATCTCGGGGCGTGATTCCTTTGAGGGGGGGAGTGTTGTAACAGCCCTACTGTAACTTTCCTTTTGGTGTGCATTTAAAATGTAATATCATGCCATCTTTCCATATGTGCTGGCTTTTATTTATTTTTTTGTGTATCAAATTCAATTTTTACAAATTTGAATCCTTATTTTAAATTCAAATGCTTTTCAACTATTTCAAATAAAGTTTCAAATTACTTATAAATAATTAAACCAATAATTAATATGTCTAATTTGAAACTATCAAAAATTGCTCAAAAGTTTTATGAGGTTCCTTTCTGTTTTGGTTCTTTTAAAATACAAAAACAGAAAAGTTTTAAAAAGGAAATCAAAACCAGAAAAAAAAAACTATGGGGAGAGGCTCTCCTGGCCGAGCTGGGCCAGCTCGGCCCAGCAAACCCCAGCCCACGGCCCACTCACCTCTCCTTCGTCCTCGTACGGACGCGCAGAGGAGACCTCGCTTTACAGCGAGGCATGGCGATGTGCCGCTGCCTCTAGCCCCCACTGCTCGCCCCACTCTCCCCTCTCCTATTTACCTGGCCGAAACCCTAACCCTAGCCCCTATTCTTTCTCCTCCCCCGCCGCCGCTCGCTCCCTAGCTTCCGCCGTCGCCATGGAAACCGAGGGGCTCCGCTCGTCGCCGGCGTGACTCCGGCCTCCATCTCCTTCCTCCTCGCGCCAGCAGAACCACCGGCGAGTACTTCGTCCGCGCTTGCCAGCAAACGGACCCGGGAGCCTCCGACGTCGCCGCACCGAGCGCGTCCTTCCACGACGCCCGCACGGCCGAGCTTCTTCCCCATCACCGTCTCCTCTTCTCCGTCGCTCCCGCGCCTTCCCGCCTCGCCACGAGCCTCCTGGTGAGCTGCGCCACCGTTTCCCCTTCTTTCCCCCTTCTTGCTCGCCTCCGCTCGCCGTAATTTGGCCGGCGCCGGAGTGTTCCGTCGCGGACCGTGTGACCCCGAGCCATGTCGAGCAAGGACGAGAGGCCTCGAGGCACCCCCTTCTCTGTCGAGCATGGGAACAGAAAGAGCACCCTTCACCGCACGCACCCCGCCTCACGCACGCGCCTAGCGCCGCTGGGAATGTCGCCGCCGGCGAGTTTCTGCCGCCGCCGCGCGCTGTATGTGTGTTGTCCGTCAGTTTCGTCAGAGAGCAGTACATCCCGCTGCCACTGTTTAAAAGCAACCCGAACCTAACCCTATCACTAACACGCACTAGACCTACTGGCTATCAGCACCGATCTCTACAACTGAGCGCGTCGCGCGTTCGAAACCTGGGCAGTGGTTAAAACGCCCCCTTTTTATTTGCGGAGCACGCTGACAGCCTGGCCCCACCGGTCAGCGACCGTGGAGCCAGCGCAGCGCACACACTCGCACGTCAGTGACGCGTGGCACACGGGCCCGCACGGCAGCCTCCCAGGCTAGCTAGCCACACGGTGAGAAAAGTCTATGACGCCTGGAAATTTTACACAGAGACCCCTGCACTTCCTGCTTAGCGTTTTAGCCCTCCCAGAAGTTTCTCCCATCACGGATAAGTCTCTGGATATTTCAGAAAACACCCCTACACTTATAAAATGCATAACTTTTAATTTATAACTCCAAATTAAATAAACTTTATATGTTTTTATATCAGAAAAATATAATAAACATTAATATCTTATTCTTATTTCTTTTTGCATCATTTATTTTAAATTCTTATTTTAAATTAACAAATGCAATTAATTAGTTAAATATGGGGTATGAGGGTAATATTTATATAATGCCCAAATTCCATTTAATATGCTCATCCCTTTTATACCATATCTTGCCATGCTATTAAATATTTAATTTGAGTTAAAAATAAATCACTTGCAATTAAAATACTAAATATGGAAGGTGTTGAGCAATTAATGCCTATTCCATTTAAATTAATTTGATCACCACACCTGCTATATATGAAGTAACATTTAAATTGTTGGATACACAAATAACTTGCACCCTAATCTTTTGCCGGGATTTCACCCCCGCTTTAATATGACCTAATCATCTCATACCATCTCGCATCATCATTTGTTTGCGCATATCTCTGTATTGATTATTGTTCCTATTGTCTATGTTTGGCTCTCTTTGGGTAGACGACGACGTGACTGCTGCGAGTACCTACGACACTGAGGTTCCAGCTATCGTGCCAGGCTACGAGCTGCCAGGCAAGCTTTTGCTAACCGGTTACACGATTGTCGGGTTTTCATTCCTGCCTTTTGATCTATGCTATCCTAGTTATCGGTTCTTGAATTGCGATCCCATCACCTGTTTATCCTGCAGCCTATACAGCTATATCCCCACAACCCATAACCCCTTGCATGTTTATCTGTTGGCCTTTGCGAGTCGTAGTGCATGCTTAGGATTGGTTGAGCGAGTCGTTCCTTTGTCTTTATCTCATATGCTTAGTATAATATGTTGTTCTACTATAATAAACTGCTGTCTTCTTTTGGGGTTCTCTAATTAAAAGATAAGGCACCAGGCGGAAGGCCTTGCGAGGTGCTTTGTTCTGCTCAGTGTCGACCTAGGAACTGAGATTTTGTCCTCGGATCCAATTTTGAGCGCACTAACCACTTGTGGGTGGCCCAATGGAGCCCCCCTCGACTTTGAACGGATCCGCAGCTCGTCCATGTGCCGCAAGTAGTTCGGGTTTTCCATTCGCTCATATGCATGTGCATGATGATGATGTTCGATGAGAGGTTACTTGATACGGGGGGTCGTACAGGGGTGGTACGTCGCGTAGCGGACAGTTCCTACTGTGGTTTGAGCCGCATGGTGGCGTAGTCACAAACTAATGAGTCCGCAATTGAGATTCGGCCGGACTCCTGACGCGGGTAACAACTTATATGGGTGGCACTTGGACTTGCTGTAGTAAAGGAATGAGTCGTGTTGAGAGACCTTAGCGGGTTGATCATGCGAGTATGGGTACTGTAGTGCACCCCTGCAGGGTATAATCTTATCGATGAGCCGTGTCCACGGTTATGGACGACTTTGGTGATGATGCTGGCTAACAAGATCTAGACAACTTACACCTAATCATTGTTAATTAAGGTGACTAGTAATATAGTATTAATTACACCCTAAATGGTAACTAAAATTGTTAAGTGTGAGTTTTCCCGGATTGCTTCCTCATACTTGGTTGAGGGGGTTAATTCGAGAATGGGTTATGACTGGTGTCAGTTGTAGGTGGATATTTAAACGCTCTCTTATCCCTCTCTGATTAGACGGAAGTTTAGCGTGTCTCTTTAGTTTGCTAGTGCAGCTGCCGCTAAGTACACTTACCCCCATATTTTTGGGAATCTTACAGTTTTGTAACCTGTTAGCTTAAACTTGTTCGATACGCTTCGGTGTATTGACCCGTTCGCGGGCTGTGGTTTTTCTGCAGTTGAGGATCCTTCGCTCGACCAGTTGGGTGGATACTACGTGGAGTTCGACGACGAGAGCTACGACGAGTAGTTAGAGTTCCCCTGGGCTACTTCCTGGTGGACTGCGTGGATGGGCCTTCTTTTTCGTTTCGGCCTTGAGCCCTTTGCTTCTTGTCTGTACTCAGACCGGTTTGTTTCCGCTGCTTGATGTAATGTTGGGACATGTGTCCTCTGATTGGTGCCATTTGATATATTTTGCTCAGTGAGAGCTTTTGGATATTATTTCCTTTCTTTGTGTCATAGGTTTATTCTGTGGTTTCGACTTGTTAGAAATCCGACTCGTATACCATGTGTGTATGGTTGAAGTATACGAGTTGGAAGACTTTTTGGATTCTTGCTTGCACAATCTGGAAACGTATGTGACGTTGGGGTCGCCAAGAACTGTCGGCCGATGATCCATTCCGAGCATGGCCTGATTCTTCCTGGGATTGGTAACCCCAGTATGTTCTTGGTTGTGTGGCCCAACCGATACGTTTTGTTTGTGTAGCTTCAATTCAGGGTCTGACATACTTGGTGTGACTGTCGTTGATGCCGCCATACGAACTTGCCTAGGAACCCATACTTGAGATGGAACCATTGGCCGTTCAACATTGAATTGGACATCCCTGGCTTGCTCAGCTCCTTCTTCTGCCTTCTCTCGGTTCCTTGCCCTTTTTAGTTTCCGCCTTTGTGTCTTTGTTATACCCGGCGGACACCACTTTGGCTGAGTATATTTTGGATCCCGAGGGGGAGGAACCACAGATTGACTAGAGCTGGCTTCATGATCATGGGTTGTTGCCTTTGGCACGACAGTGGGTGTCGGCTTGTTGTTTGCCGGCTCTATAACCGGGTCCTTCATCTTGAACACATGACTCCTAATGATCAGTACGTTGCCAGCTTCTGATCCGCCTTCTGGATCCTTCTTAGCACCTTGCGCCTTGACCCACCAATATGACGAGTCTCCGGGAAATACAAGCCGACTTTGCACAGATTGTCGGGTTGCCTTGCGTTTGAACTCGTCAGCCGGCTTCTCATACCGACTTCCTTCTTCGGCATATGGTGACCTCGGCCGCTTCCTATACTGATATTGGTTTGGTCTTGATCCGGCTTGGCGCACATACTTGTTAAGCAACATGTCAAAAGTTGGCTTCATCATCCTTGGCCTATATTCAGCCTGATTTGTCTTCCATCTGCCAACTTCTAGGTTCTTGGGCTTTATAAATCTTGGCGGCAAACCATCCGAGCGTGGCTTTTGCCCCCCGAGCGCAGGATTCTTGATCGTGATCTTGATGTCTTCCTGGCCACCGGGTTGCTGGCTTACAGTAACTTGCCTTCCTGCCACCTTGTTGTCAGTCTTTTCCCTGGGCACACCAACAACGATATTAGACTTATTAGCCCCTTCGGCCGCCTCTGGCCGAAGTAAAACCTTCTTTCCCTCCAAGTCTAGCGCGTTCATTGGGAACGGCTGTGTGTCAATTGCCATGCCAGCAAAGCTCAATTTTCCGTCACTGAGGGCCGATTGGATCTGTCGACGAAAGACATTGCAATCATTAATAGCATGAGAGAAAGAATTGTGATATTTGCAATAAGCTCACCGCCTTAATTCATCAGGCGATGGTATAACATGATTAACCCTTATCACTTTGTCTTTTAACAAGGCATCAAATATTCTATCACATTTGCCTACGTCAAAGCTGCATTTTATTTCATCATCCCGATTCTTACGAATCGGCTTTAAGTCATCACACACATACGGTTTGGCCTTGCTGGGCCAAACAAAATCGGCAGAATAGATATCGGCCTCATTGTCGGAGTCAGCATCATTCCTGAGCACACTAAGCCGACACCTGTTCATCCGATGTGGGTCTTTTGACTCATTAACCCGACTTTCTTGAGCCAGAGCTCTCTCTTGAACTTGACTAACAGACAAGAATTCATGGCCTTCCAACTTCTCTTTTAAGTAAGTCCTCAACCCATTAAAAACCAGGCCAGCCATGTCTCTTTCAGTTATCACCAGACTGTAACATCGGTTTCTAGTGTTTCTAAATCTCCTGACATAATCGGATACCGATTCGTCATGTTTCTGCCTAACCGACGTAAGGTGGGACAACTTGTGTTCTACTTCCCCGGCAAAGAAGTGTTCATGGAACTTTTGCTCTAAATGGAACCAAGTATGTATAGAATTAGGAGCTAAAGCCGAAAACCAGGAAAACGCAATGCATGTCAAAGACAATGAGAACAAGCGGACTCTGATATGGTCATGATTAGCTTCGCCCAGTTGAGCCAAGTACTGACTAATATGTTCCCATGTTGACTTGTTGTCCACCCCATTAAATTTGGCAAATTCAGGAACTCTATAACCAGGTGGATAAGGTTGTAGATCAAAGTAATCGAGTTAAGGCTTAATGTAAGTCCTATGTTTTGGCATAACTCCGAGTTTGTCATAAGCTATCTGATCCAATTTTCTCTTGAATTCCGCCATCAAATCGTCCATATTGGCTGATTGAGCCGGCACAAGCAAAGAATTTGGCTGCAGGGTCGGCTTGTGTCAAACAAGCCGAACTTCGGTTCGGCAATGACTCTTGTCCAAAAAGTCAGACCGCTTGTCCCGGCTGGCTTACTGGGTTAGGCAGACTCTGGATAGGAGTTGAGCAGGGTATACTAGACACAAGTTGGTTTTCCCTGACTTGACCAATCGGCTGTCTGTCCGATGGTTGAACCTGGAGCGTGTTTTTCTTAGCCTTTTCATGTTCCAACATAAGATCATAAACATTGACAGTGCCTTGCGAAACATGATATTGAATTTCGCCTATCTATTCAGAGGAGAAAAGACTTTTGCTTACAGCGGGTTGGTCGATGTCAACGTTCAGCGGTACGAATTCCGGCTCCTTGATCGGCGAAATCACTCCTTGCCGATCAATCTTGAAGCTAGACAGGTACACAACTTGATCTTCTTGATCCCGCTTGGCACGCAAGGCTCCAAACTCCTCATCTCTCTTCTTCTTGCACGCCTCCAGGCCTTGGCGTTGTTCTTCTGACAACTTCTCCAAAGTTGGCTTGATGATGTTGTCAACATTGATGTTGGTAACGTCGGTCTTGGAATTGGTCATTGTTGTCCAATTTTAGATCGAAGTTCCCCAGCGGAGTCACCAAAAAGTGTGTTGCGCTCGAAACGCGTCACACGAACACGTCCTCGTGTACCAGCGGTGCCGGGGGAGATACTCCGCAACTCGCCCCGCGGGAGGCTGGCTTACAGCGCGATACGCAAGAGAGTAAGCCGACGCTTTTGAGACCAGACGTCCCAGCCCCTCGGGAAGCACCGTCTGAGGAAAGCCGGCAACGATTGGCTGAGCTAAGCCAGACTTGGCCGCTCTCAGCTCGATTTTTTATGTCCGGCAAGATCTGCGAAATCGCCGAACAACGGAAGCAGGAACAAGGGTTGAAGGAGACAAAAGTAGGGTTGTATTGATAGGTTGTCGATTGTCTACTTAATTTCAATCGGCCATCACCTCTCACATATATATGAGGCGGCTGCTCTTCCCGTACAAGTTTTGGACTCCTATGCGAATTACAATTCATGGTTTAAGTCGGATTCTATCCTAACATGGCAGATCCTTGATCGGCTTCTTGCTAGATCCGGACTCCACCTGTCCGTATTCTTCGGAAAGTTGCCTCCTTTTTCCAGCCTGATCACGAAGTTGCCTTCTCTTTTGCCACCTTTAGCCTTCCGCCTTGATACAGGCAAATTGCCTTAAGGAAAGTTGTCTTTTGTCTTCCGCCTTGATCAGCGAAAGTTGCCTTTTGCCTTCCACTTTGATCGGGGAAAGTTGCCTATATCCTTCCACCTTGATCGGAGAAAGTTGCCTTTTTAGCCTTTCACCTTGATCGGAGAAAGTTGCCTTTTGTCTTCCGCCTTGATAGGAGGAAGTTGCCTTTTGTCTTCCGCCTTGATCGGAGGAAGTTGCCTTCTTTTGCTGGCTTGTTTTGACAAAGTTGGCTTCTCTTCTCTCTGCTCATTTTTACAACATTGGCTTCCTCTCTGCCGCCTTGTCTTTACAAAATTGGCTTTCTGCCGCCTTGTTTTGACAATGTTGGTTTCTCCTCTACCGCCTTGTTTTGACAAGGTTGGATTCTTTTCGTCCAACTTGTTTCGACAAAGTTGACTTTGTCCAACTTGTTTTGACAAAGTTGGCTTCTTTTCTACCACCTTCTTCTAAGCTTGCTTTTTCCTTAGGCTAGAATTGACTTGCCTCCATGGGCTTTCAAGCAACTTTGCACACCCAAATCTACCTTCCGCCTTGTTCCAGTTTTGTGATACTGAAACCGTCCAACTGCCAAAAATAGGTGCTAACAGAAACGAGTCAACCAGGAATTATTTTTGGAAAATATGCGTCCAGGAAACCGAAGACGAGACAAAGAGGGGCCGCGAGGCGGCCACACCACCTGGTGGCGCGGCCCCACTTCTAGTCACGGCGGGAGGTGGTGTGGCGCCCTCGGGCGGCCACCGACCTTGGTCTTTCGCCCATAAATACCTCCTTCACCTTAAAATAAAGGGACGATAGGCCATCTTCCATGAAAAGTTCCACCGTGCCGCCGCCATCGCCGACAAGTTTTGGGGGTCAGAAGTTCCTGTTCTAGCACCCTGCCGGGACGGGGATCGACCCCCGGAGCCATCTCCATCGACTCCACCGCCTCCACTTCGACTCTGTGATGGTTTGTGAGTAGTTCCCACATGGACTACGGGTTCTTGGCTGTAGCTAGTTGGTACTCTCTCTCTCCCATGTACTTCAATACAACATTCTCATGAGCTGGTATACATGATTAAGATCCATATGATGTAATCCGTGTTATGTTTGTTGGGATCCGATGAACTGTTACAGTATGATCAGTCTATCTATATAAGTTTGTGAAGTTATTGTTGCTGCAATCTTGTTGTGTTTAATGCTTGTTACTAGTGCACGAGTGGCATGACCTTAGATCTAAGTTCTATATTTATTTCTTAGATTGTATCTATAAATTGCATGCACATGTCATTGTCCGGAACCGATGGCCCCAAAGTGACAACAATTGGGATAACCGGAGGGAATGGCTATGATGTGAGGATCACATGTTTTCACCAAGTGTTAATGCTTTGCTCCGGTATTTTATTAAAAGGAGTAGCTTAATTGCCAGTAGTTTCCCTAGAGGCCCCGCTGCAAACGGGCTGGCAGGACAAAAGATGTTATGCAAGTTTCTCATTGCGAGCACGCACAAACTACATACGGAAAACATGCCTACTTAATTAATAATCTGGATATTCTCACTTAATGTTATTTCCATACTGTCAATTCCCAACTGTAATTTGTTCACCCAACACTTGTTCTTTGAGAGTTACCACTAGTGTAGATAGCTGGGAACCCTGGTCCTTTTGTCATCATCATTGCTTTCGAGTCAACTCCACAGAAACAACTGTTCTCTGGTGCTATTGTCTCTGTGTTATTGTTACTACTGCTCTTATATTACTGCTGCTTTCACATCACCCCTGGTACTAGTGCTTTTCCAGGTGCAACTGAATTGACAACTTGGCTGTTAAGACTTATAAGTATTCGTTGCCTCCCCTTGTGTTGAATCAATAAATTTGGGTTTTACTTCACTCGAAGACTGTTGCGATCCCCTATACTTGTGGGTCATCAAGACTATTTTCCATCAACATCCCCAAGCTTAGTTCTACTCGTCCCGAGTAGGCAAGAACAATAAAAAGAATAATTTCTGAAGTGACATGCTTTGACACAATCTTGATCATATAATAATATAAGGCTCATGTTATGAATGAAATGACTCAAGGCAATGATTTATAGTTTGCTAACAAATAGGCAAGGAGTAAAGAACTACATCATATAAGTAAAAACTCTTCATGAATTGTACTTTCAAACAAGCATCAATAAGATTTGCATAAGAGTTAACTCATGAAGCAATATTATCTAAGTAAAAGAGAATTGAAGCAACACAAAGGAAGATATAAGTTTCAACATTGGCTTTCAACTTTGAACATGTATATCGTATAGATAGTTGTCAACACAAAGGAATATAACAAGTGCAATAAGTAAGCATACAAGAATTGTTGTACAAAGTTGACACAAGTGTTTGCTTCGAGGATAGAATGAAGTGGGTGAACTGACTCAACATAAAGTAAAAGATAGGCCCTTCGTAGAGGGAAGCAGGGATACAAGCATGTGCTAGAGCTTCTTAGTTTTATAGGTTTTTGAAATCATATAGAGAGCATAAAAGTAAGTTTGAGTGGTGTTTGTCGTTGTCAACGAATGGTAATGGGCACTCTACCCCCCTTGTCAACCAGACTTTCAGGAGCGGCTCCCTTGAAGGACGTTATTTCTACCCAAGGGCAGATCATCCCTCTTTTCTCTTTTGTTTACACATGTAGTTTAGAACTAGTATCATTGCTTGGCTGATTAGATCAGGGAAAAATGTGAAGAGAATGCAGCGGTTCAAGTTGTAATTAATTGGGACTGGGCACCCCTTTTGCCAGCCCATTTTGCAAAATTAATGGATAAGCGGTGTATATGCCACTAGTCCGGTTGGTAAAAGTCTGTCTAAAAGCAAACGACAAGGTTGATATCCGTAACACCACATACTTCCTCATGAGCTAATAAACATTGACACAAATAAGAGATAATAAGTTTTGAATAAAAGGTAGGACACGAAATATTTTCTTGGAATGGCAGAAAATACCTTGTAGTAGGTAGGTATGGTCGACACAAATGGCCTGGGTTTTGGCTCAAGGTTTTGGATGCACTAGAAGTATTCCTCTCAGTACAAGGCTTTGGCTAGCAAGGTTGTTTGAAGTAAAACACAAGTATAAACTATGACAACAAGACGTATAAACAAAACATATTGCAAGCATTATAAAACTCTACATTGTCTCCCTTGTTGCTCAAACACTTTAACTAGAAAATATCTAGACCTTAGAGATACCAAACATGCAAACCAAATTTCAACAACTTTTACGGTAGTTCTCCACTAATAGGTTTTAACTACATGATGTAAAAGCTTAAACACGATCTACTTGAGGGCTCAAAACAATTGCCAAGCATCACAAAAAAATCAAGACAATGAGCTACAAGAACATGTATATATTTTCATTATACCATCTACCTCATTTAGCATTTTCTGTTTCCAACCAAACACCAATAAACTCTCCAAGTATTAAATAATTAGATATGAGAGTATAATATATGATAACAAACAGCTCTGAACAAGAGGAGCATGAAAAAAGAAGAGTTGAAAGTATTGCAGTAGCTTGAGAAGAATACTCAACAAATATAAGTGAAGAATAGGAGTATTCATAAGAAAAAGTGGAGCGTGTATCTCTCCCAAACAAGAATGCTAGAATCCAATAATTTCAGAGAATGAAAATAAAAAAACAGAAATGAAAACAAACATACACTCCAAGTAAAGAACATAAGATGTGACGGAATTAAAATATAGTTTCACTAGAGATGACCTGATAAGTTGTTGATGAAGAAGGGGATGCCTTGGGCATCCCCAAGATTTGACGCTTGAGTCTTCTTGAAATATGCTTGGGTGACCCACGGGGGCATCCCCAAGCTTAGCTCTTTCATCTTCTTGATCACATTATATCATCCTCCTCTCTTGATCCTTGAAAACATCCTTCACATCAAACTTCTCATAAACTTCATTAGAGGGGTTAGTATTCAGAACATTAATCCACTTTGGTACTATTGTGACACAATTCAAGAACTCAATAAAACATTAGCTACAAACCTCCATGATAAAGAACCTTGCTTAAAGTCCACAAGAGACAATGCAAAAAAAAGCAGAGACAGAATCTACCAAAACAGAACAGTCAGTAAAGATGAATTTTGTCGAGGCACTTAACTTGCTCAGATCAGAAACTCAAAACAAATGAAATTTGTGTATATATATGAGGATCACGCACAAAAAATCCCAGGTCATTTCAATTTTTATGTATTTAGTTATGAATTTAACGGTGATCAGCAGAAAAACTGTTCCTGCGCAGAAATCCAAATCTAGTATCAACTTCCTACTAGAGACTTCACTTGGCATAACTATGCAGTAAAATAAAGATACAAAGGAGTTGTTACAGAGGTAAGCATGCTCCTTGACTCAATTAATAAAAATAACAGAAATAAAATATGGGTTGTTTCCCATAAACAATTTTCTTTAATGCCTTTTAGCTAGGCTTGATAGTTGTAATGATGCTCTCATGAAAATAGAATATGAAGCAAAAGGAGCATCAAGAAGAAAATACAATACACATTTAAGTCTAACCCACTTCCTTTGCATAGGAATCTTGTACACAAATAAATACACAAAGAACAAAGTGACAAGCATAGGAATATAAAACAATAGTAACTTCAAAATTTTCAGCATATAGAGAGGTGTTTTAATACCATGGAAAATTCTACAACCATGTTTTCCTCTCTCATAATAATTTTCAGTAACATCATGAATAAACTCAACAACATAACCATCACACAAAGCATGCTTTTGATGATCTACAAACACATAATTTTTATCAAGCTCCATAGTAGTGGGATAAAAACCTTCAAACCCACTTTCAATAATTTTATAACAAGATGATTGATTATTCTCAAGCGATATTGGACTATCATATAAAGTCAAGACATCTCCAATCCCATTTTCAATAGTAGCACAATTAATATTATCAAGTAACATAGGACCATCATCTAGAGCTTTATCATAAACATTTTCTAAGCAAACTTCTATAGTACCATGCATTCCGAAATTAGGCACATATAAAGGATTACCATAAGTTTTATCAAAATAGCATGGATTATCATATATAACAGTAGCATAATTATTTTCACAAGTTTTACTCATAGGGAATATTTCAAGAGAATCCACAGAAACATAACATTCATCCTCCTTTGGCAAGCATGGGGGACAATCAAATAGTGTAAGGGATGAAGAGTTCCTCTCATTAGAAGGTAGGCATGGGTAGCTACTCCATTCTTCCTCCTTTTGTTCTTCACTCTCCTCCTCTTTTTCATCTAATGAGATTTCAGGTTCAACAATTTCTTCTTCCACAGGTTCCCGCAAATTGTGGATTCATTCTTGTGCATTAATTAGTCTCTCTTTATAATCAATGATATGAGGATTATTGCTGAAATTTTCTATGAAACAATTAAGGATAGAAGAGACATAATCTTTAAGTGTATTACAAGCAACACAGGTTTCATAATTTTTAGACATGAAGGATTCTATTTCAGAAGGTCCCATAAAATATAACAAATTCTTTAACTTCTTCAAATCCCAGATAAATATAGTTATTCCAATGATAGTTCATAATTAAAACTTATCAACTAAAGCCAAATTGGAATTTAAGGTGTTTGTTGTCCTGTTCAGAGCAGCAATTTATATCATGGCGTTTAAGCAAAATTTTAGCAAGTGTATTTAACTTTCCTAACACGCCTCTCATGACTTTCCCTTTACGTAATTCTCTATAATTCATATTTAATTCATTAAGTTCCAAAACATATCTAGTATGTTCATCCATAACAACCGTTTTTTAATTTTCGGGTTTTCAATTTTTTATGGTTTTTCGGGTATATAAAAATAAAACAAGACAAAAAAAACTAGACAAGAGTAAACAAAACAAAACACAACTAGACAAAAATAATCTAAGCACAAATAAACTAGACAAGAAAATAAAATACAATGAAAATAAAAACAGTGAGAGAGGTAGAGTGTACTCCCCAGGTGAACTTATGAGTAGAGCTATGCCTCCCCGGCAACGGCGCCCAAAAATAGTCTTGATAACCCACAAGTATAGGGGATCGCAACAGTCTTCGAGTGAAGTAAAACCCAAATTTATTGATTCAACACAAGGGGAGGTAAAGAATACTTATAGGTCTTAACAGCCAAGTTGTCAATTCAGCTGCACCTGGAAAAGCACTAGTACCAGGGGTGAAGTGAAAGCTGCAGAAATATGAGAGTAGTAGTAACAGTAACACAAAGACAATAGCACCAAAGAACAGTTGTTTGTGTGGAGTTGACAGGAAAGCAATGATGATGACAAAAGGACCGGGGTTCCCAGCTATCTACACTAGTGGTAACTCTCAAAGAACAAGTGTCGGGTGAACAAATTACTGTTGGGCAATTGACGGTATTGAAATAGCATTAAGTGAGAATATCCATATTATTAATTAAGTAGGCATGTTTTCCATATGTAGTTTGTGCGTGCTCGCAATGAGAAACTTTCATAACATCTTTTGTCCTGCCAGCCCGTTTTCAGCGGGGCCTCTAGGGAAACTACTGGCAATTAAGGTACTACTTTTAATAAAGTACTGGAGCAAAGCATTAACACTTGGTGACAACATGTGATCCTCTCATCATGGCCATTCCCTCCGGTTATCCTAATTGCTGTCACTTTGGGGCCATCGGTTCCGGACATTGACATGTGCATGCAATTTCTAGATACAATCTAACCAATAAATATAGAACTTAGATCTAAGATCATGCCACTCATGCACTAGTGACAAGCATTAAACACAACAAGATTGCAGCAACAATAACTTCACAAACTTATATAGATAGGCTGATCATAATGTAACAATTCAGCGAATCCCAACAAACACAACACGGATTACATCATATGGATCTCAATCATGTATAGCAGCTCATGAGAACGTTGTATTGAAGTACATGGGAGAGAGAGTACCAACTAGCTACAGCCAAGAACCCTTAGTTCATACGGGAACTACTCACAAACCACCACGGAGAAGAAGTGGAGGCGGTGGAGTCGATGGAGATGGCTCCGGGGGTCGATCCCCGTCCCGGCAGGGTGCCAGAACAGGAACTTCTGACCCCCGAAACTTGTCGGCGATGGCGGTGGCACTGTGGAACTTTTCGTGGAAGATGGCATATCGTCCCTTTATTTTTAGGTCAACGAGGTATTTATGGGCGAAAGACCAAGGTCGGTGGGCGCCAGAAGTGGGGCCGCGCCACCAGGTGGTGTGGCCGCCTTGCGGCCCCTCTTTGTCTCGTCTTCGGTTTCCTAGACATATATTTTCCAAAAATAATTCCTGGTTGACTCGTTTCCAATTTCGCGGATATTTCTTTAAGTACTTTTCTGAAACCACAAACAGAAGAAAATAGGGAACTGACACAGTGGCATCTTGTTAATAGGTTAGTTCCAGAAAATGTATAAAACTATATAAAATGCATATAAAACATGTAATAACATGTTATAACATAGCATGTAACATAAGAAATTATAGATAGTTGGAGACATATATATCAGAGATCAAAGCGGAAAACCGGTTGCAACTGGAGCAAATCGGTTATCCGCGAGCACAAGGTCCTGGACTTCGTCGAGCTCGGCATGCTGCCGGCTCAGTCGGAAATCCACTGGCGATTGTCGGATGGGGACAAAACCTCGCCGCAGCTCGGCCCTGATGAAGTCGTCGTCTTCGGGTATCACATTGTCCGGGGTTTCCAACCCTCGGGTACCCTCTTCTTTCGCCAGCTCTTGGAGTACTTCAAGATCTGGCCGCAAGACAACGCACCGAACTCGATGCTCAACATCGCCCACTTCGTCGTCCTCTGCGAGGCCTATCTCGGTATAGCGCCCAATCTTCCACTCTCCCCCGAGTTTTACTACTGCAAACCCCAGCGCGAGAACACAGACGGTCCTTTGGTCGTCTGTGGCAGGGTCAGGATCCAGCGCCGCCATAACCTCGTCTTCCCGGGTGTCATTATTCACTCGCACCCGAAGGACTGGCAGAAGACCTTGTTCTACTCCCGGCATTCCCCTCATGACAATGAGTCGGCTCTTCTGGATTTTCGCATTGAGAGGCTCATCATCAACAAAACATGAACTCATGCGCCTCTTCCAAAGACCGGAAAGCCATCGACCCCTCTCCAGCGCCCCGGGATTTTCCCCAATTAGATTTTGTTTGTTTTCTTTGCATCATCATGTCATCATGCATTGCCACCTCTTTATTTAAATTGTTGCATTGAAATTCAAAATCCACTTTTAAATTCAAATGTAATTAAAATAAATTTTACAATGTTATGTTATAAATCTTTTCCAAATATTCAAACTAGTGAATCAATTTGTCTATTTTGAATCTATAATTATTTGCTAAAAGTTTCTATAACCTTTTCTTTGCTATTTTGTTTAAAAACACAAAAATAGAAAATAATAAAAGAAGAGAAATAAAAACCCAGAAAAAAAAATGTTCCCCTAGCCGAAGTGGGTCGTTTCGGCCCAACTCCGGCCAAGTCCAACCCAACTCGGCCCACCCCTATTTGTCTTCTACCTCCATCGTGGGATTGTCACGACATATGTTTTCGGGTGGAAACTTGAGATGAGGGGCATGGCGGCTTCCGACATCAGGAGCTTATCTAGCGTGGCGTTGGGAAACAAGGGTTTACCCAGGTTCGGCCCCTCGTCTTGAGGTAAAGACCTACTTCCTGCTTTTGCTTTATTGATCTGGGTTTCGAGGACTCGACACCTAAGCTTCCGAGTCTCGAGGTTACAATGGTGGTATTGCGTATGAATTTTGACCATCTGATCTCTTGGAACCAGAAGACCCCCTTATATAGGCGGTGGATCTCCCGGGAGCTACAAGCCGGGATCCGGGTTCCTATCATACCCGGACTCTAATCTAAGTCTTGGCATTCGTTATCAGGACCCCGTCTTGTACATGGTCTCCAGTCTTCTGGATCCTTCTTACTTGCGAGCCAAGGCACACGCTGCACACCGGCTTACCTGTCACCCGACCCATGTCTTTGTGCTTGATCCGGCCCAGGCTCTCGCCAGGCCGGCTTATCTTCTATGTCGGTGGGCCTATTGGGTTATGATTTCTCCAATAGTAGCCCCCAGGATAATTTGGATATCAGACTGGACTTGCTTCACCTTGCACTCTTGGGCATATTCTGGGGGAAGCCGTCCGTCCTTTTGTCTGGGTTATCTGAAAAATAATAAACAACTTATTATACAAGCAAGCTCTCGGGTATCAGTTTGGACAGCCCTTGCTGGCGACACATTCACAACCCGGCCATCGCTTGCCGACTTTTGCTTATCTGAGCCTTTGACTTTCTTCTTTCTTTACTCTCTCCCTCTCTCTTGTGTTTCGGTCAACCTTCTTGGTCAACGACATATTTAATGTCTAGCACTGCGCGGGAATCGAGGGAAAGTGATCGCCTCGGGGAGGCAAAAATCTTGTCAGGAATATCTCCTGCATGCTGGATTCGTTCCCCCCAAGATAATGATAATCCTTTTGTCTTCACTGTTTTACCCCTAGGTCAAACCCTAGAGGGGCTATAAATTGGGGCCCAAGGCGGAAAATGGTCTCATTTTCCTCCGAGCCCTCCGCCTTCATCTTCCACCTCGAGCTTGCCGCTCCGTTTCTCCGAACTCAGCGCCTCCTCCGAGCCGTTTGTCTCCTTCCCCGAGCCCAAGATCTCACAAGCATTCAACCGTGCATCTTCGTCCACACCGTGGTCCAGATCTTCTTTTCTCGTCAATCGGTAAGCATTTTACCGATCCCGCATTTCTATCTGTGCTATTTTCCTTCGGTTAATCTTCCCCTGTTCATCTTGTTCTTCGTATCTTTATTACCTCCTTCTTTCAATCTGATTTTCCGAGGCTCTTTATATCCATTTCGATGCATACCGTTCCTTCTTCGCTGTTTCTTCTTTTTACATCTGGATACTTTTTTCTGCTCGGGCCTGCTCTGATGAACTAGCACGTGTTCTTCGAGGTTCTTCGTATTTTCTCCCTGAATCTTGATTTTCCAAAGTTACGTAGATCCGTTTTGACTCGCACTGTTCACCGCTTCGTTGTTTTTCCTTTACCGCTGGGTATTTCTCTCCTTCCTGTAGCTCTTACTGATGAACTGTATCGTGCTTCTTGACCTTCTATTTTCCTACTATTTCTCGTGAATACTTGGATCTGTACTGATCTCCTTTCTTCTTCATATATTGTTCGCATTTTCACGGCTTTCAGTCAGCATGGGTCTTAAGGCGCAAGCTCAACGTGCTCCAAAGAAGACCAAGAAAACACCCGGCGCCGGGTCATCCGGGACAAGCGCCGCTGATAAGTCCAAGCGGAAGTCTGGGTGTAACTGGGGAAAATCAACCGTCCGAGAGCACCGAGTCCAGGACTTGGTCGAGCTCAGCATGCTCCAGGATAAGTCAGAAGTCCACTGGCGACTTCCCGATGAAGAGGAGACACTGTCGCAACCCGGCCCTGGCGAGGTCGTCGTTTTCGCGGACCACATAACCCGGGGTTTCAAACCCCCAGGTTCCATTTTCTTCCGCCAGGTCTTGGAGTATTTCCAGATCCGGCCACAATATGTCGCACCAAACTCGGTTCTCAATATCAGCCACTTCATCGTCCTCTGGGAGGCCTATCTCGGTATAGCGCCCAATCTCCCTCTTTTCCTTGACTTCTACTATTGCAAGCCTCAGCGCGAGCACCCGGAGGGCCCTCTGGTCGCCGGTGGTGGGGTTACGATCCAACGCCACCTCAACCTTGTCTTCCCGGGTGTGATTCTTCACTCGCACCCGAAGGTCTGGAAGAATACTTGGTTCTGCTACCGGCCTTCCTCTCCTGATGGTGAACCGGCTCTTCTCGGCTTTCATGCCGATCGGCTCACCCTGAACAACAATATGAACTCCTTCGCCTCTCCCGGGGACCGGAAGGCCATCGAGCCTCTCATCGGCCGGGTTTGCTCCCTCCTCGCCCACGGGCTCAGTAGCGCAGACTTGGTCATATGCTGGATGGGGTGGCATATTATCCCACTCAGTATTTGGCCGGGCCTGATGTGCCAATATACCGAGTCACTCGATGACCCGATGCGCAACAAGCAGCACCCTTAGGAGACGCTGGTTAGGGCCGCCCAGAAGATTTTCAACGAGTCTCTGGAGGACGTGAAGAAAGACGGCTTGCCGCCTTTATCCGCTTCCAACCGCCTGAAGCCGGTACCTTTTACTTATCACTTTCTCCTTTGTATTGCAACTAGTCTCCTTTCGGCATTATAACGTTGAGTTTTTCGGGCAGATGACCCTTGGTGGTCCGCGACCGTGTCATCCGCGCCCGACTCTGACGATGAGTCGGGCAATGAAGTTGAAGTTGAAGAAGCCGGCCCTGAGGCCGGCGTAGAAGAAGAAGAAGAAGAAGAAGAATAAGAAGAAGAAGAAGAAGGAGAAGAACAAGGTGAGTTAAACTTCATCACCCGGATCTTCCTTGAGTTACTAGACGCCGACCTCCAGGAAAGCCGGTCTTCTCTTAATGAAAATGCCAACGTGTCAGATACATTCCTCCTGTCCACAGACCCGACTCCTCTGGCTGGCAAGAGGAGGCTCCGATCAGACGCCGCTGAGGTAATTCTTGTTGACACTTAGTCTCTTTCTTTAACTCTTTGTTCGAGCCTTGCTGAACTTGTTCTATGTTTCCGGAGGAAAGGGAAACTCGCCGCCAAAAACGTCGGCTTCTCTCCTCTGATTCTGACGAGCCTCTTAACAAAGTTATTCCCTACAACCCGACTCCTCGTCGGGTCAAGCGCCTGCAGAAACGTCCATCCGTCCTTTACCCTTTAGCCGGGACTCAACGGGAGGCTAAGTCCCAATCTCTGTCAGATTCCACAGATCGAGCGCAGATTTATTTGCCGACTTTGTTGTCAATGAAGGGTAAGTTATAGTTGCTGAAGCTTGCTTCATGTATCTACTATCTTTTTTGGTTCAGCGCTTTATAATCACAGAGCTCACGCTACCTCCATTCCTGACCCGGTGGCTGCTGAGCCTGTGGTTGTTTCTCCGATGCGCACTGAGGGAGAAGTTGCTAAGCCGGCGTCGCAGCCGGCTTCTCCTCCCCTGAAGCTCAAGTTGCCGCCTCTCCATATGTGGAGATTTACCGGCTCTAGGCAGGGTGACCCGCCTGCCGGCTACGGTCTCACCAAGACTGCCGTGCCGGAAGCCGCTACTGCCAAGCCTTCATCAGGCAAAGCCCCGATCTCCAGCTCCGGCTTCCGGTCGTACAATGACCTGGACTTATCTGCTCTCTTTGGAGAATTTCAACGGCGTGTCGGGGAGCATCGTAAGGCGGAGGACAGCATGATCGTTGAACTCCAGGACAAGTTTGAGGTATGGCCACACTATTCTCCCTGCCCCCAAATACCGGGTTATTAGCTTGTGATGACTCGGTTCTTCTAAAAACTTGTCCTTTCTCTTGTGAAATTAACTTCAATGAGTAATCCCCAAAAGTCGGGCTTCCAGCTTGCTGATGTCCGAGTTTCCTTGAGGCTAATAATGCTTTTTTTCTTCGACTGAGTAGACCCCGAGAGTCGGCGTAATTTCTTGAAACACCCCGAGTCTCCTTGTCGAACCTTTTCTTATAACTGATAAAACTTCAACTGAGTAGTCCCCAAGAGTCGGAACAATTTCTCACGATGTTCCGGATCTTCTTGTTGAACCTTATATTTCTGAGTTCCACCTGCCCGACCTTGCTGTTTTTGGATTGCTGCATGACGAAACTCGAAAACAAAATCATGCCCTCGACCTGGCGAAGGAGGAGCTTGAGTTGGAATCCGGCAAATGTGCCGAGCTTGCCAAGAAAATTAAAGAATTAAAAACCAAGCTTGGCCGGGACATTGAGGAGAATGCCCATCTTCAATAGGAGATGGAGGAGCATGAATAGAGCTGGAACGAGCAGCGGGAAAAGTTGCAGGAGGATTTGAATGCCTCCAGTGCTAAGTTGGCATTTTTCTGTCTTCTGTCTTTCCTTTTCTTGTACTTTTGAACTTTATCCGGCTGATCTGTCTTTTGTGTCTTAGGCTCCTGGAACCCGATCTGCAAGCTTGAGCCGGAAAAAATTGAAAGCTGTATATACTCTTGTGCAGCAGCTATATTATGGAGCTGGCAAAGCTATCATGGCGTGTCATGGGTGGGAGAAGCCCCCAACTACCCTGCTCAAGCTCCTGCAATCTCTGAAGGTTCTTCCAGCTTGGATCGACAACTGGCAAAGGTCGGTTGCTCGTCGCTTGGCTATGCGCGTGTTTGCGTTGGCCAAGTCACACTACCCGACAATGGACACTGAGATTCTCACTCGGGGTTGGCCGGCTCTGAAGAGCGATGGATCTCCCCTAACGCGAAAGGACATTGTGAAAATTGATGAGTTGACCCGGCATCACGCCACTCTCCTGTCTGAGACTCTCTATCTGAGTAAATTCCAGTCCTGGTATAGCGCTGCTGGTGCAAAGCTTCTTCCCAAGGATCCCATTGAGACGAAGATTGACCTGACTTACAGAGCTCCTCTTCAAACTGATCCAGAAGTTGCTTCGGCTTCGGGGACTTTTCCGTCTTCTACCCAAGTGTTCAATTTCCCAGTGTATTCGAGATCTGTTGGGAAGATGCTGAGGGCGTGAGCCGGAAAAAATCCAAGAAGACAGTCGGCGCGTCCGTCTCATCTGCTCCAGCTCCAGCCCCCAAGACTCCAGCCGCTCTAAATGAAACTTGCCCGGCAGTATAATCCAACTTGTAATGACTTGAATACTTTGATGTTCCTCTTTTGTGCGTCTTCGTGCGCCTGAAATACTTGCTTTTGCTTAATGACCTCCGGTTTTGGCCGAACTCTGCAAGTCTTTATTTGGTGTCGATGACCCTTTTGGTTTCTTTAGCTTTCTGCATAGCCGGCTTTCTCGTGACATCTTTCTTGCGTAAAACTCTAGGTCGACCAGGGTCTGCTAAGTCCCCATGGGCATCATAGCCAGATTGCAAGCCAATTTCTTAGCATCAGGTCACAATGGCGTCTTTGCCGGGTGAGAATAGCATCAAGCTCGCAGGCAAGTATAACCAAGAATGTTGTGGCGTATTTGCCGGGCCTTGAGTTTTCAACCTACAACTTCTAGTTAGTAAGCCCCCAAGACCCCTCATTATATGAAAAACAAGGATCTGAAACGAGAAACTCTTTTCTTTAGAGGAGTCCTCCTTATTTCATTGATCATATAATATGTACATAGCTAGCAAGCCGCCTCATTAAAAACCTTCAAATCCCCTTAGGTACTCTGGTAAGGAAAAGAGCACGTCCAAAACCTGTTGCTTTTAAACTGAAAAGATACAAAAGGTGGAGCCCGTCTCATCTGGATTATCCTACTTTCTATGTGTAGTATGGACTAAGCTCTACTATGTTCCAGGGCCTGTCATTTTCTGTCATTGGGAATCTTGTATGGTCTGTATTGTTGCCTATCAACTTAGCTTCTTCTCTGATGTCTACCAAGTAGTAAGATCCATTCTGTAGGATTCTGCTGACCACGAAAGGTCCTTCCCATGGAGGGGTAAGCTTATGAAAGCTGGTCTTGTTCTGAGCCAGTCTTAGAACCAAGTCTCCTTCCTCAAAAGTCCTTGACCTAACCCGGCGGCTGTGGTACCGCCTCAGGTCTTGCTGATATATGGTTGATCTTTCCAAAGCTAGTTCTCTTGCCTCCTCAAGCATGTCGACTGAGTTTTGCCAGGCTTGCTCGTTTTCTGTCTGCACATAATTTGCAACTCTTGGAGAATCATAAAGGATATCTGTGGGTAACACGGCCTCTGCACCATAAACCATGAAGAAGGGGTTAAAGTTTGTTGACCTGTTTGGGGTTGTGTTCATACTCCAAACAGCTGCGGGCAGCTCTTCTTCCCAGCACCTGGCCGCCTTTAGCAATGGAACCCGGAGTCTTGGTGTTACACCTCTGAGTAGCTATTGGTTTGTTATTTCCACTTGACCGTTTGACTGGGGGTGTGAAACTGAAGCAAGGTCAAGCCAGATCCCGTTCTCCCCGCAGAATTTCTGCATGTCACCGAGTGAGAAGTTGGTCCCGTTATCCGTGATGATGCTGTGAGGATAGCCAAATCTGTATATTATTTTCTTCAGGAACTGGACTGTTGTTGCTGTTGTGCAACTATTGACGGCTTGAACATCAACCCACTTTGTGAACTTGTCCACTACCACTAGGAGGTGTGTTTTCTTGCCGGGTGATGGCAGGAAGGGTCCTACCATGTCCATAGCCCATATTGCAAAAGGCCATGTTATTCGGATGGTCCATAAATCTTGAGTCGGCACGTGAATCTGTCTCGCATAACGCTGGCATCCATCGCAAACCCGGGCTATATTTTCCGCATCTGCCTATGCCGTCAACCATAAGAATCCATGTGTGAATGCTTTGGCTACCATTGATCTTGTTGATGCGTGATGTCCACAGTCCCCTGAGTGAATCTCCTGTAATATTTTCCGGCCTTCCTCTGGCGAGACACATCGTAAGAATATTCCTGAGGTGCTCGTCTTGTATAGTTCTCCGTCGATGATGACATGTTCCTTAGCCCGGCGTATAATCTGTCTTGCCAGTACTTTGTCTTGTGGTAGACCTTCTCTCAGTAAATAAGCCAGATACTGCTCTTTCCATAACGGGATTTGGTGTAAGGCGGCAACCAACTGGGATTTTGGGTCATCTGGAACTGCTAGCTCTTCTTCTGTTGGAAGCTTGACTGATGGGTGATACAACTCGGCTTTGAACACGTTGGGTGGCACCGGCTCTATCCTGGAGCCGATTCATGATAAGGCGTCAGCAGCCTCGTTCTTTCTTCTATCTATGTGTTCCACCTGATACCTGGAAAAGAACCCGACTACCTTGTCGACTTCTCTTCTGTAAGCTGCTATCTTGGAGTCCTTTTGGTCCCAAGTCACTCATACTTGTTGGGCGACTAGGTCCGAGTCACCGTAGCACATGATCATCTTGATGTTCATCTCCTTGGCGACTCTCAGGCCGTGAAACAAAGCTTCATACTCGGCAATGTTGTTTGTGCATGGTTCAAAATGTATCTACAATACGTAACTTAGCTTGTCTCCTTTTGGCAAAGTTAAAATGACGCCGGCTCCCGATCCTCCGAATTGCTTTGACCCATCGAAATGCATAACCCGGTGCTTGATACTCTGTGTGGGGCGTAAGGGGTCAAACTCGGTCCAATCATTGATGAAATCAGCTAAACCTTGGGATTTGATTGCTGTCCTTTGCTCATAGTTGATGTGATAAGGCCCCATCTCGATTGCCCACTTTGCTACTTTGCCTGTAGCTTCTCTGTTTATGATTATTTCTGCCAAGGGTGCCGCACTAACCACTGTTATGGGATGTTCTTGGAAGTAGTGTGGCATTTTCCGGCTTGGCATGAAGACTCCAAAGACTAACTTATGCCACTGTGGGTATCTCTGTTTTGACTCGGTCAGGGTCTCGCTGACATAATAAACCGACCTTTGGATTGGGTATTCTTTTTCTTCTTCCTTTCTCTCTACAACAACCACGGCGCTGACGGCTCGTGAATTGGCAGAGCCGTATAACATCATTGGCTCCTTTCTTGTTGGAGCTGCTAAGACTGGTGATGTAGATAGAGTCTTCTTCAAATCTTCAAAGGCATCATCTGCTTCTTGATCCCACATGAATTTATCTGACTTCTTCAATAACTTGTAAAGTGTAAGTGCTTTCTCTCCCATCCTTTCTATGAACCGACTTAGGCTGTGATGCAACCCGTCAGCTTCTAAACATCGTTTACACTCTCCGGCTTCTCAAGGTTCATGATCGCCTTAATCTTTGCTGAGTTTGCCTCTAGCCCTCTTTCTGAGACTATGAAACCCAGCAGCATGCCTGCTGAAACCCCGAACATGCACTTAGTCGGGTTTAGATTCATTTGATACTTGCAGAGATTGGTGAAGGTCTCCTTCAGGTCTAGTAGTAGTGACCCGGCTTTCTGTGACTTGATCACAACATCATCAACGTAAGCATGCACGTTGCGTCCAATGTGATTCTCGAAACACTTCTGGATGCATCTCTGGTATGTTGTACCTGCATTCTTGAGACCAAAGGACATAGTTTTGTAACAGAAAGCACCAAAGGGTGTGATGAATGATGTCTTCTCCTGATCATCCACGTTAAGCTTAATCTGGTGATACCAGGAATAAGCATCCAGGAAACATAGCAACTCGCTACCAGCTGTGGCATCGATTATCTAGTCTATACGAGGTAATGCAAAGGGGTCTTTCGGGCAAACCTTGCTCAAACTTGTGTAGTGAACACACATCTTCCACTCTCCGTTTTTCTTCATGACGAGGACCGGGTTAGCCAGCCACGTCGGGTGATACACTTGCATGATGAAGCCGGCCGCTAACATGCAGGATATCTCTTCTCCAATGATCTTTTTCTATCTGCATTGAATCGTCGCGAACCCTGCTTTACCATCTTTGTTGTTGGATCAACATGTAAACTGTGCTCGGCGAGTTCGCTCGGGACACCCGGCATGTCTGAAGGAGACCATGCAAAGATATCTTGATGCTCACATATGAACTCGACGAGCGTGTCTTCCTATTTCGGGTCCATATGAGACCCGATCGAGAACTGCTTCGAGGAATCTCCTTCCACGAAATCAACCATCTTAGTATCTTGTGCGGACTTACAAATTTTCTTATCTTCTTCTTGAGTCGGCTTGTCCAGCACATGCTTGTCTGCCGGATCTACTTGAGACTTGTAGTATTTTTGCTCTTCCTCTGAGCATGCTTGGTCTGCCATGATGGCATCGCCTCTGTCGCACTCTATTGCCATGTCTTTGCTTCCCTCGACAGTGATGGTTCCCTGTGGACCCGATATCTTCAGTTTGAGGTATACATAACACGGTCATGCCATGAACTTGGCGTAAGTCGACCTTTCGAACAGAGCATGATATGGGCTATTCAGATCGACAACTCCAAATGTCAGGTACTCTGACCTGTACTGTTCCTTGCTTACTCCAAGGTGATTTGGCCTATTGGGTGTGCCGACTTTCCTGGCACTATGCCAGGAAAAATTGTTGAGGTTGGTGCGAGCCGGCTTACAGACTAACCCATCCTCCACTTTTGGGCGGGCTCCACCGACATCATATCAAAATACGGACAGTCATCACGTACTTCGATACAAAAACCTCCAGTGGGAAAGCGACGGCCGTCACAACACAACAAACACACTCGAAAGATATATCTCCAGAGAGCCCAGCTGGTAGACACTCCTAGGAAACACTCGCATAAAACCAGAAAGCATGCAATATGCAAAATGCCATCGGGATTGAGGTCATGCTTCTGAAATCCGTAGGCGTAAAGCAAGCCTCGCACAAAATCATGCAAAGGAAAACCGTAACCAACCGGGAAGAGGCTTGGGGAGTACCTCTTTATTGACAGGAGCACGGGTGGCCAGAATATCCGTTGTGGAAAGTATCCCAGCTTGCCGAAACGCGGTTAACTTCTCCTCTGTGACGATGGATTTCACCCAATCTCCAGTCACCTTCTTCACAGTACTAGCAGGGGTAGCAGTAGAAACCCCAACAGTCAGCGCTCCCTTCTCCAACGAACCAGCAGTTGCTAAAGAAAGATCAGCAGTGGTGGGGATATTTTTCTTGGGCGCCATGTCGAAAACAAGAAGCAAGAGCGAAAGCGGATGCGCGCGCGAGGAAGAAGATGAGGCAAGGAAGGCAAAGACAAATGGCAGGGTCAAATTAATCCGCAGCAGAGAAACCTGTATTTACCGTAACCAAAAGCCCATCACAGCCATCGGAGCAAAGATACCACGACACATGGCGCAATCGGAGAGCAATCGGCACAGATCACGCCGCCCACTATGCACGCAAACCAAGGAAACCATCATCACGTCTATAAAAATATCGCCACGTCAGGTCAAATCAGAACTGAAATGGCATCCACCACGGTCAAAAGGAGGGGCCCACCATGACACGTCTCGTCAAAATCTTATTCACTTGCCAAAGATGTCACGCATGAAATTATTCTCCTAATAGACGAACCAAGCTTATAAAACAAAAGTCGATGCAGTTCCGACTGGAAAAAAGCGGAAACTACAAATCAAAAGGCTTGCGACTAATGGCAAAATCAAAACTATATACACAGAAAATGGTTGAGAGGAAACTCCCATCGAGAGAGAGCAAAAACTCTTCGACTGTATTAATAAAAACAATTGAGATTATCCTCTATTACAAGCAATAAAGCACAATCGCAGGGGCTACTCCCATCGGGAGAACTGCCGTGCACCCGATAGAATCAAAAAATAAGAAGCACATAGGTAATTAGTCGACAAAAAGACTAAAACCTTATTCAAAAGCGCAAAATCATAAAGATTCCCGAGTAAAATTCGGCCTATGATATCTCGGATGCTCCATACATAAAATGCAAAGGTAAGACCCATAGATAAGTCGAATAGGGATGAGGACCACTCCATCAGTGTTAAATCCTTGAATTTTACGTATCAACAGATACGATGAAAATCTCGGCGAACGCGCTGGGTAGCAAATTGAAACTACAGAACGATATCAGTAAGTCCATCGACTGGCCTGAGACGAGTCTGTCCAGTATGTTCCAGGCTCGAGCCCAAGGACTCGATACCTGATTGAAGACAAGTAAGGATTTTCCCAAGCACAGTTAACTGGTCACGACTCACCGAATAAACCACGGCCTACTCAGCATAAATCCTTTGGCATAATTCATAATCGAAAGACAAAACACAGAAATATCTTATCAAAAGCATAAACATGAGACGTGCACTATGTAGTGAGTCCATGACTGATTCTCCGAATTAGCCAAGCAATCGGGGGCTAATGACGAGGTTATACCGAATGGATACCCCTTCGTGTGGCTACCTGGTGCACGTAATGACTAAAGCCCAATTGTCAATAGACTGAAGAAGCCCAACAAGCGAAGCCCAAGTCGAAGACTTCTGCCATAGATAGACATAGTCGGTTATACTTTCCATATATGTAATCCTAGTCAGTTACTACCCGAGACCTGTACCTCTATATAAAGGACGGGAGGGTGACCGATCAAGGACACACCCAATCAGAACCACCAAACCCTAGCAAGATCAACATCTTTCAGACCCTTGTACTCGCCGCATATTCACAATCAATAACAAACAAGCAGGAAGTAGGGGTGTTACCTCAGTCGAGGGCCCTGAACCTCGGTAAATCCCGCTTGTCAGCCGACGAATCTACCAACACTACGAGTTCTCTACCTCATAACTCTCACCCTAGGCTAGTAACCATGGGTATTAATGGGGACACCCCTCGTCAACGTGACCGGGGAGCTCCCATTGCCCACTGGGAGCACTTTCCAGGGCGAAAGTTTGATTCCCATATGGAGGTTGTGCTTTGAATGGGCTGCTGGAAAATCGGCAGGCTGCTTTCAGGGGAGTGACCCTGTCGTTGGATTGTCATGACAGATGTTTCCGGGTGGAAACTTGAGATGAGGGGCATGGCGGCTTCTGACATCAGAAGCTTGTCTAACGTGGCATGGGGAAACAAGGATTTACCCAGGTTCAACCCCTCGTCTTGAGGTAAAGACCTACTTCCTGCTTCTGCTTTATTGATATGGGTTTCGAGGACTCGGCTCCTTAGCTTCCTAGTCTCGAGATTACATTGATGGTACTTAGGGTTCTGGTATTGCTTATCTCTCTAGGAACAAGGAGACCGCCTAAGTAGGCGGCGGGTCTCGCTTGAGGTACAAGCCCTGTTCCAGGTTCCTATCATACCCTGACTCTACTCTAAGTCCTCTAAGTCTTCGCCTTCCTTATCAGGACTCCGTATTGTACTTGGTCTCCATCCTTCTGAATCCTTCTTCTAGCTTGCGGGCCAAGGAACACGTCGTGGACCGGCTTACGTGAAACCCGACCCATGTATTTATGCTTGATCGCTCCTGCCAGGACGGCTTATCATCTATGTGGGTGGGCCTACCGGGTTATGATCCCCCCAACAGTAGCCACCAGGATAATTTAGACATCAGACTGGACTTGCTTCAGCTCACACTCTTGTGCGTATTCTCAGGGAAGCCGTCACTGCTTTTGTCCAGGTTATCTAAAAAACGATAAACAACTTATTAGGCAAGCAGGCTCTCGGGTGTCAGTTTGGTCAACTCTTGATGGCGGCCCGTTCATAACCCGGCCATCGCTTGTCGGGTTTCATTTCTCAAAGCTTTTGACTCTCCTCTTTCTTTATTCTATCTTCTTGTTGTCGGTCAACCTCCCGGGACAACGACATATTTAATGTATATCCTTGCGCGGGAATCGAGGAGACAATAACCACCTCGGGGAAGTCAAGATTATGTCAAGAATATCTTTTGTCTGTTGGATCTTGTCCCCCATAGATAATCATTATGTTTCTACCTGTACTTTTTATCCCCTAGGTCAAACCCTAGGATCTTATAAATAGGAGGCCGGGGTAAGAAACAACTCACTCTCCCCCGCGCCCACTCCCTTCATCTTCCTCCTCGAGCGCATCGCTCTGAATTACTGAGCTCTTCGAGACCAAGCTTTGTCGGAGTATGGGCATGATTGATAGGAGACGGGGGTCCTCTAGCCTATGGATGGATGTGGGGAAGAAGGCTGGAGTCGTCGAGGTCGGGATTGAACACGGCGAGGTTACCCAGCTTCAGATCTCGCAGCGGTGGCAACACCCTACGTGCTGCTATAATTCACTATAAGGCAATAGCCGTGAACAGGTTACAATGTGTATGAGCTTGGCCCTAAAGGCCTCCCGGTGGCCAGCTTATATAGGCCGCCAGACCCCGGGTTACAAGGTAAGTACTTGCCCGACAAGTAAATAGAGTCCTAGATCTAACCGGCTTGGTTGCCGCCTTCCGTCTTGGGCTTGGTGGCTTGATGGGCTAAGGCCTTCCGCCTTTCTTGAACCGTCCGCCTACTTCCGTGTACGTCAGCTATCTAGGCCGCCCGGCAGGCAGCAGCCTTGCCACCCTTGGGCCACCCTGGACTAGCCGGATTGATCCATCTCAGGGATACCCCAGTTGGTATATCTCCAACATTATCCCCCAGAAAGGTTGAAGTTCTCCAGGTCCCGGCTTCTTCTTGATCTTCATTCTTCAATGTCGGCGGCTGCAGGATTTGAACCATTCTGAAAAAAACGAGGAGCGTGTACCATAATGCTGGCACACGGCCGCCTTTATCCGACAGAGGAAAGACGGCTTAGCTTAACTTGCCGGATAGCTTTTTATGAAGGCCTAATCCTTGACGGCTAGTCAAAATTATAGTTGACAGATGACGTCATTTGGTCCACGACAGTTTGAAACCAAACAAAACGAAATTGTGTCATGATTGCAAATTGCGGGAAAAGATGAGTTGAGGAGATCATGCGATCGTGCGTTGCTTCGTGGCCATCTGGATGATTGCCACATGTCCGGCTTTGGGACCATTGTATAGATCGCAACGCCCAGTGAATAAATAAGGAGGCACGGCGTTCATCTTCTTCCTCTGCACTTCATCTTCTCTCACTCTCGTCTCTTGCTCTCCCGCACTCTCCACCGCACCGAGAGAAAAACTTCCAGCGACCATCGCATTTACGGCGTCCTTGCACACGGCGATGGCCACTGGCCCAAGCAGCTCTCCGACCGCGGCGGATACCGAGGTCGAGCTCGCCCCGACCACGGCGGTGATGGGCAGCTTGTTTCCTGCTCTTCGACGGGCCGTACGGGCTTCACGCCCGGTACTTCTTGAATCTCTTCCTCCGCTCCTACCGCGCATGCCCGTGCGGCGGCGACCTCGGCGCCCTCGTCTTCGACCACGCCGGCGGCGACGGGCAGCGCGGCCGTCGACGAAGAGGAGGAGCCAGCGAACCTCGGGTCACGCTACTGGCTCCCCTCCATGGTGGACGAGGAGGTCCTCAAGGACTTGGAGGGGGGCAGCTACTTGCCGACCTAGGAGGGATGCAGGTGGCGGTCCGCCTTCGGGGACATCGTTCCTGCTCCGAAAGCCGGCGAACAGGTAATCCTCACCTCCCACCTAGTCAGGGGAATGACGTTGCCGCCTTCGACCTTTTTTAGTGAGGTGCTAGATCAGAATGGGCTCCAGCCCCATAACATCGCACCCAACAACATCTTAGTATTAGTCGGCTTCACACCTCTATTTGAGGGTTATCTAGGTGTTAGGCCTAGTTTAGACTTCTTCAGATATTGCTTCCATTTCCGGCGTCAAACTGTGCCGGATGGAGGTCTGGCGACCTGTAGCAGTGTTACTTTCAACTGCCTCCAAGGACGTCAATGGTATCCCAAGATACCTTACATTGAGTTCGTCAAAGGATGGACCTCCACCTTCTTCTACTGCCAAGACATGGCAACGCCGGGGCGCGAGTTTGGCGTCCCCGCCTTTGTCAACGCGCTGCCTATGCCCAAGCCGTGCTGGGACGAGGGGGTCCCCAAGTTGACGGAGGAGCTCCCCCTTATTCAAAGGTCGATCGAGTTCCTCACCAAGACGATGGAAGCCCCGTTCCTGGACGGGGTGGATACCGTCATCTACTGGCTTAGCCGGCAAATACTGTCGTTGCGGTATAGCCCGCATAAGATGTGTCAGTATTAGCCTACTGCCACAGTTTCTCTTCGCGTAAGCGAGGAGGGGTTACCAGCTGCCGAATTGGCGGCCCGACTTCGCAGCCTTGTCAAATCAAGGCTGGTGAAGGTGGTGGAAGGATTTCCAATGCACACCCACGACAGCCCTCCCCTTGAGGTAAGAATTTCCATTTTTGCTCTTCTTTGAGAGCTTTGCTGGCTTGTTATAGTTTTCCTTAACACTTGTCCTTTTAGTTTATGTAGCTCTCCGCTCTGGGGAAAAATACATGGCTCCCGCCTTTTATGAACCGGGAGCCGGGAAAACCAACAAGCACAAGGCGTCCGGCGGATCTTCCTCTCCGGCCAGTGCCGAGAGGAGAAAACGGACCACATCGGCAACTAAGCCGGTGCTCGTCGACAACGACGAGAACGTGGGGATTAACATCCCCCGAAGGTAAAACGTCTCCGCCTTATTTGCCTTGTCGGTCCTATTCTTTGCTGGTGTCATCTGACTAACTTTATCCTGTTGCCAGGGATCGGGTTGCGAGTTCCAAGTTGTCGGCCAAGTCCCTGCTGGGCAGGGGAAAACGAACCCTTGGCACTTCTCCTGCGGCCATGCCGCCAACTCCGCAGCTCCAGGTCGGTGGGTTCATGAGCGATGCCTGCAGGCGGTCCGAACCCCAGGCTCCGGCTTCAAGTCCTTCGCCAAGGACCTCCTCAACTGGTCGTGCCGCCAGAGCCCCTGCTCGTTCGGTTGAGGCTGCGGCCAATGATGCCAGCCAATCATGGGCCACCAAAGAGGAGCTGATGGAGGAGGCTGCCGGTGGGCCGCCTAGGGCAGCCCCAGATTTTGAAGGCGGTAAGGTCAGGGTTCCTTGGGTGTCTCAGAGGGACGCCAAGGAGTCATCCTTGGCCTTTGCCGACTTCAACGCCAAGACCTTCGCCGACTTGGAGGGCGATATTGTGGTAAGTTGTTATTCTGGCACTGGTAGCATATACATAGTCATCCCCCCCCCCCCCATCCCGAGCCCTTAGGTGGCAATGCGATGGAATTATTGCCGGCTGAGTGGTTTTTGACAATATGTCATATGCTACTGACTATGTCCACAGGGCATCCTTGCCGCCAGTGTCGAGCTCATCTCCTCCAGGGCCGACATAAACAAGCGGTATTGCGATCTGAAGAAAGATTGTGATGCCAAGGACGCGCGGATTGCCGAATTGGAGGTGGCCCGCAAAAAAGATGAAGGTAAAAATACTGAGTTTTTTCCGTCTGCCATGTTATGTTTGCTGCCGCCAATCATTTAGTCGGCTTGTTCGTATTGTAGAACTGCTAGATCACGCCCAAGATATATTGAAGGTGTCTACTGACATGCAAGCTATTATGAATGAAGCCTCTGATTTGGCGGCCGCCAATTTGGCGATGCAGGAGGAGCAGCAGAAGGAGATGGAGGCTCAACAACTAAAATTTGCGCAGGAGACTAGCCAGCTGATAGGCGAGCTGGATAGCCTGCGCAAAAAGTTGGAGGAGGAGGAGAAGGCGGCTGCTGAAGAAATATCTAAGCAGACTTCTCGGGCCCATACCGCAGAGGACGCGGTGGCAGCTCACATGATCGAGCTTTCCTCCTTCCATAACTCGGTCCTTGGTAAGCTTTTCTCAATCTTCACCTTGTAGTTAAGAAAAAACATTATAGTTTTGGCTAACGATGACGTCTTTATTTTTGATGGAGTTGCTGCTGGCTTAGGCGATGACAAGGTTGTCAGCCCCCGCCTAGATCGCCTTGCGCGTCTGGGTTAGCTGATCACCGAGACATTGGCAACTTCAGCGACGTCCTAGCATGCTGGATTAAGCAACGAAGCTACACAAGAGCTCGTTGAAGTCGGCGGCGCGGGGCGGTGCCAAGACTGCACTTGTCTTGTTGATGGCCCACTACCCCGAGGCGGAGTTCGATGTCGTCACCGAGGGCATGCCGTCTTCCTATGAAGACGACAACGAGGTCCAGTCGGCCGTTGTGTTGAACAACGTTGCGGGCTACGCCACGCGGGTTGCCGACATGGTGGACGCGACGGTCTTCTTTAGGCGCCATCATGTGTCGCATGCTGGAGGAGATGTCGAAGTTGCTGCCACGACAGAGGCGGAGGGGAGCGATAGCTCTGGGGCTGAAGTTGACAGCCCCCATGCCTAATGCTGGCAGCCCCCGAGCCAATGTCGCGATTGTCGGCGCCATCCTTTTTGTGCTTCTTGGCAGCTAGCCTCCTCCTGCCCCTGAAACAATTTTATCTCAACTTGTAATATCTGTAAATAACTTTTGGAGATGTACTGCTAGGTGGGAGCCAGCTAACTTTATCTTTCTACCTAAGTAGACTTGTTGTTTATTTGGCCCGCCTTAATTTTATTTTGATTTATATGCTTGACTTTTTGTATGTTGGCTAACCTCAGCCAGTAACTTTAGCTGAAACAACCAGGGCTAGTACCATATGTTTAGAGTCAGAAACAGAAGCCAACATGTTGGCGCCAAAGACATACTACTAGGCGAACCACATATAAGTAATCAAAAATAAAGAAATTAGGCGGCGCAAAAAGTTAATTTTTGCTTAGGTTTGGCTCGAAAGCTGCAAGTATCTACCAGTTTGAACCTTTGCATGGAGCTAGAAATTAGGTAACTTAGATACATATGGGTATATGATTGCAGGAAAAGACAAAAGATGGCATGCTTCTCAACACAGATGAGGAGCCATAGAATTTTATTTCACAATCATATATAACTTATTACAATAAAAAATTTCTAAGTGTAGAAAGGACGTAGCTGCTCAATTTTCCAAGGCCGTCTTGTTTGCTTGAACGGGTCGCCAATGGCTCGCTTGCGCTTGGTTCCTCTCCTTCCTGTCTGCTTCTTGCGCCTTTTCTTTTCTTCTGCGTCCCGGATGTCAGACATGTAGTAGGAACCATCGAGCAGCGCCTTCGTGACTATAAACGGTCCTTCCCATGACAGGGATAACTTATGCAAGCCTTTTCTTTCTTGAATTAGGCGGAGAACCAAGTCACCTGTTCTGAAACTTCGCTTCCGCACTCTCTGGCTATGATAGCGACGGAGTTGTTGCTGATACAAGGCGGTGCGATGGAGAGCAATGTATCTTTCTTCATCCAACAAGTCTAGGCTATCATGTCTTGCATCTTCTACGTTTCGCTCGATGTAGGCTTGAACTCGTCGGGAATCGTATTTCATGTCGGTGGGTAGCACCGCCTCTGTGCCATATACTAAGAAGAAAAGAGTGTAGTTGGTAGATCTGTTTGACGTTGTACGCAAACTCTAGAGCACGGACTGTAACTCATCTGCCCAGGCGCAGGCTGCCTTGTGTAATGGAGCTTCGAAACGAGGCTTAAGTCCTGAGAGGACGAGGCCGTTTGTACGCTCTACTTGCCCATTTGATTGAGGGTGTGACATGGATGCCAAATCAAGTTGGATGTCGAGATCATTGCAGTATTCTTCTATGTCGCCTTGAGACAAGTTGTTTCCATTATCTGTGATAATGCTGTGTGGAACACCGAACCGAGAGATAATTCCCCAGAGGAAATTAGTGGCTGTTCATGCGTCAAGTTTGCTGATCGGCTTGGCTTCGACCCATTTAGTGAACTTGTCGACATCAACCAATAGGTGGGTTTATCCACCTTGTGCCTTCTTGAAGGGACCAACCATATCTAAGCCCCAACCGCGAACAGCTAGGTGATTAGGATTTTCCTGAGTTCTTGTGCCGGTAAGTGAGGTTGGTGGGCGTACAATTGGCAGCCTTTGCATGATTTCAGGATTTGCTCGGCGTCTTCTTTGGCGGTCAGCCAGTAGAAACCTTGTTAGAAAGCTTTGGATACAATGGACCTGGCGGAGGCGTGATGCCCACAAGTGCCAACGTGTATATCCTTCAGGATTTCCCGGCCTTCTTCTGGCAATATGCACCGCTGGTAGATACCGCACGTGCTTCGCTTGTATAGCTCGCCTTTGATAATTGTGAATGCTTTTGCTCGCCTTATGATTTTCCTTTTCAACACCTTATCATCTTCCGGCAACTTTTGGTCGACTAAGAAGTCGAGATAGGGGACAGTCCAATCTGGCTGGACCAGGTAGACGGTATGACTTGCCTCTTATACTGGTTCTTCTGCATAGGGGTCCAACAAGTCGACGCCCTTAATGGACGGCTTGTGCAAATGTTCCAGAAAAATGTCCTTTGGCACTTTTTTGTGTTCTGACCCGAGCCTAGCGAGCGTATCTGCCGCCTCGTTTTCAGCTCTTGGAACATGCCGGACTTTGTAGCCCATGAAATGTTTGGCGACTTCGTCAACCTTGGCTCTGTATGCCGCCATTGTTGCGCTTTTCGCATCACATGTGCCACTTACTTGTTGTGTGACTAAGTCGGAGTCACCATAACAGAGGTTTCTTTTGACACCAAGGTCGTTTGCCACATGTAGTCCGTGAAGCAAAGCTTCGTACTCTGCTACGTTGTTGGTTGCCTGTGAAGTGGATATGCAACACGTAGCTGAGCTTATCTCCTTTTGGTGTGCGCAGGATAACCCCAGCCCCTGAGCCTTTGAGCATCTTTGATCCGTCAAAGTGCATGACCCAATATTCTGACTTGGTGAGTACTGTTTCCTCCATGGCCTCTGTCTAGTGGGCAACAAAATCAGCAAGTGCTTTAGTCCTGATGGATGTCCGTGGTTTCTAGACTATATCCAAGGCGGCAAGCTCGATGCCCCACTTGGCGATTTGGCCTGTTGTCTCTGTGTTGTTGATTATGTCTCCCAACGGTGCCTTGCTGACTACTGTCACTTTGTGCTCCTGGAAATAATTCCTAAACTTTCTGGCGGCGAAGAATACGCCATAAGCTAGCTTCTGTTAATTTTGATACCTCTACTTGGAGCCGGAGAAGAATTCAATGATTAAGTAGACCGGACGTTGCTCATACGCCGCGGTTTCGCTTTCCTTTCTTTCAACAGCCAGGACAACGCTGCCAACTGCACCAGTTGTCGCGATGTAGAGCAGCATTGTGTAACACCCCAAATTTTGTAAGCAACAAAAACTTAATTAACAAAGACCCAAATCTCAGAGGGAACAAAAACTTATTGAAATGTCTTGTTAATGGATGTGTTTATCCTCTGATTGCTCTGTTGGTCATGTTGTGTTTTGTGTCTATGTTGATAACCTCTCTAGCTATCAACCCCAAAACTCAACCTAGTTATAATATGACATCTGATAACAATGTTTTGATAGATAAAACAGTCCATATATCTTCTGCTATCTTATGTTTAACAAAACCGTATTTACCATGATGTTCTGAAATCAGCAGCTACCCAAAGACCTTTTATTTTAGAAAATAAAAGTACTTCCAAAACCTATATGTTTGATGACTATAAAAGACTATATAACAAGTCCTAATATATTTTGAGTTTTATAGGTAGCTAATATTAGCAACTCTCTTTTAAGAACCCCATTTCTATTGCTCTTGGAAATCAATTCCAAGAATGTTTGTTTAATTATATTCCTACCAAAAATACCCTGTTGATCTCTTCCTCTCAAATATTTTGATTTATATTAAAAGTATGGTTAGTGATCCAATTTGTGTGGGTGTTTATCTATTCGCATGTGTGGTTGGCCTTTATGTAATGTGCCTATATTGTTTCCCATAAGTGTGTTATTTTATGTGTGTTCATGTGGTGGTGTTTGAGACAACATTTTATTTATATAATTTAATTGTGATCATTCATGCTTTAATGGTGTGCCTTATGGTTGTGGTGTGTTTAATTTTTTTATATTATTATGTTTGATTTTAGGAGAAACTCAAACATTACCCTTTTTCAAATATGAAATAACTATCTTCATTTCCATAAATGTTTAGCATTTCTAGCGCATGACAATTAGGGTTTATTTTGTTAATCTTGGAAATACAAAACCTCTAGTATCATCTATATCACCTCTACTTTCCATTTATAGCCTCCTTTAAATCTCACAAAAATGTTTGATCACTAACTCTTGCTTGTTTTGAGTGCTTAAACCTAAGGTGGCCATATGTTGTGTTATAGAGTAGCATTTTGACATTTTTGTATCTAGTGATGTTGAGCCCTTTTTACATAAGCTCTTAAACCAAATGATGCACCTATAACCCTTCTGATCAACCTGTCTTGTCCCTAATTTTTCTTGCCAAAGATTTTTCCAATCCATCTTAGCAAAGTGGCCTAATCCTTATTTTTCCAAGATTGTATTTAACTAAACCTACGCCTCTCCTCTTGTCCATCATGTGATTTTGGGTGTGCACTGGACCTCCACCCCTCTGGAAACTCTTAGCACGATTTTTGTCAAACCCTAGCCCTCCTTTTCTTATGGCCCTTTTCTTCTTGGCATTCTATCAAGCACCCTGGGGGCAGGAGAGACCACTCCCTTACTCCAACCCCTCCAACGGTGTTGCGACGTCCACTAGGCTCCAAGTCGTGCCCCTGGGTACTCATGATGGTCTCCACCGCCCAATTCGACCAATAGCTCTCCATCGCCCCCCCCCCCTTGCGTGACCATGCACCCCGACCTCATGAACCGGACACCCTCTCCTCAAATGCAGCCGAGGCCACCCCACCTCATCTCACCTTGCCCATTGCACTCATGCTCGTCCACTCTCCCACCCCCTACGAGATTTCTCAAGCTCTCCCCCCCTGCAGCGCTGGAACGCGAGGAGATCATCGCTCGGCCCGAAATACTTCGAGCTCGATTGACTCTGCTACCGACCCTCTCTTCTCGCCATTGTTGCGCCATCGTACTCCCCTCTGCCCTAGCTATCTCTGAGACATTCCCGTTTCTCTGCAGATACGCCGGAGACGCCGCTGCCCCGTCGTGCCCTCTTCGGACGTCCTCGACGTTCCCGTCGCTCGGAAGTTCGCCGAGAAGATCTACTGCCTCCCCCGCCGTTCCCAAGTTCACCGCACCCGCCTCCGTGCACGGCATGCCTTGGAGAGGCTCTAGGTCAGCAGGACGTGACCCCCTCCATTTTTAGGGTTTTCTCCCGCTCTGTCTGTTCCGCGAGGAAGTAGAAAGCCAGAGACCGTCGATCTGCGCATCAACGGTCACCATTGAACCCAGCCCGATCTAATCCTAGACCTCCGTTCTAGATCAGGCGGCCGCGAAGCCCTTCGCCTGTGCGCGAACTGCCGCGGGCCGGCCCAGCTCGCTGGCAAGGCCCAGAGCCAGATCGGGCCCATCCTCTTGTTTTTCTATAAAATCCTTTTATCCTGTTAGTTTACCTTGTAGCTTTAATTCATTTGTGGAAGATTTGTGGATGCAAAAATTTTGAAATACATTTTGTTGGATTGCTGTGTGTTTTCTTGACCATGTGGTACTAGCCGTTTGCAAAAATATTTTTGTATGTGTGCTCTATGTTCAATCTTGTAAAAACTGGAATTTTACCATTTACTTAATAACTTGAGTTTTATAGATCCAACATTAGCAAACTTTAGTTCTATGGAAAGCCCAGGATAATACCTACATAGATCTATAAGCCTTGCATTAAGGAGATGTGTCTAAATAAAGTTCTATTGTTTAAAAATGAATTTTAAATCAGTAGCTAATTGATGAATTTTAAATCTTTATTTAAAATTCTTTTGGAGTAAATCCAATTGCATGTGGTAGATATTGGTATTTTCTATCATATACTAGCTTGGTAGAATTTTTCATCTTATATTTTGCTCTTGGTAGATTATTTGCTAAAACAGTAGGTTATTTCACTTAAAAATGGATATTCTTATTTTCTGTTATTTGCATGTATCTAGTTTTAATTGTTTGTGCCTTGTATGTTTATACAAATGGTTTAGGAGTATTTTCGTGTAGCACCTATGTGTTTTGTTTATCATACCACACTGGTTTTGTCTCAAAAATATTTAAACTTTGTGTTGCACATTAAAGCAAGTAAAAAGTATGTTCTTCACTTAAAATGGAATATCTTGAGTTGGGAGTGTTCAAATGTGGTGAATCCTATATCTACAGAGAGCTTAAGGAAATACCTATCCATACAAATTAACCTTGCATACAGGAGATTCCTAAATCTGAAACTATATTCATTATGGTTTTGAGACCAGTAGCATTTGCTTTATTTTTAGCCACTGCCTTGTAATAGCTTATTATGCAAATCCAATTTTCACCACTTCATATGGTTTCTAGGTGTAATGTGGTATAAGGATTCTACTTTATGAACATTATCTTAGGAGTTATGATTTATCTACCAAAACAGCAACATTTGGCTAATAGAAGTATTAGCTTTTAATCATCTGTTCTTAGCAAATGCGATTTGTAGAAATATTACTAATCAACTTTTGAAGTTCATAACCATAACCCAATAATAATGACTTGGTTAAACCACTTTAATAATGTGTGGTGCATTGTTTACTTATGTTTAGCATTATTCACGTTGTACCCTAATAATAACATCAATTGTGTTTATATGCTTTGCTTGTGGGTATGTTTGTGTGTTATGTTTAATCTCTTTAAAGCATCATCTTATTTATCCAATAAATGTAATAACTTAATTCCCTGTTTTACTTGAACTGTTATGTGTTGATGTGCTTAGTAACTCATAAGTCCAGAAACTTAGGTTATCCTTTAATAGCCTTAATAAATTCCCTGAAAGTATTGCTAGTCCCTTCACATCTGAGTTTCACATAGTTCATCTTGTTTCCTAGGAGTTGCACTAATTTCATTTGTGTGTTATGCATGTGAATGACTGTTTGGTGTTAAATTGTATCCAGTAGTTCCTTGTGTTTTGCAATGCTTCATATATGACTTTCTTATTTTCGATTGTTGTCAACACTTGGTTGCCATGTGATTGTTTGTTTATTGGTTGAAGCGACCTTATGTGTGATGTCCTATTAAATAATCCTAATGCACCATTTTTGCCTAGTTACTTGATAGTAGGTGTTTCTTGACCTAGTAACATGTTTGCATGTGAGTGTGCTCAATGCTAGTGTTAATGTTAACACTTGCTTGTGTATTAAGATACGTTTGTCTGAAGTATTTCCGGAACTATTAAGATACTTTTGTCTGAAGTATTTCCTGAACTACTAAGATACTTTTGTCTGAAGTGTTTCCTGCAGCTATTATAACAACTCTTGTTAAATGATATAATAACCCTAAGTGATGTGTTGTTTTAGTGTTCTGTAAAACTACCTTTTTAATACTCAGAGTTGTGGTGTATATTCCCTTAGGAGTATCTATTGTTTGTCTTAGCTCTATGGACCTTGTTGTTTATTGTTTATTAGCTAAAGGAATTGTCTGCTTTTGACTGTTAGCTAAGTGTCTTGTGTGATGCTTGCTGTTTAGTATGTCCTTGTAGTTTTGTCTGGTATTCTGAGTGTGCTTCATTTTCCTGTTAACGACGTTAGATACTATCGGGAAGGAACTAGAAGTGAGGAATGAACCTGAGGAGCATCAAGACCAAGACCAAGGACATATTGCTGAGCCAGGCAAGCCCACCTCACCACTATAATGAATCCTACTATTTTATCAAGCATTGTTTTGTTTTCAAAATGAAATGATGCATGTTTAACTTCTTTTGTGGTACCTTGCCACCCAAAAACTATTTTACAAAAGATTGTTTGGCCAAAGATATCCGCTAGAATACTTTAGGTATTACAAACAGAGTTTTGCTTGATGAGCCTTGTTGTTGAAGGCTCCATCAAGAAGATTAAGTTTTCCAGTAGATTTTCTTTCATATACTTATCTCCAAACTATTGGATGGGAACCTATTTGATAAAACTGTTTTACGGAGGAAAACCCGAGTTGCTGGGAGCAATCAGGGATGTTTGCGAAAACCCGAGCTGCTGGGAGTAGTCGGAGGATGGGAAGTTGTTTTTGAAAAACAAAGTACTGCCCTAGCAGCCGCTCGAACAATTAACCCATGCAACCACACTACCTGACATGGGTAGGGCTTAGTCGGAAGCTTGTCCGTCTTAGTGTTGGGGCTCTCATACTTTCTATGAGGGCTGGGCCCTCGAAGCCGGGTTGTCGCCCGGAAGAGACAATACACTGCTGCGGATCAGCAGCCGGACGATTACGGCAGGTCTCCTGACGTGGCGGTGTGGCGTCCCGAGGAAAGACCAGGAGGTCTAGTGGAGCACACGGTTCCGAGGAGAACAAACCTACCGGGAGGCCCCAATACTAGGGTGGTCATCGTGTTATCCGGACCCCCGCATGCTGTCGAATGACGGGCCGTGGCAGACACGGCGGAAGGACCGATTGGTGTGGGTAAAGTGTACCACCTCTGCAGAGTGTAAATCTATTCGAATAGCCGAGTCCTCGGTCATGGACGGTTGGAAAGGCCACTGATCTAGGCGTATGTGCAATTTGGTTTTAAAAGAGAAATGTTTTCGGAGGAAACAAAGAGTCATCAAAGAGGTACCTGGGAGGTACGGAATTTGGGTGAGGATAGTTGATCTCAGGGAGACAACCAGTCCGATCTCAAGTCAGGAAAAAGGGTTACCCCTATCCTAGTGTTTTGATAAACTTTTACAAAAGAATGTTTTGAACTTGGATATGTCCTTCTATATCTAAGAGAAGAGAATTCTATCTCTAAATGTTTTTCTTCAACAAAGATATAGAGATGTCGTATTCTCTATGCCTAAAATCATCGTATTTGAAAACTAAGCCCTATAGTCGTATATAGAAGCTATCCCAGTTTTCGAAAAGTGTTTTCTTGCTTTATCATGAAAACTTAAGCCTTAGAGGTGGTCTTGCAAATACGTAAATGTACTCATATAGCTATGTCCCTGGATATTCAAACGTCCAGGTTTTCAATGAGGAGAGATACGACAAGAAGGAGGAGTACGCCGACGACTACGCCAACTGATTGTCCCGCTCAACTGCTCTATGGGAAATGCGTCAGGACGTGACGAGGGCCGACGCTAGCCGAATCTTCCGATGTACCTTAGTTCATTTTCGTCATGTGCGACGATGTTTGTAGACTTGGTCGTGTGACTTCTATTTATGTACGTCTTGCTCTATTCGAGTTGTATGATGTAACTTTGTATACCATGTTGGTTATGTGATCGCGATGCACTGATCATTGGGATCGTGATCTGTGTACATAACATGGGCATCTCAGGCTGGTTGTCAGAGGGGTCCTCACACATTGGTTCCTGCGATCGAGGTGCTGCCAATATGTGTAACATCCCAATATTTTGGAATGTTTAAAAATCACTAAAATTTAAAACTTTTGTTTTGATTAAAATAAAATATTAAAATGCATAAGAAAACCAACTATAAAAGACTTCAAGCATATTGAAAGAGTTTAATATTTCAAATATCTCAGTTATCATTATTTCCAAAAGTTGCTTCAAATTAAACATTTTATTATCCATTGTATTTTTTTAAACCTCAATATGTAATTTGACAAACGTTTTACAAAATTTCAAACCATTTCCTTGTAATAAAAAATTTCTTTATAAGTATTTGATTTCAACCACTTAGCCTTAGCTATTCATAAATTAAAATAATATTTACAAGTGTTCTTTGAAACTACTTAAAACATGATCTATTTGCCAAATGTTTTTCATTTTCTTTAACTAAGTTCCAAATATAGTTTTGAAAATTACAAGTCTATAGTTTATAACTTTAAAACTTCGTAGATTTAAATTAATGAATTATCCAAATAGACATTTCTTTAACTTAAATTACTTTCATTAATTCTCAAATATAAATTGATCTTCATGAATATATATCCAATATAAGAAATGAATGAAATTTAAAATCTTTTCCAAAGTTGTTTTATGGAGTTTCAAATGATTTATCTTAATATAACATATAATGGTGTACAAAATAATATTGAATTGAATCCATTATTTTTCCTTTTACTTTAAAAATATTTATCTTCTATTATTTTACTATTATACCAAAATAAAGGTGAATGGTTACTAAAAATGAATTTTAAATAACTTAATATCAACCATATAGGATTGTGGTAATTTCATAATTTTTATTTAAACCCAAATAAATTAATTAAATTACTAATTTCAAAGTTGACCTAAATGGGCAAATTTGCATTTTATGAATATTTCAAAATTATTAATTTTAAAAAGTTTTCAAAACATGCCCACTAATGTTTAAAAACATAGATAAGAATATTACAAATTTTTAGAAATTTATTTGACTTGATTTGGAGTCTTAAATCAAAAGGTATAAAATCAATAGAAAAAACAGAAAAGAAAAAGAAAAAACCCTGACAGGCGGGACCCACCTGTCAGGGGGAGAGGTCGTCTTCAACCTCTGGCTGGATTTCACGCCCGAGACCGCCGGAGTTTCCTTTCTTCAATTCGCGCAATGAAGGCCGAATTCAACGTCCCGACCCTCTCCATATAATACCCCGACTCCGTCGCTTCTTCCCGCACGCAAAACCCTAGAAATCCCGCCACCAGGCTGCTCGCACGCCGCCCCGAAGCTCCTCGGTTGCCACCACCGTATTTCTTCCCTTCCGGCCAAGGTAGCACGCCCCCGAGCCCGAGCCCGAGAACCTCTCCATCCTCTTCCTCAAGTTTGAGCGCACCTCCTTATGTCCTCCCCTATTCGTTTTCCCAGATGTTTCGTCGAGGACGAACCCAACCGGAGCTTGCCGGAGCAAACCACGCGTCCGCCCTCCACCCCACGCCTCTGTGAGACGCAATCGAGACCGCCACCTCGCCCATCCACTTCGCCGTGTCCTCGTGCGTCCCACCGTCGTCTCCCTGGAGCGAGACGACCACCGGAGGAAGAGAACGGTCCTCGCCCGACGCCGGCGCCGCCGGCTTCGTCAAGTCCGGCGACCGGAGCGCCGCCACCCTTTGGTCAACCACTGTGAGCCCTTCGATCTCTTTCCAACGGCTGAGATTAGAATTTTATTTTTAACCGGTACAGTTACATCTAGACCGTAGATCTAGATCTGGACCGCCCATATCCAATCACTTAATCCAGTCAGCAGCCACCTCAGCTCCGCGTCAGCAGCCCAGTCAGCGCTGACGTGGAAAATGAATTTCTCGATTTAGTTAATTGGCAGTTTTGTAGAAAAGCCCCAGCATATTCAAACCTTCATAACATTTTAATCACTTATCCAAATTTTATATTTTTGAAAAGCCCTCGTCTTGTAGAATATTTTAGATCTGTTAGAATTCAAATTTGACTTAGTTTAAAATATTCAAATTTCAAATGGATGATTTGAGTATATTTATCATAACTTTAAATCTATAAATTCAAAAATTGCAAATAAAATTGTTTCGAAACTTTATAATATTTGTAATTTGATGCCTCTGTTATAAATATTTTTGAGAAGTATTTGGATGATTTCATAGTTATACATTTAATTGGAATAGTTTGATTATTTTGATATAACTTTTGATAGAAATATTATTTTTGAGTAAATTCAATTGCAATAAATTTATTTAAATCACCTATGTCTATTAACACCATTTATAAAAGTTGTGTTATAAAAACAATAAATCACATAAAACTTTAATCTATATGTTTTCCTTTTATTATGTTTTGCAAAATTAGAAACTAATTAAATTGCAATTATAACTTTATGCATACTTTATAAATATCAAAAAATTAGTATGATGTTTCTTGTGATTTAAAATTGTATTTCATGCATAACTTATTTTATTATATAGTTATACCCCTCATAGGAAAACTCCTCCCTCATTTTCTCTAAGTTAGGATTATTTTCAACTTAGTATTTTGGTAAAATGCTATGTACTTAGACACTTAGTATTTTCAACATGGAGCTAGAAGGCCACTGAAGGACTTAGCCAAAACAAGAATTCAGAAGTATCTTCAAGGAGCAGAAGCACTTAGAATAAAATCAAGAAGAAGGTCATGAAGACCAACCAGCAAATATTTTCTAAGTCTTGCTTCCTCTCTCTCTTTTCTCCCTTTTTCTCATAGCCTTATGATGACTAAGTTATATTCAAGACCAACCTGGAGGCTATGAACACCATCAAGTCTTCAAAGCCATCAAGTCTACAAAATTGCAATGAAGTCATCACATCAAGAATAAAATGAAACAAGGAGAAGATTCTCCATTCTTCATTCTATCTTTTCCCTCTTTCCTAATCTTGTATTTCACTTAAGACTTAAACAATTTTTGATCATATTATTACGATCTTGAAGTTTGTTGGATCCTAGCGGCATAGTGAGATGAAGCGGCCATGAGACAAACCTTACATGTCCACGTACATGAGACCTGTTCCACAACTTAAGTGGCTGGCCGGGTGTGTGTCTTTCTCACTATAGTGAATATCCAATTTACAAAGAGTTGATAATAATTGTTGATCACCTTGAAGTATAAACTTAGTATTTTCTCATATTTTTCCACATTATGACTAAGCCATTTGATTGCTTATTCAAGATTTTTTATAACGAAGTTATTTTGTCCAACCTATGACCTATGACCTTAGTCCTTGGTAATTTTTGACCAACCTAATTGCCTTGCAATAACTTAAAATGTTTTCATAGCATGACATGCATCTCTAGTCCTTAGAAATATTTTGCACATCATGCATAAACATATTAAGTTTTATGAAACTTGTTTGTTCATTATGTATGTGTTTGTATGCGTTGTGTAGTTGTGTTTTATGTTGATTGTTGTATTGTTGCTTGTCTATATTGTTCAGATTGAACGGAGAGTTCTGACTTACGTTGAAAAAGAGTTTGTGAGCAAAGACATCATTCAAAGGCAAGTGGCACACCTCATAAACCTCCTACTATTTTCTATATGCATTACTTAGTGTATTTTTACATAAGCATGTGTAGGATAGTATTGCTATGCTAAACCTGTGTAGAAATCCCTTACTCCTGTGTCTAGGTTCCTATGCAATACTTAGTAGAATTATTGATGCTATGCAAATGTTGTTTTGTGAAAATCTAAATTCTACTAAGTTAATAATGAAACACCTGGGTGGTAAGAGGTTGTATGGTTTATGTTGAGTGGCTACTCAGGCCATGTCTATGGTACCTGGAGTACGTACACTTGTGAATGGCCACCCAGGAACAGAGGAATCTGAAGAACTCCGAGTGACGATCGCTTCCAGTGCAGCCATTGCCAATGGGCTCTGGCTTGATCAACTAAGTTGCGTGGACTCTCTCCGGCTTGACAAGCAGATGTAGAGGGTGTTAGGTGGAATGGGTCAAGCCAGGTGGGAGGGAAAATGCTTCTGAAAGATCTCGTCTCATTCTTCTCCTTTTCCTTATCACTATAAGTGTGTAAAGGATAGTTTGGGTTGAATGGGTACAATGGTGAACGTGCACAAGCTCCGCAGAGTGTAAAACTAAGGACGTAGTCGTGTCTCCGGTACGGTCAATTTGAGCAGCTGATCACGGACGTCAACGGAGGATTCCACCATTCCAACTTCAGAAATAAAACTTGATGGGTTAACAAGGATAGAATGAGATCGTGGTTTTCTTACCACGAATGTCTCGAATAGAAGAAAAGTGTTTCCAAATAGTTAGGAAAAATTGCCTTTATGGAAAATAGACTTGAACTCCACCAGCCAAATAAGCATATAGGTTATTAGAGTTATTCCTCTAAGTGTCCACCATAGTGTCACTTGCCTGACTCCATTTTTAACGGAATCTGACCCTCGTTGTTGCAATATTTTTCTTATTGCAGATTGATCAGATGACGAGTGAGGTTTCGTTTAAAGGTTTTGAGTCTACAACCAACATGTTTTCGCCTGTGGCAACAGGAATGTGATGGAGACTCACTACTGTTGTATTTCCCCTGTTTACTCTTTCAAAGCTAGCTTTATGCTATGCAACTTGTATTGAATATTTTGTAAGTCTGGACCATCGATGTAATAAAATTGATACTTTTTGTGATATTACATCGTAAACTGTGTCTGCAAACGAATCGATCCAGGGATTTGCACTAAACACAGGTATCTGCCTTATTTTAAGTGCAGGTACGCTACAGATGAACAAGGGTAGAATGAGATCGTGGTTGTCATACCACGAAAGTCTCGAATAGAAGAAAAGTGTTTCCAAAGAGTTAGGAAAAATTGGCTTTATGCAAAATAGCCTTGAACTCCACCAGCCAAATAAGCATATAGGTTATTAGAGTTATTCCTCTAAGTGTCCACCATAGTGTCACTTGCCAGACTCCATTTTTAATGGAATCTGACCCACGTTGTTGCAATATTTTTCTTTTTGCAGATTGATCAGATGACGAGTGAGGTTTCGTTTAAAGGTTTCGAGTCTACAACCAACATGTTTTCGTCTGTGGCAACATGAATGTGATGGAAACTCACTGCTATTGTATTTCCGCTGTTTACTCTTTCAAAGCTAGCTTTATGCTGTGCAACTTGTATTGAATATTTTGTAAGTCTGGATCATCGATGTAATAAAATTGATACTTTGTTGTGATATTACATCGTAAACTGTGTGTGCAAACGAATCGATCCAGGGATTTGCACTATACACAGGTATCTGCCTTATTTTAAGTGCAGGTACGCTACAGATGGTATCAAAGCACTATGTTGCCTGTAGGTTCGCAACCCTAGGTTTGGATAGAAATAGGATTTAACCATAGGATTGAAAATCTATTTTATTCAGTTTTATAAAAACAAAACTTTTCATTTTATCTTCCTCATACTCTCATCTACAATCAACCTTCTCAAAATACCTTATATTTCTCTAGATGACCATGTTCTTATAGTCTAAGTCTGATTCTGCTGCCTCATATGGAAAAGCTACAATTCATCATGAAGTTCTACATGCATGGAACACCACTTAAGGACCAGGATTCGGCCAACACTTCGAAGATATCCAAGAAAGTTGAACAAGAACTTGAAGCACTCACAAGGAGGTAGATTTGACCACCACTTAAATAGAACGACGATATCGTGTTAGTGTATTGGTCATTCTAACTTAGGTTGTGTGACAATACTAGATTTTTTTTGTGTTGAACCTTGTTGCTTGATGTTTGTTAGATGTTGTTTGTAATTAATTGTCTTGACCTTCTTGTATAAGTTAGAATGTTTGACTATCAACAAACCTTTTCTTTTAATGGTGGTAGCCACCCAGATAATTCAAAACCAGTTGCTTAAAACCAGAGATCCCAACCCATCTTCCTTTCTAATCCCCCAATCAGAAAAAAATCATTCCCTGCCAGTTTTCAAGTTTTGATATCAGAAATTTCGTTTCTCAAAAACTCTCGAGCTATAAGAATAATTTCAAGCAATTGTCCTTCTTTCTAGCCTCTACGAATCTCGGGGACGAGATTCCTTTTAAGGGTGGCAGTCTGTACCATCCCAATATTTTGGAATGTTTAAAAATCACTAAAATTTAAAACTTGTGTTTTGATTAAAATAAAATATTAAAATGCATAAGAAAACCAACTATAAAAGACTTCAAGCATATTGAAAGAGTTTAATATTTCATATATCTCAGTTATCATTATTTCCAAAAGTTGTTTCAAATTAAAAAAATTATTATCCATTCTATTTCTTTAAACCTCAATATGTAATTTGACAAATGTTTTACAAAATTTCAAACCATTTCCTTGTAATAAAAAATTTCTTTATAAGTATTTGATTTCAACCACTTAGCCATAGCTATTCATAAATTAAAATAATATTTACAAGTGTTCTTTTAAACTATTTAAAACATGATCTATTTGCCAAATGTTTTCATTTTATTTAACTAAGTTCCAAACATAGTTTTGGAAATTACAAGTCTATAGTTTATACCTTTAAAACTTCATAGATTTAAATTAATGAATTATCCAAATAGGCATTTCATTAACTTAAATTACTTTCATTAATTCTCAAACATAAATTGAATTTTTTTTTGAGGTGCAAAACAGTAGGGAAAAATCCCTGCTGCTTAATTTTCGATTTTCTCACTCAGATCAAACTGTACATACAAGAAATGTTCATAATGTATCGACCCATTGGGTCATACCCTCTTTAAGAGAGGTTTAGCTCTATGCATAATAAGCTTGAACGAATAAATAAAGTCTTGAAAACAACTATCCAGACAGACAGGTTGGTTATCAAAGATACTTCTGTTTCTGTGATTCCTTAGGCTCCAGCATCCCACAATCAGGATTTCCTTAAAACAGATCAACTTGTAACTCTTTTTTTCTGCGAGCAACATTGAGATAAAATCAAGATCATTGTTCCATTCTAGCAAGAGCTTCCACCAAAAGTTTCTGCTGAAGTCACACTCAAAGAAAAGGTGTAAGTAGTCTTCACTAGCTCCCTGTGTGCATAACACACAATCATAATCCTCAATCACGAAAATTTTCCTGGCTAACAGGTCTCTTGTGTTAAGTCTATCTTGCAACATGAGCCAGAAGAATATCTTGTGTTTTGGGAGTGTGCAAGATTTCCAAATCCACCTAAAAGGAGGAGGGGCCAACTCAGTTGTCATCAGGCTGTCGTATACTCTCTTACTAGAGTAAGGCTTTCCATTTGGTGCCAGAGTCCATTTATCCAACAAGTTAGGCTCAGTGCTAGTGGCAAGAAGGGTTTCCAATTGGTCACATTGCTGGTCAGCAACAACTGAGAGAGGAATGTGGAACATATCAGCAATATCCTCATCCACACAAACAGCAACTGCCTGCTTTAGTGAAAATGTACTGTGACTTAGCAAAGGAACATAGGTGAGGCAATTTATTACGCAGCAGCTCATCAGTCCATTGATCTAGCCATAATCTAATGGTTCCTCCATTCCCTGGATTACAAGCAGCATTTTCTAGGAAGGTATTCAGAATATTGATACAATCCTTCCACCAAAAGGATCCCACAGGTCCTGTATTTTGTGGCAACTTGTCATGAGTATAATGAGCCTGCCATATCAACTTTACCCATGGAAGTTCCTCTCTATTCATGAATTTAAACAGGTGCTTCATGAGTAATGCAATATTATGCTTTCTTAGGTTTAGAACTCCCAGCCCCCCAACTCTCTTGGGCTTGCATACATTTTCCCACTTGACCAGGCATTTTCCTTTCTGGTGAATATCCTTTCCTCTCCAGAAAAAACCTCTGGTGGAACCCTCAATATAATCTAGGAACCCCAAAGGAACTTTTAAGGTGCACATAGGAAAATTTGGGATAGCAGAAATGATTGATTTTATAACAACTAATCTTCCATCATAAGATAAGGTATCTGCAATACCTATTAACCTTCTGTCAATTCTGTGGAGAATACCAATCAGATCTCCCATCTTTCGTCTGGTTGTTCCCAATGGTAGTCCCAGATATGTAAATGGTAGTGACTCCACTTTGCACCCAACAACCTGGGCTAAAACTGAACTTTTCTCATGGTCAAGATTAATGGGAATTAAAGAGGATTTACAATAATTCACCTTCAGACCAGTAGATGATGAGAATTTATCAAGAAGGATTTTTAATCTCCTCAATTGCTCAGTGCAAGCAGGCATAATAAGTAGAGTATCATCTGCATATTGAATGATGGGATAGTCCAAACCAAAGGAATCTGCAAGTGGCAAATCAATCTCTCCAGTATGCCAGGCCTCATTAATAACATATTGTAGCAACTCTGTCGTTGATACAAAGAGGAGAGGTGACAGAGGATCTCCTTGCCTTACACCCCTTTTACACCAAATTTTCTTACCAGGCACCCCATTTAATAGTACAGAGGTTGAAGCAGAAAATAAGATCTGATAAATCCAACTTAACCACAAGTCCCCAAAACCAATACTCTTCAGCATTAGAAGAATAGCACTGTACTCAACTTTATCAAAAGCCTTTTCAAAATCTAGTTTAAGGATGATAATCTCTCTCTTAGATTTGTGGCAAAGGCTGATATATTCAAAGGCCCAAGCTAAGCAGTCCTGGATGGTTCTACTCTTAATGAATCCATATTGATTTTTGTGTAATGCCTGAACAATAACCCTCTGCATTCTATTTGCCAAAACCTTGGTAAGTAACTTAAGAGTTATGCTGACCAGAGAAATAGGTCTATAATCATTGACAGTCTCAGGATCACTCTTCTTGGGAATAAGAGTAATATAAGCAGAGTTAATGCTATGAATATCAAGGTTACCCTCATAAAACCTAAAACACAGCTGATAGAACTGCTCTTTAACCCGATTCCAACATTTTTTGAGGAAGGCCCCATTAAAGCCATCAGGGCCAGGGGATTTATCTGTTGGCATGCATTCGATCACCTCATCAATCTCCTCTTTGGTGAAAGGAACCTCTAGGCTGGCAAAATCAATTCCCTTATTGGGGACAATTAGATTGCTCGAGTCAAAAGCCATAGTTGGGTTATCAGAGCACCCAATGCGCTGCTTAAAAGCATGCCATAGCACAGCTGCCTTGTCGTCATGATCACAAACCATTCTGTTATCCTCTGTATTCAACATAGCAATAAAATTGCATCTATAACTTTTTGTAGCATAGGTGTGAAAAAACCTTGTGTTCTCACCCCCCATTTTTGCCCATCAAATTTTTGCTCTATTCCTCCAATAGATCCTCTTGGCTTCAAGCAGCTTAAGCAAATGGGCTTTTAACGATCTTCTAAAGTTCTTTTCCAGCAGAGAAAGTAACCTTTGGTCCTCTAGACCATCCAATAGTGCCAGAACAAAGTTACAGGAGTCAATTGTCTTATTAAGTTGAGAAAGACTTTTGCTCCATTTTTTCAGACCATATCTCAGGGATTTCAGACGAGCAGTGATATCTTGTGCTACATTTTTAAAAACACCATTGTGCTGCCAAAAGGTAGAAACTGTTTCAGAAAAAACCTGCATATCCAGCCAGAACTCCTCAAAACGAAAGACCTTGGCCTTTGGGATACTAAGTCCAATCTGTAGCTTAATGGGTACATGATCTGATGATAGCTTGGCCAAAGGGGAGGCAATGGTATTAGGGAAAAACCCAGTCTAGCTAGAAGAAGTGAAAACCCAGTCCAATTTCTCCAATAAAGGGTCACTCTGTATATTACTCCAAGTGAATGATCTGCCCTTCAGTGGTATTTCCAGCAAATCATGGTGGCTAATGAATCTATTAAACTCCAACATATTGTGGACATCCCCTCCAGGTCTATTCCTGTTATCTGGCTCTCTGATAAGATTAAAATCCCCAAGAATCATCCATAGATGCATAGGAGAAGTATCAATGTTTACTAGCCAATTAAGAAACAAAATTCTATCAGCAGGCGAAGTAGGACCATATACATTAGTAGGTACCAAACCTGACCATTAATCTTACAAATCAGTTCCACTGTAACATGGAATCTGGAAGATGAAATTTCTGTCCCATTAAAAGACTGCCATTCCAAATGGTGATGATACCCCTTGAACTGCCAACTGAAGGAGAGTAAGCAAACTGATTAAATCTTCTCGGACAAAACTTCCTAATATATGACAGGTCAAAAACTTCTTTTTTTGTTTCTTGAAAACAGATGATATTGCAGTTAGATTCCTCAATGTTCTTCCTAATATCGTCCCATCTGATTTGGGAGTTAATCCCTCTCAGATTCCAGTCAAAGACAATCCATTGTCTACTCATTAGTAACCAACAAAAGGGTAGAAACTCTGAGAAATATTAAAAACCCCAGCAAATCAATGGTCACTGAATATCTGAGGATTGGCAAACTGTGGTACAAGCAGAACAGCCAGAGCAGGTATAAATGGATCCAGAGATAATCAAACAGGTACCAAAATAGCTCAAGTGAGTGATATGTATGATCATATAGTACTTCATCAACTAGATAAGGGAAACATAAAAGGTTCAACAGATGATAGCCAAGTACCAAAATATTACATGCCAAAACCCACAGATAGATGAAAAAAGCAGAGCTGAACAGGACCAACACACTCCCAAAGTACATGCTACTCCACACTATCATTAGTACTATCATAATTCAGGTTCTCCTCAGACACATCATCAAGAGGCATCTGGCATGGCCCAGTGGCCAGGGCTTGAATAGTCTTCAGAGGAAGGTGTGGTGGTGAAGCAGCATCAGGGTCTCTAATCTGGGCAAAGTACTCTGCCTCGAATGCTTTCTCATCCTCCTCCTGGGCATCATCATTTGATGTAGCATCCTCGAAACCATCTTTCAGTTTGGCTAGTCTGGAGCTTCTTCTAACATGTTCACATGACCTAGGTGCTTTCCCTTTCCCTTTCCTCTTCCTGGAGGCAGCAGAAATAGCATGAGCATTGGAGTTAACCTGAATCTCACTAGCAGAAGATGAGGCCTCTGGATTCTGTAGATCAACTACAGCAGATATAACAGGTCCTACTGCAGCAGATGTCCCAGTGGTAATGTTGCAGTTATTCTCAGACATAGGAACATGCTGAGTAGGCCTATTTAACACAGGTGGGAACACCTCCACAAAGAAATGTTGTGGTGCAGAAACAGCAGGTGCTTGCTCATCCATCTGAGGCAGGGCAGGTTCAATCACAGCAGGTATACCATCCAGAGGCTCCTCAATAACAGGTGCATTGTTAATAACCTGGGCAGGGCTTTGAGGTGGAGTGACTAGAACAGGTTCTTCATTGTTCTGATTGGCTGGGGGGGGGGGGGGGGCATTGCAGGGGCATCATCCTCTTGCCACATAGCAAAATCATCAATGATAATAGGGACAGGATGGGGGTTGGCTCCATCTGGCGGCAAAGGGTCTTCATCACCAGCACCAGCCCCTAGCATGTTAGTGTTCAATATATAACAAGGGCATGACCAAGAGTTGCCATAACCTTCAGCACTGAAATTCTGCACAACCACAATGCTGCCAGGAATCGAGTCCAAGTCAAAGGCTCTGATCTTCACCAGAATCCTGGCTTTGTTGGAATCATCTCTGTTCCATACCAGGAAACGACCATATGGTGCAAGAGTAGTAATAATAGTATTAAGATTCCAGCATTCAAGTAGAAAGTTAAGGAGCATTAGCCAAACATCATGAGTGAATGTGGCCGACCTCCAGTTCAAACCCTTGTCATGCTCGATGACACGCAAAACAGTGTCTCCAATAAAGTAAGGGCTGTTCCTGATAGCACTATCACGATCAATAACCCCCTCAAATCTGACCAAAGCTGCCCCTATTGCACATCTGCTAATCTGTCTAATATCAAAACCACGCTGGACCATCTGGGCTCTGATCAGGATAGAGGTACCTTCAAACTGCTCCCATGAAGGTTCTGGCTCGAGTAGAACAATCGCCCAGTCGTCGCAGACCTCCGGGGTGGAGCCTCCCACCACAACAAAACCTCGTTGCGGACGGCGATTGTTGAATGGCACATAACCAGCACCAGGAGGAAGGTGGGGGATGGGGTCACATGGGTAGTTCGCCATGGCGACAATGTGCAGGGAATCGGTGGCAGGCGAGGAAGCGGAGTCGCCGGGGCGAGGGTTGCAGGGCAAAGCAGAGTTAGGAGCAGGGGATATCCCGTCGTCTGGTAATAAAATATTCAGCTCAGAGTCCTCCTTGTGGACGACACGACGAAATAGCTCTTTCCGTTTAAAGCGAGAAAAACAGTTCTTGGAGATATGACCATAATTCCAACAGATTTTGCACCTAAACTGGTTCTTACAATCCTTACGAAGGTGATTAAAACTGAGACAGCGAGAGCAACCTGATGCAATTCCAGCAATAGCAGTTTGGGCCGAGATAACTGATGCTGGGTGGGCTTTTTCCGAAGAATTAGAGCAGTCCCCCCTATGTGGGCTAGAAAGTTGGGCCACCGGCCTCCATACCAAGCATGATGTTTTGTTCAAATTGAGGACACGATAATCTCGCGCCTCATCCGTGATAACCGGCTGAACATGATCCTGATGATCTACTGAATGATCCATAGATCTAAAGCCTAGAGGAACGACATCTGCACCCGAGAGAATAGGATCAGCAAGAACATGCACAGAAAGATTAACACGCAGCCGATTAAAGACCCGATTAACAGCAAGGGGTTTATGCTTTTCATGAGTATCCGATCGTCGTGAAGAAACAGAAATCTATTCCGAATCAGACTGTGCATACCAGATCTGTTCCTCCCTTTGCCAATTAGGACCTCCACGGCCCCAGAGATGAAAGTAACATTTAAACTGCGCACAAACTATTGATCTCAAATTGCAAATCAAGAATCCCACTGCCTTTGAACAGACTGCAAATTTGAAAACCCTTTCCGCAAGAAACTCCGTACCAATCTCATTGTAAGCAACACCCAGAACCGCCGAGAGGGCCAGACTAACATTGAGCTCATCCAGACGAAAAGAAGCACGACCAAAAGAGACCACAAGGAAGAAACGATGGGAGGAGGAGGTTGGACTAACCGAGGTGGCAAAACGATCACGAACCTTAGATCTGAACCGATGACCAATAGAGAAATCTAGGATGTGAGCAATAGAGGATGGATCATTGAAGGGATCCATTCCTTATGGTCAGCACGAAGAGGCACCCTAGGTGGAGTCGCCATCGCCATGGGAGTCGCCAGAGCTCGGGGGGGTGGGAGTCGCGATCTAAACATAAATTGATCTTCATGAATATATATCAAATATAAAAAATGAATTAAATTTAAAATCTTTTCCAAAGTTGTTTTATGGAGTTTCAAATGATTTATCTTAATATAAAATATAATGGTGAACAAAATAAAATTGAATTGAATCCATTATTTTTCCTATTACTTTAAAAATATTTATATTCTATTATTTTACTATTATACCAAAAAAAAGGTGAATGGTTACTAAAAATGAATTTTAAATAACTTAATATCAACCATATATGATTGTGGTAATTTCATAAATTTTATTTAAACCCAAATGAATTTATTAAATTACTACTTTCAAAGTTAACCTAAATGGGCAAATTTGCATTTTACGAATATTTCAAAATTATTAATTTTAAAAAGTTTTCAAAACATGCCCACTAATGTTTTAAAACATAGATAAAAATATTACAATTTTTAGAAATTTATTTGACTTGATTTGGAGTCATTAATCAAAAGTTATAAAAGAAATAGAAAAACAGAAAAGAAAAAGAAAAATCCCTGACAGGCGAGACCCACCTTTCAGGGGGAGAGGTCGTCTTCAACCTCTGGCCGGATTTCACGCCCGAGACCGCCGGAGTTTCCTTTCTTCAATTCACGCAATGAAGGCCGAAATCAACGCCCCGACCCTCTCCATATAATACCCCAGCTCCGTCGCTTCTTCCCGCATGCAAAACCCTAGAAATCCCGCCACCAGGCTGCTCGCACGCCGCCCTGAAGCTCCTCGGTTGCCGCCGCCGTATTTCTTCCATTCCGGCCAAGGTAGCACGCCCCCGAGCCCGAGAACCTCTCCATCCTCTTCCTCAAGTTCGTGCGCACCTCCTGATGTCCTCCCCTATTCGTTTTCCCAGCTGTTTCGTCGAGGACGAACCCAACCGGAGCTCGCCGGAGCAAACCACGCGTCCGCCCTCGACCCCGCACCTCCGCGAGAGGAAATCGAGACCGCCACCTCGCCCATCCGCCCTCGTCTCCCTTGAGCGAGGCGACCATCGGAGGAAGAGAATGGTCCTCGCCCGACGTCGGCGCCGCCGTCTTCGTCAAGTCCGGCGACCGGAGCGCCGCCACCCGTTGGTCAACCACTGTGAGCCTTCTGATCTCCTTCCAACGGCTGAGATTAGTATTTTATTTCGAACCCGTATAGTTATATCTGGACCGTAGATGTAGATCTGGACGGTCCAGATCCAATCACTTAATCCAGTCAGCAGCCACGTCAGCTCTGCGTCAGCAGCCCAGTCAGCGCTGACGTGGAAAATCAATTTCTCGATTTAGTTAATTGGCAGTTTTGTAGAAAATCCCATGCATATTCAAACCATCATAACTTTTTAACCACTTATCCAAATTTGATAAATTTATATTTTTGAAAAGCCCTCGACTTGTAGAATATTTTAGATCTGTTAGAATTCAATTTGACTTAGTTTAAAATATTGAAATTTCAAATGGATGATTTGAGTATATTTATCATAACTTTAAATCTATAAATTAAAAAATTGCAAATAAAATTGTTTTAGAAACTTTATAATATTTGTAATTTGATGCCTCTGTAATAAATATTTTTGAGTAGTATTTGGATGATTTAATAGGTATACATTTAATTGGAATAGTTTGACTATTTTGATATAACTTTTGATAGAAATATTATTTTTGAGTAAATTTAATTGCAATAAATTTATTTAAATCACCTTTGTCTATTAACACCATTTATAAAAATTGTGTCATAAAAAATAAATCACATAAAACTTTAATCTATATATTTTCCATTTATTATGTTTTCCAAAATTACAAACTAATTAAATTGCAATTATAACTTTATGCATACTTTATAAATATCACAAAAATTAGTATGATGTTTCTTGTGATTTAAAATTGCATTCATGCATAACTTATTTTATTATATAGTTATACCCCTCATAGGAAAACTCCTCCCTCATTTTCTCTAAGTCAGGATTATTTTCAACTTAGTATTTTGGTAAAATGCTATGTACTTAGACACTTAGTATTTTCAACATGGAGCTAGAAGGCCGTTGAAGGACTTAGCCAAAACAAGACTTCAGAACTATCTTCAAGGAGTAGAAGCACTTAGAAGAAATCAAGAAGAAGGTCATGAAGACCTACCAGCAAATATTTCTAAGTCTTTCTTCCTCTCTCTCTTTTCTCCCTTTTTCTCATAGCCCTTATGATGACTAAGTTATATTCAAGACCAACCTGGAGGCTATGAACACCATCAAGTCTTCAAAGCCATCAAGTCTACAAAATCTCAATGAAGTCATCACATCAAGAATAAAATGAAGCAAGGAGAAGATTCTACATTCTTCATTCTATCTTTTCCCTCTTTCCTAATCTTGTCTTTCACTTAAGACTTAACCAATTTCTGATCATATTATTACGATCTTGAAGTTTGTTGGATACTAGCGGCATAGTGAGATGAAGCGGCCTGGAGACAAACCTTACATGTCAATGTACATGAGACCTGTTCCACAACTTAAGTGGTTGGCCGGGTGTCTGTCTTTCTCACTATAGTTAATATCCAATTTACAAAGAGTTGATAATAATTGTTGATCACCTTGAAGTATAAACTTAGTATTTTCTCTAAATATTTTTGCACATTATGACTAATCCATTTGATTGCTTATTCAAGATGTTTTATAACGAAGTTATTTTGTCCAACCTATGACCTATTACCTTAGTCCTTGTTAATTTTTGACCAACCTAATTGCCTTGCAATAACATAACATATTTTCAAAGCATGACTTGCATCTCTAGTCCTTAGAAATATTTTGCACATCATGCATAAACATATTAAGTTTTATGAAACTTGTTTGTTCATTATGCATGTGTTTGTATGCGTTGTGTAGTTGTGTTTTATGTTGATTGTTGTATTGTTGCTTGTTTATATTGTTCAGATTGAACGGAGAATTCTGACTTACGTTGAAAAGAGTTTGTGAGCAAAGACATCATTCAAAGGCAAGTGGCACACCTCATAAACCTCCTACTATTTTCTATATGCATTACTTAGTGTATTTTTACATAAGCATGTGTAGGATAGTATTGCTATGCTAAACCTGTGTAGAAATTCCTTACACCTGTGTCTAGGTTCCTATGCAATACTTAGTAGAATTATTGATGCTATGCAAATGTTGTTTTGTGAAAATCTAAATTCTACTAAGTTAAGAATGAAACACCTGGGTGTTAAGAGGTTGTATGGTTTATATTGAGTGGCTACTCAGGCCATGTCTATGGTTCCTGGAGTACGTACACTTGTGAATGGCCACCCAGGAACAGAGGAATCTGAAGAACTCCGAGTGACGATTGCTTCCAGTGCAGCCATTGTCAATGGGCTCTGCCTTGACAAGCAGATGTAGAGGGTGTTAGGTGGAACGGGTCAAACCAGGTGGGAGGGAAAATGCTTCTGAAAGATCTCGTCTCATTCTTCTCCTTTTCCTTATTACTATAAGTGTGTAAAGGATAGTTTGGGTTGAATGGGTACAATGGTGAACGTGCACAACCCCTGCAGAGTGTAAAACTAAGTACTTAGTCGTGTCCCCGGTAAGGAAAATTTGAGCAGCTGATCCCGGACATCAACGGAGGATTCCACCATTCCAACTTCAGAAATAAAACTTGATGGGTGAACAAGGGTAGAATGAGATCGTGGTTGTCATACCACGAATGTCTGAAATAGAAGAAAAGTGTTTCCAAAGAGTTAGGAAAAATAGTCTTTATGCAAAAGAGCCTTGAACTCCACCAGCCAAATAAGCATATAGGTTATTAGAGTTATTCCTCTAAGTGTCCACCATAGTGTCACTTACCAGACTCCATTTTTAATGGAATCTGACCCACGTTATTGCAATATTTTTCTTATTGCAGATTGATCAGATGACGAGTGAGGTTTCGGTTAAAGGTTTCGAGTCTACAACCAACATGTTTTCGCCTGTGGCAACATGAACATGAATGTGGAGACTCACTGCTATTGTATTTCCGCTGTTTACTCTTTCAAAGCTAGCTTTATGCTATGCAACTTGTATTGAATATTTTGTAAGTCTGGATCATCGTTGTAATAAAATTGATACTTTGTTGTGATATTACATAGTAAACTGTGTGTGCAAACGAATCGATCCAGGGATTTGTACTATACACAGGTATCTGCCTTATTTTAAGTGCAGGTACGCTACAATATTGGAGCGGCGTGAGTGCCTCCTTTGGTTGCTGTAAGGCAACATCTGCTTCTGTTGTCCACTCGAAGTTGTCGAATTTCTTCAATAGATGGTAGATAGGCATGGCCTTTTCTCCAAGGCGGCTTATGAAACGGCCGACGGCTGCCGCCGATCCGGCTAGGCATTGCACGTCCTTCAGACAGGTTGGTCTGGATATGTTTTGGATAGCCTTGATTTTCTCCGGATTGACTTCGATCCCTCGTTCAGAGACAATAAAGCCAAGTTGTTTGCCGACTAGAACACCGAAAACGCATTTGGTGGAATTGAGCTTCATCTGGTATTTCCGGAGATTCTGAAAAGTTTCCTCCAAGTCCTCTAGGTGATCCTCCTTCTTTTTCGACATCACCACAATGTCGTCAAAGTAGACGTGAACATTACGGCCGATCTGTTCGTGTAGGCAATTTTGCATACAGCACTGGTCTGTTGCCCCTGCAATCTTCAAGCCAAAAGGCATCGTGATGTAGCAAAAGTCCCATAGGGAGTGGTGAAAGACGTCTTCAGTTGATCTGACTCCCTCATCTTGATTTGGTGGTATCATGAGTATGCGTCCAGAAAACAAAGAAGCTCGGAGCCCGCTGTTGAGTCTAAGACTTGATCGATTCTAGGCAGCGCAAAGGGATCCTTTGGGCATCACTTGTTAACACCTATATATTCGATACACATCCTCAGCTCTTTATTCTTCTTTGAAACAAGTACAGGGTTTGCCACCCAATCGGTGTGTTCAACTTCTTTGATGAAATTAGCGTCCCTCAGCCTATTTATCTCCTTCCCTATAGCCTTGCGTCTCTCATCACCAAAGCGCCTTGTTGCTTGTTTCACCGGCTTGGATCCCTTGATAATATTTAGCGAGTGCTCGGCAAGTTCCCTCGGTACACCAGGCATGTCGGATGGCGACCATGCAAAGATGTCACGATTCTCACAGAGGAACTCGACGAGCGCGCCTTCCTATTTCCTGTCCAAGTTAGATCCGATGACAATATGCTTGGACTTGCCGCCTGGTGTGAGGTCCGCCTTCTTGGTGTCTTCTGAAGCTTCAAAGGTTTTCTTGACATCAACTTTTGGCTTGGGCCTTGAGTTGTCTGGGTCCACCTTAAGTAGTGCGAGCTCTTCTTTGTGGTTGATCGCTTCTGCGAAGGCGGCCATGATACGCTCACACTCCTTAGCTTTCTTTAAGTTGCCGGAAACCATGATGGTTTCATGTTCCACCGGCATTTTTAGCTTACACTAGATATAGCACGGCCTTGCCATGAACTTGGCGAAAGTCGGTCGTCCGAAGATAGCATGATAGGCACTTTTGAAGGGGACAAGTTCAAACCGAAGGAACTTTGAGCGGTAGTTCTATTCTGGCCCGAAAGTTACCTTCAACCTGATGCTTTGTAACATCCCAACATTTTATAATGTTCAAAAATCACTAAAATTTAAAACTTTTGTTTTTTATTAAAATAAAATATTAAAATGCATAAGAAAACCAATGATAAAAGACTTCAGGCATATTAAAAAGGTTTATTAATTCAAATATCTCAAGTAATCACTAATTTTGAAAACTTGTTTCAAGTTAAACATTTTTATTATTCCATTGAATTTTCTTAAGCCTCATATTATAAATTGACAAATGTGTTACAAACTTTCAAACCATTTTATTCTAATAAAATAGTTTACTTATAAGTAATTGATTTCAACCACTTAGCCATATCTATTCATAAATTCAAGACTATTAAAATGGTATAATTGCGAAATGGTTTTCATTCTTTTAATTAAGTTCAAAATATAGTTTTGAAATTATAAGCCTATAGTTTATAACTTTAAAACTTCATAAATTAAAATTAATGAATTATCCAAATAAACATTTCATTTGCTTAAGTGAATTTCATTTATTTTCAAAGCATGAAATGATTAATATATCCTAAATAAGAAATGAATTAAAACTAAAATCTTTTCCAAAGTTGTTATGAAGTTTCAATCGAATTATATTAATATAAATATAATGGTGCACAAATTATTTTGAATTAAAATGATTACATTATTTTCCCTTTTTATTTTCATATAGTATGTGTTATGTTATTTAGTATTATACTAAAGCCTAAAATGAATTTAGTATTTGGAAATGAGTTTAAATGACTTAAATTCAAACATATTGGAATGTGGGTATTTTTACAAATTTTATTTAGCCAAAAGAAAATTTAATTAAGATATAATTTCAAATTTGACCTTAAGTGTCAAATTTGTATTTAATCAATATTTCAAAATATTATTTTTCAAAAATGTTCAAAACATACCAACTAATGGTTTAAAGCATAGATATGAATTTTACAAATTTTTAGAAATTTGTTTGACCTCGTTTGAAAATTTAAATCAAAAGATATGAATTAAATCAATAAAATAAAAAAAAATGCTGACGTCAGCATCGTCTTCCTCCTTCCGCACGAAAATCACTCCCGTGATTGCTTCCAAATTCGGCTCCAATCCAGGCGCCATTTGCGGGATTTCCTTCGGCCGACAAGGCCACAAGTAGCCCCCGAGCTCTCCGTTCTCCTCCCCCTCGAAACCCTAGAAATCCCGCCACCAGGCCGCCGCAGTCCTCCGCCGCCGTCCGCCATTTCCGCCGGGAAGTTTCGAGGTTTTCGTCGACGACCGAGCCCCCCGAACCCTCCTTTCCCTCTCATTCTTCCTTGCACCTTCATGCGCATCACGGTGACTTGTTTTCCCCAAATTTTTCCATGCCAGTTCATGCAGTGCGCCCGCACCCGAAGCTCGCCGCCGCCCGACTCAACTCCGGCGAGCAACCGGAAAAGGCACGAGACGCTCCGGCCTCCGTCACTTCGCCAACGTCTTCCCTTCGACCTCCGGTTCGCTTTGGTACGACTCGTTCATCCCGGGGGACAGTGTATCGTGAAGAACGTCACGACGCCACCGTCGGTATCGTCTCCAGCGAGGTCCTCCGGCGAGCTTCGCCAACAGGTAATGGTCAACGCCTCCCCTCCGTTCGATCTGAAATCAACGCACCAGATTAGATTCCATTAATCCAACCGGTACGCTCAGATCTGATCCATTGGATCTGGATCTGACGGCCCAGATTGCTTCACTTATCCACGTCAGCCGCACAGTCAGCGCCCAGTCAGCTGCCACGTGGAAAATGATTTTTTTTATTTAGATTTAATTGGCAGTTTTGCAGAAAAGCCCCTGCCACTTAGATCTGTCATAACGTTTTAACCACTTATCCAAATTTAACAAACTTTATATTTTTGGAAAGCCCTCGACATGTAGTATATTTTAGATCTGCAAAATTCAAATTTGACTAAGTTTAAAATATTCAAATTTCAAATGGAAGATTTGAGTATATTTGTCATAACTTTAAATCTATAATCCCAAAAATTGCAAATAAAATTGTTTTAGAAACTTTAGAATATTTGTAGTGTGATGCCTCAGTTATTAAATATTGTTAAGTAATATTTGAATGAATTCATAGTTATATATTTAAATTGAATAGTTTGAATATTTTCAACATAACTTTTAATATAAACATTATTTTTGGATAAATCCAATTGCAATAAATGTATTTAAATCCCCTCTTTCTATTAATACTAATTATAAAATTTTGTTATAAAAATTTAAATCACATAAAACTTTAATCTTATATTTATTCCTTTATTATATTTTTTGAAAATAGAAATTAATTAAATTGCATTAGCATAATTGTTCATGTGATTAAAAATTGCATTTCATGCATATCATATTTTATTTTGTAGTTATATTTCCCATAAGAAAACTCCTTCCCCATTTTCTCTAAGTTAGAAATATTTTCAACTTAGCATTTCGGTAAAGTGATACACTTAGGATTTTCAACATGGAGCTAGAAGACCAATGAAGGACTTAGAAGAAAACAGACTCTGTAAGCATCCCAAGATGTCAAGCACTTAGAAGAAAAGTGAGAAGAAGTTCAAGAAGGCCAACCTCCCTTCTATTCTCTAAGTCTTTCTCTCTGTCCTTTCTTCTTCTCTGAGACTTCATGAAGACTAAGTAAATCCAAGACCAGCCCAGGTGATACAAAAATCATCAAGTCTGAAGATTATTCAAGTCTACCAAGAATTCAATCAAGACATCAGGAAGGAAAAACTACAAGTCTGGAGATGAAGCCTGGAAGATCAACTACATCTTTCTTTCTACCTTTTTCCCTCTTCCCTAGTCTTGTCTTTTAAGACTTACAAAAATTTTGATCACGATGTTATCATGTTTAAAGTCATTTTGACACCCATTTTCGCTTTGCATTAACTTAAAATATTTTCTTAGCATGACATACATCTCTAGTCTTTAGGAATATTTTGCACCTCATGCTTAAACATATTTTCCTTAGAAGTTTTATGAAACTTGTTTGTTCACTAGATATGAGCATGTATGTTTGATGATTGTTGTTTGTTGATTGTTGTATTGTTGTTTGCTTATATTGTTTAGATTAAATGGAGAGCAAACGTTCGTTGTTGAAAAGAGTTTGTGAACAACGACAACATTCAAAGGCAAGTAGCACACCTCATAAACTTCCTATTATTTTATATATGCATTACTCAGTGTATTTTTATATAAGCATGTGTAGGATAGTATTGCTATGCTAAACATGTGTAGAAATTCTTTATTCCTGAGTCTAGGTTCCTATGCAATACTTAGTAGAATTATTGATGTCATGCAATGGATGAAAAGTTTTACAAAATATTAAGTGACTACTCAGGACTGTGCTCATGGTTGTCGTCGCCTAGGATGAATGTCTATTCTATTTAGGGCCGTGAGCATGGTGATTTTCATCTGAGAGTGTACATCCACTAAGTTAATGAACCACCTGGGTGGTAAGTGGTTGTATGGTTTATGTTGAGTGGCTACTCAGGTCCATGTCTATGGTTCCTGGAGTATGTGCACTTGTGGATGGCCACCCAGGGAACAGAGGAATCTGAAGAACTCCGAGTGACGATTGCTTCCAGTGCAGCCATTGCCAATGGGCTCTGGCTTGATCAACTATGTTGCGTGGACTCTCTCCGGCTTGACAAGCAGATGTAGGGGGTGTTAGGTGGAACGGGTCAAGCCAGAGTGGGAGGGGAAATGCTTCTGAAAGATCTCGTCTCATTATTCTCCTTTTCCTTATCACTATAAGTGTGTAAAGGATAGTTTGGGTTGAATGGGTACAATGGTGAACGTGCACAACCTCTGCAGAGTGTAAAACTAAGTACTTAGCCGTGTCCCGGGTACGGACAATTTGAGCAGCTGATCACGGACGTCAAACGGAGGATTCCACCATTCCAACTTCAGAAATAAAACTTGATGGGTGAACAAGGGAAGATGAGATTATGGTTTTCATGCCATACTTGTCTTGATTTGAAGAAAGTGTTCTCAAAAGAGTAGGAAAAATTGGCTTTATGCAAAATAGCCTTGAACTCCACCAGCCAAATATGCATATAGGCTATTAGAGTTATTCCAATAAGTGTCCACCATAGTGTCACTTGCCAGACTCCATTTTTAATGGAATCTGACCCACGCTGTTGCAATATATTTTCTTATTGCAGATTGATCAGATGACAAGTGAGGTTTCGTTTAAAGGTTTCGAGTCTACAACCAACATGTTTTCGCCTGTGGCAGCATGAATGTGATAGAGACTCACTGCTATTATATTTCCGCTGTTTACTCTTTCAAAGCTAGGTTTATGCTATGCAAATTGTATTGAATATTTTTTAAGTCTGGATCATCGATGTAATAAATTTGATACTTTGTTGTGATATTACATCGTAAACTATGTGTGCAAACGAATCGATCCAGGGATTTGCACTATACAGAGGTATCTGCCTTATTTAAAGTGCAGGTACGCTACATGCTTCCCATCGACTTTGTCTGCCTGCCGGGCACTATGCCATGAAAAGTGAAGTTGATGTGGTCAAGCTGATCCTTAGACAACTTCATGCGGCTAAGTGTATCATAGTACAGGATGTTGATGTTGCTACCGCTCTCCATGAGTACTTTTGTGAGCCTGAAGTTGTCGACAACGGGATCGACAACAAGGGCGTATTTTCCTGGGTGGGGGACATCAGGGTGATCGGACCGATCCCATTTTATAGCCGCCTAGGAACAGTTCAAATTCTGAGGGACGTCTGGCATTGTTGCGTTGAGTTCGCGCATCTCCTTCTTGTCTGCCTTGGCCGAAGGTGTGCCGAAAAAGCACACGAGTGACTTTTTGACCTTCGGGTACGACTTCTTTTTCTTGGCGGAGGCGGCATCATCGCTTGAGATTGACATGTCGTCGTCATCCTTTCTGTCTTTCATGTCGTACTTCTTTGACCTTTTTTACTTCCGTCCAACAGTAGGGTCCTTTTTGAAGTCGTCCATGAAACGACACTCGCTAAGCATATGGTTGACCTTGCCAAGTGAGGCGTGGATGGAGCATGGCAGAACTTTTGCCTGCTCATAAGCGATGCGTGCCGTCTTAGGGCCTGAGCGGGCGTCACGGTTATCTTTCTTGTTTTTCCACTTCTTTTTGCCGGCGTTTCCTGGGAACGCGACGGCAACCTCGTTAAATGGCCCAGCGTTTTCTTACGTTGCTTGTTTGCGCTTGTTGTTCCGTCTTGGCACGATGCTGACATCCGGATCATCGTCACGGGCCTCATCGTCAGCTATCGCGTATTGGGCGGCAAGGTTGAGCATCTCGCCAAGGTCTGTGACTTGCTCGTGGACGAGTCTGTGACGGAGTAAGGACTTCTTCTGCAGGACCATGTAAAAAGCATGGATAGCCTGAGCGTCCGAAACACCATGACAACTGGCCTTCTCTGAGATCCAACGGCTGACAAAATATGTCATGGTTTCGTCCGGCTTCTGAACACAGCGTTGCAAATCGGTGTATGTGTTTGGACGCTTGTATGTTCCTTGGAAGTGCTAGGAGAACACCTTTTCCATGTCGTACCAACTGTGTATAGACTTTTCTGGAAGGTTGTGGATCCAAGCCCTTGCCGTGCCTTCCAACATGAGAGGTAGGTAGCGGATGGCAATGTGATTGCTTCCACCGGCAATTTCTATGGCCATGGCATAGTTGGCTAGCCATGAGTCCGGCTTAACGATGCCGTTGTACCTAGGAAAAATTTTAGACACTGATGTCATGTCATTAGAAACGGTTCTCTGCGGATGGCATCGCCAAAGCACTATGGATCAGAGTATAGCGGCTCCCTTCCTATTGCTATGTCTTGTAGGCGGTGTCGTGCGTCTTCTAGAGCGGGTTGTTGTCCGCGCTATTGGCGTTCGGCTCGTCCTGCACTGCCCGGCTTGTGCTACGCCTGGGCCCATCTGCCGTCTCCTAGGAGGGTCGTTGCCGTCACCTTTTTTGGTCGCTGGCCATTGTTCCGGCTACCGCCTTCGCCACGCCTGGGCTGTGCTGGAGGTGGCAGGTGTCCTCTGCTTCCTATCCGCGAATGTTCGTCCCGCCTAGGTTTTGGCGGCGGCGTTTTCTTTGGAGGTGGCGTCGCCTTCCTTTTGTCGCCATGGCTACTGGAGTCGGATTGGCCTTCTAGGTCAGCACAGGGTGCTACTTTGCATTTCTCCGACTTGGATTCCATAGCTCCCCTGCGGGCATCCGCCATATGGCCATACGAGTCGGCGCGAGCTTGTTGTTCTAGGGCCTTGTTCATGAAGTGTCTTGAATTGGCCACCTTTTCTTCCGTTGTGTAAGCCTTGTTATCGAGGGTATCGAGTGCAGCAACAGCGTTAAGGGTCGGGGTGCAGAAGACAACATCTCCTCTTCTGTCCGTTCGCTGTGGTGTTGTGCGCCAATCGAAACCTAGATGTTGGGCTGATGTGGCCGCATAGATTGGCGGCTCTTTGTCACGGCGGTTTTTCGTTTACCTTTTCTAATCTTCAAAGAGCTTCTTTATGGTATTTCTCGACATCTTTTCCTGCTCTTTTTCGACTTTCTTCGCAAGTCCCTCAACGTGCTCCTCTCTTTGGCGCAGGAAATCAGAGTGCAAAAGCATGTTTCGACTTAGCTCTTCCACATCTTCAAGTGGGGAATCTTTTATCACCGGAGTGTGCATGATTTCTTCTAGTTCTTTGATGACGGAGAGCAAATCCGTTGCTTGCTACTGCCACCTTTTTCGGGACCAGTCTTCTTTGTTGCCTTTGCATTGTCGGAACCATCAATGATTTGACCGACGTTAGAGTTGCCGGCAGGTTCCTCCGGCTTATCTTGCGGATCAGAAGCGACTGGGGTTGACTCGTTGCCGATGACAACCATCATGGCCAGCTTATGAGGCATATTTGTATCCGATGTGTTCTCTGAAGGAACTGGATTATCTTTGGGAAAGCGGCTTTTGATTCTCTCTTTGAAGAGACTAGCATCATCATCAGAATCAGAATCTACGTTGACTTGAACGGTAGATCTGGATCCGGCATCTGACATCGCATCCTCCTAGAGGGCAGGAAGAATCGATTCAGGGTCGTTGTTTTCCGGCTGGGAGTCGGATCCCAGTCCGACAACTCCGACGAAGTGGAAGTCAGATCCAGCTGACTCCTGAGAGAAGGAGGATTCAGATCCATCTTGTCGGTCGACTGCTTGGTCGAAGGGTTGGTGGGTGGGGTTGTAGAAACACGGTAATCCGTACGCCTCTGGCGTGTACCCGATGAAGACGTTGATCCCTCCGATCGGCACGATTGCGCACCCGATGAGATAGTCATCCGCCGGGACCCAGGACTCATCTGAGTTGACGTAGCTGTGGCCGCCATATCTTGAGACGCGGCCGACGGCGATCTGCTTGCCCACGACGCCAAGTGTTCCCGCCTGGAATGTGACGCTACAAACCTTATGCCCCACGGTTGGCGCCAACTGTCGGAGTATGGGCATTATTTATAGGAGACGGGGGTCCTCTAGCCTATGGATGGATGTGGGGAAGAAGGCTGGAGTCGTCGAGGTTGGGATTGAACACGGTGAGGTTACCCAGCTTTAGATCTCGCAGCGGTGGCGAGACCCTACGTGCTGCTATAATTCAATGTAAGGCAATAGCCGTGAATAGGTTACAATGAGTATGAGCTTGGCCCTAAAGGCCTCCTGGTGGCCGTCTTATATAGGCGGCCAGACCTCGGGTTACAAGGTAGGTACTTGTCCGGCAAGTAAACAGAGTCCTAGACCTAACTGGCATGGTTGTCGCCTTCCGTCTTGGGCTTGGTGGCTTGATGGGCTAAGTCCTTCCGCCTTCCTTGAACCGTCCGCCTACTTCCTTGTACGTCAGCTATGTGGGCCGCCCGGCAGGCATCAGTCTTACCACCCTTGGGCCACATTGGACTAGCCGGATTGATCCATGTCAGTGATACCCCCAGTTGGTATATCCCCAACAAGCTTCTCGAGCAGTTTATCTTCAAGATCCAGCCGAAGAATTTTGATCTTCTTCCACCTCTGCGCGCTGCTATCGGGTGCGACTCGGCTCTTCTCCAGCCTCATCTCTTGATCGGTAATCAACCAATCTCACACGCATTTTCAACCTTTTTGTTTTTCTTCGGATGATTTTGTGCTTGTTGTGTTCTTCGTATCCCTTCCTTTTTCTTGATTTTCCAAGGCTTCTCAGATCTGTTTTGACACGTAGTATTTCGTCACTTCACTGTTTTTCTTTCGCATCTGTTTATTTGATAAAACGAGCCGTATCACTCATGTTCTTCACGGTTCTTGAGGCTTTACTTTCAATCTTTTTTTACCAAGCTCATCCAGATCCTCTTTGGCAGGTATTACTCACTGCTTTTTTGTTTTGCCTTTTGTATATGGGCATTTTTCTCTTCTCGGGATCTTCGCTGATGAACTGGCTCGGGCCTCTTGCTCTTCCCTTTTCTTTCTATTTCTTCTTATTTTCCAAATCTGCAATGATATCCGTTCTTCGTCGTACTCTGTTTGTAGATCTTTGAGCTTCCATTCTCCATAATGGGTCTTAAGTCGGCGGCTCAGCGGGTTCCAAAGAAGGTCAAAAAGACAGCTAGCGCCGGGTCTTCGGCGACTGCCGCCGCTGAGAGATTGATACGTCTCCAACGTATCTATAATTTCTTATGTACCATGCTATGTTATTACATATTTTATATGAATTTTATAAAGTTATATGCATTTTCTGGGACTAACCTATTAACAAGATGCCACAGTGCCAGTTCCCTATTTTCTGCTGTTTTTGGCTTCAGAACAGTACTTAAAGAAAAATCCGCGAAATTGGAAACGAGTCAACCAGGAATTATTTTTGGAAAATATGCGTCCAGGAAACCGAAGACGAGACAAAGAGGGGCCGCGAGGTGGCCACATCACCTGGTAGCGCGGCCCTACTTCTGGCCGCGCCGAGAGATGGTGTGGCGCCCTCGGGCGCCCACCGACCTTGGTCTTTCGCCCATAAATACCTCCTTGACCTAAAAATAAAGGGATGATAGGCCATCTTCCACGAAAAGTTCCACAGTGCCGCCGCCATCGCCGACAAGTTTCGGGGGTCCTAAGTTCCTGTTCTGGCACCCTGCCGGGACGGGGATCGACCCCCGGAGCCATCTCCATCGACTCCACCGCTTCCACTTCGACTCCGTGATGGTTTGTGAGTAGTTCCCCCATGGACTACGGGTTCTTGGCTGTAGCTAGTTGGTACTCTCTCTCTCCAATGTACTTCAATACAACATTCTCATGAGCTGGTATACATGATTGAGATCCATATGATGTAATCCGTGTTGTGTTTGTTAGGATCTGATGAATAGTTACAGTATGATCAGTCTATCCATATAAGTTTGTGAAGTTATTTATTGCTTAGATTGTATCAATAAATTCCATGCACATGTCATTGTTCGGAACCGATGGCCCCAAAGTGACAGCAATTGGTATAACCGGAGGGAATGGCTATGATGTGAGGATCACATGTTTTCACCAAGTGTTAATGCTTTGCTCCGGTACTTTATTAAAAGGAGTACCTTAATTGCCAGTAGTTTCCCTAGAGGCCCCGCTGCAAACGGGCTGGCGGGACAAAAGATGTTATGCAAGTTTCTCACTGCGAGCACGCACAAACTACATATGGAAAACATGCCTACTTAATTAATAATCTGGATATTCTCTAGTGTACATAGCTGGGAACCCTGGTCCTTTTGTCATCATCATTGCTTTCGTGTCAACTCCACAAAAACAACTGTTCTCTGGTGCTATTGTCTCTGTGTTACTGTTATTACTACTCTCGTATTACTGCTGCTTTCACATCACCCCTTGTACTAGTGCTTTTCCAGGTGCAACTGAATTGACAACTTGGCTGTTAAGACTTATAAGTATTCTTTGCCTCCCCTTGTGTTAAATCAATAAATTTGGGTTTTACTTCACTCGAAGACTGTTGCGATCCCCTATAATTGTGGGTTATCAAGACTATTTTCTATCAACATCCCCAAGCTTAGTTCTACTAGTCCCGAGTAGGCAAGAACGATAAAAAGAATAATTTCTGAAGTGACATGCTTTGACACAATCTTGACCATATAATAATATAAGGCTCATGTTATGAATGAAATGACTCAAGGCAATGATTTACAAGGAGTAAACAACTACATCATATAAGTAAACAACTACATCATATAAGTTGGTTTCAGCAATGATTTATAAGGAGTAAACAACTACATCATATAAGTAAAAACTCTTCATGAATAGTACTTTCAAACAAGCATCAATAAGATTTGCATAAGAGTTAACTCATAAAGCAATATTATCTAAGTAAAAGAGAATTGAAGCAACACAAAGGAAGATATAAGTTTCAGCATTGGCTTTCAACTTTGAACATGTATGTCATATAGATAGTTGTCAACACAAAGGAATATAACAAGTGCAATAAGTAAGCATACAAGAATTGTTGTACAAAGTTGACACAAGTGTTTTTCTTCGAGGATAGAAAGAAGTGGGTGAACTGACTCAACATAAAGTAAAAGATAGGCCCTTCGTAGAGGGAAGCAGGGATACAAGCATGTGCTACAGCTTCTTAGTTTTATAGGTTTTTGAAATCATATAGAGAGCATAAAAGTAAGTTTTGAGTGGTGTTTGTCGTTGTCAACGAATGGTAATGGGCACTCTACCCCCCTTGTCAACCAGACTTTCAAGAGCGGCTCCCTTGAAGGACGCTATTTCTACCCAAGGGCAGATCATCCCTCTTTTCTCTTTTGTTTACACATGTAGTTTAGAACTAGTATCATTGCTTGGCTGATTAGATCAGGGAAAATGTGAAGAGAATGCAGCGGTTAAAGTTGTAATTAATTGGGACTGGGCACCCCTTTTGCCATCCCTTTTTGCAAAATTAATGGATAAGCGGTGTATATGCCACTAGTCCGGTTGGTAAAAGTCTGTCTAAAAGCAAACGACAAGGTTGATATCCGTAACACCACATACTTCCTCATGAGCTAATAAACATTGACACAAATAAGAGATAATAAGTTTTGAATAAAAGGTAGCACACGAAGTATTTGCTTGGAATGGCAGAAAATACCATGTAGTAGGTAGGTATGGTGGACACAAATGGCATGGGTTTTGGCTCTAGGTTTTGGATGCACGAGAAGTATTCCTCTCAGTAGAAGGCTTTGGCTAGCAAGGTTGTTTGAAGTAAAACACAAGTATAAACTATGACAACAAGACGTATATACAAAACATATTGCAAGCATTATAAAACTCTACATTGTCTCCCTTGTTGCTCAAACACTTTAACTAGAAAATAACTAGATCTTAGAGATACCAAACATGTAAACCAAATTTCAACAAGTTTTACGGTAGTTCTCCACTAATAGGTTTTAACTACATGATGTAAAAGCTTAAACACGATCTACTTGAGAGCTCAAAACAATTGCCAAGCATCACAAAAAATTCAAGACAATGATCTACAAGAACATGTATATCTTTTCATTATACCATCTACCTCATTTAGCATTTTCTGTTTCCAACCAAACACCAATAAACTCTCCAAGTATTAAATAATGAGATATGAGAGTATAATATATGATAACTAACAGCTCTGAACAAGAGGTGCATGAAAAACAAGAGTTGAAAGTAGTGCAGTAGCTTGAGAAGAATACTTAACAAATATAAGTGGAGAATAGGAGTATTCATAAGAAAAAGCGGAGCGTGTATCTCTCCCAAACAAGAATGCTAGGATCCAATTTATTCAGAGAATGAAAATAACAAAAACAGAAATGAAAACAAACATACGCTCCAAGTAAAGAACATAAGATGTGACGGAATTAAAATATGCATCCCCAAGATCTGACGCTTGAGTCTTCTTGAAATATGCTTGGGTGACCCACGGGGGCATCCCCAAGCTTAGGCTCTTTCATCTTCTTGATCACATTATATCATCCTCCTCTCTTGATCCTTGAAAACTTCCTTCACACCAAACTTCTCATAAACTTCATTAGAGGGCTTAGTATTCAAAAACATTAATCCACTTTGGTACTGTTGTGACACAATTCAAGAACTCAATAAAACATTATCTACAACTCTCCATGATAGATAACCTTGCTTAAAGTCCACAAGAGACAATGCAAAAAAAAAGCAGAGACAGAATCTACCAAAACAGAACAGTCAGTAAAGATGAATTTTTTCGAGGCACTTAACTTGCTCAGATAAGAAACTCAAAACTAATCAAAGTTGTGTACATATCTGAGGATCACGCACAAAAAATCCCAGGTCATTTCAATTTTTCTGTATTTAGTTATGAATTTAACGGTGATCAGCAGAAAAACTGTTCCTGCGCAGAAATCCAAATCTAGTATCAACTTCCTACTAGAGACTTCACTTGGCATAACTATGCAATAAAATAAAGATACAAAGGAGTTGTTATGGAGTTAAGCACGCTCCTTGACTCAATTAAGAAAAATAACAGAAATAAAACATGGGTTGTCTCCCATAAACGATTTTCTTTAATGCCTTTTAGCTAGGCTTGATAGTTGTAATGATGCTCTCATGAAAATAGAATATGAAGCAAAAGGAGCATCAAGAAGCAAATACAAAAAAAAATTAAGTGTAACTCACTTCCTTTGCATAGGAATCGTGTACACAAATAAATTCACAAAGAACAAAGTGACACGCATAGGAAGATAAAACAATAGTAACTTCAAAATTTTCAGCATATAGAGAGGTGTTTTAATACCATGAAAAATTCTACAACCATATTTTCCTCTCTCATAATAATTTTCAGTAACATCATGAATAAACTCAACAACATAACCATCACATAAAGCATGCTTTTCATGATCTACAAACACATAATTTTTATTAATCACCATAGTAGTGGGATAAAAACCTTCAAACCCACTTTCAACAATTTTATAACAAGATGATTGATTATTCTCAAGGGATATTGGACTATCATATAAGGTCAAGACCTCTCCAATCCCATTTTCAATAGTAGCACAATTAATATTATCAAGTAACATAGGACCATCATCTAGAGCTTTATCATAAACATTTTTCTAAGCAAACTTCTATAGTACCATGCATTTCGAAATTAGGCACATATAAAGGATTACCATAAGTTTTATCAAAATAGCATGGATTATCATATATAACAGTAGCATAATTATTTTCACAAGTTTTACTCATAGGGAATATTTCAAGAGAATCCACAGGAACATAACATTCATCCTCCTTTGGCAAGCATGGGGAACAATCAAATAGTGTAAGGGATGAAGAGTTACTCTTATTAGAAGGTAGGCATGGGTACTCCATTCTTCCTCCTTTTGTTCTTCACTCTCCTCCTCTTTTTCATCTAATGAGATTTCAGGTTCAACAATTTCTTCTTCCACAGGTTCCTGCAAATTGTGGATACATTCTTGTGCATTAATGAGTCTCTCTTTATAATCAATAATATGAGGATTATTGCTGAAATTTTCTATGCAACAATTAAGGATAGGAGAGACATAATCTTTAAGTGTATTACAAGCAACACAAGTTTCATAATTTTTAGACATGAAGGATTCTATTTCAGAAGCTCCCATATATATAACAAATTCTTCAACTTCTTCAAATCCTAGATCAATATGTTTATTCCAATGATAGCTCATAATTAAAACTTCTCAACTAGAGCCAAATTGGAATTTAAGGTGTTTATTATCCTGTTCATAGCAGCAATTTCTATCATGGCGTTTAAGCAAAATTTTAGCAAGTGTATTTAACTTTCCTAACACACCTCTTAGGACTTTCCCTTTAGGTGATTCTCTATAATTCATATATAATTCATTAAGTTCCACAACATATCTAGCATGTTCATCCATAACAATAGTTTTTGAATTTTCGAGTTTTCAATTTTTTTATGGTTTTTCGGGTATATAAAAATAAAACAAGACAAAAATAAACTAGACAAAAGTAAACTAAACAAAACACAACTAGACAAAAAAAAACTAAGCACAAATAAACTAGACAAGAAAATAAAATACAATGAAAATAAAAACAGAGAGAGAGAGAGGTAGAGTGTACTCCCCAAGTGAACCTATGAGTAGAGCTATGCCTCCCCGGCAACGGCGCCAGAAAATAGCCTTGATAACCCACAAGTATAGGGGATCGCAACAGTTTTCGAGGGAAGTAAAACCCAAATTTATTGATTCAACATAAGGGGAGGTAAAGAATACTTATAAGTCTTAACAGCCAAGTTTTCAATTCAGCTGCACCTGGAAAAGCACTAGTACGAGGGTGATGTGAAAACTGCAGAAATATGAGAGCAGTAGTAACAGTAACACAGAGACAATAGCACCAAAGAACAGTTGTTTGTGCGGAGTTGACAGGAAAGCAATGATGATGACAAAACTACCGGGGTTCCTAGCTATCTCCACTAGTGGTAACTCTCAAAGAACAAGTGTCGGGTGAACAAATTACAGTTGGGCAATTGACGGTATTGAAATAGCATTAAGTGAGAATATCCAGATTATTAATTAAGTAGGCATGTTTTCCATTTGTAGTTTGTGTGTGCTCGCAATGAGAAACTTGCATAACATCTTTTGTCCTGCCAGCCCGTTTTCAGCAAGGCCTCTAGGGAAACTACTGGCAATTAAGGTACTCATTTCAATAAAGTACCGGAGCAAAGCATTAACACTTGGTGAAAACATGCGATCCTCGCATCATAGTCATTCCCTCCGGTTATCCCAATTGTTGTCACTTTGGGGCCATCGGTTCCGGACAATGACATGTGCATGCCATTTGTAGATACAATCTAAGCAATAAATATAGAACTTAGATCTAAGATCAAGCCACTCGTGCACTAGTGACATGCATTAAACACAACAACATTGCAGCAACAATAACTTCACAAACTTATATAGATAGACTAATCATAATGTAACAATTCATTGAATCCCAACAAACACAACACGGATTACATCATATGGATCTCAATCATGTATAGCAGCTCATGAGAACGGTGTACTGAAGTACATGGGAGAGAGAGTACCAACTAGGTACAGCCAAGAACCCATAGTCCATGGGGGAACTACTCAAAAACCATCATGGAGTCGAAGTGGAGGCGGTGGAGTCGATGGAGATGGCTCCGGGGGTCGATCCCCGTCACGGCAGGGTGCCAGAACAGGAACTTCTGACCCCCGAAACTTGCCGGCGATGGCGGCGACACTATGGAACTTTTCGTGGAAGATGGCCTATCGTCCCTTTATTTTTAGGTCAAGGAGGTATTTATGGGCTAAAGACCAAGGTCGGTGGGCGCCCGAGGGCGCCACACAACCTCCCGGCGCGGCCAGAACTGGGGCCGCGCCACCAGGTGTTGTGGCCGCCTCGCGGCCCCTCTTTGTCTCGTCTTCGGTTTCCTGGACGCATATTTTCCAAAGATAATTCCTGGTTGACTCGTTTCCAATTTCGCGGATATTTCTTTAAGTACTTTTCTGAAATGTAGCGTACCTATACTTTAAATAAGGCAGATACCTGTGTATAGTGCAAATCCCTGGATCGATTCGTTTGCACACACAGTTTACAATGCAATATCACAACAAAGTATCAATTTTATTACATCGATGATCCAGACTTACAAAATATTTAATACAAGTTGCATAGCATAAAGCTAGATTTGAAAGAGTAAACAGCCGAAATACAATAGCAGTGAGTCTCCATCAACTTCATGTTGCCACAGGCGAAAACATGTTGGTTATAGACTCGAAACCTTTTAACGAAACCTCACTCGTCATCTGAACAATCTGCAATAAGAAAAATATTGCAACAACGTGGGTCAGATTCCATTAAAATGGAGTCTGGCAAGTGACACTATGGTGGACACTTAGAGGAAAAAAAACTCTAATAACCTATATGCTTATTTGGCTGGTGGAGTTCAAGGCTATTTGGCATAAAGCCAATTTTTCCTAACTTTTTGGAAAACAATTTTCTTCTATTCGACACATTCGTGGCATGAAAACCACTGTCTCATTCTACCCTTGTTCACCCATCAAGTTTTATTTTTTTTGAAGTTGGAATGGTGGAATCCTCCGTTGATGTCCGTGATCAGCTGCTCAAATTGTCCGTACCGGGGACACGGCTATGTACTTAGTTTTACACTCTGTAGAAGTTGTGCACGTTCACCATTGTACCCATTCAACCCAAATTATCCTTTACACACTTATAGTGATAAGGAAAAGGAGAAGAATGAGACGAGATCTTTCAGAAGCATTTTCCCTCCAACTCTGGCTTGACCCGTTCCACCTAACACCTTCTACATCTGCTTGTCAAGCCAGAGAGAGTCCATGCAACATAGTTGATAAAGCCAGAGCCCATTGGCAATGGCTGCACTAGAAGCAATCGTCACTCGGAGTTCTTCAGATTCCTTTGTTCCCTGGGTGGCCATCCACAAGTGCACTCTCAAGTGAAAACCACCATGCTCATGGCCCCAAGTATAGTAGAAACTACATTAGGCGAAGACCACCACAAGCACAGCCCTGAGTAGCCACTCAACATAAACCATTCAACCAATCCACCCAGTGGATGTGTACTCTCAGGTGAAAACCACCATGCTCATGGCCCTAAGTAGAATAGAATTTCATCCTAGGCGACGACAACCATGAGCACAGCCCTGAGTAGTCACTTAACATTTTGTAAAACTTTTCATCCATTGCATAGCATCAATAATTCTACTAAGTATTGCATAGGATCCTAGACACAGGAATAAGGAATTTCTACACAGGTTTAGCATAGCAATACTATCCTACACATGCTTATATAAAAATACACTAAGTAATGCATATAGAAAATAATAGGAAGTTTATGAGGTGTGCCACTTGCCTTTGAATGAAGTCTTTACTCACAAACTCTTTTCAACGAACTCGGGTTTCTCCGTTCAGTCTAAACAATATAAACAAACAACAATACAACAATCATAAAACAAAACAACACAACACATACAAACAAGTTACTTAAACTTCTAAGGAAAACATGTCATGCTTGATATGCAAATTATTTCTAAGGACTAGAGATGCATGACATGCCATGAAATCTTTTAAGTTAATGCAAAGCAAAAATGTGTATCAAAATGACTAAGGACTAAGGTCATAAGTTGAATAAAATACTTTTTTTATATCATCTTGAATAAGCACTCTAATGGCTTAGTCTTGATGTGCAGAAATATTTAGAGAAAATACTAAGTCATTTCTTCAAGGTGATCAAAAATTATTATCAACTCCTTGTAAATTGGATATTCACTATAGTGAGAGAGACAGACACCTGGCCAGCCACTTAAATTTTGGAACAGGTCTCATGTACGTGGACATGTAAGGTTTGTCTCCAGGCCGCTTCATCTCACTATGCCGCTAGGATCCAACAAACTTCAAGATGGTTATAATATGATCAAAATTTGTTTTAGTCTAAAATATAAGATTAGGAAAGAGGGAAAAGATAGAAAGAAATATGTAGTTGGTCTTCCAGGCTTCATCTCCAGACTTGTAACTTTCTTCTTGGTGGTGTCTTGATTGAATTCCTGGTAGACTTGATAAATCTTCAGACTTGAGGATTCTTGTATCATCGGGGCTGATCTTGGATTTAACTTAGTCTTCATGAAGTCTCAGAGGAGAAGGAAGAAAATAAAGAGAGGAAGTTTGACATAGAAAATATTGCTGGTTGGTCTTCATGAACTTCTTCTTGATTTTCTAAGTGCTTCTACTTCTTGGAGATTCTTCTGGAGTCTTGTTTTGGCTAAGTCCTTCATTGGTCTTCTAGCTCCATGTTGAAAATCCTAAGTGTCTAAGTGCATAGCACTTTACCAAAATACTATGTTGAAAATAATCCTAACTTAGAGAAAATAATGGAGGAGTTTTCCTATGGGAGGTATAACTACAAAATAAAATATGCTATGCATGAATTGCAATTTTTAATCACAAGAAACATCATACTAATTTTTGTGATATTTATAAAGTATGCATTAGGCTATAAATGCAATTTAATTAATTTCTTATTTTTGCAAAACATCATAAAAGGAATAAATATAAGATTAAAGTTTTCTGTGATTAAACTTTTATAACAAAATTTCATAAATGGTTTTAATAAACAGAAGGCATTTAATTAAATTTATAGCAATTGGATTTAATCAAAAATGATGTTTCTATTAATAGTAATGTCAAAATTAGTCAAACTATTCAAATTCCACATATAACTATTAAATCATCAAAATAATATTCCAAATTATTCTATAACAGAGGCATCAATTTACATATATTCCAAAGTTTCTAAAACAATTTTATTTGCAATTTTTGGAATTATAGATTTAAAGTTATGCCAAAAATACTCAAATCATCCATTTGAATTTGAATAATTTTAACTATGTCAAATTTGAAATCTAACATATCTAAAATATTCTACATGTCAAGGGCTTTCCAAAAATATAAATTTGTCAAATTTGGAATGGTGGTTAAAAAGTTATAGATGTTTTAATTACAGGGACTATTCTACAAAACTGCCATTTAATCTAATTAAAAGAAATCCTTTTCTGACGTGGCAGCTGACTGGGATGCTGACTGTGCGCTGACTGTGCATGCTGACGTGGATAAGTGTTTTGATCTCGACCGTAGGATTTAGATCTAACGGATCACATATGCCCGTACTGATTCGCTAACCAGATATAATATGGGCCGTAGGTTGAAGATCGGACGGCAGAGGGAGGGTGGTGCTCACCGGGCGGCGCGGGGTGGCCGGAGCAGAGGAAGGACGCGGCGGGGCGGTTCGGGCGAGGACGGGGAAGGTGTTCCGGTGGATCCCGGGCTCGGGGAAGTCCACCTCCGGATGCAGCGCGGCACGGCGGGTCGGATGGGGGTGGTGGTGTGACGTCCTATAATCGGTACTATGTTGATTTAAGCGTTCCCGCCGAAATCCGCATAATAACGGTTTTAGGTCGCCCACCAGACATAATGTGCACGCCGAAACATGCGCATTATGTGGGTGGAATTGTGATAACATTACAACAGTTCCGATACATCCACAAATACAACTGAAGATATAAATACAACAACGACTCGTACGAGTCAAGAGACAAATGATACAATACAAAGATTCAAATGATAGCGGAAGCAGAATAGTATCCGTCTAAGGATAAGATGCAAATTAGACTAAGAGTTCTGAAGATAAGCGATGGCGCCATATCCCTGCCCAGCCAAGCCGGAGGGATTCCCAAGCTAACGTCATCTGACTTCAAACCTGTTGACTGCACATAAAGCACATCCCAAAAGAGGGTCAGGGCACTCCCTGGCAAGCAAAACCGACTTGCCTACTTTCTACACCATCTCCCAAAATATAGGGGAGGTGTACTTAGCGGCAGCAGCACTAGCAACCTAAAGAGACACGCTTCAACTTCCGTCTAATCAGAGAGGGATAAGAGAGCGCATAAAGTAAACATCTACAACTAACACCAAACATAACCCATTCTCGAATTAACCCCCTCAACCAAGTATGATGAAGCAATTCGGGAAACTCACACGTTGAACAGTTTTAGTTACCGGGTATTGTGATAGTAATTCTATATTAATAGTCAAATTAATTAATCATTAATTAGGTGCAAGTTGTCTAGATCTTGTTAGCCAGCATCATCACCAAAGTCGTCCATAACCGTGGACACGGCTCATCGATAAGATTATACCCTGCAGGGGTGCACTACTGTACCCATACTCACATGATCAACCCAAGCAAGCATCAGGGCTTCTCAACACGACTTATTCCTTCACTACAGCAAGTCCAAGTGCCACCCATATGAGTTGTTACCCGCGTCAGGAGTCCGGCCGAATCTCAATTTGCGGACTCATTAGTTTGTGTCTGCGCGCCATGCGGCTCAAACCACAGTAGGAACTGTCCGCTTCGCGCGCACCACCCCTATATGACCCCCAAGTAACATTACCTCTCATCAATCATCATCATCATGCACATGGATATGAGCAAATGGAAAACCCGAACTAGTTGCGGCACAAGGACAAGCTCTAGATCCGTTCAAAGTCGAGGGGGGCTCCATAGGGCCTCCCACAAGTGGTTAGTGCGCTCAAAATTGGATTCGAGGACAAAATCTCAGTTCCTAGGTCGACACTGAGTAGAACAAAGCACCTCGCAAGGCCTTCCGCCTGGTGCCTTATCTTTTAATTAAAATACCCCCATATAAAATAACATTTTATTAATGTAGAATATTCTATCATACTAAGCAGATGAAACATAAGACCAACAGACGACTCGCACAAACAACTCTAAGCATGCGCTACGACTCGCAAGGCCAACAGATAAACAAACAACAGGTGATGGGATGTGGGGATAAAGTTGTATGGGTTGCAGGATAAACATGTGATGGGATCGCGATAAGAATCGAATACTAGGGTAGCAGAGATCAACGGTAGGAATGAAAGACAATGTATAGCTAAACAAGCAAATTTTGCTTGCCTGGAATCCCGCATGGAAGCAGATCTTGTCGTGGCTCACACATCTCAACGTCGTATCCGCGAAGAAGCAACAAACACTGGAAAGCGTAAAAGATGCATTTTACAACTACGGCAAAAGATCCAGCATGATCATGTGAGAAAGATGCATGGCATGGCAAGAAGCAATATAATACAGGTAATCCAAATTAAGCGGGAAAGCAACCCCGACAATTAATATTTAGGTGCAAGTTATTTATTTACCTGCAATATTAAATGTTGGTTAGCATGGGAACACATGGCATGGGTGATCTAATTAAATTAAATGGAATAGGGCACTATATATTTATTACCCCACACATTCCATAATTATTATTTAGGTGAATTGCTACACCCGCAACCCAAGAGATGCAACACATGTAAGTATGATGCGAGATGCACAAGATAGATGACATTTAATAAAAATAGGTTTAGGGTTAGGGTTTGGGTCCGTACGTCGGATCGGGTGAGCTAGGGTTCAAAACCGACGTCTTCGGTCCGTAGAGGAAGTAGTCGTCGTCGTGGAAGTAGTCGTCGCGGAACCGGGGCATCGTCGTTTGTCGGTGTCGTGGAAGTGGCGGGGAAGTAGTCGTACTCGGTCATCCTCATAGACGGGCGCGGGCACGGAGGAGCACGACAAATGGACACCGGAAGGAGAAACGCACGGGCGGGCACCGCAACACAGACACAGGCGGTCGCGGCAAGGCGGCACCGGAAGGAGCACGCGCACGTAGCAACACCACGAAGGGTGGACAACTCGGACAAAAGTGGCGACGAAGTTCTTGCGGACATTTTGTCGAACACCTGGCGGGCGGCTGCGGAGTTGCGGCGCGTGGAGGAGCAGGCCGGCGCGGCGGCGCACGGCGGCGGGTGCGCAGGGCAGAGGCGCGGCACGCGTGCAGGCCGGAGGTGCAGGGGCGCGGGGGAACACGCGCGGGAGGCGGACGGGCGCTCGGGGACGGGGAGGCTTTGGGAGGAGGAGAACGACGCAGCTCGGGGCGCGGCGGCTCGGGGCCGCGGCCGGAGGTGCAGGGCGCGCGGCGTGCGAGGCGCGGCAGCCGGGGCGCGGCGGCGGCGGCCGAGGCGCGGGGGCACGCGGGGAGGCGCAGGGTGAGGGACGGCGACGGAAGGAGCAGAGGGCGCGGCGGCGGTGCAGGCGTGAGGAGGCGCAGGGGAGAGGCGGAGCAGCGCGGCCGGCGGCGACGGGCGCACGGCGGCGGGGCAGCAGCGGAGGGAGGAGCTGGGAGCGGCGGCGGCAGGCGCCAGGGTGAGGGGCGCACGGCGGCGTGCGCGGACGCGGGCGTGGAGGCGAGGGGCACGGCGTGGGCGTGGGAGCGCGGCGACCGGCGGTTGCGGGAGGAGTTCGGTCGGGAGGCCATGGATGGGGAGCACGGGCTTGCTCGGGGCTAGCTTTTCCCGTGCGGGAAGAGATAAGAGAAGGAAAAGAAAAGAAAAGGAAGAAAAGAAAAGAGAAGGAGGGGGGAAAAGAGAAAAAAGGAAAAAGGAAAAGGAAAAAGATGGAGGGGGCGGCTGCAAAAATTCCAGGGGGTGGGAAAAGTTTTCAGGGGACAAAACCTAGGTTTTGGGGTTTGATGGGCTTGGGCTTTATTTGTCACCGTTATTCTTTTTCGTTTTATATTTTTAGAACAAAATCGGAAATTAATTTGAACACGAATCTTATACAAAATATTTTTAGTTTTAAAATGACAATTTAATAAACTAATTTTTAACATTTTTAAAAGATTTGAAAATAACACATTTTTAATTAAATTGAAATGCATTTGAATTTAATTATGGAAATTTAATTTAAATGCAACAAATTAAATTAATGCGATGCGATGCGATGCCATGTCGATGCAAAAAGAAAACTCACAAAATTAAAAGGGGGATAAATCCCGAGGCGTTACAGGTGGCCCCGAGCAGTTCGTCGTGGAGCGGACAGAACGCACGGGCGGAGGCGGGGGTACTCCGGCGAGCTTCGGTCTTGCACGGTGTGCTCGAACCGATGTGTACAAAATTCGAATGAGAGGATTAGAAGTTGCGCACAAAAACGGCGAATCGCCTGGACACAGTCTCTGTCTGAGGGTTACGGTTACCTCACTGGAAATCGAAGAATCGGGCGGCTCCGGCGAGCTCGTACGACGGCCTGGCGGCGTGAAACAAAGAGGGAGGAGAGGGGAAATATGGCGGAGGTGCTGGAGCTTTTATAGGGTCGAAGCGGGGGAAGTAAATCGCGTCAATTGCGCTCTAATTTGGCGACAAGATCAGAGGCGGAAATCTCGGCCAGAGGTTGAAGAAGGTGTGACGTCAGCATGACATCAGCGATTTTTCTTTTTCTTTTTCTGATTTTTCATTTAATTAATATCTTTTGATTTATAACTCCAAATGAAGTCAAATCAATTTCTAAAAATTTGTAAAATTAATATGTTTGTGTTAAACCAGTTGTGGGCATGTTTTGAACATTTTTGAAAAAAAATATTTTGAAATATTCATAAAATACAATTTTGCCTATTTTAGGTTAACTTTGAAATTAGGGATTTAATAATTCATTTGGGGTTAAATAAAATTTATGAAATTACCCACATTCAAATATGTTTGAATTCAAGTTATTTCAACAAATTTTCAAATACTAAATTTATTTTTGGCTTTAGTATAATATTAAATAGTAAAACACTACTATATGAAAATAAAAATGGAAATATAATGTATTCATTTTTAATTCAAAATAATTTGTGCACCATTATATTTTATATTAAGATAATTAATTTGAAAACTTCATAACATATCCTTGGATAATATTTAAATTTTATTTCATTTCTTATATTGATATATTCAGGAAATCATTTATTGTTTTGAAATTACATGAAAATCATTTAAGCTAAGGAAATATCTATTTGGATAATTCATTAATTAAAATCTATGAAGTTTTAAAGTTATAAACTTTAGGCCTGTAATTTATAAAACTATGTTTTGAACTCAGGTGAAAGAGTGAAAACTATTTGGCAATTATACCATGTTTTGAATAGTTGTAATATTATTTTAATTTATGATTAGCTATGGCTAAGTGGTTGAAATCAAATACTTACAAAGAAACTTTCTATTACATGAAAATGGTCTGAAATTTTGTAAGACATTTGTCAAATTACATATTGAGGTTTTAAGAAATACAATGGATTAATTAAATGTTTAACTTGAACAACTTTTGAAAATAATGAAGCATTGAGATATTTGAATTAATAAACTCTTTCAATAAGTTTGAAGTCTTTCATAGTTGGTTTTCTTATGCATTTTATGTTTTATTTTTATTAAAAACAAAAGTTTTAAATTTTAGTGATTTTTGAACATTATATAATGTTGGGATGTTACAGACTACCACCCTTAAAAGGAATCTCGTCCCCGAGATTCAGAGAGGCTAGGAGGTCAAAGCAAATGCTTGGAATGATTCTGATAACTCGAGAGGTTTTGATAAATGCAATTTCTGACAGGGAAACTTGAAAACTTGCAGGGGATGATTTTTCTGATGGGGAGGCTAGAAAGAAAGATAAGCTTGGATCTCCGGGTTTAGGCAACTGGGTTTGAATTATCGAGGTGGCTACCACCCTTAAAAGAAAAGTTTTCTTGATACTCAAAATATTCTAACTTATATAAAAAGATCAATACAAATCATTGCAAACAACATCTAACAAGCATCAAGCAACAGGGTTCAAACAGAAGCAAACACAGACGTGAAAATTTCAAACTTCTTTTGAGAAATCGAACTAGTCGTTTATCGAACGAAACACACCAATGTCCTGGAAAGACAAAATCGATAGTACTGCCATACCATAATTTGATAGGTCAATACATCAACGGATCTCGTTATTCTTATAGGTAGGTGGTCTAATCTATCTTTCTCTTGAGTGCCTCGAGTTCCTCTTCTACTTCCTTGAGTTCTTCAAGATACTTCTGGGTGTTGTGAAGTCTAAAATGAAGTCTTTCTGCAAGGTACTCGATAGCTCTCCATGCTGCATTTCTTGCTGAATCAAAAAATGATGTGTGAAGTATTGGGTTGGTGAACATGCAGTCACCCTCAGTCTTGTGGTCATCTCCTTTGTTCTTGTATAGGTGGATCTGTACCCACCAGTACTCTTGGCCTTCGTCCATGAAAGGAAAACCTTTGTATACTGCTTCTCCTTCAAAACCTAAGCTCTTCAGGTTATCCTTAAGTGCTCTTGGAAACTCTGTCTCACATTCCAAGGTCATAGTCATCACTGGTCCCTTCCTGAGTGATTCAATGAGGGCGGTCATCTAAGAAAATAAGAGAAGAAACTTAGAAATGAAATAGTTAAGATAGTTACAAGAATAATGTTTGAAAATTTCTTATTTCCAGCAAACATAATGAAATAGATTTTCAATCCTATGGCCAAATCTTATTTCTATCCAAACCTAGGGTTTCGAACCTACAGGCAACACAGTGCTCTGATACCATCTGTAGCATACCTGCACTTTAAATAAGGCAGATACCTGTGTATAGTGCAAATCCCTGGATCGATTCGTTTGCACACACAGTTTACGATGTAATATCACAACAAAGTTTCAATTTTATTACATCGATGATCCAGACTTACAAAATATTTAATACAAGTTGCATAGCATAAAGCTAGTTTTGAAAGAGTAGACAGCGGAAATACAATAGCAGTGAGTCTCCATCAACTTCATGTTGCCACAGGCAAAAAAATGTTGGTTGTAGACTCGAAACCTTTTAACGAAACCTCACTCGTCATCTGAACAATCTGCAATAAGCAAAATATTGCAACAACGTGGGTCAGATTCCATTAAAAATGGAGTCTGGCAAGTGACACTATGGTGGACACTTAGAGGAAAAAAACTCTAATAACCTATATGCTTATTTGGCTGGTGGAGTTCAAGGCTATTTTGCATAAAGCCAATTTTTCCTAACTTTTTAGAAAACAATTTTCTTCTATTCGAGACATTCGTGGCATGAAAACCACTGTCTCATTCTACCCTTGTTCACCCATCAAGTTTTATTTTTTTGAAGTTGGAATGGTGGAATCCTCTATGGACGTCCGTGATCAGCTGCTCAAATTGTCCGTACCGGGGACACGGCTAAGTACTTAGTTTTACACTCTGCAGAGGTTGTGCATGTTCACCATTGTACCCATTCAACCCAAACTATCCTTTACACACTTATAGTGATAAGAAAAAGGAGAAGAATGAGACGAGATCTTTCAGAATCATTTTCCCTCCCACTCTGGCTTGACCCGTTCCACCTAACACCTTCTACATCTGTTTGTCAAGCCGGAGAGAGTCCACGCAACATAGTTCATCAAGCCAGAGCCCATTGGCAATGGCTGCACTAGAAGCAATCGTCACTCGGAGTTCTTCAGATTCCTTTGTTCCCTGCGTGGCCATCCACAAGTGCACTCTCAGGTGAAAACCACCATGCTCATGGCCCCAAGTATATTATAAACTACCTTAGGCGAAGACCACCACAAGCATATCCCTGAGTAGCCACTCAACATAAACCATTCAACCAATCCACCCAGGTGATTCATTAACTTAGTGGATGTGTACTCTCAGGTAAAAACCACCATGCTCACTGCCATAAGTAGAATAGAATTTCATCCTAGGCGACGACAACCATGAGCACAGCCCTGAGTAGTCACTTAACATTTTGTAAAACTTTTCATCCATTGCATACCATCAATAATTATACTAAGTATTGCATAGGAGCCTAGACACAGGAATAAGGAATTTCTACACAGGTTAAGCATAGCAAACTATCCTACACATGCTTATATAAAAATACACTAAGTAATGCATATAGAAAATAATAGGAAGTTTATGAGGTGTGCCACTTGCCTTTGAATCAAGTCTTTACTCACAAACTATTTTCAACGAACTCGGGTCTCTCCGTTCAGTCTAAACAATATAAACAAACAACAATACAACAATCATAAAACAAAACAATACAACCCATACAAACCAGTTACTTAAACTTCTAAGGAAAACATGTCATGCATGATATGCAAATTATTTCTAAGGACTAGAGATGCATGACATGCCATGAAATCTTTTAAGTTAATGCAAAGCAAAAATGTGTGTCAAAATGACTAAGTACTAAGGTCATAAGTTGAATAAAATACTTTGTTTTATATCATCTTGAATAAGCACTCTAATGGCTTAGTCTTGATGTGTAGAAATATTTAGAGAAAATACTAAGTCAGTTTTTCAAGGTGATCAACAATTATTATCAACTCCTTGTAAATTGGATATTCACTATAGTGAGAGAGACAGACACCCGGCCAGCCACTTAAATTGTGGAATAGGTCTCATGTACGTGGACATGTAAGGTTTGTCTCCAGACCGCTTCATCTCACTATGCCAAACTTCAAGATGGTAATAATATGACCAAAATTTGTTTAAGTCTAAAAGACAAGATTAGGAAAGAGGGAAAAGATAGAAAGAAAGATGTAGTTGGTCTTCCAGGCTTCATCTCCAGACTTGTAACTTTCTTCTTGGTGGTGTCTTGATTGAATTCTTCGTAGACTTGATAAATCTTCAGACTTGAGGATTCTTGTATCATCGGGGCTGATCTTGGATTTAACTTAGTCTTCATGAAGTCTCAGAGGAGAAGGGAGAAAATAAAGAGAGGAAGTTTGACTTAGAAAATATTGCTGGTTGGTCTTCATGAACTTCTTCTTGATTTTCTTCTAAGTGCTTCTACTTCTTGGAGATTCTTCTGGAGTCTTGTTTTGGCTAAGTCCTTCATTGGTCTTCTAGCTCCATGTTGAAAATCCTAAGTGTCTAAGTGCATAGCACTTTACCAAAATACTATGTTGAAAATAATCCTAACTTAGAGAAAATAATGGAGGAGTTTTCCTATGGGAGGTATAACTACAAAATAAAATATGCTATGCATGAATTGCAATTTTTTATCACAAGAAACATCATACTAATTTTTGTGATATCTATAAAGTATGCATTAGGCTATAAATGCAATTTAATTAATTTCTTATTTTTGCAAAACATCATAAAAGGAATAAATATAAGATTAAAGTTTTATGTGATTAAACTTTTATAAAAAAAATTCATAAATGGTTTTAATAAACAGATGACATTTAATTAAATAAAGCAATTGGATTTAATCAAAAATGATGGTTCTATTAATAGTAATGTCAAATTTAGTCAAACTATTCAAATTCCACATATAACTATTAAATCATCAAAATAATATTCCAAATTATTCTATAAGAGAGGCATCAATTTACATATATTCCAAAGTTTCTAAAACAATTTTATTTGCAATTTTTGGATTATAGATTTAAAGTTATGCCAAAAATACTCAAATCATCCATTTGAAATTTTAATATTTTTAACTAAGTAAAATTTGAAATCTAACAGATCTAAAATATTTTACATGTCAAAGGCTTTCCAAAAATATAAAATTTGTCAAATTTGGAGTTGTGGTTAAAAAGTTATAGATGTTTTAATTACAGGGACTATTCTACAAAACTGCCATTTAATCTAATTTAAAGAAATCCTTTTCTGACGTGGCAGTTGACTCGAATGCTGACTGTGCGCTGACTGTGCACGCTGACGTGGATAAGTGTTTTGATATCGGCCGTAGGATTTAGATCTAACGGATCACATATGCCCGTACCAATTCGCTAACCAGATCTGACGGCAGAGGGAGGGTGGTGCTCACCGGGCGGCGCGGGGTGGCCGGAGCAGAGGAAGGACGCGGCGGCGCGGTTCGGGCGAGGACGGGGAACGTGTTCCGGTGGATCCCGGGCTCGGGGAAGTCCACCTCCAGATGCAGCGCGTCACGGCGGGTCGGATGGGGGTGGTGGCCTCGAGCAGTTCGTCCTGGAGCGGACAGAACGCACGGGCGGAGGCGGGGGTACTCCGGCGAGCTTCGGTCTTGCACGGTGAGCTCGAACTCTGTGTACTAAATTCGCAGGAGAGGATTAGAAGTTGCGCACAAAAACGGCGAATCGCCTGGACACGGTCTCGGTCTCGGGGTTACGGTTACCTCGCCGGAAATCGAAGAATCGGGCGGCGGCGGCCGAGCGACTCCGGCGAGCTCGTACGACGGCCTGGCGGCGTGAAACGAAGAGGGAGGAGAGGGTAAATATGGCGGAGGTGCTGGAGCTTTTATAGGGTCGAACGGGGGAAGTAAATCGCGTCAATTGCGCTCTAATTTGGCGACGAGATCGGAGGCGGAAATCTCGGCCAGAGGTTGAAGAAGGTGTGACGTCAGCGATTTTTCTTTTTCTTTTTATGATTTTTCATTTAATTAATATCTTTTGATTTATACCTCCAAATGAAGTCCAATCAATTTCTAAAAATTTGTAAAATTAATATCTTTGTGTTAAACCAGTTGTGGGCATGTTTTGAACATTTCTGAAAAATAATATTTTGAAATATTCCTTAAATACAATTTTGCCTATTTTAGGTTAACTTTGAAATTAGGGATTTAATAATTCATTTGGGGTTAAATAAAATTTATGAAATTACCCACATTCAAATATGTTTGAATTCTAGTTATTTAAACAAATTTTCAAATACTAAATTCATTTTTGGCTATAGTATAATATTAAATAGTAAAACACTACTATATGAAAATAAAAAGGGAAATATAATGTATTCATTTTTAATTCAAAATAATTTGTGCACCATTATATTTTATATTAAGATAATTCATTTGAAAACTTCATAACATATCCTTGGATAATATTTAAATTTTATTTCATTTCTTATATTGAATATATTCAGGAAAATCATTTAATGTTTTGAAATTACATGAAAATCATTTAAGCTAAGGAAATATCTATTTGTATAATTCATTAATTAAAATCTATGAAGTTTTAAAGTTATAAACTTTAGGCCTGTAATTTATAAAACTATGTTTTGAACTCAGGTGAAAGAGTGAAAACCATTTGGCAATTATACCATGTTTTAAATAGTTGTAATATTATTTTAATTTATGATTAGCTATGGCTAAGTGGTTGAAATCAAATACTTACAAAGAAACTTTCTATTACATGAAAAGGGTTTGAAATTTTGTAAGACAGTTGTCAAATTACATATTGAGGTTTTAAGAAATACAATGGATTAATGAAATGTTTAACTTGAACAACTTTTGAAAATATTGAAAAATTGAGATATTTGAATTAATAAACTCTTTCAATAAGTTTGAAGTCTTTCATAGTTGGTTTTCTCATGCATTTTATGTTTTATTTTAATCAAAAACAAAAGTTTTCAATTTTAGTGATTTTTGAACATTATAAAATTTTGGGATGTTACATGAAACCACAAACAGCAGAAAACAGCGAACTGGCACTATGGCATCTTTTTAATAGGTTAGTTCCAGAAAATGTATAAAACTATATAAAACATGTAATAACATGGTATAACATAGCATGGAACATAAGGAATAATAGATACATTGGAGACATATATATCAGAGATCAAAGCGGAAACCGGTTGCAACTGGAGCAAATTGGTTATCCGCGAGCGCAAGGTCCTGGACTTAGTCAAGCTCGGCATGCTGCCGGCTTAGTCGGAAATCCACTGGCGATTTTCGGATGGGGACGAAACCTCGCCGCAGCTCGGCCCTGACGAAGTCGTCGTCTTCGGGTATCACATTGCCCGGGGTTTCCAACCCTCGGGTTCCCTCTTCTTTCGCCAGCTCTTGGAGTACTTCAAGATCTGGCTGCAAGACATCGCACCGAACTCGATGCTCAATATCGCCCACTTCGTCGTCCTCTGCGAGGCCTATCTCGGTATACCGCCCAATCTTCCACTCTTCCTCGAGTTTTACTACTGAAAATCCCAGCGCGAGAACACAAACGGTCCTTTGGTCGTCTGTGGCGGGGTCAGGATCCAGCGCCGCCATAACCTCGTCTTCCCGGGTGTCGTTCTTCACTCGCACCCGACGGACTGGCAGAAGACCTTGTTCTACTACCGGCTTTCCACTCATGACAATGAGTCGGCTCTTCTGGGTTTCCGCGTTGAGAGGCTCACCATCAACAAGAACATGAACTCCTTCGCCTCTCCCGAAGACCGGAAAGCCATCGAGCCCCTCTGCAGCACCCCGGGATTTTCCCCAATTAGATTTTGTTTGTTTTCTTTTGCATCATCATGTCATCATGCATTGCCACCTCTTTATTTAAATTGTTGCATTGAAATTCAAAATCCACTTTTAAATTCAAATGTAATTAAAATAAATTTTACAATGTTATGTTACAAATCTTTTTCAAATATTCAAACTAGTGAATCAATTTGTCTATTTTGAATCTATAATTATTTGCTAAAAGTTTCTATAACCTTTTCTTTGTTATTTTGTTTAAAAACACAAAAACAGAAAATAATAAAAGAAGAGAAATAAAAACCCAGAAAAAAACGTTCCCCTAGCCGAAGTGGGTCGTTTCGGCCCAACTCTGGCCAAGTCCAACCCAACTCGGCCCACCCCTATTTGTCTTCTACCTCCGTTGTGGGATTGTTATGACAGATGTTTTCGGGTGGAAACTGGAGATGAGGGGCATGGCGGCTTCCGACATCAGGAGCTTATCTAGCGTGGCGTGGGGAAACAAGGGTTTACCTAGGTTCGGCCCCTCGTCTTGAGGTAAAGACCTACTTTCTGCTTCTGCTTTATTGCTTTGGGTTTCGAGGACTCGGCACCTAAGCTTCCGGGCCTCGAGGTTACAATGGTGGTATTGCGTATGACTTGTGACCATCTGATCTCTTGGAACCAGAAGACCCCCTTATATAGGCGGTGGGTCTCGCGGGAGCTACAATCCGGGATCCGGGTTCCTATCATACCCGGACTCTACTCTAAGTCTTGGGCATATTCTGGGGGAAGCCGTCCGTCCTTTTGTCCGGGTTATCTGAAAAATAATAAACAACTTATTATACAAGCAAGCTCTCGTCATAAGTTCACAGAGTCAATACAGATGCGCGACTGCTCAGCACAAACAAATATAGTTGAAGACATACTCAATTTCACACACAATACTGTTCAAGGTCAGAAGACCAAACAAAAGACCAGTCATTACAAGCAAAAGTTATAAGTACAGGCCACGGCGACTGCCAAATCCCTACACCACTACTACTCCGGGGCAGCAGACTCCGACCGGGAGCGGGTCTTCCGGGAAGCAGCCGCCTCAGTCGCCTTGGCGAGCGCCCTCTCAAAGGTAGCCACAAGCTTCACAGCTAGATGTTTAGCCTGCGCCTTCACTCCGCCCAGCGACGCGGTCCGGCCATCAGCCCTCCGAGGGAAGCCGCTGATGACCTTATCGAAATCGCCCTGAATCTGGTGACCTAGAAGGAGCTGGAAGGTGAGCTCGGAGCCGCGTACCGTCTGCATCCGGGTGAAGTCCGCGAGGGTGGTCGTGTCGTCCTTAAACGGAGCGGCAAGAGCGTCGATGGCAGTCGGCGGCGCATCACTCGGGAAGATGCTCCGGTGCACCGTCGTAAGCGCACCAGTCGACTACTGCAGCGCAGCCACCGACTTTCTCACCGCATCGGACGCATACGCGCAGACACGGTCGAGGAAGCCGACAGCAGTCGCCAAGTCAACGGTGTCACTCGGCGAGCCCTCCGTACGAGCTCCACCGCAGTCATCTAAACAACACATCTAATATCGGACAAAGGAAAAGCAAACGAAACAGTAGGCATCAGGCCGAAACTTACCACCAAGAACACCGGCGAGTGAGAGGAGACGGTCGACTTGAGTCTTCTCTTGGACGACCCGTACACGCTCCCGCTCTTGGGACTCGTGAAGAGCTTTCTCAAGCTCAGTCTGAGCCTGAATCTTCAACTCCAGCTCAGCAACCCGCCTATCAGCCTGGTCCAGAGAAGCACGCATCTGGTCCCTCTCCTTCTCCAGGCGAACGTAAGGCGCGGCTGCATCAAGCTGCTGGCGGTAGTACGGCTGAAACACAAGCAAGAAATTAATAAAGTTGCGGGCGACTATACTAGTCACCTACACCTTCGGGGGCTACTCACATCGGGAGCGCTGATCGCGCACCCGATGAAACTGCAGTACTACAAGCTCAAGTACAAAGGACTTACGTGGTCCAGGAGGTCGACATCTTCGGAAGACGACGGAGGAGCGCGACTTGACGACGCGATGACAGCGGGTTGCGTGCGCTCCTCGACCGCCACCCGAGTCACCAGCTCGGTCGAAGGGGCGGACGTGTGCTCCACTTCACGATGAGGGGAGTTGACATCGCCAGAACGACGGCTGAAGCAAAACAGTGCAATGACCAACTTAAAGACTGGAACTACAAAAGACAACTCGAAGCCAACAAGATACTAACCTGGTGGTCTTGAATTCATCGTCGCTCCCCAAGGAGACAGACGCCAGCCGCGCAAACGCGCGTGGTGGCGCGGAGCTTACCGGGGGAGCAGCCAGCGGCTCACTCCAACCACCCGGCGAACGCGCACCCGAGGACGTCGAGACGGACTCCTCCGGATCAGCATCGGCCCCCCCTCACGGGCGACGAGGCAGTCGTAGAGTCACCTCCACTCTGGCGCTTCTGCTTCTTCCGTACGGGTTCCGCCTCGTCGTCTTCATCCTCCACCTCTTCGTTGGGCGAGGTAGCAGCCGGAAGATCGTCGTCGTCATCCTCCTCCTCCACAACCTGCGACTCATCAGCGGGTCCGCCTTCAGGGAGAGGAGGAAGGCTGACCAACAGAGACCGACCCTGAAACAAGTAGACGCAAGTCGAATCAAGAAGCAAGAAATCAAGAAACGAAGAAACAAAGAGAACAAGTCAAGGATTTACCTCGAGGACAGGGTTCGCTGCTCCGAACGCATCGATTGGGCAGTTGACGTTGCAGACGTCCGCGGCTCGGAGGTTGGTGATGCCCCTAACCTTGGTCTCCACCTCCTCGTCGTCGAGTGGCTCATTGCTGACGCCGTCAGCGGCCCACATCAGGTGGGGCCGAGCACTCAGTGGTTGCAGACGAAGACGGAAAAAGTTGGTGTAACGTACCTACACTTTAAATAAGGCAGATACCTGTGTATAGTGCAAATCCCTGGATCGATTCATTTGCACACAAAGTTTACGATGTACTATCACAACAAAGCGTCAATTTTATTACATCGATGATCCAGAATTACAAAATATTTGATACAAGTTGCATAGCATAAAGCTAGCATTGAAAAAAAAGTACACAGCGGAAATACAATAGCAGTGAGTCTCTATCCCTTTCATGCTGCCACAGGCGAAAACATGTTGGTTGTAGACTCGAAATCTATAAAAGAAACCTCACTCGTCATCTGAACAATCTGCAATAAGAAAAATATTGCAACAACGTGGGTCATATTCCATTAAAAATGGAGTCTGGCAAGTGACACTATGGTGGACACCTAATCGAATAACTCTATAGCCTATATGCATATTTGGCTGGTGGAGTTCAAGGCTATTTTTCATAAAGCCAATTTTTCCTATCTCTTTGGAAAACACTTTCTTCAAATCAAGACAAGTATGGCGTGAAAACCATAAATCTCATCTTCCCTTGTTCACCCATCAAGTTTTATTTCTGAAATTGGAATGGTGGAATCCTCCGTTGACGTCTGTGATCAGCTGCTCAAATTGTCCGTACCGGGGACACGGCTAAGTACTTAGTTTTACACTCTGCAGAGGTTGTGCACGTTCACCGTTGTACCCATTCAACCCAAATTATCCTTTACAAACCATTTGTGATAAGGAAAGGAGAAGAATGAGACGAGATCTTTCAGAAGCATTTTCCCTCCCACTCTGGCTTGACCCGTTCCACCTAACATCCCCCTACATCTGCTTGTCAAGCCGGAGAGAGTCCACGCAACAAAATTGATCAAGCCAGAGCCCATATGGCAATGGCTGCACTGGAAGCAATCGTCACTCGGAGTTCTTTAGATTCCTCTGTTCCCTGGGTGGCCATCCACAAGTGCACGTACTCCAGGAACCATAGACATGGACCGGAGTAGCCACTCAGCTTCGCCACCATTAACAACCAATCCACCCAGGAGTTTCATTAACTTAGTGGATGTGCACTCTCAGGTAAAAATCACCATGCTCACGGCCCTAAGTAGAATAGACATTCATCCTAGGCGACGACAACCATGAGCATAGCCCTGAGTAGTCACTTAATATTTTGTAAAACTTTTCATCAATTGCATAGCATCAATATTTCTGCTAAGTAGGATATAGGAACCTAGACACAGGAGTAAGGGAATTCTACACAGGTTTAGCATAGCAATACTATCCTACACATGCATATAAAAATACACTAAGTAATGCATATAGAAAATAATAGGAAGTTTATGAGGTGTGCCACTTGCCTTTGAATGTTGTCGTTGTTCACAAACTCTTTTCAACAACGAACGTTTGCTCTCCGTTTAATCTAAACAATATAAGCAAACAACAATACAACAATCAACAAACAACAATCATCAAACATACATGCTCATATCTAGTGAACAAACAAGTTTTGTAAAACTTCTAAGGAAAACATGTCATGCATGATATGCAATTTATTTCTAAGGACTAGAGATGCATGTCATGCCATGAAAATCTTTTAAGTCAATGCAATGCAATTAGGTTGGTCAAATGACTAAGGACTAAAGTCATAAGTTGAATAAAATATTATCATCTTGAATAAGCCCTCTAATGGCTTAGTCTTGATGTGTAGAAATATTTAGAGAAAATACTAAGTCATTTCTTCAAAATGATCAACAATTATTATCAACTCTTTGTAAATTGGATATTCACTATAGTGAGAGAGACAGACACCCGGCCAGCCACTTAAGTTGTGGGACAGGTCTCATGTTCGTGGACATGTAAGGTTTGTCTCCAGGCCGCTTCATCTCACTATGCCGCTAGGATCCAACAAACTTCAAGATGATAACATCATGATAAAAATTTGTTTAAGTCAAATGTGAAAGACAAGATTAGAAAAGAGGGAAAAGATAGAAGAAAGGTGTAGTTGGTCTTCCAGGCTTCTTCTCCAGACTTGTAGTTTTCCCCTTGGTGATGTCTTTAATGAATTTTTGTAGACTTGATAAATCTTCAGACTTGATGATTCTCATATCACCGAGGCTGGTCTTGGAATTAACTTAGTCCTTATGAAGTCTCAGATAAGAAGGAAGAAAAGAGAGAGAGCAAGAAAGACTTAGAGAATAGAGGAGGTTGGTCTTCTTGAACTTCTTCTTCCTTTTCTTCTAAGTGCTTCTACCCCTTGAAGATACTTCTGAAGTCTTGTTTTGGCTAAGTCCTTCAATGGCCTTCTAGCTCCATCTTGAAAATTAGTAAGTGTCTAAGTGTAGCACTTTACTAAAATGCTAAGTTGAAAATACTTCTAACTTAGAGAAAATAATGAAGAGGAGTTTTCCGATGGGAAATATATCTATATGTGAAAAATAAGTTATGCATGCAATGCACTTTTTAAATCCTAAGAAATATCATACAAAATTTGTGATATTTATAAAGTATGCATTTGGCTATAAATGCAATTTCATTAATTTCTATTTTTGGAAAATATAATAAAAGGAATAATTATAAGATTAAAGTTTTCTATGATTAAATTTTTATAATAAAATTTTATAAATAGTGTTAATAGACAGGGAGTATTTAATTAAATTTATAGCAATTTTATTTAATCAAAAATAATATTTCTATTAATAGTTATGTTGAAAATACTCAAACCTTTCAAATTAAACAAACAACCATTAAATCATCAAATAATACTCAAAAAAATTTATAATAGAGGCATAATATTACTAATATTCCAAAGTTTCTAAAACAATTTTATTTGCGATTTTTTGATTTATAGATTTAAAGTTATTACAAATATACCCAAATTCACCATTTGAAATTTGAATATTTTATACTAAGTCAAATTTGAATTTTGTCCAATCTAAAATAATCTACATGTCAAGAGCTTTCCAAATATATAAAAATAATTGAATTTGGATAAACAGAGAAAAAGATATGATAGTTTGAATAGATAGGGGCTTTTTTGAAAACTGCCAATTAATTAAATCGTGAAAATGATTTTACACGTCAGCGCTGACTGGGCGCTGACTGTGCGCTGACTGGGCTGCTGACTGGGATCCGACGTGGATAAGTGAACAGATCTGGGCCGTCAGATCTGGATCTGGCGGTCCAGATCTGTCCGTACCCCTTTGCTAGCAAGATCTAATCGCAGCCGTTAAAAAGAGATCGGGCGGCTTACGGCGGGTGGATGAGGTCGTGGCGGCGCCGGTGACCGGAGGCGAAGGAGACGGTGGCGCTGGCGTCGGGCGTGGGCAGCGCCGGCGTTGTGGTGCCTCCCCGGACACGCGGAGGGCGGCTACGGACTCGGAGCTTCAAGGTGAGGAGAATGGTGGCGACGGCCGGATGCTCCTCGTCCTGGAACACCGTGGAGGAGCGAATGAAGGTGCGGCGGCTCCGGTGACTCGATTCGAGCACGGACGCGAACTTTGGCTGCAGAAAAATTTCTCAAATCAGCAGGGGAAGCGCGGGATAGGTGGGGGAGAGAAGTTGGCAAGCAAGGGAGCGGCGGTGACCTTTGGTTGCGTCGAAATCGGAGCAATTCACGGCGGCGACCGAGCGTCTCCGGCGAGCGATTGGGACGGCCTGGCGGCGTCAATCGAAGAGGGAGGAGAGGGGAAATGGAGGCGGGGACGTGGGGTATTTGTAGGACCGAACGGAGGAAACAGAGCGCGACAATCTCGCCGGATTTGGGAGAGGAATTGGAGGCACGATTTTCGGCCGGAATTGGAGGACTGGAGGTTGAAGAAGGTGACGTCACCGCTGACGTCAGCAGGTATTTACTTTTTCTGTTTTATTTATTTAATTCATATCTTTTGATTTATATGTCCAAATGAAGTCAAACAAATTTCTAAAAATTTGTAAAATTATTAGCTTTCTGTCAGACCAGTTGTGGGAGTGTTTTGAACACTTTTCAAAAATAATAATTTCGAAATATTGATTAAATGTAAAATTGACACTTTATGTTTAATTTAAAACTAGGGTGTAATTAATTTTAATTTTTGCTAAATAAATTATATGAAATACCCATATTCAAATATGTCTGAATTTAAGTTATTTAAACTCATTTCCCATATTAAATAAATTTTAGCTTTAATAGATTATTAAATAACATATTACAACTATTTGTAATGAAAAGAGAAAATGTAATGGAAACATTTTTAATTCAAATTATTTTGTGCACCATTAAGTTTCATAATATGATAAATCATTTGAGAAATTTATAACATATCTTTATAATAGATTTTAGATTTAATTTATTTCTTATACTGGATATAAATTCATGAAAAATTATTTTATGTTTGAAAATAAATGAAATTCATTTAAACTAAGGAAATGTTTATTTGGATAATTCATTAATTAAAATATATGAAGTTTTAAAGTTATGAATTATAAACTTATAATTTCCAAAACTTTAATTTTGAATTTAGTTAAATGAATGAAAACCATTTGGCAAAAATATACCATTTTAAATAGTCTTGAATTTATGAATAGATATGGCTAAGTGGTTGAAATCAATTATTTATAAGTAAACTATTTTATTAAAATAAAATGGTTTGAATTTATAAAACATTTGTCAATTTATATAATGAGGCTTAAGAAAATACAATGCATAATAAATTGTTTAACTTGAAACCACTTTTGAAAATAATGTTTACTGGAGATATTCAAATTATTAAACTCTTTCAATGTGTTTGAAGTCTTTCATAGTTGGTTTTCTATGCATTTAATGTTTTATTTTAAGCAAAAACAAAAGTTTTAAATTTTAGTGATTTTTGAACATTATAAAATATTGGGATGTTACAGGTGGCCATCAGGAAGACGCCACCCGACTCCCGCCCCAGGGTCTTGATGAGGTCGCGCAGCAGGCCCATCAGTGGCCTCGCCGATTCCTTCTCCACCTTGGCGAGCGGGTGCGCCCAGGCGCGGGTCTTCCGCAACCCGCGCTCGCCCTCAAACTGCGGCAGGCCCTCCTGGTTCCACTGGACGTAGAACCATCTCCTCCGCCACCCCCTGGACGGAGTCCGACTTCTTCATCTGAAAGTACGCGGTGTCACCGCGCACCTGGATGCCGAAGCCGCCAACTGGGTATGTCAGCCCGCTCTTCCCGACGTTCTTGCGAACCAGGAAGAGTGACTTCCACAGCGCCCAGTGGGGTGCGACCCCCAAGAAGCACTCGCAAAGCACGATGAAGCTCGCGATGCTCAAGACGCCATTGGGGGTCAGATCGTGGATCTCCACCCCATAGGCATACAAGAGACCACGAACAAAATCGTGCAGAGGGAACCCGAAGCCCCGTGGAAGGAACTCCACGAAACAAACGCGCTCCCCCTCGCGAGGTGTAGGGGACGTCTCCTTGCCAGGGGCACGTACCTGGGCCTGGTCAGAAGGAGGCAGGAGGCCCTACATGCGCAGCACGTCAAGATCCGCCCTCTTCACGGTCGACCTCTGCCAGTCGCCCTCCGGTTTCTTCATCAACCCGGCGGCGGCGGCGGAGGTGCCAGCAACGGTCTTCGGCTTTCCCATCGCTCCGCGGAACAGCAACAGGTGGGAGGGCAAAACGCACTAAGCTCTCGTGGAAGCAAGAATGGCAGAAAGCAATAGAACAGGAGGCGCAGACGGATGGAGAAGACGATGCCCTCGGGCGGCAGCGCAGTACTTATGCCTCGGCGAAATCCATCTCAGCCGTCCGCCGCGAAACGGTTCAGAGCATCCCCATCCTGCCGTCCACGTGTCAAGCAAAGAGGCCAACCGTCGCCGCCCACCTCCTCCACTACGCACGAGAATCGAGGCGTCATCATCGTGCATGAAAATTTCGCGCCCAGTTTGGAGACATGACAACTGCTGACCGCGGTCAGCTCTTCCAGTGGGCCCCGCCACGTCACGTCCCATCGGGCGCAGAAGCGTGCAAGGAAACGTCAGCAGTGACGCCATCAAGCCAACGGCTCCAAGCAAGTGAAACAGCGCGATAACTCGAACGCAACATTCGAGTAGTAAGCTTCAAAGCTGAAACAACTCAGTAGGACAGTGTGCTGGTCTGAGAACCCGAAACATCCGTTCGGGTGGCAAAGATAGTTGAGTAAGCTCAAGCAGCCGAATCATATCTACATGTAAGCCAATAGGCCGAATAGAAGCAAGCTTCACAGGAAGAACAAGACAAAGAAATTCGACTGAAGATATTACTCCCATCGGGAGCGTCCTCTTCGACTGAAGAAAACGAGTGCAAACTCAAAGATCAAGCAATCTAGTGGCGCGTCCAGGAGGAAGAAGTCCTTTGCCCGACTCTACGCTTCGACCAAGAACTCGGGGGCTACTGGCGTGGGGCTACCTTTCGACTAGCCTACGATGAGGCTACCTGGGCCGCGCCAAGCACAGGGAGGCCCACAGGTTGCAAACTGATGTGGTCCAGTGTCTTGTCAGTTTTGAGTTGGTGTCCCGCCGTCCTTCTTCGATATTATGACGCATGTCTTGGTTCACCTAGTCGAAGAGATTCAAATTCTCGGTCCCGTATTTCTACACAATATGTTCCCATTTGAGAGGTTCATGGGAGTCTTAAAGAAATATTTTCATAACCGTGCTAGGCCTGAAGGAAGCATCTCCATGGGCTATGGAACCGAAGAGGTCATTGAGTTTTGTGTTGACTTTATTCCTGACATTAATCCGATTGGTGTTCCTCAGTCGCGACACGAGGAGAGATTGAGTGGCAAAGGCACTTTAGGGAAAAAAGTATTAGTATGTAGGGACGGACCTTCTTTCAGTGAAGCACTCTACACAGTTCTACAAAATTCCTCGTTGGCAGCTCCGTATATCGAGGAACACATGAATATTTTACGATCTCAGGACCAAGTGGAGGATGAGTTCTGATTAAAGATCAACACAAGGCGAAATCCAGCGGTTTGTTGCAAACACATCTCATGGGTAACACGAAAGTTGATGTTGAGATGTACTTGTTGGCCAGGACACCATCTTCAACTATAGTCACTTTCGAAGGGTTCGAGATAAATGGGAATACATTTTACACGATCGCTCAAGATAAAAAGAGCACCAACCAAAACAGTGGTGTCCGCTTTGATGCAATAAACAACAATGGGCAAAAGGACACATATTATGGTTACATAGAGGAGATATGGGAACTTGAGTATGGACCTGATTTGAAGGTCCCTTTGTTTCGGTGCAAATGGGTGAAGCTGAATGCAGGTGGGGTCAAGGTAGACCCGATGTACGAAATGACGACGGTGGATCTGAACAATCTTGATTACAAAGACGAACCGTTTGTCCTAGCAAATGATGTAGCTCAAGTTTTCTACGTGAAAGACATGTCTACCAAACCCAAAAAGAGAAAAAACATGGAAGCGAATACATCAGACTTGCCAAAATGCCACATAGTTCTTTCAGGAAAAAGAAACATCGTGGGGGTGGAGGACAAGACAGACATGTCAGAAGATTATGATAAGTTTGTTGAAATTCCGCCCTTCAAAGTCAACACTGACCCAAGCATCACGTTAAATAATGAGGATTCCCCGTGGTTCCGACCCAATGTTAAGCAATCAAAGAAAAGGAGGAATAATATATAGAACAGATGAGAATATTGGTGATGTGTAATATTGTATTAAACATAACACTACTTTGGTGATGTTGAATATTGTTGAATATTGGTGATGTGTAATGTGTGTACTAGTTTCCATCAAAATTAAATGGGTATCATTTTTCATCATATTTTTGGTACTTTGTTCACAAAAAATGTCATATTTTGCACTCATAAAATGGAAAATGATATTTATAAATAATATATAATTGGTTATTTAATTGGTCAAAACGGTCATTATCAAATTATTAGAAACTAAGTTTAATTGGTTTGAACAATTAATTCTATACATATGAAAAAACAGAAAAGAGAAAAGAGAAAAGAAAAGAAAAGACCTACAGTACCGGTTGCATCCACCAACCGGTATTGAAGGTTTTCGTTTTGCGCCAGTTATTTGTTTCGCGAATCGTCAAATATTTAGTACCGGTTGCATACAAGAACCGGTATTGAAGGTTCTTTAGTACCGGTCGATGGCACAGACCGGTACTAAAGGTGGGTGCTTATATGCCTCCTCGCCCAGATTGGCAGTTCACTCTCACAGACACCATCGACGGAGAGGCCGTGCTGCTCCCCGCTGTCGTGCCGCCCCCCGACGCCGTCCACCGCTCCGCCGTCGTGAGAGGCGACGTCGTGACGCTCTTCGACTACGTGCGCCTCCCCGACCCGCCGTTCTCCGACTCCGTACGCTCCTTCCCGACGGGCCGCGGCCGTGTTCTTCGACTCGATCCCTACACCGCTCCCCGACGCCATCACCGGAGACGCCGTGCTGTGCTGCTCCCCGACGTCGTCCTTGTCTCCTCCAACTCCATCGAGGGTGAGATCCCCTTCACTCCTCCCTCCTCTTCGGCGCCACCGTAGCTAGGGTTAGAAAAACCGCCGCCGCAGCCGTTGCGCCCTCTTCCGGTGACCATTCTAGGGCGGCGCCACCATCCATTACGGTTAGGGGCGGGTCACCGGCTCCGATTTGGTGTGCAATCGAGAAAAAGAAGCAGACAGGGGAGGAGAGCGCCATTGCTCATGTCATGCTGACGTCACTCTTTTTTTCCAGAAAATGCAATTGTTTTAGTAGTATTTAGGAGTATTTAGTGTGTGCATTTAGAGGTTTAAAAGAATTTAGCCACTGTTAGGAAAATTTAGTTATATTTGCTAGTTAGACTTGCTAGGAAAAGTTGTAGTTAGACTTTATATATATATTGTTATTTATATGAAATGCTATTGTAATTTTTGATTGAATATATGGAAATGCAATGTTTTATGTACATGTTTTGTATATATGCTACTGTTTTTGTATATATGTTAAATTTGAGAATGTTTAGTTTGAACCGTGCACATGTTTTGTATATATGGCACTAAATTGTTGTATCTTTTTTGTATTAGCTAAGCTATGGACGGCAGAGTTAGTGAAGAGGAATTGTTCAGCTTTATCAGACAAAGTGATCATGAAGATGATGGCTCGCAATATCTTAACATGTCAGGCGCTGGAATGGGTAAGGATGGAATGTAGGAGGACGACGACATTTTTAACATAGAAGATATTCCCTTCGGACCAAACATTTTTAATGCCGATGAGAATGTATCGACGACTACCATCGAGGTATACATAGACTCTGGTGATAAATGATTTGAGATATGTATACATATACCTAGATTAACAAAATATTTCTTCTTTTAGCCCTCCGGATCGGGACCGAGCCAGTCTGGTAAATCAGCTGGTAAAAGAAAACGAGGCCCGGCCAAAAAGTTGAAAGATGATAGGTTTGATATTGAAGAAATTTGCCCTGAAACGGGTGCACCGATTGCCCCCGAGTAGCACGCACGTAAATATGTCAGTCAGTGCGGAGTTATTGTTCGGAACACCATCCCGATCACCATCCGAGAATGGCACAAGCCGAAGTCTGGAGGATCAGTTAGTTTTGTTGACAATCGTGTCAAGAAGGAACTTCTGAAGTCGCTGTATGCGCATTTCCACCTACCGACGGGCCTCTCAAATGCCGAGAAAAAGAAAGTCTTCGTATGGACTCTTCAGAAAATGGCCGAACAATTCATGAACTACAAGAAAAGGTTATACCGGGATTTTATCAAGGTGGGCAAAACTCCAGATTTTACTGACGGGCAGTACGTGAAGATAAAAGAACAGTGGGAAGATTTCAAGGCCTATAAGGAATCAGAAGGAACTCTAGAAAAATCGAGGAAAAATAAGTTAAACGCGGACAATAAGATATATCACCAACGTTTGGGGCCCGGTGGTTACAGGACAGCCGTTCCTTTGTGGGAATCAAGAGACGCCAAGTTAATTGAAAACGGGGTCACTCCATCTACATCGAGACATCCCACAAGGGTCAGAAATTGGGTGTACGCCTTAGGGCTAGAGCCCAACCTATAAACAGGGAGTCTTGTCTTGTGGCCAAAAGTTAAACGAGGCCGCACAGAAGAAATTGATAACGAAGCATCAGCCGAAGAAAGAGAAGCAGCCAAAGAAAGAGAAACAATTTTTAACGTTGTCAAAGACCTTGAGGAAGCAGTATCTTCCGTTCAAGAGGGAAGCTTCAAGCCCGATAGAGAGCACGACGAGTTGACACTCGTCCTCGGGAATGACGAACACACCGGACGAGTACGAGGCATGGGCGTCGTCCCTTGGAAGGTTGGGTTCGACAAGTACAAGAACAGTTACAGGAGCCGCGATAGGAAGAAGAAACAGGAGGCCGACAAGTATGTCAGATTGGAAAACATGATAGTAGAGCTGCAGCAGAAGAATGCAGAGAGGGACGAAAGGTCATCTCAGCCGCCGGAGGACCAACTGGATATGGCATCTCAGCGGAGAAGCAGCGTGGCTTCCACGCCGTATATTCAGGCCGATGACACAATATACCCCGTGGATCAGATTAAGGTTTAGACGATGTGTGAGCTCCACACCAAAATGAAGAACCTATCCATGAAGGTGGCTGCCGGCACTGCTTTGGAGAATACGCCCGGAGTAACCTTCCATGGCCGTCCGATTCCAGCTGGCTACGCTCGAGTCGGTATGGATGAAATTGTTAAGGGATATGAGGAACTGGAGCTTGACATTGCTGCAGCAGAAGGGGAGATGACACTGGGAGAAGTGTTTCGTGGAATAATTCTATGGAGAAAGGAACTCATCGTTTTTCCAGAATCGACGCGTAGGCCACCAACCCCCCGAGTAGCAATCAACCTACAAGTCCACACTTTGATAATATGGAGAGGGAACCATGCGCGACTCCATCTCCCCGGTACACGAGTCCAACCCACCGGGAGTCCACCCTGGAGCGTGCAAAGAGTCCGCCTCAACATGAGTCCACGTCAGGGCGTGCTAAGAGTCCCCCTACGCATGAGTCCAGGCCGGAGCGTGCGAAGAGTCCACCCACCAGCAGTAGATCCTTCTCAATGAGGCAGAGGATGCTTGCCGGTGCGCCAAGTGGTGCTCCAAAGGACAACTTCAAGTACGGGCCTTCGTTGAAGCCTGCTCCGGTGTTAACTTGGGAACACATAGTTGAGGAAAATGCTCCAGCATTAAAAGCTGAGATGGACGCACGGGCCGCTGCAAGCGTTGCAAAGAAAGTCCCCCCGCCAAAGCAGGTACTAAACCCTAAGGGTGTTAAACACATTCTAGACATGGTGTATGATCCTAACCGTAGAACTTTGGATGATAACTACGCACGCTCTATCTCGAAGAGTTATAACCAAGAAGCGGAGAATAAAAAGAAGCGGCAATTTGCAAAGAAAAAGAAGGGGAAGCAGGTTCCCCAGCTCGGAGAACAGAAAGCACAGTCCCTCGCCCCGCTGAAGGTACAGACAGACAAGGGTTCCAACATTGAGAAAAATATTGGTGCTGCCGGGGACTACTTGGACGATGATGCATTTGACGTAATGTTCCCCGAGATGCATGAGATAGCACGACAATTTGTCTATGGGGAAGATCTTCTCCCTCCTGATGAGATAGTGCGTCTAGCTTATCAAATGCGGAAATTGCATGACTGGTACAAGAAATGCACAAATAGGGGGCAGTCAGTGTTTTACGTGACATACAAGGCCGACCAGTTCTTCATCGACAATGATATATGTGTCGAATTTGAAGAATTATGGCAGTTATTCAACCGGCGTGCTCTCAACGCGACTATCATGAGTTGCTATGTTCTGTAAGTGATTATTTCTAAGTCTCTAGCTGAGCATGTAATTATCCTCACTAGTTTAGCCTGTATTTATCCTCGCTATATTCTTTTGTATGCTATTATATATTCAGGTTGATGCTTGTCGAGTGCAAAAGGAAAAGAGTCTATGAAGTTGGGTTCATTGACCCATTCATAGTTAACTGCAAAAACTTAGTGCGGAAGCCCCAAAACTGCGAGGATGCATTGTTGACCGGGCTATTGAAGCAAACTCATGCTTCAGATATACTTCTTCCTTACTACTTCGGGTGAGTGTGACTGTCTTGAACACATTTCTATATTGCTAACTACTAGATGCTAAGTTTAATTCATGAGTTCTATGCATGCCCCACTATATAAATGTGTGCAGCTACCATTGGATTCTGCTGGCCATTATCATTGACAAGGGATTAGTTAAAGTCTTTGATTCATTACGCAAAGCAGAATCAAACTACAAGGACTTGATTGACATGCTTCAGAGGTAAATTCAACCATTAATCCATTTCATCATATGAAGTAATCAATAACTCTCATTATTCATTTTCTTTTGCGAGTAGGGTTTGGAAAAAATTCATCGTGACAGAGCGTCTTTTTAATTCATCATCATTTTGGATTATTATTTACTTAATTTATATTCTTGTGAAGACCTTGACGCAACCCCGAGAAATAAATTATGTGGATTCTACGTCTGCGAGTTCATGAGGAATTAGAGCGTTGAGCAGGCATCGCGTGATAAAAGAATAGAGGTTAGTGTGACTGTCTTGCACTATATTTCAATCTTATTATGCTTTAATATATATACACGCAACTAATATATTCATATTGATCTCCTTTAAAGCTTAACGACATGCGCGATTCCATCCTACCACGTCAGCGCGTAGAAGCAATTCAAGAGGAGTTGGTGGGATTTATTCTTGAGGAGGTCATGTCACCAAACCACATGAAAAGAACTCCCGACGTAACGAGGAGGATGTACATAATTAAGGCGATGTCGCGAACTTGACTTGTTTATATATATATATATGTAATAGCGCAGTATGAATATGTGTTATATGTAAATTATATTATATATATATATCAATGTGTTTCGTATGTTGTATATAGTAGCGTACGTAGAATATCTATATGAAAAGTATATTATGTGTATGCATCAAATGTGTACCGTATAGTACAACAGTAGATGAAAAGGAAAACATAAAAATAAAATTGCGGTACCCAATAGAAATTGCAGTAAAAAAAAGAAAACAAAAAATAAAATGGAAAAAGTAGAAAAACAAACAAAACTTCAGTTCCGATCGGTATTACCGATCGGTACTTAAGGTTTCCTCACGAAGCCTCACTCCGCGCCCCACGTTGAGACCTTTTAGTACCGGTCGCAACACGCCCGGTACTGATGCTAGGGGGGCAACAGTCCCGCTTGGGCAGTACCGGTTGCAAATCCGGTACTGATGCCCCTCCCCGACTGGTACTGCTGGTCCGTTTTCCACTAGTGAACAAACAAATATACATGCTAATGATGCATCAGAATTACATTACCAAACACATACTAGTTATGGAAATTACAACATATACTTAGACACTGGTGAACTCGAACAAAAAATGTGAGTCTTTGTGTTACTACCTGATACAAAAACATCACCCCGCTGTTACGTGGTTTGCCCGTCCACATCCATATTTACATGTAATTTCTTCAGACATAAACAAGAAACAGAGGCACCAGGATACAAGTTTTAGTCCAAGGAAAGAAAAGCACAAAGATTCAAGCACAGAACATGCCCAGGTGCATCAAAAAGTTGCAGCTGAGAGAAAATAGTTAATGCCCAACTGCAAAAAAAGAACTAGTACAAAAAACCTGTGTAGGAAACAAGTAGATTGGTGTTTAGGAACTAGTTGTTGGTATCTTGAACAACAGAGTCAGGAAAATATAATGATCTTGCAAACTAGCACTTATGCACATGTCAGGACTCGATATAACAAATCATGAACTTCCCCACCCCGATGCACATGACAGGACTCAGGATGCAACACATCATGAACTTCTCCACCCCGATGCACATATTGCAAAAACTGCATGTAAGAAAATGAAAAAGAAAACAGTAAGGCAGTAGGTTGTTTGAAACTAAAAAGAGATATAAATTGCATGTAACAATGAAAAACATGGCAAATTACACGAACAATCTCAGAAGGCATGGATATATCAAAAGAATATAATTATGAAATATAAACTACAGCCCTGTGGCAGAAAAATACATTCATGTGGTTCAAAATCATACTCCCTCCGTTACTTGATATAAGGTGTATAGTTTATCCTGAAAAGTCAAACTTGACCAACTTTGACCAGGATTTTAGCAAAAACTCTCATATTTTAAATACCAAGAAAATAAAATATGAAAATATATTTCATGATGAATCTAATGCTAATTATTTGACATGGTAACTCGCAATAATATTTTCTAAAATCTTGGTCAAATATAGTCAAGTTTGACTTTTTAGCAAAATCTATACACCTTATATCAAGAAACAGAGGGAGTATTAAATTGGGCATGGGAGACTACAAACTACATCCATGGGTTTAAAGAGATCATATACATGGAAAATGTACATTCATTACTCGGATCAAACCCCGCTAGTCTGGACAAGGGAAATTCAATTCTACATGCATAACCTTCTATGGAAATTCATGGATGTAACTATACGCACATTTGAATTTGACCACTAGTTACATCCTGAAATCAATAATTATGAGCTTGCGTCAGTTAAATCCAAAAAAGCCTACTGATTTGAACATTAGAATTACATCATGCACATAATCATCTACAAAAAAATCTGGATGTGACAAACATATATACACTTGAACCAAAAAAATACATCCTTGACACATACGGAGTAGAAAACTTCATCTTGTTTGTATGAACCAAACTGTTCTGATTGAAAAACAGGAGAAATTACATCCTATAACAATGTGATAGAAGCGGTGGATATAAACAACAATATACATGTAGAGCACAAACTACATGTTGTGAAAGAAAACAAATGGTGAAGTCTACTGACAATTAACAACAAAAAATACTAGCCTAAATACACTCTCTCAACTCCATTAGCTAGCTAGCTTTGTTGTTTCACACAACACACACAAGCTTTCGGTGGATGTGAAACATCACAACCAAGTGTTTTTCTCCTCTAAATTAACTTGATATGAAACAAATTATGCTTGTTTACAATACTTATTAGCTAACAGGCACAAGCTACGAGGCAACAACCTGTCGATCTCTTATGCACACGACCTGCTCCACTAACCAACTAACTCCATGAACTATTCCTATGTCCTTAACACACACACACACACATGACCTTTTCACTAGATAACTTGTGATCATCGAATCACTCAGTTCTCAACAGGGTCACTAGAATCTTGTGATCATCGAACCACTCGGTTCTCAACAGGCTACTGGCTAGACCACTTCACTGCCGATTTTCATGGCTAGCACTTGTGTAGCCCATTCACTCCAAGGATTACATGCAGCACGACTTCACACGGTTTCACATGGCAATAACGATTTTGATGTTTCATAAAGATTAATCGATAAAAAGTTCAATGCAGAAGTTTCCATGTCTGGAAGTTACATCTGTAACCTATGAAAGTCTCATACAACATCCAAGGCATGAAATAACCCCAAACAATATCATTCGTTCTATTAAAATCAACGAAGGTGTACTAAAACAGGGTATTTAGTAAAAAGAAGTGCATCCTCGCATGAATGTAATTCCAAAGGAACTAATGTATGTAGGATGTAATAACACAAGTGCATTGGACAAAGAATTACATTCGCTGGTTAATAAACTAGCGAATCAGGGAGATACAGAAAAGGATGCAACTCACTTGTCTTTTGATGCAGAAGCAAAATACACCAGCCAAGATGCGTCCTGGTTGGTACCCAATAGTGCTTCAGCTCACTCAATGGGGGCGCTTCATATAATTCAGAGAGAGGACATACCGTTTCTGCTCCGCACTAGCACTTGAGCGACAACGTCCCCACTGCCCCAGCCTACCCTCCTTGCGGCAATTGAAGGCCACCATTGCCCAATAGTGCTGCAGCTCCTCGTGCTTGGATCCATGGGTTCACCTGCTATGGGGGAGGAAGACGACACGGAAGAGCCGGTCGGGAATAGCAGGGCCGCCTGCTGCAGGCTCCTACCATCCGGAGATGTTGCTTTGTGGGTCCAAGTCAAATCCCAGATCGAGATCTTCCTCCCCACCCCACTACTCGCCAGAGCTCTCCTCCACCTTCGCAGCTACAACATGAGGTGGCTCGCCGATGGCCAACGCCGCCGTGGTGGAGCCTGCTCGTTCTAGCGCCCGCCAGAGCTCTCCTCCACCTCAGGTGCTTATCGGGCGGTGGGAGTGAGAGAGGGGAGAGTGGGGTGGGGACGGTAGAAAAAGAGGCGACGCTGGATGCGGCGGAGATGAGTAGAGGAGACCGCGTCGACCGCACGATGCTATCGGACGGCAACGGAGAGTGAGCACGCGGTAAGGCGAGAATCGTGCCCACGCACGAAATGGATTTCTCGTTCGCGTAATTCTATCAGTCCACGGTTGACTTTAGTACTTGCCGCGAGCCGGCATTAAGTGCGACTCGGACCGGTCGTTGACCGATACCGGATGGATGGCCGGGCCAGGCTGCTCTGCACCTCTGCTAATGGAGATGTCTCACAAGCTCAGCTGCTCAAGCATCGGTGAACGACAATGGGTGTCATATCGACCGACATGGCCCCAATTTTTCTTATGCTCGCTTGTTGGCGTTTCATTCTTTTGAGATGGCAAAAGTTGGAAATTTGAAACTATATATTGTTCATCATACTAATATATGTATATTCATCATTTTTGTGGAGTTTAACCATGAAATATTTCACAATGAGATTTTGCACATTTTATAAAATATATCATTGAAAACATGATGTTTTTTTAGTTTTTTTATAACTTCGAAATATTTGATTTCTAAAAAAATGAAATCACTGCTCTCAATGGCACCCACATCCATTGGGTACTATAAATATTGTATTTAAGAATTTTTCTCACCCAATAAATTCATGTCTTGGTTATAGAGAATTGCTAATTGCATCCTATAAACCGGTATGGAGGGAGTATTGCGCATTACTAGAAGGAAAAGACGCGTGTTGCAGCGTCCGTTCTAATACGAATAATGATAGATAAAAAAAATACTTTGAGCGAAACATACTTATAGAATATATAAATGATGAAAAAAATAGTACAACTCGATTACTACATGGAAGCCGAGAAGGGACATAATTATTTAGTTGTAATTTCATAAATTTAAATTGTGTACATGGTTATATAATGATTTGATTAAATTTTCGACAATCTTCAGACATTGTATGATGAACATTGCAAACTCAAGAGCTAGATTAGGCATCAAGGTCATATAGTGATGGTCATTGATTTTAATAATGAAATTAAGTATATTGTCCAACATAAATTATCTCAAAATCAAGTTGGCATAATTATGTCCGAACATATTTAAATAAATTGCATCGAATACGGATGATACTATATAAAAACAGAGGAACATTTCACCAATAAATACTAAATAATTCAAAAAAATATAGAGCAAATTAAGAGATTAAACTGTTTACATGCAATATTTATATATGCATTAGATCTAGATTGTATAAATAAATTAGAAAAATTAAATGGTATGAATACAACCGACCATTATATATTGAATTAGAGAAATACACTTCTTTTGACATATAATTTGAGCGATAGATGCATGTTACCAATGGACTTGAGGGGCGACAATAGAATTGGAGAGTCGACCACTACTAAGAGAAACGGTGATAGAGGTGGCCGGTGCGGGGGGTGACATGGGTGTTCGCATGCAACTACTGTGAGGATCGTAGAAGTCAGCTCAATGGCGTGTGTACGATACAATACGACTCGAGATAGGTGGAAGGAGAGAAATGGTGTCACGTGGCATCAGGGATAAGGTGCCATGTAGTCCCAAGTGCTTGACGAAGCCAGAAGTGTGTGGAGAGAAGGGAAAATTTGCGTAGAGATGTGAAGAGAAAGATAAACTTTGCGTAGAGGCGGTTGTTTTCGGTATAATACGACTTGAGGGAGACGGAGGGAGAGAAACGGTGTCGTGTGGCACAAGCGGCATGGCGCTATGGTGGACGAAAGGCAGAGATAAGAGAGAGGGTTATCCGATATCACTCTATTAGCTCCGAACTCACCACATTTTGTTTAAAAAAATTGAAACGATATGTTTAGCTTTCGATTTTTTGAAAGCTCTAGATTTTTTTTGTCTACACAAAAAGAATAATTTATAGGGAAATGAAGCTGTTTTTTTTTCATAAAAATTTAGTAGATAAGTACAAACATATGTATATACATATTTAAAAGAATATTTTTAAACTAAATTTAAAATTTTGAACTATAACTAAATATAAAGTGAAATATGAGTGGGCTCCACCATGATGTGGACATGTGAGAGGAGAGTCCTCTATTCCTAGGGAGAGGTGTGGAGAGAAAGACAAACTTTACATAGGGACGGTTGTTTTCGGTATAATACGACTCGAGGGAGGCGTAGGGAGAGAAACGGTATCATGTGGCACAAGCGGCATGACGCTATGGTGGACGATAGGGAGAGATAAGAGAGAGGGTTATCAGATATCTCTCCCGTAGCTCCGAATTAGAAAATCGAAACGACATGTTTAGATTTCAATTTTTTGAAATAAAACATACTACTACGTGCACATATTCTACAAGCTCTAGATTTTTTTGTATTTTTGTCTACACAAAAAGAATATTTTTTAGAGAAATTAAGCTGTTTTTGTTTTTAAAGATAGGAATCCTTTCTTATTTCACAAAAATTAGTAGATAAGTACAAACATATGTATATATAGTATATTCAATAGAATATTTTTTAAACTAAATTTAAAATTATGAATTATAACTAAATTAAAAGTGAAATATGACTGGGATACACTATGAATGGACATGTGAGAGAATGAGAGGCCTCTATTTCTAGTGAGCTTAGTATTCTTAGTGATGATATCAAGCCACAGGTCAGAAAGGCTTTTCGTTTGGTGACCTGAGTTGTATCAAATGGTACTTAAGTGTTAATTCATTTGGACTCAAATGGCGTGGGTTGCATTAAATGCGACCCAAACTTGATCGACACCGGATGGATGGCTACCGTCCGGACGGGCCAGGCCGCTCTGCTTTGTATAAATGGAGTGTCACGTTTATGGAGTGTCACAAGCAATCTCAACTGCTCAGTCTGTGAACCACAATGGGTGTCCTATCAACCGATAGAGTTCCAAATTTTCTTAAGCTCGGTTGTTGACGTTTTCTTTTGAGCTGACAAAAGTTGGAAATTTCAAACAATATATTGTTCATTATACTAATATTTGTAAGTAAAAAAACTATACTAATATTTGTATATTCATTATTTTTGTAGCGTTAAACCATGAAATATTTCACACTGATATTTCGCAAACTTGTACAATATATCTTTAAAAACATGAGGTTTTTTTTCAGATTTTCTACAACTTTGAAATGTTTGTTTTGATTTTCTAAAAAATTCGAGATCAATGCTACCGGTGGCACCCACACCCAATAGAATTTAACCAAACCTACACATGCATGCTCGAATCTTAACCACATCCGTACATGGTATGGTATGGTACATATTTCAAACCCGCACGATCAGTACAAATAACCGCACCGGAAGGGTATTTCAAAAACGCAGGTAAACGCACCCAACAAGTTAACAAGGCAATATATAAATAAAAATATCATTCATCCACTGATTGGTAAACAATACATATATATGAAAAGATTTAATAAAATGAACACATATATTGAAGATTGAAACTACTGAGTTTATTCTAAAATAAGTTTAAGAACATAGCGTGGACCAAGAGGTACTTGACTTTGCAATTCATATAACAAGATGACCACTGTTAGACAGCAACTTTATTGTATTTCTAAGATGGCTTACAACATGGGCTACTTGGTTAAAACAACATCTACAAGCCAATGCTATCAACACATTTGATCCAAACGTCTAGATCATGCATGCAAGTATGCAAAATCGCAAAATTCGGCGATGTTATGACTTGCAATGTTTTAATCAGATTCATGAGCTATGTGAATGTATGCTGGTTTCTTCAATACATGTGATGCATGCAATGTAGGCTATTGTTTGGGGCTCACATAGCGTCTTTATTAAAACTAGTAAAATGCCCGTGCGTTGCTACGGGCTGCTCACAAAACAATTCTCTGGGTTCATGTTAAGAGTAAATTTAACCTAGTATCATGGTATGCAAATTTAAGTGGGACTAATTTGAAATCATGTCCAGGTGAAATGTATAATAAATTTGTACTTCTTAACCAATGAGGATCCAGATCCGGTGTATACATGTTAAACAAGGTGTAGCTCTCTGCTATACTAATTTTACACAAAATAATTAAATGAGAAAGTAGGTAAGGGCCCTAAGAAGTGTATAAAGTACAATTAAATGATCCATGAAAACTCTGACCAAATGCAATTCTCCAAGTTCTATATTCACATAATTCAGCTCAAGTAATTTGCCAGATACACTGAGCGAAATGATCACCTGCACACTGATATAAGGTTAATTATATATATTCCAAATACTAACTTATCTAATACCATAAAACACCTACAGTTTTAGAGCGTACGTCTCTGCTTTGCGCGCTGGACGCCAGTTCTGTTTAAGTGTCACAACCATATCTGGTACAGTTCATGCGCAAGTTCTTCACTTGCAATGCTTCTCCAAGTGAGATTTGTACCTTGAGCTTACCTGCAAAGTGAAATCTGGAGAGATTTGGAGCTTTGCTCTCTATCAGTCGCAGTTTGCTGCATCCATGCACCTCGATGTGGCTTTTCCACTAAAGATGGCATGGTACCCTCAAGCGGTTTACCTTACTGCAATACTTAATTGAAAGCCGCTCTAAAGATGAAGAACTGGAAAGAAGGCTCCATAACTCATCCTCTGTAATATGCACCATAACCAGCTGAAGTTTTGTCAGTCTTCTCAAGCAGCAAAGCCTAGCTGTAGGATGAAAGGAACAATCGCCAAGGTTAAGACACCGAAGCGAGTCTCCCATCCCATTCGATAAAAGTGTGCACGGGAATTTGTATCTGCGACTGTTTGTAGATAGACTAAGGGTGAGTTATTTAATCCTTGGTGTAACAGCCTTCTGAAGCCATCTGTGGATATAATAACAGTCCTCCGTATTGTAATTTGGAACCAACCAAAGGTTGAGTTTTCTCATGCCAGTGTCTGAGTAGTTTGTCAGAATGTGGTCAATTTTACTTCTAAACTCTCTAGCTGTTTTCTTTTCAAGTGCAAATTCGTCCAGGCCTAGAGTTTACTTTTTCAAAATGAGGTTCGGATAGCATTTCCAGGAAAACATAAAGGACTAAGAAACGCAGGCAGCTTGGGCAGCATCTCTTAGTGGCATTAAGAAATGTATATGCCATATGTCCTGCATGCACAAACAGGATAGAAAAGTTAAACAGAAGCACAGTAATATACATCTAAATGATTGCCCAAAGTGCACCATGTTGCAGAGATACAACATGCATTGGAAAGTAAGGGAGGGGGCCAGGGGATGAAGGCAGATAACGCACAGCTGCCGTAGGGATGACACGAGTGAACATCGATGTGATGTTGTAGTGAAAAAAATAAGAAGCCTTCAGCTTTCCTTAGTGGTAGAAGCAAAAGAAGTCATCTCAAAGTCACCATACAAAAGCCACCAACAAAGCTAATCGTGCAGTTGACATTGTTTCAATTGATTTTTTATTTTTTGGAACATCATCGTCTCTGCAGATGACATAGCCTAATCCTGTATGCTTCAAATATTCAAACATTGAGTAAGTTGACGATCCTACTCCAGACCCTCTATATCATATAGCATTCATAGCCATGGATCATCATTCATCAATGAGGTGCATACTGAGAGAGCAGGTCCCTAGCTGACTGTGAACAAATATAAAAAACAGACACGACGAACAAGCAGTCCAATGCGTTGAATCATTTTTAGAAACACAAGTCGGCTGCTCACAAACTTCCTCTGCCAATATTTTCGAGCACACAGAGTATCTAGCGTGTGTTAGAAAAGATAAAGCAAACTACAACGGGATACACAGTTGGCAGGAAAACTTCAACAATTAAATCCCCTTGGTAATTTTCTCAAGCGATTGGTGTATAAAAAATTAATCTACATCTGGCTATGGTAAAAAATGGTTGCATCTTTCCTTACCGATGGGATGAAATCTGCTCTGGACGTGCTACGACGACCATGGTGGCGGAACGCGGCACCACAGATCGAGCCGCACATCACACGGCGGCGCAGAAAAGGGCGCAGCCACGGCGGCGCAGCGAAGGGCGCGGTGCAAGGCGCGGGAGGGAGACGCAGGGCTCGTGAGGGAGAGAGAATGAGGGATCGGGAGGAAGAAGATGGCTCGTGCGGTCGTGCCTGAGCTGCTGGCGTCGTAGACGGAATTGATGTGGTGGAGGCGGGGACGAGGGCTCGACGGAGGCAGAGGAAAGCGCGGTGGTGGCGGCAGAGGAGAGGGCAGGCGGTGGCAGCAGCTTCGACGGTGGGGAGCGGCAGTGTGGGGCGAAGGGGGCGGCGCATCGGGCCAGGGAGGAAGAATACAACGTGTTTTTTTCTCTCTTTCCGTTTCCTGTGTGGGGAATGCGGGCTGATTTGCTGATTAGATAGGGGTAAAACGCAAAACGACCACGACGACATATGTAAGGTCGTTAAGGGGTATTATATATTGTAGAGAGTAGAGATAATCACCGATATGTCCAAGTAATCATATGAAGGTAATTACACGCTAAATTACTGGCATGGATTTTGTATCCCAGGTCAGTAATATTTGTTGTCGTTGGGAAGTGTTTTGGTCTCACATATCACCGGCATGGCACACATAGTAACACGCCAGAAATTCGAAAATAGCACTGACAGGGGCAGTGTTACATTGTGATCATCTCTATCCATCTGATCCCAGCAAATCACCGACGTGGTGACATCGTGACCCATCGGTGATTACCTGTTGGCTTGAAGTTCTGAGAATAAACAACGAATCATATACAACTTACTAGAAAATTTTCAAATTTTTCTAAAACGTTTGATTTTTGAGTTTAAATTATAGCTCGTTGCTATGCATTGGATGATGATTGGATGGTAAGGATTGAGCATGTTACGGATTGACATGTCATGGGATACAGGGATATAGGCCCAGTTATTTTAAGTTTCGGCTTGTGCATAAGTCGCACTGAATAGAGCTGTCCACATAAGTAGCTGTGAATTTAAACTAAGCAGAAATACAGTCCAGCTCTTTTGGGCTTCTTCTGTCCTATCTTATTATCTGAGTTGTACGATAAAAAGTCTAGAATGCCCTTGTGATAAATTTATGTTCTAAAGCTTTTAAATTTGTTTGTGTTATTTTTGCATGCATGATCACAATATAATGTTTTAATTGTCATATTAATTGCTAATATTTCTTTACTATGTACTAGAACATGTCTTCAGTACTGCCAATCCATGAACCAAATCTAGACACCATCGATTTCATCATTAGATCGTGCAAATCAGCGGTTCTTGTATTCATTTAGAATAAAAACAGAGACACTTGGGATAGATCAGATCCAACATGAAGGAGCGGATAGTTTTGGGGAAGGAGCTCCTCGTCCGGATCTGTGCGTGCTGGAACTGAAACGAGGCAAACGAGATATGGTCTCCTCCTCACCGCATGTTGAACAAATGTATCCGTTGTATCTATTATGTTATGTAACCTCCTAGCGATAGTGTCCTATAGAATAGGATTGCATGCACTTCGTGCTCTCTCTATCTGTAACTATATATGTAAACACCGGCATCAGTAATACAATTAATCAAGTCTTCCAATTCTGCTTGGTATCAGAGCCTCGTGCTCCTTTCTTCTCTCCCACCGATGGCCTCACCTCCTTCTTCCTCATCTCCGGCCACTGGAAACTTCTCCATGCCCTCTCTTGATGCCGACCCCCACACTCCAATTCAACCTCGAAACACAATGCCCCGAGCACCCCCAACCCCCAACAATTCCGATCCCATCTCCTTCCCCGGTTTTGGAGCCGATCTGCCGGTGATCCCCACTGCAGCCGCACAGGCTGAACCACCGGCCCTTGTTTTTCCCTCCCAGGCTCGCTCTGCTCGCCACGACCACCCAATTCTCGACACACAAATCCAAGACTACATCAAATTTCAGGTCAACACAACCGGGGCAAATTTCTCAAAATGGCGACACACCTTCCAACTCCACTTCACCATGTTCAAGGTCTTCGATCACGTTGAACGGATAGACGTCGCCTAGAGGGGGGGTGAATAGGCGATTTAAAAACTTTTTCGAGAAGCCGGATTATCGGTCCAAGAAAGACCCGGATATTCCGGTATGCTTGATAAAGGCGGAATAAAACTAGAGGTTTACTTTAACAAGCATACAACCTAGATATAAATACTAGGCTCACCTATGTGCACCAACAACTTATGCTAAGCAATAGAAGTAACAAGGTTATAGCAAGATAGATGACTTCAAGCACGAAGGCTATCACAATATAAAGTGCATAAGTAAATAGCTCGGGTATAGAAATAACCGAGGCACGCGGAGACGAGGATGTATTCCCGAGTTCCACCCAAAGGGTGTACGTCTCGTTTGGACAGGTGTGCGCAACCACAACAGGTTAGCCGCAACGCCACAAAGGCTCACCTTCTTCTCCTGATGAACTCAACCACAAAAGGTTGCGAGTTCACCTTCCACTATTGATCTCCTTTCGGGCGGAGATCGAATCCCGTACAACACTCTTGAGGCACACATCCACAACTTAATTGGGGGCTCCCAAGTCTTGAGGCACACACCCACAACTTAATTGGGGGCTCTCAAGATGACCACAAAAGGTCTTGACCACAAAAGGTCTTGGCCACAAAAGGCCGGCCACAAAAGGCGTCTAGGGTCCAAGGACCCAAGAGTAACAAGCTCACAAGTATCACCACCACGAATCCTCGTGGAGTGCTCAAACCGATGCAAATGCAATGACAAGAGCACACGAAGTGCTCAAGTCCTTCACTCTCAAATTCCAACAAAACAACAAATGTTTATGGGGGAATAAGAGAGGAAGAACAAAGGAAACCACAAAGGAGTCAAATCTTTCACTCCCAAATCCCACCAAAAGCAACTAATGCTTATGGGGGGAGAAGAGAGGAAGAACAAAGAAGAAGAACCACAAAGGAACTCCAAGATCTAGACCCACTAAGTTCCCCTCACTTAGAGGAGAGATGGATTGGTAGGATTGTAGATCTAGATCTCCTCTCAACTTTCCCTAAAGAATATGCAAGATTCTATGGAGGGATTGAGAGGGGAGTGAGCTTTCCAAGGTCAACAATGGAGTAGGAGAGAGAAAGAAATCGTGCTGCCTTGGATTTCTTAGGAAGAAGAAGGGGAGGGGTATACCCCTCCCAGAAATCTGACCGTTTTCTGCCCGTTGGGCCGGAACTTCCGGCCACTAAACCCGGAACTTTCGGTCGGCCGGAAAGTTCTGGCCAAAGTTTCGGCCAAACTTCCGGTTTGGCCAGGGCGCGAGCAAATCCAGACTTTGCGAAATTCTCAGTCATTCAGATGCGGAACTTCCGGACCGTAGGCCGGAACTTCCGGTCGCCCGGAAAGTTCCGGCCAAAGTTCCGGACAAAGTTCCGGCTTTGCCCGAGTGTGGGCACATTCTGACTTAGCGAAAATCTTGCTTGTGTCTAGCCCGGAACTTCCGGTCGCTAGGCCGAAACTTCCGGTCGCTAGGCCGGAACTTCCGGTAGACCGGAAAGTTCCGGTCTAACTTCCGGACGAAGTTCCGCCCCCGCCAGTAGGCCTCACCAAAACTGAAATAACTTTTGCAAATGAAGTCCAAAAGAGGTGAGACCTATTTTGTTGGAAAGATAGCGACGATGAGTACCCAACAAAAATTGCATCCCATAAATAGAGTAAAATCACCACACATGGCAAGGTGTGGGACTTTCCTCACAGTAGAACCGGCAATATTTCCGCCACCGAAACCGCAACAAGTTGTCCAAAGTAAAACCGATTTCGATGAACAAGAGCTTGACATGGAGATGAACCAAGCTCTAATTCCTCACCAACATAAAAGCCAAATAAGAACCAAGAAACATGATATGCCAAGTATGCAAAGGTTTGAGCTCTCCACAACGATGCGATCAAGTTACTCACTTGAGAGCCCCTCTTGATAGTACGCCTATCTATCCTATAGCCCTATCAAGATCATACCTTTGCCTTGAGCATTCCACTTGAGTTGGATGATGACTATCTTGATCTCTTCAAGTGGATCAACATCTTTCTTGATTGCGCGTCCAATCACTTGCTTGATGAAGACTTCTCCAAATACTCCCCCATACCCATAATGGGAGAGTCTCGCTAGGCTCCGTCTTCATGTATCCATAGCAAGCTCCAAGCATAGGATCTCTTCAAGAAGCTTCTCTTGGACTTGCAGCGCTCATCTTTTCTTCACAAAGATGATGTCTTGAATCCTCAAGACATACTTGCAATAAGCTTCACTCAACACATGAGCTTCAAGAGTCCAACACATGAACTCCACAATTCCATGGACATGATCTATAATGATATCTCAATGCAAACATTAGTCCATAGAGATTGTCATTCAATTACCAAAACCACACATGAGGGAAAATGCTCTTTCACACGTGACCGAGGGTGCTGCCCCTCGTGATCCGGACGACGACTGGCGCGCCATCGACATTCACATCAGTCTTTGGTTCATGGCAACCTTGACTGACGATCTCTACCGCCTGGTGGTTGGATCGGACGGCCTGGCCTGCACCACCTGGAACCGTCTGCATCGATTCTTCCTCGACAACTCGGCCTCGCGATATCTGTTCCTCAGTAAGAAGTTTTGCAGCACGCCACGCGGCGATCTTTCGATTGCCACGTATGCAAGCAAACTCCAGTCGATCGCCGACGATCTGGCTGCCATTGGGCGCCATGTTGATGATCGCGATCTCACCCTTCAGTTCATCGATGGACTTGGTGAACAGTACAAGCTCCAGGTGGAGATCCTCAAGGGCGCTCTGCCCTCCTTCACCGATGCGTGCTCGCGTCTGCAGCTCGCCGAGGTCTCCGACGCCACCAGCAGCGCTCAGGCCTTTGCTGTTCACAACGGCGATCGAGGACAGCCCAGCAGCAGTGGCCGTGGCGGAAATCAATACCGCCCCCTGGAGTCAGCCCCAACTACCGCGGCAAGAACCCTATCCCCGGATTCGTTCACGGGGGTGGGCGTGGCGGTGACCAGCGCGCCAACAACCACGGGCAGAGCTCCCCCGGCGGACAGGGTGGGCACGGCCGTGGCCAGCACCCACCAGCTCGCGGCAACAACCCCGGCGGCCGCAGCGGCGGCTCCTCCTCTCAACAACCCTGGTTAGGGTATTTCCCGTAGCTCGCCCTGCCTGGATCCCACCCAATGCCACCGGTGTGCTCGGCTCTCGTCCTGGACCACACCACCAAGCCTATGTCGCGGCACCGTCTCAGTACGCCACTCCAGCGCTGCCTCTAACACCCCACTCCTTTGATCAGAACGCCATGATCCATGCTGCCATGAGCTACAACACGCAGCAGCCCGAATGGTTCATGGACTCGGGCGCCTCCTCCCACGTCACTGGTAAGATGGGTAACTTGAATTCTACTCATTCCAATTCTAGTCATTTAAATTCACAGTATATAGTTGTTGGCAATGGGTCTCGCCTTCCAGTACATGCTATAGGATGTGTTAAAATTTCATCCCTCCCACTACACCTTCAAAATGTCCTAGTTTCCCCTCATATTGTCACAAACTTAATATCGGTGCGTTAATTTACCCGTGATAATCATGTTTCAATTCAATTTGACCCATTCGGTTTTTCCGTGAAGGACCTAGCCACCAAGACTCTACTTCTTCGCTGCAATAGTGACGGGGACCTCTACCCATTCTTCGGATCCAAAACAGCCACCAATGCCGCCTACTCCATCACCACCGGCGATCTATGGCACCAGCGCCTCGGACACCCTAGCTCTGCATCGGTGTCTCATTTACCCTCAGATTTTCTCACATGTAATAATGATGTCACTCGTCGCTCCCCCACATGTGAAGCGTGTCAGCTCGGACGCCAACCACGCTTACCATTTCCCACCTCCACCTCCTGTACTTCCGCTGCTTTCCAACTAGTTCATTGTGACTTGTGGACATCACCCGTGCTTAGTGACGTGGGGCTACTCTTCGACTACCCCACGGTGAGGCTACCTGGGCCACGCCAAGCTTATGAAGGCCCGCAGAAGTCCCACTAGGGGTATCATGTGACCCAGTCCTAGTCGGTTAGGTCGCATAGTTTGCCATATCTGTAATTGCCATCGGCACCGTTCACCCGAGACCTGGCCTACCTATAAAGGCCAGGAGGGTTGCTCGTCTCAAGGACACGCTCATAGCCGCCACCACAAACTCTAGCGAGATCGCAATCTCGCCATTGTAATCGCTACTCGCCATCAATACCAGACAAGCAGGAAGTAGGGTGTTATCCTCCGGGAGCCTGAACCTGGGTAAATTGCCCCGCTTGTCAGCCGTCGTGATCACCAACGCTTCTCTCTCTTCCCCTCAATCAACCCGGGGTGGACAACCCGGGGATTTGTCGAGTTACACCCTCGTCAATTGGCGCCGTCTGTTGGAAAGAACAAGCGTTGGAATCATGGTCGCACCGGCTCCATCCGCAAGGAAGATCGACGTCTGCACCACCCGGGAGCCCATCCGCTTCGGCTCCTTCGAGTACGCCTTCCATCCGCCGGCCCACCGCTCGGTGTACACCGATCTGTACGAAGGTATACACATCACCTTTGGCTCCATATACTGTTTCGTCGACAGTCATGGAATATTCAGGTCCGCGACGACCGCGCCACACGCGGTGGTGGTACCCGCATCGGCCACCCTCGCGCCGTACCCGCCGTCACCTACCGCGGGAACCGCATCTGCCACAACTGTGAAGATCGCATCTACTTCGATTACATCGACTACTTCCACAGCGACCATGCAGATCGAGTCTACTTCAACCACCTCGATCGCACGGACGGCAAAACCAAGATCTACCGCAACCACGACTGCATCGACTGCACCCGCACGTGTGACCAAGAACGCGTTGTCGACAGCCGTGTCGCGCGCATCCTCATGGACTCATCAAGTCTACCCCAAGTCGATCGCACTCGCTCCGGTGGCTGCGAAATCTCCTTCCACGACCGCTCTAAAGATCGTAAGAAGACGCAACAACGGCTGCGCCGCACGCCATGTGGCAGCAATTTTCGATCCAGAGCAAGATTCGGATGACGGAAGCTGTAGCGGCAGCGTAAACACACCTACCCAGGTTTACCCCGCACAAGTCTTCATGGCCGGCACAACGCCTCCAGAAGGCAACAACGAACCCGCATACCCACTGGAGGTGGTCATGCCCGACCAGACGACTCGGCTCACCATCACGCGCGACATGGTGATCATGGCCATGAAGCACGTCGACGATGGCACGTTTCCACCACCCGACGCACCTCGGGAGGATCAGCTGGCAGTCCAGTACTTGCTACGCAAGGAAGGCGAACGACTACGCGCCGGAAAAGCCGAACTCATCCGGCGCAAGAGGGATGCAGACGCATCAAGCGCCAGAAGGGCTGCCTACTCGTTTACTTCCTCCACCGAAGTCAACCAAGGAGGACGGCGACGCAGAGCTCGTGTTCCCCTCATAACGGAAGCCGATCGAGCCAGGGTCACCCGCAACCTTGACTCATCCTTCGTCACCGAGGACGAAAACGGGATACCCGTCCCCAAAACGGCAAACACCTGCATCATGGCAGTCGAAACGTACCTTCGGCTCACACAACCACCGGAGGGAGACGCACGAGCCCTTCTCCACAAGCAGCATATCATGTCCATGGAGGCAATAGAGGAAGCCCTGGCGAACAAGGTGCCAAGCAATCGGGCACGTGAAGAGCAAGAACACCAAGCCTGCGATCCGGCAACACCAGATGTCCCTGCAACACAGAAACTGCGACAGCCACAACCAGGCGAAGACCTTCGCAACGTCATCACGCAAAGGACGGTAGACCGCAACCGCAGCGAGCGTTCGACTGACATGACGAACCCAGATGAGCAGGCCGATCGCAACTTTGAGCCGTGCGGCGCCGCATGCTTCAGCTTCAACATTCGCGACACCCGCATGCCGAAGGGCTTCAAGCTAGCAGCAGGAACACCCAGGTACGACGGGAAACAAGACCCGCGCCTCTGGCTCGAAGACTACCTCATCGCCTGTACCTGTCAAGGTGGGACATCGACCACAGCGATGCAGTACATCCAGCTCATGCTCACGGATTCGGCACGCGGATGGCTCACCAGCCAACCCAAGGACTCTTTCAAGACCTGGGAAGAATTCCAAGATACCTTTATCAAAGTTTCTCTGGAACATATGCAAGGCCGACGATCTACATCGAGTTGCAAGCCTGTAAGCAAAGAAGAGATGAGTCGCTCTTGTCATACATCCAACGGTGGACACTCCTCCGCAACACCATGGAACCCGTCTCAGAAGACCGGGTGATGGACGCGTTCATGCATGGCATCGCTCGCCGCGACCTCCGCGAAGAGTTCGGTAGGCTCCAGCCGAAGACCACGATCGAGCTCATGAAGATAGCCAACCAGTGGGCCAAAGGAGAAGACTACATCCGCGTCACCTCCCCAAAGAACGAAGCAGGAACAAGTAACTGGCGAGATGGACGCCAGAAGAAGAAACAACGTTTCACCAACCTCGACTCGATCGAGCTAGTAGCGGCGGGATATCAAACCCCCCGTGATGATGCGCGCGATAGCAGTCGCCACTATGATGAAGGTCGCCAATACAGTCGCAACATTTATCACGGTTGGCAGTCCGACCCAGGACAATACAACCGCAGCAGCGGTAGCATTAGCCGCAATGACAGAGGCCAGAAACGCGAGTGGAAGCGTGCGCTGACCCCAGCAGAGGAGCTGATGCAACATTGCAAGCATCACTCGTTCCGCAACCCGGAGACGGGCAAGTGGGGCGCCAACCACCTATTGAAAGACTGCCGCAAAGCACGCAAGATTTACCAGGCGATGCAGAATATCATCACACCTGTGTCAGCGCTGCAGCCAGCCCCGCAGCTTGCCATTCAGGCAGCACCCGCGAACAACAACCCGATACAGGCAGAGGGTACCTTCCCCCAGCAGCAGCAGCAACAAGAAGCCCAGCTAATGGCACGCGACGCGTACCCAGCCGCGCGGGGACAGCTCAACATGATACAAAAAGGACGCCCTTCAAACAAGGCGCAGAAGCTCATCACCCGCCAAGTCCTACAGGCCACTACTTGCCCACCCGCAGTGCCAAACTACCTGAGAGGGTAGGAGACACCAATCACGTTCTCCAGGGCAGACCACCCGTCAGATGTACCTCGACCCGGGCATGCCACCCTAGTCGTTGAAGCCCTGATCGGAGATTACAACCTGAAGAAGGTTTTCATGGATGGAGGCAGTGGCATCAACATCATGTTCGCCGACACCCTGAGAAGGATGGAGGCAGTGGCATCAATAGCATGCCATACTTGAGCGCCCAACCTTCGCTAGGTTCATGGCAGTACCGCACTACGCCTACCTGATGATCAAGTTGCCTGGACCCAAAGGAGTAATCACGGTACGAGGCGACTTCGACCGCTCTAACAGCTGCGACCGCGAGTTCGGCAGGATCTCTGAGTTCTTCGGGGTCGAAGAGCACTTCAAGGCCATATCAGCCGACAATGACAAGACCATCTTTTCACCCCGAAAGAAGCCAGCCAAGGATGCCGCCTTCAACACGACCGACGACACCAAAACTCACATGGTCCATCCGAGTGACAGCAGCAAGACGGTCAAATTGTCCTCAAGCTTGACCCCCGCATAGGAAGACGCGCTCGTCCAGTTTCTACGTGAGAACTGGAAAATCTTCGCATGGCAACCCTCTGACATGCCAGGAATACCCAGGAATCTCGCCGAGCACTCCTTAAAAGTTCACAAAGACGCCATACCCGTCAAACAGGCCATGAGACGCTTTTCCGGACCCAAACGGGACGCGATCACCGCAGAAATCGACCGACTGCTGCACACCAAGTTCATCCGAGAAATCAAGGACTCGGACTGGGTCGCCAACCCTGTCCTACTAGAGAAGAAGAAGACGAAGAAGCTACGCATGTGCGTCGACTTCACCGCCGTCAACAAATGCTGCCCCAAGGATCACTTCCCGCTCCTGCGGATAGACCAGATCATCGACTCGACAGCAGGCTGTGAACGCCTGTCCATTCTGGACGCCTACTCAGGTTACCAGCAGATCAGACTGAAAGTCGAAGACGAAGAAAAAACGGCGTTCATCACACCCGACGGCGTCTTTTGCTACCAGACAATGCCCTTCGGGTTGAAGAACGCTAGCGCCACGTATCAGCGCACAATGCAAGCATGCCTCAAAGGGCTCATCGGGCAAATTGTCCAAGTCTACGTCGATGACATCGTCGTCACGATCCAAAAAGAAGACACCCTAGTCGCCGACCTTCGCAAGGTCTTCGCGGCGCTCGACGCATATAAGATCAAGCTGAACCCAGAAAAGTGCGTTTTCGGCGTGCCAGGCGGAGAGCTACTAGGGTACCTCGTCTCCGCAAGAGGAATCGAAGCAAATCCCGAGAAGGTGCAGAATATACTCACGATGCCAGCACCCACCAAGCTCCGTGAAGTACAAAGATTAGCTGGCCGAGTCGCAGCTCTCAGCCGGTTCATAAGTAAGTTGGGTGAGAAGGCCTTGCCTTTCTACCAGCTGATGAAGAAGACGGACAAGTTCGAGTGGACAGAAGAAGCGCAAGAGGCATTCGAACAACTTAAAAATACCCTGACGACTTCCCCAGTCCTGGTAGCGCCACTGGAGAACGAGCCGCTGTACCTATACGTCTCAGCAACCAACAGGGTAGTGAGCACCGTCCTCGTAGTGGAGCGAGAAGAGGAAGGGCATAGTCATCCTATCCAGAGGCCAGTCTACTACCTCAGCGAAGCCCTAACACTGTCCAAGCAAAACTACCCGCACTACCAGAAGCTGGCATACAGAGTCTTCATGACTTTCAGGAAGGTCGTCCACTACTTCTCCGAGCACCCGATCACGGTGGTAAGCTCCTCTGGGCTAGCAGACATCCTCACAAACCAGCGCGCGACAGGACGAGTCGCCAAGTGGGTTGTCGAACTAGGACCCTGGGGGCTGAAGTACGCTCACCCGGGCCCAAGTCCTCCCGGAATTCACCACCGAGTGGATAGAAGCCCAGCTACCAGATGTCCCTGACCTGTCCAACGCATGGACAATGTACTTTGACGGCTCCAAGAAGTTCAAGTCAGCAGGGGAAGGAGTCGTACTCATCTCCCCCAAAGGCGACAAGCTAAAATATGTTCTGCAGATGGACTTCCCGACACCCTCCAACAACGAAGCAGAGTACGAGGCCCTGATCCATGGCATGCAGATGGCCAAAAACTGCGGCACCACGCACCTCATGATCTACGGCGACTCCTACCTCGTTGTACAGCAAACCATGAAGTCCCGCGACGCCATCGCCGACAACATGATCGCCTACAGAGACCTGTACAACCAGCTGGAGGGCACATTCGACGGCTGCGAGTTGCAGCACATCGGTCGCGATAGCAATGAGGAAGCCGATGCCCTCGCCAACATGGGGTCAGACAAAGTGCCAGTGCCACCCGGCGTCTTCCTCGAGCGCATCACGCAGAGGTCCATCAAGACTCGCCCCGCAACAAGACCCTCCACACCAGCAACGAGCACCACAAACCCGCCGAGCAAGAAAAAGGAGCCAATGGAAGTCTTGCTGGTGGAGGCCACATGGACGGGACCATACCTTGCGTACATACTGCACCAGAGGCTGCCAACCGATCCAGTCGAAGCAAAGCGCATCATCCGGCGCTCCAAAAGTTTCACCGTCGTCAACGGGGAACTCTACAAGAGAAGCATCTCAGGAATTCTGCAAAGGTGCGTAGATCCAGTCGACGGCCAGGCCATCCTACTCGACATCCATGCGGGTATCTGCGGGCATCATGCCAGCAGTCGAGCCTTGGTGTGACGCCCGATAATCGGTACTATGTAGATTTAAGCGATCCCACCAAAATCCGCATAATAACGATTTTAGGTCGCCCACCAGACATAATGTGCACGCCGATACATGCACATTATGTGGGTGGAATTGTGATAACATTACAACAGTTCCGATACATCCACAAATACAACAGAAGATAAATACAACAACGACTCGAACGAGTCAAGATACAAATGATACAATACAAAGATACAAAAGACAGCGGAAGCAAAATAGTATCCGACTACGGATAAGATACAAATTGGACTAAGAGTCCTGAAGAAAAGCAATGGCGCCCTATCCCTGCCTAGCCAAGCCGGAGGGATTCCCAAGCTAACGTCATCGGACTTCAAACCTGTTGACTGCACATAAAGCACATCCCAAAAGAGGGTCAGGGCACTCCCTGGCAAGCAAAACCGACTTGCCTACTTTCTACACCATCTCCCAAAATATAGGGGAGGTGGACTTAGCGGCAGCAGCAGTAGCAACCTAGAGAGACACGCTACAACTTCCGTCTAATCAGAGAGGGATAAGAGAGCGCATAAGATAAACATCTACAACTAACACCAATCATAACCCATTCTCGGATTAACCCCCTCAACCAAGTATGAGGAAGCAATTCGGGAAACTCACACGTTGAACAGTTTTAGTTATAATTTATTGTGAAAGTGATTCTATATTACTAGTCAGATTAATTAACAATGATTAGGTGTAAGTTGTCTATGATCTTATTAGCCAGCATCATAGGGGAGTGGGAGTGCAGGGGGTGCGGTTTGCGCGTAGGGGGGCGAGTAACAGAGGAAAAGGCGAAGCTTCAGGGGTTCGGCCATGGCGGAAACGAGAAGGACGAGGACGGATTCGAGGGCATGGGAAGGAAAACGAGCCCGGGGAGAGGGGAAAGGGACCGTGAGCTCACAGGGAGGGTGGTGGCGTAGTTTTCCGGGGTTGAGGAGGACCGACGGCATCGAATTCCGGCGGCGGGCGTCGCCGGCCGCGGAGAAGAAGATGAAGGGCTCGTCGCCCTCGCCGGTGCCCTGCGCGATTCCTTCGGCGGGGACGACCTAGACGAGGTGGCGCCGCTCCGGAACGCCTCTGCGGGTCTTCGACGTCCACGGAGGGGGGGCGCTACGGCGGTGTCCTCCGGTGGTATTTTTCGGGGAAGAAAACAGAGATGGAGAACGGAGGGGGAGAAGAAGGGAGGCGGCGACGGCGCGAGGGAGAAGAGAAGGGTTAGGGTTAGGGGGAGAGAGCAGGGGCGGCTAAGAAGGAGAGGAGGGGAGTGGTTGAGGTGCACATGGTGGGGCACCATGGCACTCTCCTCTGCTCTGCCTCGGTGTAAAGTAGAAGAAGACGACATGAGGGGGAAGATGGGCCAGAGGTGGGCTTTGGAGATGGGCCAGGGAAAGTGGTTTCGGCCCAGGTAAAAAAAAAACAGGTAAGGTTTTCTTTTTCTTCTCTGGTTTTTTATTTCTTTTATTTAATTCTTTTATGTTTTATGTTTTTAAAACAAAATAGAAAAAGAAAAGATGTATAGACTTTTGGAAAATAATTATAGTTTCCAAAATACACAATTTGATATTTTAGTTTGATTATTTGAAAACAATTTGAATATCACATTTAAATTAATTTGATTTGCAATTAGATTTAAAAGTGGAAAAGAATTTAAATGGAGTTGAATTTAAATGCAATAATTTAAATTAAGATTGACACATGCAAATGATGCATGATGATGTCATGTTGATGCAAAAAGAAAAACAAACAACTAATTGGAGAAATTCCGGGGCGTTACAATCGACACTACTAACAAGGGATCGCGTCCCGCGATCCACGCCGAAAGCACAAGAAGAGAGGGGTAACTACCGAGTCTTCCGGCTCCGTGAAGAACTTCTCGACACCACTAAAAAGGGATTGTTGCTCCACCTGGAGATTCTCGACACCACTAACAAGGGATTGTTGCTCACGGCGAAGATGACTCCGAAAGATCGAACCTAACAGGATAAAAGGCAAGAAGTCGTCCACCCACACGTAGGATCCTAAAACTTTGAAAGTTGGATAAGAGAAGAGACTCCAAATCAAATAAGGTAAGAGGAGAAATAGAATAGAGGTAAGGAATAAAAAGAAACCTGTTGAGATATTTTTCAAATATAATTTAAGTCAAATAGTTTTGACACTCTAAAAACAACGACCGTTAGCGAGGTTATCCTACAGGCTTTTGCGGACCCGCTGCTTCGATAACCATTCGTATCGAAACAACAAGAAGATCGAAACCAAGGCTCTGATACCACTTTGTGACGCCCGATAATCGGTACTATGTAGATTTAAGCGATCCCACCGAAATCCGCATAATAACGATTTTAGGTCGCCCACCAGACATAATGTGCACGCCGAAACATGCGCATTATGTGGGTGGAATTGTGATAATATTACAACAGTTCCGATACATCCACAAATACAACAGAAGATAAATACAACAACGACTCGAACGAGTCAAGATACAAATTATTCAATACAAAGATACAAAAGACAGCGGAAGCAAAATAGTATCCGACTACGGATAAGATACAAATTGGACTAAGAGTCCTGAAGAAAAGCAATGGCGCCCTATCCCTGCCCAGCCAAGCCGGAGGGATTCCCAAGCTAACGTCGTCGGACTTCAAACCTGTTGACTGCACATAAAGCACATCCCAAAAGAGGGTCAGGGCACTCCCTGGCAAGCAAAAACGACTTGCCTACTTTCTACACCATCTCCCAAAATATAGGGGAGGTGGACTTAGCGGCAGCAGCACTAGCAACCTAGAGAGACACGCTACAACTTCCATCTAATCAGAGAGGGATAAGAGAGCGCATATGATAAACATCTACAACTAACACCAATCATAACCCATTCTCGGATTAACCCCCTCAACCAAGTATGAGGAAGCAATTCGGGAAACTCACACGTTGAACAGTTTTAGTTATAATTTATTGTGAAAGTGATTCTATATTACTAGTCAGATTAATTAACAATGATTAGGTGTAAGTTGTCTATGATCTTATTAGCCAGCATCATCACCAAGTCGTCCATAACCGTGGACACGGCTCATCGATAAGCTTATACCCTGTAGGGGTGCACTACTGGACCCGTACTCGTTCGATCAACCCCAAAAGCAAAGCCAGAAGGTAGGGCATCTCAACACGGCAAATCTCTTCTCTACAACCCATCCAGGGAACCGCATGATTGTGTGCACGGCTAATCAGGTCCAGTGCCCGCGGGATCGACCTTCATATCACTCTAAGAACGTGCCACCCTATATGAGAATCGACTACTCCATCATCATGAGATCGTTATGTAACCATATGCATGCATCAAATGGAAATCCTGAACTACTTGCGGCGCCCTGGATAAGAAGCGGATTAGATCGAAGCCGCGGGGGGCTCCATAGGGCCTCCCACAAGCGGTTAGTGCGCTCAAAATTGGATCCGAGGAAAGGAACTGAGTTCCTAGGTCGACACTTAGCAGAACAAAGCACCTCGCAAGGCCTTCCGCCGGTGCCTTATCTTTTAATTATAATACCCCAATATAAGACAACATTTTATTAAGGTAGAATAACCTATCATGCTAAGCAGGTGAAATAAAATAAGACATACAGACGACTCGCACAAACAACTCTAAGCATGCGCTACGACTCGCAAGGCCAACGTATAAACATGCAACAGGTATTAGGATGTGGGGATAAAGCTGTATGGGCTGCAGGATAAACATGTGATGGGATCGCGATAAAGAATCGAATACTAGGGTAGCAGAGATCAACGGCAGGAATGAAAGACAATGTATAGGTAAACAAGCAAACTTTGCTTGCCTGGAATCCCGCATGGAAGCAGATCTTGTCGTTGCTCACACATCTCAACGTCTTATCCGCGAATAAGCAACAAACACTGGAAAGCGTAAAAGATGCATTTTACAACTACGGCAAAAGATCCAGCATGATCATATGAGAATGATGCATGACATGGCAATGTGCAATACAAATACGATTAACCCAAATTAAGCGGGAAAGCAACCCCGACAATTAATATTTAGGTGCAAGTTATTTATTTACCAGCAATATTAAATGTTGGTTAACATGGCAACACATGGCATGGGTGATCTAATTAAATTAAATGGAATAAGGCATTATATTTATTACCCCACACATTCCACATTTAAGTATTTAGTGGCAATTAACAAATTACACTAAGCAATTAAAATAACAGATGCAAAATGGCATACAAATGGCATATTAATATTCCTTGCATTTTTCTGATAAATAAACATATAAAGATTATTGTATTTGAGTTCATAGATTTAAAGTTATTAACATATTAAGTTTAGGGGTGTTTCTGCAAATAGGCAGGGGCCTGTTGGTGAGGAAACAGTGTCGGTGGGGACCTCTGTGTGGGAACCAGAAAGGCAGGGGGCGTGGTGTAATTATTGCAGCGCACGGAGTCTTCTAGACTTTTCTCACCCAGGGAAATTAACCCGTGCGGCTGTCCAGCGGGCCCAGAGCCATGCTGGCGCGGGTGTGTGTGGTGCGGATCACTGACCCGTGGGGCCCGCGTGTCAGTGAGAGACAAAGAAAAAAGGGCGCGTTTAATCAACTCGCGCCGGAGGGAGGGTTCAAACCCGCAACGCGCAGACGAGCGGGAGCGCTGCGCTAGCCAGATGGTCCTTGTGGTGTTTGTGATACACTAGCCGACTCTTTCTTTTTAACACGCAAATTAAACACAAACTGACTAACGAAACTGAAACGCAAACCGGCGAACGGCGGAACGATTCGACGCCGAAGACTACGATTTGGCGGCGCCGTTCGCGTGCTGCGGGTGCGGGGCGTGTGTGTGGAGTCGTGTGGGAGTGCAGGGGGTGCGGTTTGCGCGTAGGGGGGCGAGTAACAGAGGAAAAGGCGAAGCTTCAGGGGTTCGGCCATGGCGGAAACGAGAAGGACGAGGACGGATTCGAGGGCGTGGGAAGGAAAACGAGCCCGGGGAGAGGGGAAAGGGACCGTGAGCTCACAGGGAGGGTGGTGGCGTAGTTTTCCGGGGTTGAGGAGGACCGACGGCATCGAATTCCGGCGGCGGGCGTCGCCGGCCGCGGAGAAGAAGATGAAGGGCTCGTCGCCCTCGCCGGTGCCCGGCGCGATTCCTTCAGCGGGGACGACCTAGACGAGGTGGCGCCGCTCCGGAACGCCTCTGCGGGTCTTTGACGTCCACGGAGGGGCGGCGCTACGGCGGTGTCATCTGGTGGTATTTTTCGGGGAAGAAAACAAAGATGGAGAACGGAGGGGGAGAAGAAGGGAGGCGGCGACGGCGCGAGGGAGAAGAGAAGGGTTAGGGTTAGGGGAAGAGAGCAGGGGCGGCTAAGAAGGAGATGAGGGGAGTGGTTGAGGTGCACATGGTGGGGCAGCATGGCACTCTCCTCTGCTCTGCCTCGGTGTAAAGTAGAAGAAGACGACATGAGGGGGAAGATGGGCCAGAGGTGGGCTTTGGAGATGGGCCAGGGAAAGTGGTTTCGGCCCAGGTAAAAAAACAGGTAAGGTTTTCTTTTTCTTCTCTGGTTTTTTATTTCTTTTATTTAATTCTTTTATGTTTTATGTTTTTAAAACAAAATAGAAAAAGGAAAGATATATAGACTTTTGGAAAATAATTATAGTTTCCAAAATACACAATTTGATATTTTAGTTTGATTATTTGAAAACAATTTGAATATCACATTTAAATTAATTTGATTTGCAATTAGATTTAAAAGTGGAAAAGAATTTAAATGGAGTTGAATTTAAATGCAATAATTTAAATTAAGATTGACAAATGCAAATGATGCATGATGATGTCATGTTGATGCAAAAAGAAAAACAAACAACTAATTGGAGAAATTCCGGGGCGTTATACTTGGTAGCCAAAGCGCTGCGAGTCGGGTTCTACTGGCCAACAGCTATGCAAGACGCAGAAGACCTAGTAAAGAAATGCCCCGGGTGCCAGGAATTTGCCAACAAGCCACATGCACTAGCGTCTGCGCTAAAGACAATACCATTAGCCTGGCGCTTCTCCCAATGGGGGCTGGACATGGTAGGCCCGCTGAAGAAATCCTCACCCGGAGGTCACTCTCACCTCCTGGTCACAGTCGACAAGTTCACCAAGTGGACCGAGACCGTACCTATCACAAGTTTGACTGCATCGTCGGCGGTAAACTTCATCAGATCCATCATCTTCAGATTCGGGGTGCCAAACGGGATTATCACGGACAACGGCTCAAACTTCACAGCCGAAGAGTTCAAAGGCTTCTACTCAGATCAAGGCATCAAGCTCAACTATGCATCTGTCTCGCACCCGCAGTCCAATGGGCAAGTCGAGAAAGCCAACGGCCTAGTCTGCAGCGGCATCAAGAAACGCCTGCGAGTGCCACTGAGACGCGCCGCAGGCGCGTGGGTCGAAGAACCGCCATCAGTCCCCTGGAGCTTGCGAACCACGCCAAACAGATCCACCCAGTACACTCCATTCTTCATGGTGTACGGTGCAGAGGCGGTCCTCCCCTGCGACATCAAGTTCGACGCACCACGAGTGGTCCCCTACGACGAGTCAGATGTAGAAGAGGCACTCGAAGACATCATGGACATCCTGGATGAAGCCCGCGACATCGCCCTGGCGCGATCAGCCTTGTATCAGCAAGACCTGCGCAACTACCATTGACGGAGGTTGCGACCAAGAGCATTTGTCGCAGGCGACCTGGTCCTCCGCCTCAAGCAGAAGAAGGTGCACAAGCTCGCCGGCCCCATATGAGGGCCCATACATTGTGACGGAGGCAATTGGTAACGGAGCGTACCGCCTGAAGGACTCGAAGACGGGAGCAGTCTGCAGCAACCCGTGGAACGTCACGCAACTTCGCTGGTTCTACGCCTAGTCGACCCAATCATTGTACCAAAGAAAGAATGTCAACGCGGCAGGTTTCAGACGCACTCTTTCCCTTACCAGGGTACCTAAGGGGACTGGAAGGGTTTTAATGAGGCGGTCTGTTCGCAAGAATCAATAAAGTGATTTCAAGAAAAAGCCTCCCCTCTACCTTTTCAGTCAAGTCAATCAATAACCTAGGCCGCTACTCGAACAACTCGGGGGCTGCGCCATATAGGTCAAACAAAAATCCTAGGCCTTCACTCGAATCACTCGGGGCTGCGCCATACAGGTTGAAAGAAAAGCCTAGGCCGCCACTCGATTCACTCGGGGGCTGCGCTATACAGGCACAACTCACAAAATCCTAGGCCGCTACCCGATCTGCTCGGGAGTCGTGCTACACATGTCAAGTAAAAAATAATCCTAGGCCGCCGCCCGACGCACTCGGGGGCTGCGCTTTACAGGTATCACTTGAAGTCCTAGGACACCACTCGAACTGCTCGGGGGCTGCGCCACACAGGCCCTACTCGTAAAATCCTAGGCCGCCACCCGAACCACTCGGGGGCTGCGCCGTACAGGTCAAGTCCTAAAACCTATGCCACCACCTGGCGCACTCGGGGGCTGCGCTATACAGGTCTAACTTGAAATCCTAGGACGCCACTCGAAGAGCTCGGGGGACGCGCCACACAGGTTCACGACACAGCCCTAGGCCGCCACCCAACGCACTCGGGGCCTGCGCCATACAGGTCAAGAATTCCAGCAGATAATCGAACAGTAATGCAAATAGTCTCAACTTGCTTACTCGAAACCTCCCTCAAACTCATACATTTGGTATTTACATCGGCAAATTTGCCTATTGTAACTAATCCTGTACAAAAGAAGATTGTTGCTCCTAATCTGCCGGCTCATCCTTTGGTGCGTCGAGTGGCCCTACAAGGCGCTTGTCGGGGGACTGCCCCCCGGGTAGGGCAGATCCCGGAGTAATTCAGCAGTGTGCCAACAGTGCTCGACCTTAGCAGGAGCAAGGGACACCCCCTAGTGCGCTGAAGGGGCAACTTGACCTTTCAGAGTTGGTAGAGTGCAAGGTGCCTCCTGGCAGTCGCAAGAGTCATCTCTGGCGGCTATAAATAGCTACCCCGAGCCCTTAGCTGCACAGGTATCAGTGGGTGGTTCCTCTAAGAACTAGATTCTCGAAGATGTCTTTGCTGATAGGCTAAGACATCTTCGGGAGGCTAGGCCTAGAGATGCTCATCCTAAGACAACCTCGGATGTATCCGGAAAGGATCTCAGAGTTATGGCTCCGAGTAGACTCCCGGAAGAAAGAGTACTCGGGCATACCGGATAGGTAGTCCGGGTAAGTACTGACCGGAATGTTTGTCTCGGTTCTATCAGATTACTGGGCTTATGCAGGGAGGACTAGCGAGGTCGGACAAGATGGTGACCGGCGTGAGGGATCCCGGTAGGCCATCAACGGTCTGCAGCAGGCTTTCCCGCCTGATGCGGGGGGAAGTCACGTCCCACCTGACACGGAAGCATGGTCACATCCCACCTGACACGGAAGCATGGTCACCTCCCGCCTGACACGGGAGCGCGTCAGCCGGTACGACAACGGTACGACAAGACTGGACGTGCCTAGTCCGGCAATCCGGAAAAGGCTATCCGATATGGGCAAAGACATGTCCTGTCTCTGACAGGGGGACAATGATGATCCGGGACGGCGCCTGCTGTCCTCGCCGGAATGATGACGAAGGGGCTACGCCGGATAGCACGACGACTAGGTCGCACTAGCCGGTGTCGACATACCGGTTAGGCCTGTCCGGTGGGGCCAAGCCGGTTTAGGGTTTCCAGCCCTCCTGGCCGGAACTCTATAAAATGCGCCATAACTGCTTCTGTGAAAGAGAGACCAACTTGGGAAAAAGAGCTATAGTCACATTTACTCCTAGAGCATTTACTTCATCTTCCCTTGAGTTCATCTAGTTCTTCTTGTACTTCACCTCAAGAGCTCTAAGAGCAAGTTGTAGTCCTTGTGCCACACTTATATTGAGAGGAAAGGCAGGAGTAGGGGTGTTACCTCCTCACGAGGGCCCTGAACCTGGGTATATCGTGTGGGTGTTGTGTGCCTTCGTGCATTTGTTCTTGTTTGCTAGATCTTTCCACTCATACATTGATCTTGTTTCTCGTTCTTGGGAGATCTCGGTTAGACCGGGATCCTCCCTGTGTGAGCTCTTCAGCTCGCTATCCCTCCCCGGATCCACCAACGTCCATCGGCCCCACACATTAGCCATCCTATGGCATCTGCCGTGACCCCACCACGACAGCGCTCACTCAGCTTTTGGACCTGTTCAATCATTTGGCGCGCAGCCGCCAAGGTGTCGGCGTAGTCATCGTCCCCGGGCAGGCCACCGAACAACCTCTCCAGAGGAAGGTTCGGCCGGTGCAGTCGGACGTATGCTAGCGCCACGTTCGCCCAGGCGACGAGTTGGGCATTGACCACCTCCTTCAGCGCGTCACCCCCGCGGAACCTCTCCAACAAGCCGGCCAACCCGTGCGGCTGCCCATTCTGTGGGAAGTACACACGATGGATGTGCCAGAGGGTCTTCCGGCAATCTTCAAGGAGAAAGGCAGCCCGCCAAGTTCGATCAAGCATGCAAGCGAGGATTCGCCCTCTCGACTTGTTCGACCAGAAGTGGCGAGCCTCGTACGAATCGCCAGTCGCCTCCCAGGTGACCCGCTCTTCAACACGAGCCTGCTCAGCCTGCCAATCTGGGTTCACATCTGCATACAGAAGTTACAAGTTATAACAAGCAAGTTTCAAGGAAGAAAGCAAGCCACAAACGCTACCAACCTTGCAGCTGCCGACTGATCAGATTGATTTCGCCAAGCAAAAACTCTTCGCGCTGGGAGAACTCCGCAGCAGGATGCGACTTGGAGCGCTCCAACTCGGCACGCTTCAGACTCGCTTCGAGCTCAACCACCTTGTTCCTCATATAGGTGATTATCCGTTGGTCGTTTGTGCTTCGCGGAGGAACTGGTGTTGATCGACGACGGCGCACATCCAAAGAGGAGCGAGAACCTCCCACGCCACTCGCGCCAGTCGCCGCAGCAGTGGGAGTGGCTCTGTGCATGTCAGTCTGCTAGGAACGCGCAGAGTCAATACAGAAAGGCGACCCATCAGCAAAAGCAAAGTAGATGGGAAGGAATATATAATTTGGCACAAAATATAGTTCAAGGCCAGAAGACCCGACTAACAAAAGTCATTACGAGCAGCGGACTGAAATACAGGTTACTGCGACTACCAGAATCTACACTACAAAAGCTACTAAGCAGAAGACTCCGAACGGGAGCGACTCTTCCGAGAAGCCGCCTCAGTTGTCTTGGCAAGCGCCCTCTCGAAGGTGGCCACAAGCTTCACAGCTAGTTGTGCAGCCTGCGCCTTTACCCCGCTAATGGACGCGGTCCTGCCATCGGACCATCGAGGGAAGCTGCTGACAACCTTCTCGAAATCGCCAGCAACCTGATGGCCTAGCAGAAGATGGAAGGTGAGCTCGGAGCCGCGTACCGTCTGCGTCCGAGTGAAGTCGGCGAGGGTGGTCGCTTCGTCTTCAAACGGCGCCGTGAGGGCATCGACGACAGTCGGCGGCGAGTCGCTGGGAAAAATGCTCCGATGCACAGTCGTGAGCGCTCCAGTCGACTTCTGCAGCACCGCCGTCGACTTCTGCAGCGCAGCGGATGCATACGCACAGACGCGATCAAGGAAGCCGACCGCGGTCGCCAAGTCGACGTCGTCACTAGACGAGCCTTCCGGAGGAGCGCCACCGCATCTCTCTAGACAAAGGGTCAACAGTCAACAAAAAGAAAGTCAAGCAAAGACAAAGTAGGCGTTAAGCCGAAAACTCACCTCCAAGGGCACCGACGAGTGAGAGTAGGTGGTCGACCTGGGTCTTCTCTTGGACGGCCCGCACACGCTCACGCTCCTAAGACTTGTGCAGCGCTTTTTCAAGCTCCGCCTGAGCTCGAAGCTTTAGCTCTAACTCCGCAACTCGCTTAGTAGCCTGGTCCAGAGAGGCGCGCAGCTGGTCCCTCTCTTCTCCAGGCGAACATACGCAGCGGCTGCCTCAAGTTGCTGGCGGTAGTACGGCTGCACAAACAACAAGAAGTTATAAAGTTGCGGGCGACTATACTAGTCACCCACACCTTGGGGGATACTCCCATCGGGAGTGCTGTTCGCGCACCTGATGAAATTTCAGGACTACAAGAATAAGAACAAGGACTTACGTGGTCCAGGAGGTCGACATCCTCCGAAGTCGCTGGGGGAGCGCCAATCGGTGACGTGAAGCCGCCATTCGGCGTGCGCTCCTCGACCATCACTTGCGTCACCAGCTCTGTCGAGGGAGCAGAGGTGTGCTCCACTTCGCGAAGAGGGGAGCTGACGCCGCCAGAGCGATTGCTGGGACAAAATCAAGACTAAACTCAACTCGAAGCTCGAAACTCGAAAATACAACTCGACGCAGCAGGAAGAAAAGGAACTCACCTGGTGTTCTCGAGGCCATCATCGCTCCCCAGGGAGACGGACGGCATCCGCGCGAACCCGCGCGGCGGCGCAAGGCTGACCGGAGGAGCAGCCAAGGGTTCATCCCAGTTGTCCTGGGACCGCACACCCGAAGAAGACATGCCAGCCTCCTCCAAGTCAACATCGGCATCCTTCGCGGGTGGCGAAGCAGTCGCAGAGTCGACACCACTTCGCCGCTTCTGCCTCTTTCACGTGGGTTCCTCCTCGTCGTCATCATCCTCCACCTCTTCGCTACGAGAGATAGCGGACGGGATGTCTTCATCGTCACCCTCCTCCTCCACAAACTTCGACTCATCGTGAGGTCTGTTTTCTGGGAGAGGAGGAAGGCTGACCAGAAGAGAGCGACCCTGAAACAAACAAAGCCAAGTCGAATCAAGAAACAGAAGATCAAGAAAGCAAGCAACGAAGAGAACAAAGCAAAAGCTATCCTCAGGAACAGGGTTTGCTCCTCCGTACGCAGCGACTGGACACTTGACGTTGCTAGGGTCCGCGACTCGGAGGCTGGTAAGGCCCCTCACCTTGGTCTCCACCTCCTTGTCGTCAAGCGGCTGGTCGCTGACGCCCTCGACTGCCCACATCGGGTGGGAGCGAGCGCGTAGCGGCTGGTCGTGCAGCCGGAAGAAGGTGGCCATCAAGTAGACACCACCCGACTCGCGCCCCAGGGTACGGAGGAGGTTGCGCAGCAGGCTCAGCAGCGGCCTCGCGGACTCCTTCTCCTCCTCGGCGAGCGGGTGCACCCAGGCACGAGTCTTCCGCAAGCCGCGCTCGCCGTCGAAGTGCGCCAGGCCCTCCTGGCCGCACTGGATGTAGAACCACCTCTTCCGCCACCCCTGGACGGAGCCCGACTTCTTCATTTGAAAGTACGCGGTGTTGCCGCGCACCTGGATGCCGAAGCCGCCCACTGGGTATGTCAACCCGCTCTTCCCAACGTTCTTGCGAACAAGGAAGAGCGACTTCCATAGAGCCCAGTGGGGTGCGATCCCCAAGAAGCACTCGCAGAGCACGATGAAGCTCGCTATGCTTAAGACGCCATTGGGGGTCAGATCGTGGATCTGAGCCCCATAGGCGTACAGAAGATGACGAACAAAATCGTGGAGAGGGAACCCGAAGCCCCGTGGAAGGAAATCCACGAAGCACACGCGTTCCCCCTTGCGAGGAGCGGGATACACCTCCTTGCTAGGAGCACGTACCGTGGCCTCGTCCGTCGGGGGCAGGAGGCCCTGCGCGTAGGAGCTCGAGGTCCGTCTTCTTCACCGTCGAACTCTGCCAATCGCCGTCGGGTTTCTTCATCACCCCGGCTTCGGCGGCGGCGGCGCTAGCGGCGATCTTCAACTTGCCCATGGCGTCGATGGATCGCAGAAGGTGGGAGGACAAATGGAATAGAGCTTACGGAGGCAAGAATGGCAAAGAGCAAGGAATGGAGGCACGGACGATTGGAGAAGATGACCTGCCCTCGCGCCGCGGCGCAGTACTTATGCCGTGCACAATCCATCTCCGTCGTCCACAAGATACTGTTCCACACAAGCGCATCCAACCGTCCACGTGTCGTGCGGAGATACTAACCGTCGCCGCCCACTCCGTCCACTACACACGGGAATCAAGGCGTCATCATAGTGCTGCGAAATTTTCACGCCCAGTTCGGAGAGACGTGACAAATGCTGACCACAGTCAACACTGACAGTGGGGCCCGCTACGTGACGTCCCATCGAGCGCAGAGGCGTGCCACGAAGCGTCATCGCTGATGTCAGCAAGACAATGGATCTGAAGAAGACGCGGAGCAGCGGGATAACTCGAACGCACGATTCGAGTAGTAAGCTTCACAACTGAAAACAAACAAGACATGCTACTGATCCGAGAACTCGAAACAATCATTCGGGTGGCAAAGAAAAGGAAGTAAGTTCAGAAGGCTGAATCAATCCACAAGTAAGCCACGAGGCCGAATAGAAGCAAGATTCACACAAGACAAAGACAAAGTAATTCGACTGCAGAAAGTACTCCCATCGGGAGTGTCCTATTCGACTGAAGAAAACGAGTTCAAAATCAAGAACAAGCAATCTGGCGGCGTGCCCAGGAGGAAGGAGTCCTTTGCCCGACTTTACGATTCGACCAAGCACTCGGGGGCTACTGATGTGGGGCTACTCTTCGACTACCCCACGGTGAGGCTACTTGGGTCGCACCAAGCTTATGAAGGCCCGCAGAAGGCCCACTAGGGGTATCATGTGACCCAGTCCTAGTCGGTTAGGTCGCATAGTTTGCCATATCTGTAATTGCCATCGGCACCGTTCACCCGAGACCTGGCCTACCTATAAAGGCCATGAGGGTTGCTCGTCTCAAGGACACGCTCATAGCCGCCACCACAAACCCTAGCGAGATCGCAATCTCGACATTGTAATCGCTACTCGCCATCAATACCAGACAAGCAGGAAGTAGGGTGTTATCCTCCGGGAGCCTGAACCTGGGTAAATCGCCCCGCTTGTCAGCCGTCATGATCACCAACGCTTCTCTCTCTCCCCCTCAATCAACCCGGGGTGGACAACCCGGGGATTTGTCGAGTTACACCCTCGTCACTTAGCTTCTCTGGATACAAATATTATTTAGTTGTCTTAGATGATTTCACGCATTATTCTTGGACGTTTCCTTTGAGAAATAAATCAGATACTTGTGCCACCATTCAGCGTTTCTTTGATTTTGTGCTAAACCAATTTAACACTTCTACAAAATGTCTGTAATGTGATAACGGTGGTGAATTTCTCACAAGTTCATTGTGTGACTTCTTCTCTACACATGGTGTGTCATTTCGCCTCTCATGCCCACACACATCCTCACAAAATGGCAAAGCTGAACGGCTCATTCGCACCACCAACGACATCGTCCGGACACTCCTCCTACACGCCCACCTACCTCCTCCCTTTTCGGCCGAGGCACTTCACACAGCCACACATTTACTCAACATACGCCCATCACGGACCATTTCTTTCTCCACCCCACACTACTGCCTACACGGTGTACAGCCATCCTATGATCATTTGCGCGTGTTCGGATGCCTTTGCTACCCTAACCTTTACGCCACCACATATCACAAACTTTCACCCCGTTCGACTCGTTGTGTATTCATATGCTATCCACGAGAACATAAGGGGTATCGCTGTTTTGATTTATCTTCACGTCGTGTAATTGTGTCGCGTGACGTTATCTTTGACGAAAATCAGTTTCCCTATTTTTTGCCTCAATCAACAGCCACAGAAGATCCCGTCCAGGCAGCTTCTGACGCGACCCAACACACGATCCACCGCGGGATCCACACCTCAACAACCTCGTCCAACCACCAGCCCACTCCAACCACTCCCATTCCGCCACCTCCCCTACCAGCCCGCGTTGTCCCCGACCCACCCCAATCCACCTCGTCTCTCGTGCCCAGTCAAAACAACTCCCGCCAGATCCCCACGCCAACCGCGTCTGCCACGCCCACGCCGACCGCCTCTGCCGCGCGCACGCCCAGCCCATCTCCTGCCTTATCTGGACCCCACGAGCCCAGCACAGCTGCCTCACCTACCACCCGACCGGTCCAATCCCCAGATACCTCCTCAGCCAATCAACACACACCAAACGTCCCACCTGTGCCACCCCGATCTATTCCGGTAGACGCACCCAATAACCCACACCGAATGATAACTAGAGGGAAATCTGGATATTATATGCCCAAACAAAAATTTTCTTTAACCACCACCACCACCTCTAACACACTTTCACCCATCCCTCCCACATATAGATCAGCCTTCAAAGACCCCAATTGGCACAACACTAAGCTTGATGAATTTAATGCCCTAATGCGGAATGACTCGTGGTCTTTAGTTGCTCGTCCTGCAGGTGTCAATGTGGTGACTGGAAAATGGATATTTCGGCACAAGTTCAACTTAGATGGCTCTCTTGCACGGTACAAGGCACGTTGGGTGGTTCGTGGATTCACTCAACAACACGGTGTTGATTATGACGAGACCTTCAGTCCACTGGTGAAGCCAGCCACTATTCGTCTTGTGCTCAACATTGCTACATCTCACTCGTGGCCTATTCATCATATGGATGTCAAGAATGCTTTTCTCCACAGTCATCTCCAAGAAACAGTATACTGTGAGCAGCCCTCGGGCTTCCTTGACTCCACTGATCCCTCACATGTTTGTCGTTTGCAAAAATCACTCTATGGTCTTAAACCAGCGCCTCACACTTGGTTTTAGCATTTCACTCATTTTATCACCTCCATTGGTTTTTCGGCCTCCACGAGTGATTCATCCTTGTTCATTTACAAAAAATGGTTCCTCCATTGCCTATTTGTTGTTATATGTTGATGACATCATTCTTACCGCCAACACCACCCCACTCCTCCAATTTGTTATTGATTCTCTCAAAAACGAATTTTCCATGAGTGATCTTGGAGACATCCACCATTTTCGTGGCATCAATGTACATCAGACCAGTGAGGGTCTTTTTCTCTCCCGACGACAATATGCTCTTGAAATTCTTGAGCGTGGCAAAATGCTCAAATACAACCCCATCTCCACCCCCATTGATACGATCTCCAAGGTCTCTGCCCTGAATGGCTCTCGGGTTGCTGATCGCACACTTTATAGGAGTTTGGCGGGTGCTGTCGGGGGGCTGCCCCCCGGGTAGGGCAGATCCCGGCGTAATTCAACAGGGTGGCAACCGTGATTGACCTTTGGCGAGAGCAAAGGCCACCCCCTAGTGCGCTGAAGGGGCAACTTGACCTTTGAGAGCTGATATAGTGCAAGGTGCCTCCTGTCAGGCGCAAAGGTCATCTCTGGCGGCTATAAATAGCCACCCCAAGCCCTCAGAATGGCACAAGCATCAGCGGGTAGTTCCTCTAAGAACTAGCTTCTCGAAGATGTCTTTGCTGGTAGGCTAAGACATCTTCGGGATGATAGGCCTAGAGATACTCATCCTAAGACGAACTCGGGTGCATCCAGAAAGGATCTTGGATTTTGGGCTCCGAAGAGACTCCCGGAAGGAGAAGTACTCGGGCGTACCGGATAGGCAATCCGGGTAAGTACTAACCGGAACATTTATCTCGGTCCTAGACTTGTGCAGGAAGGACTCGTAAGGTCGAGCAAGAAGGTGACCGGCATGGGGGATCCCGGTAGGCCGTCAACGGTCTGCAGCAGGCTTTCCCGCCTGATGCGGGGGGAAGTACCGTTCCGTCTGACACAGAAGCATGGTCACCTCCCGCCTGACACGGAAGCATGGTCACCTCCCGCCTGACACGGGAGCGCGTCAGCCGGTACGACAACGGTACGACAAGACTGGACGTGCCTAACCCGGCAATCCGGAAAAGGCTATCCGGGATGGGCAAAGACATGTCCTGTCTCTAACAGGGGGACAATGATGTTCCAGGACGGCGCCTGCTGTCCTTGCCGGAATGATGACGAAGGGGCTACGCCGGATAGCGCGGCGACTAGGTCGTACTAGCCGGTGTCGACATAACGGTTAGGCCTGTCCGGTGGGGCCAAGCCGGATTAGGGTTTCCGGCCCTCCTGGCCGGAACTCTATAAAAGGCGCCATAACTGCTCCTGTGAAGCAGAGACCAACTTGGGAGCCAAAACTATAGTTTCATTTACTCCTAGAGCATTTACTTCATCCTCCCTTGAATTCATCTAGTTCTTCGTGTTCTTCACCTCAAGAGCTCTAAGAGCAAGTTGTAGCCCTTGTACCACACTTATATTGAGAGGAAAGGCAGGAGTAGGGGTGTTACCTCCTCACGAGGGCCCTGAACCTGGGTACATCGTGTGTGTGTTGTGTGCCTTCGTGCATTTGTTCTTGTTTGCTAGATCTTCTCCCTCGCGCCTTGATCTTGTTTCTCGTTCTTGGGAGATCTCGGTTACACCGGGATCCTCACCGTGTGAGCTCTTCAGCTCGCTATCCCTCCCCGGATCCACCAACGTCCATCGGCCCCACACATTAGCCATCCTATGGCATCTGCCGTGACACCACCACGACAGTTGGCGCCCACCATGGGGGCAGACAGAGGCGTTGGCTGGTGTACACATCCGGACGGGCTCCCCCGTTCATTTCGGCATTCGGGTTCTCTCACGCTTTGTCGTAAGGCTAGGCGAGATGGACTTCGTCAGCGACAACGCAGGGTGCTTCCGGAACAGACCCTTCCCGGTGAACGGATGCCTCATCGACTTCGGTGGCTTCACCACCTACGTCGCCACCGAATTTATCTGCAACTACCCGGACGATGTCATGGAAGCTGAGGATCCTCCCATGCTCAGCGCAGCTCGGGGTCCGTGTGCCGGTCGCTCCCTGAGTTTGGTCGCGGTCATGATGGTCGGGACAACCGAGGAGGAGTACCAGGACGCCGACGGCGATGCCGGTAGCGGCCATGTTCGCTTGGCCAAGCCCCCTCAGGAGAGAGGTACGGCCCGAGACGGCGATCCGCAGCCGTCCGAGCCACGTCATCGCCCGGATCCCCTCTCGGGTCTGGTTGCCAAGTTGGCTGTGCCCATGACAGCTGAAGCAGACACCCAATCCACTTCGGCTGACTTGGATGAGCAGCGTAGGTTGCTACTCGCCGAAGCGCAAGAGATCGCCGAGATCCGGCGTGAGCTCAATGCTAGCCTCCGGGAGTACAATGCCGCTCACGGATTCCTTAAGATAGACTCTCGGGACAAACGCATCGCGGATCTGCGCAAGAAAGGCAGAATAGTGAATGATGAGCTGGCCGGTGGGGCCGCAACGAGTCAGGCGGGTAGCATGATATCGGCGGGGAAGCCGGTATACAGCTCCCCGGCGAAAACTCTTAGGGCTGCCGAAGCCGCCATGGTAGAGTTGGCAGGGCTATCCGGTGAGGCTCTGCGCAAGCAACAGGAGCGGATGAATGAGTTGGTCGTCGAGGCCAACCGGCAAAATCAGGCCTTCAAGAAAAAGAACCCCGGGGCGGGATCCCAAGTGCACTCAGCTAGGCCCAATAGCCAAAAATCGGACGGAGAGGCCTCTTCCCCGCATCCAAGCAGAAGCAAGAGCAAAAGCAAGAGCCGGAGCCGAAGTCGGGGCTCCGGAAAAAACAAGCGGTTGCAGACTTATGACCCGGCCTTTGCCGGTAACCAGCAAGCCGGGCAGCGTAACTTGGGGCAAGCAGAGAGCACTCGTGGTGGTGATGACCGAGGTGTAGGAAACAATAACCCGGCTAGCCGCGGTAATCCACCCCGGAATCCGCCACATGTTCAGGGGAACCCGCGAAGGGAGGCCGCCTCTGTCCCGCAGCAGGCTGTGATCCCGGTGCAAGACAAGCACAACGATGGCGACTCTAGGTTGCAGCAGCTGGGTACCAGCCCAATGAGAATCCTTTGGGATCTCGGATAGGAACCAGGCAACTGGATCCGGCCGATGCCAGAATTCGGCTCGACCGGATTCATGAATCCGAGCTGGTGGAAGAGCAAGAACCTCCGGGACCTGCTTGCCTTGGACCCCGGATCATGCGGGAGCCACCCGTCCGGAATTTTCAGCTCAACCGAGGTGCTAAGACCTATGACGGCAGCAAGAAGCCGGAGGACTGGTTGACCGACTATGTAACTGCAGTAAGCATAGCCAGTGGAAACAGGCGCTGGGCGGTACGATATGTGCCGCAGATGTTGGAAGGACCTACCCGAATCTGGCTGAACAACTTGAGAAATGGCAGCATAGACTGTTGGTTAGATTTCGAGGAGGCGTTCATCAGCAACTTCACCTGCACGTACAAAAGGCCAAACAGGCCTCAACAACTCGCCATCTGTAGGCAAAGGAGCAAGGAAACTGACCGGGAGTACCTTACCCGGTGGAGCAATATTCGCAATTCTTGCGAAGGAGTGGTGGAGGCACAGGCCATCTCCTGGTTTGCGCAAGGATGTCGGCATGGCTCAATGTTGTGGCAGAAATTGCAAAGAAATATGTCGGCGACCTTGGCAGAGACCATGCGCATCGCCGATACCTACACGCTTGGAGATCCCATGCAGCCCCTGGTGGATGTCGGTGACTCCAACAGGAGGAATGCGGGACCTCAGCATTCGGGATCGAGCAGGAGCCATGATCGCCAGGATTTTGGCCAGAAGAGGAATCAACCCGAGTACCACCATGCCGCACAGCATGTCGCAGCTGTGACCCGAGATCAAGAGGATGCCGGCAACAGTCAGCGTCAGAAGACAAGTGGCCCGGCTTGGGGTCAGAGCCAAGAAGTACAGAAAACTTGGGTGGACCAGAAGAAGCCCCTGACATATGAAGAGATGCTGAACAAGCCATGCTATTACCACACCCTGGAGGCCAACAAGCCGGCGAACCACTCCACCCGGCAGTGCAGCTGGTATCAGCGCACATTGCAGGAGGGCAGCTCGGGGGCTATTCGGCCGAGTGCTCCGGCATCTCGACCCAACATTCCGAGACCTCCCCCTCCGACTTCAGGAGCCAACGCGATCCGGATTAATCAGCCTCAGCGAGGACCCCCACCTCGGCCGGTGAACGTGGTACACACCCGGAATGACAATGGTGCAGGCCCTAGTAATCAAACCGGACATCAGCAAGGCAACTACCGGGAGGCACATCAGAGCTATGTGGTCTTCGTAACCGAGCCCACTGACCGGAAGAGTGTGCGACAGCGCGCCCTGGAAGTGAACGCTGTGATTCCAGCGGTGCCCAAGTTCTTGCACTGGTCCGAGATGGAGATCACGTGGAGCCGGAAGGATCATCCCAGAGTTATGCCTAAGCCGGGGGCGTACGCCTTGGTGGTAGACCCAACCTTCGTCGGGCCAAGCCTCAACGTCCGCTTCAGTCGGGTTCTGATTGACAATGGCAGTGCCATTAACATAATGTACAAGGATACGATGCTGAAGCTGGGGGTGTCCATGAACACCTTGCTACCTACCGAGACGACCTTCCATGGCATTGTGCCCGGAGTCTCTTGCTCACCCATGGGTAAAATCTGGGTTGAGGTGCTATTCGGAACCCGGGAAAACTGCCGAACCGAGAGCTTGGAATTCGAGGTCGTGGACCTCGAAACCCGTATCACGCACTGATCGGCAAGCCGGCCCTGGCCAAGTTCATGATCTCAACTCATATGGGCTACCTGAAGATGAAGATGCCGGGTCCTAACGACATAATCACCATCTCGGGAGACCACAAGCGCTCCATGGAGTGTGCTTCGGCCGGCTCGTGCTTAGCCGAGTCCCTGGTGATAGCTCAAGAAAAGAAGAGGATCCAGCAGGTGGTGGCGATGGCCAAGACCTCCCAACTCGGAATGCCCGGGATGGTGAACCCAGAGCAGGGTGCATCATTCCAGCCACCTAAGGAGACGAAGAAGGTGGGGGTGGACCCCAGCAACCCGGAACGCCAAGTTATCATTGGCAGCAACCTGGACAGCAAATAGGAAGGCGAGCTCGTCGACTTCCTCCGTGAGAATCGGGATGCTTTTGCGTGGTCGAGTGACGATCTGCAAGGTGTTCCGAGGGAGTTGGCTGAGCACTCTCTGTTTGTTAGGCCGGATGCGAAGCCGGTGAAGCAACCGACTAGGCGCCTCTCGGATGAAAGAAGAGCTGCCGTCATGGAGCATCTTGCTATACCCTCCTGGTAGTGCTGCACCCGGATTGGATATCAAATCCGGTCCTGGTAGAGAAGAAGAAAGATGATCCCCTCCTGTTTAAGGTGTGGCGCATGTGCATCGACTTCACCAACCTCAACAAGGCATGCCCGAAGGACCCCTTTGCACTTCCCCGAATAGATCAAGTGATCGATTCCAATGCCGGGAGTGAGCTCTTAACTTTTTTAGATGCATATTCTGGTTTTCACCAAATACCTTTGAATCCGGATGATCAATTAAAAACTGCTTTCATTACCCCGTATGGGGCTTATTGCTATCGTGTCATGACTTTCGGTTTGAGAAATGCTGGTGCCACATACCAGAGGTGCATGCAGAAATGTTTGCATGACCAGATAGGCCGGAATGCCGAGGTCTATGTCGATGACATAGTCATAAAAACAAAAGAAAAAGCCTCATTGATCGATGATCTGAGGGAAACATATAAGAACTTAAGAAGGTTCCGGATGAAGTTGAATCCGGATAAGTGCACATTCTGCGTTCCGGCAGGGAAATTACTCGGTTTCCTCATCTCAAGCCGGAGAATTGAAGTCAACCCGGGTAAGATACGCGCTATCGAAAGCATGAAATTGCCCGTGCGTCTCAAAGATGTGCAGAAGTTCACTGGTTGTCTTGCATCCTTAAGTCGGTTTGTGAGCCGACTTGGAGAGAAGGCCTTGCCCCTGTACCAATTGATGAAGAAGAGCAAAACATTCGTTTGGACCCCGCAGGCCGATGCGACGTTCAACGATTTGAAGAAAATGCTTTCAACAGCACCCGTGTTGGCATCCCCGTTGCCCAAGGAACCTATGCTGCTGTATATTGCTGCCACCAACCGGGTAGTCAGCGTAGCCATTGTGGTATAGAGGGAAGAAGGGGGCAAACTGATACATAGACCGGTGTATTACCTCAGTGAGGTGATCTCGGAATCCAAGCAGAACTACCCACACTACCAGAAGATGGCGTATGGAGTGTACATGGCAGTGACCGAGCTCAAGCACTACTTTCAAGAGCACCCAATCACAGTGGTGTGCGAGGCTCCTCTCGCCGAGATCATTGGTTGCAAAGATGATAGCGGCCGGGTTGCCAAATGGGCCATCCAGTTGTCTCCGTACGCTCCGGCATACGAGAGACGAGATGCCATCAAGTCGCAGGCGCTGCCGGACTTTTTGGTAGACTGGGCCGAGATGCAGTATGAACCTCCGATGCCGGATTACAATTTCTGGAGGATGCATTTCGATGGCTCCAAGGCCAAGATCGGGTTGGGTGCCGGAGTGGTTCTCACCTCACCAAAACAAGATGTGCTGAAGTATGTCCTGCAAATTCATTTCCGGGCATCTAACAATGTCGCTGAATACGAGGCCTTGGTTCATGGACTGAATGTCGCCAAGGAGATCGGCATCCGCCGGATAGAGTGTTTCGGCGATTCCGACCTCGTGGTGCAGCAGGTGTCGGGGAATTGGGATGCACTGGATGCCAACATGGCCTTGTATCGGTTTCATGTGCAGAAAATATCCGGATTTTTTGAAGGATGCTAGTTCAAGCACATACCCAGAGGAGAAAACGAGGCAGCAGATGTGTTGTTCAAACTAGGATCATCTCGGGATGCCATCCCACCCGGGATCGCTCTTGAGCATTTGAGGAAGCCATCTATTCAGCTATCACCCGAGTCAGATTCTATCTTCATCCCCAAGGAGCCTGGTTCGGAAGCTGTACCCATGGAAGTGGAAGTCGGGAGCGTCGCATCGAACCCAGGGACTGCATCACAGTGCTAAGAGACGCAAAGAAAGATGATGATGGAGGTGATGTCGGCAGAGCCAATGGACATAGATATTCCCATGTTCCCGGTTCGACCAGTCCCGGGATGGGCACAGCCCATGATGGTTTACATCTTGGAAGGAACTCTCCCGGAAAACGAAGTGGAAGCCCGACAGATAGTGCGAAGGTCAAAAGCATACACCGTCATCAATCAAGAGCTATATAAGAGGAGTGTCACCGAGGTACTCCAGAGATGTGTGGAACCGGAAGAAGGCCAAGAGATGCTGTTGGAAATACATCAGGGGGAATGTGGACATCATGCGTCATCCCGGGCCCTGGTGGCGAAAGTGTTCCGGCATGGGTTCTACTGGCCCACTGCGTTACAGCAGGCAGAAGACATTGTCCGGAAGTGTGGAGGATGCCAGAGGTTTGCTCACCGGATACATATGCCGGCGTCGGCACTGAAGACAATCCCTATCACTTGGCCATTCGTAGTATGGTGTTTGGACATGGTCGGCCAGTTCAAGCCAGCAAGAGGCAATATGACACACATACTGGTCATGGTGGACAAATTCACCAAGTGGATAGAGGTCAAGCCAATCCGGAAGTGTGACGGACACACCGCCGTGCAATTCCTGAAAGACATCATCTTGAGGTACGGATTCCCGCACAGCATCATCACGGATAATGGCACCAATTTTGCTGTGGGGGAATTCGCTCGATTTTGTGCTGAGAAGGGAATCCGGTTGGATGTAGCATCAGTTGCACACCCGAAGCAAACGGGCAAGTTGAAAGAGCAAATGCATTGGTTTTGGCCGGCATCAAAGCCCGCTTGATCAAACCACTATTGAGAACTCCGGGATGCTGGATAGAGGAGTTACCAGCAGTGTTATGGGGTCTCCGGACCACACCGAATAGATCTACCGGGTATACGCCATTCTTCATGGTGTATGGCGCCGAGGCAGTACTCCCCACCGACATACAATATGATTCCCCGAGAGTGACAATGTTCACCTAGACCGAGGCAAAAGAGGCCCGAGAAAATGATGTTGACCTACTTGAAGAGGCAAGGGAATTGGCGTTGTCTCGGTCTGCAATTTATCAGCAAAACCTCCATCGCTATCATAGCCGGAAGGTGCACCCGAGAGTGTTCCGAGAAGGAGATCTTGTATGAGGCTCATCCAATGCACGGCCGGAATGCATAAGCTGTCACCTCCATGGGAGGGACCTTTTGTGATAAGCAGGGCATTGCACAATGATTCTTATTACCTTGTAGATGCACAGGAGGCTAGGAAAGGTGTAATGGACAAATCCGGTGAGGAAACCAAGTGTCCATGGAATGTAGCCCTGCTTCGACCCTTTTACACATAAAGGGCACAGTGTATGTTGTATTTCGGTTTTTATCTATTAATGAAAGATCGGCACCCCGGGAGGAACCCGGGGACTGCCTCGGCGGATGCCCATTTACTTTGTTCCGTTTATTTATTATTTCATGTCGGCATCCCGGGAAGGAACCCGGGGACTGCCTGGTACCTATTTTTTATGTTATCTGTATGCCGGGAAAGTTCCGAAATCGATTCTCAAAGTCAAAGTAATGTATGTCATGTGAAATCATCTTGTGACTCGACTGACGAACGCCGAAATGGTAGTCAAGAGCAAAGAGAATCAAATATGGGGAACACGAAAATGGTCTCGGGGACTCGGAGCAGGAACTTATCCGGCATACCTGTTTTACTAACCCGGTTATTTTTATGTCGGGAATTCGGTTAACAAGAACTCGGATTTTCTTAAGTAATGTATGCCGTGCATGGAATTTTGTGACTCGACTGTCGAACGCCGAAATGGTAGACAAGAGCAGAAATTGCCTAAGTACGGTAAACATGAAAAGGAACTCGGGGACTCGTGGCAGAGTAAACCGACATAGCTCGTTTTAATATATAATATAGTGCGAAGCATAGATCTTAAAAGTATGTATTACATCTTGCACCCGGCATCCCGGGGATTTAACAGTTCTACACTTAAGTATTTCTAAGGAACAGGAGAAACCGGTTTCTCGGCGGTAGCGGCAGCAGGAGGGGCGGTGACAGTATCCTCAACTCCGGCAGCAGTACTCGGGGCATCCGGATGCACCTCGGCCTGAGAGGCCTCGGGTGGCGTTGGAGTAGAAGCATCCCGGGAGACCACGGTCTCGGTGGCGGCACCGGAAGCGGCGTCGTCCTCCTCCGGGATCTCGGCGTCCAGGTCATCGGTTGCACCGTTTTCGCCGTCATCCTCGTAATCTGACTGGAAGTCAGAGGTGACGAGGCTGGCGGTGAAGACGCAAAGGTTGGACCAGGAGGCGATGCGATGCGCCACTTCTTGGCGCCGTTGGACCTTAGCCGGATCGGTGCACCACGTCCAGATGGTGCGCAGGCGCTGGACCACGTCAAGGTCGAGACCCTCGTACCAACTAAGTACATGGCTCAAGACCTGATCGGCACCAGCCCGCGCACCGGAGCGCTTCCAAGCGTGGACACGCTTCCCGGCAGCTCGGAGCGCACTCGCTAGTTCGCTGACCGAGAGCGTCGCGCTGACGCCCGGCCATAGTGCACCATGGACGTGAACCGCGGCACTGATCAACTCGGTCCCGATCGACCGGAGAGGCACTATCCGGACTTTCAGGGCAGTGAGGTGATCCTCAATGTCCCAAGAGTCCGAGACGGGGCCCTTCCCGGCGCGCTTCTCCCGGGCGGCAGCGACTGCAAGATTGGCAGCATCGCGGGAGTGCTCGAATTCTCCTTTAAAAAGAAGAGTTGTCAAACGACTAGGTCATAAGGATTGTAGCAGTAAAGAAAGAGAGCAGGAGAAAAAAGGATGTCGCTCAACTTACTGTTAAGATCCCGGTTCAACCCGGTTAGCTCAGAGAGCCAAGTATCGGCCTGCGACCGGAGAAGCGCCAGCCCGGTTTCGGCATGGTGCGCGCGCCTCGGATTGGTCCAAGGTCTCCTTCTGCTTCTTCGACGCCTCCACGAAGCGCGCCTTCATGTCGGTCGCGGCAGATTTGGCCTTTTCGAGCTCGGCGCTTAGCCGCGCGATCTCGGCCTGGGTAGGTCTTTTGTTTCACCGAGATTTTACGCGCGGCATCCCACTCCTCCTGGAGGCGCCCCTCGCACTTCTTGGACTGACCGAGATCAGCAAGATCCCGATGGAAGATGCTGCCCCGCTTCTTGCCGCACTCCTGAATACAAAACAAGGAAAGATATGTCAATCTCGGGAAGGATCCCGGGGACTCGGGATGTTCCGAGATCTATGTCAATTAAAGCTACTCGGTAGGGAAGATCTCGGGGACTCGTCTTCCGAGTACTGTGATTTTATCTTAGATTGGAGCCTAGTGGTCTGCTATTCGGTGGAATCTAGATCACTAAGCACCAATCTCGGGGACTAGTGGAGATGGAACAATTTTAAAGCTACTCGGTAGGGAAGATCTCGGGGATACTGTGATTTTCTCTAAGATTGGAGCCTAGTGGTCTGCTATTCGGTGGAATCTAGAGCACTAAGCACCAATCTCGGGGACTAGTGGAAATGGAACAATTTTAAAGCTACTCGGTAGGGAAGATCTCGGGGACTCGTCTTCCGAGTCCTGTGGTTTGCTCTAAGATTGGAGCCTAGTGGTCTGCTATTCGGTGGAATCTAGAGCACTAAGCACCAATCTCGGGGACTAGTGGGGATGGAACAAATAACTTTTGGAAAAGGTAAAGGGAACTTACATCGACCACCCGGGTAACGTCCAGCGCGGCCACCTGGAGAGCATGTAGAGCTTGGGCGCTGCGGCTAGGTCCGGCAGCGTGCAAGTCCTCCACGATCTCGCAGGCATCGACGGCAATCCAGGCTTGGTTGTATTCTTCAACAACGCGCATGCCGGAGCCGCCAGGCGCGCGAGCAGCAACAACCTCCCGGGATTCAGAAGGCATAAAGGAGCTTACGGTTGCTCGCAGCGTCTGCAGGGCAGTAGTGGGGATCTCGGCAGGAGGTGGCGGTAATTGCGAAAACATACCCGAGCTCAGGGCCAAGTCTTGGGCCGAAGATGTCGGAGGAGCAGCAGGTTTGGCGGAGGCTGTTTTCTGCCCATGGCTTTGCTGCGGGACTTCCCGGCAGGATGGTCAGATTGCCGGGAAGGGGCCGCTGGCTGTTTCGGCGGAGCAGGCTTGCCCGGGGCCTGCCTAGGGGAGGCTCCCGGCACAACCTGACGAGGAGGACTTGCGATGTCCGTCTCAAGCCCAGGCACCCTGCGCGGGCTGTCCGGAAGGAAGACGTCTTCCGGTGCGGTGGTGGCCTAGGCCGGAATCTCGTCCACCACGGGACGCGTATCCAGAGTCGCCGCAGCAGCCTGCGCGGCACCAGGCGCAGGATGCTCGCTCTCTCGTACGGAGGGGCGAGATGGAGAAGGGGCAGCCCGAGGCGGGCTAGGTGTGCGGGATCCCGGAGGATGGGAAGCCGCGGATGACGGGATGTCGAGTGCATCGCTGAAAGAAGTATGTCAAAAAAGACTTCGGGAGAAGACAAAGCCGTGTAACTCAAAGCAAAAAGATCTTACCCGGAATCGACGGTGGGAGGACCACTCTTTCGGCGGAGAGGCTTCTCGGCCGTTTGTTTGTTTGGCCTGCTCTTCTCGGGGGTGGTGCCGGACGCACCGGCAGGGTTGGTGTCGGAAGCCGCACGCTTCCGGGTTTCGGCGCGCTTCGTCACGGCCGTGGGTTTTGGAGCCACTGGCGAAGCCCAGTTGAGGGGAAGAGCGTCAATCACATCGAGTATTTGACAATCAATCTCATCCTCATCATCTGAAGAAACGGAAATAGCCTCTGAGGTCGAAGGGTTACCCGGAGCAGCAGCACGAACTAGAGGAATAGCAAGGTGGTCCTCGCCGTCGGGATCCTCTCTCGGCATCTTTTCCGGTGGCGTGATGTTCGACACGAACTTCCCACCGGCATGCATAGCGTCCTCTTCGGTTTGACGCTCGAATATCTGCACGAACAAATCATTGTATGATAACCATGTCGGTTTCCAGCAGAATCCAGGTGCAAATGCAAGTTTGCAAAAGACAGACACGAGCACCTGTTTTAGTGGTTTTTTCCGGGACCCACCGACAAGACCCCAGACATAATCATCCGGCATCGTCGTTCGAGCAATAGCTCGAACGCGCCGGACGACTGCGGGACGGTCCAACCCGAAGATGCTTGTCCTGGTGGGATCTAGTGACACGTCCATATGTCACATCTTGTGCACTCGGGTCTGTAGGGGGCAGACGCGACGAATGATAAAGCAGCGAAGGAGGTCGTCGCCAGTCATTTTATCCGTCAGCACGTTGAGGACGCCGTGCATACATCTGATCTCCTTGGTATCCGGGAGCCGGTTCCAGAGGTCGAATTCGCGGGGAGGTCCAATGGCGAACTCCGGCAAATTAATAAAATTCGGGTTCGAGGATCCCGGACCATCTCCCGAAGCCTCCTGGTTCTTCACGTAGAAGAAGCTACGCTGCCACTTCCGTCAAGATTCTAGCCCCTTGACTGTGGGAAATCCGGAGTCAGGGCGGGGAATTATGGTGGCCGCTCCGCAGTCGACTAAGTCTTTGATTTTCTGCTCCGGATTGGGGATGACTTGGCGGCGGAGGATGAAGTACTTGGCCCAGAGGTCCAAGAAAGGCCACACGCCGAGATATGCTTCCGTGTAGGTGGTGAAGACCGAAAGCATCATAATGGCGTTGGCTGGGAGATGATGGGGTTGGAGGCCGTAGGTGTCGAGGAAGTTGCAGAAGAAGGGGCTAGCCGGAAGCCCAAACCCGCGCTCGAAATGCGTGAGGAATACAACGTATTCCCCGGGATGGGGTTCCGGTTGAACCTCGCCCTCCGGAAGTCGACTCTCGACTTCTGGCGGAATCCGGTGAGTCCGGTACAGCCAATCGAGATCCTTCTGCATGATCTCAGACCCATCCCAACATCCCCGAACACTTTCTTCAACCATGTCGGAGGGATCTGCGGATGTGTCCGGGCTATTCTGCAGGCGCAATGGAGGTTAGTCGAGTTAGTCTACCGGGAGCTAAGATACCAGATCGCAAACTCCTAAAAGCAACCAGATTCCTAGCAAATAAGATCTACCGCACGAGAATGAATCGAAACTTAATCGATGAAAAATATGCTCGGGCAAGATACGAATGTGGCCTAGTGCGAGCAAAAGCTAAGATATGGAACGCGTCCTCGTCCACGCCGTGCGGCTCGTGCTCGCCGCCGGCGACGCCACCACGGGTGCGTAATTGCACGACCGAACGCGAAGCAACATCCCCGTGAAGAAGTTCATTGGAACGGAGAGAAGAACTTACCGGAGGAAGCGAGGCCGGTGGCAAGCGAGAATGGCGTGACCCGATGGTGGAGGCGAAGAGCTCCGACGACCAACGAGAGCGGCGGTGGTTGAGCTCCGGGCGCGGCGACGGCGAGGCGCTCGTGACGGTGGCGGGAGAAGTGAAGAGTTGGGGAAGAAGAAGAGATGACCGTTCCGGTCCCCTATTTATGGGGGGGATCCGGAGCGGTTTCCGAATTTCCCGCCCACGATCTCTCCGATCGTAGGTGGGATCCATTTTGTGCAGCATGACACATGGCGTCCACCGGAGCGCCCGATTCGGCCACATTGGGGGCCACACAGCCCCAACGGTTGGACTTCGGATCGGCTGCGGCTCCCGGCGCGTGAACCCGAGCGGCGGCGCGCTCGGTCAGAAACACTCGAGTGCGTTTCTGATTCGACAGGACCTCGGGTGGGACCCAGCCAAAGATCTGGAATTCAATGCGGAGCCAACAATAAATATTCACTCACGTGGCACTATCCGGTTAGGAGCATGGTCTTCAGGTCGAAACGATCTCGGTGTGGGGATCTCGGAAAAACTCATCTCACTATCAAGTCAAAGGATAGTCTCATGTTTTCTGGGGAGATGGTTGTTATTAAAGCTGATCCCGCACATCATCCGTGGTCGCTGCGCAGCACCAGCTTCGGGGACTAGTGTCCGGGGGCTGCCCCCCGGGTAGGGCAGATCCCGGCGTAATTCAACAGGGTGGCAACAGTGATTGACCTTTGGCGAGAGCAAAGGCCACCCCCTAGTGCGCTGAAGGGGCAACTTGAACTTTATGAGCTGATAGAGTGCAAGGTGCCTCCTGGCAGGCGCAAAGGTCATCTCTAGCGGCTATAAATAGCCACCCCGAGCCCTTAGAACGGCACAAGCATCAGCGGGTAGTTCCTCTAAGAACTAGCTTCTCGAAGAAGTCTTTGCTGGTAGGCTAAGACATCTTCGGGAGGCTAGGCCTAGAGATACCCATCCTAAGACGAACTCGGGTGCATCCGGAAAGGATCTCGGATTTTGGACTCCGAGGAGACTCCCGGAAGGAGAAGTACTTGGGCGTACCGGATAGGCAATCCGGGTAAGTACTAACCGGAACATTTATCTCGGTCCTAGACTTGTGCAGGAAGGACTCATAAGGTCGAGCAAGAAGGTGACCGGCATGGGGGATCCCGGTAGGCCGTCAACGGTCTGCAGCAGGCTTTCCCGCCTGATGCGGGGGGAAGTACCGTTCCGTCTGACACGGAAGCATGGTCACCTCCCGCCTGACACGGAAGCATGGTCACCTCCCGCCTGACACGGGAGCGCGTCAGTCGGTACGACAACGATACGACAAGACTGGACGTGCCTAGCCCGGCAATCCGGAAAAGGCTATCCGGGATGGGCAAAGACATGTCCTGTCTCTGACAGGGGGACAATGATGTTCCAGGACGGCGCCTGCTGTCCTTGCCGGAATGATGACGAAGGGGCTACGCCGGATAGCGCGGCGACTAGGTCGCACTAGCCGGTGTTGACATAACGGTTAGGCCTGTCCGGTGGGGCCAAGCCGGATTAGGGTTTCCGGCCCTCCTGGCCGGAACTCTATAAAAGGCGCCATAACTGCTCCTGTGAAGCAGAGACCAACTTGGGATCCAAAACTATAGTTTCATTTACTCCTAGAGCATTTACTTCATCCTCCCTTGAGTTCATCTAGTTCTTCGTGTTCTTCACCTCAAGAGCTCTAAGAGCAAGTTGTAGCCCTTGTACCACACTTATATTGAGAGGAAAGGCAGGAGTAGGGGTGTTACCTCCTCACGAGGGCCCTGAACCTGGGTACATCGTGTGTGTGTTGTGTGCCTTCGTGCATTTGTTCTTGTTTGCTAGATCTTCTTCCTCGCGCCTTGATCTTGTTTCTCGTTCTTGGGAGATCTCGGTTACACCGGGATCCTCCCAAAGTGAGCTCTTCAGCTCGCTATCCCTCCCCGGACCCACCAACGTCCATCGGCCCCGCACATTAGCCATCCTATGGCAGCTGCCGTGACACCACCACGACAGGTGCACTCCAATACCTCACACTCACTAGGACGGAGTTGGCTTAGGCTGTTCAACAAGTGTGTCTATTTATGCATGATCCTCGTTCCTCCCACATGCAGTTGATCAAGCGCATTTTGAGGTATATCCAAGGGACGACACATTGCGGTTTGCAACTTTACAAAAACTCACCGCTCAACCTTGTTGCTTATTCGGATGCTGATTGGGCCGGCTGCCCCGATACAAGAAAATCCACCTCTGGCTTTTGTGTGTTTGTTGGTCACAATCGTGTGTCATGGTCGTCTCGCCGGCAACACACAGTCTCTCGATCAAGTGCTGAGGCTGAGTACAGGGCCGTGGCAAATTGCATTGCGGAATCTTGCTGGTTGCGTCAGTTATTGCAAGAACTTCATCATCCTCCAACCAGCGCCACTGTGGTCTACTGTGATAATGTGAGTGCAATGTATCTCTCCTCCAATCCAGTGCAGCACCAACGGACTAAACATGTTGAGATTGATCTCCATTTTGTCCATGACCGCGTTGCTCTTGGTGAAGCTCGAGTACTCCATGTGCCTACCAGTTCTCAGTTTGCGGACATCTTCACAAAGGGACTGCCGACCAGCGTGTTCCAAGATTTTAGGTCCAGCCTGAACGTCACCTCTAGTGTCGTTCCGACTGCGAGGGGTTGTTGAACAGTATCAGTTGTATCTGTTATATTCTGTAACCTCCTAGCGATAGTGTCCTATAGAATTAATCAAGTCTCGAACAGTCCTATAGAATTAATCTGTTATGTTCTCTATCTGTAACTATATATGTAAACCCCGGCATCAGTAATACAATTAATCAAGTCTTCCAATTCTACTCTGCAACGCCTCCTTGATCCAGCGCAGCACGCCGTCGCCAGCCTGCTCCCTACACGCTGCCGCCTGCCTGCTTCTGCACCGCTGCCGCCTACCTACTCCCGAATAGCCACACACCGCCGCACGCCTACCCGTTCTCGTCCGGCCGCAAGCCCACAACGAGCTCTTTCCTTCGATGCGGCAGCGGAGAAATTCTAGAGAGGTAAAAAGGGAACAGGACAGCTCGCGCGTGAGGAGAGGGAAAAAAGAAACGGTTTGAGTAGTGCGGTGGCAATTTGCTGTAAATATAATGTCCAATAGGGGCAGTGCCAAATTACCGGTTCGATGCATTGCGGGAAGCGGTTGCGGAAAGTTGGGCTGCCCTGGCTCCCCCCCCCCCCCCCCACTGTGAAGGATGGACTGATTTGGTCTTTCCCAGGAAATGGTCTAAAGTCCAGTTTTTTTGGACTTAAGCTTTTTGTAACATCCCAAATGTAATGCCTTACTAAAATGTTGTGTTTGGTTGTGCAAGAAAGAAACATCATGGCATCATTTCATTTTTGTCACCTCTTAAATTAAATTGTTGCATTTAAAGTTAAATCACTCACTTTTACATTCAAATGGAAATTTCAAATCTTTTACAATGTGATGGTACAATATTTGCAAATATTATAAAAAACTAGTTTATTAAATTGCCTACTTGAAAATAAAAATATTTTGTGAAGTTTCACTATTCAAATTATTTTTCTATTTTGTTTTAAAAATACAAAACAAATAACAAATAAAAGGAAAAATAAAACCAGCAGAAAAAACCTTACCTTTGGCCGAAGTGGGCCGTTCGGCCCAACTCCGGCCCAGCTCAGCCCTCTCTCCCTGTCGTCCTCTCCATACGGGAGAGAAGCTTTCCACCGCGGCCATGGCATGGTCACTGCTCCTCACCCCCACCGAGCCCTACTACTTTTCCCCTCTCCTATAAACTGCCCAGCGCCCCCGCAAACCCTAACCCTAGCTCTCCCCTTCCCCGCCGCTGCACGCTCTTTTCCCCTCGCTCACGCCGTCGCCATGGAGACCGAGGCGCCAAGCTCGGCCCCAGCGTGAACTCCTGCTCCTCCTCCCCTTCTGCTTCGCAAGCAGCTTCTCCACGACCTCCTCCGTCTTCGTCGCCCAGAAGTCCGACTCGAGAGCTGCGAGGACAGCTGCACGGGGTCTTCTTCCTAGACGCCGGCCGCGGCACCGCATCCTCTTCTCCGACACTGACTGCTCGTCTCCGGCCTCCCCACGCCTCCTCCTCTCGCCACCGTGCCCGCCTCGGTGAGCCGCACCTCCTCCGCCACTTTTCCCCTTCCCGTTCTTCCCCGTTCACCGCGATTTCACCGGCGCCGAAGTGCACCACCACGGACACGGCGACACACGCACGTTTTGTGCATGAACACGAGGGAAAAAGCCTCCTTTTTTCCCACCCGAGCACGCACACGAAACCACCACCCCTCTTCTCACACGCAAGCACCCGCACGCGAGCCCAGCGCCGCCAAATCGTGGTCGACGCCGGCCAGTTGCTCCGCCGTGACGTCTGTTTCAGTTTTCAGTTTCGTCAGAAACTCGCATGGTTCAGTTTCGACAGTATTTAGTTTTTGCACATCTTGTTAAAATCAATTCGTTCCGTAATGCATCACCAACACAAACCCGACCTACCGGCCAGCGCAGCCACTCTGTTCCAACCGTCCTCGCGCGTTCGAATCCCGTGGACGCGTGGAACAAAAGCCCACCTTTTTCCATTTCCACGCTCACTGACAGGGCGGGCCCACCGGTCAGTGACCCCGGGAGCCCGCAGCAGCCAGCGCAGCGCCCAGTCAGCACCCTGCCTGTCAGCCTCTTCGGCTAGAACCAGGCGCGGTATCAAAAGACAGATCCAGAACCGGATCTGGATCTTTGCGCAGAGCCCCCTGTAGTTTCTGTTTTCTACACAAGGCACCTCACATATACTTTTCCATCATGAACAAGTCCCTGCTTTTTGCAGTTTAGTCCAGAAACTTAAAAAATTGATAACTTTAGTTTTATAATTCCAAATTAAATAAACTTTATATGTATTATTATCATAAAAATGCAATTAACAACATTATGCCATCCATGCATCATTTTGCATCATTTAACTTCATTGCTTAGTTTAATTTAACACATGCACCTAATTAATTAAATATGGAATGTGTGGGGTAATTAAATACATGTATTGCCCTATTCCATTTAAATTGACCAGCACATATATACCATGTCTTGCCATGTTAAACAACATTTAATTTGATGTATAGAAAATAACTTAAACCTGAATATTAATTGTCGGGATTGCATTCCCCCTTAATTTGGATTAAGTGTATCTCGTATTGCATCTTACCTTGTCATGCACCATCAATTGTTTGCGCATTTCCATGTATTGATTATGTTTTGCTCTTCTCTGGGTAGACGACGACGTGTCTGCTGACGGTACTTACGTCCCTGAGGTTCCAACTTTTGTGCCGGGCCTTGAGCTACCAGACAAGCTACTGCTAACCTGTTACAAGCTGTTTGATTTTCATACTTGTCGTTGATCTCTGCTACCCTTGTATTCGATTCTTGTGTAACGATCCCATCACATGTTTATCCTGCAGCCTATATAGCTTTATCCCCACATCCCATCACTTGTTGCATGTTTATCTGTTGGCCATTGCGAGTCGTAGTGCATGCTTAGAATTGATTGTGTGAGTCCTCCGTCTGTCTTTTATTCCACATGTTTAGTATGATAGATTGTTCTAATATAATAAAATGCTATCTTCTGTTGGGTATTATAATTAAGAGATAAGGCACCGGCGGAAGGCCTTGCGAGGTGCTTTGTTCTGCTACATGTCGACCTAGGAACTCAGTTCTTGTCCTCGGATCCAATTTTGAGCGCACTAACCACTCGTGGGTGGCCCTATGGAGCCCCCCTTAACTTTGAACGAATCTTCAGCTTGTTTATGTGCCGCAAGTAGTTCGGGTTTTCCATTTGCTCATATGCATGTGCATGATGATGATGATTGAGGAGAGGTTATGTGATATGCGGGGTCATACAGGGGCGGTACGACGTGAAGCGGACAATTCCTGTTGTGGTTTGAGCCGCATGACGGCGTAGTCGCAAACTAATGAGTCCGCAATTGAGGTATCAGTCGTACTCTTGACGCGGGTAACAACTCATATGGGTGGCACTTGGACTTGTTGTAGTGATGGAATGTGTCGTGTTGAGAGGCCCTAATGTTTTTGACTGGGTTGATCATGCGAGTATGGGTACAGTAGTGCACCCATGCAGGGTATAATTTTATCGATGAGCCGTGTCCATGGTTATGGACGACTTGGTGATGATGCTAGCTAATCAGATCATAGACAACTTACACATAATCATTGTTAATTAACTTGACTAGTAATGTAGAATTACTTTCACAATAACTTGTAATTAAAACTGTTCAATGTGTGAGTTTTGATTGGTGTTAGTTGTAGTTGGTTACTTATGCGCTCTCTTATCACTCTTTAATTAGACGGAAGTTGTAGCGTGTCTCTATTAGGTTGCTAGTGCTGCTGCCGCTAAGTCCACCTAGCCCATACTTTGGGAGTCTTTCAGTTTTGTAACTTGTTAGCTCTATCTTGTTCGATACGCTTCGGTGTATTGACCCGTTCGCGGGCTGTTGTTTTCTCTGCAGTTGAGGAGTGTCCGTACGACTAGGTGGGTGGCTACTTTGTGGAGAACGATGACGAGATCTACGACGAGTAGTTAGAGTTCCCCTGGGCTTCTTCCTGGCGGACCACGTGGATGGGCTTTCTCTTTTCGTTTCGGCCTTGCGCCTATTTGCTTCTTGTTTGTACCCATACTTGGCATGTTTCCGCTGATGATGTAATGTTGGGACATGTGTCCTCTGCTTGGTGATATTCGCTATATTTTGCTCAGTGAGAGCTTTGGATATTTATTTCCTTTCTTTGTGTCCTTGGTTTATCCTGTGATTTCCATTTTGTTTCCAAACCGGTTCGTATACAATGTACGTATGTTTGAAGTATACGAGTTGGAAGGACTTTGGGTTTCTTTCGTGCGCAATCACGAGATGTACGTGACGTTGGGATCGCTAGTGAGTTGTGGGCCGATGATCCCTTCCGAGCCTGCCTGCCCACGTATTGCCTGGGGATTGGTACCCCCGGTATGCTCCTAGTTGTGTGGCCCAACCGGTACGTCTTATTTGTGACGTCTGAATAAGGGGTCTGACAGTTGGTATCAGAGCCTAAACGCCTCAGGTTCCCTTCTACTGGTCGTTGTTTGAGTCTAGAAAAATATTTTGTAGTTATTAGGAAAATCTTAAACGTGAGAGTAGGAATTTTGTTCTTTTATTCCTTTCCCCACCCACCCTCCCTGTTCTTCTGGTAAGGAAGTGTTACGATGTTTTTCCCTTCTCATCTCAAATTTCAAATTAGGACATCACGTGTTCTGGGTTTCCATAGTACCAAAGTTGTAGGTGTTTGATGGTTGTTTTTTCGTTTTGGTAGTTATCAACCTCTTCGGCTATGTTCACTTTCATTCTTCAATCAATCAGTTGTTGTTCTACCTTTCACTTGAATCATCTCCTTGTCATTGTACAATCTATTCTGTACAATGAATCCTTTTGTTTCCGGCGGCTAACTTCTACTTCGAACTGCTATGTAGATGGCGCACTACCAGGTGGTATGTATGACGCAGTGCGAGCGGACTTCCGGTTTCCCGAAGCTTCTCAGAGGCATGGTTGACTTGAAGGGGATCGGGTGCAGAAAACAAAAAAATTCCTAGCATCGATATCCTTAAACTAGCCAAGATCTACACTATGCAGATATAGAAGTACGGCGGAGATCGGAATACATAACCTCGTAGACCGAATAGCGGGGATTACGCTCCCGCACAAGCGTAGACAACGAAGACGACTTAGCCGACCTTTAGGTCGCGAAGAACTCGGCGCGACGAATACGACCTCGAGGTCGGGTGGAGGAAGTAGGCCTCCAAGCACCGCTAGCGCAGCACCTCGCAGGGCGTTACACACATACGGTGGAGACGACGGCCTCCGAAGCTCCAGTCCAGGACGAGCAGCGGAAGACTTGGACCGGAACACCAGCAGCGCGCCAGCGGGCTATGGTGGAAGAGATCCCCCTCTAAACTCGGCGCAACTCCGACAAAGGGAATCACGAGATCGAGAGAGAATTGGGGAATTAATTGGTGAATTAAAAGGCCAGGGGTGCCCCTTCTTATATAGGCTCCCAGGGGGAGCCAACCTTGCCAGCCAGGCAATGTGGGACTATCCCACAGCCTTGGTGTGGCTAGGGAGGGTGCGCCGGCCCCCTAGTGGGCCTCTTGGCCCACTTGGGTCGCCCCCCAAGTCCCCCACCGAATTCCCCTAGGGAATTTCCCCTCTTGGGCCTTCTTTCGACCAGAAGGACCATTTAGGGAAATCAGCCTAAATAAATTCGAAAATAAATATATAAAATCATATTTAGATATTAATTACACTAATTAATATCAAACATATTATATATAATTTATTCTAGCTCCGAAAACTATTTCGTCGCTGCCCGATCTCCATCGGACCATTCCCGGGACGTTCCCGGTGATCTCTTTCCTTTCCAGTTGTCTTGTCGAAACCCTTAAGTGTGTTACCCTAGCGGTTCGATATAATAACAGACATGATCGAGACTCCTCTCCGATCAATGATTAACTCGTAGGCCTGGACCCCATGAATTAATCCCTGTGATACAACGAATGACTTTCATCTATCAAACCTGGACGTCTAGTCTTAAACCCTTTGTCATGGCGATACTTAGCGTGTCCGAGCATCATTCTCAGATATCTTCATACCTAGCATGATCTCGTTACTGACAACACTATCTTCTACTCGTCCATGATATTATGTCAGCTGGTGACCTAGTCACATGTTTGCAAACTCATTTGACATAATCTCACCGAGTGGGCCCTAGAGTATCTATCCGGCTATGCGGACTGACAAATCCTGTTGTTGACCCCTCGTCTCAACTACCCCCTTCCGATACCCAAAAGAATCACCGTTATTGTCATACTAATTAAGATATGACGTTTGGTGTAATCAAAGTATCTTCCAGGAATAACAATAGGAGTTGGTCTCACGGTCTTAAGGCGTAATGACTATGTCCTATAAATAGTGTGTATGTCCATCACATCGTTACACCTAACGATATGACTTCCATTGCCGACCGGCACCATGCCCTATGATCGGAAAACCTCGATCATCGATCGCGCAACTAATCTAGTCTTAGTAGAGGCTACTAGGGACCTGGTTGTTTATCTACCACACCTGTATTAATGTTTCCGCTTAATACAGTTATAGCTTGGTATAAAACATACAATGAACAATTGGGATATTGCCAATAAACTATGTTTATTAAGTGCCTCTAGGGCATATTCCCTTCAGTCTCCCACTTGTACTAGAGTAACACTTAATCTAGTTTACAACTTTGTAAAAGCTCAACACCCATAGCATCTTGGTGCCTGCTCGCCTCGTGGAAGAGGAATACAGTTAATAGATCTCACACATTGAGACCTATATGTGCTTTGCAACACTTCTATGTCACCTAGTTTGACATCAACCCGTATCTTACGATGACGGTGAAATATATCCTAGTGGATGGAGTGAGACTCGAGCATTCGCGTAGCACGGGCCTTAAAAGTCTAAGAGATCTATGACGGGGACCACCTACGCTCGGAAAACTGCTCAGTCCAATCACACTTGCTACTTCTGAAGTCGCGATATATTTCTATACTTATCTAGATTATGCGACAGTGCATTCATATGCGACTTCGCAAACTAACCATATCTATCTTCAAAATAAAGGACATCTCCTATATGAGATTCCTAGTCGTATGGGTCAGTGTCATAAGTTGCATCATCGTAACCGCTTTACGGCAAGTTGTCTTTCCACTCTTACCCTTTACTAGAAAACATATCTTCAGTTCTCATAGACACTGAAGAATAAACTTAACGTTTGTTCATTGATCCACACAAGGATCACTCTAGAACCTGTTCTTCAACCAAGAACTTGGGTCACACTAAGTCAAGCTTTCAGTCTGATAGCATCTATGTCTGATACATAGATAATGTCGAACATCATTTGCTATTACTGAAAATGCCAAGATAAACTTAATATTTTACCTAGTCATACAAGCAAGAACCTCTTTCTTCGCTTGTTCTATTCTGAAACACTTCAGAATCTTAACTTAGGAAATATTCCGACATAATGTTATTAAGCCCCTTACGATCTATACAATTATAAATCAGACGCCTAATACTCCTAACTTCATTTCATAGAAAATTTAATCACTTAAATAATCCTTTACACTCTACTAGAGGATCTGTGTCATTCAATATGTCGTTACATACAAAATCACGAATGACACCTAGCTCCCACTCAAATATGCCTTCCGCATATAAGATCAAGGAAAAGCTACTTAGCTCCCACTCAAATATGCCTTCCGCATATAAGATCAAGAAAAGCTACTTTGCTCCCACTCACTTCTTTGCAAATGCAGGTTTCTTCAACTATTTTGGACAACCCCAAAATCCTTTGATCACATTATCAAAGTGAAAATTCCAGCTCCGATATGCTTACTTCTGCCCATGAACGGACAACTGAAGTTTGCATAACTGTTTAGCATCCTCAGGATCACCAACTCTTTCTTAATGACACTATTAAGAAACATGGTTTCCTTATCCATCTATCAATTTCTCATATGAAATTATAGATTGCAAAACGACCTAGAATAGATTTAGGCTTCGTCACTTGAGACAAACTCTCAAATGGTCAACTTTTGAATCTGTCGGAACTGTTTCACGACAAATCGATCCTTCTCAATGTCTATTCTCTCATAAAATTCCATATTCTATTAACATCCTAGATGCCATCAAGAAGATCTCCCAAGTCATTACCTGGTAATCGTGCATGGATTTTATTTCGGATCATAAATGACTCATAGCTATTTCTTGGACTTAGGTCTACCATCTCTTCTTAATAGTTCATAGGTCTGTCATATTCCATTAATATGACCTTCATAACAAGATTGTCGTAACACACAGTGTGGAACACAACCTCGTATGCCTACCCTCTTAGTATGAGCTCAGAACATCATGATCTTGAATCATCAGCTTTTTCAAGCTGTGGAGCCTGACACCGAAAACACTTTCAGTTGCGCCACTCTGATGTCTGGAGAGAAAGTTCATCAACTTTGTCTTGCTCTACTTTCTTTCTCACTTCTATCCTTGGACAAGAAACTATTTCTTTCGCAAGGTATATCCCGGCAACAGTTTTGCCTATGTCGTGAGACATGTACCCAACTAACTCTTTAGGTACGGTACACTACAAAGATTAATCCATTTTAGGTTTGATCACATCGAAACACTAAATTGCTGAAACGACAATCTAGGCTAAAAGCCATGCCATCACTCAAATGGAATTGTCTCCATGGATTTAAATGGTTTCTCTATGATCTAACGTGAGTGTTACGTTTCTACCATATGACTCTAATGATCACAATAATTTGGTAAGAGATTCATTTACCACACACTATCCGATAGGGTGCGATTACGACGTCCTAACACACCATAACACTATGGTGTTCCATGCGACGTAATTTGTGGAACTCTTCTCACAAGTCTTCCAATGATGTGCCAACATTATAACTCAAATCTTCATTTCCTCGATCTGTATCGTGGGAATTTGATTTTCTTGTTAAGTTTATTTCCTACTTCATTCTGAACTTGTTTGATCGAATCAAAAGTTTCCAGACCAACATTCCCCGAGTGGATATCCATATATCTACTCGAATGTTCATGAAGTCTATGAAATAAAGACTTCCACTACACGTTAAAGTGCTTCATTGATTCACATACACCAATATGCACGATCCTCAACAAGCTATACTCAAAACATTCAGTGAAGTTCACAAAATAAAGGTCTCCACTACCCGTCAATTACTTCATTGAACCACATACATCTATATGTATGACTATCAATAAGTTATATGCCCGTTTTCCGAAAACGGTGTCTTAGTTATTTTGCAAGTGTCAAAAGATCAGATCTAAGGACTTGTAGATCCATCCGGTATGGAGCTAATGCATTGACTATAACATTGACATGAATTAAACGGTAGTGCCACACATATGTGGTGTCTTTATTAAGTTTGTATCCCTTGGCATTAATATTATGAATGTGGGAGCTTCTACCATCTAAATTCAAATCGGCACATGATCATTATTTCATTAATATAGGACAACGAATTTGTCACTAACATATATGAACAAGTGTCTCGCTATAGGAGACACACTTATAATGATAATACTAACAGGCGATCATAAAGAATTTATTCAAATGGTAGATCTAGAGGGAGAGTGTCTATGGCCAGTAAAACAACTTGTCTGCCATTATCAACACGCAATGTCGCCTCATCCTTTCAAGTTACTCAAACAGTAAACCTGGTTTTCATAAAACATGACTAGTTCAAAACTTAGTTACTAATGCGAGTACTTGCTTAGCTAAAACATTCATAACATGTATATCATATATACACCATCATCATCGATGACTTCCGGCGATCTGTTTCATCTTCTTGATACTTCCAACGTAATCAAGAACCATGAAGGTGAATGATTCCCCTTGCATGACATAGTCTATGACAGAGGATTTGCACTTGGCAACGATGTCTGTCATCCAGTGATCGAGCTGAGCGAGGCGTCTCAATGTTCATCAAGTATGAACATATGTCATCAAGTATGACCGCCACGTGCTCCTTCAATGTGTGTATTCTCTTCCACCTTGGTTGAGAAGAAAATCAGTCAACATACTGATAAACTTCATCAACCCAACTTTAGGGCTACCCCGAGTTTAGCGACCATCTCATATGTTCACGATCTAACAACTTTTACCCACCGTTGGTTCTCTATGGCATAGATCATAGCATACACTGGACTATGATGATATCATCCGCACAAAATCTTATAATCCAAATTATCTTTTGTTAGCGGAATCTCCGGGTTTATCTCCTAGCGGGTATTGTATCACAGAGAGCTAACGGTTTTAACAAGGAGTATCCTCAAGCTAAAGTATAAAACTATGAAGTTTGGAGCCAACCTTTTAAGTTTCTCAATCGCAGGAATGCGCCTAATTTTAAAAGATGCTATTACAATGGTTAATATCTACAAAGGTTTGCAAAACAGACTTTATTCATATACATTTTGAGTTCTAGTATTTTAGAAAATAACTATCCAAACTCCCACTCAAAGAACATCCCTCTTGGTCGTTTAAGCGATTACACGACCCCCATCCATTGCACAACCCCTCATCGTCAGAGCCGGCAACACAACTTTAAGGGTAGACAGTTGTCAATCACAACAACTTTGTGACTCATGCTCGACCTTTCGGCCTCCGTGTTCTGAGGCCATATCTGCATATGCTAGGCTCGCCACTATAACCTCCACGCTGACGCTTGTGCAACATGGCTTACACCCACCGTATGTGAACGACGATATGTCGGACACCCGATCGTCACGACATGCCTCATAACGTAGAAATTTCTTGGTGGTGCTCGTTGGAGGAAGAACACTAGTGGTATTTTTGAAGGGATCATCTTATATAATTACCGCCACATAACTAATATATACTAATATATATATAATCACACAATATAAGATGCACACAAAACATCAAATGTAATGGGATGTGATATAGTCCATTGTGCCATGGTCTTCTTGGCGCCCACAGTTTATAAACAATTTATCAAACCTACCTTCACCATATCACATAGCCCCTAAAAAATAAAGTTAGACACTTCTACTTTATCTTCTGCATATTTTACGTGGCCTGGGGCTGTCGTAAATAGAACTGCTTCATACCTACGAACCTTATGACCACAACAACGATCCAATAATTGCATGTTTAAGCATCCGTTTCGGGCCCTCCATTGAAAATGCAAGCCAACTAAAGAGAGAGAAACAGGCACCCGCCAGCCACAGATACAGTACAAGCCGTATGTCAGTAGTGGAACCAGTTTCGCGTAAGCATACGCGTAAAGTTGGTCTGGGCCGCTTCATCAACTCGATGCCGCTGGAATCACAAGTGCATGCTAGAGGGTAGCAAATAACAGGAACAGTGCCCCCGTGCAGAACACGGGTTCTAACAACATACAACTATATCTACGATAGATCGGCTCTGATACCACTAAAGGGGATTGGGTGCGGAAAACAAAAAAATTCCTAGCAACGATATCCTTAAACTAGCCAAGATCTACACTATGCAGATATAGAAGTACGGCGGAGATCGGAATACATACCCTCGTTGTCCGAATAGCGGGGATTACGCTCCCGCACAAGCGTTGACGACGAAGACGACGTAGCCGACCTCTAGGTCGCGAAGAACTCGGCGCGACGAATACGACGAAGATAACCTCGAGTTCGGGTGGAGGAAGTAGGCCTGCGAGCACCGCTAGCGCAGCACCTCGCAGGGCGTTACACACATACGGTGGAGACGACGGCCTCCGAAGCTCCAGTCCAGGACGAGCAGCGGAAGACTTGGACCGGAACACCAGCAGCGCGGTAGCGGGCTATGGTGGAAGAGATAACCCTCTCAACTCGGCGCAACTCCGACAAAGGGAATCACGAGATCTTGAGAGAATTGGGGTTTAAATTGGTGAATTAAAAGGCCAGGGGTGCCCCTTCTTATATAGACTCCCAAGGGGAGCAAACCTTGCCAGCCAGGCAATGTGGGACTATCCCACAGCCTTGGTGCGGCTAGGGAGGGTGCGCCGGCCCCCTAGTGGGCCTCTTGGCCCACTTGGGTGTAACATCCCAAATTTTGCAAAAATTTAAAACTTTGCATTCATGCATCATTCATCATTAGGCATAACATTAAATCACATAAGTACTAAATAAAATTTCAATTATAAGTTTAAATAATTTATAATCCCATAAAGTGTTAATTTAAACTTCCTTAATAAATATAATTTTTCCAAATTATTTAATGGGCAAGTATATTATTAAAAAGTTCTAATTTTAATAACCTCTCCAAAATATATTTTTATGAATTTTTCTTAAATGTTTTGAATAGGTTTGAAAATCATTTTAGAAATCAGTTTGAAAACAGTTTTTAAATTTTATTTAAAAGAAAAGGAGTTCGGGCCGGCCCAGGCGCTATCTGCCGCGCGCGCGTGAGCTAGCAGCCCATCAGCCCGCTCCAGCGCGCGCCCCTCTCTTCTCCCTCGCTGACAGGTGGGCCCCACCTGTCAGCCGTCTTCAACCTCCATCCGGAGATCGCGCCGGAGATGGAGTCCGCGACCGAGTCGTTTTCGAGCCGTTTCTCGCCGCGATTAGCTCCCCTGTCCCCTCCTATTTAGTCCCCTCGAAGCCGCCTCCGAAAACCCCCCCAAACCCTACCACCCCGCCGTCGGGCTGCTCGGAATCGGGCCGCCGCCGCCGCCATTTCCGCCGGGCCTTTCGCAAGCATCCCGGTAAGCACCGAGCTCCTCGAGCGCCTCCGAGCCTTCCCCTCGCTTCCCCATCCTCTTGCGCATCCGTTGAGCCCCCTCGCGTGTTTTCTGTCGCAGCCGAACGCCGTATCCGTCCGTGACCCGAGACCACCGCCGCTGTCCACGACTCCGACGAGGAAAAGGGGACGGTTTCCGACGCCACCACCGCGCCATCGACCTCGCCTCCTCCTCCTCCACATTTTGGTAAGAGCCGCTCCTCCCAGGGCTTCGTAGAACTCCGGGAAACGTCGTAGCCGACGCCGCGGGCGCCATCGCCGGTGAGCGCTTCGGTGACCCGCGCACCGCCCGGTTTGGCCCGTGCATTGTAGGCCGTTGGATCTAGATCGGAACGATTTCACGCGTCCGATTCTATTTAGATCGGACGGTTCGCGCCCGCGATCCGCGCGAATCGGTATCGTCCAATAGGATCGCGCCACGTAGCCCCCTTTTATTTCTTTTTTGCAGGAATTTTATAAATAAAACAGAAAACATGAAAACTTAGAAAATTCTTAATTTTGGATCTATAAGTTCAAATTTGATAAATTTTATACCCACGGATAGCCCTGCTAGTTTAGATTATTTCTACATCATTTGTTTTTCCTTTTTATAAATTATAATTCATGAAAATATTCTGAGGAGGAATTCGGCTATTAAATCCATAACTTAAATAAGAAAAATATTTTCAAATAAACTTAATTGTTTTAGTGATAGGTTATTGCCCTCTGTCCAGAAAAATTAATATGTGTCTTATTTCAAAACTTTCATAAAACAATAAAAGTTATAGTTGTAGAATTCAAGTTATGCTATATTGTTTTCAATTATTTATTTCATAAGTAAAATAAGAAATTGCTAGAAATTGCATCTCATGCATTTAATAACAGAAGATATAAATCATTGATAAGTGTGTCTAGTTATACTCATGGCATATCATGCATGCATACATATTTATGTTTGGTGTTGTGTGATATTGTGTGGGTATTTATTTTTATGTATTGCTTGTGCTAGATTGTGAAGGAGAGGAAGGACTTGCGTGTGATTGTTATTTTTGTTGTGCTTGCTCCTCCTGCTACCAAGGCAAGTGACTTTATAAAACACCTACTATTTTTATCCTATTGCATCACTAGTATTTTTAAGCTTAATTTGCAAATAGTGTGCATGATAGGTTTTTGTGGGAATTGTTGTATGCTATGCAAACCTGTTAGGTTACCCCTTAGAAAATTCATGTAGACACCTATTATAATTTAGTGGAAGTACATGCTGCGAAAAATGATTGTTTTATGGTTGATGTGATAAATGAAAATTTCCACTAAATTAATTTAACGCCTGGGTGGAATGGGTCGATCGAGGAGGTTTCAAGTTCAGTGGCTACTCAGGGCCAAGTTTCATGGTCGTCTTTGCCCAAGGTAGTTTTCAATTACTTGGGCCATGATATGCGGTGTTAACCTGAGTTGCTCACTTGTGGAAGGCCACCCAGGGCTATGAGATTTAAGTTTACACTGAGTTTAGTTGCTTATCGTGCAACCATTGGTCAATATGGGCTCTGTCTTGATGGAGTAAGTTGATGTGGACCTGGGTCAAGAGATTGATGGTGGTAGAGTTGACAGGATAGTGGTTCACTACTCACCTACTGGAGGGACCAGCGGCACAGTGGTGGGAAACATATCAGATCACTCACCCACTTGATGGACTCACTTGGGAAGCCTTTAAAGAAGGTTTCCGTAATGCTCACATCTCAACTGGGATCATGAATCTGAAAAGGGATGAGTTTCGTACTCTGAGACAGGGAAATCGTGCGCTGAGGGAATACATGGAGGACTTCAATTCCCTCTCACGCTATGCCCCAGAGGATGTAGACACCGATGCAAAGAGGAAGTATAAGTTTCTGAATGGACTCAATGGTGAGCTGAAGATACCTTTGTCCGTGGCATATGCTCCCAATTACCAGGATCTTCTTGATCAGGCCATCACTCTGGACATCAACATCAAGAAGGAGGAGAATAGGAAAAGGAAGTTCAGCGCCAATAAGTACAACACTAATCTGATGCAGAAGAAACCTTTCGTTCCAGAGAACAACAGAAGCCACAACAGTCACAAGAGTGGAAATGGCCACAACCATAACGGTCATATCCATAAAGTAGGAAATTCCGGATACAAAGGAAATGGCAGGGTGGTAATGGACACAATCACCCGTTCAATGGGAACAATAGTGGAAAAGAGCAACACCGCCACAACAATGAACCGAAACGGTATATTAGTCAAGTGACTTGCTACAAGTGTGGGAATAAGGGACATTACTCCACAGACTGTCCAGAGAAGAAGAAGGCACCGGAGGCTTCGAAGCCTAATCCGTTCCAGAAGGCACGGGTGAATCATCTTGATGTGGAAGAAGTGATCGGTACGTTCCTACTACATACCTTTCCAGCATTAGTTTTGTTCGATACGGGAGCATCTCACTCATTCATCTCAAGGGCATTTGTTAATAAACACAAACTGTCTACTACAAGTCTGCTAAATCCGGTTAGGGTGAGTTCCCCAGGAGGGGAAATGCTTGCATAAACCGATTGTCAAAACTTGAGGTTAGAATTTGGCAAACACTCGTTTCCGGTAAACCTGATAATACTAGAGACCCAGGGTCTGGATGTTATACTCGGTATGGATTGGTTGGCCAAGTTTGAAGGAGTACTGGATTGTGCGAATAGATCCATTACACTCACCACCCCCGAGAAGAAGAAGATTAGATACAAATCCAATTTTGAACTTAAGAAAGTTAGCTAAATTCTCTTAAGGGGGTTAGCCTGGGAGACGTTCGAGTGGTAAGGGAATACCCATATGTTTTTCCTGAAGAACTACCGGGAATTCCACCCGATAGAGATGTTGAATTCCTCATAGATTTGATTCCCGAAACGGGATCCATAGCTAACAGACCATACCCAATGGTCGTAGCTGAATTGAGAGAACTCAAGAAGCAACTAGAGGAGCAACTACAGAAAGGATTCATCCGCCCAAGTTCTTCACCTTGGGGAGCACCCATTCTGTTTGTCGAGAAAAAGGATAGTACTCAAAGGCTAGTCACGGATTATCGAGCAATCAATGAGATGACAATCAAGAACAAGTACCCGCTACCAAAAATTAATGAGCTTTTTGACCAACTAGAGGGTTCTTCTGTATTCTCTAAGATTGATTTGCGACCAGGATATTTTCAAATGAAAGTAAGAGAATTAGATATCCCAAAGACCGCCTTCACTTCCCGATATGGATTGTATGAGTATACAGTAATGCCGTTTGGTTTAACTAATGCACCGGCGTACTTCATGAACATGATGAACAAAGTGTTTATGGACTTTCTGGATAAGTTTGTTGTGGTGTTCATTGATGACATCCTGATTTACTCCAAAAGTCAGGAGGAACATGAAGAACACTTACACCTGATATTACAGAGACTTAGAGAGCATAAACTGTATGCCAAATTCAGTAAGTGTGAATTCTGGCTAGAAAAAGTGGGTTTTCTAGGACAAATTGTGTCGAAGAATGGAATAGCAGTAGACCCAGAAAAGGTGTCAGCAGTGACAAAGTGGGAGGTACCCAAGAATGTGGCAGACATTCGTAGTTTCCTTGGACTGGCAGGTTATTACAGAAGATTTATTGAGAACTTCTCCAAACTTGCCAAACCACTAACCTCACTACTGAAGAAGGAAGTCAAATTTAAGTGGACTCAAGAATGTGAAATAAGTTTCCAGGAACTAAAGAAACGGCTGGTGTCAGCACCTATTTTATGTTTGCCAGATATAGAGAAGGAATTCCAAGTATATTGTGATGCCTCGCACCATGGACTAGGAAGCGTCTTGATGCAAGGAGGGAAAGTGGTCTCCTATGCTTCTAGACAGCTTAAGAAACATGAAGTCAACTATCCCACCCACGATCTGGAGTTAGCATCAGTAGTGCATGCTCTAAAGACGTGGAGACCATATCTGTTGGGAAAGCGTTGTGAGGTATTCACAGATCATAAGAGTCTGAAATATATTTTCACCCAGAAGGAATTGAATATGAGGCAAAGAAGATGACTGAAACTTTTTAAGGACTATGATATGAGTTTACAATACCAACCATGAAAAGCTAATGTGGTGGCAGACGCATTGAGTCGTAAGGTCCATGTGAATGGACTGACAGCGGGAGATTTGCCCGAGGATTTAAGTAAGGCATTTAAGGACCTCAGATTAGAGGTAGTACCTGAAGGATTCCTAGCAACACTAGACGTACAACCTTTGTTGATGGATAAGATTCGGGAAGCTCAGAAGGGAGACAAAGTAATGGATGAAATCAAGGTCAACCTGAGCGAAGGAAAGGCCAAGGGATTTCGGGAAGATGAACAAGGCACCATGTGGTTTGAGAAACGCATCTGCGTGCCGCAAGATGATGATCTTAGAAAATTGATTCTGCAAGAAGCGCATAACTCGCCTTATTCCATACACCCGGAAACACCAAGATGTATATTGTAACGTACCTGCACTTTAAATAAGGCAGATACCTGTGTATAGTGCAAATCCCTGGATCGATTCGTTTGCACACACAGTTTACGATGTAATATCACAACAAAATATCAATTTTATTACATCGATGATCCAGGCTTACAAAATATTTGATACAAGTTGCATAGCATAAAGCTAGCATTGAAAAAGTACACAGCGAAAATACAATAGCAGTGGGTCTCCAACAACTTCATGTTGCCACAGGCGAAAACATGTTGGTTGCAGACTCGAAATCCCTTAACGAAACCTCACTCGTCATTTGAATAACCTGTAACAAATAAAATTTTGCAACAGAGTGGGTCAGATTCCATTAAAAATGGAGTCTGGCAAGTGACACTATGGTGGACACTTAATGGAGTAACTCTATAGCCTATATGCATATTTGGCTGGTGGAGTTCAAGGCTAATTTGCATAAAGCCAATTTTCCCTACTCTTTTGAAAACACTTTTCTTGAAATCAAGACGAGTATGGCATGAAAACCATAAATCTCATCTTCCCTTGTTCACCCATCAAATTTTATTTCTGAAGTTGGAATGGTGGAATCCTCCGTTGACGTCCGTGATCAGCTGCTCAAATTGTCCGTACCGGGGACACGGCTAAGTACTTAGTTTTACACTCTGCAGAGGTTGTGCACGTTCACCATTGTACCCATTCAACCCAAACTATCCTTTACACACCATTTGTGAATAGGAAAGGAGAAGAATGAGACGAGATCTTTCAGAAGCATTTTCCCTCCCACTCTGGCTTGACCCGTTCCACCTAACATCCCCCTACATCTGCTTGTCAAGCCGGAGAGAGTCCACGCAACATAATTGATCAAGCCAGAGCCCATATGGTAATGGCTGCACTGGAAGCAATCGTCACTCGGAGTTCTTCAGATTCCTCGGTTCCTGGGTGGCCATTCACAAGTGTACATACTCCAGGAACCATAGACATGGACCTGAGTAGCCACTCAACATAAACCATACAACCACTTACCACCCAGGTGTTTCATTCTTAACTTAGTAGAATTTAGATTTTCACAAAACAACATTTGCATAGCATCAATAATTCTACTAAGTATTGCATAGGAACCTAGACACAGGAATAAGGAATTCTACACAGGTTTAGCATAGCAATACTATCCTACACATGCATATAAAAATACACTAAGTAATGCATATAGAAATAATAGGAAGTTTATGAGGTGTGCCACTTGCCTTTGAATGTTGTCGTTGTTCACAACTCTTTTCAATGATACTCGGGACTCTCCGTTCCATCTAACAGTATAGACAAGCAAACATACAACAATCAACAGCAAGCACAACTCCACAATGCATACAAACACATACTAGATGAATAAATAAGTTTTATAAAATTTTCTAAGGAAAATATGTTTATGCATGATGTGCAAAATATTCCCAAGGGCTAGAAATGCTTTTTCATGCCATGAACATCTTTTAAGTTAATGCAATGCAATTAGGTTGGTCAAATGGCTAAGGACTAAAGTCATAAGTTGAATACAATATTTTGTGTTATATCATCTTGAATAAGCCCTCTAATGGCTTAGTCTTGATGTGTAGAAATATTTAGAGAAAATACTAAGTCATTTGTTCAAGATGATCAACAATTATTATCAACTCTTTGTAAATTGTACATTCACTATAGTGAGAGAGACAGACACCCGACCAGCCACTTAATTGGTGGAACAGGTCTCATGTACGTGGACATGTAAGGTTTGTTTCCAGGCCGCTTCATCTCACTATGCCGCTAGGATCCAACAAACTTCAAAGATGATAACATCATGATCAAAATTTGTTTAAGTCTAAAAGACAAGATTAGGAAAGAGGGAAAAGATAGAATGAAATATGTAGTTGTCCTCCAGACTTCATCTCCACATTTGTAATATTCTCCTTGGTGATGTCTTGATTGAATTCTTGATAGACTTGAATAATCTTCAGACTTGATGATTCTTGTATCCTCGAGGCTGGTCTTGGATTTTGAGTTCTCAGAGAAGAAGAAAAGGCTGAGAGAAAGACTTAGAGAATAAAAGGGAGGTTGGCCTTCTTGAACTTCTTCTCACTTTTCTTCTAAGTGCTTGACATCTTGAGGATGCTTCCAGAGTCTGTTTTCTTCTAAGTCCTTCATGATCAGAGAAAAGAAAGAGAGAGAGAGAGAGAGCAAGACTTGGAAAATATTTCTGGTTGGTCTTCATGAACTTCCTCTTGAATTTTCTTCTAAGTGCTTCTACTTCTTGGAGATACTTCTGAAGTCTTGTTTTGGCTAAGTCCTTCAATGGCCTTCTAGCTCCATCTTGGAAATCCTAAGTGTCTAAGTGCATAGCACTTTACCAAAACACAAGGTTGAAAATAATCCTAACTAAGGGAAAATAAGGAAGGAGTTTTCCTATAAGGAGTATAACTATACAATAGATATGTCATGCATGCAATGCAATTTATTTCTAAGGACAACACTTAAAAAAATAAAACAACTAAGTTTTCTAGATGCTAAAATTTTCTAAGGAAAAGATTTAGCATCTTTAAGATGTTGAAATTTTTCTAAAGAAGAGTGTTGTCGAAAAATAGTTATCAATATTTTCTAACGAAGAATTTATTTTGTTTAAAGAGCAAAATATTTCTAAGTACATTTTAATACCAAAGTGGTTAAAATATGACTAAGTACTTTATAATTCGACTAGATGATGAAAATAATTTTTAATAAATTTTTAATCAATTTTAATCATTAAAACAACACTTAAAAGTATTTAATCAATATTAATTATAAAATCATAGAAAATTATTCTACAAAAATTAGTAGAAAAATACTACTGCCAATACTTAGACATTCAAATTTATAGCAAAAGAGTTTGATAAATTTTAAATTCCAAATTTGAAGATATGTTCAAATTACCATTAATGCCACTTTTGAATTTTAACAAATTTTAATTTGACAAAACATAAAAGTAATGATGCCAAAAGTTTCTACGTGTCATAAACTTTCCAAAAATATTTTATTTGTAAAATTTGACCAAACCAATAAAAAGTAGTGATAGATTTAAATCTAGGGTTTTTCTGTAAAACTGTCGGTCTTCGGTTGACTGTTGACTTTGACCGCTGACGTGGGAATTGACTCGCTGACGTGGCAGGCTGACTGGGATTTGACTACGAATTTGACCAAAAATAAAGTTGCTCGGATGGAAAACACTCTTAACGAAAGTTATAGAGAATTACGTGCTCTTTCTAATTATCACAATTATAACATAAGTGGATTAATAGATTGGTCATAAATCTCAAAATACCTTTCTGGTCCGAAACTTCAAACGCGAATATCTCTCAGCTCGCTGAACCAAAAGAGGTGAGGTGGGGCAAAAGAAAAGTCTTGATCAGGGGAACAACTTTCGTATTGTCGTCCCAAACTTTTGAGATGGTTTGGTTACTCGAACAACATCAAACACGATCTGTATTATACAGAAAATTACATACGTTAAAATAAAAAGTTGTCAACAGGAAAGTTGTAGATATAGAGTAGATCTACCTTTGCACCAGACGAATTTCGATTTGGCGCAACGAGCGCGAACAGATCTGAGAAATACGACTTCAGATCTGATGGATGACGATTCGAAATTCTTCCTCCACGCTTGATGAAAAGAGTTGAGACTTATTGGGATGAAAAGGTATCGACGAGATCTACAACAATGATTAAGGCCCCGTCGTGATTGGAGATGGTTTTGTTCGTCAAACGAACGAAATACTATTTCGCTGATTAGGGTTTCGGTGGAACAAAAAGAGTAAAAGAGATACCGGCGGCTACAGGGGTTTATGTAGGCGGAGGGATAGTGGAATAGATAGGGCTCGGAGTTGTGAACGCGTAGGATCAAGCGGATCCGGATTTGGAGTTATATTTCTCGAGATAAACGTGTTTTAATGAAATGTGGTTGGAAAAACGAATTTCAGAGGTTGAGTTGATACGATAGCAGGTCACGGTTCGGTTCGGCTCAATCTTGGGCCGGCCGGCTGGGCCTGATTTGTTTTTTTTTTCTTTTTTTTTCCTTATTTCTTTCATATCTTTTGTTTTAGAACTTCGAATTAAGTGAAATTAATTTCTAAAAATTTCTAAAAATCATATCTTTCTTTTAAAACATTTGTGGACATGTTTTGATCACTTTTTAAAAATATTAATTTTGAATATTTGATTTAATGCAAATTTGACACTTTTGTCGAATTTGAAAATAGAAATTTAATCAATTTATTTATGGCTAAATAAAATTTGGTACCACAATTGTGAACATATGAAAATAATTATTTCTAATAATTACAATCAAAATATTAAAGTAAAATAAGATAAATAGCATAATCATTATTTTGTTTTTAATATTTTCTCAGATAGATTTTCACCTGGAAATAGTATTTCAACCATTGTAATTTCAAATCTAAACAATGCAAGAAAAAGATGAATGCATGCATGAATTTTGTTTTCAAATCGACATACAAATAGTTTTCAAAAAGTTTTTAATTTTTCTGATTTTTCAGAATTTGAAAAATCCTAGGATGTTACATATATGGATGTGAAGGAAAGATTTTGGTGGAATAACCTGAAGAGAGACATCACAGAATATATAGCTAAGTGCGATGTATGTAGTCGAGTGAAGGCTGAACATCAGAAGCCAGCAGGTTTGTTGCAACATTTACCTGTACCGGATTGGAAATGGGAACATATAGGAATGGATTTCATTACGGGATTACCACGTACCAGATCGGTTTATGATTCGATTTGGGTAATAGTGGATCGATTGACAAACGTGGCCCATTTTGTGCCAGTAAAGACTACCTACTCAAGTTCTAAGTTGGCAGAGATAAACATGAGGAGGATATTGTGTTTGCATGGTATTCCCCAGAGGATTGTGTCTGACAGAGGTACCCAGTTTACCTCGCATTTCTGGAAACAGCTACATGAGTCGTTGGGTACGAGATTAGAGTTCAGTACAGCATTTCATCCCCAAACGGATGGACAGACGGAAAGAGTAAACCAGATTTTAGAAGATATGCTGAGGGCATGTGCATTGGACTACAAGTCTAGTTGGGATGATAAATTACCGTACACGGAATTTTCCTATAACAACAGCTACCAGGCCAGCATAGAGATGTCGCCGTTTGAGGCACTCTATGGTAGGAAATGCACCACACCACTACTTTGGAGCGATGTTGGAGAGCGTAGTTTATTCGGACCTGATATAATCAAGGAAGCCGAAAAGAAGGTTCGAATGATCAAGGACAGATTGAAGATCGCACAGTCCTGACAGAAAAGTTATGCAGATTCAAAAAGGAGAGAGATCACATATGAGATAGGTGACAGGACATATTTGCGAGTGTCACCGGTGCGTGGTGTGAAGAGGTTCGGGATCAAAGGCAAACTTGCACCCCGATTTATTGGGCCCTTTAAGATTCTTTCTCGCAAGGGAGAAGTGGCGTATGAGCTAGAATTGCCGGAAGTTTTGTCAGCAGTTCACAATGTGTTCCATGTGATCCAGTTGAAGACGTGTCACCCAGAGATGACAGAAACCCCGCTACGAGATACAGTGCCACTAGAAGAGGTCCAGTTGGAAAGTGACCTGACGTATGAAGAGAAGCCAATCAAAATCTTGGAGACAACAGAAAGGGTTACACGAACCAAGACTATCAAATTTTGTAAGGTCCAGTGGAACCACCATACCGAAGAAGAAGCAACTTGGGAACGGGAGGATGAGCTTCGAGAAGAACACCCACATCTTTTTGCAGGCCAATCCGAATCTCGAGGGCGAGATTCATCTTAAGGGGGTTAGGTTTGTAACATCTCAAATTTTGAAAAAAATTAAAACTTTGCATTCATGCATCATTCATCATTAGGCATAACATTAAATCACATAAGTACTAAATAAAATTTCAATTATAAGTTCAAATAATTTATAATCCCATAAAGTGTTAATTTAAACTTCCTTAATAAATATATTTTTTCCAAATTATTTAATGGGCAAGTATATTATTAAAAATTCTAATTTTAATAACCTATCCAAAATATATTTATATGATTTTTTCTGAAATGTTTTGAATAGGTTTGAAAATCATTTTAGAAATCAGTTTGAAAACAGTTTTTAAATTTTATTTAAAAGAAATGGAGTTCGGGCCGGCCCAGGCGCTATATGCCGCGCGCGCGTGAGCTAGCAGCCCATCAGCCCGCTCCAGCGCGCGCCCCTCTCTTCTCCCTCGCTGACAGGTGGGCCCCACCTGTCAGCCGTCTTCAACCTCCATCCGGAGATCACGCCGGAGATGGAGTCCGCGACCGAGTTGTTTTCGAGCCGTTTCGCGCCGCGATTAGCTCCCCTATCCCCTCCTATTTAGTCCCCTCGAAGCCGCCTCCGCAAACGCCCCCAAACCCTACCACCCCGCCGCTGGGCTGCTCGGAATCGGGCCGCCGCCGCCGCCATTTCCGTCGGGCCTTTCGCAAGCATCCCGGTAAGCACCGAGCTCCTCAAGCGCATCCGAGCCTTCCCCTCGCTTCCCCATCCTCTTGCGCATCCGTTGAGCCGCTTCGAGTATTTTCTGTCACAGCCGAACGCCGTATCCGTCCGCGACCCGAGACCACCGCCGGCGTCCACGACTCCGACGAGGAAAAGGGGACGGTTTCCGACGCCACCACAGCGCCATCGACCTCGCCTCCTCCTCCGCTACATTTTGGTTAGAGCCGCTCCTCCCAGGGCTTCGTAGAACATCGGGAAACATCGTAGCAGACGCGCTGCCGCCGCGGGCGCCATCGCCGGTCGAGCGCTCCGGCGACCCGCGTGCCGCCCGGTTTGGCCCGTGCATTGTAGGCCGTTAGATCTAGATCCAACGGATCTAGATCGGAACGATTTCGCGCATCCGATTCTATTTAGATCGGACGGCTCGCGCCCGTGATCCACGCGAATCGGTATCGTCCAATAGGATCGCGCCACGTAACCCCCTTTTATTTCTTTTTCGCAGGAATTTTATAAATAAAACAGAAACATGCAAAACTTAGAAAAATCATAACTTTGGATCTATAAGTTCAAATTTGATAAATTTTATACCCATGGATAGCCCTGCTAGTGTAGATTATTTCTACATCATTTGTTTTTCCTTTTGGTAAATTATAATTCATGAAAATATTCTGAGGAGTAATTCGGCTGTTAAATCCATAACTTAAATAATAAAAATGTTTTCAAATAAACTTAATTGTTTTAGTGATAGGTTATTGCCCTCTGTCCAGAAATATTAATATGTGTCTTATTTGAAAACCTTCATAAAACAATAAAAGTTAGAGTTGTAGAATTCAAGTTATGCTATATTGTTTTCAATTATTTATTTGATAAGTAAAATAAGAAATTCCTAGAAATTGCATCTCATGCATTTAATAACAGAAGATATAAATCATTGATAAGTGTGTCTAGTTATACTCATGGCATATCATGCATGCATACATATTTATGTTTGGTGTTGTGTGATATTGTGTGGGTATTAATTTTTTATGTATTGCTTGTGCTAGATTGTAAAGGAGAGGAAGGACTTGCGTGTGATTGTTACTCTTGTTGTGCTTGCTCCTCCTGCTACCAAGGCAAGTGACTTCATAAAACACCTACTATTTTTATCCTATTGCATCACTAGTATTTTTAAGCAGTATTTGCAAATAGTATGCATGATAGGTTTTTGTCGGAATTGTTGTATGCTATGCAAACCTGTTAGGTTACCCCTTAGAAAATTCCAGTAGACACCTATTATAATTTAGTGGAAGTACATGCTGCAAAAAATGATTGTTTTATGGTTGATGTGATAAATGAAAATTTCCACTAAATTAATTTAACGCCTGGGTGGATTGGGTCGATCGAGGAGGTTTCAAGTTGAGTGGCTACTCAGGGCCAAGTTTCATGGTTGTCTTCGACCGAGATAGTTTTCACTTACTTGGGGCCATGATATGCGGTGTTAACCTGAGTTGCTCACTTGTGGAAGGCCACCCAGGGCTATGAGATTTAAGTTACCCTGAGTTTAGTTGCTTATCGTGCAACCATTGGTCAATATGGGCTCTGTCTTGATGGAGTAAGTTGATGTGAACCTGGGTCAAGAGATTGATGGTGGTGTAGTTGATAGGATGGCGGTAATCTCTTAGTATGATCATGGGAAAGCAACTTCTGAAAAGTCTCGTCTTGGTCTCCTCCTTTTCCTTCTCACTAAACGAGTGTAGAGGATAGTTTGGGTTGATTGAGTCTAATGGTGAAAGTGCACACACTCTCGAGAGTTAAAACCTTAGATCTTAGCCGTGTCCCCGGCATCGGACAATTTGAGTAACTACGCAAGGTTGTCTTGTAAAAATCTCTTCATCCCAATTTCTTAATAAAACCTTGATGGGTGAACATGGGTAGGAGACATGGATTTGTCTCGAGACTGTCTCATAAAGAGAAGATATTGTTTCAAAAGTTGTTTACCAAAAGTAGGAGAAAACTTGCTTTGCGCAATAGCCTTGAGCTCCACCAGCCAAATAAGCATATAGATATAGCTTAGTAGAATATTAGCTTTTAAAGGTCACTTGCCACCACAATTCAATTGTGCTGACCCTTTGTAGCTGGGCTGGAACTAAACGTTGCAGATTGTTCGAATGAGGAGTAAGGGGGTCGTCTTCGAGCTACAACCAACATGATTGCCAAGGGCTTCATGGAGATGATGTAGCTCCATGATTATCTTTAGAATTGCGTATGAACTCTGAAATAATTTGTGAACTATTTATTTAGCTAGCGCTTTCAGCTATGCAAAGTTTTAAGGAATATTGTTTTTGGATCATTCGTTCTCGGTTGTAATAAATTTGACATTGTACTGTGATATTACATCTGATTGGAAAATGCGAGACTTATGTGATCCAAGTCTTCCGCACTATTCATATGTGCCATCGCTTTCTTAAGCAAGGGCACTACATTGGGTCGGCCCCCAAGTCCCCCATCGAATCCCCCTAGGGAATTTTCCCCTCTTGGGCCTTCTTTTGACCAGAAGGCCCATTTAAAGAAATCAGCCTAAATAAATTCGAAAATAAATATATAAAATCATATTTAGATATTAATTACACTAATTAATATCAAACATATTATATATAATTTATTCTAGCTCCGAAAACTATTTCGTCGCTGCCCGATCTCCATCGGACCATTCTCAGGACGTTCCCGATGATCTCTTTCCTTTCCGGTTGTCTTGTCGAAACCCCTTAAGTGTGTTATGCTAGCGGTTTGATATAATAACAGACATGATCGAGACTCCTCTCCGATCAATGACTAACTCGTAGGCCTGGACCCCATGAATTAATCCCTGTGATACAACGAATGACTTTCATCCATCAAACCTGGACGTGTAGTCTTAAACTCTTTGTCATGGCGATACTTAGCGTGTCCGAGCATCATTCTCAGATATCTCCATACCTAGCATGATCTCGTTACCGACAACACTATCTTCTACTTGTCCATGATATTCTGTCAGCTGGTGACCTAGTCACATGTTTGCAAACTCATTTGACATAATCTCACCGAGTGGGCCCTAGAGTATATATCCGGCTATGCGGACTGACAAATCCCGCTGTTGACCCCTCGTCTCAACTACCCCCTTCCGATACCCAGAAGAATCACCGTTATTGTCATACTAATTAAGATATGACGTTTGGTGCAATCAAAGTATCTTCCAGGAATAACAATAAGAGTTGGTCTCACGGTCTTAAGGCGTAATGACTATGTCCTATAAATACTGGGTATGTCCATCACATTGTTACACCTAACAATATGACTTCCATTGCCGACCGATACCATGCCCTATGATCGGAAAACCTCGATCATCAATCGCGCAACGAAACTAGTCTTAGTAGAGGCTACTAGGGACCTGGTTGTTTATCTACCACACCTGTATTAATGTTTCCGATTAATACAGTTATAGCCTTGTATAAAACATATAATGAACAATTGGGATATTGCCAATAAACTATGTTTATTAAGTGCCTTTAGGGCATATTCCCTTCATGGTTATCTCGGTTTCCGCTGGCTTCCAGACTACCAGGTGTTTGAGATTCCGTTGATTTCGGACAGACCTTCTACAGAGCTATAGTTCGGATCAGGGGAGATGATGGTTGCACTGTGCACAAGTACGAGGCTGCAGCTTCCAGTGTGGACATGGCGGTACACTTGGCAGCTTATGAGGCACTTGTGACTCTGCGCAGGGACTACTACTGTTACAACTACCCTCCGTTCTGTTGCGTTCCAGATTTCTTCTACACAGACTCTTAGTACGAGACTGACGTTCTCGACAGGACCGCTAAGTTTGGCCAGTCTTCGGATTCAGTCGCTGGAGCTCTACGCTTGGAGCTAGCAGCAGTCCGTGAGCAGCTTCAGTGGGCACTCTCTCACCTCGGTCAGTACGACAGGGGGAACTTCACACAGGACGCGTACCCGAGGTTCCAACTTCCACCACTGAGTCGCCTGTCTGATGTGGGCGGACACACTCCAGAGGTTAGTCCACTGCTCACTACTTCTCCAGACCAGGTCGGACCACTGCTGTACGGGAGACAGACGCCAGATGCCCACTTCTGCAAGATACTTCCTGTTGTGCCGGAGTACCACGCGTACTTTGACCGCCGTTACACCCATCACCACAACAGAGAGGGGTACATAGATTCGCCTTCCGAGTGAAATGCGATCTAGTCTTCACGATGTATCTCTTCCTTTGTAATAGTAGATGTCCTTGTTGTACTTAAACCGTGATGGTTATACGGATGGTTAACTATGTACTAGTAGCTATCTTTGTTGTACTAACACCTTGGTAGTTGTACTGATAGCTAACTAAGTGTCATATTGTGATCCTTTTCTATGAGAAGCTTTCATCCTTGTTATCCAACATTTGTTACTGTTTTCTGAGAAAGTATCCTTCTATGCAAGTTTCTTCCCGGCGTTAAGTTTCTTTATGTTGTTCTAATATCCAATGTCTACAGGATGACGAACACCAGGAACAACCGCAATGCAGAAGGATACTTTGCTTGGGCAGATGACCCAAGTCCTGGCTAAAATGGCTGAGCATCAAGCCTACCAGAAAAACCAGGGGCATAACAATGAAGGCAATGCATGTGTGACCGTCATGGACTTCCTCAGTCTGGGACCAAGGAACTTTGCTTCCCCCACTGCGCCTCTGGAAGCTGATGATTGGCTTCGCGAGATGGAAATGACCCTTGCTATCGCCTACGTGGCTGAGCAAGACAAGGTGCCTTACGTGTCCTACCTGCTTAGGGGCAAGTCTTGAAGGGGTTACGGTGCAGAAAACAATAATTTTCTAGCGAGCGAAACCCTAACTAGCCAGGATCTATCTATCTAGTACATGCATCACGTATCTCTTCCTCGCATCAATGACCTGTTTGATCAACTCGCTGGTGCTAAGGTTTTCTCCAAGTTGGACTTGAGGTCAGGTTATCACCAGATCAAGATCCGCAAAGAAGACATTCCAAAGACAGATTTCACCACTCGTTATGGTCTCTATGAATACACTGTCATGTCCTTCGGCCTCACAAATGCTCCGGCGACTTTCTCACGTCTCATGAACTTCGTTTTCATGGAATACCTCGACAAGTTCGTGGTAGTCTATCTCGATGACATTCTTATCTACTCCAAATCCGAGAAAGAACACAGAGAACATCTACGTCTTATCTTGTTGAAACTCCGAGAAGATCGCCTCTACGCCAAGTTCTCCAAGTGTGAATTCTGGCTTCCTAAAGTATCCTACCTTGGTCATGTCAGCTCTTCTGAAGGCATATCTGTTGATCCAGAAAAAGTGAAGGCCATTGTTGAATGGTTGCCTCCTACAACGGTGAAACAAGTCAAGACCTTTCTTGGCATGGCTAGCTATTGCCGTCGATTTGTTGAGAACTTCTCCAAAATCGCAAAGCCGCTCACCGATCTTACTAGGAATGATAGAAAGTTTCTTTGGATTCCAAAGTGTGATGAGAGCTTCAATCTCTTGAAAGCTAAACTCACTTCTACTCTTATTCTAGTCGGCCCAGACACTTCCAAACCTTTCCAAATTTTCTGTGATGCTTCCCTTCAAGGACTAGGCGCAGTCCTCATGCAAGAATGCAAAGTTGTGGCTTATGCATCTCGTCCGTTGCAGCCTCATGAGCTTAACTATCCTAGACATGACCTTGAACTTGCAGCAATCATGTATGCCCTCAAGGTTTGGAGACCTTATTTATTGGGGCACAGTTGCGATATCTTCACCGATCACAAGAGTCTCAAGTATCTCTTCACTCAACCAGATTTGAACCTCAGGCAAACAAGTTGGCTTGAGAAACTCTCTGATTTCGATCTCACTATCTCTTACACTCCAAGCAAGGCTAATATAATGGCTGATGCTCTTAGTCGCAAGTCCTATTGCAACTACCTCATGGTTGAGGACATCCAACCTCCTCTTCACGAAGAATTCAAGAAGCTTAATCTCCAAGTGGTTCCATCTGGTTTTCTTGCAAACTTGATTGCCACTCCTACACTTGAGGATAAAATCTGTGCCGCATAGTTGCGCGATTCTGGTGTCAAGAATATCAAAGTCAACATCGGCCAGGATAAGTACAAGCGTTTCTCTCTCGATGACAAGGGTACCTTGCTCTTTGAAGGACGCATTGTAGTGCCCAAGCTTGACAGCTTAAGAGAGTTGATTCTCAAGGAGGCTCATGATACTCCGCTTTCTATCAACCCTGGCAGCACAAAGATGTATCAGGATCTCAAGCAAATCTATTGGTGGATCAGGATGAAGCGTGAAATTGCTCGCTATGTGTCTCAGTGTGATGTTAGTTGTCGTGTCAAGCCAGTTCATCAGAAACCACCTGGACTTCTCCAACCACTGCAAATTCCTGAGTGGAAATGGGACAAGATCGAAATGCACTTCGTTACTGGGTTTCCAAAGTCCAAGAAGGGCAACGATGCAATCTTTGTTGTCATTGATCGTCTCTCCAAAGTGGCTCACTTCTTCCGAGTCAAAGAGATAGTCTCAGCTAGTCAGTTGGCAGAACTCTATATGACAAGACTGGTTCCTTTACATGGTGTTCCGTTGGTAATAAGCTCAGATCGTGGAAGTATCTTCACTTCTCGATTTTGGGATAGCTTTCAGAAAACCTTGGGTACCAAACTTCTGTTCAGCACCGCTTACCATCCGCAAACAAGTGGACATGTTGAAAGGGTTAATCAAGTTCTGGAGGATATGCTCAGAGCTTGTGTTATCTCCTTTGGCATGAAATGTGTAACATCCCAATACTTTGGAATGTTCAAAAATCACAAAAATTTAAAACTTTTATTTTAATTAAAATAAAATGTTAAAATGCATAAGAGAACCAATTATAAATGACTTCAAGCATCTAGAGGAGTTATAATATTATCTTGGAAAGACCTTTACTTCCAAAAGTTGATCCAAGTTAAACAATTTATTATCCATTATAGTTATTAAATCTCAATATGTAATTTGACAAATGATTTTTCTTTAGTTTCCACTGAGTACAACAACATAGTGTTGAAACTTCAACCTATAGTATATAACTTTAATAACTTCATTATGTTTTATATAAATGGATTATCCAATTACATTCCATTAGCTTAAAATGATCTTCTTTTATTTCCAAAACATAAAATGATTTTCAGGAGTATACTTTTGTTTTTAAATCTAAAATCCTTTCCAAAGTGGTTATGAAACTTTCAATGAAGTTATCTTATGATAAGTAAAATGGTGCCCAAGATACTTCAAACTGAAATGATTACATTACATTTACCAGACTTAATTCAAATAAGAATAAAATGTGTTTTAATAATCTATTAGAGCTAGATATTATGTAATAATAGAATATGAGTTTAGATAACTTAGTTCCAAATCATATTTGAATATGGGTATTTTACAAATTTTATTTAGCCAAGAGAAAACTTAATTTAATATAAAACTACAAAATTGATATTTAGTATCAAATTGGTATTAAATGATTTTTTTTTCAAAGATTTTAAATTTCAAAAATGTTTAAAACATGCCCACAAATGGTTTAACTCAAAGATAATAATATTACGAATTTTTAGAAATTTGTTTGACTGATTTTGGACACTTAAATTAAAAGTTATGAAATAAGGAAATAAAAATCAGAAAAGAAAAAGGAAGGGTGACGTCAGCGTGACGTCATCATCGTCTTCCTCAGGCCGAGATTCACGCCCCGATTCCTTTCCAAATTTTCATCGAGGTTCTTGCGGGATTGGTTCCCTCCCCTGCCCCTTTTAACCCCCACGCTTTCCCCCTCTTTTTCCCCGAAGAACCCCAGCCCGAGCACCCCCGGGCTGTCCGCAATCACCGTCGCCGTCCATCCATTTCCGTCGCCGTCCTCTGCTTATTCCGGTGAGTGCCGAGCTCCTCGGCCCCTCCCTCGCCTCTCTCTCGGTCCCTCGTAGTCGTGCGCTTCCTTGTGATGCCCTCGTTCGCTTCTTTCCGCAGCAAATCATCGCGCCCGTGCACGACCAAAGCGAGCCGCCGCCGTGCGCAACTCCGGCGAGGATTTGGAAGAGCACCGGAGCACGCCGAGCACCGCCACCTCGCCACCATCTCCGCCGCGACCTCCTGCCAACCGTGGTTAGTTCCGTTCATCCCGGGACACCGTAGAGCGCGTAAAACGCCGCGATGCCGTCGTCGGTACCGTCTCCGGCGAGACTCCGGCGACCTAGCGCCGCTAGTCTCTGGACCACGCGTGAGAGCCCTCAGATCTTCAATCAACGGCCAGGATTATAATTTTTAATCGAATCGGTACGATTCCCTTCTGGCCGTTAGATCTGGATCTGACGATCCAGATCGTTTCACTTATCCACGTCAGCGACCCAGTCATCATGCCACGTCAGGTCCAGTCAGCGCCTAGTCAGCGCACACGTGGAAATTTATTTCTTTTAATTAGATTAAATGGCAGTTTTGCAGAAAAGCCCCTGCTACTTAGAATTATCATAACTTTTTAACCCTTGACCCAAATTGGACCAATTTTATATCAAATTGAAGCTCTCGACAAGTAGAACCTACTGGAACTTCTAAATTTCAAATTTGACCTAGTTTAAAATATACAAAATTCAAATGGTGGATTTGAGTGTTTTAATAATAGCTTTAAATCAGTAAATTCTAAAAATTGCAAATAAAATTGTTTTAGACACTTTAGAAAATGTGTAATATGTTGCATCTATTATAAAATAATTTTGAGAATTATTCTGATGGTTATATTGTTGTAGTTTTATTTTGAATAGTTTGACTATTTTGGAACATGACTACTAATAGAAATATTATTTTTGATTTAATCAAATTGCTATGAACTTAATTAAACTGCCCTCTGCCTATCAACCCCATTTACAAAATTTCGTTACAAATAATGTTTGAACAACTTAAAATGAATTTAAAGATCATGAGACTTGATTTGATTTATTCTAGCACATTATAAGTTTATTAATTTAAAAATTTATTACTTGCACCAAAGACATAAATAATTGTCCTAGTCTAGAAAAAGCTCAATTTCTGTTTATTAATATAATACATAACTTTAATAAGTATGTTTTAATTTAAAATCTTTTTAATGATTTTAATTCATTTACAAGTGTATATAAAGGATATTGGTTATTTTAAGTGTTACTAAAAATGTGAATTAAAACATTATGCCATTTCAAATAACTAAGTTACTATTAATACTATAAACCTTTAAGTTGGTGACTGAAAATGTTTAGATTGGAGAAAGTTAAGAAATTCTTGAATATGAATTCGGTTAAGGTTAATTTTAAACATAACCTTGGGAAAATGTAAATAAATAATTATAGTGGTATTAGCGTTTTAAACCTTGCCTTTAAATTGTGATTAAGCCTTCTTGATATCCCTTTGTGTAAACTTTTGAAGACCATCCCTTGACGAAACCCTGAACGCAATCACATAAATTTCTTTTGCATATTGAATTGTGTGACACCTTGACCAAATCCACTTCTAAGCCTTATTACGCTTGAATGTTTCAATTTGTTTTGTGTTTGTTGAATTGCGTGTTTATTGGATGCCCTTTTACTATATAGTTTGAAACGGAGAGCAACTTTGACTTGGACAAGTGTGAGTGAGAAACGACAACTTTCTTCAGGCAAGTGACTTCATAAAACACCTACTATTTTATTCTATTGCATATCTAGTGTTTTCAAACAGTATTTGCAAAAGTAGTATGCATGATAGGTTTTTGGGAGATTGTAGTATGCTATGCAAACCTTTTAGGTTTCTCCTTAGAAATTCCAGATTAGACCCCTATTATAATTTAGTGGAAGCAACTGCTGCAAAAATGATTGTTTTATGGTTGATGTGATAAATGAAAATTTCCACTAAATTAATTTAACGCCTGGGTGGATTGGGTCGATCGAGGAGGTTTCAAGTTGAGTGGCTTCTCAGGGCCAAGTTTCATGGTTGTCTTCGCCCAAGATAGTTTCTACTTACTTGGGGCCATGATATGCGGTGTTAACCTGAGTTGCTCACATGTGGTAGGCCACCCAGGGCTATGAGATTTAAGTTTACACTGAGTCTAGTTGCTTATCGTGCAACCATTGGTCAATATGGGCTCTGTCTTGATGGAGTAAGTTGATGTGGACCTGGGTCAAGAGATTGATGGTGGTAGAGTTGATAGGATGGTGGTAATCTCTTAGTATGATCATGGGAAAGCAACTTCTGAAAAGTCTCGTCTTGATCTTCTCCTTTTCCTTCTCGCTAAAGGTGTGTAGAGGATAGTTTGGGTTGATTAAGTGTAATGGTGAAAGTGCACACCCTCTCGAGAGTTAAAACCTAAGATCTTAGCCGTGTCCCTGGCATCGGACAATTTGAGTAACTACCCAAGGCCGTGTTCTGAAAATCTCCTCATCTCAAATTTCTTAATAAAACTTTGTTGGGTGAACATGGGTAGGAGACATGGACTTGTCTCGAGATTTGTCTCTGAAGGAGAAGATATTGATTTAAGAAAATTGTTTATCAAAAGTAGGAGAAAATTTGCTTTGCGCAATAGCCTTGAGCTCCACCAGCCATAATAAGCATATAGTTATAGCTTAATAGAACATTAGGAATTAAAGTCACTTGCCACCACAATTCAATTGTGCCGACCCTTTATAGCTGGGCCGCAACTAAACCTTGCAGAATGTTCGAATGAGGAGTAAGGGGGTCGTCTTCGAGCTACAACCAACATGATTTGCCAGTGGCTTCATGGAGAAGATGTAGCTCCATGCTACCTTTAGTATTGCGTTTGAACTCTGAAATAAAGTGTGAACTATTTATTCAGCTAGCATTTTCGCTATGCTAAGTTGTAAGGATATTTGTTTTTGGATCATTCGTCTCTTTCTGTAATAAATTATGACATTGTACTGTGATATTACGTCTTATTGGAGAATGTGAGACTTATGTGATCCAAGTCTTTGCATAATTCATATGTGCCATTGCTTTCGTAAGCAAGGGCTCTACAAAATGGAAGGATTGCCTTCCGTATGTTGAGTTCTCCCACACCAACAGCTTCCAAGAAGGTCTAGCATGGCTCCCTCGAAGCTCTCTATGGGCGCAAATACACAACTCTTCTTTATTGGTCTCAAGCTGGTGAACGACAATTCATTGGCCCTGACATAATCCAGGCGGCCGAAGAAAAGGTTTGCATCATTCGTGACAATCTGAAGATTGCCAGGTCTCGTCAGAAAAGCTATTATGATATCAAGCACAGGGACATGGTCTATGCACCTTGTGATCAAGCTTACCTTCGGGTCACTCCTCTGAGAGGCACGCAACACTTTGGCATCAAAGGCAAGCTCGCTCTGCGTTATGTTGGGCCTTTCAACGTTCTTTCAAGGCATGGTGATTTGGCCTACCGTCTGGAACTTCCTCCCAACCTCTCCAAAGTGCACGATGTATTCCACGTGTCACAACTCAAGAAGTGCTTCCAAGATCCAGGATGTTGTAACAACCCGTTTGTAACTTTCCAAAAATAGGTGTTTGGTTGTGCTATAAAATGTTGAATCATGTCATCATTTACATATGTGGTTGCATTTAATTAAATATGATTGCATCAACATCCTTTTCCAATTTAAGTTCTTATTTTTTTTTAAATTCAAATGCTTCTCAAATCAATTTTTTTTTGAAAGGAATGCGGTAGGGGAAGCCCCTACGGCGGGTTTTTTATTTTTTAAATAATAAGAACCCAAATCTGCGTCCATGGGGACTTGAACCTGGGTGGCTGGGTTGTACATCCACTTCCCTAACCAAGTGAGCTAGGCTCACCACCTTTCTCAAATCAATTCATATGAAGTTTCAAATTATTCATAAATAATTAAACCAGATATTAAAATGACTATTTTGAAACTACTAAAAATTGTGTAAAAGTGTTGTCATCTTTTCTTTCTCTATTTTTGTTAAAAGACAAAAACCAGAAAAGAAGAAAAAGAAAAACAGTACAAAAAAAAGCCAGGCCGAGATGGGCCAAATTCGGCCCATCTTAGCCCAGCTGCAAGCCGACCGACCCACCCCGGTCTTCGTCTCCGTACGGACGGGGAGAGCCCCCTTTCCAGCGTGGAGGAGCACGTCAATGGCAGAGGCTGCCATTCCGCCCCCACGGCCACCTCCTCTCCTCTCCCCCTTCTTTAAATCGGGCCGCACCCCCCGTAAACCTAACCCTTACCCTAGCCCATCGCACGGGGTGCCGCCGCCCCTTCTCCTCGTCAACCACCGCCGCCACCGGAGTAGAGGACGACCACCGCTCGCCTCCTTCCTCCTCTCCATCGCCCGGCGCCGTCCCACCTCGCCATCCGCCCCCTCTCGGTGAGCCGCAGCTCCCAGACCCCTTTCCCCTTTCCTTCCGCCTTGTTTTGGTCGGTATTCTCGCCAGCGCCGGAGACGGGTGCGCACGGCCGAGGCTCCACAAGAACGGCGAGCACGAACGCGAGGTGCTGGCTTCTCTTCCGTGCTTCCGAGCACCAAAACGAACCCACCCACGGCTCCCGCACCCAACTCGCATCCAAACGGACGCGCAGCGCCGCTGGAACGTGGTCGCCGCCGGCGATTATCGCCGCCGCTGCGTACTGCTCACGCTATTCTTCAGTTTCGTCAGATTAGGAAAAATTGGAGCGTTTTCCGTTTAAAAGGAATCTGTTACTAATCCTAACACTAACTGCACACCTAAACAAACTGGCTAACGGAGCCGCGCCGTTCTCCGCGCACTCGCTCGCGAGTTCGATCCCCCGGGGCGCGAGGAGAAATGCCCCCTTTTTTTTCCTATTTTGGTCGCGCTGACACCACGGGCCCACTGGTCAGCGACCATGGAGCCCGCAGCACGCACAACAAGCGCAGTCAGCGCCACGCGGGCGGACCCGGGGTGAGTTTCGCCGCGGCGAGAAAAACCCCTGCGCCTGCTTTTAGCACCGAGCCCCCTGGGACTCTGGTTTTACACAGGGACCCCTCCAGGTAGAATTTCCCATCACGGATAAGTCCTGGAAATTTCAGAGAATACCCCTAGGTTTATAAATGCAATAACTTTAAATCTATAAACTCAAATAAAATAAATTTTATATGTTTTTATATCAGAAAAATGCAATAAAAATTAATATAACATTCTTATGTCATTTTGCATCATTTATTTTAAATGCTTTGTTTAATTTAACAATTGCAATTAAGTAATTAAAATATGGAATGGTGGGGTAATAAATATATAATGCCCTAATTCTATTTATTATGCTCATATCTTTTACACCATGTCTTAACATGCTAATAAACATTTAATTTGAGTTGTAAATAAATAAGTTGCAATTAATTACTAAATATGTAATGTGTTGGGCAAATAATTAATTAATATCTTTTCCATTTAAGTTAATTAGATCACCATACCTGCTATATATGTTAAGCACCATTTAATTTGTTGGATTCCAAAATAACTTGCAACCTAATCTTTTGCTGGGATTTCATCCCCGCTTTAAATATGACCTAATCATCTCATACCATAATGCACCATCATTTGTTTGCGCATTTCTTTGTATTGATTATTGCTTCCTATTGTCTGTGTTTGGCTTTCTCTGGATAGACGACGACGTGCCTGCTGCGAGTACCTACGATACTGAGGTTCCAGCTTTCGTGCTAGGCCACGAGCTGCCAGGCAAGCTTCTGCTAACCGGTTACACGACTGTTTGGTTTTCATTCTTGTCTTTTCATCTATGCTATCCTAGTTATCGATTCATGAACGGTGATCCCATCACATGTTTATCCTGCAGCCTATACAGCTATATCCCCACAACCTATAACCCCTTGCATGTTTATCTGTTGGCCTTTGCGAGTCGTAGTGCATGCTTAGAATTGGTTGTGTGAATTGTTCCTTTGTCTTTTATCTCATATGCTTAGTATGATAGATTATTCTACTTTAATAAACCGCTGTCTTATTTTGGGGTATTATAATTAAAAGATAAGGCACCAGGCGGAAGGCCTTGCGAGGTGCTTTGTTATGCTCAGTGTCGACCTAGGAACTGAGATTTTGTCCTCGGATCCAATTTTGAGCGCACTAACCACTTGTGGGACGCCCTATGGAGCCCCCCTCGACTTTGACTGGAACTTCAACTTGTCCGAGAGCCGCACCTAGTTCGGGTTTTCCATTTGTCTCATATGCATCGATACTAGTGTAGTATTTTACTTTGGCGGTGTGCCTTGTTTCATGCATATAGGGCGCGGCCTGTTGGTGCGGAGGGGTGTGTCCTGCGGGAGTCCGCACCCTTTTGGCCAGGACCAGCATAGCTCCCGTGGCTCCTGGACTTGTTGCGGTGAAGGAAAAGAGTTGGGTTGAAAGGCCGTAATGTTTTTGACTGGGTTGATCATGCGAGTATGGGTCCAGTAGTGCACCCCTGCAGGGTATAATCTTATCGATGAGCAGTGTCCACGGTTATGGACGACTTGGTGATGATGTTGGCTACCAAGATCTAGACAACTTACACCTAATCATTGTTAATTAATTTGACTAGTAATATAGAATTACTTACACCCTAAATGGTAACTAAAATTGTTAACGTGTGAGTATTCCCGGATTGCTTCCTCATACTTGGTTGAGGGGGTTAATTCGAGAATGGGTTATGTCTGGTGTCAGTTGTAGATGGCTACTTAAACAATCTCTTATCCCTCTCTAATTAGACGGAAGTTTTAGCGCGTCTCTTTAGGTTGCTAGTGTTGCTGCCGCTAAGTACACCTACCCCCATACTTTGGGAATCTTACTGTTTTGTAACCTGTTAGCTTAAGCTTGTTCGATACGCTTCGTTGTATTGACCCGTTCGCTGTGGTTTTTTCTGCAGTTGAGGATTCTCCGTACGACCAGGTTGGTGGATACTACGTGGAGTTCGACGACGAGATCTACGACGAGTAGTTAGAGTTCCCCTGGGCTTCTTCCTAGTGGACCGCGTGGATGAGCCTTCTCTTCCCGTTTCGGCCTTGAGCCCTTTGCTTCTTGTCTGTACTCAGACCGGTTTGTTTCTGCTGCATGATGTAATGTTGGGACATGTGTCCTCTGATTGGTGCCATTCGCTATACTTTGCTCAGTGAGAGCTTTTGGATAATTATTTCTTTTGTTTGTGTCTTAGGTTTATTCTGTGGTTTCAACTTGTTAAAAATCCGACTCGTATACCATGTGTGTATGGTTCAAGTATACGAGTTGGAAGACTTTTCAGGTTCTTGCGTGCACAATCTTGAAACGTATGTGACGTTGGGATCGCCAAGAGCTGTCGGCCGATAATCCATTCCGAGCCTGGCCTGCATGTTTCCTGGGATTGGTATTCCCCAGTATGCTCTTGGTTGTGTGGCCCAACCGATACGCTTTGTTTGTGTAGCCTGAATTCAGGGTTTGACAGTTGGTATCAGAGCCTAAACGCCCTCAGGTTCCCTTCTATTGGTCGTTGTTTGAGTCTAGAAAAATATTTTGTACCTATCAGGAAATTCTAAAATGTGAGAGTAGGAATTATGTTCTTTTACTTCTTTCCCCACCCACCCTCCCTATTATTCTGGTAAGGAAGTGTTACGATATTTTCCCTTCTCACCTAAATTTTAAAATTAGGACATCACGTGTTCTGGGTTTTCCGTAGTACCATACTTGCAGGTGTCTTCAAGGTGGTGCTTTTCGCTTCAGCAGTTATCAACCTCTTCGGCTACGTTCAGTTTCATTCTTGAATCAATCAGTTGTTTCTCCTCTTTGGTGGAGTTACGTCAAGCTCAATTGGTGTTTGCTAGTTCTAGTGCTAGTCTTCGTTCTTACCTCTCTTTAAACCTTGCTGGAAGTGAACAAAGTGGTGAACCATGATGGATGGCCATGTCTCGTTCCTTGTTGTCTTTTCTAAGCAATCTGAAGTTTTCCTTTTAGCACTTACGTTGGATTTTGTTTATCCGATTATGGTGTTAACGTTGTATCCTCCTCAGGATGGAGAGTGGCGAAGAAGATACTCCAATGCCTTTCCAAATGGGCCAAGTTTTGTCTCAGATGACGCAAGTTTTGAGTCAAATTCAGCAAAACCAGAACCAGAGCAACACCTGTGTGTCTATCGTGCAGTTTCTCCAGCTCAATCCCCGCACGTTTGATGTTCCCTCTGAGCCACTCGATGCTGATGACTGGCTGCGTGAGATGAACAATGCTCTGGTTGTTTCTCATGTGTCCGATGAGGACCGTGTTCCTTATGTCACCTACCTGCTCCGCGGTGAATCCATGTCTTGGTGGGAGAACTTCCTAGAGTTACGAGCACCAGGTGGTGTGACTACTTGGGATGAGTTCAAGGAGGCTTTCAAATGCCACCATATTCCAGATGGGGTCATGGAAAGAAAGCGGGAAGAATTCTATGAGTTGACTCAGGGTAACATGTCTGTGTTGGACTATCAAGCTGAGTTCAATCGGTTGGCCCGCTATGCTCAGGATGAGGTATCAACTGATGCCAAAAAGCAAGCCAAATTCCGCAGAGGTATAAACCCAGATCTTAAGTACGCACTCACTCTTATCAAGTGCGATACCTTTGAAGACCTGGTCAACACAGCTCTCCGAGAGGAATTTGGACGTGAGAAGTTCGAAGAATCTCGTAAACACTCTCTTGAAACAACTTCTTCTCTATCAGATTCTACACCTCCGAAGAAACGTAGGGTTTGGGTACCCTATGCAGCTCAAACTCAACTCATCCACAGTCCAATCTCTCCGAGGTTTTCTTCCAGTCTAACCAACCCAGCTTCAGCTACAAGGAGTTTCGTCGAGCAGACAACGCCTATAATTCCAAACTCTTCGGTCAACTGTTTTAAGTGCGATGAGCCGGGCCGCTTCTCTTACAAGTGTCCGCAAAATAGACTCCCTCTACACCTTGTCTCCCTAAGAGTTGTGCTGTTACTCCTCAGGCCCCTAACATCGACAAAAGGTCTGTTGGTAGACGCGCAAGGGTGAATCATGTTACAGCAAAAGAAGCAAAGGAAGCTACTTATGTGGTTCTTGGAAATCTATTTGTGAACTCTATCCTCGCTAAAGTGTTGTTTGATCCTGGTGCGTCCCATTCTTTCATCTCGCAAAGTTTTGCTTCCCGCAATGGTCTTCCTTTAAAAAAGATGGATAGCCCTGTTTTAGTGCAGCAACCAGGATCCAAATGTCTTACAAAGGAAGTTAGCCTGAACAACGAGATCTTAATCGTAAATCTTCCATTCGAAGCGTCTCTTATTGCTCTTCGTTCTTCAAACATTGATGTCATCCTAGGGATGGATTGGCTTGTGGCTAATAAAGCGGTCATTGACCATACTGCTAAATCTGTTAAGCTTACCCATTCTTCTGGCCAGATAGTCTATTTCTATTAAAAAACTCCATCTGTTCAGCTGTATGATCTCAATGTTCATCCTCTACCTGCTATGGAAGATATACCGGTGGTCCGAGACTTTCGTGACGTCTTTCCTGAAGAATTGCCAGGCATGCCGCCGAACAGAGCCGTGGAGTTCGTTATTGAACTAGAACCAGGCACTGCTCCTATCTCCAAACGTCCTTACAAGATGGGCCCCAAAGAACTGGCTGAGCTTAAGAGACAGCTAGAGGAGTTGGAAAGTAAAGTCATATCCAACCTAGTACTTCTCCTTGGGGTTGTCCTACTCTGTTTGTCAAAAAGAGGGACACGACTGAGCGACTGGTTTTTGACTACCGTCCTCTGAACAAGAAAACCATCAAGAACAAGTATCCTCTCCCTCGCATCAATGACATGTTTGATCAACTCGCGGGTGCTAAGGTTTTCTCCAAGTTGGACTTGAGGTCAGGTTATCACCAGATCATGATCCGCAAAGAAGACATTCCAAAGACAGCTTTCACCACTCGTTATGGTCTCTACGAATACACTGACATGTCTTTCGGCCTCACAAATGCTCCGGCGACTTTCTCACGTCTCATGAACTTTGTTTTCATGGAATACCTCGATAAGTTCGTGGTAGTCTATCTCGATGACATTCTTATCTATTCCAAAACCGAAGAAGAACACGGAGAACATCTACGCCTTATCTTGTTGAAGCTCCGAGAACTCCGTCTCTACGCCAAGTTCTCCAAGTGTGAAAGTCTGGCTTCCTAAAGTATCCTACCTTGGTCATGTCATTTCTTCTGAAGGCATTTCTGTTGATCCAGAAAAATTGAAGGCCATTGTTGAATGGTTGTCTCCTACATCGGTGAAACAAGTCAGGAGTTTCCTTGGCATGGCTAGCTATTGCCGTTGATTTGTTGAGAACTTCTCCAAAATCGCTAAGCCTCTCACCGATCTTACTCGGAAGGATAGAAAGTTTCTTTGGACTCCAAAGTGTGATGAGAGCTTGAATCTCTTGAAAGCTAAACTCACTTCTACTCCTGTTCTAGTTGGCCCAGACACTTCCAAACCTTTCCAAATCTTCTGCGATGCATCTCTTCAAGGACTAGGCGCAGTCCTCATGCAAGAACGCAAAGTTGTGGCTTATGCATCTCGTCAGTTGCAGCCTCATGAGCTCAACTATCCTACACATGATCTTGAACTTGCAGCAATCATGTATGCACTCAAGGCTTGGAGACCTTATTTGTTGGGGCACAGCTGTGAGATCTTCACTGATCACAAAAGTCTCGAATATCTCTTCACTCAACCAGATTTGAACCTCAGGCAAACAAGGTGGCTTGAGAAGCTCTCAGATTACGATCTTACCATCTCTTACACTACAGGCAAAGCTAATGTAATGGCTGATGCTCTCAGTCGCAAGTCCTATTGCAACAACCTCATGGTTGAGGACATCCAACATCCTCTTCACGAAGAATTCAAGAAGCTCAATCTTCAAGTGGTTCCTTCTGGTTATCTAGCAAGTTTGATTGCCACTCCTACACCAGAGGATAAGATCCGTGCCGCACAGTTGCTTGATTCTGGTGTCAAGAATATCAAAGCAAACATCGGCAAGGATAAGTACAAGAGCTTCTCTCTCGATTACAAGGGTACCTTGCTATTTGAAGAACGCATTGTAGTGCCCAAGCTTGACATCTTAAGAGAGCTCATTCTTAAGGAGGCTCATGATACTCAGCTTTCTATCCACCCTGGAAGCACAAAGATGTACCAGGATCTCAAGACAATCTATTGGTGGACCAGGATGAAGCGTGAAATTGCTCGCTATGTGTCTCATTGTGATGTTTGCTGTCGTGTCAAGGCAGTTCATCAGAGACCACCTGGACTTCTTCAACCACTGCAAATTCCTGAGTGGAAATGGGACAAGATAGAGATGGACTTCGTTACTGGGTATCCAAAGTCCAAGAAAGGCAACGATGCAATCTTTCTTGTCATTGATCATCTCTCCAAAGTGGCTCACTTCTTCCCAGTCAAAGAGACAGTATCAGCTAGTCAGTTGGCAGAACTCTATATGACAAGACTGGTTCCTTTACATGGTGTTCTTTTGGCTATAAGCTCAGATCGTGGAAGTATCTTCACTTCTCGATTTTGGGATAGCTTTCAGAAATCCTTGGGTACCAAACTTCTCTTCAGCACAGCTTACCATCCGCAGACAAGTGGACAGGTTGAAAGAGTGAACCAAATTTTGGAGGATATGCTCAGAGCTTGTGTTATCTCCTTTGGCATGAAATGGGAGGATTGCCTTCTGTATGCTGAGTTTTCCTACAGCAACAACTTCCAAGCAAGTCTAGGCATGGCTCCCTTTGAAGCTCTCTATGGCCGCAAATGCAGAACTCCTCTCAATTGGTCTCAAGCTGGTGAACGTCAATTCTTTGGCCCAGATATTATCCAGGAGGCTGAAGAAAAGGTTCACATCATTTGTGACAATCTGAAGATTGCCCAGTCTCGGCAGAAAAGCTATTATGATAGCAAGCACAGGGACATGGTCTATGCACCTGGTGATCAAGCTTACCTTCGTGTCACTCCTCTGAGAGGCACACAACGCTTTGGCATCAAAGGCAAGCTCGCTCCGCGTTATGTTGGGCCTTTCAACGTTCTTTCAAGGCGTGGTGAATTGGCTTACCGTCTGGAACTTCCTCCAAACCTCTCCAAGGTGCACGATGTCTTCCACGTGTCACAACTCAAGAAGTGCTTCCAAGATCCTGGACGTGCAGTTGATCATGGATCAATTGAACTTCGAGAAGATCTCTCTAATGTGGAACAACCGATTCGCATTCTTGACGAAGCTGAACGTCGCACCCGTAACAACACTATCAAGTTCTACAAGGTTCAATGGTCTCATCATTCTGACAAGGAAGCTACATGGGAACGTGAAGACCACCTCCGTGCCGAGTATCCCGACCTCTTCGTTACTCCATGAAGAATCTCGGGGCGTAATTCCTTTGGGGGGGGGGGGGGGGGGGAGTGTTGAAACAGCCCGTTTGTAACTTTCCAAAAATAGGTGTTTGGTTGTGCTATAAAATGTTGAATCATGTCATCATTTACATATGTGGTTGCATTTAATTCAATATGATTGCATCAACATCCTTTTCCAATTTAAGTTCTTATTTTTTTAAATTCAAATGCCTCTCAAATCAATTCAAATGAAGTTTCAAATTATTCATAAATAATTAAACCAGATATTAAAATGGCTATTTTGAAACTACAAAAAATTGTGTAAAAGTGTTGTCATGTTTTCTTTCTATGATTTTGTTAAAAGACAAAAACCAGAAAAGAAGAAAAAGAAAAACAGTACAAAACAAAGGAGCCAGGCCGAGATGGGCCAAATCCGGCCCATCTCAGCCCAGCTGCCAGCCGACCGGCCCACCCCGGTCTTCGTCTCCGTACGGACGGGGAGAGCCCCCTTTCCAGCGTGGAGGAGCACGACAATGGCAGAGGCTGCCATGCCGCCCCCACGGCCACCTCCTCTCCTCTCCCCCTTCTTTAAATCGGGCCGCACCCCCCGTAAACCTAACCCTAACCCTAGCCCATCACACGGGGCGTCGGCGCCCCTTCTCCCCGTCAACCACCGCCGCCACCGGAGTAGACGATCGCTCGCCTCCTTCCTCCTAACCCTAGCCCATCGCTCGCCTCCTTCCTCCTCTCCGTCGCTCGGCGCCGTCCCTCCTCGCCAACCGCCCCCTCTCGGTGAGCCACAGCTCCCAGACCCCTTTCCCCTTTCCTTCCGCCTCGTTTTGGTCGGTATTCTCGCCGGTGCCGGAGACGGGTGCGCACAGCCGTGCCTCCACAAGAACGCCGAGCACGAACGCGAGGTGCTGGCTTCTCTTCCTTGCTTCCAAGCACCAAAACGAACTCACCCACGGCTCCCGCACCCAACTCGCATCCAAACGGACCCGCAGCGCCGCTGGAACGTGGTCGCCGCCACTGCGTACTGCTCACGCTATTCTTCAGTTTCGTCAGATTAGGAAAAATCGTAGCTTTTGCCGTTTAAAAGGAATCTGTTACTAATCCTCACACTAACCACACACCTAAACCAACTGGCTAACGGAGCCGCGCCGTTCTCCGCGCACTCGCTCGCGAGTTCGATCCCCCGGGGCGCGAGGAGAAATGGCCCCTTTTTTTCCTGTTTTTGTAACATCCCAACATTTTATAATGTTCAAAAATCACTAAAATTTAAAACTTTTCTTTTTATTAAAATAAAATATTAAATGCATAAGGAAACCAACTATGAAAGACTTCAAACATGAGTTTAATATTTCAAATGTCACAGTTTAAACATTTTATTATCCACTGTGTTTCAAAAACCTTAAAATATAATTTGACAAATATTTTACAAACTACAATCCATTTTATTTAAATGAATTAGTTTCTTTATAAGTATTTAAATTAAACCACTTAGCCATATCTATTCATAAATATAAGATTATTCAAAATGGTATATAATTGCTAAATGGTTTTCATTCCTTTAACTAAATTCAAAATATAGTTTGGAAATTATAAGCCTATAGTGTATAACTTTAAAACTTCATAGAATTTAAATTACTGAATTAGCCAAATAAACATTTCATTTGATTAAATGAATTTCATTTATTTTCAGAGCATGAAATGATTAATACGTTCTGAATAAGAATAGAATTAAAACAAAAATCTATTCCAAACTTGTTATGAAGTTTTCAAATGAATTATCATAATATAAAATATAATGGTGCACAAATTATTTTCAATTAAAAATGAATATCTTATATTTCACATTTTCTAAACATTATTTATATTTAGTTCTTTAATATTATGCCAAAATAAAGATGAGTGATTTCAGCAAAATAAGTTTAAATAACTTAAATTCAAACATATTGAAATGTGGGTATTTTTACAAATTTATTTTAGCCAAAGGAAAAATTAAATAAGATAGAAATTCAAATTTGACTTTAAGTGTCAAATTTGTAATTAATCAATATTCAAAATATTAATTTTCAAAAAAATTCAAAACATGCCCACAATTGGTTTAACAGAAAGATAATAATTTTACAAATTTTTAGAATTTTGTTTGACGTCATTTGGACAAATAAATCAAAAGATATGAATAAATTGGAATAAAATAAAAAGAAAATAACGGGATGACGTCAGCGATGATGTGATCGTCTCTAACCTCCGTCCTGGATTTTCTCCCGAGATTTCTTATCCGATTCGTTCCCAAATCCGAGCGATCCGTGCGGGATTTGTTGCCGTAGATACGTCCATATAAAACCCCACGTCCCCGCCGTCTTTTCCCCCTCAAACCCTAAGTAAATCGTGCCCCCAGGCCGCCGGAAAAGCTCGCCGGAGTCCGCACCATCCGCCGCCGTAATTCTCCCATCCCCGGCGAGGTAGGCTGCCCTAAGCCCCGAGACCCCACCCATTCTCTTCCCCGTGTCGATGCGCATCTTCTCATTCTCCCCCTTCTTCGTTTTTCGCAGCAGCACGTCGAGGAGGAATCGACCGAAGGTCGCCGGCGAAAACCGCGCCTCCACCGTTCCCTTCCTCCTCTCTCGGCTGCGCAGCTCGACGCCGACCACCCCACGGAGTTCGCCGCGCCGCGCGGAACTCCGGCGTCAACTCCCTGAGCGAAGAGAACCACCGGAGCGTCGTGTTCGTCCACGCCCGACCGCAGCGCCGCCGTCGTCGCCATCTCCGGTGAACTCCACGCCGCCACCTGCCGGTATGCAACGTGAGCCCTTCGATCTCGATCCAACGGCTTAGATTAGATGTCACGGACGAATCGGTACGATTTGATCTGGACCGTCAGATCCAGATCTGACGGCCCAGATCTGTTGACTTATCCACGTCAGCGCCTCGTCAGCGGCCACGTCAGCGCCTCGTCAGCAGACACGTCAGCGCCAGCGTGTAAATTTTTCTATTTTAATTTTAATTGGAAATTTTGCAGATTAGTCCCTGTAATTAAAACATCTTTAACTTTTTAACCACTCATCCAAATTTAACAAACTTTATATTTTTGGAAAGCTCTTGACATGTAGATTATTTTAGATCAGCCAAAGTTCAAATTTGACTTAGTATAAAATATTCAAATTTCAAATGGTGAATTTGAGTATATTTGTAATAACTTTAAATCTATAAATCCAAAAATTGCAAATAAATATGTTTTAGAAACTTTAGAATATTTGTAAATTAATGCCACTGCTATAAAATATTTTTGAGTAATTTTTGATTGATTTCATGGTTGTGTGTTTAATTTGAATGATTTGACTAATTTTGAAATAACTTTTAATAGAAATATTATTTTTGATTAAATCCAATTGCAATAGATTTAATTAAATGCTCTCTGTCTATTAACACTAATTATAAAATTTTGTTATAAAAATTTAATCATAGGAAACTTTAATCTTATAATTATTCCTTTTATTATATTTTCCAAAACTAGAAATAAATTAAATTGCATTTATAAATTCAGGCATATTTACAAAGAAATCACAAAAGTTATTTTTATGTTTCTTGTGATTAAAAATTTCATTTCATTCATAGCATATTGTATTCTCATAGGAAAACCCCTCTTCAATAGTTTTCTCTAAGTTAGGATCCTTTCAACTTAGCATATTTGTGAAGTGCTACACACTTAGACACTTAGGATCTTCAACATGGAGCTGGAAGACCAATGAAGGACTTAGCCAAAAACAAGACTTCAGAAGTATCGTCAGGGAGAAGAAACACTTAGAAGAAAATCAAGAAGAAGTTCATGAAGGACTTAGAAGAAAACAGACTCTGGAAGCATCCCAAAGATGTCAAATACTTGGAAGAAAAGTGAGAAGAAGTTCAAGAAGGCCAACCCCCTTTTATTCTCTAAGTCTCTCTCTCTGTCTTTTCTTCTCCTCTGAGACTTCATGAAGACTAAGTAAATCCAAGACCAGCCTCTAGGATACAAGAACCATCAAGTCTGAAGATTCAGCAAGACTACCAAGAACTCAATCAAAACCTCATTCAGAAGAAAGTTACAAGTCTGGAGATGAAGCCTGAAGGACAACTACATCTTTCTTTCTATCTTTTCCCTCTCTCCTAATCTTGGCTCTTAGACTTAAACAAATTTTGATCATGATGTTATCATCTTGAAGTTGTTGGATCCTAGCAGCATAGTGGGATGAAGCGGCCTGGAAACAAACCTTACATGTCCACGTACATGAGACCTGTTCCACAATTTAAGTGGCTGGCCGGGTGTCTGTCTCTCTCACTATAGTGAATGTCCAATTTACAAAGAGTTGATAATAATTGTTGATCAATCTGAACAAATGACTTAGTATTTTTCTCTAAGTATTTTACACATCAAGACTAAGCCATTAGAGTGCTTATTCAAGATGATATAAAACAAAATATTTTATTCAACTTATGACCGTAGCCCTTAGTCCTTTTGGACCAACCTGATTGCCTTGCATAAACTTAAAAGATTTCCATGGCATGAAAAAGCATTTCTAGCCTTAGGAATATTTTGCACACCATGCATAAACATATTTTCTTAGAAAGTTTTATAAAACTTATTTATTCATCTAGTATGTGTTTGTGTGCATTGTGGAGTTGTGCTTGCTGTTGATTGTTGTATTGTTGCTTGTCTATACTGTTAGATTGAACGGAGAGTCCCGAGTACCGTTGAAAAGAGTTGTGAACAACGACAACATTCAAAGGCAAGTGGCACACCTCATAAAACTTCCTATTTTTATATGCATTACTTAGTGTATTTTTATATGCATGTGTTGCTATGCTAAACCTGTGTAGAATCGCTTATACCTGTGTCTAGGTTCCTATGCAATACTTGGTAGAATTATTGATGCTATGCAAATGTTGTTTTGTGAAAATCTAAATTCTACTAAGTTAAGAATAAAACACCTGGGTGGTAATTGGCTGTATGGTTTATGTTGAGTGGCTACTCAGGTCCATGTCTATGGTTCCTAGGGTATGTACACTTGTGAATGGCCACCCAGGAACAGAGGAATCTGAAGAACTCCGAGTGACGATTGCTTCCAGTGCAGCCATTGCCATATGGGCTCTGGCTTGATCAATTATGTTGCGTGGACTCTCTCCGGCTTGACAAGCAGATGTAGGGGGATGTTAGGTGGAACGGGTCAAGCCAGGTGGGAGGGAAAATGCTTCTGAAAGATCTCGTCTCATTCTCTCCTTTCCTTATCACAAATGGTGTGTAAAGGATACCTTGGGTTGAATGAGTACAATGGTGAACGTGCACAACCTCTGCAGAGTGTAAAACTAAGTACTTAGCCGTGTCCCCGGTTACGGACAATTTTGAGCAGCTGATCAAGGACGTCAACGGAGGATTCCACCATTCCAATTTCTAAGTTAAAAGTTGATGGGTGAACAAGGGAAGATGAGATTTATGGTTTTCATGCCATACTCGTCGATTTCAAGAAAAGTGTTTTCAAAAGAGTAGGAAAATTTGGCTTTATGCAAATTAGCCTTGAACTCCACCAGCCAAATATGCATATAGGCTTTAGAGTTATTCCATAAGTGTCCACCATAGTGTCACTTGCCAGACTCCATTTTTAATGGAATCTGACCCACGTTGTTGCAATATTTTTCTTATTGCAGATTTGATCAGATGACGAGTGAGGTTTCGTAAAAGGTTTCGAGTCTACAACCAACATGTTTTCGCCTGTGGCAGCATGAAAGTTATAGAGACTCACTGCTATTGTATTTTCCGCTGTGTACTTTTCAATGCTAGCTTTATGCTTTGCAACTTGTATCAAATATTTTGTAATTCTGGATCATCGATGTAATAGAATTGATGCTTTGTTGTGATATTACATCGTAAACTGTGTGTGCAAATGAATCGATCCAGGGGTTTGCACTATACACAGGTATCTGCCTTATTTAAAGTGCAGGTACGTTACAGATGGTATCAGAGCACTGTGTTGCATGTAGGTTCGAAACCCCTAGGATTGGACTGAGACCCCAAAGGTTAAATAGTTAACTAAACTAGGTTTCCAAAACATGAGTAATTTTTGAACTTCCTTTAATATTGTTTTACAGTATTTATCTTGTCTTGCATCTTCCCTTTTCTTTTAAATTCTAATACTCTTACCTGTTCAAAATTTTAGATGGGAGAGTACACTGAGACTGCGTATGCTGGAGTTTTGTCGGGTTTCATCTTTGGGAGGCAGCTGTCTAGATTGACAAGTGTATTGAAGCTACCACCACCCTATTTCCGAGGAAGGAAGGAGGAGACCAACATACCCCATGCGATACGTTGGGAAATACGCACCATCATGACCCCGGATCCTACGATGACAGACTTCGAGCCCGTGTACTATGTCACCTACTACCCAGAGTGGATTGAGGGAGTGAACATAGCTATGGTGGACTTAATGGCTCGTTTGGGTTACAAGTATCGATTCAAGCTAGCACCAGGATCGCCCTTCCGTGCCTTTGGGAAGAGGAATGCACATGGTCTCTCGATGGTTCACACGGGAAATCGCCTGGACCTGCCCCTCGTTAACAAGACGTTTGAAGACTTGGATTACCTCATCAACTGTCTGACCAGGAGGGTCCAACAGGCCTATGACGTCGCGGATCATGCACAAGCTGTCATACACGCAAAAACCCAAGAACTCCAGGCTTCTGAAAATCTTATTGGTCAGTTGGAGGAACTCATCCATGATCTACATTTGGAGAACCTTGGCAAGGATGAGCAAATTGCCATGCTTGAGGCGCAACTCATTCCACCTACACCACCGCCAGTAGCTGAAGGAGGTGACCAAGGAACTGGAGATGTGACTGTATCTGCAGCTACGAAGGAGGAAGGACCAGTGGAAGAAGACCCCGAAGAGGTGCTGTTTGAAGAGTCAACTGAGGAAGAAGTCACGCCTGTGGTAAATAACCACGCAATAAAACGCAAGCGTAATATTTAGGAAGCATAAGTGTAGCAATCAAAACCATGTTAGAGGGACCACCAGTTATCTTATTTAGCTTATCGTATCGATTTAGTGTATTGACCTATCAAATTGTGGTATGGCAGTACTGTTACTTTCGTATTCCCGCGACTTTGGTGTGTTTTATTTGATAAACGAATTGTTCGATTTCTGTTTGAACCTTGTTGCTTGATGTTTGTTAGATGATGTTTGTAATGGATTATCTTGATTTTGGTTGTGCATTAGAATATTTAATTATCAACAAAACTTTTCTTTTAAGGGTGGTAGCCACCTAGAGAATTCAAACACAATCGCTTAAACCCAGAGATCTCAAACTATCTTTCTTTCCATCCTCCCAATCAGAAAACCCATTCACTACAAGTTTTCAAGTTTCCATGTCCGAAATTTCATTTCCCAAAACATCTCGAGTTATCAGAATCATTCAAGCATTTGCTTTCTTTCTAGCTTCTCCGAATCTCGGGGACGAGATTCCTTTTAAGGGTGGTAGTCTGTAACATCCCAACATTTTATAATGTTCAAAAATCACTAAAATTTAAAAAAATTCTTTTTATTAAAATAAAATATTAAATGCATAAGGAAACCAACTATGAAAGACTTCAAACATGAGTTTAATATTTCAAATGTCACAGTTTAAACATTTTATTATCCACTGTGTTTCAAAAACCTTAAAATATAATTTGACAAATATTTTACAAACTACAATCCATTTTATTTAAATGAATTAGTTTCTTTATAAGTATTTAAATTAAACCTCTTAGCCATATCTATTCATAAATATAAGATTATTCAAAATGGTATATAATTGCTAAATGGTTTTCATTCCTTTAACTAAATTCAAAATATAGTTTGGAAATTATAAGCCTATAGTGTATAACTTTAAAACTTCATAGAATTTAAATTACTGAATTAGCCAAAAAAACATTTCATTTGATTAAATGAATTTCATTAATTTTCAGAGCATGAAATGATTAATACCTTCTGAATAAGAATAGAATTAAAACAAAAATCTATTCCAAACTTGTTATGAAGTTTTCAAATGAATTATCATAATATAAAATATAATGGTGCACAAATTATTTTCAATTAAAAATGAATATCTTATATTTCACATTTTCTAAACATTATTTATATTTAGTTCTTTAATATTATGCCAAAATAAAGATGAGTGATTTCAGCAAAATAAGTTTAAATAACTTAAATTCAAACATATTGAAATGTGGGTATTTTTACAAATTTATTTTAGCCAAAGGAAAAATTAAATAAGATAGAAATTCAAATTTGACTTTAAGTGTCAAATTTGTAATTAATCAATATTCAAAATATTAATTTTCAAAAAAATTCAAAACATGCCCACAATTGGTTTAACAGAAAGATAATAATTTTACAAATTTTTAGAATTTTGTTTGACCTCATTTGGACAAATAAATCAAAAGATATGAATAAATTGGAATAAACTAAAAAGAAAATAACGGGATGACGTCAGCGATGACGTCATCGTCTCTAACCTCCGTCCGTGATTTTCTCCCGAGATTTCTTCTCCGATTCGTTCCCAAATCCGAGCGATCCGTGCGGGATTTGTTGCCGTAGATACGTCCATATAAAGCTCTTGACATGTAGATTATTTTAGATCGGCCAAAGTTCAAATTTGACTTAGTATAAAATATTCAAATTTCAAATGGTGAATTTGAGTATATTTGTAATAACTTTAAATCTATAAATCCAAAAATTGCAAATAAATATGTTTTAGAAACTTTAGACTATTTGTAAATTAATGCCACTGCTATAAAATATTTTTGAGTAATTTTTTGATTGATTTCATGGTTGTGTGTTTAATTTGAATGATTTGACTAATTTTGAAATAACTTTTAATAGAAATATTATTTTTGATTAAATCCAATTGCAATAGATTTAATTAAATGCTCTCTGTCTATTAACACTAATTATAAAATTTTGTTATAAAAATTTAATCATAGGAAACTTTAATCTTATAATTATTCCTTTTATTATATTTTCCAAAACTAGAAATTAATTAAATTGCATTTATAAATTCAGGCATATTTACAAAGAAATCACAAAAGTTATTTTTATGTTTCTTGTGATTAAAAATTTCATTTCATTCATAGCATATTGTATTCTCATAGGAAAACCCCTCTTCAATAGTTTTCTCTAAGTTAGGATCATTTCAACTTAGCATATTTGTGAAGTGCTACACACTTAGACACTTAGGATCTTCAACATGGAGCTGGAAGACCAATGAAGGACTTAGCCAAAAACAAGAATTCAGAAGTATCGTCAGGGAGAAGAAACACTTAGAAGAAAATCAAGAAGAAGTTCATGAAGGACTTAGAAGAAAACAGACTCTGGAAGCATCCCAAAGATGTCAAATACTTGGAAGAAAAGTGAGAAGAAGTTCAAGAAGGCCAACCCCCTTTTATTCTCTAAGTCTCTCTCTCTGTCTTTTCTTCTCCTCTGAGACTTCATGAAGACTAAGTAAATCCAAGACCAGCCTCTAGGATACAAGAACCATCAAGTCTGAAGATTCAGCAAGACTACCAAGAACTCAATCAAAACCTCATTCAGAAGAAAGTTACAAGTCTGGAGATGAAGCCTGAAGGACAACTACATCTTTCTTTCTATCTTTTCCCTCTCTCCTAATCTTGGCTCTTAGACTTAAACAAATTTTGATCATGATGTTATCATCTTGAAGTTGTTGGATCCTAGCAGCATAGTGGGATGAAGCGGCCTGGAAACAAACCTTACATGTCCACGTACATGAGTCCTGTTCCACAATTTAAGTGGCTGGCCGGGTGTCTGTCTCTCTCACTATAGTGAATGTCTAATTTTCAAAGAGTTGATAATAATTGTTGATCAATCTGAACAAATGACTTAGTATTTTTCTCTAAGTATTTTACACATCAAGACTAAGCCATTAGAGTGCTTATTCAAGATGATATAAAACAAAATATTTTATTCAACTTATGACCGTAGCCCTTAGTCCTTTTGGACCAACCTGATTGCCTTGCATAAACTTAAAAGATTTCCATGGCATGAAAAAGCATTTCTAGCCTTAGGAATATTTTGCACACCATGCATAAACATATTTTCTTAGAAAGTTTTATAAAACTTATTTATTCATCTAGTATGTGTTTGTGTGCATTGTGGAGTTGTGCTTGCTGTTGATTGTTGTATTGTTGCTTGTCTATACTGTTAGATTGAACGGAGAGTCCCGAGTACCGTTGAAAAGAGTTGTGAACAACGACAACATTCAAAGGCAAGTGGCACACCTCATAAAACTTCCTATTTTTATATGCATTACTTAGTGTATTTTTATATGCATGTGTTGCTATGCTAAACCTGTGTAGAATCCCTTATACCTGTGTCTAGGTTCCTATGCAATACTTGGTAGAATTATTGATGCTATGCAAATGTTGTTTTGTGAAAATCTAAATTCTACTAAGTTAAGAATAAAACACCTGGGTGGTAATTGGCTGTATGGTTTATGTTGAGTGGCTACTCAGGTCCATGTCTATGGTTCCTAGGGTATGTACACTTGTGAATGGCCACCCAGGAACAGAGGAATCTGAAGAACTCCGAGTGACGATTGCTTCCAGTGCAGCCATTGCCATATGGGCTCTGGCTTGATCAATTATGTTGCGTGGACTCTCTTCGGCTTGACAAGCAGATGTAGGGGGATGATAGGTGGAACGGGTCAAGCCAGGTGGGAGGGAAAATGCTTCTGAAAGATCTCGTCTCATTCTCTCCTTTCCTTATCACAAATGGTGTGTAAAGGATACCTTAGGTTGAATGAGTACAATGGTGAACGTGCACAACCTCTGCAGAGTGTAAAACTAAGTACTTAGCCGTGTCCCCGATTACGGACAATTTTGAGCAGCTGATCAAGGACGTCAACGGAGGATTCCACCATTCCAATTTCTAAGTTAAAAGTTGATGGGTGAACAAGGGAAGATGAGATTTATGGTTTTCATGCCATACTCGTCGATTTCAAGAAAAGTGTTTTCAAAAGAGTAGGAAAAATTGGCTTTATGCAAATTAGCCTTGAACTCCACCAGCCAAATATGCATATAGGCTTTAGAGTTATTCCATAAGTGTCCACCATAGTGTCTCTTGCCAGACTCCATTTTTAATGGAATCTGACCCACGTTGTTGCAATATTTTTCTTATTGCAGATTTGATCAGATGACGAGTGAGGTTTCGTTAAAGGTTTCGAGTCTACAACCAACATGTTTTCGCCTGTGGCAGCATGAAAGTTATAGAGACTCACTGCTATTGTATTTTGCGCTGTGTACTTTTCAATGCTAGCTTTATGCTATGCAACTTGTATCAAATATTTTGTAATTCTGGATCATCGATGTAATAGAATTGATGCTTTGTTGTGATATTACATCGTAAACTGTGTGTGCAAATGAATCGATCCAGGGATTTGCACTATACACAGGTATCTGCCTTATTTAAAGTGCAGGTACGTTACAGTTTTGGTCGCGCTGACACCACGGGCCCACTGGTCAGCGACCGTGGAGCCCGCAGCACGCGCAGCGAGCGCAGTCTGCGCCACGCGGGCGCCGGCCCCGCGCGTTCGTGACCCGGGGTGAGTTTCCCCGCGGTGAGAAAAACCCCTGCGCCTGCTTTTAGCACCGAGCCACCTGGGACTCTGGTTTTACACAGTGACCCCTCCAGGTAGAATTTCCCATCACAGATATGTCCTGGAAATTTCAGAGAACACCCCTAGGTTTATAAATGCAATAACTTTAAATCTATAAACTCAAATAAAATAAAGTTTATATGTTTTTATATAAGAAAAATGCAATGAACATTAATATAACATTCTTATCTCATTTTGCATCATTTATTTTAAATGCTTAGTTTAATTTAACAATTGCAATTGAATAATTAAAATAAGAATGGTGGGGTAATAAATATATAATGCCCTAATTCCATTTAATATGCTCATATCTTTTACACCATGTCTTAACATGCTAATAAACATTTAATTTGAGTTGTAGATAAATAAGTTGCAATTAATTAATAAATATGTAATGTGTTGGGCAAATAATTAATTAATGTCTTTTCCATTTAAATTAATTAGATCACCATACCTGCTATATATGTTAAGCAACATTTAATTTGTTGGATACCCAAATAAATTGCAACCTAACCTTTTGCCGGGATTTCATCCACGCTTTAAATATGACCTAATCAACTCATACCATAATGCACCATCATTTGTTTGCGCATTTCTTTGTATTGATTATTGCTTCCTATTGTCTGTGTTTGGCTTTCTCTGGGTAGAAGACGTGCCTTCTGCGAGTACCTACGATACTGAGGTTCCAGCTTTCGTGCCAGGCCACGAGCTGCCAGGCAAGCTTCTGCTAACCGGTTACACGACTGTTTGGTTTTCATTCTTACCTTTTGATCTATGCTATCCTAGTTATCGATTCTCGAACGGTGATCCCATCACATGTTTATCCTGCAGCATATACAGCTATATCTCCACAACCTATAACCCCCTGCATGTTTATCTGCTGGCCTTTGCGAGTCGTAGTGCATGCTTAGAATTGGTTGTGCAAGTCGTTCCTTTGTCTTTTATCTCATATGCTTAGTATGATAGATTATTCTACTTTAATAAACTGTTGTCTTATTTTGGGGTATTATAATTAAAAGATAAGGCACCAGGCGGAAGGCCTTGCGAGGTGCTTTGTTCTGCTCAGTGTCGACCAAAGAACTGAGATTTTGTCCTCGGATCCAATTTTGAGCGCACTAACCACTTGTAGGAGGCCCTATGGAGCCCCCCTCGACTGGAACTTCAACTTGTCCAGGAGCCGCACCTAGTTCGGGTTTTCCATTTGTCTCATATGCATCGATACTAGTGTAGTATTTTACTTTGGCGGTGTGCCTTGTTTCATGCATATAGGGCGCGGACTGTTGGTACGGAGGGGTGTGTCCTTCGGGATTCCGCACCCTTTTGGCCGGGACCAGCATAGCTCCCGTGGCTCCTGGACTTGTTGCGGTGAAGGAAAAGAGTTGGGTTGAAAGGCCCTAATGTTTTTGATTGGGTTGATCATGCGAGTATGGGTCTAGTAGTGCACCCCTGCAGGGTATAATCTTATCGATGAGCCATGTGCACGGTTATGGACGACTTGGTGATGATGCTGGCAAACAAGATCTAGACAACTTACACCTAATCATTGTTAATTAATTTGACTAGTAATATAGAATTACTTACACCCTAAATGGTAACTAAAATTATTAATGTGTGAGTATTCCCGGATTGCTTCCTCATACTTGGTTGAGGAGGTTAATTCGAGAATGGGTTATGTCTGGTGTCAGTTGTAGATGGCTACTTAAACGCTCTCTTATCCCTCTCTAATTAGACGGAAGTTTTAGCGCGTCTCTTTAGATTGCTAGTGCTGCTTCCGCTAAGTACACCTACCCCCATACTTTGGGAATCTTACTATTTTGTAACCTGTTAGCTTAAGCTTGTTCGATACACTTCAGTGTATTGACCCGTTCGCGGGCTGTGGTTTTTTCTGCAGTTGAGGATTCTCCGTACGACTAGGTTGGTGGATACTACGTGGAGTTCGACGACGAGATCTATGACGAGTAGTTAGAGTTCCTCTGGGCTTCTTCCTGGTGGACCGCGTGGATGGGCCTTCTTTTCCCGTTTCGGCCTTGATCCCTTTGCTTCTTGTCTGTACTCAGACCGGTTTGTTTCCGCTGCATGATGTAATGTTGGGACATGTGTCCTCTGATTGGTTCCATTTGCTATATTTTGCTCAGTGAGAGCTTTTGGATAATTATTTCCTTTCTTTGTATCTTAGGTTTATTTTGTGGTTTCAACTTGTTAAAAATCCGAATCATATACCATATGTGTATGGTTGAAGTATACGAGTTGGAAGACTTTTTGGGTTCTTCCGTGCACAATCTTGAAACGTATGTGACGTTGGGATCGCCAAGAGCTGTCGGCTGATGATCCATTCTGAGCCTGGCCTGCATGTTTCCTGGGATTGGTATTCCCCAGTATGCTCTTGGCTGTGTGGCCCAACCGATACACTTTGTTTGTGTAGCCTGAATTCAGGGTCTGACAGATGTGCAACTGATCAAGGATCAATTGAACTTCGAGAAGATCTCTCTTATGTGGAACAACCTATTCGCATTCTTAACGAAGCTTAACGTCGCACCCGTAACAACAATATCAAGTTCTACAAAGTCCAATGGTCTCATCATTCTGACAAGGAAGCTACATGGGAACGCGAAGACCACCTCCGTGCCAAGTATCCCGATCTCTTCATCTCTCCATGAAGAATCTCGGGGCGTGATTCCTTTGAGGGTGGGAGTGTAGTAACATCCCAAATGTAATCCCTTCCTAGAATGTTGTGTTTGGTTGTGCAATAAAGAAACATCATGGCATCATTTCATTCTTGTCTTATCTTAAATTAAATTGTTGCATTTAAAGTTAAATCACTCACTTTTAACTTCAAATGCAAATTTCAAATATTTTAAAATGTGATGTTACAATCTTTGCAAAAAAAACTAGTTTATTAAATTGCCTACTTGAAACTAAAAATATTTTGTAAAGTTTCCCTATTCATATTCTTTTTCTATTTTGTTTTAAAAATAAAAAACAGAAAAGAAATAAAAGGAAAAGTAAAAACAGCAGAAAAAACCTTACCTTTGGCCGAAGTGGGCCGTTCGGCCCAACTCCGGCCCAGCTCAGCCCAGCCATCCCTCTCTCCCTCTCGTCTTCTCCGTACAGGAGAGAAGCTTTCCACCGTGGCCATGTCATGGCTCACTGCTCCTCGCGCCCACCGAGCCCTACTCCTTTTCCCCTCTCCTATAAACTGCCCAGCGCCCCCGCAAACCCTAACCCTAGCTCTACCCTTCCCCACCGCTGCACGCTCTTTTCCCCTCGCTCACGCCGTCACCATGGAGACCGAGGCGCCAAGCTCGGCTCCAGCGTGAACCTGTGCTCCTCCTCCCCTTATGCTTCGCCAGCAGCTGCCCCACGACCTCCTCCGTCTTCGTCCTCGACGTCGTCAGGACTCGGGAGCAGCGAGGACAACCGCACAGGGTCTTCTTCCTCGACACCGGCCGCGGCACCGCATCCTCTTCTCCGACACCGACCGCTCGTCTCCGGCCTCCCCGCGCCTCCTCCTCTCTCCACCGTACCCGCCTCGGTGAGTCGCACCTCCTCCGCCACTTTTCCCCTTCCCGTTCTTCCCCGTTCGCCGCAATTTCACTGGCGTCGGAGTGCACAACCACGGACACGGCGACATCCGCACGTTTCATGCACGAACACGAGGGAAAAGGCCTCCTTTTTTGCACCCGAGCATGCACACGAAACCACCCCCTCTGCTCACACGCAAGCACCCGCACGCGAGCACAGCGCTGCCAAATCGTGGTCGATGCCGGCCAGTTGCTCCACCGCGACGTCTGTTTCAGTTTCCAGTTTCGTCAGAAACTCGCACGGTTCAGTTTCGACAATATTCAGTGTTTGCACATCTTGTTAAACTCGTTACATTCCGTAAGGCATCACCAACATGAACCCGACCTACTGGCCTGCGCAACCGCTCTGTTCCATCCGTCCTCGCACGTCGCGCGTTCGAATCCCGTGGGCGCGTTGAACAGAAGCCCACCTTTTTCCCTTTCCCCGCTCACTAACAGGGCGGGCCCACCGGTCAGTGACCGTGGCAGCCCGCAGCGGCCAGCGCAGCGCCCAGTAAGCACTGGCCCCGCCTGTCATCCTCTCCGGCTGGAACCAGGCGCGGTAACAAAAGACAGATCCAGATCTGGATCTGGATTTTTGCGCAGAGCCCCTTGTAGTTTCTGTTTTCTACACAGGGAAACTCACGGATACTTTTCGATCACGAACAAGTCCCTCCTTTTTGCAGTTTAGTCCAGAAACTTAAAACATTTAACTTTATTTTAATAATTCCAAATTAAATAATCTTTATATGTATTATTATCAGAAAAATGCAATTAACAACATTATGCCATCCATGCATCATTTTGCATCATTTGATTTCATTGCTTAGTTTAAATTAACACATGCAGCTAATTAATTAAATATGGAATGTGTGGGGTAATTAAATACATGTATTGCCCTATTCCATTTAAATTGACTAGTACATATATACTATATCTTGCCATGTTAAACAACATTTAATTTGATGTGTAGATAAATAACTTGAACCTAAATATTAATTGTCGGGATTGCATTCCTGGTTAATTTGGATTAAGTGTATGTCGTATTGCATCTTGCCATGTCATGCACCATCAATTGTTTGCGCATTTCCATGTATTAATTATGTTTCCTATTTGTCTATGTTTTGCTCTTCTCTGGGTAGATGACGACATGTCTGCTGACGGTACTTACGTCCCTGCGGTTCCAGATTTTGTGCCGGGCAACGAGCTGCCAGGCAAGCTACTGCTAACCTGTTACATGTTGTTTGATTTTCATACTTGCCGTTGATCTCTACTACCCTAGTATTCAATTCTTGTGTCACGATCCCATCACATGTTTATCCTGCAACCTATACAACTTTATCCCCATATCCAATCACCTGTTGAATGTTTATCTGTTGGCCATTGCGAGTCGTAGTGCATGCTTAGAGTTGATTGTGTGAGTCGTCTGTATGTCTTTTATTCCACATGCTTAGTATGATAGATTGTTCTACTTTAATAAAATGCTATCTTTTGTTGGGTGTTATAATTAAAAGATAAGGCACCGGCGGAAGGCCTTGCGAGGTGCTTTGTTCTTCTAAGTGTCAACCTAGGAACTCAGTTCTTTTCCCCGGATCCAATTTTGAGCGCACTAACCACTTGTGGGTGGCCCTATGGAGCCCCCCTCGACTTTGAACGGATCTTCAGCTTGTCCATGTGCCGCAAGTAGTTCGGGTTTTTCCATTTGCTCATATGCATGTGCATGATAATGATGATTGAGGAGAGGTTATGTGATATGGGGGTCATACAGGGGCGGTACGACGCGAAGCGGACAATTCCGACTGTGGTTTGAGCCGCATGGCGGCGTAGTCGCAAACTAATGAGTCCGCAATTGAGGTATCGGCCGAACTCTTGACGCGAGTAACAACTCATATGAGTGGCATTTTGAGAGGCCCTAATGTTTTTGACTGGGTTGATCATGCGAGTATGAGTACAGTTGTGCACCCCTGTAGGGTATAATCTTATCGATGAGCCGTGTCCACGGTTACGGACAACTTGGTGATGATGCTGGCTAATAAGATGATAGACAACTTACACCTAATCATTGTTAATTAACTTGACTAGTAATATAGAATTACTTTCACAATAATTGGTAACTAAAACTGTTCAATGTGTGAGTTTTACCGAATTGCTTCCTCATACTTGGTTGAGGGGGTTAATCCGAGAATGGGTTATGATTGGTATTAGTTGTAGTTGGTTACTTATGCGCTCTCTTATCCCTCTCTAATTAGACGGAAGTTGTAGCGTGTCTCTATTAGGTTGCTAGTGCTGCTGCCGCTAAGTCCACCTAACCCCATACTTTGGGAGTCTTTCAGTTTTGTAACTTGTTAGCTCTAGCTTGTTCGATACGCTCCGGTGTATTGACCCGTTCGCGGGCTATGGTTTCTTTGCAGTTGAGGAGTCTCCGTACGACCATGTGGGTGGCTACTTTGTGGAGTTCGATGACGAGATCTACGACGAGTAGTTAAAGTTCCCCTGGGCTTCTTCCTGGTGGACCGCGTGGATGGGCTTTCTCTTTTCGTTTCGGCCTTGCGCCTATTTGCTTCTTGTCTGTACCCAGACTTGGCATGTTTTCGCTGAATGATGTAATGTTGGGACATGTGTCTTCTACTTGTTGATATTCGCTATATTTTGCTCAATGAGAGCTTTGGATATTTATTTCCTTTCTTTGTGTCTTAGGTTTATCCTGTGATTTCCATTCTGTTTCCAAACTGGTTCTTATACAGTATAATGTATCTTTGAAGTATACGAGTTGGTAGGACTTTGGGTTTCTTTCGTACGCAATCACAAGACGTACGTGACGTTGGGATCACTAGTGAGCTGTGGGCCGATGATCCATTCCGAGCCTGCCTGCCCACGTATTGCTTGGGGATTGGTACCCCCAGTATGATCCTAGTTATGTGTCCCAACCGGTACGTCTGCTTTGTGACGTCTGAGTCCAGGGTCTGACACTTTTTTCCACCTAGACGCTGCTAGGAAGCTCCAAAAGAACTGGGCCGGTAGGTCACCTGATCTCAGTCCGTGTTATCGCCTCAGTGTTGTGTAGTGTTAGTGCATTGGACTCTCGTCCGAAGCAACTCCACCGGCACGGCGGCACCTCCATGCACGCTTGATCCCCCTCCCTCTTTCACATGATGCCGTTCATGTTCTCTTCCCCAGCCTTCTCCTTCCGCTCCACGCGCAACCACCACCGCCGTCCGCTTCCCGCACCTCCCCACGCCCCGCCCCCTCCGCCGACACCGCTCCTCCTCCCGCCCCGTCCTGGCTATCGAGGGAGCGGGAGCCGTCGCCGTAGAGCAGCTGGACGAACGGGCAGATCGCGCGAGAGTCAAGAAGTTGAGCAAGCTCGCGCTGCACCGAGGGCGGCACTGGCATGTGCGCGTCTCCGAGCTGCCGGACCGCTTCCTAGCGCTGTCCTCCAACGCTCCCGTTGCGGAGGTGCTCGACGAAATGTGGGTCTCCCCCTGCCGTGGGTGCCGCCTACGTCCCTGCGCCGTGCGCTCGACGCCTTTGAGTGGCTCGTGGCGAGCGGCACCGCCGGCCTGGCCCCCTACGTCGTCGCCGTCGTCCTCCGGGTCCTCGGTCGCGCTTCCTGGGCGAGGTCACCACCGTGCAGGTGTTCAACGCCATGATGGCAATGGGCGTCTACGCCCGCTCTGGACATTTCGACGACGTCCGACAGCTGCTTGACACAATGTGCGGCCAGGGCATCGAGCCGGACCTAGTTAGCTTCAACACTATGATCGATGCCAGGGTCAAGTGTGGGAGCTTAGCCTCAGGTACCGCCTTTCATTTGCTGCTCCAAGTCCGGCAGGCTGGGCTCAGGCCGGATCGTCAGTGCTTGCTCTCAACATTCCATTATGGACGATGTTGTGGCGGTGTTTAAACATATGAGTGACTCAGTGTGTCGGCCATATTTGTGGCTACCCCCGGCCACGGCGCACACTCTACAGAGCTATCATGGTGTAGAGAGCATGAGCAACCACCCAACCTCGCCGCGGCCACTCCAGGCCACGGCGCACTCTTCTCAGGCTAGCGGCCTCCCTGCCGGCCCGTATCCCTTGTCTACCTCAGTTCTGGTCAATGGTGAGTTCCAGTTCGGCTCCATCACTGCAGAATGCAGATCTGGTCTGCAGGGCGACCTGCACGCCTCTGCACCATGTCGGTTCCACTGCTGCGCCTTTCCTCTTTGCAGCTGCTCCTTCAATCGGATGATCTGCCTCAGCCACAAGTCTGTCTGTCACAGCCAAATCAACCGGCTTGAAGATGAAGATCGTCGGAACAGAGCTTGCTGCCAGGAAGGGGAAGGAAAAGATGTCTGCACACGATGCAGAGGAGGATTATGGACCTCTGCCGCCACCCCCTCCACTCAAGCTCGGTGTGCGACCTGTGCGCTTCGAGTCTCCGAAGAAGAAGGCTACGGCTGCCCACACGCGTCTGTATTCAATCATTGTAGCCCCAGTTAGCTCTGTAGCCACCAGCATGACGCAAATACCGGAGTTACTCAAGATACATGCTTGAAGTGGACAGTGGTGCGCTGCAACCATTGGTGGAGACGGATCACGCCGAGCTCCAGAACAAATCCTACCGCTGGCATGCGTGATCAATTCCGTCAGGCAAATTCAGACGACAAGACTTAGCAACTGCAAAACCTGAAGTCCAAGGGCTGTGTTTCAGATGCCTCTCTCCGGAGCACTTCGTGCGCAAATGCACTGATGTAATGCCCCGGGATTTTCCCCAATTAGAAAATTGTTTGTTTTTCTTTTTTCATCAACATGACATCATCATGCATCATTTGTAATTGTCAACCTTGAATTCAAATTGTTGCATTTAAATTCAACTCCATTTAAATTATTTTCCACTTTTAAATTCAAATACAAATCAAATTAATTTAAATGTGATATTTAAATTCTTTTCAAATATTCAAACTAATATATTAAATTGTGTATTTTTGAAACTATAAATATTTCCTAAAAGTCTATACATCTTTTCCTTTTCTATTTTGTTTTAAAATCATAAAACAGAAAAGAATAAAGCAAAGGAAATAAATAACAGGGAGAAAAATACTCACCTGGACCGAAACCTCATCTCCTGGCCCATCTATCCCAAGCCCAGCCCACCTCCTCCTCTTCCTCCTCCATACGGTCAACAAAGCGCAGAGGAGAAAAAGGCGCACATGGCCATGGCTGCCCCACCTCCAACCACTCCCCCTCCTACTTAGCCCGACCTCCTCATCTGCCCTAACCTTACATCGCCCTCTCCCTCTCAGTCGCCGCCATTTTCTCTGCTCTCTTCTTCTTCTCCTTCCATGTTTATTTTTGTTTTCTCCACCGAAAGCTCCACCGGAGGTTATCGCAGTAGCGACGCCGCGCCAGCGACGTCGAGGGTCCAGGGAGCTTCCCTGAGGCACTGCCTCGACGACTTCACCCCCCAGGCCGAGGAAATCAAGCCCTAGGCCACCGCAGCCGTCGACCTGGTCCCCGACTCCCTTGGCACTGGCGGAGCACCGCCGCCAAATTCCCCGCCTCTGGTCTTCTCCGGCATGAACAACTGCCCCGACCTCCTCCGCAGTGAGTCTCTCGTCTGTTTCCCCCTCTCCCCCGGCTCGATTCTTTCTCGTACCACCGAACTCGTCGACACCCCGTCCGGTGTATCGTCCGCCATTGTCGCCCGTGTCGAGCTCGAGCACGGACACGAGAAACACCGGCCACCTTCCTCCCTTCCGAGTACAAAAGATGCACCCCCAACACAACCCGCACTCGTAGCACGCGCTCGCACGCGAACAACGTCGCCAAATCGTGGTCTTCGGCGTCGAATCGCTCCGTCCTTCGCCTCTGTCTGTATTATTCGTTTCAGTTTCGTCAGGCAGTTTGTCTTCCTTTTTCGAGTTAAAAAGATCTAGTTGCCTAGTGTATAACAAACACCACAAGGACCATCTGGCTAGCGCAGCGCTCCGGCTCGTCTACGCGTTGCGGGTTCGAACCCTCCCTCCGGCGCGAGATGAATAAAACTCGCTCCTTTTTTTTACCCACGGACATATTAGGCCCACCAGTCAGCGGCCCACCGTGCCAGCACAACCCATCCCCTGCCAGCGTGGCGCACGGGCCCGCATGGCAGCCTACGAGGCCAGGAATATTACACCGAGCCTCATGTGCTCTTTTCTTTGCAGTTAAGCCCTCGTAAGCAACTTTCCCATCACTGTTAGGTCCCTGTAATTTACAGAAAAATCCCTAGACTTAATATGCTAATATCTTTTATTCTATAATTCCAAATCAAATAATCTTTATATGTTTATTTATCAGAAAAAAGCAATGAATATTAATATGACATTTGAATGCCATTTTGCATCTTTTATTTTAATTGCTTAGTGTAATTTATTTGTTGCACCTAAATAATTAAATATGGAATGTGTTGGGCTTTATTTAATTATTGCTCTATTCAATTTAATTTAATTAGATCACCCATGCCATGTGTTACCATGTTAACCAACATTTAATATTGTTGAGTAGATAAATAACTTGCACCTAAATATTAATTTTCGGGTTGCTTTCCCGCTTAATTTGGATTAATTGCATTTGTTTTGCATCTTGCCATGCCATGCATCATTCTCATGACCATGCTGGATCTTTTGCCGTAGTTATAAAATGCATCTTTTACGCTTTCCAGTGTTTGTTGCTTCTTCGCGGATAAGACTTTGAGATGTGTGAGCAACGACAAGATCTGCTTCCATGCGGGATTCCAGGCAAGCAAAGTTTTCTTGTTTACCTATACATTGTCTTTCATTCCTGCCGTTGATCTCTGCTACCCTAGTATTTGATTCTTTATCGCGATCTCATCACATGTTTAACCTGCAGCCTATCCAGCTTTATCCCCACATCCTAATACCTGTTGCATGTTTATCTGTTGGCCTTGTGAGTCGTAGCGCATGCTTAGAGTTCTTTGTGCTAGTCGGCTGTCTGTCTTATTTATTTCACCTGCTCAGTATGATAGGTTGTTCTACCTTAATAAAATGTTGTCATTTGTTGGGAATTATAACTAAAAGATAAGACACCGGCGGAAGGCTTTGCGAGGTGCTTTGTTCTGCTAAGTGTCGACCTAGGAACTGAGATTTTGTCCTCAGATCCTATTTTGAGCGCACTATCCGCTTGTGGGAGGCCCTATGGAGCCCCCTGCGGCTTCGATCTTATCCGCTTCTTATCCAGGGCGCCGCAAGTAGTTCGGGCTTTCCATTTGATGCATGCATATGGTTACATGACGATCTCATGATGATGGAGTAGTCGATTCTCATATAGGGTGGCACGTTCTTAGAGTGCTATGAAGGTCGATCCCGCGGGTACTTGACCTGATTAGTCGTGCACACAATCATGCGGTTCCCTGGATGGGTTGTAGAGAAGAGATTTGCCGTGTCGAGATGCCCTACCTTCTGCCTTTGCCTTTTGGGGTTGATCGAACGAGTACGGGTCCAGTAGTGCACCCCTGCAGGGTATAATCTTATCGATGAGCCGTGTCGATGGTTATGGACAACTTGGTGATGATGCTTGCTAACAAGATCTAGACAACTTGCCCATAATTAAGGTTAATTAATTTGACTAGTAACATAGAATTTCTTTCACAATAAATGGTAACTAAAACTGTTCAATGTGTGAGTTTCCCGAATTGCTTCCTCATACTTGGTTGAGGGGGTAAATCCGAGGACGGGTTATGATTGGTGTTAGTTGTAGTTGTTTACTTATGCGCTCTCTTATCCCTCTCTAATTAGACGAAAGTTGTAGCGTGTCTCTTTAGGTTGCTAGTGCTGCTGTGTAACATCCCAATATTTTATAATGTTAAAAAATCACAAAAATTTAAATTTTTGTTTTTGATTAAAATAAAACATTAAATGCATAAGAAAACCAACTATAAAAGACTTCAAACATATTGAAAGAGTTTAATAATTCAAATATCTCAAGTAATGATTATTTCCAAAAGTTGTTTCAAATTAAACATCTTATTATCCATTGTATTTCCTAAAGCTCAATATATTATTTGACAAATGATTTGCCAACCTTCAAAAGATTTTCATGTAATACAGAGTATCTTTTAAGTATTTGATTTCAACCCTAGCCATAGCCAATCATAAATTAAAATAAATTTTACAAGTGTTCTTTAAACTATTTAATAATAGTATATTTGCAAAATGGTTTTATTCTTTTACCTGTAGTCAAAGCATAGTTTTGTAAATGTCAAGTCTATAGTTTATAACTTTAAAACTTCATAGATTTAAATTAATGAATTATCCAAATAACTTCTCACGTCTCATGAACTTCGTTTTCAAGGAATACCTCGACAAGTTCGTGGTAGTCTATCTCGATGACATTCTTATCTACTCCAAATCCGAGGAAGAACACAGAGAACATCTACGTCTTATCTTGTTGAAACTCCGAGAAGATCGCCTCTACGCCAAGTTCTCCAAGTGTGAATTATGGCTTCCTAAAGTATCCTACCTTGGTCATGTCATCTCTTCTGAAGGCATTTTTGTTGATCCAGAAAAAGTGAAGGCCATTGTTGAATGGTTGCCTCCTACAACGGTGAAACAAGTCAAGAGCTTTCTTGGCATGGCTAGCTATTGCCGTCGATTTATTGAGAACTTCTCCAAAATCGCAAAGCCGCTCACCGATCTTACTAGGAATGATAGAAAGTTTCTTTCGACTCCAAAGTGTGATGAGAGCTTCAATCTCTTGAAAGCTACACTCACTTCTACTCCTATTCTAGTCGGCCTAGACACTTCCAAACCTTTCCAAATTTTCTGTGATGCTTCCCTTCAAGGACTAGGCGCAGTCCTCATGCAAGAATGCAAAGTTGTGGCTTATGCATCTCGTCAGTTGCAACCTCATGAGCTTAACTATCCTACACATGACCTTGAACTTGCAGCAATCATGTATGCCCTCAAGGTTTGGAAACCTTATTTATTGGGGCACAATTGCGATATCTTCACCGATCACAAGAGTCTCAAATATCTCTTCACTCAACCAGATTTGAAACTCAGGAAAACAAGGTGGCTTGAGAAACTCTCTGATTTCGATCCCACTATCTCTTAAACTCCAAGCAAGGCTAATATAATGGCTGATGCTCTTAGTCGCAAGTCCTATTGCAACAACCTCATGGTTGAGGACATCCAACCTCCTCTTCACGAAGAATTCAAGAAGCTTAATGTCCAAGTGGTTCCATCTGGTTTTCTTGCAAACTTGATTGCCACTCCTACACTTGAGGATAAAATATGTGCCGCATAGTTGCGCGATTCTGGTGTCAAGAATATCAAAGTTAACATCGGCCAGGATAAGTACAAGAGTTTCTCTCTCAATGACAAGGGTACCTTGCTCTTTGAAGGACGCATTGTAGTGCCCAACCTTGACAGCTTAAGAGAGTTGATTCTCAAGGAGCCTCATGATATTCCGCTTTCTATCCACCCTGGCAGCACAAAGATGTACCAGGATCTCAAGCAAATCTATTGGTGGATCAGGATGAAGCGTGAATTGCTCGCTATGTGTCTCAGTGTGATGTTAGTTGTCATGTCAAGGCAGTTCATCAGAAACCACCTGGACTTCTCCAACCACTGCAAATTCCTGAGTGGAAATGGGACAAGATCGAAATGCACTTCGTTACTGGGTTTCCAAAGTCCAAGAAGGGCAACGATGCAATCTTTGTTGTCATTGATCGTCTCTCCAAAGTGGCTCACTTCTTCCGAGTCAAAGAGACAGTCTCAGCTAGTCAGTTGGCAGAACTCTATATGACAAGACTGGTTCCTTTACATGGTGTTCCGTTGGCAATAAGCTCAGATCGTGGAAGTATCTTCACTTCTCGATTTTGGGATAGCTTTCAGAAAACCTTGGGTACCAAACTTCTGTTCAGCACCGCTTACCATCCGCAAACAAGTGGACAAGTTGAAAGGGTGAATCAAGTTCTGAAGGATATGCTCAGAGCTTGTGTTATCTCCTTTGGCATGAAATGGGAGGATTGCCTTCCGTATGTTGAGTTCTCCCACACCAACAGCTTCCAAGCAAGTCTAGTCATGGCTCCCTTCGAAACTCTCTATGGGAGCAAATACAAAACTCCTCTTTATTGGTCTCAAGCTGGTGAACGTCAATTCATTGGCCCTGACATAATCCAGTAGGCTGAAGAAAAGGTTTGCATCATTCGTGACAATCTGAAGATTGCCAGGTCTCGTTAGAAAAGATATTATGATATCAAGCACAGGGACATGGTCTATGCACCTGGTGATCAAACTTACCTTCGTGTCACTCCTCTGAGATGCACGCAACACTTTGACATCAAATGCAAGCTCGCTCCGCGTTATGTTGGGCCTTTCAACGTTCTTTCAAGGCATGGTGATTTGGCCTACCGTCTGGAACTTCCTCCAAACCTCTCCAAAGTGCACGATGTCTTCCACGTGTCACAACTCAAGAAGTGCTTCCAAGATCCAGGATGTTGTAACAGCCCGTTTGTAACTTTCCAAAAATAGGTGTTTGGTTGTGCTATAAAATGTTGAATCATGTCATCATTTACATATGTGGTTGCATTTAATTAAATATGATTGCATCAACATCCTTTTCCAATTTAAGTACTTTTTTTTCAAATTCAAATGCATCTCAAAGCAATTCAAATGAAGTTTCAAATTATTCATAAATAATTAAACCAGATATTAAAATGACTATTTTGAAACTACTAAAAATTGTGTAAAAGTGTTGTCATGTTTTCTTTCTCTGATTTTGTTAAAAGACAAAAACCAGAAAAGAAGAAAAAGAAAAACAGTACAAAAAAAAGAAGCCAGGCCGAGATGGGCCAAATCCGGCCCATCTCAGCCCAGCTGCAAGCCGACCGACCCACCCCGGTCTTCGTCTCCGTACGGACGGGGAGAGCCCCCTTTCCAGCGTGGAGGAGCACGACAATGGCAGAGGCTGCCATGCCGCCCCCACGGCCACCTCCTCTCCTCTCCCCCTTCTTTAAATCGGGCCCACCCCCCATAAACCTAACCCTAACCCTAGCCCATCGCACAGGCCGCCGCCGTCCCTTCTCCCCGTCAACCACCGCCGCAACCGGAGTAGACGACGACCACCGCTCACCTCCTTCCTCCTCTCCGTCGCCCGGCGCCGTCCCTCCTCGCCATCCGCCCCCTCTCGGTGAGCCGCAGCTCCCAGACCCCTTTCCCCTTTCCTTCCGCCTCGTTTTGGTCGGTATTCAAGCCGGCGCCGGAGACGGGTGCGCACGGCCGTGCCTCCACAAGAACGCCGAGCACGAACGCGAGGTGCTGGCTTCTCTTCCGTGCTTCCGAGCACCAAAACGAAAGCACCACGGCTCCCGCACCCAACTCGCATCCAAACGGACGCGCAGCGCCGCTGGAACGTGGTCGCCACCGGCGATTATCGCCGCCGCTGCGTACTGCTCACGCTATTCTTCAGTTTCGTCAGATTAGGAAAAATCGTGGCCTTTTCCATTTAAAAGGAATCTGTTACTAATCCTAACACTAACCGCACACCTAAACAAACTAGCTAACGGAGCCGCGCCGTTCTCCACGCACTCACTCGCGAGTTCGATCCCCCGGGGTGCGAGGAGAAATGCCCCCTTTTTTTCCTATTTTGGTCGCGCTGACACCACGGGCCCACTGGTCAGCGACCATGGAGCCCGCAACGTGCGCAGTGAGCGTAGTCAGCGCCACGTGGGCGCCGGCCCCGCGCGTCAGTGACCCGGGGTGAGTTTCCCCGCGGTGAGAAAACCCCTGCGCCTGCTTTTAGCACCGAGCCCCCTGGGACTCTGGTTTTACACAGGGACCCTTCCAGGTAGAATTTCCCATCACGGATAAGTCCTGGAAATTTCAGAGAACACGCCTAGGTTTATAAATGCAATAAGTTTAAATCTATAAACTCAAATAAAATAAATTTTATATGTTTTTATATCAGAAAAATGCAATAAAAATTAATATAACATTCTTATGTCATTTTGCATCATTTATTTTAAATGCTTAGTTTAATTTAACAATTGCAATTAAATAATTAAAATTATGAATGGTGGGGTAATAAATATATAATGCCCTAATTCTGTTTAATATGCTCATATCTTTTACACCATGTCTTAACATGATAATAAAAATTTAATTTGAGTTGTAGATAAATAAGTTGCAATTAATTACTAAATATGTAACGTGTTGGCCAAATAATTAATTAATGTCTTTTCCATTTAAATTAATTAGATCACCATACCTTCTATATATGTTAAGCAACATTTAATTTGTTGGATACCCAAATAACTTGCAACCTAATCTTTTGTCGGGATTTCATCCCCGCTTTAAATATGACCTAATCATCTCATACCATAATGCACCATCACTTGTTTGCGCATTTCTTTGTATTGATTATTGCTTCCTATTGTCTGTGTTTGGCTTTCTCTGGGTAGACGACGACGTGCCTGCTGCGAGTACCTACGATACTGAGGTTCCAGCTTTCGTGCTAGGCCACGAGCTGCCAGGCAAGATTCTGCTAACCGGTTACACGACTGTTTGGTTTTCATTCTTGCCTTTTGATCTATGCTATCCTAGTTTTCGATTCTTGAACGGTGATCCCATCACATGTTTATCCTGCATCCTATACAGCTATATGTCCACAACCTATAACCCCTTGCATGTTTATCTGTTGGCCTTTGCGAGTCGTAGTGCATGCTTAGAATTGGTTGTGCAAGTCGTTCCTTTGTCTTTTATCTCATATGCTTAGTATGATAGATTATTCTATTTTAATAAACTGATGTCTTATTTTGGTGTATTATAATTAAAAGATAAGGCACCAGGCGGAAGGCCTTGCGAGGTGCTTTGTTCTGCTCAGTGTCGACCTAGGAACTGAGATTTTGTCCTCGGATCCAATTTTGAGCGCACTAACCACTTGTGGGAGGCCCTATGGAGCCCCCCTCGACTTTGACTGGAACTTCAACTTGTCCGGGAGCCGCACCTAGTTCGGGTTTTCCATTTGTCTCATATGCATCGATACTAGTGTAGTATTTTACTTTGGCGGTGTGCCTGTTTTCATTCATATAGGGCGCGGCCTGTTGGTGCGGAGGGGTGTGTCATGCGGGAGTCCGCACCCTTTTGGCCGGGACCAGCATAGCTCCCGTGGCTCCTGGACTTGTTGCGGTGAAGGAAAAGAGTTGGGTTGAAAGTCTGTAATGTTTTTGACTGGGTTGATCGTGCGAGTATGGGTCCAGTAGTGCACCCCTGCAGGGTATAATCTTATCGATGAGCCGTGTCCACGGTTATGGACGACTTGGTGATGATGTTGGCTAACAAGATCTAGACAACTTACACCTAATCATTGTTAATTAATTTGACTTGTAATATAGAATTACTTACACCCTAAATGGTAACTAAAATTGTTAACGTGTGAGTATTCCCGAATTGTTTCCTCATACTTGGTTGAGGGGGTTAATTAGAGAATGGGTTATGTCTGGTGTCAGTTGTAGATGGCTACTTAAACGCTCTCTTATCCCTCTCTAATTAGACAGAAGGTTTAGCGCGTCTCTTTAGGTTGCTAGTGCTGCTGCCGCTAAGTACACCTACCCCCATACTTTGGGAATCTTACTGTTTTGTAACCTGTTAGCTTAAGCTTGTTCGATACGCTTCGGTGTATTGACCCGTTCGCGGGCTGTGGTTTTTTCTGCAGTTGAGGATTCTCCTTACGACCAGGTTGGTGGATACTACGTGGAGTTCGACGACGAGATCTACGACGAGTAGTTAGAGTTCCCCTAGGCTTCTTCCTGGTTGACCGCATGGATGGGCATTCTTTTCCCGTTTCAGCCTTGAGCCCTTTTCTTCTTGTCTGTACTCAGACCGGTTTGTTTTCGCTGCATGATGTAATGTTGGAACATGTGTCCTCTGATTGGTGCCATTCGCTATATTTTGCTCAGTGAGAGCTTTTGGATAATTATTTCCTTTCTTTGTGTCTTAGGTTTATTCTGTGGTTTCAACTTGTTAAAAATCCGACTCGTATACCATGTGTGTATGGTTGAATTATCCGAGTTGGAAGACTTTTTGGGTTCTTGCGTGCACAATCTTGAAACGTATGTGACGTTGGGATCGCCAAGAGCTGTCGGCCGATAATCCATTCCGAGCCTGGCCTGCATGTTTCCTGGGATTGGTATTCCCCAGTATGCTCTTGGTTATATGGCCCAACCGATACGCTTTGTTTGTGTAGCCTGAATTCAGGGTCTGACAGTTGGTATCAGAGCCTAAACGCCCTCAGGTTCCCTTCTACTGGTCGTTGTTTGAGTCTAGAAAAATATTTTGTACCTATCAGGAAATTCTAAAACGTGAGAGTAGGAATTATGTTCTTTTACTTCTTTCCACACCCACCCTCCCTATTATTCTGGTAAGGAAGTGTTACGATATTTTCCCTTCTCACCTAAATTTTAAAATTAGGACATCACGTGTTCTGGGTTTTCCGTAGTACCATACTTGCAGGTGTCTTCAAGGTGGTGCTTTTCGCTTCAGCAGTTATCAACCTCTTCGGCTACGTTCAGTTTCATTCTTGAATCAATCAGTTGTTTCTCCTCTTTGGTGGAGTTATGTCAAGCTCAATTGGTGTTTCCTAGTTGTAGTTCTAGTCTTCGTTCTTACGTCTCTTTAAACCTTTCTAGAAATGAACAAAGTGGCAAACCATGATGGATGGCCATGTCTCGTTCCTTGTTTTCTTTTCTAAGCAATCTTAAGTTTTCCTTTTAGCACTTACGTTGGATTTTGTTTATCCGATTATGGTGTTAACGTTGTATCCTCCTCAGGATGGAGAGTGGCGAAGAAGATACTCCAATGCCTTTCCAAATGGGCCAAGTTTTGTCTCAGATGACGCAAGTTTTGAGTCAAATTCAGCAAAACCAGAACCAGAGCAACAACTGTGTGTCAATTGTGCAGTTTCTCCAGCTCAATCCCCGCACGTTTGATGTTCCCTCTGAGCCACTCGATGCTGATGACTGGCTGCGTGAGATGAACAATGCTCTGGCTGTTTCTCATGTGTCCGATGAGGACCGTGTTCCTTATGTCACCTACCTGCTCCGCGGTGAATCCATGTCTTGGTGGGAGAACTTCCTAGAGTTACGAGCACCAGGTGTTGTGACTACTTGGGATGAGTTCAAGGAGGCTTAAATGCCACCATATTCCAGATGGGGTCATGGAAAGAAAGCGGGAAGAACTCTATGAGTTGACTCAGGGTAGCATGTCTGTGTTGGACTATCAAGCTGAGTTCAATCGGTTGGCCCGCTATGCTCAGGATGAGGTATCAACTGATGCCAAAAAGCAAGCCAAATTCCGCAGAGGTATAAACCCAGATCTTATGTACGCACTCACTCTTATCAAGTGCGATACCTTTGAAGACCTGGTCGACACAGCTCTCCGAGAGGAATTTGGACGTGAGAAGTTCGAAGAATCTCGTAAACACTCTCTTGAAACAACTTCTTCTCCATCAGATTCTACACCTCCGCAGAAACGTAGGGTTTGGGTACCCTATGCAGCTCAAACTCAACTCATCCACAGTCCAATCTCTCCGAGGTTTTCTTCCGGTCTAACCAACCCAGCTTCAGCTACAAGGAGTTTCGTCGAGCAGACAACGCCTATAGTTCCAAACTCTTCGGTCAATTGTTTTAAGTGCGGTGAGCCGGGCCACTTCTCTTACAAGTGTCCGCAAAACAGACTCCCTCTATACCTTGTCTCCCTAAGAGTTGTGCTTTTACTCCTCAGGCCCCCAACATCAACAAAAGGTATGTTGGTAGACGCGCAATGGTGAATCATGTTACAGCAAAAGAAGCAGAGGAAGCTACTTATGTGGTTCTTGGAAATCTATTTGTGAACTCTATCCTCGCTAAAATGTTGTTTGATTCTGGTGCGTCCCATTCTTTCCTCTCGCAAAGTTTTGCTTCCAGCAATGGTGTTCCTTTCGAAAAGATGGACAGCCCTGTCTTAGTGCAGCAACCAGGATCCAAATGGCTTACAAAGGAAGTTAGCCTGAACAACGAGATCTTAATCGGAAATCTTCCATTCTAAGCGTCTCTTATTGCTCTTCGTTCTTCAGACATTGATGTCATCCTAGGGATGGATTGGCTTGTGGCTAATAAAGCAATCATTGACTGTACTGCTAAATCTGTTAAGCTTACCCATTCTTCTGGCTAGATAGTCTATTTCTATTCAAAAACTCCATCTGTTCAGTTGTATGCTCTCAATGTTCATCCTCTACCTGCTAGGGAAGATATACCGGTGGTCCGAGACTTTCATGACGTCTTTCCTGAAGAATTGCCAGGCATGCCACCTGACAGAGCCGTGGAGTTCGTTACTGAACTAGAACCAGGCACTGCTGCTATCTCCAAACGTCCTTACAAGATGGAACCCAAAGAACTGGCTGAGCTTAAGACACAGCTAGAGGAGTTGGAAAGTAAAGGTCATATCCAACCTAGTACTTCTCCTTGGGGTTGTCCTACTCTGTTTGTCAAAAAGAGGGACACGACTGAGCGACTGGTTTTTGACTACCGTCCTCTGAACAAGAAAACCATCAAGAACAAGTATCCTCTCCCTCGCATCAATGACATGTTTGATCAACTCGCGGGTGCTAAGGTTTTCTCCAAGTTGGACATGAGGTCAGGTTATCACCAGATCAAGATCCGCAAAGAAGACATTCCAAAGACAGCTTTCACCACTCGTTATGGTCTCTACGAATACACTGTCATGTCTTTCGGTCTCACAAATGCTCCGGCGACTTCCTCACGTCTCATGAACTTCGTTTTCATGGAATACCTCGATAAGTTCGTGGTAGTCTATCTCGATGACATTCTTATCTATTCCAAAACCGAAGAAGAACACGGAGAACATCTACGCCTTATCTTGTTGAAGCTCCGAGAACACCGTCTCTACGCCAAGTTCTCCAAGTGTGAAAGTCTGGCTTCCTAAAGTATCCTACCTTGGTCATTTCATTTCTTCTGAAGGCATTTCTGTTGATCCAGAAAAAGTGAAGGCCATTGTTGCATGGTTGTCTCCTACATCGGTGAAACAAGTCAGGAGTTTCCTTGGCATGGCTAGCTATTGCCGTCAATTTATTGAGAACTTCTCCAAAATCGCTAAGCCTCTCACCGATATTACTAGGAAGGATAGAAAGTTTCTTTGGACTCCAAAGTGTGATGAGAGCTTCAATCTCTTGAAAGCTAAACTCACTTCTACTCTTGTTCTAGTTGGCCCTGACACTTCCAAACCTTTCCAAATCTTCTGCGATGCATCTCTTCAAGGACTAGGCGCAGTCCTCATGCAAGAACGCAAAGTTGTGGCTTATGCATCTCGTCAGTTGCAGCCTCATGAGCTCAACTATCCTACACATGATCTTGAACTTGCAGCAATCATGTATGCCCTCAAGGCTTGGAGACCTTATTTGTTGGGGAACAGCTGTGAGATCTTCACTGATCACAAAAGTCTCAAATATCTCTTCACTCAACCAGATTTGAACCTCAGGCAAACAAGGTGGCTTGAGAAGCTCTCAGATTTCGATCTTACCATCTCTTACACTCCAGGCAAAGCTAATGTAATGGTTGATGCTCTCAGTCGCAAGTACTATTACAACAACCTCATGGTTGAGGACATCCAACCTCCTCTTCACGAAGATCTCAAGAAGCTCAATCTTCAAGTGGTTCCTTCTGGTTATCTGGCAAGTTTGATTGCCACTCCTACACTTGAGGATAAGATCCGTGCCGCACAGTTGCTTGATTCTGGTGTCAAGAATATCAAAGCAAACATCGGCAAGGATAAGTACAAGAGCTTCTCTCTCGATGACAAGGGTACCTTGCTATTTGAAGAACGCATTGTAGTGCCCAAGCTTGACAGCTTAAGAGAGCTCATTCTTAAGGAGGCTCATGATACTCAGCTTTCTATCCACCCTGGCAGCAAAAAGATGTACCAGGATCTCAAGACAATCTATTGGTGGACCAGGAAGAAGCGTGAAATTGCTCGCTATGTGTCTCATTGTGATGTTTGCTATCGTGTCAAGGTAGTTCATCAGAGACCACCTGGACTTCTTCAACCACTGCAAATTCCTGAATGGAAATGGGACAAGATCGAGATGGACTTCGATACTGGGTTTCCAAAGTCCAAGAAAGGCAACGATGCAATCTTGTTGTCATTGATCGTCTCTCCAAAGTGGCTCACTTCTTCCCAGTCAAAGAGACAGTATCAGCTAGTCAGTTGGCAGAACTCTATATGACAAGACTGGTTCCTTTACATGGTGTTTCATTGGTTATAAGCTTAGATCGTGGAAGTATCTTCACTTCTCGATTTTGGGATAGCTTTCAGAAAGCCTTCGGTACCAAACTTCTCTTCAGCACAACTTACCATCCGCAGACAAGTGGACAGATTGAAAGAGTGAACCAAATTTTGGAGGATATGCTCAGAGCTTGTGTTATCTCCTTTGGCATGAAATGGGAGGATTGCCTTCTGTATGCTGAGTTTTCCTACAACAACAGCTTCCAAGCAAGTCTAGGCATGGCTCCCTTTGAAGCTCTCTATGGCCGCAAATGCAGAACTCCTCTCAATTGGTCTCAAGCTGGTGAACGTCAATTCTTTGGCCCTGATATTATCCAGGAGGCTGAAGAAAAGGTTCGCATCATTTGTGACAATCTGAAGATTGACCAGTCTCGGCAGAAAAGCTATTATGATAGCAAGCACAGGGACATGGCCTATGCACCTGGTGATCAAGCTTACCTTCGTGTCACTCCTCTAAGAGGCACACAACGCTTTGGCATCAAAGGCAAGCTCGCTCCGCATTATGTTGGGCCTTTCAACGTTCTTTCAAGGCGTGGTGAATTGGCTTACCGTCTGGAACTTCCTCGAAACCTCTCCAAGGTGCACGATGTCTTCCACGTGTCACAACTCAAGAAGTGCTTCCAAGATCCAGGACGTGCAGTTGATCATGGATCTATTGAACTTCGAGAAGATCTCTGTAATGTGGAACAACCGATTTGCATTCTTGACGAAGCTGAACGTCGCACCCGTAACAACACTTTCAAGTTCTACAAGCTTCAGTGGTCTCATCATTCTGACAAGGAAGCTACATGGGAACATGAAGACCACCTCCGTGCCGAGTATCCCGACCTCTTCGTTACTCCATGAAGAATCTCGGGGTGTGATTCCTTTGAGGGGGGAGTGTTGTAACAGACCGTTTGTAACTTTCCAAAAATAGGTGTTTGGTGGTGCTATAAAATGTTGAATCATGTCATTATTTACATATGTGGTTGCATTTAATTAAATATGATTGCATCAACATCCTTTTCCAATTTAAGTTCTTACTTTTTTTAAATTCAAATGCGTCTCAAATCAATTCAAATGAAGTTTCAAATTATTCATAAATAATTAAACCAGATATTAAAATGACTATTTTGAAACTACTAAAAATTGTGTAAAAGTGTTGTCATGTTTTCTTTCTCTGATTTTGTTAGAAGACAAAAACCAGAAAAGAAGAAAAAGAAAAACAGTACGAAAAAAAGGAGCCAGGCCGAGATGGGCCAAATCCGGCCCATCTCAGCCCAGCTGCCAGCCGACCGGCCCACCCCGGTCTTCGTCTCCGTACGGACGGGGAGAGCCCCCTTTCCAGCGTGGAAGATCATGACAATGGCAGAGGCTGCCATGCAGCCCCCACGGCCACCTCCTCTCCTCTCCCCCTTCTTTAAATCGGGCCGCACCCCCCGTAAACCTAACCCTAACCCTAACCCATCACACGGGGCGTCGCCGCCCCTACTCCCCGTCAACCACCGCCGCCACCGGAGTAGCTGACGACCACCACTCGCCTCCTTCATCCTCTCCGTCGCCCGGCGCCGTCCCTCCTCACCATCTGCCCCCTCTCGGTGAGCCGCAGCTCCCAGACCCCTTTCCCCTTTCCTTCCGCCTCGTTTTGGTCGGTATTCTCGCCGGCGCCGGAGACGGGTGCGCACGGCCGTGCCTCCACAAGAACGCCGAGCACGAATGCCAGGTGCTGGCTTCTCTTCCGTGCATCCGAGCACCAAAACGAACTCACCCACGGCTCCCGCACCCAATTCGCATCCAAACAGACGCGCAGCGCCACTGGAACGTGGTCGCCGCCGCTGCATACTGCTCATGCTATTCTTCAGTTTCGTCAAATTAGGAAAAATCATAGCTTTTTCCGTTTAAAAGGAATCTGTTACTAATCCTAACACTAACCGCACACCTAAACCAACTGGCTAACGGAGCCGCGCCGTTCTCCGCGCACTCGCTTGCGAGTTCGATCCCCCGGGGTGCGAGGAGAAATGCCCCCTTTTTTCCTATTTTGGTCGCGCTGACAGCACGGGCCCCGGGGTGCCATTCGCTATATTTTGCTCAGTGAGAGCTTTTGGATAATTATTTCCTTTCTTTGTGTCTTAGGTTTATTTTGTGGTTTCAACTCGTTAAAAATCCGACTCGTATACCATGTGTGTATGGTTGAAGTATACGAGTTGGAAGACTTTTTGGGTTCTTGCATGCACAATCTTGAAACATATGTGACGTTGGGATCGCCAAGAGCTGTCGGCCGATGATCCATTCCGAGCCTGGCCTGCATGTTTCCTGGGATTGGTATTCCTCAGTATGCTCTTGGTTGTGTGGCCCAACCGATACGCTTTTTTGTGTAGCCTGAATTCAGGGTCTGACAGATGTGCAGCTGATCATGGATCAATTGAACTTCGAGAAGATCTCTCTTATGTGGAACAACCTATTCGCATTCTTAACAAAGCTGAACGTCGCACCCGTAACAACAATGTCAAGTTCTACAAAGTCCAATGGTCTCATCATTCTGACAAGGAAGCTACATGGGAACACGAAGAGCACCTCCATGCCGAGTATCCCGATCTCTTCATCTCTCCATGAAGAATCTCGGGGCGTGATTCCTTTGAGGGGGGGGGGGGGGGGGGAGTGTAGTAACATCCCAACTAATCCCTTCCTAGAATGTTGTGTTTTGTTGTGCAATAAAGAAACATCATGGCATCATTTCATTTTTGTCACAACTTAAATTAAATTGTTGCATTTAAAGTTAAATCACTCACTTTTAACTTCAAATGCAAATTTCAAATCTTTTAAAATGTGATGTTACAATCTTTGCAAAAAAAAACTAGTTTATTAAATTGCCTACTTGAAACTAAAAATATTTTGTAAAGTTTATCTATTCAAATTGTTTTTCTATTATGTTTTAAAAATAAAAAACAGAAAAGAAATAAAAGGAAAAATAAAAACAGCAGAAAAAACCTTACCTTTGGCCGAAGTGGGCCGTTCGGCCCAACTCCGGCCCAGCTCAGCCCAGCGATCCCTCTCTCCCTCTCGTCTTCTCCGTACAGGAGAGAAGCTTTCCACCGTGGCCATGGCATGGCTCACCGCTCCTCGCGCCCACCGAGCCCTACTCCTTTTCCCCTCTCCTATAAACTGCCCAGCGCCCCCGCAAACCCTAACCCTAGCTCTACCCTTCCCCACCGCTGAACGCTCTTTTCCCCTCGCTCACGCCGTCCCATGGAGACCGAGGCGCCAAGCTCGGCTCCAGCGTGAACCCGTGCTCCTCCTCCCCTTATGCTTCGCCAGCAGCTGCCCCACGACCTCCTCCGTCTTCGTCCCCGATGTCGTCCGGACTCGGGAGCAGCGAGGACAACCACACAGGGTCTTCTTCCTCGACGCCGGCCGTGGCACCACATCCTCTTCTCCGACACCGACCGCTCGTCTCCGGCCTCCCCGCGCCTCCTCCTCTCTCCACCGTACCCACCTCGGTGAGCCGCACCTCCTTCGCCACTTTTCCCCTTCCCGTTCTTCCCCGTTCGCCGCAATTTCACTGGCGCCGGAGTGCACCACCACGGACACGGCGACACCCGCACGTTTCATGCACGAACACGAGGGAAAAGGCCTCCTTTTTTGCACCCGAGCATGCACACGAAACCACCACCCCCTCTGCTCACACGCAAGCACCCGCACGCGAGCCCAGCGCCACCAAATCGTGGTCGATGCCGGCCAGTTTCTCCGCCGCGACGTCTGTTTCCGTTTCCAGTTTCGTCAGAAACTCGCACGTTTTAGTTTCGACAATATTCAGTGTTTGCACATCTTGTTAAACTCAATACGTTCCATAATGCATCACCAACACGAACCCGACCTACTGCCTTGCGCAACCGCTCTGTTCCATCCGTCCTCGCGCGTCGGGCGTTCGAATCCCATGGGCGCGTTGAACAGAAGCCCACCTTTTTCCTTTTCCACGCTCAGTAACAGGGAGGGCCCACCGGTCAGTGACCGCGGGGCCCGCAGCGGCCAGCGCAGCGCCCAATAAGCACTGGCCCCGCCTGTCATCCTCTCCGGCTGGAACCAGGCGCGGTAACAAAAGACAGATTCAGATCCGGATCTGGATTTTTGCGCAGAGCCCCCTGTAATTTCTGTTTTCTACACAGGGCACCTCACAGATACTTTTCGATCACGAACAAGTCCCTCGTTTTTGCAGTTTAGTCCAGAAACTTAAAACATTAATAACTTTATTTTAACAATTCCAATTAAATAATCTTTATATGTATTATTATCAGAAAAATGCAATTAACAACATTATACCATTCATGCATCATTTTGCATCATTTGATTTCATTGCTTAGTTTAAATTAACACATGCACCTAATTAATTAAATATGGAATGTGTGGGGTAATTAAATACATGTATTGCCCTATTCCATTTAAATTGACTAGCACATATATACTATATCTTGCCATGTTAAACAACATTTAATTTGATGTGTAGATAAATAACTTGAACCTAAATATTAATTGTCAGGATTGGATTCCTGCTTAATTTGGATTAAGTGTATGTCGTATTGCATCTTGCCATGTCATGCACCATCAATTGTTTGTGCATTTCCATGTATTGATTATGTTTCCTATTTGTCTATGTTTTGCTCTTCTCTGGGTAGATGACGACGTGTCTGCTGACGGTACTTATGTCCCTGAGGTTCCAACTTTTGTGTCGGGCCACGAGCTGCCAAGCAAGCTACTGCTAACCTGTTACATGTTGTTTGATTTTCATACTTGCCGTTGATCTCTGCTACCCTAGTATTCAATTCTTGTGTCACGATCCCATCACATGTTTATCCTGCAGCCTATAAAGCTTTATCCCCATATCCAATCACCTGTTGAATGTTTATCTGTTGGCCATTGCGAGTCATAGTGCATGCTTAGAGTTGATTGTGTGAGTCGTCCGTCTGCCTTTTGTTCCACTTTGGGAGTCTTTCAGTTTTGTAACTTGTTAGCTCTAGCTTGTTCGATACGCTCCGATGTATTGACCCGTTCGCGGGCTATGTGCAGTTGAGGAGTCTCCGTACGACCATGTGGGTGGCTACTTTGTGGAGTTCGATGACGAGATCTATGACGAGTAGTTAAAGTTCCCCTGGGCTTCTTCCTGGTGGACCGCGTGGATGGGCTTTCTCTTTTCGTTTCGGCCTTGCGCCTATTTGCTTCGTGTCTGTACCCAAACTTGGCATGTTTTCGCTGAATGATGTAATGTTGGGACATGTGTCCTCTGCTTGTTGATATTCGCTATATTTTGTTCAGTGAGAGATTTGGATATTTATTTACTTTCTTTGTGTCTTAGATTTATCCTGTGATTTCCATTCTGTTTCCAAACTGGTTCGTATACAGTATAATGTATGTTTGAAGTATACGAGTTGGTAGGACTTTGTGTTTCTTTCGTGCGCAATCACAAGACGTACGTGACGTTGAGATCACTAGTGAGCTGTGGGGCCGATGATCCATTCCGAGCCTGCCTGCCCACGTATTGCTTGGGGATTGGTACCCCCAGTATGCTCCTAGTTATCTGTCCCAACCGGTACGTCTTCTTTGTGACGTCTGAGTCCATGGTCTGACACTTTTTTCCACCTAGACGCTGCTAGGAAGCTCCAAAAGAACTGGGCCGGTAGGTCACCTGATGTCAGTCCGTGTTATCGCCTCAGTGTTGTGTAGTGTTAGTGCATTGGACTCTTGTCCGAAGCACCGGAACTCCACCGGCACGGCGGCACCTCCATGCACGCTTGATCCCCCTCCCTCTTTCACATGATGTCGTTCATGGTAGTCTCTTCCCCAGCCTTCTCCTTCCGCTCCACGCGCAACCACCACCGCCATCCGCTTCCCGCACCTCCCCACGCCCTGCCCCCTCCGCCGACACCGCTCCTCCTCCCGCCCCATCCTGGCTATCGACGGAGCGGGAGCCGTCGCCGTCGAACAGCTGGACGGACGGGCAGATCGCGCGAGAGTCAAGAAGCTGAGCAAGCTCGCGCTGCACCGAGGGCGGCACTGGCATGAGCGCGTCTCTGAGCTGCCGGACCGCTTCCTATAGCTGTCCTCCAGCGCTCCCGTTGCGGAGGTGCTCGACGAAATGTGTGTCTCCCCCTGCCGTGGGTGACTCCTACGGCCCTGCGCCGGGCGCTCGACGCCTTCGAGTGGCTCGTGGCGAGCGGCACCGCCGGCCTGGCCCCCTACATCGTCGCCGTCATCCTCCGGGTCCTCGGTCGCGCTTCCTGGGCGAGGGCACCACCGTGCAGGTGTTCAACACCATGATGGCAATGGGCGTCTACGCCCGCTCTGGACAGTTCGACGACGTCCGACAGCTGCTTGACACAATGCGCGGCCAGGGGATCGAGTCGGACCTAGTTAGCTTCAACACTATGATCGATGCCAGGGTCAAGTCTGGGAGCTTAGTCTTAGGCACCGCCTTTCATTTGCTGCTCCAAGTCCGGCAGGCTGGGCTCAGGCCGGATCGTCAGTGCTTGCTCTCAACATTCCATTATGGACGATGTTGTGGCGGTGTTTAAACATATGAGTGACTCAGTGTGTCGGCCATATTTGTGGCTACCCCCGGCCACGGCGCACACTCTACAGAGCTATCATGGTGTAGAGAGCATGAGCAACCACCCAACCTCGCCGCGGCCACTCCAGGCCACGGCGCACACTTCTCAGGCTAGCGGCCTCCCTGCCGGCACGTATCCCTTGTCTACCTCAGTTCTGGTCAATGGTGAGTTCCAGTTCGGCTCCATCACTGCTGAATGCAGATCTGGTCTGCAGGGCGACCTGCACGCCTCTGCGCCATGTCGGGTCAGATCTTTCTCTTAGTTTCCCTGCAGGCTCAACCCCCAGCGGTTCCACTGCTGCGCCTTTCCTCTTTGCAGCTGCTCCTTCAGTCGGAAGATCTGCCTCAGCCCCAAGTCTGTCTATCACAGCCAAATCAACCGTCTTGAAGATGAAGATCGTCGGAACAGAGCCCGCTGCCAGGAAGGGGAAGGAAAAGATGTCTGCACACGATGCAGAGGAGGATTATGGACCTCTGCCGCCACCCCCTCCACTCAAGCTCGGCGTGCGACCTGTGCGCTTCGAGTCAAGAAGGCTACGGCTGCCCACACGCGTCTGTATTCAATCATTGTAGCCCCAGTTAGCTCTGTAGCCACCAGCATAACGCAAATACCGGAGTTACTCAAGATACAGGCTTGAAGTGGACAGTGGTGCGCCGCAACCATTGGTGGAGACGGATCACGTCGAGCTCCAGAACAAATCCTACCGCTGGCATGCGTGATGAATTCCGTCAGGCAAATTCAGACGACAAGACTTAGCAACTTCAAAACCTGAGGTCCAAGGGCTGTGTTTCAGATGCCTCTCTCCGGAGCACTTCGTGCGCAAATGCACTGATGTAATGCCCCGGGATTTTCCCCAATTAGAAAATTGTAAGTTTTTCTTTTTTCATCAACATTACATCATCATGCATCATTTGTAATTGTCAACCTTGAATTCAAGTTGTTGCATTTAAATTCAACTCCATTTAAATTATTTTCCACTTTTAAATTCAAATACAAATCAAATTAATTTAAATGTGATATTTAAATTCTTTTCAAATATTCAAACTAATATATTAAATTGTGTATTTTTGAAACTATAAATATTTTCTAAGAGTCTATACATCTTTTCTTTTTCTATTTTGTTTTAAAATCATAAAACAGAAAATAATAAAGCAAAGGAAATAAATAACAGGGAGAAAAATACGCACCTGGGCCGAAACCTCATCTCCTGGCCCATCTATCCCAAGCCCAGCCCACCTCCTCCTCTTCCTCCTCCGTACTGTCAACAAAGCGCAGAGGAGAAAAGGCGCACATGGCCATGGCTGCCCCACCTAAAACCACTCCCCCTCCTACTTAGCACGACCTCCTCCTCTGCCCTAACCTAAGATCGCCCTCTCGCTCTCAGCCGCCGCCATTTTATCTTCTCTCTTCTTATTCTCCTTCCATGTTTATTTTTGTTTTCTCCACCGAAAGCTCCACCGGAGGTTATCGCCGTAGCGACGCCGCGCCAGCGACGTCGAGGGTCCAGGGAGCTGCCCTGAGGCACCACCTTGTCCACTTCACCCCCCAGGCCAAAGCAATCGAGCCCTAGGCCACCCCAGCCGTCGACCTCGTCCCCGACTCCCTCGGCAACGACGGAGCACCGCCGCCAAATTTCCCGCCTCCGGTCTTCTCCGGCGTGAACAACTGCCCCGACCTCCTCCGCAGTGAGTCTCTCGTCCGTTTCCCCCTCTCCCCCGGCTCGATTCTTTCTCATACCACCGAACTCATCGACGCCCCGTCTGGTGTATCGTCCGCCATTGTCGCTTGTGTCGAGCTCGAGCACGGACACGAGAAACACCGGCCGCCTTCCTCCCTTCCGAGCACAAAAGATGCACCCCCAACACACCCCGCACCCGTAGCACGCGCTTGCACGCAAACAACATCGCCAAATCGTGGTCTTCGGCGTCGAATCGCTCCGCCGTTCGCCTCTGTTTGTATTATTCGTTTCAGTTTCGTCAGGCAGTTTGTCTTCCTTTTTCGAGTTAAAAAGATCTAGTTGCCTAGTGTATAACAAACACCACAAGGACCATCTGGCTAGCGAAGCGCTCCCGCTCGTCTACGCGTTGCGGGTTCGAACCCTCCCTCCGGCGCGAGACATATTAGGCCCACCAGTCAGCGGCCCACCGTGCCAGCACAACCCATCCCCTGCCAGCGTGGCGCACGGGCCCGCACGGCAGCCTACGAGGCTAGCTACCCACACGGTGAGAAATGTCAGTAGCACCAGGAATATTACACCGAGCCTCCTGTGCTCTTTTCTTTGCAGTTAAGCCCTCGTCAGCAACTTTCCCATCACCGTTAGGTCCCTGTAATTTACAGAAACACCCCAAGACTTAATATGCTAATATCTTTTATTCTATAATTCCAAATCAAATAATCTTTATATGTTTATTTATCAGAAAAATGCAATGAATATTAATATGCCATTTGAATGCCATTTTGCATCTTTTATTTTAATTGCGTAGTGTAATTTATTTGTTGCACCTAAATAATTAAATATGGAATGTGTTGGGCTTTATTTAATTATTGCTCTATTCCATTTAATTTAATTAGATCACCCATGCCATGTGTTACCATGTTAACCAACATTTAATATTGTTAAGTAGATAAATAACTTGCACCTAAATATTAATTGTCGGGTTGCTTTCCCGCTTAATTTGGATTAATTGCATTTGTTTTGCATCTTGCCATGCCATGCATCATTCTCATGACCATGCTGGATCTTTTGCCGTAGTTATAAAATGCATCTTTTACGCTTTCCAGTGTTTGTTGCTTCTTCGCGGATAAGACTTTGAGATGTGTGAGCAACGACAAGATCTGCTTCCATGCGGGATTCCAGGCAAGCAAAGTTTGCTTGTTTACCTATACATTGTCTTTCATTCCTGCCGTTGATCTCTGCTACCCTAGTATTCGATTCTTTATCGCGATCTCATCACATGTTTATCCTGCAGCCTATACAGCTTTATCCCCACATCCTAATACCTGTTGCATGTTTATCTGTTGGCCTTGTGAGTCGTAGCGCATGCTTTGAGTTCTTTGTGCTAGTCGGTTGTCTGTCTTATTTATTTCACCTGCTCAGTATGATAGATTGTTCTACCTTAATAAAATGTTGTCATTTGTTGGGAATTATAACTAAAAGATAAGGCACCGGCGGAAGGCCTTGCGAGGTGCTTTGTTCTGCTAAGTGTCGACCTAGGAACTGAGATTTTGTCCTCGGATCCAATTTTGAGCGCACTATCCGCTTGCGGGAGGCCCTATGGAGCCCCCTGCAGCTTCGATCTAATCCGCTTCTTATCCAGGGCGCCGTAAGTAGTTCGGGCTTTCCATTTGATGCATGCATATGGTTACTTGACTATCTCATAATGATGGAGTAGTCGATTCTCATATAGGGTGGCACGTTCTTAGAGTGCTATGAAGGTCGATCTCGCGGGTACTTGACCTGATTAGTCGTGCACACAATCATGCGGTTCCCTGGATGGGTTGTAGAGAAGAGATTTGCCGTGTCGAGATGCCCTACCTTCTAGCTTTGCTTTTTGGGGTTGATCGAACGAGTACGGGTCCAGTAGTGCACCCCTGCAGGGTATAATCTTATCGATGAGCCGTGTCGACGGTTATGGACGACTTGGTGATGATGCTTGCTAACAAGATCTAGACAACTTGCCCATAATTAAGGTTAATTAATTTGACTAGTAACATAGAATTTCTTTCACAATAAATGGTAACTAAAACTGTTCAATGTGTGAGTTTCCGAATTGCTTCCTCATACTTGGTTGAGGGGGTAAACCCGAGGACGGGTTATGATTGGTGTTAGTTGTAGTTGTTTACTTATGCGCTCTCTTATCCCTCTCTAATTAGACGGAAGTTGTAGCGTGTCTCTTTAGGTTGCTAGTGCTGCTGTGTAACATCCCAATATTTTATAATGTTAAAAAATCACAAAAATTTAAACTTTTGTTTTTGATTAAAATAAAACATTAAATGCATAACAAAACCAACTATAAAAGACTTCAAACATATTGAAAGAGTTGAATAATTCAAATATCTCAAGTAATGATTATTTCCAAAAGTTGTTTCAAATTAAACATCTTATTATCCATTGTATTTCCTAAAGCTCAATATATTATTTGACAAATGATTTGCCAACCTTCAAAACATTTTTATGTAATACAGAGTATCTTTTAAGTATTTGATTTCAACCCTAGCCATAGCTAATCATAAATTAAAATAAATTTTACAAGTGTTCTTTAAACTATTTAAAAATAGTATATTTGCAAAATGGTTTTATTCTTTTACCTGAAGTCAAATCATAGTTTTGTAAATGACAAGTCTATAGTTTATAACTTTAAAACTTCATAGATTTAAATTAATGAATTATCCAAATAAACATTTCATTAGCTTAAATAATTTCCATTTATTTTCAAACATAAAATGATTCTCATGAATATATTCAATATAAGAAATGAAATAAATCTAAAATCTTTTCCAAAGGTATTTTATTGAGTTTTCAAATGATTTATCATAATATAAAACTTAATGGTGCACAAAATATTTTGAATTAAAAATGAATACATTACATTTCCCCTTTTCAATTCAAATAGATGTGTTATGATATTTAATATTTTAATAAAACCCAAAATGTTTTAATATTGGAAAATGAGTTTAATTAACTTAATGTAAAACTTATATAAGTGTTGTATTTTATAAATTTTATTTAGCCAAAAATGAAATTATTTAAGCCATGTTTTCAAATTTGACATTAAGTGTCAAATTTGTATTTAATCAACAATTCAAAATTTTGATTTTTGAAGTTCAAAACATGCCCAAAACTGGTTTAACACAAAGATATTGTTTTTACAAATATTTAGAAATTTATTTGACTTGATTTGGAGTCTTAAATCAAAAGTTATGAAAGAAATAAGAAAATTCAGAAAAAGAAAAATCGCTGACGTCAGCGATGACGTCAGCATCGTCTTCAAGTCTGGACGGAAATCGTGCCCGAAAACTGTCAATTTAATTCTCTTGATTGCGGGAGATTTACTCCACCAAACTTCGCACCGTTTCTTCCTACTAATAGCCCTCGACCTCCTCCTTCCTTTCCCCCCAAAAGCCCTCTCCCAAACGCCCCAAGGCTTGCAATTTTTCTCGCCGGAGTTCCTCCATCGCCGCCGCCGATTTCTCCAACTCCGGCCACGGTAGCACGCCCCTGAGCTCGAGACCCTTCCCCCTCTCTTCCCCAAGTCCTTGTGCACCTTCTCATCCCTTCGGACTATGGTACTGTGTAGGGAATCGAGCGGGCCGAGCTCGCCGGAACCGCCGGAGGTCTTCACCGCTCCGGCCGCCTCTCCCCACTGCTCCAGGAAGAAATCAAGGACAACACCACGTACTTCGCCTCCCCCACGTCCTCCTGAACCTCGCGTCGTCTCCGCCGAGCAAGGGGACCATCGGAGCGACCAATCGGTCCACGCCCGAGGCCGCGCCGCCGCCATCTTCTCCGTCTCCGGCGAACTTCCCCGGCAGGTATCGGTCAACCACCCCCAGCCGTCCGATCTGTTTTCTTCGGCCTAGATTAGATTGGATTAGTGAACCGGTACGATCTATTTCGATCCATCGGATATGGATCTGACGGCCCCGATTAATCCGAGCCGAGCCGCGGCTCTGGCTAAGCCAAGCCGAGCCTAAGCTCAAGCCGAGCTGAGCCCATCCAACCACAGCTCGCCACGTGGCCCGTCTGTTTTCTGATTTTAGCTCGGAATAAAGTTAATTGGTCCTTTTGCAGAAAAGACCATGCACATTAGTTTTATCATATATTTTTCTCTGTTTATCCAAATTCAAATATTTTTATATATTTGGAAAGCCCTTGACATGTAGAATAATTTAGATCTGCCAAAATTTAAATTTGACTTAGTTTAAAATATTAAATTTTAAATGGTGAATTTGAGTATTTTTATCATAACTTTAAATCTATAAATCCAAAAATTGCAAATAAAATTGTTTTAGAAACTTTATAATATGTGTAATATGATGCCTCTGTTATAAAATAGTTTTAAGAATTATTTTGATGATTTAATAGTTATATGTTTAAATTGAATAACTGAAGTAATTTTGATATAACTTTTAATATAAACATTATTTTTGAATAAATCCAATTGATATAAATTTATTTAAATCCCCTGTGTCTATTAATACTAATTACAAAATTTTGTTATAAAAATTTAATCACATAAAACTCTAATATTATATTTAATCCTTTTAATATATTTTGCAAAATAAGAAACTAATTAAATTGCAATTATAACTTTATGCATACTTTATAAATATCACAAAAATTAGTATTATGTTTCTTGTGATTTAAAATTGCATTTCCTGCATAGCATATTTTATTTTGAAGTTATATTTCCCATAAGAAAACTCCTCCCTCATTTTCTCTAAGTTAGGATTATTTTCAAACTTAGTATTTTGGTAAAAGTGTTATGCACTAGACACTTAGGATTTTCATCATGGAGCTAGAAGGCCAATGAAGGACTTAGCCAAAACAAGACTTCCGAAGTACCTTCAAGGAGCAGAATCACTCAGAAGAAAATCAAGAAGAAGTTCATGAAGACCAACCAACAATAATTTCTAAGTCAAACTTCCTCTCTTTCTTTTCTCCCTTCTTATCTGAGACTCAAGAAGACTAAGTAAATCCAAGACCAGCCTAGGTGATACAAAAATCATCAAGTCTGAAGATTATTCAAGTCTACCAAGAATTCAATCAAGACATCACCAAGGAGAATATTACAAGTCTGGAGATGAAGCATGGAAGACCAACTACATCTTTCTTTCTATCTTTTCCCTCTTTCCTAATCTTGTCTTTCACTTTAGACTTAAACAATTTTTGATCATGATATTATCATTTTGAAGTTTGTTGGATCCTAGTATCCAATTTACGAAGAGTTGTTAATAATTGTTGATCACCTTGAAGAATAGACTTAGTATTTTCTCTAAGTATTTTTATGCACATCATGACTAAGTCATTAAAGTGCTTATTCAAGATAAAATTTTAACAAAGTTATTTTTATCCAACTTGACCTTAGTCCTTAGTCATTTTGACCAACACATTTCCTTGCATTAACTTAAAAGAGTTTTCATGGCATGACATTCGTTCCTAGTCCTTAGAAATAATTTGCATATCATGCATGTCATGTTTTCCTTAGGAGTTTAAGAAACTTGTTTGTATGTGTTGTGTTGTTTTGTTTTATGATTGTTGTATTGTTGTTTGTTGATATGGGGTTGCCCGATCTTCTCGTTGAGCATGTCGATGGTGGATGGTGGATAACTTGGTGTCACCGATGAACTCTCCTCGCTAGATCCCTGCAGCCAATGCAACAGCTCTCTACCCTTCGGATATTCACGACTACACACACTTGCGCACGTAGCCGTCGACCACGAAACGGTAAATTGCAATCTATTAATTCCCAATGGAAGAAACAGATCACACTTCAATTGCGGTTCAACTCTCCAGATCGATACGAATTGGAGATGTATTATTTCAGAGGAAAGCTTTCACTGTTCAACCAAAACTAGGGTTTATCTAAACGTGGTCTAGCCCTCTAGGGCGCAGCCCTTGGCTATTTAAAGGGGCTGGCCGAAAGTAGGACTTAATTTGGACCTGAACTCAAACCTGGTTCGACTCGGACTGATACAAACCGACCCATGGTAGGTTCGGCCTAAACAGGGCACGCAGGCCTCATGCATTGCACCTTAGACTAATATCTTCATACGTTATGTCCTAGTGCGCCACTTGATCCCTCTAACGTGCAAACGTGTGATCTCCTTCATTGCCCTTGTGCGCTGGCCTCCCTCTCCTCCCTCGCGCACTTGCTGATATTGGAAATCAGTGATTGTCCTTCTCCTTGTGGTAGCTCGTCTCCTCCTCCAACGCTTGTGTTATTAATAAACCTGATCATACATAAATGCATAGACTTAGGCAGTATAAAATTCTCATTAACACAAACATCGTATTCAACTAAGAGCGAGTTCACCTGTTGCTGAAGTAACTTGGTTCGAGCTCTTGTCATTGGTCCAATTCGAACCTCATCATTGGACTTCTTCTTTGCAGCAACTCTCATGTCATCATCATGTATTGGAGAGGGAACAATAGTATGGATGTCCTCATCATATCCCCCCCCCCTTCAAAAGGCGTCAACCTCGACGCTCCAAGGTCATCTCCATCATACGGTGACAAATCAGGAACGTTGAAACTATTGCTAACAGCACCAAACTCGGCCATAGGAAGATCAATGGAGTAAGCATTGTCATTTATCTTTGCAATAACCTCAAAAGGACCAGCACCACGTGGCTTCAACTTCGAATTCCGCAAATGTGGAAATCTGTCCTTCCGCAAATGCACCCAAACCATGTCTCCGGGCTGAAACAAAACTTGCTTGCGGGACTGATTTCTTGCAGCAGCAATGTGCTTTCCTTTCTTCTCAATTGCCTCTCGAGTCTTCTCATGAATTTTCTTCACATAATCTGCTCGTTTTGATGCCTCCATATTGACTCTCTCATGCAACGGTAGAGGCAATAAATCCAGCGGTGTAATTGGTTTGAAGCCATACACCACCTCAAAAGGACAAAGCTGAGTGGTAGAGTGCACCGCTCGATTATACGCGAACTCAACATGTGGCAAACACTCCTCCCATTCACGCAAATTTTTCTTGATCATAGCTCGCAGCAACTGTGACAAAGTTCGATTCACCACCTCCGTTTGACCATCTGTTTGGGGATGACACGTTGTGCTGAACAGCAACTTCGTCCCAAGCTTGCCCCACAATGTCTTCCAGAAGTAGCTCATGAACTTGACATCACGATCAGAAACAATCGTCCTAGGTACTCCATGAATGCGCACGATGTCCCTGAAAAACAGATTAGCAACATGCGACGCATCGTCGCTCTTGTGGCATGCAATAAAGTGTGCCATCTTAGAGAACCTATCCACTACTACAAAAATACTATCATGTCCTCTTTTAGTGCGTGGTAAACTTAACACAAAATCCATACTAATATCTGCCCATGGCGTGTTAGGTGCCGGTAGTGGTGTATACAAACCGTGAGGCTTCAGCTTTGACTTGGATGTATTGCATGTAACACAGCGACGAACAAATCTGTCCACGTCACGCCTCATCTTGGGCCAATAAAAGTGATCAGCGAGCATGAGTAAGGTCTTCTCACGCCCAAAATGGCCCATCAAACCACCTGCATGTGATTCCTGTAACAACAACAAACGCACCGACGATTCTGAAACACATAATTTGTTAGCTCGAAACAGAAATCTATCATGTATGTGAAACTTATCCCATGCGTGTTTGAGCAGACATACGCGGCATGGTTCAGCAAAATCATGATCAGTAGCATATAAATCACATAAACTCTCCAAACCAGGAATTTTAACATCCAAATGTGTCAATAACATGTTCTTCCTAGAGAGAGCATCAGCCACAACATTATCCTTCCCTTTCTTATACTTTATGATGTAGGGAAACGACTCAATGAACTCAACCCACTTAGCAAGACGCCTATGCAAGTTAGATTGAGCTTTCAGATATTTCAAAGCTTCATGATCAGACTGTATGATAAATTCTTTTGGCCACAAATAATGTTGCCAAACCTCAAGAACACGAACAAGTGCATACAATTCTTTAACATAAACAGGGTAGTTTAATCTAGCACCAGAAAGTTTCTCGCTGTAATAAGCAATAGGTCTACCTTCTTGCATCAAAACACCACCAATTCCTATGCCACTAGCATCACACTCAATTTCGAATTGTTTATTAAAATCTGGTAATGCAAGCAAAAGTGCAGAAGTAAGCAAACGTTTCAGCTCATCAAAAGCAATGTCTTGGGCAGCGCCCCACACAAAAGGTACACCTTTCAAGCAATAGTACTAAAGTCTTTCACAAAACGCCTATAAAAACCAGCAAGACCATGAATACTACGTACTTGACTCACGTTCATGGGAGTAGGCTAATTCTGAATTGCTTCAATTTTAGATGAATCTACCTCTACCCCATTCTTAGATACAACATAGCCTAAAAATATCACCTTATCTTTGGCAAAAGTGCACTTCTCAAGATTAGCATATAATTTTGCATCACGTAACACTTGCAAAACTTGTCTAAGATGATCACAATGTTCAGATTCAGTGCGGCTGTAAACAAGTATATCATCAAAATACACAACCACGAATTTACCAATGAAGTCTCTCAAAACATGATTCATTAAACGCATAAATGTGCTAGGTGCATTAGTAAGACCAAAAGGCATAACTAGCCACTCATATAAGCCAAATTTTGTTTTGAAAGCAGTTTTCCATTCATCCCCCTCGTTCATCCTAATTTGATGGTATCCACTACGCAAGTCAATCTTAGAGAAAATAGCGGCACCACTTAATTCATCAAGCATATCTTCTATGCGTGGAATAGGATGACGATATCGAATAGTGATGTTATTAATAGCGCGACAATCTACACACATACGCCATGTACCATCTTTCTTAGGAACCAAAATTACAGGAACAGCGCAAGGGCTAAGAGAGACACGAATGTACCCCTTGTCGAGTAGTGCTTGCACTTGTTGCTGTATCTCTTTCGTCTCTTCTGGATTTTTGCGATACGGCGCGCGGTTAGGAAGTGTGGCGCCCGGGATGAGATCAATTTGGTGCTCAATTCCACGCAAAGGTGGCAAACCTGCGGGCACCTCCGCTGGAAAAACATCATCATAATCCTACCAAACAGTAGACACACCAAGAGAAACAGGTTGCATGTCATTAGAAACCAAAACCTCGCCCTTGTACATGAGCACAAGAGGCATGGCTGTAGGATCCTCGCGAAAGTCTCTCATATCATCTTTGGTGGCTAATATCAACAAATTAGACACTCTCTCACTTTTCGTTATATCACTCACAGCTGTTACAATTTTCTCCTTCCCTGGTGTTTTTTCTAAGTTTACTTTTGTTTTCTGGCGAGACTCATTCACTATTTGCTGCGGTGACATGGGCTGCAAATTAATTTTCTTGCCCTTGAACTCCAAGTGATATGTATTGGCATGCCCATTGTGTTGCACATGGCGATCGTATAGCCAAGGCCGTCCCAATAAAAGGTGACAAACAGTCATAGGCACCACATCAAACTCGATGGAATCCTTGTATGGCCCTATCTCAAAATTTACACGCACCATGTGACTCACCTTCATCTCACCATTATCACTCAACCACTGAATATAGTATGGGTTTGGATGAGGTAAATATGTCAACTTCAGTTTGGCACACAACTCTTTACTTGCAAGATTTCTGCTACTACCTCCATCAATGATAACTTTGCAAGCTTTATTGTGACCTACAAGTGCCTTTGTTTGAAACAGATTGCAACGCTGAGAATCCACATGTGGCAATGTGCGTGGTGACACAACAATAACAGGGGCTGCTGCAGCAAAAGCATCAATGGCCTCATCACTTGTATAGCCATCATCATCATCAGCATTAGGATCAGCATCATCACCTGTTTCATACTCATTGTTCTCATTAATAAGCATAACTTTCCTGTTGGGGCAATCTTTCTTAAAGTGACCTTTGCCCCCACATGTGTGGCAACTCATGTCCCTATTGCGGGCTGTGGACATAGACGAATCAGTACTAGCAGCGGGTGCGGCTGATCTCCTAGAAACAGGAGCAGTGGAGGCTGGTTTAGAATAGGAGGACGAGGCGTGGCTTGGCTGTCCCTCGATTGGTGCAGCCGAGGTTGATGGCGCCCTGCTAGAGAAACGCCCAGAACTAGTGTAGCGTGCTTTGATTTGTGCCTCTTCAGCAAGGTGTGATTCAGCCTCCCTTGCATGGTGTAAGAGCTCTTTCATACTGGTGTAGTGATGATGTCGCACAATACCCTTGATGGTGAACTTTAATCCATGAAGAAAGCGCTGCATAGTCATCTCAACGGACTCCCGAACACGTGCACGCTGTAACAACATCTCCATCTCCATGTAGTATGCATCAACTGTCATAGTCCCTTGCTTCAATTGTGTCAATTTGTCAAAAACTGAGCGCAAATAATTAGAGGGAACAAAACGAGCTCTCATAACAGCCTTCATCTCAGGCCATGTAAGAAAAGGAACTTCATTGTCAGCGTGGCGGTTTTGCACAAGGCCATCCCACCAACGCAATGCATATCCATCAAATTCAGAAGACGCAAGCTTGACCTTCCTTTCTTCTGTATAGTCATGTAAGCGCCATAATGTTTCTGTCTTCAGCTCCCATGTGAGATACTCTTCAACATCCGTGGATCATCTTGTCCGTGGAGAGGTACACGCTAAGCACGGCCCAATGGAGGCACACCACGGCCCTGATTATAGTGAGCACGACCGCGACCAGGAGCATTCATATTTTTGCCATGCACACTGGCCTCCTCAAAAGCATCATCAAATTGTTGTTGGTGCGGCTGCCGTTGGTCCAAAGCATGACGCAACGCATCAATGGACTGCTTTAAGGTGTGCACACTCGTTTGGAGAGTATCAACCGTGGTTTGAATGGTATTCACTGTGGTGTCAGTGGCGTCGAACTTGAGCTGCATGACTTGTATGTCGTTGGAAACGGCGTCAGTATTTTTCTCAAACAGCCTGCCCAAGTGATCACGCAAATGCTCATAGTCGCTCCACGTGACAGTAGTATTCGCATCCTTTTTCTGCATCACAATCTCATCACTAGAAGACATTATTAGAAGGTTAGTGCAAAAACAAAATCGATATGGTGGTATGCTCACAACTCACTCAACCAACAAGAAAATGTAATCTAAAAATTCCAAAGTGAATAGCAATGCGTACCCGATCGAAGTGAGGACTAAATGCACGGATGTGATGAAGTGAATATCAGGGTATGAAAACGGTCACACGACAAGGCAGGGTATGAATGGTGGAGCTGTAGGTATGGAATCATAACAACACCAACTACAAATCCTATTTGCTGCTCGTGTGATACACAAAGACACAGGAAACACACACGTGTAGAAAATTGGGGCAAAGCAACTCTAGGACTGAGCACAAGTATATGGAGATATCTCCGAAGTATAGCTCGTGTTGCAATGCACTGGAAGGACACTAACACGTTGCTCAAAGAGTAGACGCAGGCGCAAGATTGCTCAAGAACTAGTCGTGTCACAAAGGATGATATGCACTTTGGCCTCTTCTTTTCTCAGATTTTTTTTTTGATTCTTGTCTTTTTTTTTTGACTTTTTCAATGTTCTATGGCCAGCAATTTGATAGACACAAGACACACGATATGGAGCAGCCTGGGAGCACAAAACGTTAGCTAGTCCTATATGGGTAAGCTCCTAACACTGTTGTAGAAGGGCTGTGTCTAAGGTTGTAGCACAAAAGTGGCAAAAAGAAATACTTCCCGACGTTTTTTGGGAATTCTGAGACGTCGAAAAGCCGTAAACAGACATAGTAAGTTTGGCTGCCTTCGCTTTCCTCTCCTCTTCAAAACGAGCTAAAAACGTCCAAATCGGAGTTCGTATGCAAAAGTTATGGCGCTCTGAATTTCTGCCGGAAACTGTCTACGACACGGAGTCGGAAACGGAAAGATTGACGAAAACAGCGACGTGTATCGCTCGAAACTGCCGATCCAGTGACGGAAACTGAACGGACGTCGGAAACAACTGAATATTTTTTTTGATTTTTTTGATTTTTGACAAGGACTCCCAAAAAAACTCAAACTTGACACGGAAAGACTAAACCCTAAACCTAAACAAACACGAAGACACAAACGAAAAAAAAGGAATACGCAACGGATCAACACGAACAACAAACTAGAGATGCAATCGATGCTATCTAGGCTAAGGCGAAATCTAACCCTAATTTGTTTTTGGCTTTTTCTGTATAGGACAAAAATAAACTAATGTACGGGATGGATTTGTGGATGCTCACCGAGAAAACGCTGGAAATCTGATACCAGATGATATGGGGTTGCCCGATCTTCTGGTTGAGCACGTCGATGGTGGATGGTGGATAACTTAGTGTCACCGATGAACTCTCCTCGCTAGATCACTGCAGCCAATGCAACAGCTCTCTACCCTTCGGATATTCACGACTTCACAAACTTGCGCACGTAGCCGTCGGCCACGAAACGGTATAATTGCAATCTACTAATTACCAATGGAAGAAACAGATCACACTTCAATTGCGGTTCAACTCTCCAGATCGATACGAATTGGAGATGTATTATTTCAGAGGAAAGCTTTCACTGTTCAACCAAAACTAGGGTTTATCTAAACGTGGTCTAACCCTCTAGGGCGCAGCCCTTGGCTATTTAAAGGGGCTGGCCGAAAGTAGGACTTAATTCGGACCTGAACTCAAACCTGGTTCGACTCGGACTGATACAAACCGACCCATGGTGGGTTCGGCCTAAACAGGGCACGCAGGTCTCATGCATTGCACCTTATACTAATATCTTCATACGTTATGTTCTAGTGCGCCACTTGATCCCTCTAACGTGCAAACGTGTGATCTCCTTCATTGCCCTTGTGTGTTGTCCTCCCTCTCCTCCCTCGCGCACTTGCTGATATTGGAAATCAGTGATTGCCCTTCTCCTTGTGGTAGCTCGTCTCTTCCTCCAACGCTTGTGTTATTAATAAACCTGATCATACATAAATGCATATACTTAGGCAGTATAAAATTCTCATTAACACAAACATCATATTCAACTAAGAGCGAGTTCACCTGTTGCTGAAGTAACTTGGTTCGAGCTCTTGTCATTGGTCCAATTCGAACCTCATCATTGGACTTCTTCTTTGCAGCAACTCTCATGTCATCATCATGTATTGGAGAGGGAACAACAGTATGGATGTCCTCATCATTTGTTTTTATTGTTTAGACTGAACGGAGAGACCCGAGTTCGTTGAAAAGAGTTTGTGAGTAAAGACTTCATTCAAAGGCAAGTGGCACACCTCATAAACTTCCTATTATTTTCTATATGCATTACCTAGTGTATTTTTAAATAAGCATGTGTAGGATAGTATTGCTATGCTAAACCTGTGTAGATCCTTACTCCTGTGTCTAGGTTCCTATATACTACTTAGTAGATATATTGATGCTATGCAATTGATGAAAAGTTTTACAAAATGTTAAGTGACTACTCAGGGTTGTGCTCATGGTTGTCGTCACCTAGGATGAATATCTATTCTACTTAGGGCCGTGAGCATGGTGATTTTAACCTGAGAGTGTACATCCACTAAGTTAATGAACCTCCTGGGTGGATTGGATGTATATGGTGGCGAAGTTGAGTGGCTACTCCGGTGCATGTCTATGGTTCATGGAGTATGTGCACTTGTGGATGGCCACCCAGGGAACAGAGGAATCTGAAGAACTCCGAGTGACGATTGCTTCCAGTGCAACCATTGCCATATGGGCTCTGGCTTGATCAACTATGTTGCGTTGACTCTCTCCGGCTTGACAAGCAGATGTAGGGGGATGTTAGGTGGAACAGGTCAAGCCAGAGTGGGAGGGAAAATGCTTCTGAAAGTTCTCGTCTCATTCTTCTCCTTTTCCTTATAACTATAAGTGTGTAGAGGATAGTTTGGGTTGAATGGGTACAATGGTGAACGTGCACAACCTCTACAGAGTGTAAAACTAAGTACTTAACCGTGTCCCTTGTACGGACAATTTGAGCAGCTGATCACGGACGTCAAACGGAGGATTCCATCATTAACACTTCAGAAATAAAACTTGATGGGTGAACAAGGGTAGAATGAGACAATGGTTTTCATGCCACGAATGTCTCGAATAGAAGAAAAGTGTTTTCAAAGAGTTAGGAAAATTTGGCTTTATGCAAAATAGCCTTGAACTCCACCAGCCAAATAAGCATATAGGTTATTAGAGTTTTTCCCCTAAGTGTCCACCATAGTGTCACTTGTCAGACTTCATTTTAATGGAATCTGACCCACGTTGTTGCAATATTTTCAGATGACGAGTGAGGTTTCTTTTGAAGGTTTCGAGTCTACAACCAACATGTTTTCGCCTGTGGCAACATGAAGTTGTTGGAGACCCACTGCTATTGTATTTCCGTTGTGTACTATTTCAAAGCTAGCTTTATGCTATGCAACTTGTAATAAATATTTTGTAAGTCTGGATCATCGATGTAATAAAATTGATACTTTGTTGGGATATTACATCGTAAATTGTGTGTGCAAACGAATCGATCCAGTCATTTGCACTATACACAGGTATCTGTCTTATTTAAAGTGCAGTACGCTACATGTTGCCGCTAAGTCCACCTACCCCATATTTTGGGAGATGATGTAAAAAGTAGGCAAGTCGGTTTTGCTTGCCAGGGAGCGCCCTTACCCTCTTTTGGGTTGTGCTTTATGTGCAGTTAACAGGTTTGAAGTCTGACGACGTTAGCTTGGGAATCCCTCCGGCTTGGCTGGGCAGGGATATGGCGCCATTGCTTATCTTCAGGACTCTCAGTCCAATTTGTATCTCATCCGTAGTCGGATACTATTTTTCTTCCGCTGTCATTTGTATCTTTGTATTGTATCCTTTGTATCTTGACTCGTTTGAGTCGTTGTTGTAATTATATCTTTGTTGTATTGGTGGATGTATCGGAACTGTTGTAATGTTATCACAATTTCACCCACATAATGCGCATGTTTCAGCGTGCACATTATGTCTGGTAGGCGACCTAAAATCGTTATTATGCGGATTTCAGCGGGGGCGCTTAAATCTACATAGTACCGATTTTCGGGCGTCACAACTGACAGAGTGCGCTGCCTCCTCTGCAAAGAAAAGGGTCATATCGCATGCAGCTGTCCGGGGAAGCAGAAGCAGAACTACATTGCTCGACAAGACACCAAGCCTGCTAAGCCCAAGAACCCAACCTCCTCACAGTTCGTCAACAAAGACACAAACAACACTTCAGCTCCGTCTGCGCCTCTGGCCGGTGATTCAATGGACCCCCCGCCTGGGCACCCGTCGAGGCGTCCAGAAGAGGTGCACTCGGTGTCCATCAGCACACCGGCTATAGATCGCGAAGCCTACGACATGCGCCGCACCTACCTCTCCATCACCGTGGCTGGCCGGCGCAGTGACATCTCGGCGGGTGCGGTGGCAAGGTCATTGGTGCGCGAGTTGGAGTACTCGCCCAATGACGTCCACGTCTCCGTCTCCTACCCCGCCGACTTCCTCGTCCGTTTTGCTGAGCCAGCACAACGCGACATGGCGCTTGAGCTGCGCTGCATCAAGGTTCGGGATGTGTGGCTGACGTTGGAGCAGTGGTCTCCCACGACACGTGGCCAGCAGCGGGTGTGGAGATACTAGTGCAGAGGATTTGCCTCTGTTCGCCTGGAACAACAGGAAGACGGTGGCAGCGGTCCTCGGGGCTGGGTGCGACCTGGACCGCATCGAGCGGAAGTCACTGACGAAGGAGAACACGGAGGCTATGTTCGCATGGTTGTGGACGTCCTTCCCGTATCGGATTCCCTGTTCGGCACCGCACTCCGTCCTCGACAGAGTTGTCGGCGACGGGGGACCTCTGCTGCCGGAGGGCTCCCCGGCTGAAGAAGGACGTGAAGAGACATTGTTCTGGGTACTGATCCACGTGGACATGGCCAAGAACTACACACTATTGGACCCGCTCTCTCGCAGCACTGAGTGGCCAGAGATCCTGCACTATGATTGGGAGTTCGATGTGAGGGAAGAAGATGAGCAATGCATCCCACGAGAGCTACGTGGCCCCTCCAACTGGCGCAGGCATGATCGAGATGACGACCGCTATGGTCGCGACGGCCACGAACGCAACAACGACAGACGTAGTCGTGATGGGGCACACAGATTGGGGAACAAGACTCAAGACAGCCACAGCTCCAGCAGACAGAGATCAGATATTGGCCGGACTCAGCAGGGGTTGGAGAAGTCCAGGTGGTCTCTGATGTACTGCCTTGACACGACAGCAAACATCACACTGATACACATAGCGAGCAATTTCACGCTTCATCCTGGTCCACAAATAGATTTGCTTGAGATCCTGGTACATCTTTGCCTACCAAGGTGGATAGAAAGCGGAGTATCATGAGCCTCCTTGAGAATCAGCTCTCTTAAGCTGTCAAGTTTGGGCACTGCAATGCGTCCTTCAAAGAGCAAGGTACCCTTGTCATCGAGAGAGAAACTCTTGTACTTATCCTTGTCGATGTTGACTTTGATATTCTTAACACCAGAATCACGCAACTGTGTGGCACGGATTTTATCCTCAAGTGTAGGAGTGGCAATCAAGTTTGCAAGATAACCAGAAGGAACCACTTGGAGATTGAGCTTCTTGATTTCTTCGTGGAGAGGAGGTTGGATGTCCTCAACCATGAAGTTGTTGCAATAGGACTTGCGACTGAGAGCATCATCCATTACATTAGTTTTGCCTGGAGTGTAAGAGATAGTGAGATCAAAATCAGAGATTTTCTCAAGCCACCTTTGACGGGTGGTCGCGTCATCCTCAAACGGAGCAGCAAGGGCGTCCACGGCAGTCGGCGGCGGGTCGCTTGGGAAGATGTTACGGTGCACCGTCGTAAGGGCTCCCGTCGACTTCTTCAGCGCATGTGTTGACTTCCTCAGCGCATCAGACGCATACGAGCAGACACGGTCTAGGAAGCCGACAGCCGTCGCCAAGTCGACGGTGTCACTCGGCGAGCCCTCCTCAGGAGCTCCACCGCATGTCTCTGTGCAAAAAAGTCAATAATCAGACAAGCAGGAGTAGGGTGTTATCCTCCGGGAGCCTGAACCTGGGTAAATCCTTGCTTGTCAGCTGTCGTAATCACCAACACATCTCTCTCTCCCCATCAATCAACCCATGGTGCATAACCCTGGGATTTGCCGAGTTACCACCTCGTCAATTGGCGCCGTCTGTGGGAAGGCAAAAGAGTGTTGGAATCATGGTCGCTCCGGCTCCATCCGCAATGAAGACCGACGTCCGCGTCGCCAGGGAGTCGATCCGCTTCGGTTCCTTCGAGTACGTCCTCCATCCTCCGGCTCGCCGCTCGGTGTACGCCGATCTGGACAAAGGTATACACATCACCTTCGGCTCTGTGTGCTGCTTCGCCGACAGTCGCCGAATAATCAGGTCCACGGCAACCGCGCCACGCGCGGCAGCACCCGCAAAAATCGCGTCTACCACGCCCGCGAAGATCGCATCTGCCGCACCCGCGAAGATCGCATCTACCGCACCCGCAAAGATCTCACCTACCGCGCCCGCGAAGATCGCATCTACCGCACCCGCGAAGATCGCATCTGCCGCACCCGCAGAGATCGCTCCTGTCGCGCCCGGGAAGATCGCATCTGCGTCGATTGCATCGACAACCTCAGCAACGGCCGCGCGGATGGAGTCTACTACACCAATCTCGATCGCACGGTCGGTCAAATCAAGATCTACCTCAACTACTGCACCCGCGCGGACGACCAAGGGCTTGGGGCTGACAGCCACGTCGCGCGCGTCTTCGTCTTCATGGGGCCGCCAAGTTTACCCCAAGCCAATTGCACTCGCTCCGGCGTCTGCGAAACCTCCGAACACGTTGACGATCGCAAGGAGGCGAAACAACGACTGCACCGCGCGTCACGTTGCAGCAATTTTCGATCCCGAGCAAGTCTCGGACGACGGAAGCAGCAGCGGCAGAACAAACACACCGACCCAAGTCTACCCAAGCAATGCTTCATGGCGGGCACAACACCACCCGAGGATAACGAAGAACCCGCATACCCACTAGAGGTGATCATGCCGGACCAGACTAAAATCGTCATCACACGGGACATGGGAATCCAAGCCATGAAGCATGTCGACTAGGGCACGTTCCCTCCACCCGATGCACCTAGAGAGGATCACCTGGCGGTCCAGTACTTGCTACGCAAGGAAGGCGAACGACTCCGCGCCGAAAAAGCCGACTTACTCCGGCGCAAGAGGGACGCAGATGCATCGAGTGCCAGGCGAGCTGCCCTCTCCTTTACCTCCTCCACGGAAGTTAACCAAGGAGCACGGCGAAACAGAGCCCGCGTTCCCCTTCTTACAGACGCCGACCAAACCAGGGTCACTCGCAACCTCGAGTCGTCCTTCGTCACCGAGGATGAGAACGGGATACCCGTCCCAAAGACAGCGAACGCCGCCCTGATCTCAATCGAGACATACCTCCGGCTCACGCAGCCACCGGAGGGGGACGCACGTTCCCTGCTCCACAAACAGCAAATCGCCTCCATTAAGGCGATCGAAGAAGCTCTAGCGGCCAAGGTACCAAGCAACCGAGCGCGTGAGCCAGCAACCTCGGAGGTCCCGGCAGCACAGCGACAACCAATCAAGGACCTTCGCGACGTCCTCACGCAGAAGACGGTGGACCCCAACCGCAAAGAACGTTCGGCTGGAGCTGCGAACCTAGACGACCAGGCCGACCGTGACTTCGAGCCATGCGGGGCTGCATGCTTCAGCTTCAACATCCGCGACACCCGCAGGCCTAAGGGCTTCAAGCTGACAGCAGGCACCCCAAAGTACGACGGAAGCAAGATCCACGACTGTGGCTCGAGGACTACCTCATCGCCTGCACCTGCCAAGGCGGGACGTCGACTACGACAATGCAGTACATCCAGCTTATGCTGACGGACTCGGCGCGCGGGTGGCTCACAAGCCAACCCAAGGACTCTTTCCGAACATGGGAAGAATTCCAGGATAATTTATAAGAAGTTTCTCGGGAACATTCGCAAGGCCAACGACCTGCATCGAGTTGCAGGCCTGCAAGCAAGGAAAGGATGAGTCGCTCCGCTCCTACATCCAGCGGTGGACACTCCTCCGCAACACCATGGAACCCGTCTCAGAAGACCGGGTGATGGACGCCTTCATGCACGGCGTTGCTCGCCGCGACTTCCGCGAGGAATTTGGTAGGCTCCAGCCGAAAACCACAATAGAGCTCATGAAGACAGCCAACCAGTGGGCCGAAGGAGAGGATTACGTCCGCGATACTTCCCCCAAGAAAGAGGTCGAAACGAGCAACTGGCGTGAGGCACGTCAAAAGAAGAAGCCACGTTACACGCACGACACAATCGAGCTAGTAGCGGCGGGATATGAAACCCCCCGTGGTGACAAACGCGACAACAGTCGACAGTACGATCAAGGTCGATAGTCCAGCTCCAGTCAGTACAACCGTGGCAGCAGCAACATTAGCCACAATGACGGAGGCCAGAAACGCGAGTGGAAGCGCCCACTAACCCCGGCAGAGGAGTTGATGCAACCTTGTAAGCATCACTCGTTCCGCAACCCGGAGACAGGCAAGTGGGTTTCCAGCCGTTTGCTGAAGGATTGTCGCAAAGCACGGAAGAAATACCAAGCCATGCAGCAAATCATCGCTCCAGTGCAAGAAATACAGGCAGCCCCGCAGCTAACCATCCAGGCGGCACCCGCAAACAACAACTAGGTGCAGGCGGCCGGAGCATTCCCCCAGCCGTAGCAGCAGCAACAACAACAAGGTCAGTCGGCAGCAAGCGACACTATCCACCCGCACGGGGACAGCTGAACATGATCCAGAAGGGACCCCGTCAAACAGCCGCCAAAATCTCATCAGACGCCAAGTACTTCAGGCCATCAACAGCCCGCGCGCAGTACCAGACTACCTGCGCGGGTCAGAGACACTCATCACGTTTTCCAGGGCAGATCACCCAACCGAGGTAACCCGACCCGGACACGCCGCACTTGTGATCGAGGCCCTGATCGGCGACTACAGCTTGAAGAAGGTGTTCATGGACGGAGGCAGCGGCATCAACATCATATTCGCCGACACCCTGAGAAGAATGAACAGGTCGATAGAGAAATTGCCGGAATCGGAAACCACTTTCCACGGCATAGTACCAGGGCAAGCAATCACGCCCATGGGAACAATCACGCTCGACGTCATCCTCGGCACACCCGAGCACTTCAGGAAGGAGTCGATCGATTTCGAAGTCGTCGACTGGAAGTCGCAGTACCACGCCATACTCGGACGCCCAACTTTTGCCAGGTTCATGGCAGTACCCCACTACGCCTACCTGATGGTCAAGTTTCCCGGACCGAAAGGAGTAATCACCGTACGCGGCGACTTCGGGCTCTCCAACAGTTGTGATCGCGAGTTCGCCAAGATTTCTGAGTTCTTCGGGGTCGAGGAGCACTTCAAGGCCATATCAGCCGACAACGACAAGACCATCTTTCCATCTCGCAAGAAGCCAGCTAAGGACGCAACATTCAACACGAACGACGACACCGTCACCCACCAAGTCCATCCGACTGATAGCAGAAACACGGTCAAGGTTTCGTCAAGTCTGACCCCCGCATAGGAAAGTGCGCTCGTCGAGTTCCTACGTGAGAACTGGAAGATCTTTGCATGGCAACCTTCTGACATGCCAGGGATACCCAGGGAACTCGCCGAGCACTCTCTAAAGGTCCACAAGGACGCAAGACCAGTCAAACAATCCATGCGACGCTTCTCAGGACCCAAGCGAGACGCGATCTCCATGGAAGTCGAAAGACTACTGCACGCCAAGTTCATCCGAGAGATCAAGGACTCGGACTGGGTCGCCAACCCGGTCCTAGTGGAGAAAAAGAAGACGAAAAAACTACGCATGTGTGTTGACTTCACCGCAGTCAACAAGTGCTGCCCCAAGGATCACTTCCCGCTCCCGCGGATAGACCAGATCATCGACTCGACAGCAGGCTGCGAGCGCCTGTCCTTCCTGGACGCCTACTCAGGTTACCAGCATATCAGGCTGAAAGTCGAGGATGAAGAGAAAACGGCCTTCATCACACCCGACGGCGTCTTTTGCTACCAGACGATGCCGTTCGGGTTAAAGAACGCAGGTGCCACGTACCAGCGGACAATGCAAGCGTTCCTCAAAGGGCTCATCGGGCAGATCGTCCAAGTCTACGTCGATGACATCGTCGTCACGACCCGAAAGGAAGATACCTTAGTCGACGACATCCGCAAGGTCTTCGCTGCACTCGATGTGTACCAGATCAAGCTCAACCCAGAGAAGTGCGTGTTCGGCGTGCCAGCCGGAGAGCTACTAGGGTACCTCGTATCTGCAAGAAGAATCGAAGCGAACCCCGAAAAGGTGCAGAACATTCTCACAATGCCAGCACCAACCAAACTCCGTGAGGTGCAGCGATTAGCCGGCCGAGTCGCAGCTCTCAGCCGGTTCATTAGTAAGTTGGGAGAGAAAGCTTTACCTTTCTACCAACTGGTGAAGAAGACGGACAAGTTCGAGTGGACACAGGAGGCGCAGGATGCGTTCGACCATCTCAAGAAAACCCTGACAACCTCCCCAGTCCTAATGGCACCGCTGGAAAACGAGCCGCTATACTTATACGTCTCAGCAACAAACAGGGTGGTGAGCACGGTACTCGTAGTCGAGCGGGAAGAAGAAGGGCACAGTCACCCGGTGCAAAGGCCCGTCTACTACCTCAGCGAAGTCCTCACCCTGTCCAAGCAGAATTACCCGCACTACCAGAAGCTGGCGTATGGAGTTTTCATGACCTCCAGGAAGGTCGTCCACTACTTCTCCGAGCACCCGATCACGGTGGTAAGCTCCTCTGGACTAGTAGACATTCTCACAAACCAACGCGCGACAGGACGAGTCGCCAAGTGGGTTGTCGAACTAGGACCATGGGGGCTGAAATATGCTCACCCGAAATCCATCAAGGCCCAAGTCCTCCCAGAATTCACCACCGAGTGAATAGAAGCCCAGCTACCAAATGTCCCCGACTTGTCCAACGCATGGACAATGTACTTCGATGGCTCCAAGAAATTCAAGTCAGTCGGGGCAGGTGTCGTGGTGGTGTCACGGCGGATGCCATAGGATGGCTAATGTGTGGGGCCGATAGACGTTCGTGGATCCGGGGAGGGATAGCGAGCTGACTAGCCCACGCGAGGAGGATCCCGGAATGACCGAGATCTCCCAGGAACAAGAAATAAGATCAAAGTGCGAAGGGGAAGATCTAACAAACACGAACAAATGCACGAAGGAACACAACACACACACGATATACCCAGGTTCAGGGCCCTCGTGAGGAGGTAACACCCCTACTCCTGCCTTTCCTCTCTATATATTTGTGGAACAAGAGCTACAACTTGCGACTAGATCTCTCAAAGGGAAGATCACAAACAACTAGATGAACTCAAGGTGTGAAGAAGTAAATGCTCTAGGAGTAAATGTGACTATAGATTTGGCTCCCAAGTTGGTCTCTCTCCCACAGAGGCAGTTATGGCGCCTTTTATAGAGTTCCGGCCAGGAGGGCTGGAAACCCTAAATCGGCTTGGCCCCACCAGACCGGCCTAACCGGCATGTCGTCACCGGCTAGCGTGAGCTAGTCGCCGCGCTATCCGGCATAGCCCCTGCGTCATCATCTCGAAGAGGACAGCAGGCGCCGTCCTGAACCATCATTGTCCCCCTGCCAGAGACAAGACATGTCTTGGCCCATCCCGGATAGCCTTTTCCGGATTGCCGGGCTAGGCATGTCAGGTCTTGTCGTACCTCGATCGTACCGGCTGACGCGCTCCCGTGTCAGGCCGGAGGTGACCATGCTTCCGTGTCAGGCGGGAGGTGACCATGCTTCCTTGTCAGGCGGAATGGTACTTCCCCCCGCGACAGACGGGAAAGCCTGCTATAGACCGTTGATGGCCTACCGGGAGCCTTCATGCCGGCTACCTCCTCGCTTGCCACTGTGAGCCTCTCCTACATAAGATCAAGACCGAGACATACATTCCGGTTAGTACCTACCCGGACTACCTATCCGGCAAAGCCGAGTACACCTCCTTCCGGGAGTTTCCTCGGAGCCCGAGATCCGGGATCCTTTCCGGAGGCGTCCGAGCTCGCCCCAGGATGAGTATCTCTAGGCCTAGCCTCCCGAAGATGTCTTAGCCTATCAGCAAAGACATCTTCGAGAAGCTAGTTCTTAGAGGAACCACCCGCTTATGCTTGTGCTGCGATTGTGAAGTCCGTGGGTGTCTATTTATAGCTGCCAGAGCTGACCCTTGCGCCTGCCAGGAGGCACTTTGCTCTCTACCAGTGTTCAAGGGTCAAGTTGCCCTTTCAGCACACCAGGAAATGTCCCTTGCCCTCGCCAAAGGTCAAGTACTGTTGGCACCTTACTGAATTATATCGGGATCTGCCCCTACCCGGGGGGCAGCCCCCCGACACTAGTCCCCGAAGCTGGTGCTGTACAGCGACCTCGGATGATGTGCGGGATCAGCTTTAAACAGCAACTATCTTCCGAGAACACATGACATCACCTTCCGTTTTCTTGCCGAGATTGATTTCTCCCGAGACCTCCTTACCGAGACTGTTTTAACCGGGAGACGAAGCCTGCAACCGGATACTCCAGTCTCAGCGAATCTCGAGCGTTGGCCCCGTATCGAACTTCCAGATCTCGAGCTGGGCCCCACCCGACGTCCTCTGAGCAGAAATGCACTCGAGTGCTTCCGCCCGAGCACGCTGTCGCTTGGGTTCCCGCGCCGGGAGCCGCAGCCGATCCGAAGCCCAACCGTTGGGGCCGTGTGACCCTCGGTGTGGCTGGATCGGGCGCTCCGGATAACGCCACGTGGCGCGCTGCGCAAAATAGATCCCACCCACGATCGTGGAGATCGTGGGCGGGAAAATTGGAAACCGCTCCGGAATCCCCCCCATAAATAGGGGACCGGAACGGTCTCCTCTCCTCCTTCCTTTCCTTCGCTGCACTCGTCCACCATTGTCTCGAGCGCATCGCCGCCGCTGCACTCGTCGCCCGAACACCGTCGCCCTCGCCGCTCGCCGGAGCTCGGACACCGCTGTTCGTCTCGCACGCCACCGACCTCCTCTTCTTCGGTGAGTCGCTCTCTCCGTCTCGATGCTCTCCTTTAGCGGAATAACCGCTCGCCTCCGGCCGTGCCCTAACGCATGCGCGGTTGAGCCGCCGCCGGTGAGCACGACTTGAGCGGCGCGCGCGAGGTTTACGGCGGCGACGCACCGTTGCGGTAGGATGCAGATCTTTTGCTCGCATTGCGTCTCGCCCGAGTCTAGCCTGAGCCTATTTTCCTTCTTTTTGTTTTGATTTTCTAGCACACGGTAGATCTTATTTGCCAGGAACCCGGTTGTGTTTAGCAGTTTGCGATCCGGCATCGTAGCTCCCGGTAGACTAATTCCGACTAACCGCCGTTGCGCCTGCAGAGTAGCCCGGATACATTTGCGGACTTCTCCGACATGGGTGAAGAAACTATCCGGGGGTGCTGGGATGGATCCGAGACCAAACAATGGGACCTGGACTGGCTGTACCGGACTCACCGGATTCCGCCAGAAGTTGAGAGCCGTCTTCCGGAGGGCGAGGTTGAGCCGGAACCCCAACCCGGGGAACACGTTGTATTCCTTACGCATTTCAAGCGTGGGTTTGGGCTTCCGGCTAGGCCCTTCTTCCGCGACTTCCTCGACACCTACAGCCTCCAACCGCATCACCTCCCAGCCAACGCCATTATGATGCTCTCGGTCTTCACCACCTATGCGGAAGCATATCTCGGCGTGTGGCCCTTCCTGGATCTTTGGGCCAGATATTTCATCCTTCGTCGCCAAGTCATCCCCAACCCGGATCAGAAAGTAAAAGACTTGGTCGATTGCGGAGCGGCCACCATCATCCCTCGTGCTGACTCCGGATTCCCTATAGTCAAAGGACTAGAATCCTGCCGGAAGTGGCAGCGCAGCTTCTTCTACGTGAAGAACCGGGAGAATTCGGGAGATGGTCCGGGATCCTCAAATCCGGATTTCATAAATTTGCCGGAGTTCGTCAATGGTCCTCCTCGCAAGTTCAATCTCTGGAAACGGTTCCCCGATAACGAGGAGGTCTATTGTATGCACGACGTGCTCTCGGTGCTGACTAACAAGATGACCGGCGACGATCTCCTGCGCTGCTTCATTATCCGCCGCGTCTGCCCTCTGCAAACCCGAGTGCACAAGATGTGCCATATTGATGGGAGCTATGACCCCACCAGGACTAGTATTTTCCCTCTGGACCGTCCCGCGGTCGTCCGACGTGTCCGAGCTATTGCTCGGACGAAGATGTCGGATGAGTATGTTTGGGGTGTCATTGGGGGATCCCGAAAAAAACCATTAAAACAGGTGCTCCTGTCTGTCTTTCGTTCAATTGCATCCGTACTTGCGTTCACCTGGAAACCGACATCATGTGGTGATTTGTTTGCACAGTTATTCGAGCGGCAAGCCGAGGAGGACGCAGTCCACGCCAACGGGAATTTCGTGCCGAACATCCCGGTGCCGGCTAAGATGCCGAGAAAGGACCCCGACGGCGAGGACCATCTCGCCATCCCTCTAGTCAAAGCTGCTGCTCCGGGTAACCCTTCAACCTCAGAGGCAATTTCCCTTTCCTCGGATGATGAGGATGAGACTGACTGCCAAATTCTCGATGTAATTGACGCTCTCCCTCTCAACTGGGCCTCAGCAGTGGTTCCGAAACCGACGGCCGGGACAAAACATGCCGAAAGCCGGAAGCGCGCGGCTTCCGACACCGAGGCTGCCGATAACTTCGGCAACCCCCCCCCCCCCCCCCCAAGAGGAGCAAGCCGACTAAACAAACGGCCGAGAAGCCTCCTCGGCGCCGGCAAAGGGGCCCTCCCACGGTGGATTCCGGGTACATTCTCCGTGCCTTATGCTACACGATTTAGCCTTCTCCATAAATTATTACTGAGGTATTTTCTTTCGGGGACGCACTCGACCTCCCGTCACCTGCTATTCCTCCTCCTCCCGGAACTCGGACTCCCAGCCCGGCTCGGGCTTCCCCTTCTCCTCCTCGCCCTTCTACTCGAGGAAGCGAGCCTGCTGCCTCCGGTGCCGCACCGGCTACCGTGGTGACTCCGGATGCTTGCCCGGTGATCGACGAGATCCCGGTGCAGGCCACGACCCACCTCGGGGGACATTCTCCTTCCGGAAAGTCCACGCCGGGTGCCCGGGCTTGAGGCGGAGATCTTGAGCCCTCGCCGGCAGTTCGTGCGAAGCGGTCCCTCCCGGCAAGCTTCGGAGAAGACTGTGCCGGAGAAACGGCCCGCCGTCTCCTCCCGGCCAGCCGATCCACCTGTCGCGAAGTCGCGCCCCAAGGTTGCTGGGCAGAAAACAACTTCTGCCAAGCCTGCAGCTGCCCCGACATCCTCGGCCCAAGATTTGGTGCTGCGCACGGGTACGTTTTCATCGTTACCACCGCCTCCCGCCGAGATCCCTACTGCTGCCTTGCGGATGTTGCGAGCAACCGTTAGCTCCTTTGTGCCTTCTGGATCTCGGGATATTGCTGCTACCCGCGCGCCCGGCGGCTCCGGCATACAGGCTGTTGATGAATACAACCAGGCCTGGCTTGCCGCCGACGCCTCCGAGACCGCGGGAGACTTGCACGCTGCAGGCCCAAGCCGCAACGCCCAAGCTCTGCACGCTCTCCAGGTGGCCGCGCTGGACGTTACTCGGGCGACCGAGGTAAGCTTGTTCTATTTATTTCATTAAAAAATATTTGTTCCTTCCACCACCACTAGTCCCCGAGATTGGTGCTTAGTGCTCTAGATTCCACCGAATAGCAGATCACTAGGCTCCAATCTTAGAGAAAATTTCAGGACTCGGACACCGAGTCCACGAGATCCTCCCAACCGGGTAGCTTGCTTCAAAATTTGCTCCATAACCACTAGTCCCCGAGATTGGTGCTTAGTGCTCTAGATTCCACCGAATAGCAGATCACTAGGCTCCAATCTTAGAGAAAATTTCAGGACTTGGACACCGAGTCCCCGAGATCCTCCCAACCGGGTAGCTTGCTTCAAAATTTGCTCCATAACCACTAGTCCCCGAGATTGGTGCTTAGTGCTCTAGATTCCACCGAATAGCAGATCACTAGGCTCCAATCTTAGAGAAAATTTCAGGACTCGGATACTGAATCCCCGAGATCCTCCCAACCGGGTAGCATTTTCTGCGCTAGAGATCCTGGACTCTCCCGATTTCCTTACGTTTTTCCCAGGCTGATTCCTCCTTCTTTGTCTTTATTTCAGGAGTGCAGCAAGAAACGCTGCAGCATCTTCAACCGAGTTCTTGCTGACCTCGGTCAGTCCAAGAAGTGCGAGGGGCGCCTCCGGGAGGAGCGAGACGCAGTGCGCAAGGTCTCGGTAGACCAGAAGGCCGCACTTGCCACGGCGCAAGCCGAGATCGCGCGGCTCAACGGCGAGCTCGAAAAAGTTAAAGCTACCGCGACCGAGATGAAGACGCGCTTCATCGAGGCGACAAAGAAGCAAAAGGAGACCTTGGACCAGTCCGAGGAGCGTGCGCATCTTGCCGAGACCGAGCTGGCTCTCCTCCGGTCACGGTCCGATACTTGGCTCTCCGAGCTCACTGTACTGAACCGGGATCTCAACAGTAAGTGGACCGACATCCCTCTTCTCTTTGCTTTCTTTCTTTGCTGTTGCTTTTCTTATGACCCAGCCGTTTGACAGCTCTTCTTTTTAAAGGGGAATTCGAGCACTCCCGGGAGGCTGCTATTCTTGCTGTTGCTGCTGCTCGGGAGAAACGCGCTGGGAAGGGCCCTGTCTCGGATGCCTGGGATATCGAGGATCACCTCACCGCCCTGAAGGCCCGGATAGTGCCTCTCTGGTCCATCGGGACGGAGCTGCTTAGCGCTGCGGTCCACGTCCACGGCGCACTGTGGCCGAGTATCCGCGCTACGCTTTCAGTTGCCGAGCTCACGAGCGCACTTCGGTGCGCCGGGAGGCGCCTCCACGCTTGGAAGCGTTCCGGTGCGCGGGCTGGTGCCGACCAGGTCTTGACCCAAGTACTTAGCTGGTACGAAGGTCTTGACCTGGAAGCGATCCAGCGCCTGCGGACAATCTCGCCGTGGCTGAGCGATCCGGCTAAGATCCAGCCGCGACAAGAGGTGGCGCACCGCATCGCCTCATGGTCCAGCATCCACGCCTTCACCGCCAGCGTCCTTCCTTCCGACTCCGAATCTGATTATGAGGATGACGAAGAAACCGTCGCGACCGGCGACGCGGATGACGAGGCCCCGGAAGAAGATGACGCTGCCTCCGGTGCCGCGCCCGAGAGCGTGGTTCCCCGGGATGTCTCCCAGACCGAGGTGCACCCCGACGTCCCGAGTACTGCTGCCGGAGCTGAAGCCGAAGCTGCTCCTGCTGCGTCTCTCGAGACCGCTGCTCCCGCTGCTACCACCGGGACTACCGCTTCTGCTGATGCCGCCGAGACTGCTGCTCCTGCTGCTGCTGCTCCCGAGGTCGCTGCTCCTGCTGACGCCCCCGTCGAGAAGCCGACATCTCCTATTACTTAGAAATATTTTAAGAGTAGGTATGTTAAATCCCCGGGATGCCGGGTGCAAGATGTAATATACACTTATATTATTTTCGTTTCTTATTGAGCTACCTATCCGAACAACTTATGTCAATTTATTCTGTTATGAGTTCCCGAATTGCCTTTCATGTTTACCGTACTTAGGTAATTTCTGCTCTTGTCTACCATTTCGGCGTTCGACAGTCGAGTCACAAAACTCCACATACGGCATACATTACTTAAAACAATCCGAGTTCCGACTAACCGAATTCCCGACATAAAAATAACTGAGTTAGTAAAAAACAGGTATGCCGGATAAGTTCCTGCTCCGAGTCCCCGAGACCATTTTCGTGTTTCCCACCTTCCCTCTCTTTGCTCTTGACTACCATTTCGGCGTGCGTCAGTCGAGTCACAAGATGATTTCACATGACATACATTACTTTGACTTTGAGAATCGAACTCGGAACTTTCCCGGCATACAAATAACATAAAAGATAGCAACCCGGCAGTCCCCGGGTTCCTTCCCGAGATACCGGTATAAAACAACAAATGAACTTGACAAAAATAAAAACAAGACATGCACATAACCAGGCAGTCCCCGGGTTTCTCCCGGGGTACCTTACTTTCATTAATACTAAAAACTGAGATACAACATACACTGAGCCCTTTACGTGTAAAAGGGGCGAAGTAGTGCTACATTCCACGGACGCTTGGTTTCCTCACCGGATTTGTCCATTACACCTTTCCTAGCCTCCTATGCATCTACAAGGTAATAAGAATCATTGTGCAATGCCCTGCTTATCACGAAAGGTACCTCCCATGGAGGTGACAATTTATGCATTCCGGCCGTGCGTTGGATGAGCCTCAGCACCAGATCCCCTTCCCGGAACACCCTCGGGTACCTTCCGGCTATGATAGCGACGGAGATTTTGCTGATAAATTGCAGACCGGGATAGTGCAAATTCTCTTGCCTCTTCGAGTAAATCTACATCATCTTCTCGGGCCTCCCTTGCCTCGGTCTCGGTGAACATTGTCACTCTCGGGGAATCATACTGTATGTCAGTCGGGAGTACTGCCTCAGCACCGTATACCATGAAGAATGGCGTGTACCCGGTAGATCTATTCGGTGTAGTCCGGAGACCCCATAACACCGCCGGTAACTCCTCTATCCAGCATCCCGGAGTTCTCAACAGTGGTTCGATCAAACGAGCTTTGATGTCGGCTGAGATTAAGGCATTCGCTCTTTCGACTTGCCCATTTGCTTCCGGGTGTGCAACTGATGCTACATCCAGCCGGATTCCCTTCTCAGCACAAAATCGAGCGAATTCCCCCACAGCAAAGTTGGTGCCATTATCTGTGATAATGCTGTGCGGGTACCCGTATCTCAAGATGATGTCTTTCAGGAATTGCACAGCGGTGTGTCCATCGCATTTCCGGATTGGCTTGACCTCTATCCACTTGGTGAACATGTCCACCATAACCAGTATGTGCGTCATATTGCCTCTTGCCGGCTTGAACTGACCGACCATATCCAAACACCAAACTGCGAATGGCCAAGTGATGGGGATTGTTTTCAGTGCTGACGCCGGCATGTGTATCCGGTGCGCAAATCTCTGGCATCCTCCACACTTCCGAACAATATCTTCTGCTTGCTGCAGCGCAGTGGGCCAGTAGAACCCATGCCGGAACACTTTCGCCACCAGGGCCCGGGATGATGCATGATGCCCACATTCCCCCTGATGTATTTCCACTAGCATCTCTTGTCCTTCTGCCGGTTCTACACACCTCTGGAGTACCTCAGTGACACTCCTTTTGTACAGTTCTTGATTGATGACAGTGTATGCTTTTGACCTTCGCATTATCTGCCGGGCTTCCACTTCATTTTCCAGGAGGGTTCCTTTCAAGATATAAGACATAATGGGCTGTGCCCATCCCGGGACAGGTCTAACCGGGAACACGGGAGCGTCTACGTCCATTGGCTCTGCCGACATCACCTCCATCATCATCTTTCTTTGCCTCTCTGAGCACTGTGATGCAGTCCCCGGGTTTGATGTGACGCTCCCGACATCTACTTCCATGGGTACTGCATCTGAACCAGGCTCCTTGGGGATGAAGATAGAATCCGACTCGGGTGAGGGTTGAATAGATAGCTTCCTCAAATGCTCCAGGGCTATCCCGGGTGGGATGGCATCCCGAGATGACCCTAGCTTGGACAAGACATCCGCTGCCTCGTTTTCTCCTCTGGGTATATGCTTGAACTCGCATCCTTCAAAAAATCCGGATATTTTCTGCACATGAAATCTGTATAAGGCCATGTTTGCATCGAGGGCATCCCAATTCCCCGACGCCTGTTGCACTACGAGGTCGGAGTCACCGAAACACTCTATCCGGCGGATGCCGATCTCCTTGGCGACGTTCAGTCCATGAACCAAGGCCTCATATTCTGCGACATTGTTGGATGCCCGAAAATGAATTTGCAGCACATACTTCAGTACATCTTGTTTTGGGGAAGTGAGGACCACTCCGGCACCCAATCCGATTTTAGCCTTTGAGCCATCGAAATGCATCCTCCAGAAATTGTAATCCGGCATCGGAGGTTCATACTGCATCTCGGCCCAGTCTACCAAAAAGTCCGGCAGCGCCTGCGACTTGATGGCATCTCGTCTCTCATATGCCGGAGCGTATGGAGACAACTGGATGGCCCATTTGGCTACCAGGCCGCTAGCGTCCTTGCAACCGATGATCTCGGCCAGAGGAGCTTCGCATACCACTGTGATCGGGTGTTCCTGAAAGTAGTGCTTGAGCTTGGTCACTGCCATGTACACCCCATACGCCATTTTCTGGTAGTGCGGGTAGTTCTGCTTGGATTCCGAGATCACCTCACTGAGTTAATACACCAGCCTCTGTATCAGCTTGCCCCCTTCTTCCCTTTCTACCAACATTGCCACACTGACTACTCGGTTGGTTGCGGCAATATACAACAGCATAGGTTCCTTGGGTAATGGGGATGCCAACACGGGTGCTGTTGAGAGCATTCTCTTCAAATCGTTGAACGCCGCGTCAGCCTGCGGGGTCCAAACAAATGTCTTGCTCTTCTTCATCAGTTGGTACAGGGGCAAGGCCTTCTCCCCAAGTCGACTCACAAACCGACTTAGGGATGCAAGACACCCGGTAAACTTCTGCACATCCTTGAGACGCACGGGCAATTTCATGCTCTCGATAGCACGAATTTTACCCGGGTTGACCTCGATTCCCCGGCTTGAGATGAGGAAACCGAGTAACTTCCCTGCCGGAACACCAAATGTGCACTTATCCGGGTTCAACTTCATCCGGAATCTTCTTAAGTTCTTAAATGTTTCCCTCAGATCATCTATTAGTGAGGCTTTTTCTTTTGTTTTTATGACTATGTCATCGACATAGACCTCGGCATTCCGTCCTATCTGGTCATGCAAACATTTCTGCATGCACCTCTGGTATGTAGCACCAGCATTCCGCAAACCGAAAGTCATGACACGATAGCAATAAGCCCCATAAGGGGTAATAAAAGCAGTTTTCAATTGATCATCCGGATTCAAAGGTATCTGGTGAAAACCAGAATAGGCATCTAAAAAAGTCAAAAGCTCACTCCCGGCAGTGGAATCTATGACTTGATCTATCCGGGGCAATGGAAAGGGGTCCTTCGGGCATGCTTTGTTGAGGTTGGTGAAGTCGATGCACATGCGCCACACCTTAAGCAGGAGGGGATCATGCTTCTTCTTCTCTACCAGGACCGGATTCGATATCCAATCCGGGTGCAGCACTTCCATTATGAACCCAGCGGCCAGCAGTATAGCTAGATGCTCCATGACTGCGGCTCTCCTTTCATCCGAGAGGCGCCTAGTTGGTTGCTTCACCGGCTTCGCATCCGGTCTAACAAACAGAGAGTGCTCAGCCAACTCCCTCGGGACACCTTGCAGATCGTCACTCGACCACGCAAAAGCATCCCGATTTTCACGGAGGAAGTCGACGAGCTCGCCTTCCTATTTGCTGTCCAGGTTGCTGCCAATGATAACTTGGCGCTCCGGGTTGCTGGGGTCCACAGCCACCTTCTTGGTCTCCTTGGGGGGCTGAAATGACGCACCCTGCTCCGGGTTCACCATCCCGGGCATTCCGAGTTGGGAGGTCTTGGCCATTGCCACCACCTGCTGGATCCTTTTCTTTTCTTCTGCGATCACCAGAGACTCAGCTAAGCATGACCCCGCCGAGGCACATTCCATGGAGCGCTTGTGGTCTCCCGAGATGGTGATTACGCCGTTTGGTCCCGGCATCTTCATCTTCAAGTAGCCCATGTGAGTTGAGATCATGAACTTGGCCAGGGCTGGCCTGCCGATCAGTGCGTGATATGGGCTTTCGAGGTCCACGACCTCGAACTCCAAGCTCTCGGTTCGGCAGTTCTCCCGAGTTCCGAATAGCACCTCAACCCATATCTTTCCCATGGGTGAGCAAGAGACTCCAGGCACAATGCCGTGGAAGGTTGTCTCGGTAGGCAGTAAGGTGTTCATGGACACCCCCAGCTTCAGCATCGTGTCCTTGTACATGATGTTAATGGCACTGCCATTGTCGATCAGAACCCGGCTGAAGCGGACGTTGAGGTTGCGTCCGACAAAAGTTGGATCCACCACCAAGGCATACGCCCCCGACTTAGGCATAACCCTGGGGTGATCCTTCCGGTTCCACGTGATCTCCATCTCGGACCAGTGCAAGAATTTGGGCACCGCCGGGATCACAGCATTCACCTCCAGGGCACGCTGCCGCACACTCCTTCGGTCAGTGGGTTCGGTCACGAAAACCACATAGCTTTGATGTGCCTCCCGGTAGTTGCTCTGCTGCTGTCCGGCTTGGTTACTGGGGCATGCACCGTTGTCGTTTCGGGTGTGCACCACATTCACTGGCCGAGGTGGGGGTCCTCGCGGAGGCGGGTTGATTCGGACAGCGTTGGCCCCCGATGTCGGAGGAGGTGGTCTCGGGATATTGGGCCGAGATGCCGGAGCACTCTGCCGAATAGCTCCCGAGCTGCCTTCCTGCAACGTGCGCTAATACCAACTGCACTGCCGAGTAGAGTGGTTCGCGGGCTTGTTGGCCTCCAGAGTATGGTAGCAGCATGGCTTGTTCAGCATTTCCTCATATGTCAGGGGCTTCGTTTGTTCCACCCAGGTCTTTTGCACCTCCTGACTCTGACCCCCAGCCGGGCCACTTGTCTTTTGACGCTGGCTGTTGCTGGCATCCTCCTGCTCCCGGGTCACTGCTGCGACGTGCTGTGCGGCATGGTGATACTCGGGCTGATTTCTCTTCTGGCCAAAATCTTGGCGATCATGGCTCCTGCTCGGTCCTGAACGCTGAGGTCCCGCATTCCTCCTGTTGGAGTCACCGACATCCACCAGGGGTTGCATGGGATCTCCAAGCGTGTAGGTATCGGCGATGCGCATGGTCTCTGCCAAGGTCGTTGGCATCTTTCTCTGCAACTTCTGCCACAGCATTGAGCCATGCCGGCATCCTTGTGCAAACCAGGAGATGGCCTGCGCCTCTACCACCCCTTCGCAAGAATTGCGAATATTGCTCCACCGGGTAAGATATTCCCGGTCAGTCTCATTACTCCTCTGCCTACAGATGGCAAGCTGCTGAGGCCTGTTTGGCCTTTTGTACGTGCTGGTGAAGTTGCTGATGAATGCCTCCTCGAAGTCTAACCAGCAGTCTATGCTGCCAGTTCTCAGGTTGTTCAACCAGATCCGGGCTGGTCCTTCCAACATCTGCGGTACGTATCGTACTGCCCATCGTCTGTTTCCACCGGCTATGCTTACTGCTGTTACATAGTCGGTTAGCCAGTCCTCCGGCTGCTTGCTGCCATCATAGGTCTTGGCACCCCTGTTGAGCTGAAAGTTCCGAACAGGTGGTTCCCGCATGATCCGAGGTCCGAAGCACGCAGGTCCCGGAGGTCCTTGCTCTTCCACCAACTCGGATTGGTGAATCCGGTCGAGCCGGAATCTGGCATCTGCCGGGTTCAGCTGCCTGGTTCCTATCCGAGATCCCAAAGGGTTCTCGTCTGGCTGATATCCGAGCTGCTGCAGCCTCGAGTTGCCGTCATTGTGCCGGTTCTGCGCAGGGGTCACGGCCTGCTGGGGAACAGAGGCGACCTCCCTCTGTGGGTTTCCCTGGACATGAGGAGGATTCCGGGGTGGATTACCACGGCCGACCGGGTTATTGTTTCCTACACCCTGGTTACCATCCTCACGGGTACTTCCCGCCTGCCCCGAGTTACGCTGCCCAGCTTGCCCGGCTTGCTGGATACCGGCGAAGGCCGGGTCATAGGTCTGTAGCTGCTTGTTCTTCCCGGAACCTCGACTTCGGCTCCGGCTCTTGCTCTTGCTCTTACTTCTGCTCGGATGCGGGGAAGAGGCCTCCCCGTCCGATTTCTGGCTATTGGGTCTTGCCAAGTGCACTTGAGATCCTGCCCCTGGGTTCTTCTTTTTGAAGGCCTGATTCTGACGGTTGGCCTCAATCACCAACTCGTTTACCCGCTCCTGCTGCTTGCGCAGGGCCTCACCGGATAACCCCACCAATTCGGCCATGGCGGCTTCGGCGGCCCTAAGAGTTTTCGCCGGTGAGCTGTACACCGGCTTCCCCGCTGAAATCCGACTTCCCGTGTGACTCGTGGTGGCTCCACCAGCCAGCTCCTCATTCACCATTCTTCCTTTCTTGCGCAGATCCGCGATGCGCTTGTCCCGGGAGTCTATCTTAAGGAATCCGTGAGCTGCATTGTACTCCCGGAGGCTAGCATTGAGCTCGCGACGGATCTTGGCGATCTCCTGCGCTTCAGCGAGTAGCAACCTCCGCTGCTCCTCCAAGTCAGCCGAGGTGGCCTGGGTATCCGCTTCAGCAGCCACAGGTACATTCAACTTTGCCACCAGTCCCGAGAGGGGATCCGGGCGACGCCGTGGTTGGGACGGTTGTGGATCACCATCCCGGGCCGAACCCCTTTCCTGGGGAGGTTTGGCCAACCGGATGTGGCCGCTGCCGGTATCGCCGTCAGCGTCCTGGTATTCCTCCTCGGTTGCCCCGACCATCATCACCGCGACGGAACTCGGGGGGCGACCGGCACGCAGACCCCGAGCAGCGCAGAGCATGGGCGGGTCCTCAGCTTCCAGGACCATGTCCGGGTAGCTACAGACAACCTCGGTGGCGACGTAGGTGGTGAAACCACCGAAGTCAATGAGACATCCGTTCACCGGAAAGGGTCTGTTCCGGAAGCACCCTGCGTTGTCGCTGATGAAGTCCATCTCCCCTAGCCTTACGACCAGGCCAGAGAGAACCCGAACGTCGAAATGAACGGGGGAGCCCGTCCGGATGTGTACACCAGCCAACGCCTCTGTCCGCCCCATGGTGGGCGCCAACTGTCGTGGTGGTGTCACGACAGATGCCATAGGATGGCTAATGTGAGGGGCCGATAGACGTTGGTGGATCCGGGGAGGGATAGCGAGCTGACTAGCCCACGCGAGGAGGATCCCGGAATGACCGAGATCTCCCAGGAACAAGAAATAAGATCAAAGTGCGAAGGGGAAGATCTAACAAACACGAACAAATGCACGAAGGCACACAACACACACACGATATACCCAGGTCCAGGGCCCTCGTGAGGAGGTAACACCCCTACTCCTGCCTTTCCTCTCTATATATTTGTGGAACAAGAGCTACAACTTGCGACTAGATCTCTCAAAGGGAAGATCACAAACAACTAGATGAACTCAAGGTGTGAAGAAGTAAATGCTCTAGGAGTAAATGTGACTATAGCTTTGGCTCCCAAGTTGGTCTCTCTCCCACAGAGGCAGTTATGCCGCCTTTTATAGAGTTCCGGCCAGGAGGGCTGGAAACCCTAAATCGGCTTGGCCCCACCAGACAGGCCTAACCGGCATGTCGTCACCGGCTAGCGTGAGCTAGTCGCCGCGCTATCCGGCATAGCCCCTGCGTCATCATCTCGAAGAGGACAGCAGGCGCCGTCCTGAGCCATCATTGTCCCCCTGCCAGAGACAAGACATGTCTTGGCCCATCCCGGATAGCCTTTTCCGGATTGCCGGGCTAGGCATGTCAGGTCTTGTCGTACCTCGATCGTACCGGCTGACGCGCTCCCGTGTCAGGCGGGAGGTGACCATGCTTCTGTGTCAGGCGGGAGGTGACCATGCTTCCTTGTCAGGCGGAATGGTACTTCCCCCCGCGACAGACGGGAAAGCCTGCTATAGACCGTTGATGGCCTACCGGGAGCCTTCATGCCGGCTACCTCCTCGCTTGCCACTGTGAGCCTCTCCTACATAAGATCAAGACCGAGACATACATTCCGGTTAGTACCTACCCGGACTACCTATCCGGCAAAGCCGAGTACACCTCCTTCCGGGAGTTTCCTCGGAGCCCGAGATCCGGGATCCTTTCCGGAGGCGTCCGAGCTCGCCCCAGGATGAGTATCTCTAGGCCTAGCCTCCCGAAGATGTCTTAGCCTATCAGCAAAGACATCTTCGAGAAGCTAGTTCTTAGAGGAACCACCCGCTTATGCTTGTGCTGCGATTGTGAAGTCCGGGGGTGTCTATTTATAGCTGCCAGAGCTGACCCTTGCACCTGCCAGGAGGCACTTTGCTCTCTACCAGTGTTCAAGGGTCAAGTTGCCCTTTCAGCACACCAGGAAATGTCCCTTGCCCTCGCCAAAGGTCAAGTACTGTTGGCACCTTACTGAATTATATCGGGATCTGCCCCTACCCGGGGGGCAGCCCCCGACAGCAGGAGTTGTGCTCATCTCCCCCAAGAGTGACAAGCTGAAGTATGTCCTACAGATGGACTTTCCGACGCCATCCAACAACGAAGCCGAGTACGAGGCCCTGATCCACAGCATGAAGATGGCCAAGAACTGCGGCGCCACGCACCTCATGATATACGAGGACTCCTACCTGGTGGTACAGCAAACCATGAAGTCCCGCGACGCCGTCGCCGACAACATGATCGCCTACCGAGACCTGTGCAACCAGATGGAAGGCAACTTTGAGGGCTGCGCAGAGATCTATCAAGACTCAAGCCGCAACAAGCACCGCAACAAAAGCAAAAGGCGATGCAAACCCGCCAAGCCAAGAGAAGGTCCCCATGGAAGTCATGCTAGTCGAAGCCACATGGACAGGACCATACCTGGCGTACATACTGCATCAGAAGCTGCCAGCGGACCCAGTCGAAGCAAAGCGCATCATCAGGCGCACCAAAAGTTTCACCGTCATCAACGGGGAGCTATATAAGAGAAGTATCTCGGGAATCCTGCAGAGGTGCATAGACCCAGTTGACGGCCAAGCTATCCTACTCGACATCCACGCGGGTATCTGCGGGCATCATGCCAGCAGTCGAGCACTGGTGGCCAAAGCACTACGAGCCGGGTTCTACTGGTTAACAGCCTTGCAGGACGCCGAAGATCTAGTAAGGAAATGCACAGGGTGCCAAGAGTTTGCCAACAAGCCACACGCGCCAGCATCGCTAGCCTGGCCCTTCGCCCAATGGGGGCTAGACATGGTGGGCCCGCTGAAGAAATCATCACCCGGAGGGCATACTCACCTCCTGGTTGCAGTCGACAAGTTCACTAAGTGGATTGAAGCCGCACCCATCACAAGTTTGACTGCATCAACAGCAGTCAACTTCATCAGGTCCATCATCTTCAGATTCGGAGTGCCGAACGGGATCATCACAAAAAACGGCTCGAACTTCACAGCCGAAGAATTCAAAGACTTCTGCTCAGAGCAAGGTATCAAACTCAGCTATGCATCCGTCTCACACCCGCAATCCAATGGGCAAGTGGAGAAGGCCAACGGTTTAGTCTGTAGCAGCATCAAGAAGCGACTGCGTGTGCCACTCAGGCACGCAGCGGGCGCATGGGTCGAAGAACTACCGTCAGTCCTCTGGAGTCTGCGGACCACGCCCAACAGATCCACCCAGTACACTCCATTCTTCATGGTGTACGGTGCAGAAGCAGTCCTACCCTGCGACATCAAGTTTGACGCAACACGGGTGGTCGCCTACGACGAGTCAGATGCAGAAGAGACACTCGAAGACAGCATGGACATATTGGATGAAGCACGTGACATCGTCCTGGCGCGATCAGCCGTATACCAGCAAGACCTGCGCAACTATCACGGACGAAGATTACGACCAAGAGCTTTCGTCGCAGGTGACCTGGTCCTTCGCTACAAACAGAAAAAAGTGCACAAGCTCGCCTCCCCATGGGAGGGTCCGTACATCGTCACAGAGGCGATTGGCAACGGAGCATATCGCTTAAAGGACTCGAAGACAGGAGCAGCCTGCAGCAACCCGTGGAACATTGCACAACTCCGGCGGTTCTACGCTTAGTCGAATCAACCATTGTAACAAGGATAACATGTCAAAGCGGCAGGTTTCAGACCCACTCTTTCCCTTACCAGGGTACCTGAGGGGACTGGAAGGGTTTTAATGAGGCGGCCTGTTCGCAACAATCAATAAAGTGATTTGAAGAAAATGCTGTTCACTCTACCTTCTCAGTCAAGACATACAAAAAATCCTAGGCCGCCACTCGATTCACTCGGGGGCTGCGCCACACAGGTTGAAATAAAAGTCTAGGCCGCAACTCGAACCACTCGGGGGCTGCGCCAAAACAGGCACAACTCAAAAATCCTAGGCCTCTATCCGACTTACTCGGGAGATGCGCCACACAGGTTGAAATAGAAGTCTAGGCCGCCACTCGAACAAACTCGGGGGCTGCGCCAAACAGGCTGTAACATCCCAAAATTTTGAAATGTTTAAAAATCACTAAAATTTAAAACTTTAATTGCATATTAAAATAGAATCATTAATATCCAAGAAGTACAACTAAAAATAGATTTTATTATGACTTATTCAAAAGTATTATGATATTAATTCAATCAAGTAATCTTTATCCTCAAACTTGAGTGTTGAGCTATAAATGAATATTCTAAATATTCATTAAACCCTAAAACCATATGGCAAAGTATTTTAAGTTATTTAAATTTTGGATATTACTAAAATGTTTTTGATTAATCTATATAATTCCAAATCCATTGCTTTTGAACTCTTAAATAAACCCTAGACCAATATTATATAATCACAAAACTAATTGGAACATTTTCCTATTTTAAAATATAAATTGAATTTAAGTGTGTTATTTGTAAAATAGATTTGGAAGGATTATTTTAAATATATGATTGTGATATTCTTCTTAATTTTGTTAAGAGATAAATCCTCTTATTAAAACTCTATTTTAAAGATTGTCAAAATGTGTCAATCATATTATTTAAAAATGTCACCACTGGAAAAGTTGGGAAACATGTATTTGAATGTTTTTAAATGAAATATATGATTTTTTACAAATTCTTGGAAACTTGTTTGATGTCATTTGGATAATTAAAACAAAGGTTATAAAATAAATAACAAAAATAGAAAAGAAAAAGAAAAAGAATCGGAATAAAAAAAGGGATTTATTGGGCCAGCCCACCTCTTACCGTCCGTGCGAGCAAGGCCTACCGGCCCAACAACAGCCCACCTGGCCCCCTCTCCCTTCTCTATCTCTGGTCACGGGGACCCACCGGTCAGCCCCGGTCACCCCTAACCTCCAGCCACACACACGGTGCCCATGACCGCACCCCACGATCCCGCGCCACCTCCCCACACGCTCGAGCCCCCCCCCCCCACGACGCACCCCGGTCCATGTTAAAGCCCGAAGACCGCCGCATTCTTTCCCCTTTCTTTTCCCCCGAATCGTGCCCCCCCAGGCTCGCGTTATTGCTCACCGGAGTTCATTCGAGCCGCCGGCGCAAATCGTCTTTTCCGGCGAGGTGAGTGGGTGCCCTAGCCCGAGAGCGCCTCGTAGTTTCGCCGTGTTCGTGCGCATATCCACATCCACTCCTCTGCTTCTTTCCTGCAGCCAAACGCCGGGTTCGTGCGCGACCGGAGTTCGCCGGCAAACGAGCGCCTCCGGCCACGCCACTACGCCGTCCCGAGAAGCGCCGCTCGACGCCGTCGCCGTCATCTCCTTCCCCACGCCGCACAGCGCTTCCCCGTCAACTCCGGCCAACCCCGTCGCCCAGTTTTAGTCAAACCTCCCTGAGCCGTCCGATCTGTCCTGTACGGTCACGATTAAAAGGAATCCACGAAGAGGTATCTCCTGATCTCATCCCTTAGATCCAGATCCGACGGCCACAACTAATCACTTAATTTTCTGGATTTATTCCGAATAGAAATCTAAATTGTAGTTTTACAGAAAAGCCCCTGATAATTCAAACCATCATATCTTTTAAACCACACATCCAAATTTGACAAACTTTATACCATTGGAAAGCCCTTGACACGTAGAATCTTTTGGTATTGTTCATTTTCAAATTTGACTACCTAAAATTTATTCAAATTTCAAATGGAAGATTCGAGTAAATTTGACCAAGGTTCAAATCCATAAGTCCAAAAATTTCAAATAAAATAGTTTTGGGAAACTTAGGATCTGTCTAATAATGTTGCACTGTTAAAATTTATTTTAGCAATGTCATTTCCATTTAAAATCAGAAACCCTAATTGTATGTTTATAAAATAGTTTAAATTGTATTAACCTTATTAAATTGTTTCTTTTACAAAAAAAACACAAGTATTATCGTTGACCAGAGATAACAAAACTAAGCCTACTAAACCACTTTTGAAATATAAACTTGTAAATATATGTTTAAAAGCTATTAGATTTCAAGATTGTATTAGTTTAAATGTATTCAAGTTGCAAATGGTAGAATTGGGTAAATTTGACGTAAATATAAATTCATGGATCCTATAAATGCAAATAAAATATTTGTACAAACCTTTCAACTAGTATAACATGTTGCCACTATTAAAAATGATTTGTCTATTAAATGTGGTTTTATAAATCAGATATACAACGTGCGTAATTTAGATATAACTTAAAGTCTACAAATAATTTTAATGTGAAATCGTTTGTAAAATGTCACTAAAATAACTATAGTCTTGGAGGAGCCAATACTAACCTTCATTAGATCCATATGATTTATAAACATGTGAAGTTGATTAAAATCTTGTGCCTTCCTTAAATCACAACCATAGTTTGAAAATGTTATATTTCCTTTTGATAAAAGCATGGCGCAAATATTTTGAACATGACCAAACATTACAATATTGAAATAATATTGATACCTATTCAAATTTGAAAAGTACAAGTTGAATTTAGACCATCCCCTGACCATGACCAGCAAACCCTAAGTCCTATCCCATTAATTCGTTTTGTAAATTGAATTATTTGATAAGACCTGACAATAAAATAAATGAACTAAAACAACTATTAATGAACACATTATTGCGATGCTTGACATTTGTGTTATGTGTCTGTCGAATTGTTTGTTTATTGTATTCTTTTTTCCTCGTAAAGATTGAACGAAGTGAAACGTTCTTCGTTGAAGAGAGTGTGAGAAACGACAAACTATCAAAAGGCAAGTGACGCTCATAAACCACCTATTATTTTCACTATATGCATAGTAGTGTTTTTCTGTAGTATGCATGTTAGGAGTTGTGTGTGGTTACTTTATTATGATATGCTCCTATGTAGTGTTTAGCTATCCCCCACCCTGAGCATAGAAGCAAGAACACTTAGTAGGATGCTTAGCCAAGCAATGAAAAATGTTTGACTAGTTGGATAGTGAAAAATTAATGAAGTTAAATAATGAACTACCTGGGTGCGGGTTGGAGAACCATGGTGGGTGGCTACTCAGGGGGTCCATGTCTATGGTTCATGTCTATGGTAACTACCCTTGGTGGAAGCGCACAAATGTGGAAAGTCACCCAGGCTTAAAGAGATTGTAGATGCACCTTGTTTAGTAGCTTCTAGTGCAACCACTTGTCAAATGGGCTCTGTCTTGACCATACATGTTGTGAGACCCCGATCCGTCGTGACCAGCAGATGTAGGGGGATGATAGGTTGGTTCGGGTCACGCGTTGTGACTCGGGGAATTATTTCGGAAAGGTCTCGTCTCGGTCTTCTCTTTTCCATTTCATAATTGGTTGACATGGACGAGGGAATGATTGGGTCTGGTGGTGAAAGTGCACACCCTCTCGAGAGTTAAAAACTAAGTATACTTAGCCGTGTCCCCGGTTATGGACATTTGAGCAACTAGACAGGGAAGATGTTGAAGATCTACTCATCCCAATTTCTATAATAGAATTTGATCGGTGAACAAGGGTTTGGGAGAGCTCACCGCTTTCTATCGGTGGTGCTCGTTGTGAGTTGTTCACCGTTTTCTATCGGTGGTACTCTTTGTTGTCAAAGGTGTTCACTGTTTTCTATCAGTGGTACTCTTTGTCTAAGATGAAAAGTTGTTTTATAAATGATAGGACAAAACTGGCTTTATGCAAATCAGCCTCAAACTCCACCGAGCCAAATATGCATGTAGATATAGTCTCAGTAATTTTAGCTTTAAAGTGTCATCTTGCCACCACAATTCAATTGTGCTGACCCAATATAGTTTGGGCTGCAACTCACCATTGCAGGACCCTCTGACGAAGAGTAAGGATTGTTAGGGTCGCGAGTCTCCAACCAACATGCCTTGCCTGTGGCACATGACGAAGATGGAGCTCACTTATACATTTGCTTTCCGCTGTGTGTTTAACTCGATTTGAGCTAGCCTTAGGCTATGCCTCTTGTATCGAACCCTTCTATTTCTGGATCATCGTGTAATGAATATTGATGCAATGTAATGGTATTTCATCTTAAACTGTGTGTGCTAGCAAGTCGATCCAGGCACTAGCACTATACACAGGAGGTCACTACCTTATAATAAGGAGGGCCTTTACACAGGCACAACTCAAAAATCCTAGGCCTCTACCCGACTTACTCGGGAGATGCGCCGCACAGGTCAAGTCCAAAATCCTAGGTCGCCACCCGACGCACTCGGGGGCTGCACCTCACAGGTCACACTTGAAAAGCGTAGGCCGCCACTCGAACCACTCGGGGGCTGCGCCAAACAGGCACAACTCAAAAATCCTAGGCCCCTACCCGACTTGCTCGGGAGGTGCGCCGCACAGGTCAAGTCCAAAATCCTAGGTCGCCACCCGAAATACTCGGGGGCTGCACCTCACAGGTCACACTTGAACATTCCTAGGCCGCCACTCGAATTACTCGGGGGCTGCGCCATACAGGCTTCACTGAAGAAATCCTAGGCCGCCACCCGAGCCACTCGGGGGCTGTGCCATACAGGTCAAGTCCAAAACCCTAAATTGCCACCCGATACAATCGGTAGTCGCGGTACACAGGTCTCAGTTGAAAGAATCCTAGGACGCCACTCGACTCACTCGGGGGCTGCGCCACACAGGTTCACTACGCAGGCTTAGGCCGTCACCCTAGGTACTCGGGGGCTAGCCACACAAGTCAAAACAGAAGCAAATACTCGCACAGTAATGGAAACAATTTCACACGTTGCTCGGGAATTCTTTTTCATATACTGTCATTTACATTGGCATAGTCGCCACATTAACTAACCATATACAGCAGAAGAAAACTACTCTTAGTCTGCAGGCTCGGCCTTCGGCGCCCCGAGCGGGCCTACAAGACGCTTGTTGTGCTTCTGCACCTGCTCAATCATCTGGCGCGCAGCCGCCAGGGTATCGGCGTACTCGGCATCGCCAGGCAGCCCACCCATCAGCCTCTCCAACGGAAGGTTGGGCCGATGCAGCCGAACATACGCCAAGCCGCATTCGCCCCGGCGACAAGCTGCGCGTGGACGATCTCCTTCAAAGCATCGTCGTCACGGAACCTCTCGAGCAAGGTGGCCAGCCCATGCGGCTGCCCATTGTGCGGGAAGTAGACGTGGTGGATGTGCCACAAGGTCTTCCGGCAATTCTCCAAGAGGACAGCCGCACGCCAGGTTCGGTCGAGCATGCGAGCAAGGATGCGCCCTCGCGACTTGTTCACCCAGAAATGGCGAGCTTCGTGGGAATCGCCAGACGCCTCCCGGGTAACACGCTCTTCAACGCGGTCCCGCTCAGCCTCCCAATTTGGGTTCACGTCTGCATACACAAGCTAGAAGTCAGAACCAGGAAATTCCAACAAGGAAAGGCAGCCGCAGAGGGTACCAACCTTGAAGCTGTCGACTGATGAGATCGATCTCCCCGATCAGAAAATCTTCGCGTTGGGAAAAACCCTCAGTCGGATGCCACCTGGCACGCTGCAAGAGCAGCTCGGTATTCTTCAAGGTAGCCGGAGGGGCCGGAGCAGCTTGGCGACGGCGAGCACCTGAAGAAGATCCATCACCACTTGGACCAGCCGCAGAAGAAGAAGACGTGCCGACGAGCAAGTCAGTCTGTCATGAACGTGCAGAATCAATACCAATATACGACTGATCAACATAGACAAATATGATGGGAAGAAACATTCAATTTCAGCCAGAGTATTGTCAAAAGCCAGAAGACCCGAGAAAATATCGATCGACATCAATTACAAAGCAAAAGTTATCAGTACATGACACTGCGACTGCTAAACCCCTACAACTACTCCTGGGCAACAGACTCCGACTGCGAGCGACTCTTCCGAGCAGCAGCCGACCCAGTCGCCTTGGCCAGCGCCCTCTCGAAGGTAGACACAAGCGTCACAGCAAGCTGTGCAGCCCGCACTTTAACTACGCCCAAGGACGCGGTCCGGCCATTAGGCCTACGGGGGAAGCCGCTGACGACCTTCTCGAAGTCGCCCTGAGTTTGGTGGCCTAGGAGGAGCTGGAAGGTGAGCCCGGAGCCGCGTACCGTCTGAGTCCGAGTGAAGTCGGCGAGGGTGGTCGCGTCATCCTCAAACGGAGCAGCAAGGGCGTCCACGGCAGCCGGCGGCGGGTCGCTTGGGAAGATGTTACGGTGCACCGTCGTAAGGGATCCCGTCGACTTCTTCAGCGCATCTGTTGACTTCCTCAGCGCATCAGACGCATACGCGCAGACACGGTCTAGGAAGCCGACAGTCGTCGCCAAGTCGACGGTGTCACTCGACGAGCCCTCCTCAGAAGCTCCACCGCATGTCTCTTTGCAAAAAAGTCAAACATCACACAAAGGCAAAAACAACAACACAGTAGGCGTCAAGCCGAAACCTACCCCCAAGAGCACCGGCGAGGGAAAGAAGGCGGTCGACTTGTGTCTTCTCTTGGTCAACCCGCATTCGCTCCCGCTCCTGGAACTCGTGGAGGGACTTCTCAAGCTCACCCTGACTCCGAATCTTCAGCTCAAGCTCATCAACCCGCTTATCAGCCTGGTCAAGGGAAGCATGAAGCTGGTCCCTCTCCTTTTCCAGGCGAACGTAAGCAGCGTCTGCATCAAGTTGCTGGCGGTAGTAGGGCTGAAACAAAAGAAAGATCTTAATAAAGTTGCGGGCGACTCTACTAGTCACCCACAACTTCGGGGGCTACTCCCATCGGGAGCGCTGATCGCGCACCCGATGAAAATTCAAGACTACAAGTACAAGTACAAAGGACTTACGTGGTCTAGAAGCTCGGCATCAACGGAAGACGGCGGAGGAGCGCAGCTCGAAGACGCGATGATGGCAGGTTGCGTGCGCTCCTCAACTGCCACCCGGGTCACCAGCTCGGTCGAAGGGACGGACGTATGCTCCACCTCACGGTGAGGAGAGTGGACATCGCCAGAACAACGGCTGAAGCAACAGAACAATGACCAAATGCAAGATTGGAACTATAAAAGACAACTCGAAGTCCCCAGGGAGACAGACGGTAGGGAGACAGACGGCAGCCGCGCGAACGCGCGCGGTGGCGTGGAGCTGACAGGGGGAACAACGAGGGGCTCGCTCCAGCCACCTGGTGACCGCGCACCCGACGACGTCGCGACGACTTCTTCTGGATCAGCTTCCGCACCCCTTGCGGGCGACGAAGCAGTCGCAGAGTCACCGCCGCTCCGGCGCTACTGCCTCTTCCGCGCGGGTTCCTCGTCATCATCATCATCGTCCGCTTCGTCGTTGGGGGAGACAGCGGATGGAAGGTCGTCATCATCATCATCCTCCTCCTCGACAAATTTCGACTCGTCGTCGGGTCCATTTTCAGGGAGAGGAAGAAGGCTGATCAGCAGGGACCGACCCTGAAGCAAGTAGACGCAAGTCGAATCAAGAAGCAAGAAATCAAGAAACAGAACAACAAGGAGAACAAGTCAAGAACTTACCTCAGGAACGGGGTTCGATGCCTCGTAAGCAGCAACCGGGCACTTGACGTTGCAGGTATCCACGACTCGGAGGTTGGTGATGGACCTCACCTTGGCTTCCACCTCCTCGTCGTCAAGTGGCTCAGTGTTGACGCCCTCGATGGCCCACATCGGGTGGGGCCTAGCACTGAGCGGTTGCACCCGAAGACGGAAGAAGGTGGCCATCAAGAAGACGCCACCCGCCTCACGCCCAAGGGTCTTGGTAAGGTCGCGTAGCAGGCCCAGCAGCGGTCGCGCGGCTTCCTTCTCCTCCACAGCCAGCGGGTGCGACCAGGCGTGAGTCTTCCGCAGCCCGCGCCCGCTGTCGAATGCCGCCAGGCCGTCCTGGCTCGACTGGACGTAGAACCACTTCTTGCGCCACCCCTGGACGGAGTCCGACTTCTTCATCTGGAAGTACGCGGTGTCACCGCGCACTTGGATTCCGAAGCCGCCCACGGGGAATGGTAACCAGCTCTTCCCGACATTCTTGCGAACGAGGAAAAGCGACTTCCACAACGCCCAGTGGGGCGCGACACCCAAGAAGCACTCGCAGAGCACAATAAAGCCCGAGATGCTCAAGACGCCATTGGGGGTCAGATCATGGATCTGAACCCCATAGGCATACAAGAGACCGCGCACAAAATCGTGCAAGGGGAACCCGAAGCCCCGCGGAAGGAAATCCACGAAGCATACGCGTTCCCCATCGCGGGGTGTGGGGTAAACTTATTTGCTAGGAGCGCGTACCTGGACTTGATCAGCAGGCGGAAGAAGACCTTGAGCACGGAGGAGTTCGACCTCCGCCTTCTTCACCGACGACCTCTGCCAGTCGCCGTCGGGCTTCTTCATCAACCCGGCTTCCTCGACGGCGGCGGAGGAGCCAGCGGCACTCTTCGACTTGCCCATGGCGTCGCGGGGCAGCGCAAGGTGCACGGACAAAAAGCACGGAGCTCTGGTGAGGGCGAGAATGGCAGAAGGCAGAGGAAAGGAGGAGCGGACGAATGGAGAAGACGATGTCCTCGCGCTGCGGCGCAATACTTATGCCTCAGCAAAATCATTCTCAGCCCTCCGTCGCGCAGCGGTTCAGAGCATCTTCATCCCGCCGTCCACGTGTCAAGCAAAGAGGCCAACCGTCGCCGCCAACTTCCTCCACTACGCACGAGAATCGAGGAGTCATCATCGTGCGCGAAAATTTCGCGCCCAGTTCGGAAACGTGACAACTGCTGACCGCGGTCAGCGCTGCCAGTGGGCCCCGCCATGTCACGTCCCATCGGGCGCAGAGGCGTGCAAGGAAACGTCAGCAGCGACGTCATCAAGCCAACGGCTCCAAAAAACTGGACAGCGAGATAACTCGAATGCAAGGTTCGAGTGGTAGGCTTCTAAGCTGAAACAACTAAAGACAATGCGCTAATCAAGGAACCCGAAACGTCTATTTGGGTGACGAAGAAAGTCGAGTAAGCTCCCGCAGCCGAATCAGATCTACAAGTAAGCCAACAGGCCGAATAGAAGCAAGCTTCACATGAAGAACAGGACAAAGTAATTCGACTGCACAGGTTACTCCCATCGGGAGAGGCCTGTTTGACTGAAGAAATCGAGTTCAAGCTCAAGATCAAGCAATCCAATGGCGCGTCCAGGAGGAGGAAGTCCTTTGCCGGACGCTGCGCTTCGACCAGGCACTCGGGGGCTACTGACGTGGGGCTACCTTTCGACTAGCCCACCATAAGACTACCTGGGCCGCGCCAAGGACATGGAAGCCCCCAGAAGGCCCACTCGGGATACCACGTATCCTAGTCCAACTCGGTTAGGTCTTGTAACCTGCCATATCTGTACCAACCGCCCGAGACCTGGCTATCTATAAAGCCAGGAGGGTTGCCCGTCCTAGAGGACACGCTCATAGCCACCACCACAAACCCTAGCGAGATCGCAATCTCGCCATTGTAATCGCTACTCGCATCAATAATCAGACAAGCAGGAGTAGGGTGTTATCCTCCGGGAGCCTGAACCTGGGTAAATCCTTGCTTGTCAGCCGTCGTGATCACCAACACCTCTCTCTCTCCCCATCAATCAACCCGGGGTGCACAACCCTGGGATTTTCCGAGTTACCACCTAGTCAACCTTCTTTACCTGAGGTTTAAATCTGGTTGAGTGAAGAGATATTTGAGACTATTGTGGTCGGTGAAGATCTCACAGCTGTGCCTCAACAAATAAGGTCTCCACACCTTGAGAGCATACATGATTGCTGCAAGTTCAAGGTCATGTGTAGGATAGTTGAGCTCATGAGGCTGCAACTGACGAGATGCATAAGCCACAACTTTGCGTTCTTGCATGAAGACTGTGATGGGTACGTAGCATAGAAAACAAAATTTTCCCACGGTGCGAACAAGCCAACAAGCCAAGATCTAGTCTAGGAGATGCTCGTAACGAGTGGAACATATTCCAAGAGAACTAACCCTCGAAGACCATAAGCGTTTCGAGAATAATTCTCGTTGATGATCTAGTCGTTCACTCGCCGATCTCAAGATCGTGAAGATGTGCGCTGCAACGGGCAGCGCCTCCGTACTCGGTCACACGTACGGCTTGATGACGACCTCCGTTCCCTCGATCCAGCGGGGCAGCGGAAGTAGTAGAACCACCGGAAACTCCAGCAGCACGACGGCGTGCTGTGGTGGAGAAACTAATCGGCCATGGCTTCACCAAGCGGATGGCTGGAAGGTGGAGCAGCGGGAGGAGGGAGAGAGAGGCAAGTGTGTGGGGAGAGGGAGCTTACACCCCTCTTTATATAGGAGGGGGAGGGATCCACAAATTTGGAGTGCCCCCACCTCTCCCCTCGTCATGTGAGTGGAGTCTCCACTCAACCCACTCATTCTCTCATAAATTCCCACTCAAAATTCCAAGGGGTTTTCTTTATTAAATATAACAATTTCATTTCTTTTTAATATTTGTTAATTCTATTAACAAATATTAACACTTACCCCTTGGTTCATTTGTTCATTCTATTAACAACCATTGGCAACCATTGACAATTAACTCCTTGAACTATTTCAATATTACCCGAAACAATTTCGGTGCTATCCAAACTTTTCTCCGAAATTCCGTGTCTACCCAAAAGCGTCGACAAACCTTAAGTGTGTCACCCTACGGTTCGTGAATAGTGTAGACATGATCGAGACACCTCTCCGATCAATCGTCAACAGCGGGATCTGGAAATCCGTAATGACTCCTACATATTCGATGATTAATCTTGTGATCGTGTGAACCAAAAACTTCATAACCAATTCTTTTTGTCTCGCGATATTTTACTTGTCCGAGATCCGATCATTGGTATCATCTATACCTAGTTCGATCTCGTTCCCGACAAGTACTCTTTACTCGTTCTGTGATATGACATCCTTGTGACCTAGTCACGTGCTTGCAAGCGGTGTCGATGTGATATCACCGAGAGGGCCCAGAGTATATCTCTCCGTCATCTGGATGGACAAATCCCACTTCTTGATTCATGAGCCTCAACTAATACTTTCAAAATACCCAACGCCACCTTTATAATCACCCTGTTACGGTGTGACGTTTGATGTCATCAAAGCATTCTTCCGGTGTTAGTGATTGACATGATCTCATGGTCTAAGGATTAGGGTTACTTCGTATGCTCAGTACAACAATGTAAACTTAATGACTTGATCGTATTGCTATACTTAATTGGGGTGTGTGTTCATCATATCATTCTCCTAATGACGTGATCCCGTTATTAACAACATCCAATGGTTATGATCAGGAAACCTTGATCATCAGTTAATCAACGAGCTAGTTAAACGAGAGGCGTTACTAGGAACTTTCATTTGTTCATTAGTCACACATGTATTAACGTTTCCGATTAATACAATTCTAGCATTAGAAATAAACATTTATCATAACACATGGAATAAGATAATAACCACTTTATTATTGCCTCTCAGGCATATTCCTTTCAGTCTCCCACTTGCACTAGAGTCAATAATCTAGTTAACACTTGTAAAGATCCAACACCAATGGCCTTCTAGTGATGATCATGTTTAGCTCATGGAAGAGGTTTTTGTCAACGGACCTTGAACGTTTCAGGTCCGTATGTATATTGCATATCTTTTGCGTCTCTACGCATGACTCATTCTGAATGCGATTAGGCATGACTTTGTATAGCTTTGGTCACATGGTGGAACCTTTAGTTCATCGGTCTGAATCACGTTGCTAATACTGTCAAAACAATATAGCTTCACAGATATGACACACATGGAACTACACCAACTTCACAAGAACTTCTTGACTCAAAATTTCTTGTCAAAACAACGATATACTTAGCTATCGTTTGCTAGTTATAGCAATGATATATTTAGCCTTTGGTTGTAGTATGCCGTTTGTCACAACGACAGTACACTTATCCTCATTTGTAGAATCCGTCATATTGTTGAACTTTGGAACTCATCCAAAACAAACATGGAACTTGTTTCCATCATATTGTGCCACTTTCACTGAACACACATATAGCCTTATTGAGATCAAAATTAATTTTATTCGGATATGTGACACAACTCCCGTCGGTGTAACATATTACAGCGATATTCTTGTCACTTTCGTACCCAAAATATATTCTTCGTTCTTCCAATGCACCCAAGAATATCTTACTGTTGTCCAATGATCATCACATGAATCACTCTGGTAAATGCTTGTAACTATATTACAACATAGGATATCTAGTTGTGTACATATCATGGCGTTTATGATTGATAAAAAAATACTCATAGTTCTAAACTCATCAAGTGTCGAATACACTCAAATCTTGTTAACACACCATGTAACAAGAACACTTCTTGATGTTTCCGTATCAAACTACTTCGGTATCTCTTTTATGTACTTTGACCCAACCTTTTAAGCGTATCATTTCATCTCCATGAATCTTAGATGCCTAACATGATTTTTTGTCTAAGTCCTTTCAGTGAAAACTATTTTCTGTGAAACTTTTAATTATGTCAAGTAAATATACATGATCTTTCAGTCAACGATATGTCATCTACATAAAGTATCATGAATATGTCTTAGCGCTCCCACTTAATTTCTTGCGAAGCAAGCATCTTCATTGTTTATAATGAAATCAAAAATTCATATGACTATTTCATTCTATGAAGATATCATCTCCGTTATGCATACTTCTATCATGGAAGTTTGCATTCCCCTTTCTAGCTCTCTCGGGATCAACAACTCTCTCGGATGTATCAGCTATACGTTCTTGGTTAGGACTCCAACTAAGGAACACAACTTTGTTACCCGGCATAACTCATATGCAGCGATTGCTAGAATAATCCCATTCAGATTTAAGGTTTCGCTACGGAAGATCCAAATCTTAACATAGTCAACTTCTTGAACTTTGTCGTAAACAATTTTTGACAACTCAAACCTTTTATGGATGTGACATCCACTTCTGTTTATAGACTCATTTTTATTTTACCAAGTTCCAAGCTTGATTTCGTCTATGAATACTATCTTGGATTTTATGGCGTTCAACCATTTTAAACGGAGTTAAGGGCCCATCATCGCTTCCTTGTTTACAATCGGTTTACTATTGTCTTCCAATAATATTTCGTTCTCAAATCCTTATTATTCGATTACAAAAAGCGTATCCGACTAGTGAGGTTCAATATATAATTCAATCTCCAGAGCTTCAACAACTTGTAGTTGTGGGTGTCATGGGCGACATGGCTGCTTCCAGAAAAAATTATGGTGTTGCGCCACTATGCTCATCTTAGTTATTGAATTCTATTGTCCTCCCACTCAAAACTTTCACGAGAACATCCTTCTCGGAAATAAGCCATTCTCAGCGACAACAACACTTTGTATTTGGCTTAAAGTGGAAAGAATTCCCAATGCTTCCTTGGGATAACCTACAAAAGATATTTATCCATTTTGGTTGGAAAATCATTTGCATACCAAAAATAAAGAAAAGACTGTTGGGTAACTTCCCGTCACATATCTCATATGGTGCTCAATTCAGTGGATCATATATGATGGTACTCTTTTAGGTGTAAAAGCGGTAGTCTCTAAAGCATAGCTCTTCAAAAATATAATGGCAATTTCAGTTTACATATTTGATATTCCATGTCAAAACACGGTCTGATTATGTCTCTCGAACCCACCATACTTATCTGGTGTTTTAGGGAGGCATAATTTGTGGAATTAATTCCGCAACACTTAGATGTCTTGTGCTAAACCAGTAACTTAAATAATACATTCTCTGAACTCATCATAGATATTATTGTTACGATGATTTTCTACGTCATGTTGAAATGTTTGAACATATTCAAATGTTTCAAACTTCTTTCTCATTGAATAGGTAAATCCGAATATATCTATTCAAATCATCGACGAAGTAAATGAATCTACCGCTTATGGCTACACCCAATGATCACATACATCAACCATGTGTGATTTCCAACATGTTTAGCCATTCGTTCAATCTTAGGCCTCTCGAACAAAGTTCAAGTCATTTTCCTTTTAGAAAGTGTTGCAAGCGTCAAATGATTCAAAATCAGGTGAATCTGAAATTCAACAACATTGAGTTTCTTCATGCAATTATTTCTAATATGACTTAAATGGCGGTTCCACAATTATGTGGAATTCAAATCATTACCCTTGTGGCGTTTAGCGTTAGTATTATAGATATATGTTTTACCAACAAGATTTATAATAACTTATCCATCTTCTATAGATTATGGTAAAAATTTGAACAACTACTTGTTTTATTTAGACCAGAACAAAATTACAAATTTAGTAAGTTATTTTAGAATAAATCTCGCGGGCTAGTTATAATTCCAACTACGAACACAATAACAAATTATCATATTTTCGTTGTGTATTGTTACCACATTCCTCGTAAGTCACTTAGGCCATTGTATTCTTGTATTGAGTTGTATGACAGTTCATACCAACCAATCTAGTACAAATACCCAAGAATTGCAGTACGTGACTAATAGGAAAAATATCTATAACATGTATATTAGCCATATACACCTGAAATAGACTTTCTAGTCTTTTCTTTTCTGCCAAATACTTTTGCAGATCCTCTTTCGGTTTTTACTCTATATGCGGAAGAAGCATTCAACATTAAAATATGTGCCAATCAAATTGGAACAAAATCCTAGGCGTGTATAGTCAGTATTAGCACCCTTTGGAGTTTTATGTTGAAGTTGATCATCATATGATAAGTGTTCTTCTGGATTTCACTATTAGTGGTATTTTAATGCAATGAACAAATTCACTTACACTATTTATCCATCCCATCATGAATCCTATCATGATGAAGCTACCATGGCTTAATTAGATTGAATATGAATCAGTGCCAAACTAATTTGGATATCGAGATGCCTAGCATCTTCTATCTTGTAGTATAGACTCATACAATATTAGCTCAGGTACTCCCCCTGAAATTCAGAAAAACTTGTAACCAAAACAATGTCCTAGATATCAGTCATATCTCATACCTCATTCATTTCTGAAAACAAATTTTCAGCTCCATCGTTCTCCTCAATTATCAAACAAATTCGAAAACTAAGTTTCACGGAGACAAGAATGAATTAAGACACCAATAAGAATTGTTGCTCATTTTAGATTCCAAATCACATGGAGCAATTTTAGAGTTACCGAAAGTTTGCAATAGAACTATAAAACTTTTCTATACATAATTACTTACTAACAATATGGTACCAGTCCATAGAGTAAATATCAGATTTTGAACAGTTTTGATCTCAACTAACAAGCCTAGTGCGTAGTGGACTACAGATGCCAATACTACAAATATTAATGCAAAGACAATTTTAGACTATGTTTACGATAGAAAATATGGAGTTAAACTAATTCTAAATTATAATGTCAACTCCCACTAAAAAACAACATCCCTCTAGTCGTTTTAGTGATTACACGAACCAAATTCACGACACCAATAACCGATCATCACGAGAGATGGTGCAGCTGCAAAGGCGAACATTGACCATGTTGATCATATCATCCATATGACTCATGCTTTACCTTTCGGTTACGTGTTCCGAGACCATGTCTATACATGCTATGCTCTCCAAGTAGAACCGTAGTATTTGCGTGTGTAAATCTGGCTTACACCCGTTGTATGCAAACGTTGAGTCTAGCACACCCGATCATCACGTGGTGCTTCGAAACGACAAACTTTCTTAACGGTGCATACTAAGGAAGAACACATTATTATCTTGATATTAACTGTGAGAGGGATCATCTTATAATGCTACCGTCGTGATCTAAGCAAAGATCTAAGCAAAATAAGATGCATAAACGGATTAACATCACATGCATGGATAATGTGATATGATATGGTTCTTCTCGCACTTAATCTCTATCTTGTGCATCTTGGCATGATCTCTATCATTCCACCGGCGTGGCACCAAGGTCCATGGCACCTCCTTCTTTATTGTCCTCCAAATTTACAACATATCATCTAGATATGATATTTAGCACGCATGCTATAAATTAAAAAGACAACCATTTGGCTCCTGCCGGTTTTTCATAATTTACAAAAAGGTATCATCTCATACATCAAATTTGTAACGTTGACCATATCACATCACATGCCCTGCAAAAACAAGTTAGATGTCCTCTAATTTATTTTTGCATATTTTACGTGGCTTAGCGTTCGAAGATAGAACCGTTCTTACCTACAAACATGAAAAAACAACGGTGATGAAAATATTATTAACAACCCGTTCTATTTTATATCTTAACTATAGTGCGAGAGACAAACACCCGCAAAGCCACTTATGCAAAACAAGTTGCATGTTAGTCATGGAACAAGTCTCATGTACGTGGACATGTAAGGTTAGTCCGGGCCGCTTCATCCCACTATGCCACTAAGATACAAAATATACAAAGGAAGCAATAACATGATCATCAACGCCCACATACATATGTGTTCTACCCGTACAAAACATCTACGCATAGACACAGCTCTGATACCACTGATGGGTTCGTAGCATAGAAAACAAAATTTAAAAAAAAAATCCTACGGTGCGAACAAGCCAACAAGCCAAGATCTAGTCTAGGAGATGCTCGTAACGAGTGGAACATATTTCAAGAGAACAAACCCTCGAAGACCATAAGCGTTTTGAGAATAATTCTCGTTGATGATATAGTCGTTCACTCGCCGATATCAAGATCGTGAAGATGTGCGCTGCAACGGGCAGCGCATCCGTACTCGGTCACACGTACGGCTTGATGACGACCTTCGTTCCCTCGATCCAGCAGGGCAGCGGAAGTAGTAGAACCACCGGAAACTCCAGCAGCACGACGGTGTGCTGTGGTGGAGAAACTAATCGGCCATGGCTTCGCCAAGCGGATGGCTGGAATGTGGAGCAGCAGGAGGAGGGAGAGAGAGGCAAGTGTGTGGGGAGAGGGAGCTTACACCCCTCTTTATATAGGAGGGGGAGGGAGCCAAGAATTTGGAGTGCCCCCACCTCTCCCCTCATCATGTGAGTGGAGTCTCCACTCAACCCACTCATTCTCTCATCAATTCCCACTCAAAATTCCGAAGGGTTTTCTTTATTAACTAAAACAATTTCAGTTCTTTTTAATATTTATTAATTCTATTAACAAATATTAACACTTACCCCTTGGTTCATTTGTTAATTCTATTAACAACCATTGACAATTAACTCCTTGAACTATTTCAATATTACCCGAAATAATTTTGGTGCTATCCAAACTTTTCGCCGAAATTCCGTGTCTACCCAAAAGCGTCGACAAACCTTAAGTGTGTCATCCTACGGTTCGTGAATAATGTAGACATGATCAAGACACCTCTCCGATCAATAGTCAATAGCGGGATCTGGAGATCCGTAATGACTCCTACATATTCGACGATGAATCTTGTGATCGTGTGAACCAAAAACTTCATAACCAATTCCTTTTGTCTCGCGATATTTTACTTGTCCGAGATCCGATCATTGGTATCATTTATACATAGTTTGATCTCGTTCCCGACAAGTACTCTTTACTCGTTCTGTGATATGACATCCTTGTGACCTAGTCACGTGCTCGAAAGCGGTGTCGATGTGATATCGCCGAGAGGGCCCAGAGTATATCTCTCCGTCATCTGGATGGACAAATCCCACTTCTTGATCCATGAGCCTCAACTAATACTTTCAAAATACCCAACGCCACCTTTATAATCACCTTGTTACGGTGTGACGTTTGATGTCATCAAAGCATTCTTCCGGTGTTAGTGATTGACATGATCTCATGGTCTAAGGATTAGGGTTACTTCGTATGCTCAGTACAACAATATAAACTGAATGACTTGATCGTATTGCTATACTTAATTGGCGTGTGTGCTCATCATATCATTCTCTAATGACGTGATCCCGTTATTAACAACATCCAATGGTCATGATTAGGAAACCTTGATCATCAGTTAATCAACGAGCTAGTTAAACGAGAGGCGTTACTAGGAACTCTAATTTGTTCATTAGTCACACATGTATTAACGTTTTGGATTAATACAATTCTAGCATGAGAAATAAACATTTATCATAACACATGGAATAAGATAATAACCACTTTATTATTGCCTCTAAGGCATATTCCTTTCAGACTGCGCCTAGTCCTTGAAGGGATGCATCACAGAGAATTTGAAAAGTTTTGGAAGTGTCTGGGCATACTAGAATAGGAGTAGAAGTGAGTTTAGCTTTCAAGAGATTTAAACTCTCATCACACTTTGGAGTCCAAAGGAACTTTCTATCCTTCTTAATAAGATCGGTGAGAGGCTTTGCAATTTTGGAGAAGTTCTCAATAAATCGACGGAAATAGCTAGCCATGGCAAGAAAACTCTTGACTTGTTTCACCGTTGTAGGAGGCAACCATTCAACAATGGCCTTCACTTTTTCTGAATCAACAGAAATGCCTTCAGAAGAGATGGCATGACCAAGGTAGGATACTTTAGGAAGCCAGAATTCACACTTGTAGAACTTGGCGTAGAGACGATGTTCTCAGAGTTTCAACAAGATAAGACGTAGATGTTCTTCGTGTTCTTCGTCGGTTTTGGAATAGATAAGAATGTCATCGAGATAGACTACCACGAACTTGTCGAGGTATTGCATGAAAACGAAGTTCATGAGACGTGAGAAAGTCGCCGGAGCATTTGTGAGACCGAAGGACATGACAATGTATTCATAGATACCATAACGAGAGGTGAAAGTTGTCTTTGGAATTTGTTCTTTGCGGATCTTGATCTGGTGATAACTTGACCTCAAGTCCAACTTGGAGAAAACTTTAGCACCAGCGAGTTCAAACAGGTCATTGATGCGAGGAAGAGGATACTTGGTCTTGATGGTTTTCTTGTTCAGAGGACGGTAGTCAACAACCAGTCGCTCAGTTGTGTCCCTCTTTTTGACAAACAAAGTAGGACAACCCCAAGGAGAAGAACTAGGATGGATGTGACCTTTACTTTCCAACTCTTCGAGTTGTCCCTTAAGTTCAGCCAGTTCTTTGGGGCCCATCTTGTAAGGACGTTTGGAGATAAGAGCAGTGCCTGGTTCTAGTTCAATGACGAACTCCACGGCTCTATCAGGTGGCATACCTGGAAATTCTTCAGGAAAGACGTCAGGAAAGTCTCGGCCCACCGGTATATCTTCCATTGCAGGAGCGAAAAGCTGGCTGAAGAGGTTTGGTTTGGAGAATAGAGTATCTGTCCAAAAGGATGAGAAAGGGTTACAGTCTTTGTGGAGCAGTCTATCTTAGCTTGATTGACTTTCAACCAATCCATGCCTAGAATGACATCAATGTCCGAATTACCCAGTAGGATTAGAGAAGCAGGGAACAAGTGACCTCCAATTTCGATTTGGTTTCCATGGCTTATCCTGGAAGTCTGTATTTGAGTTCTCGGAGAATGGATCACGAGTGGAATGGATAAGGGATCTAGAGGCTCCTTGTTTGTTTCAGCAAAGGTTCTTGACACACATGAATGAGATGCTCCAGTATCGAACAACACCATAGCCGGAAAAGAGTTAACTAGGAGTGTACCCATCACAACTTATGGAGCTTCTTCTGCCTCCTGGGCGTTGAGGTGGTTCACCCTTCCACTCCTAGCTCCAGGCCTATTTTTTGGGAAGAAAGGCTTAGCTGGAGAAGATGCACGAACCATCGCCTGAGTTGGAGTAGGGCGAGGTGGTGGTGGAGGAAGAAGGTTGTCGGGGCATTTTTTGGAGTAGTGGCTTGCTTGCACGCACTTGTAGCAGATCACGTCGGGGTGAGCGCCCGGTGGCCTTGGTGGTCCTCCGAAACCCCTCATAGCAAGAGCCGGGTACAGTGGGCGAGGCGCGAGTCCTGGAAATCCTAGCATGTAGGTAGCTCGTGCGAGTGCACTGTTGGGCACCCAGATGCGACGCTTCTGAGCAGGAGCGGCGGCGTTTGAGGAGGACAAAAAGTTCCTCTCACGAGAGTCCTTGCGCGACACCTCGAAGATCTTGCGCCCATGCTCCTCATTGAGCGCGATGTTGACGAGGTCTTCGAAGTTATCAGCCATGACTAGGTTCATCTTGTACTTGAGCGCGGGGTTGAAACCCTTGCGGAACTTGGCCATCTTCTTGGCCTCTGTGTTCACCTCATCGCCAGCATAACGAGCAAGGCGATTTAACTCGCCGTTGTACTCCATGACGTCCATTTTTCCTTGCGTCAACGAGTAAAACTGTTCGCGCTTCCTGTGGATGAGACCTTCTGGGATGTTGTGGCGCAGGAAGGCCCTCTTGAAATCCCCCCAAGTGGTAACCACCCCGGGAGCTCTCATAGCCTGGAAGTTCTCCCACCATGAGGCAAACTTGCCCCTAAGCAGGTAGGACACGTAAGGCACCTTGCCTTGCTCAGCCACGTGGGCGATAGCAAGGGTCCTTTCCAACTCGCGAAGCCAATCATCAGCTTCCATAGGCTCAGTGGGGGAAGCAATGTTCCTAGGGCCCAGACTGAGGAAGTCCTTGACGGTCACACGTGTCCTTCATTGCGATGCCCCTGGTTGTTCTGGTCGGCTTGATGCTCAGCCATTTGAGCCATGACTTGGGTCATCTGACCAACCAACTCAGTGATCGGTGGCGGCTCACTGCCTTCCGCATTGCGGTTGTTCCTGGTGTTCGTCATCCTGGAGACATTGGATATTAGAACAACAAGACACTTAACGTCGGGGAAAAACAAAATTACAAAGAAGGATACTTGCTCTGAAAACATATACAACTGAAGGATAAAAGGGAAAATAGCTTCTAATAGAAAGGATCACAACAAGACACTTAGTTAGCTATCAGTACAAACATCAAGGTTTAAGTACAAAAAACATAGCTACTAGTACATAGTTAACCATCCGTACAACACCCAGAGTTTAAGTACAACAAGCATAGCTACTATTACAAAGGAAGATATAGCAACATGAAGACTAGAATAGCATGCCATCTACCTAGATGTTGGAAGCAGAAGTTGGCCGCCAAAAAAAAAAGGATTGATTGCACAGATTAGATTGTACAACAACAAGGAGATGATTTAAGTGTAAGGTAGAACAACAACTGATTGATTCAAGAATGAAACTGAGAGTAGCCGAAGAGGTTGATAACTGCCAAAACAAAATTGATAACCTTGAAACACCTGCAACTATGGTACTACGGAAAACCCAGAACACGTGATGTCCTAATTTGAAATTTTAGATGAGAAGGAAAAACATCATAACACTTCCTTACCAGAAGAACATGGAGGGTGGGTGGTGAAAGGAATAAAAGAACATAATTCCAACTCTCACGTTTAAGTTTTTCCTGATAACTATATTTTTTTTCTAGACTCAAACAACGACCAGTAGAAGGGATCCTAAGGGCGTTTAGGCTCTGATACCAACTGTCAGAACCTGGATTCAGGCGTCACAAAGAAGACGTATCGGTTGGGCCACCCAACTAGGAGCATACTGGGGGAACCAATCCTCAGGCAAGAGTGGGCGGGCAGGCTCGGAATGGATCATAGGCCCACAGCCCCTAGCGATCCCAACGTCACGTACGTCTCGTGATTGCGCACGAAAGAAGCCAACGTCCTACCAATTCGTATACTCCAAACATACATACACTGTATACAAACTGGTTTGGAAACATAATGGAAATCACAGGATAAACCTAAGACACAAAGAAAGGAAATAAATATCCAAATCTCTCACTGAGAAAAATAGCGAATATCACCAAGCAGAGGACACATTTCCCAACATTACATCATTCTGCGGAAACATGCCATGTCTGGGTACAGACAAGAAGAAAATAGGAACAAGGCCGATACGAAAAGAGAAAGCCCATCCACGCGGTCCACCAGGAACCACCCAGGGGAACTCTATCTACTCGTCGTCGATCTCGTCATCGAACTCCACAAATTAGCCACTCACCTGGTCGTACGGAGACTCCTCAACTGCTGAGAAAACCACAGCCCGCGAACGGGTCAATACACCGGAGCGTATCGAACAAGCTAGAGCTAACAAGGTACATAACTGAAAGACTCCCAAAGTATGGGGTTAGGTGGACTTAGCGGCATCAGCACTAGCAACCTAATAGAGACACGCTAAAACTTCCTTCTAATTAGAGAGGGATATGAGAGCGCATAAGTAACCAACTACAACTAACACCAGTCATAACCCATTATCAGCTTAATCCCCTCAACCAAGTATGAGGAAGCAATTCAGAAAAACTCACACATTGAACAGTTTAGTTACCATTTATTGTGAAAGCAATTTTATATTACTAGTCATGTAATTAACAATGATTAGGTGTAAGTTGTCTATGATCTTATTAACTAGCATCATCACCAAGTCGTCCATAACTGTGCATACGGCTCATCGATAATATTATACTCTGCAGGGGTGCACTACTGGACCCATACTCGTTCGATCAACCCCAAAAAGCAAGCCAGAAGGTAGGGTATCTCAACATGGATTACTACAACCCATCCAGGGAACCGCATGATTGTGCGCACGGTTACTCAGCCCCATACCCGGAACTTTGTAACACTCTAAGAACATGCCACCCTATATGAGAATCGACTACTCCATCATCATGACATCGTTATGTAACCATATGTATGCATCAAATGGAAAGACCGAACTACTTGCGGTGCCCTAGATAAGAAGCGGATTAGATCGAAGCCGCGACGGGCTCCATAGGGCCTCCCACAAGTGGTTAGTGCGCTCAAAATTGGATCCGAGGACAAGAACTGAGTTCCTAGGTCGACACTTAGCAGAACAAAGCACCTCGCAAGGCCTTCCATCGGTGCATTATCATTTACTTAGAATTTCCCAATAGAAGATAACATGTTATTAAAGTAGACATTCTATCATGCTAAGTATATGTGACATAGGATAGACAGACCTGCAGAACCAACCTTAAGCATGCACTACGACTCGCAATGGCCAACAGATAAACATACAACATGTGACGGGATGTGGGGATAAAGCTGTATATGGCTGTAGGATAACATGTGATGGGATCACAATTCAAAAATCGGAAACTAGGCTTGCATAGAGCGAAAGACAAGGATAAAAATCAAACAGCATGTAACAGGTTAGCAGTAGCTTGCCTGGCAGCTCGTGGCCCGACACAAAAGCTGGAACCTCAGGGTCTTAAGTACCATCAACAGACACGTCGTCGTCTACCCAGAGAAGAACAAAACATAGACAACAGGAAAACATAATCAATACATGGAAATGCGCAAACAATTGATGGTGCATGACATGGCAAGATGCAATACGAGATGCACTTAATCCAAATTAAGCGGGAATGCAACCCCAACAATTAATATTTAGGTTCAAGTTATTTATCTATCCATCAAATTAAATGTTGTTTAACATGGCAAGACATGGCATATATGTTCTAATCATATTAAATGGAATATGGCAATGCATGCAATTAATTAACCCACACATTCCATATCTAATTATTTAGTGGCATTTGACAATTTAAACTAGGCAATGAAATTAAAATATGCAAAATAATGAATGGATGGCATAATGTTGTTCATTGCATTTTTTGATAATTAAAAATATAAAGATTATTTAATTTGGAATTATAGATTAAAAGTTATTAGCATTTTAAGCTTCTGGACTAAACTGTAAAGTGAAGGGACCTGTTCGTGATCAAACAGTGTTGGTGGGGGCTAAGACACTAAATCTGAGAAGACAGGGGGCTCTGTGCAAGAATTCCAGCGCAGAGGTCTCTTTGGACTTTTCTCACCCCGCTGAGATCTAGCCAGAGAGGCTGTCATGCGGTACCTGTACTGACTGGGCATTGAATGCGTGCTTCTGGCTCTCGTGGTCATTGACCAGCGGGGCCCACATGTCAGTGTCCGTAGGCAAAATAAAAGGTAGCCTTTTAATTCTACGAGGCTGGGATTCGAACTCAGGCGCGCGTGACGCGGTGCGAATCGGTGCTCCTAGCCAGGGGATCGGGTGCGTGTTGTTGTTAGGTTTTAGGTACGGTGACGAGGAATTAACTCGACAAGTGCCATGGTGATGTACCTAGGGTTGTATCGATAGGAAGAATAAATGGGTGTTGGCAAATTCGGACGGCTGACAAGCTAGTATTTGCTCGTCGGATTTGTATTATCGATCTCACAATATGAATACAGGGAGACCCGGCGAGTCGTTGCCTCGATAGGGTTTCTAGTATAAGATTGCACGTAGTCTTGCACCTCCCTCCTGACCAATATATATAGGGACCCAGGTCTCAGGAGTTCGGATACGACTAGGATTACAACTATCAGATACCTAAGTCGGCACGGCACCGCCTAACTTATTCCATACTCCAGCTATTAAAAAGCCCTTCGTCTTCATCTTTATATGGGCCAATAGATGGGCCTTGTAGGAAATCACCCTTTAATATAGCTCGCAGGGTATACCAACGGGTATAACCACATCAGTAGCCCCCAAACGCCTATTCGAGTTCGTAGGATCAGGTAGGGGTTCCCCCACTTTATATAGCACCTGAATATCATCCTTTGTTGTTCACAACCTGTATTTGAAGGCATATTGCTACAAAACAAAGCAACTTTTAATCGCAAGATCACATTAATGCTCAATTCGCCTCTTTATGGGATGGTTAGTATAGTAGGCCTGATTCAGCCGACGGATCAGGGTCAAGTTAATTCGCGACTCGGAAATACCTTACTAACCTACTCAGTCTCAAGTCCTTTGACTCGAAACTGGAACACCGTTTAAATCCAAACCAAGCCTATCGGGACTTAATGGCTTGAACCCGGTCAAATATAAAGGTACCCTTAGCGCGTCCGCCGGGATTTTTCTTCATGCCTGCTGGCACGGAATTTCAACGAGCCCACGTAGCTTGTACGAGTTACCCGGGCTTACTCAGGTCTTATCGTTGCATAGTTTGATGCAGCATCGGGGAATAGACTAGGCTAGAACATCCCGGAATTACTTTATATTTTGTATATATATATGTGTTTATCATCATCCAATGTGTGTAAGTGAAAACTTCTTTGCTCTAGCGTTTGCCACCGAGTCAACTCCATCCTACGGCTTGCGCTGATCGTCGAGTGAATTTCATGCTTCGACTGACGTTGATCGCCGAATGAATTTTATCCTTCGACTGACGCTAATCGCCGAGTGAATTTCATGCTTCGACTGATGTTAATACCAACTGACAAATATCCATCGGGTGCGCGACAGCACTCCCAATGGGAGTAGCCCCCGAGGTTGAGTGCAATTGCCTGAAATAGTGCTTAATCTGAAAAAAGACAACCCGTCAAACTATTAGATGAAAAAAATCACACTCCCGATGGGAGTGCACTTAGCGACTGCCTGAGTGTTGACCTTAAACTATATGCTGACTAAGACTGTACATATTTATATTTTCTTTGTGCCGCAACTGTACTGAATGGTGACTGTCACCTCACGACTACCCTACTAGTATTCTGATATTCCAGGGACTGACCATTTAGTCTGACGCCAATGCTGCCACAAGAATAAAAAATGCCAGCGCACTTCTGAAGAAAAAATGACTTCTGGTGGGTCCACTTTGTCACTGACTCTTCTGACCAGTCACATTGATTTGACCGAACTCTACGCACGCCACGCCATCGTGATGATGGCCTCTTCGTTTTTCGCGCATCGTGGGTTACTGCGGCGCCGCTTCAGTTTCACTGCCGACTGCCCGATGTACGCCACATTTACACGCTCCGCAATCCAACGGCTGCGCTGCTCCGGCCGTTCCGCATAAGTTCTTATGGCGGAGAAAATTTTTATCCCACCTTTCTCATTTGCGCCGCCGCCCTCTGCTCTTCTTCTTCCTCCGACGCACCAAGCTCGCACCACTGTAGCTCCTCGCCGTCCTTCTCCCAGCTTACACCTTCGCCGCACGATGGGAAAGTCCGCCACTGTCAAAGGCAAGGAAAACACCACCGCGGAAAACCAGAAGAGAGGTGGATGGCGCCACTCCTCGCTTCGTACAGGATATCTCGAGTCCCTGAGCACCGTCCTCCCCGCCTCGCCGGACTTCGCTCGTCTGGCCGGCGAGGAGAACCAACCTACGCCTGCTGCCAACGAACGGGTATGCTTCTTCGACCATATGAACCGAGAGGTCTCCTTCCGCGTTCACCCATTCCTTTGTGGTTTGCTCTGCGTGTATGGTGCGCAAATCCATGATTTGCCGCCAAACACTGTTCTCCACATCGCCTGCTTCATCACCCTTTGCCAGTGCTTCCTCGGGATAGCCCCACACTGGGGGCTATTCCGCCTCTGCTTCAGCATCAAGAGCCAGGGGTCAGGCAGCGGCCCAGGCGGCCTTGGTATTCAGGCCAAGCCCAAGTCTGGGTACTTCAAGATACCAATGTCCGAGTCAGTCCAGAACTGGCGCGAACGCTGGTTCTATGTAAAAGACGAAGTCGCCACGGGACAATCGACTGGTCTGCCACCCTTTAATGCTGAGGCTGAACTGACCAAGAAGCGCTCCTGGAACAACGCCTTGAGCCAGACTCAATAAAAAGACGCCAAGGAACTTCTGGCCAAGGTTGTTGATCTACAAACTACCGAGGGTAGAGTGCTCACTGGCGCTCACCTTGTGACCACCTTCCGCAGCGACGTGTGCAACCTCTGCAAGCACGAGCTCACCCAATGTTCGAGTACACTGCGGACGACGACTCCACCCGAGTTTCAAGAGAGAACTTCTCCACCAACGAATTGATTCAAGTCGTGAAAATGCTCACTGGTTTGAAAGTTAAAGTGGGGGAGCTGGTCTCACCCATTGATGGATACAAGAAAACCAACCCTGTACCCGAGATATTTGATTCTTTTTATACTCTCTTCCACCTTTATGTTCAACTGCACCTGCAACCTTCATTGTGTACTTACTTTCCACTTTTCGTCTGCCTTACAGGGTATCGCCTACCCACCCTCCGAGCCAACTATCCTTGAAGAGGACACGCCAGTAGCTGCAACTGGAGACCCTCCCTCCGAGCCATCAATCGCAACAGTTCACTCGGAGGGTGACGGGATAGAGAAGAGCTTGACTCACAAGCGAACTCGGTCTCCAGCCGAAAGCTCTGGCGACTCGCAAGAAAGGACAAAACACCTTGCGACTGCCGATACCCGGGAGGAAGGCGCTCCTTCACCTATGCCAGTAACAGCCTCGGAGGCCCTGAAGGCCGTTCCACTTTCTAGCCTTCCACCCCTGGCTATCGGAGGCCGCAGCCACCGAGAGCTATTTCCATGGGAAACTAGGTATTTCAGACTGACTCACTCGCTGCTCGAGTTCTACTCCGAAAACCTGACACACTTGCGCAACCTTGCAGCACTACTAGCAAGGATGAGTCTGAGAACTCTGAACCTGCCCCAACTATGACTCCTCCTCGTGAAGATGTGACCTCCCCAACTGCATCGGCGGGAAAGCATGATACCACTCTGGATCTCAATCACGTTAGTCACTATCTCTCCCTCCTTGCAAACATGCACATAATATTATCGAGTGCGCGAAAGCGCTCCCGATGGTAGTAGCCCCCGAGCCTGTGGGGAACTACCTGCAATTCGCCGCGAGCTAACATTATGACTTTCTTTGTTTCTGTCTACCTGTAGCCCTTCCTCCACCGTCTTTTGGCCGTTGGCGGAGAATACCTTCAACTGGAGCAGGAGAACCTGAAACTCCGAGACTAGTTACAGAAGACCCAGGGTAACTGCTCTACACTTAAGGCCTTGCCGCAACTTATTCGTAGTTTACTAACTTGCTGCTCCAATTTGATACAGATCAACGCGGCACTCCAGGCTAGAGACCATGCCCGCTGCCTCGCCAAAGACTTGAAAGAGGAGGTTGGCCGAGCAGCGAACGAGCTCCCCCAACTAATCGCCGATGCGAAGGTTCAGGGGCGACAAGGGCCGAAGAGATACTGACTGCGCTGCCCGCAAAATCAGACAGTACTCTTGCTGCCTGACTCCTATCACTAGGGAAAACTTTGGCTAGTAAGTACTTTCCGCCTCAACTTACTGCATCAAACCTGTCTCTTGTGAACAAATTTAACCGCTGCGACTGACCGAACTACCACTCTTGCGGTCCACAGATGCTCTTGGACTGCCAGTCGAACAATTTGCGGCTACGTCGAATACCAAGCTCGAGGCCGCGATTGAGTCAGCGGAGCATTTCGGGAGCCGGCTGAGCAGAGTATTGGCCTCCTCCGCGGCTGCCTTGACTGCGCTGCACAAGATCGCCTTTCCAACTCAAGAGCCTCCGAAGGACTTACACACACTGGCTGAGACGTTCCGGCCGGAGGGGGACTCCTTTCCCGAGTTCCTTCGCGAGCAGACGATACGTGGTTCTGCCACTGCTTTTAAGATGTTGCTGGAACACGGGGTGGAGCTTGACTTGACTGCGTTAGCGGCCAATTTCCCACTGAGCTCGTCTGGCAAGAAGATTTCTCTTAGTCAGTTCGAGCCTGAGGCACGGCGGCTGGCGGACACCCTTTTCTTGACGTTGAAACAGCGAGTTGCCGCCCGCAAGAAAAAGGTGTCCGCTGCATCAGCTAGTGCCGCCAGCTCAAAATAGATTGCCTAGCTATCCAAGGAACTGACCTAGGGTAGATAGTGGCTTTATTTTGTAGACTTTACTTGCGTCTGTTCCGCTGCATTGAATGTAACCAAACCTGCGTTTTATTTTGGAGATATTTGAATGATCGAGGGCAATTGCTTAGCCCCCGAGGCTTTATTCAAGGACAAATATTAGCTGTCTTCTGCTTTTTGTTCCTTTTCTGTTTGACCACTGTTTGAGCTGCTCACTGAGGACTGCTTACTGCGATGCAGCCTGCGCGTAATTCTTCTCCCGAATGTGTGCCGCCTTTCAATCCCCGCGACGAATACTTGTACAATCTGGTGAAGGTGCGGTGTGAAAATGCAGAGCAAGAGCTCAGAGTGACGCGGGGTACGCTAGCCATACTCCAGTCAAAGAAGCCTCGACCCATAGAAAGGGAGCTTGTACTGATGAAGGAGGCGGAGGACGCTGCTGCTGGCCTTCTTTGTAAGTGCAAAGCGTGTAGCCCCCGAGTCCTTGCTTGCTTCGCATGTGCTGAAACTTACCCTACCTTTGATGTTGTAGGGGGGCAAACTGACGCAAGGGCTGAACAAAGTAGAGTACAGGCGCAACTTGTAAAGGTGACATCGGAGCATGGCCGTGATGCGTCTTCAATTTGGTCTATTCACAGCCGAGCCACCATGCTACTGACCCTTCGAGACCGCGTCTCGCAAGTGCATCGCTTAATTTCGTCATGCTCCACCACGCTTCGCCTGATACACTAGGCCATGTTCCCTCTGAACGACCAACCTAACGGGTTGACCGGCCTACTGGCTAAGTTTCGCCTTGGCGCCGCCATCCGTGACTTTGTCTGTCACCAGCTCGTGGCTGGCGCCACTACGGCCTTCGCTGTGCTACGACTCCACTACCCCGACGTAGATTTGGAGAAAGTTGGGGCCGGTCTTCCCGCTGGTATGGGGTCGACTGCCATGGCTGGACCTTACGCTGCTGTCGAGGGAGCTGCCATCTGCGTGATTGCCTTGATGGAACACGAGACTATACTGGAGCTGGAGCGGAGGCATCTGTCAACATCGATTAAAGAGGAGGACGCGTAATTGTCTGCGAGACTGGTTTTTCTCAGTTTCTGATTCTTTGGTCAAATTAGACGAAGTTGTGCAAAATGTACATTTTTACCGCCAGTCCCCGAGCACTGTATGCACCGAGTTGAACTGGCTGAGGTGTTTGTTCACAGACAGCCCCCGAGCACTGCCTGCTCTGGACGAACTAACTAGGTCGAATATTTACAGGCAGCCCCCGAGTGTTGCTTGCATAGGGGTAGCTCCTCATGTGTGATTAAAGAGGCACATTCTATTTTTATTGCTGATCAATATACTGTTTCGACTCGTGCGACATAATACATTAAGAATGACTACTAAACTGATACCCTAAAATATGACGAACTGTCGTGACTTAAAAACTATGCATAGAACCGGAGCAGGTGCGCCGCTTTCCATGTATTGTGGGACGGTTCCCCTGCTTCCGCATGCTTCAGTCTGTACGCTCCGCCGTTGATGACCTCTGTGACTGCAAAGGGTCCTTCCCATGGGGATGCGAGCTTGTGAACTTTCTTCTGCTTTAGACGAAGGACCAAGTCGCCAACGAAGAACGAGCGTGGTCTCAAACGGCGACTGTGGTAATTCCTCAGGCTTTGTTGGTACATGGCGGTTCTGACCAGGGCAACATCACGAGCTTCGTCCAAAGTGTCGACTCCGTCCTCGAGTGCGTCATCTGAATCTTCCTCATCTTAAGCCACCACTCGGGGGGGGGGGGGGCATCGAATTTTAGGTCGTAAGGCATAACTGCTTCGGCTCCGTGTACCAGAAAGAAAGGAGTGGATTATGTTGACCTGTTAGGAGTTATCCGCAGACTCCAAAGTACGGCGGGCAACTCCTCTGCTCAGGCGCATGCTGCGCGTTTGAGTGGTACTAATAGCCTCTTCTTCAATCCGCTGCAAACTAACCTATTGGCCTTTTCAACCTGACCATTGGACTGCGGGTGTGCAACAGATGCGTACTTGAGCTTGATACCCTACGTGGTACAGAACTCCTGGAACTCTTCTGCTTTGAAGTTGGTCCCGTTATCAGTGATTATACTATTGGGCACACCAAAACGGAAGATTATAGACTTGATGAAATTGACTGCAGAAGTTGCGGTGGCATTTGTGACGGGCACTGCTTCAATCCACTTGGTGAACTTGTCGACTGCGACCAGAAGGAACGTATGACCCCCGTGGGATGATTTCTTGAGTGGTCCAACCATGTCCAGCCCCCATTGCGCAAAAGGCCAGGCTAGCGGGATGGTCTTGAGCTTAGACGCAGGAGCGTGCGGCCTGGTTGCGTACTTCTGGCAGCCGAGACACTTCCGTACCAGGTCCTCTGCGTCTCGCATGGCCGTTGGCCAATAAAAAACTGCCCTTAAGGCCTTTGCAACGAGTGCCCTACTGCTCGCATGATGCCCACATGTTCCGGCATGGATATCCATGAGGATTGCCCGTCCATCCTCTAGTGCGATACACCTCTGAAGTATTCCCGAGACGCTCCGCTTGTATAACTCCTTGTTAATGACTGTGAATGCCTTGGAGCGTCGAGTGATGCGTTTTGCTTTTACTGGATCGTTGGGCAGTTCCTGACATGTGATATATGACAAAAAGGGTTTGGTCCAGGATGGCTCGATGAGGAACACTTCGACCGGAGGAGTCGAGGTTAAGAGATTGTCGGGCTGCTCATCAGCCGATACATTTTTGCCTTGCTCTTGCAGAGTGCTCGTGTCTACTGCGGACTCGACTGGATTTTTGATTTTGATTGATCTCTCCTTCATTGTTTCCAAAAAAAATCCAGGCGGGACAGACTCCTTTTTGGACCCTATGTTGGCCAGCATATCTGCTTCCTCGTTGCTTTCCCGACCAATGTGCCTTAACTCGCACCCGTCAAAGTTGCCCTCCATGACATTGTACATATCACGATAAGCCTACATGTTATCTGCATTTGCATCGCACTCCTTCATTATTTGCTACACCAATAGGTTCGAGTCACCGTATAACATCACTCGAGTTGCTCCGCAAGCTTTGGCCATGCGCATGCCATGCAATAGCGCCTCATACTCTGCCACATTATTTGTGGCTCACTTAAAATCCATTTGCAATAAATATCTCAGTTTGTCTCCTTTGGGTGAGGTTAAGACGACTCCGGCTCCTGCACCCTCGAATTGTTTTGACCCGTAAAAATACATGGTCCAAGAGTTGGACAAATCAGGGACGTGTGGCAACTGAGCCTCTATCCACTCGGTTGTGAAATCTGGCAGAACCTGGGCTTTGATTGCCTTGGGGTGCCGATAAGTGATGTCTCTGGGACCCAGCTCGATACTACACTTGGCGACTCGCCCAACCGCCATGGAGTTGTTGAGAATGTCGGACAATGGGGCGCTACTCACCACTACTATTGGGTGCTCTGCGAAGTAGTGTGCGACTTTGCGACTCGTCATAAACACACCATGTGCTAGCTTCTGGTAGTGCGGGTACCGCTCCTTGGCTGGGTTGAGCACCTCACTGAAGTAATACACCGGCCTCTGAACTGGCTGCCTTTTCCTTCCTCCGGCCCCTCGACTATAAGTACCGTACTGACCACCCAGTTGGTGGCGGCTATGTACAGATACAAAGTTTCCTACTCTCGGGGCGCCACGAGTACAGTAGGGTTTGTGAGAATCCGCTTCAACTCTGAGAACGCCACTCGCACCTCCGTTGTCCACTCGAACTTGTCTGCTTTCTTCATTAACTGGAAGAAAGGAAGGGCCTTCTTGCCCATCCGACTGATGAATCTGCTGAGAGCTGCCACCCTTCCCACGAGTCCTTGGACCTCGCGGAGCATTGTCGGCTCCAGCATTTGCAAGAGATCTTGAATTTTCTCGGGATTGGCCTCGATGCCCCTGGCGGACACTAGGTAACCCAATATCTAGCCTGAAGGCACCCCGAACACACACTTGGTGGGGTTGAGTTTGATTCTGTACTTGTTGAGAGCTGCAAAAGTCTCCCTCAGGTTGTATATCAGAGTTCTTATTTCTTTAGACTTGACAACTATGTCGTCAATGTATACCTGAATATTTCTGCCGATCTGATACCTCAGGACATTCTGCATCATCCGCTGGTACGTAGCGCCCGCATTCTTGAGCCCGAACGTCATTTTGGTGTAGCAGTATACACCGTGAGGGGTGATAAAAGCTGTCTTTTCCTCATCCTCCTTCTTCATCTGAATCTGTTGATAACCCGTGTAAGCGTCAAGAAAAGACAGACGCTCGCACCCCGCCGTCGAGTCCACGATCTGATCAATTCGAGGCAGGGGGAAATGGTCCTTAGGGCAGCATTTGTTGAGCGACGTGAAGTCGATGCACATTCGCCCATATTTAACTCCTTTTTTTGGTACGATCACTGGATTTGCAACCCAATCTGACTTTTTCAGCTCTCGGACGTCTAGTAGTCTGTCGATTTCGGAGTCGACTGCCGCACGCTTCGGCTCGGACAACCTTCTCATGGTTTGCTTGACTGGCTTGGTTCCTGGATAAATTTGTAAGGCATGCTCGGCAAGTTCCCTGGGTACACCTGGCATATCAGTAGGGTGCCAGACAAAAATTTTCCAGTTCTCACGGAGGAACTCGATGAGCGGGCCTTCCTATGCTTTATCTAGACTGGGCGATATGAGGATTGTCTTGTCATTGTCCGCCGGGTGAACCCTATGGGCCCTTGTGTCATTTTTGGCGCTGAACGAATTCTCGGGAGCAGGTTTCTTGGCCTCAGGGAACACTGTGCGATCATTATCCAATGCGATCTCTACAAGCTGCTCTTGTGCACCGGAAGACTCGGAAATCCTGCTGAATTCCCTGTCGCAGTCGTCAGAACGCCAAAAATCGCCGCGGACTGTGATAACTCCCTTTGGTCCAGGCAGTTTAAGCATAAGGTATGCATAGTGTGGCTCCGCCATGAACCTGGCAAACGTTGGTTGCCCTAGTATTATGTGGTACTGAGAAGGCCAGTCGACGACCTTGAACTCGACACTTTCCTTTCTGAAGTGGTCCTTGTCCCCCGGGACAACCTCGAGCCATAAAGAACCCAGAGGGTACACTGCCTTGCCCGGCACTATGCCGTGGAATGTGTTTTCAGACTGCTTTAAATTGTCGAGTGACATATTCATCTTGTGCAAAGTGTCAGCGAAAACGATGTTGATGCTGCTGCCCCTGTCCATAAACACTTTGCTCATCCTGAACCCTCCAATGGAAGCCTGAATGACAAGAGGGGTGTGGCCTGGACGCACGACTCGTGGCGAGTGATCAGCCCTAGTGAAGCCGGTTGAAGTTTTTGAGCCCTGCAATTACTCTGGGACTGCTTGTGGCGCTGCTATGGCCAAATGAACTTGGCGACTGATGAGCTTCTGACACCTGTTAGATAGCCGCCCTTTTTGTATCATGAACATTGCCCACCTGGTTTGCGGGTACTGATCGCGGGGTGCGCTCAAATTTTCCTGCTGCCGGTTGTCCTGAACTACTCCCGCGATATGCCCTGCCGGCGGTGGGGGTAACGCTGCATGCGCGGGCAGAGCCGGATTTTCCGCAGTGTTACGCCTAACTAAGCCTGCATTGCGATGAAGTTGCGACAGTTTTTTAGTATGTGTGTTGCCCGCAAATTGCCGAAATCATCCTTGAACAGGTGCAGTCTGCACGGGTCGTTGAGTTGCTGAGCCGGTGATCGATAGGGCCGCTCGATCCGGGCTCCTCTCGGCTTGAAATCACGTCTTCTGTTGGCATCCTCTCGATTTCTGTCGAGAAGGTTCCCGTCCTCCCGCTCTTCGCGCGAGTTCTCCCCCTGCTGGGTGCCACGATTTGCCTAGTTATCTTGGAACCCCGCCGCTACTTGCTCGACTCCATCCATTCCCCCGTACGGCCTTTGCCTGACTCTTCTGTCGAAAAGGCCGTGACGTCCGTTAATGCCATGTTGACGATCGGCTTCTGGTGATGTCACTCTGTCGCTCCTTACTGAGTCTTCCCCGTCAGCCCATTTATTGGCTATTTCCATGAGGTGCGCAATTAACTTGTGGTCTTCACGACCTAATGCTTCCTGCAAGTCATTGCGCCTGACACCTTGTATAAATGCGAATATGGCGTTGTCCTCAGAGATGTTTGCGCCTGAGTTTTTCATGGTAGTCCAGCGCTGAATGTACTCACGCAGTGTTTCACCAGGCTTTTGTTTGCAAGCTCGGAGCTGCTGAAAAGACGCAGGTCGTTTGAACGTGGAGGAAACGTTTCTCTTGAAGTCGCTACAAAAAGCTTCCCATGTACCATATGAACTGCGCGGCAGTCCTCTTAGCCAAGCACGGGCTGATCCCGTCAACATTAACTGAATATATTGCATGGCGGTCGTGGTATTCCATCGCTGACACGCTACTTCCGTTGTCTAGTCCTCTAACAATGCTGAAGGCCCTTGACATCCATCATACTTGGGAGTCTCCGAAGTTAGCTTGAACCTTCTTGGCATGCGAGTTTCCCGTACCGCTGAAGTGAAGCACATTGCGCCGCATGGCTCGATATCGGATTTCGAATCTGAACTGCTATGACTGGAACCTGGAGTGCGACTACGATGCCTATGCTGGTGTCGGCGCCTGTTTATTAACCGCTGTGTAATTACATCTCTTGCATCGAATTCCTCCTCTAAATAATCATGATCGAAACTGGCGGCCTGACTCAGCTGGCGCCGCTGCTCTCTACTGCGCATGCGCTCTTCTCTCTCGCGGCGACGTCGAGTGGACCGCTCTTCCTCGGTCTCTTCTCTGTCTCGGCTGCTTCGATTCCGTTGACTGGACCTGCTCCACTCCAAGTCTTCTCGGTCTCGCTCGTCGCGGTGACGGCGCCTGGACCTACTACCTTCTGGCTCGTCCTGAGCGCCTTCCTCTTGTCGCTGGTTGCCGCGTCTTGTGTTACCGCCCGGGGCCGACTGATCCACTGGTCTACTGCCGTTTGCATGGGTGCCCGTACCAGGAGGATTCTGACCAGGGTTGTTCCCTGGTCGGCCCGTGGGGGTAACGACTGGTACAAAAGCTGACCCAACATGCCCTAAGGCCTCGATCTGAGCTCGGTGAAGAGCGTGCCGCGGGTCATCCTGCGGAGGCATGGTTGATCTGAGGTAAGTTGCTACAGAAGCTACGGCTGCTGCTGTGGTATTTGGGATGGGAATACTGTCCTCCGCGATAGTCATAAACTTCTGCATGACGTTATTAAAATTTTGCCTAGCCCCGGGTAACCTGGACCTAGTCCTTACATGCTCTGTTGTGTCCGGATCCGCAGCAGTCGACTGCGCGGATGAATAAGCCAGTCTTCTTGCACTGAGCAAGCTGCTCTAGCCTGCCTCTCGTCGAGGGTGTTCTGCAGCTCAACTAACTCGAGGTTTTTCTTGCGTAGCAGGTACTGGTATGCCAATAAATCCTCCCTGGCGGAGTCGATAGGTAGCTACGCGCCCCTGTTAACAACATGCTCCAACCTGGCGGCCATCTCCTCTGTGATTTCCAGGTCCTCACCCGCCATCTGTACTATGATAGGGTACTAGACGGCCTGAGGCGTCGGGTGCTGCGTGGGTGTGACTCCTGGGGTGGCATCCACCGTGCACACTTGACTAATCTGCTGACTGTGCGTGCTGTGCACCCTGCACCTATACTCGCCCTTGCTATCCACGGACGAACCCCCACTTCGAAGTATAGACGCGACTTGGGAGACGACACCGTCAGAACAATAGCACGCCACGCCTAACTCACTGACTGAAGCGAAAGGATTTATGATACCCGAGGACGACGCAGGCGCATATTTGGTTGCTGATGAAGATGCGGGAGTCGAGGATCCCGTGAGTGACGCACATATCATCTTGACTGCTGATGAAGACGCGGCAGTCGAGGATCCCGCTAGTGAAGCAGATGCGATCTTGACTGTTGATGAAGACGCGGGAGTCGAGGATCCCGCGAGTGAAGCAGATGCGATCTTGACTGTTGATGAAGACTCGGGAGTCGAGGATCACGCGAGTGAAGCAGATGCGATCTTGACTGTTGATGAAGACGCGGGAGTCGAGGATCCCGCAAGTGAAGCAGATGCGATCTTGACTGTTGATGAAGACGCGGGAGTCAAGGATCCCGCGAGTGAAGCAGATGCGATCTTGACGCCCATGTCCGCAGACCAGGTTGGGCTTGCCACGTGCAGAGTTCCCCACCGGTTGATCAGGAAACGGAAACGGCCAAAGGTCAGATCCATACCTGAGTGTACACACGCGAACGCTGATCGCTCCGTAGGCGAGTGCGGGACGAACTTGAAGGTCCCGAGTGCGTATGGCTTCTTCAAATCCAGGGGGTCTCGTGATTGTCCTGATGTTGCTCCGTTGCTCCAACGCCCTTCTTTCCCACAGACGGCGCCAATTGACGAGGGATTAACTCGACAAGTCCCATGGTGATGTACCTAGGGTTGTATCGATAGGAATAATATATGGGTGTTGGCGAATTCGGATGGCTGACAAGCTAGTATTTGCCCGTCGGATTTGTATTATCGATCTCACAATATGAATACAGGGAGACCCGGCGAGCCGTTGCCTCTAGGGTTTCTAGTATAAGATTGCACGTAGTCTTTCACCTCCCGCCTAACCCATATATATAGGGACCCAGGTCTCAGGAGTTCGGATACGACTAGGATTACAACTATCAGATACCTAAGTCGGCACGGGACCGCCTAACTTATGCCATACTCCAGCTATTAAAAAGCCCTTCGTCTTCATATTTATATGGGCCAACAGCTGGGCCTTGTAGGAAATCACCCTTTAATTCGCGTGTGTGCAGAGGAGATGGCGAGTCCGTTTTCATGCTCGGATGTGAAGGAGGAGGTTCGGAGTGTCGTGTTCGTGCACGGATCCGGTGCGTGCTCTGTGCCAGTGGCAGAGGATCTCCGACGCCGGCTAAATTACGCCGTTCGGAGAGGAAACGGAGGGGGGAAAGGCATGGAATCGATGCGGCTCACCCCGAGGAGGCTGATGGCGAGAGGAGAGGGCTTGAGGAGGCCGGAGACGACTAGACGTTGCCGGTGAGGGAGAGGCGGAGCCACGGCTGGCGTCGGGGAAGAAGGCTTGGTGCGGCTACGTCGGGGAGACTCGATCCGTGTGCGACGTCGAGGAGGTCGAGGAAGGAGTGGTACAGATGATGGCGAAGCGGATGGGGCCGAGAGGCAAGCTACACGGGACACGGGCTCGCGCTCGTCTCGGCCATGGCGACGACGGATGCATGGAGGGAGCAGGCGGCGGCGGGGGAAAAAGGGGGAAGTTTAGGGTTAGGGATTCGGAGGGCTGCGGCGCATCTTATGGAGAGGGGATGGAGCAGGTGGCGCTGGTGGGGCGCCCATGGCAGTGGCGCCATGGCTCTGTCGAGCTGGAAAGCGTCTCGTCGTACAGAGGGAGACGAAAAACATGAGCGGGCTGGCTGGGCTGAGATGGGCCGGAGTTGGGCCAGAAATGGCCCACTTCGGCTAGGTGAGTATTTTTTCCGTGTTTTCCATGTTTTTTGTTTTACTGTTTTATTCTTTTTTCTGTTTTGTGTTTTAAAACAAAAATACAAAAGGAAAAGATATATAAACTTTTCGTAAATTTTTATAGTTTCAAAATAGACAAATTGATTTACTAGTTTGAGTATTTAAAAAGATTTGTAACATCACATTTGATTTTATTTGAATTGCATTTGAATTTGAAACTGTGTGATTTATATTTAAATGCAACAATTTAATTAAATGAGGAGACAAATGAAATGATGCCATGATGTTTTTCTTTATTGCCCCACAAACACAACATTCTAACAAGGCATTACATTTGGGATGTTACAACACTCCGCCCTCAAAGGAATCACACCCCGAGATTCTTCATGGAACAACGAAGAGATCGGGATACTCGGCACGGAGGTGGTTTTCACGTTCCCATGTAGCTTCCTTGTCAGAGTGATGAGACCATTGGACCTTGTAGAACTTAATACTGTTGTTACAGGTGCAACGTTCAGCTTCATCAAGAATACGAATAGGTTGTTCCACATAAGAGAGATCTTCTCGTAGTTCAATTGATCCATGATCAACTGCATGTCTAGGATCTTGGAAGCACTTCTTGAGTTGTGACACGTGGAAGACATCGTGCACTTTGAAGAGGTTTGGAGGAAGTTCCAAACGGTAGGCCAAATCACCACACCTTGAAAGAACGTTGAAAGGCCCAACATAACGCGGAGCTAGCTTGCCTTTGATACCGAAGCGTTGCGTGCGTCTTAGAGGAGTTACACGAAGGTAAGCTTGATCACTAGGTGCATAGACCATGTCCCTGTGCTTGTATAATAATAGCTTTTCTGACGAGACTGGGCAATCTTCAGATTGTCACGAATGATGCGAACCTTTTCTTCAGCCTCCTGGATGATGTCAGGGCCAAAGAATTGACGTTCACCAGCTTGAGTCCAATTCAGAGGAGTTCTGCATTTGCGCCCATAGAGAGCTGCGAAGGGAGCCATGCCTAGACTTGCTTGGAAGCTGTTGTTGTAGGAGAACTCAGCATACGGAAGGCAATCCTCCCATTTCATGCCAAAGGAGATGACACGAGCTCTGAGCATATCCTCCAGAATTTGATTCACCCTTTCAACCTGTCCACTTGTTTGCAGATGGTAAGCGGTGCTGAACAAAAGTTTGGTACCCAAGGCTTTCTGAAAGCTATCCCAAAATCGAGAAGTGAAGATACTTCCATGATCTGAGCTTATTGCTACAGGAACACCATGTAAAGGAACCAGTCTTGTCATGTTGAGTTCTACCAACTGACTAGCTGAGACTGTCTCTTTGACTAGGAAGAAGTGAGCCACTTTGAAGAGACGATCAATGACAACAAAGATTGCATCATTGCCTTTCTTGGACCTTGAAAACTCAGTAATGAAGTCCATTTCGATCTTGTACCATTTCCACTCAGGAATTTGCACTGGTTGGAGAAGTCCAGGTGGTCTCTGATGTACTGCCTTGACACGACAGCAAACATCACACTGAGACAGATAGCGAGCAATTTCACGCTTCATCCTGGTCCACCAATAGATTTGCTTTGAGATCCTGGTACATCTTTCTGCTACCAGGGTGGATAGAAAGCGGAGTATCATGAGCTTCCTTGAGAATCAGCTCTCTTAAGCTGTCAAGTTTGGGCACTACAATGTGTCCTTCAAAGAGCAAGGTACCCTTGTCATCGAGAGAGAAACTCGTGTACTTATCCTTTCCGATGTTGACTTTGATATTCTTAATAGCAGAATAACGCAACTGTGCGGCACGTATTTTATCCTCAAGCGTAGAAGTGGCAATCAAGTTTGCAACATAACCAGAAGGAACCACTTGGAGATTGAGCTTCTTGCATTCTTCGTGAAGAGGAGGTTGGATGTCCTCAACCATGAGGTTGTTGTAATAGGACTTGCGACTAAGAGCATCAGCCATTACATTAGCTTGCCTGGAGTGTAAAAGATAGTGATATCAAAATCAGAGATTTTCTCAAGCCACCTTGTTTGCCTGAGGTTTAAATCTTGTTGAGTGAAGAGATATTTGACACACTTGTGGTCGGTGAAGATCTCACAGCTGTGTCCCAACAAATAAGGTCTCCACACCTTGAGGGCATACATGATTGCAACAAGTTCAAGGTCATGTGTAGAATAGTTGAGCTCATGAGGCTGCAACTGACGAGATGCATAAGCCACAACTTTGCGTTCTTGCATGAGGATTGTGCCTAGTCCTTGAAGGGATGCATCACAGAAAATTTGGAAAGGTTTGGAAGTGTCGAAGCCAACTAGAATAGGAGTAGAAGTGAGTTTAGCTTTCAAGAGATTGAAACCCTCATCACACTTTAGAGTCCAAAGGAACTTTCTATCCTTCCTAGTAAGATCGGTGAGAGGCTTCACGAGTTTGGAGAAATTCTCAACAAATCGATGGCAATAGCTAGCCATGCCAAGAAAACACTTGACTTGTTTCACCGTTGTGGGAGGCAACCATTCAACAATGGCCTTCACTTTTTCTGGATCAATAGAAATGCCTTCAGAAGAGATGACATGACCAAGGTAGGATACTTTAGGAAGTCAGAATTCACACTTGGAGAACTTGGCGTAGAGACGATGTTCTCGGAGTTTGAACAAGATAAGACGTAGATGTTCTTCGTGTTCTTCGTCGGTTTTGGAAACGATAAGAATGTCATCGAGATAGACTACCACGAACTTATCGAGGTATTCCGTGAAAACGAAGTTCATGAGACGTGAGAAAGTCGTCGGAGCATTTGTGAGACCGAAGGACATGACAGTGTATTCATAGATACCATAACGAGTGGTGAAAGCTGCCTTTGGAATGTCTTCTTTGCGGATCTTGATCTGGTGATAACCTGACCTCAAGTCCAATTTGGAGAAAACCTTAGGACCAGCGAGTTGATCAAACAAATCATTGATGCGAGGAAGAGGATACTTCTTGATGGTTTTCTTGTTCAGAGGACGGTAGTAAACAACCAGTCGCTCAGTTGTGTCCCTCTTTTTTTCAAACAGAGTAGGACAACCCCAAGGAGAAGAACTAGGTTGGATGTGACCTTTACTTTCCAACTCTTCGAGTTGTCTCTTAAGTTCAGCTAGTTCTGGTGGGGCCATCTTGTAAGGACGTTTGGAGATAGGAGCAGTGTCTGGTTCTAGTTCAATGACGAACTCCACGGCTCTATCAAGTGGCATACCTGGCAATTTTTCAGGAAAGACGTCAGGAAAGTCTCGAACAACCGGTATATCTTCCATAACACGAAGAGGATGAACATTGAGAGCGAAAAGCTGAGCTGGAGAGGTTTGGTTTGGAGAATAGACTATCTGTCCAGAAGGGTGAGAAAGGTTACAGTTTTTGTGGAGCAGTCTATCTTAGATTGATTGACTTTCAACCAATCCATGCCTAGAATGAGAAAGGTTTCCATGGCTTACCCTGGAAGTCTGCATTTTAGTTCCCGGATAATGAATCACAAGTGGAATGGATAAGGGATCTAGAGGCCGATTTGTTGTTTCAGCAAAGGTTCTTGACACACATGAATGAGATGCTCCAGTATCGAACAACACCTTAGCAGGAAAAGAGTTATCTAGGAGTGTACCCATCACAACTTCTAGAGCTTCTTCTGCCTCCTGGGCGTTGAGGTGGTTCATCCTTCCACTCCTAGATCCAGGCCTATTGTTGGGGAAGAAAGGCTTAGCTGGAGCATATGCACGAACCATCGCCTGAGGTTGAGTAGGGCGAGGTGGTGGTGGAGGAAGACGGTTTTCGGGGCATTTGTTGGAGTAGTGGTCTGCTTGCCCGCACTTGTAGCAGATGACATCGGGGCGAGCGCCCGGTGGCCTTGGTGGTCCTCCGAAACCCCTCATAGCAAGAGCCGGGTTCAGTGGGCGAGGCGCGAGTCCTGGAGGTCCTGACATGTAGGTAGCTCGTGCGAGTGCAAGGTTGGGCACCCAGATGCGACGCTTATGAGCAGGAGCGACGGCGTTTGAGGAGGACAAAAAGTTGCTCTCACGAGAGTGCTTGTGCGACTCCTCGAAGATGTTGCGCCCATGCTCCTCATTGAGCACGATGTTGACGAGGTCCTCGAAGTTATCGGCCTTGACGAGGTTCAGCTTGTACTTGAGCATGGGGTTGAAACTCTTGCGGAACTTTTCCTCAGTGTTCACCTCATCGCCAGCGTAACGAGCCAGGCGATTAAACTCGCCGTTGTTCTCCATGACGTCCATTTTTATTTGCGTCAGCGAGGTAAACTGCTCGCGCATCCTGTCCATGAGACCTTCTAGGATGTGATGGCACAGGAATGCTCTCTTGAAATCCCCCCAAGTGGTAACCACCCCGGGAGCTCTCATAGCCTGGAAGTTCCCCCACCATGAGGCAGACTTACCCCTAAGCAGGTAGGACACGTAAGGCACCTTGTCTTGCTCAGCCACGTGCACGATAGCAAGGTTCATTTCCATCTCGTGAAGCCAATCATCAGCTTCCATAGGCTCAGTGGAGGAAGCAAAGTTCCTTGGGCCCAGACTGAGTAAGTCCTTGACGGTCACACGTGCATTTCCTTCATTGCGATGCCCCTTGTTGTTCTGGTAGGCTTGATGCTCATCCATTTGAGCCAAGACTTGGGTCATCTACCCAAGCAACTCAGTGATCGGTGGCGGCTCACTGCCTTCCGCATTGCGGTTGTTCCTGGTGTTCGTCATCCTGGAGACATTGGATATTAGAACAACAAGACACTTAACGTGGGGGAAGAACAAAATTGCAAAGAAGGATACTTGCTCAGAAAACAGATACAACAAAGATAGCTACTAGTACATAGTTAACCATCCGTACAACAACACGGTTTAAGTACAACAAGGATAGCTACAATTACAAAGGAAGATATAGCAACATGAAGACTAGAATAGCATGCCATCTACCTAGATGTTGTAAGTAGAAGTTGGCCGCCGGAAAAAAAAGGATTGATTGCACAGATTAGATTATACAACAACAAGGAGATGATTTAAGTGTAAGGTAGAACAACAACTGGTTGATTCAAGAATGAAACTGAGAGTAGCCGAAGAGGTTGATAACTGCCAAAACGAAATTGAAAACCTTGAAACACCTGCAACTATGGTACTACGGAAAACCCCGAACACGTGATGTCCTAATTTGAAATTTTAGATGAGAAGGAAAAACATCATAACAATTCCTTACCAGAAGAACAGGGAGGGTGGGTGGCGAAAGGAATAAAAGAACAAAATTCCTACTCTCACGTTTAAGTTTTTCCTGATAACTATATTTTTTTCTAGACTCAAACAACGACCAGTAGAAGGGATCCTGAGGGCGTTTAGCCTCTGATACCAACTGTCAGAACCTGGATTCAGACGTCACAAAGAAGACGTATCGGTTGGGCCACCCAACTAGGAGCATACTAGGGGTACCAATCCTCAGGCAAGAGTGGGAGGGCAGGCTCGGAATGGATCATAGGCCCACAGCCCACTAGCGATCCCAACGTCACGTACGTCTCGTGATTGTGCACGAAAGAAGCCAACGTCCTACCAATTCGTATACTCCAAACATACATACACTGTATACAAACTTGTTTGGAAACAAAATGGAAATCAAAGGATAAACCTAAGACACAAAGAAAGGAAATAAGTATCCAAAGCTTTCACTGAGCAAAATAGCGAATATCACCAAGCAGAGGACACATGTCCCAACATTACATCATTCAGCGGAAACATGCCAAGTCAGGGTACACACAAGAAGCAAATAGGCAGAAGGCCGAAACGAAAAGAAAAAGCCCATCCACGCAGTCCACCAGGAAATACCCAGGGGAAATCTATCTACCTGTCGTCGATCTCGTCATCGAACTCCACAAAGTAGCCACCCACCTAGTCATCGGAGACTCCTCAACTGCAGAGAAAACCACAGCCCGCGAACATGTTAATACACCGGAGCGTATCAAACAAGCTAGAGCTAACAAGGTACAGAACTGAAAGACTCCCAAAGTATGGGGTTAGCTGGACTTAGCGGCATCAGCACTAGAAACCTAATAGAGACACGCTACAACTTCCTTCTAATTAGAGCGGGATAAGAGAGCGCATAAGTAAACAACTACAGCTAACACCAGTCATAACCCATTCTCAGATTAACCCCCTCAACCAAGTATGAGGAAGCAATTCGGGAAAACTCACACACTAAACAGTTTTAGTTACCATTTATTGTGAAAGTAATTTTATATTACTAGTCATGTAATTAACAATAATTAGGTGTAAGTTTTCTATGATCTTATTTACCAGCATCATCACCAAGTCGTACAGAACCGTGGACACGGCAAATCGATAAGATTATACCCTGCAGGGGTGTACTACTGGACACATACTCGTTCGATCAACCCCAAAAAGCAAGCCAGAAGGTAGGGTATCTCAACACGGCAAATCTCTTCTCCACAACCCATCCAGGGAACCACATTATTGTGTGCATGGTTACTCAGCCCCATACCTGGAACTTCGTAACACTCTAAGAACGTGCCACCCTTTATGAGAATCGACTGCTCCATAATCATGAGATCGTTATGTAACCATATGCATGCATCAAATGGAAAGCCCGAACTACTTGCGGCGCCCTGGATAAGAAGCAGATTAGATCGAAGCCGCGGGGGGCTCCGTAGGGCCTCCCACAAGTGGTTAGTGCGCTCAAAATTGGATCCGAGGACAAGAACTGAGTTCCTAGGTCGACACTTATCAGAACAAAGCACCTCGCAAGTCCTTTCGCCGGTGCCTTATCATTTAGTTATAATTTCGCAACAGAAGATAACATGTTGTATGTGGGATGTGGGGATAAAGTTGTATGTGGCTGCAGGATAACATGTGATGTGATCGCAAATCAAGAATCAAAAACTAGGCTAGCATAGATCAAAAGGCAAGGATGAAAATCAAACAGCCTGTAACAGGTTAGCAGTAGTTTGCCTGGCAGCTCGTGGCCCGGCACAAAAGCTGGAACCTCAGGGACGTAAGTACCGTCAGCAGACACGTCATCGTCTACCCAGAGAAGAACAAAACATAGACAAGAGGAAAACATAATCAATACATGGAAATGCGCAAACAATTGATCGTTCATGACATGGCAAGATGAAATACGAGTTGCCCTTAATCCAAATTAAGCGGGAATGAAATCCTAACAATTAATATTTAGGTTCAAGTTATTTATCTATCCATCACATTAAATGTTGTTTAACATGGCAAGACATGGCATATATGTTCTAATCAAATTAAATGGAATAGGGCAATACATGTAATTAATTAACCCACACATTCCATATCTAATTATTTAGTTGCATTTGACAATTTAAAGTAGGCAATGAAATTAAAATATGCAAAATTTTGATAATTAAACATATAAAGATTATTTAATTTGGAATTATAGATTAAAAGTTATTAGCATTTTATGTTTCTGGACTAAACTGCAAAGTGCAGGGACCTGTTCGTGATCAAACAGTGTCAGTGGGGGCTAAGACACTAAATCTGAAAAGACATGGGGATGTGTGCAAGAATTCCAGCATAGAGGTCTCCTGGGACTTTTATCACCGCGCTAAGATCTAGCCAGAGAGGCTTTCATGCGGGACCAGTGCTGACTGGGCACTGACTGCGTGCTTCTGGCCCTCGTGGTCACTGACCAGCTGGGCCCGCCTGTCAGTGTGCGTAGGCAAAATAAAAGGTGGCCATTTTATTCTACCAGGTCGGGATTCGAACTCGGGAGCGCGCGACGTGGTGCGGATCGGCGCTGCTAGCCAGGGGATCGGGTGCGTGTTGTAGTTAGGTTTTAGGTACGGTTTAGTTTTAACAGTAAAAAGTGCTCAGTTATCTGACGAAACTGACCGCGCCCGAGCGCCGTGGCGGAGGGAAAGTCGACGCCGGCGAACTAAACCGAGCGGCGCTGCTCCCGTGCGTGTGCATGCGTGTGTGTAGAGCAGGTGGCGAGTCCGTTTTCGTGCTCGGATGTGAAGGTGGAGGTTCGGAGCGTCGTGTTCGTGCACGGATCCGGTGTGTGCTCTTTGCCCTTGGCGGAGGATCTTCGGCGCCGGCTAAATTACGCCGTTCGGAGAGGAAACAGAGGGGGAAAAGGCATGGAATCGATGCGGCTCACCTCGGGGAGGCTGATGGCGAGAGGAGAGGGCTCGAGGAGGTCGGAGACGACAAGGCGGTGCCGGTGAAGGAGAGGCGGAGCTACGGCCGGCGTCGGGAAAGAAGGCTTGGCGCGGCTATGTCGGGGAGACTCGGTCCGTCTGCGACGTCGAGGAGGTCGAGGATACAGTGGTGCACCTGCTGGCGAAGCGGACGAGGCGAGAGGCAAGCTACGCGGGACACGGGCTCGCGCTCGTCTCGGCCATGACAACGGAAGATGCGTGGAGGGAGCAGGCGGCAGCGGGGAAAAGGGGGAAGTTTAAGGTTAGGGTTTCGGAGGGCTGTGGCGCATCTTATGGAGAGGGGATGGAGCAGCTGGCGCTGGTGTGGCGCCCATTGCAGTGGCGCCATGGCTCTGTCGAGCTAGAAAGCGTCTCCCCGTACGGAGGGAGACGACAAACATGAGCGGGCTGGCTGGGCTGAGTTGGGCCAGAAATGGCCCACTTCGGCCATGTGAGTATTTTTTCTGGTTTTTTGTTTTTCTGTTTTATTCTTTTTTTTGTTTTGTGTTTTAAAATAAAAATAGAAAAGGAAAAGATATATAAAGTTTTGTCAAATTTTTATAGTTTCAAAATAGACAAATTGATTCACTAGTTTGAGTATTTGAAAAGATTTGTAACATCACATTTGATTTTATTTGAATTGCATTTGAATTTAAAAGTGTGTGATTTAAATTTAAATGCAACAATTTAATTAAATGAGGAGACAAATTAAATGATGCCATGATGTTTTTCTTTATTGCACCATAAACACAACATTCTAACAAGTCAATATATTTGGGATGTTACAGCAACTCCGTGCTGCGTGAGTTTCAGGCACGGACAAGGCGATCATCGCAGCGTGCATCTCACTTGGCTTAATTAGCACGAAAGAAGATTTCAACGAGGACGTCCGGAAGGAGTACTTGACCATGTACAACATATCACTCTCCAAGACAAACATCCACGAACTGGTAACGCTGGCGCAGATCTCGGACTAGGCCAACTTCGCACCGCCTGACGCGGAGCTTGCAGGCCTCCTCCAAGATGGGCCAGATGAAGCTTGATCTGCTCAGATTAAGCCCGTCGACATGGTAACTTATGTTGCAAACCAGTTATCCAGTGTTAGCTACTGATGCAATCCTACTCACCATTACCTGTAGCCGGTTGACAGTACTGCATCATATGTATCCTTGCTTTTTACTTTCCATTAGTCGTCGTCTGCTGCTAGTCTCGTGGTCGACCTGCTTATCAGCCTCCACGTATTGGACTGCCAGCTATTAGTGTGTTTCAGATGTTCATGTTGTTTGCTGCTCTGCCTTGCTGTGGTCGTACACCTGATGATCGGACTTCACGAGCTTGGATGCGGCCTGTCGCAAATGTTCTTTATGTTGCAACAACTTAAGGTCTTGTGTTGGAATGTGAGGGGCCTCAACGATGGTGCGAGACGTTCGGTCGTCGCTAACCTGGTGGCATCGCTCCAATGCTCAATTCTCTGTATCCAAGAGTGCAAGATGTCGACGGTTGTCTGCTGTTGATTGCCGTGAGATCACGGGTGGGGGGGTACGCTGTGGTGCATGCGGACGACACACGAGGAGGGATCCTTCTTTTCTGGAGGGACGATCAGCTTACCGCGATTGCAACATACAAAATACCATGACAGGGCCATGGTGTATGATTGGAGATTTCAACTTGATTCTCCACGACAATGACAAGAACAAGCCGAGGGTCAACCGTTACAAGATTCAAAAGGGCATTGGATGATAGTTTGCTAAGAGAAATTAGACTCGTGGGTCGCCGGTACACGTGGAGTAACGAGCAGAACCATCCAACCTTAGTGCGGCTAGATCATGCGTTCTGCAATTCAGATTGGGATGATTTGTTCCCAGCAGCCAAACTCCTTCCACAAGCATCGTCAATGTCCGACCATTGTCCATTGCTTCTGGTGCAAGAGTCGCAATTTAAAACCCCGCACAGGTTCCGGTTCGAGAACTACTGGCCTTTTCTCCAAGATTACAGCGAGGTGGTGCAACAATCATGGAGTATGCCATGCCCGCCAATCGACGCCTTCAAGCGCATGAATCTAAAACTAAGAAGGTTAGCCAGACACCTTAAGGTGTGGGCTAACAACTACGTGGCTGACATAAAAAAAACAGCTACTAATGGGTCAAGAGATAATTTTGAGATTGGACACGGCTCAAGACTTTCAGCCTTTGACTGCCGAGGAGTCCCAGTTGCAAACCACACTGAAGGCTAGATCAATTGGGGTGGCTGTCGTCAACAGGGTGAAGGCACGGCAACGTGCAAGGATCAGATGGTTGAAGCTCGGCGACGCTAGCACCAAATTCTTCCACCAATAAGCCAAGAGGTGCAAGATGCGCCCCACAATCCATTCGCTTGATTCAACAACAGGGCTGGCCACCTCCCAGGCTGAGATGGAAGAGGTTGCGCTAAAACACTTCACTGAAACAATTGGTACGTCCGTGAGAAGAACCCATGGTTTTGTTTGGGAAAATCTCAATTTGCCAACCACTGATCTGTCCGACCTGGCGAACCCGTTCACCATGGAGGAGCTGCAGAAGGCTGTGTTCGACTCTCACGTCGATAAGGCGCCGGGACCGGACGGATTCTCGGGGGGATTCTTCAAAAGCTGCTGGAACGTCATCAAACAGGATTTGTTCGATCCTCTCGTCAGGTTTTACAACTTCAACAACGAGAGCTTCGAGAAGCTTAACTCTGCCTTCTATATCTTGTTACCCAAGCAGGCAGATCCGAAGGCGATCACACACTTCCGCCCAATCAGCTTGATACACGCGATTGGGAAGCTCATCTCGAAAATCCTAGCTAGCAGACTGCAGCCGAAGCTTGACTCACTTGTTTCGCCCTGCCAAAGTGCTTTTATATCAAACAGAAGCATACAAGATAACTATCTTTACGTCCAAAGTTTAGCGAGGCATTATCACCGATCCAAAATCCCTGCGATGTTACTAAAGATCGACATTGCGAAGGCCTTTGACACCGTGTCTTGGGCTTACATCATGGAGATGCTACATGCTAGAGGGTTCCCGGCTAGATGGGGCAATTGGGTGGCGCTACTGTTGAGAACGGCTTCCTCGAAGGTGATCTTGAACGGGGTGGCTGGACAAACAATCTAGCACCAACGAGGACTGAGACAAGGCGACTCTCTGTCGCCCTTCCTTTTCGTCCTAGCAATGGATCCACTACACATGATTCTGGCAACATTCAGGGCTGCTCTATATGCTGATGATGTAGCTTTCTTTGTCAACCCAACAACAAATGACATGCAAACAGTGAAGGAAATTCTTCAAGGGTTCGGCAACGTTACAGGACTGCACACAAACCTGGGCAAAAGTGCGGTGATCCCTATCCGTTGCGAATACATCGATGTACAAGCAGTAATCGCCCCATTGGGAATGTCTATCACCCAACTCCCATGTACATACCTCGGCATGCCTTTATCTCTTCGACGGCTAACAAAGGCGCAATTGCAGGAGTTGCTAGACAAGATCGACAAAAAACTGGCATGTTGTAAAGGATGTATGATGAGCAAGGACGAAAGACTTGAATTCCTAAATTCAGTACTGACCACCACGGCAGTATACATGATGTTTGTGCATGAGATACCAGCATGGGTCAAGAAGGCATTCGACAGAAGAAGAAGAGCATGGCTTTGGGCTGGGGAGTCCTCATGCACAGGGGGAAAATGTCGGGTAAGTTGGAAACAAGTGTGTTGCCCCAAGGCTACGGGGGGCTAGGAATCCACTGCATCACGGCATTTGGTCGAGCACTGCGTCTTCGATGGCTTTGACTGAGATGGAAGATGGCACAGAAGCCGTGGGCATGATCATACAACCAGACGAATAGACTCGATAAACAACTCTTTGACGCGGCTACAATAATCACCATCGGGAACGGAAAAACGGTGAGCTTCTGGACGGATCGATGGGTTGGGGATGATCTTCTGATGAATGTTGCCCCGACCTGTTTGCCATCTCGGTTAGAAAGAACCGAACTGTCTATGATGCAATGTCGAACTCAAGATGGATTATGGGTCTAAGCAACAAGCTACAACCAGCACATCTCGATCAGTTGACGGCAATCGCCGTCCTTACTGATAGGGTGACCCTTGGTGACAGCCCAGATCATATAAGATGGAGGTTTGGCGCAAGCAACAGCTACTCGGCTGGCTCGGCATACAAAATACGATTCTTGGGTTCAATGAGAACCAAAGATGAGTCGGTGATCTGGAAACAGTGGGAGCCCAAGAAGTGCAAGATGTTTCTTTGGATGATTTTCCTAGGAAAGGTTCTTACGGCGGACAAACTACTGATGCGTGGTTGACCTATTAACTATTTTTGCCCACTTTGTATGAGAAGCCTGGAGACCGCTGATCATTTGTTCAGAGAATGCCCATGGACTTTGAAGGTGTGGAAGGCAGCGGCAGACTCATTCCGGATCGGGAACCTTGATCCTCACAATTGGGGACTCGACAATGAGGACAGCGGAACCTGGTACAACAATCTTAGCAAGATGACTACAGAGGAGGATCGGAAGGGGGCGAAATCACTTTCCACCGTAATTATCTGGGAGGTTTGGAATGAAAGTAATCGACGAATCTTTAATGGGAAGAAGGCTACATTTGCTAGTTTCTCAATGTTGATCAAAGACGAAGCCGCGGCCTGGCGGAACGCGGGTGCTCGCATTCCTCTTGTCCAGCAGTACGGAGGGGCACCTTTTGACCCGGGTTGATTTATTAGTTTTTTAAGTCTTTGGTTCGATTTTCCGTTTGCTTTATCTCGTGTAAAACTTTTGTTCCCCCTATTAATTAAGCATGGCAGCTCATCCATTATATTATATGTAGCGTATCTGTACTTTAAATAAGACAGATACCTGTGTATAGTGCAAATCACTGGATCGATTCGTTTGCACACACAGTTTACGATGTAATATTAAAACAAAGTATCAATTTTATTAAATCGATGATCCAGATTTACAAAATATTCAATACAGGTTGCATAGCATAAAGCTAGATTCGAAAGAGTAAACAACGGAAATATAATGGCAGTGAGTCTCCCTCAACTTCATGTTGCCACAGGCGAAAACATGTTGGTTATAGACTCAAAACATTTAAACGAAACCTCACTCGTCATCTGATCAAATCTGCAATAAGAAAAATATTGCAACAACGTGGGTCAGATTCCATTAAAAATGGAGTCTGACAAGTGACACTATGGTGGACATTTATTGGAATGACTCTAATAGCCTATATGCATATTTGGCTGGTGGAGTTCAAGTCTATTTTGCATAAAGCCAATTTTTCCTATCTCTTTGGAAAACACTTTCTTCAAATCAAGACAAGTATGGCATGAAAACCATAATCTCATCTTCCCTTGTTCACCTATCAAGTTTTATTTCTAAAGTTGAAATGGTGGAATCCTCCGTTGATGTCCTCGTTCAGCTGCTCAATTATCCGTTTCCGGGGACACGGCTAAGTACTTAGATTTTAACTCTGCAGAGGTTGTGCATGTTCACCATTGTATCCATTCAACCCAAACTATCCTTTACACACCATTTGTGATAAGGGAAAGGAGAAGAATGAGACGAGATCTTTCAGAAGCATTTTCCCTCCCACTCTGGCCTGACGCGCTCCACCTACAAACCACTACCTCCACCTGTCAGGCCGGGGCGAGTCCACGCAGCTTAGTTGATCAAGGCAGAGCCCATATTGGAAATGGCTGCACGAGAAGCAATCTTCACTCGGAGTTCTTCAGATCCCTTTGTTCCTGGGTGGCCATCCACAAGTGAATATCCCACAGGTAAATCCCATGGGGACAACACTCAACTCATACAGCCAAGCAACCAATTCCACCCAGGTGTTTGATTATAACTTAGTAGAATATAACTTTTCATCAAATAGTTTTGCATAGCATCACAATTCTACAAAGTATTTTCATAGGAACCTAGACACAGGAATAAGGAAGTCTAAACATGGCTTGCATAGCAATACTATCCTACACATGCTTATAGAAAAATAATCTACTCATGCATAGAAAATAATAGGACTTTTATGGGGGTGTGCCACTTGCCTTTGAATGATGTCTTTGCTCACAAACTTTTCAACAACGAACGTTTGCTCTCCGTTCAATCTAAACAATATAAGCAAATAACAATACAACAATAAACATAAAACACAACAAACATGGACAACAACACAAGGCATATAAAAGCAAAAACAAATTTCACAAAGGTTCATCACATAATTCAATATGCAAAAAGAATTGATGTGCTGAATAATGGGTTTTAATGGGCTGGTCTTAAATAGAAATTTATCACACATTAATTTGGTCAAAACATTTAAACCAAACTTAATGGTCTTAAAAGGCTTTTAATACCACTTAATTACCTTAAAAACACTGTTAAGACACTTTAAATGTTTTACCATCAGTTTTAATTGTTTTCTATAATTACAATTTTATTCAAAACTTATAAACAATACTACTGGTTAAAAGATAAAAAGTTTGTGACATTTTGCAAAAGAAACATATTAACATTATTCCTAGGATTAAAGTATGACAAAAATACTTAAATTAATACTCTGCTTTTTAAACCATCAAAATAATGCTCAAAATTGTTTTCTAACAGGGGCATAAAACTACACATATTTTAAGGTTTCTAAAACTATTTTATTTGCAAAAACTGGATTTATAGAATTAAAGATATACCAAATTTACTCAAATTGCTCATTTGCAATTTAAATAAATTTATACTACTAAAAAATGTAAATCAACATAACCAAAGTATTCTACATGTCAGGGTCTTTCCAAGGATATTTAATATATAAATTTTGAACTTATAGAATTAAATCAATACCTAAAACAATGTTTTACACGTTTCTATAAATAACAAGTTAGTGCACGATTAAAATACAAGTTTTTATTATACCACTGTATTCTACACGTTCATACGATTCCATAGACTACATAAACATCAAAAACAGAGTTACGGTTGATTTAATATGAATTTCGAAAGTTATGTCTAGTCAGAAAAACGAAAATATTGAATAGGTGACCTATGACGTTTTTCTAATGGCTGCTACCCTTCATCAAGTGATATGTATGTAACAAGACAGAAGGAAGCACAGCAGCAGCTCACCGGCGAGAGAAGATGACGGCAGCGGTGGATCGGCCGGGCGGACGCGGACGGACGCGGACGGTCGGCTTGCTGTGGTCGTCGGCGACGGGTGTGGACGGTGACGACGTTTCAGATGCTCCCGGACGCGAGGGAGACGACCGCGACGCGCGTATGGACACGACGGAGCGGAAGACGGTGTCGGAGTTGAGCGGCGATTCCCGGAGCTGCGTGGAGAGGCGGACGGAATGGCGACGGCGACGATGACCTTCGGGTCGGGCTCGGCGTCCCCGATTTGGCTGTGGAAATTTAACAAGGAGGGTGTTTAAAGGAGGGCACGGACGTGGGAAAGAGGAAGGACCAAGGATCGGCGGCGGGGACTCACTCTGCTTGCCGGAATCAAAGAAATACGGTGGCGGTCGAGCGAAACTCCGGCGAAGAAATTCGTTGGCCTTTGGGCGTATTGGAGAGGGCTTTTGGGGGGAATGGAGGAGGAGGTCGAGGGCTTTATATAGAATCCGACGGTGCTTGATTTGGTGCAGTAATTTGCTCGCAATCAATCGGACATTAAATTCGACCAAAAACGCTCATGTTTAATGGCGGACGAAATTAGAGCAATTTAGTGCGTTTAAGAAAGGGCTTTTATGGGGGGATGAAAGAGTAGATCAAGGGCTTTAATTAGAAACAAACGGTGCGTCATTTGGGTCTCTAAATGAACGGGAATCAATTCGGGAAGGAGTAGGGGTGTAAACGGATAGAATAATTTCCGCACCATATCCGATGCCGAAACCGTTTTCAACAATCCATATCCGGTTTTAAGAAATCCGACGGATAAGGATATCCGATTCCGAAGTTTACACCCGGATATGGTATAGGATATGGTATGTAAAATAGACTAAAATATGGATTATCCGAAATTTAAATAGGATTATCCGATGGTTTGAATCCGAATAATCCGATTTTCTGCCGAAATGTCTAGTCTAATATAGCATAATTTGCAGCTAGTGAGTTGTCGAGTTTGTTAGTCGAACAACATCTCACTTAAATAGTCATTGTAAAGACTATGAATTACAACTTGGTAAGTTATTAGGTTATCGAACAATTATTTTTGTATGTATGGTTTGAAAATTTAATTGTACACATATATATCCGATTAATTTTGTTACCGGTCCGAATCCGCTCTGTTTCCGCCTCCGAATCCGCCATCATGGATATCCGCATCCGAATCCGCATCCGTTCATTATCCGATCGGCTCCGAATCCGATGAAAAATTATGGTATAGGATATGGTAAAGGCAAAATCCGATCCGTTCCGATCCGTTTACACCCCTAGGAAGGAGGCACGGTGAGCAGTTTTCGCCTGCGTGCATGCTGGAGCTTGAAGACGACGCTGACGTCATCATGACGTCAGCATTTTTTTCTTTTTCTTTTTCTGATTTTTCTTATTTCTTTCATAACTTTTGGTTTAAGACTCCAAATCAAGTCAAATAAATTTCTATTAATGTGTAAAAATAATATATTTGTGTTAAATCAGTTGTGGGCATGTTTTGAACACTTCTCAAAAAATTAAAATTTTGAATTATTGATTAATTACAAATTTGCCACTTAATGTCAAATTTGAAAACATGGCTTAAATAATTTCGTTTTTGGCTAAATAAAATTTATAAAAATACAACACTTATAGAAGTTTAAAATTAAGTTATTTAAACTCATTTTCCCATATTAAATAATTTTTGGCTTTAGTACAATATTAAATAACATCACACATTTATTTGAAATGAAAAGGGAAATATAATGTATTCATTTTTAATTCAAAATATTTTGTGCACCATTATATTTTATATTATGATAATTCATTTGAAAACCTTATAACAACTTTGGAAAAGATTTTTGATTTAATTCATTTCTTATATAGAAAATATATTCATGAAAGTCATTTCATGTTTTGAAAATAAATGAAAATCATTTAAGCTAATGAAATGTTTATTTGGGTTGTTAAGTAATTATAAAATCTATGAGGTTTTAAGTTATAAACTATAGACTTGTAATATCCAAATTATGTTTGAACTCAGGTAAATGAATAATAATCTTCTGGCAAATAGACAATGTTTTCAATAGCTTAAAATAACACTTGTAATTATTATTTTAATTTATTTATAGCTAAGGCTAAGTGGTTGAAACCAATTACTTATAAGTAAACTATTTACTTAAAATAAAATGGTTTGTACATTATAAAACATTTGTCAAATTACATATTAAGGTTTTAGAAATACAATGGATAATGAAATGTTTAATTGGAGATAACTTTTGAAAATAATGACACATTGGGAATTTAAAATAATAGACTTCTTCAAATTGGTTGAAGTCTTTTATAGTTAGTTTTCTTATGCATTTTAATATTTTATTTTAATGAAAACAAAAGTTTTAAATTTTAGTGATTTTTGAGCATTCCAAAATGTTGGGATGTTACAGACTACCACCCTTAAAAGGAATCTCGTCCCCAAGATTCGGAGAAGCTAGAAAGACAAACCAAGTGCTTGGAATGATTCTGATATCTCGAGAGGTTTGAGAGATGAAATTTCTGACATGGAAACTGGAAACTAGCAGGGGATGAATTTTTTTGATTGGGGAAATTAGAAAGAAAGATAGGCTTGGGTCTTCGGGTTTAAGCAACTGAGTTTGTATTATCTAGGTGGCTACCACTCTTAAAAGGAATTTTTTTGTGGTCGGTCTATAAACTTGGTTTAATCTTGTTTATTTCTCTGATGTAGAGCGTACAAGTATTCAAATACAATGACATGTGGTGGATACGAAAAGTTATAGCACTCACATTTTCCACTCGGTCCTTGAAGAGATTTATCCTTCTTCCACTCAGGGCAGCCGCTGGCATAGTGTCCCTTATCTTTGCACTTGTAGCATCTTAGGTGGCTAAGATCTTTCTTGGATCCACCCTTTTGTCTTTGTTCCTCCAGGATCTTCATGAGAGACTATCGCATTCCTTCCTTGGTTTGCTGGTTAGCTTGTTGCACCAAGGGATAAAGTTGACACTGAATTGGGACATGGTTTGTTCCTTCACACAGGAAGCAAGTAACCCGTCTTGTGCGGCATCCTTTAACTAGGCGTCTGGTATGACCATGGGGCCACTCATCAGAACAATCTTTGGACGTATGTCCTATCTCTCCACAAGTTTTGCATGCCTTTAGTTTGGTCATAAGGTTCTCTTCAAAATCACTATGGTTTTGATCAGTCTTAGGCAGTTGGTCATTGATCAACTTCCACAACTGACTCTGGTTCTCTAATAGTAGTCGCATAGTTGTATGCAAATTATTGATGTTGGTATTGGGGTGAGACATCTGTTTGGTTTAGAAAGCAATGAGTTGAATTATTTGTACTTATGGAGGAATCCTAGTTCAATAAAACAAAACAAGGCAACCAATCTATAACATAATCAATCAACATCTAACAAACATCAAGCAACAAGGTTCACAACAAACAAACAATCTAGTATTGTCATATAGCCAAGTTGATATGATCAATACACTAACACGATATCGTTATTCTATTTAGGTGGTGGTCAAATCTACCTCCTTTGTGAGTGCTTCAAGTTCTTGTTCAACTTTATTGGATATCTTAGAAGTGTTGGCCGAATCCTGTTTCTTCAGTGGTCTTCCATGCATATAGAACTTCATGTTGCATCGTAGCTTTTCCATATGAAGCAGCAGAATCAGACTTAGACTATAAGAACATGGTCATCTAGAAAAAAAAGATAAGACGTTTTCAGAAGGTTGATAGTAGATGAGAGTATGAGGAAGACAAAATAAAAAGTTTTGTTTTCAGAAAACTGAATAAAATAGATTTTGAATCCTATGGTCAAATCCTATTTCTATCCAAACCTAGGGTTTCGAACCTACAGACAACACAGTGCTCTGATACTATCTGTAGCGTACCTGCACTTTAAATAAGGCAGATACCTGTGTATAGTGCAAATCCCTGGATCGATTCGTTTGCACACACAGTTTACGATGTAATATCACAACAAAGTATCAATTTTATTACATCGATGATCCAGACTTACAAAATATTCAATACAGGTTGCATAGCATAAAGCTAGCTTCGAAAGAGTAAACAATGGAAATACAATGGCAGTGAGTCTCCATCAACTTCATGTTGCCACAGGCGAAAACATGTTGGTTGTAGACTCGAAACCTTTAAACAAAACCTCACTCGTCATCTGATCAAATCTGCAATAAGAAAAATATTGCAACAACGTGGGTCAGATTCCATTAAAAATGGAGTCTGGCAAGTGACACTATGGTGGACACTTATTGGAATGACTCTAATAGCCTATATGCATATTTGGCTGGTGGAGTTCAAGGCTATTTTGCATAAAGCCAATTTTTCCTATCTCTTTGGAAAACACTTTCTTCAAATCAAGACAAGTATGGCATGAAAACCATAATCTCATCTTCCCTTGTTCACCCATCAAGTTTTATTTCTGAATTTTAATAGTGGAATCCTCCGTTGATGTCCTCGTTCATCTGCTCAATTGTCCGTTTCCGGGGACACGGTAAAGTACTTAGAATTTAACTCTGCAGAGGTTGTGCACGTTCACCATTGTACACATTCAACCCAAACTATCCTTTACACACCATTTGTGATAAGGGAAAGGAGAAGAATGAGACGAGATCTTTCAGAAGCATTTTCCCTCCCACTCTGGCCTGACGCGCTCCACCTACAAACCACTACCTCCACCTGTCAGGCCGGGGCGAGTCCACGCAGCTTAGTTTATCAAGCCAGAGCCCATATTGGCAATGGCTGCACGAGAAGCAATCTTCACTCGGAGCTTTTCAGATCCCTTTGTTCCTGGGTGGCCATCCACAAGTGAATATCCCAAAGGTAAATCCCCTGGGGACAACACTCAGCTCATACAGCCAAGCAACCAATTCCACCCAGGTGTTTGATTATAACTTAGTAGAATATAACTTTTCACCAAATAGTTTTGCATAGCATCACAATTCTACTAAGTATTTTCATAGGAACCTAGACACAAGAATAAGGAAGTCTAAACATGACTTGCATAGCAATACTATCCTACACATGCTTATAGAAAAATAATCTACTCATGCATAGAAAATAATAGGACTTTTATGGGGGTGTGCCACTTGCCTTTGGATGATGTCTTTGCTCACAAACTTTTCAACAACGAACGTTTGCTCTCCGTTCAATCTAAACAATATAAGCAAATAACAATACAACAATCAACATAAAACACAACAAACATGGACAACAACACAAGGCATATAAAAGCAAAAACAAATTTCACAAAGGTTCATCACATAATTCAATATGCAAAAAGAATTGATGTGCTGAATAATGGGTTTTAATGTGCTGGTCTTAAATAGAAATTTATCACACATTAATTTGGTCAAAACATTTAAATCAAACTTAATGGTCTTAAAAGGCTTTTAATACCACTTAATTACCTTAAAAACACTGTTAAGACACTTTAAATGTTTTACCATCAGTTTTAATTGTTTTCTATAATTACAATTTTATTCAAAACTTATAAACAATACTGCTGGCTAAAAGATAAAGTTTGTGACATTTTGCAAAAGAAACATATTTACATTATTCCTAGGATTAAAGTATGACAAAAATACTTAAATTAAGCCTCTGCCTTTTAAACCATCAAAATAATGCTCAATTTTTTTTTCTAACACGGGCATAAAACTACACATATTTTAAGGTTTCTAAAACTATTTTATTTGCAAAAAATGGATTTATAGAATTAAAGATATACCAAATTTACTCAAATTGCTCATTTGCAATTTAAATAAATATAGACCTCTAAAAAATGTAAATCAACATAACCAAAGTATTCTACATGTCAGGGTCTTTCCAAGGATATTTAATATATAAATTTTGAACTTATAGAATTAAATCAATACCTAAAACAATGTTTTACACGTTTCTGTAAATAACAAGTTAGTGCACGATTAAAATACAAGTTTTTATTATACCATTGTATTCTACACGTTCAAACGATTCCATAGACTACAAAACCATCAAAAACGGAGTTACGGTTGATTTAATATGAATTTTGGAAGTTATGTCTAGTCAGAAAAATGAAAATATTAAATATGTGACATATGACGTTTTTCTAATGGCTGCTACCCTTCATCAAGTGATATGTATGTAACAGGACAGAAGGAAGCACAACAGCAGCTCATCGGCAAGGCGAACGCGGACGGACGCGGACGGTCGGTGTGCTGTGGTCGTCGGTGACGGGTGTGGACGGCGACAACGTTTCGGATGCTCCCGGACGCGAGGGAGACGACCGCGACGCGCGTATGGACACGGCGGAGCGGAAGACGGTGTCGGAGTTGAGCGGCGATTCCTGGAGCTGCGTGGAGAGGTGGACGGAGTGGCGACGGCGACGATGACCTTCGGGTCGAGCTCGGCCTCCACGATTTGGCTGTGGAAATTTAACAAGGAGGGTGTTTAAAGGAGGGCACGGTCGTGGGAAAGAGGAAGGACCAAGAATCGGCGGCGGGGACTCATTCTGCTTGCCGGAATCAAAGAAATACGGTGGCGGTCGAGCGAAACTCCGGCGAAGAAATTCGTCGGCCTTGGGGCGTATTGGAGAGGGATTTTGGGGGGGAGGGGGGGGGAATGGAGGAGGAGGTCGAGGGCGTTATATAGAATCCGACGGTGCTTGATTTGGTGCAGTAATTTGCTCGCAATCAATCGGACATTAAATTCGACCAAAAACGCTCATATTTAATGGCGGACGAAATTAGAGCAATTTAGTGCGTTTAAGAGAGGACTTTTATGGGGGAATGAAAGAGTAGATCAAGGGCTTTAATTAAAAACAAACGGTGCGTCATTTGGATCTCTAAATCAACGGGAATCAATTCGGGAAGGAGGCACGGTGAGCAGTTTTCGCGTGCGTGCATGCTGGAGCTGGAAGACGACGCTGACGTCATCATGACGTCAGCATTTTTTTCTTTTTCTTTTTCTGATTTTTCTTATTTCTTTCATAACTTTTGGTTTAAGACTCCAAATCAAGTCAAATAAATTTCTAAAAATGTGTAAAAATAATATATTTGTGTTAAATCAGTTGTGGGCATGTTTTGAACACTTCTCAAAAAATCAAAATTTTGAATTATTGATTAATTGCAAATTTGCCACTTAATGTCAAATTTGAAAACATGGCTTAAATAATTTCGTTTTTGGCTAAATAAAATTTATAAAAATACAACACTTATAGAAGTTTAAAATTAAGTTATTTAAACTCATTTTCCCATATTAAATAATTTTTGGCTTTAGTACAATATTAAATAACATCACACATTTATTTGAAATGAAAAGGGAAATATAATGTATTCATTTTTAATTCAAAATATTTTGTGCACCATTATATTTTATATTATGATAATTCATTTGAAAACCTTATAACAACTTTGGAAAAGAATTTTGATTTAATTCATTTCTTATATAGAAAATATATTCATAAAAGTCATTTCATGTTTTGAAAATAAATGAAAATCATTTAAGCTAATGAAATTTTTATTTGGGTTGTTAAGTAATTATAAAATCTATGAGGTTTTAAGTTATAAACTATAGACTTGTAATATCCAAATTATGTTTTGAACTCAGGTAAATGAATAATAATCTTCTGGCAAATAGACAATGTTTTCAATAGTTTAAAATAACACTTGTAATTATTATTTTAATTTATTTATAGCTAAGTCTAAGTGGTTGAAATCAATTACCTATAAGTAAACTATTTACTTGAAATAAAATGGTTTGTACTTTATAAAACATTTGTCCAATTACATATTAAGGTTTTTGAAATACAATGGATAATGAAATGTTTAATTGGAAATAACTTTTGAAAATAATGACACATTGGGAATTTTGAAATAATAGACTTTTTTAAATTGGTTGAAATCTTTTATAGTTAGTTTTCTTATGCATTTTAATATTTTATTTTAATCAAAACAAAATTTTTAAATTTTAGCAATTTTTGAACATTCCAAAATGTTGGGATGTTACATACTACTGAATTTTCTGATTGGGGAGGCTCAAAAAAAAGATGGTTTGGGAATTTTCTATTAATTAAGCATGGCAGCTCTCATGCCATTATACTAAAAAAAGATTTGTGGACGTACAATGCCATGCCATGGTGTCACTTTATCGCCGGTGTGGGAGGGCAGAGCAGGCTGAGCAGATGTTTACGGAACTGGTAGCTAATGGTTTTAAGCCGGATGCAGTCACTTATAATTCTCTCCTTTTTGCTTTTGGAAAGGAAGGGGATGCCCACGCAGCTGAGCGTGTGTGTGAACAATTTCTTAATGCTGGGTTTAGGAAGGATAGAATAGCATACAATACGATGATTCATATGTATCAACTGATGGGCAGACGGGACTTGGACCTTGGTCTGTATGATGGGTTGAGGGCTATAGGCTTCACTTCAGATGCTGTGACTTGTACTGTTTTGATCGATTGATTGGGGAAGATGGATACGATTGTTGATGCAGGGAAGCTGCTGGAGGAGATGGCAGATGCAGGATTAAAGCCAACGCTGGAAACTTTTAGTGCTTTGATATGTGCGTACGCCAGAGGTGGGAGGTGAGGCAGAGCGTACATTTGATCATATGGTTTCATCAGGTGTCAAACCTGATCATTTAGCCTATTTGGTTATGCTGCACATTATCGCAAGATCCGGTGAGACGAAAAGGTTGATGGCTCTGTATCGGACAATGCTGAAAGATGGTTATAGACCACATGGCACCTTGTATCAGGTCATGCTTGCTGCACTTGCAAAAGGAAATAAATGCGAAGAGATTGAAGGAGTTATGGAAGACATGCACCGCAGCTGGTTTATATATAGCATACTCATCAGGTCGCTTTGTGGCGAAGTCTTACTCTCTTAAGATGTGGCTGAAAGATTCTCCTTTCTGCATGTATCTTGATTTGAAAGACGCCCCAATTATACCAGCATCTTTAGAGAGGTCTATGGCTCGGCAGCGGTCACGAGTAACCGCTCAAGGCTGGGGAGGCAACAGGAGGAGGAAAAACTATGTGGAGCAACTCCTAGTGGTTGTGGTGCAGGTCTCGAGCCATGAGGGCAAAGCAGAGGTCGTGGATGAAGAGGTCTTCTGCTACGAACCAAGCAACGCCGGCCGCTCCGGCCGCGCCCAGGGTTGCCCGGGCGCTCTTCTCTCCAAGCAGGTTCTCCGCTGAGGCCGCTCTAGACGGAGACCGTCGTGCTCTGTCTTCGCATTTCCACGGCTTGGAGCTGGTGTTGTACCCTGGAGATGGGGGCGAGCGAGAAGGGGCGGTGACCACCTTTCACACCTTCTCGCTGATGGGGCTCCTCCCGCCTTTCTCCAGCTTCCTACTGGTCGTCTTGGAGACGTACGACTTCATGATGTTGAACCTACACCCCAACGCGGTGCGGACTCTTGCATTCTGCGCCTACGCATGCGAGGCGTTCGTGGGGATCAAGCCATCCGTGGCTTTGTTCCCCCATTTCTGCGTCCTTTGATTGGTAGATCCAGGTGGATAGCTGGGGCCGTGACCTTCCGTCTCTGGGAAGGTGCTGAGAACCAGTATCCTCATATGATCATGGTCGGCCCTACCGGTGAATGGAGGAAGGACTGGTATCTTGTCCGGACGCCAGGGGCGAGCATGCATCTGGAGTGCCCTGTATATCCGACTCAGCGCCTGGCGCATTCCAAGAAGCCGAGTCCAAAAGATGGTGCCTTTTCTGTGGCGGTCGCCAGGTTCGTGTTCCCTAGTCAACAGGGGGTATCGTGCGACATGATCGCGGCGGATTTCCTTGGTCATGGGATTGCTCCCCTGCAGCATGACAGCCGCCCCATCTGGGACATCCATCCGGTGGGGTGCAGCAGCCTCGTGCACGGGTTCCGGGTTCCGGAGAACAGCTGGAAGAGTCTTCTGGGGGTGCTCTCGCCCCGGGCATTAGTGACTGTCCCGCGCGGTGTTTTGCGCTTGTTTGATGATCCTCTGGCTGACGAGGTGATCCTCTCCATGCCCCCGTGCACCGCGTACTGGCTGATAGGTACGGCAACGATTGATCCTCCTCCAGAGCCCAAGGTTCAGGGGCGCCTGAGTGACAACTTGCCGAGGCTGGGACTGGCGCTCGGAGAAATTTCGCCCAAGGAGCTTTCTTCTTCCGAGGGGGGAGAACGACGACGAAGTCTTCGTGCCGTGTGCCGGGGTGGAGGAGCCACCCCCAGAGAGTCGTCCAGCCTCGTCGGGTTCGTAGTTCGTAGGGGAAGCCCCTAGGTGTCGATGAGTCTTCCTACCCCGGAAGACAGCGACGAGTATCGGGGATCCGACACCCAGACCCCGAGTGTCTTCGAAGATCTAGCGGGCATGAACTGGAACTTCTCGGGGCCCAGGAGAAGGAGGAGTTAAGTGTCTTCCCTTGTCGGTCCCATCTTGGGGACCCGTTAGTTCATGGTGTCATCTTGAATCTTCTTTTTAATCTTGCGCAGGGACCACTCGCCGGAGACCTCCAGCAAGAGCGCTCGTGCGGACAAAGGAGAGAGCGCCGGGGATGTCGAAGGGTTCCGACCTGGCCCCTTGACTGACCACGTTCCGGCGAGGCCGGCGGTGGGGCACCCGGTAGCTCCGGCGAGCGAAAGGCGGGGCGCCGAAGTCCTTGGTGGAGCATGCGGCGCGAGTTCCACCAAGCAGTCGTCGGGGGACAGGTGCAATCGCCAGTCCTCCTAGGCTATTCGCCGTCCTGGGCGAACTTCTGGAGTTCACGGTTGTGCACCTGCGTCTGCTGGCAGCCTCAAAGGGCATCCGCGAGGATGAGCTGAGAGCGCTGGAGGAGCGGCTGACAGCTGTGGCGGAAGCTCTCGAGGCTCGAGAGTGTAGGATGTTGGCGGAGAACGAGCTGCTGAACGCTCGGTAGCAGCGCGACCATGGACGTGAGTAACAGCTGGCAGCCCGGGAGCATGCACTATCGGGGTCCTAAAGGGAGGGTCGTGAGGAAAACTCCCGACTCCGCCTGGAAGTGGAGCAGGGAGCGGCTCGTCTGGAAAGTAGCCTGGCCCTCGCCGAGGACATGGCCCAACAGGAGAGTCGTGGCTTGTGGCATCAAGTGGATTTGCTCTCCGGGCAGGTCTCCTAGTTGAAAAGGGAATTGGGAGACAAAAGAAGGAGCCGGGACCAGGCCCAATAGGATTTCCAAAGGGTTCGCGGCGAGCGGACGCAGCAGAGGGACCGGGCCGATGGCCTGGCACGGGAGGTCGTCGTGCTGAGAGCAGCCGCCTCTGAGCGCGACATGGGACTCGAGCAGGCCGGTGCTCTTTGGGCCCGTGAGCACGATGAAAAAGACGCCGCGCTGGCCGAGGCAAGGGCGGCGGTGCAGGCCGCCCAGGCTCGCCAGGAGGAGACGGGCGAGCAGATGAAGAGGGTCGTGGAAGATCGGGACAGGATAGCGACCTCGAAACGCGAGATGCTGAGCCTCCTGCCCGCCATGTACGTTGCCGCGAGGAGGATTTCTAAGGGCATGTCCGCCCTGCGGGTGCCTCAACCTCCCATTGCAACGGGGAGTTTCTCCAGCTCCTTCAAAGGCTACCCTTTCTTCTTGGAGCGCGTTGCGGACGTCGTGGGAGAGCTTCGTTCCCAGGTGAGCGAGGCCGCCTGCCTAGCTGGGGAGAGGGCTGCCCAGCAGGCAGTGACCTCCATTGTGGCGGTGCTCCGGCGGCGTCACCCGCGGCTCTCTTTGCTCGAAGAGATGGAGCGCGCCTCTCCTTACGCCGAGCTCTCGCCGAGGGCGTCCGCTGAGGTGAGGAAGATCATGGAGCGCTTTGCCCGCGAAGACGATTCGTAAGCCGCTTGGCCCCCTGTAATCAATAAAAACAACACCTGGTGTCGTGAACTGTGTTTTCAAGTAGTGCCAGAGGGCAAACTTTAACTTTAATGCTTTCGAATGTATCCTTTGCTTGCAATGAACTGTCTTTTTTATACTCGTGGAGGCTTGACGCTCTCGGGATGGTTTTTCAGGCCAGAGCGCTAACCAGCCGTGTACCCGGTGGGCCGACACAGGGCGCAACCCCCCAAAAGAACAATCCTCAGCCCGTGACCCTGCTGCTAGAAGGAAACGGACAGCGGTGCCCGGGAAGGTGTTGCCCCAGGTCTACGCCCGCATTCGCTTTAGCCAAAGTATAAAGAGACAAAACAAGTGAGGAGAAGGAGGCGTGACCTTCTCCACCTCCAGCCCAACTCCTCCTGTACTTTCTTCTTCATACGGAACAAAGGAACGCGAGGGAGGCGTGACCTTCTCCACCTCCGGTGCCATGGAGCCCCCATCTCCACCTGCTCCCCCTCTCCTTTAAAGCCCCTCTCCAGCCCCAGAAACCCTAGCCACCTCCTCCCTTTCCTCTCCACCGCCACCTTTCTCTTTTCCCCTTCCTCCTCTTCTCAATTCTTCTCCCCATCCAAAGCACCAGCGATACCTTGCCGTCGGGCCGCTGATTCGACGCCATCGAAGGGCCTTGGAGCATCCCTGGAGCTGCGCCTCGTCTTCCTCACCGTCATAGTCGACTGGAGCTTGCTAGGAAGCTCGGAATCGCCGGAATTGCGACTTTCTTCCCCAACGCCGGCGGAGGTTCGTCGCCGCAATTCGTCGCCACCGTTCTTCCCCGAACCCGTACAAATACATCCACATCCTCTACGTGTTCTTTCAGTCCGATTCCCTCCTTCTCCCCTCTCTAATTCATCCCCTAGTCGACGGGAGCCTCTGATGTTTTTCGGTTGCCATGAACGGCATGGCAGAGCTCAAGCTCGAGGATTTGGGCTTCCTCTTTCTTCCTTTGCACGAGCTTCACGCCCCCTGCACACACGCGCACCATCATGTCTCCCCACCACAGCAACACCCGTACGCCTCGGATTTGTTCGCCAATCCTTGCGATCCTCGCCATTGTCGTTCCACTCCATAACCATGTCTGAATATTTAGTTTCTTCAGTTTCAGCTAATCTGAAGTACGGATTAAGTAGTGTAGTTGTTCTTTTCATTCGTTACAGCAAAGTGGCTCGATATGTCTATGCGCTATGTAGATCCGGAGTTCGAACCTCTTCGTTGCACCATAAAACTACCCTTTTTCCTCTGTTTTATCTGTTTTGTTCAGCTAACAACGGAGCTATAACTAAAGCGAGCACCCTACCGTGACAACATCCTATTCGTGACCTAGTGGCTATGCTCCTGTTATCCCACCAGGGAGACCCAAGTTCAAATCCCATCTTTCTCCTCTGTGCCTATTTCATTTAAAGAAAATATGTATTCTTCTGTATACTATTTCTTTTTACAGAAAATATGTATTCTTCTGTATACTATTTCTTTTTACAGAAAATATGTATTCTTCTGTATATTATATCTTTTGTTTGCCTTATCCAAATAATACAAAGTTTATATCTAATTTGATCATAAAAATGCAATGCACATTAATATGTCATCCTTATGAATTGTTCATCTTTTATTTTTGTTGCTTAGTGTAATTTGTTGGTTGCACCTAAATAATAAATATGGAATGTGTGGGGTAATTAATTTACATGTATTGCCCTATTCCATTTAATTTGACTAGAACACCTATGCCATGTCTTGCCATGTTAACCAACATTTAATTTGATGGGTAGATAAATAACTTGCACCTAAATATTAATTGTCGGAATCCCGGTGCCGCTTAATTTGGATGAAGTGCATCTCGTATTGCATCTTGCCATGCCATAGATCATTCTCATGATCATGATGGATCTTTTACCATAGTTGTAAGATGCATCTTTAAACTTTCCATTGTTTGTTGCTTCTTCGTGGATAAGATGTTGAGATATGTGAGCAACGACAAGTTCTTCTTCCATGCGGGATTCCAGGCAAGCTTTTCCCCTTTGATCGCCTATCCATGCCTTTTGCCTCTATTGCTAGCCTTGTGATACGATGCTTGTGTCTTGATCCTTTTCCATGTTTACATTGCAGCCAAGATATAGCCCCCACCTCCACATCCTATTAACTCTTGTTTGTTTACTTGTTGGCCTGCGAGTTGTAGCGCATGCTTAGAGTTGGTTGTGCGAGTCGTCTGTCTGTCTTATGTTTCACATGCTTAGTGTTATAGAATGTTCTACCTTAATAAAATGCTATCTTGTGTTGGGTACTATAACTAAATGATAAGGCAGCAGCAGAAGGCCTGGTGAGGTGCTTTGTCCTGCTAAGTGTCGACCTAGGAACTGAGATTTTGTCCTCGAATCCAAGTCCGGGCGCACTAACCACTTGTGGGATACACTATGGAGTCCCCCACGACTTTGAATGGATCTTCAGCTTGTCCATGTGCCCTAAGTAGTTCGGGCTTTCCATTTGCTCATATGCATGTGCATGATGATGATTATGAGAGGTTATGTGATATGGGGGGTCATATAGCTGTAGTATGACACGAAGCGGACAGTTCCTACTGTGGTTTGAGCCGCCTAGCGGAGTAGACGCAAACTAATGGGTCCGCAATTGAGGTATCAGCCGGACTCTTGACGCGGGTAACAACTCATATGAGTGGCATTTGGACTTGCTGTAGTGAAGGAACGAGTCGTGTTGAGAGGCCCTAATGTTTTTTAATTGGGTTGATCGAACGCGTATGGGCACAGTAGTGCACCCCTGCAGGGTATAATCTTATTGCTGAGCCACGTCAGCGGTTATGGACAACTTGGTGCAGATGCTGGCTAACAAGATCTAGACAACTTGCACCTAATTAATGTTAATTAACTTGACTACTAATATAGAATTACTTTCGCAATAAATGTTAACTAAAACTGTTCAATGTGTGAGTTTCCCGAATTGCTTCCTCATACTTGGTTGAGGGGGTTAATCCGAGAATGCTTTATGATTGGTGTTAGTTGTAGTTGTGTAACGTCCCGGAATTTTCCCCAATTAGATTGTTTGTTTTTCTTTTTGCATCATCATATCATCATGCATTTGTCACCTCATTTATTTATTGAGTTGCATTTAAATTTAAATCACACAATTTTAAATTCAAATGCAATTCAAATAAAATTACTATGTGATCTTACAAATCTTCTGCAAATGTTAAAACTAGTGTATCAATTTGGCTATTTTGAATCTATAAATATTTGCCCAATCTTATATTATTTTCCTTTTCTATTTTTCTTCAAAACACAAAAACAGAAAAAGAATAAAAACAAAAGGAATATAAAATCCAGAAGAAAAACTTAGATGGCCGATTTCTTTTCTCCTAGCCCAGTTTTAGCCCACCTCCTTGTTCTTCTTCGTACGGTCAACACCAGGAGAACGTGACCTTCTCCTTTTCCCCTGCCATGGCCCCCACTCCTCACCTGCTCCCTTCCCCTATTCCCCTCCTTAAATCCGAGCCCCCTCCCAAAATTCTGAACCCTAACCTCCTCTCCCTTCCCTCTGCGCCGCCGCCACTTCTTCCTTCTTCTTCTTTTCTTCTTCTCTGTTTCGAATCCCCCACCGAGAATAGCACCGGATTCCATCTCGCCGCTGCACCGGCACTTCGGCGCCGATGAAGCACCATGGAGCAGCCCTAGAGCAGCGCCTCGACGTCCTCAACCTCTGCGCCGGAGGAATTAGACCGGGAGTCGCTACAGCCGTCGTCCTCTTCTTCTCCACGGCCGGCGACCCTCCGCCGCTGAAATTCGACGCCCTCGCTCCCCCCCACGCCTCACCTCTACCTCGAGCACCTCCCGGTGAGCCTCCTTGTTCCATCCCCGCCTTCCCCTTCTCGATTTGCGGTCGGAATCAATGAACTCGTCGACGTCTTTCCTCCGACTCCGCTATGACCGACCCGCCAAGCACACGCACGAGCACGCACACCATCACGTGGCTCCAAGCCTCCTTTTCTGCTTCGGTGCAAGCAACGGCCTCACCACACCCGCACACACCCGTGCACCGCGCCGCCCGGAGCGAGTCGCTGGCGTACTACTTCCGTCGCCGTCGTTGTGTTCTGTCTCCGGTGAATTTCAGTTTCGTCAGAGAAACGATGCACTTAAGTCATGTTAAAAAGAGGTGCTTGCATTATGTATCACAAACACCACATGGATCTTCTGGCTAGCGCATCCGTCTGGTTCCATCGCAGGCTAGGTCGCGAGTTTGATCCCCGTCTCGGCCGAATAAAAGGCCCCTTTTTTCTTTCCACGCGCTGACATGGAGGTCCCACCGGTCAGTGACCGTTCAAGCCACACCCGCAAACCCATGCCAGCGTGGCGCTGGGTCCCGCGCGTCAGCCTCTCGTGTAGAGCTCTACGCGGTGACAAAAGACCGGGAGAGAGCTGTGCTGGGATTTTTACACCCGAGCCCCTGCACTTTCTGCTTTAGCGTTTAAACCCTCACCAAACTTTTTCAATAACCAACAAGTCCCTGACTTTTACAGAAACAACCCTAAACTTGGCTATCTAATAACTTTTAATCTATAACTCCAAATTTAATAATCTTTATATGTTTATTTATCAAAAAAATGCAATGAATATTAATATGCCATTCTTATGCCATGTTGCATCTTTTATTTTAATTGCACAGTGTAATTTGTTATTTGCATCTAAATAATTAATTATGGAATGTGTGGGGTAATTAATATATATATAATGCCCTATTCCATTTAATTTCACTAGATCATCTATGCCATGCCTTGCCATGTTAATGAACATTTATTTTGATGTGTAAATAAATGACTTGAACCTAAATATTAATTGTCGGAATCCCGATTCCGCTTAATCTGGATTAAGTGCATCTAGTATTGCATCTTGCCATGCCATGCATCATTCTCATGATCATGCTGAATCTTTTGCCGTAGTTGTAAACGCATATTTTATGCTTTCCAGTGTTTGTTGCTTCTTCGCGGATAAGACGTAAAGATTTGTGAGCAACGACATTCTTCCATGCGGGATTCCAGGCAATCAAGCTTGTTTACCTATACATTGTATTTCATTCCTACCGTTGATCTCTGCTATCCTAGTATTCGATTCTTGTGTCGCGATCCCATCACATGTTTATCCTGGAGCCTATACAATTTTATCCTCACAACCTATTACCTGTTGCATGTTTATCTGTTAGCCTTGCGAGTCGTAGTGCATGCTTACAGTTGATTGTGCGAGTCGTCTGTCTGTCTTTTATTTCACATGCTTAGTATGATAGATTATTCTACCTTAATAAAATGTTTTCTTATGTTGGGTATTATAATTAAAAGACAATGCATCGGCTGAAGGCCCAATGGAGCCCCTCGCGGCTTCGATCTAATCCGCTTCTTATCCAGGGCGCCGCAAGTACTTCGGGCTTTCCATTTGATGCACGCATATGGTTACATAACGATCTCATGATGATGGAGTACTCGATTCTCATATACGGTGGCACGTTCTTAGAGTGTTACGAAGTTCTGGGTATGGGGCTGAGTAACGGTGCGCACAATCATGCGGTTCCCTGGATGGGTTGTAGAGAAGAGATTTGTCGTGTTGAGATGCCCTACCTTCTGGTTTGCTTTTTGGGGTTGATCGAACGAGTATGGGTCTAGTAGTGCACCCCGGCAGGGTATAATCTTATCGATGAGCCGTGTCCACGGCTATGGACGAATTGGTGATGATGATGGCAAAAAATATCATAGACAACCTACATCTAATTATTGTTAATTAATTCGACTAGTAATATAGCATTACTTTCACAAGAAATGGTAAGTATAACTGTTAATGTGTGAGTTTTCCCGAATTGCTTCCTCATACTTGGATGAGGGTGTTAATCCGAGAATGGGTTATGATTGGTGTTAGTTGTAGTTGGTTACTTATGCGCTCTCTTATCCCTCTCTAATTAGACGGAAGTTGTAGTGTGTCTCTATTAGGTTGCTAGTGCTGCTGCCGCTAAGTCCACCTACCCTATATTTTGGGAGATCCTGTAGAAAGTAGGCAGGTTGGTTTTGCTTGTTAGGGAGTGCCCTGACCCTTCTTTGGGCTGTGCTTTATGTGCAGTCAACAACTTTGAAGTATGACGACGTTAGCTTGGGAATCCCTCCGGCTTGGGCTTGACGGGGACATGGCGCCATTGTTTATCTTCAGGACTCTTAGTCCAATTTTTATCTTATCCGTAGTCGGATACTATTTTGCCTACGCTGTCATTTGTATCTTTGAATTGTATCATTATTATCTTGACTCGTTCGAGTCATTGTTGTATATATATCTTTTGTTGTTGTGGATGTATCGGAACTGTTGTAATCTTATAACAATTCCACCCACATAATGCGCATGTTTCGGCTTGCACATTATGTCTGGTGGGCGACCTAAAATCGTTATTATGCAGATTTCGGCAATATCGCTTAAATCTACATAGTACCGATTTTTGGGCTTCACAAGTTGGTTGCTTATACGCTCTCTTATTCCTCTCTAATTAGACGGAAGTTGTAGCGTGTCTCTGTAGTTGTCTAGAGCTTGCGCGCTGCCGCTAAACTTTCCTAAGGAGATGCGCTCACCTATTCGGAATGCATATTACGCATTCGTTAGAACTCTACTTAAAACTTACCTTGCTATCATTACCGATAGTATTGACCCATGTATATGGATTGTATTCATGTGCAGTTAACAGGTTTGAAGTCTGACGACGTTAGCTTGGGAATCCTTCCGGCTTGGGCTGGGCAGGGATATGGCACCATCGTTATCTTCAAGACTCTTAGTCCAATTTGCATTTTATCTGTGGTCGGATACTATTTTGCTTCCGCTATCATTTTGTATCTTTTTATTGTATCATTTGTATCTTGACTCGTTCGAGTCGTTGTTGTATATATATCTTTTGTTGTTGTTCTGGACGTATCGAAACTGTTATAATGTTATCACAATTCCACCCACATAATGTGTATATTTTGGCGTGCACATTATGTCTGGTGGGTGACCTAAAATCGTTATTATTAAGATTTCGGCGGGAGCGCTTAAATCTACATAGTACCAATTTTGGGGTGTCACAAAGTGGTATCAGAGCATTGGTTTCGATCTCCTTGTTGTTTCCATACGATTGATTATCGAAGCAGCGGGTCCAAGAAAGCCTGTAGGATAACCTCGCTAACGGTCATTGTTTCTAGAATGTCTATACTATTTGACTACATATTATTTTGAAAACATCTCAGTATGTTTATTTTTATTCCTTAACTCTATTCTATTTCTCCTTTTATCTTATTTGTTTTGGAGTCTCTCTCTTATCCACCTTTCAAAGTTTAGGATTCTATGTGGGTGGACGATCTCTTGCCTTTTAACCTATTCGGTTCGATCTTCGGGAATCGTCATCGACATGAGCAACTCTTCTTGTTAGTGGTGTCGAGAAGTTCAAGGTGGAGTTAGAACTTTTTGTTAGTGGTGTCGAGAAGTTCATCTTGGAGCATGAAGACTCGGTAGTTACATCTCTCTTCTTTTGGTCTCGGCGTGGATCGCGGGACGCGATCACTTGTTAGTGGTGTCGATTGTAACGCCCCGGTATTTCCCAAATAAGATTTTTTTGTTTTCTTTTTTGCATCATCATCATGCATTCAATTCCTTTGCATATTTTGTTACAACTAAAAATAATATGTTGTGCAAAAACCTATTTTTGTTTTGCAAAGTAAGAAATATCTCTCTTTTATTTTTTCTCCCTCTTTAATTCTTTTCCCTATTCTCTTTTCTTTTATTCTTTCTCCATTGCCAATTCCGGGAGAAAAAAACTTTATTGGGCCGAATCCTTCTCTCCATCCAGCCCAACTCCTCATGTACTTTCTTCTTCGTACGAAACAGAGGAACACGAGGGAGGCGTGACCTTCTCCACCTCCACTGCCATGGAGCCCCCAACTCCACCTGCTCCCCCTCTCCTTTAAAGCCCCTCTCTAGCCCCAGAAACCCTAGCCGCCTCCTCCCTTTCCTCTCCGCCGCCACCTTTCTCTTTTCCCCTTCCTCCTCTTCTCTGTTCTTCTCCCCATCCAAAGCACCGGAGATACCTCGCCGTCAGGCCGCTGATTCGATGCCATCGAAGGGCCTTGGAGCATCCCTGGAGCTGCGCCTCGTCTTCCTTGATCATCATCATTCATATGCATTATTCACAACCCCAAAACCTTAAAACCTCACCCTTTTTATATAATCAGAACTACAAATATTTCCTTGTCACATTGCTTTTCACTTATTTTACAGATCAGTGCGCAAAGGCACACAATCTTCATAAGATCCATTATAGAAGTGAAGCAAGATGCAACATTCAATCTATACCAATACAACAGAGAAGATGCCCAAGATCAACAATTCAAATCCAAGCAAAAACCTGAAGATCACTTCTGTCGTCTGAAAGTGAACAGTAACTGACAGAAAGGATGAAAAGCAGTATGCTAAGTTCCTAGAGACTATGAAGGAAGTCCAAATCACTATACCTATCCTGGATGCAGTATTACACATACCTTTGTATGCCAAATTTTTGAAAAATTATATGCCCAAGAAGCTTGTTGACCCAGGAAGTTTTAGCATTCCTTGTGTTGTAGGAAAAAGAACATTCACAACATTATGTAATTTGGGTTCATCAGTCAGTGTCTTACCTTTGGCTGTTAGTCAGATTCTACAGTTAGGAGTTTTTCAATGACTCTGCAGTTAGCTGAGAGAACACTAAGGAAACCAGCTGGTATTCTAGAAGATGTTCCAGTACAAGTTGGAAATTTTGCATATCCAGTAGATTATGTGGTATTGGAAATGGAAGACAACTCTGAATCCATGATTCTAGGAAGACCATTCTTGGCAACAGCTGGGGCAATAATTGATGTAAAAGGTGGAACCTTGAAGTTGCAATTTGGCTCTGAACAGGCTGAGTTCAGCATGAAGCATGCTTCCCACCTACCAAATATACTTGAACAATGCCAGTCCATTGATGTGATATACCAAAGTATTCTGGAAACACAACATGAAACACCATCAGAACCTGTTGAAGCACTAGTTTTTGTGACAACAGATAGCTTAAATCACCAGGAGCTATGTGGAATATCCCTGAGTGATAAAGATACAGATGCTATAGAAAGTAAGAATCATAAAACAGCCCACAATTCAATAGTGGAGTTGAAAGAGCTACCATCTCATCTTAAGAACATGTTCTTAGAGAAGGAAAGGATACATCCAGTTATAGTCAGTTCAGCCCTGGATAGTAAGCAGGAAGAGAGCTTGTTGACAGTCCTGAGGTTGTACAAGAATGTGATTGGATATTCCATTGATGGCATCAGAGGAATAAATGAAAAGGTTTTCTCTCATAGGATACACTTAGAAGAAGGCACTAAACCAACAAGAGAGGGATAATGAAGACTGAACCCTGCAATGCAAGAAGTGGTTAAAAAGGAAATTCTTAAACTGCTTAAGGCAGAAATGATTTACCTAATCTCTGATAGTGAATGGGTAAGTCCTATACACATTGTGCCTAAGAAAGAAGGCTACACAGTGGCGGAAAACGAGGAAGGAAGATTGATGACCACTAGACCCGTCACTGGGGTGGAGAGTGGTCAATGACTTCAGAAAATTGAACAAGGCAACTAGGAAATATCACTTTCCTTTACCATTTATAGATCAGATGTTAGAAAGGCTGGCTGGACATAAATTTTATTGCTACCTTGATGGATATTCTGGATTTCTTCAAATACCTATTCATCCAGATGACCAAGACAAGACTACATTCACATGTCCATATGGAACATTTGCTTATAAGAAATTACGATTTGGGTTATGCAATGCTCCGGGTACCTTTCAGAGATGTATGATGTCTATATTCTCTGAGCTCATTGAAAAGATAATGGAGGTATTCATGGATGACCTAACAGTTTATAGAAAAGACTTCAACACTTTCTTGGAAAATCTGACAACAGTGTTGCACAGATGCTCTGAACAGAATTTGATTCTGAACTGGGAGAAGTGCCATTTCTTGGTAACTGAAGGCATTGTGCTAGGTCATTTGGTATCTTCCAGAGGAATAGAAGTGGACAAAGCAAAGATTGATGTAATTGCTAAGTTACCACCCCCTGAAAATGTGAAAGGAATACAGAGTTTCCTAGGGCATGCTGGTTTTTACAGAAGATTCATCAAAGAATTCTCCCACATTGCAAAGCCTCTCACACACCTACTAAATCACAATGTACTATTTTCTTTTGATGAAGCATGCATGCAGGCCTTCAAAAGACTGAAAGAAGCTCTGATTACAGCCCCAAAAGTGCAGCCACCTGATTGGACAGTTCCTTTTGAGTTGATGTGTGATGCAAGTGATTTTGCAGTAGGAGCAGTACTTGGTCAGAGAATAGAAAGAGCTTTCCATGTGATATACTATGCAAGCAGAACACTAGATGATGCTCAGGTTAATTACACAACCACTGAGAAGGTTACTAGCAGTAGTGTTTGCATTCGACAAGTTCAGACCTTATGTTGTTGGACACAAGTGTGTTGTCTATGCAGATCACGCAGCAATAAGATACTTGGTAAGTAAGAAAGATGCTAAGCCAAGGCTCATCAGATGGATTCTCTTGCTGCAGAAATTTAATATTGAAATAAAGGACAAAAAGGATCTGAGAACTCAATAGCAGATCAGTTATCAAGAATCATCCATACTGAAAGTAGAGAGATAGAAGACAGAATGCCAGGTGAGCATTTGATGGCAGTCAACGCCAGTTCTCCCTGGTATGTAGATACTGTGAACTATCTTGTGTGTGGAATCATACCAACTAACATATCTTACCAGTAGAAGAAGAAGTTCATGCATGATGTCAAGAATTATTACTGGAATGAACCATTCCTGTACAAGCATTGTGCAGATGGTATTATGAGAAGATGTGTGCCAGCTGAAGAAATTAGTGATGTTATGTACCAATGTCATGCAGGCATGTATGGAGGCCATGCTGGAGTAATGAAAACCCAGGCAAAAAATTTGCAAGCTGGATTCTATTGGCCTAATATTTTCAGAGATGTGCATGATTACATCCAAAAGTGTGATCCTTGTCAGAGATCTGGAAAATTTTCAATAAGGAATGAAATGCCTCAGAAAGGAAATCTTGAGGTTGAACTATTTGATGTATGGGGGGGTAGATTTTGTTGGTCCTTTACCATCATTAAATGGATATAAGCATATACTTGTTGCAATGGACTATGTGTCCAAATGGGTAGAAGCAATACCCACTGTTAATGCTGATTCCAAGGCGGTATGAAAATTATTTAGATCAGTCATATTCCCCTTCTTTGACAGGAAAAATCATAGATAGACTAGCTTTGGGCCGGCGTCCTCATCATAGTTTGCTTTTTTGGGCTTCCCTATGAAATGAGGCATGGAACGGAGCCACTACGAAGAAATTCTGGGAGTTACGAAAGAAGCTTCGGACTCATATTGTTCATGGGTTGAGAACTGGTCAAAGGTAAGTAAGAACCTCTTGATATTGGGAAGTGCCTATAAATAATAGGTCAGTCTTGCTGTCTCAAATAGGGATTGAGTGCCTGTGGAGAAGAGAAGAGATTCGTTTGATCAAAAACTTGAGATAACGGGTATGTGCCAAAAAAGGTCTCATAAGTAGTTATTAATAAAATCGAAGTTGAAGTTGGAGTTACCAAAGTTTGGGGAGTCGGTTTCGATTGACGTATGAATACCTATCCATTGATAATAAGAGTAGGATGTATGTATCCTTATTTGTTTCAGAAGGTGGACAATCATAAAAGGCTAATTTTTCGGGAATTTTAGACCAAGCTTCTGATAAACTAAGATTTTCGGCTAAACCATTGCTAACTCTTCGATATATTTCTTGCTGAAAGTATCCCTGATCCCACTGATAACGAGCCTCGTAAGACATCTTTCCTCGGATAGCCAAGCGAAAGAGGAGGTCTCAAGCGTGCAAAAACACATGTATGAGCAGGAAAAGATGTGCAATCAAGCTCAGAGACTGCAGATAACGGATCTCTCAGGCACCGGTTTCCCTCAGTTCAGGAAGGGAAGTGTGCCAAGAGTAGTAATCAGTGATGGTGGAGCTCTTTTCAACAATGATCAGTTTGAGAAGCTCTTGAACAAGTATGGTGTGAAAAATCATAGAGTAACTACACCTTATCACCCTCAAACAAATGGACAAGTTGAGCTGTCAAACAGAGAAGTGAAACAAATTCTGGAGAAAGTTGTTTCTAAGTCTAGGGGGGGATTCGTCAATGAAATTGCTAGATAGCTTATGGTCCTATTGAACAGGATATAAGACACCTATTGGTATGTCACCATTCAGACTTGTCTATGGAAAAGCATGTCATTTACCTGTTGACTTAGAGCATAGAGCACAGTGGGCAATAAGGAAGCTTAACATGGATTTAGGCAAAGCTAGAACTTCAAGAAAGCTACAGATGTGTGAGCTAGAAGAACTAAGAAATGATGCTTAAGAAAGCTCCAAGATTTACATGGACAAGACTAAGAAATGGCATGACAAGCATATTCTTAGAAAAGAACTCATAGTTGGACAGACAGTGTTGGTATATGACTTCAAGCTGCATATTTTCTCTGGGAAATTCAAGTCCAGATGGTTTGGCCCTTGTGTTATCAAGAGAGACATTGGACATGGCGCTTTTGAAGTACAGAGTGATACAGAAGGTACTTTTAAAGTGAATGGTCATAGATTGAAGCATTACAGAGCTGGAGAGCATTTGAATACTGAAGCAAGTGAAGAAACTAATGATGAAGAAGTTGAGGATGACCTCAATATATCCTGTTCACACCTGTGAAGAAGCTACAGTCAGGCTCATGACTATAAACAAGCGCTCATCAGGAGGTAGTCTGGTACCTGTGTACATTATTGGCATGTTCCTTTCATTTTTCTGTTAATTTTTGTTTGTGTTGCCTCTTTGCGTTTGTCTCTTAGATTTCAAATGCAAAGAAGTTGAGAGAGAGCTTTAGCTGGGATATCATGAAGTAGGAGGCAGAACTAAACACCAGGTGGATACTTTCCAATCTTTGCATTAAGCAACACTATCATATTGCTCTTATCTCATTCCTAGAAGAAGATTAAATTGGCAAGTTTGGTTGTTACCAGAAAAATAAAACTAATGATGCTAGCTTTATTCTGATTAATGAGCTGTACATCCTGGTAGTGAATCATGTAATGAATCTGCTTATTATTTTGCAAAGGCTATGCTCAGAGACATCTATCAAGAACATAATCCCTTTATTCCTCTATTCAAGAACTTTGGAGTATCTGAATAATGCAATTTGCTTTGAAACTGAGTTAAATGATCCCTAGTAGATCCATTTATCCGTTTGTGCATAATTTTTGCATTATCAATCATTGTCTCTGGACTCTAATTTGTGAAGCACTAACATCCATAATAACATTAACATTCACTCTAATCAAGGAATTTTGCAACAACAAGTACCTTTTTTGCATTAGCAACCATTATCCTGGGATGTTGGTCTATGAAGCACTAACTTGAAGGCTTATCAAAAAATGATTCAATCTATGCATTAGCAACTATCATCGTGGGATTGTAGCTTGTGAAGCACTAACCCAAGTGTCTTGGCAGTCTAATGAACACACTAACAAAAAACTTGCATTTGCATTAGCTTACTATGTTCCCTGGAACTGTAGTAGGTGAAGCAAAGCACTGACTTTGCATCCATTTGGCATTCATCCGTTCATTATGACTTTCCTTTGGATCATTTATATTAAGTTCCCCTGCAAATGTCTTATACAGTTAATCCATTGGTACTTGAGCTTAGAAATGATTGCATCCATCCATTTCAAACTTATTTCCAAGATAGCACTTGTTCTAATAGTACACAGAACTACATTGAGTCCAATTTGAATGAACTGCTAAGTATTCAGAACTTTAAACTGTTCATAATCTGCTTGTTGCCATTACTCTACAATTTCTTTACTTGAGGACAAGCAAAGTTTTAAGTCTGGGGGTTTGATCATCATCATTTATATGCATTATTTACAACCCCGAAACCTTAAAACCTCACCTTTTTTATATAGTCAGAACTACAATTATTTGCATGTCACATTTCTTTTCACTTATTTTAAAGATCAGTGCGCAAAGGCACACAATCTTCATAAGCTCCATTATAGAAGTGAAGCAAGATGCAGCATTCAACCTATACCTATACAACAGAGAAGATGCCCAAGATCAACAATTCAAATCCAAGCAAAAACCCGAAGATCACTGTTGTCGTCTGAAAGTGAACGGTAACTGACAGAAAATCTGACAGCCAAACTCGAGGCCATCTTCCAAATTCCAAGCAATGCTAAAGGCAAGAAGATAAGAGGGAATTCAAATTAGTTTGAATCAGAAGGAGAAAGATAGATCAACTTGGAGATCAAGGAAACCACAAAAGGCATAAAGGCAAAAGGTGAAAAAGAGGGGACATGCCATGTGCACTGTGAGCTGTGGAAAGGAAGGAAGCTTCCTCCTCCACCAACTCGCACCTCACCTCCACCAGAATTGGAAAAAGTGTACAAAGCCATCACAAGCTCCTCCATCTCACATCGATCCAACCCAGCCCATTCCATCACCACTTCCACCCACTCAACTTTTCCACCTTTCCACCAACCACCATCCCATCAGTCCACCAAGAACAAGAAAGAAGACCAATACCAATACCAAGAACAATAAAGAAGAACAAGATGAACATGGAGAACAGAAGAAGAAACACAAGGACTTGGTGAACTGAAGATCAAGATCTGCAACTCTTCCTCCTTTTCTCTGCTTCCTCTGCCTCGACCAGATTTAAGTGAGCTAAAGCCAAGGATCTTTTCCCCCTCTCTTGTGTAATATTGAATGAACCTTGTAGATCATCCATCTGCAAGTAAGGTTTGTAACACTTTGTTATTATAGTGATTTGAGTGACACAATTCTCTGTCTTAACGGAACATTTGCATGTCTTAGTTGCTTCGTGTTTTGATCAGTGTGTGTAAGGCTAGTACCTGCATACTTGTGTCTTGCAATTCTGCCCCTAACGCCGTCATAGTCGACTGGAGCTTGCTGGGATGCTCGGAATCGCCAGAATTGCGACTTTCTTCCCCAACACCGGCGGAGCTTCGTCGCCGCAATTCGTCGCCACCGTTCTTCCCCGAGCTCGTACAACTACATCCAAATCCTCTACGTCAGCTTCCAGTCGGATTCCCTCCTCCTCCCCTCTCTAATTCATCCCCTAGTCAACGGGAGCCTCTGATGTTTTCCGGTTGCCATGAGCGCCATGCCCGACCTCAAGCTCAAGGATCTAGGCTTCCTCTTTCTTCCTTTGCACGAGCTTCACTCCGCCTGTACACACGCACACCATCATGTCTCCAAACCACAGGAACACCCCGACGCCTCGGATTTGTTCACCAATCCCTACGATCCTCGCCGTTGTTGTTCCGTTCCATAGCCATGTCTGAATCTTTAGTTTCTTCAGTTTCAGTTAATCTGGAGTACGGATTAAGTAGTGTAGCTATTCTTTTTGTTCGGATCACCCATTACATCAAAGTGGCTCGAAGTGTCTCTGCGCTCTGTAGATCCGGAGTTCGAACCTCTTCGTTGTACCATAAAACCACCCTTTTTCCTCTCGTTTATCTGGTTTGTTCAGCTAATAGCGGAGCTATAACTACAGCCAGCACCCTACCTTGACAACATCCTAGTCGTGACCTAGTGGCTACGCTCCTTTTATCCCACCAAGGATACCCAAGTTCAAATCCCATCTTTCTCCTCTGTGCCTATTTCTTTTTACAGAAAATATGTATTCTTCTATATATTATATCTTTTGTTTGGCTTATCCAAATAACACCAAGTTTATATCTAATTTGTTCATAAAAATGCAATGCACATTAATATGTCATCCTTATGACTTGTTGCATCTTTCATATTAGTTGCTTAGTGTAATTTATTAGTTGCACCTAAATACTTAATATGGAATGTGTGGGGTAATTAATTTACATGTATTGCCCTATTCCATTTAATTTGACTAGAATACCTATGCCATGTCTTGCCATGTTAACCAACATTTAATTTGATGGGTAGATAAATAACTTGCATCTAAATATTAATTGTCGGAGTCCTGGGTCCGCTTAATTTGGATTAAGTGCATCTCGTATTGCATCTTGCCATGTCATGCATCATTCTCTTGATCATGCTGGATCTTTTACCGTCGTTGTAAGATGCATCTTTTATGCTTTCCGGTGATTGTTGCTTCTTCGCGGATAAGAAGTTGAGATGTGTGAGCAACGACAAGTTCTTCTTCCATGCGGGATTCCAGGGAAGCGTTTCCCCTTTAATCACCTATGATTGCCTTTTGCCTCTATTGCTAGCCTTGTGATACGATGCTTGTGTCTCGATCCTATTCCATGTTTACCTTGCAGCCATGATATAGCCCCCACCTCCACATCCTATTAACTTTTGTTTGTTTACTTGTTGGCCTGCGAGTCATAGCGCATGCTTAGAGTTGGTTGTGCGAGTCGTCTGTATGTCTTATGTTTCACATGCTTAGTATGATAGAATGTTCTACCTTAATAAAATGCTATCTTGTGTTGAGTACTATAACTAAATGATAAGGCACCATCGGAAGGCCTTGCGAGGTGCTTTGTTCTGCTAAGTGTCGACCTAGGAACTGAGATTTTGTCCTCAAATCCGAGTTCGAGCGCACTAACCACTTGTGGGAGGCCCTATGGAGCGCCCCTTGACTTTGAACGGATCTTCAGATTGTCCATGTGCCGCAAGTAGTTCGGGCTTTCCATTTTCTCATATGCATGTGCATGATGATGATGATGAGAGGTTATGTGATATGTGGGGGGGGGGGGTCATATAGGTGCGGTATGACATGAAGCAGACAGTTCCTACTGTGGTTTTAGCCGCCTAGCGGAGTAGACGCCAACTAATGAGTCTGCAATTGAGGTATCGGCCGGACTCTTGACGCGGGTAACAACTCATATGGGTGGCACTTGGACTTGTTGTAGTGAAGGAACGAGTCGTGTTGAGAGGCCCTAATGTTTTTGATTGGGTTGATCGAACGAGTATGGGTACAGTAGTGCACCCATGCAGTGTATAATCTTATTGATGAGCCGCGTCCGCGGTAATGGAAAACTTGGTGCAGATGCGGGCTAACAAGATCTAGACAACTTGCACCTAATTGATGTTAATTAACTTGACTAGTAATGTAGAATTACTTTCTCAATAAATGGTAACTAAAACTGCTCAATGTGTGAGTTTCCCGAATTGCTTACTCATACTTGGTTGAGGGGGTTAATCCGAGAATGGGTTATGATTGGTGTTAGTTGTAGTTGGTTACTTATGCGCCCTCTTATCCCTCTCTAATTAGACGAAAGTTGTAGCATGTCTCTGTAGTGTTCTAGAGCTTGCGCGGTGCCGCTAAACCTTCCTAAGGAGATGCGCTCACCTGTTCGGAATGCATATTACGCATTCGTTAGAACTCTCCTTAATGCTTGACTTGCTATCATTACCGATAGTATTGACCCATGTATATGGGCTGTATTCATGTGCAGTTAACAGGTTTGAAGTCTGACGACGTTAGCTTGGGAATCCCTCCGGCTTGGGCTGGGCAGGAATATGGCACCATCGTTATCTTTAGGACTCTTAGTATAATTTGCATTTTATCCGTAGTCGGATACTATTTTGCTTTCGCTGTCATTTTGTATCTTTGTATTGTATCATTTGTATCTTGAATCATTTGAGTCGTTGTTGTATATATATCTTTTGTTGTTGTTGTGGATGTATCGAAACTATTGTATTGTTATCACAATTCCACCCACATAATGCGCATGTTTCGGCGTGCACATTATGTCTCGTGGGCGACCTAAAATCTTTATTATGCGGATTTCGGCGGGAGCCCTTAAATCTACATAGTACCGATTTTGGAGCGTCACAAGCCGATTCCCGGGTCTGAGCCGTCGTGTCCCCACATGCACGGTTATTACTGGCCGGAGGCCGGTCCAGGGAACTTTCTTGGCTCAATACATGGAGCCCGTCTTTCAGACGATCCGGCGGCTTGATGACGTAATGAAGACGCCGGTCTAGGGACCTTCATTTTTCTTCGAATACACGAAACCTGTCACGAGGACGATCTGGCGACTTGCTTGCATAGAGAGGACGCTGGTCCAAGGACCTCTCTGGACTTCTTCTCCAGGCACATAAATTCTTCCGGTGAGAGGACCCAAAAATACTTGCTGACGTAATGAAGACGTCGGTCCGAAGACCTCTGAACTTCTTCTCCATACATAGAAATCCTTCCGGTCGAGAAGATCCGTAAATACTTGCTGAAATAATGAAGACGTCGGTTCAGAGACCTTCTGGGTTCCTTTTCCAGATATAGAAATCTTTCCGGCGAGAAGACCCGGAAATACTTGCTGACGTATTTGGAGATGTCGGTCCAGGGACCTATCAGAAAAATCCATATTCACCCAATAATTCGGATGGAGACCAATGTCATTTTCATTCATAGGGCACGAGTGCTAGATCCACATTTTTATTGATTGGGCTCTGGTGTCAGATCCACAATCGAGGAAGCGTCAGGTCTAGATTCCTCAAAGGCCATCCATCGAGAAATCCAATAATTTTGATGGGGATGCTTCTAGCCCAATCTGAATGGTTACAATGCGTCCGAAAAGTTCCCACTGTTCATCCAAGGTGCTTCTCAGGGGAATGTCTTGTACGAGGGCGGGTGACGCTCTGAATGGTCTGCCGGGAGGTTGGCTGGTCACTTCCCGGGGTACTATCCGCCTGTGTGGGGCGTAGGAGAATACCTAAGACAGTTTTGCTTTCTTGGATCCTTGTGAGGCTATTTTGGCCTTCCGTGCTGGCTTGGAAGCGCATTCCCGGATAAGGTGTCCGAACTGTCCCCAGGCGTAGCATTCTCCCCTGTTGCCCGGGCAACAATTGTCATTCTTGAACTACCGACAGTCTTCAAGGCTGTGGTTGGCCGATTGATGGTATCCAAACATGACCCCTGGTTTGCCATTCTTCCTGGAAGGAATATGGATCTCTTGGGGCTTATACACGCTGATACCTTCTTCCTGCGATTCTCCTCTCCTGATTTGAGCAGAGCCCTGATAACCCACAAGTATAGGGGATCGCAACAGTCTTTGAGGAAAGTAAAACCCAAATTTATTGATTCGACACAAGGGGAGATGAAGAATACTTATAAGTATTAACAGCCGAGTTGTCAATTCAGCTGCACCTGGAAAAGTACTAGTAACATGGGTGATGTAGAAGCAGCAGTAATATGAGAGCAGTAGTAACAGTAACACAAAGACAATGGCACCAGAGAACAGTTGTTTGTGTGGGGTTGACTTTAGAGCAATGATGATGACAGAAGGATCGGGGTTCCCAGCTATCTACACTAGTGGTAACTCTCAAATAACAAGTGTCGGGTGAACAAATTACAGTTGGGCAATTGACAATATTGAAATAACATTAAGTAAAATATCTAGATTATTAATTATATATGAATGTTTTCCATATATAGTCATACATGCTCGCAATGAGAAACTTGTACAACATCTTTTGTCCTGCCAGCCTGTTCTCTGCGGAGCCTCTAGGAAAAATACTGGCAATTAAGGTACTCCTTTTAATAGAGTAACGGAGCAAAGCATTAACACTTGGTGAAAACATGTGATCCTCACATCACAGCAATCCCCTCCGGTTATCCCAATTGTTGTCACTTTTGGGCCATCGGTTCCGGACAATAACATGTGCATACAACTGGTTGATACAATCTAAGAAATAAATATAGAGCTCAAATATAAGATCATGTCACTCGTGCACTAGTGACAAGCATTAAACACAACAAGATTGCAGCAACAATAACTTCATAAACTTTGATAGATAGACTGATCATAATGTAACAATTCATCGGATCCCAACAAACACAACACGAATTACATCGTATGGATCACAATCATGTAAGGCAGCTCGTGAGAACATTGTATTGAAGTACATGGGAGAGAGAGTACCAACTAGCTACAACCAAGAACCCGTAGTCCATGGGGGAACTACTCAGAAACCATCATGGAGTCGATGTGGAGGCGGTGGAGTCGATGGAGATCGCTCCGGGGGTCAATCCCCGTCCCGGCAGGGTGCCGGAACAGGAACTTCTGACCCCCGAAACTTGTCGGCGATTGCGGCGGCGCTGCGGAACTTTTCGAGGAAGATGGCCGATCTTTTTAGGGTTTTCTCCTCGGGGTCTATTTATGGGCGAAAGGGTGCTGTCGGTGGGCGCCCGATGTGACGCCCAAAATCGGTACTATGTAGATTTAACCGATTCCGCCGAAATCTGCATAATAACGATTTTAGGTCGCCCACCAGACATAATGTGCATGCCAAAACATGCGCATTATAGGTGGAATTGTGATAACATTACAACAGTTCCGATACATCCACAACCACTTCAGAAGATAAATACAACAATGACTCGAACGAGTCAAGATACAAATGATACAATACAAAGATACAAATGACAATGGAAGCAAAATAGTATCCGACTATGGATAAGATGCAAATTGGACTAAGAGTCCCGAAGATAAGCGATGGCGCCATATCCCCGCCCAGCCCAAGCCAGAGGGATTCCCAAGCTAACGTCGTCTGACTACAAACCTGTTGACTACTCCCTCCGTTCCGATTTATATGACGTTGAAGCGTTTTCCGACAACCCCTAAAAATTGCTCAAATGACGTGTCTGCCCCTACTCATTGAAGAAAATTACAAGTAATGCCATCCCGCAGTAGAGCGCCCGACCGATCAATTAGAGCCTTTACAACGTACAGAAGCGAAGACGGCGGCGCTGCCCCTCGCTGTGGTCGTCGCCCCAAGCCAAAAGTTCGAAATCAACGACGGCGCTGGCCCTCGCTGGGGTGGTCGCTGCTTTCCGCTGCAAATCATGCGCTTAGGGTGTACGGAGCCCTAAGGTCGTCACTGCGGAGATGTTGTTCCAGATTGTCTCCGCTCCCAACTCCCAGGTCGCAGATCGCCGGAGGTCGCTCCAAGGCTCCCCAGCTCCAAATCTCCTCCGTGCATGAGCTCTTCTTCGCTAAAGCTTCATCCACTTGTACCAGCACACAGATCACTGGAGTTGAGTTCGAGACGGACAGACAAATCTTTCTCTCCTCCCATGTCCCAAGCTCCCAGGTTCCCCGACTGTTCTGCGCCAGTTGAGAAGCAGCAACATATCTGAAAGAATGGAGCAATTTCATTCAGACCTCGACATGCCAGCAACTGAACGATTTCAACTGTTGAGACGAGATGTGCAGAACATCTCACGGAGGAATGAGAGAACAGAGAAGCGCGGACCTGGATGAGCGCATGCCTAGTGGAAGGTTGCGGCGAGGGCGTATGTGGTTGATGGAGACGGCGAACGAGCCCCCGCTACGCTGCCCTTCCTTCTCCCGCCTTCCACCTCATCAGCGCCGCCTTCTCCCCGTCGCCCATCAGCTCCCTCGTGGCAGCCTGAATCGGCCCATCTGGCAACTTGCCGCCAACACCCAGTCCTCGCGTGCGCCCTATACCTTCTCGCACCGTGATGGTCCCGAAGTTAACAGCGATTGATGCTCTCCTCCCTCCACGCCGCCGGGGAGTAGATCAAGTAGCGCCGGCAACAAATCCTTCAACACCGCCTAAGGATATGTCACCTCCGCAAAAAGATGAAACCTTTCACCATGGCCACAAGCCACCAAAGTCAAGGCCGCGACAGGAGTGACTCTGGCGCCAGTCAGATTAAATCGCGGCTCCAGCGCCGACGAGGTCGTGGATCACGGAGGCGTAGGCGAGAGTGAGGGAGGGGAAGAGGGCGTCGGCAAGAGAGAGGGGGAGAGGAAGAGGGGTACTCGGAGGTGCCAAGGGACCAGCTTGAGAAGGAAGTCAGACGGAGAAGGAGATGCACGCCGTCGGTGAGGGAATGTTCTCGTTCCGACCGGGGGATAATTTGGGAAGAAGTAACTTTATTTCAACGTGACGAAGGTTGTATATGAAAAGCTTAAACGTCTTATAAAGCGGAACGGAGGGAGTACAAACAAAGCACAGCCCAAAGAAGGGTCAGGGCACTCCCTGGCAAGCAAAACCAATCAGCATACTTTCTACAAGATTTCCCAAAATATGGGGTAGGTGGACTTAGCGGCAGCAGCACTAGCAACCTAATAGAGACACGCTACAACTTCCGTCTAATCAGAGGGGGATAAGTGAGCGCATAAGTAACAACCAATCATAACCCATTTTCGGATTAACCCCCTCAACCAAGTATGAGGAAGCAATTCGGGAAAACTCACACATTGAACAGTTTTAGTTACCATTTATTGTGAAAGTGATTCTATCTTACTAGTCAAGTTAATTAATAATTATTAGGTGTAACTTGTCTATGATCTTATTAGCCAGCATCATCACCAAGTCGTCCATAACCGTGGACACTGCTCATCGATAAAATTATACCCTGCAGGGATGCACTACTGTATCCATACTCGCATGATCAACCCAGTGAAAAACATTAGGGCCTCTCAACACGACTCATTCTTTCACTACAGCAAGTCCAAGTGCCACCCATATGAGTTGTTACCTGGCAGGAGTCCGGCCGAATCTCAATTGCGGACTCATTAGTTTGTGTCCACGCGCCATGCAGCTCAAACCACAGTAGGAACTGTCCGCTTCGCGCGCACCACCCCTATATGACCCCCCGTATCACGTAACCTCTCATCAATCATTATAATCATGCACATGCATATGAGAAAATGGAAAACCCGCACTACTTGCGGCACATGGAGAAGCTGAAGATCCCTTCCAAGTCGAGGGGGGCTCCATAGGGCATGAACTGAGTTCCTAGGTCGACACTTAGCAGAACAAAGCACCTCGCAAGGCCTCTCGCCGGTGCCTTATCATTTAGTTATAATACCCCAACATAAGATAGCACTTTATTAAAGAAGAACAATCTATCATACTAAGCATGTATAATAAAAGAACGGACGACTCGCACAACCAACTCTATGCATGCACTACGACTCACAAGGCCAACAGATAAACATGCAACAGGTAATAGGTTGTGGGGATAAAGCTGTATAGGCTGGAGGATAAACATGTGATAGGATCGCAACACAAGAATCGAATACTAGGATAGCAGAGATCAACGGCAGGAATGAAAGACAATGTATGGGTAAGCAAGCAAACTTTGCTTGCCTGGAATCGCGCATGGAAGAAGATCTTATCGTTGCTCATACATCTCAACGTCTTATCCACGAAGAAGCAACAAACACCGAAAAGCGCAAAAGATACATCTTACAACTACGGCAAAAGATCTAGCATGATCATGAGAACGATGCATGGCATGGCAAGATGCAATATGAGATACACTTAATCCAAATTAAGCGGAATCGGGATTCCGACAATTCATATTTAGTTTCAAGTTATTTATCTACCCATAAAATTAAATATTGATTAGCATGACAAGACATGGCATGGGTGATTTAATCAAATTAAATGGAACAGGGCATAAATAATTTAATTACCCCAACACATTCCATAATTAATTATTTAGATGCAACTAAAAAATTACACTATGGAATGAAATTAAAAGATGCAACATGACATAAGCTTGACATATTAATGTTCATTGTATTTTTATGATAAAAATAGCTATAAAGTTTGTATTGTTTGGAATTGTAAAACAAAAGATATGAAATATATAAGAATACACATTTTAATAAAAGATAAAAAAATAAAGGGTTAAAAAGGAGAGGTTTATGCTTCTGCTACGATTCGACCTATGGTTGCTGAACGTGGAGACAAAAGTACATCCACTGAGCTTGAGCTGGGAACTTGATTGAAACAGCAACAGAGCCCAGTTAAAAGCGAAGCGAAAAAGGGGTTGTTTTGGGAATATGAGGAGCATCGATCTCGGGCTGCCGCGTACGAGAGGAGTTGAACTAACCACGGGACTTAACTGTGTCGTTGTAGGAATCGGACACTGGAGGAATAAGAAGCCTCGTGGTCGTGTTAACTCTTGCAACAGAAAAATTCAGAGATTGCGTACGAAGAACAATGGCGCACGGAAGCAATCTGCAGATGATCCTTGCGCCTTCAGGGGGCGAGGGTGCAGGTGTGCGCCGGGGTGCTGGGCTGTTCTGGGCAGGTGCGGACGGACGAGAGCTAGAAGGTAGTGTAGAGGACAAAAGAAAAGGAAGCCAAAAAGCTTAAGCTTAAGCTCGGCCATGACGAAGGCGGAGAGGTATGGACGAATCCGACGAATTTGACTGCAATCGAGAGGGGAGACGGAGGGAATCGATTCAGAAGCTCACCGGGAGGGTTGTGGGGTGGTAGATCGAGCTCGGAGAGGACCGTAGTAGACGAATTTCGTCAAAGAACTTTGGTTGGAGAGGAAGAAGATGACGCCGGCGGCGTCCGCTTGATTCCTCGCGCGGGCACGAACGGGACGACAAGGCGCAGCTCTAGGGCTTGCAGGATCTCCTTCGACGGTGCCCGAGCGGCGGCGCGACGGTGAGAGTCTACGGTGACCTTTTACGGTGGAGAGAAAACAGAGAAGGGACACTAGTGGAAAAAAGTTAACTGTGACGCACCCTTTAGGCTTTCTGTGGCGCAGCCAGGAAAATGGGGGGTGCGCCACAGCTAACTCGCCACGAAAATATATTTCTGTGGCGCACCCCTTCAGTGCGCCACAGAAATATTCAGATTTTTGTGGCACATCCTTCCTGCTGCGCCACAGAAATAGTACAGTGGCGCATTTGGTTTAGATTCACCATACGTCACAGAATAAATAACAGGAATTTTGGAAATAAAATTCATGATGTACAAATATAGGAAAATTTATACATATATATATTACAAGTTGACACATATATATTCAACCAGTACATAAATTAGAACAGACATATCACATGCTGTGACGCCCGAAAATCGGTACTATGTAGATTTAAGCGCTCCCGCCGAAATCCGCATAATAACGATTGTAGGTCGCCCACCGACATAATGTGCACGCCGAAACATGCGCGTTATATGGATGGAATTGTGATAACATTACAACAGTTCCGATACATCCACAAATACAACAGAAGATATATAATACAATAACGACTCGAACGAGTCAAGATATAAATATTACAATACAAAGATTCAAATGACAGCGGAATCAAAATAGTATCCGACTACGGATAAAATACAAATTGGACTAAGAGTACTGAATATAAGCGATGGCGCCAGATCCCTGCCCAGCCAAGCCGGAGGGATTCCCAGGCTAACGTCGTCAGACTTCAAACTTGTTGACTGCACATAAAGCACATCCCAAAAGAGAGTCATGGCACTCCCTTGTAAGCAAAACCGACTTGCCTACTTTCTACACCATCTTCCAAAATATAGGGGAGACGGACTTAGCGGCAGCAACACTAGAAACATAAAGAGACACACTACAACTTCCGTCTAATTAGAGAGGGATAAGAGAGCGCATAAGATAAACATCTATAACTAACACCAATCATAACCCATTCTCGGATTAACCCCCTCAACCAAGTATGAGAAAACAATTCGGAAAACTCACACATTAAATAGTTTAGTTACCATTTATTGTGAAAGTAATTCTATATTACTAGTCAGGTTAATTAACAATGATTAGGTGTAAGTTGTCTAGATCTTGTTAGCCAGCATCATCACCAAAACGTACATAACCGTGGACATGGCTCATCGATAAGATTATACCCTGCAGGGGAGCACTACTGGATCCATACTCGCATGATCAATCCAGTCAAAAACATTAGGGCCTTTCAACCCAACTCTTTTCCTTCACCGCAACTGTCGTGGTATCGGCATAATTGATAGGAGACGGGGGTCCTCTAGCCTACCTATGGATTGTGGGGAAGAAGGTTGGAGTCGTCGAGGTCGGGATTGAACACGGCGAGTTGCCCAGCTTCGGATCCCACAGCGGTGGCGGGATCCTACGTGCTGCTATAATTCACTATAAGGCAATAGCCGCGAACAGGTTACAATGGGTATGATGCCTATGAGATTGTCCCTCAGCTTGGCTGAACTTGTGTGTCTCTGCCCTAAAGGCTCCCTGGTGGCCGGCTTATATAGGCGGCCGGACCCCAGGGTACAAGGTAAGTACTTGTCCGGCAAGTAAACAGAGTCCCAGACCTAGCCGGCTTAGTTGCCGCCTTCCGTCTTGGGCTCGGTGGCTTGATGGGCTTAGGCCTTCCGCCTTCCTTGGACCGTCCGCCTACTTCCTTGCACGTCAGCTTGTCTGGGCCGCCCGGCAGGCCTTGGCCTTACCACCCTTGGGCCACCCTGGACTAGCCGGATTGATCCATGCTGGTTATACCCCTAGTTGATATATCCCCAACATTAGCCCCTATAAAGGTTAAAGTTCTCCAGGCGCTGGCTTCTTCTTGATTCTTCATCTGCCAAAGTTGGCGGCTGCAGGACTTGAACCATTCTGAAAATCAACGAGGCACGCGTGTCTTGATGTTGACATGCGGCCGCCTTTATTCAACATGGAAAAAGACGGCTACCCGACAATCTTGCCGAGCATTCTTCTTGACGGTTACCACCTAGCCGGCTTCACGACAGTTTGAAAACAGACTAAGCGGGAATCTCGCCACGATCACAAATTGCGGGAAAAGAGGAGGCGTGGAGATCGTGCAATCATGGGCTGCAACGGATGTTGGACACGTGTCCGACTAAAAATGCCGTTGCACAGGGAGCAACGCCGGGCCCTATAAATAGGTAGCCCAAACGGTCCATTTCTTTACCCTGCCTTTTTGCTCTCCTCGCGCCCTTGCCTCTTCCACTTCTTCGCTCCCAGCCTCCGAACGAGCTCCGGCGAATCTTCTTTCCTCCGGCGACCTCTCCCAACGGCGATGTCCACTGGTCCAGCTCACTCGACGGCGTCGAGCGGTCCGGCGACCGAAGCCGCGCTCGCTGCGACGATGGGCGGCGCCATTACTCGCCCCGCACCGGCGACGACGACGGGCAATGTCTCCATCGTCCCCGCTCGGGCTTCCGCCGCGCGCGCGCCGGCGGCGTGCCTTCACGCTCCTCCACCAACCACCGCAGCGACGGCGGCGACGAGCGCCCCCGGCGACGAAGAAGAAGAAGCGCCGGACCTCGGGTCCCGCTATTGGCTGCCTTCCATTGTCGACGAGGAGGCCCTCCAAGATTTGGAGGCAGTTGGCTATCTCCCCACTCGGGAAGATTGCCGGTGGAGGTCCGCCTTCAGAGACATCATTCCGGCTCCGGAAGCCGGAGAACGGGTAATCCTCACCTCCCACCTAGTCAGGGGAATGGCTTTGCCGCCTTCCGCCTTCTTTTGTGAGGTTTTAGATCACTACGGGCTCCAGCCCCATAATATTGCACCCAATAGTATATTAGTCTTAGCCGGCTTCACAGCTCTTTTCGAAGGCTATCTAGGTATTAGGCCTAGTTTAGACTTCTTTAGATACTGTTTCCGTTGCCGGCGACAGACGGTGCCCGACGGCGGGTTGGCGACCTGCGGCAGCATCACCTTCAACTGCCGCCAGGGCCGCCAATGGTATCCTAAGATACCATACCTTGAGTCCGTCAAGGGTTGGACCTCGACGTTCTTCTACTGCCAAGACATGGCAGCACCGGGCCGTCAAGTCGGCATCCCGGCATTCGTCAACGCGCCACCCATGCCTCGCCCATGCTGGGACGAGGCGGTGCCCCAGTTGACGGAGGAACTCCGCCTTATTCAAAGGCGGATCGAGTTCCTCACGAGGACGATGGCTCCTCCCTAGCTGGATGGGGTCGACACCGTCCTTTGCTGGCTCGGCCGGCAAATCCTCCCCCTGCGGTACAGCCCGCACAAGATGTGTCAGTATTCGCCTACTGACACAGCCTCTCTTCGCGTGAGCGAAGAGATATTGCCGGTCGCCGACCTGGCATTCCGGCTCCGCAGCCTCGTCAAGGCGGGGTCGGTGAAGGCGGCCGAGGGCGTGCCCATGCACACCCACGACAATCCTCCCCTCGAGGTAAATATCTTCTTGCCTTGCCCCTTGTTTGACAGCTTTGCCGGCTAAGGTTGAGTTCCTTTGACATATCTTCTTTTTCAGCTCTCCGAGTTGAAGGAGGATGACCTGGCTCCCGACTTCTACGAGTCGGAAGCCGGGAAGACGAAGAAGCGCAAGGCATCCGGCGCTGCTTCCTCCACGGCGAACGCCGAGAGGAAGAAACGGATTGCATCGGCTATCGAGCCGACTCTCGCCAACATTGGCGAGAATGCGGGGATTAACATCCCCCGAAGGTACTCAACTTTGCCTTTTCCAGATGGCGAACTTCTTGAATATTGGCTGACTTATTGTGCTTGCTTTGTATTTTGACAGGGAAAGGGTCGCGACTTCCCGGTTGCCGACCAGGCTCCTTGGCAGAGGAAAGCGGCCGCAAGGCCAACTCCCTCGCCCCACGCCGGCAGCTTCATGGCTGACGCTCGGCGCCAACCTCCAGCCCCGGCTTTAGGTGCTCCGCCGAAGATCCCCTCCACCGATCGCGCGCCGACAACTCCTCGATTACTGGCTGAGGCTACGGCCGATGATGCCGCTCAATCGCGCGCCGCCAATGAGGGGTTGCTAGAGACGACCGCCGGCGGGTCTCGGAGGGCAGCTCCGACTGCGGGAGGCGGCAAGGTCAGGGACCCCTGGTCTACCTTTAAGGAGGCCAAGGAGTCAACTTTGGCCTTCGCCGCCTTTGCCTCGCAAGCCTTCGACGACTTGGAGGGCGACCTATCTGTAAGTTTCTCCGGCATATACATAGTCTTCCCCCCCGAGCACTTAGATGGCATAGTCAAAAGAAACTTTGACTGCCGGCTTAGTGGTTTTTTCGACAATATGTTATATGCTTTTGGTTTTTGCTACAGGGCCTTGTGTCCGCCAACGTCGGGCTTGTCTCCTCGCGAGTCGAGATAAACCGGCGACACCGCGACCTGAAGAAGGAGTGCGAGGCCAAGGACAAGCGGATCGCCGAGCTGGAGGCGGCCCGCAAAAAAGATGAAGGTATAGTTGATCCCTTTCTCCACCTATGTTTTTGACTTATGTTTCCGTCAATCATTTTAGCTTAGCGAATCCATATTTGTAGAACTGCTAGACCACGCCCAGGATATCCTGAAGGCGTCCACTGATATGCAAGCTCTTATGAATGAAGCTTCAGACTTGGCGGCCGCTAACTTGGAGTTGAAGGCGGCTCATCAGAAGGAGATGGAAGCCCAGCAACTCAGGTTTGCGCAGGAATCTAGCCAGCTCACTGGTGAACTGGAAAGCCTGCGCGACAAGTTGGCGGAGGCGGAGAAGATGGCTGCGGAAGAGATATCCAAGCAGACTTCTCGCGCCCAAACTGCAGAGGACGCGCTGGCAACTCATATGATTGAGTTGTCGGCTTTCCATAACTCGGTCCTTTGTAACTTCTCGCTTCTTTCTTGATACTGCCATGTTGTTTTTAGCCTGGGCCAAACTTATGGCTTTATTCTTGATGCAGTTCCCGCCGGCTTAGGCGATGACAAGGTTGTCAGCCCCCGCCAGGATCGCCTTGCGCGTCTGGGCGAGCTGATCGCCGAGACTTTGGCGGCGTCCAAGCGGTTCGCCGCCAAGTTCTTCACTTCGTCAGGCAGCCAGGAGCCAACCGAGTTCAGCGACGTGCCCGCCATCTTGGATCAGGCGACCAAATTGCACAAAAGCTCGCTGAAGTCGGCGGCGCGGGGAGGAGCCAAGACTGCCCTTGGGTTGTTCATGGCGCACTACCCCGAGGCGGAGATTGAAGCCGTCACCGAAGGCATGCCGTCAACGTATGAAGACGGTAGCGAGGTCGAGCCGGCCGCTGTTCTGGACAGCGTTGCCGGCTACGCCACGCGAGTTGCCGACATGGTGGACACTTCCATCTTCTACCGGCGTCATCCTGTGCCTGGCGGCGAAGGAGCTGGAGTTGCCGGCGCGGCTGAGGCGGAGGGGAGCGATAGCTCTGGGGCTGAATTTGTCAGCCCCCAAGTCTGATGTAGACGCTCCCCCGAGCCATATCTTTTTCTTGTCCTTGCCTTCCACCAGCCTTACTTTTGTCGGCCCCTGAAACAATGCAACATTTGTAATATTTGTATATACTTTTGTTGTTGCCTTGTTAGGCGGAAACTAGCTGACAAGTTTTATTTTGTCTTTATTTATATGGCCCGCCTTAATTTTACCCTGACTTATATGCTTGACTTTTTGTATGTTGACGAAACCTCAGCCGGTAACTTTAGCTGAAACAACCAGGGCTAGACCATTTGTTTAGAATCAGAGACCAAAGCCAACATGTTGGTGTCAAAGACATACTACTAGGCGAACCACATATAAGTAATCATAGGTAAAGGAATTAGGCGGCGCAAAAAGCTTGTTTTTGCTTCGGGTTGGCTCGAAAGCTGCAAGTATCTACCAGTTTGAACCTTTGCACGGAGCTAACAAATAGGTAACTTAGATACATAGGGGAAATATGATTGTAAGAAAAGACAAAAGATGGCATGCATCTCAACACAGATGAGGAACCATAGACTTTTATTTCATAATCATATTTAACTTAATACAATTATAAATTGCTAAGTGTAGAAAGGACGTAGCTGCTCAATATTCCAAGGCCGTTTTGTTTGCTCGAACGGGTCGTCAATGCCTCTCTTGCGCTTGGTTCCCCTTTTTCCTGCCGCCTTCTTGCGCATCTTCTTTTCGTCTTCGTCGCGGATGTCGGCTAGGTAGTAGGAACCATTGAGCAGCGCCTTTGTGACTATAAACGGTCCTTCCCATGGCGGGGATAACTTGTGCAAGCCTTTTCTGTCTTGAATTAGGCGGAGAACCAGGTCACCTGTTCTGAAGCTTAGCTTCCGCACTCTCCGGCTATGGTAGCGACGAAGTTGTTGCTGGTACAAGGCGGAGCGATGGAGAGCTACGTCTCTTTCTTCGTCTAGCAGGTCTAGGCTATCCTGTCTTGCACCTTCTACATCTTGCTCGATGTAGGCTTGAACTCTTGGGGAGTCGTATTTCATGTCGGTAGGTAGCACTGCCTCTGCGCCATATACTAAGAAGAAAGGAGTGTAGCCGGTAGATCTGTTTGGCGTTGTGCGCAAACTCCACAATACCGACTGTAACTCATCTGCCCAAGCGCCGGCTGCCCTGTGTAATGGAGCTTCGAGACGAGGCTTAAGTCCTGATAAGACTAGGCCGTTTGTACGCTCTACTTGTCCATTGGATTGAGGGTGTGACACGGATGCCAAATCAAGCCGGATGCCTAGATCGCTGCAGTATTCTTCCATGTCGCCTTGGGACAGATTGCTGCCATTATCGGTGATAATGCTGTGTGGAACTCCAAACCGAGAGATAATTCCCCAGAGAAAGTTGGTGGCTGTTCGTGCGTCAAGTTTGCTGATCGGTTTGGCCTCGACCCATTTGGTGAACTTGTCGACAGCGACCAACAGGTGAGTGTACCCACCACGCGCCTTTTTGAAGGGACCCACCATGTCTAAGCCCCAGACCGCGAACGGCCAGGTGATTGGGATTGTCCTCAGCTCCTGTGCCGGCAAGTGAGGTTGACGGGCATACAACTGGCAGCCTTTGCATGTCTTTACGATGTTCTCGGCGTCTTCTTTGGCGGTGAGCCAGTAGAAACCTTGGCGGAAAGCTTTCGATACAATGGCCCTAGCGGAAGCATGATGCCCGCAGGTGCCAATGTGTATGTCTTTTAGAATTTCCCGGCCTTCTTCCGGCTGTATACACCGCTGATAGATGCCACAAGTGCTTCGCTTGTATAGCTCGCCTTTTATTATCGTGAATGCCTTGGCTCGCCTTATGATCTGCCTTTTTAGTACCTCATCGTCTTCCGACAACTTTTGGTCGATTAGAAAATCGAGGTATGGGACTGTCCAATCCGGCTGTGTTAAGTAGACAGCGAGACTTGCCGCTTCTACCGGCTCTTCTGAGTCAGGGTCCATCAAATCGGCGCCTTTAATGGATGGCTTGTGCAAGTGCTCCAGGAAGATATCTTTTGGTACCTTTTTGCGTTCCGATCCTAGCCTTGCAAGTGTGTCTGCCGCCTCATTCTCAGCTCGTGGAACATGTCGGACTTCGTAACCTACGAAGTTTTTTGCGAATTCGTCAACCTTGGCTCTGTACGCCGCCATTGTTGCACTTTTCGCATTCCATGTTCCGCTTACTTGCTGTGCAACCAAATCCGAGTCGCCGTAATAGAGGATTCTTTTGACGCCTAGGTCGTTTGCTACGTGTAACCCATGAAGCAAAGCTTCGTACTCGGCAACATTGTTGGTTGCTGTGAAGTGGATTTGTAACACGTAGCTAAGTTTGTCACCTTTAGGCGTACGCAGAACGACTCCAGCCCCCGAGCCTTTGAGCATCTTTGATCCGTCAAAGTGCATGACCCAATATTCTGACTCGGGGAGTGCTGTTTCCTCCATAGACTCAGTCCAATCGGCGACAAAGTCTGCAAGTGCTTGAGATTTGATGGCGGTCCGTGGTTTATAGACTATATCAAAAGCGGCAAGTTCGATGCCCCATTTGGCGACTCGACCTGTTGCCTCTGCATTGTTGATTATGTCTCCCAACGGAGCCTTGCTGACTACTGTCACTGTGTGTTCCTGGAAGTAATGCCTAAGCTTTCTGGCGGCGAAGAATACACCATAAGCCAGCTTTTGGTAATGCGGATACCTCTGCTTGGAGGCGGAGAACACTTCACTGATGAAGTAGACCGGTCGCTGCTCACACGCCGCGGCTTCGCTCTCCTTTCTTTCCACAGCCAAGACAACGCTGACAACCGCTCCTGTTGCCGCGATGTACAGCAGCATTGGTTCCTGCGATCGAGGTGCTGCCAATATCGGAGCGGACGTGAGGGCCTCCTTGAGTTGTTGCAAGGCGGCGTCTGCCTCTGTTGTCCACTCGAAGTTGTCGGATTTCTTCAGTAGCCGGTAGAGGGGCATTGCTTTTTCCCCTAGGCGGCTTATGAAACGACTGACGGCTGCCGCCGATCCGGCTAGGCGCTGCACGTCCTTCAGACACGTAGGTCTGGATATATTTTGGATTGCCTTGATCTTCTCCGGGTTGACCTCAATCCCTCGTTCTGAGACGATAAACCCGAGGAGTTTGCCGGCTGGGACGCCGAAAACGCACTTGGCGGGATTGAGCTTCATTTGATACCTCCGGAGATTCTGAAAAGTTTCTTCCAAGTCCTCTAGGAGATCTGCTTTCTTTTTTGACATTACCGCAATGTCGTCTACATAGACGTGAACATTGCGGCCGATCTGTTCGTGCAGGCAATTTTGCATACAGCGCTGGTATGTTGCCCCTGCGTTCTTCAGACCGAAGGGCATTGTAATGTAGCAGAAAGTCCCATACGGAGTTGTGAAAGATGTTTTCAGCTGATCTGACTCTCTCATCTTGATTTGGTGGTATCCTGAGTAGGCGTCCAGAAAACAAAGCAGCTCGGAGCCTGCTGTGGAGTCTACGACTTGGTCAATTCTAGGCAGCGCAAAGGGATCCTTTGGGCAACACTTGTTAACACCGGTATAGTCAATACACATCCTCAGCTCTTTATTCTTCTTTGGGACAAGTACAGGATTTACCACCCAATCGGTGTGTACAACTTCTTTTATGAAATTGGCGGCCTTCAGCCTATTTATCTCCTTTCCTATAGCCTTGCGTCTCTCATCTCCAAAGCGTCTTGTTGCTTGCTTCACCGGCTTGGATCCTTTTATGACATTGAGCGAGTGCTCGGCAAGTTCCCTCGGTACACCCGGCATGTCGGAAGGCGACCATGCAAAGATGTCACGATTCTCACGGAGGAACTCGACGAGCGCGCCTTCCTATTTGCTGTCAAGGTTGGAGCCGATGACAACTTGCTTGGATTTGTCACCTGGGATGAGGTCCGCCTTTTTGGTGTCCTCTGAAGCTTCGAAGGTCTTCTTGACATCCGTTTTTGGCTTTAGCATGGAGTTGTCTGAATCCGCCCCGAGTAGCGCGAGTTCTTCCTTGTGGATGACGGCTTCTGCGAAGGCGGCCATGCCACGCTCGCACTCCTTGGCTTTCTTGAAGTTGCCGGAAATCGTGATGGTTCCGTTTTCCCCCGGCATTTTAAGCTTGCTGTATATGTAGCACGGCCTTGCCATGAATTTGGCGAAAGCCGGTCGTCCGAAGATCGCATGATAGGCGCTTTTGAAAGGGACAACCTCAAACCTAAGGAACTCTGAGCGGTAGTTCTCTTTAGGTCCGAAAGTTACCTTCAGCCTGATGCTCCCCATTGACTTTGCTTGCCTGCCGGGCACTATGCCATGAAATGTGAGGTTGCTGTGATCCAGCTGATCCTCTGACAGGTTCATGCGGCTTAGCGTGTCGTAGTACAGGATGTTGAGGCTGCTGCCGCCATCCATGAGTACCTTTGTGAGTCTGAAGTTGTCGACAATGGGGTCGACGACAAGGGCGTACTTGCCTGGGTGAGGGACGTGATAAGGGTGGTCGGACCGGTCCCAAGTGATTGTTGCCTCCGACCAGTTTAAGTACTGAGGGACGTCCGGCATTGTCGCGTTGAGTTCGCGTGTCTCCGCCTTATCCGCCTTAGCCGAAGGCGTGCCGACAAAGCACACAAGAGATTCTTTGACCTTTGGATATGGCTTCTTTTTCTTGGCGGCTGCGTCATCTTCGCTTGAGATAGACATGTCGTCGTCATCCTCATCATCCTTGCTGTCTTTCTTGTCGTTTTTCTTTGACTTCTTTGACTTCCAGCCGACTGTGGGATCCTTTTTGAAGTCGTCCATGAAACGGCACTCTCCAAGCATGTGGTTGACCTTGCCCAATGAGCTTTGCCTGTTCGTAAGTGATTCGCGCCGCCTTAGGCCCTGAGCCGGCTTCGCGATTATCTTTCTTATTTTTCCACTTCTTTTTGCCGGCGTTTCCTTGGAACGCTACGGCTACCTCATTGGAAGGACCGGCTTTGTCATCCGCCGCCTGTTTTCGCTTGTTGTTCCGCTTTGGTATGATGCTGACGTCTGGGTCATCGTCCCGGGCATCGTCATCTGCCGCCGCGTATTGGGCGGCTAGGTTGAGCATCTCACCAAGGTCCGCGATTTGCTCGCGGACGAGCCTATGGCGGAGCAAGGACTTCTTCTGCAGGCCCGTGTAGAAGGCATGGATAGCCTGTGCGTCCGAAACACCATGACAGTTGGCCTTTGCGGATATCCAACGGCTGACAAAATCTGTCATGGTTTCGTCCGGCTTTTGGACGCAGCGCTGCAAATCCGTGTAGGTATTTGGACGCTTGTATGTTCCTTGGAAGTGCTGGGAGAAAACCTTTTCCATGTCATACCAGCTATGGATGGACTTTTCAGGAAGGTTGTCGATCCAAGCTCTTGCCGTGCCTTCCAACATGAGAGGTAAGTAGCGGACGGCAATGTGATTGCTCCCGCCGGCAATTTCTATGGCCATGGCGTAGTCGGATAGCCATGAGTCCGGCTTAACGAGGCCGTTGTACCTAGAACAGTTTTTTGACACTGATGTCATGTCCTTGGGGAACGGCTATCTGCGGATGGCGTCACCGAAGCACTTTGGTCCAGAGTATAGCGGCTCCTTTCCTCTTGCTATGTCTTGTAGGCGGTGTCGTGCGTCTTTTGGACCGAGCTGCCTTGCGCCTCTGTTTGTGTCCGGCTCGTCCTGCGCTGCCCGGCTTATGCTGCGCCTGGGCCCTTCTACCTCCTCTCTCCTCTTGCTGCCAGTGCTGCGCTGCGGAGACCGGCTACGGCCTCTCCTTGGAGGGTCGTTGCCGACATCTTTTCCAGGCGGCTGCCTGTTGTTCCGGCTACCGCCATTGTCGCGTCTTGGCTGGGGTGGAGGTGGCAGGTTTCCTCTGCTTCCTGTCCTTGAGTTCTCGTCCCGCCTTGTCTTTGGCGGTGGCGTCTTCTTTGCAGGTGGCGTTGCCTTCCTTTTGTCGCCATGGCTACTGGAGCCAGACGGGCCCTCAGGGTCGGCGCCGGGTGCAACTTTGCACTTTCCCGATTTAGACTCTAGGTCTCCCCCGCGGGCATCCGCCATATGGTCGTAGGAGTCAGCGCGAGCTTGTTGTTCCAGGGCCTTGCTTACGAAGTGTCTTGCGTTGGCCAACTTTTCTTCCGCCGTGTAAGTGTTATCGTCTAGGGTATCTAGTGCGGCGGCCGCGTTGAGGACCGGGGTGCAGAAGACAACATCCCCCCTTCTGTCCACGCGCTGTGGTGCCGTACGCCATTCGAACCCTAGATCTTGAGCTGCCGTTGTTGCTTGCGCAGGCGGCTCTTTTTCACGGCGGTTTTTTGATGACCTTTTCTCCTCGAAGAGTTGCCGGCTTGTTTTGGCCGACATCCTCTCCTGCTCTTTCTTTATCTTCTTCGCAAGGCTCTCAACGTGCTCCTCTCTTTTTCTCAGGAAGTCAGAGTGCTTAAGCATGTTAAGCCTAAGTTCTTCCACTGTGTCGAGTGGGGTATCTTTGTTCACCGGAGTGTTCATGATCTCGTCTACTTCTTTGATGACGGAGAGCAAATCCGTGGGTTTGCTACTGCCGCCTTTCTCGAGGCCAGCTTTCTTCTTCGCGTGCACCTTGTCGGAACCTTCAATGAGTTGGCCGGCAGTGGTGTCGCTGGCTTCTTCCGCCGGCTTGTTTTGCGCGTTTGAAGTAACTGGGGTTGTTTCGTGACCGACAACAACCATCATAGCCAGCTTGTCAGGCATGTCTGTATCCGCTGTACCCTCTGAGGGAGCCGGATTACCACTGGAAAAGCGGGTTTTGATCTTCTCCTCGAAGAGACTAGCATCATCATCGGAGTCAGAGTCTACGTTGACTTGAACGGTAGATCTGGATCCGGCATCTGACATCGCATCCTCCTGCAAGGCAGGGAGGATTGATTCAGGATCGTTGTTTTCCGGCTGGGAGTCGGATCCCAGTCCGACAACTCCGACGAAGTGGAAATCAGATTCCGCCGACTCCTGGGAGTAGGCGGATTCAGATCCATCTTGCCGGTCGACTGCTTGGTCGAAGGGTTGGTGGGTGGGGTTGTAGAAACGCGGTAGGCCGTACGCCTCTGGCGTGTACCCGATGAAGACGTCGATCCCTCCGATCGGCACGATTTCGCATCCGATAAGGTAGTCGTCCGCCGGGAGACAGGACTCATCTGAGTTGACGTAGCTATGGCCGCCATACCTTGTGACGCGACCGACAGCGATCTGCTTGCCCACGCCGCCAAGTGTTCCTGCCTGGAACGTGACGCCAGGAACCTTATGCCCCACGGTGGGCGCCAACTGTCGTGGTATCGGCATAATTGATAGGAGACGGGGGTCCTCTAGCCTACGTATGGATTGTGGGGAAGAAGGTTGGAGTCGTCGAGGTCGGGATTGAACACGGCGAGTTACCCAGCTTCGGATCCCACAGCGGTGGCGGGATCCTACGTGCTGCTATAATTCACTATAAGACAATAGCCGTGAACAGGTTACAATGGGTATGATGCCTATGAGATTGTCCCTCAGCTTGGCTGAACTTGTGTGTCTCTGCCCTAAAGGCTCCCTGGTGGCCGGCTTATATAGGCGGCCGGACCCCAGGGTACAAGGTAAGTACTTGTCCGGCAAGTAAACAGAGTCCCAGACCTAGCCGGCTTAGTTGCCGCCTTCCGTCTTGGGCTCGGTGGCTTGATGGGCTTAGGCCTTCCGCCTTCCTTGGACCGTCCGCCTACTTCCTTGCACGTCAGCTTGTCTGGGCCGCCCGGCAGGCCTTGGCCTTACCACCCTTGGGCCACCCTGGACTAGCCGGATTGATCCATGCTGGTTATACCCCTAGTTGATATATCCCCAACAGCAACAAGTCCAGCAGCCACGGGAGCTATGCTGGTCCCGGCCAAAAGGGTGCGGACTCCCGCAGGACACACCCCTCCGCACCAACACTCCGTGCCCTATATGCATGTAACAAGGCACACCGCCAAAGTAAAATACTACACTAGTATCGATGCATATGAGACAAATGGAGAACCCGAACTAGGTGCGGCTCCCGGACAAGTTGAAGTTCCAATCAAAGTCGAGGGGGCTCCATAGGGCCTCCCACAAGTGGTTAGTGCGCTCAAAATTGGATCCAAGGACAAAATCTCAGTTCCTAGGTGGACACTTAGCAGAACAAAGCACCTCGCAAGGCCTTCCGCCGGTGCCTTATCTTTTAATTATAATACCGCAATATAAGACAACATTTTATTAAGGTAGAATAATCTATCAGCTAAGCATATGAAATAAAGGCCAACAGACGACTCACACAAACAAATCTAAGCATGCGCTACAACCCGCAAGGCTAACAGATAAACATACAACATGTATTAGGTTGTGGGGATAAAGCTGTATAGGCTGCAGGATAAACATGTGATGGGATCGCAATGAAGAATCGAATACTAGGGTAGCAGAGATCAACGGCAGGAATGAAAGACAATGTATAGGTAAACAAGCAAACTTTGCTTGCTTGGAATCCCGCATGGAAGCAGATCTTGTCGGTGCTCACACATCTCAACGTAGTACCCGCGAAGAAGCGACAAACACTGGAAAGCGTAGAAGATGCACTTTACAACTACGACAAAAGATCCAGCATGATCATATGAGAATGATGCATGGAATGGCAAGATGCAACACAATGCATGTAATCGAAATTAAGTGGGAAAGCAACCCCGACAATTAATATTTAGGTGCAAGTTATTTATCTACTCAAGAATATTAAATGTTGGTTTACATGGTAACACATGGCATGGGTAATCTAATTAAATTAAATGGAATAGGGCATTATATATTTATTACCCCTAACATTCCATATTTAATTATTTAGTTGCAATTAACAAATTATACTAAGCAACTAAAATAACGGATACAAAATGGCATACAAATGGCATATTAATATTCCTTGAATTTTTTCTGATACAAATACATATAAAGAATATTAAATTTGGAGTTATAGAATTAAAATTATTAACAAAACAAAATTACGTGTGTTTCTGTAAATTTCGGGGACCTGTTGGTGATGGAATAGTTACTGTGAGGGGCTAAAGCACTAAAACCGAGAAGGCAGGGACTCGGGTGCAAGTTTCCCAGCGCAGAGGTCCTATTTGGCTTTTGCTACCGCGCAGGGATCTACCCCGAGACACTGATGCGCGGGCCCCGGGGCCGCGAGGGTGCTGACTAGGCGCGGGTAGGGTTTGCGCGTGCCCACAGTCACTGAATGGTGGGGACACATTGTCAGTGAACAAAAGAAAAAAACAAGGGGGAGGCGATTTTATTCCGCCGCGCCTGGGTTTCGAGCTCGGGATCTCCCGCAGAGAGAGAACGACGGAGCTAGCCACTGGGCCGAGCGGGGTTTAAGTGATAGAAAGTGCAACATATTTCATTTTATAACTGAAGCGCGGCGTCAGTTTCTGTCGAAACTGAAATCCCGCCGGAGACGAGCACAACGGAGGCGGGGAATCGCCCGACGGCGACACGGCCGGGCCACGCTGGGAAGGGCGGGAGTGCGGATTTAGGCGGCGTTCTCGTTTTTCTAACCGGATGCGAAGGAGGGGGATCAGAGGTAACATAATCGTGCTCGAGTCCTCGTGCAGGTGCCACGGCCATGGCGGCCCGAACCCAGTCGTGCTCGCCGGCGACTCGTTTGGACAGAATCGAACAAGAAAATGGCGCGGACAGATTGAGAGCTCACCGGGAGGGCGCCGGTGGAGTTATTCGGGGTCGGGGGAGCTGTTGTCGCCGGAATTCGGAGGCGGCGGTCCGCCGGTGGTGGGGAAGATGAAGAAGAGCTCGTCGCCCGCAGAGGTTCCCGGCTCAAATGTGACGGAGGAGGAGGACGGCGACGAAGCTGTGCCTCTCCTAGGCCTCCCCTCGGCCCTTCGACGGCACTCGAGCAACCGTGCCACGGTGAGGTGTTCTCCGCTGGACTTCTTCGGTGGGGAAAAAGAAAGAACAGAGGGTGGAGATGGGGAAGAAGGGGGCGGCGGCAGCTGAGAGGGTTAGGGTTTCGGGTAGGAGGAGGGGGTCGGGCTAAGTAGGAGGGGAAAGGTGGAGTGGTTGGGGGAGTGGGGGCACCCATGGCTCGCTTTCCCTGCTTGGCTATAAAGCGTACGAGGAAGAAGACAGGGAAAGGGAAGAGGTGGGCTTGGGTCAGAAGGAGTGTGCCGAAGTGGCTTTTCGGCCTGGAGAAGATGGGCTAGGAGGGAGAGAAATAGGCCCAGGTAAGTTTTTCTTTTGGATATTTTATTTCTTTTATTTAATTCTTTTCTGTTTTTGTATTTCAAAACAAAATAGAAAAATAATTTGTATAGAGAAACTTTTCAAAATAGTTTTTGTTCTAAATAGTCAATTTAATATTTGTTTCCAATACACAATTTAATATATTAATTTGAATATTTGAAAAGAATTTAAATATCACATTTAAATTGATTTGGTTTGCATTTGAAATTAAAAGTGGAAAAGAATTTAAATGGAGTTAAATTTAAATGCAATAATTGAAATTAAGATTGACAAATGCAAATGATGCATGATGATGTCATGTTGATGCAAAAAAGAAAAACAAACAATTTTCTAATTGGGAAAAACCCGACGACGACACGGCCGGGCCGCGCTGGGACGGGCGGGAGTGCGGATTTAGGTGGCGTTCTCGTTTTTCTAACCGGATGCGAAGGAGGAGGATCAAAGGTAACAGAATTATGCTCGAGTCCTCGTGCAGGTGCCACGGGCATGGCGGCCCGAACCCAGTCGTGCTCGCCGGCGACTCGTTTGGACAGAATCGAACGGGAAAAAGGCGGGGACAGATTGAGAGCTCAATGGGAGGGCGCCGGTGGAGTTATTCGGGGGTCGGGGGAGCTCTTGTCGCCGGAATTCGGAGGCGGCGGTCCGCCGGTGGTGGGGAAGATGAAGAAGAGCTCGTCGCCCGCAGAGGTTCTCGGCTCAAACGTGACGGAGGAGGAGGACGGCGACGAAGATGTGCCTCTCCTAGGCCTCCCCTCGGCCCTTCGACGCTCGAGCAACCGCGCCACGGTGAGGTGTTCTCCGGTGGACTTTTCCGGTGGGGAAAAAGAAAGAACAGAGGGTGGAGATGGGGAAGAAGGGGGCGGCGGTAGCTGACAGGGTTAGGGTTTCGGGTAGGAGGAGGGGAAAGGTGGAGTGGTTGGGGGAGTGGGGGCACCCATGGCTCGCTTTCTCTGCTTGGCTGTAAAGCGTACGGGGAAGAAGACAGGGGAAGGGAAGAGGTGGGCTTGGGTCAGAAGGAGTGGGCCGAAGTGACTTTTGGGTCTGTAGGAGATGGGCTAGGAGGGAGAGAAATAGGCCCAGGTAAGTTTTTCTTCTAGATGTTTTATTATCTTTTATTTAATTCTTTTCTGTTTTTGTATTTCAAAACAAAATAGAAAAATAATTTGTATAGAGAAACTTTACAAAATAGTTTTAATTTTAAATAGGCAATTTAATTATTGTTTCCAATACACAATTTAATATATTAATTTGAATATTTGAAAAGAATTGAAATATCACATTTAAATTGATTTGGTTTGCATTTGAAATTAAAAGTGGAAAATAATTTAAATGGAGTTAAATTTAAATGCAATAATTTAAATTAAGATTGACAAATGCAAATGATGCATGATGATGTCATGTTGATGCAAAAAAAAAACAATGTTCTAATTGGGAAAAATCCCGGGGCGTTACAATCGACACCACTAAGAAGGGATCGCGTCCCGCGATCCACGCCAAGACCACAAGAAGGGAGGGGTGACTACCGAGTCTTCCGGCTTCGTGATGAACTTCTCGACACCACTAACAAAGGATTGTTTCTCCACCTCGAAAATCTCGACACCACTAACAAGAAGTTCTGACTCCACCTTAAACTTCTCGACACCACTAACAAGAAGAGTTGCTCATATCGATGAAGATTCGCGAAGATCAAACCCTAATAGGATAAATGGCAAGAGATCGTCCACCCACGTAGAATCCTAAACTTTGAAAGTTGGATAAGAGAAGAGACTCCAAAACAAATAAGATGAGAGGGGAAATAGAACAGAGGTAAGGAATGAAAAGAATCCTATTGAGATCATTTCAAAATAATTTAAGTCAAATAGTTTCGACACTCTAGAAACAACGACCGTTAGCGAGATTATCCTACAGCCTTTTGCGGACCCGCTGCTTCGATAACCATTCGTATCGAAACAACAAGGAGATCGAAACCAAGGCTCTGATACCACTTTGTGACGCCCGAAAATCGGTACTATGTAGATTTAAGCGCTCCCGCCGAAATCCGCATAATAACGATTTTAGGTCGCCCACCAGACATAATGTGCACGCCAAAACATGCGTGTTATGTGGGTGAAATTGTGATAACATTACAACAGTTCTGATACTTCCACAAATACAACATAAGATATATAATTCAACAATGACTCGAACGAGTCAAGATACAAATATTACAATACAAATATTCAAATGACAGCAGAAGCAAAATAGTATCCGACTACGGATAATATACAAATTGGACTAAGAGTCCTGAAGATAAGCGATGGCGCCAGATCCCTGCCCAGCCAAGCTGGAGGGATTCCCAAGCTATTGTCGTCAGACTTCAAACCTGTTGACTGCATATAAAGCACATCCCAAAAGAGGGTCAGGGCACTCCTTGGCAAGTAAAACCGACTTGCCTACTTTCTACACCATCTCCCAAAATATAGTGGAGGTGGACTTAGCGGCAGCAGCACTAGCAACCTAAAGAGACACACTACAACTTCCGTCTAATTAGAGAGGGATACGAGAGCGCATAAGATAAACATCTATAACTAACACCAATCATAACCCATTCTCGGATTAACCCCCTCAACCAAGTATGAGGAAGCAATTCGGGAAACTCACATGTCAAACAATTTAGTTACCATTTATTGTGAAAGTAATTCTATATTACTAGTCAGGTTAATTAAGAATGATTAGGTGTAAGTTGTCTAGATCTTGTTAGCCAGGATCATCACCAAAACGTCCATAACCGTGGACACGGCTCATCGATAAGATTATACCCTGCAGGGGGTGCACTACTGGACCCATACTCGCATGATCAACCCAGTCAAAAACATTAGGGCCTTTCAACCCAACTCTTTTCCTTCACCGCAACAAGTCCAGGAGCCACGGGAGCTATGCTGGTCCCAGCCAAAACGGTGCAGACTCCCGCAGGACACACCCCTCCGCACCAACAGGCCGCGCCCTATATGCATGTAACAAGGCACACCGCCAAAGTAAAATACTACACTAGTATCGATGCATATGAGACAAATGGAAAACCCGAACTAGGTGCGGCTCCCGGACAAGTTGAAGTTCCTGTCAAATTCGAGGGGGCTCCATAGGGCCTCCCACAAGTGGTTAGTGCGCTCAAAATTGGATCCGAGGACAAAATCTCAGTTCCTAGGTCGACACTTAGCAGAACAAAGCACCTCGCAAGGCCTTCCGCCGGTGCCTTATCTTTTAATTATAATACCCCAATATAAGACAACATTTTATTAAGATAGAATAATCTATTATCTAAGCATATGAAATAAAGGCCAACAGACGACTCGCCCAAAAAAATCTAAGCATGCGCTACGACCCGCAAGGCTAACAGATAAACATACAACATGTATTAGGTTGTGGGGATAAAGCTGTATAGGCTGCAGGATAAACATGTGATGGGATCGCAATGAAGAATCGAATACTAGGGTAGCAGAGATCAACGACAGGAATGAAAGACAATGTATATGTAAACAAGCAAACTTTGCTTGCCTGGAATCCCGCATGGAAGCAGATCTTGTCGGTGCTCACACATCTCAACGTAGTATCCGCGAAGAAGCGACAAACACTGGAAAGCGTAGAAGATGCACTTTACAACTACGGCAAAAGATCCAGCATGATCATATGAGAATGATGCATGGCATGGCAAGATGAAACACAATGCATGTAATCCAAATTAAGCGGGAAAGCAACCCCGACAATTAATATTTAGGTGCAAGTTATTTATCTACTCAACAATATTAAATGTTGGTTAACATGGTAACACATGGCATGGGTGATCTAATTAAATTAAATGGAATAGGGCATTATATATTTATTACCCCTAACATTCCATATTTAATTATTTAGTTGCAATTAACTAATTATACTAAGCAATTAAAATAACAGATGCAAAATGGCATACAAATGGCATATTAATATTCCTTGAATTTTCTGATACCAATGCATATAAAGAATATTAAATTTGGAGTTATAGAATTAAAGTTATTAACAAAACAAGATTAGGGGTGTTTCTGTAAATGTCGGGGACCTGTTGGTGATGGAATAGTTACTGTGAGGGGCTAAAGCACTAAAACCGAGAAGGCAGGGACTCCGGTGCAAGTTTCCCAGCGCAGAGGTCCTATTTGGCTTTTGCTACCGCGCAGGGATCTACCCCGAGACACTGACGCGCGGGCCCCGGGGCCGCGAGGGTGCTGACTAGGCGCGGGTAGGGTTTGCGGGCGCCCACAGTCACTGAATGGTGGGGACACATTGTCAGTGAACAAAAAAAAAGGGGGAGGCGATTTTATTCCGCCGCGCCTGGGTTTCGAGCTCGGGATCTCCCGCAGAGAGAGAACGACGGAGCTAGCCACGGGGCCGAGCGGGGTTTAAGTGATAGAAAGGGCAACATATTTCGTTTTATAACTGATGCGCGGCGTCAGTTTCTGTCGAAACTGAAATCCCGCCGGAGACAGGCACAACGGAGGCGGGGAATCGCCCGACGGCGACACGGCCGGGCCGCGCTGGGACGGGCGGGAGTGCGGATTTAGGTGGCGTTCTCGTTCTTCTAACCGAATGCGAAGGAGGAGGATTGGAGGTAACAGAATCGAGCTCGAGTCCTCGTGCAGGTGCCACGGCCATGGCGGCCCGAACCCAGTCGTGCTCGCTGGCGACTCGTTTGGTCAGAATCGAACGGGAAAAAGGCGGGGACAGATTGAGAGCTTACCGGGAGGGTGCCGTTGGAGTTATTCGGGATCGGGGGAGCTGTTGTCGCCGGAATTCGGAGGCGGCGGTCCGCCGGTGGTGGGGAAGATGAAGAAGAGCTCGTCGCCCGTAGAGGTTCCCGGCTCAAACGTGACGGAGGAGGAGGACGGCGACGAAGCTGTGCCTCTCCTAGGCCTCCCCTCGGCCCTTCGACGGCGCTCGAGCAACCACGCCACGGTGAGGTGTTCTCCGGTGGACTTTTCCGGTGGGGAAAAAGAAAGAACAGAGGGTGGAGATGGGGAAGAAGGGGGCAGCGGCAGCTGAGAGGGTTAGGGTTTCGGGTAGGAGGAGGGGGTCGGGCTAAGTAGGAGGGGAAAGGTGGAGTGGTTGGGGGAGTGGGGGCACCCATGGCTCGCTTTCCCTGCTTGGCTGTAAAGCGTACGGGGAAGAAGACAGGGGAAGGGAAGAGGTGGGCTTGGGTCAGAAGGAGTGGACCGAACTGGCTTTTGGGCCTGGCTAGGAGGGAGAGAAATAGGCCCAGGTAAGTTTTTCTTCTGGATGTTTTATTTCTTTTATTTAATTCTTTTGTATTTTTGTATTTCAAAACAAAATAGAAAATAATTTGTATAGAGAAACTTTACAAAATAGTTTTTGTTTTAAATAGGCAATTTAATTATTGTTTCCAATACACAATTTAATATATTAATTTGAATATTTGAAAAGAATTTAAATATCATATTTAAATTGATTTGGTTTGCATTTGAAATTAAAAGTGGAAAAGAATTTAACGGAGTTAAATTTAAATGCAATAATTTAAATTAAGATTGACAAATGAAAATGATGCATGATGATGTCATGTTGATGCAAAAAGAAAAATAAACAATTTTCTAATTGGGAAAAATCCCGTGGCGTTACACATGCATTCGAACCCGAGAAGTCTTATCACATACATATATATATAGTTCTAATTAAGCGAAGTCTTATACAAAGTAGTAAGAACCTAAACAATATAAATTCTTAGCTAGCTAGAAAACAAGTCGCACGAGTAAACTACTCGTCGTTAGAGCTGGTGTTATAGAAGATGTCGGACCACCTGGAGTCATCGGTGTCCCAGTCATCCTTGTTAGCATTCTCGGCGGCCTCCCAACGGCGGCGACGGTCTGCTCTACTTTGCTCTCTTCGGTTCCCGTAGAACTCCAACTCGGCGGCGACGTCGCCCGGGAAGTCCTCCCTCCACTGGCGCAGCAGCTCCTCGTCGTTCTCGGCGGTGTCGATCCGCCGCTGCGCCTGGCGGTGGCGGCGACGATCTTCGTTGGTGAGGAGGGTTGGCCGTGGCGCGAGGAACTCTGTCTCCGTGATGTCCTGACAGTCCGGAAAGTTCAGCTTGCTTCGTGGGCGCCGGAAACGCCACGCGACCACGTCGTACGCGCGCGCTGCCTCCTCCGGCGTGGGTATGTCCCGTGCATCTGCCGAAATCGGCCCACGCGGATTTCGGCATAGTAGGTGTCGTTGGGCCGCTCCCGAACACCGCGGAAGCTAGACGACCCCCGACGGCGCGGTGCCATCGTCTACAGGCATAAGAGGAGTTTAAGCAGTTAGTACAACAAATTAAAACTTATACACAACAAGATGCAAAGAAATAATATCAACATAAGCGCATGCCTCATATATTGTTCACACAAATTTAGAGATGGCGTTTCTGAAATCCAGTGACATGCAGAAAATGTGTATTTGTGCACATCACTAGTTTCAGAGACGCCACCTCTAAATCACACGGTGTCACAATAGTTTAATCATTGGCATATCAAAAGAAGGTAAAATGCGAGTTAATTAAAAAGCAGTCAAGAAAAATAACAAACAAGGCCTCATATGGAATTGCTTCAGAGATGGTGTGAGCGAACAACGTGGAATGAACACTATGTATATGTTCAGACAACATGGTTCACTCACACCTCCCTGGAGATGTAACGCGAAACCATCTAATCATCGACCAAAAGTAGTCATCTTAGAAACAAATTCGGTCCAAAGAAAATCTTGCCTCATACTTAGACTGGAAACACACAAATGGTCCGAGACAGAGTAAGCGAGAGCCAGTGGGACGAAAAAAATGTGTTTCAGGTACATCATGGGTCGCATCACACTGACCTCGCTTACTCCATCTCGGTATTTCATGTTGTCACACCATTTTAATCATCGACATAACAAAAGATGGTAAAATGCAAGTTAAAGAACACTCAACAAAAACATGCAAGGCCTCATAATTAGAAGTGACATGCTTCAGGGATGGAGCCAGTGAGTCAGGTAGGATGCACGAGATCTGTGCACTCATGCATATTACAAGGCTCACTAGCCCCACCCCTGGAACCTGCATCACAACATTTTAACCATCGGCATATCACAAGATGGTAAATAGTGTAAAAAGTAAAATGCAAATAAAAATCAAGGCCTCATATAGAATTGATCGCTCACACATGAAATTTAGAGACGGTGTTAGTGAACAAAGTGGAATGAACATTGTACATATGTTCAGACAACATGGTTAACTCACACCTCTCTAAAGATGCAACGCGCAACAATATGTTTAATCATCGGCCAAAAGTAAATTACAATCAAGGACAAGAAGACTACTAACAGGACAAGAAACTACTTAGCACAAATGCAATTCGAAATGGCAGTCTTATTTGAACAACATCATAGTCAGCCCACAATTAGCAAATATCAAGCAAATATTCGGTTCACAAAGTTGTCGTACAAAAATTAGCAAGCATATAGCAACAACCACCACATGCCCTAAGCAAATAGTATTCATCAGACATCAGCACAAATTCTTGCTTAAGTGCTTTCTAATGCTACACATATCATATATTAGATAGATTAAATGATTGCTTTCAATTGCAACACATATAATATTAAATTTAAATGCTTTCAAACACAAAAAAATGCAAAAACAGTGCACAAGTTCATTTATGCATTTTCACAAGCACCTTCGGTGCGGTAATGGAGAGCGGGAGGAGGGGGGAGAGAAAAGCACCTTGGGGAGCTGACAGGCGGCGGTGAATTGTCGTGCACGCGCGCGGGCGTGGGGCATCTAGGGCGCATCGGGAGGAGGCGCGGGAGCAGCGCTGCATGCGCACTCGGGGCGTCGAGGGCGCAGCGGGAGGAGGTGCGCCGGCGGCGGCGAGTCACCGTGCTCGGGAGCGGGTAAGCGCGGCGGTGGGAGGAGGGATAGCGTGGCGGCGACGCGCGGGAGGAGGCGCACGCGCGAGAGGAGGCGCTAGGGATAAGGTGGGGTGCGGGATAGGGGTAGGTGGGGTTTTGTAGGGTAGAGTTTCTGTGGCGCATGGGACTGGTGCGCCAAAGAAAGCAGCCGCATGCGTCACAACATTCCATGCGCAACAGAAAGCAGCTACATGCGCCACAAAATAACATGCGCCACAGAAAAAGTACTATGCGCCACAGAAAAATCTAGGGTGCACAAAAAAATCTTACCTGTAAAAAAACCCTATTGAGCTGTTAAACATCAAATAAGTCTAACGACTCAACTCAAATATTATGAAGATATATACAACACACAACTCAAGTCAACTCAACTCAACTCAACACACAACACAACTTCAAATAAAAAATCTGGGGTGCGCAAAAAAATCTAACGATAAATTATGAAGATATATATATATACAACACACAACACAACTCAAATATTTAGTTCACAAAGATACATATTACAACACAAATCAAATAATGATACAACATAGCTGAAATGAAGATACACAACACAACTCAATCCGTTGATGCAGCGCCCTTGCCCTTTGACGATGATACACTCTTCTTCTTGGACGACGATTCAACCTTCTTGCCCTTCGCCTTCGACGCTCCTTCTGACTTCATGGCCTTGGATGACGGCATGAAGTCATCGGAATCCTCGCTCTCATCTACCCAACGGTAAGACTCAGCGTATGAATCAAGATCCCACTGAGTCTTGAACTTGCCCTTCTCAACTTTCTTGTTAAACCTGACTCGAATCCTAATCAATTCACGACGAATTTGGTTAGGGGTCCGATATGGATACTCAGCGCTGCATAGATTGGCTCCCAGCAAAGCGAGATGGCTCTCACTCTCAATAAGTTCATCGTGATACACTTTCCTACCCTCAACAAGCAAATTTTGGGAAATACGCGCGAGATACTCGGCGGCGGCACTGTCGAACCCGCCAGATGCACACTTATTGTAAGGACCAACACAAACCATCCTTACTCGCCTAGTTAGACTGCAAAATTATAATTCCAAAGCTCATACCGGAGGGGGATTTTATAGGAAGAGAAGAGCAGAAAAATGGCGGGAAAACTATCTGTGGCGCACCAGTTCCCTATGCGCCACAGAAAGTTAACATTTTGTGGCGCACCAGTTCCATGCGCCACAGAATGTGAACTTTGTGTGGCGCATGGTACATGGTGCGCCACAAAATACCTAGTATCTGTGGCGCATTTACTTTTGTGCGCCACAGAATACGCCTCGGATTTCTGAAATCAGACCAGTCTAGCGGGGCCCACCATATTTTTGTGGCGCATATTCCTTGGTGCGCCACAAAAATGAAGATGTTAGTGGCGCTTGTAATTGGTGTGCTACAAAAATGAAGATTTCAATGGGGCATATGTATGTGCGCCACAGATATTTGTGGCGCACTAGTGTGGTGCGCCACTAAAATATTTTAGTGGCGCATGGGCTGGTGGTGCGCCACAGAGAGGCATCCCACCTATAAGCATTTTCCACTAGTGGGAGGAAGAAGAAGAGGGGAAGTGTGCGGCGGCGGAGAGGAAAGGGAAGGAGAGGGTGGCGGCTAGGGTTTGGGACGAGGGAGTAAGGGAGGCTTTAAGGGAGAGGCAAGGGAGCAAGTGGGAGGTGGGGGCCATGGAGGGAGGTGGAGGCAGCAGCTCTCCACGTGCTCTGTACGGAGTAAGGAGAAACGGAGGATTGGGGCTGGGCCAAAACGAGAGAAGGATTTCTCCCATTTAGTATTTTTTCTAGAATTTGCAAAACCAGAAAAGAAAAAGAGAAGAAAAGAAAAGAGGGAAAAGACTTTTGCAATTATTTGCTATGGACAAAATTGTATTTGCAAATATTTCCAAATTTGATTTTTTGTAATTAATAATATTTTGAAGTGATTTAATAAAAACATGGGGGTGAAAATGATGCATGATGATGATGTCATGATGAGGCAAGAACAAAAACAACCAAAATCAAATTGGGGAAAAAATTCCGGGGCGTTACACCCGAGGGGCCCTCACCAAGTGCTGGCGCGGCCAGGAAGGGAGCCGCGCCACCACCTGGTGAGGCCGCCTCGTGGCGCCTCTCTGTCTCGTCTTCAACGTTTTGGAACCTTCCCGATGCAAAAATAATTCCAGGATGTTTTTTGTCCAATTCCGAGAATATTTCCTTAAGTACTTTTGTGAAACAAAAAACAACAAAAAACAGGTAACTGGCACCTTGGCATCTTGTTAATAGGTTAGGCCCAAAAAATGCATAAAACTATATAAAATGTATGTAAAACATGTAATAACATGGTATAATATAGCATGGAACATAAGAAATTATAGATACGTTGGAGACGTATCAACATCCCCAAGCTTAGTTCTTCTCGTCCCGAGTAGGCAAGAACGATAAAAAGAATAATTTCTGAAATTACATGCTTTTAGATAATCTTGATCATATAATAATGTAAGGCCCATGTTATGAATGAAATGACTCAAGGCAATGATCTATAGTTTGCTAACAAATAGACAAGGAGTAAACAACTACATCATATAAGTAAAAACTTTTCATGAATAGTACTTTCAAACAAGCATCAATAAGATTTGCATAAGATTTAACTCATAAAGCAATATTATCTAAGTAAAAGAGCATTGCAGAAACACAATGGAAGATATAAGTTTCAGCATTGGCTTTCAACTTTGAACATGTATATCATATAGATAGTTGTCAACACAAAGGAATATAACAAGTGCAATAAGTAAGCATATAAGAATTGTTGTACATAGTTGACACAAGTGTTTGCTTTGGGGATAGAAAGAAGTACGTAAACTGACTCAACATAAAGTAAAAGATAGGCCCTTCGTAGAGGGAAGCAGGGATACAAGCACGTGCTAGAGCTTCTTAGTTTTATAAGTTTTCGAAATTTAGAGCATAAAATTTAGTTTTGAGCGGTGTTTGTCGTTGTCAACGAATGGTAATGGGCACTCTACCCCCCTTGTCAACCAGACTTTCAAGAGCGGCTCCCATGATGGACTTTATTTCTACCCAAGGGCAGATCATCCCTCTTTTCTCTTTTGTTTACACATGTAGTTTAGAACTAGTATCATTGCTTGGCTGATTAGATCAGGGCAAAAATGTGAAGAGAATGCAGCGGTTAAAGTTGTAACTAATTGGTACTGGGCACCCCATTTGCCAGCTCTTTTTGTAAAATTAATGAATAAGCAGTGTATATGCCACTAGTTCGGTTGGTGAAAGTCTGTCTAAAAGCAAACGACAAGGTTGATATCTGTGACATCACATAATTCCTTATGAGCTAATAAACATTGACACAAATAAGTGATAATGAGTATTGAATAACAGATAGCACACGAAGTATTTGCTTGGAATGGCAGGAAATACCATGTAATAGGTAGGTATGGTGGACACAAATGGCATAAGTTTTGGCTCAAGGTTTTGGATGCACGAGAAGTATTCCTCTCAATACAAGGCTTTGGCTAGCAAGGTTGTTTGAAGCAAACACAAGTATAAACTATGAAAACAAGACGTATATACAAAACATATTGCAAGCATTATAAAACTCTACATTGTTTTCCTTGTTGCTCAAACACTTTAACTAGAAAATATCTAGACCTTAGAGATATCAAACATGCAAACCAAATTTCAACAACATTTACGGTAGTTCTCCACTAATGGGTTTTAACTACATGATGAAAAATCTTAAACATGATCTACTTGAGAGCTCAAAAAAATTGCCAAGCATCACAAAAAATTCTAGACAATGATCTAAAAGAACATGTATATCTTTTCATTATGCCATCTACCACATTTAGCATTTTCTATTTCCAACCAAACACCCATAAACTCTCCAAGTATTAAACAATGATATATGAGAGTATAATATATGAGAACTAACAGCTCTGAGCAAGAGGTGCATGAACAACAAGAGCTGAAAACATTGAAGTAGCTAGAGAAGAATACTCAACAAATATAAGTGAAGAATAGGAGTATTCATAAGAAAAAGCGGAGCGTGTCTCTCTCCCAAACAAGAATGCTAGAATCCAATTTATTAAAAAATGAAAATAACAAAGCCATAAAAAAAAACGCTCCAAGTAAAGCACATAAGATGTGACGGAATTAAAATATAGTTTCACTAGAGATCACTTGATAAGTTGTTGATGAAGAAGGGGATGCCTTGGGCATCCCCAGTCTTGGAAGCTTGAGTCTTATTGAAATATGCTTGGGTGACCCACGGGGTCATCCCCAAGCTTAGGCTCTTTCATCTTCTTGATCACATAATATAATCCTTCTCTCTTGATCCTTGAAAACTTCCTTCACACCAAACTCCTCATAACTTTATTAGAGGGGTTAGTATTCAAAAACATTAATCCACTTTGGTACTGTTGTGACACAATTGAATAAATCAAAAAAACATTAGCTACAACCATCCATGATAGAGAACATTGCTTAAAGTTCGCAAGAGACAATGCAAAAAACAGGGACATAATCTGCCAAAATAGAATAACCATTAAATATGAATTTTTTTGGCGCACTTAACTTTCTCATATCGGAAAACTCAAAACTAATGAAAGTTGCGTACATATATGGGGATCACACTCAAATAATTCCAGGTCATTTAAATGTTTCTGTAAAGAGTTACAAATTTAACGGTGATCAGCAGAAAAACTGTTCCTGCGTAGAAATCCAAATCTAGTATCAACTTCCTACTACAGACTTTACTTGGCACAACTATGCAATAAAATAAAGATACAAAGGATTTTCTACAGGGGTAAGCCAGATCCTTGACTCAAATAAGAAAATAACTGAAATAAAACATGGGTTGTCTCCCACAAGTGCTTTTCTTTAATGCTTTTGAGGAAGGCTTTATAGATGTAATGATGCTCTCATGAAAATAGAAAACGAAGCAAAAGGAGAATAAAAAAGCAAATACTAAACACATTTAAGTCTAACCCACTTCCTATACATAGGAAACTTGTACACAAATAAATTCATAAAGAACAAAGTGACAAGCATAGGAAGATAAAATAAGAACAACTTTAAAACTTTTAGCATATAGAGAGGTATTTTAGTACCATGAAAAATTCTTCAACCATATTTTCCTCTCTCATAATAATTTTCAGTAGCATCATGAATAAACTCAATAACATAACCATCGCATAAAGCATGCATTTCATGATCTACAAACACATAATTTTTATCAAGCTCCATAATAGTGGGATAAAAACTTTCAAACCCACTTTCAACAATTTTATAACAAGATGATTGATCATTCTCAAGATATATGAGTCTTCTAGATAAAGTCAAGACCTCTCCAATCCAATTTTCAGTAGTAGTACAATTAATATTTTCAAGTAACATAGGACCATCATGTAGAGTTTTGTCATAAACATTTTCTAAGCAAACTTCTTTAGTACCATGCATTTCCAATTTAGGCATAAATAAAGGATTTTCATAAGATTTACCAAAGTAGCATGGATTATCATATATAACAGTAGCATAATTGTTTTCACATGTTTTACTCATAGGGAATATTTCAAGAGAATCCACAGGAACATAACATTCATCCTCCTTTGGTAAGCATGGGGGACAATCAAATAGTGTAAGGGATGAAGAGTTACTCTCATTAGAAGGTAGGCATGGGTATCTACTCCATTCTTCCTCCTTTTGTTCTTCACTCCCCTCCTCTTTTTCATCTAATGAGCTTTCAGGTTCAGCAATTTCTTCTTCCATAGGTTCCTGCAAATTGTGGATACATTCTTGTGTATTAATTAGTCTCTCTTTATAATCAATGATATAAGGATTATTGCTGAAATATTCTATGCAATATTCAAGGATAGAAGAGACATAATCTTTAAAGGTTTCACATGCAACACATATTTCATAATGTTTTGACATGAAAGATTATATTTCAGAAGCTCCCATAAATAGAACAAATTGTTCTACTTCTTCAAATCCAAGGTCAATATAGTTGTTCCAATGATAGTTCACAATTAAAACTTCTTTACTAAAGCCACATTGGAATTTGATATGTTTAGTATCATGTTTAGAGAAACAATTTATATCATGGTGTTTAAGCAAAACTTTAGCAATTGTATTCAACTTAACAAACACGCCTCTCATGACTTTCCCTTTATGTGATTCTCTAAAAGTCATATATAATTAATTAAGTTCTTCCATAGTAACCTTTTTTTTAATTTTCGGTTTTTCAAATTTTTATGGTTTTTCGGTTATATATGAAAAAAACAAGACAAAAAAAACTAAACAAAAATAAACTAGACAAAAGTAAACAAAACAAAACTAACTAGAAATAAACTAAGCACAAATAAACTAGACAAGAAAATTAAATACAAAAAAATAAAAACAGAGAGAGAGGTAGAGTGTACTCCCCAGGCGAACTTATGAGTAGAGCTATGCCTCCCCGGCAACAGCGCTAGAAAATAGTCTTGATTACCCATAAGTATAGGGGATCCCAACATTCTTCGAGGGAAGTAAAACACAAATTTATTGATTCGTCACAAGGGGGGACGAAGAATACTTATAAGTCTTAACAACCGAGTTGTCACTTCAGCTGCACCTGGAAAAGTACTAGTAACAGGGGTGATGTGGAAGCAGCAATAATATGAGAGTAGTAGTAATAGTAACACCGAGACAATGGCACCAGAGAACAGCTGTTTGTGTGGGGTTGACTTTAGAGCAATGATGATGACATAAGGACCGGTGTTCCCAGCTATGTACACTAGTGGTAACTCTCAAATAACAAGTGTCGGGTCGACAAATTACAGTTGGGCAATTGTTAGTATTGAAATAACTTTAAGTAAGAATATCTAGATTATTAATTATATAGGCATGTTTTCCATATATAGTCATGCATGCTCGCAATGAGAAACTTGTACTACATCTTTTGTCCCGCCAGCCCGTTTGCAGCGGGGCCTCTAGGGAAACTACTGGCAATTAAGGTACTCCTTTTAATAGAGTACCGAAGCAAAGCATTAACACTTGGTGAAAACATATGATCCTCACATCATAGCCATTCCCTCCGGTTATCCCAATTGCTGTCACTTTGGGGCCATCGGTTCTGGACAATAACATGTGCATACTGAAGGCAATATGCCCTAGAGGCACTTAATAAACATAGTTTATTTGCAATATCCCAATTGTTCATTATATGTTTTATACCATGCTATAACTTTATTAAGCGAAAACATTAATACAGGTGTGGTAGATAAACAACCAGGTCCCTTGTAGCCTCTACTAAGACTAGTTTCGTTGCGCGATTGATGATCGAGGTTTTCCGATCATAGGGCATGGCGCCGGTCGGCAATGGAAGTCATATCGTTAGGTGTAACAATGTGATGGACATACCCAGTATTTATAGGACATAGTCATTATGCCTTAAGACCGTGAGACCAACTCTTATTGTTATCCCTGGAAGATACTTTGATCGCACCAAACGTCATATCTTATATAGTGTGACAATGATAGGTGATACTTTTGAGTATCGGAAAGGGGTAGTTGAGACGAGGGGTCAACAGCGGGATTTGTCAGTCCGCATAGCCGGATAGATACTCTAGGGCCCACTCGGTGAGATTATGTCAAATGAGTTTGCAAACATGTGACTAGGTCACCAGCTGACATAATATCATAGACGGTAGAAGATAGTATCGTCGGTAACGAGATCATGCTAGGTATGGAGATATCTGAGAATGATGCTCGGACACACTAAGTATCGCCATGACAAAGGGTTTAAGACTAGGCGTCCAGGTTTGATAGATGAAAGTCATTCGTTATATCACAGGGATTAATTCATGGGGTCCAGGCCTACGAGTTAGTCGATGATCATAGAGGAGTCTTGATCGTACCTGTTATTATATCGAACCGCTAGGGTAACACACTTAAGGGGTTTCGACAAGACAACCGGAAAGGAAAGAGATCACCGGGAACGTCCCGGGAATGGTCCGATGGAGATCGGGCAGCGCCGAAAGAGTTTTCGGAGCCAGGAATTTTTTTATATATTATGTTTGATATTAATTAGTGTAATTAATATGCAAATATGATTTTATGTATTTATTTTCGAATTCATTTAGGCTGATTTCCCTAAATGGGCCTTCTGGTCGAAAGAAGGCCCAAGAGGGGGAAAATCCCCCAAGGGATTCGGTGGGGGCTTGGGTGGCCGACCCAAGTGGGCCAAATGGGGCCCCTAGAGGGCCGGCGCACCATGGAGCCGCACCAGGCATGTGGGGATAGTCCCACATTGCCTGGTGAGGAGGTTGGCTCCACCCTGGGAGCCTATATAAGAAGGGGCACCCCTGGCCTTTTAATTCACCAATTAATTCCCTAATTCTCTCTCGATCTCGTGAATCCCTTTGTAGGAGTCGCGCCGAGTAGAGGAGGGGGATCTCTTCCACCATAGCCCGCTGCCGCGCTGCTGGTATTTCGGTCCAAGTCTTCCGCTGCTCGTCCTGGACTGGAGCTTCGGAGGCCGTCGTCTCCACCGTATGTGTGTGACGCCCTGCGAGGTGCTGCGCTAGCGGTACTCGGAGGTCTACTTCCTCCACCCAACCTTGGGGTCATCTTCGTCGTCTTCGTCGCGCCGAGTTCTCCGCGACCTAGAGGTCGGCTACGTCGTCTTCATCGTCAACGCTTGTGCGGGAGCGTAATCCCCGCTATTCGGTCTACGAGGGTACGTATTCCGATCTCCGCCGTACTACTATATCTGCATAGTGTAGATCTTGGCTAGTTTAAGGATATCGTTGCTAGGAAATTTTTTGTTTTCTGCACACGATCCCCTTCAGTGGTATCAGAGCCGATCTATCGTAGATATAGCTGTACGCTGTTTGAACCCATGTTCTGCACGGGGGCACCGTTCCTGTTATTTGCTACCCTCTAGCGTGCACTTGTGATTCCAGCGGCATCGAGTTGATGAAGCGGCCCGGACCGACTTTACGCGTACGCTTACGCGAGACTGGTTCCACTACTGACATACGGCTTGTACCGTATCTGTGGCTGGCGGGTGCCTGTTTCTCTCTCTTTAGTTGGTCTTGCATTTTCAATGGAGGGCCCGAAAGGGATGCTTAAATATGCAATTAAGGGATGCTTAAATATGCTCATTAGCTGAGCTTGAGCAGCCATCAACTGTTGTATAGCATCATTGTTGTTGTGGTCGTTGTTGTTGTTGTTGTTGTTGTTGTTATCGGGCGTACGACGGGGAGGCATCTGTGATTTGTATAGGTGAGCTTTTAGACGGAAAGGTCTAATGAGAAAGATTACCCCAACAAACAAACAACCTAAGGAACAAACAAACATCACACAACTCAAAACTTTGGATTAATCAGACATGAGAGTTTTGGAAAATAAAACGCGAGGTTCCTCGGAATACAATGGAAGGTACTGCCTTATCACAAGTTGATAGGTCAATACAAGACTAAGATAACGATGAGGTGTAAATAAATGGTAGTCTCGCTAACGAACTACTCGACCATGTCGTCTTCTTCTTCTTCAATTTCCTGAATCTCGATTCCTTCATTGTCGAGTACTTCCCTTAATTCCTTCACTTCTTTCTCCAGGGCAGAGTTCTTCTCTTGCAGTTCCCTTTTCTCAGTACGAAGACGCTTGATCAAGTCACTATCAGCTTCAAACTCGACTTCATTGCTCTCGAGTTCTGCCTTCTGTTCTCTGATAGTCTTGTTTTTCTCTTGATTCCTTTTCTCCTGTCTCTTGTATTTCTCCTCTTGTGAAGCAAACTTTTCTTCTTGGGCCTTAGTCACTTCCTCTTGAGCTTTTATATTTTCCTCGTTCTCCTTGAGTAAGGCACACAACTCATCGTTCTTCAGAAGTTCAGTGCGTCTATCCTCATAAAGTTCTGTGACGAGGACCTCCAACTCCTGGAAATACAGACTAAGGGGCTTTGATTTGCCTCTATCTCCAACATCAAAGAGGTATGGTTCTCCCTCCTCATTTCTCCTTCCAAAGAAAATGGAGTAGTGGCCCCTCAACTCTGCACTATAGCGTCCGCAGAGACGTCCAATCAGGTCCTGCATGAAGAGATTGAGTCCTTTTTCTTTGGAGTCACTAACCATTTTGATTTCCAACGGGGGCTCTTCTCCACGTCCTGGCTGAGTTGCTTTTATTCCCCAACAGCCTTCCTTGTTAAACTTCTTCAGGATGAAGCTCTTAACTTGAGGTAGCGGTAAACCTATCTTCTCGCCGATGTCGAGAAGGTAGCAGCCAAAACGGGTATCCTCGAAGTCCTCCGCAGTGGTGAAGTGGAAGCTCGTCATCCTTTAGGAAGAAAGAAAAGAATTTAAAACAAGAAATGTGTAAGGTAAGGAGGTACTAGTCATAAGTGTATTATTAAATTAGAGTCAAAACTAAGTCAAATCTCAATGTGATCAACAAATATAAACAACTCTTTGTAAATTGGATATTCACTATAGTGAGAGAGACAGACACCCGGCCAGCCACTTAATTGTGGAACAGGTCTCATGTACGCGGACATGTAAGGTTTGTTTCCAGGCCGCTTCATCTCACTATGCCGCTAGGATCCAAAAATACTTAAGTAGTCAATACTATGATCAAAAGGTTTTTCCAATCCTAAGGGCTCGAACCTATAGGCAACACAGTGCTCTGATACCATCTGTAGTGTACCTGCACCTAAAATATGGCAGATACCTGTGTATAGTGCAAATCCCTGGATCGATTCGTTTGCACACACAGTTACGATGTAATATCACAACAAAGTATCAATTTATTACAACGCTGATCCAGACTTAGAAAATATTCATTACAAATTTGCATAGCATACAGCTAGCAGTACACAGAGTAAACAACGGAAAATTTATTCTTCATGGAGTCCCCAATCATCATCATGTGCCACAGGCGAGCATGTTGGTTGAAGACTCGAAACCCTTCGTAAAACTTTCACTCATCATCAGGACAGTCTGCAATAAGATATATATTGCAACAACGTGGGTCAGAACCATTAAAATGGAACTGGCAAGTGACACTATGGTGGACACTTAGAGGAATAACTCTATGACCTATATGCTTATTTGGCTGGTGGAGCTCAAGGCTATTTTGCAGAAAGCAAGTTTTTCCCTAATCTCTTTTGAAAACTCTTTTCTTCTATTCGAGACATCCGTGGCATGAAATCCACTGTCTCACTCTACCCTTGTTCACCCATCAAGTTTTTAATTTATAAGTTGGAATGGTGGAATCCTCCGTTGACATCCTCGTTCAGCTGCTCAATTGTCCGTCTCCGGGGACACGGCTAAGTACTTAGATTTTAACTCTGCAGATGTTGTGCACGTTCACCATTGTACCCATTCAACCCAGGTTACCCTTTTCACACCATTTGTGATAAGGAAAGGAAAGAATGAGACGAGATCTTTCAGAAGCATTTTCCCTTCCACTCTGGCCTGACGCGCTCCACCTACAAATCCTCTACCACCACCTGTCAGGCCGGGAAGAGTCCACGCAGCTTAGTTGATCAAGCCAGAGCCCATATTGGCAATGGCTGCACGAGAAGCAATCTTCACTTGGAGTTCTTCAGATTCCTTTGCTCCTGGGTGGCCTTCCACAAGTGAATATTCCACAGGTAAAACCCCTGGAACAACACTCAACTCATACAGCCAAGCAACCAACTCCCACCCAGGTGTTTGATTAAAACTTGTTAGACTTATCTTTTTCATCAAAATAGTTTTTGCATAGCATCACTATTCTACTAAGTAATTTCATAGGAACCTAGACACAGGATTAAAGAGATCTATCATGGCTTGCATAGCAATGCTATCCTACACATGCTTATAGAAAATACTCTACTCATGCATAGAAATAATAGGACTTTTATGGGGGTGTGCCACTTGCCTTGGCAATCGGGAGTGCAGCAGTTACAGTTGCAAAGATTCTCGTTTCCCTCCGAATAGTCTAACAAAGAAATAAAGAGCCACACATAAACACACAAGCAAAGGTTCATACAAACAAGATATATGCTATGCATGGGATGAGATGCAACAATTTATTTCCAACGTCTAGAAACTATCCCTTTGGATTTTCAAGATATATGCATGAACAAATTTTTGATTTGTTTCTATTATTTAATCATGAATAAAGGGTTAATGACAAGGACTTTAGTTCACTTAAATAAAATTTCGAAATTAAATTTGTAAAAATGACATTTGGGCAGAGGGCATCTAAACAAGTTGTTAGCAATTTGCTTTACTCAAAAATAAATTTTCTAACTAAAGTTATGTCAAAAACACTTAAACTACTCTAAAAAATATTTGAAAATTTTGTGTGTGTCAAAACAGAAAACAAATGATGCCAAAGTGTTCTACTGGTTCCAAGGATCTCAAATATATAAAAATATTTAAATTTGGATAAACAGATAAAAAGTAGTGATAAAAACAGTATGCAGGGTGTTTTCTGCAAAACTGCCAAATTAAATAAAATAGGAAAAAGAAATTACACGTCAGCGCTGACGGGGCGCTGACTGTGCGCTGACTGGGCATGCTGACGTGTTTAAGTGATTTGATCTGGGCCGTCAGATCTGGATCTGGCGGTCCAGATCAACCGTACCGTTTCGTTTAAAAAGATCTAATCCTAACCGTAGGATCGAGATCGTACGGCCTACACGTGTTGACCAACAACGGGCGGCGCTAGGTCGCCGTAGGACCTCGCCGGAGCAGCGCGCGCGGCGGCGACACGCACGGCATCGCACGTTCTAGACGTTCTACTGCGTTCCGAGACATGTGGGTCATACCTACGGGTAGAGGGCGTCGAGGCGACGTTGTTGGCGAAGTAGTGGAGATCGTAGCTCCTCCTGCCTCCTCTGGTTGCTCGCCGGAGATGCGCACGGCGGAGGTTCTCGTCGGTGAGCACGGACACGGAGTTTGGCTGCGTAAGAACACACGAGACCTTGTCACCAAGGTGCGCAATGACAAGGTGAAACGATTGGGACTGAAGAGAGGGCTCGAGGAGGTCGCAGCTCACCGGAGTTCGTTGAACTTGCCGTCGGCAACGGCGGAGCTCCGGGGATGCTCGTGGGCGGCCTGGTGGCTCTCGGGGTACGGGGCTTGGGGAAAAACGGAGAGGGGGTCGAGGGGGTTCTTCTAGGAGCAAAGGCGAGTTAAATGGGTGAGTAAATCGCCGGGAATCAATCGAATTGATTCGGCCGTTTCTCGGCTAGGTCGTGGGCGTGATTTGGGGAAGAAGGGGTCGCCGGGACTGGGATGACAGGTGGGGCCCACCTGTCGGCGAGTGAGCGCGCGCGCGCGCGCGCGGGGACGGGCCGCTGGCGGGCTGGATTGCGTCGCGCGCGCGGTAGATAGCTAGTGGGCTTCGGCCCACTGGCTGGCCCGACTCTTTTTTTTTTCTTTTTGAAAATTCTTTTCTGTTTTTAAATCTTTTGATTATAAAACAAATTCAAAACTATATTAAAACTTCTCAGAAAAATTCATAAAAATATAATTTGAAAAGCTTATGAAAAATAGATCCTCTTGACATTATTTTTGTCTAAAGTAAAAATAGAATAAAAGGAACATTATTATAAATTCAAAATAACAATTTTAAGGACATTAATTCAATTAAAACATATTTAAATAATTAAATTCAAATTTTATGTAATTCTTATGACAAGTTTAATGATGATGATGCATGGATGCAAAAGTTTTAAATTTTTCTGAAAATTGGGATGTTACAAACCTAACCCCCTTAAGATGAATCTCGCCCTCGAGATTCGGATTGGCTAGCAAATAGGTGAGGGTGATCTTCTTTAAGGTCATCTTCTCTTTCCCAAGTTGCTTCCTCTTCTGAATGGTGATTCCACTGTACTTTACAGAATTTGATGGTCTTGGTTCGGGTGACACGTTCTGCTGTCTCCAAAATCTTTATTGGTTTTTCTTCATAAGTGAGATCACTTTCTAGTTGTACTTCCTCTAGTGGCACCGTATCTCTTAGCAGTGTTTCTGCCATTTCTGGGTGACATTTCTTCAGCTGGCTGACATGAAACACACTGTGAACCGCGGAAAGTGCTTCCAGGATTTCCAATTCATAGGCGACCTCTCCTTTGCGGGATAATACCTTGAAGGGTCCAATAAATCTAGGTGCCAACTTTCCTTTGATTCCAAATCTTTTAACTCCCCGCATAGGTGAAACTCGGAGATAGACTCGATCACCCACTTCATACGTGACTTCTCTCCTTTTGGAGTCCGCATAACTTTTCTGTCTGGATTGTGCTATCTTTAAACGGTCTTTAATCAACCTCACTTTTTCCTCAGCCTCCTTGATTATGTCTGGTCCGAACAAACTACGTTCCCCTACACCACTCCACAGTAGTGGGGTAGTGCACTTTCTCCCTTACAGGGCTTCAAATGGCGACATCTCTATGCTCGCTTGATAGCTGTTGTTGTAAGAGATCTCGGCATATGGAAGATTATCATCCCAGCTTGACTTATAATCTAGAGCGCATTCTCTCAGCATATCTTCTAGGATCTGATTTACTCTTTCTGTCTGTCCATCCGTCTGCGGGTGAAACGCTGTACTAAACTCCAATCTCGTTTCGAGAGACTCATGTAATTGATTCCAGAAATGGGAAGTAAACTGAGTACCCCTATCCGACACAATTTTCTTGGGTACACCATGTAGACACACAATCCTCTTCATGTAGATGTCAGCTAGTTTGGCACTAGTCTAAGTAGTCTTTACGGGTATAAAGTGGGATACTTTCATCAGCCGATCGACTATAACCCATATAGAATCATACCCTGATTTAGTCCTGGGTAGACCCGTGATGAAATCCATACCAATCTGTTCCCATTTCCAATCTGGTACTGGTAACGGTTGTAGCAACCCTGCTGGTTTTTGGTGTTCCGCTTTCACACGACTGCAGACGTCACACTTTGCAATGTATTCTGCAATATCACGTTTCAAGTTGATCCACCAATACCTCTCCTTTACATCCATATACATCTTGGTGTTACCCGGATGTATGGAATAAGGTGAGTCATGAGCTTCTTGAAGTATTAACTTCCTGAGGTCGGCATTGTCAGGAACACAAATGCGTTCTTTATACCACACGGTTCCTTCTTCATCTTCTCTAAAATCTCTGGCCTTACCTTCGCTTAGGTTCTTCTTGATTTCTTTTATTGCTTTATCCTTTAACTGAGATGTCTTGATTTTGTTAAATAGAAGAGGTTGAACTTCTAAGGATGCTATGAATCCTTCAGGTACCACCTCTAATCGAAGGTCCTTAAACCCCTTACAAAGATCTTCCGGCAATTCCCCTGCCGTGAGTCCGTTTACATAAGTCTTACGGCTCAAGGCATCAGCCACTACATTGGCTTTCCCTGGGTGGTACTGTAGACTTAAATCATAGTCTTTGATCAATTCTAACCATCTCCTTTGACGCATGTTTAATTCCTTCTGAGTAAAGAAAAACTTGAGGCTTTTATGATCCGTAAAAACTTCACATCTCTTTCCCCATAAATATGGCCTCCATATCTTTAGCGCATGCACCACAGAAGCTAACTCTAAATCATGAGTAGGGTAGTTTACTTCATGATTTTTGAGTTGTCTTGAGGCGTAAGACACTACTTTGCCTTCTTGCATCAATACGCTTCCTAGGCCGCGATATGAAGCGTCGCAATAAACCTGGAAATCTTTCTCTAGATCTGGTAAGCATAATATTAGTGCCGACACCAAGCGCTTCTTTAATTCCTGAAAACTGATCTCACAAGCTTCCGTCCACTCAAATTTCTTTCCCTTCTTCAGTAGTTCAGTCAAGGCCTTGGCAATCTTGGAGAAGTTTTCAATGAATCTCCGGTAGTACCCTGCCAGTCCTAGAAAACTACGGATTTCTCCCACATTTTTGGGCGATTCCCAATTTGTCACAGCAGCAATTTTTTCAGGCTCCACTGCTATCCCATCCTTAGACACCAGGTGTCCTAGAAATCCTACTTGTTTTAACCAGAATTCACACTTGTTGAACTTAGCATATAATTTATGCTCTCGGAGCCTTTGCAATACCAGACGTAAATGTTCTTCGTGTTCTTTGTGACTTTTGGAGTAGACTAAGATGTCATCGATGAAGACAACAACAAACTTGTCCAGAAAATCCATAAACACCTTATTCATCATATTCATGAAATAGGCTGGAGCATTGGTTAACCCAAAAGGCATTACCGTGTACTCATACGATCCATATCTTGTAACGAAAGCAGTCTTGGGTATATCCATCTCTCTGACTTTCATCTGAAAGTACCCTGATCTAAGATCGATCTTGGAGAAGACGACAACCCCTTCTAGTTGATCGAACAGTTCATTGATTTTGGGTAGCGGATACTTGTTCTTGATTGTATGTTCATTTATGTCACGGTAATCGGTGACTAATCTCTGAGTACTATCCTTCTTCTTGACAAAAAGAATCGGGGCTCCCCAGGGTGAAGAACTTGGACGGATAAAGCCTTTCTGTAAAAACTCTTCCAGTTGTTTCTTGAGTTCTTTCAGTTCATCAGTTGCCATTGGGTAGGGCCTTTTAGCAATTGGTCCTGTCCCCGGTTTTAGTTCTATGAGGAACTCTACATCTCTATCGGGTGGCATTCCTGGTAGTTCTTCCGGAAACACGTCAGGGTATTCCTTAACTATAAGGACCTCACCGAGACTAACCTCGTTAAGAGAATTTAGCCTAACCTTCTTTAGTTCAAACTTTGATCTAAAGTTGATCTTCGAGCCTTCTGGAGTGGTGAGAGTGATGGTTCTATTTGCGCAGTCTATGATTCCTGCATAGCGGGTCATCCAATCCATCCCTATGATAACATCCAGGCCTTGTGTTTCTAGGATGATCAAGTCCGAAGGAAACTGATGCTTTCCAATCTTCAGACTCAACTGTCTACAGCCAGAGGTTACTACCATCTCTCCGCCCGGAGAGCTTACTCTAATGGGGCTTCCTATATTTTCCACTACTAACCCATGTTTGTTTACAAAAGCTCTTGAAATGAAAGAATGCGATGCTCCAGTATCAAATAAAACTAATGCTGGGCATGAATTTAGAACGTACCAATGACAGCATCAGGTTCATCGTACACTTCTTCCACATTGATGTGGTTCACCTGTCCTTTCTGGAAGGGATTGGGCTTGGCAGCTTCTGCGGCCTTCTTTTCGGGGCAGTCAGTGGCGTAGTGACCCTTGTTATTGCACTTGAAGCATAGGACTTGGCTGATATCTTTCTTATATTCGGGGTTTGGGCGATGTTGTCCATTATTGTGGCCAGCATTTCCATTTCCCTGGTGATTCCCATTGTTTCCCTTGAAACCACCACTATGGTTGTGAAAATGATGTTTATGGTTGCTTCCTCCACTAGGATAGTGACCAGGTTTATAACTCGGGTTTGCATCTTGAGGGAAAGATCTCTTGAAAGAAGTCTCAGAATGGGGTTTGTGAACATTCAACTTTCTCTTCCTATTTTCAGCCTTCTTGATGTTATCCTCTAGTATGATAGCCTGATCTAGGAGAGTCTGATAATTTGGGGCGTATGCCACTGTCAAAGGGATCTTCAGCTCGTCACTCAGCCCATTTAGGAATTTTGCCTTCCTCTTTGCCTCGGTGTTAATGTCTTCAGAGGCATAACGGGAAAGGGCATGGAAATCAGCCATGTACTCCTTAAGGCTCCTATTTCCTTGTCTCAGGTTTCTGAACTCTTCCTGCTTCAAGTTCATAATGCCCGAGGAGATATGAGCATTACGAAAACCTTCCTTGAAATTTTCCCAAGTCATGGTTTCTAGTGGGTGGGTGATTTGATAGGTTTCCCACCACTAGATTGCTGGTCCTTCCAACAGATGAGTGGTGAACCTCACCTTCTCAGCGTCAGTACATTCACAAGTCACCAGATCCCTGTCCACTGAACGCAGCCAGTCATCTGCCACAATGGGTTCAGTTGCAGTGGAGAACTTGTTCGGTCGGAGCCTCAGAAATCTGGTAAGTCTATCCACATGGGGGGGTGGTGGCGGAGGCGGGTTGTGGTTGTTGTTGTTGTTGTTGTTGGTTGCCGCAATGAACTGGGTCATCATAGTCTTTAGCTGAGCTTGAGCAGCCATCAACTGTTGTATAGCATCATTGTTGTTGTGGTCGTTGTTGTTGTTGTTGTTGTTATCGGGCGTACGACGGGGAGGCATCTGTGATTTGTATAGGTGAGCTTTTAGACGGAAAGGTCTAATGAGAAAGATTACCCCAACAAACAAACAACCTAAGGAACAAACAAACATCACACAACTCAAAACTTTGGATTAATCATACATGAGAGTTTTGGAAAATAAAATGCGAGGTTCCTTGGAATACAATGGAAGGTACTGCCTTATCACAAGTTGATAGGTCAATACAAGACTAAGATAACGATGAGGTGTAAATAAATGGTAGTCTCGCTAACGAACTACTCGACCATGTCGTCTTCTTCTTCTTCTTCTTCTTCAATTTCCTGAATCTCGATTCCTTCATTGTCGAGTACTTCCCTTAATTCCTTCACTTCTTTCTCCAGGGCAGAGTTCTTCTCTTGCAGTTCCCTTTTCTCAGTACGAAGACGCTTGATCAAGTCACTATCAGCTTCAAACTCGACTTCATTTCTCTCGAGTTCTGCCTTCTGTTCTCTGATAGTCTTGTTTTTCTCTTGAACCCTTTTCTCCTGTCTCTTGTATTTCTCCTCTTGTGAAGCAAACTTTTCTTCTTGGGCCTTAGTCACTTCCTCTTGAGCTTTTATATTTTCCTCGTTCTCCTTGAGTAAGGCACACAACTCATCGTTCTTCAGAAGTTCAGTGCGTCTATCCTCATAAAGTTCTGTGACGAGGACCTCCAACTCCTGGAAATACAGACTAAGGGGCTTTGCTTTGCCTCTATCTCCAACATCAAAGAGGTATGGTTCTCCCTCCTCATTTCTCCTTCCAAAGAAAATGGAGTAGTGGCCCCTCAACTCTGCGCTATAGCGTCCGCAGAGACGTCCAATCAGGTCCTGCATGACGAGATTGAGTCCTTTTTCTTTGGAGTCACTAACCATTTTGATTTCCAACGGGGGCTCTTCTCCACGTCCTGGCTGAGTTGCTTTTATTCGCCAACAGCCTTCCTTGTTAAACTTCTTCAGGATGAAGCCCTTAACTTGAGGTAGCGGTAAACCTATCTTCTCGCCGATGTCGAGAAGGTAGCAAACAAAACGGGTGTCCTCGAAGTCCTCCGCAGTGGTGAAGTGGAAGCTCGTCATCCTTTAGGAAGAAAGAAAAGAATTTAAAACAAGAAATGTGTAAGGTAAGGAGGTACTAGTCCTAAGTGTATTATTAAATTAGAGTCAAAACTAAGTCAAATCTCAATGTGATCAACAAATATAAACAACTCTTTGTAAATTGGATATTCACTATAGTGAGAGAGACAGACACCCGGCCAGCCACTTAATTGTGGAACAGGTCTCATGTACGCGGACATGTAAGGTTTGTTTCCAGGCCACTTCATCTCACTATGCCGCTAGGATCCAAAAATACTTAAGTAGTCAATACTATGATCAAAAGGTTTTTCCAATCCTAAGGGCTCGAACCTACAGGCAACAAAGTGCTCTGATACCATCTGTAGTGTACCTGCACCTAAAATATGGCAGATACCTGTGTATAGTGCAAATCCCTGGATCGATTCGTTTGCACACACAGTTACGATGAAATATCACAACAAAGTATCAATTGATTACAACGCTGATCCAGACTTAGAAAATATTCATTACAAATTTGCATAGCATACAGCTAGCATTACACAGAGTAAACAACGGAAAATTTATTCTTCATGGAGTCCCCAATCATCATCATGTGCCACAGGCGAGCATGTTGGTTGAAGACTCGAAACCCTTAGTAAAACTTTCACTCATCATCAGGACAGTCTGCAACAAGATATATATTGCAACAACGTGGGTCAGAACCATTAAAATGGAATTGGCAAGTGACACTATGGTGGACACTTAGAGGAATAACTCTATGACCTATATGCTTATTTGGCTGGTGGAGATCAAGGCTATTTTGCAGAAAGCAAGTTTTTCCCTAATCTCTTTTGAAAACACTTTTCTTCTATTCGAGACATCCGTGACATGAAATCCACTGTCTCATTCTACCCTTGTTCACCCATCAAGTTTTTAATTTATAAGTTGGAATGGTGGAATCCTCCGTTGACATCCTCGTTCAGCTGCTCAATTGTCCGTTTCCGGGGACACGGCTAAGTACTTAGATTTTAACTCTGCAGAGTTTGTGCACGTTCACCATTGTACCCATTCAACACATGTTACCCTTTTCACACCATTTGTGATAAGGAAAGGAAAGAATGAGACGAGATCTTTCAGAAGCATTTTCCCTTCCACTCTGGCCTGACGCGCTCCACCTACAAATCCTCTACCACCACCTATCAGGCCGGGAAGAGTCCACGCAGCTTAGTTGATCAAGCCAGAGCCCATATTGGCAATGGCTGCACGAGAAGCAATCTTCACTTGGAGTTCTTCAGATTGCTTTGCTCCTGGGTGGCCTTCCACAAGTGAATATTCCACAGGTAAAACCCCTGAGAACAACACTCAACTCATACAGCCAAGCAACCAACTCCCACCCAGGTGTTTGATTAAAACTTGGTAGACTTATCTTTTTCATCATAATAGTTTTTGCATAGCATCACTATTCTACTAAGTAATTTCATAGGAACCTAGACACAGGAATAAAGAGATCAATCATGGCTTGCATAGCAATGCTATCCTACACATGCTTATAGAAATACTCTACTCATGCATAGAAATAATAGGACTTTTATGGGGGTGTGCCACTTGCCTTGGCAATCGGGAGTGCAGCAGTTACAGTTGCAAAGATTCTCGTTTCCCTCCGAATAGTCTAACAAAGAAATAAAGAGCCACACATAAACACACAAGCAAAGGTTCATACAAAGAAGATATATGCTATGCATGGGATGAGATGCAACAATTTATTTCCAACGTCTAGAAACTATCCCTTTGGATTTTCAAGATATATGCATGAACAAATTTTTGATTTGTTTCTATTATTTAATCATGAATAAAGGGTTAATGACAAGGACTTTAGTTCACTTAAATAAAATTTCGAAATTAAATTTTGTAAAAATGACATTTGGGCAGAGTGCATCTAAACAAGTTGTTAGCAATTTGCTTTACTCAAAAATAAATTTTCTAACTAAAGTTATGTCAAAAACACTTAAACTACTCTCAAATATATTTGAAAATTTTGTGTGTGTCAAAACAGAAAACAAATGATGCCAAAGTGTTCTACTGGTTCCAAGGATCTCAAATATATAAAAATATTTAAATTTGGATAAACAGATAAAAAGTAGTGATAAAAACAGTATGCAGGGTGTTTTCTGCAAAACTGCCAAATTAAATAAAATAGGAAAAAGAAATTACACGTCAGCGCTGACGGGGCGCTGACTGTGCGCTGACTGGGCATGCTGACGTGTTTAAGTGATTTGATCTGGGCCGTCAGATCTGGATCTTGCGGTCCAGATCAATCGTACCGTTTCGTTTAAAAAGATCTAATCCTAACCGTAGGATCGAGATCGTACGGCCTACACGCGTTGACCAACAACGGGCGGCGCTAGGTCGCCGGAGGACCTCGCCGGAGCAGCGCGCGCGGCGGCGACACGCACGGCATCGCACGTTCTAGACGTTCTACTGCGTTCCGAGACATGTGGGTCATACCTACAGGTAGAGGGCGTCGAGGCGACGTTGTTGGCGAAGTAGTGGAGATCGTAGCTCCTCCTGCCTCCTCTGGTTGCTCGCCGGAGATGCGCACGGCGGAGGTTCTCGTCGGTGAGCACGGACATGGAGTTTGGCTGCGTAAGAACACACGAGACCTTGTCACCAAGGTGCGCAATGACAAGGTGAAACGATTGGGAGTGAAGAGAGGGCTCGAGGAGGTCGCAGCTCACCGGAGTTCGTTGAACTTGCCGTCGGCAACGGAGGAGCTCCGGGGATGCTCGTGGGCGGCCTGGTGGCTCTCGGGGTACGGGGCTTGGGGCAAAACGGAGAGGGGGTCGAGGGGGTTCTTATAGGAGCAACGGCGAGTTAAATGGGTGAGTAAATCGCCGGGAATCAATCGAATTGATTCGGCCGTTTCTTAGCTAGGTCGTGGGCGTGATTTGGGGAAGAAGGGGTCGCCGGGACGGGGATGACAGGTGGGGCCCACCTGTCGGCGAGTGAGCGCGCGCGCGCGGGCGGGAACGGGCCGCTGGCGGGCTGGATTGCATCGCGCGCGCGGTAGATAGCTAGTGGGCTTCGGCCCACTGGCTGGCCCGACTCTTTTTTTTTTTTGAAAATTCTTTTCTGTTTTAAAATCTTTTGATTGTAAAACAAATTCAAAACTATATTAAAACTTCTCAGAAAAATTCATAAAAATATAATTTGAAAAGCTTATGAAAAATAGATCCTTTTGACATTATTTTTTCTAAAGTAAAAATAGAATAAAAGGAACATTATTATAAATTCAAAATAACAATTTTAAGGACATTAATTCAATTAAAACATATTTAAATAATTAAATTCAAATTTTATGTAATTCTTATGACAAGTTTAATGATGATGATGCATGGATGCAAAAGTTTTAAATTTTTCTGAAAATTGGGATGTTACAAACCTAACCCCCTTAAGATGAATCTCGCCCTCGAGATTCGGATTGGCTAGCAAATAGGTGAGGGTGATCTTCTTTAAGGTCATCTTCTCTTTCCCAAGTTGCTTCCTGTTCTGAATGGTGATTCCACTGTACTTTACAGAATTTGATGGTCTTGGTTCGGGTGACACGTTCTGCTGTCTCCAAAATCTTTATTGGTTTTTCTTCATAAGTGAAATCACTTTCTAGTTGTACTTCCTCTAGTGGCACCGTATCTCTTAGCAGTGTTTCTGCCATTTCTGGGTGACATTTCTTCAGCTGGCTGACATGAAACACACTGTGAACCGCGGAAAGTGCTTCCGGGAGTTCCAATTCATAGGCGACCTCTCCTTTGCGGGATAATACCTTGAAGGGTCCAATAAATCTAGGTGCCAACTTTCCTTTGATTCCAAATCTTTTAACTCCCCGCATAGGTGAAACTCGGAGATAGACTCGATCACCCACTTCATACGTGACTTCTCTCCTTTTGGAGTCCGCATAACTTTTCTGTCTGGATTGTGCTATCTTTAAACGGTCTTTAATCAACCAGACTTTTTCCTCAGCCTCCTTGATTATGTCTGGTCCGAACAAACTACGTTCCCCTACGCCACTCCACAGTAGTGGGGTAGTGCACTTTCTCCCATACAGGGCTTCAAATGGCGACATCTCTATGCTCGCTTGATAGTTGTTGTTGTAAGAGAACTTGGCATATGGAAGATTATCATCCCAGCTTGACTTATAATCTAGAGTGCATGCTCTCAGCATATCTTCTAGGATCTGATTTACTCTTTCTGTCTGTCCATCCGTCTGCGGGTGAAACGCTGTACTAAACTCCAATCTCGTTCCCAGAGACTCATGTAATTGATTCCAGAAATGGGAAGTAAACTGAGTACCCCTATCCGACACAATTTTCTTGGGAACACCATGTAGACACACAATCCTCTTCATGTAGATGTCAGCTAGTTTGGCACTAGTGGAAGTAGTCTTTACGGGTATAAAGTGGGATACTTTCGTCAGCCGATCGACTATAACCCATATAGAATCATACCCTGATTTAGTCCTGGGTAGACCCGTGATGAAATCCATACCAATATGTTCCCATTTCCAATCTGGTACTGGTAACGGTTGTAGCAACCCTGCTGGTTTTTGGTGTTCCGCTTTCACACGACTGCAGACGTCACACTTTGCAATGTATTCTGCAATATCACGTTTCAAGTTGATCCACCAATACGTCTCCTTTACATCCATATACATCTTGGTGTTACCCGGATGTATGGAATAAGGTGAGTCATGAGCTTCTTGAAGTATTAACTTCCTGAGGTCGGCATTGTCAGGAACACAAATACGTTCTTTATACCACACGGTTCCTTCTTCATCTTCTCTAAAATCTCTGGCCTTACCTTCGCTTAGGTTCTTCTTGATTTCTTTTACTGCTTTATCCTCTAACTGAGTTGTCTTGATTTTTTTAAATAGAAGAGGTTGAACTTCTAAGGATGCTATGAATCCTTCAGGTACCACCTCTAATCGAAGGTCCTTAAATCCCTTACAAAGATCTTCCGGCAATTCCCCTGCCGTGAGTCCGTTTACATAAGTATTACGGCTCAAGGCATCAGCCACTACATTGGCTTTCCCTGGGTGGTACGGTAGACTTAAATCATAGTCTTTGATCAATTCTAACCATCTCCTTTGACGCATGTTTAATTCCTTCTGAGTAAAGAAATACTTGTGGCTTTTATGATCCATAAAAACTTCACATCTCTTTCCCCATAAATATGGCCTCCATATCTTTAGCGCATGCACCACATAAGCTAACTCTAAATCATGAGTAGGGTAGTTTACTTCATGATTTTTGAGTTGTCTTGAGGCGTAAGACACTACTTTGCCTTCTTGCATCAATACGCTTCCTAGGCCGCGATATGAAGCGTCGCAATAAACCTGGAAGTCTTTCTCTAGATCTGGTAAGCATAATACTGGTGCCGACACCAAGCGCTTCTTTAATTCCTGAAAACTGATCTCACAAGCTTCCGTCCACTCAAATTTCTTTCCCTTCTTCAGTAGTTCAGTCAAGGCCTTGGCAATCTTGGAGAAGGTTTCAATGAATCTCCGGTAGTACCCTGCCAGTCCTAGAAAACTGCGGATTACTCCCACATTTTTGGGCGATTCCCAATTTGTCAGAGCAGCAATTTTTTCAGGGTCCACTGCTATCCCATCCTTAGACACCAGGTGTCCTAGAAATCCTACTTGTTTTAACCAGAATTCACACTTGTTGAACTTAGCATATAATTTATGCTCTCGGAGCCTTTGCAATACCAGACGTAAATGTTCTTCGTGTTCTTTGTGACTTTTGGAGTAGACTAAGATGTCATCGATGAAGACAACAACAAACTTGTCCAGAAAATCCATAAACACCTTATTCATCATATTCATGAAATAGGCTGGAGCATTGGTTAACCCAAAAGGCATTACCGTGTACTCATACGATCCATATCTTGTAACGAAAGCAGTCTTGGGTATATCCATCTCTCTGACTTTCATATGAAAGTACCCTGATCTGAGATCGATCTTGGAGAAGACGACAACCCCTTCTAGTTGATCGAACAGTTCATTGATTTTGGGTAGCGGATACTTGTTCTTGATTGTATGTTCATTTATGTCACGGTAATCGGTGACTAATCTCTGAGTACTATCCTTCTTCTTGACAAAAAGAATCGGGGCTCCCCAGGGTGATGAACTTGGACGGATAAAGCCTTTCTGTAAAAACTCTTCCAGTTGTTTCTTGAGTTCTTTCAGTTCATCAGTTGCCATTGGGTAGGGCCTTTTAGCAATTGGTCCTGTCCCCGGTTTTAGTTCTATGAGGAACTCTACATCTCTATCGGGTGGCATTCCTGGTAGTTCTTCCGGAAACACGTCAGGGTATTCCTTAACTATAAGGACCTCACCGAGACTAACCCCCTTAAGAGAATTTAGCCTCACCTTCTTTAGTTCAAACTTTGATCTAAAGTTGATCTTCGAGCCTTCTGGAGTGGTGAGAGTGATGGTTCAATTTGCGCAGTCTATGATTCCTGCATAGCGGGTCATCCAATCCATCCCTATGATAACATCCAGGCCTTGTGTTTACAGGATGATCAAGTCCGTAGGAAACTGATGCTTTCCAATCTTCAGACTCAACTGTCTACAGCCAGAGGTTACTAGCATCTCTCCGCCCGGAGAGCTTACTCTAATGGGGCTTCCTATATTTTCCACTACTAACCCATGTTTGTTTACAAAAGCTCTTGAAATGAAAGAATGCGATGCTCCAGTATCAAATAAAACTAATGTTGGGCATGAATTTAGCAAGAACGTACCAATGACAGCATCAGGTTCATCGTACACTTCTTCCACATTGATGTGGTTCACCTGTCCTTTCTGGAAGGGATTGGGCTTGGCAGCTTCTGCGGCCTTCTTTTCGGGGCAGTCAGTGGCGTAGTGACCCTTGTTATTGCACTTGAAGCATAGGACTTGGCTGATATCTTTCTTATATTCGGGGTTTGGGCGATGTTGTCCATTGTTGTGGCCAGCATTTCCATTTCCCTTGTGATTCCATTGTTTCCCTTGAAACCACCACTATGGTTGTGACCATGATGTTTATGGTTGCTTCCTCCACTAGGATAGTGACCAGGTTTATAACTCGGGTTTGCATCTTGAGGGAAAGATCTCCTGAAAGAAGTCTCAGAATGGGGTTTGTGAACATTCAACTTTCTCTTCCTATTTTCAGCCTTCTTGATGTTATCCTCTAGTATGATAGCCTGATCTAGGAGAATCTGATAATTTGGGGCGTATGCCACTGTCAAAGGGATCTTCAGCTCGTCACTCAGCCCATTTAGGAATTTTGCCTTCCTCTTTGCCTCGGTGTTAATGTCTTCAGAGGCATAACGGGAAAGGGCATGGAAATCAGCCATGTACTCCTTAAGGCTCCTGTTTCCTTGTCTCAGGTTTCTGAACTCTTCCTGCTTAAAGTTCATAATGCCCGAGGAGATATGAGCATTACGAAAACCTTCCTTGAAATTTTCCCAAGTCATGGTTTCTAGTGGGTGGGTGATTTGATAGGTTTCCCACCACTGGATTGCTGGTCCTTTCAACAGATGAGTGGTGAACCTCACCTTCTCAGCGTCAGTACATTCACAAGTCACCAGATCCCTGTCCACTGAACGCAGCTAGTCATCTGCCACAATGGGTTCAGTTGCAGTGGAGAACTTGTTCGGTCGGAGCCTCAGAAATCTGCTAAGTCTATCCACATGGGGGGGGGGGTGGTGGCGGAGGCGGGTTGTGGTTGTTGTTGTTGTTGGTTGCCGCAATGAACTGGGTCATCATAGTCATTAGCTGAGCTTGAGCAGCCATCAAATGTTGTATAGCATCATTGTTGTTGTGGTCGTTGTTGTTGTTGTTGTTGTTGTTGTTATAATCGGGCGTACGACGGGGAGGCATCTGTGATTTGTATAGGTGAGCTTTTAGACGGAAAGGTATAATGAGAAAGATTACCCCAACAAACAAACAACCTAAGGAACAAACAAACATCACACAACTCAAAACTTTGGATTAATCAGACATGAGAGTTTTGGAAAATAAAACGCGAGGTTCCTCGGAATACAATGGAAGGTACTGCCTTATCACAAGTTGATAGGTCAATACAAGACTAAGATAACGATGAGGTGTAAATAAATGGTAGTCTCGCTAACGAACTACTCAACCATGTCGTCTTCTTCTTGTTCAATTTCCTGAATCTCGATTCCTTCATTGTCAAGTACTTCCCTTAATTCCTTCACTTCTTTCTCAAGGGCAGAGTTCTTCTCTTGCAGTTCCCTTTTCTCAGTACGAAGACGCTTGATCAAGTCACTATCAGCTTCAAACTCGACTTCATTGCTCTCGAGTTCTGCCTTCTGTTCTCTGATAGTCTTGTTTTTCTCTTGAACCCTTTTCTCCTGTCTCTTTTATTTCTCCTCTTGTGAAGCAAACTTTTCTTCTTGGGCCTTAGTCACTTCCTCTTGAGCTTTTATCTTTTCCTCGTTCTCCTTGAGTAAGGCACACAACTCATCGTTCTTCAGAAGTTCAGTGCGTCTATCCTCATAAAGTTCTGTGACGAGGACCTCCAACTCCTGGAAATACATACTAAGGGGCTTTGCTTTGCCTCTATCTCCAACATCAAAGAGGTATGGTTCTCCCTCCTCATTTCTCCTTCCAAAGAAAATGGAGTAGTGGCCCCTCAACTCTGCGCTATAGCATCCGCAGAGACGTCCAATCAGGTCCTGCATGACGAGATTGAGTCCTTTTTCTTTGGAGTCACTAACCATTTTGATTTCCAACGGGGGCTCTTCTCCACGTCCTGGCTGAGTTGCTTTTATTCCTTAACAGCCTTCCTTGTTAAACTTCTTCAGGATGAAGCACTTAACTTGAGGTAGCGGTAAACCTATCTTCTCGCCGATGTCGAGAAGGTAGCAGCCAAAACGGGTGTCCTCGAAGTCCTCCGCAGTGGTGAAGTGGAAGCTCGCCATCCTTTAGGAAGAAAGAAAAGAATTTAAAACAAGAAATGTGTAAGGTAAGGAGGTACTAGTCATAAGTGTATTATTAAATTAGAGTCAAAACTAAGTCAAATCTCAATGTGATCAACAAATATAAACAACTCTTTGTAAATTGGATATTCACTATAGTGAGAGAGACAGACACCCGACCAGCCACTTAATTGTGGAACAGGTCTCATGTACGCGGACATGTAAGGTTTGTTTCCAGGCCTCTTCATCTCACTATGCCGCTAGGATCCAAAAATACTTAAGTAGTCAATACTATGATCAAAAGTTTTTTCCAATCCTAAGGGCTCGAACCTACAGGCAACACAGTGCTCTGATACCATCTGTAGTGTACCTGCACCTAAAATATGGCAGATACCTATGTATAGTGCAAATCCCTGGATCGATTCGTTTGCACACACAGTTACGATGTAATATCACAACAAAGTATCAATTTATTACAACGCTGATCCAGACTTAGAAAATATTCATTACAAATTTGCATAGCATACAGCTAGCAGTACACAGAGTAAACAACGGAAAATTTATTCTTCATGGAGTCCCCAATCATCATCATGTGCCACAGGCGAGCATGTTGGTTGAAGACTCGAAACCCTTAGTAAAACTTTCACTCATCATCAGGACAGTCTGCAATAAGATATATATTACAACAACGTGGGTCAGAACCATTAAAATGGAACTGGCAAGTGACACTATGGTGGACACTTAGAGGAATAACTCAATGACCTATATGCTTATTTGGCTGGTGGAGCTCAAGGCTATTTTGCAGAAAGCAAGTTTTTCCCTAATCTCTTTTGAAAACTCTTTTCTTCTATTCGAGACATCCGTGGCATGAAATCCACTATCTCATTCTACCCTTGTTCACCCATCAAGTTTTTTATTTATAAGTTGGAATGGTGGAATCCTCCGTTGACATCCTCGTTCAGCTGCTCAATTGTCCGTTTCCGGGGACACGGCTAAGTACTTAGATTTTAACACTGCAGAGGTTGTGCATGTTCACCATTGTACCCATTCAACCCAGGTTACCCTTTTCACACCATTTGTGATAAGGAAAGGAAAGAATGAGACGAGATCTTTCAGAAGCATTTTCCCTTCCACTCTGGCCTGACGCGCTCCACCTACAAATCCTCTACCACCACCTGTCAGGCCGGGAAGAGTCCATGCAGCTTAGTTGATCAAGCCAGAGCCCATATTGGCAATGGCTGCACGAGAAGCAATCTTCACTTGGAGTTCTTCAGATTCCTTTGCTCCTGGGTGGCCTTCCACAAGTGAATATTCCACAGGTAAAACCCCTGGGAACAACACTCAACTCATACAGCCAAGCAACCAACTCCCACCCAGGTGTTTGATTAAAACTTGGTAGACTTATCTTTTTCATCGAAATAGTTTTTGCATAGCATCACTATTCTACTAAGTAATTTCATAGGAACCTAGACACAGGAATAAAGAGATCTATCATGGCTTGCATAGCAATGCTATCCTAGAAAATACTCTACTCATGCATAGAAATAATAGGACTTTTATGGGGGTGTGCCACTTGCCTTGGCAATCGGGAGTGCAGCAGTTACAGTTGCAAAGATTCTCGTTTCCCTCCGAATAGTCTAACAACGAAATAAAGAGCCACACATAAACACACAAGCAAAGGTTCATACAAAGAAGATATATGCTATGCATGGGATGAGATGCAACAATTTATTTCCAACGTCTAGAAACTATCCCTTTGGATTTTCAAGATATATGCATGAACACATTTTTGATTTATTTCTATTATTTAATCATGAATAAAGGGTTAATGACAAGGACTTTAGTTCACTTAAATAAAATTTCGAAATTAAATTTCGTAAAAATGACATTTGGGCAGAGGTCATCTAAACAAGTTGTTAGCAATTTGCTTTACTCAAAAATAAATTTTCTAACTAAAGTTATGTCAAAAACACTTAAACTACTCTCAAAAATATTTGAAAATTTTGTGTGTGTCAAAACAGAAAACAAATGATGCCAAAGTGTTCTACTGGTTCCAAGGATCTCAAATATATAAAAATATTTAAATTTGGATAAACAGATAAAAAGTAGTGATAAAAACAGTATGCAGGGTGTTTTCTGCAAAACTGCCAAATTAAATAAAATAGGAAAAAGAAATTACACGTCAGCGCTGACGGGGCGCTGACTGTGCGCTGACTGGGCATGCTGACGTGTTTAAGTGATTTGATCTGGGCCGTCAGATCTGGATCTGGCGGTCCAGATCAACCGTACCGTTTCGTTTAAAAAGATCTAATCCTAACCGTAGGATCGAGATCGTACGGCCTACACGCGTTGACCAACAACGGGCGGCGCTAGGTCGCCGGAGCAGCGCGCGCGGCGGCATCGCACGTTCTAGACGTTCTACTGCGTTCCGAGACATGTGGGTCATACCTACGGGTAGAGGGCGTCGAGGCGACGTTGTTGGCGAAGTAGTGGAGATCGTAGCTCCTCCTGCCTCCTCTGGTTGCTCGCCGGAGATGCACACGGCGGAGGTTCTCGTCGGTGAGCACGGACACGGAGTTTGGCTGCGTAAGAACACACGAGACCTTGTCACCAAGGTGCGCAATGACAAGGTGAAACGATTGGGAGTGAAGAGAGGGCTCGAGGAGGTCGCAGCTCACCGGAGTTCGTTGAACTTGCCGTCGGCAACGGCGGAGCTCCGGGGATGCTCGTGGGCGGCCTGGTGGCTCTCGGGGTACGGGGCTTGGGGCAAAACGGAGAGGGGGTCGAGGGGGTTCTTATAGGAGCAACGGCGAGTTAAATGGGTGAGTAAATCGCCGGGAATCAATCGAATTGATTCGGCCGTTTCTCGGCTAGGTCGTGGGCGTGATTTGGGGAAGAAGGGGTCGCCGGGACGGGGATGACAGGTGGGGCTCACCTGTTGGCGAGTGAGCGCGCGGGCGGGCGGGGACGGGCCGTTGGCGGGCTGGATTGCGTCGCGCGCGCGGTAGATAGCTAGTGGGCTTCGGCCCACTGGCTGGCCCGACTTTTTTTTTTGAAAATTCTTTTCTGTTTTTAAATCTTTTGATTATAAAACAAATTCAAAACTATATTAAAACTTCTCAGAAAAATTCATAAAAATATAATTTGAAAAGCTTATGAAAAATAGATCCTTTTGACATTATTTTTGTCTAAAGTAAAAATAGAATAAAAGGATCATTATTATAAATTCAAAATAACAATTTTAAGGACATAAATTCAATTAAAACATATTTAAATAATTAAATTCAAAATTTATGTAATTCTTATGACAAGTTTAATGATGATGATGCATGGATGCAAAAGTTTTAAATTTTTCTGAAAATTGGGATGTTACATTGTGCGGGAGCGTAATCCCCGCTATTCGGTCTACGAGGGTACGTATTCCGATCTCCGCCGTACTACTATATCTGCATAGTGTAGATCTTGGCTAGTTTAAGGATATCGTTGCTAGGAATTTTTTTGTTTTCTGCACACGATCCCCTTCAGTGGTATCAGAGCCGATCTATCGTAGATATAGTTGTACGCTGTTTGAACCCATGTTCTGCACGGGGGCACCGTTCCTGTTATTTGCTGCCCTCTAGCGTGCACTTGTGATTCCAGCGGCATCGAGTTGATGAAGCGGCCCGGACCGACTTTACGCGTACGCTTACGCGAGACTGGTTCCACTACTGACATACGGCTTGTACCGTATCTGTGGCTGGCGGGTGCCTGTTTCTCTCTCTTTAGTTGGTCTTGCATTTTCAATGGAGGGCCCGAAAGGGATGCTTAAATATGCAATTATTGGATCGTTGTTGTGGTCATAAGGTTCGTAGGTATGAAGCGGTTCTATTTACGAAAGCCCCAAGCCACGTAAAATATGCAAAAGATAAAGTAGAAGCGTCTAACTTTATTTTGCAGGGGCTATGTGATATGGTCAAGGCAGGTTTATTAAATTGTTTATAAACTGCGGGCGCCAAGAAGACCATGGCGCAATGGACTATATCACATTGCATTACATTTGATGTTTTGTGTGCATCATATATTGTGTGATTGTATATATAGTATATATATTAGTTACACGGCGGTAGCTATATAAGATGATCCCTTCAAAATACCACTAGTGTTCTCCCTCCAACGCGCACCACCAAGAAAGTTCTACATTATGAGGCAGGCCGTGATGATCGGGTGTCAGACATCTCGTCGTTCGCATACAGTGGGTGTAAGCCATGTTGCACAAGCGTCAGCGTGGAGGTTTTTGGTGACGAGCCTAGCATATTCAGAAATATGGCCTCGGAACAGGGAGACCGAAAGGTCGAGCACGAGTCACAAAATTGGTGTGGCGGACTTTTGTCTACTCTTGAAGTTGTGCCGCCGGCTCTGATGACGAGGGGTGGTGCAATGGATGGGGGTCGTGTAATCGCTTAAACGACTAGGAGGGATGTTCGTTTGAGTGGGAGTTCGGATAGTTATTTTCTAAAATACTAGAACTCAGAATATAATGAACATAGTCTGTTTTGCAAACCTTTGTAGATATTAACCATTGTGATAGCATCTTTTCAAATTAGGCGCATTCCTGCGATTGAGAAACTTAAAAGGTTGGGTCCAAACTTCATATTTTTATACTTTAGCTTGAGGATACTCCTTGTTTAAACCGTTAGCTCTTTGTGTTACAATACCCGCTAGGAGATAAACCCGGAGATTCCGCTAACAAAAGATAATTTGGATTATCGGATTTTGTGCGGATGATATCATCATAGTCAAGTGTATGCTATGATCTCTGCCATAGAGAACCAACGGTGGGTACGAGTTTTTAGATCGCAAACATATGATATGGTCGCTAAACTCGGGGTACCCCAAACGTTGGGTTGATGAAGTTTATCAGTACGTTGACTGATTGTCTTCTCAACCAAGATGGAAGAGAATACACACATTGAGGGAGCACGTGGCGGTCATACTTAATGACATATGTTCATACTCAGTGAACACTGAGACGCCTCGCTCAGCTCAATCACTGGATGACAGACATCGTTGCCAAGTGCAAATCCTCTGTCATAGACTATGTCATGCCAGGGGAATCGTTCACCTTCATGGTTCTTGATTATGGTGGAAGTATCAAGAAAATGAAACAGATCGCCGGAAGTCATCAATGATGATGGTGTATATATGATATACATGTTATGAATGTTTTAGCTAAGCAAGTACTCGCAGTAGTGACTAAGTTTTGAACTAGTCATGTTTTGTGAAAACCAGGTTTACGGCTTGAGTAGCTTGAAAGGATGAGGCGACATTGCGTGTTGATAATGGCAATCAAGTTGTTGTGATGGCCATATACACTCTCCCTCTAGATCTACCATTTGGGTAAATTCTTTATGATCGCCTGTTAGTATGATCGTTACAAGTGTGTCTCCTCTAGCGAGACACTTGTTCATACATGATAGTGACAAATTGGTGTCCTATATTTATGAAGTCATGATCATATGCCGATTTGAATTTAGATGGTAGAAGCTCCCACATTCATAATATTAATGCCAAAGGATACAAACTTAATAAAGACACCACATATGTGTGGCACTACCGTTTAGTCATGTCAATGTTATTGTCAATGCATTAGCTCCATATCGGATGGACCTACAAGTCCTAAGATTTGATCTTTTGACACTTGCAAAATAACTGTGACACCGTTTTTGGAAACCGGGCATATAACTTATTGATAGTCATACATAGAGATGTATGTGGTTCAATGAAGTAATTGACGGGTAGTGGAGACCTTTATTTCGTGAACTTCACTTAACGTTTTGAGTATGGCTTGTTGAGAATCGTGCATTTCGGTGTATGTGAATCAATGAAGTACTTTAACGTGTAGTGGAAGTCTTTATTTCATAGACTTCATGAACATTCGAATAGATATATGGATATCCACTCGGGGAATGTTGGCCTGGAAATTTTGATTCAATCAAACAAGTCCAGAATGAAGTAGGAAATAAACTTAACAAGAAAATCAAATTCCCGCGATGCATATCGAGGAAATGAAGATTTGAGTTATAATGTTGGCACATCATTAGAAGACTTGTGAGAAGAGTTCCACAAATTACGCGCATGGAACACCATAGTGTCATGGTGTGTTAGGACGTCGTAATTACACCCTATTGGATAGTGTGTGGTAAATAAATCTCTTACCGAATTATTGTGATCATTAGAGTCATATGGTAGAAACATAAACACTCACGTTAGCAAATAGGGAAACCATTTGAATCCATGGAGACAATACCATACGAGTGATGGCATGGCTTTTGGGCCTGGATTCACTAGTGGAAATTGGGGCTCTAGTCCCGGTTCCAGAGGGCCTGTAGTCCCGGTGTAGCAACCGGGACTACCAAGGCGGGACTAGAGCCCCCCCCCCCTTCGTCTCGGCTCAGCACAAACCGGGACCGGAGCCCCCCCCACCAATCGGAGCTCCGCACGTGGAGGGGGCAGGGGCGCGCAAGGGCGAACCCTTTAGTCCCGGTTCGTATTACGAACCGGGACTAGGGTTTTTTTTTTTTTTAGATTTCAGGGTTTTGTTTTTATTTTCATTTCAGTGCTTTGTTTTTTTTCATTTCGACCGGTTTTCTGGGTAGGGGTTTCGGATGGTACCATGTCGATGCGTCGGGGGTAGGGGTTTCGGATGCTACAGCTTCGATGGGCGAAAAACACGTATAAATTATTATACGAACCTAGATGAAGTTGCATCATGCATATATACAATTACATGAAGATCATAACACATATACATTTAAGTACGCGTGGTACATGAATATCACGTTTCCCGGTTCCAGAGACTTAGAAATATTTTGTTACATGGAGATCACTATATATTACATGTCCGGACTAGTCAACATAGTGGTACTCTCCGGTCTCCGGTATGACTTCGGTGAGGTAAAATCCCGTCAACTCCTCTGCAATTGCCCTGAAGCGGGTCTTTATTGGTAGCTCGTTGCGCTTTCTTGCGAACTGTAAAAAAATGATATCACAATGAATACATGAGATATGAAATGAATAAAACTCATCACGATTGATAATACAAAAATAATGTTGTGACTAGAGCTTTACGTACTTCGATACTTCTTTTGCTCTTCAAACTCTCGTTGACCACAGTGTGCATGTACTCGCAAACGAAGAATCCACATAGATCAGTACCGGTTGGCTGTTTAAGACAAGTCTATAGAAGAATAAAATTTAATCAAATAATAATAAAGTATGATAATGGTGCATGGGCCTAGTTATAGTACTACTTACATCGTTAGTACGCCAGCGCAGTTTCTCTGGCCATCCACTGTTCGGATGTTCCGCGAGGAACATTTTCCAAACGCTGCATGACAAGAAACTGAATGAATGAGTCATAAATTCCTTGATATTAGGAAATGAACGAAAGAGGCGATAAGAAAAAAAAGTACCTTGCCACCAAATCAAAACAGGTCTTGTATTGTTTAGGGCATCTTCTTAACGAGTCAAGGACAACAATTTCTCCTTTCCGCAAGTCAATAACGATAAGAATGTAGTGGTAGCTGCGCACGTTTATAAATAGTCATGCATAACTAATCAATTAAACTTAACATCGGGTGAGAAAAATAGAATGTGTAATAAGCAGTAGCACACTCACTTGAAGTTGTAAGGCCATAATATATATTTTTTGTAAGCTTGTCGCTTGAAAAACATTAGCAAATTCCCCGGTGTATCCTTGTTAACTAGTGGATCAATTATGTTATCTTCATGCATTATAGAGGGGTCAATGAACCCAATGTGGTTTATTTTCTTCTTCTTGCATTCGAGCATCTTCATTCTGCGTAATAAAGCACACAAAATATTATAGAGAGGATTATCACAGACAATGAACGAGTAGAGCTAATTAAAACATTAAATTACAGGAATAGATGACTTACAGACAATATGAACTTATGATGTTTTTGTCGAGGGCCCGGAGATTGTATAACTGAAAGATTTCGGCGAAGTAAAGGACAACGGAGTATTCTTGGAAATAATGCTCTTCCTTAACTGCCATCTGGAGAGCGACTTTATTCGTCTCCTTATTTACGGTATCCTTGTACCAGGCTTGAAATTGACGCATTCTTGTGGGTAAGTCGCCGTCAACAAAATTCTCCCCGTGAACATAAGTACGAACAACATCCGCGAAGGGGATATCATCTCCCGAATATACCAGCTCCCGCACATTGATGTTTTTGAGAACTCTGTCATCAAGCACCTTGAGCGGGGGGGCCGACTGTGCGTCTTGTTCTCCGAGTTGGGCAACTTGTTTCCCTTTTTTCGATCGATCATCCATCTCTTCGTCATATGACTTACCAATGTTGCGATCATAGTCTGTTGGCGGCGATGGTGGGGGGTTGTATAGGGCATCGATGCAACGGTCAATTTTTTCCTGAGGAATTCCGGCAGTAAATTTTGCAGGAGGCAATTGTTTCGCTAACGCTTTCTGTTTCACGCCAGCAAGCCAGGCATCCGTATGTTCTTTGCATGCGATATCGTTTTCCTCGACGGTTCTCTCCCAAGGTAACTTTGGAGTAGGCGGCGGTGTTTTCTGCTTTATAGGTTTCTTCCTAACAGGAGAACCAGACTGGCGCCTACTCGAGAGCGACTTAACATTCTGGCGGACTGGCACAGACTGCGATGGCCTCACGCTAGGAACCCTCTCGGGGGGCGGTTGGCTTTGCTGTTGAGCTGGAGATGGACTCGCGCTGGGGTCCCTATCGGGGAGGTGTGGGCTTTGCTGATGGGGTGGAGATGGACTCCGTCTTTGATCCCTCTCGAGGAAGAGTGGACTTGGCTGGTGAGCTGGACTCCTAGAACGAGGAGTGGACTTTGCTTGTTCTGGAAGGACGATGTATTTCTTGGGCCATAGGGCGAAGGCATGCTTGATGTCTGCCAACGTTTTCTCCTCGTCACCTCCAGGTAACTCAAGTTCCAAGGATTCAAATCCCGGCATAATTTCGTCCACCCCGACACGAGCGTAGCCATCTGGAATTTGACCACAATGGTAGAGTTCTCCAGGTTGAATTACTAAAGCTTGCCCCACCGCCACCTTCAAAGTTATGTTTCGCATTGCTATATGTAGCTCACAACCTGTAGGCTCTGTGATGTCATCCACTGGGTAGGCACCAACGTCGACCTGACGCGTGGAACCAACGCTGCTTCTACGCTGAGATGAGGCGGCATGCGCTTCATGGTCTAATTGGTGCCGCTCCTGAGGTTCCGTTCTTTGTTCCTTCAATGCTTTTATTTCCGCCCGTTGCTCCTTCATTTCACGTTCCAATTGTAATATCCGGTCGGCCTCCTTCTTCTTACCTCTGCTACGGCTTCTATAAGTGTGAGCGGATTCCGGCCACGCAGTCTTAAACGTAGCACCGCCAGGAAAGCCTCGAGCTCGTCCAACATGTTCAGGATTCCCCAGTGCCCGTGTCAGCTCGTCATCCTCTCTATCGGGTTTGAACACACCATTGCGAACATCATTAATTGCTTCTTCAAGCTTCTTTTTTATACGCTCCACGAGAACCTTCCATTTTCCCCTTCCAACAATTTCTCCGGTTTTAGGGTCCAACATTGCCCCATGCGCGAACAACCAGAATTTCGACCTCTCGGGCCAGTCAAGTGTCTGTGGACGGACCCCCGATTGAAGCAGTTTTTCTTCATAGGCTAACCACTTAGGAATGGCGCTCTTGTAGCCACCTGTCCCCAATGTATGGTGGTGTTCCTTCAGCTTAGCATTCAATTTATTTATCTCCGATCGGGCCACAGCCATAGGTGATTCCCTATACGCCTTAAACGCCACCCATTCAGATTCTAACTTCTTCCCTTGTGCTCCACTGAAATCTGGCACTTCTTTTGTTTCTACATATTGATTCCATAACTTTTTCTTCCAGTTCCGGAATTGTTCCGCCATCTTAATAAGAGTCCACCTCTTGAGGTTGTCCTTCTTCACTTTAGAGAGATCTGGCGGGAGGGTGAAATGTGACAACAGCGTGTTATAGACCAAATCCTTAAGAACTTGGTGGACATAACATGGGTCGTCCACATCTGCGACCGCCGGCTTATTCCATTCGCGTATGCTGATTGGGATCATGTCCCTAACAATAACTCCAGCTTGACTTATAAATTTGTTGCGGTTCTGTTTTGGTTCGAGCGGTTCGCCGGAATCAGCAATTTCCTCAATCGATAACTTTGGATCCTCGCTCGTCATTCTTTTTGCCTTGCCTCGAGGAGCACATGGTGGCTGCTTTTTTGCAGATTTGCTTGATCCGGATGGCTAAAAGAAAAATAAGTCGTTAATAAATGCATGTAGTTAACAACAACATATCGCCATATTTATTATAAACACATATACACCTCTCCGCCGGAGTTTGCTATCACCACATCAAAGTCTTGTGACTCGATTCCAAAGTCGTTCAAAAATTGGTCGAAATCATAATCATCTACATCTCCTCCAGCTCGGGCATCATTAAAAATAAGTTGTTCCATTTGGTCTTCCATCTCTTCGTCTCGTTGAAATTGTGCTTCTTCTATCTGCTCGTCTCGCAAGTGCTCCATAGCTCAAATGTACCTGCAATCAAGTTTAGATTTATTCTAAAAAAGATACAAGTATGCAATCCTATAAATTACAAGAATATGAATATTGGGTTGAATAATTGTTTAAAATATTCTATAAATTACAATGTACCTGTTTACTACTCAAGCATGTCAAACTAATGCACCCAAGTGTAATTCTCATAAATAAAACTGGGAGGAAGCAGCTGATACAACTGGGTCATATATATTATATATATTACAATCATCTCAATTTGCATATCTAACACACAAAAGGTCTAAGATTTAATTTCAGACCTCGGCTAACTCACATCACAGTTCAAACAAATATCTGCAACCCAAATTCCATACACATAATGAAGGCAATATCTCATCTTCAGACCTCAAGTTCTCCAACAACTTTAAATTCCATCAGCTTTATATACATGTTGTAGACCTATCGAGGAATCTAGAATTCCATCAGCTTTATATACAAATAGTTCGGATTTTCTTTACTACTGGATCATATAGGCATGTCTTTTACACCTGAAATCGAGGCAACGACGAGGAGGAGCGGCACAGCCTCGGCAAGGAGCAAGACCTCCTGAAAAGCCGTGGACACAAGGACCGAGCAGCAGACCTCCTGCAAGTTGTATAATGAATTGTATATCAATCAAATTAGCATTGAGTCATAGAGAGATATAAGAGTCAAACACAACAAGTTAGCAAATAAACGCATGAGTCGACCGAAGTTCATAAAAAGCCTCATCTGATACATACACAAACAGTAAGTACAGCAAAGACATATCATGAGTTGATTCTAAACATTAGCTATTGTTACTAAGGTTGTGTATTGCTCCTTGATCAAAAGAACCACACAAAACACAAGTAATGAGAGTAATGCAAAATAAAGACATAATATGTCAAAACTCTTGTGGGTCTATAAGGTTGCAATGTGCTATAGGCACTGAATTCACCTATTTACTTTTACAGTTCTGTTCTGTGATCCTAAATGAAAGTAAAATTGGAGCTATTCTGGTTTATGTGTATGAATAACTTTAGTTAGTTGAACCTGTCTGCCTTTCATTTTCAGGATATGGCAGATTATTTGGAGGGTTGCAAATTTCTTCCAAAGCTTAATAATGAGATACCAAGTGAAAGAAATACTACATATAAAGAAAGATTTAGCAACTTGGAGAACTTGGTATTGATCATGGTATGTTGAGCACATTTACTCTTCTTGTTTTATGCACTCACACTCAAGGGTACATTGATGGGATCTCTTAGTCGATTTACATTTTGTTATGTGATATGTTCAGTAGTGTACTCCACTATCTGTAGGTAATTCTTACTGTTTGCATAATCCGTAAATAAAACCGCTCTCAGTGATTTTGATGATGCAAAACAAGGGTTAGAGTAAACATAGGACCATACTGAACAATCAACATGGTACATGCTATAACAAAATTGCAGCTGATAAACAAGAGGTAATGTTAATCTGAATAGCATTGTTCTTAACAAAAGAGATGGTGCTATGACAAGACCTTATTTCTCCTTATGAATCTGTTCATTCATTCATCGCACACATCAACTCTTTGAAACGCAACTTCAGGCTTATAGTGCATAAACTGGGAACCTTATTTTGTATGGTTATTTTTTCTGTCTTACGGTGCTCAAATCAGAAAATAGGTGGAGTGGGAGTAAAAGTATCTATTTTGTATGGTTATTGTATGGTTATTGTTTCTGTTTTGTAAAGTATTAATACTCTCCACATAAGTAAAATACTTCTTATTAGTGATAGTGGGAGTAAAACATTCATAACAATCATTATAATCATCATATATAGGATGCATATCATAATCATAATAAACTTTATCCTCAATAATAGGTGGACTGAAAATATCATATTCATCTTGATTATTTGCTGAAATTGAATCCACCATAAACATCAATATTAGGGAAGTAATCATTCTTGGTGATGCTAGCTCAATTATTGAAACAGAGGATACAATTATCTGCAACTAAACTGAACCATTGTTTTCATATAGGCATTCGAGTTTCCATCTAATGCCCTAATGCCCTAACCCTAACCCTAATGCCCTAACCCGGAGGGCGGCGTGGAAGCTAGCTAGGGGAGGGAGGGGACTGAACTAGGCATACCGACGTTGTAGGGGCGTCGCGGCGTAGCAGACGCGGCAGGGCGACGGCGCGGCGAGCGGCAGGGCAACGCGCGCCGCGACGAGCACTAGTTGCGACGGCGAGGCGAGCGACAGGGCGACGGCGCGGCGAGCGGCAGGGCGACGGCGCGGCGGAGCGGCAGGGCGACGGCGCGGCGGAGCGGCAGGGCGACGGCGAGGCGGGGCGGGCGCGGCGGAGCGGCAGGGCGACGGCGATGCGGGGCGGCAGGGCGACGGCGCGGCGGGGCGGCAGGACGACGGCGCGGCGGAGCGGGAGGCGACGGCGCTTTGGAAGATTTGGGAAAGATAAGAAAAATTTGAGCGGCAGGGCGACGAAAACCGGCGCGGAAGGACCTTTAGTCTCGGTTCTAGCCACGAACCGAGACTAAAGGGTCTTTAGTCGCGGTTGGAGTTACCAACCGCGACTAAAGGGTTCTGGCTGGAGAGGGAGCGCCGCTTTAACTCTTTAGTCTCGGTTGGTGTTACCAACCGAGACTAAAGGTTCTTTTTTCCTTATTTCTTTTTACTGATTTTTGTTTCTGTTTTCTTTTAAATTGTTTGAATTGCTTACTTTTCTATTTCTTATTTTGGTTTACTTATTTTTTGAATTGTTTTGGTTTCTAGCTTATTTTTATGTTTTGTTTTATATTTTCTAACATTTTAAGATGCCAAGGTGATTTCTTCAAATTATATCATAAATATTATTTTCTATGTTTTAAGGTTTTTTGTGAAGTAAGTACATAAAATATGATTCCAAATGGCACCCAATTATTTTTCACTAAGAGTGGTGCACATATGATGGATGATCCCCAAGTTTGAGTTTTTTCTTAGAATTATAGCTAATTTTCCCTAATTAATTGAGTTTATGTTGATTCATCGAAAGTAATTCAAATTTGAACTACAACTATTTGATAGTTTGGTCTGAAACTTTTGGAAAAATCATTTTAAGGTACACAACTAGTGGTTATATCACAGAAACATTAATAGTTCTAGAAAATATCACCTCTTCCGATGATTAGTCGTAGCGACCGTTTTGATCGTTTTTAAGAAAAAATGTAATAAAGTGATAAACACCTCAAAAAATCAAATCCTTTGGCATGGGCTCCTTATATGTGTACTAGTTGCTAGGAAAAATGATAAACTTGATTTTTGCCTACATTTGCAAAAAAAGTCTTCACAAAAAGGTCTATCATGTATGAACATCTAGAAGTTTCAAGCCAAATGACCAAGTTATGGTCATTTCGACGACATAGTTTGTGCTAAAGATCTCATACTCCACACATAGGTGCATATTGGTATATTAAACAACCATGCCAAAGGGATTCTTCAAATTATTTTCATAAATATCATTATCCTTTTTTTGAGTGCAAAAAATGAGGTGTTTTGTGAAGTGAGTACAGAAAATATGATTCCAAATGGAATCCAACTATTTTTCACTAAGAGTGGTGCACATATTATGGATGATCCCCAAGTTTTAGTATTTTCTTAGAATTATAGCTAATTTTCCCTAGTTAATTGAGTTTATGTTGATTTATCGAAAGTAATTCAAATTTGAACTACAACTATTTTATAGTTTGGTCTGAAACTTTTGGAAAAATCATTTTAAGGTACAAAACTAGTGGTTATATCACAGAAACATTGATAGTTCTAGAAAATATCACCTCTTCCGATGATTAGTCGTAGCGACCGTTTTGATCGTTTTTAAGAAAAAATGTAATAAAGTGATAAACACCTCAAAAATTCAAATCCTTTGGCATGGGCTCCTTATATGTGTACTAGTTGCTAGGAAAAATGATAAACTTGATTTTTGCCTACATTTGCAAAAAAAGTCTTCACAAAAAGGTCTATCATGTATGAACATCTAGAAGTTTCAAGCCAAATGACCAAGTTATGGTCATTTCGACGACATAGTTTGTGATAAAGATCTCATACTCCACACATAGGTGCATATTGGTATATTAAACAACCATGCCAAAGGGATTCTTCAAATTATTTTCATAAATATCATTTTCCTTTTTTTGAGTGCAAAAAATGAGGTTTTTTGTGAAGTGAGTACAGAAAATATGATTCCAAATGGCATCCAACTATTTTTCACTAAGAGTGGTGCACATATGATGGATGATCCCCAAGTTTGAGTATTTTCTTAGAATTATAGCTAATTTTCCCTAGTTAATTGAGTTTATGTTGATTTATCGAAAGTAATTCAAATTTGAACTACAACTATTTGATAGTTTGGTCTGAAACTTTTGGAAAAATCATTTTAAGGTACAAAACTAGTGGTTATATCACAGAAACATTGATAGTTCTAGAAAATATCACCTCTTCCGATGATTAGTCGTAGCGACCGTTTTGATCGTTTTTAAGAAAAAATGTAATAAAGTGATAAACACCTCAAAAAATCAAATCCTTTGGCATGGACTCCTTATATGTGTACTAGTTGCTAGGAAAAATGATAAACTTGATTTTTGCCTACATTTGCAAAAAAAAAGTCTTCACAAAAAGGTCTATCATGTATGAACATCTAGAAGTTTCAAGCCAAATGACCAAGTTATGGTCATTTCGACGACATAGTTTGTGCTAAAGATCTCATACTCCACACATAGGTGCATATTGGTATATTAAACAACCATGCCAAAGGGATTCTTCAAATTATTTTCATAAATATCATTTTCCTTTTTTTGAGTGCAAAAAATGAGGTGTTTTGTGAAGTGAGTACAGAAAATATGATTCCAAATGGAATCCAACTATTTTTCACTAAGAGTGGTTTACATATTATGGATGATCCCCAAGTTTGAGTATTTTCTTAGAATTATAGCTAATTTTCCCTAGTTAATTGAGTTTATGTTGATTTAGCGAAAGTAATTCAAATTTGAACTACAACTATTTGATAGTTTGGTCTGAAACTTTTGGAAAAATCATTTTAAGGTACAAAACTAGTGGTTATATCACAGAAACATTGATAGTTCTAGAAAATATCACCTCTTCCGATGATTAGTCGTAGCGACCGTTTTGATCGTTTTTAAGAAAAAATGTAATAAAGTGATAAACACCTCAAAAAATCAAATCCTTTGGCATGGGCTCCTTATATGTGTACTAGTTGCTAGGAAAAATGATAAACTTGATTTTTGCCTACATTTGCAAAAAAAGTCTTCACAAAAAGGTCTATCATGTATGAACATCTTGAAGTTTCAAGCCAAATGACCAAGTTATGGTCATTTCGACGACATAGTTTGTGATAAAGATCTCATACTCCACACATAGGTGCATATTGGTATATTAAACAACCATGCCAAAGGGATTCTTCAAATTATTTTCATAAATATCATTTTCCTTTTTTTGAGTGCAAAAAATGAGGTTTTTTGTGAAGTGAGTACAGAAAATATGATTCCAAATGGCACCCAACTATTTTTCACTGAGAGTGGTGCACATATGATGGATGATCCCCAAGTATGAGTTTTTTTCTTACAATTCTAGCTAATTTCCCCTAGTTAATTGAGTGTATGTTGATTTATCGAAAGTAATTCAAATTTGAACTACAACTATTTGATAGTTTGGTCTGAAACTTTTGGAAAAATCATTTTAAGGTACACAACTAGTGGTTATATCACAGAAACATTGATAGTTCTAGAAAATATCACCTCTTCCGATGATTAGTCGTAGCGACCGTTTTGATCGTTTTTAAGAAAAAATGTAATAAAGTGATAAACACCTCAAAAAATCAAATCCTTTGGCATGGGCTCCTTATATGTGTACTAGTTGCTAGGAAAAATGATAAACTTGATTTTTGCCTACATTTGCAAAAAAAGTCTTCACAAAAAGGTCTATCATGTATGAACATCTAGAAGTTTCAAGCCAAATGACCAAGTTATGGTCATTTCGACGACATAGTTTGTGATAAAGATCTCATACTCCACACATAGGTGAATATTGGTATATTAAACAACCATGCCAAAGGGATTCTTCAAATTATTTTCATAAATATCATTTTCCTTTTTTTGAGTGCAAAAAATGAGGTTTTTTGTGAAGTGAGTACAGAAAATATGATTCCAAATGGCACCCAACTATTTTTCACTAAGAGTGGTGCACATATTATAGATGATCCCCAAGTATGAGTTTTTTCTTACAATTCTAGCTAATTTCCCCTAGTTAATTGAGTTTATGTTGATTTATCGAAAGTAATTCAAATTTGAACTACAACTATTTGATAGTTTGGTCTGAAACTTTTGGAAAAATCATTTTAAGGTACACAACTAGTGGTTATATCACAGAAACATTGATAGTTCTAGAAAATATCACCTCTTCCGATGATTAGTCGTAGCGACCGTTTTGATCGTTTTTAAGAAAAAATGTAATAAAGTGATAAACACCTCAAGAAATCAAATCCTTTGGCATGGGCTCCTTATATGTGTACTAGTTGCTAGGAAAAATGATAATCTTGATTTTTGCCTACATTTGCAAAAAAAGTCTTCACAAAAAGGTCTATCATGTATGAACATCTAGAAGTTTCAAGCCAAATGACCAAGTTATGGTCATTTCGACGACATAGTTTGTGATAAAGATCTCATACTCCACACATAGGTGCATATTGGTATATTAAACAACCATGCCAAAGGGATTCTTCAAATTATTTTCATAAATATCATTTTCCTTTTTTTGAGTGCAAAAAATGAGGTTTTTTGTGAAGTGAGTACAGAAAATATGATTCCAAATGGCACCCAACTATTTTTCACTAAGAGTGGTGCACATATGATGGATGATCCCCAAGTATGAGTTTTTTCTTACAATTCTAGCTAATTTCCCCTAGTTAATTGAGTTTATGTTGATTTATCGAAAGTAATTCAAATTTGAACTACAACTATTTGATAGTTTGGTCTGGAACTTTTGGAAAAATCATTTTAAGGTACACAACTAGTGGTTATATCACAGAAACATTGATAGTTCTAGAAAATATCACCTCTTCCGATGATTAGTCGTAGCGACCGTTTTGATCGTTTTTAAGAAAAAATGTAATAAAGTGATAAACACCTCAAAAAATCAAATCCTTTGGCATGGGCTCCTTATATGTGTACTAGTTGCTAGGAAAAATGATAAACTTGATTTTTGTCTACATTTGCAAAAAAAGTCTTCACAAAAAGGTCTATCATGTATGAACATCTAGAAGTTTCAAGCCAAATGACCAAGTTATGGTCATTTCGACGACATAGTTTGTGATAAAGATCTCATACTCCACACATAGGTGCATATTGGTATATTAAACAACCATGCCAAAGGGATTCTTCAAATTATTTTCATAAATATCATTTTCCTTTTTTTGAGTGCAAAAAATGAGGTTTTTTGTGAAGTGAGTACAGAAAATATGATTCCAAATGGCACCCAACTATTTTTCACTAAGAGTGGTGCACATATGATGGATGATCCCCAAGTATGAGTTTTTTCGTACAATTCTAGCTAATTTCCCCTAGTTAATTGAGTTTATGTTGATTTATCGAAAGTAATTCAAATTTGAACTACAACTATTTGATAGTTTGGTCTGGAACTTTTGGAAAAATCATTTTAAGGTACACAACTAGTGGTTATATCACAGAAACATTGATAGTTCTAGAAAATATCACCTCTTCCGATGATTAGTCGTAGCGACCGTTTTGATCGTTTTTAAGAAAAAATGTAATAAAGTGATAAACACCTCAAAAAATCAAATCCTTTGGCATGGGCTCCTTATATGTGTACTAGTTGCTAGGAAAAATGATAAACTTGATTTTTGCCTACATTTGCAAAAAAAGTCTTCACAAAAAGGTCTATCATGTATGAACATCTAGAAGTTTCAAGACAAATGACCAAGTTATGGTCATTTCGACGACATAGTTTGTGATAAAGATCTCATACTCCACACATAGGTGCATATTGGTATATTAAACAACCATGCCAAAGGGATTCTTCAAATTATTTTCATAAATATCATTTTCCTTTTTTTGAATGCAAAAAATGAGGTTTTTTGTGAAGTGAGTACAGAAAATATGATTCCAAATGGCACCCAACTATTTTTCACTAAGAGTGGTGCACATATGATGGATGATCCATAAGTATGAGTTTTTTCTTACAATTCTAGCTAATTTCCCCTAGTTAATTGAGTTTATGTTGATTTATCGAAAGTAATTCAAATTTGAACTACAACTATTTGATAGTTTGGTCTGAAACTTTTGGAAAAATCATTTTAAGGTACACAACTAGTGGTTATATCACAGAAAAATTGATAGTTCTAGAAAATATCACCTCTTCCGAGATTAGTCGTAGCGACCGTTTTGATCGTTTTTAAGAAAAAATGTAATAAAGTGATAAACACCTCAAAAAATCAAATCCTTTGGCATGGGCTCCTTATATGTGTACTAGTTGCTAGGAAAAATGATAAACTTGATTTTTGCCTACATTTGCAAAAAAAGTCTTCACAAAAGGGTCTATCATGTATGAACATCTAGAAGTTTCAAGCCAAATGACCAAGTTATGGTCATTTCGACGACATAGTTTGTGATAAAGATCTCATACTCCACACATAGGTGCATATTGGTATATTAAACAACCATGCCAAAGGGATTCTTCAAATTATTTTCATAAATATCATTTTCCTTTTTTTGAGTGCAAAAAATGAGGTTTTTTGTGAAGTGAGTACAGAAAATATGATTCCAAATGGCACCCAACTATTTTTCACTAAGAGTGGTGCACATATGATGGATGATCCCCAAGTATGAGTTTTTTCTTACAATTCTAGCTAATTTCCCCTAGTTAATTGAGTTTATGTTGATTTATCGAAAGTAATTCAAATTTGAACTACAACTATTTGATAGTTTGGTCTGGAACTTTTGGAAAAATCATTTTAAGGTACACAACTAGTGGTTATATCACAGAAACATTGATAGTTCTAGAAAATATCACCTCTTCCGATGATTAGTCGTAGCGACCGTTTTGATCGTTTTTAAGAAAAAATGTAATAAAGTGATAAACACCTCAAAAAATCAAATCCTTTGGCATGGGATCCTTATATGTGTACTAGTTGCTAGGAAAAATGATAAACTTGATTTTTGTCTACATTTGCAAAAAAAGTCTTCACAAAAAGGTCTATCATGTATGAACATCTAGAAGTTTCAAGACAAATGACCAAGTTATGGTCATTTCGACGACATAGTTTGTGATAAAGATCTCATACTACACACATAGGTGCATATTGGTATATTAAACAACCATGCCAAAGGGATTCTTCAAATTATTTTCATAAATATCATTTTCCTTTTTTTGAGTGCAAAAAATGAGGTTTTTTGTGAAGTGAGTACAGAAAATATGATTCCAAATGGCACCCAACTATTTTTCACTAAGAGTGGTGCACATATGATGGATGATCCCCAAGTATGAGTTTTTTCGTACAATTCTAGCTAATTTCCCCTAGTTAATTGAGTTTATGTTGATTTATCGAAAGTAATTCAAATTTGAACTACAACTATTTGATAGTTTGGTCTGGAACTTTTGGAAAAATCATTTTAAGGTACACAACTAGTGGTTATATCACAGAAACATTGATAGTTCTAGAAAATATCACCTCTTCCGATGATTAGTCGTAGCGACCGTTTTGATCGTTTTTAAGAAAAAATGTAATAAAGTGATAAACACCTCAAAAAATCAAATCCTTTGGCATGGGCTCCTTATATGTGTACTAGTTGCTAGGAAAAATGATAAACTTGATTTTTGCCTACATTTGCAAAAAAAGTCTTCACAAAAAGGTCTATCATGTATGAACATCTAGAAGTTTCAAGACAAATGACCAAGTTATGGTCATTTCGACGACATAGTTTGTGATAAAGATCTCATACTCCACACATAGGTGCATATTGGTATATTAAACAACCATGCCAAAGGGATTCTTCAAATTATTTTCATAAATATCATTTTCCTTTTTTTGAATGCAAAAAATGAGGTTTTTTGTGAAGTGAGTACAGAAAATATGATTCCAAATGGCACCCAACTATTTTTCACTAAGAGTGGTGCACATATGATGGATGATCCATAAGTATGAGTTTTTTCTTACAATTCTAGCTTATTTCCCCTAGTTAATTGAGTTTATGTTGATTTATCGAAAGTAATTCAAATTTGAACTACAACTATTTGATAGTTTGGTCTGAAACTTTTGGAAAAATCATTTTAAGGTACACAACTAGTGGTTATATCACAGAAAAATTGATAGTTCTAGAAAATATCACCTCTTCCGAGATTAGTCGTAGCGACCGTTTTGATCGTTTTTAAGAAAAAATGTAATAAAGTGATAAACACCTCAAAAAATCAAATCCTTTTGCATGGGCTCCTTATATGTGTACTAGTTGCTAGGAAAAATGATAAACTTGATTTTTGCCTACATTTGCAAAAAAAGTCTTCACAAAAGGGTCTATCATGTATGAACATCTAGAAGTTTCAAGCCAAATGACCAAGTTATGGTCATTTCGACGACATAGTTTGTGATAAAGATCTCATACTCCACACATAGGTGCATATTGGTATATTAAACAACCATGCCAAAGGGATTCTTCAAATTATTTTCATAAATATCATTTTCCTTTTTTTGAGTGCAAAAAATGAGGTTTTTTGTGAAGTGAGAACAGAAATATGATTCCAAATGGCACCCAACTATTTTTCACTAAGAGTGGTGCACATATGATGGATGATCCCCAATTATGAGTTTTTTCTTACAATTCTAGCTCTAGTTAATTGAGTTTATGTTGATTTATCGAAAGTAATTCAAATTTGAACTACAACTATTTGATAGTTTGGTCTGAAACTTTTGGAAAAATCATTTTAAGGTACACAACTAGTGGTTATATCACAGAAACATTGACAGTTCTAGAAAATATCACCTCTTCCGATGATTAGTCGTAGCGACCGTTTTGATCGTTTTTAAGAAAAAATGTAATAAAGTGATAAACACCTCAAAAAATCAAATCCTTTGGCATGGGCTCCTTATATGTGTACTAGTTGCTAGGAAAAATGATAAACTTGATTTTTGCCTACATTTGCAAAAAAAGTCTTCACAAAAAGGTCTATCATGTATGAACATCTAGAAGTTTCAAGCCAAATGACCAAGTTATGGTCATTTCGACGACATAGTTTGTGATAAAGATCTCATACTCCACACATAGGTGCATATTGGTATATTAAACAACCATGCCAAAGGGATTCTTCAAATTATTTTCATAAATATCATTTTCCTTTTTTTGAGTGCAAAAAATGAGGTTTTTTGTGAAGTCAGTACAGAAAATATGATTCCAAATGGCACCCAACTATTTTTCACTAAGCGTGGTGCACATATGATGGATGATCCCCAAGTATGAGTTTTTTCTTACAATTCTAGCTAATTTCCCCTAGTTAATTGAGTTTATGTTGATTTATCGAAAGTAATTCAAATTTGAACTAACACTATTTGATAGTTTGGTCTGGAACTTTTGGAAAAATCATTTTAAGGTACACAACTAGTGGTTATATCACGGAAACATTGATAGTTCTAGAAAATATCACCTCTTCCGATGATTAGTCGTAGCGACCGTTTTGATCGTTTTTAAGAAAAAATGTAATAAAGTGATAAACACCTCAAAAAATCAAATCCTTTGGCATGGGCTCCTTATATGTGTACTAGTTGCTAGGAAAAATGATAAACTTGATTTTTGCCTACATTTGCAAAAAAAGTCTTCACAAAAAGGTCTATCATGTATGAACATCTAGAAGTTTCAAGCCAAATGACCAAGTTATGGTCATTTCGACGACATAGTTTGTGATAAAGATCTCATACTCCACACATAGGTGCATATTGGTATATTAAACAACCATGCCAAAGGGATTCTTCAAATTATTTTCATAAATATCATTTTCCTTTTTTTGAGTGCAAAAAATGAGGTTTTTTGTGAAGTGAGTACAGAAAATATGATTCCAAATGGCACCCAACTATTTTTCACTAAGAGTGGTGCACATATGATGGATGATCCCCAAGTATGAGTTTTTTCTTACAATTCTAGCTAATTTCCCCTAGTTAATTGAGTTTATGTTGATTTATCGAAAGTAATTCAAATTTGAACTACAACTATTTGATAGTTTGGTCTGAAACTTTTGGAAAAATCATTTTAAGGTACAAAACTAGTGGTTATATCACAGAAACATTGATAGTTCTAGAAAATATCACCTCTTCCGATGATTAGTCGTAGCGACCGTTTTGATCGTTTTTAAGAAAAAATGTAATAAAGTGATAAACACCTCAAAAAATCAAATCCTTTGGCATGGGCTCCTTATATGTGTACTAGTTGCTAGGAAAAATGATAAACTTGATTTTTGCCTACATTTGCAAAAAAAAGTCTTCACAAAAAGGTCTATCATGTATGAACATCTAGAAGTTTCAAGCCAAAGGACCAAGTTATGGTCATTTCGACGACATAGTTTGTGCTAAAGATCTCATACTCCACACATAGGTGCATATTGGTATATTAAACAACCATGCCAAAGGGATTCATCAAATTATTTTCATAAATATCATTTTCCTTTTTTTGAGTGCAAAAAATGAGGTGTTTTGTGAAGTGAGTACAGAAAATATGATTCCAAATGGAATCCAACTATTTTTCACTAAGAGTGGTGCACATATTATGGATAATCCCCAAGTTTGAGTATTTTCTTAGAATTATAGCTAATTTTCCCTAGTTAATTGAGTTTATGTTGATTTATCGAAAGTAATTCAAATTTGAACTACAACTATTTGATAGTTTGGTCTGAAACTTTTGGAAAAATCATTTTAAGGTACAAAACTAGTGGTTATATCACAGAAACATTGATAGTTCTAGAAAATATCACCTCTTCCGATGATTAGTCGTAGCGACCGTTTTGATCGTTTTTAAGAAAAAATGTAATAAAGTGATAAACACCTCAAAAAATCAAATCCTTTGGCATGGGCTCCTTATATGTGTACTAGTTGCTAGGAAAAATGATAAACTTGATTTTTGCCTACATTTGCAAAAAAAGTCTTCACAAAAAGGTCTATCATGTATGAACATCTAGAAGTTTCAAGCCAAATGACCAAGTTATGGTCATTTCGACGACATAGTTTGTGATAAAGATCTCATACTCCACACATAGGTGCATATTGGTATATTAAACAACCATGCCAAAGGGATTCTTCAAATTATTTTCATAAATATCATTTTCCTTGTTTTGAGTGCAAAAAATGAGGTTTTTTGTGAAGTGAGTACAGAAAATATGATTCCAAATGGCACCCAACTATTTTTCACTGAGAGTGGTGCACATATGATGGATGATCCCCAAGTATGAGTTTTTTCTTACAATTCTAGCTAATTTCCCCTAGTTAATTGAGTTTATGTTGATTTATCGAAAGTAATTCAAATTTGAACTACAACTATTTGATAGTTTGGTCTGAAACTTTTGGAAAAATCATTTTAAGGTACACAACTAGTGGTTATATCACAGAAACATTGATAGTTCTAGAAAATATCACCTCTTCCGATGATTAGTCGTAGCGACCGTTTTGATCGTTTTTAAGAAAAAATGTAATAAAGTGATAAACACCTCAAAAAATCAAATCCTTTGGCATGGGCTCCTTATATGTGTACTAGTTGCTAGGAAAAATGATAAACTTGATTTTTGCCTACATTTGCAAAAAAAGTCTTCACAAAAAGGTCTATCATGTATGAACATCTAGAAGTTTCAAGCCAAATGACCAAGTTATGGTCATTTCGACGACATAGTTTGTGATAAAGATCTCATACTCCACACATAGGTGAATATTGGTATATTAAACAACCATGCCAAAGGGATTCTTCAAATTATTTTCATAAATATCATTTTCCTTTTTTTGAGTGCAAAAAATGAGGTTTTTTGTGAAGTGAGTACAGAAAATATGATTCCAAATGGCACCCAACTATTATTCACTAAGAGTGGTGCACATATTATGGATGGTCCCCAAGTATGAGTTTTTTCTTACAATTCTAGCTAATTTCCCCTAGTTAATTGAGTTTATGTTGATTTATCGAAAGTAATTCAAATTTCAACTACAACTATTTGATAGTTTGGTCTGAAACTTTTGGAAAAATCATTTTAAGGTACACAACTAGTGGTTATATCACAGAAACATTGATAGTTCTAGAAAATATCACCTCTTCCGATGATTAGTCGTAGCGACCGTTTTGATCGTTTTTAAGAAAAAATGTAATAAAGTGATAAACACCTCAAGAAATCAAATCCTTTGGCATGGGCTCCTTATATGTGTACTAGTTGCTAGGAAAAATGATAATCTTGATTTTTGCCTACATTTGCAAAAAAAGTCTTCACAAAAAGGTCTATCATGTATGAACATCTAGAAGTTTCAAGCCAAATGACCAAGTTATGGTCATTTCGATGACATAGTTTGTGATAAAGATCTCATACTCCACACATAGGTGCATATTGGTATATTAAACAACCATGCCAAAGGGATTCTTCAAATTATTTTCATAAATATCATTTTCCTTTTTTTGAGTGCAAAAAATGAGGTTTTTTGTGAAGTGAGTACAGAAAATATGATTCCAAATGGCACCCAACTATTTTTCACTAAGAGTGGTGCACATATGATGGATGATCCCCAAGTATGAGTTTTTTCTTACAATTCTAGCTAATTTCCCCTAGTTAATTGAGTTTATGTTGATTTATCGAAAGTAATTCAAATTTGAACTACAACTATTTGATAGTTTGGTCTGGAACTTTTGGAAAAATCATTTTAAGGTACACAACTAGTGGTTATATCACAGAAACATTGATAGTTCTAGAAAATATCACCTCTTCCGATGATTAGTCGTAGCGACCGTTTTGATCGTTTTTAAGAAAAAATGTAATAAAGTGATAAACACCTCAAAAAATCAAATCCTTTGGCATGGGCTCCTTATATGTGTACTAGTTGCTAGGAAAAATGATAAACTTGATTTTTGCCTACATTTGCAAAAAAAGTCTTCACAAAAAGGTCTATCATGTATGAACATCTAGAAGTTTCAAGCCAAATGACCAAGTTATGGTCATTTCGACGACATAGTTTGTGATAAAGATCTCATACTCCACACATAGGTGAATATTGGTATATTAAACAACCATGCCAAAGGGATTCTTCAAATTATTTTCATAAATATCATTTTCCTTTTTTTGAGTGCAAAAAATGAGGTTTTTTGTGAAGTGAGTACAGAAAATATGATTCCAAATGGCACCCAACTATTATTCACTAAGAGTGGTGCACATATTATGGATGATCCCCAAGTATGAGTTTTTTCTTACAATTCTAGCTAATTTCCCCTAGTTAATTGAGTTTATGTTGATTTATCGAAAGTAATTCAAATTTCAACTACAACTATTTGATAGTTTGGTCTGAAACTTTTGGAAAAATCATTTTAAGGTACACAACTAGTGGTTATATCACAGAAACATTGATAGTTCTAGAAAATATCACCTCTTCCGATGATTAGTCGTAGCGACCGTTTTGATCGTTTTTAAGAAAAAATGTAATAAAGTGATAAACACCTCAAGAAATCAAATCCTTTGGCATGGGCTCCTTATATGTGTACTAGTTGCTAGGAAAAATGATAATCTTGATTTTTGCCTACATTTGCAAAAAAAGTCTTCACAAAAAGGTCTATCATGTATGAACATCTAGAAGTTTCAAGCCAAATGACCAAGTTATGGTCATTTCGACGACATAGTTTGTGATAAAGATCTCATACTCCACACATAGGTGCATATTGGTATATTAAACAACCATGCCAAAGGGATTCTTCAAATTATTTTCATAAATATCATTTTCCTTTTTTTGAGTGCAAAAAATGAGGTTTTTTGTGAAGTGAGTACAGAAAATATGATTCCAAATGGCACCCAACTATTTTTCACTAAGAGTGGTGCACATATGATGGATGATCCCCAAGTATGAGTTTTTTCTTACAATTCTAGCTAATTTCCCCTAGTTAATTGAGTTTATGTTGATTTATCGAAAGTAATTCAAATTTGAACTACAACTATTTGATAGTTTGGTCTGGAACTTTTGGAAAAATCATTTTAAGGTACACAACTAGTGGTTATATCACAGAAACATTGATAGTTCTAGAAAATATCACCTCTTCCGATGATTAGTCGTAGCGACCGTTTTGATCGTTTTTAAGAAAAAATGTAATAAAGTGATAAACACCTCAAAAAATCAAATCCTTTGGCATGGGCTCCTTATATGTGTACTAGTTGCTAGGAAAAATGATAAACTTGATTTTTGCCTACATTTGCAAAAAAAGTCTTCACAAAAAGGTCTATCATGTATGAACATCTAGAAGTTTCAAGACAAATGACCAAGTTATGGTCATTTCGACGACATAGTTTTTGATAAAGATCTCATACTCCACACATAGGTGCATATTGGTATATTAAACAACCATGCCAAAGGGATTCTTAAAATATTTTCATAAATATCATTTTCCTTTTTTTGAGTGCAAAAAATGAGGTTTTTTGTGAAGTGAGTACAGAAAATATGATTCCAAATGGCACCCAACTATTTTTCACTAAGAGGGGTGCACATATGATGGATGATCCCCAAGTATGAGTTTTTTCTTACAATTCTAGCTAATTTCCCCTAGTTAATTGAGTTTATGTTCATTTATCGAAAGTAATTCAAATTTGAACTACAACTATTTGATAGTTTGGTCTGGAACTTTTGGAAAAATCATTTTAAGGTACACAACTAGTGGTTATATCACAGAAACATTGATAGTTCTAGAAAATATCACCTCTTCCGATGATTAGTCGTAGCGACCGTTTTGATCGTTTTTAAGAAAAAATGTAATAAAGTGATAAACACCTCAAGAAATCAAATCCTTTGGCATGGGCTCCTTATATGTGTACTAGTTGCTAGGAAAAATGATAAACTTGATTTTTGCCTACATTTGCAAAAAAAGTCTTCACAAAAAGGTCTATCATGTATGAACATCTAGAAGTTTCAAGACAAATGACCAAGTTATGGTCATTTCGACGACATAGTTTGTGATAAAGATCTCATACTCCACACATAGGTGCATATTGGTATATTAAACAACCATGCCAAAGGGATTCTTCAAATTATTTTCATAAATATCATTTTCCTTTTTTTGAGTGCAAAAAATGAGGTTTTTTGTGAAGTGAGTACAGAAAATATGATTCCAAATGGCACCCAACTATTTTTCACTAAGAGTGGTGCACATATGATGGATGATCCCCAAGTATGAGTTTTTTCTTACAATTCTAGCTAATTTCCCCTAGTTAATTGAGTTTATGTTGATTTATCGAAAGTAATTCAAATTTGAACTACAACTATTTGATAGTTTGGTCTGAAACTTTTGGAAAAATCATTTTAAGGTACACAACTAGTGGTTATATCACAGAAACATTGATAGTTCTAGAAAATATCACCTCTTCCGATGATTAGTCGTAGCGACCGTTTTGATCGTTTTTAAGAAAAAAATGTAATAAAGTGATAAACACCTCAAAAAATCAAATCCTTTGGCATGGGCTCCTTATATGTGTACTAGTTGCTAGGAAAAATGATAATCTTGATTTTTGCCTACATTTGCAAAAAAAGTCTTCACAAAAAGGTCTATCATGTATGAACATCTAGAAGTTTCAAGCCAAATGACCAAGTTATGGTCATTTCGATGACATAGTTTGTGATAAAGATCTCATACTCCACACATAGGTGCATATTGGTATATTAAACAACCATGCCAAAGGGATTCTTCAAATTATTTTCATAAATATCATTTTCCTTTTTTTGAGTGCAAAAAATGAGGTTTTTTGTGAAGTGAGTACAGAAAATATGATTCCAAATGGCACCCAACTATTTTTCACTAAGAGTGGTGCACATATGATGGATGATCCCCAAGTATGAGTTTTTTCTTACAATTCTAGCTAATTTCCCCTAGTTAATTGAGTTTATGTTGATTTATCGAAAGTAATTCAAATTTGAACTACAACTATTTGATAGTTTGGTCTGGAACTTTTGGAAAAATCATTTTAAGGTACACAACTAGTGGTTATATCACAGAAACATTGATAGTTCTAGAAAATATCACCTCTTCCGATGATTAGTCGTAGCGACCGTTTTGATCGTTTTTAAGAAAAAATGTAATAAAGTGATAAACACCTCAAAAAATCAAATCCTTTGGCATGGGCTCCTTATATGTGTACTAGTTGCTAGGAAAAATGATAAACTTGATTTTTGCCTACATTTGCAAAAAAAGTCTTCACAAAAAGGTCTATCATGTATGAACATCTAGAAGTTTCAAGCCAAATGACCAAGTTATGGTCATTTCGACGACATAGTTTGTGATAAAGATCTCATACTCCACACATAGGTGAATATTGGTATATTAAACAACCATGCCAAAGGGATTCTTCAAATTATTTTCATAAATATCATTTTCCTTTTTTTGAGTGCAAAAAATGAGGTTTTTTGTGAAGTGAGTACAGAAAATATGATTCCAAATGGCACCCAACTATTATTCACTAAGAGTGGTGCACATATTATGGATGATCCCCAAGTATGAGTTTTTTCTTACAATTCTAGCTAATTTCCCCTAGTTAATTGAGTTTATGTTGATTTATCGAAAGTAATTCAAATTTCAACTACAACTATTTGATAGTTTGGTCTGAAACTTTTGGAAAAATCATTTTAAGGTACACAACTAGTGGTTATATCACAGAAACATTGATAGTTCTAGAAAATATCACCTCTTCCGATGATTAGTCGTAGCGACCGTTTTGATCGTTTTTAAGAAAAAATGTAATAAAGTGATAAACACCTCAAGAAATCAAATCCTTTGGCATGGGCTCCTTATATGTGTACTAGTTGCTAGGAAAAATGATAAACTTGATTTTTGCCTACATTTGCAAAAAAAGTCTTCACAAAAAGGTCTATCATGTATGAACATCTAGAAGTTTCAAGCCAAATGACCAAGTTATGGTCATTTCGACGACATAGTTTGTGATAAAGATCTCATACTCCACACATAGGTGCATATTGGTATATTAAACAACCATGCCAAAGGGATTCTTCAAATTATTTTCATAAATATCATTTTCCTTTTTTTGAGTGCAAAAAATGAGGTTTTTTGTGAAGTGAGTACAGAAAATATGATTCCAAATGGCACCCAACTATTTTTCACTAAGAGTGGTGCACATATGATGGATGATCCCCAAGTATGAGTTTTTTCTTACAATTCTAGCTAATTTCCCCTAGTTAATTGAGTTTATGTTGATTTATCGAAAGTAATTCAAATTTGAACTACAACTATTTGATAGTTTGGTCTGGAACTTTTGGAAAAATCATTTTAAGGTACACAACTAGTGGTTATATCACAGAAACATTGATAGTTCTAGAAAATATCACCTCTTCCGATGATTAGTCGTAGCGACCGTTTTGATCGTTTTTAAGAAAAAATGTAATAAAGTGATAAACACCTCAAAAAATCAAATCCTTTGGCATGGGCTCCTTATATGTGTACTAGTTGCTAGGAAAAATGATAAACTTGATTTTTGCCTACATTTGCAAAAAAAGTCTTCACAAAAAGGTCTATCATGTATGAACATCTAGAGGTTTCAAGACAAATGACCAAGTTATGGTCATTTCGACGACATAGTTTTTGATAAAGATCTCATACTCCACACATAGGTGCATATTGGTATATTAAACAACCATGCCAAAGGGATTCTTAAAATATTTTCATAAATATCATTTTCCTTTTTTTGAGTGCAAAAAATGAGGTTTTTTGTGAAGTGAGTACAGAAAATATGATTCCAAATGGCACCCAACTATTTTTCACTAAGAGGGGTGCACATATGATGGATGATCCCCAAGTATGAGTTTTTTCTTACAATTCTAGCTAATTTCCCCTAGTTAATTGAGTTTATGTTCATTTATCGAAAGTAATTCAAATTTGAACTACAACTATTTGATAGTTTGGTCTGGAACTTTTGGAAAAATCATTTTAAGGTACACAACTAGTGGTTATATCACAGAAACATTGATAGTTCTAGAAAATATCACCTCTTCCGATGATTAGTCGTAGCGACCGTTTTGATCGTTTTTAAGAAAAAATGTAATAAAGTGATAAACACCTCAAGAAATCAAATCCTTTGGCATGGGCTCCTTATATGTGTACTAGTTGCTAGGAAAAATGATAAACTTGATTTTTGCCTACATTTGCAAAAAAAGTCTTCACAAAAAGGTCTATCATGTATGAACATCTAGAAGTTTCAAGACAAATGACCAAGTTATGGTCATTTCGACGACATAGTTTGTGATAAAGATCTCATACTCCACACATAGGTGCATATTGGTATATTAAACAACCATGCCAAAGGGATTCTTCAAATTATTTTCATAAATATCATTTTCCTTTTTTTGAGTGCAAAAAATGAGGTTTTTTGTGAAGTGAGTACAGAAAATATGATTCCAAATGGCACCCAACTATTTTTCACTAAGAGTGGTGCACATATGATGGATGATCCCCAAGTATGAGTTTTTTCTTACAATTCTAGCTAATTTCCCCTAGTTAATTGAGTTTATGTTGATTTATCGAAAGTAATTCAAATTTGAACTACAACTATTTGATAGTTTGGTCTGAAACTTTTGGAAAAATCATTTTAAGGTACACAACTAGTGGTTATATCACAGAAACATTGATAGTTCTAGAAAATATCACCTCTTCCGATGATTAGTCGTAGCGACCGTTTTGATCGTTTTTAAGAAAAAATGTAATAAAGTGATAAACACCTCAAAAAATCAAATCCTTTGGCATGGGCTCCTTATATGTGTACTAGTTGCTAGGAAAAATGATAAACTTGATTTTTGCCTACATTTGCAAAAAAAGTCTTCACAAAAAGGTCTATCATGTATGAACATCTAGAAGTTTCAAGACAAATGACCAAGTTATGGTCATTTCGACGACATAGTTTTTGATAAAGATCTCATACTCCACAAATAGGTGCATATTGGTATATTAAACAACCATGCCAAAGGGATTCTTAAAATATTTTCATAAATATCATTTTCCTTTTTTTGAGTGCAAAAAATGAGGTTTTTTGTGAAGTGAGTACAGAAAATATGATTCCAAATGGCACCCAACTATTTTTCACTAAGAGGGGTGCACATATGATGGATGATCCCCAAGTATGAGTTTTTTCTTACAATTCTAGCTAATTTCCCCTAGTTAATTGAGTTTATGTTCATTTATCGAAAGTAATTCAAATTTGAACTACAACTATTTGATAGTTTGGTCTGGAACTTTTGGAAAAATCATTTTAAGGTACACAACTAGTGGTTATATCACAGAAACATTGATAGTTCTAGAAAATATCACCTCTTCCGATGATTAGTCGTAGCGACCGTTTTGATCGTTTTTAAGAAAAAATGTAATAAAGTGATAAACACCTCAAAAAATCAAATCCTTTGGCATGGGCTCCTTATATGTGTACTAGTTGCTAGGAAAAATGATAAACTTGATTTTTGCCTACATTTGCAAAAAAAGTCTTCACAAAAAGGTCTATCATGTATGAACATCTAGAAGTTTCAAGACAAATGACCAAGTTATGGTCATTTCGACGACATAGTTTGTGATAAAGATCTCATACTCCACACATAGGTGCATATTGGTATATTAAACAACCATGCCAAAGGGATTCTTCAAATTATTTTCATAAATATCATTTTCCTTTTTTTGAGTGCAAAAAATGAGGTTTTTTGTGAAGTGAGTACAGAAAATATGATTCCAAATGGCACCCAACTATTTTTCACTAAGAGTGGTGCACATATGATGGATGATCCCCAAGTATGAGTTTTTTCTTACAATTCTAGCTAATTTCCCCTAGTTAATTGAGTTTATGTTGATTTATCGAAAGTAATTCAAATTTGAACTACAACTATTTGATAGTTTGGTCTGAAACTTTTGGAAAAATCATTTTAAGGTACACAACTAGTGGTTATATCACAGAAACATTGATAGTTCTAGAAAATATCACCTCTTCCGATGATTAGTCGTAGCGACCGTTTTGATCGTTTTTAAGAAAAAATGTAATAAAGTGATAAACACCTCAAAAAATCAAATCCTTTGGCATGGGCTCCTTATATGTGTACTAGTTGCTAGGAAAAATGATAAACTTGATTTTTGCCTACATTTGCAAAAAAAGTCTTCACAAAAAGGTCTATCATGTATGAACATCTAGAAGTTTCAAGCCAAATGACCAAGTTATGGTCATTTCGACGACATAGTTTGTGATAAAGATCTCATACTCCACACATAGGTGCATATTGGTATATTAAACAACCATGCCAAAGGGATTCTTCAAATTATTTTCATAAATATCATTTTCCTTTTTTTGAGTGCAAAAAATGAGGTTTTTTGTGAAGTGAGAACAGAAATATGATTCCAAATGGCACCCAACTATTTTTCACTAAGAGTGGTGCACATATGATGGATGATCCCCAAGTATGAGTTTTTTCTTACAATTCTAGCTCTAGTTAATTGAGTTTATGTTGATTTATCGAAAGTAATTCAAATTTGAACTACAACTATTTGATAGTTTGGTCTGAAACTTTTGGAAAAATCATTTTAAGGTACACAACTAGTGGTTATATCACAGAAACATTGATAGTTCTAGAAAATATCACCTCTTCCGATGATTAGTCGTAGCGACCGTTTTGATCGTTTTTAAGAAAAAATGTAATAAAGTGATAAACACCTCAAAAAATCAAATCCTTTGGCATGGGCTCCTTATATGTGTACTAGTTGCTAGGAAAAATGATAAACTTGATTTTTGCCTACATTTGCAAAAAAAGTCTTCACAAAAAGGTCTATCATGTATGAACATCTAGAAGTTTCAAGCCAAATGACCAAGTTATGGTCATTTCGATGACATAGTTTGTGATAAAGATCTCATACTCCACACATAGGTGCATATTGGTATATTAAACAACCATGCCAAAGGGATTCTTCAAATTATTTTCATAAATATCATTTTCCTTTTTTTGAGTGCAAAAAATGAGGTTTTTTGTGAAGTGAGTACAGAAAATATGATTCCAAATGGCACCCAACTATTTTTCACTAAGAGTGGTGCACATATGATGGATGATCCCCAAGTATGAGTTTTTTCTTACAATTCTAGCTAATTTCCCCTAGTTAATTGAGTTTATGTTGATTTATCGAAAGTAATTCAAATTTGAACTACAACTATTTGATAGTTTGGTCTGAAACTTTTGGAAAAATCATTTTAAGGTACACAACTAGTGGTTATATCACAGAAACATTGATAGTTCTAGAAAATATCACCTCTTCCGATGATTAGTCGTAGCGACCGTTTTGATCGTTTTTAAGAAAAAATGTAATAAAGTGATAAACACCTCAAAAAATCAAATCCTTTGGCATGGGCTCCTTATATGTGTACTAGTTGCTAGGAAAAATGATAAACTTGATTTTTGCCTACATTTGCAAAAAAAGTCTTCACAAAAAGGTCTATCATGTATGAACATCTAGAAGTTTCAAGCCAAATGACCAAGTTATGGTCATTTCGACGACATAGTTTGTGATAAAGATCTCATACTCCACACATAGGTGCATATTGGTATATTAAACAACCATGCCAAAGGGATTCTTCAAATTATTTTCATAAATATCATTTTCCTTTTTTTGAGTGCAAAAAATGAGGTTTTTTGTGAAGTGAGAACAGAAATATGATTCCAAATGGCACCCAACTATTTTTCACTAAGAGTGGTGCACATATGATGGATGATCCCCAAGTATGAGTTTTTTCTTACAATTCTAGCTCTAGTTAATTGAGTTTATGTTGATTTATCGAAAGTAATTCAAATTTGAACTACAACTATTTGATAGTTTGGTCTGAAACTTTTGGAAAAATCATTTTAAGGTACACAACTAGTGGTTATATCACAGAAACATTGATAGTTCTAGAAAATATCACCTCTTCCGATGATTAGTCGTAGCGACCGTTTTGATCGTTTTTAAGAAAAAATGTAATAAAGTGATAAACACCTCAAAAAATCAAATCCTTTGGCATGGGCTCCTTATATGTGTACTAGTTGCTAGGAAAAATGATAAACTTGATTTTTGCCTACATTTGCAAAAAAAGTCTTCACAAAAAGGTCTATCATGTATGAACATCTAGAAGTTTCAAGCCAAATGACCAAGTTATGGTCATTTCGATGACATAGTTTGTGATAAAGATCTCATACTCCACACATAGGTGCATATTGGTATATTAAACAACCATGCCAAAGGGATTCTTCAAATTATTTTCATAAATATCATTTTCCTTTTTTTGAGTGCAAAAAATGAGGTTTTTTGTGAAGTGAGTACAGAAAATATGATTCCAAATGGCACCCAACTATTTTTCACTAAGAGTGGTGCACATATGATGGATGATCCCCAAGTATGAGTTTTTTCTTACAATTCTAGCTAATTTCCCCTAGTTAATTGAGTTTATGTTGATTTATCGAAAGTAATTCAAATTTGAACTACAACTATTTGATAGTTTGGTCTGAAACTTTTGGAAAAATCATTTTAAGGTACACAACTAGTGGTTATATCACAGAAAAATTGATAGTTCTAGAAAATATCACCTCTTCCGAGATTAGTCGTAGCGACCGTTTTGATCGTTTTTAAGAAAACATGTAATAAAGTGATAAACACCTCAAAAAATCAAATCCTTTGGCATGGGCTCCTTATATGTGTACTAGTTGCTAGGAAAAATGATAAACTTGATTTTTGCCTACATTTGCAAAAAAAGTCTTCACAAAAAGGTCTATCATGTATGAACATCTAGAAGTTTCAAGCCAAATGACCAAGTTATGGTCATTTCGACGACATAGTTTGTGATAAAGATCTCATACTCCACACATAGGTGCATATTGGTATATTAAACAACCATGCCAAAGGGATTCTTCAAATTATTTTCATAAATATCATTTTCCTTTTTTTGAGTGCAAAAAATGAGGTTTTTTGTGAAGTCAGTACAGAAAATATGATTTCAAATGGCACCCAACTATTTTTCACTAAGAGTGGTGCACATATGATGGATGATCCCCAAGTATGAGTTTTTTCTTACAATTCTAGCTAATTTCCCCTAGTTAATTGAGTTTATGTTGATTTATCGAAAGTAATTCAAATTTGAACTACAACTATTTGATAGTTTGGTCTGGAACTTTTGGAAAAATCATTTTAAGGTACACAACTAGTGGTTATATCATAGAAACATTGATATTTCTAGAAAATATCACCTCTTCCGATGATTAGTCGTAGCGACCGTTTTGATCGTTTTTAAGAAAAAATGTAATAAAGTGATAAACACCTCAAAAAATCAAATCCTTTGGCATGGGCTCCTTATATGTGTACTAGTTGCTAGGAAAAATGATAAACTTGATTTTTGCCTACATTTGCAAAAAAAGTCTTCACAAAAAGGTCTATCATGTATGAACATCTAGAAGTTTCAAGCCAAATGACCAAGTTATGGTCATTTCGACGACATAGTTTGTGATAAAGATCTCATACTCCACACATAGGTGCATATTGGTATATTAAACAACCATGCCAAAGGGATTCTTCAAATTATTTTCATAAATATCATTTTCCTTTTTTTGAGTGCAAAAAATGAGGTTTTTTGTGAAGTGAGAACAGAAATATGATTCCAAATGGCACCCAACTATTTTTCACTAAGAGTGGTGCACATATGATGGATGATCCCCAATTATGAGTTTTTTCTTACAATTCTAGCTCTAGTTAATTGAGTTTATGTTGATTTATCGAAAGTAATTCAAATTTGAACTACAACTATTTGATAGTTTGGTCTGAAACTTTTGGAAAAATCATTTTAAGGTACACAACTAGTGGTTATATCACAGAAACATTGATAGTTCTAGAAAATATCACCTCTTCCGATGATTAGTCGTAGCGACCGTTTTGATCGTTTTTAAGAAAAAATGTAATAAAGTGATAAACACCTAAAAAAATCAAATCCTTTGGCATGGGCTCCTTATATGTGTACTAGTTGCTAGGAAAAATGATAAACTTGATTTTTGCCTACATTTGCAAAAAACGTCTTCACAAAAAGGTCTATCATGTATGAACATCTAGAAGTTTCAAGCCAAATGACCAAGTTATGGTCATTTCGACGACATAGTTTGTGATAAAGATCTCATACTCCACACATAGGTGCATATTGGTATATTAAACAACCATGCCAAAGGGATTCTTCAAATTATTTTCATAAATATCATTTTCCTTTTTTTGAGTGCAAAAAATGAGGTTTTTTGTGAAGTCAGTACAGAAAATATGATTCCAAATGGCACCCAACTATTTTTCACTAAGAGTGGTGCACATATGATGGATGATCCCCAAGTATGAGTTTTTTCTTACAATTATAGCTAATTTCCCCTAGTTAATTGAGTTTATGTTGATTTATCGAAAGTAATTCAAATTTGAACTACAACTATTTGATAGTTTGGTCTGGAACTTTTGGAAAAATCATTTTAAGGTACAAAACTAGTGGTTATATCATAGAAACATTGATAGTTCTAGAAAATATCACCTCTTCCGATGATTAGTCGTAGCGACCGTTTTGATCGTTTTTAAGAAAAAATGTAATAAAGTGATAAACACCTCAAAAAATCAAATCCTTTGGCATGGGCTCCTTATATGTGTACTAGTTGCTAGGAAAAATGATAAACTTGATTTTTGCCTACATTTGCAAAAAAAGTCTTCACAAAAAGGTCTATCATGTATGAACATCTAGAAGTTTCAAGCCAAATGACCAAGTTATGGTCATTTCGACGACATAGTTTATGATAAAGATCTCATACTCCACACATAGGTGCATATTGTCATATTAAACTACCATGCCAAAGGGATTCTTCAAAGTATTTTCATAAATATCATTTTCCTTTTTTTGAGTGCAAAAAATGAGGTTTTTTGTGAAGTGAGTACAGAAAATATGATTCCAAATGGCACCCAACTATTTTTCACTAAGAGTGGTGCACATATGATGGATGATCCCCAAGTATGAGTTTTTTCTTACAATTCTAGCTAATTTCCCCTAGTTAATTGAGTTTATGTTGATTTATAGAAAGTAATTCAAATTTGAACTACAACTATTTGATAGTTTGGTCTGGAACTTTTGGAAAAATCATTTTAAGGTACACAACTAGTGGTTATATCACAGAAACATTGATAGTTCTAGAAAATATCACCTCTTCCGATGATTAGTCGTAGCGACCGTTTTGATCGTTTTTAAGAAAAAATGTAATAAAGTGATAAAGACCTCAAAAAATCAAATCCTTTGGCATGGGCTCCTTATATGTGTACTAGTTGCTAGGAAAAATGATAAACTTTATTTTTGCCTACATTTGCAAAAAAAGTCTTCACAAAAAGGTCTATCATGTATGAACATCTAGAAGTTTCAAGCCAAATGACCAAGTTATGGTCATTTCGACGACATAGTTTGTGATAAAGATCTCATACTCCACACATAGGTGCATATTGGTATATTAAACAACCATGCCAAAAGGATTCTTCAAATTAGTTTCATAAATATCATTTTCCTTTTTTTGAGTGCAAAAAATGAGGTTTTTTGTGAAGTGAGTACAGAAAATATGATTCCAAATGGCACCCAACTATTTTTCACTAAGAGTGGTGCACATATGATGGATGATCCCCAAGTATGAGTTTTTTCTTACAATTCTAGCTAATTTCCCCTAGTTAATTGAGTTTATGTTGATTTATCGAAAGTAATTCAAATTTGAACTACAACTATTTGATAGTTTGGTCTGGAACTTTTGGAAAAATCATTTTAAGGTACACAACTAGTGGTTATATCACAGAAACATTGATAGTTCTAGAAAATATCACCTCTTCCGATGATTAGTCGTAGCGACCGTTTTGATCGTTTTTAAGAACAAATGTAATAAAGTGATAAACACCTCAAAAAATCAAATCCTTTGGCATGGGCTCCTTATATGTGTACTAGTTGCTAGGAAAAATGATAAACTTGATTTTTGCCTACATTTGCAAAAAAAATCTTCACAAAAAGGTCTATCATGTATGAACATCTAGAAGTTTCAAGCCAAATGACCAAGTTATGGTCATTTCGACGACATAGTTTATGATAAAGATCTCATACTCCACACATAGGTGCATATTGGCATATTAAACTACCATGCCAAAGGGATTCTTCAAATTATTTTCATAAATATCATTTTCCTTTTTTTGAGTGCAAAAAATGAGGTTTTTTGTGAAGTGAGTACAGAAAATATGATTCCAAATGGCACCCAACTATTTTTCACTAAGAGTGGTGCACATATGATGGATGATCCCCAAGTATGAGTTTTTTCTTACAATTCTAGCTAATTTCCCCTAGTTAATTGAGTTTATGTTGATTTATCGAAAGTAATTCAAATTTGAACTACAACTATTTGATAGTTTGGTCCGGAACTTTTGGAAAAATCATTTTAAGGTACACAACTAGTGGTTATATCACAGAAACATTGATAGTTCTAGAAAATATCACCTCTTCCGATGATTAGTCGTAGCGACCGTTTTGATCGTTTTTAAGAAAAAATGTAATAAAGTGATAAACACCTCAAAAAATCAAATCCTTTGGCATGGGCTCCTTATATGTGTACTAGTTGTTAGGAAAAATGATAAACTTGATTTTTGCCTACATTTGCAAAAAAAGTCTTCACAAAAAGGTCTATCATGTATGAACATCTAGAAGTTTCAAGCCAAATGACCAAGTTATGGTCATTTCGACGACATAGTTTGTGATAAAGATCTCATACTCCACACATAGGTGCATATTGGTATATTAAACAACCATGCCAAAGGGATTCTTCAAATTATTTTCATAAATATCATTTTCCTTTTTTTGAGTGCAAAAAATGAGGTTTTTTGTGAAGTGAGAACAGAAATATGATTCCAAATGGCACCCAACTATTTTTTACTAAGAGTGGTGCACATATGATGGATGATCCCCAAGTATGAGTTTTTTCTTACAATTCTAGCTCTAGTTAATTGAGTTTATGTTGATTTATCGAAAGTAATTCAAATTTGAACTACAACTATTTGATAGTTTGGTCTGAAACTTTTGGAAAAATCATTTTAAGGTACACAACTAGTGGTTATATCACAGAAACATTGATAGTTCTAGAAAATATCACCTCTTCCGATGATTAGTCGTAGCGACCGTTTTGATCGTTTTTAAGAAAAAATGTAATAAAGTGATAAACACCTCAAAAAATCAAATCCTTTGGCATGGGCTCCTTATATGTGTACTAGTTGCTAGGAAAAATGATAAACTTGATTTTTGCCTACATTTGCAAAAAAAGTCTTCACAAAAAGGTCTATCATGTATGAACATCTAGAAGTTTCAAGCCAAATGACCAAGTTATGGTCATTTCGACGACATAGTTTGTGATAAAGATCTCATACTCCACACATAGGTGCATATTGGTATATTAAACAACCATGCCAAAGGGATTCTTCAAATTATTTTCATAAATATCATTTTCCTTTTTTTGAGTGCAAAAAATGAGGTTTTTTGTGAAGTGAGTACAGAAAATATGATTCCAAATGGCACCCAACTATTTTTCACTAAGCGTGGTGCACATATGATGGATGATCCCCAAGTATGAGTTTTTTCTTACAATTCTAGCTAATTTCTCCTAGTTAATTGAGTTTATGTTGATTTATCGAAAGTAATTCAAATTTGAACTACAACTATTTGATAGTTTGGTCTGAAACTTTTGGAAAAATCATTTTAAGGTACACAACTAGTGGTTATATCACAGAAACATTGATAGTTCTAGAAAATATCACCTCTTCCGATGATTAGTCGTAGCGACCGTTTTGATCGTTTGTAAGAAAAAATGTAATAAAGTGATAAACACCTCAAAAAATCAAATCCTTTGGCATGGGATCCTTATATGTGTACTAGTTGCTAGGAAAAATGATAAACTTGATTTTTGCCTACATTTGCAAAAAAAGTCTTCACAAAAAGGTCTATCATGTATGAACATCTAGAAGTTTCAAGCCAAATGACCAAGTTATGGTCATTTCGACGACATAGTTTGTGATAAAGATCTCATACTCCACACATAGGTGCATATTGGTATATTAAACAACCATGCCAAAGGGATTCTTCAAATTATTTTCATAAATATCATTTTCCTTTTTTTGAGTGCAAAAAATGAGGTTTTTGTGAAGTGAGTACAGAAAATATGATTCCAAATGGCACCCAACTATTTTTCACTAAGAGTGGTGCACATATTATGGATGATCCCCAAGTATGAGTTTTTTCTTACAATTCTAGCTAATTTCCCCTAGTTAATTGAGTTTATGTTGATTTATCGAAAATAATTCAAATTTGAACTACAACTATTTGATAGTTTGGTCTGAAACTTTTGGAAAAATCATTTTAAGGTACACAACTAGTGGTTATATCACAGAAACATTGATAGTTCTAGAAAATATCACCTCTTCCGATGATTAGTCGTAGCGACCGTTTTGATCGTTTTTAAGAAAAAATGTAATAAAGTGATAAACACCTCAAAAAATCAAATCCTTTGGCATGGGCTCCTTATATGTGTACTAGTTGCTAGGAAAAATGATAAACTTGATTTTTGACTACATTTGCAAAAAAAGTCTTCACAAAAAGGTCTATCATGTATGAACATCTAGAAGTTTCAAGCCAAATGACCAAGTTATGGTCATTTCGACGACATAGTTTGTGATAAAGATCTCATACTCCACACATAGGTGCATATTGGTATATTAAACAACCATGCCAAAGGGATTCTTCAAATTATTTTCATAAATATCATTTTCCTTTTTTTGAGTGCAAAAAATGAGGTTTTTTGTGAAGTGAGTACAGAAAATATGATTCCAAATGGCACCCAACTATTTTTCACTAAGATTGGTGCACATATGATGGATGATCCCCAAGTATGAGTTTTTTCTTACAATTCTAGCTAATTTCCCCTGGTTAATTGAGTTTATGTTGATTTATCGAAAGTAATTCAAATTTGAACTACAACTATTTGATAGTTTGGTCTGAAACTTTTGGAAAAATCATTTTAAGGTACACAACTAGTGGTTATATCACAGAAACATTGATAGTTCTAGAAAATATCACCTCTTCCGATGATTAGTCGTAGCGACCGTTTTGATCGTTTTTAAGAAAAAATGTAATAAAGTGATAAACACCTCAAAAAATCAAATCCTTTGGCATGGGCTCCTTATATGTGTACTAGTTGCTAGGAAAAATGATAAACTTGATTTTTGCCTACATTTGCAAAAAAAGTCTTCACAAAAAGGTCTATCATGTATGAACATCTAGAAGTTTCAAGCCAAATGACCAAGTTATGGTCATTTCGACGACATAGTTTGTGATAAAGATCTCATACTCCACACATAGGTGCATATTGGTATATTAAACAACCATGCCAAAGGGATTCTTCAAATTATTTTCATAAATATCATTTTCCTTTTTTTGAGTGCAAAAAATGAGGTTTTTTGTGAAGTGAGTACAGAAAATATGATTCCAAATGGCACCCAACTATTTTTCACTAAGAGTGGTGCACATATGATGGATGATCCCCAAGTATGAGTTTTTTCTTACAATTCTAACTTATTTCCCCTAGTTAATTGAGTTTATGTTGATTTATCGAAAGTAATTCAAATTTGAACTACAACTATTTGATAGTTTGATCTGAAACTTTTGGAAAAATCATTTTAAGGTACACAACTAGTGGTTATATCACAGAAACATTGATAGTTCTAGAAAATATCACCTCTTCCGATGATTAGTCGTAGCGACCGTTTTGATCGTTTTTAAGAAAAAATGTAATAAAGTGATAAACACCTCAAAAAATCAAATCCTTTGGCATGGGCTCCTTATATGTGTACTAGTTGCTAGGAAAAATGATAAACACCTCAAATCCTTGAACATCTAGAAGTTTCAAGCCAAATGACCAAGTTATGGTCATTTCAAGCCAAGCCAAATGACCGTGGCAAGACATCTCTGATGATCTACAACCGTCCGACAAGACATCTCTGATGATCTGCAACCGTTTGAAACGGTCGCAGATCATCAGAGACGTCTTGCCGCTGGTTGCCCAGAGATGCCTCTGCCGAGGGGAGGGTTCACCTTCAGCCTTCACTGAGTGCTCTCTGCTACCCGTGTGCTGCCAAAATGAACTACAATGAGTAGACACTGAGTGTTGAACATGTCCGGGAGGGGGGATATATATAAGGTACGTGTGCTTCTTTAGTCCCGGTTGGTAACAACAACCGAGTCATGTGGGTCACGAAGTGGTCGTGATACTGCTGATCCAACATCTCAGAATCTCTCAAAAGAAACACACCTTAGATCCAACGTCTCACAAGCACTAGAAAGAAACACACGATCCATGTGCTTCTTTAGTCTCGGTTGGTAACACCAACCGGGACTAAAGAAGCACATGGATCATGTGTTTCTTTTAAGCACTTGTGAGCCGTTGGATGAAGAGATGTGTATCTTTTGAGAGATTCTGAGCTGTTGGATGGGCACTATCATGACCAGTTCGTGAGTCACATGACCCTATATATAGCCCCCTCTTGAACATGTTCGGCAGTCATTGTCTCCTCATTCTACTTCATCGACAGAATACAAAGCATTCGGATTCCCTGCATACGTCCAACGGTGCATTTCATATGCAGGCACTCACGAGCCACCGTTGGGCTGTATGCAGGTGAAATCGTGTGTTTTGTTCCATGCATCTACAAAATACTTCAGTTCACTTGTTCTTCTGATACAAAACATTCGGATATTACACATCAACAATAATATCCCTCTCTAGTGTTTACTTGTTCTTCCGATTGCGCCGTAACCACGGACAATCTTCTTCATTTAACTTGATACTTGGATCAGTGTTGACTTTAAAGGGCGGAATGTCATGAAACTTATCGTAATCTTCTGACATGTCTGTCTTGTCCTCCACTCCCACAATGACTCTTTTCCCTGAAAGAACTATGTGGCGCTTTGGCTCATCGTATGATGTACTCGCTTGCTTATCTTTTCTTTTTTTCGGTAGGGTAGACATGTCTTTCACATAGAAAACCTGAGAAACTTCACTGGCTAGGACGAATGGTTCATTCTCGTACGAAAGATTGTTGAGATCCACTGTAGTCATTCCGTATCGTGGGTCTACCTCTACCCCGCCTCGAAGGTTGAACCATTTGCACTTGAACAAAGGGACCTTAAAAGTAGGTCCATAGTCAAGTTCCCATATCTCCTCTATGTAACCATAATATGTGTCCTTTGTCCCGTTGCAGTTTGTTGCATCAAAGCGTACTCCACTGTTTTGGTTGGTGCTCTTTTTATCTTGTTTGGCTGTGTAAAATATATTTCCATTTATCTCGTACCCTTGAAAAGTCAATATAGTTGAAGCTGGTGATGTGGCCAACAAGTATAGCTGTTCTTCAACATTGGTGTCATTAATGAGACGTCTTTTTAACCAACTGCTGAAAGTCTTCATGTGTTCTCCATCAATACAATCTTCAGATTTCTCCGGGTACTTGGAGCGTAAAACATTCTTGTGTTCCTCGACATACGGACCCACCAAACTGGAATTATGTAGAACGGTGTCGTGTGCTTGAGTGAAAGAATCCCCGTCTTGACATATTGTTGCTTTCTTTCCAAGGGTGCCTTTTCCATGCAGTCTCCCCTCATGACGTGATTCAGGAACACCGATCGGCTTCAGATCAGGAATAAAATCTACACAAAACTCAATGACCTCCTCTGTTACATAACCCTTGACGATGCTTCCTTCTGGCCTAGCCCGGTTATGCACATATTTTTTTAAGACTCCCATGAACCTCTCAAAGGGGAACATGTTGTGTAAAAATACAGGACCGAGAATAGAAATCTCTTCGACTAGGTGGACTACAAGGTGCGTCATAATATTGAAGAAGGTTGGTGGGAACACCAACTCGAAGCTGACAAGACATTGGACCACATCCTTCTCTAAATTTTTTAGATGACCTTCTGAGAAATTGCATTGAGAAATGCACATAGCTTCACAATGGGTTCTCGAACATTTTCCGGTAGAAGCCCTCTCAATGCAACCGGAAGTAATTGTGTCATAATCACGTGACAGTCATGAGACTTTAGATTCTGAAATTTTTGCTCTGCCATGTTTATTATTCCTTTTATATTTGATGAGAAGCCAGATGGAACCTTCATACTGCGAAGGCACTCAAAAAATATTTTCTTCTCTTCTTTAGTAAGAGCGTAGCTTGCAGGACCTGGCTGATTCTCTGAATGAGTATCGTCTCGATGCATCTCTTCGCTCATACGTTGATGGGTCTGCCTTCCTTTCGGTGTACCTTTTTTTGACTTCCCATCTTTTGACTTCCCATACACGCCTAAGAAGTTTAGCAAATTGCAACAAATGTTCTTTGTCACGTGCATCACGTCGATTGCAGAGTGAATCTCTAGCATTATCCAATATGGCAGCTCCCAAAATATAGATTTCTTCTTCCACATGGGTACGTGGTTGTTTGCGTCATTCGGAACAGTGAGACCGCCAGGACCCTTTCCAAAGATTACATTTAAATCCTTGACCATATCATGTATAGCAGAACTAGAAGGGCGGGTAGGCCTCGGCCGATGATCTGCCTCACATTTGTAATGCTTGCCTTTCTTCCTTAACGGATGCTTGGGTACAAGAAACCGACGATGACCTAGGTACACATTCTTGTTACCTAAATGTATACTATCAGTCTCAGCTAAACAGTGCGTGCATGCATTGTATCCCTTGTTTGACTGTCCTGAAATGTTGCCTAGAGCAGGCCAATCATTGATGGTTACAAAAAGCAAAGCTCGTAGATCAAATTCCTCCAGTTTGTGCTCATCCCACACACGTACACCTTCCTCACACCACAACTGCAAAAGTTCTTCAACTAATGTCCTGAGGTACACATCAATGTCGTTGCCAGGTTGCTTCGGGCCTTGAATGAGCACGGGCATCATAATGTACTTCCGCTTCATGCACAGCCAAGGAGGAAGGTTATAGATACATAGAGTCACGGGCCAAGTGCTGTGACTGGAGCTCTGCTCTCCAAAAGGATTAAAGCCATCTGTACTTAGGCCAAATCTTAAGTTCCTTGCGTCATCTGAAAATGTCGGGAACTCTCTGTCAATTTTTCTCCACTGGGACCCATCCGCGGGGTGTCTCAACATCAAGTCTTTTTACGATCTTCTTTGTGCCAACGCAACAACTTGGCATGCTCTCTATTGCTGAACAAACGTTTCAACCGTGGTATTATAGGAGCATACCACATCACCTTTGCAGGAATCCTCTTCCTGGGGCGCGGCTCGCCCTCAACATCACCAGGGTCATCTCGCCCGATCTTATACCGCAAAGCACCGCATACAGGACATGCATTCAATTTTTCGTGCTCACCGCGGTAGAGGATGCAGTCATTAATGCAAGCGTGTATCTTATGCACCTCTAATCCTAGAGGGCATACCACCTTCTTTGCTTCATACGTACTAGACGGCAATTCGTTATCCTTTGGAAGCATCTTCTTAACTATTTTTAACAAATTTTCAAATCCCTTGTCAGAAGTACCATTCTCTGCCTTCCATTGCAACAATTCAAGTGTGGTACCTAGCTTTTTATGGTCATTTTGACAAGTTGGGTACAACAATTTGGCGTGATCAGCTAACATACGCTCCAACTTCAACCTTTCGTTTTCACTTCCACAGTCCATTTGTGCATCACGAATGGCCCGACGAAGATCATCGTCGGGCTCATCAATAATGGGATCTTCTTCAGTTTCGTCTTCTCCCATTGTAGTATCACTGAACCAAGGATACTTGTCATTATCCTCCTCTTCTTCATTTTCTTCCATGATAACCCCTGTTTCTCCGTGCTTGGTCCAACAATAATAACCAGGCATAAAACCATTATTCAAGAGGTGTGAGTGAATGACTTTTGAGGTAGAGTGATCACTCATATTCTTGCAGGCACTACATGGACAACGAATAAAACCGTTCTTCGGCTTGTTTGCCTCAGCCATATGGAGAAAATTATGCATGCCATCAATGAACTCAGGACAACATCGGTCACCGTACATCCATTGTCGGTTCATCTGTATTACATAAAAGTATATCGAACCCCATTATTACACTACTGTCATAAATAATATGTAAGAGCAAATTAATTAATACAATGTCATCCATTAAAATAAGAGTAGAGTATTGACAAGCGGTAATACATAGTTCTCATAAAACATACATTAACTGAAACAAATATAAAAATTATCTAAAGAATTTAAATCCAACAACAAATGCGATCAAAATCGCAACTAAGGTAAATACTGAACCCACAGCATAATGATACCAAGCCTCCCGATTAATGGCATATTTTCTAATCCTTTTTATCTTCAAGCGCATTGCATCCATCTTGATCTCGTTACCATCGACCACGTCGGCAAGTTTGAGCTCTAATTTCATCTTATCTTCTAAGCATTGAAGATAAAGAGCTTCACTTCTTTTCAATTTTGCTTTCAAATCATTGTTTTCTTTATCCAAAAACTCGACAATAGGGTCAGGTTCAATTTCTGGTTCAACTACCTCCTAGATAAAAATAATTCTATGTCAAGTTGGTCGCCATAATTGTCAGAAACATAGAATGAAATAAATAGTTTTGAAAATATACCACATCCGAATCATAGACCGGACGAGGACCGACGGGGACGGATATCAGAACCATGACACTATACATATAATACAAGTTAGAAAATTATACAAGTAGTAACTATGCATCTAAATCATAAAAGCTATGTTTTTAAAATAAAATAAAATAAAATATAGAGGCTCACCGAGGTGGTGACGGGACGGCGCGGGCGATCGACGTCGATAAGGCTCCTCACCACACTAAAACACATAAATCATTATTTTAGTTTGAGAACAAATTGCACATATACACAAATGAGATCATAACTTAGGCATTACATCGAACACCTTGCTTGCACAAAAAAATTGAAATGAGCAAAATGAGCTAAATAAGCAATGCCGGAAAGAGGATGAAGAGGCTAACCGTGGGGTGTCTTCAATCTCTCCAAATGGTGTAAAAATATTGTGTATTATCTAGGCTTGGGGAGAGAAAAAGGAGAAGATGTAGAGAGAAAATTTGTGAGCTCAAACTCGGGCTGAAAATGGAGTTGGCTCGGGCTGGAAGAAGCTGATATAGGTGGACCTTTAGTCCCGGTTTGTGTTACGAACCGGGACTAAAGGTCTCTGGCGCTGGGGCCCGCCTCTGCTGCCGCATGCGGTGAACCTTTAGTCCCGGTTCGTAACACGAACCGGGACTAAAGGTCCCTCACAAATCCAGCGGTGTGGCTCTCACCCCTTTAGTCTGGGTTCAAAAAATGAACCGAGACTAAAGGGGTGAACCAAAGGCTCGTTTTCTACTAGTGATTGTTGTTTCAGCAATTTAGTGTTTCGATGTAATCGAACCTAAAATGGATTAATCTTTGTAGTATACCCTACCTAAAGAGTTAGTTGGGTACATGTTTCACGACATAGGAAAAATCTTTGCCGGGATATACCTTGCGAAAGAAATAGTTTCTTGTCCAAGGGTATAAGTGAGAAAGAAAGTAGAGCGAGACAAAGTTGGTGAACTTCCTCTCTAGACATCAGAGTGGCGCAACCGAAAGTGTGTTCGGTGTCAGGCTCCACAGCTTGAAAAAGCTGATGATTCAAGATCATGATGTTCTGAGCTCATACTAAGAGCGTAGGCATACGAGGTTGTGTTCCACACTGTGTGTTACGACAATCTTGTTATGAAGGTCATATTAATGGAATATGATAGACCTACGAACTACGAAGAAGAGATGGTGGACCTAAGTCCGAGAAATGGCTATGAGTCATTTATGATTAGAAATAAAATCCATATACGATTACCAGGTAATGACTTGGGAGATCTTCTTGATGGCATCTAGGATGTTAATAGTATATGGAATTTTATGAGAGAGTAGACATTGAGCAGATTCGATTTGTCGTGAAACAGTTCCGACATACCACATGAGAGTTTGTCTCAAGTGGCGAAGCCTGAATCTATTCTGGGTCGTTTAGCAATCACTATAATTTCGAATGAGAAATTGATAGATGGATAAGGAAACCATGTTTCTTAATAGTGTCATTAAGAAAGAGTTGGTGATCCTGAGGATGCTAAACATGTATGCAAACTTTGGTGGTCCATTCATGGGCTGAAGCAAGCATATCGGAGCTGGAATCTTCACTTTGATAATGTGATCAAAGGATTTTGGAGTTGTCCAAAATAGTTGAAGAAACCTACATTTGCAAAGGAGTGAGTGGGAGCAAAGTAGCTTTCCTTGATCTTATATGCGGAAGGAATATTTGAGTGGGAGCTAAGTAGCTTTTCCATGATCTTATATGCGGAAGGCATATTTGAGTGGGAGCTAGGTGTCATTTGTGATTATGTATGTAACGACATATTGAATGACACAGATCCTCTAGTAGAGTGTAAAGGATTATTTAAGTGATTAAATTTCCTATGAAATGAAGTTAGAAGTATTAGGCATCCGATTTATAATTGTATAGATCAGAAGGGGCTTAATAACATTAAGTCGGAATATTTCCTTAGTCAAGATTCTGAAGTGTTTCAGAATAGGACAAGCAAAGAAAGAGTTCTTGCTTGTATGACTAGGTAAAATATTAAGTTTATCTTGGCTTGTTTAGTGATAGAAAATGATGTTCGACATTCTCTATGTATCACACATAGAGTCTATCAGGCTGAAAGATCGACTTAGTGTGACCCGAGTTCTTGGTTCAAGAACAGGTTCTAGAGTGATCCTTGTGTGGATCAATGAACAAACGTTAAGTTTATTCTTCATTGTCTATGAGAACTGAAGATAGGTTTTCTAGTTAAGGGTAAGAGTGGAAAGACAACTTGCCGTAAAGCGGTTACGATGATGCAAGTTATGACACTGACCCATGCGACTAGAAATCTCATATAGGAGATGTCCTTTATTTTGAAAATAGACATGGTTAGTTTGCGAAGTCGCATATGAATGCACTGTCGCATAATCTACATAGGTATAGAAATATATCGCGACTTCAGAAGTAGCAAGTGTGATTGGACTGAGCAGTTTTCCGAGCGTAGGTGGTCCCCTTAATAGATCTTTTAGACTTTTAAGGCGCATGCTACCCGAATGCTCGAGTCTCACTCCATCCACGGGGATATATTTCACCGTCATCGTAAGATACGGGATGATGTCAAACTAGGTGACACAGTAGTGTTGCAAAGCACATATAGGTCTCAGTGTGTGAGATCTATTGACTGTATTCCTCTTCCACGAGGCGAGCAGGCACCAAGATGCTTGAGCTTTTACCAAGTTGTAAACTAGATTAAGTGTTACTTAGTGCAAGTGGGAGACTGAAGGGAATATGCCCTAGAGGCACTTAATAAACATAGTTTATTAGCAATATCCCAATTGTTCATTATATGTTTTATACCATGCTATAACTGTATTAAGCGAAAACACTAATACAGGTGTGGTAGATAAACAACCAGGTCCCTAGTAGCCTCTACTAAGACTAGTTTCGTTGCACGATTGATGATCGAGGTTTTCCGATCATAGGTCATGGCGCCGGTCGGCAATGGAAGTCATATCGTTAGGTGTAACGATGTGATGGACATACCCAGTATTTATAGGACATAGTCATTATGCCTTAAAACCGTGAGACCAACTCTTATTGTTATCCCTGGAAGATACTTTGATCGCACCAAACGTCATATCTTATATAGTGTGACAATGATAGGTGATACTTTTGGGTATCGGAAAGGGGTAGTTGAGACGAGGGGTCAACAGCGGGATTTGTCAGTCCGCATAGCCGGATAGATACTCTAGGGCCCACTCGGTGAGATTATGTCAAATGAGTTTAGAAACATGTGACTAGGTCACCAGCTGACATAATACCATAGACGAGTAGAAGATAGTGTTGTCGGTAACGAGATCATGCTAGGTATGGAGATATCTGAGAATGATGCTCGGACACACTAAGTATCGCCATGACAAAGGGTTTAAGACTTGGCGTCCAGGTTTGATAGATGAAAGTCATTCTTTATATCACAGGGATTAATTCATGGGGTCCAGGCCTACGAGTTAGTCGATGATCATAGAGGAGTCTTGATCGTACCTGTTATTATATCGAACCGCTAGGGTAACACACTTAAGGGGTTTCGACACGACAACCGGAAAGGAAAGAGATCACCGGGAACGTCCCGGGAATGGTCCGATGGAGATCGGGCAGCGCCGAAAGTGATTTCGGAGCTAGGAAAAATTATATATATTATGTTTGATATTAATTAGTGTAATTAATATGCAAATATGATTTTATATATTTATTTTCGAATTTATTTACGCTGATTTCCCTAAATGGGCCTTCTGGTCGAAAGAAGGCCCAAGAGGGGGGAAATCCCCCAGGGGATTCGGTGGGGGCTTGGGTGGCCGACCCAAGTGGGCCAAATGGGGCCCACTAGGGGGCCGGCGCACCATGGAGCCGCACCAGGCATGTGGGGATAGTCCCACATTGCCTGGTGAGGAGGTTGGCTCCACCCTGGGAGCCTATATAAGAAGGGGCACCCCTGGCCTTTCAATTCACCAATTAATTCCCTAATTCTCTCTCGATCTCGTGATTCCCTTTGTCGGAGTCGCGCCGAGTAGAGGAGGGGGGGTCTCTTCCACCATAGCCCGCTGCCGAGTTGCTGGTGTTCCGGTCCAAGTCTTCCGCTGGTCGTCCTGGACTGGAGCTTCGGAGGCCGTCGTCTCCACCGTATGTGTGTGACGCCCTGCGAGGTGCTGCGCTAGCGGTACTCGGAGGTCTACTTCCTCCACCCGACCTTGGGGTCATCTTCGTCGTCTTCGTCGCGCCGAGTTCTCCGCGACCTAGAGGTCGGCTACGTCATCTTCGTCGTCAACGCTTGTGCGGGAGCGTAATCCCCGCTATTCGGTCTACGAGGGTACGTATTCCGATCTCCGCCGTACTACTATATCTGCATAGTGTAGATCTTGGCTAGTTTAAGGATATCGTTGCTAGGAAATTTTTTGTTTTCTGCACACGATCCCCTTCACATACAACTTGTAGATACAATCTAAGCAATAAATATAGAGCTCAAATATAAGATCATGACACTCGTGCACTAGTGACAAGCATTAAACACAACAAGATTGCAGTAACAATAAATTAATAAACTTTGATAGATAGACTGATCATAATGTAACCATTCATCGATCCCAACAAACACAATACAAATTACATCGTATGGATCTCAATCATGTAAGGCAGCTCATGAGAACATTGTATTGAAGTACATGGAAGAGAGAGTACCAACTAGCTACAACCAAGAACCCGTAGTCCTTTGGGCAACTACTCACAAACCATCATGGAGTAGAAGTGGAGGCGGTGGAGTCGATGGAGATGGCTCCGGGGGTCAATCCCCGTCCCGGCAAGGTGCCGGAACAGGAACTTCTGACCTCTGAAACTTGTCGGCGATGGTGGCGGCGCTGTGGAACTTTTCGTGAAACATGGCTGATCTTTTTAGGGTTTTCTCCTCGGGGTATATTTATGGGCGAAAGGGTGATGTCATTGGGCGCCCGAGGGGCCTTCACCAGGTGTTGGCGTGGCCAGGAAGGGAGCTGCGCCACCACCGGGTGAGGCCGCCTCGTGGCCCCTCTACGTCCTGTCTTCGGTGTTTTGGAACCTTCCTGATTCAAAAATAATTTCAGGATGTTTTTTGTCCAATTCCGAGAATATTTCTGTAAGTACTTTTCTGAAATAAAAAACAACAGAAAACAGGGAACTGACACTTTGGCATCTTGTTAATAGGTTAGTCCTAGAAAATGCATAAAACTATATAAAATTTATGTAAAACATGTAATAACATGGTATAATATAGCATGGAACATAAAAAATTATAGATACGTTGGAGACGTATCAAGCCCTCGTTCGAGGGAGGTGGCTCAACAAGCTGGGTTGTCGAGCAAACTTCCACGGAGCCGCCTTGTCTTGGCGGGATGGGGTCGATCTTGGTGTCCGGGGTGAGCTTCTCAGATCCACTTTCGCCAAACAAGAAACTAGCGTGACTAGCCGGAGAAATGAACTTGATTCCAAGTGCTCGGCCTTCTGCTGGTGGAGGGGAAGGTCCCTCGGAGACATAACCAAGGCCGGGATATCGTAAGAATTCGATGGATATGTTCCCCTTTCTCTTTTGGGCCATGTTCAAGCACCTTGTGGCCTTTTAGGTAGGCCCAAAAAGGTAAAACGAACTGGGCGCTTGAATATCAGATGAAGAGATCCTTGGCTTGACATAGTCGTCAACGGCCGATCTCGTTGCTGGGCGAAGATCTTGGTCGTAGTTCTTGACGAAGAAGAACTCAATGATGAAGAGCTCGGAGAATATTTTGACGAAGAAGAACTCGTTGGGGCTTGAGATCCAAACGAATCCAGAGCTTGCGCCCCCTACATGGCGCCAGATGTCGTGTCTTGAAGGACGGACACTAGGGATGCGAGGCACCCTCTTTGTAGATTGGGTATGGGGCGTGAAGGAGGCTAGAAACGTCTCCCAAAGGACGATCGCGGTGAGCCCTTCACTCGTCCTCAAGATCTTCTACGTGGTGAAGGAACAAGGAAAGCACACAAGGATCTAGCCAGGTTTAGGCCGTCCGGAGCCTAATATCCCTACTCCTTCATGTCTGGATAGATTAGCGAAACATGGTGTGGCTACAATGGTGGTGCCCGGCAGGGTGGCTTGACCGAGACGAACAAGAAGGACAGATCCTTGCTCGGAGGACATCACCTTCCTTCCTTCTCTCTCTATCTAGCCTAGCTTGATCTTGGCCTCAATCTTAGCTGGTTCCGAGTTGGTCCTCCTCCTCGCCATGGCCTTGGTCCTCCTTTTAAAGGGAAAGGGGATCCCACATAGGTCATGCGAGGAGCGTGAGGGGTTTTGGTGGGAGGCAACCCCTCTCTATGGTGGAGACGTCGACGTGGCCTCTTCTCCTCCAAGTATTCGTCGCCGGGTTGGTGAGATCTCTCCCACCTTTGGGGAAAGCCACGGGAAGGGGCTGACAGTGGGTAGGTGGTGTCCCCTAGCCGCAGATTTCTTCCCTAGACTTCTCGCGCCTTCTACTATCTTCCGGAATGAGGTGCAAGTCTTATCCTTTCCTTGTACGGTCTTGGAACCGGGAGGGAACCGGGCCTCGCACCTCCCGGGGTGCAGGGGACCCGGGAGGGGCCTGCGAATCAGTCGGCGTGCCGGCGGTGATGCTGCACCCGGCAAGCCTTGCGGTGAGTCTTGGCCTTGCTTGTCTTGGTGTTGGTTTGACGCTCTAAAATCGGTACTATGTAGATTTAAGCGATCCCGCCGAAATCCGCATAATAACGATTTTAGGTCGCCCAACAGACATAATGTGCACGCCGAGACATGCGCGTTATGTGGGTGGAATTGTGATAACATTACAACAATTTCGATACATCCACAAATACAACAGAAGATATAATTACAACAACGACTCGAACGAGTCAAGATACAAATATTACAATACAAAGATACAAATGACAGCGGAAGCAAAATAGTATCCGACTACGGATAAGATGCAAATTGGACTAAGAGTCCTGAAGATAAACAATGGCGCCATATCCCTGCCCAGCCAAGCCGGAGGGATTCCCAAGCTAACGTCGTCAGACTTCAAACCTGTTAACTGCACATAAAGCACAACCCAAAAGAGGGTCAGGGCACTCCCTGGCAAGCAAAGCCGACTTGCCTACTTTCTACACCATCTCCCAAAATATAGGGGAGGTGAACTTAGCGGCAGCAGCACTAGCAACCTAAAGAGACATGCTACAACTTCCGTCTAATTAGACAGGGATAAGAGAGCGCATAACTAGCCAACTACTACTAACACCAAACAAAACCCATTCTCGGATTAACCCCCTCAACCAAGTATGAGGAAGCAATTCGGGAAACTCACACATTGAACAATTTTAGTTACCATTTATTGTGAAAGTAATTCTATATTACTAATCAAATTAATTAACATCTATTAGGTGCAAGTTGTCTAGATCATGTTAGCCAACAACATCACCAAGTCGTCCATAACCGTGGACACGGCTCATCGATAAGATTATACCCTGCAGGGGTGCACTACTGTACCCATACTCGTATGATCAACCCAAGCAAGCATCAGGGCCTCTCAATTCGACTCATTCCTTCACTACAGCAAGTCCAAGTGCCACCCATATGAGTTGTTACCCACGTCAGGAGTCCGACCGAATCTCAATTGCGGACTCATTAGTTTGCGACTACGCCACCATGCGGCTCAAACCACAGTAGGAATTGTCCGCTTCGTGTCGTACCACACCTATATGACCCCCCATATCACATAACCTCTCATCATCATCATCATCATGCACATGCATATGAGCAAAATGGAAAACCCGAACTAGTTGCGGCACATGGACAAGCTGTTGATCCGTTCAAAATCGAGGGGGGCTCCATAAGGCCTCCCAGAACTGGTTAGTGCGCTCAAAATTGGATCCGAGGACAAAATCTCGGTTCCTAGGTCGACACTGAGCAGAACAAAGCACCTCGCAAGGCCTTCCGCCTGGTGCCTTATCATTTAATTATATTACCCCAACATAAGACATCAGTTTATTAAAGTAGAACAATCTATCATACTAAGCAGATGAAACATAAAACCAACAGACGACTTGCACAAACAACTCTAAGCATGCGCTACGACTCGCAAGGCCAACAGATAAACAAACAACATGTGATGGGATGTGGGGATAAAGTAGTATGGGCTGCAGGATAAACATGTGATGGGATTGCGATAAGAATCGAATACTAGGGTAGCAGAGATCAACGGCAAGAATGAAAGACAATGTATAGGTAAACAAGCAAGCTTTGCTTGCATGGAATCCCGCATGGAAGCAGATCTTGTCGGTGCTCACACATCTCAACGTAGTATCCGCGAAGAAGCGACAAACACTGGAAAGCGTAGAAGATGCACTTTACAACTACGGCAAAAGATCCAGCATGATCATGTGAGAATGATGCATGACATGGCAAGATGCAATACAAAAGAAATAATCCAAATTAAGCGGGAAAACATTCCCGACAATTAATATTTAGGTGCAAGTTATTTATTTACCAGCAATATTAAATGTTGGTTAATATGGCAACACATGGCATGGGTGATCTAATTAAATTAAATGGAATAGGGCATTATATATATTGATTTGCCCCACACATTCCATATTTATTATTTAGGTCATTTGCTACACCACCAAACCCAAGAGATGCAACACATGCAAGTATGACGCGATATGCACAAGATAGATGCCATTTTATAAAATAGGTAAAGGGTTAGGGTTTGGGTTCGCACGTCGGATCGGGTGAACTAGGGTTCGAAACGACGTCTTCGGTCCATAGAGGAAGTAGTTGTCGTCAGGGAAGTAGTCGTCACGGAACCGGGGCATCGTCGTTTGTCGATGTCGTGGAAGTGGACGGGGAAGTGGTCGTACTCGGTCATCCTCGTTGATGGGCGCGGGCACGGAGGAGCACAACAAATGGACACCGGAAGGAGGCGCACATGGGCGCAACACAGACACGGGCGGTCACGGAATCGCGGCACCGGAAGAGGACGCGCACGCACATGTAGCAACACCACGAAGGGTGGGCAACTCAGAAAAAATTGCGATGCGAAAGTCTTACGGGCATTTCGTCGAACACCCGGCGTGCGGCGGGTGCGGGGTGGCCACCGGACAGAGAACCGGGCTCGGAGCGGTTTGGGGCGGCAGCGGAGACGCGCGCGGCAGCCGGGGAGCACAGGGCGGAGGCACGCGGTGGCTCATGCGTGCGGTAGGCGACGCACGGGGTCAGGGCGCACGGGCACGGGCGGAGAGGCGGCGACGGAGCTGCGGCGCGTGGAGGAGCAGGCCCGGGCGCGCTGGGGGAGGTGAGGGCGGCGGCCCAGGGGACGCGGCGGCACTGGCGCTGGGGGGCGTGCGGCGACGGGCGTGCGGGGTGCGCGGTGCACGGCGTCCTGGGGCGACGGCGGCCCGGGGAGGCGCGGAGGCGGCCGAGGGCGACGGCGGCGCGGCGGCCCGGGGCGGCACGAGGGGAGCGGTGGCGGGGCGGCGCGAGGAGGCGTGCGGGGAGGCGGCCAGGCGCGGCGCGCGGCGGCCGGCGCGCGGGGCGGCCGGGCCTGAGGCGGAGCGGCGCGCACGGGGGACCTCGGGAGCGAGGCGCTCGCTCGGGAGGAGAAGGTGCGATTCTCCCGTGCGGGACGTGCGGGAGAAGGAGAGAAAAGAAGGAAAAAGAGGAAGAAAAGAAGGAAAGATAAATAAGAAAAGAAAAGAAAAGAAAAAGGAAGTGGAAAAAAGAAAAGAAGGAGGTGGGAGGACTTTTTGCAAAATCCAGAAATAAGAGGAGGGTTGCTGCAAAAAGGCAGGGGGTGGGAAAGAATTTTCCAGGGGGAAACCCTAGGGTTTGGGTTAGATGGGCTTCTGGGCTTTTATTTCTCTCCCTTTTAATCTTTTCTGTTTTATATTTTTAAAACAAAATCGAAAATGAATTTGAATACGAAACCTTTACAAAATAGTTTTTATTTTCAATAGACAATTTAATAAACTCGTTTTTAACATTTGCAAAAGATTTGAAATATCACAATTTTAATTAATTTGAAATGCATTTAAATTTAATTGTGGGAAATTTAATTTAAATGCAACAAATTAAATTAATGAGATGCAATGCGATGCCATGTTGATGCAAAAAGAAAACTCACAAAACAAAAAGGGGATAAATCGCGGGGCGTTACAGTTGGTCCCACATGCGGTGGACCCACTTGGGCAGCTCTAGGGGAACCCCATGTTCCATTGATGCGACACATGCTCAATCCTTCACTGGATGTGGGGATAAATAGGGAGAAAGTCCAGACAAAAAAGAGAGCAGATGAGGTTCTTGCCACCTGTGAAGTATTAAGAAACGACAGTCTGTTGAATGACAGCAGTTCATGTAGCATGGGACGCTCTACGAGTATCTCTTAAGGCGCGAAGCGGTAACATATGCCCTGGGCCGTACATGGCTAAATCAAGGGCTAAGCTTCCATTGGACGTTGTGTTTCGGATCCTACAGTTAACTGAAGGTGTTCTTCAGGTATTGTTCGTGAGAGATCGAAGGAACCTAACAACTCCCCACGAATGAGAATTGACTTGTTCTCAAGGATGAAATCCCGGAAACGCCTTTTGGATGAAAGATGCGTCTTCCAATGTTGACTCTATTGCTGTTAAGTTTGCCCACTTGACGAGCCACTGGACGACAGGAATGGATATTGAGTCCTGTTGTATTGGTATCATCTTCCTCTCCATTATTTTTTTCAGGGTCCACTTAGATTGTACCATCAGGGTTCAGTAGTGGCAAATGTTTAGTTGGATTGCTTTTGGTCCGAGATGTTTCTTCAGCTGGCTGACATGAAAAGTATGGTGTAGTTGACATCCCTTCGGTAGTAGTAACTTGTAACTAGTGTTGCCAATTCGCTCCAGAACTCGGAATGGTCGATAGTACTTGGAGTGAAGCTTGAGGCAACTATGAATACCGAGAGGTGTACACCTATATGGCTGGATCTTTAAGTAGACCATGTCACCTACTGCAAATTCCCTCTCTGACATGTTGTTGTCAGCCTGAACGTTCATCCGTTCTTGGGCCTTCAGTAAATTATCCTTGATTTGTTGTGCTAGAGCTGTAGTGCTTGTTGCTGGTGTTAAGGCTTCCTTGGAGTCCTCTAGTGGCAGTAATTGCTCAGCAATTTGTGGGGGAGGTCTGCCAAATAGTGCATGAAATGGTGTCATGTTGAGAGATGTGTGGAAGGTAGTATTGTACCACCATTCTGCTAAAGACAACCATTGATGCCACCTCTTGGGTTAGAGAAAGCCATGTTTCGGAGGTAGTTTTCCAGGCACTGGTTGACTCTTTCTGTTTGCCCATCTGTATGTGATTGATAGGATGTACTGAAGTGTAATTTCACCCCTAAGTACTTGAAGAGGTCTTATTGAAAGAACATTTCTTAATCCCTATTGTTTTGTCTGTTAGTTAACAATATTGATGATGTACTAATTATAATGCTAAGTATTTCGGTTAGTGTATGATTAAATATCATATGCATCAAGCCAAAAATACAAAGAAGAAGTTGTTCTAGAAATATTCCAGGAACCGGAATATTGGAGCCGGAAATTCCCAGGGCCGGAATTTCTGGGTCCCAGAGCATCGCAGAAAAATGGCTAAGGAAAAGTTGCAAAAGGGTTCTGACTCCAGCCAAAAATTGTGCTCGGAAATTTCCATCTACCGGAATTTCCTGGTCTGACTTAAACCGGAATTTCAGGGTGTCGAAGCAGCCAATGGTCAGAACTTGGGGAGAGCTCTAAAACCCCCTCAATTGCTCAATAACAGTTAGCTATCATATTCTCTCTCTCTCCCCATTTGCAAGAAAGCTCAAATCCTCAAGATCTCCCAATCCCCCCACCCAAATACGTTGATATTTGGAGGATTGAAGGAGAAAGCTCGGATCTAGTACTGCACCAAAGCGTTCTTAATTTCTCCCCCATTCACTAGGGGATTTCATGGCTAGGGTTTCCATTGGGAAAACCTAGTTCACCATTGTTGCTTGTTTGAAGTTACCTTGACCTTTTGTGGTTCATGACAAGTTGTGGTCATCTTGAGAGCCCCCAATTAAGTTGTGGGTGTGTGCATCAACCTTGTTGTAAGGGATTCTATCTCCACCCCAATGGGGATCAATAGTGGAAGGTGAACTCGCAACCTTTGTGGTTGAGTTCATTGGAGAAGAAGGTGAGCCTTTGTGGCGTGCGGCTAACCTGTTGTGGAAGCGCACACCTCTCCAAATGAGACGTACACCCTTGTGGTGGAACTCGGGATTACATCTTCGTCTCCGCGTGCTTCGCTCGGTTCTCCTAATCCTTACTCGCTTACTTGATTGTATCGCACTTATTCATCTTGTATCGTGTATCTACTTGCTTGCTTGTCATATAGGTAAAATCACCTTAGTTGCATATCTAGAGAATTTACCTTTGATTTGAAAAGAGATAAAATTTGTAATAACCTTACACTAGTATAAAATGGGGCTTCTGTTTTGAGCCCTGATTCCCTTCAGTCCCGGTCCTGCCTGGAACCCGGACTAAAGTTACTATTAGTCCCGGTTCCAACGACTAGTACGGCATCTCGAGGTCGAAAACTATCAGTCCCGGTTCCAGGCAAACTTTTAGTCCCGGTTGGATATACAAACCACGACGAAAGGTTATAGTCGCGGTTCGTGTAACAAACCGGGACTATAAGTCCCATTTTATACATGCTTCGTCAACGCAAGCCCGAGCCAGCCGTTGCATTTTCTGGATAATAGCGTGGAGAAGCTAGCTCGAGAGTTGTTATTCGGGTTCTTCGCGTGGAGCTCGAGTTCATCAGCGTTGCCGTGGATTTGTGAAGATTTGAAACTTCCTGGCTTCTAAAAGGTGAGCCAGTGTATCCTATTCTCTCTTACTGCTAATTTTTGCTCATTTCATGCTTTAGAAGTATAGAGATTGGTGCATTTAGCTTTAGGAGTAATTTTGTGGGAAGTGTGAGCTCAAATTTGAGCTACCTAGCTAGTTTGCATATGTGTGTAGATACGGTCAACTTAGCTCAACATAGCTCAACAATAGCTCAACTTTAGCTCAACTTAGTTATTTATATGTATATAATGATATGTCACATATCCGAGCCACATAGCCGTATACGATGGTCGACAAGAGCGAGGTCCCCTACGGCGTCATGAACAACTCCTCCTTTTCGGATGAGGTATTATTAGCACAATTGTAAAAACCTCCTTGTCGTGAACAACTCCTCCTTCACGTCGTCTCTGTAATATAAAAATAATTTTTAATTTAGGGTGAGAATTTCCTAATTTAATTTTTACAATTGTAAATATTAGGAATCAGTATGTGAGTGCGGCATTCAAGATGGATGTGTCCAGTTTCAACATTGTTAAGAGGAAAAAGTCGTTCTCCTAGAAGAAGTAAATTTTACAAGTGAGGAGAAGAGAAAGACCGATGATAATTTGAGGAGGACCGAAGAGAGCTAAGGCTATCTCATGATACAATCCACAAGATGAAGCAAGATTTAAAAACTTTGAACAAAAAAAGAGACATGGTTGTAGAAAATAAGGGGGAAATAGAGTTGGATTTGGCGGATATCATCGATGGACACATGATCCAGACTTGTGAAACTAGGGAAAGAACAAGGTTGAAAATTAATAAGATGAAAAAGACAGCTCTCCGAAATGAAATGTTCCTACATTTTTCATTCGGTGTCATTGTTCTCCTAGTTGCGATTATAATCGCCATGTACGGTTTTTAAAGTGTTAACTAGTGTTGTCGTACTATGTAGGGACTCATTATTATATTGTTAGCATTGTGTGATTGCGCTTGTATATATTCTGATGAACACTGTATTAATTTGAGCACTTACTCTCTATATATATAATTGTGTGTAGATGAGACGACAATGGATGTACCGTGACCGGCGATCGAATGAGTTCATGCAAGGCGTGTGGGAATTTGTCGAGGTTGCTAAGGCAAACACGCATAATGGTTTTACGTGTTGTCCATGATGTGTGTATCTGAACGAGAGGGATTTCCCCGACTCACGGGATATTCACATCCACCTGTGTATGTCTGGTTTCATGCCCGGCTATAAATTTTGGGCCAAGAATGGAGAAATAGGGGTCATGTTGGCAGACAATGAAGAAGAAGATAATAATGACGACTATCCTATGTTGCCTGAACAGTGTGAGACAGAGAATGTTGAAAATGAAGAACAACAAGAAGAAGAAGTTGAAGCACCAGATGAGCCTATTGGTGATCTTGGTCGGGTCATTGTTGATGCGAAGCGAGACTGCGAAAGTGAAAAGGAGAGGCCGAAGTTCGGGCAGATGTTATAGGATCACAAAAAATTGTTGTACCCAACTTGCAAACATGACCAGAAAAAGATGGATACTATGCTAGAATTGCTTAGATGGAAGGCAGAGAACGGCGTGACCGATAAGGGATTTGAAAAGTTGCTAAAAATTATGAAAAAGAAACTTCCAGAGGAGAACGAATTGACCGTCAGTACGTACGAAGCAAAGAAGGTTGTCTGCCCTCTAGGATTAGAAGTGGAGAAGATACACGCTTGCCCAAATGACTGCATCTTGTACCGTGGTGACTATGAGAATTTGGTTGCATGCCCAGTATGCACTGCATTGCGGTACAAGATTAGACGAGATGACCCTGAAGGTGTTGAGGGCAAGGGCACCAGGAACAGGGTTCCTGCCAAGGTGATGTGGTATGCTCCTGTAATACCATGGTTGAAACGTTTGTTCAGAAACAAAGAGCATGCCAAGTTGATGCGATGGCACAAGCAAGACCGTAACAAAGACGAGATGTTGAGACAGCCCACTGATGGGTCGCAGTGGAGAAAAATTGATAGAACTTTCCCGACTTTGCAAATGAAGCAAGGAACTTAAGGTTTGGTCTAAGTACAGATGGCTTTAATCCTTTTGGGGAGCAGAGCAACAGTCATAGCTCATGGCCCGTGACTCTATGTATCTATAACCTTCCACCGTGGTTATGCATGAAACGAAAGTTCTTTATGATGCCATTGCTCATCCAAGGACTGAAGCAACCCGTCAACAACCTTGATGTGTACCTCAGGCCATTAGTTGAGGAATTTTTATAGTTGTGGCAGGAAGAAGGTGTACGTGTATGGGATGAGTACAAACATGAGGAATTTGACCTATGAGCGTTGCTGTTCGTAACCATCAACGATTCGCCTGCTATTAGTAACCTTTCAGGACATACAACCAATTATATCATGAATGCACACGCTGTTTAGATAAGACTGGTAGTGTATATTTGACTAACGAGGGGAAGAATGTGTACCCTAGGCATCATCGTTTTCTTCCACCCAATCATCCCTTAAGAGAAAAAGGCAAGCATTTTGGTGAGGTGGAAAAAGGGAAGAAGCCTACCCTTAGTTCTGGTGCTGATGTATTTGATATGGTTAAGGATTTGAAAGTAATATTTGGAAAGGGTCCTGGCAGCCTTAAAGTTCCGAACAACGCTAACAGACACGCACCCATGTGGAAAAAAATCTATAGTTTGGGAGTTACCCTATTGGGAAATCCTAGAGGTCCGCTCTTGTATCAACGTGATGCACGTGACGAAGAATATTTGCTTGAACCATCTAGCCCACTTGGGTGTGTATGGGAAGAATAAAAAAGATACACCGGGAGAACGGGAGGACCAACAACGTTTGAGAGAAATGGACGACATCCATCAAGAGTCGTTTGAAGGACCTGCCAGCTATACTCTTACGAAAGATGAGAAGTACATATTTTTTGAGTGTCTGAGTAGTATGAAGGTCCCATCGAACATAAAGCGAATAATAAATATGTCTGAGAAAAATTTCCGAAACCTAAAGTCTCATGACTGCCACGTGCTTATGACCCAATTGCTTCCGGTTGCATTGAGGGGGCTTCTACCGGAAATTGTTCGACTAACCATTGTGAAGTTATGTGCATTCTTGAATGCAATATCTCAGAAGGTAATCGATCCAGTGAGTCTACATACCTTACAGATTGATGTGGTTCAGTGTCTTGTCAATTTCAAGTTGGTGTTCCCACCACCCTTCTTCGATACTATGGCGCACCTGATAGTTTACCTAGTCGAAGAGATTTCCATACTCGGTCCTGTATTTCTACACATATGTTCCCCTTTGAGAGATTCATGGGAGTCTTAAATAAATATGTTCATAACCGTGCTAGGCCAGAAGGAAGCATATCCAACGGCTTTGGAACAGAGGAGGTCATTGGGTTTTGTGTGGACTTTATTCCTGATTTTAAGCTGACTGGTGTTCCTGAATCGCGGCATGAGGGGAGATTGAGTGGAAAATGCACTCTCGGAAGGAAAACAATGACCTGTATGGACATTCATTCTTTAACTAAAGCACATTACACAGTTCTGCAGAATTCCACCTTTGTGGCTCCTTATATTGAGGAACACATGAATATTGTACGGTCCAAAAATCCAGAGATGGATGACTCCTCGATAATAGATGCACACAAGAAGAATCTCAGCAGTGGGTTGCAATGACATCTCATGCATTACAACACTGTTGAGATGGAGTTGTTCAACTTGACCAGCGGACCATCTTTGACCATATCAACTTTCCAAAGGTATGAGTCAAACGGGAATACATTTTACTCGATGACACAAGATAAAAAGAGCACCAACCAAAACAACGGTGTCCGCTTTGATGCAACAAACGACGATGGAAGTAAGGACACATATTATGGTTACATAGAGGAGATATGGGAACTTGACTATGGACCTTCTTTTAAGATCCCCTTGTTTTGGTGCAAATGGGTCAAGATGACAGGGGTGCATGTAGATACCCAGTACGGAATGACAATGGTGGATCTCCAAAATCTTGGTTACCTAAACGAACCATTCGTCCTAGCCAATGATCTGGCTCAAATTTTTTATGTGAAGGATATGTCTACTAGACTGAATAAAAGAAAAGAAAAGCAAGACAAAACATTATCCGGTGATACCAAGGGCCACATAGTTTTTTCAGGGAAAAGAAATGTCGTGGGAGTGGAGGACAAGAGAGACATGTCAGAAGATTACAATAAGTTAGATGGAATCCCACCCTTCAAAGTCAACATTGACCCAACTATAAGGTTAAACAATGAATATTCTCCATGGTTACACAGCGCATATAAGAAAGCGAAATACTCTAGCTAGTTGATGTGTAATAATGTTAAACCTTTTTAACTCTATGTGTCAGAAGCTGTAATAATGTATTCCGCGCCATCACGCCGTCTTATTTCAAGTTATTAGTAGTTTAAATATAAAATATAATACAAAAGATATGAGTTTACCTAATATTTAATTGAAAATGGCAAAATGGTTATTATTATAAAATTATTTTAAGAATTAGAAAATGAATTTATATTAGTTATTCAAATTGAAACACTCTTCATGTTCAAAGTTTTGTCAGAATCCAAATCTGTAGTAACAACTTATTCAAATGTATGTTCAACCTCTTTTGAATTGCAAAATGAAAAATGTTTTAGATTTGGCGCAAAAACAGCCCTTTAGTCGCGGTTGGACCCACGAACCGCTACTAAAGATGTGGCACCGGGTGCAAAAACTGAGCGGCCGAAAACTCAGTTGGTCGCAATTCGTGGCTCCAACCGTGACTAAAGTTACCCCTTTAGTCGCGGTTGGAGCCACGTACCGCGAGTAAAGGCCTAAATCGATCGCGCCGCCGTCCTCTGTTGAGACCGCTGTCGAGCGCCGCCGTCCGCTAATGCTCGCTGTCGTCCGCTGCGCCGCCGTCCGTCAACACTGCCGCTACCGAGCTCGTCGTCCCTGCTTCCTCTTCTTCTCCCTCAACGCCGCGCCGCCGAGCTCGTCGTGCCCGTCCCCGCCGAGCTCGTCTTCGTGGTTGCAGCCGCTGGGCATTCCTCTCTCCTACTTATTAGTGTTAGGGTTAGGGTTAGTGTTAGTTGCCTTTTATATTGTTTGGGTTAGTGTTTAGTGATTTAGTGATCTTGTTTAGTTGAATTATTAATTTAATTGATTTGGAAATTTAGTTGAATTATGAATTTAGTTGATTTAGGAATTTAGTTGATTTAAGACTAAATTGAATTTAGTTGATTTAAGAATTCAGTTGATTTAGGAATTTAGTGTCTTAGCAAATTGTTTGCAAATTGTTAAAGTATATTAGAATTTAGCACTATGTTGGAATTTTATACAATGTTTTTGAATTTTACAATGTTTTATACAATGTCTTGGAATTTTACAATGTTTTATACAATGTAAAGATTCAAAATTTCGAGATGGACAAGACTATAGATGTCCGGGACTGGGCTCCGCCGGGTTGGCATTGGGAGGTGCTGTGACGCCCGAAAATCGGTACTATGTAGATTTAAGCGCTCCCGCCGAAATCCGCATAATAACGATTTTAGGTCTCCCACGAGACATAATGTGCACGCCGAAACATGCACATTATGTGGGTGGAATTGTGATAACATTACAACAGTTCCGATACATCCACAAATACAACAAAAAATATAAATATACAACAACGACTCGAACGAGTCAAGATACAAATGATACAATACAAAGATACAGATGACGGCGGAAGCAAAATAGTATCCGACTACGGATAAGAAGCAAATTGGACTAAGAGTCTTGAACATAAGGGATGGCGCCATATCTCTGCCCAAGCTAACGTCGTCAGACTTCAAACCTGTTAACTGCACATAAAGCGCAGCCCAAAAGAGGGTCAGGGCACTCTCTGGCAAGCAAAACCGACTTACCTACTTTCTACACCATCTCCCAAAATATGGGGTAGGTGGACTTAGCGGCAGCAGCACTAGCAACCTAAAGAGACACGCTACAACTTCCGTCTAATTAGAGAGGGATAAGAGAGCGCATAAGATAACCATTTACAACTAACACCAATCATAACCCATTCTCAGATTAACCCCCTCAACCAAGTATGAGGAAGCAATTCGGGAAACTCACACGTTGAACAGTTTTAGTTACCATTAATTGTGAAAGTAATTCTATATTACTAGTCAAATTAATTAATATTAATTAGGTGCAAGTTGTCTAGATCTTGTTAGCCAGCATCATCACCAAGTCGTCCATAACCGTGGACACGGCTCATCGATAAGATTATACCCTGCAGGGGTGCACTACTGGACCCGTACTCGTTCGATTAACCCCAAAAAGCAAGCCAGAAGGTAGGACATCTCAACACGACAAATCTCTTCTCTACAACCCATCCAGGGAACCGCATGATTGTGTGCACGGCTACTCAAGTCAAGTACCCGCGGGATCGACCTTCATAGAACTCTAAGAACGTGCCACCCTATATGAGAATCGACTGCTCCATCATCATGAGATCGTTATGTAACCATATGCATGCATCAAATGGAAAGCCCGAACTACTTGCGGCGCCCTGGATAAGAGGCGGATTAGATCGAAGCCGCGGGGGGCTCCATTGGCCTCCTACAAGCGGTTAGTGCGCTCAAAATTGGATCCAATGACAAAATCTGAGTTCCTAGGTCGACACTTAGCAGAACAAAGCACCTCGCAAGGCCTTCCGCCGGTGCCTTATCTTTTAATTATAATACTCAACATATGACATCATTTTATTAAGGTAGAATAATCTATCATACTAAGCATATGAAATAAAAGATCAATTGAGGACTCGCACAAACAACTCTAAGCATGCGCTACGACTCGCAAGGCCAACAGATAAACATGTATTAGGTTGTGGGGATAAAGCTGTATGGGCTGTAGGATAACATGTGATGGGATCGCGATAAATAATCGAATACTAGGGTAGCAGAGATCAACGGCAAGAATGAAAGACAATGTATAGGTAAACAAGGAAATTTTGCTTGCCTGGAATCCCGCATGGACGGAGATCTTGTCGTTGCTCACACATCTCAACGTCTTATTCCGCGAAGAAGCAACAAACACTGGAAAGCATAAAAGATGCATTTTACAACTACGGCAAAAGATCCAGCATGATCATACGCGAATGATGCATGCCGTGGCAAGATGCACAACAATGCAATTAATCCTAATTAAGCGGGAAAACAACCCCGACAATTATTATTTAGGTGCAAGTTATTTATCTACTCAACAATATTAAATGTTGGTTAATGTGGTAACACATGGCATGGGTGATCTAATTAAATTAAATGGAATCAGGCAATAATTAAATAAAGCCTAACACATTCCATATTTAATTATTTAGGTGCAACAAATAAATTGCACTAAGCAATTAAAAAAACAGATGCAAAATGGCATACAAATGGCATATTAAAATTCATTGCATTTTTCTGATAAATAAACATACAAAGATTATTTGATTTGGAATTATAGAATTAAAGTTATTAGCAAAACAAGTTTAGGGGGTGTTCTATAATATTCGGGGACCTATCCGTGATGGAAACAAAGTCTCTGGGGACTTAGGTGGGAAAACCAGAGAGCAGGGGCTCCAGGGTAAAATTTCCAAGCGCTCTGTCTTTGGGAGTCTATGACAGGGGGACCCACATGTCAGTGCGAAAAGAAATAAAAGGGGTGGACTTATAATTGGCACGGAGGGGATTCGAACTCGAGCGGCTGCACACGGGCAGAGTGGATCGGTGGTGCTAGCCAAGGGACCGGATCGGTGTTTGTGACAGAGATGGGAACGAGTTCATTTTAACATGTAAGAACAACGAGGTCTACTGACGAAACTGAACTTTAACACAGATGTTCAGACAAGTTCGCCAGAGCAAAAACGCTGCGGCGCCAGCATCGACGCGAACGGCGCTGCGCTCGTGAGTGCGGGTGTGCATGCGGGGTGTGGGACGGATCCGTTTTCGTGCTTGGAAGAGTGGGAGAGGGTCGGAGCCCTCGAGCTCGTGCTCAGCCATGAACGACGGACGGGAACCGGTGGTGGCGCGATAGAACCCGACGAAAACAGCATAGAAACGAGAGGTGGAGCAGAGCATCGAAGGGGAAGCTCACGGGGAGGGTCATCGGCATAGTGGTTCGGCTCGGGGATGACACGGTGGTCGGAATCGGAAGTCCCGCCGGCGTCGGGGAAGAGGCGGGTGAAGGCGGCCCACTGCAGCGGCTCCCGACACAACTTTCTCAAGGAGGAGGTTGTAGACGAAGATGCGGATCTCCGGTAGTGCTCCCCGGCCCTTCGACGGCGTCGCTGTCAAGGCTCGACGGCGAGGTCCTTCAGCGGCTTCGGTGGGGAAAAAAGGCAGAGAAGAGGAGGAAGAAGAAGGGAGGGGAAAAAAGGGGGCGGTGGCGCGAAGGGAGGAGAGGGCTAGGGTTTTCGGGTAGAGAGGAGGGGGTCGGGCTAAGTAGGAGGGGACAGGTGGAGGAGGTTTGCAAAAGGTTTGCAAAAGGTTTGCAAAATTTTATAAAATAGTTTTAGTTTCAAATAGGCAATTCAATGAACTAGTTTTTATAATATTTGCAAAAGGTTTGAAATACACATTTTAATTAATTTGAAATGCATTTGAATTTAATTGTGGTGAAAGAATTTAAATGCAACAATTAAATTAATGAGATGAAATGCAATGTCATGTTGATGAAAAAGAAAACACACAAAATTAATTGGGGATAATTCCCGGGGTGTTACAGGTGCTACCTTCCGGTGTGTGCAGATTGGTGAGGAATGAGGGAACCATCGTCGACCCGGAGCTTCTTTGGTGGCGGTCACGTGCGCCACAATGGGTACAGAGGGTGTTAGCCTCTGAGGAGTTGGTACGTCGTCGTGTCAGGGCAGAGGATGAGCACGTTCGTCGGTACATGGTCGCGTTGGATGTCCATCCGTCCAACACTTGGCAACATCTTCAGGGATCTCACATTAGTTATGATCCTGTTTGGGTTCCTTTACTTTGGGTTTTCACCGCACGCGGCATGTTTCCGGAGGTTCGACGTCCATTTTGATTAGCGTGATGTATTATGGATGCGATATATATTATTATGACTCTTTGTTGTTATTGCTACATCTAATTGATTTTATTGCTACTACTACTTTCAATGTCCCTCTTTGTTGTTATTGCTACTACTTTTAATCTTTATTTTATCCTTCTTCTTTATAGTTAAACCTATGGACAACAACGATACCGGCAGAGATGCTCAGGAAGATGCATTGTTCAACATGATAGGGGAAAGCCGACCAGAAGATATAGAGAACTTTGATTGGATTAGGAATTCCCTATTTTTTCGGCTCACAATATTTGAATGAAGATGGCTATTGCTTGTTGGAAGATTTGTTACAAGGAGACAACCCGCAAACAAGTATTGATGTCGATACTACTGCTGTGCCCTCAACCTGCAAGTCATTCGATGTAAATATTTTAAGTCTTTGCTCATGATATATATATATATATATCAATCACTTGTTAGACCTTCACACATTGAGCATATAGTTAACGAATGTTTTTTGTAGACCTCCAAATCGAAAAAATGTTCTATTTCATCAAGGGGCCCGACCAAAAAGTGGGACGAGAATATGCACACGAGGATTGATGTAGTCAGTGCCGATGGGATACCTTTGGAGCCCAAAAAGAGCATGACATCATTTACGAATCAATCAGGAGTTCTTGTTTGGGATATGATCCCCATCACCTGTCGAGAATGGAATAAGCCAGCAAGAGCCGACAATATAGTTTTTCTCTCTGACGAATTTAAAAAAATCTATTTGGAAGAAGCTGATATCACATTTCACTCTGCCGAAGATCGACACTCCAGAGCAAACAAAGACCATGATGGACAAAGTGAAGGCGTGCATCCTTAAGAACATGGCCACACAATTATGTAACCACAAGAAAATATTGTGGGCGACTTATGTCAAGGGCGGGAGGATTACTCCTGAGTTGAAGGGAACTCAAGAGAGGTTACGGGCTCAATGGGCTGATTTCAAGACTGACAAGGATTCAGAAGAAGCTAAAGAACGGTCGAAAAAGAATGCGGATAATGCCGCGCTGAAGAAATATCATCATAATCTGGGGACAAGTGGCTAGAGGACTGCCAGGCCAAAGTGGAATAAACTTAAGGCTGAAATTAAGGCAAAAGGGCTATCTCCAGGTATAGAGAAAGTGCCCGAAAGAGCAGGAAATTTCCTAATGGCGCATGGAATGACATTGGATATGGAAACAGGGGAGTTGGTTCTTCGTAATCCGACAAAGAGAATAGTGTTGACCCCCCTCAAGGATCTTGAAACAGCAATAGCCGAGGTGGAGGCGGGAACTTTTATTCCTGATAGAGATAATGACGAACTGAAAAAGGCACTCAAAAAGCCTGAGCACGGAGGACGTGTACGAGGCTATGGAGGTGTTACTTGGAAGATAGGGTTTCATGAGAATATAAACACTTATAGAAGCCGAGCGAGAGCAAAGAAGAGGAGGGAGCAGCAGGCGGCAGACCGGCAGTCCAGAGGAAGAACATATGTACATAGATCCCGCACCTGACGTATTCAAAGAACGAGCAGCTCTTTGCGACGTATTCTCAGATGCAGGAGCAATTATCAAGCCGTCCAGAGGGAGAACATATGTACATAGATCCCGCACCTGACTGCTGGAGAAGCAGCATGGCTTCCATGGCGTTGCATGTCAGCGTTGATGATGCATGTGTTGATGTGTCACCGATGGAGTGCTACCCTGTGGACAATATTGAAGATAAGACCGATTGTGAGCTATACCAGCCAATGAAGAATATATCCATGAAGGTGGCCATCAGCTCTGCTTCCAAAGTTGATCGTGCAACGCGTTGACATGGCCGCGAGATTCCAACTGGGTATGCTCGTGTCGGGTGGATGAAATTCTACCCGGATGTGAGACATCGGAGATTGACTTCGCTGGCCCTAAAGGGGGGTCGACCCTGGGAGAAGTCTAGTATGGAGTTATTTTATGGAAAAAGAAATACATCATATTTCCAAGCTCGAAGCAAAGCACTAAGGCTCCCTCACCTCCACGTCGATCATCGTGGCCTGATGCTCCATCACGTTCACCTCGACCATCGCCGCCTAAGGCTCCCTCACCTCCACATCGATCATCGCGGCCTAAGTATCCCTCACCTTCACCTCGATCAGCGTCGCCTAAGGCTCCCTCACCTCCACCTCAACCTTCGCCGCCTCGATCTGCGTCTAAGGCTCCCTCACCTCCACCTCAACCATCGCCGCCTCGATCTGCACCTAAGGCTCCCTCATGTATGCCTAAGGCTCCCTCATCTACGCGTAAGGCTCCCTCATCTACGCGTAAGGCTCCCTCATCTGCGACTAAGGCTTTCTCATCTGCGCCTAAGGCTCCCACATATTCCACGCTGCATCAGTGGACTCGATCTTCGGCGCCGCCCACTCAGTACATTGGAGTAAAGCGGAAGTGCCCGACTCCTACTACTAAGTAGAAAGTGTCACTGCTTCCCAAGGGTCGTCCCAAGGAGAATAAGAGGCGGCAGAGAGCCGACGTTGCCCAGCTTGGAAAACATAAAAACAATCGACCGTTCCGTTGAAGGTGGCGTCCCCAACAGTATTACCAGAAGGGTTTGAACCAATTCCTGGTCTGACGATGGATGAAATGCTAGGCCTAGTTGCAACCGACACTACTACCTCCAAGGATGCGAGAATTACATCAGTGGTACATGGAGCGAACCAAAGACGACCAAACAATGATGTCTCTTACATATAAAGAAGAGCATTACTTCATCGGAGAATAGACAATCCATATTGATTTTGATGAATTATGGCAGTTATTCAATATGGATGCCCTCGACAGATCTATCACGAGCTGCTATTGTCTATAAGTGATTAATTTATTTTTGTTATTAATTAAGTCTCTAGCTATTTAAGTCTCACTACTACATTCCTTCATATGCTGTGATGCAGAAAGAAGATTCTCGAATGTAAGAGGATGCCTAATTATCAAGTTGGGTTCGTTGACCCGGATCGAGTTCATGTAAATAACCTACAACAGAAACCGGAGGAAACGGAGAACAACTTGTTCAATGCATTGGAGCACCAAAATATAAAGATGTGATTTTGTTTCCTTACAACTTCAGGTGTGAGTGTTCTTAATTACTGTCTTGTACACATTAACTTTCACTCTGACTAAATGTTGATGAACGTGTGCAGCTACCACTAGATTCTCTTCAACATTCACATTGAACGTGGCATAGTTGAGATCGAGGACTCAATAGCGCATCCTTGGAGTATTACGCAAGCATTACTGATATGCTCCAAAGGTAATTTTAATCGTTATTACACTATACCGGCCTCTTTATTTTATGTGTTCTAGTTATTAATATCTTTTTTTATTCATTTTATTTGTAGGGTATGGAAGCTGTTCACAAGATCCGAGGGTGGTCATTTGAAATCGCAGCTAACCTATAAACAAATCCCCGTAAGTATAGTACTCATTTTAATTCAAGTTATAATATCGGATTGTCCTGTTTCATTATTATTTGAGTCAACTCTATTTTCGTAAAGTGCGAGAAAGAGCCACCAACGACTAATCTATGTGGATACTACGTTTGCGAGTATGTGCGCACGCGTGTCAGTGCGCTGACTTCTCCACATGTACGTTCAACATTAATATATATATATTCAGAGTTTTACTTTGTCAATGACAATTTATATATTCATATCGACCTTCTATTTGATACAGAATGTGGCTTCGCGGTCGCAACTCCCAGCAAAGCAACACATAAGAGAAATTCAAGAGGAAATTGCTGGTTTTTTGCTTGACGAGGTCATACCCCAATAGGAGAATACCATGAAAAGTCAAAGTGATATTCATATAATTCTCGTGTTCGGAAGACACTCGTCTGTATATATGATCGAATGTATATATATATGTTCGTACGATTGATTCGTTATATTATATATGCATGTATGATTAATTTAGACTCGTCATATAATATATGCATCGATGTGTGTAATTGTACCGTACGAATAATAGCTTAAATCATAAATTAAACAGAAAACAAAAAACAAAATAAAAAAACTTAAACTTAAAACCTCTCGAACTTTTAGTTCCGGTTTGTAATACAAACCGGGACAAAAGGTTATCGCCTGAGAGGCTCGCCTGCGAGCCCGCGTGGGTGCTATTTGTCTGGGTTGCAGAAGAGACCATGACTAAAGGGGTTGGCCTTTGGTCCCGATTCCATAGTCCCGTTTTTTAAACCGGGACAAAAGGCACTTACAAATCGGGACTGTTAGGCTGTTTTCTACTAGTGTCACCCCCCCCCCCCCCCCCCTCAAGGTGTCGGATTTCCGTTCAATTGGCATCAGATCCACGTTCACTTTTAAGGGCTTAACCGCCTAAGTGCAATGATGACGAAATCAGATGCCGAGAGGGTCGCCCATGAGAAGGAAGAGGCGGAAGCGGTAGCCAAGGGGGGCACCCATGGCCGATCTCAAATCTATGAGGTCATCCATGGATGCCCAATTCCTCAAGATGAATGAGTTTCTCATGGCACTCGTGACACCGAAGTTACCTCTCCCCCTCCTCCACTTCCCACTCTTAAGGAGCAAGGTGAGAATTCCAAGGGTTCATCTTCGGATGAGTCCAAAGAATCACCTCCGGGTTCTTCCCCCGGGAAGGAGGACAAGGGTGAACCACATAGCTTCACTAAACCCACTACCCCCGTAGAGAACTATAAGGAAGTTCCCCACACTTACTCTCCAGATCCTCCTATCCCACACCCTCATATTAACATTAGATGTGATCCCCCAAATTTAAGACTCGTCATTTTTCTCAATGGCAATTTCAAATGAAGTCTCATATTTGTAGTTCTTCCATTGAGCTATGGCGCATCATTGAGGTTGGATTCAAGGCCAACGATCCAACCAACCTTACAAGGAGAGAGGTGTTGGATAGTCAACTCAACGCCACCGCTATCAACATGCTTCAAATTGCCGTTGAAGAGAAGGACATGCTTCTCATTCAACACCTCTCCACCGCCAAAGAAGTTTGGGATGCTCTCTCCAGCATCTTTGTCGGTAATGAGAGCATGAAGATGAACTGATATGACGCCTTGTGCAATGAGGTGGAAGGGTTCTTCAAGTTGGATGGTGAAAGCCAAGACTACATGTACCGGAGGTTGGTGTCTATTGCCACAACCTTTAGAGACCTCGGTGCGGTCTACATTCATGATGCTTGGATCAAGAGGAAGTTCGTGAGAGCTCTCTTGCCATTTGAGGAAACGGACTTGAAGTCTTTACAAGGAAGGCACAACTATCACAAGTTGACCTCCAATGAAGTCATGCAAGAGATGACCGTCTTCAAGGTTGCCACAAAGATTGCTCAAGATGCAAGATCAAGAGCTATTGGCATGCACAAGCACTCGTCAGTTGCCTTGAAAGCCAATGTTGAAGAAGATGGAGATGCTGATTGTGGTGGCTCATCTGAGCTATCACATGATGTTCTCAAGAGTGCTCTCAACGAACATCTTGCTTTTGCGGCTTGAGATTTTTGGAAGAATCCCTCAAAAGCAAAAGCGTAGATGGACAAGACGTTTCCAATCAAGGGAATAAATCAAGGTAACAAGGTAAGAACTTGCTATAATTGTGATGATAAAAGTCACTTTGTTATAGATTATCCATGGGAGAGGAGATAAGAGCATTGTGGGAGGCTCGTTGCCAAGCCTAAAAGCAAGGCGTCACAAGCCAAGAAGAAGCCCTTCTTCAAGAAGAACCAAAACATTGTTTTGGTGACTCAAGAGCAATGTCCCACCGATGATGAAGATATTGATGAGGAAGACACTCCAAGTGAAGTGGACGCTATAGCCACTACTTCTACACCTTCATCACTATTCTCATCCCCAAATGAGAGCCCCACACTAGTGGAAAAATGCCATCATCAAGAATGCAAGATATCGTATGGCTAAGACATCCGAGGTAAAATTGCCACCTACCTCCATATCCCATGATCTTGATGATGAAACTAGTCTTGAAATCAAACAAGAAATTATTGCTTTTGATGAGTTCATGACTAACTTCCAAGGAGTTGGTAAGAAACACTTTGGCTCTCTCATGAGCCGTATAGGTGAGCTTGAGTATGATCTTGAGCTAAAAGGTGAGATTGAGAGAGAGGATGCCCATGCAAAGGCATCTCTTCAATCATCTTTAAAAGATGAGCAAGAATCTATGTCGGAGAGTGACTCCCACAGAACCGGGATAGTCACACCCTGAAGAGTAGTTTGACGGAGGACTGAACGCGGAGGTCAAACGACCCTCGAGAGGCACGACGACAATGCTCGTCGAGCCTGAAGACTAAAGACACGACAAAGAAGGACACCAGCCCGTACCCAGGTCCACGGCCTTCAGGAAGAGGTAACACCGCTACTCCTGCTTGTCTGTATTGCACTGCAGAGGTTTACAGTACAATGAGCTTGCCGAGGCCTCTCTTTAGGCAGTTTGGTGCTTGAAGAGGGAAGTTGTGGTCTTCTTCCTCCTCCAGCTAGTTGACTATCCTACGCTCTTGGCTAGGGTTCCAAGGTTCCAGAATGCGATCCTTTGCTACGGAGGTGCTCATGCTCCTTTTATAGGCGCCCCGGGCCTCACCCTTGCACTTTATGCGGAGGATGGGTTCCCACATGGCAGTGGCGCGAAGGAGTGGGGTTCACCGCCGTAGAATAGTTCATGGCTCGGTCCATCCGTGCTAAAGCTAGCCGCGGTGCCCGAATATCTACAGTTCACGCAGAACGCCCAGCAGACGCTATAGCGGTCGTGGCGGAACCCACGATGACAATCCTCTTGGAGCGTTGCGCCGTCCATCCACTTTATCACCAAAGAGGAAGGTTTCATAGTCCGGCTCTGGCGGTGCAGCTTTGTTGACTCCTTTAATCTCCAGAATGGCAACTGCGGCGCCCGCGTCGCTGTCTGCAGACGCGCGCGTCACTCTGCGGCTACTTCAGAGGCCATGTGCGCCCTGTAGCGGTTGCTTAGCCACGAAGTGTCTCCATAGGGCCTCGTTGGCCTTGTGAAGGGATTTGCGTTGACTCCTCTCCAGGCGGTGGTGCTTTGGGGCGTCTCTTGAAGCGAGGGGGTCCCCTTGAGGCCCTCGCTTCCTCTTCAGGCCCTCGAGAGGAGTTTCCTCTCGAGAGTCTCTCCAAGCGGTAGCTTGGTCCCTAGTCATTTCGTCGGTTCTGTCGCGTGCGAGGGCTGTGGAGAGTGTGCTCTGCACACCCTGGTCCTCACTGGGCCGAAAGTAGCCCCAAGGCCCAAGATGGGCACGGCTGATCCCATGGACGCAACCTAATCGTCGTGGGCCCAAAGTGTCCGGCCGGCTTGAGACACGCGTCGCGCAGCTGCGCAACTGCCGCGCATGATCACAGGGGCGTGCATCGTGGGGGGGGGGGGGGTCCCACCACGTCCCTATAACTGCTCCTGACGGGACATAAAGCCTGCGCGCCGCGGCGGAGAGCCGTTACTACTCCATTCTTCGTGCACAAGCCTTCTGCTTTCGAGCTCTCCGCCCGTGCTCTCCGGCGAGCTCGTTTCCTTCCTTCTTCAATCCTTCTTGCCCCTCCGTCCTTCTCCTTCTACAGTGATGAGTCCCGCCAAGAGCAAGGGCAAGGCGGCGATGTCGATGTCTTCTTAGGAGGTGTGTGCCGAGCCCGCGTACGGCGTGGCACTGATTGGGGCGCGCACCCGGGAGGCAGCGTTGGACAAGATCCACTTCATGGTCGCGGGGCGGATCAACGAGCATGGCGACAACGTGCTCCGGGCCACGGAGCTCAGGGAGCACCCACAGGGATTTTTTCCCATCTTCCTCCACTGTGTCGCCGCTGGGCTGGTGCCCCCGTACTCGCCCTTCCTGGAGGTAGTGCTAGAGTTCTAACAGATCCAACTCCTCCACCTTCATCCAAACTCCATCCTCATCCTCTCCATCGTGGCCTACCTCTGCGAGGCCTACCTGGATGTGGAGGCCTCGGTGGCCCTCTTCAAGAGTTTCTACGCACTCCAGTACACCGCGGCTAATGAGCGGTCCGGGTGCGTCTCCTTCCGCAGCGTGGACGGCATGGGGGGCGTTTACATCCCCATGTCGTGGAACGGGGACAAGCCCATCACAGCGGTGACGAAGAAGGTGCATGACTTCCGCCAGAAATGGTTCTACATTGGCGTGGATTCGCCGTGCGCCTTCCTCGACATCCCGGACGCGCCGCCCGTAAGAACTCCCACTAGGGCAAGTCCACCTTCAGCGGCGCAGAGAGCGCGAACCTGGTGGCCCACATGAGCTATCTCCGGGAGGAGGGCCTCACGGGGCAGATGATTGTCGCGGATTTTGTGACGCGCCGCATTGCTCCACTTCAGGCTCACAAAAAGTCGATGTGGATGTACGCGGGCAACCTTTTCTGAAGATCTTTCTTGGTGCTTGGCAGTGATCTCCTGTCGGCGAAGCGCCGTAAGCTTTGCAAGGCAGCTTATGTGAAGAAAGCCACGGCAGAGGCCGTGGCTGACGAGGCCTCGAATCCTATGGAGACGGGCTCCATAGGCCCTACTGAAGAAGTGCCTCAGGCGGACGTGACTGCGTCGCCTCTCGAGCAGGCGAGGCCTGAGGGGCAGGAGGAGAGGGTGCCTACTCCCCCTCACGCACCTACTCCGCCTCGCGTGTCAACGCTACCGCGCGTGCCAACTCCGCCTCGCACAGCCACTCCTCCCGCACAGCAGGAGGCTGAGGCGGGCCAGGGCCAGCCTAGCCCCTTCATCGTCCCCGCCGCACCCCGTTGCAGGAAATGAGCCGCAGCAGGAGATGGTATGCCAGGGCGGCGAGGACGGCGAGAAGGACGCATGTCCCAAGGATGACGGCTCGCTGCCTAGCCCCCAAGCCCGCTCCGAGGCTCCGTTCTCCAAGCTCGACGCAGGAGCGGGGTCCTCCTCCTGCCGCGACCTAGTCCTCAGCGGCTGGGACTAGAGCAAAGGGCACCGCGACGTCGCCTTGCGCCTTGTGCAGGAGTCGCTAGAGGGGCTGGAGGCCCACCTCGCTCTCGAAGATGGCGCAGATCGTCAGCGGCAGGGCGAGCGTGCGGAGGCGTGGGCGTCCTTCAATGACGCGGTGGAGGCTCGCCGCTAGGAGGACTTAGCCTTGCAGGCCAAGCGCGAAGAGGCGATTCGCTTAGCCAAGGAGGTGCGCGATGGGGCTATCCGTGACGCTGACGAGCTCCTTACGGCCCTTCAAGCTGAGTGCGACGCGGCCGCAGAGCTCCTGGCTGAGGCGAGGGTGGAGCGGGAAGCCATGGAGTGCTCGCTGGCGCAGAAGCACCACGAGCTCGGCCAGCTCGAGTCCTAGCTTCACTCCGCCCACGATGCCGAGCAAGCCTCTCTGGAGGAGGCTCGCAAGGGCTTGGCCGTCCGGGAGCAGCAGCTGATCTCCACGGAGAAGGAGGTGCGCCTGCGCGACGAGCAGCGGCTGCAGGCGGAGAATGAGCTCGCGACCAAGCGCGAGGAGCTCGAGGCTCGGGAGGGGAACTTGGCCGAGGCCCTCCAGAAGCACATCCAAAATGTCGCCTCCCGGCAGCAGATCATGGAGCGCTTCAGGGCCAAGTTCGCCCAGAGGAAGGACCAGGCGGAGGCGGACTTCAAGGCCAGGGAGCAGAAGTACAAAACGACCATTGCCCAGGACTAACGCGACAAGGCCAAGAAGCAGGAGGACCGCTTCAAGCTCAAGCGCAACACGGACACCAAGCAGATCGGCGAGCTTGAGAAGGCAAACGCTAAGCTGGAAAGCCGCGTCCAACGCGCCGCGAGGCCCGTCGCCAAGCGGAGGCAGCTAGCAGGGCGGCCACCCAGGACCAGAACTCCCTCAACAAGGATATGGAGGAGATAAACAAGCAGGTGGGTACTGCGATGGACCGCGCGATGAAGGCCACCGACAGCTCTGTGGCGACTCGGGTGCTGACGAAGCAGCGGGAGCGCATGTTCCAGTCCTTAGTGACTAGGGGCAACGAGCTCGCAGTCAAGCTTGGCGCGGAGGCGCCGCACACTGCTGCTCGAGGCCACGGCGATGCTGACATGTACCTGGTCTACTTCGACCAGCTCTTCACGGCGCTCGAGGGCCCTGCCGCTGAGCTTCGCGAGGTGATCGAGGCGGAAAGCTGCCAGCTCCTGGCCGTGGTCGTCGACCACATCTTCGCCAACATCGAGGACCTTACGCCCGGCTTTGACTTTTCGACGGTGACCGAGCCTCTCGAGGGCGGAGATGGATGGAGGATCTCCACGTCCCTCCGCTACCAAGTGGACGCCTTCTGCAACCGCTTCAGGCTTGCTGAGGCGTCTGCTGACTATGGCGAGGAGGCTGGCTCTGCCGATGCGGGCGAGGAGGACGCCGCGAAGACGGGTGATGGTGCGGATTCCGCCTGAGCTGATCTGTCATGCGCTAGGGGCGCTTTTATGTGAAGAACTTTCGCTTAGACAATTTAAATCTTGGCTTGTAATATACTCTTAAGTACTTTAATTAAGCTCGTATGCCCCTCGAGAGGTCATTTATCTTATTTTCATGTCTTTGTTTGCTCTGCGTCGTTAGGACCCGTCTCTTCGCGCTATGACCCCGCCACTGCGGTATGCTAGATCAATGACTCAGCAAGGCCGGGGGGGGGGGGGGTTTAAGGCTTGGAGAGGTAAGAGCCTTGAGTCGTGATGGTCAAGTGCCCCCCTTTGACGTACGAGTAGTCCATGAAGTGTAAGGGAAAATGAAATGCTCGAGGGACAACGTGTACTTGCGGAGGAGAAAAACTCTTGATGCATGAGTGCAGGACTTAGCTTCTCGAGGTTCTTTGCCCTGTAGAGATTTTGCCCTGTAGAGATTTCCTCTTCAAGGGTTGAGTATCTTGCCTCCTCAGGCTTGGAGGGGCGCTTGAGGCAAATCCAAACGCTTGTGCACAGTAGTAAGACCTCATGCGCGCTTATAGGTCTCCTCAGGCGTTCCTCGCGAGGAGAGTAAGTACCAAGGTCCTTTGGAGAGATGGCGTGTTTGTGGGAGCTTGCCCTTTAGCCAGATCTCGGATCCCTTGGGTTTTGCAGTGCTGCTGGTTGTTCATTTGAGGCACTGGCACCATACCCAGCCCCCTCTCACGAGGTGCACATGGGGATAGATATAAGCGCACATTTCAAAACAATAGTGCGGGAATAAAACCTCACCACCAAAATATTACATAGTTGCGCCGTAGCGCATAGTTCGCTTAGGAATGAAATGTTTCATTATGCTTGGGGTTGCTAGCTTAATGTACTTTCCATGTCGAGGCATGGGGACCACCCATTAGTGACAGAGACTCTCTACAGCCTGCGGTGGCTCGTTACAAGGAGAGCTCGGAGGGATGACCCTCGATGGAAGCTTTTGCGAAGCTTGGAGGTGAAGTCGTGAGCTTTCCTCTAGAGACAAATAATGCTTGGAGGTGGAGCCGTAAGCTTCCTCTAGAGCCAAGCCTGGCGATGTGGGTGACCCTGTAGGGACCTTCCCACATTGGTGACAACTTGTGGAGGCCTTCTCTGGAGAGGATTCGCCTAAGGACGAGATCGCCTGGCCCCAGGGTGCGCGAGCGCACGTGGCGGCTGTGGAAGCGTCGCAGGTCCTGCTGGTATTTTCCCGCCCGGAGGGAGGCACGGCGGCGTAGTCCCTCGAGAAGCAGCATGTTGTCGTTTTGGAGGTCCTCTTGCTCGACCTCATTGAAGGCAAGGACCCACGGGGATCCATGCTTGATCTCTGTGGGGAGGACTGCTTCGGCTACATAGATGAGGGCAAACGGTGTTTCTGCCGTGGGCTTCGGCGGTGTTGTGCGGATGGACCATAGCACCGAAGGGATCTTGTTGATCCAGCTCTTGCTGTGGCCCTTGATGATGTTGAAGGTCCTGGTCTTTAAGCCCTTGAGAACTTCTATGTTTGCTCGCTCGGCTTGGCCATTGCTCTGTGGATGAGCCACCGAGGCAAAGCAGAGCTTGATGCCCAGTTTCTCGCAGTAAGCCCTAAAGATGCCGCTGGTGAATTGCGAGCCGTTGTCGGTGATTATGCGATTAGGCACTCCGAAGAGGCAGACTAGGCCTCTGATGAACTTCACCGCTGCACCTGCTAGGATGGTGCATATCGCCTTGACCTCGGGCCATTTGGTGAACTTGTCGATGGCCACGAAGATGTAGCGATAGCCCCCTTGAGACTTGAGGAATGGTTCCAAGATGTCCAGCCCCCTGACCGCAAACGGCTAGGAGAGTGGGATGGTCTGTAGCCCCAGCGCCGGCTGATGGATTTGCTTGGCGTGGAACTGGCAGGACTCGCATGCTTGGACGATGTCGACTGCATCTTGAAGTGCTTGTGGCCAGTAGAAGCCGCTCCTGAAGAGTTTTCCTGCGGGGGTGCGGGCGCACGAGTGGTGGCCGCACTCCCCGCTGTGGATGTCCTTGACCAACCTTCTTCCTTCTTCAGGAGGGACGCATTTGAGCGCGATGCCATTTGGGCGCTTGCGGTAGAGATCTCCCTCTAGGATGTAGTAAGATTTCTCCTTTCGAGCAATTCGATCTGCTTCGACGTCTTCCTCGGGGAGGATTCCCTTGGCGAGGTAGTCCTTGACCTCATCGATCCAGCCTATTTCTTGATGCACCGCTGTGAGCTCCAGGCACTCCCTTGTCTGGGGGGCGCAGTCGGGAGCCCCAGTCAAAGGATGTGGGGGGGGGGGGGGGGCGCTTCGTCTGTGCTTGCGGTTGTGGCCTCTTGAGTCTGCTTTATGGATGCCTTGACGAGTCTCTCTTCAAAGACGCCTGACTGTTGAGCTTGCCTTCTTGATGCACGCTTGGCGATGTCATCAGCCTCTTGGTTCTCCTTCCTCGGGATGTGCATGAACTCCATGCCCCTGAAGTGCTTCTCAAGCTTGCGGACCGCTTCAAGGTATGCGGCCATGTGGTCGTCCTTAGGCTTGTAGCTCTTATTGGAGAAGTTGACGAGCAGATATCAAGACGACGCCAGCCCCACCATTGCGGCAGGCGAAGGCTCCGTCAAACTTCATGGTCCAGTGGCTGGGTATCTTCTCCCTGGAGGGATCTGGCTCTTCTCCTGGAGGCTCTTCAGGGGTTGCGTCAGTCCATTCGGCGATGAAGTCTGCCAGCGCTCTTCCTTTGATGACTCTTGTGCTATCAAAGCGCAAGTTGAATGGCTGCAGCTCTATGTTCCATCCCGCGACACGATCTGTGGCGTTAGGGTTGCGCGGGATCTGCTCCAGGAGAAATGAGGCGACCACCGTGATGTAATGGTCCTGGAAGTAGTGTCGTTGCTTTCTTGAGGCGATGAGGAGCGCAATGAGGAGCTTTTGCAGCATTGTGTACCGTTCCCGAGCATCCCGCAGTACTGTACTGACGAAGTAGACGGGGTGCTCGACAAGAGTTGTCAGCTTAGGCGCAACGTTGGCTGCCTGAGGAGGCTCTTCGGGGCCCTTGAGGAGATCGGCTAGAGGAGGCTCTCCAGGGCCCTTGGCGAGATCGGCTTATAGAGGCTCTTCAGGCCCCTTGACGGGATCAGCCTATGGAGGCGTCTCGGCAAGGGTGCTTGGGGCAGACTCGGCAAGGGTGCTTGGGGCAGACTCGGCTTGTGACTCTGGGCCTGGCGGTGGGTTTGTGGAGTCTGTGCCGTTGTCGAGCTCTTCGTCAGGCGGCTTTGGCCTTGGAGTGGTTGCACTTTTCTTGAGGAGGACTGGCTCTTCTCTTTCTACCACCAGGACGGCGCTGGCGGTCTGAGGAGTGGCTGAGAGATACAGCTTCAGATGTTCGCCTATCCTTGGGGCAACAATGACTGGTGGGCTGGCCAAGTACCAATTCAAGTCCTCAAATACTTTTTCCGTTTCAGGCGTCCACTTGAAGGTGCCAGATCTCTTCATGATCTTGAAGAACGGCAGGGCTCTCTCGCCGAACTTGGCGATAAAGCGGCCCAATCTGGACATGCAGCCTGGTAGGCGTTGCATGTCCTTGAGCCAGCGAGGATGCTGCATTTCCTCTATAGCCTTGATCTTATCAGGGTTTGCCTCTATGTCGCGGTGGGACACGAGGAATCTAAGCAGTTTGCCTGAAGGCACTACAAAGACGCACTTGGCGCGGTTGAGGTATATGTTCACCTTGCGTAGGCTGGCGAAGGTCTCCTTAAGGTCCCTTAGGAGAGTATCTCCCTCTCGAGACTTGACGACGATGTCTTCGACATAAGCCTCTGCATTTCTGCCCATCTGCTCGCCAAGGGCTATCCTCATGAGCCTCTGTAAGGTGGCGTCAGCGTTCTTCAGGCCGAAGGACATGCATACATAGCAGTACACACCACAAGGGGTGAGGAATGCTGTCTTTTCCTCGTCCTCTTTAGCCATCTTGATCTGGTGATAACAATAGAAGGCATCAAGGAAACAAAGGAGGTCGCAGCCTGAAGTGGAGTCCACGATCTGGTCGATCCTTGACATGGGGTATGGGTCCTTGGGGCAGGTCTTGTTGACATCAGTGCAGTCGATGCAGAGGCGGCCTCCTCCGGCGGGCTTTGGGACAACCACGCCGGTGGAGAGCCAAGTGGGGTGTGTGACTTTGCAGACAACGTTTGCCGCTTTGAGCATCTCGACTTCCTTGATGATGAATGCTTTCTTCTCGGGGGCTTGCTTTCTTGCCTCTTGCTATACGGGACGTGCGTTTGGACACACGGCTAAGGGGTTAATTGGTTATGTGCCATACCTAGCTGAATTCTATCGGTCAGTGCTGTACCCGCGCTGTTTGTCTGTTCTGTGCCCATGTTTGCTCGCATATCGCCCAAACGCTCGGTTCCCTCTGGTCAACCTCCTTTGACCCGCACTTGGCCTGACTGGTGGGGTCGGCCTGGCGCGACTCGGCTGAAATTTGCACGGTTCGGCTGGTGTGCGGCTCGGTTGGAATTTCCTTTGGTCTGCGCTTTTTGAATTGGACCGTTGGTAGGTTTGAATCATCGTCTTCCCCCCCACCCCCTAAATCCCAATCGGACACGCCGCCCCGCGCCTTACCACCGCCGCCCTAGAGTCCGCCGGTGGTGCACTGAACCTCCGCTTGGAAGACGCATTCATGGCGGCAGTTCCAGGCCCCGCCGTTCCGCCCGTTCTGCCTTTCGAAGGTGAGGACTTGGTGAAATCGGATTCAGATAACACTTGGATGGGGATGTAAGTACATAATCTGTCGATTAATCTATCGATTGTCTTGATTTCGTGATGTATGTAGTTGAATACGGCTTCAATTTGACCTTTATCGCCATGAATTTTGTTCAATAAGATGAATCCGAATACCGCTTTTCGCTTGTCAGTTGAATTTGCCTCGTGTTGGGAGGACGATCAGGAGTTAGGCGATATTTTTTGGTATAAGTTGGTGGTAGAAACGTCTTTTTCTCTTAAGGATTTGCTTAATGCTATGTGTGCCCGGTGCAGCTGGCAGACGGTTGATACTGCTGTTCTCAAATACTGGTCAATTGTGGAGGACAGTTTCATCCCACTCGCCGATGACACTGCTGAAAGTGCATTCTTTGCACTCCCATTTGGTGACTCATAAAAACACAAAAGGTATTCTAATGTTTGTGATGAAGTATGCAGGTTCTATTACAGGTCGGTTGATAAGAGTGAATACTTAAATTGCCTGATTTTCAGTACTGCTTCACTTGGTCTTTCATCAGGAATTCAGTCAGGAGATTTCCTGGATTCGGAGATTTCCGGTCTCCAGACTGGAGATCTCCGAGCTAATCGAGATTTCCTCTAAGTCACAAACTCAGATGCGTACTGACTCCAACTCAAGCTTAGCCGGAAATGCTCTAGGAGATTTCCGGCGCTCAGAGATTTCTGAGCCCCAGTCCGGAGATCTCCGAGTGGCAGAAGAATTTTACCAAGTCCAGAACTCAGTTGCGTACTGACTCCAACTCAAGCTTAGCCGTAATGCTCTAGAAGATTTTTGGCGCTCGGAGATCTCTGAGCCCCAGTCCGGGGATCTCCGAGTGACAAAGGATTTTCTGGTAAGTCTAGAAGATCAATCAGCACTGACTCTGAGCCCCACTCAACCGGATTTCCTACTGGAGATATCCGGAGTCCGGAGATCTCCGGAACTCAACCCGGAGATTTCCGAGCTGGCGGTTGTACAACGGGCAGAATTTGGGGAGGGGTATAAATACCCCTCCACCTACCTCCAGCAAAAAAAGCTTCAAATTTTCTCTCTCCTCCATTGGTGCTGAAGCTCGTTTCTTCCGGATCTCCCAATCTAGCCACTCAAATCTTTTGATACTTGGGGATCTGAGGGAGAAGCCACCGATCTACAACTCCACCGAAGCGTTTTGAATTCCCCCCTCTAAATCTTGAGGGGCATTGAATCTAGGGTTCTTTTGTGGATAGCTAGGTTCAATCTTGTGTGTTTTGATCCTTTGTGGAAGTGACCTGTTGTGGTCATTGTGAGAGCCCCCAATTCAGTTGTGGGTGTGTGCCTCACGAATTTGTACGGGACCTTCTCTGCCCTTAAAGGAGTCCTTAGTGGAGTGGATCAGCACCTTTGTGGTCGAATTCACAGGAGAATAGGGTGAGGCCTTTGTGGCGTTGAGCAAACCTTTGTGGTAGCTCACACCCCTCCAACGAGAAGTACACCTATGTGGTGTAACTCGGGATAAAATCGCCGTCTTCGAGTTCCTACGGTTGTCTTTTTCCACTCTCCTTTACCACATCTTAAATTCATGTACTTGCTTCGTTTGTTTGTTGTCTATCACTTGTATCACCTAGTTGCACATATGGACAACTTACTTTCCGTTAGCCTAAAACTGAAAAAGACATAAAAATTGGTCACCACCTATTCACCCGCCCTCTAGGTGGTCAACTGTCGTTCAATTGGTATCAGAGCCAGGTTGTCTCTTAAAAGCTTCACCGCTTGAGACCAACCTTGCACAATGCAAGTTAACCCGAAAGAGGTTACCGAAGCGGACGCCGCGACTTTGGCGGCAATGGAAAATAAAGGTGCCACTATGGCCGATATCAACTCTTTGGAAACAAAGTTGACATCGTCCATACAAACCGAGTTCAAGAAGTTTCATGATATGCTTGAGTCTCTCAAGACATCTAAGGAAACCTCTCTTGCTTTTCCCTCAAAGTCTCTGGTGCTTCCGGGTATTACTCGAGATGTGGACCCCGAATTGATAAAGGGAAAGCAATTGCCTTTGGATGGGAAGGGTGATGCTACTAGTTCCTCAAACCATCAAAATACTTCATCTTCCTAAGATGAAGTGCCTAAAGGCTACAACGCCACTCCTCCCCCATCCCAATACCATACCCCCGATCCCATCATTCCTCATCCGCAAGTTTCTCATAGGGGTGATCCCCCATTGCTTAAAGATTATACATTCTCTCAATGGCAAATATGTGACGAAGTCTCATGTGTGCAGCTCTTCAATCGAGTTGTGGCGCATCATTCAAGTTGGATACAAGCCGCATGATCTGTGGGGACCCCGGACTAACTGTCCGAAATACCCGATTATGCTTAACACAACGATCCCATGATCAGTCTGTCGTTGCACATAACCCGAATTGAATACCAAAGTTTACATCCATTACAATACCGAATTAAAGTCTTACATAAAATGGTCATCTAGACCAAGTCTTACATAGGTGCCTTCAAGGGCCAAACCAAAACAATCAGCGGAAATAAGGCGTAGTAGACATCAAATCCTAGCGATGACCCGACAGGCAGTCGACTTATGAAGATCCTTAGTTGGCATAGATGTCGCCGTATTCCTCCTGGGCGTAGTACTCCTCCATGTCTGGCTACGACAATAGCCAGAAGCAAACTAGTATGAGTACATTTGAATGTACTCGCAAACTACTCCAACATGAGTGCTCTAGTTCCATTTTTAGTTTCTCACTTTTATTCATTTAAAACATCTCTGTATCTTTGTTGAAGAAGATAAGGAAATTATGACTAGTAGATATCTCAATTTTATTAGTTTTATTCCAAAACTCCTCCTTTTTCCGATCATAAACCATTATGGCAATATCTTTCCAACTACCTCATACCGATCCGTTGGTATAGGTGTATGGAACACTCTCCATTTCCTTTTTCTTTCTTGAACTCAACTCTTTTCCAAAAACTTGCACATGGTCTAACTAGGGTCTTCAACTGTCCATATCCGAGGACTCGGCTATTCGAATAGTTTAATTACCCTCAGCAGAGGTAGCACGCTTTTCCCACACTCATCCGATAACTCATCGTGTCAGCCACGTCTCGCCATACCAGCGGTATGCGAAGTTGAGTCACCGACCCTAGTCTTTCCTTTGCTCATGCTAGTATAGGATCCTGCCCCTATGAACCATTCCATCTACACCTAGTCCAGTTTCCCGTCGGAAACCCTAAGTGTGAGGACTCATAGGTTTTATCTGGCGGTGTATACGGACATCCTTCTATCCTCCTCCTTATCTACTCATAGATTTTTGAGCGAGGACCCAGGTCAGGGTTAGGTCACCAAACCACTCCCTCATGCATAACAGAGTCATCTCTGTTGATGCAGTGTCCCATACTAATAAGAGCAAACTATATGACTAAGCCCTTTCCCATATGTGGGTAAATGTGGTCGCACAGAGTATCGGTTGCTTGACTGAGTACTAGGACACAATGTGCTTTTCTAAAACCATCTTTCTCCATTTCCTTATTTCAACACCACATTTTGGTGATATATATATCCACACAAGTTTTCAAAGGAGTTTTGAATAAACAACATTGTTTTTCCATCCTATAGTTTAAGTATCTACTTCTACATAGGGTGGCAAAATAATCTCTATATACTTTTGAAAAAGGGTTTTTGTAAACCTTTGCTTTTGAAAATGATTTGTAAATCTAGATGCATAAGTTAGGTGCAAGCTCAGAGAGTAGCTTGCCTTGCTCGGCAAAGTGATCTTTGTCTTGGTCTTCAGGTTCTGCAAATCCCTCCTCCTCGATATATCCGGCAACGTTCTCGTCTAATACACAATCAATCAAATACAAACAATCACTAGCCTATTCAATCAATCATCATAGCAATACACTCTTAGAGGTTCTAATTAACCATTCCACATACCAAACAATATCATGTGGTTTCAATTCAATTGAATTAAACATTATTCCCTTGTATTTTAATTAGGGCAGAAACTTGTTGCACATGTTTAATTGCATAGCTTGAGTTCTGTTTGTCACAAAAATACAAACTAAAATTCTACAGAAAGCTAATGATGTGTAGAAGATGAACCAATTGGGTTTGGATCATTTGGAGTTACCAAACTCCCTACACATTGTTTTGAATCCAGAAGCCAATTAATATGGTTTTGGCTATTATTTAAATTATATTCATCTAAAAATTAAATCCTTTTAGGATTGACTAACCATGGTTAAAGGTGATCTAATAAAATTAGTTTCAACTAATTTGGATCATCAGAGTATCAGAAACAAACAAGTTTAGAATTTAAACATGCTAGTGTAATTTGAATGTTGTATTTTTATTATACATACAAATGGAGTGAAAATAGTTTAGTTGGATAGGGAATTTCATAAGCTTTCCATAACAGTTGGATTTGCTAAATTTGGAGTTGTAAATCTAAAGTTATGGAATTTCTAAGATTGGGTTCAGTACTGGTTTTTAAATGAAATTTAAATTCGAATTTAAATCCAGAACGGATAATGATTAAAATCCTGACAGAGGGGACCCACAAGTCAGCGACTCAGCGAGCGCGCGCGGTTCATTTAAACCTGACGCGTGGGACCCGCATGTCAGATCTTTATTAATTAAAACGAACCGGTAAGCTACCGTAGGATCTCGATCTAACGGCTCACGACGCTCGCGTCGCCGGCGACCAAACCCGAGCGGCGCTGCGGCTCCGGCGACGGCGAGGTGGACGGTGCGCTCACCTCGGGGCTCGGGAGGGCGTGTGGCTGGTGCAGGACGACGGCGGCGAGGTGGGGAAGCTCCTGGGGCGAGCGGTGCGTGCTGGCGTGGCCTCGAGCGACGGCGACGATCTCCTCCTTTTCCCGCGGCTCCGCTCCAACTCCGGCGAGCGATTGACGACGCACCTGAGCACGGATCAGAGGGAAAGAGGGTGCGGGTGAGAGAGGGGAACAAGGGGAAGAGGCTGAGGGTAGGGGGGAGCGAAGGGGAAGGATGCCGTGGCCTGGCCGCGATCGTCGTCTACCTCGGGCACGGCGAGCTCGAGGAGACCACGGGCGGCCGGAGCTTCGCGGCAACTGCTCCGCCCTCCTGGCGGTGCTCGAGAGGGTGGTGAAGTGAGGGGGAGAGGCAGTGGGGTGGTGCGGTGAGAAGAGGGGCACGGGGGCGTTTTATAGCGGCCGGGCGGCGCACGGTGGACGCGGTGCAGAGGCGCCCGTGGCCGTGCTAGGCCGCCGTAGGCCGGTGGAGGGGCGCGGCTATGCTGCGGGCTGCTCGGGGGACCAGGCGGGCAAGGTGGGGTGGCGTGGCGCGTGCTGCGCGTGCGAGACGGGGCGGGCCGGCCGTGAGCGCGCTCGGGCGGTGCACGACGTGCACGGCGTGGCTCGGGCGCGTCGCGGTCGGGGCGTGCTGGGGCGAGCTGCTGCCGCGTGAGGGAGCCAGGAGGTGAGGGAGAGCGAGGGGGCACGGAGCGGCCAGCACGGCGCGGCGCCTGCGCGGCCACAGTGCCGACAATGGCGACGTGCGCGCGCCCGCGGCTGTCTCCGGCCGTTCCTCGGCGCTCCCGAGGCCAAATCCTCGTGCTCTTGAGTGCGGCGAGACGAGTGGAGAGAGGCAAAACGAGTGAGGGCAGAGGCTTGCGTCAATTTGACCAAATTTGATCAAATCATCCATGGATTTTGGTTCGGTTTGGGATGAACAGGTGGTGATCACCAGGTGTTTGATGAATTGCTTGAACCAAAACAGTAGCATTTTGCTATTTTAATTTTCCTATTTCTCTTTATTCTTTTGGGTTCAAACTTAGGATCTAGGCTAACTATATTATTGGTAAGTGTTACAAAGTCCTTTTGAAATATTTTGAAATATTTCAATCATGAATTTCTAATTTGAATTTGAAGTTTTGAATTTGAATTTTTGAAAGGGAATAGTTTGTAAAAATTAACTAGGAGTGTTTATAATATTGCTCCATTGATTTTGGTGTGAAAATAAATTATGCTTCTTAATTTGGAAAAATAATGTGACATTTGTCACATGGTGTTTTGCTTTTGTGGTTTGCTTTATTTGTTTTCTTTTCTTCAAATTTTTAATTAGAGCTAGAATTCCATAATCTTGCAAACAATGCAACAAGCAACACTCAAGAATTAAACATACACACATTTTTATAAGAAAAGTTTTTGTTGGCCCACATTTTTGCACTAATAATTATATTAATATTTTTGGGATGTTACAGACTCCCCCCCTTAAAATAAATCTCGTCCCGAGATTTGCTAGGTCTGGGTACTAAAGAGGTTGGGAAACTCGCTCCTAAGATAGTCTTCACGTTCCCAAGTTGCTTCATCTTCAGAGTGGTTAGTCCACTGGACTTTGTAGAACTTGATTGCTCGCCTGCGGGTGGGACGAACATCTTCGTCGAGAATCTTGAGGGGCGTCTCACGATAAGTCAGATCTTGATTCAGGTCGACGGACTGGTGATCGATGTTTTTGAAAACATCAGGCTGGTCAGGAACTTCAAGACACTTCCGGAGCAAGGAAATGTGGAAAACATCATGGTAATCTTCTAACTCTTGGGGCAATTCCAGTTGATAAGACACTTCTCCTCGACGGGCAAGGATCTTGAAGGGTCCAATATACCTTGGCGCTAATTTTCCTTTGACATGGAAACGCTGCATTCCTTTAAGGGGTGTCACTCGGAGATAGACATAATCTCCGATATTGAAGGTGACATCACGACGCTTGGGATCAGCGTAACTCTTCTGACGGGATTGGGCGGTCTTGAGTCGCTCTCGGATAAGCTGGACTTGCTCTTCAGCTTCACGGAGGGTATCTGGTCCAAACAGTTTGCCTTCTCCGGTGTCGGACCAATTCAAGGGTGTACGACACTTCTTGCCGTAAAGGGCTTCAAAAGGGGCCATTTGCAGACTAGACTGGTAACTGTTGTTGTAGGAGAATTCTGCAAATGGAAGACAATCTTCCCATTTGGATCCATAGGCTAGGACACATGCGCGAAGCATGTCCTCTAATATCTGGTTCACTCGTTCAGTTTGGCCATCGGTCTGGGCGTGATAAGCTGTGCTAAACGCCAACTTGGTTCCGAGGGCTTCATGCAGGGCTTTCCAGAACCTCGAGGTGAATTGTGTGCCTCTATCTGATACAATCCTCTTAGGCACACCATGCAGGCTTACTATTCTGGAAATATACAGGTCTGCTAACTGATTTCCCCTATAGGTGGTGTGGACGGGAATAAAATGGGCCACTTTGGTCAGCCTGTCAACGACGACCCATATTGAGTCATGGCCTCGGTTGGATCTTGGAAGTCCGGTGATAAAGTCCATTCCAATCTCATCCCACTTCCACTCGGGAATCTTTAGGGGTTGAAGCAATCCAGCGGGTCGCTGATGTTCAGCCTTGACTCGCTGACAAATATCACACTTGGCTACGAAAGCACCAATTTCTCGCTTCATTCCATGCCACCAAAATCTTTCACGAAGGTCTTGGTACATCTTGGTTCCGCCGGGGTGGATTGAGTAAGGGGTCTCGTGGGCTTCCTTTAGGATTAACTCCTTGAGTTCCGAGGTATTGGGGACACAGATACGACCATTGAATCTCAACACTCCTTTTGCATCCTCGGTAAAACCAGGCGCTTTACCGAGAGAAACCTTCTTCTTGATTCCTTCTATGCTCTCATGGCCTTTCTGGGCCCCCTTGATTTGATCTATCAGAGTTGGAGCTAACTCTAAATGGGCGAGATAGCCGTGGCTAACAAGCTCTAGTCCAAAATCTTTGAACTCCTTAAACAGGGCTGGCTGCTCTGCTTGGATTATGGCATTCAGGGTGCAGGGTTTGCGACTAAGGGCATCGGCAACTACATTAGCCTTTCCAGGGTGATAATTGATGCCGATATCATAATCCTTGATTAATTCCATCCACCTTCTCTGTCGCAAATTTAACTCCCTCTGCGTGAAGATATACTTCAAGCTCTTATGATCCGTATAAATCTCGCAACGATGTCCCGCCAGATAGGAGCGCCACGTCTTCAAGGCAAGAACAACAGCGGCTAACTCCAGGTCATGGGTTGGGTAGTTCTCTTCATGTGGTCGCAACTGTCGAGACAGATACGACACCACCTTGCCTTCTTGCATCAGAACACAACCCAGTCCTAGACGTGATGCATCGCAATACACGTCGAAACTCTTGGTGACGTCTGCCATAATCAGGACAGGGGTTGAGGTCAATCTCTTCTTTAATTCCTGGAAACTCTCTTCACATTTCTGAGTCCATTCAAATTTCTTGTCCTTTTTCAGCAGTTGGGTAAGGGGTTTGGCTATACTGGAGAATCCCTCAACGAACTTGCGGTAGTATCCCGCTAGTCCGAGAAAGCTTCGGATTTCAGTCACACAAGTTGGGGCTTTCCAGTCCACAATGGCTTGGATCATCTATGGGTCTACAGAAATTCCTCCCGCAGACACAACATGTCCGAGAAATGAGACTTCACTGAGCCAGAACTCACACTTGCTAAACTTGGCATACAACTGATGCTCTCGGAGGGTTGCTAAAACTAGACGCAGGTGTTCAGCATGCTCTTCTTCAGTTTTGGAGTAAATAAGGATGTCATCAAGGAAAACTACCACGAACTTGTCAAGATACTCCATGAAGATCTTGTTCATGAGATTCATAAAATAGGCTGGGGCATTGGTCAGACCAAAGGACATTACGGTGTATTCAAATAAACCGTAACGGGTTGTGAAGGCAGTCTTGGGAATGTCTGTCTCTCGGATTCTTAACTGATGATACCCTGACCGAAGATCGATCTTGGAAAAGACTCGGGCTCCGTTCATTTGATCGAACAGATCCTCGATCTTTGGGAGAGGGTACTTGTTTTTGATGGTCACATCATTTAACCTGCGATAATCCACACACAGGCGTGTGGTACCATCTCTCTTATCCACAAAAATAATGGGTGATCCCCAGGGTGAAGCACTTGGGCGAATAAGCCCTTTGCTGAGCATGTCTGCTAACTGCTTCTTCAACTCAACCAGTTCTTCTGGATTCATCCGATAAGGCCTTTGGGATATGGGGGCTGTCCCGGGGATAAGTTCAATGATGAACTCAATATCCCGATCCGGTGGCATACCAGGCAATTCTTCAGGAAAGACATCTTGGAACAGGTGAACAACACGGATCTCATCTAGGGCTGGTCGAGCTATGCTCTCATGGCATCCTGGTTGGGGTCGACTGGTTTCTGACACATACTCCACTTCTACTCCTTTGTCGGTGGTGAGGGCTACAGCTCTTCTGGCATAGTCAATTCGACCATGGTACTTGGCTAACCAATTCATACCCAGTATGACATCTATTCCTTGGGTTCCTAGGATGATTAAGTCGACTAGGAACTTTTCCCCTTTGATCTCAAGGGAAACGTCCGGGCAAAATGACTTGGTATCTATGGTGGATTCTGGGATTTGGATGATCATGGGTTTGGGTAAGAGGTTTCCGACTAAACCTCCCTTAGCAACAAATTCTTGGGTAACAAAAGAATGAGTAGCACCAGAATCAAACAGAACAGTTGCAGGTACTGAGTTGACAAGGAACGTACCCATCACAACATCTGGTGCATCCATGGCCTCTTCAGCATTGATGTGGTGCAGGCGTCCCTTGGCAACAGCCACATTTCCGCAGGGTGCGGGGTTCTTGCCATTTCCATTGCGGCCTTGGCCGTTGTTCGGCGCCTGTGCATCGGGGCGCGGACCATTCTTCTTAGGATTGGGGCATGCCTTGGAGTAGTGACCCTTGGTGCCACAATTGAAACAGACAACATTGGCATTGAGGTTGGGGTTGCTAGAGTTCCCTCCGGGACGGGTGTTGTCATTGGGACGGTTGAACTTGTTTGGATTGTATGGGGGCTTAGGGTAACTGGGGTGCGAAGTTGGTGGTGGTCTATATGCTGGCTTGGGGTTTGGTGGGTGGGTGCGAGGTTTCTGACTGCTCGAACCTTCCTGGGCAATCATTCTCCTCTTACGACCCTCAAACATGGATTTGCGCTTGGTCTCCAACTGTATGGCCTTGTCCACAAGTGATTCCAAATCAACAAAGTCATGGATAACCAAGGCGCATTGCAGTTCATCATGAAGTCCGTTCATGAAACGCTCCATCTTCCTTCCCTCGGCGTCGACATCATCAGGAGCATACCGAGACAAGTCAGTGAACTCATCGAGGTATCCGACCACATCCTTACTTCCCTGCCGCAACCTGCGGAATTCATCCTTCTTCCGCTCAATGAGTCCGCGGGGAATGTGCTTCTTGCGGAACTTCTCCTGGAAATCATCCCAGCTGATAGCATAACCAGCTTGCTGTAGAGCCTTGGTAGCTTCCCACCAAGACCGTGCTGGTCCTGCAAGATAGTGGGTCGCATATAGCACTTTCTCAGGTTCTCCCACGGCTGCAACTACCAGGTTGTTGTTAATGGTGCGAAGCCAGTCATCGGCCTCAAGTGGGTGAAGTCCCTTGGAATAGGTGGGTGGGTTGGTCCTTTGGAAGTTGCTCAAAGTGGACCGCTGATTTCCTTCACCATTGCCATTGCCATTGCCATTGTTGTGGTGGTTGTTGTTGTTGTTGTTGTTGTTGTTGTGTGCGGCAGCTATCTGTTGCAGGGCAGCGATATGAGCTTGACGCTCAGTCCGGGCAGCTTGGCGTTCCTCCATGATGAGTGCCAGAAGTTGGGCGGTGGTTGGGTCCGGTGGAGGTGGTGGTGCTCCTCCATCCATGTTGGTGCGACGAGTTTCCACCATCCTGAAGTACACCGGGAATAAGGGGCAAGCAAATAGGGGTTCTGACCAAGGAAAAGATTGGTTTCTACGAAGGGATTGATTTACTAAGGATTTATAAGAGAAACATTTAACACATGTTAACAAGACTAGCACACACTTTCATAGCACAACCATTACATCAAGAGTTCATCCAAATCTAGCTTACAACATTCTCCCTAACTAATGTACATATAGCAAGTTCCAAAAGAACCACAATTTTGACTCTACTAGCGATAGGGGGTCGACCTAATCTTGCGGTAGAACTCAAGTAACTCGCCTACTGAGGTGGAACCTCAGGCTCTGCCATGTCAGCATCGGACTGGTAGGGTGGCTCCTCTGGATCCTCCTCCTCGTCATCCTCATCCTCATCATCCTCATCCTCATCGTCCATCTCCTCCAGGTAGTCATCATCGTCACTGAGGAAAGCGTTGTTCTCCTTGCGGAGATCCTCGCCCTCCTCCTCCATCTCGTCAGTACGGAGCTCCAAATCCTCTATCAGCTCATCCTGCTCGGCAACCTTCTTGCGGAGCTTCGCTATGGTCTTCCTCATCTGGGTTCCCTTCTTAAGAAGAGCGGTCTTCTCAGTCTTCAGCTGTGCCTCACTCTCGCGACTCTCCTTGAGCGAGAGACGCTCAAAGTGAGACCGAAGCCTAGCGCACCTCAGATCCTCCTGGGTGTGAAAGAGCATAATCTCCATGTCTAGGATATACTCTCCAAATGTCGGGTGCAGAGGGGACCGAATTGGGTGTCCATCGATGGTGCGCCTCCCGTAGAACTGGAAACGAGAGTTTACCAGCTCCGCCTTGTGTTCCTCACAAAGCCGGGATAGCATCCGCTGCATGGAACGACACAGTCCATCGTCCCAGTGGACGTCCATGAGGGTGAAAGAGAGTGCCCTGGATCCGGGGGACTTGATGTTCCCGCGAACAGACGCCTCGATCAACCAGGACAGGTTCCCGTTACCGGGAGCGTCCACCTGGGCTCCCCTGAACTCAGGAGTGGGACGACCTAGCAGCTTGGTCAACTCGAACAAGTCCTTCTCGAACATCAACTTGCCGTCCTTCTCCAGCTGAACGAACTCGGTGAAATGGATCGCCATCTATAATTTTTAGTCAAAATTTTAAGTTAGTGAGATGGCAAGTGTATCAAAATTTTAATGGAAGGGAAAATATGTGAGCAGATTTTTAAGTTTATTAAAATGACAAGTGTGGCAAGTTTTTTTTTTATGAATATGAGAGAAAACTTAGTAGTGGTAAGAAGAGAATTTTGCACAAATGAGAGGGTGAGAGATAAGCAATTTTAAACTAATTTCTTACTTTGTTTTTCTTTAAAACTCAACTTTTGCAATCACTACCTAACGACCATGCTAATCTAAGGCTCCTAAAGTCGAGATGGCTCTGATACCAATTCTGTGGGGACCCCGGACTAACTGTCCGAAATACCCGATTATGCTTAACACAACGATCCCATGATCAGTCTGTCGTTGCACATAACCCGAATTGAATACCAAAGTTTACATCCATTACAATACCGAATTAAAGTCTTACATAAAATGGTCATCTAGACCAAGTCTTACATAGGTGCCTTCAAGGGCCAAACCAAAACAATCAGCGGAAATAAGGCGTAGTAGACATCAAATCCTAGCGATGACCCGACAGGCAGTCGACTTATGAAGATCCTTAGTTGGCATAGATGTCGCCGTATTCCTCCTGGGCGTAGTACTCCTCCATGTCTGGCTACGACAATAGCCAGAAGCAAACTAGTATGAGTACATTTGAATGTACTCGCAAACTACTCCAACATGAGTGCTCTAGTTCCATTTTTAGTTTCTCACTTTTATTCATTTAAAACATCTCTGTATCTTTGTTGAAGAAGATAAGGAAATTATGACTAGTAGATATCTCAATTTTATTAGGTTTATTCCAAAACTCCTCCTTTTTCCGATCATAAACCATTATGGCAATATCTTTCCAACTACCTCATACCGATCCGTTGGTATAGGTGTATGGAACACTCTCCATTTCCTTTTTCTTTCATAAACTCAACTCTTTTCCAAAAACTTGCACATGGTCTAAGTAGGGTCTTCAACTGTCCATATCCGAGGACTCGGCTATTCGAATAGTTTAATTACCCTCTGCAGAGGTAGCACGCTTTTCCCACACTCATCCGATAACCCATCGTGTCAGCCACGTCTCGCCATACCAGCGGTATGCGAAGTTGAGTCACCGACCCTAGTCTTTCCTTTGCTCATGCTAGTATAGGATCTTGCCCCTATGAACCATTCCATCTACACCTAGTCCAGTTTCCCGTCGGAAACCCTAAGTGTGAGGACTCATAGGTTTTATCTGGCGGTGTATACGGACATCCTTCTATCCCCCTCCTTATCTACTCATAGATTTTTGAGCGAGGACCCAGGTCAGGGTTAGGTCACCAAACCACTCCCTCATGCATAACAGAGTCATCTCTGTTGATGCAGTGTCCCATACTAATAAGAGCAAACTATATGACTAAGCCCTTTCCCATATGTGGGTAAATGTGGTCGCACAGAGTATCGGTTGCTTGACTGAGTACTAGGACACAATGTGCTTTTCTAAAACCATATTTCTCCATTTCCTTATTTCAACACCACATTTTGGTGATATATATATCCACACAAGTTTTCAAAGGAGTTTTGAATAAACAACATTGTTTTTCCATCCTATAGTTTAAGTATCTACTTCTACATAGGGTGGCAAAATAATCTCTATATACTTTTGAAAAAGGGTTTTTGTAAACCTTTGCTTTTGAAAATGATTTGTAAATCTAGATGCATAAGTTAGGTGCAAGCTCAGAGAGTAGCTTGCCTTGCTCGGCAAAGTGATCTTGGTCTTGGTCTTCAGGTTCTGCAAATCCCTCCTCCTCGATATATCCGGCAACGTTCTCGTCTAATACACAATCAATCAAATACAAACAATCACTAGCCTATTCAATCAATAATCATAGCAATACACTCTTAGAGGTTCTAATTAACCATTCCACATACCAAACAATATCATGTGGTTTCAATTCAATTGAATTAAACATTATTCCCTTGTATTTTAATTAGGGCAGAAACTTGTTGCACATGTTTAATTGCATAGCTTGAGTTCTGTTTGTCACAAAAATACAAACTAAAATTCTACAGAAAGCTAATGATGTGTAGAAGATGACCCAATTGGGTTTGGGTCATTTGGAGTTACCAAACTCCCTACACATTGTTTTGAATCCAGAAGCCAATTAATATGGTTTTGGCTATTATTTAAATTACATTCATCTAAAAATTAAATCCTTTTAGGATTGACTAACCATGGTTAAAGGTGATCTAATAAAATTAGTTTCAACTAATTTGGATCATCAGAGTATCAGAAACAAACAAGTTTAGAATTTAAACATGCTAATGTAATTTGAATGTTGTATTTTTATTATACATCCAAATGGAGTGAAAATAGTTTAGTTGGATAGGGAATTTCATAAGCTTTCCAGAACAGTTGGATTTTCTAAATTTGGAGTTGTAAATCTAAAGTTATGGAATTTCTAAGATTGGGTTCAGTACTGGTTTTTAAATGAAATTTAAATTCGAATTTAAATCCAGAACGGATAATGATTAAAATCCTGACAGAGGGGACCCACCAGTCAGCGACTCAGCGAGCGCGCGCGGTTCATTTAAACCTGACGCGTGGGACCCGCATGTCAGATCTTTATTAATTAAAACGAACCGGTAAGCTACCGTAGGATCTCGATCTAACGGCTCACGACGCTCGCGTCGCCGGCGACCAAACCCGAGCGGCGCTGCGGCTCCGGCGACGGCGAGGTGGACGGTGCGCTCACCTCGGGGCTCGGGAGGGCGTGTGGCTGGTGCAGGACGACGGCGGCGAGGTGGGGAAGCTCCTGGGGCGAGCGGTGCGTGCTGGCGTGGCCTCGAGCGACGGCGACGATCTCCTCCTTTTCCCGCGGCTCCGCTCCAACTCCGGCGAGCGATTGACGACGCACCTGAGCACGGATCAGAGGGAAAGAGGGTGCGGGTGAGAGAGGGGAACAAGGGGAAGAGGCTGAGGGTAGGGGGGAGCGAAGGGGAAGGATGCCGTGGCCTGGCCGCGATCGTCGTCTACCTCGGGCACGGCGAGCTCGAGGAGACCACGGGCGGCCGGAGCTTCGCGGCAACTGCTCCGCCCTCCTGGCGGTGCTCGAGAGGGTGGTGAAGTGAGGGGGAGAGGCAGTGGGGTGGTGCGGTGAGAAAAGGGGCACGGGGGCGTTTTATAGCGGCCGGGCGGCGCACGGTGGACGCGGTTGTAACATCCCAACATTTTATAATGTTCAAAATCACTAAAATTTAAAACTTTTCTTGTTATTAAAATAAAATAGTAAATGCATAAGAAAACCAACTATACAAGACTTCAAAGTTTAATATTTCCAATGTCACAGGTTAAAACATTCTATTATTCCATGTAATTCAAAACCTTAAAATATAATTTGACAAAAATGTTACAAACTACAATTCATTTTATTTTAAGTAAATAGTTTACTTATAAGTAATTGAATTAAATCACTTAGCCATATCTATTCATAAATACAAGATTATTCAAATAGAATATAATTACTAAATGGTTTTCATTTCTTTAACTATGTTCAAAATATAGCTTGGAAATTATAAGCCTATAGTGTATAACTTTAAAACTTCATAGAATTTAAATTAATGAATTAGCCAAATAAACATTTCTTTTGCTTAAAAGAATTTAATCTAATTTCAAAGCATGAAAGGATTAATATATTCTAATGAGAATAGAATTAAAACAAAAATCCTTTCCAAAGTTGTTATAAGGTTTTCAAATGAATTATCATAACTAAAATATAATGCTGCACAAATTATTTTTAATTAAAAATGAATACCCTATATTTCACATTTCCTAAACATTGTTATATGTGTCCTTTAATATTATGCCAAAATAAAGATAAATAAATTCAGCAAAATAAGTTTAAATAACTTAAATTCAAACATATTGAAATGGGGGTATTTTTATAAATTTATATTAGCCAAAAGAAAATTTAAATAAGATAGAAACTCAAATTTGACTTTAAGTGTCAAATTTGTAATTAAGCAATATTTCAAAATACTAATTTTCAAAAATATTCAAAACATGCCCACAATTGGTTTAACAGAAAGATAAACATTTTACAAATTTTTAGAAATTTATTTGACATCATTTGGAGGTAGAAATCAAAAGATATGCATTAAGAAAATAAAATCAGAAAATAAAATGCTGGCTGACGTCATGCTGACGTCAGCGGATCTTCATCTTCCTCAAACCGAACGAACGCAAATTCTGGAGATCGAATCGGAGACGAAATCTCCTCCGATTCGTGCGGGATTTGGTCTCCGATGCCTCCTATTTATACCCCGGACCCCGCCGCATCTTTTCCCCCTCGAAACCCTAATTAAATCTCGCCGCCAGGCCGCTGGAAAGCTCGCCGGAGTTCATCCAGCACCGCCGCCGTTTTTCGCCGATCCCGCAACGAGGTGAGCGCTTCCCCGCCCGATACCGCGCTCCTCGTCTCTCCTATTTCGTTGCGCATCTCCTCAAGCCTTGGGGCAAAATTTTGTGCAGCCCAGCGACGGATCCTTGCACGACCCGAGCACGTCGGAGTTCCCCGCACCTCCGGCCGCATCCCCACACGACTCCAGGACGAACGAGACGAAGCCGACGCCACCATTCACTCCGCCTTGAAGCGCCGCGTCCGGAGCTGGTCTCCACGCGTTCGGGGAAGCAAGGAATCAACCGGAGCGTCCACGCCGAGCCACGGCGCCGTCGTCCGCGCCATCTCCGGCGAGCTGCGCCGCCACGGTAAGGTCCACGCCTCAGCACCGTCCGATCTGCGATCAAAGGCTAGGATTAGATCATTAAGACGAACCGGTACGGTTAGATGTGATCCATCGGATCTGGATCTAACGATCCAGATTCATCCACTTAACCACGTCAGCGCCGCGTGGCAGCCACGTCACTGCCCAGTCAGCTGCCACGTGGAAAACAATTTCCCTAATTAATTTTAATTGGCAATTTTGCAGAAACACCCCTGTCACTTAGATCTCTCACAACTTTTCAACCACAACTCCAAATTTAATAATTTTTATATATTTGGAAAGCTCTGGATGTGTAGAATAATTTGGATCAGACAAAATTCAAATTTGACTTAGTATAAAATATTCAAATTTCAAATGGAGAATTTGAGTATATTTATAATAACTTTAAATCTATAAATCCAAAAATTGCAAATAAATATGTTTTAGAAACTTTGGAATATATGTAAATTAATGCCACTGCTATAAAATATTTTTGAGTAATTTTTGAATGATTTCATAGTTGTGTGTTTAGTTTAAATAGTTTGACTAATTTTGAAATAACTTTTAATAGAAACAATATTTTGATTAAATCCAATTGCAATAGATTTAATTAAATGCTCCCTGTCTATTAATATTAATTATAAGATTTTGTTATAAAAATTTAGTCATAGGAAACTTTAATCTTATAATGATTCCTTTTATTTTATTTTTCAAAACTAGGAATTTATTTAAATTGCATTTATAAATTCATGCATATATTTAAAGAAATCACAAAAGTTATTTTTATGTTTCTTGTGATATAAAATTTCATTTCATTCATAGCATATTTTATTCTCATAGGAAAACCCCTCTCCTTTAGTTTTCTCTAAGTAGGGTTATTTTCAAACTTAGTATTTTGGGAAAGGTGCTATACATTAGACACTTAGTAAAATTTAATATGGAGCTAGAAGACCATTGAAGGACTTAGCCAAAAACAAGACTTCAGAAGTATCTCCAAGGAGAAGAAACACTTAGAAGAAAATCAAGGAAAAGTTCATGAAGGACTTAGAAGAAAACAGACTCTGGAAGCATCCCCAAGAGGTCAAGCACTTAGAAGAAAAGTGAGAAGAAGTTCAAGAAGGCCAACCCCTTTTTATTCTCTAAGTCTTTCTCTCTGTCTTTCCCTCTCCTCTGAGACTTCATGAAGACTAAGTAAATCCAAGACCAGCCTCGAGGATACAAGAATCATCAAGTCTAAAGATTCATCAAGACTACCAAGAGCTCAATCAGGACATCATCCAGAAGAAAGTTACAAGTCTGGAGATGAAGCCTGGAGGACAACTACATCTTTCTCTCCATCTTTTCCCTCTTACCTAATCTTTTCTTTTAGACTCAAACAAATTTTGATCATGATGTTATCATCTTGAAGTTGTTGGATCCTAGCAGCATAGTGGGATGAAGCGGCCTGGAAACAAACCTTACATGTCCACGCACATGAGACCTGTTCCACAATTTAAGTGGCTGGCCGGGTGTCTGTCTCTCTCACTATAGTGAATGTCCAATATACAAAGAGTTGATAATAATTGTGATCATCTTGAACAAATGACTTAGTATTTTCTCTAGGTACTTTGCACATCATGGCTAAGCCATTAGAGTGCTTGTTTCAAAAGATATAAAACAATGTATGTTTATCCAACTTAAGACTTTAGTCTTTAGTCCTTTTTGGACCAACCTAATTGCCTTGCATAAACTTAAAAGATTTCCATAGCATGAAAATTATTTGTAGCCTTAGAAATATTTTGCACATCATGCACAAACATATTTTCCCTAGAAAGTTTTATAAAACTTATTTATTCATCTAGTATGTATTTGTTTGCATTGTGGATTGGTGCTTGCTGTTGATTGTTGTATTGTGTTTGCTTATATTGTTTAGATTAAACGGAGAGCAAACGTTCGTTGTTGAAAAGAGTTTGTGAACAACAACAACATTCAAAGGCAAGTGGCACACCTCATAAACTTCCTATTTTTATGCATTACTTAGTGTATTTTTATATGCATGTGTTGCTATGCTAAACCTGTGTAGAATCCTTATTCCTGTGTCTAGGTTCCTATATCATACTTAGCAGAAATATTGATGCTATGCAATTGAGGAAAGGTTTTACAAAATGTTAAGTCACTACTCAGGACTGTGCTCATGGCTGTCTTCGCCTAGGATGAATTTCTATTCTACTTAGGGCTGTGAGCATGGTGATTTTTACCTGAGAGTGCACATCCACTTAAGTTAATGAAACACCTGGGTGGTAATTGGTTGTATGGTTTATGTTGAGTGGCTACTCAGGTCCATTTCTATGGTTCCTAGAGTATGTACACTTGAGAACGGCCACCCAGGAACAGAGGAATCTGAAGAACTCCAAGTGACGATTGCTTCCTGTGCAGCCATTGCCATATGGGCTCTGGCTTGATCGATTATGTTGCGTGGACTCTCTCCGGCTTGACAAGCAGATGTAGGGGGATGTTAGGTGGAACGGGTCAAGCCAGTATGGGGAGGGAAAATGCTTCTGAAAGATCTCGTCTCATTCTCTCCTTTCCTTATCACAAATGGTGTGTAAAGGATATCTTGGGTTGAATGGGTACAATGGTGAAAGTGCACAACCTCTGCAGAGTGTAAAACTAAGTACTTAGCCGTGTCCCCGGTTACGGACAATTTTGAGCAGCTGATCAAGGACGTCAACGGAGGATTCCACCATTCCAACTTCAAAAGTAAAACTTGATGGGTGAACAAGGGAAGATGAGATTTATGGTTTTCATGCCATACTCATCGAGATTTCAAGAAAAGTGTTTACAAAAGAGTAGGAAAAATTGGCTTTATGCAAATTAGCCTTGAGCTCCACCAGCCAAATATTCATATAGGCTTTAGAGTTATTCCATAAGTGTCCACCATAGTGTCACTTGCCAGACTCCATTTTTAATGGAATCTGACCCACGTTGTTGCAATATTTTTCTTATTGCAGATTGGATCAGATGACGAGTGAGGTTTCGTTAAAGGTTTCGAGTCTACAACCAACATGTTTTCGCCTGTGGCAGCATGAAAGTTATAGAGACTCACTGCTATTGTATTTCTGTTGTGTACTTTTCAAAGCTAGCTTTATGCTATGCAATTTGTAAAGAATATTTTGTAATTCTGGATCATCGATGTAATAAAATTGACCTTTGTTGTGATATTACATCGTAAACTGTGTGTGCAAATGAAACGATCCAGGGATTTGCACTATACACAGGTATCTGCCTTATTTAAAGTGCAGGTACGCTACAGATGGTATCAGAGCACTGAGTTGCCTGTAGGTTCGAAACCCCTAGGATTGGACTAATACCCCCAAAGTTAAACAGCTAACTAAACTAGGTTCCAAAACATGAGTAAATTTTGAACTTCTTTAATATTGTTTTACATTATCTTGTCTTGCATCTTTCCCTTTCTCTTAAATTCTAATACTCTTACCTGTTCAAAATTCTAGATGGGAGAGTACACTGAGACTGCGTATGCTGGAGTTTTGTCGGGTTTCATCTTTGGGAGGCAGCTGGCTAGGTTGACAAGTGTTTTGAATCTACCACCACCCTATTTCCGAGGAAGGAAGGAGGAGACCAACATACCCCATGTGATACGTTGGGAAATACGCACCATCATGACCCCGGATCCTACGATGCCAGACTTCGAGCCCGTGGACTATGTCACCTATTACCCAGAGTGGATTGAAGGAGTGAACATAGCTATGGAGGACTTAATGGCTCGTTTGTGTTACAAGTATCGATTCAAGCTAGCACCAGGATCGCCCTTCCGTGCCTTTGGGAAGAGGAATGCACATGGTCTCTCGATGGCTCATACGGGAAATCGCCTGGACGTGCCCCTCGTTAACAAGACGTTTGAAGACTTGGATATTCTCATCAACTGTCTGACCAGGAGAGTCCAACAGACTCAGGACGTCGCAGATCAGGCACAAGCCGTCATACACGCAAAAACCCAAGAACTCCAGACTTCTGAAAATCTTATTGGTCTGTTGGAGGAACTCATCCATGACCTACATTTGGAGAACCTTGGCAAGGATCAGCAAATTGCCATGCTTGAGGCGCAACTCATTCCACCTCCACCACCGCCAGTAGCTGAAGAAGGAAGTGACCAAGGCACTGGAAATGTGACTGTATCTGCAGCTACGAAGAAGGAAGGACCAGTGGAAGAAGACCCCGAAGAAGTGCTGTCTGAAGAGTCAACTGAGGACGAAGTCACGCATGTGGCAAATAACCACGCAATAAAACGCAAGCGTAGTATTTAGGAAGGATAATTGTAGCAGTCAAAACCATGTTAGAGGGACCACCATTTATCTTAATTAGTTTATCGTATCGATTTAGTGTATTGACCTATCAAATTGTGGTATGGCAGTACTGTTGCTTTCGTATTCCTACGACTTTAGTGTGTTTCGTCCGATAAACGATTAGTTCGATTTCTTAAAATAAGTTTTAAAATTTCATGTATGTGTTGCTTGTGTTTGAACTTTGTTGCTTGATGTTTGTTAGATGATGTTTGTAATGGATTATCTTGATTTATGGTTGTGCATTAGGATGTTGAATTATTAACAAAACTTTCCTTTTAAGGGTGGTAGCCACCTAGAGAAATTCAAACACAGTCACTTAAACCCAGAAATCTCAAACTATCTTTCCTTTCATCTTTCTAATCAGAAAAACCATTCACTACAAGTTTTCAAGTTTCCATGTCAGAAATTTCATTTTCTCAAAACATCTCGAGTTATCAAAATCATTCAAGCCCTTGCTTTCTTTTCTAGCCTCTCCGAATCTCGGGGACGAGATTCCTTTTAAGGGTGGTAGTCTGTAACATCCCAACATTTTATAATGTTCAAAAATCACTAAAATTTAAAACTTTTCTTGTTATTAAAATAAAATGGTAAATGCATAAGAAAACCAACTATACAAGACTTCAAAGTTTAATATTTCCAATGTCACAGGTTAAAACATTCTATTATTCCATGTAATTCAAAACCTTAAAATATAATTTGACAAAAATGTTACAAACTACAATTCATTTTATTTTAAGTAAATAGTTTACTTATAAGTAATTGAATTAAATCACTTAGCCATATCTATTCATAAATACAAGATTATTCAAATAGAATATAATTACTAAATGGTTTTCATTTCTTTAACTATGTTCAAAATATAGCTTGGAAATTATAAGCCTATAGTGTATAACTTTAAAACTTCATAGAATTTAAATTAATGAATTAGCCAAATAAACATTTCTTTTGCTTAAAGGAATTTAATCTAATTTCAAAGCATGAAAGGATTAATATATTCTAATGAGAATAGAATTAAAACAAAAATCCTTTCCAAAGTTGTTATAAGGTTTTCAAATGAATTATCATAACTAAAATATAATGCTGCACAAATTATTTTTAATTAAAAATGAATACCCTATATTTCACATTTCCTAAACATTGTTATATGTGTCCTTTAATATTATGCCAAAATAAAGATAAATAAATTCAGCAAAATAAGTTTAAATAACTTAAATTCAAACATATTGAAATGGGGGTATTTTTATAAATTTATATTAGCCAAAAGAAAATTTAAATAAGATAGAAACTCAAATTTGACTTTAAGTGTCAAATTTGTAATTAAGCAATATTTCAAAATACTAATTTTCAAAAATATTCAAAACATGCCCACAATTGGTTTAACAGAAAGATAAACATTTTACAAATTTTTAGAAATTTATTTGACATCATTTGGAGGTAGAAATCAAAAGATATGCATTAAGAAAATAAAATCAGAAAATAAAATGCTGGCTGACGTCATGCTGACGTCAGCGGATCTTCATCTTCCTCAAACCGAACGAACGCAAATTCTGGAGATCGAATCGGAGACGAAATCTCCTCCGATTCGTGCGGGATTTGGTCTCCGATGCCTCCTATTTATACCCCGGACCCCGCCGCATCTTTTCCCCCTCAAAACCCTAATTAAATCTCGCCGCCAGGCCGCTGGAAAGCTCGCCGGAGTTCATCCAGCACCGCCGCCGTTTTTCGCCGATCCCGCAACGAGGTGAGCGCTTCCCCGCCCGATACCGCGCTCCTCGTCTCTCCTATTTCGTTGCGCATCTCCTCAAGCCTTGGGGCAAAATTTTGTGCAGCCCAGCGACGGATCCTTGCACGACCCGAGCACGTCGGAGTTCCCCGCACCTCCGGCCGCATCCCCACACGACTCCAGGACGAACGAGACGAAGCCGACGCCACCATTCACTCCGCCTTGAAGCGCCGCGTCCGGAGCTGGTCTCCACGCGTTCGGGGAAGCAAGGAATCAACCGGAGCGTCCACGCCGAGCCACGGCGCCGTCGTCCGCGCCATCTCCGGCGAGCTGCGCCGCCACGGTAAGGTCCACGCCTCAGCACCGTCCGATCTGCGATCAAAGGCTAGGATTAGATCATTAAGACGAACCGGTACGGTTAGATGTGATCCATCGGATCTGGATCTAACGATCCAGATTCATCCACTTAACCACGTCAGCGCCGCGTGGCAGCCACGTCACTGCCCAGTCAGCTGCCACGTGGAAAACAATTTCCCTAATTAATTTTAATTGGCAATTTTGCAGAAACACCCCTGTCACTTAGATCTCTCACAACTTTTCAACCACAACTCCAAATTTAATAATTTTTATATATTTGGAAAGCTCTGGATGTGTAGAATAATTTGGATCAGACAAAATTCAAATTTGACTTAGTATAAAATATTCAAATTTCAAATGGAGAATTTGAGTATATTTATAATAACTTTAAATCTATAAATCCAAAAATTGCAAATAAATATGTTTTAGAAACTTTGGAATATATGTAAATTAATGCCACTGCTATAAAATATTTTTGAGTAATTTTTGAATGATTTCATAGTTGTGTGTTTAGTTTAAATAGTTTGACTAATTTTGAAATAACTTTTAATAGAAACAATATTTTGATTAAATCCAATTGCAATAGATTTAATTAAATGCTCCCTGTCTATTAATATTAATTATAAGATTTTGTTATAAAAATTTAGTCATAGGAAACTTTAATCTTATAATGATTCCTTTTATTTTATTTTTCAAAACTAGGAATTTATTTAAATTGCATTTATAAATTCATGCATATATTTAAAGAAATCACAAAAGTTATTTTTATGTTTCTTGTGATATAAAATTTCATTTCATTCATAGCATATTTTATTCTCATAGGAAAACCCCTCTCCTTTAGTTTTCTCTAAGTAGGGTTATTTTCAAACTTAGTATTTTGGGAAAGGTGCTATACATTAGACACTTAGTAAAATTTAATATGGAGCTAGAAGACCATTGAAGGACTTAGCCAAAAACAAGACTTCAGAAGTATCTCCAAGGAGAAGAAACACTTAGAAGAAAATCAAGGAAAAGTTCATGAAGGACTTAGAAGAAAACAGACTCTGGAAGCATCCCCAAGATGTCAAGCACTTAGAAGAAAAGTGAGAAGAAGTTCAAGAAGGCCAACCCCTTTTTATTCTCTAAGTCTTTCTCTCTGTCTTTCCCTCTCCTCTGAGACTTCATGAAGACTAAGTAAATCCAAGACCAGCCTCGAGGATACAAGAATCATCAAGTTTAAAGATTCATCAAGACTACCAAGAGCTCAATCAGGACATCATCCAGAAGAAAGTTACAAGTCTGGAGATGAAGCCTGGAGGACAACTACATCTTTCTCTCCATCTTTTCCCTCTTACCTAATCTTTTCTTTTAGACTCAAACAAATTTTGATCATGATGTTATCATCTTGAAGTTGTTGGATCCTAGCAGCATAGTGGGATGAAGCGGCCTGGAAACAAACCTTACATGTCCATGCACATGAGACCTGTTCCACAATTTAAGTGGCTGGCCGGGTGTCTGTCTCTCTCACTATAGTGAATGTCCAATATACAAAGAGTTGATAATAATTGTGATCATCTTGAACAAATGACTTAGTATTTTCTCTAGGTACTTTGCACATCATGGCTAAGCCATTAGAGTGCTTGTTTCAAAAGATATAAAACAATGTATGTTTATCCAACTTAAGACTTTAGTCTTTAGTCCTTTTTGGACCAACCTAATTGCCTTGCATAAACTTAAAAGATTTCCATAGCATGAAAATTATTTGTAGCCTTAGAAATATTTTGCACATCATGCACAAACATATTTTCCCTAGAAAGTTTTATAAAACTTATTTATTCATCTAGTATGTATTTGTTTGCATTGTGGATTGGTGCTTGCTGTTGATTGTTGTATTGTGTTTGCTTATATTGTTTAGATTAAACGGAGAGCAAACGTTCGTTGTTGAAAAGAGTTTGTGAACAACAACAACATTCAAAGGCAAGTGGCACACCTCATAAACTTCCTATTTTTATGCATTACTTAGTGTATTTTTATATGCATGTGTTGCTATGCTAAACCTGTGTAGAATCCTTATTCCTGTGTCTAGGTTCCTATATCATACTTAGCAGAAATATTGATGCTATGCAATTGAGGAAAGGTTTTACAAAATGTTAAGTCACTACTCAGGACTGTGCTCATGGCTGTCTTCGCCTAGGATGAATTTCTATTCTACTTAGGGCTGTGAGCATGGTGATTTTTACCTGAGAGTGCACATCCACTTAAGTTAATGAAACACCTGGGTGGTAATTGGTTGTATGGTTTATGTTGAGTGGCTACTCAGGTCCATTTCTATGGTTCCTAGAGTATGTACACTTGAGAACGGCCACCCAGGAACAGAGGAATCTGAAGAACTCCAAGTGACGATTGCTTCCTGTGCAGCCATTGCCATATGGGCTCTGGCTTGATCGATTATGTTGCGTGGACTCTCTCCGGCTTGACAAGCAGATGTAGGGGGATGTTAGGTGGAACGGGTCAAGCCAGTATGGGGAGGGAAAATGCTTCTGAAAGATCTCGTCTCATTCTCTCCTTTCCTTATCACAAATGGTGTGTAAAGGATATCTTGGGTTGAATGGGTACAATGGTGAAAGTGCACAACCTCTGCAGAGTGTAAAACTAAGTACTTAGCCGTGTCCCCGGTTACGGACAATTTTGAGCAGCTGATCAAGGACGTCAACGGAGGATTCCACCATTCCAACTTCAAAAGTAAAACTTGATGGGTGAACAAGGGAAGATGAGATTTATGGTTTTCATGCCATACTCATCGAGATTTCAAGAAAAGTGTTTACAAAAGAGTAGGAAAAATTGGCTTTATGCAAATTAGCCTTGAGCTCCACCAGCCAAATATTCATATAGGCTTTAGAGTTATTCCATAAGTGTCCACCATAGTGTCACTTGCCAGACTCCATTTTTAATGGAATCTGACCCACGTTGTTGCAATATTTTTCTTATTGCAGATTGGATCAGATGACGAGTGAGGTTTCGTTAAAGGTTTCGAGTCTACAACCAACATGTTTTCGCCTGTGGCAGCATGAAAGTTATAGAGACTCACTGCTATTGTATTTCTGTTGTGTACTTTTCAAAGCTAGCTTTATGCTATGCAATTTGTAAAGAATATTTTGTAATTCTGGATCATCGATGTAATAAAATTGACCTTTGTTGTGATATTACATCGTAAACTGTGTGTGCAAATGAAACGATCCAGGGATTTGCACTATACACAGGTATCTGCCTTATTTAAAGTGCAAGTACGCTACAGCGGTGCAGAGGCGCCCGTGGGCGTGCTAGGCCGCCGTAGGCCGGTGGAGGGGCGCGGCTACGCTGTGGGCTACTCGGGGGACCAGGCGGGCAAGGTGGGGTGGCGTGGCGCGTGCTGCGCGTGCGAGACGGGGCGGGCCGGCCGTGAGCGCGCTCGGGCGGTGCATGCCGTGCACGGCGTGGCTCGGGCGCGTCGCGGTCGGGGCGTGCTGGGGCGAGCTGCTGCCGCGCGAGGGAGCCAGGAGGTGAGGGAGAGCGAGGGGGCACGGAGCGGCCAGCACGGCGCGGCGCCTGCGCGGCCACAGTGCCGACAATGGCGACGTGCGCGCCCCGCGGCTGTCTCCGGCCGTTCCTCGGCGCTCCCGAGGCCAAATCCTCGTGCTCTTGAGTGCGGCGAGACGAGTGGAGAGAGGCAAAACGAGTGAGGGCAGAGGCTTGCGTCAATTTGACCAAATTTGATCAAATCATCCATGGATTTTGGTTCGGTTTGGGATGAACAGGTGGTGATCACCAGGTGTTTGATGAATTGCTTGAACCAAAACAGTAGCATTTTGCTATTTTAATTTTCCTATTTCTCTTTATTCTTTTGGGTTCAAACTTAGGATCTAGGCTAACTATATTATTGGTAAGTGTTACAAAGTCCTTTTGAAATATTTTGAAATATTTCAATCATGAATTTCTAATTTGAATTTGAAGTTTTGAATTTGAATTTTTGAAAGGGAATAGTTTGTAAAAATTAACTAGGAGTGTTTATAATATTGCTCCATTGATTTTGGTGTGAAAATAAATTATGCTTCTTAATTTGGAAAAATAATGTGACATTTGTCACATGGTGTTTTGCTTTTGTGGTTTGTTTTATTTGTTTTCTTTTCTTCAAATTTTTAATTAGAGCTAGAATTCCATAATCTTGCAAACAATGCAACAAGCAACACTCAAGAATTAAACATACACACATTTTTATAAGAAAAGTTTTTGTTGGCCCACATTTTTGCACTAATAATTATATTAATATTTTTGGGATGTTACATGATCCGACCAACTTAACAAGAAGAGAAGTGGTGGAGGCTCAACTTGATGCCACCGCTCTCTACATGATCCAAAAAAACGGTTGGGAACAAGGACATGTCTCTTATGCAACACCTCACCACCACCAAGGATACATGGGATGCTCTATCCGAGTTGTTCGTTGGAAATGATAGCATGAGGAGGAACCGCTATGACTCTTTGAGCAATGAAGCCGAGGGCTTCTTCAAGCTTGACGGTGAAGACCATGAGATGATGTATAGAATATTGGTGACAATAGCCACAAGCTTTCGAGAAGTTGGTGCCTCTCATATTGATGATGCATGGATCAAGAGGAAGTATGCTCAACTTCAAACTCGACTAACTAACCTTGAATCTCCTAGCATCTCTACCTCTAATTGTTCTTGTGATAATGCTAATCTTGTGAAAGAGAATGCTTGGTTGAAGAATGAGATTGCTAAGGCCTCCACATCCAAACTCATCCTTCTCAAGGGTAAGCAAGTTGTTGAGACTCCGATTGTGGAGCCTCACACTCGACAAGGGAAGGAAGGACTTGGATATGTGCCTCCCATGAAGATGAATGCCAAGAAGGGTTTTCCCAAGAGCGTCAACCCCATCCAAGCCAAGAAGGCCGACTCCATTCAATCCAAGGACGGTCTTGCAAGTAGGAATGCCTCAAGGGGCAAGCCTACTCATAAAGATCACGCCGGGGACAACAATCCTAGCTATGCTTTATATGTCGGTTATTATGGGAATGTTTGTGCTCGTTACATTGGACCCTACTATGGCTTTATTTCATATGCTATTTGGGTTCCTAAGTCTCTTGTCGCTAACCATAAAGCACCCATTGTGAAGCAATGGGTTGCTAAATGCAAGAACTGATCTCTTGTAGGACCTTGCTCCCGGTGGTTCAAAATGGATAATTGATAGTGGATGCACAAGTCACATGACCGGGAGCAAAGAACTCGTCACGGAGTTGAAACCTAATGTAGATCAAGTAACCGTGACGTTTGGTGACTTATCAAGGTCTAAGGTAACCGGGCTTGGCAAAGTGGTAGTTGCCCCCGACATTACTCTTGTCAATGTTATGCTTGTTGAATCTCTTGGCTATAATTTGTTATCGGTTCTTGCCTTAACAAAGTTGGGGATCTCTCCCTTCTTTGATAAGGACATTGTGGTCCTCTTGTGGAGCAAGTCGCCAAGAGTGGCTTTCGTGGGATACGTGCATCATGAGCTTTATGTGGTGGACTTCTCCTGAGCCACCACTACTCAAGCCATGTGTCTCTTCGGAAAAGCCGACGTGGGTTGGCTTTGGCATCGCCGACTAGCCCACGTAAACATGCGCACTTTGCAAAGTATCCACAAGGGTGGTCACAACCTTGGACTAAAAGATCATGTTTTCTTTTCAAGGGATCGAATTTGTAGAGCTTGTGTGGAAGGCAAGATGCATGATATTCCTCATCCAAGAAAGACCATCATATCTTCATCCCGGATTTTGGAGCTCCTTCATGTTGATCTATTTGGACCAATTCCGGAGATAAGTCTTGGGGGCAAGAAATATTGCCTCGTGATTGTTGATGACTATTAAAGGTATACATGGGTCTATTTCTTTAAAACCAAGGATGAAACTCAACAAGTCTTCATCGACTACTCAAAGGAGGTTCAACACCAACATGACCTCCCCATATTGGTTGTTCGATGTGACAATGGGTCGGAATTCAAGAACTACACCCTTAACGACTTTCTTAGTGAAGAAGGCATTCGTCACCAATATTCCGCTACTTACACTCCTCAACAAAATGGCGTTGCCGAAAGGAAGAACCGAACTCTTATCGATATGGCAAGATCTATGTTGGCGGAGTTCAAGTCTCCCATCAATTTTTGGGCGGAGGCTATTTCCACCGCTTGTCACTCATCAAATCGCCTCTACTCTCGCAAGGGCTTGAAGAAGACTCCATATGAGATCCTTACCGGAAACAAACCCAACATTGGCTACTTCCGAGTGTTTGGATGTAAGTGCTATTATCTCGTCAAGGGTGTCCGGTAGGGTAAGTTCCACTCTAAATCAATTGAGGGGATATTTGTCGGCTATGGTAGCGAGTCCCACACTTACAGAGTCTTTGATAAATCCTCCTGGATTATCATAGAATCTTGTAGTGTTGAATTAGATGAAAATGATGGCTCCCAAGTGGAGCAAGTTGGTGTTTGTGATATAGGTGATGAACAACCTTTTGATGTCATTAAGAAAATGGCTGTAGGCTTTCTTCGCCCCATTGAAGTTCATCAAGAAGTTGTTCAAGAAAACTCAAGTTCTCCTATCAAGGAGACCTCACCGTCACAATAACCACAAGGTGGCTCACCCATAGCAAATGATGAATCCCCTCAAGAACAATCTCAAGATCTTCCTCAACAAGAGCATGCTACTTCTTCCCAAGATGAAGCTCATGATGAGCCTCAACAAGATCTTCATCAACAAAAAGATCATGCCTCCCCCACCAAGATTATCGAAGATAACTCCACTTCTCCAAGTGCTACTCAAGGGCATTATCATCCTCCCCCACCACATGAAGAGAATTCTCATGATGATCAAGGCCCTCAAGAAGATCAAGACGAGGATCCAAAGGACCAAGATGGTCAAGAGATTGTGCCCACAACAAGGGCGGCAATTGAAACTCGTCGTCAAGCTCGCTTTGTGAAGTCATTGGAACTAAGGGCATTATCTCTCGACAAGGTCATTGGTGATATACGAGCAAGGGTCTCCACACGAAGTCAATTAGCTCACTTTAGTGAGCATCAAGCACATACTTCGAAGGTCGAGCCCAAGAAAGTATTCGATGCTCTTGAAGATCCCGATTGACTAGGGGCTATGCATGAAGAACTTAACAACTTCGAGCGCAAAAAATGTGGCGCCTAGTTGAGAAGCCCAAAGATTGCCGCAACGTTATTGGCACTAAGTGGATCTTCAAGAACAAGCAAGATGAACATGGTATTGTTGGAAGGAACAAGGTGCGATTTGTGGCTCAAGGTTTTTCTCAAGTAGAAGGCATCAACTTTGGAGAAACTTTCGCGCCGGCCGGAAGACTCGAATCGATACGTATTAATCGCTTATGCATCTCATCATGCTTTCAAATTGCAACAAATGGACGTAAAAAGTGCTTTTCTTAATGGTCCTTTGCAAGAACTTGTGTATGTTAAACAACCCCTGGGTTTTGAGAACCCCAACCATCCTCACCACGTCTATGTCTTCGACAAAGATCTCTATGGCCTTAAACAAGCCGCCCGTGCATGGTACGAGCACTTGAGAGAGTTCTTGGTAGACCGTGGATTTGAGGTTGGGGTAATTGATCCCACTCTTTTTACTAAAATGGTTAATGGTGAACTCTTCATTTGTCAATTATATATCGATGACATTATCTTCGGTTCTACTAACCGTGTGTTCAATGAGGAGTTTTCCAAGCAAATGACCGACAAGTTCGAGATGTCCATGATGGGTACTCAAGTTCTTTCTCGGTTTTGAGATCAAGCAAATGAGAGAAGGGACTTTTATTTGTCAAGCCAAGTACATTCAAGATATGATCAAGAATTTTAAGTTGCTTGGGCTAAATGGTGTGCCTACCCCTATGCAAACCAAGTTCCACCTCCAACTCAACCCCGATGGTAAAGAGGTAGACCAAAAAGAGTATCGTTCTATGATTGGGTCTCTGCTTTATTCATGTGCGTCTAGGCCCGATATCGTTTTAAGCGTTGGAGTGTGTGCTCGTTATCAAGCCGCGCCTAAGGAAAGTCATTTGATGGCCGTGAAGAGAATCTTCAGATATTTGGTTCATACCCCTTGCTTTGGGTTGTGGTATCCCAAAGATGGCACCTTGTCTCTTTGTGGATACACCGACTTCGATTGGGCGGGCGACATTGATGATAGGAAGTCCACGTCCGGGATGTGTCAATTTCTTGGAAGATCTTTGGTGAGTTGGTCCTGGAAGAAACAAAATTGCATCTCATTATCCACGGCGGAAGCCGAGTACGTCGCCGCCGCAAGCGGGTGTACTCAACTTCTTTGGATACGGCAAACTTTAAAGGACGACGGTGTCCTCTTGGACAAAGTGCCGCTTTTATGTGATAATGAGAGTGCCATCAAAATTGCATACAATCCGGTGCAACATTGAAGGACCAAGCACATTGAGATTCGTCATCATTTCATCCGCGATCACGTGGCACGAGGAGGTATTGATCTATCATATGTTGGTACAAGGGATCAATTGGTGGATATCTTCACGAAGCCCCTTGATGAAGCCCGCTTTTGCTACTTGAGGAATGAGCTCAATATCGTAGATTCTCGGGCCTTGGCTTGAATTCCGTGCACACCTTCCAACGTTTAAGGCTTTATTAGAACTAGAGGTACGCATGGACTTAGGGGGAGTGTTTTCCTAATACATTTGACTCTTCCTCCCCCTATTATGCATATAGTGACGTATCATTGCTAAAACTTCAAATTAAATCTAATTTGTGAGCTTCAATGTTGAGATGTAGTTATGGACCCAAGATATATCTTCGCGGTGCCATGCTACAACTCATACACGGTGGTTTCGACCCAAGGATGGGGCGCAGATGAAGCAGCAGAAGCAGTAGCAGCCGCCGCCAGAGCAGCAGAAGCAGCCGCCAAAGTAGCAAAAGTCGAAGCATGAGAGTTTGCTGAAAGGTACGTGTGTCTAGAGTTTTCCATATTTTTTAGGGAATATCTATATCACTTGAATTTCGAATGCCAGGGAAAAGAAAAGCAAGCAGGGTAAAACTAAAGGCTACTGGCAGGAAAGGACTCATGCGCAGAAAAGAGCTGCTCGTGAAGAATGGGGAGCACAAGAAGATACGGAACGAGAAGATCCAGAAGGAGAGGCATTTTTTGGCAGCAGTTGCTGGAATGGAAGAGTAAGAGGAATTTGTACCTTCGCCTCCGAGACCAACAGTTTTGGCTACTGGAAGTACCTGGGTTCCAGCATCACCAGGAACAGGAGTATCACCACCAGCAACAGGAGCATCACGAGCATCACCAGCAACCGGAGCATCACAAGCATCAGCAGAAGTAGGAGCATCACCACCAGCAACAGGAGCATCACCACCACCAGTAGGAGCATCACCACAAACTAGGAACTAACAAGCCAAGAAGAACAAGCACTGCGAGGTCGTAGCAAGGAGCACCCGGAGCAAGGCTGTAGCTCCTTCTAAGAACACAAGGAACAAGACAAAGCTCTGAACATTTGCGGAAATTTGTAATATTTGTTATTGTACTTCTGTCAAATACCTTAAGTGCGCACTCCGGGTGCAATCAGAGCATGCCCGGCATGCTCTGGGTGCGCACAGGCGCACATTTGTCTAAAATTTGGGCGCGAACTAAGCCTAGACCATTCTTACTCACTCCTAAATGATACGTTAGTGAGTATTGTGAAATTATCATGTTGCAATTCTCATTTGCACATTTGAGTTATGCGATATCACATGAGATCCATGCTATCGGGGATGTACTTCCCCGGTACCTCAAAGTTATGGGATTATGATACTGATGTTGGAAGTAAAAGAGAGTATAAGGGAATAAAAGATAACGAAGAAGACATAGAAATACAGCTTGGGCAGAGATCTCCTCAACTTGGTTCCACCGAGTTGGCTTTCTCTCGGTTGGGCCTTAGTTGGGTCAACTTCCCTCCCCCGGTGCGGACCGAGATGTACTTCAGCGGTGTTCGGACCACGAGGTATTTGTCACAGTCAACTCCTCCTTCGCCACGATCCCCTTGGCCCCGACACTGCAGCACCGCCTGGCCCGAGTTCTCCTCCGCCTGGCATCGCCCCAGCCTCCCCGCCTCGGCTGCCTCCGGTATCTCGTGCCCCAACCCGGCCGCTCGGTGCACCCTCCGCTCGACGTGTCTCCGCCCGGCACGGCCTCGCCATCGACCTCGGACAACCACGCACGAGACTACTCCGACATCGCCTGCGCCCCTGAGATCAAGCCAGCAACCCCGCGACTCCTCCGACCCCAGACGCCTCCTCCACCTCGCCCCGGATGCGGGTAAGCGTGGCGCCTCGTCCTCAACCCCGGCATCATCCTCGACTCGGCGTCACTCACAGCTTCCCCGACATGGTGGCACTCCCGGCTTCCCCGACTCGGCGTCACTCCCGGCTTCCCCGACACGGTGGCACTCCCGGCTTCCACGACTCGGCGTCACTCCCGGCTTCCCCGACTCGGCGTCACTCCCGGCTTCCCCAACATGGCGTCACCCCCGACTTCCCCGACTCGGCGTCACTCCTGGCTTCCCCGACATGGCGGCACTCCCGGCTTCCCCGACACGGTGGCACTCCCGGCTTCCCCGACTCGGTGTCACTCCCGGCTTCCCCGACTCGGCGTCACTCCCGGCTTCCCCAACATGGCGTCACCCCCGACTTCCCCGACCGGCACAGGTGATTCGGAAGACAGGCGCAAGCAGACAAGAGAAGGACGCAGGCATCACGGGTCAGACCTGAACGCGGCATAGGCAGCCACTGCTACAGTGGCATGATGGGACAAGGGTACAATGAATGATGCAGTGAACAGTGCGGATGTGACCCTAGTAGTCATGTTGTGAACAGTGTACCGCACATAGTGTTTCTTGTCTCCTTGTCCCCGGCTTGTCCCCTGGGCTCTCTCTATATAAAGAGCACCAGGAGGAGAGGGAGAGGAGGCACGGCACCCCCGCAGCCTCATTTTCCCCCTTTCCATTTGCTCACCAAGACCTCTTAGAGGCAAATCTTGCCCAGCTCATGGAGCGTCTCTTGTATCGTGCCGGTATCAGTGAGAAATATACCACAAATAGGATAGATGCTGCAGTAGGGGTTTTATCTCCTCACGAGAGCCCCGAAGCAGGGTAAATCCTCGCGTCCCCGTGTCGGTTATTTTTATTTGTGCGTGCTACTTAGCGCGCTATCCCTCCCCGAAATCCTCTCGCGTCCATCGGCCCCACAAATTAGCCACCCCGTGGCATCTGTCAGTTCGCCACAACGACAGTTGGCGCCCACCGTGGGGCAGGTAGAGGCGATGGCTGGTGTACACATCCGGACGGGTTCCTCCGTTCGCTCTGGCATCCGAGTTCTCTCCGGCCTGGTCGTCAGGCTGGGCGAGATGGTTTTCGTCAGCAACAATGCCGGTTGCTTCTGGAACAAGCTCTTCCTGACGAACGGATGACTCATCGACTTCGGCACCTTCACCACCTACGTCGCCACTGAGGTCGTCTGCAGCTATCCGGACGTTGACCTGGAGGCTGAGGATCCCCCAATGCTCCGCGCCACCCGGGATCAGCGTACTGATCGCCCTGCGGAATGTGTAGCGGTCATGATGGTCGGGGTGACCGAGGAGGTGTTCCAGGACGCTCCCGATGGCGATGCCCGTAGTAACCGAGTTCGGTTGGCAAAACCTCCGCAGGAGAGGGGTGCTGCCCGAGATGGAGACCCCCAGCCGTCCCACCCTCGTCGGCGCCCGGATCCCCTCTCGGGTCTGGTCGCCAAGTTGGCTGTCCTTTTGACAGTGGACGTTGATACCCAAGTCACATCGGCTGATTTGGACGAGCAGCGCAAGTTACTGCTCGCGGAGGCACAAGAAATCGCCGAGATCCGGCGTGAGCTTAGTGTCAGTCACCGTGAGTACAATGCAGCTCACGGGTTCCCCAAGATAGACTCCCGGGATAAGCGCATTGCTGACCTGCGCAAGAAGGGCAGGATGGTGAATGATGAGTTGGCGGGTGGCGCAGCGCCTAGCCATAGCAGGTCGGGTAGTATGATATCGGCAGAGAAACCTGTGTACAGCTCACCTGCCAAAACTCTTAGGGTTGCCGAGGCAGCTATGGCTGAATTGGCCGGGATATCCGGGGAAGCTCTGCGTAAGCAACAAGAGCGGGTCAACGAGTTAGTGATAGAGGCTAACCGGCAGAACAAGGCCTTCAAGAAGAAGAACCCGGGTGCTGGGTCCCAGGTGTACTCGGCTAGAGCCGAGAGCAACAGGTCGGGCGGAGAGGCTTTGTCCCCGCATCCGAGTCGGAGCAAGAGCAAGAGCAAAAGCCGGAGTCGAGGTTCCTGGAAAAACAAGCAACTGTAGACGTACGACCCGGCCTTTGCCAGAGTTCAGCAAGCTGGACACAACAATCCCGGTCAAGCTCAGGGTAGTCATGGTGGTGATAACCGAGGTCTAGGAAACAATGTCCCGGCTAGCCGTGGTAATCCACCTCGGAATCCACCACAAAGTCAGGGAAACCGGCAGAGAGATGCCGCCTCTGTCCCACAGCAAGCCATCGTTCCGGTGGTTAACAGACATGGCGATGGCAACTCGAGATTGCAGCAACTCGGATACCAGCCTAACAAGAATCCTTGGGATCTCGATTAGGAACTCGCCAGCTAGATCCAGCGGATGCCCGGATCAGACTTGACCGGATTCACCAATACGAGTTGGTCGAAGAGCAAGGCCCCCCGGGACCTGCTTGCTTTGGACCTCGGATCATGCCGGAGCCGGCTGTGCGAAATTTTCAGCTCAATCGGGGTGACAAGACCTATGACGGCAGCTCGTAGCCGGAGGACTGGTTAACCGACTATGTAACTGCAGTAAGCATAGCCGGTGGAAACAGACGCTAGGCGGTACGGTATGTGCCGCAGATGTTGGAAGGACCTGCCAGGATCTGGCTAAATAACTTTAGGACTGGCAGCATAGATTGTTGGTTGGATTTCGAGGAGTCCTTCATCAGCAACTTCACCGGCACATACAAGAGGCCCAACCGACCTCAGCAGCTTGCATCTGCAGGCAAAGGAGCAATGAAACTGACCGAGAGTACCTTACTCGGTGGAGCAACATTCGCAACTCTTGCGAAGGGGTTGTCGAAGCGCAGGCCATATCGTGGTTTGCACAAGGATGCCGGCATGGGTCTATCCTTTGGCAAAAGCTGCAGAGGAAGATGCCGGCAACCTTGGCAGAGACCATGCGCATCGCCGACACCTACACGCTTGGAGACCCCATGCAACCCCTGGTGGATGTCGGAGACTCCAACAGGAGGAATGCGGGGAAACATCACTCGGGGTCGAGCGGAAGCCATGATCGCCACGATTTCGGTAACCAGCCCGAGTTCCACTATGCCTCGCAGCACGTTGCAGCAGTTGGCCGAGATCAGGGGGATGCCGGAAATAATCAGCGGCAGAAAGTGACTGGTCCGGCTTGGGGTCAGAGCCAAGAAGTACAGAAAACTTGGGTGGACCAAAAGAAGCCCCTGACGTATGAAGAAATGCTGAACAAGCCATGCTGCTACCATACGTTGGAATCCAACAAGCCTACAATCCACTCTACCCGGCCATGCAGCTGGTATCAACGCACGTTGCAGGAGGGCAGCGCGGGGGCTACTCGACCGAACGCTCCGGCATCACGGCCGAATATCCCGAGACCCCCTCCACCACTATCCGGTGCTAATGCAGTCCGGATTAATCAGCCCAACCAGGGACCCCCCCCCCCCAAGACCAGTAAATATGGTGCACACCCGGAATGACAATGATGCAGGTCCGAGTAACCAACCCGGGCACCAGCAGAGCAACTACCGGGAGGCACATCAGAGTTATGTGGTCTTTGTGACCGAGCCCACTGACCGGAAGAGTGTGCGACAGCGGGCTATAGAGGTAAATGCCGTGGTCCCGGCGGTGCCCAAGTTCCTGCACTGGTCCGAGATGGAGATCACCTGGAGTCGGAAGGATCACCCCCGGGTTATGCTCAAGCCTGGTGGCTATGCTCTGGTAGTGGACCCGACCTTTGTCGGACCAAGTCTCAACGTTCGCTTCAGCCGGGTTCTAATTGACAATGGCAGTGCCATTAACATTATTTACAAGGATACCATGCTGAAGCTGGGGGTGTCCATGAATACGCTGCTCCCAACCGAGACCACATTTCACGACATTGTGCCCGGAGTCTCCTGCTCCCCTATGGGAAAATTTGGGTTGAGGTATTATTTGGAACCCAGGAGAACTGCCGGACTGAGAGCTTGGAGTTCGAGGTCGTGGATCTCGAAAGTCCCTATCGTGCACTTATTGGTAGGCCGGCACTGGCCAAATTCATGATCTCCACTCACATGGGACACCTGAAGATGAAGATGCCGGGTCCAAATGGGGTGATCACCATAGCAGGAGACCACAAGCGCTCCATGGACTGTGCATCGGCCGGATCAAACTTAGCCGAGTCCTTGGTCATTGCTGAGGAGAAGAAAAGAATTCAGCAAGTAGTTGCACTGGCCAAGACCTGGCAACTCGGAATGCCCGGGATGGTGAACCCGGAGCAGAGCGCCTCATTCCAGGCACCAAAGGAGACCAAGAAGGTGGGGGTTGACCCCAGCAACCCGGAGCGCCAGGTCATCAATGGCAGCAACATGTACAGTGAATAGGAAGGTGAGCTCGTCGACTTCCTCCGTGAGAATCAGGATGCTTTTGCATGGTCTAACGACGATTTGCAAGGCGTTCCGAGGGAGTTGGCTGAGCACTCACTATTCGTCAGGCCTGACGCGAAGCCGGTGAAGCAACCGGCTAGGCGCCTCTCGGATGAGAGAAGAGCTGCTATCATGGAACATCTCGCAGTGCTTCTGGCTGCCGGATTCGTGATGGAAGTGCTGCATCCGGATTGGATATCGAATCCGGTCCTGGTAGAGAAAAAGAAGGATGATCCCCTCCTGCTTAAGGTGTGGCGCATGTGCATCGACTTCACCAACCTCAACAAGGCATGTCTGAAGGATCCGTTTCCACTTCACCGGATAGATCAAGTGATCAATTCCACTGCCGGGAGTGAGCTTTTGACTTTCCTAGATGCCTATTCTGGTTTCCACCAGATACCTTTGAATCCGGAGGATCAATTGAAAACTGCCTTTATTACCCCGTATGGGGCTTATTGCTATCGTGTCATGACTTTTGGTTTGAGAAATGCTGGTGCTACATACCAGAGATGCATGCAAACATGTTTACATGACCAGACAGGCCGGACTGCCGAAGTCTATGTCGATGACATAGTCATAAAAACAAAAGGAAAATCCACTCTGATCGATTTTCTGAGGGAGACATTTAAAAAGTTAAGGAGATTCCGGATGAAGTTGAATCCGGACAAATGTACATTCGGTGTTCCTGCAGGCAAGCTACTCGGTTTCCTCATATCAAGCCGGGAATTGAGGTCAACCCGGGTAAAACACGTGCAATTGAAAGCATGAAGTTACCGGTACGTCTCAAAGATGTGCAGAAATTTACAGGCTGTCTGGCATCCCTAAGTCGGGTTGTGAGCCGACTAGGGGAGAAGGCCTTGCCTCTGTATCAGTTGATGAAAACGAGTAAAACCTTTGTATGGACCCCGCAAGCTGATGCGGCATTCAACGATTTAAAGAAAATGCTCTCAACAGCACTTGTGTTGGCATCCCCATTGCACAAGGAACCTATGTTGCTGTACATTGCTGCCACTAACCGGGTAGTAAGTGTAGCCATTGTGGTGGAGAGAGAAGAAGGGGACAAGCTGATATAGAGACCGGTATACTACCTGAACGAGGTGATCTCGGAATCCAAACAGAACTAACCGCATTATCAGAAGATGGCATATGGAGTGTACTTGGCAGTTACTAAGCTCAAGCACTATTTCCAAGAGCACCCAATTACAGTGGTGTGCGAAGCTCCCCTCACCGAGATCATCGGCTGCAAAGATGCAAGCGGCCGGGTTGCCAAATGGGCCATCCAGTTGTCTCCGTACGCTCCGGCATACGAGAGACGGGACGCCATTAAGTCGCAGGCGCTGCCGGATTTCTTGGTGGACTGGGCCGAGATGCAGTATGAACCTCTAGTTCCGGATTACAATTTCTGGAGAATGCATTTCGATGGTTCCAAGGCCAAGATCGGGCTGGGAGCCGGGGTCGTCCTCACCTCGCCAAAGCAAGATGTGTTGAAGTATGTGCTGCAGATTCATTTCCGAGCATCTAACAACGTGGCCGAGTACGAAGCTCTGGTGCATGGGCTCAATGTCGCCAAAGAGATAGGTATCCGCCGGATAGAATGCTTCGGCAATTCCGACCTGGTGGTGCAGCAGGTGTCAGGGAACTGGGATGCAATTGACGCCAACATGGCCTTATATCGGTTCCATGTATAGAAAATATCCAGATTTTTCGAAGGCTGCGAATTCAAGCACATACCCAGAGGGGAAAACGAAGCAGCAGATGTGTTGTCCAAGCTAGGGTCATCCCGAGATGCTATCCCACCCGACATCGCTCTTGAGCATCTGAGGAAGCCGTCTATCCAACCCTCACCGGAGTCGGATTCTATCTTCATCCCAAAGGAACCTGGTTTAGAAGCTGTACCCATGGAGGTAGAAGTCGGGAGCACTACATTGAACCCGGGGACTGCACCATAGAGCTCGGATATGGCAAACGGCAGGTCTATGGAGGTGATGTCGGCAGAACCATTGGACATAGACGCTCCCGTGTTCCCGGTTCGAGCTGTCCCGGGATGGGCACAACCCATCATGGCATACATATCGGATGGAACACTACCAGAGAATGAGGTGGAAGCCCGACAGATACTGCGGAGATCCAAGGCATACACCATCATCAATCAAGAGTTGTACAAGAGAAGTGTCACTGAGGTGCTCCAGAGATGTGTGGAACCTGAGGAGGGACAAGAAATGCTATTGGAAAATACACCAGGGGGAATGTGGGCATCATGCATCATCTCGGGCGCTGGTGGCGAAAGTATTTCGGCATGGGTTCTATTGGCTCACTGCCTTGCAGCAAGCAGAGGACATTGTCCGACAGTGTGGAGGGTGCCAGAGGTTTGCCCACATAATACATATGCCGGCATCAGCACCGAAAACAATCCTTATCACTTGGCCATTTGCTGTATGGTGCTTGGACATGGTCGGACAGTTCAAGCCGACAAGGGGTAATATGACACACATGCTGGTCATGGTGGACAAGTTTACCAAATGGATAGAGGTTAAACCGATCCGGAAGTGTGACGGACACACCTCGGTCCCATTCTTGAAGGACATCATCTTGAGATACGGGTACCCGCACAACATCATCACAGATAATGGTACCAACTTTGCTGTGGGGGAATTTGCTCGGTTTTGTGCGGAGAAAAGAATCTGGTTGGATGTGGCATCAGTAGCCCACCCGGAAGCAAACGGGCAAGTCGAGAGAGAAAATGCCTTGGTCTTTGCCGGCATCAAAGCCCGCTTGATAGAGCCACTGTTGAGAACTCCGGGATGTTGGATAGAGGAGATACCGGCAGTATTGTGGGGTCTCCAGACCACACCGAATAGATCTACCGGGTATACGCCATTCTTCATGGTGTATGGTGCCGAAGCCGTGCTTCCAACCGACATACAGTATGATGCACCAAGGGTTACAATGTTCACCGAGACCGAGGCAAAGGAAGCCCGGGAAGACGATGTTGACTTGATCGAGGAAGCAAGAGAACTGGCATTGTCTCGGTCTGCAATTTATCGGCAGAACCTCCGTCGCTATCATAGCCGAAAAGTGCATCCCAGAGTATTCAAAAAAGGGGATCTCGTGCTAAGGCTCATCCAACGCACAGTCGGGATGCATAAACTCTCGCCTCCATGGGAGGCTCCTTTTGTTGTAAGCAAGGCATTGCACAATGATCCTTATTACCTTGTAGATGCACAGGAAGCTAGAAAAGGTGTAATGGACAAAGCTGGTGAGGAGACCAAGCGGCCATGGAATGTAGCCTTGCTTCGTCCCTTTTACACTTAAAGGGTGCAATGTATGTATCTCGGTTTTCTATCAATGAAATTTCGGCACCCCGAGGTGTTACTCGGAGGCTGCCTGGCCAGGAGTATGTTATTTATCCTAACTTGCATGTCGGTATCCTCGGGAGGAACCCGGGGACTGCCTGATTTCGTGCCCCTTTATTTTTCCGTTCATTTATTCTGTGCATGTCGGCAACCCAGGGAGGAACCCGGGGACTGCCTTGTACCTATTTCTTGTTTAGTATATGTCGGGCAAGTTCTGATATCGGTTTTCAAGTCGGAGTAATGTATGTCATGTGAAATAATCTTGTGACTCGACTGACGAACGCCGAAATGGTAGTCAAGAGCAAAGAGCATCAAATGTGCGAAACACGAAAACGAACTCGGGGACTCGGAATAGGAACTTATCCGGCATATGCGTTTTACTTGTCCAGTTATTTATGTTATTATGTCGGGAATTTAACACTGGAACTCGGATATGCATAAGTAATGTATACCGTAAACGGAATTTCGTGACTGGACTGTCGAACGCCGAAATGGTAGACAAGAGCAGAAATTTCCTAACTACGGCATACATGAAAATGAACTCGGGGACTTGTAGCAAAATAAACCGGCATAACTTGTCATGGCGTAGAAGTAGAGTACAAATTAAAAATGTATATTACAACTGAACCCGGCATCCCAATGATTTGATGTTTCTACACTTAAGTGTTTTCGGTAGCACGATCATGGAGCACTGGGGGAAGCTGGCTTCTCGGATTGATCAACAGAGGGAGCAGTGATGACGGTCTCCTCTACACTGGCAGTGGTATCCGGAGCGGCAACATATGCCTCAGCCTGGAGGATCTCGGGTGGCGGAGGAGCTGCAGCATCCCGGGAAGCCACGATCACGATGGTTGCACCGGTCGTAGCGTCATCAGCCTCCGGGATCTCGGCGCCCACATCACCGGTATCCCCCGTCTCGCCATAGTCTTCATAGTCTGACTCAGATTCAGAAGCGATGAGGCTCGTAATGAAGGCGCCGGGATCCGCCCAGCCGGCGAGACGGTGGGCAGTCTCGTGGCGAAGCTGAATCTTGGTCGGGTCCGTGTACCACTCCGAAACGACGCGCAGGCTCTTTATCACTTCGAGATCGAGCCCCTCGTACCAGCTCAGCACATGCTTCAATGCTTGGTCGGAACCGGCGCAAGCACCGGACCGTTTCCAGGCGTGAAGCCGGTTACCGGCATCCTGAAGCACAGTGCCCAGTTCGGTGACCGACAGATTGCCGGTAACGCCAGGCCACAGGGCACCGCGAGCATGGACAGCCGCGCTGAGGAGCTCGGTGCCCATCGACCGGAGAGGTACCATCCGGGCCTTCAGGGCGATGAGGTGGTCATCGATGTCCCATGAGTCCGAAACAGGACCCTTTTCGGCGCGCTTCTCTCGGGCAGCAGCAATCGCAAGGTTGGCAGCTCCTCGAGAATGCTCGAAGTGTCCTTTAGAAAGGAGAACTATCACATGGACAAGCCATGAGGCGATATCGGCAAAAGGAGGAAAACGGACAAGGAGAACTCGGTGAGCTTACTGTTCATATCCCGGTTTAGTCCGGTGAGCTCGGTCAGCCAGGGGTCTTGCTTCGACCGGAGAAGGGCCAGCTCGGTCTCGGCAAGATGTGCGCGCGCCTCAGATTGGTCCAAGGTTTCCTTCTGTTTCTTTGTAGCATCCAAAAAACGCGTCTTCAAGTCTGCAGCAGTAGACTTGGCCTTCTCCAGCTCGGCGTTTAGCCGCGCGATCTCGGATTGAGCGTCAGATAAGGCGGACTTTTGATCCACCGAGATCTTTCGTGCGGCGTCCCGTTCCTCCCGAAGTCGCCCCTCTGACTTCTTGGACTGACCGAAATCAGCGAGAAGCCGGTGGAAGACGCTACTGCGTTATTTTCTGCAGTCATGTAAGCAAGGTGCGTCCGATATCAGTCTCGGGGACTTCGGCAGGGAAGATAGCAAAGCACTTATTTAAGATCCACACTTATGACCCAATTCGGTGGAAAGGATCTCGGGCACTGGGAGGGGATTTTTCCTTTTCAGATTAGAGCCCAGTGATCTGCTACTCGGTGGAGTTTGGAGCACTAGGCACTAATCTCGTGGACTAGTGGGGATAGAAGAATAAAACTTTGTAAGAGTAAAAGAGGAAACTTACATCAACCACCCGGGTAACATCCATCGCAGCCACCTGAAGAGTGTGCAGGGCTTGGGCGTTGCGGCTCGGACCGGCAGCGTGCAAGTCCCCCACGATCTCGGAGGCATCAGCAGCAATCCAGGCCTTGTTGTATTCTTCAACAACGTGCAAGCAGGTCGCGGCGGGCGCGCTCGCGGCAATGACCTCCCGGGATCCTGGAGACACAAACGAGCTTACGGATGCTCGCAGGGCCTGCAGGGCGGCAGTGGGGATCTCGGCAGGAGGTGGCGGTAACCCGGAAAACTTACCCGAAGAAGAGGAACCCTTGCTTAGGGCCAAGTCTTGGGTTGAGGACTTCGGAGGAGCGCTGGCCTTAGCAGGAACTATCTTCTGCCCGGAGGCCTGGCTGCGCGAATTCCCAGCAGGAAGATCAGGTTGCCGGGAAGGAGGTGTGGGCTGCTTCGGCGGCGGGGTTTTGCACGGAGCTAGCCGGGTAGAGGCGCACGGTAAGACCTGCCGCGGAGGACTCGGCATATCTGCGTCGAGTTGAGACACCCGGCACGGGGTATCCGGAAGGACGACGTCCTCAGTCGCAGCGGTAGGCTGAACTGGAACCTCGGTCACCCCGGGATGGACATCCGGAGTACCAGCACCGGTAGAAGCACGAGGAGTCGCGACTTCGGTCAGCACAGGACCGGATTCAGGGTGATCGCTGTCCTGTGCTGGACGCCGAGGTGGAGAAGGGGCAGCCCGGGATGGGCTAGGAGATCGGGACCCCGGAGGACGGGAACCCGCGAACGGCGGAACGTCGAGAGCCGCTCTGTAATGAACATGTCAGAAAGGACCTCGGTGGAAACCAAAGTACAATAACTCTAGGCGAAAAGGTCGTACCCGGAGGACATGGTGGGAGGACCTCTTTTACGCCGGGGAGGCTTGTCGCCCGGTTGCTTGGCGGTCTTGCTCTTCTTGGTGGTGGCACCCGACCCCCAGGCATGGGTGGTCTCGGAGCCCGCATGTTTGTGGGTCTCGGCGCGCTTCGTCGCGGCTACGGGACCCGGAACCACTGGCATGGCGTATCGGAGAGGACGGGCATCAATTATATCAAGAATTTGACAGTCATCGTCATCATCTTCGTCAGTATCAACTTGGATAGCCTCTTGAGCTGAAGGCTTACCCGGAGCGGCAGCGCGGGCTAGAGGAATCGAGAGGTTATCCTCGCCATCGGGATCCTCGTCCGGCATCTTCTTCGGCACCGGGAAGTCCTCCGCGAAGTTACCCTGGGCATGCATCGCGTTCTCTTCTATTTGGCGCTCGAACAGCTGCAGCAAGAAGAAGAGATCAGTACATGGCGACTATGTCGGTTTTCTATGGAACTCGGTTGATTACGGAAGTCGGCGAAAAGCAAGCACAAGCACCTCCTCCAATGGTTTCTTGCGGGTACCAGCGGTTAGCCCCCACTTCCAATCCTCTGGCATCTTCGTTCGAGCGATAGCTCGAACGCGGCGCCAAACCGCGGCCTTGTCCAGTGGAAAGATACTGGTCCGGGTGGGGTCATATACCTCACTCATGTGGCATATCTTGTGTACTCGGGATTGGAGAGGGCAAATGCGGCGAATGATGAAGCAGCACAAGAGGTCATCCGGCGTCAGATGGTTCACGAGAATGCTTAAGACGTCATTCATGCTTTCGACCTCCTCGGAATCCGGGAGCTTGTTCCAGAGCTCGAACTCGCGGGGAGGACCCATGAAGAATTCGGGTAGATTAATGAAGTCCGGAGCGGAGGAGCTCGGAGAATCTCCCGAGGCCTCCCGGTTCTTCACATAGAAGAAGCTCAGTTGCCACTTACGACATGATTCCAGTCCCCGGACCTTGGGGAATCCGGACTCGCTCCCGGGAATGATGGTCGCCGCTCCGCAGTCGACGAGGTCTTTGACCTTCTTGTCCGGGTTGGGAATGACTTGCCGACGGAGAAGGAAGTATTTGGCCCAAAGTTTCACAAACGGCCAGACGCCGAGATACCCTTCCGCATATGTAGCAAAGCAGGAAAGCATCATAATGGCGTTGGCAGGGTGATGATGTGGTTGGAGGTCGTAGGTGTCGAGGAAATCGCGCAAGAATGGGCTTGCCGGGAGCCCGAACCCATGCTCAAAGTGCGTAAGGAAAACTACGCGTTCACCGGGTTGTGGTTCCGGCTGAACCTCACCCCTCGAAAGACGGCTTTCGACCTGCGGCGGGATCCGGTGAGTCCGGTATAGCCAGTCGAGATCCCCCTGATGGGTCTCGGAGCCATCCCAGCATCCTCTGATACTCTCTGACGAGGCGGTGACTCGGCAAATCCCAGGGTTGTGCACCCCGGGGTTATTGATGGGGAGAGAGAGAGAGGTGTTGGTGATCACGACGGCTGACAAGCAAGGATTTACCCAGGTTCAGGCTCCCGGAGGATAACACCCTACTCCTGCTTGTTTGATTATTGATGCGAGTAGCGATTACAATGGCGAGATTGCGATCTCGCTAGGGTTTGCGGTGGTGGCTATGAGCGTGTCCTCTAGGACGGGCAACCGTCCTGGCTTTATAGGTAGCCAGGTCTCGGGCGGTTGGTACAGATATGGCAGGTTACAAGACCTAACCGAGTTGGACTAGGATACGTGGTACCCCGAGTGAGACTTCTGTGGGCTTTTCCATGCTTGGCGCGGCCCAGGTAGCCTTATGGTGGGCTAGTCGAAAGGTAGCCCCACGTCAGTAGCCCCCGAGTGCTTGGTCGAAGCGCAGCGTCGGGAAAAGGACTTCCTCCTCCTGGACGCGCCATTGGATTGCTTGATCTTGAGCTTGAACTCGATTTCTTCAGTCGAACAGGCCTCTCCCGATGGGAGTAACCTTTGTAGTCGAATTACTTTGTCCTGTTCTTCATGTGAAACTTGTTTCTATTCGGCCTGTTGGCTGACATGTAGACCTGATTCGGCTGCGGGAGCTTACTCGACTTTCTTCGTCACTCGAATAGACGTTTCGGGTTCATTGACCAGCGCATTGTCTTCAGTTGTTTCAGCTTAGAAGCCTACCACTCGAATCTTGCATTCGAGTTATCTCGTTATCCATTTGTTTGGAGCCGTTGGCTTGATGACGTCGCTGCTGACGTTTCCTTGCACGCCTCTGCGCCCGATGGGACGTGACATGGCGGGGCCCGCTGGCAGCGCTGACCGCGGTCAGCAGTTGTCACGTTTCCAAACTGGGCGTGAAATTTTCGCGCACGATGATGACGCCTCGATTCTCGTACGTAGTGGACGAAGTGGGCGGCGACGGTTGGTTTCTCCGTGCGACACGTGGACGGCTGGATGTTGCTGCTCGGAACCGTTGCTCTGTGGACGGCTGAGATGAGTTTCTTTCGAGGCATAAATACTACGCTCCGGCGCGAGGGCGTCATCTTCTCCAGTCGTCTGCGCCTTCTTTTCCTCTGCTCTCTACCATTTTCGCCGCCATCCGAGCTCCGAGATTTTTGCCATCCCACTTTGCTGCTGTCCTTTTGCATCATGGGCAAGCCGAAGGCCACCGCTGGCTCCTCCGCCGCCGCCGCCGAGGCTGGGTTGAAGAAGATTGACGGCGACTGGCAGAAGTCGAGCGTGAAGAGGGCGGATCTCGACGGTCTGCGCATGCAGGGCCTCCTGCCTTCTTCTGACCAGGCCCAGGTACGCGCCCCTGGTAAGGAGACGTCTCCTGCGCCCCGCGAGGGGGAGTGTGTTTGCTTCGTGGACTTCCTTCCACGCGGCTTCGGGTTTCCTCTCCACGATTTTGTTCGTGGTCTCTTGTACGCATATGGGGTGCAGATCCACGATCTGACGCCCAATGGCGTCCTGAGCATCGCTAGCTTTGTCGTGCTATGCGAGTGCTTCCTGGGGATCGCACCCCACTGGGCGCTGTGGAAGTCGCTCTTCCTCGTTCGCAAGAACGTGGGGAAGAGCGGGTTGCCATACCCAGTTGGTGGCTTCGGCATCCAGGTGCGTGGTGACACCACATACTTTCAGATGAAGAAGTCAGACTCCATCCAGGGGTGGCGGAAGAGGTGGTTCTACGTTCAGTGGAACCAGGAAGGTGTGACGCGATTCGACGGCGAGCGCAGACTGCTGAAGACTCGCGCTTGGTCGCATCCACTCACCAAGGAGGAGAAGGAGTCGACGAGGCCGCTGATGAGCCTGCTGCGCGACCTCCTCAAGACCCTGGGGCGGGAGACGGGTGGCGTCTTCCTGATGTCCACCTTCTTCCGTCTTCGCGTGCAACCGCTGGGTGCTCGGCCCCACCCGATGTGGGCGGCTGAGGGCGTCAGCAACGAGCCACTCGACGACGAGGAGGTGGAAACCAAGGTGAGGGGCATCACCAGCCTCCGAGCCGTGGATCTCTGCAACGTCAACTGTCCAGTTGCTGCGTATGGAGCCTCGAACCCTGTTCCTGAGGTAAGTTATTGACTTGTTCTCCTTGTTGTTCTGTTTCTTGATTTCTTGCTTCTTGATTCGACTTGCATCTACTTGCTTCAGGGTCGGTCCCTGCTGATCAGCCTTCCTCGTCTCCCTGAAAACGGACCCGACGACGAGTCGAAATTTGTTGAGGAGGAGGATGATGACGACGACGAGCTTCCGTCCGCTGTCTCCCCCAACGACGAAGTTGAGGATGATGATGATGATGAACCCACGCGGAAGAGGCAGAAGCGCCGGAGCGGCGGTGACTCTGCGACCGCTTCGTCGCCCGCATGGGGTGCGGAAGCTGATCCAGAGGAAGTCGTCGGGTGCGCGGTCTCCAGGTGGCTGGATCGAGCCCCTGGCTGTTCCCCCTGTCAGCTCCACGCCACCCCGCACTTTCGCACGGCTGCCGTCTGTCTCCTTGGGGAGTGATGATGAACTCGAGACCACCAGGTTAGTACCTTGTTGACTTCGAGTTGCTTTTTGAAGTTCCAATCTTGCAGTTGGTCATTGTACTATTGCTGCAGCCGTCGTTCTGGCGATGTCCACTCTCCTCATCGTGAGGTGGAGCACACATCTGCCCCTTCGACCGAACTGGTAACCCGGGTGGCAGCCGAGGAGCGCCCGCAACCTGCTGTCGTCGCGTCTTCAAGTCGCGCTCCTCCACCGCCTTCTGAAGATGTCGACCTCCTGCACCACGTTAGTCCCTTGTACTTTTAGCTTGTAGTCTTGAATTTTCATCGGGTGCGCGATCAGCCCTCCCGATGGGAGTAGCCCCCGAAGGTGTGGGTGACTAGTAGAGTCGCCCGCTACTTTATTAAGATCTTGCTTTTGTTTCAGCCCTACTACCGCCAGCAACTTGATGCAGCCGCTGCTTACGTTCGCCTGGAAAAGGAGAGGGACCAGCTTCGTGCATCCCTTGACCAGGCTGATAAGCGGGTTGCTGAGCTTGAGTTGAAGATTCGGAGTCAGGGTGAGCTTGAGAAGGCTCTCCACGAGTTCCAGGAGCGGGAGCGGGTGCGGGTTGACCAAGAGAAGACTCAAGTCGACCGCCTTCTTTCCCTCGCCGGTGCTGTTGGGGGTAGGTTTCGGCTTGATGCCTACTGTGTTGTTGCTTTTGCCTTTGTCTGATGTTTGACTTTTTTTGCACAGAGACATGCGGTGGAGCTCCTGAGGAGGGCTCGTCGAGTGACATCGTCGACGGCTGTCGGCTACCTAGACTGTGTCTGCGCGTATGCGTCTGATGCGCTGAGGAAGTCAACAGATGCGCTGAAGAAGTCGACGGGAGCCCTTACGACGGTGCACCGTAACATCTTCCCAAGCGACCCGCCGCCGACTGCCGTGGACGCCCTTGCTGCTCCGTTTGAGGATGATGCTCCACCCTCGCCGACTTCACTCGGACGCAGACGGTACGCGGCTCCGAGCTCACCTTCCAGCTCCTCCTAGGCCACCAAATTCAGGGCGACTTCGAGAAGGTCGTCAGCGGCTTCCCCCGTAGGCCTGATGGCCGGACCGCGTCCTTGGGCGGAGTTAAAGTGCGGGCTGCACAGCTTGCTGTGACGCTTGTGTCTACCTTCGAGAGGGCGCTGGCCAAGGCGACTGGGGCGGTTGCTGCTCGGAAGAGTCGCTCGCAGTCGGAGTCTGTTGCCCAGGAGTAGTTGTAGGGGCTTAGCAGTCGCAGTGTCATGTACTGATAACTTTTTCTTTGTAACTACTGTCGATCGCTATTTTGTCGGGTCTTCTGCCTTTTGACAATGTTTTGGCTAGAATTGAATGTTTCTTCCCATCATATTTATCTTTGCTAAGCAGTCGTGTACTGGTATTGATTCTGCACGTTCTTGACAGACTGACTTGCGCGGCGGCACGTCTTCTGCTTCTGCGGGTGGACCAAGTGGCGAGGGATTTTCTTCAGGTGCTCGACGTCGCCAAGCTGCTCCGGCTCCTCCGCGAAGTGCGAACGACCAGCGCATAATCACTTATTTGAAGAATAATGTGGTTGAGCTTGAGGCTACTTTGAAGAATACCGAGTTGCTCTTGCAGCGCTCCAGGTCGCAGCCGACTGAGGGTTTTTCCAAACGCGAAGATTTTCTGATCGGGGAGATCGATCTCATCAGTCGGCAGCTTCAAGGTTGGTACCCTCTGCGGCTGCCCTTCCTTGTTGGAATTTGCTGGTTCTGACTTCTAGCTTGTGTATGCAGACGTGAACCCAGATTGGGAGGTTGAGCGGGACCGCGTTGAAGAGCGTGTTACCTGGGAGGCGTCTGGCGACTCTCACGAAGCTCGCCAATTCTGGGTGAACAAGTCGCGAGGGCGCATTCTTGCTCGCATGCTCGACCGGACTTGGCGTGCGGCTTTCCTCTTGGAGAATTGCCAGAAGACCCTCTGGCACATCCACCGCGTCTACTTCCCGCACAATGGGCAGCCGCATGGGCTGGCCACCTTGCTCGAGAGGTTCCGTGACGGCGATGCTCTGAAGGAGATCGTCCACGCTCAGCTTGTCGCCGGGGCGAATGCGGCTCTGGCGTACGTTCGGCTGCATCGGCCCAACCTTCCGTTGGAGAGGCTGATGGGTGGACTGCCTGGCGATGCCGAGTACGCCGATACCTTGGCGGCTGCGTGCCAGATGATTGAGCAGGTGCAGAAGCACAGCGAGCGTCTTGTAGGCCCACTCGGGGCTCCGAAGGCCGAGCCTGCAGACTGAGAATATTTTTCTTCTGCTATATAGGGTTAGTTAATGTGGCGACTATGCCAATGTAAATGACAGTATATGAAAAAGAATTCTCAAGCAACGAGTGAAATTGTTTTCATTGTTGTGCGAGTATTTGCTTCTGTTTTGACTTGTGTGGCTAGGCCCCGAGTACCTTGGGTGACGGCCTAAGCCTGCGTTGTGAACCTGTGTGGCGCAGCCCTCGAGTGAGTCGAGTGGCGTCCTAGGATTCTTTCAAGTGAGACCTGTGTACCGCGGCTACCGATTGTATCGGGTGGCGGTTTAGGGTTTTGGACTTGACCTGTATGGCGCAGCCCCCGAGTAGCTCCGGTGGCGGCCTAGGATTTCTTCAGTGAAGCCTGTATGGCACAGCCCCCGAGTAATTCGAGTGGTGGCCTAGGAATTTTCAAGTGTGACCTGTGAGGTGCAGCCCCCGAGTATTTCGGGTGGCGACCTAGGATTTTGGACTTGACCTGTGCGGCGCACCTCCCGAATAAGCCGGGTAGGGGCCTAGGATTTTTTAGTTGTGCCTGTTTGGCGCAGCCCCCGAGTGGTTCGAGTGGCGGCCTAGGCTTTTCAAGTGTGACCTGTGAGGTGCAGCCCCCGAGTGCGTCGGGTGGCGACCTAGGATTTTGGACTTGACCTGTGCGGCGCATCTCCCGATTAAGTCGGGTAGAGGCCTAGGATTTTTGAGTTGTGCCTGTTTGGCGCAGCCCCCGAGTTGTTCGAGTGGCGGCCTAGACTTTTATTTCCACCTATGTGGCGCATCTCCCGAGTAAGTCGGATAGAGGCCTAGGATTTTTGAGTTGTGCCTGTTTTGGCGCAGCCCCCGAGTGGTTCGAGTGGTGGCCTAGACTTTTATTTCAACCTGTGTGGCGCAGCCCCCGAGTGAATCGAGTGGCGGCCTAGGATTTTTTGTTTGTCTTGACTGAGAAGGTAGAGTGAACAGCATTTTCTTCAAATCACTTTATTGATTGCTGCGAACAGGCCGCCTCATTAAAACATTTCCAGTCCCCTCAGGTACCCTGGTAAGGGAAAGAGTGCGTCTGAAACCTGCCGCTTTGACATGCTATCCTTGTTACAATTGTTGATTCGACTAAGCATAGAACCGCCGGAGTTGTGCAATGTTCCACGGGTTGCTGCAAGCTGCTCATGTCTTCGAGTCCTTTAAGCGATATGCTCCGTTGCCAATCGCCTCTGTGACAATGTACGGACCCTCCCATGGGGAGGTGAGCTTGTGCACTTTTTTCTGTTTGAGGCGAAGGACCAGGTCACCTGCGACGAAGGACCATGAAGAATGGAGTGTACTTGGTGGATCTGTTGGGCGTGGTCCGCAGACTCCAGAGGACTGACGGTAGTTCTTCGACCCATGCGCCCGCTGCCCGCCTGAGTGGCACACGCAGTCGCTTCTTGATGCCGCTGCAGACTAAACCGTTGGCCTTCTCCACTTGCCCATTGGATTGCGGGTGTGAGACGGATGCATAGCTGAGTTTGATACCTTGCTCTGAGCAGAAGTCTTTGAATTCTTCGGCTGTGAAGTTCGAGCCGTTGTCTGTGATGATCCCGTTCGGCACTCCGAACCTGAAGATGATGGACCTGATGAAGTTGACCGCTGTTGATGTAGTCGAACTTGTGATGGGTGCGGCTTCAATCCACTTAGTGAACTTGTCGACTGCAACCAGGAGGTGAGTATGCCCTCTGGGTGATGATTTCTTCAGCGGGCCCACCATGTCTAGCCCCATTGGGCGAAGGGCCAGGCTAGCGGTATTGTCTTGAGCTCTGATGCTGGCACGTGTGGCTTGTTGGCAAACTCTTGGCACCCTGTGCATTTCCTGACTAGATCTTCGGCGTCCTGCATGGCTGTTAACCAGTAGAACCCGGCTCGTAGTGCTTTGGCTACCAGTGCTTGACTGCTAGCATGATGCCCGCAGATACCCGCGTGGATGTCGAGTAGGATGGCTTGGCCGTCGACTTGGTCTATGCACCTCTGCAGGATTCCCGAGATACTTCTCTTGTAGAGCTCCCCGTTGATGACGGTGAAACTTTTGGAGCGCCTGATGATGTGCTTTGCCTCGACTGGGTCCGCTGGCAGCTTCTGATGCAGTATGTACGCCAGGTATGGTCCTGTCCATGTGGCTTTGACTAGCATGACTTCCATGGGGACCTTCTCTTGGCTTGGCGGGTTTGCATCGCCTTTTGCTTTTGTTGCGGTGCTTGCTGCGGCTTGAGTCTTGATAGATCTCTGCGTGATGCGCTCGAGGAAGACGCCGGGTGGAACTGGAACTCTGTCTGATCCCATGTTAGCGAGGACGTCGGCTTATTCGTTGTTATCGCGGCCGACGTGTCGTAACTCGCAGCCCTCGAAGTTGCCTTCCATCTGGTTGTACAGGTCTCGGTAGGCGATCATGTTGTCGGTGATGGCGTCGCAGGACAACATGGTTTGCTGTACCACCAGGTAGGAGTCGCCGTATATCATGAGGTGCGTGGCGCCGCAGTTCTTGGCCATCTTCATGCCGTGGATCAGGGCCTCGTACTCGGCTTCGTTGTTGGATGGCGTCGGAAAGTCCATCTGTAGGACTTACTTCAGCTTGTCACCCTTGGGGGAGATGAGCACAACTCCTGCCCCGGCTGACTTGAATTTCTTGGAGCCATCGAAGTACATTGTCCATGCGTTGGACAGGTCGGGGACATTTGGTAGCTGGGCTTCTATCCACTCGGTGGTGAATTCTGGGAGGACTTGGGCCTTGATGGACTTCGGGTGAGCATACTTCAGCCCCCACGGTCCTAGTTCGACAACCCACTTGGCGACTCGTCCTGTCGCGCGTTGGTTTGTGACAATGTCTGCTAGTCCAGAGGAGCTTACCACCGTGATCGGGTGCTCGGAGAAGTAGTGGACGACCTTCCTGGAGGTCATGAAAACTCCATACGCCAGCTTCTGGTAGTGCGGGTAGTTCTGCTTGGACAGGGTGAGGACTTCGCTGAGGTAGTAGACGGGCCTTTGCACCGGATGGCTATGCCCTTCTTCTTCCCGCTCGACTACGAGTACCGTGCTCACCACCCTGTTTGTTGCTGAGACGTATAAGTATAGCGGCTCGTTTTCCAGCGGTGCCACTAGGACTGGGGAGGTCCTCAGGGTTTTCTTGAGATGGTCGAACGCATCCTGCGCCTCCTGTGTCCACTCGAACTTGTCCGTCTTCTTCATCAGTTGGTAGAAAGGTAAAGCTTTCTCTCCCAACTTACTAATGAACCGGCTGAGAGCTGCGACTCAGCCGGCTAATCGCTGCACCTCACGGAGCTTGGTTGGTGCTGGCATTGTGAGAATGTTCTGCACCTTTTCGGGGTTCGCTTCGATTCCCCTTGCAGATACGAGGTACCCTAGTAGCTCTCCGGCTGGCACGCCGAATACGCACTTCTCTGGGTTGAGCTTGATCTGGTACACGTCCAGTGCAGCGAAGACCTTGCGGAGGTCATCGACTAAGGTATCTTCCTTTCGGGTCGTGACGACGATGTCATCAACGTAGACTTGGATGATCTGCCCGATGAGCCCTTTGAGGCACGCTTGCATTGTCCGCTGGTACGTGGCACCCGCGTTCTTTAACCCGAACGACATCGTCTGGTAGCAAAAGACGCCGTCGGGTGTGATGAAGGCCGTTTTTTCTTCGTCCTCGACTTTCAGCCTGATCTGCTGGTAACCTGAGTAGGCGTCCAGGAAGGACAGGCGCTCGCAGCCTGCTGTCGAGTCGATGATCTGGTCTATCCGCGGGAGCGGGAAGTGATCCTTGGGGCAGCACTTGTTAACTGCAGTGAAGTCAACGCACATGCGTAGTTTTTTCGTCTTCTTTTTCTCCACTAGGACCGGGTTGGCGACCCAGTCCGAGTCCTTGATCTCTCGGATGAACTTGGCGTGCAACAGTCTGTCGACTTCCATGGTGATCGCGTCTCGCTTGGGTCCTGAGAAGCGTCGCATGGATTTCTTGACTGGTCGTGCGTCCTTGTGGACCTTTAGAGAGTGCTCGGCGGGTTCCCTGGGTATCCCTGGCATGTCAGAAGGTTGCCATGCAAAGATCTTCCAGTTCTCACGTAGGAACTCGACGAGCGCGCTTTCCTATGCGGGGGTCAGACTTGACGAAACCTTGACCGTCTTTCTGCTATCAGTCGGATGGACTTGGTGAGTGACGGTGTCGTCGTTCGTGTTGAATGTGACGTCCTTAGCTGGCTTCTCGCGAGATGGAAAGATGGTCTTGTCGTTGTCGGCTCATATGGCCTTGAAGTGCTCCTCGACCCCAAAGAACTCAGAAATCTTGGCGAACTCGCGATCACAGCTGTTGGAGAGCCCGAAGTCTCCGCGTACGGTAATTACTCCTTTCGGTCCGGGCAACATGACCATCAGGTAGGCGTAGTGGGGTACTGCCATGAACCTGGCAAAAGTTGGGCGTCCGAGTATAGCGTGGTACTGCGACTTCCAGTCGACGACTTCGAAATCGATCGACTCCTTCCTGAAGTGCTCGGGTGTGCAGAGGATGACGTCGAGCGTGATTGTTCCCTTGGGCGTGATTGCTTGCCCTGGAACTATGCCGTGGAAAGTGGTTTCCGATTCCGGCAATTTCTCTGTCGACCTGTTCATTCTTCTCAGGTTGTCGGCGAATACGATGTTGATGCTGCTGCCTCCGTCCATGAACACCTTCTTCAAGCTGTAGTCGCCGATCAGGGCCTCAATCTCGAGTGCGGCGTGTCCGGGTCGGGTTACCTCGGATGGGTGATCTACCCTGGAAAACGTGATGGGTGTATCTGACCCGTGCAGGTAGTCTGGTACTGCGTGCGGGCTGTTGATGGCCTGATGTACTTGGCGGGTGATGAGCTTTTGGCGCCTGTTTGACGGGGGTCCCTTCTGGATCATGTTCAGCTGCCCCCGTGCGGGTGGATACGTGTCGGTTGCTGCCGACTGACCTTGTTGCTGTTGCTGCTGCTGCGGCTGGGGGAATGCTCCGGCCGCCTGCACCTGGTTGTTGTTTGCGGGTGCCGCCTGAATGGTTAGCTGCGGAGCTGCCTGTATTGCTTGCACTGGAGCGATGATTTGCTGCATGCCTTCATATATCTGCCGTGCTTTGCAACAATCCTTCAGCAGATGGCTGGAACCCCACTTGCCTGTCTCCGGGTTGCGGAACGAGTGATGCTTACAAGGTTGCATCAGCTCCTCTGCCGGGGTTGGCGGGCGCTTCCACTCTCGTTTCTGGCCTCCGTCATTGTGGCTAATGCTACTACTGCCACGGTTGTACTGACTCGAGCTGGACTGTCGATCTTGATCATATTGTCGACTGTTGTCGCGTTTGTCATCACGGGGGGTTTCATATCCCGCCGCTACTAGCTCGATTGTGTCGTGGGTGTAACGTGGCTTCTTCTTTTGACGTGCCTCACGCCAGTTGCTTGTTTCGACCTCTTTCTTGGGGGAAGTATCGTGGACGTAGTCCTCTCCTTCGGCCCACTGGTTGGCTGTCTTCATGAGCTCTATTGTGGTTTTCGGCTGGAGCCTACCAAATTTCTCGCGGAGGTCGCGGCAAGCAATGCCGTGCATGAAGGCGTCCATCACCCGGTCTTCTGAGACAGGTTCCATGGTGTTGCGGAGGAGTGTCCACCGCTGGATGTAGGAGCGGAGCGACTCATCCTTTCCTTGCTTGAGAGGCCTGCAACTCAATGTAGGTCGTTGGCCTTGCGAATGTTCCCGAAAAACTTTTTATAAAATTATCCTGGAATTCTTCCCATGTTCGGAAAGAGTCCTTGGGTTGGCTTGTGAGCCACCCGCGCGCCGAATCCGTCAGCATAAGCTGGATGTACTGCATTGCCGTAGTCGACGTCCCGCCTTGGCAGGTGCAGGCGATGAGGTAGTCCTCGAGCCACAGTCGTGGATCTTGCTTCCCGTCGTACTTTGGGGTGCCTGCTGTCAACTTGAAGCCCTTAGGCATGCGGGTGTCGCGGATGTTGAAGCTGAAGCATGGAGCCCCACATGGTTCGAAGTCACGGTCGGCCTGGTCGTCTAGGTTCGCAGCTCCAGCCGAACGTTCTTTGCGGTTGCGGTCCACCGTCTTCTGTGTGATGACGTCGCGAAGGTCCTTGATAGGTTGTCGCTGTGCTGCTGGGACCTCCGAGGTTGCTGGCTCGCGCACTCGGTTGCTTAGTACCTTGGCCGCTAGAGCTTCTTCGATCGCCTTTATGAAGGCGATTTGCTGTCTGTGGAGCAGGGAGCGTGCGTCCCCCTCCGGTGGCTGCGTGAGCCGGAGGTATGTCTCGACTGAGATCAGGGCGGCGTTCGCCGTCTTTGGGACGGGTATCCCGTTCTCATCCTCGGTGACGAAGGACGACTCGAGGTTGCGGGTGACCGTGGTTCGGTCGGCGTCTGTCAGGAGGGGAACGCGGGCTCTGTTTCGTCGTGCTCCTTGGTTAACTTCCGTGGAGGAGTTAAAGGAGAGGGCAGCTCGCCTGGCACTCGATGCATCTGCGTCCCTCTTGCGCCGGAGTAACTCGGCTTTTTCGGCGCGGAGTCATTCGCCTTCCTTGCGTAGTAAGCACTGGACCGCCAGGTGATCCTCTCTAGGTGCGTCGGGTGGAGGGAACGTGCCCTCGTCGACATGCTTCATGGCTTGGATTCCCATGTCCCGCGTGGATGTCGAGTAGGATGGCTTGGCCATCGACTGGGTCTATGCACCTCTGCAGGATTCCCGAGATACTTCTCTTGTAGAGCTCCCCGTTGATGACGGTGAAACTTTTGGAGCGCCTGATGATGTGCTTTGCCTCGACTGGGTCCGCTGGCAGCTTCTGATGCAGTATGTACGCCAGGTATGGTCCTGTCCATGTGGCTTCGACTAGCATGACTTCTATGGGGACCTTCTCTTGGCTTGGCGGGTTTGCATCGCCTTTTGCTTTTGTTGCGGTGCTTGCTGCGGCTTGAGTCTTGATAGATCTCTGCGTGATGCACTCGAGGAAGACGCCGGGTGTAACTGGAACTCTGTCTGATCCCATTTAAGCGAGGACGTCGGCTTCTTCGTTGTTGTCGCGGCCGACGTGTCGTAACTCGCAGCCCTCGAAGTTGCCTTCCATCTGGTTGTACAGGTCTCGGTAGGCGATCATGTTGTCGTCGATGGCGTCGCAGGACAACATGGTTTGCTGTACCACCAGGTAGGAGTCGCCGTATATCATGAGGTGCGTGGCGCCGCAGTTCTTGGCCATCTTCATGCCGTGGATCAGGGCCTCGTACTCGGCTTCGTTGTTGGATGGCATCGGAAAGTCCATCTGTAGGACTTACTTCAGCTTGTCACCCTTGGGGGAGATGAGCACAACTCCTGCCCCGGCTGACTTGAATTTCTTGGAGCCATCGAAGTACATTGTCCATGCGTTGGACAGGTCGTGGACATTTGGTAGCTGGGCTTCTATCCACTCGGTGGTGAATTCTGGGAGGACTTGGGCCTTGATGGACTTCGGGTGAGCATACTTCAGCCCCCATGGTCCTAGTTCGACAACCCACTTGGCGACTCGTCCTGTCGCGCGTTGGTTTGTGACAATGTCTGCTAGTCCAGAGGAGCTTACCACCGTGATCAGGTGCTCGGAGAAGTAGTGGACGACCTTCCTGGAGGTCATGAAAACTCCATACGCCAGCTTCTGGTAGTGCGGGTAGTTCTGCTTGGAATAGGTGAGGACTTCGCTGAGGTAGTAGACGGGCCTTTGCACCGGATGGTTGTGCCCTTCTTCTTCCCGCTCGACTACGAGTACCGTGCTCACCACCCTGTTTGTTGCTGAGACGTATAAGTATAGCGGCTCGTTTTCCAGCGGTGCGACTAGGACTGGGGAGGTCGTCAGGGTTTTCTTGAGATGGTCGAACGCATCCTGCGCCTCCTGTGTCCACTCGAACTTGTCCGTCTTCTTCATCAGTTGGTAGAAAGGTAAAACTTTCTCTCCCAACTTACTAATGAACCGGCTGAGAGCTGTGACTCGGCCGGCGAATCGCTCCACCTCACGGAGCTTGGTTGGTGCTGGCATTGTGAAAATGTTCTGCACCTTTTCGGGGTTCGCTTCGATTCCCCTTGCAGATACGAGGTACCCTAGTAGCTCTCCGGCTGGCACGCCGAATACGCACTTCTCTGGGTTGAGCTTGATCTGGAACACGTCCAGTGCAGCGAAGACCTTGCGGAGGTCATCGACTAAGGTATCTTCCTTTCGGGTCGTGACGACGATCTCATCAACGTAGACTTGGATGATCTGCTCGATGAGCCCTTTGAGGCACGCTTGCATTGTCCGCTGGTACGTGGCACCCGCGTTCTTTAACCCGAACGGCATCGTCTGGTAGCAAAAGACGCCGTCGGGTGTGATGAAGGCCGTTTTTTCTTCGTCCTCGACTTTCAGCCTGATTTGCTGGTAACCTGAGTAGGCGTCCAGGAAGGACAGGCGCTCGCAGCCTGCTGTCGAGTCGATGATCTGGTCTATCCGCGGGAGCGGGAAGTGATCCTTGGGGCAGCACTTGTTAACTGCAGTGAAGTCAACGCACATGCGTAGTTTTTTCGTCTTCTTTTTCTCCACTAGGACCGGGTTGGCGACCCAGTCCGAGTCCTTGATCTCTCGGATGAACTTGGCGTGCAGCAGTCTGTCGACTTCCATGGTGATCGCGTCTCGCTTGGGTCCTGAGAAGCGTCGCATGGATTGCTTGACTAGTCTTGCGTCCTTGTGGACCTTTAGAGAGTGCTCGGCGGGTTCCCTGGGTATCCCTGGCATGTCATAAGGTTGCCATGCAAAGATCTTCCAGTTCTCACGTAGGAACTCGACGAGTGCGCTTTCCTATGCGGGGGTCAGACTTGACGAAACCTTGACCGTCTTTCTGCTCTCAGTCGGATGGACTTGGTGAGTGACGGTGTCGTCGTTCGTGTTGAATGCGACGTCCTTAGCTGGCTTCTTGCGAGATGGAAAGATGGTCTTGTCGTTGTCGGCTTATATGGCCTTGAAGTGCTCCTCGACCCCGAAGAACTCAGAAATCTTGGCGAACTCGCGATCACAGCTGTTGGAGAGCCCGAAGTCTCCGTGTACGGTAATTACTCCTTTCGGTCCGGGCAACATGACCATCAGGTAGGTGTAGTGGGGTACTGCCATGAACCTGGCAAAAGTTGGGCGTCCGAGTATAGCGTGGTACTGCGACTTCCAGTCGATGACTTCGAAATCGATCGACTCCTTCCTGAAGTGCTCGGGTGTGCCGAGGATGACGTTGAGCGTGATTGTTCCCTTGGGCGTGATTGCTTGCCCTGGAACTATGCCGTGGAAAGTGGTTTCCGATTCCGGCAATTTCTCTGTCGACCTGTTCATTCTTCTCAGGCTGTCGGCGAATACGATGTTGATGCCGCTGCCTCCGTCCATGAACACCTTCTTCAAGCTGTAGTCGCCGATCAGGGCCTCAATCACGAGTGCGGCGTGTCCGGGTCGGGTTACCTCGGATGGGTGATCTACCCTGGAAAACGTGATGGGTGTCTCTAACCCGCGCAGGTAGTCTGGTACTGCGCGCGGGCTGTTGATGGCCTGAAGTACTTGGCGGGTGATGAGCTTTTGGCGCCTGTTTGACGGGGGTCCCTTCTGGATCATGTTCAGCTGCCCCCGTGCGGGTGGATACGTGTCGGTTGCTGCCGACTGACCTTGTTGCTGTTGCTGCTGCTGCGGCTGGGGGAATGCTCCGGCCGCCTGCACCTGGTTGTTGTTTGCGGGTGCCGCCTGAATGGTTAGCTGCGGAGCTGCCTGTATTGCTTGCACTGGAGCGATGATTTGCTGCATGGCTTCATATATCTGCCGTGCTTTGCGACAATCCTTCAGCAGATGGCTGGAACCCCACTTGTCTGTCTCCGGGTTGCGGAACGAGTGATGCTTACAAGGTTGCATCAGCTCCTCTGCCGGGGTTAGCGGGCGCTTCCACTCTCGTTTCTGGCCTCCGTCATTGTGGCTAATGCTACTACTGCCACGGTTGTACTGACTCGAGCTGGACTGTCGACCTTGATCGTATTGTCGACTGTTGTCGCGTTTGTCATCACGGGGGGTTCATATCCAGCCGCTACTAGCTCGATTGTGTCGTGGGTGTAACGTGGCTTCTTCTTTTGACGTGCCTCACGCCAGTTGCTTGTTTGGACCTCTTTCTTGGGGGTAGTATCGCGGACGTAGTCCTCTCCTTCGGCCCACTGGTTGGCTGTCTTCATGAGCTCTATTGTGGTTTTCGGCTGGAGCCTACCAAATTTCTCGCGGAGGTCGCGGCGAGCAACGCCGTGCATGAAGGCGTCCATCACCCGGTCTTCTGAAACGGGTTCCATGGTGTTGCGGAGGAGTGTCCACCGCTGGATGTAGGAGCGGAGCGACTCATCCTTTCCTTGCTTGCAGGCCTGCAACTCGATGTAGGTCGTTGGCCATGCGAATGTTCCCGAGAAACTTTTTATATAATTATCCTGGAATTCTTCCCATGTTCGGAAAGAGTCCTTGGGTTGGCTTGTGAGCCACCCGCGCGCCAAATCCGTCAGCATAAGCTGGATGTACTGCATTGCCGTAGTCGACGTCCCGCCTTGGCAGGTGCAGGCGATGAGGTAGTCCTCGAGCCACAGTCGTGGATCTTGCTTCCCGTCGTACTTTGGGGTGCCTGCTGTCAACTTGAAGCCCTTAGGCATGCGGGTGTCGCGGATGTTGAAGCTGAAGCATGCAGCCCCACATGGTTCGAAGTCACGGTCGGCCTGGTCGTCTAGGTTCGCAGCTCCAGCCGAACGTTCTTTGCGGTTGCGGTCCACCTTCTTCTGTGTGATGACGTCGTGAAGGTCCTTGATAGGTTGTCGCTGTGCTGCTGACCTCCGAGGTTGCTGTCTCGCGCACTCGGTTGCTTAGTACCTTGGCCGCTAGAGCTTCTTCGATCGCCTTTATGGAGGCGATTTGCTGTCTGTGGAGCAGGGAGCGTGCGTCCCCCTCCGGTGGCTGCGTGAGCCGAAGGTATGTCTCGACTGAGATCAGGGCGGCGTTCGCCGTCTTTGGGACGGGTATCCCGTTCTCATCCTCGGTGACGAAGGACGACTCGAGGTTGCGGGTGACCCTGGTTCGGTCGGCGTCTGTCAAGAGTGGAACGCGGGCTCTGTTTCGCCGTGCTCCTTGGTTAACTTCCGTGGAGGAGTTAAAGGAGAGGGCAGCTCGCCTGGCACTCGATGCATCTGCGTCCCTCTTGCGCCGGAGTAACTCGGCTTTTTCGGCGCGGAGTCGTTCGCCTTCCTTGCGTAGTAAGCACTGGACCGCCAGGTGATCCTCTCTAGGTGCGTCGGGTGGAGGGAACGTGCCCTCGTCGACATGCTTCATGGCTTGGATTCCCATGTCCCGTGTGATGACGAGTTTAGTCTGGTCCGGCATGATCACCTCTAGTGGGTATGTGGGTTCTTCGTTGTCCTCGAGTGGCGTTGTGCCCGCCATGAAGCATTGCTTGGGGTAGACTTGGGTCGGTGTGTTTGTGCTGCCACTGCTGCTTCCATCGTCCGAGCCTTGCTCGGGATCGAAAATTGCGGCGACGTGACGCGCGTTGCAATCGTTGCTTCGCCTCCTTGCTATCTTCAACGTGTTCGGAGGTTTCGTAGCCGCCGGAGCGAGTGCGATTGGCTTGGGGTAAACTTGGCAGCCCCATGAAGACGAAGACGCGTGTGATGTTGGGGATATATCAACTAGGGGTGTCTCCAACATTGATCAATCCGGCTAGTCCAGGGTGGCCCAAGGGTGGTAAGGCTGAAGCCTGCCGGGCGGCCCTGATAGCTGACGTACAAGGAAGTAGGCGGACGGTCCAAGAGGGCGTAAGGCCGAAGCCCATCAAGCCACCAAGCCCAAGACGGAAGGCGGCAACTAAAGCCGGCTAGGTCTAGGACTCTGATTACATGCCGGACAAGTACTTGCCTTGTATCCTGGGGTCTGGCCGCCTATATAAGCCGGCCACCAGGAAGCCTTTAGGGCACGCTTCAATACGCATCATACACATTGTAACCTGTTCACGGCTATTGCCTTATAGTGAATTATAGCAGCACGTAGGATCTCGCCACCGCTGCGGGATCCGAAGCTGGGTAAACTCGCCGTGTTCAATCCCGTCCTCGACAACACCAACCTTCTTCCCCACAATCCATACGTAGGATAGAGGACCCCCGTCTCCTATCAATTATGCCGATACTACGACAGTTGGCGCCCACCATGGGGCATGGGGTTCCTGGCGTCACGTTCCAGGCGGGAACACTTGGCGGCATGGGCAAGCAGATCGCCGTCGGTCGCGTCACAAGGTACGGCGGCCACAGCTACGTCAACTCGGATGAGTCCTAGCTCCCGGCGGACGACTACCTTATCGGATGCGCAATCGTACCGATCGGAGGGATCGACTTCTTCATCGGATATACGCCAGAGGCGTACGGCCTACCGCATTTCTACAACCCCACCCACCAACCCTTCGACCAAGCAGTCGACCGACAAGATGGATCGGAATCCGCCTTCTCCCAGGAGTCGGCCGAATCTGATTTCCACTTCGTCGGAGTTGTCGGACTGGGATCAGACTCCCAGCCGGAAAACAACGATCCTGAGTCAATCCTCCCTGCTCTCCAGGAGGATGCGATGTCAGATGCCGGATCCAGATCTACCGTTCAAGTCAATGTAGACTCTGACTCTGATGATGATGCTAGTCTCTTGGAAGAGAAGATCAAAACCCGCTTTTCCAGTGGCAATCCGACTCCTTCAGAGGGCACAGCGGATACTGACATGCCTGACAAGCTGGCTATGATGGTTGCCGTCGGTCACGAGACAACCCCAGTTGCTTCGGAAACGCAAAACAAGCCGGTGGAAGATGCCGGCGACACCACTGCCGGTCAATTCGTTGAAAGTTCCGACAAGGTGCGCGTAAAGAAGAAAACTGGCCTCGAGAAAGGCGGCAGCAGCAAACCCACGGATTTTCTCTCCGTCATCAAAGAAGTAGACGAAATCATGAATACTCCGGTAAATAAAGACACCCCACTCGACGAAGTGGAAGAGCTTAGAATTAACATGCTCAAGCACTCTGACTTCCTGCGAAAAAGAGAGGAACACGTTGAGAGCCTTGCGAAGAAGATCGAGAAAGAACAGGAGAAGATGTCGGCCAAAACAAGCCGGCATCTCTTTGAGGAAAAAAGGTCATCAAAAAAATGCCGTGACAAGGAGCCGCCAACACGCGCAACGACAGCGGCTCAAGATCTCGGGTTCGACTGGCGTACGGCACCACAGCGCGTGGACAGAAGGGGAGATGTTGTTTTCTGCACCCCCGTCCTCAACGCGGCTGCCGCGCTAGATACCCTAGACGACAAAACTTACACGGCGGAGGAAAAGCTGGCCAATGCAAGACACTTCGTGAGCAAGGCACTAGAACAACAAGCTCGCGCTGATTCCTACGGCCACATGGCGGACGCTCGCGGGGGAGACCTAGAGTCTAAGTCAGGAAAGTGCAAAGCTGCACCTGGCGACGACCCTGAAGGCCCGTCTGGCTCCAGTAGCAATGGCGACAAAAGGAAGGCAACGCCACCTCCAAAAAAAGACGCCACCGCCAAAACCAAGGCGGGATGAGAATTCAAGGACAGGAAGCAGGGGAGACCTGCCACCTCCAGCCCAGCCAAGACGCGATAATTGCGGTAGCCGGAACAATAGACTGCCGCCTAGGAAAGATGCCGGTAACGACCCTCCCAGGAGAGGTCGAAGTCGGTCTCCGCAGCGTAGCACCGGCAGCAAGAGGAAAGAGGAGGCAGAAGGGCCCAGGCGCAGCATAAGCCGGGCAGCGCAGGACGAGCCAGACGCAAACAGAGGCGCACGGCAGCTCGATCCAAAAGACGCACGACACCGCCTACAAGACATAGCAAGAGGAAAGGAGCCGCTATATTCTGGACCAAAGTGCTTCGGCGACGCCATCCGCAGAGAGCCGTTCCCTAAGGACATGACATCAGTGTCAAAAAATTGTTCTAGGTACAATGGCCTCGTTAAGCCGGATTCATGGCTAGCCGACTATGCCATGGCCATAGAAATTGCCGACGGGAGCAGCTATATTGCCGTCCGTTACCTACCTCTCATGTTGGAAGGCACGGCAAGGGCTTGGATCGACAACCTTCCTGAAAAGTCTATCCATAGCTGGTACGACATGGAAAAGGTTTTCTCCCAGCACTTCCAAGGAACATACAAGCGTCCAAATACCTACACGGATTTGCAACGCTGTATCCAAAAGCCGGAGGAAACCAAGACAGACTTTGTCAGCCGTTGGATATCCGAAAAAGCCAATTGTCATGGTGTTTCAGACGCACAGGCTATCCACGCCTTCTACACGGGCCTGCAGAAGAAGTCCTTGCTCCGTCATCGGCTCGTCCGCGAGCAAATCACAGACCTTGGGGAGATGCTCAACCTAGCATCCCAATACGCGGCGGCCGATGACGACGCCCGGGACGATGATCCAGATGTCAACATCATACCAAAACGGAACAACAAGCGCAAGCAGGCGGCGGATGACAAAGCCGGACCTTCCAACGAGGTAGTTGTCGCATTCCAAGGGAATGCCGGCAAAAAGAAGTGGAAGAAGAAGAAAGATAGTCGCGACGCCGGCTCAGGGCCGAAAGCGGCGCGAATCACTTATGAGCAGGCAAAACTTTTGCCATGCCCTATCCACGCCTCACTCGGCAAGGTCAACCATATGCTTGGCGAATGTCGTTTCATGGACGACTTCAAAAAGGACCCCACAGTCAGCTGGAAGTCAAAGAAGTCAAAGAAGAGCGACAAGAAAGACAACAAGGAGGATGAGGATGACGACGACATGTTTGTCTCAAGCGAGGATGACGCGGCCTCCAAGAAAAAGAAACCATATCTGAAGGTCAAAGAATCTCTTGTATGCTTTGTGGCGGAAATGCGCGAACTCAACGCGACAATGTCGGACGTCCCTCAGTATTTGAACTGGTCGGAAGCAACGATCACTTGGGACCGGTCCGACCACCCTGATCACGTTCCTCATCCAGGCAAGTACGCACTCGTCGTCGATCCCATTGTCGACAACTTCAGACTCACAAAGTTACTCATGGATGGCGGCACCAGCCTCAACATCCTGTACTACGACACACTAAGCCGCATGAACCTGTCAGAGGGTCAGCTGGACCACAGCAACCTCACTTTTCACGGCATAGTGCCCGGCAGGCAAGCAAAGTCAATGGGGAGCATTAGGCTGAAGGTAACTTTCGGACCAAAAGAGAACTACCGCTCAGAGTTCCTCCGGTTCGAAGTTGTCCCCTTCAAAAGCGCCTATCATGCAATCTTCGGACGACCGGCTTTCGCCAAATTTATGGCAAGGCCGTGCTACATATACAGCAAGCTCAAAATGCCGGGGGAAAACGGAACCATCACGATTTCCGGCAACTTCAAGAAAGCCAAGGAGTGTGAACGTGGTATGGCTTCCTTCGCAGTAGCCGTCATCCACCAGGAAGAACTCGCACTACTTGGGGCGGATTCAGACAACTCCATGCCCAAGCCAAAGATTGATGTCAAGAATACCTTTGAAGCTTCAGAAGACACCAAAAAGGCGGACCTCATCCGAGCCGACAAGTCAAAAGCAAGTCGTCATCGGCTCCAACCTTGACAGCAAATAGGAAGGCGTGCTCGTCGAGTTCCTCCGTGAGAATCGTGACATCTTTGCATGGTCGCCTTCCGACATGCCTGGTGTACAGAGGGAACTTGCCGAGCACTCACTCAACGTCATAAAAGGATCCAAGCCGGTGAAGCAAGCAACAAGACGCTTTGGAGATGAGAGACGCAAGGCTATAGGAAAGGAGATAAATAGGCTGAAGGTCGCCAATTTCATAAAAGAAGTTGTGCACACCGATTGGGTGGCAAATCCTGTACTTGTTCCAAAGAAGAATAAAGAGCTGAGGATGTGTATTGACTATACCGGTGTTAACAAGTGCTGCCCAAAGGATCCCTTTGCGCTGCCTAGAATTGACCAAGTCGTAGACTCCACAGCAGGCTCCGAGCAGCTTTGTTTTTTGGACGCCTACTCAGGATACCATCAAATCAAGATGAGAGAGTCGGATCAGCTGAAAACATCTTTCACCACTCCATACGGGACTTTCTGCTACATCACGATGCCGTTTGGCCTGAAGAATGCAGGGGCAACATACCAGCGTTGTATGTAGAATTGCCTGCACAAACAGATCGGCCGCAATGTTCACGTCTACGTAGACGACATCGCGGTGATGTCAAAAAAGAAGGCAGATCTCCTAGAGGATTTGGAAGAAACTTTTCATAATCTCCGGAGGTATCAGATGAAACTCAATCCCGCCAAGTGTGTTTTCGGCGTTCCAGCCGGCAAACTGCTCGGGTTTATAGTCTCAGAACGAGGGATCGAGGTTAATCCGGAGAAGATCAAGGCCATCCAAAACATATCCAGACCTACTTGTCTGAAGGACGTGCAACGTCTAGCCGGATCGGTAGCGGCCGTCAGTCGTTTCATAAGCCGCCTAGGGGAAAAGGCAATGCCTCTCTACCGGCTATTGAAGAAATCCGACAACTTTGAGTGGACAGTAGAGGCAGACGCAGCCTTACAACAACTTAAGGAGGCTCTCATATCTGCTCCGATATTGGCAGCACCTCGATCACAGGAACCAATGCTGCTATACATCGCGACAACAAGAGCTGTTGTCAGCGTTGTCTTGGCTTGGAAAGAAAGGAGAACGAAGCCGCGACGTATGAGCAACGACCGGTCTACTTCATCAGTGAAGTATTCTCCGCCTCCAAGCAGAGGTATCCGCATTACCAAAAGCTGGCTTATGGTGTATTCTTTGCCGCCAGAAAGCTTAGGCATTATTTCCAGGAGCACACAGTGACAGTAGTCAGCAAGGCACCGTTGGGAGACATAATCAACAATGCAGAGGCAACAGGTCGAGTTGCCAAATGGGGCATCGAACTTGCCGCCTTTGGTATAGTCTATAAGCCACGGGCCGCCATTAAGTCTCAAGCACTTGCAGATTTTGTCGCCGACTGGACAGAAGCCATGGAGGAAACGACACTCCCCGAATCAGAATATTGGGTCATGCACTTTGACGGATAAAAAATGCTCAAAGGCTCGGGGCTGGAGTCGTTCTACGCACGCCTAAAGGTGACAAGCTTAGCTACGTGTTGCAAATCCACTTCACAGCAACCAACAACGTTGCCGAGTACGAAGCTTTGCTTCATGGGTTACACGTGGCAAACGACCTCGGCGTCAAAAGAATCCTCTGTTATGGCGACTCAGATTTGGTCACGCAGCAAGTAAGCGGAACATGGGATGCGAAAAGCGCAACAATGGCGGCATACAGAGCCAAAGTTGACGAATTCGCCAAAAACTTCACGGGCTACGAAGTCCGGCATGTTCTAAGAGCTGAGAACGAGGCGGCAGACACACTTGCCAGACTAGGGTCAGAGCGCAAAAAGGTACCAAAAGATATTTTCCTGGAACATTTGCACAAGCCATCCATTAAAGGCGCCGATTTGATGGACCCCGATGCAGAAGAACCGGTAGAAGCGGCAAGTCTCGTTGTCTACTCGATACAGCCGGATTGGACTGTCCCATATCTCGATTTTCTAATCGACAGCAAGTTGCCGGAGGACGATGAGGTGCTCAAAAGGCAGATCATAAGGTGAGCCAAGGCATTCACGGTAATAAAAGGCGAGCTATATAAGAGAATCACGTGCGGCATCTATCAGCGGTGCATACAGTCAGAAGAAGGCCAGGAAATTCTGAAAGACATACATATTGGCACCTGCGGGCATCACGCTTCCGCCAGGTCCATTGTGTCCAAAGCTTTCCGCCAAGGTTTCTACTGGCTTACCGCCAAAGAAGACGCCGAGAACATCGTAAAAACATGCAAAGGCTGCCAGTTGTACGCTCGTCAACCTCACTTACCGGCACAAGAACTCAGGACAATCCCAATCACCTGGCCGTTCACGGTCTGGGGCTTAGACATGGTGGGTCCCTTCAAGAAGGCGAGTGGTGGGTATACCCACCTTTTGGTCGCTGTCGACAAGTTCACCAAATGGGTCGAGGCTAAGCCGATCAGCAAACTTGACGCAAGAACAACCACCAATTTCCTCTGGGGAATTATCTCTCGGTTTGGAGTTCCACACAGCATTATCACTAATAATGGCAGCAACCTATCTCAAGGCGACATAGAAGAATACTGCAGTGATCTGGGTATCCGGCTTGATTTGGCATCCGTGTCACACCCTCAATCCAATGGACAAGTAGAGCGTACAAACGGCCTAGTCTTATCAGGACTTAAGCCTCGTCTCGAAGCTCCATTACACAGGGCAGCCGACGCTTGGGCAGATGAGTTACAGTCGGTACTATGGAGTTTGCGCACAACGCCAAACAGGTCTACCGGCTACACTCCTTTCTTCTTAGTATATGGCGCTGAGGCAGTGCTACCTACCAACATGAAATACGATTCCCCAAGAGTTCAAGCCTACATCGAGCAAGACGTAGAAGGTGCAAGACAGGATAGCCTAGACCTGCTAGACGAAGAAAGAGACGTCGGTCTACATCGCTCCGCCTTGTACCAGCAACAACTTCGCCGCTATCATAGCCGAAGAGTGCGGAAGCGAAGCTCCAGAACAGGTGACCTGGTTCTCCGCCTAATTCAAGACAGAAAAGGCTTGCACAAGTTATCCCCGCCATGGGAAGGACCGTTTATAGTCACAAAGGCGCTGCTCAATGGTTCCTACTACTTGGCCGACATCTGCGACGAAGAAGAAAAGAAGAAGCGCAAAAAGGCGGCAGGAAAAAGGGGAACCAAACGCAAAAGAGGCATTGAAGATCCGTTCGAACAAACAAGACGCCTTGAAATATTGAGCAGCAACGTCCTTTCTACACTTAGCAATTTATAATTGTAATAAGTTATATATGATTATGAAATAAAAGTCTATGGTTCCTCATCTGTGTTGAGAAGCATGCCATCTTTTATCTTTTCTAGCAATCATATTTCCCCTATGTATCTAAGTTACCTATTTTTCTAGCTCCGTGCAAAGGTTCAAACTGGTAGATACTTGCAGCTTTCGAGCCAACCTAAAGCAAAAATAAACTTTTTGCGCCGCCTAATTCCTTTACCTCTGATTACTTATGTGTGGTTCGCCTAGTAGTATGTCTTTGGCACCAACATGTTGGCTTTGGTTTCAGATCCTAAACGCATGGCTTAGCCCTGGTTGTTTCAGCTAAAGTTACCGGCTGAGGTTCGTCAACATACAAAAAGTCAAACATATAAGTCAGGGTAAAATTAAGGCTGGCCATATAAATAAGGCAAAATAAAAACTTGTCAGCTAGTTTCTCGCCTAGCAGAGCAGCAACAAAAGTATATACAAATAATACAAGTTAAAGTTGCATTGTTTCAGGGGCTGGCAAATCATGTCAGAAGGAGGCAAGGAAAGGAAACTACGGCTCGGGGGGGCGTCTACATCAGGCTTGGGGGCTGACAACTTCAGCCCCAGAACTGTCACTCCCCTCCGCCTCGGCCATGCCGGCAGCTCCAGCTTCCCCTGCGGCAGGCACAGGATGGCGCCGGTAGAATATCGAAGTATCCACCATGTCGGCAACATGCGTGGCGTAGCCGGTGTCCGGGGCCTGCCCCCGGGGTAGGGGCAGATCCCGGAATAGTTCAATAAGGTGCCAACAGTACTTGACCTTTGGCGAGAGCAAGGGACACCTCCTGGTGTGCTGAAGGGGCAACTTGACCCTTGAGCGCTGGTAGAGTGCAAAGTGCCTCCTGGCAGGCGCAAGGGTCAGCTCTAGCAACTATAAATAGACACCCCCAGCCTTCACAATGGCAGCGCAAGCATCAGCGGGTGGTTGCTCTAAGAACTAGCTTCTCGAAGATGTCTTTGCTGATAGGCTAAGACATCTTCGGGAGGCTAGGCCTAGAGATACTCATCCGGGGACGAACTCGGACGCCTCCGGAAAGGATCTCGGATCTTGGGCTCAAGGAGACTCCCGGAGGGAGGTGTGTTCGGTTTTGCCGGATAGACAATCCGGGTAAGTGCTAACCGGAACGTCTATCTCGGTCTTGATCTTGTGCAGGAAAGACTCACGGGGGCGAGCAAGGAGATAACCGGCACGAGGGACCCCGGTAGGCCGTCAACGGTCTGTAGCAGGCTTTCCCGTATGTTGCGGGGGGAAGTACCATTCCGCCTGACACGGAAGCATGGTCACCTCCCGCCTGACACGGAAGCATGGTCACCTCCCGCCTGACATGGGAGCGCGTCAGCCGGTATGACAACGGTACGACAAGACACGACCTGCCTAGTCCGGCAATCCGGAAGGCTATCCGGGATGGGCCAAGGCATGTCTTGTCTCTGACAGGGGGACAATGATGTTCCAGGAGGGCGCCTGCTGTCCTTACCAAGATGATGACGAGGGGGCTACGCCGGATAGCGCGGCGACTAGGTCGCACTAGCCGGTGACGACCTGCCGATTAGGCCTCTCCGGTGGGGCCAAGCCGGTTTAGGGTTTCCGGCCCTCCTGGCCGGAACTCTATAAAAGGCGCCATAACTGCTTCTGTGAAGGAGAGACCAACTTGGGAGCCAAAGCTGTAGTTGCATTTACTCCTAGAGCATTTACTTCTTCATACCTTGAGTTCATCTAGTTCTTCGTGTTCTTCACTTTGAGAGATCTAAGAGCAAGTTGTAGCCCTTGTACCACAGTTATATAGAGAGGAAAGGCAGGAGTAGGGGTGTTACCTCCTCACGAGGGCCCTGAACCTGGGTATATCGTCTGTGTGTTGAGTGCCTTCGTGCATTTGTTCTTGTTTGTTAGATCTTTCCTCTATCGTACTGCTCTTGTTTCTAGTTCTTGGGAGATCTCGGTTATACCGGGATCCTCCCCGTGTGGGCTATTCAGCTCGCTATCCCTCCCCGGATCCACCAACGTCCATCGGCCCCACACATTAGCCATTCTATGGCATCTGCCGTGACACCACCACGACAGCCGGCAACGCTGTCCAGAACAGCGGCCGGCTCGACCTCGCTGCCGTCTTCATATGTAGACGGCATGCCTTCGGTGATGGCTTTTATCTCCGCCTCGGGGTAGTGCGCCATGAATAGTCCAAGCGCAGTCTTGGCACCACCCCGCGCCGCCGACTTCAGCAAGCTCTTGAGTAGCTTGGTAGCCTGCTCCAACATATTGGGCACATCGCTGAATTCGGTCGGTTCCTGGCTGCCAGAGGAGATGAAGAACTTGGCGGCAAACCGCTTGGACGCTGCCAAAGTCTCGGTGATCAGCTCGCATAGACGTGCAAGGCGATCTAGGCGGGGGCTGACAACCTTGTCGTCGCCCAAACCGGCGGGAACTGTATAAAAAATGAAACCATCAGTTTGGCTCAGGCTAAGCAAAATGGCAAAATCAAAATAAGGAGTGAGAAATTACCAAGGGCCGAGTTATGGAAAGCGGACAGCTCAATCATATGAGCCGCCAACGCGTCCTCAGCAGTTTGGGCGCGAGAAGTCTGCTTGGAGATCTCCTCGGCAGCCGTCTTCTCCGCCTCCGCCAACTTCTTGCGCAAGATTTCCAGCTCACCAGCGAGCTGGCTAGATTCCTGTGCAAATTTCAGCTGCTGGGCCTCCATCTCCTTCTGGTGATCCTCCTTCATCGCCAAGTTGGCGGCTACCAAATCGGAAGCTTCATTCTGGGCATGGTCTAGCAGTTCTACAAATATGGATTCGCTAACTAAATGATTGACGGCAACATAAGTTGAAAAGAGAGCTGAAGGCAAAAAAGATCAACTCTACCTTCATCTTTTTTGCGGGCCGCCTCCAACTCGGCAATCCGCAGGTCCTTGGCCTCGCAATCCTTCTTCAGGTCGCGGCAGCGCCGGTTTATCTCGACTCGGAGGAGACAAGCTCAACGTTGGCGGACACAAGGCCCTGCAGGAAAAAGCAAAGGCATAAAACATATTGTCGAATAACCACTAAGCCGGCAGCCAAAAATTTTGGACCTGCCATCTAAGTGCTCGGGGGAAAGACTATGTATATGCCGGAGTTATAAAAACTTACAGACAGGTCGCCCTCCAAGTCGGCGAAGGCCTGGGAGGTGAAGTTGGCAAAAGCCAAGGCGGTCTCCTTGGCCTCCTTAAAGGTGGACCAAGGGTCCCTAACTTTACCGCCTCCCGCAGTCGGGGCTGCCCTCTGGGACCCGCCGGCAGCCGCCTCCAGCAGCTCCTCCTTGGCGGCACGCGATTGGACGGCATCATCGGCCGTAGCCTCAGCCAAAAGAAGGGGAGTCTTGGGTGCGCGGTCAGCGAAGGAGGTCCTTGGCGGCGCGCCAGAAGCCAGAGTCGGGGGCTGGTGACGAGCGTCGCCCATAAAGCTGCCGCCCCGGGGCTGGGGAGTTGGCGGCATGGTAGCAGGCGAGCTGCCTTGAAGCCTCTTACCCTTGGAAAGGAGCCTGGTCGTCAACCGGGAAGTTGCGACCCTTTCCCTGTCAATAAACAGCAAGCAGTCAGTTCGGTGCCAATATTAAAGAAGCACGTCGACTGTTAAAGGCAGAATTGAGTACCTTCGGGGGATGTTAATCCCCGCGTTCTCGTCAAGGTTGACGAGAGCCGGCTCGGTAGCCGTTGCGATCTGTTTCTTCCTCTCGGCGATCGCCGTAGAGGAAGCGGCGCCGGATGCTTTGCGCTTCTTGGTCTTCCTGGCTTCCGACTCGTAGAAGTCGGGAGCCAGGTCATCCTCCCCCAAGTCGGAGATCTGAGAAAGAAGACAAGTATTAATGGAACTCAAGATTAGCCGGCGAAGCTGTCAAGAAGGGGCAAGGAGCAAGATATCTACCTCGATGGGAGGGTTGTCGTGGGTGTGCATGGGCACGCCCTCCACCGCCTTCACCAGCCCCGCCTTGACGAGGCTGCGGAGCCGGAACGCCAGGTCGGCAACCGGCAACCTCTCTTCGCTTACGCAGAGAGAGGCCTTGGCAGTAGGCGAATACTGACACATTTTGTGCCTGCTGTACCGCAGGGGGAGAATCTGCCGGCCGAGCTAGCAGATGACGGTGTCCACCCCATCCGGGTAAGGAATTCAATCCGCCTTTGAAAAAGGAGGAGTTCCTCCGTCAACTTGGGCACCGCCTCATCCCAGCATGGCCTGGGCATAGGCGGCACATTGACAAATTCCGGGACGCCAAATTGACGGCCCGGAGCTGCCATATCTTGGCAGTAGAAGAATGTGGAGGTCCAGCCCTTGAAGGATTCAATGTATGGTATCATAGGATACCATTGGCGGCCCTGGCGGCAGTTAAAAGTGACACTGCCGCAGGTTGCTAGCCCGCCGTCTGGCACGGTCTGACGCCGGCAATGAAAACAGTATCTGAAGAAGTCTAAGCTAGGCCTAATACCTAGGTAGCCCTCGAACAGAGCTGTGAAGCCGGCTAAGACTAGAATACTATTGGGCGCTATGTTGTGTGGCTGGAGCCCATAGTGATCTAAGACCTCGCTAAAGAAGGCGGAAGGCGGCAGCGCCATTCCCCTAACTAGGTGGGAGGTGAGGATTACCCGTTCCCCGGCTTTCGGAGCCGGGATGACGTCTCCTAAGGCGGCTCTCCATTGGCAGTCCTCCCGAGTGGGGAGATAGCCGACGGCCTCCAGGTCTTGGATGGCGTCTTCATTGACTATGGAGGGGAGCCAGTAGCGGGACCCGAGGTCAGCCGCTTCCTCTTCCTCGTCGACGGGAGCGCCTCTCGCCGCCGTCGCCGCGGTGGAAGATGGAGGAGCCGAGGAGACCGCCGCCGGCGCGCGCGGGGTAGGAATCTGAGAGGCGACGGTGGCGGCATTGCCCGTTGCCGCCGTCGTGGGACGAGATATCGCGCCGCCCATCGCTGTCGCGGGTACGGTTTCGGTCGCCGGACCACTGGACGCCGCGGAAAGGATGTCTTGGCCGGTGGACATCGCCGCGTGCGAAGGTCGCCGGAGGAGAACGCTCGCCGGAGTTCGCTCGAAGCAAGAAGCGGGAAAGTGGAAGAGCAAGGGGTCAAGGAGAGCAAAGGCAGGGGTGCAAAAATGAACCGTTCGGTTCCCTATTTATAGGTCCAGGCGTTGCTCCCTGTGCAAACGACGTTTTTAGTCGGACACGTGTCCAGCATCCGCTGCGGCGCATGATCGCACGATCTCAACGCCTCCTCTTTTCCCGCGATTTGTGATCATGGCGAGATTCCCACCTAGGCTGTTTTCAAACTGTCGTGAGCCGGCTAAGTGGAATCCGTCAAGAAGAATGCTCGGTGAAATTGCGAAGTAGCCGTTTTTTCCATGTTGGATAAAGGTGGCCGTGTGCCAACTTCAAGACACACTTGCCCCCTTTCTTTTGATTTTCAGAATGGTTCAAGTCCTGCAGCCGCCAACATTGGCAGATAGAGTATCAAAAAGAAGCCGGCGCCTGGAGAACTTCAACCTTTCTGGGGGCTAATTTTGGGGATATATCAACTAGGGGTGTCTCCAACACTGATCAATCCGGCTAGTCCAGGATGGCCCAAGGGTGGTAAGGCTGAAGCCTGCCGGGCGGCCCAGATAGCTGACATACAAGGAAGTAGGCGGACGGTCCAAGAGGGCGTAAGGCCGAAGCCCATCAAGCCACCAAGCCCAAGACGGAAGGCGGCAACTAAGGCCAGCTAGGTCTAGGACTCTGATTACTTGTCGGACAAGTACTTGCCTTGTATCCTGGGGTCTGGCTGCCTATATAAGCCGGCCACCAGGAAGCCTTTAGGGCACGCTTCAATACGCATCATACACATTGTAACCTGTTCACGGCTATTGCCCCATAGTGAATTATAGCAGCACGTAGGATCTCGCCACCGCTGCGGGATCCGAAGCTGGGTAAACTCGCCGTGTTCAATCCCGTCCTCGACGACACCAACCTTCTTCCCCACAATCCATACGTAGGCTAGAGGACCCCCGTCTCCTATCAATTATGCCGATACTACGACACGTGACGTGGCTGTCAGCCGCAAGCCCTTGGTCGTCCGAGCAGGTGCAGTAGTTGAAGTAGATCTCGATTTAACCGCCCGTGCGATCGGGATTGGTGTAGTAGACCCGATCCGCGCGGCCCTTGCTGATGTTGTCGATGCAGTCGACGCAGATGCGATCTTCCCGGGCGTGACAGGAGCGATCTTTGCGGGCGCGACGGATGCGATCTTCGCGGGTGCGGCAGATGCGATCTTCGCGGGTGCGACAGATGCGATCTTCGCGGGTCTTGATGAGGGCGGCGGTAGATTCGCCGATGCGGGTGCTGCCGCGCGTGGCGTGGTTGCCGCGGACCTGAGTATTCCGCGACTGTCGGCGAAGCAGCACACGGAGCCGAATGTGATGTGTATAACTTTGTCCAGATCGGCGTACACCGAGCGGCGAGCCGGAGGGTGGAGGACGTACTCGAAGGAGCCGAAGCGGATCGATTCCCTGGCGACGCGGACGTCAGTCTTCATTGCGGATGGAGCCGGAGCGACCATGATTCCAACACTTTTTTGACTTCCCACAGACGGCGCCAATTGACGAGGTAGTGACTCGGCAAATCCCAGGGTTATGCACCCCGGGTTGATTGATGGGGAGAGAGAGAGGTGTTGGTGATCACGACGGCTGACAAGCAAGGATTTACCCAGGTTCAGGCTCCCGGAGGATAACACCCTACTCCTGCTTGTCTGATTATTGATGCGAGTAGCGATTACAATGGCGAGATTGCGATCTCGCTAGGGTTTGTGGTGGTGGCTATGAGCGTGTCCTCTAGGACGGGCAACCCTCCTGGCTTTATAGGTAGCCAGGTCTCGGGCGGTTGGTACAGATATGGCAGGTTACAAGACCTAACCGAGTTGGACAAGGATACGTGGTACCCCGAGTGAGCCTTCTGTGGTCTTTTCCATGCTTGGCGCGACCCAGGTAGCCTTATGGTGGGCTAGTCGAAAGGTAGCCCCACGTCACTCTCCTCACCCGTCTCGGAGGGCCCGGAAGACATAACAGAGCTACTCTGCAGGCGAAGTGTCAGTTAGTCGGGTTAGTATGTCGGTAACGGAAGACCCCGGAATAGAAACTCCTACCACCAACCGGATTCCTAGCGAACAGATCTACCGCAGCCGAACAAATAAGAGTTAATCAACGCAAAAATGCTCGTGCAGCGTATGAAGTTGGAGTAATACGGGCAAGGGCGGGTGCGGGGCAGACACAACCATCTGCGCCGCATCGCCACTACAGAGTGCGCTCGCGGGCAGCGGCGTAACTCATGGACGCGCCAACTCACGGGCAAGCGCGATAAATCGCCACCGTGAAGAACTTCGCCGGAGGAAATGGTGGAACTCACCGGAGAAGAGGGTAGCACCGAGGCGCGGGAGTGTCGTGGACCGATGGTGGAGACGAAGAACTCCACCGGCGAGCTGCGGCAGCGATGCTCGAACTTCGGGCGCGACGGCGGCGGAGCGCTCGGGACGGTTATGGGGAAATGGTAGAAGATTGGGGAAGAAGAAGAAGTGACCGCTCCAATCCCCTATTTATGGGGAGCTCCGGAGCGGTTTCCAAGTTTCCCGCCCACGATCTCCCAAATCGGGGGTGGGATCAAATTGTGCCGAGCGTCACGTGGCGCCACCCGAAGCGTCCAATCCGGCCACACCGCGGGCCACACGGCCCCAACGGTTGGACTTCGGATCGGGTACGGCTCCCGGCGCGCGAACTCGAGCAGCTATGCGCTAAGTCAAGGAGCACTCGAGTGTTTCTCTGGCTTGACAAGACCCCGGGAGGGACTCCCCCCCTGAGGAGCCTTGTCCAGTACAAGAAGCGAAGTGTGTACCGGCATGACCGTATCCGGTGAAGGGCTTAAAGCTATCGTCTCGTTACACAAACACGGCCTCTCGGTTGGAATGATCTCGGGGTAGGGATGTCGGTGAAAGTCATCCCGCTCCCAAGGGCGAAAGTTGTCCCAGATTTCTTGGTTGGTTTTCTTCTTAAAGCTGATCCCGCACATCAAATTAAGTCGATGTACAGCACCAGCTTCGGGGACTAGTGTCGGGGGGCTGCCCCCCGGGTAGGGCAGATCCCGGTACAAATCAGCGGTGTGGTAACAGTGTTTGACCTTTGGACAGAGCAAGGGTCGTCCTGTGATGCACCCAAGGGGCAATTTGAAATTTCGAAGGTGGTTGGGCCCAAGGTGTCTCTTGGGGGGTGCAAGGGTCATCCCTGGAAACTATAAATAGCCCCCAGGCCTTCAGGGCAGCATAAGCACCAGCGGATGGTTCCTCTAAGAACTAGCTTCTCGAAGATGTCTTTGATAACAACCTAAGACATCTTTGGGAGGCTAGGCCTAGATGTGCTCATCCTAAGTGGTAGTCCGGAGAAGGGGTGGAACTCGGACGCAACCGAGTAGGGTGTCGGACCCACCGGTCTGTCGGAGTCCCCCGGTAAGATCCCGAGTAGACGAGAACCCGGATGTACCGGATAGGCTCCCCGGGTAGATACTAAGCGACTTACTTGTCTGGGTCCTGGCAAGCTATCTTTGGTGTGCAGGAAGGACATGCCGAACTGAACAAGGAGGAGACCAACATGGGGGCATGTCGGTCGAAGTCAGAGATCTGGTGCAGGCTTTTCCGCCTGACACGGGGGGAATTCCCATTCCTCCTGACACGGAAGAATGGTCACCTCCCGTCTGCCACGGAAGCGTGTCAGCCGGTACGATGACGCTACAACAAGATCAGACATGCCTAGCCCGGCAATCCGGAAAAGGCTACTAGGCATGGGCGAAGACATGTCTTGTCTCTGACAGAGGGACAATGATGATACAGGACGGCGCCTGCAGTCCTTGCCAGAATGGTGACGGCGGGGCTATACCGGATCGCACGGCGGCTAGGTCGCACTAGCCGGTATCGACATAACCGTTAGCCCTGACTGGTGGGACCGTGCCGGATTAGGGTTTCCGGCCCTTCCGGCCGGAACTCTATAAAAGGCGCCATAACTGCTTCAGAGGGGAGATGACAAACTTGAGGGTCAAAACTATAGTCTCATTTACTCCTTGTGCATTTACTCCTTCCCCTATCTAGTTCATCTAGTTCATCTTGTTCATCTTGTTCTTCACCAAGAGAGCTCTAGAAGCATGTTGTAGATCTTGTACCACACTTATATTGAGAGGAAAGGCAGGAGTAGGAGTGTTACCTCCTCACGAGGGCCCCGAGGCCCCGAGGCCCCGAACCTGGGTACATCATGTGTGTGACTTTGCCTTCGTGCATTTGTTTGTGTTTATTAGATCTTTGAGTGTGTTCTTCGGTGATCTTGAGCTTTCCGGCATCTCTTACCGTGTGAGCTCTCTAGCTCGCTAGCCCTCCCCGGATCAACCAGCGTCCATCGGACCCACACATTAGCCATCCTATGGCAGCTGCCGTGACACCCACACGACAGTTGGCGCCCACCGTGGGGCTGAGTGGCGCTTGTTGGACTAATTTCGGACGGGACCTTCTTCATCGACTCCGGCAAACTCCTTGAGGCGGGTTCCGCGATACGGCTTTCGCGGCAAATCGTCGTTGCTTCGGTCATCCTCATCTTCATCCGCGTCGCGCCGCGGTCGAGATTTCCCGAGAAAGCCCGGGGACTCGTCGCCGCGCACCCTCTACTTCAACGTGGCGCCGATGGTACATCCCCGCGCCCGCCTACATCCACGCGCCCGTGGCGGCGAGCCTGCATCGACCCTCTGCATCCGGCGCCTTCATGCATCATCGCCTCGGTTGCGGCAACACCGTTCATCTCACGCCCATGTGCAGCCACGACGAGCGCAACGACTGTGCGGCCTCTCGCGACTCCGCGGCTCGCCGTCGCTGTCCCGTCTTCTTCGCTGTGGTCGGCCCTGCGCCGTGACCGCGTCCTTGGCTGCCGCCTGCGCCCCCATCCATGGACGCGCCCGAGCGCTCGTGCATCGCTGTGCCCTGGCCCCGGCTTGCACGGCCCAGCCCCTACGCCCTGCGTGCGGAAACGCTCAGCTAGTCCCCGAGCAGCTCCCTTGCCCCCGCTGTTACCGGCAGCCACGGCCCGGTGCCTCCGTCCACGCCCATGGCGGTTTGCGCGCTCTCGACCACATCGACTGCAGTTCGCGGTGCCCCCACCGCATCGACTTACTGCGCCGCCGACCGCGCCTGCGCGAGTCACGCCTCTGCCACCGCGCCTTGCCTCACCAACTCTAGTCGGGCCGCACTCCAGCTCGCCGCTCTCTGCATCGCCGGCTGTACGTCCGGGCGGCCTTGCCATTCGCTGCAAGGGGAAAGGTGAGTGACCCGATCGATCGGGTAGAAAAAAAAAGAAAAAAAGGCTGATCCGGCCGGGTGGAGAGAGAAACAAAAAAGAAAAAGGAGAAAAAAGGAAGACAGAACTGAGTCCACTCATTTGGTCGGGAAAGAGAGAGATAGATAATAAAGAAATGAATGCAGGTAGCAAGTGCTCCTTAGATGTCCATGTCGGCAGAGTTGCTTCCGTGCGCCGAGGTGTGCATGTCGGCAAGTCGGTGAACACTGATAACCATGTCGGTAGGCCGACACACTGGCAAACTGAGTTACATGTCGATAATCCGACGTCGCGGATGATCCGGGTCCATTCCGGTCAGGTGGGCCGGGATCCCCGTGTCATCCGTCGTGTCGATATCGTAGACGCTGCAACGACATACACCCGCGTCGAGACTGTGATGTGAGTATTTACAGTATATTTGTATTGCATGCTTAGTGTTGATATCAAAATTTACTTGGGGACTGCCCCTTCGCATTTTACTCAGTTGTTTACCCAGGAACAAAATGTCGTAACCCGGGGACTGCCCTGCTGTGTCTGTTGTGTCCTCTGTTTATTTTTCCCTAGGAGCAAGATGTCTTGACCCGGGGACTGACTTACCGGTCAGTTGCACCTTGCATGCTTAGTCGGTAGAGTAACACGGATTAAATTTATTTATTTGCATGTTATATCTCGGTTCCGGCTATGTCGTTTGTGTGCCGGCACCCCAAAACTAGACTCGGGGAATGCCTATTTATTTATCCGCTTGGTTATCCGTGTAGTCGGTATGCCGAATAAACTTATAACCGTGTTTCGAAGTTAAAAGTACTGTATGCTATCGGATATAACCCCGTGACTTGACTGACGAACGCCTGAATGGTAGTCAAGAGCAGAGATTTTTGAGTATAGTGAACACGAAAAGAAATTCGGGGACTCGGTCTAAAACGCAATTCGGCATACGTTGTATGTGTGTTTTCCCCGGGAGAGAGATGTCTTGACCCGGGGACTTAGTTAACCGAGTCTGTATTCCTGTGCTAACTCGGCAGATAGTCGTATTTCCTATCTGGCATTAAATTCATTTTGACATGTTAATTAGAACTGTCGCTCCCGTTAAATATTTATTATACATGCCTGCCTAGACTAACATTAAAAGGGGATGTTGGTTTTACCGAGAGGATATTCATGTCAAAAATCTTGGTTATGTCGGTCATTATGTTGGTTATCTCGGATCCATCTTGTATTGGTTATTGCCTCAAGATGTACTGCATATGGTCTTTGGTATCGGCTTGCCGGGTTGTAATGGCATATCATACCGAATTGGTACCCATGTGGGATAATCGTTGGTTCTAAATGGCATCTCATCTCAGTTGTTACCCATGTCGGTTTGCCCATGTATCGCGGCATCATGCAAAATTTCCAGATCGCCCTTTATTTCGGTTTGCCAATGTATCATGGCCTCCTGCAATATCTCCAGATCGTCGTTTATGTCGGTTCGCCAATATATCACGGCATCATGCCATATCTCCAGATCCCCGTTTATTTCGGTTTTGTCAATGTATCATGCCATCGGGCAATATTTCCAAATCGTCATTTGTTTCGGTGTGTCAAAGTTCGCCAAAGGCAACACCGAGATACCGAAACATGTGCAAGTGCCCGGAGTGGCCGAGATACAGAGATATCCGTGATACGCCCAGGGTGGCCGAGATACCGACACATGTGTGATAAGCCCGGAGTGGCCGAGATACCGAGACACCCGAGATACCTTTGTGACTGTGTTTGGTTGGAGGCGTCTGTGTCGGTATACGCCCAGAGTGGCTAAACACAGGCACATGAGACTCTGTGTCGGTATACGCCCAGAGTGGCTAAAGGCCGACACATGAGGCGTCCGTGTCGGTATACGCCCAGAGTGGCTAAAAGCCGGCATGTGTTATATGTTCATGTCAAGCCGGTAGTGGCCGAAGACATCTATGTCGGTAAAACGCCCATAGTGGCTAAGAAACCGGCATATGATTGTATTTTTGCAGGTACCCGGTGGAGTAAGTGAAGACGGTGGTCTTGGTATTTTTTCTAAGTCTGCGCGCGACTCTGCGAGTCCCCCGCAGACTCGGGGACTAGTGTCGGGGATGTAATCCCCGGGACCCCTAAAAAGCATGACATTGGGTTTGGAGATTTCTTGGTGGCTACTTGTTTGTATAATTCTATGCGCGATTCTACGAATCCCCCATAGACTCGGGAACTAGTGTCGGGGATGTACTTCCCCGGTACCTAAAAGTTATGGGATTATGATACTGATGTTGGAAGTAAAAGAGAGTACAAGGGAATAAAAGATAAAGAAGAAGGCATAGAAATACAGCTTGGGCCGAGATCTCCTCAACTCGGTGCCACCGAGTTGGCTCTCTCTCGGTTGGACCTTAGATGGGTCAACTTTCCTCCCTCGGTGCGGACCGAGATGTACTCCAGCGGTGTTCGGACCACGAGGTATTTGTCACGGTCAACTCCTCCTTCGCCACGATCCCCTCCCCGAGACTGCAGCACCGCCTGGCCCGAGTTCTCCTCCGCCTGGCATCGCCCCAGCCTCCCCGCCTCGGCTGCCTCCGGTATCTCGTGCCCCAACCCGGCCGCTCGGTGCACCCTCTGCTCGACGTGTCTCCGCCTGGCACGGCCTCGCCATCGACCTCGAACGACCACGCCCGAGACTACTCCGACATCGCCTGTGCCACCGAGATCAAGCCAGCAACCCCACGACTCCTCCGATCCCGGATGCCTCCTCCACCTCGCCCCGGATGCGGGTAAGCGTGGCGCCTCGTCCTCAACCCCGGCATCATCCTCGACTCGGCGTCACTCCCGGCTTCCCCGACACGGTGGCACTCCCGGCTTCCCCGACTCGGCGTCACTCCCGGCTTCCCCGACACGGTGGCACTCCCGGCTTCCCCGACTCGGCGTCACTCCCGGCTTCCCCGACATGGCGGCACTCCCGGCTTCCCCGACACGGTGGCACTCCCGGCTTCCCCGACTCGGCGTCACTCCCGGCTTCCCCGACTCGGCGTCACTCCCGGCTTCCCCAACATGGCGTCACCCCCGACTTCCCCGACCGGCACGGATGATTCGGAAGACAGGCGCAAGCAGACAAGAGAAGGAAGCAGGCATCACGGGTCAGACCTGAACGCGGCATGGGCAGCCACTGCTACAGTGGCATGATGGGACAAGAGTACAATGCATGATGCAGTGAACAGTGCGGATGTGACCCTAGTAGTCAAGTTGTGAACAGTGTACGGCGCATAGTGTTTTTTGTCTCCTTGTCCCCGGCTTGTCCCCTGGGCTCTCTCTATAAAAAAGGGCACCATGAGGAGAGGGAGAGGAGGCACGGCACCCCCGCAGCCTCATTTTCCCCCTTCCATTTGCTCACCAAGACCTCTTAGAGGCAAATCTTGTCCAGCTCATGGAGCATCTCTTGTATCGTGCCGGTATCAGTGAGAAATATACCACAAATAGGATAGATGCTGCAGTAGGGGTTTTATCTCCTCACGAGAGCCCCGAAGCAGGGTAAATCCTCGCGTCCCCGTGTCGGTTATGTTTATTTGTGTGTGCTACTTAGCGCGCTATCCCTCCCCGAAATCCTCTCGCGCCCATCGGCCCCACAAATTAGCCACCCCGTGGCATCTGTCAGTTCGCCACGACGACACATGCCCTTCTCATTTGAATGTATTTAGACCATGTTTTTCAACTTGAGTCGTTAGTATATGACATAAGAAGACTATGTGCGTCGGTTTTTCATTTTTTCGATTATTTTTGGATTTTTTATGGTTATTTCAAAATCGGTGAAACGTAAGTTTGTCCAACATTTAAACAATTTTAAAACATGCAAATGAAAAACTGAGCATGGATCCTTCTTAGTCACTCCAAAATGAAGCTTTAGTGAGGTTTTTAAAAATTTCATGTTGCAATTCCAAAAACCACTTCTCTCCAACCTTAGACCTCATAGTTTGAGTTATGCGATATCACCTGAGATCCATACCCTTCTCCTTTTGAATGTATGTAGACAATGTTTTCAACTTGAGTCGGTAGTATATGACATAAGAAGACTAGGTGCGTCGGTTTTTCAATTTTTCGATAATTTTTGAATTTTTTATGGCTATTTCAAAATCGGTCAAACCTAAGTTTGACTAACATTTGAACAAGTTTAAAACATGAAAATGAAAAACTAAGCATGGATCCTTCTTAGTCACTCCAAAATGAAGCTTTCGTGAGGTTTTTGAAAATTTAATATTGCAATTCCAAAACCACTTCTCTCCAACCTTAGACCTCATAGTTTGAGTTATGCGATATCACCTGAGATCCATGCCCTTCTACTTTTGAATGTATGTAGACAATGTTTTTCAACTAGAGTCATTAGTATATGATATAAGAAGACTATGTGCGCGGTTTTTCAATTTTTCGATAATTTTGGAATTTTTATGGTCATTTCCTTTACAAGGAATCCGCAGCCGTCCGATTTCCTCAAGGAATCTGCGGCCGTCCGACTTCCTCTAGAAGGAATCTGCAGGAAGACTAAAGGCGATCCACGAGGAGCTAATTCTGCGATCTGATTGGACGCGCGCGTAGAACAAGGGCTGTACACCCGATGACGAGTGGACCACAGCGGACCCAACGGGGATTTTGGCTCACCCACCCCCATTTGCCTCAGTGACACAAAATGGGTATTTTGGCATACCAAATGCACCCTAATCCATATAAATTTTTCAAAATTTCAAGGTAGGGTAAACGGCCCCATTTCTAAGCAAAAATTGTGGACACGCTGAAAAATGTGTTTCAAATGAGCTGCAAAGGTAGGGTAAACGACCCCATTTCTAAGCCAACAACGGTGGAGTGGCTGAAAATTTTGTTTCAAATGAGCTCCAAAGGTAGGGTAAACGGCCCCATTACAAAGAAAAAATTGTAGTCACGCTGAAAAATGTGTTTCAAATGAGCTCCAAATGTAGGGTAAACGGCCCCATGTCTAAGCCAAAAACAGTAGACTGACTGGAAATTGTGTTTCAAATGAGCTCCAAAGGTAGGGTAAACGGCCCCATTTCTAAGCCAAAAACAGTGGACTGGCTGAAAATTGTGTTTCAAATCAGCTCCAAAGGTAGGGTAAACGGCCCCATTTCTAAGCAAAATTTTTGAACTCGCTGAAAAATTTGTTTCAAATGAGCTCGCAAAGTAGGGTAAACGCCCCATGCATTTCTAAGCTAATATTATGGACACACTGAAAAATGTGTTTCAAATGAGCTCCAAAGGTAGGGTAAACGGCCCCAATTCTAAACAAAAATTGTAGACACGCTGAAAAATATGTTTCAAATGAGCTCCAAAGGTAGGGTAAACGCCCCATTTCTAACCCAAAAACAGTGGACTGTCTGAAAATTGTGTTTCAAATGAGCTCCAAAGGTAGGGTAAACGGCCCGATTTCTAAGAAAAATTTGTGAACTCTCTTAAAAATGTGTTTCAAATAAGCTCCGAAGGTAGGGTTAACGGCCCCATTTCTAAGTCAAAATGGTGAGTGGACTCGCTGAAAAATGCGATCCAAATAAACTCCGAAGGTAGGCCGCAAAATGTGTTCATACGGACTTAAAAAAACATATGTTTGCGTAAGTTAGCTTCAAACCTTTTCATTTGTACCAAACATTTTTCATTCTTTTTTGACCAAGTTTGACAGTTTAGCGTACTCGCTGGAATGTACGTGCCAGTTTCCGTTTGGTAGCATTTCCCCCCTACTACGCGGCAATTTAAACCCTTCAATCCGCCTTCTTGCCACCCATCTCCGTTCTCACCGCCATGTCATCCCCATCCGAGAGCGACCCATCCGAGAGCGACTACGAGTAGGAGGAGCGCCGCCGGCGTGAATCGAATGCCATTGTAGTTGCAGCGAGGAGGAGGACCCTTGCTAACAGGAGTGGGAGCGCACCGCAGCGAGGAAGAGGACGCCCAACGCTGTGACGACCACCGCAGCGACGTCACGATAGGGAGGCTGGGTCCTCCCGGGCCGCGGCGACCCCACAGCCAGCGCCGCCGGCGGCAGCGTTTACCGAGTCCAGTGACGACGACGAGTCCTACTCAAGTCTCGAATCGCTCTCCACCGACGACGGCGCGGACCTACTCAGGATCGTCGACCAAGTCGAGCTGGATGCGCAGAGTTTTCACCAAATCCGTGCGTTCGGAGCACCGCACGGAGAAGCGTTGACGTTTTGATGCCAAGTTTGAGGAGGTGATGAACGATGTGCGTCTGAAGCACGCCAGCGGCTCAACCAGGCCTGCGCCGCCTTAGTTCAGATTTGGGAGTACTAGCTATAGCTATGTCCTTCACGCCAATCGCGTACTTACGTTACATCTCCATCTCCCCCGCCAGTCTACGTTAATTTATGTCTACATTGATCATAGGGCAGAACGAGCGGCACGTATCTATTCATGTTTATCCGTTCTAGCGTGCAAGGAAGAATCTGAAGCAAACCAATATTTACGAGTCGTACGATGAGAAACATCTGAGAGCCTTCCAGTTCGTGGCACTGCCTGCACATTGAATACGTGCGTGGCATGCCGTAGTCCACCATGCCGTCCATGTAGCGTGCACGGATAGGCATGCCCATTGAACGCATCGCATAACTGCTTGCTCACCACAGCTAGCGTAGCCTAGCCGTCATGTCCTATCACGGTGTAAATGCATATGTCAAACAAGATAGACGATCAGAATAAAGATTTACTCCATAGAAACAAACGATTATCTCCATATAACACAGCCAGTTACAAGAACTATACTACTACTACACCTACTATTATTAATACTAATGCTAACACTTCTACTTCTTCTTCTTCATGGGTGCTGCGGTGGACCGACGGTGACATCAGAGTCCATGTCGTTAGAGTTCCCCTCGCCAGGGATGTCCTCGTCGACAACATTGGGCTCGGCAATGGGCGCAATGAAGACGGGCGCGGGCGGTTGGTCCCCGACAGCAGGCCCGTGCTCCTCGTCGGACTACGGCTCATCCGAGGACTTCGATGCCCCGTACTCGTATACTGGGGATTGCGGCGGAAGATCTCCACACGCCACTTCGTATGGTTTCTCTTTCTTCTCACGTAGAGGGGAGAGACCTTTCTGCTTCCGTCGACGGTTCTTATCTGCTAGCCACTCCTCTCGCTCCTCTCGCTCCATCTCTTGCATGTTGTGCAGTTCCTCAGGCGAGTAGAGCTCCGAGTCCGATATCGGCGAGTAGGGGGGGCTCTACGGCGAGGGCGGGCTCCACCGCATTTTCGAGGGAGGGAGGGGGAGAGAGAGGGAGAAAAAATAGCGTTTCTCCAGCAAGGGCGGCCCCCTTTTATTAGCCGCGGCGGGGAGTGGGCGGGCAAACCCTAACTGACCCGCGCTGACCCCACGTGCCAACCCCACGCGACAACCCCACACGCCGACCCCACCAGTCAGACTAGCGCCCCGGCCCCACGCGCCAACCCCACGCTGACCCCACGCGACAAACCCACGCGCCGACCCCACCAGTCAGACTAGTGCCCCGGCCCCACGCGCCGAACCTCACGCTGACCCCACGCACCGACCCCACTAGTCAGACTAGTGCCCGGCCCCACGCGCCGACCAAACGAAATCTCAACCGAGCCGCACACTAGCCGAGCCACGGAAATTCCAGTCGAGCCGCGCGAGGCCGACCCCACCAGTCAGGCCAAGTGCGGGTCAAAGGAGGTTGGCTAGAGGGAACCGAGCGTTTGGGTGATATGCGAGCAAACCAGGGCACAGAACAGAGAAACATCACGGGTATGGCACAGACCGAAAGAACTCAGCTAGGTATGGCACAAAACCAATTGACCCCACGGCTAAGTCGTGCTCGATCACCTCCCTCGGTACACCGGACATGTCTGACGGAGTCCATGCGAACATGTCAGAGTTTGCCCGGAGGAAGGCGACGATCACGCTTTCCTATTTGGGAGGCAGAGCCACGCCAATGGTGACGCTAGCCCCCGAGCCCTCAGCCCCCGAGCCGCTGGAGCTCAGGGAGACCTTCTTTGTGTAAGATGGCTCCTGAGAGAACAACTTCTTCTTCTTCTTGGGCCTCTCGAGAGGCTCCATGTCCTCTTTAGACGGAAATGCATTGGCGGCTGCGTTGTAGGCATTCTCGACAGCGCGCATGGCGTCCAGGACGTGGCCGTGGATGGAGATGGTGCCTGCGCTACCGGGAATCTTGACCATGTTATAGGCATGATGTGTGACGGCCATGAACTTTGCGAGGGCGGGGTAGCCACGGATGGCGTTGTACGGCAGGCCGATATGTGTGACATCAAAGTCGATCAGCTCAGTGCGGTAGTTCTTTTGCGTGCCGAAGGTGATGGCTAGCCGGACTTACCCCAAAGGCTCGATTGAGCCACTGGTGACCCCTGTGAATGGACTTGAGGGCATGATCCACTCTTAGGGCACCTGAAGCGTCTCGAAGGTCTCGACAGAGATGACGTTCAGGGCAGCGCGCCCATCAATGAGCGTCTTAGAGACAACAATGTTGTTGATGGTGGGGAGCAGACCAGGGGGAGGGTTCCAACAATCTTCGTGGACTTGGGGTGGTCTTTGTCGTCGAAGGAGATGGTGTACTGAGACCACTTGAGGGGCCTGGAGACCTCGACGCTTGGGAGCGCGGCGTTGAGCTTGCGGGTGAACTGCTTGAACTGGTTGTTCGACTTGGGCGCCTGAGCTCCGCCGAGGATGCAAGCCATAGCCCCTCTCCGGGTTGTTGTTCTTCTCGGCGGCGTTGGCCTGAGTGCCTGGTGGCTTCTGGTAGCCGCCCTTGCGTCCGCTTCCACGGTAGCCACGTCCTTGGATGCGGCTGCCGCTGCCTCCAGCTTGCTCGCGCTCCTTGCTTAGCCTCTTGAGGTTGAAGCAGGTCTCTGTAGAGTGGCCACGCTTGTTGTGGTAGGCGCAGAACGGACGGTTGTCCTCCATATTCTTGCCAGGATCGGGAGAGTCCCTGCGGGAGCCCTTGGCGTCAGGCTCTGCCGCGAAGACTACGGTGGCATTGCGCTTAGGCTCCTCCTTCTTCTTGTGGCTCTTGGACCCCTCAGCAGGGTTGTATCCACGCGAGCTCATCTTGACGAAGAAGAGTCCCTCTTCAGCCTTGGCACACTTGTCCGCCAGGTCGAACAGCTTCACCACAGAGGTGAGCTTGTCGCGGGTGCCCAGGTTCTCGAGCATCCTGCGGTTCGTGATGCCCTCGCGGAAGGCGGCGATGACCTGAGTGTCAAGGATGTTCGGAATCTTGTTCCGCAACTGGCTGAAGCGCTGGTAGTACTTGCGGAAGGTCTCTTCCTTCTTCTGCATAGATTGTTGTGGGTCATCGTGCGCTCGTACGTGCCCTTGAAGTTGGTGACGAACTGCTTGCAGAGCTCCTCCCACGAGCCACGACAGCGCGGAGTCACGAAGCGCGTGGGAGAACTAGTCGGCTATGACCTTGTCGTCTCCTCCTGCAGCCTGAATGGAGGTGGTGTAGAGCTGCAGGAACTCGATGGGGTTGCTGGAGCCGTCGTAGCCCTTGGGGAGAGCTGGCCTAAACTTCTAGTGCCGGACCACGCGGTGCAGAGCACGGGTGAACGCCATGCAGCCCGTAGCGTACGTGGCGACCCCGTTATGCAGAGCCCCGCACTTCTGCTGGCCCTCCTGGCCAATCTCCTCCACGAGGCTGTTCTGACGGTCTCGCTGGCGCTCGATCCCCACACGTGCGTCCGACGCGGTGCGCTGCACGATTTGGCAGTCGTGCGGCGAGGACGCGTGGGAGACAACCCTCTACGTCGCGGCCGGAGCGGGTCCCGGAGGAGGCGGAGGCGCGTCAGGCGCAGCCGTTCCCGCGAGAGAGTGGTGCACAATCGACCGCGACGGAGCAGAGCGCGTCGTGGCGATGCCGACTGTAACATCCCAATATTTTGGAATGTTTGAAAATCACTAAAATTTGAAACTTTAGTTTTTATTAAAATAAAATACTAAAATTATAATAGAAACCAATATATTTGGCAAGGTGATTTATCTTATAAAATGTTTCATTCCAAATAGCTGATTTTGAATATTTAACTTTTGGCTATTTATTAGACTCAAAAACCATATTTGCAAAGTGCCTTAAAGTTATTAAAAGTATGCCTAATTTGTAAAATGATTTTCATGAATAAAATCAACATAAATAATGAAATGTTTCCCAAATATATTTTAGGGAATTTCAAATAATGCATATCATTTTCAAACTTAAGTTCGCATAAAGTGTTATTGGTTTGAAAACGAGTCCATTATACTTTTCATTTCTTTTCAAATATGTGTGTTATGTGATATTACTGTTTTACTAAAGTTAAATAATACTCCCTCCGTTCCAATGAATATGGCGTATATATATTTTCAAAATTTCACCATAATTTAAGGCGCAGGGTGCGGTTTACTCCTTTTCTTCCAAAACTGCCCCTGCCTTGTATGGCGCACGGGGGAAGTAAAGCAAGAAAATCGAGACAGGATCAATAACTGCAGCCCTGCTATTGGCGATCTTTTTTTTTTTAATAATACGATTTTTTCTGCCAAATTTGGAATCTAGCGCGCGGAGGGGGGGAATTCCAAAACTAGGGCGCGGTCGGTGTGGGCCGTGCCGATCGGCACAGCCCGTGCCGAAATGTCGACGTCGGCTGGACCCAGGCCGACAGCTGCATGCGCCTGCACGCGCGCAGAGCCTGCCCCCCCTTTCGGCAGCACAGGCGCCGATCGGCACCACCCGTGCCGATCTGGGCTAGATAAAGCCCCCGCGCGCCGGCTCCTTCTTCTTCCTCCTTCCTTTCTTCTTCTCCTTCCTCCTCTCCTTGCAGCAAGCTCTGTTCTTCCTCCCCCACGAATACTCAGCAAAATCTTGTCCAAATAATTAGTGTGAGCAGTTTAGATTGTTAGGAAAGGAGAGAGCAGGAGTAGGGCTTGAAGGATCTGTTCCTGGAGTAGATCTTCGTGGATTCGTTTTGAGAAGAAGAGGTGGAGGTAGTGGTGAGAGCTCGTGTTGGAGGAGGAGGTGTGGTGGTGGAGCAGTGGTGGCGGTAGATTGAGGCCGGCAACGGAAGAAACGGGCTTTCCACGCGTCAAGGGTAAACCCTAAGTAATCACTAGATGAATCTTGTTTAGTATTATGTATGAGTTATCTGTAATTTTTTTGCGTCGGTGCATGTGATAGTTGTAAATGTACAAATAGTTTGTCGGTGGCTGTATGTTATGTTGTCGGTGGATGTCGGAAAAAACGTTAGAAGTAGTTTAGATTTATGTTAAACGAATGCGTTAATATAGTTGTATAAATAATTATGTCGGATGGATACGTTAAAAAGTTGTTATATAAATTACTTTGTCCGATGGATGCGTCAGTGGGTGGAGGGTGGTTAGTGTGGCGGTCGATATTTATGGGTGTATGTCGGTTCTTTGTTATTATTTGAGAAGGACTATTAGTAATATTGGTAATATTTTTGGTGGTCGCAATATTTTGTAGCGTATTATTTGACGGAATTAATTTGTTTAGGTAATGGAAGTCGTTGATTTTGTTGTGCACTTCGGCGCCGGTAATGTCCGTGTTACGGAGACTGGGGTTGATCTTAGTGAATTTAACAATATGGTGATGCAGTTGCCAGACCCAGAGAGAGCTAGAATAGCAGCAGTGCAGGAGTTTTTCACTGGAAATTTTGGGTATAATCCTAATATGTTTACGGTTAAGATTCAGTCAGTGTGGTGCAAATCCCGTACAAATAATTTTCGGGAGTTGTTACCGCTGGATCGAACTGGTCAGTGGATAGCTTGGCTAGCATCATGTAAACGGCGAGGCACCCAACCAGAAATCCTACTGATATTTTATCCGAAGCAGAACAATTTAGAACAAGGAGGCGGAGATTTTCAGCATGGAGAGAGCAGTGATGCTACTCATTCAGAAAATGTGGACATTCCTGCACAGTATGAGCCATCACTCAGTGTTGAGTTGGAAGGGCCTCCGCCACTTGGAGAGGCTGATGCGGATGAGTATGAAGGTACTATGCAAGAAGAGATGTTGGCTGAAGATGAGGATGGTGTTGCAGAAGATCTTGATTCAGGTGATGAAGATGTTGGAAATGAGGATGAGGTAGATAATGATGAAGAAGATAATGTTGGAGATGTGCCGCTTCCTGAGTCCTGGAATGTCGACACTTTGCCGATTCCTCACTCGTGGGATCTCGACAAGTCGAATATGACAGCTGTGGATGATGGATATCATCCGGCATGGGAGTACCGAAGGAAAAATGTAAGAATTGGAGTCCAGTATAACACAAAGCAAGAGTTGAGGGAAGCCGTGATTGAGTGGGCATTGTCCACGCAAAGGGTTTTCCGTACTGAGGTGTCAAATAGTCGATATTTGACTATGAGCTGCATTAATATTGACTGTCCAGCAAGGGTGCATGCTCACGTACCGAAGTACGACGTGCTTTGGGTGGTTTCAGATGTCGTACCACACACATGTGAGATCTCTAGTACGGTGCCGAACCATCCAAACCTGTCTTCAACTCTCATTGCACGACTCTTGTTCAGTGAGATGGTGCGGAAGAAAGACATGACCGCGAGAAGCATTCAGTTGGCAGTTAAGAGTAGATGGAAAACAAAAATTCTTTATGGGAAGGCTTGGAGAGCGAAGCAGAAGGCTCTAGAAATGAGATTTGGGACATTTTATGATGCTTATGATAATGCTGTCAAAATGGTTTCCACGTTGAGAGAGCGAAATCCTGGTACAGAGGCAACAGTCCAACTAGTAAAAATTCCTGGGCATCCTCAGTTGGCTGTGTTTGGCAGGATGTTCTTCTCTTTCGCCATATCCATTGAAGCTTTTAAGTATTGCCGGCCAGTGTTGTGCATCGATGGCACATTTCTCACGGGCAAGTACAAGGGTGTTATGCTTACCGCAATAGGTGTGGACGGCAACGGACAAATCGTTCCTGTTGCATTTGCCTTTGTTGAGAGTGAGAATTATGATAGCTGGTTATGGTTTCTGAGGCTGTTGAAAAGCGGTGTTGTGAAGGATAGGCCAAATGTATGTATTCTTCATGACAGGCATGCAGGTCTGTTGAAGGCAATCAGGAAACTAGAGCAGCCCGCCGATGATGAACAAACTCCGTGGACTGATGTGCAGAGTCGATGGTGCATGAGACATATGGGTGCTAATTTTTATTCTTGCTTCAAGAGTAAACGTCTTATGAATCTGTTCAAAATACTTTGCAATGTGAATCAGCAACGGAAGTATGACTTTTTATGGCAGAGGCTCACCGAATTCACGCAGAACTAGGTGAAAGAAAGAAGAGCTGCACAGGCGACGGCAGTTGCTGCTCACGTGGCGGCGGCACAAGCGGCAGTAGCCGAAGATTCAGAACCAGTTGGGTTGTGTGATTTGCCTGGAATTGATCCACCTGGCACAAAGAGGAAGAAAGGAGCACGCATCCGGAATTTTGAAGAATGGATAGAGAAAGAACCGCCAGTGAAATGGTCTTTGTTGCACGATGCACATGGAGCGAGATATGGCATCATGACAACCAACCTTGCGGAGATATATAATTTTGTCCTTCGAGGTAACCGTGGTCTGCCACTTACAGCTCTCGTCGAGGGGATTATGCATGGAACAATGAATTATTTCAGAGATAGACGTGTGGAAGCCGTGAATCATTGTCAGTGGTACCCTGGCACACCTTACTGTCGCAAGATAAGAACATACATGGAGAAGAAGACACAGAAGGCTCGGTTCCACAACGTGGTTCGAGTAGGTAATGAAGAAGCTAGGTATGAGGTGCGCCTGCCGACAGACAGATTTGGTGATAGCGTTCAGAGAACCCATGAGGTGTTCAGAGAACCCATGAAGCTAGGCATGAAATCGTCGTCATCATCGCTGGAGTATACCCAGAGAAATGAACGACCATACCTCTCACGTATGTCTTGAGTCCGATGAATCGGCGCGTTAGTAACATGCCTATCGAACTTATCCGCAAGCCTCAAGACTTCAGCACGGATTTGTTCTGGGGTCCTATACGGAAACCCATCTCGGCATAGCCTCGCCCCTAGCAAAGCGAGATGTCTCTCACTACCAACAATTTCTTCAAGTGGAATTTCCCTACCATCTACCTTCAAATAGGTGACAATCTTAGCTAGCTGCTCGGATGCGGCTATATGAAAGCCGGACACACACTTCTCACAAGGTACAATACACACCATGCTGGCGCTCTGTGAGAGTACCCCGCTTAGCCTAGAGTGGTTTTTATAGGACATTTGAGGTGAAAACGGTCGCGAGAAATGGTGCCGGGCGGGAAACGGTGGCGGGAGAATTTGGGCGGGAAACGGTGGCGGGAGAATTCTAGCGGGAAACGGTGGCGGGAGAATTTGGGCGGGAAACGGTGGCGGGAGAATTCTCGCGCGAAACGGTGGCGGGAGAATTTGGGCGGGATACGGTGGCGGTAGAATTCTCGCGGGAAACGGTGGCGGGAATTTGGGCGGGAACAAATTCTGTAAGAAATCTTGTACATCACCTCTCTGAGCACATTTCGGCACGGCCCATGCCGAAATGTGTTCGCCCATGAGAGCTCACGCAGGGCCATGCATCCGTCGGCATGGCTACTGCCGACCTGAACATTTCGGCAAGACCCTTGCCGATCGGCACGGCCCGTGCCGATCGGCACGACCCAAACCGACAGCGCGCTATTTTTGATTTTCCCGGATTCCGCGCGCTAGATTTCAAATTTGTAATAAAAAATCGTATTATTTAAAAAAAAACTCTGCTATTGGCTATGCATGCGGAGGGATTGGTAGTTATTGTGAAGTTGGAGAGAGAAAAGAGGAGTCGTGGTTGCATGCCGAGATATACAAGGAAAGAGCAACCAGCTCACTGTGATTGAAAAAATGACGGGACGTGACTCATGATTTAATAGGGGTATCTTTGAAAAGATTTGCCTACGCTGAGCCAGACAATTTACGCCTTGTTCAAAGGAATGGAGAGAGTAATGGTTATTGGAAAAATATGTTTAAAAAAGTTAATTTATAACATTTGTAAGTGTTGTATTTTTATAAATTTATTTAGCCAAAAATTATTTTAATTAAGCCATATTTTTGAATTTAATATAAATTGTCAAATTTGTTTTTAATAAACATTTCAAATTTTGAATTTTAAAAATTGTTCAAAACATGTCCAAAATCGGTTTAACACAAAAATATGATTTTTCAAAATTTTTGAAAATTTATTTTGCTTAATTTGGACACTTAAAACAAAAGATATAAAATAAATAAGAAAAAAAACCAGAAAACAACAAAAGAAAAATTGATAACGTCATCAATGACATCATCGTCGTCAACCTCAATAACTCCCGTGCGCATTGATTTAGGCGTTTCTTCCCGAATTGATTCCCGACGTTTTAAATCTCCAATTGAAGTGCCGTTTGTTCCTGATAACAGCCCTCGTCTCCCTCTCCTTTTCCCCTCTAATTTCTTTCCAGTACGTGCCCCGAGGCTGGAGAATTTCATCGTCGGAGTTCCTCCAGCTGCCACCATATTTCTTTGATTCCGGCGAGCAGAGTGAGTCCCCGCCGCCGATTCTTGGTCCTTCCTCTTTCCCACGTCCGTGCACTGCTCTAAACACCCTCCTCGCTTCATTTCCGTAGCCAAATCGTGGAGGCCGAGCTCGACCCGAAGGTCATCGTCGCCGTCGCCACTCCGACCGCCTCTCCTCGCTGCCCCAGCACGTATTCGAGGACCCGGACAGTTCCATCGCCTCCACCACGTCGTGCCGCACTTCGTCGCCACTTTCCCGAGCCGGGGAAACTACCGGAGTAACGAATTCGTCCATCGCCGAGCCGCCGCCACCACCATCTCCTCCAACTCCGTCCGCCTCTCCACGCAGCTCCGGGAAGCGCCGCTCAACTCCGACACCGTCTTCGTCTCCACCATGTCCAGCCGCGCGTCTCCGTCGTCTCCCTCGTGCCCAGGAGCTTCCGAAACGTCGTCGCCGTCCACACCCGACGCCGGCGCCGTCACCTGCCTCGTCTCCGGCGACCTCCACTCACGAGGTAAGAACCTCTCCACCAGAGTCGTTCGATCTAGATCATGCGTGCCAGATTAGATCTTGTCTTCAAACCGGTTTAGCCAATAGGAAAGTGTCGCGTGGCGCCCCGTCAGCGTGAGTCAGCGCACAGTCAGACCCCGCGTGTATTTTGATTTTTTTTAAATAGAATTAAATGACAGTTTTGCAGAAAACGCCCCCATAACTTAGATTCAATATAACTTTTTACTGGTTTGGTCAATTTTAATAAATTTATATTTTTGGAAATCCCTTAACTTGTAGAATATTTTAGTGCTGTTAGAATTCAAATTTGACTAGCTTAAATAGATTCAAATTTTAAATTAAGAGTTTGAGTAAATTTGTCATAACTTTAAATATTTTAGTTCTAATATTACATTAAAATTGTTTTACAAACCATAGAATATTTGTAATATGATGCCTCTGTTAGAAAATATTTTTGAGCATTATTTTGACAATTTAACAATTATAGGTTTAATTTGAATAGCTTGAGTAATTTTGACATAACTTTTGATAGAAAAATCATTTTTGAGTAAACTCAGTTGCTACAAATTTTTTTAAATGCCCCCTGTCCATTAGCACTGTTTATAATTTTAAGTTATAAAAGGTTAATCGCATAAAACTTTAATCTTGCATTTACTCCTTTTATTATATTTTGCAATAATATAAATTAATTAAATTGCATTTATAGCTTCATGCATACTTTATAAATATCACAAAAATTAGTATGATGTTTCTTATGATTAAAAAGTGCATTGCATGCATAACATATTTTATCGTATAGTTATACTCCTCAAAAGGAAACTCCTACCTTATTTTTGCTAAGTAGTTAGTTAGGTTTAGTTTTGACATAGTGTTTTGGTAATGTGTTGTGTACTTAGACACTTGGGATCGTCAACATGGATTCTTAACATGAAGACTAGAAGGCAAAAGAAGACATAGCCAAGAAACAGACTGCTGAGGCATCTCCACGAAGCAAAATACTTAGAATAAAATCAAGAGGAACTTCAAGAAGACCAACCTCTTTTTTTCTCTAAGTCTTTCTCTCTTCTTTTCTCTTTATTTTAGACTTCGTGGTGGCTAAGTTATATCCAAGACCAGCCCTGGTGATATCAAAATCATCAAGTCTGAAGAATCATCTAGTCTAAAGAAACATCAAGTCTACAAAATTTCAATGAAGACATCACACCAAGGAGAAAGCTACAAGGAAGCAAGGAGAAGATTCCCGGAACACCAACTACATGCTTCTTTCTATCTTTTCCCTCTTTCCTAATTTTTGTCTCCCACTTTGGACATAAACTCCTTTTGATCATGATATTACCACCTTTGAAGTATGTTGGATCCTAGCGGCATGGTGAGATGAAGCGACCCGGAAAATAACCTTACATGTACGCGTACATGAGACATGTTCCACAATCATGAGTGGCTGGCCGGGTGTCTATCTCTCTCACTATAGTGAATATCCTTACAAAGAGTGGTTAATGATTGTTGATCACCTTGAAGAATGGACTTAGTATTTTATCTAAGTATTTATGCACATCATGACTAAGTACTTAAAGTGCTAACTGAAGATGGATAAAACTACAAGGGAGTTGAATATTCTGAGACAAAACATGTGAAGACTTGGAACAGCCTTACAACTTATTCAAGTTGATTTGTAACAAAGTTATTTTTTCCAACCTATGACCTTAGTCTTTAGTCATTTTTGACCAACATATTTGCCTTGCTTTAACTTAGAATATTTTCATGACATGACATGCATCTCTAGTCCTTAGAAATATTTTGCACGTCATGCATAAACATATTTTTCCTTAGAATTTTTATGAAACTTGTTTGTTCATTATATATGTGTTTGTATGTGTTGTGTTGTTGTATTTTATGTTGATTGTTGTATTGTTGTTTGTCTATATTGTTTAGATTGAACGAAGAGCTCCGAGTTACGTTGAAAGGAGTTGTGAGCACCGACAACTTCCAAAGGCAAGTGGCACACGCATAAACTTCCTAGTATTTTTCTATGCATTAGTAGAGTATTTTTTATAAGCATGTGTAGGATAGTATTGCTATGCAAGCCATGTTTAGATTCCCCTATTCATGTGTCTAGGTACCTATATAATACTTAGTAAAAATATTGATGATATGCAATTGATGATAAGTTTTACAAAATGTTAAGCGACTACTCAGGGTTGTGCTCATGGTTGTCTTCGCCCAAGGTAGTTTCTACTATACATAGGGCCATGAGCATGGTGGTTTTCACCTGAGAGTACACATCCACTAAATTAATGAATCACCTGGGTGGAATGGTTGAATGGTTTATGTTGAGTGGCTACTCAGGGTTGTGCTCGTGGATGTCTTCGCCTAAAGTACTTTCTACTATACTTAGGGCCGTGAGCATGGTGGTTTTCACGTGAGAGTACACTTGTGGATTGCCACCCAGGAACAAAGGGATTTGAAGTTACTCCAAGTGAAGATTGCTTTTAGTGCAGCCATTTCCAATATGGGTTCTGACTTGATCAACTAAGTTGCATGGACTCGCCCCGGCTTGACAAGCAGATGTAGAGGGGTTAGGTGGAACGGGTCAAGACAGTATGGGGTGGGAAAATGCTTCTGGAATATCTCGTATCATTCTTCTCCTTTTCCTTATCACTTCTAGAGTGTAAGGATAGTTTGGGCTAAATGGGTACAATGGTGAACATGCACAACCTCTGCAGAGTGTAAAATCTAAGTACTTAGCCGTGTCCCCGGTATGGACAATTTGAGCAGCTGTTTAAGGACGTCAACGGAGGATCCCACCATTCCAATTTCTAAGTTAAAGCTTGATGGGTGAACACGGGTAAATTGAGACAGTGGATTTCATGCCACGGATGTCTCGAATTGAAAAGAAGTATTTTCAAAAGATTTAGGAATAACTGGCTTTATGCAAAATAACCTTGAACTCCACCAGCCAAATATGAATATAGGTTATTAGAGTTATTCCTCTAAGTGTTCACCATAGTGTCACTTGCCAGTTCCATTTTAAATGGTTCTGACCCACGTTGTTGCAATATTTTTCTTATTGCAATTTGTTCAGATGACGAGTGAGGTTTAGTTTACGGGTTTCGAGTCTACAACCAACATGTTTTCGCCTGTGGCAACATGAAGATGATGGAGACTCGCTGCTATTTTCATTTCCGTTGTTTACTCTTTCAGTGCTAGCCTTATGCTATGCAAGTTGTAAAGAATATTTTCTAAGTCTGGATCATCGATGTAATAAAATTGATACTTTGTTGTGATATTACATCGTAAACTGTGTGTGCAAACGAATCGATCCAGGGATTTGCACTATACACAGGTACCTTGCCATATTTTAAGTGCAGGTACACTACACCGACGAGGTGGTTGAGGCGTTCCAGCCATTGGTCGTGGTCCTCCGGGTTAGGCCGGTAGAGGAGAAGTTCTTGCCCCATGATCAGAGTGGTGTGCGGACCGGGCTCTGCGCGTCCTTGGGAGGAGCCGCTCGGGCGCTGCGTCGGGTGCGAGGACTCTGCGTCCTCTTAGTGCTCGGGGTGCTCCTCCCCGTCACATTCGGCCTCGCTCTCGGGCTCCTCCACTTGCGGGCCGGTGTTGGCGCGCTCCTCATGGCGGGGGCGACCGGCCGTCCACGAGTGGCGGTGGCGCCGGGCGCGGTGTGAGTCCCTCCAGGTGTGCGCTTGCCGGCGCGGGCGGCGCGAGTGGCGCTTGTGTCCATCATGTCACGGAAGCGGCTCGAAGGTCGTTGACGCGCCTCAATCCCCTACATGGCGTGCCAAATGTCGGAGAGTGACTCCCACGGAATAGGGATATTCACACCCTGAAGAGTAGTTCGAAGGGGGACTGAACGCGGAGGTCAAACGACCCTCGAGAGGCACGACGACGATGCTCATCGAGCCTGAAGAGGAGCGACACGACAGAGAATGACACCAGCCCGTACCCAGGTTCACGTCCCTCAGGAGGAGGTAACACCGCTACTCCTGCTTGTCTGTATTGCACTGCAGAGGTTACAGTACAATGAGCTTGCCGAGGGCTCTCTTTAGGCAGTTTTGTGCTTGAAGAGGGAAGTTGTGGTCTTCTTCCTCCTCCAGCTAGTTGCCTATCCTACGCTCTTGGCTAGGATTCCAAGGTTCCAAAATGCGATCCTTTGCTACGGAGGTGCTCCTGCTCTTTTTATAGGCGCCCCGGGCCTCACCCTTGCACTTTATGCAGAGGATGGGTTCCCACATGGCAGTGGCGCGAAGGAGTGAATTCACCACCGCAGAATAGTTAATGGCCGCAAATGTAACAAAGGTCATCGATGACGGCATAATGCCGCCAGACGCAACTCCAGATGAGCTAACAACATACAACTACTTCAACTGGCAAGAAGCACAGCTGCTAAAGCAATATAGGGAAACACTCGAGGAAAGGAGGAAGCAGGCAAGCATATCAAGTGCTCGCAAACGACAGCTGTCTATCAGCTCTACGGGAGCAACAGAAGGACGAGACAGATCCAGGTTCCAAAGAATTCACGAGGAGGAAAGGGCAAGAGTCACTCGACATCTAGACCACTCATTCCCATGATGCATACTCTTACCCAAGACAACCGAAGGTGCGCTTATATCCTTGGGAGCATACCTCCAAGCAGGAAAACCACCGACATGTGATCCAGTTGAAGAGATGTACCTCCAGCAGATGAAGCCTCTGGAAATCGCGGCAAAGGAACTAGCATATGGAGGAAGATGAGGACGTAGCAGAAGTCACTCGCGAGGGCATCACATCCGGAACCCTCCACGAAGCAGCGCTAGAAAAAGCTCTAGCCACCGCAGATCAAGAAGCTTCTAAAGGAGCAGGTTCAGAAGATCAAATAGTCGCGAATCACCTGACAGTCGCGGACGTCTTACTGGCGTGGAACACGACAACACTCCAGATCTCGACTATCTCCCTAGATACTCATGCGATAACATGTGAAGTTCACTCGTGAGATGGCGGCATCTGGTGGATCACCGTGGTATATGGGCCGCAGACGAATGAAGATAAAGCCCAATTCCTTACAGAGCTGGGTGAACGCGCACCTTATGTCCTGGGCCGTGGATCATTATCAGGGATTTTAACATGATCCTCGGGGCATCTGAGAAATACAACAACAACCTGGACCACGCTAACATGAACAGATTCAAGGATTTTGTGTCAGCTATGGAGCTTAAGGAGTTGTACATGCATGGACGCATATTTACCTGGAGCAATGAAAGGAGATCGCCGACTATGTCTTAGTTAGATCGCGCGTTGGTATCCATCGATTGGGAATTGCTGTATCTGGATGCTTTACTGCAAACTCTATCCTCTGGTGTCTCCGACCATGCGCCAATCCATCTCACCATGAGTGCCAGCCACAGGACGAAGCAAAGGTTCAAGTTTTAGCTTTTTTGGTTGAAACTGGATAGTTTTGATGACGCGGTGAAGGAGGGCAGGAAGTGTGATCACATGATTACAAATCCCTTTCGCCGGCTTGATGCCTGCTTTAGAAATTTGGCAGTTCATTTACAGGCTTGGGGAGATCGGAAAATAGGCAATCTCAAGTTACAGATATCTATGGCAAGCTTCCTGATCCACAGATTTGACGAAGCCCAGGAGAGACGCAATCTGACGACCGGCGAGTGGTGGCTGAGGAGGACCCTTAAACAAAGATAACTTGGGATATGTTCTCTGGAGCGAACAATGGCTCGACAACGATCCAGGCTGCGCTGGTGTCGTCGTGTGGACAAACATATGCCTATGGGTAGGCTAATCTTTGGGGCCGATAGACGCTACAGGATTCAGGGAGTGATAGCGCGCTAATTAGCACACACGAATAAACAAGATCAACACGGGGACAAGGATTTATCCTGCTTCGGGACTCTTGTGAGGAGATAAAACCCATAAGGCATCATCTAGCCTATTTGGTGTATTTCTTCTTTGTGTATATGTTGCGTACAAGATGCTACATGAGCTGACTAAGTAATGCCTCTAAGAGGATTTGGGAGAAAATTTTAAAGGGATAAATGGGGCTGCCGTCGGTGGCCCGGGGCTGAATCTCTAAGGCTCCCCCTGGTGCTCTTATATAGAGGGAGCCAGGGACAAAGGATGGCCCACTACACACTGTTCACGCACACTGTAGCTGAAATGACTACTGGGGTCTAATCGGTACTATCATGCATCACACGCAGTGTACTGTTGTCCCATCCAGGGTACTGTAGCCACACCTGTGCATGCTCTGGACAGACTGGATCCGTGCATCCCGCGTCCTTGTATGTGTCCTCTTGCGCGTGTCTTTGGGATCGTTGGGCATAGCATCTGTACTTGTCGATGAAGGATTCAATAGGAGGTGTCGATTGATACTCTCTCGGTTGAGGAAGTAGCATGGCCTTCTCCTCATCTTTGATCCTTTCCTGCTAACTTGCAACCGAGGTACTGATATGTCGACAGGAGGTTCCTGCCGAGTCGCCGGGTTGTCGGCCCGGCCCAAGATGGCGATGCAGGTGACGAGGCGTGGTCGCTGCTATCACATCCGATGTAGGGGACGGAGTTAGGCCGAGGCGACTGGGGCACGATGTCGGAGGTGTGGGATGCATCGGTGTCGAGGCAGCATGCAGCCTGGGCCGGGGATGTCGGAGAGGCCGGGGGCGCCGAGTTGCAGCCGAGGCGTGGCTGGCCGAACTCGGGGCGGCGCATGGTGGGTGCCATGCCGTGCGGGAGCGTGGACGGACGGGATGTGCGCGGTCGGAGAAGACCAAGGTGAGGAGGCGCCTGTGTCAGGGAAGAAGCCAAGGGTGCGAGGTCGGCGAACATGACCGTGACGAGGCCGGGGTGGCGATATGCCGGCGAGGTCGAGCACGCGGTTGACCCGGCCGTGGCGGGGATGAACTCGGGCTTGGCGGCGTCGGGGGAGAGAGGCGGGACGCGGGAGAGAACGAGGTGGTCTCCGTTGAGGCCCGACCTGGGCGTTGCGGTGTGGGTGTGCCGGCAAGGTTGGGGCGATGGAGTCGAGGTGATGGCGAATTCAGGCTTGGGAGTGCCGGCAAGGTGCGGGCAGCCAAAGTCGGATGGCAGGCCGAGGAGGTGTTGCCGGTCGCTGCCGAGGCGGGGGCGAGCTCTAGCGTGGTGGAGGCAGCGGCTCTCTATGGGCGCGAGGTCGATGCGGGAGTTGGGGAAGACGAGGACCGAGTTGGGGAAGACGAGGATGAGGATATACATACCCTTGTAGACCGAAACGCGGGGATTACGCTCCCGCACTAGCGTTGTCGATGAAGCCGACGAATACGCCCTCGAGATCGTGTAGAGGAAGAAGACCTGCGAGCACCCCTAGCGTGGCACCTCGCAGTGATCCACACACGTACGGTGAAGACGACGCCCTCCAGGCTCCGATCCAGGGACGAGCAGCGGAAGACTCGGACCGAAAGACCAGCAGCACGGCGGTGTGTGTATGGTGGAGAGAACTTCACCTTGGTGCAACTCCAATGGAGGAATCACGTTTCAAGGAGAAGAAGAGAGAGAGAGAGAGAGAGATTGGTGTCTTTTAAAGGACAAGGGGGCACCTCTTTATACATGCGGAGGGGGCTGCCAGCCTTGCTGGCTGGGTGGTGTGGGACTATTCCCACACCAGCCCTCACCCAAGGGGTGCGCCGGTCCTAGGTGGGCCAAATTGGGACTATTCTCACACCAGCCCTCACCCAAGGGGTGCGCCGGCCCTAGGTGGGCCCATTTGGCCCACCTAGGGCAGCCCCCCTTCCTCATGCGCACCTAGGGGGAAATTCCCCCCCTATAAGCCTTCTCTCCCATGGGAAGGCCCATTTAAGGTGGGCTGCTTTTTAAATTCCGAAAATCATTAAATAAAAATGTATTTAACTATTAATTACACTAATGAATATTAGACACACATTATCTAATTTATTCCGGCTCCGAAAACTATTTCGTCGCTGTCCGATCTTCATCGGATCTTTCCCCGGACCCTCCCGGTGTTCGCTTCTAATTTCTCTTCCGGTAAACTTGTCGACTCTCCTTAAGTGTGTTAACCTAGCGGTTCGAGATCTTGCCATACATGATCGAGATGCGCTCTCCGATAAATGACTAATTCGTGGACCTTGGATACCCAGAATTAATCCCTACGAGATAATGCTACGTCCATTTTGCATCACTATTTTGTATCATAATTTACTGCTATTCATTGGTATATTTCATATTTGGAGATGATACTTATGTTATTTCATCTATTTTGCATGATTGATGATCATTGGAGGATGGAACTCCGGAGTCTAAATTCTGCTGGAAAAAGCGTCATCGAGATACAATATTTGCGAAGTTCGGAAGATCAAGCGAAACACCTTGGAATTATATTCTCACCCGATCACGAAGCAGGCCAAATGGGGAGCCTGAGGTGGGGCCTAGGGGGCCCACACCACCTCGTGGCGCGGCTCCCAATGCTGTCGCGCGAGGACCAGGTGGGGTCACCCTGGCCCACCTCCGGCCGTGCCCTTTCGCGTACTTCATCCCCCCGAAAACCTAAGACCCGTAAGGTGTTCAGGAATCCTCTTCGTTGCCACCACGAGGCGGAGGAGACAGAGAGAGAAAAGCTCCCCGGCAGGCTGTGTTGCGCTGGGGAAATTCCCTCCCGGAGGGGGGAAATCGTTGCCATCGTCACCGTCATCGAGCTGCACTCCATCACCATCGCCAACACCACCATCTCCACCGCCGACGCCATCATCTCCATCGGTCCACTCCGTTCCCGCTGTAACATCTAGGGCTAAACCTTGTTTATTTGATATGGGAAACTCTCCCGACGTTGATTACTCTTGTTATTGATGCCATTGAGTGAAACTGTTGAATTCGGGTTTATGTTCAGATTTTTATCCATCATCATATCATCTCTGATCATGTACCATATGATGTGTTGTGATTAGTTCGTTAAGTTCTTGAGGACATGGAAGAAGTCTAGATGTTAGTAGTGAACTATGTTGAGTAATATTTAATGTTTTGATATTTAAGTTGTGGTGCCATTCTTCTTGTGGTGTCATGTGAACGTCGACTCCATGACACTTCACCTTTATGGGCCTAGGGGAATGCATCATGTACTCGGTTATTAATTGTGGGGTTGCCGGAGTGACAGAAACCTAAACCCCCGTTGATATTCCGATGCATGAGGGATAGCACGATATCAAATTTTAAAGATATGGTTAGATTTATCTTAATTACTTTCTTGTATCTGCGGATGCTTGCAAGGGGTATAATCATAAGTATGTATTAGTCCTTGGAAGGGCGGTGCATTAGCATAGGTTCACCCACACGACACTTATCCAAACACTAAAGATTAATCATTAATATGAAGCGACAGCACTAGACAGAATTCCCGTGTGTCCTCAAGAACGTTTGGTCATCATAAGTAAACAAACCAGCTTGTCCTTTGCTCTCAAAAGGATTAGGATATTCGCTGCAATTATAATTGTCGTGCTCTATTTACTCGCACTTTATTTATATGTTATATCAAAGTCTACTGAAAACTTGTCTGCTAGTGTTTACAGTGAAATCCTCATAAAAACCACTTGTTAACACCTTCTGCTCCTCGTTGGGTTCGACACTCTTATTTATCGAAAGTACTACGATACACCCCCTATACTTGTGGGTCATCAGATAACGAATAACTTTGTCGTTCGAACCTAGACGTCGAGTCTTAAACCTTTTGTCATGGCGATACTTAGCGTGTCCGAGACTCGTTCATAGATATCGGGATACCTAGCTTGATCTCGTTACTGACAACAATATCTTCTACTCGTCCATGATATTATGTCCTGGTGACCTAGTCACATGCTTGCCAGCTTATTTGACATAATCTCACCGAGTGGTCCCTAGAGTATCTATCCTGCTATACCGATTGGCAAATCCCGCTCTTGATCCCTTGTCTCAACATACTCCCTTCCGATACCCGAGAGGCACACCTTTTTTGTCATACTATTAAGACATGACGTTTGATGCAATCAAAGTATCTTTCAGAAATAGCAATAAGAGTTGATCTCACGGTCAAAGGCGTAATAACTACGTCCTACAAATATTGGGTATGTCCCACACATATTTCTACCATCGATGACTCCATTGTCTACTGACACCATGTCACATGATTGGGATGAAGGGGTTCTGGTGCAGAAAAAATTAATTTTTCTAGTGTAACAACGACCTAACTAGACAAGATCTATCTATCTAGTACATGCGATAAGAGTGGCGGAACAGGTCACATACCACCATGTAGACCGATAGCGGGGATTACGCTCCCGCACATGCGTTGTCGATGAAGCCGTACGTACCTGACCTGAAGGTCGCGGAGAATTTGGCGCGACGAAGTAGACGATGACGCGGCGATGTCGACGATGACCTGCGTCGGCAAGCGTCCAACGGAAGGGGGCGTGGTGCCGGCGGCAAGGGGGACCGGTGGCGAGACGATGTCGCCCAGGATCCTCAAATGTGGCGCCTCCGAGCACTCACAAGAATACGGAGTTTAACAACAACCCCTGGTCACTCAGATCCAGCTGAGATCGCAGGAGTACAACTTTTCTGGAATCCCGCAGGGCAACGGCGACCAACGGTACAGCTTTTGTGGAGAGAGAAAGCCAAACGGGCGGAGAAGCAGCTCGGCCGGCTTTGTACAAATTTAATTGTATTTTTCATGATTTAATCCAATTAATATGGCTTGCTATATAAAGCGGGGAGGGGGTGTGCAAACACCTTGCCTCCCCCATGTGGGAGTAACGGAAAATAGGGGAAGGGGGGTTCGGCTGGCTCCTCCTAGTCCGAATTGGACTAGGGGCCTTGCCCCCTTCCTCAAGGCTTGGTGCGGCTCCCCTAATGGGCCACTCTTGGCCCATTTAGGTGGGCTGCCCCCTTTTTCCTTTTTTAATTAATATTAAATTAATATAAAATATAATTAATTCATAATTAATATTATTGCATACTATTTAATCTCCCGTGACTCTGAAACATTTTCCGGACCACCCTAACATCTTTCGGACATTCCCAGAACCATTCCAGACCTTCCGGGAACTCCTTCTGAACCACCAGAACACTTTCCAGATTATTTCTCTCTCTCCGTTCACTTCCTATATTATTCAAAAACGTTCTCCTAGTGTCGTTAAGACCTTAAATTTTGTTACGCTACAGTAGAGAACACTCCAGACATGGTCGAGACCCTTCGCTCGCCAATGACCGCCAGGGATAGCTGGATGCATATGATGGTCCCTGTGCATTCTACGAATATCGTCGTTGAGCAATGAACATGATATTCTTTCCCTTTGTTTCTATGATACTACCTTGTCCGAGATGTGATCATAGACATCCGATGCCTTGTTGTATCTCGTTACCGACATAGGTTATTAACTCGTCTGTGATATTACATCCCCATGACCTAGTCATCAGCTGCGCAACTATATAGACTTAATCTCACCGAGTGGGCCCAAAGTATCTTTCCATTACACGAATGAACAAATCCCGCTCTTGATCCATACGTCGCAACATACTCTTTCGGGATACCCAAGATGGACACCGTTATTGTCATGCTATATAAGACACAACGTTTGATGCTCTCAAAGTACCCCTACGGAGTAGCAATAAATACGATCTCACGGTCCAAGGAATAAGCTATCATATTACTTCCTATTGCAAATGACAAACATCGTAATACGATCTTATTGCAATACTTTGCGTATGACCATCACCTTATTCCGTTAATAAGATGACCCCATTGTCAACCGACATCCTTGTCCATGATCGGGAATCTCGATCAAATGTTGCCCAACAGACTAGTTTATATAGAGGCTTACTAGGGACTCTGGTTGCCTATGTATCACACGTGTATTAATAATTTGAATTAATACACACTAGTAGAGAACATGCCAAAGGACGAAAAGCATTTAGCCCATTTGTCCCGGTCGTATTACATATCGGGACAGATGGGGGCCTGCAGAGCCTAGGCGCATGCGAAGCAGGCCATTTGTCCCGGTTTCAATCACAAACCGGCACAAATGGGGCGTGCCTCAAGGCACCATCCTTTTTTGTCCCGGTTTGTGGCTGGAACCGGGACAAAAGTTGGGTGCCTATATATACTCATCAGCAGCCCCCCTCCCAAAACCATTGGAGGCATTTTTTTGAAATGGAAGGAGGGGGTGTGTGCTAGTCTATTTGTTTTAAGTATGCACGCAACGTGCTCGATGAAATGCCCGAGAGAGTTCACGAAATGATTTGATGTACACTTCAATTTTAGTCTTCTTTTTTATCGAGGTTAATTTTTTTCTCATTTCATTTGTCATTAATTTATACCGTGCATGTTCAGTGGTAATTTCTCGATGTTCTGTAATGGTTATTGATATAGTTAATTATATAATGCAGATTGACCGACAATGGATGTATGGTGACCGACGCACTGCCGAGTACATGACGGGTTTAAGGAAATTTCTCGAGAAAGCCAAGGCCCACAGTTACAATGGTTTCATTTGTTGTCCATGTGTCAACTGTCAGAATAAGACAGATCACCCAAACGCGAGAACCCTTCAAAGCCATCTTATTCGGCATGGTTTCATGCCCAGCTATAATTGTTGGACGAAGCACGGAGAAAAAGGGGTTATGATGGAAGACAATGAAGAGGAAGATGATGAGAACTATCCTATGTTCGCGGAGTACGGAGAGTATGCAACGGGGGAAGCTGAAAATGAAGAGGCACCAGATGAGCCCACTGACGATCTTGGTAGAGCCATTGCTGATGCAAAGAGAGAGTGCGGAACTGAAAAGGAGAGGTTGAAGTTCGACCACATGTTAGGGGATCACAAGAAATTGTTGTATCCAAGTTGCGAAGATGGTTAGAAAAAGCTGGCTACCACACTGGAATTACTGCAGTGGAAGGCAGAGTGTGGTGTGACTGACAAGAGATTTGGAAAGTTGCTGCAGATAATTAGGCAGATGCTTCCAAAGGTCAACGAGTTGTCCGACAACACGTACGAAGTAAAGAAGGTTGTGTGCCCTCTAGGATTAGACGTGCAGAAGATACATGCCTGCCCTAATGACTGCATCCTCTACCGCGGTGAGTACGAGAATTTGGATGCATGTCCGGTATGGACTGCATTGCGGTATAAGATCAGACGAGATGACCTTGGTGAAGTTGAGGGTGAGCGTCCCCGGAAGAGAGTTCCTGCCAAGGTGATGTGGTATGCTCCTATAATACCACGGTTGAAACGCATGTTCGCAAACAAAGAGCATGCCAAGTTGTTGCGATGGCACAAAGAGGACCGTAAGGAAGACACGATGTGTAGACACCCACCGCTGATGGGTCGCAGTGGAGAAAAATTGAGAGAGAGTTCCCGGAATTTGCAGATGACGCAAGGAACTTAAGGTTTGGTCTAAGTACAGACGACTTCAATCTGTTTAGGGAGCAGAGCAGCAGTCATAGCACCTGGCCTGTGACTCTATGTATTTATAACCTTCCTCATTGGTTGTGCATGAAGCGAAAGTTCATTATGATGCCATTGCTTATCTAAGGCCCGAAGCAACCTGGCGACGACCTTGATGTGTACCTCATGCCATTAGTTGAAGAACTTTTACAGTTGTGGTGGGAAGTAGGTGTACGGGTGTGGGATGAGCACAAACAGGAGGAATTTGACCTACCAGCTTTGCTTTTTGTAACAATTAACGATTAGGCTGCTCTTGCTAACCTCTTAGGGCAGTCGACCAAGGGGTACAATGCATGCACACACTGTTTGGGTGAGACTGAATGTTTATATTCTGATAAATGTAAGAAGTGTGTGTATCTGGGGCATCGTCGATTTCTTCCGATCAGGCATACCGCAAGGAAAAAGGCAAGCATTTTAAAGCTGAGGCTGATCACAGTAGGAGGCTTGTCAACCGTACTTGTGAAGAAATATTTGATATGGTCAAGGATATAAAAGTAATCTTTGGAAAGGGTCCTGGAGGACAACAGGTTCCGAAAGACGCTAACAGGTACGCACCCATGTGGAAGAAAAATCTATATTTTGGCAGCTACTATATTGGAAGGTCCTAGAGGTTCGATCTGCTATCGACGTGATGCACGTGATGAAGAATGTTTGCGTGAACCTGCTAGCCTACTTGGGCGTGTACGAGAAGAAAAAGGATACAGAGGAAGCACGGGAGGACCAGAAACGTGTGAAAGAACGAGACGGCATACGAAGGTCCTGCCAGCTACGCACTTACCAAACAAGATAAAGTAATATTCTTTGAATGGCTAAGCAGTATCAAGGTCACGGCTGGCTTCTCGTCGAATATAAAGAGGATAGTAAATGTGAGACTCCAAAATTTTCAAAAACCTAAAGTCTCATGATGGCCACGTGATTGCCACATGATTGCTTCCGATTGCACAGAGGGGGCTACTACCGGAAAATGTTCGAGTACCCATTGTGAAGCTTTATGCATTTCTCAATGCAATATCTCAGAAGGTAATCGATCCGGTGATTCTACCAGGGTTATAAAATGATGTGGTCCAGTGTCTTGTCAGTTTTGAGCTGGTGTTCCCTCCATCCTTCTTTGATGTTATGACGTATCTCCTGGTTCACCTAGTCGAAGAGATTCAAGTTCTCGGTCCTGTATTTGTGCACAATATGTTCCAATTTGAGAGGTTCATGGCAGTCTTAAAGAAATATGTTCATAACCGTGCTAGGCCAGAAGGAAGCATCTCCAACGGCTACGGAAACAAGGAGGTCATTGAGTTCTGTGTTGACTTTATTCATGACCTTAAGCCGATTGATGTTCCACAATCATGACATGAGGGTAGACTTAGTGGAAAAGGCACACTAGGAAAGAAAACATTTTTTTATGGATGGACATTCTTTCAAAGAAGCACACTATACAGTTCTACAAAGTTCTACCTTGGTGGCCCCGTATATCGATGAACACAAGAATCTTGTACGCTCCCTACACGCGGGGAAGTATGACAACTGGATTGTACGTACACACATGGCGACTTTCGGTGGTTGGTTGCGAGCACATCTCAAAAATAAATAAAAGGTTGATGAACAGTTACACTTGTTGGCCAGGGCACCCTCTACAACTATATGTACTTTCCAAGGGTATGAGATAAATGGGAATACATTTTACACGAGTGTCCAAGATAAAAAGAGCACGAATTAAAACAGTGGTGTTCGCATTGATGCTACAAACAACAATGGGCAGAAGAACACATATTATGGTTGCATAGAGGAGATATAGGAACTTGATTATGTACCTTCTTTTAAGATCCTTTTGTTTCAGTGCAAATGGGTCAATCTGAAAGGCGAGGTTGAGGTAGACAAGATGTACGGAATGACAACAGTGGATCTAAACAATCTTGCATACGGAGAGGAACCATTCGTGCTAGCCAATGATGTGGCTCAGGTTTTCTATGTGAAGGACATGTCTAGAAGACCCAAAAAAAGAAAACATCGTGGGAGTGGAGCCGAGGTGTCACATAGTTCTTTCAGGAAAAAGAAACATCGTGGGAGTGGAGAACAAGACAGACATGTCAGATGATTATAATAATTTTGATGAAATTCCGCCCTTTGTAGTGAACGTTGGCCCAATCATCAAGTTGATTGAAGAAGATGCTCCATGGTTCCGACCCAGTTGAACTGGCGCCGTTGTGTGATGGAGATGTTTGTGCGATGTGTAATAATTACTATATTAAACTTTTTATTTTTACCTGCATATCAAATGGATCCGTCGTCGTTGATAGAACAAAACACACGATTTCACCTGCATACAACCCCACAATGGCTTCTGAGTGCCTACATATCAAATGCACCGTGGAGCGTATGCAGGGAATCCGAGTGATTTGTATTCCTCAGTAGATGAATTGAACTATTCTTTTGATAGAACAAAACACATGGTTTCCCCTACATACATCCCGACGGTGGCTCTTGAGTGCCTCGCATATCAAATGCACGGTCGGACGTATGCGGGGAATCTGAATGCTTTGTATACCACCACCCAGGCACTAGAAGGAGGATACACTGAGTGCTCCCCTCGTCCGAGAGGGGGCTATATATAGGGTCACGTGGCTCAACCAGTGGTACTGATAGTGTTGATCGAACAGCTCACAAGTGCTCGAAAGAAGCACACCCCTGATCCAACGGCTAACAAGTGTTTGAAAGAAACACACGATCCGTGTGCTTCTTTACTCCCGGTTTGTAAGTGAAAGTGTTCATCGAACAACTCAGAAGCCATCAAAAGAAACACACACCTGATCGAACGGCTAACAAGTGCTTGAAAGAAACACACGATCCGTGTGCTTCTTTAGTCCTGGTTTGGAAGTGAAAGTGTTGATCGAACAACTCACAAGACATCAAAAGAAATACACACCTGATCTAACGGCTAACAAGTGCAAAAGTTATTCAAATTCATATTCAAACTAGTTTTAAACTAATTAAAATAATTATGATAGAAAAAAGAAAATGGGTTTGTATTAGTTAGTCAAATTCAAACACTTTTCAAATTGAAAGTTTTTTCAAATTCCAAAGTTTGCAAAAGTTATTCCAATTCATATTCAAACTAGTTTTAAACTAATTAAAATAATTATGATAGAAAACAGAAAATGGGTTTGTATTAGTTAGTCAAATTCAAACACTTTTCATATTGAAAGTTTTTTCAAATTCCAAAGTTTGCAAAAGTTATTCAAATTCATATTCAAACTAGTTTTAAACTAATTAAAATAATTATGATAGAAAACAGAAAATGGGTTTGTATTAGCAAGTCAAATTCAATCACTTTTCGTATTCAAAGTTTTTTCAAATTCCAAAGTTTGCAAAAGTTATTTAAAACAGAAATCCATCTATCCCGGGTCGTGGCTCAGCCCGGGACAAATGGGGGTCTCATCTATCCCGGGTCGTGGCTCAGCCCGAGACAAATAGGGGTCATTTATCCCGGTTCCAGCGACGACCCGGGACAAATGCCTCTCCCCTATATAACGAACACTTAGCCACGGTTCCAGCCATAACCCGGAGCAAAAACAGATCGATGCAGTCAGGCTGCCCAATTTTCCCCTCGAGCATCGCCGCCTCCTTCCTCGACTCCGGCCGGGCCTCGCTCCATCCTCGAGATCCGCCGCCTTCCTCCTCGACTCCGGCGACTAGGTGAGCCTCGCAGACCTCTCTTCCCTCTCTTCCCTCTCTCTGCGCGTGCGCTTAGCTAGCTAGCTCGGCCGGCTTCCACCACCCCGACGCTGCCGCCCCGTCCCGACGCGGCTGCACCCTGTGCTGCCAGCACCGCGCCGCCGCAACATATACTCCAAGTACGGAGTGGAGGAGCGCGAGGAGATGGAGCTCACCGGCGGCTGATTTGCCGGAACCCTAGCTAGAGCAATGATTTGGGAACCCAATTGCATTTTCTGTTTTGTTGCCAAGGACCTAAATGTTTTTTTATTTTTGTGTAGCATGGCTCAAGTCATACATCCTACCAAACAAGAGGAACTTAGTTTGTATATACACGTATTTTTTGTGTATACACGTATTTTTGTGTATATACGTATTGTTTAGTTTGTTGGAATACATGTACAAAAATATATTGTTTAGATATTAATAAATATAAAATTTGAAAACTTGTGTATGCTAAAATTTGAAAACTTGTGTATGCAAATATAAAATTTGAATTAGAAATGACTTAGTATTTGTAGCATGCCATCTCCATCTCCTCCCCGTCCGTCGTCCCAGTCTCCTCCCCGTCATTTAGATATTAATAAATATGATTTTGAAAACTTGTGTATGTTAAAGTTTGAAAACTTGTGTATGCAAATATAAAATTTAAATTATAAATGACTTCGTATTTCTAGCATGCCATCTGCGTCTCCTCCCCGTCATCTCTGTCTCCTCCCCGTCGTCTCCGGCTCCTCCCCGTCGTCTCTACGCTGACGTCCGCGCGCACGTCTCTCGCCCCACTGCGCGCACCTCTCTCGCCCCAATACAAATAAATGACTTAGTATTTGTAGCATATGTTAGTTAAATATCATGTGTAGTATTGCACACCGCCCGTGACTTTGCTCCGAGTTGAAATTGAAATGTGTTTATACAATTCAAATCCCTTATAGAAACTATGGACACCGGTAGAAACCTTGAACAAAAAGAGGACATGTTCGGCATCATCCGTGAAGGTGATGGATTGGACCAACAAGAAGAGGAACACTTAGACGATTTCACCGGACAATTCCTGAACAAGTCCGGTGATGGATTGGAGGGGCAGTCGGACGGAATAGACGTCACCGACAGTTCAGCTCACCGACAGTTCACCGACTCTACTGTTGGAAAGTCGTCCGCCGAGGTAGATATATGCCCTAGGTGTTTGTCTCTGTGGAATAGATTTGTGTGTATACGTATATTAACTATCACTTTTTCATGTGTTTAGCCGTCAGCAGGCCACGGACCGAGACCAAGCAAAAGAGCATCCGTGAAACGAAGCGGGCCAGTGTAACATCCCAAAATTTGCAAAAATTTAAAACTTTGCATACATGCATCATTCATCATTAGGCATAAAACTACATCACAAAACTATTAAATAAAACTTCACATTATAAATTTAAATAATCTATAATTCCATAAAGTGTTTATTTAAACTCCTTTAATAAGTAAAATTTGATCAATTTATTTATGGGCAAGTATAATGTCAAAAAGTCCCATTTTTAATAACCTTTCCAAAACATATTTTTATGAATTTTTCTGAAATGTTTTGGATAGGTTTAAAAATCATTTTTGAAATCAGTATTTAAAAACAGATATTAATTTCATTTAAAAGGAAAGGAAATCGGGCCGGCCCGTTTAGCAAACTGCCGCGTGCGCGAGACGCAACGGCCTGCCAGCGGCCCAGCGCCCCCTCTCTCTCGCTCACAGTCGCTGACAGGTGGGACCCACCTGTCATCTCCCCCGTGGAGCAGTTCTTCCCCAAATCACGCCCTCGCCTCCGACCGAAAACGCTCGAAATTGATTCGTTTGATTGCGGGAGATTTACTACGCCCCTTTGCAACACCACCTCCTCCTATTAAAAGCCCCCGGGCTCCTCCGTGTTTTGCCCCAAACATCTCCTCCCAAGAGCCCCTGGGCTGCCCGCTAGAGACCCCGCCTCTCCGCCGTCGCCGTCGGTGAGAACCTCGCCGTGCGCGCAAACCTAGCCACCACGTACCCTCTCATTGCTCCCTCTCGCTTTACCTCTTCCTTGCGAAGCTTTTTGACACGGTTTTGAACTCGTTTCCGCAGCGCAACGCCATGTCCGTGCTCGCCCGAGGATAACCGCCGCCTCGTGCTACTCCGGCGAGCGATTACGCGAGGAGGAGCTCACACCGGAGACCGTTACCTCGCCACCGTCTCCGCATCGATCTCCCCTACGCCGCGGTATGCCCTGTTCATCCTGTAGCACCGTAGAACTCGTACGCATGCAACGCTGGCCATGGCACCGCCGCAACCGGAGCGCCTCCGGCGACTCGCGCCGCCCGCACGTGGTCAGCGTGTTCAGGACCGTTTGATCTAGATCCAACGGATCCGCTTTATTTTGAGTAGTATATTTACATGCATAAGTAGTATATCCCATATTTTCTATATGCATAAGTAGTATACTTTGAGTAGTGTGCTTGATAGGATTTTGGATTTATTCTATAATGCTAAGTTAGTTTGTATTTTACAAATATCCTAGTAGTGTGTAGCCACCCCTTCTCCTATGCAGCCATGAAAAGTTTTATTAGTTGCTTAGCTATGCTATAAAAATGTTTACCCTGTTTTGGAAATGTTCTAGTGTTGTATTAATCCCCTCTGTTCATAAATATTAATATGTGTATTATTAAAAACTTTCACAGAACAAATAAAAGTTGTAATATTAGAAATCAAGTTTTGCAATATAGTTTTTTTTCAATTATTTAAATTGATAAATAAAATAAGAAATCTCTAGAAATTGCATTTCATACATTTTAAAATAGAAGATAAAAATTATCAATAAGGGTGTCTTGTTATAATCATAGCATATCATGCATGCATACATATTTATGTTTGGTGTTGTGATGATATTGTGTTGGTATTTATTTTATGTTATTGCTTGTGCTAGAGTGTGAAGAAGAGGAAGGACTTGCTTGTGATTGTTATTCTTGTTGTGTTTGCTCCTCCTGCTACCAAGGCAAGTGACATTCATATTATATCCCATATTTTCTATATGCATAAGTAGTATATATTGAGTAGTGTACATGATAGGATTTTGGATTTATTCTATAATGCTAAGTTAGTTTGTATTTTACAAATATCCTAGTAGTGTGTAGCCACCCCTTCTCCTATGCAGCCATGAAAAGTTTTATTAGTTGCTCAGCTATGCTATAAAAATGTTTACCATGTTTTGGAAATGTTTCTAAGTGTTAAAAATTTAAATACACATCTGGGTGGAATTGGTTGTTTGGTTTATGTTGAGTGGCTTTTGGGACTATGCTTGTGGTTGTCGTCGCCTAGGATGAATGTCTATTCTACTTAGGGCCATGAGTATGATGTTTGTTACCCAGAAGTGCACTTGTGGACGGCCACCCAGGAACGAAGAGATTACCAAGTCCCTCCAAGTTTAGAAGCTTCCCGTGCAGCCTTTTGACAATGGGCTCTGTCTAGAATAATTAAGTTGTGAGGGTGCAACCTGTCAGCTTGACAAGCAGATGTAGAGATGGTAGGTGGAACGGGTCTTGCTAGTATGGTTGCATCCTTCTTTTGAAAGTTCTTGTCTCAATTCTCTCCTTTCCTCAATACACTCCGTGTGTATAGGATTTTCGGGCTAATTGAGTCTAAAGGTGAAAGTGCACAACCTCTGCAGAGTCGACAATCTGAGTACTCAGCCGTGTCCCCGGAAATGGACTACTTCGAGCAACTGGACAAGGATGGGCGGAAGAATCTCAACACTGTTTTCATAAAGTAAAATTTGACTAAGGAAAGAATTGTTGGTGCACTTGGGCTTTATCCCTTGGTGCCAAGTCTTGAGAAATAAAAGTGTTTTACAAAATGATAGGAGAAAATTTGCTTTCTGCAAATAGCCTCCAACCCCACCAAGCCAAATATGCATATAGATTTTAGACTTGTCATTATATATCCACCATAGTCACTTGCCAATACATCATTGTATTGACCTCCTTTGGGGGCTGCATATTCAAATGTGCAGGTAATTCTGATGCTGAATGAGTTTGGACTCGAGTCTACACCCAACATGTCTGCCTGTGGCGCATGCTTGAAGATGAGGCTCCATGTTATTTCGCTTTCGTTGTGAACTCTGAACTTTAGCTAGCCTTGATGGAAATGCAACTTGTAATGAAGCCATACTTGGCTATTATTTTTGGATCTCCTTGTAGCATTTTAATACTTATGCATTGGTACCTTATATTTTGTACTGTGGTGCTGGCAGTGATCCAGGGACTAGCACATAACACAGGTGTTCCAACTTTAATAAAAGTTGGGGCGCTACAAAATGGTATCAAAGCAAAGTGTTGCCTGTAGGTTCGAGCCCTAGGATTGGTTAAGACCCTTTTGGTCATAATGTTACCATCTTTGAAGTATGTTGGATTCTAGCGGCATAGTGGGATGAAGCGGCCCGGGACAAACCTTACATGTCCGCGTACATGAGACCTGTTCCACAATATAAGTGGCTGGCCGGGTGTCTGTCTCTCTCACTATAGTGAAAAATCCAATTTACGAAGAGTTGTTAATATCTGTTGATCACCTTAAGATTTTGACTTAGTATCCTTCTAAATTAATAATACACACCATGACTAGTACTTCCTTATCTTATGGAATTCTTGTTTTAATTCCTTTCTTTCTACCTAAAGGATGACGAGCTTCCACTTCACCACCGCGGAGGACTTCGAGAACACCCGTTTTGGCTGTTACCTTCTCGACATCGGCGAGAAGATAGGGTTACCACTACCCCAAGTCAAGGGCTTCATCCTGAAAAAGTTTAACAAAGAGGGTTGCTGGGGAATAAAAGCAACTCAGCCAGGACGTGGAGAAGATCCACCACTGGAGATCAAAATGGTTAGCGACTCCAAAGATAAAGGACTCAATCTAGTCATGCAAGATTTGATTGGGCGCCTCTGCGGACGCTACATCACAGAGTTGAGGGGCCACTACTCCATTTTCTTTGGAAGGAGAAACGAGGATGGAGAACCTTACCTGTATGATGTCGGAGAAAGAGGCAAGGCAAAACCCCTTAGTCTTTATTTCCAGGAGCTGGAAATCCTTGTCACTGAAGTGTATGAAGATCGACGCACCGAGCTCCTGAAGAACGATGAGCTATGTGCCTTACTTAAGGAGAACGAAGAGAAGGTGAAGGCTCAAGAGGAAGTGACTAAGGCAAAAGAAGAGAGGTTCGCTGCACAAGAGGAGAAGTACAGGAGGCAGGAGAAAAGAGTTCAAGAGAAGAACAAGACTATCAGGGAACAAAAGGCAGAACTCGAGAGCAATGAAGTCGAGTTCGAGGCTGATAGTGACTTGATCAAAAGGCTTCGTACTGAGAAGAGGGAGCTGCAAGAAAAGAACTCTGCCCTGGAGAAAGAAGTAAAGGAACTCAAGGATGTACTCGCCAATGAAGGGATCGAGATTCAGGAAATTGAAGAGGAAGAAGATGTCATGGTCGAGTAGTTAGTTAGTGAGACCACCATTTATCATACACCTCATCGTTATCTTAGCTTTGTATTGACCTACCAACTTGTGGTAAGTCAGTACTTTCCCTTGTATCCTCGGAAACTCGTGAGTTTATTTTCCAAACTTTTATATCGCTTTCCTTAAGCCAAAGGTTTTGATTTGTTTGTTGATTGTTTTATAAGTGGTGTGCTTGACTTGATTGTTTTGTGCATGGGTAGGATTCCTCCTTATAGTTCTATCTATCTTTTACTCATCCATGGTAAAACCCCACAGATGCCTCCACATCGTGATACCGACAACAACGAAGCTATGCAACAACTGATGGCAGCTCAAGCCCAACTGATGACTATGATGACCCAATTCATTGCAGCAACCAACAACAACAATAACAACAATAACAACCACCCACCACCACCACCACCTCCAGTGGACAGACTTGCAAGATTTCTCAGGCTTAGACCTAATAAGTTCTCCTCTGCTACTGAACCAATAGTGGCGGATGACTGGCTCCGTTCAGTCAACAAGGACTTAGTAACCTGTGAGTGTTCTGAGGCAGAAAAGGTGAGGTTCACTGCACACCTATTGGAAGGATCTGCTGCCATGTGGTGGGAGACCTATCAAGTGACCCATCCCTTGGATGGCATGACTTGGGATGCGTTCAAGTATGGTTTCCGCAATGCTCACATCTCCTCTGGCATAATGAATCTGAAGAAGGAAGAATTTCGTAGCTTGAGACAGGGAGGTAGAACTCTGAAGGAGTATATGGATGACTTCTGTATGTTATCAAGGTATGCACCAGAAGACATCGACACAGATGCTAAGAGAAAGGAAAAATTCCTTAATGGACTTAGGGGAGAACTGAAGATACCCTTATCTGTGGCATATGCTCCAAATTATCAAGTTCTGCTGGATCAAGCAATCACTCTGGACAATAACATAAGAAAGGAAGAAAATAGGAAGAGGAAGTTCGGTGCAAGTAAGGGTAACTCTGAAGGGACACACAAGAAACCACACACCTCTGAAGTCAGTGTCCATAAACCCTGGAACTACTCCAACAGTGGTAGTGGCCAAAAGCATCATGGTCATAACCACAATGGAGGATACAAAGGAAACAATGGAGGGTACAAAGGAAATAATGGTGGGTTCAAGGGAAACCATCACCATGGCCAAAATCATGGCAATGGTAATCCCCGTCCTAACTATGAAGGGAAGAAAGACTTGTCTAATGTGACTTGCTTCAAGTGCAAGAAGACAGGACACTATGCAACTGAATGCCCAAAGAGGAAGGCTGATGAAAATTCCAAGCCCAATCCTTTCCAGAAGGGGCAAGTAAATCACATCAATGTGGAAGAAGTTCATGATGAACCTGATGCTGTGATTGGTAAGTTCCTGCTCAATTCCTTTCCAGCATTAGTCTTATTTGATACTGGAGCATCGCATTCATTCATATCAAGAGCTTTTGTAAACAAACATGGGCTAGGAAAACCTATTAGAGTGAGTTCACCTGGGGGTGAGATGATAGTAAATTTGGGCTGTAGGCAGTTAGATTTAAGGATTGGAAAATATCTTTTCCCAGCAGACTTAGTCATCCTAGAAACCCAAGGTTTGGATGTTATCATCGGAATGGATTGGATGACCCGTTTTGAAGTGATCATAGACTGTGCAAATAGAGCTATCACCCTCACCGCCCTAGAAAAACAAAAGATTAAATTCAGATCAACTTTCGTACTTAAGAAAGTTAGGCTAAATTCTCTTAAGGGGGTTAGCCTTGGTGATGTGCTGATTGTCTAAGAGTACCCAGATGTATTCCCAGAAGAATTACCGGGAATGCCACCCGATAGAGATGTGGAATTTCTCATAGAACTGAAACCGGGTACCGGACCAATAGCTAAGAGACCTTACCCTATGGTCGTCGATGAACTGAAAGAACTCAAGAAGCAACTGGAAGAACACCTTCCGAAAGGATTTATCCGACCAAGTTCTTCGCCCTGGGGAGCGCCAGTTCTATTTGTTAAAAAGAAAGATCAAACCCAGAGACTAGTCACGGACTACATGGATATAAATGAACACACCATCAAGAACAAGTATCCGTTACCCAAGATAAATGAATTATTTGATCAACTGAAAGGTGCGTGTGTTTTCTCCAAGATTGATCTTCGATCAGGTTATCTCCAAATGAAGGTTAGAGAAATGGATATACCAAAGACATCGTTTGTTACAAGATATGGCTCTTACGAGTACACAGTAATGCCATTTGGATTAACCAATGCTCCAGCTTATTTCATGAATATGATGAATAAAGTGTTCATGGATTTTCTGGACAAGTTTGTGGTAGTGTTCATAGATGACATTCTTATCTACTCCGAGAGTCACAAAGAACATGAAGAGCATTTGCGCCTAGTATTGCAGAGACTACGTGAACATAAGTTATATGCCAAATCCAGCAAGTGTGAATTTTGGTTGGAACAAGTCGCATTCCTAGGACACATAGTATCCAAGGAGGGTATAGTAGTGGATCCTGAAAAGGTTTCAGCTGTAACCAATTGGGAGCCACCAAAGAATGTTGGAGAATTACGAAGTTTTCTTGGTCTAGCAGGATACTACCGAAGATTTGTAGAAAACTTTTCCAAAATCGCCAAGGCACTGACGGAATTATTAAAGAAGGAGAAGAAATTTGAGTGGACTGACGCATGCGAAGCCAGTTTTCAGGAGTTGAAGAAACGTCTAGTTTCAGCCCCAGTTCTATGCTTACCTAATTTAGAGAAAGAATTCCAAGTATACTGTGATGCTTCACGCCAAGGCCTGGGAAGTGTGCTGATGCAAGAAGGCAGAGTGGCATCTTATGCCTTTAGACAGCTCAAGAAACATGAAAAAAATTATCCCACTCATGATCTCGAGTTAGGCTCAGTGGTACATGCCCTGAAAACTTCGAGACCCTACCTAATGGGAAAAAGATGTGAAGTGTTCACTGACCACAAAAGTTTGAAGTATATTTTCACTCAGAAAGAATTGAACATGAGGCAGAGAAGATGGTTAGAACTTATCAACGATTATGATCTAAGTCTTCAATACCATCCTGGAAAGGCTAATGTAGTAGCTGATGCCCTGAGTCGTAAGGTTTATGTGAATGGCCTCACGGCAGGAGAGATACCTGAGGATTTATGCAAGGCATTCAAAGACCTCCGATTGGAAGTGGTACCAGATGGTTTTGTAGCCTCGTTAGTAGTACAACCAAATTTGATGGATAAGATACGTGAAGCTCAGAAGGGAGACAAAGATATTGAAGAAATCAAAGTCAATCTAAGAGCAGGAAAAGCCAAGGGATTTCATGAAGATGAGCAAGGAACCTTGTGGTTTGAAAAACGAGTATGTGTGGCAAATGATCCTGATCTTAGGAAGTTAATTCTGCAAGAAGCCCATGAAACACCTTATTCCATTCATCCTGGAAATACCAAAATGTATATGGATGTGAAGGAGAGATTTTGGTGGAACAATCTGAAAAGAGAAATAGCAGAATATATCGTTAAGTGCGATGTATGCAGTCGAGTAAAGGCTGAGCATCAGAAACCAGCAGGACTTTTGCAACCTTTGAAGGTACCGGATTGGAAGTGGGATTCTATTGGGATGGATTTCATCACCGGGTTACCAAGGACCAGATCAGGGTATGATTCTATTTGGGTTATTGTTTGTCGTTTAACCAAAATAGCTCACTTTATACCCGTGAAGACCACCTATACCAGCACAAAGCTAGCTGATATTTACATGAAGAGAATTGTGTGCCTACACGGCGTCCCCAAGAGTATCGTGTCCGATAGAGGGACCCAGTTCACATCCCATTTTTTGAAGCAGTTGCATGAATCACTGGGAACTAGATTGGAATTCAGTACGACATTTCACCCGCAAACGGATGGTCAGACTGAAAGAGTAAATCAGGTTTTAGAAGATATAATTAAGAGCTTGTGCGCTTGATTATGGGTCTAGTTGGGATGATAATCTACCTTATGCTGAGTTCTCCTACAATAACAGTTACCAAGCTAGCATTGAGATGGCACCCTTTGAGGCTTTATATGGGAAGAAATGCACAACCCCATTGTTGTGGAGTGGTGTAGGAGAAAGAAGTTTCTTTGGACCTGATATAATCCAAGAAGCTGAAGAGAAGGTCAGATTAATTAAAGATAGATTGAAGATAGCACAGTCACGCCAGAAAAGCTACGCGGATTCTAAACGTAGAGAAGTCGCCTACGAGGTGGGTGATAGAACCTATCTCAGAGTGTCACCACTCAGGGGTGTAAAGAGGTTTGGAATTAAAGGAAAATTAGCACCTCGATTTATTGGACCATTTAAAATTTTGTCTCGCAAGGGTGAGGTGGCATATGTGTTAGAACTACCAGAAGCTCTGTCTGCGGTTCATAAAGTGTTCCATGTCAGTCAGTTGAAGAAATGTCACCCCGAGATGATTGGAGTTCCTTTAAAGGATACAGTACCTCTTGAAGAAGTACAATTGGAAAGTGACCTGACCTACGAAGAGAAACCCATCAAGATATTGCAGACCGCAGAAAGAGTCACCCATACCAAAACCATCAAGTTTTGCAAAGTCCAGTGGAATCATCACACCGAGGAAGAAGCCACCTGGCAACGAGAGGATGACCTCCGAGAAGACCATCCACACCTATTTGCTGACCTTTCCGAAGCTCGAGGGCGAGCTTCCTCTTAAGGGGGTTAGTCTGTAACATCCCAAAATTTGCAAAAATTTAAAACTTTGCATCCATGCATCATTCATCATTAGGCATAAAACTACATCACAAAATTATTAAATAAAACTTCAAATTATAAATTTAAATAATCTATAATTCCATAAAGTGTTTATTTAAACTCCTTTAATAAGTAAAATTTGATCAATTTATTTATGGGCAAGTATAATGTCAAAAAGTCCCATTTTTAATAACATTTCCAAAACATATTTTTATGATTTTTTCTGAAATGTTTTGGATAGGTTTAAAAATCTTTTTTGAAATCAGTATTTAAAAACATATATTAGTTTCATTTAAAAGGGAAAGGAAATCGGGCCGGCCCGTTTAGCTAACTGCCGCGCGCGCGAGACGCAACGGCCTGCCAGCGGCCCATCGCCCCCTCTCTCTCGCTCGTAGTCGCTGATAGGTGCGACCCACCTGTCATCTCCCCCGCGGAGCAGTTCTCCCCAAATCACGCCCTCGCCTCCGACCGAAAACGCTCGAAATTGATTCGTTTGATTGCGGGAGATTTACTACGCCGTTTGCAACACCACCTCCTCCTATTAAAAGCCCCCGGGCTCCTCCGTGTTTTGCCCCAAACATCTCCTCCCAAGAGCCCCTGGGCTGCCCGCTAGAGACCCCGCCTCTCCACCGTCGCCGTCGGTGAGAACCTCGCCGTGCGCGCAAACCTAGCCACCCCGTACCCTCTCATTGCTCCCTCTCGCTTTACCTCTTCCTTGCGAAGCTTTTTGACACGGTTTTGAACTCATTTCCGTAGCGCAATGCCGTGTCCGTGCTCGCCCGAGGAGAACCGTCGCCTCGTGCTACTCCAGCGAGCGATTACGCGAGGAGGAGCTCACGCCGGAGACCGTTACCTCGCCACCGTCTCCGCATCGATCTCACCTACGCCGCGGTATGCCCCGTTCATCCTGTAGCATCGTAGAACTCGTACGCATGCGACGCCGGCCATGGCACCGCCGCAACCGGAGCGCCTCCGGCGACTCGCGCCGCCCGCACGTGGTCAGCGTGTTCAGGACCATTGGATCTAGATCTAACGGATCCGCTTTATTTTAATTTTTCATCGCGGTTGATTTATCTGGCGCGTCCGATTTCATTTAGATCTAACGACCCCGAACGCGATCCGCGTCGAAGCGGTACGGGCGAATCAGATCGCGCCGCGTGGCCGATTCTTTTTCTATTTCGAATAAAATTTAGAAATTAAAAACAGAAAACTATTAAAACTTACAAAATTCATAACTTTTAATCTGTAAGTCCAAATTTGATAAACTTTATGTCATTGGTAAGCCCTGCTCATTTAGTTTATTTATACATAATTTGTTTTTCCTTTTGAAAAATCATAAAGTGTGAAATTATCCGAGGAGTATTTCGGTTATTAAAATAATAACTTAATTAATAAAAATGTTTTGTAAATAAATTTAATTGTTCTAGTGTTGTATTAATCCCCTCTGTTCATAAATATTAATATGTGAATTATTTAAAAACTTTCACAGAACAAATAAAAGTTGTAATATTAGAAATCAAGTTTTGCAATATAGTTTTTTTTTCAATTATTTAAATTGATAAATAAAATAAGAAATCTCTAGAAATTGCATTTCATACATTTTAAAACAGAAGATAAAAATTATCAATACGGGTGTCTTGTAATAATCATAGCATATCATGCATGCATACATATTTATGTTTGGTGTTGTGATGATATTGTGTTGGTATTTATTTTATGTTATTGCTTGTGCTAGAGTGTGAAGAAGAGGAAGGACTTGCTTGTGATTGTTATTCTTGTTGTGCTTGCTCCTCCTGCTACCAAGGCAAGTGACATTCATATTATATCCCATATTTTCTATATGCATAAGTAGTATATTTTGAGTAGTGTGCATGATAGGATTTTGGATTTATTCTATAATGCTAAGTTAGTTTGTATTTTACAAATATCCTAGTAGTGTGTAGCCACCCCTTCTCCTATGCAGCCATGAAAAGTTTTATTAGTTGCTTAGCTATGCTATAAAAATGTTTACCATGTTTTGGAAATGTTTCTAAGTGTTAAAAATTTAAATACACATCTGGGTGGAATTGGTTGTTTGGTTTATGTAGAGTGGCTTTTGGGACTATGCTTGTGGTTATCGTCGCCTAGGATGAATGTCTATTCTACTTAGGGCCATGAGTATGGTGTTTGTTACCCAAAAGTGCACTTGTGGATGGCCACCCAGGAACGAAGAGATTACCATGTCCCTCCAAGTTTAAAGCTTCCCGTGCAGCCTTTTGACAATGGGCTCTATCTAGAATAATTAAGTTGTGAGGGTGCAACCTGTCAGCTTGACAAGCAGATGTAGAGATGGTAGGTGGAACGGGTCTTGCTAGTATGGTTGCATCCTTCTTCTAAAAGTTCTTGTCTCAATTCTCTCCTTTCCTCTATACACTCCGTGTGTATAGGATTTTCAGGCTAATTGAGTCTAAAGGTGAAAGTGCACAACCTCTGCAGAGTCGACAATCTGAGTACCCAGCCGTGTCCCCGAAATGGACTATTTTGACTAACTGGACAAGGATGGGCGGAAGAATCTCAACACTGTTTTCATAAAGTAAAATTTGACTAAGGAAAGAATTGTTGGTGCACTTGGGCTTTATCGCTTGGTGCCAAGTCTTGAGAAATAAAAGTGTTTTCCAAAATGATAGGAGAAAACTTGCTTTCTGCAAATAGCCTCCAACCCCACCAAGCCAAATATGCATATAGATTTTAGACTTGTCATTATATATCCACCATAGTCACTTGCCAATACATCATTGTATTGACCTCCTTCGGGGGCTGCATATTCAAATGTGCAGGTAATTCTGATGCTGAATGAGTATGGACTCGAGTCTACACCCAACATGTCTGCCTGTGGCGCATGCTTGAAGATGAGGCTCCATGTTATTTCGCTTTTGTTGTGAACTCTGAACTTTAGCTAGCCTTCAAGGCTATGCAACTTGTAATAAAGCCATACTTGGAATATGATGATTAAGTAATCTTCTTCTTCTAAGAAGACTTATAGTAAGATTTACTGTTTTAATCTTTCTAAATGTAACTTGGATTTTTAGACTCAAAAAGCCTTTGTTCGTATTCTGATATTTTCTCAATTTTCTTTGTATTCATAAGGTGTACCTTGATCTGTCAACAAGATCTAAAATACTTAATATTAAATTGTGACCTGACAGCAAACATTAGTTATAATAACACCTATTTAAAAACTTCGTGTGTGAAAATACTATTATCTCTTTGATGAGGATTGCAAGCAGAAAACAATTTTCAAGTCTCCTTCACTCTCATCATTAGGTTTTTCATTTGTAGACATATTCTTTTCGGAACGTATTCCAATATTCTACTTTCATGAACGTAGGTCTAATACTTTATTTCAAGCTTTTAATTTCATTCCATTAACCACAATTCAAAAATCACATTTTCTTTGGAATTATACATACATGAACACAAGTTTTTGCTTCTGTTGGTATCTGGAATACACTCTCATCCTATGTGAGCATTCTACAAAGAACTATTCATGTATATTTTTAATTATCGTATAATCATCTATATTATGACACTATTGTCGATCACATGAATTACCGTTGAAAAATATATTTCTTCTAAAGTGGACATCGACTATAATGTTTCGAACATATTAAGAGATTTCTAAACGAGATTCTGAAAAACCATACTTTATATAAAATAGAGTATGATTATAATATTTCACATATCACTATATCAGATATTATAATTTTGCGAAACGAATTTTCACTATATTAAAATTTTAATTCAAAAAATATTGTCCCTTTGATCAAATCTTTCAAATATAATATTCACTAATCTTTCTTCTGAAAACCCCTTTGATCTTTTATCAAATTATTTTCAGACTCATGATTTATTATGCAAATACACTTATTTACTAATAATCATAGAAGAATTCGAATTGATGAACTTTACCACTTATTTAATTTAACAATCATCTAGCATGACTTTCAATTAATTTCCTTGCATATTGACACTTCAGTATCCAATTTTAACTTTAATCAATTCGGCACATGCAACATAGATCAATATATCTATTATTTCTTACATTTCAGTTATGATAAAATTTGGTGGTGTTTGTTCTTGTAACAAAATCATACAATTCTTGGACACATAATTTTATCATTGTCGCTTTTATAAATGTACATCATACGAGTAATGTAATTGAGATGTGACTGCATATAATTTACTCATAATATAAAACAACTGATTTGTTCTATTACACATATGAATAACTATGTCTTGCGATATTCAAGACACTAAACTAGATCACACTATCACTATTACAAAAAGGTCTTATAAAAAACTATTGATGATAACTAATATGATATCTTGAGGACGTGAGCACCACTGGCCATCATCTCCCTTGCTTGCCATTACTTGCGCGCTGTCACATTATCCATCTCCTCAGATATGTAATAATCAGGACATGTTTCATAAACATAATAAGTATCAAATACTTTTTATCAAATATCATGAGACGAATACACTCACAACTTTGTATATCAAATATACCTATAGCGTCGAAGATCTCTCCTTTGATGGAATCAACTTTTAGAGATTTGAACTTGATCACGAATGTGAAGAAGCTCATCGTGTCTCTTTTTACAGCATATTCACGCACATGCTCTTCATAGCTAGGAGGTAGAGATATAAGTGCAGTCTCTATTGCACTAGAGTCCGCTATCCAGAAATCGTAGATGTTCATAAGCTTGAAGTAGATGTCATACAACTTCTTCAAATGCGTCTCCAGACAGGTATGTTCCTCCATGTGAAGGGTCTGGAACTTTCTTAGCTGTCTAAACTGCTCAAGCTTAATTCATGTTTGAAGTGCTTCTTGATCGCATCAATCATGTCATAAGTCTCCGTGTGTCGAAACAACATTTTCAATTCTGATGGCAGGCTTACGGTCATGACGGACTCCACTTCTATGAAAATTTCACGACGCTTACAGAACTCATCATCTTCCTCCTCGCTAGCAGAATCATCTGGTCTATCTCCTAACTTTTGTTCTTGGACATATAGGATGTTGTTGTGTATGAGAATCTCCCTAAGTTTTTTGTACCACAAGTAGAAGTTGGACCCATCGGCTTGCAAGTTCGAAGCCGAACTCCTAAGGAAGTAACCGAAGTAGAGTTTCCTCTACAAATATGATCGCAAAGAGGTAAGGTTATGTTTATATGTGAGTTTTAGTTTATAATACAATTATTAAACACACTCCACTAAAATTATTATCCCTACAATCATCTCAGTGATTACACGACCCCCATCCACTAAACCACCCCCGATCGTCACGGCCGGCGGCATAGCTTCAAAGGTGGACATAAAATGTTGATCACAACAACTCTATGACTCATGCTCGATCTTTCGATCTTCCCGTGTTCCGAGGCCACATTTGCATATGCTAGGCTCGCCAATCAAACCTCGAAGATTTTGCGCGTGCAACATGGCTTATACCCACTGTATGCGAACAACGAAATGTATGATACCCGATCGTCACGGCCTGCCTCACAACGTAGCACTTTCTTGGTGGTGCACAACGAGGGAGAACACAAGTATTTGTTAGGGATCATCCGATTTTGAAGCTACCGTTGTATATCTAACATATAAGCAATCAACATGATGCACACACAACAACACAATATCAAATCATGTAATGAAGTGCGATGTGACATAGTCGTTGCGCCTGGACCTCCATGGCGCCATGATCCTGGTCCGGGCGCCCCGGCATGGCTCCGAGTCTACGGTGCCCTCTTTTGCCTCCGACAGTACGAGTAATATCAAACTTACCGTAACCATGTCACATAAAATAACGCCTCTGCAAAACAAAGTTAGGCGCCTCTAAACTTTGTACCACAAGGGCGATCATATAACTGCATGTTTAAGCATCCCTTTCGGGCCCTCGGTTGAAAATGCTTTGCCGACTAAAGAGAGAGAGACTGACACCCGCCATCCACAAATACGGTACAAGACATATATCAGTAGTGGAACCAGTCTCGCGTAAGCGTACGCGTAAAGTCGGTCTGGGCCGCTTCATCAACTCAATGCTGAAGGCATCGCAAGTACACGCTAGAGGGTAGCAAATATAAGAAAGACGTCCTCATTCAACATGAGTTCTAACCGTACCAGCAGTACTACGCATAGATCGGCTCTGATACCACTGAAGGGGTTCCGGTGCAGAAAACAATAATTTTTCTAGCGTAAGGACGCCCTAACTAGACAAGATCTATCTATCTAGTACGTGCGATAACGGTGGCAGAACAGGTCACATACCTCCATGTAGACCGATAGCGGGGATTACGCTCTCGTATAAGCTTTGTCGATGAAGCCATAAGTAGCCGACATCAAGATCGCGGAGAACTTGGCGTGACGAAGTAGACGATGACGCGGAGATGTCGATGATGACCTGTGTTGGGTGGATCATAACCCGGTAGGCCTACCGACATAGAAGATAAGCCGGGCCTGGCAGGAGCCTGCGCCGGATCAAACATAAAGACATGGGCCGGGTGACACGTAAGCCCGTGTGCAACGTGTGCCTTGGCCTACAAGCAAGAAGGATCCAGAAGGCTAGAGACCAAGCACAATAAGGAGTCCCGCTAAGGAAGGCGAAGGATTAGAGGACTTAGAGTGGAGTTCGGGTATGATAGGAACCCGGACCCGACCTTGTACCTCCAGCGAGTCCCGCCGCCTATATAAGGGGGTCCCCTGGTTCCTAGAGATCCAAGTTCCATCGACACAAGTGATAGGCAGTACCACCATTGTAATCTCGTGACCCGGAAGCTAAGGCGCCGAGTTCTCGAAACCCAGATCAATAAAGCCGAAGCAGGAAGTAGGTCTTTACCTCAAGATGAGGGGCCGAACCTGGGTAAACCCTTGTTTCCCCACGCCACACTAGACAAGCTCCTGATGTCGGAAGCCGCCATGCCCCTCATCTCAAGTTTCCACCCGGAAACATCTGTCGTGACAATCACACGACAGTTAGCGCCCACCGTGGGGCCTGCGGCCAAGATCATCATTCTTTCAGGAGAAGCGCGGCGAGGTATGGAAAACCTAGCTATCGGCCAGATCCACACGCTCCCAGGAGGGAGCGGATTGGGGACGACTCCGGCTAGACAGAAGAGGCATATTTCTTGGAAACCGGATATATGCTCATCTTTGGGCAAATCAATGTTTTTCGTCTATGTGATCCGATCTAGCGGATCCGGCAGAGAGCAGTATGAGCTGGAGTTCGAATCAGAGTCTGGGTCAACCACAATGGCCCAGACGGACGGGGAAGAGTCAGTCTGATCGCCAGAATTTGCAGCCACCACTAAAGAGGAAGAGTCGGCGATCTAGGTTATGCAGGATTCCATCATCACCCCGACCAATATGTCAGATCTAGATACAGACAGAGTCAATTTTATCGTTGTTCGAGGAGCGCTATGGAGATGGGCTTGAACACGACGATCACCCGGCACCGTTGGGACCCGTACGTCACATGACGGTTCATGTTGTGATCCGGGCACCACCGGCTGATGGAGGATCGGCTTCCTTAAGTGATGAGACGAGCGCCGAAGTATTGGCAAGGCAGAACAGAGACAATTGGGATGAACATCAAGCCGCGCCAGCAGCAAACTATGCCCCACCTAATCCCAATATCGGAGAAATTTTACCAACTTGTAGTTCTTTGGCACAGGCGCAGACACCAGCTGCAGGGATAGCCCTTGGATACCCGATCTTAGCACAAACACCATTGCCAAAGCCAAACCCGGCCAACATGGTCCGACCTCCGCCTTTGTAGCAGCATGTGCTTGTCGGACCATCAACAAGCCCGGCGCTGCATCAGGGAGACATAACAAACAATAACACAATTATGCTGAGATGATCTAATGCAGGCAGTGGCGAGGGAAAATCAAGAGCGTGCGGACGAGATCCGGCGCATACAAGATAGAGAGCGGTTGGTGGTTCAGCAAGAGCAGAGCCTACTGGAAGAAAGAAACACCCTCCAGAGAAGAAGGGACAAGCTAACTGCTGTCCAGAATAGGAGACGCGGAAGCCGGCTTCACCTACCAATAGAGACAAACACCATAGCACCTCGGGCTTTGGAGTATCAGATGACACCCAACGCGGCGCCAGCACCGGTACCTGAAGGAGATATGCCCTAGAGGCAATTAATAAAGTGTATTCTTTATCATATCTCGTTTGTTCATAATAGGTTTTTTGTGTCATGCTAGAACCGTATTAAGCGGAAAAATTAATGCGGGTGTGATACGTAAACAACCAGGTCCCTAGTAGCCTCTACTAAGACTAGTTTCGTTGCGCGATTGCTGATCGTGGTTTCCCGGTCATGGGGCATGGCGCCGGTCGGCAATGAGAGTCACATCGCTGGAGAGTGATGTAATGGACATACCCAGTTTTGGAGAAAATAGTCATTACACCTTTGACCGTGAGATCAACTCTTATCGATATTCCCCGAAGATGCTTTGATTGCACCAAACGTCGTATCTTATTTAGTATGACAATAACGGTGATACTTTTGGGTATTGGAAAGGAGTATTGAGACGAGGGGTCAAGAGCGGGATTTGCCAGTCCGCGTAGCAGGATAGATACTCTCGGGCCCACTCGGTGAGATCTTGTCTAATGAGCTTGCAAGCATGTGACTAGGTCACGGAGACATGAGATCATGAACGAGTAGAAGATAGCATCGTCGGTAACGAGGTCGGGATTAGGTATGGAGATATCTATGGAACGACACTCGGACGTGCTAAGTATCGCTATGGCAAAAGGTCTAAGACTTCACGTTCAGGTTTGATAGATGAAAGTCATTCGTTATATCTCAGGGATTAATTCAGGGGGTCCAGGCCTACGAGTTAGTCGTTGATCATTGAGGAGTCTTGATCATACCTGATATTATATCGAACCGCTAGGGTAACACACTTAAGGGGTTTCGACAAGACAACCGGAAAGGAAGGAGATCACCGGGAGCGTCCCGGGAGAGGTCCGATGGAGATCGGGCAGCGCCGAAAGAGTTTTCGGAGCTAGGAAATATTATATATATTATGTTTGATATTAATTAGTGTTATTAATATGCAAATATGATTTTATATATTTATTTTCGAATTTATTAAGGCAGATTTCCCTAAATGGGCCTTCCGGACGAAAGAAGGCCCAAGAGGGGAAAATTCCCTAGGGGAATTCGGTGGGGGCCAGGAGGGCCGGCCTAGGTGGGCCACAAGGGGCCCACCAGGGGGCCGGCGCACTCCCTTGGCCGAACCAGGCTGTGGGGGGTTAGTCCCACATTGCCTGGCTGGCAAGGTTGGCTCCCCTTGGGAGCCTATATAAGAAGGGGCACCCCCAGCCTTTTAATTCACCAATTAATTCCTGATTTCTCTCTCGATCTCGTGGTTCCCAAGTTGGAGCCGCGCCGAGCAAGAGGAGTCGGGGATCTCCTCCACCATATCCCGCTGCCGCGCTGCTGGTGTTCCGGTCCAAGTCTTCCGTTGCTCGTCCTGGACTGGAGCTTCGGAGGCGTCGTCTCCACCGTACGTGTGCGACTCCCTGCGAGGTGCTGCGCTAGCAGTACTCGGAGGCCTGCTTCCTCTACACGACCTTGAGGTCGGCTTCGTCGGTCTTCATCAACAACGTTTGTGCGGGAACGTAATCCCCGCTTTCGGTCTACAAGGGTATGTATTCCGATCTCCGTTCGTACTACTATATCTGCATAGAATAGATCTTGGCTAGTTTAAGGATATCGTTGCTAGGAAAATTATTGTTTTCTGCCCACGATCCCCTTCAGTGGTATCAGAGCCGATCTATCGTAAGATATAGCTGTACGCTGTTAGAACCCGTGCTCTGCACGGGGGCATCGTTCCTGTTATTTGCTACCCTCTAGCGTGCACTTGTGTATTCCAGCGGCATTGAGTTGATGAAGCGGCCCGGACCGACTTTACGCGTACGCTTACGCGAGACTGGTTCCACTACTGACATACGGCTTGTACCGTATCTGTGGCTGGCGGGTGACAGTTTCTCTCTCTTTAGTTGGTCTTCGCATTTTCAATGGAGGGCCCGAAAGGGATGCTTAAACATGCAATTATTGGATCGTTGTTGTGGTCATAAGATTCGTAGGTATGAAGCGGTTCTATTTACGAAAGCCCCAAGCCACGTAAAATATGCAAAAGATAAAGTAGAAGCGTCTAACTTTATTTTGCAGGGGCTATGTGATATGGTCAAGGTAGGTTTATTAAATTGTTTATAAACTGCAGGCGCCAAGAAGACAATGGCGCGATGGACTATATCACATTGCATTACATTTGATGTTTTGTGTGCATCTTATTTTGTGTGTGATTGTGTGTTACACGGCGGTAGCTGAATAAGATGATCCCTTCAAAATACCACTGGTGTTCTCCCTCCAACGCGCACCACCAATAAAGTTCTACGTTATGAGGCAGGCCGTGATGATCGGGTGTCAGACATATCTTCGTTCGCATACGGTGGGTGTAAGCCATGTTGCACAAGCGTCAGCGTGGAGGTCTTTGGTGGCGAGCCTAGCATACTCAGAAGTATGGCCTCGGAACAGGAAGACCGAAAGGTCGAGCAAGAGTCATAAATTTGGTGTGACGGACGATTTTGTCTACTCTTGAAGTTGTGCCGCCGGCTTTGATGATGAGGGGTGGTGCAATGGATGGGGGTCGTGTAATCGCTTAAACGACCAGGAGGGATGTTCGTTTGAGTGGGAGTTATGTCAGTTATTTTTCTAAAATACTATAACTCAAAATTATTATGAACAAAGTCTTATGTTGTTGCAAATTCCATTGTAGATGTCTCACCCCTCCTTTAACCTGAACCTGTTCATTGAGAAAAAGAAGCTTAAGACCGATGGGTCTAACTTCGTGTCCTGGTTCCGCGATCTGAAGTCCATCCTTGAAACCCACAAGGTGGCCTACATCCTTGATACCCCCTTAGGTGATCTTCCTAGCACCGCCCCGGAAATTTATAGGATTGTCCATGGGGTAAAGGCGGAGATTTCTTCTTATGTCCAGAGTGGCATGCTCTTTGCCATGGAGGCTGACCTGCAAAACTGTTTCATGAACAAGGGTGCTTATGATATAATCACTGAACTCATGGTTGTTTTTGCACGACAAGTCAAGGCTGAGACGTACGAGGCAACTGTGCTTCTCTTCTCAGCCCAGATGGAAGAGCACGGCAATATCAGTGAGCACTTGGCCAAGTTGTTTGGCTGCGCTCGACTTCTGAGTGATCTGGGAAGTGTGATCCCAGAGGAGTTGGTTATTGATAGGGCGCTGATTTCTCTGCCCCCTAGCTATAAGAACGCCATAGTGGACTACGGCATGAAAGGGACGTCAAAACCCCTGTCGGAAATCCTGAAGATGCTCGAAGTGGCCGAATTAGAAATCAAGCTGCAGAAGATGGTGGTGACCATCGGATCACCTAAGCGCAACTGCCCCAAGTATCTGGAGGATAGGAAGTCTGGCAAGACGGTCGACAAAGAGAAAGGTATATTTGATATACATGTTATAGATGTGTACCTTACATCCGCCCGGAGCAACACGTGGGTATTTGATACTGGTTCTGTTGCTCATATATGTAACTCTCAGGAGGAGTTACGGAATAGAAGGCGGCTGGCGAAGGATGAGGTGACGATGCGCGTCGGCAACGGATCGAGAGTCGACGTGGTGGCTGTCGGCATGCTCCCTCTGCATCTACCATCGGGATTAGTTTTGGTTTTAAATAAATGTTATTTTGTGCCATCCTTGAGTGTAAACATTATAAGTGGGTCTTGCCTGTTACAAGACGGTTATTCATTTAAATCAGTGTCAAGCAATTGTGCTATTTATATGAATGATATCTTTTATGTTGATGCTCCCGAGAATAACGGTTTATTCTTGTTGAATCTCGATCGTAGTACTCACATCCATAACATAGAGGCCAAACGAATTAAGTGTAGTGACGATACCGCCATGTTTTTGTGGCATTGCCGTCTTGGTCATATTGGTATAAAGCGCATGAAGCGACTCCACTCCGATGGACTCTTGGACTCGTTGGATTTCGGATCCCTCGATACATGCGAACCATGCCTCATGGGCAAAATGACCAGGACACCGTTCAAAGGTTTCGTTGAACGGGCGTCGGATTTGTTGGGGATCGTACATACAGACGTATGTGGACCAATGAGCGTTTCGACACGCAATGGTTATCGTTACTTCGTCACCTTCACTGATGACTTGAGTAGATACGGTTATATCTACTTGATGAAACACAAGTCTGAAACGTTTGGAAAGTTCAAAGAATTCTAGAGTGAAGTTGAGAATCAGCTTAATAGGAAAATCAAGCATCTCCGATCCGATCGCGGTGGAGAGTACTTGAGTTTTGAGTTTGGCACACATCTGAAGAGTTGTGGCATAGTACCCCAACTTACGCCCGCCGGAACACCACAGCGTAACGGTGTGTCCGAGCGACGTAATCGTACTCTACTGGATAGTGTCCGATCTATGATGTCTCTTACCGATCTGCCATTGTCCTTCTGGGGTTATGCGTTAGAAACAGCCGCATTCATTTTAAATAGGGCTCCGTCCAAGTCCGTTGAAACGACGCCGTATGAATTATGGTATGGCCATAAGCCTAAGTTATCATTTCTGAAGGTTTGGGGTTGTGAGGCGTACGTTAAGAAACTACAGCCCGACAAACTCGAACCGAAGTCGGAGAAAGTCGTCTTTGTAGGATATCCGCGGGAAACCGTTGGGTACACCTTCTACAACCAAGCTGAGGGCAAAACTTTTGTCGCGAAGACCGGTGCCTTTCTAGAGAAGGAGTTTCTCGCGAAAGGAGTAATTGGGAGGAAGGTAGACCTCGATGAAATCGTTGATCCTGAACTCGAGATTCCGAGTGGCGCAACGGAAGCAATTCCGGAAACGTCCTCCGTGGAAGGAGTGGGAGAAACTGTCGAGGAAGATGTTCTACCTCGTAGGTCTGGTAGATCTCGGATCCCACCAGAATGGTATGGCAATATGGTTTGCACCGTCATGCTAGTCGAGCAAGACGAACCTACGAACTACACGGAGGCGATGGAGAGTCTAGAGTCCGAGAAATGGCTTGAAGCCATGAAATCCGAAATAGGATCCATGTATGATAACCAAGTATGGACCTTGGTGGATATTCCCGAAGGGCGCAAGGCCGTCGAGAATAAGTGGATCTTTAAGAAGAAGACTGATGCTGATGGTAATGTGACCGTCTATAAAGCTCGGCTTGTCGCAAAGGGTTTCCGACAAGTTCATGGAATTGACTACGATGAAACTTTTTCACCGGTAGCGATGCTTAAGCCTATTCGGATTTTGTTAGCGGTAGCTGCCTACTATGATTATGAAATCTGGCAGATGGACGTCAAAACGGCCTTCCTGAATGGAAACATTGAGGAAGAGTTGTACATGTTACAGCCGGAAGGTTTTGTCGATCCAGGAAGTGCTAACAAGGTGTGCAAGCTTCAGCGATCCATCTATGGATTGAAGCAGGCATCTCGGAGCTGGAATCTTCGCTTTGATGAGGTAATCAAAGGTTTTGGATTTATTCAAAATGTGGAAGAGACCTGTATTTACAAGAAAATGAGTGGGAGCTCGGTTGTGTTCTTAGCACTGTATGTTGACGACATATTGCTAATAGGGAATGATGTGGAACTTCTGAATAGCGTGAAGGAATATTTAAACAGTAAGTTTTCCATGAAGGACTTAGGAGAAGCTGCGTATGTTTTAGGCATAAAAATCTACCGTGATAGATCAAGACGCCTATTAGCACTAAGTCAGAGTACTTATCTTGATAAAATATTGAAGCGTTTTCATATGGAGAAGGCAAAGAAGGGTTCTCTGCCGGTTATCAAGAATAAGGTATTGCGTAAGGCGCAGTGTCCGGTAACGGAACTGGGTAAGGCCGAAATGACGAAACATCCTTATACTTCAGCCATAGGATCGATCATGTATGCAATGTTGAGTACTAGACCGGATGTGGCATTAGCTCTAAGTTTGACAAGCCGGTTCCAGAGTAATCCTGGAATGCCGCATTGGATAGCTGTTAAGAGCATTCTTAAGTATCTCAATAAGACAAAGGAAATGTTCCTTGTGTATGGTGGCTGCGATGAGGAACTTGGCGTAACGGGTTACGTAGATGCAAGTTTCTGCTCAGACCTTGATGACTGTAAGTCACAGACAGGTTACGTGTTCAAGGTGAATGGAGGCGCCGTGTGCTGGAGAAGTGGGAAGCAACCCATAGTCGCACAATCTACAATGGAGTCGGAGTACATTGCTGCCTGCGAGGCCGCGAATGAAGCTGTGTGGCTGAGGAAGTTCGTCATCGAACTTGGAGTGTTCCCGAGCGTGCAAGACCCCGTGGTCCTCTTCTGCGACAATACGGGTGTCATTGCGAACGCCAAGGAGCCAAGGACTCACTCCACCGCCAAACACATTCTCCGACGCTTCCACGTGATACGTCAGTACGTACAAGAAGGCGATGTGAAGATTTGCAAAGTGCATACGGATCTGAATGTGGCAGATCCGCTGACGAAGCCTCTTCCGCTTGATAAGCATGAACAACACCAGTTAGCTATGGGTGTTAGGCTTTTACCAAGTTGTAATCTAGATTAAATTGTACTCTAGTGCAAGTGGGAGACTGAAGGAGATATGCCCTAGAGGCAATTAATAAAGTGTATTCTTTATCATATCTCGTTTGTTCATAATAGGTTTTTTGTGTCATGCTAGAACCGTATTAAGCGGAAACATTAATGCGGGTGTGATACGTAAACAACCAGGTCCCTGGTAGCCTCTACTAAGACTAGTTTCGTTGCGCGATTGATGATCGAGGTTTCCCGGTCATGGGGCATGGCGCCGGTCGGCAATGAGAGTCACATCGCTGGAGAGTGATGTGATGGACATACCCAGTTTTGGAGAACATAGTCATTACACCTTTGACCGTGACATCAACTCTTATCGATATTCCCCGAAGATGCTTTGATTGCACCAAACGTCGTATCTTATTTAGTATGACAATAACGGTGATACTTTTGGGTATTGGAAAGGAGTATTGAGACGAGGGGTCAAGAGCGGGATTTGCCAGTCCGCGTAGCAGGATAGATACTCTCGGGCCCACTCGGTGAGATCTTGTCTAATGAGCTTGCAAGCATGTGACTAGGTCACGGAGACATGAGATCATGAACGAGTAGAAGATAGCATCGTCGGTAACGAGGTCGGGATTAGGTATGGAGATATCTATGGAACGACACTCGGACGTGCTAAGTATCGCTATGGCAAAAGGTCTAAGACTTCACGTTCAGGTTTGATAGATGAAAGTCATTCGTTATATCTCAGGGATTAATTCAGGGGGTCCAGGCCTACGAGTTAGTCGTTGATCATTGAGGAGTCTTGATCATACCTGATATTATATCGAACCGCTAGGGTAACACACTTCAGGGGTTTCGACAAGACAACCGGAAAGGAAGGAGATCACCGGGAGCGTCCCGGGAGAGGTCCGATGGAGATCGGGCAGCGCCGAAAGAGTTTTCGGAGCTAGGAAATATTATATATATTATGTTTGATATTAATTAGTGTTATTAATATGCAAATATGATTTTATATATTTATTTTCGAATTTATTAAGGCAGATTTCCCTAAATGGGCCTTCCGGACGAAAGAAGGCCCAAGAGGGGAAAATTCCCTAGGGGAATTCGGTGGGGGCCAGGAGGGCCGGCCTAGGTGGGCCACAAGGGGCCCACCAGGGGGCCGGCGCACTCCCTTGGCCGAACCAGGCTGTGGGGGGTTAGTCCCACATTGCCTGGCTGGCAAGGTTGGCTCCCCTTGGGAGCCTATATAAGAAGGGGCACCCCCAGCCTTTTAATTCACCAATTAATTCCTGATTTCTCTCTCGATCTCGTGGTTCCCAAGTTGGAGCCGCGCCGAGCAAGAGGAGTCAGGGATCTCCTCCACCATAGCCCGCTGCCGCGCTGCTGGTGTTCCGGTCCAAGTCTTCCGCTGCTCGTCCTGGACTGGAGCTTTGGAGGCGTCGTCTCCACCGTACGTGTGCGACTCCCTGCGAGGTGCTGCGCTAGCAGTACTCAGAGGCCTGCTTCCTCTACACGACCTTGAGGTCGGCTTCGTCGGTCTTCATCGACAACGTTTGTGCGGGAACGTAATCCCCGCTTTCGGTCTACAAGGGTATGTATTCCGATCTCCGTTCGTACTACTATATCTGCATAGAATAGATCTTGGCTAGTTTAAGGATATCGTTGCTAGGAAAATTATTGTTTTCTGCCCACGATCCCCTTCAGTACCAGTAGCAACGGTTAACCCGACACCGTGGACAGGCGTGCCACCGGCCGGGTTACAAGGAGTTTCAGCGAGAAGCCCGGCCAGAGCCGGAGCAGCAATCGTCGATCAGCTACCACCACCTCCACCCAGGTTTGATCCCCCTCCGGGTCATTACAATAATCCAGTTCATAATATTTTTGCAGCGACACATACCCTAGAGCAAATACCCTTCGACAACTCACCGACCGCCTTAGAAGCAAGAAGAGTTGTAGATCTACTACGAACAACCGTGGTCAACACAACAATAACCCACGAGGTTCACAAGCTTTCAATTCAGAACCAGTGAGGAGCCGTACCAGAACCCGGCATCCAGAGACAGCAGCAGCGAGATCAGTTCATAACAGACTGGGACCGGTAAACCGGCCAGCCCTGCAACTAGAAGTACAGCAACCGCCACCGCAGCAGCTGGTCCCCGCAACATTGAGGGTGGCCGCGCCTGCCGCCTTTGATGCCCAGTCCATAGTCGGCAGTTCAAAAGCAAGACGCGCGGCGGCTGGGGCTGCCGCACTAGAAGACGGAGTTGGAGTTGGGGTTATGACTCAACCCAGACCCGTCGTGAATTCATCTGCGTCGGGTCAAGGGGGAGGCTCGTCGGCAAACCTGACAGGGCCCAAGTGTTTATTAGATGCAATCAGATCAGAACCTTTCCCAGGAAAATTCAAAGAGCCAAGCAAGATCGTTAACTATGAGCCGAACATGAATCCGGAGACATGGTTGAGTGGTTATAGCATGCCCATGGACAAGAAGAACGCAACGGCAAACCTGTGCGCGCGTTACCTATATCTCATGATGGCAGAAGGGGAACCCAAGATTTGGCTCGACCGGCTTCCACCAAACAGCATCCACTCATGGAAGGAACTCAAGACGACTTTCATCATGAATTTTGCCAGAGCATGCAAGAAGCAATATACGGAGGCGGATCCAAATCGATGTGTCATGAGGAAGACCCAGTCAGCAAGGCAGTGGGTAGCCCGGATTACAGAAATCCTACAATCATTGATCATCATCATTTATATGCATTATTCACAACCCCAAAACCTTAAAACCTCACCATTTTTATATAGTCAGTACTATAAATACGTGCAGGTCACATTGCTTTTCACACATTTTACAGATCAGTGCGCAAAGGCACACAATCTTCACAAGATCCATTATAGAAGTGAAGCAAGATGCAACATTCAACCTATACCAATACAACAGAGAAGATGCCCAAGATCAATAGTTCAAATCCAAGCAGAAAACTGAAGAACACTGATGTCGTCTGAACGTGAACAACAACTGACCGAAAGTCTGGCAACCAAACTCAAGGCCATCTTCAGAATTCCAAGCAATGCTAAATGCAAGAAGATAGAAGGGAATTCAAGTGAGTTTGAATCAGAAAGGAGAAAGTTAGATCAACTTGGAGATCAAGGACACCACAAAAGGCGTAAAGGAAAAAAGGTGCAAAAGAGGGGACATGCTATGTGGACTGTGAGCTGTGGAAAGGAAGGAAGCTTCCTCCTCTACCAACTCGCACGTCACCTCCACCACATTTGGAAAAAGTGTATAAAGCCACCACAGGCTCCTCCACCCTGACCGATCCAATCCAGCCCATTCCATCACCACTTCCACCCATTCCACTTTTCCACGTTTCCACCAACCACCATCCCATCAGCCCACCAATAACAAGACCAAGAACAAGAACAAGAAAGAAGAACAAGATGAACATGGATAACGGAAGACAAAACACAAGGCCTTGGTGAACTGAAGATCAAGATCTGCAAACGCTTCCTCCTCTTCTCTGCTTCCTCTGCCTCGACTAGATTGCAGTGAGTTAAAGCCAAGGATCTCTCCCCACCTCTTGTGTAATCTTGAATGAACCTTGTAGATCATCCATCTGCAAGTAAGGCTTGTAATACTTTGTTATTGCAGTGATTAGAGTAACACAATTATCTATCTTAACTAAAGATTTGCATGTCTTGGTTGCTTCGTGTTTTGATCAGTGTGTGTAAGGCTAGTCCCTGCATACTTGCGTGTTGCAATTATGTCCCTAACCTATATTTGCTTGTTAACTCACTGTGATCTGGCTTGACAACCCAGAAAGTTGTGATCTTTGTGTTCTGAATTTCCTCCTTCCTAAACCTGCTAATAACCTTTGCTTGCAAGACCAGTCTCTTCAAGCTAAGAACTAAAATCTTATTCCTTGTCTAAACCCTGCTTAGATCCTTGCTAGTCTCTCGATTGACAACCTGGAGGCTATAAGTTAAATTCTGAATCTGTTTCAGTTAAACTTCTTTTCCTTCTTGTTTAAAATCTAAAACCTTAAAGACTTGGTTTAGATTCTGCCAACCCTTAGAAACATCATAAACTTGCTGATAGCTATGGAGACGATAACACAACCCCCCCCCCCCCCTATTATTACATCATTGATCAAATTGGCGCCGTTGTTGGGGATTGACTTATGATTGTTTCTTTGAAAGAGCAGTAGACTAAACTGGTGACACTTGTGAAATTGTAAGAAAACTTGCATGATCTTGATACGAATTGAAACTTTTTGGCAATGAAATATGAGAACTAGAACTTTTATTAGGTGTTTAAGTACACTAAATCTTGATAAAAGTTCTTGTTTGTGACTGTGTGTAGAGAAAAATGATCTCTTTTATGCAGTGTTTGGACTCTGTTGATGTAGTCATCTGAAGACTCACCTCTTGCTCCTTTTGATCCAGAACCTGAAAGAACTTTTCTTGCAAGAAGAAGAGCAGCTTCTGAAGCTTCAGTCGAAGACTTAAGTTCTGAGGATTCAGTCAGCAGCATAGGTGACAAAAAGTTGAGAGATCTGTGGATCCCTAAGGATCAGATATCCAATGCAGATGTTATTATGCCTACCATTCAGGCAAATAACTGGAAGATCAAACCTGCGTTGATCAATATGGTACAGCATAATCCATTCAAAGGAAGTGCTTTGGAAAGCCCTCATGAACATATGAGGAGTTTCTTGGAATATTGCAATACACTCAAACATAATGGTGTGCCCCCTGAGGCAATAAGGATGCAGCTCTTCCCTTTTTCTCTGTCAGGAGCAGCAAAGATATGGTATCATGCTTAGCTAGTCCATTGCAGAGATACTTGGGAGCATTTGGTGGAAGCTTTCATTGAAAGATATTTCCCACCCACCAAAGCAGCTGAGTGCAGAGATAAAATTACTAGATTTGTGCAGTACAATGGTGAGAGCCTTTATGATACTAGGCAAAGATACCAGGGACTCATCAGAATTTGTCCTAATCATGGCAGGAGCCATGGTTGATTATGCAAACATTCTATAAGGCTCTGACAGAACATACCATAGCTTTTGTTGATTCAGCCGCTGGAGGGTGAATCATGAACAAGACCCTAGATGTAGCGTACCTGCACTTTAAATAAGGCAGATACCTGTGTATAGTGCAAATCCCTGGATCGATTCATTTGCACACACAGTTTACGATGTAATATCACAACAAAGCATCCATTATATTACATCGATGATCCAGAATATCAAAATATTTAATACAAGTTGCATAGCATAAAGCTAGCATTGACAAAGTACACAGCGGAATACAATAGCAGTGAGCCTCTATAACTTTCATGCTGCCACAGGCGAAAACATGTTGGTTGTAGACTCGAAACCTTTACGAAAACTCACTCGTCATCTGATCAAATCTGCAATAAGAAAAATATTGCAACAACGTGGGTCAGATTCCATTAAAAATGGAGTCTGGCAAGTGACACTATGGTGGACACTTATGGAATAACTCTAAAGCCTATATGCATATTTGGCTGGTGGAGTTCAAGGCTAATTTGCATAAAGCCAATTTTTCCTACTCTTTTGAAAACACTTTTCTTGAAATCCAGATGAGTATGGCATGAAAACCATAAATCTCATCTTCCCTTGTTCACCCATCAACTTTTAACTTAGAAATTGGAATGATGGAATCCTCCGTTGACGTCCTTGATCAGCTGCTCAAAATTGTCCGTAACCGGGGACACGGCTAAGAACTTAGTTTTACACTCTGCAGAGGTTGTGCACTTTCACCATTGTACTCATTCAACCCAAGGTATCCTTTACACACCATTTGTGATAAGGAAAGGAGAGAATGAGACGAGATCTTTCAGAAGCATTTTCCCTCCCACCTGGCTTGACCCGTTCCACCTAACATCCCCCTACATCTGCTTGTCAAGCCGGAGAGAGTCCACGCAACATAATTGATCAAGCCAGAGCCCATATGGCAATGGCTGCACTGGAAGCAATCGTCACTCGGAGTTCTTCAGATTCCTCTGTTCCTGGGTGGCCATTCACAAGTGTACATACTACAGGAACCATAGACATGGACCTGAGTAGCCACTCAACATAACCCATGAAACCAATTACCACCCAGGTGTTTCATTCTTAACTCAGTAGAATTTAGATTTTCACAAAACAACATTTGCATAGCAACAATAATTCTACTAAGTATTGCATAGGAACCTAGACACAGGTAATAGGGATTCTAAACAGGTTTAGCATAGCAACACATGCATATAAAAATACACTAAGTAATGCATATAAAAATAGGAAGTTTATTAGGTGTGCCACTTGCCTTTGAATGTTGTCGTTGTTCACAAACTCTTTTCAACAACGAACGTTTGCTCTCCGTTTAATCTAAACAATAATAGCAAACAACAATACCACAATCAACAAACAACAATCATCAACATACATGCTCATATCGAATGAACAACAAGTTTTGTAAAACTCCTAAGGAAAACATGTCATGTATGATATGCAAATTATTTCTAAGGGCTAGAGATGCATGTTATGCTATGAAAATCTCTTAAGTTAATTCAAGGCAAATAGGTGGGTCAAGAATAACTAAGGACTAAGGTCTTAAGTTGGATAAACATACTTTGTTTTATATCTTCTTGAAACAAGCACTCAAATGGCTTAGCCATGATGTGAAAAATACTTAGGGAAAAACACTAAGTCCTTTGTTCAAGATGATCAACAATTATTATCAACTCTTTGTAAATTGGACATTCACTATAGTGAGAGAGACAGACACCCGGCCAGCCACTTAAATTATGGAACAGGTCTCATGTACGTGGACATGTAAGGTTTGTTTCCAGGCCGCTTCATCTCACTATGCCGTTAGGATCCAACAACTTCAAGATGATAACATCATGATCATATTTGTTTAAGTCTAAAGACAAGATTAGGAAAGAGGGAAAAGATAGAAAGAAAGATGTAGTTGTCCTCCAGGCTTCATCTCCAGACTTGTAACTTTCTTATGGATGATGTCTTCATTGAGCTCTTGGTAGTCTTGATGAATCTTCAGACTTGATGATTCTTGTATCCTCGAGGCTGGTCCTGGATTTACTTAGTCTTCATGAAATCTCAGAGGAGAAGAAAGACAGCGAGAAAGACTTAGAGAATAAAAAAGGGGGTTGGCCTTCTTGAACTTCTTCTCACTTTTCTTCTAAGTGCTTGACATCTTGAGGGTGCTTCCAGAGTCTGTTTTCTTCTAAGTCCTTCATGAACTTCTTCTTGATTTTCTCCTAAGTGCTTCTTCTCCTTGAAGATACTTCTGAAGTCTTGTTTTTGGCTAAGTCCTTCATGGGTCTTCCAGCTCCATGTTGAAAATCCTAAGTGTCTAAATGTATAGCACTTTTCCCAAAATACTAAGTTTGAAAATAATCCTAACTTAGAGAAAATGGGGAGGAGTTTTCCTTATGGAAAATATGACTATAAAATATGCTATGCATGAAATGCAATTTTTAAATCACAAGCAACATAACCCTAATTTTTGTAAATTTTATAGCATATGCATAAAGTTATAGTTTGCAATTTAATTAGTTTCTAATTTGCAAAACATAATAACAGGAAACATATAGATTAAAGTTTTATGTGTTTTATATTTTATAACACAATTTTCTTCATAGATGGTGTTAATAGCCATAGGTGGTTTAATTATATTTAATGCAATTTGATTTAATCAAAAATAATATTTCTATTAAAAGTTATTTCAAAATTAGTCAAACTATTCAAATTAACTCACAACTATGAAATCATTCAAAATTTACTCAAAAATATTTTATAGCAGTGGCATTAACCTACAAATATTCTAAGGTTTCTAAAACATATTTATTTGCAATTTTTGGATTTATAGATTTAAAGTTATTACAAATACACTCAAATTCACCATTTGAAATTTGAATATTTTATACTAAGTCAAATTTGAATTTTGTCAGATCCAAAATATTCTACATGTCAAGAGCTTTCCAAATATATAAAAATTATTGAATTTGGAGTTGTGGTTAAAAAGTTATAGATGTTTAATTACAGGGACTAATCTCCAAATTTTCCAATTAAAATTAAATTAGAAAATTGATTTACACGTTGGCGCTGACGCGGCGCTGACTGTGAACTACGTGGCGCTGACGTGTCTATCTGACGTGGATAAGTCACAGATCTGGGCCGTCAGATCTGGATCTGACGGTTCAGATCGGATCGTACCGCTTCGTCCTCGACATCTAATCTCAGTCGTTAATCGCCGATCGGAGGGCTCACCTTGCTCGGCCTGAGGGTGGCGGCGCCGGTGGCTGCCGGCGACGGCGGCGCGGCTTCGGTTGACGACGTACTCGTCGTTGCGGTGGTCTCCTAGCTCCCGTAAGGACACAAAGGCGTGCGGAAGGAGATGGCGAGCGGGATGGAGGCGGTGGCGTAAGCTCGGCTGCCGTGCAGCGACGAGGAGGCGTGGGCGGAGCGGTGAATACCTCCGGCGGTTCCGGCGAGCTTGTCCAGCTCGATTTGCTGTGCAAGAAGGCCGGGGATGGGGTTAGAACGAGTCTCTCGGGCACGGCGAAGAGAGGGGGAAAGGCCACAGGCTTGAGGGTCGATGGGGCTCACCGGATTCGAAGAAAAGGCGGCGGCGGCTGAAGCAACTCCGGCGAGCTTCTCTGGAATCTAGGGGGCGCGATTTGATAGGGTTTCGAGGGGGAAAAGACGCGGCACGGCTGGGGTATTTATGGGGACGGGGAAGAGGTAGGATCTCGTTCGAAAACGGCACGGAATCGATCTCCGGATCGCTGCGGGATTCTAGCAGAGTCTGTTTCGGAGGTTGAAGAAGATCTGCTGACGTCAGCATGACGTCAGCCAGTATTTTCTTTTTCTGATTTTATTTATTTAAATCATATCTTTTGATTTATAACTCCAAATGATGTCAAATAAATTTCTAAAAATTTGTAATATTATTATCTTTCTGTTAAACCAATTGTGGGCATGTTTTGAATATTTTTGAAAAATAATATTTTGAAATATTGATTAAATACAAATTTGACACTTAAAAGTCAAATTTGAATTTATATCTTAAATAAATTTTCTTTTGGCTATATAAATTTTATGAAATACCCATATTCAAATATGTTTAAAATAGAGTTATTAAAACTCATTTTCAATTTCTAAATTCATTTTTGGCTTTGGTATAATTATTAATGACATAACACAACTATATGAAAATGGAAAATATAATGTATTCCCTTTTAATTGAAAATAATTTGGGCAACCTTATATTTTATAATATGATAATGCATTTGAAACTTTATAACAACTTTGGATAAGACCTTTGTTTTAAATTTTATTCTTATTTAGAATATATTAATCATTTCATGCTTTGAAAATAGATGAAATTCATTTAAGCAAATGAAATGTTTATTTGGCTAATTCATTTATTTAAAATCTATGAAGTGTTAAAGTTATACACTATAGGCTTATAATTTCCAAACTATATTTTGAACTTAGTTAAAGGAATGAAAACCATTTAGTAATTATATACCATTTTGAATAATCTTATATTTATGAATAGAGATGGCTAAGTGGTTTAATTCAACTACTTATAAAGAAACTAATTCATTTAAAATAAAATGGATTGTAGTTTGTAAAATATTTGTCAAATTATATTTTAAGATTTTTGAAACACAGTGGATAATAAAATGTTAAAACTGTGACATTTGAAATATTAACTCATCTTTGAAGTCTTTCATAGTTGGTTTGCTTATACATTTAATATTTTATTTTAATAAAAAGAAAAGTTTTAAATTTTAGTGATTTTTGAACATTATAAAATGTTGGGATGTTACACTAGATGAAGCTACATAACTAATTGAGAGTATGGCTTCTCATAATTTCTCTTGGACCAATGAGAGGATAGTTCATCCAAGTGGACAAAGTGCCTTGGAAGCAAAGCTTGATAGCTTAACCAATTAGATAACTCAGTTGATGCATGAGAAGAATGGTAAAGCCATAGAGCCAGTAAATCAAGTTTCTGTCACTTGTCCTATTCGTGGAAATGAAGGGCATCTACCTCAAGATTGTACCCTGTTGCAGTCACTGATAATCAACTTGTAAAAGTGAATTATACTCAGAATCAAGGTCCTTTTTTCTCAGAGTTACAACCCTGCCTGGAGGAATCATCCCAACTTGTCTTATAAGAATGCAACTCAGCATAACTACCCTCAGGGAAATCACCAAAATTATTAGTAAGCAACTCAACCACAGTATGCTCATATAGCTCAGCAAAATCTTAGACCTCAAGGAAACATGCAATATCAACACACACAACAACAGTCACAAGAAAGTCAAGCAAATCAGCAGAATGCTTCCTAAAGTAACATCAAGTCTGGAATCAATGAAATGATGATGTTACAAAAGGAGATGTTCAGCGGTATGCAAGAGACAATTAAGATGCAGTCCGAATTATTTTATAAAACAATGCAACAACTCACAGCTGGTATCTCTAACACCCAGGGAAACTCAGCAGAAAACAAATTGCCAGCTCCGGCAGAAAAGAACCCAAAGCAATGTGGAGCCATTTCCATTACTGAAAGTATAGATCCAGTTACAACCAGAAGTGGAGTACACACTCAATCGGTGTTAGGAACCCCTCCATCTACAACTTATTAACACCACAAAGAAGGGCCTCTACTCAGCAAACTGTCAGGCAAGAGAATATACCAGAGGAGAAGAGAGCATAGTCACAAAAGATAGAACAACCTGTTGTCGAATCTGACAGCATTGTAGCAAAACCTGCAACAGTGAAGCCCTGTATTCAGAAAATCCCATTTCCCGAAAGATTAGAGAAAACAAAGGATGAAAAGCAGTATGCTCAGTTCCTAGAGACTATGAAGGAAGTCCAAATCACAATACCTATCTTGGATGCAGTATTGCACATACATTTGTATGTCAAATTTTTCAAAGACCTGATCACAAAGAAGAGAAGTTTGGAAGATTCTAAAATTGTTGCTCTGACAAAAGATTGTAGTGCTGTCATACTAAATTATATGCCAAAAAGTTTGGTGACCCAGGATGTTTTAGCATCCCTTGTGTTGTAGGCAAGAGAACATTCACATCATTATGTGATTTAGGTTCATCAGTCAGTGTCTTACCTCTAGCTGTCCGTCAAATATTGCAGCTAGGAGTACTAAAGCCTACATCAATGACTCTGCAGTTAGCTGACAAAACACCAAGAAAACCAGCTGGTATTATAGAAGATGTTCCAGTACAACTTGGAAACTTCGCATATCCAGTAGATTTTGTGGTATTGGAAATGGAAGACAACTCTGAATCCATGATTCTAGGAAGACCATTCTTGGCAACAGCTGGGGTAATAATTGATGTAAAAGGTGGAACCTTGAAGTTGCAATTTGGCTCTGAACGGGCTGAGTTCAGCATGAAGCATGCTTCCCACCTGCCAAATATACTTGAACAATGCCAGTCCATTGATGTGATAAACCAAAGTATTCTGGAAACACAACATGGAACACCATCAGAAGCTGTTGAAGCACAAGTTTGTGTGACATTAGATAGCTTAAATCACCAGGAGCTATGTGGAATATCCCTGAGTGATAAAGATACATATGCTATAGATAGTAAGAATCATAAAACCGCCCACAATTCAATAGTGGAGTTGAAAGAGCTACAATCTCATCTTAAGTACATGTTCTTGGAGAAGGAAATGATACATCCAGTTATAGTCAGTTCAGCCCTTGATAGTAAGCAGGAAGAGAGGTTGTTGACAGTCCTAAGGTTTTACAAGAAAGTGATTGGATATTCCATTGTTTACATCAGAGGAATAAATGAAAAGGTTTGCTCTCATAGGATACACTTAGAAGAAGGCAATAACCCAACAAGAGAGGGACAGAGAAGACTGAACCCTGCAATGCAAGAAGTGTTTAAAAAGGAAATTCTGAAACTGATTAAGGAAGAAATGATTCACCCAATCTCTTACAGTGAATGGGTAAGTCCTATACACATTGTGCCTAAGAAAGGAGGCTACACAATGGTAGAAAATGAGGAAGGAAGATTGATGATCACTAGACCCGTCACTAGGTGGAGAGTGGTCAATGAATTCAAAAAATTGAACAAGGCAACTAGGAAAGATCACTTGCCTTTGCCATTTATAAACTAAATGTTAGAAAGGCTGGCTGGACATAAATTCTATTGCTACCTTGATGGATATTCTGGATTTCTTCAAATACCTATTCATCCAGATGACCAAGACAATACTACATTCACTTGTCCATATGGAACATTTGCTTATAAGAGATTACCATTTGGGTTATGCAATGCTCCTGGTACCTTTCAGAGATGTATGATGTCTATATTCTCTGAGCACATTGAAAATGTAATGGAGGTATTCATAGATGACTTTATAGTTTATGGAAATGACTTCAACAGTTGCTTAGAAAATCTGACAACAGTGTTGCATAGATGCTCTGAACAGAATTTGATTCTAAACTGGGAGAAGTGCCATTTCTTGGTAACTGAAGGTATTGTGCTAGGTCATTTGGTATCTGCCAGAGGAATGGAAGTGGACAAAGCAAAGGTTGATGTAATTGCTAAGTTACCACCCCCTAAAAATGTGAAAGGAATACACAGTTTCCTAGGACATGCTGGTTTTTACAGAAGATTCATCAAAGATTTCTCCCACATTGCAAATCCTCTCACACACCTACTAAATCACAATGTACTATTTTCTTTTGATGAAGCATGCATGCATGCCTTCAAAAGATTGAAAGAAGCTCTGATTACAGCCCCAATAGTGCAGCCACCTGATTGGACAGTTCCTTTTGAGCTGATGTGTGTTGCAAGTGATTTTGCAGTAGGAGTAGTACTTGGTCAGAGAATAGAAAAAGCTATCCATGTGATATACGATGCAAGCAGAACACTAGATGATGCTTAGGTTAATTACACAACCACTGAGAAGGAATTACTAGCAGTAGTGTTTGCATTTGACAAGTTTAGACCTTATCTTGTTGGACACAAGTGTGTTGTCTATACAGATCATGCAGCAATAAGATACTTGGTAAGTAAGAAAGAGATGGATTCTCTTGCTGCAGGAATTGAATATTCAAATAAAGGACAAAAAGGGATCTGAGAACTCAGTAGCAGATCACTTATCAAGAATCATGTACACTGAAGGAAGAGAGATAAAAGACAGAATGCTTGGTGAGCAGTTGATGGCAGTCAACGCCAGTTCTCCCTGGTATGCAGATACTGTGAACTATCTGGTGTGTGGAATGATACCAACTGACATATCTTACCAGCAGAAGAAGAAGTTCATGCATGATGTCAAGAATTATTACTGGGATGAACCATTCCTGTACAAGCATTGTGCCGATGGTATTATGAGAAGATGTGTGGCAGCTGAAGAAATTAGTGATGTTATGTACCAATGTCATGCAGGCATGTATGGAGGCCATGCTGGAGTAATGAAAACCCAGGCAAATATTTTGCAAGCTGGATTCTATTGGCCTAATATTTTCAAAGATGTGCATGATTACATCCAAAAGTGTGATCCTTGTCAGAAATTTGGAAAATTTTCAAGAAGGAATGATATGCCTCAGAAAGGAATTCTCGTGGTCAAACTATTTGATGTATGGGGGCTAGATTTCGTTGTTGCTTTACCATCATCAAATGGATACAATCATATACTTGTTGCAGTGGACTATGTGTCCAAGTGGGTAGAAGCAATACCCACTGTTAATGCTGATTCCAAGGCGGTACGCAAATTCTTCCGATCAGTCATATTCCCAAGATTTGGTGTGCCAAGAGTAGTAATCAGTGATGATGGAGCTCATTTCAACAATGATCAGTTTGAGAAGCTCTTGAACAAGTATGGTGTGAAAAATCATAGAGTAACTACACCTTATCACCCTCAAGCAAATGGACAAGTTGAGCTGTCAAACAGAGAAGTGAAACAAATTCTACAGAAAGTTGTTTCTAAGTCCAGGGGGATTGGTCAGTGAAATTGCCAGATATCTTATGGGCCTATAGAACAGGATATAAGACACCTATTGGTATGTCACCATTCAGGCTTGTCTATGGAAAAGCATGTCATTTACCTGTCGAGTTAGAGCATATAGCACAGTGGGCAATAAGGAAGCTTAACATGGATTTAGCCAAAGCTGCAACTGCAAGAAAGCTACAGATGTGGGAGATAGAAGAAGTGAGAAATGATGCTTATGAAAGCTCCAAGATTTACAAGGACAAGACTAAGAAATGGCATGACAAGAACATTCTTAGAAAAGAACTCAGAGTAGGACAGACAGTGTTGGTATATGACTCCAAGCTGCATATTTTCTCTGGGAAATTCAAATCCAGATGGTTTGGCCCTTGTGTTATCAAGAGAGACATTGGACATGGCGCTTTTAAAGTACAGAGTGATACAAAAGGTACTTTTAAAGTGAATGGTCAAAGATTGAAGCATTACAGAGCTGGAGAGCATTTGAATACTAAAGCAAGTGAAGAAACTACTGATGAAGAAGTTGAGGATGACCTCAATGCATCCTCTTCAGCGAAGGACCTGTGTACATTATTTCCATGTTCCTTTCAGTTTTCTGTTAATTTTTTTTGTGTTGTCTCTTTGTGTTTGTCTCTTAGATTTCAAATAAAAAGAAGTAGAGAGAGATCTTTAGCTGGGATATCATGAAGAAGGAGGCAGAAGTAAACACCAGGTGGATACTTTCCAATCTTTGCATTAAGCAACACTATCATATCGTTATTATCTCATTCCTCGAAGAAGATTAAATTGGCGAGTTTGGATGTTACCAGAAAAATAAAACTGTTGATGATAGCTTTATGCTGATTAATTAGCTGTACATCTTGGTTGTGAATCATGTAATGAATTTGCTTATTATTTTGCAAAGGCTATGCTCAGAAACATCTACCAAAAACAGAATCCCTTTATTTCTCTCTTCAGGAACTTTGGAGTATCTGAATAATGCAATTTGCTTTGAAACTGAGTTAAATGATCCCTAGTAGAGCCATTTATCCTTCTGTGCGTTTTTTACAAATTTTTGCATTAGCAATCATTGTCTCTGGACTGTTATTTGTGAAGCACTAACATCCATACTAACATTAACATTAACTATAATCAAAGTATTTTGCAACAAAAAGTACTTTCTTGCATTAGCAACCATTATCCTGGGATGTTGGTTTGTGAAGCACTAACTTGAAGGCTTATCAAAAAATGATTCAATTTATGCATTAGCAACTATGATCCTGGGATCGTAGCTTGCGAAGCACTAACCCAAGTTTCTTGGCAGTATAATGAACAATATAACAAAAACTTGCATTTGCATTAGCTTACTATGTTCCATGGAACTGTAGTAGGTGAAGCACTGACTTTGCATCCATTTGGCATTCATCCTTTCATCATGACTTTCCTTTAGATCATTTATATTCAGTTCCCCTACAAATATCTTATATAGTTAATCCAATAGTACTTGAGCTTAGAAATGATTGCATCCTGCCATTTGAAACTTATTTCCATGATAGCACTTGTTCTAAAAGTACACATAACGACATTGAGTCCAATTTGAATGAACTGCTAAGTATTTAGAACTTTAAACTGTTCATAATCTGCTTGTTGCCATTACCCTTCAATTTCTTTACTTGAGGAGAAGAAACGGTTAAATTCTGGGGGTTTGATCATCATCATTTATATGCATTATTCACAACCCCAAAACCTTAAAACCTCACCCTTTTTATGTAGTCAGTACTACAAATACTTGCAGGTCACATTGCTTTTCAATCATTTTACAGATCAGTGCGCAAAGGCACACAATCTTCATAAGATCCATTATAGAAGTGAAGCAAGATGCAACATTCAACCTATACCAATACAACAGAGAAGATGCCCACGATCAACAGTTCAAATCCAAGCAAAAACCTGAAGATCACTGCTGTAGTCTGAAAGTGAACAACAACTGACAGAAAGTCTAACAGCCAAACTCAAGGCCATCTTCTGAATTCCAATCAATGCTAAAGGCAAGAAGATAGGAGGGAATTCAAATGAGTTTTAATCATAAAGGAGATAGTTAGATCAACTTCGAGATCAAGGAAACCACACAAGGCATAAAGGCAAAAAGGTGCCAAAGAGGGGACATGCCATGTGCACTGTGAGCTGTGGAAAGGAATGAAGCTTCCTCCTCTACCAACTCGCACTTCACCTCCACCACATTTGGAAAAAGTGTATAAAGCCACCACAGGCTCCTCCATCCTGATCGATCCAATCCAGCCCATTCCATCACCACTTCCACCCATTCCACTTTTCCACCTTTCCACCAACCACCATCCCATCAGCCCACCAAGAACAAGACCAAGAACAAGAACAAGAAAGAAGAACAAGATGAACATGGAGAATGGAAGAAGAAACACAAGGCCTTGGCGAACTGAAGATCAAGATCTGCAAACTCTTCCTCCTCTTCTCTGCTTCCTCTGCCTCGACTAGATTTCAGTGAGCTAAAGCCAAGGATCTCTCCCCACCCCTTGTGTAATCTTAAATGAACCTTGTAGATCATCCATCTACAAGTAAGGCTTGTAATACTTTCTTATTGCAGTGATTAGAGTGACACAATTATCTGTCTTAACTGAAGATTTGCATGTTTGGTTGCTTCATGTTTTGATCAGTGTGTTTAAGGCTAGTCCCTGCATACTTGCATGTTGCAATTATGTCCCTAACCTATATTTGCTTGTTAACTCAGTGTGATCTGGCTTGACAACCAAGAAAGTTGTGATCTTTTTGTTCTGAATTACCTCCTTCCTAAACCTGCTAAAAACTTCTGCTTGCAAGACCAGTCTCTGCAAGCTAAGAACTAAAATCTTATTCCCTGTCTAAACCCTGCTTAGATCCTTGCTAGTCTCTGGATTCCTGGAGGCTGTAGGTTAAATTCGGAATCTGTTTCAGTTAAACTTCTTTTCCTTCTTGTTTAAAACCTGAAACCTTAAAGACTTGGTTTAGCTTCTGCCAACCCTTAGAAACATCATAAACTTGTTGATCCATGTGGAGACGATAACACAAAACCCCCCTATTATTATATCGTTGATCAATCATCAACAAACATCTCAGCACACACAGCGATAACAGCTATGGAGAAGAACTGCGGTTTTAATTCTTTGACGCACAAACTCGGACATATGAGGGAAGACCCACCTCGCCAAGATACCACGATATGCGAAGTGGTTTTAATTGCTAACAAGTATGCAGCTACAGACAAAAGAGTGGGCGAAACAGAAGAGCAGCAAAAGAACTACAGGGTCAGCGCAAGAACAATGGCAATCAGAACAACAATAACAACAACAACAACAACAACAACAACAACAACAAAAGACTCTATGATGGAGGAAATTCAGAGTTTGTTGGAACTACCCAATCCACAGGTTACAGAGGAACAAGACCTGGCAGAAATTCAGAGGAGGCCCTGCAAGAGGGCCAAACATCAGTGAGATATACAATATGCCATGTCCAAGACATGCCAAGAACGGTAAACCAATGAGCCACACATTGGCACAATGTGCTGACATGAGAGCATGGAGGAGATATGAGCAGTGTTTAGAACAGAACCAAGACAACTTCAATGGGAACAATGGGAATTTTGGAAACCACGGGAACCACAACAACAACGGTAACCCGACCAACCAAGGTCAAGGTTCCAGGTCACAAGGACCGCCAAACAATAACGCCGGGTCAAGCCAAAACGAGGGAGGAGGTTATCAACAATAGGGGCAAACCCGGCCAAGATTAAGGCAATCATTAACCTTAAGAAGCCGGAGTACGAAAGCGATGTCCAGAAGTTGACGGGTTGTATCACAGCCCTAAGCCGGTTCATAGCAAGGATGGGAGAGAAAGCACTTCCACTTTACAAGCTATTGAAAAAGTCAGACAAGTTTGTATGGGACCAGGAAGCCGATGACGCCTTTGAAGATTTGAACAAAACACTGTCCAAAGCGCCAGTCTTAGCGGCTCCAACAAGCAAGGAGCCAATGCTGTTGTATGTCACTGCCAATTCACGAGCCGCCAGTGTCGTGGTTGTCGTAGAGAGGAAAGAGGAAGGAAAATAGTGCCTAGTTCAGAGGCCGGTTTACTATGTTAGTGAGGCCCTAACCGAGCAAAGATACCCACAGTGGCAGAAGTTGGTCTTTGGAGTCTTCATGGCAAGCCGGAAAATGCCACACTACTTCAAGGAACACCCCATAACAGTGGTTAGTGCGGCTCCATTAGAAGAAATAATCAGAAACGGAGAAGCAACAGGTAGAGTAGCAAAGTGGGCAATCAAGATGGGGCCTTATCACATCAAGTTTGAGCCAAGCACAGCAATCAAGTCTCAAGATTTAGCCGATTTCATCAATGACTGGACCGAGTTTTACCCCTTACCTCCTGCATAGAGTATCAAGCACTGGATCATGCACTTTGACGGGTCCAAAATATTTGGAGGATCGGGAGCCGGCGTCATTTTAACTTTGCCAAAAGGAGACAAGCTGAGTTACCTCTTACAGATACACTTTGAGCCATGCACAAACAACATCGCCGAGTATGAAGCTTTTTTACACGGCCTGAGAGTCGCCAAGGAGATGGACATCAAGAGAATCATGTGCTATGGTGAGTCGGACCTAATTGCACAACAAGTATCAGAGACTTGGGATCGAAAGGATGCTAATATGGCAGCATACAGAAGAGAAGTTGACAAGATAGCCGGGTTCTTTTCCGGGTACTAGGTGGAGGACATTGACAGAAGAAAGAACGAGGCTGCTGACGCCTTATCAAGAATCGGCTCTAGGAGAGACCCGATACCACCCAGTGTGTTCAAAGCCGAGTTATATCATCCATCAGTGAAGCTTCCAACAGAAGAAGAATTAGCAGTTCCAGATGAACCGGAATCTCAGTATGTTGCCGCCTCACACCAAACCCCGTCATGGACAGAGCCGTATTTAGCTTATCTGCTGAGAGAGTAGTTACCACAAGACAAAGTTCTGGCAAGAGAAATTGTGCGCCGGGATAAGGCATATGTCATCATCAATGGCGACTTACACAAGAGGAAAACGTCAGGAGTTTTCCTACGATGTGTCTCACCTGAGAAAGGTCGGAAAATCTTACAGGAAATCCACTCAGGAGACTGCGGACATCACGCATCAACAAGATCAATGGTAGCCAAAGCGTACATACACGATTTCTTCTGTCTGACGGCTTTGGCAGACGCGGAGAACATAACCCGGGTTTGCGATGGATGTCAGCGATATGCAAGGCATATTCATGTGTCAACTCAAGATTTAAGGACCATCCCAATTACATGGCCTTTCGCAGTATGGGGTATGGACATGGTTGGACCTTTCCAGCCATCACCCGGCAAGAAAAGACATCTCCTGGTAGCAGTGCACAAGTTCACGAAGTGGGTCGAGGTTCAAGCTGTCAACAGTTGCACAGAGGCAACATCAGTCAAGTTCTTGAAGAAAAGCATATTCAGATTTGGGTACCCTCACAGTATCATTACAGACAATGGGACAAACTTTTCACTCGGAGAGATGCAGAAATTTTGTGGGGAGAACGGGATCCGGCTTGACCTCGCTTCAGTTTCACATCCCCAATCAAACAGTCAAGTGGAAAGAACAAACCAAGAGCTACTCAGAGGTGTAAAACCAAGACTCCGAAGTCCATTGATCAGGGCAGCCGGAGCCTGGGAAGAGGAGCTTCCATCAGTCGTTTGGAGCATCAATACAACACCAAACAGGTCAACAGACTTCACCCCCTTCTTCATGGTCTATGGTGCCGAAGCCATGTTACCTTGTGATATCCTTCATGATTCTCCACGAGCAAACAAGGTAGAACTCAGTGGATATGCTCGAGGAAGCAAGAGAACTAGTCGTAGCAAGATCAGCTATATATCAGCAAGACCGGAGGCGGTACCACAGTCGCCGGGTTAGATCAAGAACTTTCCAAGAGGGAGACTTGGTCGTAAGATTGGCTCTAAATAGAGCCGACTTTCATAAGCTCACTCCCCCATAGGAAGGACCTTTCCTGATCAGCAGAAACCTACACAATAGATTCTACTACTTGGTGGATCTCAGAGAAGAAACTAAGCTGACAGGAAACAACACAGATCACACGAGGTACCCATTTATAGAAAATGACAGGCCCTGGAATATAGCAGAGCTTAGGACATACTACACATAGACAGAAGGAGACCCGGATGAGATGGGTTCCACCCTTTTTGTATCCTTTTCAGTTCGAAAGCAGCACATTTCAGACGCGCTCTTTTCCTTGCTAGGGTACCTAAGGGGACTCGAAGGTTTTTAATGAGGCGGCTTGCTAGCTATGTACATATCTATGATAAATAAAATAGAACTTATCTGAAGAAAAGAGTTTGTTGGTTCTGATCCTCATTTATCATACAGTAAGGGGTCTTGGGGGCTTACTAACTAAAAGTTATAAGTTGAAAACTCAAGACTCGGCAGAGATGCAACAAAGTTCAGATCCTTATTTTTCTTGGGGGCTTGTTAACTATCAGTTGCAAGTTGAAGACTCAAGACCCGACAAAGACGCCACAATATTCTTGGTTATACTTGCCTGCTAGCTTGATGCTATTCTAACCCAGCACTGACGCCATTGTGACCCGATGCTAAAAATCCGTCTTTCAATCTGACTATTATGCCCATGGGGACTTAGCAGACCTTGAATGACCTAGAGTTTTACGCACGAAAGATGTCACGAGAAAGCCGGCTATGCAGAAACCAAAGGAAACCAAAAGGGTCATCGACACCAAATATAAACTTGCAAATCCGGCCAAAGCCGGCTATCATTGAAAAGCAAGTTTTTGAGGCGCACGAAGCCGCATGCGAACAGGTATAGCTAAATAAAGTGTTTAAGCTAACCTATTACATGCCACAAAGGCCAAAATAATATGTGTTTGCAGGAACTCCAAAAGTGTTAAAACATTACAAGCCGGTAATACTGCCGGGAAAGTTTCAGATGGAACAGCTGGAGTCTCGGGGGCTAAGCCGGATGAGCTGGCAGCGCCAGATTTTTTCTTACTCATCCTCTTGGCCAAGCCTTCAGCATCCTCCCAAGAAATCTCAAAGACACTCGGGAAAGGGCCAGAAGGAACAGCCGGACCAGCAGGAACCGGCACATCCGGAGTACCCGATGCAGGCACCGTATCCGGCTGAGTCGGAAGAGGAGCACGATAGTTCGGATCCATCTTCGTCGTCGCCGGGTCCTTGGGATATAACTTGTCCCCGTCAGCTGAAAAGCCGGTCTGGAAGTTGCTCAAGCTCAAGGTGTCCGTCAGGAGCGTTGCATGATGCCGGTTTTTCTCGTCGATGGCCTTGATGTCCTCTTTAGTAAGAGGAGACCCGTCGCTCTTGGAAGGCCACCCCCGGGTATGCAATTCAGTATCGACAGCCGGGTAATGTGCCTTGGTCAAGGCCAAGATACGCATAGCAGCACGATGAGCTGCAGACCTCCTCCAGATATCAAGCCAAGCCGACAAGACATTCAGTTGTTGGAGAAATTTGGCCTGAGTTGTTGGCGGCTTCTCCCAGTTGTGACAAGCCATCAAAGCTTTGCTGGTACCATAATACAGCTTATGCGCCAAGGTGTAGACGGCTTTCAGTTTTCCTTTTGTTTCAAGCTGACAGATGGGGTTCCAAGACCCTAAGACAAGAATGGAGAGAAGTATAAGTCTGAAGAACAACCAAAGGTAAAAAGACAAAGGAATTCGAAGACCAAGCCGGCTTACCAAAAAGAAAGGCCACTATTTCAGAAAGAAACGCAACAAGCTTCTCAAACTTGGCGTTGGAGGCATTAAGATCCTCCTGCAGCTTGTCACGTTGCTCGGTCCAGTTAGACTCATGCTCCTCCATCTCTTGCTGGAGGTGGGAGTTTTGTTTAGCAGCCTCGCCGAGCTTCGTTTCAAGCTCGGCATTTTCTTTTCAAGCTCGACACGGCGGCCGGCTTCTGACTTCAACTCCCCCTTCACAATTTCAATGGCATGGCCCTGCTGGCGAGTCTGGTCCTAAAATAAGAAATAAAAAGGAAAGGTCAGGAAAAGACGGGTGAAAATAAGAAAGCCCAAATTGTTATAAGTCCCAGGTTGCGCAGGCTAGGACCTGGCACTTGGGGGCTACTCAATTATGGGCTCAGAGAACAAAGTTCAACAAGAATACCCGGAGTATCGCAAGCGATTATCCCGGCCCTTTAGGACAACTCAGTTGAAAATAAAAGAAAGAAACGTCGAAAGGAAGACCCGGAATATTGCAAGCAATCATTCCTACTATTGGGGACTACTCAACAAAGATCACATCCATCAGAAAGAAAACAAATCATACTGGAAGTCCCGAGTTATCGCAAGCTAATAACCCGACACTTGGGGCATAGGAAAGATGCATATATATACCTCAAACTTTTCCTGGAGCTCAGCCAGCACGCTGTCCACCGCTTGGCGTTGCTCTACCACGCGCCTATGAAGCTCCCCGAAGAGAGCTGTCAAGTACAAGTCCTTATAGGGCTGGAAGCGGGAGGCATACATGGGGGCTTTGTCGGATGAAGATTTGGAATTAGTGGCACCCGGCGTGGCGGTCTTGGCAACACGAGAATCGACAGGCATCTCACCCATGGCAGAGCCGGTTATCTCCACATCTGGCAAGCCAGAAGTGCGAGGACAAGCCGGATGCGTCGCCAACTTAGGGGCCCCTCCTTCAGTGCGGAGGGGCGAAGTAACGACTGTCTCGTCGACAGCCGGAGAGGGAGTTGCAGCAGAGCGAGCTCTGCACAAAGAAAATATGATTACAACAGGGATAAAGTAATGACAAAGAGAATGAAAGTGGATAGAGACTCACCCTTTATTGACGGCAAAGCCGCCAAAAAGATCATCGCTCGAATCTGAAGAAACTTAGAGAGACCGAGACTTAGACCTCTGTCGAGTCCCGGCTAACGGATAAAGAACAGAAGGACGCTTCTGTGGAGGCTTAACCCGGCGGGAGTCAGCTCGTAGGAAATACCTTCAAATAGAGGTTCGTCGGAGTCGGAGGATCGAAGCCGGCGCTTTTGGCTACGAGCTTCCTTTTCCTCCTAAGCAAACACAAGGCAAGTTCAATAAAAGACTAGGTTAGAGTGCGAAAGCAAGACAAGTATCAATAACGATTACCTCGGCAGAATCCGAGCGAAGTCTCCTCTTGCCAGCCGGAGGAGCCGGGTCCGTGGACGGAAGAACTATATCTGACATGTTCATATTATCGTTAAGGGAATACCAGCTTTCCCGAAGGTCGGCATCCATTAAGTTAAGGAAGGTCCGGGTGATGAAGTTTAACTCACCTTGTTCTTCTTCTTCTACGCCGGCTTCGGAGCCGGCCTCATCAACTTCATTGCCCTACTCATCGATAGAGTCGGGTGAGGAGGGCAAGGTCGCGGACCACCAAGTGTCGTCCGCCTGAAAAGTTCAACGTTATAACACAAGAAAACATCAGCGTAAGGGAAAGACAGAGGAATCAGAAAGTACCGGCTTCAGGGGATTGGGGGTGCAAAAGGGAGAAAGGTCGCTGTTCTTTAAAGCCTCCGGAGACTCGTTGACGATCCTCCGGGTAATCCTGATCAGCCCATCCTCCGTGTGCTGATTTTTGTTAAAGCGCATCGGGTCATCAATAGACCCGGAGAATTGGCACATCAAACCCGGCCTAACGCCGAGTGGCATGATGTGCCATCCCATCCAGCACTTGACCAAGTCCGCGCTAGTCAGCCCGTGGGTGATCAGGGCGCAAACCCGGCCAACAAGAGGAGTAATCGCCTCCCGGTCTTTGCTGGAGGTGAAGGAGTTCATATAATCATTGAGGGTGAGCCTCTTGGCGAGGAAGCCGGGAACAGCCGGCTCACCCTCAGGAGTGGGTGACTGGCTATAGAACCAAGTCTTCTGCCGGTCCTTCGGGTGTAAGTGAAGAACCACACCCGGAAAGATGAGATTGCGGCGGCGCTGGATCGTCACCCCGCCGGAGGAGACAAGAGGACCCTCTGGGTATTCCCGTTGGGGTTTGCAGTAATAGAATTCGAGAAAGAGTGGGAGATTGGGTGCAATTCCGAGATAGGCTTCACAAAGAACGACAAAGTGAGTGATATTTAGCACCGAGTTTGGTGCTATGTCTTGAGGGCGGATTCGGAAGTAGTTTAGGACTTGGCGGAAGAAAAGAGAACCCGAGGGTTTGAAACCCCGGGAGATGTGGTTGGCAAAGAGGATAACTTCGCCGAGATTGGGCTGTGGCAGCGTTCCCTCTTCGTCGGGAAGCCACCAGTGGACTTCCGAGTGTGGCTGGAGCATGCCAAGGTTAACTAGCTCTTGGAGACGGCGCTCCGGGATAGTACACTTGCCCCAGTTACACCGGGCCTTCTTTTTGATTTTCTCTACGGCGACTGTCGTAGAAGACCCGACGCCGGGTGGCTTCTTCACTTTCTAGGGGACACGTTGGAAAGCGGACTTCACAAGAATTGTGTCAACTGAAAGTCGGAGATCTACAAACAAGAAATGACAGCAAGTGGAAATCAGTACAGATCCAGAATATGAGAGGAAAGGAAAAGAAAAGGAAGACCAAGGAGCACGATGTAGTTCATTAGTTAAGAACACATGCCAAAGAAAAGTATGCCACGATAAAAGAAAAACAGTGAAGCAGTGGGGAGTGCGAGTCAAAGTAGATCTAGAGAGCCTTGGGAAATCAAAGATAATGAAGAACAAGTCAAGAACATGAAGAACATGAGAATATCCGAGGAACGTAAATAGCATGAAGATCGGAAAAACAAGTTTCTGGTGCGGATTTACCGAAAGGAGAAGGAAGGAGAAGATCGGAAAAACAAGCTCGGGACTCAGGCGCGAGGAGGAAGACGAAGGCGAGCGGCTCGGTGAGAGTGAGCTCTCAAGCTCGCCCCAGCCTTCCTATTTCTAGGCCTCTAGGGTTTGACCTAGGGGTGAGAATGCAAAAGACAAAGATAATGATTATATTTGGGGACAAAATCTGATGGGCAGGAGATATTCCTGACAAGATCTTTGTATCTCCGAGGTTTTTATTGCCTCCTCGATTCCCGCGCATGGATAGACATTAAATATGTCGTTGACCAAGAAGATTGACCGAAAGACGAGAGAAAGAATAAAGAAAAAAAAGTCAAATACTTACAAAAGTGAAAGTCGGCAAGTGATGGCCGGGTTATAAGTAGTTGACCAGCATCAGGCCGGCTAAGTGGATAACCCATGAGCCTGCTTGTCTAATAAGTTTTTTATTGTTTTTCAGATAACCCGGACAAAAGGACTGACGGCTTCTGCCAGAATCATGCTTAAATATGCAAAGGTGAAGCAAGTCTGATGTCTAAGTTATCCTGGGGGCTACTGTTGGGGGATTATAACTCGGTAGGCCCACCGACATAGAAGATAAGCCTGCTTGTCAGGAGCCTGGGCCGGATCAAGCATAAAGACATGGGCCGGGTGACACGAAAGTCGGTGCGCAACGTGTGGCTTGACCCGTAGGCAAGAAGGATCCAGAAGGCTAGAGACCAAGCACAATACTGAGTCTCGCTAAGGAAGGCGAATACTTAGAGGACTTAGAGTGGAGTCCGGGTATGATAGGAACCCGGACCAGGCCTTGTACCTCCATAGAGACCCGCCGCCTATATAAGGGGGTCCTCTGGTTCCTAGAGATCCAAGGTCCATCGACACAAGTCATAGGCAGTACCACCATTGTAATATCGAGACCCGGAAGCAAAGGCGCCGAGTCCTCGAAACCCAGATCAATAAAGCCGAAGCAGGAATAAGGTCTTTACCTCAAGACGAGGGGCCGAACCTGGATAAACCCTTGTTTCCCCACGCCACGCTAGACAAGCTCCTAAAGTTGGAAGCCGCCATGCCCCTCATCTAAAGTTTCCACCCGTAAACATATGTCGTGACAATCCCACGACAACCTGCGTCGAAAAGCGTGTAGCGGAAGGGGGCGTGGCGCCGGCGGCTGGGGGGAGTGGCACCAGCGGCAGGGCACCTGCAGGGCTGCGACGGTGGCGAGACGATGTCGCCCAGGATCCTCAAATGTGGCGCCTCCAAGCACTCACAAGTATACGGAGCTTAACAAAAACCCCCGGTCACTCAGATCCAGCTGAGATCACGGGATTAGAACTTTTCTGGAATCCCACAGGGCAACGGCGCCCAACGGTATAGCTTTGGTGGAGAGAGAAAGCCGAACAGGCGGAGAATCAGCTCGGCCGGCTTGGTACAAATTTAATTGTATTTTTCCTGATTTAATCCAATTAATATGTCTTGTTATACAAAAGGGGGAGTGGGTGTTTAAACATCTTGTCTCCCCCATGTGGGACTAAAGGAAATGAGGGGGAGGGGGGTTCGGCCGGCTCCTCCTAGTCCGAATTGAACTAGGGGCCTTGCCCTCTTCCTTAAGGCTTGGTGCAGCTCCCCTAATGGGCCACTCTAGGCCCATTTAGGTGGGCTGCCCCCTTTTTCCTTTTTTAATTAATATTAAATAAATATAAAATATAATTAAATCATAATTAATATATTTAAATACTATTTAATCTCCCGTGACCCTGAAACATTTTCCAGACCACCCGAACATCTTTTGGACATTTCCGGAAGGGTCAATTGGTTATGTGCCATACCTAGCTGAGTTCTATCGGTATGTGCCATACCCACGCTGTTTCTCTGTTCCGTGCCTTGGTTTGCTCGCATATCGCCCAAACGCTCGGTTCCCTCTGGTCAACCTCCTTTGACCCACACTTGGCCTTACTGGTGGGGTTAGCCTTGCGCGGCTCGGCTAGTGTGCGGCTCGGTTGGGATTTCCTTTGGTCGGCGCGTGGGGCCGGGCACTAGTCTGACTGGTGGGGTCGGCGCGTGGGGTCAGCGTGGGTCTGACTGGTGGGGTCGGCGCGTGGGGTTGTCGCGTGGGTCAGCGTGGGGTTGGCGCGTTGGGCCGGGGCACTAGTCTGACTAGTGGGGTCGGCGCGTGGGGTTGTCTCGTGGGGTCAGCGTGGGGTTGGTGTGTGGGGTCAGCGCGGGTCAATTAGGGTTTGCCCGCCCACCCCCCGCCATGGCTAATAAAAGGGGTCCCCACTCACCGGAGAAACGCCATTTTCTCTCCCTCTCTCTCCCCTCCCTCCCTCGAAAATGTGGTGGAGCCCGCCCTCGCCGCAGAGCCCCCCCAACTCGCCGATGTCGGACTCGGAGCTCTACCCGCATGAGGAACTGCACGACATGCAGGAGATGGAGCGAGATGAGCGGCTAGCGGAGAAGAACCGTCGATGGAAGCAGAAAGGTCTCTCCCCTCTTCGCGAGAAGAAAGAGCAACCATACGAAGTGGCGCATGGAGATCTTCCGTTGCAATCGCCAGTCTACGAGTACGGGGCATCGGAGTCCTCGGATGAGCCCTACTTCAACGAGGAGCACGGGCCTGCTGTCGTGGACCAACCGCCCGCGCCCGTCGTCATTGTGCCCATTGCCGAGCCCAATGTTGTCGACATGGACATCTCTGGCGAGGGGAACTCCGATGACATGGACGACTCCGACGATGAGGATGACATGGATGACTCCAACGCCTCCGACTCTGACGACGAAGACAAATACGACACCTCCGAGGACTCTGATGTCACCGTCGGTCCACCGCAGCACCCATGAAGAAGAAGAAGAAGATGATGAAGTGTTAGCATTAGTATTAGTAATAGTAGTTGTAATAGTAGTAGTATAGTTCTTGTAACTTACTGTGTTATATGGAGATAATCGTTTGTTTCTATGGAGTAAATCTTTATTCTTATCGTCTATCTTGTTTGACAAATGCATTTACACCGTAATTGGACATGACGGCCAGGCTGGGCTAGTTGTGGTGAGCAAGAAGTTATGCGACGCGTTCAATGGCCATGCCTATCCAGGCACGCTACATAGACGGCTGGGTGGACTACGGCATGCCACGCACGTATTCAATATGCACGCAGTGCCATGAACTGGAAGGCTCTCAGATCTGTCTCATCGTACGACTCGTAAATATTGGTTTGCTTCGGATTCATCCTTTCACGCTAGAACGGATAAACATGAACGGATACGAGCCGCTCGTTCTACCCTATGATCAATGTAGACATAAATTAACGTAGACTAGCGGGGGCGATGGAGCTGTAACGCAAGTACGCGATTGGCGCGACGGACATAGGTATAGCTAGTACTAACAAATCTAAACTAAGGCGTCGCAGGCCTGGTTGATCCGCTAGCGTGCGTCAGACGCACATCGTTCATCACCTCCTCAAACTTGGCATCAAAACGGCGACACTTCTCCGTGTGGCGCTCCGAACGCACAAACTTGGTTAAAACTTGCGCATCCAGCTCGACTTGCTCGACGATCTTGAGTAGGCCGGCGCCGTCATCGGTGGAGAGCGATTCGAGACTTGAGTAGGACTCGTCGTCGTCGCTGGACTCGGTAAACGCTGCCGTCGCCGACGGCGGCTGTGGCGTCGCTGCGCCTCGGGAGGACCCAGCCTCCCCATCGTGACGTCGATGCGGTGGTCGTCGCAGCATTGGGCGTCATCTACCTCGCTGCGGTGCGCTCCCCCTCCTGTTAGCTAGGGTCCTCCTCCTCGCTGCAGCTGCCATGGCATTCGATTCACGGCGGCGGCGGTCCTCCTCCTCGTAGTCGCTCTCGGATGGGTCGCTCTTGGATGCGGATGCCATGCGGTGAGAGCAGAGATGGGTGGCGAGAAGGCGGATGGAATGGTTTAAATGGCCTCGTAGTAAGCGGGAAATGCTACGCAACGGAAACTGGCACATAGATTCCAGCGAGCACGTACATTCCAGCGGGTACGCTAAACTGTCAAACTTGGTCAAAAAATAGTGAAAAATGTTTGGTACAAATTAACAGGTTTGAAGCTAATTTACGCAAACATATGTTTTTTTTAAGCCCGTATGAACATATTTTGCAGCCTTCCTACGAAGTTTATTTGGATCGCATTTTTCAGCGAGTCCACTCACCATTTTGACTTAGAAATGAGGACGTTAACCCTACCTTCGGAGCTCATTTAAAACATATTTTTCAGCGAGTTCACAATTTTTGCTTAGAAATGGGACCGTTTACCCTACCTTTGGAACTCATTTGAAACACATTTTTCAGTCGTGTTTACAATTTTTGCTTAGAAATGGGTTCGTTTACCCTACCTTTGTATCTCATTTGAAACTCATTTTTCAGTGTGTCCACAATTTTAGCTTAGAAATGCATGGGGCCATTTACCCTACCTTGCAAGCTCATTTGAAACACATTTTTCAGCGAGTTCATAATTTTTGCTTAGTTTATCCATTTCTAAACAAAAATTGTGAACTCGCTGAAAAATGTGTTTCAAATGAGCTTGCAAGGTAGGGTAAATGGCCCCATGCATTTCTAAGCTAAAATTGTGGACACACTGAAAAATGTGTTTGAAATGAGATCCAAAGGTAGGGTCAACGAACCCATTTCTAAGCAAAAATTGTAAACACGCTGAAAAATGTGTTTCAAATGAGTTCCAAAGGTAGGGTAAACGGTCCCATTTCTAAGCAAAAATTGTGAACTCGCTGAAAAATATGTTTTAAATGAGCTCCGAAGGTAGGGTTAACGTCCTCATTTCTAAGTCAAAATGGTGAGTGGACTCGCTGAAAAATGCGATCCAAATAAACTTCGTAGGTAGGCTGCAAAATATGTTCATACGGACTTTAAAAAAAACATATGTTTGCGTAACTTAGCTTCAAACCTGTTCATTTGTACCAAACATTTTTCACTCTTTTTTGACCAAGTTTGACAGTTTAGCGTACCCGCTGGAATGTACGTGCTCGCTGGAATCTATGTGTCAGTTTCCGTTGCATAGCATTTCCCGCCTACTACGCGGCCATTTAAACCATTCCATCTGCCTTCTCGCCACCCATCTCCATTCTCACCGCATGTCATCCCCATCCGAGAGCGACCCATCCGAGAGCGACTACGACGAGGAGGACCGCCGCCGCCGTGAATCGAATGCCATTGCAGCTACAGCGAGGAGGAGGACCCTATCTAATAGGAGGGGGAGCGCACCGCAGCGAGGTAGATGACGCCCAATGCTGCGACGACCACCGCAGCGACGTCACGATAGGGAGGCTGGGTCCTTGCGGGGCGTGGCGATGCCACAGCCGCCGCCGGCGGCGGCAGCGTTTACCGAGTCCAGCGACGACGACGAGTCCTACTCATGTCTCGAATCCCTCCCGACCGATGACGGCGCCGGCCTACTCAAGATCGTCGACCAAGTCGAGCTGGATGCGCGAGTTTTAACCAAGTTTGTGCATTCGGAGCGCCACACGGAGAAGGATCCATGCTTAGTTTATCATTTTCATGTTTTAAAGTTGTTTAAATGTTGGTCAAACTTAGGTTTGACTGATTTTGAATTAACCATAAAAAATTAAAAATTTATCGAAAAATTGAAAAACCGACGCACATAGTCTTCTTATGTCATATACTAATGACTCAAGTTGAAAAACATGGTCTACATACATTCAAAAGGAGAAGGGCATGGATCTCAGGTGACATCGCATAACTCAAACTATGAGGTCTAAGGTTGGAGAGAAGTGGTTTTGGAATTGCAACGTGAAATTTTCAAAAACCTCACTAAAGCTTCATTTTGGAGTGACTAAGAAGGATCCATGCTTAGTTTATCATTTTCATGTTGTAAACTTGTTTAAATGTTGGTCAAACTTAGGTTTGACTGATTTTGAATTAACCATAAAAAATTAAAAATTTATCGAAAGATTGAAAAACCGACGCACATAGTCTTCGTATGTCATATACTAACGACTCAAGTTGAAAAACATGGTCTACATACATTCAAAAGGAGAAGGGCATGGATCTCAGGTGATATCGCATAACTCAAACTATGAGGTCTAAGGTTGGAGAGAACTGGTTTTGGAATTGCAACATGAAATTTTCAAAAATCTCATTAAAGCATCATTTTGGAGTGACTAAGAAGGATCCATGCTTAGTTTTTCATTTTCAGGTTTTAAACTTGTTTAAATGTTGGTCAAACTTAGGTTTGACCGATTTTGAAATAACCATAAAAAATTAAAAAATAATCGAAAAAATGAAAAACCGACGCACATAGATGTCATATACTAACGACTCAAGTTGAAAAACATGGTCTACATACATTCAAATGAGAAGGGCATGGATCTCATGTGGTATCGGATAACTCAAATGTGCAAATGAGAATTGTAACATGATAATTTCAAAATACTCACTAAATTATCATTTAGGAGTGACTAAGAATGGTATAGGCTTAGTTCACGCCCAAATTTTAGACAAATGTGCGCCTGTGCGCGCCCAGAGCACGCCAGGCATGCTCTGAGCGCGCCCAGAGTGCGCACTTAAGGTGTTCGACAGAAGTATAATAACAAATATTAAAAATTTCCGCAAATGTTCAGAGCTTTGTCTTGCTCCTTATGTTCTTTGAAGGAGCTACGACCTTGCTCCGGATGCTCCTTGCTACGCCCTCGCACCGCTTGTTCTTCTTGGCTTGTTTGTTCCTAGTTTGTGGTGATGCTCCTGCTGGTGGTGATGCTCCTGTTGCTGCTGGTGATGCTCCTTCTTATGTTGATGCTCAAGATGCTCCTGTTGCTGGTGATGCTCGTGATGCTCCTGTTGCTGGTGCTGATGCTCCTGTTCCTGGTGATGCTGGAACCAGGTACTTCCAGTAGCCGAAACTGGTGGTCTCGGAGGAGAAGCTACAAATTCCTCTTCCATTCCAGCAACTGCTGCCCAGAAAATGCCTCTCCTTCAGGATCTTCTCGTTCCGTATCTTCTGGTGCTCCCCATTCGTTACGAGCAGCTCTTTTCTGCGCACGAGTCCTTCTCCGCCAGTAGCCTTTAGTTTTACCCTTCTTTCTTGACTTTTCCCTAACATTCGAAATTCAAGTGAAACAGATATTCCCTAACAAATATGGAAAACTCTAGACACACGTACCTTTCAGCAAACTCTCTTGCTACGACTTTTGCTACTTTGGCGGATGCTTCTTCTGCTCTAGCGGCGGCTGCTGCTGCTTCTGCTGCATCATATGTGCCCCATCCTTCGTCTGTTATAAATGTAGGGGGGACCGCATTGTTGCAATTCTTTTGCATGTGCCCTAATTCCACACATCTTTTGCACGGACGCCTCTTTACGGCTCTACCCTCTGCACCTGGTCTTACTCTGTTTACCCTTGGCCTTCCAGGTGCTTTGTTTAGCGCCGGAGCGTATAGTTTGAATCATGGATGATACTCATCCCATTGTTATTTTCTCAATAAAGCAGGCACGTTATCAACATATTCTTCCTTAAACTTGGCAACAGAGAAATATTCAGACACATATTGATCAACTTTGCCAAATTCGCCTCCGAGGTAGGTCATGAAGTAGACGGCATGTATACATGGCCTGCCACTCAGCTGCCATCGCTTGCAACTACATTTCTTGTTTCCCAAATCAACTGGATACCTCCAAACATGGTCTTTGAAGGTATATGTCAGCTCAGCTAATAGGCCTATGCATCTTTGCATATTTAATAAAACCCTGCATATTTCTTGCTAGTGCATGCAAATTCTTGATCACACTTGGGGTGATATATGGCTATCATATGATTGTCCAATTCTATTGTGCAATATCATCTTCTCCATTATCAACTGCCTGATGTTGTCAAATATTTCCCACACCATTAGACCTTTCAGGTGCTTAATCTTTGCGTCGAAACTTTCAATAACGTTGCATGTCACATAGTCCACCTTGCAAGATGTTCCAAATAAGCTTCTCATCCACAGCTTTCCGTGATGTGCATCCAAATATGGTTCGACGGTGGGATTTTCATCGTACATGGTCTTCAAGTTGTGTCTATACTTCTTCTCACTACATGTGTACGATGCTGGCCAAAGGTTTGCATCAAATACTTTCCCCTTAAATTGCTTCTTGAAATTTGCAGCAAGATGTCTCATACATTCCATGTGCTCTGCTTGAGGAAACACAATTCCTACAACTTTCTCCAAACCCTTGCAAGCATATGTATGGATAACCAATCCAGCAGGGTCCCCTATAACCTTGTGTAAATTGCACATAAACCACCTCCAGCTATGCTCGTTCTCCACCTCCACCACACCATAAGCAACTGGAAAAAGCTAGTTGTGTCAATCAACTGCACACGCAGCTACAAACTATTCTTTCCGTTTTCCAGTTAGAGCAGTTGCATCCACATCCAAATATGGCCTGCAACCTTTACGAAACCCTTCATGTCAAGCCTTGAAAGAGACAAAAGCACTCCTGAAGACATTTCTTTCAACAAACTTTCCATCCACATTGGACCGCACAACCATATCATCGATTTCTACCGCACTACCTGGACTTGCCTTCTCCACCTCACCTTTGAATGCGTACAGCAACTGAAAGCTATCTTCCCACGCAGTGCCTCTTATCCTCGCTAGGGCCAGTTCTCTAGCTTCCCATACCTTCGAGTAATTCAGACACCCTTTCATCTTATATTTTTCACTGATTTCTTTGGAGAGTTCAGTTGCTCCAATCCTTTGGTCCTCTCTTAGCGCTGGAGTCATCTCACTTGCAAGCCACCCTTTGGTTGCTAAGTGTTCTTTACGCCAGTCCACCTAAGGGCACAAGTGTGTTCATGCATGTTATACTTTATCTCTACCATGTTTTTCGCATCATGCATGTCACGAATCTTCTTTGGCACAAGAACGACATGCAACTTCCATTTGCATCTCTCATCTGGGCAGTGAACCGTATACCTGTCTTTCTGACTCTTCACAATGTCAAAAGTATTCTTTCTGATGAGACAGTACGTTGTAACTGCTAACCGAAGTTCATCCATATTTTTGAATCTTGTCCGTGCAACAAGCGATGGAGCAGTCCTATCCCATTCAAGCGCTGGCATGTCATCGCCATCGTATTCATCTGCAATCATCATGACATCGTTCTCCTCCTCCTCCTCTTCAGGAATATCTTGTCCAAGCAGCGGCAGGGGCCCTATGGCCCAATTCATCCAGAAACTGAGGAAATATCTTCTCATCTTCATCGTCGTTCCTCGGCACACGATCGTCGGCTTCATCGTCTGAACGCATAGCATCTTCGGCATCGGGTGTAGTGGGCTGACTTGAACTACTAGTCGAGGGCTTACTTGTACTGCCATTGGGCTGACTACGAGGTAACCGTGCAAGGTTTGCATTAGCAACTGCCCCCTTCCCATTGAAGTCCTTCGCAATTCATGTACAAGTCGTTTCCGAACGAACTCAATCCTGATTTTACCGAATCGTTCGGTCGTGCTCTGAACAAATAAGTATCCAATTGCAGTGTCATCGGTGAGTGGGATGAAATTGTCCTCCACAATTGACCAGTATTTGAGAACAGCAGTATCAACCGGCCGCCAGCTGTACCGGGCACACATAGCATAGGCAAATCCTTTAGACAAAAAGACGTTTCTACCACCAACTTATACCAAAAAATATCGCCTAACTCCTGATCGTCCTCCCAGCGCGAGGCAAATTCGACTGACAAGCGAAAAGCGCTATTCGGATTCATCATATTGAACAAAATTCCCATCCAAGTGTTATCTGAATTCAACTACATACATCACGAAATTGAGACAATCGATAGATTATGTACTTACATCCCCATCCAAGTGTTATCTGAATCCGATTTCACCCAGTCCTCGCCTTCAAATGGCGGAACGGGCGGAACGTCGAGGCCTGGAACTGCCGCCATGGATGCGTCTTCCAAGCGGAGGTTCAGTGCACCACCGGCGGACGGGGCGGCGCTAGGGCCGCGGTGGTAAGGCGCGGGGCGGCGTGTCCGATTGGGATTTGGGGGGTGGGGGGGGGGGGGGGGGGGGAAGACGATGACTCAAACCTACCAACGGTCCAATTCAAAAAGCGCAGATCAAAGGAAATTCCAACCGAGCCGCACACTAGCCGAGCCGCGGAAGTTCCAGCCGAGCCGCGGCAGGCCGACCCCACATGTCAGGCCAAGTGCGGGTCAAAGGAGGTTTACCAGAGGGAACCGAGCGTTTGGGCGATATAAGAGCAAGCCAGGGCACATAACAGAGAAACAACGCGGGTATGGCACATACCGATAAAACTCAGCTCGGTATGGCACATAACCAATTAACCCTTCCCGGCACCATTCCAGACCTTCCCGGAACTCCTTCCGGACCATTGGAACTCTTTTCGGATTATTTCTCTCTCTCCATTCACTTGCTATATTATTCCAAAACATTCTCCTAGTGTCGTTAAGAGCTTAAGTCTTGTTACGCTATGGTTCGAGAACACTCCAGACATGGTCGAGACCCTTCACTCGCCAATGAGCGCCAGGAATACCTGGATGCATATGACGGTCCCTGTGCATTCTACGAATATCGTCGTTGAACCATAAACATGATATCCATTCCCTTTGTTTCTATGATACTACCTTGCCGAGATATGATCGTAGACATCCGATTCCCTGTTGTATCTCGTTACCGACATAGGTTATTAACTCGTCTGCGATATTACATCTCCATGACCTAGTCACCAGCTGCGCAGCTATATAGACGTAATCTCACCGAGTGGGCCTAGAGTATCTTTCCATTATACGAATGAACAAATCCCGCTCTTGATCCATACGTCTCAACATACTCTTTCGGGATACCCAAGATGGACACCATTATTGGCATGCTATATAAGACACAACGTTTGAAGCTCTCAAAGTACCCCTACGGAGTAGCAATAAATACGATCTCACGGTCTAAGGAATAAGCTATCATATTACTTCTTATTTCAAATGACAAACATCGTAATACGATTTATTACAATACTTTGCGTATGTCCATCACCTTATTCAACTAATAAGATGACCCCATTGTCAACTGACGTCATTGTCCATGATCGGGAATCTCGATCAACTGTTACCCACCGTTCTAGTTTATATAGAGGCTTACTAGGGACTCTGGTTGTCTATGTATCACACGTGCTTAATAATTCCGATTAATATAGTTATAACACAATACAAAAACATATTATAAACTTATGAGATAATGCGATAAATACTATTTAATTATTTGCCTCTAGGGCATATCACCTTCGCGGGAAACCTCGATCATCGATTGCACAATAAACTAGTCACGTAGAGGCTACTAGGGACCTGGTTGTGTTACGTATTACACGTGTATTAATGTTTCCACTTAATCAGTTATAGCATGACACAAAAAGTATTATGTACAAATGAGATATGATAAATAAAACAATTTATTAAGTGCCTCTAGGGCATATCTCCTTCAGTCTCCCACTTGCACTAGAGTACAATTTATTCTAGATTACAACTTGGTAAAATCTTGACACCCATAGCATTTTGGTGTTTTACATGCTTGTCAAGTAAAAGAGGCTTCGTTAGAGGATCTGGCACATTCAGATCTGTATGCACTTTGCAAATCTTCACATCGCCTTTCTATACATACTTTCGTATCACATGGAAGCGTCGGAGAATGTGTTTGGCAGTTGAGTGAGACCTTGGTTCCTTCACGTTAGCAATAGCACCCATGTTGTCGCAGTCGAGGATTACGGGGTCTTGCGCGCTAGGAAACACTCCAAGCTCGAAGATGAACTTCCTCAGCCACACAGCTTCATTCGCGGCTTCAGAAGCAGCGATGTACTCCGATTCCATTGTAGATTGGGCCACTATGGGTTGCTTCCCACTCCTCCAGCTTACAGCGTCTCCGTTCACCTTGAAAACATATCCAGTTTGTGACTTAGAGTCATCTGGGTCTATGCAGAAACTTGCATCAACGTAACCTGTTACGCCAAGTTCTTCTTCATAGTCACCATACACAAGGAAAATTTCCTTTGTCTTCTTGAGATGCTTAAGAATGTTCTTAACAGCTACCCAGTGATCCTTTCCAGCATTACTTTGGAACTGGCTCGTCAAGCTAAATGCCAATGCTACATCAGGTCGAGTTCTTAACATGGCATAGATGGTCAATCCTATGGCTGAAGCATAGGGATGTTTAGCCATCTCGGCTCTACCATTTTCCGTCACCGGACACTGAGCCTTGCTCAATGTTTGATTATCGATAACCAGAAGAGAATCTTTCTTTGCCGTCTCCATACCGAACCGTTTCAGTATTTTATCAAGATAAGTACTCTGACTCAACGCTAATAGACATCTTGATATATCATGATAGATTTTAATGCCTAAAACGTATGCAGCATCTCCTAAATCCTTTATTGAAAATTTACTATTTAAATACTTCTTCACGCTATTCAGAAGATCCACATTATCCCCTATTAGTAATATATCATCCACATATAGAACTAGGAAAACAACTGAGCTCCCACTAATTTTCTTGTAAATACAGGTCTCTTATATATTTTGGATAAATCCAAAACCTTTGACCACCTCATCAAAGCAAAGATTCCAGCTCTGAGATGCTTGCTTAAGTGCATAAATGGAACGCTGAAGCTTGCATACCTTGCCAGCATTTTCTGGATCGACAAACCCTTCAGGTTGTACCGTATACAACTCTTTCTCAATGTTTCCATTTAGGAACGCTGTTTTGACATCCATCTGTCATATTTCATAGTCGTAATATGCAGCAAGTGGTAGCAAAACCTGAATAGACTTTACCATCGCTACTAGTGAAAATGCTTCATCGTAGTCAATTCCATGAACTAGTCGGAAACCCTTTGCGACAAGCTGAGCTTTATAGACGGTCACATTACCATCAGCATTAGTCTTCTTCTTAAAGATCCATTTATTCTCGACGGCCTTGCGCCCTTCGGGAATCTCCATCAAAGTCCATACTTTGTTGTCATACATGGATCCTGTTGGGGGGATCATAACCCGGTTGGCCCACCGGCATAGAAGATAAGCCGGCCTGGCAAGAGCCTGGTCCAGATCAAGCATAAAGACATGGGTCGGGTAACACGTAAGCCGGTGTGCAATGTGTGCCTTGGCCCGCATGCAAGAAGGATCCAAAAGACTTGAGACCAAGTACAATACGGAGTCCTGCTAAGGAAATAAGAGGCTTAGATGACTTAGAGTAGAGTCCGGGTATGATAGGAACCCGGACCCGGCCTTGTACCTCCACCGAGACCCGGCGCCTATATAAGGGGGTCTCCTGGTTCCTAGAGATCTAAGTTCAATCGACAATAAAGCCGAGTTCTCGAAACCCTAATCAATAAAGCCGAAGCAGGAAGTAGGTCTTTACCTCAAGACGAGAGGCCGAACCTGGGTAAACCTTTGTTTCCCCACACCACGCTAGACAAGCTCCGGATGTCGGAAGCCTCCATGGCCCTCATCTCAAGTTTCCACCCGGAAATATCTGTCGTGATAATCCCACGACAGTTGGCGCCCTTCGTGGGGCCTGCGGCCAAGAGCATCACATTATCAGGAGAAGCGCGGCGAAGTATGGAAAACCTAGCTATCGGCCAGATCCACACGCTCCCAGGAGGGGAGCGGATCATGGACGACTTCGGTTGGACAGAAGAAGCAGATTTCTTGGAAACCGGATCTATGCTCATCTTTGGGCAGATCGATGTTTTCGTCGGTGTGATCCGATCTAGTGGAGCCGGCAAGAACAGTATGAGCCGGAGTTTGAATCAGAGTCTGGGTCAACCACGATGGCCCAGACGGACGGAGAAGAGTCAGTTGGATCACCTGAATTTGAAGCCACCACAGAAGAGGGAGAGTCGGCGATCCGGGTCATGCAGGATTTTATCATCACCCCCACCAGTATGTCAGATCTGGATACAGACACGGAATCAATCTTACTTTGTTCGAGGAGCGTTATGGAGATGGGCTTGAAGACAAAGATTACCCGGCACCGTTGGGACCCGTACGTCACATGATTGTTCATGTTGTGACTCGGGCACCACCGGCTGACGGAGGATCGGCTTCCGTAAGCGACGAGACAAGCGCCGAAGTATTGGCAAGGCAGAATAGAGACAATTGGGATCAGCACCAAGTCGCTCCAACGGAAAATTATGCACCAGCCAATCCCATTATCGGAGGAGTTGTACCGACTTTCAGTTCTTTGGCACAGGCGCAGACACCAGCCGCAGGGATCGCACTCGGAAACCCGATATTAGCATAGAGTTAGAAGATCTGAGGCAGGCAGTGGCAAGGGCAAATAAAGAGCGTGCGGACAAGATCCGGCGCATATAATATAGAGAGCGGTTGGTGATTCAGCAAGAGCAGAGCCTGCTGGAAGCAAGAAGCACCTTCCAGAGAAGACGGCATGAGCTAACTGCAGTCCAAAACAGGAGACGCGGAAGCTGGCTTCACCTACCAACCGAGACCAATACCATAGCACCTCGGGCTTTGGAGTACCAGACAACACCAAACGCGGCGCCAGCACTAGTACCAGTTGCAACGGTAAACCCGCGCCGGGGCAGGCGCGCCCCCGGGCGGGTTACCAGGAGTTCCAACAAGAAGTCTTGTCTAGAGCCGGAGCAGCAATCGCTGATCAGCTACCACCACCTCCACCCAGGTTTGATCCTCCACCGGGTCATTACAATAATCCAGTTGACAATATTTTTGCAGTGACATACGTCCTAGAGCAAATACCGTTCGACAACTCACCGGCCGGCTAAGAAGCAAGAAGAGATGTAGATCTACTATGGACAACCGTGGTTCAGCAGAACAATAACCCACGAGGTTAACAAGCTTTCAGCTCAGAGCCAGTTAGGAGCCGTACCAGAACCCGGCACGCAGAGCCGGCAGCTGCAAGATCAGTTCAAAACAGACTGGGACCAGTAAACCGGCCAGCCCCGCAACTAGAAGTAGAACAACGACAACCGCAGCCACTGCAGCAGGCTCCTGGACCACGGAGGGTGGAGGCGCCTGTCGCCTCTGCTTCCCAATCCATAATAGACAGTTCGAGAGCAAGACGCGCGGCAGCCGGAGTTGCCGCACCAGAAGCCGGAGTTGGAGTTGGGGTTATGGATCAACCCAGACCGGTTGTGAATTCGCCTGCGCCGGGTCAGGGAGGAGGCTCGTCAGCAAACCTTACGGGGCCCAAGTGTTTATCAGATGCAATGAGATCAGAACCTTTCCCAGAAAAATTCAAAGAGCCAAGCAACATTGTCAAATATGAACCGAACATGAACCCAGAGACGTGGTTGACTGGCTATAGTATCGCCATGGACATGAAGAACGCAACAGAAAACTTGTGTGCGCGATATGTATAACTGATTATGGCAGAAGGAGCACCTAAGATCTGGCTTGACCGGCTTCCGTCGAACAACATCCACTCAAGGGAGGAACTCAAGACGACATTCATATCAAATTTTGCTGGGACATGCAAGAAACAGTACACCTAGGCGGACCTCGATCGGTGTGTCATGAAGAAGACCGAGGCAGCAAGGCAATGGGTTGCCCGGATCACAGAAATCTTACAGTCAACAATAAATATCTCGGCTCACACGGCAATAACAACGATGGAGAAGAACTGCGCCTTTGATTCTTTGACGCACAAACTCGGACGTATGAGGGAAGATCCGGCTCGCCAGGACATCACCATAGGTAAAGTAGTTTTAATTTCATACAAGTATGCGGCAACAGATAAAATAGTGGGCGAGATGGAAGAACAACAAAAGAACAACCGGGTCAACGCAGCACGTAACCCGGCGCCAAATCAGAACAAAGAAATTAAAACAACAACAAAAGACCCTATGAAGGGGGGAAATTCAGAGTTTGTGGGAACCACCCAAGCCATAGGTTAAAGAGGACCGAGACCCGGCGGAAATTTTAGAGAAGGTCCATTGAGAGGGCCAAACATCAGGGAGATATACAATATGCCATGCCCTAAGCACGCCAAGAACGGCAAACCAGCAAGTCACACGTTAGCACAATGTCCTGACATGAGTGCATGGAGGAGACACGAGCAGTCTTTAGAGCAGAACCAAAGCAACTTCAACAGAAACAATGGGAACAGTGGTAACCACGAAAACCACAGCAATAATTGTAACCCGGCCAATTAAGGTCAAGGGTCCAGGTCAGACGGACCGCCAAACAGCAATGTCGGGTTAGGTCCAAACCAGGGAGGAGGTTATCAACAAACCCCAAAAGAGCTTCGTAGTCAGGGTTAGTATCATGTGTTTACCACTAGCACATCAAGAAGAGACCAAAAGTTGAAGGAAAGAGAGGTCAATGCCGTAGCAACAGCCATACCAAGATATTTGAGGTGGTTAGAACAACCAATCACGTAGAGTCTATAAGATCACCCAGAAGGGATAGAACACCTGGGTCTCCTAGCCTTAGTGGTTGCGCCACAGGTTGACGGGTTCCGTCTGAACAAGGTCCTGATGGACGGAGGAAGCAGTATCAACATCTTATACCTGGACACATTACAAAGGATGAGCCTATCTGAGAGCCGGCTAACACGGACATCAACAATCTTTCACGGCATAGTACCTGGAAAGTCGGCTCACCCGATTGGTAAAATCAGTTTGGAGGTAGCCTTCGGAGTAAGCAAGGCGCAATACAGATCAGAGTACCTGTCATTCGAGGTTGTAGATTTAAAGAGCCCGTATCACGCTTTATTCGGAAGACGGTCTTACGCCAAGTTCATGGCGAGACCATGTTATGTTTACCTCAAATTGAAGATACCGGGTCCCCAGGGAACCATCACTGTTGAAGGAAGCAAAGACATGGCAATTGAGTGTGACCGAGGTGATGCCATCATGGCAGATCAGGCCTGTTCAGAAGAAGAGCTGAGGTACTACAAGTCTCTGGTAGACCCGGCTGACAAGCGTGTGTTGGATAAACCGGCTCACGAAGAAGAGAATAAAATTTCAAGTCTGACCAGGACACCAAGATGGTTGATTTCATGGAAGGAGATTCCTCCAAGCTGTTCTCGATTGGGTCTCACATGGACCCGAAATAGGAAAGTGCGCTCGTCAAGTTCATCCGTGAGCATCGGCGTATGTTTGCATGGTCCCCCTCAGACATGCAGGGTGTCTCGAGCGAACTCACCGAGCATAGCTTACATGTTGATCCAGCAGCAAAACCAGTAAAGCAAGGTCTGCGTCATTTCAATGCAGACAGGAAAAAGATTACCGGAGAAGAGATAGCCCGCCTTCTAGCGGCCGACTTCATCATGGAAGTGAATCACCCGAAGTGGCTAGCTAACCCGGTCCTCGTGTTGAAGAAGAACGGATAATGGAGGACGTGTTGATTACACAAGTTTGAACAAAGTCTGTCCGAAGGATCCTTTTGTGCTGCCTCGGATAGACCAGATAATTGATGCCACAGCCGGCAGAGAGTTGCTATGTTTCCTGGATGCTATTTCAGGGTATCATCAGATCAAGCTCAACGTGGAAGACCAAGAGAAGACATCGGTCATCACACCTTTTGGAGCTTTTTTTTACAAGACAACGTCCTTCGGCCTTAAGAACGCATGGGCAACGTACCAGATGTAAATCCAGAAGTGTTTTGAGAATCAGATCGGGCGCAACGTTCACGCTTACGTTGATGATGTCGTGATCAAGTCACAGAAAGCCGGGTCACTACTAGATAACCTGAAGGAGACCTTCACCAACCTCCGCAAGTATCATATGAAGATAACCCCGACCAAGTGCGTGTTCGGGGTTCCAGCAGGCATACTGCTGGGTTTCATAGTCCCAGAAAGAGGAATAGAGGCAAACCCGGCCAAACTTAAGGCAATCATGAACCTTAAGAAGCCGGAGTGCGTAAACGACGTCCATAAGTTGACGGGTTGCATCACAGCCCTAAGCCGGTTCATAGCAAGGATGGGAGAGAAAGCACTTCCACTATACAAGTTGTTAAAGAAGTCAGATAAGTTCGTATGGACCAGAAAGCTAATGACGCCTTTGAAGATTTGAAGAAAACACTGTCCACAGCACCAGTCTTAGCGGCTCCCACAAGCAAGGGACCAATGTTGATATATGTCTCTACCAATTCACGAGCCGTCAACGCCGTGGTTGTCGTAGAAAGGAAAGAGGAAGGAAAAGAATACCCAGTTCAGAGGCCGGTTTACTATGTCAGCGAGGCCCTGACCGAGTCAAAGCAAAGATACCCACAGTAGTAGAAGTTGGTCTTTGGAGTCTTCATGGCAAGCCGGAAAATGCCCCACTACTTCCAGGAACATCCCATAACAGTGGTGAGCGCGGCTCCCGTAGCAGAAATAATCAGAAATAGAGAGGCAACAGGCAGAGTAGCAAAGTGGGCCATCGAGATGGGGCCTTACCACACAACCTATGAGCCAAGGACAGCAATCAAGTCTCAAGATTTAGCGACTTCATCAACGACTGGACCGAGTTTGACCCCTTACCTCCTGCACCAAGTATCAAGCACTCGGTCATGCATTTTGACGGGTCCAAGCTATTCCGAGGATCAAGAGCCGGCCTCGTTTTAAATTCGCCAAAAGGAGACTAGCTGAGTTACGTTTTACAGATACACTTTGAACCATGCACAAAAAACATCGCCGAGTATGAATCTTTGCTACACGACCTGAGAGTCGCCAAGAAAATGGACATCAAAAGGATCATGTGCTATGGTGACTCGGACCTTGTTGCCCAGCAAGTATCAAGGACTTGGGATCGAAAGGACGCCAATATGGAAGCATACAGAAGAGGAGTTGACAAGATAGCCGGGTTCTTTTACGGGTACAAGGTGGAGTACATCGATAGAAGAAAAAACGAAGCAGTTGATGCCTTATCAAGAATCGGCTCTAGACGAGATCAGGTACCACCCAGTGTGTTCAAAGCCGAGATATATCACCCATCAGTCAAGCTTCCAAGAGAAGAAGAGCTCGCAGTCCCAGATAACCCGGAATCTCAGTTAGTTTCCGCCTCACACCAAACTCCGCCATGGACAGAGCCGTATCTGGCTTATCTGCTGAGAGAAGAGCTCTTGCAAGACAAAGTTCTGGCAAGACAAATTTTGTGCCGGGCTAAGGCGTACGTCGTCATCAACGGCGAATTATACAAGAGGAGCACGTCAGGAGTTTTCTTACGATGTGTCTCACCAGAGGAAGGCCGGAAAATATTACAGGAGATCCACTCAGGATACTGCGGACATCATGCATCGATAAGATCAATAGTAGCCAAGGCGTACAGACACGGTTTCTTCTGGCTGACGGCTTTGGCCGACGTGGAGAACATAACCCGGGTTTGCGATGGATGTTAGAGATATGCAAGGCTGATTCATGTGCCAGCTCAGGATTTCACGACCATCCCAACTACATGGCCTTTCGCAGTATGGGGTATGGACATGGTTGGACCCTTCCTGCCATCACCCGGCAAGAAAACCCACCTCCTGGTGCCAGTGGACAAGTTGACAAAGTGGGTCGAGGTCCAAGCTGTCAACAGTTGCACAGCAGCAACAACAGTCAAGTTCCTGAAGAAAATCATATTCAGATTTGGGTACCCTCACAGTATCATCACATACAACGGGACTAACTTTTCACTTGGAGAGATGCAGAAATTCTTCGGAGACAACAGGATCTGGCTTGATCTTGCTTCGGTCTCACATCCCTAATGAAACGGTCAAGTGGAAAGAACAAAACAAGAGCTACTTAGAGGTGTAAAACCAAGACTACGGGTCCCACTCATTAGGGCAGCCGGAGCCTGGGAAGAGGAACTAACATCAGTGGTTTGGAGCATCAACACAACCCCAAACAGGTCAACAGACTTCACCCCCTTCTTCATGGTCTATGGTGCAGAAGCCGTTTTACCTAGTGACATCCTTCATGATTCTCCAAGAGTTGCAATATATGTAGAAACAGAAAACGAGCAAGCTCGGCAAAACTCAGTGGACATGCTCGAGGAAGCAAGAGAACTAGCCCTGGCAAGATCAGCTATATATCAGCAAGACCTAAGGCGGTTCCATAGTCGCCGGGTTAGATCAAGGACTTTCCAGGAAGGGGACTTTGTCCTAAGACTAGCTCATAACAGAGCCGTCTTTTATAAGCTTCCTCCCCCGTGGGAAGGACCTTTCGTGATAAGCAAAAACTTACACAATGGATCCTACTACTTGGTGGATCTCAGAGAAGAAACCAAGCTGACTGGAAACAACATAGATCACACGAGATACCCAATGACAGAAAATGACATGCCCTGGAATATAGCAGAGCTTAGGCCATACTACACATAGACAGAAGGAGACCCGGATGAGACGGGTTCTACCCTTTTTGTATCTTTTTTAGTTTGAAAGCAGCAGGTTTCAGACGCGCTCTTTTCCTTACCATGGTGCCTAAGGGGACAGGAAGGTTTTTAATGAGGCGGCTTGCTAGCTAAGTACATATCTTATGATAAATAAAAGAGAAACTTCTCTGAAGAAAATAGTTTGTTGATTTAGACCCTTATTTATCATACCACAAGGGGTCTTGGGGGCTTACTAACCAAGAGTTATAAGTTGAAAACTCAAGATCCGGCAGAGATGCCAGAGTTGTCAAATCCTCATTGTTCATACCATAAGGGGTCTTGGGGGCTTACCGACCAAGAGTCATAAGTTGAAAACTCAAGACCCGGCAGAGACGCCACAATTTTTTCAGATTCTAATCCGTCATATAACAAGGGGTCTTGGGGGCTTGCTAACTATCAGTTGCAAGTTAAAGACTCAAGACCCAGCAAAGACGCCACAATATTCTTGGTTACACTTGCCTGCTAGATTGATTCTATTCTAACCCGGCACTGACGCCACTATGACCAGATGTGAAAAACCCGGCTTTCAATCTAACTATGTTACCCATGGGGACTTAGAGAACCCTGATTGACCTATTGTTTTATGCAAGAAAAAGGTCACAAGAAAGCCGGCTATGCAGAATGCTAAGTGTAACGCCCCGGGATTTATCCCCTTTTGTTTTGTGAGTTTTTCTTTTTGCATCGACATAGCATCGCATTAATTTAATTGTTGCATTTAAATTTAATTTCCCTAATTAAATTCAAATGCATTTTCAAATTAATTAAAAATGTGTTATTTTCAAATCTTTTTAAAATGTTAAAAACTAGTTTATTAAATTCGCTAGTTAAAACTAAAAATATTTTGTAAAGGTTTCGAATTAAAATTTCCTTTTCGTTTTTTTTTTAAAATAGAAAACAGAAAAGAATAAACGGGGGAGAAATAAAAACCCCAAAAGCCCATCTCACCCCAAACCCTAGGGTTTCCCCTGGAAAAATTATTTCCCACCCCTGACTTTTTGCAGCCACCCTACTCCTTTTTCTGGATTTTGCGAATTAATCCTCCCACCTCTCTTTCTTTCTTTTTTTCCCCTTCCTTTTTCTCTTCTTTTCTTTTTTTCCTTTATTTCCTTCCTTTCTTCTTCTTTTCTTTCCTTTTTTTCTCTCCTATTTCCTTTCTCTCCCGCACCGCACGGGAGTTTCCTTTATCCTTTCTTCTTTCCTCTTCTCTTCTTCCCGCAACACCACCCCGAGCCCGCACCAAGCGCCTCCCGATCCCCTGCTCCCCCAGCCTGCTCCGGCTCGGCCGCCCACGCCGCCCGCCTCCGGCCGCGCCGTCCACGCGCCCCGCGCCCTCGCCCCGAGCACGCCGCACCGCCTCGGTCGGCCGCCCTGCCCCGCGACGCTTCTGGCCGAGCGCCGCCGCGTCCCCACCTCGGCCGCGTCCCCGACCCGCTCTGCTCCGCCCGCTGCGCCCCGGCCTCCCCAGCTCGAGCGCCCGCCGCCGCCAGCGCCATCTCCTGCCGCCGCCTACTCCACGCCCGCCTCCGGCCGCGCGCGCCCGCGCCGCCTGCTCTGGCCGGCTTGAGCTCCTCCTCCCGGCCTGCTCCGCCCTGCTCCGCATCCCGCGCCTCCCGCTCCGCCGACGCCGCGCGCGCCCGCGCCCGCCCGCCTCCCCGGTCTCCCGCCCCGCCGCCCCTCACGCCGCCGCCACGCCCGGCTCCTCCCGCACCCGGCATTGGCCCGTGCGCTGCGCCTCCGCGCGCCACCTTCCGGCCGCGCCGTGCCGCCGTCCGCCTGTGCCACACCACGCGCCCCCGAGCCGCTCTCGTACCCCGCGCGCTGCGCCTGTCTCCGTCGTCGCTCACCTCCGCGTGCATGCCGCCGCCTACCGCACGCACACGTCCCCGCTGCCTCCTCATCCGCTCCGCGCCTTCGCTCCGCTTCGCCAGTTTTCCCCGTCCGGTGACGCCCCCGCATCATCCGCTCGCAAGGTGTTCGACACAACGTCCGCAAGACCCCGGCGTCGCTTTGTTGTCCGTGTTTGTCCACCCTTCGTGGTGCTGCCCGAGGCGCGTGCGCGCGCCCTTTCCGGTGTCCGTTTGCCGTGCTACTGCGTGCCAGCGCCCGTCAACGATGATGACCGAGTTCGACTACTTCCCCAACCACTTCAACGAAACCGACAAACGACGATGCCCCGGTTCCGCGACGACTACTTCCCCGACGACGACTACTTCCTCTACAGACCGAAGACGTCGGTTCCGAACCCTAGTTCACCCGATCCGACGTACGGCCCCGAACCCTAACCCTATACCTATTTTTATTAAATATCATCTATCTTGTGCATATCGCATCATACTTGCATATGTTGCGTCTCTTGGGTTTGCGGGTGTAGCAAATCACCTAAATAATAAATATGGAATGTGTGGGGCAAATCAATATATGTATTGCCCAATTCCATTTAATTTGACTAGAACACCTTTGCCATGTCTTGGCATGTCAATGAACATTTAATTTGTTGGGTAGATAAATAACTTTAACATTAATATTAATTGTCGGAATCCCGGTTCCGCTTAATTTGGATTAAGTGCATCTCGCATTGCATCTTGCCATGCCATGCATCATTCTCATATGATCATGCTGGATCTTTTGCCGTAGTTGTAAAATGCATCTTTTACGCTTTCCAGTGTTTGTTGCTTCTTCGCGGATAAGACGTTGAGATGTGTGAGCAACGACAAGATCTGCTTCCATGCGGGATTCCAGGCAAGCAAAGTTTGCTTGTTTACCTATACATTGTCTTTCATTCCTGCCGTTGATCTCTGCTACCCTAGTATTCGATTCTTTATCGCGATCCCATCACATGTTATCATGCAGCCCATACAGCTTTATTCCCACATCCCATCACCTGTTGTTTGTTTACCTGTTGGCCTTGAGAGTCGTAGCGCATACTTAGAGTTAATTGTGCGAGTCGTCTGTTGGTCTTTTGTTTCATCTGCTTAGTATGATAGATTATTCTACCTTAATAAAATGTTGTCTTATATTGGGGTATTATAATTAAAAGATAAGGCACCAGGCGGAAGGCCTTGCGAGGTGCTTTGTTCTGCTCAGTGTCGACCTAAGAACTGAGATTTTGTCCTCGGATCCAATTTTGAGCGCACTAACCACTTGTGGGAGGCCGTATGGAGCCCCCCTCGACTTTGAACGGATCTATAGCTTGTCCATGTGCCGCAACTAGTTCGGGTTTTCCATTTGCTCATATCCATGTGCATGATGATGATGATGGATGAGAGGTTACATGATACGGGGGGTCATATAGGGGTGGTGTGCGCGAAGCGGACAGTTCCTACTATGGTTTGAGCCGCATGGCGCGTGGACACAAACTAATGAGTCCGCAACTGAGATTGGGCCGGACTCTTGACGCGGGTAACAACTCATACGGGTGGCACTTGGACTTGCTGTAGTGAAGGAATAAGTCGTGTTGAGAAGCCCTGATGCTTGCTTGGGTTGATCATACGAGTATGGGTACAGTAGTGCACCCCTGCAGGGTATAATCTTATCGATGAGCCGTGTCCACGGTTATAGACGACTCTGGTGATGATGCTGGCTAACAAGATCTAGACAACTTACACCTAATTAATGTTAATTAAATTGACTAGTAATATAGAATTACTTTCACCATAAACTATAACTAAAACTGTTCAATGTGTGAGTTTCCTGAATTGCTTTCTCATATTTGGTTGAGGGGGTTAATTCGAGAATGGGTTATGTTTGGTGTTAGTTGTAGTTGTTTACTTATGCCCTCTCTTATCTCTCTCTGATTAGACGGAAGTCATAGCGTGTCTCTTTAGGCTGCTAGTGCTGCTGCCGCTAAGTCCACCTCCCCCATATTTTGGGAGATGGTGTAGAAAGTAGGCAAGTCGGTTTTACTTGCCAGGGAGTGCCCTGACCCTCTTTTGGGATGTGCTTTATGTGCAGTTAACAGGTTTGAAGTCCGACGACGTTAGCTTGGGAATCCCTCCGGCTTGGCTGGGCAGGGATATGGCGCCATTGCTTATCTTCAGGACTCTTAGTCCAATTTGCATCTTATCCGTAGTCGGATACTATTTTGCTTCCGTTGTCATTTGTATCTTTGTATTGTATCTTTTGTATCTTGACTCTTTCGAGTCGTTGTTGTATATTATATCTTTTGTTGTATTTGTGGATGTATCGGAACTGTTGTAATGTTATCACAATTCCACCCACATAATGCACATGTTTCGGCGTGCACATTATGTCTGGTGGGCGACCTAAAATCGTTATGATGCGGATTTCGGCGGGATCGCTTAAATCTACATAGTACCAATTTTAGGGCGTCACAAAGTGGTATCAGAGCCTTGGTTTCGATCTCCTTGTTGTTTCGATACGATTGGTTATCGAAGCAGCGGGTCCGCAAAAGCCTGTAGGATAACCTCACTAACAGTCGTTGTTTCTAGAGTGTCAAAACTATTTGACTTAAATTATTTTTGAAAAATATCTCAATAGGTTTCTTTTTACTCCTTACCTCTATTCCATTCTCCTCTTACCTTATTTGTTTTGGAGTCTCTTCTCTTATCCATCTTTCAAAGTTTTAGGATCCTACGTGTGGGTGGACGATTTCTTGCCTTTTACCCTATTAGGTCCGATGTTTTGGAGTCGTCTTCGTCGTGAGCAACAATCCCTTGTCAGTGGTGTCGAGAATTTCAAGGTGGAGCAACAATCACTTGTTAGTGGTGTCGAGAAGTTCTTCACGGAGCCGGAAGATTCGGTAGTTACCCCTCTCTTCTTGTGGTCTCGGCGCGGATCGCGGGACGCGATCCCTTGTTAGTGGTGTCAACAGTAACGCCCCGGGATTTATCCCCTTTTGTTTTGTGAGTTTTTCTTTTTGCATCGACATAGCATCGCATTAATTTAATTGTTGCATTTAAATTTAATTTCCCTAATTAAATTCAAATGCATTTTCAAATTAATTAAAAATGTGTTATTTTCAAATCTTTTTAAAATGTTAAAAACTAGTTTATTAAATTCCCTAGTTAAAACTAAAAATATTTTGTAAAGGTTTCGTATTCAAATTTCCTTTTCGTTTTTGTTTTAAAAATAGAAAACAGAAAAGAATAAACGGTGGAGAAATAAAAACCCCAAAAGCCCATCCCACCCCAAACCCTAGGGTCCCCCTAGAAAAATTATTTCCCACCCCTGACTTTTTGCAGCCACCCTCCTCCTTTTTCTGGATTTTGCGAATTAATCCTCCCAAGTCTCTTTCTTTCTTTTTTCCCCTTCCTTTTTCTCTTCTTTTCTTTTTTTCCTTTCTTTCTTTCCTTTCTTCTTCTTTTATTTCCTTTTTTTTCTCTCCTCTTTCCTACCTTTCTCTCCTGCACCGCACGGGACTTTCCTTTCTCCTTTCTTCTTTCCTCTTCTCTTCTTCCCGCAACACCACCCCGAGCCAGCACCAAGCGCCTCCCGATCCCCTGCTCCCCCGGCCTGCTCCGGCCCTGCCGCCCCCGCCGCCCGCCTCCGGCCGTCACCGCGCGCGCGCCTCCGGCTGCGCCGCCGCGCGCCGTCCGCGCGCTCTCGCCTCGAGCACGCCGCCCCACCTCGGCCGGCTGCCCTGCCCCGCGACGCTTCTGGCCGAGCGCCGCCGCGTCCCCAGCCCTACCGCGTCCCCGGCCCGCTCTGCTCCGCCCGCTGCGCCCCGGCCTCCCCAGCTTGAGCGCCCGACGCCGCCAGCGCCATCTCCTGCCACCGCCTACTCCACGCGCGCCTCCGGCCGCGCGCGCCCGCGCCGCCTGCTCTGGCCGGCCCGAGCTCCTCCTCCCGGCCTGCTCCGCCCTGCTTCGCATCCCGCGCCTCCCGCTCTGCCGCCGCCGCGCGCGCCCGCCCGCCTCCCCGGTCTCCCGCGCCGCCACGCCTCACGCCGCCGCCACGCCCGGCCTCCTCCCGCACCCGGCGCCGGCCCGTGCGCCAGCTTCTGGCCGCGCCGTTTCGCCGTCCGCCCGTGGCGGCGCCCCCGAGCCGCTCTCGCGCCCCGCGCGCTGCGCCCGTCTCCGCCGCCTCCTCCGCCGTCGCTCGCCTCCGCGTGCACGCCGCCGCCTACCGCACGCACACGTCCCCGCTGCCTCCTCATCCGCTCCGCGCCTTCGCTCCGCTTCGCCACTTCTCCCCGTCCGGTGACGCCCCCGCATCATCCGCCCGCAAGGTGTACGACACAACGTCCGCAAGACCCCGGCGTCGCTTTGTTGTCCGTGTTTGTCCCCTCTTCGTGGTGCTGCCCCGTGCGCGTGCGCGCACCTCTTCCGGTGTCCTTTTTCGTGCTCCTGCGTGCCCGCACCCGTCAACGATGATGACCGAGTTCGACTACTTCCCCAACCACTTCCACGACACCGACAAACGACGATGCCCCGGTTCCGCGACGACTACTTCCCCGACGACGACTACTTCCTTTACGGACCGAAGACGTCGGTTCCGAACCCTAGTTCACCCGATCCGACGTACGGACCCAAACCCTAACCCTATACCTATTTTTATTAAATATCATCTATCTTGTGCATATCGCATCATACTTGCATATGTTGCATCTCTTGGGTTTGCGGGTGTAGCAAATCACCTAAATAATAAATATGGAATGTGTGGGGCAAATCAATATATGTATTGCCCAATTCCATTTAATTTGACTAGAACACCTTTGCCATGTCTTGCCATGTCAATGAACATTTAATTTGTTGGGTAGATAAATAACTTTAACATTAATATTAATTGTCGGAATCCCGGTTCCGCTTAATTTGGATTAAGTGCATCTCGCAATGCATCTTGCCATGCGATGCATCATTCTCATATGATCATGCTGGATCTTTTGCCGTAGTTGTAAAATGCATCTTTTACGCTTTCCAGTGTTTGTTGCTTCTTCGCGGATAAGACGTTGAGATGTGTGAGCAACGACAAGATCTGCTTCCATGCGGGATTCCAGGCAAGCAAAGTTTGCTTCTTTACCTATACATTTTCTTTCATTCCTGCCGTTGATCTCTGCTACCCTAGTATTCGATTCTTTATCGCGATCCCATCACATGTTATCATGCAGCCCATACAGCTTTATTCCCACATCCCATCACCTGTTGTTTGTTTACCTGTTGGCCTTGAGAGTCGTAGCGCATACTTAGAGTTAATTGTGCGAGTCGTCTGTTGGTCTTTTGTTTCATCTGCTTAGTATGATAGATTATTCTACCTTAATAAAATGTTGTCTTATATTGGGGTATTATAATTAAAAGATAAGGCACCAGGCGGAAGGCCTTGCGAGGTGCTTTGTTCTGCTCAGTGTCGACCTAAGAACTGAGATTTTGTCCTCGGATCCAATTTTGAGCGCACTAACCACTTGTGGGAGGCCGTATGGAGCCCCCCTCGACTTTGAACGGATCTATAGCTTGTCCATGTGCCGCAACTAGTTCGGGTTTTCCATTTGCTCATATCCATGTGCATGATGATGATGATGGATGAGAGGTTACATGATACGGGGGGTCATATAGGGGTGGTGTGCGCGAAGCGGACAGTTCCTACTATGGTTTGAGCCGCATGGCGCGTGGACACAAACTAATGAGTCCGCAACTGAGATTGGGCCGGACTCTTGACGCGGGTAACAACTCATACGGGTGGCACTTGGACTTGCTGTAGTGAAGGAATAAGTCGTGTTGAGAAGCCCTGATGCTTGTTTGGGTTGATCATACGAGTATGGGTACAGTAGTGCACCCCTGCAGGGTATAATCTTATCGATGAGCCGTGTCCACGGTTATAGACGACTCTGGTGATGATGCTGGCTAACAAGATCTAGACAACTTACACCTAATTAATGTTAATTAAATTGACTAGTAATATAGAATTACTTTCACCATAAACTATAACTAAAACTGTTCAATGTGTGAGTTTCCTGAATTGCTTTCTCATATTTGGTTGAGGGGGTTAATTCGGGAATGGGTTATGTTTGGTGTTAGTTGTAGTTGTTTACTTATGAGCTCTCTTATCCCTCTCTGATTAGACGGAAGTCGTAGCGTGTCTCTTTAGGTTGCTAGTGCTGCTGCCGCTAAGTCCACCTCCCCCATATTTTGGGAGATGGTGTAGAAAGTAGGCAAGTCGGTTTTGCTTGCCAGGGAGTGCCCTGACCCTCTTTTGGGATGTGCTTTATGTGCAGTTAACAGGTTTGAAGTCCGACGACGTTAGCTTGGGAATCCCTCCGGCTTGGCTGGGCAGGGATATGGCGCCATTGCTTATCTTCAGGACTCTTAGTCCAATTTGCATCTTATCCGTAGTCGCATACTATTTTGCTTCCGTTGTCATTTGTATCTTTGTATTGTATCTTTGTATTGTATCTTTTGTATCTTGACTCTTTCGAGTCGTTGTTGTATATTATATCTTTTGTTGTATTTGTGGATGTATCGGAACTGTTGTAATGTTATCACAATTCCACCCACATAATGCGCATGTTTCGGCGTGCACATTATGTCTGGTGGCGACCTAAAATCGTTATGATGCGGATTTCGGCGGGATCGCTTAAATCTACATAGTACCGATTTTAGGGCGTCACACTAAGGAAACCAAAAGTGGTATCAAAACCAATTAAAGACTTGCATACTTAGAAAAAACATATCATATAGATAAGCACGTCCTTCAGCATCATATAAAGGCAAGTCACAATTCATGATGTAGCATAAGTATCGTCTAACCTATTACATGCCAAAAGATTGTTTTGAGAGAAATTCCAACTCAAAAGCTTGAGAGCCGGCACAAGAATTATTGTTTCATATGCTTCTCAAGAAGACTTTGTCACAGAACCTTGCCCAAGATCCTTCTCACCAGATGGCTTCTGCTGGATAATGGAGGCCAAAGCTTCAAAGTTGTCCAGGTCAGAAGGACGAGAAGGAGCCGGGACCACTAGAGTAGAGCTAGAAGGCGCAACACCCGTCATAACAGGTGTGAAAAGTTGTGGAGCTTCCTCAATCGGCTTCCACAGGTAAAACGGCTGGACCGGCTCTTCCTTGACGGCCTTGTTGTCTTCATCATAAGTAGCCTGGAGATCCGTCGTGAGCCCATCTGTGATGCAGAAAGACAGAAGCCGAATGGACTTCACAAGCCTCGCGAAGATCTTCGCGGTGTACCGGGTTCCATCAGCCTGGAACTCAGGGAAGCCCTTGGAAAGCAGCACCGGGTCCACATTGGGATAGTAAGCCTTGGCAAGCGCCACGACCCATATGGCACCTTTGCGACACGAGGACGCCTTCCAGCACTGCATAAGAGCCGGCAAAGTTGAAGTAGCAGCTAGGAAATCCGGCAAGCTCAGCGGAAGATTCTCGGCAGGGCACGCCATCTTGATCATCTCAACACAGCCAAAGTACAGCCAGAGAGTGACTCCATTGATCGCTTGGACCTTTTCAACGGTCGTCTTGCTGGTCAACCCCTGAGCTCCACCTACAAGAAAAACCAAGTAAGAAAACATAGGACAAGAGAGAGCAAAAGCAAAGGTCAAAATCCACAAACAGGAAATTTACTTACCAAAGACGGCAATGGCCAGATCATGGACACACTTCTTAACCTTCTCAAGCTCTATGGAGATTTTCTTCATGGCCAGGTCTTGAATCTGGATAACCTTCTCTTGATCTTTTAATTTCTTGAGTAAGGTTTCATTCTCGAGGGTGAGCTGGCAAATCGTGTATTCATGAGCCTTGATCTGCTGTTCGGCTTTCTCACGAAGACCGGCCTCCTGAGCCAGCTAGTGACGAGCTTCACTGCTCTTCTGAGAGATCTCCGCAGAATACTCCTGCAAGACATACAAGGGAATCAATAAGGAAAAAGGGCAATGCCGTAACCCGGTCAAATAAGTACAGTTCATACCAAAGAAAAGAAAAATAGCTCAAATTGCTATAAATCCCAGGTCGCTACAGGGAGCAACCCGACACTTGGGGACTACTCAATTTAGAGCTTAAAGAGAAAGTTTTTTCAAAAGAAGACCCGAAACACTGCTATCACTACTTCCAGGTCATGGGGACAACTTAGTAGAAAAAAAGTTGCGGAAGAAATGTTTCAAGAAGACCCGGAGTTCAGTAAAGCTACAACTACGACTCTTGGGGACTATAGTGAAGATTTCTTACGCTACAAATGGCGTTCCCTAAGCATTGACAAGTACTAAGCATCTACAAGATACAAGCTCAGCACTTGGGGACTACTAAGGATAGGGAACTGCAAGAGAACGTACCGTGAAACGCTTGTGGAGGTAGCACCTCATCCCAGACTCCTCCTTCCGAAGATCAGATAAGAGCTCATGAATTTATTGGAAGGTGGAGGGGAAGTCCATCGTCCTCAGGGGGCTATCCTCCGCCACGACAACCTTGATCTTCTTCGGGGGGGGGGGGGGGGGGGGGGAGGGGGGATCCGGATGCCTCCTTGCCATTTGCCACCGGCTCTGGAGTCTTGGCCTTGGCGGATGTTGAGGCCTTTGGAGTTGAAAACCCGGTGCCCGTGATGACGACTTCGTCCTCCTCATGGATGGTAGGAAACTTGTCCTTCGGAGGAGAACTGGACGCGGCCGGGGGAGAAGGGGTCTTATCGACCGGCTCTGCATCCCGGGTCTCAAGAACCGGAGTCGCGGGAGCCGGGGACTTCGGAAGAGAAGGCTCAGCCTGGTGAGGAGCTTCCTCCTCATCTTCCAATACGGCTTTGGCCTTGTGAAAGACAAGACAATAAATAAGTGGCTGGCAAGTAAAAGAAAGACAAATCACGGAGATCTATGTAAGTGACAAACGAGCAAAAGCGAAAGACGTACCCCTTGTTTACGGTGAAGTCGGAGAGGGGGACGTCTGACCTTGAATCTAAAGAGCCAGACAGAAACCGGGATTTAGAGACCCGGACGTTGCCAGCCAAGGGATAAAGAGCAGCGGGGGAGGCTTGAGGGGTTGGACGCCTACGAGGAGAAGGACTAAGGAGGATACCTGAAGAATGATCGTCAGAAGATGTGGAGGAACGCGTCCTTCGGCGCTTCGGTGTCGCCTTTCCCGTGCCCTGCGTAGAAGGCCGGCTTTGAGAAGCAGCCACTTCAAGTTCGTAGAAACGAGTGCTGGATATCATGCGTACCGCGGTTCGGGTCCGCTTTCGTATAGCCGGTGGAGACGGAGGCGGAGCTGCTGCTTGTTCGGAAGCTTGGTCATCTTGGCCTGGCAGATTATAGGTATGAGAAGCAAGTTCATCTTCGGGTTCGGCTTCCAGTAAATGGAGGAAGAGCCGGCCCAGCGGATCCAACTCACCTTCTTTTTCTGCTCCTTCCTCCGTTCCGGAGTTGTCTTCATCATCATCATCTTGGTCGGAGGAGGAAGGAGTATCATCGGTGGCCTCCCACCATTCGTCATCCTCCTGAAAAGCGAAAGACAAACATGATTCGATATTCAAGTAAAGTCCGATGAAAGGCGGCAAGGAAAAAATATATTACCTTGGGAGTCGGGTTCTCTGAGTAGAAGGAGAGTAGGCCGTCCTGCTGAACTTCGGCCACGGTCTCCATCAGGAGCCATTTCGCCGTGTTGACGATGTCGCAGCTTTCCGGCTCCCGTGTAGTAAACCGGAGCGGGTCGCTAGGGAGGTTGGTGTACTCATAGATGAACTTGAGCCGGATGGAGAGTGGTTTGATGCACCATCCGAACCAGAACTTCACCAAGTCTGTCCCCTTGAGCCTGTGGGCCTTGAGAGCCTGAATCCTGGCCATGATGGGGACCAGAGACTCGCGATCTTCACAGTAGGAGTTCACGGACTCCCCCAGCTCCAAAGGCTCAGCCCGAAAACCCGACAAAACGGGTTGGCCTTTGGGAGAAGTGTCTTTTCAACAGAAAAAGGTGGATTGCCAAGCCCGAGGATGGCTGGTGAGTTTGAGAGAAGGGAAGATGTAATCACGACGGCGCTGGATTGCAATGCCGCCGCAAATGTTCAAAAGCCCACCCGCAGAAGAATGTTGCGGGTTGCAGTAAAAGAATTCAAGAAAAAGATCGACAGTGGGGTCGATTTGAAGATAGTCCTCGCAAAGCACGGTGAAATTAGAAAGAGAAAGGATCGAATTGGGAGCAAGGTCTTGAGGCTGAAGGCCGTTGTAGGCAAGAAGAGAGCGGAAAAAGAGGGCGCGGGGGGCTTGAAACCCCGGCTGAGATGGTCTGTGAAGATGATTACCACGTCTTCCCGAGGCGCGGGGACAATCTCGTTCACAAGGGCGTGCCAGGAGATGGACTTCTAGGTCTGCAGGTGGCCCGCGTCAACCAAGTCCTGCAGCTTTGACTTGGACATGGTTGAGCCGCTCCAGTTTCCCGAGGAAACGGGAGATGCGCCGGCGCCGGAGGTAGGATCTTTCCCCTTCCTGGCCTTCATATTCGCAGTTGTGGCGGCCGCGGCGGCAACGGGAGCTTTGGTTGTAAGTTTCTTCTCCATCTCCGGAGGAGAGAGAAACTGGATCTAGGTCTGGGACACCTAATGTAGTGCGAAGAGCTCGGGCACTCTAGATGCGAGCAAGGAGAGAAGGCGATTAGCAGCGCGGCTGGCGAACTTGGGCGCAAGGCGCGGAGCTCGAAGGCGAGAGTGGCTGGAGGAAGAAGATGGAGTGACAGCGCACGGGGGGAATGAATGTTTCCTCCGGTCCCCATGTATTTATTTGTAGCGCCCCATCTTTTATATAAAGAAGGAACACCTGTGTTAAGTGCTAGTCCCTGGATCACTGCCAGCACCACAGTACAAAATATATAGTATCGTTGCATAAGTATCATAATACTACAACGAGTTCCAAAAATAGCTAAGTATAGCTTTACTACAAAGTGCATAGCCATGAAGACTAGCTAGAATATTCAGAGATCACAACAAAAGCAATAGCAAATGAGCCTCATCTTCAAGCATGTGCCATAGGCAGACATGTTGGGTGTAGACTCGAGTCCAAACTTATTCTTCATCAGAAGTACCTGCACATTGGAATATGCAGCCCCCGAAGGAGGTCAATACAATGAAGTATTGGCAAGTGACTATGGTGGATATAAAATGACAAGTCTATTCTATATGCATATTTGGCTTGGTGGAGTTGTAGGCTATTCTGCAGAAATCAAGTTTTCTCCTATCTTTTGTAAAAAAAATTGTTTCTCAAAGACTTGGCACCAAGGGATGAAGCCCAAGTGCACCAACAATTCTTTCCTTAGTCAAATTTTACTTTATGAAAACGATGTTGAGATTCTTCCGTCCATCCTTGTCCAGCTGCTCGAAGTAGTCCATCACCGGGGACACGGCTAAGTACTCAGATTGTCGACTCTGCAGAGGTTGTGCACTTTCACCTTTAGACTCAATTAACCCAAACATCCTATACACGCGGAGTGCATTAAGGAAAGGAGATAATTGAGACAAGAACTTTCAGAAGAAGAATGCAACCATACTAGCAAGACCCGTTCCACCTAATAACTCTACATCTGCTTGTCAAGCTGACAGGTTGCACTCTCACAACTTAATTATTCTAGACAGAGCCCATTGTCAAAAGGCTGCACGGGAAGCATCCAAACTTGGAGGGACTTATTAATCTCTGTGTACCTGGGTGGCCGTCCACAAGTGCACTTTTGGGTGACAACCACGATGCTCATGGCCCTAAGTAGAATAGATATTCATCCTAGGCGACGACAACCACAAGCATAGTCCCAAATAACCACTCAACATAAACCATTCCAACCAAATCCACCCAGGTACGCATTTTAAGTTAAACACTTAGAAATATTTCCATAGCATAGTTTGTAAACAATTTTATAGCATAGCTAAGCATTTAATAAAACTTTTAATGGCTGCATGGTAAAGGGTGGCTACACACTACTAGGAATTTTACAAAGTGTAGAACTAACTTAACATAGTGAAATAGTCCAAAACTCCTATCATGCATACTACTCAAAATATACTACTAATGCATATAGAAAATATTGGGTAGATTATGAATGTCACTTCCCTTGGTAGCAGGAGGAGCAAACACAACAAGAATAACAATCACAAGCAAGTCCTTCCTCTTCTTCACAATCTAGCACAAGCAATACATAAAATAAATACCCACACAATATCACACAACACCAAACATAAATATGTATGAATGCATGATATGCCATGAGTATAACAAGACACCCTTATTAATAATTTATACCTTCTGTTATTAAATGTATGAAATGCAATTTCTAGGAATTTCTTATTTTACTTATCAATTAAATAATTGAAAACAATATAGCAAGAATTTGAATTCTACAACTACAACTTTTATTGTTTTATGAAAGTTTTCAAATAAAACACATGTTAATATCTCTGGACAGAGGGCAATAATACAACACTAAAACAATTAAATTTACTAGAAAAGCATTTTTATTATTTAAGTTATGGATTTAATACCCGAAATACTCCTAGGATAATCACACGAATTATAATTTATCAAAAGGAAAAACAAATGATGTAGAAATAAACTACACTAGCAGGGCTATCCGTGGATATAAAACTGATCAAATTTGAACTTACAGATCAAAAGTTATGAATTTTCTATATTTTGCATGTTTTATGTTTTATTTGTAAAATTCCTGCGAAAACAAATAAAGGGAGGGCTACGTGGCGCAATACCATTGGAGGGTACCGTTTCGACGCGGATCGGCAGCGCGAGCCGTCCGATCTCTTTAAAAACAAGCGCTCGGGATTGAATTGATTTAGATACGTTTGATCTAGATCCAACGGTCCGGAAGCGGAGACTAAACGCGGGCGGCGTGGTTCGCCGGAAGAATCCCGTTTGCGGCGGCGCCATGGCCGGCGTCGCACGCGCTCGCGATCTACGGCTAAGGGGAGGGGATTATTCATACCACGAAGGAGAGCAGGTCGAGGCGGAGGCGATGGCGCGGCTGCGGCTTCTCGTGCTTCCTCTTCTTCTCCCAATGCTCCGCCGGAGACGAGGACTGCGGTGGTGCTCTTTGGTCACGGACGGAGGAGACGTTTTGCTGCGGTTCAAGACACGAGATCAGATGCAAAACGATCGCAAGGAAGAAAGAAATCGAGGGGAGGAGAAGAGAGGAGCCGGGGTGTAACATCCCAACACTTTATAATATTCAAAAATCACTAAAATTTAAAACTTTTGTTTGATTAAAAGAAAATATTAAAATGCATAAGTAAACCAACTATAAAGGACTTCAAACATATTGAAAGGGGTTTAATATTTTAAATGTCTCAATGCATCATTATATATTTTCAAAATAGTTGTTCAAGTTAAACATTTTATTATTCCATTGTATTTTCTTAAAACCTCAACATATAAATTGATAAAAGTTTTACAAACTTCGAACCATTTTATTGTAATAAAATAGTTTCTCTATAAATATTTTTTTTCAACCACTTAGTCATATCTATACATAGATTAAAATAATATTTACAGGTGTTCTTTTAAATTATTTAAAACATGATCTATTTGCCAAATGGTTTTCATTCTTTCAACTAAGTTCAAAACAAAGTGTTGAAATTACAACCCTATGGTTTATAACTTTAATAACTTCATATATTTTATAGTAAATTAATTATCCAGATAAACATTTCCTTAGCTTAAATGATTTTCATTTTCAAAACATAAAATGATTTTCATGAATATATGTTCTATATAAGAAAAGAATTAAATTTAAAATCTTTAACAAAGTTTCTTATGAAGTTTCAAATGATTTATCTTAATATAAAATATAATGGTGCACAAAATAAAATTGAATTAAAATTTGAATCCATTATAATTCCTATTACTTTAAAGATATTTATTTTCTATTATTCTACTATTATACCAAAATAGAAATGAATGGTTGTTGGAATATGAGTTTAAATAACATATATTCAAAACTTATATAGAATTATAAATTTGTAAATTTATTTAGCCAAAAATAAAATTATTTAAACCATATTTCCAAATTTAACTTAAAAGGTCAAATTTGTATTTAGTCAATATTTCTATATTATTATTTTGAAAATTATTCAAAACATGCCAACAACTGGTTTAACACAAACATATTGTTTTTACAAATTGATAGAACTTTATTTGACATCATTTGGAGTTTTAAATCAAAATATATTAATTAAATGGAAAAACAGAAAAGAAAAAGAAAATATTCTGACATCACTGCTGACGTCATCCTCTTCCTCCTCCAGCGATTTTTCCGGCCGAAACCCCTCTATGGATTCCTTTCCAAAATTCATCGCGAAGATTGCGCAATTTCTTTCCTTCTCTGGCCCTACTTAATCTCCACACACTCCTCCCTCTTTCCCCTCTCTTTCCCATGCAAACCACGCCGCCAAGCCGCCGCAATTGCTCGCCGGAGTTCGTTGAAGCCGCCGCCGTGTATCTCTGTTCCCGGAGCAGTGAGCCTCCTCCCTCCTGTTCCATCCCCTCCATTTTCTTCACCGCCCCCGTACGAGTGTTTCTAACCCATCCCCGACCTTCCCTTCTCAGAAAATCGAGTGGGCCGAGCTTGCCGGACCGCCGGAAATCTTCACGGCTCTGCCCGTGCGCACCATCCGTTCCAAGACGTACGCGCAGTGGAAGACTCCGCCATCTCCTTCGCCGCGACACGCCGCACCCGAGGCCATCCTCCGCGAGCTCGGGGAAGAACTGCAGCGACCGAAGCGTCCTCGCCCGACCTGCCGCCGCCATCTTCATCAACTCCGGCGGAATCCCGCCGCCAGCCTTAGGTCGACCAAGGTGAGCCATCCGATCTTCAATCTACGGCCTAGATTAGATCCAGCCGATCGAATCGGTATGGTTGCGTTTGAGCCATCGGATCTGGATCTGACGGCCAGATCCAGTCACTTAACCACATCAGCGCCCATGTCAGCGCCACGTCGTTGCCTCGTCAGCATCCAGTCAGCGCTGACGTAGAAAATAATTTCTTTTAATTAGTTTAAATGGCAGTTTTGCAGAAAAGCCCCTGCCACTTAGATCTGTTATAACTTTTTAACCACTTATCCAAATTAGACAAATTTAATATATTTGGAAAGCCCTTGACATGAAGAATATATTAGATCTGCCAAAATTCAAATTTGACTTAGTTTAAAATATTCAAATTTCAAATGGTGAATTTGAGTAATTTTATCATAACTTTAAATCTATAAATCCAAAAATTTCAAATAATATTGTTTTCAAAACTTTATAAAATGTGTGATATGATGCCTATGTAATAAAATAATTTTGAGAATTACTTTGATGAATTAATAGTTGTATGTTTAATTTGAATAGTTCGACTATTTTTGACACAACTTTTAATACAAACATTATTTTTTATTAAATCCAATAGCTATAAGTTTAATTAAAAGCCCTCTGCCTCTTAACCCCATTTATAAAATTTTGTTATAAATAATGTTTGAACAATTTAAAATGAATTTAAAGGTCAGAGACTTAATTTGATTTATTTTAGCACATTATAAGGTATATTAATTTAAAATTTATTACTTTGCACCAAAGGCATAAATAATTGTCCTTGTCCGGAGAAAGCTCAAATTCCTGTTTATTAATATATTTCATAACATAAATAAGTAAGTTTTGTTTAAAACCTTTTAAATGATTTTAGTTCATTTACAAGTGTTTATTAATGTTATTGGTAAATTAGGTGTTATTAAAAATGTGATTTAAAAATTATAACATTTTAAATAACTAAGTAATTATTAATACTATAAACTTTGAAGTTGGGAATTAAATATGTATAGATATGAGAAAATTAAGAAATTCTTGAATTTGAATTTTGTTAAATTTAATTTTAAACATATCTTGGGTAAATGAAATTAAATGTTTACAGTTGTACTAAAGTGTTAAACCTTGCTTTAAATTGTGATTAAGCCTTCTTGATATCCCTTTGTGTAAACGTTTGAAGACCATTTCATTAGAAACTTGGAAACACCCATACAACCTTTTCGAGTTGAAAATGTACAATTGACCCCAGACCATCCCTTGGCGAAACCCTAAACCCAAGCACATTAATTCTTTTTGTATATTGAATTATGTGACACCTTTGAACAAAACCCTCCTGAGAAGACTCGTTACGCTTGTATGTTTCAATATGTTTTGTGGTTGTTGAATTGCTTGTTTATTGGATGCACCTTATTGTATAGTTTGAAACGGGGAGCAAAGTTTGACTTGGACAAGAGTGTGTGAGAAACGACAAATTTCCAAAGGCAAGTGACTTCATAAAATACCCACTATTTTTATTCTATTGCATTACTAGTATTTTCAAGTATTATTTTCTAGTAGTATGCATGACAGGTTTTAATTAGAATTATAGCGTGCTATGCAAACCTGTTAGTTTACCCTTTAGAAATCTCTGTTAGTAACCTATTACAATTTAGTGGAAGTACATGCTGCAAAAATAATTGTTTTATGGTAGATGTCATAAGTGAAAATTCCACTAAATTAATTTACCGCCTGGGTGGATTGGTTCGATCGAGGAGGTTTCAAGTTGAGTGGCTACTCAGGGGTCAGGTCTGCGGCGGCCTGAGTTTGCTCACTTGTGGAAGGCCACCCAGGGCTATGAGATTTGATGTTGCACTGTGTATAGTCGCTTATAGTGCAACCATTAGTCATTATGGGCTCTATCTTGATGGAGTATGTTGATGTTGACCTGAGTCGGATGTTCCAAGGGTGGTAGCTGGGATAGGTTGGGCAGTGGACTCCGTCGACTCGGGAAGACAACTTCTGAAAAGTCTCGTCTCGATCTTCTCCTTTTCCTTCTCACTAAATGAGTGTATAGGATAGCTTGGGTTGATTGAGTCTAATTGTGAAAGTGCACACACTCTCGAGAGTTAAAACCAAAGATCTTAGCCGTTTCCCCGGCATCGGACAATTGAGTGACTTCACAAGGCTGTCTTCTGAAAATCTCTTCATCCCAATTTCTTAATAAAAGTTTGATGGGTGAACATGGGTAGGAGACATGGATTTGTCTCGAGATGTCACATAAAGACAAGATATTGTTTAAAAAGTTGTTTACCAAAAATAGGAGAAAACTTGCTTTGCGCAATAGCCTTGAGCTCCACCAGCCAAATAAGCATATAGATATAGCTTAGTAGAATATTAGCATTTAAAAGTCACTTGCCACCACAATTCAATTGTGCTGACCCTTTATAGCTGGGCTGCAACTAATCCTTGCAGATTGTTCGGATGAGGAGTAAGGGGGTCGTTTTCGAGCTACAACCAACATGATTTGCCAGTGGCTTCATGGAGATGATGTAGCTCCATGTTATCTTTAGAATTGCGTATGAACTCTGAAATAATTTGTGAACTATTTATTTATTAGCTAGCGCTTCAGCTATGCAAAGTTGTAAGGAATATTGTTTTTGGATCATTCGTTCTCGATTGTAATAAATTTTGACATTGAACTGTGATATTACATCTTATTGGAAAATGCGAGACTTGTGTGATCCAAGTCTTCCGCACGCTTCATATGCACCACTGCTTTCTTAAGCAAGGGTGCTACACGGGGTGGTCGGAGTTTTCCGTACGGCGGGCTCGACGGCGGCGGAATCGCGCGAGATGCCGATCTCGGTTGCGGCAGCCAGGTGGCGTAGAAATTAGGGTTTTTGGGGTGGAATCGGGAGGCGTGGTCGTGCGGTATAAATAGGGCGTCTCCGGGAAACAAATCGCGCGAAATTCACGGGGATTTGATCCGTGTTCGGATCGGTCTCTGCCGGGATCCTTGTGAACGGAGGTTGAAGACTCTGACGGGCGGTCCCCACCCGTCAGCGAGGGGTTAGAGGAAGGTGGGCTGCGTGGCTGTCTTGCTGGGCCGGTCTTAGCGCGCGCGGCGAATAACACATGGGTCGGCCCTATTCTCTTATTCTTTTTATAAAATAAAAACTGTTTTAAAAAATGATTTCAAAAATGATTTTTAAACCTATTCAAAACATTTCAGAAAATTTATAAAAATATGTTTTGGAAAGGTTATTAAAATTAGAACTTTTTAGCATTATAATTGCCCATTAATTAATTTGGAAAAAATATATTTATTAAAGAAGTTCAAATAAACAACTTTCTGGAATTAGAAATTATTTAAACTTATAATTTAATTTTTATTTAGTTCTTATGTAATGTAATGTTATGCCTAAATGATGAATGATCATGAATGCAAAGTTTTAAATTTTTGCAAATTTTTGGGATGTTTCAGACTAACCCCCTAAAGTGGAAGCTCGCCCTCGAGCTTCGGAAAGGTCAGCAAATAGGTGAGGATGGTCTTCTCGGAGGTCATCTTCTCGTTCCCAAGTGGTTTCTTCCGCGGTGTGATGATTCCAATGAACTTTGCAAAACCTGATGGTTTTGGTACGGGTGACTCTTTCTGCTGTCTGGAATATCTTGATAGGCTTCTCTTCGTACGTCAGGTCACTCTCTCTTTGTACTTCCTCGAGAGGTACAATATCCTTTAAAGGAACTCCCATCATCTCGGGGTGACATTTCTTCAACTGACTGACATGGAACACATTATGCACAACAGACAGAACTTCCGGTAGTTCTAACTCATATGCCACTTCACCTCTGCGTGAAAGGATTTTGAATGGTCCAATGAATCGAGGTGCTAACTTTTCATTTATTCCCAACCTTTTTACACCCCGGAGGGGTGACACCCGGAGATATGTTCTATCACCCATCTCGTAGGTGACCTCTCTATGTTTGGAATCGGCATAACTTTTCTAGCATGATTGAGCAATCTTCAATCTATCCTTAATCAGCCTGACCTTCTCTTCAGCATCCTGGATTATATCCGGTCCAAAGAAACTCCGTTCTCCTACACCACTCCACAACAATGGGGTTGTGCATTTCTTCCCATATAAGGCTTCAAACGGTGCCATCTCAACGCTGGCTTGGTAACTATTATTGTAGGAGAACTCAGCGTAAGGTAGATTATCATCCCAGGTAGATCCATAATCGACCGCACAAGCTCTTAACATATCCTCTAAAATCTGTTTTACTCTTTCAGTTTGACCATCTGTTTGCGGGTGAAAAGCTGTACTGAATTCCAATCTGGTTCCCAGTGATTCATGCAACTGCTTACAGAAATGAGATGTGAACTGAGTTCCTCTATCAGACACGATGCTCTAAGGAACGCCATGAAGGCACACAATTCTCTTCATGTAAATATCTGCTAACTTAGCACTTGTATAAGTGGTCTTCATGGGTATAAAGTGAGCTATTTTTGTCATACGGAAAACAATAACCCAAATGGAATCATAACCCGATTTGGTCCTTGGTAAACCGGTGATGAAATCCATCCCAATTGAATCCCACTTCCAGTCTAGCACTTTCAAAGGCTGTAAAAGTCCTACTGGTTTCTGATGTTCTGCCTTTACTCGACTGCATACATCACACTTAGTGATATATTCTGCTATTTCTCTTTTCAGATTATTCCACCAAAATTTCTCCTTTACATCCATATACATCTTGGTATTTCCCGGATGAATGGAATAAGGTGTCTCATGGGCTTCTTGCAGAATTAACTTCCTAAGATCAGGGTCATCGGCCACACACACACACGTTTTTCAAACCAGAAAATTCCTTGTTCATCTTCATGGAATCCTATAGCTTTTCCTGCTCTCAGATTGACTTTGATTTCTTCTATTTCCTTGTCTCCTTTCTGAGCTTCCCGTATCTTGTCCATCAAAGTGGGTTGTAAAACTAATGAGGCTACAAAACCTTCTGGTACCACTTCCAATCTGAGGTCCTTGAATGCCTTGCATAAATCCTCGGGTATTTCTCCTGCTGTGAGGCCATTCACATACACTTTACGACTCAGGGCATCTGCTACCACATTGGCTTTTCCCGGATGATATTGGAGACTTCGATCATAATCTTTGATAAGTTCCAACCATCTTCTCTGTCTCATGTTCAATTCCTTCTGAGTAAAAATATATTTAAGACTTTTGTGGTCAGTGAATACTTCACATCTTTTTCCCATCAGATAGGGTCTCCAAGTCTTCAGGCCATGTACCACTGAGGCCAATTCGAGATCATGAGTAGGATAATTTGCTTCATGTTTCTTGAGCTGTCTAGAGGCATAAGATGCCACTCTGCCTTCCTGCATCAATACACTTCCGAGGCCTTGGCGTGAAGCATCACAATACACTTGGAATTCCTTCTCTATATCTGGTAAGCATAGAACTGGGACTGAAACTAGACATTTCTGCAATTCTTGAAAACTGGCTTCACATGCCTCCGTCCACTCAAACTTCTTCTCCTTCTTTAACAATTCCATCAAAGCCTTGGCAATCTTGGAGAAGTTTTCAATGAAAACTTCGTAATTCTCCAACATTCTTCGGCGGCTCCCAATTAGTTACAGCTGAAACTTTTTCAGGTTCCACCGCTATACCTTCCTTGGATACCACATGGCCTAGAAATCCGACTTGTTCTAACCAAAACTCACACTTGCTGTATTTGGCATACAACTTATGTTCACGTAGTCTCTGCAATACTAGACGCAAATGCTCTTCATGTTTTTTGTGAATCTTGGAGTAGATTAAAATGTCATCTATGAACACAACCACAAACTTGTCCAGAAAATCCATGAACACTTTATTCATCATATTCATGAAATAAGCTGGAGCATTGGTCAATCCAAAAGGCATTACGGTGTACTCGTAAGAGCCATATCTCGTAACAAATGCAGTCTTAGGTATATCCATTTCTCTAACTTTCATTTGGAGGTATCCCGATCGAAGATCGATCTTTGAGAAAACACACACACCTTCCGGTTGATCAAATAGTTCATTTATCTTGGGTAACGGGTACTTGTTTTTGATAGTTTGCTCATTTATCTCTCTATAATCCGTGACTAGCCTCTGGGTTTGATCTTTCTTTTTACCAAATAAGACTGGTGCTCCCCATGGGAATGAACTTGGACGAATAAATCCTTTCTGGATGTGTTCCTCCAGTTGCTTCTTGAGCTCTTCCAGTTCATCGACGGCCATAGGATATGGTATTTTAGCTATTGGTCCTGTGCCCGGTTTCAATTCGATGAGAAACTCTACATCTCTATCGGGTGGCATTCCCGGTAGTTCTTCCGGAAAAACATCTGGTTATTCCTTGACAATAAGCACATCACCAAGGCTAACCCCCTTAAGAGAATTTAGCCTAACCTTCTTAAGTTCGAAAGTTGATCTGAACTTAATCTTCCTTTTCTCTGGGGTGGTGAGGGTGATTGCTCTATTTGCACAGTGTATGATTCCTTCAAAACGAGTCATCCAATCCATTCCGATGATAACATCCAAACCTTGGGTTTCTAGGATGAATAAGTCTGTTGGAAAGGTGTGCTTACCAATCTTCAAGTCTAACTGCCTACACCTGGAATTTACTATCATCTCCCCTCCAGGTGAACTTACCCTAATAGGTTTTCCTAGACTTTCCTCACCTAGCCCATGTTTGTTTACAAAAGCTCTTGATATTAATGAATGCGATGCTCCAGTATCAAATAAGACTAATGCTGGAAAAGAATTGAGAAAGAACGTACTAATCACAGCATCAGGTTCATCATGAACTTCTTCCACATTGATGTGGTTCACTTGTCCCTTCTCAAAAGGATTGGGCTTGGAATTTTCATCAGCCTTCTTCTCTGGGCATTCAGTTGCATAATGTCCTGTCTTCTTGCACTTGAAGCAAGTCACATTAGACAAGTCTTTCTTTCCTTCATAGTTAGGACGGTGATGACCATTTCCATGATTATGGTTGTGGTGATGGTTTCCTTGAATCCACCATTATTTCCGTTGTATCCTCCATTACTTCCTTTGTATCCTCCATTGCTTCCTTTGTATCCTCCATTGTGGTTATGACCATGATGTATTTGGCCACTACCATTGTTGGAGTGATTCAAGTGTTTATGGCCACTGACTTCAGAGGTGTGTTGTCTCTTGTGTGTCCGTTCAGAATGAACCTTACTTGCACTGAACTTCCTCTTCCTGTTCTCTTCCTTTCTAATGTTGTTGTCCGGAGTGATTGCTTGATCCAGCAGAGCTTGATAGTTAGGAGCATAGGCCACAGACAAGGGTATCTTCAGTTCTCCTTAAGTCCATTGAGGAATTTTTCCTTCCTCTTAGCATCAGTGTCAATGTCTTCTGGTGCATACCTTGATAGCATACAGAAGTCATCCATATAATCCTTCAGAGTTCTACCTCCCTGCCTCAAGCTGCAAAATTCCTCTTTCTTCAGGTTCATTATGCCAGAGGAAATGTGAGCATTGTGGAAGCCTTCCTTGAACGCATCCCAAGTTATGCCATCCAGAGGATGAGTCACTTTATAAGTCTCCCACCACAATTCAGCAGATCCTTCCAACAGGTGTGCAGTGAACCTCACCTTTTCTGCCTCAGAATACTCACAAGTTACTAAGTCCTTGTTGACAGAGCGAAGCCAGTCATCGGCCACTATTGGTTCAGTAGCAGAGGAAAACTTATTAGGCCTAAGTCTTAGGAATCTAGCAAGTCTGTCCACTGGAGGTGGTGGTGGTGGAGGTGGCGGGTTGTTGTTGTTGTGGTTGTTGTTGTTGTGGTTGTTGTTGTTGTTGGTTGCGGCAATGAACTGAGTCATCATAGTCATCAACTGAGCTTGAGCGGCCATCAGTTGTTGCATGGCATCATTGTTGTCGGTATCACGACGGGGAGGCATATGTGGGGTTTTCAGCATAGATGAGTAAGAGATAGATAGAACTAAGAGAAGAAAAATCCTACACATGCACAAAACAACCAAGTCAAACAATCAACACTCAATAAACAACTTAAAATTTTTCTTACTTAGCAATTCGAAACAGATATTCTAGGATGATTAAATAAAACGACAGAGTCTGCAAACAAAAACATTCTAACATTGTCACACCACAAGTTGGAGATCAATGTTTTAAAAAAAACGACGAACTAAACGAGGAATAACATGGTGGTCCAACTACTAAGTCTAAACTTCGTCCATGACGTCTCCTTCATCTTCTTCGACCTCCTCGATGGTGATGTCTTCCTTCATAAGAATCTCCTTGTAGTCGTTCACCTCCTTCTCTAAGGCTTCATTCTTCTCCTGTAGCATTGTCTTCTCACGGTGCAAAGTCTCGATCGCTTCCCTCTCCAGGGCATCGATCTTCTCTTTTAGCATTCGCTTCTCACGGCGTAGAGTCTCGATCAAATCTCGATCAGCTTCGAACTCGACGTCGTTGCTCGGAATTTCATCCTTCAAGGTCTTGATCTCCTTGTTCTTGTCTCTAATTCTCTTTTCTTGATTTTGGAACTTCTTCTCTTGAGCTCGGAATTTCTCCTCTTGAGCGTTGGCCACCTCTTCTTGGGCTTCAATCTTCTTTTGAGTCTCCTTGACTTGGGTCATTATTTCATCATTCTTCAGCAGCTCATTGTGCCTATCCTCTTCTAGTTGCCAGAGGTGAATTTCTAAGTCTTGGAGATAAGGGTGCAAAGGTTCTTGTTTGTTTTTGTCTTCCTCGTTAACAAGGTAGGGTATCCCGTCTTCGTCACGTTGGCCTAGGTTAGAAAAATAGTGGTCTTTTAACTCCTTCTGGAATTGCCAGCAAAGACGTCCTGTTAGCTCCCGCGTGACGAGATTCAGCCCTTTCTCCAAGGAGTCACTAATCGACTTGTACCCTTGTTGGAAAAGACGAACTCCCTATAAGTCTTCTTTGTTGAAGTGCTTCAGCTGGCTTGCCTTGATGATGGGTGTTCGAAGCGCCAGTAGTTCTACCAACTCCAGAAGATATCTTCCAAAAAACATGTTCTTGAAGACCTCCGCGGTTTGATACATGAAGAACGACATCCTTAAGTTATAAGAGTAGAAATTGTTAAAACGGAATACATAAGGTAAGAAGTACTAGTCATGGGGTAATTAAATACTTAGAGAAAATAAGGGTTCTATTCTAAAAGGTGATCAACACTATTAAATACTTAGAGAAAATAAGGGTTCTATTCAATTAACCCAAACATCCTATACACGCGGAGTGCATTAAGGAAAGGAGAGAACTGCGACAAGAACTTTCAGAAGAAGAATGCAACCATACTAGTAAGACCCGTTCCACCTACCAACTCTACATCTGCTTGTCAAGCTGACAGGTTGCACTCTCACAACTTAATTATTCTAGACATAGCCCATTGTCAAAAGGCTGCACGGGAAGCATCTAAACTTGGAGGGACTTAGTAATCTCTTTGTTCCTGGGTGGCCATCCACAAGTGCACTTTTGGGTGACAACCACCATGCTCATGGCCCTAAGTAGAATAGATATTCATCCTAGGCGACGACAACCACAAGCATAGTTCCAAATAGCCACTCAACATAAACCATTCCAACCAAATCCACCCAGGTATGCATTTAAAGTTTAACACTTAGAAATATTTCCATAGCATAGTTTGTAAACAATTTTATAGCATAGCTAAGCATTTAATAAAACTTTTAATGGCTGCATGGTAAAGGGTGGCTACACACTACTAGGAATTTTAAAAAGTGTAGAACTAACTTAACATAGTGAAATAGTCCAAAACTCCTATCATGCATACTACTCAAAATACACTACTAATGCACATAGAAAATATTGGGTAGATTATGAATGTCACTTGCCTTGGTAGCACGAGGAGCAAACACAACAAGAATAACAATCACAAGCAAGTCCTTCCTCTTCTTCACAATCTAGCACAAGCAATACATAAAATAAGTACCCACACAATATGACACAGCACCAAACATAAATATGTATGCATGGATGATATGCCATGAGTATAACAAAACACCCTTATTAATAATTTATACCTTCAGTTATTAAACGTATGAAATGCAATTTCTAGGAATTTCTTATTTTACTTATCAATTAAATAATTGAAAACAATATAGCAAGAATTTGAATTCTACAACTACAACTTCTATTATTTTATGAAAGTTTTCAAATAAAACACATGTTAATATCTCTGGACAGAGGGCAATAATACAACATTAAAACAATTAAATTTACTAGAAAAGCATTTTTATTATTTAAGTTATGGATTTAATAGCCGAAATACTCCTCGGATAATCACACGATTATAATTTATCAAAAGAAAAAAAATAATGTAGAAATAAACTACACTAGCAGGGCTAACCGTGGATATAAAATTTATCAAATTTGAACTTACAGATCAAAAGTTATGAATTTTTTAAGTTTTGGATATTTTTTTTATAAAATTCCTGCGAAAATAAATAAAGGGAGGGCTACGTGGCGCAATACCATTGGAGGGTACCGTTTCGACGCGGATCGGCAGCGCGAGCCGTCCGATCTCTTTAAAAACGAGCGCTCGGGATTGAATTGATCTAGATCCGTTGGATCTAGATCCAACGGTCCGGAAGCGGAGACTAAACGCCGGCGGCGCGGTTCGCCGGAAGACTCCCGTTTGTGGCGGCGCCATGGCCGGCGTCGCACGCGCTCGCGATCTACCGCTAAGGGGAGGGGATTATTCATACCACGACGGAGAGGAGGTCGAGGCTGAGGCGATGGCGCGGCTGCGGCTTCGCATTCTTCCTCTTCTTCTCCCAATGCTCCACCGGAGACGAGGATTGCGGTGGTGCTCTTCGGTCGCGGATGGAGGAGACGTTTCGCTGCGGTTCAAGACACGAGATCAGATGCAAAACGATCGCAAGGAAGAAAGAAATCGAGGGGAGGAGAAGAGAGGAGCCGGGGTGGTCGGAGTATTCCGTACAGCGGGCTCGACGGCGGCGGAATCGCGCGAGATGCCGATCTCGGTTGCGACAGCCCGGTGGCGTAGAAATTAGCGTTTTTGGGGTGGAATCGGGAGGCGTGGTCGTGGGGTATAAATAGGGCGTCTCCGGGAAACAAATCGCGCGAAATTTGCGAGGATTTGATCCGTGTTCGGATCGGTCTCCGTCGGGATCCTTGCGAACGGAGGTTGAACACTCTGAAGGGCGGTCCCCACCCGTCAGCGAGGGGAAGAGGAAGGTGGGATGCGCGGCTGGCTTGTTGGGCCGGTCTTAGCGCGCACAAGGCAAATAACACATGGTCCTACCCTATTCTCTTATTCTTTTTATAAAATAAAAACTGTTTTCAAAACTGATTTCAAAAATGATTTTTAACCTATTCAAAACATTTCAGAAAATTTCATAAAAATATGTTTTGGAAAGGTTATTAAAATTAGAACTTTTTAGCATTATACTTGCCCATTAAATAATTTGGAAAATATATTTATTAAAGAAGTTTAAATGAACAACTTTATGGAATTATAAATTATTTAAACTTATAATTAAATTTTTATTTAGTACTTATGTGATGTAATGTTATGCCTAAATGATGAATGATGCATGAATGCAAAGTTTTAAATTTTTGCAAATTTTTGGGATGTTACATTGTCCTCAGGTGAAATTGACCCAAGGGCATAATGGGAAAAAGATAGCATTGGCTGGAATTTTGACCGTCCAGAGGAGAAAACCAGAGTCGAAAAGCGCTAAGTCTCAGAGCGCAAGCCGGCAACTAGCGGCCGGGTTATGACGCCCGGAAGCATGATTGTCTAACAAGTTGTATAAGTACTTTTCAGATAAACCGGACAAAAGGACTGATGGCTTGCCCCATAATCATGCCCAAATATGCAAAGGTGAAGCAAATCCATCCTGATGTCCAAGTTATCCTGGGGGGCTACTGTTGGGGGGATCATAACCCGGTAGGCCCACCGACATAGAAGATAAGCCGGCCTGGCAAGAGCCTGGGCCGAATCAAGCATAATGACATGGGCCGGGTAACACGTAAGTCGGTGCGCAACGTGTGCCTTGGGCCGCAAGCAAGAAGGATCCAGAAGGCTGGAGACCAAGTGCAAGACGGAGTCCTGCTAAGGAAAGAAGAGGCTTAGAGGACTTAGAGTAGAGCCCGGGTATGATAGAAACCCGGACCCGGCCTTGTACGTCCAGCGAGACCCGCCGCCTATATAAGGGGGTCTCCTGGTTCCTAGAGATCTAAGTTCAATCGACACAACTCATAGGAGAGACACCATGTAATCTCGAGACCCGGAATCTAAGGCGCCGAGTTCTCGAAACCCTAATCAATAAAGCCGATGCAGGAAGTAGGTCTTCACCTCAAGACGAGGGGCCGAACCTGGGTAAACCTTTGTTTCCCCACGCCACGCTAGACAAGCTCCTGATGTCGGAAGCCGCCATGCCCCTCATCTCAAGTTTCCACCCGGAAACGTCTGTCGTGACGATCCCACAACAGATCCTATTTTGGATTTCATGGCTTTAAGCCATTTCTCGGACTCAGGGCTTGCCATAGCCTCTTTGTAGTTCGTAGGTTTGTCTTGTTCAATTAACATGACGGTGCAAACCAGGTTGCCGTACCACTCAGGAGCGATACGAGATCTCCCAGACCTACGGAGAAGAATAATATCCTCGACAGTTTCTCCCACTCCATTTGTGGAGGACGTTTCCGGAATAATTTCCGTTGCGCCACTCGGACTTTTGAATTCAGGATCAACGATCTCGTCGAGGTCTATTTTCCTCCCACTTACTCCTTTGGCGAGAAACTCCTTCTCGAGAAAGTTGTCGTTCTTCGCAACAAACGTTTTTCCCTCGGCTTGGTTGTAGAAGGTGTATCCTATGGTTTCCCGCATATACCCTAAAAAGATGAGTTTCTCCGATTTTGGTTCGAGTTTGTCGGTTGTAGTTTATTAACATACGTCTCACAGCCCCAGACCTTCAGGAAAGCTCTTGGTCGCAATCTCGGTCCGTGATAGTTGCGCAGGTCTTGTTGGTATACGGCTGATCGCACCAGGGCGATGTCGCGTGCTTCGTCCAATATGTCCATGCTGTCTTCGAGTGCCTCTTCTGCATCTGACTCGTCGTAGGCGACCACCCGTGGTGTGTCAAACTTGATGTCGTAGGGTAGGACTGCTTCTGCACCGTACACCATAAAGAATGGCGTGTACTGGGTGGATCTGTTAGGCGTTGTCCGCAGACTCCAGAGGACTGACGGCAGTTCTTCGACCAGGCGCCCGGTGCGCGTCTGAGTGGCACACGCAGTCGTTTCTTGATGCCGCTGCAGACGAGACCGTTGGCCTTCTCCACCTGTCCATTGGATTGCGGATGCGAGACAGAGGCATAGTTGAGCTTGATACCTTGATCTGAGCAGAAGTCTTTGAATTCTTTGGCTGTGAAGTTCGAGCCGTTGTCTGTGATGATCGCGTTCGGCACTCCAAATCTGAAGATGATGGACCTGATGAAGTTGACCGCTGATGACACAGTCGAACTTGTGATGGGTGCAGCTTCAATCCACTTGGTGAACTTATCGACTGCAACCAGGAGCTGAGTGTGCCCTCCGGGTGAGGATTTCTTCAGCGGGCCCACCATGTCCAGTCCCCATTAGGCAAAGGGCTAGGCTAGCGGTATTGTCTTCAACTCGGAGGCCGGCACGTGCGGCTTGTTGGAGAACTCCTGACACCCGGTGCATTTCTTTACCAGATCTTCTGCGTCTTGCATAGTTGTTAGCCAGTAGAACCCGGCTCGTAGTGCTTTGGCCACTAGTGCTCGACTGCTGGCGTGATGCCCGCAGATGCCCGCGTGGATGTCGAGTAGTATGGCCTGGCCGTCGACTGGATCTATGAACCTTTCCAGGATGCCTGAGATGCTTCTCTTGTAGAGTTCTCCGTTGATGACGGTAAAACTTTTGGAGCGCCTGATGATGCGCTTTGCTTCGACTGGGTCTGTTGGCAGCCTCTCGTGCAGTATGTATGCCAGGTACGACCCTGTCCAGGTAGCTTCGACTAGCATCACTTCCATGGGCTGCTTTGCTTGGCTGGGTGGGTTCGCGGTGCATGTTGCCGGTGTGGAGGGTTTTGTTGCGGGTCGGTTCTTGATGGACCTTTGCGTGATGCGCTCAAGGAAGACGCCAGGTGGTACTGGTACCCTATCTGATCCCATGTTGGCGAGGATGTCGGCTTCCTCGTTGCTGTCGCGGCCGATGTGTCGTAGCTCGGCGCCCTCTAGCTGATTGTACAGGTCTCTGTAGGCGATCATGTTGTCGGTGATGGCGTCGCAGGACTTCATGGTTTGCTGCACAACCAGGTAAGAGTCACCGTAGATCATAAGGTGCATGGCGCCGCAGTTCTTGGCCATCCGCATGCCGTGGATCAGGGCTTCATATTCGGCTTCATTGTTGGAGGGTGTTGGGAAATCCATCAGCAGGACATACTTCAACTTGTCACCTTTGGGGGAGATGAGCACAACTCCTGCCCCAGGCGACATGAATTTCTTGGAGCCGTCGAAGTACATGGTCCATGCATTGGATAAGTCGGGGATGTTTGGTAGCTGGGCTTCTATCCACTCGGTAGTGAATTCCGGAAGGACCTAGGCCTTGATAGACTTTGGGTGAGCGTATTTCAGCCCCCAGGGTCCTAGTTCGACAAACCACTTAGCGACTCATCCTGTCGCGCATTGATTGGTGAGGATGTCTGCTAGGCCGGAGGAGCTTACCACCGTGATCGGGTGCTCGGAGAAGTAGTGGACAACTTTCCGTGAAGTCATGAAGACCCCGTACGCCAGCTTCTGGTAGTGAGGGTAGTTTTGCTTGGACAGTGTGAGAACTTCGCTGAGGTAATAGATTGGCCTCTGTACGGGATGAGGGTGCCCTTCTTCTTCTCGCTCAACCACGAGTACCGTGCTCACCACCCTGTTTGTCGCCGAGACGTATAGGTATAGTGGCTCGTTCTCCAGTGGTGCCACCAGGACTGGGGAAGTCGTCAGGGTCTTTGTGAGATGGTCGAACGCCTCTTGCGCCTCCTGTGTCCACTCGAATTTGTCCGTCTTCTTCATCAGTTGGTAGAAGGGTAAGGCCTTCTCGCCCAACTTACTTATGAACCGGCTGAGAGCTGCGACTCGGCCGGCTAATCGTTGCACTTCCCTGAGTTTGGTGGGTGCTGGCATCGTGAGTATGTTCTGCACCTTCTCAGGATTTGCTTCGATTCCTCTTGCGGAGACAAGGTAGCCCAACAATTCTCCGGCTGGCACGCCGAATACGCACTTCTCTGGGTTGAGCTTGATCTGATATGCGTCGAGTGCTGCGAAGAACTTGCGAAGATCGTCGACTAGGGTATCCTCTTTCCGGGTCGTGACAACGATGTCATCGACGTAGACTTGGACAATCTGCCTGATAAGTCCTTTAAGGCATGCCTGCATGGTGCGCTGATACGTGGCGCCGGCGTTCTTCAGCCCGAAGGGCATCGTCTGGTAGCAAAAAATGCCGTCGGGTGTGATGAATGCTGTTTTCTCTTCGTCTTCGACTTTCTGCCTGATCTGCTGGTAACCTGAGTAGGCGCCCAGGAAAGATAGGCGCACGCAGTTTGCTGTCGAGTCGACGATCTGGTCTATCCGCGGGAGCGGGAAGTGATCCTTTGGACAACATTTATTGACTGCTGTGAAGTCTACACACATGCGCAGTTTCTTCGTCTTCTTCTTTTCCACCAGGACGGGGTTGGCGACCCAGTCCGAGTCCTTGATTTCTCGGATGAACTTGGTGTGCAGCAGCCGGTCGATTTCGGTGGTGATTGCGTCCCGTTTGGGGCCTGAAAAGCGTCGCATGGCTTGTTTGACTGGTCTTGCGTCCTTGTGGACCTTTAGAGAGTGCTCGGCGAGTTCCCTGGGTATTCCTGGCATGTCAGAAGGTTGCCATGCAAAGATCTTCCAGTTCTCACGTAGGAACTCGACGAGCGCGCTTTCCTATGCAGGGGTCAAGCTTGACGATACTTTGACCGTCTTGCTACTGTCAGTAGGATGGACCTGGTGGGTGACGGTGTCGTCGTTTGTGTTGAAGGCGGCGTCCTTGGCTGGCTTCTTGCGAGGTGGAAAGATGGTCTTGTCGTTGTCTGCTGATATGGCCTTGAAGTGCTCTTCGACCCCGAAGAACTCAGAGATCATGCTGAACTCTCGGTCGCAGCTGTTCGAGCGGTCGAAGTCGCCACGCACAGTGATTACTCCTTTGGGTCCGGGCAACTTGATCATCAGGAAGGCATAATGAGGTATGGCCATGAACCTGGCAAAAGTTGGGCGCCCAAGTATAGCGTGATACTGTGATTTCCAGTCGAAATCTTCAAAGTCGATCGACTCCTTCCTGAAGTGCTCGGGTGTGCCGAGGATGACGTCGAGTGTGATTGTTCCCATGGGCGTGATTGCTTGCCCTGGTACTATGCCTTGGAAGGTGGTCTCCGACTCTGGCAGCTTTTCTGTTGACTTGTTCATTCTTCTCAGGGTGTCGGCGAATATGATGTTGATTCCACTGCCTCCGTCCATGAATACTTTCTTCAGGCTGTAGTCTCCAATTAAGGCTTCGATAACCAGAGCAGCGTGACCGGGTCGCGGCACCTCCGACGGGTGGTCTGCCCTGGAGAATGTGATTGGTGTCTCTGACCCTCTCAGTTATTCCGGTACTGCGCGCGTGCTGGTGGTAGCTTGCAGTACCTGGCGGGTGATGAGCTTCTGGACCCTGTTCGAAGGGCGTCCTTTTTGAATCATGTTGATCTGTCCTCGCGCAGTCGGGTATGTTTCGTGCGCCACCATCTGGGTGTCATGCTGCGGCTGTTGCTGAGGAAAAGTTCCAGCCGCTTGTGTTGTATTGTTGTTTGCGGGTGCTGCCTGAATAGCGAGCTGCAGAGTCGTCGTCAATGCTTGCATGGGAGTAATGATCTGCTGCATAGCCTGGTAAATCTTTCGCGCCTTGCGACAGTCCTTCAGCAGGTGGTTGGCGCCCCCACTTGCCTGTCTCCGGGTTGCGGAATGAGTGATGCTTGCAAGGTTGCATCAGCTCTTCGGCTGGGGTCAATGGGCGCTTCCACTCGCGTTTCTGGCTTTCGTCGTTGTGGCTAATGCTGCCGCTGCTGCGATTGTACTGCCTCGAGCTGGATTGCCGACTCTGACCATGTTGTCGACTGTTATCTCGTGTGTCATCACAGGCGGTTTGATATCCCGCCGCTACTAGCTCGATGGTGTCTGAGTGGGTGAAACGTTGCTTCTTCTTCTGGCGTCCGTCTCGCAAGTTGTTTGTTTCGGCTTCCTTCTTTGGGGAGGTGTCACGGACGTAGTCCTCTCCTTCGGGCCACTGGTTGGCTACCTTCATGAGCTCGATCGTAGATTTCGGCTGGAGCCTACCAAATTCTTCACGGAGATCGCAGCGAGCGACGCCGTGTAACATCCCAAGATTTTCAAAATTTTGAAAATTTAGAAAAATCAAAAACTTACTATATAGATATTGTTTTGAAATCCAATTTAACCCTTGCATTCATATCATCATCATTTTTAAACATGACATTTAAATCAAATAAGCTTTAAATTAGATTTCATTTATATATTTATATTGATTTTATGATAATTTGCCTTTTTATTTAATTTTATTTTTAGACAAAAATACTACCAAAAAGTTCTGTTTTTAATAAGCTTTTCAAAATATATTTTTATGAATTTTTCTGAATAGTTTTGATCAAGTTTTAAAATCATTTGGTTTTAAAACTTTTGAAAACAGAAAACTGTTTTGTCAAAAAAAAAAGAGTAGGCCTCATCCTCGGAACCAACTGGGCCGAAGCCCAGCTTACCTCTCGCACGCGCAGCACGTAGCAGTCCGCAAGCGGCCCGGCCTCCTTCTCTCCCCCGCCGTGGCTGACAGGTGGGTCCCACCTGTCATCACTCCCAGCGTAACGGCTCCATCTCCTTTACTCGACGCGTTACGAACCGAGAATGACGCCGTAATCAAACTCATCAATCGGGCGATTTACAGTGTCGTTTCGAGTGCGGTTTCGCCCTACTAAAAGATCTCTACACCCTCTTCCTTTTGCCCCAAACCATTCCAATCCAGAGCCCCTAGGCTGGCCACACAGTACCCCGCCATCCCGCCATTGCCGCCGGCGCAAAACTCTACTCCGGCGACAATCCGTGAACCCCGACCCCTCTCGTCACTCCCTTTCTCTTTGTTTCTTTCTGGTGCATCGTTTTGACAAGGTCGCGCGATTTTTCTCGCAGCCAATCGACGCATTCGTCCACACCCGAAGCACGCCGCCGCCTCCGTCAACTCCGGCGAGCTATCAAGGACGAACCGAGACGCTCCGACCGCCGCCACCGTCTCCGCTTCGACCAACCGCACGCTTCGGTATAACCCACTCCTCACGGGACCTCGTAGAAATGTAGATGGTGCGACGCCAGCGATGGCGTCGTCGTATTTCTTCGGTCACCGGAGTTCTTCCGGCCGCCCGCGCCGCCCGCGTCAGACCCTTTCGATCTCAGCCGTTAGATCCATTTCGTGCGGCCGTGATTAAATCACTTAAAACACGAACCGGTACGCACAGTCAGCGCCGCGTGGCGCCCAGTCAGTGCCTCGTCAGCAGCCACGTCAGCGTCCAGTCAGCGCTGACCGTGAAATGAATTTCTCGATTTAATTTAATTTTGCACTTTTGCAGAAAAGACCCTGCATATTCCAACCTTTATAACTTTTTACTCACACATCCAATTTCAAATATTTTTATATATTTGGAAAGCCCTTGACATGTAGAATATTATAGATCTCTTAGATTTCAAATTTGACTTAGTATAAAATATTCAAATTTCAAATGGATGATTTGAGTATATTTGTAATAACTTTAAATCTATAAATCCAAAAATTACAAATAAAATTGTTCTAGAAACTTAAGAATATTTGTAACTTGATGCTCTGTTATAAAATATATTTTTTTAGTATTATTTTCATGATTTAAAAGTTGTATGTTTAAATTGAGTAGTTTGACTATTTTTGATATAACTATTAATAGAAACATTATTTTTGATTAAATCCAATTGCAATACATTTTTTTAAATGTCCTCTATATATTAACACTATTTATAAAAAATTTCTATGAAAACTTAATCACAGAAAACTTTGATCTTGTAATTACCCTTTTATTTTATTTTCCTGTAATAGAAATTAATTAATTATAACTTTATGCATACTTTATAAATATCACAAAGAAAATTAGTATGATGTTTATTAGGATTAAAAAGAGCATTGCATGCATAACATATTTTATTATATAGTTATTCTCCTCATAGGAAAACTCCTCCATTATTTTCTCTAAGTTAGGAATATTTTCAACTTAGCATTTTTGGTTAAGTGCTATGCACGTAGACACTTAGGATTTTCAACATGGAGCTAGAAGACCAATGAAGGACTTAGCCAAAACAAGACTCCAGAAGAATCTCCAAGAAGTAGAAACACTTAGAAGAAAAATCAAGAGGAAGTCCAAGAAGACCAACCCCCTCTATTCTCTAAATGTTTCTTTCTCTTTTTCTTTTCTGCTCTCTAAGACATGGTGATCAAGATATCACTAAGGAGAATACTACAAGTCTAGAGATGAAGCCTGGAAGATAACCTACATCATTTTCTTCTCTTCCCTAATCTTGACGTAAAACAATTTTTGATCATGTTATTGCCATCTGGAAGTTTGTTGGATCCTAGCGGCATAGTGAGATGAAGCGGACTTCAAACTAACCTTACATGTCCACGTACATGAACCTGTTCAAAAAACTTAAGTGGCTGGCCAGGTGTCTGTCTCTCTCATTATAGTGAATATCCAATTTACAAAGAGTTGTTGATAATTGTCGATCACCTTGAAAAATAGACTTAGTGTTTTCTCTAAGTACTTTGCACATCATGCATAACATATTTTCATATTGTTACTTGTTAGTATGTTTATGTGTGTTTTGTTTGATGTGTTAGAAATCTCGGAGGGAAACGGCAACAGTTGCAGTTGCTATTACTATTCTTCTTGTTGCCAAGGCAAGTGACACACCTCATAAAGTTCCTAAGTATTTTCTATGCATAACTTAGTTACTTTCCTATGCATGAGTAGAGCTTAGTATATTTGTTATGCAAGACTTTAGAATTCCCTGTTCCAATGTGTCTAGGTACCTATGAGATGACTTAGTAGAATTTTGATGCTATGCAATTGATGAAAGGTTTTACAAAATCTTAAGTGGCTACTCAGGACCATGTCTATGAGGGTTTTCACCTGAGATAGTCTTTACTATACTTAGGATCATAGTATGTGGGGGTTTTTACCTGGGAGTGAACATCACTAAGTTAATGAATCATCTGGGTGGATTGGTTGTTTGGTTTATGTTGAGTGGCTACTCAGAACCATGTCCATGAGGGTTTTCACCTAAGATAGTTTCTACTATACTTAGGATCGTTAACGTGGGGGTTTTCACCTGAGAGCACACTTGTGGAAGGCCACCCAGGAACAAAGGGATGTGAGGAATAAATGGAGAAGATCGTGAAGAACTCAACGAGAAGTATTTCAAGTAAAGACTACAACTGATCAAGGAACATGGAGGAATCCCAACATTCTAATTTCTTAATAAAAATTTGATAAACAACAGTGGACTACTCAGGACCATATTCATGGGGGTTTTCACCTAAGATAGTTTCCACTATGCTTAGGACCATTGAATGTGGGGGTTTTCACCTGAGGGTACACCTAAGGACGTGATATTTTTTGGTTCACTGGAACTTGCCAGTGTTGCCAATTATGTTAATAAGTTTGTTTTACAAAGAGTTAGGCAAAACTGGCTATATGCAAAATAGCCTTGAAACTCCACCAGCCAAATATACATACAGGTTATAGAGTTATTCCATTAAGTGTCCACCATAGTGTCACTTGCCAGACTCCATTTTTAATGGAATCTGACCCACTCTGTTGCAAATTATTATTTGTTGCAGAAATATCTGACGAAGAGTAAGGATTACGTTTTGTGTTTCGAGTCTGCACCAACATGTTTTCGCCTGTGGCGTATCATGAAGTTGGAGGCTCATTGAAGATTTATTTCCGCTGCTTTATTGTTTTGAGCTAGCTATAAGCTATGCAAAGATGTATCGAACTATTTATTTTACCGAGTCTGGATTATTCGTGTAATATTGATACAATGTTGTGATATTCATCGTAAACTGTGTGTGCAAATGAATCGATTCAGGGGTTTGCACTACACACAGGTACCTGCCATATTTTTAAGTGCAGGTACGCTATAGATGGTATCAGAGCACTGTTTTGCCTGTAGGTTCTAAACCCTAGGTTCGGATAGAAATAGGATTTGGCCATAGGATTGAAAATCTATTTCATTCATTTTGCTGAAAATAAGAACTTTTCAAACTTCATTCTTGTATCTATCTTATCTATTTCCTTTCTAAGTATCTTCTCTTGTTTTTCTTAGATGACCCCCTCATTGAATCACCCAAGAAGGGACCAATCATAACCATGACCCTACAAAGTGAGACTGATTTTCCAAGAGCACTTAAGGATAATATGAAGAGCTTGGGATTTGAAGGAGAAGCAATATACAAAGGTTTCCCTTTCATAGGTGAAGGTCAAGAGTACTGGTGGGTGCAACTTCATCTATACAAGAGCAAACAAGATGACCACAAGACCAAGGTCTACTGCATGTTCACCAACCCTATACTCCACACATCATTCTTTGACTCAGCAAGAAGTGCAGCATGCGAAACCATCGAGAACCTTAGAAGAAGACTTCATTTTAGAAGTCAGAACACCCAAAAGTATCTTGACGAACTCAAGGAAATAGAAGAGGAACTTGATGCACTCAGGAAGGAGATAGACTAGACCACCTATCTATTAGAGTAACAAGATACTAATGATGTATTGACCTATCAAATTGTGGTAGGCAGTATCATCGTTTGTGTTCTCCAGAACCTCGGGTGCTTCGTTACAGAACGATTAGTTCGGTTTTCTCACAACATGTTTGGAAATTTAATTGATTGTGGTTATTTGTGTCAATTGCTTGTATGGGTAGGAATGTTTGCCCTAGATCTGTCTATCTTTTACTCATCTATGCTAAAACCCACAGATGCCTCCCCGCCGTGCTCCTGAAAACAACAACAACAATGATGTCATGCAACAACTGATGGCCGCTCAAGCTCAGCTGATGACTATGATGACTCAGTTTATTGCAGCAAGCAACAACAACAATAACAACAACAACAATCCTCCACCACCACCACCTCCCCAAGTGGACAGGCTTACCAGATTTCTGAGGCTTAGGCCAAACAAGCTCTCGAATGCAACAGAGCCAATGGTGGCTGATGACTGGCTACGCTCTGTACAAAAGGATCTGGTGACAAATGAATGTGATGATACTGAGAAGGTCAGGTTCACCGCACATCTACTTGAAGGACCTGCTGCCCAATGGTGGGAAACTTATCAGATTACTCACCCATTGGACACCTTGACCTGGGAGGAATTCAAGGAAGGATTTCGTAATGCTCATGTCTCCACGGGAATTATGAATCTTAAACGGGAAGAGTTTTGCAATCTGCGTCTGGGAAACAGAAGTCTTAAGGAGTATATGGATGACTTCCATTCCTTGTCTCGATATGCGCCTGAGGACATTGACACAGATGCAAAGAGGAAGTCAAAATTTCTCAATGGACTTAGTGATGAGCTGAAGATACCTCTGACGGTTGCGTACGCACCAAACTATCAGATACTTCTGGATCAAGCAATCACCCTTGAAGATAGCATAAAGAAAGCTGAAAATAGGAAGAGGAGGATGGACAAGCACTCCTCTGAACCCTCATTCAAGAAGCACCTTGTTCATGATGTGAACAGTGGCCACAAACATGGGAATCACCATAATGGAGGAAGTCACCACAAGCATCACGATCACCATGGTGGATCCAAGGGAAGCAATGGAGACCATAAAGGAAATGGATTTGCTGGCCATAACCATAACAATGGACATCACCGTCCAAATCCTGAACACAGAGATACCAGTCAGGTGCTTTGTTACAAATGCAAGAACAAGGGTCATTACGCCAATGACTGCCCAGCAAAGAAGAAGGCCGAAGAAGCTGCTAAGTCAAACCCTTTCGATAAAGGATATGTGAACCACATCACTGTAGAAGAAGTAAACGGTACTTTCTGAATCAAGTTTTCATATTGAAGTTTTCAATACCCACAAAGATTTCTTTTAAGGGTGGTAGCCCAACCGATACCCAGACAGAACCTTTTGCTAGCCTTCCCAAATCTCGAGGACGAGATTTCTTTTAAGCGTGGTAGTTTGTAACATCCCAAGATTTTCAAAATTTTGAAAATTTAGAAAAATCAAAAACTTTTTGAAACTATATAGATTTTTTTTTGAAATCCAATTTTAACCCTTGCATTCATATCATCATCATTTTTAAACATGACATTTAAATCAAATAAGCTTTAAATTAGATTTCATTTATATATTTATATTGATTTTATGATAATTTCCCTTTTTATTTAATTTTATTTTTAGACAAAAATACTACCAAAAAGTTCTTTTTTTAATAAGCTTTTCAAAATATATTTTTATGAATTTTTCTGAATAGTTTTGATCAAGTTTTAAAATCATTTGGTTTTAAAACTTTTGAAAACACAAAACTGTTTTGTCAAAAAAAAAGGAGTAGGCCTCATCCCCGGAACCAACTGGGCCGAAGCCCAGCTTACCTCTTGCACGCGCAGCACGTAGTAGCCCGCCAGCGGCCCGGCCTCCTTCTCTCTCCCGCTGTGGCTGACAGGTGGGTCCCACCCGTCATCACTCCTAGCGCAACGGTCCAACTCCTTTACTCGACGCGTTACGAACCGAGAATGACGCCGTAATCAAACTCATCAATCGGGCGATTTACAGTGCCGTTTCGAGTGCGGTTTCGCCCTACTAAAAGATCTCTACGCCCTCTTCCTTTTGCCCCAAACCATTCCAATCCAGAGCCCCTAGGCTGGCCACACAGTACCCCGCCATCCCGCCATTGCCACCGGCGAAAAACTCTACTCCGGCGACAATCCGTGAACCCCGACCCCTCCCGTCACTCCCTTTCTCTTTGTTTCTTTCTGGTGCATCGTTTTGACAAGATCGCGCATGTAGCACCCCAACTTTTAATAAAGTTGGAAAACCTGTGTTATGTGCTAGTCCCTGGATCACTGCCAGCACCACAGTACAAAATATAAAGTACCATTGCATAAGTATGAAAATTGCTAGAACGAGATCCAAAATAATAGCCAAATATGGCTTTATTACAATTTGCATAGCCATGAAGGCTAGCTAAAGTTCAAAGTTCACAGCGAAAGCGAAATAACAATGAGCCTCATCTTCAAGCATGCGCCACAGGCAGTCATGTTGGGTGTAGACTCGAGCCAAAATCATTCAGCATCAGAATTACCTGCACATTGGAATATGCAGCCCCCGAAGGAGGTCAATACAATGATGTATTGGCAAGTGACTATGGTGGATATATACTGGCAAGTCTAACATATATATGCATATTTGGCTTGGTGGGGTTGAAGGCTATTTGCAGAAAGCAAGTTTTCTCCTACTATTTTGTAAAACACTTTTATTTCTCGAAGACTTCGCACCGAGGGATAAAGCCCAAGTGCACCTACAATTCTTTCCTTAGTCAAATTTTACTTTATGAAAACAGTGTTGAGATTCTTCTGCCCATCCTTGTCCAGTTGCTCGAAGTAGTCCATTTCCGGGGACACGGCTGAGAACTCAGATTGTCGACTCTGAAGAGGTTGTGCACTTTCACATTTAGACTCAATTTGTCCGAGAAATCCTATACACGCGGAGTGTATTATGGAAAGGAGAGAATTGAGACAAGAACTTTCAGAAGGAGAATGCAACCATACTAGCAAGACCCATTCTGAAGGAGATATGCCCTAGAGGCAAATAAATAAGTAGTATTTATTGCGTTATCTCATAAGTTTATAATAGGTTTGTGTATTATGCTATAACTGTATTAATCGGAATTGTTAATACACGTGTGATACATAGACAACCAGGTCCCTAGCAAGCCTCTATATAAGCTAGTCCATTGGGCAACAGTTGATCGAGATTCCCGATCAAGGACAATGACGTCGGTTGACAATGGGGTCATCTTGTTAGTTGAATAAGGTGGTGGACATACGCAAAGTATTGCAATAAGATCGTATTACGATGTTTGTCATTTGCAATAGATAAAAGTATGATAGCTTATTCCTTAGACCGTGAGACCGTACTTATTGTTGCTTCGTAGGAGTGCTTTGAGAGCATTAAACGTTGTGTCTTATATAGCATGACAATCAACGGTGTCGATCTTGGGTATTCCAAAAGAGCATCGAGACGTAAGGATCAAGAGCGGGATTTGTTCATTCTTGTAATGGAAAGATACTCTGGGCCCACTTGGTGATATTGCATCTATATAGCTGCAGCTTATGACTAGGTCATGGAGATGTAATATCGCAGACGAGTTAATAACCTTCGTCGGTAACGAGATACAGCAAAGGCATCGGTGTGTCTACGATCATATCTCGGACAAGGTAGTATCGCAGAGACAAAGGGAATGAATATCATACTTATGGTTCAACGACGATATTCGTGGAATGCACAGGGGTCGTCATATATTTCCAGGTATCCCTGACGATCATTGGTGAGCGGAGTGTCTCGACCATGTCTGGAGTGTTCCCGAACCATAGCGTAACAAACTTAAGATCTTAGCGACGCTAGGAGATAGGTTCTGGAATTTTATAGGTTTTTGTTGGAGAGAGAGAAATGATCCGGAAAGAGTTCCGGTGGTCCGGAAGGAGTTCCGGAGAGGTCTGGAATGTTTCCAGGAATGTCCGAAAGTTGTTCGGGTGGTCCGAATGAGTTTTCGGAGTCACGGGATATTGAATTATATATAAATATATTAATTATGAATTAATGGGATTTTTATATTAATTTAATATTAATTAAATAAAGGAAAAAGGGGGCTCCCACCTATATGGGCCCTAAGAGGGCCCAAGAGGGGGAACCGCACCACCAAAGGGGGTGGGCCCCATAGGCTGGTTCGGCCAGCCCATGTGGGGGCCGAACCCCCCTCCCCTCCTCCTTTGTTTAGTCCCACATGGGGGAGCCAAGGGGTTTGCACACCCCCTTCCCCCTTTATATAGCAAGGCATATTAATTGATTTAATACACAGGAAATTCATTTAATTCCCAATTTCTCTCTCGATCTCGTGGTTCCCAAGTTGGAGCCGCGCCGAGCTGAGGAAGAGGGTCTCTCTCCACCTAAGCCATACCGCAGAGCGCCGTTGCTCTGCGGGATTCCAGATAAGATCTACTCCTGCGATTTCAGCTGGATCTGAATGACCGGGAGTTGTCGCTAGGCTCCGTATGTTTGCGAGTGCTCGGAGGCTACTCTATTGAGGAGCTTGGGCGACGTCGTCTCGCCCCCTGCAGCCGCCGCGCCTCCCCCCTCTGCTGCCGGCGCGCCAGCCCCGGTGCTGGCGCTCTGCCTTCTTCCGCCCGACGCCCGTCGACGCAGATCATCGTCGACACCCCGGCGTCATCGACTCCGACATCGCGGCAAGTTCTCCGCGACCTCGAGGTCGGCTACGTACGACTTCATCGTCAACGCTTGTGCGGGAGCGTAATCCCCGCTATCGGTCTACATGGAGGTAATGTAACCCATTCCGCCACCGTTATCGCATGTACTAGATAGATAGATCCTGGCTCGTTAGGGTTTCGCTCGCTAGAAAATTATTATTTTCTGCACCGTAACCCCTTCAGTGGTATCAGAGCCGATCTATGCGTAGTACTGCTGGTACGGTTAGAACTCATGTTGAATGAGGGCGTCTTTCTTATATTTGCTACCCTCTAGCGTGCACTTGCGATGACTTCGGTATTGAGTTGATGAAGCGGCCCGGACCGACTTTACGCGTACGCTTACGTGAGACTGGTTCCACTACTGACATATGGCTTGCACCGTATCTGTGGCTGGCGGGTGTCTGTTTCTCTCTCTCTAGTCGGCAAAGCATTTTCAATGGAGGGCCCGAAAGGGATGCTTAAACATGCAATTATACGATCGACGTTGTGGTACAAAGTTCGTAGGTAGGGAAGCGATTCTCTTACGAATAAGCCTATATGCCACGTAAAACTTGCAAAACTAAATAAAGCTAGAGGCGTCTAACTTTGTTTTGCAGAGTCGTTATTTTATGTGACATGGTTACGGTAAGTTTTGATATTACTCGTACTGTCGGAGGCAATGGAGGACTCTGTAGACTCGGAGCCATGCCGGGGCGCCGGGGGGCCAGGCACATGGCGCCATGAAGGTCCAGGCGCATCGACCATGTCACATCGCACTTCATTGCATCATTATTGTGTGCTGTTGTGTGTGCATCCTATTGATTGCTTATATGCTAGATATACAACGGTAGCATCATAAATAGGATGATCCCTAACAAATACCAAAATTGTGTTCTCCCTCGTTGCGCACCACCAAGAAAGTTCTACGTTATGAGGCAGGCCGTGATGATCGGGTGTCACACATCTCGTCGTTCGCATACAGTGGGTGTAAGCCATGTTGCACGCGCAGGTCTTCGAGGTTTGATTGGCGAGCCTAGCATACTCAGAGGTATGGCCTCGGAACACGGGAAGATCGAAAGATCGAGCACGAGTCACAGAGTTGTTGTGATCGACATGTTATGTCCACCTTTGAAGCTGTGCTGCCGGCCGTGATGATCGGGGGTAGTGTGGTGGATGAGGGTCGTGTAATCGCCATTATTATTTTTTAGGGATAATAATCTTGGTGTGGTGTGTTTTTGATAATGAGATTATAGAACTAAAACTCACCTATATATTATAAACTTATCTTACCTCTTTTGCGATCACATCTGGAGACTACGGAACTACACTTCGGTTGCTTCCTCAAGAGCTCGGATTCTACCTTGGAAGCCGACGGGTCCAACTTCATCAGCTGGTGCATTGGTTTTAGAAACATTCTCCAAACACAACAAACATCCTGTATGTGCTAGAACATTAGTTAGGAGTTAGACCAGATGATTCTGATAGCAAGGAGCAAGATGACGCGTTCCGTAAGCATCATGACATGTTCATGGAAATGACGATCGTCATGAGCGTATGCCTAGCACCTGAGTTGAAAGTTGCATTCAACACATGGAGCCATATGCCGTGATTGATACGATCAGAGTTCACTTCAAAGATGAATTGAGTCTTGAGCGGTTCAGACAGCTTAGAAAGTTCCGGACCATTCACATGGGGAGCATACCTGTCTGGAAACTCAGTTGAAGAAGTTGTGTGACATCTACTTCAGGATTACAAATATCTATGATTTCTAGAGAGCGAACTCCAGTGCAATAGAGATTGTGCTTTACCTCCTAGCTGTGAATAGCATGTGCGTAAATATGCTATAGAGACACGGTGAGCTTCTTCACGTTCGTGAACAAGTTCAAATCTCTAAAAGTTGATTCATCGAAGAAGAGTTCTTCGACGCTATGGGTATATTTGATATACGAAGATATAAATGTATTCTTCTCATACTTGATGAAAAGCGTTTGATAATTGTTCTGTTTGTGAAACTGTCCCTGATTATCACAAGTATGTGGCGGAGGGTGACGTGACAGTGCACAAGTGATGGCAAGTTTATGGCCAGTAGTGCTCACGCCCTCGAGATATCATATTAGTTATCATCAATAGTTTTTGATGAGACATTTTGTAATAGTGAGAATGTGATCTAGTTTGGTGTCTTGAATGTTACAAGACATAATTATTCATATAGAACACATCAGTTGTTTTATGTTATGAAACAAAGCAGTTGTTTCATGTTATGAGTAATTTGCATCACATCTCAATTACATTATGCATATGATATACATTTATAATAGCGGGAATGATAAAATTATGTGTCCAAAGAGCAAACACCATCGAATTTAGTCATAAAGGCAATGAAAGAAGTAATGGATAATTTTGGTCCATTTAAGTATTTCGAGTGCCAAAATTGATTAAGTTTGAAATGCAGTATTGAAGTTGCAATGCTAGAGGAATTGATTGAGAGTCATTTTTAAATGATAAATCAATGGTGTTATTGCATGATCCGAATTGTTCCATGATTTTTGTAAATAGGAGTATTTGCCCGATAAATTATGGAGTCTGAAATTAATTTGATAATAGATCAAATGGTGTTTTTCAGAAGAAAGATTAGTGAATATTGTATTCACAAGATTCGATCAAAGGACAATATTTTTGAATCATGGTTTCAACACAAAAGACTTGTGGAAATTCGTTTCACAATATTATAATGTCATATATGGTGATATGTGGGGAATTATAATTATGCTCTATTTTAAATAAAGTGTGGTCTGTAAGAATCAGTCTTAGGATCTCCTAATATGTTCGAAACATTATAGTCGATGTCCACTTTAGAAAATAGATATTTTTCTCAACAAGAATTCATAGGATCGACAGTAATGTCGACGTGTATATGATTATGCGATAATTCAGAATATACATGAGTAGTTCTTTGTAGATTGCTCGCATTGGACGAGAGTGTATTCCAGAATCAATTAGAAACAAAGTTCAGTTTGTTGTCTATGTAATTCCGAGAAAAGATGACTTTTCGAATTATGGTTTATGGATTGAAATTAGAAGTTTGGAATAAAGTGTCAGACTTATGTTGGAAGATGTTCCAAAGAGTATATGTCTGCTAATGAAAGTTTAGTGATTAAGAGTGAGGGAGACTAGAAAATTGTTTTCTGCTTGCAATCCTCTTCATAAAGATCATAATATTTTCATGAAAGAAACTTCTAAATAAAGTGTTATTATATTTAATATTGCTGTCAGGTAACAGCACTGTATTAAGTATTTCAGATCTTGTTGACAGATCAAGGTGCACTTTATGAATACAAAGAAAGTTGAGAAAATATCGGAATACGAACAAAGGCTTTTTGAGCCTGGAAATCCAAAGTTGCATTTGAAAGGATTAAGAGAGTAATTGTTGCTGCAATTCTTATAGAGGAATAAGATTGTTTAATCGTCATATAAGGTGTTATATGAGAAATGTGACTATAAGAAAGACGCGGTAGCATGTCTTGTCGAGAAATGTGTCTTGGACAAGATCAAATTTGTTGACTACATTTATGTAGACATGCTTGAAGTCTGAGGGATTTGTATTAATGTAATATTGTAGTTTGTATTAAATTCGAATTGATAGTAGATCAATGATTTTGGTTTAACCAAGATGTCGATTTAAGTGGGAGTCATAGTTAGTTCACTCAGGAGAAATATGTGAAGAACATATTTTTGAGTGGGAGCTTGGGAACTCAAATATGTGGATAACATGTTTTTGAGTGGGAGCTCGTGTTATCAAATATGTGGAGACATAATTTGAGTGGGAGTCGAATTCATCTTGTGTAGTTAACACATTGTGAAACTGTACCAATAGAATAGGATGAAGTTGTAAAACTATTTAAAAGTTAGTGTCTATTTTGAAATAGAACGGGAATTTTAAATAGTTAGTCGAGTTGTGTTGGATTATATCTGAGGAGTCGGAATAGAATCAAAAGGATGGTCCTTTGGAATCCAATTGGTCATTAAGAGTAATGATGCATGAAGGTAATGATTGTATGACATGTGGGTCTATTATGTATATATTAGACATCATACAGAAACCATATTATCTGCTCGATAAAATATAACCGATGTTCTTGGAGTAAAGAACAGTTATGAAAGTAAATTTGGAATTTACTGGAAGTAGAAGTGCGTTAGTTAAGGGATTGACATTTGAATGTCAAGTTTTCTACATTGGTGTGAAAGTATGTAGATATCGCGAGTTTGTAATTGTTACAAGGGGCTCTGCATGGCTGAGTGTGTTTTTCAGGGCAGTTATCTGGTTAGTATAATCAGAGTAAGCGCTGGGAAGCAGAAGTCTCACTTAGTTACGGTATTTGCATATATGTTGTTAGACAACATGGTGATATCAAACAAGTTGATGCCAGTGAATCGCAAAAGCATGTACAATCATGGATTGAGCAGTAACACTTTTCCACGAGCAAGCATTGTCAAATGATTCTTATTTGATAAGGGATTCTGATAAAGTAAAATGCAGCTAGTTTATTTGTACTCTAGTGCAAGTGGGAGACTGAAGGAGATATGCCCTAGAGGCAAATAAATAAGTAGTATTTATTGCGTTATCTCATAAGTTTATAATAGGTTTGTGTATTATGCTATAACTGTATTAATCGGAATTGTTAATACACGTGTGATACATAGACAACCAGGTCCCTAGCAAGCCTCTATATAAGCTAGTCCATTGGGAAACAGTTGATCGAGATTCCCGATCAAGGACAATGACATCGGTTGACAATGGGGTCATCTTGTTAGTTGAATAAGGTGGTGGACATACGCAAAGTATTGCAATAAGATCGTATTACGATGTTTGTCATTTGCAATAGATAAAAGTATGATAGCTTATTCCTTAGACCGTGAGACCGTACTTATTGTTGCTTCGTAGGAGTGCTTTGAGAGCATCAAACGTTGTGTCTTATATAGCATGACAATAACGGTGTCCATCTTGGGTATTCCGAAAGAGCATCGAGACGTAAGGATCAAGAGCGGGATTTGTTCATTCTTGTAATGGAAAGATACTCTGGGCCCACTCGGTGATATTGCATCTATATAGCTGCAGCTTATGACTAGGTCATGGAGATGTAATATCGCAGACGAGTTAATAACCTTCGTCGGTAACGAGATACAGCAAACGCATCGGTGTGTCTACGATCATATCTCGGACAAGGTAGTATCGCAGAGACAAAGGGAATGAATATCATACTTATGGTGCAACGACGATATTCGTGGAATGCACATGGGTCGTCATATATTTCCAGGTATCCCTGATGATCATTGGTGAGCGGAGTGTCTCGACCATGTCTGGAGTGTTCCCGAACCGTAGCGTAACAAACTTAAGGTCTTAGCGACACTAGGAGATAGGTTCTGGAATTTTATAGGTTTTTGTTGGAGAGAGAGAAATGATCCGGAAAGAGTTCCGGTGGTCCGGAAGGAGTTCCGGAGAGGTCTGGAATGGTTCCAGGAATGTCCGAAAGTTGTTCGGGTGGTCCGAAAGAGTTTTCGGAGTCACGGGATATTGAATTATATATAAATATATTAATTATGAATTAATGGGATTTTTATATTAATTTAATAAAGGAAAAAGGGGGCTCCCACCTATATGGGCCCTAAGAGGGCCCAAGAGGGGGAACCGCACCACCAAAGGGGGTGGGCCCCATAGGCTGGTTCGGCCAGCCCATGTGGGGGCCGAACCCCCCTCCCCTCCTCCTTTGTTTAGTCCCACATGGGGGAGCCAAGGGGTTTGCACACCCCCTTCCCCCTTTATATAGAAGGCATATTAATTGATTTAATACACAAGAAATTCAATTAATTCCCAATTTCCCTCTCGATCTCGTGGTTCCCAAGTTGGAGCCGCGCCGAGCTGAGGAAGAGGGTCTCTCTCCACCTAAGCCATACCGCAGAGCGCCGTTGCTCTGCGGGATTCCAGATAAGATCTACTCCTGCGATTTCAGCTGGATCTGAATGACCGGGAGTTGTCGCTAGGCTTCGTATGTTTGCGAGTGCTCGGAGGCTACTCTATTGAGGAGCTTGGGCGACGTCGTCTCGCCCCCTGCAGCCGCCGCGCCTCCCCCCTCTGCTGCCGGCGCGCCAGCCCCGGTGCTGGCGCTCTGCCTTCTTCCGCCCGACGCCCGTCGATGCAGATCATCGTCGACACCCCGGCGTCATCGACTCCGACATCGCGGCAAGTTCTCCGCGACCTCGAGGTCGGCTACGTACGACTTCATCGTCAACGCTTGTGCGGGAGCGTAATCCCCGCTATCGGTCTACATGGAGGTAATGTAACCCGTTCCGCCACCGTTATCGCATGTACTAGATAGATAGATCCTGGCTAGTTAGGGTTTCGCTCGCTAGAAAATTATTGTTTTCTGCACCGTAACCCCTTCACATTCCACCTATCATCTCTACATCTGCTTGTCAAGCTGACAGGTTGCACTCCCACAACTTAATCATTCTAGACAGAGCCCATTGTCAAAAGGTTGCACGGGAAGCTTCTAAACTTGGAGGGACTTAGTAATCTCTTCGTTCCTGGGTGGCCATCCACAAGTGTACTTCTGGGTAACAACCACCATACTCGTGGCCCTAAGTAGAATAGACATTCATCCTAGGCGATGACAACCACAAGCATAGTCCCAAAAGCCACTCAACATAAACCATAACAACCAATTCCACCCAGATGTATATTTTAGATTTTAACACTTAGAAACATTTCCATAACATGGTAAACATTTTTATAGCATGGCTAAGCAACTAATAAAATCTTTTCATGGCTGCTTAGGAAAAGGGTGGCTAAACACTACTAGGATATTTGTAAAATACAAACTAACTTAACATTATAAAATAAATAAAAAATCCCTATCATGCACACTACTCAAAATATACTACTTTGCATATAGAAAATATGGGATATTGTATGAATGTCACTTGCCTTGGTAACAGGAGGAACAAGCACAGCAAGAATAACAATCACAAGCAACTCCTTCCTCTTCTTCACAATCTAGCACAAACAACGAATAAAATAAATACCAACACAATACCATCACAACACTAATCAAAATCATGTATGCATGAATGATATGCTATGATAATAGGACACACTTATTAATACTTCTTATTTTCTGTCATTAATAAATGAATTATAATTTTTAGGTTCCTTATTTTATTTATCAATTAAATAATTTTAAAATAATATAGTAAAACTTTGATTTCTATAATTACAACTTTTATTGTTTTTATGACATCTTCAATTTGGACATTTATTAATATTGCTGGACAGAGGGAAATAATACAATCCTAAAACAATTACATTTATTTCTAAATCATTTTTATTATTTAAGTTATTATTTTAATGGCCGAAATACTCCTCTGATAATTATACAAATTATGATTTGTCAAAGGGAAAAAAATGATGTAGAAATAAACTACATGAGCAGAGCTATCCGTGGATATAAAGTTTATCAAATTTGAACTTGTAGATCAAAAGTTATGAATTTTCTAAGTTTTGCATATTTTCTGTTTTATTTATAAAAATTCCTGCGAAAAAGAATTAACAGGGGCTACGTGGCGCGATTCTATTGGTCGGTACCGCTTCGACGCGGATCGGCTGCGAGAGCCGTCCGATCTAATTAAAAATGGACGCGCGAGATCTAATCGATCTAGATCCATTGGATCTAGATCTAACGGTCCACGCTCCGTTGACCAAAAACGGGCGGCGCGGTCGACGGAGACGCGCGGGGCGCGGCGGAGCCATGGCCGGCGTTTGCGCCCGAGGCGTTCTATGGTGCTAGGAGGAAACGGAGCTCACCAGGGGATGCGCGACGTCGAGGGGAGGGCGATTGCGCGGTGGCGATGACCGGTGCGTCCTCGTCTCCTCGGAAGAGCTCCCGGAGTTGCGCACGACGACGGTTCCTCTCGGTCGTGGACGGAGGCGGGGTTTCTCTGCAAAAACACATGCCCCACCGTGTCAAATCGATGCGCACGGTTCACAGGGAGCGAAGGGAAGTGGAGAGGAGGTCCGAGGTGGCCGGGTTTGCATGGGCGGCGGAGTTCTTACCGACGGCGACGGCGGGATTGCGTGAGCTCGAGCGGGCAGCCTAGGGGCTCTCGGGAGGTGTGGTTTGGGGCAATCGGACGAGAGCGAGGAGGGCTATTAGTAGGGAGAGGATGCGAGATAAATGGAGCAGTAAATCGTCCATAATCGTGCGAATCAAATCGGCGTTTGTGGTCGGGGTCGGGGGCGTGATTTGGGGACGAACGTTTCCGCGGGGGTGATGACAGGTGGGTCCCACCTGTCAGCGACTGCGAGCGAGAGCGCGGGGCGCTGGGCCGTTGACGGGCTGATAGGCTACGCGCGCGCGGCAGATAGCCAACGGGCCGGCCCGATTTCCTTTTATTTTTAAAAGAATTATTTCCTGTTTTTAAACACTGATTTCAAATATGATTTTTAAACCTATTCAAAATATTTCAGAAAAAATCATAAAAATATGTTTTGGAAAGGTTATTAAAAATCGGGCTTTTTGACATTATACTTACCCATAAATAAATTGATAATATTTTATTTATTTAAGGAGTTTTAAGTAAACACTTTAGGGAATTATAGTTTATTCAATTTAAAATTTGGAGTTTTATTTAATATTTTTGTGATGTAGTTTTATGCCTAATGATGAATGATGCTTGAATGCAAAGTTTTAAATTTTTGCAAAATTTGGGATGTTACAGACTAACCCCCTTAAGAGGAAGCTCGCCCTCGAGATTCGGAAAGATCAGCAAATAGGTGTGGATGGTATTCTCGGAGGTCATCCTCTCGTTCCCAGGTGGCTTCTTCCTCGGTGTGATGGTTCCATTGGACTTTACAAAACTTGATGGTTTTGGTACGGGTGACTCTTTCTGCGGTCTGCAATATCTTGATGGGTTTCTCCTCGTAGGTCAGGTCACTCTCCAATTGTACTTCTTCAAGGGGTACAGTATCCTTTAAAGGAACTCCCATCATTTCGGGGTGACATTTCTTCAGCTGACTGACATGGAACACATTATGAACCGCAGACAGAGCTTCTGGTAGTTCTAACTCATATGCCACCTCACCCTTACGAGACAGAATTTTAAAAGGTCCAATAAACCGAGGTGCTAATTGTAGCACCCCCAAGAGCCACGCTAGACAAATCCGAGACCTTAATCTGAGATAAGCCTAACATAGATCTCGGAAGCCAACAGTTGAAAATCGGTAACACAACAGAGACCCTACAACACAAGAAACAATATATTAAGCTCTATAAGGAGCTAAGAGGCAAATACCACGAAAATAAGGTCACTGACCTGTCAATCACCAATACAACGGAAGACAAATTATGCTATTGGACATAGCAAAACTAGCAAAAGGCCTAAGAGGCCAAAGCATAACGGCGACGTCCCAGTCCATAGATTCCAGGCTGCCGTCTGGGAACCCCAACCTACTCGTCGATGTCGATGTCCAGAAAACACACCTGTCCAAATAATTGCGCAAGGCTGAGTACAGGGGGTACTCAACAAGACTTATTTAACCTGCTACATATCTGCTCGTTCAGAGAGTACTCATGAATGTCTTTTGCATAAAGCCATCTTTATTATCAAATCGAGGGAGGAGAGAATCTCGCATCAGTAGTCTTTTAAAATGGGGTAAGGGAGTAGCACTAGCTTCATCCACATCTTCAGTCTCCACCAGATCATCATGAGTTGTGCCACCCACCAGAATCACCCCCCTCGCTCAACCCGAGGAAGCGATCCTCCCTTAGTTGGCAAGTTTTATAGTTAGATTCTTGTTATCTATGATCATCAGACATAAGGTACCAAGTCGTCCATAACCGTGGACACGGCTTTCCGAAAAGTTTTACCCTGCAGGGGGTGTAACTACCCACACACGCCAACCAACCGATACGCCAGCTATTAGCACTCTTCCGGGGAGTGCCGGCAGGAGGGTTGGCCACGACCTTTCCCAAGCTTCGCCTATGTCCATGAGCCACAGCAGTAGGTCAGACCGCCATCTCAGCGATCCCTAGTGCGGGTTGCCAGGGTCAAGATCAGAGCGTCACACTCTCCTGACCCAAGCCCTATTCCTCAACTCATTTTACCGCACACGCAAATGGAACACTCGAACTAGTGGCTTCACGTAGTAGGCTAGACAAGTTGGGATCGAGGGGTTTCCGAGCCCTGTGTGGATGCACGAATAGTCTTGGTTCCGAAGACGAGAACTCAGTTCCTAGGTCGGCAAGAATGGAACAACCCACCACAATCCCTATGTGGCCTCCCATCCAAGCCTTTAGCATATTAAACGCATCTCTCACCATTCCACGTCATCCTTCACAGCTCTTGTTCATCAACCAGATGGAACAGAGTGAAGATCTAAGCAGGGCTAAGCATAGCAGACTCCCGCGATGCAACACTTATGACACTTTAAACTTCAACTCAAAACCAAATTTGAATCGCATGCATAATACCAGGATCAAATACTTTGAAATCGTATATGTGCAGATAAGAGGTTATGCTTGCCTTGCTCTTTGATAACAAGATATAACGCTTTTGGATATCTTCGGCTTCACTTCATCGAGATAACCAAAATAACTCTTCATGAACTCCTTCTTGAGTAGGTCGTTGATGATTCATCAAGCCTTCGGTGCTGTCGAACTCCACTTCGGATTCGCATTCTACCGTGACAAACGGAACACCGGAAAAGAAACGGGAAACAACATTCAACCATGGCATCGATGCAATGCGCACAATGCATGCCATGACAAGTTAAAGTATTGAAATGTAAATCCTTTACGTGGGAGGATATTTTAAATGGAGTGCGAATGCCCAAGAGGTGTCATTCGACAAATCCCATATTTAAAAGAAAGGGTGTAATTTGTTCCTCTATTATAAACATGGTTCAAAGTTGTTTAAATATGCATGATTTGGAGGTAATTAAATAGATCTTATTTTTCTGCAAATTTTGATATAAAATCACATTTTTCTGATTTAAAATGAATTACTTATGAATTTCCAAAGATTAAACAAATTTTATTTCAATTTAAACCATTTGTTAATTCCATTTTAAACATTTATGAATTTAAATAAAAGTTGGACCCACATGTCATAAATTTATTAATTACATAAAAGATTATTTGAAAATGAATAAAATTCTTACAAGGGGACCCACCTGTTAGTTTTAGATTAAATACAGAAAAGGATTTAAATCATTTTAAGAAAAAGGAAAAGCTTAGCTGACGTCAGCAATGGAGCAAGCTCCCCTGCCGATCACGGATCGCTCAACTCCGAGCGCGAGGGGCGAGTTGAAGACGCGCGTGAGACGCGCGCAGGCGCGGGGAGCCAGAAACGGGCGGCGCCGCTAGCAAAAGGTCGCCGGAGACGGCGGGACGGTCGCCGGAGTAGAAGCCGACGGCGGCGCACGGCGGCCGGACGGACGCGGGCGAGAGGGAGGCGAAGAGGGGGTACAGGAGGAGCAGAAGCTCACCAGGAGCGCGATGGAGAGGTCGGGGAGGCAAGGGGAGGTCGCGAGCGGCCGGAATGGTCCGCGGAGGCCGTCGGCCGGAGTTGGGGGAGACGGACCAATCCCATCGAATTCTTGCTCTCCCGCAGGCACAACTCATCGAGGAGGAAGAGGGGAGGATGGGGGACCTCCAGAGAACCTTGTGGAGGGTCGGGGTGGCCGGAAACGGCGGCAATCGCCGGCGGACCGAGAAGTTCTCCGGCGGCTAGGGTTTCGAGAAATGGAGAGAATAAGAGAGGAGAAAGAGCAACGAACTTCTTCCCGGTGGCGGCGGAGGGATAAGTAGAAGGAGCGGCGTCGGCGGTGGTGGGAATCGTGGCGCGGCACGGCCACGGACGGCGTCGGGCGCGACACGGCGTCGGCGTCCTTCTGGCGAGGAAGAAGAAAGAAGAAAGAAAAGCAATTTTGCGAAAACCCCCCCGCAGTTCTGGGAAACCACATAAACATTTAAAACAGGCCCCTGTTTTGGAACTTAAATGATTTGAGGGCCTTTTTGAAGAGTTAAAATTTATTCAGAAATACCAGGAAACTCAGGATTTCACAAGGAAGCCATTGGCAACTTTGGATTTTGAAAATTTTGAAAATCTTTTAACACATTTAAAATAGCAAGTGGTTTAGGCCACTTTAGGGTTTTTCTCTTTAATTTTTTTTAAACTCAAATTTTGTGCACATTTTAATTAGATGCAAATGATGCTCATGATGCACAAACAAATCCTATTTACCAATTAGCAAATTTGGGGACGTTACAGATCTATCCCCCTTACAAGAATCTCGTCCCCGAGATTCCTTGGGTAGGAAAAGAGATACAGAGAGGAATGATACACTAGTCTTGGATGATCTTGTCGATCCCACGACGATCTTGTTTAACGAAGAGGTTGATCTTTTACTTCAGGGATGATTGAACACTTCATTACTCGTCGGACGGTTCTTCAACTGCACCAAAGGGAAGAGGGAAATAACTCTAGAACGAGGATCTTCATAAAGATCGAGTATCTCATTGTCAACTCAAGGGAGGAGTGTGCAAAACAACTCTTGAGCTAACGAGCATGAAATACATCAAGGTAACGGATGGAAAGGAAGAAGTTTCAGGTTGATAGACAACTGTTACGCGAAATGATTAGAATATGAGCTTTGCACCAGGCTAAGATGGATAGATGATTAGATCTTGATACGACAAAAGGAAGAACCCTTTTCATATTTCAACCATTGGGCTCACAAGAGGTTTGCCCCATGATTAAAAGTCCAGGGCCCTACGATGACTGACAAATTCACACAATGTGTGAGTTGAAAAGGATTTCAAGTACAAGCAAAAGGAAGGAAGAACTGATCAACAAAATGTTGAAGATCGCCATGAAAAGGGAATTCTCATGATGGATATGTTATCAAAGGATAAGGAAAGGATCAGAAGGATCAATCGAGAGACATTCAGAATCTCCGAGATCATCGGAGAAGGGAACTTATTCTTGATCTTCTAGATACCCATTTCAAGCTCATGACAAGCCTTTAATAGGTGAGGAGGTAAACATTGAGCTTTGGAAAGATAAATACCATAAGGGGCAACTTTTAGAACAAGCCGCACAACAATCCTCATGGGGAGTGGTTATTCTTGCAGATTCCAGGAATTTCAGCGATAGGCCTTCCGACTAACTGTGTCAACCACCACAACATTAATCTTGCCGGAGTTACAAAAGTACCTATGTCAAAATCCTTGAGGAACACCAACCATCGTTGCTGCTTGAGATTCAGCTCTGGCTAGTTGGGATAAGTTCAGACTAAGAACGTCCGAACGGAGAGGTGCAATGGTTAACATCGAGGAAAGGTTGCATATTCTCAAGATGTGGACAACAATGTCAAACTCGAAAAGATGAGCGAGATTGCAAGAATCATGCATTAGCAATTGGTCAAAAGACAAATGCACGTACATGATTAATATGCAACAAACACAATTGAGTCCTTCTTGGGGAACACCAAAGAAGGTAACGAAGTTTTCCGACTTCTTCTCATTCTTGATCCAATCAGTCAGTGGCTTGGTGTGCATAAATGACTTCTTCAAGGTCTGCAGGTTACAACCTGTCATCCCATGAATAATCCGCACATGCATGACCGACTAGAGATGATTCCCGAGGAAACAAGGAAAGCTCTACTTGGATTCACGGCGACATCTTTCAGCAAATGCACGTGAACCAGAAGAGGTTACTTCCAACATCCAGAACACACACTTTGTGATGACACAAAGATGGTTCTCAAAAGTTTCCAATATTATTGCCAACGGTTCATAATGATCCTCTTCAAACATGGAGGCAATAAGAATGTTATCGATGGGCTCAACAACAATCTTATTAAGATACTCCAACAAGATGGAATCAAATAACATATGAACAAGGCAAAAATATTGGTCAGACCGAGGACATGAAGATGTAAGCTGGTGAAACACCTTAGGTAAAACATCATCAACGATGGTCCTTGGGACTGAGTTTGATTTGACGATAGCCCAAATCAAATCAAAGATTGAGAAGATAGCAAATCCATTAGGATATACCATCTTGCTTCCGCATGAAACACCGGTCGACAGGAGTCTTGCTTTTCAAGGCAAGACGATGTGGCCTTAAGAGCAATGGTAAAACCTAACTCTTTGACCAAGTATGTGCACCGGAACAACGGACTTGGCAGCACAGTCAACTTCACTTAGTGACCGGATAACCAATCACACAAGGAAGGAATCAAATGTCCTTATACGTCAAAGCAATGCAAATTTGCTAAGAATATTTGATAATCACATCAATACACTCGCCATAGCATTCCGAGCACGAGCAGCTTAGGAGAAAAGCGTGAGTAAGGACGTGAAAAGCATCACTTCATCAATAAAGTCGTGAGACACATCACGACATTTTGATATACAAGATGGTGACACCTTGAGATGGAACAGATTAGAAGCAAACAAAGCATCTTAATCTGTGGACTACAACACTTTGACCTGGTCCTAGAAATGGACGAGGTACGGGAATTTGTTTCTCCCTGACATCCCGAAGTGGAATGTCACGACGGACCACGAGAGCAACATGCATTAGTACACCAATGCACATTTACAACTTGGATGCCAAGTGGCATACACTGGTCGGAACATAACGAAAGAAAAGAAACATACTCAGGAAAAATCCTGAGATGCATACGATCAAGTTAGCATACATATGATAACTCGTTCTGATATGATAGGTGTGGCAGAGTAACCAACTTAGATGTGAGACTCATAAAGAGCACTCTTGTCGGGATCCTTTTGGTTCCATGATAGAACCTCTGCCAAAGCTAGTGGAAGGAGTAAACCTTGGATGTCGTAGGTCAATTACGGCAAAACCACCAGCTGGAAGGCTAGCTAGAATTGACATTACTAGCCCTTCTGAGGTAGTAAGCGCTCCTCAGGGATCAACAAGATGGATCTTGGGTTAAAGGTCAGCATCATGTACTGATAGAGTGAGCATCACATGGGTAACAACCAACATGACTCAACACACCACCAACAGCACAATCTGGGACCTTCGGTTCAAGTCCAGAATGAAAAACGAAAGAAGGGGTAACTACCATTCGAGTGTCACAAAGGCACAACGATGTAGTAATCACGAGATAGGTTCAGAGATCAACCATAGCTTCCGAAGTATCGAAGGAAGAAGAACATATCTTCAAAGTGAAAGGAATCTGAAATATTGGGATAGAATGATGCAGAGATGACAAGGTTGAGAGATCAAGAGGGGAAGGAATCTCTCATTACAAATGAGAGGGAGACGGATCAAAGAACACACCAGACTCCAGAAAACTTAACACTAGGTCAACTTGGCTGAGAAACGAGCTGCACTTGGTGCACCTATATTTTGAATGACCGAGAGAACGAGAGAGCAAATGTTTTCAACCAAAACAAGGTAAGATGACCCAGAATTAGAGCGATACCAGATAAGGAGTAAAAAGAAGCCTATTTAGATTTTTGGTAAATAGTTTTAGCTTTGGAATGTTTTTCACAATCACTAGAGTCAACATCGACCAGTAGAAAGGTTTTCCTACAGACGGTCATGCTCTGATACCAAAACCAGTAGCACCCCCAAGAGCCACGCTAGACAAATCCGAGACCTTAATCTGAGATAAGCCTAACATAGATCTCGGAAGCCAACAGTTGAAAATCGGTAACACAACAGAGACCCTACAACACAAGAAACAATATATTAAGCTCTATAAGGAGCTAAGAGGCAAATACCACGAAAATAAGGTCACTGACCTGTCAATCACCAATACAACGGAAGACAAATTATGCTATTGGACATAGCAAAACTAGCAAAAGGCCTAAGAGGCCAAAGAATAACGGCGACGTCCCAGTCCATAGATTCCAGGCTGCCGTCTGGGAACCCCAACCTACTCGTCGATGTCGATGTCCAGAAAACACACCTGTCCAAATAATTGCGCAAGGCTGAGTACAGGGGGTACTCAACAAGACTTATTTAACCTGCTACATATCTTCTCGTTCAGAGAGTACTCATGAATGTCTTTTGCATAAAGCCATCTTTATTATCAAATCGAGGGAGTAGAGAATCTCGCATCAGTAGTCTTTTAAAATGGGGTAAGGGAGTAGCACTAGCTTCATCCACATCTTCAGTCTCCACCAGATCATCATGAGTTGTGCCACCCACCAGAATCACCCCCCTCGCTCAACCCGAGGAAGCGATCCTCCCTTAGTTGGCAAGTTTTATAGTTAGATTCTTGTTATCTATGATCATCAGACATAAGGTACCAAGTCGTCCATAACCGTGGACACGGCTTTCCAAAAAGTTTTACCCTGTAGGGGGTGTAACTACCCACACACGCCAACCAACCGATACGCCAGCTATTAGCACTCTTCCGGGGAGTGCCGGCAGGAGGGTTGGCCACGACCTTTCCCAAGCTTCGCCTATGTCCATGAGCCACAGCAGTAGGTCATACCGCCATCTCAGCGATCCCTAGTGCGGGTTGCCAGGGTCAAGATCAGAGCGTCACACTCTCCTGACCCAAGCCCTAATTTTACCGCACACGCAAATGGAACACTCGAACTAGTGGCTTCACGTAGTAGGCTAGACAAGTTGGGATCGAGGGGTTTCCGAGCCCTGTGTGGATGCACGAATAGTCTTGGTTCCGAAGACGAGAACTCAGTTCCTAGGTCGGCAAGAATGGAAAAACCCACCACAATCCCTATGTGGCCTCCCATCCAAGCCTTTAGCATATTAAACGCATCTCTCACCATTCCACGTCATCCTTCACAGCTCTTGTTCATCAACCAGATGGAACAGAGTGAAGATCTAAGCAGGGCTAAGCATAGCAGACTCCCGCGATGCAACACTTATGACACTTTAAACTTCAACTCAAAACCAAATTTGAATCGCATGCATAATACCAGGATCAAATACTTTGAAATCGTATATGTGCAGATAAGAGGTTATGCTTGCCTTACTCTTTGATAACAAGATATAACGCTTTTGGATATCTTCGGCTTCACTTGATCGAGATAACCAAAATAACTCTTCATGAACTCCTTCTTGAGTAGGTCGTTGATGATTCATCAAGCCTTCGGTGCTGTCGAACTCCACTTCGGATTCGCATTCTACCGTGATAAACGAAACACCGGAAAAGAAACGGGAAACAACATTCAACCATGGCATCGATGCAATGCGCACAATTCATGACATGACAAGTTAAAGTATTGAAATGTAAATCCTATACGTGGGAGGATATTTTAAATGGAGTGCGAATGCCCGACAGGTGCCATTCGACAAATCCCATATTTAAAAGAAAGGGTGTAATTTGTTCCTCTATTATAAACATGGTTCAAAGTTGTTTAAATATGCATGATTTTGAGGTAATTAAATAGATCCTATTTTTCTGCAAATTTTGATATAAAAATCACATTTTTCTGATTTAAAATGAATTACTTATGAATTTCCAAAGATTAAACAAATTTTAATTCAATTTAAACCATTTGTTAATTCCATTTTAAACATTTATGAATTTAAATAAAAGTTGGACCCACATGTCATAAATTTATTAATTACATAAAAGATTATTTGAAAATGAATAAAATTCTGACAAGGGGACCCACCTGCCAGTTTTAGATTAAATACAGAAAAGGATTTAAATCATTTTCAGAAAAAGGAAAAGCTTAGCTGACGTCGGCTGACGTCAGCAATGGAGCAAGCTCCCCTGCCGATCACGGATCGCTCAACTCCGAGCGCGAGGGGCGAGTTGAAGACGCGCGTGAGACGCGCGCAGGCGCGGGGAGCCAGAAACGGGCGGCGCCGCTAGCAAAAGGTCGCCGGAGACGGCGGGACGGTCGCCGGAGTAGAAGCCGACGGCGGCGCACGGCGGCCGGACGGACGCGGGCGAGAGGGAGGCGAAGAGGGGGTCCAGGAGGAGCAGAAGATCACCAGGAGCGCGATGGAGAGGTCGGGGAGGCGAGGGGAGGTCACGACCGGCCGGAATGGTCCGCGGAGGCCGTCGGCCGGAGTTGGGGGAGACGGACCAATCCCATCGAATTCTTGCTCTCCCGCAGGCACAACTCATCGAGGAGGAAGAGGGGAGGATGGGGGACCTCCAGAGAACCTTGTGGAGGGTCGGGGTGGCCGGAAACGGCGGCAATCGCCGGCGGACCGAGAAGTTCTCCGGCGTCTAGGGTTTCGAGAAATGGAGAGAATAAGAGAGGAGAAAGAGCAACGAACTTCTTCCCGGTGGCGGCGGAGGGATAAGTAGAAGGAGCGGCGTCGGCGGCGGCGGGAATCGTGGCGCGGCACGGCCACGGCTGGCATCGGGCGCGACACGGCGTCGGCGTCCTTCTGGCGAGGAAGAAGAAAGAAGAAAGAAAAGGAATTTTGCGAAACCCCCCCCGCAGTTCTGGGAAACCACAGAAACATTTAAAACAGGCCCCTGTTTTGGAACTTAAATGATTTGAGGGCCTTTTTGAAGAGTTAAAATTTATTCAGAAATACCAGGAAACTCAGGATTTCACAAGGAAGCCATTGGCAACTTTGGATTTTGAAAATTTTGAAAATCTTTTAACACATTTAAAATAGCAAGTGGTTTAGGCCACTTTAGGGTTTTTCTCTTTAATTTTTTTTAAACTCAAATTTTGTGCACATTTTAATTAGATGCAAATGATGCTCATGATGCACAAACAAATCCTATTTACCAATTAGCAAATTTGGGGACGTTACACTAATTTTCCTTTAATTCCAAACCTCTTCACACCCCTAAGTGGCGACACTAAGATAGGTTCTATCGCCCACCTCGTAGGCGACTTCTCTACGTTTAGAATCCGCGTAGCTTTTCTGGCGTGACTGTGCTACCTTCAATCTATCTTTAATTAATCTTACCTTCTCTTCAGCTTCTTGGATTATATCAGGTCCAAAGAAACTTCGTTCTCCTACACCACTCCACAACAATGGGGTTGTGCATTTCTTCCCATATAAAGCCTCAAATGGGGCCATCTCAATGCTAGCTTGATAACTGTTATTGTAGGAGAACTCGGCATAGGGTAGATTGTCATCCCAACTAGACCCGTAATCAAGCGCACAAGCTCTTAACATATCTTCTAAAATCTGGTTTACTCTTTCAGTCTGACCATCCGTTTGGTGGTGAAATGCCGTACTGAACTCCAATCTAGTTCTAGTGATTCATGCAACTGCTTCCAAAAATGGGATGTGAACTGGGTCCCTCTATCGGACACGATACTCTTGGGGACGCCGTGTAAGCACACAATCCTCTTCATGTAAATATCAGCTAGCTTTGCGCTGGTATAGGTGGTCTTCAAGGGTGTAAAGTGAGTTATTTTGGTTAAGCGACAAACAATAACCCAAATAGAATCATACCCTGATCTGGTCCTTGGTAACCCGGTGATGAAATCCATCCCAATAGAATCCCACTTCCAGTCCGGTACCTTCAAAGGTTGCAAAAGTCCTGCAGGTTTCTGATGCTCAGCCTTTACTCGACTGCATACATCGCACTTAGCTATATATTCTGCTATTTCTCTTTTCAGATTGTTCCACCAAAATCTCTCCTTCACATCCATATACATTTTGGTATTTCCTGGATGAATGGAGTAAGGTGTTTCATGGGCTTCTTGCATAATTAACTTCCTGAGACCAGGATCATTTGCCACACATACACGTTTTTCAAACCACAAGGTTCCTTGCTCATCTTCATGAAATCCCTTGGCTTTTCCTGCTCTCAAATTGGCTTTGATTTCTTCAATATCTTTGTCTCCCTTCTGAGCTTCACGTATATTATCCATCAAATTTGGTTGTACTACCATCGAGGCTACAAAACCATCTGATACTACTTCCAATCGGAGGTCCTTGAATGCCTTGCATAAATCCTCAGGTATTTCTCCTGCCGTGATGCCATTCAAATAAACCTTTCGACTCAGGGCATCAGCTACTACATTAGCCTTTCCAGGATGGTATTGGAGACTTAGGTCATAATCCTTGATAAGTTCTAACCATCTTCTCTGCCTCATGTTCAATTCTTTCTGAGTGAAAATATACTTCAAACTTTTGTGGTCAGTGAACACTTCACATCTTTTTCCCATTAGGTAGGGTCTCCAAGTTTTTAGGGCATGTACTACTGAGGCTAACTCGAGATCATGAGTGGGATAATTTGTTTCATGCTTATTGAGCTGTCTAGAGGCATAAGATGCCACTCTGCCTTCTTGCATCAGCACACTTCCCAGGCCTTGGCGTGAAGCATCACAGTATACTTGGAATTCTTTCTCTAAATCAGGTAAGCATAGAACTGGGGCTGAAACTAGTCGTTTCTTTAATTCCTGAAAACTGGCTTCGCATGCGTCAGTCCACTCAAATTTCTTCTCCTTCTTTAATAATTCCGTCAGTGCCTTGGCGATTTTGGAAAAGTTTTCTATAAATCTTCGGTAGTATCCTGCTAGACCAAGAAAACTTCGTAATTCTCCAACATTCTTTGGTGGTTCCCAATTGGTTACAGCTGAAACCTTTTCAGGATCCACTGCTATACCCTCCTTGGATACTATGTGTACTAGGAATGCGACTTGTTCCAACAAAAATTCACACTTGCTGAATTTGGCATATAACTTATGTTCACGCAGTCTCTGCAATACTAGGCGCAAATTCTCTTCATGTTCTTTGTGACTCTCGGAGTAGATCAAAATGTCATATATGAACACTACCACAAACTTGTCCAGAAAATCCATGAACACTTTATTCATCATATTCATGAAATAAGCTGGAGCATTGGTTAATCCAAATGGCATTACTGTATACTCATAAGAGCCATATCTTGTAACAAACGCTGTTTTTGGTATATCCATCTCTCTAACATTCATTTGGAGATATCCTGATCGAAGATCAATCTTGGAGAACACACATGCACCTTTCAATTGATCAAATAATTCATTTATCTTGGGTAACGGATACTTGTTCTTGATGGTGTGTTCATTTATATCTATGTAGTCCGTGACTAGTCTCTGGGTTTGATCTTTCTTTTTGACAAAAAGAACTGGCGCTCCCCAGGGAGAAGAACTTGGACGGATAAATCCTTTCAGAAGGTGTTCCTCTAGCTGCTTCTTGAGTTCTTTCAGTTCATCTACGGCCATTGGGTAAGGTCTCTTGCCTATTGGTCCGGTACCCGGTTTTAGTTCAATGAGAAATTCCACATCTCTATTAGGTGGCATTCCCGGTAATTCTTCTGGGAATACATCTGGGTACTCTTGGACAATCAGCACATCACCAAGGCTAACCCCCTTAAGAGAATTTAGCCTAACTTTCTTAAGTTCAAAAGTTGATCTGAGTTTAATCTTTTGTTTTTCTGGGGTGGTGAGGGTGATAGCTCTGTTTGCACAGTCTATGATTCTTTCAAAACGGGTCATCCAATCCATTCCGATGATAACATCCAAACCTTGGGTTTCTAGGATGACTAAGTCTGCTGGAAAAAGGTTTTTTCCAATCCTTAATTCTAACTGCCTACAGCCTGAATTTACTATCATCTCACCCCCAGGTGAACTCACTCTAATAGGTTTTCCTAAGCTTTCCTCGGCTAGCCCATGTTTGTTTACAAAAGCTCTTGATATGAATGAATGCGATGCTCCAGTATCAAATAAGACCAATGCTGGAAAAGAATTAAGCAGGAACTTACCAATCACATCATCAGGTTCATCATGAACTTCTTCCACGTTGAGGTGATTTACTTGTCCCTTTCTGGAAAGGATTGGGCTTGGAATTTTCATCAGCCTTCTTTTCTGGGCATTCAGTTGCATAGTGTCCTGTCTTCTTGCACTTGAACCAAGTTACATTAGACAAGTCTTTCTTTCCTTCGTAGTTAGGACGGGGATTACCATTCCCATGGTTTTGGCCATGGTGATGATTTCCCTTGAACCCACCAGTATTTCCTTTGTACCCTCCATTGTGGTTATGACCATGATGCCTTTGGCCACTACCATTGTTGGGGTAGTTCCAGGGTTTATGGCCACTGACTTCTGGGGTGTGTGGTTTCTTGTGAGTCCCTTCAGTGTTACCTTTACTTGCACCAAACTTCCTCTTCCTATTCTCTTCCTTTCTGATGTTATTGTCCAGGGTGATTGCCTGGTCCAGCAGAATCTGATAGTTAGGAGCATATGCCACAGACAAGGGTATCTTTAGCTCTCCCCGAAGTCCATTAAGGAATTTGTCCTTCCTCTTAGCATCAGTGTCGATGTCTTCTGGTGCGTACCTTGATAGCGTACATAAGTCATCCATATACTCCTTCAGGGTTCTACCTCCCTGCCTCAAGCTACGAAACTCCTCCTTCTTCAGATTCATTATGCCAGAGGAGATGTGAGCATTGCGGAACCCATCCTTGAACGCATCCCAAGTCATGCCATCCAAGGGATGGGTCACTTGATAGGTCTCCCACCACATGGCAGCAGGTCCTTCCAATAGGTGAGCAGTGAACCTCACCTTTTCTGCCTCAGAACACTCACAGGTTACTAAGTCCTTGTTGACTGAACGGAGCCAGTCATCCGCCACTATGGGTTCAGTAGCAGAGGAGAACTTATTAGGTCTAAGCCCGAGAAATCTTGCCAGTGTGTCCACTGGAGGTGGGGGTGGTGGTGGTTGGTTGTTATTGTTTTTGTTGTTGTTGTTGGTTGCTGCAATGAACTGGGTCATCATAGTCATCAGTTGGGCTTGAGCTGCCATCAGCTGTTGCTTAGCTTCGCTGTTGTCGGTATCACGACGTGGAGGCATCTGTGGGGTTTTTGCAGGGATGAGTAAAAGATAGATAGAACTATAAGGAGGAATCCTACCCATGCACAAAAACAATCCAGTCAAGCACACCATCAACAACACACCAATTATAAAACAATCAGCAAACAAATCAAAACCTTTGGTTTAAGGAAAGCGATATAAAAGTTTGGAAAATAAACTCGTTCCGAGGATACAAGGGAATGTACTGCCTTACCACAAGTTGGTAGGTCAATACAAGGCCAAGACAATGTGGTGTATGATAAATGGTAGTCTCACTAACTAACTACTCGACCATGTCCTCTTCCTCCTCTTCAATTTCCTGAATCTCGATTCCTTCATTAGCGAGTACATCCTTGAGTTCCTTTACTTCTTTCTCCAGGGCAAGGTTCTTCTCTTGCAGCTCTCTCTTCTCAGTACAAAGTCTTTTGATCAAGTCACTATCAGCCTCGAACTCGACTTCATTGCTCTCGAGTTCTGCCTTTTGTTCCCTGATAGTCTTGTTCTTCTCTTGAAATCTTTTCTCTTGTCTCCTGTACTTCTCCTCTTGTGCAGCGAATCTCTCTTCCTGTGCCTTAGTCACTTCCTCTTGAACCTTCACCTTCTCTTCGTTCTCCTTAAGTAAGGCACATAACTCATCGTTCTTCAGGAGCTCGGTGCGTCGATCTTCATATAGTTCGGTGACAAGGATTTCCAGCTCCTGGAAATAAAGGCTAAGGGGTTTTGCCTTGCCTCTTTCTCCGACATCATACATGTAAGGTTCTCCATCCTCGTTTCTCCTTCCAAAGAAAATGGAGTAGTGGCCCCTCAACTCTGTGTTGTAGCGTCCGCAAAGGCGCCCAATCAAATCTTGCATGACTAGATTGAGTCCTTTGTCTTTGGAGTCACTCACCATCTTGATCTCCAGTGGGAGCTCCTCTCCACGTCCTGGCTGTGTTGCTTTTATTCCCCAGCAACCCTCTTTGTTAAACTTCTTCAGAATGAAGCCCTTTACTTGGGGTAGTGGCAACCCCATCTTCTCGCCGATGTCGAGAAGGTAACAGCCAAAACGGGTGTTCTCGAAGTCCTCCGCGGTGGTGAAGTGGAAGCTCGTCATCCTTTAGGTAGGAAAGAAGGAAATTAAAAACAAGAATTGCATAAGATAAGGAAGTACTAAACATGGTGTGTTTTATTAATTTAGAAGGATACTAAGTCAAAATTCCTAAGGTGATCAACAGATATTAACAACTCTTCGTAAATTGGATTTTTCACTATAGTGAGAGAGACAGACACCCGGCCAGCCACTTATATCGTGGAACAGGTCTCATGTACGTCGACATGTAAAGTTTGTCCCGGGCCGCTTCATCCCACCATGCCGTTAGAATCCAACATACTTCAAAGATGGTAACATTATGACCAAAAAGGGCTTAACCAATCCTAGGGGCTCGAACCTACAGGCAACACTTTGCTCTGATACCATTTTGTAGCACCCCAACTTTTAATAAAGTTGGAACACCTGTGTTATGTGCTAGTCCCTGGATCACTGCCAGCACCACAGTACAAAATATAAAGTACCATTGCATAAGTAATAAAATTGCTACAACGAGATCCAAAATAATAGCCAAATATGGCTTTATTACATTTTGCATAGCCATGAAGGCTAGCTAAAGTTCAAAGTTCACAGCGAAAGCGAAATAACAATGAGCCTCATCTTCAAGCATGCGCCACAGGCAGTCATGTTGGGTGTAGACTCGAGCCAAAATCATTCAGCATCAGAATTACCTGCACATTGGAATATGCAGCCCCCGAAGGAGGTCAATACAATGATGTATTGGCAAGTGACTATGGTGGATATATACTGGCAAGTCTAACATCTATATGCATATTTGGCTTGGTGGGGTTGAAGGCTATTTGCAGAAAGCAAGTTTTCTCCTACCATTTTGTAAAACAGTTTTATTTCTCGAAGACTTGGCACCGAGGGATAAAGCCCAAGTGCACCAACAATGCTTTCCTTAGTCAAATTTTACTTTATGAAAACAGTGTTGAGATTCTTCTGCCCATCCTTGTCCAGTTGCTCGAAGTAGTCCATTTCCGGGGACACGGCTGAGAACTCAGATTGTCGACTCTGTAGAGGTTGTGCACTTTCACCTTTAGACTCAATTTTTCCGAAAAATCCTATACACGCGGAGTGTATTATGGAAAGGAGAGAATTGAGACAAGAACTTTCAGAAGGAGAATGCAACCATACTAGCAAGACCCGTTCCACCTATCATCTCTACATCTGCTTGTCAAGCTGACAGGTTGCACTCCAACAACTTAATCATTCTAGACAGAGCCCATTGTCAAAAGGTTGCACGGGAAGCTTCTAAACTTGGAGGGACTTAGTAATCTCTTCGTTCCTGGGTGGCCATCCACAAGTCTACTTCTGGGTAACAACCACCATACTCGTGGCCCTAAGTAGAATAGACATTCATCCTAGGCGATGACAACCACAAGCATAGTCCCAAAGGCCACTCAACATAAACCATAACAACCAATTCCACCCAGGTGTATATTTTAGATTTTAACACTTAGAAACATTTCCATAACATGGTAAACATTTTTATAGCATGGCTAAGCAACTAATAAAATCTTTTCATGGCTGCTTAGGAAAAGGGTGGCTACACACTACTAGGATATTTGTAAAATACAAACTAACTTAACATTATAAAATAAATCAAAAATCCCTATCATGCACACTACTCAAAATATACTACTTTGCATATAGAAAATATGGGATATTGTATGAATGTCACTTGCCTTGGTAACAGGAGGAACAAGCACATCAAGAATAACAATCACAAGCAACTCCTTCCTCTTCTTCACAATCTAGCACAAACAACGAATAAAATAAATACCAACACAATACCATCACAACACTAATCAAAATCATGTATGCATGAATGATATGCTATGATAATAGGACACACTTATTAATACTTCTTATTTTCTGTCATTAATAAATGAATTATAATTTTTAGGTATTCCTTATTTTATTTATCAATTAAATAATTTTAAAATAATATAGTAAAACTTTGATTTCTATAATTACAACTTTTATTGTTTTTATGACATCTTCAATTTGGACATTTATTAATATTGCTGGACAGAGGGAAATAATACAATCCTAAAACAATTACATTTATTTCTAAATCATTTTTATTATTTAAGTTATTATTTTAATGGTCGAAATACTCCTCTGATAATTATACAAATTATGATTTGTCAAAGGGAAAAAAATGATGTAGAAATAAACTACATGAGCAGAGCTATCCGTGGATATAAAGTTTATCAAATTTGAACTTGTAGATCAAAAGTTATGAAATTTCTAAGTTTTGCATATTTTCTGTTTTATTTAAAAAAAATCCTGCGAAAAAGAATTAACAGGGGCTACGTGGCGCGATTCTATTGGTCGGTACCGCTTCAACGCGGATCGTCTGCGAGAGCCGTCCGATCTAATTAAAAATGGACGCGCGAAATCTAATCGATCTAGATCCATTGGATCTAGATCTAACGGTCCACGATCCGTTGACCAAAAACGGGCGGCGCGGTCGCCAGAGACGCGCGGGGCGCGGCGGAGCCATGGCCGGCGTTTGCGCTCGAGGCGTTCTATGGTGCTAGGAGGAAACGGAGCTCACAAGGGGATGCGCGACGTCGAGGGGAGGGCGATGGCGCGGTGGCGATGACCGGTGCGTCCTCGTCTCCTCGGAAGAGCTCGCCGGAGTTGCGCACGACGACGGTTCCTCTCGGTCGTGGACGGAGGCGGGGTTTCGCTGCAAAAACACATGCCCCACCGTGTCAAATCGATGCGCACGGTTCACAGGGAGCGAAGGGAAGTGGAGAGGAGGTCCGAGGTGGCCGAAGTTGCTCGGGCGGCGGAGTTCTTACCGACGGCGACGGCGGGATTGCGTGAGCTCGAGCGGGCAGCCTAGGGGCTCTCGGGAGGTGTGGTTTGGGGCAATCGGACGAGAGCGAGGGGGGCTATTAGTAGGGAGAGGATGCGAGATAAATGGAGCAGTAAATCGTCCATAATCGTGCAAATCAAATCGGCGTTTTCGGTCGGGGTCGGGGGCGTGATTTGGGGACGAACGTTTCCGCGGGGGTGATGACAGGTGGGTCCCACCTGTCAGCGACTGCGAGCGAGAGCGCGGGGCGCTGGGCCGTTGACGGGCTGATAGGCTACGCGCGCGCGGCAGATAGCCAACGGGCCGGCCCGATTTCCTTTTCTTTTTAAAAGAATTATTTCCTGTTTTTAAACACTGATTTCAAATATGATTTTTAAACCTATTCAAAATATTTCAGAAAAAATCATAAAAATATGTTTTGGAAAGGTTATTAAAAATGGGCCTTTTTGACATTATACTTACCCATAAATAAATTGATAATATTTTATTTATTTAAGGAGTTTTAAGTAAACACTTTAGGGAATTATAGTTTATTCAATTTAAAATTTGGAGTTTTATTTAATATTTTTGTGATGAAGTTTTATGCCTAATGATGAATGATGCTTGAGTGCAAAGTTTTAAATTTTTGCAAAATTTGGGATGTTACAGCGCAATTTTTCTCGCAGCCAATAGACGCATTCGTCCACACCAGAAGCACGCCGCCGCCTCCGTCAACTATGGCGAGCTATCAAGGACGAACCGAGACGCTCCGACCGCCGCCACCTCGCCACCGTCTCCGCTTCGACCAACCGCACGCTCCGGTATAACCCACTCCTCACGGGACCTCGTAGAAATGTAGATGGTGCGACGCCGGCGATGGCGCCGTCGTATTTCTTCGGTCACCGGAGTTCTTCCGGCCGGCCGCGCCGCCCGCGCCAGACCCTTTCGATCTCAGCCGTTAGATCCTTTTCGTGCGGCCGTGATTAAATCACTTAAAACACGAACCAGTACACACAGTCAGCGCCGCGTGGCGCCCAGTCAGTGCCTCGTCGGCAGCCACGTCAGCGTCCAGTCAGCACTGACCGTGAAATGAATTTCTCGATTTAATTTAATTTGGCACTTTTGCAGAGAAGACCCTGTATATTCTCTGAAGACGTCAGTTTCCAGGCCGCTTCTTAGAGGAAGTCCAAGAAGACCAACCCCCTCTATTCTCTGAATGTTTCTTTCTCTTTTTCTTTTCCGCTCTCTAAGACATGGTGATCAAGATATCACTAAGGAGAATACTACAAGTCTGGAGATGAAGACTGGAAGATAACCTACATCATTTTCTTCTCTTCCCTAATCTTGACTTAAAACAATTTTTGATCATGTTATTGCCATCTTGAAGTTTGTTGGATCCTAGCGGCATAGTGAGATGAAGCGGCCTGGAAACTAACCTTACATGTCCAAGTACATGAGACCTGTTCCACAAACTTAAGTGGCTGGCCGGGTGTCTGTCTCTCTCACTATAGTGAATATCCAATTTACAAAGAGTTGTTGATAATTGTCGATCACTTTGAAAAATAGACTTGGTGTTTTCTCTAAGTATTTTGCACATCATGCATAACATATTTTCATATTGTTACTTGTTATTATGTTTATGTGTGTTTTGTTTGATGTGTAAGAAATCTCGGAGGGAAACGACAACAGTTGCAGTTGCTGTTACTATTCTACTTGTTGCCAAGGCAAGTGGCACACCTCATAAAGTTCCTAAGTATTTTCTATGCATAACTTAGTTATTTTCCTATGCATGAGTAGAGCTTAGTATATTTGCTATGCAAGACTTTAGAATTCCCTATTCCAATGTGTCTAGGTACCTATGAGATGACTTAATAGAATTTTGATGCTATGCAATTGATGAAAGGTTTTACAAAATCTTAAGTGGCTACTCAGGACCATGTCTATGAGGGTTTTCACCTGAGATAGTCTTTACTATACTTAGGATCATAGTATGTGGGGGTTTTTACCTGGAAGTGAACATCACTAAGTTAATGAATCATCTGGGTGGATTGGTTGTTTGGTTTATGTTGAGTGGCTACTCAGGACCATGTCCATGAGGGTTTTCACCTAAGATAGTTTCTACTATACTTAGGATCGTGAACGTGGGGGTTTTCACCTGAGAGCACACTTGTGGAAGGCCACCCAGGAACAAAGGGATGTGAGGAATAAATGGAGAAGATCGTGAAGAACTCAACGAGAAGTATTTCAAGTAAAGACTACAGCTGATCAAGGAACATGGAGGAATCCCAACATTCTAATTTCTTAATAAAATTTTGATAAACAACAGTGGACTACTCCTGTAACAGCCCAAGGTTTAAAACCTAAAAACCTCTGTAATTTTTCCACTTTTGTGTAATTGCATCATGGCATGTTTATCATGTTGCTACTACTATGAACATTACCACTCCCCCACTTTAATCTTGCATATTTGTCAAGGAGGTTACAAGAGTTCAACATGAGATAATTGCACTTGCTAAAAACAAACTAATTTGAATATGGCATATTTGTCAAGGAAGTTCCAAGAACTCAAAATCTCACAATTGCAATGTCTCCAAAATCATTAAAGTGGCAACATTTGAAATCTCAATAAAATGCCCTAAATAACACCACTGAACAAAAAGGCACCAAAACATTTTATTTTGAGGAGCCAATTTTTGTGGTGCCTATACATGGTATGGGGAAGCTCCCTGATTTTTCTCAAATTGTTCTAAAACGTTTCACTGCCTCAAATAAATCAAACACTGCACTGGATTTAAAAAGAAATAGAAAAGGACCTCTCTGTAAGGGGGAGGACCTGTCTGTGAGGAAAGAGGAAAAGTGCCCAGGGGGTTTTCTGCAAAAACTTCGTCTCCTTCCTCTGTAGCGACCCGAGCCTCCCGTCGCTGCCGCACCCCGTCGCCGTGTCGAGCACCCGTGCGCCGCGCCTGGACCCCCCCTCTCCTCCTCTGCTGCCCGCGCATGGATAAGGAGGCCACCCGCGCTGCTCTCTCTCTCCCCCCAGATATTTCCTCCGTTTGCATCCCGAGCCCGAAACCTAGCCATGGCCGCCAAGCTCGCCGCCGGCGAGTGAGTGCGACCCGAGCCCAGCCAGGACCCCCGCGAGGACCGCCGCGCCGTCTGCTTCCTCTCCGCCGTAGGAATCGATCCGGGGACGCCCGCATTGCCGTGCACGTGCCGTTCCCTTCCGACACCGCCGCTGCTCCGCCGCTCGATTCCGGCGCCGTCGGGCCTCCTCCTACCTCGCCGTCCTCCTCTACCTGCTCAGGGTGAGCTCGCCGTCCTAATGGACCCCTCCGTTCCCTCCCTTCGTCTCTGGTTCGTCGAGCCGCTGTAGACCGCCGCCGGCCGCCGCTGGGCTTCATCGTGCGCGACGCTCCGGCGACCTTTAGGTAGCGGCGCCGCCGTAGTTTTTCTCGCCGTGCCCGTGCGAGTCCGTAGAGGCCCGTAGACCGCTCCCCCGTGCAGTAGATCGACGAGCCCGTGCTCGCCGCCGTCGCGTTCCCCGCCGCGAGCGCGCCGGTCGTGGCATCGACGCGGTCAAACCGGCCGCTGGGCCCGCACGCGTGCGTGGCCGCCAGCGTGGCGCTGGCCCCACCCGTCAGTGGCTCTGGCTAACAGCGCCTCGGTGAAAAACGTCCGGCACTATTTCCTGCGATTTAATAAAAAGCCAGAAAATGGTTAAAACTTCAGAAATGCATAACTTTCAAAATATTTATCCAAATTTAGTAAATAATATACCAAAGTGATCAGAAAAATAAAGGCTATTTAATAGAATGATTCACATGTCCATTGCTGTTAATATATTTTTCTGTTTTGCTAAATTAACAAAGGGGTAGAAATAAAAATGTGTGATTCAAATTTAAAATTAAATTTCTCCAATTACTAAAATGGTGCCCCTTTAATTAAAAATGCTCATAAGCACCAGTGCTACATATTAAAAATCATTTCAAGCCTGTTACCTAAATTAAAATTGTAGGGGAACATAAAAACAAATAGGAAAATATATTTCCTATATCGTTGAATAATTATTCCTAGCATCCCATTTAAATGTCATATAATTATTGTAGTAATTCATTGCATTAAAATGTCATACCATCATGTGCTTGCGCATTGCATATGAATTGCTTATATTGATTGTGTGCTTTCCGGTGTTTTTATACATCGATAGATCACGGAGACGGGTCTCGCCACATTACCCCGACGATCAGTATTACCCGCCTGCTGAGCAAGGCAAGCGTGATCCCCACCCTCTAGCATATCTTATCATACTTTATGCAAATTATTTTCTCCACTATAATATTGCATGCGGTTCCAAGTGTCAATTTGATTGGATTAGAGTATCCTATAGTTGCATTAAGTTACCGATGCCATTACCTGTTTTCCCTCCTATTATCCATAGGATTGTGTTGATGGCCTGAGTTAATGCACTATGCTAGGTTGTTGCTTAGCCATGCTTAGTTAACTGCTTAGTGGTCCGATGGATATTCATGTTGGGATCAGATGTGGAATTTCCGCGGATGATGGTGGAGAATTGTGGTAATAATTAATAAAATGCTAAAAGGTGGGGATGAGAGGCCACATGGTATGTGGTGGGTTGTCTCGTTCTCGCCGCCTAAGTGCGAGTTCTCCCCTTCGAGCCAAGTTGAGCGTGCTACCATGCGTGGGCATATGGAACCTCGTCGACCGACTAACTTGTGTCGGACTAGCCGAGGGTCCTCTAGTTTGGCTTTCCATTTGCGCGTGTGTTGAGATGGTGGCCAAGACTGAGATGAGGTTTATGGTGGTAGGAAAATGAGTGGCCGCGGGGCAGGGTGTTGGAGGCACTGAACTTGTCCCCCAGTCACTGATGATCCTGGGTTAGTCCAAAGCGAGGTCAAGGTCGTAGCCGCTCCCACCCAGCCGGCTTTCCTAGGAAGAGAGCTAAATGATCAGGCAATGGGCCGGACGGTACGCATGGATAAGGAGCTGGGAGGTCCCTCGGGAACCTGGCGCCTTTCACATTGTACACCCCCCTGCAGGGATAAATCTTTTCGAAAAGCCGTGTCCACGGTTAAGGACGACTTGGTGACGAATTCAGGGATCATAGAATAACTTTAACGGAATGACTAAAAACTGGGTACTAAAGGTACCACTCATGATTGTAAGGTTGACTTCCTCGAGGGTGAGTCGGGGAGGTGCCTTGGTGGAACATGTACAGTGGTGGATGATGAGAAATTGAATCAAAAGAGAAAGAGTTACTTCTTACCCCTCTTCGAAAATATTCTGATAGTCGATGCCTTGGAGTCATATTTTATGAACAAAATCAGCTTTACGCAAAACAGCCATAAAACCTTGAAAGCCAATCATGGAGCAGTAATAGCTCAAAATCTTGTTGAGTTCGTCGAACTCACCCTTGTTTATTTTTGTTTCAGAGGAGGACTTTACCTACCCCGAAGGTGGGTTCTTTATTGACATCGACGAGTAGTCTGGGGTTCCCGGGTGGCAGCCTGGGGCAACTAGGAACCAGCTGGCACGGAACTGTTTATCTGTAGGCCTCTTAGGCCATATTTGGATCTTGTTGTTTAGAACAACTTAATTTGCTTCCGCTTGATGTACTGATGGGTCTGTGACCCCGGATTGTAATATTTGCTATCTTTCTCTACTAAGAGTTGAACTATATTATCTTGAGTCGTAGGGTCTGTCATGTGCCAGGTGTTCCGGTGTCTTAATCTCTTTATTATACTTTGAGGGCTATGCTTTGGATATGGCATGATCGAAGGGTTGTGTTGCCGATGATCCATGCCGAGCACGCCTGCCGATGTTTACTCGGCCTGGGAGTGATAACCCCAGTAACCTTCGATTATGTAGCATGACCACCGACACATAGCATCACTGTATAATTTATGGATTGGGGCATTACAACTCCGGACCATGTCCACTATGCTTAGGACCATTGAATGTGGGGGTTTTCACCTGAGGGTACACCTAAGGACGTGATATTTTTTGGTTCACTGGAAGTTGCCAGTGTTGCCAATTATGTTAATAAGTTTGTTTTACAAAGAGTTAGGCAAAACTGGCTATATGCAAAATAGCCTTGAAACTCCACCAGCAAAATATACATACAGGTTATAGAGTTATTCCATTAAGTGTCCACCATAGTGTCACTTGCCAGACTCCATTTTTAATGGAATCTGACCCACTTTGTTGCAAATTATTATTTGTTGCAGAAATATCTGACGAAGAGTAAGGATTACGTTTTGGGTTTCGAGTCTGCACCAACATGTTTTCGCCTGTGGCGTATCATGAAGTTGGTGGCTCATTGAAGATTTATTTCCGCTGCTTTATTGTTTTGAGCTAGCTATAAGCTATGCAAAGATGTATCGAACTATTTATTTTACCAAGTCTGGATTATTCGTGTAATATTGATACGATGTTGTGATATTCATCGTAAACTGTGTGTGCAAATGAATCGATCCAGGGGTTTGCACTATACACAGGTACCTGCCATATTTTTAAGTGCAGGTACGCTACACGCCGTGCATGAAAGCGTCCATCACCCTGTCCTCTGAGACGGGTTCCATAGTATTCCGGAGGAGTGTCCATCGCTGGATGTACGCGCGGAGCGACTCGTCCTTTCCTTGCTTGCAGGCTTGCAACTCGATGTAGGTTGTCGGCCTTGCGAATGTTCCAGAAAAACTTTTTAAGAAAGTATCTTGGAATTCTTCCCAGGTTTTGAAGGAGTCCTTGGGCTGGCTGGTGAGCCACCTGCGGGCTGAGTCCGTGAGCATGAGCTGGATGTATTGCATTGCCGTAGTCGACGTCCCGCCTTGACAGGTGCAAGCGATGAGGTAATCTTCAAGCCACAGGCGCGGGTCCTGCTTTCCGTCGTACTTGGGGGTTCTTGGTGTCAACTTGAAACCCTTAGGCATGCGGGTGTCGCGGATGTTAAAGCTGAAGCATGCAGCGCCGCACGGCTCGAAGTTGCGGTCGGTCGGATCATCCAGGTTCATCGCGTCAGCCGGGCGCTGGCTGCGATTACGGTCCACGGTCCTTTGTGTGATGACGTTGCGGAGATCCTCGCCTGCCTGGGCTTGTCTCAGTGGCTGCGTGGCCCCGGATGTTGCTGGCTCGCGGGTCTGGCGCTCTCGTTCTTCACGTGCCCGGTTGTTTGGTGCTCCAGTCGCCAAAGCTTCCTCGATTGCCTTCATGGACATGATCTGCTGTTTGTGGAGGAGGGCGCGTGGATCTCCCTCCGGCGGTTGCGTGAGCCGGAGGTATGTCTCGACTGACATGATGGCGGTGTTCGCTGTCTTGGGGACAGGTATCCCGTTCTCGTCCTCGGTGATGAAGGATGAGTCGAGGTTGCGGGTGACCCTCGCTCGATCCGCGTCTGTCATGTTGGGAATGCGAGCTCTGTGTCGCCGTCCTCCTTGGTTAACTTCTGTGGAGGAAGTGAACGAGATCGCAGCCCGTCTGGCACTCGATGCATCTGCGTCCCTCTTGCGCCTGAGCAGTTCGGCCTTTTCGGCACGAAGTCGCTCTCCTTCCTTGCGTAGCAAGTACTGGACCGCCAGGTGCTCTTCTCTAGGCGCGTCGGGTGCAGGGAAGGTGCCGTCGTCGGCATGCTTTAGGGCCCTGATTCCCATGTATCGTGTGATGGTGAGTCGCGTCTGGTCAGGCATGACCACCTCTAGTGGGTATGCGGGTTCCTCGTTGCCTTCTGGAGGGTCGGTGTTGGCCATGAAGACTTGCTGGGGGTAAACTTCGGTAGGAGTGTTTACGCTGCCGCTGCTGCTTCCTTGATCCGAATCTTGCTCGGGATCGAAAACTGCTGCTACGTGGGCAGCGTAGTCGCCGTTGCACTTCGGAGGATCGTCACCGTGGTCGCAGACGGAGGTTTCGCAGTCGCAGGGGCGAGTGCGATTGGCTTGGGGTAGACTTGATGATCCCACGAGGGTGTGTGCGACGCGGCAGTCGACAGTATGCCCTTGGTCGCACGCACTGGTGCAGTCGTAGTTGAGGTAGATCTTGACCTTGTCGACCGTGCGATCGAGATGGTTGGAGTAGACTCGATCTGCGCGGCCGTCGCCGAGGTTGACGATGTAGTCGATGCAGGTGCGATCTTCGTAGGTGTAGCAGGCGCGATTCCCGCGGCGGGTGATGTCGACGGTGGCACATGGGTGACAGATGCGGGTGCCATGGCCACGCGTGTCGCGGTTGTCGCAGACCTGAACATGCTGCGACTGTCGACGAAACAGTATATGGAGCCGAAGGTGGTATGTATACCTTTGCACAGATTGGCGTACACCGAGCGATGGGCCGGCGGGTGGAGGACATACTCGAAGGAGCCGAAGCAGATGGGCTCCCGAGTGACATCGATCTCGATCTTCATTGCGGATGGAGCCGGTGCGACCATGATTCCAACGCTCGATGTCCTTCCCACAGACGGCGCCAATTGGCGAGGGTGTAACTCGACAAGTCCCAGGGTTGTGCACCCCGGGTTGATTGAGGGGGAGAGAGAGGAGCGGTTGTGATCACTACGGCTGACAAGCAAGGTTTTACCCAGGTTCAGGCTCCCGGAGGATAACACCCTACTCCTGCTTGTCTGTTATTGATGGCGAGTTGCGGTTACAATGGCGGCGAGATTGCGATCTCGCTAGGGTTTGTGGCGGTGGCTGTTGGCGTGTCCTCTAGGACGAGCAACCCTCCTGGCTTTATAGGTAGCCAGGTCTCGGGTGGTCGGTATCGATGGCGATTACAGATATGGAAGGTTATGAGACCTAACCGACTTGGACTAGGACACATGGTACCCCGAGTGGGCCTTCTGTGGGCCTCCGTGTGCTTGGCGCGGCCCAGGTAGCCTCATCGTGGGCTAGTCGAAAGGTAGCCCCACGTCAACGACTACTTAGGTTTCTTGCCATGCCATATCTCATACGGTGTCATTGCTACGGATTTGGACGGAGCCCTATTTAAAATGAATGCGGCTGTTTCCAACGCATATCCCCAAAAAGATATGGGCAAGTCGGTAAGGGACATCATAGACCGGACGCTATCTAATAGGGTACAATTACGTCGCTGGACACTCCCTTGCGTTGCGGTGTTCCAGCCGGCGCAAGTTGTAGCACGATGCCACTGGCCTTCAGATGTGTGCCAAAATCAAAACTCAAATATTCGCCACCACGATCGGATCAAAGGTGCTTGATTTTCTTGTTGAGTTGATTTTCAACTTCACTTTGAAATTCTTTGAACTTTTCAAATGTTTCAGACTTGTGTTTTATCAAATAGATATACCCATATCTACTCAAGTCATCATTGAAGGTGACAAAATAATGATAACCATTGTGTGTCGACACGCTCATCGGTCCACACACATTTGTATGTACGACTCCCAATAAGTCCGACGCCCGTTTCATGATACCATTGAACGGTGTCTTGGTCATCTTGCCCATGAGGCACGGTTCGCATATGTCGAGGGATCCAAAATCCAACGAGTCTAAAAGTCCATCGGTATGGAGTTTCTTCATATGCTTTATACCAATATGACCGAGACAGCAATGCCACATATACATTAAGGTATCGCTACTAAGTTGAATCCTCTTGGCATCAACGTTATGGATGTGCGTACTACGATCGATATTCAACAAGAATAAACCATTACTCTCGGGAGCATTAACATAAAAGATATCATTCATCGAAATAGTACAACCACTTGATACTGATTTGAACGAAAATCCGTCTTGCAACAAGCAAGACCCACTGGTAATTTTTACACTCAAATATGGTACAAAATCACACTTATTTAAAACCAAAACTAATCCCGATGGTAGATGTAGAGGGAGTGTGCCGAAAGCTACCACGTCAACTCTTGATGCGTTGCCGACACGCATCGTCATCTCATCCTTTGCCAGGCGCTGTTTAATTTGTAACTCCTCCTGAGAGTTTCAAATGTGAGCAACATAAGCGGTATCAAATACCCATGTATTACTACGGGCGCATGTAAGGTACACTTCAATAACATGTATATCAAATATACCTTTCTCTTTTCGGACAATCTTTCCGGCCTTCTTATCTTCCAAATACTTGGCGCAGTTGCGGTTCCAGTGACCATCTCCCTTGCAGTAGAAGCATTCCACGCCAGGTTTGGGACTAGATTTGTTAGTCTTCGATTTGGCAACGTATTTTCCATCCTTCTTAGACTTCCAGTTCTTCCTTCCCTTGCTGCCAGATTTCCTGAAATCGACGGTCTTGTTGACCATCAACAGCGTGTGCTCCTTCTTGATTTCCACTTCAGCAGTCTTGAGCATCACGAACACCTCAGACATGGACTTAGCCATGCCCTGCATGTTATAGTTCATGACGAAGCCTTTGTAGCTAGGAGGCAACGATTGCAGCACCCTATCAATCGCCAGCTGAACGTGAATCCGGCACCTAGAGGGGGGGGGGGGTGAATAGGTGCTATTGCAAATTTTATTTCTTTTTCAATTTAGGCTTAACACAAAGGTAAATTCACTAGATATGCAACTAAGGTGAATTTACCTATATGACAAGCTAAGCAATACATAAGATAGATAAGTGCAAAATAAGTGAGTAAGGGCTAAAGTAATTGGGGAACCGAGTCGAAGCCCGCAGAGACGAAGAGTTAATCCAGAGTTTCACCACAAGGGTGTACGTCTCGTTTTGAGAGGTGTGAGTCACCACAACAGGTTGGTCACAACGCCACAAAGGCTCACCTTCTTCTCCGATGAACTCAACCACAAAGGTTGCGAGTCCACCTTCCATATTGATCCCCTTTTAGGGAGGAGATCGGATCCCTTAGAAACACTTGAGGCACGCACCCACAACTGAATTGGGGGCTCTCAAGATGACCACAACAGGTCAAGACCCCAAAAGGTCAAGCTTACACCAAGTTGAAACAATGGTGAGATCTAGGATTTCCCAATGGAAACCCTAGACTCGAAATCCCCAAGTGAATGGGGGAAGAATACAAATCGCTTCAAGGAAGTAGTAGATCAAGGGATTTTGGTTGAGGAGTTGGGAGATCTTGAAGATTTGAGCTTCAACACTTTAATGAAGAGAGAGAATCTGAGAGCTGAAATGGATGGAGGTACGTGGAGGGGTATTTATAGCCCCTCCATGAACTAGCAGTTTTTCATGCGCACAGGCTGGAACTTCCCGTCACCCGGAAAGTTCCGGGAAAATTTCTGGTCAAAGCTCCGGCTTGGTCAGGGCGCATGCATTCCATACTTAGCTCCGGCTCTCGCTTGTTCAGTACCGAAACTTCTGGTTGTCTAGCCGGAACTTCGGTCACCCGGAAAGACCCGGCCAAACTTCCGGCCAAGTTCCGGCTTTGCCCGTGCGCGAGCAGTTTCTGGCTTAACAGATTTCTCTGCTATTCAGCACCGGAATTTCCGGTGGTGTGGCCGGAACTTCCGGTTACCCCGAAAGATCCGACCAAACCTCCGGCCAAAGTTCCGGCTTTGCCCGGGTGCGGGCAATTTCTGACTTAGCCGATTTCCACTTCGTATGGGCTGGAACTTCCGGTAGTCGGCCGGAACTTCCGGTGGTCCAGAAATATCCGGCCAAACCTCCGGCCAAAGTTCAGCCTTTGCAATGGCTGAAGTCCCAACGGACTTGGCCATTTCTGGCCAGCGCTGAAAGGTCCGGTCTCAGGACCGGAACTTCCGTCCCGTAGGCCGGAACTTCCGGTCAGGCTACAGGAACTTCCAGGCAGACTAGACAGGAAAAACTGCCCGCCAATCCTTTCTTTAAACCAGCTGATCTTCATCTTTTTTGTTCTTCAAGACGATGTAGTATCTGAAATACTTGGGCACACCATTAAACTTCCTTTTTGTGTTGTCATTACCATCCAAAACTTAGGAGACCAAAAATGCTCTTTGAATCTCCCCCTTTTTGGTTAGAGATGACAATACTAAAGGAACAAAAGGATTTGCAAAAAATAGACGGGCTCCCCCTAAATTTGTGCACTATTAAAACTTGTATTTGAATACAAGTGCACAATCCTAGCAAGTTTATCATATAGAAAAATAGATAGCAGAACTAGCTGAAATAAGGTAAGACAAGACTAAAGTTATTACAACACATAGTTCACACAAATGTTCCACATGTCTTACCACATGCTAAAGACAGATTTCCAAATAACAAGTCAACTAAAAGTTCAAGAAGCACAAGTAGAAGCGCAAATGAAGATAAATGCTTGTGCTTCTACCCTTGCAAATCCCCGAGAACTCCTAATAGATAAACTTCTCCCCCTTTGGCATCTTGCAATACCAAAAAGGGAGAAGATTGATGCTAACGCACCAAGAGTCAGTCGGACGTGTGCTCCAAGCCATCCGCATCTTCCTTCATGTCGTTGTCATCTGTGAGATCTGCTGGCACATCAATATTCCAGTCAATACCCATGTTGTTCCAGTGCTTGTATGGCACGAGAGGAGGAGGAGCAGCAGGAGGGTTGGACATCTTCAAGTGAGTCATGATGGAGGATTGGTTGGTGAGGATGGTATGGTTCTGCTCATAGATAGCATAGTCCTCTCTATGCAGACACGAGCCCATATACATGATCTTCTCAAGAGCCCTCACAAACCACGAACGCTTCTTCTTGGATGCCTTCTTCACATTGGGGTTGGAGGGAGCGCGGCTATGTCCCGTTGTGGCTTCTTCATCATCATAAGTACCCATGGGACGACTAGGAGCAGCAATATGGGATGACTTCGTATGAATCTGAACAGGCTTGTGGAGGGTGCACTCGAGAGCAGCGTCCACATCTTTCTTTTCCTGGGGGGTGAATGGAAACCGGGCCTTGATGAGAAGAAAAAGATGTACGGCGCATAGGGGGGCACCTTCCTTTGGAAGATAGCATAGTGCATCTCTCGAAAGATAAAGTCCATGACATCAAAGGAGTGTGAGTTGGGCTCGGCCATGGAGTCGGAACAAGTCCTCGACGAATAGCATCATTGTTCCCACCACTTGGAGCAATAGAGTGGCGGAACATCCTAAGGACAATGTCATAAACGGGCTTCAAACCTTTGGTGCCACCAATTGAACAGTTCATGTCATAGCATTCTTCCATATCATTCTTGTTGTAGCAGTCATCATGATTATGCAGTCTTATCCCAGCAGGCTCATCCAACCCGTTGGAAGGGTACCCAAGAAGAGCAGCAATGTCATGAAAGAAGCCTGAAGTCTGAATTTGCCGGACATCGAGGTCATGCCAATGTTCGGGGAGTCATTAAACACGACAGTGGAGTAGAACTGATGGATCAAATGGATGATGTAGTTGCACTGACGAGTCATGAGCGGACCAAGACCGAGAGCATCCAAAATAGTGATGGCGCCACCATAATAGTTGCGCTTCTTCTTAAGATACACAAAGTCAATAGGCTGCATGGGGCAAACCCGCTTCTTCTCAGAGAAGGCGCAGTAGAGCTCATCATGGAGTTGTTTCATCTCCATGCTGTGAAAGATACGATGCTCCAAAGGATTGGCATTGTCAAATGAACACATCCAATTATAAAAATCAGCGGCAGACATGTTGATGACTGATGACCCACAAGTATAGAGGATGTATCGCAGTACTTTCGATAAATAAGAGTGTCGAACCCAACGAGGAGCAGAAGGTGTTGACAAGTTGTTTTGATGAGGATTTCACTGTAAACACTAGCAGACAAGTTTTCAGCAGACTTTGATATATTAGATAAATAAAGTGCGAGTAAATAGAGCGTGGCAGTTATAATTACAGCGAGTGGCCCAATCCTTTTGAGAGCAAAGGACAAGACGGTTTGTTTACTTATGATGACCTAACGTTCTTGAGGACACACGGGATTTCTATCTAGTGCTTTCGCTTCATATTGATGATTAATCTTTAGTGTTTGGATAAGTGTCGTCTAGGTGAACCTATGCTAATGCACCGCCCTTCCTAGGACTAATACATACTTACGATTATACCCCTTGCAAGCATCCGCAAATACAAGAAAGTAATTAAGATAAATCTAACCATAGCCTTAAACTCTGAGATCCTGCGATCCCTCGTGCATCGGAATACCAACGGGGGTTTAGGTTCCTGTCACTCCGGCAACCCCACAAATGATAAACGAGTACACGATGCATTCCCCTAGGTCCATAAAGGTGAAGTGTCATGTAGTCGACGTTCACTTGACACCACTAGAAGAATGGCACCACAACTTAAATATCAAAACATCAAATATTACTCAACATAGTTCACTATTAACATCTAGACTTCTCCCATGTCCTAAAACACAACGAATTACTCAGAACACATCATATGGAACATGATCAGAGATGATATAATGATGGATAACAATCTGAACATAAACCCTAATTCAACGGTTTCACTCAATAGCATCAATAACAATAGTAATCAACACCAGGAGAGTTTCCCCTATCAAATACACGGAGTTTAGCCCTAGATGTTATAGCGGGAACGGAGTGGATGGATGGAGATGACGGTGGCGGCGATGGAGATGGTGGTGTTGGCGATGGTGATGGAGTGCAGCTCAATGACGGTGACGATTCCCCCCCTCCGGGAGGGAATTTCCCTTGTGGCAACGCAGCTTGTTGGAGAGCTTTTCTCTCTCTGTCTTCTCCGCCTCGTGGTGGCGGCGTAGATGGTTTCTGGCCAACGTAGGATTTTTAGGTCTTTGGGGGGGGGGGATGAAGTACGCGAAGGGGTACGCTAGGAGGTGGGCCAGGGTGGCCTCACCCCTTGCTCGCGCGGCAGCCTTGCTGGCCACGCCATGAGGTGGTGAGGGCCCCCTGGGCCCCACCCCAGGCTCCCCTTTTGGCCTCCTTCGTGATATAATTGGAAAATAATTCACAGATGTTTATTTTGTTCTTCTGGTATTCACAAATATTGTATCTTGACGATGCTTTTTCCAGCAGAATTTAGACTCCGGAGTTCCATCCCCCAATGATCATCAATCATGCAAAATAGATGAAATAACATAAGTATCATCTCCAAATATGAAATATATCAATGAATAGCAGTAAATTATATATATAATAATGATGCAAAATGGACGTATCAACTCCCCCCAAGCTTAGACCTCCCTTGTCCCCAAGCAAAATCTGAACTCGGTAAACATGACCACAGGTTTATGGAATGAAGTGTCGATATAAAATATACGGACAAGAAGCATCACATGTATAAATGCACAAGTCATCTTAGATATTAACTCCGTTCATGTATAAATCAGTTTGTAACAAGTAGAGGAAAACGACAGTATAGTACATAGAGAAACCCGTAGTTGGTGTTGGCAAACTTAGTCCTTGTTCAGAGAACAAAGAGCAATTGAGCATAGTTTATAAAACAACCCTCTTTATTGGTTGATAACTTCCAAAAATCAAATTCATTAGATGCCAACAATGTGCTAAGCAAGAAAGAAAAAAGACATGATCAACAATACTATTGTATGAATGGGTGAATCACAATCAACTCAAATGCTTGCTTAAGATAGAAGGAGATAGGTTTACTGACTCAACATAAAGTAAAAGATAGGCCCTTCGCAGAGGGAAGCAGAGATACAAGCATGTGCTAGAGCTTTTGGTTTTATGACTTTTCAAAATCACACACATAGCATAAAATTAAGTTTTGAGCGGTGTTTATCGTTGTCAACGATTTGTGATAAAGTTATTGTCATCTTCCATACTAAGCAACTTAGGGGTGGTTCCGATTATTTTTTTAAACAAGATTTTATGATATTCATCTTCTTTTTCTCTTTACTTTTACAGCCATGACAATCCTCCCCACCTTTCTAATCATACCATGGCTAGCCATGTTCTCGGGTGCCCACCAATCAATCTCAAACCATGGAGGAGTGCCTATATTTTTGAAAAACTCAACCTTTGATATTATAGTGGTCTGACCACCCCTTTGCAAAGTTAATGACGAGCCGATGTATCATGCAAGTCATGGGTTACTTAATTAGTATGGAAGATAATAAACCCAACTATTATTTCCTCATGAGCTAGTGAACATTGACACAAATAAGGGATAATTTTGAATAAAGATAGCACAAGTATTTACTTGGAGTGGCGCAAAATACCACATAGTAGGTAGATATGGTGGACACAGATGGCAAGGGTTTTGGTTCAAGGTTTGGATGTATGAGAAACATTCCCACTCGATACAGGTCTTTGGCTAGCAAGGTTGGGTAGCAAGCATAAGAGTTGATGGATACAAATAAACATCAATGTAGTAAAGACAATCATGCAATTCTTACTTGAAAGCACACAAAATTTTAAGTTTTGAATACTAAGCTTGTCATCGACAAATGAGAAAGATCAATGAATGCTATATTCAACATGTAATTCTTTGTCCTCTTAAGTCTCAAAGTATTGTAGCTACAGACCAATGCTAAGTTTACCAAAGCCAAAAGATTTACTATATGTTCCCAAAGCAATTACATACTAAAAGACAAGATCAATCATACATGATAAAAGTTGCAACCTAAAATAAAGAGTGCAGAAAATAAATGATAACGCTTCTCATTAATATTCCATAACGGGAACTCACACCAAGGGATACATAGATAACCAACTAAAAGAGAGATACTTCCACATTGCAAACAATCATATAAGATAACTTCTCTACTCATGTTATGACACTACTAAAAAGGTAAAAGATCAAAGATAATGATGATACCGCGGCACTCCCCCAAAACTTGGGACAAGCTAAGGGAGATGCCAATACCGATGATGAATTACTCCTTCGGTGGCGATGGTGAATCCCCGATGAGCTTCTCAACCAACTCCTTCAGTTCGTCAATCTTGTAAGTAATAGCACAAATCATCTCTGTGTGGTGCTCAATACGGCTCGTGAATATATCATCCTTCGAATCCCTGCTCTTGGAGTTGTTTCCCCACTCCCCATCGGGCTTGGAGCTCCTTTTCCCTGCATTGTTAGAATGATCTATATTCCAAAGATTTGGCCGCATCACCTCAGGCATCTTTTCAATTTCATCCAGGTGGATTAAGTTGTGGAAGGGGTAGTTGGTGCTTGATGACGATGTTCTTAGAGCCAGAAGATGACGTGGAACTCTCCCTCCAGTGTTCATCCGTGCGCTCATCCTGCGGTTGGAGGGCTTCTCCACCACTCCAATGCTCGCGACAGTTGCGTGAAGGTGAAGACGCATGTCTTCTTCCTCCTCTTCTTCGTCTTCGCTCATGATATCTTGCTCTAGCTTGGGGTCTTGAAGTCCATCCTCCAAAGTCTTCTTTTCCTTGCCGTTGGCGGAGACCATGATCCCTCTAAAACTGTGACAAAATTTTGGCTGGAAAAAAGCTCGAAACAAGAACACGTCGAAAACACGATATACGGTCCTTGGAGGCTCCGGGTGAATATATAGCAAAAATTTACGAAATAAAAGGAATGCAACAGGGCGAAACCGAGTAGGAGAGGAGCTCCGAGGCCTCCTCACCTGGTGCTCGCACGGCCAGCATGGGGCCCGCGCCACCACGTGGTTTGGATGCCTCGCACTTCATGTCCTGCTCGTTTTCGTCTCATATTTTTCCAATTTTTTCAAAAATAGATAATATATATCCCAAAACTAAGTTCACGAATGTAACATCCTATGATTTTTCAAATTCTGAAAAATCAGAAAAATTAAAAACTTTTTGAAAAATATTTGTATGTCGATTTGAAAACAAAATTCATGCATGCATTCATCATTTCTTGCATTGTTTATATTTCAAATTACAATGGTTGAAATATTATTTCCACTTGAAAATCTATTTGAGAAAATATTAAAAACAAAATAATGATTATGCTATTTATCTTATTTTACTTTAATATTTTGATTGTAATTATTAGAAATAATTATTTTCATATGTTCACAATTGTGGTACCAAATTTTATTTAGCCATAAGTAAATTGACTAAATTTTTATTTTCAAATTTGACAAAAGCATTAAATCAAATATTCAAAATTAATATTTTTAAAAAGTGGTCAAAACATGTCCATAAATGTTTTAAAATAAAGATATGATTTTTACAAATTTTTAGAAATTAATTTCACTTAATTCGGAGTTTTAAAACAAAAGATATGAAAAAAACAAGAAAAAAAAACGAATTGGGCCCAGCCGGCCGGCCCAAACTGGGTAGAACCGAACCTGACCCGTATCCAATTCAAACTCTCTGAAAATTCGTTTTCCAACCACCTTCATTCAAATACGTATATCTCGAGAAATATAACTCCAAATCCGGATTCGCTTGATCCTACGCGTTCACAACTCCGAGCCCTATCTATTGCACCATCCCTCCGCCTATATAAACCCCTGTAGCCGCCGGCATCTCTTTTATTCTTTTCGTTCCACCGAAACCCTAATCAGCGAAATAGTATTTCGTTCGTTCGACGAACAAAACCATCTTCAATCGCGATGAGGCCTTAATCATTGTTGTAGATCTCGTCGATACCTTTCCATCGCAATAAGGCTCAACTCTTTTTATCAAGCGTGGAGAAAGAATTTCGAATCTTCATCCATCAGATCTGAAGTCGTATTTGTCAGATCTCTTCGCGCTCGTTGCGCCAAATCAAAATTCCTCCGGTGAAAAGGTAGATCTACTCTATATCTACAACTTTCCTGTTGACAACTTTTTATTTTAACGTACGTAATTTTCTGTATAATACAGATCGTGTTTGATATTGTTCGAGTAACCAAAGCATCTCAAAAGTTTGGGACGACAATACGAAAGTTGTTCCCCTGATCAAGACCTTTCTTTTGCCCCAAGCCCCACCTCTTTTGGTTCAGCGAGCTGAGAGATGTTCGCGTTTGAAGTTTCGGACCAGAAAGGTATTTTGAGATTTATGACCAATTTATTCATCCACTTATGTTATAATTAGAAAGAACACGTAATTCTCTATAACTTTAGTTAAGAGTGTTTTTCCATCCGAGCAACTTTATTTTTGGTCAAATTCATAGTCAAATCCCAGTTAGCCTGCCACGTTAGCGGTCAAAGTCAACAGTCAACCGAAGACCGGCAGTTTTATAGAAAAATCCTAGAATTTAAATCTATCACTACTTTTTATTGGTTTGGTCAAATTTTACAAATAAAATATTTTTGGAAAACTTATGACACGTAGAAACTTTTGGCATTATTACTTTTATGTTTTGTCAAATTAAAATTTGTTAAAATTCAAAAGTGGCATTAATGGTAATTTGAACATATCTTCAAATTTGGAATTTAAAATTTATCAAACTCTTTTGCTATAAATTTGAATGTCTAAGTATTGGCAGAAGTATTTTTCTACTAATTTTTGTAGAATAATTTTCTATGATTTTATAATTAATATTGATTGAATACTTTTAAGTGTTGTTTTAATGATTAAAATTGATTAAAAATTTATTAAAAATTATTTTCATCATCTATTCGAATTATAAAGTACTTAGTCATATTATAACCACTTTGGTATTAAAATGTACTTAGAAATATTTTGTCTCTTTAAACAAAATAAATTCTTCCTTAGTAAATATTTGATAACTATTTTTTTCGACAACACTCTTCTTTAGAAAAAATTCAACATCTTAAAGATGCTAAATATTTTCCTTAGAAAATTTTAGCATCTAGAAAACTTAGTTGTTTTATTTTGTTAAGTGTTGTCCTTAGAAATAAATTGCATTGCATGCATGACATATCTATTGTATAGTTATACTCCTTATAGGAAAACTCCTTCCTTATTTTCCCTAGGTTAGGATTATTTTCAACCTAGTGTTTTGGAAAAGTGCTATGCACTTAGACACTTAGGATTTCCAAGATGGAGCTAGACGGCCGTTGGAGGACTTAGCCAAAACAAGACTTCAGAAGTATCTCCAAGAAGTAGAAGCACTTAGAAGAAAAATCAAGAGGAAGTTCATGAAGACCAACCAGAAATATTTTCAAGTCTTGCTCTCTCTCTCTTTCTTTTCTCTGAGACTTCATGGAGGACTTAGAAGAAAACAGACTCTGGAAGCATCCTCAAGATGTCAAGCACTTAGAAGAAAAGTGAGAAGAAGTTCAAGAAGGCCAACCTCCCTTTTATTCTCTAAGTCTTTCTCTCTGCCTTTTCTTCTTATCTGAGAACTCAAAATCCAAGACCAGCCTCGAGGATACAAGAATCATCAAGTCTGAAGATTATTCAAGTCTACCAAGAATTCAATCAAGACATCACCAAGGAGAATGTTACAAATCTGGAGATGAAGCCTGAAGGACAACTACATATTTCCTTCTATCTTTTCCCTCTTTCCTAATCTTGTCTTTCACTTAAGACTTAAAACAATTTTTTATCATGTTATTACCCACTTGAAGTTTGTTGGATCCTAGCGGCATAGTGAGATGAAGCGTCCTGGAGACAAACCTTAAATGTCCACGTACATGAGACCTGTTCCACAATTTAAGTGGCTGGCCGGGTGTCTGTCTCTCTCACTATAGTGAATATCCAATTTACAAAGAGTTGATAATAATTGTTGATCACCTTGAAGAATAAACTTAGTATTTTCTCTAAGTACTTTTACACATCATGACTAAGACATTAGAGTGCCTATTCAAGATGAATTATAACAAAGTTATTTTGTCAAACATATGACCATAGTCCTTAGTCATTTTGACTGACACATTTGCCTTGCATAAACTTAAAAGATTTCCATGGCATGACATGCATCTCTAGTCCTTAGAAATAATTTGCATATCATGCATGACATATTTTCCTTAGAAGTTTTATGAAAATTATTTGTTCACTATGTATGTGCATGTATGTTTGATGATTGTTGTTTGTTGAGTGTTGTATTGTTGTTTGCTTATATTGTTTAGATTGAACGGAGAGCAAACGTTCGTTGTGAAAAGAGTTTGTGAACAACGACAACATTCAAAGGCAAGTGGCACACCTCATAAACTTCCTATTATTTCTATATGCATTACTTAGTGTATTTTTATATGCATGTGTAGGATAGTATTACTATGCTAAACCTGTGTAGAATTCCTTATTCCTGTGTCTAGGTTCCTATGCAATACTTAGTAGAACTATTGATGCTATGCAAATGTTGTTTTGTGAAAATCTAAATTCTACTAAGTTAAGAATGAAACACCTGGGTGGTAATGTATGGTTTATGTTGAGTGGCTACTCAGGTCCATGTCTATGGTTCCTGGAGTATGTACACTTGTGAATGGCCACCCAGGAACCGAGGAATCTGAAGAACTCCGAGTGACGATTGCTTCCAGTGCAGCCATTGCCATATGGGATATGGCTTGATCAATTATGTTGCGTGGACTCCCTCCGGCTTGACAAGCAGATGTAGGGGGATGTTAGGTGGAACGGGTCAAGTCAGAGTGGGAGGGAAAATGCTTCTGAAAGATCTCGTCTCATTCTTCTCTTTCCTATTCACAAATGGTGTGTAAAGGATAGTTTGGGTTGAATGGGTACAATGGTGAACGTGCACAACCTCTGCAGAGTGTAAAACTAAGTACTTAGCCGTGTCCCCGATACGGACAATTTGAGCAGCTGATCACGGACGTCAACGGAGGATTCCATCATTCCAACTTCAGAAATAAAACTTGATGGGTGAACAAGGGAAGATGAGATTTATGGTTTTCATGCCATACTTGTCTTGATTTGAAGAAAGTGTTTTCCAAAGAGATAGGAAAAAATGGCTTTATGCAAAATAGCCTTGAACTCCACCACCCAAATATGCATATAGGCTATAGAGTTATTCCATTAAGTGTCCACCATAGTGTCAGTTGCCAGACTTCATTTTTAATGGAATCTGACCCATGTTGTTGCAATATATTTCTTATTGCAGATTGATCAGATGACGAGTGAGGTTTCGTTTAAAGGTTTCGAGTCTACAACCAACATGTTTTCGCCTGTGGCAACATGATGTTGATGGAGACTCATTGCCATTGTATTTCCGCTGTTTACTCTTTCGAAGCTAGCTTTATGCTATGCAACTTGTATTGAATATTTTGTAAGTCTGGATCATCGATGTAATAAAATTGATACTTTGTTGTGATATTACATCGTAAACTGTGTGTGCAAACGAATCGATCCAGGGATTTGCACTATACACAGGTATCTGCCTTATTAAAAGTGCAGGTACGCTACAGATGGTATCAGAGCACTGTGTTGCCTGTAGGTTCGAAACCCTAGTTTTGGATAGAAATAGGATTTGACCATAGGATTGAAAATCTATTTATTCACTTTTCTAAAAACAAAACTTTTCATTTTATCTTCCTCATACTCTCATCTACTATCAACCTTCTGAAAACCTCTTATCTTTTTCTAGATGACCATGTTCTTATAGTCTAAGTCTGATTCTGCTGCCTCATATGGAAAAGCTACGATTAATCATGAAGTTCTGCATGCATGGAAGACCACTGAAGAACCAGGTTTCGACCAACACTTCTAAGATATCCAAGAAAGTTGAACAAGAACTTGAAGCAGTCATGAAGGAGGTAGATTTGACCACCACCAAAAATAGAATGACGATATCGTGTTAGTGTATTGATCATATCAACTTGGCTATATGACAATACTAGATTGTTTGTTTGTTGTGAACCTTGTTGCTTGATGTTTGTTAAATGTTGATTGATTATGCTATAGACTGGTTGCCTTGTTTTGTTTTATTGAACTAGGATTCCCCTATAAGTACAAATAATTCAACTCATTGCTTTCTAAACCAAACAGATGTCTCACCCCAATACCAACACCAATGATTTGCATACAACTATGCGACTACTATTAGAGAACCAGAATCAGCTATGGAAGTTGATCAATGACCACCTGCCTAAGATTGATCAAAACCATAGTGAATTTGAAGAGGACCTTATGACCAAACCAAAGGCATGCAAAACCTGTGGAGAGATAGGACATACGTCCCAAGAATGCACTGATGAGTGGCCCCATGGTCATACCAGACATCCAGTTAGGGAATGCCCCACAAGTCAGATTACTTGCTTTTTGTATGAAGCAACAAATCATGTTCCAACTCAATATCAACTCTACCCCGTGGTGCAAGAAGTCAGTCAGCAAGCCAAAAAGGGGATGCAACAAAATCTCATGAAGCATGTGGAAGTACAAGAAAACAAGGAGGAACACAAAAGAGATACTAGCCATATAACATGTTTTACATGTGGAGAACTAGGACATTATTCATGGGACTGCAAAGAGAAAAGGATTGGTCAGGATACTGAACAAAATCTTCATCAAAATGAGATTGTGGATCATACTAAGGTGAAAAATGAAATAAGAGTAAGGTCACATCCGAAGATATCCAAAATTACCTCCAAGTGTTGCTATAAGTGTGAAGGAGATCACCTAGCACGAAATTGTCACATCAAACGAGACTGGACTTCTTTAATTGAGATAGAATATAGCAAACAAGATTTGGAAGAACTGTTAGCCCTGGAAACACCAAAGAAGAAGAAGAACTTAAGTGATGTAATTTGCTACAAATGTAAAGGCAAAGGACATTATGCTGATAAGTGCCCAGTAAAGATGAAGGAGAAATGCCTTACCCGCTCACACAAGAAAATCATCAGTCTCGTGACATGTCGCAGATGCGGAGCAACATGACACTATGTCAGTGGCTGCCCAGAGTGGAAGAAGGATAAATCTCTCCAAGGACCGAGTGGAAAACGTGAGTGCTAAAAACTTTCTGTATCCACCACATGTCATTGTATTTTGAAAACTTGTACGCTCTACATCAGAGAAATAAACAAGATTAAACAAAGTTTCTAGACTGACCACAAAAATTTCTTTTAAGGGTGGTAGCCCACCCAGATATCCAGTAACAACTTTTTGCTAGCCTTCTCGAATCTCGAGGACGAGATTCCTTTTAAGGGTGGTAGTCTGTAACATCCTAGGATTTTTCAAATTCTAAAAAATCAAAAAAATTAAAAACTTTTTGAAAAATATTTGTATGTCGATTTGAAAACAAAATTCATGCATGCATTCATCATTTCTTGCATTGTTTATATTTGAAATTACAATGGTTGAAATATTATTTCCACTTGAAAATCTATTTGAGAAAATATTAAAAACAAAATAATGATTATGCTATTTATCTTATTTTACTTTAATATTTTGATTGTAATTATTAGAAATAATTATTTTCATATGTTCACAATTGTGGTACCAAATTTTATTTAGGCATAAGTAAATTGACTAAATTTTTATTTTCAAATTTGACAAAAGTGTCAAATTTGCATTAAATCAAATATTCAAAATTCGTATTTTTAAAAAGTGGTCAAAACATGTCCATAAATGTTTTAAAATAAAGATATGATTTTTATAAATGTTTAGAAATTAATTTCACTTAATTCGGAGTTCTAAAACAAAAGATATGAAAGAAATAAGAAAAAAAACGAATTGGGCCCAGCCGGCCGGCCCAAACTTGGTAGAACCGAACCTGACCCGTATCCAATTCAAACTCTCTGAGAATTCGTTTTCCAAACACCTTCATTCAAACACGTATATCTCGAGAAATATAACTCCAAATCCGGATCCGCTTGATCCTACGCGTTCACAACTCCGAGCCCTATCTATTCCACCATCCCTCCGCCTATATAAACCCCTGTAGCCGCCGACATCTCTTTTATTCTTTTCGTTCCACCGAAACCCTAATCAGCGAAATAGTATTTCGTTCGTTCGACGAACAAAACCATCTTCAATCGCGATGAGGCCTTAATCATTGTTGTAGATCTCGTCGATACCTTTCCATCGCAATAAGCCTCAACTCTGTCCATGAAGTTTTTTTGGGGGTATTTTTGTGGAGTAGCCACAAGTTTTATCTAACTTACCCCACTGGTTTGGCACCAAAATAATCCATATCATTCTTTGTACTTAAATAATGGTCACAAGTTTACTTTATTATAAAACAGGGATAACTTGAGATAGGATTATCCAAATTAAATGAATAAAATTTCTACTCAAAGATAAAACTCATATCTCTCCAAAGAAATTAAATTTTCATAGAGGAGATCTATAAATCAGAAACCACATTCTTTTTGGGTTTGACATCAGTAGCTCTTAGCTGATTTTTAGTTGTTGTTTGGAAATAGATTTTCATGCACAACTAATTTTCAGAGCTTCCTATAGTAATTAGGAGTATTCTGGTAGAACGGTTTATTTTTTTGAATAGTACTTTAGGAGTTATGGCTTTTCCATCTAAACAGTCCCATAATAACTATTTAAATCCATAAGTTATATTTTCTATATTTTTTTTGGATAAGAGCAAGCTTGTGTTTAAAAATTACCAACTTAGTAATCCAGAACCTATAAGAACCCTAACTTTTGCCTTTAAAACAATAATAGTGTTGTGGTTATTATCCTTGTGTGTGATTAGCATAACCCCTTTTTGTGCCATAAGGCAACCCTTTATGTCTGGTGTGTTTTGTGGTGTTTGTGGTCACAATTGTGTGAATCGCTCCGATAGGTGGTTCTGTTTTATGGTTCTTGCTGTTTGTTATTATACTTTAGATTGTTATCAACTCGCATTTTAGGAGTTACACTAGTCTCGTTTGTTTTCATGTTCCGGTAGAACCGCAATCAGAGGAGGAGCAATACGAGGTAGCTGAGCACAACTACGGAGAAGAACAAGACCAGAGGCAGTACGTTGAGCAAGGCAAGCCACCTCAGCACCATTATGCAATCCTACTATTTACAAAGCATGTTTTGTTTTAAAATAAAATAATGCATGTTATACTTCTTTTGTGGTACCTTGCCACCCGAAAACTATTTTATAAAATATTGTTTGGCCAAAGTTATCTACTAGAATACTATAGGTGTTACAAAAAAAATTTATTTGGTGAGACTTGTTGTTGAAGGCTCCATCAAAAAGATTAAGTTTTCTAGTAATCTACCTTCATCTACTTACCTCAAAACTATAGGATGGGAACCTGTTTGATAAAACTGTTTTACGGAGGAAAACCTGAGTTGCTGGGAGCAATCAGCGAGAAAGAAATGTTTTATGAAAACCCGAGATGCTGAGAGAATTCGGAGATGTTGCGAAAACCCGAGCTGCTGGGAGCAGTCGGAGATGGAGGTTTAATTTCGAAGTCCCTGCTGCCGCCCGAACAATTTAACCGTGCAACCACACTACCTGACATGGGTAGGGCTAAGCATGAAGCTTGTCTGTCTTAGTGTTGGGGCTCTCATACTTTCTATGAGGGCTCGGCCCTCGAAGCCGGGTTGTCGTCCGGAAGAGACAATACACTTCTGAGGACCAGCAGCCGGACGATTACGGCGGGTCTCTCGACGTGGCGGTGTGGCGTGCCGAGGAAAGACCAAGAGGTCTAGTGGAGCACATGATGCCGAGGAGAACAAACCTACCGGGAGGCCCTGATACTAGGGTGGTCATAGTGGAAAGTTTTGATCGTGTTATCCGGACCCCTGCATACTATCGTATGATGGGAAGTGGCAGACACGACGGAATGACCGATAGGTGTGGGTAAAGTGTGCAACCTCTTCAGAGTGTAAATCTATTCGAATAGCCGCGTCTGCGGTCATGGACGGTTGGAAAGGCCACACTGGGCGCCTTGGAGAAAGAAGTTGCTCTCAAGAAAAGTTTTTCCAGTGAACAAGGAGGTACCTGGGAGATACGGATTTTTGGGTAAGAATGGTTGATCTAGGGGAGACACCTAGTCCGGTCTCAAGTCAGGAAAAAGGGTTCTCCCTATCCTAGTGTTTGATAAACTTTTACAAAGAAAGTTTTGAACTTGGATATCTCCTTGCTATATCTAAGAGAAGAGAATTCTATCTCTAAATGTTTTCTTCAACAAAAATACAGAGATGTCGTATTCTCTTTGTCTAAAATCATGGTATTAAAAAATGAGCCCTATAGTTGTATGAAGGAGCCATCCTAGTTTTCGAAAATGCTTTACATGCATGTCCATGAAAAACTGTACACCTAGAGGTGGTCTTGCGAGTACGTAATTGTACTCATATGGCTCTGTCCCTGGATATTCAAATGTCCAGATTTCAATGATGAGACTTACGTCGAGGAGGAGGTGTATGACGACAACTTCGCCACTTAGTTGTCACCGGTTAACTGCACTTGTGGGATCAGCGCTCGGAGATGTCAAGAGCCGTCGCTAGCCACGAGCTTCCGCTATCTTAGTTTATTTTGTCCTGCGGGACGAGGTTTGTTGACTTGGTCGTATGACCGTCTATGTGTTGTAAGACTTTTATTCGTACGACTTGAATGATGTAAATCTTTGATACCAATGTTGGTTATGTGATTGCGATGCACTGATCATTGTGATCGTGATCTTTTACATAACATGGACATCTCGGACTTGTTTTGAGGGGTCCTTACACCGGCGGTTCGAGTGAACTCCGGCGAGCTTAAAAGAACGGCCATGCGGCGCGATTCGATTATGGTTTGAGGGGGAATGAGAGGCGAGGACGTGGGGTTTATGTAGGGGATGAACGAGGAAGCAATTCGCGAAGATTGCGCTCGGATTTGGAAACAAAATCTGAGGCGGAAATTGTAACGCCCCAAATTTTGGAAGCAACAAAAACTTGATTATAAAGATCCAAATTTCTGAGGCAACAAAAACTTTCTGAAATGTCTTGTTAATGGATATGTTTATCCTCTAATTTCTCTATTGGGCATGTTGTGTTTTGTGTTTGTGTTGATAACATCTCTAGCTATCAACCCTAAAACTCAACCTAGTTATAATATGACATCTGATAAAAAAAAATTATAAATAAAACAGTCCATATATCTTCTGCTATCTTATGTTTAACATTAACCATGATGTTCTGAAGTTAGCAGCTACCCAAAGACCTTTTTTCAGAAAATAAAATTATATGCAAAACCTATATGATTGCAAACTATAAAGGACAATATGACAAGTCCTAATATATTTTAAGTTTTATATGTAGCTAATATTAGCAACTCTCTTTTCACAACCCCATTTCTATTGGTCTTGGAAATCAATTTCCAAGAATGTTTGTTTAATTCCATTCCTACCAAAATTACCCTATTGATCACCTCCTCACAAATATTTTTGATCTATATTAAAGGTATGGCTATTGATCCAATTGTGTAGGTGTTTATCTATTTGTATGTGTGGTTGACCTTTATGTTATGTGCTTAAATTGCTCCCCATGAGTTTGTTATTTCATGTGGTGTTATGAGTTCACATTTAATGTTATGGTTTAATGGAGGATATAAGCGCTTGAATTGTTTGTCTTGCATGAGTGGAATGTGTTACCTATTGTAAGATTATTTGGTGTTGTTATTTCCTAAATTTATATTTCAAAAGGGTAGAAGATCTATCTTCACTCATGTTAATTTATAGCATTTCTAGAGAAAGCCAATTAGTGTTTTTTCATTAAAATTTGGAAATGCAACTCACCTAATATCATCCTTATCATCTCTACTATCTATCCATAACCTTATTTAAAGTAATCAAACATGTTTGATCATTAGTGCATGCTCGTTTTATCTGCTACATTATAATGTTACCACATGTGATGTTACTAGGTAGCAACTTGTCATTTTTGTAAGTAGTGATGTTGAGCCCTTTTGACCTAAACTCTTAAACCAAATGATGCACCCTTGTCCCTACTAACCAGCCCAACTTGTCTTATATTTTCTTAGTAAAGGGTTTGACTAATCCAAGCTAACAAAGTGGGCTAATCAAATCAGCCAAAAATGACCTATATCTAAAACTCTCACCCTTCTCACCCCATCCTCTACTTTTGGGTGTGCATTGGATCCCCACACCCCTGGTGTACCCATAGCACGACCACCTCTAAACCCTAGACCTGCCTTTCTTCTTTTCTTTCTCTTTCTGGCATTTCATCGAGCAGCTGGCAGGCAGGAGACAACCTCTCCCTTACTCACCCCCTTCCAATTGCCCTAGGCCAAGAGCTACTGTCCAAAGTGGTGCTGCAGCGTTGGACATCATTGCACACCGTCCCTCTCACCCAATCCCCTCCCAATGCTCTCTCTCCCCCCTGCCCGAGGCCGTGATGCACATAACCGGCCACCCCCTCCTCTCTCTCGGCCAAGACCATCACAACCCCTTTCTCCTTGCCCATGGCACGCGCCCACACCTCCTCTCCCACCTTGTGCAAGGACCCGAGCCCGCTTGCTCTCTGCTGCCCGGAAAATCACGAGTTCGTGACCTCGGTCTCAAGCTCTTGCGAGCAAGAGTGTCACCAATGCCGACCCTCTTTTCTCCTCCTTTCTTCCCTAGCTCACTCCCTGCACCGTTCTCTACCTCTAAGACACCTCCTCTTTTTCTAGGAACCGCTAGAGCTGCTGCGACCTCGCCGTGTCCGAGCCGGACATCCTCGGGGTTCCCATCGTTTGGAAGCTTTCCGTGAAGAACCGCCGCCACCCGTGCATCTCCCAAGACTCCCGCGCCTCGTAACACCCTCCCCATCCTCCGGTGCGAGCCCTTGGTGAGCTATCCAAGACCTAGGTCATATCTGGGCATTTTCTCTCCTCCCTGTGCGTCTAGAGGTAGAATACGAACAAGATCCGTTGATATTCTAATTGATGGCCTGGATCTTGACCTTTAGATCTTGATCCGGTGGCAGCTTACCCCTTCAGTTGAGTGTGCACCGAAGCAGGCCAGCCCAGCATCGTGCTGCTCGGCCCAACTCGGATCTGGCCCGTTTGCATTTTTCCTTTTTGATATTTTCCTGTTTTATTTTCAAGAAAACTAGTGCTCTAGCTTTAATTTGTTTGTGGGAGATCTACTAATCCAAACTGGTGGATTCAAATTGTTTTGAGTAGCTATGTGTTTTCTTAACCATGTGACACTGGCCTTTCTCAAAAATATATTTGTATGAGTCTGGATTTTGCACCATTTACTTAATAACTTGAGTTTTATAAATCCAAATCCTGCTAACTTTAGTTCTCTGGAAAGCCTAGGAGAATACCTACCTAGATCTATAAGCCTTGCATGTAGGAAATATGTCTAAATAAAGTTCTATAAAGTTAAAAAATGACATCAGTAGCTTTGTGATGATTTTTAAATGTTTATTTAAAATTCTTCTTGGAGTAAATCCAATTGCATGTGGTAGATATTGGTATTAGATATCATATACTAGCTTGGTAGAAATTTTCATCTTATATTTTGCTCTTGGTAGATTATTTGCTAAAACAGTAGGTTATTACACTTTAAAATGGATATTCTTATTTTCTGTTATTTGCATGTATCTAGTTTTAATTGTTTGTGCCTTGTATGTTTATACAAATTGTTTAGGAGTATTTTTGTGTAGCACCTATGTGTTTTGTTTATCATACCATACTGGTTTTGTCTCAAAAATATTTAAACTTTGTGTTGCACATTAAAGTAAGTAAAAAGTATGTTCTTCACTTAAAATGGAATATCTTGAGTTGGGAGTGTCCAAATGGGGTGAATGCTATTTCTACAGAAAGCTTAAGGAAATACCTATCCATAGAAATTAACCTTGCGTACATGAGATTCCTAAAACTGAGACTATATTCAGTATGGTTTTGAAACCAGTAGCATTTGCATGATTTTTAGCCACTGCCTTGTAATAGCTTATTATGCAAATCCAATTTTCACCACTTCATATGGTTTCTAGGTGTACTGTGGTAGAAGGATTCTACTTTATGAACATTATCTTAGGAGTTATGATTTATCTACCAAAACAGCAACATTTGGCTAATAGAATAATTAGCTTTTAATCATCTGTTCTTAGCAAATGTGATTTTTAGAAATATTACTAATCAACTTTTGAAGTTCAGAACCATAACCCAATAATAATGACTTGGTTAAACCACTTTGATAATGTGTGGTGCATTGTTTACTTATGTTTAGCATTATTCACGTTGTACCCTTATAATAACATCAATGGTGTTTATATGCTTTGCTTGTGGGTATGTTTGTGTGTTATGTTTTATCTCTTTAAACATCATCTTATTTATCCAATAAATGTAATAAGTTAATTCCCTGTTTTACTTGAATTGTTATGTGTTGATGTGCTTAGTAACTAATAATTCCAGAAACTTAGGTTATCCTTTAATATCCTTAATAAGTTTCCTGAAAGTATTGCTAGTCCCTTCACTTTTGAGTTTCACATAGTTCACCTTGTTTCCTAGGAGTTGCACTAATTTCATTTGTGTGTTATGCATGTGAATGATTGTTTGGTGTTAAATTTTATCCAGTAGTTCCTTGTGTTTTGCAATGCGTAATATATGACTTTCTTATTTTAGATCGTTGTCAACACTTGGTTGCCATGTGATTGTTTGTTTATTGGTTGAAGTGACCTTAATTGTGATGTCCTGTTAAATAGGCCTAGTGCACCATTTTAGCTCTTAGTCATAAACTTGTTTGGACAGTGATGTTACCATTGTTTGTCTCTTAGTTACTTGATAGTTGGTGTTTCTTGAGCTAGTAACATGTTTGCTTGTGAGTGTGCTCAATGCTAGTGTTAATGTTAATACTTGTTTGTGTACTAAGATACTTTTGTCTGAAGTATTTCCGGAACTATTAAGATACTTTTGTCTGAAGTATTTCCGGAACTATTAAGATACTTTTGTATGAAGTATTTCCTGAAGCCATTATAACAACTCTTACTAAATGATATAATAACCCTAAGTAATGTGTTGTTATAGTGTTATGAAGAACTACCTTTTTAATACCTAGAGTTGTTGTGTACATTTTCTTAGGAAAATCCATTGTTGTCTTAGCTCTATGGACTTTGTTGATTGTTGTTGTATAGCTAAAGGAGTTGTTTGCTGCTGTTTGTATCTCAGTGTCTTGTTCAATGCTTGCTGTTTGTCCTTGTGGCTTTGTCTTGTATTCTGAGTGTGGTTCATTTTCCTGTTTACGATGTTAGATACGATCGGGAAGGAACGGGAAGTGAGGAATGAACTTGAGGAACATCAAGATCAAGACCAAGGACATATTGCTGAGCCAGGCAAGCCCACCTCACCACTATAATGAATCCTACTATTTTATCAAGCATTGTTTTGTTTTCAAAATAAAATGATGCATGTTTCACTTCTTTTGTGGTACCTTGCCACCCAAAAACTATTTTACAAAATATTGGTTGGCCAAAGTTATCTGCTAGAATATTGTAGGTTTCACAGAAAGAGTTTTACCTGATGAGCCTTGTCGTTGAAGGCTCCATCAAAAAGATTAAGATTTCTAGTGGACTATTTTCATCTACTTATCTCAAAACTATAGGATGGGGGCCTATTTGATATAATTGTTTTGCGGAGGAAAAACCCGAGTTGCTGAGAGCAATCGGAGAGCAAGTGTTTTATTAAAACCCGAGTTGCTGGGAGCAATCGGAGATGTTTGCGAAAACCCGAGCTGCTGGGAGTAGTCGGAGGATTGGAAGTTGTTTTTGAAAAACAAAGTAATGCCCTAGCAGCCGCTCGAACAATTAACCTGTGCAACCACACTACCTGGCATGGGTAGGGCTTAGCCGGAAGCTTGTCTGTTTTAGTGTTGGGGCTCTCATACTTTCTATAAGGGCTGGGCCCTCGAAGCCGGGTTGTCGTCCGGAAGAGACAATACACTGTTGAGGACCAACAGCCGGACGATTACGGCGGGTCTCCTGACGTGGCGGTGTGGCGTCCCGAGGAAAGACCAAGAGGTCTAGTGGAGCAGACGGTGCCGAGGAGAACAAACCTACCGGGAGGCCCCGATACTAGGGTGGTCATAGTGAAAAGCTTTGATCGCGTTATCCGGACCACCGCATGATGTCGTATGACGGGCCGTGGCAGACACGGCGGAATGACCGATAGGTGTGGGTAAAGTGTGCAACCTCAGCAGAGTGTAAATCTATTCGAATAGCCGCGTCTGCGGTCATGGACGGTTGGAAAGGCCACTGATCTAGGCGTATGGGCAATTTGGTTTTAAAAGAGAAAGTGGTTTTCAGAGGAAAACAAAGAGGCATCAAAGAGGTACCTGGGAGGTATGGAATTTGGGTGAGGATGATTGGTCTCGGGAAGACAATCAGTCAAATCTCAAGGAAGGAAAAAGGGTTAGCCCTATCCTAGAGTTTTGATAAACTTTTAAAAAAGAAAGTTTTGAACTAGGATATGTCCTTGCTATATCTAAGAGAAGAGAATTCTATCTCTAAATGTTTTCTTCAACAAAGATATAGAGATGTCGTGATCTCTATGTTGAAAAGCATCATATTCGAAAACTAAGCCCTATAGTCGTATATAGCAGCTATCCCAGTTTTCGAAAAGTGTTTTCTTGCATTATCATGAAAACTTAAGCCTTAGAGGTGGTCTTGCGAGTACGTAAATGTACTTATATGGCTATGTCCCTGGATATTCAACGTCCAGATTACAAGGAGGGGATGTACGACAAGAAGGAGGAGTACGCCCGACTACGCCAACTGAGTGTCCCACTCAACTGCTCGGTGGGAATGCGTCAAGGCCGGACGAGGCCCGACGCTAGTCGAAATCTTCCGATGTACCTTAGTTCAGTTCGGTCATGTGCGACGAGGTTTGCAGGCTTGGTCGTGTGACTAGTATTTATGTAAGTCGTATTCTATTCGAGTTGTATGATATAACTTTGTATACCATGTTGGTTATATGATCGCGATGAACTGATCATTGGGATCGTGATCTGTTTACATAACGTGAGCATCTCTGGCTGGTAGTCAGAGGGGTCCTCACAGAAATCTCGGCCGGAGGTGGAAGACGATGCTGACGTCATCGCCGACATCAGCGGTTTTTCTTTTTCTGATTTTCTATTTTATTCATATCTTTTCATTTAAATGTCTAAATGAAGTCAAATAAATTTCTAAATTTTTTTAAAAACAATATCTTTGTGTTAAACCAGTTGTGGGCATGTTTTGAACAATAATCAAAAATAATAATTTTGAAATATTGATTAAATAAAATTTGACACTTTATGTTAAATTTGAAAAATATGGTTTAAATAAATTTTATTTGGCTAAATAAAATTATGAAATTATAATACTATATAAGTTCTGAATTTAAGTTATTTAAACTCATATTCCAATATTAATTCATTTTTAGCTTTAGTAGCATATTAAATAACATATTACAACTATTGAAAATGATAAGGGAATGTAATGAATTTATTTTCTACTCAAAATATTTTGTGCACCATTAAGTTTTATATTAAGATAAATCATTTGAAAACTCCATAAATACCTTTGGAGAGGATATAGATTTATTTCATTTCTTATATTGAATATATTCATGAAAATCATTTTATGTATTGAAAATTAATGACATGCCTATTTAGATAATTCATTAATTATAAAATCTATGAAGTTTTAAAGTTATAAACTATAGACTTGAAATTTACAAAACTATGTTCTAACTTAAGGTAAAAAAATAAAAACCATTTTGCAAATATACCATTTTTAAGTAGTTTTGAATTTATGAATTCATGAATAGATATGGCTAAGTGGTTGAAATCAGTTACTTATAAGGAAACTATTTTATTACAAGAAAATAGTTTGAAAGTTGCTAAATCATTTGTCAAATTATATATTAAAGTTTAAGAAATACTATGGATAATATAATCTTGAAACAACTTTAGAAAAAAATGATTATTTGAGATATTAAACTTTTTCAAGATGCTTGAAGTCTTTTATAGTTGGTTTTCTTATGCATTTTAATATTTTATTTTAATAAAAACAAAAGTTTTAAATTTTAGTGATTTTTAAACATTCAAAAATATTGGGATGTTACAGACTACCACCCTTAAAAGGAATCTCGTCCCCGAGTTTCGGAGAGGCTAGAAAGATAAAGCAAATGGTTGGAATGATTCTGATAACTCGAGAGGTTTTGAGAAATGTAATTTCTGACATGAAACTTGAAAACTGGCAGGGGATGATTTTTCTGATTAAGCAACTGCGTTTGAATTATCTGGTTGGGCTACCACCCTTAAAAGAATTTTTTGTTGATAGTTAAACATTTTAATGCACAAATGAAAATCAAGGCAATTCATTACAAACAACATCTAACAAACATCAAACAACCTGGTACACACAAACAAACAATCTAGTATTGTCATCCTAGTATGACCAATACACTAGCACGATATCGTTGTTCTATTTAAGTGGTGGTCAAATCTATCTCCTTCGTGGGTGCTTCAAGTTCTTTTTTTCAACTTTCCTGGATATCTTCGAAGTGTTGGCCGAATCCTGGTTCTTTAGTGGTCTTCCATGCATGTAGAACGCCATGTTGAATTGAAGCTTTTCCATATGAAGCAGTAGAATCAGACTTCGATTATAAGAACATGGTCATCTAGAATAAGATAAGGTACTTTCAGAAGGTTGATAGTATATGAGAGTACGAGGAATATAAAATGAAAGGTTTTGTTTTAAGAACAATCGATAAAAATAAAATTTTAATCCTATGGCCAAATCCTATTTCTATCCAAAATTAAGGTTTCGAACCTACAGGCAACACAGTGCTCTGATACCATATGTAGCGTACCTGCACTTAAAATATGGCAGGTACCTGTGTATAGTGCAAATCAATGGATCGATTCGTTTGCTCACACAGTTTACGATGTAATATCACAACAAGGTATCAATTTTATTACATCGATGATCAGAACTTACAAAATATTCATTACAAGTTGCATAGCGCGAAGCTAGCTTTTAAAGAATAAGCAGCGGAAATATTATAAAGTGAGTCTCCATCATCTTCATGTTGCCACAGGCGAAAACATGTTGGTTGCGACTCGAAACCTTTAAACGAAACCTCACTCGTCACCTGAACCATCTGCAATAAGAAAAATATTACAACAACGTGGGTCAGATTCTATTTAAAATGGAGTCTGGCAAGTGACACTATGGTGGACACTTAGTGGAATAACTCTAATAACCTATATGCTTATTTGGTTGGTGGAGTTCAAGGCTATTTTGCATAAAGACAATTTTTCCTAACTCTTTGGAGAACACTTTTCTTATATTCGAGACATTCGTGGCATGAAAACCACTGTCTCATTCTACCCTTGTTCACCCATCAAGTTTTATTTTCTGAAGTTGGAATGGTGGAATCCTCCGTTGACGTCCGTGATCAGCTGCTCAAATTGTTTGTACCGGGGACACGGCTAAGTACTTAGTCTTACACTATGCAGAGGTTGTGCACGTTCACCATTGTACCCATTCAACCCAAACTATCCTCTACACACTAATAGTGATAAGGAAAAGGAGAAGAATGAGACGAGATCTTTCAGAAGTGTTTTCCCTCCCACTCTGGTTTGACCCGTTCCACCTAACACCCTCTACATCTGCTAGTCAACCGGGGCGAGTCCATGCAACTTACTTGATCAAGCCAGAGCCCATTGGCAATGGATGCACTGGAAGCCATCGTCACTCGGAGTTCTTCAGATCCCTTTGTTCCTGGGTGGCCATCCACAAGTGTAATTCCACAGGTAAATCCCCTGGCAAACCAATCAACATAAACCATACAACCACTTTCCACCCAGGTGTTTCATTCTTAACTTAGTAGAATTTAGATTTTCACAAAACGACATTTGCATAGCATCAATATTTCTACTAAGTATTATATGGGAACCTAGACACAGGAGTAAGGAATTTCTACACAGGTCTAGCATAGCAATACTATCCTACACATGCTTATATAAAATACACTAAGTAATGCATATAGAAATTTCCACTTGCCTTTGAATGATGTCTTTGCTCACAAACTCTTTTCAACGTAACTCGAGTCTCTCCGTTCAATCTAAACAATATAGACAAGCAACAATACAACAATCAACATAAAACACAACTACACAATGCATACTAACACATACAGAATGAACAAACAAGTTTTCATAAGACTTGCAAGGAAAATATGTTCATGCATGACCTGCAAAATATTTTTAAGGACTAGAGATGCATGTCATGCCATGAAAATCTTTTAAGTTATTGCAAGGCAAATAGGTTGGTCAAAAATGACTAAGGACTAAGGTCATAAGTTGGATAAAATACTTTACTATAAATCATCTTGAATAAGAACTATAATGGCTTAGCCATGATGTACATAATTACTTAGAGAAAATACTAAGTCTATTCTTCAAGGTGATCAACAATTATTAACAACTCTTTGTAAATTGGATATTCACTATAGTGAGAGAGACAGACACCCGACCAGCCACTTATGTTGTGGAACAGGTCTCATGTACGTGGACATGTAAGGTTAGTCTCCAGGCCGCTTCATCTCACTATGCCGCTAGGATCCAACAACTTCCAAGTTGGTAATAACATCATAAAAAATTATTTATGTCTAAAGTGAAAGACAAGATTAGGAAAGAGGGAAGAGATAGAAAGAAAGATGTAGAATCTTCTCCTTGCTTCCTTTTCTTCATGATGTGATGATTTCATTGCAATTTTGTAGACTTGATGGCTCTGAAGACTTGATGGTGTTGATAGCATCCAAGTTGGTCTTGAATATAACATAGTCATCAAGAGGTCTAAGAGAAGTAGAGAGAAAAAAGAGAGAGAGGAAGCAAGACTTAGAAAATATAGCTAGTTGGTCTTCATGAACTTCTTCTCGCTTTTCTTCTAAGTGCTTCTACTCCTTGAAGTTACTCCTGAAGTATTGTTTTCTTGGCTAAGTCCTTCATTGTCCTTCTAGCTCCATGTTGAAAATCCTAAGTGTCTAAGTGCATAGCACTTTACCAAAATACTAAGTTGAAAATAATCCAAACTTATAGAAAATAATGAAGAAGTTTTCTGATGAGGAGTATAACTATATAATAAATTATGGTATGCATGCAATGCACTTTTTAATCATAAGAAACAACATACTAATTTTTTTGATATTTATAAATATGCATAAAACTATAAATGCAATTTAATTAATTTCTTTTTTTGTAAAATATAATAAAAGGAATAAATATACGATTAAAGTTTTATGTGATTAAATTTTTATAACAAAATTTTATAAGTGGTGTTAATAGACAGAGGGGATTTAAATAAATTTATAGCAATTGGATTTAATCAAAAATAATGTTTCTATTAAAAGTTATGTCAAAATAGTCAAACTTACTCAAACTGAAATTATGATTATTAAATTATCAAAATAGTGCTCAAAATTATTTTCTACCAGAGGAATCATTTTTACAAATATTCTAAAGTTTCTTAAACAATTTTATTTGCAATTTTTAGATTTATATATTTATAGTTATGACAAATATACTCAAATCCTCCATTTGAAATTTGAATATTTTAAACTAAGTCAAATTTGAATTCTAACAAATCTAAAATATTCTACATGTCATGGTTGAAAAGTTATGAAGGTTTGAATATGCAGGGGCTTTTCTGTAAAACTGCCAAATTGGTTGACTAGGCGTTGACTGGATCTGACGTGTCGTCCACGTGGGCGCTGACTGGATCGCTGACGTGGATAAGTGAAATGTAACATCCCAACATTTTATAATGTTCAAAAATCACTAAAATTTAAAACTTTTGTTTTGATTAAAATAAAATATTAAAATTCATAAGAAAACCAACTATAAAAGATTTCAAACATATTGAAAGGGTTTAATATTTCAAATATCTTAGTTTATCATTATTTTCAAAACTTGTTTCAAGTTAAACATATTATTATCCATTGTATTTTAAAAACCTCAATATGTAATTTGATAAATGTTTTACAAACTTTCAAACCATTTTCATGTAATACAAGTTTCTTTATAAGTATTTGTTTTCAACCACTTAGCCATAGCTGTTCATAAATTAAAATATTATCAAAAAATGTTATTTTGAACTAATTAAAACATGGTCTAATTGCTAAATGGTTTTCATTCTTTTACCTGAGTTCAAAACATAGTTTTGGAAATTACAAATCTAGGATTTATAACTTTAAAACCTTCATAGATTTTAATTAATGAATTATCCAAACGGGCATTTCATTAACTTAAATTACTTCATTAATTTTGCAAACATAAAATGATGAATATATTCTATATAAGAAATGAATTAAATCAAAAATATTTTCCATAGTTGTTTTATGGAGTTTGCAAATGAATTAGCATGATATAAAACATAATGGTGCACAAAATATTTTGAATTAAAAATGAATACATTATATTTTCCTCTTCATTTCAAATAGTTGAGTTCTAATTATTTAATATTATACTAAAAGACAAAAATGAAGTTAGTATTTGAAAATAAGTTTAAATAACATGATTTCAAACATATCTGAATGTGGATATTTCATTAAAATATATTTTGTCAAAAGGAAATTTAATTAAGCTATAATTTCAAATTTGACAATAAGTGTCAAACCTGTATTAAACCAATAGTTCAAAAATATTAATTTTCAAAAGTGTTCAAAACATGCCACAATTGGTTTAACATAAAGATATTACTTTTACAAATTGTTTGAAATTTATTTGACTTCTTTTGGACATATAAATCAAAAGATATGAATTAAATAGAAAATCAGAAAAAGAAAATTTTGCTGAGGTCACTGCTGACGTCATCGTCTTCCTCCTCCGTGCGAAATTTTAGCCCCCGATTCCTTTCCAAAATCCGGCGCATTCTTCGCAAATTGGTTTCCCTCGTTCGGTCCTATAAATAACCCAGCCCCTCCTCCGTGTTTCCCCTCTCTTTCCCGTGCAAATCGTGCCCCCCAGGCCACCGGAAAAGCTCGCCGGAGCACCCGAAGCCGCCGCCGCCATTTCATCGATTTTCGGCGAGGTACTGCACCCCTCGCACCCGAGACCCCCTCCTTCTCTTTCCCCTCGCCGACGCGCACCTTCTGACGCTTTGCCCGCTCTCCCATTGCAGTAAATCGTGCGGAACACTTCCGACCGGAGCTCGGCGAGCCCGAACCACCTCGGCCGCTCCTCCCTGCCGCACCGAGACCCGCCGCTCGAGGCCGACGCCACTATCGCCTCCAACACGCCTCGCTGCACCTCTTCGTTGTCTCCTCGAGGCCAGGGAGGCACCGCATCGCCCGGAGCATCCCCGCCCGAGCCGCCGCTGCCGTCGTTCTCCAGTCCGGCGACCGGAGCGCCGCCTAAATCTGGTCAAGCCCTGTAAGCCCTCCGATCTGAGTTTAACGGCCACGATTAGATCTATTCAAATCGAACCGGTATTAGATCTCGACCATCACATCTATATCGGACGAGCCAGATCTGTTTGACTTAATCCTTGCGTTCCATTTAGCAGCCCAGTCAACGCCTCGTCAGCGTCCAGTCAGCAGCCACGTCAGAAATCATTTTTTCTATTTAAATTAAATTGGCTGTTTTACAGAAAAGTCCTTGCATATTCAAACCTTCATAACTTTTTAACCTCTTATCCAAATTTGATAAATTTTATATATTTGGAAAGCCCTTGACATGTAGAATATTTTAGATCTGATAGATTTTCAATTTTGACTTAGTTTAAAATATTCAAATTTCAAATGGTGGATTTGATTATTTTTGTAATAACTTTAAATTTATAAATTCAAAAATATTATGCCTCTGTTATAAAATTCAAATGGTGGATTTATAAAAATGACGAATAAAATTGTTTAGAAACTTTGGAATATGTGTTATATTATGCCTCTGTTATAAAATATTTCTGAATATTATTTTGATGATTTAATAGTTATATGTTTAAATTGAATAGTTTGAGTAATTTTGACCTTACTTTTGATAGAAATATTATTTTTGATAAAATGCAATTGCTATAAATTTAATTAAATGCCCTCTGTCTATTAACACCATTTATAAAATTTTGTTATAAAAGTTTAATCACAGAAAACTTTAATCTTATATTTATTCCTTTTATGATGTTTTGCAAAAATAGTAATTAAATAAATTGCATTTATAGCCTAATGCATACTTTATAAATATCACAAATTTTTGTATGATGTTTATTATGATTAAAAATTGCATTGCTTGCATAAAATATTTTATTATATAGTTATACTCCTCATAGGAAAACTCCTCCATAATTTTCTCTAAGTTAGGAATATTTTCAATTTAGTATTTTGGTAAAGAGCTATGCACTAAGACACTTAGGATTTTCAACATGGAACTAAAAGGCCATGGAAGGAATTAGCCAAAACAAGACTTCAGAAGTATCTTCAAGGAGTAGAAGCACTTAGAAGAAAATCAAGAAGAAGTTCATGAAGACCAACCAGCAATATTTTCTAAGTCTTGCTTCCTCTCTCTTTTCTCCCTTCTTCTCTGAGACTTCATGAAGACCAAGTTAAATCCAAGACCAGGATAGTTGATACAAGAACCATCAAGTCCGAAGATTTATCAAGTCTACCAAAAATTCAATCAAGATATCACCAAGGAGAAAGTTACAAGTCTGGAGATGAAGCCTGGAAGACCAACTACTTCTTTCTTTCTATCTTTTCCCTCTTTCCTAATCTTGTCTTTCACTTTAGACATAAACAATTTTGATCATGTTATTACCATCTTGAAGTTTGTTGGATCCTAACGGCATAGTGAGATGAAGCGGCCTGGAGACAAACCTTACATGTCCACGTACATGAGACCTGTTGCACAATTTAAGTGGCTGGCCGGGTGTCTGTCTCTCTCACTATAGTGAATATCCAATTTACAAAGAGTTGTTAATGATTGTAGATCACCTCGAAGAATAGAGTTAGTGTTTTCTCTAAGTAGTTATGCACCTCATGGTAAGCCATTAGAGTGCTTATTCAATATGAATTATAGTATAGTATTTAATCCAGCTTATGACCTTAGTCCTTAGCCATCTGACCAACATATTTTACCATGCATAAACCTATTCTTCCTTAGAAGTTTGATAAAACTTGTTTGTTCATTATGAAAGTGTTTGTATGCAATGTGATGTTGTGATTTGTGTTGATTATTGTATTGTTGTTTGTCCATACTGTTAGATTTAACGGAGAGCTCCGAGTTACGTTGAAAAGAGTTTGTGAGCAAAGACATCATTCAAAGGCAAGTGGCACACCTCAAAAACTTCCTAATATTTTCTATATGCATTACTTAGTGTAGTTTTATATAAACATGTGTAGGATAGTATGGCTATGCTAAACCTGTGTAGAAATTCCTTACTCCTGTGTCTAGGTTCATATGAAATACGTAGTAGAATTATTGATGCTATGCAAATGTTGTTTTGTGAAAATCTAAATTCTACTAAGTTAAGAATGAAAAACCCGTGTGGTAAGTGGTTGTATGGTTTATGTTGAGTGGCTACTCAGGCCCATGTCTATGGTTCCTGGAGTACATGCACTTGTGAGCGGCCACCTAGGAACAGAGGAATCTGAAGAACTCCGAGTGACGATTGCTTCTAGTGCAGCCATTGCCAATGGGCTCTGGCTTGATCAATTATGTTGCGTTGACTCGCCACGGCTTGACAAGCAGATGTAGAGGGTGTTAGGTGGAACGGGTCAAGGCCGAGTGGGAGGGAAAATGCTTCTGAAAGATCTCGTCTCATTCTTCTCCTTTTCCTTATCACTATAAGTGTGTAAAGGATAGTTTGGGCTGAACGGGTACAATGGTGAACGTGCACAACCTCTGCAGAGTGTAAAACTAAGTACTTAGCCGTGTCCCCGGTACGGACAATTTGAGAAGCTGATCACGGACGTCAACAGAGGATTCCACCATTCCAACTTAAAAAATATATAAGTTGATGGGTGAACAAGGGTAGAAAGAGACCGTGGTTGTCATACCACGAATGTCTCGAATAGATGAAAAGTGTTTTCCAAAAAGTTAGGAAAAATTGGCTTTATGCAAAATAGTCTTGAACTCCACCAGCCAAATAAGCATATAGGTTATTAGAGTTTTTCCACTAAGTGTCCACCATAGTGTCACTTGCCAGACTCCATTTTTAATGTAACCTGACCCACGTTATTGCAATATCTTATTGCAGATTGTTCAGATGACGAGTGAGGTTCCGTTTAAAGGTTTCGAGTCTGCAACCAACATGTTTTCCCCTGTGGCAACATGAATTTGATGGAGACTCACTGCTACTGTATTTCCGCTGTTTACTCTTCCAAAGCTAGCTTTATGCTAGGCAACTTGTATTGAAATTTTGTAAGTCTGGATCATCGATGTAATAAAATTGATACTTTGTTTTGATATTACATCGTAAACTGTGTGTGCAGACGAATCGATCCAGAGATTTGCACTATACATAGGTATCTGCCTTATTTAAAGTGCAGGTACGCTACATGAAACTATTTGGATCGTCAGATTTAGATCTGACAGTCCAGATCTCACTGTACCGGTTCAAATTAAAATCTAATCTCAGCCGTTGATTTCAGATCGGAGGGCTCACATTGAGTTGACCAAAAGGTGGCGGCTGGATTTCACCGGCGCGGAGGAATGCGGCGGCGGCCTCGGTCGGGGACGACAGTGACGCTGCGGGGCTCCCCCGGCCTCCTGAAGTTGCCGACGACGTTCAGCGGAGGGCGGTGAAGTCGATGGTGGTGACGCCGAACCCGCGCGCGTCTGGGAGTGGCTGGGGCGTGCGGCCGGAGGCCCTCGGACGGCGACGAGTTTCGAAGGTGCTTGCCCCGCTCGATTTGGACATGGAGGAGAGGCGAGGACGGGTCGAGGGGGTGCGCACTGCGTGCGAAAGAAGATGGGGGGGGGGCTCTAGGTGCTCGGAGGTGGGTTATCTCGCCGGAAAAGGGGAAGAGAGCCGGCGGTTCGAGTGAACTCCGGCGAGCTTAAAAGAACGGCCTTGCGGCGCGATTCGATTAGGGTTTGAGGGGGAATGAGAGGCGAGGACGTGGGGTTTATGTAGGGGCAGAACAAGGAAGCAATTCGCGAAGATTGCGCTCGGATTTGGAAACAAAATCTGAGGCGGGAATCTCGGCCGGAGGTGGAAGACGATGCTGACGTCATCGCTGACAGCAGCGTTTTTTTTTTCTGATTTTCTATTTTATTCATATCTTTTGATTTAAATGTCTAAATGAAGCCAAATAAATTTCTAAAAAATTGTAAAATCAATATCTTTGTGTTAAACCAGTTGTGGGCATGTTTTGAACAATTTTCAAAAATAATAATTCTGAAATATTGATTAAATACAAATTTGACACTTTATGTTAAATTTGAAAAATATGGTTTAAATAAATTTTATTTGGCTAAATAAATTAATAAAATTATAATACTATATAAGTTTTGAATTTATGTTATTTAAACTCATATTCCAATATTAATTCATTTTTAGCTTTAGTAGAATATTAAATAACATATTATAACTATTGGAAATGATAAGGGAATGTAATGAATTTATTTTCTATTCAAAATATTTTGTGTACCATTAAGTTATATATTAAGATAAATCATTTGAAAACTCCATAAAATACCTTTGGAAAGGATTATAGATTTATTTCATTTCTTATATTGAATATATTCATGAAAATCATTTTATGTTTTGAAAATAAATGAAATGCCTATTTAGATAATTCATTAATTATAAAATATATGAAGTTTTAAAGTTATAAACTATAGACTTCAAATTTACAAAACTATGATCTGACTTCAGGTAAAAGAATAAAAACCATTTTGCAAATATACCATTTTTAAATAGTTTTGAATTTTTGAATTTATGAATAGATATGGCTAAGTGGTTGAAATCAATTACTTATAAGGAATTTATTTTATTACAAGAAAATAGTTTGAAAGTTAGTAAATCATTTGTCAAATTATATATTAAAGTTTAAGAAATACTATGGATAATATAATCTTGAAACAACTTTTGAAAATAATGATTATTTGAGATATTAAACTTTTTCAAGATGCTTGAAGTCTTTTATAGTTGGTTTTCTTATGCATTTTAATATTTTACTTTAATAAAAACAAAAGTTTTAAATTTTAGTGATTTTTAAACATTCCAAAATATTGGGATGTTACATTTTCTGCCTCGGAACCCCTTCAGTGGTATTAGAGCCGATCTATGCGTAGTACTGTTGGTACGGTTAGAACTCATGTTGAATGAGGACGTCTTTTTTATATTTGCTACCCTCAAGCGTGCACTTGTGTTGCCTTCAGTATTGAGTTGATGAAGTGGCCCGGACCGACTTTACGCGTACTCTTACGCGAGACTGTGTCCACTACTGACATACGGCTTGTACCATATTTGTGGCTGGCGGGTGTATGTCTCTCTCTCTCTTTAAGCGGTTGAGCATTTTCAATGGAAGGCCCGAAAGGGATGCTTAAACATGCAATTATATGATCGATGTTGTGGTACAAAGTTCGTAGGTAGGGAAACGGTTCTCTTGCGAATAAGCCTATAAGCCATGTAAAACTTGCAAAACTAAATAAAGGTAGAGGCCTCTAACTTTGTTTTGCAGAGGCGTTATTTTATGTGACATGGTTACGGTAAGTTTTGTATTACTCGTACTGTCGGAGGCAATGGAAGGCACCGTAGACTCGGAGCCATGCCGGGGCGCTCGGTCCAGGCACATGGCGCCATGGAGGTCCAGGCGCAACGACCATGTCATATCGCACTTCATTACATTATTTGATGTTCTGTTGTTGTGTGTGCATCCTGTTGATTACTTATATGTTGGATGTACAACGGTAGCTTTTAAATAGGATAATCCCTAACAAATACCAAAATTGTGTTCTCCCTCGTTGTGCACCACCAAGAAAGTTCTACTTTATGATGCAGACCGTGACGATCGGGTGTCATACATTTCGTCGTTCGCATATAGTGGGTGTAAGCCATGTTGCACGCGCAAAATCTTCGAGGTTTGATTGGCAAGCCTAGCATATGCAGATAGGGCCTCGGAACAGGGGAAGATCAAAAGATCGAGCATGAGTCACAAAGTTGTTGTGATCGACATTTTATGTCCACCTTTGAAGTTGTGCCGCCGGTTGTGACGATCGGGGGTGGTATAGTTGATGGAGGTCGTGTAATCGCTAATATTATTGTAGGGATAATACTTTTAGTGGAGTGTGTTTAATAATTTGATTATAAACTAAAACTCACATATGTTATAAACTTAATCTTACCTCTTTGCAATCATATATGTAGATGGAACTCTACTTTGGTTACTTCCTAAGGAGTTCGGATTCCAACTTGCAAGCCGATGGTTCCAACTTCATCTTGTGGTACAACAAACTTAGGGAGATTCTCATTCACAACAACATCCTATATGCCCTAGAACAAAAGTTACGAGAGAGACCTGATGATTCTGCTAGTGAAGAGGAAGATGAGGAATTCCGTCAGCGTCGTGACATTTTCATAGAAGTGTAGTCCGTCATGACCGTCAGCCTGCCACCAGAGTTGAAAATGTTGTTTCGACACATGGAGCCTAACGTCATGATTGATGCGATCAAGGAGCACTTCAAAGATGAAATGAAGTTTGAGCAGTTAAGACAACTGAGAAAGTTCCAGACCATTCACATGGAGGAACATTCCTGTCTGGAGATGCATTTGAAGAGATTGTATGACATCTACTTCAAGCTAACGAATGTCTATGATTTCTGGATGGTAGACTCTAGTGCAACTGAGACTGCGCTAATATCTCTACCTCCCAGCTATGAAGAGTATGTGCGTGAATATGCTATAAAGAGAGACACGATGAGCTTCTTCACATTCGTGAACAAGTTCAAATCTCTAAAGGTTGATTCCATCGCAGGAGAGCTCTTCGACGCTACAGGTATATTTGATATACAAAGTTATTAGTGTATTCTTCTCATGATATTTGATAAAAAGTATTTGATACTTATTATGTTTATGAAACATGTCCTGATTATCACATATATGAGGAGATGAATGATGTGACAGTGCGCAAGTGATGGCAAGCAAGGGAGTTGACGGTCAGTAGTGCTCACGTCCTCAAGATATCATATTAGTTATCATTAATAGTTTTTTATAAGACCTTTTTGTAATAGTGAGAGTGTGATTTAGTTTAGTGTCTTGAATGTTACAAGACATAGTTATTCATATATGTAATAGAACAAATCAGTTGTTTTATGTTATGGAACAAATCAGTTGTTTTATATTTTGAGTAAATTATATGCAATCACATCTCAATTACATTACTCGTATGATGTACATTTATAGAAGCGGGAATGATAAAATAATGTGTCCAAGAATTGTATGATTTTGTTGCAAGAACAAACACCACCAAATTTGATCATAACAACAATGTAAGAAATAATAGATACTTTGATCTATTAAAATGTTGCATGTGCCGAATTGATTAAAGTTAAAATTGGATATTGAAGTGTCAATATGCAAGGAAATTAGTTGAAAGTCATGCTAGATGATTATTGAATTAAATAAGTGATAAAGTTCATCAGTTCGAATTCTTCTATGATTATTAGTAAGTAAATGTTTTGCATAATAAATCATGAGTCTGAAAAATAATTTGATAAAAGATCAAAGGGATTTTTGGAAGAAAGATTAGTGAATATTGTATTCGCAAGATTTGATCAAAAGGGACAATATTTTTGAATTATGGTTTCGACACAAAGACTTGTGGAAATTCGTTTCACTAAATTATAATATTGGATATAGTGATATGTGAAATATTATAATCATACTCTATTTTAGATAAAGTGTGGTTTTTTTCATAATCTCTTTTCAAATCTCTTAATATGTTCGAAACATTATAGTCGATGTCCACTTTAGAAAATAGATATTTTTCAACGACAATTCGTGTGATCGACAAGAGTGTCTAGTATAGATAATTATATGATAATTCCGAATATACACGAATAGTTCTTTGTAGAATACTCACATTGAATGAGAGTGTATTCCAAATACCATCCATAAGCAAAACGTGCGTTGATGTCTGTGTAATTCCAAAGAAAATGTGATTTTTGAATTGTTGTTATTGGAATGAAATTAGAAGCTTGAAATAAGGTATCAGACCTATATTCATAAAACTAGAATATTGGAATGTGTCCGAAAAGAATATGTCTACAAATGAATTTTTTTTTCTGCTTGCAATCCTCTTCAAAGAGATCATAGTATTTTCATACAAGAAGCTTTTAAATTAGGTGTTATATTAATATTTTCTGTCAGGTCACAGTTTAATCTTAAGCATTTTAGATCATATTGACAGATCAAGGTACACATTATGAATACAAAGTAAGTTGAGAAAATATCAGAATACGAAAAAGGGTTTTGAGTCTGAAAAACCAAGTTACATTTAGGAGGATTAAAACAGTAAATGTTACTATAAATCTTATTGAAGGAATAAGATTGCTTAATCATCATATAAAGTGTTATATGAGAAATGCAACTATAAGAAAGACGTGAAAGCATATTTTGTCAAGAAAAATGTCTTGGACAAAATCAAATTTGTTGACTTCACATAATGTAGACATGCTTTAAAGTCTGTGGGATATCTATTAGTTCAATACTGCAGGTCGTATTAAGTTCGAATTGATATATGATCAATGATTTTGGTTTGACCAAAATATCGAAAGAAATTATGAATTTGCTAATTTAAGTGGGAGTCAAAATTAGTATACTCATGTAGAATATGTAAGAGACATATTTTGAGTGGGAGCTTAGACCCTCATATATGTGGATGACATTTTTTGAGTAGGAGCTCATGTCCTCAAATGTGTAGGTGACATAATTTGAGTGGGAGTCGAATTCATCATATGTAAATGACACATCATGAATAGTACCAGTAGAATTAATTATAAAGATGAAGTTGTGAAACTATTTAAAAGTTAGTGTCTATTTTTGAATGAACGGGAATTTTAAATATAGAGTCGAGTTGTCTTGGATTGATTCTGAAGAGTCAGAATAGATTAAAACCAAAGTAATAGTCCTTGGAAATCCAATTAATCATTAAGAGTAATGATACACGATAATAGTGGTTATAAGATATGTTGGTCTATTATGTGATATTAGACATCATATAGGAACCATATTATATGCTCGATGAAATGTGACCCATGTTCTTAGAAGAAGAACATTTATCAAAGTAAATTTAGAATTTACTGGAAGTACATACGTATTAGGCACATTGACATTAGAAAGTCAAGTCTTCTACAAAGGTATGAAAGTATATAGATATCGCGAGATTGTAAATGTTACAAAGTGTTCTCTGTGATTGAGTGAGTTTGCAAAGCAATTGACTGGTTGGCAGAATCAAAGTAAGCGCTGGGAAACAAAAGTCTCACTTAGTGACGGTATTTGTATATATGTTATTAGATAACATGATTATATCAAACAAGTTGATTTCAATGAATCGCAAAGAACATTCAATATTGTATTGTACAGATTGTTAGAGTAACACTCTTCCATAGGCAAGCATTATCATATAACGCTTATTTGATAAGGGGTTATGATGAAGTAAAATGCCGCTGGTTTATTTCTACTCTAGTGCAAGTGGGAGACTTACGGAGATATGCCCTAGAGGCAAATAAATATATAGTATTTATCGCATTATCTCATAAGTTTATAATATGTTTTTTGTATTATGCTATAATTGTATTAATCAGAATTATTAATACACGTGTGATGCATAGACAAACCAGAGTCCCTAGCAAGCCTCTATATAAACTAGTCCGTTGGGCAACAGTTGATCAAGATTCCTGATCATGGACAATGACGTCGGTTGACAATGGGGTCATCTTATTGGTAGAATAAGGTGATGGACATACGCAAAGTATTGCAAAAAGATCATATTATGATGTTTATCATTTGCAATAGGAAGTACTATGATAGCTTATTCATTAGACCGTGAGATCGTATTTATTACTACTCCGTAGGGGTACTTTGAGAGCATCAAACGTTGTGTCTTATATAGCATGACAATAACAGTGTCCATCTTGGGTATCCCCAAAATAGTGTGTTGAGACATATGGATCAAGAGCGGGATTTATTCATTCGTGTAATGGAAAGATACTCTGGGCCCACTCGGTGAGATTACGTCTATACAGCTACGCACCTTATGACTAGGTCATGGAGATGTATTATCACAGACAAGTTTATAAACCTTTGTCGGTCACGAGATACAAAAGGGCATCAGATGTCTACGATCATATCTCGAACAAGGTAGTATCGTAGAAACAAAGGGAATGAATATCATGTTTATGGTTCAACGACGATTTTCGTAGAATGCACAGGGACCGTCATATGCGTCCAGGTATCCCTGGCGGTCATTGGCGAGCGAAGGGTCTCGACCATGTCTGGAGTGTTCTCGAACCGTAGCATAACAAGACTTAAGGTCTTAACGACACTAGGAGAATGTTTTGGAATAATATAGGAAGTGAATGGAGAAAGAGATAATCCGGAAAAAGTTATGGTGGTCCGGAAAGAGTTCTGGGAAGGTCTGGAATGGTTCCGGGAATGTCCGAAAGATGTTCGGGTGGTCCAGAAAATGTTTCGGAGTCACGAGAGATTAAATAATATGTAAATATATTAATTATGAATTAACTATATTTTATATTAATTTAATATTAATTAAAAAGGGAAAAAGGGGGCATCCCACCTAAATGGGCCAAGAGTGGCCCATTAGGGGGAGCCACACAAAACAAGGAGAGGGGGGGGGGCTATCCGAGCCGGCCAAGGCTTGGCCGGCCGAACCCCCCTCCTCCTCCCTTTTCTTTAGTCCGCAATGGGGAGGCAAGGTGTTTGCGCACCCCCTCCCCCCTTTATATAGCAAGGCATATTAATTGGATTAATTACAACAAAATTACAATTAATATTGTAAAAGGCCGGCCGAGCTGTTTCTCCACCCGCTTTTCCTTCTCTCTCCCACCAAAGCTATACCGCTGGGCGCCGTTGCCCTGCGGGATTCCAGAAAATTTTCTACTCCTGTGATCTTAGCTGGATCTGAGTGACCGGGGGTTGTGGTTAAGCTCCATATGCTTGTGAGTGCTCGGAGGCGCCACATTTGAGGAGCCTGGGCGACATCGTCTCGCCACCCCAAGCCGTCGGCGCCACGTCCCATTCCGCTAGACGCCCGTCGACGTAGGTCATCGTCGACATCGCCGCGTCATCGTCTACTTCGTCGCGCCAAGTTCTCCGCGACCTTGAGGTCGGCTATGTACGGCTTCATCGCCAATGCTTGTGCGGGAGCGTGATCCCCGCTATCGGTGTACAAGAGGTATGTGACCAGTCCCACCACCTTTATCGTATTTACTAGATAGATAGATCCTAGCTAGTTCGGTGTTCTTACGCTAGAAAATATATTGTTTTCTTCCTCGGAACCCATTCCGGGTGTATGTAGGCGAAAGGGCGAAGGCAGTGGAGCGCTAGGGGGCCCACACCTGGTCCTCGCGCGACTCCAGGTCTTGCCGCGCGAGCACGGGGTGGCGCCGCCTCGGTGGCCCACTTCGTCTCGTGTTCGACTTTCTGGAACGTTCCCGATGAAAAACTGACTTAAGAAAAGAAATCGTTCAATTCTGAGAATATTTCCTTAAGTACTTTTCTGAAACCAAAAACAACAGAAAATGGGGAACTGGCACTGGGACATCTTGTTAATAGGTTAGTCCAAGAAAATGCATAAACTATATTAAATGCATATAAAAAAATGTAATAACTTGGTATAATATAGCATGGAGCATAAGAAATTATAGATACGTTGGAGACGTATCAACATCCCCTAGCTTAGTTCTACTTGTCCTGAGTAGGCAAGAACGGTAAAAGAAGAATAATTTCTGAAGTGACATGCTTTAACACAATCTTGATCACGTAATAATGTAAGGCATGTAAACTGAGATCAAATGAATAAGGGATGTAGTTTATAATGATATCAAATGAGTAATAAATAAACAAGTAGGTAAAGCAAAGAAAAGCTTTCAATGATATAGTACTAGATAGCAATCAATAGTGCAAAGTAGATATTAGAGATGATTTCAGCTTCAAGCACAATAATATAATCATCTAATGCTTCCAACAAACATGACAACTTTGTGAAAGGATCAAGTCAAGCAATATAATTATGAACGTAGAAGATCAACTCTTTATTTGTTCAAAAGAAACAAGCAAGCGTTCAACGTTGGTTCCTGGCACCAGGATGTTTTGGCTAAGAGAATGTTAACGGCGGTTTGGAAGGCCAACGGAAGAAAGTCTCACAAAGCTGCAAGTGATCATTAGACAAGAGGAAGTCTTATAATCGAAGCTATGCAAGGAGTAGTGATCGCCACACAATGCACATAGAGCTATAAGTATATGAAAGCTCTCCAATTAAACTAGTGGGGGTGCATCCAACTTGCTTGCTCACGAAGACCTAGAGCACTTTTGAGGAGGCTCATCTTTGGAATATACAAGCCAAGTTCTATAGTGTAAGGTTCCACACATAGTTATTCAAGTAAGATATGAAAACTCTCTCATATGGAGTAAAGGTGCTAAACATAAGAACAAATGATGATCATAATGATATAGTGCTATAACATGAGCACAAGTGATGACTATAAATGATATGGTGCTATAACATGAGCACAAGTGTGTGATAAAGAATAGTAATGCTACCCCCTATTTATTTTTTATTTTTTTCTTTTTTTTCTTTTTTTCTATATTTTTTTATTTCCTGTTTCTCTTTTCGATGGCCTCCATGGCTCTTTTCACTTTTAGGGGCAAGCATCCTAATATGATGATATGAAAACACACTAATGATATATCACAACATACCGATGATACAAGTAACAAATATGAATGAGACATAATATGTATATGACAACGGTGCCTCTACCAGGTGTAGCAGGTTATGCAATGATCTAGTGTAACATGGGTAAAACTACACATATGCTTTATAGAATCACGCAAACCAATATATAAGTAATGAATGACATCAAGTCATGTAACGTAAGATGGATGTTGCATGTCAATATATCTCGGAACAGCTATGAAAATGATGTAGTAGGTATGTATGGTGGATGTTTTGAGGAAGATATTTGGCTTATGTGTAGGAGAACAAGATGAAGATCTCCCACGAGTTTTGGATGTACCCGCGAAATATGCACTAACTCTCAATGTGAGGAAGGGCAATGCAAAGTACCGGAGAGGCTAGCAACATGATGGTGGAACTGCCATGAAAACCGCAGTTTTAGAACATACAAGTAAAAAGATTCCAAATATAAATATCATCATACAAGGCAGAATGAAAATCACTCGAAGAAGGATCGTGGCAAATGACAAAGTCACTGTTGGCTTCCCAGACCGTAGAGCATAACATAAAGTCATTACAGTTGCCTTAGGCAAATAGAAGTCATATATCATTATGCAATCAACTAGAAATTTAAGTGTGGCACAACTTCAAGTTTTTCTAGACCAACCATTAATCATTCCACTTTTAGTAAACCATCATGTTTACCATTAAGAAAATTAATATCTCAAAACAACATCAATGATTCAAGTGACACAATTTAGTGATCTACAAGATTATGTATCATTCATTTTGTTATACCATCTACCACATTTAGCATTTTTTGTTCTCAACCAAACACCAATCAACTTATTTAAAACATAAACTCTCCAAGTAATTAAACAATGAGAGTATGACATAACAAAGCTAACAACCCAAGAAAGAGATGCATGAAAAACAAGAGCTAGGAAGCAAACAATAACATGAAAAGAATACTCAACGAATATAAGTGAAGAATACGAGTATTCATAAGAAAAAGCGGAGCGTGTCTCTCTCCCACACAAGAATGCTAGGATCCATTTTATTCAGAGAATGAAAATAAAAAAACAAAAACAAAAATACGCTTCAAGCAAGCACATAAGATGTGGCGGAATTAAAATATAGTTTCACTAGAAAGGACCTGATAGATTGTTGATGAAGAAGGGGGTGCCTTGGGCATCCCCAAGCTTTGACTCTTGATTCTTCTTGAAATATGTTGGGGTGAACCACTGGGCATCCCCAAGCTTTGGATTTACTGTCCTCTTGATCACATCATATCATCCTTCTCTCTTGATCCTTGAAAACTTCCTCCACATCAAACTCAGAGTAAACTTCATTAGATGGTTAGTGCACAAACAATTATGATATTCTATAGGAACACAATTGCTACCAATGCTACCGGACATTAGCTACAGACACTAATACTAGGATAAAAAGATCCAATCAAAATAGCAAAAGAGGCATTGCAAAATAAATGGCAGAATCTGTCAAAACCAGAATAGTCTGTAACGACGAATTTTTTCGAGGCACTTAACTTGCTCAGATCAGAAAACTCAAAACTAATGAAACTTGCACACACACACACACACACACACACACACACACACACACACATATATATATATATATATATATATATATATATATATATATATATATATATATATATATATATATATATATATATATATATATATATGAGGATCACGCACAAAAAAGGGCTGATTTTTTGATTTTTCTGTGAAGAGTTACGAATTAAATGGTGGATAGCAGAAAACTGTTTCTACCCTGGAATCCAAATTTAGCATCAACTTTTAACAAGAGGTTTGACTTGATACAACAATGCAATAAAATAAATATAAAAATAAATTGCTACAGAGGTGAGCAAACTCATTGACACAATAAAATAAAATAACAGGAAATAAAAGTGGGTTGTCTCCCATAAACGCTTTTGTTTAACGCCATTGAGCTAGGCACAAAAAGAAAAACTCAAGTATTATCAAGAGATGAAGCATCAACACCATAATTTGAACGAACAACAGAATAAAAAGGTAGCGTCATTCTTTTCCTAGGGAAGTGTTCCATACCTTTATTGAGTGGGAATTGTATTTGATGGTACCTTCTTTCATAACAGTAATAGCACTCACGGTTCTAAGAAAGGTCTTCCCAATACAATTGGACAAGATGAATTGCATTCAATATCCAAGACAATGAAATCAACGGGGACCAGGTTATTAATAACCATAATAGGAACATCATTGACTCTCCCCAAAGGTTTGTTCAAAGCATTATCAGCCAGAAGAACATCCAAATAGCAATGTTCCAATGGTGTCAGATCAAACATATCATAGAGCTGTTCAGGCATAACAGAAATACTCGCACCAAGGTCACACATAGCATTGCAATCAAATTTATCTACTTTCATTTTAATGATGGGCACCCAACCATCTTCTAACTTCTTAGGGATAGAAGCTTCAAATCTTAATTTATCCTCCCTAGCTTTAATGAGAGCATTTGTAATATGAGTAGTAAAAGCCAAATTAAGAGAGCTAGCATTTGGACTTGTGCCAACTTTTGCAAGAACTTAATAACTTCAGAGATATTAAAATTATCAAAATCAAAATTATTATCATCAAAGAAAACCGAACCACATTCTCCCATGTTCTTAAAAATTTCAGCACTTTTATCAACACTAGTTTCAGCAGTTTTAGGCAATTTTAAATTTTTTGGAACAAGTAGAGGAGACATTCCCAACACCAACTATGTTACCATTGATAATAGGAGGCTTACTAACATGTGAAACACCATTATTTTCATAGGTAATAATAGTAAAAACTTTAACAATATTAGCCACTTTATCTAGATCTTTCTCTCTATCCCATCTAGCACGCAATCGGGCCATCATCCTAACATTTTCATCAATTTGAACTTGGATGGCATTCATTTTAGCAAAGTGATTACGCTCTTTAGTTTCAGTAGGCATGACTTTAGATTTTAAAAGATCAACAACAAGGACAAGACTATCAACTTTAGAGTCAAGTATATCGATTTTCCCAAGCTTTTCCTCAACAGTTTTATTAAACATAGTTGGTGTAGTGATAAAATATTTTAAGTTGGTTTCAAGTTCAGAGGTGGTAGTCCTATTATTGTTATAAGAATTACCATAAGAATTACCATAAGAGTTACAATTATTCGAAGGATAGGGCTTATAGTTGTTATTACCATAATTGTTCCTATAGGCATTGTTGTTGAAATTGTTGTTTTTAATGAAATTCACATCAACATGCTCTTCTTGTGCAACTAAAGAAGCTAACGGAACATTATTTGGATCAACATGTGATTTACCACTTGCAAGCATAGACATAATAATATCAATCTTTTCACTCAAAGAGGAGGTTTCTTCAACAAAATTTATCTTCTTACCTTGAGGTGTCCTTTCCGTGTGCCATTCAGAATAATTCAACATCATATCATCCAAGAGTTTTGTTGCAGCCCCCAAACTGATGGACATAAAGGTTCCTCCAGCAGCCGAATCCAATAGGTTTCTTGAATAAAAATTAAGTCCTGCATAAAAGGTTTGGATGATCATCCAAGCAGTCAGTCCATGGGTTGGGCATTTCATTATCAAAGATTTCATTCTTTCCCAAGTTTGAGCAACATGTTCATTATCAAGTTGTTTAAAATTCATGATGATACTTCTTAGAGAAATAATCTTAGAAGGAGGATAGTGTTTTCCAATAAAAGCATCTTTGCATTTAATCCATGAATCAATACTATTCCTAGGCAATGAAATCAACCATTCTTTAGCTCTTCCTCTCAAGGAGAAAGGAAATAATTTTAGCTTTATGATATCACCATCTATATCCTTATATTTTTTCATTTCACATAGTTCAACAAAATTATTTAGATGGGCAGCAACATCGTCAGAACTAATACCAGAAAATTGCTCTCTCATAACAAGGTTCAGCAAAGCAGGTTTAATTTCAAAGAATTCAGCTTTAGATGCAGGTGGAGCAATAAGAGTGCATTATTCATTTTAACAATTAATTAACAAACCGAAATAAGCAAAAAAAGAAAAATAACTAAAACCAAAATAACAATAATAACAAAACTGAAAATAAAATACTAAACCGAAATAAGAAAACTAATGAAAGTAACTAATTTTTTTGTATTTTTGATATTAAGAAAACAAGACAGTAATAAAAATAAACTAAACAAGACAATACCAAAATAAAAATGTTGGAAGTGCGAAAACTCCCCTCGTAGTGGAATGCTCAAATCCCCGGCAACGGCGCCAGAAATTAGCTTGATGCACACGGTGGGTGTGCTGTTGGCACACCCCAAGAGTAAGGTATGATGTAGTGCAACAGCAAATTTCCCTCAATTATGAAACCAAGGTTATCGATACAGTAGGAATGAGAATTCCCCCGAGATATCAACGGCGCCAGAAAAGATCTTGACGTAGTTGACGTGGAGCCTGCATACAAACAATCAAGATACTTTGCCCCAACTTAACAGTGAGGTTGTCAATCTCACCGGCTTGCTGTAACAAAGGATTAAACGTATGCGTGGAAGAAAGATGTTTGTTTGCAGAAAGTAACAGGTTTACAGTTGTGGTTTTATCTGATTAAAGAGAAGGACCGGGGTCCAAAGTTCACTAGTGGTGTCTCTCCATAAATAATAATAACATTCATGCGGCTAAACATATTAAAGCTGGGCAATTGATAGAATAATGATGAGAAAACCAATGCATATACCATCGTTATGATGTCTAGTGTGAGATTCATTCGGCATTACAACAATATACATAGACCGTTCCAACTACATCTATGACTAATAATCTACCTTCCGGTTAGCGTCTGCACCCCTTTCAGTATTATGTTGCATGCAACAAATTATCGTCTTAAGCACTGTGTGTAAAGTAAGTAAGTAAGTAACATCATCCTTAGACAAAATACTACTGTTTTATCCCTAGTAGAAACAATACATCTACAACCTTAGGCTAGCTGTCACCACCCCAGATTAAATAGAGACATGAACCTACTATCAAGCATAAATACCCCCTCTTGGAGTCACAAGCATATACTTGGCCAGAGCATACACAAGCAACGGAGAGCATGCAAGATCATTAAATAGCACACACATGATATATTATGAAGCAATAACTTTAGTACTCAATATTCATCAGATCTTAGCAAACACAACATGAAGTATTACATAACGGTGATCTTGATCATGATAGGCAGCTCACAAGATCAAAATATGATAGCACAAGAGGAGAAGACAACCATCTAGCTACTGATATGGACCCGTAGTCCAAGGGTAGACTACTCACGCATCAGTCCGGAGGCGGTCATGGCGACGTAGAGGCCTCTGGGGACGATTCCCCCTCCCGGCAAGGTGTGATTTCTACGCACGCTTCTATTCTTGTAGACAGTGTTGGGCCTCCAAGAGCAGAGGTTTGTAGAACAACAGCAAGTTTCCCTTAAGTGAATCAGGGAGATAGAGGACAAAGATAACCCTCTCGAACAACCCTGCAATTAGAGGACAAAGAACACCATTCATTGTCTAGGGCTACAAGAGCACGCTCAAAGTCAGAGTAAACTAACACCAACAATGTCATAAAGGTAACACACACGGTGCACACACTGTCACCATTACAGCCGTGAATAACCCCAGAGTTCATATTAAAGTAACCTCTAGAGTGCATAATACATAAAGAGTAGCATCACATATTCAACTAGATTACAAAGCACATGATCTCATAAAGATCACATGGGAGAGAGAGATCAACCACATTTCTTCCGTTGATCCCACAGCCCGGGGGAGAACTACTCACTCCTCATCGTAGGAGTCAGCAACGGCGATGGAGATGGCGGCGGAGTCAATGGAGATGGCTCCGGGGGCAATTCTGTAAGAACCCCTAGAACCATAGTCCAAGGTGCCCACGTTATGTAAAAGATCACGATCCCAATGATCACTGCATCGCAGTCACATAACCAACATGGTATCAAAGAGTTACATCATTCAAGTCGTACGAATAAAAGTCTTACAACACATAAATGGCCATACGACCTAGTCTACACACATCGTCGTCCAGGACGGAATTAACTAAGATAAAGTGGAAGCTCGTGGCTAGCGTCGACCCTCGTCGTCTCCAGACGCCAGTCCCACAAGTGCAGTTGACCGGTGACAGCTAAGCGGCGAAGTCGTCGTCATACTCCTGCTCCTCGACGTAAGCCTCCTCGTTGTAATTTGGACATTTTAATATTCAGGGACAAAGCCATATGAGTACATTCACGTACTCGCAAGACCACCTCTAGGGTTCATTTTTCATGGTGATGCAAGTAAAGCATTTTCGAAAACTAGGATAGCTCCTATATTCAACTACAGTGCTTGTTTTCAAATACCATGATTTTTCAAACATAGAGAGTCCGATATCTCTATATCTTAGTTGAAGAAAACATTTAGAGATAGAATTCTCTTCTCTTAGATATAGCAAGGACATATCTAAGTACTGAAAACTTTCTTTAATAAAAGTTTGTCAAAACACTAGGATAGGGATACCCCTTTTTCCTGCCTTGAGATCAGACTGGTTGTTTCCCCGAGATCAACCATCCTCACCCAAATTCTGTACCTCCCAGCTACCTCCTTGTTAACTCCTTGTTTTCCTCCGAGAAACACTTTCTTTTTAAACTTAAATGCCCATACGCCTAGATCAGTGGCCTTTCCAACCGTCCATTACCGCGGACGCGGCTATTCGAATAGATTGACACTCTGCAGAGGTTGTACACTTTTCCACACTTATCGGTCTTTCCGCCGTGTCTCCCACAGCCCATCATACGACAGCATGTGGGGGTCCGGATAACACGATCAAAGCTTTCCACTATGTTTACCATAGTATCGGGGCCTCCCGGTAGATTTGTTCTCCCCGGCACCGTGTGCTCCACTAGACCTCTGGTCTTTCCTCGGGACGCCACACCGCCACGACAGGAGACCTGCCGTAATCGTCCGGCTGCTGGTCCGCATCAGTGTATTGTCTCTTACGGACACAACCCGGCTTCGAGGGCCCAGCCCTCAAAGATAGTATGAGAGAAGCCCCAATACTTAAATAGACAAGTTTCCGGCTAAACCCTACCCATGTCAGGTAGTGTGGTTGCACGGGTTAATTGTTCAAGCGGCTGCTAGGGCAGTACTTCTTTTTCAAAAACATCTCCACCTCCGACTGTTCCCAACAGTTTGGGTTTTCGTAAACATCTCCGACTGCTCCCAGCAAATCAGGTTTTATTAAACACTTGCTCGCCGATTGCTCCCAGCAACTCGAGTTTTCCTCCGGAAAGCATTTTTATCAAATCAGGCTCCCATCCTAAGTTTTGAGGTAAGAAAATAAGAGCACTACTAGAAAACTTGATCTTCTTGATGGAGTCTTCAACAACAAGGCTCATCAAGTAAAAACCTAACTTGTAACGCCTATAATCAGCTAGTAGATAATTTGGCCAAACCATATTTTGTAAAATAGTTTTAGGGTGGCCAGCTGCCACAAAAAGAAGTAAAGCATGCATTATTTTATTTTGAAAACAAAACATGCTTTGAGAACAACAGGATTTTGCACAAAGGTGGTGAGGTGGGCTTGCCTTGATCAATGGGTTGTAGGGGGTCTTGCTCTTCTCCGTAGTTGTGCTCAGCTACCTCGTACTGCTCCTCCTGTGCTAGTGGTTCTACCGTAACATGAAAGGTAACAACAAAACTAGAGTAAATCCTAAAATGCGTGTTCACAACAATCTAAAGTATAATATAAATCAACAAGCATTACAAAACAGAACCAACCACAGTATAGAGTCACACATCACAAACACAATCATAAGCAAAACACTCCAAACACATACTGCTATAATTTAGCCATACCATAGTCTATGCTAAACACAAACCAATAAAGTGTCACAACATTATTAGTATTTTTTCTACAAGTTCAAGAGTGGAGTTTAGGTTCTAGTTTATGAAGTTGATTAAGTTTAGACCCAAGTTTCAGATTATCTAAAAACCATCAATAGAAATAATTCATTTAAATGACAATTTACGGTGTTGTTTAATTGGAAAATGCATAACTCCTAGGATAATGCTTAGAAAATTAAATCCTTCTACCACAATACTCCTAGTTACTCTAGGAAGCTCTAAAAAATTAATTGTGCAACAAAAACTACTTTCAAACAGGAACTAAAAATCATCTAAAAGCTACTGGTGTCAAATCCAAAAAAGGATGTAGTTTCTGTTTTAGAGATCTCCTACATGCAAGGTTACTTTCTATGGAAAGGTATGGATTTTATATCTCTGTAGAAATTCGATTCACCTAATTTGGAGACTCCTACCTCAAGTTATAACAGATCTAGTGCAAAGTAAACTTTTCACCATTATTAATGTACAGAGAAAGATATAATTATTTTTGATGCCACACCAACTCTGCATGTTCAAGAAAACACACATCTAACCAACAAAATTAGTCTGACACCATTTGCACAACCAGATCTACCACAGACTAATTAATCCAAGCGCACAAAATTAACAGAAACTGGGAAATAATAAAAACCGAGAATAAAAATCGTCTACGGGCCAAAACTGGGCCGGATCTGGCTCGGGCGAGCACGGATCTGGGCGGCAAGTGGACTAGGTCGCCCCAACAGGGCACTGGCATGCCCCGGCATGGAAAACGGTCAACGGCCGCGCTCCGTTCAAAGGTGGTCGTAGATCTAAAGATCTACGGTCCCTGGTCGTCGTCTTCGACGCGACTGCGCCGTCGTCTTCCGAGAGTATTTCCTTAAGTACTTTTCTAAAACCAAAAACAGAAGAAAACAGGGAACTGGCACGGTGTCATCTTGTTAATAGGTTAGTCCCAGAAAATCCATAAAACTATATAAAATGCATATAAAACATGTAATAACTTGGTATAATATAGAATGGAACATAAAAATTTATAGATACGTTGGAGACGTATCAACATCACCAAGCTTAGTTCTTCTCGTCCCGAGTAGGCAAGAACGATAAAAGAATAATTTCTAAAGTGACATGCTTTAACACAATCTTGATCACGTAATATTATAAGGCTCATGTTATGAATGAAATGATTCAAGGCAATGATCTATAGTTTGCTAACAAATAGACAAGGAGTAAACAATTATATCATATGAGTAAAAACTTTTCATGAATTGTACTTTCAAACAAGCATTGATAAGATTTGCATAAGAGTTAACTCATAAAGAAATATTATCTAAGTAAAAGAGCATTGAAGCAGCAGAAAGGAAGATATAAGTTTAAGCATTGGCTTTCAACTTTGAACATGTATATCATATAGATAGTTGTCAACCCAATGGAATATAACGAGTGCAATAAGTAAGTATATAAGAATTGTTGCACACAGTTGACACAAGTATTTGCTTCGGGGATAGAAAGAAGTAGGTAAACTGACTCAACATAAAGTAAAAGATAGGTCCTTCGCTAAGGGAAGCAGATATACAAGCATGTGCTAGAGGTTCCTAGTTTTATAGGTTTTCAAAATTTAGAGCATAAAAGTAAGTTTTGAGCGGTGTTTGTCGTTGTCAACGAATGGTAATGGGAACTCTATCCCCCTTGTCAACCAGACGTTCTTAATGGCGACTCCCATGAAGGACGTTATTTCTACCCAAGGGCAGATCATCCCTCTTTTCTCTTTTGTTTAGACATGTAGTTTAGAACTAGTATCATTGCTTGACTGATTAGACCAGGGAAAAAATGTGAAGAGAATGCAGCGGTTAAAGTTGTAATTAATTGGGATTGGGCACCCCATTTGCTAGCTCTTTTTGCAAAATTAATAGATAAGCGGTGTACATGCCACTAGTCCAGTTGGTGAAAGTCTGTCTAAAAGCAAATGGCAAGGTTGATATCCGTAACACCACATACTTCCTCATGAGCTAATAAACATTGACACAAATAAGGGATATTAAATTTTGAATGAAACGTAGCACATGAAGTACTTACTTGGAATGGCAGGAAATACCATGTAGTAGGTAGGTATGGTGGACACAAATGGCATGGATTTTGGCTCATGGTTTTGGATACACGAGAAGTATTCCTCTCAGTACAAGGCTTTGTCTAGTAAGGTTGTTTGAAGCAAACCCAAGTATAAACTATGACAACAAGATGTATATAAAAATATATTGCAAGCATTATAAAACACTACATTGTCTTCCTTGTTGTTCAAACTCTTTAACTAGAAAATATCTAGACCTTACAGGTACCAAACATGCAAACCAAATTTCAACAAGTTTTACGGTAGTTCCTCACTTATAGGTTTGAACTACATGATGTAAAATATTAAACATGATCTACTTGAGAGCTCAAAACAATTGCCAAGCACCACAACTTACAAGATAACAATCCATAAGAGCACGTACATCTTTCTTTATACCATCTACCACATTTAGCATTTTCTGTTTCCAACCAAACACCAATCAACTTATTTAAAACATAAACTCTCCAAGTAATTAAACAATGAGATATGAGAGTATAACAAAATAAAACTAACATCTCTAGCAAGAGATGCATGAAAAACAAGAGCTAGAATGTATTGAAGTAACATAGAAGAATACTCAACGAATATAAGTGAAGAATACAGGTATTCACAAGAAAAGGCAGAGCGTGTCTCTCTCCCACAGAAGAAATTCTAGGGTACATTTTACGGAGAGAATGAAAATAAAAAAATAAAAACAAAAGCAAACAGTCACTTCACAAGCACAGAAGATGTGACAAAATTAAAATATAGTTTCATAAGAAAGGACCTGATAGTTTGTTGATGAAGAAGGGGATGCCTTGGGCATCCCCAAGCTTTGATGTGTCGGGGGGCTGCCCCCCGGGTAGGGGCAGATCCCGGAATAATTCAGTAATGAGCCAACAGTACTTGACCTTTGGTGAGAGCAAGGGACAACTCCTGGTGTGCTGAAGGGGCAACTTGACCCTTGAGCGCTGGTAGAGTGCGAAGTGCCTCCTGGCAGGCGCAAGGGTCAGCTCTAGCAACTATAAATAGACACCCCCTGCCTTCACAATGGCAGCAAAAGCATCAGCGGATGGTTCCTCTAAGAACTAGCTTCTTGAAGATGTCTTTGCTGGTAGGCTAAGACATCTTCGGGAGGCTAGGCCTAGAGATACTCATCCAGGGACGCACTCGGACGCCTCCGGAATGGATCTCGGATCTTGGGCTCCGAGGAGACTCCCGGAAGGAGGTGTATTCGGTTTTGCCGGATAGACAATCCGAGTAAGTGCTAACCGGAACGTCTATCTCGGTCTTGATCTTATGCAGGAGAGACTCACGGGGGCAAGCAAGGAGATAAACGGCATGAGGGATCCCGGTAGGCCGTCAACGGTCTGTAGCAGGCTTTCCCGCCTAATCCGGGGGGAGGTACCGTTCCGTCTGACACGGAAGCATGGTCACCTCCCGCCTGACACGGAAGCATGGTCACCTCCCGCCTGACACGGGAGCGCGTCAGGCGGTACGACAACGGTACGACAAGACACGACGTGCCTAGCCCGGCAATCCGGAAAAGGCTATCCGGGATGGGCAAAGACATGTCCTGTCTCTGACAGGGGGACAATGATGTTCCAGGACGGCGCCTGCTGTCCTCTCCGGGATGATGACGAAGGGGCTACGCCGGATAGCGCGGAGAGTAGGTCGCACTAGCCGGTGACGCCATGCGGTTAGGCCTGTCCGGTGGGGCCAAGCCGGATTAGGGTTTCCGGCCCTCCTGGGCGGAACTCTATAAAAGGCGCCATAACTGCTCCTGTGGAAAAGAGACCAACTTGGGAGCCAAAGCTGTAGTTGCATTCACTCCTAGAGCATTTACTTCTTCATACCTTGAGTTCATCTAGTTCTTCGTGTTCTCCACTTTGAGAGATCTAAGAGCAAGTTGTAGCCCTTGTACCACGATTATATAGAGAGGAAAGGCAGTAGTAGGGGTGTTACCTCCTCACGAGGGCACTGAACCTGGGTATATCGTCTGTGTGTTGAGTGCCTTCGTGCATTTGTTCTTGTTTGTTAGATCTTCCCCGTATCGTATTGCTCTTGTTCCTAGTTCTTGGGAGATCTCGGTTGTACCGGGATCCTCCCCGTGTGGGCTATTCAGCTCGCTATCCCTCCCCGGATCCACCAACGTCCATCGGCCCCACACATTAGCCATCCTATGGCATCTGCCGTGACACCACCACGACAGTTGGCGCCCACTGTGGGGCCGACAGAGGCGTTGGCTGGTGTACACATCCGGACGGGCTCCCCCGTTCAGTTTGACATTCGGGTTCTCTCTGGCCTTGTCGTAAGGCTAGGGGAGATGGACTTTGTCTGCGACAACGCAGGATGCTTCCGGAATAGACCCTTTCCGGTGAACGGATGCCTCATTGACTTTGGTGGTTTCACCACCTACGTCGCCACCGAAGTTATCTGTAGCTACCCGGACGTGGTCCTGGAAGCTGAGGATCCTCCCATGCTCTGCGCTACTCGGGGTCTGCGTGCCGGTCGCCCCCTGAGTTCCATCGCGGTGATGATGGTCGGGGCAACCGAGGAGGAGTACCAAGACGCTGACGGCGATGCCGGGAGCGGCCACATCCGTTTGGCCAAACCTCCTCAGGAAAGAGGTGCGGCCCGAGATGACGATCCACAACCATCCCAGCCACGACGTCGCCCGGATCCCCTCTCGGGTCTGGTGGCCAAGTTGGTTGTCCCTGTAACAGCTGAAGCAGACACCCAGGCCACGTCGGCTGATTTGGAGGAGCAGCGGAGGTTGCTACTCGCGGAAGCACAGGAGATCGCCGAGACCCGTCGCGAGCTCAATGCTAGCCTCCGGGAGTACAATGAAGCTCACGGATTCCTTAAGATAGACTCCCGGGACAAGCGCATCACGGATCTGCGCAAGAAAGGAAGAATGGTGAATGATGAGCTGGCAGGTGGAGCCGCCACCAGTCACACGGGAAGCCAGATCTCAGCGGGGAAGCCGGTGTACAGCTTGCCGGCGAAAACTCTTAGGGCTGCCGAAGCCGCCATGGCCGAGTTGGTAGGGTTATCCGGTGAGGCTCTACGCAAGCAACAGGAGCGGGTGAACGAGTTGGTGATCGAGGCCAACCGTCAGAATCAGGCCTTCAAGAAGAAGAACCCCGGGGCAGGATCCCAAGTGCACTCAGCTAGACCCAATAGCCAGAAATCGGACGGAGAGGCCTCTTCCCCGCATCCGAGCAGAAGCAAGAGCAAGAGCAAGAGCCGGAGCCGGAGTCGAGGTTCCGGGAAGTACAAGCAGTTACAGGCCTATGACCCGGCCTTCGCCGGCATCCAGCAAGCCGGGCAGCGTAACTCGGGGCAGGCGGGAAGTACCCGTGAAGGTGGCAACCTGGGTGTAGGAAACAATAACCCGGCTAGCCGTGGTAATCCACCCCGGGACCCTCATCATGTTCAGGGAAACCCGCGAAGGGAGGTCGTCTCTGTCCCGCAGCAGGCTGTGATCCCGGCACAAAACCGGTTCAACGATGGCAACTCGAGACTACAGCAGCTCGGATACCAGCCCGACGAGAACCCTTTGGGATCTCGGATAGGAACCAGACAGCTGAATCCGGCAGATGCCAGATTCCGGCTCGACCGAATTCACCAATCCGAGCTAGTGGAAGAGCAAGGGCCTCCGGGACCTGCCTGCTTTGGACCCCGGATCATGCGGGAACCACCTGTCCGGAATTTTCAGCTCAACCGTGGTGCTAAGACCTATGACGGCAGCAAGAAGCCGGAGGACTGGCTAACCGACTATGTAACTGCAGTAAGCATAGCCGATGGAAACAGACGCTGGGCGGTACGATACGTACCGTAGATGTTGGAAGGACCTGCCCGAATCTGGTTGAACAACTTGAGAACTGGCAGCATAGACTGCTGGTTAGATTTCGAGGAGGCATTTATCAGCAACTTCACCAGCACGTACAAAAGGCCAAACAGGCCTCAACAGCTCGCCATCTGTAGGCAAAGGAGTAACGAGACTGACCGGGAGTATCTTACCCGGTGGAGCAATATTCGCAATTCTTGCGAAGGAGTGGTAGAGGCACAGACCATCTTCTAGTTGGCACAAGGATGTCGGCATGGCTCAATGATGTGGCAGAAGTTGCAAAGAAAGATGCCGGCAACCTTGGCAGAGACCATGCGCATCGCCGATACCTACACGCTTGGAGATCCCATGCAACCCCTGGTGGATGTCGGTGACTCCAACAGGAGGAATGCGGGACCTCAGCGTTCGGGACCGAGCAGGAGCCATGATCGCCAGGATTTTGGCCAGAAAAGGAATCAGCCCGAGTACCACCATGCCGCACAGCACGTCGCAGCAGTGACCCGGGAGCAAGAGGATGCCGGCAACAGTCAACGTCAAACAAGTGGCCCGGCTTGGGGTCAAAGTCAGGAAGTGCAAAAGACTTGGGTGGAACAAAAGAAGCCCCTGACCTATGAGGAAATGCTGAACAAGCCATGCTGCTACCATACTCTGGAGGCCAACAAGCCCGCGTACCACTCTACTCGGTAGTGCAGCTGGTATCAGCGCACATTGCAGGAGGGCAGCTCGGGAGCTGTTCGGTCGAGCGCTCCGGCGTGTCGCCCCAACATTCCGAGACCCCCTCCTCCGACATCGGGGGCCAACGCGATCCGGATCAATCAGCCTCAGCGAGGACCCCCACCTCGGCCAGTGAATATGGTGCACACCCGGAATGACAACGGTGCAGGCCCCAGTAACCAAGCCGGACAGCAGCAGGGCAACTACCGGGAGGCACATCAAAGCTATGTGGTGACCGAGCCCACTGACCGGAGGAGTGTCCGGCAGCGTGCCCTGGAGGTGAACGCCGTGATCCCGGCGGTACCCAAGTTCTTTCACTGGTCCGAGATGGAAATCACGTGGAGCCGGAAGGATCATCCCAGGGTTATGCCTAAGCCGGGGGCGTACGCCTTGGTGGTGGACCCAACATTTGTCGGACCAAGCCTCAATGTCCGCTTCAGCCGGGTTCTGATCGACAATGGCAGTGCCATTAACATCATGTACAAGGACACGATGCTGAAGCTGGGGGTGTCCATGAACACCTTGTTGCCTACCGAGACGACCTTCCACGGCATTGTGCCCGGAGTCTCTTGCTCACCCATGGGAAAAATCTGTGTTGAAGTGTTGTTCGGAACCCGGGAGAAGTGCCGAACCGAGAGCTTGGAATTCGAGGTCGTGGACCTCGAAAGCCCGTATCACGCACTGATCGGCAGGCCAGCCCTGGCCAAGTTCATGATCTCGACTCACATGGGCTACCTGAAGATGAAGATGCCGGGACCTAACGGCGTAATCACCATCTCGGAAGACCACAAGCGCTCCATGGAGTGTGCCTCGGCGGGGTCATGCTTAGCTGAGTCCCTGGTGATCGCGGAGGAAAAGAAGAGGATCCAGCAGGTGGTGGCAATGGCCAAGACCTCCCAACTCGGAATGCCCGGGATGGTGAACCCGGAGCAGGGTGCATCATTCCAGCCCCCCAAGGAGACCAAGAAGGTGGGTGTGGACCCCAGCAACCCGGAGCGCCAAGTTATCATTGGCAGCAACCTGGACAGCAAATAGGAAGGCGAGCTCGTCGACTTCCTCCTTGAGAATCGGGATGCTTTTGCGTGGTCGAATGACGATCTGCAAGGTGTCCCGAGGGAGTTGGCTGAGCACTCTCTGTTTGTTAGACCGGATGCAAAGCCGGTGAAGAAACCACCTAGGCGCCTCTCGGATGAAAGAAGAGTTGTCGTCATGGAGCATCTGGCTATACTGCTGGCCGCCGGATTCATAATGGAAGTACTGCACCCGGATTGGATATCGAATCCGGTCCTGGTAGAGAAGAAGAAGGATGATCCCCTCCTGCTTAAGGTGTGGCGCATGTGCATCGACTTCACCAACCTCAACAAAGCATGCCCGAAGGACCCCTTTCCACTGCCCCGGATAGATCAAGTGATAGATTCCACTGCCGGGAGTGAACTTTTGACTTTTTTAGATGCCTATTCTGGTTTTCACCAGATACCTTTGAATCCGGATGATCAATTGAAAACTGCTTTTATTACCCCTTATGGGGCTTATTGCTATCGTGTCATGACTTTCGGTTTGAGAAATGCTGGTGCTACATACCAGAGGTGCATGCAGAAATGTTTGCATGACCAGATAGGCCGGAATGCCGAGGTCTATGTCGATGACATAGTCATAAAGACAAAAGAAAGAGCCTCACTGATAGATGATCTGAGGGAGACATTTAAGAACTTAAGAAGATTCCGGATGAAATTGAACCCGGAGAAGTGCACATTTGGTGTTCCGGCGGGGAAGTTACTCGGTTTCCTCATCTCAAGTCGGGGAATCGAGGTCAACCCGGGTAAAATTCGTGCTATCGAGAGCATGAAATTGCCCGTGCGTCTCAAAGATGTGCAGAAGTTCACTGGTTGTCTTGCGTCCTTAAGTCGGTTTGTGAGTCGACTTGGGGAGAAGGCCTTGCCCCTGTACCAATTGATGAAGAAAAGCAAAACATTTGTTTGGACCCCGCAGGCTGACGCGGCGTTCAACGATTTGAAGAGGATGCTCTCAACAGCACCCGTGTTGGCATCCCCGTTACCCAAGGAACCTATGCTGTTGTATATTGCTGCAACCAACCGGGTAGTCAGTGTGGCAATGGTGGTAGAGAGGGAAGAAGGGGGCAAGCTGATACAAAGGTCGGTGTATTACCTCAGTGAGGTGATCTCGGAATCCAAGCAGAACTACCCACACTACCAGAAGATGGCGTATGGAGTATACATGGCAGTGACCAACCTCAAGCACTACTTTCAAGAGCACCCAATCACAGTGGTGTGCGAAGCTCCTCTGAACGAGATCATCGGTTGCAAGGACGCTAGCGGCCAGGTAGCCAAATGGGCCATCCAGTTGTCTCCGTACGCTCCGGCGTATGAGAGACGAGATGCCATCAAGTCGCAGGCGCTGCCGGACTTTTTGGTAGACTGGGCCGAGATGCAATATGAACCTCCGATGCCGGATTACAATTTCTGGAGGATGCATTTTGATGGCTCAAAGGCTAAGATCGGGTTGGGTGCCGGAGTGGTCCTCACTTCACCAAAACAGGATGTACTGAAGTATGTTCTGCAAATCCATTTCCGGGCATCTAACAACGTCGCGGAATATGAGGCCTTGGTTCATGGACTGAATGTCGCCAGGGAGATCGGCATCCGCCGGATAGAATGTTTTGGTGATTCCGATCTCGTAGTACAGCAGGTGTCGGGGAATTGGGATGCGCTTGATGCAAACATGGCCTTATACAGGTTTCATGTGCAGAAAATATCCGGATTTTTCGAAGGATGCGAGTTCAAGCACATACCAAGAGGAGAAAACGAGGCAGCGGATGTCTTGTCCAAGCTAGGGTCATCTCGGGATGCCATCCCACCCGGGATAGCTCTGGAGCATTTGAGGAAGCCATCTATTCAACCCTCACCCGAGTCGGATTCTATCTTCATCCCCAAGGAGCCTGGTTCAGATGCCATACCCATGGAAGTAGATGTCGGGAGCATCACATCGAACCCGGGGACTGCGTCACTGTGCTCAGAGAGGCAAAGAAAGATGATGATGGAGGTGATATCGGCAGAGCCAATGGACATAGACGCTCCCGTGTTCCTGGTTCGACCTGTCCCGGAATGGGCACAGCCCATTATGGCTTACATCTTGGAAGGAACCCTCCCGGATAATGAAGTGGAAGCCCGACAGATAATGCGAAGGTCAAAAGCATACACCGTCATCAATCAAGAGTTGTACAAGAGGAGTGTCACGAAGGTACTCCAGAGATGTGTAGAACCGGCAGAAGGACAAGAGATGCTCCTAGAAATACATCAGGGGGAGTGTGGACATCATGCATCATCCCGGGCCCTGGTGGCGAAAGTGTTCCGACATGGGTTCTACTGGCCCACCGCGTTACAGCAAGCAGAGGACATTGTCCGGAAGTGTAGAGGATGCCAGAGGTTTGCTCACCGGATACATATGCCGGCGTCAGCACTGAAGACTATCCCTATCACTTGGCCATTTGCAGTATGGTGTTTGGATATGGTCGGGCAATTCAAACCGGCAAGAGGCAATATGACGCACATACTGGTCATGGTAGATAAATTCACCAAGTGGATAGAGGTCAAGCCAATCCGGAAGTGTGATGGACACACCGCTGTGCAATTCCTGAAAGACATCATCTTGAGATACGGATACCCGCACAACATTATCACGGATAATGGCACCAATTTTGCTGTGGGGGAATTCGCTCGATTTTGTGCTGAGAAGGGAATCCGGCTGGATGTAGCATCAGTTGCACACCCGGAAGCGAACGGGCAAGTAGAAAGAGCAAATGCCTTGGTCTTGGCCGGCATCAAAGCTCGCTTGATCGAGCCACTGTTGAGAACTCCGGGATGCTGGATAGAGGAGTTACCGGTGGTTTTGTGGGGTCTCCGGACTACACCGAATAGATCTATCGGGTACACGCCTTTTTTTATGGTATACGGTGCCGAGGCAGTACTCCCAACCGACATACAATATGATTCACCGAGAGTGACAATGTTCACTGAGACCGAAGCAAGGGAGGCCCGGGAAAATGATGTTGATTTACTTGAGGAGGCAAGAGAATTGGCACTTTCTCGGTCTGCGATTTACCAGCAAAACCTCCGCCGCTATCATAGCCGGAAGGTGCACCCGAGATTGTTCCGAGAAGGAGTTCTTGTGCTAAGGCTCATCCAACGCACGGCCGGGATGCATAAGTTGTCGCCTCCATGGGAGGGACCTTTTGTGATAAGCAGAGCATTGCACAATGATTCTTATTACCTTGTAGATGCACAGGAAGCTAGAAAAGGTGTAATGGACAAATCCGGAGAGGAAACCAAACGTCCATGGAATGTAGCTCATCTTCGACCCTTTTACTCATAAAGGGCTCAGTGTATGATGTACTTAAATTTTTATGTATTAATGAAAGTAGGGCACCCCGGGAGGAACCCGGGGACTGCCTTGTTGTGTGCCCATTTACTTTGTCCAGTGTATTTGTTATTTCATACCGGCATCTCGGGAAGGAACCCGGGGATTGCCGAGTACCTATTTTTGGTGTTATTTGTATGTCGGGAAAGTTTCGAGTTTGATTCTCAAAGTCAGAGTAATGTATGTCATGTGAAATCATCTTGTGACTCGACTGACGCACGCCGAAATGGTAGTCAAGATCAAAGAGAATCAAATGTGGGGAACACGAAAATGGTCTCGGGGACTCGGAGCAGGAACTTATCCGGCATACCTGTTTTTGCTAACCCAGTTATTTTTTATGTCGGGAATTCGGTTAGCCAGAACTCGGATTGTCTTAAGTAACGTATGCCGTATATGGACTTTTGTGACTCGACTGTCGAATGCCGAAATGGTAGACAAGAGCAGAAATTACCTAAGTACGGTAAACATGAAAAGCAACTCGGGGACTCGTGACAGAATAAATCGACATAGCTTGTTCGGATAGATAATTCAGTACAGAACGTAAATGTTAAATAGTATATGTTACATCTTGCACCCGGCATCCCGGGGATTTAACAATTCTACTCTTAAGTTTTTCTAAATGGTAGGAGAAGCCGGCTTCTCGGCGGTGGCAGCAGTAGGAGCAGCAGTCTCGGGAGCAGATGCGGGAGCAGCAGTGGCTTCAGAACCGGCAGCAGTACTCGGGGCATCTTGGCGCACCTCGGCCCGGGAGGCCTCGGGTGGCGGAGGAGTTGCAGCATCCCGGGGAACCACGGTCTCGGTCGCAGCAACAGAGGCAGCATCATCCTCCTTCGGGATCTCACCATCCACGTCGCCGGTCGCGCCAGTTTCTTCGTCATCCTCGTAGTCGGATTCGGAATCGGAAGCAAGGACGCTGGCGGTGAAGGCGCGAATATTCGACCAAGAGGCGATGCGATGCGCCACTTCTTGTCGCCGCTGGACCTTAGCCGGATCGCTGCACCACGGTGAGATGGTGCGCAGACGCTGGATCACCTCCAAGTCGAGACCTTCGTACCAACTCAGTACTTGGGTCATGACCTGATCGGCACCAGCCCGCGCACCGGAGCGTTTCCAAGCATGGACACGCCTCTCGGCACATCGGAGTGCGCTCGCGAGTTCACCGACCAAGAGCGTCGCGCTGATACCCGGCCACAGCGCGCCATGAACATCGATCGCGGCGCTGAGCAGCTCCGTCCCGATCGACCGGAGAGGCACTATCCGGGCCTTCAGGGCGGTGAGGTGGTCCTCAATATCCCAAGCATCCGAGACAGGACCCTTCCCGGCGCGCTTCTCTCGAGCGGCAGCAACAGCAAGGGCGGCAGCCTCGCGAGAGGGCTCGAATTCCCCTTTAAAAATAAGAGCTGTCAAGCGGCTAGGTCATAAGAAAAGCAACAAGAAAGAAAGAAAGCAACGAAAAAAGGGGATGTCGGTCCACTTACTGTTGAGATCCCGGTTCAGTACAGTTAGCTCGGAGAGCCAAGTATCGGATCGTGACCGGAGAAGAGCCAGCCCGGTCTCGGCGAGATGCGCGCGCTCCTCGGACTGATCCAAGGTCTCCTTTTGTTTCTTCGTCGCCTCCACGAAGCGCGTCTTCATCTCGGTCGCAACAGCTCTGGCCTTTTCAAGCTCGCCATTGAGCCGCGCGATCTCGGCCTGCGCGGTAGCAAGTGCGGCCTTCTGATCCACCGAGATCTTGGGCGCGGCATCTCGCTCCTCCCGGAGGCGCCCCTCGCACTTCTTGGACTGACCGAGGTCAGCAAGAACCCGGTTGAAGATGCTGCCGCGTTTCTTACTGCACTCCTGAAATCAAGACAAAGAAGAACGAGTCAATCTGGGGAAAAATATAAGGAACTCGAGAGATTCCGAAATCAGTAACAAGCTACCCGGTTGGGAGGATCTCGGGGACTCGGTGTCCGAGTCCTGAAATTTTCTCTAAGATTGGAGCCTAGTGGTCTGCTATTCGGTGGAATCTAGAGCACTAAGCACCAATCTCGGGGACTAGTGGAGATGGAGCAAATTTTGAAACAAGCTACCCGGTTGGGAGGATCTCGGGGACTCGGTGTCCGAGTCCTGAAATTTTCTCTAAGATTGGAGCCTAGTGGTCTGCTATTCGGTGGAATCTAGAGCACTAAGCACCAATCTCGGGGACTAGTGGAGATGGAGCAAATTTTGAAACAAGCTACCCGGTTGGGAGGATCTCGGGGACTCGGTGTCCGAGTCCTGAAATTTTCTCTAAGATTGGAGCCTAGTGGTCTGCTATTCGGTGGAATCTAGAACACTAAGCACCAATCTCGGGGACTAGTGGGGAAGGAACAAATATTTATTGGAGAAAGAAAGGGAACAAACTTACCTCGGTCACCCGAGTAACATCCAGCGCGGCCACCTGGAGAGCGTGCAGAGCTTGCGCGTTGCGGCTTGGGCCGGCAGCGTGCAAGTCCCCCACGGTCTCGGAGGCGTCAGCGGCAATCCAGGCCTGGTTGTATTCATTAACAACGTGTATGCCGGAGCCGCCGGGCGCGCGAGCAGCAACAACGTCCCGGGATCGTGAAGGCACAAAGGAGCTTACGGTTGCTCGCAACATCCGCAGGGCGGCAGTAGGGATCTCGGCGGGAGGTGGTGGTAACGGGGAAAACTTACCTGTGCGTAGGGCCAAGTCTTGGGCCGAGGATGTCGGGGCAGCAGTAGGTTTGGCAGAAGTTGTTTTCTCCCCGGCAACCTTGGTACGCGCTTTCGCGGCAGGTGGATCAGCTTGCCGGGAAGAAGCTGCGGGTTGTTTCTCCGGGGCGGTCTTGTTCGCAGCTTGCCGGGAGGGACCGCGTGGCACGAGCTGCCGGGGAGGGCTCAGGATCTCTGCCTCAAGCCCGGGCACCCTGCGCGGACTCTCCGGAAGAAGGATGTCTTCCGAGGTAGTCGTGGCCTGCACTGGGGTCTCGTCGACCACCGGACGTGTATCCGGAGTCGCAACAGTAGCCGGTGCGGCACCGGAAGCAGGAGGCTCGATTCTTTGAGTAGAAGGACGAGGTGGAGAAGAGGCAGCCCAAGGCGGGCTGGGAGTCCGAGATCCAGGAGGAGGGGAGACAAAGGATGACGGGAGGTCGAGTGCGTCCCTGAAAGAAATATCTCAGTAAAAATTTATGGAGAAGACAAGGTCAGGTGGCACAAAGTAAAGAAAATATACCCGGAATCCACAGTGGGAGGACCCTTCCTCCGGCGTCGAGGCTTCTCGGTCGTTTGTTTGTTCGGCTTGCTCCTCTTGGGAGGGTTGCCGGAGTCATCGGCGGCGTCGGTGTCGGAAGCCACACGCTTCCGGCTCTCAGCGCGTTTGGTCGCGACCGTGGTTTCGGAACCACTGCTGAAGCCCAATTGAGGGGGAGAGCGTCAATCACATCGAGAATTTGACAGTCAATCTCATCCTCTTCATCCGAAGAAATCGAAATAGCCTCTGAGGTGGAAGGGTTACCCGGGGCGGCAGCTTTGACTAGAGGAATAGCGAGATGGTCCTAGCCGTCGGGATCCTCTCACGGCATCTTAGCCGGTACCGGAATGTTCGGCACGAAATTCCCGTTGGCGTGGATCGCGTCCTCCTCGGCTTGCCGCTCGAATAACTGCGCAAATAAATCACCACATGATAACCATGTCGGTTTCCAGCAGAACCCGGGTGCGAATGCAATTGTGCGAAAGACAGACAGGAGCACCTGTTTCAATGGTTTTTTCCGGGATCCCCCAATGACACCCCAAACATACTCATCCGACATCTTCGTCCGAGCAATAGCTCGAACGCGTCGGACGACCGCGGGACGATCCAGGGGGAAAATACTGGTTATGGTGGGATCATAGCTCTCATCCATATGGCACATCTTGTGCACTCGGGTTTGTAGAGGGCAGACGCGGCGGATAATGAAACAGCGCAAGAGATCGTCGCCGGTCATCTTGTTGGTCAGCACCGCGAGGACGTCGTGCATACACCTGACCTCCTCGGTGTCGGGGAATCGTTTCCAGAGGTTGAACTTGCGGGGAGGACCAATGGCGAACTCCGGCAAGTTTATGAAATCCGGATTCGACGACCCCGGAGCATCTCCCGAGCTCTCCCGGTTTTTCACATAGAAGAAGTTGCGCTGCCACTTCCGGCAGGATTCTAGTCCTTTGACTATAGGGAATCTGGAGTCAGCTCGGGGGATGATGGTGGCCGCTCCGCAGTCGACCAAGTCTTTTACTTTCTGATCCGGATTGGGGATGACTTGGCGACGAAGGATGAAGTACCTGGCCCAGAGATCCAGGAATGGCCATACACCGAGATATGCTTCCGTGTAGGTGGTGAAGACCGAAAGCATCATGATGGCGTTAGCTGGGAGATGATGGGGTTGGAGGCTGTAGGTGTCGAGGAAGTCGCGGAAGAAGGGGCTAGCCGGAAGCCCAAACCCGCGCTCCAAGTGCGTGAGGACTACAACGTATTCCCCGGGTTGGGGTTCCGGTTGAACCTCGTCCTCCGGAAGACGGCTCTCAACTTCTGGCGGAATCCGGTGAGTCCGGTACAGCCAGTCTAGTCCGCCTGTTTGGTCTCGGATCCATCCCAGCACCCCCAGATACTTTCTTCACCCATGCCGGAGAAGTCCGCAGATGTATCCGGGCTAATCTGCAGGCGCAGCTGCACTTAGTCGGAATTAGTCTATCGGGAGCTAAGATGCCGGATCGCAAACTCCTAAACACAACCGAGTTCCTGGCAAACAAGATCTACCGCGTGCTGATAAATCAAAACTAAAAGGAGGAAAATAGGCTCGGGCTAAACTCAAACGAGGCATAGTGCGGGCAAAAGGTCTAAGTCCTACCGCAACGGTGCATCCCCGCCGCGCGCCCCGTGCGCGCCGCTCGAATCGTGCTCGCCGGCGGCGGTGCAGTCGCGCGTGTGTTAGGGCATGACCGAGCGCGAAGCATCGTTCCAGTAAAGAAGATCATCGGGGCGGAGAGAAGAACTCACCGGAGAAGAGGAGGCCGATGACGCGCAAGAGGAACGGCGGCGTTCGGGCTCCGGCGACCAGCGAGAGCGGCAACGTTCGGGCTACGGGAACAGCTATGGCGGCGCGCTCGAGACGACGGGGACGGAGGAGTGAAGGAGAGGAAGAAGAAGAGGTGACCGTTCCGGTCCCCTATTTATGGGGTGATTCCGGAGCGGTTTCCAGTTTTCCCGCCCACGATCTCCACGATCGTGGGTGGGATCCATTCTGTGCAGCGCGCCACGTGGCGCTCGCCGGAGCGCCCGATCCGGCCACACCGAGGGACACACGGCCCCAACGGTTGGGCTTCGGATCGGCTGCGGCTCCCGGCGCGCGAACCCGAGCGACGGCGTGGTCGGTCAGATGCACTCGAGTGCGTTTCTGATCAGACGGGACGTCGGGTGGGACCCAGCTCGAGATCTCGAATTCAATGCAGAGCCAACGGTCAAGATTCGCTGAGACTGCAGTATCCGGTTACAGGCTTCGTCTTCCGGTTGAAACGATCTCGGGAAAAACCGATCTCGGCATCTAGTCGAAGGATAATATCATATATTCTCAGAAGATAGTTGTTATTAAAGCTGATCCCGCACATCATCCGAGGTCGCTGTGCCGCACCAGCTTCGGGGACTAGTGTCGGGGGGCTGCCCCCCGGGTAGGGGCAGATCCCGGAATAATTCAGTAATGAGCCAACAGTACTTGACCTTTGGTGAGAGCAAGGGACAACTCCTGGTGTGCTGAAGGGGCAACTTGACCCTTGAGCGCTGGTAGAGTGCGAAGTGCCTCCTGGCAGGCGCAAGGGTCAGCTCTAGCAACTATAAATAGACACCCCCTGCCTTCACAATGGCAGCAAAAGCACCAGCGGATGGTTCCTCTAAGAACTAGCTTCTCGAAGATGTCTTTGCTGGTAGGCTAAGACATCTTCGGGAGGCTAGGCCTAGAGATACTCATCCAGGGACGCACTCGGACGCCTCCGGAAGGGATCTCGGATCTTGGGCTCCGAGGAGACTCCCGGAAGGAGGTGTATTCGGTTTTGCCGGATAGACAATCCGAGTAAGTGCTAACCGGAACGTCTATCTTGGTCTTGATCTTATGCAGGAGAGACTCACGGGGGCAAGCAAGGAGATAACCGACATGAGGGATCCCGGTAGGCCGTCAACGGTCTGTAGCAGGCTTTCCCGCCTAATCCGGGGGGAGGTACCGTTCCGTCTGACACGGAAGCATGGTCACCTCCCGCCTGACACGGAAGCATGGTCACCTCCCGCCTGACACGGGAGCGCGTCAGGCGGTACGACAACGGTACGACAAGACACGACGTGCCTAGCCCGGCAATCCGGAAAAGGCTATCCGGGATGGGCAAAGACATGTCCTGTCTCTGACAAGGGGACAATGATGTTCCAGGACGGCGCCTGTTGTCCTTGCCGGGATGATGACGAAGGGGCTACGCCAGATAGCGCGGAGAGTAGGTCGCACTAGCCGGTGACGCCATGCCGGTTAGGCCTGTCCGGTGGGGCCAAGCCGGATTAGGGTTTCCGGCCCTCCTGGGCGGAACTCTATAAAAGGCGCCATAACTGCTCCTGTGGAAAAGAGACCAACTTGGGAGCCAAAGTTGTAGTTGCATTCACTCCTAGAGCATTTACTTCTTCATACCTTGAGTTCATCTAGTTCTTCGTGTTCTCCACTTTGAGAGATCTAAGAGCAAGTTGTAGCCCTTGTACCACGATTATATAGAGAGGAAAGGCAGGAGTAGGGGTGTTACCTCCTCACGAGGGCCCTGAACCTGGGTATATCGTCTGTGTGTTGAGTGCCTTCGTGCATTTGTTCTTGTTTGTTAGATCTTCCCCGTATCGTATTGCTCTTGTTCCTAGTTCTTGGGAGATCTCAGTTGTACCGGGATCCTCCCCGTGTGGGCTATTCAGCTCGCTATCCCTCGCCGGATCCACCAACGTCCATCGGCCCCACACATTAGCCATCCTATGGCATCTGCCGTGACACCACCACGACATGATGCTTGAGTCTTCCTGAAATATATCAGGAGTGACCCACCGGGGCATCCCCAAGCTTTGTCTTCTTGATCACATTATATCATCCTTCTCTCTATCCTTGAAAACTTCCTCCACACCAAACTTAGAGTAAACTTCATTAGAGGGTTAGTGTACGAAAAATTATGATATTATGTAGGAACAGAATTGCTACCAATGCTACTGGACATTAGATACAGCCACTGATACTTCATAGAACAAAAGATCTATTCAAAATAGCAAAAGAGGCATTGCAAAATAAATGACAGAATCTGTCAAAAACAGAACAGTCCGTAACGACGAATTGTTTCGAGGCACTTAGCTTGCTCTGATCAGAAAACTCAACACTAACGAAAGTTGCATATATATCAGAGGATTACGCACAAAAAATGGCAGGTCATTTGGATTGTTCTTTGAAGAGTTATGAATTTAACGGTGATCAGCAGAAAAACTGTTCCTGCATAGGAATCCAAATTTAGCATCAACTTTCAATTAGAGGCTTATCTTGAAACAACAATGCAATAAACTAAAGATACAAATGAATTGCTCCCATAAGCGCTTTTCTTTAAAGCTTCTTAGCTAGACAAGGAGATTCTTAGATGCTCTCATAAAAATGAGAGTTGAAAAACATAGGAGAGCTTCAAGAGGTAATCATCAAACAAATTTAACTCTAACCCACTTCCTATGCAAAGGGAGTCTTTTGATAGAATACATTATTGAAACATAAAGCAACTATCACATAAAGATGAAACAAATGAAACTTCAAAACTTCCAACATAAAGGGAGGTGTTTTAGTAACTTGAAAACTTTTACAACTGTGTTTTTCTCTCTCGTGATAACTTTCAGTAGCATCATTGATAAAATCAATAATATAACCATCACATGAAACATTCTTATCATGATCCATATGCCTAAAAGTATCATTATCTCCCTCATAAGAAAAGTTATTCTCATTAATAACAAGGGGAGTAGGATCATCATAAAGAACCTGAACATGATGGACAAGTTGTATATTAAAAGGCTGATTTGAGTAATTCCTCTATAATTATGACAAGTTTCAAGGATAATTGTAATTATAACCCATGTCATAGTATTCTTTATAATTATCATAGACCGGAGGCTTAGTATCATCATAAGCAATAGAATAGTTATCCTCTAAAGTGTGTTTATTTGTAAACATGTCGTCATTTTGACTAGAAGGGGATGTATCAAATATATAATCACTAGTAGCAAAAGGATTTTCAAACACCTCATCACCGAGCTCAAAGCTCTTTATATCATCATGGGAAGGAACATGGATAGTATTAATAGTGCAGCAATTATTAACATCATCATTTTCAGAATTAGTATCCCAAAGATCTGCAATGTCAAAAGAAGTGTGTTTTTCCCAATCATGATCACCAATATAAATAACAGACATAGGTACATCATCAAGTTCAAAATCCTCGAATTAAGAATTATAAGTATTAATTGTAACGGGAACAACAAGTTTAAGAGAAGATGTCGTTTCCTCTCTCCTTTCACTCCTCTACTTCTTCCTCCTCTTTCCATTTTTCTTATTCTTTTCCTCCTTTAGAGGGAGAGGCTCGAAAGGAAGCTTCTCCACATAACCTGGTTTAGTATTAGAGACAATGGAAGAAACTTGGGGAAATTCCCCTCTTTCATTAATTAGATGAAAACACAGATTAGTCATGTCATACTTTGGTGATGTCGCATCCTTATAATATTTTGTATGTAGGTGTTAGCATGGCAATTATTAACACAATAGAGATAGCATCCATGCAACAAATCTTCCATATCAATATCACTCATATTTAACAAAGAAGTTTTTCTTGATATTTCTTCATACCCCAAAAATAATGTAAGTTCATCATTTTGATTAGGAGTGATCATGTTATCACAAAATTCTCCTACAATATCCTTATTAGAATGTGAGCATTGAAATTTTAAATGACCTTTTTCATAGCAAAGTTCACAAATAAAAGGATAGGTGGCACAAATTGTGTTTCCAATATCTCTTAAAACCAACCTCTAGTATTTTCATTCCTATGATGGATACAATATTCATCTTCAATTTGATTAATTCCACAAGGTCTATGCATTCCCACAAAAATTAACATGCTTGTAAGACATAGTATTATCAGAAGTTTGAGCATGTTTATCGCAATCATTTTTGATGCAAGTGTCTCTGAAAGGTTCATGATACACGTCCTAGTTTTCTTTAGGAACATTAATATGAGAAGCAAAGGTTCTAAAATAATCAACAATAATATGAGAATCAAAGCCATACTTAGCATTAAGCTCTTGAAAATCTGCAGTTTCAACACAAGACTTAATGCAATCATATTCATAGTTTACACCTGATTCTTTACCTTTGTCATTCTCCCAATCTTCAGCATTGTTTCGAATTGTTTCAAGGAGATCCCATTTAGCTTCAACCTCCTTACTTGTGAAAGAGCCCTCCGAACAGGCATCTAGATAATCCTTGCAATGTCCTGAAAGTCTTGCGTAAAAAATATTAACTATCATTTTATCAGGAAGCTCATGGTTATGACATTTGAGTTTTAATGTTTTCAGCCTTCCCCAGGCTTTAGCAATGCTTTCTCCTTCAAGAGGCCAGAAATTATATATAGAATTACGATCTTGGTGAATCTCACTTGTAGGATAAAATTTAGAATAAAAGAGAGATACAACCTCCTCCCATTCAAGAGAGTGCCTATCCTTCAACAATTTATACCAATGCGCAGCTCTCCACCAAGTAATAGAGAAAATAATTTCTTCTTAACTTTGTCCATTGAAATACCTTCACACTTGAACAACTCACATAATTCATGTAAAAATAGCAAATGATCACCACGATGGACAGTTCCATCCCCTACATAGCGGTTATCCATAACACGGTCAATAATTTTCATAGGTATTTTAAATGGCACTATTTCTTCAGGTGTTTTTAGAATATCACAAGCATCATTAAAATTATCACATATTGGAGGTAAAACATTATCAAGGCTAAACAATTGCTCCAAAGCTGAGGAGCAAAAAAGTTTGTTTGGGTTAAACTAGCTCCCCCAAGGTTAGGCTTTTCCACAGCCTTAGCAATAATAGTGTCCAAAGAATTTATATACTAATAACATTACTACCACTATTATGTAAACAAACTTCCATAGGTTTTTAAATTTTCTCTTCAAAAGTATCATGTCCTAACGGAATATAAATTTCATAGAGATCTCTAATTTTTTTGTTGTTTTCCATTAGCCTAACTAGTGAAAATAAAAACAAGAAACAAAAAGTAATAACTGAACAATCTAAAGGAGATTCCTTCAAGCGCTCACCTCCCCGGCAATGGCGCCAGAAAATGCTTGATGTCTACGCACGCTTCTATTCTTGTAGACAGTGTTGGGCCTCAAAGAGCAAAGGTTTGTAGAACAGCAACAAGTTTCCCTTAAGTGAATCACCCAAGTTATATCGAACTCAAGGTGGTAGAGGTCAAAGAGAACCCTCTCGAACAACCCTGCAATTAAGATACGAGAAGTCTGTTGTGTCCCCAACACACCCAATACTCTTGTCACATGTATAGGTGCACTAGTTATGTGAAGAGAAAGTGAAATACAAGTAATATGGATGATTATAAGTAGTAATTGCAATCTGCAATAAAAATGGCAGCAAGCAAACATGTAGCAGAACTTGTTGGAAACGGTGTTTTAATGCTTAGAAACAAGGCCTAGGGATCCTACTTTCACCAGTGGACATTCTCAACAAGGACATCAAAGTTAAATAAATAAACACTACTCTCAAACATTCTCATGTTGGATAACAAACACCATTCATTGTGCAGGGCTACAAGAGCACCCTCAAAGTCAGAGTAAACTAACACCAATAATGTCATAAAGGAATCACACACGATGCACACACTATCACCATTACAACCGTGAATAACCCCGTAGTTCATATTAAAGTAACCTCTAGACTGCATAATACATAAAGAGTAGCATCACATATTCAAGTAGATTACAAAGCTCATGATCACATAAAGATCACATGGGAGAGAGAGATAAACCACATAGCTTTCGTAGATCCCGCGGCCCCGGAGGAGAACTACTCACTCCTCATCGTAGGAGTCAGCAACGGCGATGGAGATGGCGGTAGAGTCAATGGAAATGGCTCGGGTGGGGGGGCAATTCCCGTCGCGGCAGGGTGCCGGAACAGAGACTTTTTTCCCCCGAATCTTGTCTTCGATGGCGGCGCTGGCTCGGGACCCATGAAGGAAATATCGAACACCGTGCTAGGGTATTTGGTCTAGGGGTATATGTAGGCGAAAGGGCGAAGGTGGTGGAGTGCCAGGGGCCCCACACCAAGTGTTGGCGCAGCTCCAGGGCCTGCCGCGCCTGGACCAGGTGTGGGCTCCTCGGGCTCCGTCTTTGTCTCCTCTTCGGTGGTCTAGAACGTTCCCGATTAAAAACAGACTCCAGAAAAGAAATCATTCAATTCCGAGAATATTTCCTTAAGTACTTTTTTGAAACCAAAAACAGCAGATAACAGGGAACTGGCACTGTGGCATCTTGTTAATAGTTTAGTCCTAGAAAATGCATAAAACTAAATAAAATGCATATAAAACATGTAATAACTTGGTATAATATAGCATGGAACATAAGAAATTATAGATACGTTGGAGACGTATCAGGTTGCCGGGGAGAATTTCTGATCTCTCCCGAATTGGTGTTGACGACGGCGGCGGCTCGGGACCCGTGGAGGAAAATATGAACACCGTGCTAGGTTATTTAGTCTGGGGGTATATGTAGGCGAAAGAGCGAAGGCGGTGGAGCGTCAGGGACCCCACACCTGGTCCTCACGCGGCTCTAGGTCCACGAGCACGGGGTGGTGCCGCCTCGGTGGCCCACTTTGCCTCGTGTTCGACTTTCTGGAACGTTTCCGATGAAAAACTGACTTCATAATAGAAATCGTTCAATTCCGAGAATATTTCCTTAAGAACTTTTCTGAAACAAAAAACAACTGAAAACAGTAAACTGGCACTATGGCTTCTTGTTAATAGGTTAGTCCTAGAAAATGCGTAAAACTATATAAAATGCATATAAAACATGTAATAACTTGGTATAATATAGCATGGAACATAAGAAATTATAGATACGTTGGAGGCGTATCAGGATGCTTAAACATGCAATTATATGATCGACTTTGTGGTACAAAAGTTCGTAGGTAGGGAACGGTTCTCTCGCGAATAAGCCTATAAGCCACATAGAACTTGCAAAACTAAATAAAGGTAGAAGCGTCTAAATTTGTTTTGCAGAGGCGTTTATATAGGACATGGTTACGGTAAGTTTCGTATTACTCGTATTGTCGGAGGCAATGAAGGCACCGTAGACTCAGAGCCATGCCGGGGCGCCCGGTCCAGGCACATGGCGCCATGGAGGTCTAGGCGCACGACCATGTCATATCGCACTACATTACATTATTTGATATTGTGTTGTTGTGTGTGCTTCCTATTGATTGCTTATATATTAGATATACAATGATAGCTTTAATAGGATGATTCCTAACAAATACCAAAATTGTGTTCTCCCTCGTTGTGCACCACCAAGAAAGTTCTATGTTATGAGGCAGGCCGTGACGATCGGGTGGCATACATTTCGCCGTTCGCATACAGTGGGTTGATAACCCACAAGTATAGGGGATCGCAACAGTCTTCGAGGGAGTAAAACCCAAATTTATTGATTCGACACAAGGGGAGACGAAGAATACTTATAAGTCTTAACAGCGGAGTTTTCAATTCAGCTGCATCTGGAAAAGCACTAGTAACAGGGGTGATGTTAAAGTAGCAGTAATATGAGAGCAACAGTAACAGTAACACAGAGACAATAGCACCGGAGAACAGTTGCTTGTGTGGAGTTGACCGGAAAGCAACGATGATGATAGAAGGATCGGGGTTCACAGCTATCTACACTAGTGGTAACTCTCAAGAACCAGTGTTGGGTGAACAAATTACAGTTGGGCAATTGACAGTATTGAAATAGAATTAAGACAGAACATCAAGATTATTAATTATATAGGCATGTTTTCCATATTTAATTGTGCGTGCTCGCAATGAGAAACTTGCATAACATCTTTTGTCCTACCAGCCCGTTTGCAGCGGGGCATCAACAGAAACTACTGGTAATTAAGGTACTCCTTTTAATAGAGCACCGGAGCAAAGCATTAACACTTAGTGAAAACATGGAATCCTCACATCAAATCCATTCCCCTCGGCTGCCCCAATTATTGTCACTTTGGACCTCGGGTTTCGGACAATGACATGTGCATACAACTTGTAGATACAATCTAAGCAATAAATATAGAGCTCAAATCTAAGATCATGCCACTCGTGCACTAGTGACAAGCATTAAACATAACAAGATTGCAGCAACAATAACTTCACAAACTTATATAGATAGACTTATCATAATGTAACAATTCATCGGATCCCAACAAACACAACATGGATTACACCATATGGATCTCAATCATGTAAGGCAACTCGTGAGAACATTGTATTGAAGTACATGGGAGAGAGAGTACCAGCTAGCTACAGATAGAACCCGTCGTCCATGGGGGGACTACTCACAAAACTTCATGGAGTCGAAGTGGAGGCGGTGGAGTCGATGGAGATAGCTCTGGGGGTCAATCCCCGTCCCGGCAGGGTGTCGGAACAGGAACTTCTGACCCCCAAAACTTGTCGGCGATGGCGGCGGCGCTCGGGGCCCGTGGAGGAAAATATGAACACCGTGCTAGGGTTTTTGGTCTTGGGGGTATATGTAGGTGAAAGGGCGAAGGCGGTGGAGCGATACGGGCCCCACACCTGGTCCTCGCGCGGGCAGAAAGGCTTCCACGCCTGGACCAGGTGTGGTCCCCTCGGGCTCCGTCTTTGTCTCCTCTTCGGTGCTGTGGAACGTTCCCGATGAAAAACGGAGGTCAAAATAAAAATCGTCTAATTCCGAGAATATTTCCTTAAGTACTTTTCTGAAACCAAAAACAGCAGAAAACAGGGAACTGGCACTGTGGCATCTTGTTAATAGGTTAGTCCCAGAAAATTCATAAAACTATATAAAATGCATATAAAACATGTAATAACTCTATAAATATAGCTTGGAACATAAGAAATTATAGATACGTTGGAGACGTATCATGGGTGTAAGCCATGCGCAAAAACCACCGAGGTTTAATTGGCGAGCCTAGTATGTACAGACATAGTCTCGGAACACGGGAAGATCGAAAGATCAAGCATGAGTCACATAGTTGTTGTGATCGACATTTCATGTCCACCATTGAAATTGTGCCGCCGGCCGTGACGATCGGGGGTGGTATAGTGAATTAGGGTCGTGTAATCACTGAAATTATTGTAGGGATAATAATCTTAGTGGAGTATGTTTAAATAATTTGATTACAAACTAAACTCACAATGTTATAAACTTAGCATTACCTTCTTTGGGATCATATCTGGAGATGGTGCTCTACTTCGGACACTTCCTTAGAAGTGCATCCCTGTTAGATGATGGTTCCAACTTCATCAAATGGTACAAGAAACTTAGAGAGACTCTCATACACAACGATATACTATATGTCATAGAACAAGGATTAGGAGAGAGACCATATGATTCTGCTAGCGAAGAGGAAGATGAGGAATTTCGTCAGCGTCGTGACAGTTTCATAGAATTGCAATCCGTCATGACCATAAGCCTGGTACCAGAGTTGAAAGATCAGTTTTGACAAATGGAGCCTTATGTTATGATTGATGCGATCAAGGAGCGCTTCATATATGAAATGAAGTATGAGCAATTCAAACAGCTGAGAAAGTTTGGTTCACTCTAGATAGAGGAACATACCTGTTTGGAAACTCATTTGAAGAGAATGTATGGCATTTACTTCAAACTTACGAATGTCTACGACCACTGGATGGCGGACTCGTGTGCGTTAGAGATTGTGTTCATATCTCTACCTCCCAGCTATGAGAAACATGTCTGTGACTATGCTATAAAGAGAGATACGATGAATTTCTTTGTATTCGTGAGCCAGTTCAAATCTGTAAAGGTTGAACCCATCGAAGGAGAGATCTTTGACGCTACAGGTATATTTGATATACAAAGTTATGAGTGTATTCTTCTCATGATACTTGATGAAAAGTATTTGAAACTTATTCTGTTTATGAAACAGGTCCTGAATATCACAAGTATGCGATGAGAGATGATGTGACAGTGCGCAAGTGATGGCAAGCAAAGGAGTTGATGGCCAGTGATGCTCACGTCCTCCAGTTATCATAGTAGTTATCATTAATAGTTTTTGATAAAACCTTTTGTAATAGTGAGAGTGTGATTTTGTTAAGTGTCTTCAATGTTACAAGACAAAGTTATTCATATATGTAATAGAACAAATCAGTTGTTTTATCTTATGGAACAAGTCAGTTGTTTTGTATTATGAGTAAAGTTTATATGCAATCACATCTCAATTACATTACTCGAATGACAACATAACATGCATTTATAAAAGCAGGAATGATAAAATTATATGTCCAAAGATTAAATGATTTTGTTTCAAGAACAAACACCGCCGAATTGATCATAAAAGCAGCGTAAGAAATATAGATACTTCGATCTATCAAAAGTTACATGTGCTGAATTGATTAAATTAAATTAGATAATGAAGTGACAATATACAAGGAAATTGATTGAAAGTCATACTAGATGATTATTAAATTAAATAAGTGGTGAACATCATTGTTTCAAGTCTGTAAGGACCCCTCGAAGCAAGTCCGAGATGTCCACGTTATATAAAAGATCACGATCCCAATGATCAGTGCATCGCAATCACATAACCAACATTGTTATCAAAGAGTTACATCATTCAAGTCGTACGAATAAAAGTCTTACAACACATAGACGGTCATACGACCAAAGTCAACAAACCTCGTCACGCGGGACGGAATTAAACTAAGATAGTGGAAGCTCGTGGCTAGCGACGGCCCTTAACATCTCCGAGCGCTGATCCCACAAGTGCAGTTGACCGGTGACAGCTAAGTGGCGAAGTCGTCGTCAAACACCTCCTCCTCGACGTAAGCCTCCTCGTTGTAATCTGGACATTTGAATATCCAGGGACAAAGCCATATGAGTACAATTATGTACTCGCAAGACCACCTCTAAGTTTACGGTTTTCCATGGATATGCAAGTAAAGCAATTTCGAAAACTAGGATGGCTCCTATATATGACTATAAGTATTAGTTTTCGAACACCATGATTTTAGACATAGAGAGTATGACATCTCTGTATCTTTGTTGAAGAAAACATTTAGAGATAGAATTATCTTCTCTTAGATAAAACAATGACATATCTAAGTTCAAACTTTCTTTTGAAAGAAGTTAATCAAAACTCTAGGATAGGGGTAACCCTTTTTCCTGACTTGAGATCGGACTGGTTGTCTCCCCGAGATCAACCATCTTCACCCAAAATCCGTACCTCCCAGGTACCACTTTATGCCTCCTTGTTTTCCCTCGGAAAATCATTTCTTTCTCTTTTTAAAACTCAAATTGCCCATACGCCTAGATCAGTGGCCTTTCCAACCGTCCATGACCGCGGACGCGGCTATTCGAATAGATTTACACTCTGCAGAGGTTGCACACTTTATCCACACCTATCGGTCATTCCGCCGTGTCTGCCATGGCCCGTCATATGACAACATGCGGGGGTCCGGATAACATGATCAAAACTTTCCACTATGACCACCCTAGTATCGGGGCCTCCCGGTAGGTTTGCTCTCCTCGGCACCGTGTGCTCCACTAGACGTCTTGGTCTTTTCTCGGGATGCCACACCGCCACGTCAGGAGACCCGCCGTAATCGTCCGACGCGATTCAACACATGTGTATTGCCTCATCCAGACGGCAACCCGGCTTCGAGGGACCAGCCATCATAGAAAGTATGAGAGCCCCAACACTAAAACAGACAAGCTTCCGGCTAAGCCCTACCCATGTGAGGTAGTGTGGTTGCACGGGTTAATTATTCGAGCGGCTGCTAGGGCAGTACTTTGTTTTTCAAAAACAACTCCAATCCTCCGACTACTCCCAGCAGCTCGGGTTTTCGCAAAAATCTCCGATTGCTCCCAGCAACACGGGTTTTAATAAGACACCTGCTCTCCGATTTTTCCCAGCAACTCGGATTTTTCCTCCGTAAAACCAGTTTTACCAAATAGGTTCCCATCCTATAGTTTTGAGGTAAGACAACAAGAGTATACTACTAGAAAACTTGATTTTCATGATGGAGCCTTCAACAACAAGGCTCACCAAGTGAAAACTCACATTGTAAAACCTATAAATAATCCGGTAGATAACTTTGGCCAAACAATATTTTGTAAAATAGTTTTCGGGTGGCAAGGTGCCACAAAGGAAGTAAAACATGCATTATTTTATTTTGAAAAGAAAACATGCTTGATAAAATAATAGGATTGTCTAATGGTTGTGAGGTGGCTTGCCTTGCTCAGAGTACTATCCCTGATCTTGTTCTTCTCCGTAGTTGTGCTCAGCTACCTCGTACTGCTCCTCCTCGGATTGCGGTTCTACCGTAACATGCAACAAACGAAGCTAATGTAAAACCTAAAATGCGAGTTGATAACAATCTAAAGTATAATAACAAGCAAGAAGCATCACAAAACAGAACCACCTATCGGAGGGATTCGCTCTATGGTAAACACAAGCACAACACAACACACCAGACACATAGAGTTGCCTTATGGCACAAAAAGGGTTATGCTAATTACACACAAGGATAATAACCACACCACTAATGTTGTTTTAAAAGCTAAAGTAAGGGTTTCTTATAGGTTCTGTATTACTAAGTTGGTAGCTTTTAAACACAAGCTTGTTCCTATTTCAAACAGAAAATACACCTGCATTTAAATAGTTATTATGGGACTGTTCAGATGGAAAAGGAATAACTCTTAAAGTACTGTTCATAAAAATAAACCTTTCTACCACATTACTCCTAGTTACTATATGAAGCTCTGAAAATTGGTTATGCATAAAAATCTATTACCAGGGAAAAACTAAAAATCAGCTAAGAGCTACTGATGTCAAACTCAGTTTTATAGAACCCCTGTGTTCAAGGTTAATTTCCGTGGAAAGATATGAGTTTTCTCTTTATGTGGGCAGTTTATTCACCTAGTTTGGATACTCCGAGCTCAAGTTATCCTTGTTTTAAAATATGGTAAACTTCTGACGATTATTTAGGTACAGAGAATAATATAGATTATTTTGATGCCAATCCAGTGGGGTAAGTTAGATAAAACTTGTGGCTATTCCACAAAAATACTCCCAACACAACTCCATGAACAGGGGTGGCTCATCCAACAAAAACTAGACATACATTACTCTCTGAAATTCCAAATATGCATTGCAAGAAACTAACTTCCTGTTTTTAAGGAATTGATTCATCAAGCATAAGATATCTACTGGAAAAATCTAAATTTATAGCATATGATACCTCCAACTTATATTTACCACCTCCAAAAGGATTTACCCCAAAAAGGGTTTTAATTAAAGAGTTAAAAATCACCAAATACCCACTGGTGTTATTCTTAAACTAAAAACGTCTTTTGCTAGAATAATCTCCTGCATGCAGGACTTACCAATCTAGGTAGACATTTTTACAGGCTTTCCAACGGATCTAAGTTTGCATGATTTGGACTTATAAATCCCAAATTATTAAACAAATGGTAAAATAGATACTTTTACTAGATCTACTGTACCACAGAATAGGAAATACATTTTGGACTGAATCCAAAGCCACATGATTAAGAAAACGTGTATGCATGTTACAAAATTAACCTCCCACAAACGAATAAAAGCTAGGCTAGTGATTATCTGGATTTTTCAACATAGTAAAGATTAAAAAGAAAAACAAAGGCCGAACGGGCCAGATCTGGGCCAGATCGGCCCAGAGGCGACGCAGAGCAGCGCGGATCCGCGCGGAGGCTGAGCTGGGCCGGCCCATCCAGAGCAAGGCCGCGCGCGTGGAAAACGGTCAACGGACCGGGAGCGATTCAAACCCGACCGTTGATCGCAAGATCAACGGCGACGGCGTCGTCTTCCTCGCCGCGCAAGCGCGGGCGAGACGCCGAGAGAGAGGAGGAGAGGGGAGCGATGGGGGGCTCACCTCGGGCGTCCAGGGCTCGAGTGAGGGGCGGGGTTCGGTGGAGAGAGAGAAGAGCGGCGGTCCCCTACGCAAAGCGACGCCGGAGGGGCTCTCTGCATGCAGCCATGGCGTCACCCCCGAGCTAAGGTCGAGGACGATCACGACGTGCTCGAGGTGCTACAGAGCCAAAAGAAGAGGAGGGGGATTAGGTCAAGCAGAGAGGAGTTCAGAGAACCAAAAATGGTGAAGAATGGTGGAGGGAAACGAGGGCTATGGCGATATCCCACCGTCGGCTACCGAGGAGATTTCCTTCTTCTCTAAGGCAAATGGGGGGAAGCTCGATGATCTGCGCCAGAGGAAGGAGGAGTGGGATGGGGAGGGGACTGAGAGGGGGAGAAATGACCAGGGGGAGGGCTCGGGGTGGTTATAATGATGCCACCCGATCTAGGGTTTGGATCGGACATGAGAGAGAGAGGGGGATGTGTTCTCGGTTTCTACTGGCTAGGGAGGGCGGTGGAGAGGGGACGGAGTGGAGCTGGTCGGGATGACAAGGCCTGGCCAGTAGGGAGAGAGGAGGGGAGCTCCGGTTGGGTGGAGAGAAAGAAGAAAAGAGGAGAGTGGAGGAGAGATGACCCAGGTCCATGACAGGTGGGGCAGGTGGTGTGGTGCTGCTCTCCTTGTCCAGCAGGTAGGGTAGAGATGGGTGTGGGAGATGGGTGGAGGTTTTGAGAAGTATTTCTTCAACCAAATTCAAATCCTAAGTTTGAAAAAAAATTCAAACATTTATCACTAAAGAAAATAAACTATTTTCCCAAACTCACAAGTTTGTGGTGAAGTTACTGAATTGGTAATTGCCCAAACAAAACACCTCATTGAGCACACAAAAGAAAATAAAGTTGCAAGGGACAAGAAAGAAAATAACCCAAATGGTTATGTTATTCTGATGGCTACAAAAGCTAGTGAGATTTATGTGCAAACAAGCTCTTTTGTGATAATTTAGAACAGGGTATGAAACTATACATGACCTAGATAAAAATGGTTCAAATGCATGCCAAAAACGATTTGAGGTTTGCTTAATAATAGCCCCTAGTTTGGCTAAGTTTTAATAGACATGAAGATCCTAATAGTTGATGTTTTCTTTTTGTTGTTGTGGTTTTAGTATATCTATCATCTTAGAAGGCTAGTGGAACTCAACAAAAAAAATAAGGAGTGCAACAAGATATTTCATGTTTAAAATTTTACACACCTCAAAGCTTTTGCTCAGATTGAAAATCTAGGATAACACCATAATACTAATGCTAGGAGAATTGGGGTGATACAAATCTTTCCATAATTCTAAGTAAATAAATGTATTTGCTTAATGAATCATGAGTCTAAAAAACAATTTGATAAAAGATCAAAGGAAATTTTTCAGAAGAGAGATGAGTGAATATTGTATTCACAGGATTTGATCAAATAGGACAATATTTTTTTTGAATTATGGTTTCAACACAAAAGGGCTTGTGGAAATTCGTTTCACAAAATTATAACATCAGATATAGTGATATGTGAAATATTATAATCATACTCTATTTTAGATAAAGTGTGGTCTTTCAGAATCTCTTTTAGAATCTCTTAAAATGTTCAAAACATTATAGTCGACGTCCACTTTAGGAAATAGATATTTTTCAACGATGATTCGTGTGATCGACATTGAGTGTCGTGGTATAGATGATTATACGATAATACAGAATATACACAAATGGTTCTTTGTAGAATGATCACATTAGAATGAGAGTGTATTCCAAACACCAACAGAAGCAAAACTTGTATTGTTGTCTGTGTAATTCCAAGGAAAATATGATCTTTCGAATTATCGTTAATGGAATAAAAGTAGAAGCTTAAAATAAGGTATCAGACCTATTTTCATAAAAGTAGAATATTGGAATATGTTCCGAAAAGAATATCTGTGCAAACGGAAATGAAAATTTGATGATAAGAGTAAAGGAGATTAGAAAATTTGTTTCTGCTTGCGATCCCTTCAAAGAGATCATAGTATTTTCAAACAAGAAGATTTAAAATAAGGTGTTGTTATAATAATATTTGCTGTCAGGTTACAGTGTAATATTAAGTAATTTAGACCTTGTTGATAGAACAAGATACACCTTATAAATACAAAGAAAGTTGAAGAAAATATCAGAATACGAACAAAGGCTTTTGAGCCTTAAAATCCAAGTTACATTTAAAAGGATTAAAACAGTAAATGTTACTCAAAATCTTATTAAGAGATTAAGATTGCTTAGTCATCATATAAAGTGTTATATGATGAAATGCAACTATAAGAAAGACATGAAAGCGTATTTTGTCAAGAAAAGTGTCTTCGACAAAATCAAATTTGTTTACTACACAAGTGTAGACATGCTTTAAGTCCGTGGGATATGACAATCGTGTTAAAACTAAAATTGATAAATGATGAATGATTTTGGTTTGACCAAAATATCGAAAGAAATTATGATTTTACTAATTTAAGTGGGAGTCAAATTAGTTACATAAAAGTTGTGAAACTATTTAAAAGATAGTGTCTATTTAAGTGGGAGTACAAGTGTAGACATATCATGGATTGTAAACGACATATCATGGATAGTACAAGTGTAGACATGCTTTAAGTCCGTGGGATATGACAATCGTGTTAAAACTCAAATTGATAAATGATCAATGATTTTGGTTTGACCAAAATATCGAAAGAAATTATGATTTTACTAATTTAAGTGGGAGTCAAATTAGTTACACAAAAGTTAATGTGTAAGAGATATATTTTTGAGTGGGAGCTTAAACCCTCATATATGTAGATGACATAATTTGAGTGGGAGCTTATATCCTCAAATATGTAAACGACATATCATGGATAGTACCAGTAGAATTAATTAGAAAGAGGAAGTTGTGAAACTATTTTAAAGATAGTGTCTATTTGGAATAGAACAAGGATTTTAAATACAAAGTCGATTTGTTTTAGTTGGATTGATTCTGACAAGTCAGAATAGATTAAAACCAATGGAAATGACCATGGAAATCCAATTAAACATTTAGTGTATTGGTACACGATAATAGCGGTTATAAGATATGTTGGTCTATTATATTGTGATATTAGACATCATAGAGGAACCATATTATGTGCTCGATAATGTATGACCCATGTTCTTAGAAGAAGAACAGTTATCAAAGTAAATTTAGAATTTACTAGAAGTAGAAAAGTATCAGGCACTAGATTGACATTGAAATGTCAAAACTTCTACATGGGTGTGGAAGGTGTATATAGATATCGCGAGATTGTAAATGTTACAAAGAGTTCTCTATAACTGAATGTGTTTGCAATGCAATTGCCTGGTTAACAGAATCAGAGTAAGCGCTGGGAAACAAAAAGTATCATTTAAGTTACGGTATATGTATATATGTTATCAGATAACATGATACTATCCAACAAGTTGATATCAATGAATCGCTGTAACATCCCAACATTTTATAATGTTCAAAAATCACTAAAATTTAAAACTTTTGTTTTGATTAAAATAAAATGTCAAAATGCATAAGAAAACCAACTACAAAAGATTTTAAACATATTTAAAGGGTTTAATATTTCAAATCTCAGTTTATCATTATTGTCTAAAGTTGTTTCAAGTTAAACATTGTATTATCCATTGTATTTCTTATAACCTCATTATCTAACTTGACAAATGTTTTACAAACTTTCAAACCACTTAGCCATAGCTATTCATAAATTAAAATAATATTTACAAGTCTATAGTTTATAACTTAAATAACTTCATATATTTTATAATTAATGAATTATCTAAATAAACATTTCATCAGCTTAAATGATTTTCATTAATTTTCAAAACATAAATTGATTTTCCTGAATATATTCAATATAATAAATGAAATAAACCTAAAATATTTTCCAAAGGTATGTTAAGGAGTTTTCAAATAAATTTATCATATTATGGGAGTTAATGGTGCACAAAATAATGTGAATTAAAAATGAATACTCTAAAATTCCCTTTCATTTCAAATAGTTGTAATATGATATTTAATATTCTACTAAAGCTAAAAATGATTTTATATTGGAATATGAGTTTAAGTAACTTGATTTCAATCATATTTGAATGTGGGTAATTTCATAAATTTTATTTAACCCCAAATGAATTATTAAATCCCTAATTTCAAAGTTAACCTAAAATAGGCAAAATTGTATTTTATGAATAATTCAAAATATTTATTTTTCAAAAGTATTCAAAACATACCCACTAATGTTCTAAAACATATATATGGATATTAATAATTTTTAGAAATTGATTTGACTTCATTTGGACATTTAAATCAAAAGATATGTATGAAATAAATAAAAACAGAAATGGAAATTATCTGGATGACGTCATCCTTTCTTCCTCCTCCGGCCGAGATTTTCGCCCCCGAATCCTCCCCGATTCCTTCCAAAATCCGGCGAATTAATCGCGCGATTTGTTTCCCCCTTCTGCCCTTTAAAAACCCCTGCCCCTCCTCTTCGTTTCCCCCATGAAACCTTGGCCCAATCCGCCGCCAAGCTGAAGAAATTGCACGCCGGAGTTTATCGCATCCGCCGCCGTGTTTCCTCTTTTCCCGGCGAAGTAAGCCACCCCCGAGCCCGAGACCGACCCCCTCTTCCTCCCCTCGCGGAACCACACCTCCCTGACCCTTTCCCCGATTATTTTCGCAGCAAATCGTCGAGTGCGAGGAGCTCGCCGGACCCGCCGTACCCTGACCACGGCCAGTCGCTGCCGAGGACGCGCGAGTCGACGCCTACCACCCCATCCGACTTGCCGTGTCGCGGGGAACCTCCTGGCACTCTTCCCACACCCAGGGAACCACCGGAGCTCCGACCCCGTCGACCACCGGAGCGCAGCGCCGCCGTCACCTCCATCTCCGGCCACCCGCGCCGCCATGGTTAGGTCAACGCCTCCCCGCCGTCCGATCTGATCTCAACGGCCGAGATTAGATTTTTAAATCGAATCGGTACCTTTCAATTAGATCCGTTAGATCTAAATCCTACGGCCTAGATCCATTGTCTTAACCACATCAGCGCCAGCGTGGCAGCCGCCTCAGCGCACAGTCAGCGCCACGTCAGATCCAGTCAGCGGCCCAGTCAACAGATCTGGCATTTTTCAGAAAAGCCTCTGTATATTAAAAGCTTCATAACTTTTTAACCACTTATCCAAATTTGATAAATTTTATATATTTGGAAAGCCCTTGACATTTAGAATATTTTAGATCTGTTCGATTTCAAATTTGAATCAGTATAAACTATTCAAATTTCAAATGGTAGATTTGAGTATATTTGTCACAACTTTAAATCTATAAATCCAAAAATTGCAAATAAAATTGTTTTAGAAACTTTAGAATATGTGTTATAATATGCATATGTTATAAAATAATTTTGAGTATTATTTTGATGATTTAATAGTCGTATGTTTAAATTGAATAATTTGACTATTTTTGACATAACTATTAATAGAAACATTATTTTTGATTAAATCCAATTGCTATAAATTTAATTAAATGCTCTCTGTCTATTAACACTATTTATAAAAAAAATTATAAAAATTTAATCATAGAAAACTTTAATCTTATATTCATTCCTTTATTTATATTTTGCAAAAATAGAAATTAATTAAATTGCATTTACAACCTCATGCATATTTATAAGGAAATCACAAAAGTTATTTTGATGCTTTCTTGTGATTAAAAAGTGCATTTCATGCATAACTTATTTTATTATATAGTTATACTCCTCATAGGAAAACCTCTTCATTATTTTATCTAAGTTAAGATTATTTTTCAACTTAGTATTTTGGTAAAGTGCATAGCACTTAGACACTTAGGATTTTCAACCTGGAGCTAGAAGGCCAATGAAGAACTTAGCCAAAACAAGACTTCAGAAGTATCTTCAAGGAGTAGAAGCACTTAGAAGAAAATCAAGAAGAAGTTCATGAAGACTAACCAGCAAATATTTTCTAAGTCTTGCTTCCTCTCTCTTTCTTTTCTCCCTTCTCCTCTGAGACTTCATGAAGACTAAGTTAAATCCAAGACCAGCCCCGATGATACAAGAATCCTCAAGTCTAAAGATTTATCAAGTCTACCAAGAATTCAATGAAGACATCACCAAGAAGAAAGTTACAAGTCTGGAGATGAAGCCTGGAAGACCAACTACATCTTGTCTATCTTTTCCCTCTTTTCTAATCTTGTCTTTTTAGACTTAAACAAATTTTGATCATGATGTTATCATCTTTGAAGTTTGTTGGATCCTAGCGGCATAGTGAGATGAAGCGGCCTGGAGACAAACCTTACATGTCCACGTACATGAGACCTGTTCCACAATTTAAGTGGCTGGCCGGGTGTCTTTCTCTCTCACTATAGTGAATATCCAATTTACAAAGAGTTGATAATAATTGTTGATCACCTTATAAACTTAGTATTTTCTCCAAGTATTTATGCACATCATGGCTAAGCCATTTGAGTGCTTATTCAAGATAGTTTATAACAAAGATATTTTGTCCAACTTCTAACCTTAGTCTTTAGTCATTTTTTACCAACACATTTCCGTGCATTAACTTAAAAGATTTTCATGGCATGACATGCATCTCTAGTCCTTAGATATATTTTGCATATCATGCATGACATATCTTTCCTTAGAAGTTTTATGAAACTTGTTTGTTGATTACGTATGCTTGTATGTGTTGTGTTGTTTTGTTTTATGATTGCTGTATTGTTGTTTGTTTATATTGTTTAGACTGAACAGAGAGTCCCGAGTAACGTTGAAAAGAGTTTGTGAACAACTACAACATTCAAAGGCAAGTGGCACACCTCATAAACTTCCTATTATTTTCTATATGCATTACTTAGTGTATTTTCAATAAGCATGTGTAGGATAGTATTCCTATGCTAAACCTGTGTAGAAATTCCTTATTCCTGTGTCTAGGTTCCTATGCAATACTTAGTAGAATTATTGATGCTATGCAAATGTTGTTTTGTGAAAATCTAAATTCTACTAAGTTAAGAAAGAACCTCCTGGGTGGATTGGTTGTATACGGAGGCGAAGTTGAGTGGCTACTCAGAACAAAGGGATCTGAAGAACTCCGAGTGACGATTGCTTCCAGTGCACCCATTGCCATATGGGCTCTGGCTTGATCAATTATGTTGCGTGGACTCTCTCCGGCTTAAAAAGCAGATGTAGAGGGTGTTAGGTGGAACGGGTCAAGCCAGAGTGGGAGGGAAAATACTTTTGAAAGATCTCGTCTCATTCTTCTCCTTTTCCTTATCACTATAAGTGTGTAAATGATAGTTTGGGTTGAATGGGTACAATACTGAACGTGCACAACCTCTGCAGACTGTAAAACTAAGTACTTAGCCGTGTCCCGGGTACGGATAATTTGAGCAGCTGATCACGGACGTCAACAGAGGATTCCACCATTCCAACTTCAGAAATAAAATTTGATGGGTGAACAAGGGTAGAACGAGACAGTGGTTGTCATGCCACAAATGTCTCGAATAGAAGAAAAGTGTTTTCCAAAGAGTTAGGAAAATTTGGCTTTACGCAAAATAGACTTGAACTCCACCAGCAAAATAAGCATATAGTTTATTAGAGTTATTCCACTAATTGTCCATCATAGTGTCACTTGCCAGACTCCATTTTTAATGGAATCTGATCCACGTTGTTACAATATTTTTCTTATTGCAGATTGATCAGATGACGAGTGAGGTTTTGTTTAAAGGTTTCGAGTCTACAACCAACATGTTTTCGCCTATGGCAACATGAATGTGATGGAGACTCACTGCCATTGTATTTCCGCTGTTTACTCTTTCAACACTAGCTTTATGCTATACAAATTGTATTGAATATTTTGTAAGTCTGGATCATCAATGTAATAAAGTTGATACTTTGTTATGATATTACATCGTAAACTGTGTGTGCAAACGAATCGGTGGCAGGACCGCTAGGGGATTGGCTCCGGGTGTAGGTAGGGTCAAATCCGCAGGGGTCATGCAAATACATAGGCCCCTTCCCTTCTGCCGAGTTGTTTAGAAGGCGCTTTCCGTTCTACGGTCCGAGCTTAACCAGCAGATGCTTTAGTGCTAGGCTGGAAAGCTATTAGCGGATCTTTTTCAGAGATTTGCATTATACATAGGTATCTGCCTTATTTAAAGTGCAGGCACGCTACAATCGCAAAGAACATCCAATTATTGTGATATAACTGTATTAATCAAAATTGTTAACACACGTGTGTACATAGACAGACCACAGTCCCTAGTAAGACTCTATATAAACTAGTTCATTGGACAACTGTTGATCGAGATTTCCCGATCATGGACACTGACGTCGATTGACAATGAGGTCATCTTATTGGTGGAATAAGGTGATGGACATACGCATCAATGTATTGCAATAAGATTATATTATGATGTTCATAATTTACAATCGGAAATTAATATGATAGCTTATTCCTTACACCGTGAGATCATATTTATTGCTGCTCCGTAGGATACTCTAAGTGCATCAAACGTTGTGTCTTAGAAATCATGACAATAAAGGTGTCTATCTTGTGTATCTCGAAAGAGTACGTTGAGACATATGGATCAAGAGCGGGATTTGTTCATTCGCGTAATGGAAAGATACTCTGGTCCCGCTCGGTGAGATTACGTCTAAATAGTTGTGCAGCTTATGACTAGGTCATGAAGATCTAATATGACAGACGAGTTATTAACCTTTGTCGGTACAAGATACAACAGGGCATCGGATGTCAGCGATCATATCTCGGCCAAGGTAGTATCGTATAAACAAAAGAAATGAATATCATGTTTATGGTTCAACGACGATATTCGTAGAATGCACATAGACCGTCACAGGCGTCCAGGTCTCCCTGGCGGTCATTGGCGAGCGAGGGGTCTCGACCATGTCTGGAGTATTCTCAAACCGTAGCGTAACAATGCTTAAGGTCTTAACGACACTTGGAGATAGTTGTGGACTTATATAGGAAGTGGATAGATAGAGAGAAATAATCCGGAAAGGGTTCCGATGGTTCCGGAAGGGGTTCCGGGGAGGTCCGGAAGTGTTCCGGGAATGTCCGAAAGATGTTCGGGGGTCCGGAAAATGTTTCGGAGTCAGGGGAGATTAAATAGTATGTAAATATATTAATTATAAATTAATTGTGTTTTATATTAATTTAATATTAACTAAAAAAGAAAGAAAAAAGGGGGGCAGCCCACTTAATGGGCCAAGAAGGCCCATGTGGAGGGGGGAGCCGCACCAAGAAGGTGGGGCCATGGCAGGGTTTGGCCGAACCCCCCTCCCCGTCCTTTTCTTTGCTTGTCTTTTAGTCCCACATGGGAAGCTAGGGAGTTTGCACACCCCCTCCCCCATTTATATATAAGGGTATATTAATGAGAGAATTACTTATATAACCCTTCCTTAAATTTTCTTTCCTATTTGGCCCTAAATTTTGTTTGGTTCCCTATTTGACATCTTAACTTCATTTTCTTCCTTATATGGCCCTATAATGCATTTTGAACATCAAAATGACTCTTTTGCCCCTGATAAATTATGTGACAATATTTTTAGCATATTTTTGCGAAAGTGTGGAGAGGATATTTGGTGTGCATAAACCAACAAAAATTGCAAAGAGATAGAGAGGGTAAGACCATGCACGATACATGCATGTGGCAATCACGAAATCTTTTATGAGTGTTTCCCTTCCGTGCTGTGTTCGCAACGTCGCGGAGTTACGATCGTTACCTGAGCTAACTAGCTCATACGGGGAATGATCAACGCATCAGCGTCCCGGCTAGCTGCTCACATGCAGAGATACTAGTAATCAATCAAAGCTACGTACATACGCGTGGCCTATGGGATCGATTCTAGTACTCTAAAACTAACATTTATTTTGACCTGAAGGCAATCGATCGTACGTACGCGTGGCCTGTTTGCAAACATTTGTTTGAGTTCAGAGACAAGTCAGAGGTAAAAGAGTCTGTTTGATGTTCAAAATGCATTATAGGGTCATATAAGGTAGAAAATGAAGTTAAGATATCAAATAGGGAACCAAAAAAAATAAGGCCCAAATAGGGAAGAAAATTTTAAGGAAGGGTCATATAAGAAATTCTCTCTATGTTAATTGGATTAAATACATATAGAATATAATTAATGTTGTATATGCCGGCCTGAGTTAATTCTCCGCCCGCTTCTCTTTCTCACCCCCACGAAGCTATACCGCTGGGCGCCGTTGCCCTGCGGGATTCCAGAAAAGTTCTACTCCTACGATCTCAGTTGGATTTGAGTGACCGGGGGTTATTATTAAGCTCCATATGCTTGTGTCAGAGGCGCCGCATTTGAGGTGCCTGGGAGAAGTCGTCTCGCCACCGCCGCAGCCCTGCCGCCGGCGCCAACGCCCCCCCCCCCCCCCTCCCGCGCCCTGCAGGACGCGCCCGTTGACGACAGGTCTTCGTCAACATCATCACGTCAGCGTCTACTTCGTCGCGCCAAGTTCTGCGCGACCTTGAGGTCGGCCATGTCAGCTTCATCGGCAACGCTTGTGAGGGAGCGTAATCCCCGCTATGCGGTCTACAAGAGGTATGTGACCAGTTCTGTCACCGTTATCGCATGTACTAGATAGATAGATCTTGTCTAGTTTCGATATTTGTAAGTTAAAAAATATTGTTTTCTGCTACGGAACCCCTTCATGTTCCCGGTAAGCACTTCATAAGGTGTTTTCAATAGGCCTTTGCGAAAGAAAATCCGGTTAGATGAATGGCAAGCGGTGTTGACGGCTTCGGCCCAAAAGTTGTTTGGGGACTTGAACTCGGCCATCATCGATGTTGCCATTTCAATAAGAGTGCAGTTCTTCCTTTTGGTTACACCATTTTGTTGGGGAGTATAAGCAGCGGTATATTGATGACGAATCACTTCTTCACTAAGGAATTCATTCAAGGTGTAGTTCTTGAACTCCGAACCGTTGTCACTTCTTATCACCAAGATTGGGACATTGTGTTGACGTTGAGCTTCATTGGAGAAGTCAATGATTGTTTGTTGAGTCTCCATCTTCGTCTTGATGAAGTAGACTCATGTATATCTTGAATAATCATCAATAATCACCAAGAAATATTTCTTCCCACCAAGACTGGCTTCCGGAGTGGGAACAAAGGAGAAAATTGCACATAACACCAACCTTTGGTGCATTTGTTGCACAAAACACAGAAATAAAACACTTGTTGCAGCAAACACCATATTTTCGTTTAATCGGTTGCAACCAGCCCAAATAACAGTTTTAGAGAACTCAATAGATATCTAACATGTGGTTTTGCATTTTTATACCGCATAGGACTAAGTTTGTACTGTATAAAAATATACGATATTTAACACAAAATTTCTGAGAAATACAAATTAGAAAATAGGAAGCACAACAGTACAAATATATAGATTATACTTATCAAAATATTTCAGGATCAGTAACAACATATAGATCGTACCGCATACTCACTTTGAATCATGTGGTGCAAAGTCATATTAAATAAGCAAAGAGTCAAAGATACACTCGCACAAGCATGAAGCATGTATGTGGCATAAGATAAGCAGTAGACAGAACTCATAATATAGATATGAGAAATGAAACAAACATGCATCATCCGAAAGAGATTATTATCCCTGGGTGCTAGAACATATGGGACCAAAAGAATGATGTTATTTTTTATGGCACGAACCAAATATTTAGAGATATATAATATATTATATTATTAAAACACGAGACAATGAACGGCAATGATATGACAACAACGTTCCATCATATGAAGGGTTGGATTAAGTGAAGGATTCTAAGAAGGTACTAGCAATGTTTAAAAGGAATTTCATAAAAAAGAGCAATAGATGTTGTTATGATTCTATACCAGAGCCTTAAGATCGTTTTCTGCTTTCGATCCCGCCAACTCCATAAGACCGTTTGCTCGACAACTCTATATATAAAAACAGAGTCAATATTAGAGCCATGTAAAAAATAAGTGTTCCTGAGTCTCATGTTCGTTACAAAATTCACATTTTTCACAGCCTTTCGAGCCTATCAGATTATCTCTAACTAGAGATCTATTCCTAACTACCGGATTTAGCTCTACTCAAAGGAATTTTTAGTTTCCATTACACTTCCTAAGGAAATCTATTTTTATCCTTACTAGTAGAGTATAAATTCAGGACTTGACTCGAATGGTCATGTCCTAGTCTTTAACATGTATAATCTATATATTTTATTCTATTATGCGGCCTGTTTTCAGTTTATATTTCTTGAAAAAATTGTTAATTGTCATATAATTTTTTTGTGTACAGTACAAAATTAGTCGTATACGGTATAAAAATCCAGAACCACATGTTAGATACCTATTAAGTTCTCTAAAACTGTTATTTGGGCTGGTTGCAACTGATTAAACGAAAACATGGTGTTCATTGCAATAAGTGTTTTGTTTCTGTGTTTTGTGCAACAAACGCACCAAAGGTTGGTGTTGAAGGGGTTACGGTGCAGAAAACAATAATTTTCTAGCGAGCGAAACCCTAACTAGCCAGGATCTATCTATCTAGTACATGCGATAACGGTGGCGGAACGGGTTACATTACCTCCATGTAGACCGATAGCGGGGATTATGCTCCCGCACAAGCGTTGACGACGAAGTCGTACGTAGCCGACCTCGAGGTCGCGGAGAACTTGCCGCGATGTCGGAGTCGATGACGCCGGGGTGTCGACGATGATCTGCGTCGACGGGCGTCGGGCGGAAGAAGGCAGAGCGCCAGCACCGGGGCTGGCGCGCCGGCAGCAGAGGGGGGTGGCGCGGCGGCTGCAGGGGGCGAGACGACGTCGCCCAAGCTCCTCAATAGAGTAGCCTCCGAGCACTCGCAAACATACGGAGCCTAGCGACAACTCCCGGTCATTCAGATCTAGCTGAAATCGCAGGAGTAGATCTTATCTGGAATCCCGCAGAGCAACGGCGCTCTGCGGTATGGCTTAGGTGGAGAGAGACCCCCTTCCTCAGCTCGGCGCGGCTCCAACTTGGGAACCACGGGATCGAGAGAGAAATTGGGAATTAACTGAATTTCCTTTGAATTAAATCAATTAATATGCCTTGCTATATAAAGGGGGAAGGGGGTGTGCAAACCCCTTGGCTCCCCCATGTGGGACTAAACAAAGGGCAAGGGAGGGGGGTTCGGCTCCCACATGGGCTGGCCGAACCAGCCTATGGGGCCCACCCCCTTTGGTGGTGCGGCTCCCCCTCTTGGGCCCTCTTAGGGCCCATATAGGTGGGAGCCCCCTTTTTCCTTTATTTAATTAATATTAAATTAATATAAAAATCTCATTAATTCATAATTAATATATTTATATATAATTCAATATCCCGTGACTCCGAAAACTCTTTCGGATCACCCGAACAACTTTCGGACATTCCTGGAACCATTCCATAGCTCCCCGGAACTCCTTCCGGACCACCGGAACTCTTTCCGGATCATTTCTTTCTCTCCAATAAAAACCTATAAAATTCCAGAACCTATCTCCTAGCGTCGCTAAGACCTTAAGTTTGTTACGCTACGGTTCGGGAACACTCCAGACATGGTCGAGACACTCCGCTCACCAATGATCGTCAGGGATACCTGGAAATTTATGACGACCCCTGTGCATTCCACGAATATCGTCGTTGAACCATAAGTTTGATATTCATTCCCTTTGTCTCTGCGATACTACCTTGTCCGAGATATGATCGTAGACACACCGATGCCTTTGCTGTATCTCGTTACCGACGAAGGTTATTAACTCGTCTGCGATATTACATCTCCATGACCTAGTCATAAGCTGCGCAGCTATATAGATGCAATATCACCGAGTGGGCCCAGAGTATCTTTCCATTACAAGAATGAACAAATCCCGCTCTTGATCCTTACGTCTCGATGCTCTTTCGGAATACCCAAGATGGACACCGTTATTGTCATGCTATATAAGACACAACGTTTGATGCTCTCAAAGCACTCCTACGAAGCAACAATAAGTACGGTCTCACGGTCTAAGGAATAAGCTATCACACTATCATCTATTGCAAATGACAAACATCGTAATACGATCTTATTGCAATACTTTGCGTATGTCCACCACCTTATTCAACTAACAAGATGACCCCATTGTCAACCGACGTCATTGTCCTTGATCGGGAATCTCGATCAACTGTTGCCCAATGGACTAGCTCATATAGAGGCTTGCTAGGGACCTGGTTGTCTATGTATCACACATGTATTAATAATTCCGATTAATACAGTTATAGCATAATACATAAACCTATTATAAACTCATGAGATAATGCAATAAATACTACTTATTTATTTGCCTCTAGGGCATATCTCCTTCAGTCTCCCACTTGCACTAGAGTACAAATAAACTAGCTGCATTTTACTTTATCAGAATCCCTTATCAAATAAGAATCATTTGATAATGCTTGCTTGTGGAAAAGTGTTACTGCACAATCCATGATTGTACACGCTTTTGCGATTCACTGGTATCAACTTGTTTGATATCACCATGTTGTCCAACAACATATATGCAAATACCGTAACTAAGTGAGACTTCTGCTTCCCAGCGCTTACTCTGATTATACTAACCAGATAACTGCCCTGAAAAACACACTCAGCCATGCAGAGCCCCTTGTAACAATTACAAACTCGCGATATCTACATACTTTCACACCAATGTAGAAAACTTGACATTCAAATGTCAATCCCTTAACTAACGCACTTCTACTTCCAGTAAATTCCAAATTTACTTTCATAACTGTTCTTTACTCCAAGAACATCGGTTATATTTTATCGAGCAGATAATATGGTTTCTGTATGATGTCTAATATATACATAATAGACCCACATGTCATACAACCATTACTTTCATGCATCATTACTCTTAATGATCAATTGGATTTCAAAGGACCATTCTTTATTCTATTCTGACTCCTCAGATATTATCCAAAACAACTCGACTAACTATTTCAAAATTCCCGTTCTATTTCAAAATAGACACTGACTTTCAAATAGTTTCACAACTTCATCCTATTCTATTGGTACATTTTCACAATGTGTTAACTACACAAAATGAATTCGACTCCCACTCAAATTGTGTCTCCACATATTTGATAACACGAGCTCCCACTCAAAAACATGTTATCCACATATTTGAGTTCCCAAGCTCCCACTCAAAAATATGTTCTTCACATATTTCTCCTGAGTGAACTAACTATGACTCCCACTTAAATCGACATCTTGGTTAAACCAAAATCATTGATCTACTATCAATTCGAATTTAATACAAACTACAGTATTACATTAATACAAATCCCTCAGACTTCAAGCATGTCTACATAAATGTAGTCAACAATTTTGATCTTGTCCAAGACACATTTCTTGACAAGACATGCTACCGCGTCTTTCTTATAGTCACATTTATCATATAACACCTTATATGACGATTAAACAATCTTATTCCTCTAATAAGAATTGCAGCAACAATTACTCTCTTAATCCTTTTAAACGTAACTTGGATTTCCAGGCTCAAAAACCTTTGTTCGTATTCCGATTTTCTCAACTTTCTTTGTATTCATAAGGTGCTCCTTGATCTGTCAACAAGATCTGAAATACTTAATACAGTGCTGTGACCTGACAGCAATATTAAATATAACAACACTTTATTTAGAAGATTCTTTCATGAAAATAATATGATCTTTATGAAGAGGATTGCAAGCAGAAAACAATTTTCTAGTCTCCCTCACTCTTAATCACTAAACTTTCAGTGGCAGACATATACTCTTTGGAACATCTTCCAACATAAGTCTGACACTTTATTCCAAACTTCTAATTTCAATCCATACACCATAATTCGAAAAGTCATCTTTTCTCGGAATTACATAGACAACAAACTGAACTTTGTTTCTATTTGGTTTTGGAATACACTCTCATCCAATGCGAGCAATCTACAAAGAACCACTCATGTATATTCCGAATTATCGCATAATCATATACATGTCGACACTACTGTCGATCCTACGAATTCTCGTTGAGAAAAATATCTATTTTCTAAAGTGGACATCGACTATAATGTTTTAGAACGTATTAGGAGATTCTAAGACTGATTCTGACAGGCCACACTTTATTTAAAATAGAGCATGATTATAATTCCCCACATATCACTATATATGACATTATAATTTAGTGAAGCAAATTTCCACAAGTCTCTTGTGTTGAAAACATAATCCAAAATACTGTCCTTGATCGAATTCTGTGAATACAATGTTCACAAATCTTTCTTCTGAAAAACCCCATTTGATCTATTATCAAATTAATCTCAGACTCCACGATTCATCGGGCAAATACTCCTATTTGCCAAAGTCATGGAGGAATTCGGATCAAGCCATAAACACCATTAATTAATCATTAAAAATGACACTCAATTAATTTCCCTTAGTATTGCAACTTCAATACTTGATTTCAAGCTTAATCAATTCAGCACTCGAAATACTTAAATGGACAAAAGACATCCATTACTTCTTTCATTGCTTTTATGACTAAATTCGATGGTGCTTGTTCTTTGGACACATAATTTTATCATTCCCGCTACAAATGTATATCATACGTATAATGTAATTGAGATGTGATGCAAATTACTCATAATATGAAACAACTGCTTTGCTTCATAACACAAAACAACTGATGTGTTCTATATGAATAATTATGTCTTGCAACATTCAAGACACCAAACTAGATCACACTCTCACTATTACAAAATGTCTTATCAAAAACTATTGATGATAACTAATATGATATCTCGAGGGCGTGAGCACTACTGGCCATTAACTTGCCATCACTTGTGCACTGTCACGTCACCCTTCGCCACATACTTGTGATAATCAGGGACTGTTTCACAAACAGAACAATTATCAAACACTTTTCATCATAGCGTCGAAGAACTCTTCTTCGATGAATCAACTTTTAGAGATTTTAACTTGTTCACGAACGTGAACAAGCTCACCGTGTCTCTATAGCATATTCATGCACATGCTATTCACAGCTAGGAGGTAAGGCGCAATCTCTATTGCACTGGAGTTCGCTATCTAGAAATCGTAGATATTCGTAAGACTGAAGTAGATGTCACACAACTTCTTCAACTGAGTCTCCAGACAGGTATGCTCCCCATGTGAATGGTCCGGAACTTTCTAAGCTGTCTGAACTTCTTAAGACTCAATTCATCTTTGAAGTGAACTCTGATCGTATCAATCACGACATATGGCTCCATGTGTTGAATACAACTTTCAACTCAGGTGCTAGGCATACGCTCATGACGACCTTCACTTCCATGAAAATATCATGATGCTTACGGAACTCATCATCTTTCTCCTTGCTATCAGAATCATCTGGTCTAATTCCTAACTAATGTTCTAGCACATATAGGATGTTTGTTGTGTTTGGAGAATGTTTCTAAAACCAATGCACCAGCTGATGAAGTTGGACCCGTCGGCTTCCAAGGTAGAATCCGAGCTCTTGAAGAAGTAACCGAAGTGTAGTTCCGTAGTCTCCAGATGTGATCGCAAAAGAGGTAAGATAAGTTTATAATATATAGGTGAGTTTTAGTTCTATAATCTCATTATCAAAAACACACCTCACCAAGATTATTATCCCTAAAATAATAATGGCGATTACACGACCCTCATCCACCACACTACCCCCGATCATCACGGCCGGCAGCACGGCTTCAAAGGTGGACATAAAATGTCGATCATAACAACTCTATGACTCGTGCTCGATCTTTCGATCTTCCCGTGTTCCGAGGCCATACCTCTGAGTATGCTAGGCTCGCCAATCAAACCTCGAAGACCTGCGCGTGCAACATGGCTTACACCCACTGTATGCGAACGACGAGATGTGTGACACCCGATCATCACGGCCTGCCTCATAACGTAGAACTTTCTTGGTGGTGCGCAACGAGGGAGAACACAATTTTGGTATTTGTTAGGGATCATCCTATTTATGATGCTACCGTTGTATATCTAGCATATAAGCAATCAATAGGATGCACACACAACAGCACACAATAATTATGCAATGAAGTGCGATGTGACATGGTCGATGCGCCTGGACCTTCATGGCGCCATGTGCCTGGCCCCCGGCGCCCCGGCATGACTCCGAGTCTACAGAGCCCTCCATTGCCTCCGACAGTACGAGTAATATCAAAACTTACCGTAACCATGTCACATAAAATAACGCCTCTGCAAAACAAAGTTAGACGCCTCTAGCTTTATTTAGTTTTGCAAGTTTTACGTGGCAAATAGGCTTATTCGTAAGAGAATCGCTTCCCTACCTACGAACTTTGTACCACAACGTCGATCGTATAATTGCATGTTTAAGCATCCCTTTCGGGCCCTCCATTGAAAATGCTTTGCCGACTAGAGAGAGAGAAACAGACACCCGCCAGCCACAGATACGGTGCAAGCCGTATGTCAGTAGTGGAACCAGTCTCGCGTAAGCGTACGCGTAAAGTCGGTCCGGGCCGCTTCATCAACTCAATACCGAAGGCATCGCAAGTGCACGCTAGAGGGTAGCAAATATAAGAAAGACGCCCTCATTCAACATGAGTTCTAACCGTACCAGCAGTACTACGCATAGATCGGCTCTGATACCACTGAAGGGGTTACGGTGCAGAAAACAATAATTTTCTAGCGAGCGAAACCCTAACTAGCCAGGATCTATCTATCTAGTACATGCGATAACGGTGGCGGAACGGGTTACATTACCTCCATGTAGACCGATAGCGGGGATTACGCTCCCGCACAAGCGTTGACGATGAAGTCGTACGTAGCCGACCTCGAGGTCGCGGAGAACTTGCCGCGATGTCGGAGTCGATGACGCCGGGGTGTCGACGATGATCTGCGTCGACGGGCGTCGGGCGGAAGAAGGCAGAGCGCCAGCACCGGGGCTGGCGCGCCGGCAGCAGAGGGGGGTGGCGCGGCGGCTGCAGGGGGCGAGACGACGTCGCCCAAGCTCCTCAATAGAGTAGCCTCCGAGCACTCGCAAACATACGGAGCCTAGCGACAACTCCCGGTCATTCAGATCCAGCTGAAATCGCAGGAGTAGATCTTATCTGGAATCCCGCAGAGCAACGGCGCTCTGTGGTATGGCTTAGGTGGAGAGAGACCCCCTTCCTCAGCTCGGCGCGGCTCCAACTTGGGAACCACGGGATCGAGAGAGAAATTGGGAATTAACTGAATTTCCTATGAATTAAATCAATTAATATGCCTTGCTATATAAAGGGGGAAGGGGGTGTGCAAACCCCTTGGCTCCCCCATGTGGGACTAAACAAAGGGCAAGGGAGGGGGGTTCGGCTCCCACATGGGCTGGCCGAACCAGCCTATGGGGCCCACCCCCTTTGGTGGTGCGGCTCCCCCTCTTGGGCCCTCTTAGGGCCCATATAGGTGGGAGCCCCCTTTTTCCTTTATTTAATTAATATTAAATTAATATAAAAATCCCATTAATTCATAATTAATATATTTATATATAATTCAATATCCCGTGACTCCGAAAACTCTTTCGGATCACCCGAACAACTTTCGGACATTCCTGGAACCATTCCATAGCTCCCCGGAACTCCTTCCGGACCACCGGAACTCTTTCCGGATCATTTCTTTCTCTCCAATAAAAACCTATAAAATTCCAGAACCTATCTCCTAGCGTGGCTAAGACCTTAAGTTTGTTACGCTACGGTTCGGGAACACTCCAGACAGGGTCGAGACACTCCGCTCACCAATGATCGTCAGGGATACCTGGAAATATATGACGACCCCTATGCATTCCACGAATATCGTCGTTGAACCATAAGTATGATATTCATTCCCTTTGTCTCTGCGATACTACCTTGTCCGAGATATGATCGTAGACACACCGATGCCTTTGCTGTATCTCGTTACCGACGAAGGTTATTAACTCGTCTGCGATATTACATCTCCATGACCTAGTCATAAGCTGCGCAGCTATATAGATGCAATATCACCGAGTGGGCCCAGAGTATCTTTCCATTACAAGAATGAACAAATCCCGCTCTTGATCCTTACGTCTCGATGCTCTTTCGGAATACCCAAGATGGACACCGTTATTGTCATGCTATATAAGACACAACGTTTGATGCTCTCAAAGCACTCCTACGAAGCAACAATAAGTACGGTCTCACGGTCTAAGGAATAAGCTATCACACTATCATCTATTGCAAATGACAAACATCGTAATACGATCTTATTGCAATACTTTGCGTATGTCCACCACCTTATTCAACTAACAAGATGACCCCATTGTCAACCGACGTCATTGTCCTTGATCGGGAATCTCGATCAACTGTTGCCCAATGGACTAGCTCATATAGAGGCTTGCTAGGGATCTGGTTGTCTATGTATCACACGTGTATTAATAATTCCGATTAATACAGTTATAGCATAATACATAAACCTATTATAAACTCATGAGATAATGCAATAAATACTACTTATTTATTTGCCTCAAGGGCATATCTCCTTCAGGTGTTGTGTGCAATTTTCTCGGAACAAAGAGGTCAACATGAAGAAGCTCTAAAACTCTCTTTGATGAGATGATGTTCTTGCTTGGATGATGGGTATCATGCATTTTTCCTTCAACACAAACCCTACACATTCGATCCTTCGAGAAAGAAACATGGTCTTTTAGTCCTATGATATGGCCACCCGTTTGGAGACTTTGCAAAGTCCTCATGTTGACATGGGCTAGCCGGCGATGCCATAACCAACCCAAGCCCGCCTTAGCGAATAGGCACATTGCATGGGAAGTGGTGACCCCGGAGAAGTCAATCACATAGAGCCCAATTTCAATGTACCCAACTGTAACATCCCAAATTTCACAAAAATATTAAACTTCCAAATTCATACCATTGCATGCATCATGTCATTGCATTTTGCAATTGCATCATTATTTATAAATGTTGAAAGAATACAAAAATTATTAATTATAAAAATGTCATAAAATACTTTAAAAGGTTTAGTTTGGTAAGGATAAATTTTACAAAATTTTACAAATTTGTTTGAATCATTTTGGAGTTGCAAATCAAAAGTTATGTAATTTTAGAAAATAAGAAAAGAAAAGAAAGAACAAAAAAAGAGAAAACGGGAGTCCACCGAGCCGGCCTGCCTCGGCCCAGTCCATCCCTCTTCTTTCCTCTCGCGCGCGCACACGGCCCAAGCCCAGCTCGCATGCGCTCCTGACGCTGACAGGCGGGTCCCACCCCTGACAAACGTGTCACCCTCAACCTCCGGCAAGAACTTTGCTGTTCGAACTCTTCATCGATCCGGAGATCGATTCCGAGCCGATTCAAACAAGTTCTATCCCTTCCCCGCCACCATAAATACCCCGGAACTCCTCCTCGCCTCGCACCCCAAAAAAACCCTAGCGAATCCGCCTCCAGGCTGCCCGAGATCGATCTCGACTCCGTCGACATTGCCGCCACCGTGGTCCCTGTTTTCCGGTGAGAAACGAGCACCCGAGAACCTCTCCTTGATCTCAAACTCCTTGCCACATCGTTGCGCACGCCCCTGACAACTTTCCCCTAAATTTTCTGCACGGCGTCGAGCAGTTCCTCCGCAACCGAGGTGCGCCGCCGTAGCCCTCAACTCCGGCGAGCAAATGGGAGAAGAAGGGGACACGCCAAGGTCTCCGAGCACGCCACCGAGACCGCCTCTACCTCGTCTTCATCCGGCTATGATCCCTCTATCCAAATTCCTTCTAAAACGCGTATAGCGAGTACTCCGTCCATGTCTGCCGCCGCGTCTCATCTTTTCCGGCGAGACTCCGGCGGAAGCGCCGCCAGTTTCTGGTTCGTTAATCTTACGCCGTTAGATATGCTACCGATGCGCCAGATTAGATCACTTCGCGAAGGGGTACGAGCCAACCGGAAGTCGCCACATCACCGACCACCGCATCCGTCTGCGCCGCGCCGCCAACGCCGCTCCCGCTTATCCCACATCCGTCGCGAAGCCACTGAGCCAACCAGAAGCCGCCACGTCGCCCGAGGATCTCTGCGCGAAGATTACTTTTCTGTTTATCATAGATTAGTCCCTGCAATTTGTTTCTATCATTAATTTTCACTCCTTTATCCAAAATTTATAACAAAAATTGTTTTGGAAAGAATATGAAGTATAGAAACTTTTGGCATCATTATATTTGTATTTATCGAATAAATTTTGTTTAAAATTAGAAGTGGCATTAATGGTAAATTATGCATAACTACAAATATAAAATTTATTCCTCATCGAACTATTTTGCTATGAACTTGTAGGGCTAAGTACTAGCTGCAGGAATACTCTAATATTTTTGTTTAGAATATTTTATGAGCTTATGTGTATTTATTGTGATTAAAAGCTTTTTAGACATTATATAATAAATAAAAATTAATTAGAAATTTTTTAAAAAATTGTTTTCTTCATGTATTCGAAATATAAGAGTACTTATCATATTATAACACCTTTACCACCTAAAAGTACTTAGAAAATAATTGAGGGGCTTTTAATTGACTAAAGGTGCTAATTTTCCTCTAAGTGTTGTCTTTAGAAAATTATTTGAAACTTCTAAGTCCTTAGTAAAATTTGACCACAAGTGTGACCTTGGTCCTTAGTAAATTGTGGACCAACAAAACTTGCCTCGCATTAACTCACATACTTCATAGCATGGCATGCATCTAGTCCTTAGGAATTTTTTGCTCATCATACATGGCATATTTTCCTTAGTAGTTTTAAGAAACTTGTTTGTTTATGTTGTATTGTTTGTTGTGTTAGAATTTTCGGAGAGGAACGAGGACTGCAGTTGCTGTTGCTGTTCTGCTTGTTGCCAAGGCAAGTGGCACACCCCCATAAATTTCCTAAGTATTTTCTATGCATTACCTAGAGTATTTTCTATATGCATGTGTAGGACTTAGTAGATTGCTATGCAAAACCTTAGAACTCTCTACCTCTTGAGTCTAGGAACCTATGTAATGACTTAGTAGAATTTTGATGCTATGCAAAAGTGTTTTACTGGAAAACTTAAATTCTACTAAGTTAATGAAACACCTGGGTGGAATTTGTGCTGAATGGTTTATGTTGAGTGTTATTCCTTAGGGGTGATCTCTAAGGAATGGTCACTTGTGGATGGCCACCCAGGGTAATAAAGGGACCAGTGTTCTCTCTAAGTGAAGATTGCTTCTCGTGCAACCGTTAGTCAATGGGCTCTGGCTAGATGGAGTAAGCTGCGTGGACTCGGCCCGACTTGACGGGTGGTGGTAGATGGTTAGCTTGGAGCGCGTCAAGTCTACAAGGGACGGGAATATGCTTCTGAAAAGTCTCGTCTCAACTCTCTCATTTTCCTTAGCACAAATGGTGTGCTTGAGGATAGTTTGGGTTTGTTGGGTCTAATGGTGAAAGTGCACAACCTCTACAGAGTTAAAACTAAGTACTTAGCCGTGTCCCCGGATACGGACAATTTGAGCAACTGATCAAGGGTTTAACAGGGGCTCCCAATATTCCAATTTTCTAAGTTAAAAGTTGATGGGTGAACAAGGGAAGACGAGATTATGGTTTTTATGCCATACTTGTCTGGAATTAAAGAAAGTGTTTTCAAAAGAGTAGGAAAAAAATTGGCTTTATTTATTGCAGAAGTTTTTGATGAAGATTAAGGAATACGTTTTGGGTTTCGAGTCTGCACCAACATGTTTTCGTCTGTGGCGTGTCATGAAGATGGAGGCTCATTGAAGTTTATTTCCGCTGCTTTACTGTTTGAGCTAGCTTTATGCTATGCAAAGATGTATCGAACTATTTATTTTACCAAGTCTGGATTACTCGTGTAATATTGATACAATGTTGTGATATTCATCGTAAACTGTGTGTGCAAATGAATCGATCCAGGGGATTGCACTATACACAGGTACCTGCCATATTTTTAAGTGCAGGTACATTACACCAACGAAGGACACTTTGAGAGACTTGTTCCGCATGAGGATGACTATATCCTTTTCAAAGAGAACGGAATAACCCAACATAGTTAAAGAATGTACTGAGAGTAAGTTGAAACCTAGGGATTCGACAAGCAAGACATTCACAAGTGTGATGTCTGGTGCCACTACCACCTTGTCGAGTCCCATTACCATAGACTTCGATTTGTCACCATATGTAACGGTCATTTGATCATCATTAGGCCTCAACTCCGTTACAATCTCCTTGCTTCCGGTCATATAACTAGTGCACCCACTATCAACTATCCATTTTGATCCGCCGGAAGCAAAGCCCTACACACAATCAATTCTTTGACTTAGGTACCCATTTTGCAATGGGTGCCTTTTGTTTAGCAACAAGGGTCTTTGGAACCCAAATAGCATACTCAGTATAACCATCAAATGGACCAATGTATCTAGCATAGACATCCCCACATATAAAGCATAGTTGGGTTATATATGCCCTAAAATCATCACGAGTGGGAGTGCCCCTTGTGGCCTTCTGATACGTCTCCAACGTATCTATAATTTCTTATGTTCCATGCTATATTGTACCAAGTTATTACATGTTTTATATGCATTTTATATAGGTTTATGTATTTTCTGTGACTAACCTATTAACAAGATGCCTAGCGTCAGTTCCCTGTTTTCTCCTGTTTTTGGTTTCAGAAAAGTACTTAAGGAAATTTTCTCGGAATTTGATGATTTCTTTTCTGAAGTCCGTTTTTAATTGGGAACGTTCCAGAAGACCGAACACGAGACAAAGTGGGCGACCGAGGCGGCGCCATCACCTACTCACGTGGCAGGCTTCCTGGCCACGCGAGCACATGGTGTGGGCCCCTCGAGGCTCCACCGACCTCTCATTTTTTCCTAAAAATACCTTCCGAACCAAGAACCCTAGCACGGTGTTCAATATTTCCTCCACGGGTCCCGAGAGCCGCCACCAATGAAGACAAGATTCGGGGGACAGAAGTCTATGTTCCGGCACCCTGCCGGGACGGGGAATTGCCCCCGGAGCCATATCCATCGACTACACCGCCATCTCCATCGCCGTTGCTGACTCCTACGATGAGGGGTGAGTAGTTCTCCCCCGGGGCTGCGGGATCTACGATAGCTATGTGGTTTAACTCTCTCTCTCCCATGATGTGATCTCTATGTGATCATGAGCTTTGTAATCTAGTTGAATATGTGATGCTACTCTTTATCTATTATGCACTATAGATGTTACTTTATATGAACTCTAGGGTTATTCACGGTTGTAATGGTGACAGTGTGTGCACCGTGTGTGATTCCTTTATGACATTTTTGGTGTTAGTTTACTCTGGCTTTGAGAGTTCTCTTGTAGCCCTAAACAATGAATGGTTTTTGTTATCCAACATGAGAGTGTTTGAGAGTAGTGTTTATTTATATAACTTTGATGTCATTGTTGAAAATGTCCACTGGTGAAAGTAGGATCCCTAGGCCTTGTTTCTAAGCATTAAAACACTGTTTCCAACAAGTTCTGCTACATGTTTGCTTGCTGCCATTTTTATTACAGATTGCAATTACTACTTATAATCATCCATATTACTTGTATTTCACTATCTCTTCGCATAACTAGTGCACCTATACATCTGACAAGTGTATTGGGTGTGTTGGGGACACAGGAGACTTCTCGTATCTTAATTGCAGGGTTGTTCGAGAGGGTTATCTTTGACCTCTACCTCTCTGAGTTCGATATACATTGGGTGATCCACTTAAGGGAAACTTGCTACTGTTTTACAAACCTCTGCTCTTGGAGGCCCAACACTGTCTACAAGAATAGAAACGTGCGTAGACATCACCTTCCCACTTGTAATGGCATCCTTCTTGGATTGAGTGGGCTTGGCCTTCTTCTTGGTATTCTTCTCCTTGGCAACATAGCCTAGACCTTCTTTACCTTTGCGAGACACTTGCTCATGAGTAGGGGTAGAAAGTGTCTCCTTACCTTTATCAAAAGAGGTCTTGGGCGAGGTTGCCTTGGAAGAAACAAACTTCATCCTAACATCATCCTTAACAACATTTGCTTGAACATTCAAAGAAGTAGATGTGCTAGGTTCATCAAGTTTAGATATCCGAGTTTGAAGTTGATCACGAGACTTGATGAGACGTTCATGATCACTTGTCAATACCTTGTGAGTATTTTCAATTGACTCAAAGTCTTCACAAAGTCTAGCATGAGCAACCACAAGCTCGGACTTTTCATTTTGCACAATTTTACATTTAACAAAGTAAAGATCACGATCCTTACTAACCTTAGCAACTTCGGAGTTATGAGGTTCCAAGATAGTTTTAAGTTGCTCGTTAAGGAGAGCATGAGCTTCTTGTGCATCTTCTAGGGATGATTGGAGAGATGCCTTAGCATGGGCATCCTCTCTCTCAATCTCACCTTTTAGCTCAAGCGCATCCTCAAGCTCACCTATGCGACTCATAATCGAGCCAAAGTGTGTCTTCCCATCTCCTTGCAAGTTAGTCATGAATTTATCAAAAGCAACAATTTCTCTCTTGATTTCAAGACTAATATCATCATCAACATCATATGTTATGGAGGTGGGGGACAATTTTACCTCGGATGTCTTAGCCGTAAGACATCGTGCATTCTTGATGATGGGGCTCTCATTTGGGGATGTGAAGAGTGATGAAGGTGTAGAAGTAGTAGCTATGGCGGCCACTTCCGTTGGAGTGTCTTCCTTGTCACTTTCATCATCATCGGTGGGATATTTCTCTTGAGTCACCAAAACAATCTTTTGGTTCTTCTTGAAGAAGGGCTTCTTCATGGATATTGGCGCCTTGCACTTCGGCTTGGCCACGAGCCTCCCACCATGCTCTTCTCTTCTCTCCCATGGGAAATACATAACAAAGTGGCTTTTGTCATCACAGTTATAGCAAGTCCTCACGTTGTTACCTGGTTTTCCTCCATTCATTAGAAACTTCTTATCCATCTTGGCTTTGGCCTTTGCGGGATTCTTCCAAAAAGTTTGAGCCGTAAATTCAAGATGTTGGTTGAGAGCACTTGTGAGAGTCTCAAGAGACAGATCGACCGACTCATAGCACTCGTCGTCATCATCTTCTTCAACGGTGGCCTTCAAGGCAACCGATGCGTGCTTGTGCATCCCAATGGCTCTTGCTCTTGCGTCTTGAGCAATCTTGGAGGCAACTGTAACGCCCCGGGAATTTATCCCCTTTTAGTTTTGTGTGTTTTCTTTTTTTTGCATCAACATGGCATCGCATTAATTTAATTTGTTGCATTTAATTTCAATTCCGACAATTAAATTCAAATGCATTTCAAATTAATAAAAAAAATGTGTTATTTTCAAATCTTTTAAAAAAATGTTAAAAACTAGTTTATTAAATTGTCTATTGAAAACTAAAACTATTTTGTATAGTTTTCGTATTCAAATTCCCTATCTATTTTGTTTTAAAAATATAAAACAGAAAAGTTTTAAAAGGAGAGAAATAAAAGCCCAAAGCCCATCTAACCCAAACCCTAGGGTTTCCCCCTAGAAAATTCTTTCCCACCCCCTGCCTTTTTGCAGCCACGCTCCTCCTTTTTCGGATTTTTTCAAAATAATCTTCCCCCTCCTTTTTTTTCCTTTTCCCCCTCCTTCTCTTTTTTCTTTTTCTTTCTTTTTTCTTCTTTTCTTTTTTCCTTCTCTTCCTTCCTCCAGCCCTTCTCCTCCCAGCCCCGATGCGCCTCCTCCAGCCCGAGCTCTAGCGCTTCCTCCCAAGCTCGCCCCGCTCGCCACCGCTCCCACACCCGCGCCAGCGCTGGCCGCACGCCTCCGGCTGCTCGTCTGAGCCTCCCCCGCCGCACCGAGCCAGCGCGCGTCGTCGCCTCCCGCCGGCCGCTGCGCCCGCGCCGCCCCCGGCCTCCTCCGTCCGCACCCGCGCCTCCCCGCGCTCCTCCCCGCGCCAGCGCGCCTCCTCCCCTCCGCCTGCGCCCGCGTCACCCGGCGCAGCCGCCTCCCCGACCTCCTCCGGCCGCCCCGGCCTGCTGCGCCCCGCCCCGTGCTCCGGCTGAGCTCCCGAGCCCCCGGCCTACCAGCTCCGCCGCCGCGCTCCACCTCCGTGTCGCGCGCCCTGCTCCCCTGCTCCGGCCCGCAGGGCGCCGCCGCCAGCCGCCCACGGTGCCACCCGCGCGCGTTGCGCTCCACTTTCGCCACGCGCGTCCGGCCGCCGCCGCCCACGCAGCGTCTCCAACTGCGCCGGTCGCCGCCACCGTGCACATCCGCTCCGCGCCTTCCCTTCGCCGTTTTCCTCGTCCGGTGACGTCCCCGCCGCCGCCCGCAAGGTGTTCGCCAAAATGCCCGCAAAACCCCGGCGTCACAATTGTTGTCTGTGTTTGTCCACCCTTCGAGGTGCTGCCACCCGTGCGCTTTTCCTTCCGGTGTCCGTTGTCGTGCTCCTACGTGCCCGCGCCCGTCAACGGTGATGACCGAGTACGACTACTTCCCCGCCCACTTCCACGACACCGACAAACGACGATGCCCCGGTTCCGCGACGACTACTTCCACGATGACGACTACTTCCTCTACGGACCGAAGATGTCTGTTTCGAACCCTAGTTCACCCGATCCGACGTACGGACTCAAACCCTAACCCTATACTTATTTTATAAAATGCCATCTATCTTGTGCATATCGCATCATAATTGCCTGTGTTGCATCTCTGGGGTTTGGTGGTGTAGCAATCACCTAAATAATTCAATATGGAATGTGTGGGGTAATAAATATATAATGCCATATTCCATTTAATTTAATTAGATCACCCATGCCATGTGTTGCCATGCTAACCAACATTTAATATTCTTGGTAAATAAATAACTTGCAACTAAATATTAATTGTCGGAATCCCGGTTCCGCTTAATTTGGGTTAAGTGCATCTCATATTGCATCTTGCCATGCCATGCATTATTCTCATATGATCATGCTGGATCTTTTGCCGTAGTTATAAAATGCATCTTTTGCGCTTCCAGTGTTTGTTGCTTCTTCGCGGATACGATGTTGAGATGTGTGAGCCACGACAAGATCTGCTTCCATGCGGGATTCCAGGCAAGCAAAGTTTGCTTGTTTACCAATACATTCATTCCTGCCGTTGATCTCTGCTACCCTAGTACTCGATTCTTATCGCGATCTCATCACATGTTTATCCTGCATCCCATACAGCTTTATCCCCACATCCCATCACATGTTGTTTGTTTATCTGTTGGCCTTGCGAGTCGTAGCGCATGCTTAGAGTTGACTGTGTGAGTCGTCTGTTGGTCTTATGTTTCATCTGCTTAGTATGATAGATTGTTCTAATTTAATCAAATGCTATCTTGTGTTGGGGTATTATAATTAAATGATAAGGCACCAGGCGGAAGGCCTTGCAAGGTGTTTTGTTCTGCTCAGTGTCGACCTAGGAACTGAGATTTTGTCCTCAGATCCAATTTTGAGCGCACTAACCACTTGTGGGGGGCCCTATGGAGCCCCCCTCAACTTTGAACGGATCTAAAGCTTGTCCACGTGCCGCAACTAGTTCGGGTTTTCCATTTGCTCATATCCATGTGCATGATGATGATGATTGATGAGAGATTACATGATACTGGGGGTCATATAGGGGTGGTGCGCGCAAAGCGGACAGTTCCTATTGTGGTTTGAGCCGCATGGCGCGTGGACACAAACTAATGAGTCCGCAATTGAGATTCGGCCGGACTCTTGACGCGGGTAACAACTCATATGGGTGGCACTTGGACTTGCTGTAGTGAAGGAATGAGTCGAGTTGAGAGGCCCTGATGCTTGCTTGGGTTGATCATACGAGTATGGGTACAGTAGTGCACCCCTGCAGGGTATAATCTTATCGATGAGCCATGTCCACGGTTATGGACGACGTTGGTGGTGATGCTGGCTAACAAGATATAGACAACTTGCACCTAATTAAAGTTAATTAACTTGACTAGTAATATAGAATTACTTTCACAATAAATGGTAACTAAAATTGTTCAATGTGTGAGTTTCCCGAATTGCTTCCTCATACTTGGTTGAGGGGCTTAATCCGAGAATGGGTTATGATTGGTGTTAGTTGTAGTTGTTTACTTTATGCGCTCTCTTATCCCTCTCTAATTAGACGGAAGTTGTAGCGTGTCTCTTTAGGTTGCTAGTACTGCTGCGTAACGCCCCGGGATTTATCCCCTTTTGATTTGTGAGTTTTCTTTTTGCATCGACGTGGCATCGCATCGCATTAATTTAATTTGTTGCATTTAAATTAAATTTCCATAATTAAATTTAAATGCATTTCAAATTAATTAAAAATGTGTTATTTTCAAATCTTTTAAGAATGTTAAAAATTAGTTATGAAATTGTCTATGAAAAACTAAAAATATTTTGTAAAGGTTTCGTATTCAAATTCCTCTTCGTTTTGGTTTTAAAAATATAAATCAGAAATAATTAACGGGAGAGAAATAAAGCCCAAAAGCCCACCTAAGCAAACCCTAGGGTTTCCCCCTGGAAAATTCTTTCCCACCCCCTGACTTTTTGCAGCCACCCTCTTCCTTTTTCTGGGATTTTTCCAAAAGTCCTTCCACCCTTTTTCTTTTCTTTTTCCCCCTTCCTTTTTTTTCTTTTCTTTCTTCTTTTTCTTTCCTTCTTTTCTTCCTTTCTTTCCTTTTTTTCTCTCCTTCCTTCCTCCTTCCTCCTCCCGCACCAAACCACCCCGAGCCCGCACGCACCCGAGCCAGCCTCGAGCTCTCGAGCCCCTGCGCCCCATCGCCTCCTCCCCCGACCCGTCGGCGCCCTGCTTCGCCCGCGCGCGCCGCCGGCCGCCTCCGGACCGTCGCTCGCGCCTTCCCGAGCCCGCGCCCGTCTCGCGCGCCCCCTGCTCCGGCCCTGTGCGTCGCGCCGCCCTCGCCCCCAACGCCGGCCGCCGCGCCCCCGAGCGCGACGCGCCGTCCCCGCCGCCCGTCGCCTCGCCTCTTGCCGCGCCGCCCCAAGCCGCTCGTCCGCAGCTGCCCACGCCGCCTCCCCGCGCGCCCCACGCCACGCCGCGCCGCCGCCTCGGCCTGCTCCACCGCCGGCCGCCGTGCTCCCGCACCCCAGCGTCCCCGCGCCAGCACGTCGCCGCGCCGCGCGCCCCCAGCCTCCTCCCGAGCTTAATCGCCGCCGCTGCCGCTTCGCGCTCGCCGCCCACACTCCCCGCGCGCGCCCTCTGTGCCGCTGCGCGCTCGCCGCCTCCGCCTCCCGCGTCGCGTAGCCGCGCCGCGTGCACTCCGTCTCCGTCCGGTGACGTCCCGCTTCCGCCGCCTGCAAAGTGTTCGGTGAAATGTCCGCAAGACCCCGGCGTCGCAATTTTTGTCCGAGTTGTCCACCCTTCGAGGTGTTGCTACATGCGCGTGCGAGTGCTTCTTCCGGTGTCGCGTCGCCGTGACCACCCGTGTCCGTGTCGCGGTGCCCGCCCGTGCGTTTCTCCTTCCGGTGTCCGTTGCCGTGCTCCTACGTGCCCGCGCCCGTCAACGAGGATGACCGAGTATGACTACTTCCCCGCCCACTTCCACGACACCGACAAACGACGATGCCCCGGTTCCGCGACGACTACTTCCCCGACGTCGACTACTTCCTCTACGGACCGAAGACGTCGGTTTCGAACCCTAGTTCACCCGATCCAACGTGCGAACCCCAAACCCTAACCCTATACCTATTTTTATTAAATGTCATCTATCTTGTGCATATCGCATCATAATTGCATGTGTTGCATCTCTTGGTTTTGCGGGTGTAGCAAATCACCTACATAATTTAATATGGAATGTGTGGGATAATAAATATATATTGCCCTATTCCATTTAATTTAATTAGATCACCCATGCCATGTGTTGCCATGCTAACCAACATTTAATATGGCTGGTAAACAAATAACTTGCACCTAAATATTAATTGTCAGAATCCCGGTTCCGCTTAATTTGGATTAAGTGCATCTCGCATTGCATCTTGCCATGTCATTCGTCTGTCGCATGAGCATGATGGATCTTTTGCCGTAGTTGTAAAATGCATCTTTTACGCTTTCCAGTGTTTATTGCATCTTCGCGGATAATACGTTGAGATGTGTGAGCAACGACAAGATCTGCTTCCATGCGGGATTCCAGGCAAGCAAAGTTTGCTTGTTTACCTATACATTGTCTTTCATTCTTGTCGTTGATCTCTGCTACCCTAGTTATCGATTCTTGAACTGCGATCCCATCACATGTTTATCCTGCAGCCCATACAGCTTTATCCCCACAACCTAATACCCGTTGCATGTTTATCTGTTGGCCTTGCGAGTCGTAGCGCATGCTTAGAGTTGTTTGTGCGAGTCGTTGGTTGGTCTTATGTTTCATCTGTTTAGTATGATAGAATATTCTACCTTAATAAAATGTTGTTTTATATTGGGGTATTATAATTAAATGATAAGGCACCAGGCGGAAGGCCTTGCGAGGTGCTTTGTTCTGCTCAGTGTCGACCTAGGAACTGAGATTTTGTCCTCGGATCCAATTTTGAGCGCACTAACCACTTGTGGGAGGCCCTATGGAGCCCCCCTCGACTTTGAACGGATCTTCAGCTTGTCCATGTGCCGCAACTAGTTCGGGTTTTCCATTTGCTCATATCCATGTGCATGATGATGATGTTGATTGATGAGAGGTTATGTTACTTGGGGGTCATATAGGGGTGGTGCGCGCGAAGCGGACAGTTCCTACTGTGGTTTAAGCCGCCTGGCGCGCAGACACAAACTAATGAGTCCGCAATTGAGATTCGGCCGGACTCTTGACGCGGGTAACAACTCATATGGGTGGCACTTGGACTTGCTGTAGTGAAGGAATAAGTCGTGTTGAGAAGCCCTGATGCTTGCTTGGGTTGATCATGCGAGTATGGGTACAGCAGTGCACCCCTGCAGGGTATAATCTTATCGATGAGCCGTGTCCACGGTTATGGACGACTTTGGTGATGATGTTGGCTAACAAGATCTAGACAACTTGCACCTAATTAAAGTTAATTAACTTGACTAGTAATATAGAATTACTTTCACAATAAATGGTAACTAAAATTGTTCAATGTGTGAGTTTCCCGAATTGCTTCCTCATACTTGGTTGAGGGGGTTAATCCGAGAATGGGTTATGATTGGTGTTAGTTGTAGTTTTTTACTTTATGCGCTCTCTTATCCCTCTCTAATTAGACGGAAGTTGTAGCGTGTCTCTTTAGGTTGCTAGTGTTGCTGCCGCTAAGTCCACCTACCCCATATTTTGGGAGATGGTGTAGAAAGTAGGCATGTCGGTTTTTCTTGCCAGGGAATGCCCTGACCCTCTTTTGGGATGTGCTTTATGTGCAGTTATCAGGTTTGAAGTCTGACGACGTTAGCTTGGGAATCCCTCCGGCTTGACTGGGTAGGGATATGGCGCCATTGCTTATCTTCAGGACTCTTAGTCCAATATTTGTATCTTGTCCGTAGTCGGATACTATTTTGCTTCCGCTGTCATTTGTATCTTTGTATTGTATCATTTGTATCTTGACTCGTCTGAATCGTTGTTGTATTATATCTTCTGTTCTATTTGTTGTTGTATCGGAACTGTTATAATGTTATCACAATTCCACCCACATAATGCGCATGTTTCGGCGTGCACATTATGTCTGGTGGGCGACCTAAAATCGTTATTATGCGGATTTCGGCGGGAGCGCTTAAATCTACATAGTACCGATTTTAGGGCGTCACATCAACCTTGTAGGCGGTCATCTTTTGCATGACTTCATTGGATGTCATCTTTGCGAACTCATGTCATCCATGGAATGTCTTCAAGTCTGTTTCCTCAAAGGGCAAGAGTGCGGTCACGAACTTCCTCTTGATCCAAGCGTCATCAATGTAGACCGCACCGAGGTTCCTAAAGGTGCTAGCAATAGCCACCAACCTCCGGTACATGTCTTTATGGCTTTCACCATCCAACTTGTAGAACCCTTCCACCTCATTTCACAAGGCATCATACCGGTTCTTCTTTACGCTCTCATTACCGAAAAAGATGTCGGAAAGAGCCTCCCAAACTTCTTTGGCGGTGGAGAGATGTTGAATAAGAGGCATGTCCTTCTCTCCAACGGCCACATGAAGTTGATGGAGAGCGGTGGCGTTGATTTGACTATCAACCACCTCTCTTCTTGTCAAGTTGGTCGGATCGTGGGCCTTGAATCCCTCTTGGATGATGCGCCATAGCTCAATGGAGGCACTGCACAAATGAGACTTCATTTGAAATTGCCATTGAGAGAAATGAGTAGGCTTAAGCTTAGGAGGGTCATTCATAAAGTTTACATGAGGATGAGGGATAGGAGGATTCAGAGAGTAATTATGGTGAACTTCATGAAATTCCTCTCCGGGTGTGGGCTTAGTGGAGCTATGTGTTTCACCCTTTTCCTCCTTCCTGGGGGAAGCACCCGGAGGAGATTCTTTGGACCCATCCGAGGATGAGTCCTTAGAGTTCTCACCTTGCTCCTTAGATGGAGGAGGGGGAGCAGTAGCCTCGGGTTCCTTAGACTTCAAGAGTGTCATAAGCAACTCATTCATCTTTTGGAGTTGGACATCGATGGACGATTTCATATTTATGAGATCGGCCATGGTTGCCTGTGACGCCCCAAAATCGGTACTATGTAGATTTAAGTGATCCCGCCAAAATCCGCATAATAACGATTTTAGGTCGTCCACCAGACATAATGTGCACGCCGAAATATGCGCATTATGTGGGTGGAATTGTAATAACATTACAACAGTTCTGATACATCCACAACAACAACAAAATATATATACAACAACAACTCGAACGAGTCAAGATACAAATGATACATTACAAAGATTCAAATGACAGCGGAAGCAAAATAGTATCCGACTACAGATAAGATGCAAATTGGACTAAGAGTCCTGAAGATAAGCGATGGCGCCATATCCCTGCCCAGCCCAAGCCAGAGGGATTCCCAAGCTAACGTCGTCAGACTTCAACCTGTTTACTGCACATAAAGCACAGCCCAAAGAAGGATCAGGGCAGTCCCTGGCAAGCAAAACCAACATGCCTACTTTCCACAAGATCTCCCAAAATATAGGGTAGGTGGACTTAGCGGCAGAAGCACTACCAACCTAATGGAGACACGCTACAACTTCCGTCTAATTAGAGAGGGATAAGAGAGCGCTTAAGTAACCAACTACTACTAACACCAATCATAACCCATTCTTGGATTAACCCCCTCAACCAAGTATGAGAAAGCAATTCAGGAAAACTCACACGTTGAACAGTTTTAGTTAACATTTATTGTAAAAGTAACTCTATGTTACTAGTCATGTAATTAACAATGATTAGGTGTAAGTTGTCTATGATCTTATTATCCAGCATCATCACCAAGTCGTCCATAACCGTGGACACGGCTCATCGATAAGATTATACCCTGCAGTGGTGCACTACTGTACCCATACTCCTTCGATCAACCCGAAAAAAGCAAGCCAGAAGGTAGCGTATCTCAACACGGCAAATCTCTTCTATACAACCCATCCAGGGAACCGCATGATTGTGTACACGGCTAATCAGGTCAAGTGCCCGCGGGATCACCCTATATGAGAATCGACTACTCCATCATCATGAGATCGTTATGTAACCATATGCATGCATCAAATGGAAAGCCCGAACTACTTGCGGCGCCCTGGATAAGAAGCGGATTAGATCGAAGCCGCGGGGGGCTCCATAGGGCCTCCCACAAGTGGTTAGTGCGCAAAAAATTGGATCCGAGGAAAAGAACTGAGTTCATAGGTCGACACTTAGCAGAACAAAGCACCTCGCAAGGCCTTCCGCCGGTGGCTTATCTTTTAAAGTATAATACCCAACATATTACAACATTTTATTATGTTAGAACAATCTATCATACTAAGCATGTGAAACATAAGACAACCAGACGACTCGCACAACCAACTCTAAGCATGCGCTACGACTCGCAAGGCCAACATATAAACATACAACAGGTAATAGGTTGTGGGGATAAAGTTGTATGGGCTGCAGGATAATATGTGATGGGATCGCGATAAAGAATCGAATCTAGGGTAGCAGAGATCAACGGCAAGTATGAAAGACAATGTATAGGTAAACAAGCAAACTTTGCTTGCCTGGAATCCCGCACGGAAGAAGATCTTGTCCTTGCTCACACATCTCAACGTCTTATGGAAAGCGTAAAAGATGCATCTCACAACTGCAGAAAAAGATCCAGCATGATCATGAGAATGATGCATGGCATGGAAGATGCAATACGAGATGCACTTAATCCAAATTAACCGAAACCGAGATTCCGACAATTAATATTTAGGTGCGAGTTATTTATCTAGCCAACAAATTAAATGTTTATTAATCATGGCATGGCATAGGTGATCTAGTCAAATTAAATGAAATAGGGCAATTCATAATAATTACCCCACACATTCCATATTTAATTATTTAGGTGCAACTAACAAATTACACTAAGAAATTAAAATAAAAGATGCAACATGGCATAAGAATGGCATATTAATATTCGTTGCACTTTTCTGATAAAAAAACATATAAAGATTATTTAATTTGGAGTTACTGAATAAAAGTTATTAGCATTTTAACTTTCTGGACTAAACTGCAAAGTGCAGGGACCTGTTCGTGATTGAAAAAGTGTCGGTGGGGACTTAGATGCGAAAACCAGAGAGCAGGGGGCTCGGAGCAAGATTCCAGCAGAGACTCTATCTCTGTGAGTCAATGACAGTCGGGACCCAGTTGTCAGCGAGAGGAAAGAAAATAAAAGGTGTGCTTTTATTCATCCGCCCAGGAGATTGAACTCGCGACGCAACGCGCACGGATCCAGCGCTGTGCTAGCCAGTCGGGCGGCGTGTGTGGTTTTGAAACGAAAGGAGTTGGTTTGCTTATGTTGTGTCTTACACGCATGGTTTACCGACGAACTGAAAAACGCCAGAGGCAGTCGGCTGTCGCAGCGCCGGCGACGATCTCCGGAAAACGGACGGGGCGTTGGTGTTGAGGGTGAGGCAGTGTTGGTGCGGGTGTGTGGTGTGTGTGTGATGGGGCACGGGGAAAGGATGCGAGAGGAGGCAGCGGCGCAGCATACGAGCAGCTCGAGCGGAGCAGCAATGGCGGGCAGCGGTTCGGCGGACGCAGGCGAGGGCGTACGGGACGGATTCGAGCCGGGAAACAGCGGGGATCGACGCGGAGGCTCACCGGGAGGGGCTTGGGGTCGTTGTTCATGCACGAGGGAAACTGTAGGCGCCGAATTGCGACGGCGCACATCGCCGGCCGTGAGGAAGACGCGGACGAACTTGTCCGACTCCGGTGGCGTCAGCCTGATTTCTTCGGCGGAGACGATGCAGACGACGAGGTGCACCTCCGGGTCCTGACAGAGGTCCTTCGTAGTCGATGTAGAAGCTCCACGATGGCGAGGTCCTCCGGTGGATGATTAGGTGGAGGAAGAACAGAGGAAAGAAGGAGTGGAAGAAGGCGGCAGCGCGAGGAGGGAGAGGGGAGAGAGGCTAGGGTTCGGAGGAAGAGAGGAGGGGCTTTCTTAAAGGGGGAAAGGGAGAAGGTGGGGAGTAAGGCAACCATGGCAGAGAGGGGGATCACGTCCTCCTCGTGTCTGTACGGAGAAGAAAGGGAGGAGAAGGTGGGCTGGGCCCAAAAGAAAAAAAGAAGTTGGGCCAACAATGGGATTTCGGCCCAGATAAGTTTTTTCTCCTGGAATTTAAAACCAGAAAAGAAAAAGAAAAGAAAATAGACTTTTGCAAATATTTTTATAGACAAAATTATATTTGCAAATATTTATAAATTTGTGTTTTGCAAATAATAATATTTTTAAGTGATTTAATAAAAAACATGGGAGGTGAAAATGATGCATGATGATGTCATAATGATGCAAAATAAAAACCAAACAATTTCTAATTTGGGAAAAACCCGGGGCGTTACATTGCCCATTTGTCTAACGCCTCCGCCTCTAGTTTCTCACGGGTGGCCCTCTCGGCATCGGATTCCGTCATCGTTGCATTTAGACGGTTAAGCCCTTAAAAGTGAACCCGGCTCTGATACCAATTGAACGGGAATCCGACACCTAGAGGGGGGTGAATGGTGCTATTAAAAATTTAGTACTTTTTCAATTTAGGCTTAACACAATGGTAAATTCTCTAGATATGCAACTAAGGTGAATTTACCTATATGACAAGCTAAGCAATACACAAGATAGATAAGTGCGAAACAAGTGAGTAAGGGGTAAAGAAATTGGGGAACCGAGACGAAGCAGGCGGAGATGAAGAGTTAATCCCGAGTTCCACCACAAGGGTGTATGTCTCGTTTGGAGAGGTGTGTGCCACACAACAGGTTGGTCACAACGCCACAAAGGCTCACCTTCTTCTCCGATGAACTCAACCACAAAGGTTGCGAGTCCATCTTCCACTATTGATCCCCTTTTAGGGCCGAGATCGAATCCCTTACAAACTCTTGAGGCACAGACCCACAACTGAATTGGGGGCTCTCAAGATGACCATATAAGGTCAAGACCCCAAAAGGTCAAGCTTACACCAAGTAGCAACAATGGTGAGATCTAGGTTTTCCCAATAGAAACCCTAGACTCGAAATGCCCAAGTGAATGGGGGAAGAATACAAATCACTTCGGTGAAGTAGTAGATCGGGGCCTTCTCCTTCACTCCTCCAAAGATCAACGGATTTGGGTGGAGGAGTTGGGAGATCTTGAAGATTTGAGCTTCAGCACTTTAATGAAGAGAGAGAATCTGAGAGCTGAAATGGCTGGAGGTAGGTGGAGGGGTATTTATAGCCCCTCCATGAACTAGCCGTTTTTTCTGCGCGCAGGCCGGAACTTCGGGTCACCCGGAAGTTCCGGACAAAGTTCCGGCCAAAGCTCCGGCTTGGCCAGGGCGCAGGCATTCCAGACTTAGCGAAATTCCTGGCTTGTTTAGCACCAGAACTTGCGGTCACCCGGAAAGATCCGGTCAAACTTCCGGCCAAAGTTCCGGCTTTGCCCGTGCGTGAGCAGTTTCTGACTTAGCAGATTTCTCTGCTATTCAGCACTGGAACTTCCGGTGGTGTGGCCAGAACTTCCGGCTTTGCCCGGGCGCGGGCAATTTCTGACTTAGCTGATTTCCACTTCGTCTGGTCTGGAACTTCCGGTGGTCGGCCGGAACTTCGGTTGGTCTGGAAAGATCCGGCTTAACCTCCGTCCAAAGTTTCGCCTTTGCCAGGGCAGAAGCCCCAAAGGACTTAGCCGTTTCTGGCCAACGCTGAAAGGTCCGGTCTCAGGACCGGAAGTTCCGGCCTACGGGCCGGAACTTCCGGTCAGGCTACCGGAACTTCCAGCCAGACTAGACAGGAAAAACTGCCAGCCAATCCTTTCTCTAAACCAACTGATCTTCATCCTTTTTTGTTTTTTAAGACGATGTAGTATATGAAATACCGGAACTTGCTTTTTGTGTTGTCATTACTATCCAAAACGTAGGAGACCAAAAATGCTCTTTCACCAGCTCATCAGGAATCTTGGATTCCAGAGCATCCATGCGTTGAACGTCGCCAGACATTTTGACCACGGGCTCTCTCACACTACTATGCTCTTCCATCTTGGCTGAGAAGAAAAGCTCAGAAGCTACAAATCTCTTAGCCTTAGCCTACGGCACAAAGACAGACTTGAGATCAGAAATTATCTCAAAAGCACTCATCTTCTCAAAGCGCTTTTGCGGGCCGGCTTCCATGGCATAGAGCATGCCACTCTGGGCAAAAGAGGAATCGTCCGACTTGGTCTGATAGAGCTTCTTCTCATCATCAGAGGTATTGTCTGCAGAAGGGTCACCTAGGGCGGCTTCAATGACAGAAGCCACCATGTGGGAGTGAGGAGAATACTCAGGTTGCAGAACCAGGACATGAAGTTCGACCCATTGGTCTTAAGCTTTTCTTTCTCAAGGAACAGGCCTAGATTAAAGGTGGGACGAGACATCTACCATGGAATTTGCAAAACATAAGACTTTGTTCATAAAATTTGAGTTCAAGTTTTAGAAAATAACTATAAGAACTCCCACTCAAAACGAATATCCCTTTAACGCTTTAGTAATTACACGACCCTAATCCATTGTGCAACCACTCATCGTCATAGCCAGAAACACAACTTCAAAGGTAGACATCGAAATGTCAATCACAACAACTCTGTGACTAATGCTCGACCATTCGGTCACCGTTTTCTAAGGCCATGTCTGTACATGCTAGGCTCGCCATAATAACCTTCAACATATACGCTTGTGCAAACATGTCTTACACCCACTGTATGCGAACAATGATATGTATGACACTCGATTGTCACGGCATGTCTCATAACGTAGAACTTTCTTGGTGGTGCACGTGGAAGTGAGAATCTAATGGTATTTTGGAGGGATCATCTTATATTACTACCGTCGTGTAACTAATATACAATAATATATATACACAATATAAGATGCACTCAGAACATCAATATGTAATGCAACGTGACATGGTCCTTGTGCTGATGGTCTCCTTCGCGCCCACAGTTTATAAACAATTTAATAAACCTATCTTGACCATATCACATTACCCCTACAAAATAAAGTTAGACGCGTTCTACTTTATCTTTTGCATATTTTACGTGGCTTGGGGCTGTCATAAATAGAACCGCTTCATACCTACGAACCAATGACCACAACAACGATCATTAACTCAATGCAGCCGGTAATGCAAGTGCACGCGAGAGGGTAGCAAATAAAAGAACGATGTCCCCGTGATAAACACGGGTTCTAAAAGCGTACAGCTATTTCTACGCATAGATCGGCTCTGATATCACCGAAGGGGATCGCAGGCAGAAAACAATAAATTTTCTAACAACGATAACCTTAAACTAGCCAGGATCTATACTATGCAGATATAGTAATACCTAGGAGATCGATATACATACCCATGTAGACGGAAATGCGGGGATTACGCTCCAGCACAAGCGTTGTCGATGAAGACGGCGAAGACGACCTCGAGGTCGTGTAGAAGAGGAAGACCTCCGAGCACAACTAGCGTGGCACCTCGCAGGGATCCACACACGTAGGGTGAAGACGACGACCTCCGGGCTCCAATACAGGGACGAGCAGTGGAAGACTTGGACCGGAAGACCAGCAGCACGGCGGTGTCCGTATGGTGGAGAGAACTTCACCTTGGTGCAACTCCAATGGAGGAATCACGTTTCAAGGAGAAGAAGAGAGAGAGATTGGTGTCTTTTAAAGGCCCAGGGGGCACCTCTATATATAGGTGGAGGGGGCTGCCAGCCTTGCTGTCTGTGTGGTGTGGGACTATTCCCACACCAGCCCACCCCCAAGGGGTGCGCCAGCCCTAGGTGGGCCCCATTTGGCCCACCTAGGGCAGCCCTCCTTCCTCAAGCGCACCTAGGGGAAATTTCCCCCCTATGGGCCTTCTCTCCCATGGGAAGGCCCATTTAAGGTGGGCTGCCTTTTAAATTCCAAAAATAATTAAATAAAAATGTATTTAACTATTAATTACACTAATTAATATTAAACACATATTATCTAATTTATTCTGACTCCGAAAACTATTTCGTCGCTCTCCGATCTTCATCGGATCTTTCCCGGGACGCTCCAAGTGTTCTCTTCTAATTTTTCTTCCGGTAAACTTGTCAACTCCCCTTAAGTGCGTTACCCTAGCAGTTCGAGATCTCGCCAGACATGATCGAGACGTGCTCTCCTATCAATGACTAATTCGTGGACCTTGGATACCCAGAATTAATCCCTGTGAGATAACGAATAACTTTGTTGTTCGAACCTAGACGTCGAGTCTTAAACTTTTTGCCATGGCGATACTTAGCGTTTCCGAGACTCGTTCATAGATATCGTGATACCTAGCTTGATCTCGTTACCGACAACACTATCTTCTACTCGTCCATGATATTATGTCCTGATGACCTAGTCACCTGCTTGCAACCTTATTTGACAGAATCTCACTGAGTGGGCCCTAGAGTATCTATCCTGCTATGTGGACTGGGAAATCCCGCTCTTGATCCCTCGTCTAAACATACTCCCTTCCGATACCCGAGAGGGACACCTTTATTGTCATACTATTAAGACATGACTTTTGATGCAATCAAAGTATCTTTCAGGAATAGCAATAAGAGTTGATCTCACGGTCAAAGGCGTAATGACTACGTCCTACAAATATTGGGTATGTCCATCACATCGTTCTACCAACGATATGACTCCATTGTCAACTGACACCATGTCACATGATCGGGAAACCTCGATCATCGATTGCACAATGAACTAGTCACGTAGATGCTACTAGGGACATGGTTGTCTTACGTATCACACGTGTATTAATGTTTCTGCTTAATACAGTTATAGCATGACAAAAAAACGTATTATGAACAAATGAGATATGATAAACAAAACACTTTATTATTTGCCTTTAGGGAATATCTCCTTCAGGCCCATCATAAAAAATGAGATCATGGCAGCTATGCTGAAGTTGTTTGTTGGCGAGGGACGCAACTTTTGGAGATTAAACCGATCCCTGATTACTTTGGTGTCGAAGAAGCGGGATGCTGAGGAGGTTGGAGACTATAGGCCAATTAGTCTAGTACATAGTTTTGCTAAACTATTCACCAAAGTACTTTCCAACAGGCTACGACCACGTGTGTACGAACTGGTGTCAGCCAACCAGTCTGCATTCATCAAGGGCAGGCATCTACATGACAATTTTCTGCTAGTTTGACAACTTGCTAGGAAGATCAATGCTAGAAGAGAGGCAGGAGTACTTCTTAAGATGGATATAGCGAGAGCGTTAGATTCGGTATCCTGACCCTTTCTCTTGGAGGTGCTAGAGAAATTAGGGTTCCCGGAGTGTTGCCTGACTGGCTGGCGATCTGTCTTAGATCGGCCAACACAAGGATCATTGTCAATGGTTTGCCGGGCAGGAGGATAAACTTGGTCAAAGGACTACGTCAAGGTGATCCCTTATCCCCTCAGTTGTTCGTGTTGGTCATGGAGGTTATCACCTTACTCATGGTTCGGGCATGTGAACATTAACTCTTCTCCCCGACTGCACATACGACACTGATGCAGAGGGTGTCGATCTATGCTGATGATGTAGTGATCTTCGTCAAGTCTGAGGTGTTGGATATACAAATGGTCAAGGAGATTTTGAGCATGTTCGGGAGGGCGTCAGGCCCCGGGTTAACTACCGGAAAACATCGGCAACACTGATCCGCAATAGCGAATTGGAGAAAGGGCGGGTTCTAAACTTGCTCCAGTGCCCAATCACTGAATCCCCATAAAATATCTGGGAATGCAGTTAGCTCTTAAGCCGCTCACTAAGAGCCAGTGGCAGCCAATGCTCGATGCAGCCACCAAGATCACACCGGCATGGCAGCAAGGTCTCATTGGTCGGCCAGGCAGACTAGTTCTTGTCAAAATGGTCATGGTGGCGCGACTGATACATCATCTTCTTGTTTTTGAGCATCCTATCTGGCTACTGGAGGAATTAGGCAAGCGCCTTCGGGGTTTTGTTTGGGTTGTGAAAGAGAGAGCCAATGGAGGGTAGTGCCTTGTTGCTTGGGATCGCGTCTGTAAGCCTATGAGCTTGGAGGCCTAGATGTAAAAGACATGCACTTACAGGGCCTCGCACTGCGATGGCAATGGATGCAGCAAACTGACGGCAACAGGCCATGGCATGGGCTGCCGATTATGAAGGACAAGGAGGCGAAAGCGGGGTTCAAAGCCCTCGCAACCATCAAGATTGGGAATGGAAAGAACACACTGTTCTGGACTGATCGATGGATCAATGGGAGAGAGGTTAAGGAGATTGCACCTGGGCTTGCTCGCATGATCAGCACAAGGACAAACAACTCTAGAACCGTTGAGCAGGGTCTGTGGGAAAATAGTTGGATATTAAACATCCAGGAAACGCTTGCTTACCGAGGGGCGCGAGAGTGTGTTGATCTCTGGCAAGCGATCCAAAGCGAAAGCGTGCAAGGAAACATTGGGATCGAGGATGAATTTGGCTGGCCGTGCACTCCAGCCAATGTATATACTGCCAGTTCCACCTATGACATGCTGGTAAAGGGCAGGCTGACGTACTCGCTCGCAGAGCCCATCTGGCAATGCAGAGCGACTCCGAAGAGTAAGTCCTTCATGTGGCTTGCAACACAGCACGAGATTTGGACCTCGAATCGAAGAACAAGACATGAATTGCAGCAACACACCAGTACGTGCTTCGTCTGCCATCAAGAGGAGGATACAGTGGAGCACATCTTGATCCAATGGGTGTTCGTCCGGGAGGTGTAGGTCCGATGTTGACAGAGACTGGGAATCCGTATCCTGCTACCCAATCCGACAAGCAACCTGGAGGAATGGTGGTGTGTTAAAAGACGGCGTTTCCTGGGCAAGGATCGGAGATGGTTTGATACATTGGTTTGCACTGTCAGCTACATGGTTTGGAAGAATAGGAATACGTGGTGTTTCAATAACCCGCAAAAACAGCTCACGGCACATAGGCTAACGGAAGGAGCCATCGAAGTTGGAGCTAATAACCATAACGCGAGAGAGTAGTCTAGTTACTTTTAGGAGTCCTCTGGCCTGACTTAGTCGGCGCCTCATGCTCTCTTCTATAATATTAAGGTACGCAACTATGTACTCTCTAAAAAAAAATATACTTCCTTGCGTATCAAAAAATAAAAAAGACTTTCTAGCCTTTCGAGTTTGTCATGATTCATTTTAAATCAAGTAAATCAACACACTAAAACATGTGTACATACATATGATTGAAAATAAAAGTAGAAAATCTAAAAAATCTTACATTCTGATACGAAAGGACTTTATTTCTCATTTGATAACCATACTGATACAGTTTGAAAATGTTTCATTCTCACATGCATGAATTTAAATGTTCTAAATATATGTTTAAGACACTTATGATCACTTTTAGATATAGTTATTTGTTGACCCCCGTGTAGTAGGTCGACGTGGCGTCACGCTTCGTTCTGTCCAGCGTGGCTCATCGACTCCAAGCGGAGGGTGTGGGCTGGCTACTTCAGACAAAATAATGAGTCCCACCGTATAGGAAATGACTTTGGATGCCGCGAGTGGGAGAGAGAAACTGTCTAACTAAGCCCAAATATCTTTGGACGCCCCGATCGGAGATGTTCTCACAGTTGTTGTTTTAACAAAGTGGCCCATGTTGTTAGCCATCTAAAAAAATGCAAGAAGTTCGGTGTCTTAACTAAGTGGGCCGCGCCGTATTAACTAAGTCGCCTTGTTATATGAATTGCAAAGTCAAGCACCTTTTGGTCCACGCTATCTATACCTAATAATAAAGGGAGGAAGGTTTCTGCTCAGATTTTCGTCGTCCATTTTTTTTGGACGGTTTTACCCTCCCACCAAATCACTTATTACAGCTATTGCCGCTAAACAGAAAAACGGTTCGTTGTTTGTTTTAGATAGGCATGAATCCATCCCCTTCCCCAGTTCCCCACCTGACCTTGACCCACCCAACGCACGAGGCCGCTGGGGGCCGCGCGCGAGCCACATCTCGGGATGCTCCGACGGCAGGAGACCGTGGAAGACGACCGCGAGCACGTGCGCTTCTCGGAGGCGCTCATGTCTGTGCTGCTCCGCTTGGACACCTCACGCCGTCCCGGGGTACGACCCGGCCGTGTGGGAGGCGCGCCGCACCGTCAGCCGACCCGTCGGCGGCCTCCAGGAGGTGTTCGTATCCGTGCTCGTGGTGCCCTACGCGAACACCTACGGCGTCCCGGCGAGCTTCGGCCAGGTCCTCGAAGGGATCCACATCGCGCATGGACGAACCCTCCGCTCCCGTTCGCTGGTCCTGCCTGCCTCGCCTAGGCTCCTTACATCCGAGCTCGAACGCCAACCAGTCCCCTGCGCTGCCGACGAGACGGCCGTCGAGCGATAGGGCACCAAGATGTCAAGGTCTGGCCAGAGGTGCCGCGACGCTCCATGTTCTTCCTCCCATGCACAGTCCGCCTCAATTGCCGGGACTCGTTCTGGCACCGGCGCGTTTGCCACGCACACGGCGACGCCTCCTTGCGGACCTTGCCGGCAGCCCGTCACAGGGGTCGCGCACGCTCACCAGGCCGTTGCGAGTAGCCGACGGCATCTAGGCCAAGCAAATTTTACAACGTTGTAGAGCGCAATCGAGGACAAGGAGTCCACTCTGCTCCAAGCGCAAGATGCCCAGCTCCAAGCGGATTGCCAGATTTGGTCAGATCCCACCAAACCCTGCCAAGATTGGTGATCCACGGACAGGCTACTCGATTTGGTACAACTAGCTCGCTGGAAGAGAGCAAAAGGAATTTCAGCTCACCTGATACAACCATGACGATGGTAGAGATGAGTGTTGGAATTTGTTTTAGAGAAGAAACGGGATTTTTTGGGTGGCTGTTCGAAATACGAGACATATATGTGTAGCTGAGAGCATTAAATTGGTGACCCGTAACGTATAGCATGAGAGCATTAACCCAGTGGACCAGCAGCAAATTGTGTAACACAAAACCTGAACAAAGAATGGTTGCTGGATGAGATAAATGCATAAGATATTTTAACCAACACATTCCTATAGGTGTTAAAATAATATGTATTGTTGGATTTGATTATTTTTGCTAATTTCATAGACATATTTATACTTAATATATATAAAAATTGTCAAATTCTGACTATCAAATGGGTTTCAATGGTATATGAGGATGAAGAAAAAATAGAAGGAGGAAGATTCATTCCACTCTTTTTTTTTCACGAGTCACACTCTCTCTATCAACACCACATCGATATCGATATAATTTTATTGAAATTCGTCCGCAAATGTTCAAGTGTCGTCAGTGTCATATGTTCTCTCTTGCAACGCACGGGCATTTTACTAGTGTTCGCACAAATTACTACTCCCTCCGATCCATATTAGTGGGCACAACTTTGTCTAGATACACATGTATCTAGTCTAAATACTTAACTAGATACATATGAATTTAGACAAAGCTATGCCCATTAATATGGATCGGAGGGAGTACCTAAGTGCCCGAACGGCTTAGGTGTAATATGAATGTTTGGTGACAAAGGGCTGGGCAGCGGTGGGGGGCAAGATATGCAAGGACGGTGGGGGCGGAGCGGCGGCGGCGGATTCTAGGGTTAGGAGCTGGGAAGAGAAAATTGCACACAACACCAATGTTTGGTGACAAAGTTGCACAAAACACAGAATCAAAACAGATTTTGCGGCTAGCCCCAACTTTTTATTCTTCAGTTAAGAACAGAATACCCTTTCGGGTGCAGTTATGAAGAGCTAACGGTGCAGATGAAGTCCAAGGACCAACGGTCATGATGCAAGGATGGACGGCAACCCTTTTTACTTTCAGTAGTGACAAATGTTCTTAATTCCTGTTTACCGTCCTGTAAGCTTAATTGCTAAACTGGCTTATATGCTCACCCTGCGGGGAACGACAGAGTTATCGAAATAGAACATTGCCAAGAGCAGAACCCTAGTTTCCTTTAGCTATTCTTACTTTATCTTAGAAATCCCCAATATTCATCGATTGGGTCTCCACATCGGGAGTAATTCGTCAGGTCTCGACTAGCGGGATCTGACGAATTGGTATCAGAGCCGAGGTTCTTCGGCCAGATTTACCTACACCAAATCGGAGACGATGGCTACAGTTCCTTAGCAGTTCTCCTGGAGGCGAACTGAATCGGAGTGACAGGGGTGGTTGGGATCTCTCGTAAAATCCCACCCTCCTAACCCTTTTTGCGGCGGCGGGGCGTGAGTCGACGGCGGCGCAGGCGGCGGTGACGTCCCTCTTGACGTGGTCGACGGCGGCGGCTTGGCAGCGGTGGAAAAATTCGGGCACAAATCAGGTAATCGCAACGGTTGCTGGGAAAAATCTTCTTAGTGGTAAAATCCCGGTGTCGAGCCAGATTCGTGTGCCTTTCTGGAGGAGCGGAGCGCCGGTGGCGGAAGGGGCTTGCGAGCAAGCAAGGGTTCAAGGGCGAGTACCTTGGTAAATTCCAGAGCTTTTTCACAAGTCCAGATGGTGAAATCCAAAACCACTGCAGACAATATTGATGCGCAGGAGGTTGCAGCTCTCAAGCTGGATATTGAGCACGTTAACACAAGAACAGAAGAAATTGACTTGAAGGTTGATGGTGTTAAACAGCAGGTGACCACCTTGAGCGAGCAAATCTCTAGGCTGGAGACACTGATCTTGGCTGACCGCAACCCACCTCCTGAACCGGAGAAGACGGCGGACAAGCAGTTAGCAGATACTCATTGCGAAAGCCAACAACAGGATCATCATGGAGACGTTCAATGGCATGATGGCCCTCCCCACTGGAGGAGACAGGCACCGACTGAACCTCCAAGGTATGAATACCCACAATCCTATGCTCAAGACATGGAACAGGGTCAGTACAATGAGAGCTATGAAGAGCAACCTCAGCAGTCAGATTATGGCCAGTTCCAGTTTCAGCAGCCAATGTTTCACCCACATCCAACACCACAATTATATCCTCAATGGAACCAATACCCCACCCACCACCAAAACCCAAATATCCAATTCCAGTTACCCCTAAACCCAGACCCTTATAACCCCATCAATCCTCAATACTACCCTCACTCTACCCCAAATTGGCAACACTTCTACAACCAAAACCCACACAACCCACTAGCTACAATCACCCAACCTATCCCACAGCCAGAGCAACATCATGGGAAAAATCACATACCTCGGCAATATGAACCACATGATAGAGGTCATTTCAATAGAGGGCAGAGAAATCAAGAGTTTGATCGTGATGCCCAATTTTACAAGTCTATTGCCAAGGCGCCTAAAATGGATTTCCCTCGTTTTGACGGCAGTAATCCAGACGAGTGGCTGAGAATGACGGCTAAATATTTTGCCATGGTGTATGTACCTGAAGATGCAAAATTCGATTATGCACAAATGTATATAACAGGGAGAGCTGATACTTGGTTGAGAAACTCTGGAGTTTTGGAAGAAAATTTATCTTGGAAAGCCTTTTGTGAGGTGGTGGTGCAGAGATTTTCTTCTAGCAGCTCCTATGAGGCAGTAGAGGAATTCAACTCCATCAGGCAAGGGTATAGCACAGTCAACGAATACACTGACAAATTTGAAGACAAAATGGCCAATTACCGAAAGGAAAATCCAGATGTAAAGGAACCATATTACATCAAGTGCTATATCAATGGGTTGCGAGGAGAGATCAAACACTACATGAAACCTCTTAAACCTGTTTCTCTCTATGAAGCAGTTGTTTATGCTCGAGACATGGAGCTAGGAATGCAAGCAACAGCTCAAAGTCACAATAGAAGGCTGAATGCAGCTAACAAAACAAGTTTCAGCAACCAGTCTCAATTTCGTCCCAAGTTCAGCCCTGAAAACAACTCCAGCAAGAAGGAAAATGAGAAGCCTAGGAGCAGACCCGAGGCAAAATTCAGTGAACCTGGACAATGCAAATATTGTGGCCAAAAATGGTTCTTTGGCCACCGCTGTCAACAGTACAAATCCTTGAACTTGATGACATCTGATAATCCCACATCGGACAGTCCTCCGGATCAGGAGGAGGAGCAGTTCCATGATCTGCCAGAAGAAGAGGAATCAGAGGAACAGCCTGACACGACTCCAACTGAAAAAGGGAAAATAATGCAGATTTCTGTGCATGCAGTCAATGGGCAGAGCAACAAAAATACTTTCACTCTTAATAAGGTTCTTATAGGTGGAAAAAGTGTTGTTGCATTGGTCGATACTGGCAGCACTCATACCTTCATAGACCTTAAGCTCTCCACAAAAATCAAGTACAACACTCGATCCAACTCATTGGAGAAAGTAGTAGTAGCAGGAGGAGGTGAACTCCTTACTGGCTCTCATGTAGCTGATATCAAATATACTATACAAGGCCATCAATTCTGCAACTCCTTCAAGATTCTACCCCTGCAAGGTTATGATATTGTGCTAGGAGGTGATTGGTTACAAGCACACAGTCCTGTCAAGTTTGACTATGCCTCTAGAAGCATAAAACTCAAGCTCCAGGGCAAGGACAAGGTAACACTCACAGATGAGTCACAAAAGAAAGGGGTCCAATTGTTGTCAATAACCAAACTGAAAAAGGAGCTGCGGAAAGGAGCAACAGGCTATTATCTTTTCCCTTTATCGCCAAGACAAGAGGCACAGTTACCAGAACATCCAGAAATCACAAAGCTGCTAGCTGAATTTCCTGATGTGTTCGCCGAACCTATGGGTCTGCCACCTGAAAGGAGATGTGACCATTCCATCCCTCTGAAAGATAATGCAGAGCCACCAAGAGTGCGACCCTATAGGGTCCCACACAAACAGAAAACAGAAATGGAAGAACAAATCCAGAAGCTGCTCGATTCTTCTGTTATCAGGCCAAGCCATAGTCCATATGCATCCCCGGCAACTCTGGTCAAGAAGAAGGATGGTTCGTGGAGGCTTTGCATAGATTTCAGAAAGTTAAATTCCCAAACAATTAAGGACAAGTTTCCAATTCCTGTCATCGAAGATTTACTCGATGAACTTCATGGAGCCAAAATTTTCTCCAAATTGGACCTACGCTTGGCTATCATCAGATTAGAATGAAGGAACAGGACATCCACAAAACAGCTTTCCGAACATATTTTGGCCATTTTGAATATCTTGTGATGCCTTTCGGCTTAACCAACGCGCCTGCTACCTTCCAGTCACTGATGAATACAGTGTTTGCTCCATTCATGCGCAAGTTCATGTTGGTCTTTTTCGATGATATCCTAATATACAGCAGCAACATAACAGATCATGCTAGACATTTGGATCAAGTGCTACAAGTTCTTAGAGACAACCAGTTGTATGCCAAACGAAGCAAATGCACTTTTGCTACTTCTCATGTTGAATACCTGGGTCATGTCATCTCAGCTGACGGGGTAGCAACGGATCCTGAAAAAATGGCTGCTGTCAAAAACTGGCCCATGCCATCCAACATAACACAATTGAGAAGAATTTTGGGTATGACTGGCTATTATAGAAGGTTTGTCCAAGGATATGGAGTAATCTGCAGGCCTTTACATGACATGCTCAAGAAAAATTCTTTCAAATGGACAGAGACACAAACTGCAGCTTTTCAAAAGCTTAAGGAGTGCTTAATTACTACACCAGTAATGGCGCTACCTAATTTTGCCATACCATTTACCCTCGAAACAGATGCAAGCGGTAATGGGCTGGGAGCAGTCTTGATGCAACAAGGGCGTCCTATAGCTTATTATAGCAGGACAATTGGACCAAAGGCCCTGGCTATGTCAACGTATGACAAGGAAGCCTTAGCCATTTTAGAAGCTCTAAAAAAATGGCGGCATTATCTCCTCGGCAGTGAAATACTAATCAAAACAGACCAAAAGAGTTTAAAGTACATCACGGAACAGAAAGTGGCAGATGGAATCCAGCACAAGTTACTTCTCAAGCTATTGGAGTTCAATTACGCAATTGATTACAAGAAGGGCAAAGAAAATAAGGCCGTAGATGCTTTAAGCAGAAGGGATTCTCACTTAATGGCGACAACTGTGGTTTCTCCTGCATGGATTGAATCTGTTGAACAGAGCTATATACAGGACAAAACTTGCCAGGAAATGCTACATAAACTCACTGTCTCACCAACCTGCCTGCCTGATTATACATTACATGCTGGGGTGATTCGATACAAAAACATGATTTACATTGGAGCTGATGATGAGTTGAAGCTGAAAATTTTAAACTCCCTACATGCTTCTCCGATTGGGGGTCACTCAGGCATGGTAGCTAGTTACCAAAGAGTCAAGCGACTTTTCTATTGGCCAGGACTTAAAAAGGAGACAGAGAAATTTATTTCACAATGTGCAGTTTGTCAAAGGGCGAAATCTGAGCATTGTCAATATCTAGGCTTGCTCCAACCCCTTGATCTTCCGGATATGGCTTGGCAACACATCACGATGGATTTCATCGAAGGCCTTCCTAAATCTCAAGGGAAGGAAGTAATCCTTGTGGTAGTGGACAGATTAACAAAGAGTGCACATTTCATCGCTCTCTCACACCCATACTCGGTTCAGAGTGTCTCCCAAGCCTTCATGGACAACATATTCAAACTCCATGGTCCACCAATCAGCATTGTTACTGATCGTGACAGAATTTTCACCAGCCACATGTGGCAAAGAGTTTTCAAGGCAATGAATATCAAGCTGAATTTGAGTACTGCCTACCACCCTCAAACGGATGGTCAAACGGAAAGAGTTAATCAGTGTCTCGAGTCATACTTGCGTTGTATGGTTTTTCAACAACCAAAGAAATGGGCTGTTTGTCTATCTCTCGCAGAGTGGTGGTACAATACCACTTATCACACAGCATTGAAGGTTTCGCAATTCCAAGCCCTGTACGGCTATGCTCCTCCTTTGATCAGCGAGATTTCTATTCCTGGACCGGCTGAAGGTGATGCTCGTGAGTTTCTCATGGATAAGCAGCAACAACTGACACAACTCAAACAAAACTTAGCTCAAGCTCAGGCTCGTATGAAAAAGCATACTGACAAGAAAAGAACCGAGCGTACCCTGGAGATTGGTGACATGGTATACATTAAAATGCAACCATACCGCATGGCGGCGTTTGGCATCAGACAATCCATTAAGTTGACAAGCAAATACTATGGGCCTTTCCGTGTTCTGGAGAAAATTGGAACCCTGTCATACAAGCTGCAGCTACCTGATGGTGTCCAGATCCATCCCGTTTTCCATGTCAGCCAGTTGAAGAAGCATTTGGGTACTCATGCAGTTCATGAACCAGGATTACCATTGGTGGGCGAGAATGGCACAATCAAAACCGAGCCAGATAAGGTAATTGAAACACGTTCTTTACCTCGAAATGGTGTTCTGGTAACACAATGGTTGGTACCGTGGGCAAACCTGGCACCTACTGATTCATCTTGGGAGGATGCGAACTTCATCAAGAAGGTCTTTCCAGTTTTCTACACTCAAACTCTCAACTCATGGTTTCCTGATCGCAACACTTGAGGACAAGTGCAATTTTAAGGGGGGAGAAGTGTCAGATACCCTGTATCTTCAGACTTGTGTTATTCTTCAGTTAAGAACAGAATACCCTTTCGGGTGCAGTTATGAAGAGCTAACGGTGCAGATGAAGTCCAAGGACCAACGGTCATGATGCAAGGATAGACGGAAACCCTTTTTACTTTCAGTAGTGACAAATGTTCTTAATTCCTGTTTACCGTCCTGTAAGCTTAATTGCTAAACTGGCTTATATGCTCACCCTGCGGGGAACGACAGAGTTATCGAAATAGAACATTGCCAAGAGCAGAACCCTAGTTTCCTTTAGCTATTCTTACTTTATCTTAGAAATCCCCAATATTCATCGATTGGGTCTCCACATCGGGAGTAATTCGTCAGGTCTCGACTAGCGGGATCTGACAATGTGTCGCTTCTCATGAGCCAATTTGTGTTGCTGCAGTGGATCGACAATAAGTATGACATCACCCCCTCTCTTGGTCCTCGGTGTATTTAATTTGCCATGAATGATGTCTGATTGGTGTGATGGTATGTAAGCAAGTGTTAGAGCGAATCACAAATATGAGATATGCAGTTCTTCGTGTTGCTATTTCTTGCTTTGAAATTAATAACTACACATTTTTTAAAATATTTCTGGTCATATGGTTGAATAAAATCCTGATAGGAAAAGAGCTTTTTATCTAGAATAATCTTCATTTGTAGATACTCGGAGGAAGTACTCAACAAATTACAATCCAATCTCATGTTGACGGTTCAAGGTAAGAATTCCAACATTCTGTTGCCACGAGATGACGACTACACAACATGTTCTGATAACATGCCTCACAGAAATTTTGGCTCTCTACTGGGCCAACAGATGCAGGATGTTGCTGGTGAAAGGGGAGGCTACCTTCATGGACGAGGAGGTATTTCATCCTTCTTTTCAGAAGACTCCATACTGGCTGCTTCTTAATCCTTATTTTGTGTTGTATGTTCTTCAACGTTGGACAATGATGTCTGCTTTACCTCAATGAGCAAAGGGAGGCTGAGGAAGATGCAGACTGTCTTCTTCGCCGTAGAGAAAAGGGGTATTCACTAATTTTAAAATATCCTTTCTTTCATGAAACATCATAACTTGCATTTTATAAAATGCTATTAGATCAATACTATCCAAGAGGTTATGTGGATCATGTGTCAACTTGCAATCGTACACATACTTATCACTCAGTTTCCTTTTCATTAGGTCGGATGGCACAGTAGAGACATAGTCTCTCATTTTACTTATTTAGCAAATTCCCACATGTTTACTGTGTGATTTCTCTTTCATTTGTTGGAATAGAAGAATAGAGGAACATGCCTGATTAGATATGTGTGCGTTGTAGTCTGTCTGATTTCTTTAACCCTGGCCTTACAAAGCATCAACTTTACCTGATTCTTCACCTGCTGTACCTGCGCCTTTTTGTGTTGATTTAATATAATTCAGACTCATACAGCACACCACAACGATGCCATGTATGATGATTTTGTAACAATGCATGTGCAGTACCTATGATATGTGTTTATGAAGTTTCTGCCTTTATCCTTTTCTGGGCGAGCTTCGCGATTAGGTTCACGTTTTTTTGCTGATATATGTGTTCTTGGTTGATCGATTCTAGGTGCGTGTAGAAAGATAAATATATTTAATTATTAGTTTCGCTGCTGGAGAAAGCAAAATTACCATATTTGCTTTACTATTTGTATGATTACATTACATTGATGCTCAGATCAATTAGTGGATGTAGTATTACAGGTAATGGGACATTGGATCATGAGACTTACCAGTGCAGTTTTCAGAAATGATTTTGCAAAGGGTGATCACTTAAGTACTTAATTTACACGCTTTGGGAAATAATTCATCAGCTAGGGGACAAAGCTATGCAATTTCAGAACTATGTAGGTTTCCCGTGTGTTTTCGTGAGAGAATGGTCCTTCCTGTTTCCCTTATATATAAGTACTATATTAATACTAATAGCAATCTTATAAGCCAGGATTTGTTTTTTTAGAAAAGGGGAGTCCCGGCCTCTATCGATTGATGCATGCGTCCTTTATTAATTTATTTAGAGTTGTGTCTTACACGAAATTACGTCATGGGTCACACAGGGTTGATATATGTATCAACCATCTAAAAAGTACGGACAACATGAATTGACTACTCATCAACATGAAATTCTAAGATCAAAACGCCAGCTGCACTGGTTGTACATATCCCGTGTTCACAAGCTTTTTCACTGCCGAGTTACATACTTATTTCACCTCTAGGCAACCATTCTAGCTACTTATGCAGTTAATTAGTGGCTTGAATGAAATTATTCAGGTTTCCACCGGAAAACGATACATTCTAGAATGAATATATGTTTATTTCTGTCAATACCTATTTAATACTACTTTTACCACTAAGTATTGCTAGGTAATTACTCGCCATTAGATTTATGATTAATCTCCATTATTCGATGCAACAGAAAATATTGCCAACGCAAAACTTATTTCATGTTCTCCACAATAGCCATGTCTATTCAGTCATGACTTTAATAATCATGAATGCTGATGCTATCCTATCGACCTGTACAATTTATATGCAGAGATAAATTTCAGTTTGCTTTTGCTTTGTCCTCACCATTTGCTGATATTATTGTAGCTCCAGCATGATTATTTTATTTGTTTTTCCGGTATCAATTTTTTGACGGGATGTAACAGTTGTCAGTTGATGCCTTGATTGGATTCTGAATGGACGCTGCTGAATGGGTGCAGATCAGAGTGAGTATCTGAGTAATATTTTAATACCGTCGAAATGTATCTAATCGGTGCTCCTTGATTTTGCCAAAATCAGAGTGGTTATTGTTATTTTTAATGCAGTTTGTAGTTTTAGAAATTTGGTATCATGTTAAGAAGCTTGAGTTAGATGTTTTCGAGCTAGGAGGTCTCAGTGATTTGTGTATTTTTGCTTGCAGATGCTATTGTATTGTCCATGTGTGGTTGGGTTAGCTGAACAAAAAAGTGGTGTTTCTTCCAATGATTTCAGCTTGGTACAATTGTTCTCTTTCTAAGGTTCTTCATGCTCTCCGGCAAATAAGTTAAGAAGCAAACACCGATAATGAGAAGAGTTTTTAGAGAAGTGAGTTGCCCCAACACATCCCGGTAGTGCCCGCAGTTTATACAATGTGACATCAAATGTAGTGCAGTCAGAGAGGTGGGAAGTTGCGTGACATCTAGCATTACCCTCGAATTGTATCTTATTATGTTACAGTAATCTTGCAAGTGGTTAGATAATAATATATACAACACTTGAATAGATTATATTGACTCCAAGAAATGGTAGGACCTAAATAGATTTGGAGTAATTAGAGGTCGTTGATTACTATCATACTATGCATTAGTACAATCTTCAGTGATTTAAGCACCAATAATCCAAACTGCAAAAGTATTTCCGTACAAATCAGTAAACTACTGCAGTCTGCATACATACACCGCGTTCACACTGAGTAGCACACTTCTTCAATCAACCGCTTAAAAACCTGCCATTTTAGCACACATTTTATCAGCAGTTCTTTTTCTACTTTGTTATACTGCAGGTGTGGTCAGTTAATTATATGTGTTTTGAATTTTCTAGATTACTGATTTTATACTGCATTATTTACGGGAAGGAAAGCTTCATGGTTTAGGTGTGGTTGTCTCATTTCTTTCACATTTCGGTGTAATAAATCGTTCGCCTTGCTGATACTATCATAATTTTTTATAGGCGAGCCTTTATTGAAATACTTGAATGAGGCTTATATTTTTTGGATGGTTCCACGACAATTCCCTTTCGTAATGACTTTTATCTTGATCTCAATTTATCTGACCAATGTTTCTGATTTTTCTATTACTTTGTTGGTCATGGTACAGGTTCCGCCCCCTAGGCCATTCGGCTTATGGCTGCTAAGCATGCTTTTGGTGCTTAAGCCATGGTGCCGCTTCCTGTTTTTATCTCACGCTAGTTCACCAGGCGCACGTCCTGATTAGTCTGTTCCTGAGCTGACCAGAATCTGTCCGGTAAGCAACAATCTAAACATGAATACCCAAGTTCCGCCACTGGTCGCTTCTTCTTGCAGCCCCGACCACGGATACTACCTGCTCCTCTTTCACACATTCATTCATGCTCTCTTTTTCGCTATCTTCAATGCACGTTCTGTCCTAACATGGTGAAATTGTTTGTTAATTTTATGTAACCATATAATTAAGGTGATCAAAAATATGAAGAAATGTCCAAAATATGCAATCCAATAGTTTTGACTTTCAGGTTTACTCTTTGTACATAGATCTGGTTACTTTTCCAGTTGGCTTTTCAACTATCTCTGGATTTGATGGTTTAACCAGTATCTCTAAATGGAATAATTTTGGTAAGATTATCTACACGTGTAATATATTCCTTCAGCATTGTGGTGTTGACTTGAGTTCTTTACGACTCTGCCCTATGAGGTGAAATCGTAAATGATGAATGGAAAATAGTGTCTCACCTACACAAACCAATTAATGTTTAGAGAGTTACCATGTCCATTTTTTCATCCGAAAATATACTTCAAGGAATCTCATAGGTTTCACTTATGGTGAGGTCAGGTTTGTGTTGTAAACAGAAATTCTGGGACCATGGTTGACCAAAGTTCTTCGGATCCACTAACTGATGTTGATGAAAATGTGACGGACATAGCTGCAGTAACTGTGGAGGTGCAACTGGTAAAAAACGTGATAGATAGACAGGAAGTTTTTTCCCACTGCATCTTACTATTGTTGCTATTTTTCCTATGGAAACCGTTGATCATGATTGCATTATAAGTCTTCATCGAGATTCCATAATTTAAATCAGAAAAGCAAGCAAAGTTACTCTAACTGCAAGTGTAGAATTACAATAAAATTGTGAGCAACATGAGTGGCTTGATAGCTATAGATTTCGTTATTTTCTGGTATTAGCAGTATGGCGTCAATATCTATTCTGAAATTGCACATATTTCTAGGTTATTTTCATGTATTTATTACCGTTTGCTTGAAATTTAGCATGTGCCGTTCAAGCATTTTGAACAGATAGTTAACATGTGTCAGCTTAAGCATTTCTCATTTGATCTAGCAATTTGAAAGTTAAATTTAGCATGTGCCGTCATATTATGTGTTTCTTAAGATTGGTAATAGTGTCAGTTTATGAAAACTGGAATGCTTTTATTGCATTTGGTAGTTCCTCACGTTTAATTTTTAATGGAGTAGTATATGGATGTAGGCCTATGAATAGTTTGGAATCAAGACTGGATCCAACCTAGACCAGTCAGATGAATTCGGCCGCCACTACGACACACCAACAACTATTAAAATTGATAACCTCATGAATTTGACCAATTTGCAGAAATAATTGTGTCTCTTCCACCAACGATGCTTCTGGAAGTGATTTATCTTCCACCGCCACCAAATGCACCAATAGAGCAAGATTAGCCAAGCATCACGGAATAAGACAATAGAATGTAGCACTTCTACCATCTGATATCGTGCTTTTAGTAATAAGTTCTCTTAATGTATTCCAGAGGATGGTGTGTATAAGTTATAATACTTAGTGTTATGTATCTATTTCTTCTTTCCAATGATATAGACTCTAACTTCTATGTAATCTTTCAACATCCGGTGCTACATCTTTTTTTAGATAAAAACCTGTGCTACATCTTTATCTTCTAAATTGGTTTTTTACCCAAAAGTTGAGCAGCCTTGGATCATCTACCCAAAGTTGATTGTCAATTTGTAAATTATCTTTCAAGGATCCTGATGCAAATAAAATCAACACTCAGCCCCCCTAATGTAAAACAAATCAATTGATCGATTGGATTAGTACCTGACCTTTAAGGTCTGCCCATACTTGATCGATTGGAACTCAAGTCTGGCCGTGTGAGTGCACCACACCGCGTTCAATTCACACGATGCTAGGTGATAGCTAGTTAAAATGATCCACCTAGCGATTAAGAGTAACAGAGTGTATGATTTGGTACCTTGGTGATGTACTAGTACGATCTAATCATCTAGCTATGTACCGGTATACATAACCATGATCAATATACATGATACGTTCCAATTACGGGAGAAAGCCTTCGATAGTGTTGCTCGACGACCAGGGCACTCCTGCCGGCGGCGTCGCTGAGTTGCCTGGCGGCGTGGTGTTTAGATCACGATCGATATGGGCAGGCCTGGTCACGTACCAGATCCAATCGATCATGGGCATAATTCATTTCAGGTCCTCATTAGATCTTTATTTTGTTTTCAAATATGTATTGGGTATTTTACCAACGTGCAATCAACTGCAATCAACTTTGGGTAGATAGTCCAAGGCTGCTCAACTTCTGGGTAAAAAACCAATTTTCCTTTTCTATATTTGTTTGCATTAAGTGTACATAAAAAAAAAGGTTGCCGCACCAATCTTCCTAGTATTTCAGAAAAGAATATCCACAACTTATCAATAAAACGGGGTAGTACCTTTCCGAGCCGTGCGGGAGAAATGGTTCATCCTTCGCCGGCAAAAGAAGAAAAAAAGGCAGTCGACGAAGCCTCATAACTCGTGCTGGTGGGCCGCACATCTGATCAGCACCAACGAGGCAACAACTAGCTCCTACTCCTGCTGCAGCTGAGCTATTCTTGGTCCTTCCCCTCCCTCTTGTAGTCTTGTCTCCTCCCTCCCCTCCATCCGATCACCTCCAGCTTGCCGTCCCCGGGGATCTCCGCACACGGTAACTCTCCCTCCAGCTCACGTGCTATCGTCGGCGAAAATTCTTCCTCCCCCCTGCGTGTTCTCTTCTCTTCTGTTCTGCATCTGGAACGGTGGTTCTGCTCGGATTGGATTAGATTTTCGCTTTTTTACTTCATCACGGGGGAAAGTTCACACAAGTGTTTCGCAGAAAGGGTGCTATTCGGTAGATTCCTTTGGGATATAAACCCTTGCCGCCTTTTCTGCTTTATCAATGGAGATGGAATCATGGAGACCTTCTTCCCTTTCCACCTCAGAATCGCACGCATACAACTCTCTGCCTTTCGTACACGACTCCTTTAATCTTTCTCCTCTTCTTATTTGTTTCACGCCTTAGATTGGAAGCTTTCACCGTGGGGATCTTTGCGCTCGTGTGGATTTCTATATTTGATCAGTCTAGTCTCACGATCTTCGTTTTCAAGCTCTCATCTTTGTGGTGTCTGGGTGAAGGACTCCTCCAGCTTCTGCCCATGGAGAAGGGGAAGGGGATTCTGGAGCTGCGCGAACGTATGGACAAGACCCTGGCGTGCTCCGATATAACAGACGAGATCTCCTTGAGATATCTGGTTAAGAAGCAGATTTTGGAGTCGTCTCTGCCTGGCTCGGACCAAGGTTTGTGTGATGCCTCTTTGGGTAGCTACCTTATTAATGTAGTACCACTAGTCATTACTCTAATAAGTTTTTCAACTAGGTTCTATGCTATTAAAAGATAGGTGTGAGATTCAGTACTCTTATTTGCAAATGTCCCCTATTGATAATGACATGCCGTATGTGTAGTTATTATGCTGGTTGAACTTTCTTTTGTTATATTTGCTGGTGGATCTTTTTTTTTTAATCCGTTAAATTCCCTAGTAATAGAGACATCTATAAATACTAATTAAACTGCCTCATGATTTTTATACCTGCCCATCCGTATCGTTTACCCATTATAGTCTTATAGAGCTTCAAACGAAGGAGACATTTATTCTGGCATACCTGTGTAGTACTCTCTCTGTTCTACAATAAGTATCTTAGATTTGGCTAAATATGAATATATCTAGACATAAAACACATCTAGACTAGATACATCCATATTTGGACAAATCAAAGATTCTTATTTTGGGACGGAGGGAGTATCTGTTACTGTATTTTCCATTTATGTTTCTGTCTCCTTAGGTGATATCGACATTATTGCTGAAGCACGGGCCAAAGAAGTCTCCAATTTTCTTGAAATGCTAGATACTTCAGGAAATAAGCGGCCTTCAGAGATTCATGGGGCACAACAGAAGGAGTGGAAGGTATGCATTTAACTCAACTTGTTAATGCATATATGTAACTCTTTTTGTTAAGAAAACACGAAGCTTACGCTTCGACGCATTTAACAGAATCCTGTACAGTGTGTTAGAACGTGGCAGTACCGAGTCTCTATTTTAGTATTTTGCATCACAGTGTAATCAGTTCACCGATTTCTTTCTTATGCTATACATCTATAATTGGTTTCGAGCATGCAATATATTACTTTTCTTTGTAGTTTCTACCTCTCAGTTTTGTTCTTCAAACATGGTTATTCTTCTTACCTTCTCTCCACATTTGGAGAGAGTTGTCCTCTTAGGCTTCCACATAAATTTTAAGAATTGTTTCATTGAACTTTAGTTATCTTTATTCTGTAGGTGAAGCAGGATACGGACCAACTACGAGTCATGTATCGTGAGGGCCCAGATGGGACCCCATTTCATACCCTTCTTGCTGAAGGCTTTGCAGATGGTCCTATTGATGTTTGTAAGAAATCGTAACCCTACCAATGAGTATAACCTCGGTTCCTCTAAACAAGGTGTATATATTTTCTGAAAAGTGAAGAAATAAACTTTGACCAAGCTTGTAGAAAAAACTATTGAAAATTATAATACTATGTACATATAATATAAAAAATACATTTCATTATGTATTAGTGATATTGATTTGACATTGTAGATGTTAATAGTTTTTTCTATAAACTTGGTCAATCTTTACATTTATTGACTTTGGCCAAAACTTATACGCCTTCTTTTGAGGAAAGGAGGGAGTAACACTATATCTTCAGATATAGTCACTAAAGCATGCTGTTTTTTTTTTTGCATAGGTACATGTGTGTCATGGGAATCAGGTCTATACAGAAAATGGTGAGTGCATTGTTTTCTAAAAGAAAATAATCATTGAAAACAATGTGTTCTTCTTTACTGCACTCTTGAAAACTAGACATGTTATTATTAAATATTTGTGAGTGGACATTGCATTATGACCTGACTGGCTTAGCTGTAACCGTGGGGTTGTTCCAACAGCGGTAACAGCAATGCATTTATCTAATTAGATACCATGGAAAATTGGGAGTATAATTCTATTTTTTAATTATGTATGCCGTTTAGAAGTTGACAAATAGATTGCTATTTCTTTGTTCTTGATTACACTCCCTAACTACTGCCACGAGTTCTTCGTTCTAGGCAAATTAGTTATGTTAATAGTATCCTACTCCTTGATTTCCTGTACGAGTGTTGCCCAATCGAAGTCACCACATGGGCCCTTTTTTACTTGTAGCAGCCACATGGCTTCGTATACCTACTTTTCATTAACCAACTGATGTTGTACAGTTGCACGTAAACACTGCAGTCATCGGATAAGCATTTTGTAAAGTTAATTTTCGCTAAATAAACAATGATTAAACATATTTCCTGTGGTACACTTGAACATATAAGTCTACCTGAAGTCCTCTACCATAGAAATCAATGACTTTAGTCAAATGAGTTGTCTTGTGAACTTATGGGATTATTTTCTCCAGGTTTCCACAATACAATCTGCCAACTTTTAAAATTGCCCAGTCAGGTTGCTTGAAGAAGGTTCGGATTGGTGAAGAAATTTCTTTGATCAGGTTGGCTGAAGGCTAATTCTCTCAAGAGCCCTTTCTTACAGTTTAAATTTGACTTTCTCTTCTGTTATAGCTAATTTGATTATTCACTATTTGGAAGAAAGGGTGAAGGTCCCATGGCCAGTTTCAGAGAGAGAAGCTCTTCTACACTACTTTCACTTTGTGTATCTTAAAGAAGATCTTGTCATTGTAATCCTGAAAACTGTGCGTAGGTTGATTTTTATTGTTGAAAACCTCTTCCTACAGCCTTTATAGCCCGTGTCCTGGTTTTGCTTACTTACTGCTTATTGACTTGCTTGCAGATTTCAGATTTGGATAATATAAATATGCAAACACATGGATTTACTACGGATGGAATTCCTGAAGCTGGTGACACAATTCGGATGGATGTAGTTGGAGGCTTTGTCTTACAGAGGATTACAAAGGAAAAAAGTTTTTTCAGGTGAAGTGTCTGATGCTATTTGTCACCTCGACAGTTAATAAATGAAACAGGGCATCATATTTCATCTTCGAATACCGCCGAGCCTTTGAAATTGTGCATACTCTCTTTCCACAAAATCAATGAATATAGTGACTCTTTCAAAAGAGTGTTGTTGTGGGATGGTTTTGCCACACAAAATAAGGAGTTTTTTTTCTTATAAAGTGTTTAACACTTTATCTCCGTAATGCAAATGTATGTTTAATTTTACAAATCCATCCATTAATGCATGGAGACATAATATCAACAAAATAAATAAGCTGTGTGTTCTATAATAGGTTGACTTTATTATTAGCAAGTCAGCAGATATTTGGACACTGAAAAGGGCATTTGGTGTCTTCAATTCTGTTCAGTGAACAAACTGCTGGTCAAATAATATATCAGCTTTACGCAGTCTAGAAATTTTGGTAATAGTTTTATGGTGCCTTAGGACTACCACACCTTTATTTATGTTGTTAAAGATTTTAATTGGACTCTAATACAGGCTATGAACTCAGGCTCTTGTTAGAACATAATACTAACTCATCAACCGGCAAGGTGGGCATGATATAATAGTCAAGGCTATCTTGTTACATGCTGCAATGCCTTAACTAAGATATGAACATTTACGGAGCCTACCACCAACTCTAGACGTTACCATCACCAACGGGCAAACAATCATGGACATTTTTAATCTATTCATGTTGCAATACCCTCACTAGGACATCAACATTTACAGAGCCTACCACCAACTCTATGGCCAATACCACGACCTGCCCATATCTACCAGAATTAAATCCTCTACCTCATCCTGGGGAACAGGCTGTCACGTCCTTTATTGTTATTGCTGAGGGTTGCAACTGAACAAAGAGTCTTATTACACCCTAAAGCAGTAACACTACTACTACATCTATTCTAATCAAATCCTTTTTTTAATACCACTATTTAATGATTTGTCAGCCTTCCTAATATACCTGTACTCGTTTTTTGACCTAATCACTCGTTCAGGGCAGTAGCTAATATGGACATTAAGCTAGACTTTGTTCCTCCATGGTTGATCAACTTTATGTCAAGGCAGCTTATTGGTAGCGGACATAAGCTGTACCAGAAGGTTAGTGACTTACCTTAATGTATAAGTGATATTATCATATTAGTGAGGAATATGGACAACAATTCATACATTTCAGCTGTGGTGACAACATGGATTTCTGTGAGAAAAAACACGTGACAGTTTACTTTGAATCATGATATTCTGGAACACAATGTCCCATGTTAAGCAATTGTTATTGGCTTATCTGCAGGCTGTTAGTACTGTAGCCACTTGCGATGAAGACTACAAGCAAGCTTTACGAGCACCACTTTATGCAAGAATGCGTGAGTACCAGTATTCCGTTGACAAGGCGAATGTGGCTCCAATTGAGAAAAATGATAATGAAATGCTATCTGAGAATCCCACAATACATAACCCTCTAGCAGCTATTAATCTCAAACCAAGCAGCGAGATTGTTGAAGAGGAGACTGAACAGAACTCATCCTTCAAGGTGGATCATATTGCAACTGGCTTTTCTAACCAACCAGCCGAGCAAGCGCAACAAGTCAAAAGTAAACCTTTTATTAGTCCAGAGGTAGAGCAGGCTCTGGGCATACTGGACACTGCTATTGCAGTTCTCCAAGGAAACAGACCTGGAAATGTTGGTGCGCTAAAACATTTCCTCAGTTATGGTGCAACTTCAGAAGAAGGCAGTGCAACCGGTTCAAGAAATTCACACACTAACAATCTAAATGCAGATAATCTTCCAAATGGATGTCCTCTTACCGTGCCACGTCGAGTTTCAAGGTATGCATTAAGAGATGTGAACAGATTGTGTGCTAGATTTGCGTTTCAGTGGATGGTGCAACAGTTACATGGTCACGGAGACACTAACTAACGTACATTACAATTTAACCTGTGTCTGCAGAGAGATCCGGCAAGCTTATTCCTTGCCCGATGAGGAAGTACGCGATAGGGAGCAACGTGCTTTCGACAGTGATTCTCCTAAAAACATGACCGCTTCTACCATAACAGCTACAAAATCTACGACATCGAGGAGCATAACAAAGGTGCAAGAAGAGGAGAGCCTGAATACCGACGGCCTCCGTCAGAATGGGTCACATGGTGACAAAGAGCCTAAGAGAGCAAGGAGGAACAATAGATTGTTTTGGTGCTTAACACCTCACCATACGATGACCAGAGCCCGTCGTAGGAGCTCTCGTAGTTAACTCTTGAATTTTGGACATACAACAGATAATAGACATGCTACACAAATTGGTGGTTGGTCCATGAATCAAATGGTGATTCTGGAGACATCCTGTGATAGTGATTCTGGAGACAGCCTGTGAAAGTTGTAGAGAGATCATGTCTTTGATAATGTACAGTAGTCGTGTTGTTGTAACATCATGTAAAACATTGTAACCCACAAAGGCTTTATTTTGGGACCTTTCTTGCTAATTTACTTGCAGATGATCAGTTTGGTGGATTTGGTGGAGCCTTGGAGGTGCTGTCAATGGAAGGACTTTGGTGGAGCTGAGAAAACGCTGAAGCTTGACATCTCGATGCGTTGACAGGACTTGCCGACATTTACAAGAACCCTTTCTTGGACTTGCCAAAGATGCATTCCAAGTTTCTAGAAGAGCCCTTTATTGGACTTGCCAATGTTGCATTCCAAGTTTGTAGCCTTCTTGTTGAAATGTTAGGATTCAGCTTCTAACTGATATGCTGCCAGAAAGATTAAAAAGAATAAACTTTAAATTGCATGAGGAATAACCGGTAGCATTTTTAATCAAAAATAGTACAGGTGGTGATTTGGGTACTGGTCACCGACAAGCTGGGCCCAATTGTCATCGGCTTACCATTCCCTCTTTCATTTTCCCCTCTTCCCCCAGAAACTCGAGCACTCATGTCAAAAAAAGAAACTCGAGCACTGCCGTAGGCGTGGCGGTGCCAGTGGCTATGGCACAGCCACGGGAGCGGAAGAGCGCTGGGGAGGCAGTCGTTAGGATCCTCCCGCCGCTTTTATGGGGGTGGGGAAGTAGTAGATTAGCGGCTGGATTTTTCGGGTTCTCGGTGAAGACGAGTAAGAAGATTGCATCCACGGTAATCACTTGAATTCCTGGCCATTGTCTTCTACTGCAGTAGCGCAGTGTACCTTGTTGTCTCACCGTTAACTGCTCGCTACCGTGATGCCAAGATTTGTGTCATATGTGTGCTCTGGATAGTGGATACCACTGCTGAAACATACTACGCTCCTAACGCTCCTACTCCCTCCGTTCTGAATTAATTGACTCCAATTTAGTAGAATTTTTACTAAATTAGAGTCAATTAATTTAGAACAGAGGGAGTAGAAGATCTGGGATTCACCTCTGTTCTAGCGGACGATGTCTACTTTGTGTTGAGTATATAGCAATTGTTCGATTAAACTAATCCAATAATAAATCACGAACATGGCATAAACAATGCTAATGACATACTAAAACCTGATGATAAGACTACGTACTAGACAGATAGTAGAATTATCTACACATGTGACCAGTACTACAAACATGGAAATAATTAGGAGGGGTATGAACATATCGTATCCGGCAGTTGGCCAATTGGTCGAAGCGGAAGCAGCAGCGTCGTCGGCAGCCTTCTCGATCTCGGTGTCAGTGCTCATGGTGATGACGAAGGCGACGAGGATGTAGTTGACGTAGAGGAAGTAGCCGACTTAGTGGATAAAGATTGGCGAGGAGTCGCGTATGAGACGCTCCCTAACAACTTAATCGCCCCTCTCCCGTGCAGGAAACGGAGAGGCGGGGTTTCGGGGTCCTGCTCTCCCGTCGACCGTGTACGCGACGGACGGGATGGGATCACCGGAGGCAGCAACATTATAGAGGAACTATGGTGGCGGCGTGTGGAGCAGATGGTTCTATTCTTGTGTATTGTAAGAGAGGAGCGACCTCTCCTTTATACACGCAACGCATGAGGGGAGAGGTCCAACAGAAACACGTGCAATTAATTCCGTTAAGCCAAATGAATTCTGGAAACGGCCGTACTTAAGAGCACTTAAGACAGATGTTTCAACTTCGTATTCATTTTCCGTTAAGGAAAAACGCTTCATGACCGTTCATATTTTATTCCAGCGTGACAAAAAGAATACATCTGCTCGGCGAGATTCCCGCAACCCGCGGCGCGTCGTGACGAGACGAGACGAGGCGAGGCGAGGCGAGGCGAGACGTGGCAAGGCGGGCGGTGGAGGAGGAGGAGCGCGGGTGTGGTACACACCCATTCTCCTCATACCTCACACCAACTCATATTTAGATTGGCTCAGTATATAAGATGATCCACATCTCATTCAACTAGCAGTATGGGACTAAACTCTCACCACATGCCATGACAACATGGGACTTAAGGATTTTCAGGAATTGATAATGGGCTAAAAGGCCCAATATTTCAGCAATCCCCCACCAGATACCAAAAACCCATGAAGTTGTCATCCGTTCCAAACACTGTTTTCATATACCAGTATTTTTAGTAGAGACCTGTTAAGGTTGAAATCTACCTAGAGCAATTAGCTACACTCCTTCACACCTGACAATGGACTAGGCCTTGAATTTTCAAAGTAGCTTCACTAACTGTCTTACAAGTACTAGACTGCCGAAGGCTGACCCCTCGAGTGGAGCATATTAGTCACTCCTGGCCGTTTCATGAACTTACTAGAGATAACCAACGCTATAACTCTGGAGAGTTTTTCAAATGTCTGACATCTTTTAATCTCATTCTTATATGTTTGTTGGACTGCATATTGTCCTTTGAACTCTTAACCATAACAATCACTGTTTGGTTATCACAGTTTATAAGGATAGCCGGAACTGGCTTTTCAACCACTGGCAAGTCCATCAAAAGATCTCAAAGCCATCCTGCTTCGACACCAGATGTGTCCAATGCTGTTAATTCTACTTCCATTGTCGATCTCGTCAGGATCGTTTGCTTGCAAGACTTGCAGGAATCAAAACCACCTCCAAGCGTAAAAACATACCCTGTTGTGGCTTTCATCTCATCAGCATCAGAGATCCAATTCGCATCACAGTACCCTTCAAGCACTAACGGGCTTCCGGAATAGTGAAGTCGTAGTTCTCAGTACCTTTCAGAGAGCGCATAATTCTTTCGACAACATGCCAGTGCACATCACCCAGATTGGAAACAAACCGGCTAAGTTTGCACACAACAAACATGATGTCAGGCCATGTCGCGCTAGCTAGGTACATGAATGAACCAATTGCTTGAGAGTACCTTAGTTTATCCTTATCTGTGCCATTGAATTTTTGAATTTGCACACTAGGATCATAAGGCGTTGGAGAAGTTTTGAAGTCCGAATATCCAAATCGACTCAAAATCTTCTCAACGTAATGTGATTGCAAAAATGTTATCCCACCCTCATTATCTCTCAGTAGCTTGATGTTCAAAATAACATCAGCCACCCCAAGGTCCTTCATCTCAAAGTTCTGAGATGGAAAAGACTTGACCTCCTCAATGACTTTGAGGTTGGTCCCAAAAATCAGTATGTCATCAACATACAAGCACATTATAACTCCTTCGCTCCCACCATGGCGATAGTATACGATTTGTCAGCCTCATTAACAACAAAATCAACATAGGTTAAAGTTGTATTGAATTTCTCATGCCATTGCTTAGGTGCTTGTTGCAGGCCATATAAAGATTTCAGTAACTTACATACCTTTCCTTCCTGACCATCTCATACAAAGCCATCTGGCTGTTGCATATATATTTCCTCGTCTAGCTCTCCATTTAGGAAAGCCGTCTTGACATCCATTTGATGGATGATACGTCTCCAACGTATCTATAATTTCTTATGTTTCATGCTATATTATACCATGTTATTACATGTTTTATATGCATTTTATATAGTTTTATGCATTTTCTGGGACTAACCTATTAACAAGATGCCACAGTGCCAGTTCCCTGTTTTCTGCTGTTTTTGGTTTCAGAAAAGTACATAAGGAAATATTCTCGGAATCGAACGATTTCTTTTCCAAAGTAAGCTTTTCATTAGGAACGTTCCAGAAAGTCGAGGACGAGACGAAGTGGGGCACCGAGGCGCCGCCACCTGGTGCTCGCACGGCTGCCCTTCTGGCCGCGCGAGGACAGGGTGTGGGCCCCTCGGGGCTCCACCGCTTTCGCCCTTTCGCCTATTTATACCCCTTCGGTCAAAAACCCTAGCACACTGTTCGATATTTCCTCCACGGGTCCAGAGCGCCGCCGCCATCGAAGACAAGATTCAGGGGACAGAACTCTCTCTTCTGGCACCCTGCCGGGACGGGGAATTGCCCCCGGAGCCATCCATCGAATCCACCGCCATCTCCATTGCCGTTGCTGACTCCTATGATGAGGAGTGAGTAGTTCTCTCCCGGGGCTGCGGGATCTACGGTAGCCATGTGGTTTATCTCTCTCTCCCATGGTGTGATCTTTATGTGATCATGAGCTTTGTAATCTAGTTGAATATGTGATGCTACTCTTTATCTATTATGAACTCTAGAGGTTACTTTAATATGAACACCGGGCTTATTCACGGTTGTAACGGTGACAGTGTGTGCACCGTGTGTGATTCCTTTATGACATTGTTGGTGTTAGTTTACTCTGACTTTGAGGGTGCTCTTGTAGCCCTACACAATGAATGGTGTTTGTTATCCAACATGAGAGTGTTTGAGAGTAGTGTTTATTTATATAACTTTGATGCCATTGTTGAGAATGTCCACCAATAAAATTAGGATCCCTAGGCCTTTTTTCTAAGCATTAAAACACCGTTTCCAACAAGTTCTGCTACATGTTTGCTTGCTGCCATTTTTATTACAGATTGCAATTTTTACTTGTAATCATCCATATTACTTGTATTTCACTTTCTTTTCGCATAACTAGTGCACCTATACATCTGACAAGTGTATTGGGTGTGTTGGGGACACAAGAGACTTCTCGTATCTTAATTGCAGGATTGTTCGAGAGGGTTATCTTTGACCTCTACCTCTCTGAGTTCGATATACCTTGGGTCATTCACTTAAGGCAAACTTGATGTTGTTCTACAAAACTTTGCTCTTGGAGGCCCAACACTGACTACGAGATTAGAAGTGTGCATAGACATCAAGCTATTTTCTGGCGCCGTTGCTGGGGAAATAAGAATTCCTTTGAAGACCTTCAACTCCTCCGTCAACTTCATTGCCGCGGGATTTGAGCATTCCACTGTGAGGGAAGTTTTCGCACTTCCAATTTTTTATTTTATTATTGTCTTGCTTAGTTTATTTTTATTACTGTCTTGTTTGCTTAATATAAAAAAATACAAACAAAAATAGTTACTTGCATTACTTTTATTATTTCGGTTTGTTATTTATTTTCAGTTTTGTTGCTTTTGCTAGGTTTGTCTTTATTTCCTTAATATTGTTATTTCGGTTTGTTAAGTAATTTGCTAAAATGAGTACTACTGAGAATACTAAGTTGTGTGACTTTACTAGAACCAACAATAATGATTTTATATGCACTCCTATTGCTCCACTTGCATCTAAAGCCGAGTTCTTACCTGCTTAGTTCTGATGATGTTGCTGCCCATCTAAATAACTTTGTTGAATTATGTGAAATGTAAAAATGTGAAGTGTAAAAATATGAACAATATTAAATGTTGGTTAACATGGTAACACATGGCATGGGTGATCTAATTAAATTAAATGGAATAGAGCATTATATATTTATTACTCCACACATTCCATATTTAATTATTTAGTTGCAATTAACAATTACACTAAGCAATGAAAATAACAGATATGGCATAAGGATGACATATTAATGTTCCTTGCATTTTTCTGATAATAATACATATAAAGATTATTTAATTTGGAGTTATAGAATTAAAGTTATTAACATTTTAGTTGTTAGGGGTGTTTCTTTAAAATACAGGGACCTGCCTGTGATGGGAGAAGTTTTTGTGTGGGCTAAAACGCTAAACAGGAAGTGCAGGGGGCTCTATGTAAGTATTCCAGTCCCTCTGGACTTTTCTTACCGAAGGAAAAGACACTTGAGAGGCTGACCAGTGGGTCCGAGCGCCACGCTGGCGTGTGTGTGCAGTGCGGGCTCCCGCGGTCGCTGACCCGTGGGGCCGCCTGTTAGTAGTCCAGTCCCTCTGGACTTTTCTTACCGAAGGAAAAGACACCCGAGAGGCTGACCAGTGGGTCCGAGCGCCACGCTGGCGTGTGTGTGCAGTGCGGGCTCCCGCGGTCGCTGACCCGTGGGGCCCGCCTGTCAGTGCGCGAGCACAAAGGAAAAAAAAGGGGATTTTAATTCTCACAACGCGTCGGGAGGGTTTCGAACCAGCGACCTCGCGCGGGCCGAAGGATCGCTGCGCTAGCCACTGGGCCAACTCTATGTTCGTGATACATGCTGAGCCGAACCCTATATGTACAGATCGGGCAACGCTGACTGAACAAGAACAACAAAGGTTCAGACTTTTTTTTTCTGAATCCGCTCGATGGGGACGAAGGACAGAGGCGCGAGGACTTCCAGTGCGATGCGGCCGGTTGTGCAAGCGGGGGCGTGGTGCTGTGGTATGTGTGGATGCTTGCGGTGCGTGGCCAAGAGAGTGAGGAGCGACCGGAGCATCAACTCGCACGGGAGGTTGCATCCATGGCGGACCCGAACGGAAAACACGAAGGGCTCGCATGGAATCGATCTATACAACACGGATTGGGGGTTAAGAGAGGGGGAAAGGAACGTGGTTCTCACAGGGAGGGGGGCGGTGTAGTTGTTCGGCATGGGGGAGGTCCAGGGGCCGCGAATTTCGCCGGAGTCGCTCCGCCGGCGTCGGGGAAGACGAGGACGGAGTCGTCGCAGCGGAGGCTCCCGGGACGATTCCTTAGGGGTGGAGTTCGACGGCGGCATGGCTCAGCTCCGGGGAAGCTCCACGGGTCTTCAACGGCGGCGGAGTGGCGGCGCAACGGCGAGACCCCCTCGGTGGTTTTCGTGGAGGAAGAAAATCAGAGAAGGACGAAGGAAAAGAGGGGGCGGTGACGCACTGAGGAGGGAGGAGGAGAGTGGCGGCTAGGGTTTGGGAGGAGAGAGCAGGGGGCGGCTAAATGGGAGAGGGGAGAGTGGTTGAGGCAGGGGCACGTGGTGGGGGGGGGGCATGGTGCTTTTCTCCTCTGTCTCCGTACAGAGGTAGGGGAAAGCGAGGGTGTGGGCTGGGCTTGAGAGGGAGAGGGAAGATGGGCCAGATAAGTGGGCTTCGGCCTAGGAGGTTTTTTTTCTGTGTTTTTGTTTCTTTTGTTTTATTTGTTCTTTTCTGCTTTTGTATTTAAAACAAAATAGAAAAGGGAAAAATAGATAAAACCTTTTGACAATTTTTTATATTTTCAAATAGATAATTTGATTTAGTGATTTTGAAACACCTTTGAATTTATTTGAGTTTGCATTAGAATTAAAATGTGGAATTTGAATTTGAAGTGTGTGGATTAAATTTAATTGCAACAAAAAATAAATGAGGTGACAATGCATGATGACATGATGATGCAAAAACAAAATCTAATTGGGGATAAATCCCGGGGTGTTACAATATCATTCTCTCATATCTCATTTTTTAATTACTTGGAGAGTTTATCTTTTAAATAAGTTGATTGGTGTTTGGTTGAGAATAGAAAATGCTAAAAGTGGTAGATGGTATAACTAAATGATACATAATCTTGTAGATCATTAAATTGTGTCACTTGAATCATTGATGTTGTTTTGAGATATTAATTTGCTTAATGGTAAACATGATGGTCTAGTAAAGTGGAATGATTAATGGTTGGTCTAGAAAAACTTGAAGCTGTGCCACACTTAAATTTCCAGTTGATTGCATAATGGTATATGACTTCTATTTGCTAATGGCAACCGTAATGACTTTGTGTTATGCGCTACGGTCGGGTCCCCAACAGTGACTTGTTCATTTGCCACATCACCTCTTGGAGTTTCATTATGCCTTGTAAGATCATATTTTTATTTGGAATCATTTTACTTGTGAGTTCTAAAACTACGGTTTTCATGACACTTCCACCACCATATTGCTAGCCTCTTCGGTACTTTGCATTGCCCTTTCTCACATTGAGAGTTGGTGCATATTTCGCGGGTACATCCAAACTCGTGGGAGATCTTCATCTTCTTCTCCTACACATAAGGCAAATATCTTCATCAAAACATCCACCATACCTACCTACTACAACATTTCAATAGCTGTTCCGAGATATATTGCCATGCAACATCCATCTTACATTACATGACTTGTTGTCATTAATTACTTATATATTGCTTTGCGTTATTCTATAAAGCTGATGTGTGGTTTTACCCATGTTACGCTAGATCATTGCATAACCTGCTACACTAGCAGAGACACCGTTGTCATATATCATATATCATATTAGGATGCTTGCCCCTAAAAGTGAAAAGCCCCATGGAGGCCATCGAAAAGAGAAACATAAAAAGAAAAAAAATAGAAAAAAGAGAAAAAGAAGAGAAAGAAAGAAAAAAATAAAAAGGGGGCAACATTACTATTCTTTATCACACACTTGTGCTCATGTTATAGCACCATATCATTTATAGTCATCACTTGTGCTCATGTTATAGCACCATATCATTTATGATCATCATTTGTGCTCAGGTTTAGAACCTTTACTCCATATGAGAGAGTTTTCATGTCTTAGTTGCATAACTATGTGGAGAACTTTACATTATAGAACTTGGCTTGTATATTCCAATGATGAGCCTCCTCAAAAGTTCTCTAGGTCTTCATGAGCAAGCAAGTTGGATGCACCCCCACTAGTTCCATTGGGGAGCTTTCATTTACTTATAGCTCTGTGTGCATCCGTTGTGTGGCAATCACTACTCCTTGCATAACTTCGATTATAAGACTTCCTCTTGTCTAATGATCACTTGCAACTTAAAGCCTTTAATCCGTTGGCCTTCCAAACCTCCGTTAACATTATCTTAGCCAAAACATCCTGGTGCCAGGAACTAATGTTGAACGCTTGCTTGTTTCTTTTGAACAAATAAGGAGTTGATCTTCTACGTGCATATTGATATTGCTTGACTTGATACTTTCACAAAGTTGTCACGTTTGTTAGAAGCATTAGATGATTATATTGTTGTGCTTGAAGCTTAAATCATCAATAATATCTACTTTGCACAGTTGATTGCTATCTAGTACTATATCATCGAAAGCTTTGCTTCACTTTGCCTACTTGTTTATTTATTACTCATTTGATATCAATATAAAATACATCCCTTATTCATTTGATCTCAGTTTACATGCCTTACATTATTACGTGATCAACATTGTGTGAAAGCATGTCACTTCAAAAATTATTCTTCATTTATCATTCTTGCCTACTCGGGACGAGTAGAACTAAGCTTGGGGATGTTGATACGTATAGGTAAACAAGCAAACTTTGCTTGCCTGGAATCCCGCATGGAAGAATATCTTGTCGTTGCTCACACATCTCAACGTCTCAACCGCGAAGAAGCAACAAACACTGTAAAGCGCAAAAGATGCATCTTTCAACAACGACAAAAGATCCAACATGATCATGAGAATTATGCATGACATGGTAAGATGCAATACGAGATGCACTTAAGCCAATTAAGCGGGAATGCAATCCCGACAATTAATATTTGGGTTCAAGTTATTTATCTACACATAAAATTAAATGTTTATTAACATGACAAGACATGGCATAGATGATCTAGTCAATTTAAATGGAATAGGGCATTACATATATTAATTATCCCACATATTCCAAATTTAATTATTTAGGTGCATTTGACAATATAACTAAGCAATTAAAATAAAAGATGCAACATGGCATAAGAATGACATATTAATGTTCATTGCATTTTTCTGATAAATATACATATAACGATTATTTAATTTAGAGTTATAGAGTAAAAGTTATTGCTAAAACAATTATAGGGTTATTTTCGTAAAGTGCCGGGACTTGTTACTGATGAAAAACATGTCGGTTGGGGCTTAAGTGCGAAACCAGGGAGCAGAGGGGCTCGGTGCAATTAGTCCAGCGCCACTTTCACTACCGGGTGGGACCCAGCTGTCAGCGAGAGAAAATAATTAATATATAGGTTCAAGTTATTTATCTACACATCAAATTAAATGTTCATTAACATGGCAAGACATTGCATAGATGATCTAGTCAATTTAAATGGAATAGGGCATTACATATATTAATTATCCCGCATATTCCATATTTAATTATTTAGGTGCATTTGACAATATAACTAAGAAATTAAAATAAAAGATGCAACATGGCATAAGAATGACATATTAATGTTTATTGAATTTTTCTGATAAATATACATATAAAGATTATTTAATTTGAAGTTATAGAATAAAAGTTATTGCTAAAACAAGTATAGGGTTATTTCTGTAAAGTGCAGGGACTTGTTCGTGCTGAAAAACGTGTCAGTGGGGGCTTAAGTGCGAAACCAGGGAACAGAGGCGCTCGGTGCAATTAGTCTAGGCGCCACTTTCACTGACGGGTGGGATCCAGCTGTCAGCGAGAGAAAATAATTAAAACGAAGGGTTTTATTCACAACGCGCCCGGGAGGATTCAAACCGGAGACGCGCGCGGCGCAGAGCAGAAGCGCTAGCAACTTGGCTGAGCCGGTGATGTGATTCCTAAAAGGAAATAATGGACATAACCTGTAGTGTCACGTTTTAACTGAAACTGAAACAAAGTTTCAGACTTCGGCACGGTTCTGAAAAAATAGAAAAAGGTGAGTCATGCGCTACGGGGGATTCGATATAGCGACTTGGAGGCTGCTGTGTTGATGTTTGAACGAAACACTGACATAATAGGAAGCACCACAGATGCGTTAACTGAACTTGTACAAAAAGCTTCAGGTTTCGGTAGCTCGGAGCGGGCGACCTGCAGATCCTTGCACGTCCAGGAAGGAGAGGTGCAGGTGTGCGCCGGGGGTGTTGGAATGTTCCTGGACGTGGGGAAGCGAGCAGATCATGCAGCAGAGCCGGGAAAAGTCCATAGTCTCGATATGGTGCTGGACATGAGCTTCTCCATGGAGTTCATGGCGACCGGAAAAACATCAGAGGCTCCCGTCGGCTAGGGGACGAATTAGGGCACGGAGACGGAGGGAATCGGACTAGGAGCTCACGTTGGGTGTGTGGATGTAGTCATTCGGACTTGAAGATGATCGGAGGCGGCGAATTTGGGCGGCAGAGGGTCGCCGGTGCGGAGGAAGACACGGACGACCTTGTCCGATTCCAGTCGCTCCAGCCCTATTCCTTCGGTGGAGACGATGCAGGCGACGAGGCGCACCTCCGGGTGTTGAGTAAGATCCTTCGACGGCGCCGGAGCGGCGGTGAGGCGGCGAGGTGGCTCCGGTGGATCTCGTTGTGGAGGAAGAACAGAGGAAAAAGAAGGGAGGGAGGCAGCGGTGCATGGGGAAGAAGAGGAGGAGGGCTAGGGTTTAGGGAAGAGGAGCTGGGGTGGTTTTGTAGACGATGTCGAGTTCTCCCGGCCGTCCCACCCCCCTGCTTTTTGACGTGGATATGGTGGATGCTCTGCCGTACGAAGAAGAAGAACATAAGAAATGATCGAACAGGTAACTGGGCTTTCGGGGAAGTTGGGCCAGAAATGGGTTTCGGCCCTGCTGTTTTTCCAATCCCAGGAAAAAGAGAAGGAAAAAAATAAAAGAGAGAGGATAAGAAAGAAACAAAAGATTTAGGAAAGAGAGAAAAATAAAGGAGAGATAAAGTTTTACAAAATAATTGGCAACACTTTGATTTGAAATAGTTTTGCAATTATTTTAAAATAGTATTTTAAGTTATTTAGTAAAACATGTTAGGTGAAAATGATGCATGATCAAACGATGATGCAAAAGAAAACAAACAATTATCTAATTGAGGAAAAATTCCGTGGCGCAGCGGAAGCGTGGTGGGCCCATAACCCACTGGTCCCAAGATCAAAACTTGGCTCTGATACCACTTTGTGACGCCCCAAAATCGGTACTATGTGGATTTAAGCGATCCCGCCGAAATCCGCACAATAACAATTTTAGGTCGCCCACTAGACATAATGTGCACGCCAAAACATGCGCATTATGTGTGTGGAATTGTGATAACATTACAACAGTTCCGATACATCCACAACAACAGAAGATATAATATACAACATGACTCGAACGAGTCAAGATACAAATGATACAATACAAACATACAAATGATAGCGGAAGCAAAATAGTATCCGGCTACGGATAAGAAGCAAATTGGACTATGAGTCCTGAAGTAAAGCGATGGCGCCATATCCCTGCCCAACCCAAGCCAGAGGGATTCCCAAGCTAACGTCGTCAGACTTCAAACCTGTTAACTGCACATAAAGCACAACCCAAAGAAGGGTCAGGGCACTCCTTGCCAAGCAAAACCAATCTGCCTACTTTCTACAAGATCTCCCAAAATATAGGGTAGGTGGACTTAGCGGAGCAACACTAGCAAACTAATAGAGACACGCTACAACTTCCGTCTAATTAGAGAGGGATAAGAGAGTGTATAAGTAATCAACTACAACTTACACCACATAACCCATTCTCGGATTAACCCCCCCAACCAAGTATGAGGAATCAATTCGGGAAAACTCACACATTGAAAAGTTTTAGTTACCATTTATTGTGAAAGTAATTCTATATTACTAGTCTAGTTAATTAACAATGATTAGGTGTAAGTTGTCTATGATCTTATTAACCCGCATCATCACCAAGTCGTCCATAACCGTGGACACGGCTCATCGATAAGATTGTACCCTGAAGGGGTGCACTACTGTACCCATACTCGTTCGATCAACCCCCAAAAGCAAGCCAGAAGGTAGGGCATCTCAACACGACAAATCTCTTCTCTACAACCCATCCAGAGAACCGCATGATTGTGTGCACGGCTAATCAGGTCAAGTGCCCGTGGGATCAACCTTCATACCACTCTAAGAACGTGCCACCCTATATGAGAATCGACTACTCCATCATCATGAGGTCGTTATGTAACCATATGCATGCATCAAATGGAAACCATGAACTACTTGCGGCGCCCTGGATAAGAAGCGGATTAGATCGAAGCCGCGAGGGGCTCCATAGGGCCTCCCACAAGTGGTTATTGCGCTCAAAATTGGATCCGATGACAAGATTTAAGTTTCTAGGTCGACACTTAGCAAAACAAAACACCTCGTAAGGCCTTCCGTCGGTGCCTTATCTTTTAATTATAATACCCAACATATGACAACATTTTATTAAGGTAGAACAATCTATCATACTAAGCATGTGAAACATACGGCATCCATACGACTCGCACAACCAACTCTAAGCATGCACTACGACTTGCAAGGCCAACAGATAAACATGCAACATGTAATAGGTTGTGGGGATAAAGCTGTATAGGCTGCAGAAAAAACATGTGAGGGGATCGCTACAAAGAATCAAATACTAGGATATCAGAGATCAACGGTAGGAATGAAAGACAATGTACAGGTAAACAAGCAAACTTTGCTTGCCTGGAATCCTGCATGGAAGAAGATCTTGGCATTGCTCACACGTCTCAACGTCTCATCCACGAAGAAGCAAAAAACACTGAAAAGCGTAAAAGATGCATCTTACAACTACGACAAAAGATCCAGCATGATCATGAGAATTATGCATGACATGGCAAGATGCAATACGAGATGCACTTAATCCAATTACCGGGAATACAATCCCGACAATTAATATTTAGGTTCAAGTTATTTATCTACACATCAAATTAAATTTTCATTGACATGGCAAGACATGGCATAGATGATTTAGTCAATTTAAATGGAATATGGCATTACATATATTAATTATCCCACATATTCCATATTTAATTATTTAGGTGCATTTGAAAATATAACTAAGCAATTAAAATAAAAGATGCAACATGGCATAAGAATGACATATTAATGTTCATTGCATTTTTCTGATAAATATATATATAAAGATTATTTAATTTGGAGTTATAGAATAAACGTTATTGCTAAAACAAGTATAGGGTTATTTCTATAAAGTGCAGGGACTTTGGGCTCGGTGCAATTATTCCAGGCGCCACTATCACTGACGGGTGGGACCCAGCTGTCAGCGAGAGAAAAGAATTAAAAAGGAGACAATTTAAATGGAATATGGCATTACATATATTAATTATCCCACATATTCCATATTTAATTATTTAGGTGCATTTGAAAATATAGCTAAGCAATTAAAATAAAAGATGCAACATGGCATAAGAATAACATATTAATGTTCATTGCATTTTTCTGATAAATATACATATAAAGATTATTTAATTTGGAGTTATAGAATAAACGTTATTGCTAAAACAAGTATAGGGTTATTTCTATAAAGTGCAGGGACTTTGGGCTCGGTGCAATTATTCCAGGCGCCACTATCACTGTCGGGTGGGACCCAGCTGTCAGCGAGAAAAAAGAATTAAAAAGTAGGGCTTCTATTCACACCACGCCCGGGAGGATTAACAGGAGACCCGCGCGGCGCAGAGCGGACGGCTCTAGCCACTGGGCCGCGGCAGTGCTTGTGATTCCTAACAGGAAAGAATGTAAATAAGCTTTATTGTCACGTTTAACTGAAACTGAAACAAAGTTTCAGACTTCGGCACGGTTCTGAAAAAAATGAAAAAGGTGAGTCATGCGCTACGGGGATTCGATCTAGCATCTTGTAGGCTGCTGGATAAGGATCGCAACGACTAGGTTGCTGCTGTGTTTATGTTTGAACGAAACACTGACAGAATAGAAAGCACCACATACACGTTAATTGAACTTGTACAAAAAGCTTCAGGTTTCGGAAGCTCGGAGCGGGCGACCTGTAGATCCTTGCACGTCCAGGATATCACTGCCGGGTGGGACCCAGCTGTCACCGAGAGAAAAGAATTAAAAAGAAGGGCTTCTATTCACAACACACCCGGGAGGATTCGAACCGGGTGGGACCGAGTTATAGAATAAACGTTATTGGTAAAACAAGTATAGGGTTATTTCTATAAAGTGCAGGGACTTTGGGCTCGGTGCAATTATTCCAGGCGCCACTATCACTGACGGGTGGGACCCAGCTGTCAGCGAGAGAAAAGAATTAAAAAGGAGACAATTTAAATGGAATATGGCATTACATATATTAATTATCCCACATATTCCATATTTAATTATTTAGGTGCATTTGAAAATATAGCTAAGCAATTAAAATAAAAGATGCAACATGGCATAAGAATAACATATTAATGTTCATTGCATTTTTCTGATAAATATACATATAAAGATTATTTAATTTGGAGTTATAGAATAAACGTTATTGCTAAAACAAGTATAGGGTTATTTCTATAAAGTGCAGGGACTTTGGGCTCGGTGCAATTATTCCAGGCGCCACTATCACTGCCGGGTGGGACCCAACTGTCAGCGAGAGAAAAGAATTAAAAAGAAGGGCTTCTATTCACAACACGCCCGGGAGGATTCGAACCGGGTGGGACCGAGTTATAGAATAAACGTTATTGCTAAAACAAGTATAGGGTTATTTCTATAAAGTGCAGGGACTTTGGGCTCGGTGCAATTATTCCAGGCGCCACTATCACTGACGGGTGGGACCCAGCTGTCAGCGAGAGAAAAGAATTAAAAAGGAGGCAATTTAAATGGAATATGGCATTACATATATTAATTATCCCACATATTCCATATTTAATTATTTAGGTGCATTTGAAAATATAGCTAAGCAATTAAAATAAAAGATGCAACATGGCATAAGAATGACATATTAATGTTCATTGCATTTTTCTGATAAATATACATATAAAGAATTATTTAATTTGGAGTTATAGAATAAACGTTATTTCTAAAACAAGTATAGGGTTATTTCTATAAAGTGCAGGGACTTTGGGCTCGGTGCAATTATTCCAGGCGCCACTATCACTGACGGGTGGGACCCAGCTGTCAGCGAGAGAAAAGAATTAAAAAGGAGGCAATTTAAATGGAATATGGCATTACATATATTAATTATCCCACATATTCCATATTTAATTATTTAGGTGCATTTGAAAATATAGCTAAGCAATTAAAATAAAAGATGCAACATGGCATAAGAATAACATATTAATGTTCATTGCATTTTTCTGATAAATATACATATAAAGATTATTTAATTTGGAGTTATAGAATAAACGTTATTGCTAAAACAAGTATAGGGTTATTTCTATAAAGTGCAGGGACTTTGGGCTCGGTGCAATTATTCCAGGCGCCACTATCACTGCCGGGTGGGACCCAGCTGTCAGCGAGAGAAAAGAATTAAAAAGAAGGGCTTCTATTCACAACACGCCCGGGAGGATTCGAACCGGGTGGGACCCAGTTATAGAATAAACGTTATTGCTAAAACAAGTATAGGGTTATTTCTATAAAGTGCAGGGACTTTGGGCTCGGTGCAATTATTCCAGGCGCCACTATCACTGACGGGTGGGACCCAGCTGTCAGCGAGAGAAAAGAATTAAAAAGGAGGCAATTTAAATGGAATATGGCATTACATATATTAATTATCCCACATATTCCATATTTAATTATTTAGGTGCATTTGAAAATATAGCTAAGCAATTAAAATAAAAGATGCAACATGGCATAAGAATGACATATTAATGTTCATTGCATTTTTCTGATAAATATACATATAAAGATTATTTAATTTGGAGTTATAGAATAAACGTTATTTCTAAAACAAGTATAGGGTTATTTCTATAAAGTGCAGGGACTTTGGGCTCGGTGCAATTATTCCAGGCGCCACTATCACTGACGGGTGGGACCCAGCTGTCAGCGAGAGAAAAGAATTAAAAAGGAGGCAATTTAAATGGAATATGGCATGACATATATTAATTATCCCACATATTCCATATTTAATTATTTAGGTGCATTTGAAAATATAGCTAAGCAATTAAAATAAAAGATGCAACATGGCATAAGAATAACATATTAATGTTCATTGCATTTTTCTGATAAATATACATATAAAGATTATTTAATTTGGAGTTATAGAATAAACGTTATTGCTAAAACAAGTATAGGGTTATTTCTATAAAGTGCAGGGACTTTGGGCTCGGTGCAATTATTCCAGGCGCCACTATCACTGCCGGGTGGGACCCAGCTGTCAGCGAGAGAAAAGAATTAAAAAGAAGGGCTTCTATTCACAACACGCCCGGGAGGATTCGAACCGGGTGGGACCCAGTTATAGAATAAACGTTATTGCTAAAACAAGTATAGGGTTATTTCTATAAAGTGCAGGGACTTTGGGCTCGGTGCAATTATTCCAGGCGCCACTATCACTGACGGGTGGGACCCAGCTGTCAGCGAGAGAAAAGAATTAAAAAGGAGGCAATTTAAATGGAATATGGCATTACATATATTAATTATCCCACATATTCCATATTTAATTATTTAGGTGCATTTGAAAATATAGCTAAGCAATTAAAATAAAAGATGCAACATGGCATAAGAATGACATATTAATGTTCATTGCATTTTTCTGATAAATATACATATAAAGATTATTTAATTTGGAGTTATAGAATAAACGTTATTTCTAAAACAAGTATAGGGTTATTTCTATAAAGTGCAGGGACTTTGGGCTCGGTGCAATTATTCCAGGCGCCACTATCACTGCCGGGTGGGACCCAGCTGTCACCGAGAGAAAAGAATTAAAAAGGAGGCAATTTAAATGGAATATGGCATGACATATATTAATTATCCCACATATTCCATATTTAATTATTTAGGTGCATTTGAAAATATAGCTAAGCAATTAAAATAAAAGATGCAACATGGCATAAGAATAACATATTAATGTTCATTGCATTTTTCTGATAAATAAACATATAAAGATTATTTAATTTGGAGTTATAGAATAAACGTTATTGCTAAAACAAGTATAGGGTTATTTCTATAAAGTGCAGGGACTTTGGGCTCGGTGCAATTATTCCAGGCGCCACTATCACTGCCGGGTGGGACCCAGCTGTCAGCGAGAGAAAAGAATTAAAAAGAAGGGCTTCTATTCACAACACGCCCGGGAGGATTCGAACCGGGTGGGACCCAGTTATAGAATAAACGTTATTGCTAAAACAAGTATAGGGTTATTTCTATAAAGTGCAGGGACTTTGGGCTCGGTGCAATTATTCCAGGCGCCACTATCACTGACGGGTGGGACCCAGCTGTCAGCGAGAGAAAAGAATTAAAAAGGAGGCAATTTAAATGGAATATGGCATTACATATATTAATTATCCCACATATTCCATATTTAATTATTTAGGTGCATTTGAAAATATAGCTAAGCAATTAAAATAAAAGATGCAACATGGCATAAGAATGACATATTAATGTTCATTGCATTTTTCTGATAAATATACATATAAAGATTATTTAATTTGGAGTTATAGAATAAACGTTATTTCTAAAACAAGTATAGGGTTATTTCTATAAAGTGCAGGGACTTTGGGCTCGGTGCAATTATTCCAGGCGCCACTATCACTGCCGGGTGGGACCCAGCTGTCACCGAGAGAAAAGAATTAAAAAGAAGGGCTTCTATTCACAACACACCCGGGAGGATTCGAACCGGGTGGGACCGAGTTATAGAATAAACGTTATTGGTAAAACAAGTATAGGGTTATTTCTATAAAGTGCAGGGACTTTGGGCTCGGTGCAATTATTCCAGGCGCCACTATCACTGACGGGTGGGACCCAGCTGTCAGCGAGAGAAAAGAATTAAAAAGGAGGCAATTTAAATGGAATATGGCATTACATATATTAATTATCCCACATATTCCATATTTAATTATTTAGGTGCATTTGAAAATATAGCTAAGCAATTAAAATAAAAGATGCAACATGGCATAAGAATGACATATTAATGTTCATTGCATTTTTCTGATAAATATACATATAAAGAATTATTTAATTTGGAGTTATAGAATAAACGTTATTTCTAAAACAAGTATAGGGTTATTTCTATAAAGTGCAGGGACTTTGGGCTCGGTGCAATTATTCCAGGCGCCACTATCACTGACGGGTGGGACCCAGCTGTCAGCGAGAGAAAAGAATTAAAAAGGAGGCAATTTAAATGGAATATGGCATTACATATATTAATTATCCCACATATTCCATATTTAATTATTTAGGTGCATTTGAAAATATAGCTAAGCAATTAAAATAAAAGATGCAACATGGCATAAGAATAACATATTAATGTTCATTGCATTTTTCTGATAAATATACATATAAAGATTATTTAATTTGGAGTTATAGAATAAACGTTATTGCTAAAACAAGTATAGGGTTATTTCTATAAAGTGCAGGGACTTTGGGCTCGGTGCAATTATTCCAGGCGCCACTATCACTGCCGGGTGGGACCCAGCTGTCAGCGAGAGAAAAGAATTAAAAAGAAGGGCTTCTATTCACAACACGCCCGGGAGGATTCGAACCGGGTGGGACCCAGTTATAGAATAAACGTTATTGCTAAAACAAGTATAGGGTTATTTCTATAAAGTGCAGGGACTTTGGGCTCGGTGCAATTATTCCAGGCGCCACTATCACTGACGGGTGGGACCCAGCTGTCAGCGAGAGAAAAGAATTAAAAAGGAGGCAATTTAAATGGAATATGGCATTACATATATTAATTATCCCACATATTCCATATTTAATTATTTAGGTGCATTTGAAAATATAGCTAAGCAATTAAAATAAAAGATGCAACATGGCATAAGAATGACATATTAATGTTCATTGCATTTTTCTGATAAACATACATATAAAGATTATTTAATTTGGAGTTATAGAATAAACGTTATTTCTAAAACAAGTATAGGGTTATTTCTATAAAGTGCAGGGACTTTGGGCTCGATGCAATTATTCCAGGCGCCACTATCACTGACGGGTGGGACCCAGCTGTCAGCGAGAGAAAAGAATTAAAAAGGAGGCAATTTAAATGGAATATGGCATGACATATATTAATTATCCCACATATTCCATATTTAATTATTTAGGTGCATTTGAAAATATAGCTAAGCAATTAAAATAAAAGATGCAACATGGCATAAGAATAACATATTAATGTTCATTGCATTTTTCTGATAAATATACATATAAAGATTATTTAATTTGGAGTTATAGAATAAACGTTATTGCTAAAACAAGTATAGGGTTATTTCTATAAAGTGCAGGGACTTTGGGCTCGGTGCAATTATTCCAGGCGCCACTATCACTGCCGGGTGGGACCCAGCTGTCAGCGAGAGAAAAGAATTAAAAAGAAGGGCTTCTATTCACAACACGCCCGGGAGGATTCGAACCGGGTGGGACCCAGTTATAGAATAAACGTTATTGCTAAAACAAGTATAGGGTTATTTCTATAAAGTGCAGGGACTTTGGGCTCGGTGCAATTATTCCAGGCGCCACTATCACTGACGGGTGGGACCCAGCTGTCAGCGAGAGAAAAGAATTAAAAAGGAGGCAATTTAAATGGAATATGGCATTACATATATTAATTATCCCACATATTCCATATTTAATTATTTAGGTGCATTTGAAAATATAGCTAAGCAATTAAAATAAAAGATGCAACATGGCATAAGAATGACATATTAATGTTCATTGCATTTTTCTGATAAATATACATATAAAGATTATTTAATTTGGAGTTATAGAATAAACGTTATTTCTAAAACAAGTATAGGGTTATTTCTATAAAGTGCAGGGACTTTGGGCTCGGTGCAATTATTCCAGGCGCCACTATCACTGCCGGGTGGGACCCAGCTGTCACCGAGAGAAAAGAATTAAAAAGGAGGCAATTTAAATGGAATATGGCATGACATATATTAATTATCCCACATATTCCATATTTAATTATTTAGGTGCATTTGAAAATATAGCTAAGCAATTAAAATAAAAGATGCAACATGGCATAAGAATAACATATTAATGTTCATTGCATTTTTCTGATAAATATACATATAAAGATTATTTAATTTGGAGTTATAGAATAAACGTTATTGCTAAAACAAGTATAGGGTTATTTCTATAAAGTGCAGGGACTTTGGGCTCGGTGCAATTATTCCAGGCGCCACTATCACTGCCGGGTGGGACCCAGCTGTCAGCGAGAGAAAAGAATTAAAAAGAAGGGCTTCTATTCACAACACGCCCGGGAGGATTCGAACCGGGTGGGACCCAGTTATAGAATAAACGTTATTGCTAAAACAAGTATAGGGTTATTTCTATAAAGTGCAGGGACTTTGGGCTCGGTGCAATTATTCCAGGCGCCACTATCACTGACGGGTGGGACCCAGCTGTCAGCGAGAGAAAAGAATTAAAAAGGAGGCAATTTAAATGGAATATGGCATTACATATATTAATTATCCCACATATTCCATATTTAATTATTTAGGTGCATTTGAAAATATAGCTAAGCAATTAAAATAAAAGATGCAACATGGCATAAGAATGACATATTAATGTTCATTGCATTTTTCTGATAAATATACATATAAAGATTATTTAATTTGGAGTTATAGAATAAACGTTATTTCTAAAACAAGTATAGGGTTATTTCTATAAAGTGCAGGGACTTTGGGCTCGGTGCAATTATTCCAGGCGCCACTATCACTGACGGGTGGGACCCAGCTGTCAGCGAGAGAAAAGAATTAAAAAGGAGGCAATTTAAATGGAATATGGCATGACATATATTAATTATCCCACATATTCCATATTTAATTATTTAGGTGCATTTGAAAATATAGCTAAGCAATTAAAATAAAAGATGCAACATGGCATAAGAATAACATATTAATGTTCATTGCATTTTTCTGATAAATATACATATAAAGATTATTTAATTTGGAGTTATAGAATAAACGTTATTGCTAAAACAAGTATAGGGTTATTTCTATAAAGTGCAGGGACTTTGGGCTCGGTGCAATTATTCCAGGCGCCACTATCACTGCCGGGTGGGACCCAGCTGTCAGCGAGAGAAAAGAATTAAAAAGAAGGGCTTCTATTCACAACACGCCCGGGAGGATTCGAACCGGGTGGGACCCAGTTATAGAATAAACGTTATTGCTAAAACAAGTATAGGGTTATTTCTATAAAGTGCAGGGACTTTGGGCTCGGTGCAATTATTCCAGGCGCCACTATCACTGACGGGTGGGACCCAGCTGTCAGCGAGAGAAAAGAATTAAAAAGGAGGCAATTTAAATGGAATATGGCATTACATATATTAATTATCCCACATATTCCATATTTAATTATTTAGGTGCATTTGAAAATATAGCTAAGCAATTAAAATAAAAGATGCAACATGGCATAAGAATGACATATTAATGTTCATTGCATTTTTCTGATAAATATACATATAAAGATTATTTAATTTGGAGTTATAGAATAAACGTTATTTCTAAAACAAGTATAGGGTTATTTCTATAAAGTGCAGGGACTTTGGGCTCGGTGCAATTATTCCAGGCGCCACTATCACTGCCGGGTGGGACCCAGCTGTCACCGAGACAAAAGAATTAAAAAGGAGGCAATTTAAATGGAATATGGCATGACATATATTAATTATCCCACATATTCCATATTTAATTATTTAGGTGCATTTGAAAATATAGCTAAGCAATTAAAATAAAAGATGCAACATGGCATAAGAATAACATATTAATGTTCATTGCATTTTTCTGATAAATAAACATATAAAGATTATTTAATTTGGAGTTATAGAATAAACGTTATTGCTAAAACAAGTATAGGGTTATTTCTATAAAGTGCAGGGACTTTGGGCTCGGTGCAATTATTCCAGGCGCCACTATCACTGCCGGGTGGGACCCAGCTGTCAGCGAGAGAAAAGAATTAAAAAGAAGGGCTTCTATTCACAACACGCCCGGGAGGATTCGAACCGGGTGGGACCCAGTTATAGAATAAACGTTATTGCTAAAACAAGTATAGGGTTATTTCTATAAAGTGCAGGGACTTTGGGCTCGGTGCAATTATTCCAGGCGCCACTATCACTGACGGGTGGGACCCAGCTGTCAGCGAGAGAAAAGAATTAAAAAGGAGGCAATTTAAATGGAATATGGCATTACATATATTAATTATCCCACATATTCCATATTTAATTATTTAGGTGCATTTGAAAATATAGCTAAGCAATTAAAATAAAAGATGCAACATGGCATAAGAATGACATATTAATGTTCATTGCATTTTTCTGATAAATATACATATAAAGATTATTTAATTTGGAGTTATAGAATAAACGTTATTTCTAAAACAAGTATAGGGTTATTTCTATAAAGTGCAGGGACTTTGGGCTCGGTGCAATTATTCCAGGCGCCACTATCACTGCCGGGTGGGACCCAGCTGTCACCGAGAGAAAAGAATTAAAAAGAAGGGCTTCTATTCACAACACACCCGGGAGGATTCGAACCGGGTGGGACCGAGTTATAGAATAAACGTTATTGGTAAAACAAGTATAGGGTTATTTCTATAAAGTGCAGGGACTTTGGGCTCGGTGCAATTATTCCAGGCGCCACTATCACTGACGGGTGGGACCCAGCTGTCAGCGAGAGAAAAGAATTAAAAAGGAGGCAATTTAAATGGAATATGGCATTACATATATTAATTATCCCACATATTCCATATTTAATTATTTAGGTGCATTTGAAAATATAGCTAAGCAATTAAAATAAAAGATGCAACATGACATAAGAATGACATATTAATGTTCATTGCATTTTTCTGATAAATATACATATAAAGATTATTTAATTTAGAGTTATAGAATAAACGTTATTTCTAAAACAAGTATAGGGTTATTTCTATAAAGTGCAGGGACTTTGGGCTCGGTGCAATTATTCCAGGCGCTACTATCACTGTCGGGTGGGACCCAGCTGTCAGCGAGAGAAAAGAATTAAAAAGTAGGGCTTCTATCACAACACGCCCGGGAGGATTCGAACCGGGTGGGACCGAGTTATAGAATAAACGTTATTGGTAAAACAAGTATAGGGTTATTTCTATAAAGTGCAGGGACTTTGGGCTCGGTGCAATTATTCCAGGCGCCACTATCACTGACGGGTGGGACCCAGCTGTCAGCGAGAGAAAAGAATTAAAAAGGAGGCAATTTAAATGGAATATGGCATTACATATATTAATTATCCCACATATTCCATATTTAATTATTTAGGTGCATTTGAAAATATAGCTAAGCAATTAAAATAAAAGATGCAACATGACATAAGAATGACATATTAATGTTCATTGCATTTTTCTGATAAATATACATATAAAGATTATTTAATTTAGAGTTATAGAATAAACGTTATTTCTAAAACAAGTATAGGGTTATTTCTATAAAGTGCAGGGACTTTGGGCTCGGTGCAATTATTCCAGGCGCTACTATCACTGTCGGGTGGGACCCAGCTGTCAGCGAGAGAAAAGAATTAAAAAGTAGGGCTTCTATCACAACACGCCCGGGAGGATTCGAACCGCGTGGAGGATTAACAGGAGACCCGCGCGGCGCAGAGCGGACGGCTCTAGCCACTGGGCCGCGGCAGTGCTTGTGATTCCTAACAGGAAATAATGTAAATAAGCTTTATTGTCACGTTTAACTGAAACTGAAACAAAGTTTCAGACTTCGGCACGGTTCTGAAAAAAATGAAAAAGGTGAGTCATGCGCTACGGGGATTCGATCTAGCATCTTGTAGGCTGCTGGATAAGGATCGCAACGACTAGGTTGCTGCTGTGTTTATGTTTGAACGAAACACTGACAGAATAGAAAGCACCACATACACGTTAACTGAACTTGTACAAAAAGCTTCAGGTTTCGGAAGCTCGGAGCGGGCGACCTGTAGATCCTTGCACGTCCAGGAACGAGAGGTGCAGGTGTGCGCCGGGGGTGTTGGAATGTTCCTGGAGGTGGGGAAGAGAGCAGATCATGCAGCGGAGCCGGGAAAAGTCCATACTCTCGATATGGTACTGGACATGATCTTCTCCATGGAGTTCATGGCGACCGCAAAAACATCAGAGGCTCCCGTCGGCTAGGGGACGAATTAGAGCAGGGATAAGGAGGTAATCGGACTAGGAGCTCACTTTGGGTGTGTGGATGTAGTCGTTCGGACTCGAAGATGATCGGAGACGGCGAATTTGGGCGGCGGAGGGTCGCCGGTGCCGAGGAAGACGCGAACGACCTTGTCCGATTCCGGCCGCTTCAGCGCGATTACTTCGGCGGAGACGATGTAGGCGACTAGGCGCACATCCGGTTGTTGAGGAAGATCCTTCGATGGTGCCGGAGCGGCGGCGAAGTGGCTCCTGTGGATCTCGGTGTGGAGGAAGAACAGAGGAAGAAGAAGGAAGGGAGGCGGCGATGCTTGGGAAAGAAGAGGAGGAGGGCTAGGGTTTAGGGCAGAGGAGCTGGGGTGGTTTTGTAGAGGATGGCGAGTTCTCCCGGCGGTCCCATCCCCCTGTGGACATGGTGGATGCTCTGCCGTACGAAGAAGAAGAACAAAAGACATGATCGAAGAGGTAACTGGGCCTTGTGGGAAGTTGCGCCAGAAATGGGTTTCGGCCCTGCTGTTTTTCCAATCCTAGGAAAAAGAGAAGGAAACAAAAATAAAAGAGAGAGGATAAGAAAGAAAGAAAAGATTTAGGAAGAGAGAAAAAATAAGGAGAGATAAAGTTTTACAAAATAATTGACAACACTTTGATTTGACATAGTTTTGCAATTATTTTAAAATAGTATTTTAAGTTATTTAGTAAAACATGCTAGGTGAAAATGATGCATGATGAAATGATGATGCAAAAGAAAACAAACAATTATCTAATTGGGGAAAAATTCCGGGGCGTTACATTCTCTTCTCTCATTGTTCATAGGGAGTAATCTCATTATCTTTTGTCGGACCTTTATTCCGGACATGACATGACGTCAATTCGCCTCCCCCCACTAGGCCTTGGATAAACCCGATGTATCTAACATGGCGTTAACCAAATCTGTTAGAGTACGGTTTTTCTGTTCGGCTACCCCATTTGACTAGGGAGAATAGGGAGGCGTCCTCTCATGAATAATACCATGTTCCGAACAGAAATAATCAAATTCATTTGAGAATTACTCTCCACCACGATCGACCGGATGTGTTTAGTTTTCTTTTGAAGTTGATTCTCAACTTCTGCCTTATAGATTTGAAAGTAGTGCAGAGCCTCATCTTAAGTACCTAACAAATATACATAACAAAATCTATTAGAATCATCTATCAGTGTCATGAAGTATCTCTTTCCACCTTTAGTCAATACACCAATCATCTCACAAAGATCAGAATGTATAAGTTCTAACGGTGCCAAGTGTCTTTCCTCTGCAACTCTATGAGGCTTGCAAGGTTGCTTTGCTTGAACACACGAAAGACATTTAGAACCTTTGGCTAAAGTGAAAGATGGGGCTAAACTTAGTTTTGCTAGCCGCGTCATACAACCGAAACCAATGTGACAAAGACGTGAATGCCAAACTTCTGTTTCATTAACATTCAAATGAATATTGTTCACGACTTTATTACAAAAATCAGCAAGAGAAAAGCGGAACATGCCTCCGCATTCATAACCTTTTCCAACAAACAGTTCATATTTCGTAACAATTACTTTATTAGACTCGAATACCAACTTAAACCCTTCTCTACATAGAAGGGAGCCACTAACGAGATACTTCTTGATGGCGGGGACTTGCTAAACGTTCTTGAGCTGCACGATCCTTCTTGAAGTAAACTTCAGATCGACCGTGCCAACACCAAGAACATAAGCACTCGCGCCATTCCCCATTAATATGGATCCGTTCCCTGTGACATGATAAGAAGAAAACAATGAAATGTCAGCACACACATGAGTATTTGCATCAGTATCAATCCAGCATTCGTTGGACTGAGAAACTGAAAATACTGTAAACAAATTACAGTACCCGGATGCACCATTCTCATTGTTGCTCATGATCATGTTGAAAGACTTGGAATCTTGTCCTGGTTTCTTGAACTTCTTCGGGCACTTAGGAGCCCAATGTTCCTCTGAACCACAGGTGTAGCATGCAACTTTCTTCTTATCCTTCTTCAAACGTTTGTTATCCTTCTTCTTGAAGTCGGTATTCTGTTGGACGCCCGTTTTTCCCTTGGGCTTGTGGGAGTTGAAGTTCTTCTATGCCATGTTGGCAACATAAGTACCTTCACCTTTTCCATGCGAGTCCTTTGCCCTGGAATTCTGCTCAACACTCAGATGGCCAATGACATCCTCAACAGAGAATTCACGCCTCTGATGTTTCAGAGTAGTGGCAATGCTCCTCCATGAATTAGGTAGCTTAGCGATAATGCATCACGCGACAAATTTGCCCGGTACATCACACTTGAGAAGCTCAAGCTCCTTTGCGATGCATTGTATCTCATGAGCCTACTCCAATACAAGACGGTTTTCAACCATCTTTTAATCATGGAACTGCTCGATGGTATACATCTCACTTCCAGCATCGGTTGCGCCGAATTTAGATTCGAGCGCCGCCCACAAGTCCTTGGCAACCCGCACATGTAAATATGCGTCAACTAATTTATCTCCGATCACTCTTAGAACGGCTCCAACAAAGACGACGGTGGCATCCCTAAACGCCTTCTCCTGGTCAGGAGTAATCGTTTCAGTGGGAGTGACACCGGCGACCAAGAACATGTTCATCGCGTGAGCCATAAGGTGGTTTTGGTTTGCCAATGCTTGAAATATGTCCCCGTAAACGGGGCTGGTTTCAGTGCAGCAGCAAAACCATATACCAAAAATTGCCTACAAAAATTAGGTTTTTGGATTGTTGAGTATACATGCAATTGTTCGATTAAACTAATCCAATAATAAATCATGAACATGGCATAAACAGTGCTAATGACATACTGAAACTTGATGATAAGACTACATACTAGATAGATAGTAGAAACATCGACACATGTGACCAGTACTACATATACGGAAATAACTAGGACGGGTATGAACATATCGTACCCGGAAGTTGGCCAATTGGCCGAAGCGGAAGCAGCAGCGTCGTCGGCAGCCTTCTCGATCTTGGCGTCAGTGCTCATGGTGATGACAAAGGCGACGAGGACGTAGTTGAAGTAGAGGAAGTAGCCGACGTAGTGGATGAAGATTGGCGAGCAGTCGCGTATGAGACGCTCCCCAAAAACCTAATCGCCCCTCTCCCGTACAGGAAACGGAGAGGCGGGGTTTCGGAGTCCTGCTCTCCCGTCGACCGTGTACGCGACAGATTTGATGGGATCACCGGAGGCATCAACAATCAGTATAGAGAAATTATGGCGGCGGCGCGTGGAGCAGATGGTTCTGTTATTGTGTGTTGTAAGAGAGGAGCGACCTCTCCTTTATACACGCAACACAGGAGGCGAGAGGTCCAACAGAAACGCGCGCAATTAATTCCGTTAAGGCAAATGAATTCTGGAAACGTTTCAACTTCGTATTCATTTTCCATTAAGGAAAAACGTTTCATTACCGTTCATATTTTATTCCTGCGTGACAAAAAGAATACATTGGCTCGACGAGATTCCCGCAACCCGCATAATAATGATTTTAGGTTGCCCACCAGACATAATGTGCACGCCGAAACATGCGCATTATGTGGGTGGAATTGTGATAACATTACAACGGTTCCAAAAGATCCACAACAACAACAAAATATATAAATACAACAACGACTCGAATGAGTCAAGATACAAATGATACACTACAAAGATATAAATGAAAGCGGAAGCCAAAGAGTATCCGACTACGGATAAGATGAAAATTGGACTAAGAGTCCTGAAGATAAATGATGGCGCCATATGCCAGCCCAGCCCAAGCCAACGGGATTCCCAAGCTAACGTCGTCATACTTCAAACTTGTTAACTACACTTGAATACATCCCATATACATGGGTCAATACTATCGGTAATGATAGCAAGGCAAGCATGAAGGAGAGTTCTAACGAAGGAGTTATATGCATTCCGAACAGGTGAGCACATCTCCTTAGGAAGGTTTAGCGGCATCGTGCAATCTCTAGACAACTACAGAGACACACTACAACTTTCGTCTAATTAGAGAGGGATAAGAGAGGCATAAGTAACTAGCTACAACTAACACCAATCATAACCCATTCTCGGATTAACCCCCTCAACCAAGTATGAGGAACCAATTCGGGAAACCCACACATTGAACAGTTTTAGTTACCATTTAGAGTGGAAGTAATTCTATATTACTAGTCAAGTTAATTAACATTAATTAGGTGCAAGTTGTCTAGATCTTGTTAGCCATCATCATCACCAAGTCGTCCATAACCACGGACGTGGCTCATCCATAAGATCATACCCTGCAGGGGTGCACTACTGGACCCATACTCGTTCGATCGACCCCAAAAAGCAAGACAGAAGGTAGGGTATCTCAACACGGCAAATCTCTTCTCTACAACCCATCCAGGGAACTGCATGATTGCGCGCACGGTTACTCAGCCCCATGCCCGGAACTTCGTAACACTCTAAGAACGAGCCGCCCTATATGAGAATCGACTACTCCATCACCATGAGATCGTTATGTAACCATATGCATGCATCAAATGGAAAGTCCGAACTACGTGCGGCGCCCTAGATAAGAAGCATATTAGATCGAGGGGGGGGGGGGGGGGGGGTCCATAGGGCCTCCCACAAGTGGTTAGTGCGCTCGTACTTGGATTCGAGGACAAAATCTCAGTTCCTAAGTCGACACTTAGCAGAACAAAGCACCTTGCAAGGTCTTCCGCCGGTGCCTTATCATTTAATTATAATAGCCAACACAAGATATCATTTTATTAAGGTAGACAAATCTATCTTACAAAGCATGAGAAACATAGGACATATAGACGACTCGCACAACCAACTCTAAGCATGCGCTACGACTCGCATGCCAACAAGTACACAAACCACAGTTAATAGGATGTAGAGGTGGGGTCTATATTATCGCTACAAGGTGAACACGGAATAGGCTCGAGACACAAGCATCGTATCACAAGGCTAGCAATAGAGGCAAAAGGCATGCATAGGTGATCAAAGGGGAAACGCTTGCCTAGAATCCCGCATGGAAGAAGATCTTGTCATTGCTCACACATCTCAACGTCTTATACGCGAAGAAGCAACAAACACTGGAAAGCATAAAAGATGCATCTTACAACTACGGCAAAAGATCCAGCATGATCATGAGAATGATGCATGGCATGGCAAGATGCAATACGAGATGTACTTAATCCAAATTAAGCGAAACCGGGATTCCGACAATTAATATTTAGGTTCAAGTTATTTATCTAGCCAACAAATTAAATGTTGATTAATCATGGCAAGGCATGGCGTAGGTGATATAGTCAAATTAAATGGAATAGGGAATACATATATTAATTACCCCACACATTCCATTTTAGATACTTCGGTGCAACTAACAAATTACACTAAGGAATTAAAATAAAAGATGCAACATGGCATAAGAATGGCATAATGTTGTTCATTGCATTTTTCTGATAAATAAACATATAAGGATTATTTAATTTGGAGTTATAGAATAAAAGTTATTAACAAAACAAGTCCAGGGTTGTTTTTGTAATTTACAGGGACCTACTGGTGATGGAAAACGTGTCGGTGGGGGCTTAAGTGCGATGGAGAGAGCACAGGGGCTCGGGCAATTATTCCAGGCGCTCTGGTCACTGACGGGTGGGACCCAGCTGTTAGTGAGCAAAACGAAATAAAAAGGGGCGCTTTTTAATGCCACGCGCCAGGAGATTCAAACTCGCGTCGCGGGCGAGCAGAGCGTGCGGCTGCGCTAGCCACTGGGCCAAAACAGTGTTTGTGTTAGCAACGACGCTAATTTTTTATGTGGTGAGCTGGTTGCCTAGTTTCTGACGAAACTAAAACTGACCGAAGTCAGAGAGCACGGCGGAGGAAAACGGCGGCGTCCACGACGTTGCCGCGCGAAGGCGCGCGTCCAGAGCAACGAGGAGGAGGGGAGAGGGGTGCTGCTCACTGTGGGGTGGCTTGGGTCGTCATACGGGCTCGACTGAGGAGGAAGACTGAACGGCAGTTGACCACCTACAGGGGGGGGGGTGAATAGGTGGTGACCAATTTTTATGTCTTTTTCAGTTTTAGTTTAGCGGAAAGTAAGTTGTCTATATGTGCGACTAGGTGATACAAGTGATAGACAACAAAGAAACTAAGCAAGTACAAGAACTGAATATGCGGTAAAGGAGAGTGGAACAAGAAAACCGTAGGAACTCGAAGACGGCGATTTTATCCCGAGTTCCACCACATAGGTGTACGTCTCGTTGGAGGGGTGTGAGCTACCACAAAGGTTTGCTCAACGCCCCAAAAGACTCACCCTATTCTCCCGCGAATTCGACCACAAAGGTGCGAATCCACGATTCCCCTAAGGAATCCTTTAAGCGCGGAGAAGGTCCCATACAAATTTGTGAGGCACCCACCCACAACTGAATTGGGGGCTCTCACAATGACCCCAACAGGTCACTTCCACAAAGGAATCCACAAAGGATCAAAACACACAAGATTGAACCTAGCTATCCAACCCTAGATTCGTTGCCCCTCAAGAAATGGAGGGGGAAAATCAAAACGCTTCGGTGGAGTTGTAGATCGGTGGCTTCTCCCTCGGATCCCCAAGTATCAAATGATTTGAGTGGCTAGATTGACAGATCCGGAAGAAACGAGCTTCAACACCAATAGAAGAGAGAGAATCTGGAAGCTTGAACTGCTGGAGGTAGGTGGAAGGGTATTTATACGCCTCCCCAAATTCTGCCCGTTGTAAAGCCGCCAGCTCGGAAATCTCTGGGTTGAGGTCCGGAGATCTCCGGACTACGGATATCTCCGGTAGTATTTCCGCTAAGCTGGGCTCGGGGTCAGTGCTGATTGATCTTCTAGACTTGGCAGAAAATCCTCTGTCACTCGGAGATCTCCGGACTGGGGCTCGGAAATCTCCGAGCGCCGGAAATCTCCTAGAGCATTTCCGTCTTAGCTTGAGTTGGAGTCAGTGCGCTCAAACAATCTGGACTTAGTCGAAAAACTTCTGCCACTCGGAGATCTCCGGACTGGGGCACGGTAATCTCTGAGCACCGGAAATCTCTGGGAGCATTTCCGGCTAAACACGATTTGCAGTCAGGGCGCTCTGGAGTTCTTGACTTGGTTAAATTCTTTTTCAGTTCGGAGATCTCCGGACTGGGGACCGGAAATCTCCGGGATCCGGAAATCTCCTGCTGGATTTCCTAGTGAAAAACCAAGTGATGCAGTACTGAAAACCATGCAATTTAAGTGTTCACTCTTATCCACCAACCTGTACTAGAACCTGCATAGTTCATCACAAACATTAGAACACCTTTTGTGTTGTCATTAGGCACCAAAATATGGGAGTGCAAAGAATGCACTTTCAATCTCCCCCTTTTTTGCGAATGATGACAACATGAAAGGAGAACGGATTTGCAAAATATAGACGGAGCTCCCCCTTAAAAAAAATGTGCATTATTTTAGGATGTTTTTGAATACAAAATGCACATTCCTTAGGATCAACACTCCCCCTAGATTTTACAAACCACGCAAGCAAAATATACAAAAATACACAAAAGTAGCAAATAACTTGAGCAACATAGTTATTACAATAGGAGGTTCAAAGGTACTCATGTCTCACAGACATGACGAGATAAAACAACCAATAAGAGGGAGCACTTAAGACAAAACGAAAGGAAAACAACGAAGTGCTCCCAACTCATGCAAATCCCGTGAGTCCTAATTCGAGATACTTTTCCCCCTTTGGCATCAAGATACCAAAAAGAGAGGAGTTTCCACTAACGTCCCATGACTCAAGAGTCGGAACCCTGCTTGGCCTCCTCATCCTCCTCCTCAACATCATCATCATCGTGCTCAAGATCACTGTCCTCGGGAATAGCATCATACTAATCAAAGTTGAGGCCAACGACATTCCAATCCTTGAACGAAATCACGGGCTTCAAAGGATGCTTCGGAGCAGGCATCTTCAAATGAGACATAATTTCCTCTTGGCGCTTCATAATGCGATGATTCTGAGAGTAGATGGAGTAGTTCTCACCGTGTATGCAACAGTTCGTATTGAGGACCTTCTCAATTGCTCGAACAATCCATGGGCGACTCTTCTTCGCAACTTTCTTGATGTTGGGATTGGTAGGAACCCGAGATGGACCACCAAGAATATCATCTTTGGTAAAATCTTGCATGGAGGCTTGTTGTTGGACAACATGAGCAGATTTCTGGATTAGCAAGGCTGCCTTATGGGCCTGACAACCAAGAGCTTCATCAAAGTCATCACCATCTTGCTCGGGGAGCTTGTAGAGCCTCTTGATGAGCATCATCATATAGGGAGCATAGGGAGGAACTTTCCTCTCAAAAACTGCTTGGTTCATCTCTTGGAAAATGAAGTCCATGACATCCACCTTGTAAACTCCCTGCTCAACCTCATACTCCCCAAGATAGGCCGCATGAGCCTTGGCCATCAAGTTAACTAGAGCCCCAACAATATTGTCCGCATTGCCGGCAATGGGAGCAATGGTCCAGCGGAACATGGGGAGCAAGATGTCATAAGTGGGTAGGAGTCCATATTGAGAGCCAATTTTACCTCCGGGCTGGTAGAGATCAGACATGACATGCTTGTTGTAGGACACGCCATGGACGTGCATTCGGGCACCAGCTGGTACAGAGAGTCCACTGAAAGGGCAGCCAAGAATACGAGCAAACTCACCGAAAGAGAAGGTCAAGCGCTTCCTGCCAGACATCCAAGTCATCCCAATATCCTCAGAAGAGTCAAACACCACAGTAGCATAAAACTAATGGATAAGAGAAATATTGTAGTTGCACTCGGTCCTCATCAAGTGCTCCAAGCCCAGAACGCGACAGACCTGGACAGCTCCCCCAAAATAACCAGCCTTCTTCATCAACTTGTCGAAATCAATCCACTTCATGGGGCAAATGGGCTTGTCAATGGAGAACTTCTGATATACTTCCCTATAGAGCCATGCCATCTCGGAGCAGAAGAACTTGGGATCATCAGATTCCACGTTGTAAGATAGCTCACTTCGCCACTTGCGAAAACTGCCTTTGTTGAAGTCCTCAATGCGGAGCTCGGGCCTATTCTTCTTGCTTGGCCCTCTGGCTCTCTTGAGCAGAGCTGCAGACTCGGGGGGGGGGGGGGGGGGGGGGTTGCTATCTTCACTCGAGGACCCGCTGGGAGGGCGAGAATGAACTGGTTTGCCCCTCCCTCGCTGAGCGATTTGCTTGACACGGCCACGAGTATTGGAACCTGCAAACACACATCATAGGGAAGATAGAAAGCATATGGGGTAAGCACTCATGTTCGAGAAGGCAAATGGAACGTACTAGAGAAGTTAAGCAATCAAAGTTTCTGTCCTTAGCTGATTTAATTCTGAACAGGCCAGAGATTTCTGGGTCTGACTCGGATATTTCCGGGGTCCGGATATTTCCGAGTCAGGGCCGGAGATATCTGGTCTGTATGAAATTTGACAGATTTGAACAAAATCTATGAATGAAAAACAGATTTGTGCACGTGGAAGGTAGAGTATGCCTAGAGGAGCAATTCTACCAAAGGAAACAAATAACAACCTCCTAAATCGGCTAGGTTAAACGAAAACAAGTTTCATCCTAGATTTGAAATACGAGGAGTTACCGGTAGACATTGCAAAAAACGAGCGGATGGAATCGAAGCACTCGACGAGGAGAAGTAGATCCGAGAAGCACGCGAGAATCCCTCGGACGAAACTCCCGCAGCAAAGATTGAATCACGAAGGAGATTTTCAGAGGAGAAGAGGAATAGGGCACGGGGTGGATGAACTGGCCGAACCGGCCAGTCCACTCGTGCCCTTATATAGACTGGGCCATTTGAACTGGAGATTTCCTGACTGAGGCTCGGAGATCTCCGGGTGCCGGAGATTTCCGGGGCTATTTCCGAATCAGGTTTGCCTGAGGTCAGTGCCGAATCTGATTTGGAGCAACGGAAATTTTGGCACGCTCGGAGATGTCCGAACATCGGACCGGAGATTTCCAGACCCATGTGATTTCCCGCTATAATTCCGATTCAGCTTCGCCTGAGGCCAGTGCCGAAGTTGAAAAAGACTTAGGTGCTGAGAAATCGCAGGGGTCGGAGATTTTTGAGTCTCAGCCGGAAATTTCCGGACACCGGAAATTTCCGGGACTATTTCCGGTCAAAAATCATCACATGTCAGTACTGATTTTTGAACAGACTTAGTCTCAAAATTTTCTGATATACAGGAGATTTCCGAGTATGGCTCGGAGATTTCTGTTCAACTCCAAAACTCCAGGAACAAGAACAACAAGAGGACATGAGTGGGGAAAAGCATGTTTGAAGATAGTGAAAGGCTTAGGATAGATACACAAACTGAAGAAAAAAGTCACACTCAAGTTGCAAGAAACATAAACAAAAAGAGAAGACCAACAAGAGTGTGTTTTCCCAAAAGAACCAAAGACAATGCAAGTAAAGATCAAAAAATAAAACCAAATAAAATCCTAAAACTTCAAGAAGAAGTGTTGGTAGCGGAAGCCACCGTGTATGAGTTGTAGCATGGCACCGCGAAGATATATCTTGGGTCCATAACTACATCTCAACATTGAAGCTCACAAATTATATTTAATTTGAAGTTTTAGCAATGATACATTACTATATGCATAATAGGAGGAGGAAGATTCCAATGTATTAGGAAAACACTCCCCCTAAGTCCATGCGTGCCTCTAGTTCTAATAAAGCCTTAAACGTTGGAGAGTGTGCATGGATATCACGCCAATGCCCGAGAATCTATGATATTGAGCTCACTCCTCAAGTAGCAAAAGCGGGCTTCATCAAGGGGCTTCGTGAAGATGTCCGCCAATTGATCCCTTGTACCAACATATGATAGATCAATATCTCCTCGTGCCACATGATCGCGGATGAAATGATGGCGAATCTCAATGTGCTTGGTCCTTGAATGTTGCACCAGATTGTATGAAATTTTGATGGCACTCTCATTATCACATAAAAGCGGCACTTTGTCCAAGAGGACACCGTAATCCAATAAAGTTTGCCGCATCCAAAGAAGTTGAGTACACCTGCTTGCGGCGGCGACGTACTCGGCTTCCGCCGTGGATAATGAGATGCAATTTTGTTTCTTCGAGGACCAACTCACCAAAGATCTTCCAAGAAATTGACACGACCCGGATGTAGACTTCCTATCATCAATGTTGCCCGCCCAATCGGAGTCGGTGTATCCACAAAGAGACATGGTGCCATCTTTGGGATACCACAACCCGAAACAAGGGGTATGAACCAAATATCTGAAGATTCTCTTCACGACCATCAAATGGCTTTCCTTAGGCGCGGCTTGATAACGAGCACACACTCCAACGCTTTAAACGATATCGGGCCTAGACGCACATAAGTAAAGAAGAGACCCAATCATAGAACGATACTCCTTTTGGTCTACCTCTTTACCGTCGGAGTTGAGCTGGAGGTGGCACTTGGTTTGCATAGGAGTAGGCACACCATTTAGTCCAAGCAACTTGAACTTCTTGATCATATCTTGAATGTACTTGGCTTGATAAATAAAAGTCCCTTCCCTCAATTGCTTGATCTCAAAACCGAGAAAGAACTTGAGTTCACCCATGATGGACATCTCGAACTTGTCGGTCATTAGCTTGGAAAACTCATCACTGAACACAAGGTTAGAAGAACCGAAGATAATGTCATCGACATATAATTGACAAATAAAGAGTTCACCATTGACCTTTTTAGTAAAAAGAGTGGGATCGATTACCCCAACCTCAAATCGGTCTACCAAGAACTCTCTCAAGTGCTCGTACCATGCACGGGGGGCTTGTTTAAGGCCATAGAGAGCTTTTTCCAAGACATAGCCATGGTGAGGATGGTTGGGGTTCTCAAAACCCGGGGGTTGTTTAACATACACAAGTTCTTGCAAAGGACCGTTAAGAAATGCACTTTTTACGTACATTTGTTGCAATTTGAAACCATGATGAGATGCATAAGCGATGAGAATATGTATCAATTCGAGTCTTGCGGCCGGCGCGAAAGTTTCTCCTAAGTCGATGCCTTCGACTTCAGAAAAACATTGAGCCGCCAACCGCGCCTTGTTCCTCACAACGATACCATGTTCATCTGCTTATTCTTGAAGATCCAATTAGTGTCAATAATGTTGCGGCACTCCTTGGGCTTCTCAACTAGGCGCCACACTTTGTTGCGCTCAAAGTTGTTAAGCACTTCATGCATAGCACCTACCCAATCGGGATCTTCAAGAGCATCGAATACTTTCTTGGGCTCGACCATGGAAATGTGCGCTTGATGCTCACTAAAGTGAGCTAATTGACTTTGTGTGGATACCCTTGCTCGTATATCGCCAATGACCTTGTCGAGAGATAATGCACTTAGTTCCAATGACTTTGCAAAGCGAGCTTGACGACGAGTTTCAATTGCCGCCCTTCTTGTGGGGACAATCTCTTGACCATCTTGGTCCTTTGGATCCTCGTCTTGACCTTCTTGAGGGACTTGATCATCATGAGAAGCTTCTTCATGTGGTGGGGAAGGATGATCTTGCCCTTGAGTAGAACTTGGAGAAGTGGAGTTATCTTCGATAATCTTGGTGGGGGAGGCATGAGCTTTTTGTTGATGAAGATCTTGTTGAGGCTCAACATGGGCTTCATCTTGAGAAGAAGTAGCATGCTCTTGTTGAGGAAGATCTTGAGAGTGTTTTTGAAGGGATTCATCATTTGCTATGGGTGAGTCACCTTGTGGCTCTTGTGACGGTGAGGTCACCTTGATAGAAGATCTTGAGTTTTCTTGAACAACTTCTTGATGAACTTCAATGGAGCGAAGAAAGTCCACTCCTATCTTCTTAATGGCATCAAAAGGTTGTTCATCACCTACATCACAAACACCAACTTGCTCCACTTGGGAGCCATCATTTTCATCGAATTCCACACTACAAGACTCTTGTAGAGACCTCACCTTTTATTATAAGGTGGAAGTCCCTGTGTTAATGTGCTAGTCCCTGGATCAAATGCTAGCACCACAGTTTAAGATGTATATCATGCAAAAGTGTCAAATACTTTATTAACGCATGATCCAGTGTTACAAATATCTCTTACAACCTGCATAACCTGAAAAGGCTAGCAAAATTTCTAAGAGTAGCAGCGGAAAATAGTAGATACAAAGAGCCTCATCATCTTCATGTGCCACAGGCAAAGCATGTTGGTTGTAGACTCGAAATCCTATCGAATACTCACTCGTCGTCTGTCGAATCTGCAAGGTTTAGTTGCAGCCCGGCTATAAAGGGTCAGCACAATTGAATTGTGGTGGCAAGTGACTTTAATTTCTAATATTCTACTAAGCTATATCTATATGCTTATTTGGCTGGTGGAGCTCAAGGCTATTGCGCAAAGCAAGTTTTCTCCTACCGTTGGTAAACAGCTTTTTGAAACAATATTTTCTCTTTATAGACAATCTCGAGACAAATCCATGTCTCCTACTCATGTTCTCCCATCAAAGTTTTATTAAGAAATTGGAATGAAGAGATTTTCAGAACACAACCTTGTGTAGTTACTCAAATTGTCCGATGCCGGGGACACGGCTAAGATCTTAGGTTTTTAACTCTCGAGAGGGTGTGCACTTTCACCATTAGACTTAATCAACCTAAACTATCCTCTACACTCCTTTAGTGAGAAGGAAAAGGAGAAGATCAAGACGAGACTTTTCAGAAGTTGCTTTCCCATGATCATACTAAGAGATTACCACCATCCTATCAACTCTACCACCATCAATCTCTTGACCCAGGTCCAAAACAACTTACTCCATCAAGACAGAGCCCATATTGACCAATGGTTGCACGGTAAGCAACTAGTCTCAGTGTAAACTTAAATCTCATAGCCCTGGGTGGCCTACCACAAGTGAGCAACTCAGGTTAACACCGCATATCATGGCCCCAAGTAAGTAGAAACTATCTTGGGCGAAGACAACCATGAAACTTGGCCCTGAGAAGCCACTCAACTTGAAACCTCCTCGATCGACCCAATCCACCCAGGCGTTAAATTAATTTAGTGGAAATTTTCATTTATCACATCAACCATAAAACAATCATTTTTGCAGCAGTTGCTTCCACTAAATTATAATAGGGGTCTAATCTGAAATTTCTAAGGGGAAACCTAAAAGGTTTGCATAGCATACTACAATCTCCCAAAAACCTATCATGCATACTACTTTTGCAAATACTGTTTGAAAACACTAGATATGCAATAGAATAAAATAGTAGGTGTTTTATGAAGTCACTTGCCTGATGAGTGTTGTCGTTTCTCACTCACTCATTGTCGACAACGAACGTTGCACTCCGTTCAATCTATAAAGTAAAGAGACATACAATGAACAAGCAATTCAACAAGCACATAACAATTTAAAACAAACAAGCGTAAAAAGGCTTAGCACAGGGTTTGGTCAAGGGTATCACATAATTTGATATGCAAAAAGAATTAATGTGATTGAGTTAAGGGTTTGCCATTTTGGTCAGGGGATGGTCTTGAAAAGATTTACACCAATGAATGCCGAGATGGTTTGAAAACAATTTAAAAGCAAGGTTCGCAATTTTAAGTTATCCATCATATTTAAATACAAATACACAAGTCTATGTTTCAAAATTGATTTAATGAGACATTGTGTTAAACTTGTTCAAATGATCACACATTAACCTTGGTAAAGGTTTTAACCTAATTTAAATTTCAAGTTTCATTAAAGTAACATAACAAATCATTTTAAAACCAAACTTAAGAGTTCATATCAATGAATTAATATTCTAGTTATTTAAGTTGGCATCAAGTTTTAAAATCAAATTTGTACGCTAAATCATTTTAAGGTTGGTCAATATATTGTATAATCGAATACTTATTCTACATCTTAATGATTCCAAAAATATTTCATTTAAAAATTTCTTGGACATACACAATAATATCTATGTCCAATTTACTTAAATCATGCATTTGAACATTTGAACGATTTTAAACTAGTCAAGGTTGGAAAATAACATAACTAGCACAATCTATAGGTCATGGGCTTTTCAAAGATATTTTATTAACAAATTTTGACCTTACAGAATTAAAACTATAATTAAAATAATGTTTTACATGTTTCTGTAAATATCAAGTTAGTGCACGACTAAAATACAAGTTTTTATTATACCACTATTTTCTACATGTTCATACGATTCCATAGACTACAAAAACATCAAAAACGGAGTTACGATCGATTTAATATGAATTTTGAAAGTTATGTCTAGCCAGAAAAACGGAAATGGAAAATAGCTAACACAACAGTCGCGCGGCGCGATGCTAATGTATCAAACAAGTCATCTAATCTACACCGCTGGATCAAGATGTAAGGGCTTACAGCGAGATGGTCTGGAGGCGGCGGCGTAGTTCACCGGAGTTGAGGGAGACGGCGGCGCCGGCGTCGGGTGGAGGTCGGAGACGACGTTCCCGTGGTTCTCCGGACGTGTAGAGGGGTTCCGCGTATGCGGAGCGTCGCGATGGAGAGGATGGTGGCTTCGACGTTGAGCGGCGTGGCTCGGTGCGGCGCGGAGGAGCGGCCGGAGTGCGTCGGGCGTCGGCGAGCTTCGGCGTGCTTGCCCCGAGCGTTTTGGTCGTGGAGGAGAGGCGAGGATGGGTCGAGGGGGTGCGCACGGGCAAGGCGGACGGAATGGAGGTGGTCTTGGTGCTCGGAGGTCCCCTCACCTCGCCGGAATCAATGAAATCGTCCGTGGATGTGAAGAACTCCGGCGAGCAAATTCGTCGGCCTAGTGGCGTATTGGAGTGGGCTTTTGGGGGAGAATGGAGGAGGAGGTCGAGGGCTTTATATAGAATCCGACGGTGCTTAATTTGGTGCAGTAATTTACCCGCAATCAATCGGATATTAATTTCGACCAAAAACGTCCATGTTTAATGGCGGAATAAATTAGAGCAATTTAGGGCATTTAAGAGAGTGCTTTTATAGGGGAATGAAAGAGGAGATTAAGGGCTTTAATTAGAAACAAACGGTGCGTCATTTGGGGCTCTAAATCAACGGGAATCAATTCGGGAAGTTTGCACGGGAGCTGATTTCGCGTTTCCTGGTTCTGGAGCTTGAAGACGACGCTGACGTCATCATGACGTCAGCATTTTTTTTCTTTTTATTTTTCTGATTTTTCTTATTTCTTTCATAACTTTTGATTTAAGACTCCAAATCAAGTCAAATAAATTTCTAAAAATTTGTAAAAATAATATCTTTGTGTTAAACCAGTTGTGGGCATATTTTGAACAGTTTTCAAAAATCAAATGTTTGCATTATTGATTAATTACAAATTTGCCACTTAATGTCAAATTTGAAAACATGGCTTAAATAATTTCGTTTTTGGCTAAATAAAATTTATAAAAATACAACAATTATATAAGTTTAAAATTAAGTTATTTAAACTCATTTTCCAACATTAAATCATTTTTGTCTTTAGTACAACGTTAAATAACATAACACCACTATTCGCAATGAAAAAGGGAATATAATGAATGTATTTTTAATTGAAAATAATTTGTGCACCATTATATTTTATATTATGATAATTAATTTGAAAACCTTATAACAACTTTGGAAAAGATTTTTGATTTAATCATTTCTTATATAGAAAATATATTCATGAAAGTCATTTAATGTTTATAAAATAAATGAAAATCATTTAAGCTAATGAAATGTTTATTTGGGTTGTTAAGTAGTTATAGAATCTATGAGGTTTTAAAGTTATATGCTATAGACTTGTAATATCCAAACTATGTTTTGATCTCAGGTAAATGAATAATAATATTTTGGCAAATAGACAATGTTTTCAATAGTTTAAAATAACACTTGTAATTATTATTTTAATTTATTTATAGCTAAGGCTAAGTGGTTGAAATCAATTATTTATAAGTAAACTATTTACTTAAAATAAAATGGTTTGTACTTTATAAAACATTTGTCAAATTACATATGAAGGTTTTTGAAATACAATGGATAATGTAATGTTTAATTGGAAATAACTTTTGAAAATAATGACACATTGGGAATTTTGAAATAATAGACTTTTTCAAAATTGGTTGAAGTCTTTTATAGTTAGTTTTCTTATGCATTTTAATATTTTATTTTAATCAAAACAAAAGTTTTAAATTTTAGTAATTTTTGAACATTCCAAAATATTGGGATGTTACAATTCTATGATAATCCGGGAGGATTTATCAAAGACTCTATAAGTGTGGGACTCACTACCATAGCCAACAAATACCCCATCAACTGATTTATAGTGAAACTTACCCAACCGGACACCCTTGACGAGATAATAACACTTACATCCAAACACTCGGAAGTAGCCAATGTTGGGTTTTTTGCCGGTAAGGAACTCATATGGAGTCTTCTTCAAGCCCTTGCGGAAGTAGAGGCGGTTTGATGAGTGACACGCGGTGGAAAATAGTCTCCACCCAAAAGTTGATGGGAGACTTGAACTCCGCCAACATAGATCTTGCCAAATCGATGAGAGTCCGGTTCTTCCTTTCGGAAATGCCATTTTGTTGAGGAGTGTATGCAGCGGAATATTGGTGACGATCGCCTTCTTCACTAAGAAAGTCGTTAAGGGTGTAGTTTTTGAATTCCGACCCATTTTCACTTCGAACAACCAATATGGGGAGGTCATGTTGGCGTTGAACCTCCTTTGAGATGTCAATGAAGACTTGTTGAGTTTCATCTTTGGTCTTGAAAAAATAGACCCATGTATACCTTGAATAGTCATCGACAATCACGTGGCAATATTTCTTGCCCCCAAGGCTTATCTCCGGAATTGGTCCAAATAGATCAACATGAAGGAGCTCCAAAATCCGGGACGAAGATATGATGGTCTTGCTTGGATGAGGAATATCATGCATATTGCCTTCCACACAAGCTCTACAAACTATAGCGCCCCAACTCTTATTAAAGTTGGAACACCTGTGTTATGTGCTAGTCCCTGGATCACTTCCAGCACCACAATACAAAATATAAAGTACCATTGCATAAGTATTAAATTGCTACAACGAGATCCAAAATAATAGCTAAGTATAGCTTTATTACAAGTTGCATAGCCATGATGGCTAGCTAAAATTCAGAGTTCACAACAAAAGCGAATAGCAATGAGCCTCATCTTCAAGCATGCGCCACAGGCAGACATGTTGGGTGTAGACTCGAGTCCAATCTTATTCTTCATCAGAATTACCTGCACATTTGAATATGCAGCCCCCGAAGGAGGTCAATACAATGATGTATTGGCAAGTGACTATGGTAGACAAGTCTAAAATCTATATGCATTTTGGCTTGGTGGGGTTGGAGACTATTTTGCAGAAAGCAAGTGTTCTCCTATCTTTTGTAAAACACTTTTATTTCTCAAAGACTTGGCACCAAGGGATAAGGCCCAAGTGCACCAACAATTCTTTTCTTAAGTCAAATTTTACTTTATGAAAAACAATGTTGAGATTCTTTCATCCATCCTTGTCCAGTTGCTCGAAGTAGTCCATTTCCGGGGACACGACTAAGTACTCAGATTTTTCGACTCTGCAGAGGTTGTGTACTTTCACCTTTAGACTCAATTAGCCCGAAAATCCTATACACGCGGAGTGTATTAAGGAAATGAGAGAACCGAGACAAGAACTTTCAGAAGAAGAATGCAACCATACTAGCAAGACCCGTTCCACCTACCAACTCTACATCTGCTTGTCAAGCTGACAGGTTGCACCCTTAAAACTTAATTATTCTAGACAGAGCCCATTGTCAAAATGCTGCACGGAAAGCTTCTAAACTTGGAGGGACTTGGTAATCTCTTCGTTCCTGGGTGGCCATCCACAAGTGTACTTCTGGGTAACAACCACCATGCTCATGGCCCTAAGTAGAATAGACATTCATCCTAGGCGACGACAACCACAAGCATAGTCCCAAAAGCCACTCAACATAAACCATAACAACCAATTCCACCCAGATGTGTATTTTAGAATTTAACACTTAGAAACATTTCTATAACATGATAAACATTTTTATAGGATAGCTAAGCAACTAATAAACTTTTCATGGCTGCTTAGGAATAGGGTGGCTACACACTACTAGGATATTTGTAAAACATAAACTAACTTAGCATTATAAAATAAATCAAAAATCCCTATCATGCACACTACTCAAAATATACTACATATGCATATAGAAAGTATTGGGTATAATATGAGTGTCACTTGCGTTGGTAACAGGAGGAGCAAGCACAACAAGAATAACAATCACAAGTAGGTCCTTCCTCTTCTTCACAATCTAGCACAAGCAATAAATAAAATAAATACCAACACAATATCATCACCTCACCAAACATAAATATGTATGCATGCATGATATGCTATGAGTATAATAAGACATACTTATTAATAATTTTTATCTTCTGTTATTAAATGCATGAAATGCAATTTCTAGGAATTTCTTATTTTATTTATCAATTAAATAATCGAAAACAATATAGCAAAAATTGATTTCTATAATTACAACTTTTATTGTTTTATGAAAGTTTTCAAATAAGACATATATTAATATTGCTGGACAGAGGAAATTTATACACCCTAACACAATTAAATTTATTTCCAAATCATTTTTATTATTTAAGTTATTATTTTAATGGCCAAAATACTCCTCGGATAATTACACAAATTATACTTTGTCAAAAGGAAAAAAAATAATAATGTAGAAATAAACTACACTAGTAGGGCTATCCGTGGATATAAAATTTATCAAATTTGAACTTACAGATCAAAAGTTATGAATTTTCTAAGTTTTGCATATTTTCTGTTTTATTTATAAAAATTCCTGAGAAAAAGAAATAACAGGGGCTACGTGGCGTGTCCTCATTGGACGAAAACGGTTCGTCGCGGATCGCGGCGCGAGCCGTCCGATCTAAATAAAAATGGACGCGCGAGATCTGATCGATCTAGATCTATTGGATCTAGATCTAACGGCCCACGATTCGTTGACCAAAAACGGGCGGCGCAGTCGCCGGAGTTCACCCGACCGCGGCGGCGCCACGGCCGGTGTTGCTCGTTCTCACGTCCTTGGGGCTACGGGACGAATGGAGCTTACCGAGGCATAGGGGACGTCGAGGCGGAGTCGATGGCGTGGTGGTGGTCGTCGGCGTTGTCCTCCCCTCCTCGTGCAGCTCGCCGGAGTTGCTTGCGGTGGCGGTTACCCTTGGGCGTGGACGAATACGGTGGCTTGCTGCGAAACGAGGCACGAGACCGTGTCAAAAGGAAGCGCAAGGATGAGAGAAAGCGAGGGGAGGAGACGAGAGGGTCCGGGATGACCGGAGTACACCTTACGGTGATCTCCTCGCCGACGGAAATGGCGGCGGCGGAAGCACGATCCCGAGCGCTCTGGCGATGGAACAGCTAGGGTTTTGGGTGCGGGGGGATGCGGCGGAGGTGGCGGTTTAAGTAGGGGGTGCGGGGGAGCAAACCTCGCGCTGATTTCGCTCGGAAATCTCGGCCGGCTCCGATTTGAATCGGGCGTGATCTCCGGCGGGAGGAAGACGAAGCTGACAGGTGGGTCCCACCTGTCAGCGAGAGGGGGAGAGAGGTGGGCTGCGCGGGCTGGCTGGGCCGCTTTCGGGCGCGCGCGCGGTGGATAACAAACGGGCCGGCCCGATATCCCTTTCTTTTAAATAAAAATTAATATCTGTTTTCAAATACTGATTTCAAAAATGATTTTTAAACCTATTCAAAACATTTCAGAAAAATTCATAAAAATATGTTTTGGAAAGGTTATTAAAATTGGAAATTTTTAACATTATACCTTCCCATAAATAAACTGATAAAAATTATAGTTATTAAATGAGTTTAAATAAAACACTTTTTGGAATTATAAATTATTTAAACTTATAATTTGAAGTTTTATTTAATATTTTTGTGATGTAGTTTTATGCCTATTGATGAATGATGCATGGATGCAAAGTTTTAAATTTTTTCAAATTTTGGGATGTTACAGACTAACCCCCTTAAGAGGAAGCTCGCCCTCGAGCTTCGGAAAGGTCAGCAAATAGGTATGGATGGTCTTCTCGGAGATCATCCTCTCGTTCCCAGGTGGCTTCTTCCTCGGTGTGATGATTCCACTGGACTTTGCAAAACTTGACTGTTTTGGTACGGGTGACTCTTTCTGTGGTCTGCAATATCTTGATGGGTTTCTTTTCCTAGGTCAGGTCACTCTCCAGTTGTACTTATTCGAGAGGTACAGTATCCTTTAAAGGAACTCCCATCATCTCGGGGTGACATTTCTTTAACTGACTGACATGGAACACATTATGAACCACATATAGAGCTTCTGGTAGTTCTAACTCATATGCCACTTCACCTTTGCGAGAAAGAATTTTAAATGGTCCAATGAATCGAGGTGCTAACTTTCCTTTAATTCCAAACCTCTTTACACCCCGGAGTGGTGACACTCTAAGATAGGTTCTATCACCCATCTCGTAGGTGACTTCTCTGCGTTTAGAATCTGCGTAGCTTTTCTGGCGTGACTGTGCTATCTTCAATCTATCTTTGATCAGCCTGACCTTATCTTCAGCCTATTGGATTATATCAGGTCCAAAGAAACTTCGTTCTTCTACACCATTCCACAACAAAGGGGTTGTGCATTTCTTCCCATATAAGGCTTCAAAGGGTGTCATCTCAATGCTGGCTTGGTAACTGTTATTGTAGGAGAAATCAGCATAAGGTAGATTATCGTCCCAACTGGATCCATAATCAAGCGCACAAGCTCTTAACATATCCTCTAAAATCTGATTTACTCTTTCAGTCTGGCCATCCGTTTGCGGATGAAAAGCCGTACTGAATTCCAATCTGGTTTCCAAAGATTTGTGCAACTGCTTCCAGAAATGAGAAGTGAACTGGGTCCCTCTATCAGACATGATACTCTTGGGAACGCCGTGTAGGCACACAATTCTCTTCATGTAAATATCAGCTAACTTTGCGGTTGTATAGGTGGTCTTCACGGGTATAAAGTGAGCTATTTTGGTTAAACGACAAACAATAACCCAAATAGAATCATACCCTGATCTGGTCCTTGGTAACCCGGTGATGAAATCCATCCCAATAGAATCCCACTTCCAATCTGGTACTTTCAAAGGTTGCAAAAGTCCTGCTGGTTTCTGATGTTCTGCCTTTACTCGACTGCATACATCGCACTTAGCGATATATTCTGCTATTTCTCTTTTCAGATTGTTCCACCAAAATCTCTCTTTCACATCCATATACATCTTGGTATTTCCCGGATGAATAGAATAAGGTGTCTCATGTGATTCTTGCAGAATTAATTTTCTAATATCAGGATCATTGGCCACACATACACGCTTTTCAAACCACAAGGTCCCTTGCTCATCCTTATGAAATCCTTTAGCTTTTCCTGCTTCCAGATTGACTTTGATTTCTTCTATTTCCTAGTCTCCTTTCTGCGCTTCACGTATCTTGTCCATCAAGGTAGGTTGTACTACTAATGAGGCTACAAAACTTTCTGGTACTACTTCCAATCTGAGGTCCTTGAATGCCTTGCATAAATCTTCGGGTAATTCCTCCGCTGTGAGGCCATTCACATATGCTTTACGACTCAGGGCGTCTGCTACTACATTTGCCTTTCCCGGGTGATATTGGAGACTTAGATCATAATCCTTGATAAGTTCCAACCACCTTCTCGGTCTCATGTTCAATTCCTTCTGAGTAAAAATGTACTTCAAACTTTTGTGGTCCGTGAATACCTCACATATTTTTCCCATTAGATAGGGTCTCCAAGTTTTCAGGGCATGTACTACTGATGCTAACTCGAGATCATGAGTTGGATAATTTTTTTCATGTTTCTTGAGTTGTCTAGAGGAATAAGATGCCACTCTGCCTTCTTGCATCAGCACACTCCCCAGGCCTTGGCATGAAGCATCACAGTACACTTGAAATTCTTTCTCCAAATCAGGTAAGCATAGAACTTGGGCTGAAACTAGACGTTTCTTCAACTCCTGAAAACTGGCTTCACATGCCTCAGTCCACTCAAATTTCTTCTCCTTCTTTAATTATTCCGTCAATGCCTTGGCGATTTTGGAAAAGTTTTCTATAAATCTTCGGTAGTATCCTGCTAGACCAAGGAAACTCCGTAATTCTCCAACATTCTTTGGTGGCTCCCAATTGGTTACAGCTGAAACCTTTTCAGGATCCACTGCTATACCCTCTTTAGATACTATGTGACCTAGGAATGCGACTTGTTCCAACCAAAATTCACACTTACTGAATTTGGCATACAACTTATATTCATGTAGTCTCTGCAACACTAGGCGTAAATGCTCTTCATGTTCTCTGTGACTCCTGGAGTAGACTAGAATATTATCTATGAACACTACCACAAACTTGTCCAGAAAATCCATGAACACTTTATTCATCATATTCATGAAATAAGCTGGAGCATTTGTGAATCCAAATGGCATTACTGTGTACTCATATGAGCCATATCTTGTAACAAATGCTGTCTTTGGTATATCCATCTCTCTAACCTTCATTTGGAGGTAACCTGATCGAAGATCAATCTTGGAGAAGACACAAGCACCTTTATCTTGGGTAACGGATACTTGTTCTTGATGGTGTGTTCATTTATATCCTGTAGTCCGTGACTAGTCTCTGGGTTTATCTTTATTTTTAACAAATAGAACTGGCGCTCCCCAGGGCGAAGAACTTGGGCGGATAAATCCTTTCAGAAGGTGTTCCTCCAGTTGCTTCTTGAGCTCTTTTAGTTCATCGACGGCCATAGGGTAAGGTCTCTTAGCTATTGGTCCGGTACCCGGTTTCAGTTCAATGAGAAACTTCACATCTCTATCTGGTGGCATTCCCGGTAGTTCCTCTGGGAAAACATCTGGGTACTCCTGGACAATCAGCACATCTTCAAGGCTAACCCCCTTAAGAGAATTTAACCTAACTTTCTTAAGTTTGAAAGTTGATCTGAATTTAATCTTCTATTTCTCTGGGGTGGTGAGGGTGATAGCTCTATTTGCATAGTCTATGATTCCTTCAAAACGGGTCATCCAATCCATTCCAATGATAACATCCAAACCTTGGGTTTCTAGGATGACTAAGTCTGTTGGAAAAATATATTTTCCAATCTTTAACTCTAATTGCCTACATCTAGAATTTACTATCATCTCACCCCCAGGTGAACTCACTCTTATAGGTTTTCCTAAGCTTTCCTCGGCTAGTCCATGTTTGTTTACAAAAGCTCTTGATATGAATGAATGCGATGCTCCAGTATCAAATAAGACTAATGTTGGAAAAGAATTGAGCAGGAACTTACCAATCACAGCATCAGGTTCATCATGAACTTCTTCCACATTGATGTGGTTTACTTGCCCCTTCTGGAAAGGATTGGGCTTGGAATTTTCATCGGCCTTCCTCTCTGGGCATTCAGTAGCATAGTGTCCGGTCTTCTTGCATTTGAAGCAAGTCACATTAGACAAGTCTTTCTTCCCTTCAGAGTTAGGACGGGGATTACCATTCCCATGATTATGGCCATGGTGATGGTTTCCCTTGAACCCACCAGTATTTCCTTTGTACCCTCCATTGTTTCCTTTGTATCCTCCATTGTGGTTATGAACATGATGCTTTTGGTCACTACCACGGTTGGAATAGTTCCAGGGTTTATGGCCACTGACTTCAGATGTGTGTGGTTTCTTGTGTGTCCCTTCCGAGTTACCCTTACTTGCACTGAACTTCCTCTTCCTATTCTCTTCCTTTCTTATGTTATTCTCCATAGTGATTGCTTCATCCAGCAGAACTTGATAGTTAGGAGCATATGCCACAGACAAGGGTATTTTCAGTTCTCCCCTAAGTCCATTAAGGAATTTTTCCTTCCTCTTAGCATCAGTGTCGATGTCCTCTGGTGCATATCTTGGTAGCATACAGAAGTCATCCATATACTCCTTCAGAGTTCTACCTCCCTGCCTCAAGCTACGAAATTCCTCTTTCTTCAGGTTCATTATGCCAGAGGAAATGTGAGCATTGCTGAATCCTTCCTTGAACGCATCCCAAGTCATGGCATCCAAGGGATGGGTCACTTGATAGATCTCCCACCACATGGCTGCAGGTCCTTCCAATAGGTGTGTAGTGTACCTCACCTTTTCTGCCTCAGAACACTCACAAGTTACTAAGTCCTTGTTGACTGAACGGAGCCAATCATCCGCCACTATTGGTTCAGTAGCAGAGGAAAACTTATTAGGCCTAAGACTTAGGAATCTTGCAAGTCTGTCTACTGGAGGTGGTGGTGGTGGTGGTGGCGGGTTGTTGTTATTGTTGTTGTTGTTGTTGGTTGTTGCAATAAACTGAGTCATCATAGTCATCAATTGGGCTTGAGCTGCCATCAGCTGTTGCATAGCCTCGTTGTTGTCGGAATCACGACGTGGAGGCATCTGTGGGGTTTAGCATGGATGAGTAAAAGATAGGACTATAAGGAGGAATCCTACCCATGCATATAACAAACAAGTCTAGCACTCCATCAACAACAAACATCTCATAAAAACAAACAACACGCAAAACAAATCTTTTAAGGAAAACGATATAAATGTTTGGAAAAATAAACTCGCGAGGTTCCAAGGATACGAGGGAAAATACTGCCTTACCACAAGTTGGTAGTTCAATATATTACCAAGATAACGATGATGCGTAAGATAAATGGTAGTCTCACTACTAACTACTCGACCATGTCATCTTCTTCCTCTTCAATTTCCTGAATCTCGATTCCTTCATTGGCGAGTACATCCTTGAGTTCCTTTACTTATTTCTCTAGGGCAGAGTTCTTCTCTTGCAGCTCCCTCTTCTCAGTACGAAGTCGTTTGATCAAGTCACTATCGGCCTCGAACTCGACTTCATTGCTCTCGAGTTCTGCCTTCTGTTCTCTGATAGTCTTGTTTTTCTCTTGAACTCTTTTCTCCTGTCTCCTGTACTTCTCCTCTTGTGCAGCGAACTTCTCTTCTTGTGCTTTGGTTACTTCCTCCAGAGCCTTCATCTTCTCCTCGTTTTCCTTGTGTAAGGCACACAGCTCATCGTTCTTCAGGAACTCGGTGCGCCTATCCTCATAAAGTTCTTTGACAAGGATTTCCAACTCATGGAAATAAAGACTAAGGGGTTTTGCCTTGCCTCTTTCTCCGACATCATAAAGGTAAGGTTCTCCATCCTCGTTTCTCCTTCCAAAGAAGATGGAGTAGTGGCCCCTCAACTCTGTGCTGTAGCGTCCGCAGAGGCGCCCAATCAGATCTTGCATGACTAGATTGAGTCCTTTATCTTTGGAGTCGCTAACCAATTTAATCTCCAGTGGGGGATCTTCTCCACGTCCTGCCTGAGTTGCTTTTATTCCCCAACAACCCTCTTTGTTAAACTTCTTCAGGATGAATCCCTTGACTTGGGGTAGTGGTAACCCTATCTTCTCGCCGATGTCGAGAAGGTAGCAGCCAAAACGGGCGTTCTCGAAGTCCTCCACGGTGGTGAAGTGGAAGCTCGTCATCCTTTAGGTAGAAAGAGAGGAATTATAACAAGAAATGCATAAGGTGAGGAAGTACTAGTCATGGTGTGTATTATTAATTTTTGAAAATACTTAAGTCAAAAACTTAAGGTGATCAATAAATATTAACAACTCTTTGTAAATTGGATTTTTCACTATATTGAGAGAGACAGACAACCGACCAGCCACTTATGTTGTGGAACATGTCTCTGCAGAGGTTGTGCACTTTCACCTTTGGACTCAATTAGCCCGAAAATCCTATACACGCGGAGTGTATTAAGGAAAGGAGAGAACTGAGACAAGAACTTTCAGAAGAAGAATGCAACCATACTAGCAAGACCCGTTCCACCTACCAACTCTACATCTGCTTGTCAAGCTGACAGGTTGCACCCTCACAACTTAATTATTCTAGACAGAGCCCATTGTCAAAAGGCTGCACGGAAAGCTTCTAAACTTGGAGGGACTTGGTAATCTCTTCGTTCCTGGGTGGCCGTCCACAAGTGTACTTCTGGGTAACAACCACCATGCTCATGGCCCTAAGTAGAATAGACATTCATCCTAGGCGACGACAACCACAAGCATAGTCCCAAAAGCCACTCAACATAAACCATAACAACCAATTCCACCCATATGTGTATTTTAGAATTTAACACTTCGAAACATTTCTATAACATGGTAAACATTTTTATAGCATAGCTAAGCAACTAATAAAACTTTTCATGGCTTCTTAGGAAAAGGGTGGCTACACACTACTAGGATATTTGTAAAACATAAACTAACTTAGCATTATAAAATAAATAAAAAATCCCCTATCATGCACACTACTCAAAATATACTACATATGCATATAGAAAGTATTGGGTATAATATGAGTGTCACTTGCCTTGGTAACAGGAGGAGCAAGCACAACAAGAATAACAATCACAAGTAGGTCCTTCCTCTTCTTCACAATCTAGCACAAGCAATAAATAAAATAAATACCAACACAATTTCATTACCTCACCAAACATAAATATGTATGCATGCATCATATGCTATGAGTATAATAAGACGTACTTATTAATAATTTTTATCTTCTGTTATTAAATGCATGAAATGCAATTTCCAGGAATTTCTTATTTTATTTATCAATTAAATAATCGAAAATAATATAGCAAAACTTGATTTCTATAATTACAACTTTTATTGTTTTATGAAAGTTTTCAAATAAGACATATATTAATATTGCTGGACAGAGGAAATTTATACACCCTAAAACAATTAAATTTATTTTCAAATCATTTTTATTATTTAAGTTATTATTTTAATGGCCGGAATACTCCTTGGATAATTACACAAATTATAATTTGACAAAAGGAAAAACAAATGATGTATAAATAAACTACACTAGCAGGGCTATCCGTGGATATAAAATTTATCAAATTTGAACTTATAGATCAAAAGTTATGAATTTTCTAAGTTTTGCATATTTTCTGTTTTATTTATAAAAATTCCTGCGAAAAAGAAATAACAGGGGCTACGTGGCGTGTCCTCATTGGACGAAAACGGTTCGTCACGGATCACGGCGCGAGCCGTCCAATCTAAAAAAAATGGACGCGCGAGATCTGATCGATCTAGATCCATTGGATCTAGATCTAACGGCCCACGATTCGTTGACCAAAAACGGGCGACGCAGTCGCCGGAGTTCACCCGACCGCGGCGGCACCACGGCCGGCGTTGCTCGTTCTAGCGTCCTAGGGGCTACGGGACGAATGGAGCTTACCGAGGCGTAGCGGACGTCGAGGCGGAGTCGATGGCGTGGTGGTTGTCGTCGACGTTGTCCTCCCCTCCTCATGCAACTCGCCGGAGTTGCTTGCGGCGGCGGTTCCCCTCGGGCGTGGACGAATACGGTGGCTTGCTGCGAAACGAGGCACGAGATCGTGTCAAAAGTAAGCGCAAGGATGAGAGAAAGCGAGGGGAGGAGACGAGAGGGTCCGGGATGACCGGAGTACACCGTACGGTGATCTCCTCGCCGGCGGAAATGGCGGCGGCGGAAGCACGATCCCGAGCGCTCTGGCGATGGAACGGCTAGGGTTTTGGGTGCGGGGGATGAGGCGGAGGTGGGGGTTAAGTAGGGGGTGCGGGGGAGCAAACCTCGCGCTGATTTCGCTCGGAAATCTCGGCCGGCTCCGATTTGAATCGGGCGTGATCTCCGGCGGGAGGAAGACGAAGCTGACAGGTGGGTCGCACCTGTAACCGAGAGGGGGAGAGAGGTGGGCTGCGCGGGCCGGCTGGGCCGCTTTCGGGCGCGTGCACGGTGGATAACGAACGGGCCGACCCGATATCCTTTTCTTTTAAATAAAAATTAATATCTGTTTTCAAATACTGATTTCAAAAATGATTTTTAAACCTATTCAAAAAAATTCAGAAAAATTCATAAAAATATGTTTTGGAAAGGTTATTAAAATTGGAACTTTTTAACATTATACCTGCCCATATATAAATTGATAAAATTATATTTATTAAAGGAGTTTAAATAAAACACTTTCTGGAATTATAAATTATTTAAACTTATAATTTGAAGTTTTATTTAATATTTTTGTGATGTAGTTTTATGTCTATTGATGAATGATGCATGGATGCAAAATTTTAAATTTTTGCAAATTTTGGGATGTTACACAAACTCGATCCCTTGAAAAGAAAACATGATCTTTTAGTCCAAGGATGTGGCCACCCTTGTGAAGGCTTTGCAAAGTGCGCATGTTTATGTGGGCTAGTCGGCGATGCCAAAGTCAACCCACGTCGGCTTTTCCGAAGAGACACATGGCTTGAGTAGTGGTGGCTCCAGAGAAGTCCACCACATAAAGCTCATGCTCCACGTATCCCACGAAAGCCACTCTTAGCGACTTGCTCCACAAGAGGACCACAACGTCCTTATCAAAGAAGGGAGAGATCCCCAACTTTGTTAAGGCACGAACCGATAACAAATTATAGCCAGGAGATTCAACAAGCATAACATTGACAAGAGTAATGTCAGGGGCAACTACTACTTTGCCAAGCCCGGTTACCTTAGACCTTGATAAGTCACCAAACGTCACGGTTAATTGATCTACATTAGGTTTCAACTCCGTGACGAGTTCTTTGCTCCCGGTCATATGACTTGTACATCCACTATCAATTATCCATTTTGAACCACCGGGAGCAAGGTCCTACAATAGATCAATTCTTGCATTTCGCAACCCATTGCTTGACAATGGGTGCTTTATGTTTAGCGACAAGAGACTTAGGAACCCAAATAGCATATCAAATAAAACCATAGTAGGGTCCAATGTAATGAGCACAAACATTCCCATAATAATCGACATATAAAGCATAGTTAGGATTGTTGTCCCCGACATGATCTTTACGAGTAGGCTTGCCCCTTGAGGCATTCCTACTCGCAAGATCGTCCTTGTAATGAATGGAGTCGGCCTTCTTGGCTTGGATGGGGTTGACGCTCTTGGGAATACCCTTCTTGGCATTCATCTTCATGGGAGGCACATATCCAAGTCCTTCCTTCCCTTGTCGAGTGTGAGGCTCCACGATGGGAGTCTCAACAACTTGCTTACCCTTGAGAAGGATGATTTTGGATGTGGAGGCCTTAGCAATCTCATTCTTCAACCTAGCATTCTCCTTTAGAAATAGAGGTAGAAATGCTAGGAGAGTCAAGATTAGTTAGCCGAGTTTGGAGTTGAGCATAAGACTCATTTAGAAAATCATGTTCACTCTCCAAAGCCTTGTGGGCTATGACGAGCTTCTCCATGTTCTCAATGAGTCTAACATGCCCAACCGCAAATTCGGCTTTATCTTGTTGAGCCACCTTGAATTTAGCAAAGTACATGTAACAATCTTTAATGAGCTTGGCATGCGAGGAGTTATGAGTACCTCAATAGTTTCAAGTTGCTATTCAAGACGAGCATGAGACTCTTCAACCTCCTCAAGAGAGGATCTCAAATAGGATAGAGATATAGAGTCCTCCCTTTCAATCTTACCCTTCTCTTCATTAAGGTGCTCTAACTCACCAATACGAGCCATAAGAGCACCAACGTGTTTCTTGCTCTCCCCTTGCAAGTTAGTGATGAAGGAATCAAAGGCAACGAGCTCTTCCTTGATATGAAGGCTAGAGGCATCATCAATCTCATTCATTTCATTCATGAGAGAGGAAGAGTATGAAGGTACCTCCGATGCCTTGGCCATAAGACATCTTGAGCTCTTTGTGATGGAGTTCTCATTTGGCGACGTGAATAGATATGATGAAGAGCTTGTCGTAGTTGGAGGAGTTCTTGTTGTTGATGAGGGAGTTCTTGTCGTTGATGAAGGAGCGGTAGGTGTTGATGTGGTGCCAAGTGCCACCACTTCATTTGGCGTTTCTTCCTCCGACTCTTCATCATATGTGGGGTACTCCTCTTGGGTCAACAACACGATGCGAGGCTTCTTGTGAAGAGGCCTCTTCTTTCCATAGGCCTTCTTGGGAGGCATCTTGGCTTTGTCCTTGAGCACTAGACGTCCACCATGCTCTTCTCTTTTCTCATAAGGACAATCGGCGATAAAATGGAACTTGTCTTGACAATTGTAACATGTCCTTGACTTGGAGGGTGAGACCCTATCAGCTTGAGGTGGACTCTAGTCAACTCGCATCTTGCCTCTTGAAGGGTTGTACAAAAGGTGCGAGCCGCAAGAGTGTGATGATCGTTGTACGCAATCTTGAGTGCTTCCTCGGACATGGCGGCAAAGCTTCCAAGATCATCATCGTTGTCTTCCTCAACGGTAGCCTTCAAAGGAAGATTGGTTGTGCCTCTTTGCATTCCAAGAGCCCTTGCCCTTGCGTCTTGAGCATTCGTTGTGGCCACCTTTAATGCGGCCATCTCTTGCATCACCTCATTAGATGTCATGAGATGGTAGTTGTGTCTTCCTTGAAGACTCTTTACGTCGGTTGGCTCACATGACATCATAGAGCTCACATACTTCCTCTTGATCCATGCATCATCAATATGAGAGGCACCAACTTCTCGAAAGCTTGTGGCTATGGTCACCAATCTTCGATACATCATCTCCTGGTCTTCACCATCAAGCTTGTAAAAACCATCGGCTTCATTGCTCAAAGAGTCATGGCGGTTCCTTCTCATGCTTTCATTCCCAACGAACAACTCGGATAGAGAATCCCATGTCTCCTTGGCGGTGGTGAGGTGTTGGATGAGAGACATGTCCTTGTTCCCAACCACCTTTTGGATCATGTAGAGAGCGGTGGCATCAAGTTGAGCTTCCACCACTTCTATTCTTGTCAAGTTGGTCGGATCATGTGGCTTGTATCCAACCTGAATGATGCGCCACAACTCGATTGAAGACCTGCACACATGAGACTTCATCACATATTGCCATTGAGAGAATGTGTAATCTTTAAGCAATGGGGGATCACCCCTATGAGAAACTTGCGGATGAGGAATAATGGGATCGGGGGTATGGTATTGGGATGGGGGAGGAGTGGCGTTGTAGCCTTTAGGCACTTCATCTTGGGAAGATGGAGTGTTTTGATGGTTTGAAGAACTACTAGCATCACCCTTCCCATCCAAAGGAAATTTCTTTCCCTTTATCAATTTGGGGTCCACGTCGTGACTAATGTCCGGAAGCACCGGAGGCTTTGAGGGCAATGCAAGAGAGGTTTCCTTGGATGTCTTGAGAGCCTCAAGCATATCATGAAACTTCTTGAACTCGGTTTGTATGGACGATGTGAACTTTGTTTCCAAAGAGTTGATAACGGCCATAGTGGCACCTTTCTCTTGCATTGCCTCCAAAGTCGCGGCGTCCGTTTCGGTAACCTCGTTCGGGTCAACTTGCATTGTCCAAGGTTGGTCTCCAGCGGTGAAGCTTTTAAGAGAAAACCTGGCTCTGATACCAATTGAACGAGAGTTGACCACCTAGAGGGGGGGTGAATAGGTGGTGACCAATTTTTATGTCTTTTTCAGTTTTAGGCTAGTGGAAAGTAAGTTGTATATATGTGCGACTAGGTGATACAAGTGATAGACAACAAAGAAACTAAGCAAGTACATGAATTGAAGATGCGGTAAAGAAGAGTGGAACAAGACAACCGTAGGAACTCGAAGACGGCGATTTTGTCCCGAGTTCCACCACATAAGTGTATGTCTCGTTGGAGGGGTGTGAGCTACCACAAAGGTTTGCTCAACGCCACAAAGGCCTCACCCTATTCTCCTATGAATTCGACCACAAAGGTGTGAATCCACGATTCCACTAAGGACTCCTTTAAGGGCGGAGAAGGTCCCGTACAAATTCGTGAGGCGCACACCCACAACTGAATTGGGGGCTCTCACAATGACCACAACAGGTCACTTCCACAAAGGAATCCACAAAGGATCAAAACACACAAGATTGAACCTAGCTATCCACAAAGGAACCCTAGATTCGTTTCCCCTCAAGAAATAGAGGGGGGAAATCAAAACGCTTCGGTGGAGTTGTAGATCGGTGGCTTCTCCCTCGGATCCCCAAGTATCAAATGATTTGAGTGGCTAGATTGGGAGATCCAGAAGAAACGAGCTTCAGCACCAATGGAAGAGAGAGAATCTGGAAGCTTGAACTACTAGACGTAGGTGGAGGGGTATTTATACCCCTCCCCAAATTATGTCTGTTGTACAGCCGCCAGCTCTGAAATCTCCGGGTTGGGGTCTGGAGATCTCCGGTAGTATTTTCGGTTAAGCTGGGCTCGGGGTCAGTGCTGATTGATCTTCTAGACTTGGCAGAAAATCCTCTGTCACTCGGAGATCTCCGGACTGGGGCTCGGAAATCTCCGAGAGCCAGAAATCTCCTAGAGCATTTCCGGCTTAGCTTGAGATGGAGTCAGTGCGCTCAAACAATCTGGACTTAGTCGAAAAACTTCTGCCACTCGGAGATCTCCGGACCGGGGCACGGAAATCTCCGAGCACCGGAAATCTCTGGGAGCATTTCCGGCTAAACACGATTTGCAGTCAGTGCGCTCTGGAGTTCTTGACTTGGTTAAATTCTTGTTCAACTCGGAGATCTGCGGGCTGGGGACCGGAAATCTCCAGGATCCGGAAATCTCCTGCTGGATTTCCTGGTGAAAAACCAAGTGATGCATTACTGAAAACCATGCAATTTAAGTGTTCACTCTTATCCACCAACCTGTGTTAGAACCTGCATAGTTCATCACAAACATTAGAACACCTTTTGTGTTTCCATTAGTCACCAAAATATGGGAGTGCAAAGAATGCACTTTCAAAGACGAGGACGGTCGGGGAGGCGCCGAACTTGGCGGAGGGAGGAAACCTCAGCGACGAAATCGACGAACTTGCGTTGAATCGGGGCGGATCTTGCTCGGGTGAGGCGGCGCGGACGTCGGAGGTGAGGAGGCGGTTCCATTCCCGCGCTCGGAAGGCACTAGTGGCTATCATGGTGACGGCTTGGTGTGCTTCTCCAGCTCCGGTCATGGAGGCTTCGGTGGGGGAAAAACAGAGAAAGGGAAGGGGAGAAGAAGAGGGAGGCGGCGGCGTTGCGGAGGGAGAGGTGAAGGAGGCGGCTAGGGTTTCAGAGGGCAGTGGGGAGGAGGCTTTAAGGAGAGGTAAAAGGGAGTGGTTGGAGTGGGGGCTCCATGACAGCCACGGTGGAGCACGCTCCCCTCGTGCTCTCTCTATACGGAGAAGAAAACGAAGGGGGTGGGCTTGGGCCAGAACGAGTTGGGCCAGAAGTGGGGATCCGGTCCAGGTAATGTTTCCTGTTTTTTTATTTCTTTTCTTTTTATTTACTCCTTTTTCTGTTTATGTATTAAAGAAAAATAGAAAAGGAAAATAATATAAAAACTTTAGAAATATTTATAGTTTCAAAATAGACAATTTGATACACTAGTTTGAACATTTGAAAATGATTTTGAAACATCACATTTTAATTAATTTGAATTGCATTTGAATTGAAAAGTGGAATTTGAAGTTCAATGCAACAATTTAAATAAATAGGTGGCAATGCATGATGATAACTATACAATAAAGTTATGCTATGCATGAAGCTATAAATGTCATTTAATTAATTTATATCATTGCAAAATAAAAAGGGGTAAATAGAAGATTAAAGTTTTCTGTGATTAAACTTTCATAACAAAATTTTATAAATAGTGTTAATGGACATAGTGGATTTAAACAAATTTATAGCAATTGGATTTACTTAAAAATGAATTACATAAATTGTTTTATGATTCAAATACAAATTTTAAGTAATTTAACAATAACATGTTTGTGCACGAAATAAAAGTTGTAAATTGTATTTTTAGTAAATTCTAATTATTCTACTAATTCCAGGGATATAAAGTTTGTCAAATTTGTACTTACGGTTTGAAAGTTATGAATTTTCAAAGTTTGACATGTTTTCTGCAATTTAAAAGAAAACCGAGCCACTTGGCGTCTTCTGATTGGCTGCCTCCGCTAACTGTGTTGCTGACGGTGCGCTGACTGGGTCCTGACTTGGCATTGACTGGATCTAATGTGGATTGTTAGATCTAGATCTGACGGATGACACTGAACCGTACCGGTTCAATCTAGGATTTAATCCTACGCGTAGAAAACAGATAGGACGACAGGAAAGAGAAGGGTCTTACGGCGGCGGCGCATCTCGCCGGAAACGAAGGTGACATCGGCTCGGCGGTTGACGGAGAGGACGCTCTGGTGGTTCCCGGGCTCGGGGAAGACCACCACGAGGTGCGGTGCATCGAGGGGGACTTGATTCTGTGGTTTACGACGAGGGAAGCTTCCTAGAACGGCGGTGTAGCGTGGAGGAGCGAGCGGACGCCGGCAACCTCCGTGTCGAGCACGCATATGAAACTCTGCTGCGGTATAAAAATTGGGAGAAGGGTCAGTAGGGTGCGCAAGACGACCACGAAAACGAAGATGGGAGTTGGAGTGCTCGGGGAGAACGGTGGTCAGCGAAATCGGAGTTCTTCGGCGGTGGCAATGGTGGAGGTGGAAGTCGCGCTCTGGCAACGAATTGGGCGGTCTAGGGGCGTGATTCGCTCGGGAACAAGAGGGAAAAGATGGAGGGCTGGCTGGTGTATTTATAGGCACGCATGGAAACAACAAATCCCGCGATAAACGCTCCGATTTGAGCCGGTAACGGAGGAGATTTTCAGGGGCGTAATTTCTGGTCGGAGGAACTCCGGCGAGTAAATTTGTTGGTCTTGAGGGAAGAAACGGTGCGTGATTTAGGGCTATAAAACGTCCTGAAATGTCTCTGGAAAAAACAGCAACCGTGAGCTCCGCTGGACCTTGAAGACGACGTTGACGTCTGCATGACGTTAGCAATTTTTCCTTTTTTCTTTTTCGGTTATTTCTTTCGTGTCTTTTGTTTTAAAAGTCTAAATTAAGTAAAATAAATTTCTAAAACTTGTAACAACAATATCTTTGTGTTAAAACAGTTGTGAGCATGTTTTGAACACTTTCGAAAATAATATTTTTGAATTATTGATTTAATGCAAATTTGACACATTATTTTAAATTTGAAAACAGGGCTTTAATAAATTTATTTGTGGAAAAATAAAATTTATGAAAATATCACAATCATATATGGTTGATATTAAGTTATTTAAAAATCATTTTCATACCAATAAGACTTTATGCAAAGTTAAGTTTGAAAAAGGTATGCGTTATTTGAAACTCTGTAAAATACATTTGGGAAACATTTCATTCTTTATGTTGACTTTATTCATGAAAAGCATTTTACAAATTAGGCATACTTTTAAATAAATTAGCATTTTGAAATGGAGATTTTTGGTTTTAAAGAATTTAGCTTAAAATAAATATTTAAAATCAACTATTTGGAATAAAACATTTTATGATGAAGGTATCTTTGAAATTTTAAAATACCTTGCCAAATATATTGGTTTTATTAAAATTTTAATATTTCATTTTAATAAAAATAGAAGTTTCAAATTTTAGGTGTTTTTCAAACATTCCAAAATATTGGGATGTTACAGACTACCACCCTTAAAAGGAATCTCGTCCTCGAGATTCGGACAAGCTGGAAAAAAAACCAAGAGTTGGTAATGATTATAATAACTTGGAAGCGTGGAGAAATGGAGTTGTTGATACGGAACTGCAAAACCAGCATAGAATGATTCTGAATATCTGGGGGAGACTAGAAAGAAAAGATGGGTTTGGGATCTCCGGGTTTAGGCAACTGGGTTTGAATTATCTGGGTGGCTATCACCCTTGAAAGAAAAGTTATGTTGGTACTCAAACATTCTAACTAATACAAGAAGATTAAGAAAATCCATTACAAACAACATCTAACAAACAGCAAGCAACAAAGTTCAAACACAAACAAACAATCTAGTATTGTCACACAACCTAAGTTGGTATGAACAATACACTAACACGATATCGTCATTCTATTGAAGTGGTTGTCAAATCTACCTCCTTCGTGAGTGCTTCAAGTTCTTGTTCAACTTTATTGGATATCTTCGAAGTGGTGGCCAAATCCTGGTCCTTCAGTGGTGTTCCATGCATGTAGAACTTCATGATGAATCGTAGCTTTTCTGATGAGGACATGCATACTGTTGTCCCCTCTCCAATACATGATGATGACATGATAGTTGCTGCAAAGAAGAAGTCCAATGATGAGGTTCGAATTGGACCAATGACAAGAGCTCGAACCAAGTTACATCAGCAACAGGTGAACTCGCTCTTAGTTGAATATGATGTTTGTGTTAATGAGAATTTTATATTGCCTAAGTCTATGCATTTATGTATGATCAGGTTTATTAATAACACAAGCGTTGGAGGAGGAGACGAGCTACCACAAGGAGAAGGGAAATCACTGATTTCCAATATCAGCAAGTGCGCGAGGGAGGAGCGGGAGGCCGGTGCACAAGGGCAATGAAGGAGATCACACGTTTGCACGTTAGAGGGATCAAGTGGCGCACTAGGACTTAATGAATATGATATTAGTCTAAGGTGCAATGCATGAGGCATGAGTGCCATGTTTAGGACAAACCCACCATGGGTCGTTGTGTATCAGTCCGAGTCGAACCAGGTTTGAGTTCAGGTCCGAATTAAGTCCTACTTTCGGCCAGCCCCTTTAAATAGCCAAGGGTTGCGTCCTAGAGGGTTAGACCATGTTTAGATAAACCCATGTTCTAAAATAATATATCTCCAATTCGTATCGATCTGGAGAGTTGAACCACAATTGAAGTGTGATCTGTTTCTTCCATTGGGAATTAGTAGATTGCAATTATACCGTTTCGTGGTCGACGGCTACGTGCGCAAGTGTGTGAACTCGTGAATATCCGAAGGGTAGAGAGTTGTGCATTGGCTGCAGGGATCTAGCGAGGAGAGTTCATCGGTGAAACCAAGTTATCTATCATCCACCATCCACCATAGACGTGCTTAACGAGAAGATCAGGCCATCCCTTATCATCTGGTATCAGATTTCCAGCATTTACTCGGTGAGCACCCACAAATCCATCCCGTAGATTAGTTTATTTCTCATCCTATACAGAAAAAGCCAAAAAAAATTAGGTTTAGATTTCGACTTAGCCTAGATAGCATCGATTGCATCTCTATTTTGATGTTCGTGTTGATCCGTTGCGTACTCCTTTTTTCCGTTTATGTCTTCGTGTTTGTTTAGGTTTAGGGTTTAGTCTTTCCGTGTCGAGTTTGTTTCGGAGTCCCTATCAAAAATCCAAAAAAACAAAAAATATTGGTTGTTTCCGAGTTCAGTTCAGTTTTCGTCGCTGGATCGGCAGTTTCCATCGATATACGTCGTTGTTTTCGTCAGTTTTTTCGGTTCCGACTCTGTGTCGTAGACAATTTCCGGCATAAACTAAAACTTCCATAACTTTTGCATACGAACTCCGATTTCAACGTTCCTTAGCTCGTTTTGTAGAGGAGACCGATGACATGCAGGAAAACTCACGTCGTCTGTTTACGGCTTTTAAACGTCTCAGAATTCCCAAAAACATCGGGAAGTAGTTCTTTTTGCCACTTTTGTGCCAAAATCTTAGACACGGCCTTTCTACAGCAGTGTTAGGAGCTTACCCATACAGGACTAGCTAACGTTTTGTGCTCCCAGGCTGCTCATTATGATGTGTCTTGTGTATATCAAATTGCTGGCCATAGAAAATTGAAAAGTCATAAAAAAAAGACAAGAGCAAGAATCAAAACAAAAATTAGAGAAAAGAAGAGGCCGAAGTGCGTATCATCCTTTGTGACACCACTAGTTGTTGAGCAATCTTGAGCTTGTTTCTATTCTTTGAGCAACACGCTAGTGTCCTTCCAGTGCATTGTAACACGAGCTATACTCCGGACATATCTTCACATATTTGTGCTCATTCCTATAGTTGCTTTGCCACATTTTTCTCCAGGTGTGTGTTTCATGTGTCTTTATGTATCACACGAGCAGCAAATAGGATTTGTAGTTGGTGTTGTAGGATTCCATACCTACAGCCCCACCATCAATACCCTGCCATGTCGTGTGACCGTTCTCATACCCTGATATTCACTTCATCACATTCGTGCATTTAGTCCTCACTACGATCGGGTACGCATTGCTATTTCCTTTGGAATTTTCAGATTACCTTTTCTTGTTGGTTGAGTGAGTTGTGAGCGTACCACCATATCGATTTTGTTTTTGCACTAACCTACTAATCATGTCTTCTAGTGATGAGATTGTGATGCAGAAAAAGGATGCGGATACTACTGTCACATGGAGCGACTATGAGCATTTCCGTGATCACTTGGGCAGGATGTTTGAGAAAAATACTGCCGCAGTTTCCAACGACATACAAATCATGCAGCTCAAGTTCGACGCAACTGAGACCACAGTGAATACCATACAAACCACGGTGGATACTCTCCAAACGAGTGTGCACACCTTACAGCAGTCCATTGATGCTTTGTGCCATGCTTTGGACCAACGGCAGCCGCACCAGCAACAATTTGATGATGCTTTTGAGGAGGCCAGTGTGCATGGCGAAAATATGAATGCTCCTGGCCGCGGCAGTGCTCACCATAATCAAGGCCGTGGTGTGCTACCATTGGGTCGTGCTCAGCGCGTACCTCTCCAAGCACAAGATGATCCACTAGGCAAACCCAAGTTCTCTATTCCACGGTTTGAGGGATCCACGGATGTTGAAGAGTATCTCACATGGGAGCTAAAGATAGAAACGTTATGGCGCTTACATGACTATACAAAAGAGAGGAAGGTCAAGCTTGCATCTTTGGAATTTGATGGATATGCATTGCGTTGGTGGGATGGCCTTGTGCAAAACCGTCAACCTGACAATGAACTTCCTTTTCTTACATGGCCAGAGCTGAAGGCTGTTATGAGAACTCGTTTTGTACACTCCAATTATTTGCGCTCAGTTTTTGACAAATTGACACAATTGAAGCAAGGGACTATGACTGTTGATGCATATTACATGGAGATGGAGATGTTGTTGCCGCGCGCACGTGTTCGGGAGTCCGTTGAGATGACTATGCAGCACTTTCTTCATGGATTAAAATTCACCATCAAGGGTATTGTCCGACATCATAATTACACCAATATGAATGAGCTCTTACACTATGCAAGGGAGGCTGAATCACATCTCCCTGAAGAGGCACAAATCAAAGAACGCTACACTAGTTCTGGGCGTTTCTCTAGTAGGGCGCCATCACCCTCGGCTGCACCAATGGAGGGACAACCAAGTCGTGCCTCGTCCTCCTATTCTAAACCAGCCTCCACTGCTCCTGTTTCTAGGAGACCAGCCGCACCCGCTGCTAGTACTGATTCGTCTATGTCCACAACTCGCAATAGAGACATGAGTTGCCACACATGTGGGGGAAAAGGTCACTTTAAGAGAGATTGGCCCAACAGGAAAGTTATGCTTATTAATGAGAACAATGAGTATGAATCGGGTGATGATGCTGATCCTAATGCGGATGATGATGATGGCTATACAAGTGATGAGGCCGTTGATGCTTTTGTTGCAGCTGCCCCTGTTATTGTTGTGTCACCATGCACATTGAGTGTACAGCCACATGTGGATTCTCAGCGTTGCAATCTTTTTCAAATAAAAGCACTTGTAGGTCACAATAAAGCTTGCAAAGTTATCATTGATGGAGGTAGCTGTAGAAATCTTGCAAGTAAAGAGTTGTGTGCCAAACTGAAGTTGACATATTTACCTCATCCAAACCCATACTATATTCAGTGGTCAAGTGATAATGGTGAATGAAGGTGAATCACATGGTGCGTGTAAATTTTGAGATAGGGCCATACAAGGATTCCATCGAGTTTGATGTGGTTGCTATGACTGTTTGTCACCTTTTATTGGGACGGCATTGGCTGTATGATTGCCAAGTGCAACACAATGGGCGTGCCAATACATATCACTTGGAGTTCAAGGGCAAGAAAATTAATTTGCAGCCCATGTCACCGCAGCAAATAGTGAATGAGTCTCACCAGAAAACAGAAATAAATTTAGAAAAAACACCGGGGAAGGAGAAAATTGTAATAGATGTGAGTGATATAACCAAAAGTGAGAGAGTGCCTAATTTGTTGATATTAGCCACCAAAGATGACATGAGAGTTTTTCGTGACGATCCTACAGCCATGCCTCTTGTGCTTATGTACAAGGGCGAGGTTTTGGTTTCTAATGACATGCAACCTGTTTCTCTTGGTGTGTCTACTGTTTTGCAGGATTACGATGATGTTTTTCCGGTCGAGGTACCCGCAGGCTTGCCACCATTGCGTGGCATTGAGCACCAAATTGATCTCATCCCGGGCGCCACACTTCCTAACCGCGCGCCACATAGAACAAACCCCGAAGAGACGAAAGAGATACAGGAACAAGTGTAGGCACTACTCGACAAGGGGTACATTCATGTCTCTCTTAGCCCTTGTGTTGTTCCTGCAATTTTGGTTCCTAAGAAAGATGGTACATGGCATATGTGTGTAGATTGTAGAGCTATTAATAACATCACTATTCGATATCGTCATCCTATTCCACGCTTAGAAGATATGCTTGATGAATTAAGTGGTGCTGCTATTTTCTCTAAGATTGATTTGCGTAGTGGATACCATCAAATTAGGATGAACGAGGGGGATGAATGGAAAACTGCTTTCAAAACAAAGTATGGCTTATATGAGTGGCTAGTTATGCCTTTTGGTCTTACTACTGCACCTAGCACATTTATGCGTTTACTGAATCATGTTTTGAGAGACTTCATTGGTAAATTTGTGGTTGTGTATTTGATGATATACTTGTTTACAACCGCACTGAATGAGAAAATTGTGATCACCTTAGACAAGTTTTGCAAGTGTTATGTGATGCAAAATTATATGCTAATCTTGAGAAGTGCACATTTGCAAAAGATAAGGTGATATTTCTCGGATACGTTGTATCTAAGAATGGGGTAGAGGTAGATTCATCTAAAATTGAAGCGGAAATTCAGAATTGGCCAACTCCCATGAACGTGAGTCAAGTACGAAGTATTCATGGTATTGCTGGTTTTTATATGCGTTTTGTGAAATACTTTAGTACTATTGCTGCAACATTGACGGAATTAACTAAGAAAGGTGTACCTTTTGTGTGGGGGGCTGCCCAAGACATTGCCTTTGATGAGCTAAAACGTTTGCTTACTTCTGCACATTTGCTTACATTACCAGATTTTAATAAACAATTCGAAATTGAGTGTGATGCTAGTGGCATAGGAATTGGTGGTGTTTCGATGCAAGAAGGTAGACCTATTTCTTATTACATCGAGAAACTTTCTGGTGCTAGATTAAACTACCTTGTTTATGATATAGAATTGTATGCACTTGTTCGTGTTCTTGAGGTTTGGCAACATTATTTGTGGCTAAAAGAATTTATCATACATTTTGATCATGAAGCTTTGAAATATCTGAAAGCTCAATCTAACTTGCATAGGCGTCTTGCTAAGTGGGTTGAGTTCATTGAGTCGTTTCCCTACATCATGAAGTATAAGAAAGGAAAGTTTAATGTTGTGGCTGATGCTCTATCTAGGAAGAACATGTAATTGACACATTTAGATGTTAAAATTCCTGGTTTGGAGAATTATGTGATTTATATGCTACTGATCATGATTTTGCTGAACCCTATCGCGTATGAATGCTCAAACACGCATGGGACAAATTTCATATACATGATAAAATTTTGTTTTGAGCTAACAAATTATGTGTTCCAGAATTGTCGGTGTGTTTGTTATTGTTGCAGGAATAACATGCAGGTGGTTTGATGGGTTATTTTGGGCGTGAGAAGACCTTACTCATGCTCACTGATCACTTCTATTGGCCCAAGATGAGGCGTGACGTGGACAGATTTGTTCGTCGCTATGTTACATGCAATACATCCAAGTCAAAGCTGAAGCCTCACGATTTGTATACACCACTACCGGCCCCTAACACGCCATGGGCAGATATTAGTATGGATTTTGTGTTAGGTTTACCACGCACTAAAAGAGGACATGATAGTATTTTTGTGGTAGTGGATAGGTTCTCTAAGATGGCACACTTTATTGCATGCCACAAGAGCGACGATGTGTCGCATGTTGCTAATCTGTTTTTCAGCGACATCGTGCACATTCATGGAGTACCTAGGACGATTGTTTCTGATCGTGATGTCAAGTTCATGGGCTACTACTGGAAGACATTGTGGGGCAACCTTGGGCCAAAGTTGTTGTTCAACACAACGTGTCATCCCCAAACAGATGGTCAAACGGAAGTGGTGAATCAAACTTTGTCACACTTGCTACGAGCTATGATCAAGAAAAATTTGCGTGAATGGAAGGAGTGTTTGTCACATGTTGAGTTCGCGTATAATCGAGCGGTGCACTCTACCACTCAGCTTTGTCCTTTTGAGGTGGTGTATGGCTTCAAACCAATTACACTGCTGGATTTGTTGCCTCTTCCGTTGCATAAGAGAGTCAATATGGAGGCATCAAAACGAGCAGATTATGTGAAGAAAATTCATGAGAAGACAAGAGAGGCAATTGGGAAGAAAGGCAAGCACATTACTGCTGCAACAAATCAGTCACGCAAGAAAGACAAACACATTTAATTTGCTATAAATAAACTTTAATAAGTTGTAAGGTTGCTCCAAGTTTTCACATGCTTCTCGTAATCTTCAACTCCCTTGTAGTTTTATTCATCTTCTCAATTAGCACTCCAAGTCTATTTTTCAAGGTGATCAACAATTATCAACAACTCTTTGTAAATTGGATATTCACTATAGTGAGAGAGACAGACACCCGGCCAGCCACTTTTGCTTGTGGGACTGGTCTCATGTACGTGGACATGTAAAGTTTGTCTCCGGGCCGGTTCATCTCACTGTGCCGCTAGAATCCAACATACTTCTAAGGTTGTAATAACATTATCAAAAAGGGGTTTATGTCCAAAGTGGAAGACAAATTAGGAAAGAGGGAAGAGATTGAAAGAAGGATGTAGTTGGTCTTCCAGGAATCTTCGCTTTGCTTCCTTGTAGCTTTCTCCTTGATGTAATGACTTCATTGCAATTTGTAGAGTTGATGGTTCTGAAGACTTGAAGGTGTTGACAGCATCCAGGTTGGTCTTGAATATAACTTAGTCACCATGAGGTCTAAGAGAAGATGGGAGAAAAGAGAGAAAGGAAGCAAGACTTAGAAAATGTTGTTGGTTGGTCTTCATGAACTTCTTCTTGATTTTATTCTAAGTGCTTCTACTCCTTGGAGATGCTTCTGAAGTCTTGTTTTCTTGGGTAAGTCCTTGATTGGCCTTCTAGCTCCATGTTGAAAATCCCAAGTATGACTAAGTACAACTTTTTCAAAACCACTAAGTCGAAAAATAAACCTAAACAAAATACTTAGAGAAAACTAAGGAAGAAGTTTTTCTACGAGGAGTATAACTATACAATAATTATGTTATGCATGAAGCTATAAATCTAATTTAATTAATTTCTATCATTGTAAAATAAAAGGGGTAAATGCAAGATTAAAGTTTTATGTGATTAAACTTTCATAACAAAAATTTTATAACAATGTTAATGGACAGATGGGATTTAAACAAATTTATAGCAATTAGATTTACTTAAAAATGAATTACAGAAAATGTTTTATGATGAAAATACCAATTTTAAGTAATTTAACAATAACATGTTTGTGCACGAAATAAAAGTTGTAAATTATATTTTTAGTAAATTCTAATTATTCTACTGATTCCAGGGATGTAAAGTTTGTCAAATTTGGAGTTACGGTTTGAAAGGTATGAATTTTCAAGGTTTGACATGTTTTCTGAAATTTAAAAGAAAACCGAGCCACTTGGCGTCTTCTGATTGGTTGCCTGAGCTGACGGTGTCGCTGACGGTGCGCTGACTGGGACCTGACTGGGCATTGACTAGATCTAATCTGGATCGTTGGATCTAGATCTGACGGATAACACTGAACCGTACCGGTTCGATCTAGGATTTAATCCTACGCGTAGAAAACAGATCGGACGGTAGGAGAGCGATGGGTCTTACCGTGGCGGCGCATCTTGCCGAAAACGAAGGTGATGGCGGCTTGGCGGTCGATGGAGAGGACGCTCCGGTGGTTCCCGGGATCGGGGAAGACCACCATGAGGTGCGGTGCATCGAGGGGGACTCGATTCTGTGGTTGAGGACGAGGGAACCTTCTTGGAACGGCGGTGTCGGGTGATGGAGCGAGCGGACTCTGTCGACCTCCGTGTCGAGCACAGATACGAAGCTCTGTTGCGGTATAAAAATCGGGAACGCAAGACGACCACAAAAACGAAGATGGGAGTTGGAGTGCTCGGGGAGAACGGTGGTCAGCGAAATAGAAGTTCTTCGGCGGCGGCAATGGTGGCGGTGGCAGTCGCGCTCCGGCGACGAATTAGGTGGCCTAGGGGCGTGATTCGCTCGGGAAAAAGAGGGCAAAGATGGAGGGTTGGCTGGTGTATTTATAGACACGCATGGAAACAAAAAATCACGCGATAAACGATTCGATTTGAGCCGGTAACGGAGGAGATTTTCAGGGGCGTAATTTCTGGTCAGAGGAACTCCTGCGAGGCGTTTCGGAGAGGGGTTTTGGGGGGAAAAGAAGGAGGGATTCATGGAATTTAACTAGGAAGAAACGACGCGTGATTTGGGGTTGTAAAATTTCCGGAAATGTCTCTGGAAGAAACAGCAACCGTGAGTTGTTCGTGCGCGATTTCCGTCCGCTGGACGTTGAAGATGACGCTGACGTCAGCATGACTTCAGCAATTTTTCTTTTTTCTTTTTCTGATTTTCTTATTTCTTTCATATATTTTGTTTTAAAAGTCCAAATTAAGTCAAATAAATTTCTAAAATTAGTAACAACAATATCTCTGTGTTAAAATAGTTGTGCGCATGTTTTGAACATTTTTAAAAATAATAATTTTGAATTATTGATTTAATGCCAATTCTACACATTATGTCAAATTTGAAAACAGGGCTTTAATAAATTTATTTGTGGCAATAAAATTTGTGAAAGTATCACAATCATATATGGTTGACATTAAGTTATTTAAAAATCATTTTCATACCAATAATACTTTATGCAAAGTTAAGTTTGAAAAAGATATGCGTTATTTGAAACTCTGTAAAATACATTTGGGAAACATTTCATTCTTTATGTTGACTTTTTTCATGAAAACAATTTTACAAATTAGGCATACTTTTAAATAAATTTAGCATTTTGAAATGGTGATTTTTGGGTTTAAAGAATTTAGCTTAAAATAAATATTCATAATCAACTATTTGGAATAAAACATTTTATGATGAAGCTGTCTTTAAAAATTTTAAAATACCTTGCCAAATATAATGGTTTTTATTAAAAATTTAATATTTCATTTTAATAAAAACAAAAGTTTCATAAGGAGTTACATGAACCTACTATCGAGTCTAAATACCCCCTCTTGGAGTTACAAACATCTACTTGGCCAGAGCATACACAAGTAACAGAGAGCATGCAAGATCATTAAATAGCAGACACATGATATATTATAAAGCAATAATTTTAGTACTCAATATTAATCGGATCCCAGCAAACACAACATGAGGAATTACATAACGGTGATCTTGATCATGCTAGGCATCTCACAAGATCTAAACATGATAGCACGAGAGGAGAAGACAACCATCTAGCTACTGCTATGGACCCGTAGTCCAAAGATAGACTACTCACGCATCAGTCTGGAGGCGGTCATGGCGACGTAGAGGCCTCAGGGGACGATTCGCCCTCCCGGCAGGGTGCCGGGGAGCAGTTCTGATCTCTCCCGAATTGATGTTGACGATGGTGGCGGCTCGGGACCCGTGGAGGAAATAATGTACATCGTGCGATTTTTAGCTTTTTGGGGGGTACTTGTAGGCGAAAGGGCGAGGTCGGTGGAGGCCCGAGGGCCCACCATCTGGTGCTCGCACGGCCCCCCTTCTGGCCGCGCCACCACGTGGTGGCGGCTCCTCGGCGTCCCACTTCGTCTCTTCTTTGGTTTTCTGGAACGTTCCTGATGCAAAAACAAATCCAGGATGTTTTTCGTCTAATTCCGAGTATATTTTCTTAAGTACTTATCTTAAACAAAAAACCGCATAAAACATGGAACTGTCACTTTGGCATCTTGTTAATAGGTTAGTCCCAGAAAATGCATAAAACTATATAAAATGCATATAAAACATGTAATAACATGGTATAACATAGCATGGAACATAAAAAATTATAGATACGTTGGAGACGTATCAAGGCGTGATGAATGTTGTCTTTTCTTTGTCTTCTTTTTTCATCTGGATCTTCTGGTATCCCGAGTAAGTATCGAGGAATGAAAGGCGCTCACAGCCTGCCGTCGAGTCCACGATCTGATCTATTCGCGGCAACGGAAAGTGATCCTTGGGGCAACACTTGTTCAACAACGTGAAGTCGATGCACATTCGCCCGTACTTGACTCCCTCTTTGGTACGAGTACTAGATTTGCGACCCAGTCTGACTTCTTGAGTTCTCGGATGAACTTGGCGTCTAGCAGTCTGTCAATTTTTGATCCGACTGTCGCTCGCTTCGGCTCGGATAATCTTCGCATGGTCTGCTGAACTGGCTTGGTGCCTGGATAAATTTGTAAGGCGTGCTCGGCAAGTTCCCTGGGTACTCCTGGCATATCAGTCGGGGGCCAGGCAAAAAATTCCCAATTCTCACGGAGGAACTCGACGAGCGCGCCTTCCTATGCTTCATTTAGACTGGACGACACGAGGATTGTCTTTTCTTCGTCTGTTGGGTCTACCCAGCGTGCCCTTGTGTCGTTTTTGGCGCTGAAAGAATTCTCAGGAGTGGGTTTCTTGGCCTCAGGGAATAAGGTGCGATCATTGTCCACAGCAATCTCCGCAAGCTGCTCTTGCGCCCCAAAGGACTCAGATATCTTGTTGAATTCCCTGTCGCAGTTGCCAGACTTCCAGAAGTCGCCATGGACTGTTGTAACCCCCTTGGGTCCAGGTAATTTGAGCATGAGGTATGGGTAATGAGGTACTGCCATTAACCGTGCGAACGTTGGCCGCCTCAGGATTACGTGGCACTGAGACTGCCAATTGACTACCTCGAACTCAATGCTTTCCTTTCTGAAGTGATCTACGTCGCCCAAAAAACCTCGAGCCATAAAGATCCCAGAGGGTATACTGCCTTGCCTGGTACTATGTCGTGGAAGGTGTTTTCAAACCGCTTTAGGTTGTCGAGTGACATGTTCATTTTGCGCAATGTGTCTGCGAATACGATGTTAATGCCGCTGCTGCCGTACATGAAGACTTTGCTCATCCTGAACCCTCCGACCAGTGCGTGAATGACGAGAGGTGTGTGACCCGGTCTCGGAACTTGCACGGGATGGTCTGCACGAGTGAAGCCTAAATGGACTTGGCGACTGATTAGTTTTTGACATCGGTTTGACGGCTGCCCTTTCTGTATCATGTACACTGCCCCCCTTGTTGGTGGGTTCTGGTCGCGGGCCGCACCTGCATTTTCCTATCGCTGGTTTGCATGGATAGCTCATGCAATATGCCCTGCTGGCGGGGGAGGTAGTGACTCGGGTGCTGGTAGAGCAAGATTTAGGGCAGCGTTTCGTCGTAACTCATCCTAAATTCCGAGGAAGTCACGACAGTCTTTTAATATGTGTGTTGCTCGCAAGTTGCCGAAGTCGTCCTTGAACAGGTGCATCCTGCATGGGTCGGTAAGTTGCTAAGCCGGCATTCGATAAGGCCGTTCGAATCGATTTCCCCTTGACTTTGGATCGCGCTTTCTGTTCCCGTCGTCGCGATTTCTGTCGTAGCGATTTTTATCATCTCGTTCCTTGCGCGGGTTATCCCCTTGATGGGTATTCTGATTCCCGCGACGTTCCTGGAAGCCAGCTGCAACTTGTTTGACTCCGTCCAACTCGCCATATGGCCTTGGACTGTTTCGCCTGTCAAAGCGGTCGCGACGCCCACTGATGCCCTGCTGGCGATCCGCTTTGTGTGACGGTACTCTATCGTTTCTGACTGAATCTTCTCCATCAGCCCACTTATTGGCTATTTCCATAAGATGTGCGCTTCATGCAGGTCATTGCGTCTGACTCCTTATATGAATGCGAATATTGCGTTGTCTTCGGATATGTTTGCACCTGAGTTCTTCATAGTTGTCCACCGCTGAATGTACTCGCGGAGTGTTTCTCCGACATTTTGCTTGCAGGCTCTGAGCTGCTGGAATGACGCGGGTCGTTGAACATGGAGGAAAAGTTCCTTTTGAAGTCACTTCAGAAAGCCTTCCACGTTCCGTAAGAGCTGCAAGGTAACCCTCTAAGTCAGGCACGAGCTGATCAAGTTAGCATTAGTTGGATATATTGCATAGTGTCATGGTGTTTCCCCGCTGACATGCTACTGCCGTTTTGTAGTCTTCTAACCATGCCGATGGCTCTTAACTGTCGTCGTACTTGGGATTCTCGGACGTCAGTTTGAATCTTTTTGCCATCTGTGTTTCGCGTACCGCAGCCGTGAAGCAGATTGCTCCACAGGGTTCAACGTCGGACTCTAAGTATGAACTGCTTCGGCTGGAGCCTGGAGTGCGACTGCGGCGCCTTCGCTGATGCCTTTGTTTGTTCACTAATCGTTGAGTGATGATGTCTCTTCCATCAAGTCCTTCTTCCACATAATCGTGATCGAAACCTGCGGCGTGCCTTTGCTGACGCCGATCCTCTCTATCGCGCATGCGTTCTTCACTCTCACGACGCCGATCCTCTCTTCCATGTCCCGACTGCTTCGGTGTCGCTGCCTGAACCTACTCCTTTCTGGCTCGCCTTTGTCGCAATCGTCGCGGTGGCGACGCCTGGATCTGCTTCCTTGTGGGTCGTCCCGAGTGCGATCCTCACGTCGCTGATTGCCGTGATGTGCATCTTCACCCTGAGGAGGCTGGTCGACTGGCTTGCTGCCGTTAGCTCGGGTGCCCGTATTTGGAGGGTTTAGCCCAAGGCTGATCCTAGGGCGTCTTGCCGGAGTGGTCATTGGTACTAATGTTGAGCCCACATGCCCTAAGGCCTCGATCTGAACACGATGGAGGGCGTGTCGCGGGTCGTCCTACGGAGGCATCGTAGACCTGAGGTAGGTTGCGACATATTCTACGGCCGCTGCCGTAGTTTTTGGTACCGCGATTCCGCGTTCTGTGATCGTCATGAATCTCTGCTTGACGTTATTCAGATCTAACCCCGTTCTGGGTAGTCGGGATATGGTCCTTACATGATCTGCTGTACCGGGGTTTGCGCCGGTCGAATACGAAGACGACTCGGCTAACCTTCTTGCGCTAAGAGAGTCGGCTCTTGCCTGCTGCCTGTCGAGTTCGTGCTCCATCTCGACTAGCTCCAAAATCTTCTTGCGCAATAGGTATTGGTATGCTAGCAAGTCGTCCCTAGGGAGTCGACAGGTAGTAACGTACCATTGTTTATAAGTCCTAAATTCTGAGGGCCATCTCCTCTGTAATGACGAGCTTTGCGTCCGCCATCTGTACTGTGATGGGGTACTGCACCACTTGTACAGTAGAATGCCGAGTTGGCGTTGCACCTAGAGTGTCGTTCACCATGTAAACTTGAATGGCCTGGCGAGTGTGAGCAACTGCGTCCCTTGCGATGATGAACATGCTCGCCTTCAGTCGACGATCCGCTGCTGCGAAGTATGGCCGCGACTTGAAAGATGGTGCAGTCGGAGCAGTAGCAGGTCACTTCCGCTTCTTCTGTTGACGCAGACTTTGGCTGAAGATGATGAAACTGGAGTCGCTGAAGCCGAGAGCGCTGTAGATGCGATCCCGAGTGAAGATGACGAAGCTGGAGTCGATGAAGCCGCGGGTGACGCAGATGCTATCTCGACTGAAGATGTCGAAGCTGGAGTCGAAGAAACCACAGGCGACGCAGATGCGATCTCGACTTCCGATTTCGGCGAGCGAATCGAACTTGCCACATGGAGTGTGCCCCACTGGTTGACAAGAAAGTGGAAACTGCCGAACGTCAGATCCATACCTGAGTGCACGTCTGCGTACGTGGGTCGCTCAGATGACGAGTGCGGGACGAATTCGAAGGTCCCGAGTGCGTATGACTTCCGCAAATCCGGCAAGTTCCGTGACGATGTTGATGTAGATGTAGTCGATGAAGCCGCCGAACCCGTAGATCTAACGCTCGTTCTTCCCACAGACGGCGCCAATTGTCGAGGGGTTAACTCGGCAAATCCCATGGTAAGGTACCTAGGGTTGTATCGGGTGGAAGAGTATATGGTCGTTGGTGAATTCGGACGGCTGACAAGCAAAGAATTACCCAGGTTCAGGCTCCTGGAGGATAACTCCCTAGTTCTTGCTTGTCTGATTGATCATATCGAGATTACAGAGGTGGCTACAATGGCGACATGGTGAGTTGCGGACTCGCTAGGGTTTCTAATGATCAGATTACGTGTCCCTTTACTATCTCCCTCCTGACCCTTATATAGGGGTCAGGTGTCAGGAGTTTGAATACAACTCGAGTCATATCTCTAGACATACTAAGTCGGCACGATTCCTCTTTACTTGATCCGCACTCCAGCTTCTTTGGACCGCATCATCTTCTAGATCATATCTTTTGTACGGGCCTCCAGGTGGGCCTTCTAGCAGATCACTCTTTATTGTAGTCGGGTGGGTATACCCGTTGGGTATAACCACATCAGAATGCCTCTGTAATGGATGTAGGAGTATTGTCCACAAGGTATACAATGAAATCATCACCAAAAGATTTTTCAATCCTCTGTCTCTTGCTCCTTTTGGGAGCTTCATTGTCATCCTTCTCAAGGACTTGCTCAACATGTGGTTGTTCAGAATAATCAATAGATGTACTAGATTCAGTAAATATCTCAGAAGAAATCCTAGCAGTGTTATGCCTATCCTTCATAGGAAACATGTTCTCAAAAAATGTTGCATCACGAGATTCCATAATACTATCAACATGCATATCAGGTACCTCAGATTTGACAACTAAAAATCTATAGCTGATGCTCCGCTGAGCATAACCCAGAAAGACACAGTCCACTGTCTTTGGTCCGAGTTTACGTTTCTTAGGAATTGTAACATTGACTTTCGCCAAGCACCCCCAACAGCGTAAATAAGAAAGTGATGGTTTTTTCCCAGACCACTCCTCATAAGGGTCTTCTCTTTATTATCTTTCTCTCTAGATGATTTTCTACTTCGGCTTTGTAAATTTTAAAGTAGTCTAAAGCTTCATCTTTAGTTTGCAACAAATATATATAACAGAACCAAGTAGCATCATTAATTAAAGTCATGAAATATTTCTTTCCACCTTTTGTCAATACGCCATTCAACTCACATAGATCGGAATGTACGAGCTCCAGCGGTGCTAAGTGTCTCTCCTCGGCTGCCGTATGATGCTTTCGAGGTTGCTTTGATTGCACACAACTATGGCACTTGGAACCTTTGGCAATAGTGAAATTCGGAATGAACTCATACTGGACAAATGAGACATCAAACCAAAATTAATGTGACATAAATGAGAATGCCAAACACTGGTATCATCGGAAACACCGCCTCAAATATGGTTTACTGGTTTATTACAGAAATCTGAAAGTGAAAAGCAGAACAAGCCTCCACACTCATAACCTTTACCAGTAAATTGTCCAAACTTTGACACAACTACTTTATTGGACTCCAAGACTAACTGAAACCCATCTCTGCATAGAAGGGAACCGCTAACGAGATTCTTATTCATAGTATGGACATGTTGCACGTTCCTCAACTGCACGATCTTCCCCGAAGTAACTTCAGATCTACCGTGTCAACACCACGAACATTAGCATGTGATCCATTCCCCATTAGGACGGAAGAATCCCGAGCAACCTGATAAGAAGTGAACAAAGAGATGTCAGCGCACACATGAACGTTAGCACCCGTATCAATCCACCAACATGGAGAATGAAATACTGAAAGCACTAATGGTAAATCACCATACCCATCAGTATTGCTAGCAATCACAATGTTGACAGTCTTGGCCTTTTTCCCTTTCTTGTCTGCACGATCTGGGCAGTCCATAGAGAAGTGGCCGAGCTCTCCATAGGTATAGCAACCTAGCTCATAATTGTTCATCATCATCTTCTTCTTCTTCTTCTTCTTCTTGAAAGAATTAGTCTTGACAGATACATTGAAAGCAGGGTTGTTCTTGTAACGCCCCGGGCTTTATCCCCTTTTAGTTTGTGTGTTTTCTTTTTTTGCATCAACATTGCATCGCATTGCATCTCATTAATTTAATTTATTGCATTTAATTTCAATTCCCACAATCAAATTCAAATGCATTTCAAATTAATTAAAATTGTGATATTTAAAAAACTTTGGAAATGTTAAAAAAATAGTTTATTAAATTGCCTAGTTTAAACTAGAAATATTTTGTATAGTTTTCGTATTCAAATTCCCTGTCTATTTTGTTCTAAAAACATAAAACAGAAATTAAAATGGCAGAGAGATAAGTCCCAAAGCCCATGTAAGCCAAAACCCTAGGGTTTCCTCTGGAAAATTATTTCCCACCCCCTGCCTTTTTGCAGCCACCCTCCTCCTTTTTCTGGTTTTTGCAAAATAATCCTCTCACCTCTCTTTTCTTCTTTTTCCCCTTCCTTTTTCCTTTCTTTTCTTTTTTTCCTTTCTTCTTCTTTTCTTTCCGTTTTTTCTCTCTTCTTTCCTTCCTTTCCTCTCCCGCACCGCACGGGAGAAACTACCACAGCTCCTCCCGCACCTCCACCTCCACGCCGCAGCACACCGGCCGCCTCCACCGTGCGCTCCCGCCTGCTCCGCACCTGCGCCTCCCCCGACCCCGCCGCCAGTGCGACGCCGGCTGAGCCACGCCGCCGTGCCCCGCCACCAGCCGCCGCACGCAGAGCCCGCCGCCGCCGTGCTCCCCACGGCCGCGCGCCCGCGCGTGCTGCCGCCCCGCCCAGCCGGCCTCCCGCGCGCCTCCCCGCCGGCCGCGCGCAGCCGCTCGCCTGCGCCACTGCCCCCGTCCGTGCGCCGCCGCCTGCGACGCCTTCTCCCAGCGCCCCCACGCCGTCGGCCGCTCCCCGGCTGCGCCCGCGCCGCCCTCGCGCCGCGCCTCCTCCAGCGCCGCACGCCCCCGCTGCCTGCGCCTCCGTGACGGCCGCGCCCCTGCTCCGGCCGCGCGCCCGTGTGCGCGCCGCGCTCCACTTCCCCACGCGCGTCCGGCCGCCGCCGCCCGCAGCCGCCGCGCGCCTCGCACCCGCGCCGCCTCGCCGCGCTGCGCTCCTCCACCACGCCGGTCGCCGTCGCCGAGCGCATCCGTGCCTCCGCTCCGCTCCACCGGTTTTCTCCGTCCGGTGGCGTCCTCGCATCCGCCGCCCGCACGGTGTTCGACAAAATGCACGCAAGAACTTCGGCGTCTCTTTGGTGTCCGAGTTGTCCACCCTTCGAGGTGTTGCTACATGCGCGTGCGCGTGCCTCTTCTGGTGCCGCGTTGCCGTGACCGCCCGTGTCCGTGTCGCGGTGCCCGCCCGTGCGCGCTTCCCTTCCGGTGTCCGTTTTCCGTACTCCTACGTGCCGCGACCGTCAACGATGATGACCAAGACAACTACCCCGACCACTTCCACGACACCGACAAACGACGATGCCCCGGTTCCGCGACGACTACTTCCTCTACGGACCAAAGACGTCGGTTTCGAACCATAGTTCACCCGATCCGACGTACGAACCCAAACCCTAACCCTATACCTATTTTATTAAATGGCATCTATCTTGTGCATATAGCATCATACTTGCATGTATTGCATCTCTTGGGTTTGGGGTGTAACAAATCACCTAAATAATAAATATGGAATGTGTGGGGCAAATCAATATATGTATGCCCAATTCCATTTAAATTGACTAGATCACCCATGCCCTGTGTTGCCATATTAACCAACATTTAATATTGCTGGTAAATAAATAACTTGCACCTAAATATTAATTGTCGGGACTGTTTTCCCGCTTAATTTGGATTAATTGCTTTTGTATTGCATCTTGCCATGGCATGCATGATTCTCACATGATCATGCTGGATCTTTGCCGTAATTATAAAATGCATCTTTTACGCTTTCCAGTGTTTGTTGCTTCTTCGCGGATAATACGTTGAGACGTGTGAGCAACGACAAGATCTGCTTCCATACGGGATTCCAGGCAAGCAAAGTTTGCTTGTTTACCTATACATTGTCTTTCATTCCTGCCGTTGATCTCTGCTACCCTAGTATTCGATTCTTTATTGCGATCTCATCACATGTTATCATGCAGCCTATACAGCTTTATCCCCACATCCCATCACATGTTGTATGTTTATCTGTTAGCCTTGCGAGTCGTAGTGCATGCTTAGAGTTGGTTGTGCGAGTCGTCTGTTGGTCTTTATTTCAGCTGCTTAGCATGATAGATTTTCTACCTTAATAAAATGTTGTCTTATATTGGGGTATTATAATTAAAAGATAAGGCACCAGGCGGAAGGCCTTGCGAGGTGCTTTGTTCTGCTAAGTGTCGACCTAGGAACTGAGATTTTGTCCTCGGATCCAATTTTGAGCGCACTAACCACTTGTGCGAGGCCCTATGGAGCCCCCCTCGACTTTGAACGGATTTTCAGCTTGTCCATGTGCCGCAACTAGTTCGGGTTTTCCATTTGCTCATATGCATGTGCATAATGATGGTGATGAATGAGAGGTTATGTGATATGGGGGTCATATAGGGGTGGTGCGCGCGAAGCGGACAGATCCTACTGTGGTTTGAGCCGCATGGCGCGTGGACACAAACTAATGAGTCCGCAATTGAGATTCGGCCGGACTCTTGACGCGGGTAACAACTCATATGGGTGGCACTTGGAATTGTTGTAGTGAAGGAATAAGTCGTGTTGAGAGGCCCTGATGCTTGCTTGGGTTGATCATACGAGTATGGGTACAGTAGTGCACCCCTGCAGGGTATAATCTTATCGATGAGCCGTGTCCACGGTTATGGACGACTTTGGTGATGATGCTGGCTAACAAGATCTAGACAACTTGTACCTAATTATTGTTAATTAATTTGACTAGCAATATAGAATTACTTTCACAATAAATTATAAATAAAACGGTTCAATGTGTGAGTTTCCCGAATTGCTTCTTCATACTTGGTTGAGGGGGTTAATTCAAGAATGGGTTATGGCTGGTGTTAGTTGTAGCTGGTTATCTTATGCGCTCTCTTATCCCTCTCTGATTAGACGGATGTTGTAGCGTGTCTCTCTAGGTTGCTAGTGTTGCTGCCGCTAAGTCCACCTCCCCCATATTTTCGGAGATGGTGTAGAAAGTAGGCAGGTCGGTTTTGCTTGCCAGGGAGTGCCCTGACCCTCTTTTGGGTTATGCTTTGTGTGCAGTTAACAGGTTGGAAATCTGACGACGTTAGCTTGGGAATCCCTCCGGCTTGGCTGGGCAGGGATATGGCACCATCGCTTATCTTCAGGACTCTTAGTCCAATTTGCTTCTTATCCGTAGTCGGATACTTTTTTTGTTTCCGCTGTCATTTGTATCTTTGTATTGTATATTTGTATCTTGACTCGTTCGAGTCGTTGTTGTAATTATATCTTTGTTATATTTGTGGATGTATCGGAACTGTTGTAATGTTATCACAATTACACCCACTTAATGCGCATGTTTCGGCGTGCACATTATGTCTGGTGGGCGACGTAAAATCATTATTATGCGGATTTCGGCGGGATCGCTTAAATCTACATAGTACCGATTTTAGGGCGTCTGTCGTGGTGGTGTCACGGCAGATGCCATAGGATGGCTAATGTGTGGGGTCGATGGACGTTGGTGGATCCGGGGAGGGATAGCGAGCTGAATAGCCCACACGAGGAGGAACCCGGTATAACCGAGTTCTCCTAAGAACTGGAAATAACAGCAATACGATGTAAGGAAGATCTAACAAACAACAACAAAGGCACGAAGGCACACAACACACACACGATGTACCCAGGTTCAGGGCCCTCGTGAGGAGGTAACACCCCTACTCCTGCCTTTCCTCTCTATATAAGTGTGGTACAAAGACTACAACTTGCTCGTAAATCTCTCCAAGTGAAGAACAAGTAGTGCTAGAAGAACTCAAGGTATGAGGAAGTAAAAGCTCTAGGAGTGAATGCAACTATAACTTTGGCTCCCAAGTTGGTCCTCCTTTCACTGAAGCAGTTATGGCGCCTTATATAGGGTCTCGGCCAGGAAGGCCGGTAACCCTAAACTGGCTTGACCCCACCGGACAGGCCTAGTCGGCATGTCGTCACCGGCTAGTGCGACCTAGTCGCCGCGCTATCCGGTGTAGCCCCTTCGTCATCATCTCGCCAAGGACAGCAGGCGCCGTCCTGGACCATCATTGTCTCCCTGTCAGAGACAGGACATGTCTTTGCCCATCCCGAATAGCCTTTTTCGGATTGCCGGGCTAGGCATGTCAGGTCTTGTCGTACCGTTGTTGTACCGGCTGACGCGCTCCCGTGTCAGGCGGGAGGTGACCATGCTTCCGTGTCAGGCGGGAGGTGACCATGCTTCCGTGTCAGGCGAAAAGGTACTTCCTCCCGCATCAGGCGGGAAAGCCTGCTGCAGACCGTTGACGGCCTACCGGGATCCCGCATGCCGGCTACCTCCTTGCTTGCCTCCGTGAACCTCTCCTACATAAGATCAAGATTGAGACAGGTACTCCGGTTAGCTCTTACCCGGACCACCTATCCGGTAATACCGAATACACCTCCTTTCGGGAGTCTCCTCGGAGCCCGAGATCCGAGATCCTTTCCGAAGGTGTCCGAGTTCGCCTGTGGATGTGCATCTCTAGGCCTAGCCTCCCGAAGATGTCTTAGCCTCTCAGCAAAGACATCTTCGAGAAGCTAGTTCTTAGAGGAACCATCCGCTGATGCTTGTGTTGCCATTGTGAGGGCTGGGGGTGTCTATTTATAGTTGCTAGAACTGACCCGTGCGCCTGTCAGGAGGCACTCTGCACTCTACCAGCGCTCAAGGGTCAAGTTGCCCCTTCAGCACACCAGGGGGTGTCCCTTGCTCATGCCAAAGGTCAAGTACTGTTGGCACACTGCGAGATATTCCGGGATCTGCCCCTACCCGGGGGGCAGCCCCCCGACACTAGTCCCCGAAGCTGGTGCTGCACAGCGACCTCGGATGATGTGCGGGATCAGCTTTAATAACAACCATCTTCCGAGAACATATGACACCAGCCCTTCACTATCTGCCGAGCTCGGTTCTTCCCGAGATCTTCTTACCGAGATCTTCTTACCGAGATCTTCCTACCGAGATTGCTTTAACCGGGAGATGAAGCCCGTAACCGGATACTGCAGTCTCAGCGAATCTCGACCGTTGGCTTCGTGCTGAACTCTAGATTGCGAGCTGGGACCCACACGACGTCCCGTCTAAGCAGAAATGCACTCGAGTGCTTCTGCCCGAGCACGCTGTCGCTTGGGTTCCCGCGCCGGGAGCCGCAGCCGATCCGAAGCCCAACCGTTGGGGCCGTGTGACCCTCGGTGTGGCTGGATCGGGCGCTCCGGCTAGCGCCACGTGGCGCGTTGCGCAAAACAGATCCCACCCACGATAGTGGAGATCGTGGGCGGGAAAACTGGAAACCGCTCCGGAATCCCCCCCCATAAATAGAGGACCGGAACGGTCTCCTCTCCTTCTTCCTCTCCTTCGCTCCTCCTCCATCGTTGTCTCGAGCGCATCGCCGCCGCAGCATTCGTCGCCCGAACGCCGCCGTCCTCGCCGTTTACCGGAGCCCGAACGCCGTCGCCCTCGCCGTCACCGACCTCCTCTTCTCCGGTGAGTTGCTCTCTCCGCTCCGATGATCTCCTTTAGTAGAATAACACCTCGCCTTCGGCCGTGCCCTAATACATGCGCGGTTGAGCCGCCGCCGGTGAGCACGACTCGAGCGGCGCGCACGGGGTGCACGGCGGTGATGCACCGTTGCGGTAGGATGTAGATCTTTCGCTCGCCTTGCGTCTCGCTCGAGTTTAGCCTGAGTATATTTTCCTCACTTTAGTTTTGATTTATCAGCATGCGGTAGATCTTACTTGCCCTGAACTCGGTTGTGTTTAGGAGTTTGCGATCCGGCATCCTAGCTCCCGATAGACTAACCCCGACTAACCGCCACTACGCCTGCAGAGTAGCCCGGATACGTCTGCGGACTCCTCCGGCATGGGTGAAGAAGGTATCCGGGGATGCTGGGATGGATCCGAGACCAAACAGTCAGACCTGGATTGGCTGTACCGGACCCACCGGATTCCTCCGGAAGTTGAGAGTCGTCTCCCGGAGGATGAGGTTCAACCGGAACCCCAACCCGGGGAATACGTGGTATTCCTCACTCACTTCGAGCGTGGGTTTGGGCTTCCGGCTAGCCCCTTCTTCCTCGACTTCCTCGACACTTACAGCCTCCAACCTCATCATCTCCCCGCCAACGCCATCATGATGCTTTCGGTCTTCACCACCTATTCGGAAGCCTACCTCGGCGTATGGCCATTCTTGGACCTCTGGGCCAAGTACTTCATTCTTCGTCGCCAAGCCATCCCCAACCCGGATCAGAAGATAAAAGACTTGGTCGACTGTGGAGCTGCCACCATCATCCCCCGCGCTGACTCCGGATTCCCAATAGTGAAAGGACTAGAGTCCTGCCGGAAGTGGCAGCGCAGCTTCTTCTATGTGAAGAACCGGGAAAGCTCGGGAGACGCTCCGGGATCCTCGAATCCGGACTTCATTAATGTGCCGGAGTTCGCCATTGGTCCTCCGCGCAAATTCAACCTCTGGAAGCGGCTTCCCGACACCGAGGAAGTCAGGTGCATGCACGACGTTTCTGAACGTGCTGAACGACACGATGACCGGCGACGATCTCCTGCGTTGCTTCATCATTCGCCGCGTCTGCCCCCTCCAAACCCGAGTGCACAAGATGTGCCATATGGCCGGGAACTTAGACCCTACCCGGACCAGTATCTTTGGGCTAGATCACGCTGCGGTCGTCCGTCGCGTTCGAGCTATTGCTCGGACGAAGATGACGGATGACTACTCTTGGGGTGCCATTGGGGGATCCCGGAAAAAACCCTTGAAACAGGTGCTCATATCTGCCTTTCGCAAACTTCCCTTCGCGCCCGGGTTCTGCTCGAAACCGACATGGGTATCATGTGGTGATTTATTTGCGCAGTTATTCGAGCGGCAAATTGAGGAAGACGCTATCCACGCCAACGGGAATTACGCGCCGAACTTCCCAACACCGGAAGAGATGCCGAGGGAGGACCCCGACGGCGAGGACCATCTCGCCATTCCTCTAGTCAAAGCTGCTGCCCCGGGTAACCCTTCCACCTCAGAGGCTATTTCAATTTCTTCGGATGAAGAGGATGAGATTGACTGTCAAATTCTCGATGTGATTGATGCTCTCCCCCTCAATTGGGCTTCAGCAGTGGTTCCGAAACCTTCAGCGGCGACCAAACGCGCTGAGAGCCGGAAGCGTGTGGCTTCCGACACCGACGCTGATGACTCCGGCCACCCCCCAAGAGGAGCAAGCCGAACAAACAAACGGCCGAAAAGCCTTCTCGACGCCGACAGAGGGGTCCTCCCACTGTGGACTCCGGGTACATTTTCTTTGTCTTATGCTATCTGACTTTGCCTTCTCCATAAACTATTACTGAGATACTTTCTTTCAGGGACGCACTCGACCTCCCGTCACCTGTTGTTCCTCCTCCTCCCGGAACTCGGACTCCCAGCCCGGCTCGGGCTTCCCCTTCTCCACCTCGCCCTTCTACACGAGGAAACGAGGCTGCTGCCTCTGGTGCCGCACCGGCTACCGTTGTGACTCCGGATGCACGCCCGGTGATCGACGAGACCCCGGTGCAGGCCACGACCACCTCGGGAGATATTCTTCTTCCGGAGAGTCCGCGCCGGGTGCCCGGGCTTGAGGCAGAGATTCTGAGCCCTCGCCGGCAGCTCGCGGCAAGCGGCCCCTCCCGGCAAGCCGCGACCAAGACCGCCCCGGAGAAACGGCCCGCAGCCTCCTCCCGGCCAGCTGATCAACCTCCCGCGAAGTCGCGCGCCAAGGTTGCTGGGCAGAAAACAACTTCTGCCAAGCCTTCAGCTGCCCCGACATCCTCGGCCCAAGACTTGGTGCTGCGCACGGGTACGTTTTCACCGTTACCACCGCCTCCCGCCGAGATCCCTACTGCCGCCTTGCGGATGTTGCGAGCAACCGTCAGCTCCTTTGTGCCTTCAGGATCCCGGGACGCTGCTGCTACCCGCGCGCCCGGCGGCTCCGGCATACAGGTTGTTGATGAATACAACCAGGCCTGGCTTGCCGCCGACGCCTCCGAGACCGCGGGAGACTTGCACGCTGCAGGCCCAAGCCGCAACGCTCAAGCTCTGCACGCTCTCCAGGTGGCCGCGCTGGATGTTACTCGGGTGACCGAGGTAAGCTTTTTCTCTTTCTTTCATCAAAAAATATTTGTTCCTTCCACCACCACTAGTCCCCGAGATTGGTGCTTAGTGCTCTAGATTCCATCGAATAGCAGATCACTAGGCTCCAATCTTAGAGAAAATTCCAGGACTCGGACACCGAGTCCCCGAGATCCTCCCTACCGGGTAGCTTGTTTCAAAATTTGCTCCATAACCACTAGTCCCCGAGATTGGTGCTTAGTGCTCTAGATTCCACCGAATAGCAGATCACTAGGCTCCAATCTTAGAGAAAATTCCAGTACTCGGACACCGAGTCCCCGAGATCCTCCCAACCGGGTAGCTTGTTTCAAAATTTGCTACATAACCACTAGTCCCCGAGATTGGTGCTTAGTGCTCTAGATTCCACCGAATAGCAGATCACTAGGCTCCAATCTTAGAGAAAATTCCAGGACTCGGACACCGAGTCCCCGAGATCCTCCCAACCGGGTAGCTTTTTATGCGCTACAGGTCCCGGACTCTCCCGATTTCCTTACATTTTTCCCAGGCTGATTCCTCCTTCTTTGTCTTGATTTGAGGAGTGCAGCAAGAAACGCTGCAGCATCTTCAACCGAGTTCTTGCTGACCTCGGTCAGTCCAAGAAGTGCGAGGGGCGCCTCCGGGAGGAGCGAGACGCCGCGCGCAAGGTCTCGGTAGACCAGAAGGCCGCACTTGCCACCGCGCAAGCCGAGATCGCGCGACTCAACGGTGAGCTCGAAAAAGTCAAGGCTGTTGCGACCGAGATGAAGACGCGCTTCATTGAGGCGACGAAGAAACAAAAGGAAACCTTGGACCAGTCCGAGGAGCGCGCGCATCTTGCCGAGACCGGGCTGGCTCTCCTCCGTTCACGGTCCGATACTTGGCTCTTCGAGCTCACTGTGCTGAACCGGGATCTTAACAGTAAGTGGACCGACATCCCCCTTCTCTTGTTGCTTTCTTTCTTTGTTGTTGCTTTTCTTAGCCGTTTGACAGCTCTTCTTTTTAAAGGAGAATTCGAGCACTCCCGCGAGGCTGCCGCCCTTGCTGTTGCTGCCGCCCGAGAGAAGCGCGCCGGGAAGGGCCCTGTCTCGGATGCCTGGGACATCGAGGATCACCTCACCGCCCTGAAGGCCCGGATAGTGCCTCTTCGGTCTATCGGGACGGAGCTACCCAGCGCTGCGATCCACGTCCACGGCGCACTATGGCCGAGTATCCGCGCGACACTCTCGGTCGCCGAGCTTGCGAGCGCAATCCGGTGTGCCGGGAGGCGCATCCATGCTGGGAAGCGCTCCGGTGCGCGGGCTGGTGCCGACCAGGTCTTGACCCAAGTACTTAGCTGGTACGAAGGTCTTGATCTGGAGGCGATCCAGCGCCTGCGGACGATTTCGCCGTGGTGCAGCGATCCGGCAAAGGTCCACCGCCGACAAGAGGTGGCGCACCGCATCGCCTCGCGATCCGGCAAAGGTCCACCGCCGACAAGAGGTGGCGCACCGCATCGCCAGCATCCGCGCCTTCACCGCCAGCGCCGTTCTTCTGATTCCGAATCAGACTATGAGGATGACGAAGATACCGGCGCGACCGGCGACGTGGATGACGAGATTCCGGAGGAGGACGATGCTGCCTCTGGTGCCGTTGCCGAGACCGTGGTTCCCCGGGATGCGGCTACTTCTCCGACACCCGAGGCCTCAGAGGCCGAGGTGCGCCCTGATGCCCCGAGTACCGCCGCCGGAACCGAAGCCACCGCTGCTGCTCCTGCTTCCGAGGCCGCTGCTTCTGCTGACGTCTCCGTCGAGAAGCCGACTTCCCCTATCACTTGAAATACTTAAGAGTAGATTCGTTAAATCCCCGGGATGCCGGGTGCAAGATGTAACATACACTTATATTATCTTCGTTTCGTACTGAGCTTCCTATCCGAACAACTTATGTCATGTTGCTCCAACTTTTTTTTCTAGAGGGCCTAGCTGGCGAGCGATCCCAGTCCGCGGCAGAGAACAAGACAGCAAGCGAGCGTACGAAAAAATTTTCATTTGTTTTCTAATTTAATTTATTCTGTTATGAGTTCCCGAATTGCCTTTCATGTTTACCGTACTTAGGTAATTTCTGCTCTTGTCTACCATTTTGGCGTTCGACAGTCGAGTCACAAAACTCCACATACGGCATACATTACTTAAAACAATCCGAGTTCCGGCTAACCGAATTCCCTACATAAAAAATAACTGAGTTAGTAAAAAACAGGTATGCCGGATAAGTTCCTGCTCCGAGTCCCCGAGACCATTTTCGTGTTTCCCACCTTCCCTCTCTTAGCTCTTGACTACCATTTCGGCGTGCGTCAGTCGAGTCACAAGATGATTTCACATGACATACATTACTTTGACTTTGAGAATCGAACTCGGAACTTTCCCGGCATACAAATAATATAAAAGATAGCAACCCGGCAGTCCCCGCGTTCCTTACCGAGATGCCGGTACAAAACAATAAATGAACTTGACAAAACAAAAGTAAAATGGGCACAGAACTAGGCAGTCCCCGGGTTCCTCCCGGGGTGCCTTACTTCCATTAATACTGAAAACCGAGATACATCATACACTGAGCCCTTTATGTGTAAAAGGGTCGAAGTAGAGCTACATTCCATGGACGCTTGGTTTCCTCACCGGATTTGACCATTACACCTTTCCTAGCCTCCTGTGCATCTACAAGGTAATAAGAGTCATTGTGCAATGCCCTGCTTATCACAAAAGGTCCCTCCCATGGAGGTGACAATTTATGCATTCCGGTCGTGCGTTGGATGAGCCTCAGCACAAGATCCCCTTCTCGGAACACCCTCGGGTGCACTTTCCGGCTATGATAACGACGGAGATTTTGTTGATAAATTGCAGATCGAGACAGTGCCAATTCCCTTGCCTCTTCGAGTAAGTCAACATCATCTTCTCGGGCCTCCTTTGCCTCGGTCTCGGTGAACATTGTCACTCTCGGGGAATCATATTGTATGTCGGTCGGGAGTACTGCCTCGGCACCGTATACCATGAAAAATGGCGTGTACCCGGTAGATCTGTTTGGTGTAGTCCGGAGACCCCATAAAACCGCCGGTAACTCCTCTATCCAGCATCCCGGAGTTCTCAATAGTGGCTCGATCAAACGAGCTTTGATGCCGGCCAAGACTAAGGCATTTGCTCTTTCGACTTGCCCGTTTGCTTCCGGGTGTGCAACTGATGCTACATCCAGCCGGATTCCCTTCTCAGCACAAAATCGAGCGAATTCCCCCACAGCAAAATTGGTGCCATTATCCGTGATAATGCTGTGCGGGTACCCGTATCTCAAGATGATGTCTTTCAGGAATTGCACAGCGGTGTGTCCATCACACTTCCGGATTGGCTTGACTTCTATCCACTTGGTGAATTTGTCCACCATAACCAGTATATGTGTCATATTGCCTCTTGCCGGCTTGAACTGCCCGACCATATCCAAACACCATACTGCGAATGGCCAAGTGATAGGGATTGTCTTTAGTGCTGACGTCGGCATATGTATCCGGTGAGCAAATCTCTAGCATCCTCCACACTTCCGGACAATATCTTCTGCTTGTTGCAGCGCAGTGGGCCAGTAGAACCCATGTCGGAACACTTTCGCCACCAGGGCCCGGGATGATGCATGATGTCCACATTCCCCCTGATGTATTTCCAGTAGCATCTCTTGTCCTTCTGCCGGTTCTACACACCTCTACAGTACCTCAGTGACACTCCTCTTGTATAGCTCTTGATTGATGACGGTGTATGCTTTTGACCTTCGCACTATCTGCCGGGCTTCCACTTCATTTTCTGGTAGAGTTCCTTCCAAGATGTAAGCCATAATGGGTTGTGCCCATCCCGGGACAGGTCGAACCGGGAACACGGGAGCGTCTATGTCCATTGGCTCTGCCGACATCACCTCCATCATCATCTTTCTTTGCCTCTCTGAGCACTGTGATGCAGTCCCCGGGTTTGATGTGACGCTCCCGACATCTACTTCCATGGGTACTGCATCTGCACCAGGTTCCTTGGGGATGAAGATAGAATCCGACTCGGGTGAGGGTTGAATAGATGGCTTCCTCAAATGCTCCAGGGCTATCCCGGGTGGGATGGCATCCCGAGATGACCCTAGCTTGGACAAGACATCCGCTGCCTCGTTTTCTCCTCTGGGTATATGCTTGAACTCGCATCCTTCAAAAAATCCGTATATTTTCTGCACATGAAACCTGTATAAGGCCATGTTTGCATCGAGGGCATCCCAATTCCCCGACACCTGTTGCACTACGAGGTCGGAGTCACCAAAACACTCTATCCGGCGGATGCCGATCTCCTTGGCGACGTTCAGTCCATGAACCAAGGCCTCATATTCCGCGACATTGTTAGATGCCCGAAAATGGATTTGCAGTACATATTTCAGTACATCTTGTTTCGGGGAAGTGAGGACCACTCCGGCACCCAATCCGATCTTAGCCTTTGAGCCATCGAAATGCATCCTCCAGAAATTGTAATCCGGCATCGGAGGTTCATACTGCATCTCGGCCTAGTCCACCAAAAAGTCCGGCAGCGCCTGCGACTTGATGGCATCTCGTCTCTCATACGTCGGAGCGTATGGAGACAACTGGATGGCCCATTTGGCTACCCGGCCGCTAGCGTCCTTGCAACCGATGATCTCGGCCAGAGGAGCTTTGCATACCACTGTGATCGGGTGTTCCTGAAAGTAGTGCTTGATCTTGGTCACTGCCATGTACACCCCATACGCCATTTTCTGGTAGTGCGGGTAGTTCTGCTTGGATTCCGAGATCACCTCACTGAGGTAATACACCGGCCTCTGTATCAGCTTGCCCCCTTCTTCCCTTTCTACCACCATTGCCACACTGACTACTCGGTTGGTTGCGGCAATATACAGCAGCATAGGTTCCTTGGGTAATGGGGATGCCAACACGGGTGCTGTTGAGAGCATTCTCTTCAAATCGTTGAACGCCGCGTCAGCCTGCGGGGTCCAAACAAACGTCTTGCTCTTCTTCATCAGTTGGTACAGGGGCAAGGCCTTCTCCCCAAGTCGACTCACAAACCGACTTAGGGACGCAAGACACCCGGTAAACTTCTGCACATCTTTGAGACGCACGGGCAACTTCATGCTTTCGATGGCACGAATTTTACCCGGGTTGACCTCGATTCCCCGGCTTGAGATGAGGAAACCGAGTAATTTCCCCGCCGGAACCCCAAATGTGCACTTATCCGGGTTCAACTTCATCCGGAATCTTCTTAAGTTCTTAAATGTTTCCCTCAGATCATCTATTAGTGAGGCTTTTTCTTTTGTTTTTATGACTATGTCATCGACATAGACCTCGGCATTCCGTCCTATCTGGTCATGCAAACATTTCTGCATGCACCTCTGGTATGTAGCACCAGCGTTCCTCAAACCGAAAGTCATGACACGATAGCAATAAGCCCCATAAGGGGTAATAAAAGCAGTTTTCAATTGATCATCCGGATTCAAAGGTATTTGGTGAAAACCAGAATAGGCATCTAAAAAAGTCAAAAGCTCACTCCCGGCAGTGGAGTCTATCACTTGATCTATCCGGGGCAGTGGAAAGGGGTCCTTCGGGCATGCTTTGTTGAGGTTGGTGAAGTCGATGCACATGCGCCACACCTTAAGCAGGAAGGGATCATCCTTCTTCTTCTCCACCAAGACCGGATTCGATATCCAATCCGGGTGCAGCACTTCCATTATGAATCCCGCAGCCAGCAGTATAGCCAGATGCTCCATGACGGCGGCTCTTCTCTCATCCGAGAGACGCCTAGTTGGTTGCTTCACCGGCTTCGCATCCGGTCGAACAAACAGAGAGTGCTTAGCCAACTCCCTCGGGACGCCTTGCAGATCGTCACTCGACCACGCAAAAGCATCCCGATTCTCACGGAGGAAGTCGACGAGCTCGCCTTCCTATTTGCTGTCCAGGTTGCTGCCAATAATAACTTGACGCTCCGGGTTGCTGGGGTCCACACCCACCTTCTTGGTCTCCTTGGGGGGCTGAAATGAAGCACCCTGCTCCGGGTTCACCATCCCGGGCATTCCGAGTTGGGAGGTCTTGGCCATTGCCACCACCTGCTGGATCCTCTTCTTTTCTTCCACGGTCACCAGAGACTCAGCTAAGCATGACCCCGCCGAGGCACACTCCATGGAGCGCTTGTGGTCTCCCGAGATGGTGATTATGCCGTTAGGTCCCGGCATCTTCATCTTGAGGTAGCCCATGTGAGTTGAGATCATGAACTTGGCCAGGGCTGGCCTGCCGATCAGTGCGTGATATGGGCTTTCGAGGTCCACGACCTCGAACTCCAAGCTCTCAGTTCGGCAGTTCTCCCGAGTTCCGAATAGCACCTCAACCCAGATTTTTCCCATGGGTGAGCAAGAGACGTCGGGCACAATGCCATGGAAGGTTGTCTCGGTAGGCAGCAAGGTGTTCATGGATACTCCCAGCTTCAACATCGTGTCCTTGTACATGATGTTAATGGCACTGCCATTGTCGATCAGAACCCGGCTGAAGCGGACATTGAGGTTGGGTCCGACAAAAGTTGGGTCCACCACCAAGGCATACGCCCCCGGCTTAGGAAAAACCCTGGGGTGATCCTTCCGGCTCCACGTGATCTCCATCTCGGACCAGTGCAAGAACTTGGGCACCGCCGGGATCACAGCATTCACCTCCAGGGCACGCTGCCGCACACTCCTTCGGTCAGTGGGTTCGGTCACGAAGACCACATAGCTTTGATGTGCCTCCCGGTAGTTGCTTTGCTGCTGTCCGGCTTGGTTACTGGGGCCTGCACCGTTGTCGTTCCGAGTGTGCACCACATTCACTGGCCGAGGTGGGGGTCCTCGCGGAGGCGGGTTGATTCGGACAGCGTTGGCCCCTGACGCCGGAGGCGGGGGTCTCGGGATATTGGGCCGAGATGCCGGAGCACTCTGCCGAATAGCTCCCGAGCTGCCTTCCTGTAATGTGCGCTGATACCAGCTGCACTGCCGAGTAGAGTGGTTTGCGGGCTTGTTGGCCTCCAGAGTATGGTAGCAGCATGGCTTGTTCAGCATTTCCTCATATGTCAGGGGCTTCTTTTGTTCCACCCAGGTCTTTTGCACCTCCTGACTCTGACCCCAAGCCGGGCCACTTGTTTTTTGACGCTGACTGTTGCCGGCATCCTCCTGCTCCCGGGTTACTGCTGCGACGTGCTGTGCGGCATTGTGATACTCGGGCTGATTCCTCTTCTGGCCAAAATCCTGGCGATCATGGCTCCTGCTCGGTCCTGAACGCTGAGGTCCCGCATTCCTCCTGTTGGAGTCACCGACATCCACCAGGGGTTGCATGGGATCTCCAAGCGTGTAGGTATCGGCGATGCGCATGGTCTCTGCCAAGGTTGTTGGCATCTTTCTTTGCAACTTCTGCCACAGCATTGAGCCATGCCGGCATCCTTGTGCAAACCAGGAGATGACTTGTGCCTCTACCACTCCTTCGCAAGAGTTGCGAATATTGCTCCACCGGGTAAGGTACTCCCGGTCGGTCTCGTTGCTCCTTTGCCTACAGATGGCGAGCTGTTGAGGCCTGTTAGGCCTTTTGTACGTGCTGGTAAGTTACTGATGAATGCTTCCTCAAAGTCTAACCAGCAGTCTATGCTGCCAGCTCTCAGGTTGTTCAACCAGATCCGGGCAGGTCCTTCCAACATCTGCGGTACGTATCGTACCGCCCATCGTCTGTTTCCACCGGCTATGCTTACTGCAGTTACATAGTCGGTTAGCCAGTCCTCCGGCTTCTTGCTGCCGTCATAGGTCTTGGCACCCCTGTTGAGCTGAAAATTCTGAACAGGTGGTTCCCGCATGATCCGAGGTCCAAAGCAGGCAGGTCCCGGAGGCCCTTGCTCTTCCACTAGCTCGGATTGGTGAATCCTGTCGAGCCGGAATCTGGCATCTGCCAGATTCAGCTGTCTGGTTCCTATCCGAGATCCCAAAGGGTTCTCGTCTGGCTGATACCCGAGCTGCTGCAGTCTCGAATTGCCATCGTTGAGCCTGTTCTGCGCAGGGATCACGGCCTGCCGAGGAACAGAGACGACCTCCCTTTGCGGGTTTCCCTGAACATGAGGAGGGTTTCGGGGTGGATTACCACGGCCGACCGGGTTATTGTTTCCTACACCCAGGTTACCATCCTCACGGGTACTTCCCGCCTGCCCCGAGTTACGCTGCCCGGCTTGCCCGGCTTGCTGGATACCGGCGAAGGCCGGATCATAGGTCTGTAGCTGCTTGTTCTTCCCGGAACCTCGACTCCGGCTCCGGCTCTTGCTCTTGCTTCTGCTCGGATGTGGGGAAGAGGCCTCCCCATCCGATTTCTGGCTATTGGGTCTGGCAGAGTGCACTTGGGATCCTGCCCCGGGGTTCTTCTTCTTGAAGGCCTGATTCTGACGGTTGGCCTCAATCACCAACTCGTTTACTCGCTCCTGCTGCTTGCGTAGGGCCTCACCGGATAAGCCCACCAACTCGGCCATGGCGGCTTCGGCAGCCCTAAGAGTTTTCGCCGGTGAGCTGTACACCGGCTTCCCCGCTGAAATCCGGCTTCCCGTGTGACTGGTAGTGGCTCCACCTGCCAGCTCCTCATTCACCATTCTTCTTTTCTTGCGCAGATCCGCGATGAGCTTGTCCCGAGAGTCTATCTTAAGAAATCCATGAGCTGCATTGTACTCCCGGAGGCTAGCATTGAGCTCGCGACGGATCTCGGCGATCTCCTGCGCTTCTGCGAGTAGCAACCTCCGCTGCTCCTCCAAGTCAGCCGAGGTGGCCTGTGTATCTGCTTCAGCGGCCACAGGTACAGTTAACTTGGCCACCAGGCCCGAGAGGGGATCCGGACGACGTCGCGGCTGTGACGGCTGCGGATCGCCATCCCGGGCCGCATCTCTTTCCTGAGGAGGTTTGGCCAAACGAATGTGGCCGCTCCCGCTATCGTCGTCAGCGTCCTGGTACTCCTCCTATGTTGCCCCGACCATCATCACCGCGACGGAACTCGGGGGGCGACCGGCACGCAGACCCCGAGCAGCGCAGAGCATGGGAGGGTCCTCAGCTTCCAGGACCATGTCCGGGTAGCTACAGATAACTTCGGTGGCGACGTAGGTGGTGAAACCACCAAAGTCAATCAGACATCCGTTCACCAGAAAGGGTCTGTTCCGGAAGCACCCTGCGTTGTCGCAGACGAAGTCCATCTCCCCTAGCCTTACGACTAGGCCAGAGAGAACCCAAACGTCGAAATGAACGGGGGAGCCCGTCCGGATGTGTACACCAGCCAACGCCTCTGTCAGCCCCACGGTGGGCGCCAACTGTCGTGGTGGTGTCACAGCAGATGCCATAGGATGGCTAATGTGTGGGGCCGATGGACGTTGGTGGATCCGGGGAGGGATAGCGAGCTGAATAGCCCACACGAGGAGGAACCCGGTATAACCGAGTTCTCCTAAGAACTGGAAATAACAGCAATACGATGTAAGGAAGATCTAACAAACAACAACAAAGGCACGAAGGCACACAACACACACACGATGTACCCAGGTTCAGGGCCCTCGTGAGGAGGTAACACCCCTACTCCTGCCTTTCCTCTCTATATAAGTGTGGTACAAAGACTACAACTTGCTCGTAAATCTCTCCAAGTGAAGAACAAGTAGTGCTAGAAGAACTCAAGGTATGAGGAAGTAAAAGCTCTAGGAGTGAATGCAACTATAACTTTGGCTCCCAAGTTGGTCCTCCTTTCACTGAAGCAGTTATGGCGCCTTATATAGGGTCTCGGCCAGGAAGGCCGGTAACCCTAAACTGGCTTGACCCCACCGGACAGACCTAGCCGGCATGTCGTCACCGGCTAGTGCGACCTAGTTGCCGCGCTATCCGGTGTAGCCCCTTCGTCATCATCTCGCCAAGGACAGCAGGCGCCGTCCTGGACCATCATTGTCTCCCTGTCAGAGACAGGACATGTCTTTGCCCATCCCGAATAGCCTTTTCCGGATTGCCGGGCTAGGCATGTCAGGTCTTGCCGTACCGTTGTCGTACCGGCTGACGCGCTCCCGTGTCAGGCGGGAGGTGACCATGCTTCCGTGTCAGGCGGGAGGTGACCATGCTTCCGTGTCAGGCGAAAAGGTACTTCCTCCCGCATCAGGCGGGAAAGCCTGCTGCAGACCGTTGACGGCCTACCGGGATCCCGCATGCCGGCTACCTCCTTGCTTGCCTCCGTGAACCTCTCCTACATAAGATCAAGATTGAGACAGGTACTCCGGTTAGCTCTTACCCGGACCACCTATCCGGTAATACCAAATACACCTCCTTCCGGGAGTCTCCTCGGAGCCCGAGATCCGAGATCCTTTCCGAAGGTGTCCGAGTTCGCCTGTGGATGTGCATCTCTAGGCCTAGCCTCCCGAAGATGTCTTAGCCTCTCAGCAAAGACATCTTCGAGAAGCTAGTTCTTAGAGGAACCATCCGCTGATGCTTGTGTTGCCATTGTGAGGGCTGGGGGTGTCTATTTATAGTTGCTGGAACTGACCCTTGCGCCTGTCAGGAGGCACTCTGCACTCTACCAGCGCTCAAGGGTCAAGTTGCCCCTTCAGCACACCAGGGGGTGTCCCTTGCTCATGCCAAAGGTCAAGTACTGTTGGCACACTGCTGAGATATTCCGGGATCTGCCCCTACCCGGGGGGCAGCCCCCCGACAGCGTCACAGTTCTTTCCTTTGTTCTTGCCGTGGTTATGGTTCTTTTGCACCATGTTGGCGCTAGACTGCCTTCGCCACCTCTCTCAGCAGTGTCCTTAGCCCGAGCCTTCTCCTCAACATCAAGGGACGCTATCAGGTTTTCAACCGATATCTCATGTCTCTTGTGTTTGAGAGTTGTGGCGAAGTTCCTCCATGAAGAGGGCAATTTTGCAATAATGCACCCGGCCACAAACTTGTCAGCTAAGGCAGAGTTAGCGTGCTCAAGCTTCTTAGCAATGCACTGTATCTCATGAGCATGTTCGAATACAGAATGGTTGTTAGCCATCCTGTAGTCATGAAAGCTCTCCATGATGTACAGTTCACTGCCAGCATCTGCTACACCAAACTTAGCGCTCAGTGCCTCCCAGAGCTCTTTGCCATCTTTAATGTGCATGTACACATCAAACAGCTTGTTGCTAATAGCACTCAGAACGAGTCCCACAAAGGCAGTGTTGGTATCCTTGAACTTGTTCTTATCATCGTCAGATATAGTTCCTTCAGGTAAACCCTCACTAGACTCGAACACTTTCAGAAGTCGCAACCATAACGTGGTTTTGATCTGTCATCTCTTAAAATCCGCTCCTGTCAATTTTTTCGGCCTCAGCGCATCAGATAGATGTCCCATGTTTAATTCAGTAATTGCCTATAACACATATAAGGTTTTTGGATTGTTGGATTTTAGCCACAATTTTCATAATTAATTTCAGTATATTAAACATTACTACAACTACTACTAGCATGTTAATCTCGCAAATACTACAAGTATTAATTAACACAAACAACATCAATACATCTATTCACGTAGGCATACTGACGAGGGATGTCCACATCAATACCCATGGTTACTAGCATAGGGTAAGAGTTATGAGGTAGAGAACGAGTAGTGTTGTTAGATTCGTCAGCTGACGAGCAAGAATTACCCAGATTCGAGTCCCAAGTAAGGTAAAACTGTACTCTACGGGTCCTACGCCTCCGACATCTACACTTACCTCTGCATCATGAAGGTACAGTTCGACCCCGCGGCGCCTGATCTTTCCCGTCTGCGATTCGAGTGACGAATCACTTGCGGGCGTTCACTGGATCATGGGAATCATGGCGCAACGATTTGCCTTTTCCGTAGGGGTGCCAGGTCGCAGGACACCACGTGAGTATTACCCTCCCTTTGTCTTTCACTATTCAGCAATTAGGAAATCTGAGTAGTGATATCTCTTCTCTTTTCATGGGCAACGACGGGATGGACGAAATTTTCTTATTCTTTTTTGTGGGCAAAAGCATATGCTAGCGAATTTTGTAATAGAAGAGCGACTTGACTGCCAGGCTGATAAAAATGTGTTATGAATCTGATATCAGGGCCGTGGAGCACTACGACATTGTTGGCATCCAGCCATGCTCACGGACAGCACCGACCTCAGCTACTGGCTCAACTGGAAGTTCTTCTCTGCGCCACCTGTGTCTACTCATGCATGGCCTTGGCGTGCTTCTTGATCTTGAAGTACGAGGGCGGCAGTTCGCCAGCCGGCAATTACGACGACGGAGAGGAAGCGTGGCCACGGGTTGGACCGGGTGTTGTGTACCTTGACGACTGCTGGAAGCCCTGCCTTAAGCAGATCCATCCCGTCTGCCTCCTGGCTTTTTGCCTTGTGTCCTTCTTCGTCATGGCTTCCATAATTATTTATGATGTTATTGTCGATGGATGGAGCGTCTTCCTATATTACACCCCGTAAGCAAGCACCCTTCTTGGTCATATGGGATGTTACCAGGTTTTTTTTTTTTTGAGGGAGGATGTTACCAGGTTACAAGTGCTTATTTCACCGTGTGTGAAACTGTGAATGATTAAAGCTCAACCACATCAGCGAAGGTAAATAAATATTCCACACCGGAACTTTATAGCTACCAGCTTCATCTAACATAAATGTATTCATAACCAGCAGCTTCAGTTATTCACATGGATGTATTTATTCAGAGAAAAACCTTAATCTCTACTACTTATTAAAAAGCCAACTTTAGTTTCGCTATAGCCACCCAGAACAAGTTTACCCAGGTGAATCTGGACCATCAGATCCAACCCACGAAAACAGATCAAACGACACAGCATAGATCTGACCAAAGCAACGAATCACGTGAATCCTGTCGACCGGGTAGAGAATTTTCCTTCCAGTCCCCGCCCCATGTCCGCGTACCCTAAGCTTGCGTTTGGATGCCGACCTGAACATGAGTCGGGTGGAACCATCCCCAATATGTATGTGTTTGGTAGCAACAGCCCTGGATGAACCGCCCACGACATGGGAATATTCGCCGCAGATGCTGAATCGATTGGGTCGCCAAAATCGGTTGAACCATTCGGCCCACTTCGCGTAACCAGCTATTCTCCTCGCTAATTCTCATCTCCTGGCGCTAATCGTCTCCTTGACCTCTGACCTGTTGGTTGTTGCTGCATCCTCGACCTCCGGCCTGTACCTCGGTCCTTGACCTCAAACCTCGACCAGCTTCTTCTGGGCCGACCGGTCGCAGCCCGCACTGGCTGCCAGCAAGCAGCTCGTGTGGTCAGCGGCAGTAGCAATGCGCGGAGAGCAGACCGGCGAGGATGCCAGGGCGCATCTCGTGTGAGTCTCGTCCATGGCGGCGGCGCACGGAAAGCAGACCGGCAAGGTAGCAAGGGGAAGCTCGTGCTTAGTCCCGTCTGCAGCGGCGGCGCGCAAGAGCGGACCAGCGAGGTCGCATGGAGCAGCTCGTGTGTGGAGTCTTGTCCGCGGCGGCGGCGCACGGAGAGGTGCTGGTCCCAGGGAGCGGATGCCGGCGAGGTAGCTCGACCCATCTAGCCCATGGTTGTCCGGCATATGGTGTTTCGTTCCGGCCGTAATGGAGGGAGAAGAGAGAGCAGCGTAAGCTGCGTAACCACTTGTCAGTCACCTACTAATCATTTGTTAACTAAAACACATCTCGTCCCATTTCCTAAAATTCTTGCAACCCAACAGGAAACGAGATTATCCCTGCGTGGACCATCCGACCCCCAAAATCTGGGCCATCCCAACCCATCCCTCTAAATCCACAAACCAAACACACGCTAACACTCCCAAGCCCTACCGCTCGGGGCCTGCCTCACCTGCGCGCGCTGCCCAACACGCCGCCTCCTGCTCCACGGGATCCGCCGGCACGCCCAAGCGGAAGCGCGTGGCGCTCAGCGAGCTCCCCACCAACGCCGGCGTCGTCCTCCGCCCGCCGCCGCACCACTACCACGTTAAGCCCGCCAGGCCCTCAGATGCGGATGAGGAGGAGGAGCTCGTGGACGGGAGCAGGTGCGCGTCCACCTCGCCGCCTGCCTCCGCGAAGGAGGAGGCCCCCTGCTATGGCGACTCCCAGTGTAGCGCCCCATCTTTTAAATAAAGATGGAACACCTGTGTTATGTGCCAGTCCCTGGATCACTGCCAGCACCACAGTACAAAATATATAGTATCATTGCATAAGTATCAAATTACTACAACGAGATCCAAAAATAGCTAAGTATAGCTTTATTACAAAGTGCATAGTCATGAAGACTAGCTGAAAAGTTCAGAGTTCACAACGAAAGTAATAGCAATGAGCCTCTTCTTCAAGCATGCGCCACAGGCAGACATTTTGGGTGTAGACTCGAGTCCAAGCTCATTCCTCATCAGAATTACCTGCACATTTGAATATGCAGCCCCCGAAGGAGGTCAATACAATGAAGTATTGGCAAGTGACTATGGTGGATATTTTATGACAAGTCTAAATCTATATGCATATTTGGCTTGGTGGAGTTGTAGGCTATTTTGCAGAAAGCCAGTTTTCTCCTATCTTTTGTAAAACACTTTTGTTTCTCAGAGACTTGGCACCAAGGGATGAAGCCCAAGTGCACCAACAATTCTTTCCTTAGTCAAATTTTACTTTATGAAAACCATGATGAGATTCTTCCGTCCATCCTTGTCCAGTTGCTCGAAGTAGTCCATCACCGGGGACACGGCTGAGTACTCAGATTGTCGACTCTGTAGAGGTTGTGCACTTTCACTTTGAGACTCAATTAACCCAAACATCCTATACACGCGGAGTGTATTAAGGAAAGGAGAGAATTGAGACAAGAACTTTCAGAAGAAGAATGCAACCATACTAGCAAGACCCGTTCCACCTACCAACTCTACATCTGCTTGTCAAGCTGACAGGTTGCACTCTTACAAGTTAGTAATTCTAGACAGAGCCCATTGTCAAAAGGCTGCACGGGAAGCTTCTACACTTGGAGGGACTTAGAAATCTCTTTGTTCCTGGGTGGCCGTCCACAAGTGCGCTTCTGGGTGACAACCACCATACTCATGGCCCTAAGTGGAATAGAAATTCATCCTAGGCAAAGACAACCACAAGCATGGTCCCAAAAGCCACTCAACATAAACCAAACAACCAATTCCACCCAGGTGTGCATTTAAAGTTTTAACACTTAGCAATATTTCTATAACATGGTAAGTAAACACTTTTTATAGCATAGCTAAGCATCTAATAAAACTTTTGGTGGCTGCATGGGAAGGGGTGTCTACACACTATTAGGATATTTTCAAAGTGTAAACTAACTTAGCATTATAAGATAGTTCAAAATTTCCCTATCATGCATACTACTCAAAATCTACTAATAATGCATATAGAAAACATTGGGTAGATTATGAATGTCACTTGCCTTGGTAGCAAGAGGAACAAGCACAGCAAGAATAACAATCACAAGGGCCTTCCTCCTCTTCACAATCTAGAGACAAACAATAAAACTAAATAAACATACAACACAACACTTAAAAATATCAAGACAAAATATGTATGCATGCTTGATATGCAATGAACTTGACAAGACAAAAATAATTATCATTTTATTTCCTCTGTTATTAATGCATGAATGCAACGATCAATATTTTAATATTTTATTTACTCATTTAAAATCTTGAGCATAACATAGAAGTTTTAAGTTCTAAAACCAATTTCCTTAATTCTATTATGAGAAGTTTTCAAATAAAACTCATGTTACACTCTCTGGACAGAGGGCATTAATAAACTTCTAAAACAATTGGATTTATTTGGAAAGAATTTTTATTAATTAAGTTATAGATTTAATATCCGAAAGCTAAACAATTAAATTCCACAATTTAATATACACTAAAAGGACAAACTAATGAAACCATACTAAACTACACGAGCAGAGCTTCACGTGGATATAAAATTCATCAAATTTGGATGAACAGATAGAAAGTTATGAATTTTATAAGTTTGTATTGTTTTCTGTTTTTAAAACAAATTTTGAGCCGAAATAGAAAATTAAAGAGGCCACGCGGCGCGCTCCGATTGGATGGTACCGGTTCGCCGCGGATCGCGAACGCGAACCGTCCGATCTACTTTAAAACGGGCGCTCAGAATCGACTGATCTAGATCCATTGGATCTAGATCCAACGCTTCACGCGACTCGGGCCAAAAGCGGGCGGCGCGACGCCGGAATTCATCCGAGCGCGGCGGCGCCATCGCCGGAGTTGCGGCTACGGCTAACAGAAGCAAGATCGGAGGGGGTTTTTGCTCACCACTTGATGCGGAACGTCGTGGCGAACTCTATGGCGCGGTAGGTGCGGTCGAGGTGGTCTGCTCCTCCCCTTGCGTGCTCGTCGGAGATGAACGGCGGACGGTGGCGTCGGGTCGTCGACGGATACGTCGCCCTGGTGCATACAAAGAGGTCGGAGCAAGCCCGTTAGGTGCGTACGAAGGCAGGGAGTTGCTGAGGGATGTTGGGGTGGTGCTCGGGGCGCCGTACTCACCGGAACGGAACGAATCGCGGCGGCGGCAATGGCGGACGGAGGCTGACGGTTTCTGAGCAGCCTGGGGGCGATCTTTTAGGGTTTTGGGGTTCGGGAGGAGGCGGCGGAGGGGGGGTTTATATGGGGAAGGAGGGAGCGACTAAAACGCGATTTTCCAACGGATTTTGATCCGGATCAAAATAGGGTTCGGTGAGTTCGTGTTCGTCACGATTTGGGGATGAAGATGACAAGTGGGTCCCGTCTGGAAGTGAGAGAGGTGGGGAGGTGGGCTACGCGGCTGATTTGCTGGGCCGTTTCTTCGTGCGCGCGCGGCAGATAGCAGAGGGGCTCGGCCCAGTTAGCTTGAAACACATTTTTTTCTGTTTGAACCTTTTCCAAACAATTTGATTTTTAAAGCTTATCAAAACATTTCAGAAAAATTCATAAAATATGTTTTGAAAAGCTAATTTAATTTAGAACTTTTTGATATCATTTTGCTAAATAAATAAAATAATAAAATACAGATTTTTATAAGGAGCTCAATTAGACCTCTTTATTGAAAACAACTTCATTTAAACTTATAATTAAAATTCAAAATATTCTTGTATGTGATTTCAAAGCCATGCCTATATGATGCATGATGCATGATGCATGATGCAAGAATGCAAGGTTTTAAATTTTTGAGAAATTTGGGATGTTACAGACTAACCCCCTTAAGAAGAAGCTCGCCCTCGAGCTTCGGAAAGGTTAGCAAATAGGTGTGGGTGGTCTTCTCGGAGGTCATCCTCTCGTTCCCAGGTGGCTTCGTCCTCGGTGTGATGATTCCATTGGACTTTGCAAAACTTGGTGGTTTTGGTACGGGTGACTCTTTCTGCTGTCTGTAATATCTTGATGGGCTTCTCTTCGTATGTCAGGTCACTCTCCAAATTGTACCTCCTCGAGGGGTACAGTATCCTTTAAAGGAACTCCCATCATCTCGGGATGACATTTCTTCAACTGACTGACATGGAACACATTATGAATAGCAGACAGCAATTCGGGTAGTTCTAACTCATATGCCACTTCACCTTTGCGCGAAAGAATTTTGAATGGTCCAATGAATCGAGGTGCTAACTTTCCTTTGATTCCAAACCTTTTCACACCCCGAAGTGGTGACACTCTTAAATAGGTTCTATCACCCACTTCATAGGTGACTTCTCTACGCTTGGAATCTAAATAGCTTTTCTGGCGTGACTGTGCTATTTTCAATCTGTCCTTAATCAGCCTGACTTTCTCTTCAGCATCCTGTATTATATCAGGCCCAAAGAAACTCCGTTCTCCTACACCACTCCACAACAGTGGGGTTGTGCATTTCTTTCCATATAAGGCTTCAAACGGTGCCATCTCAATGCTGGCTTGGTAACTGTTGTTGTAGGAGAACTCAGCGTATGGTAAATTATCATCCCAACTAGATCCATAGTCGAGCGCACAAGCTCTTAACATATCCTCTAAAATCTGATTCACTCTTTCAGTCTGACCATCTGTTTGCGGGTGGAAAGCCGTACTGAATTCCAATCTGGTTCCCAAAGATTCGTGCAACTGCTTCCAAAAATGAGAAGTGAACTGGGTCCCCCTATCAGACACGATACTCTTAGGAACGCCGTGAAGGCACACAATTCTCTTCATGTAAATATCGGCTAGCTTTGCACTAGTATAAGTGGTCTTCACAGGTATGAAGTGAGCTATTTTGGTTAGGGACATACAATAACCCAAATAGAATCATAACCCGATCTGGTCCTTGGTAATCCGGTGATGAAATCCATCCCAATAGAATCCCACTTCCAATCCGGTACTTTCAAAGGTTGTAAGAGTCCTGCTGGTTTCTGATGTTCTGCCTTTACTCGACTACATACATCACACTTAGCAATATATTCTGCTATTTCTCTTTTCAGATTATTCCACCAAAATCTCTCTTTCACATCCATATACATCTTGGTATTTCCCGGATGAATAGAATAAGGTGTCTCATGAGCTTCTTGCAGAATTAATTTCCTAATATCAGGATCATTGGCCACACATACACGTTTTTCAAACCACAAAATCCCCTGCTCATCCTCATGAAATCCTTTAGCTTTTCCGGCTCTTAGATTGACTTTGATCTCCTCTATTTCCTTGTCTCCTTTTTGAGCTTCATGTATCTTGTCCATCAAAGTGGGATGTACAACTAATGAGGTTACAAACCCTTCAGGTACTACTTCCAATCTGAGGTCCTTGAATGCCTTGCATAAATCCTCGGGTAATTCTCCTGCCGTAAGGCCATTCACATACACTTTACGACTCAGAGCATCTGCTACCACATTAGCTTTTCCCGGATGGTATTGGAGACTTAGATCGTAATCTTTAATAAGTTCCAACCATCTTCTTTGTCTCATGTTCAATTCCTTCTGTGTAAATATGTACTTCAAACTTTTGTGGTCCGTGAATACCTCACATCTTTTTCCCATCAGGTAGGGTCTCCAAGTTTTCAGGGCATGCACTACTGATGCTAACTCGAGATCATGAGTTGGATAATTTGCTTCATGTTTCTTGAGTTGTCTAGAGGCATAAGATGCCACTCTGCCTTCCTGCATCAACACACTTCCCAAGCCTTGGCGTGAAGCATCACAGTATACTTGGAATTCCTTCTCCAAATCAGGTAAGCATAGAACTGAGGCTGAAACCAGACGTTTCTTCAACTCCTGAAAACTGGCTTCGCATGCCTCCGTCCACTCAAATTTCTTCTCCTTCTTTAATAATTCCGTCAAGGCCTTGGCAATCTTGGAGAAGTTTTCAATGAATCATCGGTAGTATCCTGCTAGGCCCAGAAAACTTCGTAATTCACCAACATTCTTCGGCGGTTCCCAATTAGTTACAGCTGAAACTTTTTCAGGATCCACCGCTATACCTTCCTTGGACACAACATGGACTAAAAATCCGACTTGTTCTAACCAAAACTCACAATTGCTGTACTTGGCATACAACTTATGTTCACGTAGTCTCTGCAATACCAGACGCAAGTGCTCTTCATGTTCTTTGTGACTCTTGGAGTAGATTAGAATATCATCTATGACCACTACCACAAACTTATCCAGAAAATCCATGAACACTTTATTCATCATATTCATGAAATAGGCTGGTGCATTGGTTAATCCAAAAGGCATTAGTGTGTACTCATAAGAGCCATATCTCGTAACAAATGCAGTTTTGGGTATATCCATTTCTCTAACTTTCATTTGGAGGTACCCCGATCGAAGATCGATCTTTGAGAAAACACAAGCACCTTCCAGTTGATCAAATAGTTCATTTATCTTGGGTAACGGGTACTTGTTTTTGATAGTTTGCTCGTTTATATCTCTATAATCCGTGACTAGCCTCTGGGTTTGATCCTTCTTTTTAACAAATAATACTGGTGCTCCCCATGGCGATGAACTTGGACGAATGAATCCTTTCTGGATATGCTCCTCTAGTTGCTTCTTGAGCTCCTTCAATTCATCGACGGCCATAGGATAAGGTCTTTTAGCTATTGGTCCTGTTCCCGGCTTCAGTTCGATGAGAAACTCTACATCTCTATCGGGTGGCATTCCCGGTAGTTCCTCCGGAAAAACATCTGGGTATTCCTTGACAATAAGCACATCACCAAGGCTAAACCCCTTAAGATAATTTAGCCTAACCTTCTTAAGTTTGAAAGTTGATCTGAACTTAATCTTCCTTTTCTCTGGGGTGGTGAGGGTGATTGCTCTATTTGCACAGTCTATGATTCCTTCAAAACGCGTCATCCAATCCATTCCGATGATAACATCCAATCCTTGGGTTTCTAGGATGACTAAGTCTGTTGGAAAGGTGTGTTTTCCGATTTGCAAGTCTAACTGCCTACACCCGGAATTTACTATCATCTCTCCTCCAGGTGAACTTACCCTAATAGGTTTTCCTAGACTTTCCTCAGCTAACCCATGTTTGTTTACAAAATCTCTTGATATGAATGAATGAGATGCTCCAGTATCAAATAAGACTAATGCTGGAAAGGAGTTGAGCAAGAACGTACCAATCACAGCATTAGGTTCATCATGAACTTCTTCCACATTGATGTGGTTCACTTGTCCCTTTTGGAAAGGATTGGGCTTGGAATTTTCATCAGCTTTCCTCTCTGGGCATTCCGTTGCATAATGTCCTGTCTTCTTGCACTTGAAGCAAGTCACATTAGACAAGTCCTTCTTCCCTTCATAGTTAGGACGGTGATTACCATTCCCATGATTATGGCCATGGTGATGGTTTCCCTTGGATCCACCATTATTTCCATTGTATCCTCCATTATTTCCTTTGTATCCTCCATTGCTTCCTTTGTATCCTCCATTATGGTTATGACCATGATGTTTTTGGCCACTACCAGTGTTGGAGTGATTCCAGGGTTTATGGCTACTGACTTCAGAGGTGTGTTGTTTCTTATATGTCCCTTCAGAATGAACCTTACTTGCACTGAACTTCCTCTTCCTATTCTCTTCCTTTCTTATGTTGTTGTCCAGGGTGATAGCTTGATCCAGCAGAGCTTGATAGTTTGGAGTATATGCCACAGACAAAGGTATCTTCAGTTCTCCCTTAAGTCCATTGAGGAACTTTTCCTTCCTCTTTGCATCGGTGTCAATGTCCTCTGGCGCATACCTTGATAGCATACAGAAGTCATCCATATACTCCTTCAGAGTTCTACCTCCTTGCCTCAAGCTGCGAAATTCCTCTTTCTTCAGGTTCATTATACCTGAGGAGATGTGAGCATTCCGGAAACCTTCCTTGAACGCATCCCAAGTCATGCCATCCAAAGGATGAGTCACTTGATAATTCTCCCACCACAATGATGCGGGTCCTTCCAACAGGTGTGCAGTGAACCTCACTTTTTCTGCCTCAGAACACTCACAAGTTACTAAGTCCTTGTTGACTGAACGGAGCCAATCATCCGCCACTATTGGTTCAGTAGCAGAGGAGAACTTATTAGGCCTAAGCCTTAGGAATCTAGCAAGTCTGTCCACTAGGGGTGGTGGTGGAGGTGGCGGGTTGTTGTTGTTGTGGTTGTTGTTGTTGTTGTTGTTGGTTGCTGCAATGAATTGAGTCATCATATTCATCAACTGAGCTTGAGCGGCCATCAGTTGTTGCATGGCATCATCGTTGTTGGTATCACGACGAGGAGGCATCTGTAGGGTTTTCAGCATAGATGAGTGGAAGATAGACATAACTAAGAGAAGAAAAAAAAATCCTACCCATGCACAAAGCAACCAAGTCAACACAAACCACTCAAAAGACAACTAAAAAAAAAGTCTACTTAGCAAATCGAAACAAGTATTCTAAGTTGATTTAATAAAACAACAGAGTCTGCAAACCAATCATTCTATCATTGTCACACCACAAGTTGGAGATCAATGTTTTTAAAAAGAACGACGAACTAAACGAGGGAGAACATGGTGGTCCAACTACTAAGTCTAAACTTCGTCCATGACGTCCCCTTCATCTTCTTCGACTTCCTCGATGGTGATGCCTTCCTTCGTAAGGATCTCCTTGTAGTCATTCACCTCCTTCTCCTGTAACATTGTCGTCTCACGGTGCAGGGTCTCGATCGCTTCCTTCTCCAGGACTTCAATCTTCTCTTGCAGCATTCTCTTCTCACGGCTTAGAGTCTCGATCAAATCTCGATCAGCTTCGAACTCGACGTCGTTGCTCAGAATTTCATCCTTCAAGGTCTTGATCTCCTTGTTCTTGTCTCTAATTCTCTTTTCTTGATTTTGGAACTTCTTCTCTTGAGCTCGGAACTTCTCCTCTTGAGCGTTGGCCACCTCTTCTTGGGCTTCGATCTTCTTTTGAGTCTCCTTGACTTGTGCCATTATTTCATCATTCTTCAACAGCTTGTTGCGCCTATCCTCTTCGAGTTGCCAGAGGTGAAGTTATATGTCTTGGAGATATGGGTACAAAGGTTCTGGTTTGTTTTTGTCTTCCTCGCTAACAAGGTAAGGAATCCCATGTTCGTCACGTTGGCCAAGGTTAGAAAAGTAGTGGTCTTTTAACTCCTCCTGGAATTGCCAGCAAAGACGTCCTATTAGCTCCTGCGTGACGAGATTCAGTCCTTTCTCCAAGGAGTCACTAATCGACTTGTACTGGATGTCTTCGGTCTTGGGTTCAGTCTGGCGCCCTTGTTGGTAAAGGCGAATTCCCCATAAGTCTTCTTTGTTGAAATGCTTCACCTGGCTTGCCTTGATGATGGGTGTTGGAAGTGCCAACAGTTCTACCAACTCTAGAAGATATCTTCCAAAGCGCATGTCCTTGAAGTCCTCCGCGGTTTGATACATGAAGAACGACATCCTTAAGTGATAAAGGTAGAGTTTGTTAAAACAAGACAAAGGTAAGATATACTAGTTGTGGTGTACTTAAGTACTTAGAGAAAAATGAGTTCTTTTCTAAAAGGTGATCAACACTATTATCAACTCTTTGTAAGTCGGATATTCACTATAGTGAGAGAGACAAACACCCGGCCAGCCACTTATAATTGTGGAACAGGTCTCATGTACGCGGACATGTAAGGTTAGTCCCGGGCCGCTTCATCCCACTATGCCGCTAGGATCCAACATACTTCAAAGATGGTAATATTATGATCAAAAAGAGGCTTAACCAATCCTAAGGGCTCGAACCTACATGCAACACTTTTGCTCTGATACCATTTTGTAGCGCCCCATCTTTTAAATAAAGATGGAACACCTGTGTTATGTGCCAGTCCCTGGATCACTGCCAGCACCACAGTACAAAATATATAGTATCATTGCATAAGTATCAAATTACTACAACGAGATCCAAAAATAGCTAAGTATAGCTTTATTACAAAGTGCATAGTCATGAAGACTAGCTGAAAAGTTCAGAGTTCACAACGAAAGTAATAGCAATGAGCCTCTTCTTCAAGCATGCGCCACAGGCAGACATGTTGGGTGTAGACTCGAGTCCAAGCTCATTCCTCATCAGAATTACCTGCACATTTGAATATGCAGCCCCCGAAGGAGGTCAATACAATGAAGTATTGGCAAGTGACTATGGTGGATATTTTATGACAAGTCTAAATCTATATGCATATTTGTCTTGGTGGAATTGTAGGCTATTTTGCAGAAAGCCGGTTTTCTCCTATCTTTTGTAAAACACTTTTGTTTCTCAGAGACTTGGCACCAAGGGATGAAGCCCAAGTGCACCAACAATTCTTTCCTTAGTCAAATTTTACTTTATGAAAACAATGATGAGATTCTTCCGTCCATCCTTGTCCAGTTGCTCGAAGTAGTCCATCACCGGGGACACGGCTGAGTACTCAGATTGTCGACTCTGCAGAGGTTGTGCACTTTCACCTTGAGACTCAATTAACCCAAACATCCTATACACGCGGAGTGTATTAAGGAAAGGAGAGAATTGAGACAATAACTTTCAGAAGAAGAATGCAACCATACTAGCAAGACCCGTTCCACCTACCAACTCTACATCTGCTTGTCAAGCTGACAGGTTGCACTCTCACAACTTAGTAATTCTAGACAGAGCCCATTGTCAAAAGGCTACACGGGAAGCTTCTACACTTGGAGGGACTTAGAAATCTCTTTGTTACTGGGTGGCCGTCCACAAGTGCGCTTCTGGGTGACAACCACCATACTCATGGCCCTAAGTGGAATAGAAATTCATCCTAGGCAAAGACAACCACAAGCATGGTCCCAAAAGCCACTCAACATAAACCAAACAACCAATTCCACCCAGGTGTGCATTTAAAGTTTTAACACTTAGAAATATTTCTATAACATGGTAAGTAAACACTTTTTATAGCATAGCTAAGCATCTAATAAAACTTTTGGTGGCTGCATGGGAAGGGGTGGCTACACACTACTAGGATATTTTCAAAGTGTAAACTAACTTAGCATTATAAGATAGTTCAAAATTTCCCTATCATGCATACTACTCAAAATCTACTAATAATTCATATAGAAAACATTGGGTAGATTATGAATGTCACTTGCCTTGGTAGCAAGAGGAACAAGCACAACAAGAATAACAATCACAAGGGCCTTCCTCCTCTTCACAATCTAGAGACAAACAATAAAACTAAATAAACATACAACACAACACTTAAAAATATCAAGACAAAATATGTATGCATGCTTGATATGCAATGAATTGACAAGACAAAAATAATTACCATTTTATTTCCTCTGTTATTAATGCATGAATGCAATGATCAATATTTTAATATTTTATTTACTCATTTAAAATCTTGAGCATAACATAGAAGTTTTAAGTTCTAAAACCAATTTACTTAATTCTATTATGAGAAGTTTTCAAATAAAACTCATGTTACACTCTCTGGACAGAGGGCATTAATAAACTTCTAAAAGAATTGGATTTATTTGGAAAGAATTTTTATTAATTAAGTTATAGATTTAATATCCGAAAGCTAAACAATTAAATTCCGCAATTTAATATACACTAAAAGGACAAACTAATGAAACCATACTAAACTACACGAGCAGAGCTTCACGTGGATATAAAATTCATCAAATTTGGATGAAGAGATAGAAAGTTATGGATTTTATAAGTTTGAATTGTTTTCTATTTTTAAAACAAATTTTGAGCCGAAATAGAAAATTAAAGAGGCCACGCGGCGCGCTCTGATTGGATGGTACCGGTTCGCCGCGGATCGCGAACGCGAACCGTCTGATCTACTTTAAAACGGGCGCTCAGGATCGACTGATCTAGATCCATTGGATCTAGATCCAACGCTTCACGCGACTCGGGCCAAAAGCGGGCGGCGCGACGCCGGAATTCATCCGAGCGCGGCGGCGCCATCGCCGTAGTTGCGGCTACGGCTAACAGAAGCAAGATCGGAGGGGGTTTTTGCTCACCACTTGATGTGGAACGTCGTGGCGAACTCTATGGCGCGGTAGGTGCGGTCGAGGTGGTCTGCTCCTCCCCTTGCGTGCTCGTCGGAGATGAACGGCGGACGGCGGCGTCGGGTCGTCGACGGATACGTCGCCCTGGTGCATAAAAAGAGGCCGGAGCAAACCCGTTAGGTGCGTACGAAGGCAGGGAGTCGCAGAGGGATGTTGGGGTGGTGCTCGGGGCGCCGTACTCACCGGAACGGAACGAATCGCGGCGGCGACGGCGGCGGACGGTTTCTGAGCAGCCTGGGGGCGATCTTTTAGGGTTTTGGGGTTCGGGAGGAGGCGGCGGAGGGGGGGTTTATATGGGGAAGGAGGGAGCGATTAAAACACGATTTTCCAACGGATTTTGATCCGGATCAAAATAGGGTTCGGTGAGTTCGTGTTCGTCACGATTTGGGGATGAAGATGACAAGTGGGTCCCGTCTGGAAGTGAGAGAGGTGGGGAGGTGGGCTACGCGGCTGGTTTGCTGGGCCGTTTTTTATTGCGCGCGCGGCAGATAGCAGAGGGGCTCGGTCCAGTTAGCTCGAAACACATTTTTTTTCTATTTGAACCTTTTCCAAACAATTTGATTTTTAAAGCTTATCAAAACATTTCAGAAAAAATCATAAAATATGTTTTGAAAAGTTAATTTAATTTAGAACTTTTTGATATCATTTTGCTAAATAAATAAAATAATAAAATACAGATTTTTATAAGGAGCTCAATTAGACCTCTTTATTGAAAACAACTTTATTTAAACTTATAATTAAAATTCAAAATATTCTTTTATGTGATTTCAAAGCCATGCCTATATGATGCATGATGCAATGTAAGGTTTTAAATTTTTGAGAAATTTAGGATGTTACACCCAGCTCTACGGGTCCTACGCCTCCGACATCTACACTTACCTCTGCACCATGGAGGTATAGTTCGACCCCGCGGCGCCTGATCTTTCCCGTCTGCGATTCGAGTGATGAATCACCAAGTAATCCCAAGTCTTCGTCTTCCTCTTCCTGGTATCCTCTACGCAGGCTACTTGATATGTTCTGTTTGCGGGCGTTGACTGGATCATGGGAATCATGGCGCAACGATTTGCCTTTTCCGTAGGGGTGCCAGGTCGCAGGACACCACGTGAGTATTACCCTCCCTTTGTCTTTCACTATTCAGCAATTAGGAAATCGAGTAGTGATATCTCTTCTCTTTTCATGGGCAACGACGGGATGGACGAAATTTTCTTATTCTTTTTTGTGGGCAAAAGCATATGCTAGCGAATTTTGTAATAGAAGAGCGACTTGACTGCCAGGCTGATAAAAATGCGTTATGAATCTGATATCAGGGCCGGGGAGCACTGCGACATTGTTGGCATCCAGCCATGCTCACGGACAGCACCGACCTCAGCTACTGGCTCAACTGGAAGTTCTTCTCTGCGCCACCTGTGTCTACTCATTCATGGCCCTGGCGTGCTTCTTGATCTTGAAGTACGAGGGCGCCAGTTCGCCAGCCGGCAATTACGACGACGGAGAGGAAGCGCGGCCACGGGTTGGACCGGGTGTTGTGTACCTTGACGACTGCTGGAAGCCTTGCCTTAAGCAGATCTATCCCGTCTGCCTCCTGGCTTTTTGCCTTGTGTCCTTCTTCGTCATGGCTTCCATAATTATCTATGATGTTATTGTCGATGGATGGAGCGTCTTCCTATATTACACCCCGTAAGCAAGCACCCTTCTTGGTCATAAGGGATGTTACCAGGTTACAAGTGCTTATTTCACCGTGTGTGAAACTGTGAATGATTAAAGCTCAACCACATCAGCGAAGGTAAATAAATATTCCACACCGGAACTTTATAACCACCAGCTTCAGCTAACATAGATGTATTCATAACCAGAAGCTTCAGTTATTCACATGGATGTATTTATTCAGAGAAAAACCTTAATGACATAAATCTTTCTATTCTGCCTTGAATTGTTCCAGTAATGAACATGGATGTATATATAAAGCTACAACCCTTTAATCATTAGTAAATTGTCAGAAATCATTTTGTTATTAGTTTCTTTGAAAACTACATGGTATTAGTTTCCTGCCAACATAGCAGGCATGCTAAATGTTTCTCTCAGTCAGGATGAAGTGGGCAACAAAACTGAAGATCATCATATCCATTATATCATTCCAATTTGGAATAGAACATGGTTATTGCTCAATGGCTCATTATCCCTAGCAGCATGTGAGTATATATATACTGAGGTGTGTAGCTCTACCTCCCATTAATTATTTTTAGCAGTTAATATATTTTCCACTTTCTTGTGATCCGCAAATTATTTCATTAATTAGTTTGATTTCCTCTGAGATTATTTTGATCATGTGATTTTTTCACATATTGGTACAGTTGGATTTATTTGGGAAGCTGATTTGAATTTGCTCATGTCCATGATAAGGTAACTTGAACTTGAACAGAAAATCTTTCCTGACCAGAGCTTTATTTTTCATTGTCCATGGTTCATATATCCATGAATTATCCATTTGGATGTTATACTCTTTGCAACACTTTACAGACATAAAAGATGCATGTTGTTTTGTGTCTGCACTTTACATCTTGCACACATTACTTTGGGCATCTCAACTGCTTAGATTTGGTTTTTTCTTCATCTCCAATGAAACTGATAGTAGGCATGCATCAGGTTCCTTTTTGTGGTCTCCTAGCCATTTCCGCATGAAAACAAGGCACCCTGATGGTGGAACAACACCGTTTCATTTTCAGGTATTCAGAAATGAATCGCAATATACTTGTAAGCCCACTATAGGTAGGTATGTTGTCAATGCAGTTCTGCTCCCATAAATTTGAAAGATTTTTTGTTCCAAAGCTTAAGGCCAGGATAAGTTTGATCTAGAACACTCTGAGACTGAACCGTTCTTTGATTTGGCTATTTATAATTATTCCATGACGTTTAAGTACATAAATAATTCAATTCTGTCAAACAATACAATGGCACTAGCATGTTATAAGAATGCTAGCAACATACAGCTTTAGTAATATAAGTTATGAATGTCATGGCTTAGTGAGGATGAAGAGGTGCTAGATAAAACATTTGATATTAGAGTGATCAATACACATGCAGTTCAAGGAAATGAAGAAGCTAAGAAAACTGCCTTGACGGTACTCAAGTGTACTAACCTTGAAGCTCAATTTTATTTCTTGCTTGGCGCTCCAATGTGCATTACACGAAAAAACTTGCGTCAATTAATTTCTTTCGTTGATTTGATATTTATATGTTCACTTTTTTACCCGATTTGATACATTCAGCAAGGTTGTATAGTCAGGCAAGAGTGACCTGTAGATTAGTGAATTTCACGGGCCTGCAGCTTTCTGACAGTTCATGACAGTTCGGAGTGACCTGTACATGACAGTACAGATATGTTCCCAGTATGCTTCAGCTTTCTGATTATTCTTTACTTTTAGGCTCTGTTAAACTCTGTACTATAATTGCAGCTAACTTTTTCAGTTTTTCATGAGACCTGTCTAATTATCATCTTGCATGTCAGCTTAACCTGGGAAGAAATATTGGAAGCTGCATGGCTACTCTGATGGCAAGGGAGATGAGTCTCATCTCCTTTTCTTCGGTTGCCATGTTAATTTCTTGGATGGGGCAAAATGGGCAGGCTGTTCTCAGGAGTTTGGAAACTTACAGCTTGATATCAAGCCATTAAAAAACATGGTGAATTATGCTAGACTAGAATAGATAATAACACGAATAGGTCTGTACTCCCAATAGTGCATCACTGTTATATGGATCATTTCTCAGTCTTCATTCATGTTTGTTCAACATATGGCTTTATACTTTTTTAGTACAACTGAAGGGTTTGAGCTGATATTGATACTTTGACATAATGTAGTTTCTTTGTATATTGCAGAATGGCCTCTGCCAAATGAATTATCATCTTTTACAACGCCGAATTTAGGTTAGTTTACATGAACTAGCTGAGAATTAGCGAAACCTGTAAAATTTAGGTTAGTTTACATGAACTATGTGCGTACATAACTACTATGTTAACAGAGACATGTATTGCACGTGCATGTTTATATCCTCACTTTTGTTTAACTTGAAGTAGTATTACTTTTTGCACAATTGTTCTTATTGAAGATATTAAAATTGTAATCATGTAGGCCATCCTGAGGTATTTTGATGTTAAATTATGAAATACTTCACAAGAAATATTTTGCCTGCCGCCCCTAAATAGGTATAAACTACGGTTTGTAAATTAGAATTTGATTTTTAATTTTCTCTTCAAAATGGTGTTGAATTGTAATATTCATGCAAATAATAGATTATGTGCTTTGTGGATTTTAAATGATGCAAGTGTGTGCATTTTATGTTGTTTCGCACAATGCTACACGTTTTTAGTCATGAAATTATGGTTGTGATAACAAGAAAACTCACTAAATTAGTAATTCTATTTGTATTTAAATACGTGCATTGCACGTGCACGGCTACTAATCAATGCTAAATTGTATTAATACATACTTTACTTCTCCAAGTTTTTTTACTGTATGCTTTCCGAACCTTCCTGTAGGCCCCGCTTGGATCGTCGGCTGAGAAAACTGCTTCCAAAAAGAAAGACAGTAATATGTACCATCCTTTGACACCTACATCATGTTAGTTTTTTAAATGCTTCCTCATTTGCACACATGAGATTTCTCTCACAAAATGTTACATAAAGTAGCATAACATTGTAATGTTTTTGTTTTCAGCTTTCTTGTTACGGAATATTGAGTGAATTCAGTTAGAAGGCCAACGGTGTAATATCTAGATTTGTCTTCCTATACCTGTAGGTTCTGAGGGTATTAAGGAGCCTGGAATGATTCATATTTTGTATTTGGATGACATATAACAAATTGAAAGATTCACATTGAACAATCCTTTCTTCTGAATCCCTGATTATTCTGTGAAGAACATGTGCTTGATGGTTGACGGAAAGTAGCTACAAACAAGCCACTTGATCTATGTTGTGTTCTTGTGAGATTATGGAAATGACACTTCGTCTGAATGAATATCGAATCATTTTGGTGTCCTTATTCTTGTACAACGATTCTAATCTATAATTTCTATTACGAGTACATTTGTAGTTTAATCTTTCTCCTAATGTTCATGTGTAGTAATATATCGGTTGACAATGGAAGGCTAATGTAAGAATTTTATACAAGCTAGGCACCTACATAATGATGCCTTTTCAACTTTGATGTTTATGTTAATTACAGTCGATTGGATACTTTGTTTTGTGCATGCCCTATATAATGATGCTTCAGCACGAGAATGTTTATACTACATGTTTGACATATTTAATATTGATCCACTGAAATATTTATGCGCCCGTAGCAGCGCATCGGCATTCAACTAGTCAATATAATTTCAAAGTTATTTGACAAGTTGGATGACTTCTACGGTTCTACCGATAAGAAATTCCACTATCCTACTTTAAAGAATCAAACTATGATAAGGACAGCACTGAATTATCTTGACTTTCCAGCAGGTTCAAACCGTTGACTCCATCATAGGCACAATCTTCATACTCCCATGGCCAATTCCACCTTGCCAGCTCCTGCTCCAGCCACAAATTGCATTATCGCAGCAGCTGCCGAATAAACGCGGACATCTTTGACTTCTGACCACACGATACCATATCATACGGAACGCGGACACTCTGGCAAGAAACATCAGCAATGGCGCCTCCCTCGCGTGCTGTGGTTGCTGATCAGAGTCCTCCTCCTTTCCGGCGCCCCGCCAGCACTGTCGCAGCAGCACTACAGCTCACAGATTTCCGACTGCAACAATAAACACAACGACGCCGGCCTACTGGGCTACTTCTGCGGCAGCGGCGCCCCATCCTGCAACTCCTACCTCACCTTCCACGCCCGTCCGCCCTTCTCTAACCCCGCCTCCATCGCGGCGCTCACTACCTCACGTCCTACAATCATAGTCATTTTGATAGAGGCACTTTTCAATAATGCCTCTCATAGTAATTTTAGGAGGCGTTTTTTTTAAATGCCTCAATTAATTATGCTATCAAAGCCAATTTTATAAGTGCCTTAAAATACCTACCATTTGAGGCAATTATCAATAGTGCCTCAAATGTTTTACTTTTGTAGGCAATTTTATATGCCTCAAATAGTATCATATGTGCCTAAAAAACCCATTATTTAAGGCAGTTATCAAAAATGCCGCAAATGACTATCTTTTAAGGCACTTTGTAAGTGCCTCAAATAGTCTCCAATGGAGGCATTTTCGATGAGTGCCTCAAAAGAACAAGTAATTCCATTCACGAATAATTTGATCTATCAAAGATATATATCTTACTATAAAAATGCATGATTCCACAAAAAAGGCAATCAATTTTTTTTATTGATGAAGATTGTATGTGAATCGCTTAGGGCGTGTTTGGTAGCTCGGCTCTCCTCAAAAAATCTCCCTCCGTCTCGATTTTTTCTATTTGGTAGCCCGGGTCGTACTTCTCCGCCCCTACCCACCTCGCACAGAAATGGCTCTCAGCCAGGCCCGGTAGAGAAGATCAGATCGAGCTTTGCTGCTTGGCCAGACTGAGCTCACCCGAGAAACCGTCTCGCGTCCCGCAACTGGGCCCGCGCCCAACAGGGGTCAACAACCCCCACTCTCGTTTCCCCCTACAAATTGCTCTCTCACCCTCCACCCTCGCACGGCAGGCCACCACCGCCTACTCCTCTCGCACGGACGAGCCCGCACCTCCTCCAGCGCGAGAACGAGCTCGACGCCTTGGCCTCAACGGAGGAGAAGAGGCTCGGCCTCGCCGGCGTGGAGTATACCAGGATCTAGGCCTCACCGGAGCGGCAGGGCACAATGTGTGGCAGCAACTCGCCAGCTCCTCCCGCATGACAACAACTCCCCCCCCCCCCCCCTCGAGCTCGCCGGAGGCGTCAGCAAGGTCAAGCGGCGCCGGATGCGGAGCTCGCCGGATGTAGAGCTCTCCGGATGCGGAGCTCGCCGGATGCAGAGCTCGCCGGATGCACACACGGGCGGCTGCTCCTCTGGCCGGCAGCGTGTAGCCCAAATCCCAGGACTTGATTGTTTTTTTGTTTTGTGTCTGAGGACCCGATTGTTTTTATTTTTTATCTAGGGACTCGATTGCTATTACTTTTTGACTCAGCCCAGCTTACCTCATACAGGCCAGCAAACATGAGCTCAAATCAGCACTGCTGAGCTCATACAACCTACCAAACACCACAGGGTGAAACATATTTGTATCAGATGAGCCTAGCTACGTTTAACCCGTATGAGTTGAGATAGACCATACAGTCTACCAAACACACCCTTACTGAACCAACTAGCCAGAAACGCCTGAGGGACTTAGTCTCAGATTTCAGAAAACCCACGGATCGTTTTGCCCAAACGGTCTGACTAGGGTCCAACCGACCGAGCCAGAACCCACTCCCCTCTCTCTCACCTTCCTCCTCCTCTCGAGCCCGAGCCCTTGTGATGCAGAATCGCCGCCACCGTCGCCGTCGCCCCTCGAATCCGGCCAAGCCCGGCAATCTCCGCTTCTACGCGCCGCTTGATTCTCTACCTTCCCCTCCGCGTCGATTTGAATTTCCCTGCCTGTTGCGGCCGTGGGCGGCCCAAACCCTAGCATTTGGTTACGGTGAAGGTGCGGCAACACCTACTTGTCCAAAGCGCCGCCATCCCCTTCTCTTCTGGCCGCCTCTGCCTGCACTCGCGCCGCCACTGCTCATTCCGTCCGTCGTTGTCCTCCACTCGCGCCTCCGCACACCACGGAGGCTACGCTTAGGCATCCTCCGACGAATCTCGCCGCCGCGACACCCTCGGACACCTACACGTGTGCGTCTGTGGAACCCTATCCGCCATGGCCCGGTTCCCCGTCGCGGCTCCCTGACCCCCGCGTCTCCGGCTGCTTCCCCTCGTAGAACTCACGTGCTCCTGCTCCTACGCATCGACCACGAGCTTCTACCTCGAACCCCCGCGCAACCTCACCGTCTCGGCCTCCCGCTCACTCGAGCAGCTCTCAGGTAAAATCCGGTCTGCCTGATGTTGACCACCTTCACCTGGCTCTGCAATGCCTTTATGCCTTCATTGAGACGGCGTGCTGCTCCTGCTCTGCTCCGAGCTCGCTGGTACAGCACCATGGGGCAAGCTCATGAGCTAGGCATGCAGGGTGTTAGACAGAATGTCCGTGTACTTGTCAAGCAGATAGCAAGCATGCCCTTGTTTCAGTTCTTAGAGCAAGTAATTCGAGTATATTTGTAGCAGCAAGTCATATTCTGGCAGCCTGACTAGAAAGTAGAAAGTAGTTGGATAAGATTTAGAGGCAACCTTATGGTACTGCTACGCTTTTCTCTACCACTGTTTATTATGCAAGTTAGAAGCTAATGGTGTCGTCTGAATAGGATCACTAAGCTATGATAGTATCGTCTGAATAACATCTTAACCCATTTCATCACTATGCGTTGATAGGAGCAGCAGCCTTCATTGAAATTCGTACTTATTTATACTGATAAATTGACAACGACATGTAGCTTATACTACGTGATACAATGCACATAGACCCATTTTACAACTAGAATTGATCAGTCAAACAAAAGTTGTATTCTTAGACAATGAACCATCGACATCTGTGATGGCTATGGCATTTTGCGATTTTCTAAGCTCGGATAGGTTATCACTCACATTTCTTACTTTCATTTTCCCTGCCCGTTTCAGACAAGCAGCTTGGAGTATCACTGAACAACTCTGCTCAGATATGATATCAGACCGTGCTGTCATTTTACTCACTCACAAATTGGCATTCCCCTCCTTGATTTTGTTTGGTGTGTTATCTTCATTCAATCCAAATTAAATTATAGCATGTACCTCCTTTGGTATCATTAGCTGGTTCAGTAAGCGATTCACATACAATTGTCCTGCTGAACGTGTTTAGCTCTGTTGTGCTATTCTCTATTCAGGAAGGCATGGCTGCCCAGCAGTAATTGAGGATGAAGATTGATGTTTGTGTTCCTGGACTACATGTTATCTGTGGCATACCCATTCATCAGCTGATTGCAGCTACAGGTACTGCTACTGCATCCATCATGGCTTCTGTTTCGTTCATGTGATTTCTGTGGACGCACCGTCCTTCGCCTCCGCCGCCTCTGGGGCGGGGAAGCCGCTCATTTGGGCCGACACCGCACAGGTGAGGAGCACATCATGTCAATATTTTTCCTTGAAGAATATATCTTTTATTCTTAGGACAATATTTTGGATACTTGTTTATTTGTAAAACTTGTTATTTATTCTGTTTCTCCACGGATACATATACTTCATATTTATTACGCTGGACCTGCAATATGATTGTTTTTATGTTGTTTTGTTGAACAACTTCACTTTTGGATGCTAAGCTAATTCAACTTTTGAACAACTTCCATTCCTCACTGTAACTTATATTGCGAGTTGCATTTTTTGGGCTTACACTCCTTTGTCATAATATATGACTATGGGAGAATTACTCTTCTGGATTTTCTGTTCTTGCCCAACAATGTAACAAACTGGCTTTTCATGCAGTCATATTTTGACTAACGTTACGCTATTAAGAATTCAACCCATAAAAGCAGGCAGCAACTAAACCAGTATTCCACTTATTATTCTGCAATCTTTCTACCTGAAAGGATACTTGCGGTATTTGTCCAAATGGTACCAGATTGTTGTATATGTTTGTAACGCTCAAATTATGTGTAATCCAGCTCTATTTCTTATGATTTGCTTTAAACTTCTTATACCATTGTATAGCAAAATCTTTCATACATTTGATTAGGGCCTTAATTTCATTATCCATTTCATGAAATCTCTTACAAGCTTTTTATATCAATTGAAAGTGATTTTACAGAATAAAATGCGGACAGTGCCATTTTGCAGCATATCAAGTACTCTGTTTGTAAGAAGTAAGGTTGTTAACTTAAATGTGGAATTTTTTGGAAGGCATATTTCATCACCTAGCATTATACTGTGATATCCCAACTTATTTTACCCATAGTTCTTTCACACTCAGATCACTATTATACTTAAAAATTATTTGCTGTTGTAACCTTGATGCACTTTGGTTGTTTGGTTAGACCACAGTTTTGATTCAATCGTTTGTACATTCCAGTTTTCATGAGTTTCTAAAGCATGAGAGGCTCTTAGCATGGTCGCAAATTCTTACTGATTATCGTATGATACTCTTACCTCGGCTATCATGTATTTAGTATCTCTCACCCTCTTAACTTAATGTTTATCGCAAGAGGCTACCTGCTGCTGGAGCGCCCCGACTTTGTCCTCAGCACCACCACCCGCTTCTACCCCAGGGCATGGGTGAGGCCAAACTCCCGCCACATCTTCCAGCTTTTTGTACCAGCGATTCACAGCTTATATTGTATCCTTGTGTTATAATAGGGGTGTATTTTTAGAGTAGATCTTGCGCCTGGTTAATTTTCCTGTAGTTGTATATGTGTAGTGCATAGGGTGCTTGTTGTTGGCTTCTAAAACATGCCTATGTACCGTTTACATGTTCTTGTCAAACAAGATGAAGTTCCTCATGTAAATACCAGTTTATACTGATGATCATGTGGCTTGCTATGATGTCTCAGTTTGGATGATTTTTTTAGACGAAGGATTGTATGGCTTACGCCCCACAATTGGTGATGTGTCTCAGTTCGACTCGGTCGACGCCGTGGCCGCAAGGTTCGGCGTGGACGCCGGGAGCATCGAGGCGGCCAATCAGCTACGGAGCGACACCACTATATACCCTTCCACTACTCTGCTCGTTCCTGTGAAGTCCCAGCCGAACATATCGCAACTCCAGTCACCGCCGCCACCACCACCGCTGCCGGTAGCTTCTGCTCCAGCAACGAACAGCAGAATCCATGCGGGAGTTTACATTGGCATTGGCGTGGCCGTGGCAGCTGTTGCCGTCGTCGCCTTTGTTCTGTCTGCACTTGTTCTGAAGGCGAGGAGGCGGCGAGCCAGCACAGTACTAACCACCACCGGTGGCTTCGCCGACAAGGGCGCCAAGGGCACGGGCAAGCCGCCGTATGGAGTTACCGGCGACTACGTCTCCGTGACAATCAGCGACCCTTGTCGAGCCAATCGGACATCAAGTCCTCCCTGAAGGTGTACACCTACGAGGAGCTGATCACCGCGACGGATGACTTCAGCACGAAGCGCCGCATCGGCGGGTCGGTCTACCGAGCGGCCTTCAACGGCGACACCGCCGCCGTGGAGATCGTGGACCACGACGTGTCGATGGAGATCATGATGAGGATGAACCACTTCAACCTTGTCAGGCTTAACGGCCTCTGCCACCACCGTGGCCGGTGGTACCTCGTCTTTGAGTAGGCCGAGCACGGCACGCTCCGTGACCGGCTCCTCGCCAGATCCACGGACACGGTGGCGGCGCTGAGCTGAGCGCAGCGGGTGCAGGTCGCGCTCGACGTCGCCGAGGGGCTCCGGTACCTGCACGGGTACGCGTGGCCGCCGTACGTGCACATGGACGTTCGCAGCGGCAGCATCCTCCTCGATGTGGCGTTTCGCGCAAAAAACGGAACTTCGGCGGCGGTAGGGTCATCCGGAGAGGAGACGATGGACACCAGGGCGATGGCCGTGAGCTGTTCACCATTACGAGCACCATCGCCGGCGTGCGGGGGTACATGGGGCCGTGGTGTTGCCCAAGGCCGACGTGTACTCCCTCGGGGTCGTGCTCCTGGAGCTCGTCACCGGGAAGGACGTCGAGGAGTTGGAAGAGGATGGCGGCGGCAACCCGCTAGCCGGCCTGAACGCGCTGGGCATCGACCGGAAAGACGAAAACGGACGCGACGGGGATGATGGCGCGGCGCTGAAGAGGCTGGAGGAGTTTGTGGACCCGGCAATGGCAGCGGAGAGCTGCCCCTGGATGCCGTCGTCATGATGATCAGGCTGATCGAGAGGTGCGTCCGGCGGGAAGCGGTGGAACGGCCGGGAATGGGCGAGGTCACGCAGTACCTACTGAAGTTGTCAGGCATCTCTAGTCATAGTTGGCAGAGCTCGTCTGAGGGCCCGTTCAGAACCTCTCTTGGGATAAAAGTCAGCTCCGCTCTGGAAAATATTTAGGCCTGCGGTGGAGCTCATTTTGGCCGCTCCGCAAAATAAGCCCACGGAGGGCTTTTGAACGGGCCATGAATACCACCACAGCTCCTGCGAGGACGAGTCAACAGATAGCGCGGTGACAAGTAATCAAGCGATTACTGTAAGACTAGTAGCCGTGCACGTGTGCACGCACGATCTTAAACCTATGTTGACCAATCAAAATTCATGCGAATACAAAATATATTCCTAAAATGTATAGAAATTTAAGGCTGGCCTTAATGTTGTTTCATCTATGTCATGACAGAAGGTTACGGCTGATTACGATTCAAAAGAACCTTATGATGTGTAGGCAAATATTAGCACAGAACCAAGCCAATCAGAGCAGAGCAAGGAATAGGAGGGACATCTGCTGTTGAAGAACATTAAGTGCATGAACATTAGAAACAAAACAACCATGGGAAGGTGCAACTCTAACTTACAGTTGAACAACAACGTTTTGTTATGCTAACAGATCACATAATCCCTTGCAATAACTTGATTTTGGTTCCAATCTGAAAGCTGACTGTCTGTAATATTCCGTTTTTGCTTCATATCATATAAGGTATCTCCTAGCAAAGCAAAGTTACCTATACACTTTTTTAGCAAAAGATATTTGAAACCATACAAATTTCAAGGAAAAGATTACTTAAAATTAGCATGACCATCAGATCTAAATGCCCAAATTATCTCAAAAATTCCAACCAACGCTTCTCTCAGTTTCTATCCAACATGATCAGTGTCCCAATCTGAATTTGTCAAACAAAAAAACACAGGCAATTGATAACTTGACAAAGGGAGGTATTAAACCATCATTATGTAATATTTTACTGAATGTGTATGTATCCTAGTTAATCCGGTGAAGTGATTACAGAGGCAGCGCGCGCACACCGCTGAGCCGGTAGTATCAAAATAAGAATAAGATCTTCTTTTACCTTACCTTACACATTCTATGTAAGGTAAACGAACATACCAAAGCATGATGAGATCAATCTACATCTCACCCTTAAATTTAAATTCAAGCATAAATAAAATACAATCTGAAAAAAATCAACCCGCCCTCATCATCCACAGCCCTAGCCTTGTCTGATGCTGCCATACGTGTTTGCACCAGGGACACCATAAGAAATCGATTTATAAAACAGAGGTGAAGCATGAGCCATTTATGTGAGTGTTGGTTACGTTGCTCAAAGGGGCATACTGCCCTTCCAGTGACAAAATAATCGGATGTGGGTGGTACATGTTGTTTATCAGGATAGCAAAATAGGTTATGAGGATCAAAATAAACATTATACACTTGATTGAGAGCACAAACTTCGCTGTGTACTTATAATGTTAGCAAAATAGGCTCATGACACATATAATCGAGTACCAATCCAGAGCTGTAGAAATTCACACTAGTAGAAAACAGGCTAAAGGACCAAACTCCAAAACCCCATTTGTCCCGGTCGTACTGCAAACCGGGACAGATGGGGCATAAAACCCACCGAGCGCTCCAGGCGACACCCATTTGTCCCGGTTCCAGCCACGAACCGGGACAAATGAGGTAGCACCCGTCGAGCGCTTCAGCGTACCCCTTTTTGTCCCGGTTCCAGTCACGAACCGGGACAAATGTCATGGTTTCAGTTACGCGCGCGCGGAAGCCGAGCCATCGCCGCGTTTTTTCGACGCGCACGAAATACGAGCGGAAATACGGCGCCGCCGGCGATTCCTCTGCCCTCCGGCGATTAATTCCTCTGCTCTCCGGCCGGCGATTCATCTTCCTCTCCGGCGCTATAAAATGCACTGCACAGTACGACTCCTCCACACACACCATCTCTCCGGCCATCTCTCCTCTCTTTTCTCCGTCCCTATGGAGCCACTCGTGCCTCGGTCCGATGAGTTCTACGACTACAAGAAGGAGGGCATGCGGTTCAAGGTGTGGGTCACCCTTCGTGCATGGCGCGTGGAGAAGTGGATCCACGACGTGAAGAACTACTTCCTCGACGCCGCTCCGATCAAAGCCGTTGGACTCGATTGCGAGTTCACCGACCCTCGACGGAAGGATACTTCGCAGTGCGCCGCCATCCTTCAACTCTCGGTGGCGACCGAGACTCTTGTCTTCCAAATTTGCAAAGCTGATCGGGTGCCACAGGTCCTCGTGGATTTCTTAGGTGATGAGACAATCAAATTCTACGGCGTGGCAATCCATAATGACATGAAGATGCTAGCCTACTACGGAATTATTATTCGGTCCGCGGTCGACCTGCAGAGGGATCGCCGAAACCCTACCGGCAATTTTACTCCTAGTCTATATGCTCTCTCTAATGCGGTCATTGGGACAAATCTTGAGAAGAAGAAGAAATACAAGAAGAAGAAGAACACGGACGACGACAAGGAAGACACGTTAGAAGAAGACCTAATTTTCGGATGGGGCAACGTTCCATTGAGCTACGATCAAGTCGTATATGCTGCTTTAGACGCTCGCCTTGGCTTCGAGATTGCACGGAAGTGGGATAGTCTACGCGGCTATAATACGGAGTATGATCATCTTAATGTCGTTGATGAGTAGACTATCTATGTATTCCGTTACGCAAAAATTCTGTGTGCGTGTGTTCTCTTGTATTGACCGAAATATATCTAAAGTTTGCAAAAGTGTTTTCAAATTCCAAAGTTTGCAAAAGTTATTTAAAACAGAAAAAGAAAATAAAAAAAATGAAAAAACCTCCATCTGTCCCGGTTTCAGTCACAAACCGGGACAAATGGGCCTCCTTGTTGTCCTGGTTTGTGACTGAAACCGGGACAAATGGGGGGTGCCTATATATACTGATCAGCAGCCCCCTCCCAAAACCATTGGAGACATTTTTTTTTTGAAATGGAAGGAGGGGGTGTGTGCTAGTCTGTTTTTTTTGTATGCATGCAAGGTGTTTGATGAAATGCCCGAGAAAGTTCACGAAATGATTTGATGTACACTTAAAGAAGTTTATTCTTCTTTTCAATCAAGGTTAATTTTTCTCTCATTTCATTTGTAATTAATTGATACCGTGCATGTTCAGTATTTATTTGTCGATGTTCTGTAATGGTTATTGATGTAGTTCATTATATAATGCAGATGGACCGACAATGGATGTATGGTGACCGACGCACTGCCGAGTACATGACAGGTTTGAGGAAATTTCTAGAGAAAGCCCAGGCCCACAGTACCAATGGTTTCATGTGTTGTCCATGTGTCAACTGTCAGAATAAGACAAATCACCCAAATGTGAGAACCCTTCAAAGTCATCTTATTCGGCATGGTTTCATGCCCAGCTATAATTGTTGGACGAAGCACGGAGAAAAAGGTGTTATGATGGAAGACAATGAAGAAGAGGAAGATGATGACAACTATCCTATGTTCCCGGAGTACGGAGATTCTGCAACCGGGGAAGCTGAAGCTGAAGAGGCACCAGATGAGCCCACTGACGATCTTGGTAGGGCCATTGCTGATGCAAAGAGAGAGTGCGGAACTGAAAAGGAGAGGTTGAAGTTCGACCAGATGTTAGAGGATCACAAGAAATTGTTGTATCCAAGTTGCGAAGATGGTCAGAAAAAGCTGGGTACCACACTGGAATTACTGCAGTGGAAGGCAGAGTGTGGTGTGACTGACAAGGGATTTGGAAAGTTGCTGCAGATAATTAGGAAGATGCTTCCAAAGGTCAACGAGTTGCCCGACAACACGTACGAAGCAAAGAAGGTTGTGTGCCCTCTAGGATTAGACGTGCATAAGATACATGCCTGCCCTAATGACTGCATCCTCTACCGCGGTGAGTATGAGAATTTGGATGCATGTCCAGTATGCACTGCATTGCGGTATAAGATCAGGCGAGATGACCCTGGTGAAGTTGAGGGTGAGCGTCCCCAGAAGAGGGTTCCTGCCAAGGTGATGTGGTATGCTCCTATAATACCACGGTTGAAACGCCTGTTCGCGAATAAAGAGCATGCCAAGTTGTTGCGATGGCACAAATAGGACCGTAAGAAAGACGCGATGTGTAGACACCCCGCTGATGGGTCGCAGTGGAGAAAAATTGAGAGAGAGTTCCCGGAATTTGAAGATGACGCAAGGAACTTAAGGTTTGGTCTAAGTACAGGTGGTTTCAATCCGTTTGGGGAGCAGAGCAGCAGTCATAGCACATGGCATGTGACTCTATGTATTTATAACCTTCCTCCTTGGTTGTGCATGAAGCGAAAGTTCATTATGATGCCATTGCTCATCCAAGGCCCGAAGCAATCCGGCGACGACCTTGATGTGTACCTCAGGCCATTATTTGAAGAACTTTTACAGTTGTGGCGGGAAGAAGGTGTACGGGTGTGGGATGAGCACAAACATGAGGAATTTGACCTACGAGCTCTGCTTTTTGTAATAATTAACGATTGGCCTGCTCTTGCTAACCTCTCAGGGCAGTCGACCAAGGGGTACAATGCATGCACACATTGTTTGGGTGAGACTGAATGTTTATATTTGGATAAATGTAAGAAGTGTGTGTATCTGGGGCATCGTCGATTTCTTCCGATCAGGCATACCGCAAGGAAGAAAGGCAAGCATTTTAAAGGTGAGGCTGATCACAGTAGGAGGCATGTCAACCGTACTGGTGAAGAAATATTTGATATGGTCAAGGATCTAAAAGTAATCTTTGGAAAGGGTCCTGGAGGACAACAGGTTCCGAAAGACGCTAACGGGCACGCACCCATGTGGAAGAAAAAATCTATATTTTGGGAGCTACCATATTGGAAGGTCCTAGAGGTTAGATCTGCTATCGACGTGATGCACGTGACGAAGAATGTTTGCGTGAACATGCTAGGCTACTTGGGCGTGTACGGGAAGAAAAAAGATACAGAGGAAGCACGGGAGGACCAGAAACGTGTGAAAGAACGAGACGGCCTAAGTCCCGAACACTACGAAGGTCCTGCCAGCTACGCTCTTACCAAACAAGAGAAAGTAATATTCTTTTAATTCCTGAGCAGTATCAAGGTCACGGCTGGGTTCTCGTCGAATATAAAGAGGATAGTAAATGTGAGACTCCAAAAATTTTAGAACCTAAAGTCTCATGATTGCCACGTGATTATGACGCAATTGCTTTCGATTGCACTGAGGGGGCTACTACCGGAAAATGTTCGAGTACCCATTGTGAAGCTTTGTGCATTCCTCAATGCAATATCTCAAAAGGTAATCGATCCGGCGATTCTACCAGGGTTGCAAAATGATGTGGTCCAGTGTCTTGTCAGTTTTGAGTTGGTGTTCCCTCCATCCTTCTTCGATGTTATGACGCATCTCCTGGTTCACCTAGTCGAAGAGATTCAAGTTCTCGGTCCTGTATTTCTGCACAATATGTTCCCATTTTAGAGGTTCATGGCAGTCTTAAAGAAATATGTGCATAACCGTGCTAGGCCAGAAGGAAGCATCTCCAACGGCTACGGTAACGAGGAGGTCATTGAGTTCTGTGTTTACTTTATTCATGACCTTAAGCCGATAGGTGTTCCACAATCACGACATGAGGGTAGACTTAGTGGAAAAGGCACACTAGGAAAGAAAACAAAAAATTGTATGGATGGACATTCTTTCACTGAAGCACACTATACAGTTCTACAAAGTTCTACCTTGGTGGCCCCGTATATCGATGAACACAAGAATTTTGTACGCTCTCTACACGCGGGGAAGTCTGACAACTGGATTGTACGTACACACATGACCACGTTCGGCGGTTGGTTGCGAGCACATCTTGAAAATAAAGACAAGGTTGATGAACAGTTACACTTGTTGGCCAGGGCACCATCTACAACTATATGTACTTTCCAAGGGTACGAGATAAATGGAAATACATTTTACACGAGTGTCCAAGATAAAAAGAGCACGAACCAAAACAGTGGTGTTCGCATTGATGCAACAAACAACAATGGTCAGAAGAACACATATTATGGTTGCATAGAGGAGATATGGGAACTTGACTATGGACCTTCTTTTAAGATCCCTTTGTTTCGGTGCAAATGGGTCAATCTGAAAGGCGGGGTTGAGGTAGACAAGATGTACGGAATGACAACAGTGGATCTAAACAATCTTGCGTACAGAGACGAACCATTCGTGCTAGCCAATGATGTGGCTCAGGTTTTCTATGTGAAAGACATGTCTAGCAGACCCAAAAAAAGAAACATCCTGGGAGTGGAGGAGCCGAGGCGTCACATAGTTCTTTCAGGAAAAAGAAACATCGTGGGAGTGGAGGACAAGACAGACATGTCAGATGATTATAATAATTTTGATGAAATTCCGCCTTTCGTAGTGAACATTGACCCAATCATCAAGTTGATTGAAGAAGATGCTCCATGGTTCCGACGCAGAAGAACTGGCAGTGTTGTGTGATGGAGATGTTGGTGCGATATGTAATAATTAGATTTAGTTGTATGACATATCGGTAAAGTTATTTAGATGTTGAGTTATTAAAATTATTTAAATGGATTGAAATCTCTTGCAGAAACTATGGACACCCGTAGAAACCTTCAACAAGAAGAGGACATGTTCGGCATCATTCGCGAAGGTGATGAATTGGACCCCGGTAGAAACCATGAACAAGAAGAGGAACACTTAGACGATTTCACCGGGCAATTTCTGAACGAGTCCGGTGATGGACTGGAGGGGCATTCAGACGGAATAGACGTCACCGACAGTTCAGCTCACCGACAGTTCACCGACTCTACTGTTGGAAAGTCGGCCGCCGAGGTAGATATATACCCTCAGGTTTTTGTCTCCGTTGAATAGATTTGTGTGTATACATATATTAACTATCACTTTTTCTTGTGTTTAGCCGTCGGCGGGCCATGAACCGGGACCAAGCAAAAAAGCAGCTGTGAAACGAGGCGGGCCACGAACCGGGACCAAAAAGCTCCAAGGGAAACAGAAGTACCACATCGACGCAATTAATGAAAAAGGCAAACCGATTGCTCCCGCTAACCACGCAAGGAAATTTGTAGCTCAGTGCGGAGTCATCGTTCGGGACAGACTCTCCATCAGGGCTCAAGAATGGTATAAGCCAAAGGTGCCAAAAGAGGGGGTTATTTATGTCTCGAATGCAGACAAACAACTCCTTTGGGACGAGTTCATGTAGAATTTCACTTTACCGGAAGAGGAGGATGTAGAGGAGCCGGTTATAGAGAATCGATGCAAGGCCTGGACTTATATTGAGATGGGTGAATTGTTCCGCAGCTGGAAGAAAAGGCTAAACAAGTTCATAAAAGAAGGTAAGACTCCAGAATTTGTCGGAGTCTATGAAAAGATAAAAGATGAGTGGCCCGAATTTAAGGCGTACAAGCAATCGGAAGCCGCTAAGAAAATCTCAGCGAGAAATAAGAAAAATGCAGACAAAAAGATATATCACCATAACATGGGGTCAGGTGGCTACCTGACGACCCTGCCTAAGTTTCTGAAAATGGAGGAAGAGTTTTTGGCTAAAGGTATACAGATCGAGACATTTGACTGGCCAGACCGGCTTAAGGCTTGGTTCTATGGGCATGGTGGAAAGTTAGACCCTGAAACAGGTGACTGTCTTTTTACCAAGGAGCACGGACCTGACCCTATTGAAGCTCTCAGAGAGGTATGGAAGGAGGTCACGAAAGGCAGGTTCCACCCTAACAGAGAGAAGGACGAGCTATGGCGAGCCCTTAAGAATCCTGAACACAGTGGACGAACAAGAGGAACCGTCGGCTCCGTACCGTGGATACTTGGGTTTCCCAAAGATGTTGGCACTTACAGAAGCCGATCGAGAAAGAAGAAAGAGCATGCCGACCGGGCCCAGTGGATGGAAAATAAATTACTACAACATGAGAAGGAGATAGCAGAGCTGAAGGCAGCGCAGACTCGACGGATGCCCTGCGAAACTGAGACGCCCGAAGATCCTTCTCCTGATCCAAAATCAATGCGGAGAAGCAGCGTGGCTTCGACGGAGCTCGATCGCCACAATGATATGCCGGGTCCTCCTCACCCCGTGGATAATATAGTGCAGCGGGAACTTTGCGACCTACATGTGCCATGCTTGAACATAACCGTGAAGGTGGCGCACGGCTTTGCCCTACCGCCTAGCCCAAATGGACCTTACCATTGCCGCCCTATTCCAGATGGCTATGATGTTGTCGGGGTTGATGAGGTTATCAAGACATATGAGGGAATTAAGCTGGACTTCCCTACGGGTGAAGACGAGGTTGAGTTGAGATTTGCCCTCAAGAGTACCTGCTTATGGAAAAAGGAATACATCGTTTTCCCACACATGCAGCAAAATCGCCCTCCCAGTCCACATGCCAGTCCACATAACTACAACAACGACAACCAATGCGCTAGTCCAGACACCCCCCACAATGACAACCAAGGCGCTAGTCCATCTTTGCCGTCGCGTGAGCGTACTCCGCCGCGTCAAAAGACTCCATCGCCTCCGCAAAAGAAGCGGAAGTGCACCGCTGCGTCGACTAGTACCCAGAAAAGCGAAACGGGGAAGTCTCGCTTTGTGAACTCTCGCGAAGATGTCGATACATGGGCCGAGGAGATCCATGCTTCCCAGAGAAAGAATGCAAAAAAGATGCCTTTGCCTGTTCCGGTTTATTCTTCGGATGCGATACGGTGGGCCATAGAATTTCTTACGCATCCATCGCAATATGAACTAAATATGGATGATGACTACACACGCGTTCTGGTGCGTACATCTAGGAGAGTGCGGGAAGAACAAAAATTTGCTGCCACCCAGAAGAGAGATGTTCCACAGCTCGGAATGCAGGCGGGACAATCGGCCCCTCCACTCATATTGGCGCCTTATAACCGGAACCCGGTCGATGATGTACTTTCGCAGCAAGCTAGAGATATGGGTATAACTCTGGCAGAGTTTAAGGCATTGCAATCTGGCGAGAGTGTTACCATACATGAGGTGGTGCGGACATATGTGAGAGAGAAGATTTTGTCGACCCTGCAATGGTGCGCACTCTACCAGCTAGGTTGCACCAACTAAATGGATGGTACATGCGTACCACGAAAAGTCAAGACGGAGACTGGCTCTATGGGAAAATTCCAAAGGATTTTTTTGGCCCAGGTGATGATGAGGTTCAAATTGAGTATTGCGAATTATGGCAGTTATTCAATTTTGACGCGCTCGACAAATCTATCATCAATGCCTTTTGCATGTAAGTAATTAAATTATGTATATATGTCAGTAATTCTCTAGCTCTACTTATTTTTCATTGCTTGTAATTATCCTTATCACTATATTACTTTTGTACTCTATTATGCAGGCTGAAAATTATACAATCTCGAAAGCTGGGACTCAATCACAAGATTGGATTCATTGACCCTAATCGAGTTCATCATCATGGTTTGTTACATTACCCAGATCAAACGAAGGAGCTTTTGCTTACTTATTTGATGGCGCAACATTACAAAAGCACCATAATTTTCCCGTTCAACTTCGAGTGAGTTGTTTTCTTTCTTATACATACTCGATGTTAATTAAGTATATGTAATTGATGATTTAGTTATTAACAAATATAAACATATGACATATTTCACTGGGTATTATTTGAGATTGATGTTGAAAAGGCAATCGTTGATGTCTTCGACCCATTATCGAAACCTGAAGAAAAGTTCGACGACACGAAACAGATGCTCCAGAGGTAATTTCGTTCATTATCACAATCGACCTCGTCTTTTCTAATAATATATAGTAATTAGTTAACTTCTTTACTAAATTTCCATACCGTAAACTTCAGGGTTTGGGACAAGTTCACCGGTTTCCACAAGGAAGTCGGTATAGCTAAGAAACTCACTTTTAAATGGCGAGAGGTAAGACGTACTAGGTAGGTTCCACGTATGCATATTCTTAATTTCAGTCTCACAATACCATTTTTTCAATATTTTTTATTATTTTTTATTGATTTCTTATCTTATTCTATCATAAAGTGTGCGAAGCAGCAACAAGGCACCAATTTGTGTGGATTCTATGTCTGCGAGTTCATCCGAATTCACTTCAATGAGGGTGTAGACTGGAATAGGGTACGTTAACAATTCATTCAAACTTGTTCACTTTTCAAATTGAATTATTTTCATAATGGTTGATATATTGGTGTTGATCTCTCCTTTTTAGTTTGAAAAGATCCGGAACAGGCTTGATGCAAAAGACCGCCTACTACCAATTGCGGAGGAAATTGCGGGCTTTCTGCTTGACTATGTTATAAAGCCAGGCGCAGAATGCAGTATAATCCGGCCGCCAAAAAAGACCATCCCGAGGAAAAAATAGGGTCTAATGCTTCTCTGGCATGTAATGATCTCTGTTTGTAAATATTTAGACATGATCTTCCGGTTGTAAATATTTGTTTGGGAGAACTCGTGTACTAGTAGTATTCATGAATATATCCCGAGGAAAAAATCGTGTATTCATGATATATATTACATAGTAACGTAAATGAAAAAACACAAACACAAAAGAATCAGTAACATAAATAGAAAACAGAAACAAAAATAGAAAACAGGAAACAAAATAAAAGAAACAAAAAAAAACATATATACTGTCCCGGTTCGTATTTCGAACCGGGACAAATGAGTGGCAGCCAGAGGCTGTCTGGTATGGCCACGTGACCCCCCTATTGGTCCCGGGCCGTGGCGTGCCCGGGACAAATAGGGGAGGCTATTTGTCCCAAACACTGTCCCGGGCGCGTGACCGGGACAAAAAGCCCTCCCGGCCCAGGACCAGTGACCTGTTTTGCTCTAGTGTCAATACAATTCAAGTACACGAAATGATCGACAAAATGATACCTGGTGCTTTTATTTGGCCTCTCAAATACAATTAATCCAACTGCAATTGAATTCCTGCCCAGACTACGACCAAGGTTTGAATGATACATCTGATCAAGCCCTGATAGTCATTCTCCTACAAAATGGATCAGACACCGAAGTCTAAAACATTTGATAAAGCCCTTTGTAAGAATGGGACTTAAAAATTTATAACCTGGTACAGAGTTGTGCCTAAAAAATGGAGCAATGGGCAAAAGAGGAAACAAATCCTAATTAACCAGGCAAATAGGTCAACTTATTCATGATCAATAATTGCACTAATTTCCCTTAAACACTGACCATTGTACACAATGTCATGCAATGATATCTTTGCAAAAGAATATAACGACACATAGTAATAAGTAAAATAAGAGAACATGAAAGACTCACTTTCTAGCTGCAATAATCCATCACTTTTTGGATGACTGAAAAGAAAAGGAAAACCAAACCTTAATCTGATATCAACTGGCTGCTTGCACAACAAATAAAATTCAGAATTGGCAAACAGCAAGAGATTTTCTCACACCACCACCACATGATCTAATATAGCAACACGAGAGGTCTGTCCTGGGCAGCTTGCCATGCTCCTCCCTTTCGTATAGTTAGCTCCATAAAATTCAGCAAAATGTACGTGTGAATGTTTTCTTAGAACAATTTTAGATCATTTGCACAAGAATTTCTAAACCATGCATAGACATGAAACAATCAATTTGATTACTTTTGACAAATTGTTAAAATGGCAGCAAGAAAAAAATTCTAAACCTGGAAAACAATACATATCAGCAAGGAAAAATATGCTTACTATGTCAATAAATTGAATCATTTGCACTTTCAAAGTCTGAAGAAATATATGTACTTACATTGTGCGAGCCAATGATGTACATGTGACAATTGGAATGAACACTAAGACAATAGTCTTTTGTAAATAACATCATGACCTTAGAGCTTAGATGCATTGTTATAGACCATGGATTGAATCCTTTTCCTGGAATCCTAGTTGCAAATGGTAGAGAGGAAGCACATGTAACTAGAAGTAAAACAAGCTTTTGGGTGACATCAGTACATAGTCATTGAGATTTATGGTGCCTGCAATGCTGCACCATGCAAAAGAAAGCATCAAATTCGTTAGACCTGGCCTACACACGCCCATGATGGGCAACTGTGTGCAGTCGGTCCAGGAGGTGGATGAGCAGGCAGAATCTAAGGGCTCTTTTGTTTGGGCTGGCTTCGGCTGGCTGTGGCTGGCTGTGGGTGCTGTGCAGAAAAGCTGCTGTCTAGGGAAGCTACTTTTTTCAGTGAAGGTTTTTGGCAACCCAGCTGACTGTCTGACTGTCGATTGTGGAATTGTCTGAAACACCCTTCATGCTCCGTTTAGATGTTTACATATTGTACTGGGTTGAATGTCCAATATTCAGGATATTGATATTGAGACTAAATCTCAATATTTTTGTTTAGATGTGTTAGATATTCGGACCCATACTAGATTTTGACGTTCAATCATTAAATTTTATGTACATCGTCAATAATAATATTCTCGAATAGTTCGACAACAGCATAATGTCACGACACACTCGAAGATAATATCAAGTCTCAAGCACACACTACACTCTCGTACGCAATATTACAAGTTCTTAGAATGTGTTCTTATGAAGACAGAGTGATATATACTCTTGAGAATGCTTTTCTGAATACACAATCTCATCTCGCTTCCAACCTACATATCATATTCAGGTAAACATATTCAGGCAATGAACATCACCGTCACCATTGATGAATGAAAATCAAGACTTAACGCACAGAGGAGCTTGTTCAAAAAAAAAACGCACAGAGGAGCCTTCTGAAAATCCAGACAGCTCCGTAATTTCCCCCTGTTGCTTGGCAGGTAACTATGTGTGAAGAACATGCCAAGACCGAGACGCACATGAACTCTTGGGACGGGAGACGAGGTTGATGCGGGAGCACGGCGCGGCGAACATCAAGCTGGCCTGGAGTGACCTGACCTCCTTTTGCAGCGCCTTCATCACGTCTGAACGGATCTCTGCTGGAGGAGCCAGCCAGCCAGCAAGATCCAAATGAATAGATCCGGATGAAATAGAGGGAGGGGAGAGCTGGGTCACGCAGAAACGAGTCTCGCTCCGGTGCGGGAGCTCGGGATGCAGTTCGCCGGCCTTGGGCTCTGTAATCTTCTCCAATCCTGGTGATGCAGGACGGGGAGTCGAGAAGGCGCGGACCGGGGCGGCGATGTGCGGCGGCGGGGGAGGCGCGGTGGTGCGGCGAGGGAGGCGCGGTGATGCGGCGGTCGGCGGGGGCGACGTGAGGAACCTATCCTCGCTCGCTCGGGTAGGTGGGAAAAAGAAGAAGGCTCGGGTTGGGCTGCTGGGGGTATGCGGGTTGATTTCTTTTCGTGAGTGGCTGCGGGTGGCAGTTTTCGTGTAATAAACATCAACGAAATGACCAAAGTTGTACGCCCCTTCGACTGGAAGCTCGGGAAGCTCGAGAAACACCTCAAAAGGTGCTTTTTTCCATGTGAAGGAAACATACCGGATTTGGTAAAAGCCCACCACACCGCGATGTCTTTTGGTCCGTTTGGGTGGCTTATTTTGATGGAAAGCCACCAAAATAACAAAAGGGCTGCACCAAGCTCTCCCAGCGCTTTGGCGCTCTGGGCCGTCAGATCCTCCCCGCGGTGCGCTGCCAACCGTCCGATCGAATGTTAAATTTTTCCTGGACATTTTTGGCCCACCCGTCATTCTCCTTCCGGGTGAGAAACATGTGTAATTCGACGTGGGCAAACACGAGTGGAGGAGATAGTTCGCGACCCCACTCGAGGTCGTGCGACGTGCGTAATGGGTGCCTTGATGCCTTCACGAGCAGATATTTTCACCACGGCCACACCAGAAACCCTAGCCGCCAGACTCTGCTTCCCACTCTCTCTCAGCCGCCGACGCAGTCGGCGCTCCCGTCATGCTCCCCCGTTGTCGAGGTCGCGCCGCCACCCATGACCAGTGGCCGGCCGCCATTCACCCATGAGCCAGATAAGAGCATATAGGGACGACGAATCATGGAATCAGGTGTGTTTCCCCCTCCTCAAGTTCTGACATCTCTCTCGCTCCTGTCTCACCTCCTCTTGCTCTCTCTCTCCCAGCCACTGTCGGCGACGACGCGGAGGCGGCGCACGCTAGGAGCTGCACCTCCAGCAGCACGCCTTGACTCCACGTCGACCGGCCGTGACGGCATCTGGTCGCCAGAGCCACGGCGCCGCCCCGCCGTCCGCCGCCCTTGGCTGCTCCACTGCGTTCCCCCCATCCGCTGCCGTCCATTGCTAGCCCAAGGTAAGGGGCAAGCTCGCTCCCTTTTTATTATTTCATAGATTTTGTGCACTTCCTCTGCAAACCCGGTGTTGAGTTGGATTAACTTAAGGATCTGAGTGGGAGGGGCTGGACTGACGAAGTGGGAGGGGCTCTAGCACCAAAGTCTACAGCAAAAGGAAAGATAACAAAATAATTTAAAATGTGAAGAAATTAAGCGATCTATGAACTTTTTTGTGGCTGTGATGAACTCATGTGTAAGGTGGAGACTCACTTTTATTTGCTCTGTACGTGAGGTAGAGACCCGCTTTAATTTTTCCGTCACACATTTTTTTTAGAACCTTTGTTGAACTAGGTACAGAAGTGTGTCTTATGAACTGGAGTTTCTGTTTGGTGGTTATACACTAACAAATGTGTTAACCAGTCCAAAGGGGGTATTAGCTACAATTACACAGACTTGGGGGTTCAGAGGAAGGCATACGTACCAAGGGCATATGATCTAAGGCGCGCGATCTGGGGTGTTAAATCAACTCTCCCCATTTTTAGCTCTATTCTGTTCTGTGTGTGGATCTGAAAATATCATTCTATTATATGTACTCTGGTGTGCTATGAATGAAGAATATGGGTAAATTTCATATTGTCAAACCTGGTTTCCCGTGGAATCTGCATTGTTCTCATGCCTACTAATCTATTGGTGCAGGATTGCCATTCATCTCTATTTTTCGAGTGTGTCATGGAAGAAGATGAAGTTCAGCTGCCATTTGTAGCTCACTTATTCTGGTCCTTCGAGTACTGGCAGATTCTGTGGAGCTGAGTTCATTGACTGAGACTACTTGAAAAGAAAGAGCCCTCGGCCAACCAATCTCACGACGATGAGTCACCCACATACTTAACAAAAAATGTAAATAGAAGAGCAACCCTGGTTTATCTAACAACTTGCAGGTTAATCTGCTATTCGTGGGTAAAATGGAAGTACGATGCAATACTTGGCAACACTCAAGGTAAAATGCAAAATCTTGCTCCATCTACTTTCTTGATGATTAATTGCTGCAATTATATGTGTAGTCTAAAGTTGTTTTCGTTGGGTTAAGATAAAAAGGAATGCCCCATGTTAATTTAAAAGTAGGAACATATTATTGCAGATGGAGATCTTGATAAGTGCATATCTGCAATAATATCTATCAGGCACAACATATATATTCTGGTTCCATTGAACTAAGAAAAATAAAGTGACTGTCACACAACATGCAACAACAAAGTGACTGTCCACGATTTGCACTGGTCCTTGAATCCAGATGCTTATTTGAAAGTTAGTGGTCCAAATCTCTTGCTCATTTGTTCGACTCTAGGAGGACGTTTGGATAATTTGTAGTTGATGGCTTTGTATTACCAATGCTCTCTGACAGATAATTTCAGGACATGATCTTCTTATCATATGAGTGTTGAAAACAATATATATTCGTTTGGTTGTCACCTAAAGCACACTGACCATAGATGGAAAATTTAAAAGACTATTGTGAACTTGTGTCTCTGCTCTCTTATTTAGTCTCAGTTAAATCTTCCATAACAGTCTTTCGCTAATTCAAAATATCTATATATCTTTGTTCTCATATGGTTTACATATGTAGTTCGGAATCCTAGGCGCCCGTTGTTTAAAAATGTTGCACTAATTTTTTGTTTAGGCAGTCAGCTCATTTTTTCAACAATATGACAAGCACCTCTTCTCAATCCCCAATCTACCAATCTCAGAAATTTTTGCATGTTACAACACAAATTAAGTTTGCATATACAATTTCTGTTTACTGAACATATCCTCATTTCAGGACATATGATTCGCCAGCTATCCTAAACACAGGGATATCCTATTCCACATTTTGATGCATCGATGAATACAGCTGTGTTTGATGGTTCATTTCTTTTGGTTCAGTTTTGTTCAGGTTTTGGTGCATACAATAGTACACAGTTTATCCTATTTTAAAATTTTGATGCATAGATGAATGAACCATCCCCTTTTGTTATATTGTCTCATTCCCCCTTCCACTACTCTCTTTTGGTTTAACCCTTGCTCCGTTATTTTTGTTTTCCCAGATTATTTTTAATTTACCTACAAGTTGTTCGATGAAAAAACAAGTGGTCTGCAGGTGCAAATTGATATATGTAATATCCGTTCATATTTGTTCAACGCAATAAGATTAATTTTCCTGAAATTTTGCTACAATAATTAACTTACCGGTACAATATATTTACTCTCTTGATTATGTGAGTTGCCTCTGCAAGCTATTATTGCTAAATATACGAGTCGTTCATTGGAAATTGTATTTGTGCTTGGTTCTTAGAGATGAACGCGTCGGATAATAGTTTTCAAAATGAAGGCCTCTGCAAGCGCTTTTGTTTTCAATGAAATGAAGCGCGGTCCTGTTGGGTTTTCTCCAACAAAAAAAAGCCCGTGTTGCTGTTACTTTTGTGCACATTTAGCCATATACCTCAAAGTGAATTTCATCATATAGCTGTGTTGATGATATTGTTAGTTTTTTTTGCAGTTTACTCTTCAACTTATATTGATCATTGGTGTTGGTTTCATGTTTTTCACCTGGTGTCTTCCTGATTTGCTCTGATAATAATTGTTGTCGTGATGAATTTGTTTACTGTGAGAGGTATGCAAATTATCCATTAGCTTGCACAAGTTGAAACTCCAATGATGATGAATATCCCGTACTTCAATACTATTTAGGTTATTTGATGCTCAGGGTCTTGCGATAAGCATCACTGTCTTCAGACCGAGTATTCTTTAATTTTGTCGTTCTCATCCGTGTTGATTGCTTCACTGCCATTGTAGCTTACTTTTGATTGCTTCACGCGCGTTTGTTCTGTAGTGTAAATTCTTTTCCATTTTGTGCATCCATTTCAGCTAACCCATCTTAGAAACATTTTGTATATTTTGGATTAATTGCATTTTGTGCGTCCATTTCAGCCAACCCATCTGATGTTGAATGTTATATGATGTCACTAGCCTAGGTATTAGCATTATGTTATATGATGTCACTAGCCAACCCATCTGATGTTGAATGTTAATTGCATTTTGTGCGTCCATTTCATCCACCGTAGCTATCAAGTAGCTCTCAAAGGCGGCAGTTAACTAACATACTTGGGTTCAATTGGTCTATTCTAATAAAGTCATCCTCATTTGATAATGATGCCTCTTTGTGTTTCTGTGATTTTTCATGCATTTTCACTACTGGGTATGCAAGACTAATGTATAGTTCTTTTATCTTTTATTGAAAACAATGCTTGGCTACTTATGTAGGCATCTAAAATTTTATTGCGTTGTTTTATGGTGAGCTGATGGACTGTATTGAGCGAGCCATTGTGTCCTCCTCATAATTCATGAACAAACAAATGGTTCTGGTTATGTCGGTTATATTTGTGCATAATCCAAGAACAAAGTTTGCATATTGTGTTTCTTATTTATCAGAAATCTTACTTAAGAAATTATGCAATGAGTAGTCTCTTTTAACCCATCTTGCTTTGTCTCGTCTTTTTTGACAACTTGCTGCCAAATATTGGCAGGGAGGTGGGAACATTGACAAGGGTCTTACCAGGTACCAGATTGGGCATGAACCAAAGGCTTACGTCAAAGGTAAGGTACCCGTCTCTCTTCTATACCACCACCTAGATTAGCTACAATATATCATTGTTAATGGCGGTTGGTCCATCGTTTACTTAGTGTTGCTCCCTTTACAGAGATAATCGATCACGGTGGCGAGTAGGTCTAATTCTCATGTCAGCTCCTCCTTAGTGTTTCGAGCTGGTGAGACATTGAGCGAAAGAAAAAGTCCGTCTGCACATTTTCTCTACCTTATTTATTAGTCTCCAGGTCAGTACAGATTTAGTTCTTATTGCCTTCATTCTTTTGTTGACTACTTCATTTTTAGTGTATGAGCTATATCAGATGTGGCCATTTTTGGCAGGGGATGTAGCCTTGGTAATTTTAGAAATATGTAAGGATGCCCTTTTAGGGCTTTGATGTGATACTGCTCCGTAACTGAGTTTTCTGATGCATGAAAGTGTTTAGCATTGTGGCCATTCGGTTTCAAAACTTTACATTATATGTTGCTGTCATTTTCTCATTTTAAAATGTTTAGTGCTTCCATCCAGTGCAGATGGAATAGCTTCATTGTCTACACATGAGAGTGGCAACATGTAGGGCTACTTAGAAGCAGGTTAACTTCTACAACTAATTCCCTTGGTTATGTGAATATTCCACATGGACCTATGTGCATAGGGATAGGGAAAGATGTGCAAAATATTGTAGCTAAATCTACAGAATTAGGAAACTATGGTCATATTTCTCTGTTTCTGAACAGCTACCGTCTCTCCCTTTATCTAAAAAAGCTACCATCTCTCCTTCCGAACATAAGTGAATGAAAGGGCTAGCCGTGTAAAATTTATTAGCTCGCTTTGCCTTGAAATGGCTGACATGTGAAATTATACTTTGTACAATGGCATGTTATTTCAAATATACAATACTATGATCCCATGTTCAGTTCTACTTGATTGTTCTTCATACTGTGCAAATGCTGAGAAAACAAGTTTCATTTTGTATGTTCCTTTCTTAAGTTTTATGTTCATTTCATAAATGGTCACTTCCAGCAATGGCTATATATACATATATTAATATCATTTTTTTTTTTGGTAAGATGAAGAGGACCATCTCAAGTTTGGGCGAAAGGCTAGCCATTGATGTAAGCATTACAACTATTAATCGGTTTTTCATGTGCAAGTGTGAACCATTATCCTGATAGAAATTAAATAGTAGGAATTATTAATATTATGCATGAGATCGAATCTTCAGTTAGTATGGTATTCTAACTATGAAAATGTCTTGCAGGATTAATGGACCACATGAAGCAGGTGGTATCTGACTGTTTGTGAGCTAATGAAACACATCTGATCGATGAAGACCACGTTGGCTGCAAGAACCTGCTGATCTTTAGACTAGGCTGCCTATGATTTCCGTCAACAATGTTCTCTAATAGACCGAGTCAAATTTAGTGCTACACTATCAGTAATTGCTTTTGTCTTTCCATGTTACATGATGTGATAAGACATGAATCTAACTTCTATTGTTTAGCTATTTGTCAGTGTTGCCAGCTGTATATACATTGGATCATTCTTTGAAACAACTTTATTTCGACAATTGCCATTGTAATTCATCTTACCTTAAGTATTACCCAATCAATCTATGACAACTTGCTATGTTTCACCCATGTTTATCAATTGTTTTGCGTTCGGTCATTTGACAATTCTATGATTTTGAGGCTTGATTAATTCTTAGCCTATTATGTCTTTAGGTTAATGTGCTCAAGCTGATTAACCCCATCCAATGTTTGACCCATAAGATGAAATGATATAGGCTGTAAGATCCTATTACTCTTTTTGTCATCTATCTTATGTGATAGACTAAGACAATATTTGCTACTACCTCTGTCACGGTTTATAGAGCATGCACGTAGTTTAAGAAAAAGTTTGACCTTTAAATTTAGTCAATAAATTATGAGTTATATGTTACAAAAATTATACCATTTGATTTATATTGAAAATAAGTTTTTAATGATATAATTTTTGTAATTTAAAATTTGAATTTTGTTGCTTAAATTAATGGTCAAAGTTCATTCTTAAACTACGTGCGTGCTCTATAAACTGTGATAGAGGGAGTACATGGTTTCACTATACATGTAAAAATCTATGATAAGGCATAAATCTAATTTATCTACCATCTATGTGTTTGTATTTAAATATTTGTACCTGTTTGTTCATGTTGCTATTTATGTCTAATGGGTTAGTCTTTAAAACTATTTGTTTCAATGTTGTTAATATCTACATTAACAAAATAAATACTTCAGCTAACAATGTTTTCATCCCTTTTAACATTATCACAACAGTGCTCACACAGTACTGTCCATGTAAATAACGATGAAAAGGGAGTTAGACCCGGGCTAATAAATTATTTCAAAACAGGTGGTGCGCGGCAAGCCGCGCCCCAAATCTAGTATAGAAATAGGAGGTGCCTGTAAACTAAGGGGGATAGCAGGGGTGTTCCCATTGTCCTCATGCACACAAAAAATTGAGCTACACATGAATTCTATTTTCTAGAAAAAAATGTATTCACTAACACAAAATTGGATCACAATACACTTAACCATTACTTTCAGGAGATATAATATACACAACAACAGAAGATATAATATACAACAACGACCCAAACGAGTTAAGATATAAATGATACAATACAAAGACACAAAATGTCAGCGGAAGAAAAATAGTATCCGACTACGGATAAGATGCAAATTGGACTAAGAGTTCTGAAGATAAGCGATGGCGCCATATCTCTATCCAGCCCAAGCCAGAGGGATTCCCAAGCTAACGTCGTCGGAATTCAAATCTGTCGACTGCACATAAATACAACCCATATACATGGGTCAATACTATCGGTAATGATAGCAAGGCAAGCATTAAGGAGAGTTCTAACGATGCGTAATATGCATTCCAAACAGGTGAGCGCATCTCCTTAGGAAGCTTTAGCGGCAGCGCACGAGCTCTAGACAACTACAGAGACACGCTACAACTTCCGTCTAATTAGAGAGTGATAAGATAGTGCATAAGCAACCAACTACAACACCAATAATAACCCATTCTCGGATTAACCCCCTCAACCAAGTATGAGGAAAAAATTCGGGAACCTCACACATTGAACAGTTTTAGTTACCAATTATTCTGGAAGTAATTTTATATTACTAGTCAAATTAATTAACATTAATTAGGTGCAAGTTGTCTAGATCTTGTTAGCCAGCACCATCACCAAGTTGTCCATAACCGCGGACGCGGCTCATCGATAAGATTGTACCCTGCAAGGGTGCACTACTGTACCCATACTCGTTCGATCAACCCAATCAAAAACATTAGGGCCTCTCAACACGACTCGTTCCTTCACTACAGCAAGTCCAAGTGCCACCGATATGAGCTGTTACCCGCGTCAAGAGTCCGGCCGATACCTCAGTTGCGGACTCATTAGTTTGCATCTACTCCGCTAGGCGTCTCAAACCACAGTAGGAACTGTCCGCTTCACGTCATACCGCCCCTGTATGACCCCCCATATCACATAACCTCTCATGAATCATCATCATCATGCACATGCATATGAGCAAATGGAAAGCCCGAACTACTTGCGGCACATGGACAAGCTGAGGATCCGTTCAAAGTCGAGGGGGGCTCCATAGGGCCTCCGACAAGTGGTTAGTGCGCTCGGACTTGGATTCGAGGACAAAATTTCAGTTCCTAGGTCAACACTTAGCAGAACAAAGCACCTCGTAAGGCCTTCCGTCGGTGTCTTATCATTTAGTTATAATACCCAACACACGATAGCATTTTATTTAAGTAGAACATTCTAACATACTAAGCATGTGGAACATAAGGCGGACAGACGACTTGCACAACCAACTCTAAGCATGCGCTACAACTCGCATGCCAACAAGTAAACACACAACAGTTAATAGGATGTGGAGGTGGGGGCTATATCATGGCTGCAAGGTAAACATGGAATAGGATCGAGACACAAGCATCGTATCACAAGGCTAGCAATAGAGGAAAAAAGGCATGCATAGGTGATCAAAGGGGAAACGCTTGCCTAGAATCCTTCATGGAAGAAGATCTTGTCATTGCTCACACATCTCAACGTCTTATCCGCGAAGAAGCAACAAACACTGGAAAGCGTAAAAGATGCATCTTACAACTACGGCAAAAGATCCATCATGATTATGAGATGATGCATGACATGGCAATATTCAATAGGAGATGCACTTAATCCAAATTAAGCGGAACCGGGATTCTGACAATTGATATCTAGGTTCAAGTTATTTATCTAGCCACCATTGTTAAATGTTAATTAACATGGCAAGACATGACATAGATGATCTAGTAAAATTAAATGGAATAGGGCATTACATATATTTAATTACCCCACACATTCCATATTTAATTATTGAGGTGCATTTGACAATTTAAACTAAGCAATGAAATTAAAGGATGCAAAATGATGAATGGATGACACAATGTTGTTCATTGCATTTTGTGATAATTAAACATATAAAGATTATTTAATTTGTAGTTATAGAATAAAAGTTATTAGCATTTTAAGTTTCTTGACTAAACTGCAAAGTGCAGGGACCTGTCTGTGAGGAAAACAGTGCTTGTGAGGGCTTAAGCGAGAAAACAGAGAGCATAGGGGCTCGATGCAAGAATTCCAGGCGCTCTATGATACGTGTCCAACATATCTATAATTGCTTATGTTCCATGCTATAATATACCATGTTATTACATGTTTTATTTGCATTTTATATAGTTTTATACATTTTCTGGGACTAACCTATTAACAAGATGCCAAAGTGCCAGTTCCCTGTTTTCTGCTGTTTTTGGTTTCAGAAAAGTACTTAAGGAAATATTCTCGGAATTGGACAATTTTTATCCTGGATTTTTTTTTTTGATTATGAACGTTCCAGAAGACCGAAGACGACACGAAGTGGGGCACCGAGGCACCGCCACCTGGTGCTCGCGCAGCTAGGCCTGGATCCGCGCGAGCACATGGTGGGGAGCCCTCAGGCCTCCACCGACCTCACCCTATTGCCTACAAGTTCCCCCCAAAAACCTAAAACTCATACGGTGTTCATTATTTCCTCCACGGGTCCCGAGCTTCCGCCATCGTCAACACCAATTCGTGACAGATAACAACTGCTCCCCGGCACCCTGCCGGGAGGGGGAATCGTCCCTGGAGGCCACTACGTCGCCATGACCGCCTCCAGACTGATGCGTGAGTAGTCTACCCTTGGACTACGGGTCCATAGCAGTAGCTAGATGGTTGTATTCTCCTCTTGTTCTATCATGTTTAGATCTTGTGAGTTGATTATCATGATGAAGATCACCGTTATGTAATTCCTTATGTTGTGTTTGCTAGGATCCGATGAATATTGAGTACTAAACTTACTGCTTCATAATATATCATGTGTGTGCTATTTAATGATCTTGAATGCTCTCCGTTACTTGTGTATGCTCTGGACAATTAGATGTTTGTAACTCCAAGAGGGGGTATTTATGCTCGATAGTAGGTTCATGTCTCTAGTTAATCTGGGGTGGTGACAACTAGCTCTAAGGTTGTAGATGTACTGTTGCTTCTAGGGATAAAACGGTAGCACTTTATCTAAGGATGATGTTACTTACTTACTTACTTACTTACTTACTTACTTACTTACTTACTTTACACACAGTGCTTAAGGAATCTGTTGCATGCAACTTAATACTGAAAGGGGTGCGGACACTAACCGGAAGGTGGATTATTAGTAATATATGCGGTTGGCATGGTCTATGTATATTGTTGTAATGCCCGGATGAATCTCACACTAGACATCATAACGTTAGTATATGCATTAGTTTGCTCATCATTATTCTATCAATTGCCCAGCTGTAATTTGTTTACCCGTATGAATGTTATTATTATCTATGGAGAGACACCACTAGTGAACTGTGGACCCCGGTCCTTCTCTTTAATCTGATAAAACCACAACTGCAAACTTGTTAATTTCTGGAAACTAACATCTTTCTTCCACACATACGTTTAATCTTTTGTTACAGCAAGCCGGTGGGATTGACACCCTCACCGTTGAGTTGGGAGAAAATACTTTGATTGTGTTGTATGCAGGCCCCACATCAACTACACGCCACCAAGAATCTCTGGCGCCATTGACACCTCGAGTGAATTCTTATTTCCTACTGGTTTCATAACCTTGGTTTCATAATTGAGGGAAATCTTGCTGCTGCACTACTTCACACCTTCCTCTTAGGAGTTACCAACCTCATGTAGAAAGCATCAAGAATTTCTGGCGCCGTTGCCGGGGCTTTGAGCATTCTTCTGCGAGGGGAGTTTTCTGTAACATCCCATTATTTAAGTCATGTTTTCAAATTTGACATGAAGTGTCAAATTTGTATATAATCAATAATTCAAAATTTTGATTTTTAAAAGTATTAAAAACATGGCCACAACTACTTTAACACAAAGATATTGCTTTTAATTTTTTTTAGAATTTTATTTGACTCCATTTGGACGCTTAGATCAAAAGATATGAATCAAATGAAAAAACAGAAAAATAAATTTTGCTGACGTCACTGCTGACGTTAAGTCGTCTTCAACGTCCAGGCAAATTTCACGCGCCCGAAACCGCCGGTGTTTCCTCCTTTCAATTCGCGTGATTAACGACCGGATTCAACGTCTGAGCCTTCCCTATTAGTAGCCCTGACTCTCCTACCCTTTCCCCTCTCCTTCCCCTCAAAATCGTGTCCCCGGGCTGCCGCATTAGCTCATCGGAGTTGCTTCGGCCGCCGCCGCCTTTTTCTTCAAATCCGGTGAGCCCCTTCGACCCCCGAGCCCCTAGTCCTCTCCTCTCCCTCCGCCGTCTTCGCGCGCATCTTCTTGACCCAATATTCGTCCTTCTTGCGGAGACAATCGAGAGCCACGTCCGACCGAAGCTCACCGGCGCCCGAACCACCTCGGCCGCTCCTCCACGCCGCACCGAGATGCGCTGCTCGAGGCCGACGCCGCCATCGCCTCCAGCACACCTCACCGCACCTTTCCGTAGCCTCCTCGAGTCCGGGAGACACCATGGCGACCGGAGCATCAACGTCCGACGCCGGCGCCGCCGTCTCCTTCGTCGCCGGCCACCGTTGCCACCATCTCCAGGTCAACGCCTCCAGATCCGTCTGATCCACAATCTACGGCCCAAATCAGATCGACCCTGAAGAGGTATCCCCAAATCTGATCCGTCCATTCGTCATAAGATCCTACGGCCCATGTTAACCCAAGATCCGAGCCAATCAGAGCTTGCCACGTGGCAAGACGTTTTCTGTTTTATTTTTCAAAATTGATTTAAATGCATGTTTTGCAGAAAAGCCCCTGCCTATTGAAATTGTTATAACTTTTTAACCACATATCCAAATTAGACAAATTTTATATATTTGGAAAGCCCTTGACGGTAGAATCTTTTGACACTATTAGAATTCAAATTTGACTTAGTTTAAATTATTCAAATTTCAAATGGATGATTTGATTATATTGGTCACAACTTTAAATCTATAAGTTAAAAAATGGCAAATAAAATTGTTTAAGAAACCTTAGAATATGTGTTATATGATGCCCCTGTTAGAAAATATTTTTGATCATTATTTTTGATGATCTAACAATTATAGGTTTAATTTTAGTAACTTGAGTAATTTTGATATAACTTTTGATAGAAACATTATTTTTGAGTAAAACCAATTACTATAAATTTATTTAAATCCACTCCGTCTATTAGCACTGTTTATAAAATTTTGTTATAAAAAATTTAATCATAGAAAACTTTAATCTTGTATTTACCCCTTTTATTATATTTTCCTATAATAGAAATTAATTAAAATTGCATTTATAGCTTCATCCATACTTTATAAATATCATAAAAATTAGTATGATGTTACTTATGATAAAAAAATGATGTCATGCATAACATATTGTATTGTATTGTTATACTTATCATAGGAAAACTTCTCCCTTATTTTGCTAAGTATTTTGTTTAGCTTTATTTTCAACATAGTGGTTTTGAAAAAGTTGTACTTAGTCATACTTGGGATTCTCAAGATGAAGCTAGAATACCAATGAAGACTTAGAAGAAAATATACTCCGGAAGCATCTACAAGAAGCAAAAGCACTTGGAAGAAACGCGAGAAGAAGTTCATGAAGACCAACCAACTATTTTTTTTCTAAGTCTTTCTCCCTCTCTCTATTTTGTCCCTTCTTCTCTTAGACCTCATGATGATTAAGTTATATTCAAGACCACCATGGATGCTGTCAACGCCTTCAAGTCATCACAACCATCAACTCTACAAATTGCAATGAAGTCATCACAACAAGGAGAAAGCTACAAGGAAGCAAAAACAAGAAGCCTGGAAGACCAAATACATCCTTCTTTCTATCTTTTCCCGCTATCCCAATCTTGCCTTTCACTTTAGACATAACAACTTTTGATCATGATATTACCACCTTTGAAGTATGTTGGATCCTAGCGGCATAGTGAGATGAAGCGGCCTGGAGACTAACCTTACATGTCCACGTACATGAGACCTGTCCCACAATCATAAGTGGTTTGCCGGGTGTCTGTCTCTCTCACTATAGTGAATACCCAATTTACAAAGAGTTGTTAATAATTGTTGATCACCTTGAAGAATAGACTTAGTATTTTCTCTAAGTATTTTATGCACATCATGACTAAGCCATTAGAGTGCTTATTCAAGATGATTTATAAAAAATTTATTTTGTCCAACCTATGACCCTAGTCCTTAGTCATTTTTGACCAACAAATTTGCCTTGCATTAACTTAGAATATTTTCATGGCATGGCATGCATCTCTAGTCCTTAGGAATATTTAGCACATCATGCATGACATATTTTCCTTAGAAAGTTTTGCGAAACTTGTTTGTTCGTTTTGTATTGTGTTGTGGTGTGATTGTTTATAATTGTTATGTATAGATTGAACGGAGAGCTCCAAGTAACGTTGAAAAGAGTTTGTGAGCAAAGACGACTTCCAAAGGCAAGTGGCACACCTCATAAACTTCCTAATATTTTTCTATGCATGAGTAGAGTATTTTTCTATAAGCATGTGTAGGATAGTATTGCTATGCAACCCATGTTTATATTTCCCTATTCCTGTGTCTAGGTACCTATGTAATGACTTAGTAGAATTATTGATGCTATGCAAATGTTGTTTTGTGAAAATCTAAATACTACTAAGTTAATAAAGAACCTCATGGGTGGATTGGTTGTATACGGCGGCGAAGTTGAGTGGCTACTCAGACCCATGTCTATGGTTACTGGAGTATGTGCACTTATGGATTGCCACCCAGGGAATAAAGGGATCTGAAGAACTCCGAGTGAAGATTGCTTCTAGTGCAGCCATTGCCATATGGGTTCTGGCTTGATCAACTAATTTGCGTGGACTCGTCCCGGCTTGACAAGCAGATGTAGAGGGTGTTAGGTGGAACGGGTCAAGCCAGAGTGGGAGGGAAAATGCTTCTGAAAGATCTCGTCTCATTCTTCTCCTTTTCCTCATCACTTCAGAGTGTAGAGGATAGTTTGGGTTGAATGGGTACAATGGTGAATGTGCACAACCTCTGCAGAGTGTAAAACTAAGTACTTAGCCCTGTCCCCGGTACAGACAATTTGAGCAGCTGACCAAGGACGTCAACGGAGGATCCCACCATTCCAATTTCTAAGTCAAAACTTGATGGGTGAACAAGGGTAGAATGAGACAGTGGATTTCATGCCACGTATGTCTCGAATAGAAGAAAAGTGTTTTCCAAAGAGTTAGGAAAAATTGGTTTTATGCAAAATAGCCTTGATCTCCACCAGACAAATATGCATATAGGTTATTAGAGTTATTCCACTAAGTGTCCACCAAGTGTCACTTGCCAGACTCCATTTTTAATGGAATCTGACCCACGTTGTTGCAATATTTTTCTTATTGCAGTTTGTACATATGACGAGTGAGGTTTCGTTTAAAGGTTTCGAGTCTGCAACCAACATGTTTTCGCCTGTGGCAACATGAAGATGATGGAGACTCACTGCTATTCATTTCCGTTGTTTACTTTTTCAGTGCTAGCTTTATGCTATGCAAGTTGTAAAGAATATTTTCTAAGTCTGGATCATTGATGTAAAAAAATTGATACTTTGTTGTGATATTACATCGTAAACTGTGTGTGCAAACGAATCGATCCAGTGATTTGCACTATACAAGGTACCTTGCCATATTTTATGTTCAGGTACACTACATTTTCGCACTTCCAATCTTTTTATTTTGTTATTGTCTTGCTTAGTTTATTTTTATTACTGTCTTGTTTGCTTAATATAAAAATACACAAAAAATAGTTACTTACATTACTTTTGTTATTTCGTTTTGTGTTATTTACTTTCCGTTTTGTTGCTTTTGTTATTTCGGTTTAGCATTATTTTTCTATTATTGTTAATTCAGTTTGTTTATTAATTTGCTATAATGAGTTCTGCTGAGAATACTAAGTTGTGTGATTTTATTAGCACCAACAACAATGATTTTATATGCACACCTATTGCTCCACCTGATTCAAAGCTGAATTCTTTGAAATTAAACCTGCTTTATTGAACCTTGTTATGAGAGAGCAATTCTCTGGTGTTAGTTCTGGTGTTAGTTCTGGTGATGCTGCTGCCCATCTAAAAAACTTTGTTGAATTATGTGAAATGAAAAAAATATAAATATATAGATGGTGATTTCATAAAACTGAAATTATTTACTTTCTCTTTGAGGAATGGACGCTTTCATGGCCTAGGAATAGTATTGATTCTTGGATACAATGCAAATATGCTTTTATTGGAAAAAACTATCCTCCTACTAAGATTATTTCTCTAAGAAGTAGCATCATGAATTTTATACAACTAGATAATGAACACGTTGCTCAAGCTTGGGAAAGAATGAATTGTTTAATTAAGAATTGCCCAACCCATGGACTGACTGCTTGGATGATCATCCAAACCTTTTATGCAGGACTGAATTTTTCTTCAAGAAACTTATTGGATTTAGCTGCTGGAGGTACCTTTATGTCCATCACTTTGGGGGCTGCAACAAAACTCTTGGATGATATGATGTTGGATTATTCTGAATGGCATACGGAGAGGACACCTCGGTAAGAAGGTAAATTCTGTTGAAGAAACCTCCTCCTTGAGTGAAAAGATTGATATTATTATGTGTATGCTTGCAAGTGGTAAATCACAGGTGGATCCAAATAATGTTCCTTTAGCTTCTTTAGTTGCACAAGAAGAGCATGTGGATGTGAACTTTATTAAAAACAACAATTTCATAACAATGCCTATAGGAACAATTATGGTAATAACAACTATAAGCCCTATCCTCCTAATAATGGTAGTTCTTATGGTAATTATTATAACAATAATAGGACTACCACCTCTGAACTTGAAACCATGTTACAAGATTTTATCACTACACAAACTCTGTTTAATAAAACTGTTGAGGAAAACCTTGGAAAAATTGATATACTTGCCTCTAAAGTTGATAGTCTTGTTCTAGATGTTATCTTTTAAAATCTAAGGTCATGCCTACTGAAACTAAAGAGAGTAATCCCTTTGCTAAAATTAATGCCATCCAAGTTCAAATAGATAAAAATGTTAGGATGATGGCCCAATTACGTGCTAGATGGGAAAGAGAGAAAGAACTAGATAAAGAGGCTAATATTATTAAAGTTTTTACTATTACTACCTCTAAAAATAATGGTGTTTCACATGTTAGTAAGCCTCCTATTATCAATGGTAACATAGTTGGTGTAGGAAATTTCTCCTCTACTTCCTCCTTAAAATTGCCCAAAACTGCTGAAACTAGTGTTGATAAAAGTGCTGAAATTTTTAAGAACATAGGAGAATGTGGTTCGGTTTGCTTTGATGATAATAATTTTTATTTTGATAATTGTAATATCTCTCAAGTTATTAAGTTCTTTCAAAAGTTGCCCACAAGTCCTAATGCTATCTCTCTTAATTTGACTTTTACTACTCATATTACAAATGCTCTCATTAAAGCTAGGGAAGATGAATTAAGACTTGAAGCTTCTATCCCTAAGAAGTAAAAAATGGTTGGGAGCCCATCATTATAATGAAAGTAGATACATTTGATTTCAATGCTTTGTGTGACCTTGGTGCAAGTATTTCTCTTATGCCTAAAAAGTTTTATGATATGTTTGATTTGCCACCATTGGAACATTGCTATTTGGATGTTTTTCTTGCTGATAATGCTTTGAAGAAACCTTTGGGGAGAATCAATGATGTTCCTATTATGGTAAATAATGACCTGGTCCCCGTTGATTTTATTGTCTTGGATATTGAATGCAATCCATGTTGTCCAATTGTGTTGGGAAGACCTTTTCTTAGAGCTGTGAGTGCTATTAATGATATGAAAGAAGGTACCATCAAGTACCAATTCCAACTCAAGAAAGGTATGTAACACTTCCCTAGGAAAAGAATGAAGCTAGCTTTTTATTCTATTGTTTGTTCAAATTATGGTGTTGATGCTTCATCTGTAGATAATACTTGAGTTTTACTCTTTGTGCCTAGCTCAAAGGCGTTAAACAAAAGCGCTTATGGGAGACAACCCACTTTTATTTCCTGTTATTTTATTTTGTATGCGTCAAGGACTTGTCCTACCTCTGTAGCAATTCCTTTATATCTTTATTTTATTGCATTATTGTCGTGGTGGTATCACGGAAGATGCCATAGGATGGCTAAAGTGTGGGGCCGATGGACGCTGATGGATCCGGAGAGGGCTAGCGAGTTGAGAAGCTCAGACGAGATGGATCACGAGAAGAATCAGAAACGGCTAAGTGAGGAACGAGGAGAGTGAGAATTCTCAGGAACACTCAAGAACACACAAGAACATCTCCAAACCGCAAGCAAAGGCACAAAGAAACACAAACACACACGATGTACCCAGGTTCGGGTCCCTCGTGTGGAGGTAAGACCCCTACTCCTGCCTTGCCTCTCAATATAAGGATGTCACAAGATCTACAAGGGGCTCCATGAGCTGTTTTGGTATGAATTAGGATGAACTAGAGAGAGAGAGAGAGAGGAAGAAGTACATGCTCTAGAGTGCGACTATATTTTTGGCCCTCAACTTGGTCGTCGTCGTTCTAAAGGAGTTATGGCGCCTTTTATAGATTTCCGGCCGGGATGTCCGGAAACCCTTATCTGCCTTTGTCCCACCGGTCAGATCCGAGCTGGCCAACGGTAATATCGACACCAGCTAGTGTGACCTAGACACCGGGCTATCAGACATAGCCCAAGGTCATCATGCCGGTAGGTACAATAGGCGCCGTGCTGGATCATCATTGTTCCCCTGTCAGAGACAAGACATGTCTTTGCCCATGTCTCCTAGCCTTTTCCGAGTTGCCGGCCTAGGCATGTCCGCTCTTGTCGCAGCGACGTCGTACCGGCTGACTCGCTCCCGTGTCAGGCGGGACATGACCAAGCTTCCATGTCAGGAGGGATGTGACCACTCCTCCGTGTCAGGTGGGAAGTCTTTTCCTGCCCAGTGACCCTTGCCCGACATGTAGGATGTCGGTTCACACGCCGGAAGCCCTATCTGCCATTCCTGCACAACAAAGACATAACTGTAGCTCCGACTTCGGGAAGCTGGTTACATTAAACCGGGATACCTGGCCTGACTACCCGGGTTCTCGTCTACCCGGGATCATGTTGGCCTTATCCGACTTAGGTCCATGCCGGATGATCTCTCCTTACTCAGACCGGGTTCCACATAGTATCCGCGTTGCCACACAAGAGGAGTATCTTTAGGCCCAGCCGCTCGAAGATGTCTTGGGCTCCCGCCAAACACATTTTCGAGAAGCTGGTTCTTAGAGGAACCCTCTGTCGATGTTTATGCTGCCCTCAGGGTCTGGGGGTCTATTTATAGTCTCCCCCAGATGGCCCTTGACGACTCCAAGAGAGATTCTGGCTCTAGCCACAGCCAAAGGTCAAGTTGACCCTTCAGAATACCAAGGGGCAGCTCTTTGCACCCTCCAAAGGTCATCTCCTATAGCTATATTGCTGATTTGTCCCGGGTTTTGCCATACCCTGGGGGCAGCCCCCCGACACTAGTCCTCGAAGCTGGTGTTGCACTGCGACCTTAGACGTAGTGCGACACCAGGTTTTAAGAAAAAGATAAATCATAAGCCTAAGGCCAGATCTTCCTGTTCCTGAAAATGGGACACCCGTTTTCTGGGGGCTGCCCTCGGGGTAGGGCAGAACCCGGGGCATATCAGCATTATGGCTACAGGAAGTCACCTTTGGAGAGTGCAAAAGGCTACCCTTTAGGAGGCTAAAGGGGCAACTTGACCCTTGGGTGGTTGTCAGGGCCAGAGTGCCTCTTGGAGACTACAAGGGCCATCTGGGGAGACTATAAATAGACCCCAGGGCGCAGGTGCGGCATAAGCATCAGCAGAGGGTTCCTCTAAGAACCAGTTTCTCAAATATGTCTTTGGGAAGAGCCTAAGACATCTTCGTGAAACTGGGCCTAGAGATATGTAACGCCCTAAATTTTGGAAGCAGCAAAAACTTTGTTATAAAAGATCCCAAATTCTGAGGCAACAAAATCTTTTTGAAATGTCTTGTAAATGGAGGTGTTTATCCTCTGAATTCTATTTTGGACATGTTGTGTTTTGTGTTTGTTCTGATAACCCCTCTAGCCATCAACCCTAAAACCCAACCTAGTTGTAATAGGACATCTGATAACAATGTTTTGATAAATAAAACAATCCCTATATCTTCTGTTATCTTATGTTTAACTAAACTATATTTACCATGATGTTCTGAAATTAGCATCTACCCAAAGACCTTTTATTTCTGAAAATAAAAGTATTTCCAAAACCTATATGTTTGCAAACTATAAAGGACTATATAAGAAGTCCTAATATATTTTGAGTCTTATAGGTGGCTAATATTAGCAACTCTCTTTTAAGAACCCCATTTCTATTTCTCTTGGAAAATCAATTCCAAAAATGTTTGTTTAATTCTATTCCTACCAAAAATACCCTGTCTTGATTTTGTTGATGACCTCCTCACAAATATCTTTGATTTATATTAAAAGTGTGGTTGTTTATCCAATTGTATGTGTGTTTTATCTACCTGACAAGTGCTTAATTTGTATGACTTGAGTGTGTTATTTTATGAGTGTTCATGTGACGATTGAATTTAGCAACATTTATTGCACATCATTTAATTTGGTATCTAAAATGTTTGATTTGCTTGTATTGGCTGAGTGGAATGTATTACCTCTTGTAGAATGGTTTTGTGTTGATTTTTACAAAATTTATATTTTATATAGATAGAAAATCTATCTTCCCTCTTATTATTTTTTTAGCATTTGTTTAGCAGAACAAATAGATATATCTTTATTCATTTTGGAAATGCAACTCACCTAATGTAATCCTCACCACCTCTACTATCCACCTATATCATTCTTTATATTTTACAAAAAATGTTTAATCACTATTTCTTGATGGTTTTGAGTGCTACATTATAAGGTGACCATAAGTGATCTATTAGTTAGCCTTTTCTCATTTTTGTATCTAGTGTTGTTGAACCCTTTTGACCTCATCTCTTAAGCCAAAACTTGCACCTATGCCTCTTCTAATCAAATCATCTTGTATCTTAATTTTCTTGTCACGGGGTTGACTAATCCATCTTAGCATTGTGGCTTAACCTAATCAGCCCAAAAATAATCAAAACCCTAACCTCCACTCCTCTCTCCACTTAATCCGATCTCAGACGTGTATTGGACCCTCCCACACCCTCTTGAGCATTTTCCCTTGCCCTGGCTAACCCTAGAACCTCCCCTCTCTCTGTTTATTGCTGGTATGGGCATTCTGTCAAGCACCTGGCAGGCAGAGAACACCCCTCCCTTATTTCACCCTTCCAACGGCCCCAGAACAGGAGCTACTGTCCAAAGTGGTACAACAGCGTGTTCGCATCATTGTGCACCGCCCTCCAGCTCCAATCCCTAGCCCTAGCTCCCTCTCCCTCGTGCCCATGCCTGTGACAACCGAGCCAGCCACCCTCCTCTCTTATTGCAACTGAGGCTCCCTCGGCCTCCATTACCTTGCCCATTCCCTTCCACAAGGTCTACTCTTCCACCCCGTGAAATAGCTCTAGCTCCCTCCCTCCCTTTGCCCGAGAACCGCGAGGTCATGACCTCGAAAACGCAGGATTGCCGCGGACAATGCCATCGACCCCGACCATCTCTTCTCCCTCTCTTTGCTCCAGCTTGCTCCTCTCGCCTTTGCCCGCCTCTCAGACATCTCCTTTTTGCTTGCAGGCCCCTCGGAGCCGCTGCGATGTCGCCGTGCTCGATGCCGAATGCCCTCGCCGTTTCCATCATTTGGAGGCTCGTCTTCAAGTTCTGCGGCCTCCCTCCTCTCCCCCTTGCTCTCCGCGTCTCCCACGAGCTCCCCCTTCGTCCGGAGCACGACCTAGGTGAGCCCCGGATGCACCGCCTCTTCCGCTAGGGTTTCGGCTTGCGTCTGATGGTCGTGAGGTTGAAGACGCGTGCGTGCCGTCCGATTCTTGAACCACGGCCACCGTTTGAACTCCCCAGATCTAATTCAGGCCGTCGGATCAGAGATCTACGGTGGCTTAACTCTCTGCTCGTGCACGCAGCAAGTTGGGCCGGCCCAGCTCGGGCGACCCAGCCCAGCCTCGGATCTGGCCTTTTTCTCTTTATTTCGTTTAGATCTTGTTTCCTGTTTATTTTCCTGATAATTGGTAGTCTAGCTTTAATTCATTTCTGGTAGATCTGTATATGATAAAATCTTGAAATAATGTTTTTGGATTTTTATGTGTTTTCTTAACCATGTGGCACAGGCCTTTCTCAAAAATGTGTGTGCATGTGTGATCTAGAGTTCATCTTGTAAAAAATATACTTTCCACTATTTATTTAATAATGAGAGTTCTGTAAAACTAAATCATGCAAACTTTAGTTCCCTGTAAAGCCTAGGAAAATACCTACCTATATCTATAAGCATTACATGCAGGAGATGCTTATAACTAAAGTTCCGTTAAGTTTAAGAATGACATTAGTAGCTATTTGATGATTTTTAGTTCATTATTAAAAATACATTTTGTAGTAAATCCAATTTCATGTGGTATATATGGGTAGTAGCTATCATTTCCTAGCTTGGTAGAATTTTATAGCATGAATTTTGCTCTTGGTGAACTATTCTCCAAAAGAGGGTGTTATTACTATTGAAAACTAATTGTTTTATTTCCTGTTAATTGCATGTGTTTGATTTTAATGTTTTGTGTTATGTCTGTTTATGAAAATAAATTAGGATTGTTTTTGTGGAGTTCTTATGTGTCTTGATAAACATGCAAAGTTGGATTTTTCTAGAAATAATTTATATCTTATGTTATACACTATTAATAGTAAAATGTGTTTGTTTCACTAAAACTGAAATATATGGACATAGGAGTGTCCAAAAGGGGTGAATCCAATTTATACAGAAAGCTTAAGGAAATACCTATCCATAGAAATTAACCTTGCATACAGAAGATTCCTAAAACTGAAGCTACAATCTTTTTGGTTTTGAGACCAGTAACATTTGAATGATTTTTAACTCCTGTTCAGTAATAAATTTTGATGCAAATCCAATTCCCATAGCTTCATATGGTTACTAGGTGTACTGTTTTAGAAGGGTTTGATTTTAGGATCTATATTATGTGAGTAGTGATCTTTTTCCCAAAACAGGACAATTAAAAACAAGTAAAACTACTAATTTAATTTCCTGATTTTAAGCACATTGTGTGCTTTTGTTTGTTTTAAGCAATCTACTTTTGTGCTAAGACTAATTTACCTTTCCCAACAAGTTACACATGTTTAGAAATCTTTTTGTAGATGAGTGCGTATTTATTTTGAGGTGAAGTTGTGTGATAAAATGGTGTGCTGTAAGTTAGTATGTGCTTGCTTGTTCTAATGATTGAAGTGGTCTTAATTGTGGTGTTTTGTTAAATCAGCCAACTACACCTTTTTAGTTTTAAATCAACAACTTGTGCGAGCAGTGGTGGTAACCTTGCATAACCCTAATAAGTTTCCTAAAAATATTGTTATGTCATTCACTAGTTAGTTTAACATAGTTCATCTTGTTTCCCGGGTGTTGCACTAACTTTACTTAGGTATTATGCATGTGGATGAGATTGGTGTTAAATGCTATACAATAATTGTTTGTGCTTTGTAATGATTGTTGTATGGTTTGTTCACTTCAAGATTTGCTGTCAACACTTGTTTACTGTGTGATTGTTTGGTCTAATTGTTGAAGTGGTATTAATTGCAGTGTCTTATTAAATAGGCTTAATGCACCTTTTTAGCTTTTAGTCATAAACTTGTTTGGACAGTGGTGTTACCATTGTTTATCGCTTAGTTACTTGTTAGTAGGTGTTTCTTGAGCTAGTAACATGTTTGCATGTGAGTGTGCTCAATGCTAGTATTAATATTAATACTTGCTTGTGTGTTAAGATACTTTTGTCTGAAGTATTTCCTAAACAATTAATATACTTTTGTCTGAAGTATTTCCTGAAACTAATATAACAGCTCTTGTTAAATGATATAATAACCGTAAGTGATGTGTTGTTTTGGTGTTCTGTAGAACTATCTTTTTAATACTCAGGGTTGTTGTGTATATTTCCTTAGGAGAATCTGTTGTTTGTCTTAGCTCTATGGACTTTGTGGTTTATTGTTGTTTAGCTAAATGAGTTGTTTGCTTTTGATTGTTAGCTCAATGTCTTGTGCGATGATTGCTGTTTGTTATGTCCTTGTGGCATTGTCTTGTAATCTGAGTGTTGTTCCTCTTCCTGTTTACGACGTTAGATACGATAGGTAAGGAGCTGGATTTGAGGAGTGAATCTGAGGAGCATCAAGATGAAGACCAAGGGCATATTGCTGAGCCAGGCAAGCCACCTCACCACTATAATGAATCCTACTATTTTATCAAGCATTGTTTTGTCTTCCAATAAAATAATGCATATTTTACTTCTTTTGTGGCACCTTGCCACCCGAAAACTATTTTAGAAAATGTTGTTTGGACCAAGTTATCTACTAGATTATTTATAGGTGTTACAAAGTAAGTTTTTATTTGATGAGCCTTGTTGTTGAAGGCTCCATCAAGAAAATTAAGTTCTCTAGTAGTATACTCCTAATTCTCTTAGCTCAAAACTATAGGATGGGAGCCTAGTTTGATAAAAATGTTTTCGGAGAAAACCCGAGCTGCTGGGAGCAGTCGGCGAGCAAGTGTTTTATTAAAACTCGAGATGCTGGGAGCATTCGGAGAGATTATGAAAACCCGAGCTACTGGGAGTAGTCGGAGGATTGGAAGTTATTTTTGAAAAACAAAGTACTGCCCTAGCAGCCGCTCGAACAATTAACCCGTGCAACCACACTACCTGACATGGGTAGGCCTTAGCCGGATGCTTGTCTGTTTTAGTATTGGGGCTCTCATGCTTTCTATGGGGGCTGGGCCCTCGAAGTCGGGTTGCCGTCTGGATGAGGCAATAACACATGTGATGATCGCGCCGGACGATTACGGCGGGTCTCCTGCCGTGGTGGTGTGGCGTCGCGAGGAAAGACCAAGAGGTGTAGTGGAGCACACGGTGCCGGGGAGAACAAACCCACCGGGAGGCCCCGATACTAGGGTGGTCATAGTGGAAAGTTTTGATCTGGTTATCCGAACCCCCCCATACAGTCGTGTGACGGGCCGTGGCAGACACGGCGGAATGACCTATTGGTGTGGGTAAAGTGTGCAACCTCTGCAGAGTGTCATTCTATTCGAATAGCCGCGTCCGCGGTCATGGACGGTTGGAAAGGTCACTGATCTAGGCGTATGGGCAATTTTAGTTTTAAAAAGGAAAGTGTTTCTCGGAGGAAAACAAGGAGGCAACAAGGTGGTACCTGTGAGGCATGGAATTTGGGTGAGGATGGTTGATCTCGGGGAGACTAACAGTCTGATCTCAAGTCAGGAAAAAGAGTCACCCCTATCCTAGTGTTTTGACAAACTTTTACAAAAGAAGTTTCTGTACTTAGATATGTCCTTGCTATATCTAAGATAAGAGAATTATATCTCTAAATGTTTTCTTCAACAAAGATACAGAGATGTCGTATTCTCTATGCCTAAAATCATCGTATTCGAAAATAAGTCCTATAGTTGTATATAGGAGCTATCCTAGTTTTCGAAAATGTTTTACTTGCATTATCATAAAAACATAGACCTAGAGGTGGTCTTGCGAGTACGTAAATGTACTCATATGGCTATGTCTCTGGATATTCAAACGTCCAGGTTGAAATGAGGGGATGTACGAAAAGAAGGAGGAGTACGCCGACGACCACGCCAACTGAGTGTCCCGCTCAACACTCTGTGGGAATGCGTCAGGACGTGACGAGGGCCGACACTAGCCGAATCGTCCACTGAACCTTAGTTAATATTCGTCAAGTGCGACGATGTTTGCAGGCTTGGTCATGAGACCATTATTTATGTAAGTCTTATACTATTCGAGTTGTATGATGTAACTTTGTATACCATATTGGTTATGTGATCGCGATGATTTGATCATTGGGATCATGATCTGTTTACATAACGTGGGCAACTATGACTAGTAGTCAGAGGGGTCCTTACAAGATACTTATCTTGGGTAGTATCCCGGTTAAAGGCTGGATCCCGGCGTGGCAAGAGAGATCATCCGGCTTGTACTCATCTCGGATAACAACCATTATGGTCCCGGGTAGAGGAGAACCCGGGTGGCCCGGCTAGGTATCCCGGGTTAAGTCTAACCGGCTTACTAATCTCGGATCTAGCCTACATGTCTTTGTCGTTCAGGAATGGGGAACAAGACTCCCGGAGTGAGAAACCGGCGTCCGACATGTCGGGCATAGGTCAAGGAGCAGGGCCAGGTTTTCTGCCTGACACGGGGGAAATCATATCCCTCCTGACACGAAAGCATAGTCACCTCCCGCCTGACACGGGGCCGTGTCAGCCTGTACGACGCCGTCGCGACAAGACCGGACATGCCTAGGCCGGCAATCCGGAAAAGGCTACTAGGCATAAGCGAAGACATGTCTTGTACCTTACAAGGGGACAATGATGATCCAGGACGGCGCCTGCGGTACTTGCCGGCATGATGACGGCAGGGCTATGCAGGATAGCTCGGCGGCTAGGTCGCACTAGCCGGTGTCGACATAACCGTTGGCCACCTCGGACCTGACCGGTGGGACCCAGTCGGATTTTCCGGCCTTCCCGGCTGGAACTCTATAAAAGGCGCAATAACTCCTCTTGTGGAGGGACGACCAACTTGGGTGCCAAAACTATAGTTTCATTTACTCCTAGAGCATTCCGTCCTCCTCTCTCTCTAATTCATCTTGTTCATCACCGAAACAGCTCAAGGAGCACTTTGTAGATCTTGTGACATCCATATATTGAGAGGAAGGGCAGGAGTAGGGGTCTTACCTCCTCACGAGGGCCCCGAACCTGTGTATATCATGTGTGTTTGTGTGCCTTCGTGCATTTTCTTGCGGTTTGGAGATGTTTGTGTGTATCTTTCGGTGTTCTTGAGGTTCTTCCTTCACCTCCTCCCGGACTTAGCCATTCTCGCGTGTGTCTTGGAGTTCCTTCTCGTGTGAGCTTCTCAGCTCGCTAGCCCTACCCGTATCCACTACCGTCCATCGGCCCCACACATTAGCCATCCTATGGCATCTGCCGTGACACCACCACGAAAGTTGGCACCCACTGTGGGGCAGACAGAGGCACTGGCTGGTGTACACATCCAGACGGGTTCCGACATCCACTCCGACATCCGCGTCCTCTCCGGCCTCGTCGTTAGGCTCGGGGAGATGGACTTCGTCAGCGACAACGCCGGCTCCTACCGAAACAGGCCCTTCCCGGCCAACGGCTGCATCATCGACTTCGGCGCCTTCACAACCTACGTCGCCACCGAGATCGTCTGCGCCTATCCTGACGTCGTGCTGGAGGCCGATGACCCTCCTGCTTTCCGCGTCGCCCGGTATCAGCGTACCTATCGCCCCGCGTGCTGCGTTGAAGTCATGATGGCCGGGGCACTCGAGGAAGTCTTCGACGATGCCGCCAACAGCGACGCCCATGCCGGTCGGGCGCGTGCGGCAAAACCTCCGCAGGAAAGGGAGGCCGCCCGGGATGGTGACCCCCAACCCTCCCAGCATCGCCGTAGACCGGATCCGCTCTCGGGCCTGGTTGCCAAGTTGGCTGTCCCCTTGACAGCTGATGCTGACACCCAGGTCACTGCTGCTGACCTGGTAGAACATCTCCGCTTGCTCCATGAGGAGGTTCAGGAGATCGCCGAAATTCAGCGTGAGCTCAGTGCTTGTCTCCGTGAGTATAATGCAGCTCACGGATTCCCTAGGATAGAATCCAGGGATAAGCGCATTGCTGATTTGCGCAAGAAAGGCAGGGTGGTGAGCGATGAGTTGGGTGGTGGTGCCGCGCCTAGCCATAGCAGAACAACAAGCCATGCCTCGGCTAACAAGCCGGCGTATAGCTCACCAGCCAAAACACTTAGGGCTGCAGAGGCAGCAATGGCCGAGTTTGCCGGGCTAACCGGGGAAGCCCTGCGTAAGCAGCAGGAGCGGGTTAACGAGCTGGTCACTGAGGTTAGTCGGCAGAACAAAGCCTTCAAGAAGAAGAACCCGGGAGTGGGTGGATCCCAGGTGTACTCGGCTAGGGCCGAGAGCAACAGATCGGGGGAAGAGGCTTTCTCTCCTCATCCCAGCAGAAGCCGTAGCCGGAGTGGTGGTTCCGGGAAAAACAAGCAACTACAGACGTATGACCCGGCCTTCGCCAGAATACAACAAGCCGGACAGAACAATGCCTGCCGGGCTCAGAGTGGCCGTGGCGGCGGTAACCGGGGTGTAGGAAATAACAACCTGGCTAGCCGTGGTAATCCACCTCGAAATCCGCCACAAAACCAAGGAAACCGACTGAGGGAGGCCGCCTTCGTGCCGCAGTAGGCAATAGTTCCTACGGTCAACCGACATGATGACGGTAACTCGAGGTTGCAGTAACTCGGGTAGCAGGCAAATGAGAATCCGTTGGGATTTCGGATAGGAACTCGGCAGTTGGACCCCTGTGATGCACGATTCCGGCTGGACTGGCTTCGCCAGTCCGAGCTGATAGAGGAGCAAGGCCCTCCGGGACCGGCATGCTTTGGACCCCGGATCATGAAGGAGCCTCCGGTGCGTCATTTTCAGTTCAACCGGAGTGCCAAGACTTATGACGGCAGCTCGAAGCAGGAGGATTGGCTCACCGACTATGTAACTGCAGTAAGCATAGCCGGAGGAAACAGGCGATGGGTGGTGCGATATGTCCCGCAGATGTTGGAAGGTCCGGCCAAGATCTGGCTAAACAACCTGAGGGCTGACAGCATAGACTGTTGGTTGGATTTCAAAGAAGCTTTCATCAGTAACTTCACAAGCACCTACAAGAGGCCCAACCGACCTTAGCAGCTGGCCATTTGCAAGCGGAGGGACAACGAGACTGACCGAGAGTAGCTTACTCGGTGGAGCAACATTCGCAATTCTTGCGAAGGGGTTGTTGAGGTGCAAGCTATATCTTGTTTTGCGCAGGGATGTCGGCATGGCTCCATGCTGTGGCAAAAACTGCAGAGGAAGATGCCAGCCACTTTGGCCGAGACGATGCGCATCGCCGACACATACAGTCTTGGTGATCCTATGCAACCTGTGGTGGATGTCGGAGACTCGAGCAGGAGGAACTTGGGGAACCACCGTTCCGGGCCGAACAGGAACCATCGCCAAGATTTCGGCCAAAAAAGAAACCAGCCCGACTTCCACTATGCTTCACAGCATGTCGCGGCTATAGGGCGAGATCAAGGAGATGCAGGCGGTGGTCAGCGTCAGAAAGTGGGTGGCCCAACTTGGGGTCAGAGCCAAGAGGTGCAGAAGTTATGGGTGGACCAGAGCATGCCGCTGACCTATGAGGAGATGCTGGATAAGCCCTTCTGCTACCACACTCTGGAAACCAACAAGCCAGCGAATCACTCAACCCGACAATGCAGCTGGTACTAGCGCATGTTGAGGGAAGGTGGTACCGGAGCAACTCGGCCGACCATGCCGGCAGCTCTGCCGAACATCCTGAGACCTCCAGCACCGCTGTCGGGAGCCAATGCTGTCCGGGTTAACCAACCCGCTCAGAGGCCACCGGCCCCGAGACCGGTGAACATGGTGAATGTCAGAAATGACAATGATGCCGGACCAAGCAACCAAGCTGGGTATCAACAGAGCAACTACCGGGAAGCTCACCAGAGCTATGTGGTCTTCGTGACCCAGCCCACTGATAGGAAGAGCGTGCGCCAACGTGCACTAGAAGTAAATGTTGTGATTCCGGCTGTGCCCAAGTTCTTGCACTGGTCCGAGATGGAGAGCACCTGGAGCCGGAAAGATCACCCCAGGGTTATTTCCAAGCCGGGAGGTTATGCATTTGTGGTAGACCCAACCTTTGTCGGGCCGAATCTCAACGTCCGGTTCAGCCGGGTTCTGATTGACAATGGCAGTGCCATTAACATCATGTACAATGACACCATCGTGAAATGGGAATATTCATGAACACACTACTGCCCACCGAGACGACTTTCCATGGCATTGTGTCGGGGGTCTCTTGCTCTCCTATCGGCAAGATATGGGTTGAGGTGTTATTCGGTACTCGGGAGAACTGCAGGACAGAGAGCTTGGAGTTCGAGGTGGTGGATCTCGAAAGCTCATACCATGCCCTGATCGGCAGGCCGACCCTGGCCAAGTTCATGATATGCACTCATATGGGCTACCTGAAGATGAAGATGCTCTGTCCAAACAGCGTGATCACCATCTCGAGAGACCACAAGCGCTTCATGGAGTGCGCATCTACCGGCTCAACTTTGGCCGAGTCCCTCGTCATCGCTGAGGAGAAGAAGAGGATCCAGCAGGTGGTGGCGCTGGCCAAGACATGACAACTCGGCATGCCCGGGATGGTGAACCCGGAGCAGACTCCCTCATTCCAGGCAACCAAGGAGACCAAGAAGGTGGAGATTGACCCGGCTAACCCCGAGCGTCGGGTTATCATTGGCAACAACCTGGACATCAAATAAGAAGGTGAGCTCGTCGACTTCCTCCGTTAGAATCGGGATGCTTTTGCTTGGTCAAATGACGATGCAAGGGGTTCCGAGGGAGTTGGCCGAGCACTCTCTGTTCGTCATGCCTGATGCGAAGCCGGTAAAGTAGCCAACTAGGCGCCTCTCGGATGAAAGAAGAGCGACAATCATGGAACATCTCGCCGTGCTGCTCGCCGCTGGATTCGTGATGGAAGTACTGCATCCGGACTGGATATCTAATCTGGTCCTGGTTGAGAAGAAGAAAGATGATCCCCTTCTGCTCAAGGTGTGGCGCATGTGCATCGACTTCACTACTCTCAACAAGGCTTGCCCGAAGGACCCCTTCCCACTCCCCCGGATAGATCAAGTGATAGATTCCACTACCGGGTGTGAGCTTTTGACTTTTTTAGATTCTTATTCTGGTTTCCACCAGATACCTTGGAACCCGGATGATCAATTGAAAACTGCCTTTATTACCCCGTACGGGGCTTATTGCTATCGTGTCATGACTTTTGGCTTGAGAAATGCTGGTGCTACATACCAGAGATGTATGCAAAAATGCTTGCATGACCAGATAGGCCGGAATGCCGAGGTCTATGTCGATGACATAGTCATAAAAACAAAATAAAAATCTACTCTGATCGATGATATGAGAGAAAAATTAAAAAACTTAAGAAAGTTCTGGATGAAACTGAACCCGGACAAATGTACCTTTGGGGTCCCGGTAGGAAAATTACTCGGGTTCCTAGTGTCAAGTCGGGGAATTGAGGTCAGCCCGGGCAAGATACGCGCTATAGAGAGCATGAAGCTGCCAACACGTCTTAAGGATGTGCAGAAATTCACTTGTTGTCTGGCATCCCTAAGTCGGTTTGTAAGCTGGCTAGAGGAGAAGGCCTTGCCCTTGTATAGGCTGATGAAAAAGAGCAAAACCTTTGTGTGGACTCAGCAAGCAGATGCGGCGTTCAATGATTTGAAGAAAATGCTCTCAACGGCACCAGTGTTGGCATCCCCATTGCCCAAGGAACCCATGTTACTGTATATCGCAGCTACAAACCGGGTAATGAGTGTGGCAATGGTAGTGGAAAGATAAGAAGGGGACAAGGTAATACAAAGATCGGTATACTATCTAAGCGAGGTGATCTCGATCTCCAAGCAGAACTATCCGCACTACCACAAGATGGCATACATAGTGTAGCTGGCGGTCACCAAGTTGAAGCACTACTTCCAAGAGCACCCAATCACTGTGGTGTGCGAAGCTCCTCTGGCCGAGATCATAGGCTGCAAACATGCAACCGACCGAGTTGCCAAATGGGCCATCCAGTTGTCTCCGTATGCTCCGACATACAAGAGACGAGACGCCATTAAGTCGCAGGCGCTGCCGGCTTCTTGTTGGACTGGGGCGAGATGCAGTATGAACCTCTACTTCCCGACTTCAATTTTTGGAAGATGCATTTCGATGGTTCCAAAGCAAAAATCGGATTGGGTGCCGGAGTGGTCCTCACCTCGCCAAAGCAAGATGTGCTGAAATCTGTGTTGCAAATCCACTTCCGGGCATCCAACAATGTGGCCGAGTACGAAGCACTGGTGCATGGGCTCAATGTCGCCAAGGAAATTGGTATCCACCAGATAGAGTGCTTTGGTGATTCTGACTTGGTGGTGCAGCAGTTGTCGGGGAAGTGGGACACGATTGATGCCAACATGGCATCATATCGGTTTCATGTGCAGAAAATATCCGGATTTCTTGAAGGCTGCGAGTTCAAGCACATACCAAGTGGAGAGAATGAAGTCGCAGATGTGTTGTCCAAGTTGGGGTCATCTCGGGATGCCATCCCACCCGGCATCGCTTTGGAACACTTGAGGAAACCGCCCATTCAACCCTCACCCGAGTCGGAGTCCATCTTTATCCCTAAGGATCCCGTATCTGAAGTTGTGCCTATGGAGGTGGAAGTCAGGAGCACCTCACTGAACCCGGGGACGGCACTGCTGAACTCGGGGACTCGACTTGGTGTGCAAGCTGAGGTGATGAAGGCTGAGCCAATGGATATAGATGCACCCGTGTTCCCCGTGCGGCCAGTAGCCGGTTGGACACAACCCATCATGGCATACATATCGGATGGCACCCGTCCAGAGGATGAGGTAGAAGCCAGGCAAGTGCTGCGAAGATCCAAGGCCTACACCATCATTAACCAAGAGCTCTTCAAGAGAAGTGTCACCGAGGTGCTGCAGCGATGTGTTGAGCCGGAAAAAGGGCAAGAGATGCTGTTGGAGATACATCAAGGGGAATGTGGGCACCATGCTTCATCCCGGGCATTGGTTGCAAAGGTATTTCGGCATGGGTTCTATTGGCTCACAACTTTTGAGCAGGCAGAGGATATTTTCCGGAAGTGTGGAGGATGCCAGAGATTTTACCACAAGATACATATGCCGGCTTCAGCACTGAAGACGATTCCTATCACTTGGCCATTTGTTGTATGGTGCTTGGACATGGTGGGACAATTCAAGCCGGCGCGAGGCAAGATGACTCACATGCTAGTGATGGTGGACAAGTTCACCAAATGGATAGAAGTCAAGCCAATCTGGAAATGTGACAGACACACCACGGTTTCATTCTTGAAGGATATCATTCTGAGGTATGGCTACCCGCACGACATCATCACAGATAACAACACCAATGTTGCTGTGGGGGAATTCACTCGGTTCTGTGCGGAGAAGAGAATCCGGCTTGACGTGGCCTCGGTGGCGCATCCGGAAGCAAATGGGCAAGTCGAAAGAGCAAATGCCTTGGTGTTGGCCGGCATCAAAGATCGATTGATAGAGCCACTATTGAGAACACCAGGATGCTGGATAGAGGAGATACCGACAGAGTTGTGGGGTCTCCGGACTACACCCAACAGATCCACTGGATACACACCATTCTTCATGGTGTATGGTGCAGAGGCAGTGTTGCCAACCGACATACAATATGACTCACCAAGAGTGACAATGTTCTTCGAGACCGAGGAAAAAGAAGCCCGAGAGAATGATGTCGATTTGCTAAGAAGCAAGAGAATTGGCCTTATCTCCGTCCGCGATTTACCAGCAGAACCTCCGTCGCTATCATAGCCGGAAGGTGCATCCCCGAGTGTTTCGGGAGGGAGATCTCGTGTTGAGGCTCATACATCGCACTACCGGCATGCATAAACTTTCGCCTCCTTGGGAGGGGCATTTTGTTGTAAGCAGAGCATTGCACAACGACTCTTATTACCTTGTAGATACGCAAGATGCTAGAAAAGGTGTAATGGACAACAAAGCCGGTGAGGATACTAAACGCCCGTGGAATGTAGCCCTACTCCGCCCCTTTTACACATAAAGGGCGCAGTGTATGTATCTCGGTCTCTTATTAATGAAATGTCGGCACCCCGAGAAGTTACTCGGGGACTGCCTCGCTCAATTTATGGTTGTGCTTGTCAAGTTGCATGTCGGCGTCCTCGGGAGGAACTCGAGGACTTCCTCTTTATTTCAGTATTATCTTGTGTTATTTATTTGTTATTTGCATGCCGACAACCAAGAGGGGAACTCGGGGACTGCCTTGTTTTTCATTACTTATATTGGTCGCATGCCGGAAACACTCTCAACCCGGTTTCAGAGCCAAAACAATGTATGCCATTTGAAATAATCTTGTGACTCGACTGACGAACGCCGAAATGATAGTCAAGAGCAGAGAGCATCAAATGTGGTGAACACGAAAACAAACTCTGGGACCTGATTTGAAAGTTTTTTTGGCATGTGTTTTACTAACCCGGTTTATATCTATGTTTGTTATGTCGGATAATTTCAAACTCGAACTCGGATATTTATAAGTATTGCATGCTGTAAACGGGGTTTCGTGACTCGACCATTGACGGGGGCGTTTGGCTCGGCCACGGTCTTCTCAGCATCACCAGCAGTAGTGGACGCGGAAACAATCTTCTCGGAGGGCCTGGGCTCGGGCGGCTGGAAGTCGACGACATCTTCCTCAATGGCTGTCTCGGTGGCCGCTGCAGTCTCGCCGACTTCTTCGCTAGCACCGGCTTCCGACATCTCGGGCTCTGCACCGGCATCACCCCCACCGGCTTCATCGGCATAGTCTTGACTCGGAGTCAGATTCTACAAGGCTCGTGATGAAGGAGTCCGGATCTGCCCAACCCGCAAGCCGATGTGCTGTCTCTTGTCGCAGCTTGATCTTGGCGGGATCAGTTTACCACGGAGAGACGATGCGCAGGGTCTTGATCACCACCAGATCGAGACCCTCGTACCAGCTTAGCACATGCTCCAGGACTTGGTCGGCACCGGCACAAGCAGATGACCGCTTCCAAGCGTTCAACCGGGATCCGACATCCTGCAGGGCTGCGGCAAAGTCGGTGACTGAGGGCGGGGCGACAACACCGGGCCATAACGCTCCATGCGCATGGACGGCTGCGCTGAGGAGCCCGGTCCCAATGGTCCGGAGTGGGACTATCCGGGCCTTCAATGCGAAAAGATGATCATCGATATCCCACGCATCGGAAGCCGGACCCTTCCCTGGTCCTTTTTCCCGCACGGCCGTGATCGCAAGATTGGCAGCTTCTCGGGAGTGCTCGAAATTCCCTTGAGAAAGAAGAACTGTCACATGGACAAGCCATAAAGGGATGTCGGAACATAGGAAGACGGAAAGAAGAAGTCGGAGACACTTACTGTTCATATCTCGGTTGATGCCGGTGAGCTCGGTCAGCCAGACATCCTGTTTGGACCGAAGAAGGGCCAACTCGGTCTCGGCCGCGTCGGCACGCTCCCAGACTGGTCCAGGGTTTGTTTCTGCTTCCTGCTGGCCTCAACGAAGCCCTTCTTCAGATCATCAGCCGCAATCTTGGCCTTCTCGAGCTCACTATTCAGCCGCACGATCTCGGCCTGCGCCTCAGCAAGCGCAGACTTCTGATCCACGACGATCTTCCGCCCGACATCCCTCTCCCGCTACAGCTTTTCTTGCAACCCTTTGGCCTGGCCAAAGTCCGCAAGCAGTGTGTGGAAGATGCTGCTGCGTTTCTTGGCGCACTCCTGAAAAATTATAAATCCGACGTCAGTCTTTGGGACTTCGGTTCGGCAAGGGATGATGAAGTTTTTTCAAGATCCGCACTCAGAGATCTACTACTCGGTGGAGTTTTGATCCCCAAGCACGGATCTCGGGGACTGGAGATTGAATTTTTTTCAAGATCCATACTCAGAGATCTACTATTCGGTGGAGTTTTGATCCCCAAGCACGGATCTCGAGATTGAAGTTTTCTAAGATTCGAGTTCAGTGATCTACTACTCGGTTGAGTTTCGATCACTAAGCACCAATCTCGGGGACTGAAGATAGTAGAGATAAGAGACCTACATCCGCTACTTGGGTAGCTTCCAGAACCGCCACCTGGAGCGCATGCAAGGATTGCGCACTCCGGGTTGAGCTGGCAGCATGTCGGTCTACCGAGACGGCGGGCGCAGGCTCGACGGCATCGACAACAATCCACGCCGCGTTGTACTCATCAACCGTGCTCAAGCCGGCAACGGTCGCCACACCCAGCGAGCCGGATCACCGGGATCCTGCAGGGGCAACTGGGCCAACAGAGGCTCGCAAAGCTTGAAGAGCAGCAGTAGGGACATTGACAGGAGGCGGAGGAAAACCAAAGTGCTTACCCAGAGCAGAAGAGGTCTTGGCAAGAGTCAAGTCCGTAGTCGAGGATCTCGGGTTCACGCTGGACTTGTTCGGCGGCGGCTTCTGGTTTGGCGGTTGGCTGCGCGGCTTCCCAGCTTGGGAATCCGGATGCCACGTAGACTTGCCTGGTTGCTGCTTAGGTGGCGGGGACTTCGGTAGAGCAGCGCGCAGAGCTGACCGAGGCACGACCTGGCGTGGGGGGCTTGCTGCAACCTGCTCAAGGTCAGGAGATGGTGGCCATGGTGGCTTCTCCGGGATGACGGTTCTCTCGGGGGCCACAGGTTGCGCGCCCGAGGTCTCGATGGACGCAGATAGTGCGCCCGGGATCTTGATGCCTGCTCCGACATTCAAGTCCGGCGCGCCTTGTGCTTCCGCCTGGACGGGAACCGAAGCCGGTTGGCTGGCATCCCCCACCGAGCGGCATGGCGGTGAAGGCTCAGCCCGAGTTGGGCTAGGGGACTCGGAATCCATACCCGCTGACGGGATCCCGCAAGTTGGGGAATGTCGAGGGCCGCCCTACAAGAGTAAAAAGCAAGTCAGTTCAGAAAGGATCTCGGGCAGAGTCCAGATTGGGAAACACGGTTGAAGGGTGACTTACCCGGTGGCCACTGTCGGTGGGCCTCGCCTCGGGCGGGCACCCTTGTTGCCCGACTTCTTGCTTGTCTTGGCCTTTTTGGCCACCGTGCCTGAGGTCCCGGCATGTGCGGTCTCGGACGCAGCATGCTTGCGGACCTCGGCCCGCTTGGTCAAGGTGGTAACAGCCTGGACCACTGGCAGAGCAAAGTTTAGAGGACGAGCATCAATTACATCGAGTATTCGGCAGTTGTCATCGTCATCCTCGTCAAAGTCAACTCAGATAGGTTCTTGAGCTCGAGGCTTACCCGGGGCACGAGCACGAGAGGACCTCGTTCATCTTCTCAGCCTCCTCAGAATCAGGAGCTCGGACCCAGAAACGGAAGTCGGTTGGAGGGCCCATAACAAACTCCGGCAGATTGAGGTGATCCGGAGCAGCAGAACTCGAGTTCCCTTCCGGGGCGGCCAGATTTCGCACGTAGAAGAAGCTACGTTGCCATTTCCGGCAAGACTCCAGACCCGAGATCTTGGGGAACCTGGTATCGCTCCGAGGGATGATGGTCGCAGTGCCACAAGCAACTAGTTCCTTAACTTTGGAACCCGGGTTGGGGATAACTTGGCGGCGGAGGAGTTAATAGTTGGCCCACTGGTCAACGAACGGCCAAATGCCGAGATATCCCTCAGCGTAAGATACGAAGGCGGAGAGCAAGGTGATGGCATTGGCGGGAAGGTGGTGTGGTTGAAGGCTGTATGTGTCCAGAAAGGACCAGAAGAAGTCGCTAGCCAAACCCGCGCTCGAAATGGGTGACAAACACCACTCGCTCGCCGGTTTGCTGTGCGGGCTCGATTTCACCCGCTGGTAGTCGACACACCACTTGGGGAGGAATCCGGTGTGTCCGATATAACCAGTCGAGATCGCCCTGGTTGGCCTCAGATCCATCACACCCTCCTCGCACACTCTCGGTGACCATGTCGGCAGCCTCTGAACTCATGTCAGAGCTAATCTGCATTCGGAATGGTCGGTTAGTCGGGTCAGCATGTCGGATGTAAAGAGGATCTCGGGCAAATGACTACATCTAACTACCGGGATCCTGTCAGTTGGATCTAGTGGAGCAACATAAATAAAAATTATTAAGGCCAAAATTAGGGTTATAAGAAGGCAACGAAGAAAAGAGCATCGGTGCAAGAAATGAATTTAATGGTGCGGTCAGAGCATCTATCTTAGGCGTATCACTACAAGGGAGGTTCCGCAACACGCAATAACAAAGATCTACCGCGCATATCCGCGTTTGATCTGTGGGTGTTCATGATGAACACCCGAAGAACACCAACCGCCACGGCCTCGTTCCAATCAAGAGGAGAGCCCGAAGAACTCACCGGAGGAGAGGGGGTTGCCGCGGCGCGGGAGTGGCGATGGCTAATGACGACGGCGGCGGAGTCGGTCGGCGACGTTGGGAGCTCCGGTGAGGTTCGGCGGCGACGGCGGAGTGCTAGGGACGCTCTCGGAAGGAAGAGTAAGAAGTGGGGAAGAAGAGGAAATCCTTCCCCGTTTCCCCTATTTATGGGGAACCCCGGCGGGCGGTTTTCGTTTTTCCTGCCCACGATATCCGAACTCCTGAGTGGGATCATGGTGTGCCAGTGGCTACACGTGGCGGCACACACGGGCACCTGAACGGTCACACAAGAGGCCACATGATTGCAACGGTCACCGCAGCGATCTAGTGTGGGCACAGGTGCGGGAACCGAAGCGGCGTGCCACTAAGTCAAAAGCACTCGAGTCCTTTGGCTTGATATGATCTCGGGTGGGGCCACCTGATAGATGGAGCATGTCGGGCACAAGGCTCGGAATATTTGGTCCGTTCAAACCGATATGTGTTACTCGGGGTACGCCAGGTCGCTTCCTCCGAAATACACCATCCCGGCTCGGTGCATCTCAGACGGATCATGTCGGGAAGAAGTACCCTGTCGACTGAAGTAAGAGATTTAACTTGGAGCTTATGGTTTATCTTTCTTGAACCTGGTGCCGCACTTCACCTTAAGTCGCTGCACAACACCAGCTTCGGGGACTAGTGTCGGGGGGCTGCCCCCGGGGTAGGGCAGAACCCGAGGCAGATCAGCATTATGGCTACAAGAAGTGACCTTTGGAGAGTGCAAAGGGCTACCCATTAGGAGGCTGAAGGGGCAACTTGACCCTTGGGTTGTTGTCAAGGCCAGAGTGCCTCATGGAGACAGCAAGGGCCATCTGGGGAGACTATAAATAGACCCCCAGGGCGTAGGTGCAGTATAAGCATTAGCAGAGGGTTCCTCTAAGAACCAGTTTCTCGAAGATGTCTTTGGGAAGAGCCTAAGGCATTTCGTGAAACTCGGCCTAGAGATACTTCTCTTGGGTAGTATCCCGGTTACATGCTGGATCTCGGCGTGTCATGAGAGATCATCCGGCTTGTACTCATCTCGGATAACAGCCATTATTGTCCCGGGTAGAGGAGAACCCGGATGGCCCGGCTAGGTATCCCGGGTTAAGTCTAGCCGGCTTACTGATGTCGGATCTGGCCTACATGTCTTTGTCGTGCAGGAATGGGGAACATGACTCCCGGAGTGAGAAACCGACATCCGACATGTCGGGCGGAGGTCAAGCAACAGGGCTAGGCTTTCCGCCTGACACGGGGGAAATCATATCCCTCCTGACACGGAAGCATAGTCACATCCCTCCTGAAACGGGGGCGTGTCAGCCGGTACGACACCGTCGCAACAAGACCGGACATGCCTAGGCCGGCAATCCGGAAAAGGCTACTAGGCATGGGGGAAGACATGTCATGTGCCTGACAGGGGGACAATGATGATCCAGGACGGCGCCTGCGGTACTTGACGTCATGATGACGGCAGGGCTATGCCGGATAGCTCGGCGGCTAGGTTGCACTAGCCAGTGTCGACATAACCGTTGGCTAGCTCAGACCTGACCGGTGGGACCCAGCCGGATTAGGGTTTCCGGCCCTCCCGGCCAAACTCTATAAAAGGCGCCATAACTCCTCCTGTGGAGGGATGCCCAACTTGTGTGCCAAAACTATAGTCTCATTTACTCCTAGAGCATTCACTCCCCCTCTCTCTCTAGTTCATCTTGTTCATCACCGAAACAGCTCAAGGAGCACTTTGTAGATCTTGTGACATCCATATATTGAGAGGAAGGGCAGGAGTAGGGGTCTTACCTCCTCACGAGGGCCCCCCACCTGGGTATATCGTGTGTGTTTGTGTGCCTTCGTGCATTTGCTTGCGGTTTGGAAATGTTTCTGTGTATCTTTCGGTGTTCTTGAGTTTTCTTGAGGTTCTTCCTTCATCTCCTCCTGGACTTAGACATTCTCGTGTGTGTCTTGGAGTTCCTTCCCGTGTGAGCTTCTCAGCACGCTAGCCCTCCCCGGATCCACCAGCGTCCATCGGCCCCACACATTAGCCATCCTATGGCATCTGCCGTGACACCACCACGACACCCGTTGCTGACATGGTTCAACCGACATCAAGGAAACCGACATATCAATTCTCGGAGGAATCAACATTGTACATCCCGGGTAACACCCGACAGTTCAATCTGAGATGATGATTTCGAGACTTACGCCCAAAATGACCAAGCTGGAACGTGGTCCCACCCGAGATCACATCATGCCGGAGCAGCACTCGAGTGCTTTGACCCTGGCGTGCCGTTTTTATTCCCATGCTAGTAAACGCACCCGATCCGGAGGCAAGCGGTTGCCCTTCTATTGCCCACGATGTGGCCGATCGTGAGGTCATGGTTGGTGCTACGCGCTGTAACAACCAAAAGATGATCCGGCCCAGGATTTGTAACGCGTGGGCGGGAACTTGGGAAACAGCCCGCGGCCGCTCCCCGTAAACAGTGGATTTGGGTAGGGTTTTGTTCTTCCCCACTTCTTCTTCTCACCCTTTCCCGCACTGAGCGCTCCGCCGCCGCCGTTCGCTCTACCGGACATCCTCGTCGGAGCCCGTGCCAATGAACGACTCCGCCGCTGCCGCAATCGGTCCACGCCTCTCCCACGCCGCACCAACTCCATCCTCTAGGGTAACTCCTTGATCCCCCTTCCTTAATCGAATCGAATCTGCGGCGGTTGAAGTTCTTCCTTTTTTCCTCAAGAACTCACACGGATTGGGTGTAGGCACGCGCGGTAGATCCTTATTATTACGCTATGTTGAGCACATCTTGTAGTTCTTGGACTAGAACAGTTCTTGTGAGCGCAGAACCTCATCATCTTTCGGTCCTTCCTTAACCGATTTAGCATCAAACCTCATCATCTTCCCGCCAACTGCATCACCACCCTTTCCGCCTTCGTTTCTTACTCGGAGGGATACCTCGGCATCTGGCCCTTTGTCAATCTCTGGGCAAAATACTATCTTCTCCGCCGCCAGAGCATCCCCAACCCGGGGTCTGAGAGAAGGAGCTGGTCGCCTGTGGGGCAGCCACCATCATTCCTCGCGGCGATACCGGATTCCCCAAGATCCGGGGTCTGAAGTCCTGCTGGAAGTGGCAACGTAGCTTCTTCTACGTGCAGAATCCGGACCCTCCCGAAGGAGCCACGAGTTCCAACACTCCGGATAACATAAACTTGCTGGAGTTCACTTTGGGTCCTCGTACCGAGTTCCGCCTCTGGGGTTCATAATATATGCCACATGAGTGGCCGATATGACCCAACCCGGACAAGCATCTTCATGGTGGACAAGGCCGCCGTTTACCGCCGTGTCCGAGCTATTTCTCGGACCGATATGGACGAGGACTAGGAATGGAGATTGCGCCACCACTCCCGGAAGCATCCTCCGGAAGAGGTGTATGTGTGTGCTTGACCGACCTCCGCGTTGTGCCGACATCCTGGTAATTTCGTAACCTTTTTCTTTTCCTTGGTGCAACTGTTTGCACGGCAAATCCAGGAGGACCTGGAGCACGCCGACAACGTCTTCGAGCCGGACTTCCCAATCCCAAAAGTGATGCCTGCGGAGGATCCCAACGACGAGGACCACTTGTCAGTACCCCTTGCCCGTGCGCCTGCCCGGGTCAGCCTTCAGCCCAAGATCCCATCCAAGTTGACTCTGACAAGGATGACGATGACGACTGCCGAATACTTGATGTAATTGATGCTCGTCCTCTCAAATTCACTCTGCAAGTGGCTCCGGCAACCACCACCTCGATCAAGCGAGCCGAGGTCCACAAACGTGCCGTGACCGACACCGCTCAAGCTGGGACCTCGGGCACGGTCGCCAAGAGAGCCAAGAACGGCAAGAAGCCGATAGACAAGCCTCCCCGCCAGAAGAAAAGTCCCCGACTACCTCTACCGGGTAAGTGAATTTCTAGTCAGTTTGCCTTTTCGGAAGTAGCCCGGAATCCACTTTGATCCGAGTTCCGTGCTTCTTACTCATGCAGGGAGGCCCTTGATGTTCCAAAAACGACTGGATCCTGGTCTCGTGTTACCGGATCCAAGTCCCTGAGTCCAACTCGAGTCATTCTGAAGGGGTTCTGGTGCAGAAAACAATAATTTTTCTAGCGTAAGAACGCCCTAACTAGCCAGGATCTATCTAGTACATGCGATAACGGTGGCGGAACTGATTACATACCTCCATGTAGACCGATAGCGGGGATTACGCTCCCGCACAAGCGTTGATGATGAAGTCGTACGTAGCCGACCTCGAGGTCACGGAGATCTTGCTGCGATGAAGTAGACGATGATGCCGCGATGTCGACGATGAACCGCGTCGACGGGCGTCGGGCGGAAGGTGACGTGGCACCAGCGGCTGGGGGGTGCGCCGGCGGCAGGGCTGCTGGGTGGGCGAGACGGTGTCGCCCAGGCTCCTCAAATGTGGCGCCTCCGAGCAATCACAATCATACGAAGCTTAACAACAACCCCCGGTCACTCAAATCAAGCTGAGATCGCAAGGGTAGAACTTTTCTGGAATCCCGCAGGGCAACAACCCCCGACTGTATAGCTTTGGTGGAGAGAGGAGGCAAAACATGCGAAGAAACAGCTCGGCCGGCCTGCTACAAATATAATTGTATTTTCCATTAATTAATCCAATTAATATGCCTTGCTATATAAAAGGGGGAGGGGGTGTGCAAACTCCCAAGCTCCCCCATGTGGGACTAAACAAAGGAGAGGTGGGGGGTTCGGCCGGCCAAGGAAGGGCCGAACCCACCATGGGCTCCTTTCCCTCCTTCGTGGTGCGGCTCCCCCCACATGGGCCTTCTTGGCCTATTTAGGTGGGCTGTCCACTTTTTCTCCTTTTTAATTAATATTAAATTAATATTAAATACTATTAATTCGTAATTAATATATTTATATATTATTTGATATCCCGTGACTCCGAAACATTTTCCGGACCACCCGAACATCTTTCGGACATTCCCAGAACCATTCCAGACCTTACCGAAACTCCTTTCGCACCATCAGAACTCTTTCCGGATCATTTCTCTCTCTCCAATAAAATCCTATAATATTCCGAAACCTTCTCCAGGTGTCGTTAAGACCTTAAGTCTTGTTACGCTACGGTTCGAGAACACTCCAGACATGGTCGAGACCCTTCGCTCACCAATGACCACCAGGGATACCTTGATGCATATGACGGTCCCTGTGCATTCTACGAATATCGTCGTTGAACCATAAACATGATATTCATTTCCTTTGTTTCTGCGATACTACCTTGTCCGAGATATGATCGCAGACATCCGATGCCCTGTTGTATCTCGTTACCGACATAGGTTATTAACTCGTCTGCGATATTACATCTCCATGACCTAGTCATAAGCTGCACAGCTATATAGATACAATATCACCGAGTGGGCCCAGAGTATCTTTCCATTACAAGAATGAACAAATCCCGCTCTTGATCGTTACGTCTCAACATACTCTTTCGGGACACCCAAGATGGACAACGTTACTGTCATGCTATATAAGACACGCCGTTTGATGCTCTCAAAGCACCCCTACGAAGTAGCAACAAGTACGGTCTCACGGTCTAAGGAATAAGCTATCATATTACTTATCTATTGCAAATGATAAACATCATAATACAATCTTATTGCAATACTTGGCGTATGTCCATCACTTATTCTACTAATAAGATGACCCCATTGTCAACCGACGTCATTGTCCTTGATCGGAAATATCGATCACATGTTGCCCAACGAACTAGTTTATATAGAGGCTCACTAGGGACTCTGGTTGTCTATGTACACACGTGTATTAATAATTCCGATTAACATAGCATAATACAAAGACATACTATAAACTTATGAGATAATGCGATAAATACTACTTATTTATTTGTATCTAGGCATATATCCTTTAGTCTCCCACTTGCACTAGAGTACAAATAAACTTGCTGCATTTTACTTCATCAAAAACCCCTTATCAAATGAGCGTTATATGATAATGCTTGCTTGTGTAAGAGTGTTACTCTGACAATCTATACAAAATATAATTGTATGTTCTTTTGTGATTCATTGATATCAACCTGTTTGATATCACCATGTTATCTAATAACACATATACAAATACCGTAATGTAGCACCCTTGCTTAAGAAAGCAATCGCGCATATGAATCGTGCGGAAGACTTGGATCACATAAGTCTCGCATTTTCCAATAAGATGAAATATCACAGTACAATGTAAAATTTATTACAACCGAGAACGAATGATCCAAAAACAATATTCCTTACAACTTTGCATAGCAGAAAGCGCTAGCTAAATAAATAAATAGTTCACAAATTATTTCAGAGTTCATACGCAAATTCTAAAGATAACATGGAGCTACATCATCTCCAAGGCCACTGGCAATCATGTTGGTTGTAGCTCGAAGATGACCGCCTTACTCCTCATCCGAACAATCTGCAAGGTTTAGTTGCAGCCCAGCTATAAAGGGTCAGCACAATTGAATTGTGGTGACAAGTGACTTTTAAATGCTAATATTCTACTAAGCTATATCTATATGCTTATTTGGTTGGTGGAGCTCAAGGCTATTGCGCAAAGCAAGTTTTCTCCTACTTTTGGTAAACAATTTTTGGAACAATATCTTCTCTTTATGAGACAACTCGGGACAAGTCCATGTCCCCTACCCATGTTCACCCGTCAAAGTTTTATTAAGAAATCGGGATGAAGAGATTTTCAGAAGACAACCTTGTGTAGTCACTCAATTGCCCGATGCCGGGGATACGGCTAAGATCTTAGGTTTTAACTCTCGAGAGTGTGTGCACTTTCACCATTAGACTCAATCAACCCAAACTATCCTCTACACTCATTTAGTGAGAAGGAAAAGAAGAAGATCAAGACGAGACTTTTCAGAAGTTGCTTTCCCATGATCATACTAAGATATTACCACCATCCTTTCACCCTTACCACCATCAATCTCTTGACCCAGGTCCACATCCACTTACTCCGTCAAGACAGAGCCCATATTGACCAATGGTTGCACGATAAGCAACTAAACTCAGTGTAAACTTAAATCTCATAGCCCTAGGTGGCCTTGCACAAGTGAGCCAACTCAGGCCGCCACAGAACTGGCCCCTGAGTAGCCACTCAACTTGAAACCTCCTCGATCGAACCAATCCACCCAGACGGTAAATTAATTTAGTGGAAATTTTCACTTATCACATCAACCATAAAACAATTATTTTTGCAGCATGTACTTCCACTAAATTATCATAGGTGTCTAACTGGCATTTCTAAAGGGGTAACCTAACAGGTTTGCATAGCATACTACAATTCTCACAAAAATCTATCATGCATACTATTTGCAAATACTACTTAAAAATACTAGTAATGGAATAGAATAAAAATAGTAGGTATTTTATGAAGTCACTTGCCTTTGGAAATTTGTCGTTTCTCACACACTCTTGTCCAAGTCAAAAGTTGCTCCCCGTTTCAAACTATATAGTAAAAGGGCATCCAATAAACAAGCAATTCAACAAACACAAAACATATTGAAACCTACAAGCGTAACGAGTCTTCTCGGCAGGGTTTTGGTCAAAGGTGTCACATAATTCAATATACAAAAAGAATTAATGTGCTTGGGTTTAGGGTTTCGCCAAGGGATGGTCTAGGGTCAATTGTACATTTTCAACTCGAAAAGGTTGTATGGGTGTTTCCAAGTTTTCTAATGAAATGGTCTTCAAAAGTTTACACAAAGGGATATCAAGAAGGCTTAGTCACAATTTAAAAGCAAGGTTTAACACTTTAGTACAACTGTAAACATTTAATTTCATTTACCCAAGATTATGTTTAAAATTCAATTTAACCAAATTCAAATTCAATAATTTCTTAATTTTCTCATATCTATACATTTTTAATTCCCAACTTCAAAGTTTATAGTATTAATAATAACTTATTTATTTAAAATGTTATAATGTTTTAAATCACATTTTTAGTAACACCTAATTAACCAATAACATTTATAAACACTTGTAAATGAACTAAAATCATTTAAAAGGTTTTAAACAAAACTTACTTATTAATGTTATGAAATATATTAATAAACAAGAGTTTGAGCTTTCTCCGGACAAGGACAATTATTTATGCCTTTGGTGCAAAGTAATAAATTTTAAATTAATAAACCTTATAATGTGCTAAAATAAATCAAATTAAGTCTCTGTCTTTTAAATTCATTTTAAATTGTTCAAACATTATTTATAACAAAATTTTATAAATGGTAATAGATAGAGGGCATTCAATTAAATTTATTGCAATTTAATTTAATCAAAATAATATTTCTATTAATAGTTATGTCAAAAATAGTCAAACTATTCAAATTAACTATATAACTATCAAATCATTCAAATACTACTCAAAATTATTTTATAACAGAGGCATCATTTTACGAATATTCCAAACTCTCTAAAACAATTTTATTTGCAATTTTTGAATTTATAGATTTAAAGTTATGACAAAAATACTCAAATTCACCATTTGAAATTTGAATATTTTAAAATAAGTCAAATTTGAAATCTAACAAATCTAAAATATTCTACATGTCAAGGGCTTTCCAAATATATAAAAATATTTGAATTTGGAGATGTGAGTAAAAAGTTATAACAATTCTAAGTGACAGGGGTGTTTCTGCAAAACTGCCATTTAATCTAATTAAAAGAAATCATTTCTAACGTGGCAGCTGACTGGGATCTGACTGGGTGCTGACTGGACGCTGACTCGGCGCTGATGTGGCACGCTCTGGTTTGCTGATACCGCTTCGGTTAAGATCTAATCTAAACCGTTGAAAATAGATCGGACAAATGTGGGAAAAAGGAGCTCACCGGGCGGCGCGGGGTGGCCGGAGCAGAGGAAGGACACGGCGGCGCGGTGCTCGGCTTCGACGGCGCGGTGGCTCCGATGCTTCCTCGAGCCTCTGGTGGCGACGAGGTGCGGTGGATCCCGGGGAAGACGGTGGGCACGGTGGCGGCGTTGGTGGCTCCGCTGAACGGCGACGACGCACGACCGGAGTGGTGGTTGCGGCGGTGACTCTCGGGTCGAGCACGCCCCGCTCGATTTAGCTGCGTAGGAGGGACGGGGAGAGGTTAGGAAGCTGCGCACGGGCACGAGGAAAAGGATGGGGAGGTTCTCGGGCTCGGGCGGGGGCCTACCACGCCGGAAGTCGAAGAAAACGGCGGCGGAGGCGAAGAACTCCGGCGAGCTCGTACGGCAGCCTGGGGGCGTGTTTTTGAGGGGAAGGAGAGGAGAAAACTGTGGCAGGGCCTGGGGATTAAATAGGGGTAGGAGAGGGAACAAATCCCGCCCGATTCGTGACGAATTTGGAAACGGATTTGGAGAGGAATCTCGGGAGCAAATTCCGGGCGGAGGTTGAAGATGATTACGTCACGCTGACGTCATCCTTCCTTTTTCTTTTCTGATTTTTATTTATTATTTCATAACTTTTGATTTAAGTGTCCAAATGAAGTCAAACAAATTTCTAAAAATTTGTAAAATTATTATCTTTGTGTTAAACCAGTTGTGGGCATCTTTTGAACATTTTTAAATAATAAGATTTTGAAATATTGATTAAATACAAATTTGACACTTTATTGTTAAATTTGAACTAGGGTTTAATTAATTTTATTTTTGGCTAAAATAAATTCTATGAAATACCCACATTCAAATATGTTTGAATTTAAGTTATTTAAACTTATTTTGCTGAAATCATTCGTCTTTATGTAAGTACCCCTCTGACTGCCCGTCAGAGTTGCCCACGCAATGTAAACAGATCAAGATCCCAATGATCAGTGCATCGCGATCACATAACCAACATGGTATACAAAGTTACATCATACAACTCGAATAGAAAAAGACTTACATGAATACTGGTCACATGACCAAGTATGCAAACATCGTCGCACATGACGAAAATGAACTAAGGTACAACGGAAGATTTCGACTAGCGTCGGCCCTCGTCAAGTCTTGACGCATTCCCACATAGCAGTTGAGCGGGACACTCAGTTGGCGTAGTCGTCGGCGTACTCCTCCTACTTGTCGTATCTCTCCTCATTGAAAACCTAGACGTTTGAATATCCAGGGACATAGCCATATGAGTACATTTACGTACTCGCACGACCACCTCTAAGGCTTAAGTTTTCATGATAATGCAAGAAAACAATTTTCGAAAACTGGGATAGCTGCTATATATATGACTATAGGGCTTAGTTTTCGAATACGATGATTTTAGGCATAGAGACTACGACATATCTATATCTTTGTTGAAGAAAAATATTTAGAGATAGAATTCTCTTCTCTTAGATATAGCAATGACATATCTAAGTTCAAACTTTCTTTTGTAAAACCTTTGAAAACACTAGGATGGGGATACCCCTTTTCCCTGACTTGAGATCAGACTGATTGTCTCTCCGAGACCAATCATCTTCTCCCAAATTCCGTACCTCCCAGGTACCTCGTTATTCCACATAAACACTTTCCTTTTTTAAAACAACTTCTTTCCCCAGGCGCCAAGTGTGGCCTTTCCAACCGTCCATGACAGCGGACGCGGCTATTCGAATAGATTTACACTCTGCAGAGGTTGCACACTTTACCCACACCTATCGGTCATTCCGCCGTGTCTGCCACGGCCCGTCATACGACAGCATGCGGGGGTCCGGATAACACGATCAAATCTTTTCACTATGTCCACCCTAGTATCGGGGCCTTCCGGTAGGTTTGTTCTCCTCGGCACCGTGTGCTCCGCTAGACCTCTTGGTCTTTCCTCGGGACGCCACACCGCCGCGTCAGAAGACCCGCCGTAATCGTCCGGCTGCTGGTCCTCAACAGTGTATTGTCTCTTCCGGACGACAACCTGGCTTCAAGGGCCCAGCCATCATAGAAAGTATGAGAGCCCCAACACTAAAACAGACAAGTTTCCGGCTAAGCCCTACCCATGTCAGGTAGTGTGGTTGCACGGGTTAATTGTTCGGGCGGCAGCAGGGACTTCGAAATTAAACCTCCACCTCCGACTGCTCCCAGCAGCTCGGGTTTTCGCAACATCTCCGAATGCTCTCAGCATCTCGGGTTTTCATATAAACATTCTTTTCTCTCTGATTGCTCCCACCAACTCAGGTTTTCCTCTGTAAAACAATTTTATCAAACAGGCTCCCATCATATAGTTTTGAGGTAAGTAGATGAAGGTAGACTACTAGAAAACTTAATCTTTTGATGGAGCCTTCAACAACAAGGCTCACCAAATAAACCCTTTTTGTAACACCTATAGTATTCTAGTAGACATCTTCGGCCAAATAATATTTTGTAAAATAGTTTTCGGGTGGCAAGGTGCCACAAAATAAGTAAAACTTGCATTATTTTATTTTGAAAACAAAACATGCTTGATAAAATAGTATGATTGATTATAATGGTGAGGTGTCTTGCCTGGCTCAGCAATATGTCCTTGGTCTTGATCTTGATGTTCCTCGGGTTCATTCCTCACTTCCCGTTCCTTCCCGATCGTATCTAACGTCGTAAAAAGGAAAATGAACCACACTCGGAACACCAGACAAAACCACAAGGACATAACAAACATCAAGCATTGTACAAGACACTGAGACACAAACAGCAGCAAACAACTCCTTTAGCTATACAACAACAATCAACAAGGTCCATAGAGTTAAGACAATAACAGATTCTCCTAAAAATATACACAACAACTCTGAGTATTAAAAAGGTAGTTCTTCAGAACATTATAACAACACATTACTTAGGGTTATTATATCATTTAATAAGAGTTGTTATATTAGTTTCAGGAAATACTTCAGACAAAAGTATCTTAGTAGATTAGGAAATACTTCAGACAAAAGTATATTAATTGTTTAGTAAATACTCCAAACAAAAGTATCTTAATCACACCAGCAAGTATTAATATTAACACGAGCATTGAGCACCCTCACATGCAACCATGTTACTAGCTCAAGAAACACCTAATAACAAGTAACTAAGCGACAAACAATAGTAACATCACTGTCCAAACAAGTTTATGACTAAGAGCTAACAAGGTGCATTAAGCCTATTTAATAAGATACTGCAATTAATACCACTTCAACAATTAAACCAAACAATCACAAAGTAAACAAGTGTTGACAGCAAATCATGAAGAGAACAAACCATACGACAATCATTACAAAGCACAAACAATTACTGTATAGCATTTAACACCAAACAATCATTCACATGCATGACACACAAATGAAATTTAGTGCTACTCCTAGGAAACAAGATGAACTATGGGAAACTCAAAAGTGAATGGGCTAGCAATACTTTTAGGAAATTCCTTAAGGTTATTAAAGGATAACCTAAGTTTCTGGACTTATGATACTAAGCCCCTCAACACATAACAATTGAGGTAAAACAGGAATTTATCTCATTACATTTATTAGATAAATAAGATGATGCTTAAAGAGATAACACATGACACACAAACATACCCACAAGCAAAGCATATAAACACAATTGATGTTATTATTAGGGTACAACGTGAATAATGCTAAACATAAGTAAACAATGCACCACACATTATCAAAGTGGTTTAATCAAGTCATTAGTATTGGGTTATGGTTCTGACCTTCAAAAGTTGATTAGTAATATTTCTACAATTCACATTTGCTAAGAACAGATGATTAAAAGCTAATACTTCTATTAGTCAAATGTTGCTGTTTTGGTAGATAAATCATAACTCCTAAGATAATGTTCATAAAGCAAAATCCTTCTACCACAATACACCTAGCAACCATATGAAGTGGTGAAAATTGGATTTGCATCAAAAGTTATTACTCAACAGGAGTTAAAAATCATACAAATGCTATTTCTCTCAAAACCAAAAAGATTGTATCTTCAGTTTTAGGAATCTCCTGAATGCAAGGTTAATTTCTATGGATAGATATTTCCTTAAGTTTTCTGTAGAAATTGAATTCACTCAATTTGGACACTCCTTGCTTCATATATTTCAGTTTTAGTGGAACACACACATTTTACCATTAATGGTGTACAACATAAGATATAAATTATTTTTACACAAACCTAACTTTTCATGCTTAGGAAAGCACATAAGTATCCAAACAAAAATACTCTTAATTTATTTTTACAAACATATATAGCACCAAACATTAAAATCAAACACATGCAATTAACAGAAAATAAAAATATTCCGTCTCTAGTGTAATAACCTACTGTTTTAGAAAAAAATCTACCAAGAGCAAAATATAAGATGTAAAATTCTACCAAGGTAGTATATAATAGCTACTACTAATATCTACCACATACAATTGGATTTTATCAAAAAAGTATTTTTAATAATGAACTAAAAATCCCCAAAGTGGTACTGGTGTCAAACTTAAACATGATAGAACTATAGTTATGAACATCTCCTGCATGCAAGGCTTATAGATCTAGGTAGGTATTCTAACGGCATTCCATAGAACTAAAGTTTTCTAATTTTGGATCTATAAAACGCAAGTTATTAAGTAAATGGTGCAAATTCCACTTTTTACAAGATTGAACATAGAGCACACATACAAACATATTTTTGTGGAAGGCCAGTGCCAAATGGTTAAGTAAACTCATAGCTACTCAAAACAATTTGAATTAACCAATTTGGATAAGTAGATCTCCCACAAATTAATTAAAACTAACAAGAAACTTTCTGGGAAAAAAGAAAGGAAAAGGATTTAACTGAAAAAAAAACGAAAAGGGCCAGATCTAGAGCAGGCCGGCGCGTACGGATATGGGACGGCCAAGGCGGCGCGCGGGAGTTCCAGGGAGGTAAGTCACCGCTGGGTCGAGAGAGAATGACCGAGATTAGATAGCTAGAGATTCAAAGGAGACCGTTGATGCGAAGATCTACGGTTCCCAGTCATCTTCCTCCTCCAGACACGTAGGACATGGGCAGAAACCCTAAAGAAGGATGCGAGCTCGAGCTGCTCACCTAGGGCGCACGCCGGACGACGGCGAGGGGTGGAGAAGGACACTGAGGGCTCGGGGAGGTCGCGGGTGTCCGCAGAACTCGTCAGCGAGCTCCAGGCCGATGGCGACGTCGAGGACGTCCGGCACGGACATGGCGTGGCCGCGGCATTTCCGGTGCACCTGAAACCAAACGATGATGTCTAAGTGGTAGCCAGAAGAGAGGGGAGTGAGCCAGGGCAAGGAGTAGGAGAAGAGGGGCCCCGAATCCATGGCATTTGTGCTCGAGAGCTTCGGGTCCGAGCTAGGGTTCTCTGCACGTTCCTGGCAAGGGGGAGAAGAGAGCTCGTGATATTTTGCATGGGGTGAGGGAGTGGAGGTGCAGGAGTGTACTGGGCAAGGGAAGAGCTCGTGTGAGGTTTTGTGGTCTCTTACCCGAGAGGGTGACCTAAAAACACACACACACGGGCATGACAAGGGAGAGAGAAGGCAGGAGGTGGGTGATTGGAGGAGTCAGGCGGTGGAGGAGCGTCTGCTCGCACTGTTGCAAGGTTTGGAGGCTAGCCACTGTCCCTAAGTCCTTGGAGGAGTTGAAATAATGGATGATGGTTTTTCTGCCCGCCAGGTGCTCGACACAATGCCAGAGAGAAAAGGACAAGGAGTTGATGTGCTAGGGTTTGGCAGGGGCGAGTCCAAGGGGTCTAGGGGGTGTGTGGGTATCCAATGCTTGCCTAAGACCAGGGTTTGGGAGGAGGGGAGTGGAGGTTTTTAGATGTAGAAGATATTTGGGCTGATTAGATTAGGCCACTAAACATACATGCATTGGTCAACTTCTTGACAGTAAAATTATAACACAGTCTGGGTTGGCTAGAGGACAAATAGATTTAACATTTTTCTTAAAAGTTTGGGTCACAGGGGTTCAATAACATCTAGATACAAAATTGTCAAAATGCTACTCTATAACACATCCTTAGGCCACGTTATGTTTAAGCACTCAAAACAAGCAAGAGTTAGTGATTAAACATTTTTGTAAAATTTAAAGGAGGCTATAAATGGAAAGTAGAGGTGATGTAGATAGTGCTAGAGGTTTTTTATTTCCAAGATGAAAAAACTAAACCCTAATTGTCATGCTCTAGGAATGTTAAAAATTAATGGAAATGAAGATAGTTGTTTCTTATATTAAAAAAGGATAATCTTTGAGTTTCTCCTAAAATCAACATAATAATCAAAGGTTAAACACACCACAACCATATGACAATACATTTAAAGCATGAATGATCTCAATTAAATTATATAAATAAAATGTTGTCTCATACACCCCACATGACACACATAAAATATCACACTCATGGGAAACAATTGGGGCACATAACATCTAGGTCAACCACACATACAAATAGATAAACACCCACACAATTGTATGACTAACCAAAATTTTAATATAAATCAAAAATATTTGTGAGGAGGTGATCAACAAAATCAAGAAAGGGTATTTTTGGTGGGAATAGAATTAAACAAACATTTTTTTGGAAATGATTTCCAAGACCAAAAGAAATGGGAATCTGAAAGAGAGTTGCTAATATTAGCTACATATAAAACTCGAAATATATTAGGACTTGTCATATATTCCTTTATAGTTTGCAATCATATATGTTTTGCAAATAATTTATTTTCTGAAATAAAAGGTCTTTGGGTATCTGCTAACTTCAGAACCTCATGGTAAATACAGTTAGGTTAAACATAAGATAGCATAAGATATATGGACTGTTTTATTTATCAAAACATTTTTATCAGATGTCATATTATAACTAGGTCGAGTTTTAGGGTTGATAGCTAGAGAGGCTATCATCACGAACACAAAACACAACATGCCCAATAGAGAAATCAGAGGATAAACAAATCCATTAACAAGACATTTCCGAAAGTTTTTGTTGCCTCAGAAATTTGGATCTTTTTTAATCAAGTTGTTGTTGTTGGGGATATATCAACTAGGGGTATAACCAACATGGATCAATCCGGCTACTCCAGGGTGGCCCAAGGGTGGTAAGGCCGAAGCCTGCCGGGCGGCCCAGATAGCTGACGTACAAGGAAGTAGGCGGACGGTCCAAGGAAGGCGGAAGGCCGAAGCCCATCCAGCCACCAAGCCCAAGACGGAAGGCGGCAACTAAGCCGGCTAGGTATAGGACTCTGTTTAGCCGCCTATATAAGCCGGCCACCAGGGAGCCTTTAGGGCAGACGCTTCAATAGGCATCATACACATTGTAACCTGTTCACGGCTATTGCCTCATAGTGAATTATAGCAGCACGTAGGATCTCGCCACCGCCGTGGGATCCGAAGCTGGGTAAACTCGCCGTGTTCAATCCCGTCCTCGACGACACCAACCTTCTTCCCACAATCCATACGTAGGCTAGAGGACCCCCGTCTCCTATCAATTATTCCGATACCACGACAGTTGGCGCCCACCGTGGGGCATAAGGTTCCTGGCGTCACGTTCCAGGCGGGAACACTTGGCGGAGTGGGCAAGCAGATCGCCGTCGGTCGCGTCACAAGGTATGGCAGCCATAGCTACGTCAACTCGGATGAGTCCTGGCTCCCGGCGGACGACTACCTTATCGGATGCGCAATCGTACCGATCGGAGGGATCGACGTCTTCATCGGGTACACGCCAGAGGCGTACGGCCTACCGCGTTTCTACAACCCCACCCACCAACCCTTCGACCAAGCAGTCGGCCGACAAGATGGATCTGAATCCGCCTTCTCCCAGGAGTCGGCCGAATCTGATTTCCACTTCGTCGGAGTTGTCGGACTAGGATCAGACTCCCAGCCGGAAAACAACGATCCTGAGTCAATCCTCCCCGCTCTACAGGAGGATGCGATGTCAGATGCTGGATCCAGATCTACCGTTCAAGTCAACGTAGATTCTGACTCTGATGATGATGCTAGTCTCTTCGAAGAGAAGATCAAAACCCGCTTTTCCAGTGGTAATCCGGCCCCTTCAGAGGGCACAGCGGATACTGACATGCCTGACAAGCTGGCTATGATGGTTGTTGTCGGTCACGAGACAACCCCAGTTACTTCGGAGGCGCAAAACAAGCCGGCGGAAGATGCCGGCGACACCACTGCCGGCCAACTCATTGAAAGTTCCGACAAGGTGCGCGCAAAGAAGAAAACTGGCCTCGAGAAAGGCGGCAGCAGCAAACCCACGGATTTGCTCTCCGTCATCAAAGAAGTAGACGAGATCATGAATACTCCGTTGAATAAAGACACCCCACTAGACGAAGTGGAAGAGCTTAGGCTTAACATGCTTAAGCACTCTGACTTCCTGCGAAAAAGAGAGGAGCACGTTGAGAGCCTTGCGAAGAAGATCGAGAAAGAACAGGAGAAGATGTCGGCCAAAACAAGCCGGCAACTCTTCGTGGAGAAAAGGTCATCAAAAAACCGCCGTGGAAAAGAGCCGCCTACGCAAGCGACGACAGCGGCTCAAGATCTAGGGTTCGACTGGCGTACGACACCACAGCGCGTGGACAGAAGGGGAGATGTTGTCTTCTGCACCCCTGTCCTCAACGCGGCCGCCGCGCTAGATACCCTGGACGACAACACTTACACGGCGGAAGAAAAGCTGGGCAACGCAAGACACTTCGTGAGCAAGGCCCTAGAACAACAAGCTCGCGCTGATTCCTACGGCCACATGGCGGATGCCCGTGGGGGAGACCTAGAGTCTAAGTCGGGAAAGTGCAAAGCTGCACCCGGCACCGACCCCGAAGGCCCGTCTGGCTCCAGTAGCCATGGCGACAAAAGGAAGGCAACGCCACCTCCAAAGAAGGCGCCACCGCCAAAGCCAAGGCGGGACGAGAATTCAAGGACAGGAAGGAGAGGAGACCTGCCACCTCCATCCCAGCCAAGACGCGACAACGGAGGTAGCCGGAACAACATGCCACCGCCCAGAAAAGATGTCGGCAACAACCCTCCCAGGAGAGGTCGAAGCCGGTCTCCGCAGCGTAGCACCGGCAGCAAGAAGAGAGAGGAGGTAGAAGGGCCCAGGCGCAGCATAAGCCGGGCAGCGCAGGACGAGCCGGACGCAAACAGAGGCGCACGGCAGCTCGATCCAAAAGACGCACGACACCGCCTACAAGACATAGCAAGAGGAAAGGAGCCGCTATACTCTGGACCAAAGTGCTTCGGTGACGCCATCCGTAGAGAGCCGTTCCCTAAGGACATGACATCAGTGTCAAAAAACTGTTCTAGGTACAACGGCCTCGTTAAGCCGGATGCTATCCGATTATGCCATGGCCATAGAAATTGCCGGCGGGAGCAGCTACATCACCGTCCGCTACCTACCTCTCATGTTGGAAGGCACGGCAAGAGTTTGGATCGACAACCTTCCTGAAAAGTCCATCCATAGCTGGTACGACATGGAAAAGGTTTTCTCCCAGCACTTCCAAGGAACATACAAGCGTCCAAATACCTACACGGATTTGCAACGCTATATCCAAAAGCCGGACGAAACCATGACAGATTTTGTCAGCCGTTGGATATCCGAAAAAGCCAACTGTCATGGTGTTTCGGACGCACAGGCTATCCACGCCTTCTACACGGGCCTACAGAAGAAGTCCTTGCTCCGTCATAGGCTCGTCCGCGAGAAAATCACGGACCTTGGTGAGATGCTCAACCTGGCCGCCCAATACGCGGCGGATGACGACGCCCGGGACGATGACCCAGACGTCAACATCATACCAAAGCGGAACAACAAGCGCAAGCAGGCGGCAGATGACAAAGCCGGACTTTCCAATGAGGTAGCCGCAGCATTCCAAGGGAACGCCGGCAAAAAGAAGTGGAAGAATAAGAAAGATAGTCGCGAAGCCGGCTCAGGGCCTAAGGCGGCACAAATCACTTATGAACAGGCAAAGCTTTTGCCATGTCCCATCCACGCCTCACTGGGCAAGGTCAACCATATGCTTGGCGAGTGCCGTTTCATGGACGACTTCAAAAAGGATCCCACAGTCGGTTGGAAGTCAAAGAAGTCAAAAAAGAACGACAAGAAAGACAACAAGGAGGACGAGGATGACGACGACATGTCTATCTCAAGCGAAGACGACGCAGCCGCCAAGAAAAAGAAGCCGTATCCGAAGGTCAACGAATCTCTTGTGTGCTTTGTCGGCACGCCTTCGGCTAAGGCGGATAAGGTAGAAATGCGCGAACTCAACGCGACAATGCCGGACGTCCCTCAGTACTTGAACTGGTCGGAAGCAACGATCACTTGGGACCGGTCCGACCACCCTGATCACGTTCCTCACCCAGGCAAGTACGCCCTTGTCGTCGATCCCATTGTGGACAACTTCAGACTCACAAAGGTACTTATGGATGGCGGCAGCAGCCTCAACATCCTGTACTATGACACACTAAGCCGCATGAACCTATTAGAGGATCAGCTGGACAACAGCAACCTCACTTTTCATGGCATAGTGCCCGGCAGGCAAGCAAAGTCAATGGGGAGCATCAGGCTGAAGGTAACTTTCGGACCAAAAGAGAACTACCGCTCAGAGTTCCTCCGGTTCGAAGTTGTCCCCTTCAAAAGCGCCTATCATGCAATCTTCGGACGACCGGCTTTCGCCAAGTTCATGGCAAGGCCATACTACATATACAGCAAGCTTAAAATGCCGGGGGAAAACGGAACCATCACGATTTCCGGCAACTTCAAGAAAGCCAAGGAGTGCGAGCGTGGCATGGCCGCCTTCGCAGAAGCCGTCGTCCACAAGGAAGAACTCGCGCTGCTCGGGGCGGATTCAGACAACTCCATGCCAAGGACAAAGATTGATGTCAAGAAGACCTTCGAAGCTTCAGAAGACACCAAAAAAGGCGGACCTCATCCAGGTGACAAGTCTAAGCAAGTTGTCATCGGCTCCAACCTTGACAGCAAATAGGAAGGCGCGCTCGTCGAGTTCCTCCGTGAGAATCGTGACATCTTTGCATGGTCGCCTTCCGACATGCCTGGTGTACAGAGGGAACTTGCCGAGCACTCGCTCAACGTCATAAAAGGATCCAAGCCGGTGAAGCAAGCAACAAGACGCTTTGGAGATGAGAGACGCAAGGCTATAGGAAAGGAGATAAATAGGCTGAAGGCCGCCAATTTCATAAAAGAAGTTGTACACACCGATTGGGTGGCAAATCCTGTACTTGTTCCAAAGAAGAATAAAGAGCTGAGGATGTGTATCGACTATACCGGTGTTAACAAGTGCTGCCCAAAGGATCCCTTTGCGCTGCCTAGAATTGACCAAGTCGTAGACTCCACAGCAGGCTCCGAGCTGCTTTGTTTTCTGGACGCCTACTCAGGATACCACCAAATCAAGATGAGAGAGTCAGATCAGCTGAAAACATCTTTCACCACTCCATACGGGACTTTCTGCTACATTACAATGCCTTTTGGCCTGAAGAATGCAGGGGCAACATACCAGCGCTGTATGCAAAATTGTATGAACGAACAGATCGGCCGCAATGTTCACGTCTATGTAGACGACATCGCGGTAATGTCAAAAAAGAAGGCAGATCTCCTAGAGGATTTGGAAGAAACGTTTCAGAATCTCCGGAGGTATCAGATGAAACTCAATCCCGCCAAGTGCGTTTTCGGCGTTCCAGCCGGCAAACTGCTCGGGTTTATCGTCTCAGAACGAGGGATCGAGGTTAACCCGGAGAAGATCAAGGCCATCCAAAACATATCCAGACCTACTTGTCTGAAGGACGTGCATCGCCTAGCCGGATCGGTGGCAGCCGTCAGTCGTTTCATAAGCCGCCTAGGGGAAAAGGCAATGCCTCTCTACCGGCTATTGAAGAAATCCGACAACTTCGAGTGGACAGCAGAGGTAGATGCCGCCTTGCAACAACTTAAGGAGGCCCTCACATCCGCTCCGATATTGGCAGCGCCTCGATCACAGGAACCAATGCTGCTGTACATCGCGGCAACAGGAGCTGTTGTCAGCGTTGTCTTGGCTGTGGAAAGAAAGGAGAACGAAGCCGCGACGTGTGAGCAGCGACCGGTCTACTTCATCAGTGAAGTATTCTCCGCCTCCAAGCAGAGGTATCCGCATTATCAAAAGCTGGCTTATGGTGTATTCTTCGCCGCCAGAAAGCTTAGGCATTACTTCCAGGAACACACAGTGACAATAGTGAGCAAGGCACCGTTGGGAGACATAATCAACAATGCAGAGGCAACAGGTCGAGTTGCCAAATGGGGCATCGAACTTGAAGCCTTTGATATAGTCTATAAACCACGGACCGCCATTAAGTCTCAAGCGCTTGCAGACTTTGTCGCCGACTGGACAGAGGCCATGGAGGAAACGACACTCCCCGAATCAGAATATTGGGTCATGCACTTTGACGGATCAAAGATGCTCAAAGGCTCGGGGGCTGGAATCGTTCTCCGCACGCCTAAAGGTGATAATCTTAGCTACGTGTTACAAATCCACTTCACAGCAACCAACAATGTTGCCGAGTACGAAGCCTTGCTTCATGGGTTACACGTGGCAAACGACCTAGGCGTCAAAAGAATCCTCTGTTATGGCGACTCAGATTTGGTCGCGCAGCAAGTAAGCGGAACATGGGATGCGAAAAGCGCAACAATGGCGGCTTACAGAGCCAAAGTTGACGAATTCGCAAAAAACTTCGCGGGCTACGAAGTCCGGCATGTTCCAAGAGCTGAGAACGAGGCGGCGGACACACTTGCAAGACTAGGATCGGAACGCAAAAAGGTACCAAAAGATATTTTCCTGGAGCATTTGCACAAGCCATCCATTAAAGGCGCCGATTTGATGGACCCCGATGCAGAAGAACCGGTAGAAGCGGCAAGTCTCGCTGTCTACTTGACACAGCCGGATTGGACAGTCCCATATCTCGATTTTCTAATCGACAGAAATTTGCCGGAGGACGATGAGGTGCTAAAAAGGCAGATCATAAGGCGAGCCAAGGCATTCACGATAATAAAAGGCGAGCTATATAAGCGAAGCACGTGCGGCATCTATCAGCGGTGCATACAGCCGGAAGAAGGCCGGAAAATCCTGAAGGACATACATATTGGCACCTGCGGGCATCATGCCTCCGCCAGGTCCATTGTATCCAAAGCTTTCCGCCAAGGTTTCTACTGGCTCACCGCCAAAGAAGACGCCGAGAACATCGTAAAGACATGCAAAGGCTGCCAGTTGTACGCTCGTCAACCTCACTTGCCGGCACAGGAACTAAGGACGATCCCAATCACCTGGCCGTTCGTGGTCTGGGGCTTAGACATGGTGGGTCCCTTCAAAAAGGCGCGTGGTGGGTACACCCACCTATTGGTCGCTGTCGACAAGTTCACCAAATGGGTCGAGGCTAAACCGATCAGTAAACTTGACGCGCGAACATCCACCAATTTTCTCTGGGAAATTATCTCTCGGTTTGGAGTTCCACACAACATTATCACCGATAATGGCAGCAACCTATCTCAAGGCGACATAGAAGAATACTGCAGCGATCTGGGTATCCGGCTTGATTTGGCATCCGTGTCACACCCTCAATCCAATGGACAAGTAGAGCGTACAAACGGCCTAGTCTTATCAGGACTTAAGCCTCGTCTCGAAGCTCCATTACACAGGGCAGCCGACGCTTGGGCAGATGAGTTACAGTCGGTACTATGGAGTTTGTGCACAACGCCAAACAGGTCTACCGGCTACACTCATTTCTTCTTAGTATATGGCGCTGAGGCAGTGCTACCTACCGACATGAAGTACGATTCCCCAAGAGTTCAAGCCTACATGGAGCAAGACGTAGAAGGTGCAAGACAGGATAGCCTAGACGCGCTAGACGAAGAAAGAGACGTCGCTCTCCATCGCTCCGCCTTGTACCAGCAACAACTTCGCCGCTATCATAGCCGGAGAGTGCGGAAGCGAAGCTTCAGAACAGGTGACCTGGTTCTCCGCCTAATTCAAGACAGAAAAGGCTTGCACAAGTTATCCCCGCCATGGGAAGGACCGTTTATAGTCACAAAGGCGCTGCTCAATGGTTCCTACTACCTGGCCGACATCCGCGACGAAGACGAAAAGAAAATGCGCAAGAAGGCGGCAGGAAAAAGGGGAACCAAGCGCAAAAAAGGCATTGACGATCCGTTCGAGCAAACAAGACGGCCTTGGAATATTGAGCAGCTACGTCCTTTCTACACTTAGCAATTTATAATTGTAATAAGTTAAATATGATTATGAAATAAAAGTCTATGGTTCCTCATCTGTGTTGAGAAGCATGCCATCTTTTATCCTTTCTTGCAATCATATTTCCCCTATGTATCTAAGTTACCTATTTTCTAGTTCCGTGCAAAGGTTCAAACTGGTAGATACTTGCAGCTTTCGAGCCAACCCAAAGCAAAAATAAACTTTTTTGCGCCGCCTAATTCCTTTACCTCTGGTTACTTATATGTGGTTCGCCTAGTAGTGTGTCTTTGACACCGACATGTTGGCTTTGGTCTCTGATTCTAAACGCATGGTTTAGCCCTGGTTGTTTCAGCTAAAGTTACCGGCTGAGGTTTCGTCAACATACAAAAAGTCAAACATATAAGTCAGGGTAAAATTAAGGCGGGCCATATAAATAAAGACAAAATAAAACTTGTCAGCTAGTTTCCGCCTAACAAAGCAGCAACAAAAGTATATACAAATATTACAAGTCAATGTTGCATTGTTTCATGGGCCGACAAGTAAGGCTAATAGGAGGCAAGGACAGAAAAGATATGGCTCGGGGGAGCGTCTACATCAGGCTTGGGGGCTGACAACTTCAGCCCCGGAACTATCACTCCCCTCGACCTCGGCCGCGCCGGCAGCTTCAGCTCCCTCTCCGCCAGGCACAGGATGGTGCCGATAGAAGATTGAAGTGTCGACCATATCGGAAACACGCGTGGCGTAGCCGGCAATGCTGTCCAGAACAGCGGCCGGCTCAACCTCGCTGCCGTCTTCATATGTTGACGGCATGCCTTCAGTGACGGCTTCTATCTCCGCCTCGGGGTAGTGCGCCATGAATAACCCAAGTGCGGTCTTGGCACCACCCCGCGCCGCCGACTTCAGCGAGCTCTTGTGCAGTTTGGTCGCCTGCTCCAAGATAGCGGGCACGTCGCTGAACTCGGTCGGTTCCTGGCTGCCGGAGGAGGTGAAGAACTTGGCGGCAAACCGCTTGGACGCCGCCAAAGTCTCGGTGATCAGTTCGCCTAAACGCGCAAGGCGATCCAGGCGGGGGCTGACAACCTTGTCATCGCCTAAACCGGCGGGAACTGAATCAAAAATGAAGCCATTAGTCTGGCTCAGGCTAAAGCAAAATGGCAACATCAAATAAGGAGTAAGAAATTACCAAGGGCCGAGTTATGGAAAGCGGACAGCTCAATCATATGAGTTGCCAGCGCATCCTCCGCAGTTTGGACGCGAGAAGTCTGCTTGGAGATTTCCTCGGCAGCCGTCTTCTCCGCCTCCGCCAACTTATTGCGCAGGTTTTCCAGCTCACTAAATTTGAGTTGCTGGGCCTCCATCTCCTTCTGGTGAGCCTCCTTCAACTCCAGGTTGGCGGCCGCCAAATCAGAAGCTTCATTCATAAGAGCTTGCATATCAGTGGACGCCTTCAGAATATCCTGGGCGTGGTCTAGCAGTTCTACAAATATGGATTCGCTAACTAAATGATTGACGGCAACATAAGTCGAAAGTATAGCTGAAGGCGAAGAGGATTAACCCTACCTTCATCTTTTTTGCGGGCCGCCTCCAACTCGGCAATCCGCAGGTTCTTAGCCTCGCACTCCTTCTTCAGGTCGCGGCAGCGCCGGTTTATCTCGACTCGGGAGGAGACAAGCTCGACGTTGGCGGACACAAGGCCCTGCAGGACAAAACAAAGGCATAAAACATATTGTCAAATAACCACTAAGCCGTCAGTCAAAATTTCTTTTATTTTTGACTTGCCATCTAAGTGCTCGGGGGAAAGGCTATGTATATGCCGGAGTGGTAAAAACTTACAGATAGGTCGCCCTCCAAGTCGGTGAAGGCCTGCGAGGCGAAGTTGGCGAAAGCCAAAGTTGACTCCTTGGCCTCCTTAAAGGTGGACCAAGGGTCCCTGACCTTGCCGCCTCCCGCAGCCGGGGCTGCCCTCCGAGACCCGCCGGCAGTCGACTCCAGCAACCCTTCATTGGCGGCGCGCGATTGAGCGGCTTCATCGGCCGTAGCCTCAGCCAGCAGTAGGGGAGTCTTGGGCGCGCGGTCGGTGGAAGAGGCCCTTGGCGGAGCGCCAGAAGCCGGAGCCGGGGGCTGACGTCGAGCGTCGCCCATAAAGCTGCCGGCTTGGAGCTGAGGAGTTGGCAGCACGGTAGCCGGCGAGCTGCCTTGTGGCCGCTTACCCTTGCCAAGAAGCCTGGTCGTCAACCGGGAAGTTGCGACCCTTTCCCTGTCAATAAAAAGCAAGCACAGTCAATTGGGTGCCAGTATTAAAGAGTTTTTTCGTCTATTAAAGGCAAAATTGAGTACCTTCGGGGGATATTAATCCCCGCGTTCTCGCCAAGGTTGGCGAGAGCCGGCTCGGTAGCCGATGCGATCCGTTTCTTCCTCTCGGCATTCACCGTAGAGGAAGCGGCGGCGGATGCCTTGCGCTTCTTCGTCTTCCCGGCTTCCGACTCGTAGAAGTCGGGAGCCAGGTCATCCTCCCCCAAGGCGGAGATCTGAAAAAGAAGACAAGCTTAATGGAGCTCAATTTTAGCCGGCGAAGCTATCAAACAAGGGGCAAGGAAGAAGATATTTACCTCGAGGGGAGGGTTGTCGTGGGTGTGCATAGGCACGCCCTCCACCGCCTTCACCAGCCCCGCCTTGACAAGGCTGCGGAGCCGGAACGCCAGGTCGGCAACCGGCAACATCTCTTCGCTCACGTGAAGAGAGGCCGTGTCAGTAGGCGAATACTGACACATTTTGTGCGGGCTGTACCGCAGGGGGAGGATCTGCCGGCCGAGCCAGCAGATGATGGTGTCGACCCCATCCAGCAGAGGGGGAGCCATCGTCCGCGTGAGGAATTCAATCCGCCTTTGAATAAGGCGGAGTTCCTCCGTCAGCTTGGGCACCGCCTCGTCCCAGCAGGGCCGGGCCATAGGTGGCACGTTGACAAATTCCAGGATGCCAACTTGGCGGCCCGGAGCTGCCATATCTTGGCAGTAGAAGAAGGTGGAGGTCCAGCCCTTGACGGACTCAAGGTATGGTATCTTAGGATACCATTGGCGGCCCTGACGGCAGTTGAAGGTGACGCTGCCGCAGGTTGCCAGCCCGCCGTCCGGCACCGTCTGTCGCCGGCAACGGAAGCAATATCTGAAGAAGTCTAAACTAGGCCTAATACCTAGGTAGCCTTCGAACAGAGCTGTGAAGCCGGCTAGGACTAATATGCTATTGGGTGCTATGTTGTGGGGCTGGAGCCCATAATGATCTAGAACCTCGCTAAAGAAGGCGGATGGTGGAAGCGCCATTCCCCTAACCAAATGGGAGGTGAGGATTACCCGCTCCCCGGCTCTCGGGGCCGTGATGACGTCTCCATAGGCGGCCCTCCACCGACAATCTTCCCGAGTGGGGAGGTAGCCGACAGCCTCCAAATCTTGGAGGGCGTCTTCGTCGACTATGGAAGGTAGCCAGTAGTGGGACCCGAGGTCTGCCGCTTCCTCTTCCTCGTCGACGGGGGCGCCCGCCGTCGTCATCGCCGCGGTGGTTGGTGGAGGAGCCGAAGGACCCGCCGCTAGCGCGCGCGCGGTGGAAGTCTGGGGGGGCGACGGCGGCGACATTGCCCATCGCCGCCGTCGCGGGACGAGTTATCGCGCCGCCCATCGCCGTCGCGGGCGCGGTCTCGGTCGCCGGACCGCTCGACGCCGTGGAAAGAGTCTGGCCGGTGGACATCGCCGCGCGGAGAGGTCGTCGGAGGAGAGAAGTTCGCCGGAGTTCGCTCAGAAGCAAGAAGCGGAGAAGTGGAAAGGGCAAGAGGGCACGGAGAGCAAAGGCAGGGTGGTGAAAATGGACCATTTGGCTACCTATTTATAGGGCCAGGCGTTGCTCCCTGTGCAACGGCGCTTTTAGTCGGACACGTGTCCAGCATCCGTTGCAGCACACGATTGCACGATCTCCACGCCTCCTCTTTTCCCGCAATTTGTGATCATGGCGAGATTCCCGCCTAGACTGTTTTCAAACTGTCGTGAGCTGGCTAGGTGGAAACCGTCAAGAAGAATGCTCGGCAAGATTGCCGAGTAGCCGTCTTTTCCCATGATGGATAAAGGCGGCCGCATGTCAATGTCAAGACACGCATGCCTCGTTGATTTTCAGAATGGTTCAAGTCCTGCAGCCGTCAACTTTGGCAGATGAAGAATCAAGAAGAAGTCGGCGCCTGGAGAACTTCAACCTTTCTGGGGGCTAATGTTGGGGATATATCAACTAGAGGTATAACCAACATGGATCAATCCGGCTAGTCCAGGGTGGCCCAAGGGTGGTAAGGCCGAAGCCTGCCGGGCGGCCCAGATAGCAGACGTACAAGGAAGTAGGCGGACGGTCCAAGGAAGGCGGAAGGCCGAAGCCCATCCAGCCACCAAGCCCAAGAAGGAAGGCGGCAACTAAGTCGGCTAGGTCTAGGACTCTGTTTACTTGCCGGACAAGTACTTACCTTGTACCCTGGGGTCTGGCCGCCTATATAAGCCGGCCACCAGGGAGCCTTTAGGGCAGACACTTCAATAGGCATCATACACATTGTAACCTGTTCATGGCTATTGCCTCATAGTGAATTATAGCAGCACGTAGGATCTCGCCACCGCCGTGGGATCCGAAGCTGGGTAAACTCGCCGTGTTCAATCCCGTCCTCGACGACTGTAACATCCCAATATTTTGGAATGTTCAAAAATCACTAAAATTTAAAACTTTTGTTTTGATTAAAATAAAATATTAAAATGCATAAGAAAACTAACTATAAAAGACTTCAACCAATTTTGAAAAAGTCTATTATTTCAAAATTCCCAATGTGTCATTATTTTCAAAAGTTATTTCCAATTAAACATTACATTATCCATTGTATTTCAAAAACCTTCATATGTAATTTTACAAATGTTTTATAAAGTACAAACCATTTTATTTTAAGTAAATAGTTTACTTATAAATAATTGATTTCAACCACTTAGCCTTAGGTATAAATAAATTAAAATAATAATTACAAGTGTTATTTTAAACTATTGAAAACATTGTCTATTTGCCACAAGATTATTATTCATTTACCTGAGTTCAAAACATAGTTTGGATATTACAAGTCTATAGCATATAACTTTAAAACCTCATAGATTCTATAACTACTTAACAACCCAAATAAACATTTCATTAGATTAAATGATTTTCATTTATTTTCAAAACATTAAATGACTTTCATGAATATATTTTCTATATAAGAAATGATTAAATCAAAAATCTTTTCCAAAGTTGTTATAAGGTTTTCAAATGAATTATCATAATATAAAATATAATGGTGCACAAATTATTTTCAATTAAAAATACATTCATTATATTCCCCTTTTCATTGCGAATAGTGGTGTTATGTTATTTAACGTTGTACTAAAGACAAAAATGATTTAATTTTGGAAAATGAGTTTAAACAACTTAATTTTAAACTTATATAAGTGTTGTATTTTTATAAATTTTATTTAGCCAAAAACGAAATTATTTAAGCAATGTTTTCAAATTTGACATTAAGTGGCAAATTTGTAATTAATCAATAATGCAAAATTTTAATTTTTGAAAAGTGTTCAAAATATTCCCACAACTGGTTTAACACAAAGATATTATTTTTACAAATTTTTAGAAATTTATTTGACTTGATTTGGAGTATTAAATCAAAAGTTATGAAAGAAATAAGAAAAATCAGAAAAAGAAAAAGAAAAAATGCTGACGTCATGATGACGTCAGCGTCGTCTTCAAGCTCCAGAACGCGAAATCAGCTCCCGTGCAAACTTCCCGAATTGATTCCCGTTGATTTAGAGCCCCAAATGACGCACCGTTTGTTTCTAATTAAAGCCCTTAATCTCCTATTTCATTCCCCCATAAAAGCCCTCTCTTAAATGCCCTAAATTGCTCTAATTTATTCCGCCATTAAACATGGACGTTTTTGGTCGAAATTAATGTCCGATTGATTGCGGGTAAATTACTGCACCAAATCAAGCACCGTCGGATTCTATATAAAGCTCTCGACCTCCTCCTCCATTCTCCCCCAAAATCCCTCTCCAATACGCCACTAGACCGACGAATTTGCTCGCCGGAGTTCTTCACATCCACGGACGATTTCATTGATTCCGGCGAGGTGAGGCGACCTCCGAGCACCAAGACCACCTCCATTCCGTCCGCCTTGCCCGTGTGCACCCCCTCGACCCATCCCCGCCTCTCCTCCACGACCAAAACGCTCGGGGCAAGCACGCCGAAACTCGCCGACGCCCGACGCACTCCGGCCGCTCCTCCGCGCCGCACCGAGCCACGCCGCTCAACGTCGAAGCCACCATCCTCTCCGTCGCGACGCGCCGCATACGCGGAACCCCTCTACACGTCCAGAGAACCACGGGAACGTCGTCTCCGACCTCCACCCGACGCCGGCGCCACCGTCTCCCTCAACTCCGGTGAACTGCGCCGCCACCTCCAGACCATCTCGCTGTAAGCCCTTACATCTTGATCCAGCGGTGTAGATTAGATGACTTGTTTGATACAATAGCATCGCGCCGCGCGACTGTTGTGTTAGCTATTTTCCATTTCCGTTTTTCTGACTAGACATAACTTCCAAAATTCATATTAAACGACCGTAACTCCGTTTTTGATGTTTTTGTAGTCTATGGAATCGTATGAACGTGTAGAAAATAGTGGTGTAATAAAAACTTGTATTTTAGGTGTGCACTAACTTGATATTTACAGAAACATGTAAAACATTATTTTAATTATAGTTTTAATTCTGTAAGGTCAAAATTTGTTAATAAAATATCTTTGAAAAGCCCATGACCTATAGATTGTGCTAGTTATGTTATTTTCCAACCTTGACTAGTTTAAACTCGTTCAAATGTTCAAATGCATGATTTAAGTAAATTGTACATAGATATTATTGTGTATGTCCAAGAAATTTTTAAATGAAATATTTTTGGAATCATTAAGATGTAGAATAAGTATTCGATTATACATTATATTGACCAACCTTAAAATGATTTAGCGTACAAATTTGATTTTAAAACTTGATGCCAACTTAAATAACTAGAATATTAATTCATTGATATAAACTCTTAAGTTTGGTTTTAAAATGATTTGTTATGTTACTTTAATGAAACTTGAAATTTAAATTAGGTTAAAACCTTTACCAAGGTTAATGTGTGATCATTTGAACAAGTTTAACACAATGTCTCATTAAATCAATTTTGAAACATAGACTTGTGTATTTGTATTTAAATATGCTGGATAACTTAAAACTGCGAACCTTGCATTTAAATTGTTTTCAAACCATCTCGACATTCATTGGTGTAAATCTTTTCAAGACCATCCCCTGACCAAAATGGCAAACCCTTAACTCAATCACATTAATTATTTTTGCATATCAAATTATGTGATACCCTTGACCAAACCCTGTGCTAAGCCTTTTTACGCTTGTTTGTTTAAATTGTTATGTGCTTGTTCAATTGCTTGTTCATTGTATGTCTGTTTACTTTATAGATTGAATGGAGTGCAACGTTCGTTGTCGACAATGAGTGAGTGAGAAACGACAACATTCATCAGGCAAGTGACTTCATAAAACACCTACTATTTTATTCTATTGCATATCTAGTGTTTTCAAACAGTATTTGCAAAAGTAGTATGCATGATAGGTTTTTGGGAGATTGTAGTATGCTATGCAAACCTTTTAGGTTTCCCCTTAGAAATTGCAGATTAGACCCCTATTATAATTTAGTGGAAGCAACTGCTGCAAAAATGAATGTTTTATGGTTCATGTGATAAATGAAAATTTCCACTAAATTAATTTAACGCCTGGGTGGATTGGGTCGATCGAGGAGGTTTCAAGTTGAGTGGCTTCTCAGGGCCATGTGTCATGGTTGTCTTCGCCCAGGGTAGTTTCTACTTACCTGGGGCCATGATATGCGGTGTTAACCTGAGTTGCTCACTTGTGGTAGGCCACCCAGGGCTATGAGATTTAAGTTTACACTGAGTCTGGTTGCTTATCGTGCAACCATTGGTCAATATGGGCCCTGTCTTGTTGGGGTAAGTTGATGTGGACCTGGGTCAAGAGATTGATGGTGGTAGAGTTGATAGGATGGTGGTAATCTCTTAGTATGATCATGGGAAAGCAACTTCTGAAAAGTCTCGTCTTGATCTTCTCCTTTTCCTTCTCACTAAAGGAGTGTAGAGGATAGTTTGGGTTGATTAAGTCTAATGGTGAAAGTGCACACCCTCTCGAGAGTTAAAACCTAAGATCTTAGCCGTGTCCCCGGCATCGGACAATTTGAGTAACTACACAAGGCTGTGTTCTGAAAATCTCTTCATTCCAATTTCTTAATAAAACTTTGATGGGAGAACATGAGTAGGAGACATGGATTTGTCTCGAGATTGTCTATAAAGAGAAAATATTGTTTCAAAAAGCTGTTTACCAAAAGTAGGAGAAAACTTGCTTTGCGCAATAGCCTTCAGCTCCACCAGCCAAATAAGCATATAGATATAGCTTAGTAGAATATTAGAAATTAAAGTCACTTGCCACCACAATTCAATTGTGCTGACCCTTTATAGCTGGGCTGCAACTAAACCTTGCAGACTCGACAGACGACGAGTGAGTATTCGATAGGATTTCGAGTCTACAACCAACATGCTTTGCCTGTGGCACATGAAGATGATGAGGCTCTTTGTATCTACTATTTTCCGCTGCTACTCTTGGAAATTTTGCTAGCCTTTTCAGGTTATGCAAGGTTTAAGAGATATTTGTAACACTGGATCATGCGATTTAATAAAGTATTTGACACTTTTGCATGATATACATCTTAAACTGAGGTGCTAGCATTTGATCCAGGGACTAGCACATTAACACAGGGACTTCCACCTTATAATAAAAGGTGAGGTCTCTACAAAGACACCAACCTTCTTCCCACAATCCATACGTAGGCTAGAGGACCCCCGTCTCCTATCAATTATGCCGATACCACGACAGTTGTTGCTTCAAAAATTTGGAGCGTTACAGATCTTCCCCCCTTATAAGAATCTCGTCCAGAGATTCCTATGTGTGTATTAAGGGAGTGAAAGGAAAAAAAGGTTCAATGATTCTTCATCTTCCGAGGTTGTTGATTCCTAAATGAGGTTGCCTTGTTGATGAGACCTCGGATATCTTCTGGAAGACTTGCGTCTTTGTTGAAGGTGTTGACATGATGGTTGTTGCTGATGTAGGGTTCTTGTTGAGCTGACATTTAAAACTCCAGGGTTTGGTTTCGAGGAACAATTTGTCACAAATATCTAATAAAACTAGCATGTGTCTCCCCCCCTTAAAAAGGGGCACACATTAAGGGTTAAAGTTGATTGCATAAGTTGTCACTAACTTCAGGATGTTGTTGATCTTGAGTATCCCGATGATCTTCATCTTGTCGTAGCTCCTCGGTGCTTGGGGCTGATGAAGATACTCGTCTCGATATTGTCGTCTTGAGGGGTTAGCAGTTAGACAAACGTAAACGGTTACCAAGCCTCACAAGTGTGTCAGGTAACCAGTCAAAAAGTGCTACGAGCTACTAAAGACGTTGAAACTTGCTTGATGTGAGGTGTTGCCAAGTGCAACAATCTTCAGTCTTCTCGCCATTCTTGGCGTCTTGCTGGATATGGTGTTTCCCACTGGGACCATCTTTAGTGTAGCCGCTATAGAGTATTGATGAAGACTTGCTTGGTTATTAGGCTTCATACAGCTTCGCATCAGTCTTCAGAGGTCAGTTGTATCTAAGTTAGCCTAAAAGTCATTGCTTTCTATAAAACTCAAGTCAAGGTCAGGTGAGTTAATAACGTTGTCGCGTAGAAGGCACTGGCGACACTAGCTTCATGGTACATCTTCATGTAGACGATCTTCCGTGCTGGTTGTCCCTGTTGTTGCTGACGTCGATCTTCTTTGCACGTCACCGCTTGAGGTTTTTATAAAGTCCTCAAAAATTCATGGCTCTTGGCGTCGTTCGAGTCCTCCGTGTTGCCATCTGTAAGAGAGACTTTCGTTGGCACTTCTCTTCTGATCTTGGCTTGTAGGTCTTGAAGAGGTTAGTTAGTAACCAGTAATTGGTATTAGATGTTTCTTAAAAGTTAGATATGTTAGGTTAGTGATGGTATACCTGTAATTCAAATAATTCATTAAACTAGGCAAGGCTCAACACTTTACGTGGATGGGCTTTCTTTGGGGGGTTCGGTATCCTCTGTAGTTGATAACTCTTATGTGTTAACGTTTAGATTTGAAGGAAAACATCTTAGGAAGTGCATTAGGGTACATTTTTGGCAAAAGGTAAGAAAAGTTTGTGTGTGGAGAAATCAAGATGTTTGAACAAGTTTAAAATATGTGCCTAATATGTATTGCCTACAAGGCGTGCTTGTGAAAGATACCAGAGAACCACATGTCCAGAATAAGCAAACAGACAAGGCACACACAAGCAACAATCATACCAGCAAAAGAGCACACAAGACACCTATAGAACCAGAAAGGGCACTCAACAAACGCGTTAGTTTGGAGAATCCAACCAAGGGTCATTTCCTAGAAATCCTATGGGTCTTGGTCATTCCTACTTTCTGGAGTCTACACTGTTTAGCTGGGGATCCCGCTGGTAAGCTTGAGACTGTAGAAGTTGCAACTGGAGTAAATTATTGGGGTTGAAGTCTTGATAGTGACATTGCTTTGGCAATCAAGGGTTGCTTTGTAGTTTGTTTCTTCACTTGACGACCACCTTGATGCCGTATGCTGAAGTATTGAGACTAAACTTCGCCTTCTCGGTCCTGGTTATTTAGGTCTCATTTGGGTTCATCGTCAAGTTTATTCAAGCTTTGAATAGGGACACGATAGTAGAGAAAACCTTTTGTAAATACTTTAAATTAGAGAGGTAAGATCAAGATAATTCTGAGGATAGGTGAGGAGTGGAAACCATACTAAGCTTACCTAGAAGAAAATAGATTTCTATCGAAATAGGTTTTAGCAAAACATTTCCTTACTAAGCTAACGACCATGCTAATTAAGGTCTCCTAAGGTCAACGATGGCTCTGATACCAAGTCTGTAAGGACCCCTCTGACTGCCCGTCAGAGTTGCCCACGTTATGTAAACAGATCACGATCCCAACGATCAGTGCATCGCGATCACATAACCAACATGGTATACAAAGTTACATCATACAACTCGAATAGAAAAAGACTTACATAAATACTGGTCACATGACCAAGTATGCAAACATCGTCGCACATGACGAAAATGAACTAAGGTACGGCGGAAGATTTCGACTAGCGTCGGCCCTCGTCAAGTTTTGACGCATTCCCACAGAGCAGTTGAGCGGGACACTCAGTCGGCGTAGTCGTCGGCGTACTCCTCCTTCTTGTCGTATCTCTCCTCATTGAAAACCTGGACCTTTGAATATCCAGGGACATAGCCATATGAGTACATTTACGTACTCGCAAGAACACCTCTAAGGCTTAAGTTTTCATGATAATGCAAGAAAACACTTTTCGAAAACTGGGATAGCTGCTATATATGACTATAGGGCTTAGTTTCCGAATACGATGATTTTAGGCATAGAGACTACAACATCTCTATATCTTTGTTGAAGAAAAACATTTAGAGATAGAATACTCTTCTCTTAGATATAGCAATGACATATCTAAGTTCAAACTTTCTTTTGTAAAACCTTTAAAAACACTAGGATGGGGATATCCCTTTTCCCTGACTTGAGATCGGACTGATTGTCTCCCCGAGACCAATCATCTTCTCCCAAATTCCGTTAAACACTTTCCTTTTTTAAAACAACTTCTTTCCCCAGGCGCCCAGTGTGGCCTTTCCAACCGGCCATGACCGTGGACGCGGCTATTCGAATAGATTTACACTCTGCAGAGGTTGCACAGTTTACCCACACCTATCGGTCATTCCGCCGTGTCTGCCACGGCCCGTCATACGACAGCATGCAGGGGTCTGGATAACACGATAAAAGCTTTCCACTATGTCCACCCTAGTATCGGGGCCTCCCCGTAGGTTTTTTCTCCTCGGCACCGTGTGCTCCGCTAGACCTCTTGGTCTTTCCTCGGGACGCCACGCCAGGAGACCCGCCGTAATCGTCCGGCTGCTGGTCCTCAGCAGTGTATTGTCTCTTCCAGACGACAACCCGGCTTCGAGGGCCCAGCCCTCATAGAAAGTATGAGAGCCCCAACACTAAAATAGACAAGCTTCCGGCTAAGCCCTACCCATGTCAGGTAGTGTGGTTGCACGGGTTAATTGTTCGGGCGGCAGCAGGGACATCGAAATTAAACCTCCACCTCCGACTGCTCCCAGCAGCTCGGGTTTTCGCAACATCTCCGAATGCTCTAAGCATCTCGAGTTTTCATATATACATTCTTTTCTCTCTGATTGCTCCCAGCAACTCAGGTTTTCCTCCGTAAAACAGTTTTATCAAACAGGCTCCCATCCTATAGTTTTGAGGTAAGTAGATGAAGGTAGACTACTAGAAAACTTAATCTTTTTGATGGAGCCTTCAACAACAAGGCTCACAAAATTAACCCTTTTTGTAACACCTATAGTATTCTAGTAGACATCTTCGGCGAAACAATATTTTGTAAAATAGTTTTCGGGTGGCAAGGTACCACAAAAGAAGTAAAACTTGCATTATTTTATTTTGAAAACAAAACATGCTTGATAAAATAGTAGGATTGATTATAATGGTGAGGTGGCTTGCCCGGCTCAGCAATATGTACTTGGTCTTGATCTTGATGTTCCTCTGGTTCATTCCTCACTTCCCGTTCCTTCCCGATCGTATCTAACGTCGTAAAAAGGAAAATGAACCACACTCGGAACACCAGACAAAACCACAAGGACATAACAAACATCAAGCATTGTACAAGACACTGAGACACAAACAGCAGCAAACAACTCCATTAGCTATGCAAAAACAATCAACAAGGTCCATAGAGTTAAGACAATAATAGATTCTCCTAAAAATATACACAACAACTCTGAGTATTAAAAAGGTAGTTCTTCAGAACATTATAACAACACATTACTTAGGGTTATTATATCATTTAATAAGAGTTGTTATATTAGTTTCAGGAAATACTTCAGACAAAAGTATCTTAGTAGATTAGGAAATACTTCAGACAAAAGTATATTAATTGTTTAGGAAATACTCCAAATAAAAGTATCTTAATCACACCATCAAGTCTTAATATTAACACGAGCATTGAGCACCCTCACATGCAACCATGTTACTAGCTCAAGAAACACCTACTAACAAGTAACTAAGCGACAAACAATAGTAACATCACTGTCCAAACAAGTTTATGACTAAGAGCTAAAAAGGTGCATTAAGCCTATTTAATAAGACACTGCAATTAATACCACTTCAACAATTAAACCAAACAATCACACAGTAAACAAGTGTTGAAAACAAATCTTGAAGAGAACAAACCATACAAATTACAAAGCACAAACAATTACTGTATAGCATTTAACACCAAACAATCATTCACATGCATGACACACAAATGAAATTTAGTGCAACTCCTAGGAAACAAGATGAACTATGGGAAACTCAAAAGTGAATGGGCTAGCAATACTTTTAGGAAATTCCTTAAGCTTATTAAAGGATAACCTAAGTTTCTGGACTTATGAGATACTAAGCACCTCAACACATAACAATTGAGGTAAAACAGGAATTTATCTCATTACATTTATTAGATAAATAAGATGATGCTTAAAGAGATAACACATGACACACAAACATACCCACAAGCAAAGCATATAAACACAATTGATGTTATTATTAGGGTACAACGTGAATAATGCTAAACATAAGTAAACAATGCACCACACATTATCAAAGTGGTTTAATCAAGTCATTAGTATTGGGTTATGGTTCTGACCTTCAAAAGTTGATTAGTAATATTTCTACAATTCACATTTGCTAAGAATAGATGATTAAAAGCTGATACTTCTATTAGTCAAATGTTGCTATTTTGGTAGATAAATCATAACTCCTAAGATAATGTCTGGATGAGGCAATAACACATGTGATGATCGCGGCGGACGATTACGGCGGGTCTCCTGCCGTGGCGGTGTGGCGTCGCGAGGAAAGACCAGAAGGGGGAGTGGAGCACACGGTGCCGGGGAGAACAAACCCACCAGGAGGCCCCGACACTAGGGTGGTCATAGTGGAAAGCTTTGATCTGGTTATCCGAACCCCCGCATACAGTCGTGTGACGGGCCGTGGCAGACATGGCGGAATGACCTATTGGTGCGGATAAAGTGTGCAACCTCTGTAGAGTGTCATTCTAATCGAATAGCCGCGTCCGTGGTCATGGACGGTTGGAAAGGTCACTGATCTAGGCGTATGGGCAATTTTATTTTTAAAAAGGAAAGTGTTTCTCAGAGCAAAACAAGGAGGCAACAAGGTGGTACCTGGGAGGTATGGAATTTGGGTGAGGATGGTTGATCTCGGGGAGACTAACAGTCTGATCTCAAGTCAGGAAAAAGAGTCACCCCTATCCTAGTGTTTTGACAAACTTTTACAAAAGAAGTTTCTGTACTTAGATATGTCCTTGCTATATCTAAGATAAGAGAATTCTATCTCTAAATGTTTTCTTCAACAAAGATACAGAGATTTCGTATTCTCTATGCCTAAAATCATCGTATTCGTAAATAAGTCCTATAGTTGTATATAGGAGCTATCCTAGTTTTCGAAAATGTTTTACTTGCATTATCATAAAAACATAGACCTAGAGGTGGTCTTGCGAGTACGTAAATGTACTCATATGGCTATGTCTCTGGATATTCAAACGTCCAGGTTGAAATGAGGGGATGGACGAAAAGAAGGAGGAGTACGCCGACGACCACGCCAACTGAGTGTCCCGCTCAACTGCTCTGTGCGAATGCGTCAGGACGTGACGAGGGCCGACACTAGCCGAATCTTCCACTGAACCTTAGTTAATATTCGTCAAGTGCGACGATGTTTGCAGGCTTGGTCATGAGACCATTATTTATGTAAGTCTTATACTATTCAATTTGTATGATGTAACTTTGTATACCATGTTGGTTATGTGATCGCGATGCACTGATCATTGGGATCGTGATCTATTTACATAACGTGGGCAACTATGACTAGTAGTTAGAGGGGTCCTTACAAGATACTTATCTTTGGTAGTATCCCGGTTACAGGCTAGATCCCGGTGTGGCAAGAGAGATCATCCGACTTGTACTCATCTCGGATAACAGCCATTATGGTCCCAGGTAGAGTAGAACCCGGGTGGCCCGGCTAGGTATCCCGAGTTATGTCTAACTGGCTTACTGATGTCGGATCTAGCCTACATGTCTTTGTCGTTCAGGAATGGGGAACAAGACTCCCGGAGTGAGAAACCGGCATCCGGCATGTCGCGCATAGGTCAAGGAGCAGGGCTAGGTTTTCCGCCTGGCACGTGGGAAATCATATCCCTCCTGACACGGAAGCATAGTCACCTCCCGCCTGACACGGGGCCGTGTCAGCCTGTACGACGCCGTCGTGACAAGACCGGACATGCCTAGGCCGGCAATCCGGAAAAGGCTACTAGGCATAAGCGAAGACATGTCTTGTCCCTGACAGGGGGACAATGATGATCCAAGACGGCGCCGGCGGTACTTGCCGGCATGATGACGGCAGGGCTATGCAGGATAGCTCGGCGGCTAGGTCGCACTAGCCGGTGTCGACATAACCGTTGGCCACCTCGGACTTGACCGGTGGGACCCAGTCGGATTTTCCGGCCTTCCCGGCTAGAACTCTATAAAAGGCGCAATAACTCCTCCTGTGGAGGGACGACCAACTTGTGTGCCAAAACTATAGTTTCATTTACTCCTAGAGCATTCCGTCCTCCTCTCTCTCTCTAGTTCATCTTGTTAATCACCGAAACAGCTCAAGGAGCACTTTGAAGATCTTGTGATATCCATATATTGAGAGGAAGGGTAGGAGTAGGGGTCTTACCTCCTCACGAGGGCCTCGAACCTGTGTATATCGTGTGTGTTTGTGTGCCTTTGTGAATTTGCTTGCGGTTTGGAGATGTTTGTGTGTATCTTTCGGTGTTCTTGAGTGTTCTTGAGGTTCTTCCTTCACCTCCTCCCGGACTTAGCCATTCTCGCGTGTGTCTTGGAGTTCCTTCTCGTGTGAGCTTCTCAGCTCGCTAGCCCTCCCCGTATCCACCAGCGTCCATCGGCCCCACACCTTAGCCATCCTATGGCATCTGCCGTGACACCACCACGAAAGTTGGCACCCACCGTGGGGCAGACAGAGGCGCTGGCTGGTGTACACATCCGGATGGGTTCCGATATCCACCCCGACATCCGCGTCCTCTCCGGCATCGTCGTTAGGCTCGGGGAGATGGACTTCGTCAGCGACAACGTCGGCTCCTTCCGAAACAGGCCCTTCCCGGCCAACGACTGCATCATCGACTTTGGCGCCTTCACAACCTACATCGCCACCGAGATCGTCTGCGCCTATCCTGACGTCGTGCTGGAGGCCGAGGGCCCTCCTGCTTTCCGCGTCGCCCGGTATCAGCGTACCTATCGCCCCGCGTGCTGCGTTGAAGTCATGATGGCCGGGGCACTCGAGGAAGTCTTCGACGATGCCGCCAACGTCGACGCCCAACCCTCCCAGCACCGTGCGACAAAACCTCCGCAGGAAAGGGAGGCCGCCCGGGATGGTTACCCCCAACCCTCCCAGCACCGCCGTAGACCGGATCCGCTCTCGGGCCTGGTTGCCAAGTTGGCTGTCCCCTTGACAGCTGATGCTGACACCCAGGTCACTGCTGCTGACCTGGAAGAACATCGCCGCTTGCTCCATGAGGAGGTTCAGTAGATCGCCGAAATTCAGTGTGAGCTCAGTGCTTGTCTCCGTGAGTATAATGCAGCTCACAGATTCCCTAGGATAGAATCCAGGGATAAGCGCATTGCTGATCTGCGCAAGAAAGGCAGGGTGGTGAACGATGAGTTGGGTGGTGGTGCCGCGCCTAGCCATAGCAGAACAACAAGCCATGCCTCGGCTAACAAGCCGGCGTATAGCTCACCAGCCAAAACACTTAGGGCTGCAGAGGCAGCAATGGCCGAGTTCGCCGGGCCAACCGGGGAAGCCCTGCGTAAGCAGCAGAAGCGGGTTAACGAGCTGGTCATTTAGGCTAGTCGGTAGAACAAAGCCTTCAAGAAGAAGAACCCGGGAGTGGGTGGATCCCAGGTGTACTCGGCTAGGGCCGAGAGAAACAGATCGGGGGGGGGGGGGAGGCTTTCTCTCCTCATCCCAGCAGAAGCCGTAGCCGAAGTGGTGGTTCCGGGAAAAACAAGCAACTACAGACGTATGACCCGGCCTTCGCCGGAATACAACAAGCAGGGCAGAACAATGCCTGTCGGGCTCAGAGTGGCCGTGGCGGCGGTAACCGGGGTGTAGGAAATAACAACCCGGCTAGCCATGGTAATCCACCTCGGAATCCGCCGCAGAACCAAGGAAACCATTCGAGGGAGGCCGCCTTCGTGCCGCAGTAGGCAATAGTTCTTGCGGTCAACCGACATGATGACGGTAACTCGAGGTTGCAGTAACTCGGGTACAAGGCAAATGAGAATCCGTTGGGATTTCGGATAGGAACTCGGCAGTTGGACCCCTGTGATGCACGATTCCGGCTGGACTGGCTTCACCAATCCGAGCTGATAGAGGAGCAAGGCCCTCCGGGACCGGCATGCTTTGGACCCCGGATCATGAAGGAGCCTCCGGTGCGTCATTTTCAGTTCAACCGGAGTGCCAAGACTTATGACGGCAGCTCGAAGCAGGATGATTGGCTCACCGACTATGTAATTGCAGTAAGCATAGCCGGAGGAAACAGGCGATGGGTGGTGCGATAGGTCGCACAGATGTTGGAAGGTCCGGCCAAGATCTGGCTAAACAACCTGAGGGCTGACAGCATAGACTGTTGGTTGGATTTTGAAGAAGCTTTCATCAGTAACTTCACAAGCACCTACAAGAGGCCCAACCGACCTTAGACGCTGGCCATTTGCAAGCAGAGGGACAACGAGACTGACCGAGAGTAGCTTACTCGGTGGAGCAACATTCGCAATTCTTGCGAAGGGGTTGTTGAGGCGCAAGCTATATCTTGGTTTGCAGAGGAAGATGCCAGCCACTTTGGCCTAGACGATGCGCATCGCCGACACATACAGTCTTGGTGATCCTATGCAACCTGTGGTGGATGTCGGAGACTCGAGCAGGAGGAACTTGGGGAACCACCGTTCAGGGCCGAACAGGAACCATCGCCAAGATTTCGGCCAGAAAAGAAACCAGCCCAACTTGTAGGGCGAGATCAAGGAGATGCCGGCGGTGGTCAGCGTCAGAAAGTGGGTGGCCCAACTTGGGGTCAGAGCCAAGAGGTGCAGAAGTTATGGGTGGACCAGAGGATGCCGCTGACCTATGAGGAGATGCTGGATAAGCCCTTCTGCTACCACACTCTGGAAAACAACAAGCCAGCGAATCACTTAACCCGACAATGCAGCTGGTACCAGCGCACGTTGAGGGAAGGTGGTACCGGAGCAACTCGGCCGAACATGCCGGCAGCTCTGCCGAACATCCCGAGACCTCCAGCGCCGCTGTCGGGAGCCAATGCTGTTCGGGTTAACCAACCCGCTCAGAGGCCACCGGCCCCGAGACCGGTGAACATGGTGAATGTCAGAAATGACAATGATGCCGGACCAAGCAACCAAGCTGGGTATCAGCAGGGCAACTACCGGGAAGCTCACCAGAGCTATGTGGTCTTCGTGACCCAGCCCACTGACAGGAAGAGTGTGCGCTAGCGTGCACTAGAAGTAAATGTTGTGATTCCGGCTGTGCCCAAGTTCTTGCACTGTTCCGATATGGAGATCACCTGGAGCCGGAAAGATCACCCAGGGTTATTCCCAAGCCGGGAGGTTTTGCATTGGTGGTAGACCCAACCTTTGTCGGGCCGAATCTCAACGTCCGGTTCAGCCGGGTTCTGATTGACAATGGCAGTGCCATTAACATCATGTACAAGGACACCATGCTGAAATGGGAATATTCATGAACACACTACTGCCCACCGAGACGACTTTCCATGGCATTGTGCCGGGGGTCTCTTGCTCTCCTATGGGCAAGATATGGGTTGAGGTGTTATTCGGTACTCGGGAGAACTGCAGAACAGAGAGCTTGGAGTTCGAGGTGGTGGATCTCGAAAGCTCATACCATGCCCTGATCGGCAGGCCGACCCTGGCCAAGTTCATGATCTGCACTCATATGGGCTACCTGAAGATGAAGATGTTGTGTCCAAACAGCGTGATCACCATCTCGGGAGACCACAAGCGCTTCATGGAGTGCGCATCTACCGGCTCAACTTTGGCCGAGTCCCCCGTCATCGCTGAGGAGAAGAAGAGTATCCAACAGGTGGTGGCGCTGGCCAAGTCATGACAACTATGCATGCCCAGGATGGTGAAGCCGGAGCAGACTGCCTCATTCCAGGCAACCAAGGAGACCAAGAAGGTGGAGATTGACCCGACTAACCCCGAGCGTCGGGTTAGCATTGGCAACAACCTGGACAGCAAATAGGAAGGTGAGCTCGTCAACTTCCTCCGTTAGAATCGGGATGCTTTTGCTTGGTCAAATGACGACTTGCAAGGGGTTCCGAGGGAGTTGGCCGAGCACTCTTTGTTCGTCATGCCTGATACGAAGCCGGTAAAGTAGCCAACTAGGCGCCTCTCGGATGAAAGAAGAGCGACAATCATGGAACATCTCGCCGTGTTGGTCGCCACTGGATTCGTTATGGAAGTACTGCATCCGGACTGGATATCTAATCTGGTCCTGGTTGAGAAGAAGAAAGATGATCCCCTCCTGCTCAAGGTGTGGCGCATGTGCATCGACTTCACTACTCTCAACAAGGCTTGCCCGAAGGACCCCTTCCCACTCCCCCGGATAGATCAAGTGATAGATTCCACTACCGGGTGTGAGCTTTTGACTTTTTTAGATGCTTATTCTGGTTTCCACCAGATACCTTGGAACCCAGATGATCAATTGAAAACTGCCTTTATTACCCCGTACGGGGCTTATTGCTATCGTGTCATGACTTTTGGCTTGAGAAATTCTGGTGCTACATACCAGAGATGTATGCAAAAATGCTTGCATGACCAGATAGGCCGGAATGCCGAGGTCTATGTCGATGACATAGTCATAAAAACAAAAGAAAAATCTACTCTGATCGATGATATGAGAGAAACATTAAAAAACTTAAGAAAGTTCTGGATGAAACTGAACCCGGACAAATGTACCTTTGGGGTCCCGGCAGGAAAATTACTCGGGTTCCTAGTGTCAAGTCGGGGAATTGAGGTCAGCCCGGGCAAGATACGCGCTATAGAGAGCATGAAGCTGCCAACACGTCTTAAGGATGTGCAGAAATTCACTTGTTGTCTGGCATCCCTAAGTCGGTTTGTAAGCTGGCTAGAGGAGAAGGCCTTGCCCTTGTATCAGCTGATGAAAAAGAGCAAAACCTTTGTGTGGACTCAGCAAGCAGATGCGGCGTTCAATGATTTGAAGAAAATGCTCTCAATGGCACCAGTGTTGGCATCCCCATTGCCCAAGGAACCCATGTTACTGTATATCGCAGCTACAAACCGGGTAGTGAGTGTGGAATTGGTAGTGGAAAGATAAGAAGGGGACAAGGTAATACAAAGATCGATATACTATCTGAGCGAGGTGATCTCGACCTCCAAGCAGAACTATCCGCACTACCACAAGATGGCATACAGAGTGTAGCTGGCAGTCACCAAGTTGAAGCACTACTTCCAAGAGCACCCAATCACTGTGGTGTGCGAAGCTCCTCTGGCCGAGATCATAGGCTGCAAAGATGCAACCGGCCGAGTTGCCAAATGGGCCATCCAGTTGTCTCCGTATGCTCCGACATACAAGAGACGAGACGCCATTAAGTCGCAGGCGCTGCCGGACTTCTTGGTGGACAGGGGCGAGATGCAGTATGAACCTCTACTTCCCGACTTCAATTTTTGGAAGATGCATTTCGATGGTTCCAAAGCAAAAATCGGATTGGGTGCCGGAGTGGTCCTCACCTCGCCAAAGCAAGATGTGCTGAAATCTGTGTTGCAAATCCACTTCCGGGCGTCCAACAATGTGGCCGAGTACGAAGCACTGGTGCATGGGCTCAATGTCGCCAAGGAAATTGGTATCCGCCAGATTGAGTGCTTTGGTGATTCTGACTTGGTGGTGCAGCAGTTGTCGGGGAAGTGGGACGCGATTGATGCCAACATGGCATCATATCGGTTTCATGTGTAGAAAATATCCGGATTTCTTGAAGGCTGCGAGTTCAAGCACATACCAAGTGGAGAGAATGAAGTCGTAGATGTGTTGTCCAAGTTGGGGTCATCTTGGGATGCCATCCCACCGGCATCGCTTTGGAACACCTGAGGAAACCGTCCATTCAACCCTCACCCGAGTCGGAGTCCATCTTTATCCCTAAGGATCTCGTATCTGAAGTTGTGCCTATGGAGGTGGAAGTCGGGAGCACCTCACTGAACCCGGGGACGGCACTGCTGAACTCGGGGACTCGACTTGGTGTGCAAGCTTAGGTGATGTCGGCTGAGCCAATGGATATAGATGCACCCGTGTTCCCCCCGTGCGGCCAGTACCAGGTTGGGCACAACCCATCATGGCATACATATCGGATGGCACCCTTCCAGAGGATGAGGTAGAAGCTAGGCAAGTGCTGCGAAGATCCAATGCCTACACCATCATTAACCAAGAGCTCTACAAGAGAAGTGTCACCGAGGTGCTGCAGCGATGTGTTGAGCCGGAACAAGGGCAAGAGATGCTGCTGGAGATACATCAAGGGGAATGTGGGCACCATGCTTCATCCCGGGCATTGGTTGCGAAGGTATTTCGGCATGGGTTCTATTGGCTCACGACTTTGCAGCAGGTAGAGGATATTGTCCGGAATTGTGGAGGATGCCAGAGATTTTCCCACAAGATACATATGCCGGCTTCAGCACTGAAGACGATTCCTATCACTTGGCCATTTGCTGTATGGTGTTTGGACATGGTGGGACAATTCAAGCCGGCGCGAGGCAAGATGACTCACATGCTAGTGATGGTGGACAAGTTCACCAAATGGATAGAAGTAAAGCCAATCTGGAAATGTGACAGACACACCACGGTTTCATTCTTGAAGGATATCATTCTGAGGTATGGCTACCCGCACGACATCATCACAGATAACGGCACCAATTTTGCTATGGGGGAATTCGCTCGGTTCTGTGCGGAGAAGAGAATCCGGCTTGACGTGGCCTCGGTGGCGCATCCGGAAGCAAATGGGCAAGTCGAAAGAGCAAATGCCTTGGTGTTGGCCGGCATCAAAGATCGATTGATAGAGCCACTATTGAGAACACCAGGATGCTGGATAGAGGAGATACCGGCAGAGTTGTGGGGTCTCCGGACTACACCCAACATATCCACTGGATACACACCATTCTTCATGGTGTATGGTGCAGAGGCATTGTTGCCAACCGACATACAATATGACTCACCAAGAATGATAATGTTCTTCGAGACCGAGGAAAAAGAAGCCCGAGAGAATGATGTCGATTTGCTAAGAAGCAAGAGAATTGGCCTTATCTCCGTCCGTGATTTACCAGCAGAACATCCGTCGCTATCATAGCCGGAAGGTGCATCCCCGAGTGTTTCGGGAGCGAGATCTCGTGTTGAGGCTCATACATCGCACTACCGCCATGCGTAAACTTTCGGCTCCTTGGAGGGGACTTTTGTTGTAAGCAGAGCATTGCACAACGACTCTTAGTACCTTGTAGATACACAAGATGCTAGAAAAGGTGTAATGGACAACAAAGCCGGTGAGGATACTAAACGCCCGTGGAATGTAGCCCTACTCCGCCCCTTTTACACATAAAGGGCGCATTGTATGTATCTCGGTCTCTTATTAATGAAATGTCGGCACCCCGAGAAGTTACTCGGGGACTGCCTCGCTCAATTTATGGTTGTGCTTGTCAAGTTCCATGTCGGCGTCCTCAGGAGGAACTCGAGGACTGCCTCTTTATTTCAGTATTATCTTGTGTTATTTATTTGTTATTTGCATGCCGACAACCAAGAGGGGAACTCGGGGACTGCCTTGTTTTTCATTACTTATATTGGTCGCATGCCGGAAACACTCTCAACCCGGTTTCAGAGCCAAAGTAATGTATGCCATTTGAAATAATCTTGTGACTCGACTGACGAACGCCGAAATGATAGTCAAGAGCAGAGAGCATCAAATGTGGTGAACACGAAAACAAACTCTGGGACTTGATTTGAAAGTTTTTTTGGCATGTGTTTTACTAACCCGGTTTATATCTATGTTTGTTATGTCGGATAATTTCAAACTCGAACTCGGATATTTATAAGTATTGCATGCTGTAAACGGGGTTTCGTGACTCGACCATCGAACGCCTGTATGGTAGACAAGAGCATAAATCACCTAACTATGGTAAACAAGAAAGTGAACCCGGGGACTTGGTGCCAAATAAACCGGAATAATCTACCCCTTGATAAAATAAAAATCAACCGAGATAGCAAGAGCAATCTAAATTGTATATATTACATCTGCACCCGACATTCTGGGGATTTAACGTTTAGATGGCAAAGTGTTTTTTCAGACAAAAGGCATAACAGGGGATGTCGGGCTAGACCCAAATTACTCAAGGCGCGGCAGGGGATGTCGGCTTCTCGACATTGACGGGGGCGTTTGGCTCGGCCGCGGTCTTCTCAGCATCACCAGCATCACTGGACGCGGAAACAATCTTCTCGGAGGGCCTGGGCTCGGGCGGCTGGAAGTCGACGACATCGTCCTCAATGGCTGTCTCGGTGGTCGCTGCAGTCTCGCCGACTTCTTCGCCAGCACCGGCTTCCGACATCTCGGGCTCTGCACCGGCATCACCCCCACCGGCTTCATCGGCATAGTCTTGACTCGGAGTCAGATTCTACAAGGCTCGTGATGAAGGAGTCCGGATCTGCCCAACCCGCAAGCCGATGTGCTGTCTCTTGTCGCAACTTGATCTTGGCGGGATCAGTTTACCACAGAGAGACGATGCGCAGGGTCTTGATCACCAACAGATCGAGACCCTCGTACCAGCTTAGCACATGCTCCAGGACTTGGTCGGCGCCGGCACAAGCAGATGACCGCTTCCAAGCGTTCAACCGGGATCCGACATCCTGCAGGGCTGCAGCCAAGTCGGTGACCGAGGGCGGGGCGACAACACCAGGCCATAACGCTCCATGCGCATGGACGGCTGCGCTGAGGAGCCCGGTCCCAATGGTCCGGAGTGGGACTATCCGGGCCTTCAATGCGAAAAGATGATCATCGATATCCCACGCATCGGAAGCCGAACCCTTCCCTGCTCCTTTTTCCCGCACGGCCGTGATCGCAAGATTGGCAGCTTCCCGGGAGTGCTTGAAATGCCCTTGAGAAAGAAGAATTGTCACATGGACAAGCCATAAAGGGATGTCGGAACATAGGAAGACGGAAAGAAGAAGTCGGAGACACTTACTGTTCATATCCCGGTTGATGCCGGTGAGCTCGGTCAGCCAGACATCCTGTTTGGACCGAAGAAGGGCCAACTCGGTCTCGGCCGCGTCGGCACGCTCCCAGACTGGTCCAGGGTTTGTTTCTGCTTCCTGCTGGCCTCAACGAAGCCCTTCTTCAGATCATCAGCCGCAATCTTGGCCTTCTCGAGCTCACTATTCAGCCGCACGATCTCGGCCTGCGCCTCAGCAAGCGCAGACTTCTGCTGCTTCGGTGGCGGGGACTTCGGTAGAGCAACGCGCAGAGCTGACCGAGGCACGACCTGGCGTGGGGGGCTTGCTGCAACCTGCTCAAGGTCAGGAGATGGTGGCCGTGGTGGCTTCTAAGGGATGACGGTTGTCTCGGGGGCCACATGTTGCACGCCCGAGGTCTCGATGGACGCAGATAGTGCGCCCGAGATCTTGATGCCCGCTCCGACATTCAAGTCGGGCGCGCCTTGTGCTTCCGCCTGGACGGGAACCGAAGCCGATTGGCCGGCATCCCCCACCGAGCGGCACGGCGGTGAAGGCGCAACCCGAGTTGGGCTAGGGGACTCGGAATCCATACCCGGCTGACGGGATCCCACAGATTGGGGAATGTCGAGGGCCGCCCTACAAGAGTAAAAAGCAAGTCAGTTAAGAAAGGATCTCGGGCAGAGTCCAGATTGGGCATCACGGTTGAAGGGTGACTTACCCGGTGGCCACTGTAGGCGGGCCTCGCCTCGGGCGGGCACCCTTGTTGCCCGACTTCTTGCTTGTCTTGGCCTTTTTGGCCATCGTGCCTGAGGTCCCGGCATGTGCGGTCTCGGACGCAGCATGCTTGCGGACCTCGGCCCGCTTGGTCAAGGTGGTAACAACCGGGACCACTGGCAGAGCCGAGTTGATAGGCCGAGCATCAATTACATTGAGTATTCAGCAGTTGTCATCATCATCCTCGTCAAAGTCAACTCAGATAGGTTCTTGAGCTGGAGGCTTACCCGGGGCAGGAGCACGAGAGGACCTCGTCCATCTTCTCAGCCTCCTCAGAATCAGGAGCTCGGACCCAGAAACGGAAGTGTAACATCCCAACATTTTGGAATGTTCAAAAATCACTAAAATTTAAAACTTTTCTTATTATTAAAATAAAACATTAAATGCATAAGAAAACCAACTATGAAAGACTTCAAATATAATAAAAGGGTTTAATATTTCAAATTTCTCAGTTATTATTATTTTCAAAACTTGTTTCAAGTTAAACAATTTATTTTCCATTGTATTTTCTTAAAAACCTCAATATGTAATTTGATAAATATTTTACAAACTTCAAACCTTTGTATTCTAATAAAATAGTTTACTTAAGCAATTGATTTTCAACCACTTAGCCTTAGCTATAAATAAATAATATTTACAAGAGTTCTTTTAAAACTATTAAAAACCTGATCTATTTGCCAAATGGTTTTCATTCATTTAACTAAATTAAAATATAGTTTTCGAAATTATAAGTTTATAATTCATAACTTTAAAATTTCATATATTTTATAATTAATGAATTATACAAATAAGCATTTCATTTACTTAAATTACTTTCATCAATTTTCGAAACATGAAATGATTAATACTCTATATAAGAAATTATTTGAATCTAAAACCTTTTCCAAAGTTGTTTTATGAAGTTTTCAAATGAATTATCTTAATATAAAATATAATGGTGCATAAAATAAAATGAATGAAAACTTGAATCCATTATAATTTCTATTACTTTGAAAATATTTATATTCTATTACTTTACTATTATGCCGAAACAAAAATAAATGGTTACTAAAAATGAGTTTTAAATGACTTAATATCAACCATATAACATTGTGGCAATTTCATAAATTTAATTTAACCCCAAATGAATTTATTAAATTATTAATTTCAAAGTTGACTTAAATGGGCAAATTTGTATTTTTGAATAATTCAAAATTATTAATTTTAAAAAGTTTTCAAAACATACCCACAACTGGTTTAACACAAAGATATGGTTTTTACAAATTTTTAGAAATTGATTTGGCTTCATTTGGAGTTATAAATCAAAAGTTATTAAGAAAATAGAAAATCAGAAAAGGAAAAAGAGAAAAACCTGACAGTGGGACCCACATGTCAGGGGAAGAGGTTGTCTTCAACCTCCCGCACAGGAATCACGCCGAGATCGCCGGAGCTCCCAATCCGCGCCGTGATGGTCGCGTGGTGTTCCCTCGGTCTCCATATAAAGCCCCCGAGACCCCGCATCATTTTCCCCCTCTCCTCGTTCCAATCCGTGCCTCCAGGCCGGAGAATTTTGCAGCCGGAGCCGCACTGCCGCCGCCGCCATTCTCCACAGATTCCGACGAGTAAAACGTGCGGGGCACGTCCGACCGGAGCTCGCTGGCGCCCGAACCATCCCGGCCGCTCCTCCACGCCGCATCGAGATACGCCGCTCGACGACGACGCCGCCATCGTCTTCAGCACCCCGCGCCGCACGTCGCCGTGGCCTCCTCGAGTCCGGGGAGCCTCCGCAGCTCCGGCGCCGTCCACGCCCGAGCCCACGCCGCCGTCGTCCTCCACTCCGGCGGACCAGCGCCGCCACGTCCTGGTCGACACGGCCGAGGCCGTTCGATCTCACACCAACGGCCCAGATTAGATCCAGGCCGAAGAGGTATGATCAGATCTGGACCGCCCAATCCTCTTAAGATCGTACGGCCCCTGTTAACTATTAATAGAAATATTAATTTTGATTAAATCAAATTGCTATAAATATAATTAAATGCCCCCTGGCTATTAACACTATTTATAAAAATATTAATCACATAAAACTTTAATTTCATATTTATCCCTTTATTTATATTTTGTAAAAATATAAATTAACTAAAATTGCATTTATAAATTCATGCATAATTATAAAGAAATCACAAAAGTCATTTTGATGCTTTCTTGTGAATAAAAATTGCATTTCATGCATAACATATTTTATTATATAATTATATCCCTCATAGGAAAACCTCCCCATTATTTTCTCTAAGTTAGGATTATTTTCAACTTAGCATTTTGGTAAAGTGTTATACACTTAGACACTTAGGATTTTCAAGATGGAGCTAGAAGACCATTGAAGGACTTAGCCAAAACAAGACTTCAGAAGTATCTTCAAGGAGTAGAACCACTTAGAAGAAAAGCAAGAAGAAGTTCAAGAAGACCAACCTCTTTTATTCTCTAAGTCTTCTTGCTCTCTCTCTTTTCTTCCTTTTTCTCTTAGACCTCTTGAAGACTAAGTTAATTCCAAGACCAGCCTCGGTGATATAAGAATCATCAAGTCTGAAGATTTATCAAGTCTACAAAAATTCATTCAATACATCACCAAGGGGAAAGCTACAAGTTTAGAGATGAAGCCTGGAAGACTAACTACATCCTTCTTTCTATCTTTTCCCTCTTTCCTAATCTTGTATTTCACATTTCACATAAACAATTTTGATCATGATATTATCATCTTGAAGTTTGTTGGATCCTAACGGCATAGTGAGATGAAGCGGCCTGGAAACAAACCTTACATGTCCACGTACATGAGACCTGTTCCACAATTTAAGTGGCTGGCCGGGTGTCTGTCTCTCTCACTATAGTGAATGTCCAATTTACAAAGAGTTGATAATAATTGTTGATCATCTTGAAGAAATGACTTAGTAATCTTCTCTAAATATTTCTACACATCAAGACTAAGCCATTAGAGGGCTTATTCAAGATGATATAAAACAAAATATTTTATTCAACTTATGACATTAGTCCTTAGTCATTTTGACACACATTTTTGCTTTGCATTAACTTAAAAGACTATCATGGCATGACATGTTTTCCTTAGAAGTTTTACAAAACTTGTTTGTTCACTAGATATGAGCATGTATGTTTGATGATTGCTGTTTGTTGATTGTTGTATTGTTGTTTGCTTATATTGTTTAGATTAAACGGAGAGCAAACGTTCAAAGGCAAGTGGCACACCTCATAAACTTCCTATTATTTTCTATATGCATTACTTAGTGTATTTTTATATGCATGAGTAGGATAGTATTGCTATGCAAAACCTGTGTAGAATTCCCTTACTCCTGTGTCTAGGTTCCTATATAATACTTAGTAGATGTATTGATGCTATGCAATTGATGAAAAGTTTTACAAAATGTTAAGTGACTACTCAGGGTTGTGCTCATGGTTGTCGTCGCCTAGGATGAATGTCTATTCTACTTAGGACCGTGAGCATGGTGATTTTTACCTGAGAGTGCACATCCACTAAGTTAATGAAACTCCTGGGTGGATTGGTTGTTAATGGTGGCGAAGTTGAGTGGCTGCTCAGGTCCATGTCTATGGTTCCTGGAGTACGTCCACTTGTGGATGGCCACCCAGGGAACAGAGGAATCTGAAGAACTCCGAGTGACGATTGCTTCCAGTGCAGCCATTGCCATATGGGCTCTGGCTTGATCAATTATGTTGCGTGGACTCTCTCCGGCTTGACAAGCAGATGTAGAGGGATGTTAGGTGGAACGGATCAAGCCAGAGTGGAAGGGAAAATGCTTCTGAAAGATCTCGTCTCATTCTTCTCCTTTCCTTATCACAAATGGTGTGTAAAGGATAATTTGGGTTGAATGGGTACAATGGTGAAAGTGCACAACCTCTGCAGAGTGTAAAACTAAGTACTTAGCCGTGTCACCGGTACGGACAATTTGAGCAGCTGATCACGGACGTCAACGGAGGATTCCATCATTCCAACTTCAGAAATAAAACTTGATGGGTGAACAAGGGAAGATGAGATTCATGGTTTTCATGCCATACTTGTCTTAATTTTGAAGAAAGTGTTTTCCAAAGAGATAGGAAAAATTGGCTTTATGCAAAATAGCCTTGCTCCACCAGCCAAATATGCATATAGGCTATAGAGTTATTCCATTAAGTGTCCACCATAGTGTCACTTGCCAGACTCCATTTTTAATGGAATCTGACCCACGTTGTTGCAACATTTTTCTTATTACAGATTGTTCAGATGACGAGTGAGGTTTCGTTTATAGGTTTCGAGTCTACAACCAACATGTTTTTGCCTGTGGCAGCATGAAAGTGATAGAGACTCACTGCTATATTATTTCCGCTGTGTACTTTTTCAATGCTAGCTTTATGCTATGCAACTTGTATGAAATATTTTGTAATTCTGGATCATCGATGTAATAAAATTGACGCTTTGTTGTGATATTACATCGTAAACTGTGCGTGCAAATGAATCGATCCAGGGATTTGCACTATACACAGGTATCTGCCTTATTTAAAGTGCAGGTACGCTACAGGAAGTCGGTTGGAGGGCCCATAACAAACTCCGGCAGATCCGGAGCAGCAGAACTCGAGTTCCCTTCCGGGGCGGCCAGATTTCGCACGTAGAAGAAGCTACGTTGCCATTTCCGGCAAGACTCCAGACCCGAGATCTTGGGGAACCCGGTAACGCTCCGAGGGATGATGGTCGCAGTGCCACAAGCAACTAGTTCCTTAACTTTGGAACCCGGGTTGGGGATAACTTGGCGGCGGAGGAGTTAATAGTTGGCCCACAGGTCAACGAACGGCCAAATGCCGAGATATCCCTCAGCGTAAGAAACGAAGGCGGAGAGAAAGGTGATGGCATTGGCGGGAAGATGGTGTGGTTGAAGGCTGTATGTGTCCAGAAAGGACCAGAAGAAGTCGCTAGCCAAACCCGCGCTCGAAATGGGTGACAAACACCACTCGCTCGCCGGGTTGCTGTGCGGGCTCAATTTCACCCGCTGGTAGTCGACACACCACTTGGGGAGGAATCCGGTGTGTCCGGTATAACCAGTCGAGATCGCCCTGGTTGGCCTCAGATCCATCACACCCTCCTCGCACACTCTCGGTGACCATGTCGGCAGCCTCTGAACTCATGTCAGAGCTAATCTGCATTCGGAATGGTCGGTTAGTCGGGTCAGCATGTCGGATGTAAAGAGGATCTCGGGCAAATGACTACATCTAACTACCGGGATCCTGTCAGATGGATCTAGTGGAGCAAGATAAATGAAAACTATTAAGGCCAAAATTAGGGTTATAAGAAGGCAACGAAGAATAGAGCATCGGTGCAAGAAATGAATTCAATGGTGTGGTCAGAGCATCTATCTTAGGCGTATCACTACAAGGGAGCTTCCACAACACGCAATAACAAAGATCTACCGCGCATATCCGCGTTTGATCTGTGGGTGTTCATGATGAACACCCGAAGAACACCAACCGCGACGGCTTCGTTCCAATCTAGAGGACAGCCTGAAGAACTCACCGGAGCAGAGGGGGTTGCCGCGACGCGGGAGTGGCGATGGCCAATGACGACGGCGGCGGAGTCGGTCGGCGACATTGGGAGCTCCGGAGAGGTTCGGCGGCGACGGCGGAGTGCTAGGGACGCGCTCAGAAGGAAGAGTAAGAAGTGGGGAAGAAGAAGAGTAAATCCTTCCCCGTTTCCCCTATTTATGGGGAACCCCGGCGGACGGTTTTCGTTTTTCCTGCCAACGATATCCGAACTCCTTAGTGGGATCATGGTGTGCCACTGGCTACGCGTGGCGGCACACACGGGCACCTGAACGGCCACACAAGAGGCCACATGATTGCAACGGTCACCGCAGCGATCTGGTGTGGGCACAGGTGCGGGAACCGAAGCGGCGTGCCACTAAGTCAAAAGCACTCGAGTCCTTTGGCTTGATATGATCTCGGGTGGGGGCCACCTGACAGCTGGAGCATGTCGGGCACAAGGCTCGGAATATTTGGTCCGTTCAAACCGATATGTGTTACTCGGGGTACGCCAGGTCGCTTCCTCCGAAATACACCATCCCAGCTCCGTGGATCTCGGACGGATCATGTCGGGAAGAAGTACCATGTCGACTGAAGTAAGAGATTTAACTTGGAGCTTATGGTTTATCTTTCTTGAACCTGGTGCCACACTTCACCTTAAGTCGCTGCACAGCACCAGCTTCGGGGACTAGTGTCGGGGGGCTGCCCCCGGGGTAGGGCAGATTCCGAGGCAGATCAGCATTATGGCTACAAGAAGTGACCTTTGGAGAGTGCAAAGGGCTACCCATTAGGAGGCTGAAGGGGCAACTTGACCCTTGGGTTGTTGTCAAGGCCAGAGTGCCTCTTGGAGACAGCAAGGGCCATCTGGGGAGACTATAAATAGACCCACAGGGCGCAGGTGCGGTATAAGCATCAGCAGAGGGTTCCTCTAAGAACCAGTTTCTCGAAGATGTCTTTGGGAAGAGCCTAAGGCATTTCGTGAAACTGGGCATAGAGATACTTCTCTTGGGTAGTATCCCGGTTACAGGCTGGATCCCGGCGTGTCATGAGAGATCATCCGGCTTGTACTCATCTCGGATAGTAGCCATTATTGTCCCGGGTAGAGGAGAACCGGGATGGCCCGACTAGATATCCCGGGTTAAGTCTAGCCGGCTTACTGATGTCGGATCTGGCCTACATGTCTTTGTCGTGCAGGAATGGGGAACAGGACTCCCGGAGTGAGAAACCGACATCCGACATGTCGGGCGGAGGTCAAGCAGCAGGGCTAGGCTTTCCGCCTGACACGGGGGAAATCATATCCCGCCTGACACGGAAGCATAGTCACATCCCTCCTGACACGGGGGCGTGTCAGCCGGTACGACACCGTCGTGACAAGACCGGACATGCCTAGGCCGGCAATCCGGAAAAGGCTACTAGGCATGGGGGAAGACATGTCTTGTGCCTGACAGGGCTACAATGATGATCCAGGACGGCGCCTGCGGTACTTGACGTCATGATGACGGTAGGGCTATGCCGGATAGCTCGGCAGCTAGGTTGCACTAGCCGGGGTCGACATAACCGTTGGCCAGCTCGGACCTGACCGGTGGGACCCAGCCGGATTAGGGTTTTCGGCCCTCCCGGCCAGAACTCTATAAAAGGCGCCATAACTCCTCCTGTGGAGGGATGCCCAACTTGTGTGCCAAAACTATAGTCTCATTTACTCCTAGAGCATTCATTCCCCCTCTCTCTCTAGTTCATCTTGTTCATCACCGAAACAGCTCAAGGAGCACTTTGTAGATCTTGTGACATCCATATATTGAGAGGAAGGGCAGGAGTAGGGGTCTTACCTCCTCACAAGGGCCCCAAACCTGGGTATATCGTGTGTGTTTTTGTGCCTTCGTGCATTTTCTTGCGGTTTGGAAATGTTTGTGTGTATCTTTCGGTGTTCTTGAGTGTTCTTGAGGTTCTTCCTTCACCTCCACCCGGACTTAGCCATTTTCGCGTGTGTCTTGGAGTTCCTTCCCGTGTGAGCTTCTCAGCACGCTAGCCCTCCCCGGATCCACCAGCGTCCATCGGCCCCACACATTAGCCATCCTATGGCATCTGTCGTGACACCACCACGACACCCGTTGCATACATGGTTCAACCGACATCAAGGAAACTGACATATCATTTCTCGGAGGAATCAACATTGTACATCTCGGGTAACACCCGACAGTTGAATCTGATATGATGATTTCGAGACTTACGCCCAAAATGACCAAGCTGGAAGGTGGTCCCACCTGGGATCACATCATGCCGGAGCAGCACTCGAGTGCTTTGATCCTGGTGTGCCATTTTTATTCCCATGCTAGTAACCGCACCCGATCCGGAGGCAAGCGGTTGCCCTTCTATTGCCCATGATGTGGCCGATCGTGAGGTCATGGTTGGTGCTACGCGCGGCAACTGCCAAAAGATGATCCGACCCAGGATTTGTAATGTGTGGGCGGGAACTTGGGAAACAGCCTGCGGCCGCTCCCCGTAAATAGTGGATTTGGGTAGGTTTTGTTCTTCCCCACTTCTTCTTCTCACCCTTTCCCACACTGAGCGCTCCGCCGCCGCCGTTCGCTCCACCGGACATCCTCGCCGGAGCCCGTGCCAACGACCGACTCCGCCGCTGCCGCAATCGGTCCACGCCTCTCCCACGCCGCACCAACTCCATCCTCTAGGGTAACTCCTTGATCCCCCTTCCTTAATCGAATCGAATCCGCGGCGGTTGAAGTTCTTCCTTTTTTCCTCAAGAACTCACACGGATTGGGTGTAGGCTCGCGCGGTAGATCCTTATTCTTACGCTATGTTGAGCACATCTTGTAGTTCTTGGACTAGAACAGTTCTTGTGAGCGCAGAACTGGATTCTTCCTTTCGGGCGATGTGCTGTTCATCACAAACCCTTAGAACCCTAGTTTTAGGTTCTTTTTGTTACCATTTACTTTGCTTCGTTAGATCTTTCCGGCCGGATCCCGGTAGTCAGAACTAGTTTCTAGCCTGACATGCCCTTTATAACTGATTTGCTGCCCTTTCTCTCTTGACTGATCCAACTAACGGGTCAACTCGGATGCAGATTAACTCCGACATGACCTTGGAGGCCGCAGAGATGGCCAATGAGAGCGTGAGGTGGGTGGGAAGGATCCGACACCACCCAGGATGACCTCGACTTTCTATTGCGGAGTCAAAACGCATCCCACCCGAGGTTGTCTGTCGACTTCCTACGGGCGATATCGAATCCAACGCGCAAACCGGTGAACGAGTGGTGTTCGTCACCCACTTTGAACGTGGTTTTGGCCTCCTGGCCAGCGCGTTCTTCCGGTCCTTCCTTAACCGTTTTAGCATCAAACCTCATCATCTTCCCGCCAACGCCATCACCACCCTTTCCGCCTTTGTTTCTTACTCGGAGGGATACCTCGGCATCTACCACTTTGTCAATCTCTGGGCAAAATACTATCTTCTCTGCCGCCAGAGCATCCCCAACCCGGGGTCTGAGAGAAGGAGCTGGTCGCCTGTGGGGCAGCCCCCATCATTCCTCGCGGTGATACCGGATTCCACAAGATCCGGGGTCTTAAGTCCTGCCGTAAGTGGCAACGTAGCTTCTTCTACGTGCGGAATCCGGACCCTCCCGAAGGAGCCACGAGTTCCAACACTCCGGATTACATAAACTTGCTGGAGTTCACTGTGGGTCCTCGTACCGAGTTCCGCCTCTGGGGTTCATAAGATATGCCACATGAGTGGCCGATATGACCCAACCCGGACAAGCATCTTCACGGGCGTCGGACGGAAGGTGACGTGGCACCAGCGGCTGGGGGGTGCGCCGGCGGAAGGGCTGCTGGGTGGGCGAGACGGTGTCGCCCAGGCTCCTCAAATGTGGCGCCTCCGAGCAATCACAATCATACGAAGCTTAACAACAACCCCCGGTCACTCAAATCAAGCTGAGATCGCAAGGGTAGAACTTTTCTGGAATCCCGCAGCCCCCGACGGTATAGCTTTGGTGGAGAGAGGAGGCAAAACAGGCGAAGAAACAGCTCGGCCGGCCTGCTACAAATTTAATTGTATTTTCCATTAATTAATCCAATTAATATGCCTTGCTATATAAAAGGGGGATGGGGTGTGCAAACTCCCAAGCTCCCCCATGTGGGACTAGACAAAGGAGAGGTGGGGGGTTCGGCCGGCCAAGGAAGGGCCGAACCCACCATGGGCTCCTTTCCCTCCTTCGTGGTGCGGCTCCCCCCACATGGGCCTTTTTGGCCTATTTAGGTGGGCTGCCCACTTTTTATCCTTTTTAATTAATATTAAATTAATATAAAATACTATTAATTCATAATTAATATATTTACATATTATTTAATATCCCGTGACTCCGAAACATTTTCTGGACCACCCGAACATCTCTCGGACATTCCCGGAACCATTCCAGACCTTCCCGAAACTCCTTTCGGACCATCGGAACTCTTTCCGGATCATTTCTCTTTCTCCAATAAAATCCTATAATATTCCAAAACCTTCTCCAGGTGTCGTTAAGACCTTAAGTCTTGTTATGCTACGGTTCGAGAACACTCCAGACATGGTCGAGACCCTTCGCTCACCAATGACCACCAGGGATACCTGGATGCATATGACGGTCCCTGTGCATTCTACGAATATCGCCGTTGAACCATAAACATGATATTCATTTCCTTTGTTTATGCGATACTACCTTGTCCGAGATACGATCGCAGACATCCGATGCCCTGTTGTATCTCGTTACCGACATAGGTTATTAACTCGTCTGCGATATTACATCTCCATGACCTAGTCATAAGCTGCGCAGCTATATAGATGCAATATCACCGAGTGGGCCCAGAGTATCTTTCCACTGCAAGAATGAACAAATCCCGCTCTTGATCGTTACGTCTCAACATACTATTTCGGGACACCCAAGATGGACAACGTTACTGTCATGCTATATAAGACACGTCGTTTGATTCTCTCAAAGCACCCCTACGAAGTAGCAACAAGTATGGTCTCACGGTCTAAGGAATAAGCTATCATATTACTTATCTATTGCAAATGATAAACATCATAATACAATCTTATTGCAATACTTTGCGTATATCCATCACTTATTCTACTAATAAGATGACCCCATTTTCAACCGACGTCATTGTCCTTGATCGGAAATATCGATCAACTGTTGCCCAACGAACTAGTTTATATAGAGGCTCACTAGGTACTCTGGTTGCCTATGTACACACGTGTATTAATAATTCCGACTAACATAGCATAATACAAATACATACTATAAACTTATGAGATAATGCGATAAATACTACTTATTTATTTGCCTCTAGGGCATATATCCTTCAGTCTCCCACTTGCACTAGAGTACAAATAAACTTGCTGCATTTTACTTCATCAAAAACCCCTTATCAAATGAGCGTTATATGATAATGCTTGCTTGTGTAAGAGTGTTACTCTGACAATCTGTACAATATACAATTGTATGTTCTTTTGTGATTCATTGATATCAACCTGTTTGATATCACCATGTTATCTAATAACACATATACAAATACCGTAATGTAGCACCCTTGCTTAAGAAAGCAATCGCGCATATGAATCGTGCGGAAGACTTGGATCACATAAGTCTCGCATTTTCCAATAAGATGAAATATCACATTACAATGTCAAATTTATTACAACCGAGAACAAATGATCCAAAAACAATATTCCTAACAACTTTGCATAGCTGAAAGCGCTAGCTAAATAAATAAATAGTTCACAAATTATTGGTAACATGTTGGTTATCTCCATGGAGCTACATCATCTCCATGAAGCCACTGGCAATCATGTTGGTTGTAGCTCGAAGATGACCCCCTTACTCCTCATCCGAACAATCTGCAAGGTTTAGTTGCAGCCCAACTATAAAGGGTCAGCACAATTGAATTGTGGTGGCAAGTGACTTTTAAATGCTAATATTCTACTAAGCTATATCTATATGCTTATTTGCCTGGTGGAGCTCAAGGCTATTGCGCAAAGCAAGTTTTCTCCTACTTTTGGTAAACAATTTTTGGAACAATATCTTCTCTTTATGAGACAACTCGGGACAAGTCCATGTCCCCTACCCATGTTCACCCATCAAAGTTTTATTAAGAAATCGGGATGAAGATATTTTCAGAAGACAACCTTGTGTAGTCACTCAATTATCCGATGTCGGGGACACGACTAAGATCTTAGGTTTTAACTCTCGAGAGTGTGTGCACTTTCACCATTAGACTCAATCAACCCAAACTATCCTCTACACTCATTTAGTGAGAAGGAAAAGGAGAAGATCAAGACGAGACTTTTCAGAAGTTGCTTTCCCATGATCATACTAAGAGATTACCACCATCCTATTACCCTTACCACCATCAATCTCTTGACCCAGGTCCACATCCACTTACTCCGTCAAGACAGAGCCCATATTGACCAATGGTTGCACGATAAACAACTAAACTCAGTGTAAACTTAAATCTCATAGCCCTGGGTGGCCTTCTACAAGTGAGCCAACTCAGGCCGCCGTAGAACTGGCCCCTGAGTAGCCACTCAACTTGAAACCTCCTCGATCGAACCAATCCACCCAGGCGGTAAATTAATTTAGTGGAAATTTTCACTTATCACATCAACCATAAAACAATCATTTTTGCAGCATGTACTTCCACTAAATTATCATAGGTGTCTAACTGGCATTTCTAAAGGGGTAACCTAACAGGTTTGCATAGCATAATACAATTCTCACAAAAATCTATCATGCATACTATTTGCAAATACTGCTTAAAAATACTAGTAATGCAGTAGAATAAAAATAGTAGGTATTTTATGAAGTCACTTGCCTTAGGAAATTTGTCGTTTCTCACACACTCTTGTCCAAGTCAAAAGTTGCTCCTCGTTTCAAACTATATAGTAAAAGGGCATCCAATAAACAAGCAATTCAACAAACACAAAACATATTGCAATACAAGCGTAACGAGTCTTCTCGGGAGGGTTTTGGTCAAAGGTGTCACATAATTCAATATACAAAAAGAATTAATGTGCTTGGGTTTAGGGTTTCGCCAAGGGATGGTCTGGGGTCAATTGTACATTTTCAACTCGAAAAGGTTGTATGGGTGTTTCCAAGTTTTCTAATGAAATGGTCTTCAAAAGTTTACACAAAGGGATATCAAGAAGGCTTAGTCACAATTTAAAAGCAAGGTTTAACACTTTAGTACAACTGTAAACATTTAATTTCATTTACCCAAGATTATGTTTAAAATTCAATTTAACCAAATTCAAATTCAAGAATTTCTTAATTTTCTCATATCTATACATTTTTAATTCCCAACTTCAAAGTTTATAGTATTAATAATAACTTAGTTATTTAAAATGTTATAATGTTTTAAATCACATTTTGAGTAACACCTAATTAACCAATAACATTTATAATCACTTGTAAATGAACTAAAATCATTTAAACGGTTTTAAACAAAACTTACTTATTAATGTTATGAAATATATTAATAAACAAGAGTTTGAGCTTTCTCCGGACAAGGACAATTATCTATGCCTTTGGTGCAAAGTAATAAAATTTAAATTAATAAACCTTATAATGTGCTAAAATAAATCAAATTAAGTCTCTGTCTTTTAAATTCATTTTAAATTGTTCAAACATTATTCATAACAAAATTTTATAAATGGGGTTAATAGATAGAGGGCATTCAATTAAATTTATAGCAATTTGATTTAATCAAAATAATATTTCTATTAATAGTTATGTCAAAAATAGTCAAACTATTCAAATTAAATATATAACTATCAAATCATTCAAATACTACTCAAAATTATTTTATAACAGAGGCATCATTTTACAAATATTCCAAAGTCTCTAAAACAATTTTATTTGCAATTTTTGCATTTAGAGATTTAAAGTTATGGCAAAAATACTCAAATTCACCATTTGAAATTTGAATATTTTAAACTAAGTCAAATTTGAAATCTAACAAATCTAAAATATTCTACATGTCAAGGGCTTTACAAATATATAAAAATATTTGAATTTGGAGATGTGAGAAAAAGTTATAACAATTCTAAGTGACAGGGGTGTTTCTACAAAACTACCATTTAATCTAATTGAAAGAAATCATTTCTGACGTGGCAGCTGACTGGGATCTGACTGGGCGCTGACTGGACGCTGACTCGGCGCTGACGTGGCACGCTCTGGTTCGCTGATACCGCTTCGGCTAAGATCTAATCTAGACCGTTGAAAATAGATCGGACAGATGTGGGAAAAAGGAGCTCACCGGGCGGCGCGGGGTGGCCGGAGCAGAGGAAGGACACGGCGGCGCGGTGCTCGGCTTCGACGACGCGGTGGCTCCGATGCTTCCTCGAGCCTCTGGTGGCGGCGAGGTGCGGCGGATCCCGGGGAAGACGGTGGGCACGGTGGCGGCGTCGGTGGCTCCGCTGAACGGCGACGACGCACGACCGGAGTGGTGGTTGCGGCGGTGACTCTCGGGTCGAGCACGCCCCGCTCGATTTAGCTGCGTAGGAGGGACGAGGAGAGGTTAGGAAGCTGCGCATGGGCACGAGGAAAAGGATGGGGAGGTTCTCAGGCTCGGGCGGGGGCTTACCACGCCGGAAGTCGAAGAAAACGGCGGCGGAGGCGGAGAACTCCGGCGAGCTCGTACGGCAGCCTCGGGGCGTGTTTTTGAGGGGAAGGAGAGGAGAAAACTGTGGCAGGGCCTGGGGATTAAATAGCGGTAGGAGAGGGAACAAATCCCGCCCGATTCGTGACGAATTTGGAAACGGATTTGGAGAGGAATCCCGGGAGCAAATTCCGGGCGGAGGTTGAAGATGATTACATCACGCTGACGTCATCCTTCCTTTTTCTTTTCTGATTTTTATTTTATTATTTCATAACTTTTGATTTAAGTGTCCAAATGAAGTCAAACAAATTTCTAAAAATTTGTAAAATTATTATCTTTGTGTTAAACCAGTTATGGGCATCTTTTGAACATTTTTAAATAATAATATTTTGAAATATTGATTAAATACAAATTTGACACTTTAGTGTTAAATTTGAACTAGGGTTTAATTAATTTTATTTTTGGCTAAAATAAATTCTATGAAATACCCACACTCAAATATGTTTGAATTTAAGTTATTTAAACTTATTTTGCTGAAATCATTCGTCTTTATGTAAGTACCCCTCTGACTGCCCGTCAGAGTTGCCCACGTTATGTAAACAGATCACGATCCCAATGATCAGTGCATCGCGATCACATAACCAACATGGTATACAAAGTTACATCATACAACTCGAATAAAAAAAGACTTACATAAATACTGGTCACATGATCAAGTATGCAAACATCGTCTCACATGACGAAAATGAACTAAGGTACAACGGAAGATTTCGACTAGCGTCGGCCCTCGTCAAGTCTTGACGCATTCCCACATAGCAGTTGAGCGGGACACTCAGTTGGCGTTGTTGTCGGCATACTCCTCCTTCTTGTCGTATCTCTCCTCATTGAAAACCTGGACGTTTGAATATCCAGGGACATAGCCATATGAGTACATTTACGTAATCACAAGACCAGCTCTAAGGCTTAAGTTTTCATGATAATGCAAGAAAACACTTTTCGAAAACTGGGATAGCTGCTATATATGACTATAGAGCTTAGTATTCGAATACGATGAGTTTAGGCATAGAGACTACGACATCTCTATATCTTTGTTGAAGAAAAACATTTAGAGATATAATTCTCTTCTCTTAGATATAGCAATGACATATCTAAGTTCAAGCTTTCTTTTGTAAAACCTTTAAAAACACTAGGATGGGGATACCCCTTTTCCCTGACTTGAGATCGGACTGATTGTCTCCCCGAGACCAATCATCTTCTCCCAAATTCCGTACCTCCCAGGTACGTCCTTATTCCACATAAACACTTTCCTTTATTAAAACAACTTCTTTCCCCAGGCGCCCAGTGTGGCCTTTCCAACCGTCCATGACCGCGTACGCGGCTATTCGAATAGATTTACACTCTGCAGAGGTTGCACACTTTACCCACACCTATCGGTCATTCCGCCGTGTCTGCCACGGCCCGTTATACGACATCATGCGGGGGTCCGGATAACACGATCAAAGCTTTCCACTATGTCCACCCTAGTATCGGAGCCTTCCGGTAGGTTTGTTCTCCTCGGCACCGTGTGCTCCGCTAGACCTCTTGGTCTTTCCTCGGGACGCCACACCGCCGCGTCAGGAGACCCACCGTAATCGTCCGGCTGCTGGTCCTCAGCAGTGTATTGTCTCTTCCGGACGACAACCTGGCTTCGAGGGCCCAGCCCTCATAGAAAGTATGAGAGCCCCAACACTAAAACAGAAAAGAGTTCTTTTAAAACTATAAATAAATAATATTTACAAGAGTTCTTTTAAAACTATTAAAAACCTGATCTATTTGCCAAATGGTTTTCATTCATTTAACTAAATTAAAATATAGTTTTCGAAATTATAAGTTTATAATTCATAACTTTAAAATTTCATATATTTTATAATTAATGAATTATACAAATAAGCATTTCATTTACTTAAATTACTTTCATCAATTTTCGAAACATGAAATGATTAATACTCTATATAAGAAATTATTTGAATCTAAAACCTTTTCCAAAGTTGTTTTATGAAGTTTTCAAATGAATTATCTTAATATAAAATATAATGGTGCATAAAATAAAATGAATGAAAACTTGAATCCATTATAATTTCTATTACTTTGAAAATATTTATATTCTATTACTTTACTATTATGCCGAAACAAAAATAAATGGTTACTAAAAATGAGTTTTAAATGACTTAATATCAACCATATAACATTGTGGCAATTTCATAAATTTAATTTAACCCCAAATGAATTTATTAAATTATTAATTTCAAAGTTGACTTAAATGGGCAAATTTGTATTTTTGAATAATTCAAAATTATTAATTTTAAAAAGTTTTCAAAACATACCCACAACTGGTTTAACACAAAGATATGGTTTTTACAAATTTTTAGAAATTGATTTGGCTTCATTTGGAGTTATAAATCAAAAGTTATTAAGAAAATAGAAAATCAGAAAAGGAAAAAGAGAAAAACCTGACAGTGGGACCCACATGTCAGGGGAAGAGGTTGTCTTCAACCTCCCGCACAGGAATCACGCCGAGATCGCCGGAGCTCCCAATCCGCGCCGTGATGGTCGCGTGGTGTTCCCTCGGTCTCCATATAAAGCCCCCGAGACCCCGCATCATTTTCCCCCTCTCCTCGTTCCAATCCGTGCCTCCAGGCCGGAGAATTTTGCAGCCGGAGCCGCACTGCCGCCGCCGCCATTCTCCACAGATTCCGACGAGTAAAACGTGCGGGGCACGTCCGACCGGAGCTCGCTGGCGCCCGAACCATCCCGGCCGCTCCTCCACGCCGCATCGAGATACGCCGCTCGACGACGACGCCGCCATCGTCTTCAGCACCCCACGCCGCACGTCGCCGTGGCCTCCTCGAGTCCGGGGAGCCTCCGCAGCTCCGGCGCCGTCCACGCCCGAGCCCACGCCGCCGTCGTCCTCCACTCCGGCGGACCAGCGCCGCCACGTCCTGGTCGACACGGCCGAGGCCGTTCGATCTCACACCAACGGCCCAGATTAGATCCAAGCCGAAGAGGTATGATCAGATCTGGACCGCCCAATCCTCTTAAGATCGTACGGCCCCTGTTAACCCTAGATCTGAACCAATCCCTGAGAGCCACGTCAGCTAGACAATTTTCTGTTATTTTTCCGAATAAAATTAAAATGGCAGTTTTGCAGAAAAACCCCTGTCTATTCAAACTATCATATCATTTTCTCTGTTTATCCAAATTCAAATATTTTTATATATTTGGAAAGCCCTCGACATGTAGAATATTTTGGATCTGCCAAAATTCAAATTTGAATTATTTTAAAAAATTCAAATTTCAAATGGTGAATTTGAGTATTTTTGTCATAACTTTAAATCCGTAAATTCAAAAATTGCAAATAAAATTGTTTTAGAAACTTTAGAATATTTGTAAATTAATGACACTGCTATAAAATAATTTTTAGTAATATTTGAATGAAATCTTAGTTATATATTTAATTTGAATAGTTTGAGTATTTTCAACATAACTATTAATAGAAATATTAATTTTGATTAAATCAAATTGCTATAAATATAATTAAATGCCCCCTGGCTATTAACACTATTTATAAAAATATTAATCACATAAAACTTTAATTTCATATTTATCCCTTTATTTATATTTTGTAAAAATATAAATTAACTAAAATTGCATTTATAAATTCATGCATAATTATAAAGAAATCACAAAAGTCATTTTGATGCTTTCTTGTGAATAAAAATTGCATTTCATGCATAACATATTTTATTATATAATTATATCCCTCATAGGAAAACCTCCCCATTATTTTCTCTAAGTTAGGATTATTTTCAACTTAGCATTTTGGTAAAGTGTTATACACTTAGACACTTAGGATTTTCAAGATGGAGCTAGAAGACCATTGAAGGACTTAGCCAAAACAAGACTTCAGAAGTATCTTCAAGGAGTAGAACCACTTAGAAGAAAAGCAAGAAGAAGTTCAAGAAGACCAACCTCTTTTATTCTCTAAGTCTTCTTGCTCTCTCTCTTTTCTTCCTTTTTCTCTTAGACCTCTTGAAGACTAAGTTAATTCCAAGACCAGCCTCGGTGATATAAGAATCATCAAGTCTGAAGATTTATCAAGTCTACAAAAATTCATTCAATACATCACCAAGGGGAAAGCTACAAGTTTAGAGATGAAGCCTGGAAGACTAACTACATCCTTCTTTCTATCTTTTCCCTCTTTCCTAATCTTGTATTTCACATTTCACATAAACAATTTTGATCATGCTATTATCATCTTGAAGTTTGTTGGATCCTAACGGCATAGTGAGATGAAGCGGCCTGGAAACAAACCTTACATGTCCACGTACATGAGACCTGTTCCACAATTTAAGTGGCTGGCCGGGTGTCTGTCTCTCTCATTATAGTGAATGTCCAATTTACAAAGAGTTGATAATAATTGTTGATCATCTTGAAGAAATGACTTAGTAATCTTCTCTAAATATTTCTACACATCAAGACTAAGCCATTAGAGGGCTTATTCAAGATGATATAAAACAAAATATTTTATTCAACTTATGACATTAGTCCTTAGTCATTTTGACACACATTTTTGCTTTGCATTAACTTAAAAGACTATCATGGCATGACATGTTTTCCTTAGAAGTCTTACAAAACTTGTTTGTTCACTAGATATGAGCATGTATGTTTGATGATTGCTGTTTGTTGATTGTTGTATTGTTGTTTGCTTATATTGTTTAGATTAAACGGAGAGCAAACGTTCAAAGGCAAGTGGCACACCTCATAAACTTCCTATTATTTTCTATATGCATTACTTAGTGTATTTTTATATGCATGAGTAGGATAGTATTGCTATGCAAAACCTGTGTAGAATTCCCTTACTCCTGTGTCTAGGTTCCTATATAATACTTAGTAGATGTATTGATGCTATGCAATTGATGAAAAGTTTTATAAAATGTTAAGTGACTACTCAGGGTTGTGCTCATGGTTGTCGTCGCCTAGGATGAATGTCTATTCTACTTAGGACCGTGAGCATGGTGATTTTTACCTGAGAGTGCACATCCACTAAGTTAATGAAACTCCTGGGTGGATTGGTTGTTAATGGTGGCGAAGTTGAGTGGCTGCTCAGGTCCATGTCTATGGTTCCTGGAGTACGTCCAATTGTGGATGGCCACCCAGGGAACAGAGGAATCTGAAGAACTCCGAGTGACGATTGCTTCCAGTGCAGCCATTGCCATATGGGCTCTGGCTTGATCAATTATGTTGCGTGGACTCTCTCCGGCTTGACAAGCAGATGTAGAGGGATGTTAGGTGGAACGGGTCAAGCCAGAGTGGAAGGGAAAATGCTTCTGAAAGATCTCGTCTCATTCTTCTCCTTTCCTTATCACAAATGGTGTGTAAAGGATAATTTGGGTTGAATGGGTACAATGGTGAAAGTGCACAACCTCTGCAGAGTGTAAAACTAAGTACTTAGCCGTGTCACCGGTACGGACAATTTGAGCAGCTGATCACGGACGTCAACGGAGGATTCCATCATTCCAACTTCAGAAATAAAACTTGATGGGTGAACAAGGGAAGATGAGATTCTTGGTTTTCATGCCATACTTGTCTTAATTTTGAAGAAAGTGTTTTCCAAAGAGATAGGAAAAATTGGCTTTATGCAAAATAGCCTTGCTCCACCAGCCAAATATGCATATAGGCTATAGAGTTATTCCATTAAGTGTCCACCATAGTGTCACTTGCCAGACTCCATTTTTAATGGAATCTGACCCACGTTGTTGCAACATTTTTCTTATTACAGATTGTTCAGATGACGAGTGAGGTTTCGTTTATAGGTTTCGAGTCTACAACCAACATGTTTTTGCATGTGGCAGCATGAAAGTGATAGAGACTCACTGCTATATTATTTCCGTTGTGTACTTTTTCAATGCTAGCTTTATGCTATGCAACTTGTATGAAATATTTTGTAATTCTGGATCATCGATGTAATAAAATTGACGCTTTGTTGTGATATTACATCGTAAACTGTGCGTTCAAATGAATCGATCCAGGGATTTGCACTATACACAGGTATCTGCCTTATTTAAAGTGCAGGTACGCTACAGGAAGTCGGTTGGAGGGCCCAGAACAAACTCCGGCAGATCCGGAGCAGCAGAACTCGAGTTCCCTTCCGGGGCGGCCAGATTTCGCACGTAGAAGAAGCTACGTTGCCATTTCCGGCAAGACTCCAGACCCGAGATCTTGGGGAACCCGGTAACGCTCCGAGGGATGATGGTCGCAGTGCCACAAGCAACTAGTTCCTTAACTTTGGAACCCGGGTTGGGGATAACTTGGCGGCGGAGGAGTTAATAGTTGGCCCACAGGTCAACGAACGGCCAAATGCCGAGATATCCCTCAGCGTAAGAAACGAAGGCGGAGAGAAAGGTGATGGCATTGGCGGGAAGATGGTGTGGTTGAAGGCTGTATGTGTCCAGAAAGGACCAGAAGAAGTCGCTAGCCAAACCCGCGCTCGAAATGGGTGACAAACACCACTCGCTCGCCGCGTTGCTGTGCGGGCTCGATTTCACCCGCTGGTAGTCGACACACCACTTGGGGAGGAATCCGGTGTGTCCGGTATAACCAGTCGAGATCGCCCTGGTTGGCCTCAGATCCATCACACCCTCCTCGCACACTCTCGGTGACCATGTCGGCAGCCTCTGAACTCATGTCAGAGCTAATCTGCATTCGGAATGGTCGGTTAGTCGGGTCAGCATGTCGGATGTAAAGAGGATCTCGGGCAAATGACTACATCTAACTACCGGGATCCTGTCAGATGGATCTAGTGGAGCAAGATAAATGAAAACTATTAAGGCCAAAATTAGGGTTATAAGAAGGCAACGAAGAATAGAGCCTCGGTGCAAGAAATGAATTCAATGGTGTGGTCAGAGCATCTATCTTAGGCGTATCACTACAAGGGAGCTTCCACAACACGCAATAACAAAGATCTACCGCGCATATCCGCGTTTGATCTGTGGGTGTTCATGATGAACACCCGAAGAACACCAACCGCCACGGCTTCGTTCCAATCTAGAGGACAGCCTGAAGAACTCACCGGAGCAGAGGGGGTTGCCGCGACGCGGGAGTGGCGATGGCCAATGACGACGGCGGCGGAGTCGGTCGGCGACGTTGGGAGCTCCGGAGAGGTTCGGCGGCGACGGCGGAGTGCTAGGGACGCGCTCAGAAGGAAGAGTAAGAAGTGGGGAAGAAGAAGAGGAAATCCTTCCCCGTTTCCCCTATTTATGGGGAACCCCGGCGGACGGTTTTCGTTTTTCCTGCCAACGATATCCGAACTCCTTAGTGGGATCATGGTGTGCCACTGGCTACGCGTGGCGGCACACACGGGCACCTGAACGGCCACACAAGAGGCCACATGATTGCAACTGTCACCGCAGCGATCTGGTGTGGGCACAGGTGCGGGAACCGAAGCGGCGTGCCACTAAGTCAAAAGCACTCGAGTCCTTTGGCTTGATATGATCTCGGGTGGGGGCCACCTGACAGCTGGAGCATGTCGGGCACAAGGCTCGGAATATTTGGTCCGTTCAAACCGATATGTGTTACTCGGGGTACGCCAGGTCGCTTCCTCCGAAATACACCATCCCGGCTCGGTGGATCTCGGACGGATCATGTCGGGAAGAAGTACCATGTCGATTGAAGTAAGAGTTTTAACTTGGAGCTTATGGTTTATCTTTCTTGAACCTGGTGCCACACTTCACCTTAAGTCGCTGCACAGCACCAGCTTCGGGGACTAGTGTCGGGGGGCTGCCCCCGGGGTAGGGCAGATTCCGAGGCAGATCAGCATTATGGCTACAAGAAGTGACCTTTGGAGAGTGCAAAGGGCTACCCATTAGGAGGCTGAAGGGGCAACTTGACCCTTGGGTTGTTGTCAAGGCCAGAGTGCCTCTTGGAGACAGCAAGGGCCATCTGGGGAGACTATAAATAGACCCCCAGGGCGCAGGTGCGGTATAAGCATCAGCAGAGGGTTCCTCTAAGAACCAGTTTCTCGAAGATGTCTTTGGGAAGAGCCTAAGGCATTTCGTGAAACTGGGCATAGAGATACTTCTCTTGGGTAGTATCCCGGTTACAGGCTGGATCCCGGCGTGTCATGAGAGATCATCCGGCTTGTACTCATCTCGGATAGTAGCCATTATTGTCCCGGGTAGAGGAGAACCGGGATGGCCCGACTAGATATCCCGGGTTAAGTCTAGCCGGCTTACTGATGTCGGATCTGGCCTACATGTCTTTGTCGTGCAGGAATGGGGAACAGGACTCCCGGAGTGAGAAACCGACATCCGACATGTCGGGCGGAGGTCAAGCAGCAGGGCTAGGCTTTCCGCCTGACACGGGGGAAATCATATCCCGCCTGACACGGAAGCATAGTCACATCCCTCCTGACACGGGGGCGTGTCAGCCGGTACGACACCGTCGCGACAAGACCGGACATGCCTAGGCCGGCAATCCGGAAAAGGCTACTAGGCATGGGGGAAGACATGTCTTGTGCCTGACAGGGCTACAATGATGATCCAGGACGGCGCCTGCGGTACTTGACGTCATGATGACGGTAGGGCTATGCCGGATAGCTCGGCGGCTAGGTTGCACTAGCCGGGGTCGACATAACCGTTGGCCAGCTCGGACCTGACCGGTGGGACCCAGCCGGATTAGGGTTTTCGGCCTTCCCGGCCAGAACTCTATAAAAGGCGCCATAACTCCTCCTGTGGAGGGATGCCCAACTTGTGTGCCAAAACTATAGTCTCATTTACTCCTAGAGCATTCATTCCCCCTCTCTCTCTAGTTCATCTTGTTCATCACCGAAACAGCTCAAGGAGCACTTTGTAGATCTTGTGACATCCATATATTGAGAGGAAGGGCAGGAGTAGGGGTCTTACCTCCTCACAAGGGCCCCAAACCTGGGTATATCGTGTGTGTTTTTGTGCCTTCGTGCATTTTCTTGCGGTTTGGAAATGTTTGTGTGTATCTTTCGGTGTTCTTGAGTGTTCTTGAGGTTCTTCCTTCACCTCCACCCGGACTTAGCCATTTTCGCGTGTGTCTTGGAGTTCCTTCCCGTGTGAGCTTCTCAGCACGCTAGCCCTCCCCGGATCCACCAGCGTCCATCGGCCCCACACATTAGCCATCCTATGGCATCTGTCGTGACACCACCACGACACCCGTTGCATACATGGTTCAACCGACATCAAGGAAACTGACATATCATTTCTCGGAGGAATCAACATTGTACATCTCGGGTAACACCCGACAGTTGAATCTGATATGATGATTTCGAGACTTACGCCCAAAATGACCAAGCTGGAAGGTGGTCCCACCTGGGATCACATCATGCCGGAGCAGCACTCGAGTTCTTTGATCCTGGCGTGCCATTTTTATTCCCATGCTAGTAACCGCACCCGATCCGGAGGCAAGCGGTTGCCCTTCTATTGCCCATGATGTGGCCGATCGTGAGGTCATGGTTGGTGCTACGCGCGGTAACTGCCAAAAGATGATCCGACCCAGGATTTGTAATGCGTGGGCGGGAACTTGGGAAACAGCCTGCGGCCGCTCCCCGTAAATAGTGGATTTGGGTAGGTTTTGTTCTTCCCCACTTCTTCTTCTCACCCTTTCCCACACTGAGCGCTCCGCCGCCGCCGTTCGCTCCACCGGACATCCTCGCCGGAGCCCGTGCCAACGACCGACTCCGCCGCTGCCGCAATCGGTCCACGCCTCTCCCACGCCGCACCAACTCCATCCTCTAGGGTAACTCCTTGATCCCCCTTCCTTAATCGAATCGAATTCGCGGCGATTGAAGTTCTTCCTTTTTTCCTCAAGAACTCACACGGATTGGGTGTAGGCTCGCGCGGTAGATCCTTATTCTTACGCTATGTTGAGCACATCTTGTAGTTCTTGGACTAGAACAGTTCTTGTGAGCGCAGAACTGGATTCTTCCTTTCGGGCGATGTGCTGTTCATCACAAACCCTTAGAACCCTAGTTTTAGGTTCTTTATGTTACCATTTACTTTGCTTCGTTAGATCTTTCCGGCCGGATCCCGGTAGTCAGAACTAGTTTCTAGCCTGACATGCCCTTTATAACTGATTTGCTGCCCTTTCTCTCTTGACTGATCCAACTAACGGGTCAACTCGGATGCAGATTAACTCCGACATGACCTTGGAGGCCGCAGAGATGGCCAATGAGAGCGTGAGGTGGGTGGGAAGGATCCGACACCACCCAGGATGACCTCGACTTTCTATTGCGGAGTCAAAACGCATCCCACCCGAGGTTGTCTGTCGACTTCCTACGGGCGATATCGAATCCAACGCGCAAACCGGTGAACGAGTGGTGTTCGTCACCCACTTTGAACGTGGTTTTGGCCTCCTGGCCAGCGCGTTCTTCCGGTCCTTCCTTAACCGTTTTAGCATCAAACCTCATCATCTTCCCGCCAACGCCATCACCACCCTTTCCGCCTTTGTTTCTTACTCGGAGGGATACCTCGGCATCTACCACTTTGTCAATCTCTGGGCAAAATACTATCTTCTCTGCCGCCAGAGCATCCCCAACCCGGGGTCTGAGAGAAGGAGCTGGTCGCCTGTGGGGCAGCCCCCATCATTCCTCGCGGTGATACCGGATTCCACAAGATCCGGGGTCTTAAGTCCTGCCGTAAGTGGCAACGTAGCTTCTTCTACGTGCGGAATACGGACCCTCCCGAAGGAGCCACGAGTTCCAACACTCCGGATTACATAAACTTGCTGGAGTTCACTGTGGGTCCTCGTACCGAGTTCCGCCTCTGGGGTTCATAAGATATGCCACATGAGTGGCCGATATGACCCAACCCGGACAAGCATCTTCACGGGCGTCGGACGGAAGGTGACGTGGCACCAGCGGCTGGGGGGTGCGCCGGCGGAAGGGCTGCTGGGTGGGCGAGACGGTGTCGCCCAGGCTCCTCAAATGTGGCGCCTCCGAGCAATCACAATCATACGAAGCTTAACAACAACCCCCGGTCACTCAAATCAAGCTGAGATCGCAAGGGTAGAACTTTTCTGGAATCCCGCAGCCCCCGACGGTATAGCTTTGGTGGAGAGAGGAGGCAAAACAGGTGAAGAAACAGCTCGGCCGGCCTGCTACAAATTTAATTGTATTTTCCATTAATTAATCCAATTAATATGCCTTGCTATATAAAAGGGGGATGGGGTGTGCAAACTCCCAAGCTCCCCCATGTGGGACTAGACAAAGGAGAGGTGGGGGGTTCGGCCGGCCAAGGAAGGGCCGAACCCACCATGGGCTCCTTTCCCTCCTTCGTGGTGCGGCTCCCCCCACATGGGCCTTTTTGGCCTATTTAGGTGGGCTGCCCACTTTTTATCCTTTTTAATTAATATTAAATTAATATAAAATACTATTAATTCATAATTAATATATTTACATATTATTTAATATCCCGTGACTCCGAAACATTTTCTGGACCACCCGAACATCTTTCGGACATTCCCGGAACCATTCCAGACCTTCCCGAAACTCCTTTCGGACCATCGGAACTCTTTCCGGATCATTTCTCTTTCTCCAATAAAATCCTATAATATTCCAAAACCTTCTCCAGGTGTCGTTAAGACCTTAAGTCTTGTTATGCTACGGTTCGAGAACACTCCAGACATGGTCGAGACCCTTCGCTCACCAATGACCACCAGGGATACCTGGATGCATATGACGGTCCCTGTGCATTCTACGAATATCGCCGTTGAACCATAAACATGATATTCATTTCCTTTGTTTATGCGATACTACCTTGTCCGAGATACGATCGCAGACATCCGATGCCCTGTTGTATCTCGTTACCGACATAGGTTATTAACTCGTCTGCGATATTACATCTCCATGACCTAGTCATAAGCTGCGCAGCTATATAGATGCAATATCACCGAGTGGGCCCAGAGTATCTTTCCACTACAAGAATGAACAAATCCCGCTCTTGATCGTTACGTCTCAACATACTATTTCGGGACACCCAAGATGGACAACGTTACTGTCATGCTATATAAGACACGCCGTTTGATTCTCTCAAAGCACCCCTACGAAGTAGCAACAAGTATGGGCTCGGGTGGGGGTTTACCACGGCGGAAGTCGAAGAAAACATCGGCGGAGGCGGAGAACTCCGGCGAGCTAGTACGGTAGCCTGGGGCGTGTTTTCGAGGGGAAGGAGAGGGGAAAAGTGCGGCAGGGCCTGGGGATTAAATAGGGGTAGGAGAGGGAACAAACCCCGCCCGATTCGCGACGAATTTGGAAACGGATTTGGAGAGGAATCTCGGGAGCAAATTCCGGCCGGAGGTTGAAGATGATGACGTCACGCTGACGTCATCCTTCCTTTTTCTTTTCTGATTTTTATTTTATTATTTCATAACTTTTGATTTAAGTGTCCAAATGAGGTCAAACAAATTTCTAAAAATTTGTAAAATCATTATCTTTTTGTTAAACCAGTTGTGGGCATGTTTTGAACATTTTTAAATAATAATATTTTGAAATATTGATTAAATACAAATTTGACACTTTATTGTCAAACTTGAACTAGGGTTTAATTAATTTTATTTTTGGCTAAAATAAATTCTATGAAATACCCACATTCAAATATGTTTTAATTTAAGTTATTTAAACTTATTTTGCTGAAATCATTCGTCTTTATTTTGGCATAATATTAAAATAACTATATATAAATAATTTTAAGGAAATGGGAAATATAATGAATTCCATTTTTAATTCTAAATTATTTGTGCACCATTATGTTTTATATTATGATTATTCATTTGAAAGCTTCATAACAAATTTGGAAATGATTTTAGAGTTAAATCATTTCTTATATAGAAAATATATTCATGAAAAACATTTTATGTTTTGAAAATAAATGAAAATCATTTAAGCTATTGAAATGTTTATTTGGATAATTCATTATGACATATATGAAATTATTAAAGTTACAAACTATAGGGTTGTAATTTCAACACTATGTTTTGGACTTAGTTGAAAGAATGGAAACCATTTGGCAAATAGATCATGTTTTAAATAGTTGTAATATTATTTTAATTTATGATTAGCTATGGCTAAGTGGTTGAAGTCAAATACTTACAAAGAAACTTTTTATTACATGAAAATGGTTTGAACTTTTGTAAGACATTTATCAACTTACATACTGAGGTTTTTAAGAAAATACAATGGAATAAACAAATTTTTAACTTGAAACAACCTTTGAAAATAATGATTAAACTGAGGCATTTGAAATATTAAACTCTTTCAATATGTTTGAATTGTTTTATAGTTGGTTTTTTATGTATTTTAATATTTAATTTTAATCAAAACAAAAGTGTTAAATTTTTGTGATTTTTGAACATTATAAAATGTTGGGATGTTACACTTAACTAAGTGAGACTTCTGTTTCCCAGCGCTTACTCTGATTCTGTTAACCAGATAATTGCTTAGCAAACACACTTAGTCATTGAGAATTCTATGCAACATTTACAATCTCGCGATATCTATATACTTTCATACCTATGTAGAAGACTCGACACTCCAATGTCAATCTAATGACTAATGCATTTCTACTTCCAGTAAATTACAAATTTACTTTCATAACTGTTCTTCTTTTAAGAACATGGGTCATATTTCATCGAGCACATAATAAGGTTCCTGTATGATGTCTAATATCATATAATAGACCAACATATCATTCAACCACTATTATCGTGTATCATTACCCTTAATGATTAATTGGATTTCCAAGAACCATTCCTTTGGTTTTAATCTATTCTGACTCTTCAGAATCAATCCAAAACAAGTCGACTATCTATTTAAAATTCCCATTCTATTCTAAATAGACACTAACTTTTAAATAGTTTCACAATTTCATCTTTCTAATTAATTTTACTGGTACAATTCATGATGTGTCATTTACACATAATGAATTCGACTCCCACTCAAATTATGTCCTCTACATCTTTGAGAACATGAGCTCCCACTCAAAAATTTCATCTACATATATGAGGGTCTAAGCTCCCACTCCAAAATATGTCCTTTACGTATTCTACCCGAGTAAACTAATTTTGACTCCCACTTCAATTCATAATTTATTTTGACATTTTTGTCAAACCAAAATCATTGATCTTTCATCAATTCGAACTTAACACGAACTATATTATTCTATTAATACATATCCCACATACTTCAAGCATGTCTACATTTATGTATTCAACAAATTTGATTTTGTCGAAGATACATTTCTTGACAACATATGCTTCCATGTCTTTCTTATAGTCATATTTCTCATATAACACTTTATATGATGATTAAGTAATCTTATTCCTCTAATAAGAATTATAGTAACATTTACTGTTTTAATCCTTCTAAATGTAACTTGGATTTTCAGACTCAAAAACCTTTGTTCGTATTCTGATATTTTCTCAACTTTCTTTGTATTCATAAGGTGTATCTTGATCTATCAACAAGATATAAAAATACTTAATATTAAACCGTGACTTGACATTAAATATAACAACATCTTATTTAGAAGCTACTTTCATGAAAATATTATGATCCTTTTGAAGAGGATTGCAAGCAGAAAACGATTTTCAAATCTCCTTCACTCTTATCATTAAATTTTCATTTGTAGACATATACCTTTTGGAAAATATTCCAATATTCTACTTTTATGAATATAGGTCTGATACCTTATTTCAAGCTTCTAATTCTATTCCATAAACCATAATTCGAAAATCACTTTTTCTCGGAATTACATAGACAACAACACAAATTTTGTTTCTGTTGGGTTTTGGAATACACTCTCATCCAATGTGAGTAATCTACAAAGAACTATCCAAGTATATCTGAATTATCGTATAATCATCTATATTACGACACTATTGTCGATCAAACGAATTACCGTTGAAAAACATCTATTTTCTAAAGTGGACATCGACTATAATATTTCGAACATATTAAGAGATTCTGAAAGACCACACTTTTTAATATTTCACATATATCTGATATTATAATATTTCACATATCACTATATCTGATATTATAATTTTGTGAAACGAATTTTCACAAGTCTTTTTTTTGTGTTGAAACCATAATTCAAAAATATTGTCCTTTGATCAAATCTTGTGAATACAATATTCACTAATCTTTCTTCTGAAAAACCCCATTTGATCTTTTATGAAATTATTTTCAGACTAAAGATTTATTATACACTTATTCACTAATAATCATAGAAGAATTCGAATTGATGAACTTTACCACTTATTTAATTTAATAATCATCTAGTATGACTTTCAGTTAATTTCCTTGCACATTGACACTTCAATATCCAATTCGGCACATGTAAACTTTTAATAGATCAAAGTATCTATTATTTCTTACATTGCTCATATGATCAAATTTAGTGGTGTTTGTTCTTGCAACAAAATCATACAATTCTTGGACACATAATTTTATCATTCCCGCTATTATAAATGTATATCATACGCATAATGTAATTGAGATGTGATACAAATTACTCATAATATAAAACAACTGCTTTGTTCTATTACATATATCAATAACTATGTCTTGAAACATTAAAGAAACCAAACTAGATCACACTCTCACTATTACAAAAGGTCTTATCAAAAACTATTGATGATAACTAATATGATATCTTGAGGACGTGAGCACTACTGGCCATCAACTTCCTTGCTTGCCATCACTTGTGCACTGTCACGTCACCCATCGCCGCATACTTGTGATAATAAGGGCCTGTTTCATAAACATAACAAGTATCAAATACTTTTCATCAAGTATGAGAAGAATATATTTATATATTCGTATATCAAATATACCTGTAGCGTCGAAGAGCTCTCCTTCAATGGAATCAACTTTTAGAGATTTGAACTTGTTCACGAACGTGAAGAAGCTCATCGTGTCTCTCTTTATAGCATATTCACGTACATGCTCTTCATAGCTAGGAGGCAGACATATAAGCGCAGTCTCTATTGCACTACAGTCCGCTATCTAGAAATCATAGATATTCATAAGCTTGAAGTAGATGTCATACAACTTCTTCAAATGAGTCTCCAGACAGGTATGCTCCTCCATGTGAATGGTCCGGAACTTTCTAAGTTGTCTGAATTGCTCCATCCTCAATTCATCTTTGAAGTGTTCTTTGATCGCGTCAATCACGACATATGGCTCCATGTGTTGAAACAACTATTTCAACTCTGGTGCTAGGCATACGGTCATGACGACCTCCACTTCTATGAAAATATCACGATGCTTACGGAACTCATCATCTTCCTCCTTGCCAGCAGAATCATCTGGTCTATCTCCTTACTTTTGTTCTAGGACATATAGGATGTTGTTGTCTATGAGAATCTCCCTAAGTTTGTTGTACCACAAGATGAAGTTGGACCCATCGGCTTGCAAATTGGAAGCCGAACTCCTAAGGAAGTAACCGAAGTATAGTTTCTTTTAACAGATATGATCGCAAACGAGGTAAGGTAAAGTTTATAATATATGTGAGTTTTAGTTTATAATCATATTATCAAACACAATCCACTAAAATTATTATGACTACAATAATAATAGCGATTACACGACCCCGGTCCACTATTCCACCCCCGATCGTCACGGCCGGCGGCACAGCTTCAAAGGTGGACATAAAATGTCGATCACAACAACTCTGTGACTCATGCTTGATCTTTTGATCTTCCCGTGTTCTGAGGCCATATCTGCATATGCTAGGCTCGCCAATCAAACCTCGAAGACCCTGCGCGTGCAACATGGCTTACACGCACTGTATGCGAACGACAAGATATATACACCAGATCGTCACGGCCTGCCTCATAACGTATAACTTTCTTGGTGGTGTGCAACGAGGGAGAACACAATTTTTTTATTTGTTAGTGATCATCCTATTTATGATGCTACCGTTGTATATCTAACATATAAGAATTCAACAGGATGCACACACAACAACACTATCAAAATAAAGTAATGAAGTGCGATGTGACATGGTCGATGCGCCTGGACCTCCATGGCTCCATGTGCCTGGCCCCGGGCGCCCCGGCATGGCTCTGAGTCTACGGTGCCCTCCATTACCTTCGACAGTATGAGTAATATCAAACTTACCGTAACCATGTCACATATAATAACGCCTCTACAAAACAAAGTTAGACGCCTCTACCTTTATTTAGTTTTGCAAATTTTACGTGGCTTATAGGCTTAATTGTAAAAGAAAAGCGTCCCTACCTACGAATTTGTACCACAACGTCGATCATATAATTGCATGCTTAAGCATCCCTTTCGGGCACTCCATTGAAAATGCTTTGCCGACTAAAGAGAGAGAAACAGACACCCGCCAGCCACAGATACGGTGCAAGTCGTATGTCAGTAGTGGAACAAGTCTCGCGTAAGCGTACGCGTAAAGTTGGTCCGTCCCGCTTCATCAACTCAATACCGAAGGCATCACAAGTGCACGCTAGAGGGTAGCAAATATAAGAAAGACGGCCTCATTCAACATGAGTTCTAACCGTACCAGCAATACTACGCATAGATCGGCTCTGATGCCACTTAAGGGGTTCAAGTGAAGAAAACAATAATTTTTCTAGCGTAAGAATGCCCTAACTAACTAGGATCTATCTATCTAGTACATGCGATAACGGTGGCGGAACTGGTTACATACCTCAATGTAGACCGATAGCGGGGATTACGCTCCCGCACAAGCATGGACGATGAAGTCGTACGTAACCGACCTCGAGGTCGCGGAGATCTTGCCGCAATGAAGTAGACGATGACGCCGCGATGTCGACGATGACCTGCGTCGGCGGGCGTCGGGCGGAAGGTGGCGTGGCGCTAGCGGCTGGGGGGCTGCGCCAGCGGCATGGCTGCTGGGTGGGCGAGACGACGTCGCCAAGGCTCGTCAAATGTGGCGCCTCCGAGCAATCACAAGCATACGGAGCTTAATATAAGAAAGACGGCCTCATTCAACATGAGTTCACTCAGATCCAGCTGAGATCGCAGGGGTAGAACTTTTTTGGAATCTCGCAGGGCAACGGCGCCCGACGGTATAGCTTTGGTGGAGAGAGGAGGCAAAACGGGCGGAGAAACAGCTCGGCCGGCCTGCTACAAATTTAATTGTATTTTCCATGAATTAATCCAATTAATATGTCTTGCTATATAAAGTGGGGAGTGGGTGTGCAAACTCCCTAGCTCCCCCACGTGGGAATAAACAAAGGAGAGGTGGGGGGGGGGGGGGGTCGGCCAGTCAAGGAAGGGCCGCACCCACTATGGGCTCCTGTCCCTCCTTGGTGGTGCGGCTCCCCCCCCACCCCCCCCCCCCATATGGGTCTTCTTGGGCCATTTAGGTGGGCTCCCCACTTTTTCTCCTTTTTAATTAATATTAAATTAATATAAAATACTATTAATTCATAATTAATATATTATTTAATCTCCCGTGACTCCGAAAAATTTTCTGGACCACCCGGACATCTTTCGGAAATTTCCGGAAACATTCCAGACCTTCCCAGAACTCTTTCCAGACCACCGAAACTCTTTTGGGATCATTTCTCTCTCTACAATAAAATCCTATAATATTCCAGAACCTTCTCCAGGTGTCGTTAAGACCCTAAGTCTTGTTACGCTACGGTTCGAGAACACTCCAGACATGGTCGAGACCCTTCGCTCACCAATGACCGCCAGGGATACCTGGATGCATATGACGGTCCCTGTGCATTCTACGAATATCGTCGTTGAAACATAAACATTATATTCATTCCCTTTGTTTCTGCGATACTATCTTGTCCGAGATATGATCACAGACATCCGATGCCATGTTGTATCTTGTTACCGACATAGGTTATTACCTCGTCTGCGATATTACATCTCCATGACCTAGTCATAAGCTGCGCAGCTATATAGATGCAATATCACAGAGTGGGCCCAGAGTATCTTTCCATTACAAGCAATGTAAAAATTAGCGTGCTATATCGGCGTTTATAGCGCGTTATAGCGTTTTTGGGGAGGCTATGCTATATTTAGCCTAAAATGCTCGCTACGACGCTATTCACGCTATATACGCGCTATACCGCGCTAAATAATATAGCGTATAGCGCGCTACAAAAAATACTGGAAAACTGGTCCGGAGCCCATTAGCCCAAAAAAAGCCCAGCTCCCAGCGGCCCAAACACGAAACGAAAGCAACAAAACTCCAGCTCCCAATCTCCTTCTCCAGATCGAGAGAAAACCTAACCAAAATACCAAAATCCTCCAAGCGGCGGCTGGCGGTGGACTCCTTCTCCTGCTCGAGCTCTTCCTTGCCGGCGGATCGAGTCGAGCTCCTACTCCAGCTAGAGTTCTTCCCCGCTGGCGCCTGGCGGTAGCTTCCCGTCTTCGGTAATGATGATGATGTGCAATATGGTTGTTCGTCTAGTGAAAAAGAAGATGCGGCCAATGATTCTGCTTAACGTTGGAAACTGCAATCTGGTGGTTCGGTTTTAGTCTTTTAGACCTTGTTATTTTGTTCATGAATTTATATCTCCTATTTTATGTTTCTGCAAGGATCTGGTTTGTGCCAAAAATGTTTGTTCATGGATCTGGTTAAGTATTATTGATTATTTCTGTTCAAGAAATCTTTAATATTCATTTATTTAGACTATATATTACATTTTTGTCAAACGCTACTTAAAAAATAGCACGCTATAACACGCTATAGCGTTTGTAGCATTTTGAAAAGGGCCACGCTATATTTTGTAGCGCGCTATTTTTTTCATTGATTACAATAATGAACAAATCCCGCTCTTGATCCTTACGTCTCAACATACTCTTTCGGGACACCCAAGATGGACACCGTTATTGTCATGCTATATAAGACACGACGTTTGATGCTCTCAAAGCACCCCTACGAAGTAGCAATAAGTACGGTCTCATGGTCTAAGGAATAAGCTATCATATTACTTATCTATTGCAAATGACAAACATTGTAATACGATCTTATTGCAATACTTTGCCTATGTCCATCACCATATTCTACTTATAAGATGGCCCCATTGTCAACCGACGTCATTTTCCTTGATCGGGAATCTCGATCAACTGTTGCCCAACGAACTAGTTTATATAGAGGCTCACTAGGGACTCTGGTTGTCTATGTATCACACGTGTACTAATAATTCCGATTAACACAGTTATAGCATAATACAAATACATATTATATTCTTATGAGATAATGCGATAAATACTACTGATTTATTTGCCTCTAGGGAATATCTCCTTCACATTCCTTCTCCGCCGCGGCGTACGTCGGAGGACATCGGCGTTCAGACTTCGGACGCTACCCGGGCCGGGGAACAGAGCATGCCCGACATGGAGGTCGGAACTCGCACCGGGACCTAGGGTTCCCAGCCCGTGGTTACTGAGAACGCGACCGTCCAGGATCAGCCGCCACGACTACCATCCCCCGTCATCGAGCAGCCACAAGCAACCCCGCCGCACCCGGTCGTGCCCCCGACAGTGCCACGCCTGGCGACGCAGCAGTCCCCGCCACCGACAAGGAAACCAGAGATGTCGGTGCAGCGGCAAGATCACACAGCTTGGAAGCAGCCGATCCAACTGATAGCCAGGAAGTCGGCGACGACCAAGTCTACTGCCAAGTCGACACCGAACACCCAAGATATGAGCTTGGCCAAGACTTCCTCGTCCCTGGGTAAGCACTCCGTTTTTCCTCCGCCTCCAGTTGATATCCCAACCGCCACTCTTCAAGCTTTGCGGGAATCTGTTGGTGCAGTTATTCCCGCTGGAGCTCGGGGACAAACCCAACTGAGCGCAGCAACGGCACCGACCTGAGCTCGGTTGACGACTACAATGCGGCTTGGATTACCACAGACGCCACCGGGATCGTCTCCACCATCTCGGCGGAACGACATCCCGCTGGCTCAAGCCGGAGCGCACAGTCCACGCACGCCCTCAAGGTCGCCCTTCTACATGCCAATCGGGTAGCCGATGTAAGTTTCTTCTATGTACCACTCCCAGTCCCCGAGATTTGGGTTGAGTGATCAAAACTTTACCGAGTAGCAGATTACTGAGCATGCATCTTCCAAAAAAAAAACTTCTATCAACTAATACAAAGGTCATTGAATGCCGCATACAGCTTGCGGAGTCCATACAAAGGTTTTGCTCTTTTTTATCAACTAATACAAGGGCAAAGCTTTTTCCCCCAACCGACTTACAAACCGACTTAGGGATGACAAACAGCTAGTGAATTTCTGTACGACTTTGAGGCGTGTCTGTAGCTTCATGCTTTCTATAACACGTATTTTGCCCGGGTTAACCTCAATCCCCCGACTTGAGACCAAGAAACCGAGTAGTTTTACAGCCGGGACACCAAAGGTCCATTTGTTCGAGTTCAATTTCATCTGGAATTTTCTTAGGTTTTCGAATGTTTCTCTCAGATCATCGATCAGAGTAGATTTTTCTTTTGTTTTTATGACTATGTCATCGACATAGACCTCAGCAATCCGACCTATTTGGTCACGCAAACATTTTTGCATACACCTCTGGTATGTAGCACCAGCATTTCTCAACCCAAAAGTCATGACACGATACCAATAAGTCCCGTACGGGGTAATAAAGGCAATTTTTAATTGATCAGCCGGGTTCAAAGGTATTTGGTGAAAACCAGAGTATGCATCTAAAAAAGTCAAAAGCTCACACCCGGCGGTAGAATCGATCACTTGATCTATTCAGGGGAGTGGAAATGGATCTTTTGGGCATGCCTTGTTGACGTTGGTGAAGTCGATGCACATGCGTCACACCTAGGCAAGGAGGGGATCATCTTTCTTCTTCTCAACCCGGACCGGGTTAGATATCCAATCTGGATGCAGTACTTCCATCAAAAACCCAGCCGCGAGCAGCACCGCGAGATGCTCCATGATTGCGGCTCTTCGCTCGTCCGAGAGACGTCTGGTTGGTTGCTTAACCGGCTTCGCATCGGGCCTGCCGAATAAATAGTGCTCAGCCAACTCCCTCGCAACAGCTTGCAGGTCATCATTCGACCACGCAAATGCATCCCGATTCTCACGGAGGAAGTCAACGAGCTCGCCTTCCTATTTGATGTTCATGTTATTGCCAACGATATCCCGGTGCTCCGGGTTAGCAGGATTAACTCCGACTTTCTTGGTCTCCTTGGGCCCTTGGAATGAGGCAGCATGCTCCGGGTTCACCAATCCGGGCATGCTGAGCTGTGATGTCTTGGACAGTGCCACCACCTGCTGGATCCTCTTCTTTTATTCAGCAATGACCAGTGACTCGGCTAAGCATGAGCCGGCAGATGCACAATCAATGGAGTGCTTGTGGTCACCCGAGATGGTGATCATACCGTTTGGACCCGGCATCTTCATCTTCAAATATCCCATGTGAGTGGAGATCATGAACTTGGCCAGAGCCGGTCTACCGATCAGAGCATGTATGGACTTTCGAGGTCCACCACCTCAAACTCCAAGCTCTTAGTTCGACAGTTTTCCCGAGTTCCGAACAACACTTCAATCCATATCTTGCCCATGGGGGAACAAGAGACTCCCGGCACAATGCCATGGAAAGTCGTGCCTGTCGACAACAGTGTGTTCAGGGACACTCCTAACTTCAGCATGGTGTCCTTGTACATGATGTTAATGGCACTGCCATTGTCAATCAGAACTTGGCTGAACTAGAAGTTGAGACTTGGTCCTACAAAGGTCGGGTCCACCACCAATGCATAGCCTCCGGGCTTGGGCATAACTCGGGGGTGATCCTTCCGACTCCAGCAGATCTCCATCTCGGACTAGTGCAGGAACTTGGGCACAGCCAGAATGACTGTGTTTACTTCTAGTGCACGCTGGTGCACACTTTTCCTGTCGGTGGGCTCAGTCACAAAGATGACGTAGCTCAGGTGAGCTTCCCGGTAATTTCCCTGCTGGTATCCGACTTGGTTGCTTGGTCCGGCAGCGTTGTCGTTTCCGACACTCACCACATTCACCGGTCTTGGAGCCGGTGGCCTCTGAGCAGGCTGATTAACTCGAACAGCGTTGGCTCCCGACAACGCTGCGGGAGGTCTCGAGATTGGGGCCCTAGCCGGCATGTTTGGCCGAGTTGCCCCAGCTCCACCTTCCCTCAACGTGCGCTGGTACCAACTGCAATGTCAGGTTGAGTGATTCGCCGGCTTGTTGGACTCCAGTGTGTGATAACATCAGGGCTTGTCCAACATCTCTTCGTAAGTTAGTGGCTTCTTCTGATCCACCCATGTCTTCTGCACCTCCTGGCTTTGACGCCAAGCTGGGCCACCAATTTTCTGACGGTGGCTGTTGCCGGCATCACCCTGATCTCGGGTCACCGCCGTGACATGCTGTGAAGCATAGTGGAAGTCGGGCAGGCTTCTCTTGTGGCAAAAATCTTGGCGCTCATGATTTCTATTTGGCCCGGGTCAGTGGTTTCCCGAGTTCCTCCTATTTTATTCTCCCGAATCTACCAGAGGTTGCATAGGATCACCGAGAGTATAGGTGTCAGCGATGCGCATCGTGTCGGCCAGAGTTGCCGGCATCTTCCTCTGCAGCTTCTGCCATAGCACGGAGACATGTCGCATCCCTGTGTGAACCAAGACATGGCTTGGGCCTCGACAAGCCCTTCGCAAGAGTTGCTGATATTGCTCCATCGAGTAAGGAACTCTCGATCAGTCTCATTGTCCCTCTGCTTGCATATGGCAAGCTGTTGAGGTAGGTTGGGCCTTTTGTACGTGCTGGTGAAGTTGCTGATAAAGGCCTCCTCGGAATCTAACCAACACTCTATACTGTCAGCCCTTAGGTTATTCAGCTAGATTCTGGCCGGACCTTCCAGCATTTGCGGCACATATCTCACCACCCAACGTCTGTTTCCTCCGGCTATGCTTACTGCAGTTACATAGTCGGTGAGCCCGTCCTCCGGCTTCGAGCTGCCGTCATAGGACTTGGCACTCCGGTTGAGCTGAAAGTGATGCACTGGTGGCTCCTTCCTGATTCGGGGTCCAAAGCATGCTGGTCTAGGAGGACCTTGATCTTCTATTAACTCGGACCGGTGAAGTCCGTCCAGCTTGTACCGGGCATCAGTCGGGTCCATCTGCCGAGTTCCCAACCGAGACCCCAGAGGACTCTCGTTCTCATGGTACCCGAGTCTCAGCAACCTCAAGTTACCATCATCATGTCGGTCGGCCACCTGGGCCACCGCTGGCTACGGCACAGAGGCAGCTTCCCTCTATCGGTTTCCCCGGTTCCGGGACGGATTCCGAGGTGGATTACTACGGCTAGTCGGGTTATTGTTTCCAACACCCCGGTTACCGCCGCCACGGTCAATCTGAGCGCGACCGGCATTGGTCTGCCCAGCTTGCTGTATTCCGGCCAAGGCCGGGTCATACGCCGACAACTGTTTGTTTTTCCCGGAGTCGGCACCCTGACCTCGGCTTCTGCTCCCCCAGGCCGATTGGTCTCGGCCCTGGCCGAGAACACCTGGGATCCACCTATCCCCGGGTTCTTATTTTTGAAGGCCTTATTCTGCCGACTGGCCTCCACGACTAGCTCATTTACCCGGTCCTGCTGCTTACGTCGGGATTCTCCGGTTAGCCCGGATAACTCGGCCATTGCTGCCTCTGCCGCTCTAAGCATCTTGGCAGGAGAGCTGTATACCGGCTTGGCAGCCGAGGTGTGGCTAGCAGTTCTACTATGGCTGGGAGCTACGTCACCAGCTAGCTCATTCTTCACAACCCTTCCCTTCTTGCGCAATTCAGCTATGCGCCTATCCCTAGAGTCTATCTTAGGGAACCCGTGAGCAGCATTGTACTCACGGAGGCTGGCACCGTGCTCACACCGGATCTCGGCGACTTCCGGAGCCTCCTCGAGTAGCTGCAGCCGCTGCTCCTCCAAGTCGGCAACAGTCACCTCGGTGTCAGCACCAGGTGCCAACAGCACTGCCAGCTTTGCAACCAGACCCGTAAGTATTCTTCCTCTCCTGTGGAGGTTTCGGCCTCACCGGCCCGAGTATTCTCCCTCTCATGTGGAGGTTTTGCCGCACGGCCTCTGCCGGCATGGGGATCATCATCGCCGCCATCCTCGAAGATTTCCTCCAGCACACCAGCTATCATGACCGTGACGCAACTTGCGGGGCGATACCGCGAGCAGCGCAGACAGCAGGGGGATCCTCGGCCTCCAGCACCTTGTCCGGGTAGGCGCAGACAAATTCGGTGGCGACCTAGGTGGTGAAGGTGCCGAAGTCGATGAGACAACCGTTAGCCGGGAACGGCTTGTTCTGGAAGCACCCGACATTATCGCTGACGAAGTCCATGTCGCTGAGCCTGACAACGAGTTCGGAGACGACTGGATGCCGGAGTGGATGTCGGAACCCGTTCGGATGTGTACCCCGGCCAGCGCCTCTCTGTGCCCCATGGTGGGTGCCAACTGTCGTGGTGGTGTCACGGCAGATGCCATAGGATGGCTAAAGTGTGGGGCCGATAGATTTTGGTGGATCCGGGGAGGGCTAGCGAGCTGAGAAGCTCACATGAGATGGATCACGATAAGAACCAGAAAACGGTAAGTGCGGAACGAGGAGAGTGAGAATCCTCAAGCACACTTAAGAACACACAAGAACATCTCCAACCCACAAGCAAAGGCACAAACAAACACTAACACAAATGATGTACCCAAGTTCGGGGCCCTCGTGTGGAGGTAAGACCCCTACTCCTGCCTTGCCTCTCAATATAAGGATGTCACAAGATCTACAAGGGGCTCCTTGAGCTGTTTCGGTATGAATTAGGATGAACTAGAGAGAGAGGAAGAAGTAAATGCTCTAGAAGTGAATGCGACTATATTTATGGCCCTCAAGTTGGTCGGCGTCGTTCTAAAGGAGTTATGGCGCCTAATATGTCCGGGTTCCACCGGTCAAATCCGAGCTGGCCAACGGTAATGTCGACACCAGCTAGTGTGACCTAGACACTGGGCTATCCGACATAGCCCGAGGTCATCATGCCGGTAGGTCCAGCAAGCGCCGTCCTGGATCATCATTGTTCCTCTATCAGAGACAAGACATGTCTTTGCCCATGCCTCCTAGCCTTTTCCGAGTTGCCGGCCTAGGCATGTCCGGTCTTATCGCAGCGGCGTCGTACCGGCTGACACGCTCCCGTGTCAGGCGGGACATGACCAAGATTCCGTGTCATGAGGGATGTGACCACTCCTCCGTGTCAGGTGGGCAGTCTAGTCCTGCCCATTGACCCTTGCCAGGCTTGTAGGATGTTGGTTTCACACGTCGAAAGCCCTATCTGCCATTCCTGCACAACAAAGACATAATTGTAGCTCCGACTTCGGGAAGCTGGTTACACTAAACTGGGATACCTAGCCTGACTATCCGGGTTCTCCTCTACCCGGGATCATGTTGGCCTTATCCGACTTAGGTTCATGCTGGATGATCTCTCCTTACTCCGACCGGGTTCCACATAGTATCCGGGTTGCCACACAAGAGGAGTATCTCTAGGCCTAGCCGCTCGAAGATGTCTTGGGCTCCCGGCAAAGACATCTTCGCGAAGCTGGTTCTTAGAGGAACCCTTTCTCGATGTTTATGCTGCCTTCAGGGTCTAGGGGTCTATTTATAGTCTCCCCCAGATGGCCCTTGACGGTTCCAAGAGACATTTTTTCTCTAGCCACGGCCAAAGGTCACGTTGACCCTTCAGAATACCAAGGCTTTGCACCCTCCAAAGGTCATCTCATGTAGCTATAATTCTGATCTGTCCCGGGTTTTGCCATACCCCGGGGGCAGCCCCCCGGCAATTGTTGCATCAAGATAAGCCTCTAGTTGAAATTTGATGCTAAATTTGGATTCCTGCGCATAAACAGTTTTCTGCTGTTCACCGTTAAATTCATAACTCTTCACAAAATCGTCAGCAATAATCTCCCCTTTTTTGTGCGTAATCCTCAGATAAGCCAAATATCTTCCTCAAAACATCCACCATACCTACCTACTACAGCATTTTCATAGTTGTTCAGAGATATATTGCCATGCAACGTCCATCTTACATTACATGACTTGTTGTCATTCATTACTTATATATTGCTTTGGGTGATTCTATAAAGCTGATGTGTGGTTTTACCTATGTTACGCTAGATCATTGCATAAGCTGCTACACTGGCAGAGGCACCGTTGTCATATGCATATTATGTCACATTCATATTTGTTATTTGTATTACCAGTATGTTTTCATATCATCATTAGGTGTTGTCACATATCATATATCATATTAGGTTGCTTGCCCCTAAGAGTGAAAAGAGCCATGGAGGCCATCAAAAAGAGAAACAGAAAAAGAAAAAAATAGAAAAAGAAAAAAAGTAAAAAGAAAGAGAGAAACAAAAAAAATGAAAAAGGGGGCAGCATTACAATTCTTTATGTAACACCCAAATTTTCTTAAGCATAGAATTCTGGTGTTAGGCTAGATTTTTCAGCCTTAGCTAAAACTTTTGAGCGTTCCCTAGAGTTTGGTTCAAAGGCTAAGGACTCCCCGGCGCCTTCATAAGGGCACTAAGGCGGAGCACGGAAAATCAAATTGGGCACCGATGTTTTACCAGTCCCGGATCTCAGGGCCGTTTTGCCAACCGCCGACATGAACGAAATCAAATTTCATTGCGGGAAATTAGGATTTCATGAGGGAGGAAAAGGCGAGGCGGAGGGTGGAGAGTCGTACAATGCATTGGTGGGATGAAGGTGCTAGCTTGGCCGAGATAGGAAGTTTCGATGTGTATGTAGATTTGGTTCTAGTGCCCCCACCCTTTTCGAGATCTGTCATGATTAGCAAGATTATGGGGCATGAATTATTGTGTTGCTCTCAATAGTCTTGTTTGATTACACTAGTCATCTAAGTTCAAAGAAACTCTAAAACAAAAATAACCAGATGAAAAGTTCAACTCTTGTGATCTTCATGTTGTTAAAACTTAGCAAATCTAGGGCGTAATATTAAGCAAACTTTAATTATTTTTTGACATACATTTGAACCAATTTGGTCTATGTCATATATAGTTTCATACCCTGTTTCAAATTATCACAAAGGAACTTGTTAGGACATGAATCTCACAAGCTTTTGTGGGCATCAGAATAACATGACCATTTGGGTCATTCTCCTTTTTTTTCCAAACATCCGTCTTTTCCTTTGTATTTTGGATGATGTGTTTGGTGTGTGCACTCAATAAAACAGTAGCTACACCACCAACTAGTTAGTATGGACAAATTGTTGGAAAACATTTGTGAGCATGTTGTTTTTAAATTTCGGTTGAATTTCTTTTTAAAGCCAGCCAACCACCCCCCCCCCCCCCTCTCTCCCTTGGCTTGCTGGGGAAGGTGAGCAGCATGACGAGGGTGTAACTTGACAAATCCCTGGGTTGTCCACCCCGGGTTGATTGAGGGGGAGAGAGAAGCGTTGGTGATCACGACGGCTGACAAGCGGGGCGATTTACCCAGGTTCAGGCTCCCGGAGGTTAACACCCTACTTCCTGCTTGTCTGATATTGATGGCGAGTAGCGATTACAATGGCGAGATTGCAATCTCTCTAGGGTTTGTGGTGGCGACTATGAGCGTGTCCTTGAGATGAGCAACCCTCCTGGCCTTTATAGGTAGGCCAGGTCTCGGGTGATCGATGTCGTATAGCAATTACAGATATGGCAGGTTATGCGACCTAACCGACTAGGACTAGGTCACACAATACCCCTAATGGGCCTTCTGTGGGCCTTCGTAAGCTTGGCGCGGCCCATGTATCCTCACCATGGGATAGTCGAAGAGTAGCCCCACGTCAGTAGCCCCCGAGTGCTTGGTCGAATTGTAGAGTCGAACAAAGGACTCCTTTCTCCTGGGCGCGCCGCCAGATTGCTTGTTCTTGAGTCTGAACTTGCTTTCTTCAGTCAAAGAGGACGCTCCCGATGGGAGTAATCTCTGCAGTCGAATTACTTTTTCTTGGCCTTGTTAGAAACTTGCTTTTATTCGGCCTGTTGGCTTACTTTGTTGATTGGTTCAGCTGTGCGAGCTTACTTCCTTTTATTTGCCACTCGAATGATTGGTTCGGGTTCTCGGATCAGCACCCTGTCCTACTTGTTTGTTTTCAGCTGTAAAGCTTACTACTCGAATATTTTGTTCGAGTTGTCGTGCTGCTCCGCTTCTCTACAGCCAATGTCTTGCTGACGTCAGTGATGACGCTTCGTGGCACGCCTCTGCGCCCGATGGGACATGACGTAGCGGGGCCCACTATCAGTGTTGACTATGGTCAGCAGTTGTCACGTCTCTCCGAACTGGGCGCGAAAATTTCGCGGCACGATGATGACGCCTTGATTCCCGTGCATAGTGGACGGAGTGGGCGGCGATGGTTAGTCTCTTCGCAAGACACGTGGACGGCTTGATATAGCTGCTTGGAACGGTTCCTTTGCGGACGGCTGGGATGAATTTTGCAAGGCATAAGTACTGCGCCGCAACGCGAGGCCGTCATCTTCTCCAATCGTCCGCGCCTCCATTCCTTTGCCCTCTGCCATTCTTGTATCCATCCAAGCTCTGTGCCAATTGTCCTCCCACCTTCTGCGATCCCTCGACGCCATGGGCAAGTCGAAGACCGCCGCTAGCGCCTCCGCCGACGAAGTCGGGGGTGATGAAGAAACCTGACGGCGATTGGCAGAGTTCCACGGTGAAGAAGACGGACTTCGAGCTCCTGCGCGCGTAGAGTCTTCTGCCCCCGATTGATGAGGCCACGGTACGTGCTCCTGGCAAGGAGGTGTACCCCGCGCCTCGCAATGGGGGACGCGTGTGCTTCGTGGATTTCCTTCCACGGGGCTTCGGGTTCCCTCTCCACGATTTCGTTCGTGGTCTTTTGTACGCCTATGGGGTTCAGATCCACGACCTGACCCCCAATGGCGTCTTAAGCATCGCGAGCTTCATCGTGCTTTGCGAGTGCTTCCTGGGGATCGCACGACACTAGGCTCTATGGAAGTCGCTCTTCCTCGTTCGCAAGAACGTTGGGAAGAGAGGGTTAACATACCCCGTGGGCGGCTTCGGCATCCATATGCGCGGCGACACCGCGTTCTTCCAGATGAAGAAGTCGGACTCCGTCCAGGGGTGGCGAAAGAGGTGGTTCTACCTCTAGTGTGACCAGGAGGGTCTGGCGACCTTCGACGTCGAGCGCGGCTTGCGGAAGACTCGTACCTGGGCGCACCCGCTCGCCGAGGAGGAGAAGGAATCCGTGAAACTTCTGCTGAGCCTGCTGCGCAACCTTCTCAAGACCCTGGGGCGCGAGTCGGGTGGCGTCTACTTGATGGCCACCTTCTTCCGGCTGCGCGTCCAGCCGCTACGCGCTCGCCCCCACCCGATGTGGGCAGTCGAGGGTGTCAGCGACCAACCGCTTGACGACGAAGAAGTGGAGACCAAGGTGAGGGGCATCAGCAGCCTTCGAGCCGCGGACCTCTGCAACGTCAAGTGTCCGGTCGCTGCGTACGGAGGAGCGAACCCTGTTCCTGAGGTGAGTTTTTGCATTGTTCTCTTCGTTGCTGGTTTTCTTGATCTTCTTTTTCTTGATTCGACTCTGCTTTGTTTGCTTCAGGGTCGCTCTCTTCTTTCAGCCTTCCTCCTCTCCTTGAGAACGGACCTCACGATGAGTCGAAGTTTGTGGAGGAGGAGGATGACGATGAAGACATTCCGTCCGCTATTTCTCCTAACGAAGAGGTGGAGGATGACGATGATGAGGAGGAACCCGCACGGAAGAGGCAGAAGCGGCGAAGTGGTGGCGACTCTGCGACTGCTTCGTCACCCGCGAAGGATGCCGATGTTGACTTGGAGGAGGTTGGCATGTCCTCGTCGGGTGTGCGGTCCCAGGACAACTGGGACGAACCATTGGCTGCTCCTCCGGTCAGTTCTGCACCTCCGCGTGGGTTTGCGCGGATGTCGTCCGTCTCCCTGGGGAGCTATGATGGCGACGAGGCCACCGGGTGAGTTCCTTTTCTTCCTTCTTCGTCGAGTGCGCTTTCGAGTTGCTGGATTCGAGTTGATTTTTTCATTGATTTTGCTCTAGCAACCGCTCTGGCAGCGCCCACTCTCCTCCTCACGAAGTTGAGCACACTTCTGCTCCCTCGACGGAGTTGGTGACGCGGGTGTTGGTCGAGGAGCGCGCGCCGGCTGGCGGCTTCACGGCTCCGAGTCGTGCTCCCCCATCGACTTCGGAGGATGTCGACCTTCTGGACCACGTAAGTCCTTTTCCTTGTTATTGCAGTCCTGAAATTTCATCGGGTGCGCGAACAGTGCTCCGGATAGGAGTAGCCCCCGAAGGTGTGAGTGGCTAGTATAGTCGCCCGCAACTTTATAACTTCTTGTTGTTTCTGCAGCCATACTACCGCCAACAGCTTGAGGCAGCCGCTGCCTATGTTTGTCTGGAGAAGGAGAGGGACGAGCTGCGTACCTCTCTGGACCAGGCTACTAAACGGGCTGAAGAGTTGGAACTGAAGCTTCAGGCTCAGGCGGATCTTGCGAAGGCCCTGCACGAGTCCCAGGAGCGCGAGCGTATGCGGGTCGTCCGGGAAAAGACCGAGGTCGACCGCCTGCTCTCACTTGCCGGCGCCCTTGGAGGTAAGTTTTCGGCTTAGCGCCTACTTTGTCTTTGCTTCTTTTTCTTTCTGTTGATTTGCGACCTCTCGTTTCAGACAAATGTGGCGGCGCTCCTCCGGAAGGCTCGTCCAGCGACAATGTCGACTTGGCCACCGCGGTCGGGTTTCTCGACCGCGTCTGCGCGTATGCATCCGCTGCGTTGCAGAAGTCGTCGTCGGCGCTGCAGAAGTCGATTGGAGCGCTCACGACTGTGCACCGGAGCATCTTTTCGAGCGACCCGCCGCCGACTGCCGTCGATGCCCTCACGGCGCTGTTTGAAGATGAAGCGACTACCCTCGCCGACTTCACTCGGACGAAGACGGTACGCGGCTCCGAGCTCACCTTCCAGCTTCTGCTAGGCCATCAAGTAGCTGGCGATTTCGAGAAGGTTGTCAGCGGCTTCCCGCGAAGGTCCGATGGCCGGACCGCGTCCCTTAGCGGGGTGAAGCCGCAGGCTGCACAGCTAGCTGTGAAGCTTGTGGCCACTTTCGAGAGGGCTCTTGCCAAGGCAACTGAGGCGGCTTCTCGGAAGAGTCGCTCCCGGTCGTTGTCGGTGGTTTAGGAGCTTTTGTAGTGTGGGTCCTTTTAGTCGCAAGAACTTGTACTTCATTCTGCAGCTTGTAATGACCTTTATTTTGTCGGGTCTTCTGGCCTTGGAACCTCTTTTATTCTAAATTATAATTTCTTTCCCTTCAACTGTTGTCTGGCTGAAGAGTCATTTGGCTGAATTGACATTGCATATTCGTGACAGACTGACACGCATGAGGCCACTTCTGCCGCTGCGACGACTCGAGCGAGTGGCGAGGGAGGTTCTCGCTCGACTGCAGCATGGCGTCGTCGTCGATCAGCACCCGTTCCACAGCGAAGCGTGAATGACCAGCGGTTGATCACCTATATGAGGAATAAGGTGGTTAGCCTTGAAGCTAGTCTGAAGCTTGCTGAGTTGGAGCTGGAGCGTACCAAATCGCATCCCACTGCAGGGTTTTCCCAGCGCGAGGAATTTTTTCTTGGCGAGATTGATTTGATCAGCCGACAGCTGCAAGGTTGGTAGCATTTGTGGCTTGCTTTCTTCCTTGAAGCTTGCTTGTTATAGCTTGTAACTTCTGGATGTAGATGTGAACCCGGATTGGCAGGCTGAGCAGGCTCGTGTTGAAGAGCGGGTCACCCGAGAGGCGACTGATATTCCTACGAGGCTCGCCACTTCTGGTCGAACAAGTCGAGAGGGCAAATCCTCGCGCGCATGCTTGATCGAACTTGGGGGGCTGCCTTTCTTCTTGAAGGTTGCCGGAAGGCCCTCTGGCATATCCACCGTGTGTACTTCCCACACAATGGGCAGCCGCATGGGATGGCCGCCTTGCTGGAGAGGTTCCGCGAAGGTGATGCGTTGAAGGAGGTAGTCCACGCGCAACTCGTCGCTGGGTCGAATGGGGCGCTGGCGTACGTCCGGCTTCATCGGCCGAACCTTCCTCTTGAGAGGGCGCTCGGCGGCCTGCCCGGTGACGATGACTACGCCGACACCTTGGCGGTACTCGCCAAAGGGTTGAACAGGTCCAAAAGCTGAGTGAGCGCCTTGTAGGGCCACTCGACGCGCCAAAGGATGAGCCTGCAGAATAGGGACACCAATGTTCTGTTGTACAGGATTAGTCATAGGAGGCAGATTTGCCAAATGTAAACATCAATGTATTAGATATGGGGAGTGCCCGAGTAAGCAAGTTAAAACTGTTTGCTTTACTGTGCGATTATCTATGGTGCTCCTTCGAATGGACTTAGGGCGACTTAGTGCTAGGTCTTGTGCGACGTGGCTCGGGTACATTGAGCGCGAGTCGTGGACCTGTGCGGCGCAGCCCCCGAGCACCTTGGGTAGCGGCCGTGGCTTTGTCGTGGACCTGTATGGCGCAGCCCCCGAGTGTTTCGAGTGGCGTCCTAGGATTTCAAGTTTTACCTGTAAAGCGCAGCCCCCGAGTGCTTCGAGTGGCGGCCTAGGATTTTAGTACTTGACCTGCATGGCGCAGCCCCCGAGTGATTCAGGTGGTGGCCTAGGATTTTATGAGTAGGTCCTGCATGGCGTAGCCCCCGAGTAGGTCGAGTGGTTGCCGAGGACTTCAAGTGATACCTGTGAAGCGCAGCCCTCGAGTGTGTCGGGCGGCGGCCAAAGATTGTAGGACTTGACCTGTATGGCGCAGCCCCTGAGTGGTTCAGGTGGCGGCCTAGGATTTTTCGAGTGGGACCTGCATGGCGCAGCCCCCGAGTGATTCGAGTGGCGGCCTAGGCTTATTTTTTCAACCTGTATGGTGCAGCCCCCGAGTTATTCGAGTGGCGGCCTAGGATTTTTGTTTCGACCTGTATGGCGCAGCCCCCGAGTGATTCGAGTGGCGGCCTAGGATTTTTGTTTCAACCTGTATGGCGCAGCCCCCGAGTGATTCGAGTGACGGCCTAGGTTAGTAATTGCCTTGACTGAGAAGGTAAAGTGAACATCTTTTTCTGTAAATCTTCTTTATTGATTCTCGCGAACAGGACGCCTCATTAAAACCCTTCCAGTCTCCTTAGGTACCCTGGTATGGGAAAGAGTGCGTCTGAAACCTGCCGCGTTGAAATGCTTTCCTTGGTACAATGATTTTGTCGACTAGGCGTAGAGCCGGCGAAGTTGCGCCATGTTCTACGGGTTGCTGCAGACTGCTCCCGTCTTTGAGTCCTTCAGATGGTAGGCTCCGTTGTTGATTGCCTCTGTCACAACATACGGGCCCTCCCATGGTGAGGCGAGATTGTGCACCTTCTTCTGCTTGAGGCCGAGGACCAGGTCGCCTGCTACGAATGCCCTTGGTCGCAACCACCTTCCGTGGTAGTTGCGCAGGTCTTGCTGATACACGGCTGACCGTGCTAACGCGTTGTCGCGCGCTTCGTCCAAGATGTCCGTGCTGTCTTCGAGTGCTTCTTCTACATCTGACTCATCGTAGGCGACCACTCTTGGCGCGTCGAATTTGATGTCGCATGGGAGAACCGCCTCTGCACCGTACACCATGAAGAATGGAGTGTACTGAGTGGATCTGTTTGGCGTGGTTCGCAAGCTCGAGAGGACTAATGGCAGTTCTTGGACCCACGCGCCTGCGGCGCATCTCAGTGGCACTCGCAGGCATTTCTTGATGCCGCTGCAGACTAGGCCGTTGGCTTTCTCGACTTGCCCATTGAACTGTGGGTGTGAGACAGATGCATAGTTGAGTTTGATGCCTTGATCTGAGCAGAAGTCTTTCAACTCTTTGGCTGTGAAGTTTGAGCCGTTGTCCGTGATAATCCCGTTTGGCACCCCGAATCTGAAGATGATGGATCTGATGAAGTTTACCGCTGACGATGCAGTCGAACTTGTGATGGGCACTGCCTCAATCCACTTGGTGAACTTGACATTTGCGACCAAGAGGTGAGTGTGCCCTCCGGGCGAGGATTTCTTCAGCGAACCTACCATGTCCAATCCCCATTGGGCGAAGGGCCAGGCTAGTGGTATTGTCTTGAGCGCCGACGCCGGTGCGTGTGGCTTGTTTGCAAATTCCTGGCACCCGGGGCATTTCTTTCTAGGTCTTATGCGTCTTTCATAGCTGTTGGCCAGTAGAACCCGGCTCGCAGTGCTTTGGGCACCAAGGCTCGACTGCTTGCATGATGCCCGCAAATACCCGCATGGATGTCGAGTAGGATGGCTTGGCCGTCTGCTGGGTCTACGCACCTTTGCAAAATTCCTGAGATGCTTCTCTTGTAGAGTTCCCCGTTGACGACGGTGAAACCTTTGGAGCGCCGGATGATGCGTTTTGCTTGGACTGGATCAGTTGGCAGCCTCTGGTGCAGTACGTACGCAAGGTATGGTCCTGTCCATGTAGCTTCGACCAGCATGACGTCGATGGGCTCTGTTTCCTTGCTCGGCGGGTTGCTGCTGCTCGTTGCTGGTGTGGAGGGTTTTGTTGCGGGTCGAGTCTTGATGGATCTCTGTGTGATGCGCTCGAGGAAGACGCCAGGCGGTACTGCTACTTTGTCTGAGCCCATGTTGGCGAGAGCGTCGGCTTCCTCGTTGCTATCGCGACCGATGTGCCGCAACTCGCAGCCGTCGAATGTGCCATCCAGCTGGTTGTACAGGTCTCTGTAGGCGATCATGTTGTCGGCGATGGCGTCGCAGGACTTCATGGTTTGCTGTACGACGAGGTAGGAGTCAGCGTAGATCATGAGGTGCGTGGCGCCGCAGTTTTTGGCCATCCGCATGCCATGGATCAGGGCCTCGTATTCTGCTTCGTTGTTGGAGGGTGTCGGGAAGTCCATCTGTAGAACATATTTTAGCTTGTCGCCTTTGGGGGAGATGAGTACGACTCCTGCCCCTGCTGACTTGAACTTCTTGGTGCCGTCAAAGTACATTGTCCATGCGTTGAACAAGTCAGGGACATCTGGTAGCTGGGCTTCTATTCACTCGGTGGTGAATTCCGGGAGGACTTGGGCCTTGATAGACTTCGGGTGAGCGTACTTCAGCCCCCAGGGTCCTAGTTCGACAACCCACTTGGCGACTCGTCCTGTCGCGCGTTGGTTTGTGAGGATTTCTGCTAGGCCAGAGGAGCTTACCACCGTGATCGGGTGCTCGGAGAAGTAGTGGACGACCTCCCTGGAAGTCATGAAGACTCCGTATGCCAGCTTCTGGTAGTACGGGTAGTTCTGCTTGGACAGTGTTAGAACTTCGCTGAGGTAGTAGACTGGCCTCTGGACAGGATGACTATGCCCTTCTTCTTCCCGTTCAACCACGAGTACTGTGCTCACCACCCTGTTTGTCGCTGAGACGTATAGGTATAGCGGCTCGTTCTCTAGTGGTGCTACCAGGATTGGGGAAGTCGTCATGGTCTTCTTAAGCTGGTCGAATGCCTCTTGTGCTTCTGCTGTCCACTCGAACTTGTCCGTCTTTTTCATCAGTTGGTAGAAAGGCAAGGCCTTCTCCCCCAACTTACTTATGAACCGGCTAAGAGCTGCGACTCGGCCGGCTAATCGTTGCACTTCACAGAGCTTGGTGGGTGCTGGCATCGTGAGTATATTTTTCACCTTCTTGGGATTTGCTTCGATTCCTCTTGCAGAGACGAGGTACCCTAGTAGCTCTCCGGTTGGCACGCCGAAAACGCACTTTTCTGGGTTCAGCTTGATCTGATTTGCGTCGAGCGCCGCGAAGACCTTGCGCAGGTCGGCGACTAGGGTGTCTTCCTTTCAGGTCGTGACGACGATGTCATCGACGTAGACTTGGACAATCTGCCCGATGAGCCCTTTGAGGCATGCTTGTGTCGTGCGCTGATACGTTGCGCCAGCGTTCTTCCACCCGAAGGGCATTGTCTGGTAGCAAAAGACACCGTCGGGTGTGATAAACGCCGTTTTTTCTTCGTCTTCAACTTTCAGTCTAATCTGCTGGTAACCTGATTAGGCGTCCAGAAAGGACAGGCGTTCGCAGCCTGCTGTCGAGTCGGTGATCTGATCTATCCACGGGAGCGGGAAATGGTCCTTGGGGCAGCATTTATTGACGGCGGTGAAGTCGACGCACATGCGTAGCTTCTTCGTCTTCTTCTTCTCTATTAGTACAGGGTTGGCGACCCAGTCTGAGTCCTTGATTTCTCGGATGAACTTGGCGTGTAGCAGTCGGTCGATTTCTGCGGTGATCGTGTGTTGGGTCCGGAAAAACGTCTCATAGCCTGTTTGACGGGTCTGGCGTCCTTATGAACTTTTAAGGAGTGCTCGGCAAGATTCCTGGGTATTCCTAGCATGTCAGAGGGTTGCCATGTGAAGATTTTCCGGTTCTCACTTAGAAACTCGACGAGCGCGCCTTCCTATGCGGTGGTCAAGCTTGAGGACACTTTGACCGTCTTGCTGCTGTCACTCGGATGGACTTGATGAGTTGTGGTATCGTCAGTCGTGTTGAAGGCGGCGTCCTTGGCTGGTTTCTTTCGGGGTGGGAAGATGGTCTTGTCGTTGTCGGCTGATATGGCCTTAAAGTGCTCTTCGACCCCGAAGAACTCAGAAATCCTGCTGAACTCGCGGTCGCAGCTGTTAGAGCGGTCGAAGTCGCCGCGTATAGTGATTACTCCTTTGGGTCCAGGCAACTTGATCATCACGTAGGCGTAATGAGGTACTGCCATGAACCTGGCGAAACTTGGGCGCCCAAGAATAGCATGATACTGTGACTTCCAGTCGACAACCTCGAAGTCGATCGACTCTTTCCTGAAGTGCTCGGGTGTCCCGAGTATGACGTCGAGTGTGATCGATCCCATGGGTGTGATTGCTTGCCCTGGTACTATGCCGTGGAATGTGGTCTCGAGCTCTGGCAGCTTATCTGTCGACTTGTTCATCCTTCTCAGGGTGTCGGCGAATATGATGTTGATGCCACTTCCTCCATCCATGAAAACCTTCTTCAGATTGTAATCTCCGATCAGGGCTTCAACGACTAGGGCGGCATGCCCGGGTCGAGGTACATCTTTTCGGTGTTCTGCCCTAGAGAACGTGATTGGCGTTTCTGACCCTTTCAGGTAGTTCGGCACTGCGGGTGGGCAAGTAGTAGCCTGTAGTACTTGGCGGGTTATGAGCTTCTGCGCCCTGTTTGAAGGGCGTCCTTTTTGTATCATATTAAGCTGTCCCCGCGCGGCTGGGTACGCGTCGTGTGCCATTGGCTCGGCTTCCTGTAGCTGCTGCTGGGAAAGGTGCCCGCTGCCTGTGTCGGGTTGTTGTTAACGGGTGCTGCCCGAATGGCGAGCTGCAGGGCCGGCTGCTGTGCTGGCACAGGGGTGATGATATTTTGCATCGCCTGGTAAATCTTGCGTGCTTTGCGGCAATCTTTCAATAGGTGGTTGGCGCCCCACTTGCCCGTTTCCAGGCTGCGGAACAAGTGATGCTTGCAAGGTTGCATCAGCTCCTCTGCTGGGGTCAGCGCGCGCTTCCACTCGCGTTTCTGGCCTCCGTCATTGCGGCTAATGCTGCCGCTGCTGCGGTTGTATTGTCCTGGGTCGGACTGCCGACCCTGGTCGTTGGTTCGACTGTACTGGCGCCCTTCATCATAGTGGCGACTGCTATCGCGTGCATCATCACGGGGGGTTTGACATCCTGCCGCTACTAGCTCGATCGAGTCGAGGTTGGTGAAACGTTGTTTCTTCTTTTGGCGTCCATCGCGCCAGTTACTTGTTCCGGCTTCGTTCTTTGGAGAGGTGTCGCGGACGTAGTCCTCTCCCTCGGCCCACTGGTTGGCTATCTTCATGAGCTCGATCGTGGTCTTCGGCTGGAGCCTACCAAACTCTTCGCGGAGGTCGCGGCGAGCGACGCCATGCATGAACGCGTCCATCACCCGGTGTTCTGAGACGGGTTCCATGGTGTTGTGGAGGAGTGTCCACCGTTGGATGTATGACCGGAGCGACTCATCTCTTCCTTGCTTACAGGCTTGCAACTCGATGTAGGTTGTCGGCCTTGCATATGTTCCAGAGAAACTTTTGATAAAGGTATCTTGGAATTCTTCCCAGGTCTTGAAAGAGTCCTCGGGCTGGCTGGTGAGCCATCCGCGTGCCGAATCCGTGAGCATGAGCTGGATGTACTGCATCGCTGTGGTCGATGTCCCACCTTGATAGGTACAGGCAATGAGGTAGTCTTCGAGCCAGAGGCGCGGGTCTTGCTTTCCGTCGTACCTGGATGTTCCTGCTGCTAGCTTGAAGCCCTTCGGCATGCGGGTGTCGCGAATGTTGAAGCTGAAACATGCGGCACCGCACGGCTCGAAGTTGCGGTCGGCCTGCTCATATGGGTTCGTCGTGTCAGTCGAACGCTGGCTGCGGTTGCGGTCTACCGTCCTTTGCGTGATGACGTTGCGAAGGTCTTCGCCTAGTTGTGGCTGTCGTAGTGGTTGTGCTGCAGGATCGTGAGCTTGGCGTTCTTGTTCTTCGCGTGCCCGGTTGCTTGGCGCCCTGTTAGCCAGGGCTTCCTCGATTGCCTTCATGGACATGATATGTTTCTTGTGGAGAAGGGCTCGTGCCTCTCCCTCCGGTGGCTGGGTGAGCCGAAGGTACGTTTCGACTGCCATGATGCAAGTGTCCGCCGTTTTTGGGACGGGTATCCGTTTTCGTCCTCGGTGACGAAGGATGAGTCAAGGTGGCGGGTGATCCTGGCTCGATCGGCTTCCGTCATGAGGGGAACATGGGCTCTGCGCCGCCATCCTCCTTGGCTGACCTCGGTGGAGGAAGTGAACGAGTAGGCGGCCCTCCTGGCGCTTGACGCGTCCGCGTCCCTCTTGCGCCGGATGAGTTCGGCTTTCTCGGCGCATAGTCGTTCGCCTTCCTTGCGTAGCAAGTACTGGACTGCCAGCTGATCCTCCCGAGGTGCGTCGGGTAGTGGAAACGTGCCGTCGTCAACGTGCTTCATGGCCATGATCGCCATGTCGCGCGTGATTGTGAGTCGAGTCGTCTGGTCGGGCATGACCACCTCCAGTGGGTATGCGGGTTCGTCGTTGCCTTCTGGAGGTGCTGTGCCGGCCATGAAGACTTGCGCGGGGTAAACCTCGGTAGGGGTGTTTACGCTGCCGCTGCTGCTTCCGTCATCCGAATCTTGCTCCGGATCGAAAATTGCTGCCACGTGGCGGGCGGCGCAGCCGTTGTTGCGTCTTCTCGTGATCTTTGCAGGAGTCGTGGAAGGTGATTTCGCAGTCGCCGGAGCGAGTGCGATTGGCTTGGGGTAGACTTGATGGGTTCACGAAGATGCGTGCGACGTGGCTGTCGGCAGCACGTTCTTGGTCACACGTGCGGGTGCGATTGATGCAATCGTGGTCGAGGTAGATCTTGGTTTTGTCGGCCGTGTGATCGAGGTGGTTGAAGTAGACTCGATCTGCATGGGTGCTGTCGAAGTAGTCGATGTAGTCGAAGTAGAATCGATCTTTGCAGTTGTAGCAGATGCGACTCCCGCGATAGACGACGGCGGGTACGGCGCGCGGGTGGCCGATGCGGGTGTCACCGCCGAGCGTGGTATGGTCACCGCGGACCTGAATACTCCACGACTGTCGACGAAACAGTATATGGAGCCAAAGGTGATGTGTATACCTTCGTATAGATCGGCGTACACCGAGCGGCGGGCCGGTGGGTGGAAGGCGTACTCGAAGGAGCCGACGCGGATGGGCTCCCGGGTGGTGCAGACGTCGATCTTCATTGCGGATTGAGCCGGTGCGACCATGATTCCAACGCTTGTTCTTTCCCACAGACGACGCCAATTTACGAGGGTGTAACTCGACAAATCCCTGGGATGTCCACCCCGGGTTGATTGAGGGGGAGAGAGAAGCGTTGGTGATCACGACGGCTGACAAGCGGGGCGATTTACCCAGGTTCAGGCTCCCGGAGGATAACACCCTACTTCCTGCTGGTCTGATATTGATGGCGAGTAGCGATTAGAATGGCGAGATTGCGATCTCGCTAGGGTTTGTGGTGGCGGCTATGAGCGTGTCCTTCAGACGAGCAACCCTCGTGGCCTTTATAGGTAGGCCAGGTCTCGGGTGATCGATGCCGTATCGCAATTACAGATATGGCAGGTTATGCGACCTCACCGACTAGGACTAGGTCACACGATACCCCTAATGGGCCTTCTGTGGGCCTTCGTAAGCTTGGCGCGGCCCAGGTATCCTCACCGTGGGATAGTCGAAGAGTAGCCCCACGTCACAGCACCCCACCCATCTGGCCCACATGTCATGGACCCGAGGCAACCATCCACCACTCCCCTCTCTTCTTTTTCCTCTCCCCCAACCGGAGCTCACTCCCCTCTCTCCCACTGTCCAAACCTCGTCACACTCCGACCACACCCCTTCTTACTCTCTCCCACCGCCCATTCCAGCCAGTAGAAAACGGTTTAGCCGCTCCCCTCTCTCTCCTTGTCCGGAGAACTCTAGATCGGGCCTTGAGTTAAAACTCCACCCCACGCCCTCCCCTCTCCTCACTTCTTCCCTCCCGAGACTCACACCAAACCCCTCTACTCCCCCACGAAGCCCACCCTGTCCCCGTGTCCTCTGTTGCTCGGAATCGACCGACAAACCCGAAGGTTGCCGCCGGCGAAAGCAGGCCGTAGCTACCGTTCTAGCCCTCCATTTCTCACCATTTCTGGTTCCCCGAGCTCCCCTTTCCGAGGGCTACCTAACCCCCATCCCCGTTTTTCTTCTAGGCGTCCGAGAGTGTCGCCATCGTCCACGACCCGAGGAGCACCAAGCCGCCGTCGCCATGGTTCTCGTCGATGCCTGCACGATCTGAAGGCACCCCCCGAGCTCGCCGTCCCCTTCTCCACCATTCTCGACCCCGCCATCAAACCCTAGCCGCCCGAGGTGAGCGCCTCGTTGTCACCACCTTCCTCTCCCTCTCTGGCTCGTCTCCTTGCCCGCGCGAGGTTGAAGACGACACGCTGGCCGTCGATCTTTCGATCTACGGTTGCGTTTGAACGCGCCTGGTCGTTGACCGTTTTCCGCGCGGCGCGCGCGGCCTCGCCTAGTTGGGCCAGCCCAGCTTCGCCCCCGTCCTCACCCGCGCAGCCCTCGGCCAGATCTGGCCCAGATCCAGCCCATCTGCGTTTTTTTCGTTTAAATCTTTTCCCTGTTTTATTTTTCCAGAAAAGTAATAGCCTAGCTTTTATTCATTTGTGGTGCATCTGTGCATGCTAAATTCGTGAAGTAGATTTTTTAGCATAGCTATTTGTTTTCTTAACCATGTGGCACTAGACTTTGTCCAAACTATGTTTTCATGTGTGTGCTATAAAAGATCTTGTACAAAGTATTATTTTCACAATTTATTAATAACTTGAGATTTATAAATCCAAATCATGCAAACCTTGGCTCTCTGGAAATCCTATGAGAATGCCTACCTAGATCTATAAGCCATGCATGCAGGAGATGTTTCTAACTAAAGATAAATTAAGTTTAAGAATGACACCAGTAGCTATTTGGTGATTTTTAATTCATTAAATAAAATAGTTTTTGGAGTAAATCCAATAGGATGTGGTAGATATGAGTGGTAGGTTTCATATCCTATAAGGGTAGAATTTTCCAGTGTATATTTCGTGCCTGGTGAATCAGTTCCTTTAACAGTAGGTTATTCCTCATAAAAATGTATATTTTTATTCTCTGAAAATAGTGTGTGTCTAGTTTTGATTGTTTGAGCTACACCTGTCCATACAAATATGTTTGGAGTATTTTTGCGGGGTATCCACAAGTTTTTTCTAGCATGCCACACTAGTTTGGCACCAAGATAATTTATATTTTCATCTGTGCATATAATGGTCAGAAGTTTACTTTCCTTTAAATCTGGGATAACTTCAGCTAGGTTTATCCAAATTAGGTGAATCAAATTTCTACGGAAAGATAAAATTCATATATTTCCAGAGAAATTAACTTTGCATGGAGGAGATCTATAAAACAGAAACTACATTCTTTTTGGTTTTGACATCACTAGCTTTTAGATGATTTTTAGTTTTTCTGTTTGGAAGTAGTTTTTGGTGCACAACAAATTTTCAGAGTTTCCTATAGTACCCAGGAGTAATGTGGTAGAAGTGTTTCTTTTTATGAACAGTACTCTAGAAGTTATGCTTTTCCATCTAAATAACACCATAATAACTATTTAAATGTACTTATGTTTTCTGTTTTTGGATGAAAGCAAGTTTATGACTAAAATTTGTCAACTTTGTAATCCAGACCTAAACTAAACTCTTACACTTGTCTTTAAAACATTAATAGTGTTGTGGTCTTTTCCTTGTGTGTGGTTAGCATAATCCATTTTATGCCATAGTGTAGCACTATATGCTTGGTGTTTTGTTTGTGATTATGTTTATGATTGGGTGAATCCCTCCAGTGGGTGGTTCTGTTTTGAAATGTTTGCTGTTTGTTCTTTTACTTTATATTATTGTCAACACGCATTTTTGGATTTACTCTAGTTTCGTTATTCCTTTCATGTTATGGTAGATCCGCAAGCAGAGGAGGAGCAGAACGTGGTAACTGAGCACACCTTCGAAGAAGAGCCAGACCAGGGACAATGCTTTGAGCAAGGAAAGCCACCTCACCACCATATGCAATCCTATTATTTACAAAGCATGTTTTGATTTGAAAATAAAATAATGCAGGTTTTACTTATTTTGTGGCACCTTGCCACCCGAAAACTATTTTACAAAATATTGTTTGGCTAAAGTTATCTACTAGAATACCATATGTATTACAAAATAAGTTTTGACTTGATGAGCCTTGTTGTTGAAGGCTCTATCAAGGAGATTAAGTTTTCTAGTAGTCTACCAATATCTTCTCACCTCAAAAACTATAGGATGGGACCCTGTTTGATAAAACGGTTTTTTTGGAGAAAACCTGAGCTGCTGGGAGCACTCGACAAGCAAGTGTTTATTAAAACCGAGTTGCTGGGTGCAATCGAAAAGGTTTGCGAAAACCCGATCTGCTGGGAGTAGTCGAAGAAGGAGATGTTTTTGAAAAACAAAGTACAGCCCTAGCAGCCGCTCGAACAATTAACCCGTGCAACCACACTACCTGACATGGGTAGGGCTTAGCAGGAAGCTTGTCTGTTTTAGTATTGTCGCTCTCATACTCTCTATGGGGGATGGGCCCTCGAAGCCGGGTTGTCGTCTGTACGAGACAATACACATGTGAATGGACTCGCGCCGGCCGATTACGGCGGGTCTCCTGCCGTGGCGGTGTGGCGTCCCGAGGAAAGACAAAGAGGTCTAGTGCAGCACACAGTGCCGGGGAGAACAAACCTACCAGGAGGCCCTGATACTAGGGTGGACATAGTGAAAACTTTTGATCTGGTTATCCAGACCACCGCATGCTGTCGTATGACGGGTCGTGGCAGACACGGCGGGAGGACCGATTGGTGCGGGTAAAGTGTGAACCTCTGCAGAGTGTAAATCTATTCGAATAGCTGAGTCCTCGGTCATGGACGGTTGGAAAGGCCACTGATATAGGCGTATGGGCATTTTAGATTTAAAAAGGAAAGTGTTTCTCGGAGGAAAACAAGGATGCAACAAGGTGGTACCTGGGAGGTACGGAATTTGGGTGAGGATGGTTGACCTCGGGGAGACACCCAGTCCAATCTCAAGTCAGGAAAAAGGGTTACCCCTATCCTAGTGTTTTGTCAAACTTTTACAAAAGAAAGTTTTGAACTTGGATATGTCCTTTCTATATCTAAGAGAAGAGAATTCTATCTCTAGATGTTATCTTCAACAAAGATATAGAGATGTCGTATTCTTTACGTCGGAAGATCATGGTGTTCGAAAATTAAGCCCCATAGTTGTATACAGGAGCTATCCTAGTTTTCGAAAACGCTTTACTTGGATCTCCATGAAAATTGAAACCTAGAGGTGGTCTTGCGAGTATGTAATTGTACTCATTCGGCTTTGTCCCTGGATATTCAAATGTCCAGATTACAACGATGAGGCCTTCATCGAGGAAGAGGTGTACGACGACGACTTCGCCACTTAGTTGTCACCGGTCAACTGCATTTGTGGGATCAGCGTCCGGAGGTGAAAGGGGCCAACGCTAGCCACGAGCTTCCGCTATCTTAGATTAATTCCGTCCTGCGCGACGAGGTTTGCAGACTTGGTCGTATGACCATTTATGTGTTGTAAGACTTTTATTCGTACGACTTGAATGATATAACTATTTGGTACCAATGATGGTTATGTGATTGCGATGCACTGATCATTGGGATCGTGATCTTTTACATAACGTGGGCATCTCGGACTTGTTCCGAGGGGTCCTTACACTTTATCACACACTTGTGCTCATGTTATACCACCATATCATTTATAGTCATCACTTGTGCTCATGTTATAGCACCATATCATTTATGATCATCATTTGTGCTCATGTTTAGCACTTGTACTCCATATGAGAGAGTTTTAATGTCTTAGTTGCATAACTATGTGGGGACCTTTACACTATAGAACTTGGCTTGTATATTCCAATGATGAGCCTCCTAAAAAATTCTCTAGGTCTTCGTGAGCAAGCAAGTTGGATGCACCCCCACTAGTTCCATTGGAGAGCTTTCATATACTTATAGCTCCATGTGCATCCGTTGTGTGGCAGTCACTACTCCTTGCATAGCTTCGATTATATATAGCGTACCTGCACTTTAAATAAGGCAGATACCTGTGTATAGTGCAAATCCCTGGATCGATTCGTTTGCACACACAGTTTACGATGTAATATCACAACAAATTATCAATTTTATTACATCGATGATCCAGACTTACAAAATATTCGATACATGTTGCATAGCATAAAGCTAGCATGGAAAAAGTGCACAGCGGAAATACAATAGCAGTGGGTCTCCAACAACTGCCTGTTGCCACAGGCGAAAACATGTTGGTTGTAGACTCGAAATCCCTTAACGAAACCTCACTCGTCATTTGAATAACCTGTAACAAATATTTTTTTTGCAACAGAGTGGGTCAGATTCCATTAAAAATGGAGTCTGGCAAGTGACACTATGGTGGACACTTAATGGAATAACTCTATAGCCTATATGCATATTTGGCTGGTGGAGTTTCAAGGCTATTTTGCATAAAGCCAGTTTTGCCTAACTCTTTGTAAAACAAACTTATTAACATCATAATTGGCAACACTGGCAAGTTCCAGTGAACCAAAAGATATCACGTCCTTAGGTGTACCCTCAGGTGAAAACCCCCACATTCAATGGTCCTAAGTATAGTAGAAACTATCTCAGGTGAAAACCCCCATGAACATGGTCCTGAGTAGTCCACTGTTGTCTATCAAAATTTTATTAAGAAATTAGAATGTTGGGATTCCTCCATGTTCCTTGATCAGCTGTAGTCTTTACTTGGAATACTTCTCCTTGCGTCCTTCACAATCTTCTCCATTTATTCCTCACATCCCTTTGTTCCTGGGTAGCCTTCCACAAGTGTGCTCTCAGGTGAAAACCCCCACGTTCACGATCCTAAGTATAGTAGAAACTATCTTAGGTGAAAACCCTCATGGACATGGTCCTGAGTAGCCACTCAACATAAAGCAAACAACAAATCCACCCAGATGATTCATTAACTTTGTGATGTGCACTCCCAGGTGAAAACCCCCACATACTATGATCCTAAGTATAGTAAAGACTATCTCAGGTGAAAACCCTCATAGACATGGTCCTGAGTAGCCACTTAAGATTTTGTAAAACCTTTCATCAATTGCATAGCATCAAAATTCTACTAAGTCATTTCATAGGTACCTAGACACAATGGAACAGGGAATTCTAAAGTCTTGCATAGCAAATCTACTAATTCCTACACATGCAATGCATAGAAATTACTTAGGAATTTTATGGGGGTGTGCCACTTGCCTTGGCAACAAGAAGAATAGTAACAGCAACTGCAACTGTTGTCGTTTCCCTCCGAGATTTCTAACACATCAAACAAAACACACATAAACATACTAACAAGTAACAATACAAAAATATGTTATGCATGATGTGCAAAATACTTAGAGAAAACGCTAAGTCTATTCTTCAAGGTGATCGACAATTATCAACAACTCTTTGTAAATTGGATATTCACTATAGTGAGAAAGACAGACACCCGGCCAGCCACTTAAGTTTGTGGAACATATCTCATGTATGTGGACATGTAAGGTTAGTTTCCAGGCCGCTTCATCTCACTATGCCGCTAGGATCCAACAAACTTCAAGATGGCAATAACATGATCAAAAATTGTTTTAAGTCAAGATTAGGGAATATAGAAGAAAATGATGTAGGTTATCTTCCAGGCTTCATCTCCAGACTTGTAGTATTCTCCTTAGTGATATCTTGATCACCATGTCTTAGAGAGAAGAAAGAAAAAGAGAAAGAAAAACTTAGAGAATAGAGGGGGTTGGTCTTCTTGGACTTCTTCTTGATTTTTCTTCTAAGTGTTTCTACTTCCTGGAGATTCTTCTGGAGTCTTGTTTTGGCTAAGTCCTTCATTGGTCTTCTAGCTCCATGTTGAAAATCCTGAGTGTCTAAGTGCATAGCACTTAACCAAAAATGCTAAGTTGAAAATATTCCTAACTTAGAGAAAATAATGGAGGAGTTTTTCCTATGAGGAGAATAACTATATGTTAAAATATGTTATGCATGCAATGCTCTTTTTAATCATAATAAACATCATACAAAATTTGTGATATTTATAAAGTATGCATTAGGCTATAAATTTATTTTAATTATTTCCCAATTTTGGAAAATATAATAAAAGGAATTAGATGTAAGATCAAAGCTTTATGTGATTAAACTTTTATAATAAAATTTTATAAATGGTGTTAATGGACAGAGGGCATTTAATTAAAATTTATAGCAATTGCATTTAATCAAATTTAATGTTTCTATTAATAGTTATGTAAAAAATAGTCAAAGTATTCAAATTAAAACATACAACTATTAAATCATGAAAATAATATTCAAAATCATTTTATAAAAGAGGCATCATATTACAAATATTCCAAAGTTTATAAAACAATTTTATTTGCAATATTTGGATTTATAGATTTAAAGTTATGACAAAAATACTCAAATGCACCATTTGAAACTTGAATATTCTAAACTAAGTCAAACTTGAATATTCTAAACTACTCCGGTGACCCAACCGCGGCGGCGCCATCGCCGGCAATAGCCGTTCTACACGATTTAGTGGGGCCCGGGAAGAACGGATCATACCGAGGGAAGGGGAAGTGGCGGCGGACTCGGTGGCGAGGTTGGCGACGACGAAGTGCACGTCCTCGCCGGAGATCGCTCGCCGGAGTTGCTCCCGCAGGCGGCTTGCTTCGGGCGTGCACGGCTTTGACGCTCTGGCGCATAAACAAATACTACACCGTGTCAAAACGATGCACAAGGCGAAGGGAGGAGAAAGGAACAAAAAGAATGGCACGGGGAGTCCTGGACTCGCCGGAAATGGAGGTCGTCGCCGGCGGCCGTGGCGGAGTTTCGTTGTTTCTTACGAGCAGCCCGGTGGATCCCGAGCTTTGGTTTTGGGGGCAAAACGAAGAGGGTGTCGAGGGCTTTAAGTAGGCGTGGTCACGGAGAAGTAATCGCGTCTTTGATGGCCGGATTTCATCGATTTGAAACGAGCGTTTCCGGCGGAGTCGTGGGCGTGGTCTCCGGATGGAGATTGAAGACGAACCTGACGTGTGGGCCCCACACGTCAGTGTGTGTGTGTGAGAGAGAGAGAGAGAGAGCAGGCTGGGCCGCTGCTGGGCTGGAAGGTGTTGCGCGTGCAGGAGGTAAGAGTTGGGCTTCGGCCCAAAAGCTCGGAGGGCTGACCTCGTCTATTTTTTTTTTTCAAAGATTTTCTGTTTTAAATCTTTTGAATTTGAAATAAATTCATAACTTTATCAAAACTATTCAGAAAAATCCATAAAAATACTTTTTGAAAAGCTTATTAAAAAAGAGCTTTTTGGTAGTATTTTTGACTGAAATAAAAATTAATACAATGGAATATTTTAGAAAATACAATTAACATATTTATGGAAATAAAACCTATTTAAACCTATAAATGAATTTTTTATTATTATTATTTAAGCCCTATGTGATTTAATTAACATGATGAACGATGAGATGCATGAATGCATGAAGGCAATGCTTAAAATTTCTTTTCCAAAGAAAAAGTACTTAAATGTTTTCAAAAGTTTTAAATTTTTGTGATTTTTAAACATTCCAAAATATAGGGATGTTACAGACTACCACCCTTAAAATGAATCTCGTCCTCGAGATTCGAGAAGGCTAGCAAAAGGTTCTGTCTGGGTATCGGGTTGGGCTACCACCCTTAAAAGAAATCTTTGTTGGTATTGAAAACTTCAATATGAAAGCTTGATTCAGAATGTACCATTTACTTCTTCCACAGTGATGTGGTTCACATATCCTTTATCGAAAGGATTTGACTTAGCAGCTTCTTCGGCCCTCTTCTTTGCTGGGCAGTCATTGGCGTAATGACCCTTGTTCTTGCATTTGTAACAAAGCACCTGACTGGTATCTCTGTGTTCAGGATTTGGACGGCGATGTCCATTGTTATGGTTATGGCCAGCAAATCCATTTCCTTTATGGTCTCCATTGCTTCCCTTGGATCCACCATGGTGATCATGATGCTTGTGGTGACTTCCTCCATTATGGTGATTCCCATGTTTGTGGCCACTGTTCACATCATGAACAAGGTGCTTCTTGAATGAGGGTTCAGAGGAGTGTTTGTCCATCCTCCTCTTCCTATTTTCAGCTTTCTTTATGCTATCTTCAAGGGTGATTGCTTGATCTAGAAGTATCTGATAGTTTGGTGCGTACGCAACTGTCAGAGGTATCTTCAGCTCATCACTAAGTCCATTGAGAAATTTTGACTTCCTCTTTGCATCTGTGTCAATGTCCTCAGGCGCATATCGAGACAAGGAATGGAAGTCATCCATATACTCCTTAAGACTTCTGTTTCCCTGACGCAGATTGCGAAACTCATCCCGTTTAAGATTCATAATTCCCGTGGAGACATGAGCATTACGAAATCCTTCCTTGAATTCCTCCCAGGTCAAGGTGTCCAATGGGTGAGTAATCTGATAAGTTTCCCACCATTGGGCAGCAGGTCCTTCAAGTAGGTGTGCGGTAAACCTAACTTTCTCAGCGTCATCACATTCAGTTGTCACCAGATCCTTTTGTACAGAGCGTAGCCAGTCATCAGCCACCATTGGCTCTGTTGCATTCGAGAACTTGTTTGGTCTAAGCCTCAGAAATCTGGTAAGCATGTCCACTTGGGGAGGTGGTGGTGGTGGAGGATTGTTGTTGTTGTTATTGTTGCTTGCTGCAATAAACTAAGTCATCATAGTCATCAGCTGAGCTTGAGCGGCCATTATTTGCTGCATGGCATCATTGTTGTTGTTGTTGTTGTTGTTTCCAGGAGCACGGCGGGGAGGCATCTGTGGGTTTTAGCATAGATGAGTAAAAGATAGACAGATCTAGGGGAAACATTCCTACCCATACAAGCAATTGACACAAACAACCACAATCATTAAATTTCCAAACATGTTTTGAGAAAACCGAACTAATCGTTCTGTAACGAAACACCCGAGGTTCTGGAGAACACAAACGATGATACTGCCATACCACAATTTGATAGGTCAATACATCATTAGTATCTTGTTACTCTAATAGATAGGTGGTCTAGTCTATCTTTTTCTTGAGTGCTTGAAGTTCTTGTTCAACTTTCTTGGATATCTTAGAAGTATTGGCCGAATCCTGGTTCTTCAGTGGTCTTCCCTGCATGTAGAACTTCATGTTGGATTGAAACTTTTCCATATGAAGCAGTAGAATCAGACTTAGACTATTAAAACATGGTCATCTAGAAAAAGATAAGATGTTTTCAGAAGGTTGATAGTAGATAAGAGTATGAGAAAGACAAAATAAAAAGTTTTGTTTTTAGAAAACTGAATAAAATAGATTTTCAATCCTATGGTCCAAACCTATTTCTATCCAAACCTAGGGTTTCGAACCTATAGGCAACACAGTGCTCTGATACAATCTATAGCGTACCTGCACTTTAAATAAGGCAGATACCTGTGTATAGTGCAAATCCCTTGATCGATTCGTTTGCACACACAGTTTACGATGTAATATCATAACAAATTATCAATTTTATTACATCGATGATCCAGACTTACAAAATATTCGATACATGTTGCATAGCATAAAGCTAGCATGGAAAAAGTGCACAGCGGAAATACAATAGCAGTGGGTCTCCAAAAACTTCATGTTGCCACAGGCGAAAACATGTTGGTTGTAGACTCGAAATCCCTTAACGAAACCTCACTCGTCATTTGAATAACCTGTAACAAATATTTTTTTTGCAACAGAGTGGGTCAGATTCCATTAAAAATGGAGTCTGGCAAGTGACACTATGGTGGACACTTAATGGAATAACTCTATAGCCTATATGCATATTTGGCTGGTGGAGTTTCAAGGCTATTTTGCATAAAGCCAGTTTTTCCTAACTCTTTGTAAAACAAACTTATTAACATCATAATTGGCAACACTGGCAAGTTCCAGTGAACCCAAAGATATCAAGTCCTTAGGTGTACCCTCAGGTGAAAACTCCCACATTCAATGGTCCTAAGTACAGTAGAAACTATCTCAGGTGAAAACCCCCATGAACATGGTCCTGAGTAGTCCACTTTTGTCTATCAAAATTTTATTAAGAAATTAGAATGTTGGGATTCCTCCATGTTCCTTGATCAGCTGTAGTCTTTACTTGGAATACTTCTCCTTGCGTCCTTCACAATCTTCTCCATTTATTCCTCACATCCCTTTGTTCCTGTGTGGCCTTCCACAAGTGTGCTCTCAGGTGAAAACCCCCACGTTCACGATCCTAAGTATAGTAGAAACTATCTTAGGTGAAAACCCTCATGGACATGGTCCTGAGTAGCCACTCAACATAAACCAAACAACCAATCCACCTAGATGATTCATTAATTTAGTGATGTGCACTCCCAGGTGAAAACCCCCACATACTATGATCCTAAGTATAGTAAAGACTATCTCAGGTGAAAACCCTCATAGACATGGTCCTGAGTAGCCACTTAAGATTTTGTAAAACCTTTCATCAATTGCATAGCATCAAAATTCTACTAAGTCATTTCATAGGTACCTAGACACAATGGAATAGGGAATTCTAAAGTCTAGCATAGCAAATCTACTAAGTCCTACAGATGCATAGGAAAATAACTAAATCGTGCATAGAAAATACTTAGGAATTTTATGGGGGTGTGCCACTTGCCTTGGCAACAAGAAGAATAGTAACAGCAACTTCAACTGTTGTCGTTTCCCTCCCAGATTACTAACACATCAAACAAAACACACATAAACATACTAACAACTAACAATACAAAAATATGTTATGCATGATGTGCAAAATACTTAGAGAAAACGCTAAGTCTATTCTTCAAGGTGATAGACAATTATCAACAAATCTTTGTAAATTCGATATTCACTATAGTGAGAGAGACAGACACCCGGCCAGCCACTTAAGTTTCTGGAACATGTCTCATGGACGTGGACATGTAAGGTTAGTTTCCAGGCCGCTTCATCTCACTATGCCGCTAGGATCCAACAAACTTGAAGATGGCAATAACATGATCAAAAATTGTTTTAAGTCAAGATTAGGGAAGATAGAAGAAAATGATGTAGGTTATCTTCCAGGCTTCATCTCCAGACTTGTAGTATTCTCCTTAGTGATATCTTGATCACCATGTCTTAGAGAGAAGAAAGAAAAAGAGAAAGAAAAACTTAGAGAATAGAGGGGATTGGTCTTCTTGGACTTCTTCTTGATTTTTCTTCTAAGTGTTTCTACTTCCTGGAGATTGTTCTGGAGTCTTGTTTTGGCTAAGTCCTTCACTGGTCTTCTAACTCCATGTTGAAAATCCTGAGTGTCTAAGTGCATAGCAACCAAAAATGCTAAGTTGAAAATATTCCTAACTTAGAGAAAAATAATGGAGGAGTTTTTCTTATGAGGAGAATAACTATATGATAAAATATGTTATGCATGCAATGCTCTTTTTAATCATAATAAACATCATACAAAATTTGTGATATTTATAAAGTATGCATTAGGCTATAAATTTAATTTAATTATTTCCCAATTTTGGAAAATATAATAAAAGGAATTAGATTTAAGATCAAAGCTTTATGTGATTAAACTTTTATAATAAAATTTTATAAATGGTGTTAATGGACAGAGGGCATTTAATTAAAATTTATAGCAATTGCATTTAATCAAATTTAATGTTTCTATTAATAGTTATGTCAAAAATAGTCAAACTATTCAAATTAAAACATACAACTATTAAATCATGAAAATAATATTCATAAACATTTTATAAAAGAGGCATCATATTACAAATATTCCAAAGTTTATAGAGCAATTTTATTTGCAATATTTGGATTTATAGATTTAAAGTTATGACAAAATACTCAAATGCTCCATTTGAAACTTGAATATTCTAAACTAAGTAAAATTTGAATTTGGCAGTTCTAAAATATTTTACATGTCAAGGGCTTTCCAAATATATAAAAATATTTGAATTTGGCTAAAGAGATAAAAAGTAATGATAAAAACAATATGCACGGGGTTTTCAGTAAAACTGCCATTTAATTCAATTTAAGAAAATCGTAGAAAATCCTTCTGCCTACATGGATCTGACGTGGCGCTGAATGTGCGCCACGCGGCGCTGACGAGGCGCTGAGTCAGCGTACCGGTTTGATTTTAAAACGAAATAAAACATGGCCGTAGGATTTAGATCTAGCGGCTCAGATCTAAAGGATCAGAAGTGGGCGGCGCGGCCCACCGGAAACTACTCCGGTGACCTAGCCGCGGCGGCGCCATCGCCGGCAATAGCCGTTCTACACGATTTAGTGGGGCCCGGGAAGAACGGATCATACCGAGGGGAAGGGGATGTGGCGGCGGACTCGGTGGCGAGGTTGGCGACGACGAAGTGCACGGCCTCGCAGGAGATCGCTCGCCGGAGTTGCTCCTGCGGGCGGCTTGCTTCGGGCGTGCACGGCTTTGACGCTCTGGCGCATAAACAAATACTACACAGTGTCAAAACGATGCACAAGGCGAAGGGAGGGAGAAAGGAACAAAAAGAAGGGCACGGGGAGTCCTGGACTCGCCGGAAATGGAGGTCGTCGCTGGCGGCCGTGGCGGAGTTTCGTTGTTGCTTACGAGCAGCCCGGTGGCTCCCGAGCTTTGGTTTTGGGGGCAAAACGAAGAGGGCGTCGAGGGCTTTAAGTAGGCGTGGTCAGGGAGAAGTAATCGCGTCTTTGATGGCCGGATTTAATCGATTTGAAACGAGCGTTTCCGGCGGAGTCGTGGGCGTGGTCTCCGGATGGAGATTGAAGACGAACCTGGCGTGTGGGCCCCACACGTCAGTGAGAGAGAGAGAGAGAGAGAGAGAGAGAGAGAGAGAGAGAGCAGGCTGGGCCGCTGCTGGGCTGGAAGGTGTTGCGCGCGCGGGAGGTAAGAGTTGGGCTTCGGCCCAAAAGCTCGGAGGGCTGACCTCGTCTATTTTTTTTTTGTTCAAAGATTTTCTGTTTTAAAACTTTTGAATTTGAAATAAATTCATAACTTTATCAAAACTATTCAGAAAAATCCATAAAAATACTTTTTGAAAAGCTTATTAAAAACAGAGCTTTTTGGTAGTATTTTTGTCTGAAATAAAAATTAATACAATGGAATATTATAGAAAATACAATTAACATATTTATGGAAATAAAACCTATTTAAACCTATAAATGAATTTTTTTATAATTATTATTATTTAAGCCCTATGTGATTTAATTAACATGATGAACGATGAGATGCATGAATGCATGAAGGCAATGCTTAAAATTTCTTTTCCAAAGAAAAAGTACTTAAATGTTTTCAAAAGTTTTAAATTTTTGTGATTTTTAAACATTCCAAAATATAGGGATGTTACATTATAAGACTTCCTCTTGTCTAATGATCACTTGCAGCTTTGTGAGCCTTTCTTCCGTTGGCCTTCTAAACCTCCGTTAACATTCTCTTAGCCAAAACATCCTGGTGCCAGGAACCAACGTTGAACGCTTGCTTGTTTCTTTTGAAAATATAAGTATTGATCTTCTACGTGCATATTGATATTGCTTGACTTGATCCTTTAACAAACTTGTCATGTTTGTTGGAAGCATTAGATAATTATATTGTTGTGTTTGAAGCTTAAATCATCTCTAATATATACTTTGCATAGTTGATTGCTATCGAGTACTATATCATTGAAAGCTTTGCTTTGCTTTACCTACTTTTTTATTTATTACTCATTTAATATCAATATAAACTACAACCCTTATTCATTTCATCTCAGTTTACATGCCTTACATTATTACGTGATCAAGAGTGTGTTGAAGCATGTCACTTCAGAAATTATTCTTCTTTTATCGTTCTTGCCTACTCGGGACGAGTAGAACTAAGCTTGGGGATGTTGATACGTCTTCAACGTATCTATAATTTCTTATGTTCCATGCTATATTATACCATGTTATTACATGTTTTATATGCATTTTATATAGTTTTATACATTTTCGGGGACTAACCTATTAACAAGATGCAAAAGTGCTAGTTCCCAGTTTTCTGCTGTTTTTGGTTTCAGAAAAGAACTTAAGGAAATATTCTTGGAATTGGACAATTTTTATCCTCGAATTATTTCTGGATTATGAACGTTCCAGAAGAACGAAGATGACATGAAGTGGGCACCGAGGCGCCGCCACCTGGTGCTCGCGCGGCCAGGCTTGGGCCCGCGCGAGCACATGTTGGGGAGCCCTCGGGCCTCCACCGATCTCGCCCTTTCGCCTACAAGTACCCCCCCCCCCCCCCCCCCCAAACCTAAAAATCATACGGTATTCATTATTTCCTACACGGGTCCCGAGCCGCCGCTATCGTCAACATCAATTCGGGAGAGATAAAAACTACTCCCCGGCACCCTACCAAGAGGGGGAATCGTCCCCGGAGGCCTCTACCTCGCCATGACCGCCTCCGGACTAATGCGTGAGTAGTCTACCATTGGACTACGGATCCATAAAAGTAGTTAGATGGTTGTGTTCTCCTCTTGTGCTATCATGTTTAGATCTTGTGAGCTGCCTATCATGAACCAAGATCACCGTTATGTAATTCCTCATGTTGTGTTTGCTGGGATCTTATGAATATTGGGTACTAAAGTTATTGCTTCATAATATATCATGTGTGTGCTATTTAATGATCTTGCATGCTCTCCGTTACTTGTGTATGCTCTGGCCAAGTAGATGCTTGTAACTCCAAGAGGGGGTATTTATGCTCGATAGTAGTTTCATGTCTTTATTTAATCTGGGGTGGTGATAGCTTGCTCTAAAGTTGTAGATGTACTGTTGCTACTAGGGATTAAACAATAGTACTTTATCTAAAGATGATGTTACTTACTTTACACATAGTGCTTAAGTTGATAATCTGTTGCATGCAACTTAATACTGAAAGGGGTGTGGACGCTAACCGGAAGGTGGATTATTAGTCACAGATGCGGTTGGAACGGTCTATGTATATTGTTGTAATGCCCGAATGAATCACACACTAGATATCATAACGTTAGTATATGCAATGGTTTGCTCATCATTATTCTATCAATTGCCCAGCTGTAATTAGTTTACCCGCATGAATGTTATTATTATCTATGGAGAGACACCACTAGTGAACTGTGGACCCCGGTCCTTCTCTTTAATCGGATAAAACCACAACTGCAAACCTGTTACTTTCTGCAAACAAACATCTTTCTTCTGCACATGCGTTTAATCTTTTGTTACAGCAAGCCGGTGGGATTGACACCTCACCGTTGAGTTGGGACAAAATACTTTGATTGTGTTGTGTGGCGGCCCCTCGTCAACTACAAGCCACCAAGAATCTCTGGCGCCATTGACACCTCGAGTGAATTCTCATTTCCTACTGGTTCGATAACCTTGGTTTCATAACTAAGTGAAATCTTGTTGCTGCATTCCTTCACACCTTCCACTTGGGGTTTACCAACCACACGTAGAAAGCATCCCTCTGTCACTGAAAGGTGGGGCTAGGATGTCAGCGAGCTAAAAGAAATAAAAGGGTGGCCTTTTATTCATCGCGGCCGGGATTCGATCTCAGGTGCACGAGGACGGAAACAGATCGGTGTTGCTGCCAAGTAAATGTGTGATGATGATAGGGGAAGTGACAGACTGTTTTTCACGTGATAAACGAGCAACGTTTCTCTGACAAAACTGAACTTCGCCGGATACAGAGAGCACGATGAAGCAAAAGAACTGTGGCGACCTCATTCGGGCGGAGCTGGACTTGGCGTGCGTATGCAACAACAGCTGGAACCGAGGTGCGTGTGGAAGAGAGGGGAAGCAGCAGAGGAGAGAAGCAACTCGAGCACGCCCATGGAGGGGCAGAGGTGACCGAACGGGATAGCACCGATTCAAGGTCTCAGACAGGAATTCGAGATGAGGAGAGAGGAAAACGGGAGAGAAGCTCACCGGGAGGATGCTCGGGGTAGTCGTTTGAGCTCGGGGAGGACAGTGTTGCCGGAATTGGGAGGCGGCGTCGCCGGCCGTGGGGAAACGGAGAAGAACTTGGCGGCTTCAGGGACTCCCGGCGCGATTCCTTGCACGGAGAGGATGAAGACGATGATGCGCAGCTCCTGGTACGGAAGGATCTCCCTCGACTGCACCCTAGCGGCCGCTTGGCGGTGAGGTGGTCCTCCAGTAAACTTATTGGTGGAAAAACAAAGAAGAAAAGGGAAGAAGGTGGCGGCGCGAGGAGGAAGAGGGGATGGAGGCGGCTAGGGTTTCGGAGGAGGGGCCCGGGCTAGCATTAAGAGAGAGAGGGGAAAGGGGAGTGGTTGAGGTGGGGGCCATGGAGGTCGAAGGAGTCACGCATGGCTCGTGCCTCTCCTCTGTCTCCGTACGAAGAAGAAAGGGACAGGAGGAGGTGGGTTGGGCCCAAAACAAGGAGGAGTTGGGTTGGTGCTGGGCCGAACCGGGCCACTTCGGCCAGGAGGTTTTTCTTTTCCTCTATGTTTTTATTTCTTTTCTTTTTATTCTTTTCTGTTTTTGTGTTTTTGCAGTAAAATAGAAAAGTAAAATAATAAATATCCTTTTGGGATATATTTATAGTTTCAAATAGTCCAATTGATCAACTAGTTTTGAATATTTGAAAAAGACTATAACATTACATTTTAATTAATTTAATATGCATTTGAATTGAAAAGTGAAATCTGAATTTCAATACAACAATTTAAATAAAGAGGTGGCAATGCATGATGACATGATGGTGCAAAAGAAAAACAAACAAAATCAAATTTGGGAAATCCCGGGGCATTACAATCGACACCACTAACAAGGGATCACGTCCCGCGATCCACGCGGAGACCACAAAAAGAGAAGGGTAACTACGGAGTCTTCATTCTCCAAGATGAACTTTCTCGACACCACTAACAAGGAATTGTTGCTTTACCTTGAAATGCTCGACACCACTAACAAGAATTTCTAACTCCATCTTCAAGTTGTCGACACCACTAACAAGAAGAGTTGATCAGGTCGAAGTTTCTTGCAAAAGATCGATCCTAATAGGTTAAAGGCAAGAGATCGCCCACCCACACGTAGGATCCAAAACTTTGAAAATTGGATAAGAGAAGAGACTCAAAAACAAATAAGATAAGAGGAGAAATAGAATACAGGAAAGGAATAAACAAGAAACCTATTGAGATATTTTTAAAATAATTTTAGTCAAATAATTTAGACATTCTATAAACAACGACCGTTAGCGAGGTTATCCTTCATGCTTTTGCGGACACGCTGCTGCGATAACCAGTCGTATCGAAAAAACAAGGAGATCGAAACCCTGGCTTTGATACCACTTTGTGACGCCCCAAAATCGGTACTATGTAGATTTAAGCGATCCCGCCGAAATCCGCATAATAACGATTTTAGGTCGCCAACCAGACATAATGTGCACGCAAGAACATACGCATTATGTGGGTAGAATTGTGATAACATTACAACAGTTCCGATACATCCACAACAACAACATAAGATATAATATACAACAACGACTCGAACGAGTCAAGATACAAATGATACAATACATGATACAAAATGAAAGCGGAAGCAAAATAGTATGCGACTACGGATAAGATGCAAATTGGACTAAGAGTCCTAAAGATAAGCGATGGCGCCATATCCCTGCCCATCCCAAGCCGGAGGATTCTCAAGATAACATCGTCAGACTTTAAACCTGTTGACTGCACATAAATATAGCCCATATACATGGGTCAAAACTATCGGTAATGATAGCAAGGGAAGCATTAAGGAGAGTTCTAACGAATGCGTAATAGGCATTCCAAACAGGTGAGTGCATCTCCTTAGGAAGGTTTAGCTGCAGCGTGCAAGCTCTACACAACTACAGAGACACGCTACAACTTCCATCTAATTAGAGAAGGATAAGAGAGCGCATAAGTAACCAACTACAACTCACACCAATCATAGCCCATTCTCGGATTAACCCCCTCAACCAAGTATGAGGAAGCAATTCGGGAAACTCACACATTGAACAGTTTTAGTTACCATTATTATGGAAGTAATTTTTTATTACTAGTCAAATTAATTAACATTAATTAGGTGCAAGTTGTCTAGATCTTGTTAGCCAGCATCATCACCAAGTTCTCCATAACTGCGGACGCGGCTCATCGAAAAGATTGTACCCTGCAGGGATGAACTACTATACCTATACTCGTTCAATCAACCCAATCAAAAAATTAGGGCCTCTCAACACGACTCGTTCCTTCACTACAGCTAGTCCAAGTGCCACCCATATGAGTTGTTACCCAGTCAAGAGTCCGGCTGATTCCTCCATTGCGGACTCATTAGTTTGCGTCTACTCCGCTAGGCGGCTCAAACCACAGTAGGAACTGTCCGCTTCGCGTCATACCGCCCTATATGACCCCCCATATCACATAATCTCTCATCAATCAATATCATCATGCACATGCATATGAGCAAATGGAAAGCCCGAACTACTTGCGGCACATGAACAAGCTGAAGATCCGTTATAAGTCGTGGGGGGCTCCATAGGGCCTCCCACAAGTGGTTAGTGCGCTCGGACTTGGATTCGAGGACAAAATCTCAGTTCCTTGGTCGACACTTAGCAGAACAAAGCACCTCCCAAGGCCTTCCGTTGGTGCCTTATCATTTATTTACAATACCCAACACAAGATAGCATTTTATTTAAGTAGAACATTCTAAGCATGTGGAACATAAGACAGACAGACGACTCGCACAACCAACTCTAAGCATGCGCTACGACTCGCAGGCCAACAAGTAAACAAACAACAGTTAATAGGATGTGAAGGTGGGGCTATATCATGGCAGCAAGGTAAACATGGAATAGGATCGAGACACAAGCATCGTATCACAAGGCTAGCAATAGATGGAAAAAGCCATGCATAAGTGATTAAAGGGGAAACACTTGTCTGGAATCCTACATGGAATAAGATCTTGTCGTTGCTCACACATCTCAATGTCTTATCCACGAAGAAGCAACAAATACTGGAAAGCGTAAAAGATGCATCTTACAACTACGACAAAAGATCCAGCATGATCATGAGATGATGCATGAAATGGCAATATGCAATAGGAGATGCAGTTAATCCAAATTAAGCGGAACCGGGATTCCGACAATATATATCTAGGTTCAAGTTATTTATCTAGCCATCAATGTTAAATTTTCATTAACATGGAAAGACATGACATAGATGATCTAGTCAAATTAAATAGAATAGGGCATTACATATATTTAATTACCCCACACATTCCATATTTAATTATTTAGGTGCATTTGACAATTTAAACTAAGAAATGAAATTAAATGATGCAAAATGATGAATGGATGGCATAATGTTGTTCATTGCATTTTTATGATAATTAAACATATAAAGATTATTTAATTTGGAGTTCTAGAATAAAAGTTATTAGCATTTTAAGTTTCTGGACTAAACTACAAAGTGCAGGGACTTGTCTGTGAGGAAAACAGTGCTGGTGAGGGCTTAAGCGAGAAAACAGAGAGCGCAGGGGCTCGGTGCAAGAATTCCAGGCGTTGTGTCACTAACAGGTGGGGCCAGGATGTCAGCAAGCTAAAAGAAACAAAAGGGTGGCCTTTTATTCATCGCGGCCGGGATTCGATCTCAGGTGCGCGAGGACGGAAACGGATCGGCGTTGCAGGCCAGTGGGGCGGATGTGTAATGACAATAGGGGAGGCGACGGACTTTTTTAACGTGATAAACGAGCAACGTTTCTCGGACGAAACTGAACTTCGCTTGATACTGAGAGCACGACGGAGCAAAAGAACGGTGGCGACCTCATTCGGGCGGAGCTGGGCTGGGCGTGCGTGTAGCACCCCAAGAGCCATCCTAGACAAATCTGAGATCTTAATGTGAGATAAGCCTAACATAGATCTCAGAAGCCAACAGTTGAAATCGGTAGCTCAACAGAGACCCTACAACACAAGAAGAAATATATTAAGCTCTTAAAAGAGCGAAGAAGCAAATATCATAAAAATAAGGTCACTGACCTGTCAATCACCAATACAACGGAAGGCAAATTATGCTATCAGACATAGCAAAACTAGCAAAAGGCCTAAGAGGCCAAAGCATAACGGCGACGTCCCAGTCCATAGATTGCAGGCTGCCGTTTGGGAACCCCAACCTACTCGTCGATGTCGATGTCCAGAAAACACACATGTCCAAATAATTGCGCAAGGCTGAGTACATGAGGTACTCAATAAGACTTATAACCGTGGACACGGCTTTCTGAAAAGATTTACCCTGCAGGGGGTGTAACTACCTACACACACAAACCAACATATATGCTAGCTATTAGCACTCTTCCGGGGAGTGCCGGAAGAAGGGTTGGCCACGACCTTTCCCAAGCTTCGCCTATGTCCATGAGCCACAACAGTAGGTCAGACCGACATCTCAGCGATCCCTAGTGCGGGTTGCCAGGGTCAAGATCGGAGCGTCACACTCTCCTGACCCGAGCCTTAATTTCCTCAACTCATTTTAGCGCACACGCAAATGGACCACTCGAACTAGTGGCTTCACGTAGTAGGCTAGAAGTTGGGGTCGAGGGGATTCCGAGCCCTGTGTGGATGCACGAATAGTCTTGGTTCCGAACCCAGGAACTCAGTCCTAAGATCGACAAGAATGATACAACCCACCACAATCCCATTGCGGCCTCTCATCCAAGTCTTTTAGCATATTCCACACATCTCCGACATTCCACGCCATTCTTCATGGCAGTCTCCTTCACCGCTTTAGTTCTTCAACCGGATGGAGCAAACATAGCACCTAAGCATGGCTGAGCATAGCAGACTCTAACGATGCACCACTTAAGACACTCTAAACCTCAACTCAAAACCACATTTGAAATGCATGGATACTACCAGAATCAAATACTTGAATTATATGTGCAGATAAAAGGTTATGCTTGCCTTGCTCTTCAATAACAAGGTATAACGCTTTTGGAAATCTTCGGCTTCACTTCATCGAGATAACCAAAATAACTCTTCATAGATATCCTCTTGATTTGACCATCGATGATCCAGCACTCGACTTCGGTGTTGTTGAACTGCACTTCGGATTTACATTCTACCAAGAAAAACGAAACACCGGAAAAGAAACGGAAAACAACATTCAACCATGGCATAGATGAAATGCACACAATGCATGACATGACAACTTGGAGGATTGAAATGTAAATCCTACACAGGGAAGAACATTTTAAATGAGTGCGAATGCCCGATAGGTGCCATTCAACAAACTCCGTGTTTAAAGGAAATGGTGTAATTTTTTATTCTATTATAAACATGGTTCAAATTTGTTTAAATATGCATGATTTGGACATAATTGAATAGATCTTATTTTTTTGCAAATTTTGATATATTAATCACATTTTTCTGATTTAAAATGAATTACTTATGAATATCCAAAGTTTAAAGAATTTAATTTAATTTAAAACATTTATGAAATTAAATAAATAACTATTCAAATATTTAGAAATTTAGGAAATCGTATTTGTAAAAAATTACATTTCTGACAAGAGGACCCCACATGTCATATAATTACATAATTACATAAAAAGATTAAAAACAATTTAGTTATTTTTCAGAAAATTAAAAGGAGATGATGATGTCAGCTGACGTCATCAAGGACCAAATCCCCACTACCGAGCACGAATCACTCCAAGCAGAAGGAATTCGAGCGATTGCTTTGCAGAAATCAACAGAAGAGGCCGAGGCGGACCAAATGGTGGCGGCGACGAGCAGGCGCAGGCGCCGTGGCCGGAGGTGGCTCAAGGCGGCCCGATTAACCCCGGCGAGAGGGAGAAGAGGAAGAGGTCCTGGAGGACCTACAGCTCACCTGGAACGCGATGATGAGGTCGGGGAGGCGAGGAGGGACCGGAGACGGCCGGAATCATCCGCGGCGCACGGCGGCCGCAGCTGGTGACGATGCGCACGGGGCGGCGCAATTCGTCGGACCCGGAGCATCCCGGCAAGCTCGGCTCACCAAGGGGAGAGAAGAGAGCACGACGGAGTGCCAGAGCTTATCGCCGGACCATGGAGTGGACGGGGATTTGAGGAGGATCCGGAGCTAGGGTTTCGGCCCGACGGAGGAGCAGGAAAGGGAGAGAACAAGCGAGGGAGAGAGATAGGGAAGAGGGAGGGCACGACACGGTGCCTCGTCTTTATCTCCTCGCAGCTCGGCGGCGGTGGCGTGCATCGCGGCGGGAATCTGACGGTGAAGCTCTCCGTCGTCCTTCTGTCGAGAGGTTGAAGAAAGAAAGAAAACAAGATTTTGCAACCCCCCCCCCCCCAAAGTTCCAGGAAACAGCAGAACATTTGAAAACAGGCCCCTGGCTTGGAAAATAAAGGTTTTGAGGGCCTTTTTGAAAATACAAAATTTATACAAAAATACCAGGAGCTTTAGAATTTCACAAGGAAGTCGTTGGCAACTTTGGATCTGGAAAAATTTGAAATCCTTCAACACTTTCAAAAATAACAAGTAGTTTAGGCCACTTTAGGTTTTTTTCTTTTATTTTTAAACTCAAATTTTTTGCAACTATCAAATTAGATGCAAATGATGCTCATGATGCACTAACAAATCTTAATTACAACTAGGCTAATTTGGTGACGTTACAAATCTACCCCCTTACAAGAATCTCGTCCCCGAGATTCCTTGGGTAGGAAAAGAGATAACGAGAGGAGGGCTAAACCGGTCTTGGATGATCTTGTCGATCCCACGACGATCTTATTTCTCGAAGAGTTGTTCCTTGACCTCGGGGATGATTGAACACTTCATGTCTCGTCGGACTGTTCTTCAGCTACACCAAAGAGAAGAGGGAAATAACTCTGAAAAGAGGATCTTCAAGAAGATCGAATATCTCATGGTCAACTCAAGGGAGAAGTGTGCAAAACAAATCTTGAGCTAACTAGCATGAAACAAGGTAACGGATGGAAAGGAAGAAGTTTCAAGTTGATAGACAACTGTTCCGCGAAATGATTAGGATATGAGGTTTGCACAAGGATAAGATGAATAGATGACGAGATCTTGATACAACAAAGGAAGAACCCTTTTCAGATTTCAACCATGTGGCTTACAAGATGTTTGCCACATGAGTAAAAGTTCAGGGCCCTAAGATGACTGACAAATTCACATAATGTGTGAGTTGAAGAGAAGTTCAAGTACAAGCAAAAGGAAGGAAGACCTAATCAACAAAGGTGGAAGATCACCACGGATTTCGAAAGATGTTAATATTCAGCTATCTCATGGATCTAAACTAAGAACAAACAAATCAGCGCAGTATCATCCATACCTGGCAGAGTCGGAAATGAGCATTGAAACTCTCTTGGGGAGGTTCCCTATGCGCTGCTCTCTTCGGGGCTGGTTGTGCGTTGCTGAGTAGTTGCCGAGGAGGTGATGTACGGTCTCTAAACTCCTTTCCGAGGAGCCTGCTTCATTTGGTCGTCGGGCCGGCAAGGAGACTGCTAGGCTGGTTCGCGGAGGGCGGCGACGAGCTGAGCCAGAACGTAAACCTCCACGAAGCTACGCGACGAACAGCAGAATTTCCCAAACGAAAACAGGGGAACGAACAGACTTACAGAGTAATGCCAAATCAAAGCTGGATCCAGACCATCCCGACCGTCCGGAGAGGGGAAAGCGGGCAGGACTCACCGAGGAGCCACGCGCGCGCGATGGGGAGTGGAACACTTCCCCGCTTCTGTCGGATCTGGCGCATTGATCGCGTCCGAGAAGCAAAGTCTTCCCGGGGGCTGCGTCGTCGTCGTCGCGGGGTGGGCATCGCTGGGGGGAGCTCGGAATTGGGGGAGACGGCCGAAGGAGGTTTGGATCGGCTGAGGGCGTGGGAGAGCAACTGTCGGGGTTCTGGCGCGGTGGAGAGTGGTGTGCGGGGGTGCGAAGATGGCGGCGGTGGCAGGGGAGAGTCCGCGGCGAAGAGGGCGGTTCTAATTTTTTGTTGTTGATGCGGGCATGGGCGTGGGCGTGGTGCGGGGAACTGGCAGGATTTGCTTTGCCGGTCGAAAGGATTCATCGGGGCCGGTTCTTGAGGTTGGATTTGATAAAATGAAACTGTGTCGTTGGATCAGTCCTCGTTCGCACGATCTAACGGTGCTGGTTGATCTGTGTATGATTGGGTTTGATGGCTGTAGCGGAATTCAACTTCGCCCTTTTAATAGTAGTGGAAATTAGCCACGACCATCATGGGTAGTAGAGACAAGGAGGGAGGTAGTAAAAAAGTCTAATACTAATCTACCTCTAACTTCACCGTTATAATAAGTTATGCGTTTCCGTTGTCTTCTCCTCTCCGTTATCATAAACTGTGTCTCTGATGATCTATCCATCTATCCTATGTTCCCTCTCGCAGATACATCGGGGGTTCGTGGACGCAAGTGACGACGTGGACACCTACGTTATTTTGGATGTATAGCAGGTCGTGATGTAGGCTTGATCCATATGGCCGTGGTTGATGTAGCTGATATCATCGATAGGCGCAAAAAAATTACACGGCTTTAGTCGTGTTGTCTTGGTTTTTTTGCGGCGGCGGCAGGATCGATGGCGGCGACATAGATATGCGGCGGCGGCATGTTTTTGGATCATTTTGTGACGGTGGCGGCGAGTTTTTGTACGATGGTGCCAAGGATATGCGGCGCCGGCAGCAGATATCTGCAGCAGCGGCGAGTTTCTAGACGATGGCGACAAAGAACCATATGAATGTAGACCTTGATATGACGTTGTAGAACTCGACACGAATATTTTATAGTCGTATAGCTTGACGTAGATGTTCGGTTCGGTGTAGTTTGAAGTCGATATAGTGCAGACTGATCCGTGACAGGTGCAGCCGCACCTGTCACTGATAGCACCGCTGCCTCGTACTGCAATGGACCTCCACGCGGGAGGCGGCTTCTGCGCGTGGCTGCCTGGGTTTCTGGTTGATTCAGTTGACGAAGATCGCGCGCTCGTGGTAGCTGAGGCCAACGTCCGGATCGCCGCCAGCTCGGCTGGCTCTAATGAATTTGGGCGACGGATTCAGCCAAGTTTAACACCGACTTTGGCTGGGTTTGAAGGCCGTGTATATATAGAGATTTATTTGGCTATACTGATAATCTACAAGAAATAGAAATTTCAAAATTGGATCTAATCTAATCAAAAGAATCGATCCAATATTCGATCGAGACCGGGTGCTACGTCCCGAGGAGAGATTAATCTCCCCGGGGCGGAGCGATGTGGAAGTGTTTATAAATTTAAGATTTGCGTTTTGAGACTAACCGTTTTAATATCATGTAGAAAACATAGAAACACTAATCTTTATTATTTTTATTACCATGACCCTCATGGGGTATATATAGTGGTATAAGGAGTGAGGTAAACTTGAAATATAAGTAGTCTAATACTCACTCCGTACCAAAATAAGTGTCACAACTTTAATAAAAAAGAGATGATGTATATATGTAGACATGTGTGTCCTACATACATCCATTTTTTATCAAAATTATGACACTTATTTTGGAACGGAGGGAGTACTAACCTATCTCTAACTTTTAGTTGTATTGCTGTGCATGTATTCTAACATATTCTAATACAGCGGCACCCCAAATACCCCAAATAGTATGCGGCAGAGGTGTTAGAAACGGTTTTGAGTTACCACGGCTAGTTTGAGTTACACGGCAGAGGTGTTAGTGAATTGTGAACCCAAGATGAATCAACGTGTAAAAATATGTATAGATCATATTTTTGAAGTCAAATAAATTCAAATTTAATATAACATTCAAATATTTGAATGTTAATAGTTTATTATAAATGTTCAAACAATTAAATGGGAACTTAGGCAGGGGGTGCATTTCCTTCCCTAATAGTCCATAAATGTTTGATGAGATCAGTCTGTAATTGATCATCATGAACCGTTACGTCGAGAATCAATTCATGCATAGTCAAGAAAGTACCGAATTCAGCTGACACATTTATCTGTAACTAATCATGTATCGTGTGTCGCAGATCGACCTTAGCTAGAGGACCCATGGCTTTATAGGCAAACAGACGAATCACTGGTCCATCACGCTCACTCTCATGCATGATCACGCAAGTTAATATTATCTCCCACATCTACGACATTGACCAAGTTAGAGCAGGGGATGATAATAGCTACGCGAGTTTGGATGACCCCGAAAGCTCGCTCAACATCCTTCTTTAAAGCCTCTTGGCGAACCACACATTTGCAGGAGTAGCAAGGTTAGGAATTGTCTTCACGAAGGTGGCGTAACGAGGATAAGTACAACCGGCTAGGTAGTAGCCTTTGGTATGACCATTGACCACAAAGTTTAGCTCCGAGGAATGGCCCTCTGCTAGTTTGCCAAACACTGGAGATCGCTGCAACAGGTTGATGTCAGTCTGAGATCCAGCCATGCCAAAAAAAAAGACATGCCAAATTCACAAGTCCTGATCAACCACGTCCTTTAGGATCACACAACATTCTCCGGTACAACCCTTCTTCACGCCCTGCCAAACAAATAGGTAATTATTCCATCCCATTCCATGCAGTCGATGCTCCCAAACATTGTAGAGCTGAAGTAGCAGCAAAATGCAACGAGACGGGAAAGGCTTTCTCAGCCACATGAAGACTAATCAGATATGGCATCTCAGTGGAGAAGCAGCGTGGCTTGCACGCAACATGTTCAGGCTGATGATTCAACATACCCCGCGGATAAAATTCAGGGGAGGACAAACTGTTAGCTACACACCTCAATGAAGAACCTATGCATGCAGGTGGCGGTCGGCTTTACTTTTGACAATACACCCGAATCAACGTTGCATGGCAGTTATATTACAGCTGGCTACGCTCGAGTCGGGTGGATGAAATTGAGAAGGTATGTGAGGACCTAGAGCTTAACATTCATGGAGCTGAAGGGGAGCGGACATTGGGAGAGTGTTGCGTGGAGTCATTTTATGGAAAAAGGAACACATCGTGTTTTTAGAATCGGCGTGTAGGCCACCAACCCCTCCGAGTAGCAATCAACCTCCAAGTCCACCCCACAATTATAATATTAACATCGAGAGGGAACCCAGCACGAGTCCATCTCCCCGGGACGCGAGTCCACCCGGTGCGTGCAAAAACTCCGCCCACTCATATGTCCTTCTCAATGAAACAGAAGATGCTTGACGGTGCGTCGACCGGTACAAAAAAGGACATGTACATGACTTCGTGAAGCCTCTTCCAATAGTAACTTACCACCGGACCGTTGAGGATATGCTCCCATCGTTCAAGCCGAACTGCAAGCACACTTTGCGAAGAAAGTCCCTGAGCCAAAGTAGGTACTAAACCTGAAGGGTGTTAAACACTTTATGGACATCTTTTCGGCTAACTATAGAACTTTGGTTGATAACTATGAACGCTCTATCTCGAAGAGTTTTGAGCTCCAAGAGGAGAATGCAAAGAAAAGGCTGGCTGCAAAGAAGAAGGTGAAAATGGTTCCCCAGCTCGGAGAACAGAAAGTACAATCGACAGCCCCGCTGAAGATACAGACAGACATGCATAGCAACATTGCTAAGAATGCTTCAGAATACATGGATGATGCTACTTTCGACGCACTTTTCCCCAAGGAGACTGAGTTACCATGGAAATTTGTCCTCGGGAAAGATCTTGTCAAAGAGGATGAGATCCTGCATCTAACAGTACAAATGCGGAGATTGCTTGAGTGGTACCTGAAACACTCAAGGCTAGATCAAAACATGTTTTACGTGAACTACATGAAAGATCATTTCTTCGTCGACAACGACATGTGCCAAATTTGAAGAATTGTTCCAGTTATAAGTGATTTTGTTTCTCTTATTTCTAAGTCTCTAGCTGAGCCTTTAATTTTCCTCACTATATTCTTTTGTATGCTATTATGCAGGTTGATGATTGTCGATTGCAAAAGGAGAAGAATCTATGACATTGGGCTCGTTGACCCATATACCGCTATTTGGGAAAACCTAGAGATGAAGGCCGAGGACTGTGAGGAGGCATTGCTGAGGTTTTCAATGAATCAAACTCATGCGTCATATTTTTAAGGAATGCTTCAGAAATATAGTCTTTTTAATTTATCATCATTTTGGATTATTATTTAATTAAGTTATATTCTCGTAAAGACCATGAGGCAAGAGCCGGTACGTGGATTCTACGTCTACGAATTCATTAGGAAGTTGAGCATCGAGAAGCGCACTAATGAAAAACAAATGAAGGTAAGTGTGACTGTCATGCACTATTTCAATTATGATGATTTAATATATATATAAATATATATATAGGACTCCTATTATACTTCCAGGTATACATACTCCCAGCCTTTAATAGGATTTTTAGATTTAGATAACAAACAAATCCGAGAGAAAAATACTAGACAGTTACATGCATCCTTTACTTTAGCGTGTGCGTAGGTCCTTGATCCTATAACTAAGGGATCTGTGTACTAGTAAGCTTTTAAATATTACACAGTATTCTGATTGAACACACGTATAATATATCTTCAAGGATTTTTTTTAGAAGTGGCATATCATTGAAGAGCTTGCTGTATTAAAAAAGATGTCATACATACATTCAAGTGTTTGCATACCATATTATAAGCCAAGGAGTATATACCACTACCTTGCAATGGAGTATATATGACTTTTTTGTGTGCATATACCACATTTTGGAGATAAAGTATATACCAAAATTTTAAGGAGTATATACCACAATTTTTTCACATATATACCACTACCTTGCACCTGAGTATATACCACTTTTTTGTGTGTATATACCACATTTTGAGATCAAGTATATACCAAAATTTGGCGAAGGAGTATATACCACAATTTTTTTCACATATAGACCACATTTTTGCGAATGGAGTATGTACCATTTTTTCACATATATACTACAAATTTTCTGTGAAGTTTATACCACTTTTGCACGATGTATTTACCACAAATTGTTTTTACGATGCACTATATTCCAAATATTGCTGTGGAATATGTACCACATTTTTTCAATGGACGGTATACTACATTATTTATCCAGTCCTATATACGACAATACCACACGTTTTATAACGAGGTATATACAAGATCCATAGAGGTATATGTATCCTAAAACAAGAAGTATATGATCTTTGTAATTTGTTACATCATCGACGCCCGCCCGTATGTCGTCTCGGTTGGTCTAGTTCCCGCTGGCCACAAGTCTTCTCCGTTGTCAGCAGTGTGTCGACTCCTTCGTCAAGCTCCCACTGATCGCGTGTCGGATCTGTCGCTCGACGACATGTTCACAGCATCGTAGATCTACGTCTAGTCGTGTGTCTTCCTGTGTTGTAGTCTTGTAGACGATGCCCTTGTCAGTGGGAGAAAATCTGACTAGGTGCGCCTTGCATACGGAGAAGCAGCGTCGTGGACTACCGTGACCGGCGCATCAAATATCGTTCAGATCAGGTGAACACGCTGCATGTGGATTTGTGTGTCCAAAATCATAGCCTATGTATGTATATAGAAATACGATCAAAATTAGACAAGGGGAGTCACATGCAACTGGATTGAAGATGCGATCAAAATTTTGCATATCCATACCATTACGTGATCCATTGTTCATGCATGGTTTGAGCTGGCGCGTCGTCGTCGGACAAATGCATGGACCGTTGGCGTTACCGGTCGGCGGCTTTGTGCTTGATAGGAGGTCGTGTCCATATGAATAGAAACCTATTAATGCGTTGGACAGGTATAAATTGCCAAAACGTCTGGATGCCAAAAAAATAGGATCAGCTCAACTGACTTTCAAAACCCACGGCTAACTCTTCACGTACTATTTTCTTTAATTAATGAAAAAAAAACAGGTTTTCATTTTGGGCAAGGAGTACGTACTCTTAAGTTAAGGGTATGGAAATTTTTTCATCTTTAATATTAAATCAGAATGCGTGGTATGGTGTCACAATCCAAATGGTGTCACACTTCAATTAGCCTCACACTTCAAATTAATTACATGCCCTACCACCTATAAGTGGATAACGGTTCACAAAAGGAAAAGAAACAAAAAGGAATTACAGAGAACATGCCACCGCCCTCAAATTTCTCGAACTGACATACTTTTACGTCACGTGAAATTCAAAAAAAAATGTCACGTGAATTGTATAACAAACGCATCTCAACTAACTTCCTTTGTTCACTCCTCACCCTTCTCTCCTCCTGCTACGCCCCTCTCTCCCGCATCATGCGCCTCTCGCACTGTCCAACGCTCCTCACCCCGGCCGCCGGATCCGGCCGTCGCCGCCTCTACCATGTGGATTCGTCCACCGCTCGTCTCAGGGGCATGGGGCCTGACGTCCTCCCTAGATCACGAGAAAGAGAAGCAGCACGGAGGTGTGGCTCGAGATCGGGGCATGGAGGCTTGCGTCTGTGCCTAGGTGCCCAAGATGTGAGCATGGAGTCCCGAATTCGACCTCCCTAGATCATGGGAAAGAGAAGTAGAACGGATGTTTGCTTCCAGTCGGGGCACGGAGGCTCTGTGCCTAGATGCCCGAGATGTGAACATGGAGTCCCAGATTCGACCTCCCCACTTGGTCTACCTTTATATTCTAGATCAAGTTTTGGTTGAATCTAAGCTACAGTAGATCTTTCTTTGGTGTCTGTGCCAATATAATAACATGACGGATGCGTTTTACCAATGATAACTCGCGTTCATATCTTTTTTCCAGTTGATGAATTGCTTTGCCCTTTTTCCACTGCACCATGTTTCTTTAGATTATCTTTTTCACTAATTTGTGCTTATGGTTTCTCAATGTTAATGATATATGAAGTTTTCTCGATGGATGACATTGATCCGAGTTAAGGAAATTATGAAGAAATATTTGGTAACTCTCATATTCAAAGTTCAAACCGAGGAACTCATTGATGATGCTCAGATTGTCGGTTACTCATTGATGACGGAAGTGCTTGCTGAGAGCTCCGATGAGGTTTGTAGTTGTTCTCATAAGTCGTCTATTTAGTTAAAATGACCTTTTATAGGTGTTCACATTCATGTGTCGATGATCTCATTACTGGAGTTTTCTAATTGTTTAAACAATCACATTCCTCTAATATTACTTTTTCATTCCACCCTGGCAGACATACTTAAGTATAAGAAATTTATGCTTCATACCCGCGTGTCTTCTAAGATTATTGACAATACTGGGCACATGTACGAAATTTTGTCAATAATAAAAAAGAAAAAAACATCATGCATGGGTGCTCTCTGTGATCACTGCTGGGAGAACAGGTCCATGGTTTATTGCCGACAAGATTCTGCAACTTTGTGCTTGGCATACAGCTGTAATGTGCATTCAGCCAATGCACTTTCTTGGCGCCACAGAAGAACTCTTCTCTGCGACAGTGTCCTTCGCCACTGACAGATTATGTAGCTTTGTGCTTGGCATACTTACATAATTCATTTGACTGGTTTTCTTTTCCTCATGTTATTTTTTACCTCTTTTTTGTATGTTCCTGAAGACACATTTGAAGTTTAATAGAAACTAACTTCCATACTCTAGCAGTTAATTATTTTCCTATGCTCTTTGCAGTTGTTCTCATAAGTCGTCTATTTAGTTAAAATGACCTTTTATAGGTGTTCACATTCATGTGTCGATGATCTCATTAATGGAGTTTTCTAATTGTTTAAACAATCACATTCCTCTAATATTACTTTTTCATTCCACCCTGGCAGACATACTTAAGTATAAGAAATTTATGCTTCATACCTACGTGCCTTGTAAGATTATTGACAATACTGGGCACATGTATGAAATTTTGTCAATAATGAAAGAAAAAACATAATGGGTGCTCTGTGTGATTACTGCTGGGAGAACAGGTCCATGATTTATTGCCGACAAGATTCTGCAACTTTGTGCTTGCATGCGACTGTAATGTGCGTTCAGCCAATGCTTTCTCGGCGCCACAGAAGAACTCTTCTCTGCGACAGTGTGCTTCGCCACTGACAAATTATGTAGCTTTGTGCTTGGCATACTTACATAATTCATTTGACTGGTTTTCTTTTCCTCGTGTTATTTTTTTACCTCTTTTTTGTATGTTCCTGAAGACACATTTGAAGTTTAATAGAGACTAACTTCCATACTCTAGCAGTTAATTATTTTCCTACGCTCCGATTGAACAAAAAGCTCTAGAAGCCAAATTGTTCCAGTTTTCTGGTGGAAGAAATTTAAAGATAAAGAGAAGTTAATTCTTGATATTCAAAACACTAAACCTAGGACTATATTTTTTTTCCTCAGTGGAGTCAGGTCCTATCTGTTATTTCTTTTAGCTGGACAATTATAATTCCTTTATGGTGGAAGATGTCCGGAGTTAGTATGTAAAGAGTGTAACCGCAGTCCCTCAACCCTAAATCTGAATTAATTGTATTACCTTGCTGGTCCTTGGGCAGTTAGAACTTTTGAAAGGGCATCGGAGCTCGAAAGATGGCTGCATGTATGGGCCTCCACCTACATCCTCGAGCACCCAGTGTACTTCCTTGACGGCCACAGGGGCAAGGATCAGCCGTCAGCTATTGCTGGTCAAGACTCGAGACTTCCAAGTACAGAGTAAGCAGACTTAACATCTGATTATGGTGATAAAATTGTGCTCATGGATTCTTGATACATTCACTTATATATGTGGATTTTATCCACACAAGAGGACTCTGTGTTTATTTCTGGACTTTGGTCGCTTTATGTCAATCATATGAATGAATTTAAATAAGAACTTAAGTAACTTCTTGTTCAGTATCATAATGAGGTATATGCCAAACCAATTCCTTTTCATCCTATATATAAACATATAGCAACACTGTTTCTTATGTAAAATTTAGTTTCATGCTGTCTTGCGGTAGCACGTAAAATGTTTTAATGTCCTTTTTTTTGGTGCCCAAGAGTTATGTATTTGGTGTGAAAAACTCTTCTAGAAATTAGTAATACAGTGCAGTAAATTTTCCCTACTGCGATTAGGCAGGACTTGAGTGCCTTATAATAGTGCAAGATTTAAGTGGAAATCAGAGTGCTCCTTAACTTGTCCTCCGGTCAAACAAAAGTTTGTTCAGATCAAATGAGCATGGACCGAAGACACTTATTGTCAGCTGACACAATCCTTCATCCTTTGACGAAATGTTATTTTGCTGATATGTTCTGAAGTGATGACTATTTGTTTCAAACTATTCAAAGCTGGTTTAGACAAATTGATCCGCATGACAGAGAAACTTCCTCCAAACAGAATCTGGAGAAGACAACCCCAATATCTGTCTAGGAGGAACAACACCAAGGTTTGTTTTGGCTCTGGCATGTCAAGCAATTATCAACCCATTGTTTTCTTGCATCCAGGCTAATTCTGAGAAGCTCAATACAACCTTGAATCAAATTCTTTTTCCATCAGTTCTGGTGATCTCCTGATCTCTCAAGTCAAAGGAAAATCTAGGGAGAATGGGAAGTTTATGTATTCTAATTATAGGAATCTGCGGCTTCAAATTTATCTTATGCATATACGTCTATATATCTAGATTTGATTTAACTTTTAGCTGTATAATCCATTTACTTCATGTTTTTGAGATGCATATTTAATATATTTACTCCATTAGATGAATATATGTGAATTAGACGGCGCGGCCGTGATATGGGGCAGACGAGGACAGTGGAGGCGCTCGAGTTTTTCATGTTTATTGTCGAGAGTGCTGCAGAATGGAGCAAGGGGGAACAAGCGTTGACACGTTGCTGAAGATTACCGCAGTAGAGGCCTTGCTCTCGCATGCAGCTGGACGACCGCGTGTCCATGACTTGTTGCAAAGACCCAGAGAACCAAAGGCCTCGTTTCTTTACTGTAGTTTTAGATGATAGATAGATCTTCTGTTTTCTTTTTTCTGTACTTTTGTGCACCCCTCTTATGATCAATCAAAAAGGAGCTCCGACTGCAGTTTTTGTAAGAAAAAGTAGATTAACGTTTCTATCATTGTTATCCTTATGTTTCTATCGTCTTGTAGGTCTTGTTTTGTTGCATGTTATTATTAATCCTGAGAGATGTTAACTTGTACTTATAAAAATTGACAGTGGGAGTTATGTAGTAAAAGGTTTAAAAGTGATTAACTTGCTTAGGTAGTTAATGTTGCTCACACCACTACTGAACGGATTAACTTGTCTATCGTATGGACTGAGAAATATTTGGGAATTTTCTTTTTTTTGGACATCTTTACCATCAATTATTAATCCCTTTTAATATTCTAGCTCTGCACTTCTCCTCTCTAAATTAGCAAACCTGCGCTGGATGTATTAGCATGGATGTTTCCTTACTTCTACTGAATGGCATAGCCTTGTACAGTAAGTGAATTTTTTGCAAACTACAATCCTGTCAGGAGACTGCTTTCTGTTCAATTAATCATTGGCCAGTTAGTGTACTGACTGTTACAATAGCGCAAAATACATTTGTTCTAAGCTTTAATGGCATCATCATGAGTTGATGTTGCTTGGAAGAGATCTACACTGTATATTTTTCTTGCAAGAGTTTTATAACCCGGTAATGTTGTTGTGGTATACTGAGACCAGAGAAGGTTCATAACTTACGACCATGGTTTCTAAAGCTGCGCCTTAAGGGGGGAGTGCCTTGGCGCCTAGGTGCCTAAAGCGTCCCTTTTTGCAAAGCGGAGGGGGAGCGCCTCGACACGTAGGCATCGCTTTAAGGGCGCCTTTAAAACCATGTGACGATGAGTTTTATATGGGATTTGACATGAGGTTATAACCTTATGAGGCACTAATATGTTAAGAAACAAATTAATGTTTACCAATGCTATCCACCTTAAGGAAGATCTGTATCGCCATTGAAGTTAATCTTTAAATCTAACAAACATGATTATAGTGATTTTTTAATTGTGTGCATGGATTTTTATATGATGAGAGAAAAAGGCTTATTTTACTTTATTTATTTATTCCATTATATTTATATTTTTCGGGTGCTCAGAGACATGGGACATGAAGAGGTGAGCATGGAGCTCGTGACCTTTGCAACTAATAATATTTTGATGTGTATGATAATTTTAAAATACATATTTATCATGAATAGTGTAAAAACAATAGGTATTTATATCCCGTTGCAACGCACGGGCATTCAGCTAGTATATATATATGGGAAATAGCTAGCTACCATGGTGGGTAGCTACTCGCCCACAACCAGCCCTTAGATCATTCTGTAGAGCCATTTCTACGTTAATCAATTTAACGCCATCTCATCCCGTTTTCTCCACTTCAGTAAAAAAACACCCCACGCGCCCACGCACGGTGGCAAAATCCCACGACCGTATTTTTTCTCCAAAACTCGCCCGATTATGAGATGGCCTTTCCCCACGCACGGTGGCTCTCTCTCCTTCCTTTTCCTGTCCGAGGCTCCGACCCTATAGCCGGCCACCATCATCGGCCGCCCATTCGCGACCAGGTACGGGAGAGCGGCACAGCAGCCCGTCCTCCCTCTCCATGTGCCCTGTCTTCCCTCCACGCTCCGACCGGCTTGAAAACTAGAGGCGGTCGAGCCGTGGTCCTCCGCATTGGGCCGGCTCGAAAGGTAGAGGAGGTCGATCTGCGCACGCTATGCGTTCTGGGCGGGTCATAGGGCTGGCGCAGGCAAGAAGAGGACGCGGCCGTCCTTGGCATTGAGGAGGAAGGAGAAGTCAGGGGTTCCGATCTGGGATTTTCTTCTTCATTTGTCAATCTGTGTTTTGCTTTCTATTTGAGTGAATCACATCCCGTCCCGAGCCGGAAGGTTCTTCTTCCATTCTTTTGTCAATATGTCAATCTGCATTTTGCGTTGAGGAGGAAGGAGAAGTCAGGTGCCATCCTTGGTGTTGACTTATATATTCCCTTTCCTATATCTGATTTGACTGACATGTTTTCTGGATCGGATCTGAACTTCTTCACTGTCCAGCAAAATCATGTCCGTCTCTGATTTTGCTTACATGGTGTGTTCCGGATCTATATTCAATTTCTTCTAATATTTCGAACCGTGTCCATGTTTAATTTTATTTACATGGTGTGTTCTCGATCTAGATCCAACCTTTTCCAATCTTTCATTTTCACCAGATCGTGTACATCTATCTCACTGGATTTGCTTTTCCAAACAAACCACTCACAAAAAAGGTCAAGAAACAAATCAGCTTCTTAGGTGATGATTTGTTTTATTGAATGGTGATGAAAGAAAATCGTTTTTGATTTTTTTTATACATGGTGTGTTCTCGATCTAGATCCAATTTATTTTCCAAACTTTCATTTTCATGCAGATCATATACCATCTATCTCACTGGATTTTGCTTTTCCAAACAAACCGCTGCAAAAAATCGTTAAGAAAACAAACCACCTTCTAAATATTCAGGAGAGGTGATGATTTGTTTTACTGAATGATGATAAAAGAAAATCATGCTCGATTAATACAACGAAAAATTTGCTAGCACAAAAGAAATTGAGTTGCAAACAACTTTTGAATGGCAGGTGCTCTTATATTCGTCTTTTTTAGCCGATGACAACCAAAACAAAACAGTAACTAAACATGGTTCCTTTTCTTAAGATAGAGGTGAAACTTCAAACGGACATGTGAACGGAGCCCAACGGTAGCACAAATCCCTGAACTACATATAAGAGATCTAAGGGGTTAGGGTAGAAAATCCGACGTGGATTTTCTAACATGGTGGCTAGCTATGCATGTCCTGAAAACCGTTGGATATGGGTAGTACTAGTTCTGTATATTTTGGGCGGCTAGATAGAGGTTGCATGCGTGTTTGTGCTATCTGTTACGTGTAGACCCTAGTTTTGTTATCTAAAAAAGAGGAAAGAGAAACCTTTTGCAACCACGTTTGAATTATGGACGAATAACTGTTTTACCTAATTTTAGCATAAAGCGTGTCACAAAGGTTGAAACGAGACACTGGTTTGCCTATTTTAAATATATGTTCATTAGATAGTATTTTTTTATCAGACATTATTTTTTTAGCGAAACTAGGTAGTATGACTGCCTTCATGAGTGAGCAATAAAAGTTTTTTAACTGAGTAGTAATAAAGGTCAGGCAGGATTAAATGATGCTGGTTGGTGAGGGAATAAAGCTATGCCTGTTTTCTAGACTAAGCCCTGACCTCCCAGGATTGTAAAGAACATTATGTCTTCGTTTGTGATATGGCTAATCAGAAGTGTAAGAAAATTATTGGCATCATTTTGTTAAGTTCAACCATTTCAATAATGCTTTAGTTACCTCTTTTATAAATAAACACAAGTACATGCAATATCAAGACACGCTTTCTCGCAAACAGAAAAAATAAGAAGCCGCTTTGCAACTTGAGAAATTGGTGGACATCGAAAACAATAACAATTTCTTGCAAGTGATAATATCAAGAAAGGTCTGGATCCAGATCAAGGTATGGATGATATATCCATCTCCTATATCATGTCAGTTGTCTCCCATTCACATAGTTTTAGTGCTAAGGTGGGTAAGCAGATTCATAGTACTAGTGTTAAATGTGGTGTAAGTGTAACCTGTCCAGAATTTAAATAAGGCGTCATGACTCTTATAGTAGTTATAGCTAAGTTGAGAACGACGTCATTCCTTCTAATAAATGTGATATGTATGAGTGCATACTCTCAATATCTCAATAGGGTGATCCGACGGTAACCAGCCCCATGCACAGCTAGCCACCATGTTAGGAGGCTATTTCCCATATATATATACATAGGTTTTTGTATGTTGCATAACTAGGATGCATGCAATCGGCACCGTTCATTGCTTTGAGATCCACATTGAATTCCTATCCGGTGCCATTTCAGAGAGCTTGTGCAGACCAAAATTATTAAAAGGGAATGAAAGTTGAGAACCTTTTGAGTCTAGGCTGACTAATAAGGAAACTGGTCCTGCTCTTCGCATGATGCTATATGCATCAATCCAAAAAAAAAAATTTGTACACACTCTGCGCGTCCGTTAGATGTTTATATGTACATTTTATTGTAGGCACTGTTCGCAACAAACATCAGCAGAATAACTAATACTAGTGGCTAGGAGAACAAATTAATTATGCTAAAAAATCACAAATGGTGGTCAATGACAAACGGTGCACATCTTAAATCGTTCGGTACCTACTCAAAATCACACCGGTGCGCAATACATTAACCAATGGTGCCTTGCTGATTGCCGTGAAAATGGCATAGAAGCCCTGTAGTCAAGCGTAACAGAAGTAGGAGTTCATGTAATCTGTTTTATCTCTGCGGTCTAGCAAAATTTCAGAACTTGAACACATGGAAGGAACAGAAATCATGTATGCATAATCACTGGGTCATAAAATCAAAGGCAGCTCATTGTATACATCAAAGAAAAAGATCGAAATAATGATGAAAAAAAGATGGAGTCTGGTGGGCAGAGCAGATCGGGGTTCGTCTCAAGCCACGGCCGGAACAAATCGGTGCCTACAGGCACAAAATGAAGGAGATATGCCCTAGAGGCAATTAATAAAGTGTATTCTTTATCATATCTCGTTTGTTCATAATAGGTTTTTGTGTCATGCCATAACCGTATTAAGTGGAAACATTAATACAGGTGTGATGCGTAAACAACCAGGTCCCTAGTAGACTCTACTAAGACTAGTTACGCGATCTATGATCAAGGTTTCCCGATCATATGGCATGGCGCCGGTCGGCAATGGAAGTCATATCGTTAGAGAACGATGTGATGGACATATCCAGATTTGGAGGACGTAGTCGTTACGCCTTTGACCGTGAGACCAACTCTTATTGTTATTCCTGGAAGATACTTTGATCGCACCAAATGTCGTATCTTATTTAGTATGAGAATAACGGTGATACTTTTGGGTATCGGAAAGGAGTAGTTGAGACGAGGGGTTAAGAGCGGGATTTGTCAGTCCGCATAGCAGGATAGATACTCTAGGGCCCACTCGGTGAGATCATGTCTAATGAGCTTGGAAGCATGTGACTAGGTGACGGAGACATGAAATCATAGACGCGTAGAAGATAGAGTTGTCGGTAACGAGGTCAAGCTAGGTATGGGACGCTCGGACACGCTAAGTATCGCCATGGAAAAAGGTTTAAGACTTTGCGTTCAGTTTTGATAGATGAAAGTCATTCGTTATATCACAAGGATTAATTCATGTGGTCCACGCCTACGAGTTAGTCGTTGGTCATAGAGGATTCTTGATCGTACCTTTTAATATATCGAACTGCTAGGGTAACACACTTAAGGGGTTTCGACAAGACAACCGGAAAGGAAAGAGATCACCGGAATGTCCCGGGAGAGTTCTGATGGAGATCGGGCAGCGACGAAAGAGTTTTCGGAGCTAGAATAAATTATATATAATATGTATGATATTAATTAGTATAATTAATCTCTAAATATGATTATATATATTTATTTTCGAATTTATTTAGGCTGATTTCACTAAATGGGCCTTCTGGTCGAAAGAAGGCCCAAGAGGGGGAAAATTCACTTGGCAATTCGGTGGGGGCTTGGGTGGCCGACCCAGGTGGGCCAAGAGGCCCACCAGGTGGCCGGCGCACCAGCCGTAGCCGCACCAGGCATGTGGGGATAGTCCCACATTTCCTGGTGAGGAGGTTGGCTCCCTCCTGGGAGCCTATATATAGAGGGGCTCCCATGGCCTTTTAATTCACCAATTAATTCCCCAATTCTCTCTCGATTTCATGATTCCCTTTGTCGGAGTTGCGGCAAGTTGTGAGGGGGATCTCTTCCACCATAGCCCGCTGCCGCGTTGCTGGTGTTCCGGTCCAAGTCTTCCGCTGCTCGTCTTGGACTAGAGCTTCGGAGGCCGTCGTTTCCACCGTACGTGTGTAACGCCCTGCGAAGTGCTGCGCTAGTGGTACTCGGAGGTCTGCTTCCTCTACACGACCTTGAGGTCGGCTTCATAGGTCTTCATCAACAAAGTTTATGCGGGAACGTAATCCCCGCTTTCGGTCTACAAGGGTATGTATTCCGATTTCCGTTCGTACTACTATATCTGCATAGAATTGATCTCTGCATGTTTTAGGGATATCGCTGCTAGGCAATTTTTTGTTTTCTGCACCCGATCCCCTTCAGTGGTATAAGAGCCGATCTATCATAGATATAGATGTACGCTGTTAGAACCTGTGTTTTGCACGGGGGCACCGTTCCTGTTATTTGCTACCCTCTAGCGTGCACTTGTGATTCCAGCGGCATCGATTTGATGAAGCGGCCCGAACCGACTTTACGCGTACGCTTACGCAAGACTAGTTCCACTACTGACATACGGCTTGTACCGTATCTGTGGCTGGCGGGTGTCAGTTTCTCTCTCTTCAGTTGGTCTTCGCATTTTCGATGGAGGGCCCGAAAGGGATGCTTAAATATGCAATTATTGGATCGTTGTTGTGGTCATAAGGTTCGTAGGTATGAAGCGGTTCTATTTACGAAAGCACCGAGCCACGTAAAATATGCAAAAGATAAACTAGAAGTGTCTAACTTTATTTTGCAGGGGCTATGTGATATGGTCAAGGTAGGTTTATTAAATTGTTTATAAACTGCGGGCGCTTTGAAGACCATGGCGCAATGGACTATATCACATTGCATTACATTTGATGTTTTGTGTGATTATATATATAGTATATATTAGTTACGCGGCGGTAATTATATAAGATGATCCCTTCAAAAATACCACTAGTGTTCTTCCTCCAACGCGCACCACCAAGAAAGTTCAACGTTATGAGGCAGGCCGTGAGGATCGGGTGTCAGACATATCGTCGTTCGTATACGGTGGGTGTAAGCCATGTTGCACAAGCGTCAGCGTGGAGGTTATAGTGGCGAGTCTAGCATATGCAGATATGGCCTTGGAACACGGAGGCCGAAAGGTCGAGCACGAGTCACAAAATTGGTGTGGCGGACAGTTGTCTTCTCTTGAAGTTGTGCCGCCGGCTCTGATGATGAGGGGTGGTGCAATGGATGGAGGTCGTGTAATCGCTTAAACGACCAGGAGGGATGTTCGTTTGAGTGGGAGTTATGTTAGTTATTTTCTAAAAATACTATAACTCAAAATTATTATGAACAAAGTCTTATGTTGTTTCAAATTCTATTGTAGATGTCTCACCCCTCCTTTAACCTAAACATGTTCATTGAGAAAGAGAAGCTTAAGACCGATGGGTCTAACTTCGTGTCCTTGTTCTGCGACTTGAAGTCCATTCTTGAAACCCACAAGGTGGCCTACATCCTTGATGCCCCCTTAGGTGATCTTCCAAACACCGCCTTAGAAATCGAAAGGAATGTCCATGAGGTAAAGGCGGAGATTTCTTCTTATGTCCAGAGTGGCATGCTCTTTGCCATGGAGGCTGACCTGCAAAACCACTTCGTGAACAAGGGTGCTTATGATAATCACTGACCTCATGGTTGTTTTTGGACGACAAATCAAGGCTGAGAGGTTCGAAGCATCCGTGCTTTTCTTCTCAGCCCAGATGGAAGAGCACGGCAATATTAGTGAGCACTTAGCCAAGTTGTTTGGCTGCGTTCAGCTCCTGAATGATCTGGGAAGTGTGATCCCAGAAGAGCTGGTTATTGATAGGGTGCTGATTTCTCTGCCCCCTAGCTATAAGAAAGCCATCAAGGACTACGGCATGAAAGGGACGTCAAACCCTTGTTGGAAATCCTAAAGATGCTCGAAGTGGCCGAATTAGAAATCAAGCTGGAGAAGATGGTGGTGACCATCCGATCACTTGAGCGCAACTGCCCCAAGTACTTGGAGGATAGTAAGTTTGGCAAGACAGTCGACAAAGAGCAAGGTATATTTGCTATACATGTTATAGATGTGTACCTTACATCCGCCCGGAGAAACACGTGGGTATTTGATACTGGTTCTGTTGCTCATATATGTAACTCTCAGGAGGAGTTGCGGAATAAATGGCGGCTGGCTAAGGATGAGGTGACAATGCGCGTTGGCAACGGATCGAGAGTCGTCGTGGTGGCTGTCGGCACGGTCCCTCTACATCTACCATCGGGATTAGTTTTGGTTTTAAATAAGTGTTATTTTGTACCATCCTTGAGTGTAAGCATTATAAGTGGGTCTTGCCTGTTACAAGACGGTTATTCATTTAAATCAGTATCAAGCAGTTGTGCTATTTATATGAATGATATCTTTTATGTTGATGCTCCCGAGAATAATGGTTTATTCTTGTTGAATCTCGATCATACTACTCACATCCATAACATAGAAGCCAAACGGATTAAGTGTAGTGATGATACCGCCATGTATATGTGGCATTGCCGTCTTGGTCATATTGGTGTAAAGTGCATGAAGAAACTCCACTCCGATGGACTTTTGGACTCGCTGGATTTTGGATCCCTCGATACATGCGAACCATGCCTTATGGGCAAAATGACCAAGACACCGTTCAAAGGTTTCGTTGAACGGGCGTCGGATTTATTGGGGATCATACATACAGATGTGTGTGGACCGATAAGCGTTTCGACACGCAATGGTTATTGTTACTTCGTCACCTTCACTGATGACTTGAGTAGATACAGTTATATCTACTTGATGAAACTTTTAAAAAGTTCAAAGAATTTCAAAGTGAAGTTGAGAATCAGCTTAACAAGAAAATCAAGCACCTCCGATCTGATCATGGTGGCGAGTATTTGAGTTTTGAGTTTGGCACACATCTGAAGAGTTGTGGCATTGTACCCCAACTTACGCCAGCCGGAACACCGAAGCGTAACGGCGTGTCCGAGCGATGTAATTGTACCCTACTGGATAGTGTCCGATCTATGATGTGTCTTACCGATTTGCCCGTGTCCTTATGGGGTTATGCGTTAGAAACAGCCGCATTCATTTTAAATACGGCTCCGTCCAAATCGGTTGAAACGACACGGTATGAATTATGGTATGGCCAGAAGCCTAAGTTATCGTTTCTGAAGGTTTGGGTTTGTGAGGCGTATGTTAAGAAACTACAGCCCGACTAACTCGAACCAAAGTCGGAGAAAGTCGTCTTTGTAGGATATCCGCGGGAAACAGTTGGGTACACCTTCTACAACCAAGCTGAGGGCAAATCGTTTGTCGCGAAGACCGGTACCTTTCTAGAGAAGGAGTTTCTCGCGAAAGTAGTAAGTGGGAGGAAGGTAGACCTCGATGAGATCGTTGATCCTGAACTCGAGATTCTGAGTGGCACAATGGAAGCAATTCCAGAAACGTCCTCCGTGGATGGAGTGGGAGAAACTGTCGAGGAAAGTATTCTACCTCATAGGTCTAGTAGATTTCGGATCGCACCAGAATGGTATGGCAACATGGTTTGCACCGTCATGTTTATTGAACAAGACGAACCTACGAACTACAAGGAGGCAATTGCGAGTCTAGAGTCCGAGAAATGGCTGGAAGCCATGAAATCCGAAATAGGATCCATGTATGATAACAAAGTGTGGACTTTGATGGATATTCCCGAAGGGCGCAAGGCCGTCGAGAATAAATGGATCTTCAAGAAGAAGACTGATGCTGATGGTAATGTGACAGTCTATAAAGCTCGGCTTGTCGCAAAAGGTTTCCGACAAGTTCATGGGATTGACCACGATGAAAGTTTTTCACCGGTAGAGATGCTTAAGTCTATTCGGATTTTGTTAGCAGTTGCTGCCTATTACGATTATGAAATCTGGCAGATGGACGTCAAAACAGCCTTCCTAAATGGAAACATTAAGGAAGAGTTGTACATGGTACAACCGGAAGGTTTTGTCGGTCCAGGAAATGCTAACAAGGTATGCAAGCTTCAGCGATCCATCTATGGATTGAAGCAAGCATCTCGGAGCTGGAATCTTTGCTTTGATGAGGTAATCAAAGGTTTTGGATTTGTCCAAAATTTGGAAGAGACCTGCATTTACAAGAAAATGAGTGGGAGCTCGGTTGTGTTCTTAGCACTATATGTAGATGACATATTGCTGATTGGGAATGACGTGGAACTTCTGAATAGCGTGAAGGAATATTTAAACAGAAAATTTTCCATGCAGGACTTAGGAGAAGCTGCATACGTCTTAGGCATAAAAATCTATCATGATAGATCAAGACGCCTATTAGCGTTGAGTCAGAGTACTTATCTTGATAAAATACTGAAGCGTTTCGGTATGGAGAAGGCAAAGAAGGGTTCTTTGTCGGTTATCAAGAATAAACGCTGCGGAAGGCACAATGTCCAGTAACGGAACTGGATAAGGCCGATATGACTAAACATCCTTATGCTTCAGCCATAGGATCGATTATGTATGCAATGTTGAGTACTAGACCTGATGTGGCATTAGCTCTAAGTTTCACAAGCCGGTTCCAGAGTAATCCTGGAATGGCGCATTGGATTGATGTTAAGAGCATTATTAAGTATCTCAATAAGACAAAGGAAATGTTCCTTGTATATGGTGGCTGCGATGAAGAACTTGGCGTAACAGGTTACGTGGATGCAAGTTTCTGCTCAGACCCCGATGACTCTAAGTCACAGACAGGTTATGTGTTCAAGGTGAATGGAGGCGCCGTGTGCTGGAGAAGTGGTAAGCAACCCGCGAATGAAGCTGTGTGGCTGAGAAAGTTCGTCATTGAACTTGGAGTGTTCCCGAGCGTGCAAGACCCTGTGATCCTCTTCTGCGACAATACGGGTGCCATTGCTAACGCCAAGGAGCCAAGGTCTCACTCCCCCGCCAAACACATTCTCCGACGCTTCCATGTGATACGTCAGTACATACAAGGAGGCGATGTGAAGATTTGCAAAGTGCATACGGATCTGAATGTGGCAGATCCGCTGACGAAGCCTCTCCCGCTTGACAAGCATGAAAAACACCAGTTAGCTATGGGTGTTAAGCTTCTACAAAGTTGTAATCTAGATTAATTTGTACTCTAGTGCAAGTGGGAGAGTGAAGGAGATATGCCCTAGAGGCAATTAATAAAGTGTATTCTTTATCATATCTTGTTTGTTCATAATAGGTTTTTGTGTCATGCTATAACCGTATTAAGCGGAAACATTAATACGGGTGTGATGCGTAAACAACCAGGTCCCTAGTAGCCTCCACTAAGACTAGTTTCATTGCGCGATCGATGATCGAGGTTTCCCGATCATAGGGCATGGCGCCGGTCGGCAATGGAAGTCATATCGTTCGAGAACGATGTGATGGACATACCCAGATTTGGAGGACGTAGTCGTTACGCCTTTGACCGTGAGACCAACTCTTATTGTTATTCCTGGAAGATACTTTGATCGCACCAAACGTCGTATCTTATTTTTTATGACAATAATGGTGATACTTTTGGGTATCGGAAAGGAGTAGTTGAGACGAGGGGTCAAGAGCTGGATATGCCAGTCTGCATAGCAGGATAGATACTCTAGGGCCCGCTCGGTGAGATCATGTCTAATGAGCTTGCAAGCATGTGACTAGGTCACGGAGACATGAAATCATAGACGAGTAGAAGATAGCGTTGTCGGTAACGAGGTCAAGCTAGGTATGGAGATATCTATGGAATGACGCTCGGACACGCTAAGTATCGACATGGCAAAAGGTTTAAGACTTTGCGTTCAGGTTTGATAGATGAAAGTCATTTGTTATACCACATGGATTAATTCATGGGGTCCAGGCCTACGAGTTAGTCGTTGATCATAGAGGAGTCTTGATCGTACCTCTTATTATATCGAACCTCTAAGGTAACACACTTAAGGTGTTTCGACAAGACAACCGGAAAGGACACTTAAGGTAACACACTTAAGAGATCACCGGGAATGTCCCGGGAGAGGTCTGATGGAGATCGGGCAGCGACGAAAGAGTTTTCGGAGCTAGAATAAATTATATATAATATGTTTGATATTAATTAGTGTAATTAATGTCTAAATATGATTTTATATATTTATTTTCGAATTTATTTATGTTGATTTCCCTAAATGGGCCTTCTGGTCGAAAGAAGGCCCAAGAGGGGGAAAATTCCCTAGGGAATTCGGTGGGGGCTTGGGTGGCCGACCCAGGTGGGCCAAGAGGCCCACCAGGGGTCCGGCGCACCCGCCATAGCCGCACCAGGCATGTGGGGATAGTCCCACATTGCCTGGGGAGGAGGTTGGCTCCCCCCTGGGAGCCTATATATAGAGGGGCTCCCATGGCCTTTTAATTCACCAATTAATTCCCAAATTCTCTCTCGATTTCGTGATTCCCTTTATCGGAGTTGCGTTGAGTTGAGAGGGGGATCTCTTCCACCATATCCCGCTGCCGCGTTGCTGGTGTTCCGGTCCATGTCTTCCGCTGCTCATCCTGGACTGGAGCTTCGGAGGCCGTCGTTTCCACCATACGTGTGTAACGCCCTGCGAGGTGCTGCGCTAACAGTACTCGGAGGTCTGCTTCCTCTACACGACCTTGAGGTCGGCTTCATCGGTCTTTATTGACGACGTTTATGCCGGAACGTAATCCCCGCTTTCGGTCTACAAGGGTATGTATTCCGATCACCGTTCGTACTACTATATCTACATAGAATTGATCTTGGCATTTTTTAGGGATATCGTTGCAAGAATTTTTTTTGTTTTCTGCACCCGATCCCCTTCACAAAATCCGGTGCCTACCTAAATAGGATATGGTTCCTAGTGCACGAACCATCGGTGCCCCCATGAAGCTGGTCGTCGACGGTGATCCGGTGCGGGGCGTCGAAGGCGCTCTGATCCGGGCTTGGAGGCAGACGACCGCCACGGCTGGCTCCCCGAGGTCGTGGAGGCGAGGCCAAGGCGAGGTCGGGCGGTGATGGACGAAGGCGGAAGCGGAGGGGCGCCAAGATCGGGGATGCCGGCGATGTCGCGCGGGGCTAGGGGCACGCCAGAGTGGCGCTTGCATCTCGGGGGCGAGGCGACAAGGCGGACGGGGCACCGCCTGCCGGGGTCAGGGAAGACGCAGGAGGAGAGGATGCCAGAGGCTCCGGTGCCTCGCCGGACAACAGACGAGATCGACGGGAGAGGGGATGGATCCAGGCCACCGGCGGCTCCAAACCACCTCCATCGCGGCGCGGTGCGCCCCGGTCTCCTCCTGTGTGATGCCTAGTGTGAGATTCATTCGGGAATTACAACAATATACATAGACCGTTCCAACCGCATCTATGACTAATAATCCACCTTCCGGCTAGCGTCCGCACCATTTTCAAAATTAAGTTGCAAGCAAATCATTATCGCCTTAAGCACTATGTGTAGAGTAAGTAAATAACATCATCCTTAGACAAAATACTACTGTTTTATCCTTAGTAGCAACGGTACATCTACAACCTTAGAGCTTTGTGTTGCTGCTCCAGATTAAATAGAGACAAGAACCTACAATCGAGCATAAATACCCTCTTGGAGTTACGAGCATCTACTTGGCCAAAGCACACACAAGTAACGGAGATCATGCAAGATCATTAAATAGCACACACATGATATATTATGAAGCAATAACTTTAGCACTCAATATCCATCAGATCCCAGCAAACACAACATGGAGAATTACATAAAGATGATCTTGATCATGATAGGCAGCACACAAGATCTAAACATGTAGCACAAGAGGAGAAGACAACCATCTAGCTAATGCTATGGACACGTAGTCCAAGGGTAGACTACTCATGCATCAGTCCGGAGGCTGTCATGGCGACGTTGAGGCCTCCGGGGATGATTCCCCCTCCCGGCAGGGTGCCGGGGAGCAGTTCTTTTCTCTCCCGAATTGGTGTTGACGAATGCGGCGGCAATGGACCCGCGGAGGAAATAATTAACACCGTGCAATTTTTAGATTTCTGGGGGGGTACTTGTAGTCGAAAGGGCGAGGTCGGTGGAGACCCGAGGCCACGTCACCACGAGCTCGCGCGTCACAGAAGGGAGCCGCGCCACGAGCTGGTGACGGCCCCTCGGTCATCCACTTCGTCAAGTCTGCGGTCTTCCGTAGCATTCATTTTCCAAAAATAATTCCAGGATGTTTCTTTTTGAATTCCGAGAAAATTTCCTTAAATACTTTTCTGAAACCAAAAACAGCAGAAAACATGGAACTAGCACTTTGGCATCTTGTTAATAGGTTAGTTCTGGAAAATTTATAAAACTATATAAAATGCATATAAAACATGTAATAATATGGTATAACATAGCATGGAACATAAGAAATTATAGATACGTTGGAGACGTATCAACATCCCCAAGCTTAGTTCTACTCGTCCGGAGTAGGTAAGAACGATAAAAGAAGAATAATTTCTGAAGTGACATGCTTAACACAATCTTGATCATGTAATTCATTGTAAGGCATGTAAACCGAAATCAAATGAATAAGAGTTGTAGTTTATATTGATATCAAATGAGTAATGAACAAACAAGTAGGTGAAGCAAGAAAAGCTTTCAGTGATATAGTACTAGATAGCAATCAACTGTGCAACGTAGATATTAAAGATGATTTAAGCTTCAACCACAACAATATAATCATCTAATTCTTCCAACAAACATGATAACTTTATGAAAGGATCAAGTCAAGTAATAGCAATATGCACGTAGATGATCAATATATTATTTGTTCAAAAGAAACAAGCAACCGTTCAATGTGGGTTCCTGGCACCAAGATTTTATTGCTAAGAGAATGTTAACGGAGGTTTGGAAGGCCAATGGAAGAAAGGCTCACAAAGCTATAGATGATCATTAGACAAGATAAAGTCCTACAATAGAGGCTATGCAAGGAGTAGTGATTGCCATACAACGGATGCACAATGAGCTATAAGTATATGGAAGCTCTCCAATGGAACTAGTGTGGGTGCATCCAACTTGCTTGCTCACGAAGTTCTAGAGCACGTTTGAGAAGGCTCATCATTGGAATATACAAGCCAAGTTCTATAGTTTAAAGTTCCCCACATAGTTATGCAACTAAGACATGAAAACTCTCTCATATGGAGTAAAGGTGCTAAACATGAGCACAAGTGCTGACTATAAATGATATGGTGCCGTAACATAAGCACAACTGTGTGATAAAGAATAGTAATGTTGCCCCCTTTTTATTTCTTTCTTTCTTTTTTCTTTTTTATTTTTTTTTCTTTTCTATTTTTCTTTTCGATGCCCTCCATGGCTCTTTTCACTTTTAGGGGCAAGCATCCTAATATGCTACATGATGTATGACAACACACTAATGACGGTAAAACAACATACTGATGATAGAAGTAACTAATATGAATGTGCCATAAGAATACATATGACAACGGTCCCTCTGCCAGTGTAGCAGGTTATGCAGTGCTCTAGCGTAACATGGGTAAAACCACACATCAGCTTTAAAGAAACACGCAAAGCAATAAATAAGTAATGAATGACAACAAGTCATGTAATGTAAGATGGATGTTGCATGGCAATATATCTCGGAACAACTATGGAAATGCTGTAGTAGGTAGGTATGGTGGATGTTTTGAGGAAGATATTTGGCTTTTGTGTAGGAGAACAAGATGAAGATCTCCCACGAGTTTGGATGTACCCGTGAAAATTGCACCAACTCTCAATGTGAGAAAGAGCAAAGAAAAGTACCGAAGAGGCTAGCAATATGGTGGTGGAAGTGCCATGAAAACCGCAGTTTTAGAACTCACAAGTTAAAAGGTTCCAAAATAAAATATGATCATGCAAGGCATAATGAAAATTGCTCCTAGGGGTGCTGTGGCAAATGAACAAGTTCACTGTTGGGGACATATCAACATAGCCAAGCTTAGTTCTACTCGTCCCGAGTAGGTAAGAACGATAAAAGAAGAATAATTTTTGAAGTGACATGCTTCAACACAACCTTGATCACGTAATAATGTAAGGCATGTAAATTGATATCAAATGAATAAGGGTTGCAGTTTATATTGATATCAAATGAGTATAAATAAACAAGTAGGTGAAGCAAGCAAAGATTTCAATGATATAGTACTAAATAGCAATCAATCGTGCAAAGTAGATATTAAAGATGATTTAAGTTTCAAGCACAACAATATAACTTAATGAAAGGCTCAAGTCAAGCAATATCAATATGCACGTAGAAGATCAATACTTTATTTGTTCAAAAGAAACAAGCAAGTGTTCAACGTTGGTTCCTGGCACCCGGAGGTTTTGGCTAAGGGAATGTTAATGGAGGTTTGGAAGGCCAACAGAAGAAAGGCTCACAAAGCGGCAAGTGATCATTAGACAAGAGAAAGTCTTACAATCGAAGCCATGCAAGGAGTAGTGATTGCCCCGCAACGGATGCACGTAGAGCTATAAGTATATGAAAGCTCTCCAACGGAACTAGTGGGGGTGCATCCCACTTGCTTGCTCACGAAGACCTAGAGTACTTTTGAGGAGGCTCATCATTGGAATATACAAGCCAAGTTCTTTAGTGTAAAGTTCCCCACACAGTTATGCAACTAAGACATGAAAACTCTCTCATATGGAGTACGGGTGACAAACATGAGCACAAATGATGATCATAAATGATACAGTGCTATAACATGGGCACAAGTGATGACTATAAATGATATGGTGATATAACATAAGCACAAGTGTGTGACAAAGAATAGTAATGCTGCCCCCTTTTTTATTTCTTTCTTTCTTTTTCTCTTTTTTCCGGTTACTCTTTTCGATGGCCTCCATGGATCTTTTCACTTTTAGGGGCAAGCATCCTAATATGATATATGATATATGACAACACACTAATGATGATATGACAACATACTGATGATAGAAGTAACTATTATGAATGTGCCATAAAATGCATATGACAACGGTGCCTCTACCAGTGTAGCAGGTTATGCAATGATCTAGCGTAACATGGGTAAAACCACACATCAGCTTTATAGAATCATGCAAATAAATATATAGGTAATGAATGACAACAAGTCATGTAATGTAAGATGGATGTTGCATGGCAATATATCACGGAACAACTATGAAATTGCTGTAGTAGGTAGGTATGGTGGATGTTTTGAGGAAGATATTTGGCTTATGTATAGGAGAACAAGATTAAGATCACCCACGAGTTTGGATGCACCCGCGAAAAATGCACCAACTCTCAATGTGAGAAAGGGCAATGCAAAGTACCGAAGAGGCTAGCAATATGTTGGTGGAAGTGCCATGAAAACCGCAGTTTTAGAACTCACAAGGAAAAAGATACCAAATAAAAATATGATCATACAAGGAATAATGAAAATTACTCCTAGAGGGATCATGGCGAATGACAAAGTCACGGTTGGCTTCCCCGGCTGTAGCGCATAACATAAAGTCATTGCGGTTGCTTTCGGCAAATAGAAGTCATATACCATTATGCAATCAACTGGAAATTTAAGTGTGGCACAACTTCAAGTTTTTCTAGACCAACCATTAATCATTCCACTTTACTAGACCATCATGTTTACCATTAAGTAAATTAATATCTCAAAACAACATCAATGGTTCAAGTGACACAATTTAATGATCTACAAGATTATGTATCAGTTAGTTATACCATCTACCACATTTAGCATTTTTTGTTCTAAACCAAACTCCAATCACATTATTTAAAAGATAAACTCTCCAAGTAATTAAACAATGAGATATGAGAGTATAATATAACAAAGCTAACAGCTCTAGCAAGAGATGCATGAAAAACAAGAGCTGGAATGCAAAGAATAACATGAAAAGAATACTAAACGGATATAAGTGAAGAATATGAGTATTCATAAGAAAAAGCGGAGCGTGTCTCTCGCCCACACAAAAGAATGGTAGGATCCATTTTATTCAGAGAATGATAATAATAACAACAAAAACAAACATACGCGTCAAGAATAGCACATAAGATGTGGCGGAATTAAAATATAGTTTCACTAGAAAGGACCTGATAGTTTGTCGATGAAGAAGGGGATGCCTTGGTAATCCCCAAGATGTGACGATTGAGTCTTCTTGAAATATATTGGGGGTGACCTACCAGGACATCCCCAAGCTTTGGCTTTAATATCCTCTCGATCACATTATATCATCCTTCTCTCTACATCCTTGAAAACTTCCTACACACCAAACTTAGAGTAAACTTCATTAGAGGGTTAGTGCACAAAAATATTATGATACTCTGTAGAAAAAAAATTGCTACCAATGCTACTGGACATTAGATACAGCCACTGATACTTCATAGGATAAAACTATCCAAGCAAAATAGCAAAAGAGACATTGCAAAATAAACTGCAGAATCTGTCAAAAATAGAACAGTGCGAAAAGACGAATTTGTTCGAGGCAATTAACTTGCTCAGATAAGAAAACTCAAAACTAATGAAAATTGCGTATACATCTGGGGAATTATGGACAAAAAAGGGCAGATTTTTCTGATGTTCCAGTGAAGAGTTATGAATTTAATGGTGAATAGAAGAAATATGTTTATGTGTAGGAATTTAAAACTAGCATCAACTTTCAACTAGAGGCTCAACTTGACACAACAATGCAATAAAATAGAGATAGAAAGGAGTTGCTACAGAGGTAGGATAAGTCCTTGACACAAGCAAAATAAAATACCAGGAAATAAAAGGTGGGTTCTCCCATAAGCGCTTTTGTTTAACGTCTTTGAGCTAGGCACAAAGAGCAAAACTCAAGTATTATCAAGAGATGAAGCATCAACACCATAATTTGAACGAACAATAGAATCAGGTAGCTTCATTCTTTTCCTAGGGAAGTGGTCCATACATTTCTTGAGTGGAAATTGGTACTTGATGGTAACTTCTTTCATATCAATAATAGCACCCACAGTTCTAAGAAAAGGCCTTCCCAACACAATTGGACAAGATGGATTGCAATATCCAAGACAATAAAATCAACGGGGACCAGGTTATTATCAGCCATAATAGTAATATCATTGATCCTCCCAAAAGGTTTCTTCAAAGCATTATCAGCAAGAAAAACATCCAAATAACAATGTTCCAATGGTGACAAATAAAACATATCATAGAGCTTTTTAGGCATGACAGAAATACTTGCACCAAGGTCACACAAAGCATTCAATCAAATTTATCTACTTTCATTTTAATGATGGGCTCTCAACCATCTTATAACCTCTTAGGGATAGAAGCTTCCAGTCTTAATGTATCTTCCCTAGCTTTAATGAGAGCATTTGTAATATGAGTAGTAAAGGCCAAATTAAGAGAGCTAGAATTAGGACTTGTGGCCAACTTTTGCAAAAAATTAATAACTTCAGAGATATTACAATTATCAAAATCAAAATTATTATCATCAAAGCAAAGCGAACCACTTTCTCTCATGTTTTTAAAAATTTGAGCACTTTTGTCAACACAAGTTTCAACAGTTTTAGGCAATCTTATTTTTTTGGATGAAGTAGAGGAGACATTTCCTACACCAATTATGTTACCATTGATAGTAGAAGGCTTTCTAACATGTGAAACACCATTATTTTCAGAGGTAGTAATAGTAAAAACTTCTAACAATATCAGCCTCTTTCTCTATTTCTCCCTCTCTTTCCCATCTAGCACGTAATTGGGCCATCAACCTAACATTTTCATCAATATTTTCAGGTTTAGCAGTTATTTTATTAATTAAAGAAGATTGTGCTGCAGACATCGAGGAAATATAAGTTTCAACATTAGTCATTTTTCCTTGGAGACCCGAAATCTCCCTATTTAAATTTTCCATTTGATGACTAATGTTTCTCAACATATTAGATTGTTCTTCCATGGTTTTAGTGAACACTTTATTTTGCTCATATTGGTTGTGCATAAAAACTTTAGTAGCTTTTTCAATTTCTAGAATCCTTTCCTCACTAGGCATTTTTAACATGAGAATTACCATAAGAGTTATTATTATTAGGAGGATAGGGATTATAGTTGTTATTACCATAGTTGTTCCTATAGGCATTGTTGTTGAAATTGTTGCTTTTAATAAAATTAACATCAACATGCTCTTCTTGTGCAACTAAAGAAGCTAAGGGAACATTATTGCGATCAACTTGGAATTTACCACTAGCAAGCATAGACATAATAATATAAATCTTTTCACTCAAGAAGGAGGTTTCTTCAACAAAATTTACCTTCATACCTTGAGGTGTCCTCTTTGTATGCCATTCAGAATAATTCATCATCATATCATCCAAGAATTTTGTTGCAGCCCCCAAAGTGATGGACATAAAGGTACCTCCAGCAGCTGAATCCAATAAGTTTCTTGAAGGAAAATTCAGTCCTGCATAAAAGGTTTGGATGATCATCCAAGCAGTCAGTCCATGGGTTGGGCAATTCTTCATAAAAAAATTCATTCTTTCCCAAGCTTGAGCAACATGTTCATTATCTAGTTGTTTAAAATTCATGATGCTACTTCTTAGAGAAATAATCTTAACAGGAGGATAGTATTTCGTATAAAAGCATCTTTGCATTTTATCCAAGAGTCAATACTATTCCTATGCAATGAAAGCAACCACTCCTTAGCTCTTCCTCTCAAGGAGAAAGGAAATAATTTCAGTTTTATGATATCACCATCTATGTTATTATATTTTTGCATTACACATAATTCAACAAAGTTATTTAGATGGGCAGCAGCATCATCAGAACTAACACCAGAGAATTGCTCTCTCATAACAAGGTTCAATAAAGCAGGTTTAATTTCAAAGAACTCAACTTTAGATGAAGGTGGAGCAATAGGTGTGCATATAAATTCATTATTGTTGGTGCTAGTAAATTCACACAACATAGTGTTTTCAGCAGAACTCATTTTAGCAAAATAATTAACAAACCGAAATAACAATATTAAAGAAATAATGCTAAAAACGAAATAAACAAAAGCAACAAAACTGAAAATAAAAGACAAAACCGAAATAAAGAAAGTAATGCAAGTAACAATTTTTTTTTGTATTTTTGATATTAAGCAAACAAACAGTAATTGGGAGAGCGGCACAGCAGCCCGTCTTCACTCTCCGTGTGCCCTGCCTTCCCTCCGCGCTCTGACCGGCTTGAAAACTAGAGGCGGTCGAGCTGTGGTCCTCCGCATTGGGCCGGCTCGGGAGGTAGAGGAGGTCGAGCTGCGCACGCTGTGCGTTCTGGGTGGGTCATAGGGCCGGCGCAGACAAGAAGAGGACGTGGCCGTCCTTGGCATTGAGGAGGAAGGAGAAGTCAGGGGTTCCGATCTAGGATTTTCTTCTTCATTTGTCAATCTGTGTTTTTCTTTCTATTTGAGTGAATCACATCCCGTCCCGAGCCGGAAGGTTCTTCTTCCATTCTTTTGTCAATATTTCAATCTGCTTTTTGCGTGTAGGAGGAAGGAGAAGTCAGGTGCCATCCTTGGTGTTGACTTATATATTCCCTTTCCTATATCTGATTTGACTGACATATTTTCTGGATCGGATCTGAACTTCTTCACGGTCCAGCAAAATCATGTCCGTCTCTGATTTTGCGTACATGGTGTGTTCCGGATCTATATACAATATCTTCTAATATTTCGAACCGTGTCCATGTTGAATTTTATTTACATGGTGTGTTCTCGATCTAGATCGAACCTTTTCCAATCTTTCATTTTCACCAGATCGTGTACATCTATCTCACTGGATTTGCTTTTCCAAACAAACCACTCACAAATAATGGTCAAGAAACAAATCAGCTTCTTAGGTGATGATTTGTTTTATTGTATGGTGATGAAAGAAAATTATTTTTGATTTTTTTATACATGGTGTGTTCTTGATCTAGATCCAATTTTTTTCCAAGCTTTCATTTTCAGGCAGATCATATGCCATCTATCTCACTGGATTTTGCTTTTTCAAACAAACCGCTGCAAAAAATGGTTAAGAAAACACACCATCTTCTAAATATTCAGGAGATGTGATGATTTGTTTTACTGAATGATGATAAAAGAAAATCATGCTCGATTAATAGAACGAAAATTTTGCTAGCACAAGAGAAATTGAGTTGCAAACAACTTTTGAATGGCAGGTGCTCTTATATTCGTATTTTTTTCAGCCGACGACAACCAAAACAAAACAGTAACTAAACAGTGGTTCCTTTTCTTAAGATAGAGGTGAAAATTTAAACGGACATGTGAACGGAGCCCAACGGTAGCACGAATCCCTGAACTACATATAAGAGATCTAAGGGGCTAGGGTAGAAAATCCGCGTTGATATATATGTATATATATCGACGTGGATTTTCTAACATGGTGGCTAGCTATGCATGTCCTAAAACCGTTGGATATGGGTAGTACTAGTTCTGTATATTTTGGGCGGCTAGATAGAGGTTGCATGCGTGTTTGTACTATCTGTTACGTGTAGACCTTGGTTTTGTTATCTAAAATAGAGGAAAGAGAAATCTTTTGCAACCAAAAAGGTTGAAATGAGACACCGGTTTGCCTATTTTAAATATATGTTCATTAGATAGAATTTTTTTATCAGACAATATTTTTTTAGGGACACTAAGTAGTATGACTGCCTTCATGAGTGAGCAATAAAAGTTTTTTTAACTGAGTAGTAATAAAGGTCAGGCAGGATTAAATGATGCTGGTTGGTGAGGGAATAAAGTTATGCATGTTTTCTAGACTAAGCCCTGACCGCCCAGGATTGTAAAAAACATTATGTCTTCGTTTGTGATATGGCTAATCAGAAGTGTAAGAAAATTATTGGCATCATTTTGATAAGTTCAACCATTTCAATAATGCTTTAGTTACCTCTTTTGTAAATAAACACAAGTACATGCAATATCAAGACACGTTCCTCGCAAACAGAAAAAATAAGAAGCCGCTTTGCAACTTGAGAAATTGGTGGACATCGAAAACAATAACAATTTCTTGCAAGTTATAATATCAAGCAAGGTCCGGATCCAGATCAAGGTATGGATGATATATCCATCTCCTATATGAATGTGGCAGATCCGCTGACGAAGCCTCTCCCGCTTGACAAGCATGAAAAACACCAGTTAGCTATGGGTGTTAAGCTTCTACCAAGTTGTAATCTAGATTAATTTGTACTCTAGTGCAAGTGGGAGAGTGAAGGAGATATGCCCTAGAGGCAATTAATAAAGTGTATTCTTTATCATATCTTGTTTGTTCATAATAGGTTTTTGTGTCATGCTATAACCGTATTAAGCGGAAACATTAATACGGGTGTGATGCGTAAACAACCAGGTCCCTCGTAGCCTCTACTAAGACTAGTTTTGTTGCGTGATCGATGATCAAGGTTTCCCGATCATATGGTCCACGGCTACGAGTTTCCCGAACATTAATACAGGGATTAATTCATGTGGTCCACGCCTACGAGTTAGTCGTTGATCATAGAGGAGTCTTGATCGTACCTGTTATTATATCGAACTGCTAGGTTAACACACTTAAGGGGTTTCGACAAGACAACCGGAAAGGAAAGAGATCACCGGAATGTCCCGGGAGAGGTCTGATGGAGATCGGGCAGCGACGAAAGAGTTTTCGGAGCTAGAATAAATTATGTATAATATGTATGATATTAATTAGTGTAATTAATATCTAAATATGATTATATATATATATATTTCTTTTGGAATTTATTTAGGCCGATTTCCCTAAATCGGCCTTCTGGTCGAAAGAAGGCCCAAGAGAGGGAAAATTCACTAGGGAATTCGGTGGGGGCTTGGGTGGCCGACCCAGGTGGGCCAAGAGGCCCACCAGGGGGCCGACGCACCAGCCATAGCCGCACCAGGCATGTGGGGATAGTCCCACATTTCCTGGTGAAGAGGTTGACTCCCCCCTGGGAGCCTATATATAGAGGGGCTCCCATGGCCTTTTAATTCACCAATTAATTCACCAATTCTCTCTCGATTTCGTGATTCCCTTTGTCAGAGTTGCGGCGAGTTGTGAGGGGGATCTCTTCCACCATAGCCCGCTGCCGTGTTGCTGGTGTTCCGGTCCAAGTCTTCCGCTGCTCGTCCTGGACTGGAGCTTTGGAGGCTTTCGTTTCCACCGTACGTGTGTAACGCCCTGCGAGGTGCCGCGCTAGCGGTACTCGGAGGTCTGCTTCCTCTACACGACCTTGAGGTCGGCTTCGTCGGTCTTTATCAACAACGTTTGCGCCGGAACATAATCCCCGCTTTCGGTCTACAAGGGTATGCATTATGATCTCCGTTCGTACTACTATATCTGCATAGAAAGATCTCTGCATGTTTTAGGGATATCGTTGCTAGGAATTTTTTTTGTTTTCTGCACCCGATCCCCTTCAGTGGTATCGGAGCCGATCTATCGTAGATACAGCTGTGCGCTGTTAGAACCCGTGTTCTGCACGGGGGCACCGTTCCTGTTATTTGCTACCCTCTAGCGTGCATTTGTGATTCCAGCGGCATCGAGTTGATGAAGCGGCCCAGACCGACTTTACGCGTACGCTTACGCGAGACTTGTTTTACTACTGACATACGGCTTGTACCGTATCTGTGGCTGGCGCGTGGCAGTTTCTCTCTCTTTAGTTGGTCTTCGCATTTTCAATGGAGGCCCCGAAAGGGATACTTAAATATGCAATTATTGGATCGTTGTTGTGGTCATAAGGTTCGTAGGTATGAAGCTGTTCTATTTACGAAAGCCCCGAGCCATGTAAAATATGCAAAAGATAAAGTAGAAGTGTCTAACTTTATTTTACAGGGGCTATGTGATATGGTCAAGATAGGTTTACTAAATTGTTTAGAACCTACGGGCGCCAAGAAGACCATGGTGCAATGGACTATATCACATTGCATTACATTTGATGTTTTGTGTGCATCTTATATTGTGTGATTATATATATAGTATATATTAGTTACGCGGCGGTAATTATATAAGATGATCCCTTCAAAAATACCCCTAGTGTTCTTCCTCCAACGCGCACCAGCAAGAAAGTTCTACGTTATGAGCAGGCCATGATGATCGGGTGTCAGACATATCGTCGTTCGCATACGGTGGGTGTAATCCATGTTGCACTAGCGTCAGCATGGAAGTTATAGTGGCGAGCCTAGCATATGCAGATATGGCCTCTGAACACGGAGGCCGAAAGGTCGAGCACGAGTCACAAAATTGGTGTGGTGGACAGTTGTCTACTCTTGAAGTTGTGCCACCGGCTCTGATGATGAGGGGTGGTGCAATGGATGGGGGTCGTGTAATCGCTTAAACGACCAGGAGGGATGTTCGTTTGAGTGGGAGTTATGTTAGTTATTTTCTAAAAACTATAACTCAAAATTATTATGAACAAAGTCTTATGTTGTTGCAAATTCCATTGTAGATGTCTCACCCCTCCTTTAACCTAAACCTGTTCATTGAGAAAGAGAAGTTTAAGACCGATGGGTCTTACTTCGTGTCCTGGTTCCGTGACTTGAAGTCCATTCTTGAAACCCACAAGGTGGCCTACATCCTTGATGCCCCCTTAGGTGATCTTCCAAACACCGCCTCGGAAATCGAAAGGAATGTCCATGAGGTAAAGGCGGAGATTTCTTTTTATGTCCAGAGTGGCATGCTCTTTGCCATGGAGGCTGACCTGCAAAACCAATTCGTGAACATGGGTGTTTATGATATGATCACTGAACTCAAGGTCGTTTTTGCACGACAAATCAAGGCTGAGAGGTTCGAAGCATCCGTGCTTTTCTTCTCAACCCAGATGGAAGAGCACGGCAATATTAGTGAGCACTTAGCCAAGTTGTTTGGCTACGTTCAGCTCCTGAATGATCAGGGAAATGTGATCCCAGAAGAGCTGGTTATCGATAAGGTGCTGATTTCTCTGCCCCCTAGCTATAAGGACGCCATCATGGACTACGGCATGAAAGGGTCGTCAAACCCTTGTCGGAAATCCTAAAGATGCTCGAAGTGGCCGAATTAGAAATCAAGCTGGAGAAGATGGTGGTGACCATCGGATCACTTGAGCGCAACTGCCCCAAGTACTTGGGGGATAGGAAGTCTGGCAAGACAGTCGACAAAGAGCAAGGTATATTTGATATACATGTTATATATGTGTACCTTACATCCGCCCGGAGAAACACGTGGGTATTTGATACTGGTTCTGTTGCTCATATATGTAACTCTCAGGAGGAGTTACGGAATAAACGGCGGCTGGCTAAGGATGAGGTGACGATGCGCGTCGGCAACGAATCGAGTGTCGACGTGGAGGCTGTCGGCACGCTCCCTCTACATCTACCATCGGGATTAGTTTTGGTTTTAAATAAGTGTTATTTTGTACCATCCTTGAGTGTAAACATTATAAGTGGGTCTTGCCTGTGACAAGACGGTTATTCATTTAAATCAGTATCAAGCAGTTGTGCTATTTATATGAATGATATCTTTTATGTTGATGCTCCCGAGAATAATGGTTTATTCTTGTTGAATCTCGATCGTAGTACTCACATCCATAACATAGAAGCCAAACGGATTAAGTGTAGTGATGATACCGCCATGTATATGTGGCATTGCCGTCTTGGTCATATTGGTGTAAAGCGCATGAAGAAACTCCACTCCGATGGACTTTTGGACTCGCTGGATTCCGGATCCCTCGATACATGCGAACCATGCCTTATGGGCAAAATGACCGAGACACCGCTCATAGGTTTCGTTGAACGGGCGTCGGATTTATTGGGGATCATACATACAGATGTGTGTGGACCGATGAGCGTTTCGACACGCAATGGTTATCGTTACTTTGTCACCTTCACTAATGACTTGAGTAGATACAGTTATATCTACTTGATGAAACACAAGTCTGAAACTTTTAAAAAGTTCAAAGAATTTCAAAGTGAAGTTGAGAATCGACTTAACAAGAAAATCAAGCACCTCCGATCTGATCGTGGTGGCGAGTATTTGAGTTTTGAGTTTCGCACACATCCGAAGAGTTGTGGCATTGTACCCCAACTTACGCCTGCCGGAACACCGCAGCGTAAAGGTGTGTCCGAGCGACGTAATCGTACCCTACAGGATAGTGTCCGATCTATGATGTCTCTTACCGATTTGCCCGTGTCCTTCTGGAGTTATGCGTTAGAAACAACCGCATTCATTTTAAATAGGGCTCCGTCCAAATCCGTTGAAACGACACCGTATGAATTTTGGTATGGCCAGAAGCAAGGTAACCTTTCTGAAGGTTTGGGGTTGTGAGGTGTATGTTAAGAAACTACAGCCCGACAAACTCGAACCAAAGTCGGTGAAAGTCGTCTTTGTAGGATATCTGCGGGAAGCCGTTGGGTACACCTTATACAACCAAGCTGAGGGCAAAACATTTGTCACGGAGACCGGTACCTTTCTAGAGAAGGATTTTCTCGCGAAAGGAGTAAGTGGGAGGAAGGTAGACCTCTACGAGATCGTTGATCCTGAACTCGAGATTCCGAGTGGCGCAACGGAAGCAATTCCAAAAACGTCCTCCGTGGATGGAGTGGGAGAAACTGTCGAGGAAAGTATTCTACCTCGTAGGTCTGGTAGATCTCGGATCGCACCAGAATGGTATGGCAACATGGTTTGCACCGTCATGTTAATTGAACAAGACGAACCTACGAACTACAAGGAGGTAATGGCGAGTCTAGAGTCCGAGAAATGGCTGGAAGCCATTAAATCCGAAATAGGATCCATGTATGATAACAAAGTGTGGACTTTGATGGATATTCCTGAAGGGCGCAAGGCCGTCGAGAATAAATGGATCTTTAAGAAGAATACTGATGATGATGGTAATGTGACCGTCTATAAAGCTCGACTTGTCGCAAAAGGTTTCCGACAAGTTCATGGGATTGACCACGATGAAACTTTTTCACCGGTAGTGATGCTTAAGTCTATTCGGATGTTGTTAGCAGTTGCTGCCTATTACGATTATGAAATCTGGCAGATGGACGTCAAAACAGCCTTCCTAAATGGAAACATTGAGGAAGAGTTGTACATGGTACAACCGAAAGGTTTTGTTGATCCAGGAAATACTAACAAGGTATGCAAGCTTCAGCGATCCATCTATGGATTGAAGCAAGCGTTTCGGAGCTGGAATCTTCGCTTTGATGAGGTAATCAAAGGTTTTGGATTTGTCCTAAATTTGGAAGAGACCTGCATTTACAAGAAAATGAGTGGGAGCTCGGTTGTGTTCTTAGCACTATATGTAGATGACATATTGCTGATTGGGAATGATGTGGAACTTCTGAATAGCGTGAAGGAATATTTAAACAGTTTTTCCATGAAGGACTTAGCAGAAGCTGCATATGTCTTAGGCATAAAAATCTATCATGATAGATCAAGACGCCTATTAGCAATGATCCAGAGTACTTATCTTGATAAAATACTGAAGCGTTTCGGTATGGAGAAGGCAAAGAAGGGTTCTCTGCCGGTTATCAAGAATAAAACGCTGCGAAAGGCACAATGTCCGGTAGCGGAACTGGATAAGGCCGATATGACTAAACATCCTTATGCTTCAGCCATAGGATCGATTATGTATGCAATGTTGAGTACTAGACCTGATGTGCCATTAGCTCTATGTTTGAAAATCCGGTTCCAGAGTAATCCTGGAATGGCACATTGGATTGTTGTTAAGAGCATTCTTTAGTATCTCAATAAGACAAAGGAAATGTTCCTTGTATATGGTGGCTGCGATGAAGAACTTGGCGTAACAGGTTACGTGGATGCAAGTTTCTACTCAGACCCCGATGACTCTAAGTCACAGACAGGTTATGTGTTCACGGTGAATGGAGGCGCCGTGTGCTGGATAAGTGGGAAGCAACACGCGAATGAAGCTGTGTGGCTGAGGAAGTTCGTCATTGAACTTGGAGTGTTCCAGAGCTAGCAAGACCCCGTGATCCTCTTCTGTGACAATACGGGTGCCAATGCTAACGCCAAGGAGCCAAGGTCTCACTCCACTGCCAAACACATTCTCCGACGCTTCCATGTGATACGTCAGTACGTACAAGGAGCGATGTGAAGATTTGCAAAGTACATACGGATCTGAATGTGGCAGATCCGCTGACGAAGCCTCTCCCGCTTGACAAGCATGAAAAACACCAGTTAGCTATGGGTGTTAAGCTTTTACCAAGTTGTAATCTAGATTAATTTGTACTCTAGTGCAAGTGGGAGACCGCGAAGGAGATATGCCCTAGAGGCAATTAATAAAGTGTGTTCTTCATCATATCTTGTTTGTTCATAATAGGTTTTTGTGTCATGCTATAACCGTATTGAGCGGAAACATTAATACGGGTGTGATGCGTAAACAACCAGGTCCCTAGTAGCCTCCACTAAGACTAGTTTCATTGCGCGATCGATGATCGAGGTTTCCCGATCATAGGGCATGGCGCAGGTCGGCAATGGAAGTCATATCGTTCGAGAACGATGTGATGGACATACCCAGATTTGGAGGACGAAGTCGTTACGCCTTTGACCGTGAGACCAACTCTTACTGTTATTCCTGGAAGATACTTTGATCGCACCAAACGTCGTATCCTATTTAGTATGAAAATAACGGTGATACTTTGGGTATGGGAAAGGAGTAGTTGAGACGAGGGGCCAAGAGCAGGATTTGCCAGTCCGCATAGCAGGATAGATACTCTAGGGCCCACTCGGTGAGATCATGTCTAATGAGCTTGCAAGCATGTGACTAGGTCACGGAGACATGAAATCATAGACGAGTAGAAGATAGCGTTGTCGGTAACAAGGTCAAGCTAGGTATGGAGATATGTATGGAATGACGCTCGGACACGCTAAGTATAGACATGGCAAAAGGTTTAAGACTTTGCGTTCATGTTTGATAGATGAAAGTCATTCGTTATACCACAGGAATTAATTCATGGGGTCCACGCCTACGAGTTAGTCGTTGATCATAGAGGAGTCTTGATCGTACCTCTTATTATATCGAACCTCTAAGGTAACACACTTAAGGTGTTTCGACAAGACAACCGGAAAGGAAAGAGATCACCGGGAATGTCCTGGGAGAGGTCTGGTGGAGATCGGGCAGCGATGAAAGAGTTTTCAGAGCTAGAATAAATTATATATAATGTGTTTGATATTAATTAGTGTAATTAATGTCTAAATATGATTTTATATATTTATTTTCGAATTTATTTATGTTGATTTCCCTAAATGGGTCTTCTGGTCGAAAGAAGGCCCAAGAGGGGGAAAATTCCCTAGGGAATTCGGTGGGGGCTTGGGTGGCCGACCCAGGTGGGCCAAGAGGCCCACCAGGGGCGCGGCGCACCCGCCATAGCCGCACCAGGCATGTGGGGATAGTCCCACATTGCCTGGTGAGGAGGTTGGCTACCCCCTGGGAGCCTATATATAGAGGGGCTCCCATGACCTTTTAATTCACCAATTAATTCCCCAATTCTCTCTCGACTTCGTGATTACCTTTGTCGGAGTTGCGCTGAGTTCAGAGGGGGATCTCTTCAACCATAGCCGTTGCCGCGTTGCTGGTATTCCGGTCCAATTCTCCGCTGCTCGTCCTGGACTGGAGCTTCGGAGGCCGTCGTTTCCACCATACGTGTGTAACGCCCTGTGAGGTGTTGCGCTAACGGTACTTGGAGGTCTGCTTCCTCTACACGACCTTGAGGCCGGCTTCGTCGGTCTTCATCGACATCGTTTGTGCGGGAACGTAATCCCCGCTTTCGGTCTACAAGGGTATGTATTCCGATCTCCTTTCGTAGTACTATATCTGCATAGAATAGATCTTGGCATGTTTTAGGGACATCGTTGCTAGGAATTTTTTTGTTTTCTGCACCCGATCCCCTTCACAAAATCCGGTGCCTACCTAAATAGGATATGGTGCCTAGTGCACGAACCGTCGGTGCCCCCGTGAAGCTGGTTGTCGACGGCGATCCCGTGCGGGGCGTCGAAGCCGCTCCGATACGGTCTTGGAGGCAGACGACCGCCGCGGCTGGGTCCCCGAGGTCGTGGACGCGATGCCAAGACGAGGTCGGGCGGTGACAGACCAAGGCGGAAGAGGAGGGGCGCCGAGGTCGGGGATGCCGGCGATGTCGCGCGGGGCTAGGGGCACGCCGGACTGGCGCTTGCATCTCGGGGGCGAGGCGACAGGGCGGACGGGGCGCCGCCTGCCTGGGTCGGGGAAGACGCCGGAGGAGAGGATGCCGGAGGCTTCGGTGCCTCGCCCGACAGGAGACGAGATCGAAGGGAGAGGGTGTGGATCCAGGCCACCGGCGGCTCCAAACCACCTCCATCCCGGCGCGGTGCGCCGCGGCCTCCTCCTGTGTGATGCCTAGTGTGAGATTCATTCGGGAATTACAACAATATACATAGACCGTTCCAACCGCATCTATGACTAATAATCCACCTTCCGGTTAGCGTCCGCACCACTTTCAGAATTAAGTAGCAAGCAACAGATTAACGCCTTAAGCACTATGTGTAAAGTAAGTAAATAACATCATCCTTAGACAAAATACTATTGTTTTATCCTTAGTAGCAACGGTACATTTACAACCTTAGAGCTTTCTCTTGCTGCCCCAGATTAAATAGAGACAAGAACCTACAATCGAGCATAAATACCCCCTCTTAGAGTTACGAGCATCTACTTGGCCAAAGCACACACAAGTAACAGAGATCATGCAAGATCATTAAATAGCACACACATGATATATTATGAAGCAATAACTTTAGTACTCGATATTCATCAGATCCTAGAAAACACAACATGGAGAATTCAAAAATATGTTCTTGATCATGATAGGCAGCTGACAAGATCTAAACATGATAGCACAAGAGGAGAAGACAACCATCTAGCTAATCCTATGGACACATAGTCCAAGAGTAGACTACTCACGCATCAGTCCGGAGGCTGTCATGGCGACGTTGAGGCCTCCGGGGATGATTCCCCCTCACGGAAGGGTGCCGGGGAGCAGTTATGATCTCTCCCGAATTGGTGTTGATGAATGCGGCAGCTCTGGACCCGCGGAGGAAATAATGAACATCGTGCGATTTTGAGATTTCCGGGGGGTACTTATAGGTGAAAGGGCGAGGTCGGTGGAGACCCGAGGCCACATCACCACGAGCTCGCGCGTCACTGAAGGGAGCAGCACCATGAGGTGGTGACGGCCCCTCGGTCATCCACTTCGTCAAGTCTTCGGTCTTCTGTAACATTCATTTTCAAAAAATAATTCCAGGATGTTTCTTTTTGAAGTCCGAGAATATTTCCTTAAATACTTTTCTGAAACCAAAAACAGCAGAAAACATGGAACTGCCACTTTGGCATCTTGTTAATAGGTTAGTTCCAGAAAATTTATAAAACTATATAAAATGCATATAAAACATGTAATAACATGGTATAACATAGCATGGAACATAAGAAATTATAGATACGTTGGAGACGTATCAACATCCCCAAGCTTAGTTCTACTCGTCCGGAGTAGGTAGAACGATAAAAGAAGAATAATTTCTGAAGTGACATGCTTAACACAATCTTGATCATGTAATTCATTGTAAGGCATGTAAACTGAAATCAAATGAATAAGGGTTGTAGTTTATATTGATATCAAATGAGTAATGAACAAACAAGTAGGTGAAGCAAGCAAAGCTTTCAATGATATAGTTCTAGATAGCAATCAACTGTGCAAAGTAGATATTAAAGATATTTTAAGCTTGAAGCACAACAATATAATCATCTAATTCTTCCAACAAACATGATAACTTTATGAAAGGATCAAGTCAAGTAATAGAAATATGCACGTAGATGATCTGGGCAAAAGAAACAAGCAACCGTTCAACGTGGGTTCCTGGCACCAAGATAGTCTTAACGGAGGTTTGGAAGGCCAATGTAAGAAAGGCTCACAAAGCTATAGATGATCATTAGACAAGAGAAAGTCCTACAATAGAGGCTATGCAAGGAGTAGTGATTGCCATACAACGGATGCACAATGAGCTATAAGTATATGGAAGCTCTCCAATGGAACTAGTGGGGGTGCATCAAACTTTCTTGCTCACGAAGATCTAGAGCACGTTTGAGGAGGCTCATCACTGGAATATACAAGCCAAGTTTTATAGTGTAATGTTCCCCACATAGTTATGCAACTAAGACATGAAAGCTCTCTCATATGGAGTAAAGGTGCTAAACATGAGCACAAGTGCTGACTATAAATGATATGGTGCTATAACATAAGAACAAGTGTGTGATAGAGAATAGTAATGTTGCCCCATTTTTATTTCTTTTTTTTTTTTTTTCTCTTCTGCTTTTCTTTTCGATGCCCTCCATGGCTCTTTAAACTTTTAGGGGCAAGCATCCTAATATGATACATGATGTATGACAACACACTAATGATGGTAAAACAACATATTGATGATAGAAGTAACTAATATGAATGTGCCATAAGAATACATATGACAACGGTCCCTCTGCCAGTGTAGCAGGTTATGCAGTGCTCTAGCGTAACATGGGTAAAACCACACATCAGCTTTATAGAAACACGCAAAGCAATAAATAAGTAATGAATGACAACAAGTCATGTAATATAAGATGGATGTTGCATGGCAATATATCTCGGAACAACTATGAAAATGCTGTAGTAGGTAGGTATGGTGGATGTTTTGAGAAAGATATTTGGCTTATGTGTAGGAGAACAAGATGAAGATCTCCCACGAGTTTGGATGTACCCGTAAAAATTGCTCCAACTCTTAATGTGAGAAAGAGCAAAGCAAAGTACCGAAGAGGCTAGCAATATGGTGGTGGAAGTGCCATGAAAACCGCAGTTTTAGAACTCACAAGTTAAAAGATTCCAAAATAAAATATGATCATGCAAGGCATAAAGAAAATTACTCCTAGGGGTGCTGTGGCAAATGAACAAGTTCACTGTTGGGGACGTATCAACATCCCCTAGCTTAGTTCTCCTCGTCCCGAGTAGGTAAGAACGATAAAAGAAGAATAATTTCTTGTCGGGGGTGTGATCCCCGGGTACCCGATAGTTATCCACAAGTTATGATGTTATACTTGTTATAAGAGGTAAAAGATGGCGCAAATGGGTAAAGGATAAACAAAAAGGCAGAGAAGTTGTCTGGGCCGAATTCGGTACCGCCAGATTGAGATCTCCTATATCGGGCCGACGTGCAGGTCAACTCGGATGGGCCGAGAACCTCTAAACCGGATTCCAATAGGCCGGAACCGTTTGTTTGCTGGTCCGGGAAGGACAGTGCTCGGTGGGCCAGGGCCATCCTCAACCCGGTCAACCCCTGATGCGCCCACGACTCATCCCCTCGACCTCGGGCACAAACGTCTCGTCCACGACCTCGGGCACGAGCGCCCCGTCCCCGTCGCCGGCTCCTCCGCCGAGTTATCCCCCGGCCGCAAGCACCTCCGACCTCCACCTCGGTCCGGCCGCGTTCCCGCGTCTCCGGGACAGCCGCACCGCCCGGCGTCGCCTTCGCTCCACCACGGCGGCTGGCGCATCTCGCCCGACATCGACCACCTCATCTCCGTCCCGGTGGAGGCCGTGCCCATCTCCCCCGACAGAGTCTCGGCACGGAGGCCACCTCCGGCCTCCTCGTCGCCTACGCCCCGGCCCGTGTCGCCCCGGCTTCCTCGAGTCGTCCGTCCCGGCGCCCCCGACATCTTGCCGTCTTCCTCAGCCGGCCCCGAGCTCTCCACCCCGGCCGCCTCGACTCCGGCAGCGCCCCTCCGGCTTCCTCAACCACGCCCCAGCCTCGGCGTCGTCTTGGACGACCTCGACCCGCGCCCTCGACCTCGGCGCCCACTCCTCCGGCATGGTCTCCTCCAAGGTCCTCACCGACATGGACTCCTCCAAGCTCTTCTTGGAAATCCCGACCGTGCCCCTGACGCCACCAACCCTGGATGTGCTTCCCCGAGAGGATAGCGCCGGGTTCTGCTCCGGCATCTCGCGCCCCTTGACCGCGCGACTCCTGGGCTTCGTCTTCGTCGGGGCACGCCACTCCGGAAAGGGCCAGCAACTAGGGGCTGTCCGAGATCCCCATCGCGGAGGGTGCCAGGACCTAGGGTGGTACGAAAGCAGTACCCAGCGCTATTCATCCGAGATCTCCCATCTACGATGAATCAGATTGCTGCCTCGGCATTACTTTCCTTTGTGGCCTTGACCAAATATTTCAGTATGCTTCCTCCGCGGTGATAAATGTTCTGTGAGAGGATCCCGAAGGCACGGAGGAGAAGACGAGGAAAGGACAGCAAGGACGCAGGCCACACGGCTGTCTCCTGTCCAGGGCATGACAGGGCACGGCTACAGTGCGCCCGATGTGACAACAGTGCACTGCACGATGACACAGTGAACAGTGCCGATTAGACCCCCGTAGTCACCTCAGCTACAGTGCGCAGTGAATAGTGTTCTTTGTCCCCTTGTCCCCGGCTTGTCCCCTGGACTCTCCCTATATAAAGGGCACCAGGGGGAGAGGGAAGGAGAGGCCACCACCCACCACTTTATGTCCCCCCTTCTCATTTGCTCTCAAAACCTCATGGAGGTTTGTCTAGCTGCTCGCGGAGCATGTTGTAGCCCGGTAAATAAGAGGAGGAATACACCGAGTAGGCTAGATGCTGCAGTAGGGGTTTTATCTCCTCATGAGAGCCCCGAAGCAAGGTTAATCCTTGTGTCACTATGTCGGTTGAGTTCAGCTGCGCGCGAGTTCATCGTGCAATCCCTCCCCGAGATCCCCTAGCGTCCATCGGCCCCGCAAATTAGCCTACCCTTAGGCATCTGTCTGTTCACCACGACGACAGTTGGCGCCCACCGTGGGGCAGAGTGACGCTTGCGGGAACAAGTTCGGAGGGGACCCGACATCCCCAAACCGGGATCCTAAAACCGGGATCCCTACGCTGCGGGCAGTGGTCACTGACATCCTGCGCCACAGATAGCGGTCACCGACATCCCCAAACCGGGATCCTAAAACCGGGATCCCTACGCTGCGGGCAGTAGTTACTGACATCCTGCGCCGCGGGTAGTGGTCACCGGCATCCCCAAAACCGGGATCCTAAACCCGGGATCCCTACGCTGCGGGCAGTGGTCACTGACATCCTGCGCCGCGGGTAGCGGTCACCGGCATCCTAAAAACCGGGATCCTAAAACCGGGATCCCTATGCTGTGGCAGTGGTCACTGACATCCTGCGCCGCGGGTAGCGGTCACCGGCATCCCCAAAACCGGGATCCTAAAAAAGGTATCCCTACGCTGCGGGCAGTGGTCACTGACATCCTGCGCCGCGGGTAGCGGTCACCGGCATCCTAAAAACCGGGATCCTAAAACCGGGATCCCTATGCTGTGGGCAGTGGTCACTGACATCCTGCGCCGCGGGTAGCGGTCACCGGGATCCCCAAAACCGGGATCCTAAAAAGGGTATCCCTACGCTGCGGGCAGTGGTCACTGACATCCTGCGCCGCGGGTAGCGGTCACCGGCATCCCCAAAACCGGGATCCTAAAACCGGGATCCCTACGCTGCGGGCAGTGGTCACTGACATCCCTGGCCGCGGGTAGCGGTCACCGGCATCCCCAAACCGGGATCCTAAAACCGGGATCCCTACACTGCAGGCAGTGGTCACTGACATCCTGCGCCGCGGGTAGCGGTCACCGGCATCCCCGAAACCGGGATCCTAAAACCGGGATCCCTATGCTGCGGGCAGTGGTCACTGACATCCTGCGCCGCGGGTAGCGGTCACCGGCATCCCCAAAACCGGGATCCTAAAACTGGTATCCCTACGCTGCGGGCAGTGGTCACTGACATCCTGCGCCGCGGGTAGCGGTCACCGGCATCCCCGAAACCGGGATCCTAAAACTGGGATCTCTACGCTGCGGGCAGTGGTCACTGACATCCTGCGCCGCGGATAGCGGTCACCGGCATCCCCAAACGGGGATCCTAAAACCGGGATCCCTACGCTGCGGGCAGTGGTCACTGACATCCTGCGCCGCGGGTAGCAGTCACCGACATCCCCAAACCGGGATCCCTACGCCGCGGGCAGTGCTTACTGACATCCTGCGCAGCGGGTAGCGGTCACCGGCATCCCCAAAACCGGGATCCTAAAACCGGGATCCCTGCGCCGCGGGCAGTGGTCGCTGACATCCCTGCGCCGCGGGTAGCGCTCGCCGGCATCTCCAAACCGGCATCCCTGCGCCGTGGGTAGAGGTCGTCGACATCCCTGCGCCGCGGATACCGGTCGTCCACATCCCAAACCGGCATCCCTGCGCCGCGGGTAGAGATCGCCGACATCCCTGCGCCGCGGATACCGGTCGTCCACATCCCAAACCGGCATCCCTGCGCCGCGGGTAGAGGTCGCCGACATCCTTGCGCCGCGGATACCGGTCGTCCACATCTCGAACCGGCATCCCTGCGCCGCGGGTGGAGGTCGCCAACATCCCTGCACCGCGGGTGGAGGTCATCGACATCCCTGCGCCGCGGATACCGGTCGTCGACATCCCAAACCGGCATCCCGGCATGGCGGGTACAAGTAGCCGGCGTCTACTCCGACACTCATCATCGACGAACCCCGGACAGTTGCACGCCAGTTACCCGGATTACATCGACTCCGACATCCCCAACCGCTCCTATATTCCGTGAGTATCGTCATCTCTATCGTACAACTATATTATATCAGAAATTATTCGGGAATCGCCCCTGCCTGCCTAGCTTAATTGTTTACCCGGGAACGAGATATCGTAACCCGGGGACTGCCCTGTTTTACCTGTTTTGTCATATGTTTGTTTTTTCCCCGGGATCAAGATGTCTTGACCCGGGGACTGGCTTACCGGTCGGTTGTACCTTGCATGCTTAGTCTGTAGAGTAACTCGGTTTGAATTTCTTTATATACATGTCGTATCTTGGTTCCTGCTGCGTCGTTTGTGTGTCGGCATCCCGAAACTGGACTCGGGGACTGCCGTGTTCCTTTGTCTTCCTGCTATATCTATAAATTTACCCGGCGACTCGGTTAAACCGGTATCCCCATGCCTGCCTCGGCGGGTAGTTGTATTCTTGTGTCTCGCGTTAAATTCTTTTTGGCATGTCGTTTGAAGTCTTCACTTCCATCAAATATTTGTCATACATACCTGTCTACACTAACATTAAAAGGGGATGTTGGTTTTAACCGAGTTGGTACCCATGACGGATAAGCGCCTTACCAAGAGGATATTCTTGTCAAAGTTTCTGGGGATACCGGTCATTATATTGGCTATCTTGGATCCATCTTGTATTTATTATTTCATATGGTCTGTGGTATCGGTTGCCGAAATCTAAATGGCATGTCTCATCTCAGTTGTTACCCATGTCGGTTTGCCCATGTATCGCGGCATCATGTAATATTTCCAGATCGCCGTTTATTTTGGTTCGCCAATATATCATGGCATCCTGCAATATCTCCAGATCGCCGTTTATGTCGGCTCGCCACTATATCACAGCATCATGTCATATCTCCAGATCCCCGTTTATTTCGGTTCGCCAATGTATCATGGCATCAGGCAATATTTCCAAATCGTCATTTATCTCTGTGTGTCAAAGTTCGCCAAAGGCAACACCTGTGATAGGCCCAGAGTGGCCGAGATACTGAAACACCTGTGATAGGCCCAAAGTGGCCGAGATACCGAAACATGTGTGATATGCCCAGAGTAGCCGACATACCGACATACCGAGATACCGAGACACCCGAGATACCTGTCTGACATTGTGTGTTTGGTTGGAGGCGTATGTGCCGGTATACGCCCAGAGTGGCTAAACCCCGGCAGATGAAACTCTGTGTCGGTATACGCCCAGAGTGGCTAAAGGCCGGCACATGAGGCGTCCGTGTCGGTATACGCCCAGAGTGGCTAAACGCCGGCATGTGTTATGTGTTTATGTCAGACCGGCTGTGGCCGAAGACATCTATGTCGGTAAAACGCCCAGAGTGGCTAAGGAACCGGCATATGATTGTATTTTTGCAGGTACACGGTGGATCAAGCGAAGACAATGAGGTTGGTATTTTTTCTAAGTCTGTGCGCGACTCTACGAGTCCCCCGCAACCTCGGGGACTAGTGTCGGGGATGTGATCCCCGGGATCCCCAATAGTGTGACATTCGGCATACAGATGTCTTGGTGGCTATCTATCTTTTAAGTCTAAGCGCGATTCTAACGAATCCCCCGTAGACTCGAAGACTAGTGTCGGGGGTGATCCCCGGGTACCCGAGAGTTATCAACAAGTTATGATGTTATACTTGTTATAAGAGGTAAAAGATGGCGCAAATGGGTAAAGGATAAAGAAAAAGGCACAGAAGTTGTCTGGGCCGAATTCGGTACCGCCAGACTGAGGTCTCCTATATCGGGCCGACGTGCAGGTCAACTCAGATGGGCCGAGAACCTCTAAACCGGATTCCAATAGGCCGGAACCCTCTGTTTGCTGGCCCGGGAAGGACAGTGCTCGGTGGGCTAGGGCCATCCTCAACCCGGTCAACCCCTGATACGCCCACGACTCATCCCCTCGACCTCGGGCACGAACGTCTTGTCCACGACCTCGGGCACGAGCGCCCCGTCCCTGTCGCCGGCTCCTCCCCCGAGTTATCCCCCGGACGCAAGCACCTCCGACCTCCACCTCGGTCCGGCCGCGTTCCCGCGCCTCCGGGACAGCCGCACCGCCCGGCGTCGCCTTCGCTCCACCCCGGCGGCTGGCGCATCTCGCCCGGCATCGACCACCTCATCTCCGTCCTGGTGAAGACCTTGCCCATCTCCCCCGACAGCGTCTCGGCACGGCGGCCACCTCCGGTGTCCTCCTTGCCTGCGCCCCGGCCCGTGTCGCCCCGGCTTCCTCGAGTCTTCCTCAGCCGGCCTTGAAATCTCCACCCCGGCCGCCTCGACTCCGGCAGCGCCCCTCCGGCTTCCTCAACCATGCCCCATCCTCGGCGTCGTCTTGGACGACCTCGACCCGCGCCCCCGACCTCGGCGCCCACTCCTCCGGCATGGTCTCCTCCAAGGTCCTCACCGACATGGACTCCTCCAAGCTCTTCTTGGACATCCCGACCGCGCCCCTGACGCCACCAACCCTGGATGTGCTTCCCCGAGAGGACATCGCCGGGTTCTGCTCCGGCATCTCGCGCCCCCTGACCGCGCGACTCCTGGGCTTCGTCTTCGTCGGGGCACGCCACTCCGGAAAGGGCCAGCAACTCGGGGCTGTCTGATATCCCCATCGCGGAGGGTGCTAGGACCTAGGGTGGTACGGAAGCAGTACCCAGCGCTATTCATCCGAGATCTCCCATCTCCGATGAACCAGATTGCGGCCTCGGCGTTACTTTCCTTTGTGGCCTTGACTAATTATTTCAGTATGCTTCCTCCGTGGTGATAAATGTTCTGTGGGAGGATCCCGAAGGCACGGAGGAGAAGACAAGGAAAGGACAGCAAGGACGCAGGCCACACGGTTGTCTCCTGTCCAGGACATGACAGGGCACGGCTACAGTGCGCCCGATGTGACAACAGTACACTGCACGATGACACAGTGAACAGTGCCGATTAGACCCCAGTAGTCACCTCAGCTACAGTGCGCAGTGAATAGTGTTCTTTGTCCCCTTATCCCCGGCTTGTCCCCTGGACTCTCCCTATATAAAGGGCACCAGGGGGAGAGGGAAGGAGAGGCCACCACCCCACCACTTCATTTCCCCCCTTCTCATTTTCTCTCAAAACCTCATGGAGGTATGTCTAGCCGCTCGCGGAGCATGTTGTAGCCCGGATAATAAGAGGAGCAATACACCGAGTAGGCTAGATGCTGCAGTAGGGGTTTTATCTCCTCATGAGAGCCCCGAAGCAGGGTACATCCTTGTGTCACTATGTCGGTTGAGTTCAGCTGCGCGCGAGTTCATCGCGCAATCCCTCCCCGAGATCCCCTAGCGTCCATCGGCCCCACAAATTAGCCTACCCTTAGGCATCTGTCAGTTCACCACGACGACATTTCTGAAGTGACATGCTTAAACACAACCTTGATCACGTAATAATGTAAGGCATGTAAACTGAGATCGAATGAATAAGGGTTGTAGTTTATATTGATATCAAATGAGTAATAAATAAACAAGTAGGTGAAGCAAGCAAAGATTTCAATGATATAGTACTAAATAGCTATCAATCGTGCAAAGTAGATATTAAGATGATTTAAGTTTCAAGCAAAGCAATATAATAATCTAATGCTTCCAACAAACATGACAACTTAATGAAAGGATCAAGTCAAGCAATGTCAATATGCACGTAGAAGATCAATACTTTATTTGTTCAAAAGAAACAAGCAAGCGTTCAACGTTGGTTCCTGGCACCGGGAGGTTTTGGCTAAGGGAATGTTAACGGAGGTTTGGAAGGTCAACGGAAGAAAGGCTCACAAAGCGGCAAGTGATCATTAGACAAGAGAAAGTCTTACAATCGAAGCCATGCAAGGAGTAGTGATTGCCCCACAACGAATGCACGTAGAGCTATAAGTATATGAAAGCTCTCCAATGGAACTAGTGGGGGTGCATCCCACTTGCTTGCTCACGAAGACCTAGAGTACTTTTGAGGAGGCTCATCATTGGAATATACAATCCAAGTTCTATAGTGTAAAGTTCCCCACATTGTTATGCAACTAAGACATGAAAACTCTCTCATATGGAGTACGGGAGCTAAACATGAGCACAAATGATGATCATAAATGATACAGTGCTATAACATGAGCACAAGTGATGACTATAAATGACATGGTGCTATAACATAAGCACAAGTGTGTGACAAAGAATAGTAATGCTGCCCCTTTTTTATTTCTTTCTTTCCTTTTCTCTTTTTTCGGATTCTCTTTTCGATGGCCTCCATGGCTCTTTTCACTTTTAGGGGCAAGCATCCTAATATGATATATGATATATGACAACACATTAATGATGATATGACAACATACTGATGATACAAGTAACTATTATAAATGTGCCATAAAATGGATATGACAACGGTGCCTCTGCTAGTGTAGCAGGTTATGCAATGATCTAGCGTAACATGGGTAAAACCACAAATCAGCTTTATAGAATCACGCAAAGAAATATATAGGTAATGAATGACAACAAGTCATGTAATGTAAGATGGATGTTGCATGACAATATATCACGGAACAACTATGAAAATGCTGTAGTAGGTAGGTATGGTGGATGTTTTGAGGAAGATATTTGGCTTATGTATAGGAAAACAAGATGAAGATCACCCACGAGTTTGGATGTACCCGCGAAAAATGCACCAACTCTCAATGTGAGAAAGGGCAATGCAAAGTACCGAAGAGGCTAGCAATATGGTGGTGGAAGTGCCATGAAAACCGCAGTTTTAGAACTCACAAGTAAAAAGATTCCAAATAAAAATATGATCATACAAGGCATAATGAAAATTACTCCTACAGGGATCGTGGCGAATGACAAAGTCACCGTTGGCTTCCCCGACCGTAGCGCATAACATAAAGTCATTGCGGTTGCTTTAGGCAAATAGAAGTCATATACCATTATGCAATCAACTGGAAATTTAAGTGTAGCACAACTTCAAGTTTTTCTAGACCAACCATTAATCATTCCATTTTACTAGACCATCATGTTTACCATTAAGCAAATTAATATATCAAAACAACATCAATGGTTCAAGTGACACAATTTAATGATCTACAAGATTATGTATCAGTTAGTTATACCATCTACCACATTTAGCATTTTCTGTTCTCAACCAAACTCCAATCAACTTATTTAAAAGATAAACTATCCAAGTAATTAAACAATGAGATATGAGAGTATAATATAACAAAGCTAACACCTCTAGCAAGAGATGCATGAAAAACAAGAGCTGGAAAGTAAACAATAGCATGAAAAGATACTAAACGGATATAAATGAAGAATACGAGTATTCATAAGAAAATGCGGAGCGTGTATCTCTCCCTCACAAAAGAATGGTAGGATCCATTTTATTCAGAGAATGATAATAAGAAAAACAAAAACAAACATACGCTTCAAGAAAAGCACATAAGATGTGGGGGAATTAAAATATAGTTTCACTAGAAAGGACATGATAGTTTGTCGATGAAGAAGTGGATGCCTTGGTAATCCCCAAGATTTGACGATTGAGTCTTCTTGAAATATATTGGGGGTGAACTACCAGGACATCCCCAAGCTTTGACTTTACTATCCTCTTGATCACATTATATCATCCTTCTCTCTACATCCTTGAAAACTTCCTACACACCAAACTTAGAGTAAACTTCATTAGAGGGTTAGTGCACAAAAATATTATGATATTCTGTAGAAAAAAAATTGCTACCAATGCTACTGGACATTAGCTACAGCCACTGATACTTCATAGGATAAAACTATCCAAGCAAAATAGCAAAAGAGACATTGCAAAATAAATGGCAGAATCTGTCAAAACAGAACAGTGCGAAAAGACGAATTTTTTCGAGGCAGTTAACTTGCTCAGATAAGAAAACTCAAAACTAATGAAAATTGCGGATACATCTGGGGATTAGGCACAAAAAGGGAAGATTTTTCTGATGTTCCAGTGAAGAGTTATGAATTTAACGGTGAACAGAAGAAATATGTTTATGCGCAGGAATTTAAATTTAGGCTCAACTTTCAACTAGAGGCTCAACTTGACACAACAATGCAATAAAATATAGATATAAAGGAGTTTCTACAGAGGTAGGACAAGTACTTGACACAAGCAAAATAAAATACCAGGAAATAAAAGGTGGGTTCTCCCATAAGCGCTTTTGTTTAACGCCTTTGAGCTAGGCACAAAGAGCAAAACTCAAGTATTATCAAGAGATGAAGCATCAACACCATAATTTGAACGAACAATAGAATCAGGTAGCTTCATTCTTTTCCTAGGGAAGTGGTCCATACCTTTCTTGAGTGGAAATTGGTACATGATGGTAACTTCTTTCATATCAATAATAGCACGCACAGTTCTAAGAAAAGGCCTTCCCAACACAATTGGACAAGATGAATTGCAATATCCAAGACAATAAAATCAACGGGGACCAGGTTATTATTAGCCATAATAGGAATATCATTGATCCTCCCGAAAGGTTTCTTCAAATCATAATCAGCAAGAAAAACCTCCAAATAACAATGTTCCAATGGTGGCAAATCAAACATATCATAGAGCTTTTTAGGCATGACAGAAATACTTGCACCACGGTCACACAAAGCATTGCAATCAAATTTATCTACTTTCATTTTAATGATGGGCTCTCAACCATCTTATAACTTCTTAGGGATAGAAGCTTCCAGTCTTAATTTATCTTCCCTAGCTTTAATGAGAGCATTTGTAATATGAGTAGTAAAGGCCAAATTAAGAGAGCTAGAATTAGGACTTGTGGCCAACTTTTGCAAGAACTTAATAACTTCAGAGATATTACAATTATCAAAATCAAAATTATTATCATCAAAGCAAAATGAACCACTTTCTCTCATGTTTTTAAAAATTTGATCACTTTTGTCAACACAAGTTTCAACAGTTTTAGGCAATCTTAAATTTTTGGATGAAGTAGAGGAGACATTTCCTACACAATTATGTTACCGTTGATAGTAGGAGGCTTACTAACATGTGAAACACCATTATTTTCAGAGGTAGCAATAGTAAAAACTTCTAACAATATTAGCCTCTTTCTCTATTTTTCCCTCTCTTTCCCATCTAGCACGTAATTGGGCCATCAACCTAACATTTTCATCAATATTTTCAGGTTTAGCAGTCATTTAATTAATTAAAGAAGATTGTGTTGCAGACATAGAGTAAATATAAGTTTCAACATTAGTCATTTTTCCTTGGAGACCCGAAATCTTCCTATTTAAATTTTCCATTTGATGACTAATGTTTCTCAATATATTAGATTGTTCTTGCATGGTTTTAGTGAACACTTTATTTTGCTCATATTGGTTGTGCATAAAAACTTTAGTTGCTTTTTAAATTTCTAGAATCCTTTCCTCACTAGGCATTTTTAACATAAGAATTACCATAAGAGTTATTATTATTCGGAGGATAGGGATTATAGTTGTTATTACCATAGTTGTTCCTATAAGCATTGTTGTTGAAATTGTTGCTTTTAACGAAATTCACATCAACATGCTCTTCTTGTGCAACTAAAGAAGCTAGAGGAAAATTATTGGGATCAACATGGAATTTACCACTAGCAAGCATAGACATAATAATATCAATCATTTCACTCAAGGAGGAGGTTTCTTCAACAAAATTTACCTTCTTACCTCGAGGTGTCCTCTTCGTATGCCATTCAGAATAATTCATCATCATATCATCCAAGAGTTTTGTTGCAGCCCCCAAAGTGATGGACATAAAGGTACCTCCAGCAGCTGAATCCAATAAGTTTCTTGAAGGAAAATTCAGTCCTGCATAAAAGGTTTGGATGATCATCCAAGCAGTCAGTCCATGGGTTGGGCAATTCTTTATCAAAAATTTCATTCTTTCCCAAGCTTGAGCAACATGTTCATTATCTAGTTGTTTAAAATTCATGATGCTACTTCTTAGAGAAATAATCTTAGCAGGAGGATAGTATTTCGTATAAAGGCATCTTTGCATTTTATCCAAGAATCAATACTATTCCTAGGCAATGAAAGCAACCACTCCTTAGCTCTTCCTCTCAAGGAGAAAGGAAATAATTTCAGTTTTATGATATCACCATCTATGTCTTTATATTTTTGCATTTCACATTCAACAAAGTTATTTAGATGGGCAGCAGCATCGTCCCAACTAACACCAAAGAATTGCTCTCTCATAACAAGGTTCAGTAAAGCAGGTTTAATTTCAAAGAACTCAGCTTTAGATGAAGGTGGAGCAATAGGTGTGCATATAAATTCATTATTGTTAGTGCTAGTAAATTCACAGAACATAGTGTTTTCACAAAACTCATTTTATCAAATTAATTAACAAACCGAAATAACAATATTAAAAAAATAATGCTAAAACCGAAATAAACAAAAGCAACAAAACTGAAAATAAAAGACAAAACCGAAATAAAGAAAGTAATGCAAGTAACAATTTTTTTTTGTATTTTTTATATTAAGCAAACAAGACAATAATAAAAATAAACTAAGCAAGACAATAACAAAATAAAAAGATTGGAAGTGCGAAAACTCCCCTCGTAGGAGAATGCTTATCTCCCCGGCAACGGCGCCAGAAATTTACTTTCTGGTGCTAATGTTGACGGGGAAATATAACAGTCTTCTCACCAAAGGAATCGCCACCTCCCAGGCAACGGCGTCAGAAATTTACTTGACGCACACAGTGGGTGTGTTGTTGGGAGACCCCAAGAGGAAGGTGTGAAGTAGTACAACAGCAAATTTCACTCAGTTATGAAACCAAGGTTATCAATCCAGTAGGAGATGAGCGTTCCCCCGAGGTTGTTGGCGGCGCCGTTTAGGATTACCAAGGTGGAGCCCCTGGACACAAACAATCAAGAAACTTTGCCCCAACTTAACAGTGAGGTTATCAATCTCACCGGCTTGCTGTAACAAAGGATGAAACGTATGTGTGGAAGAAAGATGTTTGTTTGCAGAAAGTAACAGGTTTGCAGTTGTGGTTTTATCAGATTAAAGAGAAGGACTGGTATCCACAGTTCACTAGTGGTGTCTCTCCATAAATAATTATAACATTCATTCATGCGTGGTAAACAAATTACAGCTGTGGAAATGATAGAATAATGATGAGCAAACCAATGCATATACTAACATTATGATGTCTAGTGTAAGATTCATTCGGGCATTACAACAATATATATATATACCGTTTCAACCGCATCTATGACTAATAATCCACCTTCCGGTTAGCGCCCGCACCTATTTCAGTATTAAGTTGCATGCAACAGAATATCGCCTTAAGCACCGTGTGTAAAGTAAGTAAGAACATCATCCTTAGACAAAGTACTACTGTTTTATCCCTAGTAGCAACAGTACAACTATAACCTTAGAGCTTTATGTCACTGCCCGAGATTGAATAGAGACAAGAACCTACTATCGAGCATAAATACCCCCTCTTGGAGTTATGAGCATCCACTTGGCCAAAGCACACACAAGTTACGGAGAGCATGCAAGATCATTAAATAGCACACACATGATATATTATGATGCAATAAATTTAGTACTCAATATTCATCGGATCCCAACAAACACAACATGGAGAATTACATAAAGATGGTCTTGATCATGATAGGCAGCTCACAAGATATAAACATGATAGCAAAAGAGGAGAACACAACCATCTACCTACTTCTATGGACCCGTAGTCCAAGGGTAGACTACTCACGCATCAGTCCGGAGGCGGTTATGGCGACGTAGAGGCCTCCGGGGATGATTCCCCCTCCCGGCAGGGTGCCGGGGAGCAGCTCCGATCTCTCCCGAATTGGTGTTTACGACGACGACGGCTTGGCACCCGTGGAGGAAATAATGAGCATCGTGCGATTTTTAGGTTTTGGGGGGGGGGGGGGTACTTATAGGCGAAAGGGCAAGGTCGGTGGAGGCCCGAGGCCACGTCACCACGTGCTCGCGCGACACAGAAGGGAGCCGCGCCATGAGGTGGTGACGACCCCTCGGTCGTCCACTTCGTCAAGTCTTCGGTCTTCTGGAACCTTCCTTTTCCAAAAATAATTCCAGGATGTTTCTTTTCAAATTCTGAGAATATTTCCTTAAGTACTTTTCTAAAACCAAAAACAACAGAAAACAAGGAACTGACACTTTGGCATCTTGTTAATAGGTTAGTCCCAGAAAATGTACAAAACTATATAAAATGCATATAAAACATGTAATAACATGGTATAACATAGCATGGAACATAATAAAATATAGATACAGTTGGAGACGTATCATGCATGTAGTTACACCCGGGAGTAGAAAGCATTTAACCTATATATATATGTATGCCCGTACGAGAAATTATATATATGCATCAACGTGTACCGTATGTCCTAGAGTATAATATGTTTACGAACAATATATTATCTATGCATCAACGTGTACCGTATATATAATACCATATATATGGAAAACATAAGATGTAGAAGAAAACAGAAAATAAAATGGAAAAAACAGGAAACGAAAAATAAATTACGAAACCCTAGAACCCTCAACATTTTAGTACCGGTCGGTAACTAATTGTGAGAATATAGGACACATGTGTGTGCATTGCATTCATGCATCAGAAAATCTGAATAAATTTCGCGCATTTAATGTTCAAAACTTTAAGTGATTGATGTTTCACTTGAGTTGGTGGAATTGAAGTAGATCATCGACTTGAGCGCTATAAACTTTGAGATGATCTTGCCTTAAACCTTACCTTGGGGTAGAGAGGTGTACGATAAATTGATAAACCAATGGAAATAAACTTGTTACACTAATGTCGGCCCAGTGGGAACTGGGGTATCAAGAGCCCATTCCCCCCAGGCCTCGCTCGCGGGCCAGACGGACGAAACGGCTAAGGACCAGGCGTCACCGCCTGGCGGGACCCTCGAGAGGCGATTCCCCTCGAGGGCCTGAAGAGGAGGCGAGGGCCTCAAGGGACCCCTCGCCTCAGGGGATCCTCCCTCCGAGGAACCAACCCGCCTGAGGCAAGTCCGACAGGGATCTCCCCTCAGGCCTGAAGGGAAACGTCGTCGCCAAGGAAGCACGGCAGAGCGCACGTGACTTCTGCCACGCTCATGCTGTGGCGCGCACACCCCCGTCGCTATCCCTGGCGATAAAGCGGTCAACAAAGCTTCTCCGCCTGCTGCGCAGCTGTAAGGACCTTCTACTATCACGATAAAGCAGGTGGACGGCGCAACCCTCCAACGGAGATCGTCATCGTGGGCTCCACCTCAGAGACTGCCTGCTCTGTTGATAGTATCGCGCGGTCGGCCGCCTGTCGGCCACGGCGCCACCTTTATCAACAATGGACCGAGTCCATGGACGAATGGAGCACGGTGGACTCGTGCTCCGCCCCGCCACTGGCAAGTGGGAGCCACCTTGAAGGCCAAGCCGAAGGAGAAGTGAGGCGCCTATAAAAGAGAGAAGATATCCATCGTAGAAAGGGTCGGCCCTTTGCGTGCAAAACGCCCTTGTAAACCCTAGCAACTCTCGTTAAGTTAGCCTCTGACTGGAGGAGGAAGAAGATCATCGCTTCCCTCACCAGGCAAGAACTGCTTCAAGGGGGCTTTCGGCAAGCTCAATTGTACTGTAACCTTCCACAAATAATACAGACAGGCAGGAGTAGCGGTCTTGAGGGTTTTAGACCTCCGCGTTCAATCCCCTTTCGAACTACACTTCAGGAAGTGACTACCCCCGATTCCTGGGAGTCATAAGCCGACATTTGGCGCGCCAGGTAGGGGATTGAGGAGCGTCAACAACCTTCGAGTTCGTCTCCGCGCCATGGTGAACACGCGCGCCACCCGCACCGCTTGAGTCAACCGACGTGCGCCTGTGGGAGCACGCGCGCCCCCAGGTGCCGCGACCACCCGCGCGCGGCTGGGCCGACCCCGCCACGAGGAGCATGTCCCTTCGGGCCCTCATGCGGAGGCACCGGAGCACGACGCCAAGCACTTGGAGGACGCGCAGTCGTCGCACTCGACGCAGCGCCCGAGCGGCTCGGGCCCGGGGAGGACCGACCCCGCGCCCCACAACGCGCTGCTCATGGCGCAGGAGCTGCTCCGCTACCAGCCCACCGCTGAGGCCCACGAGCAGTGGCTCCAACGCCTCAACCACCTCGTCGGCATCGCCACGACGCGCCCCGCTCTGTCGCAGTCCAACGTGCACCCCTCCCTCGCGGGCACGGTCGCAACAAATGCGCCGCCGCCACCTCCGGGGCCTGCACCGGCTGCAGCACAAAGGGCTCCTTCGCACGCGTCCTCGCCACACGATTGCTTAATCGTGCAGCGCACCGCGCCCGACGCTCGTGTGGGTCTGGAGTTCCAGGGAAACCGCCAGAACAGGATCGTGGAGGAGCTCGGCCAGGCGGGACAGCAGAACCGCGGCGCGCTTCAGCACGGGGTCGCTACGTACACCTCTGGCTGCATGGCGTTCACTCGCTCTCTGCGTCGCGTGGTCTGGCCGCAGAAGTTCAGGTCGGCTCTTCCCAAGGGCTACGACGGCTCCAGCAACCCGTTGAGTTCCTGCAGCTCTACACCACCTCCATCCAAGCTGCGGGGGGAGACGACAAGGTCATGGCCAACTGGTTCTCCTATGCGCTACGCGACTCTGCGCTGTCGTGGCTCCTGAACCTCCCGGAGGACTCTGTGAACTCCTGAGAGGAGCTCTGCAAGCAGTTCGTCTCCAACTTCAAGGGGACGTACGAGCGCGCCCTCACCCACAAGGATTGTAGCGTACCTGCACTTATAAATATGGCAGGTACCTGTGTATAGTGCAAACCCCTGGATCGATTCATTTGCACACACAGTTTACGATGAATATCACAACATTGTATCAATATTACACGAATAATCCAGACTTGGTAAAATAAATAGTTCGATACATCTTTGCATAGCTTATAGCTAGCTCAAAACAATAAAGCGGAAAATAAATCTTCAATGAGCCTCCATCTTTATGATACGCCACAGGAGCAAACATGTTGGTGCAGACTCGAAACCCAAAACGTAATCCTTACTCCTCATCAGATATTTCTGCAACAAATAATAATTTGCAACAGAGTGGGTCAGATTCCATTTAAGAATGGAGTCTGGCAAGTGACACTATGGTGGACACTTAATGGAAATAACTCTAAAATATGTATGCATATTTGGCTGGTGGAGTTCAAGGCTAATTTGGCATAAAGCCAATTTTATCCTATCACTTCATAAAACAGTTTCAACATCATAATTGGCAACACTGGCAAGTTCCAGTGAACCAAAAGATATCTCGTCCTTAGGTGCACTCTCAGGTGAAAACCCCCACATTCAATGGTCCTAAGTATAGTAGAAACCATCTTAGGTGAAAACCCCCATGAACATGGTCCTGAGTAGTCCACTTTTGTTTATCAAAATTTTATTAAGAAATTAGAATGTTGAGATTCCTCCAGGTTCCTTGATCAGCTGTAGTCTTTACTTGAAATACTTCTCCTTGCGTCCTTCACAATCTTCTCCATTTATTCTCCACATCCCTTTGTTCCTGGGTGGCCTTCCACAAGTAAGCTCTCAGGTGAAAACCCCCACGTTCACGATCCTAAGTATAGTAGAAACTATCTTAGGTGAAAACCCTCATGGACATGGTCCTGAGTAGCCACTCAACATAAACCAAACAACCAATCCACCCAGATGATTCATTAATTTAGTGATGTGCACTCCCAGGTGAAAACCCCCACATACTATGATCCTAAGTATAGTAAAGACTATCTCAGATGAAAACCCTCATAGACATGGTCCTGAGTAGCCAGTTAAGATTTTGTAAAACCTTTCATCAATTGCATAGCATCAAAATTCTACTAAGTCATTTCATAGGTATCTAGACACAATGGAATAGGGAATTCTATAGTCTTGCATAGCAAATCTACTAAGTGGTACACAAGCATAGGAAAATAACTAAGTAATGCATAAAAATACTTAGGAATTTTATGGCGGTGTGCCACTTGCCTTGGCAACAAGAAGGATAGCAACAACAGCTGCAACAGTTGTCGTTTCCCTCCGAAATTTCTAAGACATCAAACAAAACACACATAAACATACAAACCAACATAACAATACAAAAATATGTTATGCATGATGTGCAAAATACTTAGAGAAAATACTAAGTCTATTCTTTAAGGTGATCGACAATTATCAACAACTCTTTGTAAATTGGATATTCACTATAGTGAGAGAGACAGACACCCGGCCAGCCACTTAAGTTGTGGAACAGGTCTCATGTACGTGGACATGTAAGGTTAGTTTCCAGGCCGCTTCACCTCCCTATGCCGCTAGGATCCAACAAACTTCAAGATGGTAATAACATGATCAAAAGTTGTTTTAAGTCAAGATTAGGAAAGATAGAAGAAAATGATGCAGATTATCTTCTTGGCTTCATCCCCAGACTTGTAGTATTCTCCTTAGTGATGTCTTGATTGAATTCTTGGTAGACTTGAATAATCTTCAGACTTGATGATTTTTGTATCACCTGGGCTGGTCTTGGATTTACTTAGTCTTCATGAAGTCTCAGAGAAGAAGAAAGGACAAAGAGAAAGACTTAGAGAATAGAAGGGAGGTTGGCCTTCTTGAACTTCTTCTCACTTTTCTTCTAAGTGCTTGACATCTTGTGATGCTGACAGAGTCTGTTTTCTTCTAAGTCCTTCATTGGTCTTCTAGCTCCATGTTGAAAATCCTAAGTGTCTAGTGCATAGCACTTTTACCAAAATACTAAGTTGGAAATAATCCCAACTTAGAGAAAATGGGGAAGGAGTTTTCTTATGGAAATATAATTTAAAAATAAAATATGCTATGCATGAAATGCAATTTTAAATCACAAGGAACATAGTACTAATTTTTGTGATATTTATAAAGTATGCATAAAGTTATAATTGCAATTTAATTAATTTCTATTTTCACAAAATATAATAAAGAAATAAATATAAGATTAAAGTGTTATGTGATTTAAATTTTTATAAACAATTTATAATTATTATTAAATAATAGAGGGGATTTAAATAAATTCATAGCAATTGGATTTATTCAAGAATAATGTTTATATTAGAAGTTATGTTGAAAATATTCAAACTATTCAATTTAAATATAAAATCATGAACTTATTCAAATATTACTCAAAAATATTTTATAACAGTGGAATCAATTCACAAATATTCCAAAGTCTCTAAAACAATTTTATTTGCAATTTTTGAATTTACAGATTTAAAGTTATGACAAAAATACTCGAATTCACCATTTGAAATTTGAATATTTTAAACTTAGTCAAATTTGAATTTTGGCAGATGTACAACATTCTACATGTCGAGGGCTTTCCAAATATATAAAAATATTTGAATTTGGATGTGTGAGTAAAAAGTTACAACAGATTTAACTTGCAGGGTCTTTTCTGTAAAACTGCTAATAAAATAAATCGAGAAATTCATTTTACACGTCAGCGCTGACTGGGCACTAACTGTGCAGTTGACGAGGCAATGATGTGGCATCTTCTGATTGGCTAGGATCTAGGGTTAACCTGGGCCGTAGGATCTTAAGGAGATTGGACGGATCAGATCGGGGGATACCTCTTCGGGCCGATCTAATCTTGGCTGTGGATTTCGGATCAGACGGTCCTGGGCGAGTCAACCAGAACTGGGCGGCGCACCTCGCCGGACTTGGAGGAGACGGTGGTGCTCGCTCCGGCGTGGACGTTCAGTCGCTGCCCTTCTCCCCCGAGCTCGTGGAAGACGGCGTCGGATGCGGTGAGTCGCGCCGTAGATGCAGGAGGGCTCAGCGTCGTCGATTGCTTCTTGGAAGGGCCTGGGCGCGCGGCCGAAGTTGCGGCGGCTCCGGTGATCTGCGTGCTTGTTCGAATCATCGGCGATTGAAGATACAAAACATCAGGGAGGTTCACGAAGATGAAATAAGGAGAAGGGACACAGTCTCGGGGCTTGGGGCGGCTTACCTCGCCGGGGGCAGAGGAAAAACGGCGGCGGATCGGCGGAGCTCCGGCGAGCTTTTTGAGTGGCCTGGCGGCACGATTTTGACGGGGATGAGAGAGGAAAGACGGAGGGGAGCGAGGGGATTAAATAGGGACACTCGATGGTAACAAATCTCGCTGATTTCGCCCTCGATTTGATCCGGGATTGGGAGAGGAGTTTCGGCCGAGATTTTCGCTGGAGGTTTAAGATGGAGTGATGTCAGCAGTGATGTCATCAATTTTCCTTTTTCTGATTTTTTCCAATTAATTCATAACTTTTGATTTAATTGTCCAAATGATGTCAAATTAATTTCTAAAAATTTGTAAAAACAATATCTTTGTGTTAAACCAGTTGTGGGCGTGTTTTGAACAATTTTCAAAATTAATAATTTTGAAATATTGATTAAATACAAATTTGATACTTAATATCAATTTTGAAATTATAACCTAATTAAATTTTCTTTTGGTTAAAATAAAATTTGTACAATACCCATAGACAAATATGTTTGAATTTAGATTATTAACTTATTTTTCTGAAATCATTCACCTTTATTTTGGCATAAAAGTAGAATAATAGAATATAAATATTTTTAGAGTAATATGAAATAAAATGGATTTTTTTTAATTTAATCTTTTTGTGATTTAATCAGATGATGAATGATGAGATGCATGTATGCATGAATGCAATGCTTAAATTTTCTTTTCCAAAGCAAAATACTTAAATGTTTTTCAAAAGTTTTAAATTTTTGTGATTTTTTAACATTCCAAAATATTGGGATGTTACAGACTACCACCCTTAAAAGGAATCTCGTCCTCGAGATTCGAGAAGGCTAGAAAAAGGTTCTGTCTAGGTATCGGGTTGGGCTACCACCCTTAAAAGAAATCTTTGTTGGTATTGAAAACTTCAATAGGAAAACTTGATTCAGAATGTACCGTTCACTTCTTCCACAGTGATGTGGTTCACATATCCTTTATCGAAAGGATTTGACTTAGCAGCTTCTTCGGCCTTCTTCCTTGCTGGGCAGTCATTGGCGTAATGACCCTTGTTCTTGCATTTGTAACAGAGCACCTGACTGATATCTTTGTGTTCAGGATTCAGAGGGTGGTGTCCATTGTTGTGGTTGTGGCCAGCAAATCCATTTCCTTTATGATCTCCATTGCTTCCCTTGGACCCACCATGGTGATCATGACGCTTGTGGTGACTTCCTCCATTATGGTGATTCCCATGTTTGTGGCCACTGTTCACATCATGAACAAGGTGCTTCTTTAATGAGGGTTCAGAGGAGTGCTTGTCCATCCTCCTCTTCCTATTTTAAGCTTTCTTTATGCTATTTTCAAGGGTGATTGCTTGATCCAGAAGTATCTGATAGTTTGGTGCATACGCAACTTTCAGAGGTATCTTCAGCTCATCACTAAGTCCATTGAGAAATTTTAACTTCCTCTTTGCATCTGTGTCAATGTCCTCAGGCGCATATCGAGACAAGGAATGGAAGTCGTCCATATACTCCTTGAGACTTCTGTTTCCCTGACGCAGATTGCGAAACTCTTCGCGTTTAAGGTTCATAATTCCCGTGGAGACATGAGCATTACGAAATCCTTCCTTGAATTCCTCTGAGGTCAAGGTGTCCAATGGGTGAGTAATCTGATAAGTTTCCCACCATTGGGCAGCAGGTCTGTAGCGCCCCATCTTTTAAATAAACATGGAACACCTGTGTTATGTGCTAGTCCCTGGATCACTGCCAGCACCACAGTACAAAATATATAGTATCATTGCATAAGTATCAAATTACTACAACGAGATCCAAAAATAGCTAAGTATAGCTTTATTACAAAGTGCATAGTCATGAAAAATAGCTAAAATATTCAGAGTTCACAATGAAAGTAATAGCAATGAGCCTCTTCTTCAAGCATGCGCCACAGGCAGACATGTTGGGTGTAGACTCGAGTCCAAACTCATTCCTCATCAGAATTACCTGCACATTTGAATATGCAGCCCCCGAAGGAGGTCAATACAATGAAGTATTGGCAAGTGACTATGGTGGATAATTTATGACAAGTCTAATTCTATATGCATATTTGGCTTGGTGGAGTTGTAGGCTATTTTGCAGAAAGCCAGTTTTCGCCTATCTTTTGAAAAACAATTTTGTTTCTCAAAGACTTGGCACCAAGGGATGAAGCCCAAGTGCACGAACAATTCTTTCCTTGGTCAAATTTTACTTTATGAAAACTATGATGAGATTCTTCCGTCCATCCTTGTCCAGTTGCTCGAAGTAGTCCATCACCGGGGACACGGCTGAGTACTCAGATTGTCGACTCTGCAGAGGTTGTGCACTTTCACCTTGAGACTCAATTAACCCAAACGTCCTATACACGCGGAGTGCATTAAGGAAAGGAGAGAATTGAGACAAGAACTTTCAGAAGAAGAATGCAACCATACTAGCAAGACCCGTTCCACCTACCAACTCTACATCTGCTTGTCAAGCTGACAGGTTACACTCTCACAACTTAGTAATTCTAGACAGAGCCCATTGTCAAAAGGCTGCACGGGAAGCTTCTAAACTTGGAGGGACTTAGAAATCTCTTTGTTCATGGGTGGCCGTCCACAAGTGCGCTTCTGGGTGACAACCACCATGCTCATGGTCCTAAGTAGAATAGACATTCATCCTAGGCAACGACAACCACAAGCATAGTCCCAAAAGCCACTCAACATAAACCAAACAACCATTTCCACCCAGGTGTGCATTTAAAGTTTAACACTTAGCAATATTTCTATAACATGGTAAGTAAACACTTTTATAGCATAGCTAAGCATCTAATAAAACTTTTGATGGCTGCATGGAAGGAATGGCTACACACTACTAGGATATTTTTCAAAGTGTAAACTAACTTAGCATTATAAGACAGTTCAAAAATCCCTATCATGCATACTACTCAAAATATACTACTAGTGCACATAGAAAATATTGGGTAGATTATGAATGTCACTTGCCTTGGTAACAAGAGGAACAAGCACAGCAAGAACAAGAATCACAAGAAAGGCCTTCTTCCTCTTCACAATCTAGAGACAAACAATACATAAAATAAATAAACACACAAACACAACACTTAAAATATCAAGACAAAAATATGTATGCATGCTTGATACGCAATGAACTTAACAAGACAAAATAATTACAATTTTATTTCCTCTGTTATTAATGCATGAAATGCAATGATCAATATTTTAATATTTTATTTAATCATTTAAAATATTGAGCATAACATAGAAGTTTTAAGCCCTAAAACCAAATTCTTTAATTCTATTATGAATAGTTTCAAATAAAACAAGAGTTGCACTCTCTGGACAGAGGCATTAATAAAATTCTAAAACAATTGGATTTATTTGGAAAGCATTTTAATAGCCGAGTTATAGATTTAATAGCCGAAAAAATAAACAATTAAATTCCGCAATTTAAAATACACTAAAAAGACAAACTAATGAAACCATACTAAACTTCACGAGCAGAGCTTTACGTGGATATAAAATTCATAAAATTTGGATGAACAGATCGAAAGTTATGAATTTTGCAAGTTTGTATTGTTTTTCTGTTTTTTATTATAAAATCCAGCCGAAAATAGAAAATGAAAAGGCCACGCGGTGCACTCCGATTGGACGGTACCGGTTCGCCGCGGATCGCGAACGCGAACAGTTGGATCTAAAGAAAAAAGAACGTTCCAGATCTATCCAACTTTCCGATGTGGACGGGCGGCGCCGGTGTGCCGGAATTGCTCCGACCGCGGCGGAGCCATGGCCGGTGTCGCGCTCTACGGCAAAAGGAAGGCGAGCGGAGAGGGAATCCATTACCAAACGCTGCAGGGCGACGAGGCGATCTTGATGGCGAGGTAGACGGCGTCGCGGTGGTCGGCTCCTCCCGGGGTTGCTCGCCGGAGTCAGAGAGGCGGACGGCGGCAGCGGTCGCGGACGGATGCGTCGACACGCTGCGAAAACAGATGCACCGGCGTGTCAAAAACATGCGCAAACACGAAAGAAAACGAGGGGAGGGAAGGAGAGGGTCCGGGGTGGTCGTAGGGTCCCGTACGTCGAGCTCGACGGCGGCGGAACCGGCGACATGCGAGCTCCGTTTGTGGGCAGCCCTGCGGCGATGGAGCTAGGGTTTTGGACGGAATCGAGCGGCGGGATTGCGGGGTATAAATAGGGGGCGAGGGCACAGATTAAAACCGTTTCTAACGATCCGAATCAATCTCAAGTTTGAGATGTGTTCGGCGCCGAAGAAATCGTCAGGAGGCTGAGGATGACACGCCGTCAGCGTGCGGGCCCCGCGCGTCAGTGAGAGGAGAGGCGAGGCGCGGGCTGCTCGTGGGGCGATGGAAGCTGCGCGCGCGGTAGATAGGGATCGGCCGGCCCGTTTGGCTCGTTAAGAAATCTTTTTATTTAAACACTTTTTCTGTTTAAAAACTTTTCAATACAATTTGATTTTTAAATCTTATCAAAACATTTCAGAAAAATTCATAAAAATATGTTTTGAAAAGCTAATTTAATTTAGAACTTATTGATATCATTTTGCTAAATAAATAATCTAATAAAATACAGATTGTTATAAGGAGCTCAATCAGACCTCTTTATGGAAAACAAATTTATTTAAACTTATAGTTAGAATTTAAATTATTCTTTATGTGATTTCAATGCCATGTCTATATGATGCATGATGCATGAATGCAAAGTTTTAAATTTTTGAGAAATTTGGGATGTTACATACTAACCCCCTTAAGAGGAAGCTCGCCCTCGAGCTTCGGAAAGGTCAGCAAATAGGTGTGGATGGTCTTCTCGGAGGTCATCCTCTCGTTCCCAGGTGGCTTCTTCCTCGGTGTGATGATTCCACTGGACTTTGCAAAACTTGATGGTTTTGGTACGGGTGACTCTTTCTGCTGTCTGTAATATCTTGATGGGCTTCTCTTCGTATGTCAGGTCACCCTCCAATTGTACCTCCTCGGGAGGTACAGTATCCTTTAAAGGAACTCCCATCATCTCGGGATGACATTTCTTCAACTGACTGACATGGAACACATTATGAACAGCAGACAGAACTTCAGGTAGTTCTAACTCATATGCCACTTCACCTTTGCGAGAAAGAATTTTGAATGGTCCAATAAATCGAGGTGCTAACTTTCCTTTGATTCCAAACCTTTTCACACCCCGAAGTGGTGACACTCTTAAATAGGTTCTATCACCCACTTCGTAGGTGACTTCTCTACGCTTGGAATTTGCATAGCTTTTCTGGCGTGACTGTGCTATTTTCAATCTGTCCTTAATCAGCCTGACTTTCTCTTCAGCATCATGTATTATATCAGGTCCAAAGAAACTCCGTTCACCTACACCACTCCACAACAGTGGGGTTGTGCATTTCTTTCCATATAAGGCTTCAAACGGTGCCATCTCAATGCTGGCTTGGTAACTAATGTTGTAGGAGAACTCGGCGTATGGTAAATTATCATCCCAATTAGATCCATAGTCGAGCGCACAAGATCTTAACATATCCTCTAAAATCTGATTCACTCTTTCAGTCTGACCATCTGTTTGCGGGTGGAAAGCCGTACTGAATTCCAATCTGGTTCCCAAAGATTCATGCAACTGCTTCCAGAAATGAGAAGTGAACTGGGTCCCTCTATCAGACACGATACTCTTAGGAACGTCGTGAAGGCACACAATTCTCTTCATGTAAATATCGGCTAACTTTGCACTAGTATAAGTGGTCTTCACGGGTATGAAGTGAGCTATTTGGGTTAGGCGACAAACAATAACCCAAATAGAATCATAACCCGATCTGTTCCTTGGTAATCCGGTGATGAAGTCCATCCCAATAGAATCCCACTTCCAATCCGGTACTTTCAAAGGTTGTAAGAGCCCTGCTGGTTTCTGATGTTCTGCCTTTACTCGACTACATACATCGCATTTAGCGATGTATTCTGCTATTTCTCTTTTCAGATTATTCCACCAAAATCTCTCTTTCACATCCATATACATCTTGGTATTTCCCGGATGAATAGAATAAGGTGTCTCATGAGCTTCTTGCAGAATTAACTTCCTAATATCAGGATCATTGGCCACACATACACGTTTTTCAAACCACAAAATCCCTTGCTCATCCTCATGAAATCCTTTAGCTTTTCCAACTCTTAGATTGACTTTGATCTCTTTTATTTCCTTGTCTCCTTTCTGAGCTTCATGTATCTTGTCCATCAAAGTGGGTTGTACAACTAATGAGGTTACAAACCCTTCAGGTACTACTTCCAATCTGAGGTCCTTGAATGCCTTGCATAAATCCTTGGGTAATTCTCCTGCTGTAAGGCCATTCACATACACTTTACGACTCAGAGCATCTGCTACCACATTAGCTTTCCCCGGATGGTATTGGAGACTTAGATCATAATCTGTAATAAGTTCCAACCATCTTCTTTGTCTCGTGTTCAATTCCTTCTGTGTAAATATGTACTTCAAACTTTTGTGGTCCGTGAATACCTCACATCTTTTTCCCATCAGGTAGGGTCTCCAAGTTTTCAGGGCATGCACTACTGATGCTAACTCGAGATCATGAGTTGGATAATTTGCTTCATGTTTCTTGAGCTGTCTAGAGGCATAAGATGCCACTCTGCCTTCCTGCATCAACACACTTCCCAAGCCTTGGCGTGAAGCATCACAGTACACTTGGAATTCCTTCTCCAAATCAGGTAAGCATAGAACTGGGGCTGAAACCAAACGTTTCTTCAACTCCTGAAAACTGGCTTCGCATGCCTCAGTCCAATCAAATTTCTTCTCCTTTTTTAATAATTCCGTCAAGGCCTTGGCAATCTTGGAGAAGTTTTCAATGAATCGTCGGTAGTATCCTGCTAGGCCCAGAAAACTTCGTAATTCTCCAACATTCTTCGGCGGTTCCCAATTAGTTACAGCTGAAACTTTTTCAGGATCCACCGCTATACCTTCCTTGGACACCACATGGCCTAAAAATCCGACTTGTTCTAACCAAAACTCACACTTGCTGTACTTGGCATACAACTTATGTTCACGTAGTCTCTGCAATACTAGACGCAAGTGCTCTTCATGTTCTTTGTGACTCTTGGAGTAGATTAGAATATCATCTATGAACACTACCACAAACTTATCCAGAAAATCCATGAACACTTTATTCATCATATTCATGAAATAGGCTGGTGCATTGGTTAATCCAAAAGGCATCACGGTGTACTCGTATGAGCCATATCTCGTAACAAATGCAGTCTTGGGTATATCCATTTCTCTAACTTTTATTTGGAGGTACCCCGATCGAACATCGATCTTTGAGAAAACACAAGCACCTTCCAGTTGGTCAAATAGTTCGTTTATCTTGGGTAACGGGTACTTGTTTTTGATAGTTTGCTCGTTTATATCTCTATAATCCGTGACTACCCTCTGTGTTTGATCCTTCTTTTTAACAAATAAGACTGGTGCTCCCCATGGCGATGAACTTGGACGAATAAATCCTTTCTGGATATGCTCCTCCAGTTGCTTCTTGAGCTCTTTCAATTCATCGACGGCCATAGGATAAGGTCTTTTAGCTATTGGTCCTGTTCCCGGCTTCAGTTCGATGAGAAACTCTACATCTCTATCGGGTGGCATTCCCGGTAGTTCTTCCGGAAAAACATCTAGGTATTCCTTGACAATAAGCACATCACCAAGGCTAACCCCCTTAAGAGAATTTAGCCTAACCTTCTTAAGTTCGAAGGTTGATCTGAACTTAATCTTCCTTTTCTCTGGGGTGGTGAGGGTGATTGATCTATTTGCACAGTCTATGATTCCTTCAAAACGAGTCATCCAATCCATTCCGATGATAACATCCAATCCTTGGGTTTCTAGGATGACTAAGTCTGTTGGAAAGGTGTGTTTTCCGATTTGCAAGTCTAACTGCCTACACCCGGAATTTACTATCATCTCCCCTCCAGGTGAACTTACCCTAATAGGTTTTCCTAGGCTTTCCTCAGCTAACCCATGTTTGTTTACAAAAGCTCTTGATAAGAATGAATGAGATGCTTCAGTATCAAATAAGACTAATGCTGGAAAGGAGTTGAGCAAGAACATACCAATCACAACATCAGGTTCATCATGAACTTCTTCCACATTGATGTGGTTCACTTGTCCTTTCTGGAAAGGATTGGGCTTGGAATTTTCATCAGCTTTCCTCTCTAGGCATTCAGTTGCATAATGTCCTGTCTTCTTGCACTTGAAGCAAGTCACATTATACAAGTCTTTCTTCCCTTCATAGTTAGGACGGTGATTGCCATTCCCATGATTATGGCCATGGTGATGGTTTCCCCTGGATCCACCATTATTTCCATTGTATCCTCCATTATTTCCTTTGTATCCTTCATTCCTTCCTTTGTATCCTCCATTGTGGTTATGACCTTGATGTTTTTGGCCACTACCAGTGTTGGAGTGATTCCAGGGTTTATGGTTACTGATTTCAGAGGTGTGTTGTTTCTTGTATGTCCCTTCAGAATGAACCTTACTTGCACTGAACTTCCTCTTCCTATTCTCTTCCTTTCTTATGTTGTTGTCCAGGGTGATAGCTTGATCCAGCAGAGCTTGATAGTTTGGAGTATATGCCACAGACAAGGGTATCTTCAGTTCTCCCCTAAGTCCATTGAGGAACTTTTCCTTCCTCTTTGCATCAGTATAAATGTCCTCTGGTGCATACCTTGATAGCATACAGAAGTCATCCATATACTCCTTCAGAGTTCTACCTCCTTGCCTCAAGCTGCGAAATTCCTCTTTCTTCAGGTTCATTATACCTGAGGAGATGTGAGCATTCCGGAAACCTTCCTTGAATGCATCCCAAGTCATGCCATCCAAAGGATGAGTCACTTGATAAGTCTCCCACCACAATGCTGCGGGTCCTTCCAACAGGTGTGCAGTGAACCTCACTTTTTAGGCCTCAGAACACTCACAAGTTACTAAGTCCTTGTTGACTGAACGGAGCCAATCATCCGCCATTATTGGTTCAGTAGCAGAGGAGAACTTATTAGGCCTAAGGCTTAGGAATCTAGCAAGTCTGTCCACTGGAGATGGTGGTGGAGGTGGCGGGTTGTTGTTGTTGTTGTGGTTGTTGTTGTTGTTGGTTGCTGCAATGAATTGAGTCATCATATTCATCAACTGAGCTTGAGCGGCCATCAGTTGTTGCATGTCATCATCGTTGTTGGTATCACGACGAGGAGGCATTTGTAGGGTTTTCAGCATAGATGAGTGAAAGATAGACAGAACTAAGAGAAGAAAAATCCTACCCATGCACAAAGCAACCAAGTCAACACAATCAACACTCAAAAGACAACTTAAAAAGAAAAAGTCTACTTAGCAATCTGAAACAGGTATTCTAAGTTGATTTAATAAAACGACAGAGTCTGCAAACCAATCATTCTAACATTGTCACACCACAAGTTGGAGATCAATGTTTTAAAAAGAACGACGAACTAAACGAGGAAGAACATGGTGGTCCAACTACTAAGTCTAAACTTCGTCCATGACGTCTCCTTCATCTTCTTCGACCTCCTCGATGGTGATGCCTTCCTTCATAAGGATCTCCTTGTAGTCGTTCACCTCCTTCTCCAAGGCCTCGTTCTTCTCCTGTAACATTGTCGTCTCACGGTGCAGAGTCTCGATCGCTTCCTTCTCCAGGACTTCAATCTTCTCTTGTAGCATTCTCTTCTCACGGCGTAGAGTCTCGATCAGATCTCGATCAGCTTCGAACTCGATGTCGTTGCTCAGAATTTCATCCTTCAAGGTCTTGATCTCCTTGTTCTTGTCTCTAATTCTCTTTTCTTGATTTTGGAACTTCTTCTCTTGAGCTCGGAATTTCTCTTCTTGAGCATTGGCCACCTCTTCTTGGGCTTCAATCTTCTTTTGATCTCCTTGACTTGGGCCATTATTTCATCATTCTTCAACAGCTCGTTGCGTCTATCCTCTTCGAGTTGCCAGAGGTGAAGTTCTAAGTCTTGGAGATAAGGGTACAAAGGTTCTGGTTTGTTTTTGTCTTCCACGCTAACAAGGTAGGGTATCCCATGTTCGTCACGTTGGCCAAGGTTAGAAAAGTAGTGGTCTTTTAACTCCTCCTGGAATTGCCAGCAAAGACGTCCTATTAGCTCCTGCGTGACGAGATTCAGCCCTTTCTCCAAGGAGTCACTAATCGACTTGTACTGGATGTCTTCGGTCTTGGGTTCAGTCTGGCGCCCTTGTTGGTAAATACGAATTCCCTATAAGTCTTCTTTGTTGAAGTGCTTCAGCTGGCTTGCCTTGATGATGGGTGTTGGAAGTGCCAACAGTTATACTAACTCTAGAAGATATCTTCCAAAGCGCATGTCCTTGAAGTCCCCCGCGGTTTGATACATGAAGAACGACATCCTTAAGTGATAAAGGTAGAGTTTGTTAAAACAAGACACAAGGTAAGAAATACTAGTTGTGGTGTACTTAAGTACTTAGAGAAAAAGAAGTTCTTTTCTAAAAGGTGATCAACACTATTATCAACTCTTTGTAAGTCGGATATTCACTATAGTGAGAGAGACAGACACCCGGCCAGCCACTTATAATTGTGGAACAGCTCTCATGTACGCGGACATGTAAGGTTAGTCCCGGGCCGCTTCATCCCACTATACCGCTAGGATCCAACATACTTCAAATATGGTAATATTATGATCAAAAAGAGGCTTAACCAATCCTAAGGCTCGAACCTACAGGCAACACTTTTGCTCTGATACCATTTTGTAGCGACCCATCTTTTAAATAAAGATGGAACACCTGTGTTATGTGCTAGTCCCTGGATCACTGCCAGCACCACAGTACAAAATATATAGTATCATTGCATAAGTATCAAATTACTACAACGAGATCCAAAAATAGCTAAGTATAGCTTTATTACAAAGTGCATAGTCATGAAGACTAGCTAAAATATTCAGTGTTCACAACGAAAGTAATAGAAATGAGCCTCTTCTTCAAGCATGCGCCACAGACAGACATGTTGGGTGTAGACTCGAGTCCAAACTCATTCCTCATCATAATTACCTGCACATTTGAATATGCAGCCCCCGAAGGAGGTCAATACAATGAAGTATTGGCAAGTGACTATGGTGGATAATTTATGACAAGTCTAATTCTATATGCATATTTGGCTTGGTGGAGTTGTAGGCTATTTTGCAGAAAGCCAGTTTTCTCCTATCTTTTGTAAAACAATTTTGTTTCTCAAAGACTTGGCACCAAGGGATGAAGCCCAAGTGCACCAACAATTCTTTCCTTGGTCAAATTTTACTTTATGAAAACTATGATGAGATTCTTCCGTCCATCCTTGTCCAGTTGCTCGAAGTAGTCCATCACCGGGGACACGGCTGAGTACTCAGATTGTCGACTCTGCAGAGGTTGTGAACTTTCACCTTGAGACTCAATTAACCCAAACATCCTATACACGCGGAGTGCATTAAGGACAGGAGAGAATTGAGACAAGAACATTCAGAAGAAGAATGCAACCATACTAGCAATACCCGTTCCACCTACCAACTCTACATCTGCTTGTCAAGCTGACAGGTTGCACTCTCACAACTTAGTAATTCTAGACAGAGCCCATTGTCAAAAGGCTGCACGGGAAGCTTCTAAACTTGGAGGGACTTAGAAATCTCTTTGTTCCTGGGTGGCCGTCCACAAGTGCGCTTCTGGGTGACAACCACCATGCTCATGGTCCTAAGTAGAATAGACATTCATCCTAGGCAACGACGACCACAAGCATAGTCCCAAAAGCCACTCAACATAAACCAAACAACCATTTCCACCCAGGTGTGCATTTAAAGTTTAACACTTAGCAATATTTCTATAACATGGTAAGTAAACACTTTTTATAGCATAGCTAAGCATCTAATAAAACTTTTGATGGCTGCATGGAAGGAATGGCTACACACTTCTAGGATATTTTTCAAAGTGTAAACGAACTTAGCATTATAAGACAGTTCAAAAATCACTATCATGCATACTACTCAAAATATACTACTAGTGCATATAGAAAATATTGGGTAGATTATGAATGTCACTTGCCTTGGTAACAAGAGGAACAAGCACAGCAAGAACAAAAATCACAAGAAAGGCCTTCTTCCTCTTCACAATCTAGAGACAAACAATACATAAAATAAATAAACACACAAACACAACACTTAAAATATCAAGACAAAAATATGTATGCATGCTTGATATGCAATGAACTTAACAAGACAAAATAATTACAATTTTATTTCCTCTGTTATCAATGCATGAAATGTAATGATCAATATTTTAATATTTTATTTAATCATTTAAAATATTGAGCATAACATAGAAGTTTTAAGCCCTAAAACCAAATTCTTTAATTCTATTATGAAAAGTTTCAAATAAAACTCAAGTTGCACTCTCTGGACAGAGGCATTAATAAAATTCTAAAACAAATGGATTTATTTGGAAAGCATTTTTATTAATTAAGTTATAGATTTAATAGCCGAAAACTAAACAACTAAATTCCGCAATTTAAAATACACTAAAAAGACAAACTAATGAAACCATACTAAACTACACGAGCAGAGCTTTACGTGGATATAAAATTCATCAAATTTGGAGGAACAGATCGAAAGTTATGAATTTTGCAAGTTTGTATTGTTTTTCTGTTTTTAATTATAAAATCCAGCCCAAAATAGAAAATGAAAAGGCCACGCGGCGCACTCCGATTGGACGGTACCGGTTCGCCGCGGATCGTGAACGTGAACCGTTGGATCTAAAGGAAAAAGAACGTTCCAGATCTATCCAACTTTCCGATGTGGACGGGCGGCGCCGGTGTGCCGGAATTGCTCCGACCGCGGCGGAGCCATGGCCGGTGTCGCGCTCTACGGCAAAAGGAAGGGGGGCGGAGAGGGAATCCATTACCAAACGCTGCAGGGCGACGAGGCGATCTTGATGGCGAGGTAGACGGCGTCGCGGTGGTCGGCTCCTCCCGGGGTTGCTCGCCGGAGTCAGAGAGGCGGACGGCGGCGGCGGTCGCGGACGGATGCGTCGACACGCTGCGAAAACAGATGCACAGGCGTGTCAAAAACGTGCGCAAACACGAAAGAAAATGAGGGGACGGAAGGAGAGGGTCCGGGGTGGTCGTAGGGTCCCGTACGTCGAGCTCGACGGCGGCGGAACCGGCGAGATGCGAGCTCCGTTTGTGGGCAGCCCTGCGGCGATGGAGCTAGGGTTTTGGGCGGAATCGAGCGGCGGGATTGCGGGGTATAAATAGGGGGCGAGGGCACGGATTAAAACCATTTCTAACGATCCGAATCAATCTCAAGTTTGAGATGAGTTCGGCGCCGAAGAAATCGTCAGGAGGTTGAGGATGACACGCCGTCAGCGTGCGGGCCCCGCGCGTCAGTGAGAGGAGAGGCGAGGCGCGGGCTGCTCGTGGGCCGATGGAAGCTGCGCGCGCGGTAGATAGGGATCGGCCGGCCCGTTTGGCTCGCTAAGAAATCTTTTTATTTAAACACTTTTTCTGTTTAAAAACTTTTCAATACAATTTGATTTTTAAATCTTATCAAAGCATTTCAGAAAAATTCATAAAAAATTGTTTTGAAAAGCTAATTTAATTTAGAACCTTTTGATATCATTTTGCTAAATAAATAATCTAATAAAATACAGATTGTTATAAGGAGCTCAATCAGACCTCTTTATGGAAAACAAATTTATTTAAACTTATAATTAAAATTTAAATTATTCTTTATGTGATTTCAATGCCATGCCTATATGATGCATGATGTATGAATGCAAAGTTTTAAATTTTTGAGAAATTTGGGATGTTACAAGGTCCTTCAAGTAGGTGTGCGGTAAACCTAACTTTCTCAGCATCATCACATTCAGTTGTCACCAGATCCTTTTGTACCGAGCGTAGCCAGTCATCAGCCACCATTGGCTCTGTTGCATTCGAGAACTTGTTTGGCCTAAGCCTCAGAAATCTGGTAAGCCTGTCCACTTGGGGAGGTGGTGGCGGTGGAGGATTGTTGTTGTTGTTGTTGTTGTTGTTGTTGTTGTTGTTGTTGTTGTTATTGTTGTTGTTGCTTGCTGCAATAAACTGAGTCATCATAGTCATCAGCTGAGCTTGAGCGGCCATCAGTTGCTGCATGGCATCATTGTTGTTGTTGTTCTCAGGAGCACGACGGCGAGACATCTGTGGGTTTTAGCATAGATAAGTAAAAGATAGACAGATCTAGGATAAATATACCTACCCATACAAGCAATTGGCACAAACAACCACAATCATTAAATTTCCAAACATGTTTTGAGAAAACCAAACTAATCGTTCTGTAACGAAGCACCCGAGGTTATGGAGAACACATACGATGATACTGCCATACCATAATTTGATAGGTCAATACATCATTAGTATCTCGTTACTCTAATGGATAGGTGGTCTAGTCTATCTCCTTCCTGAGTGCATCAAGTTCCTCTTCTATTTCCTTGAGTTCGTCAAGGTACTTCCAGGTGTTATGAAGTCTAAATCGAAGTCTTGCTCTAAGGTGTTCGATAGCTTCCCATGCTGCATTTCTTGCTGAATCAAAGAATGATGTGTGAAGTATTGGGTTCGTGAACATGCAGTCACCCTCAGTCTTGTGGTCAGCTTCTTTGCTCCTGTATAGTTGAACTTGCACCCACCAATACTCTTGGCCTTCATCCATGAAAGGAAAACCTTTGTATACTGCTTCTCCTTCAAAACCTAAACTCTTCATGTTATCCTTAAGTGCTCTTGGAAATTCAGTCTCGCATTCCAAGGTCATGGTCATCACTGGTCCTTTCTTGAGTGCTTCAATGAGGACGGTCATCTAAAGAAAACAAGAGAAGAAACTTAGAAATGAAATAGATAAGATAGTTACAAGAATGATGTTTGAAAAGTTCTTATTTTCAGCAAAATAAATGAAATAGATTTTCAATCCTATGGCCAAATACTATTTCTATCCAAACCTAGGGTTTCGAACCTACAAGCAACACAGTGCTCTGATACCATCTGTAGCGTACCTGCACTTATAAATATGGCAGGTACCTGTGTATAGTGCAAACCCCTGGATCGATTCATTTGCACACACAGTTTACGATGAATATCACAACATTGTATCAATATTACACGAATAATCCAGACTTGGTAAAATAAATAGTTCGATACATCTTTGCATAGCTTATAGCTAGCTCAAAACAATAAAGCGGAAAATAAATCTTCAATGAGCCTCCATCTTCATGATACGCCACAGGCGAAAACATGTTGGTGTAGACTCGAAACCCAAAACGTAATCCTTACTCCTCATCAGATATTTCTGCAACAAATAATAATTTGCAACAGAGTGGGTCAGATTCCATTTAAGAATGGAGTCTGGCAAGTGACACTATGGTGGACACTTAATGGTAATAACTCTACAATCTGTATGCATATTTGGCTGGTGGAGTTCAAGGCTAATTTTGCATAAAGCCAATTTTATCCTATCACTTCATAAAACAGTTTCAACATCATAATTGGCAACACTGGCAAGTTCGAGTGAACCAAAAGATATCTCGTCCTTAGGTGCACTCTCAGGTGAAAACCCCCACATTCAATGGTCCTAAGTATAGTAGAAACTATCTTAGGTGAAAACCCCCATGAACATGGTCCTGAGTAGTTCACTTTTGTTTATAAAAGTTTTATTAAGAAATTAGAATGTTGGGATTCCTCCAGGTTCCTTGATCAGCTGTAGTCTTTACTTGAAATACTTCTCCTTACGTCCTTCACAATCTTCTCCATTTATTCTCCACATCCCTTTGTTCCTGGGTGGCCTTCCACAAGTGTGATCTCAGGTGAAAACCCCCACGTTCACGATCCTAAGTATAGTAGAAACTATCTTAGGTGAAAACCCTCATGGACATGGTCCTGAGTAGCCACTCAACATAAACCAAACAACCAATCCACCCAGATGATTCATTAATTTAGTGATGTGCACTCCCAGGTGAAAACCCCCACATACTATGATCCTAAGTATAGTAAATACTATCTCAGGTGAAAACCCTCATAGACATGGTTCTGAGTAGCCACTTAAGATTTTGTAAAACCTTTCATCAATTGCATAGCATCAAAATTCTACTAAGCCATTTCATAGGTACCTAGACACAATGGAATAGGGAATTCTAAAGTCTTGCATAGCAAATCTACTAAGTGGTACACATGCATAGGAAAATAACTAAGTAATGCATAAAAATACTTAGGAATTTTATGGGGGTGTGCCACTTGCCTTGGCAACAAGAAGGATAGCAACAGCAGTTGCAGCAGTTGTCGTTTCCCTCCGAAATTTCTAACACATCAAACAAAACACACATAAACATACAAACCAACATAACAATACAAAAATATGCTATGCATGATGTGCAAAATACTTAGAGAAAATACTAAGTCTATTCTTTAAGGTGATCGACAATTATCAACAACTCTTTGTAAATTGGATATTCACTATAGTGAGAGAGACAGACACCCGGCCAGCCACATAAGTTGTGGAACAGGTCTCATGTACGTGGACATGTAAGGTTAGTTTCCAGGCCGCTTCATCTCACTATGCCGCTAGGATCCAACAAACTTCAAGATGGTAATAACATGATCAAAAGTTGTTTTAAGTCAAGATTAGGAAAGATAGAAGAAAATGATGTAAATTATCTTCCAGGCTTCATCTCCAGACTTGTAGTATTCTCCTTAGTGATGTCTTGATTGAATTCTTGGTAGACTTGAATAATCTTCATACTTGATGATTTTTGTATCACCTGGGCTGGTCTTGGATTTACTTAGTCTTCATGAAGTCTCAGAGAAGAAGAAAGGACAGAGAGAAAGACTTAGAGAATAGAAGGGAGGTTGGCCTTCTTGAACTTCTTCTCACTTTTCTTCTAAGTGCTTGACATCTTGTGATGCTGACAGAGTCTGTTTTCTTCTAAGTCCTTCATTGGTTTTCTAGCTCCATGTTGAAAATCCTAAGTGTCTAGTGCATAGCACTTTTACCAAAATACTAAGTTGGAAATAATCCCAACTTAGAGAAAATGGGGAAGGAGTTTTCTTATGGAAATATAATTAAAAAATAAAATATGCTATGTATGAAATGCAATTTTAAATCACAAGGAACATAGTACTAATTTTTGTGATATTTATAAAGTACGCATAAAGTTATAATTGCAATTTAATTAATTTCTATTTTCACAAAATATAATAAAGAAATAAATATAAGATTAAAGTGTTATGTGATCTAAATTTGTATAACAAAATTTTATAATTAGTATTAAATAATAGAGGGGATTTAAATAAATTCATAGCAATTGGATTTATTCAAGAATAATGTTTATATTAGAAGTTATGTTCAAAATATTCAAACTATTCAATTTAAATATAAAATCATGAACTTATTCAAATATTCTCAAAAATATTTTATAACAGTGGCATCAATTCACAAATATTCCAAAGTCTCTAAAACAATTTTATTTGCAATTTTTGAATTTACAGATTTAAAGTTATGACAAAAATACTCGAATTCACCATTTGAAATTTGAATATTTTAAACTTAGTCAAATTTGAATTTTGACAGATCTACAACATTATACATGTCGAGGGCTTTCCAAATATATAAAAATATTTGAATTTGGGTGTGTGAGTAAAAAGTTACAACAGATTTAAGTTGCAGGGTCTTTTCTGTAAAACTGCTAATTAAATAAATCGAGAAATTCATTTTACACGTCAGCGCTGACTGGGCACTGACTGTGCAGCTGACGAGGCAATGACGTGGCATCTTCTGATTGGCTAGGATCTAGGGTTAACCTGGGCCGTAGGATCTTAAGGAGATTGGACGGATCAGATCGGGGGATACCTCTTCGGGAAAGACGGAGGGGAGTGAGGGGATTAAATAGGGACACTCGATGGTAACAAATCCCCCTGATTTCGCCCTCGATTTGATCCGGGATTGGTAGAGGAGTTTCGGCCGAGATTTTCGCTGGAGGTTGAAGATGGAGGGATGTCAGCAGTGACGTCATCAATTTTCCTTTTTCTGATTTTTTCCAATTAATTCATAACTTTTGATTTAATTGTCCAAATGATGTCAAATTAATTTCTAAAATTTTGTAAAAACAATATCTTTGTGTTAAACCAGTTGTGGGCATGTTTTGAACAATTTTCAAAATTAATAATTTTGAAATATTGATTAAATACAAATTTGATACTTAATATCAATTTTGAAATTATAACCTAATTAAATTTTCTTTTGGTTAAAATAAAATTTGTAAAATACCCATAGACAAATATGTTTGAATTTAGATTATTAACTTATTTTTCTGAAATCATTCACCTTTATTTTGGCATAAAAGTAGAATAATAGAATATAAATATTTTTAGAGTAATATGAAATAAAATGGATTTTTTTTAATTTAATCTTTTTGTGATTTAATCAGATAATGAATGATGAGATGCATGTATGCATGAATGCAATGCTTAAATTTTCTTTTCCAAAGAAAAATACTTAAATGTTATTCAAAAGTTTTAAATTTTTGTTATTTTTGAACATTCCAAAATATTGGGATGTTACAAGGATCTGCGCGTTGTGGTGCAGAGGAAGGATGAAACGCTCCGCAAGTACATCCAGCGCTTCAGGAAAGTGCGCAACAAGATCCCGAACATCCCCGACACTCAAGTCATCGCCGCTTTCCGCGAGGGCGTCACCAACGGCAGGATGCTCGAGAAACTAGGCATCCACGACAAGCTCACCTCTGTGGTCAAGCTGTTCGACATGGCGGACAAATGCGCCAAGGCTGAAGAGGGACTCCTCTTCGTGAAAATGTCCTCGAGAGGGGACGATCATGCTTAGGTGTCCAAGAGCCATAAGAAGAAGGAGGAGCCCAAGCGCAAGGCCACCGCAGTTCTCGCGGCAGAGCCTGACACAAAAGGCACCCGCAGGGACTCCCCCGAGGCTGGAGAGAGGAAAGATGATCACCGCCCTTTCTGCATCTACCACAACATGCGTGGCCACTCTACGGAGTCCTGCTACGGCCTCAAAAGGTTGAGCAAGGAGCGCGAGCAAGCAGAAGGCAGTGGCAGCCGCGGTCGAGGCCGTGGCTACCGTGGAAGCGGACGCAAGGGCGGCTACCAGAGACCATCTGGAAATGAGGCCAACGCCACAGAAAAGAACGGCAACCTCCCTGACGAGGAAGATGGCGGCTACCAAGCCCCGAGGGGCGCCATTGCCTGCATCCTTGGGGGGGGGGGGGGGGCGCAGGCGCCGAAGTCGAACAACCAGTTCAAGCAGTTCGCCCGCGAGCTCAACGCCGCCCTCCCAAGCACGGAAACCTCCAGGCCCCTCAAGTGGTCGCAGTACACCATCGCCTTCGACGCTCAGGACCACCCCAAGTCCACCAAGACTTTTGGAACCCTCCCGCTGGTCTGCACCCCCACCATCGACAACGTGGCTGTATCCAAGACGCTCATGGATGGCGGAGCAGGCCTGAACGTTATCTCCATAGATATGTTCGAAGCGCTTCAAGTGCCCTATGAGCGGCTTATGCCCTCGAGGCCCTTCACGGGGGTCACCAGCGGCTCGATCGAGCCTCTAGGCCAGGTCAGGCTTGCCGTCACCTTCGGGAGCGAGGAAAATTACCGCACCGAGCACATCGAATTTGATGTCGCGCACATCGGCCTGCCGTACAACGCCATCCTCGGCTACCCCGCGCTCGCGAAGTTCATGGCCGTTACGCACCATGCGTACAACATGGTCAAGATCCCCGGCAGCACCGGCACGATCACCATATGTGGGCATGTCCTGGACGCTACGCGCGCTGTTAAAACTGCCTACAAGACCGCCGCCATGGCCTTCCTCGCATACGAGGACCAAGAGCCTCTCGAGAGGCCCAAGAAGAAGAAGCAGTTGTTCTCCCAGGAGGCAGCTGCTACCAAGAAGATCTCTCTGAGCTCAGGGAGCTCGGGAGCTGAAGGCTCGGGGGCTAGCGTCACCATTGGCGCCGCGCTGCCTCCCAAATAAGAAAGCGCGCTCGTCGCCTTCCTCCAGGCAAACTCTGACATGTTCGCATGGACACCGTCAGATATGTCTGGTGTACCGAGGGAGGTGATCGAGCACCACTTGGCCGTGTGCCCAAACGCGCGCCCCGTCAAGCAAAAAGCAAGAAAGCAAGCCCCCGAGAAGCAAGCATTCATCGTCAAGGAGGTCGAGAAGCTCAAAGCGGCAAAAGTCGTCCGCGAAGTCGCGCACCCCACTCGACTCTCCAACGGCGTGGTAGTCCCAAAACCCGCCGCCGGAGGACGCCTCTTCATCGACTACACTGATGTAAACAAGGCCTGCCCCAAAGACCCTTATCCCATGCCCAGATACGACCAGATCGTGGACTCCACGGCAGGCTGCGACCTCCTCTGTTTTCTCGATGCCTTCTCTGGTTATCACCAGATTAAGATGGCTAAAGAGGATGAGGAGAAGACGGCTTTCCTCACCCCATGCGGTGTGTATTGCTACGTCTGCATGCCCTTCGGACTAAAAAATGTCGGAGCCACTTTCTAGAGGTTAATGAGGATAGCCCTTGGCGGGCAAATGGGGCGAAACGCTGAAGCATATATCGATGACATCGTCGTGAAGTCGCGAGAAGGAAATACTCTTCTCGGAGACCTTGAAGAAACCTTCGCCAGCCTGCGCTAGGTGAAGATCAAGCTCAACCCCGCCAAGTGCGTCTTTGGAGTACCTTCAAGCAAAGTGCTGGGGTTCCTCGTGTCCCATCGGGGCATAGAGGCGAACCCAGACAAAATCAAGGCCATAGAAGGCATGCAACCTCCACGCAGGCTCAAGGACATGCAACGCCTGGCAGGCTGCATGGCCAGCTTGGGTCGATTCATCTCCCAGTTCGGCGAAAGAGCCCTGCCGTTTTTCAAGATCATGAAAAGAACGGGCACTTTCATGTGGACCCCTGAAGCTGAAAAAGCATTGAAGGACTTGAAGAAGTACTTGGCCAGCTCACCTGTAATGGTCGCCCCAAGGCCTGGCGAGCACCTGAAGTTGTACTTGTCAGCTACTCCACAAACAGCCAGTGCTGTCCTTGTGGTGGAAAGAGAGGAGCCTGTACTTCACAAGAAGAGTGCAACCACTCCAAAGAAAAAGCCTCCTGATAAAGAGCTCGACGAAAGGGCAGTCCCCACAAAGCCACCGCCAGGCCCAAAGCCTCAAGAGGGGACCGCCCCGAGTCAATCGCTGCAAGAGGTTCATGCCAAAGGGACTGAGGAGCCTCAAGAGGCTAACACACTCGAGGCTCAGGAGGAGCGCTGCGAGGCCACGTCCCTCGAGGCAAAATCCCTCGAGACCACGTCACTCGAGGCCAAGTCCCTCAAGGCCACGTCCCTCGAGGCAATGTCCCTCGAGGCCACGTCCCTTGAAGCAAAGCCCCTCGAGGCCACGTCCCTCGAGGTAAAGTCCTTCGAGACCAAGCCCCTTGAAGCCAACCCCATCGAGGGCCAAGCTGGACCACCTCAGGCGAAAGACGCCAAGGAAGCAGGAACTACTCTCGTCGAGCATCCAGTTTACTTCGTCAGCACAGTACTACGTAATACTCGTGAGCAGTACCCGATGCAGCAAAAGCTTCTCCTCGCACTCCTCATCGCATCAAGAAAGCTGCGACACTACTTCCAGGGGCACCACATCACGATGGTAACCTCTTTCCCCCTGGAGCAAATTCTGCGCAACCCAAATGCAACAGATCATGTCGCAGGATGGAACATCGAGATACAGCCATTCAATTTGCGCTTCGATACCACAAGGGTAATCAAAGGAAGAGCGCTGGCAGACTTCGTCGCCGAATGGACTGATCCAACCCCTGAAGAGCCCTGGGAAGAAGAGCACGAGTCCTCTGGAGCCGCAATGCCCAGCTACTGTACCATGAAGTTCGACGGAGCTTTCGCTTGTCGCCACGGTGGGGCAGGTGTAGTCCTGACCTCACCCAAAGGCGACAAGTTGTATTACGCAGTCCAGCTGTGCTTCAGAATCGACAAGATATGCAACAACATCGCCGAGTATGAAGGGCTGCTTGCTGGCCTACGCGCCGCAATCGCCCTAGGCGTCAAGCATATACTCATCAAGCGCGACTCCCAGCTGCTCGTCAACTTCTCCAACAAAAGCTACAAGGCCAAGGACGACCACATGGCCGTATACCTTGAAGAGGTCCGTAGGCTGGAGAAGAACTTCAGGGGTGTAACGCCCCGGGATTTTATCCCCTTTAAGTTGTGTGTGTTTTTCTTTTTTGCATCGACATGGCATCGCATCTCATTGCATTAATTTAAATTGTTGCATTTAAATTTAATTCCCACAATTAAATTCAAATGCATTTCAAATTAGTTCAAATGTGTGTTTTTCAAATGTTTTAAAAATGTTAAAAACTAGTTTATTAAATTGTCTATGCAAAACTAAAAATATTTTGTAAAGGTTTCGTATTCAAATTCCTTCTCGTTTTTGTTTTAAAAATATATAACAGAAAAGTCTAAACGGGAGAAAAACTAAAAGCCCAAAAGCCCACCTAAGCAAACCCTAGGGTTTCCCCCTGGACAATTCTTTCCCACCCCCTGACTTTTTGCAGCCACCCACCTCCTTTTTCTGGATTTTGCGAATTAATCCTCCCACCTCTTCTTTTTCTTTTTCCCCCTCCTTTTCTTTTCTTTTCTTCCTTTTCTTTTCTTTTCTTTTCTTTTTCTTTTCCTCCCTGCTCCGTCTTCCTCCCGAGCACGAGCACGTGCGCTCCCCAGCAACACACCAAATCGCAGCTCGAGCCAGCCCGCTCCTTCCACGCACCGAGCGCCTCCCTGCTCCGGCCGCACCGCCGGTCACCGCCCCCGGCCTGCCTCCGTGCGCCGCGCGCCGCGCTGTTCCCCGCCGGCCTCCTGTGCCTCTCGCCGCCCCGGCCCGCAGCGAGCCCGCGCCGCAGCCCCGACACCGCGCCGCCCGCTCCCCGGCCTCCCGCGCCGCCGAGCGCACGCCGCCGGCCCGCCAACCGCCGGCCGTCGCCTCGAGCTCCTCCTTCACCGAGCCCTGCGCGCGTCCCCGGCGCCCAGCCGCCCAGCACCGCGCCGTGCTCCCGCGCCCGCGTCCCCGGCCGCCCTCTGCCGGCCGCTGCGCCGCGCCTCCGGCCCGAGCTCCTCCGCCGCCGCGCCTCCACCCTGCTGCGCTCGCTGCGCCGCGCGCCGCGCCTCGGCCCGCACGCGCCATGGCCGCGCCCCTGCTCCTCCCAGCGACGCCGCTCCCCAAGCCTCCGGCCGCGCGCGCCTGCTGCCTCGCCGCCGCCTGCCGCCGCCGCGCCTGCCTCGCCGCCGCGCGCCGCACCTCCCCCAACGCCGCGGCTGCCTCCGGACCGCCGCCCCGCGCGCGACCCGTGCGCCTCCGGCCCTTGCACCTCCGCCACGTCGCCGCCGCCCCTCACGCCTCCACGCCGTGCCGCGCTGCGCGCCTCCGCCGTCCGCTGCTCCGCCCCGCGTGCGTCTACACCCGCGCCGCCGTCCCCGCTGCCTCCTCTTCACGGCCGCGTGCACGCCACCGCCACCGCCCGCAAGGTGTTCGACGCAATGCCCGAAATAACTTCGGCGACATTTTTTTTGTGTCCGAGTTGTCCACCCTTCGAGGTGTTGCTACGTGCGAGTGCCTCTTCCGGTGTCGCGTCGCCGTGACCGCCCGTGTTCGTGCCGCGGTGCCCGCCCGTGTGTTTCTCCTTCCGGTGTCCGTCGCCGTGCTCCTACATGCCCGCGCGCGTCATTGAGGATGACCGAGTACGACTACTTTCCCGCCACTTCCACGACACCGATAAACGACGATGCCTCGGTTCCGCGACGACTACTTCCCCGACGGCAACTACTTCCTCTACGCACCGAAGACGTCGGTTTCGAACCCTATCTCTCCCGATCCAACGTGCGAACCCAAACCCTAACCCTACCTTCTTTTATTAAATGTCATCTATATTGTGCATATCGCATCATACTTGCATGTGTTGCATCTCTTGGGTTTGGTGGTGTAGCGATTCACCTAAATAATAATTATGGAATGTGTGGGCATTTAATTACTATTGTTGCCTATTCCATTTAATTTGACTAGATCATCTTTACCATGCCTTGCCATCTTAATGGACATTTAATTTGTGGGGTAGATAAATAACTTTAACATTAATATTAATTGTCGGAATCCCGGTTCCGCTTAATTCGGATTAAGTGCATCTCGCAATGCATATTGCCATGTCATGCATCATTCTCGCATGATCATGCTGGATCTTTTACCGTAGTTGTAAAATGCATCTTTTACGCTTTGCAGTGTTTGTTGCTTCTTCGCGGATAAGACGTTGAGATGTGTGAGCAACGACAAGATCTGCTTCCATGCGGGATTCCAGGCAAGCAAAGTTTGCTTGTTTACCTATACATTGTCTTTCATTCCTGCCGTTGATCTCTGCTACCCTAGTTATCGATTCTTGAACTGCGATCCCATCACATGTTTATCCTGCAGCCCATACAGCTTTATCCCCACAACCTAATACCTGTTGTTTGGTTATCTGTTGGCCTTGCTAGTCGTAGCGCATGCTTAGAGTTGTTTGTGCGAGTCGTCTGTTGGTCTTATGTTTCATCTGCTTAGTATGATATATTATTCTACCTTAATAAAATGTTGTATTATATTGGGGTATTATAATTAAAAGATAAGGCACCAGGCGGAAGGCCTTGCGAGGTGTTTTGTTCTGCTCAGTGTCGACCTAGGAACTGAGATTTTGTCCTCGGATCCAATTTTGAGCGCACTAACCACTTGTGGGAGGCCCTATGGAGCCCCCCTCAACTTTGAACGGATCTACAGCTTGTCCATGTGCCGCAACTAGTTCGGGTTTTCCATTTGCTCATATGCATGTGCATGATGATGATGAAGATGATGATGATGAGAGGGTATGTGATACGGGGGGTCATATAGGTGTGGTGCGTACGTAGCGGACAGTTCCTACTGTGGTTTGAGCCGCATGGTGCGTAGGCACAAACTAATGAGTCCGCAATTGAGATTCGGCCGGACTCCTGACGCGGGTAACAAATCATATGGGTGGCACTTGGACTTGCTGTAGTGAAGGAATAAGTCGTGTTGAGAAGCCCTGATGCTTGCTTGGGTTGATCATGCGAGTATGGGTACAGTAGTGCACCCCTGCAGGGTATAATCTTATCGATGAGCCGTGTCCACGGTTATGGACGACTTTGGTGATGATGCTGGCTAACAAGATCTAGACAACTTGCACCTATTTAATGTTAATTAAATTAACTAGTAATATAGAATTACTTTTACAATAAATTATAATTAAAACTGTTCAATGTGTGAGTTTCCTGAATTGCTTCCTCATATTTGGTTGAGGGGGTTAATTCGAGAATGGGTTATGTTTGGTGTTAGTTGTAGATGTTTATCTTATGCGCTCTCTTATCTCTCTCTGATTAGACGGAAGTTGTAGCGTGTCTCTTTAGGTTGCTAGTGCTGCTGCCGCTAAGTCCACCTCCGCTATATTTTGGGAGATGGTGTAGAAAGTAGGCAAGTCGGTTTTGCTTGCCAGGGAGTGCCCTGACCCTCTTTTGGGGTGTGCTTTATGTGCAGTTAACAGGTTTGAAGTCTGACGACGTTAGCTTGGGAATCCCTCCGGCTTGGCTGGGCAGGGATATGGCGCCATCGCTTATCTTCAGGACTCTTAGTCCAATTTGCATCTTATCCGTAGCCGGATACTATTTTGCTTCCGCTGTCATTTGAATCTTTGTATTGTATATTTGTATCTTGACTCGTTCGAGTCGTTGTTGTATTTTATCTTTGTTGTATTTGTGGATGTATCGGAACTATTGTAATGTTATCACAATTCCACCCACATAATGCGCATGTTTCGGCGTGCACATTATGTCTGGTGGGCGACCTAAAATCGTTATTATGCGGATTTCGGCGGGAGCGCTTAAATCTACATAGTACCGATTTTAGGGCGTCACAAAGTGGTATCAGAGCCTTGGTTTCGATCTCCTTGTTGTTTCGATACGATTGGTTATCGGAGCAGCGGGTCCGCAAAAGCCTGTAGGATAACCTCGCTAACGGTCGATGTTTGTAGAGTGTCTAAATTATTTGACTAAAAGTTATTTTGAAAATATCTCAATAGGTTTCTTTTTACTCCGTACCTCAATTCTATTTCTCCTCTTACATTACTTGTTTTGAGTCTCTTCTCTTATCCAACTTTCAAAGTTTTAGGATCCTACGTGTGGGTGGACGATTTCTTGCCTTTTTCCCTATTAGGTTCGATCTTTCAGAGTCGTCTTCATCGTGAGCAACACTCCCTTGTTAGTGGTGTCGAGAATTTCAAGGTGGAGCAACAATCCCTTGTTAGTGGTGTCGAGAAGTTCATCCCGGAGCGTGAAGACTCGATAGTTACCCCTCTCTTCTTGTGGTCTCGGCGTGGATCTCGGGACGCGATCCCTTGTTAGTGGTGTCGATTGTAACGCCCCGGGATTTTATCCCCTTTAAGTTTTGTGTGTTTTTCTTTTTGCATCGACATGGCATCGCATCTCATCGCATTAATTTAATTTGTTGCATTTAAATTTAATTCCCACAATTAAATTCAAATGCATTTCAAATTAATTAAAATGTGTGTTTTTCAAATGTTTTAAAAATGTTAAAAACTAGTTTATTAAATTGTCTATGCAAAACTATAAATATTTTGTAAAGGTTTCGTATTCAAATTCCTTCTCGTTTTTGTTTTAAAAATATAAAACAGAAAAGTCTAAACGGGAGAAAAACTAAAAGCCCAAAAGCCCACCTAAGCAAACCCTAGGGTTTCCCCCTGGACAATTCTTTCCCACCCCCTGACTTTTTGCAGCCACCCACCTCCTTTTTCTGGATTTTGCGAATTAATCCTCCCACCTCTTCTTTTTCTTTTTTCCCCCTCCTTTTCTTTTCTTTTCTTCCTTTTCTTTTCTTTTCTTTTTCTTTTCCTCCCTACTCCTTCTTCCTCCCAAGCACGAGCCCGTGCGCTCCCCAGCAACGCACCAAATCGCAGCTCGAGCCAGCCAGCTCCTTCCACGCACCGAGCGCCTCCCTGCTTCGGCCGCACCGCCGGTCACCGCCCCCGGCCTGCCTCCGTGCGCCGCGCGCCGCGCCGTTCCCCGCCGGCCTCCTGTGCCTCTCGCCGCCCCGGCCCGCAGCGAGCCCGCGCCGCAGCCCCGACACCGCGCTGCCCTCTCCCCGGCCTCCCGCGCCGCCGAGCGCACGCCGCCGGCCCGCCAACCGCCGGCCGTCGCCTCGAGCTCCTCCTTCACCGAGCCCTGCGCGCGTCCCCGGCGCCCCGCCGCCCAGCACCGCGCCGTGCTCCCGCGCCCGCGTCCCCGGCCGCCCTCTGCCGGCCGCTGCGCCGCGCCTCCGGCCCGAGCTCCTCCGCCGCCGCGCCTCCACCCAGCTGCGCTCGCTGCGCCGCGCGCCGCGCCTCGGCCCGCACGCGCCATGGCCGCGCCCCTGCTCCTCCCAGCGACGCCGCTCCCCAAGCCTCCGGCCGCGCGCGCCTGCTGCCGCGCCGCCGCCTGCCTCGCCGCCGCGCGCCGCACCTCCCCCAACGCCGCGGCTGCCTCCGGACCACCGCCCCGCGCGCGACCTGTGCGCCTCCGGCCCTTGCACCTCCGCCGCGTCGCCGCCGCCCCTCACGCCTCCACGCCGTGCCGCGCTGCGCGCCTCCGCCGTCCGCTGCTCCCCCCGCGTGCGTCTACGCCCGCGCCGCCGTCCCCGCTGCCTCCTCTTTACGGCCGCGTGCACGCCGCCGCCACCGCCCGCAAGGTGTTCGACGGAATGCCCGAAAGAACTTCGGCGTCATTTTTTGTGTGTCCGAGTTGTCCACCCTTCGAGGTGTTGCTACGTGCGAGTGCCTCTTCCGGTGTCGCGTCGCCGTGACCGCCCGTGTTCGTGCCGCGGTGCCCGCCCGTGTGTTTCTCATTCCGGTGTCCGTCGCCGTGCTCCTACATGCCCGCGCCCGTCAGTGAGGATGACCGAGTACGACTACTTCCCCGCCACTTCCACGACACCGATAAACGACGATGCCTCGGTTCCGCGACGACTACTTCCCCGACGGCAACTACTTCCTCTACGCACCGAAGACGTCGGTTTCGAACCCTATCTCTCCCGATCCAACGTGCGAACCCAAACCCTAACCCTACCTTCTTTTATTAAATGTCATCTATATTGTGCATATCGCATCATACTTGCATGTGTTGCATCTCTTGGGTTTGGTGGTGTAGCGATTCACCTAAATAATAATTATGGAATGTGTGGGCATTTAATTACTATTGTTGCCTATTCCATTTAATTTGACTAGATCATCTTTACCATGCCTTGCCATCTTAATGGACATTTAATTTGTGGGGTAGATAAATAACTTTAACATTAATATTAATTGTCGGAATCCCGGTTCCGCTTAATTCGGATTAAGTGCATCTCGCAATGCATATTGCCATGTCATGCATCATTCTCGCATGATCATGCTGGATCTTTTACCGTAGTTGTAAAATGCATCTTTTACGCTTTCCAGTGTTTGTTGGTTCTTCGCGGATAAGACGTTGAGATGTGTGAGCAACGACAAGATCTACTTCCATGCGGGATTCCAGGCAAGCAAAGTTTGCTTGTTTACCTATACATTGTCTTTCATTCCTGCCATTGATCTCTGCTACCCTAGTTATCGATTCTTGAACTGCGATCCCATCACATGTTTATCCTGCAGCCCATACAGCTTTATCCCCACAACCTAATACCTGTTGTTTGTTTATCTGTTGGCCTTGCTAGTCGTAGCGCATGCTTAGAGTTGTTTGTGCGAGTCGTCTGTTGGTCTTATGTTTCATCTGCTTAGTATGATATATTATTCTACCTTAATAAAATGTTGTATTATATTGGGGTATTATAATTAAAAGATAAGGCACCAGGCGGAAGGCCTTGCGAGGTGTTTTGTTCTGCTCAGTGTCGACCTAGGAACTGAGATTTTGTCCTCGGATCCAATTTTGAGCGCACTAACCACTTGTGGGAGGCCCTATGGAGCCCCCCTCAACTTTGAACGGATCTACAGCTTGTCCATGTGCCGCAACTAGTTCGGGTTTTCCATTTGCTCATATGCATGTGCATGATGATGATGAAGATGATGATGATGAGAGGGTATGTGATACGGGGGGTCATATAGGTGTGGTGCGTACTTAGCGGACAGTTCCTACTGTGGTTTGAGCCGCATGGTGCGTAGGCACAAACTAATGAGTCCGCAATTGAGATTCGGCCGGACTCCTGACGCGGGTAACAACTCATATGGGTGGCACTTGGACTTGCTGTAGTGAAGGAATAAGTCGTGTTGAGAAGCCTTGATGCTTGCTTGGGTTGATCATGCGAGTATGGGTACAGTAGTGCACCCCTGCAGGGTATAATCTTATCGATGAGCCGTGTCCACGGTTATGGACGACTTTGGTGATGATGCTGGCTAACAAGATCTAGACAACTTGCACCTATTTAATGTTAATTAAATTAACTAGTAATATAGAATTACTTTTACAATAAATTATAATTAAAACTGTTCAATGTGTGAGTTTCCCGAATTGCTTCCTCATATTTGGTTGAGGGGGTTAATTCGAGAATGGGTTATGTTTGGTGTTAGTTGTAGATGTTTATCTTATGCGCTCTCTTATCTCTCTCTGATTAGACGGAAGTTGTAGCGTGTCTCTTTAGGTTGCTAGTGCTGCTGCCGCTAAGTCCACCTCCCCTATATTTTGGGAGATGGTGTAGAAAGTAGGCAAGTCGGTTTTGCTTGCCAGGGAGTGCCCTGACCCTCTTTTGGGGTGTGCTTTATGTGCAGTTAACAGGTTTGAAGTCTGACGACGTTAGCTTGGGAATCCCTCCGGCTTGGCTGGGCAGGGATATGGCGCCATCGCTTATCTTCAGGACTCTTAGTCCAATTTGCATCTTATCCGTAGCCGGATACTATTTTGCTTCCGCTGTCATTTGAACCTTTGTATTGTATATTTGTATCTTGACTCGTTCGAGTCGTTGTTGTATTTTATCTTTGTTGTATTTGTGGATGTATCGGAAATATTGTAATGTTATCACAATTCCACCCACATAATGCGCATGTTTCGGCGTGCACATTATGTCTGGTGGGCGACCTAAAATCGTTATTATGAGGATTTCGGCGGGAGCGCTTAAATCTACATAGTACCGATTTTAGGGCGTCACAAGGGGAATGGAGCTCATGCATATCCCAAGAAAGGAAAATCAAGAGGCAGATGACATCGCTAAGCGTGCATCAAAGCGGCAGGCTCAGCCGCCAGGTGTCTTTGAAGAGAGGCTTGTCAAGGCATCCATAAAGCAGCCCCTAGAGGTCCTGCCCGCAAGCATAGACGAAGCGCTCCCGCCACCACCTGCAAGCGGAGCTCCAGGCTGCGGGCCCCCCACAGGGGAGCGTCTGTTGCTCACAGCGGTGCACCAAGAGGCAGGATGGATCGACGAGATCAAAGACTACCTCCACAAAGGGATCCTTCCCGAGGAAGAGTTGAAGCGGAGCGAATTGCCCGCCAAACAAAATCGTACCAAATCCTCGAAGGAATTCTATACCGCAAGCGCCCAAACGGCATCGCACTCAAGTGCGTCCCTCCTGAAGAAGGAAAACTGCTGATTAAGGACATCCACAGCGGGGAATGCGGCCACCATTCGTGCGCTCGCACCCTCGCAGGAAAACTCTTCAGGAGCGGCTTCTACTGGCCACAAGCGCTTCAAGATGCAACAGATATCATTCAAGCTTGTGAAACCTTCCAATTCCACGCCAAGCAAATCCACCAACCAGTGGTGGGGCTACAAACCATTCTGCTCTCGTGGCCGTTTGCGGTCTGGGGGCTGGACATCCTGGGACATTTCCCAACGGCGCTAGGTGGATATCGCTACCTCTTCGTGGCCATTGACAAGTTCACAAAATGGCCTGAAGTGGAGGCGACGCGCACAATCACAGCAGGCGCGGCGGTGTAATTCATCAGAGGCCTGGTCTTCTGCTTCGGATTGCCTAACTGCATCATCACCGACAATGGCTCGGAATTCACAAGCGGCATCTTCAGAGCCTACTGCCAGAAAATGGGCATCAAGCTCTGCTTCGCCTCAGTCGCCCATCCGCAAAGCAACGGACAGGCCGAGTGCGCAAACGCAGAGGTCCTCAAAGGCTTAAAGACCAGGACCTTCGATGTCCTCAAGGGCCATGGCAAGGGCTGGATCAATGAGCTACCCTCGATGCTCTGGTCCATCCGTACCACGCCACCCAAGCCCACCGCGGAAACGCCGTTCGCACTCGTCTATGGAGCCGAAGCAGTCCTCCCCGCAGAGATAAAGCATGGATCCCCACGGGTCCTTGGCTTTAATGAGGACCAGCAAGAGGACCTCCACAATGACGACCTGCTGCTCCTTGAAGGGCTAAGACGCCGCGCCGCCCTACGGGCGGCCAAGTACCAGCAGTCCCTGAGGCGATACCACAGTCGCAATGTGCGCTCACGCACCTTGGAGGCAGGCGATCTCGTCCTCAGGCGAATCATCTCCAGGGAAGGCCTCCACAAGCTGTCCCCGATGTGGGAAGGTACCTACAGGGTCACCCACATCGCCAGGCCTGGCGCGGCTCGCCTCAAGACGGAAGACGGCGTCCCCGTCAAGAATCCATAGAACATCATGCATCTGCGCAAGTTCTACCCGTGATCATTATCACGTCAGGTCATTTAGCGAAAGAGGCAGCCCACGGCTCAACCTCCAAGCACCTTTTTGTCCCTCAAGGTTAAAAGCTCAAGGCTTAAGCCTCGCAAACCTTTGTATCTGTAAGGAACAAGTCAAAAAGTGATTATTGTCACGCCCGTGATCATTGTCACGTCGAGACGTCAAGGGGACGAGGCAGCCTACGGCTCAACCTATAAGTATTTTTCGTCTCTAGAGGTTAAAACTCCAAAAAGGCTTAAACCTCCAAAAACATAGCTTTGTCTCCTAAAGAAACAAATGCCAAAGTGGTCATTGCCACACCCGTGATCATTGTCACGTCGAGAAGACAAGCGGAAGAGGCAGCCTACGGCTCAACCTCCAAGCAATGTCGTCTCTAGAGGTTAAAACGCCAAAAGGCTTAAACCTCAAACACATGCTTTGTCTCCTAAGGGAACAAACGCAACCGTGGTCATTGCCAAGCACGTGATCATTGTCACGTCGAAACTCCTAGCGGAAGAGGCAGCCTACGGCTCAACCTCCAAGCATTCTTGTCTCTGGAGGTTAAAACACCACCGGCTTAAACCTCCAAAGCCCCAAAGGCTTCACTCGAGGGTAAACCCTCCGAGCTCTCAATTAAAACGAGCCACCTCAGGCCGTTGAGAGTCTCTGCAACCAACAGGTGGTCCCCATGCCTCGACATGGTCAGAGCATTAACTTGGCAATCCCAAGCATAATGACTCAATCTCGTTTCTAAGTGAACTTAGCGCTTCGGTGCCGCTTAAAAAAAGTTTTTGGGGGGTTTTTATTTTCGCATTACTATTGTTGAAGTTTGCGCTTATATCTCTCCACATGCGTACCTCACGAGCGGGGGCTGAATACGGTGCCAGTGCCTCAAATGACACACCAGCAGCACTGCAAAATCCAAGAGTCCGAGCTAAGGCTGGAGGGCAATACCCCACAAACACGCCATCTCTACAGAGGACCTTGGTAATTACTCTCCTCGCAAGGAACGCCTGAGGGGACCTATAAGCGCGCTCAAATCCCTTGATCCGTGTTTCAGCGTTTGGGTTCGCCCCTCTGAATACCTGCAGGGAAGAATTCCCCCGCGAGCCTGAAGGGGCATCCGTGAGCGACCCCTCAAGTGGGCAACCTCGCTAGGCGAAAAGCCTCCCCAGGAGCGAACCCTCAAGTGGGCAACCTCGCCAGGCGAAAAGCCTCCCCAGGAGCGACCCCTCAAGTGGGCAATCTCGCCAGGCGAAAAGCCCCCCCAGAAGCGACCCCTCAAGTGGGCAACCTCGGCAGGCGAAAAGCCTTCACAGAGCGAAAACCTCGAAAAGCTAAGCCTCGCACCCACGCTTTAAGATCGTTTTTCTCTCCCTAGCGCGCGTCTTTGCCCCTCGAGCGACTTCGCTTTCCCTTACGCTTCATGGACTACTCTCATGTCTAAGGGGGGCACTTGAGCATCGCGACTCAAGGCTCTTACCTCTCCCAGGCCTAAACTCCGCCCGGCCTTGCGGAGTCATCGCTCCCGCATACCGAGGTGGCGGAGTCATGGCACGAAGAGATGGGACCTAACGACGCAGAGAACAAATAGACATGAAGATGAGTCCAAAGAGACCTCACGAGGGGCAGACAAGCTCGAATTAAAACAGCATTAAAAGTATATTACAAGCCAAAAGTTTTAAGATGTCTAAAGCACACAGCTGGTGCAGATACAAACGCTCGCAGGCGCAATAGAGAATGACTCAATGGGAAGCAGCACCGTCTTGGACCTCTTCCGCGGCGCCCTCGTCAGCCTCAGCAGAGCAGGCCTCCTCCTCGTTGTCCTCCGGCGCAGCTTCCGTGCGCCTGAAGCGGTTGCAGAACGCGTCCACCTGCTCGCGGAGGGAGCTTGAGACCCGCTGTGCGTCCTCGCCCTGGGCGGCTTTGGTCACAGAACCCAGGTCGAAGTCTGGCGTGAGGAGCTTGAGGTTGGTGAAGATGCGATCCACCACCACCCCCAAGAGTTGTCAACTCTCGTCGTCATCTCCCGAAACTCGGCGACGGGACCCTCGAGCGCTGCGAAGAGCTGTTCGAAGTAGACCAAGTACATGGCAACATCGCCACGGCCCCGAACGTCGGTGTGCGGCACGTCTACTCCCAGCTGCGAGGCCAACTCGTTGCCACGAGCAACCAGCGCCTCGAACATGCGCTCGTGCTGCTTCGTGAGCGCCCGAGCCGCGTTGGTAGAGTCCGAGGCCTCCACCGCCCGCTGCATCGCCGGGGCCACTTGCTCCTCCACGCCCTTGGCCAGGGAGTTGAGGCTGTGGACAGCCTCGGTGCGAGCCTCCCCCGCTCGGCGGCGGCCATCCATAGCGCTAATGAGGCGGGCCTCCAGCTTGGAGTTGGCCTTCTCGAGCTCGGCGATCTTCCGAGTGTCCGCGGCATGCTTGGCCTTGAAGCGGTCCTCCTGCGACTGGGCCATGTCGCGGTACTTCTGAGAAGTGGACTTGCATAACTGCTTCTCGCGCTGCACGAGGGCGTCTTCGGCCTCTTTTTTCTTCTCGGCGAAGTGCCGTTCGAAGCGCTCGTAAGCCACCTTATGGGCAGCGACGTTGTCTTCGTACTTCAGGGTCGCCTGGGCCAACTCGCTCTCTCGCTCCTCGAGGGCATCGCGCTGAGCAACCAGGTCCTTCTCCGCCTGGAGGCGCTGCTCCTCGCGCTGCTGCAGCTCCTCCTCCTTGAGGACCAGCTGCTGCTCGCGCTCGGCGAAGGCCTTGTGGTCCTTCTCCAGAGCAGCCGATGCGGCTTGGTGGGTGGAGAGCAGCTGGGCCTCCAACTGGCCCAGCTCGCGGCGCTTCTGCGCCAACGAGCCCTCCATCGGCTCGCGCTCCGCCCTGACCTTGCGCAGGAGCTCCGCCGCAGCGTCACGTTCCGCCTGGAGGGGGTGGAGCAGCTCTGCAGCGTCGCGGATGGCCCCCTCGCGGGTCTCCTTGGCGAAGCTGATGGCCTCCTCACGGGTGGCCTGCAGCGCCAAATCTTCCAGCCGGCGCACCTCGACCGCCCCGTGGAAGGACGCCCACGACTTCGCCAGCTCCTCCTGCTGCGGACCGAGCCATATGTCCCCAAGGGCGAGGTGCGCCTCCAAGCCCTCCAGGGACTCCCTCACGAGGCCAAAGGCGGCCTCACGACGCCCCGCGCTCCAGTCCCAGCCGCGGAGCACCAGGTCACGGCTCAAAGAAGGCCCGGCCTCGGCGTCGAGTCCCGCAGGTAAGGCCTCGGGAAGAACAAGGGGGCTAGCTTGAGCCCCGCCGGAGCCCGTGCCCGCGCCCCCTTCAGGCCCTGTAGCCGCGTGGCGCTCCTCACCCCCAGCCTGGCGGGGAGGAGAGGAAGAACCATCCCCGGAAGACGCGCCCGCGCGTGCCGGTGCCTCGCAGGTCTCCGTCGCGGGCTGCCCAGAAGCAGTGGGCGCATGCGACGCAGCAAGCACACTCGGAGGCGTCGACGCGCGCGGCGGCGTTGGTCGCGTGGAGGAGTAGCCTCGCGCGGAGGCTTAGCCGCACGAGGTGGAGTAGCAGCACGAGGTGGCGCAGAAGATCTCGCCTCCAAGCCCTCCACCGCCGGAGACTCGCGCGGCGCTGCAGGAGCATCCGGGCCTGCAGCGCTCTCCGTCCTATGAGGGCCAGCCGCCCCCGCGAGGGGCGCAGTCACCTCTACTTGAGGCGAGGCCTCAAGGGGGACCGCCGGGGCTGCCTCCACATGCCTCGCGGCGTCGTCAGCCACGGCTCCTGCCGTGGCGCTCTTCACCTCGGACGCCTTGCGGAGCCGGCGACGCTTGGCAGGCGCAGGACCGTTGGCAAGAGCCCAAGAAAAGACTTCAACAAAGGATGAGGTGGAAAAAGAAGCCAAGAAGGCAAACGACCTTGTGTCATATAAACTCACCCTGGAGAGGGAGCGCCGGCATCGACCCACACCAGGCCTGACGAGCGCCATGAGGGAAAGGGCTTGGGAGCAGGCCTCGCGGGGGGCGCCTCCGCTTTCCTCTTGGAAGGGACGTCAGACGGCCTCACCCCTGTATGGTCCACGACGACCTTGGTGCGAAGCCCGCACCTCCCTGGAGAGCCCTCTGCGCCTGAGGCCTCCCCTTCCTCAGCTTCCTCTTCGACGGGGCACGAGGGCGCCACCACGAAGGCGTCTTCGTCGCCTGACGAGATATCACGAATCTCGTCAGTGAAAGGCCCAGCTCTAGAAGAGGAGACCTCCCCAGCTGTGGCCTCCTCCTCACCTAGGCAAGCTCCTGAAGCCGAGGGAGAATCGGACCCCTCCGCTCCCCGCGGGTCCGGCATCGGCACATCAGAGTCCGCCGGGCCTGTCGGGGTGAACGAAGGCATCCCTTCCAGGCGGGCCATGCGCTCTGTCAGGTTGTACTGGTGAAGGGGCCGGAGCGCCGCGCGGACCTCATCCGCGGGGAGCACAGAGGGGTTGACGAAGAACACGGAGAGGATGTTGTCAACGACGTCCTTGTCGTTGTCCTTGACGTGGAGCCGAATCTTGTCGTTCGGCCCCGAGTACATCCACATGGGGACCGAGTGAACTTGGACGGGCGCGATGCGGCGAGTCACGAAGTCCGCCACGACCATCTACCCTGTGAGGCCCTCCTCGCGAAGGAAGCTCAGGCGCCCCATCAGGCTCGCATTCTTGGCGCCGGCGAAGGTAGCCTTGCCCCAATGGGAGTTCTTCACCGGAGGCTCGTCAGGGACCTCGAGGAAGGCGCGGGGACGCTCCAACCCAACGAAGAACCACTTCCGGCGGAAGTCGTCTACTTTCTTCGTCACGGACGTGATGGCCTTGCCCTCGCTCCAGGACATGGGGATGTAGACGCCCCCCATGCCGTCGACGATGTGGAACGAGACGCACCCAGAGCGCTCGTTCTTCGCCGTGTTCCGGAGCGCGTAGAAGCACCGGAACAGCCCCACCGTGGGCTTCAGGCCCAGGTACGCCTCGCAGAGGTAGGCGAAGACGGCGAGGATGAGGACGGAGTTGGGGTGCAGGTGCAGCAGCTGCACCTGGTAGAACGCCAGCACTGCCTCCGGGAACGGAGAGAAGGGCGGCACCAGTCCCGCGGCCAGGCAGTGCTGGAAGACCGGGAAAAATCCCCGCGGGCGCTTCCCGTGCGCCGCAGGCTTCAGGGCGGTGGCGCCATGCTCGTTCGTCCGGTCCGCCACCAGGTATCGGACCTTGGAGAGGGCCTTCTCGTTGACGCGCACGCCAAGCAGCGCCCCGCCCATCACGGTCTCCGTGGCTTCCGCTTGGGAGGAAGACCCCACGGCGGCCTTGCCCTTGCTCTTGAGAGGACTCATTGTCACGGGCGCGGAGATTGGAAAGAGTTGGAGAACAGGAACTCGTAGAGGAAAGCGGAGGCGGAGAGCTCTGTGGAGCGGAATTTTCTGCGAAGAAGTGGAAACAGTAACGGCTCCCTGCCGCAGTGCTCGGGCTTTATGTCCTCTCCAAGAGCAGTTACCGAGGCGTGGTGGGACCCCCACGACTCACGCCCCAGATCGTGCAAAGCCGTTAATCGTCCAAGTGCCGCGTGGCTCGCGCCGGCTAGGCACTAAGGGCCCACGACGCTTCGCCTAAGCCCATGGGCTCAGTCGTGACCATCATTGGCCCGGGGCTACTGTCGGCCCAGTGGGAACTGGGGTATCAGGAGCCCATTCCCCCCATGCCTCGCTCGCGGGCCAGACGGACGAAACGGCTAAGGACCAGGCGTCACCGCCTGGCGGGACCCTCGAGAGGCGATTCCCCTCGAGGGCCTGAAGAGGAAGCGAGGGCCTCAAGGGACCCCTCGCCTCAGGGGATCCTCCCCCCGAGGAACCAACCCGCCTGAGGGAAGTCTGACAGGGATCTCCCCTCAGGCCTGAAGGGAAACGTCGTCGCCAAGGAAGAACGGCAGAGCGCATGTGACCTCTGCCACGCTCATGCAGTGGCGCGCACACCCCCGTCACTATCCCTGGCGATAGAGTGGTCAACAAAGCTGCTACTCTGACGATAAAGCAGGTGGACGGCGCAACCCTCCAACATAGATCGTCATCATGGGCTCCACCTCAGAGACTGCCCGCTCTGTTGATAGTACCGCGCGGTTAGCCGCCTGTCGGCCACGGCGCCACCTTTATCAACAATGGACCGAGTCCATGGACGAATGGAGCACGGTGGACTCGTGCTCCGCCCCGCCACTGGCAAGTGGGAGCCACCTTGAAGGCCAAGCCGAAGGAGAAGTCCCGAGGCGCCTATAAAAGAGAGAAGACATCCATCGTAGGAAGGGTCGGCCCTTTGCGTGCAAAACGCCCTTGTAAACCCTAGCAACTCTGGTTAGGTTAGCCTCTGCCTTGAGGAGGAAGAAGATCACCGCTTCCCTCCCCAAGCAAGAACTGCCTCAAGGGGGCTTTCGGCAAGCTCAATTGTACTATAACCTTCCACATATAATACAGACAGGCAGGAGTAGCGGTCTTACCTCCTCACGAGGGCCGTGAACCTGGGTAAAGGGCGGTGTCTTCCTTGGTCGGGTGTGCGTCTTCTTCGGATACGGCGAGCAACGTCGCGGAGCCACTTGAGGGTTTTAGACCTCCGCGTTCAATCCCCTTTCGAACTACACTTCAGGAAGTGACTACCCCCGATTCCTGAGAGTCATAACCCGACAACTAAATCATTACTCTGGGAGTTAATGATCAACCATTTACTCCTAGTTATCCTCTGAGCAACTATTCTTATTTATTGTGCTAGACAAAGCTCTAGTACATAGAAATCATGATATCTTTGAAGACAAATCTAAGTTACCTAAATCGTAACCCAGATCTTCTTACCTTATGTGTACATCTTATTTTCTTACCTCTGAATCTTCTCGAAGGCATCAATGAGGAAGATACCAAGAAAGTAGGAAACAAAACAAGAAGGAGTACAGGAGTATTCCTTAGATGGACATGGAAGTGTTACGTCAATATATCATCAGGAATTGGAAACTCTTATATCATCATCCATCTTTATTAAGGTCTCTAGAAATGGTGTGATAGTCAAAGGTTTGTGTTCTATAGAAACCTTGTTAACGAATCATTTCTGTATGCACAAAACAATTGAGTGTCATGTGCAAATGAAAAAAAGGTCTTATAATTCAGGACATCAAATTCATAACCACTTGAGTATAAGTAGTAGTTTGGAGACAAGGTTCGCTACCTTGTTAACAAATTCTTATTATATGTATAAGGCCATTTGATGTCATAAATACACCTACATTCATCTATTTACAAATTATCTATTTCAAAGAAATCTATTCTATTAGGAAGGAGTGCATCAATTTGTGATCATCAATATGAGTGATGTAATAAAGCAAGATTACATTCTCATCATTTTATTTATTTATCTAGCCATAAGACCTAATTTGAGGCTAGTTATTTATACTTTGTGTACCCTGAACATCTGATCATGCTCTCACATGATTTATGTGTTAGTGATCACACATCAAATCCAATCTAAAATTATATCACGATGGGCCCGGATTTGAATTAAATCATTGTGCATACTCTTTGTAGGCACTAGCAAATTAGTACTTGACATCAATTTGGTAATATCATGAATTCTAAAACTCCAAAATACAAATAGGAATAATTATAACTCTCTATGTTTTGGTGCAAGTCATCAAAGCATCTTTAGAATTTTAAGTCAATATAAATGTCTTCAAATAAATTTTGCCATAGAAACATATTTCTCTATTGTTAAAATGCACCACAAAAATTAAGAAGTGAGGAGTTACAAATTTATTTACATGAAATAAATGAAGTGTGCTCAAATTCACTTTAAGTGTTTAAAGTCTTCCAAATATACAAAATATCCAAATTTTAAAGTTGAAATAAATCAATACCTCTCTGTAGTTCTTTATTCTAAAATAAGTCCAAACATGAGACAGGGGCCTGTGTAAACGGTTTCCACTATTTCCCAAAAGCCCAGGGGGTTTATTGCACAATGATGCTTCTTTTCAGTTTTCCTTTCTTCTTCCTCGCGACAGAAGCCGTTCTCCTCCTCCTCGCCTCAGTCGCGGAGATAAGGTCTACGAGACGTCTGCATCATCCTCACCCCTTCTCCGTTGGCTTAAACTCCTGTCTCTCTCGCCCATCTCTGAACTTTTTACAGTTTTCAAATAAGTGTCACTAGACACGTTCAGTTTCGTCAGTTAGCCGTTTTTCTGTTAGCAGAATAACCTCGCCAATTTGTTGCGTTTTCTGCGCCTTGGCTTAGTCGTAGTAGGCCAGCGTGAAGCTCGGATCATGGGGATGGATGCGGTCAGTAGTGGAGCACGTTGCTTGGGCACGATCTTGTACTCTTGGTGAATAAAAGGATAAAACAGAAAAGCTGCAGAACTTGAGCGCAGCACAAAAATTCAGTGTCTCTGTGTTCATTTTGCTCTCTATCTCTCTTGTCTCCTCTCGTTCGAGTTCGATTCTGAGGGAAACATTTGGTATCAGAGCAAAGATACTGTGGCCATGTCGTATGCGCCGCACCAGTCACGAAGTCCTCAGCCCACGCAGCGACAGCGCTCGCCCAGCCGCGGCAGGAGTAGAGCTCGACTTGTTGGCGGCGAGGTAGTCGTGCAGCAGATCGTGCGCAAGTCCAGCAGCGGCTCCGGCGCAAACCTGCATTTCCCGATGCTAACCATGGCGGGTACACGCATTGGGCGATGGTCATGGAGGTAAATCCGATGCTAACCATGGCGGGTACACGCATTGGGCGATGGTCATGGAGGTAAATCTCCAGGCCGCATTGCTCTCGGACGCGATCGAGGACGACAACGTCCCTCACGTCGACGACAAGAAGACCCTGGCGGCACTGCTCTGATCGACGCCGGCCGACATGCATTGTATGTTGATCCGGAAGGGATCGGCCAAGGCCGCGTGGTAGGCGATCCGGGTCCAGTACCAGGGACCTGATTGTGTACGCGACGGACGTCTGCGGCGTCTCCGGACTGAGTTCGAGATCGTGGTGTTCAAGGACAGCGAGAAGATCCAGGACTTTGCCATCCGCATTTCCAACATCGCAGCTGCACAAAATCATCTTTCTGGTGGTTTCTTCGTGTTTTGCGCAGATTGCTTTCTTTTTTGAAAAGGGAAAACCCAACCTCTGCATCACAGCGATGCATACGGCTTTCTTATTATAAAAGTTGCAAGAGTATTACATCAAATAATAAATAGCAAAATCCAGAGTGACTACAAGCAACCAGTGATAATAAACAGAGTCTGAAAACACTAATTAAGGAGCGCAAATACTTCGGTCATGCTGCCACCCATCCCGGTTGAGGATAGCCCGCAGCACCGCCATTAAGCGAGAGCATCCAGCCTCCATCATAGAACGCTGGTCTTGCGGTAAGAGGAAGGACCATGTAGTAATCCATTATGTAGCCCGTGAACAGCCCATAAAAAGTGAGCATTTTCAATCTTGTTAAAAACCACATCATTTCTACAGTTCCAAATTGTCCAGATAGACGCACAAACGCCAATGCGTATACGTCTTTACTTTCTTATCTAATCCCCCAAGCCAAGATCCAAACATATTAGCTAGTCTTGTGGGTTGTGAGGCTCCAGATTTTGTGAGGAAAATAGAATGATACAAAAAGATGCTCAACCGTTTCATCATGGTGGCAAAAAACACATTTCTTACTACCATTTTAATTCCTCTTTTTATATCCTTAGTGAGAATCACTTTTCTATTAACAAACCACATGAAGATTTTTATTTTTAAAGGTCCTTTCAATTCCCAAAGGTAATTTCTAAGCATAGGTGTATGCGCATGCATGTAATCCGCATACATAGACTTAACCGTGAATGATCCATTGGTGGTCAGCTTCCACCTAAAACTATCCTGCAGAAATGTTAACGACACTGACATCAACTTGTGCACCAACTCTAGCCACGCCGTCCATTTTGAGCCAGTTAAAGAACGTCTAAATTGTAAGTCTAACGGTGGAGCATTACCTACCACGTGCGCAACAAGAACATTCTTATTATGAGTAATAGTATAAAGGTTCGGCTATTGCTCAGACAGTGACAAATCTCCCAACCAAGTATCTTCCCAAAACTAGTTCCTGGCCATTACCAACGATGAACGATCCTTTGGAAAAAAAATCTTGCTGGACTGCCATTAGTCCCCTCCAAAAAGGCGAATCGGATTGTTTTGAAGTTACTTGAGCCAGCATTTTACCACAAAGGTATTTGTTGGAAAGTAATTCCTGCCACACCCCGGCCATTAACAAGCATTTGTTTTTAATTTCTAGCACTTCAATGACTAGACCACCTTGATCTTTTGGACGACACACAATGTTCCATTCCGTTAGTCTATATTTCCTTTTTTAATAATCGCTTTGCCAAAAGAACCTACTGTGGCAATAATCTAACCTTTTTCGGACTCCCACTGGAATTTCAGAGAAGGACAAAAGGAACATTGGGAGGCTGGTGAGAACCGAATTAATCAAAACTAATCGGTCTCCATAGGAAAGAAGTTTTCCAGCCCAATGGAAACTCTCCTAGACCCTGCATGGATGACTGTCGAGGAGGTTACTGGCCACCTGCGCGCGATGGAGGAACGATAGACGGCGACCAAGGCAGCAGCTCCGCAGGCGGGCAGCTGCTCCTCGGAGGAACAGTGGGAGTCGCGCCAGCATCAGGCCCGTGGTGGCGGCTCTAGTTCACGCGGCCACCCCTGCACCAACGATGGTGACCGCGTCGTGCAATTTTGTGGTATACAACGGCGGCCAGGTCTTCCTAACAAAGAAAAGTCCATCATCATGCCCTTCCTCGACGGTGATCATGGGCGGCAAACGTGGTTCCTTGACACTGGGGCCACGAACCACATGACAAGCTGCCTGGAGTCCTTCGCCGAGCTGGATAGGTCAGTGTCTGGCACAATGCTCTTTGCTGACGGATCATCGGTGAATATCTGCGGCCGTGGCACGGTGGTGATCGCCGACGAGACAGGCCATCATAGCTCCTTCACCTAGGTGTACTACATACATGCGTTGAAGAGCAGTGTGGTCAACGTGGAGCAACTCAACGTGAGCTGGTATGATGTGCACATCCGTCTTGGCATCCTCACCATCCGCGACGATCGCGGACAGCTCCTCGTCAAGGTACAATGCTCCACGAATCGCATTTACAAGCTCGTCTTCACGCCCGTGCCCCCAGTATGCCTCGCGGTGAGGGCAATCTCTGACGCCTGGCAATGGCACGCAAGGTTCGGCCACCTGCACTTCGACGGGCTAGAGAAGATGGCCAAGAAGGACCTGGTGCGCGGACTCCCACATATTGAGCATGTTGAGGGGCCGTGTGAGGCGTGTCTCGTCGGGAAACAGCAGCGCATTCCGTTCCCGCAGATGGCAAAGTACAGGACGACGACACAACTGGAGCTTGTGCACGGTGACCTGTGCGGCCCTATCAGTCCACCGACGCTGGCGGACACACTTCTAGGAATATGGTCATTTGTGACGGTTCAAATTCTTCACTAAGGTTTGTCCATGACGACTTCGTGACGATTTTAAATTCATCAAAAGCTGGCCGACAAGGAGGGACGATCGTGACGTTTTCGCGAATCGTCACTACCATTGTAACGATCTGAGAATCGTCACTGTGTTTAATGATGATTTAAAACGTCACTAACCATGCTGACGTGGCATCATTTGTGACGACCCAAAACGTCACTAAATGAATTCAGCCCGGTCAGTATAGTCCGTTATACGGGCAAAGCCCATTATGCTTGTTGGACCTTGGCCTGTTATGAGATAATTTCTTACCGGGCCTTGGCCTTTTTGGCTTCAATGTTTTTCGGGACATGGCCCATTTTCGGTCCATTACAGATTTGGGACTTGGCCCGTTACGAGACTGATTTCTTATTACGCCTTGGCTATTTTAGCTTCAATATGTTTTGGTCCTTGGCCCGTTGCGGGTCCGCTAAAGTGTTGGGCCATGGCCTGTTACGTGACCAATGTTTTTATTGGGCCTTGACCTTTTTAGCTTCACTTTTTTTGGGCCTTATGCCATTTTGGGTCCGTCATAGTTTTGGGCCTTGGCCTGTTACATGACCAATTTCTTAATGTGTCTTGGCCTTTTTAGATTCACTGTCTTGCGGCCCTTGGCCCATTTTGGGTCCGTTGTAGTTTTGGAACTTAGCCCATTTATATAGTGTTACAGTTCGGGGCTTGACCCATTTGGGGTCCACTACAGATTTGGGACGTGGCACATTTAGGGTCCACTACAGCTTTGGGATGTTGCACATAACCTACCCACTTTAGTTTTGGGCCATGGCTCATTTGGAATCCGTTACATTTATGGGTCTTGGCCTTTTTTGGGCCTTGGCCATTTCAGGGTCCGTTACTGTTTGGGCCTTGGCCTTTTTAGTCTCCATTACTGTTTGGTCCTTGACTTTTTAGGGTCCATTAGATTACTAGGCCTCGCCCTTTTAACATACAAACATAAAGCCTAATATCACATCAATTAAATAATGAAATTCAGCATCTAAATAGCCCAATAGCACCACACAACATTTCAAAGCTGCTTCCCAGCAGCGTTACCACATGTACAAAATGACCATCTAAAGCTGCAAAATTCACAGCAGTGGTACCAAATGTTTAGAATGACCATCTAGATCATGTGAACCAACATATTCAATTTAGTCACCAAAATCGCAGCCATTAGCCAAAAAGGGTCCAGAAAGGACCAACCTGCCAGGAAGTTTCATACAATATGACTTACCACCATAGCTATTGGGCTTTAGCTCCAAATATAGCAGCCATTTCCGCAATCTTCTTATCGTTCTCTTGAGTCAACTTCTTCAGCTCCTGGTATTCCATGTCACGTTTAACCTGTGCGGCTTCAGCTGCATCAACCTTGCACTTGAGGGCGGCCAATTCTGCCTCTGAGTTCCTCTTGATGGCAGCCAACTTCGATTGCATCTTTGCACTCTTGTCTTGGGATTGCTTGAGCTGATCTTCCTGATCAAGAACATGGGCATATACAACATCTGCACTGGCCTTGTTCAGCTTCGTACTGGAACCAGACTTAAGGCCGAGATTCATCAGGAATGTGCTTTTTCTCTTGCCCTTGGTAAGAACTTTTGCAACCACTCAGTAGCAGACCTTGGGGCTGCGGCTTCTGGCACAGGAATAGCCATCTCAGCATCCATGTCAGCCTGGAGATCGGTTTCAAAAAGATGACTCGGAAGTACCATACTGTGGTCCCAATGCAGTAAAACATGGTGATGCAAAGGTAGATCAACTGGAATTAAAGGACATGCCTTGGTAATCATATATGGCAAGCAAGATCAGCAGCAAGTAATCATATATGTACGTTGGAAGTAATCATACATGGTCTGGAGTAAACGAGATCTACAATGTACAGAGCATAAGCAAAGCAAGATCCACAACAATCATGGATTGGTTGAATGGAGAAAGTAAGATATGTAGCAGGTAATCATATATGGACTGCAATAAACGACATCTATAAGCTACATAGCCTAAGACAGGCAAGATCCCCAGCAATCATGGACTGGTTGCAGCTAGACCCATGCCAAGCAAGATCTGCAGCAACTTGGATTGGTTTCAGCTAGACCCATGCAAGACAGAGCAAACCCTAACCCTAGGCAGGCCGAGCAAACAAGCCATGCCACGAAATAACAAACCATAGCCATGCCAAGAAAATCCTAACCCTTGCCATGGACCCTAGCCAGCCCGAGCAAACCCTAAGCAGGCAAAGAAAAAGGCATGGAATAGCGAGCAGGGGTCGGGAGGAGGACGGGACTAGCCTGGAGATCGTCGTCCCGAGAGTCTAAGCACATGCGGCCGTCGTCGGAGCGTCTATGCACGCGTGACCGTCGTAGGAGCGTTGTTCTCCGCTCTACCGCTCGTCGGAGCACCACTCCTTGGTGGCCATCGCCGGGTGGTGTGGGGGTAATTTGGGATTGGATAAGGACGGTAGGTGGGGCGAGGTGTGGATGGAGCGATGTCTGGGCGTGAATTGTGCGAAATGTCCCTCCTTTCCAGCTTAGAGCCTTAGATTAGTGGTGTGAGTGGCGGGACAATTCAAATGGAATTGGGTTTTCGGAGGGGGTGGTAAAAGCTGGGAGGGTGCTAGAGGCGGGAAAGTTTGGGGTTTTGGGGCCTTTTTCTCTTTGGAAAGTTTTGAGCTGCAAACAAAGTCAAACCTAGCGATCTACCCCTTTGGAACGGCGCCAAGGCGGGGTAGAAGGATGATTTTTTTTGCTTGGTTCGGTTAGGTTGATACATAGGATTAATGGGGCATTTCATATGCTTCATCGCATTGATCCATGTCCGGCACCCAAAACGTACGGGAGTTTCACCCCTGATCCCTATCCATCTATAGCTAGCTAGGAGTATACGGACCCTCCTTACAACATCTGACCCACATGCACCCCTCCCAGCCATCTAGGAGTATGAGTATACTTTTAGGTCATCCTAAAGCAAGTGCGACAATCGTAGCCATCAGGACTCCTATGCACCCCTCCTAGCCATCTAGGAGTATATGTGGACCCTTGATACGTCCATTTTGCATCATTATTTTATATCATAATTTACTGCTATTCATTGATATATATCGTATTTGGAGATGGTACTTAAGTTATTTCATCTATAATGCATGGTTGATGATCATTGGAGGATGGAATCCCGGAGGCTGAATTCTGCTGGAAAAAGCACCATCAAGATACAATATTTCCGAAGACCAAAGAACAATCTGGCCAACTGGGAATTATTTATGAATTATTTCATCGAGGAGGCCAAAAGGGGAGCCTGGGGTGGGGCCCAGGGGGCCCACACCACCTCCCGGCGCGGCACCCTTGCCCGCCGTACGAGCAGGCGGTGTGAGCGCCATGGCCACCACTCGGCGTACCCCTTCGCGTACATCTTGCCCCCGAAAACGTAAGATTTATTAGAAGGAAAAGATCCATCTCCACCGCCACCATGAGGCGGAGAAGACAGAGAGAGAAAAGCTCTCTGGCAGGCTACGTTGCCGCCGGGGAAATTCCCTTCCGGAGGGGGGAAATCGTCGCCATCGTCACCGTCATCGAGCTTCACTCCATCACCATCGCCAAAACCACCATCTCCACCGCTGATGCCGTACCCTCTATCCATCCACTCCGTTCCCGCTGTAACATATAGGGCTTAACTCTGTGTATTTGATAGGGGAAACTCTCCCGGTGTTGATTGCTATTGTTATTGATGCTATTTAGTGGAACCATTGAACTAGGGTTTATGTTCAGATTGTTATCCATCATTATATCACCTCTGATCATGTTCATTATGATGTCTTGTGAGTAGATTGTTGTGTTCTTGAGGAAATGGGAGAAGTCTAGATGTTAGTAGTAACTATGTTGATTAATATTTGATGTTTTGATATTTCAGTTACGGTGTTATTCTTCTAGTGGTGTCATGTGAACGTCGACTACATGACACTTCACCTTTATGGGCCTTGGAGAATGCATCGTGTATTCGGTTATCATTTGTGGGGTTGCCGGAGTGACAGAAACCTAAACCCCCGTTGGTATTCCGATGCGCGAGGGATCGCAGGATCTCGGAGTTTAAGGATATGGTTGGATTTATCTTAATTACTTTCTTGTATTTGCGGATGTTTGCAAGGGGTATAATCATAAGTATGTATTAGTCCTAGGAAGGGCGGTGCATTAGCATAGGTTCACCCACACAACACTTATCTACACACTAAAGATTCTTCATCAATATGAAGCGAAAGCACTAGACATAAATCCAGTGTGTCCTCAAGAACGTTTGGTCATCATAAGTAAACAAACCGGCTTGTCCTTTGCTCTCAAAAGGATTGGGCCGCTCGCTGCAATTATATTTGTTGCGCCCTATTTAATCACACTTTATTTATCTGTTATCTCAAAATCTACTGAAAACGTGTCTGCTAGTGTTTACAGTGAAATCCTCATCAAAACCACTTGTCAACACCTTATGCTCCTCGTTGGGTTCAACACTCTTATTTATCGACAGTACTGCGATACACCCCCTATACTTGTGGGTCATCAAGAGTATTTTCTGGCACCGTTGCCGGGGAGTGAAGCGCTACTGGTAAGAGGAATTGGTAAGGAAAACTTCAACAGTAAGTGCTGTTTTTATTTATGTCTCCTCATTTGCTTTATAATGGAGAAGAGAAATATTGCATTCCTGTTTGGGAAGTCTTCTACCGCTGCTGAGGTAGAACATGAGGGGCCTCCTGATGATATTGTGTCGTTTAAAATACCTATGAAGATTGTTAAATGTGTAATGAATAACCGCTATTTTGGGGATGGAACTGTCCATCCCGGTGATCATTTGTTGTATTTACATGAATTATGCGCGTTGTTCAAATGCGCAGGTATTACGATTGACGAAGTCAGGAAAAAATTATTCTCCATATCACTTTGTGGGAGAGCTACGCATTGGTTTAAAAGGCTGAAGAACAGGGATTCTCTTGGATGGGAGGAAATTGTACCTCTCTTTTATTCTAAATTTTATCCTCCAAGTGAAATTCATCAAGATCGGAATTCTATATATAACTTCTGGCCTCATGATGGAGAGAGTATTGCCCAAGCGTGGGGGAGATTGAAGGCATTAATGCTCAAATGTCCCATTCATGAGCTTCCTGGTAATATTATTGTTGATAACTTCTTTGCAAGACTCTCGTTTGAAGATAAAACATTATTGGATACTTCATGTGCTGGATCATTCACTCGTAATAAGGAGTTTAAATGGGATCTTCCTTATCGTATTGAAAAAAATACTGAAGCATGGGAGAACGAGAAAGGTAGGGAGTCAGGTATAATATGACTTTGAATGTATTAAGACTTTTATGGACACTGATGTATTTCGAAATATGAATAATGCCTATGGTCTTGATTCCCAAATTGTTGCAAATTATTATAAATCCTTTGCTGTCTATTTCGGTTTGCCCAAGAAGGGGTTTGAAAAATATGATGAACCTTATAAAGATAACCTGTTTTTCCTTTAGCTAAAAGTATTGAAGTTAATATTGTTAATCATATCATTCATGTGCCTTGTGTTGATAAAATTCCTTCTCCTGTTAAAGTGAAAGAACATTCTCTTATGGCTAGTGTGGTTAATAAAAGTGATAAGAAAGCTAAAGAACCTGATGAACAAATTAAAGTTGAACCTTCTGTGGATATAGTTAAAGAACTTGTTTCTAAAAATGTGGGAGAAGAGTATATTATATTTTGTGATGATGCTTCTAATGTTGTCTCTCATCCTGCAAAGCCAAGAAAGGCTAGTGTTCCTGTGTTATCTGTTAAAATTGGTGCTCATTGTTATTATGGTTTATGTGATATTGGTGCAAGTTCAAGTGTTATTCCTTATGTGCTTTACAAAAAGATTATGCATGAAATTGGCCCCAGCCAACTTGAAGATATTGATGTGGTTATTCAACTTGCTAATAGAGAAACTATCTCTCCCATTGGTATTGTTAGAGTTGTTGAAGTTCTATTTGGTAAGACTAAATATCCCGCTGATTTTCTTGTACTTGGTTCTGTTGCTAGTAAGACTTGTCCTATTATTTTTGGTAGACCTTTTCTGAATACTAGTTGAGCTGTTATAGATTGTAGGAAAGAGAAAAACCTTACTAAATTTGTTGGTGATTCATATGAATTCAATTTTTCAAAATTTGCTAAAACACCTTATGAACCCGAATTGCATAATGAAGATTTTAGAGTAGAACAACTTGCTTCTGTCTCTCTTGCTCCTACTAATTATATTCAGCAATTTATGGAAGATCATGAAGATGAAACTTTTACGGAACAAAGAAATGAACTTGAGGACATATTCATCCATCAACCTATTCTTAAACATAATTTTATGGAAGACTTGGGTAAAACACTTCCACCTAAGGCTTTGTTCGTTTCCGCCCACCCCGGCCGGGATTGCGGCGAAATCCCCGTGGGTCAACCGGGATCCGACCCACGCGTTTTGAATCCCGGGGCTCTCGTACAACGCATTCGGTTAAACCCGGCAGGTATTCCACCCTGATCCCGGTCATTTCAGAGAGGAATTAAACCTCAACTCTTATCCCGTGGAAGGATTCCACGACTCTCTCTCGTCCTCGTCTCTCTCGCCCACGATTCGCCCAGGGGCGGCAACGGTAGAGCCGTAGAGGGACGCAGGCGACGAATCAAAGCGAGCAGATCAAGAGCGTCTCTCCCTCTCCCTGGTTCTTCCATCTCTCGCAGACTCTCTCACGCGATTCGGAGGGGCGGCAGTGGTGGAGGGGCAACGGTGCGGCGATGGCGCAGGAGGGATAGCGGCGGCGGCGCAACAAATCGTGCAAATAAAGTGTAGCGTACCTGCTCTTTAAATAAGGCAGATACCTGTGTATAGTGCAAATCCCTGGATCGATTCATTTGCACACACAGTTTACGATGTAATATCACAACAAAGCATCAATTATATTACATCGATGATCTAGAATTACAAAATATCTGATACAAGTTGCATAGCGTAAAGCTAGCATTGAAAAAGTACACAGCGGAAATACAATAGCAGTGAGTCTCTATAACTTTCATGCTGCCACAGGCGAAAACATGTTGGTTGTAGACTCGAAACCTTTAACGAAACCTCACTCGTCATCTGATCAAATCTGCAATAAGAAAAATATTGCAACAACGTGGGTCAGATTCCATTAAAAATGGAGTCTGGCAAGTGACACTATGGTGGACACTTAATGGAATAACTCTAAAGCCTATATGCATATTTGGCTGGTGGAGTTCAAGGCTAATTTGCATAAAGCCAATTTTTCCTACTCTTTTGAAAACACTTTTCTTGAAATCCAGATGAGTATGGCATGAAAACCATAAATCTCATCTTCCCTTGTTCACCCATCAAGTTTTATTTCTGAAGTTGGAATGATGGAATCCTCCGTTGACGTCCTTGATCAGCTGCTCAAAATTGTCCGTAACCGGGGACACGGCTAAGTACTTAGTTTTTACACTCTGCAGAGGTTGTGCACGTTCACCATTGTACCCATTCAACCCAAGGTATCCTTTACACACCATTTGTGATAAGGAAAGGAGAGAATGAGACGAGATCTTTCAGAAGCATTTTCCCTCCCACCTGGCTTGACCCGTTCCACCTAACATCCCCCTACATCTGCTTGTCAAGCCGGAGAGAGTCCATGCAACATAATTGATCAAGCCAGAGCCCATATGGCAATGGCTGCACTGGAAGCAATCGTCACTCGGAGTTCTTCAGATTCCTCTGTTCCTGGGTGGCCATTCACAAGTGTACATACTCCAGGAACCATAGACATGGACCTGAGTAGCCACTCAACATAAACCATGCAACCACTTACCACCCAGGTGTTTCATTCTTAACTTAGTAGAATTTAGATTTTCACAAAACAACATTTGCATAGCATCAATAATTCTACTAAGTATTGCATAGGAACCTAGACACCGGTATAAGGGATTCTACACAGGTTTAGCATAGCAACACATGCATATAAAAATACACTAAGTAATGCATATAAAAATAGGAAGTTTATGAGGTGTGCCACTTGCCTTTGAATGTTGTCGTTGTTCACAACTCTTTTCAACGATACTCGGGACTCTCCGTTCAATCTAACAGTATAGACAAGCAACAATACAACAATCAACAACAAGCACAACTTCACAATGCATGAAAACACATACTAGATGAATAAATAAGTTTTATAAAACTTTCTAAGGAAAATATGTTTATGCATGATGTGCAAAATATTCCTAAAGCTAGAAATGCTTTTTCATGCCATGGAAATCTTTTAAGTTAATGCAAGGCAAATAGGTGGGTCAAGAATGACTAAGGACTAAGATCTTAAGTTGGATAAAAATACTTTGTTTTATATCATCTTTAAACAAGCACTCTAATGGCTTAGCCATGATGTGCCAAATACTTAGAGAAAAATACTAAGTCTATAAGGTGATCAACAATTACTATCAACTCTTTGTAAATTGGATATTCGCTAAAGTGAGAGAGACAGACACCCGGCCAGCCACTTAAATTGTGGAACAGGTCTCATGTACGTGGACATGTAAGGTTTGTTTCCAGGCCGCTTCATCTCACTATGCCGCTAGGATCCAACAACTTCAAGATGATAATATCATGATCAAAATTGTTTAAGTCAAATGTGAAAGACAAGATTAGGAAAGAGGGAAAAGATAGAAGAAAGATGTAGTTGTCCTCCAGGCTTCATCTCCAGACTTGTAACTTTCTTCTGGATGATGTCTTGATTGAGTTCTTGGTGGTCTTGATGGTTCTTCAGACTTGATGATTCTTGTATCCTCGAGGCTGGTCTTGGATTTTGAGTTCTCAGAGAAGAAAAAGGCAGAGAGAAAGACTTAGAGAATACAAGGGAGGTTCGCCTTCTTGCACTTCTTCTCACTTTTCTTCTAAGTGCTTGACATCTTGAGGATGCTTCCAGAGTCTGTTTTCTTCTAAGTCCTTCATGAAGTCTCAGAGAAAAGAAAGAGAGATAGAGAGAGCAAGACTTGGAAAATATTTCTGGTTGGTCTTCCTGAACTTCTTCTTGATTTTCTTCTAAGTGTTTCTTCTCCTTGAAGATACTTCTGAAGTCTTGTTTTTGGCTAAGTCCTTCGTTGGTCTTCCAGCTCCATGTTGAAAATCCTAAGTGTCTAGTGCATTGCACTTTTCCCAAAATACTAAGTTTGAAAATAATCCTAACTTAGAGAAAACTAATGAAGAGGGGTTTTCCTATGAGAATAAAATATGCTATGAATGAAATGAAATTTTAAATCACAAGAAACATAAAAATCACTTTTGTGATTTCTTTATAAATATGCATGAATTTATAAATGCAATTTAATTAATTTCTAATTTTGGAAAATATAATAAAAGGAATAATTATAAGATTAACGTTTCCTATGATTTTTATAAAAATCACTTTTGGGTTTTCTAATTTTTATAACACAATTTAATAATTAGTGTTAATAGACAGAGAGCATTTAATTAAATCTATTGCAATTGGATTTAATCAAAAATAATGTTTCTATTAAAAGTTATTTAAACAAAATAGTCAACTTATTCAAATTGAACACACAACTATGAAATCATTCAAAAATTACTCAAAAATATTTTATAGCAGTGGCATTAATTTACAAATATTCCAAAGTTTCTAAAACATATTTATTTGCAATTTTTGGATTTATAGATTTAAAGTTATTACAAATATACTCAAAATAACCATTTGAAATTTGAATATTTTATACTAAGTCAAATTTGAATTTTGTCAGATCCAAAATAATCTACATGGCGAGGGCTTTCCAAATATATAAAAATTATTAAATTTGGAGTTGTGGTTAAAAAGTTGTAGATGTTTTAATTACAGGGATTAATCTGCAATTTTTCCAATTAAATTAAAATAGAAAATTGATTTACACGCTGGTGCTGACGCGGACGCTGACGAGGCGCTGACGAGGCGTCGACGTGGCACGTTCTGATTCGTTGGTAACGGTTCGGTAAAATCATAAGACAGTGGCCGTCAGATCGAGATCTGACGGTCCAGATCTAAAGGACCAAATCCGGCGGCGGTTTTCCACCGGAGTTGCTCCGGCGACCTCGATCGACGGCGGCGACGCGTCGGCTACGGTCGTTCTAGGCGATTTTAGGACGGGCGGGGACAGGCGAGTGTACCGAAGTGCAGAGGGAGTCGCGGCGGGTCCAGTGGCGAAGTAGGGGTGGTCGGAGCTTCTCGGTTCGCCTCCCGTGGCTCGTCGGAGACGAAGATGGCGGCGGTGAACTTCGGCCGGGGATGAATCGCTCGTTCTGGTGCACCAACAAATACGGGACCAAGTCAGGAAGATGCGCGCAAGAAAAATAAGAAGAAAGAGCGAGGGGGGAGAGCTCGAGGTGGTCGGTAACTACCGTAATCGGAAGAACTCCGTGGCGGCAATGGCGGACGGTGGAGGTTCGATCTGAGCAGCCTTTGGGCGATGAATCTAGGGTTTTTGGGTGCGGGGGAAACGGCGGAGGTGGGTTTATATGGGGGGGCATCAGGAGAACTTCTCCCTGCGAGAATCGCGGCGTATCCCATCGTATCCGGATCGAGCTCATGAACAGTTTGGTTGAGATACGGGTGGAGGGGGATGACGTGTGGGTCCCGCGCGTCAGTGAGAGGAGGAAGGGGATGGGCCGTTGCTGGGCTACTGGCTGCTGCGCGCGCGGCAGAGAGGGGACGAGTTTCGGCCCAGTTGGCTCAGCTGTTCTTCTCTTCTTCTTTTTTTGACAAATCATTTTCTATTTTCAATCTTTTAATTCAAAATTGATTTTTAAACTTAACCAAACCTTTTCAGAAAAATTTATAAAAATATGTTTTGGAAAGCTAATTTAATTTAGAACTTTTTGGTAGTATTCTTGCCCAAAATAAAAATTAATAATTTGGAATATTTTGAAAGATATAATTTAGCATGTTTTGTGGAATAATCTCCATAACAAACATATCATTAAATATTAAATTTCAAACTCTTATTTTATTTAAGCCACAAGATGAAATGGTGTTTATGCATGAATGCATGAATGCAATGCTTGAATCCTCTTTCAAAAGTAACATTATGTTTTATATTAAGATAATCATTTGAATTTCATAAACAACCTTGGGAAGGAAATTTGATTTAATTCCTTTCTTATATAGAATACATATTCATGAAAATCATTTTAGGTGTTGAAAATAAATGGAATTCATTTTAAGTTAATGAAATGTTTATTTGGATAATCCATGTTTTAAATAGTTTGAAAAGATCACTTATACATATTATTTTAATTTATGAATAGCTATGGCTATGTGATTGGAATCAATTTCTTATATGTAACTATTTACTTAAAATAAAATGAATTGTAGTTGTAAAATATTTGTCAACTACACTTTTAGATTTTTGAAATACAGTGGATAATAAAAATGTTTAAACTGTGATATTTGAATTATTAAACTCTTTCAATAAGTTTGAAGTCTTTTATAGTTGATTTCCTTATGCATTTAATATTTTACTTTAATAAAAGGAAAAGTTTTAAATTTTAGTGATTTTTGAATATTATAAAATGTTGGGATGTTACAGACTACCACCCTTAAAAGGAATCTCGTCCCCGAGATTCGGAGAAGCTAGAAGGAAAGCAAATGCTTGAATGATTCTGATAACTCGAGATGTTTTGGGAAATGAAATTTCTGACATGGAAACTTGAAAACTTGGCAGCGAATGGTTTTTCTGATTAGAAGGATGAAAAGAAAGATAGTCTGAGATCTCTGTGTTTAAGCGACTGGGTTTGAATTCTCTAGGTGGCTACCACCCTTAAAAGAAATTTGTGTGGTCAGTATAGAAACTTTGTTTAATCTTGTTTATTTCTCTGATGTAGAGCGTACAAGTATTCAACATACAATGGCATGTGGTGGATACAGAAAGTTTTAGCACTCTCGTTTTCCGCTCGGTCCTTGGAGAGATTTATCCTTCTTCCTCTCAGGGCATCTGCGGCATGTCACAGGACTGATGATTTTCTTGTGCGGGCGGGTAAGGCATTTCTCCTTCATCTTTTCTGGGCACTTATCAGCATAATGTCCCTTGCCCTTACATTTGAAGCAAATTACGTCGCTTAAGTTCTTCTTCTTCTTCTTAGGTGTTTCCAGGGCTAAAAGTTCTTCCAAACCTTGTTTGCCATATTCTATCTCAATTAAAGAAGTCCAGTCTCGTTTGATGTGACAACTTCGAGCCAGGTGATCTCCTTTACACTTATAGCAACACTTGGAGTTACTTTGGATATCATCGGGTGTGACTTTACTCTCACTTCATTATCCATCTGGACAGGAGCTTCAATCGTCCTTGGACAATGATTTGGTTCAGTTTCCTCACCAATCTTCTCCTTTCTGCAGTTCGATGGACAATGTCCTTGTTCCTCCAGGGTCTTCATGAGGGACTGTTGCATTCCTTCCTTGGTTTGCTGGGTAGCTTGTTGCACCAAGGGATAAAGTTGACACTGGGTTGGGACATGGTTTGTTCCTTCACACAAGAAGCAAGTAACCTGACTTGTGAGGCATCCTTTAACTAGATGTCTGGTATGACCATGGGGCCACTCATCAGAACATTCTTTGGACATATGTCCTATTTCTCCGCAAGTTTTGCATGCCTTTAGTTTGGTCATAAGGTTATCTTCAAAATCACTATGGTTTTGATCAATCTTAGGCAGTTGCTCATTGATCATCTTCCAGTGCTGATTCTGGTTCTCTAATAGTAGTCGCATAGTTGTATGCAAATCATTGGTGTTGGTATTGGGGTGAGACATCTGTTTATTTTAGAAAGCAATGAGTTGAATTATTTGTACTTATGGGGGAATCCTAGTTCAATAAAACAAAACAAGGCAACCAATCTATAACATAATCAATCAACATCTAACAAACATCAAGCAACAAGGTTCACAACAAACAAACAATCTAGTATTGTCATATAGCCAAGTTGATATGATCAATACACTAACACGATATCGTCATTCTATTTTTGGTGGTGGTCAAATCTACCTCCTTCATGACTGCTTCAAGTTCTTGTTCAACTTTCTTGGATATCTTAGAAGTGTTGGTCGAAACCTGGTTCTTCAGTGGTCTTCCATGCATGCAGAACTTCATGATTAATCGTAGCTTTTCCATATGAGGCAGCAGAATCAGACTTAGACTATAAGAACATGGTCATCTAGAAAAAGATAAGAGGTTTTTAGAAGGTTGATAGTAGATGAGAGTATGAGGAAGATAAAATGAAAAGGTTTTGTTTTTAGAAAAGTGAATAAAATAGATTTTCAATTCTATGGTCAAATCCTATTTCTATCCAAACCTAGGGTTTCGAACCTACAGGCAACACAGTGCTCTGATACCATCTGTAGCGTACCTGCTCTTTAAATAAGGCAGATACCTGTGTATAGTGCAAATCCCTGGATCGATTCATTTGCACACACAGTTTACGATGTAATATCACAACAAAGCATCAATTATATTACATCGATGATCCAGAATTACAAAACATCTGATACAAGTTGCATAGCGTAAAGCTAGCATTGAAAAAGTACACAGCGGAAATACAATAGCAGTGAGTCTCTATAACTTTCATGCTGCCACAGGCGAAAACATGTTGGTTGTAGACACGAAACCTTTAACGAAACCTCACTCGTCATCTGATCAAATCTGCAATAAGAAAAATATTGCAACAACGTGGGTCAGATTCCATTAAAAATGGAGTCTGGCAAGTGACACTATGATGGACACTTAATGGAATAACTCTAAAGCCTATATGCATATTTGGCTGGTGGAGTTCAAGGCTAATTTGCATAAAGCCAATTTTTCCTACTCTTTTGAAAACACTTTTCTTGAAATCCAGATGAGTATGGCATGAAAACCATAAATCTCATCTTCCCTTGTTCACCCATCAAGTTTTATTTCTGAAGTTGGAATGATGGAATCCTCCGTTGACGTCCTTGATCAGCTGCTCAAAATTGTCCGTAACCGAGGACACGGCTAAGTACTTAGTTTTTACACTCTGCAGAGGTTGTGCACGTTCACCATTGTACCCATTCAACCCAAGGTATCCTTTACACACCATTTGTGATAAGGAAAGGAGAAAATGAGACGAGATCTTTCAGAAGCATTTTCCCTCCCACCTGGCTTGACCCGTTCCACCTAACATCCCCCTACATCTGCTTGTCAAGCCGGAGAGAGTCCACGCAACATAATTGATAAAGCCAGAGCCCATATGGCAATGGCTGCACTGGAAGCAATCGTCACTCGGAGTTCTTCAGATTCCTCTGTTCTTGGGTGGCCATTCACAAGTGTACATACTCCAGGAACCATAGACATGGACCTGAGTAGCCACTCAACATAAACCATGCAACCACTTACCACCCAGGTGTTTCATTCTTAACTTAGTAGAATTTAGATTTTCACAAAACAACATTTGCATAGCATCAATAATTCTACTAAGTATTGCATAGGAACCTAGACACCGGTAGAAGGGATTCTACACAGGTTTAGCATAGCAACACATGCATATAAAAATACACTAAGTAATGCATATAAAAATAGGAAGTTTATGAGGTGTGCCACTTGCCTTTGAATGTTGTCGTTGTTCACAACTCTTTTCAACGATACTCGGGACTGTCCGTTCAATCTAACAGTATAGACAAGCAACAATACAACAATCAACAACAAGCACAACTTCACAATGCATGCAAACACATACTAGATGAATAAATAAGTTTTATAAAACTTTCTAAGGAAAATATGTTTATGCATGATGTGCAAAATATTCCTAAATCTAGAAATGCTTTTTCATGCCATGGAAATCTTTTAAGTTAATGCAAGGCAAATAGGTGGGTCAAGAATGACTAAGGACTAAGGTCTTAAGTTGGATAAAAATACTTTGTTTTACATCATCTTTAAACAAGCACTCTAATGGCTTAGCCATGATGTGCCAAATACTTAGAGAAAAATACTAAGTCTATAAGGTGATCAACAATTACTATCAACTCTTTGTAAATTGGATATTCGCTAAAGTGAGAGAGACAGACACCCGGCCAGCCACTTAAATTGTGGAACAGGTCTCATGTACGTGGACATGTAAGGTTTGTTTCCAGGCCGCTTCATCTCACTATGCCGCTAGGATCCAACAACTTCAATATGATAATATCATGATCAAAATTGTTTAAGTCAAATGTGAAAGACAAGATTAGGAAAGAGGGAAAAGATAGAAGAAAGATGTAGTTGTCCTCCAGGCTTCATCTCCAGACTTGTAACTTTCTTCTGGATGATGTCTTGATTGAGTTCTTGGTGGTCTTGATGGTTCTTCAGACTTGATGATTCTTGTATCCTCGAGGCTGGTCTTGGATTTTGAGTTCTCAGAGAAGAAAAAGGCAGAGAGAAAGACTTAGAGAATACAAGGGAGGTTGGCCTTCTTGCACTTCTTCTCACTTTTCTTCTAAGTGCTTGACATCTTGAGGATGCTTCGAGAGTCTGTTTTCTTCTAAGTCCTTCATGAAGTCTCAGAGAAAAGAAAGAGAGAGAGAGAGAGCAAGACTTGAAAAATATTTCTGGTTGGTCTTCCGGAACTTCTTCTTGATTTTCTTCTAAGTGTTTCTTCTCCTTGAAGATACTTCTGAAGTCTTGTTTTTGGCTAAGTCCTTCGTTGGTCTTCCAGCTCCATGTTGAAAATCCTAAGTGTCTAGTGCATAGCACTTTTCCCAAAATACTAAGTTTGAAAATAATCCTAACTTAGAGAAAACTAATGAAGAGGGGTTTTCCTATGAGAATAAAATATGCTATGAATGAAATGAAATTTTAAATCACAAGAAACATAAAAATCACTTTTGTGATTTCTTTAAAAATATGCATGAATTGATAAATGCAATTTAATTAATTTCTAATTTTGGAAAATATAATAAAAGGAATAATTATAAGATTAACGTTTCCTATGATTAAATTTTTATAACAAAATTTAATAATTAGTGTTAATAGACAGAGAGCATTTAATTAAATCTATTGCAATTGGATTTAATCAAAAATAATGTTTCTATTAAAAGTTATTTAAACAAAATAGTCAACTTATTCAAATTGAACACACAACTATGAAATCATTCAAAAATTACTCAAAAATATTTTATAGCAGTGGCATTAATTTACAAATATTCCAAAGTTTCTAAAACATATTTATTTGCAATTTTTGGATTTATAGATTTAAAGTTATTACAAATATACTCAAATTCACCATTTGAAATTTGAATATTTTATACTAAGTCAAATTTGAATTTTATCAGATCCAAAATAATCTACATGGCGAGAGCTTTCCAAATATATAAAAATTATTAAATTTGGAGTTGTGGTTAAAAAGTTGTAGATGTTTTAATTACAGGGATTAATCTGCAATTTTTCCAATTAAATTAAAATAGAAAATTGATTTACACGCTGGCGCTGACGCGGACGCTGACGAGGTGCTGACGAGGCGTCGACGTGGCACGTTCTGATTCGTTGGTACCGGTTCGGTAAAATCATAAGACAGTGGCCGTCAGATCGAGATCTGACGGTCCAGATCTAAAGGACCAAATCCGGCGGCGGTTTTCCACCGGAGTTGCTCCGGCGACCTCGATCGACGGCGGCGACGCGTCGGCTACGGTCGTTCTAGGCGATTTTAGGACGGGCGGGGACAGGCGAGTGTACCGAAGTGGAGAGGGAGTCGCGGCGGGTCCAGTGGCGAAGTAGGGGTGGTCGGAGCTTCTCGGTTCGCCTCCCGTGGCTCGTCGGAGACGAAGATGGCGGCGGTGAACTTCGGCCGGGGATGAATCGCTCGTTCTGGTGCACCAACAAATACGGGACCAAGTCAGGAAGATGCGCGCAAGAAAAATAAGAAGAAAGAGTGAGGGGGGAGAGCTCGAGGTGGTCGGTAACTACCGTAATCGGAAGAACTCCGTGGCGGCAATGGCGGACGGTGGCGGTTCGATCTGAGCAGCCTTTGGGCGATGAAGCTAGGGTTTTTGGGTGCGGGGGAAACGGCAGAGGTGGGTTTATATGGGGGGGCATCAGGAGAACTTCTCCCTGCGAGAATCGCGGCGTATCCCATCGTATCCGGATCGAGCTCATGAACAGTTTGGTTGAGATACGGGAGGAGGGGGATGACGTGTGGGTCCCGCGCGTCAGTGAGAGCAGGAAGGGGATGGGCCATTGCTGGGCTACTGGCTGCTGCGCGCGCGGCAGAGAGGGGACGAGTTTCGGCCCAGTTGGCTCAGCTGTTCTTCTCTTCCTTTTTTTTTTGACAAATCATTTTCTATTTTCAATCTTTTAATTCAAAATTGATTTTTAAACTTAACCAAACCTTTTCAGAAAAATTTATAAAAATATGTTTTGGAAAGCTAATTTAATTTAGAACTTTTTGGTAGTATTCTTGCCCAAAATAAAAATTAATAATTTGGAATATTTTGAAAGATATAATTTAGCATGTTTTGTGGAATAATCTCCATAACAGACATATCATTAAATATTAAATTTCAAACTCTTATTTTATTTAAGCCACAAGATGAAATGGTGTTTATGCATGAATGCATGAATGCAATGCTTGAATCCTCTTTCAAAAGTAACATTATGTTTTATATTAAGATAATCATTTGAATTTCATAAACAACCTTGGGAAGGAAATTGGATTTAATTCCTTTCTTATATAGAATACATATTCATGAAAATCATTTTAGGTGTTGAAAATAAATGGAATTCATTTTAAGTTAATGAAATGTTTATTTGGATAATCCATGTTTTAAATAGTTTAAAAAGATCACTTATACATATTATTTTAATTTATGAATAGCTATGGCTATGTGATTGGAATCAATTTCTTATATGTAACTATTTACTTAAAATAAAATGAATTGTAGTTTGTAAAATATTTGTCAACTACACTTTTAGATTTTTGAAATACAGTGGATAATAAAAATGTTTAAACTGTGATATTTGAATTATTAAACTCTTTCAATAAGTTTGAAGTCTTTTATAGTTGATTTCCTTATGCATTTAATATTTTATTTTAATAAAAGGAAAAGTTTTAAATTTTAGTGATTTTTGAATATTATAAAATGTTGGGATGTTACATAAAGAGTGTGCTCTCCTCTCTCTCTCCCACCCTTTCCAATCGGCGGCAGATCGATCAAGAAACCCTACCTTCATCCGAGAAATCATGTACCGTTCCTTGCTGCTGTGCAGATCAGCGTACGTATATTGCTTGTACCGATGCTTGCCGTTATATGTATACTATACTATTAGGAGGATTAACCGAACTAGCAGAGATAAAGAGGGAATCAGGGATAGGAATTTCCGGGATCGGGGTGACGAGTGGGGTTCGCCCAACCCCCGCATGTATTAGATCCACTAGGGGATCTAGACCCGATCAACCGAACGAAGTCTAAAGAGGATCATGTCTTTGATTAAAACCCTTTCCGGATAATCTTAAGTATGTTCATCTTGATGATAAGAAAATATATCTTATTATTATTAGTGCTAACCTTTCAGGTAGGGGTGTAAACAGATAGGATAATTTCCACACCATATCCGATTCCGAAACTATTTTGAACAATCCATATCCGGCTTTAAAGAATCCGACGGATAAGGATATCCGATTCTGAACTTGACACCCGGATATGGTGTAGGATATGGAATGTAAAATAGACTAAAATATGGATTATCCGATGGTTTGAATCCGAATAATCTGATTTTGTACCGAAATGTCTAGTCTAATATAGGGTAATTTGCAGCTCGTAATTTGTCGAGTTCCTTACTCGAACAACATCCCACTTAAACAGTCATTGTAAAGACTATGAATTACAAGTATGTGAGTTATTAGGTTATTAAAAAATTATTTTTGTACGTATAGTTTGACAATTTACTTGTACACGTATCTATCCGATTAATTGTGTTACCGCTCCGAATCCGCCCTGTTTCCGCCTCCGAATTCGCTATCACGGATATCTGCATCCGAATCCGCATCCGGTTATTATCCGATCCACTCTGAATCCGATGAAAACTTATGGTAAAGGATATGGTAAAGGCAAAATCCGATCCGATCCGTTTACACCCCTACTTTCTGGTAAAGAAGAGGAACGATTGTTAGAAATATTGAAGAAACACCGTGGAGCTATGGGTTATACTTTGGATGATTTGAAGGGGATTTCTCCTACTATATGTCAACATTCTATTAATATGGAGCCCGATGCGAAGCCAGTTGTTGAACATCAACGCCGTTTAATACCTAAGATGAAGGAAGTGGTAAGAAATGAGGTATTAAAACTTCTTGATGCTGGTATAATATATCCTATTGCTGATAGTAGATGGGTTAGTCATGTGCATTGTGTCCCTAAGAAGGGTGGAATTACTGTTGTTCCTAATGATCATGATGAACTTATTCCTCAAAGAGTAGTTGTTGGCAATAGAATGTGCATTGATTTTAGAAAGGTTAATAAAGTTACTAAGAAAGATCATTATCCATTACCCTTTATTGATCAAATGTTGGAAAGATTAGCCAATAAAACTCATTTTTGCTTTCTTGATGGTTATTCTGGTTTCTCTCAAATTGTTGTTAAAGCTCACGATCAAGAAAAAACCACATTTACTTGTCCCTATGGTACTTATACTTATAGGCGTATGCCATTTGGTTTATGTAATGCTCCTGCTACTTTTCAAAGATGTATGTCTGCTATCTTTCAAGATTGTTTTGAGGAAATTGTATAGGTGTTCATGGACGATTTCTCCGTCTATGGCACTTCTTTTGATAACTGCTTGCACAATCTTGATAAGGTTTTGCAGAGATGTGAAGAAACTAATCTTGTTCTTAATTGGGAGAAATGCCACTTTATGGTTAATGAAGGCATTGATCTTGGACATAAAATTTCTGAAAGAGGTATTGAAGTTGATAGAGCTAAAGTGGAGGCAACTGAGAAAATGCCTTGCCCCCGTGATGTTAAAGGTATTCGTAGTATTCTTGGTCATGCTGGTTTCTATAGAAGGTTTATCAAAGACTTTGACAAGGTATCAAAGCCTCTTACTAAGCTCTTGCAAAAAGATATACCATTTGTTTTTTATGATGATTGTAAGGAAGCTTTTGAAACTCTTAAGAAAGCTTTAATAACTGCTCCTATTGTTCAACCACTTGATTGGAATTTACCATTTGAAATTATGTGTGATGCTAGTGATTTTGCTGTTGGTGCTGTTCTTGGACAAAGAATAGATAAGAAGTTAAATGTTATTCATTATGCTAGTAAGACTCTTGCTTCTGCTCAAAAGAATTATGGTACAACTGAAAGAGAATTTTATTGCATATTATAGATAGAAAAGGTGCTTATAATCCGGTTGCTGATAATTTGTCTAGATTGGAAAACATTGCTTATGATCCTATACCTCTTGATGATAGTTTTCCAAATGAACAATTGGCTGCAATAAGGGTGAGTTCACGAGATAGTCCTTGGTATGCGGATTATGCTAACTTTATTGTTTCGAAGTATTTGCCTCCAACCTTTTTAGCTCAACAAAGAAGAAAATTCTTTATGACTTGAGGTATTAATTCTGGGATGACCCACACTTATATAAAGAAGGAGCTGATGGTATTATGCGAAGATGTGTTCCAGAGTATGAATAGAAAGAGATATTGAGAAAGTGCCATAGTAGCGCTTATGGAGGACATCACGCTGGAGATAGAACCACACAAAAGGTTTTACAATCAGGTTTTTATTGGCCTACTCCCTTTAAAGATGCAAGAAAGTTTATTTTATCTTGTGATGAATGTCAAAGAGTTGGTAATATCTCTAGACGTAATGAAATGGCTATGAATTATTCTCTTGTTATTGAACTGTTTGTTTGTTGGGGATTTGACTTTATGGGTCCTTTCCCTTCTTCAGAAGGTAATACACATATGCTTGTTGCTGTTGATTATGTTACTAAATGGGTAGAATCTATTCATACTAAAAGTGCTGATGGTGAAACATCATAAAAAATGCTTCAAGAAATTATTTTCCCTAAGTTTGGTGTTCCTAGATATCTTATGACTGATGGAGGTTCCCATTTTATTCATGGTGGTTTTAGAAAGGTTCTTGCTAAATATGGTGTTAATCATAAATTGATTTAGCTTATCATCCTCAAACTAGTGGGCAAGTAGAACTATCAAATAGAGAAATTAAATTTATCTTGCAAAAGACTGTTAATAGAACGAGGAAGAATTGGGCTAGTAAATTAAATGATGCATTGTGGTCTTATAGAACTGCTTATAAAAGACCCATGGGTATGTCTCCTTATAAAATGGTTTATGGAAAATCATGTCACTTGCCCTTAGAATTAGAACACAAAGCTTATTGGGCAGTGAGAGAACTAAAAAGAGATTTTAAACTTGCTGGTGAGAAAAGATTGCTTAATTTGAGTTCTTTAGATAAATGGAGAAGTGAAGCTTATGAAAATGCTAAAATAATTAAAGAGAAAGTTAAAAGATGGCATGAAGAGAGAATTTCATGTTGGTGAGAAAGTTCTATTGTATAGTTCTCGTCTTAGATACTTTGCAGGAAAATTACACTCCAAGTGGGAACGACCATATGTTATTGTGTAAGTGTTTCGTTCGGGGTGCGATAAAAATTGCTTCGCTCAAGGATGTCTCTACACAAGTGGTAAATGGACAAAGAATCAAGCTTTATATTTTTGGAGATTCTTATAATGAAGATGTTGATGTTATTCAAGCAATTTCTCCCGAGAATTACATTAAATAAAATATTTCTGAGTTCGCAGAACCTGATTTGGAAAAGGTACAGTTTCGGTAAGAAAAAGTCCACAAATTTAATTTTTGGTTAATTGTGATTTATTTTTGGAAAATATGAGACGAAAACGAACAGGACACGAAGTCCGAGGCAACCACACCACCTCGTGGCGCGGCACCCTTGCTGGACGCGCCAGCACGCGGTGTGGATGCCTCGGAGCTCCTCTCCTACTCGGTTTCGTGATGTTGCCTTCCTTTTATTTCGGAAATTTTTGCAATAAAGTCACCCGAGGCCCCCGAGGTCCTTATATCGTGTTTTCGGCGTGTTTTGTTTCAAGCTGTTTTCTGCCAGAATATTGTCCCAGTTTTTAGAGTCATCTTGGTCTCCGCCAATGACAAGGAAAAGAAGACTTTGGAGGATGGGCTTCAAGATTCCAAGCTAGAGGAGGACATCAAGAGCAAATATGAAGTGGAGGAGGAAGAAGACATGCGTCGTCACCCTCGTGCAACTGTCGCAAGCATTGGAGTGGTGGAGATTCCCTTCAACCGCAGGATGAGTGCACAGATGAGCACCGGAGGGAGAGTTCCACGTCATCTTCTGGCTCCAAGAACATCTTCATCAAGCACCAACTACGCCTTCCACAACCTAATCCACTGGGATCAAACTAAAAATACGCCTGAGGGTATGAGGCCAAACCTTTGGAATATGGATCGTTCTAACAATTCAGGGAAAAGGAGCTCCAAGTCCGATGCAGAGTGGGGAAACAACTTCAAGAGCTGGGACTCGAAGGCTGATGTATTCATGAGCCGTATTGAGCACAACACAGAGATGATTCGTGCTCTTTCTTACAAGATTGATGAACTGAAGGAGTTGGTTGAGAAGCTTATTGGGGATTCATCTCCATCGACACCGAAGGAGTAATTCATCATCGGTATTGGCATCTCCCTTAGCTTGTTCCAAGCTTGGGGGGAGTGCCGTGATATCGTCATTATCTTTCATCTTCTACTTTTTAGTAGTTTCATATCATGAGTAGGGAAGTTATCTTATATGATGGTTTGCAATATGGAAGTATCTCTCTTTTAGTTGGTTATCTATGTATCCCTTGGTGTGAGTTGCCGTTATGGAATATTAATGAGAAGTGTTATCATTTATTTTCTGCACACTCTATTTTAGTTTGCAAATTTCATCATGTATGATTGATCTTGTCATTTAGTATTGGTGATCACTTTGGGAACATATAGTAAATCTTTTGGCTTTGGAAAACTTAGAATTGGTCCGTAGCTACAATACTTTGAGACTTAAGAGGAAAATGAATTACATGTAGAATATATCATTCATTGATCTATCCCACTTGTCTATTACAAGCTTAGTATTCACAACTTAAAATTGTGTGCGCTTTCAAGTAAGAATTGCATGATTGTCTTTTACTACATGTATGTTTTTTTGTACCCTTCAACTGTTATGCTTGCTATCCAACCTTGATAGCCAAAGACCTGTATCGAGAGGGAATGCTTCTCATACATCCAAACCTTGAACAAAAACCCTTGCCATATGTGTCCACTATATCTAACTACTATGTGGTATTTTGCGCCACTCCAAGTTAATACTTCTTGTGCTATCTTTATTCAAAACTACTATACCTTATTTGTGTCTATGTTCACTAGCTCATGAGGAAATAATAGTTGGGTTTGTCATCTTCCGTACTAATTGAGTAACCCATGACTTGCATCCTACATCTGCTCATCATTAATATTGCAAAGGGGTGGTCAGACCACTCTAATATCAAAGGTTGAGTTTTTCAAAAATATAGGCACTCCTCCATGGTTTGAGATTGATTGGTGGGCACCCGTGAATTCGGCTAGCCATGGTTATGTTAGAAAGGTGGGGAGGAGTGTCATGGATGTGAAAGTAAAGAGAAAAAGAAGATGAATATGATAAAGGCTTGTTTTAAAACATAATCGGAACCACCCTTAACTTACTTCGTATGGAAGATGACAAGAACTCTATTACAAATCGTTGACAACAACAAACACCGCTCAAAAGCTTACTTTTGTGCTCTCTATATGATTTCAAAAAGCTATAAAACCAAAAATTCTAGCACATGATTCTATCTCTGCTTCCCTCTGTGAAGGGCCTATCATTTACTTTATACTGAGTCAGTAAACCTATCTCCTTCTATCTTAAGCAAGCATTTGGGTTGATTGTGATTCAACCATTCATACATTAGTATTGCTAATCATGTCTTTCATTCTTTCTTGCTTATCACGTTGTTGGTATCTACTGAATTTGATTTTTGGAGCTATCAACCTATAAAGAGGGCTGTTTTATAAACTAAGCTCAATTGCTCATTGTTCTCTGACCAAGGACTAAGTTTGCATACACCAACTATGGTTTTCTCTTTGTACTTTACTGTGGTTTACCTCTAACTGCTACAAGTTGATTTATGCATGAACAAAGTTAATATGTAAGAAGACTTGTGCATTTATACATGTGATGCTTCTTGTCCGTATATTTAATATTGACACTTCACTCCATAAACTTGTGGTCATGTTTACCAAGTTCAGCTTTCGCTTGGGGACAAGCGAGGTCTAAGCTTGGGGGGAGTTGATTCGTCCATTTTACATCACTATTTATATCATAATTTACTGCTATTCATTGATATATATATCGTATTTGGAGATGATACTTATGTTATTTCATCTATTATGCATGATTGGTGATCATTGGAGGATGGAATCCCGGAGGCTGAATTCTACTTGAAAAAGCACCGTCAAGATACAATATTTCTGAAAAATAAAAGAACAAAGTGGCTGACTGGGAATTATTTATGAATTATTTCATCTAAGAGGCCAAAAGGGGAGACTGGGGGCCACACCACCTCATGGCGCGGCACCCTTGCCCGCCGCGCGAGCAGGCGGTGTGAGCGCCCTGGCCCACCACTCGGCGTACTCCTTCGCGTACATCTTGCCCCCAAAATACTAAGATTTATGAGAAGGACATAATCCATCTCCGCCGCCAGCACGAGGCGGAGAAGACAGAGAGAGAAAAGCTCTCCGGCAGGCTGCGTTGCCGCTAGGGAAATTCCCTTCCAGAGGGGGGAAATCATCGCCATCGTCACCGTCATCGAGCTGAACTCCATCTCCGTCGCCAACACCACCATCTCCACCTTCGACGCCGTCATCTCCATCCATCCACTTCCTTCCCGCTGTAACATCTAGGGCTAAGCTCTGTGTATTTGATAGAGGAAACTCTTCCGGTGTTGATTGTTATTGTTATTGATGCTATTGAGTGAAACCCTTGAATTAGGGTTTATGTTCAGATTGTTATCCATCATTATATCACCTCTGATCATGTTCATTATGGTGTGTTGTGAGTAGTTCGTTGTGTTCTTGAGGACATGGGAGAAGTCTAGATGATAGTAGTGAACTATGTTGATTAATATTTGATGTTTTGATATTTAATTTGTGGTGTTATTCTTCTAGTGGTATCATGTGAACGTCGACTACAGGACACTTCAACTTTATGGGCCTAGGGGAATGCATCGTGTATTGAGCTATCATTTATGGGGTTGCCGGAGTGACAGAAACCTAAACCCCCATTGGTATTCCGATGCGCGAGGGATCGCAGGATCTCAGAGTTTAAGGCTATGGTTAGATTTATCTTAATTACTTTCTTGTATTTGCGGATGCTTGCAAGGGGCATAAACATAAGTATGTATTAGTCCTAGGAAGGGCGGTGCATTAGCAAAGGTTCACCCACACGACACTTACCAAAACATTAAAAAATATTCATCAATATGAAGCGAAAGCACTAGACAGAAATCCCGTGTGTCCTCAAGAACGTTTGGTCATCATAAGTGTGTCAACATCTTCTGCTCCTCGTTGGGTTCGACACTCTTATTTATCGAAAGTACTGTGATACACCCCCTATACTTGTGGGTCATGAACCCTCTTTACGTCATCTGACCGATTGCACCCCTCTCAACCATCTAGGAGTATCAGTAGCACTTTTAGGTCATCCTAAAGTACTTGCGACAATCGTAGCAATCTGGACCCCTGTGGAACCCTAGATCATAGACATCTAGGAGTATATGGACACTCCTCATCTGACCCATTACACCCCCTCCCAGCCAACTAGGAGAGTATCAGTAGCACATTTAGTTCTTCCTGCCCACTTGCGACACTCGTAGCCATCTGGACCCCCGTGGACCCCTCCTAGCCATCTAGGAGTATATGGACCCTCCTTACGTCATCTGACCCACGTGCACCCCTCTCAGCCATCTAGGAGTATTAGTAGTACTTATAGATCATCCTAAAGCACGTGCGACATCGTAGCCATCTGGACCCCCGTGCACCCCTCCTAGCCATCTCGGAGTATGCGGACCCTCCTTACGACATCTGACCCATTGCACCCCTCCTATCCATATATCTAGGAGTATCAGTAGCACTTTTAGGTCATCCTATAGCACATGCGACACTCGTAGCCATTTGGACCCCCGTGGACCCCTCCAGCCATATATAAAGCATTATACGGACCCTCATTAAGTCATCTGACCCGCGTGCACTCCCAGCCATCTAGGAATATCAATAACACACTTTTAGTTCATCCTAAATCACGTGTTACAATCATAGCCATTTGGACTCTCGTGCACCCCTCCTAGAAATCTAGGAGTATGCAGACCCTCCTTACGTCATCTGACTTGTCGGAGAGTGACTCCCACGGAACAGGGGTAGCCACACCCTGAAGAGTAGTTCGAAAGGGGGATTGAACACGGAGGTCAAGCAACCCTCGAGAGGCACGACGACGGTGCTCGCCGGGCCTGGAGAGGAACACCCACGACAGAGATGGACACCGGCCCGTACCCAGGTTCACCGCTAGAGGCTGAGGCTAGCCATGGGTCACAAGGCGCTGGCAAATCCACAGGGTAGCTCCTCCGTCTCCACCCCGTCCCATTGCCGGGGACGAGCGCCAGGCTAGCGCGGGCGGCGATGACACTTTGGGCGCAGCTGGGGACGGAGTGCGGCCTAGCCCCCAAGCGCGCCCCGAGGCCAGGTTCTCAGGCCTCGACGCCGGGCAGGGCCCTCCACAAGCCGAGACCTGGTCCTCAGCGGCTGGGACTGGAGCGTTGGGCACCGCCTTCCACCTCGTGAGGGAATTCCTAGAGGGCCTGGAGGCGCACCTCGCCCTCGAGGACGTGCAGATCGCCCAGCAGCGCGAAGAGCGTGCAGGGGCGTGGGCGTCCTTCCATGCGGCAGTCGAGGCTCGTCGCCAGGAGGACCAGGCGCTGCAGGCTGCGCGCGAGGAGGCCACCCGCTTCGCCAAGGAGGTCCGCGAGGGGGCCATCCTTGACACCACCGAGCTCCTTGCGCCCCTCCTGGAGGAGCGTGACGCCGCTGCCGAGCTCCTGGCCGCCGCAACGGCCGAGCGTGAAGCCATGGAGGGCTCGGTGGCGCAAAAACGCCGCGAGTTGGGCAAGCTAGAGACCTAGTTACTCTCCGCCCACCAGGCCGCGCAGGAGACCCTAGAGGAGGACCGCATGAGCCTCGCGGACCGCTAGCGTCAGCTGGCCTCCAGGGAGAAGGACGTGCAGTTGCGCGATGAGCAGTGGCTTTAGGCGGAGGGTGAGCTTGCCACCCAGCGCGAAGATCTCAAGGCGCGCGAGGGGGACCTGGCCCAGGCACTCCAAAAATACGATGAGAACGTCGCCGCCCATAATCAAGCCCTGGAGCGCTACGAGCAGTGGTACGTCGAGAAGAAGTAAGAGGCGGATCACGCCCTTGTGGTGCGTGAGAAGGCGTTCAGGGAGAACACCGCCCAAGCGTACCGCGACAAGCCCAAGAAGCAGGAGGACCGCTTCAAGGCTAGGCACGCTGCTGATGCCCAGCGGATCGCGGAGCACGAGAAGGCCAATTCCAAGCTTGAGGTCCGCCTCCAATGCGCCAAGGAGGCTCATCGCCTTGCGAAGGACGGCCGCAGGACAGCCATCCTGGACCTCAACGCCCTTGTCAAGGACGTGGAGGAGCAGGTGGCTCCCGCGGGGGAGCAGGTGGCGGAGGCTGCTCACACAGCGCAAGCGGCTCACGTGCTCACACAGCGCAAGCGGCTCGCGTGCTCACGAAGCAGCGGGAGCGCATGTTCCAGTTGCAGGTGGCCACCGGCAACGAGCTCGCAGCGAAGCTAGGCGCGGAGGCGCCGCACGCCGAGGTTCGAGGCCGCGGTGATGCAACCATGTACCTGGTCTACTTCGAATAGCTCTTCACGGCGCTCAAGCGCCCCGTCGCTGATCTCCGCGAGGTGATCGAGGTCGAAAGACGCCAGCTCCTGGGCGCGGTCGTGGATCGCCTCTTCACCAACCTCTGGCTCCTCACGCCGGGCTTCAATCTCTCCACCGTGACTGAGGCTCGTCAGGGCGAGGACGTGTGGCGGGTTTCCAACTCCCTCTGTGAGCAAGTCGATGCCTTCTGCAACCGCTTCAAGCGCGCGGAGGTCGCTGCAGAGGAGGGCGAGAAGGAGGCCGCCCCTGCCGAGACGGAGGAGGGTGCGGTTGAGGAGGTGCACGATGGCGCGGACTCTGCATGAGCTTTTATCATTGCGCCTGTGTGCGCTCGTATCTGAAACAATTTCATGCTTAGACACTATACAACTTTTGGGCATGTAATATATTCTCTTTGGCAATTTGTTTTTACCTTGTGTGCCTCTCGAGAGGTCCCTTTTGTTTTATCTCCATGTCTATGGGTTCTCTGCGTCGTTAGGACCCGTCTCTTCGCGCCATGACTCCGCCATTTCGGTATGCCAGAGCAATGACTCAGCAAGGCCGGGGGGAGTTTAATCCTAGGAGAGGTAAGAGCCCTGAGTCGTGATGCTCAGGTGCCCCCCTTAGACGTACGAGTACTCCATGAAGTTCAAGGGAAAGCAAAATCGCTCGCGGAACAAACATGCGCTTGCAGAGCAATAGAGGCTCTCGAGGCGTGGATGCGAGACTTAGCTTCTCGAGGCTTTCACCTTGTAGAGGTTTTTGCCTGGCGAGGAGGTCCTCTCTAGGGGTTTTTCCCTGCTGCCTCCTCAGGCTTGTAGAGACGTTCCTTCCCTGTAAATGTTAGAGGGGTGAACGCAAACCCTTGTACACGGTGCTGGTGACTCGTGTACGCTTATAGGTCCCCTCAGGCATTCCTCGCGAGGATAGTAAGTACCAAGGTCCTTTGTAGAGATGGCGTGTTTGTGGGAGCTTGCCCTCCAGCCAGAGCTCTGATCCTTGGATTTTGCAAGGCTGCTGGTGTGTCATTTGAGGCACTGGCACCGTACTCAGACCCCGCTCGCGAGGTGCGCATGTGGAGAGATATAAGCGCACATCTTAAAGAAAATAATGCGGAGATAAAACTCACCACCAAAATATTACATAGCGGCTCCTCAGCGCAAAGTTCACTTAGGAACGAAATTGTCTCATTATGCTTGGGGTTGCCAAGTTAATGTTTTGACCATGTCGAGGCATGGGGGCCACCCATTAGTGGCAGAGACTATCTACGGCCTGAGGTGTCTCGTTACATGGAGAGCTCGGAGAGTTTTACCCTCGAGAGAAGCCTTTGGAGCTTGGAGGTTTAAGCCGTGAGCTTTTAACATCTAGAGACAAAAAATGCTTGGAGGTTGAGCCGTAAGCTGCCTCTTCCGCCAGATGTCTTGACGTGACAATGATCACGTTTGCTTTTTATCCTTCTAGAGACAAAAAATGCTTGGAGGTTTAGCCGTAGGCTGCCTCTTCTGCCAGATGTCTAGACGTGACAATGATCACGGGTAGAACTTGCGTAGGTGCATGATGTTCCACGGATTCTTGACGGGGATGCCGTCTTGAGTTTCGAGGAGAGCCGCGCCAGGCCTGGCGATGTGGGTGACCCTGTAGGGGCCTTCCCACATGGGTGACAGCTTGTAGAGGCCTTCCCTGGAGAGGATTCGCCTAAGGACGAGATCACCTGTCTCCAGCGTGCGCGAGCGCACGTTGCGGCTGTGGTAGCGTCGCAGGTCCTGCTGGTATTTTGCCGCCCAGAGGGTGGCACGGTGGCGTAGTTCCTCGAGAAGCAGCATGACGTCGTTGTGGAGATCTTCTTGCTCGTCCTCGTTAAAGGCAAGGACCCGTGGGGATCCATGCTTTATCTCTTTGGGGAGGACTGCTTCGGCTCCATAGATGAGGGCGAACGGTGTTTCTCCTGTAGGCTTGGGTGGCGTTGTGTGGATGGACCAGAGCAATGAAGGGAGCTCGCTGATCCAGCCCTTGCCGTGGGCCTTGAGGACGTCGAAGGTCCTGGTCTTTAGGCTTCTGCATTTGCTCGCTCGGCTTGACCATTGCTCTGTGGATGAGCGACCGAGGCGAAGCAGAGCTTGATGCCCATTTTCTCGCAGTAAGCCCTGAATATGCCACTGGTGAATTGCGAGCCATTTTCGGTGATGATGCGATTAGGCACTCCGAAGCGGCAGACCAGGCCTCTCATGAATTTCACCGATGCACCTGCTGGAATTGTGCGAGTCGCCTCAGCCTCGGGCCGCTTGGTGAACTTGTCGATGGCCACGAAGAGGTAGCAATAGCCCCCTTGCGCTGTTGGGAATGGTCCCAAGATGTCCAGCCCCCAGACCGTGAACGGCCAGGAGAGCGGAATGGTCTGAAGTCCCAGCGAGGGCTGATGGATTTGCTTGGCGTGGAATTGGCAAGCTTCGCATGCTTGAACGATGTCAACTGCATCCTGAAGTGCTTGAGGCCAGTAGAAACCACTCCTCAAGACTTTGCCTGCGAGGGTGCGGGCGCACGAATGGTGTCCACACTCCCCGCTGTGGATGTCCTTGATCAGCATTCTGCCTTCTTCAGGAGGGACGCACTTGAGCGTGATGCCATTTGGGCGCTTGCGGTAGAGATTTCCTTCGAGGATGTGGTAGGACTTTGCCAGGCGGGCAATTCGCTCTGCTTCGACGTCTTCCTCGGGAAGGATCCCTTTGGTGAGGTAGTCTTTGATCTCGTCGATCCAGCCTGTTTTTTTATGCGCCGTTGTGAATAACAGACGCTCCCTGCAGGGGGCCCGCAATCGGGAGCCCCCGTTGTAGGTGGTGGCGGGAGCACTTCGTATGTGCTTGCGGGCATGGCCTCTTGAGGCTGATTTATGGATGCCTTGACGAATCTTTCTTCAAAGACGCCTAGCGGATTCGCTTGCCTCCTTGATGCGCGCTTAGCGATGTCATCGGCCTCTTGATTTTCCTTCCTTGGGATGTGCATGAGCTTCATGCCCCTGAGTGCTTCTCAAGCCTGCGAACCTCTTTAAGGTATGCGGCCATATGGCCGTCCTTCGGCCTGTAGCTCTTATTGGAGAAGTTGACGAGCAGCTGGAAGTCACCCTTCATGAGTAGGTGCTTGATGCGTAGGGAGATGGCAGCGCGTAGGCCGGCGAGCAAGCCTTCGTAATCAGCAATGTTGTTGGAGATCTTGTCGATTCCGAAGCACAGCTGGATCGCGTGATAGAGCTTGTCGCCCTTGGGTGAGATCAGGATAACGCCAGCCCCACCGTGGCGGCAAGCGAAAGCTCCGTCGAACTTCATGGTCCGGTGGCTGGGCATTTTGTCTCTAGAGGGCTCTTGTTCTTCTCCTAGAGGCTCTTCAGGGCTTGGATCAGTCCATTCGGCGACAAAGTCTGCCAGCGCTCTCCCTTTGATTACCCTTGTGGTATCGAAGCGCAAGTTGAATGGCTGTAGATCTATGTTCCATCCCGCGACACGATCTGTGGCGTTAGGGTTGCGCAGGATTTGCTCCAGGGGAATGAGGTGACCACCGTGATGGGGTGCCCCTGGAAGTAGTGTCGCAACTTTCTTGAGGCGATGAGGAGCACAATGAGGAGCTTCTGCTGCATTGTGTACCGCTCGCGAGCATCCCGCAGTAATGTACTTACGAAGTAGACATGATGCTCGACAAGGGTTGTTAGTTTAGGCGCAACGCTGTCTGCCTGAGGAGGCTCTTCAGGGCCCTCAAGGGGGTTGGCCTGGGGAGGCTCTTCAGGCCCCTGACAAGATCAACTTGTTTAGGTTGACTTGGGGCAGGCTCTGCCTGAGGCTCTGGGGTTGGCGGTGGTTTTGTGGGGCCTGTTCCTTTGTCGAGCTCTTCGTCAGGCGGTTTTTTCTTTGGAGCGGATGCACTCTTCTTGTGGAGGACTGGCTCTTCTCTCTACCACCAGAACGGCGCTGGCGGTCTGTGTAGTGGCTGATAGATACAGCTTCAGGTGCTCGCCTGTCCTTGGGGCAACCATGACTAGTGGGATGGCCAGGTACGTCTTCAAGTCCTCGAAGGCTTTTTCCGCCTCAGGCGTTCACTTGAAATTGCCAGTTCTCTTCATGATCTTGAAGAATGTCTCTCTCGCCAAACTTGGAGATGAATCGACCCAAGCTGGCCATGCAACCTGCTAGACATTGCATGTCTTTTAGCCGGCGTGGAGGTTGCATTTACTCTATGGCTTTGATCTTGTCAGGATTTGCCTCTATGCACCGGTGGGACACGAGGAAGCCAAGCAATTTGCCTGAAGGAACTCTGAAGACCCACTTGGCGGGGTTGAGCTTGATGTTCACCTTGCACAGGCTGGTAAAGGTCTCGTCAAGGTCCCTGAGGAGAGTATCTCCCTCTCGATACTTGACGACGATGTCATCGACGTCTCTGCATTTCTGCTCATTTGCCCGCCAGGTGCTATCCTCATGAGCATCTGGAAGGTGGCGCCAGCGTTTTTCAGGCCGAAGGGCATGCATACATAGCAATACACACCACAAGGGGTGAGGAATGCCGTCGTCTGCTCGTCTTCCTTAGACATTTTGATCTGGTGATAACCAGAGAAGACATCGAGAAAGCAGAGGAGGTCGCAGTCTGCCGTGGAGTCCATGATATGGTCGATTCTTGCCATGGGATAAGGGTCCTTGGGGCAGGCCTTGTTGACATCAGTGTAATCGATGCAGAGGCGGACTCCTCCGGCGGGTTTTGGGACGACCACGCCGTTGGAGAGCCAAGTGGGGTGCGTGACTTTGCGGACGACATTTGCCTTTTTTAGCTTCTCGACCTCTTTGACGATGAATGCTTGCTTCTCGGGGGCTTGCTTTCTTGCTTTTTGCTTGAAGGGGCGTGCGTTTTGACACACGGCTAAGTGGTGCTCGATCACCTCCCTCGGTACACCGGACATATCTGACGGAGTCCATGCGAACATGTCAGAGTTTGCCCGGAGGAAGGCGACGAGCGCGCTTTCCTATTTGGGAGGCAGAGCAGCGCCATTGGTGACGCTAGCCCCCGAGCCTTCAGCCCCTGAGCTGCTGGAGCTTAGAGAGACCTTCTTGGTAGCGGTTGGCTCCTGGTAGAACAATTGCTTCTTCTTCGTGGGTCTCTTGAGAGACTCCATGTCCTCATCAGCAGGGAATTCCATGGCGGCTGCCTTTAGGCTGTCTCGACAGCGCCCGTAGCATCCAGGACATGCCCACGGATGGTGATGGTGCCAACGCTGCCGGGAATCTGGACCATGTTGTAGGCCTGATGCGTGATGTAACATCCCAACATTTTATAATGTTTAAAAATCACTAAAATTTTAAACTTTTGTTTTTGATTAAAATAAAACATTTAAATGCATAAGAAAACCAACTAAGAAAGACTTCAAACTTATTGAAAGAGTTTAATAATTCAAATATCTCACTTTTCAAAAGTTGTTTCAAGTGAAACAATTTATTATCCATTGTAATTATTAAAACCTCAATATCTAATATGATAAATGTTTCACAAACTTTCAAACCATATTCATGAAATAAAAGGTTTCTTTATAAGTATTTGAATTCAACCACTTAGCAATAGCAATTCTTAAAATTAAAATAATAATTACAAGTGTTATTTTTTAAACTATTGAAAACATTGTCTAATTGCCAAAAGATTATTATTCATTTAACTGAGTTCAAAATATAGTTTGGATATTACAAGTATATAGTAGTTATAACTTTAATAACTTCATATTTTTAACGGAATATCCAAATAAACATTTCATTAGATTAAATGATTTTCATTTATTTTCAAAACATAAAATGACTTTCATGAATATATTTTCTATATAAGAAATGAAGTAAAACTAAAATCTTTTCCAAAGTTGTTATGAAGTTTCAATTGAATTATCTTGATATAAAACTTAATGGTGCACAAATATTTTGAATTAAAAATGAATACATTATATTTCCCTTTTCTTTTCAAATAAATGTGTGATGTTATTTAATAATGTACTAAAGACAAAAATTATTTAATATTGGAAAATGAGTTTAAATAACTTAATTTTAAACTTATATAAGTGTTGTATTTTTATAAATTTTATTTAGCCAAAAACGAAATTATTTAAGCCATGTTTTCAAATTTGACATTAAGTGGCAAATTTGTAATTAATCAATAATTCAAAATTTTGATTTGTGAAAAGTGTTCAAAACATACCCACAACTTGTTTAACACAAAGATATTATTTTTACAAATTTTTATAAATTTGTTTGACTTAATTTGGAGTCTTAAATCAAAAGTTATGAAAGAAATAAGAAAAATCAGAAAAAGAAAAAGAAAAAAATGCTGACGTCAGCGTCGTCTTCAAGCTCCAGCAACACCCCACACGCGAAAATTTCTCCCGTGCCCACTTCTCAACATGATTCCCGTTGATTTAGAGCACCAAATGAAGAACCGTTTCTTTCTAATTAAATCCCTTGATCTCCTCTTTCATTCCCCCATAAAAGCCCGCTCTTAAACGCACTAAATTTCTCTAATTTCGTCCGCCATTAAACATGAGTGTTTTTGGTCGAATTTAATGTCCGATTGATTGCGAGCAAATTGTTGCACCAAATCAAGCACCGTCGGATTCTATAAATATCCCTCGACCTCCTTCTTCATTCCCCCCCAAAAGTCCTCTCCAATACGCCCCTAGGCTGACGAATTTCTTCGCCGGAGTTTCGCTCGACCGCCACCATATTTCGTTGATTCCGGCGAGTAGAGTGAGTCCCCGCCGCCGATTCTTGGTCCTTACTCTTTCCCGCGCCCGTGTGCTCCTTTAAACACCCTCCTTGCTTCATTTCCATAGCTAAATCGTGGAGGTCGAGCTCGACCCGAAGGTCATCGTCGCCACTCCTTCCGCCTCTCCACGCAGCTGCGGGAATCGCCGCTCAACTCCGACACTGTCTTCCTCTCCGCCGTGTCCAGACGTGTGTCGCCGTTGTCTCCCTCGCTTCCGGGAGCTTCCGAAAGTCGCCGTCCACTCCCGTCGCCGACGACCACAGCACGCCGACCGTCCGCGTCCGCCTGCGATCGCCCGACCGATCCACCGCTGCTTCTTGTTACGTACATATCACTTGATGAAGGGTAGCAGCCATTAGAAAAACGTCATAGGTCACCTATTCAATATTTTCGTTTTTCTGACTAGACATAACTTCCAAAATTCATATTAAATCAATCGTAACTCCGTTTTTGATGTTTTTGTAGTCTATGGAATCGTATGAACGTGTAGAATACAGTGGTATAATAAAAACTTGTATTTTATTCGTGCACTAACTTGTTATTTAAAGAAACGTGTAAAACATTGTTTTAGGTATTGATTTAATTCTATAAGTTCAAATTTTATATATTAAATATCCTTGGAAAGCGCCTGACATGTAGAATACTTTGGTTATGTTGATTTACATTTTTTTAGTAGTCTAAATTTATTTAAATTGCAAATGAGCAATTTGAGTAAATTTGGTATATCTTTAATTCTATAAATCCAATTTTTGCAAATAAAATAGTTTTAGAAACCATAAAATATGTGTAGTTTTATGCCCCTGTTAGAAAACAATTTTGAGCATTATTTTGATGGTTTAAAAAGCAGAGGCTTAATTTAAGTATTTTTGTTATACTTTAATCCTAGTAATAATGTTAATATGTTTCTTTTGCAAAATGCCACAAACTTTATCTTTTAACCAGTAGTATTGTTTATAAGTTTTGAATAAAATTGTAATTATAGAAAACAATTAAAATTAATGGCAAAACATTTAAAGTGTCTTAACAGTGTTTTTAAGGTAATTAAGTGGTATTAAAATCCTTTTAAGACCATTAAGTTTGATTTAAATGTTTTTGACCAAATTAATGTGTGATAAATTTCTATTTAAGACCAGCCCATTAAAACCCATTATTCAGCACATCAATTCTTTTTGCATATTGAATTATGTGATGAACCTTTGTGAAATTTGTTTTTTCTTTTATATGCCTTGTGTTGTTGTCCATGTTTGTTGTGTTTTATGTTGATTGTTGTATTGTTATTTTCTTATATTGTTTAGATTGAACGGAGAGCAAACGTTCGTTGTTGAAAGGTTTGTGAGCAAAGACATCATCCAAAGGCAAGTGGCACACCCCCATAAATTCCTAAGTATTTTCCTATGCATGATTTAGTTATTTTCCTATGCATGTGTAGGACTTAGTGGATTTGCTATGCAAGACTTTAGAATTCCCTATTCCATTGTGTCTAGGTACCTATGAAATGATTTAGTAGAATTTTGATGCTATGCAATTGAAGAAAGGTTTTACAAAATCTTAAGTGGCTACTCAGGACCATGTCTGTGAGGGTTTTCACCTGAGATAGTCTTTACTATACTTAGGATCATAGTATGTGGGGGTTTTTACCTGGGAGTGCACATCACTAAGTTAATGAATCATCTGGGTGGATTGGTTGTTTGGTTTATGTTGAGTGGCTACTCAGGACCATGTCCATGAGGGTTTTCACCTAAGATAGAACGTGGGGGTTCTCACCTGAGAGTACACTTGTGGAAGGCCACCCAGGAACAAAGGGATGTGAGGAATAAATGGAGAAGATTGTGAAGGACGCAAGGAGAAGTATTCCAAGTAAAGACTACAGCTGATCAAGGAACATGGAGGAATCCCAACATTCTAATTTCTTAATAAAATTTTGATGAATAACAGTGGACTACTCAGGACCATGTTCATGGGGGTTTTCACCTAAGATAGTTTCTACTATACTTAGGACCATTGAATGTGGGGGTTTTCACCTGAGGGTACACCTAAGGGCGTGATATCTTTTGGTTCACTGGAAATTGCCAGTGTTGCCAATTATGATGTTAATAAGTTTTTTTACAAAGAGTTAGGCAAAACTGGCTTTATGCAAAATAGCATTGAAACTCCACCAGCCAAATATGCATATAGGCTATAGAGTTATTCCATTAAGTGTCCACCATAGTGTCACTTGCCAGACTCCATTTCTAATGGAATCTGACCCACTCAGTTGCAAAAAAATTATTTGTTACAGGTTATTCAAATGACGAGTGAGGTTTCGTTAAGGGATTTCGAGTCTACAACCAACATGTTTTCGCCTGTGGCAACATGAAGTTGTTGGAGACCCACTGCTATTGTATTTCCGTTGTGCACTTTTTCCATGCTAGCTTTATATGCTATGCAACATGTATCGAATATTTTGTAAGTCTGGATCATCGATGTAATAAAATTGATACTTTGTTGTGATATTGCATCGTAAACTGTGTGTGCAAACGAATCGATCCAGGGATTTGCACTATACACAGGTATCTGCCTTATTTAAAGTGCAGGTACGCTACACGTGACGGCCATGAACTTAGCGAGGGCGGGGTAGCTGAGGATGGCGTTGTACGGCACACCGATGTGCGCAACGTCGAAGTCGATGTGCCCGGTGCGGTACTTTTCCTTGTTGCCGAAGGTGACGGCAAGCCTGACCTGCCCCAGAGTCTCGATTGAGCCGCTGGTGACTCATGTGAAGGGCCTAGAGGTCATGAGCCGCTCGTAGGGCACTTGAAGCGCTTCGAACGTCTCGATTGAGATGACATTCAGGCCTGCTCCGCCATCGATGAGTGTCTTGGAGACGGCGATGTTGTCGATGGTGGGGCTGCAGACCAGCGGGAGGGTTCCAACAGTCTTGGTGGACTTGGGGTGGTCCTCAGCGTCGAAAGCGATGGTGTACTTCGACCATTTGAGGGGCCTGGATATCTCGAGGCTGGGGAGGGCGGCGTTGAGCTCGCGAGCGAACTGCTTGAACTTGTTGTTCGATTTGTGCGCTTGTGCCCCACCGAGGATGCAGGCAATGGCGCCTCTGGGAGCTTGGTAGCCTCCATCTTCCTCGTTAGGGAGGTTGCTGTTCTTCTCAGCGGCATTGGCCTGATTGCCTGATGGCTTCTGGTAGCCACCCTTGCGTCCGCCTCCGCGGTAACCACGGCCTCAACCGCGACTGCCACTGCCCTCAGCTTGCTTGCGCTCCTTCCTCAGCCTCTTGAGGTCGAAGCAGGTCTCCGAAGAGTGGCCGCGCCTGTTCTGGTAGATGCAGAATGCGCGATGGTCATCTTTTCTTTCCCAGGCTCAGGAGAGTCCCTGCGGGTGCCCTTAGCGTCGGGCTCTGCCGCGTAGACTGCGGTGGACTTGCGCTTGGGCTCCTCCTTCTTCTTCTGGCTCTTGGACCCCTCAGGGTGGTCGTCCCCTCGCGAGGACATTTTGACGAAGACGAGTCCCTCTTCAGCCTTGGTGCACTTGTCAGCCAAGTCGAACAGCTTCACCATAGAGGTGAGCTTGTCGTGGATATCCAATTTCTTGAGCATCCTGCCGTTCGTGACGCCCTCGCAGAAGGCGGCGATGACTTGGGTGTCAGGAATGTTCGGGATCTTTTGCGAACTTGGCTGAAGCACTGGATGTACTTGCGGAGGGTCTCATCTTTCTTCTGAACCACAGCACGTAGGTCGTTGTGGGTGAACGCGTGCTCGTACGTCCCCTTAAAGTTGGTGACAAACTGCTTGCAGAGCTCCTCCCAAGAGTTCACAGAGTCCTCCGGGAGGTTCAGGAGCCATGATAGCGCGGAGTCGCGAAGCACGTGGGAGAACCAGTTGGCCACGACCTTGTCATCTCCGCCTCCTGCTTGGATGGACGGAAGTGGTTTTGGAATTGCAACATGAAATTTTCAAAAACCTCACAAAAGCTTCATTTTGGAGTGACTAAGAAGGATCTATGCTTAATTTTTGATTTCATGTTTTAGCCTAGTTTAAATATTGGTCAAACTTAGGTTTGACAGATTTTTTTGGAATAACCATAATAAATTCAAAAAAATTCGAAAAATTGAAAAACCGACACACATAGTCTTCATATGTCATATACTAACGACTCAAGTTGAAAAACATGGTCTACCTACATTCAAAATGAGAAGGGCATGGATATCAAGTGATATCGCATAACTCAAACTATGCGGTCTAAGGTTGGAGAGAAGTTGGTTTTGGAATTGCAACATGAAATTTTCAAAAACCTCACAAACTTGTTCAATGTTTAAAATTGTTCAATTTTGTTCAAACTTAGGTTTGACCGATTTTGAAACAACCATAATAAATTCAAAAATTATCGAAAAGTCAAAAAACCGACACACAGAGTATTCATATGTCGTATACTAACGACTCAAGTTGAAAAACTTGGTTTACATACATTCAAATGAGGAGGGAACGGATCTCATGTGATATCGCATAACTCAAATGTTCAAATGAGGATTGCAACATGATAATTTTAAAATACTCACAAATAAGTATCATTTAGGAGTGACTAAGAGCATCTCTAACAGAGCCCTCAAACGCGCGAAAAACCTTAAAAGTTCGGCGAGTTTACGGGCATTGCATTTTTTTGGCCCATAGCAGAGCCCGTGAACGCGAACCGGCCCGTGAACGCGATAAGGGAGACCGTAGAATTCCTCCGCGAGTCGGTTTATATGCTGGGATCCCCGCGACTCCCAGTTCACAAACCCTATCAGCCGTCGCCGCCGACGAGCAATCCGTGCCCCTCACCTTCGTCTCCGGCGAGCAATACGCGACCCGACGTAGTCTAGGTCGCCGCCACCGCCGCGTGATGGAACCTAAGAGGCCGCGCTCGAATCTGCGGGGCCGCGGCGACCGATTCGGGAACTTCTCCGCCGCGAATCGGAAGGTTCTCATCCGTGCCGACGCTGGTCGCAAGCGGCTAATCAAGAAGTTCCAGCAAAAGGGCGAGGACGTTCCGTGTTCGTGCTACAGGCAAGAGGTGGAGGAGTTCGACCGAGAGAAGGTGCGTCGCGGCATTCCGGAGAGCTCGACGGACGCCACCGCGCGCCTCAGACGGGAGAAGAAGAGCCGCCGCAAGAGGGAGAGCGACATCTCCACCGCCGCACGCCTCGACATGCTCGACCAGACGCTTGATCTACTGCAACCGGACGCCCTCGACCTTCTCGACTCGATCGAGATGGTGGGCTGCGTCCTCTTTCTCGTCCTGCAACGGACGGAGAAGATGAAGGCAGAGGACTGAAGCTCGTCCCCGTGACGAGGACTGAAGCACGTCCCCGCCGCACCTGAGGCTCCGGTGAGCCAAGTTTTGCCAGTATGGTAGAGCGGCGACGAGGTAGGAGTAGATTATACTTTTGTATTATACGTACATTATGTGAATTGGTGATGAACTCCTTCGTGGAGTGAACTTACAAAAAATCAAGTTCATTCGCGCCCAAATTAGCCATTTTGCAGATCCGTTTGAGGTTTCTGCCATGATGCGCGAGCAGTTGCGACGAGATTTGGCAAAAAGAGCGAACTGTAAACTTATTTTGAGGTTCCCAGTTTGAGGTCACTGTTAGAGTTGCTCTAAGAATGGTCTAGTCTTAGTTCGTGCCTAAATTTAACATAAATGTGCGCATGTGCGTGCACAGAGCACACCGGGCGCGCTCTGAGCACGTCCGGAACGCGTCCAGAGTGCGCACTTAAGGTTTTCGACAGAAGTACAATAAAAAATATTGCTGGTGATACTACTGTTGAAAAACGACTGCAGCACGCCTCTCTTCCGTCTACGCAAGTGGTCTTTAGTTTTACTCTTCTTATTTGTCTTTTCCATGGCATCACGCGTCCCGTTCCCCTGGCGGGCGCAGAACGAAGCGACGGGTGCTGCAGTCGGCGCCCTGTACATGGAAGCGAGGCGTGCTAGAGTCACAGTGACTGGAGACGCAATAACGCCACCCTGCTTCCAATGGCGCAGACGGAAGAGACGCATGTTGCAGTGGACGGAGATGCAAGTGGACGGAGATGCCGTGCGAGCAAAAGCTCGACCCCAAGTACTCCATCTCGGCGCCCTACTGGCACGCCGTGGTGGACAAGGAGTGCGAGGCGTGTCTTAGCGGTCGACAAGAGCCGAGACGGAGTTGTCCTCAACGGACAACGAGGGTGACGGCGACGCCAACGACGACGATGACCCTGAGTTGCCTGATCTGCCTCTATAAACGGCAGCATCTTGGTCAGGATCGTCGCTGTCACCGAAGAAAGGGGCGGCGCAAGGCGAAGAGGCTTACCATAAAACGCCCCTCCCCCCCCCCCCCCCCCCCCGCATGTCACTGCGGTGAATCGAAAACGGTGCCGACGAAGCCAGAAGCCTCGGCTGCCGGCCGAGGCTACGGGACCGTTTCAGCTCATGTTGCCCATGGGAACGGTGATGAGTCATGGCCAGAGGTGAAGCTCTCACTTGGTTCACATCTTTTCCCCCTCACCGGGTTGAAACGGCTTCTCTTCTCCGGGCGTCAAGATATACGGTGATGAGCGATGGCCGTGCACGAAGATGCATAGGCCATCTCTCTCGCCCGTAAAACCTAAACCCTTTGTTTAGTTTTAGTTTGTTAATTCTCATTTAGATTTGGAATTGTAAGTTTGTTAAATCTCGTTTAAATGTTTGAATAAATTTGTGTTAATCGTTTATGTTGTTCATCGGCGGCGGTTCGTGTGTCCGCAAGGTGTTCGACATTATGCATTCATGTTGAATTCGTTTCCGAACCACCTCAATCCTAAAGTGGGATGAAACAGTCCTCCACAATTGACCAGCAGAACGGGCAGAATGGTGGGGCCTGGATATGCTGCCATGGATGCGTCTTCCAGGCAGAGGTGGAGTGCACCACCGGCAGACAGGGAGAGACGGGACGGGGCGGCGCTAGGACAACGGTGTCACAGGGTGGGGGGGGGACCTACCAACGGTCCAATTCGAAATGAGCCGACCCTAGAAATCCCAACCGAGCCGCACACTAACTGACCCTAGGAAATCCCAATGGAGCCGCACACTAACGTCCCTCCTAGCCATCTAGGAGTATACATACCCTTCTTACGTCATCTGACCCACGTGCAACTCTCCTCGCCATCTAGGAGTATCAGTAGAACTTTTAGGTCCTCCTAAAGCACGTGCGACACTCGTACCCCTCTAACTCCTAGCCATCTAGAAGAATACTGACCCTCCTTAATTACGTCGTCTACAAAGATGCTTATAAGGAAGACCTATGTTCATCAACTCGTATTGTCGGCACTGTTGAAGATGAGGAGGAAGAAGTGGATGAAGATTACCCTGAGGCTGATCTGTATGATGAAATTTTCTTATTCAATTATTTTTAGGGATTTCTATTTATGTGTCCCTTGTTCGTTAGTTGTACTAACTTTTGTCCAGCTGCTAAACTTTTCATCACTTTTAATTTTGCCTTCATCTATAGTTACTTCCTGATAGTGGGGCCATGTAGTGCAGGTTCTTTTTGTCCATTACCTGGTGACTCATCACCATAATTTTTATGCATTATTCACAACCCCAAAAACTTAAAACCTCACTTTTTATATAGTTAGGACTACAAATATTTGCATGTCACATTGCTTTTAACTCATTTTGCAGATCAGTGCGTAAAGGCACATAATCTTCATAAGATCCATCATAGAAGTGAAGCAAGATGTAACATTCAACTTATACCTATGCAACAGACAAGATGTCCAAGATTAACAATTCAAATTTAAGCAAAAACCTGAAGATCACTGTTGTGTCTGAAAGTGAACAGTAACTCATAGAAGGTCTGAGAGCCAACTCAAGCCCCTCTTCTGAATTCCAAGCAATGCTAATGGCAAGAAGATAAGAGGGAATTCAAATGAGTTTGAATCATAAACAAGAAAGAGAGATCAACTTGGAGATCAAGAAAACTACAAAAAGTATAAAGGTAAAAAGGTGCAAAAGAAAGGATATGTCATGTGCACTGTGAGTTGTGGAAAGGAAGGAAGCTTCCTCCTCTACCAACTCGCACCTCACCTCCACCACATTTGGAAAAAGTGTATAAAGCCACCACAGGCTCCTCCATCCCAAAAAATCGCCTCTTCCACCCATCCATTCCATTCCACCACCCGCACCCACTCCACTTTTCCACTTTTCACCAACCACCACACCAAGGACACCAAGAACTCCAAGACCAAGAAAAAGAACAAGATGAACAAGGATCGTAGAAGAAGAAACACAAGGCCTTGGTGAATTGAATAACAAGATCTGCAACTCTTCCTCCTCTGTGCTTCCTCTGACTCGACTAGATTTTAGTGACCTAAAGCCAAGGATCTCTCTCCACCTCTTGTGTAAGCTTGAATGAACTTTGTAGATCATCCATCTACAAGTAAGGCTTGTGATACTTTGTTATTGCAGTGATTTGAGTGACTCAATTCTCTATCTTACCTGAAGATATGCATGTTTTGGTTGTTGCGTGTTTTGATCAGTGTGTGTAAGGCTAGTCCCTGCATATTTGTGTGTTACAAATCTGTCCCTAGCCTCTCTTTGCTTGTTAACTCACTGTGATCTTGCTTGACACCCCAAGAAGTTGTGATCTTTGTGTTCTGAATTTCCTTCTACCTAAACCTGCTAAAAACCTCTGCTTGCAAGACTAGTTTCTGGAAGTAAAAAACTAAAATCTTTTTACCTGTCTAAACCCTGCTAAGATCCTTGCTAGTCTCTGGATTGGCAACCTGGAGGCTGTAAATTAAATTATGAATCTTTTTCGGATAAACTTCTGTACTTTCTTGTTTAAAACATGAAACCCTAAAGATTTGGTTTAGCTTCTGCCAACCCTTAGAAACATCATAGACTTGTTAATCCCTGTGGAGAGGAAAACACAAAACCCCCATCAAATTGGCTCCGTTGCCGGGGATTGACTTATGATTGTTGCTTTGAAAGAGCAGTAGACTAAACTGTGTGAAACTTTTGAAATTGTCAGCAAACTTGCATGCTCTTGATAGTATGAAGTTTTTTAATACTGAAATCTCAGAACTAAAACTGTTATTAAGTGTTTTAGTACACTAACCCTTGATAAAAGTTTTTGTTTGTAACTGTGTGCAAGGAAAAACGATCTCTTTCATGCAGTGTTTGGACTCTGTTGATGCAGTAAATCTGAAGACTCACCTCTTGCTCCTTTTGACCCTGAACCTGAAAGAACCTTTCTTGCAAGAAGAAGCGCAACTTCTGAAGCTTCATTGGAAGATTTAGGTTCTGAGGATTCAGTCAGCAGCATGGGTGACAAAAAGTTGAGAGATTTGTGGATCCCTAAGGATCAGATATCTAATGCAGATGTCATTATGCCTGCCATCTAGGCAAATAACTGGGAAATCAAACCTGCCTTGATCAATATGGTACAACATAATCCATTCAAAGGAAGTGCTTTGGAAAGCTCTCATGAACATATGATGAGTTTTCTGCAATATTGCAATACACTCAAGCACAATAGTGTGCCCATTGAAGCAATAAGGATGCATATTTTCCCTTTTTCTCTGTCAGGTGCAGCAAAGATTATCATGCTCCAGTCCATTGCAGAGACACTTGGGAACATCTGGTGCAAGTTTTCTTTGAAAGATATTTTCCACCCACTAAAGCAGCTGAGTGCAGAGATAAGATCACTAGATTTGTGAAGTACACTGGTGAGAGTCTTTATGATACTTAGCAACGATACCAGGGAGTCATAAGAATGTGTCCTAATCATGGCCAGGAGCCATGGTTTATTCTGCAGACATTCTATAAGGGTCTGACATAACAAACCAGAGCTTTTGTTGATTCTGCTGCTGGAGGGGGAATCATGAACAAGATCCTAGATGAAGCTACATAGCTAATTGAGAGTGTGGCTTCTCATAATTTCTCTTGGACCAATGAAAGGACGGTTCATCCAAGTTGTCAAAGTGCTTTGGAAGCAAAGCTTGAAAGCTTAACCAATCAGATATCTCAGTTGATGCAAGAGAAGAATAGTAAAGCCATAGTGCTAGTAAACAGAGTTTCTATCACTTTTCCTATCTGTGGCAATGAAGGGCATCTATCTCAAGATTGTACTATGTTTACAGCCACTGACAATCGACTGGTAGAAGTGAATTATACTCAGAATTAAGGTCCTTTTTCTCAGAGCTACAACCCTGCTTGGAGGAATCATCCCAACTTGTCTTATAAGAATGCAGCTCAGTAGAATTATCCTCAAGCAAACCAACAAAATTATCATCAAGCAGCTCAGCCACAGTATACTCAGCTAGCTCAGCAAAATCTCATACCTCAAGGAAACATGCAATATCAACAACCACAACAACAATAGTCACAACAAAAGCCAAGCAAATCAGCAGAATGCTTCCTCTAGTAATAACAAGTATGATATTAATGAGATGATGAGGCTACAAAACGCGATGTTCACTGGTATGCATGAAACAATGAAGATGCAGTCTGAATTGTTTTACAAAACAATGCTTCAACTAACTGCTGGTATCTCTAACACTCAGGGAAACCCAGCAGAAAAAAAATTGCTAGCTCCGATGTGGAGCCATCTCCACCACTGAAAGTATAGATGCAGTGACGACCAGAAGTGGAGTGAACACAGAATTAGTGTTGGGAATACCTCCATCTACCAGATATGTAAGACCACAAAGAAGAGCCCCTACTCAGCAAACTGTTAGGCAAGAGGCTATATCAGAGGAGAAGACAACCGAGCCAGAAAAGATAGAACTGCTTGTTGTCGAATCTGACAACACTGCAGTAAAACCTTCAACAATGAAGCCCTGTATTCAGAAAATCCCATTTCCTGAAAGATTGGAGAAAACAAAAGACGAAAAGTAGTATGCTAAGTTCTTAGAGACAATGAAGGAAGTCCAAATCACAATGCCTATCCTTGATGCAGAATTACACATACCTTTGTATGCAAAAAAAATTAAAGACCTGATCACAAAGAACAGAAACTTGGAAGATCCTGAGATTGTTGCTTTGACAGAGGACTGTAGTGCTATCATACTGAATTATATGCCCAAGAAGCTTGGTGACCCAGGAAGTTTTAGCATCCCTTGTGTTGTAGGAAAGAGAACATTCACATCATTATGTGATTTGGGTTCATCAATAAGTGTCTTATCCTTGGCTGTCAGTCAAATTTTGCAGTTAGGAGTTCGGAAACCTACATCAATGACTCTACAGTTAGTTGACATAAATCTAAGAAAACCATCTGGGATTCTAGAAGATGTTCCTGTACAAGTTGGAAATTTTGCATATCCATTACATTTTGTGGTATGGGAGATGGGATACAACTCTGAATCCATGATTCTAGGCAGACCATTCTTGGTAACAGCTAGAGCAATAATTGATGTAAAAGGTGGAACCTTGAAGTTGCAATTTGGCTCTGAAGAGGCTGAGGTCAGCATGAAGCATGCTTCTCACCTGCCAAATATACTTGAAAAATGCCAGTCTATTGATGTGATAGACCAAAGTGTGATGGAAACACAATAGGAAACACCATCAGAAGAAGCTGAAGCACAAGTTTCTGTGACAACAGATAATTTAAATCACCAGGAGCTCTGTGGAATATCCCTGTGTAATAAAGATTGAGATGCTATAGGAAGTCAAAATCATATATCAACTCACAATTCAATAGTGGAGTTGAAAGAGCTACCATCTCATCTCAAGTACATGTTCTTGGAGAGAGAGATGATACATCCAGTTATAATCAGTTCAGCCCTTGATAGTGAGCAGGAAGAGAGCTTGTTGGCAGTCCTAAGGTTGTACAAGAATGTGACTGGATATTCCATTGATGATATCAGAGGAATAAATGAAAAGGCTTGCTCTCATAGGATACACTTAGAAGAAGGAAGTAAACCAACAAGAGAGGGACAAAGAAGACTGAACATTGCAATGCAAGAAGTGGTTAAAAAGAAAATTCTGAAATTGCGTAAGACAGAAATGATTTACCCCATCTCTGACAGTGAATGGGTACATATACACATTGTGCATAAGAAAGGAGGCTATACAGTGGTAGAAAATGAGGAAGGAAGATTGCTGACCACTAGACCTGTCACCGGTTGTAGAGTGGTCAATGACTTCAGAAAACTGAACAAGGCAACTAGGAAAGATCACTTCCCTTTGCCATTTATAGATCAGATGTTAGAAAGGCTGGCTAGACACAAATTCTATTGCTACCTTGATGGATATTCTGGATTTCTTCAAATACCCATCCATCCAGACGATCAATACAAGACAACATTCACATGTCCATATGGAACATTTGCTTATAAGAGATTACCATTTGGGTTATGCAATGCTCCTGGTACCTTTCAGAGATGTATGATGTCCATATTCTCTGAGCACATTGAAAAGATAATGGAGGTATTCATGGATGACTTTATAGTTTATGGAAAAGACTTCAACACTTGCTTGGAAAATCTGACAACAATGCACATAGATGCTCTGAACAAAATTTGATTCTAAACTGGGAGAAGTGTCATTTCTTGTTAACTTAAGGCATTGTGCTAGGTCATTTGGTATCTGCTAGAGGAATAGAAGTGGAAAAAGCAAAGTTTGATGTAATTGCTAAGTTACCTCCCCCTAAAAATATTAATGGAATACAGAGTTTCCTAGGACATGCTGGTTTTTACAGAAGATTCATCAAAGATTACTCTCAAATTGCAAAGCCTCTCACACACCTACTGAATCAAAATGTAATATTTTCTTTTGATGAAGCATGTATGCAAGGCTTCAATGGACTGAAAGAAGCTCTGATTACAGCCCCAATAGTGCAGCCACCTGATTGGACAGTGCCATTTGAGCTGATGTGTGACGCAAGTGATTTTGCAGTAGGAGCAGTACTTGGTCAGAGAATAGAAAAAGTTGTACATGTGATATACTATGCAAGCATAACACTAGATGATGCTCAGATTAATTACACAACCACAGAGAAGGAATCACTAGCAGTAGTGTTTGCATTTGATAAGTTCAGACCTTATCTTGTTGGACACAAGTGTGTTGTCTACACAGATCATGCAGCAATAAGATACTTGGTACGTAAGAAGGATGCAAAGCCAAGGCTCATCAGATGGATTCTCTTGCTGCAAGAATTTAATATTGAAAGAAAATACAAAAAGGGATCTGAGACCTCAGTAGCAGATCACTTATCAAGAATCATCTACACTGAAGGTAGAGAGATACAAGACATAATACCTGGTGATCAGTTGATGGCAGTAAATTCCAGTTCTCCCTTGTATGTAGATACTGTGAACTATCTGGTGTGTGGAATCATACCAACTGACATGTCATACCAGCAGAAGAAGAAGTTCATGCACGATGTCAAGAACAATTATTGGGATGAACCGTTCCTGTACAAGCATGGTCCAGATGGTATTATGAGAAGATGTGTGCCAGCTGATGAAATTAGTGAAGTTATGTATCAATGCCATGCAGACATGTATGGAGGCCATGCTGGAGAAATGAAGACCCAGGAAAAAAAATTGCAAGTTGGATTCTATTGGCCTAATATTTTCAGAGATGTGCATGATTACATCCAAAAGTGTGATCCTTCTCAGAGATCTGGAAAATTTTCAATGATGAATGAAATGCCCCAGAAAGGAATTCTTGAGGTTGAACTATTTGATGTATGTGGGGTAGATTTTGTTGGTCCTTTACCATCACCAAATGGATACAAGCATATACTTGCAGCAGTGGACTATGTGTCCAAATGGTTCGAAGCAATACCCACTGTTATTGCTGATTCCAAGGCGGTATGCAAATTCTTCAGAACAATCATATTACCAAGATTTGGTGTGCCAAGAGTGGTAATCAGTGATGGTGGAGCTCATTTCAACAATGGTCAGTTTGAGAAGCTCTTGAACAAGTATGGTTTGAGAAATCATAGAGTAACTACACCTTATCACCCTCAAGCCAATGGACAAGTTGAGCTGTCAAACAGAGAAGTGAAACAAATTCTGGAGAAAGTTGTTTCTAAGTCAAGGGGGGATTGGTCAATAAAATTGCCAGATAGCTTATGGGCTTACAGAACATGATATAAAACACCTACTGGTTTGTCACCTTTCAGGCTTGTCTATGGAAAAGCATGTCATTTACCTGTTGAGTTAGACCATAGAGCACAGTGGGCAATAAGGAAGCTTAACATGGATTTAGTCAAAGCTGGAACTGCAAGAAAGCTACAGATGTGTGAGCTACAAGAACTGAGAAATCATGCTTATGAAAGCTCAAAGATTTACAAGGACAAGACTAAGAAATGGCATGAGAAGCACATTCTTAGAAAAGAATCAAAGTTTGACAGGCAGTGTTGGTATATGACTCCAAACTGCACCTTTTCTCTAGGAAATTCAAGTCCAGATGGTTTGCCCTTGTGTTATGAAGAGAGACCTTGGACATGGTGCTTTTGAAGTGCATATTGCTATAGAAGTACTTTTAAAGTGAATGGTCAGGGATTGAAGCATTACAGAGCCGGAGAGCATTTGAACACTTGAGAAAGTGAACAAACTAATGATGAAGAAGCTGAGGATGACATCAATGCATCCTCTCCAGCCAAGGACCTGTGAAGAAATTACAGTCAGGCTCATGACTATAAACAAGCGCTCATCAAGAGACAACCTGGTACTTGTGTACATTATTTGCATGTTCCTTCATTTTTCTTGTTAATTTTTGTTTGTGTTGTGTATTTGTGTTTGTTTCTTGGATTTCAAATAAAAGGAAGTAGAGAGAGAGCTTTAGCTGGGATATCATGAAGAAGGAAGAAGAAGTAAACACCAGGTGGATACTTTCCAATATTTTATTACCTATTCACAACATGAACATTATTTGTAAGGACCCTTTGAAACAAGTCCGAGATTTCCACGTTATGTAAAAGATCACGATCCTAATGATCAGTGCATCGCAATCACATAACCAACATTGGTATCAAAGAGTTCCATAGTTCAAGTCGTACAAATAAAAGTCTTACAACACATAAATGGTCATACGACCAAGGCTACAAACCTCATCACGCAGGACGGAATTAAACTAAGATAGCGGAAGCTCGTGGCTAGCGTCGGCCCTTGACATCTCCGAACGCTGACCCCACAAATGCAGTTGACCGGTGACAACTAAGTGGCGAAGTCGTCGTCATACGCCTCCTCCTCGACATAAGCCTCATCATTGTAATATGGACATTTGAATATCCAGGGACAAAATGAGTACAATTACGTACTCGCAGGACCACCTCTAAATTTTCTGTTTTTCATGGAGATGCAATTAAAGCATTTTCAAAAACTAGGATAGCTTCTATATAAAACTATAGGTCTTAATTTTCGAACACCATGATTCCAGACATAGAGTATACGACATCTCTATATCTTTGTTGAAGAAAAACATTTAGAGATAGAATTCTCTTCTCTTAGATATAGCAAGGACATATCTAAGTACAGAAAATTCGTTTGTAAAACCTTTAAAAACACTAGGATGGGGATACCCCATTTTACTGACTTGAAATCGGACTGGTTGTCTCCCCGAGATCAACCATCCTCACCCAAATTCCGTACCTCCCAGGTACCTCCTAGTTTCACCGAAAACACTTTTCTTGAAAACAACTTCTTTCTCCAAGGCGTCCAGTGTGGCCTTTCCAACCGTCCATGACCGCGGACGTGGCTATTCGAATAGGTTTACACTCTGCAGAGGTTGCACACTTTACCCACACCTATCGGTCATTCCGCCGTGTCTGCCACGGCCAATCATACGACAGTATGCGGGAGTCCGGATAACCAGATCAAAGCTTTCCACTATGTCCACCCTAGTACCGGGCCTCCCGGTAGGTTGGTTCTCCTCGGCACCTTGTGCTCTACTAGACCTTCTGGTCTTTCCTCGGGACGCCACACCGCCACGTCAGGAGACCCGCCGTAATCGTCCGGCTGCTGGTCGTCAGCAGTCTATTGTCTCATCCGGACGACAACCCGGCTTCGAGGGCTCAGCCCTCATAGAAAGTGTGAGAGCTCCAATACTAAAACAAACAAGCTTCCGGCTAAGCCCTACCCATGTCAGGTAGTGTAGTTGCACGGGTTAATTGTTCGGGAGGCAGTAGGGACTTCAAAATTAAACCTCCATCTTCGACTGCTCCCAGCAGCTCGGGTTTTCGCAACATCTCGGGTTTTCATAAAGCATTTCTTTCTCGCTGATTGCTCCCAGCAACTCAGGTTTTCCTCCCTAAAACAGTTTTATCAAATAGGTTCCCATCCTATAGTTTTGAGGTAAAGAAATAAGAATATACTACTAGATAACTTAATCTTCTTGATGGAGCCTTCAACAACAAGGCTTATCAAGTGAAAACTTATTTTGTAACACCTATAGTATTCTAGTAGATAAATTTGGCCAAACAATATTTGGTAAAATAGTTTTCGGGTGGCAGGGTGCCACAAAAGAAGTGAAACATGCATCATTTTATTTTGAAGACAAAACAATGCTTGATAAAATAGTAGGATTTATTATAGTGGTGAGGTGGGTTTGCCTTGCTCAAAGTAATGTCCCTGGTCTTGCTCTTCTTCGAAGGTGTGCTCAGCTACCACGTTCAGCTCTTCCTCTGCTTGCGGATCTACCGTAACATGAAAATAAACGAGACTAGTGTGAATCCTAAAATGCGAGTTGACAACAATCTAAAGTAAAGAAACAGACACCAAGGATAACAAAACAGAATACTCCATAGGAGGAATTCACCTAGTCATCAACACAATTACAAATAGAACGCACCAACCATATAGTGTTACACTATGACATGAAATGGAGTATGCTAACAACACACAAGGAATACCATTAAACTATTAATGTTTTAAGAGGCAAGTGTAAGGGTTTAGTTTAGTTCCTGGATTACAAGGTTGACAAGATTTAGACTCAAGCTTGCTTTTATCTAAAAACATGAAATACAAGTATTTAATTTAAATAGTCATTATGGTGCAATTTCAATGAAAAAGGCATATCTTTTGGGTACTGTCCAAAAAGGGAAACCCTTGTACCACAGTACTCCTGGGTACTATAGAAAACTCTGGAAATTGATTGTGCACTAAAAACTACTTCCAAACAGAAGCTAAAAATCAACCAATAGCTACTGATGTCCAAACCAAAAAGGTTATAGTTCCTGTTTTACAGATCTCCTGAATGCAAAGTTAATTTCCTTGGAAAGATATGAATTTTATCTTTCAGTAAAAATTTGATTCACCTAATTTGGATAATCTTCATAGTACAGAGAAAATATAAATTATTTTGGTAAACTTTTGACCATTATTTATGTACAGAGAAAATATAAATTATTTTGGTGCCAAACTAGTGTGGCATGTTAGATAAAACTTGTGGTTACTCCACAAAAATACACCAAAAAGATTTGCATAGACAGAGGTACCTCACACAATCAAAACTAGACAAACATTATTTTCAGAGAATCTGAACACACATTTTATGATGAATAACCTTATGTTTTAAGTAATTTATTTACCATGCATAAAAAATATACTTGAAAATTCTACCCTTATAGGATATCAAACCTAGCACTCATATCTATCAACTCCAATTGGATTTACCCCTGAAAGTATTTTAATTATAGAATTAAATATCATCAAATACCTTCTGACATCTTTCTTAGACAGGATAAATCTTTGGTTACAAAAATCTCCTGCATGCATGACTGATAGATCGAGGTAGGAATTTTGATAGGCTTTCCAGAGAATCATGGTTTGCATGATTTGAATTTATAAAACTCAAGTGTGACATCCCTTTATAATGTTTAAAAATCACTAAAATTTAAAACTTTTGTTTTATTAAATTAAAATATTAAAATGCATAAGAAAACCAACTATAAAAGACTTCAAGCATATTGAAAAGTTTAATAATTCAAATATCTCAGTTTATCATTATTTTCAAAAGTTGTTTCAAGTTAAACATTTTATTATCCATTGTATTTCTTAAAACCTCAATATCTAATTTGACAAATGTGTTACAAACTTTCAAACAATTTTATTGAAATAAAATTAGTTTCCTTATAAGAAAATGATTTCAACCACTTAGCCATATCTATTTATAAATTCAAGACTATTTAAAATGGTATAATTGCCTAATATTTTTCATTCTTTACCTGAGTTTAAAACCTAGTTTTGGAAATTACAAGTCCATAGTTTATAACTTTAAAAACTCAAAGATTTTATAATTAATGAATTATCTAAAAAGGCATTTCATTAACTTAAATTACTTTCATTAATTTTCAAAACATGAAATTAATTTCATCAATGTATTCAATATAAGAAATGAAATAAATCTCTAATCTTTTCCAAAGATATTTTATGGGGTTCCAAATGATTTATCATAATCTAAAACTTAATGGTGCACAAAATATTAGTAATTAAAAATGAATACAGTACATTTTCTATTTTCATTTCAAATAGATGTGTTATGTTATTTAATATAGTACTAAAGCCCAAAATGTTTTCAATATTAAAAAATGAGTTTAATTAACTTAGTTTTAAACTTATATAAGTGTTGTATTTTATAAATCTTATTTAGCCAAAAATAAAATTATTTAAATCCTATTTTCAAATTTAACATAAAGTGTCAAATTTGTATTTAATAAATATTTCCAAATTATTATTTTTGAAAAGTATTCAAAACATGACCACAACTGGTTTAACACAAAGATATTAATTTTACAAATGTTTAGAAATTTATTTGACTTCATTTGGACACTTAAATCAAAAGATATGAATTAAATAGGAAAATCAGAAAAAGAAAATACCTGCTGACGTCATCGATGACGTCATCTCATCTTCAACCTCTAGCGAACTTTCCACACCGATTCCTCCTTCCAAATTTGACGCGATTCGTGTGGGATTTGTTTCCCTCTCCTGCCCTATATAATCCCTAGCCCCTGCCGCATCTTTCCCCTCTCTAACCCTAGCTCAAGGTGCCCCCAGGCTGCCGGAAAAGCTCGCCGGAGTTCACCTCCTCCGCCGCCGTGTTCCTCACGATTCCGTCACGGTGAGACCTCCCCCGAGCCCCTGGTACTCTCCACTCCCTCTGCCGTCTTCGTGCGTATCTCCTAAAGCCCGAGTTTGAATTTTTCGTGCCGTAATTTGAGCACCTCGTGCACGACCGATGCTCGCCGGAGTAACCGCAGCTCCGTCCGTGCCTCCACGCCGCTCCAGGACGAACGGGAAGACGTCATCGCCTCCATCGCCTTCCCCGCGACACGCCACGTCCGGAGCTGCCCTCCGCGCACACACGATGTACCCAGGTTCGGGGCCCTCGTGGGGAGGTAACACCCCTACTCCTGCCTTTCCTCTCAATATAAGTGTGGAACAAGATCTACAACATGCTCTTGGAGCTCTTTCGGTAAAGAACACGATGAACAAGATGAACTGGAGAGAGGGGGGAGTAAATGCACAAGGAGTAAATGAGACTATGGTTTTGGCCTCCAAGTTGGTCTCTCTTCCACAGGAGCAGTTATGGCGCCTTTAATAGAGTTGCGGCCGGGAGGGCCGGAAACCCTGATACGGGATGGCCCCACCGGACAGGCCTAACGGTTATGTCGACACTGGCTAGTGCGACCTAGCCGCCGAGCTATCCGGCATAGCCCTGCCGTCATCATTCCGGCAAGGACAGCAGGCGCCGTCCTGGAACATCATTGTCCCTCTGTCAGAGACAAGACATGTCTTTGCCCATCCCGAGTAGCCTTTTCCGGATTGCCGGGCTAGGCATGTCCGATCTTGTCGTACCGTTATTGTACCGGCTGACACGCTCCCGTGTCAGGCGGGAGGTGACCATGCTTCCGTGTCAGGGGGAATGGGACTTCCCCCCGTGCCAGGCGGGAAAGCCTGCTCCGGACCGTTGACGTCCCACCGGCATCTCCCATGCCGGCTACCTCCTTGCTCAATCCTGTAAGTGTTCCCTGCACACATTGAACAACCTGCAAGGACCGAGATTTACATGTTGGTTAGCCTGTACCCGGGGAGCGAGCTTGGACCCTTCTCACCTACCCGGGGAGTCTATCCGGTTCATCCGGGATCTTCTCCACCGAGGAGTTTACCCGGAGCCTCCGATCGACTGTGAGATCCGAGATCCTTCCCGGATGTACCCGAGTAGTACTTAGGATGTGTGGCTCTAGGCCTAGCCTCCCAAAGATGTCTTGGGCTGCTACCATAGACATCTTCGAGAAGCTAGTTCTTAGAGGAACCATCCGCTTGGACTTATGCCGCTCTGAGGGCCTGGGGGGGCTATTTATAGTCTCCAGGGATGACCATTGCTTCCCCCAAGAGACACCTTGAGCTTAACCAGCTCCGAAAGGTCAAGTTATCCCTTCAGTGCACCAAAGGATGGCCCTTGCACTCTCCACAGGTCAAGCACTGTTGCCATATTGCAGAATTGTGCCGGGATCTGCCCTACCCGGGGGGCAGCCCCCCGACAGGCTGAGTACGGTGCCAGTGCCTCAAATGACACACCAGCAGCACTGCAAAATCCAAGAGCCCGAGCTCTAGCTGGAGGGCAAGATCCCACAAACACGCCATCTCTACAGAGGACCTTGGTACTTACTCTCCTCGCAAGGAACGCCTGAGGGGACCTATAAGCGCGCACGAGTCCCTTGAACCGTGTTCCAGCGTTTAGGTTTGCCCCTCTAACATCTACAGGGAAAAATCCCCCCACAAGCCAGAAGAGGCATCCAGGAGCGACCCCTCAAGTGGGCAACCTCGCCAGGCGAAAAGCCTCTGCAGGGCGAAAACCTCGAGAAGCTAAGTCTCGCACCCACGCCTTAAGAGCGTTTTCTCCCCCTAGCGCACGTTTGCCCCTCGAGCGACTTCTCTTTCCCTTACGCTTCATGGACTACTCGAACGTCTGAGGGGGGCACTTGAGCATCGCGACTCAGGGCTCTTACCTCTCCTAGGCCTAAACTCCCCCCGGCCTTGCGGAGTCATTGCTCCTGCATACCGAAGTGGCGGAGTCATGGAACAAAGAGATGGGACCTACCGACGCAGAGAACAAATAGACATGAAGATGATTCCAAAGAGACCTTACGGGGGGGCAGACAAGCTCGAATTAAACAGCATTAAAGAGTATATTACAGGCCAAAGGTCTTAAGAAATCTAAACACACAACTGTTTCAGATACAAGCGCTCGCAGGCGCAATAAGGAAAGGCTCAGGGGGAAGCAGCGCCGCCTTGGTCCTCCTCCGCGGCACCCTCTTCAGCCTCGGCAGAGCAGGCCTCCTCCTCGCTGTCTTCAGCCACAGCCTCCACGCGCCTGAAGCGGTTGCAGAAGGCGTCAACTTGCTCGCGGAGGGAACCGGAGACCCGTTGCGCGTCCTCGCCTTGAGCAGCCTCTGTCACGGAGGAGAGGTCGAACCCTGGCGTGAGGAGCCTGAGGTTGGTGAAGATGCAATCAACAACCACCCCTAGGAGCTGCCGGCTCTCGTCTTCGATCATCTCGCGAAGCTCGGCGACGGGACCCTCGAGCGCCTCGAAGAGCTGGTCGAAGTAGACCAGGTACATGGCAGCATCTCCGCCGCCTCGAACGTCAGTGTGCGGCGCGTTTGCGTCGAGCTGCGTGGCGAGCTCGTTGCCACGAACGACCAACGCCTCAAACATGTGCTCGCGCTGCTTCGAGTGCGCGCGAGCCGTAGTGGCAGAGTCTGAGGCCTCCGCCGCCCGCTGCATCGCCGGGGCCACTTGCTCCTCCACGTCCTTGGCCAAGGAGTTGAGGTTGTGGACAGCCTCGGTGCGAGCCTCCTCCGCTCGGCGACGGCCATCCTTGGCGCGCTTGAGGCGAGCCTCCAGCTTGGAGTTGGCCCTCTCGAGCTCGGCGATCCGCCGAGCATCCGTGGCGTGCTTGACCTTGAAGCAGTCCTCCTGCGTCTGGGCCAGGTCGCGGTACTTCTGAGAAGTGGACTTGCGGAATTGCTTCTCGCGCTCCACGAGGGCGTCATCGGCCTCCTTCTTCTTCTCGGCGAAATGTCGCTCGAAGCGCTCGTAAGCTATCTTCTGGGCAGCGACGTTTTCGTCGTACTTCAAGGTCGCCTTGGCCAGGTCTACTTTGCGCTCCTCATGGGCCTCGCGTTGGGCGACCAGGTCCTTCTGCGCCTGAAGGCGCTACTCCTCGCGCTGTTGCAGCTCCTTCTCCTTGAGGGCCAGCTGCCGCTCACGCTCGGCAAAACCCTTGCGGTCTTCCTCCAGAGCGACCTGCGCGACCTGATGGGCGGAGAGCAGCTGGGTCTCCAGCTGGCCCAACTCGCGGCGCTTCTGCGCCAGCGAGCCCTCCATCGTCTCGCGCTCCGCCTTGACCTGGCGCAGGAGCTCTTCTGCGGCGTCACGTTCCGCTTGGAGGGGCTCGAGGAGCTCTGCGGCGTCACGGACGGCCCCCTCGCGGACTTCCTTGGCAAAGTGGGTGGCCTCCTCACGCGCGGCTTGCAGCGCCGCATCCTCCAGCCGGCGCGCTTCGACCGCCGCGTGGAAGGATGTCCACGACTTCGCCAGCTCCTCCTGCTGCTGAGCGAGCCATATGTCCCCGAGGGCGAGGTGCGTCTCCAAGCCTTCCAAGGACTCCCTTACAAGGCTGAAGGCGACCTCGCGGCGCCCCGCGCTCCAGTCCCAACCGCAAAGGACTAGCTCCTGGCTCGTGGAGGTCACGGCCCCAGCGACGGGTCTCACGGGCCCGGCCTTGCGGAAAGCTTGGGGGCTAGTGTGAGCTTCGCTTGCGCCCGCGCCGGCATCCTCTTCCAGCCCTGTAGCTGGGGGGCGTTCCTCGGTCACAGCTTGACGAGGAGGCGAGAAAGCATCTCCCCCAGCAGGTTCGCCTGTGCCTGTTGCTGCCTCGCGTGCTTCCCTTGCAGGCAGCACGGGAGCAGTGGCCGCAGGTGGCGGGGTAGGCGCGCGCGGAGGCGTCAACACGCGCGGCGGCGTTGGTTTGCGCGGTGGAGTGGCCTCGCGCGGAGGCGTAGCCGCGGGAGGAGGAGTGGGAGCGTGAGGCGGCGCGGAAGTTGTCTCCTCCGAGCCTTCCACCACCAGAGGCTCGGGGGGCGGTGCAGGTGCCTCTGGGCGTGCCATGCCCTCCTCCACCTGAGGCCGTGCTGCCCCCGCCTGGGGCACAGCCGCCTCCGCTTGAGGCGCCCCCTCAAGGGGGCTCGTGGAGGCCGCCTCCGTAGGCCTCGCCGCCTCGTCAGCCGCGGCCCCTGCCGTGGCGCTCTTCACCTCAGATGCCTTGCGAAGCCGGCGGCGCTTCGCAGGTACAAGGTCACTGGCAAGAGCCCAAGAAAAGACTTCAGGAAAAAAGTAAAGCGAAAGTGAAAGCTAAAGACGAATGATCCAAAATTATGAGCACTAACCCTTCAGGGGGGCGCCAGCGTCGACCCACGCTAGGCATGGCGAGCGCCATGATAGGAAGGGCTTGGAAGCAGGCCTCGTAGGGGGTGCCTCCGCTTTCCTCTTGGAGGGGACGTCAGACGGCCTCGGCCCTGAGTGGTCCACGGCGGATTTGGTGCGAGGCCCGCGCCTTCCCGGAGAGGCCTCCGTGTTAGAGGCCTCCTCTTCCTCAACCTCTTCCTCCACGAGGCGCGAAGGTGCCACCACGAAGGCGTCTTCATCGCCTGACGAGATATCGCAAATCTCATCAGTAAATGGCCCAGCCCTCGAAGAGGAGACCTCCCCAGCCGCGGCCTCCTCCTCACCTTGGCCAGCTCCTGACGCCGAGGGAGAATCGGCCCCCTCCGCTCCCCGCACGACCGGCATCGACGCCTCAAGGTCCGCCTGGCCTATCGGGGTGAACGGAGGCATCCCCTCCCGGAGGTCCATGCGCTCTGTCAGATTGTATTGGTGAAGGGGTCGGAGCGCTGTTGGAAGCTCATCCACAGGAAGCACCGATGGATTGATGAAGAGCGCGGAGAGGGCGTTGTCGACGGTGTCCTTGTCGTTGCCCTCGACGTGGAGCCGCATCTTGTCCTTCGGCCCCGAGTACATCCACATGGGGACCAAATGTGCCTGGAGGGGCGCAATGCGGCGCGTCACGAAGTCCGCGACGATCATCTGCCCCTTGAGGCCATCCTCGCGGAGGAAGCTCAGGCGCCCCATCAAGCTCACGTTCCTGGCGCCGTCAAAGGTGCCCTTGCCACAGTGTGAGTTCTTCACCGGGGGCTCGTCGGGGACCTCGAGGAAGGCGCAGGGACGCTCCACCCCAACAAAAAACCACTTCTGGCGGAAGTCGTCTACCTTCTTCGTCACCAAAGTGATGGCCTTGCCCTCGCTCCAATACATGGGGATGTAGATGCTCCCCATGCCGTCGACGATGCGGAACGAGACGCACCCAGAGCGCTCGTTCTTCGCCGTGTTCCGGAGCGCGTAGAAGCATCGGAACAGCCCCACCATGGGCTCCAGGCCCAGGTACGCCTCGCAGAGGTAGGCGAAGATGGCGAGGATGAAGATGGAGTTGGGGTGCAGGTGCAGCAGCTGCACCTGGTAGAACGCCAGCACCGCCTCCAGGAACGGCGAGAAGGGCGGCACCAGTCCCGCAGCAAGGCAATGCTGGAAGACCGGGAAGAACCCGCGCGGGCGCTCCCCGTGCGCCGCGGGCTTCAGGGCAGTGGCGCCATGCTCGTTCATCCGGTCCACCACCAGGTACCGGACCTTGGCGAGCGCCTTCTCGTTGATGCGCACGCCCAGCAGCGCCGCGCCCACAACGGTCTCAGGGGCCTTCGCCTGGGAGGAAGACCCTGCGGCGGCCTTGCCCTTGCTCTTGAGTGGGCTCATCGTCGCGGAAGCGTAAGATTGGAGGAGTTGGAGAACAGAGATTCACAGGAGAGAGCGGAGGCGGAGAGCTCTGTAGAGCGGAAATTTCTGCGAGAAGATTTGGAAACGGTAACGGCTCCCTGCTGCCTCGCTCGGGCTTTATGTCACCTCGAGGAGCAGTTACCGGGACGTGGTGGGACCCCCCACGACTCACGCCCCGGATCGTGCGAGACCGTTATTCGTCCAAGTGTTGCGTGGCTCGGGCCGGCTTGGCACTAAGGGCCCACGACGCTTCGCCTGAGCCCGTGGACTCAGTCGTGCACATCATGGGGCCGTGGGCTATTGTCGGCCCAGTGGGAACTAGGGTATGGAGAGCCGATTCCCCCCAGGCCTCGCACGCTAGCCAGATAGACGAAACGACTAAGGACCAGGCATCACCGCCTGGCGGGACCCTCGAGAGGGAATTCCCCTCGAGGGCCTGAAGAGGAAACGAGGGCCTCAAGGGATCCCTCGCCTTAGGGGACCCTCCCGAGGCGCCAGCTCGCCTCGAGGCAGTCCCGCAGGAATCTCCCCTCAGGCCTCCCCGCGCCTGAAGGGAAACGTTGCGGCCAAGGAAGTACGACAAGACGCACATGGCCTCTTCCATGCCCACGTGGTGACGCAAGCACCCCCGTTGCCGTTTTGGTGATAAAGGGGTCAATAGAGCAGCTCTGCCTGCTGCGCAGATGCTAGGACCTTCTACTCTGACGATAAAGCGGGTGGACGGCGCAACCCTCCAAGGGAGAACATCATCGTGGGCTCCACCTCAGAGACTGCCCCTCTCTGCGGGCAGTACAGCGCGGTCGGCCGCCTGTCGGCCACCGCGCCCACCTTTATCAACAATGGACTGCGTCCATGGACGAACACGCCACGGTGGACTCAACTCCACCCTGCCTCTGCCATGTGGGAGCCACCTTGAAGGCCAAGCCGAAGGAGAGCGATAGAGGCGCCTATAAAAGGGAGAAGACATCCGTCGTAGCACCGGTCGACTCTTTGCGTGCTACAACTATTGTAAACCCTAGCAACACTTGTTATGGTAGCCTCTGGCTAGAGGAGGAAGAAGACGATCACTTCCCTCCACAGGCAAGAACTGCCTCAAGGGGGCCTCCGGCAAGCTCCATTGTACTGTAACCTCCATCATCTAATACAGACAAGCAGGAGTAGCGGTCTTACCTCCTCACGAGGGTCGTGAACCTAGGTAAGGGCCGATGTCTACCTCAGTCGTGTGCGTTTCTTCTTCGGGTCCGGCGAGCACCGTCGCGGGTTCCCTCGAGGGTCTAGACCTCCGCGTTCAATCCCCTTCACGAACTACACTTCAGGAAGTGACTACCCCCGATTCTTGGGATTCACAACCTGACAGAATCTGAGCCCATCATCGCTTCATCATACTCGCAGGGTCATCATTATCAACTACCATGACGTTCATGACGGGGTTGCCGTACAGTTCTGGAGCTGTATGCATCCTTGTTGACCTGCGAAGTATGGTAGTATCCTGTTTCGGAGTTTCATGATCTTGATTATCATTAGTTCCCTCTTCAACTGGTCAAGTCAACTCCGGAACAATTTCCGGCGCTGCGCTACTCGCCATTCCAAGACGAGAAGGTTCAATGACCTCGTAGAGTTCTACCTTCCTACTACTCACACCTTTTGAGAGAAACTCCTTCTCCAAAAAGGATCCGTTCTTGGCAACAAAAACTTTGCCTTCGGATCTGTGATAGAAGGTATACCCAATTGTTTCTTTAGGGTATCCTATGAAGACACATTTTTCCGCTTTGGGTTCGAGTTTATCAGGCTGAAGCTTCTTCACATAAACATCGCATCCCCAAACTTTTAGAAATGATAGCTTAGGTTTGTTTCCAAACCATAGTTCATACGGTGTCGTTTCAACGGATTTAGATGGAGCACTATTTAAAGTGAATGTAGTTGTCTCTATTGCATGACCCCAAAATGATAGTGGCAAATCTGTCGGAGACATCATAGACCGAACCATATCCAATAAAGTACGATTACGACGTTCGGATACACCATTATTCTGTGGTGTTCCGGCAGTAGTGAGTTGTGAAACTATTCCACATTCTTTCATATGTGTGCCAAACTCGTAACTCAAATATTCACCTCCACGATCGGATCGTAGAAATTTAATTTTTCTGTTACGATGGTTTTCAACTTCACTCTTAAATTCTTTGAACTTTTCGAACGTCTCAGACTTGTGTTTCATTAAGTAAATATACCCATATCTACTTAAATCATCAGTGAAGGTAACAAAATTACGATATCCACCGCGCGCCGACACACTCATTGGACCACACACATCGGTATGTATGATTTCCAATAAAGCCGTCGCCCGTTCTATCGTGCCGGAAAACAGGGTTCTAGTCATCTTGCCCATAAGGCATAGTTCACATGTTTCAAATGATTCATAATCAAGTGATTCTAGGAGTCCATCAGAATGGAGCTTCTTCATGCGCTTAACACCAATATGACCTAAGCGGCAATGCCACATGTATGCAGCAATATCATCATTCAACTTGATTCTTTTGGCATTCACATTATGAATCTGTGTATCATTACTATCAAGATTCAAAAGAAATAAACCATTCTTCATAGGTGTATGACCATAAAAGATATCATTCATATAAATAGAACATCCATTGTTCTCAGACTTAAATGAAAAACCGTTTTGCATTAAACAAGATCCCGATATAATGTTCATGCTCAACGCAGGCACCAAAAAACAATTATTTAGGTTCATCACTAATCCTGATGGTAGATGAAGAGGTAACGTCCCGACAGGGATCACATCAACCTTTTATCCATTGCCGACGCGCATCGTCACCTCATCCTTTGCTAGTTGTCGCCTATTCCGTAGTTCCTGTTTCGAGTTACATATGTTAGCAACCGAACTAGTATCAAATACCCAGGCACTACTGCGATTACTAGTAAGGTACACATCAATAACATGTATATCACATATACCTTTGTTCACTTTGCCGGCCTTCTTATCCGCCAAATATTTGGGGCAGTTACGCTTCCAGTGCCCAGTGCCCTTGCAATAAAAGCACTCAGTGTCAGGCTTAGGGTCAGCCTTGGTCTTTTTCTCAGGTGCGGCAACAGTTTTGCCGCCCTTCTTGAAATTACCCTTTGGCTTGCCTTTCTTGAAAATAGTGGTTTTATTGATCATCAACACTTGATGCTCCTTTTTGATCTCCACTTCAGCAGTTTTGAGCATTGACAAAATCTCGGTTAGAGTCTTCTTCATGCCTTGCATATTGTAGTTCACCACAAAGTTCTTGTAACTTGGTGGGAGTGATTGGAGAACACGATGAATTCCTAGCTCATTGGGGATCGATATACCCAGGGCTATGAGCTTATCGGCGTACCCAGACATTTTGAGTACGTGCTCGCTAACGGAGCTGTTCTCTTCCATCATGCAGCTAAAGAACTTTTCTGAAGCATCATAATTCTCTACGGCAGCATGGGTATCGAAAATCATTTTCAATTCTCCCATTGTATCAAAAGCGGTGCTGTTCTCGAAACGTTTTCGCAGCTCCGGCTCTAAACCATACATAATGCCGCGGTGAACTACACTGTGGTCCTCCTTCTGAGTCAGGAAAACATTTTTCACATCATCGGGAGCGTCATCAGCGGGTGGGGCACCTAGCGATGCATCAAGCACATAGAGCTTTTGACACGCTGTGAGGAGACTCCTCGGGTTAAGTGCCCAATTGGTGAAGTTGCTTCCATTGTTTGCTAGTTTCTCTTTCTCCATGAACATATTGAAATTGAAAGCAGGTGGTGCCATGATCTACAACATATTTGCAAAGACTATTTAGACTAAGATTGTGATAAATTAAGTTCAAGTTAATTAAAAATTATTACGTGAACTCCCACTCAAAAACAACATCCCTCTAGTCGTTTTAGTGATTACACAAACCAAATTCACTACACCAATAACCGATCATCACGAGAGATGGTGCAGCTGCAAAGGCCAACATCGACATATTCATCATATCAACTATATGACTCATGCTTTACCTTTCGGTTACGTGGTCCGAGACCATGTATGTACATGCTAGGCTCACCAAGTAAAACCATAGTATTTGCGTGTGTAAATCTGGCTTACACCCGTTGTATGCGAACGTTGAGTCTATCAGACCCAATCATCACGTGGTACATCGAAACGACGAACTTTCTTAACGGTCCATACTAAGGAAGAACACATTATTATCTTGATATTAACTGTGAGAGGGATCATCTTATAATGCTACCGTCGCGATCTAAGCAAAGATCTAAGCAAAATAAGATGCATAAAAGGATTAACATCACATGCATGGATAATGTGATATGATATGGTCCTTCTTGCACTTGATCTCCATCTTGTGCATCTTGGTATGATCTCCATTATTCCACCGGCGTGGCACCAAGGTCCATGGCGCCTCCTTCTTGATTGTCCTCCAAATTTACAACATATCATCTGGATATGATATTTAGCACGCACGCCATAAATTAAAAAAAGACAACCATTTGGCTCCTGCCGATTTGTCATAATTTACAAAAGGTGTCATCTCATACATCAAATTTGTAACTTTGAACATATCACATCACATGCCCTGCAAAAACAAGTTAGACGTCCTCTAATTTATTTTTGCATATTTTATGTGGCTAAGGGCTTTCGAAGATAGAACTGTTCTTAACTACGAACATGAAACCACAACGGTGATGAAAATATTATTAGCAACCTATTCTATTTTATATTTTAACTATAGTAGGGGAGACAGACACCCGCAAAGCCACTTATGCAAAACAAGTTGCATGTCAGTCGTGGAACAAGTCTCATGTGCGTGGACATGTAAGGTTAGTCCGGGCCGCTTCATCTTACTATGCCACTAAGATACAAAATATGCAAAGGAAGCAATACCATGATCATCAACGCCCACATACACATATGTGTTCTACCCGTACAATGCATCTACGCATAGACACGACTCTGATACCACTGATTGGTTCGTAGCATAGAAAAAAAAAATCCTACGGTGAGAACAAACCAACAAGCCAATATCTAATCTAGGAGATGCTCGTAACGAGTGGAACATATTCCAAGAGAAACTCACCCTCGAAGACCGTAAACGTTTCGAGAATAATTCTCGTGGATGACGTAGTCGTTCACTTGCCGATCTCAAGATCGTGAAGATGTGCGCTGCAACGGGCAGCGCCTCTCTACTCGATCACACGTACGGCTTGATGATGACTTCCGTTCCCTCGATCCAGCGAGGCAGCGGAAGTAGTAGAACCACCAAGGAACTCCAACAGCACGACGGCGTGGTGTGGTGGAGAACTAAATGGCCATGGCTTCGCCAAGCGGATGGCCAGAGGTTGAGCAGCGGGAGGAGGGAGAGAGGATCAAGTGTGTCCTCAAAAGGGAGCTCCCACCCCGGAAGTTCCCCCACCCCTCCATATATAGGAGAGGGGTGAGGTTGGGTCGTTGCCCCAAGGGGTGACTCCACTTCTTCCCTCTTGATGTGAGTGGAGCATCCACTCATACCCACTCATTCTCTTTTAATCTCCACTAAAAAATCCCAAGGGTTTTTCTTTATTAAATAAAACAATTTATTTCTTTTTTAATATTTGTTAATTCTATTAACAAACATTAACACTTACCCCCTTGGTTCATCTGTTAATTATATTAACAACCACTGTCAACTATTGACAATTAACCCCTTGAACTATTTCAATATTACCCAAAACAATTTCGGTGCTGTCCAAACTTTTCTCCGAAATTCCGTGTCTACCCAAAAGCGTCGACAAACCTTAAGTGTGTCACCCTACGGTTCGTGAATAATGTAGACATGATCGAGACACCTCTCCGATCAATAGTCAACAGCGGGATCTGGAGATCCGTAATGACTCCTACATATTCGACGATGAATCTTGTGATCGTGTGAACCGAAAACGTAATAACCAATTCCTTTTGTCTCGCGATATTTTACTTGTCCGAGATCCGATCATTGATATCATCTATACCTTGTTCGATCTCGTTCCCGACAAGTACTCTTTACTCGTTCTGTGATATGACATCCTTGTGACCTAGTCACGTGCTTGCAAGCGGTGTCGATGTGATATCACCGAGAGGGCCCAGAGTATATCTCTCTATCATCTGGATGGACAAATCCCACTTCTTGATCCATGAGACTCAACTAATACTTTCGGAATACCCAACGCCACCTTTATAGTCACTCTGTTACGGTGTGACGTTTGATGTCATCAAAGCATTCTTCCGGTGTTAGTGATTGACATGATCACATGGTCTAAGGATTAGGGTTACTTTGTCTGCTTAGTACAACAATATAAACTTAATGACTTGATCGTATTGCTATACTTAATTTGGGTGTGTTCATCATATAATTCTCCTAATGACGTGATCCCATTATTAACAACATCCAATGTTCATGATCAGGAAACCTTGAGCATCAATTAATCAACGACCTAGTTAAACGGGAGGCATTACTAGGAACTCTAATTTGTTCATTAGTCACACATGTATTAATGTTTCCGATTAATACAATTCTAGCATGAGAAATAAACATTTATCATAAACATGGAATAAGATAAAAACCACTTTATTATTGCCTCTCGGGCATATTCCTTTCAGCTCGATCTTTCGATCTTTCCGTGTTCCGAGTCCATATCTGCATATGCTAGGATCGCCAATCAAACCTCAAAGACACTGCGCGTGCAACATGGCTTACACCCACTGTACGCAAACGACGATATGTCTGACACCCGATCGTCATGGCCTGCCTTATAACTTAGAACTTTCTTGGTAGTGTGCAACGAGGGAGAACACACTTTTGGTATTTGTTAGGGATCATCCTATTTAAGACGATACCGTTGTATATCTAACATATAAGCAATCAACAGGATGCACACACAACAACACAATATCAACATAAAGTAATGACGTGCGATGTGACATGGTCGATGCGCCTGGACCTCCATGGCGCCATGAGCCTGGCCCCGGGCGCCCCGGCATGGCTCTGAGTCTACGGTGCCCTCCATTGCCTCCGACAGTACGAGTAATATAAAACTTACCGTAACCATGTCACATAAAATAACGCCTCTACAAAACAAAGTTAGACCCTCTACCTTTCTTTAGTTTTGCATGTTTTGCGTGGCATATAGGCTTATTCGTAAGAGAACCGTTTCCCTACCTATGAACTTTGAACCACAACGTCGATCGTATAATTGCATGTTTAAGCATCCCTTTCGGCCCCTCCATTGAAAATGCTTTGCCGACTAAAGGGAGAGAAACAAACACCCGCCAGCCACAGATACGGTACAAGCCGTATGTCAGTAGTGGAACCAGTCTCGCATAAGCGTACGTGTAAAGTCGGTCCAGACCGCTTCATCAACTCAATACCAAAGGCATTGCAAGTGCATGCTAGAGGGGAGCAAATATAAGAAAGACGTCCTCATTCAACATGAGTTCTAACCGTACCAGCAGTACTACGCATAGATCGGCTCTGGTACCACTGAAGGGGTTCCGGTGCAGAAAACAATAATTTTTCTAGCGTACGAACGCTCGAACTAGCCATGATCTATCTATCTAGTACATGTGATAACGGTAGCGGAACGGGTCACATTACCTCCATGTAGACCGATAGCGGGGATTATGCTCCCGCACAATCGTTGACAATGAAGTCGTACATAGCCGACCTCGAGGTCGCAGAGAACTTGCCGTGACGATGTAGACGATGACGCAGGGGTGTCGACGATGACCTGCGTCGACGGGCGTCGAGCGGAAGATGGCGAGGCGCCGACGACTCGGTGGGTGGCGCCGGCGGCAGGGCTGCTAGGTGGGCGAGACGACGTCGCCTAGTCTCCTCAAATGTGTCGCCTCCGAGCACTCGCAAACATACGGAGCTTAACAACAACCCCCGGTCACTCAGATCCAGCTGGGATCGCTAATTTTTCTGTTACGATGGTTTTCAACTTCACTCTTAAATTCTTTGAACTTTTCGAACGTCTCAGACTTGTGTTTCATTAAGTAAATATACCCATATCTACTTAAATCATCAGTGAAGGTAACAAAATTACGATATCCACCGCGCGCCGACACACTCATTGGACCACACACATCGGTATGTATGATTTCCAATAAATCCGTCGCCCGTTCCATCGTGCCGGAAAATAGGGTTCTAGTCATCTTGCCCATAAGGCATGGTTCACATGTTTCAAATGATTCATAATCAAGTGTTTCTAGGAGTCCATCAGAATGGAGCTTCTTCATGCGCTTAACACCAATATGACCTAAGCGGCAATGCCACATGTATGCAGCAATATCATCATTCAACTTGATTCTTTTGGCATTCACATTATGAATCTGTGTATCATTACTATCAAGATTCAAAAGAAATAAACCATTCTTCATAGGTGCATGACCATAAAAGATATCATTCATATAAATAGAACATCCATTGTTCTCACACTTAAATGAAAAACCGTTTTGCATTAAACAAGATCCCGATATAATGTTCATGCTCAACGCAGGCACCAAAAAACAATTATTTAGGTTCATCACTAATCCTGATGGTAGATGAAGAGGTAACGTCCCGACAGGGATCACATCAACCTTTTATCCATTGCCGACGCGCATCGTCACCTCATCCTTTGCTAGTTGTCGCCTATTCCGTAGTTCCTGTTTCGAGTTACATATGTTAGCAACCGAACTAGTATCAAATACCCAGGCACTACTGCGATTACTAGTAAGGTACACATCAATAACATGTATATCACATATACCTTTGTTCACTTTGCCGGCCTTCTTATCCGCCAAATATTTGGGGCAGTTACGCTTCCAGTGCCCAGTGCCCTTGCAATAAAAGCACTCAGTGTCAGGCTTAGGGACAGCCTTGGTCTTTTTCTCAGGTGCGGCAACAGTTTTGCCGCCCTTCTTGAAATTACCCTTTGGCTTGCCTTTCTTGAAAATAGTGGTTTTATTGATCATCAACACTTGATGCTCCTTTTTGATCTCCACTTCAGCAGTTTTGAGCATTGACAGAATCTCGGTTAGAGTCTTCTTCATGCCTTGCGTATTGTAGTTCACCACAAAGTTCTTGTAACTTGGTGGGAGTGATTGGAGAACACGATGAATTCCTAGCTCATTGGGAATCGATATACCCAGGGCTATGAGCTTATCGGCGTACCCAGACATTTTGAGTACGTGCTCGCTAACGGAGCTGTTCTCTTCCATCATGCAACTAAAGAACTTTTCTGAAGCATCATAATTCTCTACGGCAGCATGGGTATCGAAAATCATTTTCAATTCTCCCATTGTATCAAAAGCGGTGCTGTTCTCGAAACGTTTTCGCAGCTCCGGCTCTAAACCATACATAATGCCGCAGTGAATAACACTGTGGTCCTCCTTCTGAGTCAGGAAAACATTTTTCACATCATCGGGAGCGTCATCAGCGGGTGGGGCACCTAGCGATGCATCAAGCACATAGAGCTTTTGACACGCTGTGAGGAGAATCCTCGGGTTAAGTGCCCAATTGGTGAAGTTGGTTCCATTGTTTGCTAGTTTCTCTTTCTCCATGAACATATTGAAATTGAAAGCAGGTGGTGCCATGATCTACAACATATTTGCAAAGACTATTTAGACTAAGATTGTGATAAATTAAGTTCAAGTTAATTAAAAATTATTACGTGAACTCCCACTCAAAAACAACATCCCTCTAGTCGTTTTAGTGATTACACAAACCAAATTCACTACACCAATAACCGATCATCACGAGAGATGGTGCAGCTGCAAAGGCCAACATCGACATATTCATCATATCAACTATATGACTCATGCTTTACCTTTCGGTTACGTGGTCCGAGACCATGTATGTACATGCTAGGCTCACCAAGTAAAACCATAGTATTTGCGTGTGTAAATCTGGCTTACACCGGTTGTATGCGAACGTTGAGTCTATCAGACCCAATCATCACGTGGTACATCGAAACGACGAACTTTCTTAACGGTCCATACTAAGGAAGAACACATTATTATCTTGATATTAACTGTGAGAGGGATCATCTTATAATGCTACCGTCGCGATCTAAGCAAAGATCTAAGCAAAATAAGATGCATAAAAGGATTAACATCACATGCATGGATAATGTGATATGATATGGTCCTTCTTGCACTTGATCTCCATCTTGTGCATCTTGGTATGATCTCCATTATTCCACCGGCGTGGCACCAAGGTCCATGGCGCCTCCTTCTTGATTGTCCTCCAAATTTACAACATATCATCTGGATATGATATTTAGCACGCACGCCATAAATTAAAAAAAGACAACCATTTGGCTCCTGCCGGTTTGTCATAATTTACAAAAGGTGTCATCTCATACATCAAATTTGTAACTTTGAACATATCACATCACATGCCCTGCAAAAACAAGTTAGACGTCCTCTAATTTATTTTTGCATATTTTATGTGGCTAAGGGCTTTCGAAGATAGAACTGTTCTTAACTACGAACATGAAACCACAACGGTGATGAAAATATTATTAGCAACCTATTCTATTTTATATTTTAACTATAGTAGGGGAGACAGACACCCGCAAAGCCACTTATGCAAAACAAGTTGCATGTCAGTCGTGGAACAAGTCTCATGTGCGTGGACATGTAAGGTTAGTCCGGGCCGCTTCATCTTACTATGCCACTAAGATACAAAATATGCAAAGGAAGCAATACCATGATCATCAACGCCCACATACACATATGTGTTCTACCCGTACAATGCATCTACGCATAGACACGACTCTGATACCACTGATTGGTTTGTAGCATAGAAAAAAAAATCCTACGGTGAGAACAAACCAACAAGCCAATATCTAATCTAGGAGATGCTCGTAACGAGTAGAACATATTCCAAGAGAAACTCACCCTCGAAGACCGTAAACGTTTCGAGAATAATTCTCGTGGATGACGTAGTCGTTCACTTGCCGATCTCAAGATCGTGAAGATGTGCGCTGCAACGGGCAGCGCCTCTCTACTCGATCACACGTACGGCTTGATGATGACTTCCGTTCCCTCGATCCAGCGAGGCAGCGGAAGTAGTAGAACCACCAAGGAACTCCAACAGCACGACGGCGTGGTGTGGTGGAGAACTAAATGGCCATGGCTTCGCCAAGCGGATGGCCAGAGGTTGAGCAGCGGGAGGAGGGAGAGAGGATCAAGTGTGTCCTCAAAAGGGAGCTCCCACCCCTCCATATATAGGAGAGGGGTGAGGTTGGGTCGTTGCCCCAAGGGGTGACTCCACTTCTTCCCTCTTGATGTGAGTGGAGCATCCACTCATACCCACTCATTCTCTTTTAATCTCCACTAAAAAATCCCAAGGGTTTTTCTTTATTAAATAAAACAATTCATTTCTTTTTTAATATTTGTTAATTCTATTAACAAACATTAACACTTACCCCCTTGGTTCATCTGTTAATTATATTAACAACCACTGTCAACTATTGACAATTAACCCCTTGAACTATTTCAATATTACCCAAAACAATTTCGGTGCTGTCCAAACTTTTCTCCGAAATTCCGTGTCTACCCAAAAGCGTCGACAAACCTTAAGTGTGTCACCCTACGGTTCGTGAATAATGTAGACATGATCGAGACACCTCTCCGATCAATAGTCAACAGCGGGATCTGGAGATCCGTAATGACTCCTACATATTCGACGATGAATCTTGTGATCGTGTGAACCGAAAACGTAATAACCAATTCCTTTTGTCTCGCGATATTTTACTTGTCCGAGATCCGATCATTGATATCATCTATACCTTGTTCGATCTCGTTCCTGACAAGTACTCTTTACTCGTTCTGTGATATGACATCCTTGTGACCTAGTCACGTGCTTGCAAGCGGTGTCGATGTGATATCACCGAGAGGGCCCAGAGTATATCTCTCTATCATCTGGATGGACAAATCCCACTTCTTGATCCATGAGCCTCAACTAATACTTTCGGAATACCCAACGCCACCTTTATAGTCACCCTGTTACGGTGTGACGTTTGATGTCATCAAAGCATTCTTCCGGTGTTAGTGATTGACATGATCACATGGTCTAAGGATTAGGGTTACTTTGTCTGCTTAGTACAACAATATAAACTTAATGACTTGATCGTATTCCTATACTTAATTTGGGTGTGTTCATCATATAATTCTCCTAATGACGTGATCCCATTATTAACAACATCCAATGTTCATGATCAGGAAACCTTGAGCATCAATTAATCAACGACCTAGTTAAACGGGAGGCATTACTAGGAACTCTAATTTGTTCATTAGTCACACATGTATTAATGTTTCCGATTAATACAATTCTAGCATGAGAAATAAACATTTATCATAAACATGGAATAAGATAAAAACCACTTTATTATTGCCTCTTGGGCATATTCCTTTCAGCTCGATCTTTCGATCTTTCCGTGTTCCGAGTCCATATCTACATATGCTAGGATCGCCAATCAAACCTCAAAGACATTGCGCGTGCAACATGGCTTACACCCACTGTACGCAAACGACGATATGTCTGACACCCGATCGTCATGGCCTGCCTTATAACTTAGAACTTTCTTGGTAGTGTGCAACGAGGGAGAACACACTTTTGGTATTTGTTAGGGATCATCCTATTTAAGACGCTACCGTTGTATATCTAACATATAAGCAATCAACAGGATGCACACACAACAACACAATATCAACATAAAGTAATGACGTGCGATGTGACATGGTCGATGCGCCTGGACCTCCATGGCGCCATGAGCCTGGCCCCGGGCGCCCCGGCATGGCTCTGAGTCTACGGTGCCCTCCATTGCCTCCGACAGTACGAGTAATATAAAACTTACCGTAACCATGTCACATAAAATAACGCCTCTACAAAACAAAGTTAGACCCTCTACCTTTCTTTAGTTTTGCATGTTTTGCGTGGCATATAGGCTTATTCGTAAGAGAACCGTTTCCCTACCTATGAACTTTGTACCACAACGTCGATCGTATAATTGCATGTTTAAGCATCCCTTTCGGCCCCTCCATTGAAAATGCTTTGCCGACTAAAGAGAGAGAAACAAACACCCGCCAGCCACAGATACGGTACAAGCCGTATGTCAGTAGTGGAACCAGTCTCGCATAAGCGTACGTGTAAAGTCGGTCCAGACCGCTTCATCAACTCAATACCAAAGGCATTGCAAGTGCATGCTAGAGGGGAGCAAATATAAGAAAGACGTCCTCATTCAACATGAGTTCTAACCGTACCAGCAGTACTACGCATAGATCGGCTCTGGTACCACTGAAGGGGTTCCGGTGCAGAAAACAATAATTTTTCTAGCGTACGAACGCTCGAACTAGCCAGGATCTATCTATCTAGTACATGTGATAACGGTAGCGGAACGGGTCACATTACCTCCATGTAGACCGATAGCGGGGATTATGCTCCCGCACAATCGTTGACAATGAAGTCGTACATAGCCGACCTCGAGGTCGCAGAGAACTTGCCGCGACGATGTAGACGATGACGCAGGGGTGTCGACGATGACCTGCGTCGACGGGCGTCGGGCGGAAGATGGCGAGGCGCCGACGAATCGGTGGGTGGCGCCGGCGGCAGGGCTGCTAGGTGGGCGAGACGACGTCGCCTAGTCTCCTCAAATGTGGCGCCTCCGAGAACTCGCAAACATACGGAGCTTAACAACAACCCCCGGTCACTCAGATCCAGCTGGGATCGCAGGGGTAGAACTTTTCTGGAATCCTGCAGGGCAACAGTGCCCGACGGTATAGCTTTGGTGGAGAGAGGAGGCAAAACAGGCGGAGAAACAACTCAGCCGACCTGCTATACAATTAATTGTATTTTCTTGTAATTAATCCAATTAATATACCTTGCTATATAAAGGGGGGAGGGGGTGTGCAAACACCTTGCCTCCCCATGTGTGACTAAAGGGAGGAGGAGGGAAGGTTCGGCCGGCCAACCCTTGACCGGTTCGGACTGCCCCCCCCCCCCCCCCCCCCCCACTCCTTGTTTGGTGTGGTCCCCCCATGGTCCTTTCTAGGCCCATTTAGGTGGGATGCTCCCTTTTTCCCTTTTTAATTAAAATTGAACTAATATAAATATAATTAATTCATAAATAATATATTTAAATACTATTTACTATCCCGTGACTCTGAAACATTTTCCGAACAACTTTCGGACATTCTCCAGGTGTCGTTAAGACCTTAAGTTTGTTACGCTACGGTTCGAGACCACTCTATACATGGTCGAGACCCTTCGCTCGCCAATGACCGCCAGGGATACCTGGACGCATATGACGGTCCCTGTGCATTCTACGAATATCGTCTTTGAACCATAAACATGATATTCATTCCCTTTGTTTCGACGATACTACTTTGTAGGAGATATGATCGTAGACATCCGATGTCCTTGTTGTATATCGTTACCGATAAAGGTTTATAACTCGTCTATGATATGACATCTCCATGACCTAGTCCTAAGTTGCGCAACTATATAGATGCAATCTCACCGAGTTGGCCCAGAGTATCTTTCCATTACAAGAATGAACAAATCCCGCTCTTGATCCTTACGTCTCAACATACTCTTTCGGGATACCCAAGATGGACACCGTTATTGTCATGCTATATAAGACACAACGTTTGATGCTCTCAAAGCACCCCTACGGAGTAGCAATAAGTACGGTCTCACGGTCTAAGGAATAAGCTATCATATTACTTATCTATTGCAAATGGCAAACATCGTAATACGATCTTATTTCAATACTTTGCGTATGTCCATCACCTTATTCTACTAATAAGATGACCCCATTGTCAACCGACGTCATTGTCCTTGATCGGGAATCTCGATCAACTGTTGCCCAACGTTCTAGTTTATATAGAGGCTCACTAGGGACTCTGGTTGTCTATGTATCACACGTGTATTAATAATTCCGATTAATACAGTTATAGTATAATACAAAAACCTATGATAAACTTATGAGATAATGCGATAAATACAACTTATTTATTTGCCTCTAGGGCATATCTCCTTCAAGTAGGAGTCTCATGAGTAAGAGTACCATCACAAGAAGCAATTGTATCATTTTTATCCTCAACATTTAATCATAGAGGATTATTAATAAGAATAGGACCATCATCTAAAGCATTATCATACATCATATTTAAGCAACACTCCTCATTATCATTAATAAGTTCATTAGTAGCATCATGAATAAAATTAACAATAGAACTATCACATAAAACATTCTTATCATGAGCCACACACATGAAATAATTATTTCTCTCCACATACATAGTCATTCTTATTAATTGTAGTGTTAGCAAATTCAACAAAATAGCTATCATTATTATTATTCTCATCACCATAATCATCAAATATAGGAGGCATATTGTAATCAACATAAAATATATCCTCAACAGTAGGTGGACCGAAAATATCACAATGATTATAATTATCATATATTGGAGGCAAGGTATCATCAAAGAAAATTTTCTCTTCCGCGCTTGGGGGACTAAAAATATCATGCTCATCAAAACCAACTTCCCCAAGCTTAGACTTTTCCATAGCCTTAGCAATAATAGTGTCCAAAGAATTTATACTAATAACATTGCTACTTGCATGCATATAAAGTTCCATAGGTTTTTTAATTTTCTCTTCAAACACTTCATGTCCTAACTAAAGATAAATATTATAAAGCTCTCTAATTTTTTGTTGTTTTCCATTAGCCTAACTAGTGAAAATAAAAACAAGAAACAAAAAGTAATAACTGCAGAATCTAAAGGAGATACCTTCAAGCGCTCACCTCCCCGGCAGCGGCGCCAGAAAATAGCTTCGTTGACGGGTTGTGAGTGCCGCTTACCTTACTTCCCCGGCAACGGCGCTAGAAAATAGCTTGATGTCTACGCACGCTTCTATTCTTGTAGATTGTGTTGGACCTCCAAGAGCAGAGGTTTGTAGAACAGCAGCAAGTTTCCCTTAAGTGGATCACCCAAGTTATATCGAACTCAAGGAGGTAGAGGTCAAAGATATTCCTCTCAAGCAACCCTGCAATCAAGATACGAGAAGTCTCTTGTGTCCCCAACACACCCAATACACTTGTTAGATGTATAGGTGCAGTAGTTATGAGAAGTGATAGTGAAATACAAGTAATATGGATGATTATAAGTAGTAATTGCAATCTGTAATAAAAATGCCTGCAAGCAAACATGTAACATAACTTGTTGGAAACGGTGTTTCGATGCTTAGAAACAAGGCATAGGGATCGTACTTTCACCAATGGACATTCTCAACAGTGACATCAAAGTTAAATAAATAAACACTACTCACAAACACTCTCATGTTGGATAACAAACATCATTCAATGTGTAGGGCTACAAGAGCACCCTCAAGTCGGAGTAAATCAACGCAAACAATGTCATAAAGGGAATCACACATGGTGCACACACTGTCACCATTACACACGTGAATAACCCTGAATTTCATATTAAAATAACCTCTAGAGTGCATAATAGATAAATAGTAACATCACATATTCAACTAGATTACAAATCTCATGATCACATACAAGATCACATCATGGGAGAGAGAGATAAACCACATGGCTACCGTAGACCCCGCAGCCCCTGGGGAGAACTACTCACTCCTCATCATAGGAGTCAGCAACGGCGAAGGAGAGGGCGGTGAAGTCGATGGAGACGGCTCTGGGGCAATTCCCCGTCCCGGCAGGGTACCGAAATAGAGACTTCTGTCCCCCAAATCTTGTGGGGCGATGGCGGCGGCGTTCGGGACCCGTGGATGAAAAATCGTCTAACGTCCTGTCGTTTTTAGGTCAGCGAGGTATTTATGGGCGAAAGACCTAGGTCGATGTGCGCCCGAGGGCGCCACATCACCTCCCGGCACGGCCAGAAAGGCAACCGCGCCACCAGATGATGTGGGCCCCTCGGGGCCCATCTTCGTCTCGTCTTCTGTTTTCCTGCACGCATATTTTCCAAAAAAAAAATCCTGGTTAGCTCGTTTCCAATTTGGTGGATATTTCCTTAAGAGCTTTTCTGAAACTAAAACAACAGAAAACAGGGAACTGGCACTGTGGCATCTTGTTAATAGGTTAGTCCCAGAAAATGCATAAAACTATATAAAATGCATATAAAACATGTAATAACATGATATAACGTGGCATGGAACACAAGAAATTATGGATACGTTGGAGACTTATCACCCAACAAGTTCATTATGCAAGGTGGAAGTTTGATGCATAAATACAGCCACATACAATGGATTGTCGTAGGCTAATGCAAGTTTTGGAAAACAATTCTTCAAAAGATTGCTTTTATTTAGAAGAATATGCTCGTCAGGAGTCACATGGCTGGGGTTTTGAGGAGACTCCTTTCCTGTTGCGTTCATCGTTCCGTCCTTGAACGTGGAGTAACATGTCACATTCATACACTCTGCAGAGGTGCGCTGCTTTACCCATAAGAGATCAAGACCTTGTTGCACAACCGGGCGAATCTTTCCCGTCCACACTTCCTTGGTGTCGGTCCCAGTCAGTAATCCAAGCCAATCACTGCGCCTTTCCACCATCCCCGCACACCCCCCCATTACTCCGGTTGCAGGCTAGTGGGTACCGTCCATGCTAAGACTTGCTGACCAGTGGGCACCGTCCCAAGCTAGTCCCCAAGCCAACCTTCAATAGATGCTAGAAGCCACAACCCGAAGTTGAGATTATTATCCGAGCCATCTCAAGCTCATGAGCGGATTTACCTCCTCTTGGCTTGTTGCGCGGGATATACGGCGAAAGAATCACTGGCGACATTTGTTGTTAATTCCTAGGTGATACTTTCACGTGCAAATGGAACGTCCACCACAACATTCTTACTGTGGTCCCATCTGCCAACCATAAGAGATTACTTCCTCACTGGTGGATAACCATAGTCATATTAATATAAAATAAGTTTTCTGCCCTTTTTGTGTGATATGCAATACTAACCTTTTGAATATATTTTCTTAACAAATACATCAAGAGGACATGAATAAAAGGGATGAACTTGCTTTTTTGACTGCAAGATATGCAGCCAAGGTCTTCGATATAATATAAACCGCGAGAAGTCTGAAAACAACATCATTGGTCCAGTAAGGACTAATGTTCAAAGAAGCAATATGCTTAATGCATAAGTATGTGATTCATCGCTCTAAACTCCGTAACTCACTCTCTATGTTTGTATGTTGTTTGAGTTGAGTGATTTCATTTGGGGTTGTCTTATGTTCAAGTTTACTTCATAAGAAAAATGGATTCTTTAGCCTTAGATAAATAACATCAATTTAAGCATATGAGTAAAGTAAATCAACATGTAACTTTCAATGATGGTTTTAGGTTGTATTCATCTTTTGTTGGCAGAAAACATGTATTAACTTTAATTAAGTAAAGAGCTAGTGTTATACTACATGATGGCAAAAGAATGACTTTGGAAGAACAGGAGAATGTAAACAGGTCGTTGGTAGTATATAAAGTAGTTAAGAGAAAAGTTATATGTTTATTCTTCTTTGTGTGTTTTACCCAAGACTTTGCATGTAGTGACCTCACCTTTTATTATAAGGTGGAAGTCCCTGTGTTAATGTGCTAGTCCATGGATCAAATGCTAGCACCCTAGTTTAAGATGTATATCATGGAAAAGTGTCAAATACTTTATTAAATCGCATGATCCAGTGTTACAAATATCTCTTACAACTTGCATAACCTGAAAAGGCTATCAAACTTCAAAGAGCATCAGCGGAAAACAGTTGATACAATGAGCCTCATCATCTTCATGTGCCATAGGCAAAGCAAGTTGGTTGTAGAATCGAAATCCTATCGAATGCTCACCCGTCGTCTACCGAATCTGTAAGGTTTAGTTGCGGCCTAGCTATAAAGGTCAGCACAGTTGAATTGTGGTGGCAAGTGATACGTGGATATAAAAGGCAAGACGAAAACTACATGCATATTTGGCTAGTATAGTTCAAGACTGATTTGCGTAAAGACAATTTTGTCCTATATTTGTAAAGACATTTTCATCTTCGCAAAGAGTACCACCGATAGACATCAGTGAACGCCTTTGCTAAACTATAATTGATGAGTACCACTGATAGACATCAGTGAACCCCCAACCCTTGTTCACCCATCTCAAATTTTATTATGAAATTGGAATTAAGAGATTTTCAGTAGACAGCCTTGTGAAGTCACTCAATTGTCCGATGTCGGGGACACAACTAAGATCTTAGGTTTTAACTCTCGAGAGTGTGTGCACTTTCACCATTAGACCCAATCAACCCAAACTATCCTCTACACTCATTTAGTGAGGAGGAAAAGGAGAAGATCGAGACAAGACTTTTCAGAAGTTGTCTTCCCGAGTCGACGGAGTCCACTGCCCAACCTATCCCAGCTACCACCTTTGGAACATCCGACCGAGGTCAACATCAACATACTCCATCAAGACAGAGCCTATATGACTAATGGTTGCACGATAAACGACTATACGCAGTGCAACATCAAATCTCAGAACCCTGGGTGGCATCCACAAGTGAGCAACTCAGGCCGCCGCAGACCCGACCCCTGAGTAGCCACTGAACTTGAAACCTCCTCGATCGAACCAATCGACCCAGGCGGTAAATTAATTTAGTGTAATTTTCACTTATCACATCTACCATAAAACAATCATTTTTGCAGCATGTACTTCCGCTAAATTATAAGAGGTTACTACCAAGGTGGTCATATGAATATCCTAAAACGGTTTGCATAGCATAATATATAACAGTAGTAAACCTGTCATGCATACTACTGAAAAACACTAAAAATGCAGTAGGTAAAAATAGTAGGTCTTTTATGGCATCACTTGCTTGATGAATGTTGTCGTTTCTCACACACTCTTTTTCACAACGAACGTTGCACTCCGTTCAATCTATACAGTAAAAAGACATCCAATAAACAAGCAATTCAACAAGCACATAACATTCAAAAATCAAACAAACGTAAAAAGGGCTTAGCAAGGGATTTGGTAAAGGGTGTAACATAATTCAATATGCAAAACGAACTAATGTGATCGAGTTAAGGGTTTGCCAATATGGTCAGGGATGGTCTTGATTGAAACAGTTTACGCAAATGAATGTCGAGATAGTTTGAAAACAATTTAAAAGCAAGGTTTGCAATTTTAAGTTATCCAGCATATTTAAATACAATTACACAAGTCTATGTTTCAAAATTGATTTAATGAGACTTTGTGTTAAACTTGTTCAAAATGATCACACATTAACTTCGGAAAAGGTTCAAACATAATTTAAATTTCAAATTTTATTAAAGTAACATAACAAGTCATTTTAAATCCAAACTTAAATGTTCATATCAATAAATTAATAATCTAGTTATTTAAATTGGCATCAAGTTTTCAAATTAAATTTGTACACCTAATTAATCATTAACAATTATAAACACCTATAAATGTTCTAATGAAATTGAAAAGGTTTTAACACACTCTTACATTTTTATAAAGTCATTTACTAAATATGTATTTGAGTTTTTCCTGACATGGACAATTAATTGTGACATTTAGGCAAAAGAAACAATTTAAAAAGTATTATAAGATTTAAACTATGCCAAACTAAGTAAAATAATCTATGGTTTCTAATTCATTTGAAAGTTGGTCAAAATAATTTATAAGCGTATACTTATTCTACATATCTTAAGGATTCCAAAAATATTTCATTTGAAAATTTCTTGGACATACATAATAGAATCTATGTCCAATTTACTTAAATCATGCATTTGAAAATTTGAACGAATTTCAACTAGTCAAAGTTGAAATATAATAGTGCCAAGAAATTCTACAGGTCAAGATCTTTCCATAGACATAAAGTTTGTAAAATTTGAACATGTGGTTAAAAAGATATGATAGTTTGAAATTTTAGGGGTGTTTCGACAAAAGCTACATATGAATTTTCTATTGGGGGTCAACCCAGAAAACAGCTAGACTAAGTGGCATGAGGTGATTGGTTAGAACAGGTTGGTTTAGACAAACTAACTATATCCGTAGGATTAAAAAGCAAGTAGTTAAAGTTACGACACTACTCGATCTAAAAACGGACCGTACGATGTACGAGTAAATACTACGCTAGACTAAAACTAGACTAAAATTTATAATTACTCAGAAACTACGCTACGGAAAATACACGCCTACTAAATTTGTAGTCTAAATTATACTACAAAAAACTACTCTACAAAACTAAATATAAAAGGCGGAAAAAAGAGAAAATATGCGTAGTACCTCTGTTGTAGGAGAAGCGCCGTCAGAAATCCCACCAATAGAAATCTCACTGAAGATAAAATAAATATTTTATTTTATTCTAATCAAACCAAAATAAATGGTTCAACCGGAATTTATATTTTTTATTTTATCCATACATATGGGGGCTATATATGGGCTAAAACTGGATGGAGGTGTGGCTAAAATTGCAAGATGTGACTAAAAAGAGGCAAAGGGAGATAACCAGGCTGTGCGCGCGCGAGATAAAACAGGCCGGCCGGCCCAGATACGTGCGCTGCCTGCCTTGTGTTTTTTTTCTTATTTCTTTTATATCTTTTGTGTTATAGATCCAAATCAAGTCAAACAAGTTTCTAATTTTTTTAAAAATATATATCTATGATCTAAAACATTCATGCACTTGTTTTGAATACTTTTAAAAAATAATAATTTGAAAAAAAATTCAAATGTAAAAAAATGACACTTTATGTTAAATTCTAAATTAGGGACTTTAATTAGTTCCTTCTGGTTAAATTATATTCTGAAAATATCACAAATATATTTGTTCGAAAATAAGTTATTTTTAACTCCTTTTTCAATAAAACTCAATTTTTTACTTTGAACAAAATCTAGAAAGTTGTATATAAAATGTTTTGAATAACTTGTCCATAATGGAAACTTTGGTCATACTTTAGTCTAGAGATAATTTAGTAAATCAAATATTATATGGAGCAAACATAATATCTTATATTATGATTATCTATATATGGTTTTAACTATGGATTTCACATACAAAACATTTTTGATTTAAATGCAAGGATGTAATGATGACGATGAATTGTGGGTTCGCTTTTGAATATAATGCAAAATAGGATATTTGGTTTATTTGGAAACTGTTTAATATTCACTTTATCAAATTAAACTAAAGTTTTCACAAAGTCATTTGTGGGTTTAGTAAAAGTAAAATAGAAATATCACAATTATTTGAATTCAAAAATGGATTATGATGGATTCGTTAACAAACCGAAAAACTCTTTAAGTCTCAAAATATAATAAATCCTGCAAGGTTCCAAAAATGCATTTCGCTATTAAAGTTGTTATTTAGGGTTTGTAATTTATTTAGGTTTTAATTTCTATATCATGTATAGCATATTTAAATCAAAACCATTTTCATGAATATAGATCATGATTTAACAAGTAAATATTATTGCAATGTTTATTAATCACTCAAAGGTAACATGAAATTTTAAATCATAAAGTTTATCCCAAACTATTTTTGGAAAGAGGAATATTTTTAATAAATTAAACCACCTTGCAATTATGGTTTTAGGCATTGTAAATAGCCAATGCGAAGTGTTTAAAATCAAATACTTGAAATGAAACTTTTTATGAAATGAATATGGCTCTCACAAATTTTTAATGCATCTTAGCAAACTATAATGGAATTTAAGTAGTACTTTGGATAAAGGATTTTCAAACTAAACTCCAATTTTGAAATAGTGATTACTTGAATATTTTAATCTCAAATCCTTTGTAAGGTGATAAAATGTTATTTATATTTAGTTTTCTCTTATGTTTTGAATGTTTTATTTTAATCACAAACAAATGTTTAAATTTTTAGGGATTTTCAAACATTTCAAAGTTTTGGGATGTAAAATTGCATTATGAACATCTTTTAATTCAATGAAGCACTTACTTCTTAACTATGCATTGTTTCTTATGAACGAATGCTTTGTGTTTAGAATTAAACAAATTGCATTACTATCTCGGTGTTATGAATTTTAGATTGTTCCTACTTATTTTACTTACACAATATAAATGTAAGGAAGTTACGCACTCAATGATATATGTGAAACATTTATTCAAAGGGAACTTAGTAGTTCAAAACGTTATTCACTTTAGATGGTTGCTAAATAGTAGTAGAACAACTTTTGTAAGCTTATAACTTCATTTTCAAAATAATGAAGAATAATTCTTATTAATTTTTATTTTAAAATAGAATATCATTTTGAAATAGATTTATTGATATAAAATAATTCATATTGTAAGAAAAACACATTACTAAAGTTAAGGTTATGCATGTGAGACTATTTCAATGAAGTTTAAAATGCATCCAAAATAGCATTTCAAATAACTTCATATTTAAAAGATTATATGGTTTGTAGTTCAAGTTTTATCATGTTTCAATTTTATTCAAACACAAATAAGAATGTTTCAACAATATAGATTTTATTTTTCAATCATTTTGGTATAAAGATTATATTTTTCTGATTTAAAATGAATTAGTTATGAATTTACAAAGTTTATTCAATTTAAATCAATTTCTAAAATTATTAAATTAAGTTGGGCCCACATGTCAGGGTTTTAATATTTACAGAATAAGGTTTAAGACAAGATCATATCAAAGTTTATAACGTTTTAGTTGATGAACTACTTATATTCCACCAACTCAAGTGAAACTTCAATCACTCAGTGTTTTGATAATTAAATGCGCAAAAATTATTCGGATTTTCTGATGCATGAATGCAATGCACACTCATGTGTCCACTCTATTTATGGACGCTAAATCCTGGGATGTTGTCGTGGTATCGGCATAATTGATAGGAGACGGGGGTCCTCTAGCCTACGTATAGATTGTGGGGAAGAAGGTTGGTGTCATCAAGGACGGGATTGAACACGGCGAGTTTACCCAGCTTCAGATCCCGCAGCGGTGGCGAGATCCTATGTGCTGCTATAACTCACTATGAGGCAATAGCCGTGAACAGGTTACAATGTGTATGATGCGTATTGGAGCTTCGATGAGCTTGGATGAGCTTGGCCCTGAAGGCCTCCCGGTGGCCGGCTTATATAGGCGGCCAGACCCCGGGTTACAAGGTAAGTACTTGGCCGGCAAGTAAACAGAGTTCTAGTTGTAGTCGGCGTTTGTTGCCGCCTTTCATCTTGGGCTTGGTGGCTTGATGGGCTTCAGTCTGCTTCCTAACTTGGACCGTCCGCCTACTTTCTTATACATCAGCTATCTGGGCCGCCCGGCAGGCATCAGCCTTACCACCCTTGGGCCACCCTGGACTAGCCGGATTGATCCATGTTAGAGATACCCCTAGTTGGTATATCCCCAACATTAGCCCCCAGAAAGGTTGAAGTTCTCCAGGCGCCAGCTTCTTCATCTTCTTGATCTTCAGTCTTGAACGTTGGCGGCTGCAGGGCTAGAACCATTCTGAATAAAAATGGGGGACACGTGCCGGCTTGATCACCAGCGCGCGGCCACCTTTATCCTACATGGGAAAGACGGCTAGCTTAACTTGTCGGATGGCTTCTCGGAGAAGCCTTATCCTTACTGACAAATTATATTAATGTCTGATAGATGACGTTATTTGGTCCATGACAGTTTGAACTCAAATGTAACGAAATCATGCATTGGCGGCCATACCACGGAGGCGGCCTTTAGCCACGGAGGCAACCATGTCGCTGACGACAATGGCGGTTGTGCCATGAAGGCGGTTATGTCGTTGACGACAAGACAGTCATGCCACGGAGGCGACTGTGTCGCAAACGATAAGTCGGTCCTACCATGGAGGTGACCGTGTCGCTGACGACAAGACGGTCATGCCACCAATACGACCTTCTTGTTGACGATAGAGCTGCATGTCGTGCAGCCCCCAAGTATCGAACGACGGCAAATATCGTTGTCGAGCCCCCGAGTGTCGAAGTGTTTCTTGATCCGCCTATCTCCAGCCCCCGAGCGTTGAGTCGATGTACTCGGAAGTCGTCTCGGCGCTTGGAAGAACTTGTGGTGTTGTAAGTCAATGATTGCAGTCCCCAAGGCTCGTGCCGGCTTAACTGAAAGAAGGCTTGAGAATTGATGAAAATGCTGCGATTGCAGCCCCCAGATGTTAAGTATCCTGCATAGTAGACATAGCTGCATTAAGATTTACTTTTAATGAAAACTGAATAATTTTAAGACCCGAGCCGTTAGATTTTAACAAACACTTATGGGTTGTAAATTTTATGTGGCCCGTCTTAATATTTATCTGGTTTATATGTTTAACTTTTCATATGTTAGCAGAACCACAGCCGGAAACTTTAGCTGAGACAACCAGGGCTAGTACCAAATAGTTTAGAATCAGAGACAAATTAAAGCCGGCATGTTGGTGCTAATGACATACTACTAGGTAATCCGTATATAAACAATCAGATAACGGTATTAGGCGGTGCAAAAGGATTGCTTAATTTGGCCCGGAGGCGGCAAGTATCAAAAAGTTTGAACCATGCAGCGCAGAGCAAATATCAGGTAACTTTGATACTAAGAGGGATATGATCAGATGAAAAGACAAAAGATGGCATGATCTCAGAGCATAATGAGCAAACCATATACTTTTATTTCATGACCATACATATAATTAAATGCTAAGTGTATATAAACTTATCTTGTTTGACGTTGATGTCGAGGAGGCGGGCGTGGCGGAAGACGCCAGCCCTAGTATGTAGGCGGCAGCCCAGGCTAACAAAATCAGCCCCCAACATTCCAAAGATGATCCAGCAAGGCGGCGAGAAATAGCTGTGATGGCAATTAAGTCGGAATGACGGTGATGATATTGAATACGCCGCAAAACGTCATGTCGCGTTAGCTCCTAAGCCGGAATGCGACGATAAATGGACCGATAAGGCGTCTTATTGTGTTAGCAATTAATCTGAAACACAGAGGTTCGTTGTTTGGTATTGATCGATGTCTCCCTAAATTGATCAGGTTTGGACGATCGAAAACAACTAATAATTTGGCGATGGAGTCGTCTAGACCGTATGTGATGATGAATTTGTCTAAACCGAACAGTGATGTTTAGTGACGTCCCGTCAAACACTACAGATACGGTTAGATAAATATGCATGTACGAGAAGTTTCTGCTTAGCAAAATCTCGTAAGACGTGCTTATGTTGCCAACAGCCATGTACTACGTAGGAATAGCTAGCCTTGCTATTTTTTCCATAATAGGAGACAACGTCAGGTGATGCGGTAGTATGGCTCGTTGACACGATTTAGGAATCTGCATGGTACAGAACTTTTTAGCCGGACCGGACAATGACTCCTGGAAGGCTCGGAAGTTTTCCTTTTTTGATCTGTGTGTATGACGAATTTTAACCAAAACGGATTTCCTGATCAGCTCACCCGTGACCTGCTTGGAATCTGACCCGGCTGAGTGGCTCGCTGATTTGCTTTCTGAGTTACCCAACCAAATAAACGATGACGCAAGGATCAGAACAAGCCGACGGATCGGGACTTGTAGTTCCTATGGTCGGTCTGCGGACAGACAACTTCGTGACGGCGGATCGGAACTCGTAACAGCCTATAATCGGTTGATCTGCGGGCATATCAAGATCGTAGGTGTACAAATGCGATCTACGCATCCACAGAGCATATTAGCCGGCTAGATCGATCTGGCGATAATGTTTTTTACGATGCTCGGTCGTGCCGGCTTGCCGGAGCAGAATACACGGCTGGATGCGATCTGGTCGCGGTAGATGAAGATGACGATCGGAATCGCCGGCTGCAGACAGCCAATATTGTTCCCGCCTGGAACGTGACGCCAGAAACCTTATGCCCCACCGTTGGCGCCAACTGTCGTCGTATCGGCATAATTGATAGGAGACGGGGGTCCTCTAGCCTACGTATGGATTGTGGGGAAGAAGGTTGGTGTCGTCGAGGACGGGATTGAACACGGCGAGTTTACCCAGCTTCAGATCCCGCAGCGGTGGCGAGATCCTACGTGCTGCTATAATTCACTATGAGGCAATAGCCGTGAACAGGTTACAATGTGTATGATGCGTATTGGAGCCTCGATGAGCTTGGCCCTAAAGGCCTCCTGGTGGCCGGCTTATATAGGCGGCCAGACCCCGGGTTAAAAGGTAAGTACTTGGCTGGCAAGTAAACAGAGTTCTAGTTGTAGACGGCTTTGGTTGCCGCCTTCCATCTTGGTTTTGGTGGCTTGATGGGCTTCAGTCTGCTGCCTTCCTTGGACCGTCCGCCTACTTTCTTATACGTCAGCTATCTGGGCCGCCCGGCAGGCATCAGCCTTACCATCCTTGGGCCACCCTGGACTAGCCGAATTTATCCATGTTAGAGATACCCCTAGTTGGTATATCCCCAACAGATGTTAGAACCTCCCCTCCTTAAACTAAACTTCGTCCTCGAAGTTAGTACTCTCTTACGTTTCAGATTGTTGATCCGTCTTGTATATAAGATGATAGTTTTCGAACTTTGTATTGATCCTTAATGGAGATAATTGGTGTATTTCCAAATCCATATTTTCCTTGAATCCTCTTTTGACTTAGCAGTTGCTAACTTTTAATTCCTTTGTTTTCGTTATTCCTTCTTGGAATATTCCACTTCTACGCATGTCTTCTTGAAAATCTCCATGGATCAAGGTTTTATAGCAGCTCTAAACAAACTCCTTCACTAAATATCTGACCTACTATTGAGAAGATACTTAGGTTTTAGTAAGTCTTATGAAGGTACACTTTTACTCCTTTTTCAACCAACATTTGTAATGACACTATACCTAGGCCACCCTAATATGATTGGTCACGATGATTCACTTCTAAAGGCTTACTTAATCGGATTAAGTTTTTCTCGTGTCATCTAGAATCTTGATGCTACCCTCATCCTAGTGATGGAAAGTAATATCACAATCTGGATTACTAAGTGTTTTTCTCCTACCCAATTCTTTAGTCATACTCTTGTTTAGAACCAAAGAATGACCCTCTATTGACAGAAGTAGTTCAACAACTTGGTTTTGTCAGTCACCACTTCAATCTACTCCTTACTTCATTCTGGTAGGAACCTCAACCTGAATCGAGATTACCTCAAGGGTTCTATCTTTGTCTGGATTACAGCAAAACTTATGAAAATAAGGCCCAACTGCTCCAAATCTAGTGTTCCTTCTCATCTTTTACTTCAATTGATCATACCTCCACACTTCTACTTATTTATTTACTCCCCTTCTTAGATTTTTGTAATGGTTTCCACCCTTTGGGTGTAACAACATGGTCTTAGGGTTGGGATCATGGTCTGTGTCTACCTTACATTTACCTTTAGCTGATCTCACAAAGGTAATCTACGGTGTACCCACACAATTGAGGATCTCCGAGGTAAATTCTCTAAACCATCTTCACGCTAGAAGGTCTTTCGTCTCTTCTGATGGCAATACTTCTGGCGAATCAAGGAATTCAGAGTCCCTAACCAAGAATGCATAACAAAGAATCCTAGAATCGTGCTACTGTCAGACTCGACCTCTAAACTATACAAAAATGCTATGTGTCACTGGACATACTACGTAACCAAGGGTCCCTTGGTTTACCAATCCTAGACCGATGCTCATCGGTAGGCGTGCTCGGAATGGATAATCGGCACACAACCCCTCAGTTGCGCCATAACACGGGCATAGCCAACTGCATAACAAAGAGCCCATGAACCATAACCCTTCATCTTCATGCAAGTCTTCATCTTCATGGAGGTCTTCATCCTTGGCCTTTGGAACTCGTCTCTTCTTTACAGGAATTCCTATTCTATCTAGATCTATAATATTAAGCCATAACTTGGTGATGCAACATGGATTTGCACATCAAGCGAAGCTTCATGACTAGATCTAGTCACTCAAAGAACCAAAAAATCCAAGAAATCCAAATGATATGCATACATGCATAAGTAAATCCTATAACATAGAACTTCGAGTATAACATCTCTCGTACTGAGGCTTATATAAAGTGTTATAGTATGATGCACACATATAATAGTCCATAGGTCTCTATCGTTGTATGGTAAGGTATAGGGTTCATCCTACTCTTCATCTTTCTGATTACCCCAGTTGACCACTTGCAACAGGATAAACAACGCCAAAATGATCTAAAGTAGTAGCTGTCTAGCACTAAATGTGATCTAACTTCGTTACTATGCATGCTACAAATTGTGTTTCATCTAAGTACTAACCTCACACAATCTCTCCCAATTGCTACACAAATTGTTATTAGCCTATAATACATCCTCATTATCCTACCTAAGTTATCTCTATCTCGCATATGTTGATCCTACACACTTTTATTAAAAGTTATTTCCTTGGCAAATTGTCACAATTAACGTTCCTATCATGGTTTAGGAGCTAGGCTCACCATGACTCTCTTTTATTAAGCTACTATCCTCACACTCATTATCTGATGGTGTATAAGTACCGTCTCTCTAAAGACTATACACCATCACGCACAGAATCACAAGTGAATCTCACGTGGTTAGTAGTTGTGGTTAACTACCTCAGATTGCTTCTCTTTAACAGATACCACCATCAAACCCATAGGTGATAATCAAATGGTTCTACTTCAGTTCATTAAACACCGGTGGTTATAAGATAAGCTGTACTAGGTCATACATACTAAGGATGAGATATGTACGTATTCGTTAAAGAGTACATACATAACTTTACCTAAGAATAGATAGGAAATACTTCTTCCAACATGATGTGAAAGGAGATTTTCCTCTAATGTGATAAGGTTATTCACAAGTGAATATACATCACAAGACTAAAGATGATTGGTTTAGATAAGATGGCTACCTATAATCACTATCCAATCTATAGGTATGTCAGGTTATGACTCCCACGGAACAAGGGTAGTCACTTCCTGAAGAGTAGTTCGTGAAGGGGATTGAACGCGGAGGTCAAGACCCTCGAGTGGCACTGCGGAGGTTACAAGACACCAGCCCGTACCCAGGTTCACGGCCCTCAGGAGGAGGTAAGACTACTACTCCTGCTTGTATGTATTGCACTGCGGAGGTTACAGTACAATTGAGCTTGCTGAGGGCTCTCTTGCGGCAGATCGTGCCTGGGGAGGGAAGCAAAGGTCTTCTTCCTCCTCCAGGCCCAGGCTAACCTACTCAGTCGAGCTAGGGTTTACAAGTGTTCTCTCAGCAAATTTGCCGACCCTCCCTATGGTGGAGGCCTTGCTCCTTTTATAGGCGCCGCAGGCGCCCTTCTTCCTCTTGGCGTCCAAAGTGGCTCCCACACGGCAGCGGCGTGTAGGAGTTGGAGTCCACCGCTGCGGGATCATCCATGGACGCGGTCCATTATCGATAAAGTTGGGTGCGGTGGTCGACAAGCTGCCGACCGCGCAGAACAGCTTGCAGAGGTCGCAGTCTTCGGTGTGGAGCCCATGATGACGATCTTCTTGGAGTGTTGCGCCGTCCAGCTGCTTTATCATCAGAGAGGAAGGTACCAGCTGTCCTGGCGCAACCGGTGCAGCTTTATTGACTTCTTTATCACCAAAACGGCAAGGGGAGCGCCTGGGTCACCCCGCGGGTATGGCAGAGGCCATGTGCGTCCCGCCGTACTTCCTTGGGCGCGAAGTTTCCCCACAGGTCTGGGCGTCCTGTGGAGGGGTTTCCGTTGACCTACCTCGAGGGGCGCTGCTCCTCGAGAGGGTCTCTTGAAGCGCGGGTCCTCCTCAGGCCCTTGCTTCCTCTTCAGGCCCTCGAGGGGATTTGCCTCTCGCGGGTCTCTCAAGCGATGGCTTGGTCCTTAGTCGTTTCGTCTGATGAGCCCGCGTGCGTGGCCTGGGGAGAGTGGGCTCTCTATACTCCAGTCTCCACTGGGTCGACAGTAGCCCCCGGGCCCGCGATGGGCGCGAGTGAGCCTATGGGCGCAGGCGGAGCGTCGTCGGCCCAAAGTGCACGGCCAGCCCAAGCCACGCGACACTCAGACGAGTAACGATTGCGCACGATCTGGTGCGTGTGTCGTGGGGGGTCCCACCACGCCCCGGTAACTGCTCCTTGAGGGGACATAAAGCCCGGGCGCTGGAGCAGGGAGCTGTACCGCCATTCTCGAGCTCTCCACTTCCGCTCTCTTCTTCTTTCGACTGCAGCGACACACCTGACTCCGACGATGAGTCCCGCCAAGAGCAAGGTCAAGGCTGTTGTGGGCTCCTCTTCCCAGGCGGAGGCCGCTGAGGTCGCGCACGGCGCGGCTCTGCTGGGCGTGCGCGTTAACGACAAGGCACTCGTCAAGGTTCGCTTTCTGGTAGCGGACCGGACGAACGAGCACGGCGCCATCGCGCTAAATCCCGCGGCGCACGGGAAACGCCCGCGAGGGTATTTCCCGATATTCCAGCACTGCCTCGCCGCCGGGCTGGTGCCGCCTTTCTCTCCGTTCCTGGAGGTGGTACTGGCGTTCTTTCAGGTGAAGTTGCTGCATATGCACCCCAACTCCATCCTCATCCTCGTCGTCTTTGCATACCTCTGCGAGGCATACCTGGGCTTGGAGCCGATGGTGGGGCTGTTCTGGTGCTTCTACGCGCTCCAGAACACGGCGAAGAACGAGTACTCCGGGTGCGTCTCGTTCCGCATTGTGGACGGCATGGGAAACGTCTTCATCCCCATGTCGTGGAGCGACGGCAAGGCCGTCACCTCGGTGACGAATAAAGTGGACGACTTCCGCCAGAAGTGGTTCTTCGTCGGGGTGGAGCATCCCTGCGCCTTCCTCGAGGTCCCCGATGAGCAGCCGCTAAAGAAATCCCACTGGGGCAAGGCGTCTTTCGACAGCGCGAATAACGCGAGCCTGATGGGACACCTTAGTTTCCTCCGCGAGGAGGGCCTCACGGGCCAGACCATTGTGGCCGATTTTGTGACGCGCCGTATCGCTCCCCTCCAGGCACACTCTGTGCCCATGTGGATGTACTTTGGGCCGAATGACAAGATGCAGGTCCATCTTGAGGACAACGACAAGGACACTGTTGACAATGTCCTGTCCGCGCTCTTCACCAACCCAATGGTGCCTGCCGCGGATCAGCTCCCCATCACGGTCCGGCCTCGATCAATACAACATGACGGAGCGCATGGCCATCTTGGAGGGGATGCCTCCGTTCACCCCGACATGCTTGGCGAGGATGGAGGGGCCATTACCGGCGGCGCGAGGAGCGGAGGGAGCGGATTCTCCCTCGGCCTCGGGAGCTGGCCTAGGTGAGGAGGAGGTCGCGGCAGGGGAGGTGTCTTCTTCAAGGGCCGGGCCATTTACTAACGAGGTTTGTGACATCTCGTCAGGCGATGACAATGCCTTCGTGGTGGCTCCCTCGCGCCCCGTGGAGGAAGAGAACGAGGAGGGGGAGGGCTCCGACGCTGAGGCCACGCCGGGGCGGCGCGAGCCACGCACCAAGGCGGCCGTGGACCACTCTAGGGCGAGGCCATCTGATGTTCACTCTAAAAGGAAAGCGATGACGCCCCCAGAGGGGTCAGGCGCCCATACCATGCCCTCCTGGCACTCGCCAGGCCTGGCGTGGGTCGACACCGGCGCTGCACCGTCCGCGTAAGTGTTTATGGCACTTGGTCGTTTGATTCTTGTTTCCCTTCGCTTTATCCTCTCTTGAAGATCTTTCCTTGGTTTTTGCCAGTGATCTTGTGCCTGCGAAGCGCCGTAGGCTTCGCAAGGTTGCTGATGTGAACAGAGCCGCAGCTGAGGCCGTGGCTGAAGAGGTCACGAGGCCTGTGGATACGGCCTCCACAGGCCCCACTGAGGAGGTGCCTCATGGGGAGGCGGCTGCGCCTCGGGCCGAGGCTGCAGAGCTTCAGGAGGAGGAGGACGCGCCTCGCCCAGAGGACTCTAGGCCGCCCCCCGAGCCAATGGTGGTGGAGGATTTAGAGGAGAGGATCTCCACTCCACCTCGCACCCCTACTCCTCCTCACGCGGTCACGCCTCCGTGCGAGACGACTCCGCTGCGCGAGCCAACGCGGCCGCGCGTGATGACTCCGTCGTGCCCGCCAACTCCGCCGCGCGCGCCCATGGCTCATGCGCAGCCTGGAGCTGAGGCGAGCAAGGCACCATAGGGCGCGGGCGAGTCCGTAGGGGGAGGTTCCTCTTCTTCGCCTCGTCCGGCTGCAGGGGATGTGTGCCCGGCTGACGCGGGCGCGAGGAGGACGCTGGCGCGGGCGGAGGCGGAGCACTGCCTAGCCCCCGAGCGCACCCTGGGGCCAGGCTCTCGGGACTCGATGTTGGGGCCGGGCCCTCTACAGGCCAAGAGCTGGTCCTTCGTGGATGGGACTAGAGCGCGGGGTGCCGCGAGGTCGCCTTTGGTCTTGTGAGGGAGTACCTAGAGGGCCTGGAGGCGCATCTCGCCCTTGGGGACATACATGTAGTGCCCCATCTTTTAAATAAAGATGGAACACCTGTGTTATGTGCTAGTCCCTGGATCACTGCCAGCACCACAGTACAAAATATAGTATCATTGCATAAGTATCAAATTACTACAACGAGATCCAAAAATAGCTAAGTATAGCATTATTACAAAGTGCATAGTCATGAAGACTAGCTAAAATATTCAGAGTTCACAACGAAAGCAAAAGCAAAGAGTCTCTTCTTCAAGCATGCGCCACAGGCAGACATGTTGGGTGTAGACTCGAGTCCAATCTCAATCCTCATCAGAATTACCTGCACATTGGAATATGCAGCCCCCGAAGGAGGTCAATACAATGAAGTATTGGCAAGTGACTATGGTGGATAATTTATGACAAGTCTAATTCTATAAGCATATTTGGCTTGGGGGAGTTGTGGGCTATTTTGCAGAAAGCCAGTTTTCTCCTATCTTTTGTAAAACAATTTTGTTTCTCAAAGACTTGTCACCAAGGGATGAATCCCAAGTGCACCAACAATTCTTTCCTTAGACAAATTTTACTTTATGAAAACTATGATGAGATTCTTCCGTCCATCCTTGTCCAGTTGCTCGAAGTAGTCCATCACCGGGGACACGGCTAAGTACTCAGATTGTCGACTCTGCAGAGGTTGTGCACTTTCACCTTCAGACTCAATTAACCCAAACATCATATACACGCGGAGTGCATTAAGGAAAGGGGATAATTGAGACAAGAACTTTCAGAAGAAGAATGCAACCATACTAGCAAGACCAACGAAAAAAATAGCGCGCTATTTAAAAATAGCGTGACCATCTCCAGACGCTATGGAAGTTATAACGTGCTAATAGCGCGCTATTTTTCAAAATAGGGTTTTGTAAAAATTGACATAATATACCTTGTATATAAAGGATTTAAGCAGATAAAATCATTTCCAGAGTAATACAAACATAAGAACACCTTCTCCCTGTACTGTTGATGCAGTGCTTGACAGACCTGCGCCTACAATCAAAAATCAAGCCAGTCGCCAATCAGCAGTTTATCTAAAACATCGTAGCTAATAGGCAGAACTACCTATTGATTTCAGAGTACAGACACGATTTTGCAAGGCTGAGTGAAACAATTGCTGAAAGAAACAATAGCGTGGATGCCCTGCTTGTACAGACTACAGAGACGATCTATGCTACATAAGGTGTGGATGCCATCAGGATGGCGGCCATAAAAATTTAGTAGCAGTCAGCGAGAATGACCTACCTGGTTCATGGCTCGATGGCGTGGATGCCATCAAGGCGGCGGCCGGGCGAGTCGGGCGGCGGCCGGTCTTGAAGGAGACGAGGTAGCAGAGGCGGAAACGAGTGTCAGTTCACCTCTTCTAGTCGGGGACGGGTGTTGGGCAGAGCTGACCCGGCCTACCGGAGCTGAAGGAGATGGCTAGCCTGAGCTGGAGGAGATGGCCTTTTGCCGCACGCCGCCACCGTCGCGCCGCCAGGATCTGGGGCTAGGTTTACGACCTGGGGAGTGGAGGAGATGGCCTGACTTTAGCTACCATCGTGGGCTGAAAGCTAGAATGGGCTAAATCTATTGTGCCCCGCCGCTATTTTTCAATTTAATTTTAGCGGCGCTATAACGTGGGCAAAAATAGCGTGTTTAGCGCGCTAAAAACGTGCATAGCGCCGTAACGTGCTAAATTTGCATAGCATAGCGCTTACCTTCCAAAAACGCTATAGCGGCGCTATAACACCGTTTTAGCGCGCTATTTTTTTCGTTGAGCAAGACCCGTTCCACCTACCAACTCTACATCTGCTTGTCAAGCTAACAGGTTGCACTCCCACAACTTAATCATTCTAGACAGAGCCCATTGTCAAAAGGCTGCACGGGAAGCTCCTAAACTTGGAGGGACTTAGAAATCTCTTTGTTCCTGGGTGGCCGTCCACAAGTGCGCTTCTGGGTGACAACCACCATGCTCATGGCCCTAAATAGAATAGACATTCGTCCTAGGCAATGACAACCACAAGCATAGTCCCAAAAGCCACTCAACATAAACCCTACAACCAATTCCACCCAGGTATGCATTTTAAGTTTAACACTTAACAATTTTTTTATAACATGGTATGTAAACACTTTTTATAGCATAGCTAAGCATCTAATAAAACTTTTCATGGCTGCATGGAAAGGCATGGCTACATACTACTAGGATATTTTCAAAGTGTACTAACTTAGCATTATAAGATAGTTCAAAATTCCTATCATGCATACTACTCAAAATATACTACTAATGCATATAGAAAATATTGGGTAGATTATGAATGTCACTTGCCTTGGTAACAAGAGGAACAAGCACATCAAGAATAACAATCACAAGAAGGGCCTTCCTCCTCTTCACAATCTAGAGACAAACAATAAAATAAATAAACACACAACACAACACTTAAAATATCAAGACAAAAATATGTCTGCATGCTTGATATGCAATTAATTTAACATGTAGCGTACCTGCTCTTAAAATAAGGCAGATACCTGTGTATAGTGCAAATCCCTGGATCGAATCATTTGCACACACAGTTTACGATGTAATATCACAACAAAGTATCAATTTTATTACATCGATGATCCAGAATTACAAAATGTTCTTTACAAATTGCATAGCATAAAATTAGCTTTGAAAAGTACACAACGGAAATACAATAGCAGTGAGTCTCTATAACTTTCATGCTGCCACAGGCGAAAACATGTTGGTTGTAGACTCGAAACCTTTAACGAACCTCACTCGTCATTTGATCAAATCTGCAATAAGAAAAATATTGCAACAACGTGGGTCAGATTCCATTAAAAATGGAGTCTGGCAAGTGACACTATGGTGGACACTTATGGAATAACTCTAAAGCCTATATGCATATTTGGCTGGTGGAGCTCAAGGCTAATTTGCATAAAGCCAATTTTTCCTATCTTTTTGGAAAACACTTTTCTTAAAATCGACGAGTATGGCATGAAAACCATAAATCTCATCTTCCCTTGTTCACCCATCAAGTTTTACTTTTGAAGTTGGAATGGTGGAATCCTCTGTTGACGTCCTTGATCAGCTGCTCAAAATTGTCCGTAACCGGGCACACGGCTAAGTACTTAGTTTTACACTCTGCAGAGGTTGTGCACTTTCACCATTGTACCCATTCAACCCAAAGTATCCTTTACACACCATTTCTGATAAGGAAAGGAGAGAATGAGATGAGATCTTTCAGAAGCATTTTCCCTCCCACATGGCTTGACCCGTTCCACCTAACATCCCCCTACATCTGCTTGTCAAGCCGGAGAGAGTCCACGCAACATAATTGATCAAGCCATAGCCCATATGGCAATGGCTGCACTGGAAGCAATCGTCACTCGGAGTTCTTCAGATTCCTCTGTTCCTGGGTGGCCATTCTCAAGTGTACATACTCTAGGAACCATAGAAATGGACCTGAGTAGCCACTCAACATAAACCATCCGACCAATTACCACCCAGGTGTTTCATTAACTTAGTGGATGTGCACTCTCAGGTAAAAATCACCATGCTCACAGCCCTAAGTAGAATAGAAATTCATCCTAGGCGAAGACAGCCATGAGCACAGTCCTGAGTAGTCACTTAACATTTTGTAAAAACCTTTCATCAATTGCATAGCATCCATATTTCTGCTAAGTATGATATAGGAACCTAGACACAGGAATAAGGGATTCTACACAGGTTTAGCATAGCAACACATGCATATAAAAATACACTAAGTAATGCATACAAAAATAGGAAGTTTATGAGGTGTGCCACTTGCCTTTGAATGTTGTCGTTGTTCACAACTCTTTTCAACGATACTCGGGACTCTCCGTTCAGTCTAAACAATACAAACAAACAACAATACAACAATCATAAAACAACACAACACTTACAAACAAGTTTCTTAAACTTCTAAGGAAAACATGACATGCATGATATGCAAGTTATTTCTAAGGACTAGAGGTGCAAGCCATGCCATGGAAAATCTTTGCAAGGCAAATAGATTGGTCCAAAAAGGACTAAGTGCTAAGGTCTCAAGTTGGATAAAAATACTTTGTTTTATATCATCTTTAAACAAGCACTCTATTGGCTTAGCCATGTTGTGCCAAATACTTAGAGAAAAATACTATGTCATTTGTTCAAAATGATCAACAATTATTATCAACTCTTTGTATATTGGACATTCACTATAGTGAGAGAGACAGACACCCGGCCAGCCACTTAAATTGTGGAACAGGTCTCATGTACGTGGACATGTAAGGTTTGTTTCCAGGCCGCTTCATCCCACTATGCTGCTAGGATCCAACAACTTCAAGATGATAACATCATGATCAAATTTGTTTAAGTCTAAAAGGCAAGATTAGGAAAGAGGTAAAAGATAGAAGAAAGTTGTAGTTGTCCTTCAGGCTTCATCTCCAGACTTGTAACTTTCTTCTGGATGATGTCTTGATTGAGTTCTTGGTAGTCTTGATGAATCTTCAGACTTGATGATTCTTATATCCTCGAGGCTGGTCTTGGATTTACTTAGTCTTCATGAAGTCTCAGAAGAGAAGAAAAGACAGAGAGAGAGACTTAGAAAATAAAAGGGGGTTGGCCTTCTTGAACTTCTTCTCACTTTTCTTCTAAGTGCTTGACATCTTGAGGATGCTTCCAGGGCCAGAAATTTTAAATCACAAGAAACATAAAAATAACTTTTGTGATTTCTTTATAAATATGCATGAATTTATAAATGCAATTTAATTAATTTCTAGTTTTGAAAACTATAATAAAAGGAATAATTGTAGGATTAAAGTTTCCTATGATTAAATTTTTATACCAAAATTTTATAATTAGTGTTAATAGACAGAGAGCATTTAATTAAATCTATTGCAATTGGATTTAATCAAAAATAATGTTTCTATTAAAAGTTATTTAAACAAAATAGTCAAACTTATTCAAATTGAACACACAACTATGAAATCACTCAAACATTACTCAAAAATATTTTATAGCAGTGGCATTAATTTACAAATATTCTAAAGTTTCTAAAACATATTTATTTGCAATTTTTGGATTTATAGATTTAAAGTTATTACAAATATACTCAAATTCACCATTTGAAATTTGAATATTTTATACTAAGTCAAATTTGAATTTTGTCAGATCCAAATTATTCTACATGTCGAGAGCTTTCCAAATATATAAAAATTATTAAATTTGGAGTTGTGGTTAAAAAGTTATAGATGTTTTAATTACAGGGATTAATCTGCAATTTTTCCAATTTAAAATTAAAATAGAAAAAGAATTACACGCTGGCGCTGACTGTGCAGGCCACGTCAGCGCTGACTGGGTCTGACGTGGATAAGTTACAGATCTGGGCCGTCAGATCTGGATCTGACGGTCCAGATCAGAGTACCGGTTCGATTAATAAACTTCTAATCGTGGCCGCTGAGATCGGATCGGACGGGCGAGATCTAACGGCAACAGGGGAGCGGCGCTAGGTCGCCGGAGACGGAGCGCGCGGCGGCGACACGATCGGAAATCATGTTCCCGATGATCTACATCCCTAGTGGTAAAGCGGAGCGTACCATGATGAAGAGGAGATCCAGGCGAGGTCGATGGCGTGCTCGTGGTCCTTGACGCGTCCTCGTTCCTCGGCCACACCTCGTCGGAGTTGCGCACGGCGGCGGAAAGCTTCGGTGGAGCACGGACGGCTCGTTCTGCTACGCAAAAAGCTACCGCGCCATGTCAGGGAGGTGCGTGTCGATACGGGGAAGAGAATGGGTGGGGTCTCGGTGCTTAGGGCAGCCTACCTCGCCGGGGACGGAAGAATTACGGCGGCGGATGGTTCGGACTCCGGCGAGCTCCTTCGGCGGCCTGGGGGCACGGTTTAGTTAGGGTTTGAGGGGGAAAAGATGCGGCACGGCTGGGGTATTTATGGGGACGAGGCAAAGGTAGGATCTCGTTCGAAAACGGCACGGATTCGATCTCCGGATCGCTGCGGGATTCTAGCAGAAGTTGGTTTCGGGGTTGAAGAAGATCTGCTGACGTCAGCATGACGTCAGCAAGTATTTTTCTTTTTCTGATTTTATTTCTTTAATTCATATCTTTTGATTTAAATGTCCAAATGATGTCAAATTAATTTCTAAGAATTTGTAAAAATAATATCTTGCTGTTAAACCAGTTGTGGGCATGCTTTGAATATTTTTGAAAAATAATATTTTGAAATATTGATTAATTACAAATTTGACACTTAAAGTCAAATTTAAATTTCTATCTTATTTAGATTTTCTTTTGGCTAAATAAAATTTGTAAAATACCCACATTTCAATATGTTTGAATTTAAGTTATTTAAACTTATTTTTCTGAAATCATTCATCTTTATTTTGGCATAATATTAAAGACTAAATATAAATAATGTTTAGGAAATGTGAAATATAGGGTATTCATTTTTAATTGAAAATCATTTGTGCAACATTATATTTTAATTATGATAATTCATTTGAAAAACTTCATAACAACTTTAGAAAGGATTTTTGTTTTAATTCTATTCTTATTTAGAATATATTAATCATTTCATGCTTTGAAATTAGATGAATTCATTTAAACAATTAAATGTTTATTTGGCTATTTCATTTATTTAAATTTTATGAAGTTTTAAAGTTATACACTATAGGCTTATAATTTCCAAACTATATTTTGAACTTAGTTAAAGGAATGAAAACCATTTAGTAATTATATACCATTTTGAATAATCTTATATTTATGAATAGATATGGCTAAGTGGTTTAATTCAAATACTTATAAAGATACTAATTTATTTAAAATAAAATGAATTGTAGTTTGTAAAATATTTGTCAAATTATATTTTAAGGATTTTGAAATACAGTGGATAATAAAAAGTTTAAACTGTGACATTTGAAATATTAAACTCATGTTTGAAGTCTTTCATAGTTGGTTTCCTTATGTATTTAATGTTTTATTTTAATAAAAAGAAAAGTTTTAAATTTTAGTGATTTTTGAACATTCCAAAATGTTGGGATGTTACAGACTACCACCCTTAAAAGGAATCTCGTCCCCGAGATTCGGAGAAGCTAGAAAGACAAAGCAATTGTTTGATTGATTCTGATAACTCGAGATGTTTTGGGAAATGAAATTTCTGACATGAAACTTGAAAACTTGTAGTGAATGGTTCTTCTGATTAGGAGGATGGAAAGAAAGAAATTTTGAGATCTCTGGGTTTGAATTATCTAGGTGGCTACCACCCTTAAAAGAAAAGTTTTGTTGATAATTCAACATCCTAATGCACAACCAAAATCAAGATAAACCATTACAAACATCACCTAACTAACATCAAGCAACAAAGTTCAAACACAAGCAACCCATACGTAAAATTTCAAAATTCTTTTGAGAAATCGAACTAATCGTTTATCGAATGAAAGGTCGGGGAAAAACAAAAGCAACAGTACTGCCATACCACAATTTGATAGGTCAATACTCTAAATTTATACGATAAGCTAAATAAGATAATTGGTGGTCCCTCTAACATGGTTTTGATTGCTACACTTATCCTTCCTAAATACTACGCTTGCGTTTTATTGCGTGGTTATTTGCCACAGGTGTGACTTCTTCCTCAGTTGACTCTTCAAACAGCACCTCTTCGGGGTCTTCTTCCACTGGTCCTTCCTCCTTCGTAGGTGCAGATACAGTCACATTTCCAGTGCCTTGGTCACCTCCTTCTTCAGCTACTGGCGGTGGTGGAGGTGGAGTGAGTTGTGCCTCAAGCATGGCAATTTGCTCATCCTTGCCAAGGTTCTCCAAATGTAGATCATGGATGAGTTCCTCCAACTGACCAATAAGATTTTCAGAAGCCTGGAGTTCTTGGGTTTTTGCGTGTATGACGGCTTGTGCATGATTTGTGACGTCATGAGTCTGTTGGACCCTCCTGGTCAGACAGTTGATGAAATAATCCAAGTCTTCAAACGTCTTGTTAACGAGGGGCAGATCCAGGCGATTTCCCGTGTGAGCCATCGAGAGACCATGTGCATTCCTCTTCCCAAAGGCACGGAAGGGCGATCCTGGTGCTAGCTTGAATCGATACTTCTAACACAGACGAGCCATTAAGTCCACCATAGCTATGTTCACTCCCTCAATCCACTCTGGGTAGTAGGTGACATAGTCCACGGGCTCAAAGTCTGGCATCGTAGGATCCGGGCTCATGATGGTGCGTATTTCCCAACGTATCCCATGGGGTATGTTGGTCTCCTCCTTCCTCCCTCGGAAATAGGGTGGTGGTAGCTTCAATACACTTGTCAATCTAGACAGCTGCCTCCCGAAGATGAAACCCGACAGAACTCCAGCATACGCAGTCTCAGTGTATTCTCCCATCTAAAATTTTGAACAGGTAAGAGTATTATAATTTAAAAGGAAAGGGAGAGACGCAAGACAAGAAAAATAATGTAAAACAATATTAAAGGAAGTTCAAAATTTACTCATGTTTTGGAATCCTAGTTTAGTTAACTATTTAACCTTTGGGTCTTAGTCCAATCCTAGGGGTTTCGAACCTACAGGCAACACAGTGCTCTGATACCATCTGTAGCGTACCTGCTCTTAAAATAAGGCAGATACATGTGTATAGTGCAAATCCCTGGATCGAATCATTTGCACACACAGTTTACGATGTAATATCACAACAAAGTATCAATTTTATTACATCGATGATCTAGAATTACAAAATGTTCTTTACAAATTGCATAGCATAAAGCTAGCTTTGAAAAGTACACAGCGGAAATACAATAGCAGTGAGTCTCTATAACTTTCATGCTGCCACAGGCGAAAACATGTTGGTTGTAGACTCGAAACCTTTAACGAACCTCACTCGTCATCTGATCAAATCTGCAATAAGAAAAATATTGCAACAACGTGGGTCAGATTCCATTAAAAATGGAGTCTGGCAAGTGACACTATGGTGGACACTTATGGAATAACTCTAAATCCTATATGCATATTTGGCTGGTGGAGCTCAAGGCTAATTTGCATAAAGCCAATTTTTCCTATCTTTTTGGAAAACACTTTTCTTAAAATCGACGAGTATGGCATGAAAACCATAAATCTCATCTTCCCTTGTTCACCCATCAAGTTTTACTTTTGAAGTTGGAATGGTGGAATCCTCCGTTGACGTCCTTGATCAGCTGCTCAAAATTGTCCGTAACCGGGGACACGGCTAAGTACTTAGTTTTACACTCTGCAGAGGTTGTGCACTTTCACCATTGTACCCATTCAACCCAAAGTATCCTTTACACACCATTTGTGATAAGGAAAGGAGAGAATGAGACGAGATCTTTCAGAAGCATTTTCCCTCCCACATGGCTTGACCCGTTCCACCTAACATCCCCCTACATCTGCTTGTCAAGCCGGAGAGAGTCCACGCAACATAATTGATCAAGCCAGAGCCCATATGGCAATGGCTGCACTGGAAGCAATCGTCACTCGGAGTTCTTCAGACTCCTCTGTTCCTGGGTGGCCATTCTCAAGTGTACATACTCTAGGAACCATAGAAATGGACCTGAGTAGCCACTCAACATAAACCATCCGACCAATTACCACCCAGGTGTTTCATTAACTTAGTGGATGTGCACTCTCAGGTAAAAATCACCATGCTCACAGCCCTAAGTAGAATAGAAATTCATCCTAGGCGAAGACAGCCATGAGCACAGTCCTTAGTAGTCACTTAACATTTTGTAAAAACCTTTCATCAATTGCATAGCATCCATATTTCTGCTAAGTATGATATAGGAACCTAGACACAGGAATAAGGGATTCTACACAGGTTTAGCATAGCAACACATGCATATAAAAATACACTAAGTAATGCATATAAAAATAGGAAGTTTATGAGGTGTGCCACTTGCCTTTGAATGTTGTCGTTGTTCACAACTCTTTTCAACGATACTCGGGACTCTCCGTTCAGTCTAAACAATACAAACAAACAACAATACAACAATCATAAAACAACACAACACTTACAAACAAGTTTCTTAAACTTCTAAGGAAAACATGACATGCATGATATGCAAGTTATTTCTAAGGACTAGAGGTGCAAGCCATGCCATGGAAAATCTTTGCAAGGCAAATAGATTGGTCCAAAAAGGACTAAGTGCTAAGGTCTCAAGTTGGATAAAAATACTTTGTTTTATATCATCTTTAAACAAGCACTCTATTGGCTTAGCCATGTTGTGCCAAATACTTAGAGAAAAATACTATGTCATTTGTTCAAAATGATCAACAATTATTATCAACTCTTTGTATATTGGACATTCACTATAGTGAGAGAGACAGACACCCGGCCAGCCACTTAAATTGTGGAACAGTTCTCATGTACGTGGACATGTAAGGTTTGTTTCCAGGCCGCTTCATCCCACTATGCTGCTAGGATCCAACAACTTCAAGATGATAACATCATGATCAAATTGTTTAAGTCTAAAAGGCAAGATTAGGAAAGAGGGAAAAGATAGAAGAAAGTTGTAGTTGTCCTCCAGGCTTCATCTCGAGACTTGTAACTTTCTTCTGGATGATGTCTTGATTGAGTTCTTGGTAGTCTTGATGAATCTTCAGACTTGATGATTCTTGTATCCTCGAGGCTGGTCTTGGATTTACTTAGTCTTCATCAAGTCTCAGAAGAGAAGAAAAGACAGAGAGAGAGACTTAGAAAATAAAAGGGGGTTGGCCTTCTTGAACTTCTTCTCACTTTTCTTCTAAGTGCTTGACATCTTGAGGATGCTTCCAGGGCCTGTTTTCTTCTAAGTCCTTCATGAACTTCTTCTTGATTTTCTTCTAAGTGTTTCTTCTTCTTGAAGATACTTCTGGAGTCTTGTTTTTTGGCTAAGTCGTTCATTGGTCTTCCAGCTCCATGTTGAAAATCCTAAGTGTCTAAGTGTATAACACTTTTTTCCAAAATACAAGTTTGAAAATAATTCTAACTTAGAGAAATTGGGGAGGAGTTTTCCTTATGAAAAATTTAACTATAAAATATGCTATGCATGAAATAAAATTTTAAATCACAAGAAACATAAAAATAACTTTTGTGATTTCTTTATAAATATGCATGAATTTATAAATGCAATTTAATTAATTTCTAGTTTTGAAAACTATAATAAAAGGAATAATTATAGGATTAAAGTTTACTATGATTAAATTTTTATACCAAAATTTTATAATTAGTGTTAATAGACAGAGAGCATTTAATTAAATCTATTGCAATTGGATTTAATCAAAAATAATGTTTCTATTAAAAGTTATTTAAACAAAATAGTCAAACTTATTCAAATTGAACACACAACTATGAAATCATTCAAACATTACTCAAAAATATTTTATAGCAGTGGGATTTATTTACAAATATTCTAAAGTTTCTAAAACATATTCATTTGCCATTTTTGGATTTATAGATTTAAAGTTATTACAAATATACTCAAATTCACCATTTGAAATTTGAATATTTTATACTAAGTCAAATTTGAATTTTGTCAGATCCAAATTATTCTACATGTCGAGAGCTTTCCAAATATATAAAAATTATTAAATTTGGAGTTGTGGTTAAAAAGTTATAGATGTTTTAATTACAGGGATTAATCTGCAATTTTTCCAATTTAAAATTAAAATAGAAAAAGAATTACACGCTGGCGCTGACTGTGCAGGCCACGTCAGCGCTGACTGGGTCTGACGTGGATAAGTTACAGATCTGGGCCGTCAGATCTGGATCTGACGGTCCAGATCAGAGTACCGGTTCGATTAATAAACTTCTAATAGTGGCCGCTGAGATCGGATCGGACGGGTGAGATCTAACGGCAACTGGGGAACGGCGCTAGGTCGCCGGAGACGGAGCGCGCGGCGGCGGCACGATCGGAAATCACGTTCCCGATGATCTACATCCCTAGAGGTAAAGCGGAGCGTACCGTGATGAAGAGGAGATCCATGCGAGGTCGATGGCGTGCTCGTGGTCCTTGACGCGTCCTCGTTCCTCGGCCACACCTCGTCGGAGTTGCGCACGGCGGCGGAAAGCTTCGGTGGAGCACGGGTGGCTCGTTCTGCTACGCAAAAAGCTACCGCCCCATGTCAGGGAGGTGCGTGTCGATACGGGGAAGAGAATGGGTGGGGTCTCGGTGCTTAGGGCAGCCTACCTCGCCGGGGACGGAAGAATTACGGCGGCGGATGGTTCGGACTCCGGCGAGCTCCTCCGGCGGCCTGGGGGCACGGTTTAGTTAGGGTTTGAGGGGGAAAAGATGCGGCACGGCTGGGGTATTTATGGGGACGAGGCAAAGGTAGGATCTCGTTCGAAAACGGCACGGATTCGATCTCCGGATCTCTGCGGGATTCTAGCAGAAGTTGGTTTCGGGGTTGAAGAAGATCTGCTGACGTCAGCATGACGTCAGCAAGTATTTTTCTTTTTCTGATTTTATTTCTTTAATTCATATCTTTTGATTTAAATGTCCAAATGATGTCAAATTAATTTCTAAGAATTTGTAAAAATAATATCTTGCTGTTAAACCAGTTGTGGGCATGCTTTGAATATTTTTGAAAAATAATATTTTGAAATATTGATTAATGACAAATTTGACACTTAAAGTCAAATTTGAATTTCTATCTTATTTAGATTTTCTTTTGGCTAAATAAAATTTGTAAAATACCCACATTTCAATATGTTTGAATTTAAGTTATTTAAACTTATTTTTCTGAAATCATTCATCTTTATTTTGGCATAATATTAAAGACTAAATATAAATAATGTTTAGGAAATGTGAAATATAGGGTATTCATTTTTAGTTGAAAATCATTTGTGCAACATTATATTTTAATTATGATAATTCATTTGAAAAACTTCATAACAACTTTAGAAAGGATTTTTGTTTTAATTCTATTCTTATTTAGAATGTATTAATCATTTCATGCTTTGAAATTAGATGAATTCATTTAAACAATTAAATGTTTATTTGGCTATTTCATTTATTTAAATTTTATGAAGTTTTAAAGTTATACACTATAGGCTTATAATTTCCAAACTATATTTTGAACTTAGTTAAAGGAATGAAAACCATTTAGTAATTATATACCATTTTGAATAATCTTATATTTATGAATAGATATGGCTAAGTGGTTTAATTCAAATACTTATAAAGATACTAATTTATTTAAAATAAAATGAATTGTAGTTTGTAAAATATTTGTCAAATTATATTTTAAGGATTTTGAAATACAGTGGATAATAAAAAGTTTAAACTGTGACATTTGAAATATTAAACTCATGTTTGAAGTCTTTCATAGTTGGTTTCCTTATGTATTTATTGTTTTATTTTAATAAAAAGAAAAGTTTTAAATTTTAGTGATTTTTGAACATTCCAAAATGTTGGGATGTTACATAACAAGACAAAATAATTACTATTTTAATTCCTATGTTATTAATGCATGAAATGCAAGGATCAACATTTTATTATTTTATTTACTCATTTAAAATATTGAGCATAACGTAGAAATATTAAGCCCTACAACCAAGTTCTTTAATTCTATTATGAAAAGTTTCAAATAAAACTCAAGTTGCACTCTCTGGACAGAGGACAATAATATAATTCTAAAACAATTGGATTTATTTGGAAAGCATTTTTATTATTTAAGTTATAGATTTAATAGCCGAAATACTTCTCGGATATAAACACAAATTATAATTTATCAAAAGGAAAAACAAATGATGTAGAAATAATCTACACTAGCAGGGCTATCCGTAGATATAAAGTTTATCAAATTTGGACTTACAGATCAAAAGTTATGAATTTCCAAAGTTTTGCATAATTTTTTGTTTTATTTTATAAAATTTCTTGCGAAAAAAGAATAAAGGGCTACATGGCGTGATCCCATTGGAGGATACCGATTCGGTGCGGATCGGCCGCGCGAACCGTCCGATCTCTTTTAAAACGGGCGCTCGGGATTGCAGGGATCTAGATCCGTTGGATCTAAATCCAACGGTTCGAAATTAGAGACTCGGCGCGGGCGGCGCGAGTCACCGGAAAGTCCTCCGACCGCGGCGGGGCCATGGCCGGCATCACGCGCGATCGAGTCCTATAAGCCTACGAGACGAACGAGTCTTACCGTTAGGTTGAGGAGGTCGAGGCGGGGTCGGTGGCGAAGCGTGGGTCTTCGGAGCGTCGCCGTTCCTCGAGGATTCCTCGCCGGAGTTGGTGCTTGAGGGCGGCGGCGTGGCTCGCGGACGGGGACGGCGTTCGACTGTGGTAGAAGGTCAACGATGAAGTCACGAAGATGCACACGGGTAAAGGAAGAAGAACTAGAGGGGAAGGGGGAGCTCGGGAGAGGGAATGGCGCCGGAGTTGACGAAAAATACCGGCGGCAGTGGCGGCGGCGGAGATCTCTTTCCGTGCGGCCTGGAGGCAAAAAAAAGTAGGGTTTTGGGCGCGGGGAACGACGGCGGAGGTGGAGGTTTATATGGGGGCGGATAGGTAGCAAATCCCACGAAGATCGGAGCGGAAAGATCAACCGGATCGAAGCGTATCCGGTGCGGTTTCTGCGTCGGAGGTTGAAGATCCACCTGACAGGTGGGTCCCACCTGTCAGCGTGAGGAGGTTCGCGGGCTGGTTTTCTGGGCCGTCTTGCTGGGCCGCTCTCGCGCGCGCGCGGCAGATAGGGATGGGCCGGCCCGTTTGGCTCGTTAAGAATTCTTTTTATTTAAACCCTTTTTCTGTTTTAAAACTTTTCAATACAATTTGATTTTTAAATCTTATCAAAACATTTCAGAAAAATTCATAAAAATATTTTTTGAAAAGCTAATTTAGTTTAGAACTTTTTGATATCATTTTGATAAATAAATAATATAATAAAATACAGATTATTATAAGGAGCTCAATTAGACCTCTTTATGGAAAACAAATTTATTTAAACTTATAATTAAAATGTAAATTATTCTTTATGTGATTTCAATGCCATGCCTAATGATGCATGAATGCAAAGTTTTAATTTTTTGAGAAATTTGGGATGTTACAGACTAACCCCCTTAAGAGGAAGCTCGCCCCCGAGCTTCGGAAAGGTCAGCAAATAGGTGTGGATGGTCTTCTCGGAGGTCATCCTCTCGTTCCCAGGTGGCTTCTTCCTCGGTGTGATGACTCCACTGGACTTTGCAAAACTTGATGGTTTTGGTACGGGTGACTCTTTCTGCTGTCTGTAATATCTTGATGGGCTTCTCTTCGTATGTCAGGTCACTCTCCAATTGTACCTCCTCGAGGGGTGCAGTATCCTTTAAAGGAACTCCCATCATCTCGGGATGACATTTCTTCAACTGACTGACATGGAACACATTATGAACAGCAGACAGAACTTCGGCTAGTTCTAACTCATATGCCACTTCACCTTTGCGAGAAAGAATTTTGAATGGTCCAATGAATCGAGGTGCTAACTTCCCTTTGATTCCAAACCTTTTCACACCCCGAAGTGGTGACACTCTTAAATAGGTTCTATCACCCACTTCGTAGGTGACTTCTCTACGCTTGGAATCTGCATAGCTTTTCTGGCGTGACTGTGCTATTTTCAATTTGTCCTTAATCAGCCTGACTTTCTCTTCAGCATCCTGTATTATATCAGGTCCAAAGAAACTCCGTTCTCCTACACCACTCCACAACAGTGGGGTTGTGCATTTCTTTCCATATAAGGCTTCAAACAGTGTCATCTCAATGTTGGCTTGGTAACTGTTGTTGTAGGAGAACTCAGCGTATGGTAAATTATCATCCCAACTAGATCCATAGTCGAGCGCACAAGCTCTTAACATATCCTCTAAAATCTGATTCACTCTTTCAGTCTGACCATCTGTTTGCGGGTGGAAAGCCGTACTGAATTCCAATCTGGTTCCCAAAGATTCGTGCAACTGCTTCCGGAAATGAGAAGTGAACTGGGTCCCTCTATCAGACACGATACTCTTAGGAACGCCGTGAAGGCACACAATTCTCTTCATGTAAATATCGGCTAACTTTGCACTAGTATAAGTGGTCTTCACGGGTATGAAGTGAGCTATTTTGGTTAGGCGACAAACAATAACCCAAATAGAATCATAACCCGATCTGGTCCTTGGTAATCCGGTGATGAAGTCCATCCTAATAGAATCCCACTTCCAATCCGGTACTTTCAAAGGTTGTAAGAGCCCTGCTGGTTTCTGATGTTCTGCCTTTACTCGACTACATACATCGCACTTAGCGATGTATTCTGCTATTTCTCTTTTCAGATTATTCCACCAGAATCTCTCTTTCACATCCATATAAATCTTGGTATTTCCCAGATGAAGGGAATAAGGTGTCTCATGAGCATCTTGCAGAATTAACTTCCTAATATCAGGATCATTGGCCACACATACACGTTTTTCAAACCACAAAATCCCTTGCTCATCCTCATGAAATCCTTTAGCTTTTCCAGCTCTTAGGTTGGCTTTGATCTCTTCTATTTCCTTGTCTCCTTTCTGAGCTTCACGTATCTTGTCCATCAAAGTGGGTTGTACAACTAATGAGGTTACAAACCCTTCAGGTACTAATTCCAATCTGAGGTCCTTGAATGCCTTGCATAAATCCTCGGGTAATTCTCCTGCTGTAAGGCCATTCACATACACTTTACGACTCAGAGCATCTGCTACCACATTAGCTTTCCCCGGATGGTATTGGAGACTTAGATCATAATCTTTAATAAGTTCCGACCATCTTCTTTGTCTCATGTCCAATTCCTTATGTGCAAATATGTACTTCAAACTTTTGTGGTCCGTGAATACCTCACATCTTTTTCCCATCAGGTAGGGTCTCCAAGTTTTCAGGGCATGCACTACTGATTCTAACTCGAGATCATGAGTTGGATAATTTGCTTCATGTTTCTTGAGCTGTCTAGAGGCATATGATGCCACTCTGCCTTCCTGCATCAACACGCTTCCCAAGCCTTGACGTGAAGCATCACAGTACACTTGGAATTCCTTCTCCAGATCAGGTAAGCATAGAACTGGGGCTGAAACCAGACGTTTCTTCAACTCCTGAAAACTGGCTTCGCATGCCTCAGTCCACTCAAATTTCTTCTCCTTCTTTAATAATTCCGTCAAGGCCTTGGCAATCTTGGAGAAGTTTTCAATGAATCGTCGGTAGTATCCTGCTAGGCCCAGAAAACTTCGTAATTCTCCAACATTCTTCGGCGGTTCCCAGTTAGTTACAGCTGAAACTTTTTCAGGATCCACCGCTATACCTTCCTTGGACACCACATGGCCTAAAAATCCGACTTGTTCTAACCAAAACTCACACTTGCTGTACTTGGCATACAACTTATGTTCACGTAGTCTCTGCAATACTAGACGCAAGTGCTCTTCATGTCCTTTGTGACTCTTGGAGTAGATTAGAATATCATCTATGAACACTACCACAAACTTATCCAGAAAATCCATGAACACTTTATTCATCATATTCATGAAATAGGCTGGTGCATTGGTTAATCCAAAAGGCATCACGGTGTACTCGTATGAGCCATATCTCGTAACAAATGCAGTCTTGGGTAGATCCATTTCTCTAACTTTCATTTGGAGGTACCCCGATCGAAGATCGATCTTTGAGAAAATGCAAGCACCTTCCAGCTGATCAAATAGTTCATTTATCTTGGGTAACGGGTACTTGTTTTTGATAGTTTGCTCGTTTATATCTCTATAATCTGTGACTAGCCTCTGGGTTTGATCCTTCTTTTTAACAAATAAGACTGGTGCTCCCCATGGCGATGAACTTGGACGAATGAATCCTTTCTGGATATGTTCCTCCAGTTGCTTCTTGAGCTCTTTCAATTCATCGACGGCCATAGGAGAAGGTCTTGTAGCTATTGGTCTTGTTCCCGGTTTCAGTTCGATGAGAAACTCTACATCTCTATCGGGTGGCATTCCCGGTAGTTCTTCCGGAAAAAAATCTGGGTATTCCTTGACAATAAGCACATCACCAAGGCTAACCCCCTTAAGAGAATTTAGCCTAACCTTCTTAAGTACGAAGGTTGATCTGAACTTAATCTTCCTTTTCTCTGGGGTGGTGAGGGTGATTGCTCTATTTGCACAGTCTATGATTCCTTCAAAACGAGTCATCCAATCCATTCCGATGATAACATCCAATCCTTGGGTTTCTAGGATGACTAAGTCTGTTGGAAAGGTGTGTTTTCCGATTTGCAAGTCTAACTGCCTACACCCGGAATTTACTATCATCTCTCCTCCAGGTGAACTTACCCTAATAGGTTTTCCTAGACTTTCCTCAGCTAACCCATGTTTGTTTACAAAAGCTCTTGATATGAATGAATGAGATGCTCCAGTATCAAATAAGACTAATGCTGGAAAGGAGTTGAGCAAGAACGTACCAATCACAGCATCAGGTTCATCATGAACTTCTTCCACATTGATGTGGTTCACTTGTCCCTTCTGGAAAGGATTGGGCTTGGAATTTTCATCAGCTTTCCTCTCTGGGCATTCAGTTGCATAATGTCATGTCTTCTTGCACTTGAAGCAAGTCACATTAGACAAGTCTTTCTTCCCTTCATAGTTAGGACGGTGATTACCATTCCCATGATTATGGCCATGGTGATGGTTTCCCCTGGATCCACCATTATTTCGATTGTATCCTCCATTATTTCCTTTGTATCCTCCATTACTTCCTTTGTATCCTCCATTGTGGTTATGACCATGATGTTTTTGGCCACTACCAGTGTTGGAGTGATTCCAGGGTTTATGGCTACTGACTTCAGAGGTGTGTTGTTTCTTATATGTCCCTTCAGAATGAACCTTACTTGCACTGAACTTCCTCTTCCTATTCTCTTCCTTTCTTATGTTGTTGTCCAGGGTGATAGCTTGATCCAGCAGAGCTTGATAGTTTGGAGTATATGCCACAGACAAGGGTATCTTCAGTTCTCCCCTAAGTCCATTGAGGAACTTTTCCTTCCTCTTTGCATCAGTATCAATGTCCTCTGGTGCATACCTCGATAGCATACAGAAGTCATCCATATACTCCTTCAGAGTTCTACCTCCCTGCCTCAAGCTGCGAAATTCCTCTTTCTTCAGGTTCATTATACCTGAGGAGATGTGAGCATTCCGGAAACCTTCCTTGAACGCATCCCAAGTCATGCCATCCAAAGGATGAGTCACTTGATAAGTCTCCCACCACAATGCTGCGGGTCCTTCCAACAGGTGTGCAGTGAACCTCACTTTTTCTGCCTCAGAACACTCACAAGTTACTAAGTCCTTGTTGACTGAATGGAGCCAATCATCCGCCACTACTGGTTCAGTATCAGAGGAGAACTTATTAGGCCTAAGCCTTAGGAATCTAGCAAGTCTGTCCACTGGAGGTGGTGGTGGAGGTGGCGGGTTGTTGTTGTTGTGGTTGTTGTTGTTGTTGTTGGTTGCTGCAATGAATTGAGTCATCATATTCATCAACTGAGCTTGAGCGGCCATCAGTTGTTGCATGGCATCATCGTTGTTGGTATCACGACGAGGAGGCATCTGTAGGGTTTTCAGCATAGATGAGTGAAAGATAGACAGAACTAAGAGAAGAAAAATCCTACCCATGCACAAAGCAACCAAGTCAACACAATCAACACTCAAAAGACAACTTAAAAAGAAAAAGTCTACTTAGCAAATCGAAACAAGTATTCTAAGCTGATTTAATAAAACAACAGAGTCTGCAAACCAATCATTCTAACATTGTCACACCACAAGTTGGAGATCAATGTTTTAAAAAGAACAACGAACTAAACGAGGGAGAACATGGTGGTCCAACTACTAAGTCTAAACTTCGTCCATGACGTCTCCTTCATCTTCTTCGACTTCCTCGATTGTGATGCCTTCCTTCGTAAGGATCTCCTTGTAGTCATTCACCTCCTTCTCCAAGGCCTCGTTCTTCTCCTGTAACATTGTCGTCTCACGGTGTAGAGTCTCGATCGCTTCCTTCTCCAGGACTTCAATCTTCTCCTGTAGCATTCTCTTCTCACGGCGTAGAGTCTCGATCAAATCTCGATCAGCTTTGAACTCGACGTCGTTGCTCAGAATTTCATCCTTCAAGGTCTTGATCTCCTTGTTCTTGTCTCTAATTCTCTTTTCCTGATTTTGGAACTTCTTTTCTTGAGCTCGGAATTTCTCTTCTTGAGCGTTGGACACCTCTTCTTGGGCTTCAATCTTCTTTTGAGTCTCCTTGACTTGGGCCATTATTTCATCATTCTTCAATAGCTCGTTGCGTCTATCCTCTTCGAGTTGCTAGAGGTGAAGTTCTAAGTCTTGGAGATAAGGGTACAAAGGTTCTGGTTTGTTTTTGTCTTCCTCGCTAACAAGGTAGGGTATCCCATGTTCGTCATGTTGGCCAAGGTTAGAAAAGTAGTGGTCTTTTAACTCCTCCTGGAATTGCCAGCAAAGACGTCCTATTAGCTCCTGCGTGACGAGATTCAGCCCTTTCTCCAAGGAGTCACTAATCGACTTGTACTGGATGTCTTCGGTCTTGGGTTCAGTCTGGCGCCCTTGTTGGTAAAGACGAATTCCCCATAAGTCTTCTTTGTTGAAGTGCTTCAGCTGGCTTGCCTTGATGATGGGTGTTGGAAGTGCCAACAGTTCTACCAACTCCAGAAGATATCTTCCAAAGCGCATGTCCTTGAAGTCCTCCGCGGTTTGATACATGAAGAACGACATCCTTAAGTGATAAGGGTAGAGTTTGTTAAAACAAGACACAAGGTAAGAAATACTAGTTGTGGTGTACTTAAGTACTTAGAGAAAAAGAAGTTCTTTTCTAAAAGGTGATCAACACTATTATCAACTCTTTGTAAGTCGGATATTCACTATAGTGAGAGAGACAGACACCCGGCCAGCCACTTATAATTGTGGAACAGGTCTCATGTACGCGGACATGTAAGGTTAGTCCCGGGCCGCTTCATCCCACTATGCCGCTAGGATCCAACATACTTCAAAGATGGTAATATTATGATCAAAGGAGGCTTAACCAATCCTAAGGGTTCGAACCTACAGGCAACACTTTAGCTCTGATACCATTTTGTAGCACCCCATCTTTTAAATAAAGATGGAGCACCTGTGTTATGTGCTAGTCCCTGGATCACTGCCAGCACCACAGTACAAAATATATAGTATCATTGCATAAGTATCAAATTGCTACAACGAGATCCAAAAATAGCTAAGTATAGCTTTATTACAAAGTGCATAGTCATGAAGACTAGCTAAAATATTCAGAGTTCACAACGAAAGCAAAAGCAAAGAGCCTCTTCTTCAAGCATGCGCCACAGGCAGACATGTTGGGTGTAGACTCGAGTCCAATCTCATTCCTCATCAGAATTACCTGCACATTGGAATATGCAGCCCCCGAAGTAGGTCAATACAATGAAGTATTGGCAAGTGACTATGGTGGATAATTTATGACAAGTCTAATTCTATATGCATATTTGGCTTGGGGGAGTTGTGGGCTATTTTGCAGAAAGCCAGTTTTCTCCTATCTTTTGTAAAACAATTTTGTTTCTCAAAGACTTGTCACCAAGGGATGAATCCCAAGTGCACCAACAATTCTTTCCTTAGCCAAATTTTACTTTATGAAAACTATGATGAGATTCTTCCGTCCATCCTTGTGCAGTTGCTCGAAGTAGTCCATCACCGGGGACACGGCTAAGTACTGAGATTGTCGACTCTGCAGAGGTTGTGCACTTTCACCTTCAGACTCAATTAACCCAAACATCCTATACACGCGGAGTGCATTAAGGAAAGGAGATAATTGGGACAAGAACTTTCAGAAGAAGAATGCAACCATACTAGCAAGACCCGTTCCACCTACCAACTCTACATCGGCTTGTCAAGCTGACAGGTTGCACTCCCACAACTTAATCATTCTAGACAAAGCCCATTGTCAAAAGGCTGCACGGGAAGCTCCTAAACTTGGAGGGACTTAGAAATCTCTTTGTTCCTGGGTGGCCGTCCACAAGTGCGCTTCTGGGTGACAACCACCATGCTCATGACCCTAAGTAGAATAGACATTCGTCCTAGGCAATGACAACCACAAGCATAGTCTCAAAAGCCACTCAACATAAACCATACAACCAATTCCACCCAGATATGCATTTTAAGTTTAACACTTAGCAATATTTTTATAACATGGTATGTAAACACTTTTTATAGCATAGCTAAGCATCTAATAAAACTTTTGATGGCTGCATGGAAAGGGATGGCTACATACTACTAGGATATTTTCAAAGCGTGTACTAACTTAGCATTATAAGATAGTTCAAAATTCCTATCATGCATACTACTCAAAATATACTACTAATGCATATAGAAAATATTGGGTAGATTATGAATGTCACTTGCCTTGGTAACAAGAGGAACAAGCACAGCAAGAATAACAATCACAAGAAGGGCCTTCCTCCTCTTCACAATCTAGAGACAAACAATAAAATAAATAAACACACAACACAACACTTAAAATATCAAGACAAAAATATGTATGCATGCTTGATATGCAATGAATTTAACAAGACAAAATAATTACCATTTTATTTCCTCTGTTATTAATGCATGAAATGCAAGGATCAACATTTTATTATTTTATTTACTCATTTAAAATATTGAGCATAACGTAGAAATATTAAGCCCTACAACCAAATTCTTTAATTCTATTATGAAAAGTTTCAAATAAAACTCAAGTTGCACTCTCTGGACAGAGGACAATAATATAATTCTAAAACAATTGGATTTATTTGGAAAGCATTTTTATTATTTAAGTTATAGATTTAATAGCCGAAATACTTCTCAGATATAAACACAAATTATAATTTATCAAAAGGAAAAACAAATGATGTAGAAATAATCTACACTAGCAGGGCTATCCGTAGATATAAAGTTTATCAAATTTTACAGATCAAAAGTTATGAATTTCCAAAGTTTTGCACAATTTTCTGTTTTATTTTATAAAATTTCTTGCGAAAAAAGAATAAAGGGCTACGTGGCGTAATCCCATTGGAGGATACCGATTCGGTGCGGATCGGCCGCGCGAACCGTCCGATCTCTTTTAAAACGGGCGCTCGGGATTGCAGGGATCTAGATCCGTTGGATCTAAATCCAACGGTTAGAAATTAGAGACTCGGCGCGGGCGGCGCGAGTCGCCGGAAAGTCCTCCGACCGCGGCGGCGCCACGGCCGGCATCACGCGCGATCGAGTCCTATAAGCCTACGAGACGAACGAGTCTTACCGTTAGGTTGAGGACGTCGAGGCGGGGTCGGTGGCGAAGCGTGGGTCTTCGGAGCGTCGCCGTTCCTCGAGGATTCCTCGCCGGAGTTGGTGCTTGCGGGCGGCGGCGTGGCTCGCGGACGGGGACGGCGTTCAACTGTGGTAGAAGGTCAACGATGAAGTCACGAAGATGCACACGGGTAAAGGAAGAAGAACTAGAGGGGAAGGGGGAGCTCGGGAGAGGGAATGGCGCCGGAGTTGACGAAAAATACCGGCGGCAGTGGCGGCGGCGGAGATCTCTTTCCGTGCGGCCTGGGGGCAAAAAAAAGTAGGGTTTTGGGCGCGGGGAACGGTGGCGGAGGTGGAGGTTTATATGGGGGCAGATAGGGAGCAAATCCCGTGAAGATCGGAGCGGAAAGATCAACCGGATCGAAGCGTATCCGGTGCGGTTTCTGCGTCGGAGGTTGAAGATCCACCTGACAGGTGGGTCCCACCTGTCAGCGTGAGGAGGTTCGCGGGCTGGTTTTCTGGGCCGTCTTGCTGGGCCGCTCTCGCGCGCGCGCGGCAGATAGGGATCGGCCGGCCTGTTTGGCTCGTTAAGAATTCTTTTTATTTAAACCCTTTTTCTGTTTTAAAACTTTTCAATACAATTTGATTTTTCAATCTTATCAAAACATTTCAGAAAAATTCATAAAAATATGTTTTGAAAAGCTAATTTAATTTAGAACTTTTTTATATCATTTTGCTAAATAAATAATATAATAAAATACAGATTATTATAAGGAGCTCAATTAGACCTCTTTATGGAAAACAAATTTATTTAAACTTATAATTAAAATTTAAATTATTCTTTATGTGATTTCAATGCCATGCCTAATGATGCATGATGCATGAATGCAAAGTTATAAATTTTTGAGAAATTTGGGATGTTACAATACAGCTCGCCCAGTAGTGGGAGGAGCTCGCGTGGTCGTGGGCGTCTTTTCACACGGCTTTCGAGGGCCGCCGGTAGGTGGACTTGGCACTGCAAGCCGCGCGCGAGGAGGCCACCCGCTTCGCCAAGGAGGTCCGCGAGGGGACCATTCGCGACGCCGCAGAACTTCTTGCGCCCCTTTAAGAGGAACGTGACGCTGCTGCTGAGCTCCTGCGCGCAGCGACGGCCGAGCGCGAGGCTATGGAATGCTCGCTGGCGCAGAAACGCCGCGAGCTGGGACAACTGGAGACCCAGCTGCTCTCCGCCCACCGGGCTGCGTAGGCAACTCTGGAGGAGGACCGCAAGGGCTTTGCCGAGCGCGAACAACAGCTGGCCCTCAAGGAGAAGGAATTGCGGCAGCGCGACGAGCAACGGCTTCAGGTGGAGAAGGAACTCGCCACCCAGCGCGAGGAGCTCGAGGCGCGCGAGGGACAATTGGCCCAGGCGCTCCAGCGGTACGACGAGAGCGTTGTTGCCTAGAAGCGTGCTTATGAACGCTTCGAGCAGCGGTTCGCCGAGAAGAAGAAGGAGGCGGAGGACGCCCTTGAGGAACACGAGAAGCAGTTCCGGCTGGCCAAGTCTCAGGAGTACCACGACTTGGCTCAGAAGCAGGAGGACCGCTTCAAGGCCTGGCACGCCGCCAGCTCTCAGCGGATCGCTGAGATTGAGAAGGCCAACTCCCAGCTAGAGGCCCGCCTCAAGCACGCCAAGGACGATCGACGCCGGGCGGAGGAGGCCCGCAACAAGGCCGTTCATAACCTGAACTCCCTGGCCAAGGAAGTGGAGGAGCACGTGGCTCCCGCGATGCAGCGGGTGATGGAGGCGACCGACTCTACCCAGGCGGCTCGCGCGCTTACGAAGCAGCATGAGCGCATCTTCGAGGCGCTGGTCGGCCGAGGCAACGAGCTTGCCTCGCAGCTTGGCGCGGACACGCCGCACACCGAGGCCCGAGGCCGCGGCGATGCTTCCATGTACCTGGTCTACTTCGACCAGCTCTTCGCGGCGCTCGAGGGCCCTGTCGCCGACCTCTGCGAAGTGATAGAGGACAAGAGTCGGTAGCTCCCGGGGGTGGTCGTCGACCGCATCTTCACCAACCTCAGGATCCTCACGCCAGGCTTCGACCTCTCCACCGTGACGGAGGCTCCCCAAGGCGAGGATGCGCGCCGGGTCATCAACTCCCTCCGCGAGCAAGACGATGCTTCCTGCAATCGCTTCAAGCGTGCGGAGGCCGCTGCTGAGGACAGCGAGGAGGAGGCCGCCTCTGCCGAAACTGAGGAGGGCTCAGTGTAGGAGGTCCAGGATGATGACGGCTCCGCTTGAGCCGTTTGCCATTGCGCCTGCGTGCGCTTGTATCTGAAACAATCTTATGCTTAGACATTTGCGACTTATTGGCATGTAATATACTCTTATTTGCAATTTGCTTTTACCTTGCTTGCCCCATGAGAGGTCTCTTTGGACTCATCTTCATGTCTATTTGTTCTCTGCGTCGGTAGGACCCATCTCTTCATGCCATGACTCCGCCACTTCGGTATGCTGGAGCAATGACTCCGCAAGGCTGGGGGGAGTTTAGGCCTAGGAGAGGTAAGAGCCCTGAGTTGCGATGCTCAAGTGCCCCCCTTAGATGTACGAGTAGTCTATGAAGCGTAAGGGAAAGCGAAGTCGCTTGAGGGGCAAACGTGCGCTAGTGGGGAAAACGCTCTTAAGGCGCGGGTGCGAGACTTAGCTTCTCGAGGTTTTCGCCCTGTAGAGGCTTTTTGCCTGGAGAGGAGGTCCTCTAGAAGGATCGTTATCGGACACCTCCTCGGGCTTGCGGGAGCATTTCTTCCCTGTAGATGTTAGCGAGGCGAACCCAAACGCTGGTGCACGGTACAGGGGACTCGTGCGCGCTTATAGGTCCCCTTAGGCGTTCCTCGCGAGGAGAGTAAGTACCAAGGTCCTCTGTAGAGATGGCGTCTTTGTGGGATCTTGCCCTTTAGCCAGAGCTCGGATCCTTGGATTTTGCAGTGCTGCTGGTGTGTCGTTTGAGGCATTGGCACCGCACTCAGCCCCCGCTCGTGAGGTACGCATGTGGAGAGGTATAAGCGCACATTTCAATGAAGTAAATGCGTAAATAAAAATCACCAACAAATATTACATAGCGGCGCCGTAGCGCTAAGTTCACTTGGGAACGAAATTGTCTCATTATGCTTGGAGTTGCCAAGTTAAAGTTTTGACCATGTCGAGGCATGGGGACCACCCATTAGTGGCAGAGACTCTCAACGGCCTGAGGTGGCTCGTTACATGGAGAGCTCGGACGGTTGACCCTCGAGAGAAGCCTTTGGACCTTGCAGGTTTAAACCGTGAGCTTTTAACCTCTGGAGACAAAAATGCTTGGAGGTTGAGCCGTAAGCTGCCTCTTTCGCCAGATGTCTTGACGTGACAATGATCACGGGCGTGACGATGATCATGTTTGCATTTGTTCCTTCTGGAGACAAAAAAAATCTGGGAGGTTTTAAGCCGTGAGCTTTTAACCTCTGGAGACAAAAATGCCTGGAGGTTGAGCCGTAAGCTGCCTCTTTCTCCAGATGTCTTGACGTGACAATGATCACGGGCGTGACGATGATCACGTTTGCGTTTGTTCCTTCTGGAGACAAAAAATTCTGGGAGGTTTTACGCCGTGAGCTTTTAACCTCTGGAGACAAATAATGCTTGGAGGTGTAGCCGTAAGTTGCCTCTTTCGCCAGATTTCTTGACGTGACAATGATCACGGGCGTGACGATGATCACGTTTGCGTTTGTTCCTTCTGGAGACAAAAAATTCTGGGAGGTTTTACGCCGTGAGCTTTTAACCTCTGGAGACAAAAAATGCTTGGAGGTGTAGCCGTAAGTTGCCTCTTTCGCCAGATTTCTTGACGTGACAATGATCACGGGCGTGACGATGATCACGTTTACGTTTGTTCCTTCTGTAGACAAAAATTCTGGGAGGTTTTAAGCCGTGAGCTTTTAACCTCTGGAGACAAAAAATGCTTGGAGGTTGAGCCGTAAGCTGCCTCTTCCGCTAGATGTCTTGACGTGACAATGATCATGGGCGTGACGATGATCACGGGTAGAACTTGCGTAGGTGCATGATGTTCCACGGGTTTTTGACGGTGATGCCATCATGAGTCTCGAGGCAAGCCGCGCTAGGCCTGGAGATGTGGGTGACCCTGTAGGGACCTTCCCACATCGGTGACAGCTTGTGGAGGCATTCGCTGGAGAGGATTCGCCTGAGGACGAGATCGCCTGCCTCCAGGGTATGCGATCACACGTTGCGGCTGTGGTAGCGTCTCAGGTCCTGCTGGTATTTGGCCGCGCGGCGTCGTAGGCCCTCGAGGAGTAGCAGGTCGTCATTGTGGAGGTCCTCTTGCTGGTCCTCGTTAATGGCAAGGACCCGTGGGGATCCATGCTTTATCTCTGTGGGGAGGACTGCTTTGGCTCCATAGACGAGGGCGAACGGTGTTTGCCCCGTAGGCTTCGGTGGCGTTGTGCGGATGGACCAGAGCACCGAAGGGAGCTTGCTGATCCAGCCCTTGCCGTGGCCTTATAGGATGTCGAAGGTCCTAGTCTTTAGGCCCTTGAGGACTTTCTGCGTTTGCTCGCTCAGCCTATCTGTTGCTCTTCGGATGAGCGACTAAGGCGAAGCAGAGCTTTATGCCCATCCTTTCGCAGTAAGCTCTGAAGATGCCACTGGTGAATTGCGAGCCATTGTCGGTGATGATGCGGTTAGGCACCCCGAAGCGGCAGACCAGGCCTCTGATAAATTTTACCGCCGCGCCTGCTGTGATTGTGCGCGTCGCCTCCACTTCGGGCCACTTAGTGAACTTGTCGACGGCCACGAAGAGGTAGCGATATCCTCCTTGCGCTGCTGGGAAATGCCCAGGATGTCCAGCCCTCAAACCGCGAACGGCCAGGAGAGCGGGATGGTCTGTAGCCCCAACGCAGGTTGGTGGATTTGCTTGGCATGGAATTGGCAGGCTTCACATGCTTGGACGATGTCAACTGCATCCTGAAGTGCTTGAGGCCAGTAGAAGCCGCTCCTCAAGACTTTGCATGCGAGGGTGCGGGCGCATGAATGGTGGCCGCATTCCCCGTTGTGGATGTCCTTGATCAGCATTTTGCCTTCTTCAGGAGGAACGCATTTGAGCGCGATGCCGTTTGAGCGCTTGCGGTACAGATTTCCTTTGTCGAGGTAATTCGCTCCGCTTCAACATCTTCCTGGGGAAGGATCCCTTTGTCGAGGTAGCCTTTGATCTCGTCAATCTATCCTGCTTCTTAATGCACCGTTGTGAGCAACAGACGCTCCCCTGTAGGGGGCCCACAATCTGGAGCCCCGTTTGCAGGTGGTGGCGGGAGCGCTTCGTCTGTTCTTGCAGGCATGGCCTCTTGAGGCTGCTTTACGGATGCCTTGACGAGTCTTTCTTCAAAGACGCCTGGCAGCTGAGCTTGCCTCTTTGATGCGCGCTTGGCGATGTCATCAGCCTCTTGGTTCTCCTTTCTTGGGATGTGCATGAGCTCCATTCCTCTGAAGTGCTTCTCAAGCCTACGGACCTCTTCAAGGTATGCGGCCATGTGGTCTTCCTTAGGCTTATAGCTTTTGTTGGAGAAGTTGACGAGCAGCTGGGAGTCGCCCTTTGATGAGTAGGTGCTTGATGCCTAGGGCGATTGCGGCACGTAGGCCAGCAAGCATGCCTTCGTACTCAGCGATATTGTTGGAGATCTTGTCGATTCCGAAGCACAGCTGGACCGCGTAATATATCTTGTCGCCTTTTGGTGAGATCAAGACCACGCCAGCCCCACCGTGGCGACAAGCGAAAGCTCCGTCGAACTTCATGGTCCAGTGGCTGGGCATTTTGTCTCCAGAGGGCTCTTGTTCTTCTCCCCAAGGCTCTTCAGGGGTTGGGTCATTCCATTCGGCAACGAAGTCTGCCAGTGCTCTCCCTTTGATTACCCTTGCGGTATCAAAGCGCAAATTGAATGGCTGTAGCTCTATATTCCATCCTGCGACACGATCTGTGGCGTTAGGGTTGCGCAGGATCAGCTCCAGGGGAAAAGAGGTGACCACCGTGATGGGGTGCCCCTGGAAGTAGTGTCGCAGCTTTCTTGAGGCGATGAGGAGGGGAACGAGGAGCTTCTGCTGCATTGTGTACCGCTCGCGAGCGTCACGCAGTACTGTGCTGACGAAGTAGACTGGATGCTCGACAAGGGTGGTCAGTAGCCTTGGTGCCTTCTGCCTGAAAGGGCTCTGCTGGGCCCTCAAGGGGGTTGGCCTCCGGAGGCTCGTGAGGGCCCTCGAGGGGGTTGGCCTGTTTAGGCTCGTCAGGGTCCTCGGGGGGGGGGGGGGGGGGGGGGGGTTGGCCTCTGGAGGCTCTTCAGGCTTCCTGGCGGGATCATCCTGTAGCGGTTGACTTGGGGCAGGCCCCGCTTGTGGATTTTGGGCTGGCGGTGGGTTTGCGAGGCCTGGTCCATTGTCGAGCTCTGCGTCAGGGGGTTTTGGCTTTGGAGTGGTTGCACTCTTCTTGTGGAGTACTGGCTCTTCCCTTTCTACCACAAGGACGTCACTGGCGGTCTGTGGAGTGGCTGATAGATACAGCTTCATGTGCTTGCATGTCCTTGGGGCGACCATGACTGGTGGGCTGGCCAGGTACCTCTTCAAGTCCTCAAATGCTTTTTCCTCTTCAGGGGTCCACTTGAAAGTGCCGGTTCTTTTCATGATCTTGAAGAACGGCAGGGTTCTTTCGCCGAACTTGGAGATGAATCTACCCAAGCTGGCCATGCAGCCTGCTAGGCGTTGCATGTCCTTGAGCTGGCGTGGAGGTTGCATTTCCTCTATGGCCTTGATTTTGTCAGGGTTTGCCTCTATGCCCCGGTGGGACACGAGGAAACCAAGCAATTTGCCCGAAGGCACTCCGAAGACGCACTTGGCGGGGTTGAGCTTGATGTTCACCTTGTGCAAGCTGGCGAAAGTCTCTTCAAGGTCCCTGAGGAGAGTATTTCCCTCTCGAGATTTCACGACAATGTCATCGACGTAAGCCTCGGCATTTCTGCCCGTTTGCTCGCAAAGCGCTATCCTCATTAGCCTCTGGAAAGTGGCTCCGGCATTTTTTAGGCCGAAGGGCATGCATACATAGCAATACAAACCGCAAGGGGTGAGTAAAGCCGTCTTCTCCTCATCTTCCTTGGCCATTTTTATCTGATGATAACTAGAGAAGGCATCGAGGAAGCAGAGGAGGTCGTAGCCTGCCGTGGAGTCCACAATCTGTTCTATTCTTGGCATGGGATAATGGTCCTTGGGGCAAGACTTGTTCACATCAGTGTAGTCGATGCAGAGGCGGCCTCCTCCGGCGGGTTTTGGGACGACCACGCCAATGGAGAGCCAGGTGGGGTGTGCGACTTCGCGGACGACCTTTGTCGCTTTTAGCTTCTCGACCTCTTTGACGATGAATGCTTGCTTCTCGGGGGCTTGTTTTCTTGCTTTTTGCTTGATGCGGCGCGCGTTTGGACACACGGCTAAGTGGTGCTCGATCACCTCCCTCGGTACACCGGACATATCTGACGGTGTCCATGCGAACATGTCAGAGTTTGCTCGGAGGAAGGCGACGAGCGCGCTTTCCTTTTGGGAGGAAGCGCGGCGCCGATGGTGACGCTTGCCCCTGAGCCCTCAGCCCCCGAGCTGCTGGAGCTTAGAGAGACTTTTTTTGTAGCGGCTGGCTCCTAGGAGAACAGATGCTTCTTCTTCTTGGGTCTCTCGAGAGGCTCCATGTCCTCGTCTGCGGGGAACGCCATGGCGGTTGCCTTGTAGGCCGTCTCGACAGCGCGCGTGGCATCCAGGACATGTCCACGGATGGTTACTGTTCCAGCGTTGCCGGGGATCTTGACCATGTTGTTGGCATGATGCGTGACGGCCATGAATTTCACGAGAGCGGGGTAGCCGAGGATGGCGTTGTACAGCAGGCCGATGTGCGAAACATCGAAGTCGATGTGCTCGGTGCGGTAAATTTCCTCGCTTCCGAAGGTGACGGCGAGCCTGACCTGCCCCAAGGGCTCGATCGAGCCGCTGGTGACTCCCGTGAAGGGCCTAGAGGGCATGAGCCGCTCGTAGGGCACTTGAAGCGCTTCGAAGGTCTCTGTGGAGATGACATTCAGTCCTGCTCCACAATAAATGAGTGTCTTGGAGACAGCGACATTGTCGATGGTGGGGCTGCAGACCAGCGGGAGGGTTCCAAGAGTCTTGGTGGACTTCGGGTGGTCCTGAGCGTCAAAGGCGATGGTGTACTGCGACCACTTGAGGGGCCTGGAGGTCTCGGGGCCGGGGAGGGCGGCATTGAGTTCGCAGGCGAATTGCTTGAACTGATTGTTCGACTTTGGCACCTGCGCCCCACCGAGGATGCAGGCAATGGCGCCTCTTGGAGCTTGATAGCCACCATCTTCCTCGTCAGGCAGGTTGCCATTTTTCTCCGCAGCGTTGGCCTGGTTGTCAGATGGTTTCTGGTAGCCGCTCTTGCCACTAGTAGAAAACAGGCTAAAGGACCAAACTCCAAAACCCCATCTGTCCCGGTCGTACTGCAAACCGGGACAGATGGGGCATAAAACGCTACAACTAGTTCAGGCGACACTCATTTGTCCCGGTTCGTGGCTGGAACCGGGACAAATGAGGTAGTACCCGCAGGCGACACCCATTTGTCCCGGTTCCAGTCACGAACCGGGACAAATGGCATGGTTTCAGTTACGCGCCACCGCCGCGTTTTTTCGACGCGCACGGAAGACGAGCGGCGCCGGCGATTCCTCTGCCCTCCGGCGATTCCTCTGCCCTCCGCCGGCGATTCATCTTCCTCTCCGGCGCTATAAAATGCACTGCACAGTACGACTCTTCCCACACCATTTCTCCGGCCATCTCTCCTCTCTTTTCTCCGTCCACGTACACCATTTCTCCGGCCATCTCTCCTCTCTTTTCTCCGTCCACGTACACCATTTCCTATGGAGGCACTTGTGCCTCGGTCCGATGAGTTTTACGGCTACGAGAAGGAAGGCATGCGGTTCAAGGTGTGGGTCACCCTTCGTGCATGGCGCGTGGAGAAGTGGATCGGCGACGTGAAGAAGAACTTCCTCGACGCCGCTCCGATCAAAGCCGTTGGACTCGATTGCGAGTTCACCGACCCTCGACGGAAGGATACTCCGCAGCGCGCCGCCGTCCTTCAACTCTCGGTGGCGACCGAGACTCTTGTCTTCCAAATTTGCAAAGCTGATCGGGTGCCACAGGTCCTCGTGGATTTCTTAGGTGACGAGACAATCAAATTCTACGGCGTGGCAATCCATAATGACATGAAGATGCTAGCCTACTACGGAATTATTATTCGGTCCGCGGTCGACCTGCAGAGGGATCGCCAAAACCCTACCGGCAATTTTACTCCTAGTCTATATGATCTCTCTAATGCGGTCATTGGGACAAATCTAGAGAAGAAGAAGAAATACAAGAAGAGGAAGTACACGGACGACGACAAGGAAGACACGTTACAAAAAGACCTAATTTTCGGATGGGGCAACGTTCCATTAAGCTACGATCAAATCGTATATGCTGCTTTAGACGCTCGCCTTGGCTTCGAGATTGCACGGAAGTGGGATAGTCTACGCGGCTATAATACGGAAAATGATCCTCTTAATGTCGTTGATGAGTAGACTATCTATGTATTCAAACATTTTTCATATTCATAGTTGTTCCAAAATCCAAAGTTTGCAAAAGTTATTTAAAACAGAAAACAGAAAAAAAAATAAAAAAAAATGAAAAAACCTCCATCTGTCCCGGTTTCAGTCTCAAACCGGGACAAATGGGCTCCTTTTTGTCCCGGTTTGTGACTGAAACCGGGACCAATGGGGGGGTGCTTATATATACTGATCAGCAGCCCCCTCCCAAAACCATTGGAGGCATTTTTTGTTTGAAATGGAAGGAGGGGGTGTGTGCTAGTCTGTTTTTTTTGTATGCATGCAAGGTGTTTGATGAAATGTCCGAGAGAGTTCACGAATTGATTTGATGTACACTTAAAGAAGTTTATTCTTCTTTTCGATCAAGGTTAATTTTTCTCTCATTTCATTTGTAATTAATTGATACCGTGCATGTTCAGTGTTTATTTGTCGATGTTCTGTAATGGTTATTGATGTAGTTCATTATATAATGTAGATGGACCGACAATGGATGTATGGTGACCGACGCACTGCCGAGTACATGACAGGTTTGAGGAAATTTCTAGAGAAAGCCCAGGCCCACAGTACGAATGGTTTCATGTGTTGTCCATGTGTCAACTGTCAGAATAAGACAGATCACCCAAACGTGAGAACCCTTCAAAGTCATCTTATTCGGCATGGTTTCATGCCCAGCTATAATTGTTGGACGAAGCACGGAGAAAAAGGTGTTATGATGGAAGACAATGAAGAAGAGGAAGATTATGACAACTATCCTATGTTCCCGGAGTACGGAGATTCTGCAACGGGGGAAGCTGAAGCTGAAGAGGCACCAGATGAGCCCACTGACGATCTTGGTAGGGCCATTGCTGATGCAAAGAGAGAGTGCGGAACTGAAAAGGAGAGGTTGAAGTTCGACCAGATGTTAGAGGATCACAAGAAATTGTTGTATCCAAGTTGCGAAGATGGTCAGAAAAAGCTGGGTACCACACTGGAATTACTGCAGTGGAAGGCAGAGTGTGGTGTGACTGACAAGGGATTTGGAAAGTTGCTGCAGATAATTAGGAACATGCTTCCAAAGGTCAACGAGTTGCCCGACAGCACGTACGAAGCAAAGAAGGTTGTGTGCCCTCTAGGATTAGACGTGCATAAGATACATGCCTGCCCTAATGACTGCATCCTCTACCGCGGTGAGTATGAGAATTTGGATGCATGTCCAGTATGCACTGCATTGCGGTATAAGATCAGACGAGATGACCCTGGTGAAGTTGAGGGTGAGCGTCCCCGGAAGAGGGTTCCTGCCAAGGTGATGTGGTATGCTCCTATAATATCACGGTTGAAACGCCTGTTCGCGAATAAAGAGCATGCCGAGTTGTTGCGATGGCACAAAGAGGACCGTAAGAAAGACGCGATGTGTAGACACCCCGCTGATGGGTCGCAGTGGAGAAAAATTGAGAGAGAGTTCCCGGAATTTGAAGATGACGCAAGGAACTTAAGGTTTGGTCTAAGTACAGACGGTTTCAATCCGTTTGGGGAGCAGCGCAGCAGTCATAGCACATGGCCTGTGACTCTATGTATTTATAACCTTCCTCCTTGGTTGTGCATGAAGCGAAAATTCATTATGATGCCATTGCTCATCCAAGGCCCGAAGCAACCCGGCGACGACCTTGATGTGTACCTCAGGCCATTATTTGAAGAACTTTTACAGTTGTGGCAGGAAGAAGGTGTACGGGTGTGGGATGAGCACAAACATGAGGAATTTGACCTACGAGCTCTGCTTTTTGTAACAATTAACGATTGGCCTGCTCTTGCTAACCTCTCAGGGCAGTCGACCAAGGGGTACAATGCATGCACACACTGTTTGGGTGAGACTGAATGTTTATATTTGGATAAATGTAAGAAGTGTGTGTATCTGGGGCATCGTCGATTTCTTCCGATCAGGCATACCGCAAGGAAGAAAGGCAAGCATTTTAAAGGTGAGGCTGATCACAGTAGGAGACCTGTCAACCGTACTGGTGAAGAAATATTTGATATGGTCAAGGATCTAAAAGTAATCTTTGGAAAGGGTCCTGGAGGTCAACAGGTTCCGAAAGACGCTAACGGGCACGCACCCATGTGGAAGAAAAAATCTATATTTTGGGAGCTACCATATTGGAAGGTCCTAGAGGTTAGATCTGCTATCGACGTGATGCACGTGACGAAGAATGTTTGCGTGAACCTGCTAGGCTTCTTGGGCGTGTACGGGAAGAAAAAAGATACAGAGGAAGCACGGGAGGACCAGAAACGTGTGAAAGAACGAGACGGCCTAAGTCCCGAACACTACGAAGGTCCTGCCAGCTACGCTCTTACCAAACAAGAGAAAGTAATATTCTTTGAATGCCTGAGCAGTATCAAGGTCACGGTTAGGTTCTCGTCGAATATAAAGATGATAGTAAATGTGAGACTCCAAAAATTTCAGAACCTAAAGTCTCATGATTGCCACGTGATTATGACGCAATTGCTTCCGATTGCACTGAGGGGGCTACTACCGGAAAATGTTCGAGTACCCATTGTGAAGCTTTGTGCATTCCTCAATGCAATATCTCAAAAGGTAATCGATCCGGCGATTCTACCAGGGTTGCAAAATGATGTGGTCCAGTGTCTTGTCAGTTTTGAGTTGGTGTTCCCTCCATCCTTCTTCGATGTTATGACGCATCTCCTGGTTCACCTAGTCGAAGAGATTCAAGTTCTCGGTCCTGTATTTCTGCACAATATGTTCCCATTTGAGAGGTTCATGGCAGTCTTAAAGAAATATGTGCATAACCGTGCTAGGCCAGAAGGAAGCATCTCCAACGGCTACGGTAACGAGGAGGTCATTGAGTTCTGTGTTGACTTTATTCATGACCTTAAGCCGATAGGTGTTCCACAATCACGACATGAGGGTAGACTTAGTGGAAAAGGCACACTAGGAAAGAAAACAAAAATTTGTATGGATGGACATTCTTTCACTGAAGCACACTATACAGTTCTACAAAGTTCTACCTTGGTGGCCCCGTATATCGATGAACACAAGAATTTTGTACGCTCTCGTCACGCGGGGAAGTCTGACAACTGGATTGTACGTACACACATGGCCACGTTCGGCGGTTGGTTGCGAGCACATCTTGAAAATAAAGACAAGGTTGATGAAGAGTTACACTTGTTGGCCAGGGCACCATCTACAACTATATGTACTTTCCAAGGGTACGAGATAAATGGAAATACATTTTACACGAGTGTCCAAGATAAAAAGAGCACGAACCAAAACAGTGGTGTTCGCATTGATGCAACAAACAACAATGGGCAGAAGAACACATATTATGGTTGCATAGAGGAGATATGGGAACTTGACTATGGACCTTCTTTTAAGATCCCTTTGTTTCGGTGCAAATGGGTCAATCTGAAAGGCGGGGTTGAGGTAGACAAGATGTACGGAATGACAACAGTGGATCTAAACAATCTTGCGTACAGAGATGAACCATTCGTGCTAGCCAATGATGTGGCTCAGGTTTTCTATGTGAAAGACATGTCTAGCAAACCCAAAAAAAGAAACATCCTGGGAGTGGAGGAGCCTAGGCGTCACATAGTTCTTTCAGGAAAAAGAAACATCGTGGGAGTGGAGGACAAGACAGACATGTCAGATGATTATAATAATTTTGATGAAATTCCGCCTTTCGTAGTGAACATTGACCCAATCATCAAGTTGATTGAAGAAGATGCTCCATGGTTCCGACGCAGAAGAACTGGCGGTGTTGTGTGATGGCGATATGTAATAATTAATATATTAAACTTTTGATATGAAGAAGATGCTCCATTTTTACCTGCATATCAAATGGATCCGTCGGCGTTGATAGAACAAAACACACGATTTCACCTGCATACAGCCCCACGGTGGCTCTTGATGAGTGCCTGCATATCAAATGCACCGTGGGGCGTATGCAGGGAATCCGAGTAATTTGTATATATTCCTCAGTAGATGAATTGAACTATTCTTTTGATAGAACAAAACACACGATTTCACCTGCATATAGCCCCACGGTGGCTCCTGAGTGCCTGCATATCAAATGCACCGTGGGGCGTATGCAGGGAATCCGAGTGATTTGTGTACCACACACCACCCGGCTAGGCACTAGAAGGAGGAAACACTGAGTGCTCACCTCGTCCGAGAGGGGGCTATATATAGGGTCACGGGCTCAACCAGTGGTACTGATAGTGTTGATCCAACAGCTATCAAGTGCTCAAAAGAAGCACACCCCTGATCCAACGACTAACAAGTGTTTCAAAGAAACACACGATCCGTGTGCTTCTATAGTCCCGGTTTGAAACTGAAAGCGTTAATCGAACAGCTCAGAAGCAATCAAAAGAAACACACACCTGATCAAACGGCTTACAAGTGCTTGAAAGAAACACACGATCCGTGTGCTTCTTTAGTCCTGGTTTTTGTATTAGTTAGTCAAATTCAAACACTTTTCATATTGAAAGTTTTTTCAAATTCCAAAGTTTGCAAAAGTTATACAAATTCACATTCAAAATAGTTTTAAACTAATTAAAATAATGGTTATAGAAAAGAGAAAATGTTTTTGTATTAGTTAGTCAAATTCAAACACTTTTCATATTGAAAGTTTTTTCAAATTCCAAAGTTTGCAAAAGTTATACAAATTCACATTCAAAATAGTTTTAAACTAATTAAAATAATGGTTATAGAAAAGAGAAAATGTTTTTGTATTAGTTATTAGTCAAATTCAAACACTTTTCATATTGAAAGTTTTTTCAAATTCCAAAGTTTGCAAAAGTTATACAAATTCACATTCAAAATAGTTTTAAACTAATTAAAATAATGGTTATAGAAAAGAGAAAATGTTTTTGTATTAGTTAGTCAAATTCAAACACTTTTCATATTGAAAGTTTTTTCAAATTCCAAAGTTATTTAAAACAGAAAACAGAAAACAGAAAAAGAAAAGAAAAAGGGAAAAGAAAAAGAAAAAACCCCATCTATCCCGGGTGGTGGCTCAGCCCGGGACAGATGGGGTGGCTATCTATCCCGGGCTGAGCCACCACCCGGGACAGTTGGGTTGGCTATCTGTCCCGGGCTGAGCCACCACCCGGGACAGTTGGGTTGGCTATCTGTCCCGGGTGCAGCCACCACCCGGGACAGTTTAGTGCTATCTGTCCCGGGCTGAGCCACCACCCGGGACAGTTGAGTGTTGCTATATAAGCAACACTTAGCCACGGGTGGTGGCTCAACCCGGAGCCAAATCAGAACGACGCCGTCAGGCTGCCAAAATTCCCCTCGAGCGCCGCCGCCTCCTTCCTCGACTCCGGCCGGGCTTCGCTCCATCCTCGAGCGCCGCCACCTTCCTCCTCGACTCCGGCGACTAGGTGAGCCTCTCCCCTCTCTCTGCGCGTGCCCCAAACCCTAGCCTCGTTGCGTTGCCCGTCGTTAATCGCAAACCCTAGCCTCGCGTTGCCTTGTCCGTCGCCGGCCTCCGCTTCGGCGAGAAATCCACCGTACCTAGCCCTCTCTGGTCCAGTGCGAATGTGCACGTTTCGTGCACACACTCGCAGGACCCTTCACGCTCGAATTCCAAGGAATTGTGCTCGGCAGTGAGGATTACTCCATTGATGACTCCACGATGACGTCATCGTCCCATTTTCCTTTTTTTCCTAAATGTATATCACTCATGTGTTTAGTTGATGTGTTTAGTATACATGTTTTACGGATGTTATTGTTACCTAATCACTTTACATGTTTTAACTAGGTCATTAGTCAAATGAGTGTGTACTTTGACATGTCAAATGAGTTTTGTCTTTGAACCAAGGATGCCAAAAATGTTCATAAAAATAAAATACATGTTGTTGTGTCATTATTTTGTGTGTTTGAATAAGTTTGAATAAACAAAATAATTGTGGGAATATCGTTGCAAACGCAAATGTGATATTATTTTGTTGAACTAGTGTAATGTGTTGAATTATTGTAATGTGTAATGTGCAAATGCAAAAAATTGTTGTAACGTGTAATGTGTAATGTGCAAAAACCTGTGTATGCAAATTAGGGTTTCCGGCGGAGTTTGGCCATTGTTAGGGTTTCCGGCGGAGATTGATGTTCAGAAAAACTTATACAAATGCAAACTTTATATCAAAATGTTCAGAAAAATATAATCTATAATGTTGTATCATAAAAATGTTCATATTAATTCATATCAACTGGATTCATATCTATTTTTTCTTACTTGGATTTTGCGTGCATGTACTCGGATTTGTCACCGCGTCGTAGCCGCCGCCCTCTCGGAGCCCTAGTAAAGTTCGAGAGACTTCAAAAGAGAAATGTAAATAGAAATGAGATACTCGATATGATTGAAATGTGTTTGTAAAATTGAAATGTCTTAATGTATTTGTACTATTCAAATAACTTTGCTTCAGGTTGAAATTGAAATGTGTTTGTACAAATAAATGATAAAAGATGTTGAGTTAGATTTAGTTGTATGACATATCGGTAAAGTTATTTAGATGTTGAGTTATTAAAATTATTTAAATGGATTTAAATCTCTTGCAGAAACTATGGACACCCGTAGAAATCTTCAACAAGAAGAGGACATGTTCGGCATCATTCGCGAAGGTGATGAATTGGACCCCGGCAGAAATCATGAACAAGAAGAGGAACACGTAGACGATTTCACCGGGCAATTTCTGAACGAGTCCGGTGACGGAATAGACGTCACCGATAGTTCAGCTCACCGACAGTTCACCGACTCTACTGTTGGAAAGTCGGCCGCCGAGGTAGATATATGCCCTCAGGTTTTTGTCTCCGTTGAAAAGATTTGTGTGTATACATATATTAACTATCACTTTTTGTTGTGTTTAGCCGTCGGCGGGCCATGAACCGGGACCAAGCAAAAAAGCAGCGGTGAAACGAGGCGGGCCACGGACCGGGACCAAAAAGCTCCAAGGGAAACAGAAGTACCACATCGAGGAGATCAATGAAAAAGGAAAACCGATTGCTCCCGCTAACCACGCAAGGAAATTTGTAGCTCAGTGCGGAGTCATCGTTCGGGACAGACTGTCCATCAGGGCTCAAGAATGGTATAAGCCAAAGGTGCCAAAGGAGGGGGTTATTTATGTCTCGAATGCAGACAAACAACTCCTTTGGGACGAGCTCATGCAGAATTTCACTTTACCGGAAGAGGAGGATGTAGAGGAGCCGGTTATAGAGAATCGATGCAAGGCCTGGACTTATATTGAGATGGGTGAATTGTTCCGCAGCTGGAAGAAAAGGCTTAACAAGTTCATAAAAGAAGGTAAAACTCCAGAATTTGTCGGAGTCTATGAAAAGATAAAAGATGAGTGGCCCGAATTTATGGCGTACAAGCAATCGGAAGCCGCTAAGGCCATGTCAGAGAGAAATAAGAAAAATGCAGACAAAAAGATATATCACCATAACATGGGGTCAGGTGGCTACCTGACGGCCCTGCCTAAGTTTCTGAAAATGGAGGAAGAGTTTTTGGCTAAAGGTATACAGATCGAGACATTTGACTGGCCAGACCGGCTTAAGGCTTGGTTCTATGGGCATGGTGGAAAGTTAGACCCTGAAACAGGTGACTGTCTTTTTACCAAGGAGCACGGACCTGACCCTATTAAAGCTCTCAGAGAGGTATGGAAGGAGGTCACGGAAGGCAGGTTCCACCCTAACAGAGAGAATGACGAGCTATCGCGAGCCCTTAAGAATCCTGAACACAGTGGATGAACAAGAGGAACCGTCGGCTCTGTACCGTGGATACTTGGGTTTCCCAAAGATGTTGGCACTTATAGAAGCCGATCGAGAAAGAAGAAAGAGATTGCCGACCGGGCCCAGTGGATGGAAAATAAATTACTACAGCATGAGAAGGAGATAGCAGAGCTGAAGGCAGCGCAAACTCGACGGATGCCCTGCGAATCTGAGACGCCCGAAAATCCTTCTCCTGATCCAAAATCAATGCGGAGAAGCAGCGTGGCTTCGACGGAGCTCGATCGCCACAATGATATGCCGGGTCCTCGTCACCCCGTGGATAATATCGTGCAGCGGGAACTGTGCGACCTACATGTGCCATGCTTGAACATAACCGTGAAGGTGGCGCACGGCTTTGCCCTACCGCCTAGCCCAAATGGAACTTACCATTGTCGCCCTATTCCAGATGGCTATGCTGTTGTCGGGGTTGATGAGGTTATCAAGACATATGAGGGAATTAAGCTGGACTTCCCTACGGGTGAAGACGAGGTTGAGTTGAGATTTGCCCTCAAGAGTACCTGCTTATGGAAAAAAGAATACATCGTGTTCCCACACATGCAGCTAAATCGCCCTCCCAGTCCACAAGCCAGTCCACATAACTACAACAACGACAACCAATGCGCTAGTCCAGACACCCCCCACAACGACAACCAAGGCGCTAGTCCATCTCCGCCGTCGCATGAGCGTACTCCGCCGCGTGAGCGTACTCCGCCGCGTCAACGGACTCCATCGCCTCCGCAAAAGAAGCGGAAGTGCACCGCTGCGTCGACTAGTACTCAGAAAAGCGAAACGGCCGGGAAGTCTCGCTTTGTGAACTCTCGCAAAGATGTCGATACATGGGTCGAGGAGATCCAGACTTCCCAGAGAAAGAAGGCAAAAAAGATGTCTTTTCTTGTTCCGGTTTATTCTCCGGAAGCGATACGGTGGGCCATAGAATTTCTTACGCATCCGTCGCAATATGAACTAAATATGGACGATGACTACACACGCGTTCTGGTGCGTACATCTAAGAGAGTGCGGGAAGAACAAAAATCTGCTGCCACCCAGAAGAGAGATGTTCCACAGCTCGGAATGCAGGCGGGACAATCGGCCCCTCCACTCATATTGGCGCCTTACAACCGGAACCCGATCGATGATGTACTTTCGCAGCAAGCTAGAGATATGGGTATAACTCTGGCAGAGCTGAAGGCATTGCAAGCTGGCGAGAGTGTCACCATACATGAGGTGGTGCAGACATATGTGAGAGGACAAGATCTTGTCGACCCTGCAATGGTGCGCACTCTACCAGCTAGGTTGCACCAACTAAATGCATGGTACTTGCGTACCACGAAAAGTCAAGAAGGAGACTGGCTCTATGGGAAAATTCCAACGGATTTTTTTGGCCCAGGTGATGATGAGGTTCAAATCGAGTATTGCGAATTATGGCAGTTATTCAATTTTGACGCGCTCGACAAATCTATCATCAGTGCCTTTTGCATGTAAGTAATTAAATTATATATGTCAGTAATTCTCTAGCTCTACTTATATTTCATTGCTTGTAATTATCCTTATCACTATATTACTTTTGTACTCTATTATGCAGGCTGAAAATTATACAATCTCGAAAGCTGGGACTCAATCACAAGATTGGATTCATTGACCCTAATCGAGTTCATCATCATGGTTTGTTACATTACCCAGATGAAACGGAGGAGCTTTTGCTTACTTATTTGATGGCGCAACATTACAAAAGCACCATAATTTTCCCGTTCAACTTCGAGTGAGTTGTTTACTTTCTTATACATACTCGATGTTAATTAAGTATATGTAATTGATGATTTAGTTATTAACAAATATAAACATATGGCAGATTTCACTGGGTATTATTAGAGATTGATGTTGAAAAGGCAATCGTTGAGGTCTTGGACCCATTATCGAAACCTGAAGAAAAGTTCGACGACACGAAACAGATGCTCCAGAGGTAATTTCGTTCATTATCACAATCGACCTCGTCTTTTCTAATAATATATAGTAATTAGTTAACTTCTTTACTAATTTTTCATACCGTAAACTTCAGGGTTTGGGACAAGTTCACCGGTTTCCACAAGGATGTCGGTATAGCTAAGAACCTCACTTTTAAATGGCGAGAGGTAAAGACGTATACTAGCTAGGTTCCACATACGCATATTCTTAATTTCAGTCTCACAATACCATTTTTTCAATATTTATGATTATTTTTTATTAATTTCTTATCTTATTCTATCATAAAGTGCGCGAAGCAGCAACAAGGCACCAATTTGTGTGGATTCTATGCCTGCGAGTTCATCCGAATTCACTTCAATGAGGGTGCAGACTGGAATAGGGTACGTTAACAATTCATTCAAACTTATTCACTTCTCAAATTGAATTATTTTCATAATGGTTGATATATGGTGTTGATCTCTCCTTTTTAGTTTGAGACGATCCGGAACAGGCTAGAAGCAAAAGACCGCCTACTACCAATCGCGGAGGAAATTGCGGGCTTTCTGCTTGACTATGTCATAAAGCCAGGCGCAGAATGCAGTATAATCCGGCCGCCAAAAAAGACCATCCCGAGGAAAAAATAGGGTCTAATGCTTCTTTGTCATGTAAAAAAATATTTGTACTTAGCCGTGTCCCCGGTACAGACATGATCTTCCGGTTGTAAATATTTGTTTGGGAGAACTCGTGTACTAGTAGTATTCATGACTATATCCCGAGGAAAAAATCGTGTATTCATGATATATATTACATAGTAACGTATAATATGCAACTCGATATTGTTTGAAATGAAAAATAAATGAAAAAACACAAACACAAAAGAATCAGTAACATAAATAGAAAACAGAAACAAAAATAGAAAACAGGAAACAAAATAAAACAAACAAAAAAAAACATATATACTGTCCCGGTTCGTATTACGAACCGGGACAAATGAGTCGCAGGCAGAGCCAGCCTTGATTGGCCACGTGGCCCCCCTATTGGTCCCGGGTCGTGGCGTGCCCGGGACAAATAGGGGAGGCTATTTGTCCCGAACACGCTGTCCCGGGCGCGTGACCGGGGCAAAAAGCCCTCACGGCCCGGGACCAGTGGCCTGTTTTGCTCTAGTGTGCGCCCACTTCCACGGTAGCCACGGCCTCGACCGCGGCTGCCACTGCCTTCTGCTTGCTCGCGCTCTTTGCTCAACCTCTTGAGGTCGAAGCAAGTCTCGGTAGAGTGACCGCGCCTGTTGTGGTAGATGCATAATGGGCGGTGGTCGTCTTTTCTCTCGCCCGGCACAGGAGAGTCCCTGCGGGTGCCCTTCGCGTCAGGCTCTGCCGCGAGGACTGTGATGGCCTTGCGCTTGGGCTCCTCCTTCTTTTTCTGGCTTCTGGACCCCTCAGCGAGCTCGTCCCCTCTCGAGGACATCTTGATGAAGAGGAGTCCCTCTTCAGCCTTGTCGCATTTGACCGCTAGGACGAACAGCTTCACCACAGAGGTGAGCTTGTCGTGGATACCCAGCTTCTCGAGCATCCTGGTGTTGGTGACGCTCTCGCGGAAGGCGGCGATGACTTGAGTGTCAGCGATGTTCGGGATCTTGTTGCGCACTTGGCTGAAGCGCTGGATGTACTTGTGGAGGGTTTCATCCTTCTTCTGCACCATAGCGCGCAGGTCGTTGTGGGTGAGAGCACGCTCATACGTCCCCTTGAAGTTGGAGACGAACTGCTTACAGAGCTCCTCCCAAGAGTTCACTGAGTCCTCGGGGAGGTTCAGGAGCCACGACAGCGCCGAGTCGCGAAGCACGTGGGAGAACCAGTTGGCCATGACCTTGTCGTCTCCGCCAGCCGCTTGGATGGAGGTGCTGTAGAGCTGCAGGAACTCGATGGGGTTGCTGGAGCCGTCGTAGCCCTTGGGGAGAGCTGGCTTGAACTTTGGGGGCCAAACCACGCGGCGCAGGGAGCGGGTGAACGCCATGCAGCCGGTGGCGTACGTGGCAACCCCGTGCTGCAGCGCGCTGCAGTTCTTCTGGCCCGCCTGGCCGACTTATTCCACCAGCCTGTTCTCGCGGTTGCGCTGGAGCCCCATCCCCACGCGAGCTTCTGGCGCGGTACATTGCACAATCATGCAATCATGCGGCGAGGTCGCGTGTGAGGCAGCCCTCTGCGTTGCAACCGGTGCCGGCCCTAGCGGGGGTCGAGGCGCGTCTGGCGCGGCCGTGCCCGCGAGGGAGGTGTGCGCGATGGACTGCGATGGAGCGGGGCGCGTCGTGGCGATGCCGACGAGGTGGTTCAGGCGCTCCAGCCAAAGCTCGTGGGCATCAGCGGTAGGTTGATAGCGGAGAAGTTCCTGTGCCATGAGCAGTGCGGTGTGTGGCGTGGGGTCCGTCCTGCCTGGACCGGAGCCGCTCGGACGGCGCGTCGGGAGTGACGACTGCACGTCCTCCTGGTGATCGGCGTTGTGCTCGGGCTCTTCCGCATGCGTGCCCGAGTTGGCGCGCTCTTTACGGCGGGGTCGCCCTCGTCGTGCGCGAGTGGTCGTGGCGGCTGGCGTGGCGCGCGTCTGTTGGCGCGGGCGTTCGCCATGGCGCGGAGGCGGCTCGAAGGTCGTTGACGCGCCTCAATCCCCTACCTAGCGTGCCAAATGTCGGGTTATGACTCCCACGGAACAGGGGTAGTCACTACCTGAGGAGTAGTTCGTGAAGGGGATTGAACGCGGAGGTCAAGACCCTCGAGTGGCACGACGACGGTGCTCGCCGGGCCTGTAGAGGAAATACCCACGACAGAGAAAGACACCAGCCGGTACCCAGGTTCACGGCCCTTAGGTGGAGGTAAGACCGCTACTCCTGCTTGTCTGTATTGCACTGAGGAGGTTACAGTACAGTTGAGCTTGCCGAGGGCCCTCTTGAGGCAGTTCGTGCCTGGGGAGGGAAGCAAAGGTCTTCTTCCTCCTCCAGGCCCAGGCTAACCTACTCGGTCGAGCTAGGGTTTACAAATGTTCTCTTAGCAAATTTGCCGACCCTCCCTACGGTGGAGGCCTTGCTCCTTTTATAGGCGCCGCAGGCGCCCTTCTTCCGCTTGGCGTCCAAAGTGGCTCCCACACGGCAGCGGCGTGAAGGAGTTGGAGTACACCATTGCGGGATCGTCCATGGACGCAGTCCATCATTGATAAAGTTGGGCGCGGTGGCCGACAAGCTGCCAACCGCGGAGAACAGCTTGCAGAGTTTGCAGTCTACGGTATGGAACCCACGATGACGATCTTCTTGGAGTGTTCCCCGACCAGCTGCTTTATCACGAGAGAGGAAGGTACCAGCTGTCCTGGCGCAACCGGTGCAGCTTTATTGACTCCTTTGTCACCAAAACGGCAAGGGGAGCGCCTGCGTCACCCCGCGGGTATGGCAGAGGCCATGTGCGTCCTGCCGTACTTCCTTGGCCGCGAAGTTTCCCCACGGGCTTGGGGCACCCTGTGGAGGGGTTTCATTGACCTCCCTCCAGGCGCGCTGCGCCTCGAAAGGGTCTCTTGAAGCACGGGTCCTCCTCAGGCCCTTGCTTTCTCTTCAGGCCCTCGAGGGGATTTGCCTCTAGGGGGTCTCTCCAAGCGATGGCTTGGTCCTTAGTCGTTTCGTCTGATGAGCCCGCGTGTGTGGCCTGGGTAGAGTGGGCTCTCTATAACCCAGTCTCCACTGGGCCGACAAGGTATCCTTTAGAGGGTTTTAATCCTAGGGTCAAAGCGTTTGCTCTGATACCAGCAGTGTTGACCCAGCATACCACTACATGGTGAAGTATGCTATAGTCGTTGACATAGCACACATGGATCACCGTCCACCGGTGTTACGTCATCAGAGTGGTACAACAGAAGCATCGTAGGTCCAAGGCATGACTATAGATAACAAATAGAAGATCCAAAACAATATATCTTTAGAACCTCCTCGAAACAATGAGGCAACGCCCTAATAAAAGAACATCAAATGGAAAATCTCAGAGGAACTAATCTATACTAAGCCTACTGCTAATACGGCTAGACTTGCGGTTGCGCTATAGCAACGTCTACAAAGATAGGTTCTATGACTAGGAATCTATCCACTAACATACTATGACTTCACTTGTCCTCCATCTTCTCTGGATTGCTCATACGTCTCCAACGTATCCATAATTTCTTGTGTTCCATGCTATGTTATATCATGTTATTACATGTTTTATATGCATTTTATATAGTTTTATGCATTTCCTGGGAAGAACCTATTAACAAGATGCCACAGTGCCAGTTCCCTGTTTTCTGCTGTTTTTTGTTTTAGAAAAGCTCTTAAGGAAATATCCGCGAAATTGGAAACGAGCCAACCAGTATTTATTTTTTGGAATATTTGTGACCAGAAGAACCGAAAACGAGACGAAGACGGCCCCCGCATCACCTGGTGGCGCGGCCCCACTCCTGGCCGCGCCGGGAGGTGGTGTGGCGGCCTCTGGCGCCCACCGACCTAGGTCTTTCGCCCATAAAAACCCCCCTGACCTAAAAACGCTTCACGGTTAGACGATTTTCCTCCACGGGTCCCAAACGCCGCCGCCATCGCCGACAAGATTCGGGGGACAAAAGTCTCTGTTCCGGCACCCTGTCGGGACGGGGAATTGCCCCCGAAGCCATCTCCATCGACTCCACCACCATCTCTATCGTCGTTGCTTACTCCTATGATGAGGAGTGAGTAGTTCTCCCTCGGGGCTACGGGATCTACGGAAGCCATGTGGTTTATCTCTCTCTCCCATGTGATCTTAATGTGATCATGAGCTTTGTAATCTAGTTGAATATGTTAGATGCAAGTATATCAATTTTCCCAATCTTTTCCTCAACAGTTTTATTAAACAAAGTCTGTGTAGTGATAAAATCTTTTAACATGGTTTCAAGTTCAAAGGTGGTAATCCTATTATTGTTATAAGAATTACCATAGGAATTACCATAAGAGTTACCATTATTATTTTAAGGATAGGGCTTATAGTTGTTATTACCATAATTGTTCCCATAGGCATTGTTGTTGAAATTGTTATTTTTAATAAAGTTCACATCAACATGCTATTCTTTTGCAACTAAAGAAGCTAAGGGGACATTATTTGGATCAACATGGGATTTACCATTTGCAATCATAGACATAATAATATCAATCTTTTCACTCAAGGAGGAGGTTTCTTCAACAGAATTTACTTTCTTACCTTGAGGTGTCCTTTCCGTATGCCATTCAAAATAATTCACCATTATATCATCCAAGAGTTTTGTTGCAGCCCCCAAAGTGATGGACATAAAGGTACCTCCAGCAGCCGAATCCAAAAGGTTCCTTGAAGAAAAATTCAGTCCTGCATAAAAGGTTTGGATAATCATCCAAGCAGTTAGTCCATAGGTTGGGCAATTCTTTATCAAATATTTCATTCTTTCCCAAACTTGAGCAACATGTTCATTATCAAGTTGTTTAAAATGCATGATGCTACTTCTTAGATAAATAGTCTTAGCAGGAGGATAGTATTTTCCAATAACAGCATCTTTGCATTTAATCCATGAATCAATACTATTCCTAGGCAATGAAAGTAACCATTCTTTAGCTCTTCCTCTCAAGGAGAAAGGAAATAATTTCAGTTCTTTTATGTCACCATATATAACCTTATATCTTTTCATTTCACAAAGTTCAACAAAATTATTTAGATGGGCAGCAGCATCATCAGAACTAACACCAAAAAATTGCTCTCTCATAACAACGTTCAATAAAGCAGGTTTAATTTAAAAGAATTCTGCTTTAGATGTAGGTGGAGCAATAGGCGTGCATATACAATCATTATTGTTGGTGCTAGTACAGTCACAAAACTTAGTATTCTCAGCAGTCTCATTTTAGCAAATTAAATAACAAACCAAAATATAAAACTTACTAAACCGAAATAACACAAGTAACAAAACTGAAAATAAAATGACAAAACCGAAATAAAAAAAGTACTGCAAGTAACTAATTTTTTTTGTATTTTTTATATTAAGCAAACAAGAGAGTAATAAAAATAAACTAATCAAGACAATAAACAAAGTTAATAGATTGGAAGTGCGAAAACTCCCCTCGCAGTGGAATCCTTATGTCCCCGGCAACGGCGCCAGAAAAATTGCTTGATGCACAAGATGGTGTGTTGTTCGGAAACCCCAACAGGAAGGTCTGAAGTGCTGCAGCAGCAAGTTTCCCTCAGTTATGAAACCAAGGTTATCGAACCAGTAGGAAATGCGAATTTCCCCGAGGTGTCAATGGCGCCAGAAAAGTCTTGGTGCTTAGTTGACGTGGAACCTGCAAACAACACAATCAAGATACTTTGACCGAACTTAACGGTGAGGGTGTCAATCTCACCGGCTTGTTGTAACAGAGGATTAAACGTATGTGTGGAAGAAAGATGTTTGTTTCAGAAAGTAACATGTTTGTAGTTTTTGGTTTATCAGATTAAAGAGAAGGACCAGGGTCCACAATTCACTAGTGGTGTCTCTCCATAAATAATAATAAAATTCATGCGAGTAAACAAATTACAGCTGGGCAATTGATAGAATAAAGAAGTGCATAAGAATGCATGTACTAACGTTATGATGTATAGTGTGAGATTCATTTGGGCATTACAACAATATACATAGACCGTTCCAAATGCATCTATGAATAATAATCCACCTTCCGGTTAGCATGCTCACTCCTTTAAGTATTAAGTTGCATGCAACAGATTATCGCCTTAATCTCTGTGTAAAGTAAGTAAGTAACATCATCCTAAGACAAAGTACTAATGTTTTATCCCTAGTAGCAACAGTACATCTACAACCTTAGAGCTAGCTGTTACCACCCCAGATTAAATAGAGACATGAACCTACTATCGAGCATAAATACCCCCTCTTGGAGTCAGAAGCATCTACTTGGCCAAAGCATCTACTAGTAAAAGAGAGCATGCATGATCATTAAATAGCACACACATGATAAATTATGAAGCAATAACTTTAGTACTCAATATTAATCGGATCCCAGCAAACACAAAATAAAGTATTACACAACGGTGATCTTGATCATGATAGGCAGCTCACAAGATCTAAACATGATAGCACAAGAGGAGAAGACAAGCCTCTAGCTACTGCTATGGACCCGTAGTCCAAGGGTGAACTACTCACGCATCAGCCCGGAGGCGGGAATAGTGACGTAGAGCCATCCAGAGTCGATTCCCCCTCCCGGTAGGGTGCCGAGGAGAAGTTCTGATCTCTCCCGAATTGGTGTTGACGACGGAGGCTGCTCGGGATCTGTGGAGGAAAATATGAGCACCCTGCTAGGGTTTTTGGTTCGGGGGTACTTGTATGCAAAAGGGCGAGGTCGGTGGACCCCGAGGGGCCCACACCATACGCTCGCGCGGCCAGGAGGGCTGCGGCGCGAGGAGGTGATGGCGCCGCCTCGGTCGCCCACTTCGTCTCGTGTTCGGTTTTCTGGAACGTTCCTGATTAAAAACGGACTTTAGAAAGGAAATTGTCCAATTCCAAGAATATTTCCTTAAGTACTTTTCTGAAACCAAAAATAGTAGAAAACAGGGAACTGGCACTGTGACATCTTGTTAATAGGTTAGTCCCAAAAATTGAAAAAAACTATATAAAATGCATATAAAACATGTAATAAGTTGGTATAATATAACATGGAACATAAGAAATTATATATACGTTGGAGACGTATCATGCTCATTTAATAAGACACCACAAAGGAGTGTGTTGACAACAATCTCAAGTAAACAAACATACATTGGGTATTACAAAACACAATCATCTACTGGATAAAATATAAAACAAATCCACAGTCACATATAAAGCATACAAATACATTTGTTGTCACTTCTAGGGAACAAAGTGAATTATGCAAAACATAACCAAGAAATATACCACAACACTATTAATGTCTCTAAAACAAGTCATTAAAGTTTAATTTAAGGTTCTCGATTTTAAGATTGATTAAAAGCATACACACAATTTGAACTAACAAAACGAGGATCTAAATTAAGATTTTTATTAGGCAACATGTTGCTGTTTTGGGAGATAATTCATAACTCCTAAAATAATGCTCACAAAATTAAATCCTTCTACCACAATTGTCCTATGAACCATATGAAGCTACGAAAATTGGATTTGCATCAAAAGATTTTACTAAACAGAAACCAAAAATCACCCAAATGCTCTTGGTCTCAAAACCATAATGCATAAAGTTTCAGTTTTAGGAATCCCTTCATGCAAGGTTAATTTCTATGGATAGTTATTGATTTTTTATTTCTTTATAATTTTTATTCACTCTGTTTGGATACTCCTAGCTCAAGATATCTTAATTTGAGTGGAAAACATACTTTTCATGAGATTTAAAGCTCGACACAAAATATAAGTAATGTATAGACAACACCAATGTTGCGTGTTAAAGGAAACTCAAACGCACTTCACAGATATACTCCTAAGATATTTGCACAAACATATTTAGCACAAACAATTAAAACTGGACACATGTAACGCCCCGGGATTTATCCCCTTTTAGTTTTGTGTGTTTTCTTTTTGCATCAACATGGCATCGCATTGCATCTCATTAATTTAATTTGTTACATTTAATTTTATTTTCCCATAATTAAATTCAAATGCATTTCAAATTAATAAAAATGTGTTATTTCAAATCTTTTGCAAATGTTAAAAACTAGTTTATTGAATTGTCTATTTAAAAACTAAAAATATTTTGTATAGTTTTTGTATTCAAATTCCTTTTATATTTTGTTTTAAAAAATATAAAACAGAAAACATTAAAAGGAGACAAATAAGGCCCAAAGCCCACCTAAGCAAACCCTAGGGTTCCCTTGGAAAAATTCTTTCCCACCCTCCTCCTTTTTCGGATTTTTGCAAAATAATCTTCCCCCTCCTTTTTTTTTCCTTTTCCCCCTCCTTCTCTTTTTTTATTTTTCTTTCTTTTTTCTTCTTTTCTTTTTTTCCTTCTCTTCCTTCCTCCAGCCCTTCTCCTCCCAGCCCCGATGCGCCTCCTCCAGCCCGAGCTCCAGCACTTACTCCCGAGCTTGCCCCGCTCGCCACCGCCCCCACACCTGCGCCAGCGCCGGCCGCACGCCTCCGGCTGCTCGTCTGCGCCTCCCCCGCCGCACCGAGCCAGCGCGCGTCGTCGCCTACCGCCGGCCGCTGCGCCCGCGCCGCCGCCTCCCGCCGGCCGCTGCGCCCGCACCTCCCCCGGACTCCTCCGTCCGCACCCGCGCCTCCTCCCCTCTGCCAGCGCCCGCGTCGCCCGGCGCAGCCGCCTCCCCGACCTCCTCCGGCCGCCCCGGCCTGCTGCGCCCCGCCCCATGCTCCGGCCGAGCTTCCGAGCCCCGCGCCCCCGGCCTACCTGCTCCGCCGCAGCGCTCCACCTCCGTGCCACGCGCCCTGCTCCCCTGCTCCGGCCCCCAGCGCGCCGCCGCCAGCCGTCCGCGCTGCCACCCGCGTGTGTCCCGCTCCACGCACCGTCTCTAACCGCTCCGGTCGCCGCCACCATGCACATCCGCTCCACGCCTTCCCTTCGCCGTTTTCCTCGTCCGAAGATGTCCCCGCCGCCGCCCGCAAGGTGTTCGCCAAAATGCTTGCAAAACCCCGGCGTCACAATTGTTGTCCGTGTTTGTCCACCCTTCGAGGTGCTGCCGCCCGTGCGCTTTTCCTTCCGGTGTCCGTTGCCGTGCTCCTACGTGCCCGCGCCCGTCAACGGTGATGACCGAGTACGACTACTTCCCCGCCCACTTCCACGACACCGACAAATGACGATGCCCCGGTTCCGCGACGACTACTTCCACGACGACGACTACTTCCTCTACAGACCGAAGACGTCGGTTTCGAACCCTAGTTCACCCGATCCGACGTACGGACCCAAACCCTAACCCTATACTTATTTTATAAAATGCCATCTATCTTGTGCATATCACATCATAATTGCCTGTGTTGCATCTCTAGGGTTTGGTGGTGTAGCAAACCACCTAAATAATTCAATATGGAATGTGTGGGGTAATATATATATATATAATGCCCTATTCCATATAATTTAATTAGATCACCCATGCCATGTGTTGCCATGCTAACCAACATTTAATATTGCTGGTAAATAAATAACTTGCACCTAAATATTAATTGTCGGAATCCCGGTTTCGCTTAATTTGGATTACCTGCATTGTGTTGCATCTTGCCATGCCATGCATCATTTCTCATATGATCATGCTGGATCTTTTTCCGTAGTTGTAAAATGCATCTTTTACGCTTTCCAGTGTTTGTTGCTTCTTCGCGGATACGACGTATAGATGTGTGAGCAACGACAAGATCTGTGTCCATGCGGGATTCCAGGCACGCAAGGTTTGCTTGTTTACCTATACATTGTCTTTCATTCCTGCCGTTGATCTCTGCTACCCTAGTATACGATTCTTATTGCGATCCCATCACATGTTTATCCTGCAGCCAAAACAGCTTTATCCCCACAACCTAATACATGTTGTATGTTTATCTGTTAGCCTTGCGAGTCTTAGCACATGCTTAGAGTTGTTTGTGCGAGTCGTCTGTTGGTCTTTATTTCATATGCTTAGCAGATAGATTATTCTACGTTAATAAACTGTTGTCTTATATTGGGGTATTATAATTAAAAGATAAGGCACCAGCGGAAGGCCTTGCGAGGTGCTTTGTTCTGCTAAGTGTCGACCTAGGAACTCAGTTCCTGTCCTCGGATCCAATTTTGAGCGCACTAACCTCTTGTGGGAGGCCCTATGGAGCCCCCCGCGGCTTCGATCTAATCCGCTTCTTATCCAGGGCGCCGCAAGTAGTTCGGGCTTTCCATTTGATGCATGCAAATGTTACCTAACGATCTCATGATGATGGAGTAGTCGATTCTCTTATAGGGTGGAACGTTCTTAGAGTGCTATGAATGTCGATCCCGCGGGCACTGGACCTGGTTAGTCGTGCACACAATCATGCGGTTCCCTGGATGGGTTGTAGAGAAGATATTTGTCGTGCTGAGATGCCCTACCTTCTGGGTTTGCATTTTTGGGGTTGATCGAACGAGTACGGGTCCAGTAGTGCAACCCTGCAGTGTATAATCTTATCGATGAGCCGTGTCCACGGTTATGGACGACTTGGTGATGATGCTGGCTAATAAGATCATAGACAACTTACACCTAATCATTGTTAATTAACCTGACTAGTAATATAGAATTATTTTCACAATAACTTGTAACTAAAATTGTTCAATGTGTGAGTATTCCAGAATTGCTTCCTCATACTTGGTTGAGGGGGTTAATCCGAGAATGGGTTATGATTGGTGTTAGTTGTAGATGTTTATCTTATGTGCTCTCTTATCCCTCTCTAATTAGACGGAAGTTGTAGCGTGTCTCTTTAGGTTGCTAGTGTTGCTGCCGCTAAGTCCACCTCCCCTATATTTTGGGAGATGGTGTAGAAAGTAGGCAAGTCGGTTTTGCTTGCCAGGTAGTGCTCTGACCGTCTTTTGGGCTGTGCATTATGTGCAGTCAACAGGTTTGAAGTCCGACGACGTTAGCTTGGGAATCCCTCCGACTTGGCTGGGCAGGCATATGGCGCCATTGCTTATCTTCAGGACTCTTAGTGCAATTTGCATCTTATCCGTAGTCGGATACTATTTTTGCTTCCGCTGTCTTTTGTATCTTTGTATTGTATCATTTGTATCTTGACTCGTTCGAGTCGTTGTTGTAATTATATCTTCTGTTGTATTTGTGGATGTATCGGAACTGTTGTAATGTTATCACAATTCCACCCACATAATGGGCATCTTTCGGCGTGCACATTATGTCTGGTGGGCGACCTAAAATCGTTATTATGTGGATTTCGGCTGGATCGCTTAAATCTACATAGTACCGATTTTCGGGCGTCACAACACACTCAATTAATATAAAAGAACAATATCAATTTTTAAGTGTACTAACCTACTGTCTTCGAAAATAATTCGCTTTGTGCAAAATATAGGATGTAAAAATCTACCAAGCTAGTATAGGATGTCTATTAACCATATCTAACCAAATCAATTTGATTTACTCCAAAAAGTATTTTAATAAAGAATGAAAAATCACCAAGATGCTACTGATGTTAAAACAAAACCTGATAGAACTCTAGTTCAACAAATCTCCTGAATGCAAGTCTTATATATATAGGTAGGTATCCTCTCTGGTTTTCCATAGAACCAAGGTTTGCATGTTTTGGATTTATAAAACTCAAGTTATTAAGTAAATGGTGAAAAAGATACTCTTAACAAGATTTAACATAGCTCACACATCAAAACAAATTTTTTAAAACGTCCAGTGAAACATGGTTAAGAAAACTGACGAGGGATTAACTCGATAAGTCCCATGGTGAAGCACCTACGGTTGTATCGACAGGAAGAGTATATGGGTGTTGGCAAACTTAGACGGCCGACGAGCATAGGATTGCTCGTCAGATTTATATTATCAACCTCACAATATGATTACAAGGGTATCCCGGCGAGTCAACGCTTCACTAGGGTTAGGGTATCTCAGATTGCTCGTAGCCCTATTGCCTCCCTCCTGACCCATATATATAGGGACTCAGGTCTCAGGAGTTCGAATACAACTTGAATTATATCTGTAAGCTTCCTAAGTCGGCACGAAGCCGCCTAACTTGTTCCGTACTCCAGCTGGTCGAAAATTCTTTATCTTCACCTTTATATGGGCCATCAACTGGGCCTGGCGGGAAAACACTCTTTGATATAACATGCTGAGTATACCTATCTAGTATAACTACATCAGTAGCCCCCGAATGCCTACTTGAGTCCGTAGGATCGGGTAGGGATTCCACCACTCAATATATCACCTTGCGATCTTCACCTGCTTTTTTAACCCATATTGACGACTATATTAACATAAATGAGAGCTACTGTTAATCGAAAGACCATGTAAATACTCAATTCGCCTTGTTTAAGGGATGTATGGCTTAATAGGTCTGATTCAACCGACGGATCAGGGTCAAGTTAATTCGCGACTCGGGCAAAATACCTCATTAGCCTACTCAGTCTCGAGTCCCTCGACTCAAGACCGGTAAAACCGTTCAAATCCGAATCAAGCCAGTCAGGACTTACTGATTCGAAACCGCTTAAATATCATGTACCCTTAGCGCATCCGCCGGGATTTCGCTTCATGCCTGTTGACACGGAATTTCAACGAGTCCACGTAGCTTGTACGGGTTACCCGGCTTTATTCAGGTCTTACCGTTGCATAGTTTGATGCAGCATCGGGCACTAGACTAGGCTAGAACGTCCCAGAATTGTTATATATTTTGCATATATTACCTTTTGCCACACTCATTACTTACGAGTGGAATTTGTAATCTTCGACTGGCGATAATATCGACTGACAAAAATCCATCGGCTGCGCGACAGCGCTCCCGATGGGAGTAGCCCCCCGAGGTTGAGTGCAATTGCCTGTAATTGTGCTTAATCTGAAAGAACAACCCGAAAAATTGTTAGATGCTAAAAATCACACTCCCGATGGGAGTGCACTTAGCGACTGTCTGAGTGCCGACCATAGATCATATGTTGACTGAAACTGTTCGTATATTTTTCCCCCACAACTGTTTTAATTGGCGACTGTCACCTCTCGACTGCCCTACCAGCATGCCAATATTCCACTGACTGACCCTTTACTCTGACGCAACTGTTGCCGAATAATTAAAAAATTCAACCCCACTTCTGAAGAGACACGACCCCTGGTGGGTCCACTTTGTCATGAACCGCTTTGACTAGTCACATTGATTTGACCGAACGCCACGCACGCCACACTGTCATGATGCTGGTCTCCTCGTTTTTTGCGCATCGTGGGTTACTGCGGTGTCGCTTCGGTTTCAATGCCTCCCGCTCGATGTATGACACGTGTACACGCTCAGCAATCCAACGGCTGTCCAACTATCTCCGTTTCACATAAGTTCTTACCGCGGCGTAATTTTTTGCCTACCTTTCTCATTTGTGCCGCCGCCCTCTGCTCTTCTTCTTCTTGCTCCGCACCGAGCTCGTACTCACTGTAGCACCTCGCCGCTTCTCTCCCAGTTCATCCAACCGCAGCGGCGGAGACCCACGAGAGGGGTGGATGGCGTCGTTCCAGGCTGCGAGCAGGGCACCTCGATTCCTTGACCAACGTCCTCCCCGCATCTCCGTACGCCGCACGGTTGGCCGGCGAGGAGAACCAACCTACTCCTGCAGCCAACGAACGGGTATGCTTCTTTGACCACATGAACCGAGGACTCTCCTTCCCCGTTCATCCCTTCCTTCGCGGCTTGCTCTGTGTTTACGGTGCGCAAATCCATGATTTGCCACCAAACGATGTTCTCCACATTACCTGCTTCATCACTCTCTGCGAGTGCTTCCTCGGGATAGCCCCACACTGGGGGCTGTTTCGTCTCTGCTTCAGCATCAAGAGCCAGGGGTGAGGCAGCGGCCCGGGCGGACTTGGTATTCAAGCCAAACCCAAGTCCGGGTACTTCAAGATACCAATGTCCGAGTAAGTCCAGAACTGGCGCGAACGCTGGTTCTATGTGAAGGATGAAGTTGCCGCAGGACAGTTGACAGGTGTGCCTCCCTTCAATCCTGAGGCTGAGCTGACCAAGAAGCGCTCCTGGAACAACGCCCTGAGCCAGACTGAAGAAAAGGACGCCAAGGAACTTCTGGGCAAGGTCATTGAGCTGCAGACTACCGAGGGGAGAGTGCTCACTGGCTCACACCTCGTTACCACCTTCCGGCAGCGGCGCGTGCAGCCTTTGCAAGCACGCGCTCACCCAATGTTCGAGTGCACTGGTGACGACGACTCCACCCGAGTTTCGAGTGAAAACTTCTCCACCAACGAACGGATTCAAGCAGTGAAAACGCTCACTGGCTTGAAAGCTAAAGTTGGGGAGCTGGTCTCACGCATTGACAGATATAAGAAATCCAACCCTGTACCCGAGGTATTGATTTATTTTGTACTCCCTTTCACGCTTGTGTACCCACTGCACCTGGAACCTTCTCTGACAGTCATTTTTCACGTTTGTCTGTCCATCAGGGTATTGCCTACCAACCCTCCGAGCCAACTATCCTTGAAGAGGACGCACCAGTAGCTCCATATGGAGACCCTCCCTCCGAGTCGTCAGTCGAAACGGCTCACTCGGAGGGTGACGATACAGAGAAGAACTTAACTCACAAGCGTTCTCGGTCTCCAGCTGAAGGCTCTGGTGACTCGCACGAAAGAACCAAACATCTTGCGAATGCTGACACCCGAGACGAGGCCGTCCCTTCACCGACTTATGTAACTGCCTCGGAGGCCCTAAAAGCCGTTGCAATTTCTAGCCTACCTCCCTTAACGATAGGGGGTCTTAGACACCAACAGCTATTTCCATGGGAAACGAGGTATATTATACTAACTTACTCGTTGTTCGAGTTCTGCTGCATAAACCTGACACTCCTTCCCAAACCTGCACCACAACTAGCGAGGATGAGTTTGAGAACTCAGAACCTGCTACAATTGTGAGTCGTCCTCATGAAAACACGTCTTCCTCGAATGCATCGGAGAAAAAGAACGATGAGGCGCAGTTGCCTGTCGTCGATATCGCGGCTGCCACGACCTCCAAAACTGCTGCTGTTGCGGGGTTGGTCCCGCAAGATATGACTCCGGATCCTTGTTGATTTGTATATGAACTTATCGGGTGCGCGACAGCGCTCCCGATAGGAGTAGCCCCCGAGCCTGTGGGGAACTACTTGTAGTTGACCGCAATCTAACAACCTTACTTACTGTGCTTCTGAACACCTGTAGCCTTTCCTCCACCGTATTTTGGCTGTGGCGGAGAATATCTTCACCTGGAGAGCAGGAGAACTTGAAACTCCGAGACCAGCTGCAGAAGACCCAGGGTAAAAACTTGACACTTAATGTTTTTCGGCAACTTAGTCGCAGCCTACTAACTTGCTGCTCCCACTTGATACAGACGAACTCAACGCGGCACTCCTGGCTAGGGACCATGCCGCTGCCTCACCAAAGATTTGAAGGACAAAGTTAACCGTGCAGCGAACGACCTCCCCAAACTGCTCGCAGATGCGAAGACTCAGGGAGCACCCAAGGCCGAAGAAGTACTGACTGCGCTGCGCAGAGTCGGACAGTGCTCTTGCTGCTCGAATCCTATCGCTCGGGAAAACTTTGTCTCGTAAGTACTTTTTGCCGCATCTTAATGTATTTAACCTGTCTACTACCAATAAGGATTACCACTGCGACTGACCAAACTATCATTCTTGCTATCCACAGAGGCTCTTGGACTGCAAGCCGACCAATTCGCGGCTACGTCGACTATCGAACTCGACGCTGTGATTGAATCAGCGGAGCATTTCGGGAGACGACTGAGCGGAGTACTGGCCTCTTCCGTGGCTGCTTTGACCGCGCTGCACAAGATTTCTTTTCCAACTCAAGAGCCCCCGAAGGACCTACACACACTGGCTGAGACGTTCCGCCCAGAAGGGGACTCCTTCCCCAAATTCCTTCACGAGCAGACGGTACGTGATTCTGCCACTGCTTTCAAGATGTTGCTGGGACACGGGGTGGAGCTTGACTTGCCTACGATAGCGGCCAATTTTCCCCTGAACTCGTCTGGCAAGAAGATTTCTCTTAGCCAGTTCGAGCCTGAGGCACGCCGGCTGGTAGACAACATGTTCTTGACCTTGGAACAGCGAGCCGCCGCCCGCATGAAAAAGGGGTCCGCCGCATCAGCAAGTGCTGCCAGCTCGAAATAGATTGCCTAGCTGTCCAAGGAACTGGCCTAGATTTATTAGGGGCTTTATTTTGTAGACTTCACTCACGCCTGAAGCGTTGTACTGGATGTAACCAAACATATGTCTTATTTTGGAAATGTCCAAATGATCAAGGGCTATTGCTTAGCCCCCAAGGCTTATTCAGTGCCAATATGAGTTGTCTTCTACTTTTGTTCTTTTTTGTTTGCTTACTGTTTGATCTTTCACTGAGACTGAGGAATGCTTAACTGTGATGCAGCCTGCTAGCACTTCCTCTCCTGGTGATGTGCCGCCTTTCAATCCCCGCGACCAATACTTGTACAATCTGGTGAAGGTGCGCTGTGAAAATGCAGAGCAAGAGCTCAGGGTGACTCGGGGTACGCTTGCCATACTCCAGTCGAAGAAACCCCGACCAATAGAAAGGGAGCTTGTACTGATGAAGGACGTGGAGGACACTGCTGCTGGCCTTCTTTGTAAGCACAAAGCGCGTAGCCCCCGAGTCATTTTTGCTTGCTCCGTATGTGCTGAAAATGACCCTGACTTTGCTGCTGTAGGCTCCCAGACTGACGTAAGGGTTGAACAAAGTAGAGTCCAGGCAACTTGTTAAGGTGACTTCCGAGCATGGCCGTGACGCGTCATCAATTTGGTCTATGCGCAGCCGAGCCACCACGCTGCTTACCATTCGAGATCGCGTCTCGCAAGTACAACACTTAACCTCCTCATTTTCAGCCACGCTCCGCCTGATACACGAGGCCATGTTCCCTCTGAATGACCAACCCAACGGGCTGCCCGGCTTAATGGCTAAGTTCCGCCACGGCGCGGCTACTCGTGACTTTGTCCGCCACGAACTCGTGGCAGGCGCCACGACGGCCTTCGCAGTGGTACGACCCCACTACCCCGACGTAGACCTGGCGAAGGTTGAATTCAGGCCTCCCACGGGTATGGGGTCGATTGTTATGTTCGGACATTATGCTGCTGCTGAGGGTGCTGCCAGTTGTGTGATTGCCTTGATGGAGCATGAGACTTCCTTTGAACTGGAGCGGAGACGTCTGTCGACAGCGGTCAAAGAGGAAAACGCCTTGCGGTCCGTGAGACTGATTTTACCCAGTTTCTGAGTCTTGGACGAATTAGAAGAACGATTCGAAATGTATATTTTTACCGCCAGCCCCCGAGCATTGTATGCATCGAGGTGAACCGACTAAGGTGTACATACACAGGCAGCCCCCGAGCATTGTATGCGTCGGATACTAACTAGGTCGTATATTTACAGGCAGCCCCCAAGCATGGCTTGAATCGGGTGAACTGGCTATGTTGTATGCACGTGGGCAGCCCCCGAGCATTGCGTGTATCGGGTAGCTCCTCATATGTATTTAAAGAGGAACATTGTACTTTATTGCTGATCAATATACTGTTTCCGCCTGGTGCGACAAAATAGACTAAAAACAACTACTAGACTGATACCCTAAAAGACAACAAACTACGCATAAAACTAGCGCAGGTGCGCCGCGTTCCATGGATTGTGGGATGGATCCCCTGTTTCTGCATGCTTCAGTCGGAACTCTCCGCCGCCGATGACCTCTGTGACTGCGAAGCGGCCTTCCCACGGGGACGCGAGCTTGTGAACTATCTTCTGCTTCAGTCGAAGGACCAAGTCGCCAACTGAGAAGGAGCGTGGTCTCAAACGTCGGTTGTGATAATTTATTAGGCTTTGTTGGTACGTGGCGGTTCAGGCCAAGGCGATATCACGAGCTTCGTCCAAAGTGTCGACGCCGTCCTCGAGTGCGTCATTTGAATCTTCCTCATCGTATGCCACCACTCTAGGGGGGGGAGTCGAATTTCAGTCGTATGGCATAACTGCCTGGGCTCCATGCACCAGAAAGAAAGGAGTGAACTGTGTTGACCTGTTAGGCGTTGTTCGCAAAGTCCAGAGTACGGCGGGCAACTCCTCCGCCCAGGAGCCTGCTGCGCGTTTGAGTGGTACTAACAGCCTCTTCTTCAATCCGCTGCAAACCAACCCATTGGCCTTTTCAACTTGGCCATTGGACTGCGGGTGTGCAACAAATGCGTACTTCAGCTTGATACCCTGCGAGGTACCGAAGTCCTGGAACTCTTCTGCTTTGAAGTTGGTTTCGTTGTCAGTGATTATACTATTGGGTACTCCCAAGCGGAAGATTATACACTTGATGAAATTGACTGCGGAAGTTGCTGTTGGATTTGTGACAGGAAATGCTTCAATCCACTTGGTGAACTTGTCGACTGCGACCAGAAGTAAAGTATGACCCCGTGGGAGGATTTCTTGAGTGGTCCAACCATGTCCAGTCCCCACTATGCAAAAGTCCAGGCTAGCGGGATGGTCTTGAGCTCAGATGCAGGGGCATGCGGCCTGGTTGCATACTTCTGTCAGCCGAGACACTTCCGTACCAGGTCCTCTGCGTCTCACATGGCAGTTGGCCAGTAAAAAACTGCCCTTAAGGCCTTTGCAACGAGGGGCCTGCTGCTTGCATGATGCCCACATGTACCGGCATGGATATCCATGAGGATTGCCCGTCCTTCCTCGGGTGCTATACACCGCTGCAGTATTCTCGATATGCTCCGCTTATATAACTCCTTGTTAATGACTATAAATGCCTTGGAGCGTCGAGTGATGCGCTTTGCCTCGACTGGATCACTTGGCAATTCCTGACATGTGATATATGAAAAAAAGGGTTTGGTCCAGGACGGCTCGATAAGGAACACTTCGACCGGAGGATTTGAGGTTAAGAGATTGTCGGGCTGCAGATCAGCCGATACTTTTTCGCCTTGCTCTTGCAGAGTGCTGGCGTCTACTGCTGACTCGGCTGGATTTTTGATTTTGATTGCTCTCTCCTTGATTCTTTCCAGAAAAACTCCATGCGGGACAGAATCTTTCTTGGACCCTATGTTGGCCAGCATATCTACTTCCTCGTTGCTTTCCCGACCGACGTGTCTTAACTCACACCCGTCGAAGTTGCCCTCCATGATATTGTACATATCAGGATAAGCCTGCATGTTATCTGTGTTTGCATCGCACTCCTTCATTGTTTGCTGGACCACCAGATTCGAGTCACTGTATATCATTAGTCGAGTTGCTCCGCAATCTTTTGCCATGCGCATACCATGCAATAGCGACTCATACTCTGCCTCATTATGTGTGGCTCGTTTAAAATCCATTTGTAGTACATATCTCAGTTTGTCTGATTTGAGTGAAGTTAAGACGACTCCAGCTCCTGCACCCTCGAATCGCTTTGACCCGTCAAAATACATGGTCCAAGAGCTGGACAAATCTGGGACATGTGGCAACTGAGCCTCTATCCACTCGGTTGTGAAATCTGGCAGAAGCTGAGCATTGATTGCCCTGGCGTGCCGATAGGTGATGTCTCTGGGCCCAAGTTCAATACTCCACTTGGCGACTCGCCCTGCCGACATGGAGTTGTTGAAGATGTCAGATAACGGGGCGCTGCTCACCACCACTATTGGGTGCTCTGTGAAGTAGTGTGCGATTTTGCGACTCGTCATAAACACACCATACGCTAGCTTCTGGTAGTGCGGGTACCGCTCCTTGGCTGGGGTGAGCACCTCACTGAGGTAATACACCGGCTTCTGTACTGGCTTCGTTTTTCCTTCCTCCGGCCTCTCGACTACAAGTACTGTGCTGACCACCCAGTTGGTGGGGGCTATGTACAGATACAAAGTTTCCTTTTCTCGGGGCGCCACAAGTACAAGAGGGTTTGTGAGCATCCGCTTCAACTCTATGAACGCCGCTTGTGCATCCGTTGTCCACTCGAACTTGTCAGCTTTCTTCATTAATTGGTAGAATGGCAGGGCCTTCTTGCCCATCCGACTGATGAATCTGCTGAGAGCTGCCACCCTTCCTGTGAGTCCTTGGACCTCGCGGAGCTTTGTCGGCTCCGACATTTGCAAGTGATCTTGTATTTTCTCTGGATTAGCCTCGATGCCCCTGGCGGACACTAGGTAACCCAATATCTACCCTGATGGCACCCCGAACATGCACTTAGTGGGATTGAGTTTGATTCTGTACTTGTTGAGGGCTGCGACCGTCTCCCTCGAGTCATCTATCAGAGTTCTTGTTTCTTTAGACTTTACGACTATGTCGTCAATGTACACCTCAATATTTCTACCGATCTGATCCCTCAGGCAGTTCTGCATCATCCGCTGGTAAGAAGCCCCTGCATTTTTTAGCCCGAAGGTCATTTTGGTGTAGCAGTATACACCGTGAGGGGTGATAAAAGCTGTCTTTTCTTCATCCTCCTTTCTCATCTGAATCTGCTTGTATCCTGAGTAAGCGTCGAGAAACGAAAGACGCTCGCACCCTGCCATCGAGTCCATGATTTGATCAATTCGCGGCAGCGGGAAATGGTGCTTGGGGCAGCATTTGTCTAACGACGTGAAATCGATGCACATTCGCCCATACTTGACTCCTTTTTTTGGTACAAGCACCCAATCTGACTTCTTTAACTCTCGGATGAACTTGGCGTCTAGTAACCTGTCAATTTTGGAACCGGCTGCCGCACGCTTTTGCTTGGACAACCTTCTCATGGTCTGCTTAATTGTCTTGGTGCCTGGAGGCATGCTCTGCAAGTTCCCTGCATACGCCCGACATATCAGTATGCTGCCAGGGAAAATTTCCCAGTTCTCACGGAGAAACTCGACGAGCGCGCCTTCCTATGCTTCATCTCGAATGGACAACACGAGGACTGTCCTGTCCTTGTCTGTCGGGTGAACCCTATGAGCCCTTGTGTTATTTTTGGCGCTGAACGAATTCTCGAGAGCAGGTTTCTTGGCCTCGGGGAACAAGGTGTGATCATTATCCACTGCGATCTCCACAAGTTGTTCTTGCGCACCGAAGGACTCGAATATCTTGCTGAATTCCATGTCGCAATCGCCAGAACACCGAAAGTCGGCGTGTACTGTTATGACTCCCTTTGGTCCAGGTAACTTGAGAATAAGATATGCATAGGGCGGCACTGCCATAAACCTGGAAAACGTTGGTCGCCCTAGGATTATGTGGTACTGAGACGGCCAGACGACAACTTCGAACTCGACACTCTCCTTTCTGAAGTGATCCTCGTCACCCAGAACAACCTCGAGCCATAAAGAACCCAGTGGGTACACTACCTTGCCCGACACTATGCCGTGAAATGTGTTTTCAGACTGTTTTAAATTGTCGAGTGACATATTCATTTTGCGCAAAGTGTCTGCGAAAACAATGTTAATGCCGCTGCCTCCATCCATGAACAGTTTGTTCATCCTGAATCCTCCAATCAAAGCCTGAATGATGTGAGGTGTGTGGCCTGGGCACGGGACTCACGGCGGGTGATCCGCCCGAGTAAAGCTGATTGCAGTTTCTGTGCCTTGCAGGTAGTCTAGGACCGCTGGTGGCGCCACAGTAGCCAAATGAACTTGGCGACTGATGAGCTTCTGACATCTGTTAGATGACCGCTCTTTCTGCATCATGTACATTGCCCCCTGGTTTGCGGTACTGATCTCGGGGTGCGCCCAAATTTTTCTGCTGCCGGTTTTCCTGAACTACTCCCGCGATGTGCCCTGCCGGTGGCAGAGGTAACGCTGCATGCGCGGGCAGAGCCGGATTTGCAGCGGAATTACGCCGTATCTCAGCCTGTATTACGATGAAGTCACGACAGTCTTTTGGTATGTGCGCTGCTCGCAAGTTGCCGAAGTCGTCCTTGAACAGGTGCATTCTGTATGGGCCGGTGAGTTGCTGAGATGGTGATCGATAAGGTCGCTCAAAACGAGTTCCTCTTGGCTTGAAATCACGTCTTCTGTTTGCATCCTCTCGATTTTTGTCGAGAAACTTCCTGTCCTCCCGCTCTGCACGCGAGCTGTCCCCCTGGTGGGTGTTATGGTTTGTGCGATTCTCCTGGAAACCAGCCGCTACCTGCTCGACCCCTTCTATTCCTCCTTATGGCCTTGGCTTGATTCTTCTATCGAAACGACCGTGACGCCAGTTATTTCCCTGTTGGCGATCCTCCTCTGGTGATGGCCCTCTGTCGTTTCTTACTGAGTCTTCCCCATCGGCCCACTTATTGGCTATTTCCATGAGATGTGCAATTGTCTTTGGGTCTTCCCGACCAAGTGCTTCCTGCAAGCCATTGCGCCTGACACCTTGTACAAATGCGAATATGTCGTTGTCCTCAGAGATGTTTCCGCCTGAGTTTTTCATGGTGGTCCAACACTGAATGTACTCGCGAAGCGTTTTACCAGGATTTTTCTTACAGGCTCGGAGCTGTTGGAAAGACACGGGTCGTTTGACGTGGATGAAAAGTTTCTCTTCAAGTCGCTGCAAAAAGCTTCCCATGTTCCATACGAACTACATGGCAGTCCTCTGAGCCAAGTGCGGGCTGATCCCGTCAACATTAACTGGATGTACTGCATGGCAGTCGTGGTATTTCCTCGCTGACACTCTACTGCGGTCGTATAGTCCTCTAACCACGCTGACGGCCTTGACTGCCATTATATTTGGGAGTTTTAGAAGTTAGCTGGAACCTTTTTGGCATGCGAGTTTCGCTGTGAAGCATATTGCACCACACGGCTCGACATCCGATTCCGAGTCTGAACTGCTCCGACTGGATCCCGGGGTGCGACTGCGACGCCTACGCTGGTGTCGGCGCTTATTTATAAACCGCTGAGGGATTACATCTCTTGCATTGAATCCTTCCTCTACATAATCATGGTCGAAGCTGTCAGCTTGTCTCTGCCGACGCCACTCCTCTCTACTACGCATGCGCTCTTCTCTCTCGAGACGGCGTCGAGTGGCGCGCTCTTCCTCGGTCTCCTCTTTTTCTCGGCTGCTCCGATTCTGTTGTCTGGACCTGCTTCGCTCCAGGTCACCTCTTTCTCGGTCGTCGCGGTGGCGGCGCCTGGTCCTGAGCAAATTCCTCTTGTCGTCGGCCGCCACGATGGGTGTTCTCAGCCGGGTCCGACTGATCGACTAGTCTACTGTCGTTTGCACGGGTGCCCGTACCCGGGGCATTCTGACCAGGGTTGTTCCCAGGTCGGCCCGCCGGGGTCGCCACTGGCACAAACGCTAACCCAACATATCCTAAAGCCTCGATCTGTGCCCGATGAAGTGCGTGCCGCGGGTCATCCTACGGAGGCATGGTGGATCGGAGGTAGGTTGCTACAGAAGCTAAGGCTGCCGCCGTGGTTTTTGGAATGGGAATACTGTCCTCCGCGATAGTCATGAATTTATGTCTGACGTTATTCAGGTTTGGCCCAGGCCTAGGTAACCTGGACCTGGTCCTCTCATGCTCTGTTGTGTCTGGCTCTGCACTAGTCGAATACGAGGACGAGTAAGCCAGCCTTCTTGCACTGAGCGAATCAGCTCTGGCCTGACGCTCAATTAGTGTGTTCTTCATCTCAACTAATTTGAGATTTTTCTTGCGTAATAGGTACTGGTATGGCAATAAATCCTCCCCGGTGGAGTCGACAGGTAACAAAGTGCCTCTGTTGACAACGTTTTCTATCCTGCTGGCCATCTCCTCTGTAATTTCCAGATCCTCACCCGCCATCCGGACTATCATAGGGTACTGGGTGCCCTGTGGCGCTGGGTGTTGAACCGGTGTAACTCCTGGGGTGACGTCCACCGTGTAGACTTGAATAGCCCGCTGACTGTACCCGCTGCGCCCCCTGTTCCTGTGCTCGCGCTCGCTATCCCCATATGATCTCCCATCGTGCAATATGGAAGCGACTTGAAAAACATCACAGTCGGAGTAGTAACAAGCCACGCCTAACTCCTTCACTGAAGCGAACGGATTTGTTGTTTCCGTGGATGACATGGGTTTGATCTTGACTGATTCCGCAGACGGCACGGGTTTGATCTTGATTGTTGATGGTGACGCGGGAGTTGAGGATGGCGAGTAACGCAGATGTGATCTTGACGCTTGGCGATGACGCAGGAGTTGAGGATCCCGCGAGTGGCGCATATGCAATCTTGATGCTTGACGATGACGCGGGAGTTGAGGATCCCGCGAGTGCCGCAGATGCGATCTTGGCGCTTGATGATGGCGCGGGAGTTGAGGATCCCGTGAGTGACGCAGATGCGATCTTGACGCTTGGCGATGACGCGGGAGTTGAGGATCCCGCGAGTGGCGCAGATGCAATCTTGATGCTTGACGAGGACGCGGGAGTTGAGGATCCCGCGAGACGCATATGCGATCTTGGCGCTTGACGATGGCGCGAGAGTTGAGGATCCCGCGAGTGACGCAGATGTGATCTTGGCGCTTGGCGATGACGCGGGAGTTGAGGATCCCGCGAGTGGCGCAGATGCGATCTTGATGCCCGGGTTTGCTGATCGGACTGGGCCCGCCACGTGGAGAGTTCCCCACTGATTGACAAGGAAACGGAAACTGACAAAGGTCAGATCCATACCGAAGGTCCCGAGTGCGTATGGCTTCCTTAGATCCGACAAATCCCGTGATGGTCCTGTCGTTGCTGCTGCCAATGGAGCCACCGACTCCGTTGATCCAACGCCCGTTCTTCCCACAGACGGCGCCAATTGACGAGGGATTAACTCGACAAGTCCCATGGTGAAGTGCCTATGGTTGTCTCGACAGGAAGAGTATATGGGTGTTGGCGAACTCGGACGGCTAACGAGCAAAGGATTGCTCGTCAGATCTATATTATCAACCTCACAATATGATTACAAGTGTATCCCGGTGAGTCAACGCTAGCTAGGGTTAGGGTATATCAGATTGCTCGTAGCCTTATTGCCGCCCTCCTGACCCATATATATAGGGACCCAGGTCTCAGGAGTTCGAATACAACTTAAATTATATCTGTAAGCTTCCTAAGTCGGCACGAAGCCGCCTAACTTGTTCCGTACTCCAGCTGGTCGAAAGTTCTTTATCTTCTCCTTTATATGGGCCATCAACTGGGCCTTACGGGAAAACACTCTTTGATATAACAGGCTGAGTATACATATCTGGTATAACCACATAAAAAACACATAGCAATCTCAAGCAGTTTCTTTCAACTCATTTAGATGCATATATCTCTTAGAAACGAATTAAAGCTAACTAATAACTTTCTGCTTAAATAAATAGGAATTGGTTTAAAAAAACAAAAGAGGAGGGCCAGATCCGGCGTTGGGCCGTCCGTGCGAGCCGGGCCAGACCACGGCGGCGCGCGTGCAAGCGAAGAGGTGCACGACCATGGATCCACAATCTAGCGGTCCAGAACAGATCTGGCCGGATTCAAACTAGACCAATGATCAGGAAATCGATGGCTACCAGCCATCTTCTTCCTCTGACCTGGACAGAGCGGGAGGTAACCCTAGAGGAAGAGGCACGCAAGCGGGGCTCACCAAGGGCTCTCGAAGGACAAAGGAGTGGGACTTCGGAGGGCGCGGAGAGTCAGGGACGTCGAGGAGTGGCCTAAGATCTGGTAGGCGAGGTCCCAAACGACGGGAATGCCGAGGTCGTCCGCGGCGGGCACAGGGAGGTCGCATAGGGTCCGGTGTACCTGTATGCAAGCGACGATGTCTAAGGGCTAGCACACGGATAGGGGAGAGGGTTGGAGCCGAGAAAAGGAGCAGAGAGGGACGAAGGTCGTGACGAGCTTGCTCGCAAGGATTCGGGTCCGAGCGACGATTTCTCCTCGAGAGCGAGGAGAGGGGTGCGAGATCTCGGGGGATCTGGCAAGGGGTGGGTATGTGGAGTGCATGTAAGTGAATGGGAAATGTCTGAGCTCAGGGGAGGGGTTGTGGACTTAAAACCATGAGTAGGTCCGGTACACCATGGACGAGGTGCACGGGCATGTGTGGCGTGGTCGAAGGGGAGGGATAGGGCTGGAGGGGCGGTGCCACGCGTGTGTCTAGAGAGGATGGAGAGCTCACATGCAAGGTTTAAAGCGAGGGAGCGGTGTGGAGGTGGCCGGCGTGGACTAGGGTTAGGTGCTCGGGACAAAAAGAAACAACAAGGGGATGGGGTTAAGCTGCGCCAAGGTCATTATGGAGGTGGCTAAGGGTGTCTGGCGCGCCGTGGGCTCACGAGGTGGTCGGCGACGCTGTTTGGCAGAGAGGGAGGTGCTCGGTCGCATCCGCACAGCAGGTGCTCGATCAAATGCCCGAATGAAAAAGAAATTGGGAGGTAGGGCAAGGGTTGTCCAGGGTCAACGGCAAGAGGTCCAGGGGTGTGTGAGGATCCAATGCTCGTCTAATACCAGAGTAAGAGGAAGAGGGGTTGGAGGTAAGAGTTTTGAATAATTTTGGGCTGATTAAACTAAGCCACAAAACAATAGATGGATTAGTCAATCCTTTGATTCAAAAATCAAGAGACAAAGTGGGTTGATTAGAAGGGTTATAGGTGCAGTACTTGGCTAAAGAGATTAGGTCAAAAGGGATCAACAACCACAAGATAAGAAAATGGGAAAAGGCTATCTAATAACATTACATATGGGCACCTTATAAAGAAGCATTCAAAACATACAAGAATTAGAGATCAAACATTTTTGTAAACTTTAAGGAAGGTTATTGATGATAAGTATAGATTTTAAGGATGGGGTTAGGTGAGTTGCATTTCCAAATTGAACAAAATAAACTCTAGTTGGCATGCTCTAGAAACGCTAAAAATTAACATGGGTGAAGATAGCTATGCACTAATTAGAAATTAATAGTTTGGAGGTATTTTGATACAAACCACATACAAATAGGTAAACAAGTTTCAAGCATGCAAACCATAAAACAAAAGGTCTATGACTCCAATTTAAGCAATTTCCAATCACTTAATACAAACAAATCTACATGCCACTCAAAGAAATACATACTCAAGGCAAACGATTTAAGCACATGTCAAATAGATATAACACACAAAAAATAGGATAACTAACCACAGTCTTAGGATAAAACAAATATATTGGTGAGGTGGTTCTTAATATAATTATGACAAGATTTGGAAGAAAGAGGTTTGAACCACTTCTTAGTAATAGATTTCCAAAGAAATATTAAACTAAGAGTTTTGAAATAAGAGTTGAAAATACTTGCAAATTGTTAAACTAAAAATACATTAGGACATATGATATGGTCCTTTATAACTTTGCAAAGATATGACTTTTCGAGATACTTTTACTTTCTCAAGTTATGGGTCTTTGGGTAGTTGCTAAAATCAAAAGATCGTGGTAAATTTGTTTGTTTCAAAATAAGATAGGGGAAGATATATGGACTAATATAACTTGTCATAACATGGTCAAAAGAGTTATGACAAAACTTGGTTGATTTTAATAAGTCGTTATCTAGAAATAAACAGATGACCACCACAACAATACAAGAGAAAACATATCCATCAATAGACATTTCAAAAAGTTTTTGTTCTCTCAGAATTTTGGGTCTTTATTAACTAAGTTTTTCTTGGTTCCAAGATTTGGGATGTTACAATGCCCAAGGCATCCCTTTCTTCATGAACAAACTATCAAGTCATCTCTAGTCAAACTATATTTTAATTCAGACACAACTTTTGTGCTTTACTTGAAGCGCCTATTTGTTTTTGTTTTTTATTTTCATTCTATAAATAAAATGGATCTTAGCTTTCCTTTGTGGGAGAGAGACACGCTCCACTTTTTCTTATGAATACTCGTATTCTTCACTTATATTTGTTGAGTATTCTCTATGTTACTTCAATACTTTCTAGCTCTTGTTTTTCATGCATCTCTTGCTAGAGCTGTTAGTTTTCTTATGTCATGCTCTAATGCCTCATAATGAAATACATGGATAATTTATTTTTAAATATGTTGATTGGTGTTTGGTTAAGAACAAAAAATGTTAAATGTTGTAGATGGTATAACTAAATGATACATAATCTTGTAGATCATTAAATTGTGTCACTTGAATCACTGATTTTGTTTTGAGATATTAATATGCTTAATGATAAACATGATGCTTTAGTGAAGTGGAATGATTAATGGTTGGTCTAAAAAACATGAAATTGTGCCACACTTAAATATCCAGTTTCTAATGTTAAAAGCAATCTTAATGACTTTCATTATGCCTTGTAAGAGTATATTTCTACTTAAATGTTTTTCCTTGTGACTTCTAAAGTTGCGGTTTTCATGGCACTTACACCACCATACTTGCTAGCCTCATAAGTACTTTGCATTGCCCTTTCTCACATTGAGAGGTTGTGCATACTTCGCGGGTACATCGAAAATTCGGGGAAGATCTTCATGATGTTCTCCTACACATAAGCCAAAATTTTCCTCAAAACATCCACCATACCTACCTACTACAACATTTCCATAGCTGTTCCGACATATATTGTCATGCAACTTCCATCTTACATTACATGACTTCTTGTCATTTATGATTTATATATTGCTTTGCATGATTCTATACATTTGATGTGTGGTTTTACCCATGTTACACTAGAAAATAGCATATCCCGCTACACTAGCAGAGGCACCGTTTCATATACATTATGTTTTATTCATTATGAGTTGTTTGTATCAATAGTATGTTGTCATATTATCATATTAGAATGTTTGGCCCTAAAAGTGAATAGAGCCATGGAGGCCATCGAAAAGAGAAACAGATAAAGAAAAAAAGGGGGAACGTTACTACTCTTTATCCACACTTGTGCTCATGTCATAGCACCCATAGTATTCATAATCATCATTTTTGCCCATGTTTAGCTCCTTTACTCCATATGACAGAGTTTTCATGTCTTACATGCATAACTCTGTGGGGAACTTTACACAAAGGAACATCGCTTATATATTCCAATGATGAGCCTCCTCAAAAGTGCTATAGGTATTCATGAGCAAGCAAGTTGGATGCACTCCCACTAGTTTCATTGGAGAGCTTTCATACACTTATATCTCTATGTGCATCCATTGTGTGGAAATCACTACTCCTTGCATAGCTTCGATTATAAGACATCCTCTTGTCTAATGATCACTTTCAGTTTTGTGAAACTTTCTTCTGTTGGCTTTTCAAGCCCCCCCCCCCCCCTAACATTCTTTTAGCCACAACATCCTGGTGCCAGGAACCAACGATGGACGCTTGCTTGTTTTCTAGTGAACAAATAGAGAGTTGATTTTTGCATGCATATTGTTATTGCTTGACTTGATCCTTTCGCAATGTTGTCATGTTTGTTGGAAGCATTAGATGATTATATTGTTGTTCTTAAAGCTTAAATCATCTCTAATACCTACTTTGCACGGTTGATTGCTCTCTAGTACTGATTCATTGAAATTTTTACTTTGTTCTATCTACTTAATTATTTATTACTCATTTCATATCAATATACACTAGTGACTTTATTAATTTGATTTCAGTTTACATGCATTACAATATTATATGATCAAAGATTATGTAAAAGCATGTCATTTCATAAATTATTCTTGTTATCGTTTTGCCTACTCGGGACGAGTAGAATTAAGCGTGGGGATGCTTGATACGTCTCCAACGTATCTATAATTTCTTATTTTCCATGCATATAATATACCAATTGCTATATGTTTTATATACATTTTATATCATTTTATGCATTTTTTGTGACTAACATATTAACAAGATGCAACAGTGCCAGTTCTCTGTTTTCTGCTATTTTTTGTTTCAAAAAACCTGTTAAGGAAATATTCCTAGAATTGGACAAACGAAACGTAGAAATTATTATTTTTCCAGGGAGCTTCCAGAACATCGAGAACGAGTCGAAGAGGGGCATCAGGGGGCACACCTATTGGAGGTGTGGCACCCCCTCTATCGCGCCACCACATGGTGTGGGGCCCTCGAGCGTCCATCGACATCGTCCGTTCGCTCATAAATATCTCCTGACGAGAAAACCATTCATACGCGAACACTTCTCCTCTATAAGTTACATAGCCGCCGCCGTCGTCAACCCTAGTTCCTGAGGGTTTAGAACCTCTTGCTGGCACCCTGCCGGAGAGGGGCATCATCACCGGAGGGCTTTACATCACCATGCCCGCCTCCGGACTGATGTGTGAGTAGTTCATCCTTGGACTACGGGTACATAACAGTAGCTAGATGGTGTCTTGTCCTCTTGTGCTAACATGTTTAGATCTTGTGAGCTGCCTATCATGATAAAGATCATATTTATGTAATAGTACATCTTGTGTTTGCTGGGATCCGATGAATATTGAGTATTGTGTCATTTTCTTCATAATATATTATGTGTGTGTTATTTATGATCTTGCATGCTCTTCGTTACAAGTAGATGCTTTGGCCAAGTAGATGCTTGTGACTCCAAGAGGGAGTATATATGCTAGATAGTGGGTTCATGTCTCTATTTAATCTGGGGGAGTGACAGCAACCTCTAAAATTGTAGATGTACAATTGCTACTAGGGATAAAACAATAGTTCTTTATCTAAAGGATATTTTTATTACTTACTTTACACACTTTTCTGAATGCAATAATCTGTTGCTTGGAACTTAATACTGAAAGGGGTGCCGATGCTAACCGGAAGGTCGATTTTTAGTCATAGATGCAGTTGGAACGGTCAATATATATTGTTGTAATGACCAAATGAATCTCATACTAGACATCATGACTATAGTATATGCATCAGTATGCACTTTTTTAATTTGTCTAGCCACATGTATGCTATTATTATTTATGGAGAGACACCACTAGTGAATTGTGGACACCGGTCCTTTTCTTTAAACTGATAATACAACTACTGCAATTATGTTACTTTCATTCTCTGCATACAAACACCATTTACCACACATACGTTTAATTCCTTTGTTACGTCAAGCCAGTGAGATTGACAACCTCACTGTTAAGTTGGAGAAAGTATATTGATTATGTTGTGTCCAGGTTCCAACCTTCGATGCAAGCATTTTTCTGGCGCCATTGACACCTCCGGAGAATTCTAGTTTCCTACTAGATCGATAACATTGGTTTCACAACTGAGGGAAAATTACCGATGCACTACTTCATACCTTCCTCTTGGGATTTCCTAACAACACCACTGTGTGCATCAGACGACGAGGCCTCCTCCACCTTGACGCTCGACGAGTTTTCCTCATCTTCATCCTCGTCGGAGGAGCTGGAGCCGCCATCGCCGTCGTTACTACTGATGGTGCTCTCCATGCAACACTCGGTACGTCCCCAAGTAGTGTTGAAGCTATTCACGGAGAGCGTCGCATCCTCGTCATACAGGAATGTCACCTTCTTCCCCCGGGTTAACCGTCAGGCGCAGGAGAATGTCTTCCCCCCATGGCCTAGGAGCATGGAGTCATCGATGGCGTACTCCGCCCAGAACCAAGAGTGTTCGTTGGTGCAGCCTTCGACCTGCAGCCAGAAGCAAGTAGGCTTGTCTTCCGCCATGACTATCGCGAAGGAGTTCGGGAGGCACAGATGACTGCGAGGCTCATGGTCCAGATCCTCCAAGAACTCGAACAGAGTGAAGCCGACGTGTGCTGAGCTCCTCGGAGTAAGGGAACCTCTACCGCGGCAACCGCCTCCTCCGCGACCACCTCGACCGCCGCCACTCCCTCTACCTCGACCTCAACATCCACTGGGACCGGGGATAGGAGGTCCTTCTCTCGGCGCGACTTGTACAACACGCGCACGTCCTTCCCCTCCTCGCTGTCGCCATTGCTGAGTTGTTCTGGAGGCGTGGGAGGTAAGGCAGATGGTTGGGGGCAGAGGGGTCCGACCCTGTTTTTATAGCGTGAGCGCCTCTCCCAACGATGGACTCCTCGGTTTCTCTGCTACCGGGAGTCGAGAAGGCCAGCACAGTTATTCCTAAAGCGGAATAACTCCAAGAAGACTAGGCGCCGGACTCATTTGACCTTTTTTGGTCATAGCCCCGGCAGCCTCAGAAGACTGAAGCCGTCGGGACCATGCCCAAGGGCTACTGTCGCAGCGGTGGAACATGAGGTTCCCAAAGTGTTGTCCAAGTGGGTCCACTGCCGGTGGGCCCAGCACAAGGATGAACACGACCAAGTCTCGACGCAAGGCTTGGCCAGCGCACCCGCGCCAAACTAGACCTCCCAGGTATGCAGGACCCCCAGGCCTCCTGCGTCCCGGAAGGAGCCGAAGACCCCAAGAGCGCGAGTCCCCGGCAGGGCCGTGCTCCCTCTCGGGTACAAGATCGTACAAGGAGAAGATAAGGTTTCTACACCTTCCGGAGGATGGTGGAAGCCCCCAGAAGGCTTGGGAAGCAAGGCGCGACCAGGAGACACCACCTACCTACTTTCAGCCCTTGCTAGCCGCTTGCCCCAAAGGCGCGAGAGTTCTCAAACACCCGAAGATGGATACTTGGAGGAGAAGAGGCCACGTCACCGTCTCCACCATTGAGAGGGGTTGCTTCCCGCAAGAACCCCTCTCACTCCTTGAATGACCTCTGTGGTATCCCCTTTCCCTATAACGGGATTACCAAGGGCATGGAGGAGGGAGGATCAACTAATGACCAAACTCAAGGCAAGATTAGGACAAGGCTAGAGCTCACCAGCGATCCAAGGTAGAAGACACCCACCAAGCTAGGCTAGAAGGACGAAGGGAAGGAAGTTGATCTTCTACAGGCAAGGATCTGTCCTCCCCCTTCCTCCAGCCGGAGTACCCTGTCGGGAACCTCGCAGAGAAACACCATCGTAGGCACACCATTATTCGTCCATCTATCTAAACATGCAGGGCGGCCTGAACCCGGTAGATCGCTATGTGCTTTCCTTGTTTTCCTACCATGTCGAGATTGGAGAGCAAGTGAGGAACTTGTCCGGTGATCGTCCCCCAGGAGACGTTTCCAGTCTCCTTCGTGCCCCTACCGAATCTACAAAGGGGGTGGCCCGCATTCCCGGTGTCCGTCCTTGGATACACGACAGGGGGGTGGCGAGTATTGGAACACCGAATCACACAACAACAATGAGCTAGAATTTGTGGCCTTTTTCAGAAACATATATAATTAGATTTGTTACCGTCGTAGGCGCATAATTGATCTATCGAGAACCAAGCAATCACAGCACAATGACTACACGCCGAGATTTGTTAACACAATTGGATGTACTCGCCTACATCTACAGAGTATGAATACGGGCGCTCCTCCCCATTGATACCGCAAAACCCTGGCCACTCTAGGTGCCGGCACAAGCCGCCAGCTCCCCTGTGTGCATCTTGCTATCAAGTCGTCATAGGTTACATCGTATGGTGCCCCATATGGTAGGCCCAGGCTAGAAGAGTTCGATTCAAACATCACTCGTACCAATCTACACCAAATACAACTACAAGTCCAAACGTAACCCAGCTCGTACATAATATTCGACACCCACACAACAAGATTGATTTTGTCTACAAAATACATTTTGAACATTAATATATGTATAAGCTCCACCAAAACAAAAGGAACCATATAGTACTACATTTGTGTGAGTTTTATGCCCCTAATTTTTCATGTCTTTGTTGTCTAAATTCGAGTAACAAGAGGGGAGGCTAAACAAGATTTTTTTTTCTAGTTCATGTACTGCGCTTGCCCCCTGTCTTTTGAAAATTTAATCAATTATTTTGAAAAATTCGAGTAACAAGAGGGGAGGATCGAAACAAGAGGGGAGGCTAAATAGGGGTTTATTCTAGTTCATGTACTGCTCCTGCCCTCTGTCTTTTAAAAAAATAATCAATTATTTTGAAAAAATCGAGTAAGAAGAGGGGAGGCTAAACAGGGGTTTGTTCTAGTTCATGTACTGCTCCTGCCTCTGTCTTTAAAAAAATTATCAATTCGAAACCCAACTCAACAAAAACCTCCAAAATCCCGCAAAACCCTAGAGCTCACTAAACAACATCAACAAATGAGCATCAGCAGCTGCGGTCTAGATGGCCCTGCATGTCATAAGATTTGGTGGCCGGTAGCTGAACATTCACCAGAGCTATAAAGGGGTAGGCAAGGCAGCAAAGCGACCGAGACCCCACTGACATAAATGCCGGAGACGGGTTGACAGGCCTCATGGTGGGGCTTAGAAAGACGCAAAGCCATCTTTGGAATGCTTGTACAACCACTGCCCCGAGTATACCCCCAAGTTTGAAGGCCCTCTCGGGGGTGTTGATTAAATATTTGGTCAGGCTAGACACTTGGGGGTGCCGGTGTGGCACATTTTGGTGTCTGGCCCGCAATGGGCCTTTACGGGGTGCCGTGGAGATGCTCTAAAGAGTAACTATGAGAACTCTTGGTTTGATTGGTTTGCGGGGTTGTTCGAAATAAGAAAAACTAGAAGGTTTAGGCATGCTAAACATTACAGACCTGGAGTAAACTGACATATTTCAGCCAAGAAACGACATACAAAGTTTCAAAAAAAAACACCCTATATATATAATATAAAGTATAACTGCAACATGGGCCAACAAACAAAAAAATTAAGAATGAGCAGCATAGGAAAATAGTAAGATATATAGAACCCATCTTGTAGCCTAGAAATGACTGAAAAAGTTGTAAGATATAGGAAAACAACTACATTTTATACTAGAATATCCACGAGTATAATTTTTTTCACAAGTATTTATACCAGAATATCCATCAAGACAAGGGCATAACATACTCATAGAAAACTTATATAACATCCTACAAATGACATATGCAGCTATGCACCGTCAAGAACCTACATTTTCGAGCACAATATCGAATAAGACAACAAAATCACCTTAAAAAACAACAACCTAGTGATGAAAACCCGATAGAGCATTCATGCATTGGCAAATCTCAAAGTCGCCTAAAAGCTTTCATACAAAAGCACATTTATCGATGTCACATTGGGTGCAATACATGAGGAACCAAGGCAACAACTGGTAGATATCTGAGCAAAGGTAAGGCCAACTTCCCTGGAATGAGCTCCACTGTATTCTCTACCCCAAAGCAACACGGATTGGGTACCCACAAAAAACATCAGGGAACCAAACAACAATGAGCTATCTTTAGGGGTGAAAATAATTAAATTAATTGTTTGCATTCTGCAGAAACTACATCTTGACCAAGACTGAATTTGTGTTACTGTAACATCCCAAATTTTGGAAATAAGAAAAACTTCATTATAAAAGACCCTAAATTCAGAGTGAAAAAAACTTTTTGAAATGTCTTGTTAATGGATGTGTTTTACTCTTGTTTACTATGTTTGCCATGTTGTGGTTTGTGTTGGTGTTGTTGACCTCAAAATAATCACCAATTAAAAATCTGCCAAGTGTTAACACAACCCTTGTGACCTTGTCACGACAAGAAAATAGTCCACACATCTTCTCCTATCTTATTTTGAACAAGCTATATATTTACCATGATCTTAGTAACTACCCAAAGAACTTTTATTTGATAAAATAAAAGTATTTCCAAAAAATATATGATTTCAAAACTATAAAGGACCATATAATAAGTGCTAATATACTTTGGATTTTACTTTTTACAAATATTAGCAACTCTCTTTTCAAAACCCCAATTTGATTAGTCTTTGAAAATAAATTGCCAAAGTGTTTAACTCTATTTCTATCAAAAACCTTATCTTGCTCCTGTTGGTTACCACCTCACTAATATATTCCTTTATGTTAAATGTTGACTTCTTTATCCAATTGTGTTGTGTTTGAATTTCTTGACTTACATGACTTGAGGGTATAATTTTTATGAGTGTTCATGTGGTGTTGTATGTGACAACATTTTATTTCTATAATTTAATTGGGATCTAAATGTCTGTTGTTCTTGTAATTCATGAGTTTAATGTGTAATCTCTTGTAAGGTTGTTTGGTGGTGATTTCCCAACAATTCTATTTTTATAGAAGTATAAAATCTATCTTCACTCCTGTTAATTTTTAGCAATTCTAGAGCATGACAACTAGAGTTTATTTTGTTCAATTTGGAAATGGAACTCACCTAAACTCATCCTTCACATCTCTTCTTCTCATCAATCACCTTGCTTAAAGTTTTGCAAAGTTGTTTAATCACTAATTCATGCTTGTGTTGAGTGCTACATTATAAGGTGACTTTATGAGGTGTTATAAGTTTGCATTTGGTCATTTTTGAATCTTGTTATTGTTGATATTTTGACCTCAAGCTCTTAAGCCATTCGCTGCACCTATGCCCTTTCTAATCATTCCACTTTGTCCCATAATATTTGGGTCAATGGATTGGTTAATCCATGTTAGCAAAATATCTTAATCAAATCAGCCCTGATACCATCATTATCTAAAAACTAACACCCCTATCCTCTTACTATGGTCTTAGACGAGCATTAGATCCTCACACACACCCCCTGGACCCCTTGGACTCGCCCCTGGCAAACCCTAGCTCCCCTCTCCTTTGTCCTTTTCTTTGTCGCATTGTGTCAAAAACCTAGCGGGCACAAAACCTCTCCTCCATTTACTCCACTCCGCCCCCCATCGACTCCAGACCATTTGCTACGGTCCAAATAGGTGGAGCAGTGCATTTCATCAATGCGGCACCACCACGCTTCGCCAATCCCTGCCCGAGCCTTCCCTTTCCACTGGCCATGCTCCCATCCTTTGCACCGGCCACCGACCCTGGTTTAAACATCTGAGGCCACCATAGAGTTTATCACCTTGCCCATTACGCTCCCCTCTCTCCACCCTACCAACCCCTGCCTTAACTCTCAAGATCTCCCCCCCCCCCCTCTGCTCGATTTCGTCAAGGAATCGACGCTCGGACCAAGATCTTGCCGCGGGCGATGCGGTCTTCTCCGACTACCTGTACCATCCATTCTTCTTTCTGAGAGCTCCCCTCTTCCCTGGCTACCTATTTTACATCCCCGTTTCTTTGCATAAGCACCGGAGTCACCGTAGCCTCACCATGCCCGCCACGAACACCGGATTCAACGGCGTCGACCTGAAGCTCGTCGTCGAGTAATGCGACCTCCCTTGGCCCTCCACGAGCCTCCGCGCCGGCCTCGACCCCTCCTCGTCATCCCTATGTTCCCATAGGTGAGCTGTGCATCGTCTCTTCCCCGCTCCTAGGTTTTCCTCTCGTCCCTGCATCGCGATGAAAACGACGGCCCAGAACCGTCCATCGCTCGATCTACGGCTCTGTTTGAACGCTGCAGTTTCTAAACCATGCCCTCCATTTTGGATCTGGCGGCTGCGAGCGCCTCACTCGCGCGCGCGGTGCTGTGGGCCGACCCAGCTCGCGCGGACAGCCCCACTCCAGATCCGGCCCGTGTTCTTTTTTTTCAGTTTAGCATTATTCTTTTTTATTTTCCTGTGAATCTGGATGTTAGGATTAATTCGCTTGTGGTAGATGACTGCATGGTAATGCTTTCAAGTAATTTTTTTAGGATGCCTACCTGCTTTCTTAATCATGTGGCTTTCGCTGTTTCCAAATAATACTTTTGAGTGTGGTCTAGGTTAGATCTTGTAAGAGGTACATTTTTAGTATTTAAGTTATAAACTGCGTTCTGTATATCCAAATAATGCAAACTTTATTTATTTGCAAAGCTTGGAACGATACCTACCTAGATCTATAAGCCTTGCATGCAGAAGATGTTCCTAACTAAAGTTATAGACAGTTAAAGAATGACACCAGTAGCTACTTGATGATTTTTATTTCATTATCAAAACTACTTTTTGAAGTAAATCCCATTGCAGGTGGTAGACGTGAGTAGTAGTTATCATCTCCTAGTTTGGTAGAATATTGCAGCGTATATTTTGCTCTTGATGAATTATTTTCAAAAACAGTGGGTTATTACACTTGAAATTGGATACTTTTATTTTCTGATATTTTGTATGTGTCTAGTTCTAATTTTTTATGCTAGATCAGTTTGTGGAAATAGTTCAGGATTATTTTTATGAAGTACCTATGTGTTTTCTTTAACTTACAACACTGGTTTTTTCTGAAAAATATTTATACCTTATGCTGAAATTTAAATCTAGTAAAAAGTATGTTCCTCACTTAAAATGGTATATCTTGAGCTAGGAGTGTCCAAATGGGGTGAATCCAAATTCTACAGGAAGCTTATGTCAATTCCTATCTAGAGAAATTAACGCATGCAGAAGATTCCTAAAACTGATTCTACAATAGTTTTGGTTTTGAGACCAGTAGCATTTGTATGGTTTTTAGTTTATGTTTAACAATAGCTTTTGATGCAAGTCCAATTTTGTTAGCTTCCTATAGTTACTAGGAGTCCCGTGGCAGGAGAAATTATTTTAGGAGCTATATTGCTGAGCATGGTAATTAATCTCACAAAACAGGACATATACAACTATATTTTGAATTAAATTAGTTCCTTGTTTCACCTAAATTGATATGTGTTGATGTGTTTAATAAATCATACCTTAAGTCAACCTTTAATAACCTTAATGAATTCCCTAAAAGTATTGGTATGCCATTCACTTTTGATTTTAGAATAATTCATCTTGTTTCCTAGGTGTTGCACTAATTTTATTTGTGTGATTATGCATGTGATTGTTGTTTCGTGTTAAATACTATCTAGTAATTGCTTGTGCTTTGTGATGCTTGTTGTATGGTTTCTTTACTTCAGATTGTTTGGTTTAATTGTTGAAGCGGTCTTAATAGTAGTGTCTTATTAAATTGGTTTAGTGCGCATTTTTCTTAGCTCTTAGTCATAAAACTTGTGTGGACAGTGGTGTTACCATTGTTGGTTGCATAGTGACTTGATAATAGGTATTTCCAGAGCTAGTAACATGTTTGCATGTGAGTGTACTAAATGATAGTGATAATGCTTGCGTACTAAGATACTTTTGTCTGAAGTATTTCCTTAATTACTAAGATAGTTTTGTCGGAAGTATTTCTTGAACTTATAGCAACCCTTGTTTAATGATATGATAACCTTTAGTGTTGTATTGGTATATTGTTCAGTTAAAACTACTTTTTTGACAATTAGGGTTGTTGTGTATATTTTAATAGGTGTATCTGTTGTTTGTCTTAGCTTTCTGGAATTGTTATTTGATGGCGGTTTAACTAAGTATTTGCTTGCATCTGATTATTAGCATAGTGTCTTGTGCAATTGCTTGTTGTTTGTTATTTTGTTGTGGATTTGTCTTGTATTTTAAGTGTTGCTCATTTTTTCTGTTTACGATGTTAGATACGATTGGGAAGGAACAGGAAGTGAGGAGTGAAACTGAGGAACATCAAGATCAAGACCAAGGACATATTGCTAAGCCAGGCAAGCCCACCTCCCCACTATGAATTCCTATTATTTACAAAGCATGTTTTGTTTTCAAAAAAAAATGCATGCTTTACCCTTTTGTGGCACCTTGCCACCCGAAAACTATGTTACAAAATATTGTTTGGCCAAGGTTATCCACTAGATTATATTAGGTGTTATCAAAATAAGTATTCACTTTATGATCCTTGTTGTTGGAAGCTCTATAAAGAAAATCATATTTTCTAGTAGGATATTCTTATTTTCTTACCTCAATATCTTAGGATGGGAGCCTATTTTCGATGAAAGGTTTTAGGAAGAAAAACCCGAGTTGTTGGGAGCAATCGGCGAGCAAGTGTTTTATACCCGAGTTGCTGGGAGCAGTCGGAGATGTTTATGAAAACCCAAACTGTTGGGAACAGACAGAGGTGAAGATGTTTTCGAAAAACAAAGTACTGCCCTAGCAGCCTCTCAAACAATTAACCCATGCAACCACATTACCTGACATGGCTAGGGTTTAGCCGGAAGTTTTTCTGTTTTAGTATTGGGGCTCTCATACTTTCTATGAGGGCTGGGCCCTCGAAACCGGGTTGTCGTCTATACGAGATAATACACTTCTGCGGACCAGCAGCCGGACGATTATGGAGGTCTCCTGCCGTGGAGGTGTGGCGTTCCGAGAAAAGACCAGGGGTCTAGTGGAGCACACGGTGCCTGGGAGAACAAACCTACCGGGAGGCCCCCATACTAGGGTGGTCACAGTGGAAAGATTTGATCTGGTTATCCGGACCCCCGTATACTGTCGTATAACGGGCCGTGGCAGACTCGTCGAAATGACCGTTTGGTGTGGGTAAAGTGTACAACATCTGCAGAGTGTAAATCTATTCGAATAGCCGAGTCCTCGGTCATGGACGGTTGGAAAGTCCACTAATCTAGGCCTAGGGGCAATTTGGTTTTAAAAGAGAATTTTTTTCGGAGGAAACAAAGAGGCATCATAGAGGTACCTGGGAGAAGATGGTTGATCTCAGGGAGACGATCAGTCTGATCTCAAGGAATGAAAAAGGGGTATCCCCATCCCAGTGTTTTTGACAAGTTTAACTAAATAAAGTTTTCAAGATTTGGATATGTCCTTGTTATATCTAAGCAAAGAGAATTCTATCTAAGCAAAGAGAATTATATAGAGATGTCGTATTCTCTGTGACCAAAAGCATGGTATTCGAAAACTAAGCCCTATAGTTGTATATAGCAGCTATCCCTGTTTTCGAAAATGGTTTTCTTGCATTACCATGAAAACTTAGCCTTATAGGTGTTCTTGCAAATATGTAAATGTACTCATATGTTTGTGTCCCTGAATATTCAAACCTACAGGTTACAATGAGGAGATGTACGACAAGAAGCAGGAGTATGCAAACGACTACACCAACTGAGTGTCACCGGTCAAATGCTCTGTGGGAATGCTTCGGGACGTGACGAGGGCCGACGCTAGCCGAAACATCCGTTATACCTTAGCTTATGTCCATCCTGTGCGACGATGTTTGGAGATCTGGTCATGTGACCATTAGTTATGTAAGTCATGTACTATTCGAGTTGAATGATGTACTTTGTATACCATGTTGGTTATGTGATCACGATGCACTGATCATTGGGATCGTGATCTGTTTACATAACGTAGGCATCTCTGACGGGTAGTCAGAGGTGTCCTTACAGTTACCTGAACCGTGATCTGTGTGTGGTTGTGATCTTTGGTCTTCTTCCAATTGTAGTCGGACATGATAACCACGAAATTAGCAGCATGTTCGGTTAGGATTCATATTTTTTTAAGGTAGAGGAGGACAAAGAAGAAAAGTTGAACGACCAAAACCTCCAGATTTCTGAGTCAGACATACTATAAGACCCAATCCATTGGTCCACGAACCCATGAATCTCATTAAGTACTGACAGCAAGAACTTTCTGTTGATACACTCATTTCTATTTATGTACATCATGTATGTCATGTAATTTCTCTTATATCCTATACAGAGGATACTATGCACACTTAGAAACAACAAAGTCATGTACTCCTTCAGTTTGGAAGTATGTCAGATCCGGTCAGAGCCTAACCAGGCTCCTATGCTCATAGAAACACGAACAAACACACAACACACACATATTCTCTATAGAGCAACCACAGTTCATCACTTGCTATTGGGCGGTCTAGAGAAGATGGAAAAGGGGCTTGTTTAAGTATGGCCAAATAACTGGAGACATGTTTACAACTTGAAGGTCATATACAGTCCAGTGCTTACAGAAAAAAGTATGCTCCAATACTCCTTGTTCATGAACAAAAAGGTACCACGCAGGAGTAGGCAATAATGCATGATACAAGAACACAAGATATTAAACAAATGTTTTAACATTTGACGCTGCACATAAAAGGGAATCATACTGAAAAATAGCACTCCATATATTAAAAAATAAAAGAACAATACATCACATGAAATCTAAGGTTACAAATGTACTAAGATGATCTACCTGCCTATAATAGCTACTTGTTACGGCTACACCCGTCATGCCTACGCCCTCAGTACTAACACAAATTGCTGGGACGGTATAATATTAGTTTATAATTTGTTAGGTCTTGGTTTGTTATTCCTCTCAACTCAAGGAGACTTGGGCAAGAAATGGATCAAGGAAATAACATAAAATCTCTACGAACCTTCCTCCTCACCAAGCCAGCAAGGAAGCGCCAGCTGACAACACAGGGAAGATAAGAGGAGCAAGCGCGCATGCGCCATAGACTCCGACCATCCCAATGTCGCAGCTTGAGGAAGACCACGACCCGGTGCAACTCCCTGATATGGCACTCGATCTCGTCGAATATCGAGGCTGTCGGAACTTGGGAACACAGGATCCTCTAAATCCCCATGAGAGTTGAGGAACGGAGCCTCTACAATGACTTCACCCCTGGCCACCAGTCAAAGAACCAAGATCTGGATTTATTTGATGTGAAATCCTAGAAGACCAACTAACTATACAGCTCCAATCCCCCTCCCACTCAAATCTTTTCTGGAATCTCTAAACACATGAATGGGGAAACCAACTTAGACCTCTAAACAAATTTGTTGAGGGCTAGGAAGATGAGGGCAAGGAAGAGGAGGGCAAGGAAGAGGAGGGTGGAGGGGAGCTGGAGAAGCTTACCTTGCGCGTCGCCGACAGGCTCTTTGGGACATGGTCGCTGGCACAAAAAATTGCCGCTGCATCTAGGGGCTGGAGCTGAGCGAAGGAGACCCGGCGGCGAGAGAGTATTTGATGAGGACGGAGAGATTCGCTGGATACTATTCTGAAAGGCTGAAACCAACTAAATGGATGGTTGAGATGAATTCATTCTTGATCCAACGATGAACCATAGCGCTGCATTGACTATTGGACAACCAAATGCTCTCCGCCACGTGAACACGTCCACAACTCAAGAATCCTCGGGGGATTGGCTCTTTTAAAGGATACGCATGTTGGCGTTCTGCTCGATGGCAGTTCTAGGGAGCAAGACTATCCAAGTCGAAGCAGCAACACGGGGGAATGGATCCTTATCTTGCACGAAGAACATTCAGCATATGTACTAAACTTGACATATCAATCCTATTCTTATATATCAAATCAGAAACTTGAAACCACTATAATATACCTAAACAACATAAATTTTCTCTGATTCCTAACTACTCACATGAAATTCCAAATGGAGGCATATAAGTATAGAGTCATGATAAATTTATTTGAAGGGTGGACGCCGGATCTTTATGGAGTGGTCATTTTCTTGAGGTTGTGTGGGTTCTTGAGTTTGTGTGGGCTTCGCCCGGTGGTGTTGGTACTCGTTGTATGCTTTTCGCCCGGTTTCTTCCGTTAATAAACCAAGCACCTTCTTCTTAATTAATGGATAAGGACAAAGCTTTTGCCCCACGTTTAAAAAAAATTGAAGGGTGTGTGTTTCAGTGTACCTAAAGCTGCTTGAAACTTGAGCCATACAAAAAATGTCTGCGTCTGAAGCAACTTGCTAAGAAAACTTACAATCTCGAACATCTATCAAGAAACATGAGCTGATGCCAGGTAAATTGCGTTCTTGCCTCCAAACAAGGAATGTTTATACACGGAAATGTTTGCAAAATACTGATGCACTATTGGCATGACACCAAATAGAAACAGAGATGCGCTGGTATAATAATGTTGCATTATTCACCACTGGTGGCTCACGAACTACAACACAGAGCATACATCGAACCATTGATCAGGAAATAATTCTTGGGCATGACACTGCAAGAATCAGTTCCAAACCATTTAACAAAGGTTCAAATATATTTGAGAATAACAAATCATCCAAAAATTCATTCCAGCATAACATCATGGTACAGATATGTCTTTCAGATGCTGGTTCTTCTCAAGAGACTCTTTGATGTCATGGAGTTCCTTGATGACATGTGTTGTTGGCGTCCTACTTCATGGCAATTCCTGAGAGCAAGACATTCCAAGTCTAAGTAGTGCAGCAACATATTCCATCTTTCTCCTATAGGGAGAATCATTCACCATCTGAATTCCATTATCGAGATCCAGCGAAACCCTTGTGTCAAGAACGTCTCTCACTCTGTCATCTAGACCCAGCTCAGCATATTCACGAAGGGTTAATCATTGTGTGGACCAGCTATCAGTGGGCCTTTTCCCGGTTACAGTTTCCAAACCTAGAATTCCATAACTGTAAATATCTCCATTTGCTGACACCATGTTTCCAGCACCATACTCTGTTGCAGTAAACAATTGTGAATAGGTCGATATTTACAAATAACTTGCATGATTTTAGGCAACTGGGTAGAAATAAAGACGTCTACTAAAAATAATTTCTTCTGCAGAATCCCAATAATCTTATAGACAATAATATGCTTTATCAGATAAATAAACACAGGTGACTAAGATAATATAAAACAAGTGAAAATCGTAGAAGAAAGGATATTAAGCTTACCTGGGCAGCATAACCAATTGTCCCTCTAAGTTGCATTGAGCTCGTCAATTGCTGAAGAGATGTGCTTCCCTCAACAAAAATTCTCGCGAGACCAAAGTCTCCAAGATGGGCTACCATATCATCACTCAAGAGAACATTGCTTGAATTAACATCATATTGCGCAATGTGTGTGTGGGGCCTTGCCTATGAAGATAGTCCAACGCGAAAGCCACATCGAGTAAGATGGACACTCTTCCAAGGAGATCCAAGTGTCGATGCTCAGGTTGGTCATCTGTTCAAGTGAATTTCAGCGTAATTACTCTACTTACCAAAAAGGATAATGCGGTTCGGATTCAACAATATAGACCAATATGCCTTCTCAACGTCAGTTTCAAAATATTCACGAAAGTAGGTACTAATCGTGTTATCAAAATCGCGCAAAATATAATCCGTCCGACGCAATCGGCATTTATGCCGGGGAGACACATCTTGGTGGGGATGGTCGTCCTGCATGAAACCATTCATGAGCTTCAACGGAAGAAAATGGATGATGTCATTTTTAAAATTTACTTCGAGAAAGCATATGTCAAATGGCCTTTTCTCCAACAAGCCTTGCGATGAAAGGGTTTTCAGCAAAATGGTATGAATAGATTATGCAATTTGTTCAACGAGGAAGTGTGGGTGTTAGGGTTAATGATGACATCGGTAATTATTTCCAAACTAAAAAAGGCCTAAGGCAAGGAGATTCACTGTCTTCGTTGTTTTTTAATATTGTTGCAGACATGCTAGCCATTCTTATTGTGAGGGCAGTAGAGGATGGTCATGTGGGTGGTCTTATTCCTCATTAGTGGAGGGAGGATTATCCATCTTACAATATGTGGATGATACGATATTGTTTATGGAACATGATTTAGAAAAAGCGGTAAACCTCAAACCTATTATGTTTATTTTGGAGCAATTGTTGGGCTTAAAAAAATCACAAGAGTGAGATGTTTTACTTGGGAAAACAAAGGAGATGGAGGATCAGTATAAACATATCTTTGGGTGTGAAACTAGTTCTTTGCCTTTTAAGTATCTTTGAGTCCCAATTCATTATAGGAAATTGTGGAACTCGAAATGACATCATGTTGAAAGCCGTTTTGATGGTAAATTAGGATGTTGGAAGGGCAAAATGCTCTCTTATGGCGATAGGTTGGTCCTGGTTAATTCAGTATTAACTATGTTCATGTTATCCTTCTTCAAAATACCTAATGTGGTCAGGAAAATGCTAGATTTTTACAGATCCCGCTTTTTCTGGCAAAGCGACGAGAATAAACGAAAGTATGGATTAACACAGTGGAATATTATTTGCAGACCCAAAGACCAAGGCAGTTTAGGGGTAGAAGTGTTGGAGCTAAATAATAAATGTTTACTTTGCAAATGGCTATATAAACTTTTAAATGAGGAGGAGAAAGGATCAATATGACACCTAGAGGGGGGGGGGGAATAGGTGCTACTTGAAATCTTAGTTCATTTTCAAATTAGGCTAGACAAGAAAGGTAAATTCTCTAGATATGCAACTACGGTGAATTTACCTATATGACAAGCTAAGACTAAGCATGATATACAAAGTAAAGACAGTAAACAAGGATATAGGTAACCGAAGTGAAAACATGAGACGACAAGGATGTATTCCTGAGTTCCTGCCTTAAATGGGAGTACGTCTCGTTGGAGAGGTGTGAAACAACACAATGGTTCAACGGCCACAAAGGTCTCACACTCTTCTCCGGTGAACCGCACCACAAAGCTTTGGTTTACTTCAACTATCGGTAACCTTCAAGGCGGAGTTTAGAGCCTTTACAACAACGATTCGGGGCACGACCCACAAAGGGCTTGGGGGCTTCTGAACAACTACAATCTGTCACAAAGACAATAGGTAAGTACAACAATGAGCTAGGTTTTCCTAATGGAAAACCTAGGAAATGGTCCCTCATGTGAATGAGGGGGCAATGAAGAACGGCTTGGTGAAGATGTAGATCGGGGCTTTCTCCTTCAATCCTCCAAAGATCAACGAACATGTGCGGAGGGATTGGGAGATCTAGCAATTCTTGAGCTTGTACAATGGAGTTCGTGTATAGTGGTCAAGCTAGAGCTCAAGGAGGATGAAGCCCTCCTTATATATGTCAGCTCAATAATATGGCCGTTGCAGGTTGGTCTTCTTCCGCAAGTGCGGAAGTACCGGCTTCAGGCCCGGTAGTACCGGCTCTGTGGTATCTTCGTCAACGCAGAAACCAAAGCACGCGGTACTATCGGCGAAAAATACCCCGGTACTACCGGGCCCAAGTGTTGGACTCCAACTGCGGCACTACCGGGGCCATCCGAGCCAAATCCTCTGAAAAAACATCTTCAGACAGTAGTACCGCAGAAGCTCGGTACTACCGCAGCAAGCCCGGTACTACCGGACCTATCCGAACCTTGGAGGATAGAAAAACCTTCCACACAGTAGTACCGCACCAAAAAGTACGGTACTACCGGCCAACCTGTTAAAGCATGTTTTTTTACTGGAAACACTTAGCACACAATTGGACTAATGATGTGTTCTCAACTAACTCCAAAACACTTAGGGATAGAAATGCTCTTTCAATCTCCCCCTGTTCTGTTTTAGATGACAACACAATAGTTTTGAGCATAGATTTGCAAAAGATAGGCGGGCATCTAAGAATGTGTGTTATTTGGTTTTTGCGTTTGAATGCAAACACACATTTTCAATAGACATCATGCTCCCCCTATATTTTACAAACTAAGCACGGTGAAATATAGACAACATAATAAAGTAAGCTTGCACACAAACATATGGAATAAAGCATAGATAGCAAGCTACTTAGTTCTATTAAAAATCAAAGTTATAAACAAGAGAGCATAGCATGTCTCACACCATGCACATAGATAGAGTTCATAAGTTAGGAAGTCCCCAACGAAACCCAAATAATATAGCAAATTGCGAAGAGTCCATCCCTAGAAAATCCCCGCAAGTCCTATGCACATTCTCCCCCTTTGACATCGATATGCCAAAAAGGGAGACGTGTGAAGCTACACGTCCCATGAAGAATCACTCGTCCTCGTCGTAGGAAGGGGTGCCCGGCTACTCATCATCTTGCTCTTCATCAGGCCAAGTGTTGTGCTTTGCAACCCATTGCTCACGAGGAGTATCTTCATCATCGGAAGGCTCAAGAGAGGTTGGAATGTCAAGCTTCCTCATAATCTATTTCTGGCAGCAAGCTTTGGACCTTTGAGCAACATAAGCATCATAGTGGAAGTCTAGAGAGTGACCAGACAACTTCTTGGTTTCCTCTTTGAGCTAATTGTACCAAGAGGGAGCGGAGGATGTGGAGGTACTAGCTTCATGATCATTGTTCTTCTTGGGTGGCAAGTGAGGTTTCCTTAGTTGCTTAACCGGGTGCTCAAGAACGGTGGAGCCATCCCGGAGAATAACTTGCTTGGTCTTGTCCATGTATTTCTTCCGAATGAGCTTCATGAGAAAAGGGCCATAGACGGGAGCCCTCCCGTCCATCACAGCAAGCCAAATTTCATGATTGAGAAAGTCCATCACATCCAATTTCTGACAGGTTCCTTGCTTGTCCTTGGAGAGCTTCAATAGAACAAACACATAGCAATGAACTTGGTCCCAATTGGCAACGCGGGGGGCCAAGTTCTCTCTATAGATGCAGTGGAGGATCTCAAAGGGAGGGATCAAATGTTTGGTAGCCCCCAAAATGTCACACGGCACGGTGATGTTCTTGATGACCTTCTTCTTGCTAGCAACTCCTCCGCCATCGCACCGCCATCCGGAGGGGACGGAGTCACTCACAAACGGATACTCGAGGGGGCTTGGACTCCTTTGTCATCCAATGGATAGTCCTATCTTCAGTGTCCGCAAAGTAGATGGTGACAAAGAACTGGGTGATGCACTCCTCAATGTAAGCATGGTTGTACTCCATCAACGTAATCATCCCATAGTCGTCGGCCTTGGCATGTGTCTCGTCAAAGTTAGTGCCAAACTTGGGCTGCCTCGTGTGAGCCATGTCAATGGTGTGTTGGATGGTGACGTTGTAACTCTTGGCCGCATATATCTCTTCATAGATCCTCTGCAGAGTGCGGGTGAAGAAAGAGCGATCCGTGCACTCGGGGTCACGACCAACAAGATAGGGGTTATTTTCCCGAATGTTTTCATAGTCATATTGTCTCATCTGCAGCATATATTTTGTGGATCGAACGGTCTGCTTGGGAGCGGGAGTCCTGGCATTGGAGGAGGAAGAGACCCCCTTGGTAGAACTAGAAGTGCGGGTTGTGGTACGGGATGGCCTGATTTCTTCTTCACTTTCCTCCTCATAATCCTCACTGCCACTGTCGCTGTCACTCTCACGGATGGGTGGTTGGTTGCCCTTGGCCTTCTTGCGTGGATGAGCAAGCGGAACACCTCTTGCCTAGACCAACTATGAACAACAACAAATGGTAGGGAGGGTACATAGATGAGTGCACAAGTCCAATAGGAAGTGGGAAACAAACAGAGTAAACAAATGTAGAAACTGGTCGAAATTTCCAGGTCCGGTAGTATCGGACTAAATCCGGCGGTAGTACCGGAAGGTCCGGTAGTACCGGGAAAATATCTCGGTAGTACCGGTCGCAGCGGTTCATCCGCGAATCTACTCGGTTGCTACTCGAATCTTTGACATTCCAACACAATGGCTACACATGCTTACTACCCAGCATAAGATACGCCCAAATCCAACATCCCACACGATTTTAACAGCGAATCACGGAGCGATCTAGTATTTGCCCGAATGCGTCTAGGTTTCAAAAATAGAGACCTAAAACGAGCAAGGGAGAGGCAAATACCGGAAGCCATCGATGGGGTTGAAGTGTGGAGCGATTTAACGAAGCAGATCTAGCCGGGGACGGCCGAATCCAAAGCACCAAGGAGGGGCTTCGGAGGTGTTATTGAGAGGTGATACATCTGCAACGTATCCATAATTTCTTGTGGTCCATGCTATGTTATATCATGTTATTACATGTTTTATATGCATTTTATATATTTTATGCATTTTCTGAGACTAACCTATTAACAAGATGCCACTGTGGCAGTTCCCTGTTTTCTGCTGTTTTTGGTTTCAGAAAAGCTCTTAAGGAAATATCCGTCAAATTGGAAACAAGTCAACCAGGAATTATTTTGGAAAATATGTGTTCAGGAAAACCGAAGACGAGATGAAGACGGGCCCCGAGGGGGCCACATCGCCTCATGGCGTGGGCCGGGAGCAAGCCGCGCCGGGAGGTGGTGTGGCGCCCTCGGGCGCCCACCAACCTAGGTCTTTCGCCCATAAATATGCCCCTGACCTAAAAATGCTCAAAGGTTAATCACTTTTTCCTCCATGGGTCTCGAGCCGCCGCCGTCGCCGTCACCACTTCGGGAGAGATCAGAACTGCTCGCCAGCACCCTGTCGGGAGGGGGAACTATCCCCGGAGGCTTCTACGTCGCCATGACCGCCTCCAGACTGATGCGTGAGTAGTATACCCTGGACGACGGGTCCATAGCAGTAGCTAGATGGTTGTCTTCTCCTCTTGTGCTATCTTGTTTAGATCTTGTAAGCTGCCTATCATGATCAAGATCATCTTTATGTAATTTTCCATGTTGTGTTTGCTGGGAACCAAAGAATATTGAGTACAAAACTTATTGCTTCATAATATATCATGTGTGTGCTATTTAGTGATCTTGCATGCTCTCCGTTACTTGTGTATGCTCGGGCCAAGTAGATGCTTGTAACTCCAAGAGGGGGTATTTATGCTCGATAGTAGGTTCATGTCTCTATTAAATATGGGGCAGTGACAGAAAGCTCTAAGGTTGTAGATGTACTATTGCTAGTAGGGATAAAAAAAGTTGTACTTTGTCTAAGGATGATGTTACGTACTTACTTTACACACATTGATTAAGGCGATAATCTGTTGCATGGAATGCAATACTGAAAGGGGTGCGGACGCTAACCGGAAGGTGGATTATTAGTCATTGATGCGGTTGGAATTGTATATGTATATTGTTGTAATGCCCCAATGAATCTCACACTAGACACCATATCATTAGTATATGCATTGGGTTGCTCATCATTATTCTGTCAATTCCCTAGCTGTAATTTGTTTACCACTCATGGATGAATCTTATTATTATTTATGGAGAAACACCACTTGTGAACTGTGGACCCCGGTCCTTCTCATTAATCTGATAAACCACAACTGCAAACCTTTTACTTTCTGCAAACACCACTCTTTGTTCCACACATACGTTAAATCCTTTTGTTGCAGCAAGCCGGTGGGATTGACACCCTCACCGTTGAGTTGCGGCAAAATACTTTGATTGTGTTGTGCGCAGATTCCACGTCAACTACGTCAAGCTCTTTTCTGGCGTCGTTGATACTTCGAGTGAATTCTTAATCTCCTACTGGTTCGATAACCTTGGTTTCATTCTTAATCTCCTACTGCATTACTTCACACCTTCCTATTGGAGTCTCCCAACAACACACCCACCGTGTGCTTATAATCTTATCGATGAGCCGTGTCCACGGTTATGGACGACTTTGGTGATGATGCTGGCTAACAAGATCTAGACAACTTGCACCTATTTAATGTTAATTAATTTGACTAGTAATATAGAATTACTTTCATAAATCAATTATAACAAAAATTGTTCAACGTGTGAGTTTCCCGAATTGCTTCCTCATATTTGGTTGAGGGGGTTAATTCGAGAATGGGTTATGTTTGGTGTTAGTTGTAGTTGGTTACTCATGCGCTCTCTTATCCCTCTCTGATTAGACGGAAGTTGTAGCGTGTCTCTCTAGGTTGCTAGTGCTGCTGCCGCTAAGTCCACCTACCCCATATTTTGGGAGATGGTGTAGAAAGTAGGCAAGTCGGTTTTGCTTGCCAGGGAGTGCCCTGACCCTCTTTTGGGATGTGCTTTATGTGCAGTCAATAGGTTTGAAGTCTGACGACGTTAGCTTGGGAATCCCTCCGGCTTGGCTGGGCAGGGATATGGCGCCATCGCTTATCTTCAGGACTCTTAGTCCAATTTGCTTCTTATCCGTAGTCGGATACTATTTTGCTTCTGCTGTCGTTTGAATCTTTGTATTGTATTATTTGTATCTTGACTCGTTCCAGTCATTGTTGTAATTATATCTTTGTTGTATTTGTGGATGTATCGTTATCGCAATTCCACCCACATAATGCGCATGTTTCGGCGTGCACATTATGTCTGGTGGGCGACCTAAAATCGTTATTATGCGGATTTCGGCGGGATCGCTTAAATCTACATAGTACCGATTTTAGGGCGTCACAGTAACATAGTTGGTGTTGGAAATGTCTCCTCTACTTCACCAAAAAAATTAAAATTGCCTAAAACTGCTGAAACTAGTGTTGATAAAAGTGCTGAAATTTTCAGAAGGTGAGAGAAAGTGGTTCGGTTTGCTTTGATGATAAATTTTTTATTTTGATAATTGAAATATCTCTGAAGTTTTTAAGTTCTTGCGAAAATTGGCCACAAGTCCTAATGCTAGCTCTCTTAATTTGTATTTTACTACTCATATTACAAATGCTCTCATTAGATCTAGGGAGGATGAATTAAAACTTGAAACTTCTATCCGTGGGAAGTTAGAAGATGGTTGGGAGCCCATCATTAAGATGAAAGTAGATAAATTTGATTGCAATGCTTTGTGTGAACTTGGTACAAGTATTTCGGTTATGCCTAAAAAGCTCTATGATATGTTTGACTTCCCACCATTGGAACATTGTTATTTGGATGTTTTTGTTGCTGATAATGCTTTGAAAAAACCTGTGGGGAGGATCAATTATATTCCTATTATTGTTAATAATAACCTGATCCCCACTGATTTTATTGTCCTCGACATTGAATGCAATCCATCTTGTCCAATTGTGTTGGCAAGACCCTTTCTGAGAACTGTGGGTGCAATTATCGCTATGAAAGAAGGTACCATCAAGTACCAATTCCCACTCAAGAAAGGTATGGAACACTTCACTAGGAAAAGAATGAAGCTACCTTTTTATTCTATTGTTCATTCAAATTATGGTGTTGATGCTTCATCTTTTGATAATACTTGAGTTTTAATTTGTGCCTAGCTCAAAGGCGTTAAACAAAATCGCTTATGGGAGACAACCCACTTTTATTTTTCTGTTATTTTAATTCGTTTTTCTTGTGTCAAGGAACATGCCTACCTATGTAGCAATTCCTATGTATCTTATTTTTATTGCAATGTTGTGTCAAGTTAAGTCTCTAGTCGAAAGTTGATGTTAAAATTCAATTCCAGTGCTGAAACAGATTTTTGCTGTCCACCATCAAAATTATATCAATTCACTGGAACAACACGAAAATCTGCCCTTTTTGTGCATAATCCTCAGATGTATACGCAACTTTCATTAGTTTTGAGTTTTCTTATCTGAGTATGTTAAGTGCCTCTAAAAAATTCGTCTTTACGGTCTGTTCTGTTTTTGACAAATTCTACCATTTTCTTTTGCAATGCCTCTTTTGCTATTTTGATTGGATCTTTTTATCCTTTTAAGTATCTGTGGCTGTAGCTAATATCCAGTAGCAATGGTAGCAATTGTGTTCCTACAGAATATCATAATTTTTTGTGCACTAACCCTCTAATGAAGTTACTCTAAGTTTGGTGTGGAGGAAGTTTTCAGGGATCAAGAGAAGAGGATGATATAATGTGATCAAGAGGATAGTAAAGCCAAAGATTGGGGATGCCCCGATGGTTCACCCCAATATAATTCAAGAATACTCAAGCGTCAAAACTTGGGGATGCCAAAGGCATCCCCTTCTTCATCGACCAACTATCAGGTCCTTTCTAGTGAAACTGTATTTTAATTCCGTCACATCTTATGTGCTTATCTTGAAGCGTCAGTTTGTTATTTTTTGTTTTTGTTATTTTTATTTCATTCTCTGGATAAATATGGATCCTAACATTCTTTTGCGTGGGAGAGAGACACGCTCCGCTTTTTCATATGAATACTCGTATTCTTCACTTATATTTGTTGAGTATTCGTCTTTTGTTATCATTTGTTGTCTAGCTCTTGTTTTTCCTGCATCTCTTGTTAGATATGTTAGCTTTGTTCTGTTATACTCTTATATCTCATTGTTTAATTAGTTGGAGAGTTTATCTTTTAAATAAGGTTATTGGTGTTTGGTTGAGAACAGAAAATGCTAAATGTGGTAGATGGTATAATTAAATGATACATTAATTTTGTAGATCATTAAATTGTGTCACTTGAATCATTGATGTTGTTTTGAGATATTAATTTGCTTAATGGTAAGCATGATGGTCTAGTAAAGTGGAATGATTAAATGGTTGGTCTAGAGAAACTTGAAAACTGTGCGACACTTAAATTTCCAGTTGATTGCATAATGGTATATGACTTCTTTTTGCCTAAGGCAACCGTAATGGCTTTATGCTATGCGCTACGGTCGGAGAAGCCAACGGTGACTTTTTCATTCGCCACGATCCCACTAGGAATAATTTTCATTATGCCTTGCATGATCATATTTTTATTTGGAATCTTTTTACTTGTGAGTTCTAAAACTGCAGTTTTCATGGCACTTCCACCACCATATTGCTAGCCTCTTCGGTACTTTGCTTTACCCTTTCTCACATTGAGAGTTGGGGCATTTTTCGCAGGTACATCCAAACTCATGGGAGATCTTCATCTTGTTCTCCTACACATAAGCCAAAATCTTCCTCATAACAGCCACCATACCTTCCTACTACAGTATTTCCATAGCTGTTCCGAGATATATTGCCATGCAACATCCATCTTACTGTCTGGTTATGACTCCCTAGGATCAGGGGTAGTCACTTTCTGAAGTGTAATTCGTGAAGGGGACTGAACGCGGAGGTCAAGACCTTCGAGGGGCACGGCGACGATGCTCGCCGGACCTGGAGAAGAAACACCCACAACAGAGATAGACACCAGCCCGTACCCAGGTTCACGGCGCTCGAGAGGAGGTAAGACCGCTACTCCTGCTTGTCTGTATTGAACTATGGAGGTTACAGTACAGCAGAGCTGGCCGAGGGCCCCCTTGAGGCGGTTCTTGCCTGGGGAGGGAAGCGATGATCTTCTTCCTCCTCCAGCCAGAGGCTATCCTACTCAGGAGTGTTAGGGTTTTACAAGCGTTGTAGCAAGCAATTGGCCGACCTTTGCTACAATGGAGGTATTGCTCCTTTTATTGGCGCCTCCGGCGCTCTTCTTCTCCTTTGCGTCCAAGGTGGCTCCCACACGGCAGTGGCGTGGAGGAGCAGGAGTCCACCACCGCGGGATCGTCCATGGACGCGGTCCACCATCGATAAAGTTGGGCGCGGTGGTCGACCAGCGGCCGACCGTGCAGTACCGCCCGCAGGGACGGCAGTCTCTGAGGTGGAGCCCGCGATGACGTTCTGTTTGGAGGATTGTGCCGTCCATCTGCTTTATCACCAGAGTAGAAGGTCTTGGCAGTCCTGGAGCAGACGGCGCAACTTTATTGACTCCTTTATCACCAAAACGGCAACGGGAGTGCCTGCGTCACCATGTGGGCGTGGCAAAGGCCATGTGCGGCCTGCCGTACTTCCTTGGCCGCGATGTTTCCCCACAGGCCTGGGGAGGCCTGTGGAGGGATTCCTGTTGACCTCCCTCCAGGCGCGTTGCACCTCGGGAGGGTCTCCTGAAGCGAGGGTCCCCTTGAGGCCCTTGCTTCCTCTTCAGGCCCTCGAGGGGAATTGCCTCTCGAGGGTCTCGCCAGGCGGCGAGGCTTGGTCCTTAGTTGTTTTGTCTGATTAGCCCGCATGCGAGGCCTAGGGGGAGTGGGATCTTCATACCCCAGTCTCCACTGGGCCGACAGTAGCCCCCGGGCCCGCGATGGGCGCAGGCGGACCGTCGTGGGCCCAAAGTGCCCGGCCGGCCCGAGCCACGCGACACTCAGACGAGTAACGGTTGCGCACGATATGTGGCGTGGAGTAACTGCTCCTCGAGGTGACATAAAGCCCGAACGCCGTAGCTGGGAGCCGTTACTGTTTCCAATTCTTCTCGCAGAAGCCTCCGCCATCTCGAGCTCTCCGCCTCCGCTCTCTTCTGAGATTTCTTCTCCTTCCACCTCAAGAGACACACCGAGCCCACGGCGATGAGTCCCGCCAAGGGCAAGGGCAAAGCTGCTGCGGGGTCTTCCTCCCAGGCGGAGGCCTCTGAGTCTGTGCAGGGCGCGGGGATGTTAGGCGTGCGCGTCAACGAGAAGGCTCTCGCCAAGATCCGCTACCTGGTTGCGGACCGGACAAATGAGCACGGCGCCTCCGCATTGAAGCCCGCGGCGCATGGGAAACGCCCGTGAGGGTATTTTCTGATTTTTCAGCACTGCCTCACCGCCGGGCTGGTGCCGCCCTTCTCGCCATTCCTGGAGGCGCTACTAGCATTCTATAAGGTGCAGTTGATGCATCTGCACCCCAACTCCATCCTCATCCTCGCATCTTCGCATACCTCTGCGAGGCCTACCTAGGCTTGGAGCCCACAGTGGGGCTATTCCGGTGCTTCTACGCGCTCGCAGCATGGCGAAGAATGAGCGCTCCGGGTGCGTCTCATTCCGCATCGTCGACGACATGTGGAGTGTCTACATCCCCATGTCATGGAGTGAAGAAAAGGCCGTCACCTCGGTGACGAAGAAGGTGGACGACTTCCGCCAGAAGTGGTTCTTCGTCGGGGAGGAGCATCCCTGCGCCTTCCTTGAGGTCCCCGACGAGCCACCGTTGAAGAACTCCCACTTGGGCAATGCGACCTTCGACGGTGCGAGGAACACAAGCCTTATGGGGCGCCTGAGTTTCCTTCGCGAGGAGGGACACACGGGGCAGATCATCGTGGCGGGTTTTGTGACGCGCCGCATCGCTCCCCTCCAGGCACACTCGGTGCCCATGTGGATGTACTCGGGGCCGAATGACAAGATGCGGCTTCATTGCGAGGACAACGACAAGGACACCGTCGACAATGTCCTGTCAGCGCTCTTCGTCAACCCGACGGTGCCTGCCGTGGATCAGCTCCCCATGACGCTCCGGCCTCTCCATCAATACAACATGACGGAGTGCATGGCCATCTTGGAGGGGATGCCTCCGTTCATCCCGACAGGCTTGGCGGGAATGGAGGTGCTGCTGCCAGTGACGCGAGGAGCGGAGGGGGCGGACTGTACCTCGGCCTCAGGAGCTGGACTAGGTGAGGAGGAGGCCACGGCAGGGGAGGTGTCTTCTTCGAGGGCCGGGCCATTCACTGACGAGGTTTGTGACATCTCGTCAGGCGATGACGACGCCTTCGTGGGGGCTCCCTCGCGCCCCGTGGAGGAGGAGGCTGAGGATGGGGAGGCCTCTGGCGCGGAGGCCTCTCCGGGAAGGCGCGGGCCCCGCACCAAGGCCGTCGTGGACCGCTCTGGTGCGAGGCCATCCGACGTCCCCTCCAAGAGCAAAGCGGTGACGCCTCCGGAGGGGTCAGGCGCCAAGACCATCAGGCGCCAAGACCAAGCCCTCCTGGCGCTCACCAGGCCTGGCGTGGGTTGATGTCGGCGCTCCTCCGTCGGGGTGAGTGTTCATGACGCTTGGTCGTTTTGATTCTTGTTATCTCTTCTCTTTTCCCTCTCATGAAGGTATTTACTTGGGTTTTTGCCAGTGATCTTGTGCCTGCGAAGCGCCGTAGGCTTCGCAAGGCTGCATACGTGAAGAGAGCCATGCCTGAGGCCGTGGCTGACGAGGCCACGAGGCCTGTGGAGACGGCCTCCACAGGACCCACTGAGGGGGTGCCTCAAGGGGAGGCAGCCGCGCCTCGGGCGGAGGCGGCAGAGCCTCAGGCGGAGGAGGACGCGCCTCGCCCAGAGGCCTCTAGGCCGCCCCCCGAGCCGATGGTGGTGGAACCCGTGGAGGAGAGGATCTCCACTCCGCCTCATGCTCCTACTCCCCCCCGCGCGGTCACGCCTCCGCGCGAGGCTACTACGCCACGCGAGCCGACACCGCCACGCTTGTCGACGCCACCGTGTGCGCCCACTCCACCACGTGCGCCCACGGCTCCCGCGCAGCCTGAGGAGGAAGCGAGCGAGGCGTCAGCGGGCACGGGCGCGTCCGCGGGGGGAGGTTTGTGAGATCCTGGTTCAGATGTGAGATCCTGGCTCAGGGCTTAATAGGATTGATAGAATACTCATATCAACAAGTTGCAACTTCTTTTCCGGAAGCTCATCTGGAAAGAACTCCGAGGTTAAGCGTGCTTGGCCTGGAGTACTCCAAGGATGGGTGACCGACCACTTCCCGGGTGCGCACGAGTGAGGACAAAGTTCGTAGAAAAGACTAGTGTTGATCTACGGGGCCAGTCTAGAGATCCTAGAGAGCTGCCAGGCGTGATAGGCTCGGTCCAGGGGTGGGCCGGGGTGTTACAATTGGTATCAGAGCCGACCCTCGCGGTTACTCGGGCGTGTGCGGGGCAGTGGGCGGACATGTGATATGTGCCGGCACTGGACACATGGACGGGTGCCAAGGGGGGGAGTTCCTGGACTGGGGGCTGACCGACGAGGGCGTCGATCTTCTAAGGGGGGAAGGATGTGACATCCTGGCTCAGATGTGAGATCCTGGCTCAGGGCTTAATAGGATTGATAGAATACTCATATCAACAAGTTGCAACTTCTTTTCCGGAAGCTCATCTTGAAAGAACTCCGAGGTTAAGCGTGCTTGGCCTGGAGTACTTCAAGGATGGGTGACCGACCGGGAAGTCCATCCCGGATGCTCACGAGTGAGGACAAAGTGCGTAGAAAAGACTAGTGTTGATCTACGGGGCCGGTCTAGAGATCCTAGAGAGCTGCCAGGCGTGATAGGCTCGGTCCAGGGGTGGTCCGGGGTGTTACAAGGTTCTTCTTCGGCTCCTCGTCTAGATGAAGGCGATGAGCGCCCTGCTGATGCGGGCGCCCAAGAGGACGCTGGCGCGGACGGGGGCGGAGCCCAGGCTAGCCCCCGGGCAGGGGTGCCAAGGGGGGGAGTTCCTGGACTGGGGGCTGACCGACGAGGGCGTCGGTCTTCTAAGGGGGGAAGGATGTGAGATCCTGGCTCAGGGCTTAATAGGATTGATAGAATACTCATATCAACAAGTTGCAACTTCTTTTCCGGAAGCTCATCTGGAAAGAACTCTGAGGTTAAGCGTGCTTGGCCTGGAGTACTCCAAGGATGGGTGACCGACCGGGAAGTCCATCACGGGTGCGCACGAGTGAGGACAAAGTGCGTAGAAAAGACTAGTGTTGATCTACGGGGCCAGTCTAGAGATCCTAGAGAGCTGCCAGGCGTGATAGGCTCAGTCCAGGGGTGGGCCGGGGTGTTACAAGGTTCTTCTTCGGCTCCTCGTCTAGATGAAGGCGATGAGAGGACGCTGGCGCGGACGGGGGCGGAGCCCAGGCTAGCCCCCGGGCTCTCCCTGAGGCCATGCTCTCGGGGCTCGACGCCGGGGCTGGGCCCTCCTCAAGCCAGGAGCTGGTCCTTCGAGGCTGGGACTGGAGCGCGGGGCGTCGCGAGGTCGCCTTTGGCCTCGTGAGGGAGTCCCTGGAGGGCTTGGAGGCGTACCTCGCCCTCGGGGACATACGGCTCGCCCAGCTACGGGAGGAGCTCGCGAAGTCCTGGGCGTCCTTCCATGCGGCGGTAGAGGCGTGCCGGCAGGATGACTTGGCGCTGCAGACCGCACTTGAGGAGGCCACCCGCTTCGCCAAGGAGATCCGTGAGGGGGCCATCCGTGACGCTGCAGAACTCCTCACGCCCCTCCAAGAGGAACGTGATGCCGCTGCCGAGCTCCTGCACAACGCCACGGCCGAGCGCAAGGCAATGGAGGGCGCGCTAGCGCAGAAGCGGCGCGAGCTGGGCCAACTGGAGGGCGCGCTAGCGCAGAAGCGGCGCAAGGGCCTCACCGAGCGTGAACAGCAGTTGGCCCTCAAGGAGAAGGAGCTGCAGCAGCGCGACGAGCAACGGCTTCAGGTGGAGCAGGACCTAGCCACCCAGCGCGAGGATCTTGAGGCGCGCAAAGGAGACCTAGCCTAGGCGCTCTCGAAGTACGGCGAGAATGTCGCTGCCCAGAAGCGCGCTTATGAACCCTTCGAGCAGCGGTTCGTCGAGAAGAATAAGGAGGCGGAGGATGCCCTCGCGGAGCACGAGAAGAAGTTCCGGCTGACCAAGTCTCAGGAGTACCGTGACCTAGCCCAGAAGCAGGAGGACCGCTTCAAGGCCAGGCACGCCGCAGACGCTCAGCGGATCGCCGGGCTTGAAAAGGCCAACTCCAAGCTGGAGGCCCGCCTCAACGCGCCAAGGATGGTTGTCGCCGAGTGGAGGAGGCCCGCAACGAGGCAGTCCATGACCTCAACTCCTTGGCCAAGGATGTGGAGGAGCAGGTGGCTCCCGTGATGGAGCGGGCGACGGTGGCGACGGACTCTGCCCAGGCGGCTCGCGCGCTTACGAAGCAGCGTGAGCGCATGTTCGAGGCGTTGGTCGCCCGAGGCAATGAGCTCGTTGCGCAGCTTGGCGCGGATGCGCCGCACACTGAGGTCTGAGGCCGAGGCGATGCTGCCATGTACCTGGTCTTCTTTGACCAGCTCTTCACGGCGCTCGAGGGCCCTGTCGCTGAGCTTCGCGAGGTGATAGAGGACGAGAGCCGGCAGCTCCTAGGGGTGGTCGTCGATCGTATCTTCACCAACCTCAGGATCCTCACGCCGGGCTTCGACTTCTCCACCGTGACGGAGGCCGGCCAAGGCGAGGATGCGCGCAGGGTCTCCAACTCCCTCCACGAGCAAGTCGACGCTTTCTGCAACTGCTTCAGGCGTGCAGAGGCTGCGGCGGAAGACAACAAGGAGGAGGTCGCCTCTGCCGAGACTGAGGAGGGCGCTGTGGAGGAGGTCCAAGACGATGACACCTCCGCCTGAGCTACACGTCATTGCGCCTACGTGCGCTTGTATCTGAAACAATCTTATGTTTAGACATTTGCGACCTTTTGGCCTGTCATATACTCTTATCTGCAATTTGCTTTTAGCTTGCTTGCCCCTCGAGAGGTCTCTTTGGACTCATCTTCATGTCTATTTGTTCTCTGCGTCGTTAGGACCCTTCTCTTCGTGCCATGACTCTGCCACTTCGGTATGCAGGAGCAATGACTCCGCAAGGCTGGGGGGAGTTTAGGCCTAGGAGAGGTAAGAGCCCTGAGTCGCGATGCTCAAGTGCCCCCCATAGATGTACGAGTAGTCCATGAAGCGTAAGGGAAAGCGAAGTCGCTTGAGGGGCAAACGTCCGCTAGAGGGGAAAACGCTCTTAAGGCGCGGGTGCGAGACTTAGCTTCTCGAGGTTTTCGCCCTGTAGAGGATTTTTGCCTAGGGAGGAGGTCCTCTTGAGGGATCGTTCCCGGATGCCTCCTCAGGCTTGTGCGGGCATTTCTTCTCTGTAGATGTTAGAGGGGCGAACCCAAATGCTGGAGCACGGTACAGGGGACTCGTGCGCGCTTATAGGTCCCCTCGGGCGTTCCTCGTGAGGAGAGTAAGTACCAAGGTCCTCGGTAGGGATGGCGTGTTTGTAGGATCTTGCCCTCCAGCCAGAGTTCGGATCCTTGGATTTTGCAGTTCTGTTGGTGTGTCATTTGACGCTTTGGCAACGTACTCAGCCCCCGCTTGTGAGGTACGCATGTGGAGAGATATAAGCGCACATTTCCACGAAGTAATGCGTAAATAAAATTCACCACCATATATTACATAGCGGCGCCGTGGCGCTAAGTTCACTTGGGAACGAAATTGTCTCATTATGCTTGGAGTTGCCAAGTTAATGTTTTGACCATGTCGAGGCATGGGGACCACCCATTAGTGGCAGAGACTCTCAACGGCCTGAGGTGGCTCGTTACAAGGAGAGCTCGGAGGGTTGACCCTCGAGAGAAGCCTTTGGAGCATGGAGGTTTAAGCCGTGAGATTTTAACCTCTAGAGACAAAAAGTGCTTGGAGGTTGAGTCGTAAGCTGCCTCTTTTGCCAGATGTCTTGACGTGACAATGATCACGGGCGTGACGATGATCACGTTTTGTGTTTGTTCCTTCTGGAGACAAAAAATTCTGTGAGGTTTAAGCCGTGAGCTTTTAACCTCTGGAGACAAAAAATGCTTGGAGGTTGAGCTGTAAGCTGCCTCTTCCACCAGATGTCTTGACGTGACAATGATCACGGGCGTAACAATGATCACGGGTAGAACCTGCGTAGGTGCATGATGTTCTATGGATTCTTGACGATGATGTCGTTATGAGTTTCGAGGCGAGCCGCGCCAGGCCTAGCGATGTGGGTGACCCTGTAGGGACCTTCCCACATCGGGGACAGCTTGTGGAGGCCTTCCCTGGAGAGGATTCGCCTGAGGACGAGATCGCCTGCCTCTAGGGTACGCGAGCGCACGTTGCGGCTGTGGTAGCGTCTCAGGTCCTGCTGGTATTTGGCCGCCCGGAGGGCGACGCGACGTCGTAGTCCCTCGAGGAGCAGCAGGTCGTCGTTGTGGAGGTCCTCTTGCTGGTCCTCGTTAAAGGCAAGGACCCGCGGGGATCCATGCTTTATCTCTGTGGGTAGGACTGCTTCGGCTCCATAGACGAGGGCGAACGGTGTTTACCCCGTAGGCTTTGGTGGCGTTGTGCGGATGGATCAGAGCACCGAAGGTAGCTCGCTGATCCAGCCCTTGCCGTGGCCTTTGAGGATGTCGAAGGTCCTGGTCTTTAGGCCCTTAAGGACTTCTGCGTTTGCTCGCTCAGCCTGTCCGTTGCTCTGTGGGTGCGCGACTGAGGCAAAGCAGAGCTTGATGCCCATTCATTCGCAGTAAGCTCTGAAGATGCCGCTGGTGAATTGCGAGCCATTGTCGGTGATGATGCGGTTAGGCACTCCGAAGCGGCAGACCAGGCCTCTGATGAATTTCACCGCCGCGTCTATTGTGATTGTACGCGTCGCCTCCACTTCGGGCCACTTAGTGAACTTGTCGATGGCCACGAAGAGGTAGCGATATCCCCCTTGCGCTGTTGGGAAATGTCTCAGGATGTCCAGCCCCCAGACCGCGAACGGCCAGGAGAGCAGAATGGTTTGTAGCCCCAGCGCAGGTTGGTGGATTTGCTTGGCGTGGAATTGGCAGCCTTCGCATGCTTGGACGATGTCAACTGCATCCTGAAGTGCTTGAGGCCATTAGAAGGCGCTCCTGAAGACTTTGCTTGCGAGGGTGCGGGCGCATGAATGGTGGCCGCATTCCCCGCTGTGGATGTCTTTGATCAGCATTTTGCCTTCTTCAGGAGGAATGCATTTGAGCGTGGGGCCGTTTGGGCGCTTGCGGTAGAGATTCCCTTCGAGGATTTGGTAAGATTTTGCTTGACGGGGATTCGCTCCGCTTCAACATATTCCTCGGGAAGGATCCCTTTGTCGAGGTAGTCTTTGATCTCGTCAATCCATCCTGCTTCTTGATGCACCACAGTGAGCAACACACGCTCCCCTGTAGGGGCCCCGCAATCTGGAGCCCCATTTGCAGGTGGTGGCGGGAGCGCTTCGTCTGTGCTTGCAGGCATGGCCTCATGAGGCTGCTTTACGGATGCCTTGACGAGTCTTTCTTCAGAGACGCCTGGCAGCTGAGCTTGCCTCTTTGATGCGCGCTTGGCGATGTCATCAGCCTCTTGGTTCTCCTTTCTTGGTATGTGCGTGAGCTCCATTCCCCTGAAGTGCTTATCAAGCCTACGGACCTCTTCAAGGTAAGCGGCCATGTGGTCGTCTTTAGGCTTATAGCTTTTGTTGGAGAAGTTGACGAGCAGCTGGGACTCGCCCTTGATGAGTAGGTGCTTGATGCCAAGGGTGATTGCGGCGCGTAGGCCAGCAAGCAGGCCTTCGTACTCAGATATATTGTTGGAGATCTTGTCGATTCCGAAGCACAGCTGGACCGCGTAATATAGCTTGTCGCCTTTTGGTGAGATAAGGACCACGCCAGCCCCACCGTGGTGACAAGCGAAAGCTCCGTCGAACTTCATGGTCCAGTGGCTGGGCATGTTATGTCCAGAGGGCTCTTGTTCTTGTTCAAAAGGCTCTTTAGGGGTTGGGTCAGTCCATTCGGCGACGAAGTCTGCCAGCGCTCTTCCTTTGATTACCCTTGTGGTGTCGAAGCGCAAATTGAATGGTTGTAGCTCTATATTCCATCATGCGAGACGATCTGTGGCATTTGGGTTGCGCAGGATCTGCTCCAGGGGAAACGAGGTAACCACCGTGATTGGGTTCCCCTGGAAGTAGTGTCGCAGCTTTCTTGAGGCGATGAGGAGTGCGAGGAGGAGCTTCTGCTGCATTGTATACCGCTCGTGAGCATCGCGTAGTACTGTGCTGACAAAGTAGACTGGATGCTCGACAAGGGTAGTCGGTGTAGCCTTGGTGTCTTCTACCTGAAGGGGCTCCGCTAGACCCTTAAGGGGGTTGGCCTCTGGAGGCTTGTCCTAGCCCTCGAGGGGGTTGGCCTGTGGAGGCTTTTTGGAGCCCTCGAGGGGGTTGGCCTGTGGGGGCTCTTCAGGCTCCTTGGCGGGATCATCTTGCAGTTGTTGACTTGGGGCAGGCCTCTCCTGTGGTTTTGGGCTTGGCGGTGGGTTTGTGAGGCCTACCCTTTCGTCGAGTTCTTCCTCAGGAGGTTTTTCCTTTGGAGTGGTTGCACTCTTCTTGTGTGGTACTGGGCCTGCTAGGCATTGCATGTCCTTGAGCCTACGTGGAGGTTGCATGTCCTCTATGGCCTTGATTTTATCAGGGTTTGCCTCTATGCCCCGGTGGGACACGAGGAAACCAAGCAATTTTCCAGAGGGCACTCTGAAGACGCACTTGGCGGGGTTGAGCTTGATGTTCACCATGCGCAAGCTGGCGATAGTCTCTTCAAGGTCTCTGAGGAGAGTATTTCCCTCTCGATATTTTACGACAATGCATCGACATAAGCCTCGGCATTTTGGCCCATTTTCTCTCCAAGTGCTATCCTCATTAGCCTCTGGAAAGTGGCTCCGGCGTTTTTTAGGCCGAAGGGCATGCAGACATAGCAATACACACCACAAGGGGTGAGGAAAGTCGTCTTCTCCACATATTCCTTAGACATTTTTATCTGATGATAACCAGAGAAGGCATCGAGGAAGCAGAGGAGGTCGCAACCTGCCGTGGAGTCCACAATCTGGTCGATTCTTGGCATGGGATAAGGGTCCTTGGGGCAGGCCTTGTTTACATCAGTGTAGTCGATGCAGAGGCGGCCTCCTCTGGCGGGTTTTGGGACTACCACGCCGTTGGAGAGCCAAGTGGGGTGCGCGACTTCGCGGAGAACCTTTGCCGCTTTGAGCTTCTTGACCTCTTTGACGATGAATGCTTGCTTCTCGGGGGCTTGTTTTCTTGCTTTTTGCTTGATGGGGCGCACGTTTGGACACACGGCTAAGTGGTGCTCGATCACCTCCCTCGGTACACAAGACATATCTGACAGCGTCCATGCGAACATGTCAGAGTTTGCCGGGAGGAAGGCGACGAGCGCGCTTTCCTCTTTGGGAGGCAGCGCGGCACCAATGGTGACGCTAGCCCACGAGCGCAGGCTTTATTGTGCTCTGCGAGTGCTTCCTGGGGATCGCACCCCACTGGGCGCTATGGAAGTCGCTCTTCCTCGTTCGCAAGAATGTCGGGAAGAGCGGATTGACGTACCATGTGGGCGGCTTCGGAATCCAGGTGCGCGGTGATACCACGTACTTTCAGATGAAGAAGTCTGACTCCGTCCAGGGGTGGCGGAAGAAGTGGTTCTACATCCAGTGGAACCAGGATGGCCTGGCGCAATTCGACGGCGAGCGCAGGCTGCTGAAGACTCGCGCCTGGTCGCACCCGCTCGCCGAGGAGGAGAAGGAGTCTGCAAGGCCGCTGCTGAGCCTGCTGCGCAACCTCACCAAGACCCTGGGGCGCGAGACGGGTGGCATCTTCCTGATGGCCACCTTCTTCCGGCTTCGCGTTCAACCACTTGCTGCTCGGCCTCAACCGATGTGGGCGGTCGATGGCGCCGGCAACCAGCCACTCGACGACGAGGAGGTGGAAACCAAGGTGAGGGGCATCACCAACCTCCGAGCCGCGGACCTCTGCAACGTCCAATGTCCAGTCGCTGCGTACGGAGCAGTGAACCCGGTTCCCGAGGTAAGTTCTTGACTTGTTCTCTTTGTTGCTTCGTTTCTTGATTTCCTGCTTCTTGATTCGACTTGTGTCTACTTGTTTCAGGGTCGATCTCTACTAGACAGCCTTCCTCCTCTCCCTGAAAACGGGCCCGCTGATGAGTCGAAGATTGTGGGGGGAGGAGGATGACGACGACGACCTCCCGTCTGCTATCTCTCCCAACGAAGAGGTGGAAGATAATGACGACGAGGAGGAACCCGCACGGAAGAGGCAGAAGCGTCGAAGTGGCGGTGACTCTGCGACTGCTTCGTCGCTCGCGAGGGGTGCGGGTGCTCATCTAGAGGAAGCCGTCGTGACGTCTTCGGGTGTGCGGTCTCCGGGCGACTGGAACGAGCCACTGGCCGCTCCTCCTGTTAGCTCTGCACCACCACGCGAGTTCGCTCGGATGCCGTCTCTCTCCCTGGGGAGCGACGACGAATTCGAGACCATCAGGTGAGTGTCTTTCCGTCTTGTTTTTCTGAGTTGCACTTTGTAGTTCCAGTCTTCGAGTTGATCATTGTATTGTTTTTGTTCTAGCCGTCGTTCTGGCGATGTCAGCTCCCCTCGTCGTGAAGTGGAGCACACATCCGCCCCTTCGATGGAGCTGGTGACTCGGGTGGCGATCAAGGAGCGCGCGCAGCCTGCTGGCCTCGCATCGTCGAGTCGTGCTCCTCCTTCGGCTTCGGAAGATGTCGACCTCCTGGACCACGTAAGTCCTTTATGCTTGTACTTGTAGTCTTGCAATTTCATCGTGTGCGCGATTAGCTCTCCCGATGGGAATAGCCCCCGAAGGTGTGGGTGACTAGTATAGTCGCCCGCAACTTTATTAATTTCTTGCTTGTGTTTCAGCCGTACTACCGCCAGCAGCTTGACGCAGCCGCGGCTTATGTTCGCCTGGAGAAGGAGAGGGACCAGTTGCGTGCTTCTCTGGACCAGGCTACTAGGCGGGTTGCTGAGTTGGAGCTGAAGCTCCAGGCTCAGGCTGAGCTTGAGAAAGCCCTGCACGAGTCCCAGGAGCACGAGCGAGTGCGGGCCACCCAGGAGAAGACTCAAGTCGACCGCCTTCTCGCACTCGCCGGTACCCTTGGAGGTTAGTTTTCGGCTTTGGCGCCTACTTGTACTTACTTTTTTCCATGCTGACAGTTTGTATTTTTTCGCAGAGAGATGCGGTGCCGCTCCTCCGGAAGGTTCGTCGAGTGACGAAGTTGACTTGGCGACTGCTGTCGGCTTCCTTGACCGCGTCTGCGCGTATGCGTCTAATGCGCTGCAGAAGTCGACGGCCGCGCTAAGGAAGTCGACGGGAGCGCTTACGACGGTGCACCGGAGCATTTTTTCGAGTGACCCGCCGCCGACTGCCGTTGACGCCCTCGCCGCTCCGTTTCAAGACGACGCGACCACCCTCGCGGACTTCACTCGGACGCAGACGGTACGCGGCTCCGAGCTCACCTTCCAGCTTCTCCTAGGCCATCAGGTTGCTGGCGACTTCGAGAAGGTTGTCAGCGGCTTCCCTCAAAGGCCTGATGGGCGGACGGCATCCTTGAGCGGGGTGAAGGTGCAGGCCACACAGCTAGCTGTGAAGCTTGTGGCCACCTTTGAGAGGGCACTCGCGAAGGCGACTGAGGCGGCTGCTGCTCGGAAGAGTCGCTCCCGGTCGGAGTCCATGGCTTAGGGGTCTTGTAGTTTAGATTTCCAGTAGTCACGCGGCCTGTACTTTTGTCTGTAATGACTAATATTCTGTCGGGTCTGCTGGCCTTGAACAGTATTTTGTTTACGACTGGATTGATTGTTTTTTCCCACTATCTTTGTTTGTGCTGAGCAGTCGCATATCTGTATTGACTCTGCACATTCATGGCAGACTAACGTGCGCGGCGGCACTTCTTCTGCTTCTGCGGCTGGGCCGAGTGGCGAGGGATCTTCTTCGGGTGCTCGCCGTCGTCGAGCGACGCCAGCTCCTCCACGAAGCACGATCGACCATCGGATAATCACGTACTTGAAGAATAAGGTGGCTGAGCTTGAGGCGACTCTGAAGAATATCGAGCTGTTGTTGCATCGCTCCAGGTCGCATCCTACTGCAGAGTTCTCCCAGCGTAAGGATTTTTTGCTCGGGGAGATCGATCTGATTAGTCGACAACTTCAAGGTTGGTATCCTTTGCGGCTGCTTTCTTTGTTAAAATTTGCTGGTTCTGACTTCTAGCTTGTGTATGTAGATCTGAAACCAGATTGGCAGGCTGAGCGGGATCGCGTTGAGGAGCGTGTTACCCGGGAGGCATCTGCCGACTCCTATGAAGCTCGCCAATTCTGGGTGAATAAGTCGAGAGGGCGTATTCTTGCTCTTATGCTTGATCGGACTTGGCGTGCGGCCTTTCTTCTGGAGAATTGCCGGAAGACCCTCTGGCACATCCACCGTGTGGACTTCCCGCACAATGGGCAGCCGCACGGGCTGGCCGCCTTGCTGGAGAGGTTCCACGAGGGTGATGCGCTGAAGAAGATCGTCCATGCCCAGCTCGTCGCCGGGGCAAATGTGGCGCTAGCGTACGTCCGGCTGCAGCGACCGAACCTTCCGCTGGAGAGGTTGATGGGTGTACTGCCTAGCGACGCCGACTACGCCGATACCTTGGCGGCTGCGCGCCAGATGATCGAGCAGGTGCAGAAGCTGAGTGAGCGCCTTGTAGGCCCACTCGACGCGCCGAAGGACGAGCCTGCAGATTAAGAGTAGCCTTCTTCTGCTGTACAGGGTTAGCTATAGGTGGCGAATATGCCAATGTAAATGATAGTGTATGAGGTTAAAGGAGTTCTCGAGCAATGAGTGAAATTATTTGCATTACTGTGCGAGTATCTGTTTCGGCTTTGACTTGTGTGGCGCAGCCCCCCAGTACCTTGGGTGACAGCCTATGTCTGCGTTGTGAACCTGTGTGGCGCAGCCCCCGAGTTCTTCGAGTGGCGTCCTAGGATTTTTCAAGTGAGACCTGTATATCGCAGTCTCCGAGTGTATCGGGTGGCGACTTAGGGTTTAGGACTTGACCTATATGGTGCAGCCCCCGAGCAGCTCGGGTGGCGGCCTAGGATTTTTTCAGTGAAGCCTGTTTGGCGCAGCCCCCGAGTAGTTCGAGTGGCGGCCTAGGGATTTTCAAGTGTGACTTGTGAGGTGCAGCCCCCGAGTGCGTCGGGTGGCGACCTAGGATTTTCGACTTGACCTGTGCGGCGCAACTCCCGAGTAGGTCAGGTAGAGGCCTAGGATTTTTTGAGTGATTCGAGTGATTGTTGCGAGTGATTCGAGTGATGGCCTAGGATTTTTGTTTGCCTTGACTGAGAAGGTAAAGTGGACAGCTTTTTCTTCAAATCACTTTATTGATTGTTGCGAACAGGCCGCCTCATTAAAACACTTCCAGTCCCCTTGGGTACCCTGGTAAGGGAAAGAGTGCGTACGAAACCTGTCGCGTTGACATGCTATCCTTGGTACAATGATTGAGTCGACTAAGCATAGAACCGCCGGAGTTGTGCGACGTTCCATGGGTTGCTGCAGACTGCTCCTGTCTTCGAGTCCTTTAGTCGATAAGCTCTGTTGCCAATTGCCCCTGTCACGATGTATGGGCCTTCCCACGGGGAGGCGAGCTTGTGCACCTTCTTCTGCTTGAGGCGGACGACCAGGTCGCGTGCGACGAAAGCTCTTGGTCTTAACCTCCGTCCGTTGTAGTTGCGCAGGTCTTGCTGGTATACGGCTGATCGCGCCAGGGTGATGTCGCGTGCTTCATCCAAGATGTCCATGTTGTCTTCGAGTGCCTCTTCTGCATCTGACTCGTCATAGGCGACCACCCGCGGTGCGTCAAACTTGATGTCGCAGGGTAGCACCGCTTCTGCACCGTACACCATGAAGAATGGAGTGTACTAGGTGGATCTGTTAGGCGTGGTCCGCAAGCTCCATAGGACTGATGGTAGTTCTTCCACCCATGCGCCTGTTGCGCGTCTCAGCGGTACCCGCAGGCGCTTCTTGACGCCATTGCAGACTAGGCCGTTGGCTTTCTCGACTTGCCCATTGGATTGCGGGTGCAAAACAGACGCATAGTTTAGCTTGATTCCTTGTTCTAAGCAGAAGTCTTTGAATTCCTCGGTTGTGAAGTTTGAGCCGTTGTCCGTGATGACCCCCTCGGCACTCCAAATCTAAAGATGATGAACCTGATGAAGTTGACCGCTGATGATGCAGTCGAACTTGTGATGGGCGCGGCCTCAATCCACTTGGTGAACTTATCGACTGTAACCAGGAGGTGAGTGTGACCTCCGGGTGAGGATTTCTTCAGTGGGCCCACCATGTCCTGTTCCCATTGGGCGAAGGGCCAGGCTAGCTGTATTGTCTTCAACTCGTACGCCGGCGCGTGCGGCTTGTTGGCGAACTCCTGGCACCCGGTACATTTCTTTACTAGATCTTATGCGTCTTGCATAGCTGTTGGCCAGTAGAACCCAGCTCTCAGCGCTTTGGCCACCAGTGCTCGACTGCTGGCGTGATTCCCGCAGATACCCGCGTGGATGTCGAGTAGGAGAGCTTGGTCGTCGACTGGATCTATGCACCTTTGTAGGATTCATGAGATGCTTCTCTTGTAGAGTTCTCCGTTGATGACGGTAAAACTTTTGGAGCGCCTAATGATGCGCTTTGCTTCGACTGGGTCTGTTGGCAGCCTCTGGTGCAGTATGTATGTCAGGTACGGCCCTGTCCAGGTAGCTTCGACTAGCATGACTTCCATGGGCTCCTTTTCTTGTCTTGGCGGGTTCGCGGTGCTTGTTGCCGGTGTGAAAGGTTTTGCTGCGGGTCGAGTCTTGATTGACCTTTGCGTGATGCGCTCGAGGAAGACGCCAGGTGGTACCGGTACCCTATCTGATCCCATGTTGGCGAGGATGTCGGCTTCCTCGTTGCTGTCGCGGCCGATGTGTCGTAGCTCACAGCCGTCGAAGGTGCCCTCTAGCTGGTTGTACAGGTCTCTGTAGGCGATCATGTTGTCGGCGATGGCGTCGCAGGACTTCATGGTTTGCTGCACAACCAGGTAGGAGTCGCCGTAGATCATGAGGTGCGTGGCGCCGCAGTTCTTGGCCATCCGCATGTCGTGGATCAGGGCTTCGTATTCGGCTTCGTTGTTGGAGGGTGTTGGGAAATCCATCTGTTGGACATACTTCAACTTGTCGCCTTTGGGGGAGATGAGCACAACTCCTGCCCCAGCCGCCTTGAATTTCTTGGAGCCGTCGAAGTACATCGTCCATGCATTGGATAAGTCGGGGACGTTTGGTAGCTGAGCCTCTATCCACTCGGTAGTGAATTCTGGAAGGACTTGGGCCTTGATAGACTTCGGGTGAGCATATTTTAGGCCCCAGGGTCCTAGCTCGACAACCCACTTTGCGACTCGTCCTGTCTCGCACTGATTTGTGAAGATGTCTGCTAGGCCTGAGGAGCTTACCACCGTGATCGAGTGCTCGGAGAAGTAGTGGACAACCTTCCTTGAAGTCATGAAGACCCCGTACGCCAGCTTCTGGTAGTGCGGGTAGTTTTGCTTGGACAGTGTTAGAACTTCGCTGAGGTAGTAGACTGGCCTCTGGACAGAGTGACCGTGCCCTTCTTCTTCCCGCTCGACTACGAGTACCGTGCTCACCACCCTGTTTGTCGCTGAGACGTATAGGTATAGTGGATCATTTTCTAGTGGTGCCACCAGGACTGGGGAAGTCGTCAGGGTCTTTTTGAGCTGGTCGAACGCCTCTTGCGCCTCCTGTGTCCACTCGAATTTTTTCGTCTTCTTCATCAGTTGGTAGAAAGGCAGGGCCTTCTCACCCAACTTACTTATGAACCGGCTGAGAGCTGCGACTCGGCCGGCTAATCGTTGCACTTCCCGGAGTTTGGTGGGTGCTGGCATCGTGAGTATGTTCTGTACATTCTCAGGATTTGCTTCGATTCCTCTTGCAGAGACAAGGTACCCCAGTAACTCTCCGGCTGACACGCCGAATACACACTTTTCTGGGTTGAGCTTGATCTGATATGCGTCGAGTGCTGCGAAGACCTTGCGGAGGTCGTCGACTAGGGTGTCTTCTTTCCGGGTCGTGACAACGATGTCATCGATGTAGACTTGGACAATTTGCCCGATGAGCCCTTTGAGGCATGCCTGCATGGTGCGCTGATATGTGGCGCCAGCGTTCTTCAACCCGAAGGGCATCGTCTGGTAGCAAAATACACCGTCGAGTGTGATGAATGCCGTTTTCTCTTCGTCTTCGACTTTCAGCCTGATCTGCTGTAACCTGAGTAGGCGTCCAGGAAAGATAGGCGCTCACAGCCTGCTGTCGAGTCGACGATCTGGTCTATCCGCGGGAGCGGGAAGTGATCCTTTGGACAACAATTGTTGACTGTGGTAAAGTCTACACACATGCGCAGTTTCTTCGTCTTCTTCTTTTCCAGCAGGACAGGGTTGGCGACCCAGTCCGAGTCCTTGATTTCTCGGATGACATTGGCGTGCAGCAGCCGGTCGATTTCTGCGTTGATTGTGTCCCGTTTGGGACCTGAGAAGCGTCGCATGGCTTGTTTGACTGGTCTTGCGTCCTTTTGGACTTTTAAAGAGTGCTCGGCGAGTTCCCTGGGTATTCCTGACATGTCAGAGGGTTGCCATGCAAAGATTTTCCAATTCTCCCGCAGGAACTCGACGAGCGCGCTTTCCTATGCAGGGGTCAAGCTTGACGATACTTTGACCGTCTTGCTGCTGTCAGTCGGATGGACTTGGTGGGTGACGGTGTCGTCGTTTGTGTTGAAGCTGGCGTCCTTGGCTGGCTTCTTGCGAGGTGGAAAGATGGTCTTGTCGTTGTCGGCTGATATGGCCTTGAAGTGCTCTTCGACCCCGAAGAACTCAGAGATCCTGCTGAACTCTCGGTCGCAGCTGTTGGAGCGGTCGAAGTCGCCGCGCACCGTGATTACTCCTTTGGGTCCTGGCAACTTGATCATCAGGTAGGCGTAATGACGTATTGCCATGAACCTGGCAAAAGTTGGGCGCCCAAGTATGGCGTGGTACTGTGATTTCCAGTCGACAACTTCGAAGTCGATCGACTCTTTCCTGAAGTGCTCGGGTGTGCCGAGGATGATGTCGAGTGTGATTGTTCCCATGTGCGTGATTGCTTGCCCTGGTACTATGCCGTGGAAGGTGGTCTCCGACTCTGGCAACTTCTCTGTCGACTTGTTCATTCTTCTCACGGTATTGGCGAATACGATGTTGATGCCGCTGCCTCTGTCCATGAATACTTTCTTCAGGCTGTAGTCGCCAATTAGGGATTCGATAACCAGAGCGGTGTGACCGGGTCGCGGCACCTCCGACGGGTGGTCTGCCCTGGAGAATGCGATTGGTGTCTCTGACCCTCTCAGGTAGTCTGGTACTGCGCGCGGGCTGGTGGTAGCCTGGAGTACTTGGCGGGTGATGAGCTTCTGGGTCCTGTTCGAAGGGGGTCCTTTTTGGATCATGTTGATTTGTCATCGCACAGTTGGGTCTGCGTCGTGCGCCGCCATCTGGACGTCATGCTACGGCTGCTGCTGGGGGAAAGTTCCAGCCGCTTGTGTTGTGTTGTTGTTTGCGGGTGCTGCCTGAATAGCGAGCTGCGGAGTTGCCGTCAGTGCTTGCACATGAGTGATGATCTGCTGCATAGCCTGGTAAATCTTGCGCTTTGCGGCAGTCCTTCAACAGGTGGTTGGCACCCCATTTGCCTGTCTCCGGGTTGCGGAACGAGTGATGCTTGCAAGGTTGCATCAGTTCTTCGGCTGGGGTCAGCGTACGCTTCCACTCGTGTTTCTGGCTTCCGTCGTTGTGGCTAATGCTGCCGCTGCTGCGGTTGTACTGCCCCGAGCTGGACTGTCGACTCTGATCATATTATCGACTGTTATCTCGTGTGTCATCACGGGGGGTTTGCTATCTCGCCGCTACTAGCTCGATGGTTTCTGAATTGGTGAAACGTTGCTTCTTCTTCTGGCGCCCGTCCCGCCAGTTACTTGTTTCAGCTTCCTTCTTTGGGGAGGTGTCGCAAACGTAATCCTCTCCTTCGGCCCACTGGTTGGCTACCTTCATGAGCTCGATCGTAGTCTTCGGCTGGAGCCCACCAAATTCCTCGCGGAGGTCGCGGCGAGCTACGCCGTGCATGAAAGCATCCATCACCCGGTCTTCTGAGACGGGTTCCATGGTATTCCGGAGAAGTGTCCACCGCTGGATGTACGCGCGGAGCGACTCGTCTCTTCCTTGTTTGCAGGCTTGCAACTCGATGTAGGTAGTCGGCCTTGCGTATGTTCCAGAGAAACTTTTTATGAAAGTATCTTGGAATTTTTCCCAGGTTTTGAAGGAGTCTTTGGGCTGGCTGGTGAGCCACCCGCGCGCTGAGTCCGTGAGCATGAGCTGGATGTATTGCATTGCCGTAGTCGACGTCCCGCCTTGGCAGGTGCAGGCGATGAGTTAGTCTTCGAGCCACAGGCGCGGGTCTTGCTTTCCGTCGTACTTGGGGGTTCCTGCTGTCAGCTTGAAACCCCTAGGCAAGCGGGTGTCGCGGATGTTGAAGCTGAAGCATGCGGCGCCGCATGGCTCGAAGTTGCGATCGGCCGGATCGTCCAGGTTCATCGCGTCGGCCGAACGCTGGCTGCGGCTACGGTCCACCGTCCTTTGTGTGATGACGTTGCGAAGATCTTCGCCTGGTTGGGCTTGTCTCAGTGGCTGCAATGCCGGGGCCCCTGATGTTGCTGGCTCGCGGGTTTGGTGCTCTCGTTCTTCACGTGCCCGGTTGTTTGGTGCTCCAGTCGCCAGAGCTTCCTCGATTGCCTTCATGGACATGATCTGCTGCTTGTGGAGAAGGGCGTGTGGAACTCCCTCTGGCGGCTGCGTGAGCCGAAGATATGTCTCGACTGACATGACGGCGGCGTTCTCCGTTTTGGGGACAGGTATCCCGTTCTCGTCCTCGGTGACGAAGGACGAGTCGAGGTTGCGGGTGACCCTTGCTCGATCAGCGTCTGTCATGTGGGGAACACGAGCTCTGTGTCGCCGTCCTCCTTGGTTAACTTCTGTGGAGGAAGTGAACGAGATGGCAGCCCGTCTGGCACTCGACACGTCCGCATCCCTCTTGCGCCTGAGCAGCTCGGCCTTTTCGGCACAAAGTCGATCGCCTTCCTTGCGTAGCAAGTACTGGACCGCCAGGTGGTCCTCTCTAGGCGCGTCGGGTGCAGGGAAAGTGCCATCGTCGACATGCTTCATGGCTCTGATCCCTATGTCACGCATGATGGTGAGTCGTGTCTGGTCAGGAATGACCACCTCCAGTGCGTATGCGGGTTCCTCGTTGCCTTCTGGGGGCTCTGTGCCGACCATGAAGACTTGCGCGGGGTAGACCTGGGCAGGAGTGTTGACGCTGTCGCTGCTGCTTCCTTGATCCGAATCTTGCTCGGGATAAAAAAATGCTGCTACGTGGTGGGCAGTGCAGTCGCCGTTGCGTCTTCTCAGGGTCGTCACCGTGGTCGCGGATGTTGATTTCGCAGTCGCAGGAGCGAGTGCGATTGGCTTGGGGTAGACTTGATGGTCCCACGAAGATGCGTGCGACGCGGCTGTCGACAGCACGCCCTTGGTCGCACGCGCGGGTGCAGTCGTAGTTGAGGTAGACCTTGACCTTGTCGGCCGTGCGACCGAGATGGTTGGAGTAGACTCGATATGCGCGGCCGTTGCCGAGGTTGCCGATGTAGTCGATGCAGGTACGATCTTCGTGGGTGTGGCAGACGCGGCTCCCGCGGTGGGTGACGGCGACTGTGGCGTGCGGGTGACCGATGCGGGTGCCGCCGCCGCGCGTGGCGCGGTTGTCGCAGACCTGAATATGCCGCGACTGTCGACGAAACTGTATATGGAGCCAAAGGGTATGTGTATACCTTTGTGCAGATCGGCGTACACCGACCGGTGGGCCGGCGGGTGGAAGGCGTACTCGAAGGAGCCGAAGCGGATGGGCTCCCGGGTGGTACAGACCTCGATCTTCATTGCGGATGGAGCCGGTGCGACCATGATTCCAACGATTGATGTCTTTCCCACAGTTGGTTTCTCCGTGCGACACGTGGACAACTGGATGTAGCTGCTCGGAACCGTTGCTCTGTGGACGGCTGATATGAATTTATTCGAGGCATAAGTACTGCGCTGCAGCACAAGGGCATCATCTTCTCCAATCGTCCGCGCCTCCTTTCCTCTGCTCTCTACCATTCTCGCCACCATCCGAGCTCTGTGCTTTTTGTCCTCCCACCTGCTGCTGTCCTCTGGAGCCATGGGCAAGCCGAAGACCGCCGCTGGCACCTCCGCCGCTGTCGCCGAAGCCGGGCTGATGAAGAAGCCCGACGGTGACTGGCAAAGTTCGTCGGTGAAGAAGGCGGAGCTTGAGCTCCTCCGCGCGCAGGGCCTCCTGCCACCATCGGACGAGGCCCAGGTACGCGCTCCCGGCAAAGAGGTGTACCCCGCACCCCGTGAGGGGGAACGCGTATGCTTCGTGGATTTCCTTCGGGGCTTCGGGTTCCCTCTCCACGATTTTGTTCGCGGTCTCCTGTACGCCTATGGGGTTCAGATCCACGATCTGAACCCCAATGGCGTTTTGAGCATCGCGAGCTTTATTGTGCTCTGCGAGTGCTTCCTGGGGATCGCACCCCACTGGGCGCTATGGAAGTCGCTCTTCCTCGTTCGCAAGAATGTCGGGAAGACCGGGTTGACGTACCCCGTGGGCGGCTTCGGAATCCAGGTGCGCGTTGATACCGCGTACTTTTAGATGAAGAAGTCTGACTCCGTCCAGCGGTGGCGGAAGAAGTGATTCTACATCCAGTGGAACCAGGACGGCCTGGCGCAATTCGACGGCGAGCGCAGGCTGCTGAAGACTCGCGCCTGGTCGCACCCGCTCGCCGAGGAAACAGGCAGGCCTGGCTCGGAATGGATCATCGGCCAACAGCTCCTGGCAACCCCAACGCCACATACGTCTCAAGATTGTGCACGCAAGAATCCAAAATCCTACCAACTCGTATACTTCAAATCATACACACATGGTATACGAGTCGGTTTTTAACAGAGTGGAAAATCACAGGATATACCTAAGACACAAAGAAAGGAAAATAATTATCCAACGCTCGCACTGAGGAAATATCGAATGTCACCAAGCAGAGGACACATGTCTCAACATTACATCATGCAGCGGAAAACAAGCCGGTCTGACTACGGACAAGGAGCAAAGGGCTCAAGGCTGAAACGGAAAGAGGAGGCCCATCCACGCGGTCAACCAGGAAGAATCCCAGGGGAACTCTAACTACTCGTCGTAGATCTCGTCGTCGAACTACACGTAGTAGCCAATCACCTGATCGTACGGAGAAACCTCAACTGCAGAGAAAAGCACAGCCCGCGAACGGGTCAATACACCGGAGCGTATCGAACAAACTAAATCTAACAAGTTACAAAACTGAAAGACTCCCAAAGTATTGGGTTAGGTGGACTTAGCGGCAGCAGCACTAGCAACCTAATTGAGACATGCTACAAATTCCGTCTAATTAGAGAGGGATCACTACAACAAAATCATCACATAGAGACGAGAAAATTTTCCATGTGGCGTATTTATTTTCGTCTCTAAGCAGGTTGAAGTCATGCACATAAGGACGTTTCTTTAGACGTTCTATTTGGCGTCCCTAGTTTACTTTAAGAGACACTAAATAAATATAGTATTTGATAATCTATTTATACATAGAGACGAGTTTTGAGACGTTTTAGATTGGCGCTAACCTATTTAACCTTGGCGCCTTTTGCTTTGCCAAAAATATCCCACATAAATTAGGTTGCGCGCCCACCTTTTACCCTAATCCAGGCCTTCAGCCGCCGCCACACTTCTTTAACCCCCATCAGAGATCTCATCTATTGTCCCGTCCTATGTCCCAGGTTTGTGCTCAAGTGCGACTCGGTTGGATGTTCCAATTATGTTAAATCTTATGTCTATCAAGATAATTATGCAATCCCGATTGATCCTTATTTTTCTTCTGATTGCGGGTTCATCAGGATTTCCCTTGTCCATGTCGTCGCAGAGTTGACTCACAGCCGCCGTAGTTGGCGGACCAACTAATCCAGATTCTCATGCTGAATGAGGGCACTTGCAGTTGCACGCCCAACTAGTCTCGCCAAAATTAAGAAGATCTCCCCGTCATTCAAAAGGTACGTCAACTAGATCTAAGAGATTTTCTGTCCACTTTGCAATGCTGACTGGCTCCCACCTTCTAGTGCTCTGCGATCAATTTCTTCATTTGCTGGCTCAGAGAGATGTCACGTTGAATCTTAAGTGCCCAATCATCTCGGTAAGCACGTGCCGTCTCATCCTAATTATCCATTAATTGTGATACGACATGTTGATGGCAGTTGGCACGACTCCCTTTTCTTGATTGGGATCCTATAGTCAGTTAAATTTACACGTGAAATATACCTGTCCACTTTGGGTACTGAAATGTGTAGATGGGTGACTACCATGCGTTCTACAGCTGCAACAACTTCGTGATTTCCATCTCTTAATTCCTTTGGTTAGTTTATTTCTATTTCATCAGTGATGTGATTCACCAATGTCTGAAAGAAAATATTCTGCTTGTTTCACTTCGTGCATAACTGGATTACCGAGCAGAGCTTCTCCAAATGTCAGTCCTCTCGTAGTTAGACTACCTGATAGCTGACAATTTGTCGTGCGAGTGCACTTATGCATCCCTTTCATCAGATCGCTTTTTTTATGTCTATAGCTGAACTGATCTTTTGGTGCACAAGCGAATACAAAATACTTTACCAAAGCCACTCAAAGTATGGATCATCTTTGCAAGGTAAGCATCATACTTTCATTGATTGAGTCGGCCCTAGAATAAGAAGCAAGAGAGTATTTTGTGTTTTCTTATTATGCAGGAGTAGTCACATCTTTTTTTTGTATATTAAACGAGCTTGTCCCATTGCAATGGCTTGTTTTGGGTAATTTTTATTTTCTCCCTTGCAGGTTAACTGAAGCCTAACTGACAATTTACTGAACGAAGATGGAGGGTCTAAACCATTAATATCTGCCTGGAAAAAGCTTCACATGGAATTAGTATTAATTTAGATAGACAATTCGGGTCATGCATGTATATATAGTATGACCTTATCTGTTCACAATCTTTCTCAATGTATATGTACTTTTTATGTTGATTACAACATGAGCTTAGTTTGCTATTAATACAACTATTACTTCATGGTTTACTTCATAAGTTTGGCTCTTCCAGGTTATAATATTGTTCGCCTTAAGGGATAAGTAGGTGTCTGATCGGAAAATAATTTTAGAGAAAGACATTAGTAGAAATGAATTATACTATGAATATCCAGTTAGAAACGTTATCATAGAAATATACATGTATGATGTACATATGTATTGACATGCATATGGCGATTATTACAATGTGTATATTTTGTGTATATACAATGTAACACATTCAATGAAAATGTCTCTAATATCTATTGGCACCCAAATTTTGGCGTATCTACGTTAGTTGAGACGTTAAAATAGTGTATCTTCTAAAACGTCTTTAGACGTGTAAACATGCTTTCAAGCGTGTCTATGAAGCGTCTCGACTCAATGTACACACGCTTTGGCAAGCGTCTTTATGGTTCTTGAGACGGTGGAGGGGAAGATGTTCCATAGACGCATTAGAGAAGCGGCTCTACGGTCTTCTAGAGATGAAATTTTGTGTCTCTAACCTTCGGATTTAACGTCTCTATGTGCATACTGTGTTGTAGTGGATAAGAGAGCGCATAAGCAGCCATGTAGATCTAATACCAATCATAACCCATCCTCGGATTAACCCACTCAACCAAGTATGAGGAAGCAATTCAGAAAACTCACACGTCAACAGTTTTAGTTACCACTATAGTGAAAGTAATTCTATATTACTAGTCAAGTTAATCAACAATGATTAGGTGTAAGTTGTCTGGATCTTGTTAGCCAGCATCATCACCAAGTCGTCCATAACCGTGGACACGGCTCATCGATAAGATTATACCCTGCAAGGGTGCACTACTGTACCCATACTCGCATGATCAACCCAGTCAAAAACATTAGGTCCTCTCAACACGACTCATTCCTTCACTACAGCAAGTCCAAGTGCCACCCTTATGAGTTGACACCCGCGTCAGGAGTCCGGTCGAATCTCAATTGTAGTCTCATTAGTTTGTGTCCACGCGCCATGCGGCTCATACCACAGTAGGAACTGTTTGCTTCGCGCACACCACCCCTATATGACCCCGTATCAAGTAACCTCTCATCGAACATCATCATCATGCACATGCATATGAGCAAATGGAAAACCCGAACTACTTGCGGCACATGGACGAGCTGAGGATCCGTTCAGGGTCGAGGGGGGCTCCATTGGGCCACCCACAAGTGGTTAGTGCGCTCAAAATTGGATCCGAGGACAAAATCACAGTTCCTAAGTCGACACTGAGCAGAACAAAGCACCTCGCAAGGCCTTCTGCCTGGTGCCTTATATTTTAATTATAATACCCCAACATAAGACAACAATTTATTAAAACAGAATAATCTATCATACTAAGCATATGAGATAAACGAACAGACGAATGACTCGCACAACCAACTCTGAGCATGCACTACGACTCGCAAAGGCCGAACACAGACAATAGGAAACAATAATCAATACATGGAATGCGCAAACAATTGATGTGACAAGTGGCATGTGGTGATTAGGTCACATTAAAGCGGGAATGAAATCCCGGCAATTAATTATGGTGCAAATTATTTATCTACACATCAAATTAAATGTTTATTAGCATGGCAAGACATGGCATAGATGGTATGAGAAAATTAAATGGAATTAGGGCATTATATATTTATTACCCCACACATTCCATATTTAATTATTTAGTTGCATTTGTTAAATTAAACGATGCATTCAAAAAATAAATGATGCAAAATGACATAAGAATGTTGTATTAATGTTCATTGCATTTTTCTGATATTAAAACATATAAAGATTATTTTATTTGGAGTTATGGATTAAAAGTTATTGCATATTTAGTGTTAGGGGTGTTCCTGCAAAAAGTCAGGGACTTATCCGTGATAGGAACTTAGGAGGGAAGGTCCTCTGTGCAAACAAGAAACTCCAGGGGGCTCAGGGTAAAACTCCCTACGCCTCTGGCTTTTTTCACCGCATGCGAACCCACCCAGAGGCACTGACACGCGGGCCCTAGGCCTCACTGGCGCGCGTGTGTTTGGTGCGGGCTCCCGCAAGCACTGACCAGTGGGACCCCCCTGTCAGCGAGCGACAAGAAAAAAAGGTGCCTTTTATTTACCACGGGCACGGCAGGGTTCGAACCAGCGAGCGAGCGAGCAAGGATCGGTGGTGCTGACCACTTGGGATGGTGAGTGTTGTTCCTGTAATCTGTGTTGGCCCGTTTTTGAACTGAACCGCGCAACCACTTATCTGACGAAACTGAACCAAGTCGACTGACGAAACAGAAACGAAAATGGACAGTGAGCAGAGACGGGAGATCGGACGCCGGCGACCTTTCCCGGGCGGCGCGGTGCTGGAGATTGCGTACGGGCGTGCGGAACGGTGGATGCAATTCATTCCCATGCTCGGAAGCGCAAGGGTAGGCTCGGAACGACGTGTTCGTGCTCGGGTGCGTGTGGGTGTGCCGTGTCCACGACGGTGCCGACTCTGGCATCGTCAAATTCCAGCGACAGAGGGGGTATTCGGAGGGGAAAAGAGCGGAGGGGGCGTGGCTCACCTAGGGGAGTGCGGTGGCGCGAGCAGAGGGTTCGGGGTGGCCGGAGAAGAGGGGTTGTTGCTGGGGAAGAAGACACGGGTGCGCGGCGTTGTCGGGGACGGAGCACTCGGCGGAGACGTTCCCGGGTCGCTACGCCCGGCATCGAGGATGAAGGAGAGGTGGGCGAGGCTGCTGGCGTGACGAGGATAGAGGAGATGGACGGCTCACGTGGGGGCGAGCTCGATTTATTCCGTTGTATGGCAATCACTACTCCTTGCATAGCTTCAATTGTATGACTTTCTCTTGTCTAATGATCATCTACAGCTTTATGAGCCTTTCTTCGGTTGGCCTTCCAAACCTCCGTTAACATTCTCTTAGCCATACGATCCTGGTGCCAGGAACCAACGTTGAACGCTTGCTTGTTTCTTTTGAACAAATAATATATTGATCTTCTACGTGCATATTGCTATTACTCGACTTGATCCTTTCATAAAGTTGTCATGTTTGTTGGAAGCATTTGATGATTATATTGTTGTGCTTGAAGCATAAATCAACTCTAATATCTACTTTGCGCAGTTGATTGATATCTAGTACTATATCATTGAAAGCTTTGCTTGCATCACCTACTTGTTTGTTCATTACTCATTTGATATCAATATAAACTACATCCCTTACTCATTTGATCTCAGTTTACATGCCTTACATTATTACATGATCAAGATTGTGTTTAAGCATGCCAATTTAGAGATTATTCTTCTTTTATCGTTCTTGCCTACTCGGTACGAGTAGAACTAAGCTTGGGGATGTTGATACGTCTCCAACGTATCCATAATTTCCTTTGTTCCAAGCTATGTTATATCATGTTATTACATGTTCTATATGCATTTTATATAGTTTTATGCATTTATGGGACTAACCTATTAACAAGATGCCACGGTGCGAGTTCCCTGTTTTCTGCTGTTTTTGGTTTCACAAAAGCTCTTAAGGAAATATCTGCACAATTGGAAACGAGTCAACCAAGAATTATTTATAGAAATATGCGTTCAGGAAAACCGAACACGAGACGAAGACGGGCCCCGAGGGGCCCACATCGCCTCGTGGCTTGGGCCAGTAGCCAGCCGTTGTAACATCCCAACTTTAGACATTCCAAAAAAGTTGTGTTTGTGTTGTAATAAAAATTATTAGCATGGTATCTTTTCTTTTTGTCACCAATATTAATTAAATTGTTGCATTTAATTTTAATTCACACTATTAAATTCAAATGCAAATTTAAATATTTTCAAATATGATGTTGCAAAGTTTTTATAAACTTTCAAACTTAGTATTTTTAAATTAACTATTTTTTTATGAATATGAAAATTGTCAAAAAGGTTTCATCTCTTCTTATCTTTCCATTTTGTTTTAGAAACAAAAATTAGAAAAGAAATAAAAATAAAACCAAAACAAAAAAATAAATGGAGAGGGAGCCTCC